>OX422213.1:208278659-213566159 GCA_949130495.1 Sambucus nigra | reverse complement strand
ATTTATAGGGTGAGAAGGTCAATATGTTGTTATTTTACCTTAAGATGATTGTTAGAAATTGAATATATTGGTTACGTAATTATATGAATTAATTAAATCTTGTGGCATTAAATCTTGTTCACTGTTACTATATACATTGGTATCTAGTTGTAGTTTGCAACTATATGACATGAGATAGTTAAAAGAGATAATATTTTTTTATTTGATATGTTATTGTGAAGATTGTAATCATATTAGACTTTATATACGAAGCTTTTCTTAGGACAGACTGAGTCATGCATCATAGGTTGATAAATTTTGTTAATATGTTTGCAATCTTTCTTTTGGAAACTTTTATCACATAATAGACAAGTGGGTGGGTGGGGGATTATAAGAGAGTAAGTATACTATTATACCCTCATTTAGTGGATTTTTTGTATTCCATTTTGACGAAAACAATCTTTATGTTATATTCCAAGAGACTGCCATCGAACATCATCAAATTCATCAAGACATTAGTCATGTTCACACCGCTAAGAATGACACTTTAGGCTAATGGTAAAGGACTATTGACAAACACCGTTCATATAGTTTCATCCTAATTCAAATTGGGTTTTCTTAAATTGAAAAATATGTTAAAACTTATCTGAAATATGACTTTTCGAGTTTGTGATTATAAATGGCAAATCCTACTGGTATTTAATCAACATAATTAAAGGTGATCATAATATAAACATGCATAATCGCACCTAAGAATAATATGTATGTTGTTCGTCAATGTGCCTACGTCTATGGGGTATTACTCTCTCTTTCATTTCTCATCTCTTGATAATAAAGATAACGTGCCCCTTTCCCCTAGGGTGAGGGTTACATTTATAGAGAAAATAAAGAGGTTGAGACATATAGAACTCCTTAACCTTATATAGTTATATGAACTTGATCGATTATATCTAATTTCGAGATTTCCATTTATCGTTTTCAACCATCCTTATCCCCTTGAATATTTATCATTGATAGTATTAACAGGCACGTGTCTATTCCTCAAGTGTGGCCGAATAATTCCCCACGTTGATATAAATATGGAATAAACTTTTCTTATCAAAACTTATTTGAAGAAAAATACATAATTTTGGTTAAAGATCCATTGTTAAATGGCATATTCTCTACCAAAATCCAGTTAGATTCACGACTTGCTCATTGAGGCTTAGTTTCAATAAAGATTTTTTATTGGCACGTGATCAAAACATGCTACTACCTATAACCATTGAAGTTTTCCTTTAATGTATTGTCTTTTCGCTACAAGGAAGAAGGTGTCATTGTTTGTGAACTAGTGGGAGTGAATATCTTTTGCAGTATCTATTGCATTGTTTATGTAACCCATAAAAAACTTGATTTTCATCATATATTTGTGTTAGATTATATGTATACTCATCCACCCTTCAGTTATATGGTTATCATATTCGTTTCCAAATAACTCACTCTGAGTCGTAGTCCAAGAGGTCTCCATAAAGCTTCATGATGGGTGTAGAAATTGTTTATGAGTGTAGAAATCATTTAGGACTTTAGACCCACAGATGATCCCCTCTAGACCTCAGGCGAGAAAGAGGAGAGGTATGTCAAAGTATGAGACACTGATTTATAGTGGTTCGGACCTCAGAAGGGCCTCCTACATCCACTGTCAAATGTTTTGTGCTTGTTTATTATATTATAAATGAGTTATTAGAATACAAGAAACCTCTTGATCTTTGGTCAAGAGAGTCTTAGGCCTTGCATCATTTGTCAGTGATTTGAAGGACCTTAAGAAGTAACTGATTGACTTCTCTAAAGGTTCATGAGTGTGGATTTACGGCTCAACAAGATATACAAAGTGTTTGATAACTGTAATTGATCCAAGGTACAACTATATTTTCTCAATAGTGGGTTGAGAGTATGAAATAAGGAGTAAACACCTGCGAAATGCTAAAATTCTCTTAGTTCTCCCTATGTGTGATTGCTTGAAAATGTCTTCATCCTTCAATTAACCCCTATTTATACACAAACACCTAGAAAGATAATGGGTGAACTAGCGCAACATTGTTGTGGTGTCTTCGAGTTTTGCTAATGTCAGGAGGGTGATGGAGTGTTGGTTAATGTATTTATAAGGGGTGTAATATGGTTGTTGATACCATTAAATACAAATGGGAGTATTCCATAAAAGTGGAACTAGGTAGTGGCGGTAGGTGGAATAGTGTTCTACTTCCCACCTACTGAAAAAACTAGTTGTAGGTTCTTTGTCGGGGTTTTGAGAGCCTGTGAACTGCTATAATATTGCCATCGGTGTCCTTGAGATTATATACGATGATACAACTCAAGTATGAGGCTCATGCGACTTTGGGAGTTTGCTTCTCTTTGGATTGAGGTTTTTTTATGGCGTTTGAATT
Source organism: Sambucus nigra (assembly GCA_949130495.1). Lineage (NCBI taxonomy): Eukaryota > Viridiplantae > Streptophyta > Magnoliopsida > Dipsacales > Adoxaceae > Sambucus > Sambucus nigra. The sequence goes on along the minus strand of OX422213.1, from coordinate 213,563,760 downwards.
GGAAAAATGGGCTACTCAGGTCTATGATCATGGTGAGGAGACATGTTAGAATAACCATTCATATTTAAGACGAAGGTGAAGTGATTGGGGACTTCTATAATATAGTGGTCTTTTTTTAGATTAATGGAGGTCTTGGGGGATATATAACAATTTGCTTGAAAGGGAGAACTATGCCCTTACCCATGCTCTTGCCAAAAGGTATTTTAGGCCAGAGACTTTCAAACATTAAGTGTAAAATAAGGTGTCAATAGTAGCCCCTTGCTGGTTATTGTAAAGGTTACAAGGGAAAACACTTATCTTGCATTCAAGTTTGGGGCTAATATCGTAACTAGCCACTGAGATTCTCATCATCATTAGATTACATCAGGTAGGCGCTAGCACGTGGGGTCTGGAAAGGTGTTAAGGGTTGAGGATATTAATGTGATGGAGTGGACTGAAGTGTCTGATCCTAGAGATAGAAAGGGATGGAACTCTAGGCCTTAGGGGGATATAAAAGAGCCCCTTTGTCTAGGTTGAATATTCACTGCTAATCTCCCACTATCTCTCTTCCATATATAATTTCTTTGAGAAAGAAAAACCCTTACTCCCAAATAATGTTTTTTGAGAAAATAATCTTTCAAAAGTCTTAGACCCTACACACTTATCAAGTGTTGTGACCCACGTCTCACTACCTCCCATGGTGTAGCCAAAAGTGATCCTTCTATTCATCCTCCCAGTGGGTCAGTTCTCCCTGTATGAAAGTGTTGAGATATGAGGAGGTTTTGAATCCTAAAATTACTGGTGGGGTTCTCTCTAACTCACGGGTTACTTAGAAAAATTTCATGGCGATCTAGAAGTCCTATCATATATAGGATAATGTCACTTTAAGGGCTACAAGGCCTAATGAGAGGTCTTGCTCAATGGTGGAGAATCATGTTTACTTTAATGAGTGATTCCTTTAGTATGGGGCTAGGTTCCTATCACCCTTTCCAGTAGTGAGGATCTTGAAGGATGTTGGGATAACCCCTACTCAATTAGTAGACAATTCATAAAGACCCCTGATGGCCACATTCCTAGATTTTAAGGAGTCTAACAGAGGTCAATGTGACTACTTCCAAACCCAATTCTTCAAATTATATAGGATTCAAGAGAAAAAAAGCCAAATGGCAAGGTTCAAAACTATTTGGCCCCCAGTCCTAATGCGGTGACCTTTAGTAAATATAGGCACAATCCCCAAGACTTAGAAGGAAAAATTCTTCTCTGTTGGGGGGATCCTGGACCACTTCATACCCTGCTGAGCCCATTGGATAACTTACTCTCTAGTGCACCCTTCCGACCGTAGGTATGTTGAATTTTTACCTTTGTTTTAATGCTCACCATGACCTCTATCTTGAGACTTGAAATTTTCATTCATCTTTTTCAGTGGTTCTTGATCCCACCATGTTGGAGTTAAATATGACTACCGAGGCCCAAAAGTTGGCCTCTACTTACTTTAAGATCCTTGTCACTACTAGATGTCTCTTCAACTGTGGGCTGGGACTTGAGGCTAAGCCTCTAATACCTATGGAAGACCCTGAGGCCCCTAATATTATTATGGGCCCCACACTGGAGTATGAGTCTTAAATCCTGTATTTTAAAAATTGGAAAGTTATGTCTCAATTCTTAGGAGAGGTGATTGAGGCCTTTGAAGGCAAAGATAACCATCCTAAGGGCAAGGCTGATACTCAAAGGGATAAAGGAGTCTGCAGCTTTTATTCCTTATGATAATGTCTTTATTTCTAATATTCAGGAATCTAACTTTAACCTCTTGCTCAGAGGATGTCTCGAAGGCCTATCCAAGAGATTCCTACTAAGACTTTAGTCAACAAAAAGAAGACGATTAAGATCATCAAATGCCTGAAGTTTAATGCCCCAGTGGACATTCTAGTTCTCGAGGTCAAGCTGATGGAGGAGGCTGACCTGGGGCATGGACCTACTACAGGTTCAATGTTATAGCTTTTAAAAACAATACCCTTACTGTAAGAGAAATTTGGAGTAGGTGGGACTTTTGGGGCAACTCCAAAAGATCTTTTTATTTTTAAGAACTTGTAACCTTTGGTCTCATAAACGAACTCGTGGATAAGGTGGTGTCCTCCTAAGATGAGGGGGTTTATAGAAAGCGATTGAGGTACGTGGTATGTTGAATGGATCTGTTGTTGCCGAGGGGAGGAGTTGTCTCCTCTAATGTTAAGGGATACATGAGGCCTCCATCAGTTGAGGGGATAGACTTTTATGCCTCGAATATTGATGCCCTATATTTTTTATGCATGATAAAAATTTCTGATATAGTGGACACTTTGAGGGGCAAAGGTACCCCTGTCAATGTTGGGTAGCTAGTCCATTTCATTGGTAAAATACTTATATATTTCTCTAACTTTTTCCTTAACGTTTTTACTTTATGTTACTTGCTCTCATATTCCTTTTGTCTTGATGATCATCACCTAACATAATCTCTTTTGGAAGATTCGTTTGATGGTAGTAGAGAATGGAAGAAGGCTAATGAGATGGAAAGCAACTGGGACGTCACCCGACTGTATTTAGACTGAATGATCAGCAATCCGAGGTTATGGTTGAATGCTATCTAGATGTAGAGGTATATTTTTAAGGTTTAGGTCACTTCCATGGATCACGAGAAGCATTCAAAGGAGAATAATATTAGAGACAATACCTAATTATTGGTTGCTATGTTGGAGTTTCTAGCCAAGGTTGAGGATCTGTATACCCTCGATAAAGATGAAATTAAGGTGATTGTGGAGGATCTTTAATCCTATAAGATAAAACTAGATAGGTTTAAAGATAAATTTTTTGGAGTTAATGGTGAGGAGGAGATCTTGAAGAACCCAATCAAATACCTAATCGCTAGGAAGGAACGACTGATTTCTCGAGGTCAAGAATAAGGAACTTTAGGGATAAATCCACATTATGGTGTAAATCCAATTGTATGCCTAATAGAATTTTAATGTATTTAAAAAGAACATCTTTCGAAACTTTAGTGCTGGTTTTGAACCTTCCAAGCCTAATGTTCAGGTACTATTTCTCGAGGTTGATGTCTTTGGTTTGTTTCCTGAAGCCTATCAATTAGAGAAAGAGAGTTTTAATGATGAAGATAGCACTGATGGCTATATATCTGAAGCCTATGCTCCCAATGCCTAAGAAGAAAAAATCAAGGAATCTATCTCTATCTCCCTGCGTTCAAAAAATGAATCCCTTATGGTCCCTCAAACCCTTAAGCCTTAAAAGGTTGTTATTTAATTTTCTTATTTTTTTGTAAACAGTTGGTTGGACATGGGCCACTCTTTGTAATATCCATTTATACTCTTAATGAAAAGGTACTTTTAAAATCATTTAACTTTATTGTCCGTCTATCTTCACTTCTAACTTGCTTTCTTTTTCTTCTTTTTTTGTTGAGGAATTTTTTGCACTGTTTGAAATGCCTGAGGTCTACTTGGTATTTTATACACCCTTAGACCCCCCACGCTTACTTACTAAATCTTAATAACTTGGGTTACAACATAAACTTTGAAAATTGAAGCCCTTGTAGGGATCCTAAGACCTTCAGACTTCGTAATTTTTTTAAAATTGAGGTCCTCATCAGGGTCCTTTGACTACTAGACTTATAAATTTTTGAAAATTGAAGTCCTTATAAGCATCCTAAGACCTATGGACTTATAAAAATTTTAAGATTAAAGTCCTTATAAGGGTAGACCATAGGACTTATAAAATTCTGAACATTAAAGTCCTTATGAGGGTCCTAAGACCTTCGGACCTATAATATTTTTAAACTTGAAGTCCTTATGATGGTCCTAAGACCAATATACTTATACAAATTCGTAAGAGCATGCATTTTCTCAGTTTCCCCAATAAGACTAGATTTTCTTATTCAGTTGACTAAATATACTTTGAGCCATGTCCTTGAGGTCATTCCGACAGAGTGTCATCCAAATCATTCAACAAACATCCTCACCTTCATGTGTATACTTTTTATACCACTATTAGGAAGGTAAAGCGGACACGTGGTCTCATACACATTTTACTCACGCGTATTCTCTTTATTAAAAAATGATTTTTATGTGTGTTTCTATTGATATGGATCTTTGCACTAATTTATGAAATGTAATAAAACTTTATTTAAGAATATTACAAATTTCATTTCATAAAGGCTAATCAGGTTTGTCATAGGAGACTTTCACCGTAGCAAGGTTTTCTCTCAATGTAACAATGAAGTCTCGGTGATAGTGCCTTATTTAAGATATTTTGTTTTTTTGGCTTGACTTGTATCCTTATGGCAGTTTCACCACAACAACATAAAAGTTTGCTATAAAATGACTTCGATGATATGTGCCCATTCAAAATGGCTAAACTATTGCACGACGTGGATCACTTCAGGTTTTCCATGGTGACACAATATATCACTATAGCAACCTACGGCGACACATCTCTGACAATGCGAAAAGTCACTTTTAAAACTAGGAGTGTGCACATCTTTCTTGGTATTCATGCAAATTGAAACTCTTTCCATATCTTTTGTACTTCTACACCAAGTCAAGTATACTTACCTACGTGTACCCTCTTATCTTCTCTTGAAAGATTGAGTGGTACATGTAAGTGGGTTAGACTTTATTTTATTCAAGAATGTAAGTGTAATTTTGTGATTTCCTTCTGAACAAAATATTTTTGCTAAATCTTTCTTGCCACAAGAATCATCATTCAAGGAGAAAAAAAATATTTTTAGTAAAAATTTCTTTTTGAATCTTATATTCATCCAAGTTTTAAGTTTTTTTTCTCGTCTATGTATTCTTAAGACATTTTAAGTTTAAATACTTGGGAAATATAAAAATATTTTGAAGTGAACTTGTTTGTTTTGAAATTTTTCCAAAACCTTGAACAAATATCTTTCTAATTTTTTCTTGTGTTATTTTTAGATTTTATATATCTCAAAGATATATTTTGTGAGTTAAATCAATATTTTTAAAAAACACTTTCACCTAAGGTCATCATACACCTTGAAAATGGTACTACACTCGAAGGAGGCTTCTCACCTTTGTTCCATCTTGGACATAACTATTCTCTTCAAACTCTAAACGAAAAAAGTTGCTTCTACTTTAAAGAAAATTATTTTCGCACGAGGACTTGACGACATTGGTTGTGAACTAAAACCAATTACGGTTGTTTAGCTTACTCCAGTTGTTGGCGATATGTACGGAGGATATTGTTGGCAATAGGGTCTAGTATTTTTTAGCATCGTGGGGGTTGTAAGTATATTTCTTCTATTTATATAACCCTACCATATTACATTTTTTGTTCTGTCGGCTCGAGATTTTTTCCTATTATGGGTTTTTTCTCGTACACCTTGGTATTATGTTATATTTTTTTATCTTTCCACACTTTGATTAAGTAACCTAAATTTTGAAGATAAAATTTGGTGTAATCTATATTGGCAAAGAATTTTTAACATAGACCTTAGTTATTGTGTTTGATATCCCAACTTGAACTTGTAAAGAAAACCTTGTCACAATTTGACAAGAGATATTAATTGGGTATTTTTTGTCCATCTCAGTTTCGATCAAACACACTCACAATTAGTATTAGATATTGACCTCATTTTTATATGTTTAATCAACTCGAGGCAAATCTAGTGTAGGTGAAAATGGATCTTAGCATGTGAAACAGTATTCATAATTTAATTGGTGCATCTAATTACCTTTATTTTCCCAAATTTGCAATCTCATTCGATGTTTTAGATGACTCTATGTCTAACAAAGAAGATGTTTATGTCATTAGTAGTGATAGTGATAGTGAAGAATGTGATATCCAAACTTAATACGACAAGGATTGTATAGAATCCAAAAGATTATTGAAAAATAATGCGATTATATATTCTAAGCTAGAAAGATATAATGAAGAAAAAGTCATAAAGAAGAATTAAGATCTTTCCTCTTCTCGGTTGATCATTGAAAATGATAATTTATTAAAAAATATCAAAACTCTTGAAAGTGAGAAAAACGAAATTTCTCTTGATCTAGCAATTATAAAAGATGAAAATGAATTTTTATGTGCTTCAGAAACTCAAGGACCCATCCTCTTTAAAAAAACTTAAATTTATTAATGTCTCTCTTCCAGATTTTTTTGACTTTCTTGATGAATTAAAAGATAAGAGAATAATTTTAAAAGAAGGGGATGAAAGTTATTCTAAATTTCAAGAAGGGTAAAAATATTTTCTTTTATGTCTTGTTAAAGCTAAAAGGGATCTTTTTTCGTGTAAAGAGTCCACAGTTACTTTGAAGAAGAACGATGAAATTATTAAAAATTATTTTATCTCACCTAAAATGAAAAAGGAAATCTAGAGGCGAGATCATAAAACTTAGAGATATTACTTTGATACGAACCTAAAAAGAAAATGATAAAGGGTGTTGGGTTTCAACAATTTTGTTGTTTTAACTTTTCGAATGGAAGACATATTTGTGAAAGCTACATCTCAAATCAAGACGACAAATATTGAAAAAGAACCCTCAAATTTTCATGGTAAGGGGAAAAATGTTACCAATCATTTTGAGAAGAAGAAAGATTTTGTGAACTCCAAGTCTAATGACAAAAATCAAATGCTTAATCGTAAGAGACATAAAAAGGAATTTATTTGTTCCTTCTACCTCAAAATGGTCATCATAAGGATTATAGTTTTAAGTTGAAAAAGGTTTAACACTTTAAGAAGGTTTCTCCCAAGACTTCTCCACATGTCCCTCATCCTAAGGTTTTTAAATCTGATCATTGCAATAGGAGTGAACATTTGAGAGAATTTTATTATTTTCTTAAATCGACCTTACATTTTCATAGTTATAGGAAGAAATATATCTTTGTTAGGACTAACACTTTGGGAAGGCAACATGAACATCTTAGGCATGTTCATAGATAAAGGGGTAAAATAACTGCAAATACACCCAAGATCCAACCTACTCCCAAAATATAATTGCAAATAAACCCAAGATCCAACCTACTCCCAATCCACCTCATCTTAGACAAATATGGATTAGGAAGTATCGGTTACATTTTAGAGACTTAGAAACTAGACCAGGTCACTTGTTGATCCCATCGATTTCTATTTTTAAGATGTTTCTCTACGGGCTTAGTACTTCTTATAACGGTAATCATGTTCCTTATCTCATTCTACTTTGTTTAATGATTTATTTTCATAATTTTTTTCCAGTTACTTTTTTGATTACGTGCTTGTAGGTCACCTTGCTAAAATTCTAAGACTTGTCAATTTGACTTGTTTCCACGTGACGGTTGTATCTTGGATGTGTTTATGACTATGAACTCTACAGTTAGAATTTAAAAACTTTAAAAAATCAATCATTCTTTGAGTTTAATTTATCTAGAGCATATGCCATGACTCGTCTCACTTACACCACACTACTTTTTTAGCATTATCTTATGAACTAAAGAGCAAACACTTTGAATATTGCTTTATGTAATTTTTAAAATGTATGTGAGTTGATAAAGGGTGTTTTTTTTCCTTTGTATGTGTGAGGCTTATATCTTTGTGGTTAGAGTTGAAATGATATATATTTCAAAATAATGAGAGATGATGTGGTTAGGGCTACAACTTTGATTAGACAATATTACCATTGAAAATGAAAATAGTATTCCATCATATTAATTAATGCGTGAAAGCCACCACATGCAAAAATTTATTTTACAAGAGATGTTATAAAGATTTATATCCATCTAAAAAATTGAATATCATCAAGATGTGAAAAAAGGTTTTAAAAAAGAACCGCTTATTAAGGAATGGAAAAGCGTTGGTTGAAAATTTTACTGTTCAAGGAAAATGAGACTTTTTCCAATAAAAAATCATTTAAAATGAAAACTTCCCTAGTAAAACTTATCTTCCGATATTTGTTTTGATTTCTTCGAATAAATGATCATATCTTTATAGTTTTTTTCTCACATGTGTTATCTCCAAATTGATATTATAAATTAACCTAAAAACATCCTATGATTTTATCACTAGCTAGTTTATTCTCTTTTAGAGTACTTGGAATAACCATTTGTACCTTAACTATGATAGGTCATAAGACAAATGTATCGATTTTTTCTTGTCTAAGTCATTTTAGAAGTGGATCATGTGAGACTGGTCACTTGGTATTATTTTTTAGTTGTGCTGGAAACTCAATTTAAGCCTTTGGGATTTTTTGGTTCATTCATGCGACCAGCGAAGGGTTCTCACAACAGCAACAAATTCCTTCACTCTAGTGAAGTATGTGACCTACGACACATCTTACTGAAGCAACATATCGAGTTCAAAAGTGATCGGTCTTTCTTTTTCTCGTCACTTTCCTAAAAGCTCTTTCTCTCTCTTTGAAGTAAAAACTGCCCCTACTATATTTTTCGGCGATTTCGAAAGCTTTGTGGACTATTCCTCTTCTAGAAAACTTTTTTGGTAAGATTATTATATTTTTCTTCTAGATATGGACCTTTTCTCACATTCTTTATGGGTTTAAGAATGTTTTTTAACCTTATCTCATTGGAGTTATTGTTTGACTCTAAGAGAGGCACTATACATATATAGTATGTATCTATAAGTTAGATTAACAAATCTGACTCATATTTGCATTTATATTTTTAGGTGTAGGATACTCTTAATTTCTTCATAGACTAGAGCTATTTTTACTCCTCTCCTTTGGGATTACTTAGATTGTTTTATTCTTCTCATTTCAGATAGTATGCGAAGCTTTAGAGGTGTGTCTAAAATATGTTACACAAGTGCAAGTTCTTCAACCCAAAGAAACCCATTTATATTGTTTCCACCTAAAGTTCAATCCCCAAAAGAAAAGCCAAATTTGGGGACTTATGTATGCGTGCTACCAATAATGAATGCACAATTGATTGAAACTCTCTTAGAAATAATCTTGTAATGGGTATTATACCTTTTGAGGATAAAAGGTGGTTAAACATTAGAAACTGAGGACTGGACAAGGAACATTTGTTTCCAGATCTTGTCAGTGTGTTTTACAACAATGTCGTCTTAGGCATGGTTTGTTTAACCACCACTGTTCGTAGAACATCTATCACTATCTCTCCTAGTTTTCTTAGAAACATATATGGATTGTCTCATATACATAATTCAATTTATCCATATAATACATCATCTACTCCTAATACTGATAAGCTTAGGATCGAGCTTACCAGTGGAGAACTCACTGAGGCGCCTCAAGCCGCACTACCTCAAGGGTATTTCACTGATTACTTTTGTCTCATCCAAGTCTTGTCTTTGGCAAACGTTGCTCATAACTCACATCATTATTTTATTTCACACTCCACATGTGGGTTCTTATATGCCAGATAGGTTATACCATGGACCTTGGATAGGTTATGTATAGGTTGATGATCGAGAACATCACAAGTTAAGGAAGAAGCAATCGACGCTCTCTTTACTTTGGATGACTTGTTCAATGTTTAATACTTATTAGGAACGTTCACATTTCATCGAGAGAGGAGAAAACCCAACTAGGTAAAATGATCACATACCAAATGTGTCAATGGGTAAGAAAAGACACCTCAAGACATGTATGGAGGATTCAGACTACGGTGATGACTTTTGATGGTGAGTAGTGATATCAAACTTGATGATTTTTTAGGATATATATATATATATATATTACTTGGTTATTAGTACATCTTTGACATTTTGTATGTCAATTTACATATAATATGACTTTATGTCTATATCACTTTCTTAATGATTATCTCCTTATGAGACGTAGCTCATTATATGATCTTGTGCTTTTATTTGGCACACCGTGAATTATGTAGACTTGTTATTCTGTCAGTTACTTTATTGCCTACTAACCCATTCTTTACGCTTGTTAATTTGCACACATGTTTCATTTTGACTTGTATTGGTGTTTACATGCTCTAGCTAGATTCTGTTATTTTTTTTATCTCTGTTAGTGAAATATGGTTTAGATTCCTTGAATTTCATAATACATCATTATTTAATTTTATTGAAATAACTCACTATATGTTCATTCTTAACACAGTTGCTTAATTAAATGTTATTTTACCTTTGTCAGTTCCATGACAAAAGGGGGAGAATGATTATATTTAGGGAGAGTTCTAATTACGAACATATTTTGATTTGTTTCATGAAAAACTAAATGAATATGGAGTATATATCCAAAAAATGTAGTGCATATCTCCATATGGCCTATGTAATTAATATATTGTCATTTATAGAACTTGTATACACACCTTGAATAATGAATCACTTCAATATCGTATTCATCACATATTTTATGTTAAATGTCCATCATAATGTTATATCCATATATTGTATTATATTGAATGAGAGATTAACATGTGGAAGACTTTCGAGGAATTCTTCTGCAGATGGAGGATTAGAAGTATAGGGATGTCTCCGCCTTTGGTCGGGCTTGTGTTTATATGTAATAGGTTTCTAGACTTCTCTATAATAGTTGTAATCTTAATTTTTATATATTTTATCACAGAGTAGACAATGGGGGAGATTCTAAGAGTGTGCATTTTACTAATGTTCCCTAATAAGACTAGATTGTCTTATTTCGTTGACCAAATATATTTTGAGTCTTGTACTTGAGGTCATTCCATAAAAGTGTCCTGAAAATCACTCAATGGACATTCTCAACTTCATGCTTATCCTTTTTATACCATTATTAGGAAGGTAAAATGGACACATAGACTTATACGCGCTTTACTCACACATGTTCTCTTTATAAGAAAATACTTTTTGGGTGTTCGTTTGTGTTGGTATGGATCATTGGAATTATTTATGAAATGCAATCAAACTAAATTTGAAAATTATTACAAATTTCATTTCATAAAGGTTGTTGAGGTCTATCACATGAGAACTTCACTATGGCTAGGCCTTCTCTCGCTGCAGTGATATAGTGTCTCGTTGACCGCATCTTGTTCCAAGGATTTTGTTCTTTGGCTTGACTTATATCCTCATGGAAGTTTTTCCACGGTGACATTAAAGTTTACTGTTGTGAAACATCGATGATATTTTCCAGTTCAAAAAGTCTGAACTATTGCCCGAAGGGATCGCTTCAAGTTTTCTGTAATGATGCAATGGCTCGCTCCAACGACCTTGAAGTGACACATGTCTAACAACACCAAAAGTCACTTTTTGAACTAAGATTAAGCGTATCTTTATTGGTACTCATGAAAACTAAATATATCTCCATATATTATCTACTTTTACACCTACTCAAGTCTACTTACCTACTTGTACCATCCTATCTTCTTTTACAAGCTTGAGTGGTATATGTAAGTTGGTTAGACTTCATTTTATGCAAGGGTGTAAGTGTGATTATATGATTTCTTTGTGGACAAAATATTTTTTCTAAATCTATCTTACCACAAGAATCAGCTTTCAAGGAAAGAAAATATATTTATAAAAACTTCTTTTTGGATCTTGTATTCATCCAACTTTCAAGTCTTGTTCTTATCGTCTATATATTCTTGAGATATTTGAAGTTTAAATAGTTATGAGATTTAAAAATATTTTGAAGTGAACTTATTTTATCTAAAACCTTTTCGAAATCTTGAACAAATCTCTTTCTAATTTTCTCTTGTGTTATTTTTAGATTTTATATAGCTCAAAGATATATTTTGTGAGTTAAGCTATTATTTTTAAAAAACACTTTTACTTCAGGTCATCACACACCTAGATAATGGTACTACACTCCAAGGAGGCTTCTCACCTTTGTTCCATACTGGAAAATAATGTTTTTTTTCAAACTCTAAACGAATAAAGTTTCTTTTACTTTAAAGAATATTTCTTTGACACAAGGACTTGACAACATTAGTTGTGGACCAAAATCGATCACCGGTGTGTAATGCTATCCAGTTTTTGGTGCTTTTATGGAGGATATGGTGGGAAAGAGTGTCCAGTCGGTTATAGCATCATCAGGGTTATAAGTCTATTTTTTCTATTTATAAACCTCAACCATAGTGCATTTGTCATTATGTTGGCCCAAGGTGTTTTCTAGCTGTGGTTTTTCTTCGCATACCTTCGTGTTGTGCTATATAGTTTATCTTTTTTCATTTGGATTAAGTCACCTAAATCTTAAAGATAAAATTTGATATAATTTATTCTGGTAAAAAAAATTTCATATAGACCTAAGGGATTGTGTTTGATATCGCAACTAGAACTTGTAAAGAAAACCTTATCACAATTTGACAAGAGATTTTAATTTGGTATCTTTCGTTCATCTCAGTTTCGAGCACACAAACTTTCAAAATTTGAAAATTGAAGTACTTATAAGGGTCCTAAGACTTTCAAAGTTATATATTTTTTTTGAATATTTAAGTCCTTATTAGGGTCCTAGACCCCCAGACTTGTAAAATTTTGAAGTTTGCAGTCCTTATAAGGAACCTAAGACCTTCAAACCAATGGCCTTGCACTTTCGGTGCTTGAAAACTAAAGACTTAGGTAGTTCTTTATGTTTGAAAACTTATCACCCCCCCCCCCCAAAAAAAAAAAAATCAAAAATTGAAGTTTTTTTTATAATTTTCCATAATAGGTTTACGTGGTGTGATATGCCCAAAGTGCACCCTCTTACTCAGAGCAACCAACCTCGACTAGTCTCACAGCCGAGGTGACCAAAAGCTTATAACGATTGCCAGTAAGGTCGTCACTCAGAGGGTCGGCCCTAGCTGACATTGCTTCAGCAACATACATCAAACTCGGTTGGGCATCAACCGAGGTCGACAAGGACTAACAAGGTTCAACCCTCCTTCTACACCAACATCGGCCCCGACCGACATTGCAGTCATCATCCGAGATTAGTGTGACAAGCGACCAGTCATATTTTAACATCATCATCGGTCCAAGCCGATGTTACACCTACTCAGACCAAACCTCGGCTAGCTACATGACCAAGGTCATCAAATATTGCCTCGGATAAAGAAACGGTCAAACTTCACTAACCTCGTACTCTGCCAGGCCGAGGTTTCACCAATCAAAGAACTTCGAGCATCTATAAGCACGAACATGTAATAACCCGTGATTTTAATGACTTTTAAAATGGGTTATATTTTAAATTAATGGATTAATTGGATTTTATTATAAATTAATTCATTTGGGTTTTATCCGAATTGTGGATATTAAAATGAATGATTCTGTATATTACTTAAAGATATTTTGGTAATATATGAATGTGATGATTATCGATATTGCTGTGAGTTATTAATTCAGTAATTTGAATTTTTATTCGGACGCAGTATGGGACGTGTCGGGACTAATTTGGTAAATTAAAAAGGAAAATTATATTTACATCGACCTTATAGTCATTTTGAGTGCGTCGTTGCATCCGGAAGGGTTGAAATAGTCAGAAAAGTCTATTTGGATGTTGGTTTTGGGTCTCGGGTCATTTGAAATTAAAAAGACAACCCAAAAGAGCATTTTGGTCATTTTTACAAGGGGGATGAATAGTGATTTCGGATTTTGTCTTATTATAAGTATTTGGAGATTAGTTGTACGTGGGTTCGTTCATCTCTTCTACACAATATTGAGAGGTTATCTTGTTAGAGAGAGTGAAAGGTTGCTTGGAAGAAGAGAAGTGTGCTTGGGAAGGAGGAGAACCAAAGGTCAAAGGTCACCACCACCAACCATCACCAGAAGTGATCGGAGAAAGGGATAACCACCTATGTTATTCAACTCCAAAGGATCAGATCTTCATTAGAGGCAAGTGTTTGATAATTGCAATCTAAGTTTGTATATTGTCCATGTTAGGATAGTTATAAAAAGATGAGATTTTTCATGTTTAGAAGATAAAGATGGAATTGTTAATTGATTTCTGAAAAATGGAACTATGTAGGAATAAAACTCATGTTGTAGGTAGATAGTAATCCACGAAATAATTATAAATATGTTGAAGAAATTCTGAGAATCAATGGTGTGTTCTTGAAGATATCATATATATAATTTTCTGGAAAAAAGAGAGGATAAACCTATGCTTTTAATTAAAACTCTTGATGATTCTAGGATGTTTAGAGCATTAGAAATCATTCACATATGGTGCTATATCATGTAGTAAGGTTTATAAGGAATTTGGGTAGTTAATATGATGTTTTGGATGATCAAAAGTGATGAAACCCGTAGTAGAAGAAATGTAGAAAACGGGGTTGTTATCTGGGCGATCGATCGATCGACCCCCTGCCTTCGATCGATCGACCTCTCCAGAATCCTTGAAGTTGTTTTTTTGTTAATGCTCGTTCGTATCCCAAACCTTTTGTATATCTTTGGTGATTATTAATTGGATATTATGGGACTTAGGAAAGATCAGTAAGCCCTTGATAAGATTCGAATTAATTTGATTGGGATTTAATTGATTAGAATTATGTTAATTAAATTGGAAGAAAATTCGGTTATTGGATTCATGTGTAGGATTATAATTTGTTTGTATGGGGATTAAGGATAGGCCTAGTAGCGTAGATAGAATATAACACCTGGGCAGCCTTAGTTTACAAGAGGGTTTAACCCTAGGTGATAGATGATGTGTTTATAAGAGATTTGAAACTATCGGTTATAACCCTAATTAAAGGGGACTTTAATTCATAGTAATTCGGGAGATAAGATGATATGGACCAGTAGGATATTAGTGATTTCTTACTAAATAAATATATTAAGGAAATACCTATTTGAACCTTGGGTAATGAGTGAGACTCATGAATAATTAAATTAAAGAAGTAAAGTCAGAATATTTTAATACGTAGGATTTGAGAGATATAATGGTACATATGGGAACTATCTTAGGGTAGTGGGATTACCTTGTTGATATTATATCTATAGGTAGATGATAATGCCTATTTGATTGATTGATGTTTTATGTGTATGACATACCTAGCTTACTTGGTATCGATGGGGAGGTTTGCGCGTGAGGGCAGTCATATCCTGATGAATCCATGGGATCTTTGATTTGTCGCTCAAGAACATATGTCTATGAAAGACTTATCGGGGAGTTGATAAGTCCATTGACTATGGGAACGTAGGTAGCTGCGTGGCCCGTGGGTATGAGAACTATGTTCGCCTCCAATTTATATGTTGATATTTGTGGTTCGAGGAATCATTACCGAACCTTTAGTCCCCTATACGGCCACCAGCGATATTGGAACGTGATAGCAGAGTAATGCATGCACCGCATCTGTAACTCGGGGTGCCGTATTATATATATATATATATATATATAATGAATTAAATGAATGTATATTGAGTAGCTTGATTAATCTACTGTGTGATAATTGTAGATAACGGTGAATAAAGAAAGAGAATTGAAATAAGTTAATGTATTTTTATTCTTATAAATTTGAAAAGCTTAATTCATATAAATGAGAAACGTATATGAATTATTATACTACGTATGGTATGGGTCATACGGGTTTATGATATGGGATGGAATCATATTATGGAAATTTGTGAAGAGGAACCATTAACTAGGAGGTTAATAAGAAACGTTAAGTGTGAACTCTAGCTGAGAGGTGAGAATATCAAGTGAGAGTCTGGATACTAACATGTACATAATAAATGCTTTATTGCACTTGTTAAATACTTGCTATTTTCAAAATCATTTTCACATCGGGCTCTGACCCGTTTCCTTGCGTATTCTCTTTTCTATTGTACCTTCTATATCAGGTGTCCAGCAGAAGGGACGCCAACCTTAGAGTATTATGATGAACTGTGGAGCTATGGAGTATTTCTTAGACGCCTATATTCATTTGATTCACATTATACAGTGTTCTTTTGTTTAGGGTATGTCGCCCAAAGGAATTCAGTTATCTCTTTTCTATCTGAGTCATATAGTCTTGTACTCGTGTCATTTTAATATATTTATTATTGTTGGGATTACTGTATTGGATTATTACTTGGGAATGTTTATTCCAAATGCATCTAAATTTTTTGTGTTACCTGTTCGGTTATTAGTGTTGTAGAATAATATGTGTAATGTTATTTGTAAACTAAAAATGGACTTTGTTGAAATTAAAATTTGGAAAGTTTTTAACATCAGCTTAATTGGGTATTGGGTGAGTTATAAATGTTTTCGACAGTGATGCTAAGAATGAGCCAACTGTATATTTTGTTTTAATTTGGTATGGGACTGGCCAGCCGGTATTTAATTAGGCGGGGTGTTACAGGTGGTATCAGAGCATCAGGTTTTAGTGTCCTTTAGGGTCTGTACGGATTATTGTGTTTCCATCTTAGCGTTCTTTGATGTAGAGCCCTATGAGTATGATTATTGCTTTTCTATTTACGCCTACGTTCTTCAGCTATTTCTGTTATATCAAATACTGATGGTATACTCTCGTTTCAGATGCCTCCTCGACGTGCACCTCAACCCGCCCCAGCTCAGGGTACTATGACTGCGGTCGAAGTTGCTGTAATTGTCACTCAGGCAGTCAATGCAGCTCTAGCTGTTGTTCAACAGGCTCCAACACAAGCACCAGTTGTGCCACCCGTGCAAGGGCAAGTCTTTCCTACTACATGGGAATGAGCGAGGGATGCCTTTCAGAAGGCACACCCACTGAGTTTCAGGGATGATCAGATGTCGTGAATACTAGCCAATGGAAGAAAGATATCCAAAGGCACTTGAGAATACTCGAATGTATTGAGGTTCAACGTCAAATACTAGCCACACTCTAGCTAGTAGGGGAAGCTTTACAATGGTGGGAGGCTACGACCACTATCGAGGAAAGGGACACAATGATTATCCAAGACTTTTGGATACGGTTTGATCAAAAGTACTTTCCTTATGTCATCCAGACAGAGATGAGGCAGAAATTACTTGATTTGAAGCAGGGAGAGAAGACGGTGGAAAAATACGAGGAAGAATTTACGCGACTAACTAATTTGGTACCAGCAGAGGTACCTACTGAGGATAGCAAAACTCTAATGTTCATTGATGGGTTGAACTATAAGATTCACCAGCATTTATTGGAAAATCTTTCACTCCGAACTTATGCAGATGTTCTTAATGCTGCAATGCTTCACTGCCAGGATAACCTCTTACATGCTCAGGGTGTCAAGCGGGGGTTTGGGTCAAGCCTGCAAGGCAAGACTACTGGGGACAGTTCTAGTGGGACTTAGTCAGGACAGAGTCATCAGCGTCAGGGTGAGCAGGGTTCCCAGACAGGGGACTATGCTAAGCATTTACGATCTAGAGATTCTCAATTTGAGGATAGAGGTAATGGGCAAGGACAGCAGGGCCATCAGGGCCAGAGATAGGCTCATCAGGACCAAGGGAAAGGAGGTAATGGCCAGCAGGGTCGGGGTCAACAGGGACAAAATGGTGGGAAGTTTGCTGAAAAATGTTTCGTGTGCGGAAAGTATGGCCACAAACGACAAGATTGTCCTGATAAAGACAAATTGCCTCAGCAACAAAATGCTCGACAGGAGCCACATATACCAATATTTCCACCAGCTTCTCTTCCAGCTCCAGCTCTAGTGCTAGAACTACCTCCAATTCTAGCAGCACCCATGCAACAGGGTCAATATAGGCGTGTATATAACGTCCATCAGGCAGCGATTCAACAACCACCACCCGCAAATGAGGGTATGTTTTCTATCTAAGGAATTATGAGGCGTATATTGATTTTTATAGCGATTAATATTGTGTGGGAAAAAGGGTTGCTAAACTAAGCCTATTGCACTGTTATTTACGTAGACTCACCGAGGGGTGTGGGATAATATTTTCATGACATCACGTGGGTTTGATTTTTATCACGGAATTACTTACTTTAGGCATGTCCGAACATGATGTGACTATCGGCGTGGATTGACTTGTGGTATATGAGAGCGTATGTATTACTATAACCAGTATCTTGTCTTTAATAAGAGAGTAGATGAGTAGACTTTATTTTAAATCGATAAAATCTGTAGAGAAGTTATATACTTTTGACTAAGGACCTGAGGAGTTTCGATAACCGACTACTTTAGGTAGTAGTGTATCGGGCGGGTTCCTTGTTTGGATTTTGTTTGCGAGACACCCCACGCATGAAACTACTAAACGTTGGGAGTCGAAATAAGTTAGGTCTTTAGGATATGAGTTTATAACCTTTGTGATAAATATTATAATGAAATTTGTACAGTAGGGTGTATGGGCGCCCTGGATGGTTGGATTGTAGTAGTTTTCATAAATGTGAAACAGTAAGTAGTTGTGACTTCAGGATTTATTTGTTTAATACGTGAGGATCATTGCTTCCCAAACTTTGTCATGAGGATGGTATAGGGAAGATTGGGTAAAGTTTAAATTCGATTCAGTTGAAACTATATGGTGAGACTTGGTGTAACATCAACGGGGATTTTCGATAACGTACTGTATGGGCAGTACGACATAGATTACTTGCGATGTGAGATTTATACTTAGAGTTGACCTTACCAGTATGATTTATCTTTCCGAATTTCAGGACGAAATTCTGTTATAAAGGGGGGAAGTATGTAATACCCCGTGATTTTAATGACTTTTAAAATGGGTTATATTTAAATTAATGGATTATTTGGATTTTATTATAAATTAATTCAGTTGGGTTTTATCTGAAATGTGGATATTAAAATGAATGATTCTGTATATTCCTTAAAGATATTTAGGTAATATATGAATGTGATGATTATCGATATTGCTGTGAGTTATTAATTCAGTAATTTGAATTTTTAGACGGACGCAGTATGGGTCGTGTCGAGACTAATTTGGTAAATTAAAAAGGAAACTTATTTTTACATTGATCTTATAGTCATTTGGAGTGCATCGTTGCATTCGGAAGGGTTGAAATAGTCAGAAAAGTCTATTTGGATGTTGGTTTTGGGTCTCGGGTCATTTGGAAATGAAAAGACAACCAAAAAGGGCATTTTGGTCATTTTTACAAGGGAGATGAATAGTGATTTCGGATTTTGTCTTATTATAAGTATTTGGAGATTAGTTGTATGTGGGTTCATTCATCTCTTCTACACAATATTGAGAGGTCATCTTCTTAGAGAGAGTGAAAGGTTGCTTGGAAGAAGAGAAGGGTGCTTGGGAAGGAGGAGAACCAAAGGTCAAAGGTCACCACCACCAACCACCACCGAAAGTGACCGAAGAAAGGGAGAACCACCTGTGTTATTCAACTCCAAAGTATCATATCTTCATTAGAGGCAAGTGTTTGATGATTACAATTTAAGTTTGTATATTTTCCATGTTAGGATAGTTATAAAAAGATGAGAATTTTCATGTTTGGAAGATAAAGATGGAATTGTTAATTGATTTATGAAAAATGGAACTATGTAGGAATCAAACTCATGTTGTAGGTAGATAGTAATCCATGAAATAATTATAAATATGTTGAAGAAATTCTAAGAATCAATGGTGTGTTCTTGAAGATATCATATATATAATTTTCTGGAAAAAAGAGAGGATAAACCTATGCTTTTAATTCAAACTCTTGATGATTCTAGGATGTTTAGAGCATTAAAAATCATTCACATATGTTGCTATATCATGTATTAAGGTTTATAAGGAATTTGGGTAGTTAATATGAAGTTTTGGATGATCAAAAGTGATGAAACCCGTAGTAGAAGAAATGCAGAAAGCTGGGTTGTTATCTGGGCGATCAATCGATCGACTCCCTGCCTTCGATCGATCGACCTCCCCAGAATCCTTGAAGTTGTTTTTTTGTTAATGCTTGTTCGTATACCAAACCTTTTATAGATCCTTGGTTATTATTAATTGTATATTATGGTACTTAGGAAAGATCAGTAAGCCATTGATAAGATTCGAATTAATTTGATTGGGATTTAATTGATTAGAATTATGTTAATTAAATTGGAAGAAATTTCGGTTATTGGATTCATGTGTAGGATTGTAATTTGTTTATATGTGGATTAA
Organism: Sambucus nigra; assembly: GCA_949130495.1. NCBI lineage: Eukaryota > Viridiplantae > Streptophyta > Magnoliopsida > Dipsacales > Adoxaceae > Sambucus > Sambucus nigra. The sequence goes on along the minus strand of OX422213.1, from coordinate 213,543,853 downwards.
GGATAGTCCCATTAGGGGAGATTGAATATAACACCTGAGCAGCCTTAGTTTACAAGAGGGTTTAACCCTAGGTGATAGATGATGTGTTTATAAGAGATTTGAAACTATCGATTATAACCCTAATTAAAGGGGATTTTAATTCGTAGTAATTCGAGAGATAAGATGATATGGACCAGTAGGATATTAGTGATTTATTACTGAATAAATATATTGAGGAAAGACCTATTTGAACCTTGGGTAATGAGTGAGACTCGTGAATAATTAAATTAAAGAAGTAAAGTCAAAATATTTTAATACGCAGGATTTGAGAGATATAATGGTACGTATGGGAACTATCTTAGGGTAGTGGGATTACCTTGTTGATATTATATCTATAGGTAGATGATAATGCCTATTTGATTGATTGATGTTTTATGTGTATGACATACCTAGCTTACTTGCTATCGATGGGGAGGTTTGCGCGTGAGGGCAGCAATATCCTGATGAATCCATGGGATCTTTGATTTGTCGCTCAAGAACATAGGTCTATGAAAGAATTATCGGGGAGTTGATAAGTCCGCTGACTATGGGAACGTAGGTATGTGCGTGGACCGTGGGTATGAGAACTATGTTCTCCTCCAATTTATGTGTTGATATTTGTGGTTCGAGGAATCCTTACCGAACCTTTAGTACCATATTCGGCAACCAGCGATATTGGAACGTAATAGCAGAGTAATGCATGCACCGCAGCTGTGACTCGGGGTGTATATATATAATGAATTAAATGAATGTTTATTGAGTAGCTTGATTAATCTACTGTGTGATAATTGTAGATAACGGTGAATAGAGAAAGAGAATTTAAATATGTTAATGTATATTTATTCTTATAGATTTGAAAAGCTTAATTCATATAAATGAGAAATGTATATGAATGATTATACTACGTATGGTATGGGTCATACGGGGTTATGATATGGGATGGAATCATATTATGGAAATTTGTGAAGAGGAACCATTAACTAGGAGGTTAATAGGAAACATTAAGTGTGCACTCTAGCTGAGAGGTGAGAATATCAAGTGAGAGTCTGGATACTAACATGTACATAATAAATGGTTTATTGCACTTGTTAAATACTTGTTGTTTTCAAAATCATTTTCACATCGCGCTCTGACCCGTTTCCTTGCATATACTTGAGGTTAATACTTGTTGTTTTCAAAATCATTTTCACAGTGGGTGGCTCAGGGGTTGTCGACTAGGCAGAGGTGTTTATAAGAAGACGCGTCAAAGCTTGAAAGGGGTCTAGTCGAGGAAGTAAGTCATCTGTCTTGTAATTGTAAAACCATACTTAGTGGACTTAAGGCTAGGACCGTCCGAGATTTTTTCCCGTTGTGGGTTTTTCCTCGTACATCGCGGCGTAGTGGTTCTTTGTGTATTTTATCTTTTGCACAATTACCTAGAACGCATGCTTAGGTAAAAAGTTGAAATTTGGTTTAAATCACTAGTTGGTTAATTTGGTGCTAAATTAATTTGGGTAATGTTTATGTTAATTTAATTCAAGTCGTCACTTAATTTGATAAAATTGGTTTGGCCTAATTTGGGAATATTGAAATATGACTTAGGCAAATTTCTAGAACTTGGGTTAAATTGGTTTAAGTGAAAAATGTATTTTCGTTTAATCTAATTTCACTTTGTTTAATTTTAATTTGAAAAGAAATTAAAATTAGTTAATTTGTTTAATTTGAACCATCTCGCTTCCGCATCTTTAAAAGGAAATTACTTTTTGTGTAGTAAGAATTTTAAAATTGAGGGCCTCGTGTTCCAACAACTTCATTGATTTGAACAAGTCTTGCCTTAAAGACAGTTCCCCCCTACCTCGCATCGATCAAATGGTGGATGCCACAACTGGACATGAACTTATGAGCTTCATGGATGCCTATTCCGGGTATAATCAGATCTTCATAAACCCAGAAGACTCAGAGAAGACAGCGTTCATCACAGACAAAGGGACCTATTGTTATAAGGTAATGCCATTAGGACTGAAGAATGCAGGGGCTACTTACTAACGTCTTATAAATCAGATGTTTGAGGATCAAATAGGCAAGTCCATGGAAGTGTATGTGGATGAAATGCTGACGAAGATCCTGAAGGCCGGCACTCACGTAGCTGACCTTGAAAAAACTTTCGACACCATGGATAAATACAGGACGAAGCTCAACCCGGCCAAGTGTGTCTTCAGGGTAAGAGCTGAAAAGTTTCTGGGATTCATCGTTAATCAGAGGGGGATAGAGGCTAACCCCGAGAAGATTAAGGCCCTGCTAGAAATGAAGACACCCAGAACCATCAAAGACGTTCAGAGGTTAACTGAAAGAGTTGTTGCGCTGAACAGGTTCGTCTCTAGAGCTACGGACAAGTGTCTTCCTTTTTTCAAAGTGCTTAGAAAGGCTTTCGAATGGGATGAGGAATGCGACAAGACTTTTAAGGAGCTGAAATCCTACCTCGGATCCCCTCTACTCCTATCGCGGCACATTTTGGGGGAAAGGTTGTACGTATATCTAGTTATTTCAGAATCAGCCATCAGTGCAGCCATAGTAAGAGAAGATGATGGAGTGAAGATGCCAGTATACTTCAACAGTAAAGTTATTCAAGGGTCTGAATATAAGTACCCTCGAATGGAAAAGTTATATTATGCTCTGATACACGCTTCTAGAAAGATGAAACCATACTTTCAAGCCCACTCTATTGTTCTCCTCACTGATTCCCCACTAAAACAGGTCCTCCATAAGCCTGAAATGTTAGGCATGCTGATGACTTGGGCCATAGAGTTGGGGGAGTATAACATTGTTTATCAACCCAGAGTTGCCATCAAAGGGCATGCACTTGCAGACTTTGTAGCAGAGTTCACCTGGGAAGAGGTTAAGATTGAAATTAGTCAAAGAGCCGTTGAGGAACCAAACAAAAATGTCTTCCGCGATTCGAACAAGGTTGGGTCAAGTAGGCCCGAAAAAAGTATAGTTGAGAATGAGAAAGATAAATACCTCTTCAAGCAAGGAATCGTGTCAGAGGGAAACTTCTCTTCAAATGAAGATGTTTGGAACCTTTTCATTGATGGTTCATCTTGTGAACACGGGAGTAGAGCAGGGTTGATAGTGTCAGTACCGAATGGTACCGACATTGAATATGTGCTTAGGTTCAACTATAAGGCTTCAAACAATGAGTCGGAGTATGAAGCATTGGTAGTATGTCTCTCTTTGGCAAAAGCCCTTAGTGTTGGCCGACTCCTAGTCCACAATGACTTGAGATTAGTGGTCAACCAAATTCTTGGGGTATATGCGGCCAAAGATGAAAGGATGACCAAATACCTGAAGAGAGTGAGAACGACGCTTGAAGGCTTCAAGGAGGTGAAGATGAAGAAGATATCTCAGTAAGATAGTAGTCGAGCCGATGCACTTGCTAGGTTGTCCTGAGCAACGATAATAGATATAAGAAGAACGGTACCTGTTTAAATCTTGCGCAAACCAACTATCGAAGAAGAAGAGGTCACCATAACTTGCCTTAACCTGAACATGGGAGCCTCATGGATGGACCCGCTTATCAGATACATCAAACAGGGAGAGCTGCTACAATCAAAGTTGGAAAGGAGAAAGCTGAGGTTCAGGGCTGCCAAGTTCTCAATTATAGGAGACGTTTTGTATAAGAAAGGGTTCCTTCTCCCTCTCCTTAGATGTGTACACCCTTCAAAGATTCCTCACGTCTTGAAAGATGTACATGAGGGCTCTTGTTCAAGTCACATAGGAGGGAGGCCTCTAGCTAAGAGGATAATTACTCAGGGGTACTAGTGGACGACCTTGGCTCACTACAAAAAAAATGAGTATTAGGGACGGTAAAAAACCATCCCTAAAAGTACAAAAACCGTCCCTAAAGAGTATTAGGGACGGTTGTTGCAACGGAAAAAATCCGTCTCTTATACTAGGCGTCCTAAATATTTTAGGGATGGATTTTACCGTCCTAAATTTTAATTCATGGACACTCTGCATTTGACATTAGGGACGGATTTTACCGTCCCAAATGGTGTTCCCGCGAAAAAATCCCCGCTCCCGCCAATAGTATTAGGGACGGTTTATCCGTCCCTAATACTACTAAGATACTGGCAACCCAATTAAGGACGGTAAAAATCGTCCCTAAAGGTAATTTCAATTGATGCAAAAATGGGTATTAGGGACGGTAAAAACCGTCCCGAAAGGTATTCTCAATTAATACAAATAAGTATTAGGGACGGTTTATAACCGTCCCAATTAATAAATAAAAAAGTATCGTAAATAGTTATATTATTATATGTTTTAGGTTGCAATAATAATTGACGCCTAATATGCATTACAAATCAAATCATCCGATCAAAAACACAATATATCAGCCACATTCATTGAAGCACGAATCCAATAATAGTTTCTTCCATTAAACTATATTCAAATCGAAATATTTAAATGAGTACAAAATCATACTAATTAATAAGATATACAATTGTCAAAAAAAATATCATCCCTAAATTAAGATGATAAATATGGTTGTCACGCTTCAAAAACTTCTCTTAGTGCCGCATATAGTAGACACACTCAAAACCACGTCTCTTCAACTTCTTGTGCACAACTTGCAATCAATAAATAATCATTTTATCAAAATAATATTATAGTAAAATAAAACATCCAAATATATTAGTTAATCGTACCAACAACTTTTTACAAATTTTAAAAAAATTTGACAGAATCTCCTTTATTTATACATGAAAACCAACCTGTTTATTCAATAAAAAAGCCCGCACAGCTATAAGAATCTCGCATATCAACGATTCTATACAATTTTTAAAAAAATTCGACAGAGTCTCCTTTGTTTATACATGAAAACCAACCTGTTTAATGAACACAAAAGCCGAACAACTTTAAAAAAATTGAAAAATCTCCTAAATCAACAATTCAATACAATTTTTAAAAAAATTCGGCAGAGTCTCCTTTGTTTATACATGAAAACCAACCTGTTTAATCAACACAAAAGCCCGCACGACCAGTAAAAAAAAATAAAACAACAATCTCGCATATCAACAACAATAATAAATAAGCAATCTACCAGTCGCAAACCATTGCTTTGTTCATGTGTTCCACGCGAATAAAATATAACCCAAAAATGTTATCCTGCAAAAAAACACAAGAAACAAACCAAAAAAGATATCAGTAATCAAATAATATGCTTAAGTCAAATTTTATGGATGTTTTACGTATTCAACTTTCGATGCCATGTTTTTATGCTTAAGTCTAATTTTTTGCAAATTTACATCGTACACTCCAACCAGGAGCTCCGTGACTACACGGTCGATTCCTACGAGTCACATTGGTCCCGTGCGAGGTGTTCGTGACTCTTACGGGACCATTTTATGGCTGTTTTACGTTTTCACCCTTCGATGGCATGTTTTTATGCTTAAGTCTATTTTTTTGCAAATTTACGTCGTACACTCCAACCGGAAGCCCCGTGACTACGCGGTCAGTTCCTACGAGTCACATTGGTCCCGTGCGAGGTGTTCGTGTCTCTTACGGGACCGTTTCATGGCTGTTTTACGTTTTCACCCATCGATGATATGTTTTTATGCTTAAGTCTAAATTTTTGCAAATTTACGTCGTACACTCCAATCGGGAGCCCCGTGACTACGCGGTCGGTTCCTACGAGTCACAATGGTCCCGTGCGAGGTGTTCGTGACTCTTACGGGACCGTTTTATGGATGTTTTAAGTTTTCACCCATCGATGGCATGTTTTTGTGCTTAAGTCTAAATTTTTGCAAATTTACGTCGTACCCGGGTGTTCGTGACTCTTACGGGACCGTTTTATGCTCGTTTTACATTTTCACCCTTCGATGGCATGTTTTTATGCTTAAGTCTAATTTTTTACAAATTTACGTCATACACTCCAACCAGGAGCTCCGTGCCTACACAGTCGATTCCTACGAGTCACATTGGTCGCATGCGAGGTGTTCATGACTCTTATGGAACCGTTTTATGGCTATTTTACGTTTTCACCCTTCGATGGCATGTTTTTATGCTTAAGTCTAATTTTTTGCAAATTTACGTCGTACACTCCAACCGGGAGTCCCGTGACTACGCGGTCGGTTCCTATGAGTCACATTGGTCCCGTGCGAGGTGTTCGTGTCTCTTACGGGACCGTTTTATGGCTGTTTTACGTTTTCACCCATCGATGACATGTTTTTATGCTTAAGTCTAAATTTTTGCAAATTTACGTTGTACACTCCAACCGGGAGCCCCGTGACTACGCGGTCGGTTCTTACGAGTCACATTGGTCCCGTGCGAGGTCTTCGTGACTCTTACGGGACCGTTTTATGGATGTTTTGCATTTTCACCCTTCGATGGCATGTCTTTATGCTTAAGTCTAATTTTTTGCAAATTTAGGTCGTATACTCCAACCGGGCCCCGTGACTACGCGATCGGTTCCTACGAGTCACATTGGTCCCGTGCGAGGTGTTCGTGACACTTACGGGATCGTTTTATAGCTGTTTTACGTTTTCACCCATCGATGGCATGCTTTTGTGCTTAAGTCTAAATTTTTGCAAATTTACGTCGTACCCTCCAACCGGGAGGCCCGTGACTACGCGGTCGGTTCCTACGAGTCACATTGGTCCCGTTCGAGGTGTTCGTGACACTTACGGGTTTGTTTTATGCTCGTTTTATGTTTTCACCTTTCAATGGCATGTTTTATGCTTAAGTCTAAATTTTTGCAAATTTACGTCGTACACTCCAACCTAGAGCCCTATGACTACGCGGTCGGTTCCTACTAGTCACATTGGTCCCGTGCGAGGTGTTCGTGACACTTACGGGACCGTTTTAAGGCTGTTTTATGTTTTCACCCTTCAATGGCATGTTTTTATGCTTAAGTCTATTTTTTTACAAATTTACGTCGTACACTCCAACCGGGAGCCCCGTGACTACGCGGTCGGTTCCTACGAGTCACATTGGTCCCGTGAGAGGTGTTCGTGACTCTTACGATACCGTTTTATGGTTGTTTTACATTTTCACCCATCGATGGCTTATTTTTTTGCTTAAATCCAAATTTTTGCAAATTTACGTCGTACACTCTAACCGGGAGCCCCGTGACTACGCGTTCGGTTCGTACGAGTCACATTGGACCTGTGCGAGGTGTTCGTGACTCTTACGGGACTGTTTTATGCTCGTTTTATGTTTTCACCCTTCGATGGCATGTTTTTATTCTTAAGTCTAAATTTTTGCAAATTTACGTCGTACACCCCAACCGGGAGACCCGTGACTGCGTGGTGGGTTCCTACGAGTCACATTGGACCCGTGCGAAGTGTTCGTGACACCTTTGGGACCGTTTTATGCTCGTTTTACGTTTTCACCATTCGATGGCATATTTTATGTTAAGTCTAATTTATTGCAAATTTACGTCGTACACTCCAACCGAGAGCCCCATGACTACGCGGTCGGTTCCTACGAGACATATTGGTCCCGTGCGAGATGTTCATGACTCTAACGGGACCGTTTTATGCTTGTTTTACATATTCACACTTCGATGGCATGTTTGTATTCTTAAGTCTAATTTTTTGCAAATTTACGTCGTACACTCCAACCGTGATCCCCGTGACTACGCGGTCGGTTCCTACGAGTCACATTGGTCCCATGCGAGGTGTTCGTGACACTTACGGGACCGTTTTATAGCTGTTTTACGTTTTCACCCATCGATGGCATGCTTTTGTGCTTAAGTCTAAATTTTTGCAAATTTACGTCGTACCCTCCAACCGGGAGGCCCGTGACTACGCGGTCGGTTCCTACGAGTCACATTGGTCCCGTGCGAGGTGTTCGTGACACTTACGGGTTTGTTTTATGCTCGTTTTATGTTTTCACCTTTCAATGGCATGTTTTATGCTTAAGTCTAAAACATGGATGAACTAATTCAATAAATACCCCTAAGTGAGAAAATCTATATAGGGGGAGATTTTAATGGCCATGTAGGAGAAGATCGTGTAGGATATGAGATACTGCATAGAGGATAAGGTTTTGGAGAAAGAAACGACGGTGGAGAGTCTATCCAAGATATTGGAATGGCTTATGATTTTGTACTAGTAAACACATGTTTTAAAAAGAGGGTTAAACACTTAATAACTTATAAAAGTGGAACACATAAGAGCCAAATAGATTTTTTCATTACTAGGATAGGAGATCGATTAACGTGTAAAGATTATAAGGTTATCCCGAGAGAGAGATTAACCTCACAACATATGATAATGGTGTTGGATAAAAATATTAAAAATCAATCATGAGTGCGAAAAGTGAAGATTAACCCACGAATTAGGTGGTGGAACTTAAAAGGAGAGAAATTAGAAGTATTTAAAGATAAAGTATTAAATGAAGTATCATGGAATACTAAAGAAGAGATTAACATAATATGGAATAAGATGGCCATATGCATTAGGAGAATATCAAAAGAAATTCTTGAAAGTTTCAAAAGGTAAGGGCCCTCAACCTAAAGAAACTTGGTGGTGGAATGACTGAGCAGAAAAAATAGTAAAAATCAAAAGGGAGTTCTTTAAAACATGGAAAACAAATATAATTAAAGAAAATTTTGAGAAATATAAATGGGCTAAAAAGGAAGTTATGAAAGTGGTAAGAGATTCTAAGTTAAAAGCGTATGATGATCTTTATACAGAATTAAGAACAAAAGAAGGGGAAAAAGTATTTATAAGCTTGTTAAACTTAGGGACAAGAAAATAAAAGATTTTAATAACGTTAAGTGTATTAAAAGTGATGATTCGATAGTCCTAGTAAAAAATGATGAGATTTTGGAAAGATGAAAAAATTATTATGAGAGGTTATTAAATGGAGATGATGGGAGTATATTCGATATAGAGGAACTTAGGATGACTCGAAAAAATAATTTTTTTTTGGCAGAATTAGGACAACAGAGGTTAGGATTGCTTTAAAAAAAAGATAAAAACAGAGAGGGCTTTAGGACCAAATGGTATCCCTATTGAGGTTTGGAAGTTCTTAGGGGAGGAAGGAGTATCTTGACTAACAAAATTACATAATATAATTATAATGACTAATAAGATGCCCGATAAATAGAGAAATAGTATTTTAGTAACAATTTATAAAATAAAGGAGTCATACAAAGTTGTTCAAATTATCATGGTATTAAGTTAATGAGTCATACAATGAAACTTTGGGAGAGAGTGATTGAATATAGATTGAGATTGAAAATAACAGTATTTGAGAATCAATTTGGGTTTATTCCTGGGAGGTCAACAATGGAAGCAATTTATTTATTGAGGAGATTAATGGGGAGGTATAGGGAGAAAAAGAAGGATATTCCTATGATTTTTATATATTTGAAGAAGGCACATGATAGGAAACCTAGAGATATATTATGGTGGCTTCTACATAAAAAAGGAGTGACTCGTAGATATATTGATGTAAGCAAGGATATGTATGATGGGTCCATCAACAGTAAGAACATCGGTCTGAGAAAGTAGTGAATTTTTAATTACTATAGGTCTAAACCAAGGTTTAGAATTAAGTCCGTATCTCTTTGCTCTTATTATGGATGAGTTAACTGGACAAATATAAGATGAGGTACCATAGTGTATGCTATTTGCAGGTGATATTGTTTTAGTCAATAAGACTAAGACGGATATCAATGCTAAGTTAGAATTGTGGAGAGAAACTCTAGAAATAAAAGGATTTAAAATAAGCATGACTAAAACAGAATATATGGAGTGAAATTTTAGTAGTAATAGGAGGACAAATGGAGACGTGATGAAATTAGAGGGTCAAGAAATACCTAGAAATAATTATTTTCATTATTTAGGCTCGATTATCAAAAAATATGGAGATATTAGTGATGATGTTACTCATGGGATTAGAGAAAGTTGGGTCAAGTGGAAAAGTGTTACCGCTGTACTGTGTGATAGGCGTATACCTTTGAAAGGAAAATTTATAGGATGACCATTAGACCCTCCATGTTATATGGGACAGAGTGTTGGGAAACCAAGAAACAAAATGTGAAAAAAATGAGTGTGATGGAGATGTGAATGCTAAGATGGATATGTGGTAAAACTCGAAGGGATAAAAATAAAAATAAACAAATTCATGAAACGATAAAAGTAGCTCCTATAGAAGATATATTGAGAGAAAATTGAATTGTATGGTTTGGGCACATCAAGCATAGACCATTGTAAGAAAGATTAATTTAATTAGTATTAATGGTAATACAAAAGGTAGAGGTAGGCCTAAATTGACTTGATGGGGTATTATAAAAAAGACATGATATCACGTGGTTTAACCGAAGATATTGCACTGGAAAGAAGGGAATGGAAAATAGGATTCATGTAGTTGACCCTAAATAATTGGGAAAAGGATTTGTTGAGTTGACTTGAGTTGACTTGAGTATCAGAGAATGGAGACAATGTCCTCTAGAGGAATAGCTCAATAGTGGTGCGTGTTTAGGTCTTTTATTTGTTGAGGAAATTAGCCAAACGGTCTTACATCTTATTTATCTCGTTATCACAGGGTCTAGACACCCTTGAACCTCCTTAGGATTGATCTTCAGGGAGTGATAACATGTCCTTAACAAGGATGGGTGTTAGTGATCTTTGGGGAGACCTAGGTGCGCCCTTAAGATCGTTATCTCTTGCTATTAGAGGGTCGTGATTTTCCTCAGTACCACTTTGTTCTCGTACTATTGGTTCCTACATTAATGGTGGTAGAGAGAGAGAGTCTACTAAGGATGATACTTAGCTACTCTTGGAGTAATTTCTGTTAGGCCTCCATTTCTTTGAAGGAGCGGGCTAAGGAAGTGTTGGTTACCATTTTAAAGAGAGTGAGTTATGTATTTAGAGGAAATGGAAATTTTCATTCCCACATATGGTACCAAACTGATAGTGTAGAAATTGTTCAGGACTTCGAACTCATAAATGTTCACATCTAAACCTCAAACGGGAAAGAATAAAGTTATGTCAAAATATGCGATAATGATTTATTATGGTTCAAACTTCAACGGGGGGTCCTACGTCCATTCTCAAAGGTGTTATACTTGTTTATTAGATTATACATGAGTTATTGTAGTCTAAAAGACCTCTTAAGGTTTTGTCAAGAGAGTTTTAGGTCGTGCGTCCTTTGTCAGTGATTCAAAGTTCCTTTAGAAGTAACTAATTAACTTCTCTAAGTAATATTGAGTATGGATTTAGGGATCAACAAGATATGCAAAGTGTTTGATAACTAGAAATTATCGAATTTACAACTATATGCTCTCAACATTGGGTTGAGAGTATAAAACAAAGAGTAAACACTTGCGAAATGTTAAAACTCTCTTAGTTCTCCCTAAGTGTGATTGCTTGAATCTATCTTCATCCGTCATCCAAACCACTATTTATACACAAATACCTAGAAAGGTAGTTAGTGGACTAGCATAACTTATTTATGGTGTCTCTGAGGTCTTCCAGTGTCATCAAGGTGATGGAGTGCTGGTCAAAGTAATTATAAGAGGTGTAAACTAGTTGTTAATTCCATTAAATAACAATGGGAGCATTCAATGAAAGTGGAGCTGGGTGGTGGCGATAGGTGAAATATTGTTCTACTTTCAACCAACTCGACAGATCGGTTGTAGGTTCTCTTCCAAGGGTTTGGGAGCCCGAAAACTACTATAAGATTGCCATTGGATATCCTTGAGGTGATATCCGGTGATAAGATCAGAGGTCATCCATGAGACCCATGCTTTTGCCTGAGTGTATTCTAGGGTCTTTGGATCCTTCCAGACACAAGTCTAAAATAGGGTATCATCACTTCACAAACATGATTTTAAGATCGAACTTAGATTTATCATGATAGTTTCCCAGAGTACTTAGAGGACTTAGATTTTACCCCATTAGTTATATACTTTCTTGAATTGAAAAATATTTTCTAACCTTGTGTGTTTTGAAGTTTCCAAAAACATGATGTAATATGTTCTTCCTACATAAAACTTATGTTAAAAACCCATATTTTTGTATTTAGAATTTACTTGGTTCATAAATTAGACAAGAAAATTCCGATTTTTCTAAAACTTGGTAAAACTAGGTAAATTTTGGTCTCAAGTGTGACTAAGTTCACTGAAGCAAAGCTAGTCCTCGAGTCAACAAAGGTCCCACTTTGCTAGTCGCGACCTATATGTTTTCTCATGAAATTTTTCTTGGCCACATGTGGGACCTTGTGTCTCTGATGCAACATGTCAGTGAAAAATCTATTCGTGTGATAAAAAAATTCGTAAAAATTCTTTCGAAAATTATTTTTGAGATATTTTGGTGATAATGGCTTTTTATATATATCTTTTGGGTAGATTAGTAACCAAGATTATTTTTTTCGTCAATATTTTCTTAGATATTTAAGGACTTATGGGCACAAGTTTTAAAGTTTATATTATTGTTTCTTCTCTCTCATGGTACCAAATATGATATTTAAATTTAACCTGTGGGAGGAGGTATCCAGTGCAAATTCGAAGTCTAAATGTAGGTATAAATAATTTAGATCGTCTCTTTCATACTCCATTAGAAAGTTCAAGGATTTTTTTTCAAAAAAATGGCCCCTATATGGATGCTCCAAGACAACATTAAGTGCCCAAATCCACCATAAGAGCCTAGTGCTCAAAGACACATTTTGTGTTTTAAGAAAATAACCTTAGTGGTCATCCACAACATCCATAAAAGGGAGAAATATTATTAAAATGTCCCTAGCCCATAAATGAAGGTCCCCTATCTCATATTATTGATTATTAAGTTCTTACAAGGATACATCGGAGAATAATCAACCTTAGTTTCCCATCCCAAAACTCAATACGATTTAGCCCTACTGGTGCATGAGTGATATAACCTCGATACCTCATGACTACAACCACAAGCTCTAAAAAGCTCGCTAAAAACCAAGAAAAACTTCATAGGCCAATCTGATAGGGTGGTAAAAAGTACATACATTCTGTTACCTCCCCCCAGTCACCACTTTTATTTTTTCCCAGTGCATTAAATTCCATCTGGTGAACTCATAAACCATCACTAGTCAGGTACAACTCCTTCTAGCACTCGACCCATTTATTGTAGAGGCATATTTCATTTGTACTTCAACTATCATTTCTTAGTTACTCCTAATAGTTGTCATATATATTTAAAGTCTATAAAATCCACAATTAATACTCTAAACTCAACTCAATAAATTACATGGTCTTACAAAAAGATTATTTTCCTCGAAATTAACATAAAACTAATTCTTCACAAGCTCATAATGGAAACATCAATTGTACCACAATGAAAAACATAACAAATATATAACCCAAGCGCACAAAATTGTGTAATCTAGAGCTCTGATACCACTTTGTAACACCCAGAGAGGTGCTGCTAAATTAACACTACACCATAAATCAAGAATGATCACGGTATATGGGTCATGGCTCATGACCGTGACCACAGTCAAACCTTGGTTGACACAGACCGTGACCAAATCAAAGTGTGACATCCAAAAAATATGGTCACGACTATAGACCAACTCGTGACCAAATAGGCACCAAATCCCACTAAAAATCCCATAAAATAGGTCACAGCCTTGGACTGTGACCAAGTGAGCGATAAATATAAGGGTTTTAATTAAGTTTGGTCATAGCCTTGGGTCGTGACCATTTTGAAATAGTAACGGTGTAGTTCATGACCATTTATTTTTTACATGCCACGCAGACCGTCACCATGTTACTAATATGTAAAAAATAAATGGTCATGGTAGATGGATCACAGACTGGGGCCGTGAAAACAACCTCTACATATATACAACCCATATCAGTTTCTCATTGTATGCAAACTCTCTCTATATACATTGTTTCCCTCTTTCTCTCTCTGCATTATTTCCCCATCTCTCTTCGGCGACCCTCTCTCCTACGGTAATGTCTCTATCCTACACACAAAGTTTAAGTATCCTATCCACTTGCTTTCTAATGAAAATTTAGGGGGGGTGTACTCTGTGTGTTTGCACTATGTGTGTAATGCGTGTGTGTATGAACTGCATTTGTACTATGTTTGTATGTGTGTGTATTGTGTGTGTTTATGTGTATGTATTGTGTTTTCTATTCTGTATGAATGTGTATGTGTATTTATGTGTCGGGTTAAAATACCCAAATGAGACTAAAATGCAAAAATACCCAAATAAAACAAACCCTAAGATTGAAATGTGAAAATACCCAAATTAAACAAATCGAAATATGAAAATACTGAAATGATGTAATTGGATTTTAAACCCTAAGGTTTTAAAGGATTTTGAAGAGATTGAGGATGTAGGATTCGATTTGTATTGATCTAATCCAGATTTACTTTGATTAAGAAATAAATTATGTCCGTGTTAAAATAATATTAGTTTATTGGCATTTGGACTTAATTCATGAAATTAGATTTTAATCACATTATAACCTAATTTTCTTAATATGATTACTTGGATGTTTAAGCATTAATAAGTAGTAATGAACTAGGGTAGGTTTGATATTGAACCGATTTAAATGATCCACCATGAGTTCATGTAATCTGAATATGAGTTCATATAATCACAAATCAATATATTCCAGTTCAATATATTGTGTGCGTTTATGTATGTGTATGTATTGTGTGTGTTTGTGTGGGATTAGAATACCCAAATAAGAATGAAATTTGAAAATACCAATATAAAACAAACCTTAAGACTGAAATGTCAAAATGCCAAAATTAAACAAACTCAAATGTGAAAATACTAAAATTTTGTAATTGGATTTTTAACCCTAAGGTTGTAAAGGATTTTGAAGAAATTGAGGAAATGGGATTCGATTTGTATCATTCGAAGCTAGGTTTACGTGCGCACGTGATACGGCGGAAATATTGCGTATTTCACCCGTTAACCTACGCGTTATTAGCCCCCTCGGGTATCTTATTCCCTATATTTATGCTCGTTAACCAGACAACCCTAGGATTTCTATGTTAACATGTTTTGCAGGGGTTAATTGAGCTTTTGTAGGTATTTGGATGCTAAGTGTGAAGTCCGGATGCGTTTCGCTCGATTTCCGTACACAACCGCACGCGTAAGGGCATTTTAGTCTTTCGACAGTTTGGGCACCTGGCCCGACATCTACACGGAAGTTGTATCTCTCCTTGCTAGCTTCGCGTGGCCGCAAACGGTGCGCGATTCCGATGCATAACGACAAAGTTACGGCGATTGGAGCGAAGTTGGATTGTATGCCAAAACAGGGAGAATTGCAGGCTGCCCCTGCTTGATCGATCGATCAAGCCTGGGGATCGATCGATCGAGCCTTATTATTTTTGCCACGTTTTCCACTATCGATCGATCGACACCAGAGGTCGATCGATCGATCCCCTGTTTTTCCCCTGCAGATATTTTCTTTCTTTTATTCCAACTTACTATATAAGTTGATTTTTGTTGTAATAATAGACATATACACACTTAGATACTTAGAGACATATTCAGAATTAGATAGTTTAGTTAGGTTTTGGTGTGGAGATTTCCTTTCTTCTTCTTCTTGGATTGACATCCCATGGGTTTGTAAGATTGAACTATTCACTTCCTCTCCATTAATATAGTTTGTTCTTCTTCTTCCCTTCCCTTGCCTTGTAATTTAGTTTCAATGCTTTCTAACTAGTTTACTTGCTTTAATTCTTGCTTTCTTAGTTTAATTAGCATAATTTAGTTTAACTCACCATGCACCCTTAGATAAATAGGGTCGGGATTTCATTTCCGCCATTTTCGGGCCCCGAGCTCCGAAAACTAGGTTTAGTGCAAAATCGCGTTTAATCGAAACCGCGTGTATTAAAGTTGGATTATTATGCGTTTAACTTTATTTGTCACGCAACTTTAGTGTTTATAGCGATAATCCGAATTTAATCCGCGTGCGACCATTTTCAGTTAAATGTTTAATCTCGCAACTTTGGATTAAATTCCTTATTGCGTGATGTTTATGCTTAATTGTAAATGCTCGATTAAATTGCTTTCGAGCCTCAATTCTAATTAGTAGTTGTTTCGATCCGTTTGGTTGGATGCGATCCCGATCCTCGCTTTACTTTATTTAGCGTTAACTTATTCTTTTCTTTATTCACGATAACCACCCTTTCACCTTTTCGTTTATTTATTTTACACCCTTTTATTCCTGAAGTAACTAAAACAATTAAAGTCTAAAATTCAATCACTCCCTGTGGATGTACGATACCCGACTTACCGCTCTACTTGCTTGTCAAGTGTAGTAGTAGCTTAGGTTTTCTTTGTATCACGGTGGCGAAACACACAACGATTGTGTCCTCACACGAACACACTTTTTCCGCTCGATCAAAATGGCGCCGTTGCCGGGGAGTGTGTTTTAGATAGTAATTGTTTTATTGTTTCGTAGTATTTTTCCTTTTGTATTTGTATTCTTTGTTTTAACCTTTTTTGCAGGATTTGCATACTTTGAGCGCTAAGAAACTTTGATTCGCGGTTGCTCACTTTATTTCTTGGATTCTCCATCTTTCAACAACGAGGTAACCATGTCTTTTTATTATAGTTATTACGATTATTCTAATGATTCATACTTTGGGGATAGTTTTCAAGTTTTCCATTTTCAAGATTTTCTTGAAAATGAAAGACTTGAAAACATTTATCGAAATGAAAATCGTTATTGGGATCTTGAGTTGGATTCATTATTCGAATCCAATGACGATTCTTATTTCATTACTTTCGAAGATGAGTTTCAACCAAATGAGGAGTCCGAGGCTCTTGAGCCGAGGAAGCCTACTTTGGAAGAGACTTTGCTTCTTTACTCCCAAGGTTTGGAAAGCCTAAATGATGCTGGAACGAGACTTGGTGCACTTTGCGATGAGATGAATTCTTTTGCACAAAACAACGAGGAGGTGGAAACTAGTGTTTCACCTCAATTTTTCAGAGAATTTCTCATCGAATGTGAATCTTTCTCCTCCTAAATTCAATCTCCTTCCGACGATGAGTCGATTGAGATTGAATTTGTTTCATCACCATATACGTTTTCCGTCATTGAACCATTAGAATTACCGGTTGATTCCTATGAGTCGGTAGAAATTAAAATTTCTACACTTTTTGCCGACGAGGACTCTTTACCGGACTTGTTTTCGATGGATCCTATCCCAGTGTGTGCACCATCTCCCATTCCATTTGAAAAACCTTTGGGAGATGAATCAATTTTTCTTGGTCCTCTAGTGTTCTTATCCCCCTTATTATCCAAATCCCCCATCGTCCGCCCAAAATTTCAAATTGGCGATGGTTCACTTTTTTCACCACCCACATGCCTTCCGTTGTTCAAACGGAATTCTTATTTTTCAGGAGGCATGTTCGCTTTGGAGGGTCCACCGTTGATCTTTCAAAGTCAAATCCCTTTTTGGGTGGACCCTCAACTATTTAGACTTCTAGTGTATAGTGTTAAGCCTAAATAGTAGGTTGTAAATAGTTAGCTTTTTAATTTTCTTTCTTTCCTATTTTTCTTTCCTTTTAATTTAGTCTAGTGTAATTAGTTAACTTTTTGTTATTTGTTTTTTCTATGCTTTGTACTAACTTGTTTTGTAGATTTCATTGGACTCGCGCTTATGGAGATCGCTCCAATTTTGGGTAATATCGTTCTTTTCCTCTCTTTGTGTTGTGTTCTTAATGCGCATTGAGGACAATGCAACATTTAAGTTAGGGGGTGTAGGATATTCTATCCATTTCATGTGTAGTCCATGGATTTGCTCACAATTAGTTACTGAGTATGCCTTTTTGTGAAAAATTTGAAAATTTTCGAAAATATTTTCTTTCTTTTTTCTCCTTTGTTGGGCATTTTTCCTTGTTTCCAGTGATAAATTTCAATAATTGCCCGATCCAATAGACAACTCAATGATGTATGTTCTCGATTTTAGAAGTTATTAGACTTTAGTCCTCAAATCATTGATATTGTGAATAACTTCATGAATTAAACTTTATCCCATGAGCATATGCACTTTCCTGGTTCTATTGATTTGGTTTAAGATTTTTATAACTCGGTAATCTTTTGTTGCATTGTATATACTTACACCGAGTAAGCTTTGTACCTTTCGTCGTTTGTGAGTGTTATACACTATTCTTTTCTCATTGAAAACGTTGAATTCGTTGGTAATCTCTCTATTCTTTCATTTGACCGTTCATTAATTGAGTTCATACTTGAAATGTGTTACTTGAGCATGATTTTCATATATTGTTTTGATTCGAGAATTGCGTAAACTTTTGGAAATGATCATAGGCCATCTTTGATATATCACCCATATTAGCCTTGACCTCACCCTTATATGTTTACCCTCGTTAACCCCTTTGAGCCTAAATATAGCCTTTCTTTTCATTACCCAAAATCCCATAACCAACTCTAAATTGGAGTTATAAACCATACATACACTTTCCATACCTTTGTTTGGAATGTTACTTGGGATTGAATGATGTTGTTGTATTGCGGTTGCAATTTTAGGCATATGAGAGTAAGAAGTGTCAGAAAAAGAAAGTAGTGAAAAAAGTGAAGAAAAAGAGAAAGTAAAAAGCAAAAGAAAACAAAAGAGAAAAATGAGAAAAAGAAGAAAAGAAAATAAATAGAAAGTTGTATATGTTGTGTATATTGTGTTCAATAAGCTTTGATTACTTTCCCCGATGATATATCTAATGCCGTTTTGGAACTTGTTTTTCCAATTTTGTTATTGCACGCATTTTTTCATTATCCCGAGTTTTCATCCTGAACACTTTGAATCCGTACATATATCCTTCATTTCGTACCTTAACCCCAAACCTACATTATAACCTTATTCAAGTCCTATGTGATCTTAAGTTGATGTAATTCAAAAGTTTAAATAGTTTTGATAATCTGTGAAAATGCATTTCGCCTCTTTTAGTGTGCGGTATCCTTTCATTGAGATTACAGTTTTTCATTTTATATATAGCGTTCTTCTTCTGTGACATGTGTGCGGCCTAGTTTCCATTTACATTTACTCTTTATGCCCACATGTCCCGTGTATTACCTCCCATTCCGAGTGATTTCATTTGTTGAGCGTAATGCCCGTGAGGATTGAATGTATGCATGCTTTTATGTTTATCCGATTTATTTAAGTTTTTTCCAAATCATATTTTGCATTTTCTCACTCCCCTCCCACATTTTAAGGTTTCAATTCTATGAGGTGCATTCGATAATGTTAATAACTACAGACTTCTCATGCGAATTCGTTTGCTATGCTAATAACATGTTGAAATCTTGTTCGCACTGATGAGTTCGTCTTACTTGATTGGGCATATTTTGAGGAAACCATATGATGTTTGTGGGTGTCATCACTGAAAACCCTCACGAGACGACACTCGTCCACTAGGGTAACCTAGGGGTTTAACGGCTTATTGCATACGCTAAATGCAATCGAATCGCCCGCGAAAGTGGCCTTATCTTTTTATTGCTTTTATACCATACTTTTGTACTCTCTCCTGTGTTGGTTTACTAGTTCTTCTTATTGCATCCTATTTCATTGCTAGGGACTAGCAATGTGTAAGTTAGGGGGTGTGATACGGCGGAAATATTGCGTATTTCACCCGTTAACCTACGCGTTATTAGCCCCCTCGGGTATCTTATTCCCTACATTTATGCTCGTTAACCAGACAACCCTCGGATTTCTATGTTAACATGTTTTGCAAGGGTTAATTGAGCTTTTGTAGGTATTTGGATGCTAAGTGTGAAGTCCGGATGCGTTTCGCTCGATTTCCGCACACAACCGCACGCGTAAGGGCATTTTAGTCTTTCGACAGTTTGGGCACCTGGCCCGACATCTACACGGAAGTTGTATCTCTCCTCGCTAGCTTCGCGTGGCCGCGAACAGTGCGCGATTCCGATGCATAACGGCAAAGTTACGGCGATTGGACCGAAGTTGGATTGTATGCCAAAACAGGGAGAATTGCAGGCTGCCCCTGCTTGATCGATCGATCAAGCCTGGGGATCGATCGATCGAGCCTTATTATTTTTGCCACATTTTCCACTATCGATCGATCGACACCAGAGGTCGATCGATCGATCCCCTGTTTTTCCCCTGCAGATATTTTCTTTCTTTTATTCCAACTTACTATATAAGTTGGTTTTTGTTGTAATAATAGACATATACACACTTAGATACTTAGAGACATATTCGGAATTAGATAGTTTAGTTAGGGTTTGGTGTGGAGATTTCCTTTCTTCTTCTTCTTGGATTGACATCCCATGGGTTTGTAAGATTGAACTATTCACTTCCTCTCCATTAATATAGTTTGTTCTTCTTCTTCCCTTCCCTTGCCTTGTAATTTAGTTTCAATGCTTTCTAACTAGTTTACTTGCTTTAATTCTTGCTTTCTTAGTTTAATTAGCATAATTTAGTTTAACTCACCATGCACCCTTAGATAAATAGGGTCGGGATTTCATTTCCGCCATTTTCGGGCCCCGAGCTCCGAAAACTAGGTTTAGTGCAAAATCGCATTTAATCGAAACCGCGTGTATTAAAGTTGGATTATTATGCGTTTAACTTTATTTGTCACGCAACTTTAGTGTTTATAGCGATAATTCGAATTTAATCCGCGTGCGACCATTTTCAGTTAAATGTTTAATCTCGCAACTTTGGATTAAATTCCTTATTGCATGATGTTTATGCTTAATTGTAAATGCTCGATTAAATTGCTTTCGAGCCTCAATTCTAATTAGTAGTTGTTTCGATCCGTTTGGTTGGATGCGATCCCGATCCTCGCTTTACTTTATTTAGCGTTAACTTATTCTTTTCTTTATTCACGATAACCACCCTTTCACCTTTTCGTTTATTTATTTTACACCCTTTTATTCCTGAAGTAACTAAAACAATTAAAGTCTAAAATTCAATCACTCCCTATGGATGTACGAGACCCGACTTACCGCTCTACTTGCTTGTCAAGTGTAGTAGTAGCTTAGGTTTTCTTTGTATCGCGGCGGCGAAACACACAACGATTGTGTCCTCACACGAACACACTTTTTCCGCTCGATCAGCACGCACACACACACACATATATATATACTTACATGTATTTTCAACTCTAAATGACGTATAACACTGTTAGGATTAAATAAAATAAGATAAATTCAAATTGGATTGGTTGAAAAATAATCTCTAGTTAATGATTAATTATAGTCATTACATGTAGGGCTCATATTCACACCCTCATATATTTTTCTTAAAAAAAAATTGGCATGGTGATATCCACTAGCAATAAAAGTATGAGAGGTTACAATTGGACCACACTTATACCTCTTTTATTAGTGCACGCCATTTAGAGGGTACTCCTATTTACAAGTATAGGAATAAGAAGATCGAACAGTTTAACTACCTTGCAAATCGTGGAGTTCATCTATAGCAAGAGTACTTGTTCTATCATATTCTATTTTTCCTACCAACAAGCTAAAATGAGGCTATAGAGAATATATTTCACTTATATAATCCCGAAGTAACCCTAACACTCCTTATGCTATTAGAGAAGGAAGAAAAATATTCATCCAATGTGAATACAACTACTTAAAGAAAGAATTGACTAAGATAGTGATGTCTCGTGACATATGCACGTTAAATTGAATCTTGCCAATTTGTCGAAGAAGGAAGGCTTCTGAGTTCATGTCACAGACATCTATACATCAATCATAGATACGCTTTCTGTTATATGGCTATATACAAAAATCCATATATTTTTAAAGAGTAATACCAAATGGATGGATATCAGACACATTGAACATATTTAAAGTCTTATTATGAGAAGGTATATACATATATATAGTAACAAACATGATTAATTAATTGTAAACATGTTAGTATAATGATTTTGTTGCTTATCGTTTTTTATTGTAGATAATGTGGAGTGGTAATGAACAAAACATAACAAGTGACGACGTGACACCCCAATAAGGATTCTCATCTCCTCCCCCCCCCCCCCCCCCCCCAACAAGGATTCTCGTCACCACATAGTGAAAATTTCTTTTATCTGTCATTGGTTTACTCAACCACTCCGTCTAATAGTAGGCAACAAATTGTTGTTACTCCAACACCCCCACCTCCTGCTTTCGATACCTCCCGAACAAATGAGAAGAATCCTATTGGGTTCTCCCTTCTCGATAATAATATTACGGGAAATAAAAATGACCTCCAGATGTTTAAAACCCAGTGTTTATCACTTAGGAAAATAAATGTGGGAGTCGGGGCATCAAATAACTAGAACTTAATTGATCAAGCCATCAAGGATGACGTTTATGAGAAACTTTGTACGCATTTTTAATTTCCCAATAGTTCAAAGTAAAAGGTTCTTTCCCGATTCCTGAACAATTGAGAACATATCAGAGAAGTCTTCAGTAGAGGCATTTCTCGAAGGGGGCATCGAGCTCCAACAATTTAGCTCTGAATGACATAGTTCCTCTCAATGTTGAAATGGTGATCGATCAATGGAAAAACTTTTTGTAAAATTAAGGCGATGGACAAAAAAGTTGGTCCAGAGGGAGAAAAAGAAACAAAGCAAAGCGAAGACAGTTTATATCCATAGGTTGGGGTCTAAATCGTATGAAGAAATGGAGACTGAATGGTCTGTAAGGACATTATTTTACATTGTCTATTCACAATTTAATATGTCGTATACTTCTACAACCATCGAAGAATTATTCAAGTTCATTCAAGCATCGAAACGGATCCGAATATCAAGCTTCTTCAACATTCAAACCTCTACAAGATGAATTTTCGTGAGAACATATTTAAGTCCTTTTACGGTTCATTGAAAAGTGTTTGGGATGTTTAAATGTTTTGTTAATTTTTTTTGAGTTCATACTATCTAAAGATTTTGTTCTCGGACACCGTTTCGCACAAAAATCATAACTAATTAAAAAAATCAAAACATACGAACCTGGCGGCCACGCGTTCGTATCGAAATTATCTACAATCATGGCCTGAAATCTCGTTTGATAGGTCGTTTGAACGACACTGTATGCCGTTCCAATGACAACGTGTCACGCGAAGTATACCCGTCGTTCAAATGACAGTGTATTTCATTCAAAAGACATGTTGTTTCGTTTGAGCGACCCACCACATTAAATTTTTTATAAATAGGAGTTTCCAACTCCGTTTTTCATAAGAAGACCTGCGATTTTAAAGAGAGACAAAACTTCTTCTGCAGAATATTTTAGTCTTATTATTTAAGGACTTTAAACCTTTTATTTTTCAATTCACAAAACATCCCAATCTTTAGTGAATTGTTTTGGAACCCAAGATACAATCTTGTTGAAGTTTACACTTGTAGGGAGGATAAACTACACCAATATTTGGACTGCGTGTCCATGTGGATTTACTGAGTGTGGATTCGTTGTCGAAGACTACGGTCATTGAGGTTCGCTACATGTGGATCTTTACTGAAGATGGAACTGTGCGTTCTTGTGAAGTGGATGCAGTTGTTCCATTGATGATGACACCAACCGACACCTGAGGGTATTCGTGTGTCAAAAATCTATTTCATTATAACCGTGTAAGTTTTGATTTACAATTATAATGGAATAAAAGGCTTTGCCCCTGTGGGGGATTTTTCCTCATATTGTGACTATCATGTTATTTAGTTTCCTTTGCATGCTTATTTGTCTATGGTTTCATATCACTTAGATGCATGTGTTAAGATTAAATTAAAACTTGGGTTTCATTAAAATTGGTTTGGTTGACACACAATTAAAATTGATTTATTTGAGAAGTCGTATTTATTCAACGGTAGCACTCTTCAAATTTGTATCAAAGCCTGTTGTACTAAGTTATTGTGTTTGATCCTATTTTTTCTTAAAAATGGCTTTTGGAGGTTTTGATGATTTTCGATGTCAACTTTTTGAAAAGTCTAATTGGAAAATTCACACGAACTCCTATTTTATATCTTCTCTTGAAAACAATTCCGAGAGGTGTTCGGGATGTGAGGGAATTGGTCACACGATAGATGAGTGTCCCACAAATTTAAGGAAGCAATTGACAAAATCGACATCTTATAATTCTACCCTTAGTGAGAGTGATTTAGAAGAAGAAGTTTTTTATACTTTTAGGCGAGAGATTCCCACCCATGTGATTAGTGATGATAGTGAGGGTGATGAGAGTGAAGATGTAGATGAGCGTAACTTGAAAACGGCTTTCAATGAACTTTATGCTGAAGCTTTGAAAAAAAAAGAAAGAAAATTTGAAATTGAAAGAGCATGCCTTAAAAAATGATGATATTTTAGTTGAAGACATGAGGGCATGTGAGAAAATTTTGAGAGAGAAGCTTGAGTACGTCGAGGGTGAGAGAGATAGTCTTAGAGGGTTGATGGAGACTATGAAAAGGGAACTTTTAGAGTTTTAGGATTCTAGACGTTTACTCGAGTCAGGGATTGATGATATTGATAAGAATTTGAGAGAATATAGTAAGGTAAAATTTGATTTGAAGTCTCAGTCAGAAGAATTAGATAAAATTTTAGGGACTATCCAAATTAAGGCGGATAGGGGTGGTATAGGCTTCAATGTGAGTGTATCACCCATTCCCAAAGCCAACCCCACACGTGTGGGAGAGCCTCCTAAGGGTGTTAGGAGAGAGGCGCCTAGGGTTATAAAGAGAGAGACACCGAGGGTTGGCAAGCGAGAGCCATCTAGGAAGATCGTGTGAGAGGAACCTAGGAATTTGAGGAGAAAGCCACCTAGGAATTTGAGGAGAGGGCCACCATTAGGTAAAATTCACCGCTCGATTTACACTTGCACACATTGCGATAAGCAAGGTGATCTTAGGCATTTCTGTTACAAACTTTTGAATGGACCTAGGAAGTTTAAAGAGAGAGTCACAGCGATTCCAAAAACCCCACACACCTCGTTACACATTAATATAGGTTAGGAAATTGGATTTAGAGTCTTATGGTCTAATTGTTCACGACTCTCATCTTTTTGCACACGATTCATCCCATGTGAGATCTTTTGGTTGATTGTAACGATATTTTTCATACACTAGTTGTGCGTCTTGATATACTTTTGCTAGTGTTATGACTCACTTTGACTTATTTATTGAGTTTGCTATTTCGCTACTGTTTTGACAATGTATTGGATTTTTCAGGCCCTTCCTGGTACTGTTTTAGGAATTCTTTTGCACTGAGCAACTCTGTTTAATATTCTGGGTAAAATTGTGAAAGTGCTATTTTCTCGTTCGAACGAGATTTAATATCGCGAGAAGTTATTGTTTGAACGACAAGCATGCTCGTTCGAGCAACATTATACTTTGTTTGAACGACGTGTTTGGTTTTTTGCACTTTTCTGTTTACAGTACCCTGTGTTCATCTAGTTAGTCTTTTTGGTACTGGTGGTTGCTTCTGGAATAGTTTATATATAGTTACTTTTAGTTTTCATGCTTAATTGCTCATAGTGCATTGTTCGTTTAATCACACATGCTTTGACTGATGATTCATTTGCGTGATTTATGTTTGTTAGCATAGGATGACTTTCATGTTGATATTATGCCTATTATTGATTGTACTACCATTTGCCATATATTTTTTAGAAAAAACAAAAAGATTTTTGGTTTTGAAAAATTTTGAAAAAGCCAAAAAGAGTTTTGTATTTTGTTTGCACCTTATATGAATTGAAATTTAAGGATGACCGAGTCATAATTTCATTCCATTTATCCATGTGAAAATTTGATAGTGTTTTGAGACAATATATCATGTCATCCATGTGCTTTACAATGTTTGGAGTCATTGAGATGCTATTAGTTGATACTCCATACATGTTTGACTCATGATTTCCTTTATTGCACACATGCACGGATTGGTTTGATTATTGTACTTGTCTATCACATGTTGGTCGAGTGTTTTCATCTCAATCATGTCCTTAAAACGAAACCAAGTGCGATAGTACGAGAGTAATAAAAGTAGTTCATGTAAAATCCATTGGCCGTGAGAAATTTTTTTAGGACCTAAAAAAGTGAGGAATTAAAAATTAACCAGGGTCCAATAAGGTTTGAAAGGAGCCCAAAAAAATTGAATGGCAATAAAAAGAATATTATGCCAATAATGGGCCAATAGGTTTTCTCTAAGTTGAGAATTTAGTACCTCATTAGATATATAAAATTATTTTATTATATATGAGGGAGTTTGGTTGGAAAGTAATCAATGGGTTTGCACGACCTTTGAAAAGTTCTCGAAATGGAACTAAAAAGTTTTGGACGTTATTGGTGTGAAAATCACTTAAGCTTTGATTTGTTGATTTGATTTAGTCGATATCATTTAAATTCAATAATTTTACACCTAAGGATATTTTTGATGTTCAATCAATAGGAGTACACTTATACATCTTGTACATATTCTTGATTGAGTGTTATTACCTAGTGAATTTGTTCACACTCATTCATTGATATCCATGATTTGATTGTCTTAATGTTATTCATGGTGTGATGATTTTTTGTATCATTTGTTCTGAGAAAAAATTGAAAAATCAAAATTAGTTTGTGGATACTTTGGGTATATTCTCTATATGCCCGTAGTTTGAGTTATATTTATGTTGTGTATCGTGACACTCCATGTTTAGCTTTGTTTATTCTTTTCCTTGTCTATTTCAGAAAAATAAAAAGGGGGAGAACGAATTATGGATTTATGGGGGAGTTTTCATTAAGGGAGAGATTTGATTATATTGATTGATTTATTGTTATATCATTTCAAACTCGATGTGTCTCGATGGTATTTGCTTTTATCTCATGTGTGTAGGTGCGAAGATTGATGATCATTACATTGCACACCCTGATGAGAAAAGCTTAAAGATTTGAATTTGAAGATTTTTGAAGAAAGTTTCAAGACCTGTGCAGTTAATACCTTTTCACTTTTGGGTTCATGTGAGGGTATTAGATTTGTATATGAAATTTGATTTGATAATTCGGATGTTTTAATTTGTACCGGCATAGACATAGGGGGAGATTTGTAAGGACATTATTTTACATTGTCCGTTCATAATTGAGTATATCGTATACCGCTACAACCGTTGAAGAATTATTCAAGTTCATTCAAGCATCGAGACGGATCCGAATATCAAGCTTCTTCAACATTCAAACCTATGCAAGATGAATTTTGGTTAGAACGTATTTAATTCCCTTTATGGTTCATTTAAAAGTGTTTGGGATGTTTAAATGTTTTTGTTAAATTTTCTTTAATTCATACTATCTAAAGATTTTGTTCTCGGACACCTTTCCGTAGAAAAATCATAACTAATTAAAAAATTAGAAAAATACGAAATTGGCTGCCACGCGTTCGTATCGAAATTAGCTACAATCATGGACAGAAATTTCATTTGATAGGCCGTTCGAACGACACCGTATATCGTTCAAATGACAAAGTGTCGCGCGCAGTATACCCGTCGTTCAAATGACAGTGTATTTCGTTCAAACGACATGTTATTTCGTTTGAGCAACCCACCGTCTTAAGTTTTTTATAAATAGGAGTCTCCAACTCCGTTTTTCATAAGAGGACCTGCGATTTTAAACAGAGACAAAACTGATTCTGCAGAATATTTTAGTCTTCCTCTTTAAGGACTTTAAACCTTTTGTTTTTCAATTCACAAAACATCCCAATCTTTAGTGAATTATTTTGGAATCCAAGATACAATCTTGTTGAAGTTTACTCTTGTAGGGAGGATAACCTACACTGATATTTGGACTACATGTACATATGGATTCCCTGAGTGTGAATTCGTTGAGTGTGTATTCATTGCTGAAGACTGGAGTCATTGAGGTTCGCTGCGTGTGGATCTTTGTTGAAGATAGAACTACGTGTTCTTGTGGAGTATCTACGGTTGTTCCATTGCTGACGATACCAACCGACACCTGAGGATATTCGTGTGTTAAAAATCTATTTCATTATAACCATGTATGTTGTGATTTACATTTATAGTGGAATAAATGGTTTTGCCCCTATGGGGGATTTTTCCTCATATGCTGATTATCCTGTTATTTGGTTTTCTTTGCATGCTTATTGCTTTATGATTTTATATCACTTAGATGCATGCGTTAGGATTGAATTAAAACTTAGGTTTCATTAAAACTGGTTTGGTTGACACACAATTAAAATTGATTTATTTGAGAATTCGCATTTATTCCGATGTAGCACTCTTCATGGTCAAATAGGACAAAGGGCATTCAAAACATCGATTAAAATCCTAATTGGGGTACCTTGTACATATACGCCCAATGGGACAATGATAATATGTTCTCACCACACTTGGCTCCGATTTTGATGAGTATGACCATTTATTTATTTATATTAATACAAGTTAAATAAAATAATGTTAAAATAAGAAGACTAAATATATTTTTATGCTATAAGAATCTATAGAAGCCAATAGAAGTTAGTCATATTTGAGCCCTTATGATGACATTGAAAATGATTCCCTATCCCGGACCTTTGGAACTAATAAAAAAGGGAGTACAAGAGGTGTAAGATCAGATATGTCGAAAACCAAACTAATACACAATGCACCTCTCGTGAACGAGCTCCCTTTAATGAAGAATCGCATCTCAAGCTAAGACAAAAGTAAGACATCTGGGATGTATAGGAGATTATAAGTAATCTCAGAGTTTTGAAGAGTGAAATTGGGTGTCTTGTGTCCTTATTTAATCAAGGTTGTCGACCCCCGATGCCTCCTCAAGGTTTTCCCTCCTAAATTCTACCTACTTCAATATTCCCCTCCCTAGTTCCTCCGTCTGTCGCATCCCATGTATCATCGTCATCCACTCATGGTGACTATGGAGAGCAGTACTATTTTGGGGACTTAGTTAATAGCAGGATTATTGGTGCTTGCACACTCATTTCCTTATTTTTGGAACTCGTGTTCATAATATCCCTTTGCAGATGGGTGAGGCTCATATAATGGTTGATGAAATAATCAACGGCTGTGGAGAAATGCCTATGCACATTGATAGCAGAGAAGGGAACGAGCTAAAAAACTACCATAATTATTTTATTACTTGGCCAGTATATTTGTTGGTCAAGCCTAGGCTACGAGAAAGGTTTAATTTAAGAATAAGTTGTAATATTTTGTTTATTTAAATTATTTTGTGTTTTCGGATCATTTGTTGGCAATTTTTGTGTATGCAACATGAATATAAGTTTATGTTATTTAATCTAAGTTTAAGTTGTGTTGAATAATTTGAATGAATTATGACTTGTGCATTATTGTATGCAACATGACCTTTGTTCCAACCTATTAATACAAGTGAATTGAATTTTGTAGATTATTTAATGGATTTCCCATAATAAAAAGAGTGGATGAGGGAGAGTAACTGAATAGGGCATCCAAGAATTTGTTAAATACACATATAAAAATCTTTAAAATGAAATATTATGTGTCCGTGCACCCGTTGTATGAACGAAAAATATAAGTCTATAGAAGACATTTAGTTTCATTTAATAAAGTGGGGAATTTCTCTATACTATAAGATATGGACACACCATGGTAGAAGTGACTGCATAACAGAACCCCACCGAGTAGAAGTGATACATGATTCGCCAACACATCGTCCTTTGACCGACATAATTGATGATGCTTAGGAATTCCACCACCATCAAAATCACCAACCTATGAATACAGATAATGTGCATTATAACCATTCATTAAAGAAGTTGATACCGAATTATAAGAAGATTGGGAATACAAACGGTTGAAAGTCGATGCGGCTAGTTCATTTTATAAACATTGCCATGAAGATCACTAAGTTTTATATACAATGATTGGTTTGCATAATTTGAAGAGTCATTTGGTTTTTGAGCAACAACATAATCAGAATTCTTAAGTGGGATAAATACACTCTCCTAAAACACAACACATTTATAGAAAATTATCCTAGCATGAGTAAAAGCTTAAAGGCTTGGGGTTTGAAGTACAAATCTATTCATGCATGCAAGTATGATTACATATTTTATCGTAATGAGCATGGAGAGAAGGATGAGTGTTATGTATGCAATGAGCCTAGATATGTGTCTTATGAGAATGGAAAAGACAAGATTGCAAAATATTACAAGTTCTCACAAGTCCCACATAAAGTTTTGAAGTATTTTCCCCTTGGGCCACGGTTAAAATGGTTTTTTAATGCACTATGGATAGTAGAGGCCATGACATGGCATGCTTGATGTGAAGTGGGTGGGAATATCATGCATTATCCGATTGATTCACTCATCTTGAAACTTTCAAATGCATGACACAATGAATTTACAAAGGAATTACACCATGTTCATCTTTCATTATGAACCCATAGATTTAAACATATTGGTAATTTAATCACAAATCAAATTTATTGGCTAGTTCTCATGGTTCCTTAAAGTCTCCCTCCAATATTGTACCTGAGAAAGGAGTTCACATTATTATCTTTATTGATACTCAGTCTGAAGGCTCCGATCGATGATATTGATATATTCTTAGCCCCAATAATTGAAGAACTTAAAGAGTTGTGGGATGAAGGCGTGATGGAGTTTGACTCTCATAAGGGTGAAGAGTTCACATTTAAAGTAATGGTGATGTAAGCGATCCGCGGCCTTCCTTCTTATGAGACCTTATCTGGTTGTAATGTTCATGGTTATTATGGATGTCCTATATATGGGGAGGAAACTGAAGCAATTGTAAGATGAGTTATATAGGTCATCATAGATTTTCGCCGAATAGTCACCCTTTTAAGAACGATAAGTTTAGCTTCTTACTTGTCATTCCCGAGGGTAGGACAAAACTTGCTCAGATTTCTCGCCAGCAGATCGAGGAAAAGTCTAAGGCAACGACTGCTAGGAATACATATGTAGGTAAACACCCTCAGGTTATAAACCTGAATCGTAAAGTTAGGGAGGATCCGAGCGACCCCAGTTAATTGAAGGCATTGTCTAAACGATCAATACTTTTTGGGTTGTCGTTTTGGAAATATCATCATGTTAGGCATGTAATTTATGTGATGAACATGGAGAAGAATGTGGCAAAAAAATCTGAGAGGAATATATCTGGGTGGATATCATTCAAAAGATGGAGAGTGGGTGCACCGTGATCTACAAAAGATGAAAATGATGAAGAAATTATGGTTAAAATATAATCCCAGAATAGGAGACATTATTATTCCCTATACTTCTTTCACTTTGATTACTAGTGAGAAAAATATCCTCTTAGACATGTTGTTCAACTTGAAGACTCCGACCGCTTATTTCGATAAATTTCTTAGGGTAATAAGCTACCAAACAATTCAACTAAAATGGTGCAAGTCTCATGATTGGGATGCCATCATTCAATTAATCCCTTTCTTATTTAGGTATTGTTTCTCCAAGCACAACGATCTTCGTCGGGAAATTATGAAAATAAGTTTTTTCGTTACCCTTTTATGTGCGAAAGTGGTGAATTAAAGCTGCAAAAATCAACTTTAGTCGAGGCAATTTGTGTATTAGAGAAATATTTTCCTTCATCGTTCTTAGATATCAATATCCATCTGCTTGTTCATTTATGCGATGAGGCTTTGTTGTATGGTCCCATTAGGTATAACTAGATGTATCCTTTTGATATCTTGATGAAAACCTTCAAAGATTGTGTTAGGAATATACGATATATTGGAGGGTCAATTTTTGAAGAATATATAATTTTGGAATCATTGTTATACACTCGGGAACATATGCAAGAATAAGAGCTAAGTAGGTTCAATCCTCGTACAGAATGAGTGACTGGGGAACTTGATGAGTTTGAGGATGAATTACCAACCCTAAATATGTGAAACTCACTAATCTACAATATGAGCAAGTAGCTTGTTACGTCTTTGAATTGTAAGATGAATTTGAAGATTAGAGAGAGTAAGTAGCTACATAATTAAGTGAATTACTCTTGTTTGATTATTTGTATTCTCTATTTTATGATCTAAAGACTATAATTTACCTTTAGGAAGTGCAAGAATGAAATTTCTGAAAATCATAGGACAAATTGCATGATGAATGATTTTAGGGCATGGATATAAAAAAATATAACTTTCCCCTCTTATGTGTGCAGTTATTTATTCATTTGTGGTAAAAACATGACATAATAAAATTCATAAATAAACGCATCCCCCAAAAAAATGATGATGTCTCTTCACGGCTTGCACGCCTAGCAAAAGGTCCCAAATTTCATATGAAAGAGTTTAAGAATTTATGCACCAACGGTTTTGATTTCGTTCCATATCGATGTAAGGAAAAGTTCTCATGCAAAATAACGGAATTTCAATTTCTTACTTGACTACCTGTGTCGCTAGCAAAAGAGATAAAAATCCAAAAGATACATTGCTAATCTATTATAGGATTGTCTAATAAATTGTGGAACTTGATTATTTAAATTTCACAGAAACTATATTCAATTGTGACTGGGTGAAGGAATAAGACATTACGAATGTTTACAAAGTTGATTCTCACTTTAAAACTTAATATGGTAGATTTATCAAAGATGGAGAGTAAAGATCTCATAGCCTGAGCCTTTTATTTATGCATTTCTGAATGTAAAGAAGGTAGTCTACTCAAAATACAAAAACGATGGCAATTGGTCTATAGTTGTGCGTGTACCAAAGGGTATGATTATCAAACAGATGCATGAAAGGCTTTTAAAGAGTTCCAGTCTGCTCTTGATGACAACCCTAATTTAAAGGATCTTTTAGTTGATTTAGAGGATGATTAAGTATCAAAACATTATTTAACCCTGAACAAACTTATTTGTATCCAATTATTATATTGGCATGTTACGATCCTATATGTATCCAAATTGTATCCTATTGTGATATTGGTGCTTTTGTTTAATTTATGAATGTTTAGATTGATTTATGAATGTTTAGTTTGAATTATAATTATTTAGTATGACAGATGAATTAACTTGGACGACACGGGACCAATGTAACTCGTAGGAACGGATCATATAGTCACGGGACTCTCGATTTGAGAATATGATAAAAATTTGAAAATATTTATACTTAGGCTTAAAAACATGCCTCTAGTGGGACAAAACCCATAACGTCCCCCAGATGGCCCCATAAGAGGTATGACCACCTCATACGGTACCAATGTAACTCGTAGGAACTTACTGCGCAGTCACGAGAATCTCGATTTGAGAATACGAATAAAATTTGTAAATATCTAGAATTAGGCTAAAAAAGATGCCGCTAGAGGGCAAAAACCCAAAAAAAAACAAATCGCCCTGTAAGAGGCACGGACACATCGCATAGAACCAATGTAGCTCGTAGGAACTGACCGTATAGTCATGGTGCTCCCGATTTAGGAATAGGAACAAAAATTGTAAATATAAATGTAAAACCAAAATAAACGTTGTGTGTGATATCGATTTAAATTAATTCGTAAGTTTCCAAGTAAACCTTATTTAATTAAAGTCTATTTTTAAACAAAATAATTCAGCCCCTAAACATGCATCTATAAATCATTCAATCCATGCATGAAAAAATAAAGACGGCCGATTCAGGAAAAAATCCCTTTCGGGTAAAACCTTTTATAAACACTTTGAAGAATTCACAAGACCTTTGACTTACATACAACCTAATAATCTCCCACAAGTGTGTAATGCACGGTGCCTTCGGCAAACCTTCAAAGATACGAGAGACAACGAATTACCCGCCAGGTGTTGGTTTGTGATCTTCGGCTCGTCCACACGCAGAATGACTACGTTCGGTATCCACCGATCAAATATGGAGATGCCTTCTCCACAGAGGTTTAACAAAAGCAAAGTATTGTTCTTGAACACCAAAACAATTCACTAAAGCATATGGGAGTTATGTGAATTGAAAACAAAAAGGGATTAAACCCTTAAAGAATAAGTCAAAAAGGATTTTGCAAATCATAGTTTTTCTGTTCCGCAAAACGCTGGGACTTTTTAATGAAAACGAAACCATTTAATGAGTATTTATAGAAAATCGTGCTACCTAGAAAAATGTGCTCGTTCGAACGAGATAGAAGACTTTCATGAACGACTTACTGATGTCGTTCAAATGACATCTCACGACATCTAATGTCGCTCGAACGAGATGGCTATCTCGCTTGAACGACCTGGGCATCAAAATCGAGGTACGCTCCAACACTTAGAAAAAATTACTCATTCTCAAATTTGACGAAAAAGTCCGCTCCAACACTTAGAAAATATTTTGTAAAAATATCCCAAAATCTCTAAGTGGAAAGTTAAGGTATTTAAAACCTTACCAAAGTAAACTTCGCGGAGTCCTTTTGATGAAGAACTTGTTATTCGGATCCGTCTTTGATGCTTGAAAGCTCTTCGACGGTGTAGCGGTATATGACATACTAAATTGATAACGAACTTATAAAAATATGTCCTTATAATAAAGACTTAGGATTAAAAATGTGCCGCTAGAGGGAAAAAACTCAAAATAGCACCCAAACGGTCCCGTAAGAGGAATGAACACCTCGCATGGGATAAATATAACTCATAGGAACTGACAGTGTATTTAAGGGACTCCTGGTTTGAGAATATTATGAAAACTTTCAAATATCTAGACTTAGGCTTAGAAACATGCCGCTAAATGATGAAAACCCAAAATAGCCCCCAAACGGTCCCGTAAGAGCCACAAACACCTCACGCGGGACCAATGTAACTCATAAGAACTGGCCACAAAGTCACGAGACTGTCAGTTTGAGAATATAATGAAATTTTCAAATATCTAGACTTAGGCCTAAATACATGCCACTAGAGGGCCAAAACTCATAATAACCTCCAAAAGGCCCCAAAAGAGGCATGAACACCTCACACAGGACTAATGTAACTCGTAGAAATTGATTGCGTAGTCACAGGACTCTCAATTTGAGAATATGATTAAATTTTGTAAAAATCTAGACTTAGGCTTAAAACATGCTGCTAGGGGAGAAAATCCAAACAAATCATAAGAGGCACGACTACCTCGCGCGCGACCAATGTAACTCATAGGAACTGATTGCATAGTCACGAGAATCCCGATGTAAGAATAAGACAAAAATCTTAAAATATATAGATATAGTCTGAAAAACATGCCAGTAGAGGGCCAAAACCCCTAACATCCCCCCAAATGGCCTCGTAAGGAGCACGAACACCTCATGCGGAACCAATGTAACTCGTAGGAACTAACCGCATAGTCACGGGACTACTGGTTTGAGAATATGAAAAAAAATCAAATAAGTAGACTTATAATTGAAAACATTCAGCTAGAGCCAAACCCCCAAACGTTCCCGTAAGGAGCATAGAAACCTCACACGAAACCAATGTAACTCGTTGGAATTGATCGCGTAGTCATGGGACTACCGGTTTGAGAAAATGAAAAAAAAAATATTTAGACTAAGGCTTATAAACATGTCGCAAGAGAGTGAAATTCTAAAACAAATGGCCTTGTAAGAGCCATAAATACCTCGCACAGGACCAATGTAACTCCTAGGAACTGATTGCGTAGTAAGGAACTCTCGGTTTGATATTATTATGAAAATTTAAAAATATCTAGACTTAAACTTAAAAATATGCCACTAGAGGGTGAAAACCCAAAACAACCCCCAAACGGCCCCACAAGAGTCACGGACACCTCGCACCAGAGCAATGTAACTCGTAGTAATTGATCGTGTAGCCACGGGAGCCCAAAATTGAGAACATGATGAAAATTGGCAAATATCTAAACTTAGACTTAATAACATGCCACAAGAGAGTGAAAATGTAAAATAAGCCCCAAATGGCCCCGCGAGAGGAATGAACACCTCTAACGGGAACAATATAACTCGTAGAAAAAAATTGCATAGTCATGGGACACCTGATTTGAGAATATGATTAAAATTTGAAAATATCAGGATTTTGGCTTAAAAACATGTCGCTAGAGGACAAAAACCCACAACGACCCCCAAACAACCCCATAAGAGGCACAAACACCTCACACGGGAACAATATAACTTGTAGGAACTGGCCGCGTAGGGACGGTGCTCTTGATTTGAGGATACGATGAATATTTACAAATATCTAGACTTGAGCTCAAAAATATGAAGCTAGAGGCTAAAAACCCAAAAATGGCCACAAAATGGCCTCACGGGAGGCACATACACATCACACAGGACCAATGTAACTCGTAAGAACTGATCGCATAGTCATGAGACTTCTTATTTGAGAATATGACTAAAATTTTCAAATATCTAGACATAAGATTAAAAACATGCCGCTAGAGGGTGAAAACCCAATATAACTACAAAATGATCCTGTAAAAGACACGAACACCTCACAAGGGACCAATGTAACTCGTAAGAACTGATCACGTAATCAAGGGACTCCCGATTTAAGAATATGACAAAAGTCTTAAAATATATAGAAATAGGCTTAAAAATATGTCACTAGGGGGAGAAAATCCAAAACAACACCCAAACAACCTCGTAAGAGGCACGAACACCCCACATGGGACCAATGTACCTTGTAGCAACTGATCGCATAGTCATGGGACTACTAGTTTGAGAATATGACAAAAAATTTCAAATATATAGACTTAGACTTAAAAACATGCAGTTGGAGACGAAAACCCAAAACAACCCTCAAAATATCTCGTAAGAGGCATGTGCTACACGATTTGGATTTACTGATTGCGTTCTACGACCATTTTTAAAAAAAAATATGCACAAGACTGCCGATTGGCAAGTCCATTTCCTTGCCAATCGGGAGTGTGTCTAGGGTCACCTGTTAATTGGCAGGTCTAGGGATATGCTGATCGAAAACCCCTGCCCTTAAGGCACACCTCAAATCCATCAATATCATTGATCTCTGTAACATTCTTCTGCAAGCAGCGAAGTTTTCTTGTATGAAATTCCTTTCCATCTTTCATTCCTATCATTTTCATACCCAATTTAGCAAAAATGTCATTATATCTCATCCAACATTCATCTCAACTTGCAAGGAAGCTCATCAAGGATCAAGATCAAGCCTCAAGTCTGCAAAGAAGGTCCAAATATCCCCTTTCTCTCTCTAAATTTCTTTATTTTCGCATTAGTTATATAAATTCTCAATTTAGCTTTTACTTTAGATCATACACTTTAATATTTCACCCCTTATTAGATCGAGCACTCCCAGGCTCCGTTTGACTAAAAAGTCAAAATCTTCAGCTCGACTGAGGCTAAATGAATCTTCGAATGGCACTAAAATCCCTTTCCAACGGTCCATCCCATGCACAATTCTGACTTACCATGCGGACGAACGATCCATTTGCGTCCGAAACTTGATCGAAAGGCCACTGGATGCTACCGGGCTCAATTTGACCTAAGTAAACTCTTCATCTCCATCGAGACTGAATGAATCTTCAAAGGGCACTGAAACCCCTTTCCAATGGTCTGCTCCGTGCCCGATTCTGACTTACCATGCGAACGAACGATTCGTTTGACTCCAAGAGGTCACTGAATGCTTACAGGGCCCGGTTGACCAAAGTCAACTCCCCAAACCAGGTTAAACTCTTTGGAATGTTAAAGTACATCTCCTAACCTTTCCAACGGTCTGCCCCGTGCGCGATTTGGACTTACCATGCGGACAACCGATCTGTTTGCGTTCGAACGATTACCCGTCTAATGGACTGACAAACGCTTCCGAGCCATATTTGACCCAAAGTCAACTCCCGAACCTGGGAGCAGTCCAAAGGACTTTCAAAGGTCTCTAAATTACATTTCTAACGGTCCACCTCGTGCACAATTCTGATCAACGGTTTGCCCTCGGCAGATAATTTTCCTAAAAGGCCTGAAACACACTTCCAAATGGCAGGTTCCAGACCCTACCTATCGGCAGGTGCAGATAGGCAGGACCAGGTCTATGCCGATCGGAAATGACCCGGGCTTATAAAAGGAGGCCTTCACCTCATTTGCAAAGGGAGCCCAGATCTGATAAAAATCGCTCTCAGCGAATACCAAAAACCTCTCTCGAAGACAGCGCGATTTCAACATCCAAATCCCTTTCTAACTTCCACCTTTCATCATCCTTTTCATCAAACTTGGTGAATTAGCCACTCTCCATCATCATCCAAGTGCAAGGGATGCTCTCCAACATTCAAGATCATGCTCAAGATCTTCAAGAAGGTCCAACTTTCTCAACTTTCTGTTCAAATTCTCTTAAATTCGCAATAACTTGTTTTATTATTTAGCACTTTTATTATCTCATCTCACACATCCTAATATACTTTTTATTTAGTACTATTGCACATCTCTTATTTTCATATAAATAAAACCCAAAAAATAAGAAAAGGAGGGTTTGCTCATAAATTCCAAATAGGGATTCTCATACTTTTCTCACACTTTTCTCATAACTAAAACACTTTTTCTACACACACACACACTCACAAATAAGAGATCCCCCATTTAGATTTATGGGATAAACCCCACCCCTCATTTCGTATGCGAACTATGTGGACTTTGATGCCTTTATAGGCTACGTAGGCGTCTCGGGGTAAAATCCAAGACTCGAGTCATATTCTCACTTTCTCTCTCATTTTCTATCTGCTCTAAATTCAATTTTCTTATATTCTATATACTTGTTCTTAGTGACGTATTAGTCCATATGCATTATCGTTCCATTATAATGATCAACGTAAAGGTAATCGCGTAAATCTTATTTTCTAATATTATTTTTATACCTTCCTACGGATGACTCGCTTTGTCTCTTCCATGATACAAGTCGAGGATTCCTATCTCCACTATATATATACACATGCACACATATCACGGGGAAAATAAAAAAGAAAAATAGCAAACATCCATGAGAGATCGAAAGGGCGGAATGGGTGCCTAACACCTTCCCATTTCGTAACTTAGCCTCCGAACCCTTCTCGAATCATTTTGGTTTCGCATGCACTAGTATGTCTTTGGATGCCTTCCTTCGGGATGGCTCCCCATTTTCCTTTTGTCTGTTTTGAGTAAAATAGACTGGCGACTCGAAATATCTCTACATTTTTTACACCTCATCTCAAATGACGTCGGCCGAAGCGCTCCCAAGAGGGATGCATGAGACCCGAGGATCCTTCCTTCACGCGCCCGCCCGCGGCGAGGATCGGGGATGGCCACAGTGGCGACTCTGCTGGGGACTTATATCTTTTGAGGGATTGACTCTATTTACATGGATGTTATATTTGTTTATATTTCCCCTATATCTGCATGTTCCCCTTTTCCATGTGTATCCCATGCTTATGCTTCTTTTCACACACTTGAAGAAAATTCTCCATGTACACTTCACACCACGTGCACCTAGGATCACATATATCCACATGTTGCACGCATCACCCATCCATACTTGGTGTACCTTTGGTACTTGTACTTTGCTCCCTGGTTGGCATAATCAAGAAAAGCATTCTCATCATAAGATACTAATAAGAGAATCATGCATGATTCACACGACATCACCAAAGAGCATTTTTATTAACCAAATTTTACCCTGTAACTGGAGGGTCACTTCGTGATGGGTGTTGATCCGACACGGCGCAGTTAGCCTAAGCGATATGACTCTCACCTTCCATTGGCCAAGTACCTTAGACATATATCGAACAGTTCCTCCGCATCGTACCGCTTGACCGAAGTCATGACGGGAGGTATATCGCAGGGAATTCATTCACGTCTGCCGAGTATATTGAATTATCTCTCACACGTACCGTCCCTACGAGGTATATAGTGAGGCAAATGTCTTGTCCACACGTACTGATTACCCGCAAGAGCAAGACATATATCGTGGAAGTCACGCCAAAGGGGGGAACCCATTCCGATTCACCCGACCAACTACATACCCGTATATAGGTGTCAAACCTAGGACACGCACTTTAGATTACCGGTTTCGACCTGAAACTCTGCCGAAATTCCGGGTCGGCCTGCCGCCCAAATTTTTGTGCATTTTTAAAATGGGACCCTGTCCGTGAGCCTGGTTACAAGTCCAGCCGTATCTTTGCATATATTAAAAATCCCACTTTTCCAGGCTCGGGTTCCGTCCGGCATGGCATTTAGGAGATTTAAATACAAGTGAGAACATTATAATCGTAATAGTCATGCTGAGTTCCATCTCCAAAAACATTTCTCCCTTCTTTATCAAAAATCCAAAAATAGTTTCTTCTCTTTTTCTCAAAAATAAATCCCATTCTACGCCTTCTCAGGTCAATCGCAAGCTCTTGGCCTGGCTCCCTATTGGCTTCGGTCTTTAGTCAAATCTCCCTGGAATTTTGTTCGTTCCTCTACTACTTCTTTCGAGTCCAGAATCCATTCACTTTCCATGGAGAATACAAATCAAGTACCAGTCATACAACCGGATCTGACAGCAGTCCTAGCTCAGCTCGTGTCCAAGATTGACAACCTCCAAACTAAGGTCCGAGAGATGCAATGAAACCAGGTTCCTATTCCTCAAGAGCTCGATGCCCTATTCCCTTGTGTTATGGGTCCTCCCGAGCCTATCTGGGTTCCTGAAGAATATCATCACGCTCCACGTGCCCCTCCTATTAATGGGTCGCCGCCTGCCTAGCTTTCAATGCCAAACATTACCCAACCTGTGGCTAACCTGCCTATGGTCGTTGATCCAAAAGAGGAGGAGTTGAATAAAGTCAAAGAGGATCTCAATATGCTCACCAAGAAGTTCAACCAAGTCAGAATCTCTGGGAATTACATAGACTACACCCACATGTCTCCTTATCCTAAAGCGAGGTTACCCGAGAAGTTCAATATGCCAAATATAGAGAAGTTCAGAGGGAGTGCAGCCCCGATTGTACATCTTCGCAGTTATCATCATTCCAAGACTCTACTAGGGGCTTCTGAAGAAGTGATGGCCCAATTGTTTTTGCAAACTTTGAAGGATAATGCCCTCCGATGGTTTTTGTCTCTCGAGGAATTTAGAATCCGTAGTTGGGAGGATGTAGCCCGAGAATTCATATCGCAATACAAATACAACGAAGAGTTTGAGGTCACCCATCGTGATTTAGAGCTACTCAAACAAAACCCTGGGGAATCAATCAGTAACTTCTTAACCCGGTGGAGAGAGTCAGCAGTTACCATGACCAATCGGCCATCTGAGGAAGAACAGGTCAACATAGTGAAGAAGAACTTCTTGCCCCATGTCCGAGCCATGATGGGAGGATACTACTATCCCCACTTTCGA
The DNA here is from genome assembly GCA_949130495.1 of Sambucus nigra. Lineage (NCBI taxonomy): Eukaryota > Viridiplantae > Streptophyta > Magnoliopsida > Dipsacales > Adoxaceae > Sambucus > Sambucus nigra. Next base: position 213,502,691 of record OX422213.1, on the reverse strand, counting down.
GATCTTAGAGAAGCAGGAGTAGAAATCGAAGAAAGTCATGTTAAAACAGAGGTTGAACCGAAGAGGTGTCCGGACAGTTCACCCCTAGAAAATATGACAAGTCTGCCAGTGCTTCAGTCTCAACCATCAACAACATCTCTCAATCAACCACATCATGGGCACCGGAAAGCCGCCATGCCCCCATTCGAAGGGAATACACTGAGCTCCATGTTGCCCTATCCAAAGTTTACCATGCCCTGTTAAGCCGAAACCTCATCAAACCCTTGGATCCCCATCCATTGCTAAATCCACTCCCAAGAAACTTCAAAGTCGATGCTCATTGCGCCTTTTACCAAACTGTTGGCCATACCGTCGACCAATGCTTTCACCTCCGAAACATAATCCAAGATCTCATTGACTGGGGTACCATCACCCCACCAGCCAATCCTAAGACAAACACTACTCACAATCCACTCCCAAATCATACCAATGCCATCTTCTTAGAAGAAAACCCATATTTCGATCCCTCAACTCAAATCACACCCATATACTCTCCTAAACCTCTTCAAATTTGCCCATATTTCCTCCTACACCCTACTAGCCTCGCTGATTAGGCACTGTCACTCCTTACCAGAGCATGCATAGTTATTCGTACCCGTTCTGAAAATGGAAATATGGAATTGTCAGAGGTGTTAAACTAACTCCTAGAGTTTGGGCTGAAATTGCCCTCACAGATGGTCATCGATTGCTAAAGGTTCAGTACACTGTTCTTGGAAGCACGAAAGTAGGCCCGAGATTCAGACAAGTGGGTGGTACCAACCGATGAAATCAGCCTAGATGATGTGGTCTAGATTATGGCAGAATTATTCGGGCAAACCAACATCATTTGTAGTATCATCGGGTTACTTGACATTTTGAAGCTACAAGGGCATTTGGTCCCTTCAACCATACATATCCCCACAAAATGGGAAGACATGTATGAAGAAGCCGTTGAAGTTGTGGAATGCATTGACTTTACATGGAAAGATAGAATTGTTTCCACAGGATGGGGGGGGGGGGATTCAAAGATTCAAGTGAAGAACAAGCTTCAGGAAGAACTAGACCAGTAGACGACATATGTGGGATGATATCATTTGAAGAACTCCTCGGAGAAATGAACAGGGTGACATAACAACCTTAGATTGACGAGGAAATTGGATTCATGTTCTTCCCTTCTTCAGTAAATCACATTACCAGATCAGGGAGATATTACCAGGTTCCCAGCTCACTAGCAGCAAATGATAGAGGGAAGGGCATTGAAAACCTTCCTATGCCAAAGATGACCATCGAGGAGAGAAAGATCCTCGATCAACTGAAGAAAACTCAAGCTAACATCACTCTATGGGGGTTTTCATGTCTTCCCAGCTGCACAGAATTGCTTTAATCAAGCTGCTCACTGGACCGACAGTTCCTCCTTCTACCACACAAGAAGAAGCGGTAAATTTGGTCGGATCCTTGACCTCTACCCGAATGCTATCATTTTCTAAAGAATAAATCCCCATAATTGAGCCAAATCACAATCATGCACTCAATATCTCTGTCGAAGTTATGGGCAAGTTCCACTCTCTCTTGTCGATAACGGATCCGCCTTGAATGTATGCCCACTGAGAACCTTCAAGTGTTTAGGCCTGAAAGAAAGCGACCTCGCTCCAACCTTCGTCGTTGTATGTGCTTACGATAATACCCGTAGAGAGGTGATGGGATCCATAAAACTTATAATAGGGGTTGGCCCTATAAACCCTGTCGTTGAATTCCAAGTCATAGACATCCCAGCTTGTTTCAACATGTTGCTCGGACGACCCTGGCTCCACAGTATCAAGGGTGTGTCTTCCTCACTCCATCAGAAATTGAAGTTCTTCACCGACGAGCGAGTCATCACCATTTTGGGCGATGACGAAAATTTCAAGGGTGCAAGCACCAGCAGTCCAATCCTTGAGATACACCATGGGTCAAATTATATGCTCCTATCAGGATTTCGGGTTGAGTCACTCTTACTCCCGACAGGGGGACGATTTCAAAGAAAGGGTTTGTCCAGAATATGACCCTCATGGAAATGTCAATGTGATTCAGATGTTCAGAAACATGCACTTCATGCCCGGACTGGGGCTAGGGCAAAGGCAACAAGGGATACTTGAGCCCATCGAACTGAAGAAAGCTTTCCCTCTTTGTGGCTTGGGGTATCAACCATCAGAAAAAGAACTCAGAAAGATCCAGCAGTCTCGACCAAAGAGAAGATTAGACTGCATCCCAACTATCCCAGGAGACTCCTTGAATGGACGATTCATTAAAGAAGGCGAAGACTTCCCCTTTTGTGGTTTTCCAGAACCATGGTATCACCACACAGACAAGAAGTTGAAGCCTGGGATGGAGATATTTTTCCAAGATAGCTATCCATGGGCCGAAATTTTCTAACATCGAGTATAACCGCTCATCAAAGATACCGAAGAGCCCGAGGAAAGTGATTTCGAAGATTCCTTCAACTTACAGACACTGGGGCTGGCACACTATATGGTTCATTCAGGCACTACATCAATGGATCCATCCCATCTGATTAAAGTTGCTGATACACCCCTCCTCAACTAGCATGCTGGGCCAGTTCTACCTCTTGAAGTCTCCCCTAACCCCAATGTTTACCATATTTCTTCTTCTGTTGTCTATCCTTGTTCAAATGTAATCGAGACCTCTTTTGATAAGGTTCTCAATGTTGTTTTTCCTATCAATGAAATAAACGAAGATTTTGAGTATCTTGTTGTGCCTTACATTAATTGTTTGGATTCTAATCAAACTTTTGATGATGATGATTTTACAAATGAACAATTCTTAACCGATTTAAATAAGTTTAATAATAAACAATATAACTGCGTTCAAGTTAATGAAGAGGAGACTGTTATTATTAATCTCGGTTCTAGTAGCCAATTGCGCGAGATTAGGATAGGGGCCACCCTTAACGAGCATGAGCGTGCACAACTCGAAGAATTGCTAAAGGAATTCATGGATTCCTTCGCATGGTCCTATGATGATATGCCCGGCATTGATCCTGAAATAGCTCAGCACGAGATCCCCACTCTCCCAGATTACAAGTCGGTTAAACAAAAATTGAGAAAGCTCCGCACCGAATGGTCGCTCAAGGTCAAAGAAGAGGTGGTTAAACAGTTGAATGTGGGCTTCATTCATGTGATCGAATATCCCACATGGCTAGCCAACATTGTACCTATGCCGAAATCAGGAGGGAAGGTTCGAATGTGTGTAGACTACCGAGATTTAAACAAAGCTTCTCTAAAGGATGATTATCCGCTACCAAATATCAACATGATTATGGACAACACAGCCAGTCATGCTCCCAAGTCATTCGTCGACGGGTTTTCCGAATACAACCAAATCAAGATGCACCCAGACCACCAAGAAAAAATCGCATTCATCACCCCATGGAGAACCTTTTGCTATACCGTCATGCCATTTGGTCTCAAGAATGCTGGGGATACCTACCAACGGGCTGCCACAACCATCCTGAATGATCTGATTCACAAAGAATTCGAGGTTTATGTGGATGATATGATCATCAAGTCCAAAACTAGAGAAGGTCATGTTCCCGCTCTCCGAAAGTTCTTCGAATGACTGTGACGGTATCAGATAAGACTCAATCCACATAAATGTGTCTTTGGCATTACAAAGGGAAAACTCTTGGGATTCATGGTCGGTGAGAAGGGGATAGAAGCAGATCCTGTAAAGCTGAAGGCCATACTTGAGATTCCACCACCCCAAACAGAGAAAGAAGTTCGAGGTTTTCTTGGTAAATTATAATATACCAGGCGGTTCATCAGCCAGCTAACCTCCATCTGTGAACCGATCTTCAAGTTCCTCCGAAAGGATTCAACCAAGGTTTGGAATGAGGCCTGCTAAGAAGCTTTTGAACGAATCAAAAAATATCTGAACCAACCTCCAGTGCTCATGCCACCACAGCCCGATCTCCCTTTGCTCCTATACCTAACCATAACCGACACTACATCTGGGGCTTCGCTAGCCCAATACCTTGAAGACTCCTGTAAAGAAAGAGCCATCTATTATGCCAGTCACAATTTGACTGAGTATAAGGTTAACTACAATGCTTTAGAAAAGGCGTGTGTCGCACTTGTCTGGGTCACCCAAAAGTTACGACACTACATGCTCGCCTTCCCCATTAAACTTGTATCCCGAATGGATCCCATTAAATACCTGCTTGAGAAACCTACCTTATCCAGTGGAATGGCCTGATGGTTGATGCTCCTAATCGAGTGCGATATCGTGTACGTCATGCAGAAAACCATTAAAGGAAGAGCCATCTCTGACTACCTCGCTGATTATCCCGTAGAAGAAGCAGATGTCTGGATCTCCGAACTCCAAGATTAAAATATCCTCTGCACCGCTCAAGACAACCTTCGATGGGAAATGTTCTTTGACGGCACTACCAATTAAAAGGGATATGGCTTTGGGATACTTCTGATCGCCCCTGATGACTCCCATACTCCCATCGCCATCAAATTGGATTTCCCTTGCACCAATAACATGACGGAATACGAGGCATGCATAGTAGGCCTCAATGTTGCTCTCAAGAAAGGTATTCAATACCTTGATGTCTACGGGTATTCTGCCCTCATCGTCGATCAAGTGCTCAGAAAAAGGAAGGTCAAGGACGAAAAGCTCCAACCCTTCCATGCCCACTTAGAAGAGTAACCTCCCAATTCCGAGATATCACCTTCCATTACCTACCTCGAGCAAAGAATAACCTAGCCGATGCTCTCGTTACCTTGGCCTCCATGGTCGACATGCCCGAAGGAATAACAATGACCCCCTTCCTAGTTCAAAAGCAAGACAAACCAACCCACTGCTACCATATTGAGCTTGTCTCCATCGAAGATCCCGAACTAGACGACTGCTGGTACTATGATATCTGGTGCCTCCGAACAAGAAAAACCGAACATGGTAGGTATCCCGAGGGTTCCAACAAGAAATACCGAATGACCCTTCAAAGACTGGTCGCCCAGTACATCATCTGTCATAAAGCTCTACTCAAAAGGAACCTCGATGGAACTCATCTACACTGTATCACTGCAGAAGATCCATAGTGGGAAATGAGGGCCCCACATAAACGGTCACATGCTTGCCAAGAAAATCATCCGACATGGCTATTACTCGACCACCATAGCCTAAGATTTCACAGCCTATGTCCGGAGATGCCTCAAATGCCAACAGTTCTCCAATATTCAATACCTGCCTCCATGAGAATTATACAACATGACCTCTCCCTGGCCATTCTCCACCTGGGGTGTCGACATCATAGGGAAGGTTACACCAAAGGCTTCAAACGGACATGACTTCATCCTAGTTACCATTGATTACTTCACTAAATGGGTCGAAGCTGAGTCATACGCAGTATTGAACGCTAAGAAAGTGGCCAAATTCCTTAAGAAAAATATCATCTGTCGATATGGGGTTCCGCACGAGTTAGTGTCAATAACAAGTTGCACTTCGAAGCAGAAGTCATAGAAGTAGTCAACGGGTATGGGATTCAGAGACACAAATCTTCTACCTACTGATCACAGACCAATGGTGAAGTTGAAGCCACCAACAAGAACATCAAAGCCATCATCAGCAAGATGATCGGAAGCTGTAGGGATATCCCGTATGCCCTCTAAGGCTATCGAACCCCAATTCGAACCTCTATTGGGGCTACCCCTTACTCTCTGGTCTACGTCATGGAAGCAGTCCTACCTGTGGATTTGGAATACCCTTGCTACTCGTCATCCTTGAAGGCAAAGTTAGCGAAGAAGACTGGTGCCAAAGCCATCTCGACGAGCTGAACCTCCTAGATGAAAGGAATTTGAAAGCTATTTACCACATACAGGGGTACCATCACCGAATAACGCGATCATTCAATAAGAGAGTCAAGCACCGTGGTGTCCAGGAAGGGGATTTAGCCCTCAAGGAGATAATAGAACCCATCTGGGACCCAGAGGGAAATTCAAGCCCAATTGGAGCGGCCCCTACATTGTGAAGAAAATCTTATTTGGCGGTGCCGCCATGCTCACTGACCTATATGGGGAGGAGATAGCTCGTCCAGTCAACCTGTACCATCTCAATAAATTCTACCCCTAGTTCAAAATCTCGGTGCGCTACGACTCTTCCCATCTCCCTTTTATTCTTAAAAAAAAAACTCTCTCCATTTCTCTCTACCCAGAACTACGTGGGCCTGATCCTATGCAAAAAAACCATTTTCAAGAAAAACAAAAAATATTTTAAAATCCCCAGAGGTACGTAGGCATCTCATACATCTTACAGGAGCACGGCCCTTTCTTTTTCACAAAATACTATGCTTTTCTTATCTCCGAGAACGACAGTTCATTCTAATAAATACTTGAACAAAAGGATTATGTGTGCCTTAGCGATCGGTATAGATAATTCAAAAATACAAAACTCATCGAAAGGCACAGCTGGATGATCAAAAACTTACTTATTTCATTAATAAGAAATTACAGCACAGATTTCATAAGAAAAGGAACGGATAACTTCCATCCCCTACTGCCATAAAAAGCCAAATAAAATCCCCACATCTATTCCCTATTACACAAATAAACTTTCCAAGAGTCCTACCCACAGCTACCATAGGAGCCTGCACCCTCATCATCTACATCCTGGGGTTACCAAATTTCCCTTTCCTGAACAGAGTGCCGTAAACACTCCATGGACCGATAAGCCTGAACCAGCTTCGAAAAAAACACAACACCCCCTTCCATGGTGTTAAATAAAACAAACCACCTTTGTCCAGTATCCACTGCCAACATCTTGCTGACTACTCTCCTCCATAACCACTTCATATAATCCCTAGGGACATGCCAAACACTCCCGACAGACTGAGAGGGATGGGTCGACGGACGCCGATTCTCCCACAGAGATCCAAGCAACAGATGTAGGCGCTCGGTCAAAATGTCTACCGGAAAGAAATTTAGTGTCCGAGGTGGCATGACTTGTGCCTAGCCAAATTGGTGCAGAAGCCGCCAAGGGAAATAAAAAGAGGTATGTCTGAGGCCAACTAATCGCACATATGAGTACTCTCCTAGTTCCAGAACATTGCAACAACTGCCCCAACCAAGGCATCGACCAATACAAATATCGAGCCCCATGCTCCACAAACCAATTCTCCCAGCTCTCAATATCCAAGCCAACGCTGAAGAAGTAACGTGAAAAGAAGTTGGGTACAACCGACAAGGGATACTTTAGAGGGGCACCAAGAGGAGTCTTTCAGACAACCACATAAACAGCATCACGGGGCTACCCCTTAAAAGTCAGAACGACCTTCTCGCCAGGCATCCAGACCATTCAGCGTCTTCGCCGTAAGATTACAACGGTATAACATCCACGAAGTAATGGCTGCAAGTTGTAGGTACACCAGTAATTCCCCAGTCACCAACAGTAATTTTGAAACCAGGCCCAGAGCAACGGCTCCAGCATAGCTAGCATCACCTACTTCCCACAAATGCATGGACTGCATCACCGCCGAGAGGGAGATCTTTCCTCCAACAACTAATGATTTGGTCGCCGAAGGCGAAATATGAAGAAGCCCGGCCAACAAATCCCTGGGAGAACGGAAAAATTCGGGCAAAGCCGCAGTAACACTGGGATTTATACCCAGCATGGCAGAAAATTTCTCGTAGGTAGGACAAACTTCATCCAACCCAAAGCGGAATACATGGTCTTTGAGGTACCAGAATTATACCGCCGCCATCAGTGTTCCACTCAATAGGTCGATTGCGCCACAAGGAGACTCAACGCATGTTGAAAGCATCATAGTCGACATTATAAGAGCATATTGCTTTCAAGCCTTCGAGGTAGTTAGCAAACTCAATGCTACTAGGGAGAGCCATCTTGCAAGGCTAAAAGATAGTGGGCAAGTAAGTAAGAATGCGAGGGTGTGATGAAAATACTCCACCCTTACCCCTTTTTATACTTGAGAACCCTCACAAGAGACATAATCCCTGTAGAAATCGGAGGGAATTCTACCCCACAAATTACAAAAGGCTGAAGAGGGTACCCATCAAAGCTTTGAATTGATGGGACTGGACTGAACTGCCGATAGGCAGGATAGGCTGCTTGCCGATCGGCAACCCCCCATTCTTAAAAAATTTCCTTTTTTCCTCTTTTGTCAAATCAGATTACTCAATAAAAATAAATTAATATTCTCAACAGAATTTCAAAATCCCTTTTCCTCCTTATATAATTTCCCCTTTTAATTAAAAAAATTTCCTTCAAAAATTCCAAAAATACTCCTTTTTACGGTCTCAGCAACAAAGTAAAAAGTGCATGTGCATGTGCATGCATTCATTCATTAATAAAAGATAATAACAAACTCCATTGCATTGCATCTATTTGTTTCTGTGTTACATCAATTTTGCAGGAAATAAAAAGAAAAAAACAATGGGACTTAGCCCGAACCCACATTCTATCCCTCTCTCTCACATACCTTTCTCTCTAAGAGCTTCCACCCCTGCGACATGCTCTCTTTCCCCCATGGCGAGATGATGCACCACCACTACCCGAGCTAGAGTCCTCTCCGGACGAAGCAGATGGCCCCAAGCAAGAAGGAACAGGAACCACATCCCAAATATGGGCAGTCATCGAAGATATCCAGTCTTTTAGCCAAGTGGTCGACACTCGGACTTGCTTCAAGAAAAAGGCAAAATCGGTATCAAAGCTGAGATGACCAAAATAGAAAAGAAATAAAGAGAAGAACATAAAGGTATACCGCAGGTCGGAGGACCTCCTCTGTCAAAACCAACTCCTCTGAATCCATCGCATGAGGAAGATGCAACATAGGCACTATCCCTCCATCATCCCGTCGGATGTTGTATGAAGGAGTGTACAACCGCACAAAATGAACCTATGAAGTCATCGCCGCAGATGCCGTCGGACCGCCGCTACTGTGGGAAGATCCCACCACCCGACTCGAACCCGCAGGAGAAAAAGGCAGGGCATCATATATGTTAGGCGCCATCAACCAGCTCGTCATTAAGTCCATATAGTTATATGGTGCAGCCGTATCGGTGTAAAATAAGTAGGAATTGCCGATCATCGCCGCAATCCTCGCATACTCCGACAGCAGTCGCTCATGCCTCATAGACGTAGGAGGTTGCGTAGGTAGCACCACCACCTCCTTCTCAGTAATCTGGCAAATCATCCTCTCCCTGAGATACCAGGAATGTCCGAACTCAAGCGCCAACAAATGCCTCATCTGCGCGTTCACCCCGGTCATCCCCGCATCGTGAATGGCAGTCCCCCATGGATAAAAGGTCACCTGAAAATCTCCAAGAAGGCATAAATCAATACAAGATCAGAAGGTGCAAAAACCAAGACTAAAATGGAAAGAGTCTTACCCTACCACTGGTCAGGTCATTCAAGACCTAACGCACCGCCTCCAGAGAGAGATATCCCTTCGACTGCCGATTGTCCTTATGCCATCGATACAATCGGCAAGAGTCCCCAATAATGTCGTCCTTCAGAACAATCAGCGGGGTATTGCACCCAATCACCTCATAAAACCACGTATGTCAAAGTAAGAATTCACAAACAAAAATAGACGCATAAGGAAACTGGGAATGCATGAAAGGAAATTGCAAATGCATGAAAAGAAATGCACAAACTGAGGAATACCTCAAGAAGGTACGTGGCTCCAGTAAAGGTCTGTAGACAGCACCAACTAAATGCATCCAGAGAAGAGTAAAGGGTCGCTAAAGTAAGACTCCCCCAATCATAGAAATGGATGTTCGAAAACATCCCCAAGTACGGCAAGAACCATAAATGGACGACGTCGCCGCTCGATGCCACCATGAAACCTACCAATATCAGCAAAATAAATAACTGGGCCATCTACCTCACTTGAAGCCCATCCTCCACATCAATCACCCTGCCCAACAGAACATCCTTCAGCAGGGACAGTCGGATAGAATCCCTAGAAACTATCTTCCCCACATCACCAAGTGTCACACGCACTACCTCCGGTCTCACCCACAAAGAATGATCCACATCTATCTGCTCTCCATCACAATCGAGCCCCAACAGCTGTTGCACGTCTATGGGAGTCACAGTCATCTCTCCGAAGCTAAAATGGAAGGTGTGGGTAGTATCCCACCACCTCTCCCCTAAAGCGCACAGGACCGCTGTCGAACGAGGCGTCTCATACAGCGCAGACGCCAACCTTCCAAAACCCGCTGATGATACCACCCAACGCACCACAGGTGGGAAATGCTCCCAGACTGGCAAAAAGAAAAAAATATCATCAGAAGTCAAGATAGAAAGAAAAATCACCAAAAAGAAAGGAATGCCAAAGGTCAGGTTACTTACATAACCTCCAGGATTCACTCTCGAAGAGCGATGATGCGAAGGCTCCCGCAGCAAAGTTCGCTCATCCACAACAGGCTCAAATGCATCAAAGGAGTTCTCACTCCCCAAAGCAAGAGGCGCCCTGGCCCTCCACTCCACATTTGCCCAGTCATCAATGATCAACCACTCCATATGGATTGCGATGCTCACAAAAGCGGCCATTTCCTTGAAGGTTGGAATGCTAGAACGATTTGCAGAGGAATCGCAGAAAGAGAGAAAGCAAAGAAGCTGTGAAAAAATGAAGGGATTTGCCCCCTTTATATAGGATGCCAAACGCCATGCCGATCGGCACTGACCCCAACCATACCGTTCGGCACTAACTCCTTACCTTCCTGAGGCAGTCCAGAAGTATGTGCCACTACCGAATGGCACCCCTCATACCATGCCGACTGGCACCCCCCCTTAAATTTTGTACAAAAATTCTCAGAAAATACCAGAAAGCCCCGAAAAATCCTCAGAAAATTCCTAAAAATCCCAGGAAGGATTCAGAACATTTTCACCAGGAAAATTTTGCATTTCCTCAAGCGAAACCCCTCTTTCCCAGCGAAATCCTCAAAAACCAAGTGAATCTCCTCCCGGTAAAGCCCTGAAGGATCTCTAAGGATCGCCTGATCACTTCCCCAACGGAGTTTTTACAGCACCAAAATTAGTTGTTCCCCCCTACGAGGCCTCCTAAAGAAACAGAAGCTTCCCCAGCTATCAGCTCCCTAGCTCAAATCAAAATCACAAGGCACTTTCTCCAGTAGAATCAAAATCCAATCTTCATCCACTCTTAGGTCAGAATGACCTCGATCTTGGATCGTCACCTGAGTTAGGCCAGAGTTGACCTCGGTCCTCGATCGTCACCACTCATAGGTCAGAATTAACCTCGATCCTCAGTCGTCACCACTCTTAGGTTAGAATTGACCTCAGTCTTGGATCATCGCCTGAGTTAGGTCAGAATTGACCTCGGTCTTCAATCGTCACCACTCTTAGGTCAGAATTGACCTCGATCTTGGATCGTCACCTGAGTTAGGTTAGAATTGACCTCGATCGTCACCACTCTTAGGTCAGAATTGACCTCGATCTTGGATCGTCACCTGAGTTAAGTCAGAATTGACCTCGGTCCTCGTTCGTCATCACTCTTAGGTTAGAATTGACCTCGGTCTTGGATCGTCACCTGAGTTAGGTCAGAATTGATCTCGATCTTAGATCGTCACCTGAGTTAGGTCAGAATTGACCTCGGTCCTCGGTCGTCACCACTCTTAGGTCAGAATTGACCTCGGTCTTGGATCGTCACCTGAGTTAGGTCAGAATTAACCTCGGTCCTCGATCATCACCACTCTTAGGTCAGAATTGACCTCGGCCTTGGATCGTCACCTGAGTAGGTCAGAATTGACCTCGATCCTCGATCGTCACCAATCTTAGGTCATAATTGACCTCGGTCTTGGATCGTCACCTGAGTTAGGTCAGAATTAACATCGATCCTCGATCGTCACCACTCTTAGGTCAGAATTGGCTTTGACCCGCAGAATCGGTCACCCTCATCACTTAAGCCCGCAGATTTAGCTTTGACCCACAAAATTGGTCATCCCCAGCACACCCCTCAGGTCCTCAGAATTGGCCTCGACCCTATGAATCGGTCATACTCCATTAAAAGCATCATGTGGTGTCTATTCGATAATTATAATTTGTTCCAAACTCACACATCGAGGGTATCTATAGACACCCCATTCTGTTACCCCCTAACTTTCCTTAGGTCCCTAGTACCTCCCTTCATCACTGCAAACCCAGGTCATACACCAAGTACTAACCTAAAAGCCATCGGGCACTCCCAGGCTCCGTTTGACCAAAAAATAAAACTCTTCAGCTCGACCAAGGCTAAATGAATCTTCAAAGGGCACTAAAATACCTTTCCAACAGTCCATCCCGTGCGATTCCCACTTACAATGCAGACGAACGATCCATTTGCGTCTGAAACTTGATCCAAAGGCCACTGGGCGCTCCCGGGCTCTGTTTGATCTAAGTAAACTCTTCAGCTTGACCGAGACTGAATGAATCTTCTAAGGTCACTGAAACCCCTTTACAATGGTCCACTCTATGCACGATTCTGACTTACCGTGCGGACGAACGATCCGTTTGACTCCAAGAGGTCACCGAATGCTTTCAGGTGCCCAGTAGACCAAAGTCAACTCCCCAAACCAGGTCAAACTCTTTGGAATGTCGAAGTACATATCCTAACCTTTCCAACGGTCTGCCCCGTACGTGATTTAGACTTACCATGCAGACGAACGATTCGTTTGCGTCCGAACGATTCCCCGTCCAATGGACTGACAAACGCTTCCGAGCCATATTTGACCCAAATTTAACTCCCAAACCCGGGAGCGGTCCAAAGGACTTTCAAAGGTCTCTGAATTACCTTTCCAACGGTCCACCCCGTGTATAATTCTGACCAATGGTTTTCCCTCGGCAACTAATTTTTTGAAAAGGCCTGAAACACACTACCAAATGGCAGGTTCCAGACCCTGCCTATCGATAGGTACCGATAGGCAGGAATAGGTCTATGTCGATTGGAAATGACCTGGGCCTATAAAAGGATGCATTCACCTCATTTACAATGGAGCCCAGATCTGATAAAAATCGCTCTCAGCGAATCCCAAAAACCTCTCTCGAAGACAGCGCGATTTCAACATCTAAATCCCTTTCTAACTTCCACCTTTCACCACCATTTTCATCAAACTTGGTGAATTATCCACTCTCCATCATCATCCAAGTGCAAGGACTGCTCTCCAACATTCAAGATCAAGCTCAAGATCTTCAAAAAGGTCCAACTTTCTCAACTTTCTGTTCAAATTCTCTTAAATTCGCAATAACTTGTTTCATTATTTAGCACTTTTATTATCTCATCTCACACATCCTAATATAATTTTCATTTGGTATTATTGCACATATCTTATTTTCATATAAATAACACCCAAAAAATAAGAAAAGGAGGGTTTGCTCATATATTCCAAATAGGGATTCTCATACTTTTCTCACACTTTTCTCATAACTAAAACACTTTTTCTACACACACACACTCACAAATAAGAGATCCCCCATTTGGATTTATGGGATAAACCACACCCCTCGTTTCATATGCGAACTATGTGGACTTTGATGCCTTTATAGGCTACGTAGGCATCTCGGGGTAAAACCCAAGACTCGAGACCTATTCTCACTTTCTCTCTCGTTTTATATCTTCTCTAAATCCAATTTTCTTATATTCTATATACTTGTTCTTAGTGACGTATTACTCCATATGCGTTATCATTCCATTATAACGATCAACGTAAGGGTAATCGCGTAAATCTTATTTTGTAATATTATTTTTATACCTTCCTACGGATGACTCGCTTTATCTCTTCCATGATACAAGTCGAGGATTCCTATCTCCACTATATATATACACATGCACACATATCACGGGGAAAATAAAAAAGGAAAATAACAAACATCCATGAGAGACCGAAAGGGCGGAATGGGTGCCTAACACCTTCCCATTTCGTAACTTAGCCTCCGAACCCTTCTCAAATCATTTTGGTTTCGTATGCACCAGTATGTTTTTGGATGTCGTCCTTCGGGATGGCTCCCCTTTTCCTTTTGTCTGTTTTGAGTAAAATAGACTGGCGACTCTAAATCTCTCTACATTTTTTACACCTCATCTCAAATGACGCCGGTCGAATTGCTCCCGAGAGGGATGCGCGGGACCCGAGGATCCTTCCTTCACGCGCCCGCCCGCGATGAGGATCGGGGATGTCCACACACATACTGTCCCTACTAGGTATATAGTGAGGCAATTCACGTACATTCAGATATATCAAATGGCTTGACTACACGTACCGATTGCCCTCGAAAGCAAGACATATAATGTGGAAGTCATGCCAAAGGGGGGAACCTTTTCATTAACCCAATAACTTCATACCCTCATATTGGCATCAAACCTAGGGCACTCATATTTAGTTTGTCGGTTACTACCCGAAACTCTACCGAAATGCCATGTCGGCAAGTCACCCAATTTTTTGCGCAATTTCATCTTTTTTAAAACGGGACTCTGTCCATGAGCCTAGCAACAAATCAAACCATGTTTTACATATTTTTCAAACTCAATTTTTCCCAGGCTCGAGTCCCATCCAGCATTTCTTTTATATTTAAATAAATCTAATACAAGTGAAAACATAATAATAATAATAATAATAATAATAATAATAATAATAATAATAATAATAATAATAATAATAATAATAATAATAATAATAATAATAATAATAATAATAATAATAATAATAATAATGTTAACACTCTTATCTCAGTTTTCCCTATTTCCTTACCAAAAGTGTCAAAAACATTTTTCCCCCTCTTTTTAAAATACCAAAATAATATTTTTTTTCTCCTTTTATAAAAAAAATAATATCAAAAAATATTTTGTCCTTCCCCTTCCAAAAAATATCAAAAACATTTTCCTCTTTTTTTCCAAAGATTCTTCCCTTTTTCTTTCAAAAATAAACCCGAATCATTTTCCTTCTCAGGTCGATCGCATACCCGACCCTTGGCCTGGCTCCCTATTGGCTTCGATCCTCCATCATACCGCCCCGAAACTCCACCAGTTCTCTCGCTACTTCCTTCAAGTTTGAAATTTACCTTCTCCAACTTTCCATGGAGAACACAGGCCAAGTACCGAATGTGCAGCCTGTTTTGATGACGGTTCTAGTCCAATTTACCGCTAAGATTGACAACCTTCAAACCGAGGTTTATGAGATGCAGTGAAACCAAGACCCTATCCCCGAAAAGGCCAAGGTCCTCTTCCCTCACATTATGGGTCCACCCACACCTGAGCCTATCTAGGTCCTGAAAGAGTATCAGCACGCTCCACGTGCCCCTCCTACTAATGGATCGTCCCCAGCCCAGCTGCGTATGTCAAATCTTGCCCAGCTGAGGGCTAACCTGCCAGTACCTGCTAATCCAAAGGAAAAAGAGTTGAACAAGATTAAGGAGGACCTTAAGATGTTGACCAACATGTTTGACCAAGTTTGAATCTCTGTAAACTACATGGATTACACCCATATGTTTCCCTACCCTAAAGCGGGGTTGCCAAAAAAGTTCATGATGCCCAAAATTGAGAAGTTCAGGGGTAGAGGGCCCCTAATTGTTCATCTCCAAAGTTACCATTGAGCCATGACTCTCCTAGGTTCCTTCGAGGAAATAATGGCCCAAATTTTCCAACAGACTTTGAAGGACAACGCTCTTCGTTGGCTCATACCCCTCGTAGAATCGAGAATTCGCAATTGGGAGGATGTTGCCCATGAATTCACATCACAGTATAAGTACAACGAGGAGTTGGAGGTTACACATCGTGATTTAGAACTTCTCAAGCAGAACTCCAGAGAAAATATCAGTAATTTCATAGCAAGGTGAAGGGAGAAAGAGTCCACCATGACCAACCAGCCTTTTGAACAAGGGAAAGTAAGTATTGTTAATAAAAACTTCTTACCCCATGTCCGAGCAACGATGGGAGGACAGTATTACTCCCATTTTGTAGCCCTTCAGGAAGAAGGAGTGGAGTTCAATGAAAGTCTTACCAAGATAGAAGTTGATCCAAAGAAGGTATTCGGACAGTTCACTCCAAGAAAATATTCAAAGTCTTCCTATAGCACAGTTTCAACCATTAATAACATCTCTCAGCCTGCCACTTCATGGGCACCAAAAATCCATGCCAACCTAGTCAGAAAAGAATACATCGAGCTTCATGCTCACTTATCCAAACTCTACCAATCCCTTTTGAGTCGAAATCTCATCAAGTCATTGGACCCTCGTCCATTACCAAACCCACTTGCCAAAAATTTCAAACCCGATGCCCATAGTGATTTCCATCAAATGTCGGCCATACCACTGATCAGTGTTTACATCTCCAGAATATAATCCAAGGTTTGATTGATCGGGGTTATCATCACCCCATCGTCCAAGCCTGAACCAAACACCACTCATAATTCACTCCCAAATCATGATAATGCTATCTTCATAGAAAATGGCCAAGAATTTGACCCGTCTACCCAAATTGTACGCAGTAAATCACCCATTTTACCCATATATTCACCTAAGCCCCTTAACGGTTGCGCATATTTTCTCCTACACCCTACCTATTTTACCGATCAGGTCCTATCGCTTCTTACAAAAGCATGTATTATCGTTTATACCCATTTTGGAAGGAAAGATATGGAATTGCCAACAGTTTTACACCAGCTGCTACAGTTCGAGCTGAAATTGCCCTCTGAAATGATTGTTGACTGCCAAAAGTTCAGCACACTGTTCATGGAATTTCGAAAATGGGCTTGAGAGTCAGATGATTGGGTAGTGCCTACCAACGAAGTCAGTTTAGATGATGTCATCCAAATTATGGCAGACTTGTTCCGACTGACCGGTAAAATTTATAGTATATCCGAACTATTCGATGCTTAGAAACTAAAAGGGCACTTGGTCCCTTCACTACTACATCTCCTCTTTGAGTGGGAAGATCTATATAAAGAGGTCGTAGAGGTTGAAGAATGCATTGACTTCTCGTGAAAGGATGAAATTATTTCCACCTGATGGGGAGATGAATTTAATAGTTCAGATTAAGAGACAAGCCAAGAAAATACTAGCCTGGTGATCAGTGTATGCGGGATGATATCATTTGAAGATCTATTAAGAGAGATCAACAAAGTGTCTGAACAGCCCAAAATAAATGAAGAAATAGGGTTTCTATTTTTCTTCTCTTCTTTGAACCATATGACAAGATCTGGGAGTCACTATTAGAGTTCGAACCCTGAGTTAGTAACTACATAAAGTAAAAAGTATTATCGAGAAACTTCCTATGATGGAAATGACCATCGAGGAGAGTAATATCCTCGACCAATTGAAGAAAACTCAAGTCAATATCACCTTATGGGTATTTTTTATGTCTTCCTAATGCCTCGGAATGCCTTGATTAAATTACTTACTGGTCCCACAATCCCTCCTTACATGACTCGGAAAGAAGCCATGAACTTGGTCGGTCTCGAACCTCTACTAGAACGCTCTCCTTCTCTAAGGAGGAAATCCCTAAGTTTGTTCCTAATCATAACTATGCTCTCAACATATCTATTGAAGTTTGGGGAAGGCAATCCCGCTTTTGCTCGTCGATAACATATCAACACTTAATATTTTCCCATTAAGAACCCTCAACAGTTTGGGTTTAAAAGTAAGCAACCTTACTCCAACTTTCATAGCAGTGCATGTTTATAACAATACTCGTCGAGAGGTTATGGGATCCATAAATCTTGCAATAGGGCTAGCCTAATAAATCCCGTTACTAAAATCCAAGATATCGACATATCGGTTTATTTTAACATATTACTTGGATAATCGTGGCTTAACATTATCAAGGAGGTATCCTCCTCTCTTCATCAGCAATTGAAGTTCTTCGCCAAAGGTAAAGTCACCGCCATCTTAAGTGACGATGACAATATCGATAATAGGAGCACTAGTAACCCGGTACTATAGGTATAATATGGAGCTAGTGATATTCTTATGTTTGGTTTTTGAGTCGAACCACTTTCACTCCCAGTAGGGGATGATTTTAAAGATAGAATATGTCCAGAGCATAGCCCTCATGGTAATGTCAACGTAATACAGATGTTCAAGAATATGCACTTTATGCCCGGACTGGGGCTGGGACGATGACAACAGAGAATACTGGAACCCGTAGTGTTGAAGAAGGCCTTTACTCCATGTTTCCTAGGTTATCAACTAGCATTAGAGGAACTCAAAATGCTTTGACAACCTCAATTAAAGAGAAGGCTAGAAAATGCCAAGGTTATCTCAAGAGATTCCTTTAATGAGAGATTTAACAAAGAGGGTGAAGATTTCCCCTTTTGTGTCTTTTTCGAACCGTGGTATGATCAAGTGGACAATAAGATGAAGCCATGGATGGGGATCTTTTTCCAAGATAGTTACTCCTAGGTTGCAGATTCCTAGCATCATGTGCAATCACTCGTTGATAAGACTACAGTTGTTACCAAGGTTTACAAAAGAAGTAACTCCGAGGACTCATTAAATTTGTAAACACTGGGGCTAACACTTTTCATAATCCACTCAAGCGCTACATCATTGAATCCATCCATCCTAATTATAGCTACTGATATACCCCTCCTTAACTGGAATGATACACTATTATCACTTGCTGAAATGCAACCCAACCCAGATGTTTATCATATTTATTCTTGTATTGTTCTTTATTTTGATCATAATATAATCGAAGCCTCCTTCGATGAGGTTCTCAACGTTATTTTTTCCAAGAATGACATAAACAAAGATTTGAGTATCTTGTTGTGCCTTACATTAATTGTCTTGATTCTAATCAAACTCTTGATGATAAAGATTTTGCAAATGAACAATTCTTAACTGATATGAATTAGGTTTGTAATAAACAACATAACCTTATTTAAATTAATGAACATGAAACAATTGTTATTAATCTCGGTTCTAGTAGCCAACTGTGCAAGATTAGGATAGCGTCCACCCTTGAAAAGCATGAGTGTACGCAACTCGAAGAACTGCTGAAGGAATTTATGGATGTCTCTTGTAAGGACATTTTTGTCCATTAACATTGTATATGTCATACGTCGTTACACCGTTGAGGAAATTCAAGAATCATATGCTCATCAACGGATCCGAATATCAAAAGGAGAAAAAGGAATCAGGGAAACAGACCTGACCGGACCGATCCGGCCCAGATAAAAGAACCGATCCGGTTCATCCGGACCGATCCGCCTAAAGGAACCGGACCGATCCACCTGCTGAGGTGAGGCCAGTATACCCCGGATCCATAGCGAACCGATGAAGCCAAAAAACCGAACCGATCCGATGCCAACCGGATGGATCCGTCTTCAGAAAAAGAACCTATCCGAGTTCACCGGACCGATCCGCCTAAAGGGACCGGACCGATCCGACGTGGATAACCACGAACAGATCGTGTGGAGATTTTTTGGGCAAATGAATTCTTATTTATACCACGATCTAGGAGTTGGTTTTCTTAAGGCTTATACACGATTTCCAGAGTAGATAAACTCTAAGGCCTTCATGGTATTTGAGTCCATTGATTCATACCCTTGATTCACACAAAATTCCATACATTTGTGAGTCACTTTTGGTAACCCAAGAACACCATTGATGCTGTTCAACCCATGTGAAGTGGACCGCTTCTTCCTCTTCATTACAACCCTACTGGAAAGGGATATTCCATCCGCGACTACAGAATCCGATACCCGAGGGTAATTCTTAGTCAAAAACTTGTATTTCAGTGTAATCTGATTGTAAGCCGTTTCTCTTACAAATTATAGTGATATACAAATGGTTTTGCCCCTGTGGGGGATTTTTCCTTAACTTTGTGTGTTGAATAATTCTTGCATGATTTCATATTGTTTCAATCACACCTAGTTGCATGCTTAGGGTTAATTTGGGTTAAAAATGGTATTTATTATATTATTTCTTAATTGAACGCAAGCGCCAACTCTTTCAAATTGGTATCAGAGCAGGTTACGCTAATCTATCGCGTATTCCTTTTTCCGCAAAATTTTTCTAAGATATCAATTTCCTGAAAAATTGATTTTTGAAAAAGTGCGTGTTCAAATGGAGAAGTCATATTATAGAATGCCTATTTTTGACGGGTCAAATTATGCTTATTGGAAAGCCCGTATGAGGTCGGCTTTAAAAGCCATTGATGAATGTGTCTGGATTTTGGTTGAACGAGGGTGGACTCCTCCCACCGTGACTGTTGATAATGTGACCAACTTGAAACCTGACATTACTTGGACTGATGAAGAATTTAAATGGTCATCTTTTAATTCTAAGGGTCTAAGTGCTATTTCTGGGTCTGTCACACCTGATGAGTTTAAACGCATAATGACGTGTACCACGTCAAAAGAGGCATGGGATGTATTGCAACTTACCCATGAAGGAACAAATGCTGTTAAAGAGTCAAAATTGCAAAATTTAACAACTCAATTTGAAACCATCACCATGCATGAAAATGAATGTTTTGATGAATTTTATGCTAGGCTTTCTGACATTGTTAATACTAGCTATAATCTTGGTGAACATATTCCTAATGCTAGAGTTGTTAAAAAGATTCTTCGTTCCCTTCCCAAGCATTTTATACCTAAAGTCACTGTGCTAAATTCCTTGGGTAATTTAAATACACTAAAATTGGAAGAACTGGTAGGAGATTTACAAACTTATGAAATAGACATGTTTCCTAAATCTGCCAAGCCAAAAGATAAGGGAATTGCCCTTAAAGCCCAAGAGAGAAAAAGTGAGGGGTCAGCAAGAAAGAAAGTCGAGTCATCTAGAAAGATAGAAAATTCTGATTCTGAATGTGAGTTTGACTTAGATGATTTGGCATTATTTGCTAAAAACTTCAAGAAAATTCTGAAATTTAAAAAGGGTGGAAACTTCAAAGATAAAAAGAATTTTCAGAAAAATAAGTTTGAAAAGAAAGATTTCAAAGAACCCCCTAAAGACAGTGAGAGATGTTTTGAGTGCGACGGTAAGGGACACAGAGTGTTTAAGTGTGCCACTCGTCTGAATAGGGAAAAGGGTAAAGTTGTCCTAAATGCTACCCTTAGTGACGACAGTGAGGTCGAGTCGGTGGACTCGGGAGATGAGTCACCGCATGAGCGTAACTTCACCGCGTTCATGGCTAGTCATGTGAGTACTCCTAGTGCATCTCACGACGATGAGGATGCTACTTCACAGGGACACCTCGACAGCGAGAGCGAAGAGAGTGAGGGAGAGGAGGAAGGTAGTGAGGACGAGAGTAACCTTCAACGCGCCTACGCCGAGTTATATAATGAGTCTTTCAAAACTAAAAAACGTAACAAGGCGTTAGTTCTTAGAATCACCGCGTTAGAAGAAGAGTTAGAAGAGACGAGAGAGAGAGAGTCCTCCACCTGCACCGCCATGAGAGAGAGAGAGTCTGCCTGGGTTAGTAAAGAGAATTTGCTTAGAGAGAGAGAGAGCAGTTTTGAGAAAGAAAAAGCGGACTTGACTAAACAAGTGGCTAGTCTTACGAGTGAGCTCCATTCCTCCCTGGAGACTCGGAAGAAACTTGAAGCACTTGTTGCCCAGCTTACTCACGACCTTGAGAGAGCTCGGAAAGTCAAGGTACAAATCGAGGACAGATCTGGGAAGATGGGAAAGATGCTCCTCGGTCCCGCTTTAGGTTTTGGTGACAGGCAAGGAATAGGTTTTGATGGTGCCTCCACATCCCAAATTTCACCCGGACCAATTCCTGAGTTTACTACGACTCCTTATGGCCGTCATCAAAAACCAAGAAGGAGATTTCAACCAAGAAAAGCAATCCAAGGTCCTCCTAATAATGTGCCCTTTTGCTCCCATTGCAAAAGAAACGGACACCTTAGGGATGATTGCTATAAGTTGGGTCGGACACGACGTACGTTTGCTCCACCACATCAGACTGATGAGTTTGCCAGTCTGAAAGAGCATGTTGAGTTTCTAGCCTCCACATCACAGAGTTTGATGGAGGAATTCCGACGAATAACCTTACCATCAATGAATGTGCCCCGCATTCCGGCTAAAACCAACAACAACAAGGGAATACAAAAAGGTACCTACTCTTGGGTTCCTAAGAAAGAGAAAAAGGCCCTTGTTGTCCATGTCGCTCTCAAAGCCCATAATACCTCACAGTGGTATTTTGACAGTGGATGCTCCAGACACATGACAGGTGATGTCTCATATTTTACCCATCTTGAGGATTATAATGATGGGAGAGTCACCTTTGGAGATGGTAGCAAATCTATCATAGTAGGACGAGGTACAGTAGAGTTACCAGGATTTCCAAAGCTAGAGAACGTGCTGTACGTCAAAGGTTTGAAAGCAAACCTTCTTAGCATCAGCCAGCTGTGCGACGATGACTTTGCAGTGAAGTTTGACCGGAAATCTTGTAAGGTTTATAATCAAGCAGGTAAACTTTTAGTGCAAGGGGTGAGGACAGAGGGTAACTGCTATGGGACTGAGCCCACATCCTCACTTGTTTGCAACAGCGCCACGATCACTCCTATGAATCTGTGGCACCAACGTCTAGGTCATGTGAACGTTAGAGACTTATCTCGTTTAGTCAAAAAGGACCTAGTACGTGGCTTACCATCTCTTGGAAAGTCAACTTCGACCGTTTGTGGACCCTGTCAGTTGGGAAAACAAATTCGTAGTCCTCATAGGAAGTTGCATTCCATTACCACCTCTCGTGTTCTAGAGTTGATTCACATGGATCTTATGGGTCCTACTCGTACTGAGAATCTATGTGGTAAGAGGTACATCCTCGTGATGGTAGATGATTTCTCCAGGTACTCCATTGTAGGTTTTCTGAGAGAGAAATCCGATGCTGTAGAATTTTTAACGACCAAGTGCCGTGTCCTGCAAAATCAACACGGTGTCACTATTAACAGAATACGTAGTGATAATGGCACTGAATTTAAGTAAGCAAAGGTGGATTTGTACTGTGATAGCCTTGGGATCAAACATGAGTTTTCTGCTGTGAGAACTCCTCAGCAAAATGGGATTGTTGAGAGAAAGAATAGCACGATCCAAGAGATGGCTAGATCTATGCTTCTAGGTCGTAAAGTTTCTAGGAGATTTTTGGCAGAGGCAGTGTCTACTGCATGCCACACGGTGAATAGGGTGTATCTGCGTCCACACACACTTCACACTCCGTATGAGTTGTGGACTGGCAAGAAGCCCAACCTGGCATATTTCCGTGTTTTTGGGAGTAAATGCTACATCCTACGAGATAGAGAGAAATTAGGAAAGTTCGACTCCCGGAGCGACGAGGGAATATTTCTAGGATATTCATCGAATAGTAGAGCGTACCGGGTATTTAACCTGAAGAGCTCTAAGGTTATGGAATCAATAAACGTCACCATGCAAGATGATGAACCCCCGACGGTTATTGATCCCAACCTTCAGTGTGAGGATGAGGATTGTTCTGACAGTGATTTACCTGTTCCTCTCTCCCACTCTGTGGACCCTATTCCTGTGTTAGGGGACACACCTGCTTGGGTTCGCAAGAGTCATGATCCTTCAGCCATTGTTGGTGATCCCACTCTAGGGGTCAAGACTCGTGCTCAGCTAGAGAACGTTGTTAGCCATCTTTACTACACGTCCAAAGTCGAGCCCAAGAACCATAAAGAAGCACTCAAGGATGAACACTGGATATCTGCTATGCAGGATGAGTTGCTTCAGTTTAAAAAGAATAATGTCTGGGAATTAGTCCCTCGACCTAGTGAGACTAATGTGATAGGTACCCGGTGGATTTTCAAGAACAAAATGGATGAATATGGTACCATAATCAGAAATAAGGCTAGGTTGGTCACTCAAGGCTACACACAGATAGAGGGTGTAGACTTTGGGGAGATATTTTCTCCTGTTGCGAGGCTTGAGTTCGTCCATTTTCTGCTCGCCATCGCATGTCATCTGCGCTTCAAGTTATATCAGATGGATGTCAAGAGTGCCTTTCTGAATGGCATTCTACAGGAGGAGGTTTATGTGGAACAACCAAAAGGGTTTGAAGACCCTAAGCACCCTGATCACGTCTACTATCTGAGAAAAGCCTTGTATGGTTTGAAGCAAGCACCCCGTGCTTGGTACGAGAGGCTTACTTCCTATCTCTTAGCCCGTGGCTTCAAGAGAGGGGGAGTTGATATGACGTTGTTCGTCAGGAGAGATGACGGTGCTATCTTGGTTGCCCAAGTCTATGTGGACGACATAGTCTTTGGATCCACATGCTCCCAGCATGCTCATCACTTTGAGGAGGAGATGAAAAATGAGTTTGAGATGAGCATAGTTGGTGAGCTTACATTCTTCCTTGGTCTCCAGGTTCGTCAGCTAGAGGATGGGATGTTCATCTCCCAATCCAAGTATGCTAGAGACCTAGTGAAGAAATTTGGTTTAGACTCCGCTAAGCATGCACGTACACCTATGAGTATCACTACCAAGCTTAGTAAGGACACTACAGGCAAGGACGTAGAGCAAACCTTGTATCGGAGTATGATAGGTAGTCTTCTCTACTTGACTGCCAGTCGTCCCGACATAGCCTTTAGTGTTGGAGTCTGTGCGCGATATCAGGCATCCCCAAAAGAGTCACATTTACTTTCTCTAAAACGTATTATTAAATACGTGAGTGGGACTCTCTCTTACGGGATTTGGTATTCCTTTGATACCGATGACCGTCTGTCCGCCTATTCGGATGCCGATTGGGCTGGGGATATAGATGGATGTAGGAGCACTTCTGGTGGGTGTTTCTATTTTGGTTCTGCTCTTATCTCCTGGCTGAGCAAGAAGCAAAATTCCATCTCTTTGTCCACTGCGAAGGCTGAGTATATAGCCGCCGGGAGTTATTGCACACAACTCTTGTGGATGAAGCAAATGCTGGAGGATTATGGGATATCACAGGACACCATGACCATTTCCTGTGATAACACGAGCGCGATACACATATCCCGCAATCCAGTTCATCATTTGCGCACAAAACACATCAGGATACGTGAGCAATTTATACGTCAGTTAGTTGAAGAGAAAGTCGTATCCCTGAGTTTTGTTCCTACCGACCGTCAGTTAGCCGATATCTTCACGAAACCTTTAGATGCCCTTAGATTTGAGAATCTTAGGAAGTCTTTGGGGATTTGCACAGTTGACTGAGGGGTTGGTCTATGTCTAGAATAGGATGCTTCTTCATTTTCATATCATATGCTTCCTATTGCTAGTCTGTTGTATATATACCATTGCTTTGTTGTACAGCTTTGTTTTATTCCTTTTGCTGTTTATATTATTTTTGAAAAAAAAATACAAAAAGATTTTATTTTGATAAATTTTTTGAAAAAGACCAAAAAGATTTTTCTGTTTTTGCACCTTTTATGGATGAGCATTTAAGTTATCCAAGTCACAACTTCATTCCATATATCCATGTGACTGTTTGATAGAGATTTGAGAGGCTACATCATTTCATCCATGTGCTTTACATTGATTGGAGTCTTTGAGCTATAATTAGTGATATCTTCCTACATGTTTGACTCCTATATCCTTTATTGCACACATGCACGGCTTTATTTGATTATTGCACTTGTCTATCACATATTGGCTTGAGTGTTTCTATCTCAATTCTGTCTATACAATGTACAATATGCGATAAAACTTGACAAGATTGGATTGCATGTAAAAACCGTTTAGGTGAGACTATGTGATTATTTGCATAACGGGGAGGGGCTGCGAAAGTTGATTCTTTATACTTTGCGCAAAAGCCACCGTTAAAAAGGACCTAAAAAATGGAGGAATTGTAATATCCGAGGTCCTAAGAGGTTAAAAGAGCCCGAAAAAAATTTAAAGGCAATAAAAAGCAATTCATGCCAAATATGGGCCATTGTAGGTTTCACCATCAATTCTCCAAAGTTTGAGAATTTAGTATTCCTCTATTCAAAATATAAATCTGAGGGAGTTTGGTTGGAGATTGAAAAACGGGTTTGCACTTCCTTGAACGTCCTGAAAAAGCATGAAAATCATTTTGGACGTTATTGGTGTAGAAATCACTTTGAGCTTTGATTTGTAGATTTGATATAGTCAATGTCTTATATTTCCAATGTTTTACACCAAAGGAAGCATTTGAGTTCATTCGTTAGGAATATCCAATATTCATCGTGCACATATGTCATGTTTGTATGCTTTGATTTTCCTATCGAATTTTGATCACACCTATTATTTTACGCTATCACCGACTTGGTTGTGTTATGTTCATTCATGGTGTGATTTTATGCCTTGTGTCACCCCGGTACTTGATTATTTGATTTATTTCTCTTATTTGTCTATTTGGGGACATCATAAAAAGGGGGAGAAAGTATTATTATTTTATGGGGGGAGATTTGAAATTTTGAGTTTTTGTTCATAAATTGGTATATATGTTATCTCATTTCAAACTCGATACGTCACTTGGTATTTTGCTTTGTCTCATGTGTGTAGGTACTACTTTGATAACTGAATTGCACACCCTG
The DNA here is from genome assembly GCA_949130495.1 of Sambucus nigra. Classification (NCBI taxonomy): domain Eukaryota; kingdom Viridiplantae; phylum Streptophyta; class Magnoliopsida; order Dipsacales; family Adoxaceae; genus Sambucus; species Sambucus nigra. The sequence goes on along the minus strand of OX422213.1, from coordinate 213,476,175 downwards.
ATGAGAAAAGCGTTGAGATTCCTGAAGATTTGAAGATCAAACGATGCAGTCTTATTCACTTGTACTCTTTCAGTTTTGGGTTCATGGAAGGGTAGATTTGTATAGGCACTTTTACTTGATAATTCGGATGTTTGTTTTTATGTATGTACCGGCATAGACATAGGTGGAGATTTGTAAGGACATTTTTTGTCCATTAACATTGTATATGTCATACGCCGTTACACCGTTGAGGAAATTCAAGAATCATATGCTCATCAACGGATCCGAATATCAAAAGGAGAAAAAGGAATCAGGGAAACAGACCGGACCGGACCGATCCGGCCCAGATAAAAGAACCGATCCGGTTCATCCGGACCGATCCACCTAAAGGAACCGGACCGATCCGCCTGCTGAGGTGAGGCCAGTATACCCCGGATCCATAGCGAACCGATGAAGCCAAAAAACCGAACCGATCCGATGCCAACCGGATGGATCCATCTTCAGAAAAAGAACCGATCCGAGTTCACCGGACCGATCCGCCTAAAGGGACCGGACCGATCCGACGTGGATAACCACGAACAGATCGTGTGGAGATTTTTTGGGCAAATGAATTCTTATTTATACCACGATCGGGGAGTTGGTTTTCTTAAGGCTTATACACGATTTCCAGAGTAGATAAACTCTAAGGCCTTCATGGTATTTGAGTCCATTGATTCATACCCTTGATTCACACAAATTCCATACATTTGTGAGTCACTTTTGGTAACCCAAGAACACCATTGATGTTGTTCAACCCATGTGAAGTGGACCGCTTCTTCCTCTTCATTACAACCCTACTGGAAAGGGATATTCCAGCCGCGACTACAGAATCCGATACCCGAGGGTAATTCTTAGTCAAAAACTTGTATTTCAGTGTAATCCGATTGTAAGCCGTTTCTCTTACAAATTATAGTGATATACAAATGGTTTTGCCCCTGTGGGGGATTTTTCCTTAACTTTGTGTGTTGAATAATTCTTGCATGATTTCATATTGTTTCAATCACACCTAGTTGCATGCTTAGGGTTAATTTGGGTTAAAAATGGTATTTATTATATTATTTCTTAATTGAACGCAAGCGCCAACTTTTTCATCTCTGCATGGTCCTATGATGACATGCCCAACATCGATCCTAGGATCGCCCAACACGAGATTCCAATTCTCCCAAAATGAAAACCAATCAAACAGAAAGTGTAAAAACTCTGCATCGAATTATCGCTCAAGTTTAAGGAAGAGGTGGTCAAGAAGATGAACGTAGGTTTCATTCGGGTGATTGAATATCCCACATGGTTAGCCAAGATTGTACCTGTGCCAAAATTAGGAGGAAAAGTTTGCATGTGCCTTGATTACCGAGATTTGAATAAGGCATATCTAAAAGATAATTACCCACTGCCCAATATAAACATGATTGTGGACAACACGACCACTCACACCCTCAAGTAATTTGTTGACTGGTTTATCGAATACAATCAGATCAAGATGCACCCTGATCATCAAGAAAAAACCACATTCATCACCCCTTAGGGAACCTTTTGTTACACAGTTATGCCATTCAGTCTAAAAAATGCAGTGGTTACCTACCAAAGGGCTTCCATAACCATCTTAAATGATAGGATTCATAAAGAAGTTGAGGTTTATGTGGATGATATGATTATCAAGTCTAAGACTCAGGAAGGTCATATTCCCGCTTTTCGAAAGTACTTTCAACGAATACGATGATACGAGATGCAACTCAACCCACAGAAATGTGTTTTTGGTATTACCAAAGGAAAACTTTGGGATTCATGGTTATCGATAAGGGGATTGAAGCAGATCTTTCCAAGATGAAATCCATACTCAAGATGCCACCACCCCGAACGGAGAAGGAAGTTTGGGGATTCTTGGGTAAATTACATTATCTCAGCCAGTTCATCTTCCAGTTGACTTCTATTTATGAACCCATCTTCAAACACCTTTAAAAAGATTCTACCAAAGTCTAGTATGAAGCTTGTCAGGAAGCCTTTGACCGAATCAATAAATATCTAACTCGACCTCTGGTACTCATGCCACTGTAGAATGGTGTCCCTCTACTCCTGTACTTGACCATAACAGACACCGCAGCTGGGGAGTTAATATTCTAATACATTAAAGAATCCCACAAAGAGAGGGTCATCTACTACGCCAATCTCAAATTGGTCGGGTACGAAGTCAACTACACAACCTTGGAGAAATCAAGTGTCGCCCTTATCTGGGTCACTCAAAAATTATAAAATTACATTCTCGATTTTCCTATGAGACTTGTGTCCTGAATGGATCCTATCCAATACCTAGTCGATAAACCTACCATGTCTAACCGGATTTCCTCATGGTTAATGGTTCTAGCTAAGTTCGATATTGTGTATGTCATGCAGAAATCCATGAAAAGGAGAGACATTTCTGACTACCTTGGTAACTACCCATTGGAAGAAGTCGACGTCTGGATCTCTTAATCTCAAGAAGAAGACATCCTTTATACCTCTCAGGAAGATCTCCAGAGGCAAATGTTCTTTGATGGCACTGCCAACAACAAAGGATAAGGCATTGGGATACTCATAATCACCTTGATGACTCTCACACCCCCATTGCCATCAAGCTAGATTTTCCCTGAACCAATAACATGACCAAATACGAGGCGTGCATAGTAGGCCTCAAATTATCCCTTAAGAAAGGAATCCAATTCCTAATATGTATACAGGGATTCAACCCTCATCATCGACCAGGTCCTTAGAAAATGGAAACTCAAAGATAAAAAGCTCTTATCCTTCCACGCCCACCTAAAGGAGCTGGCCTCCTAGTTTCGAGATATCACCTTCCAGTAATTGCTCCAAATAAGGAACCACTTGGCCAATATCCTTGCTACCTTAGCCTTCATGGTCAACATGTTCGAAGGTATAACGATGGCCCTTTTCCTAATTCGAAAACAGGCTAAACCAACCCACTGCTACCACATTGAACTCATTACAGAAGAGGATCTCGAATGATCGAGTGATGGTATTATGACATTTGGTGCTTCCTTAATCATGGTAGGTACCCCAAGATGCCAATAAGAAAGATCAATCAACCCTCTGCAAATTGATTGTCTAGTATTTTATCTGTGATAAAGCATTATTAAAGAAAAACTTCAATGGAACCCATTTACACTGCATCGCAGGGGATGACATTGAAGAAATAATGCAGAAGATCCACAGCAGATAATACGGACCCCACTTGAACGGACATATGCTCGATAATAAGATTATCTGATAGGGTTACTAATAGAATACCATAGTTCAAGATTGTACTACTTATGTCCAGAGATGCCTTAAATGACAAAAAATTTCCAATATGCAACACTTGCCTTTTATGAGAATTATACAACATGACCTCTCCCTGACCATTTTTCACATGGGGTATCGATATCATAGGAAAACGTTACGCCCCAAAGCCTCCAATGGGCATGGGTTCATCAGGTTTGCCATTGATTACTTCACCAAATCGGTCGAAGTTGAGTCATACGCGGTGCTAAAGGCCAAAAAGGTAGACAAATTCATTCGAAAGAACATCATTTGTCGGTATAGGGTTCCCTATGAATTAGTATCAGATAACGGGTTACATTTCGAGGCAAAAGTCACAAAATTAGTCGACGAGTATGAGATTCAGAGATAAAAATCTTCTCCCTACGGACCACAAAACAACGATGCAGTTGAAGATGCCAATAAGAACGTCAAAGCAATCATCATCAAGATGAGAAAGTATCCCTTACACCCTCTGGGGCTATCGCACTTCAGTTCGAGCATATACTGGGCCTACCCCTTACTCTCTAGTATACGGCATGGAAGAAGTCCTACCCATGGAACTAGAAATACCTTCATTACGCATCATGCTTAAAAGAAAAGTCAATGAAGAAGACTGGAATCAGAGCCGAATTGACGAGTTATTACCCTTGGAAGAAAGGAGACTAAAGTCTATATATCATATACAGGGGTACCATCATTGGATAGTGTGATCATTCAATAAGAGAGTCAAGGATCGCGATGTTCGAGAAGGGGACTTAGACCTCAAAGAAATCATAGATTCTGTCTGGGACCCCAGAGGGGAATTTAAGCAAAACTGGAATGGCCCCTACATCATAAAGAAGATCTTATCTGGTGACAGCTCTATGCTCACCGACCTCGACTAAGAGGAGATGGAGAGACCAGTCAACCTGGACGGTCTTAAGAAGTTCTATCCCTATTCCTAAATCTCGGCGCATTGCGAATCCTCTTATATCCCTTCTCTAAAAAAAAATCATTTCCCTCAGACTCAGAACTACAGGGGGCTTGATCATCTAAAAACCTTATTTCTTTCAAAAAATGAAACTCAGAAAATTTTCAAAAAAAAAAAAAACAGAGGTACGTAGGCCGCTCATACGCTTTACATGGGCATTGTCCTCTTCTTTTTTGCAAAATGTTATTCCTTTCTTATCTCTCAAAACAACAGTTCATTTTATCATTTACATGAAAAAAGGATTATGTATGCCTTAGCGATTAGTATAGATAATTCAAATTTAAAACTCATCAAGAGGAACAATAATATAACTACAATCCTTTTTTATTCCATTATGGGAAAGTTCGGTACGGCTACACAAAATATCAGCATAGGAAGTCAAACGACTACCCCCGCCAACCTAATTGTCCGAAAAATAAAATCAAACCAAACTACTCCTAAATAACCTTCCCAAATTTATCCCCATAGCTAAATACATAACCAAACACACAAAAGCTTAAAAATATCACCAGTTTCACAAAAAGGCCTTACCCACGGCTACTAGAAGATCCAGCCCCATTATCATCTTGAGTCCCCCAAACTTCCCCTACTTAGATGGTATGCTAAAGGCGCTTCATGGAACGATCCTAGAGAAAACCACTACACCCCCTCCATTGTGTCAAACATGGCAAACCAACTTTGCCCAGTCTCCTCTGCCAAGATCTTAGGCACTACCCTCTTCCACAACCATCTCATATCGCCTCTAGAAACATGCCAAACCCTACTAACAGATTGATAAGGAAGGATTGGCGGTCGATGATTATCCCACAGAGAGCCCAATCACATGCGCAATCCTTCAGTCAAATCCTCTATAGGAAAGAAATCCAGGGTATGGGAAGGTATAATTTTCTCCCATCCGACTTGGCGCAGGATCCACTAGGGAAAATAAAATAAGGTCTATTAGAGACCAACTAAAAGAACATACCGGTATTTTCCCAGTTCTAGAATGGGCTAAAACTCCCCCCACCATGGCACCGACCAGCGTAGACATCGAGCTCCGTGCTCCACAAACCAGTTTACCAAATTATCGATAGTCGACCCAAAGATGATAAAATAAATGGTGGATAAAGTCAACATGGCTACCAATGGATATTTAGGGGACTGCCAAATGAAATCTCTCAGCCAGCTACATGAACAGCATAACTGTGCTTCCTCTCAAGAAATCAGAACGAACTTTTTTCCAAGCATTTAAACCATCCAGGGCCTCTGCCAGTATCACCACCGTAGGATTGCGATGATATGACATCCATGCAGTAATGGTAGAAAATTGAGGGTCCACCATCAGGTCCTCGATCACTAGCAGTAGCTTCGAAGTTAGGCCCAGAGCAACAACTCCAACATCAATACAACCTCTTTAACACAACATATTCAGCGCAATCCAATTAAGGTGACACACCCCACTTTGCAACCCAACTATTATCTCCTTATCCATTACCAACCAAGCCTCCAAGTCCGTCCTCTACTCTAAAATTCCAAAAAACTAATCTTTCCTACTCAAAATAAATCTTTTTATAAGGTAAGCACTTTTTCAACCAAGCCTCCAAGGCCACCTTCTACTCAAACATATTCAAAAAAATTCTAAAAAATACACTTTTCCTACTCTTTCTCAAAGAAAAAACTCAGCAGGAAATGAAAGTGCATGTAGAGTAAGCCACTAAATCAAGATAATCAAACAAAATATGCATATTTCTTTTCCTTGATGAACTCTTTTTTCAAATGTAATGCCTCTACATCAAGCAAGTAACATGGTCAACATCGATGCTCCCCAGTCAATGATGAATATGTAAGAAAATCCCGAGGAACCATCCCTTAAGGGTAAAGGGTCACCTACATCCCCAATAGAGATTCAGTAATCCTAGCCAATGCCGCATCCTCTGCCGCAGGTATCACCCTTAAAAATTAGTCCATCTCTATATATAAACCCTCATAATCGATCCCCAACGGCTACTGAACCCCATATTGATTGGCACCTACCTTTTCCCCTTCCCAAGGTAGCCCCGAAGACCATCCCACTGCCCCTAAAGTTTTGTACAAAAAAATCCTAAAAATTTCCAGAAAATCCAAAAACAAATCTCGAAAAATTCCTAAAATTTCCATATAAATGTTAGAACATTCATTCACCAAGAAAATAATTTTTCAAGATACCAAATACCTAGATAGCCTAATACCATGTTTTATCCCCAGCTTAAAGCCTAAAAATCAGTGCCCCCATAAAGCTCACTACAACTCCCCAACGGAATCCCAAAAACCTCATCCTCAACAGAAATCAAATGCTTCTTCAGCAGAGCTACGTAATATCCTACCCGTTTCCCCATAAGGAATTCTCGAATTAATTTTTTTTCTAGAAAATTCCAATGTCCCTAAGTAGAGCTAGAAGCCCTAACTTGACATCGCTCCCCAAAAAATCATTCCCCAGTGGAATCCCAAAACCTTGAGTTATCAACTTTCTCCCTAAGTGGAATTTCCAGACTAAGATTTTCACGTCTTCTCAAAAGACATAATCCCGAGACAGATGTCTCTTCCCCAGTGAAGTCTCCAAACAAGGTAAATTTAAGATTCTCCAGGAAAGTTATTCCCCACGCCTCCACTTATGGTCCTCATAATTGATTTCAACCCTCAAAATTGGTCGTTCCCTACTTAAGGTCCTCAAAATTGACCTCGACCCTCAGAATTGGTTGCTCCCTACTTAAGGTCCTCAGAATTGATCTCAACCCTTAGAATTACTCACTCCCTACCTGATGTCCTCAAAATTGACCTCGACCCTCAGAATTGGTCGCTCCCTACTTAAGGTCCTCAAAATTGGTCACTCCCCACTTAAGGTCCTCTGAATTCACCTCGACCCTCAGAATTAGTCGCTTCGACTTAAGGTCCTCAGAATTGACCTCGACCCTAAAAATTGGTCACTCCCTACTCAAGATCCTCAGAATTGACCTTGATCCTCAAAATGTGTCGCCTCTACTTAAGGTCCTCAGTATTGACCTCGACCCTCAAAATTGGTCACTCCCGCTTAAGGTCATCAGAATTGACCTCGACTCTTAGAATTAGTCGCTCCCTACTTAAGGTCCTCAGAATTGACCTCGGCCCTCAGAATTGGTTGCTCCCTACTTAAGGTCCTCAGAATTAGTCTATCCCTACTTAAGGTTCTCAGAATTGACCTCGATCCTTTGAATTGGTGACTCCCTACTTAAGGTCCTCAGAATCGATATCGACCCTCAGAATTGGTCCCTCCCTACTTGAGGTCCTCAAAATTGACCTCGACCCTCAGAATTGGTCACTCCCCACTTAAGGTCCTCTGAATTGACCTTGACCCTCAGAATTAATCGCTACTTACTTAATGTCCTCATAATAGACCTCGACCTTCAGAATTGGTCGCCTTCACTTAAGGTCCTCATAAATGACCTCGACCCTCAAAATTAGTTGGCCTTGCTTAAGGTCTTCAGAATTGACTTCGACCCTCAGAATTAGATGCTCCTACTTAAAGTCCTTGAAAATGACCTCGACCCTTAAAATTGGTCGCTCCCTACTTAAGGTCCTCATAATTGACCTTCACCCTCAGAATTGGTCGCTCCTACTTTAGGTCCTCAGAATTAACCTTGATCCCTAGAATTGTCCACCTCTACTTAAGCCCCTCAGAATTGACCTCGAACCTCATAATTGGTCACTCCCTACTTAAGGTCCTCAGAATTGACCTCGACCCACAGAATTGATCTCTCCCACTTAAGATCCTCAGAATTAACCTCGACCCTTAGAATTAGTTTCTCCCACTTTAGGTCCTCAGAATTGACCTCAAATGGTTATCCCCAACATTACCTTAGGTCCTCAAAATTGACCTCAACCCTCTGAATCGGTCATATTTGTCCCTTCTTGGTCCTCATAATTGACCTCCTTCCAAAAGATCATGTGGTGTCTATTTGATGGATTTTATTTGTTCTAAGATCATCCATCGAGGGGATCTATATTCACCCCATTCTAGTACCACCTAAGTCTCTCCTTAAATCCCTAGCACCTCCCCCTTTCACTACAAACCATTGGTCATACTCCGAGTATCGATCAAAAGGCCATCGGGTGACACCAGGACCCATTTTGACCCCAATAAACTTCATTGTTAGAGAAAAAGCTCAATGAATCTTAGAAGGGCACTGAAACCCCTTTCCAACAGTACACCTCATGCATGAAACAACATAACAGTTCAGATGAACGATCCATTTTCTCCCAAAAACTGATCTAAAGGCCATTGGGCACTTTCGAGCTCTATTTGACCAAATTAAACTCTTCAGATTACATGAGACTTAATGAATCTTCTAAGGGTACTGAATACCCTTTCCAACGGTCCACCTCTTGCGTGAATAGCCATACAGTACGGATGAATGATCTGTTTTACTCCAAAAGGGCACTAGGTGCTTTTGAGCCCCGATTGACTAAAGTCAACTCTCCAAACCAAACAAAGCCCTTTGGAGCATAGAAGTACCTCGTATAACCTTTCCAACGACCCACCCCGTGTGTGATTTTGACTTACGATTTGGCAAAAATGATACATTACCGTCTGACGATCTTCTGTCCAAAGGATCGACAGGCGCTTTCGAGCCTCGTTTAACCCAAAGTAAACTTCCTCACCCGGGAGCATCCCAAACGACACTTATATGTCTCTGAATTACCTTTCTAATGGTACGCCTGTGCATGATTTGGATTTACGAATTGTGTTTTATGACCATTTTTTGAAAAAAGCTGCACGAGACAGTCGATTGGCAGGTCCATTTCCCTTCCAATCGAAAGGGCTCCACCCTATATAAGGAGGGCATGAGCTCACTTATAAGGAACACCTCTTATCCATCAATATCAGTGATCTCAGAAACATTCTTCTGCAATCAACGAAGTTTCCTTGTGTCAAATTCCTTTCCATCTTTCATTCCCATCATTTTCATACCTAATTTAGCAAAAATATCCTTCTCTCTCATCACACATTCATCGCAACTTACAAGGTTGCTCATCAAGGATCAAGATCAAGCCTCAAGTCTCCAAAGAAGGTCCAAAGATCCCTTTTCTCTCTCTAAATTTCTGTATTTTAGCATTAATTATATAAATTCTGAATTCAGCTTATACTTTAGATCATAGACATTAATATTTCACCATTTATTAGTTATATTGCACATACTTTATTTTATATAAAAAAAACAAAGAAAAAGAGTGTTACACCTATAAATTCCGGCGGGATTATTCACCACTTTTTTTCTCAAAACTAAGAATACCTTTTTCACACACACACATATAATAAACTCCCATTTGAATCTATGGGATAAACCCCACCCTTATGTCGTATTCAAACTACGCAGACTTTTATGCCTTTATATGCTACGTAGGTGTTTCGGGCTAAAACTCAAGACTCGAGTCCAATTTTCTAATTTTTCAATTTTCCAATTTTTATATTTTCATCTTTCCATTATGTTATCCATACATTAGTCATGTATTACACACTTGTGATTTATATTTTCATTTTATCTAACAAATATTATCGTTTTATCATTACGATCAATATCTCGATAAGTGCGAACATCATATTTTCTAGTTATTATTTTGGGAACATTCCTTGGGATGACCTCACTCTATCTTTTCCATGATATTAGTCGAACGATTTCGATCTCCATTTATATATACACACGCACACACTTCACGGAGAAATTAAGAAAAATAGTAACATAAGACCATGAGAGACCGAAAGGGCGGGATGTGTTCCTAACACCTTCCCATTCCGTAACTTAGCCCCGAAACCTCTGAACTATTGGATTTTCCTATTGTGTCTTTCACACACACTTTTGTAGACACCTATTTTTGAGACTTAAATTCGAGTGAAAGTTATATCACTTATGGTAGACCTTCACATTTATAAAAACATCTCATTAATCAACTCCATTAAAAAAAGTGTATACCACACAAACTCTCAAATGGACCATATAAACATTTCAAAACAAAAACAAGGTCCTAGATTTAATCATGATTTGAATTTGATCCCTAAATGAAATACACATAATTATAACCATATGAATCAAATGATATGCAAGTGAATGTGTAGAGTGAATTCACAAACAACGATTTTAACAAAATTGAACTTCATGATTCATCAAGTGAATTATATCACGTCATTGATAAAATCAACATTTGCATTAAAATGTTAAGAATCAATGCTTCAATAATCATTCTAGTTAAGTTTATGCATCAAATCAATAAAATCAAAGAACTTAATCATATATTCACAAAAAGAATTAAAATGAAAATATTTTTGGAATTTTTTGAAACGTGAATGATGCAATATATACCAGCATATTATGTAAGGAATGGAGAATATAAGGAATTGCATGGATGCATGAAAAATACTTACAAAAATATGAAAAACTATTTAAATGTAGAAATTTAATCTCACACCCAAACGATTTGATCCCATATAAGTCGATGAGTACCTAGGAAGGGGCCTATAATATGAAGCCCGAGATATCCTAAGAAAACTAACAAATAAGTGGAGATTGGTGATGCCTCTCCTAAATCTTTAGGAGGAACAAACACTACTTCCTTTTTGTCAAACTTCTTTTAAGGGGTGTCCAACTCAACCTTCTTTCTAAGAGTGTTCCTATGCATACCTCTCACGTTCTTAGGTACCCATATCTAATTCCACATAGGATTATTATGATTATTCATTGGAAATTGAGTAAAGGGTATAAGTATAGGAAACTCTCTCCTAGCCTCACTCCTCTCTTTGACTATTATGTCAACTTTCCTTATCAACTTTCATATTTATCCTTTAAGATCACTAACAGTATCTCTTTGCATAACCTTCTTTTTGTTGTTAATGAACCTCTCATTTATTTATTTCAAATACCTACATGTTTGGTTATAATTATCATGTAACCTAAAATAGGTACAAAAAGGTACATCCTTCCTAAATTTGGTTTTAGTTCATGAGATATTTTCCCTACTTTATCAAGAATCTTCCTTTAAAAACAAAAATGGTAACTATGATTCTTTTTTTCCACAAAATGAGCACCCATAAGCTTTTATCCTAGATGTAGACTTATAGACAAATTCCTTCTTTTTCAATGGAAGAATTTGTTCCTTGATATTATTTTCATCAGAAGAAGAAATCTCAACGCTTGATTTTGAAACACCAACATTTTCTTTCAGATGTTCAACATAGCTAATACCATGTTTGTCATTTTTTACTTGACAATTGTTTATTAAGATCCTATGAATAATAACTGGTCTATCAATCATATCAGTCTTTAAGTCCTTGGCATACTGTAACTCAATTTTTAATTTTTAAAAATATCCTTTTGGAGCTCAACATCTTCTTTTTCTTTCAAGAGGATTTTTTTTTAAAGAATGATTCTCATTTATAAATGCATCAACATTATCCTAGAGTTCTAAGAATTTCAATTGAACATACTTAACTTTTTCATCTTTTCATCTTGTTCAAATTGAAAATAATTCAATTTATTTAGGATCTTAATATTTAATTTCTTTAATTTCAAGCATTATTGGTAAAGTTCATCAAAGGCCTCATGAATGTCACTAACCGAATCATCACTCTCATCTAGTGGCATAGTATGTGATGTGTGTTAACCTTTGTTATTGCAAGATGAGGAATCACTAAGAGATCTATGGCTAGACCCTTTGATCCTATTTATTTTAACCACACGATCAAAGGACATTATATTATTACAAACCTTCTCATTTCTATCTAGCCTAACCATAATGGCTATTTCACTTCCACTCTCTAAATCACTTGAACTTGCTTTATATATTTTGTTCTTCTCATATACAGCATTACTATGATCTTGCTTCTTAAAATGAGTTAGAAAAACATTAAAGCCATGTCCTACTCCACCACAACCATAAAAATGATCTTCCTCTCCTTTTGTACTTCTCTTGGGCACACTCTCCGCATGACTTCCATTGTATTGATGTCTAGTGGATTTGTAAGGCATGCTCAAATCTCTTTTCATTTTTAATATTTTTTTTTTTCGTAAAACTTACTAAACCTTGTGACAAATGAACACATATCCATTTCAACATTCTCTTTTGGTTTCTCATCATTCTTATTTGACCCATATCTCTCACTAGACTCGGCCAAAAAATGATAAATATTTATTCATCTTTGACACATTCAAATATGCTTCTTGATCATAAATTTTAAGTTATCCTTCCAAATATTAAAGGTTATAAGTTTCGATGTCTTTAATTTCATCAAGGATAGTTACTTTAGTGTTAAATATAAAAGAATAGCATTCTTAACAACTTCTTGACAACATCGTTCTCAAGAATTTTTTACCAATATTAAATTGGGCATTATTAATTCGGTTAACGTAGTGTAGTAATAATTAAAGATTTCTTCTTCATTCATCGGCATTGTCTCGAATAAATTCTAAATGTTTTTCAACATAGTTCTCTTAATGTTAGAGGTTCCCTCACCTGTCAATCTTAAAATGTCCCAAGCTTCCTTCGCCCTATCAAAATTGAGTATTTAGTTATACTATTGTGTAATTACAAAAGCAAACAACACTTTCAATGCTATAGAATGGTAATTTAAATTACCGACTCTGCACATCCGATCACAAAACTCTCGATTTCTTTACTCTCACTCCAGTTTCCTCTGTCATATGATAACTCCATCCATCCTCAACACTCATCCACACTCTATCATGTTTTTACATCAAGTAAAACACATTCTCACATTCCAATTACCATAGTTTAAAAAATACAGTTGACACTTTGTGGAGCTACTATCACAGTATTGATCTATTCTAAAGTCGCTAAGAGAAACACACGTCAATAGATCTATGATTAATTAACACTAAGAGAAACACAAAAACAACCAAGATCAACTCTAACACATTATTTTTGAAAAGAGAAACATCTCTGATACCAATTGAGGATGGCATGTTATACATAATATGTTTAATTCTAATAAACCTAGAGGGGGTGAATATGAGAATTACGACCAATTTTTCTCAGTAAAATTTTAGATTCACTTAGTTAACATCCATTTAGGTGACAAATTTAAATAGATTTAATCAAATTAAACAAATTAATATCTAATCAAAGTTAATTCTATGATTTAACAAAATTAAAACCCTATGTCAATTTAATAATGGATGATTTTGGATTCAAACTTAGATCTAGGGGGTGTCTGTGTGTGTGAGTGGCATCAAATGTGTATATAAATAAAAAGTAATCACACAAAGAGGCACGGGGAGAGATTTCAGATAAAAAAACCTACTTATAGGAAACAAATTTGTTGTATCCTGGTCACTCATTAAACTTGAAAAGTTCATTTACACAACACAAGAAGGTACCTCTCTACTGTTCCTTAATACGAAGTTATTGATGGACATTTAGACTATCCCCCAGTCCAATGAGAAATTTGTTTAATACTCCATTAAATTATATGGAACTTGCATTTTTCATCCTCAGATCACACAATTCTTGACCTTTTCAGTATACTTAACACCTTATTTTAGATCTCAAATTCTATATCTTCAAAATCATATATAGAATATGTGTAATTAAATCTTGGATATGATGTGTTCCATTTCAAATATCTATCAAATCTCATAATTCACGAGTCTAGGTTCGATTCAAGTGTTACTCTCAATTTTTAAGATTAAGTGAAGATGATAATTGAAGTGTTTGAATTTTCTCACTTGTCTCGCAAATACTCTTTCTATCTGTGAGAAGTAACCAGGTCAAGTATATCTTAAAATAGGAGGAAAAACTCTCCTATTTATAGATTTTTTTCAAAACAAATTGGTCTCATCATGGCCACAATAGGAGTTAATCCTTGTGCACAAGGTTTTTTGCAACTCACCTGGACACTTGTAAAATGTGACACCCACACGCATGGTGGAAAATTGAACCCATTCGCACGATTTTAGGATGAAATTTTTTTTTGTCCCAAAATTTGTTTGATCATTCGCACTATGGTGATTTGCACTCGTGCGAACAAATATAGGAAAAGATTTTTCTAAGAATATTTTTACGCAGTTGTGTGCACAGGTACAAAACCCAATCGTGAGTACTCTTATAGACAGAACTCAAGGTTCACCTAAACAAGATTTATAAATGTAATGATTTTCAAATTGCGTTTTCACTTGATCAACATAAAAATCATTTTATTAAAAATATGAACATGAACATGTGTGATATCCTTGGATGGTTCTATCAAAACTACCTCGAAAGGATTTGATTTTGCGAAATCTTCAATTGTATTGTGTAAAAGCTTAGATGTTGAGGATCCATATTATCTTCACCTCAGTGTCCATAAATTCTAATGAATAAAACTCTCTATAACCTATCCTCTCACTGTGCATCATGAGTTTTGGCTCAATTTTGTGCATGACTAAATTTCATTGACACATAATTAAGCTAACTTAACCGTATATTCAAATGTTTACACTTTCACAATTTTTAATGTAAAACAACATATAACATCTTTTTCGAAATAAATAAACTAAATTAGAAAGATGTCTAATCGTTCTTATCCCAAAACTCAGACAAAACTACAAATGATCCACAACTCTTATAAAACCAAAAATGCATATAAACTATGGGGGTGTGAGTGAGAAACAAAGCAAGGTCATAAAAATGGTCTAAGTAAACTATACATACTCGTGCGTGCACATATATAAAAGTGTATGCATATGAACACTCAACCAAAAATCCAAGACAATCATATTTTATCCTAGGATGTCAACATGTCTTACACCCTTACCGATTCCCATATAACAAAACACCTAGTGCACTCACCTCGGTATGGTATGGACTCTCATTCATTATCTTTTCTTTTATCGTACCAACACTTCATAGTGCAAAACAATCTCATAATACGATCTCAATATAAGGAACGATAGAGTACTCCCATATTATCCAAAAATAATATAACAGCTTAATAACCCAAGGGACCATGGCATGGATTACGAGATAAAAGATAAGAAAATAGACCAAAAATTGGCAAAGATATGCTTATGCATCCTCCAACAAAGTAATCATAATCAATATCCTAAAATTATCTTTAAAAATGAGATTAAATTCCACAAATTAGGTATTATTATTGTACCCGATTTCTAAAACCCAACATATGACTTAAATTAATCTAATCACGTTTTGCCCAATTACACGACATGAAAACAAATATCACATAAATATGTGTGCATAAAGATTGAGATCTAAATCTAATCCTAATATATAAAGTCAAGACAAACAACATGATTATATATATACAAATAAGGGTGAACATGTATATCATACAAAATAATCACTAGATAACGAACACCTAACTAAAATGATTAACATCTAGAAAGATAGAAATCTAAAATTGATATACATTAACAAATCTTGAGATTTGAAATTTTCACAACACCCATCTCATAACACTGTTCATGGATACTTTATGCAATTTAAATTTTGATAAATTTTTACTTTTGAAGAACTCTCAAATACCAAGTGTAAGGACCTCTAATGGAGGTTTGGAGGTGTGTTTTAATGGAGGTTTAGGACTTTAGAGGATAAGGGTGGAGAGAATAGTGATTGTGCTGGGTTTTCTAATGAGATAAGAGGTGAAAACTAACGAAATATCAAGTATAAATCCCCTTAAATAAAACCAACAATGAAAATGCAAAAATATGGTGTGCTAATATCCAAAGGGGGTGAATAAGACAAACTTGGAATTAGTGGCCAATTTAAAGTTCGCTTGTTTAAACACCTTATAATTCAAACTCGTATTTACTTTGGAAATTTTTCAAACACTTATACTAAAATGATTAGATTCAATTTTTGCTCAAATAAAGTGTTATACAGATATTCAAATACAATTAAAAAAACCTTTTAGTTCAATTGCAACCAAGCATGATGAGAAATCTACACTTATATCCAATAAGATTCAAATTCAAGTAAATTTATGACTAAGTGAGATCTAGTCAAATTAGTTTAATTCAATTACAATTATGTGAGACCTAAATATTTAGCAACCTAAATTAATTGTAATTCTTAGATTATGTGAGGTTGTGTGTAGTGAATAAAAGTAAATGTGAGAATAAGCATAACACCAAGATATATGAGGAAAAACCGCAACTTATGGGGAAAAAATATTGGGATGCTACAACTAATCCACTAGAAAATGGAATACTTGTACAATATACCACTCATTTACCTAGCCTGAATTCCCATTTACAAGATCTGTAATCCACTAATTATATAAACTCCATCCGATCTAGCGGCTCTCAACCAAGCTCCTCTATATCTCTTAGAGAGAGAATAATTCACTTCTATTAGCTTCCATACATCAAATTTGGACAAATACCCTCCAAATATTTCTATATTCTTCATGTTGACATATCAACTGAAGATCTTTAATAACAAATAATGAAGGATAGATTTCTAACGCCGTTTTGATGAATCACTCTCGTAAAATGTTTAAACAAATTGAGGTAAAATAATATTTATATAGGATTTCTGGAGAGAGGAATATAATCTCTTATATCTTAATATTTTTCAAAGATAATTGACAGTCATAATTCAAAAATAGAGTCCAAATCCATTTTATAGTGAAAAAATCAAGTTTCCCGTTTCATGCAAAGTCCGTGCTCATGGAGGCTAGACAAATCCGTGCGCACGGCCATAAAAATGACCACAAATGAAACTACTAGAAAAATCCATGTGCAAGGTACCAATTTATCCCCATGTGCACAATTTTAGTCAGAATACAAATTTGTCTAAAAATTACCCAAACAAAAGGCATCGTTTGCAAGTGTTCTCAACATATGACCTTTTATGGATAAGAAAAGGTGCAAGATATGTGGAGGAAAAATATTTGGTCATAGATAGGGAATATTAAAGTTTATATACCATATTCTAAAATTTTAAAAAATCCATTGAATTCACTAAGTCGATAAAAATACGCAATGCAAGCCGACCCAGACGCAAATGGAGACATATATGGAACTCGAGCATATAAAGACAAAAAAATTAAAGGATATGTTATGGGACTGAAATAAAAACTTCTAAGCATGCGACAGATATAATATTTGGACAGAAAAACTAATAAATAATTCTATACATTTTCAAACTACTGCTCATCGTTGATGGGTCGCGTGCCTAGATGGTCACAATTGAGACATTTATTTACGTGGTCCTGGGCCTCATGCCATGGTCGTGCTTAGTTATTACCTTGGTCATGGGACAAAAATGTGTTCAGGTCTCTCTCTCTCTCTCTCTCTCTCTCTCTCTCTCTCTCTCTCATTCTCATTCTCATTCCCATAGTTCTCACACTCCTAATTAAATATGAAACTGCCACCTCTCTAAACCATAACTTTATCCCAAGCTTATCCAAAAGAACAATTTATTATTAACCTTTCATTTTTATTCCAACTAAGGTAGTATCCAATTAAAATCAATAAATTCGTCAATTAACTCTAAAAATATGGGGAATCCATTACATGGATTATGGAGGTTGTGCATTATTAGGTCCAGATAGAGGTTAAATTTTGTAAGACATTTTTTCCCTTTGTGTAACCTTTACTTATATATTAGATGGTTTTTATTTGGCCTAAGGTTTTCTCCCAAAAGGGATTCCTCATATAAATCCTCACCTCAAGTGTATTATTTATTTTCCGCATTTCAATTCTTTTATATGTTTAATGATCATACGTGAACAAAACAATCAGTTTGTAAATCACATTTGGTCACTTAGACTCTAAAATTAATCTTTACCAAGTTTGGAATATATAAAACGTGACGACCCGGATATGATTATGATAAACCATGTTTGAATCATTCTTACCGTATGGGATGGGGATAATGTGTTATTATAATATATAATGTTAATTTATTATGTTTAGTCTACTCCTACCTTCATAACTTATGAAATATTGAATTAGTCACAAACACAAATTTGTGAAATCTTCGGTAGGAATGTTCAAGTTCGGAACTAGGTTTGGACACTATAATATGATAATTGACTTGAGGTGAAAACTCGACAGTTCTAGATATATGAGTTCAGTTTGTAACACAACAAACAGTGTGTAAAACAAAGTTCCGAGGAAGGAGTTGTGCTGAAATTACGAACAGGGGGTAAAGTAGTCATTTAGCTTTAAAGGATATTTTATCTTATATGGCGACACATGTCATATGTTAATTGGAACAAGGGGGACGTGACTTATGACGACTTATAACTCTTTAAATAAGCTCTTCCTTCAGCATATTTCAGAAAGGAAGATTTTTAGCCTAAGGTGAGAGAGTCGGAAAGTTCGGGAAAAAGAAAGTGAGAAGAAAAATTGAAGAAAAATCTGTAGAAATTACGTAAAAGTCCCTAAGGTAAGGTTACCCATAAATCTTGTTATATTTTTGGTATTTATTATTGAAATGATAGAAATCATCATTTGTTTACTAAACTTCCATGTCTTGAGGTATACTTATGAATAGATGCGAGTTTAAGCAAAGTTGAACGTGTAAATCATGTATATTGCTTCGATCGAAAACCTTGTGTATTCAAACTCTTATATCTTTTTGTATATTTATTGGAATTGAACCATTGTAGTTTAAGATAAAAACGCACTCAAATATGTATAGGATATCCTAAAATTATGTTAAAATACACAGAAATGAATCTTTGGTGATAGTTTGAAGTTCAGGTATACAATTTGCCCTAAAGGTGTAAGTATGCACACCAGGTGTTCGATGTTTTACTTGACATAGCAAATGAACCTTAAAAATTATAAAACTTTAATTTTGTATTATTTAATATGTTTATGGATGTTGGGTGAAATATCACAGGAAGTTATGATGCATAAGATTATGAAAATTCCCGAAAGTTAACTGAACGATTAAAAAGCCTATAGGGTAGATTTGCTTTGTAATAAAGAGATGGACACATCTTGCTCTAGGAAACTTGAAATGATGTGTTGTATTTTTATATTGGGAACTTAATATGATAATAATTGGATTACCAAGAATAAATTAAAGTATGTTTGATCTATGTATTGGATATGTTAAATATTTTAACATCAAATTGGATGAGACTTCATTTATGATAAATGATTTGAGTGGGATCATATGATGCTTATGAGTTGAATTACGTTAAAGTGGGTATATATATTGTTAATATCCGTATGATGATACTAATATTGTAATAATGATAGGAAGGGAAGGAGTACCGATTGGATAAGTGTCAGATAAGGACCCAGGGAAAACCCATTAAGTGGCCAAGGTGAGTGTAATCACTTGAAAGAGATGTATTATACATGGTTTTGGAAATGATATGAATATCACTCATGGGTAATATGTATTACACCTGGTCATGGATACGATCTGAATATCACTCACTAGTAAGATGTATTATACATGGTTACAGATAATATTAAATTATTCATTTTGATTTACCGAAATGGGAGGTTACTTCCCGACCCGGAATAGGGAAGAATTGTCTATTACAGACAGGATATGTGAATCATGATTTGGATAAGTTGGTCCTTCTTTATGAATGAGCTGGATAAGTATATAATTGGTCATTCTTTATGAATGAGCCGGATAAGTATATAATTGATCATTCTTTATGAATGAGTCGGATAAGTATATAATTGGTAATTCATTATGAATGGGCTGGATAAGTATTGTAAAACCCGAATAGGTTCGGTGTTGATAATTGATTAAATTAATTCGTAAGATTCCAATAAACCCTTATTTAATTAGAGTTTATATAAACAAAGTTAAATCATCCCCTAATAACTACGTGTGTGCGTGTGTCAAATCATAAATAGATAAATTATGCGACAAAAGTTTAAGGAAAAATCCCCGCAGGGAAAAACCTTTTATTTCATTATAATAAGTAAATCGCAACTTACATGGATTACAATGAAATACAATGACATACGAATACCTGCAGGCATCGGTCGATGTCGTTAGCAATGAATCCACACGCAGTGAACCCACATGGACCTCAATCTAATTTTCAAAGGAAGAACCATATCACTCCTCAATGGCACGCAACCATAAAACTTCATAGAGACACCCTCAACAATAACACACAGTCCTTGGTTGCAGGGATCTCCCCACAAAGATGAACAAAAGCAAAAAGGTGTTCTTGGGTTCCAAAAGGATTCACAAAAGTATATGACAATGATGTGTGAATCAAAACACGAGTCTTGGGACTCAAAAATATGAAGACTTGAGGTGATAGAACTCGCAAAAACGTCTTTCTAAGTCTTGCAAAATAACTCCCCCGAAGTTGGCTTTTATAAGGAAACCAAAAAGAGTTTTAAAAATTTTGAAATCTATCCAGCAGCAGGTACCCCGAACTGGTTCGAGTATACCATGAACCGGTTCGCCCCCGAACTAATTTGGCCTGCGGTTCGAGAAAGTTCACTGGTTTGGGGCTAAAAATCCACAGCATTTTTCCAAGTGTTTTTCTCGAAATTTTCTCCATTTTCAAAGGGCCATAACTTCTTCACCGTAGCTCGGATTGAGGTGTCGTTTCTTCCAGTATCTTTATTGAGGTGATCTCTTCAAATTTATAGTTGACCAGACCTTCGGATGGTGGTTGTAAAATTACCAAACTTCCCTTGAACTTCCATATCTTGCCTTTTTCACTATTTTGACTTCTCTTTCGTACCACTTGCATTAAATCCCTAAAATCGTGGAACCTGAAGTCGTTGAGGCAAATGTGGGACAATGATGGAGACGTTGAATGCTTGATTCCTAGAATTCAGATTGAGGCCATCATGTGATATCGTGAAGTGACGTGCCAAATGTAGCGGCATACGATATACACAAATATAACATGTTGGACATGAGAAAAATGTCCTTAAAAATATCCCCCTATGTCTATGCCGGTACATACATAAAAAATACAAATTATCAAATAACAAAATTATCTATACAAATCTACCTTCCCATGAACCGAAAACTGGAAAGATACAAATGAATAAGACTTCATCGTTTGTTCTTCAGATCTTCAAAATCTCAAATCTTTTCTCATCAGGGTGTGCAACATAATGATCATCAATGTAGTACCTACACACATGAGATAAAGAAAAATACCAAGTTACGTATCAAGTTTGAAATGAGATAAACATAGATACCAATTTATGATGAAAGCATAAGTCAAATCTCAAAACTCCCCCAAAATTCAAACTCCCCCATAAAATGATAATTCTTTCTCCCCCTTTTTTATTATGTCCCCAAACAAACAAATGAGAAGAATAAATCAAACAAGCAAAGTCAGGGTGTCACGGTATACAAAACAAGGCATCAATCAAATGGCAAATACGCTCTTGCAAAGAGATAAAAAAATCTTCACAAACTATTTTTGAATGTTTCAAATTTTTCGTACAAAAATAAGATAACAAGTTTGAAAAATATGATACAAAAATAACGCCATGGAATCAAACTTAAACAACCAAGTCATGAAAATGGAATGAATCGGTGTGAACACATTCGATAGGTAAATCAACTTAATCAATCATATGTGCATGATGCATATGTGTACCCGTAATGAATGAACATCAAAAGTATCCTTAGGTGAAAAATTATTGAATTTAGATGACATTGTCTTATGGAAATCAACAAATCAAAGTCAAATTGATTTCCACTCAATAATGTCCTAAACTATGTAGCGAATTTTCAAAAATTTCAAGGACGTGCAAACCCATTTGAAAATCTCCAACCAAACTCCCTCATATATATTTTCTTTTAGAGGTACTATAAATTCTCAAACATTAGAGAATTGGTGCAAAAACCTAATTGGCCCATTTTTGGCATGAATTTCTTTTTATTGCCTTTAAATTTTTTGGGCTCTTTGGACCCCAGATAATAAAATTCCTCAATTTTTTAGGTCCAATTTAAATGGCGGCTTATCGCAAAGGATAAAAAAAACTTTCGTAGCCCTTCACCATTTTTAAATAAAGCATACAAACTCACAAAACGGTTCTTACATGCACAACTATCTTATCAGGTTTTATCACGCTTGGTTCATTTTAAAGACAGGATTGAAGTGAAAACACCAAACCAACATGTGATAAGACAAGCACAATAATCAAACAAATCCGTTCATTTGTGAAATAAAGGAAATCATGAGTCAAACATGTAGGAAGTAACACTTAATTGCATCTTAATTACTCCAAACATTATAAAGCACATGGATGAATTAACCTATTGCCTCAAAACACTATCAAATAGTCACATGAAAATAATGGAATGATGTTGTGACTCGGTCATCCTAAGTCTCCATCCATAAACGGTGCAAACAAAATACAAAAATCTTTTTGGATTTTTCAAAAATTTTATCAAAATAAAATCTTTTTGTATTTTTCAAAAAATTTCAAAAACAAAAAATCTATACAAAAAGTACATGTCACCACACTAGCAAATATATATCACGAAACCACAACTAGTGTATGACAAACATGCAAACACAATCATCTATATGATATGGCAAGAGAATAATCATATGCAAGCAAACGAGAATCAACTTGTCTAAAATCCAGTGCCTCTAAAAGTTATTTCCTAACCCAAATAGATGTGAAACGTCATGTGGAGGATTTAGGAACCAAGGGAACACTAGACATAAACTTCCTAGGACTTTTTCTAAGATCAAAACAAAATCTCCTAAGGTGACCTTTCCTACCACAATATGAACATGTGTAAATGGATGGAACGACACCTAAAGTGTGATCTTTTCTAATGTCCTTGGGATTAATTGACCCTCTAAAACAAATAGTGGCTTTGAATTTAGCACTAGAAGCATGAGAATAAGATGAGCCATTACCATCACAATTAAACCTACTTGAATCGTTTAAATCATTTTTCAACTTCAAAATATTTGATTCATGCAATGAATTAGACTCTTTCAAAGATAGGGATTTCTTTTTCAAACTATCAATTAAACTTAACAGTTTATTGTGCTCCCCATTAATTAAAACAAACTTATCCCTAAAAGTCTTTTCACGTGTCGTAAAATCATCGATTAATTTTTTATCCTCGACGGCACAAACGGGAACCCTAGAATTTTTTAAGTCCTCCAATTCCTTCTCTAAAACAAGGACTCTCTCATCACTCTTCTTTTTGGCAATTTTCAAAGAATCAAAATCAATACACAAATTACCAAAGTGCTCACGACAAATATCACTTTGAGTTTGAAACGCTTGCAAATATTCAATCTTACTTTCAAAGAGAGAATTTTCTTTTTCCAAAACTTTAATTCTTTTGCAAAGTTTCATATTCAAACTTTTTAAATTTTCAGCATGGTCGTGAACTTTTTCAAAAATAGGCTCCTCATTAAATGGGCGTTCCATTGAGAAATTGCGATTTTTCACAAAACTGATTTTTAAAAAACTTTAATATCACACAATTTTGCGGAAAATGGGAATACGCAATAAATTGGCGCAACCTGCTCTAATACCAATTTGAAAAGTGCGACTATGTGATAATTGATTAATTTGCACGTATCCAATTAAACCTTATTTAATTAGGGTCTACTTTTAAATCAAATAAATTCAGCCCTTAAACATGCATCTAAATGAACCCATCAAATATAAAGCATGCGACACAGTAAATATGCTGAGGCACAGATTTCAGGAAAAAAAATCTTTAGGGTAATACCTTTATTTCACTATGAATATATAAATCGTAACTTATAATTACATAGAGAAATCTGCAATGGATCAACGCAAAGCCAACCCACAAAGACACTAAGTCTTGAACTCAGCAAGAGAATACACGCAGCACCCTCCAAGGACTCGCAGTTCAATCTTCAACAAAGAATCTTCACGCAGCAAGATCCTCAATGACACGCAGCCATATATTGTAGAGACGCACTCCACGAAAGACGAACAAAACAAACTGTTCCTGGGTTCCAAAAGATTCACAAAAGTATATGAGAATTTTGTGTGAATCAAAACATGAGTTTTGGGACTCAAAAATATGAAGACTTTGAAAGATGTTTTTGAGAGTTCTATTACCTCAAGTCTTCATATTTTTTAGTCCCAAAACACATGTTTTGATTCACACAAAATTCTCATATACTTTTGTGAATCTTTTGAAACCCAAGAATAATTTGTTTTATTCATCTTTTGTGGAGTGCGTCTCTAGAACATATGGCTGCATGTCATTGAGGATATTGCTGCATGAAGATTCTTTGCTGAAGATTGGGTTGCGAGTCCTTAGAGGGTGCTACGTGTATTCTCTTGCTGAGTTCAAGACTGCGTGTCTTTATGGGTTGGCTGCACATTGATCCATTCCAGATTTCTCTATGTAATTATAAGTTACGATTTATATATGTGCCTCAGCATATTTACTATGTCGCATGATTTATATTTGATGGGTTGATTTAGATGTAAGGGCTGAATTTATTTGATTTAAAAGTAGACCCTAATTAAATAAGGTTTAATCGGATACGTGCAAATTAATCAATTATCACACAGTTTCACTTTTCAAGTATGCATATATCATCATGGGGATATGATTTATTGCATTTAATTTTATGCAATAGTGTAGTAGTGATGCATTTGCTGAGTTATTTTGCTCATAGTTCCTATGTTCATATTTTTCAGGTATTGTGATATCAGTGTCAAATCTAGGAGGTCGGTGGGGTTAAAATGGATGCATAAAAATGATGATTTTGGTCCAATGTAAATGGGGTAATTTAAGCCCACTTATCTTTTCTCTAAGTTTGAATAATCATACATGTTAATAACTGGAAAAGGATACTCGTGTTTATAGTTTATTTAAGGTATTTATGATTTGACTCACTTTAACTTTCAAACTTAGTTATAAGTAACTGGGTTGAGGTGTGTCAACTTTGGTATCAGAGCCTATGTTTTGGAGGTTCTGGGGTGAAGAGTGCCTAGATTTAGCAGTGGCAGTAGAAATTACTTTGAGTCATAAGCAAATTGGCTTTATTGAATAACATTTGTTAGTTATACATATATATTGTTGTATGGGATTTGAAATGTAAGGATCTTGCAGGAAAGGAATTGAGATGTTAAGGTTTATTCGGGAATGACAGCGAATACAAGTATTTTAACATGAATCATTGCATTGTTTTATTTGTGGTATGGATAAACATGTCAATTAAGGAAAATTTTCAAAGACAAAATGTGGTATACGAAAATTATAAAGTATTGGAAGTAATCTCTTCTTATACTGAAATATGTAGACTTGATTTGTGTCACTTATTAATCCATGGTTTGGTGTGTACCCATTTACATGGGAGAATGAGGTACAGGAACCCATATTCCGTTAAAGGATGAGATGGTAAATTGTTAGAGTGTGAATAAAATGAAGATTCACATGGTAAAGGTGAAGTGAAACGATTAACAGTTGTATATGTTTAAATTTAATATGTGAAATGGTCTGAAATTCAATTACTAGTCAAAATATCACAATTGATCCGAATATGGGTTCATACTGAATTATGATAAGTAGAAGAAAAGAGTAATAAGAGTTGAGATGTACTTATTTAATATTATGAGTATATGTAGTGGATATTACCCTTGTGATGTTTTGAAATGCTAATATTAATAATAAAGTTGAGATAAGGTGTTAAAGAGTTATAAGTTTAAAAATATCGGGGAGCTATTTTAAGAATATGTGTTATGTATAAGTATAGGAAAGAGGCTAGTCAGGTTTGAATATTAACAATTGGTTTGGGTGGATATTGAGTTGTATTTGTCATTGTGCCTATGTATTATCAATAAGGGTATGTCATATAAAGAATATGGTTGATATTATAATGAGTCACTAGAAATATGTGTAAGGATAATGTGCTATGTGAAATACTATAATGTGATACATTAAGGTATTTGTACAGGTTATTTGAAAGAAATACAACATATAATAGTTAGAGAATTATTATGGAGCTTGTGGGCATGGTTAAGGTTTTCATTTGTGATGTTACATTTAACATCCAGGTTACGAAAACTAGTAATGTTAGTAAATTAATGATGTTGCATAAGATTATCATGTTAATAAGGATTGGGGTAAGATTATAATTATAAAGTAATTGTGTTGGATAAATGACTTGTTAAGGTCATTGTATGTTTAGTTAAAGAACAATCATACGATACTGAAAAGGGGAATATAGTGAGAAGTTATAATAAGTTCATAGGACATGACTGCACAATATACATGAACGTGAGTATGAAATCTTGGTTAAGAATAAACATTTAGTGAATGATTGTTCAGTTTCGATATATGAAAATTAGTAAGGTTATATTTAAATTAAGAAATTATAAGGACGAGATTTAACATACTCTTAAACATTAGAAATGATATAAATAGTAGTGAAAGTCAAACATGTGTATTTGGTGTTGAATGAAAGACGAAAATATGTCGTGTAATAAGCTAATCTGGTAA
The DNA here is from genome assembly GCA_949130495.1 of Sambucus nigra. NCBI lineage: Eukaryota > Viridiplantae > Streptophyta > Magnoliopsida > Dipsacales > Adoxaceae > Sambucus > Sambucus nigra. The sequence continues at coordinate 213,449,468 of OX422213.1, read as the reverse complement.
TATGATATTTATGATTTGAAATATTACACGATGATAAGGATAGACTATAGGAATGAAGGAAGAAAGGTAAAGAATGATAGTTAGGTTTGTTAAGAATATTCACTCATTATGAATATACGATGATACAACTGATAATCTAGTATGTGTGAATGTTTGACATACGTATATAAAGGTATGAAGTAATATATGAGTTGGGGATTGGTTTTCATTAATAATAAATCATTAGACGATTATTCTTACATGTAATGATAAAGAAACTGAAGTTATTATGAAAAAAAGATTTGCCATACATCGAGGAACCGGTTGAAATTCTTGGTCGTAAGGAGCAAGTATTAGGGAATAAAGTTAGTTCTATAGTTAAAGTGTTGTGGAGGATCCATAAAATTAAATAATAAACTTGGTAAAGGGAAGATATAATGAGAAAATAGTATCCCTAATTGTTTGATAGGTGAAATTCATCCTAAATTTCGGGGACGAAATTTTCTAAGGGGGGAAGGTTGTGACGACCCAGATATGATTATGATAAACCATGTTTAAATCATGATTACCATATGGGATGGGGATATTGTGTTATTATAATATATAATGTTAAGTTATTGTGTTTAGTCTACTCCTACCTCCATAACTTATGAAATATTAAATTAGTCACACGCACAAATTTGTGAAGTCTTCGGTAGGAATGTTCAAGCTCGGGACTAGTTTTGGCCACTATAATATGATAATTGACTTGAGGTGAAAACTAAATAATTGTAGATATATGATTTAATCTTGTAACACAATAAACGGTGTGTAAAACAAAGGTCCGAGGAAGGAGTTATGCTGAAATTACGAATAGGGGGTAAAGTAGTAATTTAGCTTTAAAGGATATTTTGTCTTATATGGCGACACCTATCATATTTTAATTGGACAAAGGGGGAGATGAATTATGTCGACTTATAAATCTTGAAATAATATCTTCCTTCAGCATATTTCAAAAAGGAAGAGTTTTAGCCTAAGGTGAGAGAGTCAGGAACTTCGGGAAGAAGAAAGTGTGGAGAAAAATTGAAGAAAAATCTGTAGAAATTACGTAAGCGTTCCTAAGGTAAGGTTATCCATAAATCTTGTTATATTTTTTTTATATTTATGATTTAAATGATAGAAATCATCATTTGGTTACTAAAATTCCATGTCTTGAGGTATACTTATGAATAGATGCGAGTTTAAGCAAAGTTGAACATGTAAATCATGTATATTGCTTTGATTAGAAACCCTGTGTATTCAAACTCCTATATCTTTTTGTATATTTATAGGAATTGAATCATTTTAGTTGGAGATAAAAATAGACTCAAATATGTATAACATGTCCTAAAATTATGTGAAAATACAAAGAAATGAATATTTGGTGATAGTTTGAAGTTCAGGTATACAATCTGCCCCAAAGGTGTAAGTATGCACACCACATGTTCGATGCTTTTATTAACATGGCAAATGAACCTTAAAAATTATAAAACTTTAATTTTATATTTTTTAATATGTTTATGGATGTTGGGTGAAATATCACAGTAAGTTATGATGTAGAAAGATTATGAAAATTCCTAGAATTTGACTGAACGATTAAAAAGCCTATAAGGCATATTTGCTTTGTAATAAAGAGATGGACACATCTTGCTCTAGGAAACTTGAAATGATGTGTTGTCTTTTTATATTGGGAACTTAATATGATAATAATTAGATTACCAAGAATAAATTAAAGTATCTTTGAGCTATGGATTGGATATGTTAAATATTTTAACATCAAATTGGATGAGACTTCATTTCTGATAAATTATTTGAATGGGATCATATGATGTTTATGAGTTGAATTACATTAAAGTGAGTATATATATTGTTAATATTCTTATGATGATACTAATATTGTAAGAATGATAGGAAGGGAAGGAGTACCAGTTGGACAAGTGTTAGATAAGGACCCAAGGAAAACCCATTAAGTGGCCAAGGTGAGTGTACTCACTCGAAAGAGATGTATTACACATGGTTTTGGAAATGATATGAATATCACTCACGGGTAATATGTATTACACCTGGTTATGGATACGATCTGAATATCACTCACTGGTAAGATGTATTATGCATGGTAATGGATATGATCAGAATATAATTGAATATTAAATTGATCATTTCGGTTTACCAAAATGGGAGATTACTTCCCGACCCGGAATGGGGAAGAATTGTCTATTACAGACAGGAGTTACTCCTCGACCAGGAATGGGGGAGAATTGTCTATTGCAGACAGGATATGTGAATTATGATTCGGATAAGTTGTTCATTCTTTATGAATGAGCCGGATAAGTATATAATTGGTCATTCTTTAAGAATGAGTCGGATAAGTATATAATTGGTCATTATTTACGAATGAGCCGGATAAGTATATAATTGGTAATTCATTATGAATGGTCCGGATAATTATGCATATATCATCACGGGGATATGATTTATTGCAATTAATTTTATGCAATAGTGTAGTAGTGATGCATTTGTTGAGCTATTTTGCTCATGGTTCCTATGTTCATATTTTTCAGGTATTATGATATCACTTCCAAATCTAGGAGGTCGGTGGGGTTAGCAATAGATGCATAAAAATGATGATTTTGGTCAAATGTAAATGGGGTAATTTAAGCCCACTTATCTTTTCAGTAAGTTTGAATAAGCATAATTACCTTAAAGTTGTCAAAAGTTTTAGTTTTATTGGTTCATATTAATAACTGGAAAAGGATACTCGTGTTTATGGTTTGCTTAAGGTAATTATGATTTGACTCACTTTAACTTTCAAAATTAGTTATAAGTAACTGGGTTGGGTTGTGTCATAAAATATTACCTCATCTTTTGTATAAATTTAATTTGGCTAGTTTCTTATATCCATCACTTTCTCAAATTTTCCATAGTCACATACGCTATGCACAAATATTTTAACAACTGGTATCAAAGCTAGACCTCGGTTTTATAGGTTTAACCACCTAAAGGAAAATGATGTTGTGTGTAAAAATGGATTTCGGTTTGTAAATATTTGAATATTTTCCTATAAGGATAAATCACAATTTGAAACCAAATGTACTTTAAGAAAAATAATTTTGCATGATGACAACACTATTAATATATGATTACACTTCATTATCTTCTCTCTAATGTGCTCGATATTATAACAAGAACTCAATGCATTATAAGATATGTCACAAGGATAATACCATCCATAAAACCATGAAAACATGCCCAAGTATTACAATGATTATCCCAAGCAATCCAATGAAGATTCAAATCTTTCAAAAAACCCTAGAAAGTTCATCTTTCAATCATCAAGAGAAGTTCAAGGTCAAGCATTCATATAATAAAGATCATCATCACATCACACAAAGAAACCATCCAATAAAGCTCGTGATCATCTCAACATCACATAATCTATAAAGTTAAAGTTCAAGCAAACATGCTCCCAGCACATATCACAAAGCAACACCACATTTTTCAATCAACTTAGAAGAATGATCAAATATCAGAAGACCATTGCTCAATTTCTTGATGTACTTTAAAAACTATTGCACAAAGGTAAATAAACTTGTTTGATCTTGTATTTTTCCAAAACTAACTTTCATATACCTAACTCAAACCATCCCATACCTACCAAAATGATGGACCTAAAACCTAACTTTCTAGTGCCTCCACCAAGGAGGTCTGAGGCGACTAAACCTAGTTTTAGTTGACTAAAACTCAAGGTTAGTCGACTAAACCTTTGCCCAAACCTCACTAAATCAAGCCAGGTCAATTTGTTTACTATTACGGAGGTTTTAGGCGACTAAACTTTAGTTTAGGAGGCTAAAAGTATTTGAAAACTCAAAAACTAATAATGGCTAGTTTTCAAATTTGTATTCCAGGTGAACCCTTAATTACCTTACTACCCACTAATGACTAACTGCTCATTAGAAGTCTATACAATAATACCTTGGGTTCCTTCATCAAATACACAATAATAGAACAATAATCCCATTGATTAAAGTTCTAATCCAAGCTTGTGTCAATATCCCAAAGTCTCCTAGAGAGCAACAACGTCCTAAATCCATTTCAACCATGGAACTCCATTGAAGTCAAGCATTTCCTAAAACCCATTTGAGCTTAAATCAACATTATCGATCACTATTTAATAAAGTTATAAACTTAATATCCACTTGTTCTAAATATTCAACCCAAAACCCATTTGAGCATTACACTTGTGATTACTTATTTGTTTACTTTTCTAGAGAGATAAAGTAAACCCATTTCAACATTATTTTTAGTAAAGCTATTTTTCCTTACGTTTTGGTTACGAATCTCATTATTATGACTTACGATAAATTTTTATGCATCTTCTCTATCGATAGTGTCGTTTTTAAGGAGAGTCAAGGTATTTAATGACCTTAGGCTCTTGCATTGGTACCTCTTTGGTAAGGACTAATTTAACGTCTTGTTAGTTGTGGTTTGCATGGTCTTACTTATAAGGGTTTTGGTTTTTCCTTAAGTGAACTGGAGATAGTGAAGTTTCTTTGGTACCCTCCTAAGTGTGGACGTAGGCAGTGGTTCAAGTATATGAAAACCTGATTTTGAAAAGTTTCTTTAAACTCTCTCTCTTTTAACTATATATACTTATTGTCGATAAATTATTTACTCTTGATTTGATTATCATACTGCAATTCACCCTCCTCCTAAGTATATTTTTGGGCCAACAATATATTTGATGATGATACCGTTAGTAATCTTGTTCGTGACTTTACTAGGCTTATTACTCTATTCATTTTTATTTGTCGTTCTTCCCCCTAAAATGAATAGAGTAATAAGCCTAGATGATGATACCGTTAGTAATCTTGTTTGTGACTTTACTAGGCTTATTACTCTATTCATTTTTATTTGTCGTTCTTCCCCCTGAAATGAATATGAATCGAATGAGGAAGAATTTGATGAAAAAGACTCTTAATATGATGAAAACGTTACTTTAAAAAAATTTGAAAAGAATAACAAATTTGTACATTCCAAGTTTGATAATAAAAAGCATGCGCTTAATCATAAGATACCAAAAAAAGATTTTGTTTGTTGTAATAAAGGTCACCTTAGAATTTGTTTATTACAAATTGAGTAAAGTTAAACATTTTAAAACGTTGATCCTAAACCCAAAACCCACATGAATAAATCTTAAATTTTAATGTGATAATTATCACAAATTTGATCTTTTGAGGAATTTATATTTTTTTTCTTTAACCAACCTTGCATTTGCATCATGATAGTAGTGGTAAGAGGTTTGTGAGGAAAAACAAAGTTTAAAAAAGTAATTCCAATAAATTTCCACCTAAACCCGTTAAATGAAAATTTTGGGTTAAAAAGAACAAAACAATAATAGATAAAAAAGATTAATGGGAAATAAGAAAAATGTGCCCCATGTCTCACCTAAACCCAAGGCTCCTTTTATGATTAAAGTATGGATAGAGAAGGAAATTTCGGATCAAATTAAATTTAACATGAAAAATAATTTGAAATTTGTCTTCTGCTCTAAAATTTATAGTTAGTTTGGTTTAGTAATAGCCTTTATTAGCACTTTGTTTCATATATCTTATGCTAGGATATGTACTTTGTATTCTCATATGAGTTTTGTATATCACGTTTATCACTTTTATGTATCATATTTGAATTATTTATCTTATTAGCTTATTATTTCCTTATATCTTAAATGATTCGAAAAGATTTTGTTTGTGAGATTCTCTACTTATTTGCTCTTGCCAAATATATACTTTAAGGATTTACACATAAAATTTATCATTGTGTGTTATATCCTTTTGCATATTAGAATTTTTTAATCTGTACATTGGATTGATATTCTTTGCATATTATTATTATTCTTAGTTTGCCTGATGTGTATTTAGGCTTTGCATGATCTTTTAGTCTTAACATATATATATATATATATATATATATATATATATATATATGCACACACATACACAATGGCATGAGCTTATGTGATTGTACGCATCTTTCATCAAAAATTCAAAAATATTTTTGATAAAATCGGGTTTATACCTTTTAGATGACATACTCTTTGAAATAATTTCGTATATCAAAATGGATTATTTAATAATTTACACCTTTATTTGGGAATGTGATATGTGATTCAAGAGATGGTTTTTCTTTTCTTTTAAATCTTATAAAATTTGAAAAAAATATTTCTTAAGAATAAGTGCTCTTATATGTTGCACTTTACGTAGCAGAACACATTGTTATGATGCCACTTTATAAGGAAAGAAAAATTTATGGTCTTTTACAAAGAAATTAATCTTCAAAATACTTATCAAAGAGCGTATAATTCCTAAATGTGTATGTGTCAGATTTGTGTAATACCCCGTATTTTTATGATATTTATTTATGGGATTAATTGAATTAAATGTGTATTAATTGGGAATTAATCCGGATAAAAATACTAGCGAGATGCGAGTTGGTATTTGATTTTAATGTGTATATATGACTAGATATGAATATTGAATATGAAACTTGTCGTGAGATTGAAATACGGCAATTTGGAAATTTTGTTGAGACGCGTGTGACAGTCGCGTCAGGAATATTATTATTTAATTAAAAAGTGAATTTTAATTCTATTAACCGTATGGTCGTTTTGAGTGCGCCAACGCGTCCGGAAGGGTCGAAATAGTCATAAAACACTAGCCGGGGGTTTAGTTTGGGTCCCGGGGCATTTTTAGGTCATGCCGGCAACGTATAAGGGCAGTTTGGTAATTTTAGATTTTTGGGAATTAAAACCAACGAAAATTAGGAAATAAAAATCTGACTTGGTAATTACCCACTAACTACACCTTATGACTTAATGGGCTACGGGGGTTATTAGAATTATTTCCAAGAGTTTCCTAAGGAAAACCCTAGCCACCATTGTCACCTTGGAGAAGAAGAGCTTGTAGAGAGAGAAGAGAGGAGAAATTCTGCAGAGGGAGAGAGAACAATTTAATCTTCAACATCAAATTCAGAGATATATCAGAGGCAAGTGGTTTAATTACGTTAATTGCATTGAATGTTTCTTCCATGCTTAGACATTTCTGAAATTTCATTGTTCTTGGGAGATTGATGAAAACCCATTAAATTGGAATTAGAAACTTACATTTTGATGTGGAATCGCATGTAGAATTGTTTTTAGGTGATTATTCTGATGATAATATATCTTGTATGAAACAAAATCGGATTTAATTATGACCATTGATGATCTAAAATTTTTAGGGTTCATGTTCTTGAGACTTGGGGAAAAATGTAGAGATTTGATATCTGGATGATGTTTAGGATGAATTAACCCCACAAAACACGTTAGTATATGACCTAAGTGTGTTTAGGAATGATTAGAAACCTTGAATAATTGTTGGATTGATGTTTAGATGAGATTAGAGGTGAAGAAAAGATGGAAAAACGAAAAAGGAAAAATCTGGGCTCGAAACTGGCCTCTCGTTAGAAGACCTGCCCAGGTCGTTCGAACGATCTCGTTCGAATGAGCTTCTAACGAGTTGACAGTTTGCCTTCTAACGAGAGGGATGTTCGTTCGATGTCTTTCATTCGAACGAGATTTCGTTAGATGCCCAGTTCCTTCGAACGAACTCTCGTTCGAACAGCCTCGTTCGAACGAGACTTCTAACGAGCTGACAGTTTAGGCTTTTTGGCCTGTTTTGATTTTGCGTGTCCCGTAACCTTGTTTAATTGTAGAGATAACATTCCCTTTATAATAAATTGATATATTTGGGATGTTTGGGATATAATGAGGAGTAAAACATAGAAGTGTGATTTGAACCAACGGAAATTATGGAGTAGGACGTGAGTGTCTATTACGACGTGAGAACAATTGACGGCTTGAATAATTATATTAACTGGGAATATGTAAATTGTGTAACATTATAAATCGGTACGAGGATGAAAAGTGTACCACAAATAAATTACGTTGATTACTAAGATGTGTGCATACTTAGTTTATGTATATGATTTTATGTGTATGACATACCTACCATACTTGCTATCACGGGAGGTTTACGTTCGCTTAGGGCCCTCTAATCCTTGTGTTGCCCGGATTTAGATTGGTACCTCGAGAACATAGGTCAGAGAAGGACTTATTGGGATGTTAATAAGTCTGCTGATCGTGGGAGCGTAGGTATGTGCGTGACCCATGTCATGTGACTGTGTTCGCCTCCATTGTTTGTGATTTGCTATTATCTGAGAACGATTCCTGAGAGATTCGGAATGCGTGATCCTTATGTACGTGATGTACCGGGATAGATAGCAGAGTATGTGTGCACCGCAGCTTAGTCTCGGGTGCTTGTATTGTATATTTATGACGGGAATAATATACACTTAAATAATGAGAACTTTCATGTGGTATTGTGTGTATAAATATGGAAACGCTTTGAGAAAATATAAAGGGATAACCTGTAATGAATTGTATTACTAATAATTGAGAACCTGAGTTAAGTAAATCCCTCTATTTAGTTGATAACGCTGGAACGTATAATGGGATTTGAGTAGTAAGGGGTAGAACTTATTACGGTCTGGTTAGATATGTATGTCACTTAGATGGGTACGGTACGTTAGGAGTGCACAAATTAGTCGAGAGGTGAGTACTTCATGTGAGTGCACGTCCTAACATGTATTTTGCATTCATTGTTTTAATGTTATTAAAACACTTGCTGTTTTTAAAATAATCCCCACTTTCGGGCTCTGACCCGTTTGCTTTCAAATCTATTTTTGTAAAAACCATTTTAGGTGCCCAGCCACAAGGACACCATGCTTAGGATTTTCATTCAGGTGACGAGCTGTAGCTGTTTATGGAAGTTACAGGACTTTGCTAGTAGACGCTTCATCTATCTTGACTCTATTCAGATTTCATCAGTTGTAGGGCATGTCGCCCATTTCTATTAGAAACATTTCCTATTTCAGATTTTCAGACTTTTGGCATGTAATTAATTCAGGTTACATTGTTTTACTTAGTTCAGTTGTGGGATTGTTGTGAGGAGTTTTCCTCCGGACTTATTATTATGTTGTTGGTTATTCTATTGCTTCGTTATGGTGAATGGTTGTTATTCTTTCATTATTCTTTTACTGTATGTTAATCAGAGTTAACATAAAATTTGGCAACTCACTTTTTAAATACTAGGTGGTTAGTAATCATTAAAATGTTTTCGACAGTGATGCTATTAACTGAACCAACTTGGAAATTTCTATTAATTTAATAAAGGAGTAGCTACCCGGTATTTAATTAGTCGGGGTGTCACAATTTGTGCTTCGTATTTTACATAAGTTAAAAAAGTGGATAATATATCTTAGAAAATCATGAGAAAAGAAGTGGTTAGGGCTACAACATTGAAATGTGTGATGCTATCATTGAAAATTGAAAATAATAATCTGACTTTGTTTTTTATTGAAATTTTCCACTTGAAAATTAATATGAACAAAGTTAGTGTCTCAAATATTTTTATCAACTTTTTATTGATCAAACCGAGGAAAAAGACCAAAGATTTTAACCAAAATTTCTTATTGAGGGGAAAACATTGTAGTTGAAAATAATTTAAAAAGGGTGTTAGATATTTCATTTAATTCTAAGCTTTGACTATTTTATTCTATAATTCTTAATATTTTAATTAAACTTAATCTTGGACCTTTATCTCAATGGTGTTCATTGTTTTTTATTTTCCACAAATGAGATATGTTCTAATGTTCTTGGTTAATTATCTCATCATGTTATTTACTTTTTATAAATAATATTTTCTTGATTATGAACATTAGATATTAACTCTAATTTGGTAAGTGTTATTATATTGCTTACATTTTTACTTATCGAAATGGGTCTTAAAGATGCCCGCTTATTAGATTAATGTGTTTATGTACTCATGTAAAAACATTTAGAGAGATAAATTGCTAGAAATCTAATCGGTATATTTGATTTGAATCTTATTCTAATTTTCCCCATGTGGTATATCTTGCACGTGTCCATATTTCTTAATTGTTCATATGAGTTGATTCTCTTTCTTCAGATTAGTGTATTCTATACTTACAGTTTCATGTTTTAGGAAATATTGTGCATGATGGGGACTATCACTTTTTTGTGAGTGATAGTTTTGTTTGGTATATGATTTCTTTATTTTTAATCTGAATTGACTGTAAGCTTGAAGTTTTTTATTCTCGTCTCTAGAATATGTGGTATTAACTTTGACTTTGATAACAATAAACAATTTCTAAATATGTTGATATCATTATTTTTTCATAAGGGATATTATACTTGTAGCCTATGATTACTTGTGCACTTTTTTTTGTAGGATTGAAAATGTTATTCCATTGTTGTCTTAATCATCTTTTATTATTGGGGACGTTTTTAGGATCCTAGGATGAAGTTTTGTTATATCCTATTTTGATGTATCATATATCCTTAGTGGTTGTTATTGTGATACCCCGCCAAATTAAATACCGGGTGATCAGTCCTTTATTAAATTACAATCAAGGTGAACAGTTGGTTTATTCTTAGCATCACTGTCGCAAAATAATTAATTCCAATTTAAACACCCTATATAATTTAGCTAAGTGTCAAAACAATTTAAAGTTCTCATTTATTTAATTCCGATATAAAAATCTTTTAAACATATAAAAAAAATTAATAATGCAAATGATAAAGATACCAATCATCCAACGGAACATACCAACTATAATATCAAATCCAAATATTTAACCACAACCACTGACAATGTGATAGATAAAACAATCCCAAACGAAAACCAAATACTGAAATGATAGAAGTATATGCAATCCCTATCAAGTCTAAACAAGAGTCTGGAAATGGGAGACACGTGCCCTAACTAAAATATCTAAACAGAATTCTGAGGAGCCAAAGTAGGAAGTGTCTACTGCAATGACTTGCAACTCCCACACAAGCTGCAGCACGTCCAGTCAAATGATTCTAGACCTGAAGCCCCTATGGCTGAGCACCTGTAATATATACAAATATATACACAAGAGAGAGGGAGAATGACGAAAAACGGGTCAGGGCCCGAGTGTAAAACAGTTTTGAAAATAGTTTAGCAAGTATTTCAAATGCTTACCAGCTAATATAACCACCATGTTAGTACGCGACACTCTCTTAAGAATTCTCACCTCTCATCTAGTGTGCACGCCTACCATACTACTAACTGCCTCATAAGTCTATCTAACTTATCTCCCAATGATTTCATTTAGAGAAGTCACAAGGCTATGATATTTAGTTTAGAGATCAATATCTTCATGATTACTTACGTTACTTAATATATCTTAGTACCGTTATAAAGTTCCCGAATACTTTCTCTACAATTTTGAAGCATTTATTCAATACTTAACTACTTATACGCAAAGTAGAAGATTTCCATATATAAGTATACATATTAATCACACATATAATATATATATATATACATATATACTATCGGCACCCCACATAAAATCTATGGTACTAGCATACTCTGCTATCAAGTCCCCGTATCACTCGTACTAAGGGAAATACTAGTTTGGAATCACTCTCGAACTGTATTAACACAATACACACAAAATTAAGGCGAAGCACAGTTCCAAGTCACTAAGGGGTCAATAAATACCCCTCATATATCTTAGGACCGTCTGACTATCATTCTCAGATAGCCTGTACCAAGGAATCCTTTGTTCTAGGGTACAAGTCAATATCTCCCATAAAGGTCCCATCGAGATAAGACTGTCTCGGCACAGCAACCTCCGTGATAGAAAGTAGCGCGGTATGATTATACACAAACATAATATAAATATATACACATGCACTTGGTCATAAATATAAATATTCTCATTTACCAATTAGGTTCACCCACGACCCATATTAATATTCTAACCGTACTTAATACAATTTTACCAATTTTTTACGCATAAAGAACTCATCTCATTTTATTCTCAATTTTAATCATTTCGCAATTTCTTCTCGTCCCTCGAAGTATGCCCTCTTCCTAAAGATCAATTCAGTAGGTACACCCTCTCTAACATACTGGTCTAAGTCATTTATAAACCTCTCAGTTCCGTAGCTAGCATGCGAACGATTTTTCAATATGTGTTAAACCCCCCGTTAACCCATGGTTTCATCCCATATAAGATTTAATTCAACGGTATTCTACTTAGACCCTACTGGTCCTTTTCATGACCCATTATGATCTCTAAATGGTATTCAAGGGTTCCTACACATTTTATCCGGATTAAACAAAAAGGGGAAAAACTTGCAGTTTTCCAGGAGGGGTCGATCGATCGAGGAAAGGGGCCAATCGATCGACATTATTGGTCGATCGGTCGATCAAGAAGTTCTTGCCTAGAAACAGTTAATCCGACCTACGGGTTTCATCCAAGAAAATTCTCCAAAACACCATTAATGATTCCCAAACAAGTTTACTACACCTTTATACATGATTTCCTACGTGAAGCATGTATAAACTCATCAACGGTATCGAATTAAAGGGCAAATTCATCATAATTATCAAGAACCCTAATTTCATTAAAATTTTCAATCTTCGAATTCTTTTTCCATATTTCTCACTTTTAAACCATTACAATTACGTGGGTAATCCTCTACATATGTTAAGATTTCCATAATATACTTATTTCCTCTAAAGCATGTGATTTAACTTCCCTAAATCATCAAATTCTTCCATAGAACATGTATTTATCAATCATATTCTAACATGGGAGAAATATTAACTGGAAAAGTAGCAAGATAGATACTTACCTTAGATATGAAGGTCCGATTCACAAGTTTTGAAGGGTATGGTTACTTTCCTTGTGTTCCGATCTACGCGTTGGTGGTGAAAGATGGCAACGGTGGTTTAGGTAGGGTGGTTCTCCCCTTTAGAGTCTTCTCCCTTCTCCCTTCCTTAGACTCTATGAAACTCTACCAATTCTAATCCTCGAAGATTCTAACTCCCATCAGATATATCCCTTTGATTTTCGTCCATAATTAAGCCTTAAAAAGGAAAATTACTAAAATACCCTCTCGGGTTACCGGTTAGGCCTAAAAACGTCCTGAGATCCAAACTAGACCCTCAAGTATACTTTTCTGACTATCTTAACCCTTTTGGACACATTGGCGCACTCGAAAGGACCATATCGGTGACTTATAATTTATTCACTTTTATAATAATAATTTAGTCCCGATACGACACAAGCGCGTCTCGACTTAATTTCCGTAATTGTCATGTTATTCACTCGTGACATTTTAATATATTCAATTCTATATATTACTTTACTCATTAAGTAATATTCAACAAGTTTCCAATAATTACTAACTCTCGTCATGCTAGAAAATATTTTTAAATAAAATTCTGGATTAATATTAAATTAATAACTCAATTAAATTTAATAAATCCCCAATTTTAAAAACCATAAAAATACGGTAATTATATAATCCCCCCTAATAACGGAATTTCATCCCGAAATTTGGAAAATAAGGCATACTTGGTACAAATAGATCTGGATATTTTTTGCGTATATCTGCCTCGTGCTCCCAAGTGGACTCCTCCATATTATGATGCTCCCACTGAACCCGTACAAGTGGAACTGCCTTCGACCTCAATTTACTCTCGCTATGGTCTAGGATAGCCACTGGTCTCTCCTCATAAGAACTGTCGAGTTGTAAGTCAATCTCCTCTATCGTGATGTGGGTGTGGGCCATGTCATCCCGAAGATATTGTCTCAATGACGAGATATGGAATACATCGTGAATATGGTGCAAGTGCTATGAAACCCCAATCCGTATGTCACCGACCCAATCCTTTCGATAATGGTAAATGGTCCCACGTACCTCGGAGCCAACTTCCCCTTCTTCTCGAATCTCATTACTCGTTTTATAGGAGATACATGCAGTATACTTGGTCCCCCACGCTAAACTCTTAGAAGGATCGTTTTGCATCGGCGTAGCTTTTTTGTTGGTCCTGGGCTACCTGAATGCGACTCCTGATAAGATCAATTCTAGCTGAAGTCTCCTGAATCACCTCTGGTTCGAGAAATTTGTTGTCCTCCACCTCTAGCCAACAAGCGGGAGAAGGACAAGGCCTGCCATACAATGCCTCAAATGGGACCATGCCGATCGTGAACTGATAGGAGTTATTATAAGAGAACTCCAACAGTGGAAGGTACGGCTCCTAACCTCCTCCAAAATCAAGGACACACATGCGTAGCATATCCTCCAGCATTTGATTGGTACGCTATGTCTGTCCATTTGTCTGTGGGTGGTAAGTTGAACTCAACCTCAACTATGTACCCATGGCCTCCTGAAAGCTCTCCCAGAAGTGCGACACAAAAATCTTGTCTCTATCAGACACAATATCCAGGGGCATCCCATGTAGCCTAACTATCTCGATAATAAATAGATGTGCATACTGGCCCGTGCTGTAGTCTGTCCGTACTGGAAGAAAATGAGCTACCTTGGTCAACCGATTCACTATAACCCATATGGAATCGTGACCTCGCTATGATGTAGGCAACCCAGTAATGAAGTCCATGGAAATACTCTCCCATTTCCACGTAGGTATCTCTAACGGCTAAAGTAACTCTGGCGGTCTCTGGTGGTCCACCTTTACCATCTGACAGGTAGAACATTTGGACATGAACTCCACAATGTCCTTCTTCATCCCACTCCACCAGTACTGCCGCCTCATATCCTGGTACATTTTATCTCCTCCGAGATGTACCATAAATCTAGACCGGTGCGACTGTGTCATCACTGCATAACGTAAGTCTTCTCCCTCTAGGACCACCAATCTCCCATTAAACCTCAAACTCCCATCAGAGCTCACTGAATAGGACTTAGCACCCTCAGCTAAGAGCCATACAATCTTCTCCTGGCAAAATGTATTCGCTATTTGTTCTTGTATCACCCTTATAACAATCTCGGGTGTGACTGACATAGCAGATATGAAGGAATGGGCTACCGTATCCTGGTGACCCAACTCTTTTCACTTCTCTCTCCATACTTATACTACGTCACCTATCGATCTACGGCTTAATGCATCAGTAACTTCGTTATCCTTCCCCGAATGGTATTGTATCTCGAACTGGTAGTCTTTCACAAACTCCAGCCACATGCGCTGACACATATTTAACTCCCGCTGAGTGAATAAGTATTGCAGTGACTTGTGGTCTGTGAATAAGCAAAACTTCTCCCCCAATAAGTAATGTCTCCAAATCCTCAATGACAACACAACTGCTGCTAGCTCCAGGTCGTGGGTAGGGTAATTCTTTTCATGAGGCTTAAGCTTCCGGGAGGCAAAAGCTATAGCCTACTCCTCCTGCTAAAGTACTCCCCCTAGTCCCTATAAAGAGGCGTCAGTGTACACCAGGTACTCCACTCTCGGCCTGTGCCTAAGTCAACTTATCTTTCAGCTCATGAAAATTCAATTGACAAGCATCATCCCACACATACGGTACTCCCTTGTGAGTTAGATTCATCAACGGACCCGCTATCTTCGAAAAGCCTCAGATGAACCGCCTGTAGTACATGACTAACTATAAGAATCTACGCACCTCCATCGATGTCGTGGGTTGTCCCCACTCTTTCACTGTCGACACTTTTCTCGGGTCAACCGATATCCCTAATTTCAACACAACGTGCCCTAAAAACTGTACCTCCCATAACCAAAATCCGCACTTCTCATACTTAGCATACATATGATGCTCTCGTAGAGTCTAAAGAACTTATCTCAAGTTCTCGGCATGCTCCTCCTCGATCTGCGAGTAAATCAGGATGTCATCTATGAAGATGATGACAAACTGATCCAAGAACTCTCTGAACACTCAGTTCATTAAATCCATGAATACGGCTGGAGCATTTGTTAGCCCAAACGGCATGACTCTGAACTCATAGGACCCATATCTCGTCAAGAAAGCAGTCTTCGACACATTTTGCTCCCTAATCCGTAGTTGATGGTATCCCGATCTCAAATCTATCTCCGAAAAGAAGGTTGCTCCTCTTAGTTGGTCGAGCAGGTCATCAATTCAAGGCAACGAATATTTATTCCGTATTGTGACCTTGTTCAACTCCCGATAATCCACCCACAATCTCAGTGAACCATCTCTCTTCTTTACAAATAACACTGGAGCTCCCCAAGGTGAGGTGCTCCTACGAATGAAGCCCTGGCCCAACAACTGCTCTATTTGATCTCGTAACTCCCTCATCTCTGCTGGAGCCATACGGTACGGTGCACGTGCTATCGGTCGAGTGCCCGACTTCAAGTATATGACAAAATCTATCTCTCAACTGGGGGTAGGATTGGTATCTCCTGGAATACGTATGAATACTTAAAAATAATTAGAATCGAATCTAGGGGAATCACAACCTCCTTAGAGGTATCCTCCTCTATGTAATAAAATTGGGTGGAAGATCCTCCCTCTGGGAGAGGCATCACCACCAAAAACATCTCCTGACCCGTAATGGCAAAGATAATACTCCTACCGAAACAATTTATCATGTCTCTGTACGCAGTAAGCCAATCCAAGCCAATAATGGCGTCGTACTCATGCATATCCAAAACTAGCATGTCCGCAGGTAAAATCAAGCTACCAATCTCTATACCTACACCCCGACATATAAAGAAAATCAAGGACCCATTCCCCAATGGTGAGTCTACGCATGTCACTGTACTCTCTACCGTGTCTAATAACCCTTAGACCCATCCAAAGTGAGTAGCTATAAAATAGTGCGATGCCCCAGTATTAAATAAAACCTGACCTATAGTGCCATGGCTAGGAAACGTACCCTCAATCGTAACTGTCACCTGAGGTGCTGTAGCTTGGTGGACGTTATAGACACATCCATACTGGAATTGTCCTTGCTAGAGTGGAGCTGTTGGGATGGATGGTGGGGCTGGCATCTGAGCTGGCACTAGGAGGGCGGTTTAAAAAAGTGGTCTCTGCGGCTCGTCACAGGAACCCTACTGCTGTGGGGACCTATCCCCCTCTAGGAAATCCTGATGCCTATGGAGATTATTGCCACATCCGAAACACCTTCCCCTGAAGTTTCCTCCCGTCTGGCCCTGCTGACCACGGCCCTGTTGGCCGTTACCACCCCTCCACTGGCCCGGTTGGCCCTGCTAAAAATAATGTTGGACCTGATGGCCCTGCTGTTGACCCTATTACTGACGGTGTTGTCCCTGCTGAACATGCTGACTGGACTAGCCTTGTCTATAGCCCCTAAATCACTACTTGGAATCACCTGATCGGAATCACTTGGCAGGGTCCCCCTGATGGGAAGTCTGCTCGGTGTGACGGGTCTGCCCTTGGGCTGCTGGTGCCCCACCAGTACAACTACCTCATGTCCCACCCTGCGGGCTGGACTCCCCTACTGATGGAAGCGGTGATCCTAGTAGTGCAATAAAGCGACAATGAGTACGTCTGTGTAAGTACCCAACGATAGATTACCTATGAGGTGCTGACGAATCCTCAAGGACAATCCATCTAAAAATAACAAGATATTCTTCTCCTCAGTGGGTGCCTCATCCGAAACTATAATGAGAAGTCTCGTGAACTCCTCTTCATACTCAGCAACGGTTATACTCTCCTGCTTCAGATTCAGTAACCTCCACCTCATCTCAGTCTGCACGGCGGATAGGAAATAGTTACGTTCAAACCGCACCCAGAACAACTGAATTAAAATGATATCCCTCTCTTCCAAGGTGGTGGTGGACTCCCACCACTGCAAAATGGCCCCCACTAGCTTAAAGGAAGACAGTAACTGTCTCTACACGTCATTGCACTCATACATGCGCAGATGCCTCTGGATATCTTTCTTCCATTTGTTAGCGAGATCATAATGTCCGAACTACCCAAGAATTCTGAGGGATGTGCCTTCTAAAAGGCATCCCTGACCCGCTCCCATGCAGTGGGAAGTTGTGCTGGTACCGACGCTACTGCTGAACCTGGGGTGGAGCCTACTGCACCACCGCTAATGCGGCATTCATCGTCTGAGCAACAATGTTAGCTACTTCAGTTGCATTCATCAATCCCTAAGTCGGAGTTATTGGCTGCTCGGGCTGGGCATCCTGTCTCAGGGTGCGCATCTCGAAGGCATCTGAAATAAGAAGAAATTTTATTAGTCTACAGTTATTATCAAATCTCACTAGATGAAGACATAAGCGTAAATACAAGAATACAACAATCCTAAAAATAGGGCTCTAAACCAAAGACACTAAGCTGAAAGCGAAATAAGCCGTACAGATCCTAAAGGACACTAGAACATAATGCTCTGATACCACCTGTGACACCCCGCCCAATTAAATACCGGGTGATCAGTCCTTTGTTAAATTAAAATCAAGGTGAACAGTTGGTTCATTTTTAGCATCACTGTCGTAAAATAATTAATTCCAATTTAAACATCCTAAATAATTAAGCTAAGCGTCAAAACAATTTAAAGTCCTCATTTATTTAATTCCGTTATAAAAATCTTTTAAGCATAAACAAATTTGAATAATGAAAATGATAAAGATACCAATCATCCAACAGAACATACCAACTATAATATAAAATCCAAATAGTTAATCACAACCACTGACAATGTGATAGATAAAACAATCCCACACGAAAACCAAATACTGAAATGATAGAAGTATATGCAATCCCTATCAAGTCTAAATAAGAGTCTGGAAATGGGTGATGCATGCCCTAACTAAAAGAGCTAAACATAAGTCTGAGGAGCCAAAGGAGGAAGCATCTACTGCAATGACATGCAACTCCCACACATGCTGCAGCACATCCAGTCAAATGATTCTACACCTGACACCCATGTGACTGAGCACATGTAATATATATGTATATATACACAAGAGAGAGAGAGAATGACAAAAAAATGTTCAGATCCCCAGTGTAAAAAAGTTTTGAAAATAGTTTAGCAAGTATTTAAAATGCTTACCGGCTAAAATAACCACCATGTTAGTATGAGACACTCTCTTGAGAATTCTCACCTCTCATCTAGTGTGCACACCTACCATAATACTAACTACCTCATAAGTCTATCTAACTTATCTCCAAATAATTTTATTTCGAGAAGTCACAAGGCGATGATATTTAGTTTAGAGATCAATCTCTTCATGTTTACTTACGTTACTTAATATATCTTAATACCGTTATAAAGTTCCCGAATACTTTCTCAACAATTTTGAAGCATTTATTCAATACTTAACTACTTATATGCACAGTAGAAGATTTCCATATATAAGTATACATATTAATCACTCATATAATATATATACTATCGGCACCCCACATAAAATCTGTGGTACTATTATACTTTGCTATCAAGTCCCTGTATCACTTGTACTAAGGTGAATACTAGTTCGGAATCACTCTCAAATTGTATTAACACAATACACACAAAATGGGGGTGAAGCATAGTTCCAAGTCACTAACAGGTCAGCACATACCCCTCACGTCTCTTAGGACCGTTTAACTATCATTCTCAGATAGCCTGTACCAAGGAATCCTATGTTCTAGGGTACAAGTCAATATCCCCCATAAAGGTCCCATCGAGGTAAGACTATCCCGGCGCAGCAACCTCCGTGATAGCAAGTAGTACGGGTATGATTATACACAAATATAATATAAATATATACACATGCACTCGGTCATATATAAAAATATTCTCATTTTCCAATTAGGTTCTCCCACGACCCATATTAATATTTTAACCGTACATAATACAATTTTACCAAATTTTTATGCATAAATAACTCGTCTCATTTTAATCTCAATTTTAATTATTTCACAATTTCTTCTCGTCCCTCGAAGTATCCCCTATTACTAAAGGACAATTCAGTAGGTACACCCTCTCTAACATACTGATCTAAGTCATTTATAAACCTCTCAATTCCGTAGCTAGCATGCGAATGATTTTTCAATGTGTTAAACCCCCGTTAACACACGGCTTCATCCCATATAAGATTTCATTCAACGGTATTCTACTTAGACCATACTGGTCCTCTTCATGACCCATTATGCTCTCTAAATGATATTCAAGGGTTCCTACACATTTTATCCGGATTAAACAAAAAGGGGAAAAACATGCAGTTTTCGAGGAGGGGTCGATCGATCGACATTCTTGGTCGATCGATCGATCAAGCAGTTCTTGCCCAAAAACTGTTAATTCTACCTACAGGTTTCATCCAAGAAAATTCTCCAAAACACCATTAATGATTCCCAAACTCCCAAACAAGTTTACTACACCTGTATACATGATTTCCTACGTGAAGCATGTACAAATTCATCAACGGTATCGAATTAAAGGACAAATTCATCATAATTGTCAAGAACCCTAGTTTCATTAAAATTTCCAATCTTCTAATTCTTTTTCCATATTTCTCGCTTCTAAACCATTACAATTAGGTGAGTAATCCTCTACATATGTTGAGATTTCCATATTATACTTATTTCCTCTAAAGTATGTGATTTAACTTCCCTAAATCATCAAATTCTTCCATAGAACATGTATTTATCAATCCTATTCTAACATGGGAGAAATATTAACTAGAAAAGAATCAAGATAGATACTTACCTTATATATGAAGGTCTGATTCACAAGTTTTGACGGGTATGGTTGCGTCCCTCGTGTCCCAATCTACGCGTTGGTGGTGAAAGATGGCAACGGTGGTGTAGGTAGGGTGGTTCTCCCCTTTAGAGTCTTCTCCATTCTCCCTTCCTTAGACTCTCTTCAACTCTACCAATTCTAATCCTCAAAGACTCTAACTCCCATCAGATATATCCCTTTAATTTTCGTCCATAATTAAGCCTTAAAAAGGAAAATCACTTAAATGCCCTCCCGAGTTACCGGTTAGGCCTAAAAACATCCTGAGACCCAAATTAAACCCCCGGGTACACTTTTCTGACTATCTCGATCCTTCCGGACACCTTGGTGCACTCTAAATGACCATACGGGTGACTTATAATTTATTCACTTTTATAATAATAATTTAGTCCCGACACGACACACGCGCGTCCCGACTTAATTTCCATAATTGTCATGTTATTCCCTCGTGACATTTTAATAAATTCAATTCTATATATTACTGTACTCATTAAGTAATATTCAATAAGTTCCCAATAATTACTTACTCTCATCGTGCTAGCAAATATTTTTAAATAAAATTTTAGATTCATATTAAATTAATAACTCAATTAAATTTAATAAATCCCCAATTTTAAAAGCCATAAAAATTACTGGGTATTACAGTTATTCATTGTAGTATGCATGCTTCACCTATGGATGTTTTATGACCTTTGTCTTGATCATAGATTTTTAAACATACATCTTAAATACTTACGTTGTAATGATCTTTTTAAATGATATCTAGGCTTATGTTCTATGAGATTAGAATTTGAAATCAATGGTCTAGATAACGGGTTTATGATGGGGATTGATATATGCAAAATAAAACTTTGTAATCCATGAATATTTAATTAATCAAACAATAGAAAGAAGAAAATCCAAAACAAGGTTTCAAGAACAAACCTAGGGTTTCGATTACAATACCTTTACGGATCCGATTGCAATTCGATGGGAATAAATGTATTTGTTGATGATGAAGGGATGCCTTCTTTTGGATATAAAAGATTACTTGAACCTTATAAAAATCTTGGATTTTCTAGTATACGACCCTTTCAAAGGTAAGTAGGTGTGTGGTCACCTTTTGAGTTGAAAATCCTTCCTTTTGAGTCAGATATGGGTCTCTCTCTAGTCCTCTTCACAAAAACATAAATAGTGTTTTCTCTCAACCTTCCTATTACCTAATTGTGAATATAATGATTAAACCCTTTCCCACACCTTTATATACATCTATAAGAGGCGGGCTTGGGCTAAACTAAGTTTCTTGAGAATCTAGTCCTAACTACTTGGGTATATGGACTATACTAAAGAACCAAGATAAATAATTAAATTATCTTCAATATAAATAATCAAAAATCTCAAATTATAATTATCGTAATTTATTTCCTTCCTTTATTTAATCATAATTAATTCCACAAAATAATTATGACTAAAATCCAATCTAATTATCTCATAATATGATTCGGATATAATGAGGTTTTGCAAAGTCGATAATGGTACATAATATGACTCCCCATGTTAAGCTTTTGGTACCTGCTTGGTTAAATCAACTTTTCGCTAATTGACTTTAATTATCATCTAACCAATTCATTGATTCCCATACTTTACTTATTTTGCTAATTCATCAAATAATAAATAATTAAGTGATCAAGTTTACTCGTGGAAACATATCTTATAAGTCTATCAAGGGTATCACAATCCAAAGTGTCCCCATGTAAGCGAATATTTTACATCAAGTCAATTTGTAACGTTTATTGTAAATTTTTCATATTAGCTTTATTTGCTTTAGACAAAACTATTTGAGTAATAGGTTAGGATTGTGTTCAGTTTGTCCTTCAAGCTTATTATGTATGTTGATAACCTTAGCAACTAATTAAATGACATCAACATCAATTTCAGTTTTGTGCCAAGCTTTTTCTTCATCCATGGACTCTCGAAAAGGTATGAATATATACTTTGTTTGATCCCTGGATTTCTTTTTAGGTGTTTAAGATTTCAAATGTTTTATTTATGCCATTTTTAAAAAATATTTTAAAGGAAAATATTTTTTGGCTTTTCAATATGTTCGAATAAGTTTCATGTGTCATTCAAACGAATTCTATGGATTCGTTAGAACAAGTTCAGTTTTCGTTGAAATAAGATTAGAGGTTTCATTCTAACGAGATTTAATTGACCTTCATACGAAATGTTTATACTTGGCAAAATGTTCTCGTGGGAAGATCGCTCGATCCTCGTTTAAATGATATTAGTGGCTTCATTCGAATGACTTTGTTGTTCATTAACATAAGGTTTCATTATCATTCAAATGACTTGGAGTTTTGTTCGAATGAGATTCCTCGTAATGCGTGTCATCATCTTCTTACCAAAATCTTTAAATTAAAGTGCTAGACAACAGTTTTAAAAAAAGGGTTTGCAAAAATAGTTTTCTAACACAAAGAAGAGCCTCATAAACCCTAGTTTACACCCTTAGTTTGAGATTCAAGTTTCAACATAATATGTTTGTTTTAGATCTCACGTTTGATCGTTAAGATTAAGTTTACTCTTCAGTAATGGTTGAACTATTCAAAGCAATAAGATCGATATTACTTGAGACGTGGGAGGCGCATGCATTGTGATTATTTTTAAAAGGAGTCCAATAGTGGCTGGGAATAAGGTTCAAGAACCAAAGAGAGCATCAAGTCTTTAAGGCATTGAGTTTATGAATAAGTCTAATTCGGCATTGTATGATACATATATCATAATGGATTTGTGAAGGCTTGTCCCTCTGAGGTTTTTTCCATTGTGGGTTTTCCTCATACATCGCGACATTATGGATTGATTTATTTTATTCTTGCAAATAACCTAAATGCATGCTCAAGGCAAGATAACGTTAGTTAATTTTGTAACACAATGTTTATTTAATTGGTTCATAATTAAAATTGGATTAATAGTTCATTCGATTAATTATTTGGAAATTAAATATTGGTGTTTGATGATCCATTTACCCTAATTAACACTATTATGTTTCTCAAATTGGTATCAGAGAAGGTTGCACTACGTTATTGTGTTTATCCTTATTTAGCATGTTTTAGTGTTTGAGAAGGATTTTAACCGTGGGGAAGCTCCATTACCCGACCTCCCAAGTTTGATGGCTCAAACTATCCCTATTGGAAGGTGCAGAAGATATTTTTTCTAGAAATCAATTTATGAGAACATTTGGAACTCTGTAGAGCAAGGGTGGTCTCCTTCCACTGAAGGTGGTTTATCGAAAGCATACTCCCTTTTGGCAACAGCCGAAAAGCATTCCTCGACTTTTAATTACAAGGGTGTGAACATAATTTTTTGTGTTGTCATGGAAGAAGAGTTTAGATGCCTTATGACCTGTGAGAGAGCTAAAAATGCTTGAGAAATTTTAAAATCCACACATGAGGGCACTGACACAGTTAAGGTTCTTACGTTTTAAAATCTAACAACAAAATTTCAAACAAAAAAAGGGAGAGCATGAGTCTTTTAATGAGTTTTATGACAAGTTGTCGGATATTCTTAATTCCTTGTTTAACTTAGGTGAGTCTATCCCTGAATTGAGAGTTGTGAGAAAAATATTAAGGTTTTTCCTGAAAGATTCAATGTGAAATTCATAGTCGTAGATTCACTTGGCGGTGTTGATACTATGCGAGTCCAAGAACTTGTAGGTGATATCCAAACCTATGAGATGAACGTCCACCTATGAAAGAGAAGAGTTTAGCTCTAAAATTTTATAAGGATGATATGTTGGTTTTCGATAGTGAGGGAAATTTACATCTTAAAGAGATTGCTAGATTTATAGGAAGTTCACAAAGTTTCTTAAGATTAGAGAATATAAGAATTTTGGAAAGAAATCCAAGAACTTTAAGGACCTTGATAGGAAGAAGATCGATAAACCTAAGAAAAAAGGATGATTGGGACAAATGTTATGAATGCCAAAGGTTTGGGCATTATTCACATGAGTATCCCACCAAAATAACGGAAAAAAGTAAGAAGCCTAAGGCGTATAATTCTACTCTTAGTGATATTGAGTTGGAAGAGGAATTTAATTCCCTCGTGGAGTGAAACTATGCCGCTTTTACGACTAGTCATGTGAGTTTAATGAAAAGTCTTTTGAAAATGAAGATAATCATATCCATGATAATTCCGACGTACGCTCTTATGATTTTTAAGCGAGTGATGAGGATGAGGAGGAGAGTGAGCTTCAAGATTCCTTTCGTGAGTTTTACACGGAGTCGTTAAAATTAAAGAAGGGGAACCTCAAGATAGAGGCGAAGTTTAAAGAGCATCCTATAGGAAATAATGACGTTAAATGTATTGAGAATTTGAGGTCATGTGAGAAGCTTCTTAGGGAGAAGCTCGAATATGTTGAGAAAGAGAGATAAACTTCGTGGATTTTTTTAAAATATGAAAAAATAGTACGTAAAGTTTAATGAGTCCAAACTTTTTCTTGAGTCGAGAATTATGGAGTTAGAAGAGAAATTGAAAGAGTCGAGTTATGTTAAATTTAATTTGGAATCTAGTCAGGGAAGTTGGATAAGATTTTAGGCATCATCTAAATAAAAAATGACAAGGCTGGAATTAGTTTTAATGATCACAATGCTTTCATTCCTAAATCCAAGACCAATGTTTTGAGAGAGCTAACCATTTCCAAGGACGTTAGAAAAGATTAATCTAAGGATAACACTCATCATGTTTACACTTGCACACATTGTGGTAGGAAAGGCCACCGTAGGCATTTTTTTGTGATCTTAAAAAATGTCATAGGAAGTTAAGTCTAGGGTTACTAAGGTTCCCAAAACCCAATTTTGTCACGTTACACCTATGTGAGTTAGGAAATCTGATTTGGAGGTGCTTAATGTTATAATTGTTGATTCTCACATGCTTGCATGTAATTCATCACATGATATATCTTATAAGTGATTGTGTTTGCATTATTTTTATACACTAGGTGTTTGCTTCATGATATATGTGTTGACTATTTGTATGATGTTTGTGTCTTTTGCATTTCGATTCTTTTATTTTTTTAGTCTTTTGAGAAAAATACAAAAATATTTTGTTCGTTTTTAAGTCATTTTTTTAATATTTTGAAAAACTCAAAAAGATTCTTGGTTAGTTTTGTGTAGTAGTTTTAAACATTTTGTGTGATATATTGGTGTGTTTGAGTTCCATTCATTCCCTGTTTTCTGTGTGACTAGAATATTAAAGTATGGTTTGAAATGAATAGGATTGTTTCTTATTCATGATTGCATGGAGTTCTTACAATTTGGTTTCTTTAATGGATTCATATAAGTATATGCCTTTGCACACACTTTCACGAGATATTTTGTATTTTAACTACTTATGTTGCATGAGATAAGTGAGGTCTTCTCCTATCAAACTTGTCATATACATATCTATATATCTAGGGGATTTATGCGTGTAAGAACCATTGCAGTGAGTTTTCTCTTGGATTTGAAAAAATAAGACTTTGCAGTGGAAAGGGATATGAAGGGAGTAAATCTCCTTTCCAAGAAAGTCCACCATTGGAAAGAGACTTATAAAAGAAAAGAGAGGCAAAAGAAATGAAAAGTTTTTCTAGGTGCTAAGTTTAGAATTGAGCATCAAAGTGTGATATCATCAAACTGAAAATAGAGAAACATTGAATATCCATATTTTCAGGGAGTTATAAGTGGAAGATCAATGGGTTCTCATAATGAGTCCTAGTTAATAATTAATGTTTGATGCTCTTGATTTAAGAGTCATTAATATTTTCCAGGATAGTGTACATTTCATACGTTTGTCCATTTTGAGTTCACATTTTTTATCACTTGAGGCTAAATCTAAGTTTGATAAGTTAATGCGATTAAATAGCACTACCTTATCTATCTTGAGTGTTTGGGACATATTTTTTTATTTTCTATTTAACGCTCCTACAGTCCATACCACATTGGTTTACACACATGTATGACATACTAGTGTGGAAAAGTTATGTTTTTGTGTCTTTTATAGTGTGTTATATTTATATATTCATGTGTATGCTTGTTATATATATATATATATATATATATATATATATATATATATATATATATATATATATATATATATATATATATATATTTGTGTGTGTGTGTGTGTGTGTTATGTTTTTTTGAGTCTTTGCATAAATTTAATCCATGTTCGTCACATATATTTACATTAGTATTATATGCTCAAATTTGTATCACATTGATATCATAAGTGCCATCGTTTGGATTATGTATGCTTGTATTGCTAAGTTTGTTTAGCGTTTTCATTTCACTTCACACCGCATGATATGTGTGTTTCCTTTATGTTTATATGTATCAGATTAAAGGGGATGAGTTTTTTCATATTATTCACCTTGCCTTTGTCTATTCCCGAACAAAAAGTAGGAGAAGTCTAACATATGGGGGAGAATTATTCTCTAAGGGGAGATGTTTAAGAAATGGGGAGGATTGATTTTTTAATATACAGATGATATATTTCATTTTTTTGGCATTTGAAAGGCATTTTAAGTTTGCAAGTTTTAGAGATGATGCGACAAGGTTTCACAAGAGAAAAGCTACTCAAGAGTTTATGTCGATCAAGTGTGAGTCTGTACTTTTTTCTTTTGGGGTTGGGGATTGAGTCTTAGAGAGATTGATGTCCTAGTAGGTTTTTTATTTTTATTTTGTCCCTAAATGGACAAAGGGGGGGGATTTATAAGGGCAAAATTCACATCGATTCAATTCATAACCTTTATTGTAAATTTTTTGTATTGGATTTATTCCGTTTGGACAAAACTATTTGAGCTATAGGTTAGGATTGTGTTCAGTTTTTCCATCAAGCCTATGATATGATGTATGATGAAGACTGTAGTATCAAAGTAAAGCAACCTCAATATCATTTCAAGTTTCGTTCTGAGTTTTTTCTTCGTCCATGGGATCTAAAAAATGTATGAATGTATATTATGTTTGATTCCTGGATTTCCTTTGGGTGTTTAAGTTTTTAAAATTTTATTTGAGGCCATTTTCGAAAAATATTTTTAAAGAAAAATATTTTGGTTTTTAAATTCGTTCGAACGAGTTATATGGTTTCATTCAAACGAGTTTTATTATCATTCAAACGAGTTGCTTGTTTCGTTCTAACGAGCTTCAATGAACCTTGAAACAAAATGTTTCTTCTTGGTAGAAAGTTATCGTGGATAGCTCGTTCAATCCTCATTCAAACGAGATTAGTGGCTTTATTCAAATGGCTTTGTTGTTCATTTAAACGAGGCCGCCATTTTCGTTCCAATGACTTAAAGTTTCATTCAAACTAAACGCCTTGTAATGCTTTTCATCGTCTTTTTGTGAAAATCTATAAATTAAAGTGTTGGCACAATAATTTTGAAGAATAGAGGGTTTGCGAAAATAATCTTCTATACACAAAGAAGAGCCTCCCCTAAACCTTAGTTTACAATTTTATTTTGAGATCCAAGTTTCAACATAATATGTTTGATTGATGTAATACCTCGTAATTTAAAAAAAATATTAATTTAAAAAATTTAAGAATTTAAATAATAATTTTAAATAAAAACTAAAATTTTATAATTAATTAAGTGAAGAAAAAAGTTAAATTTTTATTAGTGGAAGTTGAAATATAATTTATGGGAGTTATTATAATTATATAAATATTTATAGACTTTCTTATGAATTATAGAATTTATTTGATTAATTATGAAAGTGTTTGAGCGTAATTATAAATATATAAAAGTATGGGATCTAATTGTAATTATAGAAAATAAATATATCGTTTGTCACAAAGGGAATTATGTATTAAAGTAGAGGGTGCACTGGTAATAAGGTAGTAATTTGGAGAAAATTTTAGGGCTAGGTTTAATTAAAGAGAGAGAAAATATTTCTTTAAAATGGGAGCATGTTAAAAAAATACAATTCAAGCGACGCTTACTTTCTTCAAGAAAGGGATGCATCCTTCATTCTCTCAAATTCCCTACATATCAGTACCAAATAAACTCTAGCCTCCCATTTCTAGTACATAAGTTGAATCTTAAATGTCAATCAAATTTCACAAATATTATATATTAACAACCTTAAAATTATACTATTTTATTCTGGCAAAAATTATATTTTTCTAGACATAATTTTTGGGTCATCATTTGTACAAATTTGAAGGGGCTTTTGGAAGGGCAATTGAGGACATAATTCAACTAATTCAAAGAGGATTTTCTCTACAGTATTTCAATATTTTTGAGGATTGATTTTCTTCAATTAAGGCAAGATAACTCTACTATTTCCTCTTATGAGATATATAGTATTTTCACCTAAAGAGGTTCTTATAAATTTTAAAATTTGTATAGAGATAATTAGGGTTTATCTTACTTTGATCACACCTTTATAAATTGAGATTTTTGGTCAGTAAATTAATTAAATAAATTCATGAAATTATATACTTGGTTAATTTAGTCTAATTTGGTATAATTGAATTGGATTGTGAATTGTACATTTTTGGTAAAATTTCAACGTTAAAGTAGAGAATTTTTCATGATTAGAATTTCATGTTTTAGATTATCCTTTTATTATGAATTTAGGGTTTTTTTTCTTTTAATTCGATTGTAGAATTTGGGTACGAATTATATGTTGAATTCTCACCAACTGAATATTCCTCTCTTCTCCATAATGCACTAAAGACTAAAGAATTATACTCCCGTTATGATTAATAATTTTAGTCCCTTGAAATTATGTAAGGGTAATGGATTGGGGGGGAGTTATTGGTTAGTAGGATGGGATTTTGGACATGAGTCACTAAATTGTGATAAAGAGCAAACACCCCATGAATTATATAATTCTAAATGTTAAAACATAATTGGTATGTTTAGACTCCGTGTATAGCATATATGTTTTATCCTTACACATAAGGGGAGGGGCTAAATTATCAAAAGATAAAATATACTTCTTGAATATCATTAGGCTACACACTATGGGTAATATATGATTTTGTTATTTTATTGCATTGCTTAGGTTAGAGTCATGAACTTGCTATATTATTTTATATATTTGAAGGCGGGCAGAGGTGTGTGCCGGTTTAGAGTGAGCGTAGAAGGGTGTGGGGGTTTATTGTGTCTGCGCCAGCTAAATAATGGTGAACTTACATGCTAGTGACCCGATATACATGGGCTAGTTACAGATTATTTGGTGTACTACCGACCTCTCAACAAATGGGGGCTAGTACTGGTATATGTATGTGTATATATATATATATATGTGTGTGTGTGTGTGTGTGTGTGTGTGTGTGTGTGTGCGCGCCTTATGCTCTCTAACATGGTTATTGGGTTATATCCCAGCTATTAAATTATAATTACTAATTGTCTCTTCTTATATGGGAACTAGTGGGATTTAAATGGCATTGTTGAAAATATGATTAAAAATAAATTATACCGGTAAGGTGGGTATAATGGTTACTTTAATAATTGTAGAATTATTTATTATACTTATGATTGATAGTTTTACTACTTGAGTGTGTAGAAATTATCTTGTTGCGGGGGATTGGGCCTATCACATAGTTCAAATGCTCTAGTGTACCCGACCCAGTTTCTCTCTCGAGCACGCAGTCTTCCATTTTTAGTTAGCACCCATGTTTAGAGATGTAGGTGTTGAAACTAATTTTAACTTTATCTACTCCAAATTTTAAGAGATGCAAAGTTTATCTTCATTCCTCAAATTTGTACTGAATTTTGGAGATAGTATGATTTTAGGAGATTCTGCATTTATTAGTTATTGTCAGATAGTCTTGACTTTGCATAGTAGTTGTGATTGAGTTTTATCTATTGTATATGATTATTTGACTGTTTCTCAAAATACCTTACCAGTTGCCCCGCCGCAGTTCACCCACCAACCTCTAGCAACCTCAAAAAGATTTTAAGTTTTTGTCATTTTTTTTTGCCAGATCCAAGCCTAGAGAGAAATCTGAGTTATTTCAAAGCCAGCCCTAACTCGACACATTTGACTTTGTTTTTCCAATCTGCTGTAGATATTTTCTTTACGATCTGATTTGAGTTTGGTAATATTGTGATCTGTCTTTTTTTCTTTTTAAAAAATTCGTTTGGATTTAAAAAAAAATCCGACCTGTTACTGTGACAACCCGGTATCCGAAATAAGGGGTGGCCAGCCCGATACTCCAAAAATACAGGAATCATTGATGGAATCATTCTAAGCATCGTGACAACATAAAGAGTATACGAGATAACCACTCAATAATTCAGACAACGAGTTGTCAAAATTTTTATTTTATAATACAAAGAAAGCATTTTAAACAACCCATACATGAAAAAGAAAGTGGAAACCCCAAAAGCAATATACATTGATAGCAAGTGTACAATAAGAGAACCGATTAAAATGCCAGGAAACAAAATTTCATACAATTTATAACAAGTTCAATAATTTACATATTACATTCATTATACAATTACAAAAGGTTTGGGCCACTCGCCCGATTACAAGGACTGATCGTATCTAAAATACAAAGGAAAGTGCGTCTACACAAAGTATCCCGTGATATCTGCAAAACGTCACGGCTCGTCAAAAGACACTGGAACGAAAAGGTCATTACGGGCGACCATGCGGTGGAGCACCTGAGCGGACATAATATATATATACAACAAGAAAGAAGAACCGGTCAGGGCCCGATTTTATGTGATCACCAGATAAATGACAAGTATGACAATAATGAATGATTAAGCATGGATGATAAAGATGACAGTCTACATGATAACAACTTATGATGAACTAGTACAGTTGAATGATTATAAAATGAAATTCAATTATATAAGAGAATAAGAATAATCATAAACCTTTTTCAGCTTTCACCATTTCATCTTATCTTTCCATTCCTTATTAGGAATACAAGTTTTATCATGTGCTCTTTATGGCACTTATCTCAATTGTATGATCTTTGTGGCATATATTATGCTCTTTATGGCATTGTTCTATGCTCTTCATGGCATTTATACCCATCAAGTCCAACTTGATGATTAGAATAGTTATAAATATATATATATATATATATATATATATATATATATATATATAATGATTCTAAGACCACCCGTCCGGGTTTCCCCACTGTGCGCGCCCCTAAATAACCATCATCTTCCAGGGCCTATTATGAGACAACCTGGGATCCTATCGAAAACATCGGGAAGCATCCATATGCCTGTGGGATAGTCAAGACCACACCCGGAATCTCCTACCCATCATAGAAAATAATAAACAAACGCTCATATGGCCTAGGACTATATCCACCCTGCATTCATTAGCCAAGGGGCTTCACCTCACGCACGAACTTCCCTGAAGATGGTATTTAGAGAGGTGTGTTTAACCTTTTCATTAATCTCCATTTCATGATTTAGTAAATTATCATTTACTTTGTCCATTTTACATTTTATCAAATGCATTATGGTTATCCGAAACTATACGTGCTTAACATCATTATAATAACCTCAAAGAACATTTGAACTCCCAAGTTATTTTCCCAAAGTCTCTTTTGGGCTTTATAATAAACCATCATTCATCACATTATCTTCTAAAGTCTCCAAACACAACCTAAAAGTCTCCTAGACTCTTACTAATTGGAAAATAAAAGTGATGCCTAAACATCACCTTACACACCCTCAAACTAAGTCCCCTATATGCTAATTCTAATCTAGGATACTAAATTAATCCACCTAGAATTCTAGGACCCTAAATTTACTTCATACA
The DNA here is from genome assembly GCA_949130495.1 of Sambucus nigra. Classification (NCBI taxonomy): domain Eukaryota; kingdom Viridiplantae; phylum Streptophyta; class Magnoliopsida; order Dipsacales; family Adoxaceae; genus Sambucus; species Sambucus nigra. The sequence continues at coordinate 213,417,083 of OX422213.1, read as the reverse complement.
AGAAGGTTCCTAGACCTAAATCCTAAAGAAAAGTGAGTTAAAATTGAATTTCAAAAATAACTCAAAACAGCAAGAAAACAAATCGATTCGCCCTGAAAGCGAATCGATTCGAACAAAAGAACCTCACTTTCTGTAAACTACCGAATCGATTCAAACTTGGCCGAATCGATTCGGTCCAAGCAGACCTGGAAACTAGACCTAGGGGAATCGATTCGCCCCTAGGGCCGAATCGATTCGGTCCTGCGAAAATGCCAAGAATGGCTATGGAGTCTTGAACTCCAAATTCTACCCCAACTCAAAACCTTTCAAACCAAACTCATTTATTTCACCCAATACATCATAAATACTACCAACTACTACCACAACCATCAATAATCATTCAAACCCTTCTTTAATGATTCAAGACCCACAAATACACCAAAACCCTAAACTAATTAAACCATGATCAATACACTATTATCACAACAAATCATTTATCTTAAACCACATATAGAAAGTAGAAAACTTGCCTCAAGCTAGCAAATGCAGATTCCCTTTATGTGGAAGCAAGAATCCTCCTTCAATTTTCAATCTCTTCCCTTTTCTCTACTCTTTCTCTTCCTCTCTCTAGTTCTCTAGGTTTAGGAAATACAATTAGGTGAATAGTGACTTAATCAAGACATAAATCGTGCCTTTAGTCAACAATCCCAACTTAAGTGATCAGTACCGCGATAAAATAACACGCAACTGCATATTCAAGGTATAATCAGTCAAAAATGCCCAAAACCTCAAAATACAATATGGTACTTATTTTGACTATCTCGCACGTTCCGGAATCAACTACGGCCTCCAAATTATCATTTGGACATTTTATAATTCATTTTAGGTTCCGGTTACATTTTAAACCATCAATGTCATTTATATCTCATGATACTATAAAACTCCACATGAGGATATCCACATTAACATGTAGTGAATATACAACAAGTTAGTAAATATTAACTTTTCTTCATTAAATCAATACTTACTCCATATCTCAACATTTTATATATAACTACTTCACATAGTAAGCAAGTATAAAATAGGCTCTCATAAGCGAGGGTTGTTACATACTCCCCCCCTTATGAGGGAATTTTGTCCCCAAAATTCAAGCGTACCTTATAATAAGAGATGCGGATATTTCTCCCGCATATCCTCCTCACGTTCCCACGTCGACTCTTTATCATTGTGATGACTCCATTGGACTCTCACCAAGGGCACCACACGAGACCTTAACTTACGCTCCCCATGCTCAAGAATAGCAATCGGTTGTTCTTCATATGAAATGTCGGGTTGTAAGTCGATATCCTCGAAAGGGATGTGCCAAAGGGCACCTTCGCATCTCTTGTACTTCTTTAGAGAGGAAACATGGAATACATCGTGAATTTGTTGCAAGGGTTCCGTTAAGGCAAGTTGATACGCCACTGGACCAACTTTTTCAATAACTGGAAAAGGTCCAACAAAACGCGACGCAAGCTTTCCTTTTTTCCCGAAACGCTTAACGCCCTTCATTGATGACACTCGCACCAAGACTTGGTCTCCAATTTCCAACTCCATGTGTCTTCTTCCCGCATAGACATAGCTCTTTTGGCGGTCTTAGGCTATCCGAATTCGATTCCGAATGAGTTTAATTTTAGAAGAAGTATCTTGGATTATTTCAGGTCCAAGGAATTTGTTGTCACCCACTTCCAACCAACAAGCGAGCGACCTACATGGACGACCATAAAGAGCTTCATAGGGCGCCATTCCAATTGTAAATTGGTATGAGTTATTGTAGGCAAACTCAACCAAGGGAAGGTATTGTTCCCAACCACCCTTGAAGTCAGGCATACACATCCGGAGCATATCCTCTAACATTTGGTTTACCCTTTCAGTTTGACCATCTGTTTGAGCATGGTAAGAAGTGCTCAACTTCAATTCGGTTCCCATGGCCTCTTGGAAACTTCGCCAAAAGTAGGAAACGAAAATTTTGTCTTGGTCAGAAACGATATTTAAAGGTACCCCATGAAGTCTAACAACCTCCTCCATGAACAGCTGGGCATAGCGAGCGGTATCAAAATCAGTACGCACACGTAGGAAGTGTGCCGACTTAGTCAAGCGGTCGACAATCACCCAAATAGAATTATTACCCTTCTGTGACCTTGGTAAGCCCGTAATAAAGTCCATTGATATGCTTTCCCATTTCCATACTAGGATCTCCTATGGTTGCAACAAACCTGTCGGTCGCTGATGATCAGTCTTGACTAACTGACAAGTAGTGCATTGAGATACAAACTCCGAAATATCCTGCTTCATACCAGGCCACCAATACTGGCGATGCATGTCTTGATACATCTTGTCCCCACCAGGATGTACCGTAAATTTCGACCCGTGAGATTCTGCCATTACCGCCCTTCTCAAATCCCCCTCTTCCGGAACAATAAGTCTTCCATGAAAGAGTAATCCTCCCTCTGAACTTATTGAGTAGGATTCCGCTCCCTCGGACTGTAATCGGTGTATATGGTCCTGACAGCCCTTATCCCTTCCTTGGGCTTCTACCACCCTTGCTACAATGGTAGGAGTAACTGTCATTACTGACATGAACGCTCTCACCACCGCATCCTCTTAACTGAGCTCTTTCCACTTAGCCTTCCATACCTCAGCTAACTATCCTTTGGGCCTCCTACTCAAGGCATCCTCCACTACGTTTGCCTTGCCCGGATGATAATGGATATCAAATTGATAAACTTTCACGAATTCCAACCATCGGCGCTGACGCATATTCAAATCTTTCTGTGAAAATAAATACTGCAGCGATTTATGGTCCGTTGAAAGACTGAATTTCTCCCCTAAAAGATAATGTCTCCAAATCTTCAAGGCGAAGACAACCGCGGCAAGCTCTAAGTCATGCACCGGATAATTCCTTTCATGAGGCTTTAACTTGCGAGAAGCATAAGCAATAGCCCGCCTCTCTTGTTGAAGCACACCTCCTAATCCTTGAAGAGATGCATCGGTGAAGACTAGATATTCCAATCCCAGTTTTGGTAATGCAAGGACTGGAGCCGAGGTTAACCTATCTTTGAGCTTGTCAAAAGCAGCTTGGCAAGAGTTATCCTAAACAAATCTCACCCCTTTTCGGGTCAAATTAATCAAAGGGCTTGCGATCTTAGAGAAACCTTTGATAAACCGACGGTAATATCCCGCCAAACCCAGAAAACTATGAATCTCAGTAGGTGTCGTGGGCTGACCCCACTCCCTCACCGCAACTACCTTGCTCGGATCCACTGATATACCTTGGGAGGACACAACATGACCCAAAAACTGAACTTCCTTCAACCAAAAGCCACACTTCTTGAGCTTTGCGTATAATTGATGATCACTTAATCTTTGCAGGACCAATCATAAGTGAGTAGCATGGTCAGATTCTGTATGAGAATAGACTAAGATGTCATCAATGAACACAATAACAAATTGGTCAAGGAAATCCCGAAACACGCTATTCATGAGATCCATAAATACAGCGGGGGCATTGGTTAGTCCAAAGGGTATAACCAAGAATTCATAGGATCCATATCTGATCAGAAATGCGGTCTTGGATACATCCTGCTCCCGTATCCTCAATTGATGATACCCCGTCCTCAAATCGATCTTAGAGAAGTACGATGCTCCCCTAAGTTGGTCAAATAGATCATCAATGCGAGGCAAAGGGTATTTATTCCGGATGGTGACTTTATTCAATTCTCTATAGTCCACACATAACCGAAGAGAACCGTCTCTTTTCTTCACAAACAATACCGGAGCACCCCATGGTGACGTACTGTGACTAATAAATCCCTGCTCCAACAACTATTGAATTTGGTCTCTCAACTCCCTCATCTCCACAGGAGCCATGCGATATGGAGCTTTCGCAATCGGTCGAGTTCCCGGTGCTAAATCGATCACAAACTCAATCTCTCGACTCGGAGGTAATCCCGATATTTCCCGGAAAACATCCTCAAAATATCTAACAACTGGGATAGAGTACAGGGGAACAATTACATCCCTAGAAACATACTCTGCAATACAATATAAATAGGTACTTGTACCCCCTTCCATACAAGTCATAACAACCAAGAACATTTCTTGTCCCGAAATAGCGAAGACTATACTCTTCCCATAACAGTTCACTATCGGGTGATATTTCATTAACCAATCCATGCCCAAAATTATGTCATACCCAACCATGTCAAGGATGAGCAAATCGGCCTCAAGGCATAAATTACCAAGATTAATCCCTATGTTTTTACAAACAAAGAAAATCAATGAACCATCACCCATCGAGGATTCCACACTAGTGAAAGTATTCTCAGCAGACTTTATCAAATCTGTGGTCTGAGCAAAACTCCTAGAAATGAAAGAGTGTGTCGCACCCGTATCGAATAATACTCGACCCATATGTCCTTGGATGAGAAACTTACCCTCGATCGCTGGCGGTGCTGGAGGGGCTGGAGGAAGCATAGCCTCCTGAATATGATACACCCGTCCATACTGCAGTTGCCCCTGCTGAGGAGGAGCAATCGGATTAGGCGCCTGGGGCAGAAACTGTACATACGGCTGTTGTGGAGCCCTAGGAAGATGACCTCCAACCAATTGAGGACACGACCTCTTATAATGGCCTAACTCTTCGCACTGAAAGCATTTGTTCGCCACAATCTCCTGGTTTCGCCCTTGATTGTTTCAGAACTGTCTCGAGCCTCGGCCCTGCTGGCCTCTACCTACATTCCCACCTCTACCTGCTTGCTGTTGTGGTGGTCCACCTTGACCCGGCCTACCACCGTTACCACCCGTAGTAAATCCACCAAAGCATTGGCGTTTGGACAAATCCCCTTGTTGGGGGTCCCTCTCTCTCTGCTTACTCCCTGAACATTGGGATGAAGAAGAGGTTCCTCCCCCGATCCCATTACCTCCAGGTTTTCCCCCTGTCTCATCGCGACAGATTTCTTTCTATGTTGCAAAAACAGTCTATGCTCTTGGCAATGAAGTAGTGCTGCATTCAACACATCCCCAAAGGTTTGTAAAGCCGAATTTCCCAACAAATGTTGCTTTATCCGCCAATGTAAACCTCCCACAAACTTAGAGATTCTCTTCTCTTCTGGAGTCGCTTCATCCGACACAAAACTTTCCAGCCGGGTGAACTCCTCTTCGTACTCTGCCACGGATCTATCTCCCTGAACAACATCCTGGAGCTTCCTTTGCATCTCCCTTTGAACTGTGGGAGGAAAATACTTTCGATCAAATAAGGCCCAAAAATCAGTGATTGTCATCGTATCCCTCTGCCCCGGTGTAGTCATCGACTCCCACCAATGTAGTACCGATCCGACAAGCTTGAAAGTAACAGGGATTTGCTTTTTCTCCTCACTACAATCTACCATGCGAAGATGGCGCTGCATGTCTTTCTTCCACTGATTTGCCTTTATAACATCCGAGCCACCATCAAATTCTGGGGGATGGCCCTTAAGGAAAGACTCCCTAACTCTTTCCCACGGAGAAGGTCCCGTAGGAGCCTGTGCCTCTTGTGCCCGTGGATGAGCTAGTGGCATTTGCTGAGCCATTGCGGTCATGGCAGCATTGATCGCTTGAGCCACAAATTTCGCTACATCTGCGGCACTAAAAGTTCCTTGTGGTGGCGGTGGGGGACCAACGTCCTCTTCTACATCTCTATTTCATCGAGCAGGACGACCTCTCTTGGGCGGCATCTGAGATGAAGAAATAATAGAGTCGGGATACTATTTAAAACAATCTATCTTACAGAAGATCGCAAACATAAGTAGCAATACACTCCTAACAATAGGCTCTATATTAAAGAATGCTACGGTAGAACGTGATAAGTCCGTATAGATCCTTAAAGACTCTAGAACCTGATGCTCTGATACCATCTGTGACAACCCGGTATCTGAAATAAGGGGTGGCCAGCCCGATACTCCAAAAATACAGGAATCATTGATGGAATCATTCTCAGCATCGTGACAACATAAAGAGTATACGAGATAACCACTCAATAATTCAGACAACGGGTTGTCAAAAATTTTATTTTATAATACAAAGAAAGCATTTTAAACAACCCATACATGAAAAAGAAAGTGGAAACCCCAAAAGCAATATACATTGATAGCAAGTGTACAATAAGAGAACCGATTAAAATGCCAGGAAACAAAATTCCATACAATTTATAACAAGTTCAATAATTTACATATTACATTCATTATACAATTACAAAAGGTTTGGGCCACTCGCCCGATTACAAGGACTGATCATATCTAAAATACAAAGGAAAGTGCGTCTACACAAAGTATCCCGTGATATCTGCAAAACGTCACGGCTCGTCAAAAGACACTGGAACGGAAAGGTCATTACGGGCGACCATGCGGTGGAGCACCTGAGCGGACATAATATATATATACAACAAGAAAGAAGAACCGGTCAGGGCCCGGTTTTATGTGATCACCAGATAAATGACAAGTATGACAATAATGAATGATTAAGCATGGATGATAAAGATGACAGTCTACATGATAACAACTTATGATGAACTAGTACAGTTGAATGATTATAAAATGAAATTCAATTATATAAGAGAATAAGAATAATCATAAACCTTTTTCATCTTTCACCATTTCATCTTTTATTTCCATTCCTTATCAGGAATATAAGTTTTATCATGTGCTCTTTATGGCACTTATCTCAATTGTATGCTCTTTGTGGCATATATTATGCTCTTTATGGCATTGTTCTATGCTCTTTATGGCATTTATACCCATCAAGTCCAACTTAATGATTAGAATAGTTAGAAATATATATATATATATATATATATAACGATTCTAAGACCGCCCGTCCGGGTTTCCCCACTGTGCGCGCCCCTAAATAACCATCATCTTCCAGGGCCTATCATGAGACAACCTAGGATCCTATCGAAAATGTCGGGAAGCGGCCATATGCCTGCGGGATAGTCAAGACCACACCCGAAATCTCCTACCCATCGCAGAAAATAATAAACAAACGCTCATATGGCCTGGGACTATATCCACCTTGCATTAATTAGCCAGGGGGCTTCCCCTCACGCACGAACTTCCCTTAAGATGGTATTTAGAGAGGTGTGTTTAACCTTTTCATTAATCTCCATTTCATGATTTAGTAAATTATCATTTACTTTGTCCATTTTACATTTTATCAAATGCATTATGGTTATCCGGAACTATACGTGCTTAACATCATTATAATAACCTCGAAGAACATTTGAACTCCCAAGTTATTTTCCCAAAGTCTCTTTTGGGCTTTATAATAAACCATCATTCATCACATTATCTTCTAAAGTCTCCAAACACAACCTAAAAGTCTCCTAGACTCTTACTAATTGGAAAATAAAAGTGATGCCTAAACATCACCTTACACACCCTCAAACTAAGTCCCCTATATGCTAATTCTAATCTAGGATACTAAATTAATCCACCTAGAACTCTAGGACCCTAAATTTACTTCATACAAGAAGGTTCTTAGACCTAAATCCTAAAGAAAAGTGAGTTAAAATTGAATTTCAAAAATAACTCAAAACAGCAAGAAAACAAATCGATTCGCCCTGAAAGCGAATCGATTCGAACAAAAGAACCTCACTTTCTGTAAACTACCGAATCGATTCAGAGTTGGCCGAATCGATTCGTTCCAAGCAGACCTGGAAACTGGACCTAGGCGAATCGATTCACCCCTAGGGCCGAATCGATTCGGTCCTGCGAAAATGCCAAGAATGGCTATGGAGTCTTGAACTCCAAATTCTACCCCAACTCAAAACCTTTCAAACCAAACTCATTTATTTCACCCAATACATCATAAATACTACCAACTACTACCACAACCATTAATAATCATTCAAACCCTTCTTTAATGATTCAAGACCCACAAATTCCCCAAAACCCTAAACTAATTAAACCATGATCAATACACTATTATCACAACAAATCATTTATCTTAAACCACATGTAGCAAGTAGAAAACTTGCCTCAAGCTAGCAAATGCAGATTCCCTTTATGTGGAAGCAAGAATCCTCCTTCAATTTTCAATCTCTTATCTTTTCTCTACTCTTTCTCTTCCTCTCTCTAGTTCTCTAGGTTTAGGAAATACAATTAGGTGAATAGTGACTTAATCAAGACATAAATCGTGCCTTTAGTCAACAATCCCAACTTAAGTGATCAATACCGCGATAAAATAACACGCAACTGTATATTCAAGGTAATCAGTCAAAAATGCCCAAAACCTCAAAATACAATATGGTACATATTTTGACTATCTCGCACGTTCCGAAATCAACTACGGCCTCCAAATTATCATTTGGACATTTTATATTTCATTTTAGGTTCCGGTTACATTTTAAACCATCAATGTCATTTATATCTCATGATACTATAAAACTCCACATGAGGATATCCCCATTATCATGTAGTGAATATACAACAAGTTAGTAAATATTAACTTTTCTTCATTAAATCAATACTTACTCCATATCTCAACATTTTATATATAACTACTTCACATAGTAAGCAAGTATAAAATAGACTCTCTTAAGCGAGGGTTGTTACAGTTACTTTTTTAATATGATCCGGTAATTTTTTGTGCGATTTGATTTCTATTTGAAGCAATATGATTTTTTTATTCAATCGGTTTTTTATTTTTCTTAAATCTTATTTGAGATTTTGTTTTCAAAAACCCAATATGTGTTCTTCATTATACCGATCTGATTTGTGGTCATTTACACGGATCGTTGTTCTTCATCTTGTTATGTTTTTGTATAGATCTGCTAAAAATCATTTGATCTGGTTAATGTTGTGCTGAATATTTTATTTTGTTGACCTAATTTTATTGTTAACTGTTATGTTAACTTAGGTTGTGATTTATTTTGGTTTCTAAGAAAGATCTTGAAAAAAGAGTAATATTTCTTTCTAAAACATTTTGTTACTTTTTCAAAGAAAAATTATATCATAAACTTGACTTGTTAGATATGAGATTCTACACACTTTGTCTACATATTGGATTGAATATTGCGCATATCTACCTCCATGTTTAATCTTAGTTAAACATTAATATTGTGATTGATAAATAAAACAAGCTTTATGTTATTTTCTTGAAAATCATTTTGAATCATATTGTTGTTTTCAACATTCCAAGATAGTACATGTTCAATTCCTGTGGACTATATTTTCTGATTTTATGGTTTAGAGTTAATATTATTTTTATCATACGTAGAGGTGAATTTGTATTATTTTTGTGTAATTGTGACTTTAGTTTTAACACATTTATTTAGTCAATTAATTTATAAGAGTATTTAATTAATTAATTAATTAATCCTTTTGGCTCTACTGTTGTCGGTGCCCAAGTCCGGATATGAAACGAGGTGGGTTTGTGTCAGGATGACAACTGACTGTAAAATTTATGTCAAATCTTGATGATGGATTCTCTAGTTAAAATAAGAAATGCAAATAAAATTTACAGACATAAAATTAGATTTGGCACGTGGATTTATGAACATTAACTGACAAGTGTAAAAACTTATGAATACCTTAAAACGGAGAAAAATCAACATAACATGCCTACAAGAAACTAAATGTAAGGATGAAAAGGCGATCCAGATAGGAGAAGTTTATAAATTATTTTATATGAGAGGAAGAGATAATCATAGAAATGGGGTAGGTATTAATGTTGATGACTGTATGAAAGATAAAGTGGTGGATGTTAAAAGATAGGAATATATATATTAATGAACATTAAGATTGTCCTAGATAATATAATATTTAATGTTATTAATGCTTACGCACCCCAAGCAGCGTTAGATGAAAATTTTCAGAAACTATTTTGGGAATTATTGGATTGAGTATTATAACAAATTCCTAAACATGAAAATATATTTTTAGGAGGTTACTTAAATGGACATGTAGGAGTAGAGCGGGACGGTTATCTAAGGATACACGGAGGTTGTGGTTTTGGTAAGAGAAATGAAGGAGGGAGGACTATGTTAGAATTTGCTAAGGCATACGATTTAGAGTTAACAAGTACATTCTAAAAAAAGGAAGAACATTTAATAACATTTAAAAGCGAAGAGAATAAAACTCAAATAGATTATTGCTTAGAGCTGAACACATATAAAGATTGTAAGGTTATACCCGGTGAAAGCCTAACAAATCAACATCGCCTATCAGTGATAGATTTAGCTATTAAAGGATTCAAGCAACGAAAAGAGAAAATAGGTTATCAAATTTTAAATGGCAGGATTTAAAAGGATGCAAAGAGATAGAATTTAGGCAGAAGTTCATGTTAAATATGAAGCGGAATTGGGACGACAGTGTTAACAACATTAGGTCAAGAACAAAGAATGATATTGAGAAAATAGGTAAGAAAATTTTAGGTGAGACTAAAGGAAAAAGGTTCATTAAAAAAGAGACTTGGTTGTTGAATGAGGAAGTATAAAATATTATACAAAAGAAACGAGTAAGTTTTAAAGAGTAGTAAAAGAGTAAAAATCAAGAAGATTTAGAAAGGTATAAGAATTTAAAAAGTGAAGTATAATATATTGTTAGAAATGCGCCACAAAATTCACTAGATAATTTTTATAGTAAATTAGGTACCAAGGAAGGTGAAAATGAGATATATAGATTGTCAAAGAATAGAGATAAATTGATAAGGGATATGGATCCAGTTAAATATATTAATGACATAAATCAAAGTATATTAATTAATGACAAAGAAATTCTAGATAGATGAGAAGAGTATTTTCGAGAATTATTCAATGAAAAATATCCTAAAAAAGATTTCGAGAACACATAACTAAATATAAGAATGGTATACCCAATTACTAAAAAAAATAGATATATTAATAAGGAAAATGAAAATGAATACAGTGGTTGGCTCGGATAAAATACCCATAGAGATATGGAGGACCCTTGGAAGTATAGGGGTAGAATGGTTAACATGTTTATTTAAAAAAAATAAGAGAAGGAAACATGCCAAATGAGTGGAGGAAAAGCACCATAATACCTTTGTATAAAAATAAAGGGGATGTACAAAACTACAGTAATTATAGAGGAATCAAATTAATGAATCATACTATGAAATTATGGAAAAATGTTATAGAACAAAGATTAAGAATGAGTTAACTATTTCGAATAATCAATTTGGATTTATGACAGGACGATCCGCTATGGAAGCTATTTACTTATTGAGATGGTTAATGAAGAAATGTAGAAGTAAGAATAAAAATTTACAGATAATCTTTATAAACTTACAAAAGGCATATGATAGAGTACCTAAAGATATAATATGGTGGGATTTTTTTAGGAAAAGAATCCATGTGAGTTATATTAAAGTTATTAAAGATGTATGATAACACAAAGACTAGAGTAAGAACTATTTGGAGAAACTAATGATTTTACTATTAGAGTGGGTCTACATCAAGGATCGACCTTAAGTCCTTACTTATTTACCATAGTATTGGATGAGATTACTAAGAATATACACGAAGATGTCTCATGGTGTATGTTGTTAATTGATAATATAATTTTTGTAGACACTTCAAAGGACGCCTTAGAAATGAGAGTAGATACTTGGAGTAATGCCTTAGAGTCTAAAGGACTAAAAATTAGTAGAAATAAAACTGAATTTATGGAATGTAAATTTAATAATGAGGCGTTTGATAGCATAATGTCTAAGATTGAAGAAAAGATAATAAACCACACTAATAAATTTTGTTATTTAGGTTTAGTGATACAAAGTAATAGGGATATCAATGAGGATGTTATGATTAGAATATAAATTGGTCAGATAAAATGGAGACAAGCAAGTGGAGTGTTATGCGATAAGAGGATAACTAATAAATTAAAAGGAAAATTTTATAAAATAGTTGTTAAGCCAACGACCTTATATGGAGCGGAGTGTTGGGCTTTTAAGAAAAACATGAACAAAGTATCCATGTTAGTGAGATGAGAATGCTCCGATGGATGATAGAAATTACTAGAAAGGACAAGATTAAAAACCATTATGTGAGAGAAAAGTTATGAGTATCTCTCATTAGTGATAAATTAAGAGAAAGTAAACTTAGATGGTACGGACATGTGTTGCGTAGACAAATAGATGTACTTATAACAAGAGGAAGAGTGTTGAAAATAGAGCATAAAAGAGAAACATGTGACACCCCGCCTAATAAAATAGCGGGTGATCAGTCATATATCCAATTAAATAGGAATCTCATTTGGTTCATTCTTAGCATCACTGTTGTTGATTCATTAATTACTAACCACCTAGTCGTTTATTCAGCGGATGCCAAATTTTAACTTTATTAATCTAACCAAAATGAAATAATAGAACAACAAACAATCCAATGTAAGAATAAAACTAAAACATGCCACAAAGTAAGTACAATAGTCTGTCGAACAACGTCGACTACAAGCCATCCACAAATACGAATATACAAGTATCTCAATACATGCCAAGACTGAATATAAACGTACAAGTCCGAAATTATGGCTGACAAGATCCCTATCTAAGATAGAATGAGACAAACGACTACATCAAAGAAACCACAGCACTCCACATAGCTACAGACACGTACTCAGTAGGAAGGAATCATGTCTGGCACCCTTGTGGGAGGACACCTAAAAGGTTTTTGAAAATATTTTATAGCAAGGGTTAGTACCCAAAAACATTTAAAAATATTTAGCAAGTGAATTTAAATGAGAGAAATAGATATGCAAATGCTCTTTATATTTAAATTAGTGTCGCGCACTCCCTTGAGTTTACCTCACCCCTGAACCAATGTGCACGCCTAACGGATTAAACCTAATGTTCCTAGACACTTCCCTCATAACTAGCCTTTCCCAAATACTATACTAATTACTCCACTAATACACCACAAGTGAGTATAGTATTTTACTTATTAAGTTATTATTCACATTACCTTACAAAAACCTCATTTCCCATTTAATATTATACAACCGTTTCACAAGTTATATAATTAATACGATTCTTATCATATACAAACCCATATATACTTATACCATATATACAAAATCATACTAGAACATTCACACGTATATGTCGTAGATATGGTTATAACTATTCCCCCACCCCCACCCACCCCGAGTAGGCACTCATCGGGTAATCTTTAGATGCTATCATAAACGGGTGTTCTCATCCACCCAAAATCCTGATACGTTTGGCTCCCCGTCTCAGAAAAAATATACAATCGTTGTGTAGGCGGCCATATTTTCCCACGGTAGTGAATTCGAATTAGGTACTATTCATCGCACTCCTGAACACGAACGCTATGGCCTGGGAACTATAGTCGCCCTGCTCCTCAAGCCAGGGGATTCACCCACATCGGGCAACCTCCTATGATAGCATTTATTGGTATTGCTTTACTATATATATAATTCACACAAATATATATATAACTCATATATGTACTACACACCAACACATATAGAAATCCAGGCTATTAGAGTATTATGCCCATACCCAACCCTAAAATCTTTAACTCTACGCCCCGACTTCTTATTTGTTATTACTTATACATTAATTTCACTTATATTAATGTAACTCCTTTTTAAGTATAACCTGACTCCCCATATCTTGGCCCGAAATCAAGTGGTTCTAATCCACCCCTTTAATTTACTACAATCAAGTTTAATCACTCTAAATAACAAGATCATAATATACTAAATCATGAGCTTACATCTCCCATATCATGAAATTTAGTCAAATAATTCCAAGGTTAAGTAATTCCAGATTAACCCTATTTCAATATTAAATTTCACAATTTCAGTTAGGGCACGAATTTCAACTTTCCAACACAGCAGGACCAGGGGGTTTCAGAGATTTGGAAACCATCAGAGGTCGTTCCAACGAAGAGCCCTATCGTTCGAACGACCATGGTAATTCTTCCTCTCTCTTGCTTCTACATAAACCCAGTCCGCCATTGATGAATTTAAAACCCCTGTTTTGAACAAGTTTCTGCATAAGCGTTCCCCAAATTCATCTTAAGTCCCTTTATCCATTACAGCAATTCTAGCCCTAGTAATCTCATAAATTTTCAAATCCTCAATCATCAAAAGCATCATTTAACAAATCATCTACAGATTTACAATCCTTATAAGGAGAAAACCCCAATTTATGCAAGAACTAACCCTAGAATTTCAATTGGATTACACTTCTTTTGATATGAATAGCAATATATAATTTAATACTCAAAATTTAAACAACTTGCCTTAACCAAGATGATCTAAGACTTTGAAGATGAAGTTGGATTGCAATTGTCTCTTCAAGATCCCCAAATTAACTTTTCCTTTGGCTCTTCCTTCCTTCTCTCCCTTTAGTCTTATATGATGACTTAATGATGTCTAACCCCTTATACATCCTAAGGTTAAAACACTATTCACGTTTTGGGCCTATGGGCCCTAATTAAAATGGCCCAAACTCTCTTTATTAAGTTCACATATGTATAATTGGACTCCAATACCCAATATATATATGTACCCACTTATTTTGGACTATTTTGATCCTACCGGACTCAACCGCGCACTTAAAATCGCTATCCGGATTATATTTCAAAAATTAACTCCTCACTCGTTAACTTTATTAAATATATTCACTTTTAATTATTCCTTTTAATTAATTTTCATTAATTAAAGATCACTAATTACCGAATTAGTTAATTAAATAAATTACCCAGAAATTACGAGGTGTTACATACTCGCCCCCTTACAAGGGAATTACATCCTCGAAATTTGAACGTAACTGAAGTAAATAGCTCTGGATGCTTCTCCCACATGTCCTCCTCCTGCTCCCAAGTGGACTCGTCTGCACTATGATGACCCCACTGAACCTAGACAAGTGGTACTACTTTGGATCATAACATGCGATCACTGCGATATAAGATTGCTACTAGCCTCTTCTAGTAAGAACTATCGGGCTGTAAATCTATCTCTTCAAGTGGGATATGCCAAAACTCTCGTGGATTACTCTTATATTTCTTCAACGATGCAACATGAAACACATCGTGGATACGCTGTAAATGATCGGGCAAACCCAAACGGTACGCCACCGGTCAATGATGGGAAAAGGGCCTACATACCTTGGCGTTAACTTCCCTTTTTGCCAAATCTCATCACGCCTTTCATAGGGGATACCCGTACCAACTCTTGATCCCCGATCTCCATCTCCACATGCTTTCGATTCTCATCCGCATAGATCTTTTATCTATCTTGGGCTATACGGATACGTCCCCGAATTAACTCAATCTTAACGAACGTCTCCCGAATCATCTTCGGCCCTAAAAGTTTATTATCCCTCTACCTCCAACCAACAAGATAGTGAGCGACAAGACCAGTCGTATAATGATACAAATGGGTCCATGCCTAAAGTAAATTGGTACGAATTGTTATATGCGAACTCCACCCAAGGAAGGTACTGCTCCCATCCTCCCTCACTT
Source organism: Sambucus nigra (assembly GCA_949130495.1). Lineage (NCBI taxonomy): Eukaryota > Viridiplantae > Streptophyta > Magnoliopsida > Dipsacales > Adoxaceae > Sambucus > Sambucus nigra. Next base: position 213,401,581 of record OX422213.1, on the reverse strand, counting down.
ATAATCTCGAATTATTTGCAACAATCAGATTTATTTAGTAGGAGTGCCCCTATACCCCGTGCCCGTGTTTAAACTCACGAAATGAAACTCAGCTTTTACCAATGCATAAACCGTAGTATAACCTTAATCCCATAGTTATAACGTTCTCAATACCACTTTCTCGTCATAATATTATACATATCCACTCCTATGTAGAAAGACAACACCTATTACCGCGCCCTTACCATCACTAGTTTCCTTGTGCAAAAGTAAAACCCGAGTTATATCTTCTCGCTTAAAAAGAATTCCAACCACTCGGAATCACCTAAGAGATGTCCCTATTCTCCAGGATTTCAATTTTAACAATATTAACACATTATTATGCAACACATACTATCATACATTACCACAGGTGATACCTAGCGACGATAATTCATACCTTGGTACCGCTAACACCCAGTCTTACTATAGCCCCAACTATAGCTACACCGTTGAAACTTGGAAAGACATCCACACTACTCACATAATCCTCGAAAGTAAAAATCTCTCGTATTATGCAACCATCCTCCTAGTGTAACCCCCCACCTTCGAGTGGTTAACACCAAGGAATCCCCGCTATCCCACGGTACTTAGGTATATCAATTATGGCTATTATGGTTAACACATCCACTAATATTTGTCGGACTCACGAATACTAGTGATAGCACACCATAGGTTGTGACGCACCCACTATCACTTCTAAACATATCCATGCTAAATGTTTCCATAATTCAGGAAACCACTTATTCCCAATCCTCTAAAATATTCCCAAATCACTGCCTTTGCATTTTCTCCCTGAATATACTAATTATTTGCATCGTATAGGTTTTGTCTCCTCCTAAGGTGCCCATACGCCCTGTAGTTCGAGGCTAAGTGCACAAACCTCCGGTCATCACTTACGTAACTATATTTGTCTCAAATTTGGCCCCCGCATTATCAGCGACACCCCGCCTTTATAATCGATGTGAGATCCTCAAAATACTCCCTTATTCCCATACCTAAGGGTCCCTGCGATGGAAAAAGTGGCTAAAATAAATCACACAAAACTCATAACAATATTTGATACGACGCAAATATTGCGTATTTCACCCATTAACCTACGCGTTATTAGCCCCCTCGGGTATCTTAATCCCTATATTTATGCTCGTTAACCAGACAACCTCGGATTTCTATGTTAACATGTTTTTCAGGGGTTAATTGAGCTTTTGTAGGTATTTGGATGCTTAGTATGAAGTTCGGATTCATTCCGGTGAAGTACCGTACACAATCGCACGTGCAAGGGCATTTTAGTCTTTTCACAGCTTGGGTACCTGGCTCGACATCTCACGGAAGTTGTAGCCCTCCTCGATAGCTTCGCGTGGCCGTGAACGGTGCGCGATTCCGATTCATAACGAAGAAGTTACGGCGATTTCAGCGGAGGAAATACAAGAAAGCAAAAGAGGAGAAGGAGAAGAAGAAAAGAGGAATGCAGTGAGCTGCTGCAATCTGCCCTGCTTGATTGATCGATCGACACTTATGTTCGATCGATCGACCATTCTAGATTGTCGAATTTTTTCCTAGGTCGATCGATCGACCAAAGGGGTCGATCGATCAATGCTCTATTTTCTGCAGATATTTTGCCTTCTTTTCTTTCTTCTTTATTTTTATTCCAACTTACTATATAAGCCAATTTTTTTGTAATAATACCATATATCAGCCATACACGATTTTAGGTTAGTTTTAGTTAGGATTTTGGTTTGGAGAGCTCATTTTCTCTTCCTCTTGGATTGACAACCCTTGTGGTTTTGTAAGATTGAACTGTTCTCTTCCATTTCCATTAATATAGTTGTTCTTCATCATTTCCTTGCTTTGTAATTTAGGTTTACATGCTTTCATAATTAGTTTATTGTGTTTATTTCTTGTTTTCTTAGTTTATTTAGTTTAAATTAGTTTATTTTCATGATTTGTCCGTAGATAAATAGGTTCGGGATTGCATTTCCGCCATTTTCGGGCCCCGAGCTCCGAAAACTAGGTTTCGTGCAAAATTGCATTTAATTGAAACCTCGCGTATTAAAGTCGGATTATTATGCGTTTAACTTTCTTTGTCACGCAACGTTAGTGTTTATAGCGATTATCCGAATTTAATCCGCGTGTGACCATTTTCCGTTAAATGTTTAATCTCGCAACTTTGGCTTAAATTCCTTATTGCGTGATGTTTATGCTTAATTGAAAATGATCGATTAAATGTTTTCGAATCGAAATTCTAATTAGTAGTTGTTTAGCCCGTGAATGGTAGAATGCGATCCCGATCCTCGCTTTCCCTTTAATTTAGCGTTAACTTCTCTTTTGTTTTTCCACCATAACACCCTATCACCTTTTCATTTATTTATTTTACACTTTTATTCCTGAAGTTTTAAATCAATTAAAATCTAAAATTCAATCACTCCCTGTGGATTTTCGATACCCGACTTACCGCTGTGCTTGCTTGTCAAGTGTAGTAGTAGCTTAGGTTCTTTTGTATCGCGACGGCGAAACACACAACGATTGTGTCCTCACACGAACACACTTTTTCTACCCGGTCACAAAAATGGCGCCATTGCCGGGGAGTAATTGTTTTAGATAGTAATTGTTTTGTTATTTCGTAGTATTTTTCCTTTTGTGTTTGTATTCTTTGTTTTAACCTTTTTTGCAGGATTTGCATACTTTGAGCGCTAAGAAACTTTGATTCGTGGTTGCTCACTTTCTTGCTCGGATTCTCCATCTACAAACAACGAGGTAATCATGTCCTACTATTATAGTTATTACGGTCATTCTAATGATTCTTACTTTGGGGATAGTTTTCAAGTTTTCCATTTTCAAGATTTTCTTGAAAATGAAAGACTTGAAAACATTTATCGGAATGAAAATCGTTATTGGGAGCTTGAGTTGGATTCATTATTCGAATCCAATGACGATTCTCATTTCATTACTTTCGAAGATGAGATTTTACCAAATGAGGAGTTCGAGGCTCTTGAGCCGAGGAAGCCTACTTTGGAAGAAACTTTGCTTCTTTACTCCCAAGGTTTGGAAAGCCTAAATGATGCTGGAATGAGACTTGGTGCACTTTGCGATGAGATGAATTCTTATGCACAAAACAACGAGGAGGTGGAAACTTGTGTTTCACCTAATTTTTTCGAAGAATTTCTCATCGAGTGTGCATCTTTCTCCCCCGAAATTCAATCTCCTTCCTACGATGCGTCGATTGAGATTGAATTTGTTTCATCACCATATTCGTTTTTCGTGATCGAACCATTAGAATTACCGGTTGATTCCTATGAGTCGGTAGAAATTAAAACTTTTACACTTTTTGCCGATGAGGACTCTTTACCGGACTTGTTTTCGATGGATGTTATCCCCACATGTGCACCACCTCCCATTCCATTTGAAAAAACTTTGGGAGGAGAGTCTATTTTTCTTGGACCTCAAGTGTACCTTTCCCCCTTGTTATCCAAATCCCCCATCGTCCGCCCAAAATTTCAAATTGACGATGGTTCATTTCTTTCGCCTTACACATGCCTTCCGTTGTTCAAACGGAATTCATATTTTTTGGAAGGCATGCTTGTATGTGAGGGTACACCGGTTATCCTCCAAAGTCAAATACCTTTTTGGGTGGACCCTCAACTATTTAAACTTCTAGTATATAGTTAGTGTGAAGCCTAAATAGTAGGTTGTAAATAGTTAGCTTTTTAATTTTCTTTCTTTCCTTTTTTTTCTTTCCTTTTTAATTTAGTCTAGTGTAATTAGTTAACTTTTTGTTATTTGTTTTTGCTATGCTCGGTACTAACTTGTTTTGTAGATTCCTTTGGACTCGCGCTTATGGAGATCGCTCCAATTTTGGGTAATATCGTTATTTTCCTCTCTTTGTGTTGTGTTCTTAATGCGCATTGAGGACAATGCAACATTTAAGTTAGGGGGTGTAGGATATTCTATCCATTTCATGTGTAGTCCATGGATTTGCTCACATTTAGTTACTAAGTATGCCTTTTTGTGAAAAATTTAAAAATTTTCAAAAATATTTTCTTTCTTTTTTCTCCTTTGTTGGGCATTTTGCCTTGTTTTCGATGATAAATTTCAATAATTGCCCGATCCAATAGACAACTCAATGATGCATGTTCTCGATTTTAGAAGTTATTAAACTTTAGTCCTCAAATCATTGATATTGTGAATAACTTCATGAATTAAACTTTATCCCTTGAGCATATGCACTTTCCTGGTTCTATTGATTTGGTTTAAGATTTTTATAACTCGGTAATCTTTTGTTGCATTGTATATACTTACACCGAGTAAGCTTCGTACCTTTCGTCGTTTGTGAGTGTTATACACTATTCTTTTCTCATTGAAAACGTTGAATTCGTTGGTAATCTCACTATTCTTTCATTTGATCGTTCATTAATTGAGTTCATACTTGAAATGTGTTACTTGATCATGATTTTCATATATTATTTTGACTTGAGAATTGCGTAAACTTTTGGAAATGATCATAGGCCCTCTTTGTTATATCACCCACATTAGTCTTGACCTCACCTTATATGTTTCCCTAGTCAACCCCTTTGAGCCTAAATACAGCCTTTCTTTTCATAACCCAAATTCCCATAACCAACTCCTCATTGGAGTTTTAGCCCATACATACACTTTCCATACCTTTGTTTGGAATGATACTTGGGATTGAATGATGTTATTGTAGTGTGGTTGCAATTTAAGCATATGAGAGTTTGAAAACAAAGGAAAAGTGATGTGAAAAAAAAGAGAAGAAAAAGAGAAAGCAAAAATCAATAGAAAACAAAAGAAAACATGAGAAAAAGAAGAAAAGAAAAGAAAGAGAAAGTTGTAAATGTTGTGTATAGTGTTTAATAAGCTTTGATTACTCTCCAAATGATACATTTACTGCTTGTTTTGGAACTTGTTTTCTAATTTTGATATTGCCCGTATTTTCCCATTATCCCAAGTTTTCATCCCGAACACTTTGAATTCGTACATATATTCCTTCGTTTCGTACCTTAGCCATACCTACATTATAACCCTATTAAAGTCCTATGTGATCTTAGGGTGAATTTAATTCAAAGGTTTAAATAGTTTTGATAATCTGTGAAAATGCATCTCGCCTCTTTTAGTGTGCGGTATCCTTTCATTGAGATTACAGTTTTTCATTTTATATATAGCGTTCTTCATTTGTGACATGTGCGCGGCCTAGTTTCCATTTACATTTACTCTTTAGCCCGCATGTCCCGTGTGTTACCTCCCTGTTTTGAGTGAATTCGCTTGATGAGCGTAATGCCCGTGAGGATTGAATGTATGCATGCCTTTATGTTTATCCGGTTTATTTAAGTTTTTATCAAATCATATTGTGCATTTGCTCTCCCCCCTCCCACTTTTAAAGTTTCAATTCTATGAGGTGCATTCAACCTGTTAATAACAACGGACTTTTGTTTGAATTCGTTCACTTTGCTAATAACATGTTTGAAATCTTTTTCGTTGTTGTTGAGTTTGTTTCATGTTGGGTTGGGCATATTTTGAGGAAACCATATGATGTTTTTGGGTTTCATCCTTAAAAACCTCACGAGACGACACTCGTCCACTAGGGTAACCTAGGGGTTTAACGGCTTATTGCATATGCTAAATGCAATCGTTCGCCCGCGAAAGTGGCCTTATCTTTTTATTTCTTTTATACCATACTTTTGTCCTTCTCCTGCTTTTGGCTTGCTTGTAGTTCTTGTTGTTTCCTATTTCATTGCTAGGGACTAGCAATGTGTAAGTTAGGGGGTGTGATACGACGCAAATATTGCGTATTTCACCCGTTAACCTACGCGTTATTAGCCCCCTCGGGTATCTTAATCCCTATATTTATGCTCGTTAACCAGACAACCTCGGATTTCTATGTTAACATGTTTTGCAGGGGTTAATTGAGCTTTTGTAGGTATTTGGATGCTTAGTATGAAGTTCGGATGCATTGCGGTGAAGTTCCGTACACAATCGCACGCGCAAGGGCATTTTAGTCTTTTCACAGCTTGGGTACCTGGCCCGACATCTCAAGGAAGTTGTAGCCCTCCTCGCTAGCTTCGCGTGGCCGCGAATTGTGCGCTATTCCGATTCATAACGAAGAAGTTACGGCGATTTCAGCGGAGGAAATACAAGAAAGCAAAAGAGGAGAAGGAGAAGAAGAAAAAAGGAATGCAGTGAGCTGCTGCAATCTGCCCTGCTTGATCGATCGATCAAAACTTATGGTCGATCGATCGACCATTCTAGATTGTCGAATTTTTGCCTAGGTCGATCGATCGACCAAAGGGGTCGATCGATCGATGCTCTGTTTTCTACAGATATTTTGCCTTCTTTTCTTTTTCACTACACTTTCCCTTACTTTTCAAACTATCAGTAGAGGAACGTTTTTAGGTTAGTTTTAGTTAGGGTTTTGGGGTTTTGGATGGTTCTTCTTCCATTCTCTTTGGATTGACAACCCAATTGGTTTGTATGTTAACTATTCATCTTCCCTACCATTAATATAGTTTGTTTTCCATTAATTCTTGCTTTCTAGTGTAATTTTCATGCTTTCATAATTAGGTCTACTTGCTTTATTTCTTGCTTTCTTAGTTTAATTTAGTTTAATTCATGACGTACCCTTAGATAAATAGGGTCGGGATTGTGTTTCCGCCATTTTCGGGTTTGGACCTCGAAAGTTAGGGTTTCGTGTAAAATTGCATTTAATTGAAACCTCGCGTATTAAAGTCGGATTATTATGCGTTTAACTTTCTTTGTCATGCCCGTTAGTGTTTATAGCGATTATCCGAATTTAATCCGCGTGTGACCATTTTCCGTTAAATGTTTAATCTCGCAACTTTGGCTTAAATTCCTTATTGCGTGATGTTTATGCTTAATTGAAAATGATCGATTAAATGTTTTCGAATCGAAATTCTAATTAGTAGTTGTTTAGCCCGTGAATGTGTGTATGCGATCCCGATCCTCTCTTTTCTTTAATTTAGCGTTAACTTCTCTTTTCTTTTGTCACCATAACCAACCATCACCTTTTCTTTTATTTATTTTACACTTTTATTCCTGCAGTAATTAAAACAATTAAAGTCTAAAATTCAATCACTCCCTGTGGATTTACGATACCCGACTTACCGCTGTGCTTGCTTGTCAAGTGTGGTAGTAGCTTAGGTTTTCTTTTGTATCGCGGCGGCGAAACACACAACGATTGTGTCCTCACACGAACACACTTTTTCCGCCCGGTCACAAAATGGCACCGTTGCCGGGGAACGATTGCTTGTGCATTTGCTCTCCCCCCTCCCACTTTTAAAGTTTCAATTCTATGAGGTGCATTCAACCTGTTAATAACAACGGACTTTTGTTTGAATTCGTTCACTTTGCTAATAACATGTTTGAAATCTTTTTCGTTGTTGTTGACTTTGTCGCATGTTGGGTTGGGCATATTTTGAGGAAACCATATGATGTTTGTGGGTTTCATCCCTGAAAACCCTCACGAGACGACACTCGTCCACTAGGGTAACCTAGGGGTTTAACGGCTTATTGCATATGCTAAATGCAATCGTTCGCCCGCGAAAGTGGCCTTATCTTTTTATTTCTTTTATACCATACTTTTGTCCTTCTCTTGCTTTTGGTTTGCTTGTAGTTCTTGTTGTTTCCTATTTCATTGCTAGGGAATAGCAATGTGTAAGTTAGGGGGTGTGATACGACGTAAATATTGCGTATTTCACCCGTTAACCTACGCGTTATTAGCCCCCTCGGGTATCTTAATCCCTATATTTATGCTCGTTAACCAGACAACCTCGGATTTCTATGTTAACATGTTTTGCAGGGGTTAATTGAGCTTTTGTAGGTATTTGGATGCTTAGTATGAAGTTCGGATGCATTCCGGTGAAGTTCCGTACACAATCGCACGCGCAAGGGCATTTTAGTCTTTTCACAGCTTGGGTACCTGGCCCGACATCTCACGGAAGTTGTAGACCTCCTCGCTAGCTTCGCGTGGCCGTGAACGGTGCGCGATTCCGATTCATAACGAAGAAGTTACGACAATTTCAGCGGAGGAAATACAAGAAAGCAAAAGAGGAGAAGGAGAAGAAGAAAAGAGGAATGCAGTGAGCTGCTGCAATCTGCCCTGCTTGATCGATCGATCGACACTTATGGTCGATCGATCGACCATTCTAGATTGTCGAATTTTTTCCTAGGTCGATCGATCGACCAAAGGGGTCGATCGATCGATGCTCTGTTTTCTGCAGATATTTTGCCTTCTTTTCTTTATTCTTTATTTTTATTCCAACTTACTATATAAGCCAATTTTGTTGTAATAATACCGTATATCAGCCATACACGATTTTAGGTTAGTTATAGTTAGGGTTTTGGTTTGGAGAGCTCATTTTCTCTTCCTCTTGGATTGACAACCCTTGTGGTTTTGTAAGATTGAACTTTTCTCTTCCATTTCCATTAATATAGTTGTTCTTCATCATTTCCTTGCTTTGTAATTTAGGTTTACATGCTTTCATAATTAGTTTATTGTGTTTATTTCTTGTTTTCTTAGTTTAATTAGTTTAAATTAGTTTATTTTCATGATTTGTCCGTAGATAAATAGGTTCGGGATTGCATTTCCGCCATTTTCGGGCCCCGAGCTCCGAAAACTAGGTTTCGTGCAAAATTGCATTTAATTGAAACCTCGCGTATTAAAGTCGGATTATTATGCGTTTAACTTTCTTTGTCACGCAACGTTAGTGTTTATAGCAATTATCCGAATTTAATCCGCGTGTGACCATTTTCCGTTAAATGTTTAATCTCGCAACTTTGGCTTAAATTCCTTATTACGTGATGTTTATGCTTAATTGAAAATGATCGATTAAATGTTTTCGAATCGAAATTCTAATTAGTAGTTGTTTAGCCCGTGAATGGTAGAATGCGATCCCGATCCTCGCTTTCCCTTTAATTTAGCGTTAACTTTTCTTTTGTTTTTCCACCATAACACCCTATCACCTTTTCATTTATTTATTTTACACTTTTATTCCTGAAGTTTTAAATCAATTAAAATCTAAAATTCAATCACTCCCTGTGGATTTTTGATACCCGACTTACCGCTGTGCTTGCTTGTCAAGTGTAGTAGTAGCTTAGGTTCTTTTTGTATCGCGGCGGCGAAACACACAACGATTGTGCACTTTACACGCGCACACTTTTTCTGCCCGGTCAATATTCAAAACATAGCAACTTGTGGTGCCAAAGCTTCCAGTGTTTCTTTCGAAACACTTTCCGGCTCCACTAGCCCTATCTCTTAGTGGATTTTTACTCAACGTATTCTCTCCACACGTTCACTAATTATCAATAAATTCAATGACCTAGAATCCAATTTCGTCTTCACCTTTCGACATATCATTAGGGCTTATGCGTATAACACATCCCATTAAGGCCCAAAAGAACTTTTCCTAGTGCATTATTTCTCAGTATCGTTGGTCCTTAATTTCCACAGAACCCAAAGCATAACCCCGGGACTCTCGGATCTAGCCCCTTTGTCACAAGTCTATCATGGACGACCCTCACATCTCTAAGGAGTCATATACTATCGCGCTCGTACTATCACTAAGCCCTCGGCACTAAACATTAATAACGAGCTAAATCTCTCCACTCCACGACAACCCTACATCCCTTGAATCTCCTCAGTAAAATCCTATGCACCGGAATCCAACATAACTAGACAACTGTACCCTATGAATCATGTTTCACACAATATTATCGCTATGATATTTCTCAAACCTCTTTCAGGCGAGACATCTCAAGAGAATATACATCCGGTACTGAAACAACGAACACGATAGTCTTGCTATGATCGCCTCCCCCATCGCGATCTCATCCGTACCCAAGATAAAACCATACCTCAATTATCACCTCACAAAGGAGCTAGTCCTCAAGAAATACATCGCCTCAGTGTACCCCACCCATTCCTCTTAGGTGGAACCGAAGAGTACCCCGTTACTCTATGTTAAAAATGCGCGTACTATTGACATTAACAATACTTCAACTAAATTCATTTATCACGCGAATCTAGTATGAATACATTACTGTGACCCGCTTGCATCACATAGAGCATACCTTTTTCATCTCGTAATAAGACTTTTAGTTTCAGTTACTCACAACTCTACCGGATCAACGGTTATTAGACATAACACCCATGTCATAATCAAACTAAAAACTTCTCCAACAGATGCTCCTACTAGGCATCTAGCTTCTGTCCCCTGACTCGCTGCGAACAAAATCCATCCATGTGTTTCTACCCTTTTACACATATGACACCTCTTTGTGTCATCCCCCTTTATCCTTCCTCTAGCCCCACCGGCCATGTTGAGGTTGTCCTTCTCACAGACCTGATAGTCTTGACCCTGTTGGTTACTCCAAATGTCCCTTTGGATTCGCTTATCCAAACGGCGTGTTACTCGCCCTGATGGTCCTAAGTAAACCCATCGTCACTCGGTAGAGATTTTGTTGATATCGATTGTTAATCTGGGTACTCTACTGGGTATTCCTCCCCTTGGGATCTTTCTAGCACGAAAAATTCAATCTTACTCTTCTGATGGATTTTTCAATTCCCTTAGCTGCCCTCTCTTCATAGCATTGATACGAATGTGAATATACAACTTAAGGATAACGACATCAGTCATCCTAGCCAGATCTCCTATCCATGCTTGTATATTCTACTCATGAGTTTATTGTCAACCTACAAACCCTACTCGTTCTTTATATCCCTCTCATTGGTTACAAAGTTTGCTAATCCTGTCATCTTTCCTTACCATTCAGCCACTGTCCGACCTGTATTGGAAAGATTTCTGAAATTTCCCTCATCTCTCAATTTAACATCTAGTGAGAGTATTCATAGTAATTCGTACTTACATACTTCATTCTTTATAGTATAACTCCATGGATGTGGTGACTGGCTCCCGTCACCCTATACTGTTTCTAAGAGCAAACTTCCTTGCCTAAAAATTTGACTTGAGTGACACAATACTCCCCCACATGTGATCCCTATTGGATGTCCTCTACCCAATGGTAAATCACTCTTTCGCACCTCCCTCGAATCCTACCCGGTTGCTCTCTTAAACAAAATTTTCTTCGACCCTCACCCCTTATCGTCCACACTTGGGGTTTTAACTTTGCACCATCTTCCTTCCCAATGGTTTTTAGGGCAACTACTACACCCCAGCTGTTTCTCCAACTTCAATTATTCGAACAATTATCATGGTGACTCTTGTCGCGTCACTATTTCTAGAATGCCCCATGGCTCCCATTGAGTCCTCCCTCCTACAATTCTTCTAACGTCTTACGTTGCTTGTTCAATAATGTTCGATATACCATGCTCGACCTAAACTGTATGTGAATCACATGAACTATACCCTATAGCAAGAGAACGCAAATCGCATACGATAAGGAATACAACAATCCTATAACAAGGTTCTATATCAAAGAACGCTACGCTGAAACATGAAAAGTCGGACAAATCCTAAGGACACTAGAACCTGATGCTCTGATACCATCTATGACACCCCGCCTAATAAAATACCGGGTGATCAGTCCTATATCAAATTACACAGGAATCTCATTTGGTTCATTCTTAACATCAATGTCATTGATTCATTAATTACTAACCACCTAGTCATTTATTAAGCGGATGCCAAATTTTATCTTTATTAATCCAACCAAAATGAAATAATAGAAAAATAAATAATCCAATATGAGAATAAAACTAAAACATTCCACAAAGTAAGTACAATATTCTGTCGAACAACGTCAAGTACAAGCCATCCACAAATGCGAATATACAAGTATCTCAATACTTGCCAAGACCAAATATAAAAGTACAAGTCCGAAAGTACGACTGATAAGATCCCTATCTAATATAGAATGAAATTAATGACTACGTCAAAGAAACCAAGCACTCCACATAGCTGAAGCCACATACTCTATAGGAAGGAATCACGCATGGCGCCCATGTGGGAGGACACCTAAAAGGTTTTTGAAAATATTTTATAGTAAGGGTTAGTACCGAAAAACATTTAGCAAGTGAATTTAAATAAGAGAAATAGATATGCAAATGCTCTTCATATTTAAATTAGTGTCGCGCACTCCCTTGAGTTTACCTCACCCCTCAACCAATGTGCACGCCTAACAGATTAAACCTAATGTTCCTAACCACTTCCCTCGTAACTAGCCTTTCCCAAATACTATACTAATTACCCCCCTAATACACCCCAAGTGAGTATAGTATTTTACCTATTAAGTTATTATTCACATTAACTTACAAAAACCTCATTTCCCATTTAATATCATACAACCGTTTCACAAGTTATATAATTAATACGATTCTTATCATATACTAACCCGTATATATTTATACCATATACACAAAATCATACTACAACATTCACACGTATATGCCGTAGATATGGTTATAACTATCCCCCCCCCCCCCCCCCTCGAGTAGGCACTCATCGGGTAATCTTTAGATGCTATCATAAACGGGTGTTCTCATCCACCCAAAATCCTGATACGTTTGGCTCCCCGTCTCAGAAAAAATATACAATCGTTGTGTAGGCGGCCATATTTTCCCACGGTAGTGAATTCGAATTAGGCACTATTCATCGCACTCCTGAACACGAACGCTATGGCCTGGGAACTATTGTCGCCCTGATCCTCAAGCCAGGGGATTCACCCACATCGGGCAACCTCCTATGATAGCATTTATTGGTATTGCTTTACTATATATATAATTCACACAAATATATATGTACTACACAACGACACATATAGAAATCCAGGCTATTGGAGTATTATGCCCATACCCAACCCTAAAATCTTTAAGTCAACGCCCCGACTTCTTAATTGTTATTACTTACACATTAATTTCTCTTATATTAATGTAACCCCTTTTCAGTATAACTGGACTCCCCATCTTTCGGCCCGAAATTAAGTGATTTTAATCCACCCTTTTAATTTACTACAATCAAGTTTAATCACTCTAAATAACAAGCTTATAATATACTAAATCATGAGCTTACATCTCCCATATCATGAAATTTAGTCAAATAATTCCAAGGTTAAGTAATTCCAGATTTGCCCTATTTCAATATTAAATTTCACTATTTCAATTAGGGCACGAATTTCAAATTTCCAACATGGTAGGTCTGAACCAGGGGTTTCAGAGATCTGGCAACCATCAGAGGTCGTTCGAACGAAGAGAACTGTCATTCGAACGACAGTGGATCTCGTTCGAACGACCATGGTAATTCCTCCTCTCTCTTTCTTCTTCATAAATCCAGTCTGCCATTGATGAATTTAAAACCCCTGTTTTGAATAGGTTTCTGCAAAAGCGTTTCCCAAATTCATCCTAAGTCCCTTTCTCCATTACAGCAATTATAGCACTAGTAATCTCATTAATTTTCAAATTCTCAATCATTAAAAGCATAATTTAACAAATCATCTATAGATTTATTATAATTCTTATACGGAGAAAACCCCAATTTATGCAAGAACTAACCCTAGAATTTCAATTGGATTACACCTCTTTTGATATGAATAGCAATATATAGTTTAATACTCAAAATTTAAACCACTTGCCTTAACCAAGATGATCTAAGGCTTTGAAGATGAAGTTGAATTGCAATTGTCTCTTTAAGATCCCCAAATTCACCTTTCCTTTGGCTCTTACTTCCTTCTCTCCCTTTAGTCTTAATATTATGACTTAATGATATCTAACCCCTCACACATCCTAGGGTTAAAACACTATTCACGTTTTGGGCATGTGGGCCCTAATTAAAATGGCTCAAACTCTCTTTATTATGTTCACACATGTGTAATTGGACCCCCAATACCCAATATATATGTGTACCCACTTCTTTTGGACTATTTTGAGCCTACCGGACTCAACTGCACACTTAAAATCGCTATCCGAATTATATTTCAAAATTTAACTCCTCACTCGTTAACTTTATTAAATATATTCACTTTTAATTATTCCTTTTAATTAATTCTCATTAATTAAAGATCACCAATTACCAAATTAGTTAATTAAAATAATTACCGAGAAATTATGAGGTGTTACAAAAGGGGTCGACCTAAGCTATCGTGGGAGAAAATTATTAGGGGAGATCTTAAGACATTAAACTTGAATGATAATATTGCTTATAATATATTTGCATGGAAAAGGAGAATCCATGTGATGAGATATGATGATGATTATATTGATTTATTATTATGCATTGATTCAGGTTACATGCTAAGGATTAGATATAATTATTATAACAGCATATATAATTTTAATAAATATACATGATCAACCTAATTGTTAAAAATATGCGGGTGTCAAATTTGAGATCTCATGTTTGAGCACTAAGATTAAGTTTACTCTTAATTATTATTGAGTTTGTTTTGTGCGGTGGATTTTGTGTTTGCTTTGACGGGTTAACTAGTCAAAGCAAGAATATCAGTGGATATCGAGACATAGGAGGCACTTGTGTTGTGATTGTTGTAATACATCCATCTGTGGATGTGAAGAAGTTTCAAGGACATAAAAGAGTATTAAGGATTGAAGGTGGAGAGTGTGTGAGTAAGTCTAAGAAAGAAGCATGGGAATCATACGAAATCACATATATATTAGGCCAAACACAGAAAATCACTTTTTAGCAAATGTTATCTTGATTTAATTTGAAGTGATCATGCAATATTAATTAAAATCAAATTCCAAACCAAATCACAAGAAGAAGAATTTAATGAAAAATCCATTTTCGGGCAAAACCTAGATTTCACCACTATTAAAGAGTTTGACAGAATCAATGACTTACAGACTACTTATTCGATAAGTATAATGCACATGTCTTCAAATCTTCAATAGATATGGTACAGTTCAACACCGTCCACAGTAAGCAGCTCTTGTCTCAATATCCACCGATCAGCCTCAAGAATTATCTATTCCTTTCTTCTTCAATAGTAGATCCTCAACTCCATAATTCAACAGCAGAGAAAATATCTATAAGGGTTTTTGAACTTTAAATGTGTTCTTCTTGATTTGGAAAAGTAATCCTTAAAAATCCAAGGGGTTTAAATGAAAAAAGAATAGAGTTTGAAAACAAAAAGAACTACAAAAGGGCTTCTTGACAAGTCTAATCACGTATCTTTATTTATAGGGAAAGTATTTGTAAAGAGATAGGCCTTGGAGATTTATAAATATATATTCTGAAAAATAAAAACTCTCATACTCATTTGAACGACCTGGTATCTCATTCAAACGTGTTTCTAACGAAACATTAAATGACATTCCACAGTGTACCCAAAAGGCAATGTTCCATATCTCATTCAAACGTGGGAACTCGTTCTAATGACATGATCATTCTTGTTTGAATGACATATCCATCTCATTCTAATGAGTTAGCGAAATTTCAAAAGTTCTATTAAAATTCATTTGAAAATATTTTGAAAAAGGTTTTAATGCAAACTCTTTTTAAAATAACCTCTAGATAATTAAAATCTTTATCAAACCACCTCACAACTCTTCTAAATGATGTTGAGATGAACAATCTTCAATATTCCAAATGTCATCAACTTCTTCTCTTCGAATACGTGGAAATAATCTTCAAGGTGTAATGGGGTGTAACGGGATAAACCAAATAAAAATAAAATGAGCAATTATAAAACTTTCAATTACAAATCTTCCCCTTTGGCTATTCCGATACAAAACACAAACCGAAGAAAAATTGACCCCTAAGACAAATGCAATAAGTGTCCTCCAAAATCAAGAAACAAACATGCATAAATGTATAAGTCTTCAACTGAAAAGTCTTTATCTTGTGCGGCCCAAAAAATCATCATCAAGACGGAATGATTTACACACATGAGATAAAAGAAACGTCGTGATGCGTACAATTTTTAAAAATAAATAAATATGCTCCCCCTCAATTTGTCCTTACCCTTTTTGTCCTTAATAAACAAAGAGTAAGACTCTAATTATGAAAGCGTTAGCATCACCCGAAGAAGCAAAGAAATCATAACAATGATAATAATTAAAGAGCATGCGATGAAATTCTAAAAGCCGTACCGACTATTTTTTTTGAAAATTTCAATTTTTTAAGCATAGAAACAATTATATGTATAAAAAGTACATATATGTACAAAAATACACCACACCATGGAATAACACTAAAATTTTTGAATCCTAAAAATAGAATGAAGTTGTGTGAACATTCTCCATGGACAAATGAACAAAGGAATTCATAACATAGGTGCACGAAGACATGAGATACTTCTAAAGAAATAAATCAATTTTAACCTTAGGTGTAAAAGTGTGGTACTTATATGAAATTGACTCAACTTATGTAACATGTCATGAATTTAAATACTTCTCCAATTAATGACTCTAAGCTATTTAATGCTTTTTAAGAGAGTCCTTTGTGCAAACCGAATGATCTTTTACTTTATAACACCCTCAAAATCTCACATATATAAGAATTCAAAATGCTAATATGTAGCGAAGTATCAATGAAATATAAAAATGGGATTGGCCCTTCTGTTTTTGTGCATCGTTAATATTTTACGCTCTTTTTGAAAATGGTGCCTTTTAACGCAAAGAGAATTTTTCTCTTTTGTAGCCCCTTTTCATTGTTTAACGTATAAAAAAAATTCGGAAAACAAAATTCGGGCAATGGTTTTTACAAGCACAGCTTATCTTTGGTACATTTGCTTCTTTATTAAGCATGATTGAGATGAGAACACCGTATCCGACATATGACAAGTAAGTACAATATTAATAAAGTTCATGCACATGTGCAATAAAGGTGATAAAGACTCTACCATGAAGAAAGTAATCATTAATGCTCAATGAAATGTTGTCCACGCATTATTAAGCATACTAAAGAAACGAAACCATGTCTTAAAACATCTTAAAAAAGTCACATGAATGGATGGAATGAAGGGGTGATTCGAATATCTTAAATGCACATCCATATGTGGTGAAAAATGAAAATAAAAAAATCTTTTTACCCTTTTCAAAAATATTACTAAAATAAAAGCTTTTTAGAATTGTTTCAAACTTTTTCTTATAAATTGAAAATATTTTTGTATTTTTCAAAATATATCAATAAGAAAAGGCATGTATAATCATAAAAATATAGTCTAACAATAGGGACAGAAGATATGAACATGATTATAACCCTATACTAGATAAAGTACCCTAACTCAATCAATGGAGCAAATACCAAAAGACTTCCTAAAATAGTTGAATCTAAGTGCATCTAAAGATTTCGTGAAAATATCGACTAATTGACGTCTGATGTTCAAAAAGCTCATGGACATGACTTTCTCCTCAACGAGATCACGAATGGAATGCTCATGTATCCTAATGTGCTTCGTTCCGGAATGTTGGACCAAATTATGGGATATATGAACTTCACTCGCATTATCACATGAAATAGTCATTGTGCCTTGGAAAATCCCATAATCTTTCAACATTTTCTTCATTCATAAGAGTTGCGTGCATCGAATCTGGATGGCTATATACTCAGCCTCCGCCATGGTCTAAGATGTGGAGTTTTGATTCTTGGTCAACCAAGATACAAGATCACTCCCAATGTAAAAACACCCACCCGAGGTGCTCCTACAATCATCAACATCCTCGACCCAATCGACATCCGAATAAGCGGACAAACGATCATCGGTATCAAATGAATACCAAATACTAGGAAAGAGTACCACTCACGTATTTAATGATACATTTAAATGCGAATAAGTGAGACTCTTTTGGGGACACTTGGAATCGGGTATAAACTCTAATGCTAGAGGCAATGTTGGGATGATTAGTGGTCAAGTAGAGAAGACCACCTATCATACTCCTATAAAGGGGTCACTCTACGACTTTGCTCAAAGCATCTTTGCTAATCATAGCGTATGTACTCATAAGGATGCGTGAGTGCTTAGCGGAGTCTAAACCAAACTTCTTCACTAGGTCTCTAGCATATTTGGATTGAGATATGAATATCCTATCCTCAAGTTGACGCACTTGGAGACCTAAGAAGAACGTACGCTCACCAACAATGCTCATTTTAAACTCACTCTTAATCTTCTCCTAAAATGTGTGAGCATGTCGGAAGCACGTGGATCCAAATACTATGTCATCCACATAGACTTAAGCAACCAATATAGAACCACTCTATCTCCTTATAAATAACATCTTATCCACTCTCCCTCTCTTAAATCCACGAGATAAGAGATAAGAGGTGATCCTTTCGTATTAATAATGGGGTGCTTTTTTCAAACCATACAATGCCTTCTTAAGATAACAAACGTGTCGCAGGTGCTTTGGGTATTCGAACCCCTTTGGTTGTTCCGTGTACACTTATTCCTATAGAATTCCATTAAGAAATGTACTCTTAACATCCATTTGATATAATTGAAGTGTGGATGACATGCTATGACGAGTAGTAAGCGAATGAACTCAAGGCTAGCAATAGGAGTGAATGTATCGTCAAAGTCTAAACCCTAAATTTGGGTGTAGCCTTGAGCGGCCAACCTAGCCTTATTGTGAACTATGGTACCATTATCATCCATCTTATTCTTGTAAATCCACTTAGTACCAATTACATTAGTCTCACTAGGTTGGGGAATAACTCCCGTATTCTCAGGCTCGACTAAAGAGGTGTAGCAAAAGTAGCTAACCACATTATCAAGTTAAGCGCGAGTCCTGACACCTAGTATGGGATCACCAAGTATAGTGGAGGGGTAATGACTCTTTTGAACCAAATAGGGTTGATCCTCGAAATCAAGCATGCGGTCCACTAGAGTAGTATGAGGAATAACGAGATCTTCACCGGGGGTGCATCATCCTCACACTCGGGGTTAAGGTTAATAGATTCTGGTGGATCATCGTCTCTAATCGTGATGTTTATTGACTCTATAACCTTAGATCTTGCAAGGTTGAACACACTATAATCCCTACTCGACGATGCATAACCTAAAAATATCCCCTCATCACTTGGGGATTTTATCTTTCCTAAGTGCTCTCTATATTTCAAGATGTAGTAAGTACTCCCAAAGACACATAAATATTATAGTTTTTTTTTTTTTTACTGTTCATAACTCATATGGTGTGTGTAACGTATGTCAATGGAGATATACCCTATTCACCATATAGCATTCAGTATTAACCCCCTTTGCTTAAAATTATTGAGCTACGTTTCTCCCAAGAAGCATAGATTTAGCAATTACTTGAATCATCCAATTCTTCCTCTCAACTATCCCATTTTATTAAGGAGTATGAATGGATAAAAAATCATTTTTAATTCCCACTCCATCATAATAGCTATCCACTTCAGCTTCTTTAAATTTAATGTCATTGTCACAATGCATCCAAAGAATAGTGACACTGTGTTGGTTATGTAGGAAACGACACTTGGTTGTTAGAAACTCAATCGCATCGGACTTTTCTTTAGGAAACCACATGATAGATGTAAATACCTCATCATAGGACCCCCTGAAGCACCTCCTTAGGTCGCTAGCACTCACCCGTTTACCATATACCCTAGGTAATACTCCGAGTATCGAAAAGAGGCCACTTGGTTCTCCTAGGCCCCATTTGATTATGGTCAACTCTCCAGCATGAGTGAAGCTTAGTAAATCTCTAAAGGGATCTAAATACCCTTTCCAATAGTCCACGCCATGCACGAATCGGCCTTACGATTCGGACGAATAACCCTTTTAACTCTAAAGGATCATTGGGCGCTTTTGAAACCCCTTTGACCTTGGTCAAATTTTTGAATCAAGTAAAGCTCAATGAAATCTCGAAGGGCACTGAATTCCCTTTCCAACGGTCCCCCGTGCATAAAAAAGCCTTATGGTTGGATGAAAGATCCATTTTCCTCCAAAAACCTCTTGTCCAGAGACCATCGGGCGCTTTCGAGCCCCGTTTAACTTCGATCAACTCCTAGATCCTTAAGTAGCTCAATGGATTATTAAAGGGCACTGAATTCCTATTCTAATGGTATGTACCGTGTGCGATTCGGATTTATGATTTGCATTTTATGACTATTTTTTTAAACTACTTCGCACTGCCTATAGGCCCCTCAAGAACCCTGCCTATCGGTAGGGTGTCCTTTCCCTTACTCAGTAAGGCAAGCACCGTGATGATAGGAAAGTCAATCCCTATGTCGATCGGCACCCCCGTTGACCCTATAAATAAGGTTCGTTACCTCACCTTAAAAAATACACAAGGATGCTCCTCTCAAAAAGTCAGAGAACATTCCCAATTCGAGCTTTCCTTTACCCAAAAGCCCATTTTCTCTCATTTCCTTCCATTACTTTCTTACCTCACTTGGTAATCCACCCCACCTCTTCATACCACTTCCATACCATTTCAAGATAAGATATTAGCATCTCAAAAATAGCAACAAGCACTCATAAGGAGGTCTACTTCTCCAACCCCTTCTCTAGTTTTTACATTTTAGTGTTATTTATCTTATTTCTACTTTTATACTTTTGTTTCATTACATCACATCCACTAATCTCTACTATTTATTAATAATATTACATATAATCCATTTTTATAAAAACCCCAAAAAAGAACAAAAAAGGGTTTATCCATAAATTCCAAAAGTGAGATTTCTATTTCACATTTTCACTCTTACAACACATTTTTATCTACACACATCCCACATTTGGATTTATGGGTTGAACCCCAGCCTTATGTAATTTTCCAACTATGTGGACCTTGATGCCCTTGGGCTATGTAGTCGTCTTGGCTCGATCTCTATATTCGAGTCCTCCCTTTTCATTAATATATATATATATATATATATATATAAAATATCTTATTATATATAGTTTGTGAGTTTTATGCTCCTAAATACTTGTGTTTCGTTCAACATGCACATTCACTCTTTCATAGAGATTTGTGATTTGGCGAACACTTACATCATATTTTTATCATTATTTTCCATAACAGTCCTATGCATGAATCCGCTCTGCCCCTTTCCATGACCCGAGTTGGATGATTTCATTCCCCCATTGTTTATATTATACACATGTACCCACATGTCACGGAGTCTAAAAGGAGAAGAATAACATTAACTCATGAGAAACCGAAAGGGCGGAATGGGTACCTAACACCTTCCCATTTCGTAACTTCATCCTTGCACCTTTGAACTAAGTGGTTTTGCAAGCATCAATTTGACCTTGATGCCTTTCTCTCTAGGCGGCAAAAATATTTTGCCTGTTTTGAGCAAAATAGGTTTTCGACTCTATCTCTTCACATTATCCCCCACTTGACGATGGTCGACCCCAATATTTTGCATGCTCCGGATGGAATCTGATCATGTATGGCTACAGTGGCGACTCTGCTAGGGACCCTTTTTATAAGAACTAGACACTATTTTTACATGGGTGTTATTATTTGCTCTCTTACTTTTTTACATGTGTACATGTGCTCTTACTTGTATATTCCCTTTACTCCTTTACTTATTTTATTTGTATGCCCATCTCATGCTTATCTCTATCATATTCTCTCCTCATGTATGTATCACCTTTTACTCACTTATACATGCTCACTTTACACTTGTATATATTATCCATTCTCACTTCACATATATACAATTTTATATAGTTTCACCTCTACTTACAGGCTCCACACACCACTTGTATATATCTATGCTTAGCTTCACTAGCACACACCCACACTTCTCTCACTTGTACATGTTTCCATGCTGACTTACTCATCTCACACACCACTTGTAATTGATACATGATTAAGCTCATTAGCACACACATTCACTTGTATATGTTCACATGATCACTCACACTACTAATATGTCACTCTCTCACCTTCCACATCTCACCCACTTATTCACATGCTTCCCTATCACCATGCTTAGTATATTCTTCATACTCCATGCTAGATTTACTTTATATTCTCCCTCATAGTAGTAGTTCCCCGTACTTAGCATGCAATAAAAAAATCTCTCCATTAGATACTAACTAAGACTCATGCATTTTTGCACGGCACATCACCAAAGCATGGTAGTATTGACCTAAATTTTGTCCCATATTGGGAGGTCACTTCGTGATGGGTGCTGGATTTGCTGGGGGTGCGGTTAAACTAAGCGATATGATTCTCACCTTTAATTGGCCTCATACATTAGACATATATCGAACAGTTCTCCCCGTATCGTATCGTTTGACCGAACTCAAGACAGGAGGTATATGGCAGGAAACTAGTTCATATACGTCGAGTATATAGAATTCTCTCTCACACGTACCATCCCCACGAGGTTTGTCTTGAGGAAATTCACGTACCCTCAGTTATATCAAATGGATTGTCTACACATACTGATGAATAATTTCCCTTATAGGCAAGAGGTATTTCGTGGAAGTAATGCTAAAGGGAGGAACCCTTCTTCTAACCCAATAAAGTGCATAAATCTCATACAGGCGTCAAACTTAGGGTACTCATAATTAGTTTTTTGGTTACCATGCAAAAATCTACCACACACCCGAATTTTTGCACTATTTTGCCTCTTTTAAATAGAACCCTATCCGCGAACCTAAAACTAAGTTAAACCGTGTCTTATATTTTTAAACCCTCTTTTCCTCAGGCTTGGATCTTGTCCATCATTTTTCTTGCATTTAGGCAAGCATAATACCAGTGAAAACTTAATGATAATAATCATGATGGGATTCCTCTTCTTTTTCCCTCCTTTTAAAAAACAAAAATACCAAAAACATTTTTCCTCTTTTAAAAAATACCAAAAATTACGCCCTTTCATAAACCCAAATCATTTTCCCTCGCAGGTCGATCGCATACCTGACTTTAGCCTGGCTCCCTATTGGCTTAGGTCTTTCGTTAAAACACCCTGAAGATCCACTGCTTCTTCTGCTACTTCAATCTAATTTGGGATCTACCTCGGGAGGCTATCCACGGAGAATACCGATCAAGCACCGAATGTTCATCCAAATCTGATGTCCATCTTAGCCCAACTCAGTGCCATGATTGACAACCTTCAAACTGATGTTCAAGAGATGTAGTGACATCGAGACTAGACTTCTGAGGCTCATAAACTTAAGATCCTTTTTCCTCGTGCTATGGGCCACCTGTCCCCAGTCCTATTTGGGTCCTTAAAAATACCTACATGTCCTGTACGCTCGGCCTACAAACGGATCGCCACCTGCTCAACTCACAATTCCAAACCTTGCCCAGCCAGGGGCTAATCATTCAGTACCCTTGGAGCCCAAACAAGAAGATTGAAAAAGGTCAAGTAAGACCTCAAGCTGTTATCAAATAAGTTTGACCAAGTCAAAATCTCTAGAAACTACATGGACTATACCCACATGTATCCTTACCCTAAGGCCAGATTGCCAGAGAATTTTAAGTTGCTAGAAATCAAAGTACTGGGACACCGGGCCCTCAATTGTATTCCTACACAGTTATCATCTAGCCATGACTCTTCTCGGTGTCTCAGAAGAAATAATGGCTAAAATGTTTTAGCAGACCTTGAAAGAAAGTAATCTCCGATTGTTCTTGTCTCTCGAAGAATTCAGAATCCATAGCCGAGAAGATGTAGGCCTTTAATTCATGTCTTAGTATAAGTACAATGATGAGTTAAAGGTCGTGTGTAGAGATCTAGAGTTGCTAAAGTAAAACCCTATGGAATCAGTCAGTAGTTTCATTGGAAGGTGGAGAGAGAAAGCCGCCACTATGACCAACAGGCCCTCTGAGGAAGAACAAGTGAGAATTGTGAAGAAAAACTTCTTTCCCCATATTCGAGCATCCATGGGAGGATATTATTATCCGTACTTCTTAGCCCTCCAAGAAACTGGTGCAGCAATCGAAGAAGATATCACCAAAGTGGAATCTGAACCAAAGAAGCTGACTAGATAGTTTATATCAAAAAAGTATGAGAAGCCCTCTAATGCCTCAGTATCAACCATCAACATCATATCACAACATGTTACCTCTTGGTAACCATAAAGTCACCCTAATCTTGCCATATAAGAATACACTTAGCTCCATGCTCCCCTATCAAAAGTTTACCAGGCCCTGTTAGCCTGAAGTCTTATCAAGCCATTCAAACCTCGACCATTACCAATCCCTCTCCCTACAAACATCAAGCCCAACGACCCTTTAAAACTTTCACTAAGTAGCAGGACACACCATCAACTAATGTTTTCACCTAAGAAACGTAACCCAAGGCTTGATAGATCGGGGTATCATTGCCCCACCATATGATCCCAAACCCAACACCACTCACACCCACTTTCCAGTACATGGAACCGGAACGAGTGCCATATTCTTGGAAAGCAACCCCAAATTTAACCCTTTTACCTAGATTGTGTTTATCAAATCACCCACCATCCTCAAAGTCTCACCCAAACCTCTCAAGGTGTGCTCGTCCTTTCTCTTGCATCCCATAAGATTTTCTAACCAAGCTCTATCACTCCTTATGACATCTTTTATTATCGTATGATCTTGATCATAGGGGGAGTCATCCAATTACTCATTTTTCTAAATCAACTCCTAAGGTTTGGGCTAAAATTAACCATGAAAATGTTTATCGACTATCATAGATTCACTGGCTTATTTATGGAAGCTCGAAAATCGGATTAAGAATCAAATGAGTGGATAATAACCATTGAAAAAGTCATTATAGATGATATTATACAGATCACGGTCAATATATTTTGCATGATGGGGGAAATCTGCGACATCTTCAAGCTGCTTACTGCTTTGAAGCTTCAGGGATGACTGGTCCCGTCACTCCTGCACTTCCCTTCTAAATGGAAAGATTTATATGATGAGGCCGTAGAGGTTGTTGAATGCATTAATTACTCTTATAAGGAAGACATCGTCGCTACTGAATGGGGGGTGACTTTGATAGCTCAAATGATAACTGAATCATAAAGAAGCCAATTTAGTTGCCGATTTATGCTGAATGATCTCCTTCGAAGATTTATTTAGAGAAATTAATAGAGCATCCATTCAACTCTAAGTGGACGAATCCATGAGGTTTTTATTCTTCCCCGCTTCTGTAAACCACATGACCAAATCAAGGCATACTACAAAGATCATATTCCGCATTCAACCGGAGTAGACAAAAGAAAGGGAGTTTTCAAAGAGCTCCTAATGCTAAAAATGGTCGATGAAGAAAGTAAAGTCCTTAATCAGGTTAAGAAAACCAAAGCTAATATAACCTTATATAGACTCTTCATATTTTCCCAGATATATCGAAATGGTGTGATATAGCTCCTCATTAAACCCATAGTTTATCCATCTACGACTCTCTAAGAAGCCGTGAATATGGTTCGATCCTTGACCTCTACCAGACTCCTCTATTTTTTCAAATAAGAAATCCAAAAATTTGACCCTGATCATAGTTATGCTCTCAACATCTCCATTGAAGTCTTGGGAAAAATGATCCCACTATCACTTGTCTATAATGGATCTTCTCTCAATGTATGTCCACTCAGAACCTTCAACAGGTTGGAATTAAAATTTAGTGACCTCACTCCTACATTTTCCATTGTGCGCGCTTATGATAACACTCGTCGAGAAGTAATGGGTTTGATAAAACTCACACTAGGGAGTGTCCCTATCAATGCTCTGACAGAATTCCTAGTCATTAACATACCCGCTTGCTTCAACCTACTCCTTGGTCACCCTTGGCTCCATAACATTCAAGAAGTATCCTCTTCTCTCCATTAAAAACTAAAGTTCTTTGCCAATGGTTAAGTCATCACCATTGTGGGGGATGATGACAATAATAGTAATCCAGTGTTTGAGATTCAATATAGGACCAATAACATGATTCTCTTCTATTTCAAAATCGAGTCTATCCAGAGCACAACCCTCACGGAAAAGTCAATGTAATTTAAATGTTTAAAAATATACGCCCATGCTCGAAAAGGGGATAGGGAGACTCCCGCAAGGAATCCTCAATCCCATAATCCTGAAATAAGCCTTTCCCCCATGTCGCTTGGACTACGAACCTTCACTATCTGAACTCAAAGCACTCTGTATTCCATAACCAAAGAGAAGCCTAGATAATGAAAAGACTATTTCGGGGGACTTTCAGAATAGAAGATTCGTCAAGGAGGATAAAGACTTATCTTTCTGTATATTCTATGAACCATGGTCTGATAGCGTCGACAAGAAGATGAAATCGGGCCTGGAGATCTTCTTTCAAGATAATAACACTTAGGATGAAGATCGGAAATATGAAGTGGAACCTCTGACCGATCAAACCATGGCAATCATTAAAAACTCCAAGGGAAGAAACTCCGAGGAATACTTTGGCATACAGACACTGGGGTGAGTCTCTATATGATCTGCTTAGATAATGTGTCGTCGAACCCGTCCACCCAAATCACAACTGCTAATATGCCTCTCCTAAACTGGCATAAAATCCCAATCCAGCCTACTCAACCTCATCCCAGCCCTGTTATTTATCCTATTCAAATATCTGCCTATTTTTGTTTCTCCTTTTCCTGATGTAAATGTAACTGAGACCTCTTTTGACAAGGCTCTCATTGTTGTTTTCCCTAAAAATGAAATAAATGAAGATTTTGAGTATCTTACTGTGTCTTACATTAATTGTATTAATTCTAATCAAACTTTTGATGAGGATGATTTTGTAAGTGAGCAATTATTAACTCATCTTAATAAGAAAAATAATAAACAACATAACCGCGTCTAAACTAATGATAATGAGACTGTTGTTAATAATCTCGGTTCTAGTAGCCACTAGCGTGAGATTAGGATAGGGTACACCATTAACGAGAATGAGCGTGCACAGTTTAAAGAGATATTGAAATAATTAATGGGTTCCTTCACGTTGTCCTATGATGACATGTCTGGCATTGACTCGGTAATAGCTCAACAAAAGAGCTCGATATTCCCGAAATACAAACCGACCAAGAAGAAATTAAGAAATCTCTAAACGAAATGGTCCCTCAAAGTAAAAGAGGAGGTAGTTAAACAACTGAACGTTGGTTTTAGTCGCATATTCGAATACCCTACATAGCTTTCCAACATCGTCCCATGCCAAATCAGGAGGAAAAGTCTGTATCTGCATTGACTATCGAGATTTGAATAAAACATTCCAAAAAGATTATTACGCATTACGAAACATCGACATGATCATGGATAATAAGTCCACCCATCCCCTCAAATCATTTGTCCACAGATTTTCCAGTTATAACCAGATCAAGATGCACCCTGACCACCAAGAGAAAACTGCCTTCATCGCCCCATGAAGAACCTTCTGCTACATCAACATGCCATTTAGGCTAAAAAAAAATTTAGGGATACATATCAAAGGGCTTCCACAACCATCCTACATGACCTTATTCACAAAGAAGTTGAGGTTTATGTTGACGACATGATAATTAAGTCCAAGACTCTGGAAGGTCATATTCTCAGCCTTCGAAAGTTCTTCGAGTGACTGTGACAATACCCGATGCAGCTTAACTCACAAAATTTTATTTTCGGCATCATAAAGGGGAAACTCTTGGGATTAATTGTTAGTGAGAAAGTAATTAAAGAAGACCCCTCAAAATTGAAAGTTATACTCGAGATTCCACCACCCCGAACGGAAAAGGAAGTCTGAGGATTCCTAGGTCAATTGTAATATATTAGTCGGTTCATCAGCCAACTGACCTTTATATGTGAACCCATTTTCAAACTTCTCTCAAAAGATTCAACCAAATTCTGGAATGAGGCCTTCCAATAATCCTTTGAACAAATCAAACGATACCTCACTCGACCTCCGATACTCATGCCTCCGTAGCCAGGTCCCCCCCTCCTCATGTACTTTACCGTCATTGATACCATAGTAGGGACTTTGCTAACCCAATACAATGAAGAATCCCACAAGCAAAGATCCATCTACTATGTTGGTTGAAAACTAGCTCTGTATGAAGTCAATTACATTTCTTTAGAGAAAGAGTAGGTCATACAGAAATTACGACACTACATGCTTATTTTTCCCATCAGATTAGTAACCCGATTAGATCCCATCAAATACCTACTAGAGAAACCCACTCCTTCAATCCGAATGGCCCGATGGTTAATGTTGCTAGCCAAATTCGATATTGTGTACGTCACGCAGAAATCCATAAAAAGGAGAGCGATCTCCGACTACCGTGTCGATTATCTAATGGAAGGAACCGATGTTTGGATCTGTAAATTCCTAGGTGAAAACATTCTTTGTACCTCTTAGGAGGTTCTCAAATGGCAGATGTACTTTGATGAAGCTGCTAACAAGAAAAATTACGGCATTAGAATACTCTTGATCACCCCTGATGACTCCCATACCCCCATTATCATTAAACTGGAATTCTCTTACACCAATAACATGACTGAGTATGAGGCATGCACGTATGCCTCAAGATCTTCCTCGAGAAAGGTATCGAGAACCTAGACATCTATGGGGACTCTACCTTTAGTGTCGAACAAATCCTCAGAAAATGTAAAGTTAAAAACGAAAAGCTCATAACCTTATATGCCCATCTAGAAGAGCTCGCCTCCCGATTTAATGATGTAACCTTCCATTACCTTCCTCGCTCAAAGAACAATCTAGTCGGTGCCTTACCTTAGCCTCTCTGGTCAATATGCTCGAGGGAGTAACAACGGCCCCTTTCCTGGTTCAAAATCAAGTTGTGCCCACCCGTTACAACCACATTGAGCTCATCACCAAAGAAGACTCTGAAATGGATGGATTATAGTATTATAATATTTGTCTTTGCCTTAATCATGGTAAGTATCCCTGAGATGTAGATAAGAAAGATCGTATGATCCTTTGCAAACTGGTTACCCAGTACATCATCTGCAATAAAGTACTTTTTAAGAGAAACTTCAATGGAACCCATTTATATTGCATAGTAGGGACTGATATTGAAGGAATGATGCAAAAATCCACAACGGGGAATACGGGGCCCATATTAACGGTCACTTACTTTCCAAAAAGATCATTCGCCAAGGTTACTATTGGACTACTATAGTTCCAGGATGCACTTCCTATGTTCGAAGATGCTTCAAATGCCAATAATTTGCCAACCTCTAACCCTTGCCTCCCCGAGAATTGTACAACATGACCTCTCCTCGGCCCTTGTCTACCTGGGTCATAAACATCATAGGGAATGTCACTCCCAAAGCTTCCTACGGGCATAAGTTCATCCTAGTCACCATTCACAACTTTGTTAAATGGTTCGAAGTCGAGTCACACGAAGTACTGAATGCCAAGAAAGTGGTCGTATTTATAAAATATAACATCATTTGTCGATATGGGGTTCCTCATGAGTTAGTATCTGATAATGGGCTCCATTTCGAGGTCGAGGTTACAGAACTGGTCGATGAGTATGTAATTCAGAAGGAGGGACAAGTCTTCTCTTTACCGACCCCAAATCAACGGCGCTATCAAAGCCACCTACAAAAGCATCAAAACCATCATCAGTAAGATGACCAAAAGTTGCAGATACTGCGCCGACCTGATCCCCTACACCCTCAGGGGCTACCGCACCTCCATTAGAACACCTGCTGGGTCTACCCCTTATTCTCTAGTTTACGTTATGGAAGTAATTCTCCCCCATCGAGTTATGAGTGCCTTCTCTGCATGTCATGCTTGAAAGAACGGTCAATAAAGAAGATTATAATCAGAGCCACTATAATAAATCTTACTCTTTGATGAAAAGGGATTTAAAGCTCTACACCATATACAAGGGTACGATCCTCGGATGGCACTATCATTTAACAGGAAAGTCAAGGACCGCGGTGTCAAAGAAAGAGATCTTACCCTCAAAAAAATTATCAAACCTCTCTGGGACCCAGAGGAAAGTTCAAACCTAATTAAAGAGGCCCCTACATCATGAAGAAAATTTTGTTAGGTGGTGCCATTATGCTCATGGAACTCGATGAAAAAGAAATGGCGCCTCCAGTCAATATGGACCGTCGTAACAAATTCTACCCACAATCTAAATTCTCGGCGTGCTACAACTCTTCTCATCCCCCTTTTATTCTAATATATATATATATATTCTTAATTTCCCAAACCCAGAATTATGTTTGACCTTATCCCCTCAAAACAATTATTTACAAAATGAAACTTGTTAAACTTTGAAAACTCACAGAGGTATGCAGGCAACCCATACGACACACATGGGCACGGTCCTTTCTTTTTCACAAAATGCTATTATTTTCTAACCCCCGAAAAAGGCTATCCATGTCATCATTCACATAAACAAAAGGATTATGTATGCCTTAGAGATTGGTATAGATAGTTCAAAAGCAAAATTTATCAATGACATAACAAAATATTATTAAAAACACTTATATTTTTAATCAAGGAACCCAATCATTACATGAAATATCTGTTAAAGGATTCAAATAGACCTCCCCCTTTCTAACCTACAAGCAACCTACCCAACCCCTGCCAGATAACCAGCTTTACAGAAAAATCCTAAAACATCTCAAATACCAACATAAACCACCCTAAATAAAATTCTCGAGCTTCATAAATACTACCAACAGCTTCACAAATACTACCCCCAACTTCATAAACATTGTCCTCAACTGCCAGACGACCCTGTCTCGTCACCATATTGTGCTCCTAGAAGTCCCTAGGTCTTCTACTCCTGATTAGTGATTTCCTCAATGCAGCAGTAAGCCTTAACAAGCTTTCTCGAAACCACAATGCCCTCTTCCATGGTCTCAAAGGCAACATGCCACCTTTGCCTAGTCTCTTCCTCCAAAATATTTCTGACTACGTGCTTCCAAAACCATTTTAGGTAATCCCCAAACACATGACAGGCCCCTCCAATAGATTGTGGTAGATGGGTAGATGGCCGACGGTGCTGCTATAAAGGTTCCAATATCATCTGTAAAGATTCAATCAAGTCCTCCACTGGGAAGAGGTTGGTTATATGAGGAGGTACTATTTTCTCCACCTCACTTGGCTCAGAAGCCGCCATGAAAAATTAAAGGAAGTCTAGTGAAGGCCAACCAACAGCACATACCGATAGCCTCCCGACTGCAAAATGGACTGCGAGTTCCCCCACCAAGGCAGAAACCAGTGAAAACATTGACCCTGTGCTCCATAAACCAATTAACCCAATTTTCTATTGAAGGGTCAAAACTAAAGAATGGCATAGTAAAGAAATTAGGGACACCCAATAGGGGATGATCAAGAGGGACCTCCAGGCAAAACCTCTCGAAAAGCCACATGAATAGGATCAGAGGGATCCCCCTTAAAAAATCGATATGATACTCCTTCCAAGCATCGAGACCATTCAGGGTGTTCGCCATCACTACCATTACAAGACTACAGTGGTAGGACCACGCCACTATCGTGGCCACCTGAGGATCGATCGTTAGGTCCCCCATCACCAGTAACAGCTTAATAATCAGGCCCAAGGCAACAACTCCAATAAAGCCATCATCAGTACAGTCTCTTAAGCACACCAAGATCGATAAAATCCAACAAAGGCGATTAGCTCCACTTTAGATCAAATTTTCAATCTCCTCCGCCATATACCAACTAAGCCTCCAAAGCCTTCCTCATTCCAAAAAAAATCTAAAAAACATATTTCTCCTACTTTTTCTCAAAATAAGTCCCTTCAAAGGGAAAATCTTTCAACCATGCCTCGAAGGCTTCCCTCTATTCAAAAATTTCAAAAAATACATTCAAAAATTCCAAGAACACATTCTTCTAATTTTTCTAAAAAATAAAACATCACTAGAAAATTAAAGTGCATGTAGAGTAAGCCCCTAAATCAATATAATCAAACAAAAAGTTCATCATGTTTGCCTTCTTGAGTCACTATTCAGGTGCAAAGCCAATACATCAAGCATAGAACATGGTCAGTACCAAGATCCTCTAGTCACAATGGAGAATCTGTGAGAAAATATCAAACAATGGATGTTACCTCACCCTCCATGGTCTGCCGCAACACTCTCTCCCCAAAAGTATGAGACGTACCCAAACTCATGTGTTAGTAACCTCCTTATCTACACATGCATACCCATAGCCCTTGCGGTCCTCGAAGGAAGACTCGAAGGGTAGAAGCCCACCTACATCCCTAGTATAGAGTCATTAATACACTCAGAAACAAGGTTTTGAGGCCAGAGAAAGGATGGAAATCGGCAGTCCCCTCTGAATTTCATCCCGAAAATGCTAAAAAATTCCAATAATTGCTCAAAAAATTCCTAAAAAATCCTTTAAAATACCGAACATTATTCTTCCTAAGGAAATCATCATTTTGGAGAACTAATCCCATTACAAACTCTCAAAATTCCCAAATGGATTAACCTCACACCCTTATCTCCAATGTATTCCCCAATAGAACCAATAATGCGCTCGCATTCGAGCCCTGGCAGAAACTACAAGTCAACACAGTCCCCAATGGAATCAAAAGTGTACCTGCACTAAAATCATTTATGCTTTCCCCAGTGGAGCTATCCCCATCCAAACTATAACTTTAGGTCCTCAGAATCAACCTTAACTCAACTTTAGGTCCTTAGAATTGACCTTAACCCGTAGAATCAGTTATCATAACTTTAGGTCCTCAGAATTGACCTCGACCCGCAGAATTAGCCGCTACAACTTTTTCACCTCAGAATTGACCTTGATCCATATAATCGGTCGTTATAACTTTAGGTCCTCACAATAGAACCCAATCTATAGAAGTGGTCGTCACGACTCTAGGTCCTCGAAATTGACCTCGGCATGAAGAATTAGTTGCTACAACTTTAGGTCCTCAGAATTGACCTCAGCCCGCATAATGGGTCGCCATAACTTTAGGACCTCAGAATTTATCTCAGCCCACAGAATCGGCTGCTATAACTTTAGGTCCTCAAAATTCACCCCAGCCCGTAAAATTGACCGCTACAATATTAGGTCCTCAGAATTCACCTCGGCCCCCAGAATCAATCGTTACAACTTTAGGTCCTCAAAATTTATATTTGCCCTCTAAGTTAGTCGTTACATTCCGTAGGTCCGTGGAATTGATCTCAATACTCTATAGGTCCTCGAAATTGACCTCAACCCACACAATTGGTTCTCGTAACTTTAAGTCCTTAGAATTGACCTCAACTATCTGAAATGGCCACCTCTTCTCCTTAATGTCCGTAGAATTGACCTCAATACTCTTCCATAACATCGATATGGTGTCTATCATTCGATAACCTTCACTTATTACAAGATCTCCCATCGAGGATCCTTGTAGCCACCCCATCCTAGACCCTCTTAATCACCCCTTTATGTCCCTAGCACTCACCCATTCTTCATAAATCCTAGGTCATACTCTGATTACTGACCTAGAGGCTATCGAGCACTCTCAAGCCCCATTTAACTCTAGTCAACTTTCCAGCTTGAGCGAAGCTTAACAAATATCTAAATGGCTCTAAAGGGTCAATAGGTACTCCCGAACCCCATTTGAACTTAGTCAACTCTCTGAACCAAGCTAAGCTTAATGAAATCTCGAAGGTAATTAAATTACCTTTCCAACAGTCCGACCTAGCATAAATTGGCCTTATGATTTAGGCAAACGATTCATTTTCCTTCGAAAACCTCTTGTTTAAAGACCATCGGGCTCTTCTGAGCCTCATTTGACTTCGATAAACTCCGCACCTAGGAGTGGCTCACTGAATTCTTAAAGGGAATTGAATACCCTTTTGAACGGTCCACCCGTGTGCAATTCAAACTTATGATTTGCATTTTATGCCCATTTTTTAAAAAAATCGTTATGCACTAACTATAGGAACTTCAAGAACCCTACCTATCAGCAGGGTGTCCTTTTCCTTGCCCAGCAAGGCAACCAACCTGATGATATGCAGGTAAAGTCCTATGCCAATCATCACCATCGCTGACTCTATAAATAGGTTCCATGACATCACCTTGAAAAAGACACAGGGATACCCCTCTTAGAAAGTCAGAGAACATTCCCCTCAAATTCAAAGCCATTCCCTTTCCCCCAAAGCCTATTTTTCCACATTTCCTTCCATCACTTTCTTACCTCACTTAGTTGTCCACCCCACCTCTTCATACTACTTCCACACCATTTCAAGATTAGCATATTAACATCTCAAAATTAGCAACAAGTACTCATAAGGTGGTTTACTTCATCATCCCCTTCTAGTTTTTCCATTTCAGGGTTATTTATCTTAGTTTTACTTTTATACTTTTGTTTCATTCCATCGCATCCACTAATCTATTCTCTTTATTAGTAATATTGAGCATAATATATTTTCATAACACCACCACCTCCACCACCACCACCACCCAAAAAAAAGTGGTTTTATCCATAATTTCAAAAGTGGGAATTCTATTTCACATTTTCACTCTTACAACACATTTTTATCTCACACACATAAAAGAAGTCCCATATTTATATTTATGGGTTGAATCCCACCCCTATGTTATTTTCGAACTACGTGGACTTTGATGCTCCTTAGGCTACGTAGGCATCTTGGGCCAAGCCCGATATTCGAGTCCTCCCTTTTTCATGACTATATATTTATTTTATATCTTATTATATATATTTTTTGAGTTTTATGCTCCTACATACTTGTGTCTCATTCGACGTGCACATTCGCTCTTTCATAGCGATTTGTGATTCGGCAAACACTTACATCATATTTTTTAGAACACTCCTATGGATGAATCTGTTGCGTCCCTTTCCATGATGCGAGTTTGGTGATTCCATTCTCCCATTGTTTATATTATACACATGTACACACACGTCACGGAGTCTAAAATGAGAAGATTAACATTATCCCACGAGAGACCAAAAGGTCAAAATGGGTGTCTTCCCATTATACGAAAAATAAATGAGATATACGGGTACCTCCCCTAGAAGCCATAACTAGACACCATTCCCCATATTGAGCCTTTTTAGAAATAAATATAGAGAGTTTCTTCGTACATAGCACATATATTTACCAATGAACCACGAAATGCTATGGTTCTTACATTTGATTTCTGAATTTATTCAGAAGTAATTCGCGAGATCAAGAGTGCTATCACATAGCTTTGTATCGGATAAGTTCATGAGTTAGATATAAGCAAATCGAACTTCTTACATCTGCCATAGGTTAAACCACCGCCTCATAGGTCCCTCGACTTATTCTACCATAGAGGCTAACGATAGACAATAACTCCCCCTCGAACATAGCTCGAACTATTTGGTTTCGCAAGCATTGATTTGACATTGATGTGGTTCTCCCGAGGATGAAACATTCTTTTGTCGGTTTAGAGAAAAATAGGTTGGTGACTCTATCTCTTCACATTATCCTCCACTTGACGACGATCGACCCCGATATTCCGTGCGTGCCGGAGGGAATCCGACCCTGGATGGACATAATAGAGTATCTCAAAAGTCATCAACCATCACGGGGATGCTTTTCTTACCACCAATACTCTCCATACAAGTAGGACCTATAAGATTTATGTGTATCAACTCCAATAAACGAGAGGTGGTAATGGTTTTCAACTTCTGATGGGTACTTCAGATTTATTTTCCTTATTGATAAGGACCACAAACCGAGGAAATAGGTTTACCAAGCATTGGTAAGCCATGAACAAGGTTCTTCACATGAATTAGTTGTTGATTACAAGGTCTATAGAGGAGACCATGGCGTTATTTCACACAGAGGAGGATTTGGTAATGATCCCATAGCAATTATCGTTGATCCTCACACCCTGAAATAATAGTTATCAAGATTGATCATATACATTACACTCGAATTGGTTGAACTTTACCATAAAGCTTGCATAGTAAAGTTGGATTCTGCTAATCAAGTTCACTTTTAACTTTTTGACATACAACATATTGTTCAATTTAGGAAATTCGAGTATCGCAACACAACTACAACCTAAAACTATACCTACTCCCATCTCTAAAGGTGACTTTTCCTTCCTTACAATCCACAAGGTCGGATAAATGAGACTTGCCACTAATCATGTGCCTAGATCACCCACTATCAAAATACCATTAGGAACTATTTTGAACCTTAAGAGCAACGTGAACAACAAGGGCTTTTTTATCTTAATTGGGCACTTAAGTGGAGGTAGCATTTTTGCCCTCATTGTTGTTGGCTCTAGTCATGGTGTTGGAAGCGCTTTCAAGAGTTATAGATATCCTTTAAAATTCTTCCATTAAGCTTTGAGAAGTCACTACTAGGAACTTAAATTACTCTCTAAGACTAGAAAAGTCACTATAGCGGTGCGCGGGAGTATGTGTACATTTAGTTCTCTCTAACTTATAGAAAAATTCCTTAAGTTGACTTCTCCATTTGCAATAGATGCAAACATAGAATTTCTTGGGTCTACCTTGTTTCACTCATTTAGGTTTCCATAAGGATTTACCATAAATTTAAGAACCGATTATGGTTCAGCGTGGGAAGTGGATTCACCGTCATAACCTATTTTTTGCCTCTCCCTAAAGCGCAAAGAAAAATCGAGGAGCATCCTTCCAACCTTCTTGGATGTATCCTCTATAGTGACCTTGACCTCCCGGGCCCATTCTATATCTTTCTAGAGTTAGGATACAAGGGATTTAAATTTTTCACGCGTCTATAATGAAGCTTGAAGATCTGTCGTAAGACTGGCCACTTTATTGGTCAAGTCAGCATTTTCCCTCTCCACCAAAACTACTCTCTCCCAAATACACTATCATTGAGGACTCTCTCTCTTTCGACTCTCCAAAATCCTTTCAAAACTTAATAACCTAAGAACCAAATTTTTATTTTCAGTTTTCATTTTAAATGACTTAGCGTAAAGCTCAGTATAAGCGCGTTGAAGGTCACTTTCTTCCTCACTCAAAACTTTATCTCCCTCACTCTCTCTGGAATGGCTAGACTCACTATTGAGGTCATCATGTTGAGAAACTTCCTCATTGGTGTGAGTTGTACTCGATGTACTAACATGACTGGCCATGAACGTGGTAAAGTTATGTCCATGTGGTTATTTGTCCCTGGAATCCACTGACTCGATATCGCTATGACTAAGCGTGTCATTGAAGGTTTCTTCGCCTTTGCCTTATCTCTATAACCCCGTAGAACACTCATGAGATTTCTGACCATTACCCTCTCACTCATAGCATCTCTCCTCATCTTTCTTAGGGTACCCTCCTCTTGCTTTTTCTAAACTTTTTTTCCTGATTTAAACTTTGTATCTTTCTCAAAACTTTTGTTTTCTTTGGAAGTTTTTTTCTTTTCTTAGCTTGAGAATTTTTTTGATTTTTTTTTCAAAAAGGGAAAGATCATCTAGATCAAAATCATACTCGAAGTCAAAAGAAACTTCCTCTTTCTTTTTAGATTGAATTTTCAAAGTAATTCTCTTTTCCTTTGGCTTAACATTTTTGGGGAACATATCGATTTCATATGTTTAAGGGACTCCTACGAGTTCTTCTAACCAATATGTATCTAATATTCATAAAGAATTAAGGACAGTGGCCTTATGAATAAATCAGGACAAAAGGGATCTCAAAATCTTTTTCACCACTCTCGTCTCAGGAACTATCTCAAGTAAATCAAAACTAGAGTTGACGATATCAGACAACCGTGCATAAAATTCATTAAATGACTCAATCTCTAGCATAGTAACAATCTCAAACTGTGTGATGAGATATGGAAGCTTAGAATCTTTCACATTATTGGTACCCTCGTGAGTGAGTTATAGGATATCCTATGCATCCTTAGAGGCGGTACACGTCATGATGTGGAAGAACTCGTCAGGGTTGACGTCTCTAGAAATAACATTTGACTGCGTGATTAGAAGTACTCCATTATAGTTCATCCTTCGTCCAAGTGGTGATAGGTTTAGGACTTATGACATCTCCATTATTTACAATGGATGGTGTCCACCCTCTTTCATAAACAAGCCAGACACGTTCGTTAATCGCTTTTAAAGTCGACCTTTATTTGAGCTTTTTAATAAGCATAATTAGGCACATCGAAAACGGGTAGCCTATTATACAAATTATCCACATAATACCAATTTAAAGATCACAAAAAATTTAGTGTAACTTGCTCTGATGCCAATTTAAGAAAGCAACGTGGGAATTATATGAAATTACTTTTGTATTAGGCTAAACACACAAAATTACTTTTTAGCAAATTTCATCTTGATTTAATTTAAAGTGACCAAGCAATATTAATTGAAGCCAAATTCAAAACAAACAGCAAAAAGAAGGATTTAAGAAAAAATTCCTTTCGGGCAAAACCTACATTTCAGCACTGTTAAAGAGTTTAACAGACTCAATCACTTATAGACTACTTAGATCTTCACTAAGTATAATGCATAGGTCCTCAAATCTTCAACAAATATCGCACAGTCAAGCACCGTCCACAGCTAGAAGCTATTGCCTCGATATCCATCGATGAGCCTCAAGAATCTTCAATTCCTTTTTCTTCTCCAGTAGAACCTCAACTCCACAATTCAAAAGTAAAGAAAATTTGTATAATGGTTTTTGAACTTTGAATGTGTTCATCTTGATTTGAAAAAGTGATCCTTAAAGATCCAAGGAGTTTGGACGAAAAAAGAATAGATTTTTATCACAAAAAGAACTCTAAAAGGGCTTCTTGAAAAGTCTAATCCCGCACCTCTATTTATAGGGAAAGTAGTTGCAAATTGATAGGCATTGGATATTTGCCAAGATATGTTTTACAAAAATAAAATCTTGCGTACTCGTTCGAATGATCTGGTACCTCGTTCGAATGTAGTAGTCTAACTCATTAGAGCGTGTTTCCAATGAAACTTTGAATGACATTCCAAAGCGTTCCCAAAAGGAGACATTTTCGAACTTGGGAACACATTCTAATGACATGCTCAATCTCAATCGAACGATATATACAGCTCATTCTAACGAGTTAGAAAAATTTCAAAAATTCTTTTAAAAATAATTTTAAAATATTTTGAAATACTTTTTAATGAAAACTCTTTTTAAAATAATCCCTAGATAATTAAAATATTTACCATACTGCTTCATAACTCTTCTGAATGACATTTAGACAAACGATCTTCAACCTTCCAAATGTCTACAACTTTTTTTCTTCGAATATGTGGAAGTAATCATGAAGGTGTAACGAGGTGTAATGCGATAAGTCAAATTAAAATAAAATGAGTAATTATAAACCTTTCTCTTACAAAGTCTATTTTGTCCTTGTATGATACCTATATCAAAGTGCATTTGAGAAGGCTAGGTCGTTCGAGGTTTTTCCTCCTGTGGAATTTCCTTGTACATCGCTAAGTTGTGGATTGATTTATTTTATTCTTGAAAATCACTTAGATGCATTCTTAGGGAAAGATAAAATTAATTTATTGTGTAGCAAAATATTTGTTTAATTGGTGCATAATAAAAATAGGATTAATTTCTCATTAGAATAATTAAAGTGGAAATTAAATATTGGTGTTTGATAATATGCTTACCCTAATTGTCACTAGCATGTTTCTCACCTCGGACGCGAATTCATACAAATAAAGATACGAGACCTACTCACATAATTGTTACCCAATGTACGAGGATAATTTGATTCAATCTAAAATTAAATTGCACCCAATACAATGACAAAAATAATCATAAATGCATTCCAATCCTCATAATTATCGGGGTTAGGAATCTATGCACCCTTTGCAAATAGTGTAAGATTGCATGAGTCTAATCAATATAACCTTTAGACCCAAATCTCACAGGTGGCCATGTTCAATACATTTCTAAGATGTATTGATCATAATTTTCTATCGAACTAATGTGTAAGTTCGTGAACCATCACACAGGTTCCTATAGTTTGATATAAACTCCTAGGATTGCATCACAGCCATTCTGATAGGATGTCAAATTCTTGTGATCAATCCGAAACTGACTCGCTAGAATTCGTACTAAGCTCTATTGACCGACATATATATGAAACAATATATTTAAACAAATATAAAACATTCCCATAAACTTTATTCTCATTTCAAAATGAATTGAACAATACTTTATTAATCAAAACAAAATGATTTATACGTGGTTTTAAGAATAAAAACCCAATAATCTCCTACTTAGTCTTAAAGCCATGTGGCCATCATACATAACATGTTTTATAGTCTATCTTGTTTTTCTCTAGTTGTTTTTTATAGTCTTTATTTATTCATTTTCATTATATTTTAATCTTTAAAAAAATAGGAGAAGTTTCACAATGGGAGAGAAGAATTTATTAAGTGGGAGAATCAACATCAGATAAAATAAGGATAACAATAAGATAGAGGAAGAAACAAATTGTGTTCTTATTAAGGGGATTAGATTTTAACATTTTTTTTTTTTTTTATATATATATATATATATATATATATATATATATATATATATATATATATATATATGTGTGTGTGTGTGTGTGTGTGTGTGTGTGTGTGTGTGTGTGTGTAGTCGTTACTTATACCATAGTTATCTTTGATGCCTTATAAATTATTACCTTTGGTTCATAACCAGTTCTATTTTTTATTTTAATTATATATCATGGTATGTTAATTTCAAACCTTTGAATTATGTTTTACTAGTTCATTTATTTATAAAATGTTTCATTATGTTCCTTATGATGCTATTTCTTAATTCCATGAAAAAAATGGGAAGAAAGATTTGTTCCCTAAAAGGGATAGGTCGTTTATTTAAAAGGGGAATAAGGTTTAATCAAGCGGAACTGTGATTTTGAGATTATAGTACAATCTATGTGGAAATGCAAAAGTGAAAGAATAAAGTTAGAGAAGGAAATTTATATACCGTGTCTCGTTGAGATTTTGGTTAAACTTTGTATATGTTCGTTAGTGATTTAATGAACAATTTACATTATTATATCGTGTATTAATCTTAGTAATTATGTTTCTCTGTCATTTGATTGTGCAATGGAATCTTAGTGAGATTGATAGAAAATGAGTTTCAGGAGTTTCAAATGGTTAAGGAATATATTGTAATTCATATGAGTGTGTCTTTATATATTGTATGCCTTTGGCCACATAAGTGACAAATTTGATTCATTTTTTTATAATTCTTTTGTTTTTATTTTTTGTCATCGAATTGATAAAGGCTAATATTTTCAGAGTATATACGTGCTCATGGGCCTTCTGGTTATTTGGCTCTCTTATTCCATCTCCAAAAAACACTTTTAATTTTGATCTAAGAGGTTTACTAAAAACTTCACATTCATGATTTTAAGACTAGACTTCAAAAAATATTTATCATGCCAATTTCCCAATCTAACCATGTTTGAGTACTTTTAGGTGAAAGTAAAAGTGACTTAGAGGACTTATATTTTACCCCATTGGTTAAATATTTTTTTTAATTGAAAATTATTTTAATTTAACTTTATAGTTTTAAGGTTGCCAAGTATATGATGAAATATATTCTTACTATACAAAAATTATGTTTAAAAATAATCTTTTGTATTTAGAATTTACTTGGTTCATTAGTTGGACATGAAAATTATAAGTTTTGTGAAGTTGGGTAAACTTTGGTCTCAAGCGCGACCATGTTTGTTGCAGCAAAGTTGTTCCTCACGTCAATGAAGATCTCTCTTTGTTGGCCATCGCCTATAGTTTTTCCCATGTAATTTTACCTATTCACATGTGAACCCTTATGTCATGGAATAATCACGTTAGTGAAGCCTATTGTTAGTGAAGGATCCGTAAAAATTCTTCATGAAAATATTTTTGAGATCTTTCGATGAGATTTTCTTTTTCTATATATCTTTTGAGTAGAGTAAAAATAATGCTTCTTTTGTGTGGTGAATATTTTCTTAAATCTTTGAGGACTTATAGACACAAGTTTGAAAGAATATTAGTGTTTCATTTCTCCCCAAAAACAGTTCTTTTTATAAAGGTATTTTAGTTTTATGAATTGATTTTATCAACCAAAAAGAAATCAAATTTCTTAAGAGATGAAAACCATTTTTGAGTATTTTTTAGATATTTATTTGTTATTTGGAGTTTAAAGTTATTTGAAATTTGATTACTTTTTCTTAAAACAAATACTTTCCAACTTTGTTCTTGAGAGGCTTTAAATTTTTGATATCTCAAAAATACTTGTGAGATCTTTCATCAATCTTTAGGAATCACATATCCTAAGAAGTTAGAAATACATTGGAAGCTTCTCACTTGTGCCATTGGAATTTAAATTTTTAATAACACTTTTAAAGAATATTTGTGAATTGGTTCAAATGTAGCTTTATTAAAAAGGTTATCACTTGCGACATAGCGAGTGGTTAAATAACGATTTGTGCTTGACCTTCCTACTAGAAGTGAAAAAGTGGATTGCGAAGCTTGTGCATTATTGAGTATAGAGAGACATTAAATTTTTTAATTCATTTCTTCATTTATGTAAATCTTATATACTATAAAGTTTCGATTTGGCCCAAGATTTTCTCCTAAAAGGATTTTCTCATACAAAACTTGTCTCAAGTTTATGATTTACTCTTTCTTTTGATTCCTTTATACGAAGAATGAACATATGTTAACAAAAGAATCAATTTTTAAATCACATTTTTTTCACTTAGACGCTAGTATTAATCTTTACATGGATTTGGTTTAAAGAAAAATATTACCACATTTGTATAATAATTTTAAATTGGGTAGTTTCTTATAATCATCGTTTTCTCTATCTTTTTTTATTCCTTTATGCTATGCACAAATGCTTTAACAATTTGTAACTCATTAGTTGATATTTGTGTAAGTGGGATGTGGATAACCTACATGTCCCCTAGGACTTCTCTATCAAATCTTAATGACTATTAGGTGAATCCTTAACACACATAGTCTATGGGAGAATTATGTACTTTTGCAGATTAAGAGTGAACTTTTATTCTAAGAAACTTATTTTAATATTTTTATCTTCAATACTTGTGCATTCTTTACGGTATCATCATTGTACTTATGTATTAATCCTAAGCTATTTAATTTTTTTATTAATTCATCTCAAGATAAGAAAAAAATATTTTTCATACTTTGTTATAACAGTTTTTAGTTTTTGAGTAAGACAAACACTCTAAAAACTTTATAAAACCTCTAAGACATCCCATATCCTATGAAGTTGTATCTTAAAAAAAATCACTTCTCTTAGATCTAGTTTATTTTGGAGAAAGTTCCATATTCAACTTGAAATAATATTTTTCTTTTGGGTTGATACCAAGGACATCAATTACAGACCGAAATGATTTATGGTTGTGAATCATTCTCCAATTATCTGTGCCTTCTCTAGTAAGAAGATATGTTGTGAAATATAGTTAGTGAAAGATATGCATAAGGGAGTGTAAGATTTATTTCTTCTCTATAAGTCTTACAATAGATCATTTGTCATTCCTTCGGCTTGAAGTTTTTTTCAATGTGGGTTTTTTCTCATTATGCCTTTGTGCTGTGTGATTGACTTATCTTTTCCATATTTATATTCATCACTTAATTTTGTAAGATAAAATTTGGTGTAATATCCATGCTAAATCAATAGTCACATAAACATAATTTATGTATTATATAACCTTAAAATGGAATTAAATGAAAATGTTGCCATTATCATGGTAATCTATTTTAATTGGGCATCTCAACTCCTATAGTGGTTTCATGTTTGTTTTTACGACTCTTATAGACAGTTTTCATGAGAGAATGCACTCTAACAACTTATTTTCATTCTTATTTCACCCACAAAACTTCTTTTTCTCTCTTTAAATTTATAATAAACCATAACACTAACTATTTAATCTCACCACCACAACCAACACTATTGAAATTATTTACTTTTATAATGGAAACAATCAATATCTCTCTCTATTAAATACTTTTAAGAATCCGAATTGTGTTGTTTAAAAAAAATAAAATTTATATTAACTTCTAAAAAAAATTTAACTAAAAGAATAAAATAAAATTAAAAGCTTCAAACTCAACTCAAAATCATAAAAATTGTCAAAAGTCACCGCTCAAGTCTTTTGGAGATACATTAATGAAAAAAAAAAAAAATATTTAACAATTTATCACTAAATGTTTCTATGCATATTCAGTTCGAATAAGCAAATTATTTGAATGTGTGCATTCTTGGTGATTCATCATCGCATTTATCAATAGATATATAGTGATGGATCATAAAATACTATAATTGATTTTGATAT
Source organism: Sambucus nigra (assembly GCA_949130495.1). NCBI lineage: Eukaryota > Viridiplantae > Streptophyta > Magnoliopsida > Dipsacales > Adoxaceae > Sambucus > Sambucus nigra. The sequence goes on along the minus strand of OX422213.1, from coordinate 213,357,417 downwards.
TGTACCATGAAATAACTTTGCTTGTGATTTTTGATTTTTTTACGATTTCGATTTCAGTTTAGGGCTTTTAAATCATTATTATTCATTTAGTTCGAAAACTTTATTGAAATTTGTTTATAATTTTATCTAATTGAGAAATAAAATATTTCTTATTTGCTTGGTGTTTTAAGAGAGAGAGAGAGATAAGAATTTATGCTTTTTTTGTCGTGGTGTTGGAGTTTGAGGTCGATGTGCAGACATGTTGATTGTTTTTGCTTAAAATTAGGTTTAGCGTTAGTATGTTGGTGGTGGTGGTGTTAGGGCACATTAATGGGGCCACCCTTTAACGACCAATAGCCAAACCCACTCATCTAATAACATGAGTGCCGACCTCATATGTGCTTTCCAGTACGCATAGTTAGAACCATAAAAAAGAGGAAACCTAGAAATTGATAAATTTTCCATATTTAAGCTTAAAGGACCTAACATAATAAATTAGTGTTCCCACTTTGATACCACTTGAAAGGGATGGTTCACCGAATATTCCAAATTTTAAAATTCTTTCAAATTAAATTAACTCTTCTTAAACAAGACTTCAATTCAAGTTCAAATTTTTACAAACCAAACTAAACATTAATTTGTCAAATTAATACTTCCAACTTAAATTAAAGCAAACTTAATTACCCAAATTAATTAAGCACCAATTACATTATTTTTGTGATTAAACCATTTTTCTGTTAAACCTAAGTATGCATCTATGTGAGTTTGCAAGATAAAAATACACAACCACTATGTCGCGATGTACGAGAAAAACTCACAACGAAAAAACTCTCGGATGGCCCAGCCACAAGTCCACTAAGTATGGATTTAATACAAAGACACAACATAAGACTTACTCAACGACTCGACACCCTCATAATCCTTTACGCTTTTCGTTCCTTCCACCTCTACCTAGTGATAATGTAGAGTCCACTAAAGTCTCGGAGTTCACTGATGGGGTAATGCTACCGTTAAACACACGAAGTCTACCGTATGTATGCCGCAAGAAATAATCTTCAATGATTTTCGAAATGATAAACCTGGTGCAAAAATGTGATCTCAAAACATATATGTATGTTAAAGATTGGATCAAAATAATTAGGTGTAAACCTTGGTTTGAATTTGACAAAAAAGTAATCATAAATGATTAACAAACATCTAAAGACTTTTTGGAAGAGATTCTTCACTTGAAAGATTGACAAAAGTCATTTTTAAAACTACAATCCCATACTCCTTAAATGCGTGATAGGAGTAGTCAGGAGTTAAGGAAAGAAAACTGTTAAAAAGCTGAATTTTTTAGATTCGTGCCAATCTCGTTTGAAGTCTCGTTCGAATAAGACTTCTAACGATATTTTCGCAGAATCTTGTTTGAAGTGCCTTTTTAATGACTTCATTTAAATAAGGTCATTCAAATGAGACTTCTAACAAGAAAATAGCATAGACAAAAAAACGCCTCTTTCGAAGTGTCGTTCGAACGAGGGCTAAATCTCGTTCTAACGACTTTAAGAAAAATAAAACATTTTTCTAAAAGCATGTCAAGAGATTTTAAAAAGGTTTAAAAAGATACAAACACCCAATAAATAAATACCCAAGGCTTAACATAAAATATGCATTCATACCCGAGAGATCCTTGGACTGTTGATGACGAAAACGAGGCACAAATCACAGCATAAAATGTGATCGCTTTGACTTGGTCGCTACGTCTTCAACAAATATGTTATAGGCTTGAAAGGTCACAAATAAAGCATCTATCATTTACTCAAATAGTTTTGTTCGGAATTAAGCCAACACATACAAATTAACTCCATTGAATATTTGTCCTTACAAGGCTTACCTCTACCCCTAGCATTATTATCCATACTAACTAAAGCACTCTTCCTTACGAGGACATCCATTGGTTTACGCTTGACGTGTCCGACCCATCTAAGTATATTTTCTCTTAATTTATCTTCTATATGAACTACTTTTACCATTTCACAAATTTATTCATTTATAATTTTATCCTTTTGATTTTTATCGCAAATCCATCTTAGCATTCGCATTTCTGCCACGCTCATTTTTGCACATTTTATTTAGTGCGTGCCTAACACTCCGTCCCATATAACATGACCGGTCTAATAGTCTAAAATTTCTCCTTCTATTTCAAAGGTATACGCCGATCGCATAATACGCCAATTGCATTTCTCCACTTGACCCAGCCTGCTTTAATCCTATGAGTAACATGGTCACTAATATCTCTATCGTTTTTTTATAATCGAGTTTTGATAACAGAAATGATCATCTTTCTAGGTATCTCTTGACCCTCTAGTTTTACTAAATTCTCATTTGTCCTTATATTATTACAAAAATTTCACTTCCCTTATTTAATTTTAGTTATACTTATTTTAAATCCTCTTATTTTTAGGGTTTCTCGTTATAATTCCAATCTAGCATGAATCCATTTCTTAGTTTTATCCACTAAAATAATATCATCTGCAATAACATACATCGCAACAAATAAATAAGGACTTAGTGTTGAACCCTGGTACAAACATTTAATAATTGAAAATTCATGACTTTTTCCAGTTATTGTTCTTACTATCATCATGGTCCCATCATACATATCCTTAATTACGTCCCATCATACATATCCTTAAAATCCAACATATTATATCTCTTGATATGATATCATACTCCTTCTTCAAATCTATAAACTCCACATGAAGATCATTTTTTCTTCATATACCTCTTCATTAATGTCCTCAATAAATTTCTTCCATTGTTGACTTCCTAGGCATAAACCCAAACTGATTCTCAGATATTGGTGTTTCGAATTTCAATTTATATTCAATCACTATATTCCAAAGTTTTATTGTACGACTCATTCAGTTAATACCACGATAATTTAACATCTTTGTATGTTTTCTTTATGTTTATAAATATGTACTAAAACACTCTTTATCCGTTCGTTAGACATCCTATTATTCATTATAATTTTATTAAATAATTTTATAAGCCAATACACTTCTTTCCCCCTTAAGTACTTCTAAACCTCAATAGGGATACCATATGTTCTTAAATCCCTCCCCGTTTTCATCTTTTTTAGAGGAATCATAATCTCTATTGTCCTACTTATGTGGAAAAAAAAATTCTCGAGTCTTCCTAAGTTCTTCCATATCTAATCTACTCCCATTATCTTCATTTATTAACCTCACGGAGTAATTTTTTCATCTTTTCTTAATCTCATCATTCTTGATTAAAACTCTCAAATCATCATTTTTGATACACTTAATGTTGTTGAAATATTTTATTTTTATATCCCTAAGTTTATCATGCTTATAAATACTTTGCACCTTCATGTGTTCCAAGTTTGGTAGAAATATCATCATAAGCATATAACTTAGTGTCTCCGCCATTTTCTTAACTTCTTTCTTAGCCCATTTATATTTCTCAAAAAACATTTGAATCTTGTTGGATGCCATGTTTTAAAGAACTCCCTTTTGATTTTTATTATATTTTGTACTTCATCGTTCCGTCAGTAACTTTTTTTAGATCGTGACCCCAAACTTTTGATTCTCCAAGAATTTACTTCGATATTAAGCTAATTCATGTATCATCTTACCCCACATTATGTTAGTCTCATCTTTTGTATTTCATAACGCTCTATTTAATATTTTATCATTAAATATGTCTAATTTCTCTCATTTTAAGGTCCACCACCTAAGTCGTGGGTTAATTTTCTCTTTTCATGCCCGTGATTGATTTTCAATATTTATCTCTGATACCATTACTTAGTGAGGTTAGTCTCTCTTCTGGGATAACCTTATAGACTTTACATGTTAAGCGATCTATTTTTCTAGTAATAAAATTTTTATTTGACTCATTTTTTCCACTTTTATATGTTATGAAGTGTTTAAGCCTCTTTTTAAAACATGTATTCATAGCACAAGATCATAAGTCATTGCAAAATCTAAGATATACTCTCCATTGCCGTTCCTATCTCCAAAATCATATTCTCCATGTACCGTTTCAGATCCTACATGATATTCTCCCACATGGCCATTAAAATCTCCCTTTCATAAATTTTCTCACTCAAGGATATTTTTTAAATTAGTTCATTATTTTGTTCCCCAATTTTTTTTGTAGTATGTGATCATTAATCCCACTTTGGGTGCATAGGCCCTAGCAGTATTAATTATATTTTCACCCTGTATCAGTTTTACAAGTATAAGTCTATCAACTCTCTTAATAACAATTACCATATCATTCTTAAGGTTCTTATCTGTGATTATTCCGATTTTATTCCTATTTCTTTGTCTGCCTGTATAATATAATTTAAACTCTATATTTTCTATTCCTTTAGCTTTCTCACCGACCCATTTAGTTTCTTATAAACAAGTTTATATTAACCTTTGTTCTTATCACGGTATCCGCTAGCTCCATCAAAACTTTTTAGTCAAAGTCTCTATATTCCAAGCCCCCAACATATGTCTACTATCCTGGACAAAATCCTTACTCGCACACGTCCAGATTGGTGCAGGAACTCTTGTCCATTTCTCATTGTACTCAAATGTCAATGTAACGCTCCTAGGTATGGCAACGGTGTGGGTTTTCAAAAATCCTAACCCGCTCCGTTTAATAAACGGGGCGTGGCGGGACGGTTTTTATTTAAATTAACTCTTAAGCCGTCCCATTTAACAAACAGGATGGGGCGGGGCTCCTACGGGTCAGGTTAATTTTAAAAATAGTAAAATTAAAAATATTACATTATAGTCTCAGATGTCTACAATGGTTCATATTCCAATATGTGAGACAGTCTCCCAATTGCCATTATATGTTTCCACATAGATCTTTTACAAAATTAACATACATATAAAGGTTTTTTTTATTGTGTGTGTGTGTGGTTTAATTGTCATTAACATACATATAAAGGGTATTTATGTAGGCATAAGTTAAACGGGGTGGGGCGGTTTTATTTAAATGAACTCCTAACCCGCCTCATTTAATAAATAATTTTTTTTAAAACCCATACCCGCTGCTAATTCATTAATCAGGTTTTAAAACCCGCCCCATTAGGGGCAGGGCAGGGCTCATACAGTTCAGATTAAATTGCCATCTCTAAACATCCCTTACCTATTTTTTGAGATACTTGGTGACTTGCAAAACTTTTTGAGACATTCGGTGGAAGGTGAAACACATCACTTAAGTATAATGCCTTCATATTATGACATTATCCACAAATGAAGGATGAGTTCGAAAAACTTCAAATGTTCTTTTTCAAGAGACTATAATGAGAATCAAGTTTAGCACGGTAAGATTTTTGAAATTTATCATATTTGTTTTATTTTGAAGGCGAGTCTTACTTTTTTCTTTTTTTTTTTTGTTTAATTTGTCTCTTGCGATAGTGTCATAAATAGATATAATCCTTCATTTTTATAAAAATTAAACTTAACCCCCTCATGTGCATCATTGTGCTCGTACCTTATGCATTAACTCACTTTTATTAAAAATAAAAGAAGATTACATCTAATTACGATATTATCTTCGATAAAGTGAAAAAACCTTTTTTTTTCTTTCTTAAATGTGATTTTATTGGATATTTTGACATTTTTAGTTATTATCATTAAAAATAAGAGGGTGAGAAATAAAAAGAGGAAAGAGAAGCAAGACCTGTCTTTCTGTCTCGTGAAGCAGCAGGTGAAGGAAAAGGAAAAGGAAAAGAAAATAAAGTCTCTCTCTCTTTCCTTCTCCTTCTTCTCTGTAAAACCTCTCTCTCTCTCTCTCTCTCTCTCTCTCTCTCTCTCTCAGTCACATTCATTCTTTGCTTCTTCCTTTTAATTCACGAGATCCCCATCTCTCTCCATTAAATTTGCTCATCTCTACATGTCTTGTTCAACATCTCTCTGCTTATGCCTTACTCAGTGGTGGTCCTGTAATCCCACCCAGATACATTGTTGAGCTTATAAACCAGAAAAAAAGAGATTCTTTTTATTATTAATTAATATACCAAAATGTCGCATCCCGGTAACTCCAAATCAAAACTAGAGCTTGATAATACACTACTAACCCATCGTTTCCGAAAGTCAGTTAGTTGTGGCGACAACACAAACAAACCGGACTTTAAAGAAGTCGATCTGGGCTCACCAGTCTCACCCTTGCTCGCTAAGCCAACTGGCCTTCTTACCACTACTAGTACTAGTTCAAGCTCATCCGGATCCCTCTCCGCCCCCAAAAAATCGGAGCCCGGTAACAAAAACCACTCCGGTGAGCTATCTGGCTCCGTCAATTCTCCATCTTTAAATGTACTGCCCACAGGAAATATTTGTCCATCTGGCAAACTTTTGAAGACTGCTAGTGCCATCACAACTCGTACCAATAGAAGTGATGTTTTGGGTTCTGGAACGGGTAATTACGGCCATGGTAGCATAATCCGGAGCGGTAAATCTGGTACCATGGAAGTAAAGCCAAATCTGAATGTGGATCCGGAGGAGTTAAAGAGAGCTGGAAATGAGCACTACAAAAGGGGTCATTTTGGGGAGGCATTGAGCTTATATGATCGAGCAATAGCGGTATCGCCTGAAAATGCTGCTTACCATTGTAACCGCGCGGCGGCTCTCATGGGGCTTAAGCGCTTAACTGAGGCTGTGAGGGAATGTGAGGAGGCTATTAAGTTGGATGGGGAATATGTGAGGGCACACCATCGTTTAGGATCTCTTCTTCTTAGGTGAGTGCATGAAAAAAGTTCAATCTTTATGTTTCTTGTTTAATTCTTCAATCAGTATAATTGGTTCTTACTTAGATTGCTGTTTATCCATCTTTGGCTTGTTCAATTCCTAGTGAGTTATAGTGTCTTTCATCGAATCTTTGTAGTGACTTATAGGCTAATTCTTAATGCAATTTAGTGGGTTGTAACCGGAGTATTATGTTTCACGGGTTGTATTGGATCTTGTCTTGTAGTTTCCTACTAAGGGCTTGTTTGATTCGAGATTTGTAAAGGGGAATGGGAATCCTTGATTCCAGAAATTCTGAATTTTGGAATTCCTTAAATCTTGAATTCTTTTCCATTGTTTGGTTCAAACAAGAATTGTCCTGCCCTCACATCTAAAATTACTTCTCATATTAGAAATAAATATTATTTAACTAAAATACCCTTCTACTTGATTTGAGTGTGTGTACGAGTGTGCGGTGAGTGCATGTGTAAAGGTGTGTGTATGGTTGTGTGTTTGAGTGTAAGTGTATGTGTATATGTGTGTGAGAGAGTATGTGTATGTGTATGTGTATGTGTATGTGTATGTGTATGTGTATGTGTGTGATGAGAGAGAGTGTGTGGGAGAGTTTACGTGAGGGTATTTATGTCTCACCACAAAAGTAACTTAGAATTTTCGAGAATATAGGATTCCTCCCATTTTTTAAGGGATTGAAGAATTCCAATTTTGTGGGAATTCTAAGTTCCCTCCAAATTTTCAACCAAACATAGTAATTCTTGGTGAGGGGAATTCTAAATTCCATGAATCCTAAAGTCACTTTCCAAATCTCGAACCAAACGAGCACTAAAAAGTTGTCTTGAAGATCATTTTTTTTAAGGGTGTTTTTGTTCAAATATAGTGTATATTTAGTGAGCTGTTTGACTTTTATGTTACCATAATTGAACTTGTTCATCCACGTGTATAGTGCTCCGGGTTTTCTCTTTTAACGTTATTCGACCTCCGTTGTTTGTTATGCATTAAATGGTAAGTAATCTACTAAAATCTGTACGCATTGCAGTTTAGGACAGGTTGAAAATGCCAGGAGGCACCTTTGTTTTCCAGGGCACCAACCAGACCCAATGGAGTTGCAGAAATTGGAAGCAGTAGAGAAGCATTTAAGCAAGTGCACCAGTGCCCGAAGGATTGGTGATTGGGCAAGCGCCTTGAGGGAATGTGATGCTGCCATTGCTTCTGGAGCTGATGCTTCACCTCAGGTATGGCGACTTCTATTTTATTTTTATTTTTTGTTGGAGGAATGTGTAAGGAGAATGATAATCACAGGGCTGAACTGGTTGAAATCGAATTGACAGCTATTTACATGTAGAGCAGAAGCACTTTTGAAGCTACGCAAACTAGATGATGCAGATTTAAGCCTCTCAAGTGCTCCTAAATTTGAAACTTCTTCCTCCCACTACCAGGCGAAGTTTTTTGGGATGCTTTCTGAGGCATATCCATTCTTTGTACGTGCTCAGATTGAGATGGCATTGGGAAGGTGAGTTCACAATGTTTGTTCTGTATTAAGTTTTGGGTAAAATTCATAAAAAACATTGAAATATGTCATTATTGCAAGAAATCCCATAAACTACTTTGATTGCAAACACCCCCCTGAACTATGCATAGTAACAACAACCCCTACGCATTGCTAAAAATTATCATTAGCAACAAAATGCATAGTTCAAAAAAATTTAAAAACAACATTCGGGATATTTTTCCAGACTTTCCCCATGAGTTTTTGCAATGGAAAAAAGAGATAATAAAGGTTGAGGAGGGAAATGAGAATGGATGTTGGATGTGTTACAGGTTTGAGAATGCAGTTACTGCTGTTGAGAAAGCAGGAAAGGTTGACCCCCGTAATGTTGAAGTTTCTGTTTTGGTGAATACTGTGAGGTTGGTTGCGAGAGCTCGTGCCCATGGGAATGATCTATTCAAATCTGAAAGGTTTACTGAAGCTTGCTCAGCTTATGGGGAGGGTCTTAGGTTTGAGCCTTTCAACTCAGTTCTTTTCTGCAATAGAGCAGCTTGTTGGTATAAACTTGGGCAGTGGGAGCAATCTCTTGATGACTGCAACGAAGCTCTTCGTATCCAACCAAAATACACCAAAGCCCTTCTTCGGAGGGCTGCCTCGAACAGCAAGGTATAATGGCTTCTCAGACTTCCTTGGATCTCTACACTTTACTAAACTTTATTTATGTATGGGTCTTTGGCTTTTGGCCGCCGAAACTGAGTTTGGTTTCCACAGTTCAGTTATTAAACTGTTTGGGGGTGGGTGGGGGGTGGGGGAGTTGAGACTTGTTCATCTGTTATGATTTTGTAACATTCAGTTGATGGAACCTCCCAAAAAAGGGGCCAAAGTTCAACACGAGTGTAAATTTTGAATGTCCCTTTATTTGTTCTCTTTCGGTGCTCATATTTGATTGTCGTTTCTCTGAAATTTGGGATTAAACATTGTGTATCACAGCTTGAACGGTGGGCTGAAGCGGTGAGTGATTATGAGATCTTGAGGAAGGAACTTCGAAATGACAAAGATGTTGCCGAATGTTTGTTCCATGCCGAAGTTGCATTGAAGAAATCCCAAGGGGAAGTTCATAATTTAAAGTTTGGTGGTGAAGTTGAGTTAATATCAGGTCTAGAGCAGTTCAGGACTGCCATATCCTCACCCGGTCAGTCTTCTAGTATTTATCTCTCTCTACTAATTTCTTTATCATTTACTATAATTCTTTGATGATTTCAATCTTAAAATTCCAGGCCCTTTTGTGGTTCATTTCAAAGTGACATCCAATCTGCAATGCAAGCAGATATCTCCATTTTACAACACACTATGCAGCCAATATCCATCCATAAATTTTCTCAAGGTGTGCGGGCCATTATATATTTTATCAGTTCATATTGTGCCTAAATTAAAAAATTGTCTATTTATATTTGAGACCTATATTTCCATGTTTATCTGCAACAAAAGGTGGATGTGGAAGAGAGCCCAGCAATTGCAAATGCTGAGAATGTAAGAAGTGTACCTACATTCAAGATTTACAAGGAAGGAAGGCTGGTGAAGGAAATGGTCTGCCCACGTCTAGAGGTTTTGGAGTCCTCTGTGAAGCATTACAACAACCATACTGCTTCTCTCACATACAAGGATTAAAGTTACATCTGAGATAATCAGAGTTTAGTACATAATAATCTCATTAGGAGCCCAAACCAGCCAAATGTCGCCGGAACCATGCGAGGTAGCTTAGTTGTTTCACTTTTGTACTTTGTAATTTATTCATTCATTCCTCGTTGTTCTCCGGTCCCATCTCTTTCTCTAAGATTTTATTTTTTAAAAAATATTTTTGGACATTATCTTTTTTACTTTGTGTCAATTAGTCCTGTTCTGGTATCTTCTTCATTTTCATTTGGAGGGCAGATGATGAATAATATGTGAAATTGAGTAAGGCTCTCTAGCCGAGTTTGGGAAAGAGGAGAGAGATGGCTTGCTGGCTGGCTCTTAGATGAGGATCTGTATTTGTATATATATCACGATATATACAAAACATTGGTGGGAGACTGCATGTTTGGTGGGTACTTTTACCTGGTTAGTGAAGGGGTGTTATATGATTATTATGTATCTTGATGTTGGCATATTGATGTTTCCATGGTCAACCATTTCATCAATAAAAGTTCTCCAAATTTTGAAGTATCCTTCTACCGCATTGACATTTCTTAAACGTTACTTGGATGTACACTTCCCACTCAATCAGTGAGAAATATTATATTTTATCCTTTTTTATAATATATTTATTTATTTGCCGGAGCAGGTACTATTTGGTGACATACTGGATCCAAAATTCTAACTTAACAACTCTTTCCCTGCGTGCATGTGTTTTTAAATGATAGTATGTTGTCTTAATTAAGAAGAGGTTTTGGTGGTTGACATTCATCAATGTATGAGTGGACCGTCTCTTCCACCCACTAGTATTTGTTTACTTGCTAAGTTGGCATAATAGTTGGTGGCCTCCATTTGGCCGGCTGGGAGTGCCGGTGTCATTTAGCTCCATTTGCAATTAAATTATAATTATTAGATTATATACTAAATTGTTTGTTAAAAATAATTTATAGATTATTTAGGTCGCTCTTTACTAAACAACTAATCTATTCTAAATATATTTACTTTTTCTATTGATCTTGTGATGAATGGATCATGATATCATGCGCTTTAAGGGTACGTGTTACGAATTCAAAAATAATAAGAACGGAGTTTGAACATTTATTTACTAAGAGAGATATTCATATATTACTATTATGTGCCTCGTACATGCTATCATTTTCCTTTATGAAAAGGGAAAAAATTTCAACTCTTCTATTTCTTATTTCATTGGAAATCACACGTGACCCACAATTTGTCGATCAACTGTGTTGGTCAATGTGATGTAATGTGGTATCTTTGAGTTATTGTGCTTTTAGATATTTTGGCTCTACTCCCATTTAATGATGTTTTGTTGAAACTAATCTCATGTATTTTTTAATTTCGTTATTAGTCCCACTTAGCAGAAACTGTTGGTTTCAACTTCACGTGGGCTGATTTTTGGGTGTGGATGTGTATTGATATAGGAGCCATTTTCATTCTTGCGTTCACCTTTAACAGGACTAACCTCCTAAAATAATGTACCTGCTATTGGAGGCAAAATCTTCTTCACAAGTGGGTCTAAATGCCTAAGTTACCTTGTGCTTTTTCTCCATTTTTAGAAATTTATCGAGTTATTTATAGTTTGGGGTCCAATAATTTCTACTATTTAGAGTTTGGATCAATTTATTGATATTATAGTTGGTTGAGGTTTAAATAGACGGAAATTGTTAGTTGACAGGTTTGATCGTCAGTTTACTTCATTTTTTCAACCAAAAAGAGTCTTTTACTTATTATTATATTAATACACATTAGTACAAGTATATATTAGTGTATTAAAAATAAATTCTACATTGTTTCTAATTGTTTTTAATGAAAAAATACTTATTTTTTATAAAATCAGAAAGTTTTATAAATTGAAAAAAGTTTTATCTATATTTATAAAAAACAGTTAACGTGGTTTTCAGATGACTTTTTATCTGTTAAAAAAAAGTAAAAAAGCTTTCTAATTGTTAAAAAAATATTAAACAGTAAATATAGTTTATAAAATATTTAACTGTTAAATGTTTTTTTACAATTAAAAAGTTAAAAACAGTAAAAACAATTTATAAATAATTAATAAAACAGTTAAAAAATTTACGGTTAAATATTTAACAGTAAAAAAAGTTTATAAAAATAGTAAAAAAAAATTAACATTTAAAAAAACTGTTATTTCCCTTTTTTTTTAATAAAAAACAGTTTTTTATATATATTTATAAAAAACATTTAAAAAAATAATTGTCTTTATATATATTTATAAAAACAGTTAAAATCTGTTTTGATATATATTTATAAAAAGACAGTTTTATATATTTTTTAAAACTTTTTTACAGTTATTTTACCTATTTTTTTTAGTAAAAAACAGTTTTTACTGTTTTTTTATCAGTTATATATATATATATATATATATTTATTTATTTATAAAAACAGTTTATATATATTTATAACACTTTTTAACTGCTAATTTACCCATTTTTAAAAAATAGAAACGGGTTGAAAAACAGTTTTTTATATATATATTTATAAAAACAGTTAAAAAAATTGTTTTGATATATATTTATAAAAATAACTGTTTTTACTTTTTTTTAACTTATATATATATATATATATATATATATATATATATATATAAACATTTAAAAAACAATAAATAAAAAGCATTATTTTTTTACAGTTTTTTAAAAGTACAAAACAGTAAAAATGACACATGTAAAAACAATAAAAACGTTCTTTGTACAAAACATTTTTTTATAAGTGTATATAAAAGCAACAAAAATAGTAAAAATAATGTTACTGACAACTTTTACTGTTATTTTTTAACACTTAAAGAGTTATTTGAAAATCACGTTATTAAAATCATGTTAACTTTTATTTTTTATAAATATATATAAAACTTTTTGATTTTATAAAAAACATTTGATAAAAAAAGTTTTTTTTAATTAAAAACAATTCAAAATAATGTAGAATTTGTTTTTAGTACACTAATATATACTTATACTAATGTGTATTAATGTAATAAGGGGTAAAATAATCTTTTTGGTTGAAAAAGTGAGTCAACTGACAGTCAAACTTGTCAACTAACGTTTTTTGTCTATTTTGAACCCCAACCAACTATAATGTAAATAAATGGACCTAAACTCTAAATAGTGAAAACTACTATGCCCCAAACGGTAAACGATCCAAATTTATTTGTAGTCATTTTCATGTATTTTTTTTTAGTTGTTATTGATCCTGTTGACAATTACAGGATAAGTGTCATTGTCTGAAAAAACGAGGGGGGGGGGGGGGGGGGGTAGAGGCAGTTTAGCCGTAGTTTTGGATGGTTGTTGGATTTACTACAATTTTAAAAACATATGGGATGAGAACCAACAAAACTTTGAAAATGAGGCTAAAGAAAAAAAAACTATAAAGTTAGATAAAGTTATGTGAATAATACATTCGAGGTATAAATAATGTCATTCGTAGGGGATTTGAAATCCCCCGGAGGGGGTGTTCCCCATAATAGTTATGAACAGTACAAAAATAAATATGAGAGACAAGATTTACGTGGTTCGATTAAGATTGACCTACGTCTACATCGGTGGTGAGAGTGTTCTCATTCTAATATAAAGATATAGAGAGAAATTATATGAGAGTGTTCTTTATCCTCTAGACACAATGAGGCATCTACCCTTTATATAGAGTTTATGGGTAACAGTTGGGAAAAAAAGGTAATGAAATGTATTATGAACCCCAAGTGCAATCTTCTCAAAATGTGCGGTTTATGCAAACGCAAGAAAAACAACCTTCACCAAAAGTTTGTTGTTTTTACAAAAATTGGTAATTTATGTAATTATATACCGACTCCGCATAAGAAAAAGACAATTTTAAAATCAATCAATTAGGCTAGATTACTTGAGCTTATTTGAGAGTATTGTTAATTATAGTTAGTATATCCTATTAAAAAAAATTATGACTAAGCTATGCCCCTCCACCACCACCACCCTTTAAATTCTAGATCCACCAGTGTGCACAATGATGGCCTAGGAAAATTCAACATACGATGCACGTAAACCTAAGCCAAGGGATTAATTGCAAAGATTGCAATGATTATGCTCTCATTTATTTTAAGTGAGACACATGTCACCTTCAAGGAACATTATGCTAAAATTATATGTTAAAGAATAATTAACATAATCAAGATAACTTGGCCTAAAGATCGACCGTTTGATTTATGAGAAAAATTGAAAGGAAATGGAGACGACCTGAACTACTAAGTAGGACACACGGCAAGTATAACCAATAATACCCCTAGGTTAAATCGACCAAGCCCAAGCATGGACGACTATGCCAAAACTCTTTCAACAAACTTAGATAGATGCAAGTCAAGATCCCGATGTGACACCCCGTCTAATTAAATACCGGGTAGCTACTCCTTTATTAAATTAATACAGAATATCAAGTTGGTTCAGTCTTAGCATCACCGTCGAAAAATATTTTATTAGTTACTAGCCACGTAATATTTAAAAAGTGAGATGCCAAATTTTATTAATTAAATTAACTTACAACTAAGTAATGAATAACCAACCATACAACATTCACATAAACAATCTCATAAGAATAATAACATAATGAAATAAACTGAGTCTGGAGTAAACACTCCAATAATAATCCCAAAGCAAAATAAAATCCCAATACAAGAGTCTGAATAAATAAATTCAACAACTGAAATAAATGAAAGTCTAAAACTGCTATCTCTGAATAAGAATGAGCAACATGCCCTAACTGATATGAATGACTCCGAAGGAAGCAAAGATAGATGTGGAGGCGTCTAATACCGAGATCCTGTAACTTTCACAGCAGCTACAACACGTCAACATAATGGAACTCCTATGCTTGGTGTCTCTGTGGCTGGGCACCTAAAAAGTTTTTACAAAAACAAAGTAGATTTGGAAGAAAAACGGGTCAGAGCCCGAGGTGAAAATATTTTAAAAACATATACATGTTAGTCACGTGCTCTCACTTGAGATTCTCACCCTCAACTATTGTGTACGCCTAACGCATACCCTTAACCCATCTTAGTTATTCTACTAACTAACTAACCTGTATCAAATCTGTCTATATGGAACTTCTTTACGATGCCTACCCGTATTACCCAATTAAGACATAATCACATTTCAAAAACTCGTTATTTGAATCCATTATCTCATGTATTATTTAAGTTCCAACATCTTTAAATTATTTGAATATTGATGATGCTAGAAACAGCACCACCCTTCAAGGTGTTTGTGAGCTCAATTCAATGTTAACAATGGCAGCATAAGAGTACACACACATATAGTAGAAGGAGGTGAGGAGAAGAAGATTCACACCGAAATATAAGTGGTTTAGCCAATCAGGCCTACGTCCACTGTGAAAGTGTATGAGGTGTATCACTGTATGAGGGCTCTGATGGCCATGGATACAATCTCTCAAGCTTTCTCTCTCTACTGTGTATTTGGACACAGTTTCAGCTAGGGTTGCTAATTTCGAATCCTTTTCTAGGAAGGAGAAGACAAGTATTTATAGTGCCTGGGGGGTGTAGCGTACCCCCCAAGCATGTGAAGAGCATGTGTGTTGATTTAGCCAATATGATGAAGACATTTGTCCCTATCACATGTAGAGAATGAAGATGAAATATTCCCCCCACGTGGGGGGAACGATTTGTTATAACTGACTTATGTCCACGTGTCCTTATCCACACATATATCAAGTAGGTACTCGGCTCCCGTGCTTAGCCATAACCTCGGCCTGGAAGAGTCCGATGTTGATATGGTCCAGCTTCCTATCCATTCCGAGATGAGCCATCCTGGTCTCGGCTTGGGCGAAGCCGAGGTAAGATATTAAGGTCGGCCTGGGCCAAGGTTAAGCTGGAAGCACCGACTGATTCACTGCGGGGGTTGACCCTGGCAGAAGTATGGCTCCTTGTAACCTCGGCCTACACCCGACCGAGGTTGTCATTCCTGGGTGACCTGATGAACTGCTGACCCTCTGATTAATGAAGTCTCTCCTTGAAGAGGTTGGTAGTGGTGTCGGCCAGGGCCGACCCTCCTATGGCCGAGGCTGCTGGTCGCTGATCCAAGGATTCTCCAACATCGGTCGCGTCCTCGGTCGAGGTTGTCGTCTCCGAGCCTAGGTGACACTTTGGGCATATCAATCACCCCCAGCCCTTAGTAACATATGGGAGCAGGTGATTGTGGGATCTCTACACCTCTGAGGCATTTCTTTTTTGTGCCAATGTTCATTTGACACTTGTCCATTGCTGAAGTGAGGCGTGCCTGGCAAGCATGTGATGTCAGCCGTCCTTTGGGGCTCCCAAGGCAATGATAGGCCTTGGGAAGCGTGTATCCATATTTAAGGGTTTAAACCCCCATTTTCCCTCTTTCTTCCTCATTTCTCTTTCCTGGCTCGATTCGTTTCAGCAGCACTCTCTCTCTCTAGAGAAGCTTTGGTTCGAAGCACTTTGGTGGTAATTTATCGCGGTCTCTTCCTTCTCTCTTACCAATTTTCCTTCAGGTATCCTCTGCCATACTTTCTTCTTCATTTTTCTTGCCTTCTTCTTACTTTTGTATTTTCCGGTGAGTTTTTGGAGATTTTCGACGAGGTCTCCATTTTTTCTGGCAACTTTTCTTTGTGTTCTTCGTAGTAATTGCTTTAATTTTGATAGTTTGATCCTTAGTTGAGTCATTCCATCAACCAGTCTTTGTTTTTTGTTTTAGGAGAGTTGTAAGTGTAGGGTCTACCTCTTATGCTCAGACCCCTTTACCAACATCTAGAGGAGTTTCCCTCTCTTAGGGAGAAGACTTTAGAGAAAATTAGGCAAATAGAAAGAGCGCAGGAGGAAGCTCGTAGGTCAGAAGAATTCCCCCTCAGACCTATCTTTCCGCCTCCTCTGAAGGTAGTATACCCTGAACCATCAGAACCCACTAACCAAGCCGAGGTACCTGTTGAACCAACACCGATGTCTGAGTCTGAGTCTTCCACATCAGACCCTATGTCTGTGGATTCTTTCCAAGAGGCCATGGACTTCTCAAATAAGCAAGATCAGGACCCTAATCAAGTAGAGGTCTGCAGTCGAGCCTCGTCTCATAAAAATTCGAGCACGTCGTCCTCTTCCTCAAAGGTTGAGATTGTTGAACCAAGCGTGGATATTCCACCAATCCTCGACGCCATTCCCCTGTCGACCGTCACAGGGGCTGAGTTCGCTCAGAGGTTCCCAAGTAACCCTCCAACGTCTGATCCGACCGATGTTGAACTAGATAATGACGATGAAGACGGTGCTGAGAGTGATGTCGATGTCTCTGAGGCGGCCCAGATTGAGAGCTCAGTTAGTGAGGTCGGCCTTCTTTGCTTCAGATACCTATACTCCATCAGCCCCTCCATAAAGCTCAGGAGACCTCTGAAGGAAGAGAGGTCTTACCACAGCCGAAATGGTGAGATCTGCTTGTACGAGTAGATGTTCAAGTTGGGATTTCATTTGCCCATCCATCCCATCATTAGGTCCATACTAGCCTACATCAATCTTGCCCCTTCCTAGTTATCACCCAATGCTTGGAGGATAATAATTGGGGCCATCGTCTTATGGAGAGCTGTTCACCACTTAGACCTTCCAGTCCAGGTTTTTGTAGGCTGCTATGTCCCTTCGTCTGCCAGAAACCATCCGAGCTACTATCATTTTGTAGCTCAAAAACCTGAAAAGAAGATGCTTTTGGTAACTCAGACTTCTAATCACAATTGGAAGCCCCGCTATTTCTTTGCCTCAGGGCCATGGGAATTTGGCCCATGCACTCCCTCTTCCCTACTAGAGCCGAGGATGCCAATAAGGTGGGGAAAGGTTACAATGGCTTCTAAGGCCGACCCTGGCCTTAGCTTGCAAAATCTTCAGAAGGTCAAAGACCTTCAGGATCAGGGGATGCATGGCTTGCTCGTAAAATTTGAACACCTGATGACCCCCTACTACCTCTCTGAGACTGGTTTAGGGGGAAGTCCTCTTACAGAGCTTGGTAAGTGTTTTTTATCCCAACTTATACCTCTGAGCTTATGCATGTCTGACTCTCTAACTCAGATATTTTTTACTTTGCAGAGCATCCGAAGGGAATATCAGACGAACTTTGGGAAATGGCAGCGCCGAGTCTGACAAAACTTGTTAAGAAGGCAGGTCTGAATGCCCCTCCTACCCCTCCCTCAACCTCGAAGGCTCAAGCCACAAAGAAGAGGAATTCCACTGACCCTGCCCCTGAAGATCAGAGGAAGAAGAAGAAATGTGGGGACAATGCCATCCCAATATCCTCTGTTGATGCCTTGGCTGCTCGCATAGAGCAACTAAAAATCAATGATAGCATAATAGGCCATAGTCTACAGGCACTAGATGCCATCAGCTCTGCCATGACCGAGGCTGATAAACATTTTTGTCGATCAATGGACACCCCTCTTCTGGTGGAATTTGGCCTCCACGGGTCTATTCAGGTATGACTTCATATTTTAGTATTATCTTCAAAGTGTAACCTCTGCTTTGAATTTCAACTCATACACACGATCACATGTTTTGCAGGGTCTGGCTGCTATGCATCATCTCGCCAATTGGACTCTGAGGAAGATTCCCCTCATCCAGAAGGGTCAAGAGGCCGAGAGGGTGCAAAACTCTCTGAATGAAGAAATAGACCGTCTGAAGTCTGCTTTTGATGGGTCTGAGAAGAAGGTGAAGGGGCTGGAGAAAGAGATCTCCAAACTTAAAAAGGAACATGCTGTGGATCTGAAGGCAAAGGACGATGTCCTCCAGCAAAAGGTCGACTCTGCGGTGAAGGCAGCCCTTGAAGATGCCTCTGAGGGAATACTGGCTGATTATAAGGCCTCTGATGAATTCATGAGCTTCGGCTTCGAGTACCTCGAGAGAGGTATTAAGGCTACTATTAAATGGGCTACTGCTAAGGAGAAGGAGGCAGGGAGTTTGAAGGCCTCTAACTTCATAGGTTTGGGTTTTGCTAACCCTCAGCTAGCCCAAGCACTCCAAGAGGTTGAAGAGGAGGTCACTGCCACTGCAGATACTGCCACGCTGGACGGCACGAAGATAGAGGGAGATGATCACAGAGAAGATGGGGCCGAGGTGACCAATGTCGTCCAGGAGAATCAGGCCGAGGATACCAACACTCTCCCTTCTAATCCTTAGTCTCAATTGTGAAGCTTTCTGTACTTTTTGTAACCCCTGATCGCATGTAACCTCCGAAAAACATTGTCATTTTGTGTATTTGAATTTTTATAACTGGATGGCAACCTATGAGGAGGGTTTTTACTTCATTCGTTTTGTTTGTTGAATGTTTCTTTGCTATGCGATGTTTTAGCTCTGAAGTCTTGTTGTGATGATGTCCGTTTAAACTGAATTAATAGTCTTACCTCAGACCTTGTCACCACTTAATGATGTCATAAGGTCTGAGGTCATCAACTAAGATATTTATCTCATAATTAATCTCACCAAATTAATGATGTTAAGGGTCTGAGGTCATCCAATTATGGTGTCTGACCTCAGACCTTGTCAGCACTTAATGATGTTGTAAGGGTCTGAGGTCATCACCTAAGATGTTATCCTCATAATTAATCTCACCAAATTAATGATGTTAAGGGTCTGAGGTCATCCAATTATGGTGTCTTACCTCAGACCTTGTCATCACTTAATGATGTTATAAGGGTCTGAGGTCATCACCTAAGATGTTATCCTCATAATTAATCTCACCAAATTAATGATGTTGTAAGGGTCTGAGGTCATCACCTAAGATGTTATCCTCATAATTAATCTCACCAAATTAATGATGTTAAGGGTCTGAGGTCATCCAATTATGGTGTCTGACCTCAGACCTTGTCACCACTTAATGATGTTGTAAGGGTCTGAGGTCATCACCTAAGATGTTATCGTCATAATTAATCTCACCAAATTAATGATGTTAAGGGTCTGAGGTCATCCAATTATGGTGTCTGACCTCAGACCTTGTCACCACTTAATGATGTTGTAAGGGTCTGAGGTCAATACCTAAGATGTTATCCTCATAATTAATCTCACCAAATTAATGATGTTAAGGGTCTGAGGTCATCCAATTATGGTGTCTGACCTCAGACCTTGTCACCACTTAATGATGTTGTAAGGGTCTGAGGTCATCACCTAAGATGTTATCCTCATAATTTCTGACATTAGAGCACAATGAAGCAAGAATCGTCATGGAAACTGATCTTTTATTAATAACCTCTTCATAATAAGATGGTACATTTGCATAACTCTTTGCAACATTATATGTAATACTTCTTTAGGCGATCAACATTCCATGGGTTAGCGAAAGGTTCCCTTTCTAGGTTTTCTAGCCTGTAGGTGCCAGGCACAACCTATTCTGTCACTTTGTAGGGACCATGCCAGTTTGGGTGGAGCTTATTTATTTTCTGTAAGGTCTTCTTCAGTACTAGGTCTCCTACGGTGATGGGTCTTGACTTCACCCTCTGATTGTAGAATTTTGCTGCTCTCTGCTGGTAAGCTGCTTGTCTGATTTCTGCGTCTTCTCTTCTCTCTTCAATCAGATTTAGGTCTAGTTTCCTCTCTTCCCCATTTTTATCAGGGTCATAGGTCTGAACCCTATGAGTAGGGAGTCCCACTTCTGTTGGTATGACGGCCTCTGAGCCATGGGTTAGCTTGAACGGGGTTTCTCCTGTTGGTGTCCTTGTTGTGGTCCTGTAGGCCCATAACACAGCGTAAGCCTCCTATGTCCATCTTCCCTTCGCTTCTTCTAACCTCTTCTTGATTCCATCGAGGATTGTTCTGTTCGTGACTTCGGTCTGACCGTTTGCCTGAGGTCGGCCAGGAGATGAGAAGAACTGTTTTATCCCAACTCTTATGCAATACTTTTCTAAAGAGGAGTTCTTGAACTGGGTTCCATTATCTGAGATGAGAGTGTTTGGGAGGACATGTCTGCATATGATGTTCCTCCAAATAAATTGGAAGGTCTTCTGTTCTATGATCGTTATCATCGGCTCTGCCTCCACCCACTTTGAGAAGTAGTCAATGGCTACTATCAGGAACCGGTAACTGTTTGCATCTCTTGGTAGGGGTCCTACTAAGTCAATTCCCCATACTGCAAATGGCCATGGAGAGGTGATTGACGTCATAGCTTGATGGGGTCGATGAGGTATAGTGGAGAATATTTGACATCTATCGCACCTCTTCACGTAAGCTGCATCATCTTTGGCCAAGGTTGGCCACTAGTATCCCTGGGTAACAATTCTCTTGGCCAAGGGTCTTCCTCCTATGTGACTAGAGCAAGAGCCTTCGTGAACTTCCTGCAAGATCTGGGGAACTTCGATGGGATGCAAACATCTAAGGAGAGGTAACATAAATCCCTTCTTGTACAGGACGTCTCCTACTATGGAGAACTTGGCAGCCCTATATCTCAATTTCCTCCTCTCTAGCTTGGATTCGGGTAGCTCTCCCTCTTTGATATATCTGACGAGGGGGTCCATCCATGAGTCCCCTAGGTTCAAATTGAGACAAGGGTTGCATACCTCTTCTTTCTCAATGGTCGCTTTTCCTAAGACCTCGATCGGAACTGTCCTTCTGACGTCTGTCTTCGTCACCGAGGCCAACCTTGCCAATGCATCTGCGTGGCTGTTACTTTGTCGAGGTACTCTCTTCAGTTTTATCTCTTCGAAATATTCTAACATCGTTCTCACCCTCTTAAGATATTTAGCCATCCTTTCATCTTTGGCTTCATAGACTCCCAATACTTGATTGACAACTAACCTTGAGTCACTGTGGAGCAGGAGTCATCTTACACCTAGAGTCTTTGCCAATGAGAGACCTGCTATCATGGCTTCATATTCTGACTCGTTGTTAGATGCCTTGAAGTTGAACCTCAAAGCGTATTCAATGTTGGCACCATCTGGAGCTGAAAGTATCAACCCTGCACCGCTTCCACTGTCGCAGGAAGAACCATCAACGAAGAGGTTCCAAATGTCTGTATTTGATGAGAAGGCCCCTTCTGACATGATTCCTTGTTTGAAGAGGTACCGATCCTCCTCGTTCTCCGATACTTTTCTCCTGATCTTTTTGGATATGACCTCTTCCTGTCCTCGAAAGACGTTCGATGCCACCTCTTCCTGCTCTCGGAAGACATTTGGTGCCGTATTTTCATGCTCTCGGAAGATACTGCTGTTTGTCCCTTCAACACCCTCTAGGTCATTCTATGCCTCGGCCTCTTCTCATGTGAACTCAGCAACAAAGTCTGTGAGGGCTTTCCCTTTGATGGTTGTCCTAGGTTGGTAGGTAAGGTCATACTCCCCCAACTCAATGGCCTAGGTCATCAGTCTTCCAGACTTCTCAGGTTTATGTAGGACCTGTCTTAGTGGGGAGTCGGTGAGGATAACCATGGAATGGGCTTGGAAGTAGGGCTTCATCTTACTTGAAGCATGTATCAAGGCGTAGGCTAACTTTTCCATATGAGGGTAGTTTTGTTCAGACCCTTGAAGGGCTTTACTGTTGAAATACACAGGCCTTTGGATTCCAGCGTCTTTCCGCACTATGGCTGCACTGATGGCCGATTCGGAGACCGCTAGATACACATATAATCTCTCTCCTACTATGGGACGAGATAACAACAAGGAAGACCCCAAGTAAGACTTGAGCTGGTTGAAAGCTTTTGCACACTCTTCGTCCCACTGGAAGGCCTTCCTAAGCACTTTAAAGAATGAAAGACACTTGTCCGTTTCTCTGGAAATAAATCTGTTGAGTGCGGCCACTCTCCCCGTGAGTCTTTGAACGTCCTTGATACTCCTCAGTGTCTTCATATCAAGCAAAGCCTTGATTTTCTCAGGGTTATCTTCAATTCCTCTTTAATTGATGATGAATCCCAGGAACTTCCCAGCTCCTACCCCGAAGACACACTTCGTTGGGTTGAGTTTCATCCTGTATAAGTCCATAGTATCAAAGGTCTTCTCGAGGTCTGCCACATGAGTGAAGGCCTTTAATCTCTTCGTCAGCATATCGTCTACATACAACTCCATAGTCTTGCCTATTTTCTCTTCAAACATCTTATTAACAAGACGTTGGTATGTTGCCCTCGCATTTTTCAGGCCGAAGGGCATCACTTTGTAACAGTACGTCCCTTTATCGGTAATGAAGGTTGTCTTCTCTGAGTCTTTCGCATCCATGAAGATCTGATTATAGCCCGAATATGCGTCCATGAAGCTCATGAGCTCGTGACCTGCAGTAGCATCTACCATCTGATCTATTCGAGGTAAGGGATAGCTGTCTTTTGGGCAAGACCTTTCAGGTCAGTGAAATCAACGCACATTCTCCATTTCCCATTGACTTTAGGCACGATGACTGCATTTGATAACCACTCCGGGTATATGACTTCTCTTATAAACTCAGCCTTTTCCAATTTTTTAACCTCTTCCCGGATGACGTCGTACTTCTCCCTGGAGTAAACTCTTCGTCTTTGTTTGACAGGCCTGGCATCTTTGGTCACGTTGAGCTTGTGACTCATAACCTCAGGGTTGATGCCGGGCATGTCTGCGTGACTCCAGGCGAAGTCACTCTGCCTCTTCCTCAGGAAGTTTATCAGCTCTTCCTTAATTTCTGTCTTCAGGGCTTTGCCGACCTGGATGGTTTTTTCTGGTTCGTCCTCATTGAGGACGATGCATTCTACCTCTTTCGCGGCCTCTCCCTTCTTCAATTTTGTTTCATCTCTTGGGTCCAATGTATCAATGCTATAGGTGGTGGTTGCCCTCTTATAGGCCTCTCTCTCTTTGGTCGAGTTGAAGTAACATTCTCGTGCTATGGTCTGGTCGCCTTGCACTTCCCCTACCCCATAGGGGGTCGAGAATTTTAGCATCTGGTGGACTGTCGACGGCACAGCTTCAAACTCCTTAAGGGCCACTCTTCCTATGATGAGGTTATAGGCCGAGAAGACATTTTCATCCATCACGAAAAAATTTATCTTCTGGGTCAACCTCTTAGGCCACTTGTTACCCATCCGTACGTCCATCTCATACATGCCCAACGGGTGGACCTTTTCACCGCTGAAGCCCATTAAAGGATGATGATAGGGTACCAGCCTAGCTCTGCTAAGATCTAGGCTCTTGAAGCAAGGCCAAAACATCACGTCTGCTGAACTCCCCTCGTCCACGAGGATCCTCTGCACCTCGCACCCATGCACCCTTGTTGTTATTACCAATGGGTCATTATGCGGGGCGAAGATACCTTTAAAGTCGAGTCGGGAGAACCCGACTATTAGGGTGTCCATGTCCACCTTCTTTCTCTTCTGTACTGTATCAGAAGACGTTAGATTTATAACTTTAAGTTTGGCCACTGACTTGGCCTCTGCCACATGAGCTTTCCTGTCACCCACTTCAGAGCCACCTCCCGCGAGTCCTCCGCATATGGTGTCAACACCAAAGGAGATCATGCCAACCCTCTTCATCGGGGTGTTGTCATCTTTCGGCGGAAGGTCCGGATCGTCTTCGTCATCACCTTCTGAATCATTGTCTCTTCTCGCTGGGGCATCACCACGGCATCTGTCGTTTCTCCTCTTCTTAGGTTCATCTCTTCCCCCTTTAGGAGCCTTACCATCAACGTACTTCCCCAACTTTCCGAATTTTAATAATCTTTCAATCTCATCCTTCAAGGCGAAGCATCTGTCTATAACATGGCCATGATCCTAGTGGAACTCACACCATAAATTTTTATTCCTCTTATGCGGTGGGGCCTTCAGTTTCTCTGGCCATCTTAGAGTCCTGTCATTCTTGATCTCATTGAGTATATGCTCACAGCTCACGGTTAGAGGAGTATAGTGAGCGAACTTGTCATCGACTGACCTCTTCTTTCTATCTTTCTTTCTTTGGGGCTTCCCGCTACTACCGCCGTTCTCATCCTCGTACTTGGCGACCATTACCTCTTTGGCATTCATGACTTTCCCCGCAGTTGCCAGTAGCTCGGCCATAGACCTGGGAGCGTCTTCCGCAAGTTTCCACAATAACTTCCCTTTCTGAAGACCTCCTATGAGGGTGGTCATGGCTATATTCTCTTCGTAATCTTCAACCTCAAGTTTCTCTTTATTGAACCTGGTGATGTAGTCTCTTAGGCTCTCGTCCTTGCCTTGCTTGACATACAGTTGGTTAGTGGTCTTCTTTTGAGGTCTTACCCCAAAGCAGAAGTTGTGAATGAATTGTTCAGCCAAGCCTTTAAAATTCTCAATTGAATTCTTCGAAAGAGAAGTAAACCAGCTGTGTGCTGCTTCTGTCAAGGTCCCAGAGAAGGCCCTACACTTCATCTCATCAGGTATCGAGTAGATGTCCGCCGCCGACTGATACATCTCGATGTGATGTACAGGGTTGGTGCTACCATCATACTTGGGAGACACCACGGGTGGTTTGAACTTAGCAGGGGTCGGGAAGCTCACTATCTTAGCCACGAATGGAGAGCCTTCTGAGTAACCCCTTTGCAATGGATCCCTACTTTTGATGAGGTCTCCTATCTTATCCTCAAGATGTTGGATAAAGTCATTCCATGGTCTCCTACCATCGGCCTGGCCGAGGTTGTCCCCAGCCACTTCCAAAGGATGGACTGAGGGTTCCCCTGCCGCAGCACAACGTCGGCTGTTGACCTCTTCCTGGTCTCGGCCCCTTTCTTCATGGGGCCGGCCATGGTCAGGCCGACCTTGTCTGTCTCCTCTTTGAGAGTCGACTGCACTTCTCGACCGGGATAACCTCTGTCTCAGGTCATTCACTGGGCCCAACCTCTCAAAGGCCGACCCTCTGCTTAATCGATCAAAAGTTGATCCTCGTTATTGGGCCTCTTCACCTCTTCGGTCGACATAACCTTGGCTCTGCTGAAGAGGACGTACCGTATTATTCGAAACCTCACACGACTCCCAACAATCTTCGGGGACCTCTTTCGCCTCTAAATCGTCATACCTGTCCTCCGGGCAAGGGTTTCCTTGCCTCCCCAGGTGTAAGCGCCTAGGGTCAGCAACGTCCCTCCTTCGCTGGGGTGCATGTTGGTCCTTCATTGGTGCCTGGGGTGGTCCCCTAGCGTCAGGATGAGGTTGGACGACCGCTGGAGTGATCATTTTCGGTGAAACCCCAGGTGGCCTCATCATAGTTTGGCTGAGCTGTGCAAATTGCTCCTGCATACCTTGTTGCATTGCTGCCAAAGACCTCAAGGCTGCAGCTACCTCTGCCATTTCAGACTGAGGCGGGGCCTGGCTGGAACTGGGCCCTCCCCCACCAGGCGGCGGAAGAAGCGGTGGTAATTCTGGTGCTATGTGTTAACAATAAAGAGATTGAGTAGCAGGTGAGCTTAATACCTTAAAGGACATCTTTCAATGGTGAAGCAGCTCGACGCAAGGGATGGTGCTTGGTTCACCACCAGAGTCTCCGGTGAGGTTAAGCTGAAGAAGAGGAAGAGACAACTTCTCTTCCCACAGACGGCGCCAAAATGATGATGCTAGAAATAGCACCACACTTAAAGGTGTTTGTGAGCTCAATTCAATGTTAACAATGGCAGCATAAGAGTACACACACATATAGTAGAAGGAGGTGAGAAGAAGAGGATTCACACCGAAATATAAGTGGTTCAGCCAATCAGGCCTACGTCCACTGTGCAAGTGTATGAGGTGTATCACTGTATGAGGGCTCTAATGGCCATGGATACAATCTCTCAAGCTTTCTCTCTCTACTATGTATTTAGATAGAGTTTCAGCTAGGGTTGCTAATTTTGAATCCTTTTCTAGGAAGGAGAAGACAAGTATTTATAGTGCCTGGGGGGTGTAGTGTACCCCCCAAGCATGTAAAGAGCATGTGTGTGTTGATCTAGCCAATATGATGAAGACATCTATCTCTGTCACATGTAGAGAATGATGATGAAATATTCCCCCCACGTGGGGGGAACGATTTGTTATAACTGACTTATGTCCACGTGTCCTTGTCCACACATATATCAAGTAGGTACTCGACTCCCGTGCTTAGCCATAACCTCGTCCTGGAAGAGTCCGGTGTTGATATGGTCCAGCTGCCTTTCCATTCCGAGATGAGCCATCCTGGTCTCGGCTTGGGCAAAGACGAGGTAAGATATTAAGGTCGTCCTGGGCCGAGGTTAAGCTGGAAGCACCGGCTGATTCACTACGGGGGTTGACCCTGGCAGAAGTATGGCTCCTTGTAACCTCGGCCTACACCCGGCCGAGGTTGTCATTCCTGGGTGACCTGATGAACTGCTGACCCTCTGATTAATGAAGTCTCCCCTTGAAGAGGTTGGTAGTGGTGTCGTCCAGGGCCGACCCTCCCATGGCCGAGGCTGCTGGTCGCTAATCCAAGGATTCTCCAACATCGGTCGCATCCTCGGCCGAGGTTGTGGTCTCCGAGCCGAGGTGACACTTTGGGCATATCAAATATCTTAGCCATTCTATCAACTAAGCAACAGTGAATAATCACAAGTATATATTTATATCACTCTCAGTATATATATATATATATGGGACCCCTAGGCTAAGCTGCGATGCACGCATAGTCTGCTATCGAATCTCGGTACATCACGTACATAAGGATCACGAGTTTTGAATCACTCAGGAACCGTATCAATACAAATTACACGTATTGGAG
Organism: Sambucus nigra; assembly: GCA_949130495.1. Taxonomy (NCBI): domain Eukaryota; kingdom Viridiplantae; phylum Streptophyta; class Magnoliopsida; order Dipsacales; family Adoxaceae; genus Sambucus; species Sambucus nigra. The sequence goes on along the minus strand of OX422213.1, from coordinate 213,329,892 downwards.
GCAAACATAGTTCACATACCCATGGGTCACGTACATACCTACGCTCCCATGGTCAGCTGACTTATCAACTCACAAATAAGTCTTCACAGTCCAATGTTCTTGAGGTACCAAATCTAAATCTCCTCCGAAGGCACACAAGACAAGATTGTCCTCTTCCTACAACCTCTCGTGATATAAAGTATGGTAGGTATGTCATACACATAATAATCCATATACTAGGTAATCACACAACCTAAGTAATCATCATATCAATATAGGTGTACTCCTATCCTATATTACAAGTCTTATATGTAGTATAGTTTCATCCCTATTATCCTACGTAATATGTTTAGCGTGACAACTCTCGTCGTATAAATCTGAGTACTTAAACCTATCCTGAAAGGTTACTAAGTCTCTCACTTATCTCTAAGGTTAATTCAATAATTTAAAATCCCCCCACTACTGTCTTTAACCTTAAGTTATTGTTTAACCGAATTAAACTCAAGTTCCCATAATTTCCAACCGTAACTCACTCGTCGGACACTTGTAAGTTTATCATTTAATACCAAACTAATATTTTTTGGTCCTCAAACACACCCCTACTGACCTTCCCTGAGTTCCAATATGTTCAAATAGTTCACGCCAATAATTCTTACAAGTCAGGATTGGTTAGACCTTAAAAGGAAAATATAATATAAATTCAGGAGGACTCGATCGATCGAAGGAAAGGGTCGATCGATCGATCCATCAGATTTGGCCTACGGTTTCTGCATATTTTAGCCTACAAGTTTCATCAGTTTTAACCCTCAAATCCTCTATTATAATGTCCCAAACTCCTAAATACTTATACCAACATAAACACATAATTTCTAACATCTTAGAATCGTCAAAGCATTACGGGTTGTCAATTTTTTGGATCAAATCATGTATATTTCATAAAAACCCTATTTCTTCTATTTCTTCAAGAATTATTATATATCTCAATATAAATTCGTAATTCTGTACACATGAATCATGATTTCACATCTACTATTTTTTTCATAGGTTAATCTACATGCCAAAACCTACCAAGATTAAGATTTAAATCTCCAAACCCATTAAATTATCATTTTTCAAGGTTTTTCTCTAGTTCTAAACTATCATGGATAATATATACACTGAATTATTGCAAGTTAAATCACTTGCCTGGAATTGAAAGTTTTGATCCTTTGGAGAAGGTGATATGGTGGTGATTTTCTCTTTCCGGTCACGATTCCAGCAGTAGTGGTGGTGCAAGGTGGTTGTTTGCTCCTGCAACCCTTGGAAACCCTTCATTTCTCTCTACTTCTCTCTCTTTCTCAAGTTTGTAGCAACCAATAAACCTAATTACCCTAAGGGTTGGCTGATATAATAATCTTAATTTTCGTAGGTCACTATTCATCAAATAATAAAATGACTAAAATACCCTCCGAGGTTTGCCGGTTTAACCTAAAACTGTCTCGAGACCCAAACTAAACTCCCGGGTAGACTTAACTGATTATTTAGATACTTCCGGACTCATTGGCGCACTTAAAATGACCATAAGGATGACATAAAAATAAATTACTTTATAATCCATTAAATTGGTTCCGACACGACTAACACGCGCGTCCCAACTTAATATTTAAAGCTGCCGTATTTTTCACTCGTGATAATTTTAATAAATGCATAATCATATATTACTATACTCGCTCAGTAATATTCAACATAATCATCATAATCAAATACTAACTCTCACCTTGGTAGTATTAAAATCCGGATTAATTAACACTTAATTCACATTTTTAATTGAATTAATCCCATAATTAAAATCAGTAAAAATACGGGGTATTACACCCGTGTACTGGATTTTAAATCTAGCTCCCCCATATCAAAGATGATCAACTCGAAAAGAAATCGACTATAATTGAACTCAATCTCCTTACTGTTGTACATAGATATGACTTAATGTTTTTATAAATAAAGCCCCCTACTATGAGAGGAAAAATGCTTTGACTTTTAATAACAACTCTCTTGTTAACTCGACTTAGACCCTCATCTAAAAACTTTATAACTTCGAGCTTATTACTTGATAGTAAAGAAACTCTCTCTTTTTTCCCCGTAAACGTAAGCAAGGCCGACTTGTTGATCACCATGCATATCTTATGTCTCTTTATCTTCCTGCATAGCATTTTAAGACTCACTACACCAAAAAGACCAAATTGTCACTTTTGAGCCGGCCACGCATTTTTTGTCATGGTCATTGACCGTGACAAGTCCGTGACAAGAACAGTTATCACGGGGTTTTCAGGGTCAATGACCGTGACAACATTATAAACTTGTCACGGTCAATGACCGTGAGAGGTCCGTGACAAGTTTGTGAGTAAAAAACCCTTCCCTCTTCTTTTTGCCCATCGTTTTTTATTCCCTCAATTCTCTCTCTCTCTAAGAAACTTCTCTCTCTCTCTCTCTCTAATAGGTATTTTTTCTTCTCTCTTTCTCTTTCATTTGTATATATGTGTGTATGTGTGTTCGTGTGTGTGTACGAGGGTGTGTGTGTGGTGGGCGGGAGGGGGCAGGGGGTGGTGGGGCGGGTGGGTTTGTGTGTGTGAATTTGTGTGTGTGTGTGTATGGGTGGTGGGGAAGGGGTGGGGCATTTGTGTGTGTGTGGGGGGGGGGGGGTTGTGGGTGTGTGCAGGTGTGTGTGTATCTGTGTGTGTGTGGTGGGGCAGGGGTGGTGGTGGTGGGGAGGGGGGTATGCGTGTGTGTTGAAATTAATTGGTGTTTAGTTTAGGACTTAAAATTAATTGTTAATGTTGATTTAGGAATTGAAATTAATGTTTAGTTTAGGACTTGAAATTAATTGTTAATGTTGATTGGACATTATAAATACTGTTTCTTTATTTTTATTTAGGTTTGAAATTATTATTGTTGAATTAATTGAGTATATGAATTAGATGGAGTACGGGATACACATTTATTGGTTTGTTGTTGCTGTTGGATTATATTGGACGGAGGTGGTTGGATATGGAAGTTAGTTGTTAAATTTTTTAAAAATACTTAATTTAATTCACACAAATAAATTCGTAAATAATTATATTGTCTTAATTTGTTGAGTTAGTTAATTTTGGAAGTGGCACGACCATTGGATTATTGTCAAAATGGGGGGAGGGGGAGTTTTCGACTTTTTTCTAAAATTATTTTGTGTCACGACATAATTAAATGAAACATACCTATAATTACACATAGTGTGCATAGATAATATCCTTCTAGCTCTTATGCGCACGCATTCAATAGCCTTTAGACCCGTTCGAGAGTCATTACCCCTGTAATGAGATCTTTCGAATTGTCCCGTTTTGACAGTTTGGGACTGCATAATTTATGTATAATAATATTCTTAGTGACTTAAAGTTTTTACTTTTGGAGGAAGTTCTGCAATCGTATCCTAATGTTCTTTGAGTACATACTAGATTGGCAAGTGTGAGTGTTATTTCAATTGATCAATTGAAATAACACTCACATTTGCTAATCTAGGTCGTGTACTTGGAGAACTATGGGGATATGCTGCTGAATTTTTCTCAAATCGTAACAATGTGCATGAGCTGTTAAGAATATTACAGAAATCTGCGGTCTAATGGGATAGGACCACTCACCCTTTAGAGGAGATGGAGGAAATAGGAATTACTATTATAAATTGAAATTTAAAAATCGAATATAAATAAGACATAATTAATTAAAACATACTATAAATCTAAGTTTTGTTTATACTAATCCACGAATATACACTTCTTACCTTTAATATGTGATTGTTTCTAGTAGCTGTGATGGGATATCCTAAATACAAAGAGTGGATGGGGGAGACAAATAGATTGGGGGATGTGTTTCGTAGAGGTGCTAATGAATTTGTGAAATACGCAAATAGATGTTATAATGATGAAGAGTTTCTGTGTTCGTGTGCTAGGTGTAAGAATGGTAAGGTGTTTGAGTGGAAAACAGTTGAACTACATTTGTTAAGATCGGGTATGTAAGATAATTATCGATTTTGGAGTTTTCACGGTGAATTGAAAGTTCCTTTTTGTCTCCGAACAACCTTTATAACAACCTTTAACAAGTAGGATAGATGTAGAAGGGGATGATATAGATCATAATATGTTAGAGGATTTAGTTGATGACGCGTATGGAGTTCATAAAGTGGAGGAGAATGAGGTCACTGACAATGTACAAGGTTCAGGTGCTCATGAAGATATCACGATAAACCTTGACGATGACTATCAAAGTTTAAAATTTATGGCGACCCAACCGTTATACTCTGGCTATGAGAAAGATCAAACAACTTCACATGCCACTTTTGGTTTACATAGTTTGAAGACGCAATAAATTTTATCTGGCAATAGCATAACAATAATTATGAATTGGGTGAATGGCTTACTACCCAAGGAGAATATGCTTCCAAATAGCTATCCTGTTATGAAGAACAGTTTAAAAGGTTTGGGAATGAAGTATAAATCGATTCATGCTTGTGTGTATGAATGCATACTATACCGAAAGAAGTATGAAAATCTCGATCGTTGTCCGGTATGCGAAGAACCTAGATATGTCCAATCTACAGGTAAAGAAGGCAAAAGCTCAAAAAGGCCTCGAAAAGTGTTGAAATATTTTCCCGTTGGGCCTAGATTAAAGAAATTTTTCACAGTACCATGGATAGCGGAGGCAATGACTTGGCATGCTAGGGCAGAAGTAGGGGATAATCTCATGCATCATCCTATTGATTCTACAGCTTAGAGGAGGATGAGTTATGAGTATCTCGATTTTTCTCGAGAACAGCGTAACATTCATTTGTCTATATCAACAGATGGTTTCATTCCATTTGGAAATTTAAGCACTAATCAGAGTGTTTGGCCAGTGATCCTTTCCCCACTCAACCTCCCCCTTCACAGTGTATGATACCTGAATTTTCGATGCTTCCCTTTAGTAGAAGAATTAAATGAGTTGTGGGAAGAGGGTGTGCAAGCATTTGAATCTTTTAGAAAATAAGAGTTTATGCTAAAAGCAATTCATGTTTTTTAGCTTATGGGACGTTATCCGGTTGTGTAGTACATGATTATTTGGGGTGTCCTATTTGTGGATAGGAGACTGAATCTCTTCATCTCCCCGCTAGCTCAAAAAATGTATAACATTTCCATAGGAGGTTTTTACCCCCGACTCATAGTTTCAGATTTGAGAAAGGTTCTAATATTTTCTCGGGCAGGGTTAAACATAGGCTACCATCGAGAAAACTTTCAGGTTCAGAAATTGAAAGTAAATCTTCTGATTGTGGCCCTAATATGCCAGGTAAGAATCCTAAATTTAAGAATGTCAAGCATAAGAAGACCCCAACTGGGAATGAAACTGAGACAAAAAAGACATGGTCTAGGAGGTCAATTTTATTTGACTTGCCTCATTGGAAGAATAACCCGGTGTGCCATGTATTAAATGTGATGCATGCAGAGAAGAACCTCACTGAACATATTGTGGGCACATGCCTTGGGAGGAGTCATTCGAAGGATGGAGAAAATGCACGAAAAGACCTTAAATCGTTGAAACTTAAGACACAATTATGGTTGAAAGAAGATAGTAGAGGAAGGACAATAATTCCCCCTAGTGCGTTTACTTTGACGAGTAGGGAAAGGAAGGTTCTTTTAGACACAATATATAATTTGTAGGTTCCATCTAATTTTTTGTCGAACTTACAATGGATTGTGAATTATGCTACCCATGTTTTATATAAGTGTAAGTCCCACAATTGGCATGTGAACATGAAATTGGTTCCTCTATTGTTTAAGCATTGTTTCTCTAAGCACAAGGATTTGCGGAGGGCTATTATGCAAATTAGTATCTGCTTCTCACTTTTGTGTGAGAAGGTTGTCAATCGATAACACATAGTGGACACAAAATTGGCGGTGACCAAAAAAAATTGTGTGTTGGAGAAGAACTTTCCCCCAGCATTCTTTGACATAAGTGTTCACTTATTGGTACACCTATGCGATAAGGAACTTTTTTGCGGTCCAATTAGATATCGGTGGATGTATCCGTTTGAAAGATTGATGAAAGTTTTTAAATATTACGTCAAGAATAAGCGATATATTGCAGGTTCAATTGTAGAGGAATACATCACCGTGGAGTCATCAATCTATACTCGGGAATATATGCCTGACACGACCAGCGTTGATGACATTGATGAGTTCGTCGATGAGGGTGGTCATGTGATGGGAAAACGAGTGAAATTAACGAGTTTGCAACATGAACAAGTAGCTCGTTATCTATTTGACACACATGAAGAAGCCGAAGAATGGAAAAAGTAAGTTTAAATTATTTTAAGTTTTACATTATTTTAGATTATTTTATACATGATTAATTTTGTAATACGTTTGTTACATTAATTGTATGTAGAAAATATGAAGCCTGTGAGAACACTAAAAGACGAAAAATAATGGCACAATCAGATAGCGATTTTAGGTTGTGGTTGTCACATGAGGTAATTATAATGAAAACGGTTGTTATATAATGTTACATTACAATAAAACTTTACAACTAACCTAATTAATTTATCTCTATTCTCAGCTCTTAAAGATGGGTGATGTGACATCAAGGCTTGCTCGTCTAGCCACTGGACCCTTATTCATGGCACAAGAGTACAAAAAGTATCGATTGAATGGTTACGTATTCAGCGCAAAGGTGTACGAGGAAAATACAAATGTACAGAACTCGGGCATTTCATACAAGGCTCTTACTTTCTTTCGAGCGAGCGCAAAAGATAAAAACCTCGTTGAAGCTGAAATGACTTACCATGGTGTAATTCGAAATATATTTGAATTGGACTATGTAAGCTTAAAAAGGACATATTTTACTATGATTGGGTAAGAGTTGAGGATAAAAATGTTTGTAAAGTTGATCATGGCACCAATTTCATCATGGTTGACTTGTCCAAGTTGAAGAGCAACGAACACGTGAGCGATGAGCCGTTTGTTTGTGCATTTCAAAAGGTAAACCAAGTATTTTACTCGGAGTATATCAACAACGATCCGTGGTCAATCATCCTACATGCGTCAAAACGTCTAAACAGTAGTGTGGATGACTTGGCTGCTCCTAACGAATATCAATCCATTTTTTATGATAACCCGAATTTCAAACAATTTTTTAATTTGTAATAAGTATTCCAATTTAGCGCAGGTAATAGTGTTTTAGTATTATCGGACATCGGTTTAATGCTTTTAATTCATTTGTACTTGATCACTTTCACTCTTTTTATCTTTCTCTCTTTCCTTTGTATATGTGTGTGTGTGTTAAAGAGTAATAACTATTCCAATTTTCGGATTAATGCTTTTTATTCATTTGTACTTGATTACATTAGCGCATGTACTATTTAGACTTAACGTGTGCATGTCTTATTCTAATTCATTTTGAATTCATTTTGAAAATATCTCCTTCAGGGATTAAGGCAATGATGATAATGATGATGTCTTCTGGGCCGGGCGGTAGCGGAGGCAATGAGGGCTCCTCGGCCCCTACGCTCCCCAAATGGGGCAAATTGGGAATGGCGGTCGAGAACAAGATAGGGATATTAGCTAGATCCCTCGAGCTGCTAAAGACGGTTATCATCCCGGGGTACACTAGTTGGAGGGAGGTGCCAAATGAGCTCAAGTTATCTATTTGGGCGGCACTACAGGTAATGTATTTATATTTATATTTGTATTTGTATTTATATTTATATTTATATTTATATTTATATTTATATTTATATTTATATTTATATTTATATTTATATTTATATTTATATTTATATTTCAATTTCAATTTCAATTTCAATTTATATTTATATTTATATTTATATTTATTCGCGACTAACATTGTATTTGTTTGACAGAAAAAATTCAGCCTCGCCCTAGAACACCGCGATTCTATCTTGGAGCAGTTGAGGGAGAAACACAGGACATGGAAGAAAAATTTACAGGCCCGGTACTTTGGGAAGAGCCGAGACTCCATTATCAGAAGGCGTGAGTCCTTCCCGCCGAAGGAGCCGATCTCATTGGAATAATGCCAAAATTTCATTGACAATGAGATCGAGGAGCGACAATTGGCATCTCACCAATCGGGGAGGGAAAATCGGGCAAAAAAGACGAACGTGCACTACTCTGGTCGGACGTCTTACTCCAAGATGGAACATAGGATGATGGTAAGTTTTTATTTTTTTATAATTACAAAAATTTATTATTCTGCATTATTTTACTTTGCGGGCCAGGTACTACTTTTGCATTATTTTATTTTAGGGGACGGGGAGTGGCCCTGGGGGTAGGACACATAGGCTCGATGCCTATTGATATGTCCAAAGTGCAGACTCCTACTCGGAGTCACTAACCTCGGCCTGTCACACAGCTGAGTTGACAACAAGCTTACAAAATCCATCAGAAAGGTCGTCTTCTGGAAGGTCGACCCCTCATTGATCAACCTCAGCTGGATGGAAGCCGAGGTCAATGGCGTCACATGAGCCCAAGTTATTTCCAGCCTAATACTCTGCATTAGTCGACGTTGCACTCCACCTCATACATAACCTCGGCCAGTCTCCCAGACCGAGGTCATATTGATGATTGTCAGGACAAAGAAACACCATCGGACTTCACCAAGCTCGTACTCGACCAGGACGAGGTTACATCAGTCAAGGACACAAGTCCGAGCATATGCAAGCACATGTAAGGTTTGGAACACGTTAGCAAATCAGTTATAACCAAATCATTCCCCTTACGTGAGGGAATATTGTGGTCATCATTATCCACATAAGATCAGCCATGTGTCATCATCATACTGGTTCGATCCTCATACACATGCTCATTGCATGCTTCGGGGTACATTACACCCCCCAAGCACTATATATAGAGGTCTTCCTCTACCTTGTAAATGGATGGATAATTGCAACCCTAGCTGAAACTCTGTTTGTATACACAAAAGAGAGAGAAATCTTGAGAGATTGTATCTATGGCCATTATTGCCTTCTTCTAGTGAAGTTACTCACACATTCATAGTGGACGTAGGCCAAGTTGGTTGAACCACTTATATACTAGTGTTTCTCCTCTTCTCCTGACCTCCCTTTACTAGATATTACTCCTATACTGCCATTGTTATTGCTAGTTTGAGCTTATTAACATCTCATACCGGTGGTGCTGTTTTCAGCATCATCATTTTGGTGCCGTCTATGGGAATGCGAAGATTCATCTCTTCCTCTTTTGCTGCTTAACCTCACCGGAGATTCTGGTGGTGAACCAAGCCCCACCCTTCACGTGGAGCTGTTTCACCATTGAAAGAGGTCCCTTAAGGTTTCCATGCTCTATAGTCCTCTCATCAAAAGCTCAAGCATATGGCACCGGAGTTGCCACCACCTCCTCCACCATCTAGTGTTGGAGGACCCAGTTCCATCCAGGCACCACCTCAGTCCGAGATGGCTGAGGTGGAAGCAGCCTTGAAGTCCTTGGCTGCAACTCAGCAAGTGATACAGGAGAAATTTGCCCAGCTAAGCCAAAATATAATGAGACTACCTGGGGTCTCATCGAAGATGATTACTCTGGAGGCTGCTCAGTCACAATATGAGGCCATAGGACCATCCCAGGGACCACGAAATGACCAACCTACTCCTCATCAGAGGAGGGATGTTGCTGACCCTAGGCATTTATGCCTGGGGAGGCAAAGAAACCCTTGCCCTGAGGATAGGTACGATGACATTGAGGCAGAATATGACCCAAAATACTGTTGGGAGTCGTATGAGGTCTCAAATAACACTACACATCCTATACAACAGAGCCGAGGTCAGTATGAAAGATGAGATGGTGATGCACGACATAGAGGGTCAACCTTTGATCGCTTAAGTAGAGGGTCGACCTTTAAAAGGCTCGGCCCAGTTAATGATCTGAGGCAGAGGCTATCCAGGTCAAGAAGCATAGCTGGCTCACAAAGGAAATATGGTGATCATTGGCCTCATCATGGTCAACCCCTACATGGCTGAGATTGTGGTCATGGGGAGGTCAACAGTCGACGTTGCGCAGCAGTTGGGGAACCTTCTGTTCACCCTTTAGAAGTGGCTGGGGACAACCTCGGCCAAGCCGACGTTGCCAGACCATGGAATAATTCCATCCAAAGGCTAGAAGAGAAGATAGGGAACCTCATAAAAAGCCGAGACCCATTACAGAGGTCGTTTTCAGAGGGATCACCATTTGTGGCAAGGATTGTCAGCTTCCCAACCCATGCCAAATTCAAACCCCCGGTGGTGTCTCCCAAGTACGATGGTAGTACTAACCCAGTTTATTATATTGAAATGTATCAATCTTCAGCAGACATTTATTCAATCTCTGATGAGATGAGGTGCGAGCTTTCTCAAGCACTTTGACTGGGGCTGCACACATCTGGTTTACTTCTCTTCCTAAAAATTCAGTTAAAAATTTCAAATGTTTGGCCGAGCGATTTATTCATAACTTCTGTTTTGGGGTAAGACCTTAGAAGAAGATGACTCACTTACTTTACGTAAAGCAAGGGAAGAATGAAAGCCTCATGGACTACATCGCGAGGTTCAGTAAGGAAAAATTAGAGGTAGATGATTATAAAGAGAGCATAGCCATTATAGCCCTTATTGGAGGACTTCAGAACGAAAAGCTACTTTGGAATCTTATTGAAGACCCTCCCAAGTCTATGGTCGAGCTATTAGCGACACCTGGAAAGGTCATGAACACAGAAGAAGTAATGGTTGCAAAGTATGAGGATGAGAATGGAAGTAGTAGTGGGAAGTTTCAAAGGAATAATGATGAAAAGAAGAGAACTGCAGACGATAAGTTTGCACACTACACTCCTTTAACTGTGAGCTACAAACATATCCTCAACGAGATAAAGAATGATAGATCCCTGAGATGGACAAAGAAGCTAAAGGCTCCTCCATATAGGAGAAACAAGAACCTATGGTGCGAGTTCCATCAAGATCATGGCCATCTGACTGACAAGTGTTTCGCCCTGAAGGATGAGATTGAGAAGATCTTGAAATCTAGAAAGCTCAGGAAGTATGTGGATAACAGAGCTTCTAAGGGGGGAAGAGACGACCCTAAAAAGAAAAGAAATGATAAATGCCGGGAAGATGTCCCTACTAAAGTTGATGACTCAGATGATGATGACGATGACCCTGACCTCCTACCAAAAGACGATAATGCCCCAGTGAAGAGGGTCGGTATGATCTATTTTGGTGTGAACACTATCTGTGGGGGGCTAGCAGGGGTGGCTCAGAGGTATCTGATCGTAAGGCTCATGTGGCAGAGGCCAAAGCGATGGCTAAAATCGAGGTTGTGAACTTGGCATCTACAGAGGTTAAGCACGAGAAGAGAAAGAAGGTAGATATGGACACCCTCGTGGTCGGCTTATCACGACTTGATTTCAAAGGCATCTTAGCTCCCCACAATGACCCTTTAGTCATAACCACAAGGGTGCATGGGTGTGAAGTTCAGAGGATCCTCGTTGATGGGGGTAGTTCTGCAGACATTATATTTTGTCCCTATTTTAAGAGCTTGGGCCTCAGTAGAGCTAGGCTTATCCCTTATCATCATCCCTTGATTGGCTTCAGCGGTGAAAAGGTTCACCCATTGGGCATGTATGAAATGGACGTTAGAATGGGAGATGAATGGCCTAAGAGGTTGACCAGAAAAATCAATTTCTTTGTGATGGATAAAACGTCTTCTCAGCTTACAACCTCATCATAGGACGAGTAGCCCTCAAGGAATTTGATGCCGTGCCTTCAATGATCGACCAAATGCTAAAATTCCCGACTCCTTATAGAGTAGGGGAAGTGCAAGGTGACCAAACATCGGCACGTGAATGCTGCTTTAACTCCGTGAAAGAGAAAGAGGCTCATAAGAGGGAAACAACCACATACAAAATCGACACACTTGATCCTAGAGATGAAACAAAGCTCAAAAGGGGAGAGGCCATGTAGGAGGTAGAATCCATCGTCCTCAATGAGGATGAACTGGAAAAAAACATCCAAATCGGTAAATCCCTAAGACCTGAGATCAAGGAGGAACTAGTAAAGATGCTAAGGAAGAGACAGAGTATCTTTGTATGGAGCCATGCAGATATGTCAGGTATTGATCCTGAGATTATGTGCCATAAACTTAATATTATAGAAGATGCCAAGCCCATCAAGCAGAGAAGAAGAGTATACTCGAGGGAAAAGTATGATGTCATCAGAGACGAGGTTAGAAAGCTTGAAGAGGCCAAGTTCACCAGAGAGGTCATATACCCTGAGTGGTTATCAAACGCTATTATAGTACCCAATAGTAATAGGAAATGGAGGGTGTGCGTAGACTTCACTGATCTAAATAAGTCTTACCCAAAAGACAGTCTCCCCTGCCTCGTATAGATCAGATGGTGGATGCCACAACAGGACATGAGCTCATGAGATTCATGGATGCATATTCGGGGTATAATCAGATCTTCATGGACTCATCAGACTCAGAAAAGATATCTTTCATTATAGACAAGGGGACCTATTGCTATAAGGTCATGCCCTTTGGCCTAAAGAATGCAGGGGCTACTTACCAACGTCTTGTAAATAAGATATTCGAGGATCATATAGGTAAATCCATGGAAGTTTATGCGGACGACATGATAACGAAGAGTCTAAAGGCCGACACTCATGTGGCTAACCTTGAAAGAACTTTTGACACCATGGACAAATACAGAATGAAGCTCAACCCGGACAAATGTGCCTTCGGGGTAGGAACATAAAAGTTCTTGGGATTCATCATCAACCAAAGGGGAATAGAGGCTAACCTTGAGAAGATCAAGGCTTTGTTGAAAATGAAGACACCCAGAACTATAAAGGACGTTCAGAGGCTAACCGGAAGAGTTCTTGCACTAAACAGGTCCATCTTAAGAGCCACAGATAAGTGTCTTCCTTTTTTTAAAATTTTTAGAAAGGACTTCGAATGGAATGAAGAATATAACAAGGCTTTTTAAAGAGATTAAGTCTTACCTCCTATCTTGGCCAATTTAGGGAGAGAAGCTATATATATATTTTGTTGTCTCAGAGTGAGCCATCAGTGTTGCTATAGTAAGAGAAGAGGATGGAGTGCAGAGACCAATGTACTTCAACAACAAGGCACTCCAAGGGTCTGAGCAGAAGTACCCTCGGATTGAAAAGATAGCCTATGCTTCGATACATGTTTCTAGGAAAATGAAGCCATACTTTCAAGCCCACTCTACGGTCGTCCTTACTAATTCCCGACTCAGACAAGCCCTTCATAAGCTTGAGAAGTCAGGAAGGTTAATGACTTATGGAATCGAGTTGGGGGAATACGATATTGTTTATCAACCCAGGGTTTCCATCAAGGGACATTCACTCGCAGACTTTGTAGCTGAGTTTACCTGGGAAGAGGCCGACGTTGCAGAGAGTTACGGGGCCACAGATGAACCAGATAGAAACGTCTTTCGAGATTCAAACGAGGTTGAGTCAAGTAAAGCCAGGCAAAGAGCAGTTGAGAATGAGGAAGAGAGACACCTCTTCAATCAAGGGACCCTATCAGAGGGAAGATTATCCTCTAATGAAACTATTTGGAACCTTTTCGTTGATGGGTCATCCTGTGAAAGTGGAAGTGGAGAAGGGCTGATAATGTCTGCACCAGATGGAACATATATTGAATATGAGCCAAGGTTCAACTTTAAAGCTTCCAATAATGAGTCAGAGTATAAGGCATTGTTAGCAGGTCTCTCTTTGTCCAAAGCCCTCAATGTCGGCCAGCTCCTAGTTCACAGTGACTCAAGGTTAGTCGTAAACCAAATCCTAGGGGTGTATAAGGCCAAAGATGAAAGGATGGCCAGATACCTGAAGAGGGTGAGATTGATGGTAAAAAGCTTCAAGGAAGTAAAGATGAAGAGGATACATCAACTAGACAATGGCCGAGTTGATGCACTCGTGAGGTTAGCCTCAGCAACAAGGACAGACATAAGGAGAACAGTACCAGTTGAGATTCTGCTCAAACCGACCATTAAAGAGGAAGAGGTTGCTAGTCCTTGCCTAAACCTAAGTATGGGAGCCTCATGGATGTATCCTCTTATCAGATACATCAGATATGGAGAGCTTCCCAAGTCAAAGTTAGAAAGGAGAAAACTGAGGTTCAGAGCTGTTAAATTCTCAATTATAGGAGATGTCCTATCTAAAAAGGGATTCCTACTCCCTCTCCTCAGATGTGTCCACCCTTCAGAGGTTCCACACATCTTGCACGATGTGCATGAAGGCTCTTGTTCCAGTCACATAGGAGGAAGGTCGTTAGCTAAGAGGATAATCACCCAGGGGTACTAGTGGCCGACCTTGGCCAAAAATGCAGCCGCGTATGTGAAGAAGTGTGACAAGTGCCAAAGGTTCTCCACCATCCCTCATCAACCTATGACTTCAATCAACTCCCCTTGGCCATTTACAATATGGGGCATTGATTTTTTAGGACTGTGACAGCCCACCCAATTAAATATCGGGTGATCAGTCATTTATAAAATTTAAAATAGAATGTTAGGTTGGTTCATTCTTAGCATCACTGTCGAAAATATAACAACCCAATTAACCACCTAATAATTAATTAAGCTAGTGTCAAAATATTTTCCTTTTTAAATAAAAATCCTTCAGTTATTAATCCAAGAATTCAAATATAATCCATCCACCCATAACTAGTTAATATAAATACCGAATCATAATTACATGCTGAAATAACTAAGACTGGATGAAACATTCCAGTTCAAAACTCTAAACCAGAAACCATAATAATAATAAATCCAAATGAAAATGAACGAAAAGTAAACTCAACACAATATCTGATAAAATGTCTAAGGAATGAGCGACACATGCCCTAAATAGAAAGTCTATATAGAACGAAGTGGAATGATAGAGGCATCTAATGCGAAGACCTACAGCTTCCACAACAGCTGCAGCATGCCAAACAATCCAAGACTCTAACTTTGGTGTCCCTGTGGCTGAGCACCTGATATAATACATATATATAGCAAAAGAGAAAAGAGATGCAAGAAACGGATCAGAGCCCGATGTGTAAAAATATTTATTTTAGCAAGTATTTAAAATTTATAATAAAGCAAGTATCAAATGCATGTTAGTTCGAACTCTCACATGATATTCTCACCTCTCGTCTATTGTGCACGCCTAACGTACATCTATTCTCACTTAACCATCCGTAACATCTCTAACTAGATAAAAACTTACTTCTAGTTATACCTCGTGATAGCAACCCGTGATTTCCAGTTTTCCACGTTATTAATATCATCATTTATTAATTCGATTAAGTGTTATCACTTTAAGTTAAGTATTCACAGCTTATGTCACTTAAGATTGTACAATCCCAATAACCTACAATTATCACACAGTAGGAATAACACAAGTATACATATACATATTCGTCACTATGATATACATATACTAATACAGCACCCCAAGGTTAAGCCTGCAGTGCATTGCATACTCTGCTATCATGTCCCGGTACATCTCTTACTCCAATAAGGACTATTGGTTCGGAAGTCTCCCATGAACCATATACACAAAACACACGTAGTGGAGGGGAACATAGTTCACATACCTATAGGTCACATACATACCTACGCTCCCATAGTTATCTCACTTATCAACTCACCAATAAGTCTTCACAGTCCAATGTTATGAGAGGCACTACACCAAAAACAGGATTCTGGCACCGTTTAAAACCGTGCCAGATCAAATCTGGCACGGTTTTGAACTGTGCCAGAATCAGGTGTTCCAAAATGGGAATTTTTTTCTGGCACGGTTTAAAAGTGTGCCAGAATCAGCCAAACAGGAACACTTCTGGCACACTTTTAAACCGTGCCAGAATTTGATATTTCTGGCACACTTTTGGCACAGTTTTTAACTGTGCCAGATTCAGCAAAATAGGAACACTTCTGGCACACTTTTAAACCGTTCCAGAATTTGATATTTCTGGCACACTTTTGGCACAGTTTTTAACTGTGCCAGATTCAGCATAGTTTTAAAAAAATTAGCACAGTTTAAAACCGTGCCAAAATATGATACACTTTTGCCACGGTTTTGAACTGTGCCAATTTTTTTATTTAAAAAAAAATATTTGAAAGCACAAAATTCACAAATTAATAATATTGCGCGTTATCAATAAACTAATGTACATACAAACTTCAAAATATTACAAGTCTTTAACTGCTCACAGGCCCAAAAAAAATTGGGCAGAGTTTCCTCTATTTTCTGGACATTCCAAAACCTGTTAATACAAAACCTGCCTAATATAAGGCCCGCACGGCCACAAAATATAACAACTAACTTACAAAAGCCCTCATGGCCATAAAAGTCAATAATAAAACAACAAAAGACCGTACGGTCATGACACAAAAAAATGAATTCATTAATAAACCCCTTGTTGTAAACCATTGAGTTCTTTGTGTGTTCCACGCGAATAAAAGCCAACGATAAACTGTTATCCTGCAAAAAAAATAGAATACAAAAAAGATACGATATTAGTAACCCAAAAATTTACAAAAAAAAATACTCAAAACAAAAAAATTACATATATGAATGGAAATTATCGTCATACTCACAAACCGGGAGACCCGGGACTACGCTGTCAGTTCCTACAAGTTACATTTGTCCCGTGCGAGGTGTTCGTGCCTCCTACGGGGTCGTTTGGGGGGTGGTTTGGGTTTTCACCCTTTAACGACTTGCTTTTAAGTTTAAGTGCTGATTTTTGCCAATTATCGTCCTATTCACAAACCGGTAGATCCGGGACTACGCGGTCAGTTCCTACAAGTTACATTGGTCCCGTGCGAGGTGTTCGTGCCCCCTACGGGATCGTTTGTGGGGTGATTTGGGTTTTCACCCTTTAACGGCTTGTTTTTAAGTTTAAGTGCTGATTTTTGCAAATTATCGTCATACTCTCAAACCGACACCCGGGACTACGCGATCAGTTCCTACAAGTTACATTGGTCTCGTGCGAGGCGTTCGTGCCTCCTACGGGATCGTTTGGGGGTTGGTTTGGGTTTTCACCCTTTGGCGGCATGTTTTTAACTAAGTGTGATTTTTCCAAATTATCGTCATATTCACAAAGCGGGAGACTCGGGACTACGCGGTCAGTTCCTACAAGTTACATTGGTCCCGTGCGAGGTGTTCGTGCCCCCTACGGGGTCGTTTGGGGGGTGGTTTGGGTTTTCACCCTTTAACGGCTTGTTTTTAAGTTTAAGTGCTGATTTTTGCCAATTATCGTCATATTCACAAACCGGGAGATCCGGGACTACGCAGTCAGTTCCTACAAGTTACATTGGTCCCGTGCGAGGTGTTCGTGCCTCCTACGGGGTCGTTTAGGTTGTGGTTTGGGTTTTCACCCTTTGACGGCATGTTTTTAACTAAGTGTGATTATTGCAAATTATCGTCATATTCACAAACCGGGAGACCCGAGACTACGCGGTCAGTTCCTACAAGTTACATTGGTCACGTGCGAGGTGTTCGTGCCCCCTACGGGATCGTTTGGGGGGTGGTTTGGGTTTTCACCCTTTAACGGCTTGTTTATAAGTTTAAGTGCTGATTTTTGCAAATTATCGTCATACTCTCAAATCGGGAGACCCGGGACTACGCGGTCAGTTCCTACAAGTTACATTGGTCCCGTGCGAGGTGTTCGTGCCCCCCACGGGGTCGTTTGGGGGGTGGTTTGGGTTTTCACCCTTTGACGGCTTGTTTTTAAGTTTAAGTGCTGATTTTTGCAAATTATCGTCATACTCTCAAACCGGGAGACCCGGGACTACGCGGTCAGTTCCTACAAGTTACATTGGTCCCGTGCGAGGTGTTCGTGCCCCCTACGGGGTCGTTTGGGGGGTGGTTTGGGTTTTCACCCTTTAACGGCTTGTTTTTAAGTTTAAGTGCTGATTTTTGCAAATTATCGTCATACTATCAAACCGGGAGACCCGGGACTACGCGGTCAGTTCCTACAAGTTACATTGGTCCCGTGCGAGGTGTTCGTGCCCCCTACGGGGTCGTTCGGGGGGTGGTTTGTGTTTTCACCCTTTAACGGCTTGCTTTTAAGTTTAAGTGTTGATTCTTGCAAATTATCGCCATACTAACAAACCGGGAGACCCGGGACTACGCGATCATTTCCTACAAGTTACATTGGTCCCGTGCGAGGTGTTCGTGCCTCCAACGGGCTCGTTTGGAGGGTGGTTTGGGTTTTCACCCTTTGACGGCATGTTTTTAACTAAGTGTGATTTTTGCAAATTATCATCATATTCACAAACCGAGAGACCCGGGACTACGCGGTCAGTTCCTACAAGTTACATTGGTCCCGTACGAGGTGTTCGTGCCCCCTACGGGATCGTTTGGGGGGTGGTTTGGGTTTTCACCCTTTAACGGCTTGTTTTTAAGTTTTAAGTGCTGATTTTTGCAAATTATCATCATACTCTCAAACCGAGAGACCCGGGACTACGCGGTCAGTTCCTACAAGTTACATTGGTCCCGTGCGAGGTGTTCGTGCCTCCTACGGGGTCGTTTGGGGGGTGGTTTGGGTTTTCACCCTTTGACGGCTTGTTTTTAACTAAGTGTGATTTTTGCAAATTATCGTCATATTAACAAACCAGGAGACCCGGGACTACGCGGTCAGTTCCTACAAGTTACATTGGTCCCGTGCGAGGTGTTCGTGCCCCCAACGGGGTCGTTTGGGTTTTCACCCTTTAACGGCTTGTTTTTAAGTTTTCTGATTTTTGCAAATTATCGTCATACTTACAAACCGGGAGACCCGGGACTACGCGGTCAGTTCCTACAAGTTACATTGATCCCGTGCGAGGTGTTCGTACCCCCTACGGGATCGCTTGGGGGGTGGTTTGGGTTTTCACCTTTTAACGGCTTGTTTTTAAGTTTAAGTGCTGATTGTTGCAAATTATTGTTCTATTCACAAATCGGGAGACCCGGGACTACGCGGTCAGTTCCAACAAGTTACATTGGTCCCGTGCGAGGTGTTCGTGCCTCCTACGGGGTTGATTGGCGGCCGGTTTGGGTTTTCACCCTTTAACGACCTATTTTTAACTCTAAGTATGATTTTTGCGAATTATCATCATACTCTCAAACCGGGAGACCCGGGACTACGCGGTCAGTTCCTACAAGTTACATTGGTCCCGTGCGAGGTGTTAGTGCCCCCTACGGGATCGTTTGTGGGGTGATTTGGATTTTCACCCTTTAACGGCTTGTTTTTAAGTTTAAGTGCTGATTTTTGAAAATTATCGTCATACTCTCAAATCGAGAGACCGGGGACTACGCGATCAGTTCCTACAACTTACATTGGTCCCGTGCGAGGCGTTCGTGCCTCCTACGGGGTCGTTTGGGGGTTGGTTTGGGTTTTCACCCTTTGGCGGCATGTTTTTAACTAAGTGTGATTTTTCCAAATTATCGTCATATTCACAAACCGGGAGACTCGGGACTACGCGGTCAGTTCCTACAAGTTACATTGGTCCCGTGCGAGGTGTTCGTGCCCCCTACGGGGTCGTTTGGGGAGTGGTTTGGGTTTTCACCCTTTAACGGCTTGTTTTTAAGTTTAAGTGCTGATTTTTGCCAATTATCGTCATATTCACAAACCGGGAGATCCGGGACTACGCGGTCAGTTACTACAAGTTACATTGGTCCCGTGCGAGGTGTTCGTGCCTCCTACGGGGTCGTTTGGGCGGTGGTTTGGGTTCTCACCCTTTGACGGCATGTTTTTAACTAAGTGTGATTTTTGCAAATTATCGTCATATTCACAAACCGGGAGACCCGGGACTACGCGGTCAGTTCCTACAAGTTACATTGGTCCCGTGCGAGGTGTTCGTGCCCCCTACGGGATCGTTTGTGGGGTGGTTTGGGTTTTCACCCTTTAACGACTTGTTTTTAAGTTTAAGTGCTGATTTTTGCAAATTATCGTCATACTCTCAAATCGGGAGTCCCGGGACTACGCGGTCAGTTCCTACAAGTTACATTGGTCCCGTGCGAGGTGTTCGTGCCCCCCACGGGGTTGTTTGGGGGGTGGTTTGGGTTTTCACCCTTTGACGGCTTGTTTTTAAGTTTAAGTGCTGATTTTTGCAAATTATCGTCATACTCTCAAACCGGGAGACCCGGGACTACGCGGTCAGTTCCTACAAGTTACATTGGTCCCGTGCGAGGTGTTCGTGCCCCCTACGGGGTCGTTTGGGGAGTGGTTTGGGTTTTCACCCTTTAACGGCTTGTTTTTAAGTTTAAGTACTGATTTTTGGAGATTATCGTCATACTATCAAACAAGGAGACCCGGGACTACGCGGTCAGTTCCTACAAGTTACATTGGTCCCGTGCGAGGTGTTCGTGCCCCCTACGGGGTCGTTCGAGGGGTGGTTTGTGTTTTCACCCTTTAACGGCTTGCTTTTAAGTTTAAGTGTTGATTCTTGCAAATTATCGCCATACTAACAAACCGGGAGACCCGGGACTACGCGATCATTTCCTACAAGTTACATTGGTCCCGTGCGAGGTGTTCGTGCCTCCTACGGGCTCGTTTGGAGGGTGGTTTGGGTTTTCACCCTTTGACGGCATGTTTTTAACTAAGTGTGATTTTTGCAAATTATCGTCATATTCACAAACCGGGAGACCCGGGACTACGCGGTCAGTTCCTACAAGTTACATTGGTCCCGTGCGAGGTGTTCGTGCCCCCAACGGGGTCGTTTGGGGGGTGGTTTGGGTTTTCACCCTTTAACGGCTTGTTTTTAAGTTTAAGTGCTGATTTTTGCCAATTATCGTCATATTCACAAACCGGGAGATCCGGGACTACGCGGTCAGTTCCTACAAGTTACATTGGTCCCGTGCGAGGTGTTCGTGCCTCCTACGGGGTCGTTTAGGTGGTGGTTTGGGTTTTCACCCTTTGACGACATGTTTTTAACTAAGTGTGATTTTTGCAAATTATCGTCATATTCACAAACCGGGAGACCCGGGACTACGCGGTCAGTTCCTACAAGTTACATTGGTCCCGTGCGAGGTGTTCGTGCCCCCTACGGGATCGTTTGGGGGGTGGTTTGGGTTTTCACCCTTTAACGGCTTGTTTTTAAGTTTAAGTGCTGATTTTTGCAAATTATCGTCATACTCTCAAATCGGGAGACCCGGGACTACGCGGTCAGTTCCTAAAAGTTACATTGGTCCCGTGCGAGGTGTTCGTGCCCCCCACGGGGTCGTTTGGGGGTTGGTTTGGGTTTTCACCCTTTGACGGCTTGTTTTTAAGTTTAACTGCTGATTTTTGCAAATTATCATCATACTCTCAAACCGGGAGACCCGGGACTACGCGGTCAGTTCCTACAAGTTACATTGGTCCCGTGCGAGGTGTTCGTGCCCCCTACGGGGTCGTTTGGGGGGTGGTTTGGGTTTTCACCCTTTAACGGCTTGTTTTTAAGTTTAAGTGCTGATTTTTGCAAATTATCATCATACTATCAAACCGGGAGACCCGGGACTGCGCGGTCAGTTCCTACAAGTTACATTGGTCCAGTGCGAGGTGTTTGTGCCCCCTACGGGGTCGTTCGGGGATTGGTTTGTGTTTTCACCCTTTAACGGCTTGCTTTTAAGTTTAAGTGTTGATTCTTGCAAATTATCGCCATACTAACTAACCGGGAGACTCGGGACTATGCGGTCAGTTCCTACAAGTTACATTGGTCCCGTGCGAGGTGTTCGTACCCCCTACGGGGTGGTTTGGGGGGTGGTTTGGGTTTTCACCCTTTAACGGCTTGTTTTTAAGTTTAAGTGCTGATTTTTGCAAATTATCGTCATACTATCAAACCGGGAGACCCGGGACTACGCGGTCAGTTCTTACAAGTTACATCGGTCCCGTGCGAGGTGTTCGTGCCCCCTACGGGGTCGTTCGGGCGGTGGTTTGTGTTTTCACCCTTTAACGGCTTGCTTTTAAGTTGAAGTGTTGATTCTTGCAAATTATCGCCATACTAACAAACCGGGAGACCCGGGACTACGCGATCATTTCCTACAAGTTACATTGGTCCCGTGCGAGGTGTTCGTGCCTCCTACGGGCTCGTTTGGAGGGTGGTTTGGGTTTTCACCCTTTGACGGCTTGTTTTTAACTAAGTGTGATTTTTGCAAATTATCGTCATATTAACAAACCAGGAGACCCGGGACTACGCGGTCAGTTCCTACAAGTTACATTGGTCCCGTGCGAGGTGTTCGTGCCCCCAACGGGGTCGTTTGGGTTTTCACCCTTTAACGGCTTGTTTTTAAGTTTGCTGATTTTTGCAAATTATCGTCATACTCACAAACCGGGAGACCCGGGACTACGCGGTCAGTTCCTACAAGTTACATTGATCCCGTGCGAGGTGTTCGTACCCCCTACGGGATCGCTTGGGGGGTGGTTTGGGTTTTCACCTTTTAACGGCTTGTTTTTAAGTTTAAGTGCTGATTTTTGCAAATTATTGTTCTATTCACAAATCGGGAGACCCGGGACTACGCGGTCAGTTCCAACAAGTTACATTGGTCCCGTGCGAGGTGTTCGTGCCTCCTACGGGGTTGATTGGCGGCCGGTTTGGGTTTTCACCCTTTAACGACCTATTTTTAACTCTAAGTTTGATTTTCTCGAATTATCATCATACTCTCAAACCGGGAGACCCGGGACTACGCGGTCAGTTCCTACAAGTTACATTAGTCCCGTGCGAGGTGTTAGTGCCCCCTACGGGATCGTTTGTGTGGTGATTTGGATTTTCACCCTTTAACGGCTTGTTTTTAAGTTTAAGTGCTGATTTTTGCAAATTATCGCCATACTCTCAAATCGAGAGACCGGGGACTACGCGATCAGTTCCTACAAGTTACATTGGTCCCGTGCGAGGCGTTCGTGCCTCCTACGGGTTCGTTTGGGGGTTGGTTTGGGTTTTCACCCTTTGGCGGCATGTTTTTAACTAAGTGTGATTTTTCCAACTTATCGTCATATTCACAAACCGGGAGACTCGGGACTACGCGGTCAGTTCCTACAAGTTACATTGGTCCCGTGCGAGGTGTTCGTGCCCCCTACGGAGTCGTTTGGGGAGTGGTTTGGGTTTTCACCCTTTAACGGCTTGTTTTTAAGTTTAAGTGCTGATTTTTGCCAATTATCGTCATATTCACAAACCGGGAGATCCGGGACTACGCGGTCAGTTCCTCCAAGTTACATTGGTCCCGTGCGAGGTGTTCGTGCCTCCTACGGGGTCGTTTGGGTGGTGGTTTGGGTTTTCACCCTTTGACGGTATGTTTTTAACTAAGTGTGATTTTTGCAAATTATCGTCATATTCACAAACCGGGAGACCCGGGACTACGCGGTCAGTTCCTACAAGTTACATTGGTCCCGTGCGAGGTGTTCGTGCCCCCTACGGGATCGTTTGGGGGGTGGTTTGGGTTTTCACCCTTTAACGACTTGTTTTTAAGTTTAAGTGCTGATTTTTGCAAATTATCGTCATACTCTCAAATCGGGAGTCCCGGGACTACGCGGTCAGTTCCTACAAGTTACATTGGTCCCGTGCGAGGTGTTCGTGCCCCCCACGGGGTTGTTTGGGGGTGGTTTGGGTTTTCACCCTTTGACGGCTTGTTTTTAAGTTTAAGTGCTGATTTTTGCAAATTATCGTCATACTCTCAAACCGGGAGACCCGGGACTACGCGGTCAGTTCCTACAAGTTACATTGGTCCCGTGCGAGGTGTTCGTACCCCCTACGGGGTCGTTTGGGGGGTGGTTTGGGTTTTCACCCTTTAACGGCTTGTTTTTAAGTTTAAGTGCTGATTTTTGGAGATGATCGTCATACTATCAAACCAGGAGACCCGGGACTACGCGGTCAGTTCCTACAGGTTACATTGATCCCGTGCGAGGTGTTCGTGCCCCCTACGGGGTCGTTCGAGGGGTGGTTTGTGTTTTCACCCTTTAACGGCTTGCTTTTAAGTTTAAGTGTTGATTCTTGCAAATTATCGCCATACTAACAAACCGGGAGACCCGGGACTACGCGATCATTTCCTACAAGTTACATTGGTCCCGTGCGAGGTGTTCGTGCCTCCTACGGGCTCATTTGGAGGGTGGTTTGGGTTTTCACCCCTTGACGGCATGTTTTTAACTAAGTGTGATTTTTGCAAATTATCGTCATATTCACAAACCGGGAGACCCGGGACTACGCGGTCAGTTCCTACAAGTTACATTGGTCCCGTGCGAGGTGTTCGTGCCTCCTACGGGGTCGTTTGGGGGGTGGTTTGGGTTTTCACCCTTTAACGGCATGTTTGTAAGTTTAAGTGTTGATTGTTGCCAATTATCGTCCTTTTCACAAACCGGGAGATCCGGGATTACGCGGTTAGTTCCTACAAGTTACATTGATCCCGTGCGAGGTGTTCGTACCCCCTACGGGATCGCTTGGGGGGTGGTTTGAGTTTTCACCTTTTAACGGCTTGTTTTTAAGTTGAAGTGCTGATTTTTGCAAATTATCGTCCTATTCACAAACCGGGAGACCCGGGACTACGCGGTCAGTTCCAACAAGTTACATTGGTCCCGTGCGAGGTGTTCGTGCCTCCTACGGGGTTGATTGGCGAGCGGTTTGGGTTTTCACCCTTTAACGACCTATTTTTAACTCTAAGTTTGATTTTTGCGAATTATCATCATACTCTCAAATCGGGAGACCCGGGACTACGCGGTCAGTTCCTATAAGTTACATTGGTCCCGTGCGAGGTGTTCGTGCCCCCTACGGGGTCGTTTGGGGGGTGGTTTGGGTTTTCACCCTTTAACGGCTTGTTTTTAAGTTTAAGTGCTGATTTTTGCAAATTATCGTAATACTCTCAAACCGGGAGACCCGGGACTACGCGGTCAGTTCCTACAAGTTACATTGGTCCCGTGCGAGGTGTTCGTGCCCCCTACGGGGTCGTTTGGGGGGTGGTTTGGGTTTTCACCCTTTAACGGCTTGTTTTTAAGTTTAAGTGCTGATTTTTACAAATTATTATCCTATTCACAAACCGGGAGACCCGGGACTACGCGGTCAGTTCCAACAAGTTACATTGGTCCCGTGCGAGGTGTTCGTGCCTCCTACGGGGTTGATTGGCGGCCGGTTTGGGTTTTCACCCTTTAACGACCTATTTTTAACTCTAAGTTTGATTTTTGCAAATTATCATCATACTCTCAAACCGGGAGACCCGGGACTACGCGGTCAGTTCCTACAAGTTACATTGGTCCCTGCGAGGTGTTCGTGCCCCCTACGGGGTCGTTTGGGGGGTGGTTTGGGTTTTCACCCTTTAACGGCTTGTTTTTAAGTTTAAGTGCTGATTTTCGCAAATTATCGTCATACTCACAAACCGGGAGACCCGGGACTACGCGGTCAGTTCCTACAAGTTACATTGGTCCCGTGCGAGGTGTTCGTGCCTCCTACGGGGTCGTTTGGGGGGTGGTTTGGGTTTTACCCCTTTAACGGCATGTTTTTAACTTTAAGTGTTGATTTTTGCCAATTAACGTCCTATTCACAAACCGGGAGATCCGGGACTACGCGGTCAGTTCCTACAAGTTACATTGGTCCCGTGGGAGGTGTTCGTGCCCCCTACGGGATCGTTTGGGGGGTGGTTTGGGTTTTCACCCTTTAACGGCTTGTTTTTAAGTTTTAAGTGCTGATTTTTGCAAATTATCATCATACTCTCAAACCGAGAGACCCGGGTCTACGCGATCAGTTCCTAGAAGTTACATTGGTCCCGTGCGAGGTGTTCGTGCCCCCGACGGGGTCGTTTGGGGGGTGGTTTGGGTTTTCACCCTTTGACGGCTTGCTTTTAAGTTTAAGAGCTGATTTTTGCAAATTATCGTCATACTCTCAAACCTGGAGACCCGGGTCTACGCGGTCAGTTCCTACAAGTTACATTGGTCCCGTGCGAGGTGTTCGTGCCCCCTACGGTGTCGTTTGGGGGGTGGTTTGGGTTTTCACCCTTTAACGGCTTGTTTTTAAGTTTAAGTGCTGATTTTTGCAAATTATCGTCATACTATCAAATCGGGAGACCCGGGACTACGCGGTCAGTTCTTACAAGTTACATTGGTCCCCTGCGAGGTGTTCGTGCCCCCTACGGGGTCGTTCGGGGGGTGGTTTGTGTTTTCACCCTTTAACGGCTTGCTTTTAAGTTTAAGTGTTGATTCTTGCAAATTATCGCCATACTAACAAACCGGGAGACCCGGGACTACGCGATCATTTCCTACAAGTTACATTGGTCCCGTGCGAGGTGTTCGTGCCTCCTACGGGTTCGTTTGGAGGGTGGTTTGGGTTTTCACCCTTTGACGGCATGTTTTTAACTAAGTGTGATTTTTGCAAATTATCGTCATATTCACAAACCGGGAGACCTGGGACTACGCGGTCAGTTCCTACAAGTTACATTGGTCCCGTGCGAGGTGTTCGTGCCTCCTACGGGGTCGTTTGGGGGGTGGTTTGGATTTTCACCCTTTAACGGAATGTTTTTAAGTTTAAGTGTTGATTGTTGCCAATTATCGTCCTTTTCACAAATCGGGAGATCCGGGACTACGCGGTCAGTTCCTACAAGTTATCTTGATCCCGTGCGAGGTGTTCGTACCCCCTACGGGATCGCTTGGGGGGTGGTTTGGGTTTTCACCTTTTAACGGCTTGTTTTTAAGTTTAAGTGCTGATTTTCACAAATTATCATCCTATTCACAAACCGGGAGACCCGGGACTACGCGGTCAGTTCCAACAAGTTACATTGGTCCCGTGCGAGGTGTTCGTGCCTCCTACGGGGTTGATTGGCGGCCGGTTTGGGTTTTCACCCTTTCACGACCTATTTTTAACTCTAAGTTTGATTTTTGCGAATTATCATCATACTCTCAAACCGGGAGACCCGGGACTACGCGGTCAGTTCCTACAAGTTACATTGGTCCCGTGCGAGGTGTTCGTGCCCCCTACGGGCTCGTTTGGGGGGTGGTTTGGGTTTTCACCCTTTAACGGCTTGTTTTTAAGTTTAAGTGCTGATTTTTGCAAATTATCGTCATACTCACAAACCGGGAGACCCGGGACTACGCGGTCAGTTCCTACAAGTTACATTGGTCCCGTGCGAGGTGTTCCTTCCTCCTACGGGGTCGTTTGGGGGGTGGTTTGGGTTTTACCCCTTTAACGGAATGTTTTTAACTTTAAGTGTTGATTTTTGCCAATTATCGTCCTATTCACAAACCGGGAGATCCGGGAGTACGCGGTCAGTTGCTACAAGTTACATTAGTCCCGTGGGAGGTGTTCGTGCCCCCTACGGGATCGTTTGGGGGGTGGTTTGGGTTTTCACCCTTTAACGGCTTGTTTTTAAGTTTTAAGTGCTGATTTTTGCAAATTATCATCATACTCTCAAACCGAGAGACCCGGGACTACGCGATCAGTTCCTACAAGTTACAATGGTCCCGTGCGAGGTGTTCGTGCCTCCTACGGGGTCGTTTGGGGGGTGGTTTGGGTTTTCACCCTTTGACGGCTTGTTTTTAACTAAGTGTGATTTTTGCAAATTATCGTCATACTCTCAAACCTGGAGACTCGGGACTACGCGGTCAGTTCCTACAAGTTACATTGGTCCCGTGCGAGGTGTTCGTGCCCCCTACGGTGTCGTTTGGGGGGTGGTTTGGGTTTTCACCCTTTAACGGCTTGTTTTTAAGTTTAAGTGCTGATTTTTGCAAATTATCGTCATACTATCAAACCGGGAGACCCAGGACTACGCGATCAGTTCTTACAAGTTACATTGGTCCCGTGCGAGGTGTTCGTGCCCCCTACGGGATCGTTTGGGGGGTGGTTTGGGTTTTCACGCTTTAACGGCTTGTTTTTATGTTTAAGTGCTGATTTTTACAAATTATCGTCATACTCTCAAACCGAGAGACCCGGGACTACGCGATCAGTTCCTACTAGTGACATTGGTCCCGTGCGAGGCGTTCGTGCCTCCTACGGGGTCGTTTGGGGGTTGGTTTGGGTTTTCACCCTTTGGCGGCATGTTTTTAACTAAGTGTGATTTTTCCAAATTATCGTCATATTCACAAAGCGGGAGACTCGGGATTACGCGGTCAGTTCCAACAAGTTACATTGGTCCCGTGCGAGGTGTTCGTGCCCCCTACGGGGTTGTTTGGGGGGTGGTTTGGGTTTTCACCCTTTAACGGCTTGTTTTTAAGTTTAAGTGCTGATTTTTGCCAATTATCATCATATTCACAAACCGGGAGATCCGGGACTACGCGGTCAGTTCCTACAAGTTACATTGGTCCCGTGGGAGGTGTTCCTGCCTCCTACGGGGTCGTTTGGGGGGTGGTTTGGGTTTTACCCCTTTAACGGAATGTTTTCAACTTTAAGTGTTGATTTTTGCCAATTATCGTCCTATTCACAAACCGGGAGATCCGGGACTACGCGGTCAGTTCCTACAAGTTACATTGGTCCCGTGGGAGGTGTTCCTGCCTCCTACGGGGTCGTTTGGGGGGTGGTTTGGGTTTTACCCCTTTAACGGAATGTTTTTAACTTTAAGTGTTGATTTTTGCCAATTATCGTCCTATTCACAAACCGGGAGATCCGGGACTACGCGGTCAGTTCCTACAAGTTACATTGGTCCCGTGGGAGGTGTCCGTGCCCCCTACGGGATCGTTTGGGGGGTGGTTTGGGTTTTCACCTTTTAACGGCTTGTTTTTAAGTTTTAAGTGCTGATTTTTGCAAATTATCATCATACTCTCAAACCGAGAGACCCGGGACTACGCGATCAGTTCCTACAAGTTACAATGGTCCCGTGCGAGGTGTTCGTGCCTCCTACGAGGTCGTTTGGGGGGTGGTTTGGGTTTTCACCCTTTGACGGCTTGTTTTTAACTAAGTGTGATTTTTGCAAATTATCGTCATATTAACAAACCGGGAGACCCGGGACTACGCGGTCAGTTCCTACAAGTTACATTGGTCCCGTGCGAGGTGTTCGTGCCCCCAACGGGGTCGTTTGGGCGGTGGTTTGGGTTTTCACCCTTTAACGGCTTGTTTTTAAGTTTAAGTGCTGTTTTTTGCAAATTATCGTCATACTATCAAACCGGGAGACCCGGGACTACGCGGTCAGTTCCTACAAGTTACATTGGTCCCGTCCGAGGTGTTCGTCCCCCCTACGGGGTCGTTCGGGGGGTGGTTTGTGTTTTCACCCTTTAACGGCTTGCTTTTAAGTTTAAGTGTTGATTCTTCCAAATTATCGCCATACTAACAAACCGGGAGACCCGGGACTACGAGACCATTTCCTACAAGTTACATTGGTCCCGTGCGAGGTGTTCGTGCCTCCTACGGGGTTGATTGGCGGCCGGTTTGGGTTTTCGCCCTTTAACGACCTATTTTTAACTCTAAGTATGATTTTTGCGAATTATCATCATACTCTCAAACCGGGAGACCCGGGACTACGCGGTCAGTTCCTACAAGTTACATTGGTCCCGTGCGAGGTGTTCGTGCCCCCTACGGGATCGTTTGTGGGGTGATTTGGGTTTTCACCCTTTAACGGCCTATTTTTAAGTTTAAGTGCTGATTTTTACAAATTATCGTCATACTCTCAAACCGAGAGACCCGGGACTACGCGATCAGTTCCTACAAGTGACATTGGTCCCGTGCGAGGCGTTCATGCCTCCTACGGGGTCGTTTGGGGGTTGGTTTGGGTTTTCACCCTTTGGCGGCATGTTTTTAACTAAGTGTGATTTTTCCAAATTATCGTCATATTCACAAAGCGGGAGACTCGGGACTACGCGGTCAGTTCCTACAAGTTACATTGGTCCCGTGCGAGGTGTTCGTGCCCCCTACGGGGTCGTTTGGGGGGTGGTTTGGGTTTTCACCCTTTAACGGCTTGTTTTTAAGTTTAAGTGCTGATTTTTGCCAATTATCGTCATATTCACAAACCGGGAGATCCGGGACTACGCGGTCAGTTCCTACAACTTATATTGGTCCCGTGCGAGGTGTTCGTGCCTCCTACGGGGTCGTTTGGGTGGTGGTTTGGGATTTCACCCTTTGACGGCATGTTTTTAACTAAGTGTGATTTTTGCAAATTATCGTCATATTCATAAACCGGGAGACCCGGGACTACGAGGTCAGTTCCTACAAGTTACATTGGTCCCGTGCGAGGTGTTCGTGCCCCCTACGGGATCGTTTGGGGGGTGGTTTGGGTTTTCACCCTTTAACGGCTTGTTTTTAAGTTTAAGTGCTGATTTTTACAAATTATCGTCATACTCTCAAACCGAGAGACCCGGGACTACGCGATCAGTTCCTACAAGTGACATTGGTCCCGTGCGAGGCGTTCGTGCCTCCTACGGGGTCGTTTGGGGGTTGGTTTGGGTTTTCACCCTTTGGCGGCATGTTTTTAACTAAGTGTGATTTTTCCAAATTATCGTCATATTCACAAAGCGGGAGACTCGGGACTACGCGGTAAGTTCCTACAAGTTACATTGGTCCCGTGCGAGGTGTTCGTGCCCCCTACGGGGTCGTTTGGGGGGTGGTTTGGGTTTTCACCCTTTAACGGCATGTTTGTAAGTTTAAGTGTTGATTGTTGCCAATTATCGTCCTTTTCACAAACCGGGAGATCCGGGATTACGCGGTCAGTTCCTACAAGTTACATTGATCCCGTGCGAGGTGTTCGTACCCCCTACGGGATCGCTTGGGGGGTGGTTTGGGTTTTCACCTTTTAACGGCTTGTTTTTAAGTTGAAGTGCTGATTTTTGCAAATTATCGTCCTATTCACAAACCGGGAGACCCGGGACTACGCGGTCAGTTCCAACAAGTTACATTGGTCCCGTGCGAGGTGTTCGTGCCTCCTACGGGGTTGATTGGCGAGCGGTTTGGGTTTTCACCCTTTAACGACCTATTTTTAACTCTAAGTTTGATTTTTGCGAATTATCATCATACTCTCAAATCGGGAGACCCGGGACTACGCGGTCAGTTCCTATAAGTTACATTGGTCCCGTGCGAGGTGTTCGTGCCCCCTACGGGGTCGTTTGGGGGGTGGTTTGGGTTTTCACCCTTTAACGGCTTGTTTTTAAGTTTAAGTGCTGATTTTTGCAAATTATCGTCATACTCTCAAACCGGGAGACCCGGGACTACGCGGTCAGTTCCTACAAGTTACATTGGTCCCGTGCGAGGTGTTCGTGCCCCCTACGGGGTCGTTTGGGGGGTGGTTTGGGTTTTCACCCTTTAACGGCTTGTTTTTAAGTTTAAGTGCTGATTTTTACAAATTATTATCCTATTCACAAACCGGGAGACCCGGGACTACGCGGTCAGTTCCAACAAGTTACATTGGTCCCGTGCGAGGTGTTCGTGCCTCCTACGGGGTTGATTGGCGGCCGGTTTGGGTTTTCACCCTTTAACAACCTATTTTTAACTCTAAGTTTGATTTTTGCAAATTATCATCATACTCTCAAACCGGGAGACCCGGGACTACGCGGTCAGTTCCTACAAGTTACATTGGTCCCTGCGAGGTGTTCGTGCCCCCTACGGGGTCGTTTGGGGGGTGGTTTGGGTTTTCACCCTTTAACGGCTTGTTTTTAAGTTTAAGTGCTGATTTTCGCAAATTATCGTCATACTCACAAACCGGGAGACCCGGGACTACGCGGTCAGTTCCTACAAGTTACATTGGTCCCGTGCGAGGTGTTCGTGCTTCCTACGGGGTCGTTTGGGGGGTGGTTTGGGTTTTACCCCTTTAACGGCATGTTTTTAACTTTAAGTGTTGATTTTTGCCAATTAACGTCCTATTCACAAACCGGGAGATCCGGGACTACGCGGTCAGTTCCTACAAGTTACATTGGTCCCGTGGGAGGTGTTCGTGCCCCCTACGGGATCGTTTGGGGGGTGGTTTGGGTTTTCACCCTTTAACGGCTTGTTTTTAAGTTTTAAGTGCTGATTTTTGCAAATTATCATCATACTCTCAAACCGAGAGACCCGGGTCTACGCGATCAGTTCCTACAAGTTACATTGGTCCCGTGCGAGGTGTTCGTGCCCCCGACGGGGTCGTTTGGGGGGTGGTTTGGGTTTTCACCCTTTGACGGCTTGCTTTTAAGTTTAAGAGCTGATTTTTGCAAATTATCGTCATACTCTCAAACCTGGAGACCCGGGTCTACGCGGTCAGTTCCTACAAGTTACATTGGTCCCGTGCGAGGTGTTCGTGCCCCCTACGGTGTCGTTTGGGGGGTGGTTTGGGTTTTCACCCTTTAACGGCTTGTTTTTAAGTTTAAGTGCTGATTTTTGCAAATTATCGTCATACTATCAAATCGGGAGACCCGGGACTACGCGGTCAGTTCTTACAAGTTACATTGGTCCCCTGCGAGGTGTTCGTGCCCCCTACGGGGTCGTTCGGGGGGTGGTTTGTGTTTTCACCCTTTAACGGCTTGCTTTTAAGTTTAAGTGTTGATTCTTGCAAATTATCGCCATACTAACAAACCGGGAGACCCGGGACTACGCGATCATTTCCTACAAGTTACATTGGTCCCGTGCGAGGTGTTCGTGCCTCCTACGGGTTCGTTTGGAGGGTGGTTTGGGTTTTCACCCTTTGACGGCATGTTTTTAACTAAGTGTGATTTTTGCAAATTATCGTCATATTCACAAACCGGGAGACCTGGGACTACGCGGTCAGTTCCTACAAGTTACATTGGTCCCGTGCGAGGTGTTCGTGCCTCCTACGGGGTCGTTTGGGGGGTGGTTTGGATTTTCACCCTTTAACGGAATGTTTTTAAGTTTAAGTGTTGATTGTTGCCAATTATCGTCCTTTTCACAAATCGGGAGATCCGGGACTACGCGGTCAGTTCCTACAAGTTATCTTGATCCCGTGCGAGGTGTTCGTACCCCCTACGGGATCGCTTGGGGGGTGGTTTGGGTTTTCACCTTTTAACGGCTTGTTTTTAAGTTTAAGTGCTGATTTTCACAAATTATCATCCTATTCACAAACCGGGAGACCCGGGACTACGCGGTCAGTTCCAACAAGTTACATTGGTCCCGTGCGAGGTGTTCGTGCCTCCTACGGGGTTGATTGGCGGCCGGTTTGGGTTTTCACCCTTTCACGACCTATTTTTAACTCTAAGTTTGATTTTTGCGAATTATCATCATACTCTCAAACCGGGAGACCCGGGACTACGCGGTCAGTTCCTACAAGTTACATTGGTCCCGTGCGAGGTGTTCGTGCCCCCTACGGGCTCGTTTGGGGGGTGGTTTGGGTTTTCACCCTTTAACGGCTTGTTTTTAAGTTTAAGTGCTGATTTTTGCAAATTATCGTCATACTCACAAACCGGGAGACCCGGGACTACGCGGTCAGTTCCTACAAGTTACATTGGTCCCGTGCGAGGTGTTCCTTCCTCCTACGGGGTCGTTTGGGGGGTGGTTTGGGTTTTACCCCTTTAACGGAATGTTTTTAACTTTAAGTGTTGATTTTTGCCAATTATCGTCCTATTCACAAACCGGGAGATCCGGGAGTACGCGGTCAGTTGCTACAAGTTACATTAGTCCCGTGGGAGGTGTTCGTGCCCCCTACGGGATCGTTTGGGGGGTGGTTTGGGTTTTCACCCTTTAACGGCTTGTTTTTAAGTTTTAAGTGCTGATTTTTGCAAATTATCATCATACTCTCAAACCGAGAGACCCGGGACTACGCGATCAGTTCCTACAAGTTACAATGGTCCCGTGCGAGGTGTTCGTGCCTCCTACGGGGTCGTTTGGGGGGTGGTTTGGGTTTTCACCCTTTGACGGCTTGTTTTTAACTAAGTGTGATTTTTGCAAATTATCGTCATACTCTCAAACCTGGAGACTCGGGACTACGCTGTCAGTTCCTACAAGTTACATTGGTCCCGTGCGAGGTGTTCGTGCCCCCTACGGCGTCGTTTGGGGGGTGGTTTGGGTTTTCACCCTTTAACGGCTTGTTTTTAAGTTTAAGTGCTGATTTTTGCAAATTATCGTCATACTATCAAACCGGGAGACCCAGGACTACGCGATCAGTTCTTACAAGTTACATTGGTCCCGTGCGAGGTGTTCGTGCCCCCTACGGGATCGTTTGGGGGGTGGTTTCGGTTTTCACGCTTTAACGGCTTGTTTTTATGTTTAAGTGCTGATTTTTACAAATTATCGTCATACTCTCAAACCGAGAGACCCGGGACTACGCGATCAGTTCCTACTAGTGACATTGGTCCCGTGCGAGGCGTTCGTGCCTCCTACGGGGTCGTTTGGGGGTTGGTTTGGGTTTTCACCCTTTGGCGGCATGTTTTTAACTAAGTGTGATTTTTCCAAATTATCGTCATATTCACAAAGCGGGAGACTCGGGATTACGCGGTCAGTTCCAACAAGTTACATTGGTCCCGTGCGAGGTGTTCGTGCCCCCTACGGGGTTGTTTGGGGGGTGGTTTGGGTTTTCACCCTTTAACGGCTTGTTTTTAAGTTTAAGTGCTGATTTTTGCCAATTATCATCATATTCACAAACCGGGAGATCCGGGACTACGCGGTCAGTTCCTACAAGTTACATTGGTCCCGTGGGAGGTGTTCCTGCCTCCTACGGGGTCGTTTGGGGGGTGGTTTGGGTTTTACCCCTTTAACGGAATGTTTTCAACTTTAAGTGTTGATTTTTGCCAATTATCGTCCTATTCACAAACCGGGAGATCCGGGACTACGCGGTCAGTTCCTACAAGTTACATTGGTCCCGTGGGAGGTGTTCCTGCCTCCTACGGGGTCGTTTGGGGGGTGGTTTGGGTTTTACCCCTTTAACGGAATGTTTTTAACTTTAAGTGTTGATTTTTGCCAATTATCGTCCTATTCACAAACCGGGAGATCCGGGACTACGCGGTCAGTTCCTACAAGTTACATTGGTCCCGTGGGAGGTGTCCGTGCCCCCTACGGGATCGTTTGGGGGGTGGTTTGGGTTTTCACCTTTTAACGGCTTGTTTTTAAGTTTTAAGTGCTGATTTTTGCAAATTATCATCATACTCTCAAACCGAGAGACCCGGGACTACGCGATCAGTTCCTACAAGTTACAATGGTCCCGTGCGAGGTGTTCGTGCCTCCTACGGGGTCGTTTGGGGGGTGGTTTGGGTTTTCACCCTTTGACGGCTTGTTTTTAACTAAGTGTGATTTTTGCAAATTATCGTCATATTAACAAACCGGGAGACCCGGGACTACGCGGTCAGTTCCTACAAGTTACATTGGTCCCGTGCGAGGTGTTCGTGCCCCCAACGGGGTCGTTTGGGCGGTGGTTTGGGTTTTCACCCTTTAACGGCTTGTTTTTAAGTTTAAGTGCTGATTTTTGCAAATTATCGTCATACTATCAAACCGGGAGACCCGGGACTACGCGGTCAGTTCCTACAAGTTACATTGGTCCCGTCCGAGGTGTTCGTCCCCCCTACGGGGTCGTTCGGGGGGTGGTTTGTGTTTTCACCCTTTAACGGCTTGCTTTTAAGTTTAAGTGTTGATTCTTCCAAATTATCGCCATACTAACAAACCGGGAGACCCGGGACTACGGGACCATTTCCTACAAGTTACATTGGTCCCGTGCGAGGTGTTCGTGCCTCCTACGGGGTTGATTGGCGGCCGGTTTGGGTTTTCACCCTTTAACGACCTATTTTTAACTCTAAGTATGATTTTTGCGAATTATCATCATACTCTCAAACCGGGAGACCCGGGACTACGCGGTCAGTTCCTACAAGTTACATTGGTCCCGTGCGAGGTGTTCGTGCCCCCTATGGGATCGTTTGTGGGGTGATTTGGATTTTCACCCTTTAACGGCCTATTTTTAAGTTTAAGTGCTGATTTTTACAAATTATCGTCATACTCTCAAACCGAGAGACCCGGGACTACGCGATCAGTTCCTACAAGTGACATTGGTCCCGTGCGAGGCGTTCATGCCTCCTACGGGGTCGTTTGGGGGTTGGTTTGGGTTTTCACCCTTTGGCGGCATGTTTTTAACTAAGTGTGATTTTTCCACATTATCGTCATATTCACAAAGCGGGAGACTCGGGACTACGCGGTCAGTTCCTACAAGTTACATTGGTCCCGTGCGAGGTGTTCGTGCCCCCTACGGGGTCGTTTGGGGGGTGGTTTGGGTTTTCACCCTTTAACGGCTTGTTTTTAAGTTTAAGTGCTGATTTTTGCCAATTATCGTCATATTCACAAACCGGGAGATCCGGGACTACGCGGTCAGTTCCTACAAGTTATATTGGTCCCGTGCGAGGTGTTCGTGCCTCCTACGGGGTCGTTTGGGTGGTGGTTTGGGATTTCACCCTTTGACGGCATGTTTTTAACTAAGTGTGATTTTTGCAAATTATCGTCATATTCATAAACCGGGAGACCCGGGACTACGAGGTCAGTTCCTACAAGTTACATTGGTCCCGTGCGAGGTGTTCGTGCCCCCTACGGGATCGTTTGGGGGGTGGTTTGGGTTTTCACCCTTTAACGGCTTGTTTTTAAGTTTAAGTGCTGATTTTTACAAATTATCGTCATACTCTCAAACCGAGAGACCCGGGACTACGCGATCAGTTCCTACAAGTGACATTGGTCCCGTGCGAGGCGTTCGTGCCTCCTACGGGGTCGTTTGGGGGTTGGTTTGGGTTTTCACCCTTTGGCGGCATGTTTTTAACTAAGTGTGATTTTTCCAAATTATCGTCATATTCACAAAGCGGGAGACTCGGGACTACGCGGTAAGTTCCTACAAGTTACATTGGTCCCGTGCGAGGTGTTCGTGCCCCCTACGGGGTCGTTTGGGGGGTGGTTTGGGTTTTCACCCTTTAACGGCTTGTTTTTAAGTTTAAGTGCTGATTTTTGCAAATTATCGTCATACTGTCAAACCGGGAGACCCGGGACTACGCGGTCAGTTCTTACAAGTTACATTGGTCCCGTGCGAGGTGTTCGTGCCCCCTACGGGGTCGTTCGGGGGGTGGTTTGTGTTTTCACCCTTTAACGGCTTGCTTTTATGTTTAAGTGTTGATTCTTGCAAATTATCGCCATACTAACAAATCGGGAGAACCGGGACTACGCGATCATTTCCTACAAGTTACATTGGTCCCGTGCGAGGTGTTCGTGCCTCCTACGGGTTCGTTTGGAGGGTGGTTTGGGTTTTCACCCTTTGACGGCATGTTTTTAACTAAGTGTGATTTTTGCAAATTATCGTCATATTCACAAACCGGGAGACCTGGGACTACGCGGTCAGTTCCTATAAGTTACATTGGTCCCGTGCGAGGTGTTCGTGCCTCCTACGGGGTCGTTTGGGGGGTGGTTTGGATTTTCACCCTTTAATGGCATGTTTTTAAGTTTAAGTGTTGATTGTTGCCAATTATCGTCCTTTTCACAAACCGGGAGATCCGGGACTACGCGGTCAGTTCCTACAAGTTACATTGATCCCGTGCGAGGTGTTCGTACCCCCTACGGGATCGCTTGGGGGGTGGTTTGGGTTTTCACCTTTTAACGGCTTGTTTTTAAGTTTAAGTGCTGATTTTTACAAATTATTATCCTATTCACAAACCGGGAGACCCGAGACTACGCGGTCAGTTCCAACAAGTTACATTGGTCCCGTGCGAGGTGTTCGTGCCTCCTACGGGGTTGATTGGCGGCCGGCTTGGGTTTTCACCCTTTAACGACCTATTTTTAACTCTAAGTTTGATTTTTGCGAATTATCATCATACTCTCAAACCGGGAGACCCGGGACTACGCGGTCAGTTCCTACAAGTTACATTGGTCCCGTGCGAGGTGTTCGTGCCCCCTACGGGGTCGTTTGGGGGGTGGTTTGGGTTTTCACCCTTTAACGGCTTGTTTTTAAGTTTAAGTGCTGATTTTTGCAAATTATCGTCATACTCACAAACCGGGAGACCCGGGACTACGCGGTCAGTTCCTACAAGTTACATTGGTCCCGTGCGAGGTGTTCGTGCCCCCCACGGGGTCGTTTGGGGGGTGGTTTGGGTTTTCACCCTTTCACGGCTTGTTTTTAAGTTTAAGTGCTGATTTTTGTAAATTATCGTCATACTCTCAAACCGGGAGACCCGGGACTACGCGGTCAGTTCCTACAAGTTACATTGGTCCCGTGCGAGGTGTTCGTGCCTCCTACGGGGTCGTTTGGGGGGTGGTTTCGGTTTTACCCCTTTAACGGCATGTTTTTAACTTTAAGTGTTGATTTTTGCCAATTAACGTCCTATTCACAAATCGGGAGATCCGAGACTACGCGGTCAGTTCCTACAAGTTACATTGGTCCCGTGGGAGGTGTTCGTGCCCCCTACGGGATCGTTTGGGGGGTGGTTTGGGTTTTCACCCTTTAACGGCTTGTTTTTAAGTTTTAAGTGCTGATTTTTGCAAATTATCATCATACTCTCAAACCGAGAGACCCGGGACTACGCGATCAGTTCCTACAAGTTACAATGGTCCCGTGCGAGGTGTTCGTGCCTCCTACGGGGTCGTTTGGAGGGTGGTTTGGGTTTTCACCCCTTGACGGCTTGTTTTTAACTAAGTGTGATTTTTGCAAATTATTGTCATATTAACAAACCGGGAGACCCGGGACTACGCGGTCTGTTCCTACAAGTTACATTAGTCCCGTGCGAGGTGTTCGTGCCCCCAACGGGGTCGTTTGGGGGGTGGTTTGGGTTTTCACCCTTTAACGGCTTGTTTTTAAGTTTAAGTGCTGATTTTTGCAAATTATCGTCATACTATCAAACCGGGAGACCCGGGACTACGCGGTCAGTTCCTACAAGTTACATTGGTCCCGTCTGAGGTGTTCGTGCCCCCTACGGGGTCGTTCGGGGGGTGGTTTGTGTTTTCACCCTTTAACGGCTTGCTTTTAAGTTTAAGTGTTGATTCTTGCAAATTATCGCCATACTAATAAACCGAGAGACCTGGGACTACGCGACCATTTCCTACAAGTTACATTGGTCCCGTGCGAGGTGTTCGTGCCTCCTACGGGGTTGATTGGCGGCCGGTTTGGGTTTTCACCCTTTAACGACCTATTTTTAACTCTAAGTATGATTTTTGCGAATTAGCATCATACTCTCAAACCGGGAGACCCGGGACTACGCGGTCCGTTCCTACAAGTTACATTGGTCCCGTGCGAGGTGTTCGTGCCCCCTACGGGATCGTTGTGGGGTGATTTGGGTTTTCACCCTTTAACGGCTTATTTTTAAGTTTAAGTGCTGATTTTTACAAATTATCGTCATACTCTCAAACCGAGAGACCCGGGACTACGCGATCAGTTCCTACAAGTGACATTGGTCCCGTGCGAGGCGTTCGTGCCTCCTACGGGGTCGTTTGGGGGTTGGTTTGGGTTTTCACCCTTTGGCGGCATGTTTTTAACTAAGTGTGATTTTTCCAAATTATCGTCATATTCACAAAGCGGGAGACTTGGGACTACGCGGTCAGTTCCTACAAGTTACATTGGTCCCGTGCGAGGTGTTCGTGCCCCCTACGGGGTCGTTTGGGGGGTGGTTTGGGTTTTCACCCTTTAACGGCTTGTTTTTAAGTTTAAGTGCTGATTTTTGCCAATTATCGTCATATTCACAAACCGGGAGATCCGGGACTACGCGGTCAGTTCCTACAAGTTATATTGGTCCCGTGCGAGGTGTTCGTGCCTCCTACGGGGTCGTTTGGGTGGTGGTTTGGGTTTTCACCCTTTGACGGCATGTTTTTAGCTAAGTGTGATTTTTGCAAATTATCGTCATATTCACAAACCGGGAGACCCGGGACTACGTGGTCAGTTCCTACAAGTTACATTGGTCCCGTGCGAGGTGTTCGTGCCCCCCACGGGGTCGTTTGGGGGGTGATTTGGGTTTTCACCCTTTCACGGCTTGTTTTTAAGTTTAAGTGCTGATTTTTGCAAATTATCGTCATACACTCAAACCGGGAGACCCGGGACTACGCGGTCAGTTCCTACAAGTTACATTGGTCCCGTGCGAGGTGTTCGTGCCCCCTACGGGGTCGTTTGGGGGGTGGTTTGGGTTTTCACCCTTTAACGGCTTGTTTTTAAGTTTAAGTGCTGATTTTTGCAAATTATCGTCATACTATCAAACCGGGAGACCCGGGACTACGCGGTCAGTTCCTACAAGTTACATTGGTCCCGTG
This sequence comes from Sambucus nigra, assembly GCA_949130495.1. Lineage (NCBI taxonomy): Eukaryota > Viridiplantae > Streptophyta > Magnoliopsida > Dipsacales > Adoxaceae > Sambucus > Sambucus nigra. The sequence goes on along the minus strand of OX422213.1, from coordinate 213,289,860 downwards.
CGAGGTGTTCGTGCCCCCTACGGGGTCGTTCGGGAGGTGGTTTGTGTTTTCACCCTTTAACGGCTTGCTTTTAAGTTTAAGTGTTGATTCTTGCAAATTATCGCCATACTAACAAACCGGGAGACCCGGGACTACGCGATCATTTCCTACAAGTTACATTGGTCCCGTGCGAGGTGTTCGTGCCCCCAACGGGGTCGTTTGGGGGGTGGTTTGGGTTTTCACCCTTTAACGGCTTGTTTTTAAGTTTAAGTGCTGATTTTTGCAAATTATCGTCATACTATCAAACCGGGAGACCCGGGACTACGCGGTCAGTTCCTACAAGTTACATTGGTCCCGTCCGAGGTGTTCGTGCCCCCTACGGGGTCGTTCGGGGGGTGGTTTGTGTTTTCACCCTTTAACGGCTTGCTTTTAAGTTTAAGTGTTGATTCTTGCAAATTATCGCCATACTAATAAACCGAGAGACCTGGGACTACGCGACCATTTCCTACAAGTTACATTGGTCCCGTTCGAGGTGTTCGTGCCTCCTACGGGGTTGATTGGCGGCCGGTTTGGGTTTTCACCCTTTAACGACCTATTTTTAACTCTAAGTATGATTTTTGCGAATTAGCATCATACTCTCAAACCGGGAGACCCGGGACTACGCGGTCAGTTCCTACAAGTTACATTGGTCCCGTGCGAGGTGTTCGTGCCCCCTACGGGATCGTTGTGGGGTGATTTGGGTTTTCACCCTTTAACGGCTTATTTTTAAGTTTAAGTGCTGATTTTTACAAATTATCGTCATACTCTCAAACCGAGAGACCCGGGACTACGCGATCAGTTCCTACAAGTGACATTGGTCCCGTGCGAGGCGTTCGTGCCTCCTACGGGGTCGTTTGGGGGTTGGTTTGGGTTTTCACCCTTTGGCGGCATGTTTTTAACTAAGTGTGATTTTTCCAAATTATCGTCATATTCACAAAGCGGGAGACTCGGGACTACGCGGTCTGTTCCTACAAGTTACATTGGTCCCGTGCGAGGTGTTCGTGCCCCTTACGGGGTCGTTTGGGGGGTGGTTTGGGTTTTCACCCTTTAACGGCTTGTTTTTAAGTTTAAGTGCTGATTTTTGCCAATTATCGTCATATTCACAAACCGGGAGATCCGGGACTACGCGGTCAGTTCCTACAACTTATATTGGTCCCGTGCGAGGTGTTCGTGCCTCCTACGGGGTCGTTTGGGTGGTGGTTTGGGTTTTCACCCTTTGACGGCATGTTTTTAACTAAGTGTGATTTTTGCAAATTATCGTCATATTCACAAACCGGGAGACCCGGGACTACGTGGTCAGTTCCTACAAGTTACATTGGTCCCGTGCGAGGTGTTCGTGCCCCCTACGGGATCGTTTGGGGGGTGGTTTGGGTTTTCACCCTTTAACGGCTTGTTTTTAAGTTTAAGTGCTGATTTTTGCAAATTATCGTCATACTCTCAAATCGGGAGACCCGGGACTACGCGGTCAGTTCCTACAAGTTACATTGGTCCCGTGCGAGGTGTTCGTGCCCCCCACGGGGTCGTTTGGGGGGTGGTTTGGGTTTTCACCCTTTCACGGCTTGTTTTTAAGTTTAAGTGCTGATTTTTGCAAATTATCGTCATACTCTCAAACCGGGAGACCCGGGACTACGCGGTCAGTTCCTACAAGTTACATTGGTCCCGTGCGAGGTGTTCGTGCCCCCTACGGGGTCGTTTGGGGGGTGGTTTGGGTTTTCACCCTTTAACGGCTTGTTTTTAAGTTTAAGTGCTGATTTTTGCAAATTATCGTCATACTATCAAACCGGGAGACCCGGGACTACGCGGTCAGTTCCTACAAGTTACATTGGTCCCGTGCGAGGTGTTCGTGCCCCCTACGGGGTCGTTCGGGAGGTGGTTTGTGTTTTCACCCTTTAACGGCTTGCTTTTAAGTTTAAGTGTTGATTCTTGCAAATTATCGCCATACTAACAAACCGGGAGACCCGGGACTACGCGATCATTTCCTAAAAGTTACATTGGTCCCGTGCGAGGTGTTCGTGCCTCCTACGGGGTTGATTGGCGGCCGGTTTGGGTTTTCACCCTTTAACGACCTATTTTTAACTCTATGTATGATTTTTTCGAATTATCATCATACTCTCAAACCGGGAGAGCCGGGACTACGCAGTCAGTTCCTACAAGTTACATTGGTCCCGTGCGAGGTGTTCGTGCCCCCTACGGGATCGTTTGTGGGGTGATTTGGGTTTTCACCCTTTAACGGCTTGTTTTTAAGTTTAAGTGCTGATTTTTGCAAATTATCGTCATATTCTCATACCGGGAGACCCGGGACTACGCGGTGAGTTCCGACAAGTTACATTGGTCCCGTGCGAGGTGTTCGTGCCTCTTACTCGGGACTACGTTTATTGATTTTAGAAAATTTTGACCTAGTTTCATTTGTTTATTCATTAAATCCAACTTGTTTTAAGATATGAAATAAACTCAACAGCAGTAGCAAATTTTAAAAACCAAACCACCAGCAAATCCCTTCCACCAATTTAACTAAATAAGCTCATAAAGTAAGCCATTTTAGGTTTGGCTACTTGTCGCTATTTCATACCATTTTTCTATTTAATGCTACTACAACTTTTATGAGAATTTGAGACTTTGAGACTGACCTTATTTCATTTGCATTTTGATAGCCACCCGATGAACTCTTTATGCCATGACTTCTTGAAAGTATCCCATTTTGGTCCAACAATGTTTGCAAATTCTCAAATTTTCTATTCTGAGCGGAATTTAGTTGTTCAGGAGATGATATATTATCTTTCAAGTTTCTCAGCTCTTCATTATGAGACCGAGACTGTGTTGTGACTGTTGAAGTGTCAGAAGACTTACATTAAACGGTTTATCTTATAAAATACAAAAAGGATAAAAGGGGGAAAGAAGTGAAACCTACATGTGTATCCTTGCACTTATCATTCATCAAATCACCCTTTCTCTTACTCCAATGAGATGTCTTGAAGAATTCCACGATGCTGGGTTTCACATCAGTTTCATGCTCCTGAATTCAAAATCAATGAATGAAATAATATAACCATACTAGTTGATGATGCGGGTAAAACATGTCTAATATGCACAATGTCAAGAATATTATTGTGACATATAAATTGAAATCAAGTTTAGCAAGGGTAAAATCAACCTGAACAAGGGAAGTAACATGTGAGGACAGAAATATAAGTGATTGAACAATATAATAGATACATTTCAGCAACAGTGAAAGAATCAGAACAATTTTTTCAAGATAATCCCCCTTTCTCTCTTTATCAATGACAGACTAATAAAGAAGAAAAGTAGTCAATACAATAAGTCAAAAAAACATCAAGATTGCACTAAACACTTCACCTTGAATTGCAGTTATACAAGCGTCAACACCAATTTTTTTTCCACTAAACACTTCATCTTGAATTGTAGCTTATATTAGTATTAATTAAAAGCACAATCAACAAATTTTGCAAAAGACAAACACGCAAATTAAAAATAAACATACCTAAGCAAATAACCTTCGTCATTCCCTAAAAATAAACATACCTAAGTAAATACGATATCCATATGAACAACCCAAAATCCATTCCCTAAAATGGCATTTAATTCAAAAAAAATATGAAGACAAAAGCACACATCTTATAATGAATACAATCAAGACTTTATAATATTGCAAACACTCAAGGCACACATTCCGACATCATAAGTACATACATTTGTTATCCATTATTAGCCCAGTAGATCACAATAAAACTTTTAATGTATTATAATACTTTTTAAATAAAAAAAGAGCCGTAAGGACAACATATCAAGCAATCCAAATGTATGTATCAAAAAGAATACCACCAAAACAATCACATATCTGCCAAACTAAGAATCAATAATTTCACAGACACTAATTTAAGCTGAAACTAACTTTGATTACTAATTAATATAAACGATCCACATATAAAAACTTATACAAATACATGTAGGCATCTACATTTTACATTCGTATACGTATGTGTATAATATGTATGTGGTTGGGAAATTTCAAGAGAGGCAAGATTAAATAGAGTAAAAGATCGATTAAGAAACACTTCAAAAAATCTACACTGATTATGCTATCAAATACAAAGCGTAGACTGTAAATGGAAACAAATTAAACCAAACCAATGTAGATGTTTTGTTTTCGTTCTCATTAAAAGCATTCAAATGGCTGGGGTTTGTGATATTTTCGTTCTTTTCTCGTTGAAGATCAGTTATATATGCAAGAAGTAAAGAGAGAGAGTGAGGTTACCTGAGCCGGAGAGAGAGAGCTGAACGGAGCTGCGCTGATGGAGAGCTGCGCTAATGGAGATATCATCGGCCTGAGAGAGAAAGCTGATCGGCCGGAGAGAGAGAGATGAACGTAGAGGTTAAAGCAGAGAGAGGGGCGAGCGGGCAGAGCGGGAAGTTAGAGGGGGGAATTTTTGGGGGGATTTTATATTTTAGTGAAGTGTACTTAATTTTGGCACACTTTAAAACAGTGCCAAATTTTGGCACTGTTTTAAGGTGTGCCAAATTAGCTTTAAACCGTGCCAAAATTTGGCACAGTTTTAAACTGTGCCAGATTTTTAATATCGGGGTGTGCCAAAATGTTGTTTTTGGTGTAGTGGATACAAGTCAATAATCCCCCCGAAGGTCACCCAGGATAAGACTGTCTCTACACCACCTCTCATGATAGCAAGCAGCTAGGTATGTCATACACATAATATTAAGCATGTAATAGGTATCCACACATCCTATTAATATTTATATGTATACCCAACCAAATCATTTATATATTCCATACGTATTATTCTCTCATTTTTACGTATAGTATATTTTAATTCGATTACTAACTCTTATGTAATCTCCAAGGTCAACCTTCCATTATAACTATTTAAAGTAGAATTTCCCACCTACTTCCTAAAATTCTGCACTAGGCTAAGTTCCTCAATTAGCCGTTTTCTGACTTAAATTAATTTTGTAACTTAATTTGGGGTAAAAATGGAAATTTCCAGAATTTGGACCTGTCGCTCGAACCAAAAAGCCAAGTCGTTTGAACGACTTACACATATCGCTCGAACCAGTCTTCGCGCGACTTCGCGCGACATCTCTATATCGCTCTAACTACTTCTCGCGAGATACCAATCTAGTTTGAACGACCTACTTCGCGCGACATCGCGCGAGATGGTGTTGTTTCGTCTCCAACCTTTGACAACTCCGTTTTTCATCATTTTTCAACCCTAAAACTTCTAAATTATTATCCCAAACTCCAATCAATTAGTCCCGAAAAGAATCCTAACAATTATACATGGATTCTAACATCCTATTAATATTAAATCATTAAAAATCATCAAAGAAATATGAAATCCCCAATTTAATTACTAAAACCCTACCTCTTCAAATTCTTATTCAAGAACTCATGATTTCTAGATTTTTTCATTACATAAGTTCATCAAAACGTGATTTCTATTCTACGTACATGAAGGGTTTAATTTAATAAATCTCAGATTCAAATCTTACATCCTAAATCTCCAATTTCCATCACCTTTATGAACAATACATGTTTATAATATCCCTATACTAACATGAATATGGTTATTGCTAAAGAAAAGAAAGTAATAAATACTTGCCTCGAATTAGTCGTCTGATTTTTTGACGTTGTTGGTATGGGTGTGTTCCTCTTGTTCCGATCTTCGCGATGGTGGTGATGGTTGTGCATGGTGGTGCTAATTTGGGCCTTCCCTCTTGGAACTTGCTCTCTTTCACACCCTCGGTGGCCGTTCTTTACTTTCTGTATCTTTCAACCCTGATGGACCTCTCTTGGCTGATAAAATAACTCCTAATTTTCTACCATTAAATATAATTTACCATAATGCCCTCTCGGGGCGCCGGTTAGGCCTAAAATTGTCCCGGGACTCAAACTAAACACCCGGGTATACTATCCTGACTATTTCGACCATTCCGGACTCAACGGCGCACTCGAAATGACCATATGAGTTACCAAAAATAATTAATCTTTCTATTCCACTAAATTAGTTCTGACACGACTCACACGCGTGTCTGACTTAATTTACTAAACTGTCGTATTTCTTATTCTTGACAATTTATCAAAGTGTATAGTTTCATATTACATATCACACAGTAATATTCAATCAGTAAGTATTAACCCTTGGCACGTTAGTTAATATTTATTTTAAATCCAGCTTAATTAACAATTAAATTCTCACATTTTAATTCAATTAATCCCATAATAATAATTACTTCCATAATTACTTAAATCATAAAAATACGGGGTATTACAAGGACCCCTGCCAAGAGTTGTAAACAATTATCGATTCTTAATCGTAGCAATTGATTATTTCTCCAAATGGGTAGAAGCTGAACCAATGATCACAATCACTGAGCAGAAGACCTTCCAGTTCATCTGGAAGAACATCATATGCAGGTATGGTCTTCCAAATACCCTCATCTCAGACAATGGAACCCAATTTAAGAACATATCCTTGGAAAAATACTGCAAAAGAGTGGGAATTAAATAGTTCTTCTCTTCTCCTGACCGACCCTAGGCAAACGGCCAGATTGAGGTCACAAATCGAACAATCCTTGATGGGATAAAAAAGTGGTTAAAAGAGGCCAAAGGAAGATGGATAGAGGAGGTATATGTTGTGCTTTGGGCCTACAGGACGACGGCGAGGACAACAACAGGAGAGACTCCATTTATGTTAGCCTATGGATCAGAGGTTGTCATCCCTACAGAGGTAGGACCTCCCACTTACAGAGTGCATACGTATGACCCTTAGAGGAATGGGGAAGAGAGAAGACTTGATCTGGATTTAATTGAAGAAAGAAGAGAGGATGCAGATATAAGACGGGCAGCTTATCAGCAGAGAACTGCGAGATTCTACAATCATAGGGTAAAGTCAAGGCTGATAGTTATGGGAGACCTAGTCCTCTAGAAGACATGGAAGAAAACTAATAAGATCCATCCCAACTGGCATGGTCCTTATAGGGTGCTAGGAACCTACAGACTAGAAAATATTGAAGGAGAACCTTTCTCCAACCCTTGGAATGCCGATCACTTAAAGAAATATTACATATGATGTTACAATTGTCCTCATCTTTTTGTAATACATGTATCAATTTATACAAAGGAGGTTAATGAAAAGATAGCAATGTTGTGCTGGTACTTTTGTTATACGCTTTAAACATCATTAATTTGGTGGAGTACGAGGTGAAACATCATAATTTAGTGACCTTAGACCCTTTAAACATCATTAATTTGGTGAAGTGTGAGGTGAAACATCATAATTTGGTGACCTCGGACCCTTTAAACATCATTAATTTAGTGAAATATGAGGTAAAACATTATAATTTGGTGACCTCGAACCTTAAAACATTATTAAGTTGGTGAAAATATGAGGTGGAACATCATAATTTGGTGGCCTCAGACCTTAAAACATCATTAAGTTGATGAAAATATGAGGTGAAACGTCATAATTTGGTGAGCTCAGACCCTTTAAACATCATTAATTTGGTGAAATGTGAGATAAAACATCATAATTAGGTGATCTCGGACCTTAAAATATCATTAAGTTGGTGAAAATATGAAGTGGAACATCATAATTTGGTGACCTCAGACCTTAAAACATCATTAAGTTGATAAAAATATGAGATGAAACATCATAATTTGGTGGCCTAAGACCTTAAAACCATTAATTTGGTGAAAGTATGAGGTGAAACATCATAATTTAGTGACCTCGGACCTTAAACATCATTATTTGGTGAAAATTGGAGGTTAAACATCATAATTTGATGACCTTAGATCTTAAACATCATTAATTTGGTGAAAGTTTATGAGGTGAAACATCATAATTTGGTAACCACACACTTTTTAAACATCATTAATTTGGTGAAATATGAGGTAAAACATCATAATTTGGTGAACTCTGACCTTAAACATCATTAATTTGGTGGGGTATGAGGTGAAACATCATAATTTGGTGACCTTAGACTCTTTAAAGATCATTAATTTGGTGATATCTGAGGAAACATCATAATTTGGTGACCTCGGACCCTTTAAACATCATTAATTTGGTGGAGTATTTTGTTAAACTCGGACCTTAAACATCATTAGTTTGGTGAAAATCTGAGATAAAACATCATAATTTGGTGACCTCAGACTCCTTAAACATCATTAATTTGGTGAAATATGAGGTGAAACATCATAATTTGGTGACCTCGGACTTTTTAAACATCATTAATTTAGTGAAATATGAGGTAAAACATCATAATTTGGTGAACTCAGATCTTAAACATCATTAATTTGGTGGAGTATCTCTACCTTGTAAATGGATGGATAATTGCAACCCCAGCTGAAACTCTGTTTGTATACATAGAAAAGAAAGAAAGCTTGAGAGATTATATATATGGCCATGAGTGCCTTCTTCTAGTGAAGTTACTCACACACTCACAGTGGACGTAAGCCAAGTTGGCTAAACCACTTATATACTAGTGTTTCTCCTCTTCTCTTCACCTCCCTCTACTAGATATTACTCTTATGCTGCCATTGTTATTGCTAGTTTGATCTTATTAGCATCTCATAGTGGTGGTGCTGTTTCCAGCATCATCACCTATGTGGAAATTCAGACGATGAAGGGGAAGGATAAGGAGGTCCCCGAGCGTCGCGATCACGATTGTAAGTAATCCGAAAGTTTACTTTTTGTTAATTATGTTATAATTTTTTTTATTTACTTATTTAATTAATCGTGTGTTTTTTTGTCATTTCAAGCAAAGCTTAAGGAAATGCATGAGTCGTAGTCTGATGACGACAAGGAATCCTTGTCCACGGACGCACTCAGCCAAGTGCTTGGCGCTGATCGCAAGGGGAAGACAAGGGGATGATCTCACAGGTGGCCAAATCTAGGATCATCGGATTAGAGACGAGCAACACCGGGTTGGCTTATCAAGTGGACTCGCATGATGCGAAGCTATCAAGGTTGGAGGCGACGGTCCAAGATATGTTCTCATTCGTAAAGCGTTAGTTGGGCGAAAAGGGTAAGAGGAAGGGGAAGGAGAAGGAGAAGGTAGTGGAGGAATACGTGGGCGTCGCTGCTTCATCGTCGACACGTGCGGACTCACTGATTGATGATCCAATCCCCTACTTGGCTCCCGTCGAGTGGCATATGTCAATAATTGGTTGGTCGAGCATGTTTATACTTGACGTATTTGATGACACGCGGATAGGGAAGGGGTTGAGGGACCCGAATACCGTCCAGGGTATGTTAGTTCATGGACGTGCGCTTCAAGACATCGAGACCAAGGTGCTCGTCACGCATGTGATAATCGAGAAGGAGAACACCCCATTGTGGTTGCGCTAACAATGCGGAGTGATGCATATTCTGGAGTGTCTCAATGCGTATGTCGTGTGGCCTTACTTCCTCCTCAAACCTACCACATGACATTATTTGTATCTATTTTATTTGGACACTTGGATTATATTTGTATTATTTTGATTTGTTACATTTTGGTTTGGATATAGAATTATATATGCAATGATTTGGTGCATTCTCTCTATTTTATTTGGATATATGATGTTTAAACAAGAACAATTTTGCTATAATAGGTAAAAATATACTGCTAGGCAGTGGCAGTGGACAAATTGGCCAGCAATTTGTTTTTAAATTCTACCCATATCTGTCACGGTCTGAAAGCGAGAGCTTTACACAATCAAAGCTCTGATACCACTTGTTGGAACAATAGGCCCCCAATTTTTAAAATCTTCTTTGTACTTCACAAAAAGATAATTTCCTTTTAAAACCCTTTTATACTTCAAAACGTAATAATTTCCTTTTTAGATGCGGAAGCGTAGACGATGGTTCAATTAAACAACAAATTACCAAATTTTAATTTCTTTCAAATTAAAATTAACCAAGTGAAATTAAATTAAAACACACACACAATTTAACTTTCACTTAAACCATTTTTGATTAACCCAAGTCCTAGAAATTTGCCTAAGTCATATTTTTTATTTAATTAAATTAGGCCAAACCAATTTTAACAAATTAAATTAATGACTTGAATTAAGTTAGCAATTACCCAAATAATTATGTAGCACCAAATTAAACATAAGTAGTGGTTAACCCAAATTTTATCTTTTTACCTCAGCATGCGTTCTAGGTGATATAGCAAGATAAAATAAATAATGAATCACAACGCCGCGATGTACGAGGAAAAATCCACAACGGAAAAAAATCTCGGACGACCCTAGCCTTAAGTCCACAAAGTATGAATTTACAAATACAAGACAGTAAGACTTACAACACTCGACTCGATCCCTCTCAAGCCCCGACGCTTCTTCTTGTAAACACCTCCGTTTAGTAAATAACCCTGGAACTCCACTAGAATCTTGGCCTTCACCAATGAGACATAGGTACGCCGTCAACCACACATGGTGCCTTTCACCACATGAGAATACCGCAGCAAAACAAGCTCTTCATCTTTATGGGATTTAGAAGCAAACCCAAACTTCTCTTCAAACGGATGTGGAGATAAATCGGTGACAAAACTCCAAGCAATGAATATATAAAGATGAACTTGGATAAACAAACTTTGGGTGTAAAACAAGTGTTTAAAAGATTTTTCTTGAAAAACAACAACACTTAAACCATGAACTTTTCTTGGAAGAATTTGCTCTCAAAAACTCTCTCTAGGAGTTGGAATAGTATGAAAAGTTAAGTGGAAAAAGTTGGTTTCCGCTCATATTAAGTCTGTAAAAAAGATAGTGGGAAAAACTACCCAAATAACTATTCTCGCCAAATCTCGTTCGAACGAAATCTCGTTCGAACGAGCTTTCTAACGAAGTTCCAGTGTGAAATCATTAGAAATCTTGTTGGAAATCTCGTTCGAACATAATGTTCGTTCGAACGACACTTTAAATGGCATTCCAGTGGCCAATTTGGGAACTCGATGGCAAACTCGTTCGAACAACATTTCGAACGACACTTCGAACGAACTTCTAAAAAGTTGAAAAATTCTATTTTTAGCACAGAAATTTTATATACTTTATTTTAAAGTTTTAATAAAATCTTTTTGAAAATAAACAACAGTTTAAAATAAAAGTACACCCAATATAAAATGTTCCAAGCTCCTATATATATATATATATATATATATATATTAAAATGCATTCATACCTTAGGAGCAAATGGAATATTGTTGATGACGTAGAAACGAGGCACAATAAACTCGGCATTTTGATGAAGCTTTAAACTTGGACGCTACGTCTTCAACTTTAGTACGTCACAGGCTTGAAGGATGAACAATAACTCTATCCCATGACTCAAATGTTTTTGTCTGAAATTGAGACAAAACTACAAAGGGCTCAATTGGAAATTTGTGTCCTTACGAATCTCCTCCTTTGGCTATTCCGGGATAAAAACCAAACAAAAAACCTAAAGGGCAGTCAGGCTCTACTAGACTGACAAAAATGTCCCACCTAAAATAAAATTACAATGTTTGACTCAAACAACCCAAGGATCAATATCTTTGCCCGATGATGAACGTTGCCATTAAGAAGAATTCCTGCACACTTAAGAAAACTATCAAACACATAGGGAATATCAAAATATTAAATGCAATTAAAATAATTACTCCCCCTAAGTTAAATCTCCCCCAAACTGAGATACGATTAGAATAGGATTAGATACCATTTCTCCCCCTATCATTCTCCCCCTTTTTGTTCAGGAATAGACAAAGGCTAAAGAATCAAAACATTAATTTATCTTCCCAATTAAAATAAATACACCCCTTAAACTAATCAAGGGATAAATAAAATGGGTTAACAAGCTAAACATGATGTGTGCATAAAGTGATGAGAACATTAAAGTACATAAGCAACAAAATCATAAATAATCCAATAATTACAAACGGATACCATCTAAGATGCAAGAAACAGATACCAATATGATATATAAGTATTCAACATGTGATATCAAAAAGAATGCAACAAGATAGATACCAATTATGAATTAAAGCATATATGGACTAGAAAGCAAGGCAAAGACTAAACAAAAATATCATATATATACATACTCTAGATATACCAAAGATGCACACGCATATATATATATATATATATATATATATATATATATATATATATATATAAACACACGAATGACACAAAATAAGATAAGCTTTTCACATTCGTATGGCAAAAATGTGTCATATCGAAATGGAAGTGTTGGGGTGTGAACTAGCAATAGTTAAATTTAGACCCAATCACTTAAAACATGTTCACGGAGTTCTCAATTGATTGCAAACTTCATCACATTTGAATATAACCTCATGTGATAATATAAATTGAACTCAATGAACAAACATACACAATGCATATAAGCCTAGCATATTGATGATTCTACAAACTAATAGAGTCATGACATTAAAAGTACAACTAAGATAAATGAACATTGTGCAAACCGTTGATATACCATCCAATATGCCTCAATAAGCATATATATTTGAATGAATATATCCAACAAAATAGGCCTTGATTTTTCTTTTTAATGCCATATTTTTTTAGGCCTTTGGACCACGTATTTCTTTTAGGTCCAAACAAACGGTGGCTTACTATTCGCAAAGTATAATAAATCCTTTTGGAGCCCTTCCCCGTGCACATTTATATTTATCATTTTTTTATATCACACAAATCTCACGTGCAACGGATTTTGACATGCACTAGTCCTCCTAGGTCACAAGTATGTAGATGACAAGATTGGTAGGAGAACACCTCACAAAGATCAAATATACATATGAAGTTAAAATTTCAAATGAGCTCGTGCATGCGTGAAAAGAGGAATATAAAAATAGAATCCATTTAAATCAACACAAAATCCAACTACTCCATGTAAGCATGGTAAAGAACATAATAAGGATTGATAATCTAAACGAAAAGTTCTAGCCACATGGGTGCGAAAAAGATGGGATTCTAACACAAGTGTATGCCACATAAATTGTGTCAAACTAAAATACACACAAAATAAAATCTTTTTGAGTTTTTAAATTTTTGACCAAAAATAAAAATATATACTCAAAAGACAAACAAAAATCATTTGAATTTTTTATTAATCTTAAATTACCAAGAGATAAAAACCCAAATGATAAACAAAAATCTTTTTGTATTTTTTCATTTAATGCAAACAAAAATGAAAGAAATAAAATAGAAAAGATAAACAAGACATGATTTCTAGCATAAGATATGAAATAAAACAATGACTAGAAAATGACTAAAACAAGCATATATTTAACATGATAATATAGCATGTAGAACAAAAGCTAACGTATGCAATTAAAACTAACACATTCAACCTTTAGATTTTGCAAGGGAGGAAGCATGTGAAAGCAAGTGAGAATCAAAAACCCTATCTTGTAAAGCTACCAAGTCGGATCTCCTAACCCAAACTAATGATGAGTGACTATCTCGGGGTGTAGGAATCTTGGCTACCTTGGTTGCCTTACATTAGGATTTTTTAGGACCTCATTTGAGATCAAAACAAAATTTTCTAAGATGACCTTTTCGACCACAATGTGCACAAGTAAAAACACATCGAAAATTGGTACCTAAGGATTGATCACTAAAGACATTCCTAGGTGATTCTCCTAAAACATGGTTTTTGGCTTTATGAGTAGATTCACTACAAGTATCGAAGCCTAAACCACAAGTGTCATTTTTTATTTGGACCGTGCCTAAGATTTTATCAAGTTTTCGGACCTACACTCCAAATCAAATTTGACTTTTCTAGAGTCTTTTAATTTATTTTTTAAATCTAAAATATTAGACTCTAATAAAATATTTTTCTCTTCAAACTCGAGAAGCTCCTTTTTCATTGACTCCATTAAACCTCTAAGGCTATCTCTCTCGCCTTCTACATATTCAAGCTTCTCTCTAAGATTTCTCTCTCGTGTCCTAAGGTCTTCCACTAACACACTATCATCAACGTCCTTGACATGCTCTTTTAAACTCGCTTCTAACTTCAAATTAGCTCATTCAATTTAATAGATTCTTCAAATAGTTATTGAAAAGCATTTTGAAGTTCACTCACATCAACCTCTTCTTCATTTTCACTCTCTCTTTCTTCTTCACTCTCACTACCATAAAAAATAAGGAAATCATAAACTATGACCTTGGAAGTGTCATGTGTTGAAATCTCATCAATAGATGAATGCTCACTATCACTCACATGACTAGCCATAAAAGCCACAAAGTTGGGCTTAGTAGGGGAATCGGGTCCCTCTTCATTATCACCATCACTAAGGGTTGCATTAAAAGAAATTGGTTTCTTACCCTCTCTCCTTAGTTTAGTGGGGCACTCAAAAGCCCTATGGCCATACCCTTCACAACCAAAACACCTATCGGACTCGTCCCTATTAACATTTTCATTAGAAGTTTTAGAGGTCTTCTCGGCTTTTTCATGCCTAGATTTTTCAAATTTCTTAAAATCATTTTTAAATTCATCTTTGTTAAATTTAAGAAATTTTCTAAACTTTCTAGCAAACATAGCCATATTTTCCAAGTCACTATCACTTTCACTCTCAACTACTTATTTTTTCTCTTTTCGGGCTTTTAAAGTAACGCCCTTTTCTGTTTTCTTTTCAGTTTTAGAGGGAAACATGTCCAGTTCATAGGTTTGTAAATCACCTACGAGCTCTTCTAATTTCGTAGAGGCTAAAGTTGGTAAAGAATTTAAAACGGTCACTTTTGGAATAAATCTATCGGGTAGGGACCTTAAAAAAAAATTTACTACTCGGTTGTCGAGTATTATCTCTCCCAAGTTAAAAGATGAATTAACAATATCAGAAAGTCTAGCATAAAATTCATCAAAAGTTTCTTTTTCGTTCATTTTGATGGTTTCAAATTGAATGGTGAGGTTTTAGAGTTTCGAAGCTTTAACGATACTTGTACCTTCATGAGTGAGTTGTAAAATATTTCAAGCCTCTTTAGCGGTTTCACATGTCATAATGCGACAGAATTCATCCGGTGTGACACCACTAAACAAAGCATTTAAACCACGGGAATTAAAATTTGAAAGTTTAAATTCATTCTCACTCCACCTATCGGTCGGTTTGGGAACACGTTCATTATCTACTAAATGTGTTGGTGGGGATCACCCGTTAACTACAGATAACCAAACCCTCTCGTCGATAGATTTAAGTGCCAATTTCATTCGCGATTTCCAGTACGCGTAATTAGAACCATCGAAAATAGGAAATTTTGAGAATGGGGAAAATTCCATTTTAGCCAAAAATATTTAAAGGATCTTTAACGAAATAATTTATCGTTTTTGCTCTGATACCAATTTGAAAGAGAGAGCTTTACACAATCAAAGCTCTGATACCACTTGTTGGAACAATAGGCCCCCAATTTTTAAAATCTTCTTTGTACTTCACAAAAAGATAATTTCCTTTTAAAACCCTTTTATACTTCAAAAAGTAATAATTTCCTTTTTAGATGCGAAAGTGTAGATGATGGTTCAATTAAACAACAAATTACCAAATTTTAATTTCTTTCAAATTAAAATTAACCAAGTGAAATTAAATTAAAACACACACACAATTTAAATTTCACTTAAACCATTTTTAATTAACTCAAATTCTAGAAATTTGCCTAAGTCATATTTTTCATTTAATCAAATTAGGCCAAACCAATTGTAACAAATTAAATTAACGACTTGAATCAAGTTAGCATTTACCCAAATAATTATGTAGCACCAAATTAAACATAAGTAGTGGTTAAACCAAATTTTATCTTTTTACCTAAGCATGTGTTCTAGGTGATATAGCAAGATAAAATAAATAATAAATCACTACGCCGCGATGTACGAGGAAAAACCCATAACGGGAAAAAATCTCGGACGGCCCTAGCCTTAAGTTCACTAAGTATGGATTTACAAATACAAGACAGTAAGACTTACAACACTGGACTCGATCCCTGTCAACCCCCGACGCTTCTTCTTGTAAACACCTCCGCCTAGTAGACAACCCCGGAGCTCCACCGAAATCTTGGCCTTCACCAATGAGACATAGGTACACTGTCAACCACACATGGTGCCTTACACCACATGAGAATACCGTAGCAAAATAAGTTATTCTTCTTTGTGGGATTTAGAAGAAAATCCAAACTTCTCTTCAAACGGATGTAGAGATAAACCGGTGCCAAAACTCCAAGAAATGAATATATATAAAGATGAACTTGGATAAACAAACTTTGGGTATAAAACAAGTGTTTAAAAGATTTTTCTTGAAAAACAAAAACACTTAAACCATAAACTTTTCTTGGAAGAATTTGCTCTGAAAAACTCTCTCTAGGAGTTGGAATAGTATGAAAAGTTAAGTGGAAAAAGTTGTTCCCGCTCATATTAAGTCTGTCAAAAAGATAGTGGGGAAAACAAGTGGGAAAGTGGGAAAAGTTGTCAAATACTGCACAAATAATTGTTCCCGCCAAATCTCGTTCGAATGAGATTTTCGTTCGAACGAGCCTTCTAACGAAGTTACAATGTGAACTCGTTAGAAATCTCGTTGAAAATCTCGTTCGAACATCATGTTCGTTCGAACGACACTTCGAACGACATTCTAGTGGCCAATCTGAGAACTCGTTGGCAAACTCGTCCGAACGACATTATTGTTCGAACGACACTTCGAACGAACTTCCAGAAAGTTGAAAAATTCTATTTTTAGCCCAAAAACTTTATATACTTTATTTTAAAGTTTTAATAAAATCTTTCTGAAAATAAACAACAGTTTAAACTAAAAGTACACCCAATATAAAATGTTCCAAGCTCCTATATATATATTCAAATGCATTCATACCTTAGGAGCAAACGGAACATTGTTGATGACGTAGAAACGAGGCACAATAAACTCGGCATTTTGATGAAGCTTTAAACTTGGCCGCTACGTCTTCAACTTTAGTACGTCATAGGCTTGAAGGATGAACAATAACTCTATCCTATGACTCAAACTTTTTTGTTCGGAATTGAGTCAATACTACAAAGGACTCAATTGAAAATTTATGTTCTTATACGGTCAATGACCGTGACAAGTTCGTGATAATTTTTTAAAGGTTGTCATGGCTTTGTCACGGTCTTTGACTGTGACAAACCTGTAATACCCCGTAATTATATTGACTTTTATTTAAGGGATTAATTAAATTAAATGAGAATTAATTGGCAATTAATCCGGATATAAATACTAGCGAGATGTGAGTTGGTATTTGATTATGATGTTAAAATTTAATATTTCTGAGTATATATGGTAATATATGAGTATTGAAAATATTAAAGTTGTCGCGAGGCAGAAATACGACAATTTGGAAAATTAAGTTGGGACGCGCATGTCAGTCGCGTCAGGAATGCATTTAATTAAATTAAAAAGTAATTTAAATTTTTATCAACCAAATGATCATTTTGATTGCGCCAACGTGTCCGAAAGGGTCAAAATAGTCAGAAAACACTAGCCGGGAGTTTAGTTTGGGACCCGGGGCATTTTTAGGTGCAATAAAATTCTGGATTCTTGTTCATAGGGTTTGGGGTAAAATTTTGGGTATTTATGATAATTGCATGTTGATTAGGAGGATTTGACTCCAAAAAATATGTTAAGAAGCAACCTAGAAGGGCTTAGAGTAGTTTAAGAGCATTAAAACATTATTGGGATAATCTTAGGATGGATTTAGAGATGAGAAAAATGAAGAAAAGCGAATTGGGAAAATTTTTGGGCGTATTCTTCCATCTCGTTAGAAGACTTGCCCAGGTCGTTCGAACGATTTTCTAACGAGATGACAGTATCCCTTCTAACGAGTTCATTCGAAGACTTCGTTCGAATGACAACTCGTTCGAACGAGTTGACAGAATGGCCTTTTTAGGCCTGATTTTATCTAAAACTTCCAGTAGGCTTATTTAATCAAGTGTTAACCTTCCTTTGTTGACTAGTGGATATAGTTGTGAGATTGGAAGTACGTTGAAGATTAAAACTTAGAATTTTGTAGTAAACCAGGCGACATTTATGGATTAGGAAACAAGTACTTAGAATTACGACATGAGAAGAGTTGACAACGTTAATGTATATTACTCGGAAATTTATAAACGTGCAACATCTAATGACGGTATAAGAATGTAAAATATACCTCTATTAATATTATGAGATATCTAATATGTGTTAATGCTTAGTATATGTGGTTATCTGTGTATAACATACCTACCATACTTGCTATCACGGGAGGTCGGCGTTCGATCAGGGCCATCTAATCTTTGTGTGCCTACGGGGGGATTTAGATTGGTACCTCGAGAATATAGGTCATAGAAGGACTTATTGAGTAGTTAATAAGTCTGCTGATCATGGGAGTGTAGGTATGTGCGTGACCCATGTGATATGAACTATGTTCGCCTCCATTATGTGTGTTTGTTACTTGTCGAAACGATTCCTGAGAGATTCGGAATATGTGATCCTTATGTACGTGATGTACCGGGATTGGATAGCAGAGTATGTGTGCACCGCAGCTTAGTCTAGGAGTGTCATTATTGTATAATTATGATGAGATTGATACAATGAAAAATATTGAAATGAACTGTTTATATAAGTATAAGTGTGAATTAATGTAATATCTTTGTAGAATTAAAAATGGGAAAACTCTTAGTAATTGTAACTAAATTTTGAGGAATGAAAGGAAAACTCTCAGTTTATATAAAGACATCGGGAATTAAACTATGATTAGTATAGTAAACATCAAATATTGAATTGGACTAGTTTGATAGTAGAATAACTAGAACGGGTACGGGTACGATAGGTGTGAACAATTAGTTGAGAGGTGAGAAACTTATGTGAGTGCACGCACTATCATGTATTTTATATTCACTATTTAATGATATTAAACACTTGCTATATTTTAAACTGTTTTCACAATCGGGCTCTGACCCGTTTGCTTTCAAATATATTTTCTTGTAAAACTTTTTAGGTGCCCATCTAGAAGGACACCAAGCATAGGAGTTCTATTCCAGTGACGTGCTGTAGCTGTTGTGGAAGTTACAGGACCTCGATAGTAGACGCCTCCATTTTCTATCTTGGCTCTATTCTCAAATTTTCTCATCTGTTGGGCATGTCGCCTCTTCTCTTTTAGAGACATCTTACTTACTCAGATTTATTTCAGATTTTGGGTTGTAATTAATTAGTGATTCAGACTTAGTATTTGGTTGTATTCAGTATTCAGATTATTTAGAGGAGTATTCCTCCAGATTCATTATTATTCCATGGTTATTCTATTGTGACTATGTTGTGGTTGTTATGTTAGCATTTCATAATCTAACTTATTGCATGTTAATCGGATTTAATTAAAATTGACAACTCACTTTTTAAATATTAGGTTGCTAGTAATTGTTAAAACGTTTTTCGACAGTGATGCTATGAACTTATCCAACTTGACATTTTGTATTAATTTAATAAAGGAGTAGCTACCCGGTATTTAATTAGTCGGGGTGTCACAGGTGGTATTAGAGCATCAGGTTCTAGTGTCCTTAGGATCTGTATGGCTTTTTATGTTTTCGCGTAGCGTCTTTGATATAGAGCCCTATATTTTAGGATTGTTGTACTCTTATGTGTATGTTTCGCTCTTCAGCTATTTTGAGATAATAACTGCGAACTTATAAAATTTTATTCTCATTTCAGATGCCTCCACGACGTGCACAATGAGTTTCCAGGGATGCTCAGCCTGAGCCACAGCCTGCACCAGTTCAGGGCTCCTTAAATGCTGCAGACGTTGCCGCTATTGTAGCCCAAGCGGTAAATGCCGCCCTAGAAGTTATGCAGTAGGCACCGCCTCGGGCGCCAGCAGTAGCTCCAGTTCAGGCTCATGCATTCCCATCTGCTTGGGAACATGTTCGTGATGCTTTTCAGAAAGCACACCCTCCGGAGTTTGCGGGTAGCTCCGATGCAGTTGTGTCCAGTCAGCGGAAGAAGGACATCCAAAGGCACTTGAGGATGTACGAGTGCATGGATGTACATAAATAAATACTGGCTACTTTTAAGCTAGTAGGATCAGCGTTGCATTGGTGGGAGTCCATTACCACCGCGAAGGAGAGAGACATCCTTTCTATTCAGGAGTTCTGGGTGTGGTTCGACCGCAAATATTTTCCATCAGCTGTTCACACCGAAATGAGAAGGAAGTTAATGAACCTCAAGCAGGAGGGAAAGACCGTGGCCGAGTATGAGGCCGAATTCACTAATCTCTTGAACATCGTTCCCGATGAAATTCCAACCGAGGAGAAAAAGATTCAGAAGTTCATGGATAGGTTGACTTGGAGGATCTGACAGCACTTGTTGGGTAATCTCGCGCTGGCTACTTATTCTGATGTGGTTAACGTAGCACTGCTTCACTGCCAAGACCACCGCTTCCACATGTCAGAGAGTAAGCGATCAGGAGAGTCCATCCATCAGGGCATGACAGGGGGAAATAGTTCCAGCGGGGCACAATCTACTTAGGGTCAGCATAGGCAGGGAGATCAGGGTTCCCAGCAGGGGGATTTCAAGAGGTTCAGATCTGGGGGTTTCAGAAATGGCCAGGGAGGTTTTCATCAGGGCCAGCAGGGTCAGCACGGCCATCAGGGACAGCACGGCCAGCATGGCCAACAGTAGCAGTTTCATCAGGGCCAGCACGGCCAGGGGAGGAATGGCAACGGCCACTAGGGCCATGGGCAGCAAGGTCAGAGAGGGGGGGAATTTTTCGAGGTAATGTTTCATTTGTGGCAAGATTGGCCACAAGCGCCAGGAGTGTCCTGATAGGGGCAGGGCCCCACATCAGCAGCAGCAGGGTGCTCGACATGAGCCCCAGAGACCTATGTTTCCCGCCGCCCTCCCAGCACCACTATAGATGCCAGCTTTGCCACCCATCCCAGCAGTTCCAGTCCAGCAGGGACAACTTCAGTACGGGTGAGTTTATCAATACCAGCATGCCGCAGTCCCACAGGATCCACCTGCTATTGAGGGTATGTTCTCTATTCAGGGGACTATGAGGCGTATTTTATTTGATACGGGGGCCACACACTGTTTCATTGCCACGAGATTTACACGCACTTTGGGATTATTAGACACTGCAGAGAGCACGATTACTTGCGTAGATTCACCGTTGAGTAAGGGTTCTGTGATTTATTTTATTTGTAGAGGTGTGGGTATAGAGATCGGGAGATTTACTTTACCTGTTGATATGTTAGTATTAGAGATGACTGAGTACGATGCGATTGTTGGTATGGATTGGCTAGTTGCGTACCGAGCCATGATTGATTGTTTCAGTAGGAGTATTATTTTTTCCATTCCCGGGCAAGAGATGTTTTTAGTGGTAATGCCTCGCCTTGATGGAGGATCGTCCACTCACTTGTACTATATAGATGAGGAGACCTCTAAGGAAGTGGTATTACCACTCGATTCGATTCCAGTTGCTAGGGAGTTTGCTGATGTATTTCAGGATATACCTGGACTACCTCCTAGTAGAGAGATAGATTTTGTTATCGACTTAACGTCGGACACTCGGCCAATTGTCCGCGCACATTACCGTGTGGCTCCAGCGGAGATGAGAGAGCTAAGGGGTCAGATAGAGCAGTTGTTGGGTCAGGGGTTTATCCGCAGGAGTACTTCGACGTGGGGATCCCCTGTGTTGTTCATAAAGAAGAGGGATGGATCGTTGAGGTTGTGTGTAGATTACCAGGAGTTTAATAAAGTCACGATACGGAATAAGTATCCGTTGCCCCGAATCGATGACTTATTCGACCAGCTGAGAGGAAGTTCCTTCTTCTCAAAGATTGACTTGCGATCGGGATAACATCAGTTGCGTATCAGGGAATAGGACGTCTCGAAGACTGCTTTCTTAACGAGATATGGTTCCTACGAGTTTCGGGTTACGCCTTTTGGCTTGACCAACGCTCCAGCCGTGTTTATGGACTTGATGAATAGGGTGCTCAGAGAGTTCCTAGACCAGTTCGTCATCGTCTTTATTGATGACATTCTGGCTTACTCCCAGACAGAAGAGGAGCACGCTGAGCATTTGAGGCAGGTTTTGCAGATGCTGCGTCAGAACGAGCTATATGCAAAGTACGAGAAATGTGGATTTTGGCTGAAGGAGGTGCAGTTTTTGGGGCATATCATTTTAGACCGGGGGATATCTGTTGATCCGGGGGAGGTATCCGTGGTGAGAGAGTGGGGACAGCCCACGACACCGACTAAGATCCGTAGTTTCTTGGGCCTAGCAGGATACTACAGAAGGTTTATTCGAGGTTTCTCAAAGATAGGAGGTCCTTTGACACATCTGACTCGCAAAGGTGTGTCGTTCATTTGGAGCGATGCCTGTCAGTTGGCATTCGATGAGTTGAAGGACAAGTTGACCTTAGCGCCTATGTTAGCATTGCCCAGACCGGGAGTTGAGTATCTAGTCTACACCGATGCGTCCTTATAAGGACTTGGAGGTGTGCTGCAACATGAGAGTCAGGCCATAGCGTATGCTTCCCGTAATCTTAAGCCTCACGAGAAGAATTACCCCACCCACGACTTGGAGCTAGCGGCAGTCGTATTCGCTCTTCGAATTTGGAGACACTATCTCCTGGGGGAGAAATTTCGGTTGTTCACAGACCACAAGTTTCTACAATACCTCTTCACGCAGAAGGAACTGAATATGCGTCAACGACGGTGTCTTGAGTTTGTGAAAGATTATTAGTTTGATATCCAATATCACCCAGGGAAGGCTAATGTGGTAGCAGACGCGTTGAGCCGAAGGCCAGTAGATGAGGTGGCCGAGGTGTGGAAAGCTAAGTGAAAGGAGTTGGGACACCAGGATGCAGTGGCCCGATCATTCATGTATGTGATGACTGTCACACCTCAAATTGTTACGAGAGTGATACAGGCCTAGGCAAAAGACTCGTTCTGTCAGGAGCAGATAGTTCGATTACTAGTAGAGGGAGCCGAGTCCTATATCGTTAGTTCAGACGGGAGATTACGCTTCAATGGGAGACTGGTCGTTTCGAAAGGGGAAGACTTGCCACACGAGGTAATGGCAGAGTCGCACGGCTCAAGGTTCGCGGTACACCCTGGTGGGGATAAGCTGTACCAAGACATGAGACGACAATACTGGTGAAGCGGGATGAAGAGAGATATAGCCATGTTCATTTCTAAATGTGCCACTTGTCAGCTAGTAAAGGTGGACCATCAGAAACCGGAAGGACTTCAACAGTCGTTGGAGGTTTCGATGTGGATATGGGAGAGCATATCCATGGACTTTATCACGGGGTTACCTACGTCACAGAGGGGTCACGACTCCATATGGGTAATTGTGGATACGTTGACCAAAGTTGCTCATTTTTTGCCTGTGAGGACAGACTACACTACGGGACAGTATGCCCAGATTTTCATTGCGGAAATAGTGAGACTTCACGACGTGCCTCTAAATATCGTGTCTGACCGAGATAAGATATTTGTTTCACGATTTTGGGAGAGTTTACAGGAGTCCATGGGTACGGAGTTGCGGCTGAGTACGGCGTATCACCCACAGACAGATGGGCAAACATAGCGGATAAATCAGATGTTGGAAGACATATTGCGTATGTGCATCCTAGACTTTGGAGGTGGTTGGGAGCAGTACCTTCCACTGGTGGAGTTTTCTTATAATAACTCCTACCAGTTCACCATTGGCATGGCTCCATTTGAGGCGTTGTATGGTAGACCTTGTCGTTCCCCAGCATGTTGGTTAGAGATGGGGGATAACAAACTCCTTGGGCCGGAAGTGATTCAGGACACTTCGGTAAGGATAGAGATGATACAGAGCCGTATTCGGGTAGCTCAGGACCGGCAGAAGAGCTATGCTGATGCCAAGAGGTTCTTTAGAGAATTCAAAGTGGGGGACCAGGTGTTACTTAGAGTATCTCCTATGAAGGGGATTATGCATTTTGGGAAGAAGGGGAAACTGGCACCAAGATATATGGGGCCATTTCCTATCATCGAGAGGATTGGGCCAGTTGCGTATAGACTTGGGTTACCGGAGCACTTGCATATAATTCATGATGTGTTCCATATTTCCTCGCTAAGGAAATATCTTAGGGACGATTTGGCCCATACTCACATTGCTTTAGAGGACATCGATCTTCAGCCCGATAGTTCCTACGAGGAGGGGTCGATTACTATTCTGGACCACAGTGAGAGGAAACTGAGGTCGAAGATAGTACCATTAGTACGCGTGCAGTGGCGGCATAATAATGCCGAGGAGTCCACATGGGAGCGCGAGGATGAGATGTGCGAACGTTATCCAGAGCTATTTTTACCAGGTATTCTTTAGTTCCGAATTTCGGGACGAAATTCTGTTATTAGGGGAGAAGTATGTAATACTCCGTAATTTTATTAATTTTTATTTAAGGGATTAATTAAATTAAATGAGAATTAATTGGGAATTAATCCGGATATCATATTAGCGAGATGTGAGTTGGTATTTGATTATGATGTTAAGATTTAATATTTCTGAGTATATATGGTAATATATGAGTATTAAAAATATTAAAGTTATCGCGAGGCAGAAATACGACAATTTGGAAAATTAAGTTGGGACGTGCGTGTCAGTCGCGTCAGGAATGAATTTAATTAAATTAAAAAGTAATTTATATTTTTATCAACCGAATGGTCATTTTGAGTGCGCCAACGTGTCCGGAAGGGTCGAAATAGTCAGAAAATACTAGCCGGGAGTTTAGTTTGGGACCGGGGCATTTTTAGGCCAAATCGGCAACCTGGAAGGGTATTTTGATAATTTTAAAAATTTAGGGATTAAAACCCACGAATTTTAGAGTTAAATTAGAGATTATTAAAAGGACCACTAAGGCCATTATCAGCTAAAAGTGAGAGAGTGGGCTACGGAGGTTTTGAGAGAAGTTAGAAAGAGGAAGAGGAGGTTCCAAGCCAAAACCATCTCCCATCACTAGAAATTTGAAAGGATTTGTGACCGAAAAGGAGAGAGAGAGCCAACCTTGATCATCAACAACAACCAGAACACCGGATTTCAGGCAAGTGATTTAATGTTATTAATTGCAATGAATATTTCCTCCATGTTTAGTGTAGGGACTGTTTTTGTCTTGGAAGTTTTGATGAAAAACCAATGGGATTGTTGTAGAAACTCTAAATTTTGATTAGGGATTGCATGTATAAGGATTATGGACGAAATTGTTAACCAAAAACCTAACATTGATGATTTAAAAACGGATTAATGATGAGTATTTAGGTGCAATAAAATTCTGGATTCTTGTTCATAGGGTTTGGGGTAAAATTTTGGGTATTTATGATAATTGCATGTTGATTAGGAGGATTTGACCCCAAAAAATATGTTAAGAAGCAACCTAGAAGGGCTTAGAGTAGTTTAAGAGCATTAAAACATTATTGGGATAATCTTAGGATGGATTTAGAGATGAGAAAAATGAAGAAAAGCGAATTGGGAAAATTTCTGGGCGTATTCTTCCATCTCGTTAGAAGACCTGCCCAGGTCGTTCGAACGACCTCGTTCGAACGATCTTCAAACGAGATGACAGTATCCATTCTAACGAGTTCGTTCGAAGACTTCGTTCGAAGACTTCGTTCGAATGACAACTCATTCGAACAACCTCGTTCGAACGAGTTGACAGAATGGCCTTTTTAGGCTTGATTTTATCTAAAACTTCCAGTAGGCTTATTTAATCGAGTGTTAACCTTCCCTTGTTGACTAGTGGATATAGTTGTGAGATTGGAAGTACGTTGAAGATTAAAACTTACAATTTTGTAGTAAACCAGGCGACATTTATGGATTAGGAAACAAGTACTTAGAATTACGACATGAGAAGATTTGACAACGTTAATGTATATTACTCGGAAAGAGCGTAGGTATGTGCGTGACCCATGTGATGTGAACTATGTTCGCCTCCATTATGTATGTTTGTTACCTGCCAAAACGATTCCTGAGAGATTCGGAATACGTGATCCTTATGTACGTGATGCACCGGGATTGGATAGCAGAGTATGTGTGCACCGCAGCTTAGTCTAGGGGTGCCATTATTGTATAATTATGATGAGATTGATACAATGAAAAATATTGAAATGAACTGTTTATATAAGTACAAGTGTGAATTAATGTAATATCTTTGTAGAATTAAAAATGAAAAAACTCTTAGTAATTATTGTGACTAAATTTTGAGGAATGAAAGGAAAACTCTCAGTTTATATAAAGACGCCGGGAATTAAACTATGATTAGTATAGTAAACATCAGATATTGAATTGGACTAGTTTGATAGTAGAATAACTAGAACGGGTATGGGTACGATAGGTGTGCACAATTAGTTGAGAGGTGAGAAACTCATGTGAGTGCACGCACTGTCATGTATTTTATATTCACTGTTTAATGATATTAAACACTTGCTATATTTTAAACAATTTTCACAATCGGGCTCTGACCCGTTTGCTTTCAAATCTATTTTCTTGTAAAACTTTTAGGTGCCCATCCACAAGGACACCAAGCGTAGGAGTTCTATTCCAGTGATGTGCTGTAGCTGCTGTGGAAGTTACAAGACCTCGATAGTAGACGCCTCCATTTTCTATCTTGACTCTATTCTCAGATTTTCTTATCTGTTGGGCATGTAGCCTCTTCTCTTTTAGAGACATCTTACTTACTTAGTTTTCTTTCAGATTTTGGGTTGTAATTAATTAGTGATTCAGACTTTGTATTTGGTTGTATTCAGTCTTTGAATTATTTAGAGGAGTATTCCTCCAGATTCATTATTATTCCATGGTTATTTCTATTGTGACTATGTTGTGGTTGTTATGTTAGCATTTCATAATCTAACTTATTGCATGTTAATCGGATTTAATTAAAATTGACAACTCACTTTTTAAATATTAGGTGGCTAGTAATTGTTAAAACGTTTTTCGACAGTGATGCTATGAACTGAACCAACTTGATATTTTGTATTAATTTAATAAAGGAGTAGCTACCCGGTATTTAATTAGTCGGGGTGTCACAAAACCTTATCAAGGTCAAAGACTGTGACATGACCGTGACAAGTCTAATAAACTTGTCATGGTCAATGACTGTGAAAAGTTCGTGACAACAAAAGTTGTCACCCTCAGAATTGTCACGGTCATTGACCTTGACAAGTCCGACTTGTCAAGGTCAATGACCATGACAATCCGGTAGATTTGGTGTAGTGACTATTTTTTTTAAAGTAGTATTCTTGAAGTAATTTCCTTAAAAATGTCATTGACGGTAAATATACAATTTGACTTCATGTTATTTTGACGATTGTGGTGTAAGACATTGTATATTAATATATTGTCTTTTATATTAATGCTAGAAAATCATTTTCTCATTTCTTTTTGGCTGAAGCTCCTCATGCACTGGAAGAAACTCTAAGTACGCCACTAGTTACCCATGTGATTAAAGTAGGTTAGGGAAATAGAAAAGTAATACTAGCATATTATGTGGTAAGATTATATATTTAAGGTTGGAGAGCGAGTTTTATAATATGTTTACCAGATCAACCATGATATATGGGATTGAGTGTTGGGAAATACAAAAGCAACATATTCAAAATATGAGTTTATAGGAGAAGCATATGTTAACTTGGATGTGTGATAAAAGTAGAAATGATCATATTAAAAATATATATATATGTGAGAAACATTAGAAATACACCTTACACAAGGCAAATTGGGATAAAATCATCTTATATTATTTAAACACCTCATATACATACCAATAATTGCTAGTGTTAGGGAGGTTGATTTGATTTATATTTACGATAACATTAGGGGGTGGTATACCTAAATCGAGTTGGTAAAGTTAATAAAGGACGGTACTAACTAAATTTATGACATTTGGATGCAACTAATTGGGAAAAAAATATTATTACGTTCAGTAGATGAGACGGCAATCCCAATTTACAAAACATAACTAAATTTACGTAATTGGTTTTAGTTGTCACGCAATAACACTTCTTTTGTCCAACAATAAGAGTTTTTATTTAAGACTTTATTATCCTTTGCGAAGCATTTAAGAGTTTCCATTTACAAATTGACTTTTTCAAAAGAAAAATGTGAACTTAATGTAATTAACGACCAAATGACAAAATATACTAAATTATGGTGGCATTTAACATATTGATTTATTAATATGCATTTCTTAGCACGAGATTTACTATAAAATGACTACTCTCAATTTGAGACTATAGTGAGCTTTCCATATGGGATTTTTTTTCTAAATCTTAATGAGGGTTTTTCAAATATATAAAATTTATGTAAATTTTGAGAAAGATTTAATCATAGATCTGTTTAAACAATACTAAATGTTTATTTTGAGGCCCACGAGTGAGTTACGACAAATATGAAATAACTCTTATACATGTGCAATAACAAGATCAAAGAAATTAACGAAGGAAGAAACTTTCATCATTTGTGTACTATTGATTTAGCATTGCTTGTAAAGAAGAGCAATTTTGTAGTGCTTTAGCATTATTATGGAAGAAGAGACATATGGTATGTTTTAAATGTTTACTACAAGAAAAGAGCCATTTTGTAGTACGTAAAACAAATACAACCCAACCCAACCCGAGCCATTACTGGCCGGCAGCAAAAGCATCTACCGGAAAGGTCTTAGTTATGCCAGCGAGACTCTTGAAGTGAATATTTCCGGCATCGTGGACGACTGCGATCTCGCTGACCGGAGGCCACAGCAGGAACTCCTTGGCCTTAACACCCTTGAGCTTCTTGATCCTCTTCTTCTCCACATACCCAGTCACCTCAGTATCATAGCTCACCAGCTTGCTAACCTTCTTAAACTGGTGTTCAACTTTTTTATGCTGCACAATCCACATGTACCCTGTGCTCCTCACAAACCCTACTTCCACAACGTCCGCAAGAGGGAGGAGCCCTAGTGGGAGCTCAAACTCTTCCAGGATTGAAATGGCCATTTTTAGGCCTTCTTCGTGGCCCTTCTTCACAATGCCTCCTTCCTTGTTTGCTGCCATTGTTAATTGTTGCTTGCTCTTCTTTGTTTCGGTGATTAGATGCCCGTTTTTATACGTGTGAGGTTCGACTACGTGACTAAGAGGTGGGACAAAGTTGACCGTAGAAACCAAAGTGTTGTGCCTTGTGTTTATCGGATGATCTTGCACCTCGCTTTCACTTTCATTTTATCCTCTTCTTTACCCTTCATATACCATAAGAGTTTGAGAGTCACAACCTACTTTCAATTTTTAAGGGCTAAATAAATAATGTTTTTAATAAAATTTTGTGCAATAATCTCCTCATTAAATGCAAATTATATATAAAGAGGAAGGTTCACCTACATCATGATATATACATCACATTTCTAAGAAAACTTTTTTTCAAATTTTTTATTTTTCTCTTGAAATTAACCTTCCAATAAACCCATGTTCAAAAAATTAGGCCAAATTACATTTTGTACCTATTTTTAAAAAATCCGCCAATAAGGTATTTTGGAAATTTTGTAGCTATTTTGAGCAGTTTTTTGTGAATTTTTTAAAAATAGCTACAAAATATATTTTGACTTAATTTCTTAAATAAGTGTTTATTCGAAGGTTAATTTTAAGAGAAAAATAAAAAATTTGAAAAAAAAAGTTTTTAGGGCCTACAGCTAGATGTGATGTATGAATGATATATAGAGTATGATGTAGGTGAGAATTCTCCTATCTATATAAAAAGAAGCAATGGTGTTTTCACTATTCATATGTTTGGAAGACACTTTGTGGTTCAGATCGAAGCCAACAAGGATGAAAATGGAGGGCTTAGATTAATTCCTACCAAAGACATGACCCCCAAACCCTAACCCACGACGATCTCAGATTGTAGTTCCTCTTCTCACTCATCCGCCTCTCTATCCCTTCCTCCCTCTTCTCACACGCACTCACCCTCACAAACAAACCCTAACCGCAATCACTCATCGTCTCCCTCTCACTCATCGTCTCCTTCATTATCTCCCCTCGCACGCTTCCTTCCTCACCCTCCTACACTTACACGATTACACCCTTTCCCCACATGCCTCCCCCAATCGGATCTGATAACAACATGATCTTTACTTTTTTTACACGTTTATTTATTTATTTATTTTATTTCTGATTCATATTTTGCATTTGGTTTCTCCTTTACTTTGAAGATTTGTCCCCTTTACTAACGGATTCATGTTTATTTGGTGTGGAGAAGCATGAATAGGCATTCCATTTTACCATTTTACCCATCCTCTGTTCTATTCATGTTAGAACTGTGATATTAAATTTCTTGATTGTTGATAATGGCAACAATGTTAAGGCAAAAATATGTAACTAATTTCTTGATTGTTGAAATCACTTTCTCACTCTCTCTATTTTTTTTGTTTCAAACATAAATAATTTTCTAACTAATTTTTCAGATCTCATTAATTTGTTTTGTAATCTATTTGTCTTTGCAGGTGTTTCCCTATTAGACCGAATTTTTGTCCAGTTAGATATTTCCATGTTAGAAAGGAACCTTAATTATTGAATCCATCTTAATTTTCTTTAAAATGATATGTTAGTTATTTTTTCCATCATCCATCAGTCTGTGTTTGGTTTTAAGAATTTACAATAATCTGATATCTCTCTTAAGGTGTGCTTTTTTTAATCCCTATATTTATAAGTTTGGGTTTTTCCATATTGTGGGCACCTGGAGGTTTCAGGATGGCTTATGAAGAAAGGGAGTTTTAGTTTCATTCTCATTTTTATGTCTTCTATGGTGAATTTCGTCACGTTTTTATTCTACTTAGAACTTCCTTTATAGCCGTTATTGCACTTTGGGTGCTTGACAAAATGATCAACTTAATTATCTTTTTTATTTTCAATGTTTGTATGTGATTTTCATGAATTGGAATTAGAGAAATTTTCAGATGTATTCCTATAAATTCCAGATTTAATTAGGAAGTGTTTCAGATTTAATTATTAAACTTTAGGGTTTGAATTAACTGTTTTACATTTACCTCTTGGTGATTTATGTGATTTTGAATTTGGTTTGTTCTTATATTTCTCTAAGTTTATGTAGGCACTACTATCAGTCAACAAATCAAACACGTCACACGATTTTTATTTATTTGTTTTCCTTTTTACAGGTATGCACTACTATCAATCAACAAATTAAACAAGTCGCACGATTTTTATGTATTTGTTTTCCTTTTTACAGGTATGCATATGTGGAAGTGGATATGAGAGGCTCAAAAGTTATGTGAATAGAACGCGGATAATTAGTGAGTTGCACAATTTACGAGGCAATGGTTTAATGCAAATCATTTCAACGATGTCTTGAATATCATAAATCATTTCAATTGAGGTTTTCAAAATTCAAAGCCACGAAATTTTTCTTTGCGAGTACCGACTGAAGGTAAAGTGGTAAGCATTTATACTTTTCTCAGATTTTTAGATGTTCAACATGTGTTTTCAAGTTAATAATTTCTTTTTATGCTTATTCAAGTTGTGTGTGGTATTTATCTAAATTTAAAATCGATTTGGATTCTTTGGAATAAAATTTCATTGAGATTTTTTATTTTTGGATTTTGTCTCTTAGAGCCTGAGTTTTTTCACACTAAAGTGCTTGCGTATGACGGTTTTAAAGTAAAATGAGGGTTTTAAAGGTAGGATTTTAATATTTCGCAACATATATCATATTTGCATTTTAAGGGTTTCGAAATTTCATCTTTGGGTAAGTACATGACTCTGTTTTAATGTTTGTGATTTCATTACTTTTATTTTAGATTGTATTAAGATTTTAAAAGTTACAAACTTAAGGTTCTCGATTTAGGTTACTATCATCAAAATTTTAGCTTTGGGGCATTCATTCTGACATGTATTGGTGGGGAAAATGCTTTCTCTATGAACAGTGTTTGGTGAAATCTATTTTTAAGATATATGTAGAGGTGTAGGCATATGCTTAATTGATAGTTCTTATTTCAACATTTTTAAAGAAAGCTCATCTTCAAACGTATATCCAAATGTTCATTCTTGCATTGTATTTATGATCTGATATTCTACTTTTCTTTATTTTTGTTTATGATGCTGAGACATCTTTACAAAAATTTTACTTCTCATATCGAGATTTTGTCAAAGACTCCATCGAGCATCAATTCAAATTTGTCATCATCTCTTAATAACATATCTTTGTTTCTCTTTTATTAATGAATAAATGATAGCCAGTGATGGAACTGTGCTCTTAGCACAATCATTCTCAATCGCAAACGGGCTCATATGAATTTTTGTTTGGGATCTGTTCATTTCAAGCTCATATGTCGGTCACTCAGTGTAAGCTCACACACACATATTACTCTATTTATAGTTGAAAGTGATTGAATTTGTGGGTTAGTATGTGTTTGTATAAGTGAAAGTGTTGAGATGTTATCTTATTGAGCAAATTTTGAACTGACTCCCTCTTATTTCCAAATTTTCATATTGTCATTCTATTCATAATCTGGGAAGATGGTTTGCACTGGAGCGAAGAGTGAACAATAATCTAAATTGGCAGCAAGAAAGTATGCTTGAATTATTCAGACGCTTGGGTTTCCTGCAAAATTCAAGGATTTTAATATTCATAATATAGTTGGCTCCTATGATGTG
The DNA here is from genome assembly GCA_949130495.1 of Sambucus nigra. Lineage (NCBI taxonomy): Eukaryota > Viridiplantae > Streptophyta > Magnoliopsida > Dipsacales > Adoxaceae > Sambucus > Sambucus nigra. The sequence goes on along the minus strand of OX422213.1, from coordinate 213,257,181 downwards.
AAATTTCCAATCAGATATGAAGGGCTGGCATATTCCCATGGTTCCTTTTCAAGTTATGAACGAGAAGTATTTTCGGGCCTAATATATCGTATAAAGCAAGCTAAGATTGTACTTTTCATCTTTGTGTTGGGAAAGATTATTCTTATAGGAGCCATGGTGAGAGATGAAATGTATACAGCCTTTGAGAACATTTACCCTGTCCTTGCCGAGTTCAGGAAGAACCAACAGTGATGCATACGAGGAAGACATAGACTGTAATCTCGAGAGTACAAGTGCAATTACTACTTGCTTACCCAACTGCAGTCAAACTATTTTTAGAAGTAAATGTCGTTTACACGTCCTTTTATTTCAGATTTGAAGATATGAATATGTATATCTGACTCAGATCCGTTAACTCAGGAGTATTGCATATCCGTTAACTCAGAAGTATTGCAAAGTTTTTCTTTTTTCTTTTTTATTAAAGTTAATACGGTCATTATGGATTTAATCACTTCATAAACTTTTAAAGAAAATTAGTCGACTTTATATTTTGCTTCTGAACATGGAGATAAATTGAACATAGAAAATACAGTGGTTTCTATTGAATTGACTAAGTTTTCACTTTTTTTGTTTATGTGGGGATAATATACGATGGATTGAATTGAATTGAATTAGTGTGTTCAATATGTGTTTTTACTCATGATTAACTAATGTATGGCAGGTAATTTCATCTATTTAATGCCATCCCCCATGACACAAAGTCTTTTGGAAATTCAACTAAAGGCATCTCTCGACGTAAGTTGATGATCAAGAAGATAAACCAAGTTGGCCATTCAGCTATACATATTTGGTTATTTTAGACTCTATTCAACTATTTTAGACTGCTTTTATACAATAACGCATCGGGAGCAAAATTTTCATCCTACTTGCTTATTTCGGTTTGGCTTTTTGAGTGGTATACGATTCAATTATTTAATAATTTGATTTTGATATACATATTCGGCTCATTTCACTAGGTTTAATATAAATATGTGGTGATTAGTATGAGGTCTCCCCTCATTACCTCTTTTTATCAATAACAATACCAAGTAAGTACTAAACAGATCTGTTAAAAACTCATTGAGATTGTTGTAGCAGTACTAAGTAAAAACTCATTCAGATCTGTTAAAAACTCTTTTTATCAATAGCAGTAGTAAGTAAGTACCTCTTTTTATCAATAGCAGTACTAAGTACAAGTACGTTGCATTATGATTGTACAAGTATGCTGCATTAAGATTGTACAAGTACACAGTTTCCAGTTACTTGAATTGATTGTGGCAATATTTTTCATTTCTTTTATTTCCAGTTAATTTAGGAAAAAAGGTGCTCTATTTTTTTTTTTTTTTTGCATTTCAAGCTTTGAACAAAGGAATGAGACACATTTTCGATGGTGTTATTCAAGACTTCGATGATGGAATTCAAGAATATTGTGTTGGTAGAATAATGGGCCTACTTTCTTTTGAAATTTAAGAAGAAAGGTGATTATAGGCCTCACTTTTACTATCTTAATTATTTTACAGAAAATTTACTTTTAATGATTTATAAAAAGTCAAATATTTGTTAATAGAGTTTTGTTTTCTTGCATTGCAGATAAAACATGGGATTTTCAATCGCAAGAGGTGATTTTGATAACTCTCAACGGTTTGTCCCCACACGCCACACCCTTGGCTTATCACAGCATAGGTGTGAGTGCTAGCATCAAAACTCAGTGAATGAAATGGCCAACGAAATTACTACTTCGTATGGTCCAGTTTGTGTAGAAGATGAAGAGATGCTGCTATACGAATCCCAACAGGGTTGGGTCGAATCCCGAACACACTGCGACCATTTGGATTCATTATATTCGGATCTCACTCACATCCCCACCCTCAACACTCCCTGTAACAGGTGCCACCATCCTAAGGAGAATTGGTTATTCTTAGGCTGTAAGGAGGTCCTTTGCAGCCATTTTGTGAACAAGCATATGCTTGAGCACTGCTTTTTTGAAAAAAGCTATGTTTTTTCTCTAATTGATGTTTCATGGGTACTTGAATAATTTGCAAGGATGTGAGAAAATACATAAATCTAATTCCTTTTATATTTGAAAAATCTATACTGCCCTGTCTTGGTTATATTTTAGTGAACTAGGCATGCTGGTTGTTTTTTATTGTGACAGTTTCCTTCATAACAACATTGCTCATAGCAGCATTGTTCATTATAACAGTCAAAAGAACTTTCAAAAGAGGACTCAACACTGCTTACCAGTTGAAGAAATGAACTTCACAAGACTTTCAAATATGTGAACTGCACTGCTTACCAGTTTCTTTCATAACAACATTGTCCAAGGTTTGGGAGTTAAGAGAGGCTGATTAGTATTATTGCTGAGTTGCTGCCTAACCTATTGGTGAATCCTTTGTATATAAGTGAAGATACGATGCCGATATTATTTGCCTTTGTATTGATGAGATTTTGAGAAGTTGTTTCTATGGTTTAATAAGTGGAATAACTATTGGTACGTATTTTTTTCCCGTTCAAACTGTGTTTTGTTTTGCTGTAAACTGTGGCCAAAGATGCACAGTGCTCAAACAAGATTTTCCTTGAATGTATAGATTGTTAGTAAAATTATTTTATGTAAACTATGTTTTTGATTATATGCTACAGGGACGTTGCATAGATCGGTTCAGTGCCAATTAACGTTTTATGATACAGAGACATATCAATTAAGGTACAAGAACTTTATCTGACACCAGTGAATTTCGAGGGCTTTTAGGCTACATATTTCCCTAAATGAAACATATCATTATTGATACATTAACACTTAGGAGTATTTGTACCTTTTTTTTGGAGCCTAATATGTTCTGTAAAGGAGGGAGGGGGTTGCCTTATTGATCCCCACTAAATAAAGGCCTAAACAAAGCAATTAAATAGTGAGAAACTAGGAAATCCCTTTAACTAATGACATAAACAGTAAAAATTAACCTATTAGAGTTCGCATATCATATAAACACGTGTGTGCTCCCGTTCAGAATAAGAATACCTTTCGCATACACATCTCCAATATTCTTATCCTTCATCACATAAGTTTCTTATTCCTTTTTCTCTGTAAGTTCTAATTTTCTATAATCAAAATCATCTACAATTTGTGGCTATGTGATCAGATCTGCATCCCCTACATTTTTCAAATCTAATTCAAAATATTTCATAGTTTCCTCCTCTTCACTCTTTCTTCTCTCTACAACCTTCGGTCCAATGGAATTTTCCATAATTTATATCTCGCAAAGTTAATTTCATAGCAGCCAATATACTGATTGGTGCTTTTATAAGTTGTATGCTAACTTTTTATAGGTTGTATACTATTGTAATTAGGCATGATATATTATACTAATCTTTTTATCCTTAATTTTTGAGGCTTTGTAATTTTATGGGGCTCACTTCCTCATGGACTAGGACTCACAGGTGTGGCACATGTGAAGTTTATCCAGACACAATCATGGGAAGTCTTGATAAAGAGAGAATACGAGCGGATTGTGACCTACAAGAAAAGGCCAAATTGACCCTGTTTAGTAGCTTCTCAGTATTGTAAGAAAAGACCAAATTGAACCGTGTTTAGTGGGTGCTCGGTATTGTAAGAAAAGACCAAATTGGCCCGTGTTCAAGTATATTACGTACCATAAGAATTAAAGTACTATTGTTGGTACATTGCGTACTATCAGTATTGTTGTTGGAGTTTTTATTTATCTTAAATAGGGTGGATATCCTATAAATAGAGGAAATTTTGTCCAAATTTTTTAAATGTTTACACATTTGTGTTGTAAAAAAAAATTTAAGATTGAAATAAGTATTTGATGCCTATGATGTTATTGGAGTATTGTTGTTAGAGTACTTTGTTTTTTAAAGATGGTGGATAGTCCTGTCAATAAAAAGAATTTTGTCCAATTTTTTAAAATTGTTCACATATTTTTTCGTTAAAAAATATTACGACCTAAATTGTTTACACATTCATTACTTTGGGTTATTTCTCATTCCTTAATACAGGTGGACAGTTCTATAAACAAATGAATTTTTTCCAAAAATTCTAAAATACTTACATTTTTATTATTATAATATGAACGATTTAATTTTTTTTTTGTTAATTCAATACTTTTGAAGTATTTATAGTGTCTTCGGGAAAGTTGGCCACGATTGATATTATAATGCAAAACTTTTATTACTTAATCACAATTGATACTTTGGAAAACTGTCATCGTGCCTTTAGGCACGGGCATATCCTACTATATATATATATATATATATATATATATATATATACGAGGAAATTTTGAATCATTGTCTCAGATCAGTTCAAAGAAATCTAATCCCAAAAAAACCCCAAAAGACAAACACATAGGGCACTAGAAGGAAAAAAAATCTACAAGATGAAGACACATTGATATCTATAGTATGGTGAATACATAAGATTGAGTCAACTAGGGGGGCAAATAGAAAAATAGGCATGACGAAGAATGTTGCCTACAAATTCAACATAGAGAACCAATGTTGCGAGTATCAAACAACGTGATCGCTCAGCATACGATTTGACACGATTATCCGAGGCATGAGCAAATTATGTGTTGTCATCGGATGGGTCAAACGAGGCTTGATCAACGACCGCATCAACCACAACTTGCTCCCACTTGCTTATGAGACTTACATTGCTCTCAACAGTACTTCAAAATGAAACTCCGAGCTTCAAACACTTTGCAGACCATAGAAGAATGTTAGCTTTACATCGGGATCGGATGAAAGCACGCCCACCAACTCCTAGCTCAGCCTAACGCTAGCCAAAGATTGTTATGTGCCTTCTATGGAAGGCGTCTCATTGAAGGACAATGCTCTTCTGACATTCATTAAGCCGATAGTTGAACGACCTATCGGTAGAGACGTCGCGATAGATAAGAGGAAAGACGATTGTAAATCCTTCACCACAACTTTGCTAGAGTTCGTGGCGGACTTAAACCTGTGCTTCACCTCCCTTAATTAAAAAAAATATGGGAACTGGGGGGCAAGGGCAAGGTTAACACCAAACAAGCCTTGCTGGAGGTAAATTAAGCTTGGTCCTTGGGAAAAAAAAGGGCAATGGGAAGGTTGAAGAAGATATAGTAAATCAGGAACCCCATACACACGCTTATTAGGAGAAAAAAGTCCATCATCGACAAGCGGAAAGCTAAGGTGGCAACCAAGCGAGTGCAAGAACGAGATTTTGAGTTCCCGGAAGAATGATGTATTTTTTTTTAAAAAAATCTTATATTTGTTTTGTTTATGTTAATTTAAACATATGTGAATTTACCTTTGGACTATTATGAGTTATTATTTAATCAATTGCATATAAAATTAAACTGATGTAATGCATTTAACCAGAAACTTGTTTCTCTTTAATGTGTTTCAATAAGTCTCCATTGCATTAAATACAACTTACAAATATTAAAATTAAACACCCTAACAAATATTTGTCCCACTTTGAAGGTTTCTCAAGGGTGTAATGATATGCTGAAGAACTTGCTTTCAAGAGCCAGCTTCGGCTCAAAAGAGTAGTTATGGCTCCAAAACTAGTTACGGTTCCAAAATTATGTTCAATTTTGTTATTGGTTCAATAGATGTGGGTGGACCCGGCGATGGCATGATCTTGTCCTATTGTAAATTTATGACGACGTCATAAATTTCAGGGCGAACACCCTTTAATACAACGTAAAACCCCGAATCACTCATTGTCTAAGATGTCAGGTTTAAATTTCTTACTTAATAATACTTTGGTGGATAAAAATTATTTGGGGTGGGGTGGGGTGGGGAGAAATAATAGGCAAAAAAATTGTCGCGGATTGTGCGCAACATTCCAATTGCCGCCCTAGATTTTCCCGTGACAATTGGTCCACAACATGTTTGAGACCTATGTTGTGCTTGAACCAACAAATTCATGAGCATTTTACACGTGAACTTCCCAATTTTAAGAGAAAGTAGTATTTTAAAATTAGCATAATGGTTAAGCGTAATGCTATTTTGCTTGCTTTAGTTTCCTGTCACATTTGAAGCACAACTCTTACTGAACAAATTATCAAGATTCGTATAAAGGTGTATTTTGCTTTTCTTTGGTGTGCCTCTTATTTTGAGGTGTGCACAGTTGTGAACCGGCCTTCGACGGCAATGTCACTTGAATAAATTGGCAGTTGATTATGCTAAATGAGGTGATAATGTAATAATAATAGGCTTAATTCATATGGGCCCAAACTCCGGAGTATAGTAATCAACGGCATTTGCATGAGTTAAATAGATGGCAAAGATTAATACCACACAATCTACTTATCAATCCATACAGGCTCAAATTGGAAATTCTATTTCTTTAAAATTTAAATCAAAGAAAGGGAAAAAAAACTAGAAAATTATATGCAAGTTCTTGATACAGGAGCTCATTTCACTGTGATCCAGTAGAAACAACAGTAACTACAGAAAGTTTTAAGATAACCATCCAGTAATTCTTATATTGACCCACAAGATTAAGGATTATAGATATAGAAATATTTCAAGTAAATACTAACACTACGTAAAAGTTGGTCTCAAGTGTTACTCATAGCTATCATTTATACTATGTGAATCTATAATTATACGGCAAAAAAGTTTTCTAAAATGACTCAATTAATAAACTAAGTTACAGAAAAATATGAAACATATATCACAGATTACTTCAATGTTGAACTTGCTCAAAATTTCAAGAATATTTAAAAGGTGGAACGGATAAATAACTGACAACAGTGCTCCTATTTTGCATACCCCCTCAACTGTAAGCACAAAGATAACAGTTTACTATACCCCAGTCAACGTCAACTTTACAAACAAGCGCTGCTTTCGCACAGCGATTTGATACCATCTTCCATGCTATTTCATCACTTTTATAACTCCCATCTATTTAGTGAATATTTCACAAAACTCCAACTTAAAAACAGAGAACTGGAATATCTTATCCAGTTATACAATATCAAAGACAGGATTTGAGAGCTAGAGAACAATTATCATGGAGTAATTGGAGGCTTAAGGATATTAAACTCCAATTGATTAAGCATCAAGTTCTTCCTAATTGCCATGTGAATTCAACAGTCAATAAAATACATTGCATATTTTGTTATTTCAGAAAGGGGCAAGTCGTCGTTTCCAACTTCGTTATGCGCCACTGGCATGCAGACGGGTCCATTCCTTTGCTGCAGGATTGAAACAAATATAGTCCAGTAAACATCATATTTATTCCCAGCTTACAGCCACATGGCTAAAATAAGTTTTTTTTTTTTTACCAATTAATCACATTTACTAAGTAAATAGTCAAATAGGTCCTACAATCTTTTTTTTTTTACTCCAACAGGTCCTATTTGAATATTTTACTACATGTATAAATAGGGCCTATTGAAAAGAATTTGTTTCCATAGGACCAATTAGGAAATGTCCTAGGTAAACAGGACTTGTTTGTCAAGCTTCCTTTAAATAAAAGTGCCGACAATCGTAAACACAAAATAACCAACACACCTGTTTCAACAGCTTCAGCTTCACTTGTTTTCCAATGCTTGGCAATGTTCTCAGAGAGTGGATCGTCCGGGTTTGGAGCACTCAAAAGTGCTTGAATGCTGAGATAACAACCAAACAAAATAAATCTCATCAGTTTATGCTTGTTAGCAAACAAACTCTCCATTCCGTCACAGATAATTCTCTTTTGAATTTCCATTTTTTAAGTATAAAGAATATTTCTGTTATTTATTTTCTGATTCTTACGTGAAGGGAATCCCAAAAGTTTATTCCTCATGGAGAAAACTGGCTTAGAATAAGACAATAGAGTTCTTTTGTAATTTCAATTTATTACAAGATCAGAAATCCTTTTTACCTCAAGAGTACAGTTCGAATCTGAAGAGCAGGACTCCATTTGTCTTTTAGAATATCAAGGCAAATCCTTCCAAGCTGCATTCAAGGACATGTTCTATAAGAAGCAAGAAACATAACGAATGAAACCAAAGAGGCAAGAAGAGAGTATGCATGGCCAACCTTGTCAATGTTAGGATGGTATATTTTGGTAAGAAATCGAACCTGTTACAACATAATATAGGAAGGGTGAGTATGTCAATAATACATTCCTGCAACTAAGAAAACCTTATAGCAAACAAGTCAAAACTATCTGAATCAACATGTCTGCACATACAGAATCAAGATAATTCCCATTTATTCACAATGAAGAGTATGCTAACGTTCAGTTCGTCAATATCAGCCATACTTAAAGAGTATTGATAAAAATAACAAATGAATCACTCCATCTCAACCATCAAACCCACTATAGCTTATATGGTATATACCAGTATCATGTAAACAAAAAGGTCCCGAGTGCATAGCTAGGTAGTGTAACAGCCCAAAAAAGAGGAACAGCAACTAGACACAACCAACACAGCTTATTTTTTTTAAACACTTATTTAAATTGTTTTAATGATCTACATATGCCAGAAACAATAAACATTCTCTGGAATGTTAGAAAAAATATGTCAAACAATTAATGGTATTGATCCAAAAAGCATTTCATTAAAAGTCCAGGCTCTAGAATCCATCTATACATCGTCAGCTTAGATTTACTGTGATAAATTGAGGATCTTCCAGAGTTAACACCGTCACATGTTGAATATCAATCTTCCCAACCCATCAACTAAACTGGACGCCAGGTTGAATTAGAAAAAAATGGTTGCATGAGCTACATAAAATAGTATAAAGGAATTTATTTATTCAAACCTTACAAGATGTGAACTTTCACCCTATGCTTACACACTGTTTACACTATACATCGATTTGAACCCCGTCGTTATAACGGTTGCAAGTAGAAAAAAATGAGTTGGAAATCCTTGACTTTGCACTCTGTTTTGTCGTGGGCGTACCAGGACTTGATGAGATTTAACGGCATATGATAACAGGGTTCAAAAACACAAATAGCAGTCAAATATAGGGCGACAAGTCATTTTTCCCAAAAATTAACTCATCAGTGCATCGTAATAAAATTGTCTCGATGGGTCAAGCCAAGCCGGCTATTGAGTTGTGTAGCAGAAAATATTCAAGGACTTCAGGTATGGGGTGGGAATAAGATACGAAACAAACAACAATAAATATAACAGGAAGGATCCCTATATGCTCAGGCTGAGAAAGTAAACTTGGAGATTTTAGCAGCCGAAAGAGAGAGAGGTTATGACCTAAGAGGAAAGTTATCAATGGAAGTCTTTAACCTGAGAATCAATCACCAACAATGCAACTTGTCCAAATTCGAGATCCATGTAAGAGAAATACTAGATACATAACACAGTCCAAATATCCTTAAATACCCAAGAAATGCCTGTGCATTCAAAAAGAAAACAAGATGAATCCACTAGTAAAGTTCAATATATCTATTCAATGCTTTTCCACTCTCCAATACTTAATAATTCTTTACTGAAAAGGTTTTAAGCTACCAAAAATAATACTAGCCCTACATCAATCAAGAAGGCCAGACAAACCACCAGCTTGCAGCTGCAATGAAAATAATAGATAGTAAAGAAACGGAGTTTATATGAAGGTAACTACGGAGCAAAAAAGAAAAGGTAATCTTCAAAACTCTATACAACAGACAAAATTCCCTGAGCATTACGTAGAATAAAAGATAACATAGTTCAAAGACTTGGTTGAATCGACTCAATTTTTGTAGGCTCAGCCAGGTGGTTTGGACATGCATCATTGCAATTTCAAGACCCTTTTCAATTTTGGCAAGAAATATGGAACTAACTTAGCTTGGTTCAACTACGAGCAGTCAGGATAAACACATACAGTGTATCTGAGAAACAGACACAATCTGGACCACCAATTTTGTGAACACCTGACTCCTCCTCTGCTGACATTGTCCATTATTTTGTTTACCTTTCTAATCTCTATAGGCAAAGTGCATTGGATCAATAACACCAATCGGGACCCAATACTGATCGGTTTGGACATGCATCGTTGAAATTTCAAGACCCTTTTCAATTTTGGCAAGAAATATGGAACTAACTCAGCTTGGTTTAACTATGAGCAGTCAAGAAAAACACATCTTAGCAACTAGGAACAGTACACTGAATCAATAACACCAATCAGGACCAGGCACTGATTGCAATTCAACTCTCTTCTCAGTTCTCACTATGTTCTCCTCCACATCTTAGCAACTCTAGCAGCTCTTTATGATTATCTAGAGCTCCCTCTATCTCAAATTACAAGTAGGGGTGGTAACTGTGAGTTGTGTTGTGTTCGGATCGCGTCATTTCGAGTTCGGGTCAAGTATTAGTCAACCCTAACCAAGCCTGATTACCTAATCATGTCAACGACACTAAATTGACATATTTATTAATCATTCACATATAGACTAAGATCCTCTTCTCTCTTAACCAAGCACAATCACAGGCCCTGCAGAATCATAAGCTTGTTAATTATAAATACTTGCAACAAATAAATAAAATATTATATAATCCTACAAGAATTTATGCCATATCACATCAAGATACAAAAATATTTGATGCGTTATGTTCGTGTTGCTTGTATTTGAAACTAACCCAACCCATTTATTAATTCGTGTTGGTGGGCATGTCAACTTAGGGGTTGTGTTAATAAATCATCCCTAACCCACTAACTTTGTGTCGTTTTCTTATCGTGTCAAAAGTTGTCACCCCTAATTTCACACAAATTTAAGTACACTTTCAACTTCCAAACCCCCACTTAAAATCAACAACGCATGTATTATGACTTGAGTAACTTTTCTTAAATATCACATCATGTTGTACCTAAATTATATAAACGAGACTCTTAATTTGAGATGCCTCACAAAGAAATGTACGACTTTGTGATTAAATCCTACAATTTCAGTTATTATTAAAATCTAGAATGTTATAGTTCATGATTTATATGGGCATATGATATAAGGTTACAATATGTAAAATATCCTCCAAAAGAAACTTAACAAATATGCTAATACATATGTCTAATAACTTTTGATAAAACATGATACATTTAATTCAAAATGAATACATTGACGCATAGTTCAAATATCGGGCGATAGCGAGTTGACTTGGTTTCGTGGCCTACCATACCGATACCGTAACACGAGCTGAGTAATAGGCTTTTTTGGCTAGAATTGGACTATATCGGCGAGATCTCGGTTGACTTGGACGGAATCGACGCGATCTCAATCGACTAGGACAATATCCGCGAGATCTCGATCGTCCAGAACAACTCATTCTAAATTCATGCCAACATTATTTGTGATGTTAATTTACGGTTGAATTATATCCTTTCCATATGAGTGATAATGTATTTATATCTATTTATTAAAATTACTAAACATGTATTATTGTGTTTAAAACACTTATTTATTTACTTAAAATATATTTTTAAAATGGTATCCTTATTAACTTAATATGTATTAAACTATATCACTATTTACTTAATAAAAATATATCATTAATTACTCCTCCTTAAAATATACCTCTATTTAATCAAAATATTTGCATACGTATTATATAATATATTAATTAAATATTATTATTTACTTAATTAATAATTAATATTTTATTACATTACTAAAAATGATGTATCTAATTTCTATTTACCTTTTTTTATAAAGTTTTGTCTAATTAGATCGTTTTGCTTACTTATAATTGAACTATTACGGAATATTGCAACTAATAAGTGCGACACGCATCAGTATAAACAATTACAAAATATTATGGACACTAAATGATGGTTTTGTACTTATCTAACTAATTAATAATATTATTCTTTATCTTTACGAAATTTAATATATTTTTTTCAAATGTTTTTGGGCTCTCGAAATTGCGTATCATAGCGTATCGCCCGATGTTGTGCCTGGTACCGAAATTGAGGGTTCGAGTTGTAAACCGATACCACGACTTTGAACCATGATTGACAAGGTGAGACTATTGGGAATTTATAAATCATACTCGATTATTAATTTATTTTTAAAAAATGCTTCTGAAAAGAATATATGTGGGAGGATGGTAACATTGAAGATGATGAGGACATTTGATTTATAATCATTTAATTTCTGTGTTAAGAATATAAGACCCGCACCAGGAAATTAAAGTCTTACATCTTGGTACATAAGATAGTGGGGGTCTCTCTTCACCCATTGTCAATTTGACAATTAATTTTGGGTTGGATGCTCCAATTTTACTTTGTATTAAGGCAAAATCCTCACTCGCAAGTCGACCACTAGTACTAAACATCACCCAATATAATTCTCGCACACATGTTTGGCTCAGTTCAAGACATGCATGAGGAGAGAATTTAAGACCTACAACGGAAAATTAACCATTTCACCTCGGTACATAAGATCCTGGGAATATGCACCATTGGATGTTGTGATTTAACACACTGTAACATTTTTTGTGATGCATATGTCGGATAGGAATGTATCGGTCACTTATTGTGAATCAGTATGTGATATGGCGGTAAACAAGTTTGGCCAGACACTCTGTTTACGTCTGCACCCTATGTTTTTAAGCATAATTTGAGATTGCACCCCACATTTTAAAACATTTGACTTGCACCCTCTCATTGACTCTCAACCGTAGAATTTGACTCGCTAGCGCATCAAAACAAAGCATTGCATAAATAAAATCCTATAGTAAAACCGCGAATAAGAAGCTCATTTAAAGCCAGATTACTACCTTGGGAGCAGCCATCGGGTATTCTTCAGGCAAAAACAATTCCAGCTTGAAAACCCCTCCTACAGAGAACAAGAGATAGCACTTTGTTAAACTAAACAACATAATCAGAATGGCAGCCAAATCATTACAAATTAAACAACATAATAATCATTAAACAGGTGAAGAAGAATACCTTCGTAGGGAGACTGTGTTGGACCAAGAATCATGACATTAAAGTAGCGCATATTTTCTTCCGAAGGCGATGCACTTATTCCCGGCGCTGAATTCACAGATCAAATCAAAAACTATATACCTTCAAACCTCCAAAACAAAAACAATCACACACACATATATATATATATATATATATATAGAGAGAGAGAGAGGGAGAGAGAGACTGCCTGGTTCGCTGAGGAGACGCTGAGTTTCCTATTAGATCAAAAGAAAAGTAAAGCATCAAAACAGGTGAGCCAAATCATAAAAATTGAAGTGAAAAAGGAGAAAATGAAGATCGAGTGTGGTAGTACCTTGATGATTCTTCGAGGTAGGTTCGTATTGGCCATTGAAGATGATCGATTGCAAAGTACGCTACAGTATTTCTAAGAAAAAAGTGCAGACACAAACCACACGGTTGAGGCTCTGACTCTCTCACGCTGCACACACAAACTAAAAAACACACCAGGGGCAGGGGCAGGGGCAGCTACATTTGGGGGGTTTTATTATAGAATAATGTTAGGCGACCCGAGTGTTAACCCCGGGGTAGCACAGGTGCCGTTTATTTTTTATTTTATTTTTTTTCATGTAAAATGAGTTAAAAACAATTATAAAAAATAATTTTTTATTAGAATAGTGTATTTGTTTTTTTCAATTAGTTTTTTTTAAACTCATTTTATCCGTCAAACACTCATTTACTCAATATCCTTTTATTTTTAAAAGTCTGCGCTAGCGGCCCCTGTAATTTTTAAACTTTTTTTTTTATTTTACAACATTTGAAATAATTTTTGTATTTCTGCATTAAAAAATTAATCTAATAATTTTTTTAATTCATTTAATCCCTCAAACACCCATTTACCCAATATTCTCTTATTTTTAAAGTTCCGCGCCAGCGGCACTCGTTATTTTTAATTTTTTTTTAATTTTACAACATTTAAAATAATTGTTGTATTTTTGCATTAAAAAACTAATCTAATAAAAAATTATGTTTTTAATTATTTTCAGCTTATTTAGTCCCTCAAACACCCATTTACCCAATATTCTCTTGTTTTTAAAGATCCGCGCCAACGGCACTCGTTGTTTTTAAACTTAATTTTTAAAATTTAAAAGATTTAAAATATTTTTTGTATTTTTGCATTAAAAAACTAATCTAATAAAAATTATGTTTTTAATTATTTTCAACTTATTTAGTCCCTCAAACACCCATTTACCCAATATTCTCTTATTTTTAAAGGTCCGCGCCAGCGGCACTCGTTATTTTTAAACTTTTTTTTTTTATTTTACAACATTTAAAATAATTTTTGTATTTTTGCATTAAAAAACTAATTTAATAAAAATTATGTTTTTAATTATTTTCAACTTATTTAGTCCCTCAAACACCCATTTACCCAATATTCTCTTGTTTTTAAAGGTCCGCGCCAGTGACACCCCTTATTTTTAAACTTAATTTTTAAAATTTAAAACAGTTTAAAATTGTAAAGAAAAAGTTTTTTTTAATATTAAACTAACTTTTATTTTTTTTAAACAGTTTTTTTCAAAATAAAATATTAAAATAGGTTTTTTAACAATACAATTTTTCTAATTTATAAAAAAAAATTATAAAAAAGCTTTTTTTCTAAATAAAAAAAAAGTTAAGTAACCTTATTAAAAACTATACCATACTTTTTCAGAAAAAAAAAAAAAAAACCAATGAAAAAATGACAACAAGGCACCTGGTGCTAGTACCTGGTACGCCTATCACTACTCTTTATTATATACTTGCCAATAGGCAAAGATGATTTTGTGTTTTGCATGTTGGTCCTTCCTTTTTAACAAATTGGTCAAACCCCCTAAACTCTCTATTTCAATTTAAGAATTTATCAAATATGCAAAGAACAAAGTAGTCAAAATTAAAAATATAATAATTCACATGGATTAAGAGATCACCATTCAAGCAAAATTCTCCATTCGACACTACTAATAGTGTAAAAACCCAAAATTGGGATTTTCACAACCAAATCAAAATAAGCTGGAAAGATAATGTATTCAACTTAATTGGTGCCCTAGCAAATCTCAGCATCATATAGACTAAAATAACGATATAACTACACAACATATTCATGTAAACACTATAAATATATCGCAAACAAAATTTCAACATCAAAAATCATAAAAAATATCAAAATATACATATGCAGAACAAAATTAACCCAAAAATCACAAAGTGAAATTTCATTTGTCTAATGAGCATAATAAAAATATAAATCTTCTAAAAGAGATAAAGGGGGGAGATATAAAGATCACAATATTGCTCCAAAAAAATTGAAATGAAAATTGACCATATTATTATTAAAATAAAAATTATTTCCCCAAAAACAGAGCAAGCAACCAAATGACAAGAATAAATTGAAATAATATATATATATATATATATATATATATATATATATATATATGTGCATGTGTGTGTGTGTGTGTGTGTGTGTGTATATGTATATGTGTGTGTGTGTGTGTCTGTGTCTGTGTGCATCTATATTCCATTGCAAATTACGGTTGTGATAAAAACAACCAATTTAAAGTTAAATGTGCATCAAACAAATATAATTAGAGAAATCCATTCAGTATTACAAATTTGTGGTGAAATAAATATATTTGATTGAAAATGAGAGATGGAGAGCAAAAGTCTATTGCAAGAATGGCAAAAGAAAGATCTACAGAAATCATCCAAACAATAAGCACCATTTTATTGAGTTTTGGAAGAATTAGATGATAAAGAAAAATTATTGACATGTCCAATAAATAAGAGGGGCTTTGTAAAATTAGGGCCTATTGTAATATGTATTTTGGAAATAGGACAAAAAATATTTCATTTATAATTTTAGTCCCTATTTTTTAATAAAGTCGCTGGCACGTACTCATATCCAATAAACGTCAACCAATCACATCATGCCACGTGAGCCAATAATTTGAAAATAGGGACTAAAAATGCAAACAAAATGTTTGTTGTCCTATATCCGTAACCAATATTATTTGAAGTCCAAAAAAATCATAATTTATAAATAAAAAGAGTACACATATTGATAAAAATAAAGATCAAAGTCACATGATTTTAAAGAGAAGAAAGTCACAAAACATATTGACTTCCACATAACAAAAAATTTAAACCTAGCAACAAAAATGGATCCAATTTAAAAGAAAAACTAAAAAATTGTATATAACAAAAAATATATGAAATGGAACAACTTAGCAATTCCTAAAAATTGTAATCATGCAAAATGTAAATCACCCAAGAGAACCATATGCAACTAATTTCAAAGAAATTGAAACCTTAAAATTTATTTGGGGTGCGAAGTCCAGAGACTTTGAAACCCTAACCTGACACGTCTGCATCTGGATTGTTGTCGAATGTCCGTAGAGAATAAGATGCTTTTTTCCTCAAGAAATGCTTGTGCGTATATGAGAAGGGATTGTGACACCCCGCTTATTAAAATAATGAGTGACCATCCCTCTACTAAAATAAAACATGAATTTCAAATGGCTCATTCTTAGCACCACTATCGCACAGACCAAAAACACAACTAACCACCCAAATTAAAATAGAGCGGATGCCAAAAGTTCTAATAATATAACACATTTAAATCCATTAAAAGGAACTACAAAAAATGAACATGTATACATGTAACAATAATTGAACAACAAAAAGAATAACCGAATAAGCTGTCGGTTAACAAACACATACAATATATCAAATATCAGAAATATAAAGTACAGACATCAATACAACACTTGGGAAACACATGCCCGATTAACACTGTTGGTCCTTAACTAGATTAACAAAAATGAGATGCAATTCTATCAAAAAAGCCTGCAACATTCCACAATTGTTGCAGCTCCATGGACTCTGGAATGGAAACTCATACACGGCGTCCTTGTGGTGGGACACCTAAAGATACAACAAAGGAAAAGAAAAAGGAAAGATAGATACGGGTCAGCGCCCGATTCTAAAAATATTTTAGCAAATGAATTAAAATGCATAATAATTACGAATGTGAAATTCCATAATTAAGTTAATGTCGCCCTCTCTTGAGACTCATACTTACCCCTCAACTATAGTGCGCACCTAAATGTATGCATTTTAAATCTTAGTTAAGCTACCCAACCCATCTATGGATAACCCAACCTCATGCTTACGCTTTAACCCACACTCGCGTATCTAGTTCATACCAACATAACCGTTTTTGATATTATTCTCAATGATCATTTATCAATTCATTACTAATAACCTTCACTAGTTATAAGCATATTATTTCACACATTAATCGTTGAAGACTGTATAATATTACTCTCGTTATTATATATGATTAATCATTTCATAATAAATACACATACCTATCACTCATTATATGTATACTAACCATCCCTCAGAGCATTAGCTCACTAGATGCAGTCTCTAAGTGCTACCATCTTCCAGGGAATACTCACACCATCCTGGGTACTAATCGTTGGACTATCACACCAACTTGGTAAAACAAAGCACAAACGTGTGGGAAGAGGCCATAGTTCCTCACCTGAAAGCGAGATGAATTATACCCAAGACGTCTTACCCATGATAAAGCCACACTGTATAAATACTAGACGCTATGACCTGGTGACTATACTCTCCCTGCATTCACTAGCCATGGGATTCACCCACATCGCGCAACTTCCCATGATAGCACTAGAGGGGTATGTTCCACATAATATATCATACACACAATATATATATATATATATATATATATATATATATATATATATGCGAATGTATATATCAATAAACCCGGCTACCTGTGTATAACACTCATTACACTGGCTGATACTTTCCCACATATATTTCCAATCCGCTTTATTACTCAATGACTCACTTAAGCTTTAATAATTGATTGCACATTTCATTAATCATCAAGTTTGATATAACTCAGGATACACGACTTCTCTCAACTAGCCCGTATCCAATATCTTAAATGAATTCCTCCTACCAGGAGAATTTGTGAAGGAACCGAAGTATTAATGTCCCTAATATACTTCCATAATCGTCCCGATGTCTCCCTACCATCGCGTAGTATCATTATCCCGCTTTTTACATCATAAACATTTATATAACTTCATATTATAGGGTTCTCAATCACTAAGCCCAATTGGAAAGGACTTAAAGAAGAGTTAGAAATTTGTAATGTGTGAACCAAACCAATGGTTTCATAAACGAACCGGTCTGATGCTTCATAAATGAACCGAACCACATTTTATTTATGGATCGGTTCGGCATTATCAGTTTTTGTTCTCCAGACCTTACGAGATTTACCCAAATCTCTATAACCCATTTCTAACTTAACTCCACCATTCAAATCATTTATCTAACATCAAATTCAAGAATTTATCAACAAAATCAAAATTTAACCCTTAATATCCAAAATATAACAACCCACCAATTAATTTTACAATGATTCACACACTATAATCGTTTAGCAAGTTTAATCACTTGCCTTAAAGTTGTAGAATCTGAATCCTCTTCGTAGTTGCGAATATGGCCGAAAAATCCCAAGGTTTCTCTTAAATTCTCTTCTTTTTTAGATTTCTCTCAAGTGAGTTTTCTCACAAATGAGATTGACCAACTCTCTCATAAGCCTAATAATCCCATATCTCTATTAATCCCAACTTTAAATGATAATACACACGTAAAATGACTCGTATACCCCTATCCGAGTCCAACTAGCCACAAATACCCCAAAACCCAAATACAATCCCCGGGGACTCATTTTGACTATCTCAACCCATCTCGGATCAACCGGGCACTCCAATTATCATCCGAGATTCAAATAATAAAAAGTCATATCCCAACCTTAGCTCACACATATATGCCCCGGTTGAGAAATAATCAATTCCCACTGCTTATACTCACATACGATGCAATAACATTTAATATGATTCTATTTACTTTATCACACTAGTAAATATACAATTCACATAAATATTAACTCTTCTGCACAAATTAATATTTATCTTAAATTCCCATTTTAATTTTCAGTTATATTAAATCACACCCACACACAAGGTAATTTAATACTGAAAATAAATGCTCAAAAGTAAGGGGTGTTACATACTCCCCCCCCCCCCCCCCCCCCCCGGGGGGAATTTTGTCCTCGAAATTCAAGCGTACCTAGTAAAAAGAGGTAAGGATACTCGTCTCGCATATCGTCCTCTCATTCCCACGTTGACTCTTCGGCATTGTGATGCCCCCACTGGACTCGAACCAAGGGCACTACCTTCTGTAACACCCCGTAATTCTGCTTAATTCTAAATTACGTAAGTAGAGTAATTTAATGGGATTAAATACGCTTTAATTAAATTACGTGAGTAGAGTAATTTAATGTGATTAAATATGTTTGATTTAAATTACGTGAGTAGAGTAATTTAAATAGATATTATGTTAATAAAGATGAATATGTGTTATAGAAAATTTACTAAGGTGAATATAAATTTTCAATGTTAATATGTACAGTCTAGTGACTATATGGACGTACCGGATGTAACTCGGCAAAATTAAGGATGAGAGTAGAAAAATATTTACGAGACTCAAATGATAATTTAGAGTCCACGGTTGATTCCGAAAGGGTCGAATTTGTCAAAATAGTGTACCCGGGGGTACTAGTTGAGTGCCGGGTTATTTTCGGGCTAAATCGGGACCATTCGGGGGCATTTTGGTCTCTTTACAATTATGGGAAAGAAGACCTACGAATTTTTGTAACCCTATATCTGATTATAAGAGTGGTGGCTAGGGTTAGACAGTTAGAGTTACACCATAGCCATTAGAGAGAGAGAGAGAGGCAAATTCCTTAGACAAGAAGGAAGGAGGGATCATCTTAGGAAGATTTCACCACAAAGATTGTTGGGAAGAAGGATTGAGACAGCAATATCATCAATCATCATCAACAACCACGAAATCAGACCCTACAAATCTTAAGGCAGGTGGTTAATTGCAAAATAATTGAGTTATAATACCCATGTTTAAGCTTGAGGAAGAACATGATTTTTTTGATATTCTTGGGAACAAACAATTGATAATAATCCATGATTGATTAGGATTTGCATGTAGGACGTTTTTGAATTACCAAGTATGTTTATATCATAGAAAACTTGATGAGAAATTCGTATGAAAATCTGGATTTTGATGAAAAATATAAAGAATGCAGTTTTAGGGTTCTTAAATATTAGAGAGATTTTCAGTGAATTTGGCCAAGATTTATAATGATTTTGTTGTTTTAAATCGTTAGTAATCATCCCAGAACATGTAGGAATGATTAGAAATTGTTGGTTGTGAATAAGATGGCTTATCATGAAAGTTAGAGATGTAAAAATAGTGAAACCCGTAGGAAGAAGATGAACTGGGTCTGTCACTGCTCAATCGATCAATCGACCCTTAAATATCGATCGATCGAAGCAGTCGATCGATCGACCATCTTCCTTCGATCGATCGACCCTGTCTGAACTATAGAAAATTTGTGAAGAAATTTCTTTAATTGCCGATACTTAATGGGAACCTTAGAATTGATATTTTTCTTATGAGGGGACTTGGAAATTACCAGTAGGTGTACCATTAGGTTCCTCCACTAATGATTGAGTAGGAATGTCGGAGAAATGGAATGACGATAAGACGATTGACTTAGCCGTGAGTTGAAATGGTTAATTTAATTACGGAAAGAGTGAGACTTAATTCCGGAAAGAAAATACCAGTAGGTTAAAATTAACTTAACTACTGAATTAAGGGAGGGGTAACTAGGACCCTTAGAGTTACGCGAATACTCGAATAAATACAATAGGGAGAGAAATTGTAATTAATAAGTACGGAGAATATAAGTAAAATATATTACGTACGGGTATGATTTAGGTCGAGTGTGTACCTACTATATCTATATATATAGGTTTGGGTTAAGAGAATATTACCTAAACTAATTATGTTAGGGTCGATGTGACATTCCGAACTAACATAAAGTTATTATATATTTTGGGGTCGATGTTAATGCCGAACCAAACTTTGAACTGGTGCCGCGATGAAAGAGTCCCGAACCAGAATATGTGTATATATTTATATTTGTAGATAGTTGGGGTCGATGGATCATTCCGAACCAACTTTCACTTGGAGTCGATGAATTATTCCGAGCCAAGGGTCCTTTGTGTGCAATAAAAGGATATATTAGAGGTAACTAATATTAAATACATTATTGTGGGACAAAATGTTTCTATGTGCATAATCTACAAATTGAGAATAGTAGACAATGAAATGATATGTGAATGTCTTAGTAATAATTTTGAGTATAATGAAATTATTACAAGAATAAGGAAAACGAACGGTAAATGAGTTAACTACTGTTATGGGAAGTATATCTAGGTAGGCTAAGTACCCTTGATAGTTACGTATCACGTAAGAGAGTTGAGGAAGTTCAAGGGAGCGTGCGAAACCTTAATATGTGTAATCAATACCTTAATTGTGATAACCGCTTGCAAAATATTTTTCAAATGTTTTGAGTACTAACTCTTGCTATGTAAAATTTTAAAAAACCTTTTAGGTGCCCAGCCACAAGGACACCCAGCTTGATTCATGTCAGAGATTTGGAGCTGCAGCCAGTGTGGATGTTGCAGGGATTGTTTAGACGCTTCCTCTTTTTCAGTTCTAGTGCAGGATCTCAGTTTTATTATTCCTTGTTGGGACATCTCATTCCACCGTTTCTATTACAATTTATTCTAGTTATGGATTTGTAGTTGTCTTTTTGGGCCGTGGTTTACGGCAAGACTTTAAATGCTTTCAGATTATTTTTATACTGCGTATTCATATCTAGTCTTGGTAATGTGTGGTTTGGATTATTTGTTGTTTAAGAAAGATAAAATTTGGCACCCGTTTTAATTTCATTTAGGTGGTTAGTTTTTTTTAAAAGGCTTTCGACAGTGATGCTAAGTATGAACCATTTAAGAAACCTGTTTATATTAAAATAAGGCTTGATCACCCAAGGTTTAATTAGGCGGGGTGTCACAGATGGTATCAGAGCATCAGGTTCTAGTGTCCATAGGATCTGTACGGCTTACTACGATTCAGCGTTACGTTTGTTGTATTAGAGCCCTACTATTAGGATTGTTGATAAAAATTTCCAACTGTTGCGTTATCGTACTTCTGCTCTTAAATTTTGTATAAACTGTGTACTTATACAATTTGAATCTTATTTCAGATGCCGCCAAGGAGACTGAGAGCAGAGAGGGTTGAAGCCAGAGAGGAGGTGAGGGAGGCTCATCAGGAGCCACAGGTACCGATACCACCACCCCCACCTGAGCTAATCTCCACTACTCAGGTTGCAGTGATAGTGGCTCAGGCAGTTGAGACAGCAATGAGGGCAATGGCAGCCCACTTTCCACAACCCCAAGTACCTCCCCCGGTGGCACCGACAGTGCAAGTTCCGGCAGGACCATCTACTTGGCAACGAGTCAGGGAGACATTTCAGAAGGGGCACCCACCCGAGTTTCAGGGCAGTACTGATATAGTGGAAGCGTGCAACTGGAAGAAGAATATCCAGCGCCACTTGCGCATGCTAGAGTGCACCGGAGTGCAGGAACAGATGCTAGCCACTTTCCGTCTGTCAGGAGCAGCCCTACAGTGGTGGGAGTCAGTTACCACCACCGAGGAGAGAGATACTTTGACTATTTCTGAGTTTTGGGTGCGGTTTGACCGCAAGTATTTCCCTCCAGCAGTAGAGTCGGAGATGAGGAAGAAGTTCAGCGATGTGGTTCAGGGTGATCGCTCAGTTGCTGACTACGAGGAGGAGTTTACCCGCCTGGCCAATTTTGTGCCAAACGAGGTGAGCAATGAGGAGAGGAAGAAGTCCAAATTTATGGAGGGCCTAACCTGGAGAATCAGACAGCACTTAATTGGTAATCCGACATTGGTAACCTACACAGATGTCGTCATGCCGCTCTACTACACTGTCAGGATCACCGTTTTCATACCAAGGGAAGTAAGAGGGGTGAGCCTAGCCAACCGGGCAAGGTGGATGGAGGTAGTGGCAGCAGTGCAACACAGCAGTAGGCAGTGGGTCAGTTGGGACAGGATTCCAGACAGGGGAACCCTGCCAAGAAGTTTAAGCACGGGAAGTATCGCTTCGACCGACAGGGCCAGCAGGGTCCTCAGCAACCAGTTCCTCAGGGTCGACAGGGCCAGGGTAATCAAAATGGGGGACAACAAGGCCAAGGGAGACAAGGCCAACGTCAGGGCCAACAGGGCCAAGGACAAAGACAGTTTCAGGGGCAGTGCTTCACTTGTGGTCAGCAGGGTCACAAGAGCAGAAATTGTCCACAGCAAGACCGGGCACAACAGCAAGGTGCCCAATAGGGGCAGCAGGCACCGTTAGCTCTAGCAGCAGTACAGGCCCCACAGCCAGGGCAGATGCAGTACGGACGTGTGTTCAACATCCGTGACATTCCATTTCAGCCGGCACCGCCAGCACCGCCGGCAGTTGCGGGTATGTTTCCTATTCATGGGCTTGAGGGGAATGTTTTGTTTGACACTGGGGCAACGCATTCATTTATTTCCACTAGATTTGCACGGGCAGCCGGCCTATTAGTGACAGCAGACACTCATCTTATGTGTGTGGAGTCACCGATGGGTAGTGGGTCCCTCATACACTCGATTTATAAGGGTGTGGACATTATGGTCGGGAGATTGAGTCTAGCGGCGGACCTTCTAGTGCTGGATATGGAGGGATATGACGTCATCCTAGGCATGGATTGGTTGGCACATAATAGGGCAATGGTAGATTGTTATGAGAGGACCATCGTGTTCTCTATCCCGGGGCAGGAGATGTTCCTTGTGGCTATGCCACTTCCCGAGGGAGGATCGCGAACTCACTTATATTATATTGAGGAGGAGACCTCACATGGGGTGGTCGTTTCTCTGGACTCAATCCCAGTTGTGAGGGACTTTGAGGATGTCTTTCAGGAGATACCAGGGTTACCACCTAGCAGAGAGATAGAGTTCGTGATTGATCTAACACCGGGGACGAGACCGATTGCCAGAGCACCATATCGCATGGCTCCTTCAGAGATGCGGGAACTGAGAGAGAAAATCCAGCAACTGTTAGGACAGGGTTTTATTCGACGGAGTACATCGCCATGGGGTGCGCCAGTACTATTTGTGAAGAAAAGGGATGGTTCACTTCGTCTGTGCGTAGATTACAGAGAGCTGAACAAAGTAACGATACGTAATAAGTATCCATTACCGAGGATTGACGACTTGTTTGATCAATTGAGAGGGGCTGCATACTTCTCAAAGATCGATTTGAGATCGGGTTACCACCAATTGCGCATTCGTGAAGAGGATGTACCTAAGACCGCTTTCCTGTCGCGGTACGGGTCATATGAGTTCAGAGTGATGCCTTTTGGGCTAACTAATGCACCGGCGGTATTCATGGATCTCATGAACAGGGTATTCAGGGAGTTTTTGGATCAGTTTGTGATTGTATTCATAGACGACATTCTGATTTACTCCCGTACGGAGGAGGAGCACGCAGAACACTTACGATTGGTCCTACAGACATTGCGGAACCATCAGTTATACGCCAAATTTGAGAAGTGTGGATTTTGGCTTCGGGAGGTGCAGTTCCTAGGCCACGTCGTATCTAGCAGGGGCATTGCTGTTGACCCGAGTAAGGTATCGGCGGTGAGGGAGTGGGGACAGCCCACGACACCGACAGAAATTCGCAGTTTCTTGGGTTTGGCTGGTTATTATCATCGCTTCATCAAGGGATTCTCAAAAATTGCCGGACCGTTGACGAATCTGACTCGGAAGGGAATTCCCTTTGTATGGAGTGATAGTTGCCAGTTAGCATTTGATGAATTGAAAGACAAGTTGACATCAGCCCCCGTTCTTACCTTGCCTAAGAGCGAAGTGGAATATCGAGTCTATACTGATGCGTCCTTACAAGGACTTGGGGGTGTGTTACAACAGGAGGAGAAGGCTATAGCTTATGCGTCACGAAAGCTTAAGCCACATGAGAAGAACTACCCCACCCACGACCTCGAGTTGGCAGCGGTTGTTTTTGCTTTGAGGATTTGGAGACACTATCTTCTGGGCGAGCAGTTTACGCTATTCACGGATCATAAGTCATTGCAATATCTGTTCACTCAGAAGGACCTGAACATGAGGCAGAGAAGGTGGCTTGAATTCGTGAAGGACTACCAATTTGATATACAGTACCATCCTGGTAAGGCTAACGTGGTGGCAGATGCGTTAAGCAGAAGACCTATCGGAGAGTTAGCAGAAGTCTGGAAGGCAAAGTGGAGTGAGCTCCGACACGAGGATGATATGGCAAGAGCATGTATAGCAGTTCTAGCTATCACTTTCGAGAACGTTATGCGGATAGTGAGGGCACAAGCAGAAGACCCATTTTGTCAGGATAAAGTACGGCAGTTACTGGCCAAGGGGGCAGAGTTCTACTCCATCAGTTCAGAGGGTGGACTACGCTTCAACGATAGACTGATAGTACCCGAAGACGATGATTTGAGGCATGCCGTTATGACAGAGTCGCACGGGTCAAAATTCTCGGTACATCCAGGTGGGGACAAAATGTACCAGGATATGCGACGAGTATATTGGTGGTCAGGTATGAAACGAGATATTGCAGAATTTGTCTCAAAGTGTGTTACATGCCAACTCATAAAAGTTGACCATCAGAGGCCTTCAGGAATGCTACAACCACTAGAGATTCTCGTGTGGAAGTGGGAGAGTATCTCAATGGATTTTATTACCGGGTTACCAACCTCACAGAAGGGTCACGATTCCATATGGGTGATAGTGGATCGTTTGACTAAGGTCGCACATTTCTTACCGGTTCGTATGGATTACGATACGATGCGATACGCGCAGCTTTTATTTCAGAGATTGTTAAGCTGCACGAAGTTCCTATTAATATCGTGTCGGACCGAGATAAGATATTTGTGTCGCACTTTTGGCAGAGTTTTCAAGCGGCCATGGGCACCGACTTACGGTTGAGTACGGCATATCACCCACAGACGGACGGCCAGATGGAAAGAGTAAACCAGATGCTAGAGGACATGCTGAGAATGTGTATTCTAGATTTTGGGGGAAATTGGGAGCCATATCTTCCTTTGGTGGAGTTTGCGTATAATAACTCTTACCAATTCACTATTGGCATGGCTCCATTCGAGGCGCTTTACGGGAGGCCTTGTCGTTCAACCGCTTGTTGGTTAGAGGTGGGGGATAACAGACTTTTAGGGCCAGAGATGATACAGGAGACTTCCTCCAAAATAGAGTTGATTCGAGGACGTATTCGAATAGCCCAGGATAGGCAGAAGAGTTATGCTGACGCCGGTAGAAGGCATGTGGAATTAGATGTGGGAGACCAGGTGTTAATTCGAGTATCTCCTACGAAAGGGGTTACGAGGTTTGGCAAAAAGGGGAAGTTGGCACCGAGATATGTGGGGCCGTTTCCTATCATTGAGAGAGTGGGACCGGTAGCTTACAGATTGGGACTCCCTGAGCATCTTCAGCGAATACACGATGTGTTCCATGTAGCATCGCTGAAGAAATACAAGAGGAGCGAGAGAGCCTTCTGGCATATTCCACTGGAGGAGATCGATTTGCAGCCAGATATATCGTATGAAGAAAGACCCGTGGCGATCCTGGATTATAGTGAGCGCAAACTAAGATCCAAGGTGGTGCCCTTAGTACGAGTACAGTGGGGACACCACAATATGGATGAGTCCACTTGGGAACGGGAAGAGGATATGCGAGAACAATATCCAGAATTATTCATAGCAGGTATTTTTTTTCCTAATTTCGAGGACGAAATTCCTTTGGTAAGGGGGGAAGTATGTAACACCCCGTAATTCTGCTTAATTCTAAATTACGTAAGTAGAGTAATTTAATGGGATTAAATACGCTTTAATTAAATTACGTGAGTAGAGTAATTTAATGTGATTAAATATGTTTGATTTAAATTACGTGAGTAGAGTAATTTATATAGATATTATGTTAATAAAGATGAATATGTGTTATAGAAAATTTACTAAGGTGAATATAAATTTTCAATGTTAATATGTACGGTCTAGTGACTATATGGACTTACCGGATGTAACTCGGCAAAATTAAGGATGAGAGTAGAAAAATATTTACATGACTCAAATGATAATTTAGAGTCCACGGTTGATTCCGAAAGGGTCGAATTAGTCAAAATAGTGTACCCCGGGGTACTAGTTGAGTGCCGGGTTATTTTCGGGCTAAACCGGGACCATTCGGGGGCATTTTGGTCTCTTTACAATTATGGGAAAGAAGACCTACGAATTTTTGTAACCCTATATCTGATTATAAGAGTGGTGGCTAAGGTTAGACAGTTAGAGTTACACCATAGCCATTAGAGAGAGAGAGAGAGGCAAATTCCTTAGGCAAGAAGGAATGAGGGATCATCTTAGGAAGATTTCACCACAAAGATTGTTGGGAAGAAGGATTGAGACACCAATATCATCAATCATCATCAACAACCACGAAATCAGACCCTACAAATCTTAAGGCAAGTGGTTAATTGCAAAATAATTGAGTTATAATACTCATGTTTAAGCTTGAGGAAGAACATGATTTTTATGATATTCTTGGAACAAACAATTGATAATAATCCATGATTGATTAGGATTTGCATGTAGGACGTTTTTGAATTACCAAGTATGTTTATATCATAGAAAACTTGATGAGAAATTCGTATGAAAATCTGGATTTTGATGAAAAATATAAAGAATGCAGTTTTAGGGTTCTTAAATATTAGAGAGATTTTCAGTGAATTTGGCCAAGATTTATAATGATTTTGTTGTTTTAAATCGTTAGTAATCATCCCAGAACATGTAGGAATGATTAGAAATTGTTGGTTGTGAATAAGATGGCTTATCATGAAAGTTAGAGATGTAAAAATAGTGAAACCCGTAGGAAGAAGATGAACTGGGTCTGTCACTGCTCAATCGATCAATCGACCCTTAAATATCGATCGATCGAAGCAGTCGATCGATCGACCATCTTCCTTCGATCGATCGACCCTGTCTGAACTATAGAAAATTTGTGAAGAAATTTCTTTAATTGCCGATACTTAATGGGAACCTTAGAATTGATATTTTTCTTATGAGGGGACTTGGAAATTACCAGTAGGTGTACCATTAGGTTCCTCCACTAATGATTGAGTAGGAATGTCGGAGAAATGGAATGACGATAAGACGATTGACTTAGCCGTGAGTTGAAATGGTTAATTTAATTACGGAAAGAGTGAGACTTAATTCCGGAAAGAAAATACCAGTAGGTTAAAATTAACTTAACTACTGAATTAAGGGAGGGGTAACTAGGACCCTTAGAGTTACGCGAATACTCGAATAAATACAATAGGGAGAGAAATTGTAATTAATAAGTACGGAGAATATAAGTAAAATATATTACGTACGGGTATGATTTAGGTCGAGTGTGTACCTACTATATCTATATATATAGGTTTGGGTTAAGAGAATATTACCTAAACTAATTATGTTAGGGTCGATGTGACATTCCGAACTAACATAAAGTTATTATATATTTTGGGGTCGATGTTAATGCCGAACCAAACTTTGAACTGGTGCCGCGATGAAAGAGTCCCGAACCAGAATATGTGTATATGTTTATATTTGTAGATAGTTGGGGTCGATGGATCATTCCGAACCAACTTTCACTTGGAGTCGATGAATTATTCCGAGCCAAGGGTCCTTTGTGTGTAATAAAAGGATATATTAGAGGTAACTAATATTAAATACATTATTGTGGGACAAAATGTTTCTATGTGCATAATCTACAAATTGAGAATAGTAGACAATGAAATGATATGTGAATGTCTTAGTAATAATTTTGAGTATAATGAAATTATTACAAGAATAAGGAAAACGAACGGTAAATGAGTTAACTACTGTTATGGGAAGTATATCTAGGTAGGCTAAGTACCCTTGATAGTTACGTATCACGTAAGAGAGTTGAGGAAGTTCAAGGGAGCATGCGAAACCTTAATATGTGTAATCAATAACTTAATTGTGATAACCGCTTGCAAAATATTTTTCAAATGTTTTGAGTACTAACTCTTGCTATGTAAAATTTTAAAAAACCTTTTAGGTGCCCAGCCACAAGGACACCCAGCTTGATTCATGTCAGAGATTTGGAGTTGCAGCCAGTGTGGAGGTTGCAGGGATTGTTTAGACGCTTCCTCTTTTTCAGTTCTAGTGCAGGATCTCAGTTTTATTATTCCTTGTTGGGACATGTCGTTCCACCGTTTCTATTACAGTTTATTCTAGTTATGGATTTGTAGTTGTCTTTTTGGGCCGTGGTTTACGGCAAGACTTTAAATGCTTTCAGATTATTTTTATACTGCGTATTCATATCTAGTCTTGGTAATGTGTGGTTTGGATTATTTGTTGTTTAAGAAAGATAAAATTTGGCACCCGTTTTAATTTCATTTAGGTGGTTAGTTTTTTTTAAAAGGCTTTCGACAGTGATGCTAAGTATGAACCATTTAAGAAACCTGTTTATATTAAAATAAGGCTTGATCACCCAAGGTTTAATTAGGCGGGGTGTCACACCTTCGACTGTAGCTTATGCTCACTATAGTCTAAAATGGCAACTGGTTACTCCTCATATGAGATATCAGGTTGTAAAATAATTTCTTCCGATGGAATATGCCAATAATCCATCTCCCTTGTTTTATAATTCTTCAATGACGAGACGTGAAACACATCATGAATTCTATGCAAATGTTCCTGCAAAGCGAGCCTATATGCCATAGGCCCTATCCTCTCAATGATTGGAAAAGGCCCTACATACTTTGGCGCAAGTTTGGCATTATTCCCAAATCTCATCACTCCTTTTATAGGGGATACCCTTAACAACACTTGGTCTCTGTGGGTACCTCTTTTGTCGAACAGGCCCGTAAAAGTAGTCGACCAAGCCGAAATAAATAATAAAGGGCACCCGACCCAACTTATGTGTCTTGAATGATAGTTAGGATAGAAGGATATGACCAAGTCCATCCCTAATAATCTCGAATGAGATATTCAAGGGATACTCGATTAACATGTTGGTTACCAACACTCTCTCTCTCTCTCTTAGCTGAGTATATATTGTACCCCTGGCCCGGGGCATAGGGGCATATGAAAAACATTCTCGAGAGTTACTTAAATACAACAGTAAACCTCTCTGTGAACGTAGGCAATTTGCCTAACCACGTATATTCTTGTGTTGTGTGATTGTGATTATTATTGCTCTTATTATCTTGGTGAGTGTTTTCCTTCACTAATTATATGTGTTGAGATTTTTGTCACCACAGTTGGCGTCGTCTGTGGAAAACGATTATTTTTCCTACGAAAACCTTCACCAACAAGAACCAGCAATGTCCCATCATAGCAGTAATATTCCTCAAGAAGGAGATATTCAGTAGTAGTCGAACCCTCCAAGGGTAAGGTCTGAAATGTGCCATTCAAACCTAAAACTTCGCCAAGAGAGGCACGTCTTTGAAGAAAGCCATGGGCCACCAGATGCACGCAGATCTCTAGGTTGATAGATGCCTATGAGGCCAGACTCCATAAGCAGGAGGAGGCTACTCGCCAACAACAAGATGAAAATGCTCACCTCAAGAGACACTTGGAAAGGATGGAGAGAGAACTCCATCGAAGTACGAGGCGATGCCACAATCGGACTCCTAGCCCTTAGGCGAGAAAGTCTCGCAATCGAGGAAAAAGCCCGAGGCGTGGATTAGAAAGAGCGGAAAGGCACTAGTCAGAAGATGACCATTCCGAGTGAATGCAACAAGCTCATCGTTACAGGAGTCCTAGTCGACAGAACGATGACATACGAAGTTTGGTCCGGAGGGAGATGGACCAGCACCCAACTCATTACGGTTCCAGGTCAATGAGAGAGCTAGTTAGGCGAGTTCTCAAAATCCAGATGAAGTCCCCTTTTTTAAGGGCAATAGAAGAAGAGGCTCTGAAGAAGTTCGTGATTACCAGGTTTAAGATTTACGATGGAAAGATTGATCCCATTAACCATGTCAGGCAATACTGGCAAGCTATGACTCTATGGAGTCACAATAATGCGCTCATGTGTTGAATTTTCCCTTCGAGCTTGCACGATGTGACCCAGAAGTGGTTTAAAAAGCTACCTCATAGGTCTATCCAAAATTTTAAATCCTTGGCTGAGCATTTTACAGCTCGCTTCATAATAATCATCTCTTACTTGAAGAGGATGGATGCACTGCTTACTTTGAAGAAAAAGTCGTAGGAGAACCTCAGAGAATACGCGAAGAGGTATTGGTAAGTCTTTGATGAAATTGAGGATTGCTCGGAGCAGGCCGTTATAGTATCCTTCAAAATCGATTTGCCAAGCTCCTGCCTCCTGCACCAGTCCTTAACTAAAAAGGAGGTTGCATCTATCAATGACTTGATGACTCGTATTGAAAAATACGCCAAAGTCGAGGATGTAACCCATCTTAATGCATGGGAGAATGGACACACGAAGGTGTAACAACCCGAGGTCTTGGAGAAGAGGATTTATTTATTTTGGGAGAAATAAATAATATTTTATTGGAGAAATAATTAAATTGGCAATTGAGGTCAAAATTTGAAGTTGTTAGAAAGAGTGTCGAATGTCGATTCTGAGGGTACCATAGTGTCCGAAAGGGTCGAAAAAGTCGAAATGACTGTACTTGGGGTTCATTTAGGTTCCGAAATAAATTAGGACCGTTTGACTCGAATTAAAGTTACCGAGTCATTTAAAGTGTGTATTATCATTTAAAGATGTGTATCTTGGGATTTAGGGCTTATTAAGCCTACGGGAGATATTTCTCCAAAGAGAGAAAGAGAAAAAAAGAAAGAAAGAAGGAGAGAAGAATAAAGAAGAAGAAAAGGAAGGAGAAAGAGAGAGAAAGAGGATTTTTCGGCATCCACGCGATCTCAAGGCGGATTCAGACCCTACGAACCCGAGGCAAGTGATTAAACTTGCTAAATAATTGTTGTGTACCAATTATTGCATGATTTTTGGATTGAATTTTGGGTTTTAGGTTTAGTTTGATAAAACCTAACTTTTGGGGAAAAACCTTAGATTTATAGTATATAAATAGATTTGAGGTTAGAAATTAGTTTATATGTATTCTAGGATGATTATTGATGATATATATGTGATTGGGTTGAAGAGATATGGAGAGAAAAATGATTAAAATGGATTGTTGGGTATTTTGGCTTACTTAAAAAGTAGCCATTTTCGAGAGTTCTGAAGGGCCGAATCGATTCGGCCTCCTACCAAATCGATTCGGAAATATGCAGGTGCCCAGGTCTGAGTGACCGAATGGATTTGGCCTGAGATAGAATCCCAGGTCTGATGACCCGAATCGATTCGCCTTCCTGGCCGAATCGATTCGTTGGGCCGAATCGATTCGGAATTGGCCCGAATCGATTCGAAAATAGGGCTTTTGGGGGATTCTTTTTCTAAGAAGAATTTCATCCCGTTTTGTTCGAGGTTATCGATTGGGGATCTCTATAAGAGATATTTGGAGTATGTTTTGGAGACTTTTAGAGAGTTTCCTTTATAAGAAATTGTTGGAGTCATATTGATTAAATTTGAGGAATACCGATTAAAGATTTTGGTATATTCTAAGTGGGGGAGCCCACCTTGATTGGAGATTCGATTTGGAGATGATAATTATAATTATATGAAAGAATGAGACAAGTTTAGAGACATTGGATCTTAAGATCAAATCCCAAATGGGATCACTTTAAAGGTTCATAAAATGAACTGAACCATCTTATTGATGGAGAGTTAGAAATGTAAATTGAGGTGTTTTAGGATCAAGAATATCCTTAACTTAAATAGAATTGAGAGATAATTCATAATTAGAAGCGACATGTGAGATTCAAGTGAGAAATAGTATAGTGTATACTAAGTGGGGAAGATGTGTGAGAATTGACGATTAGTATATCTTGAGAGAAGCATACTAAACAATGATGTTAATGAAATTGCGCCTATGGGCGTATAATAAATATGAAAATGATGTTGCAGGTATACCTTATATGATGGTATATCTTTATTATGTGGGATGTATGTATACCTTATATGATGGTATATATGCATGTTAGGCATACCCTCTCCTTGCTATCATTGGGAAGTTTCGTGCGTAGAGGGTGAGCATCCTGGCTCAAAGAGCAGGGTGTGGATATTCCCCAGGTCATAGTCGTCCATGGTGGTCAGCAAATGACATATATATATTTATTTATTTTGGGGGTGAGAGGTCGTGGGTATGTGTCGCTCTCACTTGCCGGTTAGGAGCTATGACCGCTTCCCGGACGTTGTGTGCGTGAGTTGATCACGAGGTGGGTGTTGTTGAACCCCACCAGGTGGCCTCAGTTTGCTACGTATATGGGCTGCTGGAAGATGATAGCTTGTGAGCCTGCGTCCTTCGAGTTATATCTCGGTTGGATGGTTATTATTGCTTGTGCTTGTACTTGGGTATCGAGGGCATAATGGACCTCAACGACCTACATTGCCAGGATTAGTGTATCGGGGGGGTTCCTTATTTGGATTTCGCCTCGACGAGACATCCCACGCACGAACCGCAGTGTAATATTGGAACTTGGGGATAAGTTAGTCCTTAATGCTCATACTTATATGTATATATCACCTATCCTGACTATCGATAGTGCCAGGAGTAGTGTAACGGGGGGGTTCCTTGTTTGGATTTCGCTTCGGTGAGACGTCCCACGCATGAAACGCCGTGTACTGTTGAGAATTGGGAATATTAATTAATTAAAATTTGGATAATAAATTGGGTTACATGCATCTTTCATTGAGGGCATAATGAACCTCGAGGATCGATACGGTCAGGAGTAGTGTAACGGGGGGGTTCCTTGTTTGGATTTCGCCTCGGCGAGACTTCCCACGCACGAAATGCAGTGCCGTGTTGATAATCGGGAGGAGTTTAGTCCTTAACTCTTGATGCTAATAACTCATATATAATAATTACATATATATATTGTTTACATGCCAAATAAGGGCATCACTAGAATATAATATTCTAGTAAATGAGAATGTTGATGTATTGTGATGATGTGGTTACGAGATGGATCATGTAACTTTATATGTTCAACAAATGAACATTATAAAGATAACTATAACTATTACATTAAAGTTAATGTATATAATTTATAGATTATAGAAATAAAAGGTAGATTGGGAGATAGGTTAGATGGTTTCACTTAAATACTTCAATTGGGTTTAAGTTACAATCCTCTTACCTAAATTAGAATCGGGCATCCATTTGGAGATCACGTGCATACGCTTAGTGCGCACTTTAGATGAGAGGTGAGTTGAATTATTATGGAGAGTTAGATTCCACCTTAATCATGTAATAATGCATTTATAATTATTATGCATTTTAATACACTTGCTATAAAATGTTTTTCAACTCGGGCTCTGACCCGTTTATATTTTCTCCTCCATGTATATATTGTATTACTTTAGGTGTTCCCCCGCAAGGACGCCATTGATGTTCATTCATCCGGTATTCGTGGAGTTGTGGCATTGCGGACTGTCTCAGCACTTTGTTTTAGTCGATTCCTATCTTTGTATATCTAGATTAGGATTCAGTTTGTATATTGAGTTAGTATTCAAGTGTTGTAGATTAACACTTTCATATTTCATTTATCAAATTATTGTATTGTTTGTTACCCGACAGCATATTCGGGTATTTTATTGTTGAGATTTTGTTGTACCGTGTATTGAACACTTGTATATATTGGAGTTTGCACATTTCACTCATCATAGTTAGATGTATATTAATGGTTATGTGCATTATTAGTTTTGTTGTTGTTGTTAAATAAAAAGTTTTAAATTTTTGACAATCCACTTTTAATGATTTTGGGTAGTTAGCCTTATATTATTAGTATTGTCAGTTGATGTTGAGACTGTGCCATCTGAGATACCTGATTTAATGTAGTATAGGGCTGGCCACCCGTTATTATTTTGAGCGGGTTGTCACAGAAGGCTGGTAAAGGAGCCAAGAAAAATGAACCACAGAAGAAAGGGAACAAGAATGGGGGGGGGGGGGGGGGGAATGGCTCCAATAATGGGGAAAAAAATAATGCCTCGAAGGCATTTCAGGCCGTAAACACGGTCTTCAAGGAGCCGATATAAAAGATCTTCACAAATATCAAAGAAGAGCCATTTATTAAATGGCCAAAGAAGATGGGAGGAGACCCTTCCAAATGGAATAACGCACTAAGGTGCGCGTTCCACAAAGAAGGCGGTCAAAAAATGGAGCATTGTAAAGCTCTCAAGTCTTACCTCGAGGAATTGGCCCAAGCTAGGCACCTTAATGAGTTTGTGGATAAGAGGACAAATAAGGTAGCAGCGAACGGCGAGTAGAGGTATGCCTCGATGAGGATGTCGGTAATAAATTTGCAGTAATACATGGGGCGTCAGACCTCAAACAAATTCAAGGAAATACAGCTCAGATGGAAGCCAAGAAGCTTACTGCAGTCATGCAGGACTTTCAGATTGACCCAACCAAAACTCAGGTAGGGAAGCGTCGATGATCGGAGGACGTCGATTATAATAAGCATATTGTGTTCACGGATGAAAACTTAGTAGGGGTGAGAACCCCTCATCATGACGCACTGGTCATTACACTCAGGATTACCAATTAGGAGGTCGATAGGTTGCTCATTGACCAAGACAATTCGTCCAAGGTAATGTACCTAGAATTATTCAAAAAGCTAAAGCTGAGCATAGCCGACCTCAAAGAGGCCACTGTTTAATTGGTCGGCTTCACGGGAAAGATCAAAGTAACTTTGGGAAAGATCGTCCTGCTAGTCAGGGAAAGAAGCGTATCTAAAATTATTGAGTTCTTTGTTGTTGTTATTGAATCACTGTATTAAGACATCCTCGACAGGGGATGACTCCACGCAATGAAGGTCATTCCATCGACCTATCATAAAAAACTGAAGTGTGTAACTGATCGAGGACTGGTTGAGATCCATGGGGACCAAGATGTTGCAAGGAAGTGTTTTATCGTGGCCATACGCCCCAAACAGGATAAGAAAGTTGAAAAAACAAAAAGCAAGGAGGAACCCCAAGAGGGGTTGGCACCCTCCAAATAGCAGTTAAGGTACGGTAGATACTTACCATTGGAGAAACTCGCTTATGCACTGGTGATAGCCTCAAGGAAACTGAACCATTATTTTGAGGCCCACTCCATATTCGTGGTTACTTCGCACCCCCTCAAGGATGTTCTAAGGAAAGTAGGCCTATTTAGCCGATTGTCGAAGTGGTTGGTCGAGCTCGGAAGGTTTGATATTCACTTTCAACTAAGAACAACCGTCAAGGGACAAATTCTATCCGATTTCATCGCTGAGCAGTAAAATAGCCCTGTGATCAACCAAAAGTAAGCCGATAAAGGGAAAGCTCACAGGGGCCAAGTATTTGGACCTTATACGTTAATGGAGCCTCATGTGCATCCTTCAAGCTCCCTTCAAGCTCAGCGTTCCTTCTCGTTAGCCCATCTCGACTGCGGCGGAAGACGGTGTAGTCAGATAGAAACTGTAAGAAGAAACAAATGAGAGTAAAAGAATACGAAGAAATAAAGAAAAAACAAAGAAGAGAGGAAATTGCCTTACCAAAGTAAGCCCTTGATCTGCCTTCAACTGGTCTAGACCCATCTTCGAAGACCGTTTAGTGTCCGCCATTAGTATTACTCTCTTGAGCATCATTGGAGCAAGCTGAGGGGCTAGAGACACAGAGGCCCCCTCAGTTGGGACAACCACAAGCACAAGGGAAGCATGTGCCTTCTTTATTATTTATTCTCCTCTCCTCATCTGCTCTTCCTTCTTCCTCCTCTCTATTTCTCTCTTCCTCTCTTCTTCCCTCTTTTTCTCTTTCTCTCTCTCTTTTCTCTTCTTCTTTCTTCTTCCTCTCCAGCTCTTTCTCATGATATGTGGTATGTGAACCACTATAAGTATCCCCAGACCTCATCTTCTAAATCTTCAACTTGTTGGATAATAAGACATCATCATCATCATCATCTCGGATCAGGTTTTTTCTTCTAGGGGGAGTCATGTCCTCCTCGCTAGACCTGGAACCTCCTGAACTAAAGCCTCCTCGCTGGACCTCTCTTCACCAGACTCTTCCTCGATCAATCCCTCCTCACTAGATCCTGCCTCACCATTACCACTTTTATTGCCTACAGCAACACCAGACTCTGATCCACTCTTATCTTCATCGTCTAGCTCGATGGGTTAAAGAACACCTTCTACCTACTCTTCTTCCTCTTGGATATCAAGATGAGGGATGGAGGTGACTGGATGGGCGATGAAATTGGAGGTAGTGTTCTTGTATTCCAATAAGAAGGCATCCGACCTGGGGTGTTCACCTTCTATAATTGAATCCCTTATCTGCCAAGATTTAATTTACTCAACAGCATGGATCTCTTGGAGAGCAGGCCCTTGATTCTTGGACTTTGCTGAAAAAGAAAATAAAATATTAGAGGAATAACACATTAGAGAAACAATAAAAAAAGCAGCAAGATTGAACAATAACATATGTATTCCTCCCCACAAGTAGGGATTTGAGGTCCCTTGTACCTTGCTCCCCCTACTTGGGGAGGGAATTGCCAGTTCCTAGCAATGATTCCCTCAGACCAATAGTCCTTATGGGAATTAAGTAGGTTCACTACCAATACCCTGTCTGGACTCCTCTCTTTCAAATAAAGAATACCAGAACTGGTACGAGAGAAGGTGTAGTATAAGCAGATCTCAACCAAACCTAAATTAGTGCCATAGAGTCGGTTTATTCTATGGACACCATTTAAAATTTTCCAAATGTTTGGAGAACACTGGGCTGGGACTATATCGAAATACTGAAAAAATGCAAAAACAAGCGATTTGGGGGAAAGGTTAAACCCCCTCGAGACAATAGAAGGACGTGAATCTAGTGGCCATACTCAATGTCGCGAACATTATGAGGGACAAGGGCACAATCAATATCCACTCAGTCAGGAATATTATAACATTTTCTAAATTTTACCAGAGATTTGTTGTCTATCCTTGGCATAAGGAAAACCCTATCTACAGTAGAAAGAAAAACGACAAAAGGAAATATAGAAAGTGGAGAGACTGAAGACTTACAAGGAAAATAATAAAGCTTGAAACGATGAGAAACCACAGGCGAATGAGGACGAGAAGCAGGAAATAACTTTTGAAACTACGAAGAACAAGCTTGAAAGCAAGAGGAAACTTGAGAGCAAATGATGGTTTGAAAGCGAGAGAAAGCTATAAGTTGAAGTGATAAAGTGAATCATCCAAGCACCTCAGTTTAAACCCCTCAATGATAGTGCACTACAATCGAAGAAGATCTATCGCCTAAACTCACTTTAGAATGACGATTCACCCCCCTATTAATTCTAGAAATAACAACAGTGCCATCATAATAAGACTGTAGATGTTATTTAAAATTTATGAGCCCAAGTTATGGCCCCAAAAATTTTAGGGGTAATTATGGGTACCTCTTTTGTCGAACAGGCCCGTAAAAGTAGACGGCCAAGCCCAAATAAATAATAAAGGGCACCCAGATCAACTTATGTGTCTTGAATGACAGTTAGGATAGAAGGATATGACCAAGTCCATCCCCAACAATCTGGGATGATATATTCAAGGGATACTCGATTAACGTATTGGTTACCAACACTCTC
Source organism: Sambucus nigra (assembly GCA_949130495.1). Taxonomy (NCBI): domain Eukaryota; kingdom Viridiplantae; phylum Streptophyta; class Magnoliopsida; order Dipsacales; family Adoxaceae; genus Sambucus; species Sambucus nigra. The sequence goes on along the minus strand of OX422213.1, from coordinate 213,218,465 downwards.
TCTCTCTTAACTGAGTATATATAATACCCCTGACCCGGGGCATAGGGGCATATGAAAAATATTCTCGAGAGTTACTTAAATAGAATAGTAGACCTCTCCATGGACGTATGCAATTTGTCAAAACACGTATATTCTTGTGTTGTGTGATTGTGATTGTGATTGTGATTATTGCTGCTCTTATTATCTTGGTGAGTGTTTTCCTTCAGTAATTATTTGTGTTGAGATTTTTGTCACCACAGTCTCCCACTTCCAACTCTACATGCCTACGATCCGCATCGACATAGCTTTTCTACTGATTTTGCACAACTCGTATGCGATTCTGAATAAGCTCAATTTTAGCAGAAGTATCTTGGATTATTTCAGGTCCAAGAAGTTTAGTATCCCCCACTTCCAACCAATAAGCGGGTGAACGGTATGGTCGACCATATAATGCCTCATAAGGTGCCATACCTATAGTGAACTGGTAAGAATTATTATACGCGAATTCTAGCAGTGGAAGGTATTGCTCCCAACCTCCCTTAAAATCAAGTATACACATTCAGAGCATACATTCCAACATTTAAGTTACTCGCTCAGTCTGCCCATCAGTCTGTGGGTGATATATCATACTCAACCGCGACTCATTCCCCATTGCCTCCTAGAAACTCTGCCAAAAACGGGAGATAAAGATATTATCTTAGTTGGACGCAATATTAATCGGCATCCTATATAACCTCACAATCTCGGCTATAAAAGGCTGGGTATAGTATGTCGTCGTGAAATCCATCCATACTGGTAAAAAGTGTGCCACCTTAGTTAAACGATCCACGATAACCCAAATGGAATCATGACCTCACTGCGACATTAGTAATCCTGTGATAAAATCCATTGATATACTTTCCTATTTTCATACAAGAATTTCTAACGGCTACAACATTCTAGTAGGTCGCTGATGGTCCATTTTCACTAACTGGCAAATGGCATATTTGGAGACAAACTCAGCTATGTCCTTTTTTATGCTTGCCCACCATTATTGTTGGCGCATATCCTGGTACATCTTGTCCCCATCGGGATATATCATAAATCGCGATCCATGGGACTCTGTCGTAACAGCATACCTCAAATCCCCATCATTAGGGACTACAAGTCTCCCGTTGAAGCGTAACCAACCCTCAAAACTAATAGAGTAGGATTCCGCTCTCTCAATTAATAATTATTGCACCCTAGTTTTGCAATCTTTATCCCCGACTTGCGCTTTCACCACCCGCATCACAATCTCCGGTGTAACCGTTAACACTGCCATACATGCCTTAGCAACTGCATCCTCCTGGCGGAGCTCATTCCACTTGGCTTTCCACACTTTCGCAAACTGTCCGGTGGGTCATCGACTCAACGTGTCGACTACCATGTTAGCCTTCCTTAGGTGGTATTGGATATCAAACTGATAATCTTTCACGAATTTCAACCACCTACGCTGCCTCATATTAAGATCCTTCTGAGTGAACAAGTAGTGTAGCGATTTGTGATCCGTAAAAAAACTAAACTTCTCCCCCAGGATATAATCCCTCCATATTCTCAAGGCAAATACTACCGCAGCTAGCTCCAAATCATGTGTGGGATAATTTCTCTCATGGGGCTTGAGCCTACGAGACACATAAGCGACAACCCTGTCCTCCTGTTGTAGCATACCCCCTAGTCCCTGGAGGGATGCATCAGTATACATGAAGTACTCCACTCCCACTTTAGGCAATGCGAGTACGGGTGTTGAAGTCAACCTATCTTTTAGCTCATCAAATGCTAACTAACAGTAATTATCCCACACAATGTGCACTCTCTTTTGGGATAAATACGTCAAAGGTCTTGTAATCTTCGAAAAGACCTTAATAAAACGGAGATAATACCCGTCCAATCCCAAGAAACTGTGGATATCCATTGGTGTCATGGACTGACCCCACTCTCTCACCTCTGTAACTTTACTCGGGTCCACTGAAATGCCCTTATCTGACACCATATGACCCAAAAACAGCAATTCACACAACCAAAACCCACATTTAAGGACATTGTCCGTCACAATTTATTATGTAGTATACCGCTACAAGTCGTCAAAGAATTGAGGAAACTATCATCTACAAACTCCGTATCCGAATTACAAGTGCACTTCAACATTCAAGCTCCAACGAAATAATTTTGGTAAAAATATGTTTAAGTTCCACCTGCATTTTATATTTAAAGTGTTGGGATTTCTTTTAGAAAATTTCTTTTTAAAAGAAGTTTTTTTAAAAAAAAATTGGAAGCAACAGTTTTTTTTAAATAAAAAATTGAGAAGGCATTTAAAGAATTTGTTTTAAAAAAAGGAGCTTTTCTTTTCAAAAAACTGTTTCGTACAGTTAAAAAAAAGGTTTTTTTTATATAATTTGGGCGCCGTTTTTTGTTTGTTTAATCATTGGCATAATAATTCGTTCAAATGGTTCAAAAAGGCCTAAAGGCCAATTGCCCCTTCTCTTTTAATAGGCAGCGGCCACGCGACTATCTTAGTTTAAGGTTGTTGCCATGTGCCTTGGGTAATGGTTGCAAAAGTGGGAACAAATGTTTGTTTATAATAAATCAATCATTGGCAATGATTGCCATGCAAAGAAATTAAAAAAAAGGGGGGAGGCGCATTCGGTTTTTTTCTTAGTAAAGAAGCAGTTGCTTCATGTTTAAAGGCAACACGTCTCTTATTTTTTTTGGATAACTTGCGTACCAAGGTATATCACCTCAGGTCAAAACTTCTCTATAAAAAAGACCTGCTCGTACAGTTTTTAACAGAGAAGAAAAGTTTTTTTTTCACAGAACACTTTCTAGAAAAATACTTTGTGTTCTATAATTTTTTCAGAATGTCTTCTTCTCACTTTTAAGGGTCCAAAACTTGTCCATTTAATTCATAATCCCAACTACTTTTTATGAATTGTTTTGTGGAACCCAAGACATATTTTTCTCAAATATTATGCTGCTCATTTTGGTACTGTTCATGGTACTAATCGAAGACTGCAGTCATTGAGGTTCGCTGCGTGTGGATATTTGCTGAAGATAGAACTGCGTGTTTTGTGGAGTAGCTGCGGTTGTTCCATTGCTGATGATGCCGATCAACGCCTACGGGTATTCGTGCATCAAATTAATTCATTGTAATCCGTGTAAGTTGTGATTTACAAAATTTTAGTGAAATAAATGGTTTTTCCCTTCGGGGATTTTTTTCTCATTTGTGTCTGTCTTGTATGCGTAGATTAATTTTTTCAATCTTGTTTATTTGCAAGAGTTAAAAAATTATTGGGTCTGAAATTGGAATTTAATTAAATAATTAATTCATATGAACGCACACGCACTCTCAAATTGGTATCAGAGCCAATTATACAATTATACCGTGTAATTTTCCGCAAAATTTTTCTGAGATATCAATTTTTTTTAAAATAAAAATTTTGATTTTTGAAAAAGGGCGTGTTCAAAATGGAGAAATTATATAATAAAATGCCAGTTTTTGACGGGACTAATTATGCTTACTGGAAAACCCGTATGAAATCTGCTCTAAAAGCCATAGATGAAAGAGTTTGGATTTTGGTTGAAAGAGGGTGGACACCTCCCTCCATCACTATTGACAACGTGATAAATTTAAAATCTGTGACTGCATGGACTGAAGAAGAATTTAAATGGTCATATTTTAACTCTAAGGGCCTTAGTGTTATTTCTGGATCCGCCACACCTGACGAGTTCCGACGGATAATGACGTGTACCATGTCAAAAGTGGAATGGGATGTTTTACAGCTTGCCCATGAAGGAACTAATGCTGTGAAAGAATCAAAATTGCAAAACTTAACAACTCAATTTGAAACTATCACCATGCTTGAGTCTGAATGTTTTTATGAATTTTATGTTAGATTATCTGATATTGTAAACACTAGCTGTAATCTTGGTGAACACATTCCTAATGCTAGAGTTGTTAAAAAGATTATAACACCACTACCTAAGAGTTTTATCCTTAAAGTCACTGTGCTAAATTCTATGGGTAATTTAAACAAGCTTAAATTAGAGGAATTAGTAGGAGACTTATAAATGTATGAAATTGATATGTTTCCTAAATCTGCCAAGCCTAAGGATAAAGGGATTGCACTTAGAACCCATACTAGGCATGGTGACAAGAGTGAGAAGAAAAAGATAGAGCGTGTTTGTGAGTCTGACTCTGAGGGTGATTTTAATTTTGACGACATGGCCTTATTTGGAAATTTTTTAAAAAGTTTCTAAAAATTTCTAAAGAAAATTCTTCCAATAAAAAGAGATTTTTTGAGAAAAATAAAAAGAAAGTAAAGGCCAAAGAAATCCGTGAGAAGGAAAAAGAGAATGACTCAGATGAGGAGTGTGAGGAGGAGTTTGAGAACGTGACTTGTTTTGAATGTGGGGGTAAGGGACATAAGTCATTTGAGTGTCCTACGTGGCTTAGAAAGAAAGGGAAGAAAGTAGCCATGACCGCCACACTTAGTGATAGTAGTGAAGGTGAGGGTGATGTGACTAGTGGTGAGAAGTTTGTTGCTTTTTTAGCAAGTCGTGTGAGCACACCTACTTTGTCCCACAATAGTGCACATGAATGTGACGGTGATGATTTGAGCGCTTCAAGTGAGGGAGAAAGCGAGTGTGAAAGTGAGCTCCAAAAAGCCTTTAGAGATTTGTACACCGAGACCTTAAAAATAAAGAAGTATAATAGGAATTTAGGTCATCGAGTGTTAGATTTGGAGAGAGAGAAGGAGGTTTTAAGAAAGGAAAAATGTGATTTGACCGACACGATATCCCAACTCGAGAGTGATCTCGAACGTGCCAGGGAGGTCAAAGTCAATTTTGAGAATGCACCTAAGAAGGTTAAAAAGGTGGTTCTTAATCCCAATAAGGGTAGAGTTTACGGGCTAGGAAAAGATTATGACGGTGCATCCACTTATTTTGTCGCACCCGAGCCGATTCCCACTTTAGTGATAGATTCACATGGCCTGAAAATTAACCCACCTAGGCGTCCATTTCCCGTTAGGAGAGCACGTCCTAGAGTTTTTGAGAGAGGTGTTCCTAGGCCTATTTATGTTTGTTCCCATTGCAAGAGGAGAGGACACCTTAAGTTGGGTTATGTGTCATGTTTTGCTACTACACGTGTTTCTACCACACATGATACTTTACATGCGGCTGGAGACTACATGAGAGAGTTTGCACATTTAGGCGAGCAAGTTAAGTTTTTGGTCAAAACTTCACAAAATTTTATGGAGGTTTTTCATAAGTTGGCACCATCTTTGGAAAATTCCTCTGCACCTAACGATTGAGGTTTGAATTGTTTACTAGCATAGGATGTTTTCCATGATGACATTATTTGTCTATTGCTTGTATGTATCATTTTTGTATGTTTTCCATTATTTTTGAAAAATGCAAAAAGATTTTATTTTGATAAAATTTTTGAAAAATCCAAAAAGAGTTTTATATTTTGTTTACACCGTTTATGGATGGACACTTAAGATGAACGAGTCACAATTTCATTTCATTTATCCATGTGATTGTTTGATAGTGATTTGAGACAATATGTTACGTCATGCATGTGCTTTACAAAGTTGGAGTCTTTGAGTTGCTATAGTGATACTTCCTACATGTTTGACTCACTTTTTCGTTTATTGCTCACATGCACGGATTGATTTGATGTTCGTTCTTAATAAATCACAAGTTGGTTATGTATTTTCATCTTAATTCTATCTATTATAACGAACCAAATGTGATAAAACAAGATAATAAAGGGTGTGCCTGTTTTTACTGTTGTGCCGTAAGTTTGTGTGAATTTTATAAACGGTGAAGGGCTACGAAAGATACTTATATACCCTTTGCGATTAAGCCGCCGTTTAAATTGGACCTAAAAAATTGAGAAATTTTAATTATCCGGGGTCCAAAGAGGTTAAAAGAGCCTGAAAATATTAAAAGGCAATAAAAAGAAATGCATGCCAATAATGGACCATTAGGTTTATTCATCAATTCTCCAATGTTTGAGAATTTAGATCACCTCGAAAAGCAAATATATTAATGGAGTTTGGTTGGAGAATTAAAATGGCTTTGCACATCCTTAAAAAGTCTTGAAAAAGCATGAAATCGTTTTGGACGTTATTGGTGTGAAAATCATATTGACTTTGATTTGTTGATTTTGCTTTAAGACGATGTAATCTAAATTCAACAATTTTACACCAAAGGACTATTTTTTATGTTCTTTCGTTAGGAGTACACATATGCATCTTGCACATATGATATGATTGAGTTGATTTTTCTATCGAATTTGTTCACACTCATTCATTCCATTTCCATGATTTGGTCGTCTTAGTATAAATTCATGGTGTGTGATTTTATTTGTAACATCATATTTTTTGCATTTTTGTATAAAGAATTGAAAAATAGTTTGTTTGCTTGGTTTACCGTGACACCCCGATCTGCTTTATGTGATTTATTCTTTTCCTTGTCTATTGCGGACAAATAAAAAGGGGGAGAACGAATTATGATATTATGGGGGAGTTTTAGTATGGGGGAGATTTGATTGTGCTAACATTCATTATGTTTATATCATTTCAAACTCAATACATCACGAGGGTTTGTTGTTTTATCTCATGTGTGTAGGTACGAAGATTTAAAATCAAAATTCTAGCACACCCTGATGAGAAAAGCTTCAAAGTTTGAAGACTTGACATTTTATCTTTCCATGATTGTCTTGGGAGGGTAGATTCGGATTTTTATTTTGTAGTGGCATAGACATAGGGGGAGATTTGTAAGGACATTGTCCGTCACAATTTATTATGTCGTATACCGCTACAAGTCGTCAAAGAATTTAGGAAGCTATCATCTACAAACTCCGTATCCGAATTACAAGTGCACTACAACATTCAAGCTCCAATGAAATAATTTTGGTAAAAATATGTTTAAGTTCCACTTGCATTTTATATTTAAAGTGTTGGGATTTTTTTTAGAAAATTTCTTTTTAAAAGAAGTTTTTTTAAAAAAAAAATTGGAAACAAAAGTTTTTTTTAAATCAAAAATTGAGATGGTATTTAAAGAATTTGTTTTAAAAAAGGAGCTTTTCTTTTCAAAAAACTGTTTCGTACGTTAAAAAAAAGGGGGTTTATTTATATAATTTGGGCGCTGTTTTTTGTTTATTTAATCATTGGCATAATAATTTGTTCAAATGGGCCTAAAGGCCAATTGCCCCTTCTCTTTTAATAGGCAGCGACCACGCGGCTATCTTAGTTTAAGGCTGTTGTCATGTGCCTTGGGTAATGGTTGCAAAAGTGGGAACAAATGTTTATTTATAATAAATCAATCATTGGCAATGATTTCCATGCAAAGAAATTTAAAAAAGGGGGGAGACACATTCGATTTTTTTCTTGGTAAAGAAACAGTTGCTTCATGTTTAAAGGCAACACGTCTCTTATTTTTTTTGGATAACCTGCGTACCAAGGTATATCACCTTAGGTCAAAACTTCTCTATAAAAAAGACCTGCTCGTATAGTTTTTAACAGAGAAGAAAAGCTTATTTTTTACAGAACACTTTCTAGAAAAAATAATTTGTGTTCTATAATTTTTTCAGAATGTCTTCTTCTCACTTTTAAGGGTCCAAAACTTTTGTCCATTTACTTCATAATCCCAACTACTTTTTATGAATTATTTTGTGGAACCTAAGACATATTTTTCTCAAATATTATGCTACTGATTTTGGTCCTGTTCATGGTACTAATCGAAGACTGCAGTCATTGAGGTTCGCTGCGTGTGGATCTTTGCTGAAGATAGAACTGCGTGTCCTTGTGGAGTAGCTGCGGTTGTTCCATTGCTGACGACACCGACCGACGCCTGCGATTATTCGTGTGTCAAATTATTTCATTGTAATCCGTGTAAGTTGTGATTTACAAAATTATAGTGAAATAAATGTTTTTTCCCTTCGGGGATTTTTTCCTCGTTTGTGATTGTCTTGCATGCATAGATTAATTTTTTCAATCTTGTTTATTTACAAGAGTTAAAAAATTGTTGGGTATGGAATTGAAATTTAATTAAATAATTAATTCATTTGAACACACGTGCAATCTCACCACATTTCTCGAACTTGGCGTACAATTGATGGTTCCGTAGTGTCTTTAGAACCAAACTCAAATACTCTATGTGTTCGCCCTCCGTCTGGGAATATACCAGAATATCATCAATGAGCACAATCACAAACTGGCCTATTAAGTCCTGAAACACCATATTCATCAGATCCATGAACACTGTAGGGGCGTTGGTTAACCCAAACGGCATAACAAAAAACGCATAAGATCCATAACAGGTCAAAAATGCAGTTTTAGAGACATCCGACTCTCTAATACATAGATGGTGATACCCCGATCTCAAATCTATTTTAAAAAAGTACGCTGCCCCTCTCAATTGATCAAATAAATCGTCGATATGAGGTAACGAGTATTTATTTCAAATCATCACCTAATTCAGCTCTCGGTAATCCACGCACAATCGAAGGAAACCATCCCTCTTCTTCATAAATAACACGGGGGCAACCCACGATGACGTACTCCGCCGAATAAAACCCTGCCCCAGAGGTTGCTGAATTTGGTCTCGTAACTCCTGCATCTCCAAAGGATCCATACTGTATGGAGCTTGTGCAATCAGCCTAGTCCCAGGCGCTAAATCAATAACGAACTCAATCTCTTGACTCAGCGGTAAGCCTGGTATCTCCTGAAAAACATCTGCAAACTCTCTGACTACCGGAGTCAAGTCTAAGGAAACAACTACTTCTTGTGAGGTCTCCTCCTTGATATAATACAAATAGGTACTCGAACCTCCCCCCGGAAGGGGCATGTCAACTAAAAACATTTCCTAGCCTAGAATGGAAAATACAATGGATCTCCCAAAATAATCCACCGTCGCTCGGTATTGTGCCAACCAATCCATACCCAAAATAACATCGTACCCAATCATATCAGTCACATGTAAGTCGGTTTCTAAACACAATCTTCTGACGTCAATCCCCTCGCCTCTAGAGATGGAGTGAATAAGTGCCCCACTACCCAAGAGAGTATCTACACATATTAAAAGGGTATCAGATGACTCTAACAATCCCATCGCACGTTCAAAATGAACAGCTATGAATGAATGTGATGCTCCCGTATCAAATAATACCCAACCCATATGCCCATGGATAGGGAACGTACCATCAACTACTGGTGGAGGTTACTGCACCTGAGGTAATATCGCATTTTAGACATTATAAACTCGCCCAGACTGTATCTGTCCCTGCTACGATAGGACGATTGGAACGAGTGCTGGAGGTAGTAAAGCTACTAAAGGAATCTGTTGTACCTGCTGGGCTCCTGGTATCTATACCCTATTCTGCTGTGGGCACTGTGACTTCTTATGACCAGCCTCCCCACACCGAATGCAACGACCCACAAAATTCTCCAGCCTCTGGCCCTGTTGGACGACTCGAAACTGCCCTTGCCGCTGGACCTGGAAACCTATACCCTGTTGGCCTCCCCCATTATTCCCTCGGCCTGCTTGGCTCTGAGGAATGTTCTGCGGTTGTTGGGAGCCCTGATGGATCTACTTGAAACCACTGGCATCATATCTAAAGCCTCCGGGACGCTGTCGATTAGACGAATCCCCCGGATGGAGATATCGCTCTTTCTGACGATTACCAAACTATTGAGACTGTTGTACCCCACCGACACCATCTCCTCCCGACCTACTCGACTGGCCAGAATCCCCAAGTTTCTTACTCCCCTTTAGGTGAAGACGATGATCCTTGCAATGTAATAATGCAACATTCATCATACCTGTAAATGTAAGCAACGTTGGGTTCCCTAACAAATGTTGTCGAATCCTCCAATTTAAACCACCCATAAACTTCGATATTTCTTCTCCTGAGTATTTACCTCGTCGGGAACATAATTTGTCAGCCGGGTAAATTCTTCTTCATATTAAGCTACCGATCGATCCCCTTGAGTCACATCTAACAGTCTCCTTCTCATTTTCTTCTGAATCGCATGAGGAAAATATTTATGATCAAATCAAACCTAAAACTTCGATATGGGCATCGTGTCCCTTTGCTCCGAAGTAGTAATCGACTCCCACCACTGGAGAGTCACACCTATTAACTTGAAGGTGGCAAGTATTTGCTTCTGAACACCACTACATTCGACCATACGGAGGTGATGTTGGATATCCTTTTTCCATTGGCTCGTCACTATCACATCGGCTCCGCCCTAAAATTTTGGAGGATGCACTTTTTGTAAGGCTTCCCGAACTCTCTCCCACGCAGATGGCCCCGTGTGGGTTTAAACTACTGGTGTTGTCTATTGCGGCTGAGCCTGAGCAAACTGTTGGGCCATAGCGGTCATGGTTACATTAATGGCTTGGGCCACTATATTGGTAACCTCTGCTACAGTTATAGTTCTCTGTGGTAATTGGGTCCCACATCCTCTGCCCCTATATTAGCCCTAGCCGGGCAACCCCTTTTTGGCGGCATCTGAAATAAAAGCAGACTGTATCAGACTATCGTTAATGCAATTTATCATAACAAAAGATCATAAATGCGTAATTGAATACAACAGTCCTAATAATAGGGATCTATATAAAGAAAACTACTGTAGAGCGTACACAATCCGCACAGATCCTAAAGACACTAGCACCTGATGCTATGATACCATCTGTGACACCCCGCTTATTAAAATAACAGGTGGTCAGCCCTCTACTAAAATCAAACAGGAATCTCAAATGGCTCATTCTTAGCACCACTGTTGCACGGACCAAAAACACAACTAACCTCCCAAATTAAAATAGACCGGATGCCAAAAGTCCCAATAATATAAGAAATTTAAATCCATTAGCAGGAACTACAAAACATGAACATGTAATGTAATAGTAACTACACAGCAAAAAAAATAACCGAATAAGCTATCGGTTAATAGACCCATACAATATATCAAATGTATGAAATAAAAAGTATATACATCAATACAACACTTGGGAAACACACGCCCGATTAACACTACTCGTCCTTAACTAGATTATCAAAAATGAGATGAGACTATATCAAAAATCCTGCAACATTCCACAATTGCTACAGCTCCATAGACTCTGGAATGGAAGCTCATGCATGGCGTCCTTGTGGTGGGACACATAAAGATACAACAAAGGAAAAGAAAAAGAAAAGATAGATACGAATCAGCGCCCCGTTCTAAAAATATTTTAGCAAGTGAATTAAAATGCATAATAATTATGAATGTGAAATTCCATAATTAAGTTAGTGCCGCCCTCTCTTGAGACTTATACTCACCCCTCAACTACAAAGCGCACCTAAACGTATGCATTTTAAATCTTAGTTAAGCTACTTAACCCATATATGGATGACCCAATCTCATACTTACTCATTAACCCACACTCGCGTATCTAGTTCATACCAACATAACCGCTTTTAATATTATTCTCAGTGATCATCTATCAATTCATTACTAACAACCTTCACTAGTTATAAGCATATTGTTTCACACATTAATCTTTAAAGCCTATAAAATATTACTCTCGTCATAATACATGATTAATCATTTTATAACAAGTACACATACATATCACTCATTATGTGTATATTAACCATCCATCAGAGAATTAGCTCACTGGATGCAGTCTCTAAGTGCTACCATCTTTTAGGGAATACTCACACTATCCTATGTACCAACCGTCGGACTCCCACACCAACTTGGTAAAACAAAGCAAAATCGTATGGGAAGAGGCCATATTTCCTCACTTTAAAGCGAGACGAATCATACCCAAGACGTCTCACTCATGATAAAAGGCACACTGTATAAATACTGGACGCTATAACCTGGGGACTATACTCTCCCTGCATTCACTAGCCATGGGATTCACCCACATCGCGCAACTTCTCATGATAGAACTAGAGGGGTATGTTCCACATAATATATCATACACACAAGATATATATATATATATATATATATATATATATATATATACACCATCTCATATCCGAATGTATATATCAATAAACCCAGCTCCCTGTGTATAGCACTCATTACACTAGCCGATACTTCCCCACATATATTCCTAATCCGCTTTATTACTCAACCACTCACTTAAGCTTTAATAATCAATCGCATATTTGATTAATCATCAAGTTTGATATAACTCAGGACACACGACTTCTCTCAACTAGCCCGTATCCTATATCTTAAATTAATTCCTCCTACTAAGAGAATTTGTGAAGGAACCGCAGTATTAATCTCCCCAATATAATTCCATAATCGTCCCGATGTCTCCCCACCATCGCGTAGTATCATTATCCCGCTTTTTACATCATAAACATTAATATCACTTTATATTAGAGGGTTCTCAATCATTAATCCCAATTGAAAAGGAGTTAAATAATAGTTAGAAATCTATAATGTGCGAACCAAACTGATAGTTTCGTAAACGAACCGAACTGCATTTTATTTCCGGACCGGTTCGACATTATCAGTTTTTGTTCTCCAGACCTTACGAGATTTACCCAAATATCTATAACCCATTTCTAACTTAACTTCACCTTTCAAATCATTTATCTAACGTCAAATTCAAGAATTTATCAACAAAATCAAGATTTAACCCTTAATTTCCAAAACACAACAACCCACCAATTAATTATACAATAATTCATGCATAAGAATCATTTAGCAAGTTTAATCACTTGCCTTAAAGTTGTAGAATTCGAATCCTCTTCGTAGTTGCGGATATGGTCGAAAAATCTCAAGGTTTCTCTTATCTTTCTCTTCTTTCTTAGGTTTCTCTCAAGTGGGTTTTCTCACAAATGAGATTGGCCGACTCTCTCATAAGCCTAATAATGCCATATCTTTATTAATACCAACTTTAAATGATAATACACACGTAAAATGACTCGTATATTCGTATCCGAGTCCAACTAGCCACAAAGACACCGGAACCCAAATACAACCCCGGGGGACTCATTTTGACCATCTCAACCCATCCCGAATCAACCATGCACTCCAAATTGTCATTCGAGATTTCAATAATAAAAATTCCTATCCAAACCTCATATAGCTCAGACATATATGTCCGAGTTGAGAAATAATCAATTCCTGCCGCTTATACTCACATACGACGCAATATCATTTAATATGATTCTCTTTACTTTATCACACTAGTAAATATACAATTCACATAAATATTATATCTTCTACACAAATTAATATTTATTTTAAATTTCCATTTTAACTTTCAATTATATTAAATCACACCCACACACAAGGTAATTTAATACTGAAAATAAATGCTCAAAAGTAAGGGGTGATACAGGGATAACAAGTTGTGTACGAAAATGAGGCAAAACTATTTGTTTTATACAGACCTTAGGAAAATAGGGATCGAGCCTTGGTGGGGTCTGGATTAGGGGAAGAGAGAAGTAGAGAGTGGTGGAAAAAAAGACGAGATATGTGTAAGAGAAGACAACTGCGAAGAGGAAGAGAAGACCACATCTGAGTCTGAGTTACTATAGACTCAGACGCATGGACAAGTTCTAATTTGGAGTCACGGTATAAACCTCCCTACATTCGGTTGATTAATGATACCACTTATAATTTGGAGAGATCGAGATATACTAGTATAACGATAAGGTCGGTGGAAAATGATATTGGATCTAAAAAAATTCCAGCCTAAATGGCAGAACAAGGGCAGAAAATGGATGAAGAAAATGGTTGATAAATGGATGAGAAGAGAGGTATTGAAGAAGAGAAGTTTGAGCAAGAAAGATAGAGACGAGTGAGAAGTGAGAGATGAAGATGATGATAATGATGATGATGATGAAGGTGTGGGAAGGAAAAAAGGAGAAAACAAATAGGGGAATGAGAAGTGAGGAGTTAAGATAAACGGGCATAAAAATTTTCATCGTGTGTAGGAAACTCCCAAGGTCATTTAATTATTATTGTGACATTTGATCAATTTATGTTTGAAGAAAAGGGAAAGAGGACTCTCACACCGGGAAAATACAGGAGGAATAACAAACTTTTATATTAGGGTGGAGGGAGTATATTTTAATATGAGTTAGTGTATTTGTGATTTTAAGTTGTTAAATTCTTTGTGAAGTTTGATTATAAAGAGGGGACATATGGATTAACTCACTAATTTTGTAAAAATATGAAAACATGCCAAAATTAAATTACATAAACTTGTATTCTGGTATATATTTAGAAATTTAATTGGGGAAAGGATAATAACTATTGATTTAAGTAAACGGGTGCCCAAATACCATTCAAAGATGTCAATACAAATACTCCACATATGTGCATGAAATTTTTACAATTGAATAACGGGAAAAATTACAGATTGATACTTCGATTCTCAAATTTTGTATATGAATACCAATTTTAAGTTATGAAATGAGAAATAAGTTAACCAATATTTGAAAATTAAGCACTCTTGAAATTTTTAGGCACACAAGAACATGATTCAAATTAAATGTGAATGTAAGGAAAAATTGCCTGAAGGGGGACCCTACAATTGTGATAAAAACATAAAATAAATAAGAGAGAGACACTTGAATTTATATGGCTAGGCCATCGGGGACTTTTTTACAATAACGGTTAGGGTTTTTCTAATATAATATGAGAAAAATTCATATGAGAGTCTTTATTTATAGCCTTTAAGCTCCTGTTACAAATTGGGTCCCATTATTTGACATAAAATATCTTGGGACCCCAAACTGGATGATGTTATATCTCTAAACAAACCTCCGGGTGTTTATTTTCTTAATGTGCGTTAAGGGGCCTGCCTTTATTCACTTGGAGCACAAAGGGGTTGTCATTCGAGAAAAGATCCACATTAAGCATGAATTTTCAACAACTTCACATTATCTTACTAATTTATATTATTAGGTGAACAAGTAATTATTGAATGGACTAAATTATATAAAATTCAGACTTTTTCATTATCTAATTTTTGTTGTTTACTACTAAAAATTCTTATGTTTCATTCTCGTTAAATGTGAGTTTATAATAGTATTATGTTAACAAACATTTTGAGAGTTCATGCTTAGATTCACTCAACCTCTTTGGCCCCTCATACCGTTATTCATGTGAGTTGAAAAATTAGGGTGGTGTTAATGGTAACCCCATTTTTCTTCTTTCCACCATGTGACAAAAAATAGATATTTATACAAGCTATAAAAGTGTATTAAATAACATATACTCATTTAGATACTATTTCCTTCATTTATGTAAAAAACATAACTTTTAAAATTGTTCCACGATCTAAACATTTCTACATATGGATTCTAAACTATTAATTTCCTAAAAAAAACTCTCTTACTTGTAATGGTCCATGGCCCCTCACTCCCTTGAATCCGAGAAACCCACCCATTCTTTGTCATTTCTCGTCGGTTTTCATCTTTGCAGTTGAAAAGGGTGAATGGAAAAATACTAGATCCTTTCTTTTGACGCAAAAACACCCATAAAATTCGAGCTTAGCCATGCAAACCTTTTGATATATGTATAAATTTTAAGTAAACATGAAAAGTTTAGTATTAGCATTAATCTTATAATTTTCAGATCCATAAAATTGTGTACGATTTTAATAATCTGTTTTTACATATGCTGTCAATGTGTGTGTGTGTGTGTGTGTGTGTGCACGCAAGTGTGTATAATATTTCATATTCAATATACACACCATATAAATTTACGTGGTTAAATTTTCATCCTATTTACGTCCACAGGGAAGGGAAAGAAGAGATTTATTAATATAAGAAGAAGCTAACTTAAAGTGCTAGTTTTGTTAGCTCAAAGTTCAAGTCGTGGATACAAGAGTGCAAAAATTGATGCCCTGGGTTATTAGGGCCATTCCTTTCTATAGATAAAAGTGTCCTAAGGTTATTAGTCTTTTGCATAGTGATTGGTTGCCCCCCCCCCCCCCCCGCCACACACACACACACACACACAAACACACACACACACACACACATATATATATAATATTAGAAATGGTGTCTCCCCTGGAAAATATGCCATGTGTCATATTATATGTGTATCATTAATTAAAAGCTTTCATTTATTAGAAGTCGGCCTGCTCGATTTCCCACCACTTTTAATCTTGTTGTCCACCTGAATCGATATGTGCTTTTGATATGACATGCCTGCTTAATTGTTCATTTTTGTCAATTTAACCCATTAGCTACATGTGCATTTCATATGTTACTAATCCATTCTTATTACATCGTTAAGCCCCTTCATGTTCTCTTGGTAGAACCCTTCTTCTTCCCTCGGTACAACTTTTATATGAGCATGGTTTTGGAAAGTCACTTATCTCTCTGTGTTTGGAGCAGATGTTTTTCGCAAAGTGACTCTTCATTGAAAGAAAGGTATATTTTACCCCATTTCACGGTCATTCAACACAAGATTTGCAATAACCAGCCTGATGCCCATTCTTATTTTGAATAACATATATTATTTGAATAACAACAAGAACCAACGTGATGCCCAATCTTATTTTGACTTACATATATTATTTGAAAACAAATATTTTTTTAATTAATTGTTATGTATTTGTTAAATTGCCCCTGTGAAGTACTGTTTCTGTTATATGCTTCAATCGGTATGTTGTAATTATTGTGCCTTTAATGGGAAGAAAATATGTATGATACATGTCGCGTTTTTCATTACCAAAAAAACTCTTTACCTTGGTTATCAGATATATAAGTCATGAGGATCCTTGGAATGCATACTACGTGTTTGTATTTTGGTCTATGTGATGCTCTTATTGGTCGATTTACTTCATTGAATTTTTTTTTATTTAAAGAAGTTAAAACTATGATCAATCATTTAACAGAACATTCAAATGATTTGTGATGATGATCACCTACTAAAAATAAGCTACAGTAACAACATACTATTATATTAACGACATGGAAGAGAAATTTCCATTTTCCAAATCAACATATTCTACACGTTGGGTTTTATTGCAAACTAAATGCACTATTCAGGGACTTAGGCAATTCATTTGAACATGAGAAATTATTTTTTTAGAGTGGCTTCCTAATACAAATCTTTCCTGTAGATTTGGAAGCCTCCAATCGTCGCAATGCTAATTTTGATGACATTTATCGAAACAATGTTCTTCATGGGTTCATATAACATCCTTAATAATGCTTTTGGTATGGTGTCAAACCTGCTTTTATTACTCTCTCTTGCTTTCAATACATATTTATTTTGGCTGCTTTATTCTTCAGGCTTCCCATAGAACCTTTTTATTATTTTAGATGTTGTCTCCTCTACTACTCAAACACTACTGAGACATGAGCATTCAAAGATCTCAACTAACTATGGTAACACGAATGAAGTTCTGAATGTTTCTTTTAATTCCTTTTCTAGCACATGTATGGTATTCATTCATGTTATATAATATTTGGGTCTATGCTCCTTGATAGAGTAGGACAAAGTCTATTTATATTACATATATAGACTTTTAATACATTGTTACTAAATTTCAATTCATACTGAAGTTGAAATATTCAAATGTATTATAAATTATAAATTATGAAGTTTGTTTTGTTATTACACATAACAAAGTATACGAGTTACTTTTAATGTATAAATTACATAGATTTACAAAAAAGAACGCGCATTGCGCGGGGCTATAACCTAATATATATATATATATAAGAGAGAGAGAGAGAGAGAGAGAGAGAGAGGGAGAGAGAGAGAGAGGCTCTCATACATACTTCGTATACAAACTACAGGCGTAAACCATTTTTTCTAAAATATTAAAAAAATATTTTCAAGTTGAGTTTTTTTGTGTGGTATTTAAGCATTTTAAGAGATCCATATAAAAAAATCAGCTCACAATAATTTTTTTTTGCTATTTTTAAAAAATCGATAAAACTTTCGCAGCTTTTAAAGATTTTTTAAAATAGCAAAAAAATATTATTTTGAGCTGATTTTTCTATATGGGTCCTCTGAAATGTTTAAATGTCATATAAAAAAAATTAAGCCGAAACATATTTTTTTTTACTATTTAAAAAAAATAGGGGAAGAGAGAGATAAGTAGGGGATATCAATCTTGTAAAAATGCTAAATACCGGTTTGGCCCCAAATATAAGTGTAGTGTCAAAATAAAACACAATTTGTCTTATTTATATCCACTGGGAAGGGAAATAAAAGATTTATGAATAGAACAAGAAGTTGACGTTGAGTGTAAGGATTGCTAGCTAAGAGTTTAAGTCGTGAATACACGAGTGCGCAAATCGATGCCCAAGTCATTAGGGTCATTCGTTTTTATAGATACAAGTTTTCTAAGGTTATAGATATTTTGCATAGTGATCGGTTTCCATCTTTAATTGTATCTTTAAAGTTGTAGAATAATATTAAATCAGGATCTACCCAAATTTATGACCCCCGATAATTATTAATAATTAGGTTGATCGAGTCTATTTATTAAAAGTTACAACATGTCAAAACAATTTAAATATCTCCTTAGCATGAAGTAGAAATAAATATCAATGATACACCAAAGTAAAGATCGACATGAGAACCCCTCAAATACTAATATAAATGAATAAGAATTGATTACATCACCAAGTAAAAATCTATGCTGCTTGACAACAACTGATACATTCAAATCCTCTTGAATTAAATTTATATTTTACAACTTAGTGCAAATATGAAGAATAAAGTAAACCTCGCAGCTCTCAGAATAAATGAAGAATATCTATAAGTAGGTACGACCCCTACATCTTCAGAGCTCGGTAATAAATGGAACGATAGATAATATGCTCAAGTAAGAAACTAGATCGGGTACACGGGAGCACATGTAACAACATGATGGGTCAGGCCCATCGCAATAAGATAATAGCTACACAATCAAGTGGTAAAACTATCAATCATCAGGATTAATAATAAATTCTATAACTATTAGATTATCTGTTATCCATATAAATCCATCATTTATACATATACATATACATCCTTTTACCTGCCTATATCGAATATACCAAACCCATATCGCGAATTCGAGCCATGCAATATTTTATATTAATTCATAATAGGCCCATAGTGTGTAGCCTAAAAGTATCCAAACGTTTTTTAATCCGTTAAGCATTACACTGCCCCCTTGCGCATAAGGTTAATAACGTATATACAATCCACAAATCTAACTCAATATTTAATTTAAGTCTAAAACATTTAGAGTATTATTATTTTCAATCACTATGCTTTAAACCCCCCCAATATTTCCCATATAACCCGAATTTACTGAGTAAAATTTCACTTATAAAACTATCATACATGTTCTTAAAATGTAACTATGTTACAACCTCTACTAGATTCGTGCGTACGGTATCACATCTTAGTTGTTCGCATGCCACAATTCATAATGTAAAAATACAGGCCTTATTCACACGTTGCACGAAAACCAAGGTTCGCCAGAAGTAGATTTATACACCCCTTGTCTCAAGCCCGTAATTCAAATCACCATTTTCTTCTTAAAACGAAGTTCTATGCCACCATACCTCCCAAATATGATCTAGGAGAGTTGTTAAAGTCAATCCATACTTACTAATTTCACTTTCTCATATATACTTGTGCACTTTCAATATATGATGCCATAACCAAGCATTACATTAAAATTCGAAGGGAAATACGTCATTACATGTAAAGAAATAGTCTACCACATGATTCCATTTAAATATGAACATTAAAACGGGAAAATATAATTCTCTACCCAATTTTATTAAACTAATTTAAGCTAGTAATGAAATTTCAATAATTAGTTAACTAATTTAAACTACTCATGAAATTTCAAGAATTGCATTTATTCATTTATGTACAAAAATCACCCTTCTTCCATATATCAAATAATCCTAATTATTTCTACACTATTTTTATAATTTATAAAAACTTGTTTAGGTAGAAATTATTATTTACATCATGAGAGGATAAAATAAAATTATCTTTCCTTGAATGATGAATACTAAATACCAAAAGAAAGATAAAAGAAATCTCTTTGAAAAATCTCTTGCAATTGTTCCTCAAAATCCCCAATTTCTGTAAATAAGCTCCCAGTGATATAAAAAGAAACCCCTTGAGAAATTAGTTGAATTGATCTTCCAAATGTTATAAGGTTTTTATTTTAGATAGAAAAAGATAATTTGTGGGTTGGGAGTTGGATTGTGATTTTTTTTGGAGGTAGTAAGGTTTCCTTAGGTTTTTATATCGATTCCTTACTTCTTATGCTTTTACTATTTGGAAAGCACTAAACATCACCTCTCGTCCAAATGAAAGATTCAGATGCCATGGACCCTCACTCCTATTGGCAAAGGATACTTTAATATCAGTTTTGGCAGCCTTAAAGACTTTCAAAAGGCTTGTCAAATCGAGTTCACAAAAATTTCAGGTAGGTCATTTTAACGTCTTTCAATGGGTTCCTGAATTTTCTCTTGAAATTCATTTTTCAAGAATTGCTCATGTATGGGTCATGTTTGTGGACCTTTGCTAAGACTATTGGGATCTAAGACTCTTATTTCAAATAGCAAGAGGTATTGGATTGACTTTAAGTATCACTTAAGCTGCCCTTTCTATGTCTGTTGGAACCTATGCCCGAGTTCTTTTTGAAATGGACCTATCAGTAACCCTACTCACTCGCCTCTAGGTTGAAAGTGCTACTCATAACTTCTATGTCAATATCACATATGAGAGCCTCCCATCCTTTGTTCTTTTTGTGGGAGTCAAGGTCACACTTTGAAAGAATGCAAATCCTTGCAAAAATCTAAAACCATTATAGCCATGGAGACGAACAAGAACATGATTAAACCAATCTCATATGATGAGAACTAAGTAAGTAAGATAACTCATCTGAATGAAATAAAAAATTCACAGATGTCGAAATAAAAAGACTTGAAAACTCAGGCGAGTCTCCGGCCAGCTCAACAACCCAACTAGTAAACATCATGGAATTTTCAAAAAAATCTGGGATTGCCCTTAAAATCTGGGATTACCCTCGTGAAAGAGGATATAACTATGGATTTGGATGAAGAAGGTAACCCAAAAACCCCAGTCAATATTATTCAAATTTCTAACAATCTTGATGGACACATGGATGTTCCCAATAGGAATGATGAGCAACAAAATCAGTTCTCAACAAATTTAGTTGTAGAGAAATCCGATCAACAAAGTCCATCTAAAAAGGTTTCTATCTTCGAAAATAATGGGGTTATTAAAAAATTATTACCTTCGGTTGAAGCTATTGCTCCATATACGAGTACAACAGCTGATCAAGTTTATCAAAATGTCACAATTCAATATATAATTCACCAATCAATTGTTGATAATGATAGTCACGAATTTGATGAAATGCCTCATTTGGAGGACATCCCGGACTCAGAAGAGTATAACTCGTCCCCAAAAATTCGTGAATTGGAACCAAAAAGTAATCAAATTGATTTAAAAGGTGATGTGGATATAGTTGATGGTTAATTATACCTATATGTTGAAATACCTATTCTAAATAATACGACATATAATTTGGGTAGGTCATCTAGTTCAGCTCAAGCTCATGCTTTTATTGAAGACTTAGTTAGAAAAAAAATGGGGAAAAAACACCTGCAAATTTATAATACCCAAGTAAGAAATTCATTTGATCTTTTAGTAGATATTAAGATGAAACATATGTCAGTCAAGATTCAATGACTAGAAAAGATTAAAATGTCAGGTCCCTTCATGTTGGATGAGTGTCAGCAAAACCTATAATAAGATAAAAAAAAGTTTGAAGCCATTTTTATTAATGCTATGATGCCAACGTCTGAATAATTTCTTCAAAAGGAAAAGGTATTGGCGTACCTATCACTTAGACTTTATGAACTAGTTTTCTGGCCATTACCTTCATGCGTTTCCTTTTGGTAATATTGAACATAACACTTATGGGAGGTTCAACAAGCTAAGTATTACCCGAGGGAGTGTTGGTGGTCGGATAGTTAGAAGAAGGCCTTGACCTGGCTGGCTGAATAAGAGGAACTTCTTTTTCCCTTTTCCCCCTCAAAATTTCCTCCTCTAAATCTTCATTTTCATCAAGAGATAATTTTATCTTATGAATGGAAAAATAATCTTCAGGAGGTGGAGTTCTACAAGAACATGAAATGGTTGAGTTAAGGCCAATACAAATAAAGCTAAAATTATACAAAGTAATAAGATCCTTACGAGAAGAAGAAGGCTTCAAAGGATTTCTAACTGCCCATAATAGTTTCAAGTAAACTAGGACTTACTTGGACCATAAATTCATAAAAAAATGGGGTTACCCCTGCATCAAACTCAACCCCAACTATGATAAAGGTGCTTCAAACCTTATGATTATCAACAGTTCCTTTCAGAATAGTTGTCTTTAAGAGGTGAAAAGACTAATAAAAGACATGAGGTTTGGAAAGAGTCCTCATGGGGATCGAGATGGACTGATAGAAGCCAAATTACCTAAAAAATTAGGCAGGCAAGTATATATCCCTAAAGGACCTGAAATTGGGGGCAGTTGGAGGTAATATTTCATAGTACAAATCTCTAGCAATGAAAAGTTCCCCAACTGGGATCGACCTGTGCTCTAGGAGGGATTCATTCAAAATTAAAGCAAGCCAAAATAGTGCTTCAGTGGCTACCAACAAAGACCGCAAATAAAGCCACGGTCTATCAATTGGTAAGTTTCTAAACGTATTAATGAGCGATTTGAAGCTCTTATCACCTATCTTAGGTCAATAATAGACATGATAATGGTTAAATTCAATGTTGTTTTTTATATGGTTATCTCCGGGAAGTATGTATGCAACCACATTTGGAGAATCCATAGTGTCCCACCTTAATTGGCATTAAAAGGATCCTCTAAGATCTCATAGAAACTCTTATAAAAAGAGCCTAAAATATACGGGTCCATAGAAACTTCTCTACCTTCCATTAAAATGACAACTGGAAAATAATACTCTAACATCACTCTTTGATATTTGATAAAAAAACATGTCTTGACAGCCAAAATAAGAGGAAGCAAAAATACTCATTTTCATCCACACTCCGAGTATTCTTCATGTGTGTACACATGAAGGTGGAATATGACAGGTGGATATTTTTCCTTTTGAGCTTCAATGGAATTTCAGTTGAAGGTAGGAGTGGGCGAACATGTTCCCCTAGGGATTTAAACTTAGTTAGCTATTAAATGTTCGAAATAGTGGGACTTATCATACCAAAATTGAACTCAAAGCAATTAAAATATGAGACAAAAATGGATTGTACTAAAGACGATAAACGAGTCAGGTTCAATATATCTTAAATTAGGTTTAATGGCGTCAAGAATGCCGAATTCATACATTTCTACTAATTTGTGAGTAAGCATTTGATGCACCCACTTAGGACATTTTTCGTTATCAAGCTCCCTAGGCCAAACTCTAAACTTGAATGTGGATGGTGCTTTGAGATTATTGGAGTTTTGGACTAGGATATTGTGGTCCCTAAATCTAGGATAGTAAGGAGATACGAGTAATGAGAGTTGCTCCTTGAAGTAGGGACCAATAGTAGAGACATGCCGCATGTGAAGATCTAATGGGATAAATAATGCTATTAACAATGATAGAATAATTGGCTAAAATCTTATGGATGGTTTCATCGAATTGAAGGTAAGCATAATTATTTGAAGAGATAAACGCCATTGATAGTGAAGGCTTGAAGAAAAAGATATTATGCTTGAGGGTTGAGAATGTTTTTAAGGAGAGAAGACAAATGGTAAAAGGATAATGTTTGCTAAAATGAGCTTAAATAACTTAAAGAGAGCCGCTTAAAATTCCAAGTAAGTCCAAGTAAAGGTCAACACATGTATTTGAGTATGTTCCTTCCAAAAAATGTAACAATAGGGAAGTGAGGAGACAAGTGGTACTCTTGGTGGCTATATCAATCCAAACACCCTTATGATTAGATTTGCTATCTAATAATGACCCAAAAAAATAAAATCAATAGTGAGAGTTCCAAGATGACCAAGTGTGTTGGTTTAAGGAAAATTGAATTTTTTTTGTCCATGTTTGAATTAATAATCTTAAAGATGACTAAAAGTCATCATTTGGACACTACCACATGTGTTATGAGATTTGGTGGGACCATTGCCAACTAAAAGGCATGCATGCAAAAAGGGGTCTAGAATTTTTGCATTTTAGGTCTAAAAAGTACAAATAATGTTATGGGTACATTTTAACATACCAAATTTGGTTATGGTACAAAATATTTTCCAAATGAATGAGTTAAAATCATATGCTAAGGTAACAAAATTGGTTAACGTGAAAATTAAATACCAAACAAAATGAGGAAAATAGAAATCACATTCACAACTTGATTGGTTCAATAACCAACCATCAATGCTCATTCAAAATAAAGTAATATTCTTCCATTAAAAGATGAAGGTGACAGATTACAAAAGTTAGAGAGAAACATAACATTACACTATTGGAAGTGTGACATAGTGGGGAAAAAGTAAGTTTAATAATGGTGAAAAGTATTCCATAAATAATTAGTATACTTTTCCTCCAAATCTAGACATAACTTAGTTTGGGACAACTCAAAGAATAATGTTTCATGAGATTGAAAATTTAGTACACCCTTTTTAGCCCAACGCTTTAACTCCATAGATATGGGGAGAATCGTGTTTGATGTCAAGCTTTCAAAATCTAGGCTAGTTTGATCCTCTGAGTTATTTAGGTAAACTCTCTCAAAATTCTTCCACTCCTCCAAAGTTCTATTGGAAAGAGAGTAAAGTTCATCATGAGTGTTAATTCGTCTCCTATAATCTTCAAAGTGAACAGAGATTCAATTGATCCTTTTTATGATGAAAGGATAAGAAGGAAGAAAATAGAAAATATGGGCCTTGGGTATTCCAGGAAAATTAGGAAGATTTTTAAGGGTAGGGAGAAGAAAAAATATAATTTGTGTGACCTTTAAATAGAATGGAGGGGGAATGGGAAAAGGTGTAAAGATCCTCCAGAGCTTTGCTAGCATCTCTATCTAAGGATGGATCCTTTAAATGAGGATGACTGATTGGAAAGCCATTATTAATATAGTGCTCCAAGTTCTTAAAAGAATCCTCCTCTATAAAATGAGGATCAGTAGATAAGACAGTTTCAGTGACCAGGGATTCAAAACCATCCAGGTCAGACAAAACAAAATTATTAAACATACTATTTGAGACAATTTGGTATGATGGCTGAATAAAAGTATGGAAGGTAGGACCGACCTTGTTGTATCTGAAAGACTCATAGGTAGCACAATGCCAAGAAACCAAAAATGTTCAAATACTCATTGGTATCACACTTAAAGGGGTAAAGGGGCTTGATCGGTCATGACCAAACATAACCCCCTAAATTCATAATATAGTGAAGGTAGTCCACTTGAAACAAATACTCAAGGGGGAAGTGGGGACGTATGATGGTGTGATTAAAACTCAGCTCATAAAGACTAGGAGCTGGCAGGGGATCACTATTGACAAAGATGGTATATAGGCTCTAATCAACAGGTTTATTAAAGCCTTATTCATTTGACCCAACCTCAACCCTTTCTAGGGATTTACCCCCTAACAAACTGAGGTTTGTTGATCATAGAGAAAGACTTAGTTACTCACAAGAAATAAGAAAGTACATATGCGATTAGCTTAACCTTAGAAAGCTTAAAAATAAGGGGCTATCATATACAGTGACAAGAATAAGAGGAACCTTCAAAAATGGTTTTACAGTAAGAAATCCGACCAATTTGGGTAGAGGAGGAATAACAAGTTCTGAGATTGGAGCGTACTCAGTAGGCATGTATGTCTCCCAAGACCCTCAACCATCAACATCAGTTTGATTTGCATCATTGGGTGGAAGAGTATCATCAACAGCAAGGTCCTAGTTATTTTCAAAGATATTGGTAGAGTTTCAAGTGAATCCAGGTTCATGAATATTCTAGGAACCGACATTATTGTTCTTTAAATGAGCCATTTTTGTGCAAATAAAAGAAAGAATATGAAGATGCAAATGGATCAAATGAAATACCAAAGAGTTAATTGATTAGGATGAAAATGATATCATCGCCAAAAGACACATACTTATGTTGCATTTACGTCGGAGAAATGATGACCAAAACGTGGGATGATGGCGTGAGAAGCTTAACAGCCCCTACTTAATTTTCTCCCCAAAATCAATTAGTGTGGAGTGTATGTTTATACCACATTATCACGATCCAATGAGGCGTTTCCACATAGATTATGAATCGACAACGATAGTCGAACTATAATACACACTAGCTTAAAATAATTGGCAAGTCACTTGCATGGCCCCTGTCATGGTTTTGGACGTGGTGTACAAATAGAGGAAATGATCTTAATAGGGGCGTTAGTGTAGCTAGGTGGGAAATAATTAGGAGGAATAACCCCACAATAGTTACAAAGCAGTTACATTGTATGGAAAGAAACTTTAGAAATAAGCAACGAACATACAAAGGAAAATAGGACCCCTCACCAAAAAACTACATTTATTCGTTTTATCCTTTCCTTTCTTTTCTTTTACTTTTCATTTATTTATTGATTTTCTTTCATTCAAAGTAGATTGTAACTTTCTTTTAATTTTATTAAAAGTTTTTTCCCTTTACATTTGATTTTGTTTACTTTTTTGCTTTACATTTCGTTGTGAAATCCTTTACTTTATCGCCTTTAATTTTTTTTTAATTCCAAAGATTTACTTTTTATTTAGTTCATGTAATTTACAACTTATTTTTTCTAGTTAATTCTAGTAATTTAGCACTCACATCAAATTCTTCCATAAGTAAACATAAGTCTTCTTAATTGAAGCATCGAACGTGACACAATCGCCAGATATCATCATAAGTCTACGATATATTGGTTGGCAAGATCAAAACCATTCCTGGAACGCTCGCTCGCAATTTAACTCTATTCATCAAGCCAAGTGAAAATCACACAAACATAGATTTACGTTAATTATTGATGCCAATGTATCTTAAGCATAAGTGTGACTGTTTGTAGTTCCTCGACAACTATTCTATTATCTAAGAGTTGAAAGCCTTTAGGATTTTTCTTGCTTAACCTTGGTAGGTGATCATTTCCGGATCTTGGTACTCCTCACTAAGTTGATTGGATATTAAACGAGAATCATAGTGTACGACAATGTCTTATGCTCCCATGGTAATCTCCTTTTGCAGGACAAGTATCATGGCCTCATATTTAATTTCATTATTAGACACCTTAAATCCAAGCATGTAAGGGCAAATAATTTAGCTTAGGATTTGTAATTTGTTTTATTTGCCACTTCGACAAATTTGGCATATCCTGTTACAAATCGACACGCCCTGACACGATGAATCGAATTTCAACATCTCGAAGTTCAAGACTACTCCACATTCTGAAGGTATAAATATTTTAGGAGTTTAAATTTATTTACATTTATATTTGGGAGATTTTTATAAAAGATTTTTTGTAAAAATCGAGACAAATTTTTAGAGTTAAAAAATAATTTATATTGACCTCATTCAAACAAGATGATAATATCGTTCGAATGAAATGGCTATTTCGTTTGAAAGCTCGTTGATCGTTTTTTCAAACGAACATCCAATGAGGGTGTTTTGTTTGAATTCTTTGGAAACTCGTTAGATGCTGGTTCCAACAAGATTGGAGTTTCGTTCGAATGAATTGTGTTTTCGTGCAAACGAGATGGCATTCTCATTCGAACGACTTCTATTTTTCGTTCAAACAAAATTTGATGCCTTGAATTTTGTGTATGACCTAAAAATACCTGTTTCAAAAATAATTTAGTAGAGACTCTTGAAAAAATGCAACTTGCATAACTGTGATAAAAGTCCTCAATCCTTTTAGGTCAAAACACATTTTTGATTCACAAAACATCCTCCCCAATATACTTTTGAATCCATTTGAAACCCTGATAGTTTCATACCTGATTTATACTTGTGGAGAGAGAACTTTACTACTGACTGTAACACCCCGCATTTTTCATGCATTAAATATTTAATTAATTCGGGAATTTAAAATTACTTGTGAATCGTAATTTAATTGAATTAATTAGGGAAATATTATTTAAATATTAATCGAGGAATAAATGGTTAATATTTACGGGAAGTTATTTACTAAGTGAATAGTAATTATTTATTTAAGTCATTTCGAGTATTCATGACAGGATAGGCACTTATCTCAACCGGGAGTCGGTATAGACTAAAGGGGTGAGGGGATAAACATTTTTATAAATTAATTCGGATGCCAATTTTGAGTGTACGGTTGAGTCCGGATGGGCCGAGATAGTCGGAAAAGTGTATCCGGGGGTATTAAACGGGTCACGGGACGTTTTTAGACATAGCCGGGCCCACACGGGGGCATTTGGGTCACTTGGGCTTGGCCCATTAGGCAAAAAACGGGATTTAGGTAAATTAAGGAAATTGGAGGAATGATATAACGGCTGATAGAGTTTCAGAAAAAGGCTAATTGGATTAAGGAACCCTAATAGCAGTTAAAGGCAATTTTGGGATCACTAGAGAGCCAACAAGGATCATCTTCAACCTTGGAATTCATCTCCGAATCAGACACTACGAAACCTAAGGCAAGTGGATAACTTGCAATAGTATTAAATCTGTTTTGAAATTCATATTCATGTGACGTGTTTGATCAAAAATTCATTTAGGGTGTTCATGGCATAAACATGAGGTTTTGAAAAGTGATAATCTGATTTACGAATTTTAATGAAAATTCCGGTAGAAATCTGATATTATGAACTGATACATATCTGGTAGGATGATATCTGGATAGTTAGAAACGAATTTGGTGAAGGTATTTGGGATGTAAATGGGTTAAGGGTTAAAGATGAATTTTTCCCCAAATCCAGAAACTGTAGTTAATGGACGAATTAATGATGTTGGTGGACATTCTGGAGGTTCCTAATAAGGTTTATAACATGTATTAATGCTAAGAGGGCTTGAGGTTACTGGTAGAAGGAATTAGGGTTTGAGAATTTCCGTCCATGGCTGATTCTGTCTTCGCGAAGAAGACGAAGACCTGTTCGATCGATCGATCGAAGGTCTGGGGTCGATCGATCGAAGGTCGGCAGATTTCGGCAATTCTGCCCAGTTATGTGTATAAAAGAAAAAAATTTATATAATAAATCCTTATGTAATTAATTATGGGGAAAATTAATACATGAGTCTAAACCTAATTAATAATGAGTAAAGTTAATTAGGATTTGAGGAAAGTTTTGGGTGACACGTCATGATTATAAATTTGAGAGTCGGGAATTTAGACTCGAGTGAGGTTATTTCGGGCTACGAGAGTAAGTCCAAATTTATGGTGGGAGCGACACCAAAGGTGACTAAATTAATTAATGTGCAAATTAATTAATAATTAGGGTTGGACCATAAACTCTTAATAAATAAAATAGGCTGGTGTTACGGATTTAGTACATGGTGTAGCCGGGACGTTTTATTTTTATATATATATACGGTGTGTGATAGTATATATATACAGTGTGTGTGCATTAATATCAGAGATTGAATATTACTATTATATACTCTAGTGCTATAGGGGGAGGTTGAGCGTAGTGGATGAACCCCCTAGCTTGAGGAGTAGGGCGAGTATAATCCCAGGTCATAGCGTCCGTTATATGGGTGAGGGGCATCTCACTTTCAGGCAAGGAATATGACCGCCTCCAATTCGTATGTTAAACTAAGTTAGTGAGCGAATCTAACTTGGATAACTAGGTTACGTGAATACACCTAGTGGGATAGCACTTGGGAATTTTTTTATTTTGTGAGTATTCTTACTCGGTCGAAAGTTGGCATTAAATGTTATTTCAGTATGTTTGTGAATACTGTAATATGATTGAATTATATAATTAGGCAAATAATTATATAGGGAATAATTAATACATAGTGAAAAATGTATTAGGTATATAACTGGTGTGAATGTTGTATGGAATTAAAAGGAGTAATGATTTAAATAAGTTGACGTTTATAATAACTTAAGGAAAATCATGATTTAAGGCATACTCGTTTAGAGTTGGTAAAGTTCAAGGGTTAAAATAAACAATGGGTCAGGGCATAGGACCTAGTGAATTAATTGGAAGCGTTAGTAGTGCACATTAGGGGAGGGGTGAGGAAGTCCTCAAGAGAGTGCGGCACTAACTAAAATATGAAGAACATGCATATTTATTTATTACTACTAGTTAATCATTTGTTAAATGTTTTCAAATGTTTTTGGGTACTAATCCTTGCTATAAAAATTTTAAAAACCTTTTAGGTGTCCAACCACAAGGGCGCCAAGCTTGACTCTACTCCAGGTATCCTTTGCTGCAGCACATGTGGATGTTGCGGGGTTTTGATAGACGCCTCCTTCTTCCATTCTTATAGAGACTCTCTAGTAGTTATCTGAGCTTGTCGCTCACAGTTCATTTATCAGTAGTAGACTTGTTGAGATGTTTTTCCTGATATTTACTTGTATTGGTTATTTGGACCGATGGTTTATTCGGTTAGGTATTTTATTTATGGATGGTTTTTTAATTAACTGTGATTGTGTATTGTTGTATGTTCCGCATGAGTTTTAATTTAATTAATTGAAAGATAAAAATTGGCACCGATCTATTTTTCTCACTTAGGTGGTTAGTAATTTAAAAAGGCGACAGTGATGCTAAGAATGGACCAACTGAGAAACCTTTTCTAACTTGATTTAGGACTGATCACCCGGGATTAATTAGGCGGGGTGTCACACTGACCTTATGACCCGAGGGATCACTACTGGAAGAAAGGCTAATTGGTGGATACTGAGGGTGGATCGCCACCTGTGGACTGCTCTGGATCTGAGTGAATTTCTTTAGAAAGTTCTGTAAGTAAGCTGTCTTGTAAAATTGTCTAAAGTGCTGAAATAAAGGTTTTGCCTTGAGAAGGGATTTTTTTCTCATATATATTTGTGATTGCATGTGTAGTTTATTTTTGTGTTTGGAACAATCATCATATGCAAACCGAATTTTACAAAGATTAAAATTTGGTAAAAAATTGGATTTGTGTTTGGAGGCATTTAATTAAATAAGTTATCCCATTAAGATCATGCGCACTCTCAAATTGGTATTAGAGCTTGTTACACAAAATTACTGTGTGATCTTTTTTCGTAAATGTTTTTCTTTGATATCAATTTCTTTGAAAAATTGTTGATCTTGAAAAAGACATGATTTTATTGGATATTTTGTATAATCGAATGACCATCTTTTATGGTACCAATTATGCATATTGGAAAGCTAGAATGAGATCTACTCTTAAGTCAATTGATGAACTCGTCTGGTTGCTCTGTGAAATAGGGTAGACACCACCCACTGTTACTGTTGACAATGTCATTGTCCCTAAACATGTCTCTCAATGGACAGAAGACGACTTTAAATGGAGCAACTTTAACTCTCGCAGTTTGAGTGCCATCTCAGGAGCAATCACCCCAAATGAGTTCCACTGCATTGTGATGTGCACCACGTCTAAAGAAGCTTGGGACACCTTCTAGCTCACTCATGATGGTACCAATGCTATTAAAGCTTCTAAGCTACAGAATCTCACCAGAAAATTTGAAACAATCACAATGCTTGAATCTGAATCATTTGACAAGTTTTATGCCCGACTGTTCGATATAGTTAACTCGAGTTTCTATTTAGGTGAGAAAATACTTGAGACACTTGTCCTTAAGAAAATTTTGAGATTGCTTCCCACCCAATTTATTCCTAATGTTACCGTACTTAATTCATTAGGGATCCTATACACTCTTAGGTTAGAAGAACTTGTAGGCCCCTTATGCTTTTGAATGTGTTTTAAGGATGTCAAAACCATTTTCTCTTTTTGAAAAAAAACTATTTTTCAAACTTTTTTATGCAACAAGTTGTCAACCAATTTTAACTTAACCAAATTTTATCTTGATTAATCCTAAACAAACATCTAGTGATTAAAGCAAGTAAAGTAAGTAAAGAATGCTCACAAAGCCGGATGTATGAGAAAACCACTAAGGGAAAAAAGCCTCGGATAACCCAAGCCAGATAATCACTATTATATGGATTTACAAATTTTAGACGGTAGTCTTACTCAACGACTTGATACCCACGAGACTTGACGCTCCTCTGATCTTCAACCACTCCTCCACAGTTCCCACGCAAATCCTTTCACGATACATATCCACAGCAAATGCCTCCAAGAATTGTAGCTTGGAAAGT
This sequence comes from Sambucus nigra, assembly GCA_949130495.1. Taxonomy (NCBI): domain Eukaryota; kingdom Viridiplantae; phylum Streptophyta; class Magnoliopsida; order Dipsacales; family Adoxaceae; genus Sambucus; species Sambucus nigra. Next base: position 213,186,181 of record OX422213.1, on the reverse strand, counting down.
CTACGATGTTGAACATGAACTCCTTCGCTTCTTCACTGCAAAACCCAACGATGTTAAAATGTATAACAAACCACTATGGTGCAAACAAAGATCATTTTTGCATATGTTAATGACAACTCGGATCTTTGAAACTCTAAGGATGTTTTTCGTCTTTGAAAACCTTAGAAAATTTGTGCAGAAAATGTACTGTATGTAAACTCTTTAATAAACTTCAATATGTCATAGTCTGTGTGGGATCGTGACAAATAAAAAATCTACATATGACTCAAATAATATCTTGTTCCGGGAATAAATCAAATACACATACAATGGACTCAATTGAAAATTTTGTCCTTACAAATCTCTCCCTTTGACTATTCAGGGACAAAACCAACAGTGAAATACCTAAGTCGGGTAATCAAGCCATATGACACCTATATCCCATCCCATAAAATCCAAAATTAAAAATCACAGGACAAGACTACTAAATGATGGTCCGACAAGCATGAACTGTCTGAATGTGATGAAGACTTGAAATCTCGAATCTTTAAAGCATATCTACCCACATGAAATAGATAAAGCATATCTACCCACTGCAAAGCTGCCCCTACCAGCTTAAATGTTGCCAGTATCTGCCTCTGCACATCTGTACACTCATACATCCTCAAATGCCTTTGGATGTCCTTCTTTCACTGGATCGACACAACAATGTCGGAGCTCCTTACAAACTCTGGAGGGTGCGCCTTCTGAAAGGCATCACGGACATGTTCCCAAGAAGACGGGAATGCATGAGCTTGGAGTGGCCCTACCATCGGTGCCTGAGGTGGTGCCTGCTGCATAACTGCTAATGCGGCATTTACCGCCTAGGCTATAATGGCGGCAACTTTAGATGCCACCCATATTATTTAAATAAAATGTATTCGTATCTCACACATTCAATAATCAAATTACTTAGCTCAAGTATTAGTTAAGTCTAAAATGTTCTTAACTCAGTTAAATTTCTCAATTATTCACATATATTAAGTAGCAGTGAATTAGTCACAAGTACATATATAAGTCACCCATTACATAGATACATATATGGCACCCCTAAGCTAAGCTGCGATGCACGCATACTCTGTTATCGAATCCCGGTACATCATATACATAAGGATCACGTGTACTGAATCACTTAGGAACCATTTCAATACAAATCACACATAGTGGAGGCGAACATAGTTCACATACCCATGGGTCACTCACATACCTACGCTCCCATGGTCAGCTGACTTATCAACTCACAAATATGTCATTCACAGTCCTATGTCCTTAAGGTACCAGTCTAAATCCCCCGAAGGCACACAAAGATAAGAAGGTCCTTTCCCGAAAATCAATCTCCCGTGAAGTATGGTAGGTATGTCCTACACATAATCATTCATATACTAAGTATTCACAAAACTTAGGTAATAATCATTTTAGTACAGGTATATTCCATCTCCACATCGTATGTCTCGCACATATAATAATATCGTCCTATTTATTCTACATAATAGGTTTAGCGCGATAATTCTTGACATATAACATTGAGTACATACCCTATCCCTAATAGGTTATTAAGTCCCCTGCTAGTCTCTAAGGTTATCTCGGTATTTAGAGTCCCTTTGATATTGGTCCTAACCTTACATCATCATCCACCCAAACTCGCTCTCGATTTAAGAAATTTCTAACCGTACCTCACTCGGTAAGCATCCCTAAGAGTCCCATTAAATTCCATAAGGTATAACATATTCCGGGCATTAATTACAATCCTACTGACCTCAATCAAGTACCACAATCTTTTATAAGTCACACTACAATTTCTTACAAGCTTGGGATTTAGCAAACCTTAAAAGGAACAATTTTACAAAAATCAGAAGGGGTCGATCGATCAATGGAAAGGGGTCGATCGATCGATCCATCGACATTCTTGAGTCGATCGATCGATCGAACAGGTATCTGCCCAGAATTTCCATTAACAGTAACGGGTTCTCTATATTTTACACCCAAATCCTCCATTACAACGTCCCAAACTCCCAACTAAGTATTCAAATCATCAAACCAACATATAGGCATAAACATTAACGTATTAGAATCATTAAACCAACAAGGATTAAAATCTTTTGGGATCAAATCACATATTTTTCATAAAAACCCTATTTCTCTTATTTTCTTCAAGATCTTCATATAACACCATATAAATTTGTGATTCTTTACACATGGATCATGATTTCATAACTAGTATTTGACCAGGAGTGTATCTACGTGCAACCTACTCAGATTAAAGGTTTAATTCTTCAATTTCACAATAAAAATCACTATTTATGATAAGACATAAAATCTACACTATCATGTAAAGTATATGCCTTGAATATTTGCAAGATAAATCACTTGTCGCTGTTTAGAAGTTCTGATCCTTTGATGATGATAAAGGTTGGTTCTCCTTCTCTTTCGGGTCACAAATCCGGCGATCGTGGTGATGTGTGGTGGCTATGGCCTTGGAAACCCTTGTAACTTCGACTCTCTTTTCACATTGCCCACTATTTGGTTTTGACAGATAATTGCCCTAATGGCCCTAAGGTTGGCTGATAAACAAAACCCAATTTTCTTAAGTTACTATTCATCAAAATTTAAAATGACTATAATACCCTCTCGGGTAGCCGTTTAGGCCTAAAAATGCCCCGGGACCCAAACTAAACCCCCGACTAGTGTTTTCTGACTATCTTGACCCTTTCGGACACGTTGGCGCACTCGAAATGACCATACAAACGATGTAAAAAAATAATTTACTTTTAAACACATTAAATTGGTTCCAGACATGACTGACACGCACGTCTCAACTTAATTTCCGAATTACCGTTATTTATAACTCGCGATAATATTAATAAATTCAATAATCATATATTACCATGTTCACTGAGTAATATTCAACATTATTATCATAATCAAATACCAACTCTCGTCTCGCTATTATTTAAATCCGAATTAATTTCCAAATAATTATCCCATTTAATTTAATTAATCACCATTAAATAAAATCAATAAAATTACGGGGTATTACATACTCCCCCTAATAACAGAATTTCGTCCTGAAATTCAGAAATAAAATATACCTGGCAAAAATAACTCTAGATAACGCTCGCGCATCTCATCCTCGCGATCCCAGGTAGATTCCTCTGCATTATGATGCCGCCACTGAACACGTACTAACAGTAATATATTCGACCTCAATTTCCTCTCATTATGATCTAGGATAGCAATCGGCCCCTCCTCATAGGAGCTATCAGGCTGTAGATCAATCTCCTCTAAAGTAATGTGAGTATGGGCCAAATCATCTTGAAGATATTTCCTCAGTGAGGAAATGTGGAACACGTCATGGATCCTATGCAAGTGTTATGATAACTCAAGTCTATACGTAACTGGCCCAATCCGCTCGATGATAGGGAATGACCCCACATATCTAGGTACCAATTTTCCTTTCTTCTCGAAACGCATAATCCCCTTCATAGGAGACACTCTGAGCAGCACCTGGTCCCCCACATCGATCTCTCAGAAGGACCTTTTGGAATCGGCGTAACTCTTCTATCGATCCTGAGCAACTCGAATACGGCTCCGTATCATCTCTATTCTCGTTGAAGTATCCTGAATCACTTCCGGCCCAAGTAGCTTGTTGTCCCCCACTTCTAGCCAACATACTGGGGAACGACAAGGTCTACCGTATAACGCCTCAAATGGAGCCATACTAATAATGAACTGGTAGGAGTTATTGTAGGCAAACTCCACCAGTGGAAGATACTACTCCCAACCTCCGCCAAAGTCGAGGATGCACATACACAACATGTCCTCCAACATTTAATTCGTTCGCTCGGTCTACCCATTAGTCTGCGGGTGATAGGCTGACTCAACCGCAACTCCATTCCCATAGCTTCCTGGAAACTCTCTCGAAATCGTGACAAAAATATCTTGTCCCTGTCAGACACGATATTGAGAGGCACCCCATGGAGTCTCACTATCTCAACGATAAAGATCTGGGCATACTTCCCCATAGTGTAGTCTGTCCGGGATGGTAGAAAGTGAGTAACCTTGGTCAACCGATCCACAATCACCCCTATGGAATTGTGACCCTTCTACGATGTAGGCAATCATGTGATGAAGTCTATGGAAATGCTCTCCCATTTCCACATTGGAACCTCTAGTGGATGTATAAGTCCCGTCGGTCTCTGATGGTCCACTTTTACTAGCTGACAAGTGGTACATCTCGTAACGAACTCGACAATATCCCTCTTCATCCTGCTCCACCAGTATTGTCGCCTCATATCCTGGTACATCTTATCCCCACCAGGATGTACCGCGAATCATAAACCGTGTGACTCTGTCATTACCTCGTGTCACAAGTCTTCCCCCTCAGGAATAACTAATCTCCCATTGAAGCGTAAGCCCCTATCTGAATTAACAGTATAAGACTCGCCCCCCTCTGCTAGTAATCGTACTATCTGCTCTTGATAGAATGGGTCTGCTTCCTAAGCCTGTATAACTCTCGTAATGATTTGGGGTGTGACTGTCATCACAGATATGAATGATCGGGCCACTACGTCCTGGTGTCCCAGCTCCTTCCACTTCACTTTCTGCACCTCGATCACCTCACCTACTGGACTACGACTTAACGCATCTGCTACCACGTTAACCTTCCCTATGTGGTATTGGATATCAAACTGATAATCCTTCACAAACTCGAGCCACCGATGTTGACGTATATTCATCTCCTTCTGCGTGAAGAGGTACTATAGGGACTTGTGGTCTGTGAATAAGCGAAATTTCTCCCCTAGGAGGTAGTGTCTCCAAATCCGAAGTGTAAATACGACTGTCGCTAACTCCAAATCGTGGGTGGGGTAATTCCTCTCGCGAGGCTTAAGCCTACGGGAAGCATAAACTATAGCCTGGCTTTCCTGTTGTAGTACACCCCCAAGTCCTAGTAGGGACGCATCAGTATAGACTAGATACTCCACTCCCGGCCTAGGTAATGCTAACACTGGTGCGGAGGTCATCTTGTCTTTCAACTCATTAAAATCCAACTGGCAGGCATCACTCCAGATCAATAACACTCCCTTACGAGTCAGATGCGTCAATGGATCCGCTATCTTTGAGAACCCCCGAATAAACCTCCTGTAGTATCCTGCTAGGACCAAGAAACTACGTATCTCCGTCGGTGTCATGGGCTGTCGCCACTCCCTCACCACTGATACCTTCCTTGGATCAACAGACATCCCCCTGTCAGAAATGATGTGCCCCAAAAACTGAACTTCCTTCAGCTAAAACCCGCACTTCTCATATTTTGCATACAACTCGTGCTGACGTAGTGTTTGCAAAACTTGCCTCAAGTGCTCGGCATGCTCCTCCTCGATCTGGGAGTAAACTAGAATGTCATCAATGAAGACAATGACGAACTGGTCCAGGAACTCTCTGAACACCCTATTCATCAAGTCCATAAACATGGCTGAGGTGTTGGTCAGGCCAAAATGCATAACCCTGAACTCGTAGGAACCATATCTCGCCAAGAAAGCAGTCTTCGAGACATCCTGCTCCCTGATACGCAACTGATGGTATCCTGATCTTAAGTCAATCTTTGGGAAGAAGGCAGCTCCTCTCAACTGGTCTAATAAGTCATCGATTCGGGGCAACGGATACTTAGTCCATACCGTGACTTTATTCAACTCCCGGTAATCAACACACAGCCTCAAAGATCCATCCCTCTTCTTAACAAACAACACAGGAGCACCCCACAACGAAGTACTCCTACAGATAAACCCTTGACCCAACAACTGCTCTATGTGATCCCGTAGCTCTCTCATCTCCACTGGAGCTATATGGTAAGGTGCGCGAGCTATCGTACGAGTGTCCGACGCCAAATATATAACAAAGTCTATCTCTATACTAGGAGGTAATTTTGGAATACATCAGCGAATCCCCTAATAACTGGAATCGAATCAAGTGGTATCATCACCTCCTTAGAGGTGTCCTCCGCTATATAGTACAAGTGAGTGGATGATCCTCCCTCAGGGCGAGGCATCGCCACTAGGAACATATCCTGATCGGGTATGGCAAAAATAATACTCCTACTAAAACAATCAATCATGGCTCTATACGTAACCAGCCAATCCAAACTAATAATCGCATCATACTCGGACATATCTAATACTAGCATGTCAACAGGTAAAGTAAATCTCCCAATATCTACACCCACGCTTCTACATATAAAGAAAATCACATCACCTCTACTCAATGGTGAATATACACAAGTGACAGTGCTCTCCGCGGAATCTAATAATCCCATAGCGCGTGCAAACCTCGTGATAATAAAATAGTGTGTGGTTCTCGTGTCAAATAAAATACACCCCATAGTCCCTTGAATAGAAAACATACCCTCAATCGTGGGTGGATCCTGCGGGACTGCGACCAACTGAAGGTTATAAACCCGACCATACTGGAGCTGCCCCTGCTGAACTGGGACCGTTGGAATAGGTGGCAGTGCTGGCACCTGTGGTGGTACTGGAAAGGCGGCGGGAAACATCGAGCTCTAGGGATCATGTCGAGCATCCTACTGCTGCTGCTGCGGGGTCCTTCCCCTCTCAGGACACTCCTCGCATTTGTGGCCAATCTTTCATCATATGAAATATTTCCCTGCGAAGTTTCCCCCTCTCTGACCCTGCTTTCCATGGACCTGATGGCCGTTACCACCCCTACCCTCCAATTACACAAGTGCGTAAATGATCAGAAAGTATCGAAATATTATTGATACAAACTTACTCTTATTACAAGTGGAGAGAATATTACAAGAGAGAGAATAGAAAAATTACAAGAGGAAAATGATTTGAACTGAAGGAGATGCTCTCCTTTTATAATTTCTAAAAGCTAACCTTATCTTTATCTAATTGGATAAACAAAGAAAGGAAAAGGAAAACGTGGGCTGCCGGATACAATAATTCAAAAAGTGCATAGTAGGTGCATAGTAAAAGCACACAGTAACTTACAATAATTTAAAAAGTAAATAGTAACTGATTTGGATGTTTTTGTTTTAAACGTCCAAATCGTCATTGCATGCGTCAGCTGATTACTATCTGCAAGCGGGCCCCATTGTGTGTGCTGTTTGATTTGCAGTCGTTCATGTGGGTTAATTATTTCTATCCAATTGTCAAGCATCGAATGCATTGGCAATATTGGCCTCAGCAATCGAGTCAAATGACATACTGTCGTTAGGGTTGTCATGTGGAGGACCATGAAGTTGTGATACCTCACATTCCTCTGCATGGCTTAATTGCTCATAGGGAACATCCAAATTATTTTTGTTTTTCAAATTATTCAAAAATTCCCTAACAGCCGCTCGTTGTTCAAGCGAGGTAGTATAGTTTATCGGTAAATCAGCAACAATTAGTCTTCGTCCATCAGTTACCATGAACTTTAAGACTGTTTCCCGATAATAATAGTCTACTAAGTTTGAAATGTTGATCAGGTTTTGTGACCAATATTTTGTTGTATCCAACTGGTTGTAACAACCCTCACGTTTGGTAGTCTATTTTATATTTATTTACTATGTGCAGTAATTAATTATAAAATGATGGATGTTGAGTAGATATTAATTTAATATGATAAGGTTAATATTTACTAAAATGTTGTATGATTACCCGATGATTAGGTAAAAATATCCATGTGGTGATTTATGGTGTCATAAGATATAAAATGACATTTTGATTTAATGAGAAACCGGAAGTAAAATGAGTTATAAAAATTTCCAAATGATAATTTGGATAGTGTAGTTAGTCCCGGTAGGTGCGAGATAGTCGAAATAAGTGCCATATTGCATTTTGGTATTTCGGGCACTTTTGACTGGTTATGGCTTAAATAGTGTAGTCGCGTATTATTTTATCGCGTATTAGTCACTTAAGTGGGCTTTTAGGACTTAAGCCCCGTTTTATTTCCCACCCCTATTCCCATTCTTCCATTTTACAAAAATTGAGCCCTAGAGAGAGTAGAGAGAGGAAGAGAACTTGGGAGAAGAGAGATATATTTGGAGATTCAAGCTTGGACCATTGCCTACACCAACTCAAATCTGCATTTGCATGATCAAGGCAAGTAATCTACTTGCTATTACATGATTTAAGGAGAATAATTAGTTGTGATAGTTATGAATTTGTTGTGTTTAATCATTTTTGGGGTTTATTAGATAAATTTGGGTATTAACCCTTGGAAATTGATTTGGATGATAAATGTAGTTGAGGTTGATAGATAGATATACTAGGATGTAGTAATTGCAGCAAAATGATTTGAGTTTGGTTGGTTTGGGTTTGGGAGAACTTTTGAGTTTAGAACTCCATAGCCAAATTTGGCTATTCTGCAGGGGCGCAGAATCCCAGGTCTTGGTAACCGAATCGATTCGGGTTAAGGCCGAATCGATTCGGCATTTGCAGAAACCTGGGTTTGTTTTTCGAACCGATTCGCTTTCAGAGCGAATCGATTCGCTGGGACGAATCGATTCGGCCCTTAGGGCGAATCGATTCGGGTCTTTCTTTTTTTGAGTCATTTTCTTTTTAAAATTTTTGATCTTTTTCTTTAGGTTTAGGACCTAGGAACCTTCTTGAAAGAAGTAAACTTAGAATCCCAGAGTATTAGTTGAGTTTGGTCGTTACCCTAGGCTAGAAATGGGTTCCTCTGGGGTTTATTTTGGGGAGGTTTAAAGTGATGTTAAGGCATTACTTATTTTAATTCAAACTTTTTGAAGTTTGGAAGTTAGGAGTTTGTATGCCCTAACTTGGAGACTAAAGGGCTTATCAAAGTTATATGAACTTTGGGGATTTGTAGGATCATAATGATCATTTTGAGACTTAGTCGGAATTTGTAATTTGAGGAATATTAATGACAATATTCGATGGGAATTAGGTTCGCATAAAATGAACCCAAATGGTTTAATGATGATTGGTTCAAATAAAATGAACCCGATTGTTTAATAACGATAGGTTCAAATAAAAAGAACTAATCACTTGGGTAATGGAAATTGGTAATGAATATGATAATAAAATGTAAATGTTAATTTACTGTTACACACCTCTCTAAATGACATCATAAGGGAAGTTCGCTCGTGAGGTGATGCCCCCTGGCTAATGAATGCAGGGTGGATATAGTCCTAGGCCATATGAGCGTTGTTCTGTATATATATTTTCTGCGATGGGTAGGAGATTCCGGGTGTGGTCTTGACTACCCCGCAGGCACATGGCCGCTTCCCGACGTATTGCGATAGGTGCCCAGGTTGTCTTATGTTAGGCCCTGGAAGATGATGGTCATTTAGGGGCGCGCACAGTGGGGAAACCCGGACGGGCGGTCTTAGAATCGTTATATATATATATGAATATAACTATTTTTCATCAAGTGGGACTTGATGGTTGATAAACGCCAGAAAGAGCATAGATATGTGCCATAAAGAGCACGAGAATGAAATTAATGAATTATGTGCCATAAAGTGCACTTGATATTAATGGTATTCCTGTTAAGGAATGGAAAGATAAAGATGGGAAGTTTTAATTAATGAAAGGAAATTATAACTTCTTGATTAAACCAAATAAATGGTTTTATTCCTAATAAGGAATGTAAGAAGGAAATGGAAATTGTATTAATGAGTAATGGTTTTAAATTAAAGTGCTTTACTTTTAAATTCTTGTTTGAATTGTAGACAGCATGCCATATTATCATCCTTATCATTCATGCATAACTATTCGTATCTATCATGCTTTTTATTCTTCTAGTGATCATAATAGAACCTGGCCCTGACCGGTTTACTTTCCTTGTCGTATATATATAATTGTATCCGCTCAGGTGCTCCACCGCAAGGACGCCCGCATTGATGTTCCCAATTCCTTTGTTTTCGATGAGCTGTAAGATTTTGCGGGTATTACAGGATGTTAAATTAGACGCTTTCATCTTTGTGTTCTAGATATGATCGGGTCTTGTACTCGGGCGTGTGGCCCAAACATTTGTATTTGATTAATGAATGTATTACATACAATATTAAATGGTTGTGCGGTATTCTATGTAGTTGTGGACCGACAACTTATTCGGTCCATTTGTATACATTCGTTTTAGTATATATTTTTGTGGAATTCCACTTGCATATCAGATTTGGGTTGTTTAAATTTAAATTTTCATAACTGCATTTTTAAAATTTCACACTTTTTGGCAACCCGTTTTCTGATTTATTGGGTGGTTTTCCCATATACTCAGTTTATATTGTTGATGCTGAGAATGATATCCATCCATGATTCCTGTTACGTTTGAGTATCGGGCTGGCCACCCCTTATCTCGGATCCCGGGTTGTCACAGATGGTATCAGAGCATCGGGTTCTAGAGTACTAGGATCTGTGTGTGGACTTGTCGCGTTCTACCGTAGCATTCTTTGATGTAGAGCCTAATGTTAGGATTTCTTTATTGCTTATGATTACGATCTTCTGCCCGATAGATTGTTTTAACTAGTATTCTAATACTGTTGTTCTTTTATCTCAGATGCCGCCTAAGAGACGTCGATCGGTGAGACGTAATAGAGTTTTAAAAGAGGAGGTAGGTCCTCCACCGCCGCCAGAAGGGACCATTAACGTTGCAGATGTAGGAAACATGGTGGCTCAAGCGATTAATGCCGCCATGACTGCAGTGGTCCAACAATTGCCACGGGCTCCAGGTGTTCAAACTCCTACGGGACTTACTCCGTGGGAAAGGGTCAGGGAGTCCTTTCTAAAGGGTAATCCCCCGAAATTCGAGGGAGGCACGGATGCGGTTAAAGCCAATCAATGGAAGAAAGACATGCAATGCCACCTTCGAATGATAGAATGCAGTGAGGATAAGAAACAAGTCCTTACCACCTTTAAGCTTGTCGGATCTGCGTTACACTGGTGGGAGACGATGGCCACACCAGAGCAGAGGGACACAATGACGATCACTGAGTTCTGGGCTTTGTTTGATCTTAAGTATTTTCCTCCCGCAGTTCAGAGGGAGATGAAGAGGAAGTTACAAGATGTAGTGCAAGGGGAGAGATCTGTAGCGGAGTATGAAGAGGAGTTCACCCGGTTGGCAAGTTTTGTACCGGATGAGGTGACTCCGGAAGAGAGGAAGATCTCAAAGTTTATGGGAGGTCTAAACTAGAGAATCCGGCAACACTTATTGGGTAACCCAGCTTTACAAAATTTTGGGGAGGTTATGAATGCAGCCTTACTCTATTGCCAGGAGCTTCGATTATATATGCAGGGTAGCAAGAAAGCTACTGATGTGAGGCAAGTAGTAAAGCTTGGTGGGTTTATTACGAGTGGCAATAATAATAATAATAGGCACGGACATGGTGCTTTGCAACAGGCAGGCCGGGGTGGCCCTGGAGGTAGAGGTCGTCCGGATCGAGGTATTTCCCAGTTTAGGAATACCAGAGGTCGAGGTCAGGAGGATATGAAAGGACGGTGCTTCCAATGTGGGGAGGCAGGTCATTACAAGAAGGAGTGTCCTCAGATGATTGGGGGTCAGTTTCCTAGGGCCCCGCAGCAGCCATATGTTCAGTTTCCACCTCCGGTACCTATTATGGTTGTTCCTCCGCAGCAGGGACAACTACGGTATGGACGTGATTGTCATATTTAGGAGGCTATGCTTCCTTCAGCTCTGCCGGCACCACCCGTTATTGAGGGTAAGTTTTTCTTTACCTAGAGATACGTGAGTTATGTGTTATTCGATGCGGGTGTTACGCGCTCATTTGTTTTATGATCTCTTCTCAGATTTCAGATTTGATAAGATCTGCTGAGAGTATTTCTTTTTCTAGCATTGAGTTTTTTTTTATTTACGTGTGATGGTTCGCTCATTTTTTTTTGTTTGTAGGTATATAGGAATTTCTTTTTCTAATTTGTGCTTTGAGGCCGATTTACTCGTCCTTAACATGGTCGAGTATGATGTGATATTGGTATGTGATTGTTATGCCTTATCTCCACGGCCAACAAAGTTGAGTGGTAGCGTATAGGAGGGGTTCCTTGTCTGGATTCCGCTTCTGCGGGACGCTCCACGCGTGAACCTTAACGATGTTGGGAGTGGAGATATACCACCTTTCGTTTCTTTTATTTTATGTACATTACGCTCTATCTCCATGATCAACCAGTTAAGTAGGCATGTGTCGGAGGGGTTCCTTGTTTGGATTTCGCTTTGCGAGACACTCCGCCGCATGAACACTTAACGACATTGGGAGTGGAGAGATGCTATCCTTTCCTTTTATTTTATTTTAATTAAATTTCTCGTTGGAGATGGGTTGAAAAGTTTAGCCGAATCACGTAGAAGAGTTATTAGGGGCTATTAAAGTGAGAAATAGAAGCACTGCATATAGTTCTCTCCTTTGATCGATGCGAGGGAGACTGAGATACGAAGTCAATTTGAGACTTCGGGTTGTGCCTAGATAAGAAGGATATTTAATAAGATGTATATATATTTTGTGGGGTAAATAGTTATAAGGCTTTATGGAAAGTAAATGTTTGATTTGTTAAGTTTCAATTATTTATATGGTAATGTATATAAGTAGAATCTTTTCGGTCCCGAACATGTGTCTTAGACCTGTATACCTTGATGACTGACAACGCGAGGTAGTAGTGTAACGGGAGGGTTCCTTGTTTGGATTTCGCTTCGGCGAGACGTCCCACGCACGAAACCCAGCAAATGTCGGGAGTTGAGAAAGGTCTTGGGTACTAGGGATATACTTAGTATTAGGTGCATACGACTTAGATAGGGTATAGTATAGGTAGGTAGACTTTAGGATTGTTTGGACATAAGGCCTTTAGTTATGTGACGTTAGTTTAGGAAGGTTGTCGGGAGTTGCCCACGAATATATTGTGTGTTAACTCTAATAGGGGTTGATTCCCTAGTGATAAGAACTGGGAGATTTCGAGAAGTTGGTTGGTTGGGCCGAAGGAGCTGAGACCTCTCGTAGTTAGTGTGTTGCCTTAGCAACTCAGCTTTCAGGATGGAATGGAGAATTGACTCGCACTCCTGAGCCCATGTCGCAAACTCAAGGGTGGAGTTAATGATCAAGTCTCTGCCATGACGGGGTGTAGTAATAACGAAGTATCGACTTATTGTAGATACGCCTCATAAGTTTAAACTTGTGAGAAGTATTATCCCATATTTGAATTAAAAAATTCATTGTGTGTGTGTGTGTGTGGGGGGGGGGGTGATCGTTGTATAGGAAGGGAGATGCTACTTCCTGGGCAGAATTTAGTCTTTCGTGCGAGCAACCCTTTGATGCCAGATGTCGCAGGAGAGACAAGGATGATTAAAACCACAAATACAAGCTGCTGACTTAGGAAACGTAACTCTGATCTTTTGACGTTGTGGGTGAGGCGCGTTTCCATAAGAGAATTTTGTCCCGAATGAGAATGACTTAAGAAAGACAGATATGGTGAAATATTGCGTTTCTAAGGTTGAGTTACATCGGGGTAACGACATCATGTGTCAAGTTATACGCCGCCAGTAGTAGTGGTCGGGCATGGAAAGGTTGTCGGACTACATGGGGTGCCCTTGATTTTAGTTTCCGACTAAAATAGAATGTTCATTTCCCATGTGTGGCAAGTTTCCAATCCATGGGAATCAGATTATGGTTAAGCACTTCTTATTATTCTCAAACAGATGGCCAGGCCGAGAGGGTAAACCAAATGTTGGAGGTTATGCTCCTTATGTGCGTGCTTGACTTCAAGGGTAGTCGGGAACAGTGTCTCCCACTAGTTGAATTCGCTTATAATGATTTGTATCGATTCACTATTGGGATGGCGCTTTATAAAGCCTCGTATACTAAACCTTGTGGTTCTCCCACTTGTTGGATGGAAGTGGGAGATGATAAGTTTCTTGGACCTAAGAGGATTCGGGATACTTCCTCGAGGATCGAGCTTATTCAAAATCGCATTCGGATGAACCAAGATCGACAAAAGAGCTATGCCGATACGGGGTGAAGGCATGTGTAAATGGAGGTCGGGAACCAAGTGCTGGTGCGAGTGTTGCCTATGAAAGGTATTAAGCATATTGGGAAGAAAAAGGGAAACTTGCACCGCATTATGCTGGACCATTCTTGTCAGTGCTAAAGTGGGTCCGGTGACCTATTAATTTGCTTTACCGAAACATTTTGCGGTAAGTTTATGACGTGATCCATATCTCCTTTGTAAAGTAGTACAAGAGATCTGATGGTGCCTTTAGGCACATTCCTTTCGAAGATTTTTGAGATGCAACTTGCCGTTCCTTATGAGGAGTAGTCGGTTGCTATTTTAGAGCGGGGAGACCGGCGATTGAGGTCGCTGGTAGTATCTTTAGTTATGGTGCAATGTAGTCACCATAGTGTCGAATAATCGACATGGGATTGCGAGGTTAATACGCGGGGAAGTATCCGCATCTCTTCTTGCAAGATACGCCTGAATTTTGGGGGTAAAATTCCCTCTTAAGGGGGGGGGGGGAGTATGTAACAACCCTCACGTTTGGTAGTCTATTTTATATTTATTTACTATGTGCAGTAATTAATTATAAAATGATGGATGTTGAGTAGATATTAATTTAATATGATAAGGTTAATATTTACTAAAATGTTGTATGATTACCTGATGATTAGGTAAAAATATCCATGTGGTGATTTATGGTGTCATAAGATATAAAATGACATTTTGATTTAATGAGAAACCGGAAGTAAAATGAGTTATAAAAATTTCCAAATGATAATTTGGATAGTGTAGTTAGTCCCGGTAGGTGCGAGATAGTCGAAATAAGTGCCATATTGCATTTTGGTATTGAGGCACTTTTGACTGGTTATGGCTTAAATAGTGTAGTCGCGTATTATTTTATCGCGTATTAGTCACTTAAGTGGGCTTTTAGGACTTAAGCCCCGTTTTATTTCCCACCCCTATTCCCATTCTTCCATTTTACAAAAATTGAGCCCTAGAGAGAGTAGAGAGAGGAAGAGAACTTGGGAGAAGAGAGATAGATTTGGAGATTCAAGCTTGGACCATTGCCTACACCAACTCAAATCTGCATTTGCATGATCAAGGCAAGTAATCTACTTGCTATTACATGATTTAAGGAGAATAATTAGTTGTGATAGTTATGAATTTGTTGTGTTTAATCATTTTTGGGTTTTATTAGATAAATTTGGGTATTAACCCTTGGAAATTGATTTGGATGATAAATGTAGTTGAGGTTGATAGATAGATATACTAGGATGTAGTAATTGCAGCAAAATGATTTGAGTTTGGTTGGTTTGGGTTTGGGAGAACTTTGGAGTTTAGACTCCATAGCCAAATTTGGCTATTCCGCAGGGGCGAATCGATTCGGCCCCTAGGGCGAATCGATTCGCATAGTTGCAGAATCCCAGGTCTTGGTAACCGAATCGATTCGGGTTAAGGCCGAATCGATTCGGCATTTACATAAACCTGGGTTTGTTTTTCGAACCGATTCGCTTTCAGAGCGAATCGATTCGCTGGGACGAATCGATTCGGCCCTTAGGGCGAATCGATTCGGGTCTTGCTTTTTTTGAGTCATTTTCTTTTTTAAAATTTTGATCTTTTTCTTTAGGTTTAGGACCTAGGAACCTTCTTGAAAGAAGTAAACTTAGAATCCCAGAGTATTAGTTGAGTTTGGTCGTTACCCTAGTGTAATACCCCGTATTTTTGGCGATATTTATTTTGGGATTAATTAATTAAATGAGAATTAATTAGAAATTAATCCGGATAAAATACTTGCGAGATGTGAGTTGGTATTTGACTATATTGAATATATATGGTGATATATGAATATTGAATTATGAAATTATCGTGAGATTGATATACGGCAATTTGGTCATTTTATTGGGACGCGTGTGACCGTCGCGTCAGGATATAATTATTTTAATTATAAAAGTGAATTTAAATTCTATTAACCGTATGGTCGTTTTGAGTGCGCCAACGCGTCCGGAAGGGTCGAGATAGTCAGAAAACACTAGCCGGGGGTGTAGTTTGGGTCCCGGGGTATTTTTAGGCCATACCGGCAATATAAAGGGTATTTTGGTAATTTCGTATTTTTAGGAATTAAAAATGACGAAAATTAGTAAAGTAAATCTGATGTGGGTTTGACCCACTAAGCCACTAACCAACCCATGTTAACCCAATAGGTTACGTAGGTTATTAGAATTAGGTTTCTAATTACTTTCCCAAAGAAAACCCTAGCCACCATAGCCATTGGAGAAGAAGCTTGGAGAAAGAGAGAGAGAGGGAATTCTGCAGAAAGAGAGAGGAAATCGTCATCAAAATCAGAGATCGAATCAAGGCAAGTGATTTGATTTACATTTTTATGCAGTAAATGTTTCTTCCATGTTAGAAATCTTAATAATCATTCTTGCTTAAGAGATAAAGAAAAACCCATGAAATTGGAAGTTGTTAATTTAATTTTGGGTATAGGTTTGCATGTAGAAACGTGATTGGAAGATTGAATTCAGAAATTACAAATTTATGTGATGTAAAAACGGATTAAATTCTGGAAATTGATGATGATAAAAATCTAGGGCTTATGTTCTTGAAAAATTGGGGAAAAGTGTAGAGACTTGTGATTTAATGATGTTTAGGACGAATTAATTCCTTAAAACATGTTAGGAGGTGACTTTAATATGTTTAGGATGAATTAGAGACCCTAAAACATTGTTGGGATGAACTTTGGAAGAGGTTTGAGGTGTTAAAATGAATGAAAAACGAGATTGGAGAAAATTTAGGCCGAAACTGGTCCCTCGTTAGAAGACCTCTCCAGGTCGTTCGAACGAGCTCGTTCGAACGAGCTTCTAACGAGTTGACCAGTCGCTTCTAACGAAAGGGAATTTCGTTCGATAACTTCGTTCGAACGAGATCTCGTTAGAAGGTATAGTTCGTTCGAACGAACTCTCGTTCGAACAGCCTCGTTCGAACGAGACTTCTAACGAGCTGGCAGTTTAGGCCTTTTTGGCCTGTTTTGATTTTGGGAGTCCCGTAAACTTGTTCGAGGTTAGAGATAACATTCCTTTGATGGAGTATTAGTATACTTGGGACGTTTGGGTTATAATGAGGAGTAAATTATATAAATGTGGATCCAATCCAATAGACCTTTGAGTCGAGACGTGAGTGCCTACTACGACGTGAGAATAAATTATGGCGCGTATAGATATTAGGGGTGTTCACGGGTCGGTTCGGGTCGGTTTTGGACCCTAGTTCAAACCGAACCGATCGGTTCGGTTTTGGAAAAGGTCAGACCGAAACCGAACCGACTATGAAAAAACCCGTCGGTTTCGGTTCACGTCGGTTTCGGTTCGGTTCGGTTTCGGGTCGGTTTTCGACGGTTTCATGTTTGGGCCGGTTTTTTTAAGGGCGGTTTTCGGTTTGGGTCGGTTTTTAAAGGTGGGTAATGGTTTTTGGATATAAAAATATAAGTTATTTAGTTTTTTTTTAATTTATATATTGGTTCGGGTCGGTTCGGTTTGAGTCGGTTTTTCCCACGTATAAACCGACAACCGAACCGACATGGTCGGTTTTTTATATCCGTAAACCGTAGGCCGAACCGGGCTAAAAAAAACCGGCGGTTTCGGTTCGGTTCGGGCCGGTTCGGTTCGGTTTTCGGGTCGGGCGGTTTTTTTGAACACCCCTAATAGATATGGACCGGGATTTTATAAGTTGTATATATATTAGGTTGGTACGAGAATGCGATATGTACCAATATATTATAGTGATTACTAAGATGTGTGCTTACTTAGTATTGGTATATGAACTGTGTGTATGATATACCTACCATACTTGCTATCACGGGAGGTTTGCGTTTGCTTAGGGCCCTCTAATCCTTGTGTTGCCCGGATTTAGACTGGTTACCTTGATGAACATAGGTCAGAGAAAGGCTTATTGGGATGTTAATAAGTCCGCTGATCGTGGGAGCGTAGGTATGTGCGTGACCCATGTGATGTGACTGTGTTCGCCTCCACTATTTGTGATGTTGTTATCTGTGAACTATTCCTGAGAGATTCGGAATATGTGATCCTTATGTACGTGATGTACCGGGATGGATAGCAGAGTATGTGTGCACCGCAGCTTAGTCTCGGGGTGCTTATATTGTATATTTATGTTGTGGAAAATATACGCTTAATAAACTGGGAACTTTCATATGGTATTATGTGTAACTATGGAATAAAATAAAAGGGATGATCTATAATGAGTTGTATTACTTTTATATGAGAACCTGAATTTACGTTAAGCCCCTATTTAATTGCGATCGTTATAATGTTAATGGGAACCGAGTAATAAGGATAGAATCTATGACAGTCTAGCTAGATATGATGTCACTTAGCTAGTGGTTAGATGGGTACTTACGTTAGGAGTGCACAGTTAGACGAGAGGTGAGAATTCCATGTGAGTGCACGTCCTAACATGTACTTTGCATTTAATGTTTTAAATGTTTTTAAAGCACTTGCAGGTTTTTAAAATATCTCCACATTCGGGCTCTGACCCGTTTGCTTTCAAATCTATTTTTCTTGTAAAACCATTTTAGGTGCCCAGCCACAAGGACACCATGCATAGGATACTCATTCAGGTGACGAGCTGTAGCTGTTTGTGGAAGCTACAGGGAATTGCTTTTAGACGCTTCTACCATTTGGATTCCTGATTCAGTATTTATCAGTTGGAGGGCATGTTGCCCATTTCTATTAGAGACATCTTTCCATTTCAGTTTTTCAGACTTTGTCATGTATTGATTCTGTATTCAGTTTAGTTATTTCAGTTTGTGGTATTGTAGTGAGGAGTTTTCCTCTAGACTTTAATTACATTATGTGATGCTTATTCTATTTACTTCGGTATGGTGAATGGTGTTATTATTCTTCATTACACTTGTTGCATGTTAATCAGGCTTTAATTAAAATT
Organism: Sambucus nigra; assembly: GCA_949130495.1. Classification (NCBI taxonomy): domain Eukaryota; kingdom Viridiplantae; phylum Streptophyta; class Magnoliopsida; order Dipsacales; family Adoxaceae; genus Sambucus; species Sambucus nigra. The sequence goes on along the minus strand of OX422213.1, from coordinate 213,167,255 downwards.
TGGCAACTTACTTTTTAAATACTAGGTGGTTAGTAATAATAAAAATGTTTTCGACAGTGATGCTATTAGCTGAGCCAACTTGGCATTTTGAATTAATTTAATAAAGGAGTAGCTACCCGGTATTTAATTAGTCGGGGTGTCACACCTAGGCTAGAAATGGGTTCCTCTGGGGTTTATTTCGGGGAGGTTTAAAGTGATGTTATGGCATTACTTATTTTAATTCAAACCTTTTGAAGTTTGGAAGTTAGGAGTTTGTATGCCCTAACTTGGAGACTAAAGGGCTTATCAAAGTTATATGAACTTTGGGGATTTGTAGGATCATAATGATCATTTGGAGAGTTAGTCGGAATTTGTAATTTGAGGAATATTAATGACAATATTCGATGGGAATTAGGTTCGCATAAAATGAACCCAAATGGTTTAATGATGATTGGTTCAAATAAAATGAACCCGGTTGTTTAGTAATGATAGGTTCAAATAAAAAGAACTAATCACTTGGGTAATGGAAATTGGTAATGAATATGATAATAAAATGTAAATGTTAATTTACTGTTACACACCTCTCTAAATGACATCATAAGGGAAGTTCGCTCGTGAGGTGATGCCCCCTGGCTAATGAATGCAGGGTGGATATAGTCCTAGGCCATGTGAGCGCTGTTCTGTATATATATTTTCTGCGATGGGTAGGAGATTCCGGGTGTGGTCTTGACTACCCCGCAGGCACATGGCCGCTTCCCGACGTATTGCGATAGGTGCCCAGGTTGTCTTATGTTAGGCCCTGGAAGATGATGGTCATTTAGGGGCGCGCACAGTGGGGATACCCGGACGGGCGGTCTTAGAATCGTTATATATATATATATATGAATATAACTATTTTTCATCAAGTGGGACTTGATGGTTGATAAACGCCACAAAGAGCATAGATATGTGCCATAAAGAGCACGGGAATGAAATTAATGAAATATGTGCCATAAAGTGCACTTGATATTAATGGTATTCCTGTAAAGGAATGGAAAGATAAAGATGGGAAGTTTTAATTAATGAAAGGAAATTATAACTTCTTGATTAAACCAAATAAATGGTTTTATTCCTAATAAGGAATGTAAGAAGGAAATGGAAATTGTATTAATGAGTAATGGTTTTAAATTAAAGTGCTTTACTTTTAAATTCTTGTTTGAATTGTAGACAGCATGCCATATTATCATCCTTATCATTCATGCATAACTATTCGTATCTATCATGCTTTTTATTCTTCTAGTGATCATAATAGAACCTGGCCCTGACCGGTTTACTTTCCTTGTCGTATATATATAATTGTATCCGCTCAGGTGCTCCACCGCAAGGACGCCCGCATTGATGTTCCCAATTCCTTTGTTTTCGATGAGCTGTAAGATTTTGCGGGTATTACAGGATGTTAAATTAGACGCTTTCATCTTTGTGTTCTAGATATGATCGGGTCTTGTACTCGGGCGTGTGGCCCAAACATTTGTATTTGATTAATGAATGTATTACATACAATATTAAATGGTTGTGCGGTATTCTATGTAGTTGTGGACCGACAACTTATTCGGTCCATTTGTATACATTCGTTTTAGTATATATTTTTGTGGAATTCCACTTGCATATCAGATTTGGGTTGTTTAAATTTAAATTTTCATAACTGCATTTTTAAAATTTCACACTTTTTGGCAACCCGTTTTCTGATTTATTGGGTGGTTTTCCCATATACTCAGTTTATATTGTTGATGCTGAGAATGATATCCATCCATGATTCCTGTTACGTTTGAGTATCGGGCTGGCCACCCCTTATCTCGGATACCCCAATTCTGTTCGATTTCGTCCCATTCGTAATCCTCAGTGGCTCTGAGGTGTCAGATTTGGTAAGGTTGATAGACAATTTCTCGAGACCGCCAACCAATTGTGCTAGTAATATAGAATGATAAATAGCGGGTATATTTATACTTGCTTTTTGTCAAAACATGATAGATCAGGGTTTTGATCATCATGGGTAAAAATTTGAAGTGATTAAAGCAAGCTACACTTGAGAAGATTAGTTTGTTTACTAATCCCCACTCAATTGTTTCAATATCCCAAGATGGATATCCTTCTTCCGTAACAAAATGCAGTTTTGGAATTTCATCACTATAATTTAAACTTTGTACAAAATGGAGTAAAAGACTTTCTATCTTTTGCTCGTGGTCCTCTATTTTTGGTAAAATTTCTGTTTGAAATAAAGGATGTGGAAGAAGTGCCTTTGCTTTTTTAAATAGTAAAATTCTTCGGATTGTGTTGAAGATTTTATCTGAAAAATCATTTTCCAGTAATTCAGAAAACTCCAGAAGAGTATCAATTTTGTCTAGAGAAAAATCTTAATTTTCATAATTTAAGCCTTTCAAAATTTTCAGGCTCAGACTTTTAAATTTATCTAAGGTTGTTGTTTGTTCAGCAATCTTATCAGCAAGGATACTCATGTTTTTTCTGAAATCTTTTCGCTTGTCTCTAAGATGAGATTTCCATGCTTCATTTAAAGGTGTATACAACTCAAAGAGGTTTCCTGGGTTGTGAAAATCATAGGTTTCAGTATCAAGGAGGGTTTCCTTGGTCTGAAGTTTGGAGAACTGGTAAATCATATTAGGAGGTCCTAATTATTTCATCCAATTTTCCCATGCAGTTAAGTTATGGCTTCTAGCATAGTATTAAATTTTTGGTGACATGCATTAGGAAATTTATTTACTTATTGGAAACATTGGTGCCAATTATCATAGAAGCCCGGGTTTCTTCCACTGAACACAACATAGACAGGGTTTGGTTTAGGCTGTGTAGATGATGATGATGAGGCTTGGGTTTTTGCCTTTTTAGCAATTGTAACCCAACTTCCTTTTACTTCACCTGGGTGTTCACCTGGAGGCTTGTCTCCCATATGAAATAAAAATAATCCACTTGTTTAGTGGTTTTGGTAAAATATATTTCAAAATATTCCATTTGTTTAGTGGGTGTTATTTTAAAATATTTAAAATATTCCACTTGTTTAGTGAGTTTCTAAAAACTCTACTTGGATAGTAGGTTTTTCATCATAGTTCCTGCTAAGATAATCTGCAAGAAAATTGCTAGTACCCTTCAAATACTCAACTTCAAAAGTATACTGTTCTGACAATAAAGTCTTCGGGTGCTAAGAAAATATGGAATTTTTTAATATCAAGTTTAATTGTTAATAATTCCTTTTCAAAAATAATATAATTCAATTCATTTGGTTTAAATTTTCCTGAATTATATCCACATATCAATTCATGTTTTTGAATTGATTTTGGTATAGTAGTTTTCTTACCACGAATACCGAAAGTATTGGAAGGATTGTTTTCATTCCAATATTCTGCAGGAATTGCTTTGAAAATACATCCCCAGCAATTATTCGAAGCATTAGTTTTTAATATTAATTTATCTCCTGTTTTAGGAAAATAAACTTTTGGACAATTATTTATTATCTCTTGTTTAATTGTTTTAACAACATGAGTATCATTATCACTCCATGTAAAAACTTCATTCTTTTTAAGTTTTTCAAGAAGTGGTAATTCCTTTTGAGATAATCCTTTTATGAAATTTTTTCCATAATTAAAAATTCCTAGGAAACTTTGTAATTATTTTTTATCCAAAATTTCCTCATTAAAATCTCTTATTTTAGAGATGATATGATCTTGTAATTGTTGGCCATCCTGGTTTAGGATTATGCCAAGAAAATTAATCTCTGTTTTTTCAACATCAATTTTCTTTGGTGATAAAACGATTCCATGGTTTTGAAAATTTTCACAAATAATTTTTAGATGGTATCTATGTTTTTCACCAAGCCATGGAAAGAGAAGATACACTTATGTATTAGGTTACTTCAATTAGATAAAGATAAGGTTAGCTTTTGGAGATTATAAAAGAAGAGCATCTCCTTCAGTTCAAATCATCTTCCTCTCGTAATTTTTCTGTTCTCTCTCTTGTAATATTCTCTCCACTTGTAATAAGAGTAAGTTTGTATCAATAATATTCCGATACTTTTCGATCATTTTCGCACTTGTGTAATTGGTATCAGAGCCTTGTTATCAAAGGTTAGTATTCTAATTATGTTTGTTTAATATGAATGTTAAGATAGAAACCGTTATATTACATCATCGTACTTATGTTTCTGGAGAAAATTTTAGAGTAAAATATAAAGTTATTGGAAATAAGTGTCGTAATAATTGTTGTATGAAATATTGTCTATACTTAATTTTATACAAATAAGTTGTGTCTATCTGTTTTGTAATTAAGGTGAATTAAACATAACAATAATATTATGTTATTCTGAAAATCTTTAAAAGTTTTCATAAAACCCATATACCTATTATTGTTTCAAAGCCCATATTTTCGTTTGCCAAAAAGCTACTGTAGTTAGCAATCGGCGTTAGAAAAATTGGTTTTAGGCACCTGAAACAAACATATAATAGGAGGTCTTAGGTACTAATGGAATCTTATAAGGATGATCTAAATAATAATAATATTAAATTATAATGTTTAGCACCATGGTTACAAAAAGATGAGTCTATGTATAATCATAATATATTGATAAAAAATCCGAAAATGATATTAGTAAAATTAGTACTACTTTAAATACTTTAAATAGTTTAACTGACATAGTCTTTAGTTGGGTAAAACGAACTGAAAGACGTCAGATAATAAATCAAAACTATGTAGAGAAAAAACTAGATAGTATTGAATTCAACTTAAACAAAGTTGATAAAAAAATTAGTCAACTCGAAACTGTCTCAAACCTAGATTTAAAAGAGGAGACTAAACAAAAAATAGAGAATCTATTAAACAAAATAGATAATCAACACCCAGAATAAACTGGCATGAATAACCCAGGGGATAACAAAATTCCTAGGTTATATTATGGTTCGGAAGAAATTAAAGCTCTTCAAATAGAAGAATTTAATTACACCGAATATATAAACGTTCGTGAAATATTAGATTATTGGAGACATCTATACAAAGATCCAATATTAACTGTCTCAGAACGAAATAAAATCATTGAACAAATAAAAACCACGTATTTGAAAAATAAAAAACTATTACAACATTATCAGTATGAATTAAACCAATATTCATCTGATGAAGAAGATCTTCCACCGCATGTAGTAAATACAATTAATGGAAAACGGAAGGCTGAAGAACCACTTCAGGAATTTCAAAATTGGGAAGCTTTTGAAGATTATATGCAAACCCCTGCATATAAAAATGAAAAAGAAGATTTTTTTTAAAACAGGCAACACTTCTACAGCTTCTACAAGTAAGAATGAGGATGAACCACATCCTTTTTTCTTAAGAAGAGATAATTTGAACAAACAAAATATATCTCAACATGGTATTTATCTTGATTTAAGGCATGTACCTTTTAACGATCAAGAACAAAATATTAATGAGTGGGAACATTCCATGTCTATACTCATTACTAATTATAAGAGTTTATGGTCTAAAGAAAAAATTTTAGACTACCTTGCTGCAACACTTCAAGGAGGTGTTTTACAATGGTTGCAACAATGGGAAAACTCAGAAAAAGGAACTCGACAAAAATCTGAGCTCCTACAAAACTTCAAATCTTTTGATGAAATACTAAAAGGATTTGTTGATATAATTAAAGAAAATATGATTGGAGACACTGGAGAACCCAGAATCTAAGAAGATGCGTGTTACATATTATCTAAGTTGGAATTATGTAACATTTGTCAATTTGAAGAATTTGTTGAAATATATAAAAAATATTATTTCAAACTAAAGCATCCAGAAAATATTCATTGGCTGGATCAATTCTTCCACAAACTCCCAAACCCATGGGATGAAATGTCTTTAAAATCTTATCATGCTTGGTTAAAAACTATCGAGAAGGAAGACAATCTTGGTTTTCGCATTAATTGGGTATTAAGAGAAATATCCGAGAAATGTATTGAAATAAAAGCAAAAAACCAAGTTAAAAATCAAATCACAAAATCTAAAGCTGGTTATAAATGTTGTGATAAGATTTTAAAAGAAAATTGGAAGATAGGATGTATTCCACCTCCTAGAACTTTCAAATATTCTCGAAAGAAAAAATTTAAATGGAAACCTTGGAAAAAGAAATCATTTTTTCAAAGAATAAAAAATATATTAGAAAAAAGAAACCTTCTAAAAAATCACCTCTAAAAAAGAAGTGTCATTGCTATATCCGAATGCCCTAAAAAAGGGAAAAGTGCAAATAAAATGATAAAAATTCTTGAAGAACACGAATTAGAAATATTTTATGGAGAAGATTTATCTGATTCTGATATTTCTAATAACTCTAATGAAATTTTATATGAACTTGAATCTGATTTGGAAACATCCGATGAAGAACTCGTATTTATGTATAATACTGCAGAAGTACGAGGAAGTAGCGAAGACGAGCTACAAACAATAGCCCTTCCTGAAATAGTTGGAGAAGAAATCACTTTTACCAACGAATAATTACAAGATATTGATAATCAAAGACAACTCATAAAAAAGGAGGATGTCTATAAATTATCAAAATTCAAATTATTCTCAAAAAGAATATTTGAACAATTTAATGGTAATACTACTGCTGGCTCAAAAGATGATGAAACAGCAGATATAAAACTCTTTGATTTAAAAAATATCAAAAGATGGAAGAAAAAACACCCAAATATAAACTAGATTCATATCGAGTTTATTCAAATATGTATTACTGCCTTATTTAGACAAGGTATGGATACACCCGTTGCTATACTGGTCTTAGACAAAAGATTCAGTAATCCTATGAATGCCATATTTGGAGGAATCCAATCCAATTTGGTAAATGGAGTTATTTGGTTTAATATAAAACCAAATTTCTTCATATCTATTGATGATCCAAATATTGAGGAATCTGTCATTATAAAAATCCAAACCAAAGGGATAGGAATGAAAGATACCTCTAGAAACATGTCAATAAATTGGAAAATAATCCATGAATTGACAAATCTACCACATACTAATACACAGAATGTGGATAGAAATATTATAAAAATATTTGAACCTCGACCATTTGATTCGGCAATACAACCTAGATTAATCAACTGGAGAGATTTGGAAGTACCAAAACAATGGATACTGCCCCAAATAACAGAACCGCCTCCTGAAAAAATAACGAAACAACGTTGAATTACAGGTCTCTGGTAATAATGTTTATTTTAAAAATAAACAATCAGAAAATTGGCAAAAGAATTTTCCTGATAATGATTGGAAAAAATTAAAAGGAAAAAACCTTTTAAAAGGCGAGAGTAGTAGTAATAGTAAACCTCCTATTCCTCTGAAAAATATACAAGTACCAATATTACCTGGAACAAATTATCTAAAAGAAGATAATATAAAATCCAGTCAAATATACCATTTCCAATTAGGAAAAGAAGAAATTATCTTTTCACCAAGCCATGGAAAGAGAAGATACACTTATGTATTAGGTTACTTTAATTTTGCAGGCTATAAACCATATAGTCTTTGCACATTAATTAATACAGGAGCAACAATATGTTCTTGTAGACCTAATGCTTTACCTCCTGAAAAATGGATAAAAATGAAAAATCCTATTGCTGTAATAGGCATTAATGGGACACAAAATTTTATTGATTTAAAAGCCAAAAAAGTGGCTATATGGTTTAATGAAAAGAAATTCATTATTTCAAAAATCTAATGCTTTCCAGAAATGCATGGAGATTTTATTTTAGGCAATAATTTTATCTCAGAATATTTGCCTATAAGTATTGATGAGGGAACAATAAATTTAACCCTCAATAAAGATGTAGTAAAAATTCCTTTACTACAACAACATAAATATAAGTGCGAAAGAGATTTTCGCCCTACTAAGAAAGGGGATATAACTCCTTTTATTAAATCCCTTGAAGAAACTTATTGGCTTTATACTATATTAAATGATAATTTTAGTGAAAACCCATTAAAATTATGGGACAAAAGTCCAAGATATTGTAATCTCAAACTAAGAGATCCCAATGTCATTATAAGAGTAAAACCAATGATCTATACCAGAAATGATATAGATGAATTTGATAAACAAATTAAAGAATTATTGGAAATAAGCCTTATTGAAGAAACAATAAGTCCACACTCTAGCCCCGCCTTCATGGTGAAAAAACACAATGAAGTTATAAGAGGAAAAGCTAGAATGGTTATAAATTATAAAAGATTAAATGAGCAATTAGAATTTGATGGTTATTTCATCCCAAGAAAGGATGTATTAATTAACCAAACTAAAGGAAAAAAGTTATTTAGCAAATTCGATTGTAAATCTGGATTTTGGCAGTTAAAACTAACTGAAGAATCCAAACTATTGACAACCTTTAGTACCCCTAGAGGACACTATCAATGGAATGTTATGCCTTTTGGACTAAATATAGCTCCTCAGGTATATCAAAGATGGATGGACAAAATCTTTAATGACCTTAAAGATTTTTGTGTTGTCTATATAGATGATATTCCTTTTTTTTTCAAAAACAGTGGAAGAACATAGATACCATCTAAAATTTTTTTGTGAAAAATTCCAAAAACATGGAATCATTTTATCACCAAAGAAAATTGATGTTAAAAAAACAGAGATTAATTTTCTTGGCATAATCCTAAACCAGGATGGCCTACAATTACAAGATCATATCATCTCTAAAACAAGAGATTTTAATGAGAAAATTTTGGATAAAAAACAATTACAAAGTTTCCTAGAAATCCTTAATTATGGAAGAAATTTCATAAAAGGATTATCTAAAAAGGAATTACCACTTCTTGAAAAACTTAAAAAGAATGAAGTTTTTACATGGAGTGCTAATGATACTCATGTTGTTAAAACAATTAAACAAGAGATAATAAATAATTGTCCAAAAGTTTATTTTTCTAAAACAGGAGATAAATTAATATTATAAACTGATGCTTCAGATAATTGCTGGGGATGTGTTCTCAAATAAATTCCTGCAGAATATTGGAATGAAAACAATCCTTCCAATACTTTCGGTATTCGTGGTAAGAAAACTACTATACCAAAATTAATTCAAAAACATGAATTGATATGTGAATATAATTCAGGAAAATTTAAACCAAATGAACTGAATTATATTATTTTTGAAAAGGAATTATTAGCAATTAAACTTGGTATTAAAAAATTCCATATTTTCTTAGCACCCGAAGAATTTATTGTTAGGACAGATAATAAAGCTGTAAAAGACTTCCTAATAAATAACAGAAATATTTTAGACCAAATTGTTATTTATACTTTTGAAGTTGAGCATTTGAAGGGTACTAACAATTTTCTTGCAGATTATCTTAGCAGGAACTATGATGAAAAAACCTACTAACCAAGTAGAATTTTTAGAAAACCCACTAAACAAGTGGAATATTTTAAATATTTTAAAATAACACCCACTAAACAAGTGGAATATTTTGAAATATATTTTACCAAATCCACTAAACAAGTGGATTATTTTTATTTCATATGGGAGACAAGCCTCCAGGTGAACACCCAGGTGAAGTAAAAGGAAGTTGGGTTACAATTGCTAAAAGGCAAAAACCCAAGCCTCATCATCATCATCTACACAGCCTAAACCAAACCCTATCTATGTTGTGTTCAGTGGAAGAAACCCAGGCTTCTATGATAATTGGCACCAATGTTTCCAATAAGTAAATAAATTTCCTGGTGCATATCACCAAAAATTTAATACTATGCCAGAAGCCATAACTGCATGGGAAAATTGGATGAAACAATTAGGACCTCCTAATGTGATTTACCAGTTCTCCAAACTTTAGACCAAGGAAACCCTCCTTGATACTGAAACCTATGATTTTCACAACCTAGGAAACCCCTTTGAGTTGTATACACCTTTAAATGAAGCATGGAAATATCATCTTAGAGACAGGCGAAAAGATTTCAGAAAAAACATGAGTATCCTTACTGATAAGATTGCTGAACAAACAACAACCTTAGATAAATTTAAAAGTCTGAGCCTGAAAATTTTAAGAGGCTTAAATTATGAAAATGAAGATTTTCTCTTGACAAAATTGATACTTTTCTGGAGTTTTCTGAATTACTGGAAAATGATTAAATTTCAGATAAAATCTTCAACACAATCCGAAGAATTTGCATATTTGAAAAAGCAAAGTCACTTCTTCCACGTTCTTTATTTCAAATAGAAATTTTACCAAAAATAGAGTACCACAAGCAAAAGATAAAAAGTCTTTTACTCTATTTTGAACAAAGTTTAAATTATAGTGATGAAATGCCAAAACTGTATTTTGTTACTGAAGAAGGATATCCATCTTGGGATATTGAAATAATTGAATGGGGATTAGTAAACAAACTAATCTTCTCAAGTGTAGCTTGTTTTAATCACTTCGCATTTTTACCCATGATGATCAAAATCCTGATCTATTATGTTTTGACAAAAAGCAAGTATAAATATACCCGCTATTTGTCATTCCATAGTACTAGCACAATTGGTTGGCGGTCTCGAGAAATTTTCTATCAACCTTACCAAATATGGCACCTCAGAGCCACTGAGGATTATGAATGGGACGAAATCGAACAGAATTGGGAGATTGCACAAACGGTACTATTGATGTAAAAAATTAGATCACTCTAATAATTCAATCACAGATAAATGAATAAGACAAAAGATTTTTAAAGTGGTTCAGCCTTATATGAATGGCCTACGTCCACTGTTGTTTTATTGCTGAGTGTTTGGGAATTCTCGATTACAAGAAATTGCGTTCTGGATCCCAAAGTTTGGATTCAGAATCAGCCCCCCCTCTTATAATGAGGATTGTACAACGTATTTATAGCCTTGAGGCTGTCATATGAAAGGGTGATACATTAAATGATATACATATGAAAGGGTAATACATTTAATGCCTTTTAAGCGTGTGCGTCTAAATGATAAGCATTTAATGAACCAGTTGAACTGTTGGTTATTAATGCTTTGTTTCGAGATGCAACTCGGACCGCCTGAGTAGCTCGGACCGCCTAAGCTTTCTGATATTCAAGAGTTCCTCGGAGAGGTCTGTTCCTCGGAGCGTATGAATTCCTCGGAGAGGTCTGTTCCTCGGAGAGTATGAGTTCCTCGGAGAGGTTTGTTCCTCGGAGGGTATGAGTTCCTCGGAGTAACATGGTTCCTCGGAGCGTGTGATTATCTCGGAAGTGCATGTCGTCTCTATGTAGATAGCCACGTGTCTTCATATGATTTATCCAAGTTAGTAGATTAAATTTGGTATCAACAGAAGCCCCCAATGTTTCGTAGTTCGAAATTTGAGGAATATGGAACATTCTTTCTCGGAATACGGTAGCTTTAAATAGTTCTTCCTGATTTTTAGGATCATCTCCCTTGTATTTATTTCTCCATCTCAATTCGTAGAATCATGCTTTTTGGACTTTTCTGCTCGCTTCGTTTCCCGCGACACTTTTCGCCTTTTTAGCCGCTGTTGTTCGCTTTGATTCCCGCGCCAATATTTAATGCCTTTTTAGCCGCCGGTAACGTAATCGTCCTTTTTATAATCATTACTTCACCAGTTCCCAAGGCAAGATATTTAAACTTCACCGAGACTTCCATCGTCTTCTATCTTTTCAAATTTTCATCTTAGAGTTTTTCATCGTCTTCTACTCTCTTGTGTACTCATCTCTTCCATCGTCTGTCGTCATCAGCTCTACTCTTTTCCTGTAAGATCTTCTTCCTTCATCTTTATTTCTTTATTCACCATGGTTTATCCTGTTGAGTCTCTTGAGAAATTTCATTCTGATTTTTCCATTCCCTCTTGGGTCGTCTTGGAAGAGCTTTCTGAGCCTTCCAACTATTTCAATTTGGCCGAGGGACATTGGTTCCCCAGTCTCTTTTTTGCTGAGTGTGGATTTTCTTTTCCACCAAATCCTCTGTGTCTGGAATTTTGTCAGTACTTTGATGTTGTTCCTGCACGAATAGCCCCCAACACATGGAGAATAGTTAATGGGGTGCATAAATTAAATCAAGTGCATAGAACTCGTATAGGAATTCCAGAAATCATGTACTGCTATAGATGGGCAGTTAATGATAATATTTATTATTTGAAAACTAGGTTTATAAATAGGGCCTTAGTAGTCAATCTCCCTGATGCCAACAGGGATTATTTTGAACATGGGGTTATTGTAAAAAATTGGCAACACCCTCCTTTAATAGGAGATGAGGTTTACCAGGGTCCCAGATGCCCTCCTTATGGCAATGGGATAGGTTATACTTATTTTATTTTATTTATCTTGAAATCATGTTTGTTTCATGTTTGATAAAATGTGTTACTGATAACAATATATGTTTATTTGCAGTTGATAGCAAGAGAAAGTGCCCAAAAGAAACAGATGTCAATCTAAGGCATTTGGGACTTATCTGGGGTCTACATCAAAGGGTTGCTGACGAGCACATTCGATCAGCCTCCTATCTGCTCCAATAGAAGAGCTATACAACTTCTTTTACTGCTCGTCCAGTGATTAGTGAAGCAGAGCCAGTACCACCCTCTACAAGTTCTTCGCCAGAATCTCACATTTCGTTGAGCGAAAGGATGAAGAAGAGAAGGACTCCTGCTCTGTTTGAGAAAACTGCCTCCGGCTCTGGGGAGGTAAAAAGGATCAAGATTGATCCCCCAAAGGAGGGGACAAAGAAGACTGGTGCAGATCCTCCAGCTGCTCCTGCTAAAGTCTCCGAGAAGGTTGCTGATAAGCCCGCAGTGGCTCCGAGTAGCTCTGCTACTCCTAGAAAGGTGATTGTGATATCACCGACCAAGGATTCTTCCTTGGTTGTACCTGTTCCCCCGAGGAGGCTGAAGAAGAGCTCCTCGGTCAATTTGGCTGACACCACCATTCAGCCCCCTGCTGCTGGGACTAAGGTTCCCACATCTTTTCCCCCGAGTTCTGACATGAGCTCGATAAAGTCCTTGACCATTCCCGAGGTGCAAGGTAATAAAGATAACCTTACTCGGGATATGGTTACTTCTTTGGCTGCTCGTCATCTTGCTTCAGTAAGTACCTTTACATTGAACTTTTCATATTTTTCTTTGTTATTTCTCATTTTTATTTCTGACTTTGCTTTCTCTTTCTGTTTACGGTTGACGAGCTGTCTCAACATAATCCTTAAGAAGGATGAAGCAATCAAAGCTTCTTGCTCCTCGTCCAATGTGGAGGGAGCTCTGGAAGAGGCTACTAAGTCCTTGGAGGAATCTCGCCAGAGGTACGATACTGATAAAGCAGTCTGGGAGAAGAAACTTGCTTCCTCCGAGCAGGAGAAAACTCGGGTTGCTGAGGCCTCCAGGGATTTGGAGAGGAAAGTGAATGCCTTGGAGAAGGCTAACAAAGAGCTCGATGTGAAGCTCAAGACTGCTGAGGAGTTTGAAAATAAACTCAAGGCTGCTAAGGAGAGGTTGGTCCAACTCCAGGAAGTAACTCAGCAGAAGGAGGAAGCTGAACAAAAACTGAAGGCTGCTGATGTTTTGCTGTCCGAGAAGCTTGCCTTGGAGAAGGCCAAAAGGAAAGCTGCCGTGAAGAAGTCCTTCAGCTCTGGCTGGGACAAATGTTGGGATAAGGGATGTGCTGCCATGGTCTCCCAAGTGGATTATGGCAGTGTAAAGTATTTTAGGGACGGATGGGTTGCTGCCCTTCAGGAATTGAAGGTCGACGAGTCATCCGAGCTCTTCCAGAGACACATCCCTGGTCCCCCTCCTACTCCAGAAGAATTAGAAGAGGACGAAGCTACCTCTGAGGAGTCTTCAATGATAGTGGGAGAAAATTCCCTAACCAGTCAGCATGCTGTCGAACAAGGAGTTTCTTCTTCCGAGCAACAGCTGGTGCTCTCCGAACAAGTCACCGTTCCCTCCGAGCAACCTGCCTCCTCTTCCCAACCTCCTGAGAAGGTTTTGGGAGATAAGGAAAAGGTGTAGTGTTGTTCGGTTTTCTCTTTCTCTTTTTCTTTTTTTTTCAAATGCAACTCAAAACTTGTAACTTCAAATTTCATGATCTGATAAAACATGAGTTCTTTCTTCCATACGATTGTCTCTTTTCTATCCTGATCTTCTTGTTGATGATTGTATTTTCTTTGTCTGCTAGTTTCTGGACAGGATGGATCTGCTATCTGCCAATGATACAAAGCTGATGCAGCAATGTAATGAATATTATAAGACTGGTCACACAGACCTGAGTGCATAAGAAGTTGTCGACATCCTTGGTCATGATGCTTCAGAACAAGCAGTCGAAGCTTATCAGTACCTGAAGTGCTTACTTGATCAAGCTGTGGCCAATAATGTGGCTTACTATGAAATGATTAAGGATCTTCAATGTAACCTAGAAAACCTTCAGAATTAGTACAAGGAATCGACTGCCCTGTTGCATGAAGGGTATGAGAAGAGGTATCAGCAGCTTTCTGCCGAGAAGGGCCACGAGAAGCTCATCGCTGGGTATGATGTCAGGGAGAGAACCCTAAAGGGTGAGGTTGAAGCATGTAGACAAATTGCCGAGCTGTTGGAGCAAGAGAATAACAATTTGCAGAAAGAGCTAACACTGTTGAAGTCTGTAGCCTCTTCTTCAATAGCTATAATCCCAGTGACTGACGAGGGATTTTCATTTTTAGAGGTTGAGAATGCCAAATTGAGGCAAGAGTTGGACACCTTGAGGAGGTCGGGCACTTCCACATCTCCTCGGGGACGAGCAAGAGCTCCTCGGGGACGAGGAAGAGCAGTTCGGGTACTGGTCGAGGAACAGAGGACAACATCTGCCTTGGAGAACCAGGCCTTCCAACTAAAGGCGAAGAACCAGGCGTTATCTGATATGTCAAAGAAGATTCGAGACCTGGAAAAACAACTCTCTGCAAAGATATCAGTGTTGGAAACTAATGATCTTTTTGTCAATAGTCTCCACGAGAAGCTTGAAAGGCTAACATATCAATTCCACAAACAGCCCAGGGAGTTTTGGATGGCTGGATACAACGAAGCATTATTTCACTTGGACGACCGTATCCAGAATGCCAATAATGAGGGCTACAAGCAAGGCTGGCTGAACGCCTTAGGTGTGCTGAAGCTCAAACAAGGACACTATTTGTGGGACTACCATGATCCCGGGTTGCTCGACTTGCCTGTGCCACCGTATAATTTTGACATGGAATGGATCCCAGCTCGTGCCATTCCTCGGAGCTTAATTGCGAAATACCTCGGTGACTACAATTTTCATTCTCAATTTGAGGTATCTCGTCCTGAGCATCTTCTAGATCGACCTTCTGTGATGAACGTCAAGATACTGAAGGATCTGAACTTCATCAATTCTCCTCAGTCTTTAAATGATCCGCCTGCTGGCGAGGAACCTGTATCGAAAGCTGAGGGGAAAAGACCAATAGAATAGGAGTTTTTAATGTAACAGTTAGTATACATTTCAATGTAACTTGTAATTTATTTTGAATTTAATGAAAACTTTCATTCTTGGTTGCAAATCTCATTTGCTATTATCTTGTAGTTATCAAATACTTTATATTCATGTATCTCTTGTTAAAAAGATAATAATATTGTGTTGTTCATCGACCAACTACAGTTAAAGAGATAATAATATTGTGTTGCTCGATCACTTATTAGTAATAAGAAAGTTACAAGTATCAGTAATGTTGCTCGATCACTTAATAATAAAGTAATGAGTAAATTTTTTTTTCTAACTAACTAAGGTTGTTAAATTGTGCTCGTCGACCAATTATAGTTAGTGAGAGTTGATCCCCGACTAATCATACTTGGTAAATTTTTGAATATTTTCTCCTCGTCGACCAACTATGTTGGTACAGTTTGGAATATTTCATTTCCTAGCCAAACAGGTTGGCATTTTTAGGAATATTTCTCCTCGTCGACCAACTATGTTGGTACAGTTTGGAATATTTTCTCCTCGTCGACCAACTAAGTTGGTACAGTTTGGAATATTTTCTTTGAGTAGTCTGCCGAGTAGTGCATAGCACTAGTATTCCCCGAAATTTTTTCAATAAATAGAGAGACTTGCAAAATATTTTCATTTTATTCATACTGATGGAAACTGTGTTACATATACATCACTGATAATACTTGCGCAGATGCTTTGCATTCCATACATTCTTAAACTCCTCGCCTTCTAAAGTGGCTATTCGATAAGTTCCTGGTCGAACAACTTCTGTAACTCGGTATGGTCCATGCCAGTTTGCCTCCAATTTATTATGCTTTTGAATTACTTTCTTCAGCACATAGTCTCCTTCTTTCAGGTCGCACTTCTTTACTCTCTTGTTGTAAAACAAAGTTGTTCGCTGCTGGTAAGCAGCATTTCTAATGGCTGCTTTTTCTCTAACTTCCTCGAGCATGTTTAAATCCAGTCTTCTCATTAAGTCGCTGATAGGGGAATTGAAATTCAATACCCTGTGTGTTGGGAGACCCAACTCGGCAGGTATGACAGCTTCACTTCCAAACGCCAGCATGTATGGTGATTCTCCAGTTGCTACTCGGGGAGTAGTTCTATAAGCCCAAAGTACTGATTGTAGCTCGTTGATCCAGTTTGCTTTTGCATCGTCCAATCGTTTCTTCAAACCGTTTAGCAGCGTTCTGTTTGTCACTTCAGTTTGTCCATTGCTTTGAGGATGGCCTGGTGCTGAATGAACCTTCAAAACGTTTGATTGCTGACAATAGGCGACAAACTCCTCATTATCAAATTGTGTTCCATGGTCTGTGATGAAGGCATGAGGGAGACCATATCGGAAAATGATGTTCTTCCAAACAAATTGGTAAACCTTCTCGTACGTCATATCAATGAGTGGCTCAACTTCTACCCACTTAGTAAAATAATCCACTGCGACGACGAGGTACTTGAACCTTCCTTGGGTCGTTGGCAGTGGTCCAACCAAATCAATTCCCCACATGGAAAATGGCCAAGGGGAAATTATGGGTGTCAACAATGCTTGTGGAGTTCTTCGAATGGAGGAAAAGCACTGGCACTTGTCACATTTCTTGGCATAGGCTATACAATCTGCCCTCATCGTCGGCCAGTAGTATCCCTGCGTCATCACCCTTTGTAAAAGTGTCCGACCTGCTACATGTGCTCCACAAGACCCTTCATGGATCTCTTCAATCAAATCTTTCACCTCGGTGGGATGTACACATCTTTGCAAACCTGCCATAATTCCTCGTCTATATAAAACACCATTAGTTAGTACATACCGAGCAGCTTTAAACTTCGATTTCTTGGCTGTAAGCTTGTCAGTTGGCAACTCTCCTTCCTCTATATATACCCTGATGGGATCCATCCAAGATGGTCCTAAATCAAGGGTGATAAAATTCATCCTCAGATCTTCATCTATACTCCGACCAGTCAACACTTCAATTGGGATTGTTCGTCGTAACTCGGTGCGAGTAGCCGATGCTAGTCGAGCCAGGGCGTCTGCTCTTGCATTCTCCATTCTTGGTATTCTGACCAGCTGAATAGCGGTAAATTCTGATACCAGTTCCTTTGCCTTTTCATGATATCTGATCATTAATTCTCCTCTAATTGCATATACCCCCATCATTTGGTTTATAATCAGTTGAGAGTCACTGAAGATCATAACTTGCTGCGCCTCCATAATTTTTGCCAAATTAAGTCCTGCAATCATGGCCTCATATTTAGCCTCATTGTTGGAAGCTTTAAATTGGAAACGCAAAGCGTATTCCATGTCGACCTCGTATGGAGTGCACAAAACTATCCCCGCTCCACATCCTGCAGTGCAAGATGAGACATCTACATATAGCCTCCATATAGGTAACTCGTCTTCAAATTTCTGATCAGTCAAAGTTCCTCGGTGAAATATTTTCTGCTTCTTTTCATCCTCCCCTGATTTTTCTCGCTCCTCATCGATCATTTTTTCTTGCCCTTTTACCAACCGAGGTTGGTCTGAGCTCGAATTTAATGATCCTGTAACATCCACTTGCCCTTTTACCAACCGGAGTCGGTCTGAGCCAGTGTTTGTTGATCCTGTAACATCCACAGGTTGATCAGCGAGCAACTCTTGTTCCTCGTCAGGAGTTCTCCCAATTATCTCTGCATCACATCCTGTAACATCCACACGCCCTTTTACCAATCGGAATTGGTCTGGGCTTGTGTTTGTTGATCCTGTAGCATCCACAGGTTGATCAGCGAGCAAGTTTTGCTCCTCGGGGGTATCAGGATAGGTGAACTCCGCTATGAAATCTGCTACAGCTTGCCCTTTTAGTGATGACCGGGGTTCATAAGTTATATCATATTCACCAAGCTCTATTGCCCAGTACATCAATCTCCCTGATTTTTCTGGCTTGTGAAGGGCTTGTCTCAATGGCATATCGGTATATACTATTATGGTATGAGCCTGAAAGTATGGCCTCATTCTCCTACTCGCCTCAATCAGTGCCAGTGCCAGTGCCAATTTCTCCACCCTTGGATATCTGATCTCTGCTCCTCGGAAGGCCTTACTTGTGTAGTAAATTGGCTTTTGTACTCCGTTCTCCACTCTGATCAACGCTGAGCTAACTGCATTCTCGGACACTGCAAGGTACAAATACAATTTTTCTCCCATCACCGGCCTGGATAATAGTGGGGGTGCTCCCAAGTATCTCTTCAAGTCTTGAAAAGCCTTCTCACATTCATCATTCCACTCAAAAGTCTTTCTGAGTGTCTTGAATAATGGGAGACATCTATCAGTTGCTCGTAACACAAATCTATTGAGTGCAGCTACTCGTCCAGTGAGACTCTGTACTTCCTTCTTCGTTGTTGGAGATCGCAGCCCTATTAGAGCTTTGATATTTTCAGGATTTACTTCAATGCCTCGTTGATTGACAATGTACCCGAGAAACATGCCTTCTTGTACTCCAAAGATGCACTTCGTCGGGTTCAGCTTCATTTGATATTTATCTAGTTGATCAAAAGTCTGTCTTAAGTCAACTAGATGATCGGCAGCTTTCTTGCTTTTTGTCAGCATGTCGTCAACATAGACTTCCATATTGTCACTGATTTGTTCAGCAAAGGCCTTGTTCATCAGCCTCTGATATGTCACACCTGCATTTTTTAAACCAAAAGGCATAACATTATAACAATAAGTTCCCTAGGGGTAATAAAAGAAGTACTTTCCCTGTCTTCAGGTTTCATTTTAATTTGATTGTAGCCAGAATAAGCATCCATGAAGCTCAGCAACTCGTGTCCCGAGGTAGCGTCCACCAGTTGATCAATTCGGGGCAATGGAAAATGATCCTTTGGGCATGCTTTGTTGAGGTCGGTGAAGTCCACACACATCCTCCATTTGTTGTTTTTCTTCTTTACCATCACCACATTGGCTAACCAATCTGGATATTTAACATCTTTAATAAAGAAAGCTTTCTGGAGCTTCTCGACTTCCTCCTGTATGGCTTGATTCTTTTCGGGACTGAATACTCTTCTTCTCTGTTTCACAGGTTTGATCTCCTTATTCACATTGAGCTCGTGACATAAGAAGTTTGGGTCTATCCCAGGCATATCTTCATGACTCCATGCAAAAGTTTGTCTTCTGTTTCTAAGGAAAGTTATCAATTCTTATTTTAATGAGGCTTCCAACGATGAACCTATTTGAGTAGTTCGCTCAGGGTGCTCGTCGTCCAGAATGATGTTTTCAGTAGCTTCCACCACTTGGCCCTTCACGAGTTGCGATTCATCTCGAGGATCCAAAGTTTCAATTTCTGCACCTTCATCCACTTGATAGGTAGTAGTTTTTTTTTTTGATTCTTCCAGTTCTTCTTGCTCGGCGGATGAATAATAGCACTCCCGAGCTACTTTCTGATCACCTTTCATAACTCCTACTCCAAAGTTTGTTGGAAATTTTAGGCATTGATGCACTGTAGATGCTACAGCCTCGAACTTCTTTAACCCTACCCTTCCCATGATGATATTGTACGATGACTGGACATTTTTATCCATCACGAAAAACGTATTCTTTCTGTCCGACAAGCAGGCCACGTACCAATGAATATATCCAACTTGATCGTCCCAAGTGGAAACACTTTCTCGCCAGCAAAACCGATGAGAGGTCTGTGGTAAGGCTCCAGTTGAGATAGCTTTAAATTTAAACTATCGAAACACGAGTAGAACATGATGTATGCCGAGCTACCATTATCGACCAGTACTCTTGAAATCATTACCTCCTTCATTCTCATTTTGATCACTAGTGGGTCATCATGAGGATATAAAACTCCTGCAAGATCATTCTTCGAAAACCCGATGACCAATTTTTCTTTGTTCACCTTTCTCGGGCGATCTTCCTCAGCTAAATTAATTCGCTGAATGTACGAGCAAGCTTAAGCCTCTCCGAGGTAAGCTTTTCTTTCTGCAGTAAGGTCTCCTCCTCCTGCATCTCCTCCTGTAATGACATTACAATCAAATGACCCAAAGCGTATTGAAAATACCTCTCGTTCTGGCTGCCTTGGTTTCTTTGGAAGATCGGGGTCATCATCTGGATCATCTTCATGGTTTCTCTTCTTTTTCTCCTCTGCCCGACGAGGAGATCTAGACCTCTCTCTAGCTCGGTCGTTGTTTCTTCTTTTACCTCCCCAATCAACATACTTTGTTAGCTTTCCTCGTCGGATGAGTGTTTTAATTTCGTTCTGAAGAGCTATGCAATTTTTGGTCATATGGCCATGATCCTTATGGAACTCGCAATATTTCTCCCTATTCCTCGTGTCAGGGTCTGACTTCATTTTCTTTGGCCAGTTTAACTCCTCGCTGTTCTTAATTTCTTCCAGGACGTGGTTGATATTTGCCTTCAAAGGCGTGTAATTATCAAATTTCTTTAAGACCTCCCATGACGACCTACTTTTGGAATGTTTGTCACCATCATTGTTCTTATGCTCTTTCTTCTTAGCTTTATCACCTTCCACCTTGGTTTCTTTGGCATCCATATTCTTCTTCGCAGACATAGCCTCCTCGGCATTCATAATCTTGGATGCTTTTCCCATCAGGTCCGACATGGTTCGAGGTGGATCTTTGGCCAAAGTGTAGTACAACTTGTTCGGCAGTAGTCCACTCATCAAAGCAGTAATAACTGTCTTCTCCTCGTAATCAATGACTTCGAGTTTCTCATTATTAAAACGAGTTATATAATCTCTGATACTCTCACCAGCCTTTTGTCAAATGTGCTACTCGTTTAACTGGCTTTGCTCCAAAGCAGAAATTCCCAATGAATAACTCGGCCAATTGAAGAAAAGTTGAAATCTTACCCCAAGGAAGATTATTATACCATATTTGAACAGATCCGGTAAGAGTTCCCGAGAATGCCCTGCATCTCATCTCGTCTGGGACATCATAGATGTCGGCAGCAGCTTGATATTGTTCTATATGAAGGACAGGGCCAGTCTTCCCATCGTACTTGGGAGTCACAATAGGTGCTTTGAACTTTGATGGTGTTGGAAAATCAATAATATCCTGGACAAAAGGTGTTCCTCGAACAAAGGTTAATTGTAGAGGGTTCTTGGCCTTAGCCATTTCCCCTAATCTATCCTCCAACCTCTGAATAGATCCTTTCCATGCATCATTTCCTTCCTCGGGCCTATTGGTTCAAGCAACTGATCGCGTTGAAGTGTCTTCCTGGGATTTATCTTGACGAGCAGTTGGTCGGTCAGCGGATCCATCTTGACGAGCAACTGGTCGCGACTGGGCAGATCCTTCCCTTAAATTTGATGGTCGTCGAAAGCTCCTCGACGCTGCATTAAGAGGACTTTTGTTCCTCATAGGGCCTAATCGATCAAAAGGAGAGGCCCTACTTAATCTTTCCAATGCACTGGCCCTTTCTAGGGAAAGGGTGACATGTTGTTCAGTATCTGTGGCTCGCACAGACGAAGTTCGTCCAGGTTGATAAGAAAAATCTTGAGATTCATTATTACGATATGAATCATTACGCCTAGTACGCAAAGAAGGCGCACGGGTATTTCTTTGAATGCTTCGTGATCCGGAATGGGCTGGCGCACCGCCATAGAGGGTTTGGATGAGTTATCGCATCATTTCTTGCATGACGGTCTAGCCCTGAGCCAAATTTGCCATCATTCCAGTCAGGTCTGGAATAATTGGTGGAGCAGATGGATTTGGAGGGGTTCCAGTGTTTTGATTACTGGATTCAGGTATATCAGCCATTGGTAATGGATTGTTTTTTATGAGAAAATGATTTTACCAGTCGTTTCCCACAGACGGCGCCAATCTGTTGATGTAAAAAATTAGATCACTCTAATAATTCAATCACAGATAAATGAATAAGACAAAAGATTTTTAAAGTGGTTCAGCCTTATATGAATGGCCTACGTCCACTGTTGTTTTATTGCTGAGTGTTTGGGAATTCTCGATTGTAAGAAATTGCGTTCTGGATCCCAAAGTTTGGATTCAGAATCAGCCCCCCCTCTTACAATGAGGATTGTACAACGTATTTATAGCCTTGAGGCTGTCATATGAAAGGGTGATACATTAAATGATATACATATGAAAAGGTAATACATTTAATGCCTTTTAAGCGTGTGCGTCTAAATGATAAGAATTTAATGAACCAGTTGAACTGTTGGTTATTAATGCTTTGTTTCGAGATGCAACTCGGACCGCCTGAGTAGCTCGGACCGCCTAAGCTTTCTGATATTCAAGAGTTCCTCGGAGAGGTCTATTCCTCGGAGCGTATGAATTCCTCGGAGAGGTCTGTTCCTCGGAGCGTATGAGTTCCTCGGAGAGGTCTGTTCCTCGGAGGGTATGAGTTCCTCGGAGTAACATGGTTCCTCGGAGTAACATGGTTCCTCGGAGCGTGTGATTATCTCGGAAGTGCATGTCGTCGCCACGTAGATAGCCACGTGTCTTCATATGATTTATCCAAGTCAGTAGATTAAATTTGGTATCAACAGGTACCATTGGAATAGTTGGGTACAACAAAATATTGGTCACAAAATCTGATCAATATTTGAAACTTAGCAGACTATTATTATCGGGAAACAGTCTTAAAATTCATGGTAACTGATGGACGAAGACTATTTGTAACTGATTTACCGATAAACTATACTACCTCGCTTGAACAACGAGCAGTTATTAGGGAATTTTTGAATAATTTGAAAAACAAAAATAATTTGGATATTCCCTATGAGCAATTAATCCATGCAGAGGAATATGAGGCAACACAACTTCATGGTCCTCCACATGACAACCCTAACGACAGTATGTCATTTGACTCTGTTGCTGAGGCCAATATTGCCAATGCATTCGATGCTTGACAATTGGATAGAAATAATTAACCCACATGGACGGCTGCAAATCATCCAACACACGCAGTGGGTCCCGCTTGCGGATAGTAATTAGCTGACGCATGTAATGATGATTTGGATGTTTAAAACAAAAACATCCAAATTAGTTACTATTTGCTTTTTAAATTATTATAAGTTACTGTGTGCTTTTACTATGCACCTACTATGCACTTTTTGAATTATTGTATCCGATAACCCACGTTTTCCTTTTCCTTTCTTTGTGTATTCAATTAGATAAAGATAAGGTTAGCTTTTAGAGATTATAAAAGGAGAGCATCTCCTTCAGTTCAAATCATCTTCCTCTTGTAATTTTTCTATTCTCTCTCTTATAATATTCTCTCCCTACTGAAACTGCGGCTGGACCTAATGGCCGTGCTAACCCTGCTGTCCATGCCTAAAACCTCCCTTGCCATGTCTGCAACCTCCTGATCTGACTCTTTTAGAATCCCCCTACTGGGAACTCTGATCACCCTGCCTGTGCTAACCCTAAGCTGACTGTGCCTCACTGTCACTATTACTCCCTGTCCTGCCCTGCTGGCTAGACTCTCATGCTCGCTTACCCTCTGACAAATGAAAGCGATAATCCTGGAAGTGAAGTAGCGCTGCGTTAACTACATCTGAATAGGTGGCCAAAGAGATATTCCCTAGCAGGTGCTGACGAATCCTCCATGTCAGCCCATCCATAAACTTCTGGATCTTTTTCTCTTCAGTTGGGATCTCATCGGGAACTATGTTCAGAAGATTGGTGAACTCAACCTCGTACTCTGCCACTGTCCTCCCTTCCTTCTTAAGGTTCATCAATTTTTGCCTCATCTCTCTGTGTACTACTGAGGGGAAATATTTGCGGTCGAACCGAACCCAGAACTCCTGAATAGAAAGAACATCTCTCTCCTCGATGATGGTAATGTACTCCCACCACTGCAAATTTTCTCCTACCAGCTTAAATATTGCCAGTATCTGCCTCTGCACATTTGTACACTCATACATCCTCAAATGCCTTTAGATGTCCTTCTTCCACTGGCTCGACATAAAAATGTCGGAGCTCCTTGCAAACTCCGGAGGTTGCGCCTTCTGAAAGACATCATGGACACGTTCCCAAGTAGATGGGAATTCATGAGCCTGGAGTGGGGCTACCACCAGTGCTTGAGGTGGTGCCTGCTGCACAACTGCTAACGTGGCATTTACCGCCTGAGCTACAATGGCGGCAACTTTAGTAGCGTTCATAGAACTCTAAACTGGTGTAGGCTGAGGCTCGGGCTGGGCACCCATGGGATCTCGTTGTGCACGTCGAGGAGGCATCTGAAATGAGAGAGAAGTTTTATAAGCCCACAGTTAATATCTCAAAATAGCTGAAGAACGTAAGATACACAAAAGCGTACAACAATCCTAAAATATAGGGCTCTATATCAAAGGACGCTACCCGAAAACATAACAAGTCGTACAGATCCTAAGGACTCTAGAACCTGATGCTCTGATACCACCTATGACACCCCGACTAATTAAATACCGGGTAGCTACTCCTTTATTTAAATTAATACAAAATATTAAGTTGGTTCAGTTCATAGCATCACTGTCGAAAATATTTGATTAATTACTAACCACCTAATATTTAAAATAGTGAAGTGTCAAGTTTTAAAGTTTTAATTTAACCAACAACAAAATAATCTAAATCATCATCCAACCGTCACATAAACAATCTCATAAGATAATAAACAGAATAAATAACTGATGTCTAGAGTAAACACTCGCATAATAATAGAAATGTAAGTAAACCCAATACAAATGTATGAATGAAATAAATAAATCCCAAGACTGAAATAACTAAAAGTCTAAAACTGCTGTCAATGAATAGAATGGTCAACAATCCCTAACTGGAATAATGACTCCCAAAAGAAGCAAGGATAGATGTGGAGGCGTCTAGTAACGAGGTCCTCTAACTTACACAGTAGCTACATCACGTCAAAGGAATGGAACTCCTAAGCTTGGCGTCCATGTGGTTGGAGAACCTAAAAAGTTTTACGAGAAAATAGATTTGGAAGCAAACGGGTCAGAGCCCGAGGTGAAAATATTTTAAAAGCAGCAAGTGTTTAAATTTCAATATTAAACATCACACATATTAAACATGTTACTCACGTGCCCTCACTTGAGATCCTCACCCCTCAACTATTGTGCACGCCTAATGCATCTTTTAAATACCACCTAGTTATCCCACTACCTGTCTAGTCCATTCGACCCCTATCCATAATGTTCTTACTTTAGATGCCACCCGTATTATTTAAGTAAAATGTACTCGTAACTCACGCATTAAATAATCAACTTACTTAGCTCAAGTATTAGTTAAGTCTAAAATGTTCTTAACTCAATTAAATTTCTTAATTATTCGCATCTATTAAGTAGCAGTGAATCAGTCACAAGTACATATATAAGTCACCCATTACATATATACATATATGGTACCCCTAAGCTAAGATACGGTGCACGCATACTCTACTATCGAATCCCGGTACATCACGTACATAAGGATCATGTGTTCCGAATCACTCAGGAACCGTTTCAATACAAATCACACATAGTGGAGGCGGACATAATTTACATACCCATGGGTCATGCACATACCTACGCTCCCATGATCAGCTGACTTATCAACTCACAAATATGTCATTCACAGTCCTATGTCCTTAAGGTACCAGTATAAATCCCCCCGAAGGCACACAAAGATAAGACGATCCTTTCCCAAAAATCAACCTCCCGTGATAGCAAGTATGGTAGGTATGTCCTACACATAATCACTCATATACTAAGTATTCACACAACTTAGGTAATAATCATTTTAGTATAGGTATATTCCAGCTCCACATCGTACGTCTCCCACATATAATAATATCGTCCCATTTATTCTACATAGTAGGTTTAGCGCGATAATTCTTGACGTATAACTCCGAGTACATACCCTATCCCAAATAGGTTACTAAGTCCCCCGCTACTCTATAAGGTTATCTCAGTATTTAGAGTCCCTCTGCTACTGGTTCTAACCTTACATCATCTTCCACCCAAACTCGCTCTCAATTTAAGAAATTTCTAACCGTACCTCACTCGGCAAGCATCTCTAAGAGTCCCATTAAATTCCATAAGGTATAACATATTTCGAGCACTAATTACAATCCTACTGACCTCAATCAAGTCCCACAATCTTTTATAAGTCACACTACAGTTTCTTACAAGCTTAGGATTCGACAAACCTTAAAAGGAACAATTTTACAAAAATCAGAAGGGGTCGATCGATCGATGGAAAGTGGTCGATCGATCGATTCATCGATCGATCGACATTCTTGAGTAGATCAATCGATCGAACATGTATCTGCCCAGAATTTCCATTAACAGTTACGGGTTCTCTATATTTTACACCCAAATCCTCCATTACAACGTCCCAAACTCCCAACCAAGTATTCTAATCATCAACCCAACATGTATGCATAAACTTTAACGTATTAGAATCATTAAACCAACAAGGATTAACAGCTTTTGGGATCAAATCACATATTTTTCATAAAAAAACCCCATTTCTCCTATTTTCTTCAAGATCTTCATATAAAACCATATAAATTCGTATTTCTTTACACATGGATCATGATTTCGTAACTAGTAATTGACCAGGAATGTATCTACATTCAACCTACTTAGATTAAAGGTTTAATTCTGCAATTTCACAATAAAAATAACTATTTATGACAAGACATAAAATCTACACTATCATGTAAAGTATATGCCTTGAATCTTTGCAAGAGAAATCACTTGCCTCTGTTTAGAAGTTCTGATCCTTTGGTGACGATAAAGGTTGGTTCTCCTTCTCTTTTCGGTCATAAATTCGGCGATCGTGGTGGTGTGTGGTGTTTATGGCCTTGGAAGCCCTTGTAACTTCTCCTATCTTTTCACGTTGCCCACTATTTGGTTTTGACAGATAATGGCCCTAAGATTGGCTGATAAAAAAAACCCAATATTCGTAGGTTACTATTCATCAAAATTTAAAATGACTAAAATACCCTCCCGAGTTGTTGATTAGGCCTAAAAATGCCTCGGGATCCAAACTAAACCCCCGGCTAGTGTTTTATGACTATCTCGACCCTTATGGACACGCCGGAGCACTCGAAATGACCATACGGATGATGTAAAAAAATAATTTACTTTTAAACCGATTAAATTGGTTCCTGACACGACTAACACGCACGTCCCAACTTAATTTCTGAATTGCCATTATTTATAACTTGCGACAATATTAATAAATTCAATAATCATGTATTACCATGTTCACTCAGTAATATTCAACATTGTTATCATAATCAAATACCAGCTCTCGTCTCGCTAGTATTTAAATCCGAATTAATTTCCAAATAATTATTCCATTTAATTTAATTAATTCCATTAAATAAAATTAATAAAATTACGGGGTATTACAATAAATACCCAATGAAGTATAGAGGAACAAATGATATAAAACATTATGATACTAATATGAAATATCAATACTAATTAGTAAAATCAAACTCAAATCATTTGTTAAATATGAGCAAAATATTGATACCAGTAGTGAAAACAAACATTGAAATTAGGATACCAATTTGTTCAAACTAAGTGCTCATCAAACAAACTCTCCCCTTGCATCACATACATCTCTCCCCATTTTTATCTCGAATAGAGAACCCGTGAAAAGATAAATAAATCTAGACTCAGATATTCAATGAAGTATATCTAGATATCTAAAAAATAATCAAACGATACTAAGTCATAGCTAGAAAACAGTAATCACACAAAATGAATCGTTAATCTAAGCAGGTGTGACTAAACGAATTATGCAGTGTATGAAATAATCATGAATAATTAACTTATACAGCATATAAACTGTCCATAAGAAACTCAGCAGTACCAAAATTGTGGCCATCCCCCGATCCTCGTGGTGGGAGGGACGAAAAAGAGGGGCGTCTTCAGCGTCGAGAGGATATTGGTCCCGCGCATCCCTCTCGGGAGCGCTTTGGCTGGCGTCAGTGTGGGGTGAAAAATGTAGAGAGATGGAGTCTCCAGTCTATTTTAATCAAAACAGACAAAAGAAAAGGGAGTCATCCTGAAGGACAACATCCAAAGACATACGGATACATACGAAACCAAAATGATTCGAAAAGGGTCCGGAGGCTGGGAAGGTGTTAGGCACCTGTGTCAATCCCCGATCCTCATCGCGCGAGTGGGCGCATGAAGGGAGAGGATCCTTCGGGTCCCGCGTATCCCTCTCGTGAGTGCTTCGGCCGGCGTCATTTGAGATGAGGTGTAAAAATGTAGAGAGATTCAGAGTCGCCAGTCTATTTTACTCAAAATAGATAAAAGAAAAAGGGGAAGTCATCCCGAAGGATGGCATCCAAAGACATACAGGTGCATGCAAAACCAAAATGATTCGAGAAGGGTTCGGAGGCTTAATTACGAAATGGGAAGGTGTTAGGCACTCATTCCGTCCTTTCGGTCTCTCGTGGATATTTGTTATTTTCCTTTATATTTCCCCCGTGATATGTGTGCATGTGGATATATATGGTGGAGATAGGATTCCTCAACTTGTATTATGGAAGAGATAAAGCGAGTCTTCCGTAGGAAGGTATAAAAAATAATATTAAAAAAATAAGATTTACGCGATTGCCCCTAGGTTGATTGTTATAATCGAACGATAACGCATATGGAGTAATACGTCACTAAGGGCAAGTATATAGAATATAAGAAGATTAGATTTAGAGAAAATAGAAAACTAGAGAAAAAGTAAGAAAAGGACTCAAGTCTCGGGTTTTACCCCGAGACGCTTACGTAGCCTATAAAGGCATCAAAGTCCACATAGTTCGCGTACAAAATGAGGGGTGGGGTTTATCCCATAAATCCAAATGGGGTATCTCTTATTTGTGTGTGTGTGTGTGTGTAGAAAGAGTGTTTTAGTGGTGAGAAGAGTGTGAGAAAAGTATGAGAATCCCTATTTGGAATTTATGAGTAAACCCTCTTTTTCTTGTTTTTTTGGGTTTTATTCATATGTAAATAAGAGATGTGCAATAATACTAAATAAAAATTATATTAGGATGTGCGAGATGAGATAATAAAAGTGCTAAGTAAGAAAACAAGTTATTGAGAATTTAAGAGAATTTAAGAGAGAGTTTGAGAAAGTTGGACCTTCTTGAAGATCTTGAGCTTGATCTTGAATGTTGGAGAGTAGCCCTTACACTTGGGTGATGATGGAGAGTGGATAATTCACCAAGTTTTATGAAAGGGATGATGAAAAGTGGAAGTAAAAAGGGGATTTGGAGGTTGAAATCACGCTGCCTTCGAGAGAGGTTTTTGGGATTCGTTGAGAGTGAATTTTATCAGATCTTGGCTCCCTTTGAAAATGAGGTGAAGGCCTTCTTTTATAGGCTCAGGTCACTGCCAATTGACATAGACCTGGTCCTTCCTATCGGCATCTGCCGATAGGCAGGGTCTGGAACCTGCTATTTGGCAGTGTGTTTTAGGCCTTTTCGGGAAATCGACAACCGAGGGCAAACCGTTCGTCAGAATCATGCACGGGGCAGACTGTTGGAAAGGTAATTCAGATACCTTTGAAAGTCCTTGGGATCGCTCCCAGGTTCGGGAGTTTTCTTTTGGTCAAATATGGCTTGGAAGCGTTTGTCGGTCCATTGGACGGGGAATCGTTCGGACGCAAATGGATCGTTCGTCCGCATGGTAAGTCCGAATCGTGCACATGGCGGGCCATTGGAAAGGTTAGGAGATGTACTTAGACATTACAAAGAGTTTAACCCAGTTTGGGGAGTTGACTTTGGTCAACCGGGCCCTGGAAGCATTCGGTGACCTCTCGGAGTCAAACGGATCATTCGTCCGCATAGTAAGTCGGAATCGCGCACGGGACGGACTGTTGGAAAGGGTATTTAGTTCCCTTCAAATATTCATTCAGCCTCAGTTGAGTTGAAGAGTTGACTTAGGTCAAACAGAGCCCGGGACTGCTCGGTGGCCTCTAGGTCAAGTTTCGGACGCAAACGGATCGTTCGTTCGCGTGGTAAGTCGAAATCGCGCACGGGATGGACCGTTGGAAAGGGTATTCTGTGCCCTTCAAGTATTCATTTAGTCTCAATTGAGATGAAGAGTTTAAATTTTGGGTCAAACTGAGCCGGGGAGTGCTCGATGGCTTCTAGGTCAGTACTCGGGACATGACTTGGGTTTGTAATGATGAAGGGAGGTACTACGGACCTAAGGAGAGTTGGGGGTAATGGAATGGGGTGTCTACAGAGCCCCTCGATGGGTGAGTTTGGAACAAATGATAACCGTCGAATAGACACCACATGATGCTTTTGAGGGAGTATGACCGATTCAGAGGGTCGAGGCCGATTCTGAGGACCTAAGGAGTGTGCTGGGGATGGAATGGCGATCAAAGGTTTAGGTCGATTCTAAGGTCCTGAAGTGGTGTTGGGGGGATGACCAATTCTACGGGTGAAAGTCGAATCTGCGGGATTAGGGTGAAGATCTAATAACCGAGGTCAATTCTGACCTAAGAGTGGTGATGACCGAGGACTGGGGTCAATTATGACCCAACTCAGCTGACGATCCAAAACTGAGGTCAATTTTGACCTAAGAGTGGTGATGACCGAGGATCGGGGTATATTCTGACCCAACTTAGGTGACGATCCAAGATCGAGGTCAATTCTGACCTAAGAGTGGTGACGATCGAGGACCGAGGTCAATTCTGACCCAACTCAGGTGACGATCCAAGACTGAGGTCAATTCTGACCTAAGAGTGGTGACGATCGAGGACCGAGGTCAATTCTGACCTAACTTAGGTGATGATCCAAGACCGAGGTTAATTCTGACTTAAGAGTGGTGATGATCGAGGATCGAGGTCAATTCTGACCTAACTCAGGTGATGATCTAAGACCGAGGTCAATTATGACCTAAGAGTGGTGATGACCGAGGACCGGGGACAATTGTGACACAACTCAGGTGACGATCCAAGACCGAGGTTAATTTTGACCTAAGAGTGGTGACGATCGAGGACTGAGGTCAATTTTTACCTAACTCAAGTGACAATCCAAGACCGAGGTCAATTCTGACCTAAGAGTGGTGACGACCGAGGACTGGGGTCAACTCTGACCCAACTCAGGTGACGATCCAAGACCGAGGTTAACTCTGACCTAAGAGTGGATAAAGATTGGATTTTTATTTCACTGGAGAAAGTGCCTTGTGATTTTGATTTGAGATGGGGAGCTAATAGCTAGGGAAGCTTTTGTTTCCTTAGGAGACCTCGCGGGGGGGGGGGGGGGGGGGGACAACCTATTTTGGTGCTGTAAAAAAAACTCCACTGGGGAAGTGATCAGGTGATCCTTAGAGATCCTCCAAGGCTTTATCGAGAGGAGATTCACTTGGTTTTTGAGGGTTTCACTGGGAAAGAGGGGTTTTGCTTGAGGGAATGCGAAATTTTCTCGGTAAAAATGTTCTAAATCCTTCCTGGGATTTTTAGGAATTTTTGAGGATTTTTTGTGACTTTCTGGCATTTTCTGGGAATTTCTGTATGAAATTTAAGGGGGGTGCCGATCGGCATGGTATGAGGGGTGCCATTCAGCAATGGCACAAATTTTTGGGCTACCTCGGGAAGGTAAGGAGTCAGTGTCGATCAGTATAGTAGGGGGAAGTGCCGATCGGCATGGCGCTTGGCATCCTATATAAAGGGGGACGAATCCCTTCATTTTTTTCACAGCTTCTTTACCTTCTCTATTTCTGCGATTTCTTTGCAAATCGTTCTAGCATTTCGATCTTTAATAAATAGTCGCTTTTGTGAGCACTGCAGTCCACCGGGAGTGGTTGGCCGTTGATGACTGGGCGAATGTGGAGTGGAGGGCCAGGGCGCCTCTTACTTTGGGAAGTGAGAACTCCTTTGATGCGTTTGAGCCTGTTGTGGATGAGCGGACCTTACTACGGGATCCATCGCATCATCGCTCTTCGAGAGTGAGTCCCGGCGGTTATGTAAGTAACCTGATCTTTGGCATTCTTTTCTTTTTTGCTGATTTTTCTTTCTTTCTTGACTTGAGATTTTTTTTTCTTTTTTGCCAGTCTGATATTTCTTTGAAGAACATGCGCACCCGCAGGATGATGGGGCTCAGGGATGTCTGGGAGCATATCCCACCTGTGGTGTGTTGGGTGGTATCATTAGCGGTTTTTGGGCGGTTGGGATGGGTGCTGGATGAGACGCCTCATTCGACAGCGGTCCTGTGCGCTTTGGGAGAGAGGTGGTGGGATACTACCCACACCTTCCATTTTGGCTTCGGGGAGATGACTGTGACTCCCATAGACGTGGAGTAGCTGTTGGAGATGGATTGTGATGGAGAGCAGATTGAGGTGGATCGCTCTTTACGGGTGAGACCGGAGGCAGTGCATGTGGCACTTGGTGATGTAGGGAGGATAGTTTCTGGGGATTCTATCCGGCTGTCCCTGCTGAAGGATGTTCTGCTGAGTAGGGTGATTGATGTGGAGGACAGGCTGCAAGTGAGGCAGATGGCCCGATTATTCATTTTGCTGGTGTTAGGAGGTTTCATGGTGGCGTCGAGCGGCGACGTCGTCTATTTGTGGTTCTTACCGTACCTGAGGATGTTTTCGAACATCCCTTTCTATGATTGGGGGAGTCTGACTTTAGCGACCCTTTACTCTTCTCTGGATGCAGTCAGCCGGTGCTGCCGGCAAACCTTTACTAGGGTCACGTAACTTCTTTAGGTATTCTTTGGTTTGTGCATTTCTTTTCATGCATTCCGCATTTTCCTTTCATGCATTCGCATTTTCCTTATGCGTCTCTTTTTGTTTTATGAATTCAGACGTGTTCTACGAGGTGATTGGGTGAAATACCCCGCTGATCGCTTTAAAGGACGAAACTGTTGGGGACTTCTGTCGATTGTATCGATGGCTTAAGGCCAATCGGCAGCCGAAGGGATCTCTCTCTTTGGAGGAGGTGCGTCAGGTCTTGAATGACCTGACCAGTGGTAGGGTAAGGCTCTTTCCATTTCAGTCTTAGTTTTTGCACCTTCTGATCTTGTATTGATTTATGCCTGGTTGGAGATTTTTAGGTGGCCTTTTATCCTTGGGGGACAGCCATTCAGGATGCGGGGGCGACTGGGGTGAATGCGCGGATGAGGCATTTGCTAGTGCATGAGTTTGGCCATTCCTGATACCTCGGGGAGCAGGTGGTTCGTCAGATTGCTGAGGAGGAGGTCATGGTGCCACCTGTGCAGCCTCCTACGTCTATGAGTCGGGAGCGACTACTGTCGAAGGATGAGAGGATCGCGGCAATGATCGACGAGTCCTACTTGTTGTACACCGATACGGCTGCGCCGTATGATTATATGGACTTTGTAACGAGCTTGTTGATGGCTCCCAACATATATGATGCCCGACCTTTCCCTCCCGCGGGTTCTAGTCGGGCGGTGGGATCTTCCCACAACGGCGATGGTCCGTCGGCATCTGCGACGGCGGTGACTTCAGAGGTTCCTTTTGTGTGGTTGCATACCCCCTCGTACAACATTCTGCGGGCTGATGGAGGGATGGTGCCTATGTTACACCATCCTCATGCGATGGATCCGGAGGAGTTGGGTTTGACAGAGGAGGTCCTCCGACCTGCGGTATACCTTTCTGTTCCTATCTTTCTTTATTTTTTATTTTGGTCATCTCTGTTTTGATAATGATTTCGCCTTTTCTTGCAGCAAGTCCGGGTGTCGACCACTTGCTAAGGGACATCTGAGACTGGATATCTTCGGCGATTGCCCATATCCGAGATGCGGTTCCTGTTCCTTCTTGCTTGGTGCCTTCTGCCTCGTCCTAAGAGGACTCTAGTTCGGGTAGTGGTGGCGCATCGTCTCGTCGTAGGGGAAAGAGAGCACGCCATAGGGGTGGAAGCTCTTAGTGAGAGAGAGAGAGAGAGAGAATGTGGGTTTGGGCTGAGTCCCGTTGTTTTTGCTTTTTTCTTCTTCTTTTTTTTTCTGCAAAAATGATGTAACACAGAAAACAGATATATGCAATGCAATGGAGTTTTTTGATTATCTTTTATTAATGATGAATGCATGCACATGCGCTTTTTACTTTGCTGCTGAGACCGTAAAATGGAATATTTTTGAAATTTTTCTCTTTTTTTTTTAAGGAAAGTTTTTGATTAAAAAAGGAGAAATTAAGGGATTTTGAAATTCTATTAAGAATATCAATTTATTTTTATTGAGTTTTTTGATTTGACAAAAGAGGAAAGGAGGAAATTTCTAAAATGGGGGGGGGGGGGGGGGTTGTCGATCGGCAAGCACCCTGACTTGCCTATCGAAAGTTCAGTCCAGTCCCATCAATTCAAAGCTTTGATTGGTACCCTCTTCAGCCTTTGGTACCTTGTGGGGTAGGATTCCCTCCGATTTCTGCAGGGATTATGTCTCTTGTGAGGGTTTTCAAGTATCAAAAGGGGGAAGGGTGGAGTGTTTTCATCACACCTTTGCATTTTCACCTACTTGCCCATTATTTCTTAGCCTTGTAAGATGGCTCTCCCTGGTAGCATTGAGTTTGCTAATGACCTTGAAGCCTTGGAAGCAATGTGCTCTTATAATGTCGACTATGGGGCTTTCAACATGCGTCGAGTCTCCCTGTGGCGTAATCAGCCTCTTGAGTGGAACGTACTGATGGCGGCGGTATAATTCTGGTACCCCGAAGACCACGTATTCCCTTTGGGTTGGATGAAGTTTGTCCTACCTACGAGGAATTTTCTGCCATGCTGGGTGTAAATCCTAGTGTTGCTGCGGCTTTGCCCGAATTTTCTCGTTCTCTCAGGGATTTGTTAGCCGGGCTTCTTCGTGTTTCACCCTCGGCGACCAGATCATTGGTTGTTGGAGGAATGATCTCCCTCCCGGCGGTGCTGCAGTTTGTGCATTTACTGGAAGTAGGTGATGCTGGCTATGATGGAGCCGTTATTCTGGGCATGGTTTCAAAATTATTGCTGGTGACTGGAGAACTGCAGGTGGACCCGCAACTTGCAGCCATTACTTCATGAATGTATTACCATCGCAATCTTGCGGCGGTGATACTGGCGGAGACCCTGAATGGCCTGGATTCCTGGAGAGAAGGTCGTTCTAACTTTTTGAGGGGTAGCCCCGTGATGCTGTTCATGTGGTTGTCTGAAAGATTCCGCTTGGTGACTCCTCCAGAATATCCCTTGTCGGCCGTACCCAATTTCTTTTCACGCTACTTCATCAGTGTTGGTCTGTATGTTGAGAACTGGGAGCATTGGCTTGTGGAGCATGGGGCTCGTGGTCTGTATTGGTCAGTGCCTTGGTGGGGGCAGTTACAGCCTGTTCTGGAGCTAGGAGAGTATTCATATGTGCGGCTGGTTGGTCTCAGGCAGACCTCCTTTTATTTACCTTGGCGGCTTCTGCGCCAATTTGGCTGGGCCCAGTTCGTGCCACCTCGAATCTCAAATTTCTTTCCTGTAGAAGATTTGACTGAGCGCCTGTGTCTGTTGCTTGGATCTCTGTGGGAATATCGGCGTCCGTCGACTCGTCCCTCCCAGTCTGTCGGGAAAGTTTGGCATGTTCCCAAAGATTATATGAAGTGGTTGTGGAGGAAAGTAATCAGCAAGATGTTGCCAGTGGAGACTGGATAAAGATGGTTTGTTTTATCCAACACCATGGAAGGGGGTGTTGTGGTCTTTCCGAAGATGGTTCGGGCTTATCGGTCCATGGATTGTTTACGACACTCTATTCAGGTAGGGGAAACTTGAGGACTTTAGGATGTAGATGATGAGGGTGCAGGCTTCTCTGGTAGCTGTGGGTAGGACTCTTGGAGAGTTTATTTGTGTAATAGATGCGGGGATTTTATTTGACTTTTTATGGTAGTAGGGGGAAGGGAGTTATCCGTTCCTTTTCTTATATAATCCGTGCTGTAATTTCTTATTAATGAAATAAACAAGTTTCTAATCATCTAGCTGTGCCTTTCGATGAGTTTTGTATTTTGAATTATCTATACTGATCGCTGAGGCATACATAATCCTTTTGTTCAAGTATTTTTTAGAATGAACCGCCATTCTCGGAGGTAAGAAAATAATGGTATTTTGTGAAAAAGAAAGGGCCACACTCATGTGAGGTGTATGAGCTGCCTACGTACCTCTGGGGTTTTTGAAGAAGTTTTTTATCAGTTTGAAAATAGTTTTTTGCAGAGGATCAAGCCCACGTAGTTCTGGGTAGAGGGAAATGAAGAGTTTTTTTTAGAATAGAAGGGGGATGAGGAGAGTCGTAGGGCACCGAGATTTTGGACTAGGGGTAGAATTTCTTGAGACGGTCCAGGTTGACTGGACGAGCCATCTATTTTCATCTAGGTCAGTAAGCATGGCATCGTCGGATAGGATTTTTTTCACAACGTAGGGGCCACTCCAATTGGGCTTGAATTTCTCCCTGGGGTCCCAGATGGGTTCTATTATCTCCTTGAGGTCTAAATCCCCCTCCCGAACACCGCGGTCCTTGACTCTCTTGTTGAATGATCGCGCTATTCGGCGATGGTACCCCTGTATGTGGTAAAGAGCTTTTAATCTTCTTTCATCTAGGAGATCAAGCTCATCAAGGCGGCTTTGGCACTAGTCTTCTTCACTAACTTTGCTTTCGAGCATGACGCTTAGCGAAGGTACTTCCAGCTCCACAGGTAGGACTGCTTCCATGCCGTAGACCAGGGAGTAAGGGGTAGCCCTAATAGAGGTACGGATTGAGGTTCGCTAGCCCCAGAGGGCGAACGGGATCCAGTCAGCCCAATCCCTACAACTTTCGGTCATCTTACTGATGATAGCTTTGAGGTTCTTATTGGCGGCTTCAACTGTACCATTGGTCTGAGGTCGGTAGGGAGAAGATTTGTGTCTCTGAATCCCGTACTCGTTGACTACTTTTGTGATTTCTGCTTCGAAATGCGACCCGTTATCTGACACTAGCTCGTGCGGACCCCATATCGGCAGATGATATTCTTCTTGAGGAATTTGGATACTTTCCTGGCGTTCAATACTGTGTATGACTCAGCTTTGACCTATTTGGTGAAGTAATCAATGGAGACTAGGATAAATTCATGTCCGTTTAAAGCCTCTAGTGTAACCTTCCCTATGATGTCGACACCCCAGGTGGAGAACGGCCAGGGAGAGGTCATGTTGTATAATTCTCGCGAAGGTAGGTGTTGAATATTGAAGAATTGTTAGCATTTGAGGCATCTCCGGACATAGGCGGTGCAGTCCTGGGTCATGGTGGTCCAGTAGTAGCCATGTCGGATGATCTTCTTGGAAAGCATGTGACCATTCTTATGGGGTTCGCATTCCCCGCTGTGGATTTTTTGTATTATCTTCTTAATCTCAGCCCCTGTGATACAGTATAGATGAGTTCCATCAAAGTTCCTCCTGAGTAGAGCTTTATGACAGATGATGTACTGGGCGGCCAGTCTTCGGAGGGTCGTTCGATCTTTCTTTTTGGAACCCTCGGTATACCTACCATGTTTTAGGAGACGTCGGATATCATAGTACCAATAATCGGCTAGTTCGGGATCTTCGATGGAGGCAAGCTCAATATGATAGCAATGGGTCTGTTTGTCTTACTTTTGAACTAGGAAGGGGGTCATTGTTATTCCCTCGGGCATGTTGACCATGGAGGCCAAGGTGAAGAGAGCATCGGCTAGGTTATTCTTTGCTCGGGGTAGGTAATGGAAGGTGATATCTCAGAATCGGGAGGCTAACTCCTCTAATTGGGCATAAAAGGGTTGGAGCTTTTCATCCTTGACTTTCCACTTTCTGAGCACTTGACCGATGATGAGGGAAGAATCCTCGTGGACATCAAGGTATTAATTACCTTTCTTGAGAGCAACTTTGAGGCCTACTGTGCATGCCTCGTATTCCGTCATGTTGTTGGTGCAAGGGAAATCAAATTTAATGGAGATGGGAGTGTGGGAGTCATATGAGGCGATCAGAAGTATCCCAATGCCATATCCCTTTTTGTTGGCAGCGCCGTCAAAGAACATTTTCCATCGAAGGCGGTCTTGAGCGGTGCAAAGGATATTTTCATCTGGGAATTCAGAGATCCGGACATCCGCCTCTTCTACAGGGTAATCGATGAGGTAGTCAGAGATGTCTCTTCCTTTAACAGTTTTCTGTGTGACATACACGATATCGAACTTGATTAGGAGCATCAACCATCGGACCATTCGACTGGATAAGGAAGGTTTCTTAAGCAGGTATTTGATGGGGTCCATTAGGGATACAAGTTTGATGGGGAAGGCGAGAATGTAGTGTCGTTACTTTTGGGTGACCCAGACAAGTGCGACACACGGCTTTTCCAAAGCAGTGTAGTTGACCTCGTACCTGGCCAATTTGCGACTGGCGTAATAGATGGCTCTTTCTTTATGGGAGTCTTCAAGGTATTGGGCTTGCAAAGCCCCAACTGTAGTGTCGGTTATGGTTAGGTATAGGAGCAAAGGGAGACCAGGTTGTGGTGGCATGAGCACTAGAGGTTGGGTCAGATATTATTTGATTCGGTCAAAAGATTGTTGGCAGGCTTCATTCCAAACCTTGGTTTAATCCTTTAGAAGGAGCTTGAAGATCGGTTCACAGATGGAGGTTAGCTGGCTAATGAACTGGCCGATATATTGTAATTTCCCAAGAAAACCTCAGACTTCTTTCTCTGTTCGGGGTGGTGGCATCTCAAGTATGGCCTTCAGCTTTATAGGATCTGCTTTTATCCCCTTTCGCTGACCATGAATCCCAAGAGTTTTCCCTTTGTAATGCCGAAGACACACTTTTGTGGATTAAGTCGCATCTGATACCGTCGCAGTCGTTCGAAGAACTTTCGGAGAGCGGGAACATGACCTTCTCTAATTTTGGACTTGATAATCATATCATCCACATAAACCTCGACTTTTTTGTGAATCAGATCGTACAGGATGGTTGTGGCAGTCCTTTGGTAGGTAGCCCCAGCATTCTTGAGACCAAATGGCATAACGGTGTAGCAAAAGGTTCCCCATGGGGTGATGAATGCGGTTTTTTCTTGGTGGTCTGGGTGCATCTTGATTTGGTTGTATCCGGCAAACCCATCGACGAATGACTTGAGAGCATGACTGGCTGTGTTATCCACGATCATGTCAATATTGGGTAGCGAATAATCATCATTTGGAGAAGCTTTGTTTAAATCTCGGTAGTCTACACACATTCGAACCTTCCCTCCAGATTTTGGCACAAGTACTATGTTGGCTAGCCATGTGGGATATTCGATCACATGAATAAAACCCACGTTCAACTATTTAACCACCTCTTCTTTGACCTTGAGCGACCATTCGGTGAGGAGTTTTCTCAATTTTTGTTTAACAGGCTTGTAATCTGGGAGAGTGGGGATCTCGTGCTGAGCTATTTCAGGATCAATGCCGAGCATATCATCATAGGACCATGCGAAGACATCCATGAACTCCTTCAGCAATTCTTCGAGTTGTGCCCGCTCATGCTCGTCAAGGGTGACCCTTATCCTAATCTCGCGCAGTTGTCTACTAGAACCGAGATTAATAACAACAGTCTCTTCTTGATTAACTTAAATACGGTTATGTTGTTTATTATTAAGCTTATTTAGATCAGTTAAGAATTATTCATTTGCAAAATCATCATCATTAAAAGTTTGATTAGAATCCAAGCAGTTAATGTAAGGCACAACAAGATACTCAAAATCTTCGTTTATTTCATTGATAGGAAAAACAACATTGAGAACCTTATCAAAAGAGGTCTCGATTACATTTGAACAAGGATAGATGACAGAAGAAGAAATAGGGTAAACATTGGGATTAGGGGAAATTTCAGTAGGTAACACTGGCACAGCATGCTAGTTGAGGAGGGGTGTAGCAGCAGCTTTAATCAGATGGGATGGATCCATTGATGTAGTGCCTGAATGAATCATGCAGAGTGCCATCCCCAGTGTCTGTAAGTTGAGGGAATCATCAGAATCACTTTCCTCAGTCTCTTTGCTATCTTCGATGAGCGGTTGTACGCGGTGTTGGAAACTTTTGTCCCATGGGTAGCTATCTTGGAAAAAGATCTCCATTCCAGGCTTCATCTTCTTATCTGTGAGGTCATACCATGGTTCTAGGAAACCGCAAAAGGGAAAGTCTTCGCCTTCTATCGTCCATTCAAAGAGTCTCCTGAGATAGTTGGGATGCAGTCTAATCTTCTCTTTGGTCGAGACTGGTGGATCATTCTGAGCTCTTGTTCTGATGGTTGATACCCCAAGCCACAAGGAGGGAAAGCTTTCTTCAGTTCGATGGGCTCAAGTATCCCTTGCTATCTTTGCCCTAGTCCCAGTCCGAGCATGAAGTGCATGTTTCTGAACATCTGAATCACATTGACATTGCCATGAGGGTCATATTCGAAACAAACCCTTTCTTTGAAACAGTCCCCTGCCGGGAGTAGGAGTGGCTCAACTCGGAATCCTGATATGAGCATATCATTTGACTCGTGCTGTATCTCAAGGATTGGACTGCTGGTGCTTACACCCTCGACATTTTCGTTGTTGCCCAAAATGGTGATGACTCGCCTGTCGGTGAAGAACTTCAATTTCTGATGGAGTGAGGAAGACACACCCTTGATATTGTGGAGCCAGGGTCGTCTGAGCAACAGGTTGAAACAAGCTAGGATGTCTATGACTTGGAATTCAACTATCGGGTTTATAGGGCCAACCCCTATTACAAGTTTTATGGATCCCATCACCTCACGACGGGTATTATCGTAGGCACGTACAACGGCGGAGGTTGGAGCGAGGTCGCTTTCTTTCAGGCCTAAACACTTGAAGGTTCTCAGAGGGTAAACATTCAAGGCGGATCCGTTATCGATAAGGGAGAGTGGCACGGCCTTCCCCATAACTTCGACAGAGATGTTGAGTGCATGATTATGATTTGGCTCGATTCTGGGGATTTCTTCTTTAGAAAATGGTAGCATTCGGGTAGAGGTCAAGGATCCGACCAAATTTACCGCTTCTTCTGGTGAGGTAGAGGGAGGAACTGTGGGTCCAGTAAGCAATTTGATTAAAGCATTTATGTGTAGCTGGGAGGAAATAAAAATTCCCCATAGAGTGATGTTAGCTTGAGTTTTCTTCAGTTGATCGAGGATCTTGCTCTCCTCAATGGTCATCTCTGGCATAGGAAGATTTTTTACGCCCTTCCCTTTGTCATTTGCTGGTAGTGAGCTTGGAACTTGCTAATGTCTCCCTGGTCTGGTCACGTGATTTACTGAAGAAGGGAAGAACATGAATCCCATTTCCTCGTCAATCTCAGGTTGTTCTACCACCCTATTAATCTCTCCGAGGAGTTCTTCAAATGAGATCATCCCACATATGTCGACTACTGGGCCATCTCTCCCCGAAGCTTGTTCTTCGCTCGAATCTTTGAATTCTTCCCCCCATCCAGTGGCAATAATTTTGTCTTTCCATGTAAAGTCAATGCATTCCACAACTTCAACCGCTTCTTCATACAGGTCCTCCCATTCGTTGGGGATATGTGTGATTGAAGGGACCAAGCGCCCTTATAACTTCAAAGTGTCAAGTAACCCGGTGATACCACAAATGCTGTTGGTTTGCCCGAATAATTATGCCATAATCTGGACAACATCATCTAGGCTGACTTCGTCGGTTGGTACCACCCACCTGTCTAAATTTTGGGCCCACTTTCGTGCTTTCAAGAATAGTGTGCTGAACCTCTGGCAATCGATGACCATCTGTGAGGGCAATTTTAGCCCGAACTCTAGGAGTTGGTTCAACACTTCTGATAATTCCATATTTCCATTTTCAGAACGGGTGCGGACAGCGATGCATGCTCTGGTAAGGAGTGACAGTGCCTGATCAGCGAGGCTAGTAGGGTGTAGGAGGAAATATGGGCAAATTTGAAGAGGTTTAGGAGAGTATATGGGTGTGATTTGAGTTGATGGATCGAAATCTGGGTTTTCTTATAAGAAGAGGGCATTGACGTGATTTGAAAGTGGGTTGTGAGTAGTGTTTGGCTTAGGATTGGCTGGTGGGGCGATGGTACCCCGGTTAATGAGATCTTGGATTATGTTTCGAAGGTGAAAGCATTGGTCGGTGGTATGGCTGGCAGTTTGGTGAAAGGCGCAATGAGAATCGGCCTTGAAGTTTCTTGGGAGTGGATTTGGCAATGGACGGGGATCCAAGGGTTTGATGAGGTTTCGGCCTAACAGGGCTTGGTAAACTTTAGAGAGGGGAGCATGGAGCTCAGTGTATTCCCTTCGGATGGGGGTAGGGTGGCTTTCTGGTTCCCATGATGTGGTTGGTTGAGAGATGTTATTGATGGTTGAGACTGTAGCACTGGCAGGCTTGTCTTACTTTCTAGGGGTAAACTGTCCGGACACCTTCTTCGGTTCAACCTCTATTTTAATGAGGCTTTCCTCGATTTCTACTCCAGCCTCTCTGAGAGCTCGGAAGTGGGGATAGTATTGTCCTCCCATCGTCGCTCGGACATGGGGCAAGAAGTTCTTCTTCACTATATTGACATGTTCTTCCTCGGATGGCCGATTGGTCATGGTAGCTGCTTGCTCCCTCCACCGGGTTATGAAGTTACTGACTGATTCTCCTGGATTCTATTTGAGCAGCTCTAAATCATGACGAGTGACCTCAAGCTCTTCGTTGTATTTATATTGCGACATGAATTCTCGGGCCACATCCTCCCAACTACGGATTCTGGATTCCTCAAGGGATAAAAACCACCGGAGGGCACTATCCTTAAAAGTTTACTGAAACAATTGGACCATCACTACTTCAGAAGCCCTTAGTAGAGTCATGGAACGATGATAACTGCGAAGATGAACAATCAGGGATCCACTCCCTCCAAACTTCTCGATATTTGGCATCTTGAAATTCTCGGGCAACCTCGCTTTAGGATAAGGAGACATGTGGGTGTAGTCCATGTAATTCCCAAAGATCCTGACTTGGTCGAACTTCTTGGTGAGCATCTTGAGATCCTCTTTGACTTTATTCAACTCCTCCTCCTTTGGCTCAACGACCATGGGCAGGTTAGCCACAGGCTGGGCAATGTTTGACATAGAAAGATGGGCAGCCTGCGGCCCATTGATAGGAGGGACACGTGGAGTGTGCTGATATTCTTCGGGAACCCAGATAGGCTCGGGTGGACCCATAGCACGAGGGAATAGGGCCTCGGGCTCTTGAGGAATAGGAACCAGGTTTCGTTGCATCTCTCGGACCTCAGTTTGGAGGTTGTCAATCTTAGACACGAGTTGAGCTAGGACTGCCGTCAGATCCGGCTGTATGACTGGAGCTTGATCTGTATTCTCCATGGAAAGTGGATGGATTCTGGACTCGAAAGAAGTAGTAGAGGAACGAACGAAACTCCGGGGTGATTTGACTGAAGACCGAAGCCAATAGGGAGCCAGGCCAAAGGCTTGCAATCGACCTGAGAAGGCATAAGATGAGATTTATTTTTGAGAAAAAAGGGAAGAAACTATTTTTGGATTTTTGATAAAGAATGGAGAAATATTTTTGGATTTTTGATAAAGAAGGGAGAAATGTTTTTGGAGACGGGACTCAGCATGATTATTATGATTACTATCTTCTCACTTGTATTTAATTCTCCTAAATGAAATGTTGGACGAAACCCAAGCCTGGAAAAGTGGGGTTTTTAATATATGCAAAGCTACGGTTTGGACTTGTGACCAGGCTCGCGGACAGGGTCCTGTTTTAAAAATGCGCGAAAATTGGTCGGCAGATCGAATCGAAATTTTGACAGAGTTTCGAGTTGAAATCGATAATCTAAAGTGCGTGTCCTAGGTTTGACACCTATATGCGGG
This sequence comes from Sambucus nigra, assembly GCA_949130495.1. Classification (NCBI taxonomy): domain Eukaryota; kingdom Viridiplantae; phylum Streptophyta; class Magnoliopsida; order Dipsacales; family Adoxaceae; genus Sambucus; species Sambucus nigra. The sequence goes on along the minus strand of OX422213.1, from coordinate 213,123,046 downwards.
TATGCAGTTGGTTAGGGAATCGTCATGGGTTCCTCCCTTTGGCGTGACTTCCACGATATACGTCTTGCTCTTGCGGGAAATCGGTACGTGTGGACAAGCCATTTGATATACCTGAGTGTACGTGAATTGCCTCACCATATATTTCGTGGGGACGGTACGTGTGAGAGAAAATTCAATATACTCGGCGTACGTGAACGAATTCCCTGCGATATACCTCTCGTCATGACTTCGGTCAAGTGGTACGATGCGGGGGAACCGTTCGATATACGTCAAAGGTACTTGGCCAATGGAAGGTGAGAGTCATATCGCTTAGGCTAACTGCGACCTGCCGGACCAACGCCCATCACGAAGTGACCCTCTAGTTACAGGGTAAAATTTGGTCAATAACAATGCTTTTTGGTGAAGTCGTGTGAATCATGCACGATTCTCTTATTGGTATCTTATGATGGGAATGCCTTTCTTGATTATTCCAAAAAGGAAGAAAAGTACAAGTACCCAAGGTACACCAAGTATGGATAGGTGATGAGTGAAACATGTGGATATATGTGATCCTAGGTGCACGTGGTGTGAAGTGTACATGGAGAATTTCCTACAAGTGTGTGAACATAAGCATAAGCATGGGATACACATGGAAAAGGGGAACATGCAGATATGGAGGGAAACATAAACAAATATAACATCCATGTAAATAGAGTCAAGCCCTAAAAATACATAATATCCCCAGCAGAGTCGCCACTGTGGCCATCCCCGATCCTCGCAGCGCGGGCGGTCGCGCAAAGGGAGAGGATCCTTCGGGTCCCGCGCATCCCTCTCGGGAGCGCTTCGGCCGGCGTCGTTTGAGATGAGGTGTAAAAATGTAGAGAGATTCAGAGTCGCCAGTCTATTTTACTCAAAACAGACAAAAGAAAAAGGGGAAGCCATCCCGAAGAATGGCATCCAAAGACATACTGGTGCATGCAAAACCAAAATGATTCGAGAAGGGTTCGGAGGCTTAGTTATGAAATGGGAAGGTGTTAGGCACCCATTCCACCCTTTAGGTCTCTCATGGATATTTGCTATTTTCCTTTATATTTCCCCCGTGATATGTGTGCATGTGGATAAATATGGTGGAGATAGGATTCCTCAACTTGTATCATGGAAGAGATAAACTGAGTCATCCGTAGGAAGGTATAAAAATAATATTAGAAAAATAAGATTTATGCGATTACCCCTACGTTTATTGTTATCATGGAACGATAATGCATATGGAGTAATACATCACTAAGGGCAAGTATATAGAATATAAGAAGATTAGATTTAGAGAAAATAGAAAACTAGAGAAAAAGTAAGAAAAGGACTCGAGTCTCGGGTTTTACCCCGATACGCTTACGTAGCCTATAAAGGCATCAAAGTCCACGTAGTTCGCATACAAAACGAGGGGTGGGGTTTATCCCATAAATCCAAATGGGGGATCTCTTATTTGTGTGTGTGTGTATGTGTGTGTGTGTAGAAAGAGTGTTTTAGTGGTGAGAAGAATGTGAGAAAAGTATGAGAATCCCTATTTGGAATTTATGAGCAAACCCTCTTTTTCTTATTTTTTTGGGGTTTATTTATATGAAAATAAGAGATGTGCAATAATACTAAATAAAAAGTATATTAGGATGTGCGAGATGAGATAATAAAAGGGCTAAGTAAGAAAACAAGTTATTGAGAAGTTAAAAGAATTTAAGAGAGAGTTTTAGAAAGTTGGATCTTCTTGAAGATCTTGAGCTTGGTCTTGAATGTTGGAGAGCAGCCCTTGCACTTGGGTGATGATGGAGAGTGTCTAATTCACCAAGTTTGATGAAAGGGATGATGAAAAGGGGAAGTAAAAAGGGGATTTAGAGGTTGAAATCACGCTGCCTTCGAGAGAGGTTTCTGGGATTCGTTGAGAGTGAATTTTATCAGATCTGGGATACCTTTGCAAATGAGTTGAAGGACTCCTTTTAGAGGCTCAAGTCACTACTGATCGGCATAAACCTGGTCCTGCCTATCGGCACCTGCCGATAGGCAGGGTCTGGAACCTGCCATTTGGCAGTGTGTTTAAGGCCTTTTCGGGAAATCGACGGCCGAGGCAAACCGTTGATTAGAATAGCGCACGGGGTAGACTGTTGGAAAGGTAATTCAGAGACCTTTGAAAGTCCTTTGGACCACTCCCGGGTTCGGGAGTTGACTTTGGGTCAAATATGGCTCGAAATCCTTTGTCGGTCCATTGGATGGGGGATCGTTCGGACGTAAATGGATCGTTCGTTCGCATGGTAAGTTCAAATCGTTCACGGGGTGGACCGTTGGAAAGGTTAGGAGATGTACTTCGACATTCCAAAGAGTTTGACCCAGTTTGGGGAGTTGACTTTGGACAACCAGGCCCTGGAAGCATTCGGTGACCTCTCGGAGTTAAACGAATCATTCGTCTGCATGGTAAGTCAGAATCACGCACGGGAGGGATCGTTGGAAAGGGTATTCAGTGCCCTTAGAATATTCATTTAGACTCGATTGAGCTGAAGAGTTGACTTAGGTCAAACAGAGCCCAGGAGTGCCCGGTGGCCTCTTGGTCAAGTTTTGAACGCAAATGGATCGTTCGTCCGCGTGGTAAGTCGGAATAGCGCACGGGATGGACCGTTGGAAAGGGTATTCAGTGCCCTTCGAGGATTCATTCAGTCTCAGTCTAGATGAAGAGTTTGACTTTTGGGTCAAACTGAGCCGGTGAGTTCCCGATGGCTTCTAGGTCAGTACTCGGGACATGACCTGGGTTTGTAGTGATGAAGGGAGGTACTAGGGACCTAAGGAGAGTTGGGGGGTAACGGAATGGGGTGTCTACAGCACCCATTCTGTCCTTAAGGTCTCTCATGGGCTATTGCTATTTTTCTTTTATTTCCCCGTGATATGTGTGCATGTGTATATGCAGTGGAGATATGAATCATGGACTTGTATCATGGAAGAGAAAAAAGCGAGTCATCCATCGGAATTTTCTTAAAAGTAATATTAGAAAATAGGATTTACACGATTATCCTAGCGTTGATCATCACGAGGGAATGATAACACATACGGAATAATACGCCATCAAGAACAAATATATATAGAGAGAGTTTAAGAGAGTTAAGTTTAAAGAATATAGAAAAAATAGGAAAAAAGTAGGAAAAGGATTCGAGTCTCGGGTTTTACCCCGACATGCATACGTAGCCTATAGAGGCATCAAAGTCCATGTAGTTCATATGCAAAACGAGGGTTGGGGTATATCCCATAAATCCAAATGGGGACTTCTCTTATAAGTGTGTGTGTGTAAAAAAATGTTTTAGTTGTGAGAAAAGTGTGACAATTCCCATTTGGAATTTATGAGCAAACCCTCATTTTCTTATTTTTTTGGTTTTTATTTATATGAAAATAAGAGATGTGAAATAATACTAGATAAAAAGTATATTAGGATATGTGAGATGAGAGAATAAAAGTGCTAAGTAATAAAACAAATTAATTCGAATTTAGGAAGAATTTAAAGAAAAAGTTTTAAAGTTGGACCTTCTTAAAGATCTTGAGCTTGATCTTGAATGTTGGAGAGCAACCCTTGTACTTGGATGATGATGGAGGGTACTTAATTCACCAAGTTGGATTAAAAAGGTTATGAAAGGTGAAGGTTGGAAAGGGTTTTGGATGTGGAAATCATGCTGACTTCGAGAGGGGTTTTCTGAGCTCAATGAGAGTCATGGGTTTCAGATCTTCTGTGTCTTGAAATGAGGTTAGGCCCTCATTTTTATAGGCCCAGGGCATTGCTGATCGGCATAGCCCCGGTCCTTCCAATCGACAGGTGTATTTAGTCACACTACCGATAGACAGGGTTTGGAACCTGCCGTTTGGCAGTCTCTTTCAGGTTCCTTCAGAAAATCAGTCGTAGCGCGCAAATAATTGATCCGAATCATGCACGTGGTGAACCATTGGGAAGGTACTTCAGATACCTTCGAAAGTATTTGGACTGCTCCCGGGTCTGGGAGTTAATTTTGGATAAAATGTGGCTCGGAAGCGTTAGTCGGTCCTTTGGACGGGGATTTGTCGGACGCAAATGGATCGTTCATCCGCATGGTAAGTCAGAATCGCGCACGGGGTAGACCATTGGAAAGTTTAGGATATGTAATTCAACATTACAAAGAGCTTGACTCGGTTTAGGGAGTTGACTTTGGTCAACTAGGGCCTGGAAGCATTCAGTGACCTTTCAAAGTAAGACGGATCGTTCGTCCTTACCGTAAGTAAGAATCGCGCATGGGGCAGACCGTTGGAAAGGGTTTTCAATTCCCTTCAAAGATTCATTCAGTCTTGGTCGATCTGAAGAGTTGACTTTGGTCAAACGGATCTTGGGAGCATCCGGTGACCTCCTGATCAAGTTTCAGAGGAAAATGAGTCGTTCGTCTGCACCGCAAGTCAGAGTCGCGCACGAGATGGACTGTTGGAAAGGGGTTTCAGTACCCTTCAAAGATTCATTCAGTCTCAATTGAGCTGAAGAGTTTTAATTTTGGTCAAACGGAGCCGGGGAGTGCCCGATGGCCTCTAGGTCAGTACCTAGGGTATGACTCAGGTTTGCAGCGATGAAGGGAGGTGCTAGGTACCTACGGAGAGGTTAGGGGGTCTTAGAATGGGGTGTCTATAGAGCCCTTCGATGGGTGAGTTTGGAACAAATGATAGCCATCAAATAGACACCGCATGATGCCTTTGAAAGAGGATGACCAGAGGTTCAAGGCCGATTCTGAGGACATAAGGATGAGGATGACCGATTCAGAGGGTCGAGGCCAAGTCTGAGGGATTTGAAGATGAGGGGGATCGATTTTATGGGTCGTAGACAATTCTGAGGGCTTGAAGATAAGGGTGACCAATTCTGTGGGTCGAAGCCAATTCTGAGGGCTTGAAGATGAGGGTGGCCGATTCTGTGAGTTGAAGCCAATTTTGAGGGCTTCGGGATGAGGGTGATTGATTTTATGGGTCAAATCTGATTCTGAGGGCTATAACTGAGATGCCCAATTCTATGGGTCGAAGCCAATTTGGAGGGCTTGAAGATGAGGGTGACCAATTCTACACGTCAAAGCCAATTCTGAGGGCTTAAAGATGAGATGACCAATTCTGTGGGTCGAAGCTGATTCTGCGAGCATAAGTTGAGATGACCAATTCTGCGGATCGAAGCCAATTTTGAGGGCTTAAGTTGAGATGACCAATTCTGCAGGTCGAAGCTAATTCTGCAGACTTAAGTTGAGATGACCAATTCTGCGGGTCGAAGCCAATTCTGAGGGCTTAAGTTGAGATGACCAATTCTGCGGGTCGAAGCCAATTATGAGGGCTTAAGTTGAGATGACCAATTCTGCGGGCGAAGCCAATTCTGCGGGCTTAAGTTGAGATGACCAATTCTGCGGGCTTAAGTTGAGATGGCCAATTCTGCGGGTCGAAGCCAATTCTGAGGGCTTAAATTGAGATGACCAATTTTGTGGGCTTAAGTTAAGATGACCAATTCCGCGGGTCAAAGCCAATTCTGAGGGCTTAAGTTGAGATGACCAATTCTGCGGGTCGAAGCCAATTCGACGGGCTTAAGTTGAGATGACGGGTCAAAGATAATTTTGCGGGCTTAAGTTGAGATGACCAATTATGTGGGTCGAAGCCAATTCTGAGGGCTTAAGTTGAGATGACCAATTATGCGGGTCGAAGCCAATTCTACGGGCTTAAGTTGAGATGACCAATTATACGGGCCGAAGCCAATTCTGAGGGCTTAAGTTGAGATGACCAATTCTGAGGGCTTAAGTTGCGATGACCAATTCTGCGGGTCAAAGCCAATTTTACAGGCTTAAGTTGAGATGACCAATTCTGTGCATCAAAGCCAATTCCGAGGGCTTAAATTGAGAAGACCAATTATGTGGGTCGAAGCCAATTCTGATGGCTTAAGTTGAAATGACCAATTCTGCGGGTCTAAGCCTATTCTGCAGGCTTAAGTTGAGATGTTCTCGGGGAACTCTATCGGGGAAATTACCTCGTGATTTTGATTTGAGCTGGGGAGCCGATTTCTAGGGGAAGTCCTTGTATTTTTTGGAGACTTTGCGGAGGAATAGCCAATCTGATGCTATAAACTCCCCTGAGGAAGTGATTAGGTGGTCCATGGTTTGGACGCTTTGCTCGGGGAGACTTGAGACCTTATGAGATGATCCTGAAGTTCGAGATGCTTTAGTGGTCCTCCGGGGACATTTTTGGGAGGAGATTCACCTAGCTTTTGAGAGTTTTGCTGGGGAAATAGGGGTTCTCCTAGAGGGAGTGAAAAATTTTCTTGGTGAAAATGTTCTAAATCCTTTTCAGGATTTTTAGGAATTTTTTGAGGATTTTTTTAGGTTTTTGGTATTTTTTGGGAGTTTCTGTATGAAAATTTAAGGGGGGTGCCGGTAGACATGGTGTGGAGGGTGCCATTTGGCAGTGGCACGGACTTTTGGACTGCCTCAAGAAGGTAAAAAGTCAGTGCCGATCGGTATGTGGGGGTGCAGTGACGATCGACATGACCCTTGGTATCCTATAAAAAGGGCGGCTTCCCCTCATTTTCCACAGCTTCTTGCCTTCTCTCTCTCTATAATTTTCTTCTGCAAATTGTTCTCGCATTTCGATCTCTAAAAAATGGCCGCTTTTATGATCACTGTGGTACACAGGGAGTGATTGGATTTTGATGACTGGGCGAATGTGGAGTGGAGGGCTAGGGCACCTCTTGCTTTGGGGAGTGAGAACTCTTTTGATGCATTCGAGCCGGTTGTGGATGAGCGGACTTTACTGCGGGAGCCGTCGCGTCATCGCGCTTCGAGGGTGGTGAACCCTGGCGGTTATGTAAGTAAAATGACTTTTGCCATTCCTTTTTTTGGGTGTTTTTTTTCCTTTTTTCTTGGATTTTGATAAGTTTTTTTTTTCTTTTGACAGTCTGATTTTTCTTTGTCGACTATGCGTGCCCGCGAGATGACGGGGCTTCAGGATGTCTGGAAGCATCTTCCACCTGTGGTGCGTTGGGTAGTATCATCAGCAAGCTTTGGGAGGCTGACGCCTGTGTTAGATGAGACGCCTCGTTCGACGACGGTTTTATGCGCTCTGGGGGATAGGTGGTGGGACACTACCCACACCTTCCATTTTAGCTTTGGGGAGATGACTGTGACTCCCATAGATATGCAGCAGCTACCGGGGCTGCATTATGATGGAGAGCAGATAGAGGTGGATCGCTCCTTGCGGGTGAGGCCGGAGGCGGTGCGGGCGGCGCTTGGTGATGAGGGGATTATAGTTTCTAGGGACTCTATTCGTCTCTCCCTACTGATGGACGTTTTACTGGGCAGGATGAATAATGTGGAGGACGGACTACAAGTGAGGCAGATGGCCCGATTGTTTATTTTGCTGGTGCTGGGGGGATTTTTGGTGGCCTCGAGCGGCGACGTTGTCCACTTATGGTTTTTTTCCATACTTGAGGATGTTTTCGAACATCCCTCTCTATGATTGGGGGAGCCTGACTTTGGCTGCCCTTTATTTTTTTCTGGATGCATTCAGCCAGTACTGCCGGCAGTCTTTCACTGGAGCTACGTATCTTCTTGAGGTATTCTTTAATTTGTGCATTTTTCTTTCATGCATTCGCTTTTTACATGTGTGTCTCTTTTTGATTTCAGATTTTTGTCTTTGGCAGACGTGGTTCTATGAAGTGATTGGGTATAATACCCAACTGATTTCTTTGAAGGATGAGACCGTTGGGGACTTTTGCCGGTTGTATTGGTGGCAAAAGTCCAATCGACAGTCGAGGAGTTCTCTCTCTCTGGAGGCGGTGCGTCAGGTCTTGAATGGCCTGACTAGTGATAGGGTAAGACTTTTCCTTTTTTAGTCTAAGACCTTTGTGTGCTCTGATTCCATATGTCCTTATATTTTGCTGGGGATTTTTTTAGGTGACTTTTTATCCTTGGGGGACAACCACTCAGGATACGGGGTTAACTGGAATGAATGCGCAGATGAGGCGTTTACTGACGCATGAGTTTGGCCACTCTTGGTATCTCGGGGAGAGGGTGGTTCGACAGATTTCTAAGGAGGAGGTGGTGGTTCCACCTGCGAGGACCCCTATGTCTATGAGGCGGGAGAGGCTGTTTCCAGAGGATGCGAGTATCGCGGTGATGATTGGTGAGTCCTATCTGTTGTACACTGATACGACTGTGTCGTATGATTATATGGACTTTATGACGAGTTGGCTGATAGCGCCCAACATATATGATGCACTGCCCTTCCCTCCTGCGAGTTCGAGTCGGCCAGTGGGGTCCTCCAACAGAGATGGAGGTCTGTCGACATCTACGGCGACGACGACGACGACTTCGGAGTTCCCCTTTATGAGGTTGCATACCCCTTCATACAACATCCGGAGGGCTGATGGAGGGATGGTGCCTATGTTGCATCGTCCTCATGCGATGTACCTGAAGGAGTTGGGCTTGACAGAGGAGGTTCTTTGTCCTTTGGTATATCTTTATGTTCTTCCCTTTTCCTTCTTTATTTTTGGTTTCTTTTGATCTTTTCTGCTTGATACTGATTCTGCCTTTTCTTGCAGCAAGTTCGGGTGTCCACCACTTGGCTGAGGGATATTATAGACTGGATATCTTCGGCGACCGCCCGTATTCAAGACACAATCCCTGTTCCTTCTTACTTGGTACCATCTACCTCATCCGCGGAGGATTCTGGTTCAGGTAGCGGTGGTGCGTCATCTCGCCGCAGGGGAAAGATAGAGCGTCGTAGGGATAAAAGCTCTTAGGAGAGAGAGGGGAAAAGGTAAGTGAGAGAGAGAGTGTGGGATCGGGCTGAGTCCCGTTGTTTTTCTGCTTTTTTTAATTTTCCCGCAAAAATGATGTAACACAGAAAAATATCTATGCAATGCAATGGATTTTTTATTATCTTCTGTCAATGATGAATGAATGCAAGCATATGCTCTTTTTACTTTGCTGCTGAGAATGTAAAAAGAAATATTTTTGGAATTTTAAAGGAAAGTCTAAAATGAGAAATTATATAAAGATGGAAGGGGATTTTGAAATTATGTTGAGAATATCAATTTATTTTCACTAAGTTTTTTTTTATTTTGGCAAAAGAGGAAAAAGGTAAGTTTCTAAAAATAGGGGGTTGCTGATTGGTAAGCCCCTTGTCCTACCTATCGACAGGTCAGTCCAGTCTAATCAATCAAGGCTTTGATTGGTACTCTCTTAAGCCTTTATTACCTTGTGGGGCAGGATTCCCTCTGATTTCTGCAAGGGTTGTGTCTTTTCTTGGGGGTTTCCAAGTATAAAAGGGGGGTAAGGGTGGAGTGTTTTCATCACACCTTCACATCTTAACTTTTCTTATTCTGTGAGATGGCTCTCGCTGTTAGTGCTGAGTTTTCCAACTACCTCGAGACTTTGGAGGCAATGCGCTCCTACAACGTCGACTATGATGCTTTCAATATGCGTTGAGTCTCTTTATGGAGTAATCGACCCATAGAATGGAACATGTTGATGGGGGCGGTACAATTATGGTACCCCGAAGACCAAGTAATTCACCTTGGCTTGGAAGAAGTCTGTCCGACTTATGAGTAATTTTCTACCATGTTGGGAGTAAATCCTATTGTGGCGGCTGCTATGCCTGAGTTTTCCCGATCTCCTCGAGAGATGTTGGTTTGACTTCTTCGTGTCTCGCCCTCGGTGGGTAGATCCTTAATTACTGGAGGAATGATTTCCCTCCCGACGGTGCTGCGGTCTGTGCATTTGCAGGAGGTTGGTGATGCTGGATATGCCAGAGCCGTCGTTCTGGGCTTGGTTTCGAAATTACTACTGGTGATCGGGGAGCTACTGGTGGACCCACAACTTGTAGCTATTACTTTATGGATGTCCTACCTTGCAATCCTGTGACGGTGATACTGGCGGAGACTCTTAATGGTCTGGATGCCTGGCGAGAACGTCGTTATGACTTTCTGAGGGGTAGCCCTGTGATGTTGTTCATGTGGTCGTCTGAAAGATTTCATCTGGTGACTCCTTCGGAATACCCTTTGTCAGCTATACCCAACTTCTTTTAGCGCCATTTCATCAGTGTTGGTCTGGATATTGAGAGCTGAGAGAACTGGTTTGTGGAGCATGGGGCTCTAAACCTGTACTGGTCAGTGCCTTGGTGGGGACAGTTGCTGCCTATTCTGGAGCTGGGAGAGAACATGTACGTTCGAATGGTTGGTTTTAGATAGACCTCTTTCTATTTCCCTTGGAAGCTTCTGCGCTAATTTGGCTAGGAGCAGATCGTGCCACCTCAGACACTAGACTTCTTTCCAGTAGAAGATCTGACAGAGCGTCTCCGCATGAGACTTGGCTCTTTGTGGGAGAGTCAGCGTCCGTCGTCTCGTCCCTTTCAGTCTGTTGGGAGAGTTTGGCACATCCTTGGGGATTATATGAAGTGGTTGTGGAGAAGAGTAGTTAGCAAGATGTTGTTAGTGGAGACTGGACAAAGGTGGATTGTTTTATCTGATACCATGGAGGGAGGTGTGGTAGTTTTTCCAAGGCTGGTTAGAGCTTATTGGTCCATGGAGCGTCTGTGGCACTCTATTCAGGCAGGGGAAGCTTGGGGACCCTAGGATGTAGATGATGATGATGGAGCGGTATCCTCTGGTAGCTGTGGGTATGGCCCTTGGAGAGTTTGTTCTTGTAATGGGAAATGAAATTGGGAATTATATTTGGCTTTTTAGGAAGGGAAGGGAGTCATTCGTTCCTTTTCTTATGTAATTGCACTGTACTCTCTTATTAGTGAAATAAATAAAATTTTGATCATCCAGCTATGCCTTTTGATGAATTTTTTATTTTGAATTATCTATACCGATCACTAAGGCATGCATAATCCTTTTGTTCAAATATATGTTAGAATGAACTGTCGTTCTCGGAGATGAGAAAAGAATAGTTTTTTTTAAAAAGGAAGGGCCGTGCTTATGTAAGATGTATGAGCTGCCTACGTACCTATGGGGATTTTTGAAAATTTCAAATTTTTCTAAAAATGGTTCTTATAGAGGATCAGGCCCACGTAGTTCTGGGTAGAGGGAAATGAAGAGATTTGTTTTTTAGAATAAAAGGGATATGAGAAGAGTTGTAGCACGCCGATATTTCAGATTAGGGGTAGAATTTCTTGAGATGGTCCAGGTTGGATGAATGAGCCATCTCTTCTCCATCTAGGTCGGTGATCATGTCAGCACCGTTGGACAAGATTTTCTTGACGATGTATGGGCCGCTCCAATTGGGATTGAATTTCCCTCTAGGGTCCCAGATGGGCTCTACTATCTCCTTGAGGGCTAAATCCCCTCTCGGACACCGCGGTCCTTGACTCTCTTATTAAATGAATGCGCTATACGATGATGGTACCCTTGTATATGATATAGTGCTTTCAGTCTCCTCTCATCCAAAAGTGATAGCTCATCGAGGCGGCTTTGATGCCAGTCCTCCTCACTGACCTAGATTTCGAGCATGACATGAAGGGAAGGGATTTCTAGCTCCACGAGTAGGACTGCTTCCATACCGTAGACTAGAGAGTAAGGGGTAGCCCTAATAGAGGTTCGGTATCCCCAAAGGGCGTATGGGATTCGGTCGACCCAATTTCAATAACTTTCGGTCATCTTACTAATGATGGCTTTGAGGTTTTTATTGGCAGCTTCGACTGCACCATTGGTTTAAGGTCGGTAGGGAGAAGATTTGTGTCTCTGAATCCCATACTTGTTGACCACTTTCGTAACTTCTGCCTCAAAATGCAACCCGCTATCTGACACTAGCTCGTGCGGGACCCTATATCGGCAAATGATGTTTTTCTTGATGAATTTGGCCACTTTTTTTTGGCATCTAGGACTGCGTATGACTCAGCTTCGACCCATTTGGTGAAGTAATTAATGGTAACTAGGATGAATTCATGCCCATTGGAGGCCTTGAGTGTAACTTTCCCTATAATGTCGATGCCCCAGGTGGAGAATGGTTAGGGAGAAGTCATGTTGTACAATTCTCACGGAGGTAGGTGATGAATGTTGGAAAACAGTTGGCATTTGAGGCATCTCCGGACATAGGCGGTGCAATCTTAGATTATGATGGTCCAGTAGTGGCCTTGTCGGATGATCTTTTTGGCAAGCATGTGACCGTTCATGTGGGGCCCGCATTCCCCGTTGTGGATTTTCTGCATTACCTCTTCAATGTTAGCCCCTGCGATGCAGTGTAGATGAGTTCCATTGAAGTTTCTCTTAAACAATATTTGATGACAAATAATGTACTGGGAGGCCAATCTTTGGAGGGTTACCCGGTCCTTCTAGTTGGAACCCTCGAGATACCTACCATGCTTGAGGAGGTGCCAGATATTATAGTACCAATAATTGGCTAGCTTGGGATATTCTTTGGTGATGAGCTCAATGTGGTAGCAATGGGTCGGTTTGTCTAGCTTTTGAACTAGGAAGGGGGCCATTTTTATTCCTTCGGGAATGTCGACCATGGAGGTCAAGGTAGCAAGGGCATCGACTAGGTTATTTTTTGGTCCAGGTAGGTAATGGAAGGTGATGTCTTAGAATTGAGAAGTTAGTTCTTCTAAGTGGGCATGGAAGGGTTGGAGCTTCTCGTCCTTGATTTTACATTTTCTGAGCACTTGACCAATGATGAGGGCAGAATCCCCGTAAACATCTAGGCATTGAATTTCTTTCTAGAGAGCAACTTTGAGGCCTATCGTACACGCCTCGTATTCAGTTATGTTGTTAGTGCAGGGGAAGTCTAACTTGATGGCTATGGGAGTGTGGGAGTCATCTGGGGCGATCAGAAGTATCCCAATGACATATCCCTTTTTGTTGGCTGCACCGTCAAAGAACATTTGCCATCGAATATCGTTTTGAGCGGTGTAGAGGATGTTTTCATCTGGGAATTCGAAGAACCAGTTGTCAGCTTCTTCCATGGGGTAGTCAACGAGGTAGTCAGAGATGGCTATTCCTTTATGACTTTCTATATGACGTACACGATATCAAACTCGGCTAGGAGCATCAACCATCGATTGGGTCCATTCAGGATACAAGTTTAACGGGGAAAGTGAGCATGTAGTGTTGTAACTTTTGGGTGACCCAGACAAGGGCGACACATGCTTTTTCTAAAGCAGTGTAGTTGACTTCGTACCCAGCCAATTTATGACTGGCGTAATAGATGGGTCTTTTTTTAAGGGAATCTTCGAGGTATTGGGCTAGTAAAGCCCCAACTGCAGTGTCGGTTATGGTTAGGTATAGAAGCAAAGGAAGACGAGGCTGTGGAGGCATGAGTACCGAAGGTTGGGTCAAATATTGTTTGATTCGGTTAAAAGCTTCATGGCAGGTCTCGTTCGAAACCTTAGTTGAATCCTTTCAGAGGAGTTTGAAGATAGGTTCGCAGATGGAGGTTAGTTGGTTGATGAACCGGCTGATGTATTACAATTTCCCAAAGAAACCTCGGACTTCTTTCTCCATTCGGGGAGGTGGCATCTCAAGTATGGCTTTCAATTTGGCAGGATCTGCTTCTATCCCCTTCTCACTGACCATAAATCCCAAGAGTTTTCCCTTTGTAACGCTGAAGACACATTTCTGTGGATTGAGTCTCATCTGATATTTCCGCAATTGTTCGAAGAACTTTTGGAGAGCGGGAACATGACCTTTTCTAGTTTTGGATTTGATAATCATATCATCCACATAGACCTCGACTTCTTTATGAATCAGATCGTACAGGATGGTCGTGGCAGCCCTCTGGTAGGTAGCCCCAGCATTATTGAGACCAAATGGCATAACAGTTTAGCAAAAGGTTCACCATGGCGTGATGAACGCGGTTTTTTCTTGATGACCCGGGTGCATTTTGATTTGGTTTTATTCGACAAACATATCGACAAATGACTTGAGAACATGACTGGATGTATTGTCCATAATCATGCCGATATTAGGTAGCGGATAATCATCCTTTGGAGAGGCTTTGTTCAAGTCCCCGTAGTCTACACACATTCGAACTTTCCCTCCTGATTTCGGCACAGGCACTATGTTGGCTAGCCATGTGGGATATTTGATCACACGAATGAAGCCCACATTCAACTGTTTGACTACTTCTTCTTTGACTTTGAGCAACCATTCGGTGCGGAGCTTTCTCAACTTTTGTTTAATCGGCTTGTAATCTGGAAGAGTGGGGATCTCATGATGAGCTATTTCAGGGTTAAGCTGGGCATATCGTCATAGGACCATGCGAAGACATCCACGAATTCCTTCAATAATTCTTCGAGTTGTGCGCGCTTATGCTTGTCAAGGGTAACCCCTATCCTAATCTCGCATAATTGGTTACTAGTTACGAGGTTAATAATGGCAGTCTCTTCTTCATTAACTTGAACGCGATCATGTTGTTTATTATTAACCTTATTTAGATCAGTTAAGAGTTGTTCATTTGCAAAATCATCATCATCAAAAGTTTGATTAGAATCTAAACAATTAATGTAAAGCACAGCAAGATACTCAAAATCTTCGTTTATTTTATTGATAGGAAAAACAACATTGAGAACCTCATCAAAGGAGGTTTCTATTACATTTGAGCAAGGATAGACAACAGAATAAGAGATTGGATAAATATTGGGGTTAGGTGGGATTTCAACAGGTAGAACCGGTGCAGCATGCCAGTTGAGGAGAGATGTATCAGCAGCTTTAATCAGGTGGGATGGATCCAGTGATGTAGTGCCTGAATGAACCACACAGAGTGTCAGCCCCAGTGTTTGTAAGATGAAGGAATCTTCACAGTCACTTCCCTCTAAATCTTCGGTATCTCTGATGAGCATTTGTACACGATGTTGGGAACTTTTGGCCTATAGGTAGCTGTCTTGGAAAAAGATCTCCATTCCAGGCTTCATCTTTTTGTCTGTATGGTCATACCAGGGTTCCTTAAAGCCGCAAAAGGGGGAGTACTTGCCCTATTTAATGAATCGTCCATTCAAGGAGTCACCCGGGATAGTCTGGATGCAGTCTAGTCTTCTCTTAGGTTATGACTGGCGGATCATTTTGAGCTCTTATTCTGATGGTTGATACCCCAAACCACAAGGAGGGAAATCTTTCTTCAGTTCGATGGGCTCAAGTATCCCTTGTTGTCTTTGTCCTAGACCCAGTCCGGGCATAAAGTGCATGTTTCTGAACATCCGAATCACATTGATGTTGCCATGAGGGTCGTATTCTAGACAAACCCTTTCTTTGAAATCATCCCCTGCCGGGAGTAGAAGTGGCTCACCTCGGAATCTTGATAAGAGCATATCATTTGACCCGTGCTGTATTTCAAGGACTGGATTGCTGGTGCTTGTACCCTCAGTATTGTCGTCATCGCCTAAAATGGTGATAACTCGTCCGTGGACAAAGAATTTTAATTTCTGATGCAGTGAGGAAGACACACCCTTGATACTGTGGAGCCAAGGTCGTTCGAGTAACATGTTGAAATAAGCTTGGAATATCAATAACTTGGAATTCAACAACAGGGTTTATTGGGCCAACCCCTATTACAAGTTTTATGGATGCCATCACCTCTCGACGGGTATTATCGTAGGCATGTACAGCAGCGAAGGTTGGAGAGAGGTCATTTTCCTTCAGTCCCAAGCATTTGAAGGTTATTAATGGGTAGACATTCAAGGCGGATCCATTATCAACAAGAGAGAGTGGTACGATCTTCCCCATAACTTCGACGGAGATGTTGAGTGCATGATTGTGGTTTGGCCCAATTCTGGGGATTTCTTCTTCGGAAAAGGATAGCATTCAGATAGAGGTCAAGGATCCGACTAAATTTACCACTTCTTTTGGTGTGGTAGAAGGAGGAACTGTGGGTCCAATGAGCAACTTGATCAAAGCATTTCTATACAGCTGGGAAGACATAAAAATCCCCCATAGAGTGATGTTGGCTTGAGTTTTCTTCAATTAATCAAGGATCTTGCTTTCCTCGAGGGTCATTTATGGCATAGGAAGGTTTTCAATGCCCTTCCCTTTGTCATTAGCTGGTAGTGAGCTTGGGATCTGGTAATGCCTCCCTGACCTGGTCATTTGATTTAGTGAAGAAGGGAAGAATATGAACCCTGTTTCTTCGTCGATCTCGAGTTATTCTGCCACCTTGTTTATTTCTCCGAGGAGTTCTTCAAATGATATCATCCCACACATGTTGTTGTCAATTTATAAAATACCGCAAGTGCACGGGCTATTATAGAATAACGAGTGTAAGTACGGGTCGAACCCACAGAGATTTGTCAATTTTAGCTTTTAAAAGAATTGCAACTGTCCAACTAGATCAAATGGGGTGGAGAATAATTATGAACTACACTAAATAAAAGCAACTACGATAAATGAGAGTAACATAAGATATTTGTAAACAATTAGGAAATAATTAGGATCCGGGGTCCATTTATCACGTAACTAATATTGCACACTAATTTAATGTTGTCATTCCCTTTTTATAACTCAAATTAAACCGACTCTCTCCATGTTTCATTCGAAAGATATGACGGTTATGCTCAAAATATTTTTAACGTCTCTAATAGACGGCTAAAATCCCTATTCCCTTAGAAAATACAGGTTTTAAAATTCGCAAATGTATTTAAGCATGGACTATCAAAACAATCAAAGTGCAAGCATAATCCAACAAAAAATACTATTTTTAAATCTCAAAACTTGATTCGACAAAACAATCTTGAAGGTTCTAAAACACACTCTCGTGTTGCTTTAAAATGAATACCGAATCTTAATAACAATTAAAATAAGTAGGGAATAAACAATGATAAAATTAATGTGACAACATTATCTAACTATGATAAACTTCACCCTACTCCTAATATAAGAATCACGCTACCATAATGAAAGAGAAATTACAAGAATGAGTAGAGATCTTCATTAATAAACTAAACTTACAAATAGTTCTCTCACAATAATCTTCAATCCTCTAAAAAAAAATGATAAAAACTTGGACCTCAAATTGATTACAATCACTCAAAGTTGCTCCCTAAAATCCTCCATGAAATTCCTCAAATTGATTGCAATTACTCAGAGTGCAAAAACAACTTTTTTTCGAACGACCGTAAAAATCAGCTTTTTCGCGCCTTTTTTGAATTGATCATCAATTTGCACCAAATTCCATCATTATCTGCAAAAATTTCACTAGGCAACTTTTTTCACAAATTAGCACAAGAATATTATAAAATTATCGAAGTGCCAATTTTTGACTTAAAATTGCCATTTTCAATATGAATTCAATCATTCTCGCATTTTTTCCTCTTTTTAATAAAATAGTCCTAAGAACTTATTAAATACACTAAAATGGGACTAACAATGTATAAATTTGGGTATAAAATATACAAAATAATGCACTCATCACATGTCGGCTATCGGGCCTATTTTCTCGGAAGCCTGCTTTTCATTCGAATCTTCAAATTGCTCCCCCCATCCGGTGGCAATAATTTCGTTTTTCCACGTAAAGTCAATGCATTCCACAACTCCAATGGCTTCTTCATACTTGTCTTCCCATTCTGTGGGGATGAGTAAGGGTGAAGGGACCAGGCGCCCTTGTAACTTCAGAGTATCGAGTAACTCAGTCATATTGTAAATATTATTAGTTTGCCTGAATAATTCTGCCATGATCTGGACAACATCATCTTGGTTGACCTCATCGATTGGTACCATCCAACTATCTGACTCTCGGGCCCATTTATGTGCTTCCAAGAATAGCGTACTAAACTTCTGGCAATCGATGATCATCTGTGAGGGAAATTTTAGCCCGAACTCTAAGAGTTGGTTTAACACTTATGATAATTCCATACTTCCATTTTCAGAACGGGTACGTACAACGATGCATGATCTGGTGAGGAGTGATAGTGCCTGATCAGCAAGGCTAACAGGGTGTAGGAGGAAATATGGGTAAGTTTGGAGAGGTTTGGGAGAGTGTATGGGAGTTATTTGAGTTGAGTAACATTAGTATGATTTGGGAGTGGGTTGTGAGTAGTGTTTGGCTTAGGATTGGCTGGTGGGGAAATGGTACCCCGGTCAATTAGACCTTGGATTATGTTTCAGAGGTGAAAGCATTAGTTGGTGGTATGGCCAGTAGTTTGGTGAAAGGCGCAATGGGCATCTTCGTTGAAGTTTCTTGGAAGTGGATTCGACAATGGATGGGGGTCCAAGGGTTTGATGAGGTTTCAGCTTAACAAGGCTTGATAAACTTTGGAGAGGGGAGCATAGAGCTCGGTGTATTCCTTTCGGACTGGGACAGGGTGACTTTCTGGTGCCCACGAAGTGGTTGTTTGAGAGATGTTGTTGATGGTTGAGACTGAAGCACTGACAGGTTTGTCATATTTTCTGGGAGTGAACCGTCCGATCACTTTCTTTGGTTCAACTTCTATTTAGCAAGACCTTCCTCGATTTCTACTCCTGCTTCTCTGAGAGCTCAGAAATGGGGATAGTATTATCCTCCCATTATTACTCGGATATGGGGCAAGAAGTTCTTCTTCACTTTGTTGACTTGTTCTTCCTAGGATGGACGATTGGTCATAGCGGCTGCTTTTTCCCTCCATCGGGCGATGAAGTTACTGACTGATTCCCCAGAGTTCTGTTTGAGAAGATCTAAATCACAGCGAGTGACCTCAAGCTCTTCGTTGTATTTGTACTACGACATGAATTCTCGAGCTACATCCTCCCAGCTACGGATTTTGGACTCCTCAAGAGACAAAAACCATCGAAGGGCATTATCCTTCAAAGTTTGCTGAAATAATTGGGCCATCACTTATTCAGAAGCCCCTAGGAGAGTTATGGAATGGTGATAACTACAAAGATGAATAATTGGGGGTCCACTTCCTTCGAATATCTCGATATTTGTCATCTTGAACTTCTCGGGTAACCTTGCGTTAGGATAAGGCGACATGTGAGTGTAGTCCATGTAATTTCCAGAGATTCTGATTTGGTCGAACTTCTTAGTTAGAATCTTGAGATCTTCTTTGACCTTGTTCAACTCTTCCTCTTTTGGATCAATGATCAGAGGCAAGTTAGCCCCAGGCTGGGCAAGGTTTGGCATAGGAAGCTGGGCAGGCGGTGGCCCATTAATAGGAGGGGCACGTGGAACGTGATGATACTCTTTGGGAACCCAGATAGGCTCGGGTGGACCCATATCATGAGGAAATAGGGCCTCAGGCTCTTGAGGAATAGGAACCTGGTTTCGTTGCATCTCTCGAACCTCAGTGTGAAGGTTGTCAATCTTGGACACGAGCTGAGCTAAAACTGCCATCAAATCTGGCTGTGCAACTGGTACTTGATCTGTGTTTTCCATGGAAAATGGATGGATACCGGACTAATAAGAAGTAGCAAGGGAACAGACGAAATTCCAGGGTGATTTGACTGAAGACCAAAGCCAATAAGGATCCAGGCCAAGGGCGTGCGATCGACCTGAGAAGGCGCAAAATGGGATTTATTTTAGAAAAGAAAGAAGGAAAATATTTTTAACATTTTTTTTCTTTTTTGAGATTGAAAGGAGAAATGTTTTTGGATTTTTGATAAAGAAAGGAGAAATGTTTTTTTTTGGATTTTTGATAAAGAAGGGGGAAATATTTTTGGATTTTTAATAAAGAAAGGAGAAATATTTTTTTGGATTTTTTATAAAGAAAGGAGAAATGTTTTTGGGAGGCGGGTCTCAGCATGATTAATATTAATATTATGTTCTCACTTGTATTAAATTCTCCTAAATGAAAAATAAAATGTCGGACGGGACCCAAGCCTAGAAAAGTTGGGTTTGTAATATATGCAAAGCTATAGCAGGATTTGTAACCAGGCTCACGGGCAGGGTCCCATTTTAAAAATGCGCAAAAATTTGGGTGGCAGGCTGACCCAAAATTTTGACAGAGTTTCAGGTTGAAACCGACAATCTAACATGGGTGTCCTAGGCTTGACACCTATATGCGGGTATGATGTTGGTTGGGTGAATCGGAAAGGTTTCCCCCCTTTAGCGTGGCTTCCACGATATACGTCTTGCTTTTGAGGGAAATCGGTACGTGTGGACAAACCATTTGATATACCTGAGTGTACGTGAATTGCCTCACTATATACCTCGTGGGGATAGTACGTGTGAGAGCGAATTTGATATACTCGGTGTATGTGAATGAGTTCCCTGTGATATACCTCCCGTCATGACTTCGGTCAAGTTGTACGATGCGGGGGAACCATTCGATATACGTCGAAGGTACTTAGCCAATGGAAGGTGAGAGTCTATCACTTAGGCTAACTGCGCCCTGTTGGACCAGCGCCCATCACGAAGTGACCCTCCAGTTACTGGACACAATTTGGTCAATAACAATGCTCTTTGGTGGTGTCGTGTGAATTATGCATGATTCTCTTATTAGTATCTTATGATGAGAGTATCTTTCTTGATCATGCCAAGCAAGGAGCAAAGTACAAGTACCAATGGTATATTAAATATGGATGGGTGATGCGTGCAACATGTGGACATATGTGATCCTAGGTGCACGTGGTTTGAAGTGTACAATCTTCTACAAGTGTGTGAATAGAAGCATAAGCATGAGGTACACATGAATCGTAAAAAGGGGCATGAAAAATAAGGGAAAATATAAGCAAACTTAACACCCATGTTAATAGAGTCTAGCCCTCAAAATAAGTAATCCCCAGCAGAGTCGCCACTATGGCCATCCCCCGATCCTCGCGGTGAGAGGGACGAAGAATAGGGGTGTCTCTGCACATCCCTCTCGGGAGCGCTTCGACCGGAGTCGGTGATGAGGTGAAAAATTGAGAGAGATGGAGTTGCCAGTCTATTTTACTCAAAACAGACAAAAGTAAAGGCAGCCATCCCTAAGGACATCATCCAAAGACATACTGATACATACGAAACCAAAATGATTCGAAAAGGGTCCGGAGGCTAGGTTACGAAATGGGAATGTGTTAGGCACCCATTCCACCCTTACGGTCTCTCATGGGTTATTGCTATTTTCCTTTATTTCCCCGTGATATGTGTGCATGTGTATATGTAGTGGAGATAGTAATCATCGACTTGTATTATGTAAGAGATAAAGAGAGTCATCCGTAGGAATGTTATTAAAAGTAATATTAAAAAATAAGATTTACGCGATTATCCTAGCGTTGGCCATTATGAGGGAACGATAACGCATACGGAATAATACGCCATCAATAACAAATATATATAGAGAGAGTTTAAGAGAGTTAAGTTTAAAGAATATATAAAAAATAAGAAAAAAATAGGAAAAGTACTCGAGTCTCGGGTTTTATCCCGAGACACCTACGTAGCCTATAGAGCCATCAAAGTCTGCGTAGTTCGTATGCAAAACAAGGGGTGGGGTTTATCCCATAAATCCAACCGGGGACTTCTATTATAAGTGTGTGTGTGTAAAAACGTGTTTTAGTTGTGAGAAAAGTGTGAGAATTCCCGTTTGGAATTTATGAGCAAACCCTCATTTTTTTGTTTTTTGGGGTTTTATTTATATGAAAATAAGAGATGTGCAATAATACTAGATAAAAAGTATATTAGGATATGTGAGATGTGAGAATAAAAGTGCTAAGTAATAAAATAAATTAATGCTAATTTAGGAGAATTTAAAGAAAAAGTTGAGAAAGTTGGACCTTCTTAAAGATCTTGAGCTTGATCTTGAATGTTGGAGAGTAACCCTTGTACTTGGATGATGATTGAGGGTACTTAATTCACCAAGTTGGATGAAAAAGGTGATGAAAGGGATTTGGATGTGGAAATCACACTGACTTCGAGAGGGGTTTTCTGAGCCCGCTGAGAGTCATAGGTTTCAGATCTTCTGTGTTTTGCAATGAGGTCAGCCCCTCCTTTTTATAGGCCCAAGGCATTGCCGATCGGCATAGACCTGGTCCTGTCAATCGGCAGGTGTGTTTAAGCACACTACCGATAGGCAGGGCTTGGAACATGCCGTTTGGCAGTCTCTTTGAGGTTCTTTCAGAAAATCGGTCGTAGCGCGCAAACTATTGATCTGAATTATGCACGAGGCAAACCGTTGGAAAGGTCCTTCAAAGACCTTCGAAAGTCTTTTGGACTGGTCCTAGGTCCGGGAGTTGATTTTGGGTCAAATGAGGCTCGAAAGCATTTGACGGTCCTTTGGACGGGGATTTATCGGACGCAAATAAATCGTTCGTTCGCATGGTAAGTCAGAATCGCGTACGGGGTGGAACGTTAGAAAGTTTAGGAGATGTACTTAGATCTTCCAAAGAGGTTGACTCGGTTTGGGGAGTTGAATTTGGTCAACCGGGGCCTGGAAGCGTTCGGTGACCTTTCGGAGTAAAACAGATCGTTCGTCCCTACCGTAAGTCAGAATCGCGCACGGGGCAGACCGTTAGATTCATTCAGTCTTGATTGAGATGAAGAGTTGACTTTGGTGAAACAGAGCCTGGGAGCTTTCGGTGACCTCTTGATCAAGTTTCAGGGGTAAACGGGTCGTTCGTCCGCACCGTAAGTTAGAATCGCACACGGGATGGACCGTTGGAAAGGGGTTTCAGTTCCCTTCGAAGATTCATTTAGTCTTGATCGAGCTGAAGAGTTTAAATTTTGGTCAAATGGAGTCGGGGAGTGCCCGATGGCCTCTAGGTCAGTACTCGGGGTATGACTTAGGTTTGTAGCAATGATGGGAGGTGCTAGGGATCTACAGAGAGGTTGGGGGGTGTTAGAATAGGGTGTCTACAAAAATATATCAAGACGAATTATCAAACGACAGTGCCTTGTCACTTGAATGACACAGGCCTATCGCTCAAACCAGAACATCAAGCGAACTATTAAAATGTATTCCAGTAGCATCTCTCACGGATTAACCTATCTCGTGACCTTCGTGTGACTTTCAAGCGACCATACCTGATAAAAATGACGCCTCAAAAAATGCGTTGCTTGTACATCAGGTTATCTCTTAAACGAATCCTGTATGTCATTTGAACGACATATAGAGTTCTCAATTCCCGTGTTAATTGTCATGAGGTTTCGCCCAGTGAAAAAAATTCCTAAAAAAGTTAACAGGAAAAAGTACAAAGCAGTAAAACAGACTCAAAATAAAAAATAAAACAATGTAAAACAATATGAGTTTCATGCTAACATAATACCAATGTGATCAAACATGGATATGGAGTGAATGGTTGTGAACTATAACAAATGAATCATAACTCCAACACATTGAAACCGTCAAGAAGCTCTAATTGATAGCTAAATGTCATCAAACTTAGTTTTAGCCATATGTGACAATTAATATAATGAGCTAAATGAACTAAACAATCAACATACACACAAATCCAAAATTTTGACGATTCTATAAACAATAGTGTAATGATACGATTTTTGAACATAAGGATTCGTGGTGCAAACCCGTTTTATTTTTCCATCCAACCTCCCTCAAGTGTGTATATATATATATATATATATATATATATATATATTTCTTCTTTCACGTTATTTTGAGGTCTCTATTTTTCTCAACTTAGAGAAATTTCTCTAATACCAATTTGTAAGCCCCTTATTTTGGCATATGATTCTTTTTATTGCCTTAATTTTTTTCTTAGGCTCTTTTAGACGGTGGATTTCACAACGAGTTAATTTTGTACTCTCGCAGCCCTTTCCCGTGAACACTCATCATTTTTTTAATTTATTCATTATAAATCCTCACGGTAAACGGCTCTTACATGCACACCTCCTCCTAAGTCTGCTTACGCATAGATGACAAAATTGAGATAAGAATGTCTCACCAAACTCAAATATGCATGAGGTGTCAAACATTCATATAAACTCGTGCATGTGTGCAATGATGGAATATATACAAAATTGAATCCAAATGCATATTAGCTTCGAAACAACCCCATATAAACAATGGTTAAGATAATTCAATGCATTAAAACTTATGAGCAAATGTCCTAGCCATATGGATAACAAAATGAAGGGGGTCTAAGCACACTAATATGCCACATTAAACATGAAACACTCACGACACAAAAATAAATCGAAAATCTTTTTGTGCTTTTTCTAAAAATATCTGACTCAAAAATAAAATCTTTTTGTCTTTTTCTCAAAAAAATTGAAAACCAAAAATCATTTCTTATTTTTTCGGAAAAAAATTTCAAAAATAAAATATTTTTGTATGTTTCAAATAAGACTCAATAAATAAAAAATATAATACAAAAGATATACATGTCATAACACTAACAAGATATAAATCACGATGCAAAGACTAGCGTATGAAAAACATGGCAACACAATCATCCTTTAGATTTAGCATGGGAAGAATTAAGTGCAAGCAAACAAGAACTATAAAGTTTAATTCCTAAAGCCTCTAAGTCCGATTTCCTAACCTAAGTAGGTGTGAAATTATGCATGGGGGTTTTGGGAACCGAAACGAATTATTCCTTAAATTCCTAGGAGCATTCCTAAGATCATAGCAAAAACATCTAAGGTGACGTTTCCTACCGAAATACGAACACGTGTAAACACAGTGGGAATGATCATCAAAATGTCGATCTTTCCTCACGTTACTAATGGTCTCTCTCACACAATTGGTATTGGCTTTTGGAATGGAAACAACGTGATCATTGTAGCCTATACCAAACCTATCTGCCTTGATTTGGATGGTTTCTAACATCCTATCTAATGTCTCTGGACTAGATTACAAATCAAACTTAAGCTTACTCGAGTCTTTTGATCTCTCCTCTAACTCACAAATTCTAGAATCAAGAAAATGCCTACACTCCTCCAACTCTAGAATCTTTTTCTTTAAAGCCTCCATCAAACCATGAAGACTATCTCTCTATTTATCCACATATTCTAGCTTCTCCCTAAGAGTCTTCTCCCGTTCCCTAAGATCCTCAATCAAAGCATAATTATTCACTAAGACACACTCATTCAACCTAGCTTGCAATTTGGAGTTTTCCTTCTTCACCTTTACCGCTTCCTCATACAACTTTCTAAAGGCAACTTGCAACTCTCATACATCGACCTCCTTATCCTCACTAGCTTCACCCTCACTAATTTGGGATTCAACGGCCTCGAAAGTGTCATCATATTATAATCTTCATGGGAAGATTTATCGTCATCGCTCACATGACATGCCATGAACGCTATAAAGTTACGCTTAATGGTGGAACTATCTCCTTCTTTAGGTTTACTATCACTTAAGGTGACATTATAATCTATCGGTTTCTTGCCCTCCTTCTTAAGTCTAGTGGGACACTCAACAACCTTGCGACCATACCCGTCACACCCAAAAAACCTATTCGACTCAACCCTCTTGACATTCTCACTCTTATCCTTAGGGGTGGAATCTACCTTGTTGTTCTTGAATTTCTCAAATCTTTTGGCATCTTTCGATTGCTTTTGAAACTTAAGATTTTCTTTAACTTCTTTGCCAACAAGACAACATCCCCAAAATCGAAATCATTATCCCAAACTTTAGTCTCATCCTTTCGGCTTTCAAAGCAATGCCCTTTTCTTTCTTTGGCACTTGCTTGGAGGTAAACATATTGAGCTCATAGGTTTGTAGGTCACCTATAATCTATTCAAGTTTCATTGATTCAAGTATACCTAAGGAGTTCAAAACGGTCACTTTTACATCAAACTTACTCGAAAATGATCTTAAGATTTTCTTTATGACACGGTTATTGGGTATCTTCTCTCATAAGTTAAACGAAGAGTTGACAATATTGGACAACCTAGCGTAAAACTCATTAAACTAATCACTCTATAACATCTTAATCATCTCAAACTGTATAGTGAGATTTTGAAATTTAGATGCCCTAACCATGCTAATTCCCTCGTGATTAACTGCAAGTATATCCCAAGCTTTTTTTAAAGTTTCACACGCCATGATTCTATTATACTCTTTCGGTGTGACATGTGAGGAAATAACAAGAAAACCTTTAGAGCTGTAAAGAGAAAGTCTATGTTCGACTTCAGTCCATGACTCAACGGGTTTTAAAGTAGAAGACTCACCCTCTCATGTGACCGGTGGAGTCCAACCCTTTTCGACCGCTAACCACACACACTCATCAATTGATTTCAAATCACTTCTCATGCGAATTTTCCAATAGCCATTATATGTGCCATAAAAAATGGGAGCACGAAAACTTTCAAAATTTCTGAAATTCTTCCTTAAAAACGCAAGGGATCAATACAATAAAAAAGATGTTTCTATCTTTGATACCAATTTGTAGTCCCCTTATTCTTTCGAATGTGTTTTAAGGATGTCAAAACCACCTTCTCTTTTTGAAAAAAAAACTCTTTTTCAAACTTTTTATATGCACTAAGTTGTGAACCAATTGTTACTTAATTAAATTTTATCTTGATTAATCCTAAACACTCATTTAATGATTAAAGCAAGTAAAGTAAGAAAATAATGCTCACAATGCCGGATGTATGAGGAAACCACTAAGGGAAAAAACCTTAGACGACCCAAGCCAGACTATCACTATGATATGGATTTATAAATTTCAGACGGTAATCTTACTCAACGACTAAATCCCCACGAGACTTGATGCTCCTCTGATCTTTAACCACTCTTCCACAGTGCCCACGCGAATCCTTTTGCGATACATGTCCACAGTAAATGTATCCACGAATGCGTCGGTGTCCACTCATGTAGCTTGGAAAGTCTACGATGTTGAACACGAACTCCTTTGCTTCGTCACCACAAAACCCAATGATGTTCAAATGTAGAACAAACCACTGTGGTGCAAACAAAGATCACTTTTGCATATGTTATTGAAAGTTCGAATCTTTGAAACTTTAAGGATTTTTTAATCTTTGAAAACTTTAGAAAACTTGTGCAGAAAATGTACTGTATGTAAACTGATTTTCTGGATTGCACTCTTACGAAATTATGAGTGAAACACGCCTTATATAGAAAGGATGAGGCAGTGCATCGTTCGAATGAAATAAGGCCGTCGCTCGAATGAGATGCATATGTCGCTCAAACGATATAGTGATCTCGCTTGAATGACTGTCAAAGTCGTTTGAACCGCTGAAAATGAGAGTTTGTATTTTACACAAATCTAAACCATCTTTATCTCAGAATAAACGAAGTTTAAACATTTTAAAACACTTTTTAATAAAAATAACATCCTAAAACATTTTTCGAGTCCCATAAACATTATGCATTCATACCTGAGTGATCTTGGAAAGCAATCAAATAAAGACTTAAAACGTGCACCAATAAACAATGGCATGATAAATTCCTTGAAGCTTTTCCACAACGTCTTCAACAAACTTGGATATGTCATAGTCTTTATGGGATCGTGACAAATAAAAAATTTACATGTGACTTAAATAATGTTTTGTTCTGAGAATAAGACAAATAAACATACAATGGAATCAATTGGAAATTTTGTCCTTATAGAACTTGTAGGATATCTTCAAACATACGAGATAGATATGTTCCCTAAAATAGTATAACCTAAGGAAAAGTGAATTACACTTAAAGCCCAATGTAAAAACAGAGAGGAAGTGCCGTCCGATTCTGAGTATGACTTTGATTTAGATGACTTGGCCCTTTCTGCTAAAATTTTAAGAAATTTATCAAACTTAAAAAGAAAAATACTTCCAATGATAAGAAAAGTTTTGAAAAAGATATAAATTTAAATCGGGCAAAAAAATTTCGAAAAAGAATTTAATGATTTACCAAACAAAGACAAGGAAACATGCTACGAGTGTGAGGGAAAGGTTCACAAAGATCACGAGTGTCCGACTAGGTTGAAAAATTAAGGGAAAGGCAAAGATGCCCTAAATGTCACGCTTAGAGATATCAATGTCGAGTCACTGAGTTTGGAGGATGAATCACGTATGGATGTAACTTCACCGCATTCATGGCTAGTCATGTTAGTACATCTAGTACACCTCACAATGATGAGGAAGATACTAAACATAAACACCTAGACAGTGAGTCTAGTCATTATGATGAGAGTGAGGGAAAAAATGTTTTTAGTGAGAGTGAGAGTGACCTTTCGCGCGTCTACATCGATATTTATGCTGAGTCATTTAAAACTAATAAACAAAATAAAGGGTTAGTTGTGAGAGTTTTAGCGCTAGAGAAAGAGTTGAGAGAGGATGTGTCCTCTATGAGAGAAGATTTGGGAGAGAGAGTTTTTTTAGTTGAGAGAGAGTATGGGGACTTGACCAACAAGGTGGCTAGTCTTTCGAGAGATCTCCAAGCATCCATGGATACTCGTGAGAAACTTAAATCCCTTATATCCTAACTTGAGAAAGATCTCGAACGTGCCCATAGGTTAAGGTAACAATTGAGGATACATCGAAGAATGTAGGTAAGATGCTCCTTAGCCCCGCCTTAGGTTTTAGTGAGAGGCATGGAATAGGTTTTGACAGTGCATCCACTTCCCGTACCACATCAAAATCAGTTTTTGAATTTGTAGTTAATCCTTATGGACCTCAACCTAAACCAAAAAAGCGACTTCAACCTAGAAAAGCAAACTGAGGTAAACCCAAACTTGTCTATGTTTGCACGTTTTATAAAAGAAGAGGTCACCTGAGAGAGTTTTTCAATAAATTAGGTAGAACTAAGCATACACGTACTCCCGTACACCACTTTAATGACTTCGCTAGTCTTAAAGAGCAAGTTGATTTTCTAGTTGCGACTTCACATAGTTTGATGTAATAATTTTAATGAATGTCTTTGCCGTTTGAGAATGCTTCCAACATTCCGACTAGAGTCAACAACAATAAGGATAGACAAAAGGTTACCGCCACTTGGGTACCTAAGCGAGACGATAAATCCCTTGTCGTTTATATTGATCTCAAGGCTTAAAATACTTTCCAATGGTATTTTGATTGTGGGTGTTCTAGTTACATGACCGGTGACATCTCATTTTTTACCAACCTTGAGGATCGCAAGGAAGGTAAAGTCACCTTTGGAGATGGGAGTAGATTTAGCATTTTAGGACATGTCAGTGTTGAGATACCCATTTTTCCTAAGATAGATGATGTGTTATATGTGAAAGGGTTGAAATCAAACTTAATTAGTGTAAGCCAATTGTGCGATACAAACCTTGCGATAAAGTTTGACTGGTCCGAATGCAATGTTTATGATCAATCCGGCAAACTTTTAATATAAGGTTTGAGGATGGAAGATAATTACTATAGTATTGTGACCATGTCCTCCTTTGTGTGCAATGGTTCCATGGTCTCCACTATGGACCTTTGGGACCAACAATTAGGTCACGTGAACTTTAGAGATCTTGAGAGATTAGTGAAAAAAGACCTAGTTCGTGGCTTACCATCGCTTGGAAAATCAACTTCCTTGGTTTGTGAACCTTGCCAATAAGGTAAACAAATTCAAAGTCCCCATCGTAAGTTGAATACCATTACCACCTCCCATGTTTTGGAGTTGATTCACATGGATCTTAAGGGTCCTACTCACTGGGAGATCTTAGGTGGTAAAAGATACATTCTCGTGATGGTCTATGACTTTTATAGGTATTATATTATAAGATTCCTTAGAGAAAAGTACGATGCAGTTGACATCCTTACGACTAAGTGTCGTGTCCTATAAAACTAACATGGTGTCACTATTAATCGAATGCGTAGTGAAAATGGCACTGAATTTAAAGATGCTAAAATGGATATCTATTGTGATGGAGTGGGCATCAAACATGAGTTTTCGTCCGTTCACACTCTTCAATAAAATGGAATTATTGTGAGGAAGAACCAGACGATACAAGAAATGGCTAGATCTATGCTTCTTAGGAGAAATATGCATAGACATTTTTGGGCAGAGGGGTATGCACCGCATGCTATATGGTGAATAGGGTATACCTTTATTCGCACAAACTTCACACGCCTTATGAGTTATGGACAAGGAAGAAGCCCAACTTATCATATTTTCGTGTCAGTTGCTACATCTTGCAAGATAGAGAGCCCCTAGGAAAGTTCAACTCCTGAAGCGACGAGGGGATATTTTTAGGATATTCATCGATAGGTAGGTCTTACCGAGTTTATAATCTAGCTAGATCTAGAGATGATGAGCTACTGACATTTGTTGATCCTAGCCCACAGTGTGAGGATGATGCATCCCTTGGCGACGATCACTACACCAAATTAGGCGAATGGTCATGGACCTTGGCCATGACCAGGCCTGTGGGTCGCGGCCCAGAGCCGTGACTAACTCGAGCTTAAATATGTTTATGGGTCACGGACCAAATACCTGACCAAATAGGTGGTCACGAACCTTCGTTGTCATGAAGGAAGTCCTTGAACAAGGGTCATGACCGAGCCATAGTACTGGTTATGGCTATGAATTATGAGCGATGGGGGTTAAGGAAATAAATGGTCACAGTTCCGGGCCATGACCCCAGCCATGATGATTTTTTTTTGGTCACGACTATAGGCCATGACTGAGGGGGAGCAAAGTAACCAATGGTCACGGCTACGCACTGTGACCCTCAACGCGATAAAAAACTTCTAGTCACGGCTTTAGGCCGTGATTGATGGTAGAAATGCTAAATATAGTCACGGTTTCGGGTCGTGTCCCAATGTTTAACCGCGACGAAAAAATGGTCATGAACTTTGGTCATGACCCTATTTAACTATAATAAAAAGATACTGGTTGTTTGGGTCCTATCCTTAAACTGAGAGTCCCGTGACTATGCGTCCAGTTGCTATGTGTTACATTGATGCGCATGAGGTGTTCGTGCCACTCGCGATATCATTTGGTTGTCGTCGGGGGTGCCCCTGCGAGACATTTTGAAGCTTAAGTGTGCTTGTTTTCAAATTCGTGTTTGGGTCATATCCTCAAATTGGGAGTCTCGTGGCTGTGCGACCAGTTGCTACATGTTATGTTGGATGCACATGAGGTGTTCGTTCCACGCGCGGTATCGTTTAGGTGCCGTTAGGGGTTTTCTCCCTTCCCTTCGCGATATGTTTTTAAGCCTAAATGTGCCTGTTTTTGAATTTGTGTTTGGGTCCTATTCTCAAATTGAGAGTCTTGCGACTGTGTAGAATGTTACTACGTGTTACACTAGATGCGCACGAGGTGTTCTTTCCACTAGCGGTCCCGTTTGGGTGCTGCTGAGGGTGCCCACCCCCCGCGGTAAATTTTAAAGCCTAAGTGTGCCTATTTTCGAATTAGTGTTTAAGTCTTATTCTCAAAATAGGAGTCCTACGTCTGCATGTCCAGTTATTACATGTTACGTTGGACACGCATGAGGTGTTTGTGCCACTCGTGGAGCTGATTGGGTGCCGCTAGGGGTGCCCGCCCTCAGAACACGTTTTCAAGCCTAAGTGTGCCCATTTTCAAATTCATGTCCTATACTCAAAATCGGAGTCCCGTGGCTATGCGGTTGATTTTTACGTGTTACATTGGATGCGCACGAGGTGTTTGTGCCACTTGTAGTGTCGTCTGGGTGCCTTAGGGTGCCCACCACCGCGACACATTTTTAAGCCTGAGAGTCCCCATTTTTGAATTCGGGTTTGGGCCATATCCTCAAAGTAGGAGTCCCACGGATGCACAACTAGTTGCTATGTGTTGCGTTGGAAGCACATGAGGTGTTCGTATTACTCACGGTGCCGTTTGAATACCGCTGGGGTTGCCCACCCCCCGACATGTCTTTAAGCCGAAGTGTACCTGTTTTTGAATTGGTGTCCTATCCTCAAATTGAGAGTCTGACAGTTATACGAAAGATTGCTACGTGTTATGTTGGACGCGCACGACGTGTTCGGGTCACTCGCGACACCATTTGGGTTTCGCTGAGGGTGCTCGCACCCTGTGGCACATTTTAAGCCCAAGTGTGCCTACTTTTGAATTCGTGTTTGGGTCTTATCTTCAAACCAAAAGTCTTGCAGCAGCGTGACCATTTGCTACGTGTTACGTTGGATGCACACGAGGTGTTCGTGCCACTCGCGGTACCATTTGGGTGTCGCTGGGGGTCCTCGACCCCCGCGGCACATTTTCAATCCTAAGTGTGCCTATTTTTGAATTCTTGTTTGGTACCTATCCTCAAACTGGGAGTCCCGTGGCTACACGTTCGATTGATACCTATTAAATTGGATGCGCACTAGGTGTTCATGCCACTCGTTGTGACGTTTGGGTGCTGTTGGAGGTGCCCGCGCACCCGCGACACGTTCTCAAGCCTAATGTGCCTGTTTTTGAATTTTTTTCCTATCCTCAAATTGGGAGTCCAATGGTTGCATGGGCGGTTGCTACGTGTTACGTTGGACACGCAAGAAGTATTCGTATCGCTCTTGGTGTCGTTTGGGTGCCCCCTGACACATTTAAAGCCTTAGTATTCTTGTTTTTGTATTCGTGTCCAATTGCTACGTGTTACGTTGAATGTACACAAGGTTCTTATGTCACTCAGGGTGTCATTTGGGTTCCACTCGAGGTGCTCACCCCCCATGGCATGTATTCAAGACTAAGTGTGTCTATTTTTGAATTCGTGTTTGGGTTCTATCTTCAAATCGGGAGTCTCGCGGCTATGTGGTGACTTGCTACATGTTACATTAGACACGCATGGGGTGTTCGTACCACTTGCGATGCCATTAGGGTGCCACTATACTCTTTCACGCCGAAGTTTACCCATTTTCGAATTGGTGTTTGGGTCTTATTCTTAAACTCAGAGTCCCGTGGCTGCATGACGAGTTACTTCATGTTACGTTGGACGCGCACGAGGTTTTTGTGTCACTCGTGGTTCTGTTTGGGTGGGGGTGCCCCTCGGGCACATTTTCAAGCCTAAATGTGCATATTTTTGAATTCGTGTTTGGGTCCTATCCTCAAATCGGGAGTCCCGCGGCTATACAGCGTGCTACATTGGATGCACAAGAGGTGTTTGAGCCACACACGTTGTCATTTAGGTGTTGCAGGGGGTGTACGACCTCCTCCCCTAGGTGGTACATTTTCAAGCCTAAGTGTGCCTATTTTGAAATTTATGTTTGGGTCATATCCTCAAATTGGGAGTCTCACGGCTATGCGATCATTTGCTACGTGTTATGTTGGATGCACACGAGGTGTTCGTGTCATTTGGGTGCCGCTGGGGGTGCCCTCCCCCAGCG
Source organism: Sambucus nigra (assembly GCA_949130495.1). Lineage (NCBI taxonomy): Eukaryota > Viridiplantae > Streptophyta > Magnoliopsida > Dipsacales > Adoxaceae > Sambucus > Sambucus nigra. The sequence goes on along the minus strand of OX422213.1, from coordinate 213,089,993 downwards.
TCAAGTTTTCAAGCCTAAGTGTGCCTGTTTTTGAATTTGTGTTTGGATCCTATACTCAAACTGGGAGTCCCGTGACTGCACGGAAGGTTGCTACATGTTACCTTGGACGTGCATGAGGTGCTCGTGCAACTTGTAGTGCCGTTTGGGTGTCATTGGGGGTGCCCTTCCGTGACACGTTTTTAAGACTAAGTGTGAATGTTTTTGAATTTATGTCCTATTCTCAAATCGGGAGTACCGCGACTGTGCGACATGTTATATTGGATGTGAACTAGGTATTCATGCCACTCGCGATGTTGTTTGGGTGCTGCTGGAGGTAACCCCCTAACACATTTCCAAGCCTAAGTGTGTTCATTTTTGAATTCGTGTTTGGGTTCTATCCTCAAATCTGGAGTCCCCCAGCTGCGTGCTCGGTTGTTACATGTTATGTTGGATGTGCATGAGTTGTTAGAGTCACTCGTAGTACCGTTTGGGTGCTACTTGGGGTGCCCCCCCGGTGGCACATTTTCAAGCCTATGTGTGTCTGTTTTTGAATTCATGTCCTATCCTCAAATCGAGAGTCCCACGGATGAGCGACCAATTTTTACGTGTTACGTTGGATGCGCACGAATTGTTCTTTCCACTACCGGTGCCATTTGAGTTCCAGTGGGGTGCCCTCCCTCGCGACACATTTTCAAGCCTAATTGTGCCTATTTTTTAATTTGTGTTTGGGTCCTATCCTCAAATCGGGTGTCCCGCGGCTATGCGACTGGTTACTATGACTTACGTTGGACATGCACGAGGTGTTTGTTACACTCGTGGAGCCATTTGGGTGCTGTTAGTAGTGACTGCCACACCGTATCACATTTTCAAGGATAAGTGTGCTTGTTTTCAAATTCGTGTTTGGGTCCTATCCTCAAACTGAGAGAGTCGTGGCTGCGTGACCAGTTGCAACGTGTTACATTGGATGTGAACGAGGTGTTTGTACAACTTGCGGTGCCATTAGGGAGTCCCCCCACGACACATTTTCAAGTCTAAGTGTTCCTCTTTTCAAATTCGTGTGATATCATCAAACCGGTAGCCCTACGGCTATACGAGGGGTTGCTACGTGTTACGTTGGACGCGCACGAGGCGTTCGTTCCACTCGCTGTGAAGTTTGGGTGCAGCTAGTAGTGCCTGGCCTCGTGGCACGTTTTCAGTCCTAAATGTGCCTATTTTTGAATTCATGTTTGGGTACTATACTAAACATGAGATTCCCATGGCTGTGCGGACGGTTGCTAGGTGTTACGATGGACGTGTATAAGGTGTTCGTGCCACTTAAAGTGTCGTTTGGGTGCCATTGGGGGTGCCCTTTCGTGACACATTTTTAAGACTAAGTGTGCTTGTTTTTGAATTCGTGTCCTATCCTCAAATTAGGAGTCCCATAGATGTGCGATAGGTTACGACGTGTTACATTGGATGCACACGAGGTGTTCATGCTACTCCCGGTGCCGCTTGGGTGCCGCTGGAGGTGCCCACGCCCCCGCGACACGTTTTCTAGCCTAAGTGTGCCTGTTTTTGAATTCGTGTTTGGGTCCTATCCTCAAACCGAGAGTCCCGCGACTGCTTGGCTGGTTGCTGCATGTTATGTTGGATGCTGACGAGTCGTTGTGCCATTTGGGTGCTGCTGGGGGTGCCCCCACCCTCACCCCCACGACACGTTTTCAAGCCTAAAAATATGTTTTTTTTTGGAATTCGTGTGCTATTCTCAAACCGGGAGTCCCATGAATGAACGATAAATTTCTACCTGTTAATTTGATGCATAAGAGGTGTTCGTGCCACTTGTGGTGCTGATGGAATTTCTCGCCCCCACGACACGTTTTCAAGCCTAATTATGCCTATTTTGAATTCGTGCTTGGGTCCTATCCTAAAATTGGGAGTCTTGAAGCTATGTTACTGGTTGCCATTACTTAGTTTGGATGCTCACAAGGTGTTTGTGCTAGTCGCGGTGTCATTTGGGTGCCGTTGGGAGTGCTCGCCCCCTGCTGCACATTTTTAAGACTAAGTTTGCATATTTTCCAACTCGTGTTTTGTTCCTATACTCAACATAGGAGTACCGTGGCTATGCAGACGGTTACAATGTGTTACGTTTCATGCACATGAGGTGTTCATACCACTCGCGGTGCCATTAGGGGTGCCCCCCGCGGCACGTTTTCAAGCCTAAGTGTGCCTATTTTCGAATTAGTGTCCTATCCTTAAATCGGGAGTCTTGCGATTGCACCACGGGTTGCTACGTGTTATATTGGACGCGCAGGAGGTGTTCGTGTCACTCACAGTGCCCTTTGGGTTCCCCCACCCTGCGGCACATTTTGAAGCCTAAGTGTGTCTGGTTTCGAATTCGTACCCTATCCTCAAATTGGGAGTTCTGCGGATACGCGATCAATTGCTACATGTCATGATGGGAACACAGAGGTGTTCATGACACTCATGGTGCCATTTGGGTGCCGCTGGGGGTGTCTGCCCTCACGCGGCACACTTTCAAGCCTAAGTTTGCCTATTTTCGAATTCGTGTTTGGGTTCTATCCTCAAACAAGGAGTCCCACGGCTACGCGACCATTTGCTACGTGTTACGTTGGATGCGAGGGAGGCATTCGTGCCACTTGGGGTGCCGTTGGGGGTGCCCCCTCCCCCGTTGCACGTCTTCAAGTCCAAGTGTCCCTATTTTCAAATTCGTGTCCTATCCTCAAATCAAGAGTCCCGCGGCTGTGCGATCGGTTGCTACGTGTTATTTTGGATAAGCACAAGGTGTTAGTACCACTAACAGTGCCGTTTAAGTGCCGTTGGGGGTGCTCGCCCCACAACACGTTTTCAAGCGTAAATGGGCCTGTTTTCAAATTCTTGTTTAGTTCCTTTCCTCAAACTGGGAGTCCCATGGATGTGCGACCGATTGTTCCGTGTTACGATGGATGTGTACGAGATGTTTGTGCCAATCGCAGTTTCGCTTGGGTGCCACTGGGGGTGCCCACCCCTCGTGACACGTTTTCAAGCATAAGTGCGCCTATTTTTAAATTCGTGTTTGGGTCCTATTGTCAAATCGGGAGTTCCACCAATGCACCACTAGTTCCTACGTGTTACGTTGGATGCACACGAGGTATTCATGCCACTCAAGGTGCCGTTTGGTTGTACTAGGGGTACCCCTCCTGACGATACGTTTTCAAGCCTAGATGTGCCTATTTTTCGAATTCCTATTTAGGTACTATCCTCAAACCGAGAGTCCTATGGTTGTGCAATCATTTGCTACGTGTTACGTTGGATGCACACGAGGTGTTCGTTCCACTCATAGTTCCGTTTGGGCGCCACTGGGGGTGCCCTCCCCCTCGCGACATGTTTTCAAGACTAAGTGTGTCTGTTTTTCAATTCATGTCTTATCCACAAATCGGGAGTCCTGTAGATGCGCGATCGATTAGGAGGTATTACGTTGGATGCGCACGAGAAGTTCGTGACACTCATGATTATTACGTGTTACGTTGGACTTGCACGAGTTGTTCATGCCGCTCGCAGTGCTGTTTAGGTGATGCTGAGGGTTCCCACCCCTTGCGGAACATTTTAAAGCATAAGTTTGTCTTTTTTTTAATTCATGTTTGATTACTATCCTTAAAATGGTAATGCCGCGGCTGCACTGTTGATTGCTATGTGTTTCATTGGATGCACACAAGGTGCTCGTTCCACTCGTGATTTCGTTTGCGAGCCATTGGGGCTGCTTGGCCCCCACGACACGTTTTCAAGCCTAAGTGTGCCTATTTTTAATTTTGTGTTTGGATCTTATCCTCAAATCGGGAGTCCCGTGGCTGTGAGACCTATTTCTATGCGTTATGTGGGATGCGTACGAGGTGTTCATGATAGTCACATGACGTTTGGGTGCCGCTGGGGGTGCCCTCCCCCGTGACATGATTTCAATTCAAAATGTGCCTAGTTTTGAATTCGGGTTTGCGTCCTATCATCAAACGAGGAGTCCTACGACCGGTTGCTAAGTGTTACATTAGATGTGCATGAGGTGTTCGTAACACTCGTGGTGCTATTTGGGTGCTGCTAGGGTGCCCGCCCCCGCGAAACATTTTCAAGCCTAAGTGTGTTTGTTTTCGAATTCGTGTTTGGGTCCTATCCTTAAATCGGGAGTCCTGCGGTTGTGCAACCGATTGCTACATGTTAAGTCGGAAGTGCACGAGGTGTTTGTGACAGTCACCGTGCTGTTTGGGTGTCGTTGGGGGTGCCCTCCCCCTCGGCACATTTTCCAGCCAAAGTGTGCCTATTTTCAAATTCGTGTTTGGGTCCTATCATCAAACGGGGAGTCCCACGGCTAGGTGGCCATTTTCTATGTGTTACATTGGATGCGCATGAGGTGTTCATGCCACTCGCGTTGCCACTAGGGGTGCCTGTCCCCTCGCGGCAACTTTTCAGGCTTAAGTGTACCTATTTTCGAATTCGTGTCCTATCCACAAATAGGAAGTCCCTCGGCTATGCGATCAGTTGCTATGTGTTGCGTTGGATGTTCACAAGGTGTTCGTAACAATCGCGGTGCCGTTTGGGTGCTGCAGGGGGTGCCCCTGCCTCCCCCGTGGCACGTTTTGAAGCCTAAGTGTGCTTGTATTCGAATTCATTTTTGGGTCCGATTCTCAAATCGGGAGTCCCACAGCGACGCGACCGGTTGTTATGTGTTACGTTGGACGGGCATGAGGTGTTAGTGCCACTCGTGGTGCCGTTTAGATGCCGCTAGCGGTGCCCGCCCCCCGTGGCACATTTTGAAGCCTAAGTGTGTCTCTTTTCCAATTCGTGTTTAGGTCTTATCCTCATACTAGGAGTCCCGTGGCTACGCGGTCGGTTGCTACGTGTTATGTTAGATGGGCATGAGGTTTTGTTCCAATCACGATGCCGTTTTGGAGCCTCTGGGGTGTCCGCTACCCCACCACACGTTTTTAAGTGAAAGTATGCCTTATTTTGAATTCGTGCTTGGATCATATCCTCAAACCGGGACTTCGTGGCTGCACAGTTGGTTTCTATGTGTTACGTTGGATGTGCACGAGGTGTTCATGCCACTTGTGGTGCTATTTGAATGTCTCTGGCGATGCTCGGCCCGTCGTGACACGTTTTCAAAACTAAGTGGGGCTATTTTCGAAATTTGTGTACTATCCTCAAATTGGGAGTCTAGTGACTACACGACCGTTTGATACGTGTTACGTTGGACGCACATGAGGTGTTCGTGCCGCTCGCAGTGCTGTTGGGGGTGCCCGTCCCCCATGACACGTTTTCAATCCTAAGTCTGCATGTTTTCGAATTTGTGATTGGGTCCTATCCTCAAACCAGGAGTCTCGCCGCTGCGCAGCCGATCACTACCTGTTACGTTGTATGTGCACGAGGTGTTCGTGCCACTCACGGTGCCATTTTAGTGATGCTGGGGATGCCCGACCCCTGCGGCACGTTTTCAAAACTAAATGGGCCTATTTTTGAATTCGTGTCCTATCCTTAAATCAGGATTCATGCGGCTGAGCGAACGGTTGCTACATGTTACGTTGGATGTGCACGAGGTGCCCGTGCCACTTGCGGTGCCATTAGGGTGCCCGACCCCAGTGGCACGTTTTCAAGCCTAAGTCTGCCTTGTTTTGAATTTATGTTGGGGTCCTATCCTCAAATTGTGTGTCTTGCGACAGTGCGACCAATTTCTACGTGTTACGTTGGACACACACGAGTTGTTAGTGCCACTCGTAGTGCCGTTTGGGTGTCACTGGGGGAGCCCGTCCCCCCACGGCACGTTTTCCAACCTAAGTCTGCCTGTTTTTGAATTCATGTTTAGGTCCTATTTTCTGACCAGGAGTCCCGTGGCTGCGCGCCCGGTTGTCACGTGTTATGTTGGATGGGCACTAGGTGTTCAGGCAGCTTGTGGAGCTGTTTGGGTACCACAGGGGGTGCCCCCATGACACGTTTTTAAGCTTAAGTGTGTTTGAGGAGTCCCGTGGCTGCGCTATCGGATGCTACATGTTACGTTGGATGTGCATATTGGTATTACAAGTCATCCCTACGCGGATGATGTTCTCAAATCCTATCCCCAAAAATTATTATTTCTCATAAACACCTAATTGTTTTTATTTACAAAACTTTGTAAAACCCGTCCATTAAATAGTACATACTACTTAATATATTTTAAAATATTGTCTAGTGCATTTTTTTTACATAAAACGTCATTATTAGCCCTTGCATGCAACCCATGCAATTTACCATGAAACATCATGCAACACACATTTAATGTGCACATTTCCTATGAAAATCCATTCACTAAAATATCTCATAAAATTATACGTGAAAAGTATCATCATAAACAATATAATAATACATCTAAAATTTATGATATTACATTACTTGTGGTACTCTCACTTCTTGCCAAATAGAACCCCTACCAGGGAAGCGATGCACACACAATTCCTTCACAAATTCATTGTAGTAGAAGATGTGTTCACTTTGAGGCATTTGGCTCAGCAAGTTCAAAAACCTGGTGAATATTTGATGCAATACATCAAACGAATCAGTGAAAGTTCTATGGACATGCACAAGAAATCCACAATGGCAAGATTATTACAAATATATGTTGAAGGGTTTCTCGAAGAGTGAAAGATTCACTTAATCAATTAAAACAAGGAAGAAACATTTAAAGAGTTCACTTGAGTAGCAAGGAACATCGTGATGATCATCAAACCCAATGCTCAGAGATGGAGAGAAGCAACCTCTCCTCAACAAGGAAAATTCCAAAGAATGTGGATGGTTGTTCGAAAGGGAAGAAAAGTGGACTAGGAAACCCAAAGAATGGAGGAGATGGAAATAGGAAGTTTGAAAATAAAGTACCCCCACCTACACCCTGTAGTGTCAAAGAAGCGATAGATTTCTAGAATACACTTGTGCGATAAGGACTGCCAGGTCCACCTAACCTATTCGATAAAGGACCAATGGAAGAAAATAGAACCAATGAAAAGTTCTATAATTTACAGTAAAGAATTCAACAATCAAGAATGGTTTTCTACTATCAGCGTAAGATAATCATTGAGCAAGTATCTCAAGGAACTCTTCAATTCCCTCATTTATATGTGAACGAGAACCCACTGCCATCTTATCAATATGGGTCTGCAAATAAGGTCGTTGCTCATTATCTAGAAGAAATGATCAACTGCACATAATTGAAAGAAAATAATTAAGTATGTGATGATTTCTCGTGAGATATGTCTGATTTGTATTAATAATTGAATGGGACGAGGAGATCGTGATTGAAGAAGGGAATATGAGCATAATTCTCACGTTGGATGAAGGGGGAACTTTAGAAGAAGAGTGCATTTGCAATTAACAGACCTATAAGGTGGAGTTAGACTCATAATATGTGGCTATTCTAAGAGCCCAAAATTTAAATGGTTCTTTGACCAAATAGGAGTTTGAGAAGAAACAAGAATGGTGATCACCAAGAAATTTTAAAAGTTATCCAAGATAAAGGGTATCCCTTGATAAATTAGTATAGACCAATAGGGAGTCTTATGAAAAGATACCCATTATAGGTAGTATTCTCAATGGTAGATAGGTAAGTGCCATTATTTCAAAATGAGAAACTGTATGTGACTGCTCTTGTAAGTGGGATTAGCTTATGAGATGGGGATACTTAAAAGAAATATTGTGCCAATTCCTTTTGTAATTTTTGGGTTTTATAGTGACGAATTACAACACATAGGGTATGTGAACGTTGGAATGAAGTTAGGGAGTTTCACCTCCCACATCAAATTCCATGTCTTCAATGCTACTACGACTTATCAGCTACTAATTGGAAGAATTTGGGTGCACACCCATAGGATTGTGTCCTCCACATTTCATTAATGTGCAAAATCTAATATTCAAGGAACGAAGATTATCATCAAAGTCATATAAAATCCCTTATCAATAGAAGAATCTACATGGTAGATCCGACATTCTATTTTCTATTGGAGGAAGAAAAAGGTACTCTCTTGATAAAAGGTGTTGAGGACTACGAGCAACTCATGGAAAGAATAAAAAAGGAAGTTCATCCATGATAGGTTGGGCCAGGAGTGGTACAAATAAAATAAAGGACCAAAGGAAAAAAGAAGATGGAAGAGAAATCCATACTTGCTCGAACATGCAAGAAGATTTTCATATATAATGGGAAGGCGATATACCATTTATAACGATGTGATTGGACAACGTTCATGGATGAGAACATTAACCTGATGCCATAATGCTTCGTGCTAGATGACTCTCACATAGTGGAGCATATTGAGGAATCCTCTCTGGAATGTATGTAGGACGGACCAAAATTCAACTACAAGAACTTTAAAAATCGAACTTGGAGGAGAATGGGGAGACGAGAGACCTGTCTTCATATCCCAAATATTGAACACAAAGTAAAGAGTTAAGATGATGAGTTTATTGGAAGAATTCACCAATGTGTTTGCCTGGAAGTACACAAATATGTCGTGATTATACCCTGAGGTAAGTTCTCATAAGTTAAATATATTGCCAAATGCTTTGTTTGTGAGACAGGAAACTCGAACTTATAAAGAGGAGATAAAATTAAAGATAGAAGTAAAAGTATAGAATTTACTAACAATAACATTTTTCACCCATCCAACACCCTATATGGCTCTCGAGCATTTTCCTAGTAGCTAAGAAAGATAGGAAGCATATATAAATTTATGTACACTTCAGAGATTTGAACTAGGCATGTCCTAAAGATGAATTTCTCTTACTAAACATTGATAGTTTTGTAGATGCGACAGCGGTACATAAAATGCACAGCTTCATGGATGGTCATATCGGTTGTAACCAGGTCATATCGATTGTAACATACCCTTCAACAATGATTCCACTTGAAGAATATAAGCCTTTTATCTTGTACCTAACTTCTACAGACAAATCCATTGGATCATTGCACGCATAAGAAAAAGATGGGTGAGAAAAGACGGTGTATTATTTTTATAGAGTAATATCTATAAATGTGTCCAAATACACAAGTGTGAAAAGACATTGCCTAGCTTTGGTGTTTGTGGTTAAGAAATTGAGACACTTCTTGATCACATTTATGGTGCACATCATCACTAAATATGATCCAATCAAGTATTTGTTGGTAAGAAATATCATGGTCGAGTGAGCATCCACGTGGCTCCTCATCTTGTTTATATATTATTTAAAGTCTCTCGCACGAAAAACCATAAAGAGTATATCATTAGATGATTTGTTAGCGAACTTCCCTAGTTAGTTGTTCAAATCCTAAAATGAAAAATTTCAGGGGATGACTTACAAGCTCGTGTATGCGAAGAAATATACTAATGGAAGATGGAGTTTGGTGGATCTTCCGCACAAGGCACTGAGAATCATACTCTCAAACACAAAAGATAAGATCACCCATTCTTATAAATTAATTTTCATGTGCTTGAACAAAGAAGCTGAGTATAAAGAACTAATGTTGGCATTACTAGAGGCAATGAGGAGAAGAGTGAAAGTTATTTGAATACGAAAAAACTCCAACCTTGTGGTTAAACAAGTCAGTGGTGACTTCTCTTTAAAACATGAAAACCTTACTCCTTACCGAGCAATCAATCAACGCTTGCTGAAGTCGTTCATTTCAGTGAAGATTGAAAGACACCCTTGAACAATGAATATATATCCAAATGCGTTAGAAATAATTGTGCAAAATTAAATATGGATGAGCCCATGGCTACAATAATTATTAGGAGAAGAATAGTTTCCACGACAGTCAAATCTTTGTGTCCCACTGAGGAACCTCAAGACTGGAGAGATCCAGTGGTTAAGTAGCTGAAAACGCATGAAGGGACAATATAGCCGTTAGAGTTAAAAATTTATCTTTGTTATAAGGAACTTTGTATTTTAAAAACTCTTGGTGTTACTTAGCGAGATGCATAAAAAATAGAGAATCCCAAAATAAGTTACGAGTGATGCATGTAGTCCATTATGGGTATATTGATATTCTTATTTATATAAGATAGATGTTGCTCCTCAGATGGAGTAAAATCATTTGAATTGCCAAAATTAATTAGATTATCCAGCATAAGCTAACTCTTGTAAACTCTAGATGATTAGAGTAAGCCATATATATCTTATCTGAAAGATGGAGAACTGACTGTTGAAAGAGCACATGAGATTTATTTAAACAAACGTTTTACTCGTTTCTACTGAGTCAAATCAGAGTTATACATGAAAGGTTATAATGACAAAGCCCTACGATGTATTCCTAAAGAGTAAACTATCAAGGAATTTAAAGAAGCTTGTGAACCATCCCATATGGGTGGGGCCAAGTTATATCACCAATTAATGACATTGGGATATTATTGGCCCATGATGGAGTATGATTTCATTAAAGCGATGAAAGGAATTCTAGGTTCATGGAAATATGGTTCATGCCATGTCAATAAGCTTGCAAAGTTTGGCTATTCAATACCCCTTCCAAAAATAGGCATTCGATATAGTATGGAAGATAACATTGGCCTCTCAAGGCAAGGCCTTCATCTTAGTAGCCACAGAGTTATATACAAAATAGGTGGAGGTAATACCTTTAAGGAGGATAACTGTTCAGGTGGTAACCTAGTTCATTCACGAGTACATCATTTGCAGATTTGACCTTCCAAAAGCCATCCTGACAGTAGACGGGAAAAAGTTCGTATGAAAAGAAATGGGATTGTTGACAAATAAGTATAAGATCATTCACAGTAGTTTTGATATTTCACATCCAAAAGGGAATGGGCAAGTAGAGGCAACCAACAAGACTTTAATCAATGTCCTCAATAAATTGTTTGAAGATCTTCCCGGAACTTAGAAAATTTCTACTCAGCAGCTCTCGCGAGCCTATGATAGTTTATTTAAACCAAGGAAATTCCAAGTAGGTAATTTAGCCCTTAGCGGCTCCACTCACCACTTAAGGATCATGTGTGCTTCAAAATTCTAGCCAAATTGGGAGGGGCCACTCATGGTTAGAGGAGTATGGAATTCATGGTATTTCGAGATTTCATAACTAGAAAGTGAATTTCTTCAATCAATCAATTGTAAATGGCTTAACAAGTATTATGCTTGAGATGTTACAAAGTTAATTTTATGCAAAATCATACTTATTTTGATGAGGTGCGCTTAAAAATGCTAAAACTGCATTTCTCAAATGTTGTTCTTGGTTATAATAAAAAAGGTCTCTTATTTTTAATGCTTGTTCCTTTGAGTGAATTAGATATGTTATATTATTATTCATGCATATTTTGTTGTGACCAAAGATATTATTATTCTATTAGTATTACCATCATCATCATCATCATCATCATCATCATCATCATCATCATCATCATCATCATCATCATCATCATCATCATCATCATCATCATCATCATCATTATTATTATTGTTGTTGTTGTTGTTGTTGTTGTTCTTGTTGTTGTTGTTTCTGCTGTTGCTTGCACACTGCTCTGCTCATGGTATTTTGCAACGAAAAGCATTTTCAGTCATAATTTCTATGCTCAAATAAACTACCACGAGTAAAGGAGTTCAAGAATTCCCAAAGTGCGAGGGAAGAACAATCAAATAATTGGAAAAATATTAGTTACTTGCTCGAATACAATAAAGATAACTTCAAAGTATGAGCATAAAAAATAATTTGCGAATAATGATATTACTTTTTATTTTTAAAAAATGGCCTACTCGAGGGAAGGCTAAATATTACAAAGTTGTAAAAAAAATTGTATGACACGAGCTAGCCACCACTTACCAGCGAGAGAATATTTTATCTCACAATAACCTTACCAAAGGGTGCATGTCTCTTTCTTCACCTCCTCTTCCAACTTAGCTACTCTAAGACCATATTCTTCTTCGCCAAATAACACCTTGGCTAGTTGAAGTTCGAACAACCTTACTTTTCCCCTCAGTTTCTCTCTTTTTGCGTTACTCGACCTTGGCATTCTTGGCATAATTTACTTTAACCAATTTCTTCACTGAGGGGTGAATGATATTACGCACAATACAATCCAACTAATCCTATTTAAAATGGTAGCAATCCTTTAAGTCCTTGATGGCATCTAGGAGATGGCGAACATCTGTAGAGGTCAAGACCTTGGGAGAAACAATAGTAAATCATTGTAATTGATTAGTCAATGCTTTTATAATGGTGATTGTAAGCCAATCAACATTGCGAAAGGATCTACTAGTGAATGTCTATAGGTGGTGCTTGTATATGAGATCAAGAATTTGATCTGTTAAATGCCTAGGCCGTATGGCTTTCATATATTCCTTAAGGTCTTTAATTTTTTCAAGATTAAAACATGTGTCCATTGATATATTCTAATCCAAGCCAACCCCAGGGCCCTTATCACCCCGGTCTCTATCGTCCCCATCAAAGCGAGTAGCCTCCGAATCTTCATCCCCACCCTCTCCTTCCTCGTATTTCTCAGTCTAACAAAACAAAAAGAGGAAGAATTAAATAAACATCAAGTGTAGATGACTATTATTTTGTATAATGAAAAGCACTTACTTGAAGCCCCATAGGAGCGAGCATACTTTTCGATCGTATATGTTGCTCTCCTTCCTATAGAAAATAAGATAACATGATGATAATGCAAGGCAAACCAAAATAGCATGGAGAGAAATGAAGAAATGAGCAACTTACTTATTACTCAGGAGAAAGATCAACCTAAAAGATAGTAGGTATGTCATCATCCTTATCTACATGATAAAAAGAAAAAAGGGTAAGTAATACTACAACGGGAAACCTAAACTTGAAAGGGTATATGCAAAAAAAAAATAGGTACAAAAGATTGTACCTGGGGCTCCAAAGGTATATGAGCACTAGAACTCGTGGGAATGTCAACTTGAAAAAAAGGACACTAGTTGAACAAAATGAGTAATGATTGCAAAGTAAGAGCAAAGGAAAACAAATAAGTATAAAAGGTAATACCTAGGGGTGTGCAAAAAAAACCGACCGAACCAAAAACCGAACCGAACCGGCCCGAACCGAACCGAAACCGGCAGTTTTTTTAGCCCGGTTCGGTTTGCGGTTTAAGGATTTAAAAAACCGACAATATCGGTTCGGTTGTTGGTTTAGAAAAAGAAAAAACCGATTCGAACCGAACCGAACCGAACCGACATCAATATTATATATTAAAAAACCCTTAAATATCTTTTATTTTTATATCCAAAAACCATTAACCAACCTCCAAAACCGACCAAAACCGAAAACCGACCAAAACTGAAAATCGGTTAAAACCGAACCGAAACCGAACCGAACCGAAACCGATGTGAACCGAAACCAGCCGTTTTTTTCATCGTCGGTTCGGTTTTGGTCTGATTTTTTCAAAACCGAACCGATCGGTTCGGTCTGAATTGCGGTCCAAAACCGAACCGAACCGACCCGTGCACACCCCTAGTAATACCTAAGGCTTTAAAGGGATATGGACACTAGAACTTGTGGTAATACCAACCTGAAAATAAGGAAATGAGTTGAACAAAATGAGTAATGATTTCAAAGTACACGCAAAAAAAGAAATATATATAAAGTTAGTACCTGAGGCCCCCAAAACACAGGGCACTCAAACTAGTTAAAATCTCAACCTGCGAACAAGGAAATTGGTTGAACAAAACTAGCAATATTGCAAAGTATTCGCAAAAGAAAATAAGTAGGTATGAATAGTAATACCTAAAATTCCAAACAATAGAGAACAATCGAACTTTCAGACGTCTCTTCCTGCTAAAAGAGAAACCTATTCAGACAAATGAGTAAAGTTGATATGTAAAAAAAAAATGAACAAAAGAGAGTGCATAAAATTAAATATTTGGGGACCCAAAGGAAGATATGACATAATTCCTAAGCTCGCAACATTAACTTCAACATGTTCAAAATATAATAAGTTGAGTTTTGCAAATACTAGTTACAAAGAAATGTAAATACCTGAGGCCCAACAGAATAGGGAATGATAGGAACTGACGTAATCACTACATCAATATATGAGCATGTAAAAGAAAGGATTATGAACAATGTCTTTGTGAACTAACAAAGAGAAGTGATACTCTACTAAAAAGAGTAAATGAAATAAAAAGTAAGCTCACTTGTCCTATTGATATTAGGGGAACAACATATGTTGGCACTGAGGGGTCACTCGAAATTATGTGCATAAGCGGTCGAGAAATCATCTCTCTAACAAAAGGTCTATTATCTATGGGCAATCTCAATCTTAGGATATATGTTCTATTAGACGGACCTTGTCCTACGAAAGTCACCAATAGAGGCAGGGGTTGCTCGTTAAAGATAAAGAACCCTAACTAATACCCCTTTTAACAAGAGGTACCTATGGACAAAAACAAACATTATAAAAGATAATTCCATATAAATAATTGAGCAATGACTGACAAGTGAATAACTACAATTACCTCTATAGTAGGAGCAATAATGTTCATTAACACATATGCAATATGGGTGCTCACGGTCATTGTAGTCTCAATTCTATGATCAGGGGCAAGTGCAAAAGATACCTACCAATAAAGAATGCAGTTATTACAAAATAATAGTAAAAAAGAGAATTCTATAAAATATAAATAACTACAAATTGGGTATATTATCCGAAGGACCCTCGGGATAAGTAGTCATTATAAGATTTAATATGTTGGTAGGAAATATAGTTGAAAGCTACACAAGAAAATAACAAATGTCAATTGGAAAAAAATGTAAACATAAAATTGATATATTTCAAAAAGTAACTTAGAAAGTAAAATTACCTCACGACCAAGGCTCTATGGTGTCACTAACATATAGTTCCTATCTCGACGTAAAGTAACATGAATAGGAGGGAGTTATGCTCGAGTAACTAAAGGGAAAATGCTTGCCCTTGGGGCCATGCTCCCCCTTATAGAAGTAATCGATTAAAAAAAGGAGAGCATACAATTTGGTTAAGTATATATTCCACCAACTCTAAATACTGATACGAGTAATAAAATAATTTACATCACCATGACGAGGGACCAACCCATAAGACAATAGTCCAGTGGTGGGACTAATAGTGTTAGGAGAAGGAATCATCTCCTCTTCGTGGTGACTCAGAGAGCTATCCCCAACATCAATTATTAATTCTTCATGGAATGATATAAAAAATAATGCATTAGTTAAATTATAACTCCCCGACCCGAGTTTAGATCACCATCAGGTCAACCCATACCGAGTCAAGGAGTGAAAGGGGAAGAGGGAAAGTCCAATTTTATTATTTTAGAAAGGTCCTTTAGTTGCACCATTTTATAAGGATTAAATTGTTGATTTTTATTTGAGAAATAATGATCACTTTATGTAGTTAGGTTGAATAACAAGGTTTATTTATGAAAATTCGTTGAATCCAACAATGCTTTATAAATAAGAAATAAATCATGATAAAAGTTATCTAGAATATCCAAATCAATGTTTTCAAAAAGACAAGTTTTAAGTATATTTGCAGAGCTTCTAACGACGACTGTTGCCGTCAGGGGACTTATTGACATCCTTCCCAACGTCCCTACTCGATGTACCTGGGGGTAGGGGTTTTAGCATAAAAGGCAAGGGGGAGCAAACGCTCAACAGGGTGAAAAATACTAAGCTATAAATTTTCTACAAAAATACTACACATATAACATGTATTTATACAATTCCGAAAATGTTTTTCAACTTAGCTAGAATTAATTCAAGTATTATGCAATGCACCCAAGCGATGTTCTCATACTCACACTTCACCATTTCTTGCCACCCTTTACCCCTTCTAGACACTATTTAATCTTATTTTGTTCCTTAGTCTCCATTTTATCCCTTTTTATTAGGTTGTCTTATTTACTTTTCTTAAGCATAACCAAATTTATTTCCATTTCCATGATCTTCTCGCGGAATTCTTAAAATTACCGCGTACTTTAACGGGCTTCACATCGTCAGCTATACTACCATATGCTTGGCCAGTGATTTTGAGTCTTTCACCCTAGGGCTCCGGGCCCTTTTTAATTCTTTCCTGGTATCATCCGAGTCCATATTAATGTGTTTTAACATTTTTACCATGTCCGCATTATTCCTTCAATTTCACCATTTTAATGCCATTTCTTCGCTTTTTCACAAAACTGACCGACAAAGGTCAAATGCGGAACTCCAGCCACAAGCAACATCTAATTTTATGAAAATTACATTTTTATCCTTCTTTTACCAAAATGTTGTGAAAAAACATATTTTTCCCATGATGTCATCACAAATCATCATTTTATGTTCAAAATCATATTTCATGAATTTATGTCCAAAAATCACACACCGTCCTTTTTCTCCAAGAAAATCCCATTTGTTTATATTTCCTTTCAAGAAACATATTTAATGTCATAAAGACCATTTTAACTAAAATGTCTACTTTACCCTCATACACATATGTCGTATTAAATGTCATTTCATCTTCATTTCCTCATGATTTTACAACAAATATAGGGCTAATATTTCTAACTTCTTTATTTCACTAAGAAACCCATTTTCAATTACATGTATCATATTTGTAAGTCATTCTTCACCATACTACAACATTTTACACATTCCTGGGAGGATTATAAGCCAAAAAATCCTTAAATATGCAACCAAATATAATTTTAGCGTGGAAATATAGTTTTATGTTCATTTCCTCATATTTCAAGATTAAAATATTATTTGTCTATAAAAATCCATTTACACTTAGTTTTTTCAAAAATCTCATTTTTTTTTGTAGAAAACTTTAAATAAGCGTACTAGAAAATATTATTTCAAAAATAAACCCTTCTAGCATGCATTGTAATAGATTTTAATCTTGAAAACATTTGAAGGGAAATTCTACCTTGGATTTGAAGAGGAGAAACTAAAGAAAATGAATTGAAAGCTCCAAAAAACTCCAAAACTCTAAGAAAGCTCCAACTTCTTCAAGAGAGCTCCAATAATGGATTATTCTACCCAACTCCTTCGTCAAAATAGGCTTGAAATGGGTGTATTTAGTCTTGGAATATCTAGAGAAGGCTTAGGATGGAAGGAGAAACCTTAGGGATGGAGGAAATGAATTGGAAATAGAAGAGTGTAGCTTAGAGAGAGAGATAAAGAGAGCTAAAAAATTTATGGAAATGGCCTATCCATCCCCTCTCACCTCTATTTAAAACCACAAATACTTAACCCATTTACCAATGCTCCAACCTCATATTGTCCCTCATTTTGATCTGAGACGCTGAGAGATTGACAGTTCATTTAATATAATAATTCACGTCGTCACAACACATTAAAATGTGGAGAATTTTTTTATTTTTGTCCGTTCGTTCGAATGGATTTGGACCTTGTTTGAATGAGATCCCCTCTCGTTCAAACGAGAGTTCAAAAGGGTCAAACATAAGCTATAAATGGGTCAAACACCAACTCGTTCGAATAAGAAACTACCCTTTATTCGAATGACGACGCGTCTCGTTCGAATGGAGTCATTCCAACGAGATTCCAGAGAATGATGGAAATCATCCAGATCTTTGTTGTTAGATGGTCATTCAAATCTCATTCGAATGACAAGCCTTTCCTCATTTGAACGACTTGGCCACTTATTCGAACAATAACCATAATTCTGGATAATAAAATCAATCCATCAAGGCCCAATTCAAATTTCACGAAGGCCACAAGGATAGTTCAAATTTAACATCCACCCATTATATTCAATTCAAGGCCCAAAGGCATACAAATTATAAATAATGAGGTATAAATATCGAGCGAGGGTGTTACATTCTCCCCTCCTTAGGAAATTTTATCCTTGAAATAAAAAAAACAAGCTAAGTAAAGAGTTTTGGGTTCTTTCCACGCATTTTCGACTCGCTCTCCCATGTCACTCCTTCGAACCTTGGAAATCCTAAAGAACCATCACTAATAAAATGACCTTGTTGCATAGGACTCTATCCTCACGGTCCAAGATCGATATAGAACGTGTCCAAAATGTGGCGTCTTCCTCCAACTCAACGTGGTTCCAATTGATGATATTTTAAGGATCCAGAAGATACTTCTGCATCATGGAAAAATGGGACACACTATGAACTTGGTACAAGTGAGAAGGTAGTGCTAAGTGATACGATACATATTCAATCCGCTAATTGGCAGTTCTAGATGTAACCTTCAATAGCACATGGGCACCCACCTCAAACTCTGAGGTATCTGTCGATTATCAGCTTATTCTTTCGTCGACTCTAAGCTGTCACGAGCCTTTGTTGAATTACCCAAACTTTATCGGTCATCTCTATGATCAAATCCGAACTGGTGATATGCTTCTCACCTACCTCTGCCCAGTAAACTGAAGAGCATCACAGTCTCCCATGAAGAGCTTCATAGGGAGCCATTTGATTTCCTTATAACTATCGTTGTAACTCTGCCAGATGCAGATTCTTCGCCTAACTACCTTGAAAATCAAGCGTGTAAGCTCTCATTGTATCCTTCAGGATCTGAATAGTTCATTCTAATTGCCTATCTGTCTCAGGGTCATAAGTTTTACCCATGCTTAAATCGTTTCCCCATTCCCACTAAAACTTCTTTGAGGACTAGGACACGAATTGAGGATTCCTATACGAGACAATCGAGAGCGGAACACCATAAAGTCAGACTATCGCTTGGATATACAACTTTACCAACTTAGCCACACTGTCCATGACCTTAATCGACAAGAATTGTCAGAATTTCATGAGATGATCCACTATAACCCATACTGTGTCATAACCATGCTTAGGCCATTGTAAAGTTATGATAAAGTCCATCTTGATGTTCTCCCACTTCCACTCTGCTATGGGTAGTGGTTCCAATAACCATGTCAGCTTCATGTCTCTTCCTTCACCTGCTAGCAAGCGTAGCACTTGTATACACATGTTACCACATCCCTCTTCATACCGAACCACCAGAAGTCTCTGCATATGTCCTTGTATATCTCGGTAGCTCCAGGTAGTGTGTTTAAGTACGAGTGTGTAACACCCTGCGCGCTTGAGAGGACACACGACGTGCTACTAAGATAAAAACTAAACTAAAACCATACACAGTAAGTATAGAGCATCTATATTCCATAATTTAAATGTAACAAATCCATAAATTGTTACACTTCCATAATAATTACAATAATGGTTCTCTCAAAATACACAATTCTCCAACTAAAATTACACCACCAATTTATACATAAAAAAAAAATCTTCCAATCCATGATCTAAACCTCCGTGTAAGCCTTAGCATCCTAATCCATGCTAACATGCCACTAAAAGAAAATATGAGAAAGTACACAATATGACAAGAATATATGCCCAAAAATAAATAACACGCTGAATAAATCACAAAAATACGAATCCGCATATACGATTCAAATGTAATACTCAAGCAATGTACCAATATTAATTTCTTAACAACACATCAATGGGTCACCAGGCCTCACCTTACCTCCCCTAGGCATTCTTAAGACATATATTTGATTTTGGACTATCGGCGAGTGCCCATTCATCGTGCCATATTAAAATCTCATGATATGATGCCCAAATCAACAATTCAATATCTCAATGAATAAATATAATAGATTCTAACAATTATTTTAGAGTTTTCAAATTAATATCATAATTAAACATGAGTTTAATTAACACATGAACAAACGGAATACTTTCGAGAGAATTTATGAGCATATTGTGTAAGTCCCGTACCTTAAAATCATCACATGAATCGTCACATAAATTTCAGCCTCAAAATCTGATCGTACCATCACGTTCCTCTCATGAAAAATTGTCAAGTCACGTTCTAGCCCCAATACAAAATAACCCAAAATAGGCCTCCAAATCTATGGTTGAATGATGAAGGAAAAATGGCTAGGGTTTGTAGATAAAAGTGAGCAATTTTGGAGAGGTATTCTGGTTGAAAAGTTGATGAAAAAGTGATTCTTAAAAGACAAGCCACGAATTTGTTGTGATATATAAAGGATTAAGAGTTTGATTAAGAAAATAGTTCTAATCAGATACCAACACTAAAAAAAACATTTTGGACGATTGGACAGTTGGAATTGGCTAAAATTTGACGGCATAGTAGCTGTAGAGAAGAGGAAGCTGCATAAAAAATTTCACTCGATCGGACAATAGAATATTTTTATATATTTTTCTTTCTAGAGAGTTTTATGATTTTAGGACTCTTAGATCGAGGTGGCAATTCGGGTTAGTCGTGTCATTTTCGGGTCGCGTTGATTTTTATTTGAGTATAATTTTTGGGTAATCTTGAATCTATAAACGCTAATCGTGTCATGTTTGGGTCATTTCGGGTTATTACCATAAACGGGTTATCGTGTAAAAAATTGCTAGCCCTTCTTAGAGATTTTTATGATTTGAGGACTCTAGAGAGTTTTATGTTTTATGTTTTATGATTTGAGGACTCTAGAGAGTTTTATGTTTTGGAACATTGTCTTAGGAATGTCCTTCTCTCTGACACACAACTAATGGTACTCGTACCGAAGGTCAATCTTCAAAAACCTACCTGTCCTATGCAACTGGCCTAACAAATCATCGATACGGGGCATAAGGTACTTATTCTTCACTATTACCTTATTCAACTACCTGAATCGATGCAAAGTCGAAGGGAGCTGTCCTTGTTCTTAGCAAAGAGGACTAGATCTCCCCAAGGGGAAACACTAGGGAGAATGAATGCCTTGTTAGTCAAATCCTCCAACTGAACCCTCAGCTCTTGCAATTCTATCGAATCCATCCTAGGAGGTAGTGTAGAGATAGGAGAGATTACCTAATGCACCTCTATAGCAAATTCCACCTCCTGATGTGGAGGTAAATCAGGAAGATCATTCGGGAACACGTCGAGAAACTCCCATACTATTAGGTAGTCTAGCAACATACCATTCGGCTTATCCTGAGCCATCATAGTGCTCAAATAACCAAATTACTGTTTCTTCTCACACACGGTGGAAAACTTATAAGGATAACTAACATCCTTCTTATAACTGAAACGATAGCAAGACCCATGTAAAAGAGATGCCGATACACTCTGGAGATGGAATTTAATGGTAGCATCAAAACACGACAGCCAATTCATGCCGAGGATCACATCATACCAATCTATTTAAATGAGAATCAGGTCGTACTCTAGAACTTAATCTCCATCCATAACCATACAACTGTGACATACCCTATTAAGAACTATACCGTAGCTGATCGAAAGTCCTATGAAGATAGGAGGGTAAAATTGATCTAACTCTAATCCCAAATTGAATGCTAAAGATCTCGAGATAAAATAAATGTGATGAACATGAATCAAATAGTGCCTTTACCCATGTGTTGAATAATATAATCATACCTTCCATCACAGATGGATCACTAGAAGGGGCTGTAAATAATGGCATGGCATCGGTGCTTCTAGAATTAAACTTGCTGCTCTGGCCATCGAGCACCTGACTTGGCCCGTGACTGCTTTGCCCCTGACTAAGACATTGACCGTCCATGCTATGCCTTATCGACTAATGATACCTACAGGAAAATTACTATAGCTATTATTGGCTGGGGATCGTATAGCTAGAACTTGTGCTCGATACATAATTGACAGTCTGCTAATTGTCCTACTGGCTACCCGAAGATCTCTGTGGGCAATCCCTCTTGAAGTAATCAGGGGACCCACACACAAAGTAAGTCCTCTCAATAGGGGCTATGGGACTCTGATCGCTGGTACATTGGGTGGAAGATGAGCTAACCTATATAGTGGCCTTCAGTTTTATAAAGAATCCTCGAGCCTCGTCCCCTTGAACTTCTTGTGACCACTGCCTTGGGACCTCTTGGGCTCCTTTTTCTTCACCCTAATATCCTTGCCATCCTTTACCTCCAACTCTAGCCTGATGGCCTTATTTGTTGCAGTTCTGAACTTTGGAAGATCCAAACTAACCAGGATCCATCAAATACTGAGGTTAAGGCCCTTCATAAACAACCTTGTCTTTTCAGCCTCATCCTTCTGCACTACATCCGCATACTTGAACATACCCTCAAACCTAACCTGGTACTTATTCACTCATATCTTCCCCTGAATTAAATGAAGGAATTAATCCTTTTTGGCATATTTAAAGGCCCGGGGAAAGTATCGGTATAAAAATTCCACCGTGAAATTATCTTAGTCTATAATCTCTACCACACTCGTAGAGTAGGCTCTCCATAAGCGTTGTGACTGCTCTGTGAGCTAGAAGGTCGCTATCTTGACATTGTGCCTATATGGAACATTAATAATATCCATAACTCGAGTGACCTTATCTAACCACTCCTCTACAGTATCAGGTCCAGCTTCCTCGTTAAAGGTCAGTGGGTGTAGCTTCTAAACTCCAATAGAATTGAGGTCGAGGTAGTGCTTTCAACCGCCCCATTATGGTTGGCTCTCTGCTACTGATAGAGGGAGTAGGAAAGCTCACACACGGCCTGTTCCATACGTGGAAGGTCATCGTTCCCAATTCCGCTAGCCCCACCATGACGTGTAGTCATCTACACAAGAAAGGAGAGTTCAATACACAACGATACGAAACAATAGCGATAGCGAGAGAGATTAATTTAAAAAAGTAACTAAAGAAGCAACCACAACAGAAATGTATAAAGGAAGCATACTAAGAAAGCATAAAAAACTCCAAGGATCCTATTGCTATGATACAATTGGTAACACCCCGACCCAGGTTTAGGTCACCGTCGGGTTAACCCGCAACAAGTAGACGAGTTAAAGGGGAAGGGGAAAAATCCAATTTTTACTATTTAAGAAAATTCCTTTAGTTGCACCATTTTATACTGATTAAATTTATGGTTTTAATTTGAGAAATAGTGATCACTTTATGTAATTAAGTTGATTAACACGGGTTATTTGTGAAAATCGGTTGAATCCAACAATGCTTAATAAATAAGAAATAAATCATGAATGTTCCTATATTATTACAACACTTGGTCCAAGGCCCGAATAAAAGTGGTATAGAATATCCCAAATCCAATGTTTTAAAAAAGAAAAGTTTTAAATATAATGGCTGAGATTTTAACGATGACTGTTGCCCTCAGGGGACTTACCGATGTCCTTGCCAATGTCCCTACTCGATGCACATGGGGGTGTGGGCTTTAACATAAAAAATAAGTGATTGGGCATAAATATTGTATATTTATTCCCTAATTTTGGTACATTTATGGGCCCGAGCGATGCAATTGATATGGATTTAACTAACATTATTGCTACTAACCTTCGTACGCAAGTATTTCGTGTTTCGTATCTCTCCGATGTGTTTTAACAGGTTAATGATGCTAAAGATACAAAAGAGAAATCAAAACAATGAAAGAAAGGTTAGGAAGGCAAGTTCAAGGGCATTTTCGTAATTCTGCAGTCGGATACCGAAGGTGGGTCTAACTGAAAAGTTTAAGAGCTCGAAATAATGAGAACGCTGGAAGAAACGACACCCAAATCCGAGTTACGATGAAGGAGTTATGATCAATTGAAGTTGAAGGAAAATCCAAGAAAGGAAGAGAAAATGATGTAAAAATTTCCAAGTGTAAAAAAAAAACCTTAATTGGCTTCATACACCAGCTAATGCCCCCGAACCCAGGTCGAACCGGTTCTGGGAGGCGAACCGGTTCGCGTGTACCCAGAACCGGTTCGGGTCCCCTGATGGCAGAAATATTTCTTTTATTGAGTGGTCCAGCTAAAAGTTTGTGGAAGCCAACCCACTCTTGGTGTCTTGCATTCCGAAGATAGGCCCTTAAAAGGGGCTGTTCTGAAGGTTTTGAGGAGCACATGTTCCTCATGTATGAAGTTTTTTTAATTCTAGATAATTAGTAAATAATTTCCATAGAAATTTAGAGAGGTTTTGTATAGAGAAAAGAAGTAGAAGAATACATAAAATCACTGGAGTATTTTGTATCAAGACCAATTCATTTCCGGGTTTGTTTCAAGTTCTAATTCAAGTATTCATTCTTCTTATAATTGTTCTTGCATGATTAATACTCTTGCTTACTTTAGATGGATTTCTGAATTTACAATACTTGCTTACATGTTTCAAAGTAATTTCACCATGAATTCTTTCACATGTAATATAGTTATTTCAAGCTTCATTAAGTTCAACATGTCCGTCTAAATTCAAAAAGGTCAGGATGCACGAACTCGGCTTAATGCGTTAATTGTATGTGTATGAAATTAATCCCCTGAATTTAATGATGTATTAAATCCGTACTGCATGGTAACATAACCATTGTAGACCTTTGAACCTCATTTGCTTTCGAGAAACCAAGATGCTTTAGGATGCAATGCGAATGTTACTATCGCACGTTACCACTTTACTCATCTTCTGATTTTGTATGATGCGGGATTGAACCTCATATACGTAATGCTTGAGAGTACTAAAGTCTGGGACAAATCAATCATTCAAATTTACGATTAGTTTCATACCTACAATACACTAAGGCTGAGGGACTGCATTCCCGTCCTATTTTTCTTCATCATATAATCCAAGTTTCAGTTTAATCTTCATTAGTAATTTATAGGGGTGGTAAACGGACGGATACGGATCGGATACCATGTTTTCCATATCCGTATCCTATATCTGAATGTATTATCCGTATCCGTATCCGCCCGGATAGTTAAAACAACTATCCATATCCGTATCCGCTCGGATACCTAGGATTCGGATAATATCCGTATCCGTTTACATTATTTAGCCATCGCAAAAAATAACAATTAAAATATCCAATCCAATGAAATCCAATCCAATCCAAATAAATATATAACAAAATTACTGCCTCCTAATATCAACAATTATGGATTCCATAATAATAATATCATTCCATAATGATAATATGTCTTAAAGTCATCCATAGTTTACAACCATATAAGTTTAAAGCCATCCAAAAAAAAATAACAGTCGCATTCCATGACAGTAGAAATAAATATGCACCTTTTAGATTAATCAAATTTATTGAGAATGATAACCTCATGGACCTTTTGTCTTCAAAACATACTAATATTTTTATTTTAATAAGTACACATTTTTATTTTGTATATAATATACATGTTGTTAACTTCAGTTCTCATCACAATCAAAACCATCTCTTTACTTTTCTATTTCTCTCTTACATTCTATTATGTTTCTCTCTTATATTCTTTTATGTTTTTCTCTTACATTTATTTATAATTAAGAAAACTAACGAACAACCACATGGGAGTTTCTTTTCTCTTGTTTTGCATGAAAGAGAAATGAAACGAAGTTATTTTTTTTAGTGGAGTATATATTTTTTAGTCGGTGTATGTTGTGTGTGATAGGGTGTATTGTAACTTTAGTGTAACTCTATGATAATATACCCAATAAAATAATAATACATGACATTTTATAATATACCCAATAAAATAATAACTTTAGGGTGTTTTTGTTTGGAGTGGAGTATGTGTTTATTTTGTTTTGGGGAATAAACGATTAAGGTTTTCTTTAATATTTATTTACTAGTAATAATAATACTAATATTAATTGTAATATTTTAAACATATGTTTGACGGATACGGATATCCGGTAAAACGAATATCCGATAAAATGGATACTCCGCATCGGATACGGATTATCCATGTCGGACACTAGTACTATCCGTATCCGTATCCATTTTCTCGAATATTTTTATAGAGTATCCATATTCGTATCCGTTTCCATATTTTCGGATAAATATTCGCAAATTCGGATTCGGATATCGGACGGATGCGGATTTTCGAATATCCATTTACAGCCCTAGTAATTTAATTCATTAATCAATTCTTTCAAAGTTGCAAATAGTTATAGTTATCTCACCAATTATATCATCTTTTCCTTTTCTTTAAAGTCAGATTTAGGATTCACTCGTCTTTCTACGGTACCCTATTTCCCTGTGGATTCGATACCCATACTCGCCGCTATACTCCATAAAAGTGTAGTTAAAAGTTTAGGTTTTTGCATTGATGTTGGAAACCAATAACAACGACTAGCGTATTACACGGATACTCAGTTTTCACACGCTAGTCAAAATGGCGCCGTTGCCGGGGAGTTAGGTAGACTTAAGATTAGACCAAGTCAGTCTCAAAAATCTGACCAAAAAAAAAAATAATAGAAAAATTCAGCATCACCTCTCACAAATCTGTTAATACAAAGTTCTGAAATTGCTTCACCTCCTCGTAATACTCCAAGCCAGATTCACGAAAACCCGATAGCCGAGTACTACCCGGACAACCCTCACACTCCAAACTCACCACAGTTTTGGGTTCCAACTCCAACTCCTACACCATCACGCCCATTCACAAGTAGCACTCAGTTCTCCTTTTTAGGACACACTTCTGAGCACGCCCCTAGGATACTGAGTGAGAATATTGAGTCTACAAGCGATAGAAAAATGTCACAACACGGTAGTGTGGCCGCCGGTGAGGAAGAGGTATCGTACCGCCCTTTAAGATCACTCTTATACCCCGAGCGCACTGTCAATCCGGGATGCATTTTACTCCCGTATAATGCAAGGCAATTTTGATTTAGGAATGAGATAATCCAAATCCTTCCCACTTACCATGGGATGGATTCAGAAAAACCATATGCCCACATAATAGAATTTGCGGAGGTGTGTGAGACCCTCAGCGATCAAACTTGCACAAAAGATGTGCTCCGCTTCAAGCTCTTCCCATTCTCGCTAAAGGATAAGGCTAAGACCTGGCTATGGTCATTACCTCCAAATTCAATTTCATCCTGGAATGAATTACAATACAATTTTCTCAAGAAATTCTTTCCCCCGCATCGAACGAACTCCATTAAGGCTCAAATTCAAATCTTTCGACAATTAGAAAATGAGCCGTTCGATCGATGTTACGAGCGGTTCAATGAGTTAATTACTTCATGTCCTCATCATGGATTTGAGAAAGCTCAACTCATTTCCTTCATCCATAATGGGCTGAATATTAATTCTAAACAACTCATTGAGACCATGTGCGATGGTCCATTTGTCGAACTAGATGCCAACGATGCTGAGCCTCACTTGAGGTATGTCACCGAAACTACCCAATCATGGGACACATCTGACCCCAGTGCTCAAAATCGAACCCGACAAGCGACCACCACTCCATCAGCATCCGGTTTGTTCCAAGTGGAAAGGAATGCTATGATGGATAGCCGGATTGATTTACTTGAGAAAGGAGTGAGAGAAATACTTAAGGTATGTGGAAGAGAATTAACTGGAAACATCCCAAACTCCGTCGAAATGGTGTGTGCAATTTGTGAGGCGGGCCATTCAACTAAGGGATGTCCGACAATACCCGCTTATAAAGTTATGCTTCAAGAGAAAGTTAGTGGGATAAGAGGGTTCAAGAGTAATTTTAGTGCCCCGCACGGGAATTCTTAAAACCCTTCTTGGAAAAACCATCCTAGTTTCAGCTATGGGCAACAACATGCTGCGATGAATCCTAATTCACACGCTGCCCATCCTCCACCCCAACCCTTCCAACAAGCTCCACACATGCAAGGACATGTGCAAGCACCACCACCTCAGGGAGTATATATCACTCCACCGCGGAGAAATCTTGAGGATATGATGAACCAATTGATCAATAACCAAAATGCAGCCCATGCTAGATATGATCGTATGATAGGCAACATAAATGCAAATATCTCAAAACTGCAGTCATTATTAAGTATCCAAGATAAGGGCAAATTTCTTGCCCAGGGCCAAAGACCTCCCCAAGGCCAAACTAGTGTTAGCTCCACTTCGATAGAACACACGGAGCAATGCCAAGATGTGACCACTCTTCGTAGTGGGAGAGTCGTTGATTTATCACCTCTCCCACACGACACAACCAAAGACAAGGAGATTTCGCCCGTCACGAAAGAGGCCGAAGATGTCTCCTTAAATAAGAGTGATAAACTGGACACTAGTGAGCCCGAGGTGGTAGTAAAACCACCCACCGCGGCACCATTTCCTCAAAGATTGATCCCTTTTCACAAAGGCAGCCCCCGTGATGAAGTGCTAGACGTACTAAAGCAAGTAAAATTAAATTTACCTTTCCTCGAAGCCATCAAGCAAATTCCAGCTTATGCGAAAGTCATCAAAGACTTGTTAACAGTAAAGAGGAAAATGAAGGTAAAGAAAAACGTCTTTCTTGCACAGAACGTGAGCTCCATACTCCTTAATGATCTCCCACCCAAATTTAAAGATCCCGGTGCACCCACCATATCCTGCATCATTGGAGAAAACAAAATTGAAAAAGCCTTACTTGACTTGGGAGCTAGTGTCAATATTCTCCCTTACGCCATCTATATGCAACTTGATCTGGGCAACCTAAAGCCCACAAAGATCACTCTCCAATTAGAGGATTGAATCGTGAAGATCCCAAGAGGTATAGTTGAGGACGTGATCGTCCAAGTGGACAGTTTCTACTTCCCGATAGACTTTGTTATTTGGGACACGAAACCTTCCTTCACATCGGGTAGTCATGTTCCCATTATTCTTGGGCGCCCATTCTTAGCCACGACTAATGCAATCATAAACACTCGAAATGGGCAAATGCAACTAACTTTTGGGAATATGACGTTAGAGACCAACATCTTCCATATCGCCCAACATACGGGGGAAGAAGATGATATTCACGCGGTGAACTTAATCGACGAGATCGTAGAGGAGTATTTTGAGGAAAACTATTATGGAGATGTACTAGGGCCTTGTTTAGTTTCGAGCCAAGAGAGCGAAGGAATGTACGCAGAATTCGAGAGCGAGGTTGAAGAATTGAGAGAATTACTTGATGAGAGAGCGTCGGACGAGGACGCGAAATATGAAAGTTGGGTTTCACGATTCGAGGAATTACCGCCTAGGGAGTCACGCTTGGTTCCCTCCAGTGACAAATTTCCAACCCTCGAATTGAAGAAACTACCCTCCCATATTAAATATGCATATTTAGGAGAGGATGAGACATTTCCTGTTGTTGTTTCCTCTACCCTAAACGAAGAGCAGGAGGGTAAACTGTTGCAAATTTTGAGGAAGCACCAAAGTGCTTTTGGTTGGTGTATAGCCGATTTGAAAGGGATAAGTCCTTTAATTTGCACACACTAGATTCACCTCGAGGAGGATGTCAAGCCTTCGAGAGAGATGAAAATAAGACTAAATCCTAACATGAAAGATGTAGTGAGAGCCGAAATCATTAAATTGTTGGATGCCGATATTATCTATCCAATCTCGGATAGCAAATGGGTGAGCCCTACTCAAGTCGTCCCGAAGAAGTCGGGTATGACTGTGGTTGAAAATGGTAAGGGAGAACTAGTCCCCCAACGTACCACCACTGGTTGGCATGTCTGCATTGATTACCGAAAATTCAATGCGGGGACTAGAAAAGACCATTTCCTCTTGCCATTTATTGATCAGATGCTAGAACGAGTAGCGGGCCACCCTTACTATTGCTTCCTTGATGGTTATTCCGGATATAACCAAATTGAGGTAGAAGTACTTGACCAAGAGAAAATGATTTTTACTTGCCCCTTTGGTACGTTTGCCTATAAACATATGCCATTCGGCTTGTGTAATGCACCTGCGACCTTTCAAAGGTGTATGTTAAGTCTATTTAGTGACATGGTTGATAGAGGACTTGAAGTGTTTATGGACGATTTCAGCATTTTTGGCACCTCTTTCGATTTTTGTTTGACTCAACTGGAAAAAGTACTTGCCCGGTGTGTGGAGAAGAACTTAGTACTAAACTGGGAGAAATACCATTTTATGGTTACTGAGGGAATAGTTCTTGGCCATATAGTATCATCCAAGGGGATCGAAGTTGATAGAGCGAAGATTGATGTAATATCCGATCTTCCCCCACCAAAATCACTCAAAGACGTGCGCTCCTTCTTGGGCCACGCGGGGTTTTATAGAAGGTTCATTAAGGACTTTAGCGCCATTGCTAGACCCTTAAGCAGCCTACTCATGAAGGACACCCCATTTGAGTGGACGGAAGCATGTCATAGTGCCTTTGAAAAATTGAAAAACATGCTTGTATTCGATCCCATTATGCAAGTTCCGGATTGGTCCTTACCATTCGAACTTATGTGTGACGCGAGCGATTTTGCGATTGGGGCTGTTTTGGGCCAAAGAAAAGATAAGCAAGCCCATGTCATTTACTACGCTAGCCGGACTCTTACCGGGCCACAACTCAACTACTCCACCACGGAGAAGGAGTTTCTAGCGATAGTCTTCGCCCTTGACAAATTTCGATCCTACGTTCTCGGTTCTCCAATCATTTGTTTCACTGACCATGCGGCATTAAAATATCTACTTGCGAAGAAAGACGCAAAGTCGCGCCTCATAAGGTGGATCCTACTCCTACAAGAGTTTAATATCTCCATCAAAGATAAGAGAGGAGTAGAAAACGTCGTAGCCGATCACTTATCACGGCTTTCGTCCAACGTACCTAGTGATCCCATACCCAT
This sequence comes from Sambucus nigra, assembly GCA_949130495.1. NCBI lineage: Eukaryota > Viridiplantae > Streptophyta > Magnoliopsida > Dipsacales > Adoxaceae > Sambucus > Sambucus nigra. The sequence goes on along the minus strand of OX422213.1, from coordinate 213,059,559 downwards.
AGACGAATTCTTTCCGGATGAGCAACTTTTTGCTGCCTCTTCTTTACCCTGGTTTGCGGATATCGTGAACTATCTTGTCACGAGAGCCGTCCCTCTCGATTGGACACCGCAAGATAAAAAGAGGTTTACTACTTGGTCGCACATGTTCTTTTATGATGATCCTTTCCTGTTTAAGTATTGCGCCGACCAAATCATCCGACGTTGTGTGTTGGATGATGAGATTCCTAAGGTCATCAAATTCTGTCATTCGGAAGCTTGTGGAGGCCACTTTTCAACAAAAAAGACGGCCGCTAAGATTCTTCAATGCGGCCTCTATTGGCCCATAATCTTTCGGGATGTAAATAATTGCTGCAAATCTTACGATAGGTGCCAAAGGATGGGCGCAATCACCCGACGAGACATGATGCCTTTAACCCCTATACTCATTATTGAGATTTTTGATTACTGGGGTATCGACTTCATGGGCCCTTTTCCCCTATCTTTCGGTTTCCTATACATCCTCGTCGCGGTAGATTATGTTTCTAAATGGGTAGAAGCCATAGCTACCAGGACCAATGACAGTAAGGTGGTGATTAGGTTCCTGCAGGAGCACATACTCTCCGTTTTGGTGCTTCAAAAGCTATAATCAGTGATAATGGCACGCATTTTTGCAATAGGCCATTTGAGAAGCTAATGAGAAAGTATGGTGTTGTTCACAAGGTTGGAACAACCTATCACCCCCAAACGAATGGGCAGGCTGAATTAGCAAATTGGGAACTCAAAAACATTCTCGAAAAGACCGTCAATCCCACCCGAAAAGATTGGTCACTGAGATTGAACGATTCGCTGTGGGCCTATCGTATCGCGTACAAAAACCCACTCGGCATGTCTCCATTTCGCTTTGTGTATGGTAAACCTTGCCATCTTCCCGTGGAGTTGGAACACAAAGCATTTTGGGCAATTAAAAAGCTGAACTATGAAATGGATAAAGCCGGTGAAGCCCGCAAGATTCAATTGCATGAGTTAGAGGAGATACGCAATGATGCGTATGAGAATTCCAAGATTTCCAAGGCGAGAATGAAATTTGCTCACGATAACATCATTCGACGAAAAGAGTTCATTCCCGAATGAAAGTTACTCCTCTATAACTCTCGGCTTCATCTATTCCCGGGTAAGTTGCGATCGCTGTGGAATGGCCCATTCATTGTAAGAAATGTTTTCCCCCACGGAGCTGTGGAACTGGATGATTCACAAGGGGGAAATCCGTTCAAAGTTAATGGATAGCGCCTAAAGCCATATCTCGAGGCGTGTGTGGAAGAAGTCGACACCGTTTGGTTGTCGGACCCTGTTTATGGGGTCGAGCGAGCTCAATGAGAGAGGTCGTCACACCCCCGACGTGCATGGGGTGAATTCCTGTATATAACAGTCGTGTGTGAGTTAGGATAATTTTGAAGTTAGAAGCATGGTTTACAAGAGAGGCTCATTACGTTCACTTTTTGGGCATGTTTGCACGTATGTGAGAAGTTGGTCAAAGCGATTTTAGGCCACCCGAGGGTCTAATATATTTTCTACGGCATTGGGCACAAGAGAGGAAAGGAGAAAACACTGAAATTTTGAGAAAAGAGAGCACCAACAATTTTCTGGCAGATTCTGTCCCCGAACCCAGGTCGAACCGGTTCGGGTGGGCGAACCGGTTTGCGTGTACCCCGAACCGGTTCGGGTACCCTGATAGATTCATACCCTTGTTTTTCCAAATTCATACCCTTCCCTCTCTTCTTTCCCTCCATTCATTTCCCACGAAATTTACCCCTCCAAAAACTTCCCCCCTTCCACTTTCACTCCAAATTCAACCATTTCCCTTTCCCACCAAAATCCATTCTCTCACACCTATAAATTCATACCCCCACCCTTCTCCATTTCCACACCAAAAATTCACCTCCTCTCATACACACCAAATATCTCTCTTTCTCTCATTATGACGCGCCCCCGCCAAACCAATCCCTGCCCCAACAAGTATAATTCCACCACCGTTCTCACTAACGAGGGAAAGGGCGTGTTCCGTAGCATTCAAGAGAGCCATTGGGCCGAGTAATACTTCTCCGCTACGCGCCCAATCCACATTGAGCGGTTTGTTTCTTGGGAACAACTTCCCCACGATGTCACCGCCCTATTCGACCGCCGGGGATGGTGTTCCTTCCTCGCTCCAACGAGCAATCATGTGTTCGAAACTGCCATCCGCCACTTCTATGCAACACTTGTCCGAAAGTCTTCCACACTACACGAGGCTTGCCTTGATGGCCTCCGAATTCCATTCTCGGCTAACATTATTGCGCAAAAAATGTGTGCGAAAGGGGTTGTCCTCCCGGTGCCTTTCCAATATCCTACAAATGGTGCTCCCCGCACCAAAGAAGAGTGCATTACTCGAATGGCACCGGGGGAGGAATGAATGAGGGATTCTTTTCCTATAGGAAAACTATCGGATACGGTGCGTTTCACGCACCTAATTGCGTGTGGATCAATCCACCAAACCACCAATGATTCGGTGGTCCGTTTACGCCACGCCAATTTCCTATACCACTTTCTCGACCCCGAAAGCACAATTAATTTAGCCTAGCTTTTCTATGCCGATATCATCAACGCTGCATATGATGAGTGGGGAAAAACAGCGCTCCCTTATGCTCGCTTCATTACGGAGCTCTTGATCAATGCCGGGGTGGAAGAACCGGGACATCATATCCGCCTTCCCCGCCCTATTGGTGCTACTTCCACCACTCGGAGTGAGCACCAAATGCATGTTGCTCACCCCGACCGTCCCATACTCGATGAGGATGCGGAGGAGGAAGGATATGATGACCCAATAATGGAAGCCTAAGAACAAGCAGAGGACTATGATGATGATTCTGATTTTGAGCCCCCGGGAGCAAACTTTGATAAACACCTTTCATCGGTGGAATCCCATCTTGACGGGTTTATCACCCAATACAATCAGGATCAAGCGGCTTATAGGAGAGATACAAGTATGATGCATCAACTTCAAGAACATCTCTATGAGCTCAACTTCGGTAGTCCACCACCATCTTTCTTCTATGACCCCTATGATCCAAATGCACCCGGGACCTCAAATCAGCCTCCCCATCATGGCCCGTGACTATTTTCGTGTGGTTATTTGAATTGCTTTGTGTTGTGTTGAGTTGTTTTTGGTGGTTCACAACTATTGTATGCTTCGTAGCCTCTTTTGTAACACATGCTTCTTCGTTGTATAATACAGTTATGCATTTTGTGTTAATTTGTTGTTTTATTTCTCCGCACTTTTAATTCTCATTGAGTTGGATTTAGTCCTTGTTGCTTGAGGACAATGCAAAAGTCTAAGTTAGGGGGGATCACAAGTGCGATTTGTTAAAACTTCACAAATTTTCTAAAAATGCCCAAATAAAATTCTGAAAAAATCCAAAAATATTTTTTTTTCAAAATAAATAAAAATTTGAAATTCAAATTTTTTCAAAAATATCATAAAAATTCAGTTTAAAGTCTCAAGTTGTAAAAATACACAATGCACAAGCCGAAATCAACTAATGATGGAAATTGTGCAAAATTTGACGACTTAACGAATAAGTGTGGAGATTAAATAACCCGGTGAGATTTGAACTTTTCATTTTTGTGAAATTTATAAATCAATCCGAGTTATTTGTTAACTCAAAGTTCTTTTCAGCGCCTAATAAGTTGTCAAGGATCTCAAGTCTCTCACTTTGATCGGTTTTGAGAAACGTGTATAATATTGCCTTGAAAAACGTACCGAAAAATCTCTGAATTAAATTCATCTTGAAATGCATATGGTAACGCAATTAGTATTTTGGACAAGGAAGTAAGCCATCGTTTGTCACACAAAAATATTGGCCATAAAAAAATTGTGAAAAATCATCCCTTTTGTAACCCATTTTGAGCCAAATAAAAGTCTTCCCATTCGTTTGACAACCCGAAAAACCCAAAAAGTCCGGAATTGTGAAAAATGGAAAAAGTCAGAATTTAAGTCAAAACAAGTGCAACAAAAAGGGCCAGAAAAAGAAATGGAAATACACAACAAAAGCAGGAAAAGAAAGGTGTAAATATGAAGAAAATGAGAAAAATCCCGAAAAAGCACTAATGGACATCATAGCAAAGTTTTCCAATTCCAAAATTCTTAATCTTTTCCAATATCACCCAATACACCTTCAACCCGTAAAAGTCCTAACCAAGTCAAAAATTACGAAATTGGTTACCGCATGGAGAGCTAAAATACAAAAAGATAATAAAAGAGATAAAACGTATGTATAAGAGGCAATGTTCCTGTTTTTCAAACCGTATTCTGTTGATGAGATCTATTCACCATATATTTCCTTCTTTCAAATTGTGTGCGTGACTTTGCGCCCATTATACTTACTCTTTATAAATGACGCACACCGAGAGAATAACCACATTCTGAGTGATTCGTTTGTGAGAGCATCCCATGAGCATTTGAATCAAAATGAATTTTTGAAAAGTAACGTAATGATCAAGTGGTGGAAGTTAGCGGTTTGATTTTTGGCTTAACACACACAAACTATGATTTGAGACTCTTGAACATGAACTAATGATGACTATTTTCCAGAAAAAGATTGAATGATACAATTTTTGTGTATTTTGAATCTTCGTTGAGTCGAAATTTACTGGTATATTCACTATAAACCCTCACGAGACAACACTCGTCCTACTAGGGTAACCTAGGGGTTTAAAGGCTTGTTGCATACGCTAAATGCAATCGCTCGCCCGCGAAAAAGGTATTCTATCCCAATAATATGTTTAAAAGATTTGAAACCGCTCTTCTTTATCTTTTACATTTCTCGGGACGCGCAAAGTTCTAAGTTAGGGGGATTTGATTGGGCATAAATATTGTATATTTATTCCCCAATTTCGGTACATTTATGGGCCCGAGCGATGCAATTGATATGGATTTAACTAACATTGTTGCTACTAACCTTCGTACGCAAGTATTTCGTGTTTTGTATCTCTCCGATGTGTTTTAACAGGTTAATGATGCTAAGGATACAAAAGAGAAATCAAAACAATGAAAGAAAGGCTAGGAAGGCAAGTTCAAGGGAATTTTCGTAATTCTTTAGCCGGATACCGGAGGTGGGTCCAACTTAAAAGTTTAAGAGCTCGAACCAACGAGAACGCTGGAAGAAACGACACCCAAATCTGAGTTACGATGAAGGAGTTATGATCAATTAAAGTTCAAGGAAAATACAAGAACGGAAGAGAAAATGATGTAAAAATTTCCAAGTGTAAAAAAAAAACCTTAATTGGCTTCATACACCAGCTAATGCCCCCGAACCCAGGCCGAACCGGTTCGCGTGTACCCAGAATCAATTCGGGTCCCCTGATGGCAGAAATATTTCTTTTATTGAGTGGTCCAGCTAAAAGTTTGTGGAAGCCAACCCACTCTTGGTGTCTTGCATTCCGAAGATAGGCCCTTAAAAGGGGCTGTTCTGAAGGTTTTGAGGAGCCCATGTTCCTCATGTATGAAGTTTTTTTCATTCTAGATAATTAGTAAATAATTTCCATAGAAATTTAGAGAGGTTTTGTAGAGAGAAAAGAAGTAGAAGAATACATAAAATCACTGGAGTATTTTGTATCAAGACCAATTCATTTTCGGGTTTGTTTCAAGTTCTAATTCAAGTATTCATTCTTCTTATAATTGTTCTTGCATGATTAATACTCTTGCTTACTTTAGATGGATTTATGAATTTACAACACTTGCTTACATGTTTCAAAGTAATTTCACCATGAATTCTTTCACATGTAACATAGTTATTTCAAGCTTCATTAAGTTCAACATGTCCGGCTAAATTCAAAAAGGTCAGGATGCACGAACTCGTCTTAATGCGTTAATTGTATGTGTATGAAATTAATCCCCTGAATTTAATGATGTATTACGTCCGTACTTCATGGTAACATAACCATGGTAGACCTTTGGACCTCGTTTGCTTCCGAGAAACCGGGATGCTTTAGGATGCAATGCGAATGTTACTATCGCACGTTACCGCTTTACTCATCTTCTGATTTCATATGATGCGGGCTTGAACCTCATATACGTAATGCTTGAGAGTACTAAAGTCTGGGACACATCAAGCATTCAAACTTACGATTAGTTTCATACCTACAATACACTAAGGCCGAGGGACTGCATTCCCGTCCTATTTTTCTTCATCATATAATCCAAGTTTCAGTTTAATCTTCATTAGTAATTTAATTCATTAATCAATTCTTTCAAAGTTGCAAATAGTTGTAGTTATCTCACCAATTATATCATCTTTTCCTTTTATTTAAAGTCAGATTTAGGATTCACTCGTCTTTCTACGGTACCCTATTTCCCTGTGGATTCTATACCCATACTCGCTGCTATACTCCATAAAAGTGTAGTTAAAAGAATAGGTTTTTGCATTGATGTTGAAACCAATAACAACGACTAGCGTATTACACGGACGCTCGATTTTTACACTCTAATCAATAAGGGTGAGCGAATTCTCAGCAGGGTGGGAAATACTAAGCTATATGTATTCTACAAAAATACTATACGTATAACATGTATTCTAAAATTTTCAAAAACGTTTATTAATTTAGCCAGTATTAATGCAAATACTATGCAATACACCCGAGCGATATGCTCATACTCACACTTAACCATTTCATGGCACTCTTGATTGAGTCTAGAGATAATTTAATCTTATTATATTCCTTAGTATCCATTTTATCCCTTTTTATTAGGTTGTCTTACTTACATTCCTTAAGCATAACCAAATTCGTTTTCATTTCCAATATCTTTCTCGAAATCTTTCAAATAACGGCATATTTTAAACAGCTCTACATCGCCAGCTATGCTACCATATGCTCTGGCCAGTGATTTTTGGTCATTCACCCTAGGGCTCCGAGCCCTTCTTAATTCTTTCTCGATCTCATCTGAGTTTATATCAATGTGTTTTAATAGTTTTACCAATGTCCACATTATTCCTTCACTTTCACCGTTTTCACGCCATTTCATTCATTTATTCGCTTTTTTACAAAATCGACTAATAAGGTCAAATGAGGAAATCCAACCACTAGGACCCTCTAATTTTACTAAAATTACATTTTTACCCCCCGTTTACCGAAACCTTGTGAAAAATATATTTTTTTCATTATGACATCACAAATCATCATTTTATGTTCAAAACCATATTTCATGAATCTATGTCCAAAAATCACACATCACCCTTTTTTCTCTAAGAAAATCCCATTTCTTTATATTTCCTTCCAATAAACATATTTAATGTCATAAAGTCCATTTTTACTAATATTTCTACTTTACCCTCATACACATATGTCATATTAAATGTCACTTCATCGTGATTTTACAACATATCTAGGGATAATATTTTCAACTTTTTTGTTTCATTAAAAAACCCATTTTTAATTCCATATATCATGTTTGTGAGTCTTTTTAATTAACATACTACACCATTTTACACATTTTTTTGGAGGATTTCAAGCCTAGAAATCCTTAAATATGCATCCAAACATGATTTTAGCGTCGAAAAATATTTTTGTGCTTATTTCCTCATATTTCAAGATTAAAATACCATTTGTTCTTCAAAAATCAAATTACACTTGCTTTTCTCAAAATCCATTTTTTTGCAAGAAAACTTTAAATATACATACTAGAAAATATTATTTCAAAATAAACCCTTCTAGCATGCATCCTAATAGCTTTTAATCTTGAAAGCATTTGGAGGAAAACCCAACCTTGGATTTGGAGAGGAGAAACTAAAGGGAATGACCTGAAAGCTCCTAAAAACACCAAAGCTCCAAGAACACGTCTCGTTCGAATGAGGGAGTTTCAACTAGATTCCAGAGGATGATGGAAATCGTTATGGTCTTTGTTATTAGATGGTCGTTTGAATCTTATTCGAATGACAAGCCTTTACTCATTCGAACGGGTGTTACATAAATGATCTTAAACAATTGTGAGTGACCTATTGTCATTTGAAGACCAATTATGACAACCATAGGAAATACTAGTGGGCTAGTACAATACTCGAGTGAGTTCTCCAAAGTTAGATGCCTAGAGTGACACTAGGTTCATAGGGGGACTTCAAAAGGTGTCAACTGGGTGCAAATAATGATTTGGTTGGCGTGTTACTTATCGGAGTGACTAATTCGCAATGGAAGTTTAATATCAAGCTTAAGAAAAATTGTGTAGTCAGGATGACCCGAGAATTCGTGGAGATAGAGGATATGTGGTCCTAAGGTACGAAATGGTTCTTGATGATAAATCTGATGACTTGTTGTATTATAGTTTACACTTGGGTGAATGTTGATCACTAGAGGGCATTACTCGGTAGGGGCGCCGGCATGCTTTGGGTATCAACAAGGTAGTCTTAGGACTTGATTGAGCGTGATCATCAAGCGAGTGGATACTCGAGGAAGGTTACGTGACGTTGATGGTTAGCATGATGGAGAGCATTAGAGCATGTTGCGCGTTGAACCTTTAGTGACAACCCCAGTGAAAGAGTGTATGAGGTCATCTTAGCTATTGAGAACTTCGATGACTCAATCTTGGGGGATTTATGTGACTTAGAATAAGATTAGGTAAACCCCATGGACTTGAGGAATTGGCGGATCAGTAATATCATGGAAGAAATTTCTTAAGATGGGAATAACGTAATACCCGTGCCCAATATTTTATTATTTTTCCCGTGTAATTTGAGACCATATGAAATTCTTGAGGTTTGGATCATTAATGCATGGAATTTTATCTCTATAATTGATTATTCTTTGGCCTTGGTGGTGATTGTTGGAAATTATTGGGAGAATTTTGGAAATTTTAAAAAAATTGTGTGGATCGAACAAAAATAGAGATCGTTCGAATTAGGTCACTATTTCGTTCGAATGAGAAGGTTGTTAGTTCAAATGAGAATTGCATGTCGTTCGAAGTTGGGTTCGAAGGAGGATCTAATGAGGTGTCATTGCATAAGGTTTCCTTACCTCGTTAGAAGGTCATCCGATGAGAGATCGAACAAGATAATAATCTCGTTCGAATGAGGTCTCATTCTCGATCGAACGACCAGCCCAAAAATCTTTTAAATCGGATTGTCCGTGTGTGCTGTCACATTTTGAACCCTTCGATTAGTGAGGTGTCGAGTTTTGAAGGCTCCAGATTATCAAAATGGATTAAGGGTGATGTCCTTGGTCCTTAAAACCATTTTTGGGCAAATTTAGGGTGTTATTGAAGAGAGAAAAGGTAGGTTCTCTCAACTATTTTCATACAAGCATTTACCCCTCTTTCTCTCTCTCTTTATATATATATATATAATTTCAAGAATGTTTCATCATCCCCAAGCACCTCCCACCATTGCTACACCATTACACCACCATCCCTCCACCCCGTGTCATCATATTTCACAAGTATTCAACTATATATGAACCTCATACACACATTTCCTACATGGTTGATCAAAGATATAAATTTTGGGGGATGTTGTTTGGGGTTATTAAAGATGAAAAGTTAGAAATTAATGGAGTTTTAAGGGGGGTTTCTCTTGGAGCTTTTATGGAGGAAAACTTTGTGGATCTAGGAAACCTCCTTGAGGCCACCTTAGGAGATTGGGGTTGCCATCTCCTTCTTCTTCATACAACTATTTTTGGAGCTCCATTTGATGTGGGAAAGTCTACTTTTTAGTTAAAAACTCTATTTTTTCTAGTGTTATTTTGTTGGGAGTAATTTATGAATAAATGTTTCAAAGTTTTCTTGTGAAAAAAATGGAATTTTTATGTAAATGAACATTTATTCAAGTTTTGAAGAAATAAAATATGTCTTTTTCCTTGAAAGAATGTTTGTGCAAATATTATGAAATTTCTAAAATAAAATATATGTTAGAACCTTTTAATAGGACTTTTGGACTTAAAATCCATCTTTTGATGCATATAAACTTGTAGTATTTGGATGATGAATATATGAACAAGTTTAATAAATTTTTATTGGGTTTAAACATGAAATTAAAAAAAAAAAATCAGCCCTTAAAGTGTGTAAAAAGGGTATTGTAAATGTGATAAGTGTATAGTTGCAAGACTACCGGTATTAATAAAGAAAATGGTATTTTCCTATAAAGTAGTCAATAAATGTTCAATAATTTCTAGAGAAAGAAAATAATGAAATAAAGATGTTTCAAACTTAAGAAGTATGTTACTTCAAAGGTGTTAAATGAGTGTCAATGAGCTAAAAACACTTAAGAAGTTAGTGTGGGTAACATAATGATATTTTGGGAATTAACACTTGTGAAAATGGACGAAAAGATAAGTTTGGAAACAAATCGGTAAAATAGTAATTCTGCATAAAGTGAATTTTTTTTATGAAATAAAATATTGGAAAGGGTGTTACACAAAATGGTCTTAAATGAACATGATTTTTGGGATAAAATCAATGCTACAGTAACATTGAAAAGAAATGATGATTTTAAAGTGTAATACAAGTTAGGGTGATACCCCGGGTTTAGGTTTAGGTCGGTAAAGGAAAAGGGGAATAATGTAAGCATTTGTAAAATGTTAAAACACATTAATATGGACTCGGATGACACCGGGATTATTAAGGAGGGGCCAAATGCCTAGAGTGAAACATCCAAAATCACTGGTCATAGCATATGGTCGCATAGCCGAGGGTGTGGAGCCTGTTAAAGTATGCGAATATGGGATGATTTTGAGAAAAAGATAATGAAAAGTGGAACATGTTAAGAAATAGGTTATGTGATGAATATGTGAAAACAAAACCTAACTTTAATGAATTATTAAATGTTCCCGTAAAGGATATAGTCAATAAGAAATGTGAAAATTGATTAATGTCTATAAAGTAAAGGAACGGTAATGCGTATTGGATAAATGGGTTGTTAAGCAACATAAAGAGATTTAACCTATAATTAATACAAGGGTGTGTTTAGGAAAGGTTTTCAAAGGATAAATAAGTATTTTTTACACTGCGTTTGCGTGTGTTGAAAGGATGATTTTCAATGAAAATACTAATGTTGATTGGTATGAATAAAGGGGTAATTTCGATGAAAGGGATTATATTTCATTAAACAAAGTTGATTTGTTTTAAGTATTTAACCGGGTGTTTTAAATCAAGGAATAAATGGCAAGTTAAGTAAAAGGGAGTTCATTTATAAGATTAAGGTGAATTAATCGGGACGAGTAATGTTTTTTGAATAAAATGGTTTCATGCATTAAAGTATATGTATATATGTATATATATATAAGGTAGTTGCTTGTGCACGTAGATATAACATGTTAGAGTATCCTTTTTGTCGTACGATTCTATATTGCATTATTATTTTTTTCCCACTGGGCCTTCGGCTCACTCCCTCGTCTTTGTTATGGCAGGTCGGGTGTGGTTCCATATTTTGAGAGCGTTATGTGGATAGGTATTCTTTTTATTTTACGTTTGTATCTTTTTATGCTTGGATTTTGGGGACACTCCCCACAGATCCCCCACGTAGCTTGATTTAAATGGAAATTGCATGCTAAACATGTGAAATGTTAATTAAATAAAATTGGACTAGTAACATTATATAGCTTATTTCATTGCACTTCACACCTAATGCTCGGGTCGGACTGGGTTGACCACGGGTAACCCATAAATTCAAGTCGGAGCGTTACATATAACGACGGATAGCGCGATGTAACCCCTTTGGTATAAAACCCCGTCATAGAGTATGTACTTTGTTACTTTGACTCTCTCCTTTTTTCCACACGATCTTCTAGGAGGTTCCCTTCTTTTAAATATTGGTCATACTTGTCCATACAACTAGACCCATATCGGCCATACTCACTATCTCATCTCCGCTAACTAAATATTGGGATCGTGTGAGATCTCAATGAGTGGATTGCCTTCGTTTGTTGATGCGAGACTGCCAACATGGCCGACCTTCAGATTTTCCTCCCAGGGAATGTGTTTAATGGTCAATGCCTAGAAACGTCTTACTACTTCTTGGAATCTCTTTATGTAGGCCATAATTTTCTTTCCTTTAGTTTAAAATTCCCCTATTACATGTTGGAAGTCGATGTTCGAATTGCTAAAAAATCGATTTGATCTCCACGGAGGGACAAAGCAAGTTGTGCTCTGATAATTAGGGCTTCGTATTCATATTCATTATCTAATGCCCTAATCTCAGCATGTGTTTCATTCTTGATCCGTTAGGGGTCTCAATAATCATCTCATCTCCATAACCTATTTTATTGGAGGATCCATCTACATGAAACACCCACATGTGCTTCTTTATGTTTATTTCCCTAACTATCTCACCAGTTTTAGAGCTTGTAAACTCTGCGATAAATTCAGGAACCACTTTCCCTTTTATATCTACTATTGTAGATTGAACTCCCCTAGCTCAACCGTCCATTCCATCAATTGTTTAGAAACTTCTAGCTTATGGATAACTTGTCTGAGTGAATAGTCGATTAGGATGACTATAGTGTGATCTTGTAAATATGGCCTCATTAGCTTAATTCATCCCCCCTAAACACCCTGTTGAAATAATACATTGGTCGTTGAACCCCATTATCATCCCTGATCGGAGTCGAACTAACCCTCATGGAAGAGATGGACAAGTAAAGATATAATTCTTTGCTTAAATCTGGATGCAAAATGATTGGGACCTTAGACAAGTAGGCCTTCGAATCTTGAAAATATTTGTCACATTATTCGATCCAAATAAATGCCTTTGTCAATGTCTTGGAGATGGGGATACACTTATCGATATCTTTGCTGATGAATATATTCAGTGTCTCCATTCTCCCCGACAACGATTACACTTCCTTAACTATCTTAGGGATCCTCAAATCTAACACTACATGAATCTTCTATGGGTTCCTCTCTATCCCCCTTAGGGTAACCATGAAACTCGAGAATTTCCCCGATGCAACGTCGATTGAACATTTATCTAGGTTCAGCTTCATCATATAATGGTAGAGAATTTGAAACGTCTCCTCTAAATTATTAATGTGTTTATCCTCCCTCAGAGTTTTTACCATCATTTCGACAACATAAACCTCCATCATTTTCCCTATCATCTTTTCAAAAATCATATTTTGAGCCTCTCATACATAGCCCTAGAGTTATTTATCCTGAATGGCATCACCCGATAGCTTTATGTCCCTTGATCCATCACGAATGAGGTTTTTTCTTCAACAGCTATGTGCATTCGCATTTGTTTCTATCCAGAGTATGAATCTATGAAGGATGGAAGTTCATTCCCAGCGGTGGAATCCACCAGTGAATCCATCCTTGGGAGTGGATGTGATTCTTTTAGAGAAGCCTCAGTCAAGTCTGAATAATCTACATAGAGTCATTATTTACCATGCGGTTTTCTAACCATCACAACATTTGACTACTAATAGGGATATTTGACTTCCTGAATAAACCCCACGTCAAGCATATTCCCCACCTCAACATGGATTATTTGGTTTCTTTAGGGGGTGAATGCTCTCTTCTTCAGTCATATTGGTCAACTAGGTGGATCAACCTTTAACTAGTGGGTCATTACCGAGGCATCAATGTCTAGCATATCATCATGGATCCATGCAAACATCATGTGGTGCCTTTTAGAAACATAATAAACTTTTACCTCCTCTTACTATTCAATGATGATCCCATGTTGTACATTACCCTCTTCGCTCAAATTTTATTCAAAGGGATCGGGATCATATCTTCGACTCGTTACCCCATAGTCGATTCCTCACTTGGGTCCAATTTATCCACCTGGAACGTATCTTTCTTCTTAGTTTTAATGATGAAAAGTAGCATCTTCTCGCACGTGACTGACTTCCACATGATGTCCCATCCCGTTCGATATTAAAACAGAAGGGTGAGGAATTTAATTGACAGTACCGCCTCCAGTTGACTCAAGGTTTTCTACCCAATCATATGACTACCAAAAACTCCACCTGTAATGTATTAGACTTAGGGCTCATCCCTATCGTGAACGGTAATTCGATTGATCCGTCTGGATACAATTGATCTCCGAGGAAGACCAAGAGCAAACCTTTCAATGGATTTAATCGAGATCCCCCAAAATTTATTTTTTTGAAGCAGTTGTAATAAATGATTTGCGATAAGCTTCCTGTATCGATCATGATCCTTTTAATAGTTCCATTTTATGTTATTGCTTCAACTAGGAGGGGATTGTCATGAGGGGCGATTAAGTCTCGAGCATCCTTTGGTGTTAAGGTTATGTTGTCCCAATCTTCTACGGGATTTTCCATTTTAACTTCCATAAATTCACTTTTTTGACTCTTATATGATCTCGAGGTTGATGATGACTCCCCTCCGGCCGTGAATCCTCCTTAGATCATTTTAATTCTCCTTTTTCTTTGTCTATGGAAGCTACTTATTTAGGCCCCACATACATTTGCGCGTGCTCTTTCGATTGCATTATGCATCGACCCCCCTTTACCCATTTCTTCGATTGTCTGGTCTTCCATTTCTACCACCCATAAACAAACATACGTCTCCCCTTTGGACCAACGCCTCAATATCACTTTTTAAATTAAGATAGTGATTTGTATCATGGCTATAATCTTTTTGGAACTGACAATACAAGTTGGACTTCATCTTTAGATGTCTGTTATTAGGCCTATTTGGCCACCTCAGCATCTTCGGGTCTGTCGTGGTAGTCAGCAACCTCCCTATGGTCGTGTTAATAGGAATAGATTTTTTAGCATGTGCATTATTCCCCCTGTAGTTCCACTGAGGAGGAAAACTTCATTTGTTCTAGCCATCTTCTGATATTTCGTCTCCCAATTCCACCACCCTATGATTGGGCTCTCGACGGTTGATGGGGTCTTCTACGTGGATATGTTTCTCCACTTTTTTCGTCATCTTCACCATGTTGGTGGGAAGGTTCTTCAAGAGAAACTAAATAGTGATGCTGGTGTAAGGGCCACGTAAGATTTCTGAGATGATTACTCTCTCATCTGGGTGGTCAATTCGATGCAGTTCCTCATTGAACCTCTTCACATATTCCCTGAGGGTCTCATCCTTAGTCTGGAGGATGTTGAATAAGTGGTCAGTATTTTTCCTATGAACCTTGATTCTAATGAAATCCCTAACAAACTGTTCGGAGAGTTCTATGAAATAAGAAATGTAATTTAGCGACAGTCGATTGAACTATGTCCTTATCGACCCTTTTAGTATCGTGAAAAATGCTCGACACGTGATTTTGTTGGGACTGGCAAGAAAGAGCCCAATGTGCCTAACAGTGATATATGTGCTCCCTAGGATCCGTTATTCCATCAAACGAATCCGTACTTCGGAGTTTAAAGTTTGGTTGCACTGGGTAGTTCATCACCTCCCGACAGAATGGATATGTGCACCCGAAGTCTTCGGCATTCACAAGTATTAGTGGGGGGCCAATCCTCCTGGCCATCGATGCTCTGTGAACGATGGATCAGACGTTCGATAGAATTGGGGGGTAATAGGGAATCTTATTCTCCAGGTTCTTCTCGATAGGCTGGTCTTGGTCTACTTGTTTCTCCAATGCAGGTGGTAGGTTAGGTTATAGTAGGTTTGATATTAAGGATAACTAGGCTTGGAGAGACTGTTGCTTCTCCCTGAGGGGGTTAATGGCCTGAGTTATTTGGTTCTTATTCATGGCTTTAGAGTTATCTTTCCCACACACGTAGCCAATTATGTTCGGTTAAAAATATGATTTTCACTCACAGCATATTGATAAAATGTAATCTCAACAATTAAATAAATAAAATAGTAAAAGGTAATAACAATAGATGTGCATGGTTTGGACAAATTGGCATTACATTTGTACAAATATTCCAAAAGGTCTTCAAGGCTCTAAGAAGGTCTTTTGGTGTTTGATCAATTTTTATTTTCATGGAATATGTATTGTAGCTATTATAAGAATATCATAAGATTTTCTTATTTAGATGGATGTGAAAGGCTTATCTTGATGTTTAATTGATGAACTTGGTTTGATCTTTGTGGTTGAACTTTTGGTGATTGTAAATTTATTTGATCCTGCTACAGATGTTGGCATTGCTTTATTGATGATGATGGTCAATACTTAACTCTTCTTGGTTCATTAATGTTCTTTGTGGTTTAACTTTTGGTGCTTGAGAATGTATTTGATCTTGCTAAGGATGTTTGCATTGATTGGTTGATGATGATGATCAAGACTTCGTTCTTTTTAGTTCATAGTACATGTTTGAGGTTCAACTTGATAGATATTTTTGGAATGCTTTGTATCTTCATTGTAATGCTTTTGACAATTGATGTATTTGTTGCATGAATAATATGATCTTTGTACTATATATCATTATGCATTGAGTGGTTATTTTCATCTTAAGTACATTAGAGAGAAGATAATGAAGTATGATCATATATTAATTGGGTTGTTATTTAAAACCCTATATTAAAAACTTTATGTTTCACACGGATAATGATACAATCAATGTCCTTCTTATTCTTAGGAAACTACCTCTATTACCTTTGGGATAACCAACAAAAAGACATACTTTTGTCCTTGATTCCAACTTCCTTAGCTTCTTATATAGCATTAATATCGAACACTCCTTGATTTGAACATGTCCTATAATGATCTTGCACGCACTCTAAAGTTTCATGGGTGTTGAAGAGACCGATTTAGATGGAAATAAATTCAGAATGTATATAACTGTCTCTTAATAAAATACCCAAATAAGAATCGTGTGATCATGAATAACTAATTATAAATCTTATCATGTCTAAAAGAGTATTTTTCTTTCTTTTTTCTACACTGTTACTTAGTGAAATGCTCGGTGTAGACAAGTGTTATATAATTCCTACCTCCAATAAATGATTCTCAAACTCCCCCAAGAGGTATACACACCCACGATCAAATCGTAGGGTTTGGATTAGTTTACCTCACCTATGTTACACCTTAGCCTTGTATAATTTGAACTAATTAACCGCTTTAGACTTATGTTACATAAGGTAAACACATCCATACCTTGAGTAATCATTAATCAAATCGATGAATAACTCATTACTACCTCTTGGATGGACAACCACAGGACCACATAAATCGAAACAAACAAATTTTTAATACATATTTGGCTCTATAACTTTAGCTCGTGAAGGGACTCTTGCTCATTTTACCATCTAACTGGAAGTTCCTCAACATCCAATGAAATCAATTGTCCATTTTAAACTAGTCTTTAAATTCCTATTAGAATAAAATAAACTAAGCATAAGTCCAAAACTTTATTTGGTTCAACGAAGAAGGAAACTTTCTCTTCAACGATTGTCCATTAATATTATTCATTGTAGTATTTAGAAATATTGGTGAGACGGACCTTATAATGTATAATTATTTTTTGATGTACCATAATAGAAAAAAATATATCCCAATTTTCATAAAAACAATTTTATTAAAATAATCAAATATTTATTCAAAACAAACTAAAAATCGAAAGAAACTTTTGTTCTAAAACTAGGTACATACAAAGAATGTTCCAACATTATATTTTGTCTCAAACAAAACTAAAAAATATATACTACTGCTAATACTATTGCATTATTCTTATTTCCCATTATTAGGAACATATATCTTTTTTGAGTAGTTACTCGATTACCTGGCACCTTTGCAAATACTTGCAGAATTAATTTATGGCTCACAAATCTACACACAAGGTTCATGTAGACCGGATGGACTGTAATACCCCGTAATTTTATTGATTTTTATTTAAGGGATTAATTAAATTAAATGAGAATTAATTGGGAATTAATCCGGGTATAAATACTAGCGAGATGTGAGTTAGTATTTGATTATGATGTTAAAATTTAATATTTATGGGTATGTATGGTAATACATGGGTATTGAAAATATTAAAATTTGTCGCGAGGCAGAAATACGACAATTTGGAAATTTAGTTGGGATGCGCGTGTCAGTCGCGTCAGGAATGAAATTAATTAAATTAAAAAGTGAATTATATTTTTATCAACCGAATGGTCATTTTGAGTGCGCCAACGTGTCCGGAAGGGTCGAAATAGTCATAAAACACTAGCCGGGGGTTTAGTTTGGATCCCGGGGTATTTTTAGGCCATACTGGCAACCCAAAAGGGTAGTTTGGTAATTTTAAAAATAGGGGAATTAAAACCCACGAATATTAGAGGTTAATTTTATTATAGTAATGAACCCATTAAGTCCATTATCAACATTTATCAAGTAGTGGGCTATGGGAGTTAAAGGGAGAGTCCTAAGAGGTTCCAAAAGAAACCCCTAGCCACCATCACCATCTTTGGGAGAAATCTGTAGAGAGAAAGAGGAGAATCAACCTTCATCCTTCAACATCAAATCAGAACATCTAAGTCAAGTGGTTACATGAATTCAAGTGAATGTTTCCTCCATGCTTAGAATTGAATATATGTCTTATATTAAAAGTTTGATGAAAACCTATGAAATTGGAGATAGAAGTTGCAATCTTATGAGAATCGCATGTAGAATAGTTACGGACGAATTTCATATCCAAAATATATCTATTGATGATTTTAAAAATGGATTTATAAGAAATAGTTGTAGACATTAAATTATGTGTTCATGTTTATAGGGTTTGGGACAAGATCTGGAAATTATGATGATTACATGTTGATTTAGGAGGTATTGTCCCCATATATATGTTAAAAAGTGACCTAAGAGGACTTAGTGTAGTTTAAACACATTAAAACTTAGTTTGGATGATCATAGGATGGATTTAGAGAAGAGAAGAATGAAAAAAAACGAATTTGGAGATTTCTGGGCGCAGTCTGCCATCTCGTTAGAAGACCTGCCCAGGTCGTTCGAATGAGTTTCTAACGAGATGACAGTATCCCTTCTAACGAGTTGGTAGTTCGTTCAAAGCCTTTCGTTCGAATGACACTCGTTCGAACGAGACTTCTAACGAGTTGATAGAATGGCCTTTTAGGCCTGATTTTATTTCAAATGTCCCGTAGACTTAATTAATGAAGAATTAACCTTCCCTTATTGACTAGTGGGTATAATTGTGAGGATTTGGGGTACGTTGAGGAGTAGAACTTAAAATCTTATAGTAGACCGGATGACAATTGTGGATTTGGAAACGAGTACCTAATTACGACGTGAGAAGAGTTGATAACTCTAATGCATTTAAAACGGGAACTTATAAACGTATAACAGTAAATGATGGGATAAGAACGAGAAGTATACCTCTATTAATATACTGAAATATCTAAGAAGTGTGAATGTTTAGTATATGTGGTTATCTGTGTATAACATACCTACCATGCTTGCTATCACGGGAGGTCGGCGTTCGATTTAGGGCCATCTAATCTTTGTGTGCCTACGGGGGGGATTTAGATTGGTACCTCGAGGACATAGGTCAGAGAAGGACTTATTGAGAAGTTAATAAGTCTGCTGATCATGGGAGCATAGGTATGTGAGTAACCCATGTGATGTGAACTATGTTCGCCTCCACTATGTGTGTTTATTACTTGTCAAAACGGTTCCTGAGAGATTCGGAACACGTGATCCTTATGTACGTGATGTACCGGGATTGGATAGCAGAGTATGTGCGCACCGCAGCATAGTCTAGGGGTGCCAGTATTGTATAATTATGAGAAGATTGATGAAATGAAATAATTAAGCGAACTATTTATATAAGTGCAAGTGTGAATTAATGTTACATCTTTGTAGAATTAAAAATGGGAAAATGCTTAGAAATTGTTATGATTAATTCTGAGAATCGAATGAAAGTAAAACTTACAGTTTATATAAAGGCGCCGGGAATTAAACCATGATTAGTTTAGTGTAAACACCAAATATTGAAGTGGACTAGTTTGATAGTAGAATAACTAGATTTGGTTACGGATACGTTAGGAGTGCACAGATAGTCGAGAGGTGAGTATTTCATGTGAGAGCACGTCCTAACATGTATTTTGCATTCATTGTTTAATGTCGTTAAAACACTTGCTATATTTTAAGCTATTTTCACACTCGGGCTCTGACCCGTTTGCTCCCAAATATATTTTCTTGTAAAAACCTTTTAGGTGCCCAGCCACAAGGACACCAAGCATAGGAGTTCCATTCAGGTGACGTACTGTAGCTGCTGTGGAAGTTACATGACCTTGACAGTAGACGCCTCCACTTTCGATCTTGACTCTATGTTATCAGATTTTTCCCATCTGTTGGGCATGTCGTCCCATTTCTTTTAGACATTTTATCTATTCAGTTATTTCAGATTTTGGGTTGTAATTAATTTAGTGATGCAGATCAGTATTCGAATTGTGGTGAGGAGTATTCCTCCAGATTCATTATTATTTCATGCTTATT
The DNA here is from genome assembly GCA_949130495.1 of Sambucus nigra. Lineage (NCBI taxonomy): Eukaryota > Viridiplantae > Streptophyta > Magnoliopsida > Dipsacales > Adoxaceae > Sambucus > Sambucus nigra. Next base: position 213,039,205 of record OX422213.1, on the reverse strand, counting down.
CTATTGTGACTATGTTGTGGTGGTTATGTTAGCATTTCATAATCTACTTATTGCATGTTAATCGGATTTAATTAAAATTGACAACTCACTTTTTAAATATTAGTTGGCTAGTAATTGTTAAAATGTTTTCGACAGTGATGCTATGAACTGAACCAACTTGACATTTTGTATTATTTGAATAAAGGAGTAGCTACCCGATATTTAATTAGTCGGGGTGTCACATGGACCACAAATCATGCTTAAACTTTCAAATATAAAAAACATTACCTTGTACATTTTCCTTATAATGATAGGAAATGGAAATGTTGCTATCATAGATCTAACTACTTGTAGTGAAAACACATGCCTTATGACTTTTTTGCTTATTATCGAAGAATATAAATATTCTTAACCCCATACTGTTGCACCCGATACTTAGCCTTCTCCTTCTACATCCCTTTTGGGAAAGAATTTAAGCTCTTATAAATAACTAACACCATGCATTGACTTTCAATGCTTCTCATTGCCTGATTTATAAATGGATTATTGTTTCCCCATTTATTTCTAATCCAAATAATTCGTTGTTCACCCAACGATGGAAATCATTTTATGAACATGATTCTTACTTGAGTGCCATCAAACAACATCGTTGTTTATAAATTCCCATCAGTTCACTCTTTAAAATTAAACATATATATATATGTAACTTTGCCACTGGGGGGGTTGATCATATATAACACATAATTTAAAAGAAATACCATAAATTTAAAATATGGTGATACCTGATCAATTCCATTTGTTGGGGAGGAAAGAGTAATCTGACACGATGAATTAATCACACCACGATATTAAAATATTTGTGGGAATTTTAGCTTTAGAAATTTTATTTTCCTCGGTAGTTATAACAATGTCCATTTCCATTTCAGTCCTTCAATTTTATTTCAATTCAATAAAATTACTTTTAAGACTAAAACAAGGAATGAAAGTTCAATTCATTTTTGAAAAATTTTAAACATCGTTGAAAAACTTAATTTGCAATTAGATATATGAGAATTAACTTTTATTTAAATTATAATTTATCACCCCTCTACCACTGAAATATGTAAAACTCTACATGCTAGGTTTCTATATGGAAAAGCAAAACACATACCAATTTTTTTTTACAATTTACAAATGTAATTAAACTTAAGAAACCTAATTAGACTTACCACCAATTCACCGATTGTTGTGTCAAAATGATTAACCAAATTTATCTTAACCTAAAGCATGCATCTAGGTGAGTATAACAAGATAAAATAAATCAATCACATATAACACACGATGTACGAGAAAAACTCACAACGAAAAAATCTTGCCCGACCACGTAAATTTCACTATGTACGAAATTGGACAAGGACACTACAAAAGACATACGTAACCAACTCGACACCCACGCTATAATTGTCGCTCTTCGTTCTTTCAACCTTTACCACTGTGACACACAGGAGTCCACCCATGAAGCTACCACATGTGAGTCCACGCACACCTCAATATCCACCGATAAGTCTCAATAATCATCACACAATACAGAGTCCACCATATGTAAACAAACCAGGCACAAAATACACCGCACGAAATAGGTTCTCAACAATATCAAGAGAACCTAAACTTTGGTTCAAAAAACAGGATCTCAAATCATAGATGTAGATGAAACTTGGATCTTAAACTAGTTGGTTGAAACTTCGGATTTGGAGGCTCTTAGGTATGAATAGGAAAACAATTTCTCCAAACACTCTCATTAAAAAGTAATGCCAACACTCCTTTATATGGAAAACACATTTTTTGAGGCAACATATTTTTTGAGGGTTCGTCCGACCAAAAACAAGAGGTTGTTCGAACGAAACTGCATATTTTTTCGAACTAAACTAAATCTAGTTCGAATGAACACGCATATCTCATTTGATCATACTTCGATCGAGCTTCAAACGAAGTTTTTTGAGATAAAGAACTTCCTCATTTGAACCTCTTATGAATGTCGTTTAAATGACATAAGCATCTCGTTTGAACCAGCTGAAAATCTCATTCGAACGAACTTCATTTGAACAGCTTTTAAAACTCATTCAAACGACTTTTTTTTAAAAATTATTTTTAAAAACATATTTAAAATGCCTTTAAAATAATAATTTATAAAAAACACTTAAAGCAACACCCAATACTAAAATCCAAGGATAAGAATATATATATATATATACACACACACACATGAACACCTCATGAGATCCTTGATTATTGAAAATGAAACGATACAGGTAACATGGCACGATGATGTAAATGATTTAACTTGGCTACTAGGGTCTTCAATCAAACATATCATAGGCTTGAAAGTTAAACACACTAAAAAACTAACATATGACTCAAAGATTTTGTCTAAACATAAAATAATTAAAAACATACAAATTGACTTGATTCAAAAAAAATTTCCTTACAGATCTCTCCCCTTGGATATTCGGGAAAAAAACACAAAAATAAAAACCTATAGGTCATCAAGATCTCTAAAAGACTCAATTCCCATCCCCAAAAGGAGAAAGTATAAACACTTGACAGACTCACGTTGAGTAGCTTTCCTCTTCAGTAAACTTTTCCACGTCGTTGCAAACCCGCACACTTAAACACACCTTCAAATGAAAAGAGAATATATAATAATATAAATCCGCATACGAATAAACCTTACCCCTTTGTCAATCTCCACCAAGATTCGGACGTCTCCCGCATGGTAAAAATCTCCTCGTGACTATAAATATTGAGGTACCATTTATACCTCTTTTTGTCAAGGAATAAACAAGATAAAGATGCATAACAAAACCATTTCTCCCCAATATAACCGTTTCTTCACAAAAATAAAATATGGATAAGCATAAAGGAAAAACAAGTATATCATTCAGTGGTGTAAAGTACAACAAGCAATAATAAACAAATCGGGGCAACACATGTACAATAAACCAAACAATGAACAATTGGCGTCAATATTAATGTAAATTTGAAGCATAAGATACCAATATAATCATCAAGCATAACAATTTGAAACTACTTGAAACTTAAGACAAAACGTATGGCATACGTGGACTAAAGGAAAAACACATAGACTCAAAAATAAATGATACCATATATATAAAAAGGAAAAAGATACCAATGAGACACACACACACACACACACATACATACATATATATATATATATATATATATATATATATATATATATATATATATATATATATATACATATACCCCACAGAAGATACTAAACATAATAAGCTTTCCACACTCGTATGGAATAAATGTGCTTAAACAAATATGTGGTAAATGGAGTGGGGGTATGAACTAAAGACAAGCAAAATATAACCCAATCACTCAAAAATGTCCAAGGAGTTCTATTTGACTGCATTAACTTTATCAAATAAAGATTTAGCCTTATAGTGACAGGTAAAATGAACTCACAAATGGACAAACAAGCACAATGCATACTAGCCTAGAAAATATTGATGATTCATAAATTAGTAGCGTCAAACATTAATTAACTTGGACTCATTGTCCAAACCATTTAATCTTCAACTGATAACACCCTCAAAATTATCGATATTCAACCTTTTTTTCTCTCTCTCATTTTGAACATACTAATTTATTTGAAGAATCACTGTAAAATTAATTTATGGCAAGGCAAAACACACACCACCTGGTTTTTAAGTTTTTCAAATTTTATTAAACTTAAACAACCCAATTAAACTTTCCACCTATTCATCAATTATTGTGTTAAAATGATTAACCAATTTTGTCTTAACCTATGCATGAATCTAGGTGAGTATAGCAAGACAAAATAAATCAATCACACACAACGCGAGATGTATGATAAAAATTCACAATGGAAAAAACCCCGAACGACATGGCCACGCAAATTTCACTATGTACGGAATTACATAAGGACACGATAGAAGATTTACACAACCGACTCGATGCCCTTTCAAACCTTGATGCTCAACGTGCATTCAACCTTCACCACAGTGACACGCAGGAGTCCATCTGTGAAGCTTCCATAACATGTGAGTCCACACACACATCGGTATCCACCAATAAGTTTCAACAATGGTCACACAATACGAAGTCCACCATATATAAACAAACCAGGCACTAAATCCATCGCATGAAATAGGTTCTCAACAAGATAAAGAGATACTAAACTTTAGTTAACAAAATAAGGTCTCAAAGAATATATGTAGGTGAAACTTGGATCTTAAACTAGTTGGGTGAAACAAGGGTTTAGAGGCTCTTGAATATGAATACAAAAATAATTTTGCCAAAAACTCTCATTAAAAAGTAAAGCCAACAATCTTTTATGTAAAAAACACATTTTTTAAGGCAACACATTTTTTTAGGGTTCTTTCAAATGAAAACAAGTGGCAGTTTGAACGAAATTTCATATCTGGTTTGAACCAAACTAAACCTCGTTCGAATGAACACGTCTATCTCATTTGATCATACTTTGATCGAGATTTGGACGAAGTTTTTATAGATACAAAACTTCCTCATTTGAACTCATTTGAATGTCGTTCAAACAATATAAGCATCTCATTTGAACAACCTGAAATTTCATTCGAACGAACTACATGAATTCATTTGAACATTTTTTAAATCTCGTTCGAACGACTTTATTCAAAAAAATCTATTCAAAAACATTTTTAAAATTCCCTTAAAATAATATGTTATAAAAATACTTAAAACAACACCCAATACTAAAATCCAAGGATCAAAATATATATGCATCCATGACTTATGAGATCCTTGACTATTGAAGACAAAACGATGCAAAAACAAAAGCTCAATAATGTAAATGCTCTAACTTGGCTGCTACATTCTTCAATAAAAAATGACATAGGCTTGAAAGGTAAACACGCTTAAGTCTTAACCTATGACGCAAAGGTTTTGTCTAAAAATGGAATAATCCAAAACATATAAATTGAGTCGATTTAAAAATTTGTCCTTACAAATCTCTCCCCTTTGGATATTCCGGGACAAAACATAAAAATAAAAACCTATGGACCGTCAAGCCCCAAAAGGAAAACGTACAGATATTTGACAGACTCAGATTAAGTAGCTGTGCTCTTGTGTAAACTGTTCCACGTCATTGCAAACATGCATAGTTAAATACACCTTCAAATGCCAAAAGAATATGTCATCATCATCCTTTCCTTAATCCCATCACATGGGTTTGGACACATAGATTCTCATTTTCCATTCTAATCTATTATAAGCAATATTATCATTTAGTTTAATGCCTTAAGATATCTCTTAATAATTTCCTTCCACGATAGCTTAGAGCGGCGCCTTTCTCTTTTACCCTCTATTTTCAATAATCTTCCTCTTGTTATAGGTGCATCTAGTGGTCTACGCAACACATGTCTGTTCCATTTAAGTCTACTTTCTCTAAAATTATCGCTAATGGGAGCTACTCTTAACTTTTCTCTCGTATATGGTTTTTCATCATGTCCTTTCTAGTAATTCTTATCATCCATCGGAGCATCCTCATCTCACTAACATGGAGACTTTGTTCATGTTTTTCCTTCAAATCCAAACACTACGCTCCATATAAGGTCCCTGGCCTAACAACTATTTTATAAAAATATTCTTTTAATTTATTAGTTATCCTCTTGTCGCATAACACCGCACTTGTTTGCCTCCATTTCATCCAATCAGCTGATATTGTACTCATAATATCCTCATCAATATCCCCATTACTTTGTAACACTGGACCTAAATACGTAAATTTATAAGTTTAGTTTATCACTTTTTCTTCAATCTTTAATAGTTAGTTATCAAATGCCTCATTATTAAATTTACATTCCATAAATTTAGTTTTATTCCTCCTCATCTTTAGTCCCTTTAAATCTAAGGCATTTCTCGTTAAGGCCTCCTTTGAAGTGTCTACTAAAACTATATCATCTGAAGCAACATACACCATAGGATATCTTTTTGTATGTTTTTAGTATTCTAATCCGATACTACGATAAATAAGTACGGACTTAAGGCCGATCCTTGATGTAGACCCACTTTAATCATAAAATTATAAGCTTCTCTACAAATACTTCTTACTCCAGTCTTTATGTTATCATACATATCTTCAATAACTTTAATATAACTCAGAGTAATTCTTTTCCTCCTTAAACCTCACCATATATTATCCCTAGCTACTGTATCATATGCCTTTTCTAAGTTTATAATGTAATTTTGTATTCTTACTTATACATTTCGCCATTAACTATCTTAATAAATAAATAGCTTCCGTAGTGGATCGCCCTGACGTAGATCCAAATTGATTGTCCAAAATAGTTGACTCATTTCTTATTCTATAACCTTTTCCCATAATTTCATAGTGTGATTCATCAGTTTGTTTCCTCTATAATCATCGTAGTTTTGTATATCCCATTTATTTATATACATAGGAGTAATGGTATTTTTTCTCCACTCATCTGACATGTTTTCCTCTTTTAAAGTTTTATTAAATAAACATGTTAACCATTCTATCCCTACACTTCCAAGGGTCCTCCATGCCTCTATGGGTATTTTTTCTGGGCTAACTGTTTTGTTCCGTCCCATATTTCTTATTAATATATGTACTTCTTTTTCAGTATTTGGATATACCATTCCTATATTCGGTTCTATGTTCTCGATATCCTTTTTGGGATATTCTTCATTAAATAATCCTTAAAAATACTCTTCCCATCTATCAAGAATTTCTTTACTGTTAATCAATATATTTTGGTTTATGTCTTTACCTTGTCAATCGATCTTTATTCTTTGTCAACTCATATATCTCTTTTTCACCTTCAATGGTACCTAATTTACTATAAAGATTATCTAGTGCGTTTTGTTACATTTTCTAATAATATATTTTACTTCACTTTTTAACTTCTTATAGCTTTCTAAATCTTATTGATTTTTACTTTTTTGCCACTCTTTAAAATTTTCTCGTTTATTTTGTATTATCTTTTGCATTTCCTCATTCCACCACCAAGTCTCTTTTTTATGAATCTTTTTCCTTTAGTCACACCTAAAATTTTCTTACCTATTTTCTCAATATCATTTGTAAGGGCATATTTTTATAAGTCCATTATCAATTTGTTATGTCATATACCGCTACACCGTCGAAGAGCATTCAAGAGCCATCTACATTAAGACATATCCGAATTATAATCAAGTTCTTCATCATTCAAGACTCCGCAAAGTTTACTTTGGTAAGATTTTGTTTTAGATACCTTAACTTTTTACTTAGAGCTTTTGGGATATTTTTACAAAATATTTTCTAAGTGTTGGAGCGGACTTTATCGTCAAAATTTGAGAATGAGTATTTTTTCTAAGTGTTGGAGTTGAGATTAAAATAATATATTTTTTTGATGTAGCAGTCGTTCAAACGATTAGCACTATCGTTCGAGCGACATGTGCATGTCGCACGATGTCGTTCAAACGACATTTATCCTTCGTTCGCGCGAGACCCTTATCTCGTTCGAACGAGCTCGATTTTTTAGGCAACACGATTTTCTATAAAAACTCATTCTGTGGTTTCGTTTTGTTCAAGAATTCCCAGCGTTTTACAGAATAGAAAAACTGCGAAAGCAGAATTCTTTTGGCTTATTCCTTTTAGGGTTTAATCCCTTTTTGTTTACAATTCACAAAACTCCCAATATGCTTTAGTGAATTATTTTGGTGTTGAAGAACACAATTTGCTGTGGTTTAATCTTTGAGGGGAGAACTCTACAATCGGAGAACTGCATGCTATTATAGAGGGAGTCCTTATAAAGTTCACAATTGTGGAGAAGTCGTTTTCTTCTTCATTGCTGATCACCTGGAGTTCTTACGGGAGATTCCAGCCGACGTTATTTCTAGTCGTTGCTTTGGAGGTTTGACGAAGACACTGTGCATTAGACTTGTGGGAGATTATCACGTAGTACGTAAGTCAATGGTCTTGTGAATTCTTTAAAGTTATAGAAATAAAAGGTTTTGCCCTTCGGAGATTTTTCCTTAATTTTGTGTCGCATGATTTATCTATTTATGGATTGACACACACACACACACGTAGTTGAATGGTTTGGGGATAATTTAGGTTTATTTAAAAATAGACTCTCATTAAATAAGGTTTAATTGAAAACTTGCGAATAATTTTAAATCGATATCACACACCGCATTTATTACGTTTTTCAAATTAGTATCAGAGCGGGTTGCGCTAATTTATCGAGTATTCCTATTTTTCGTAAATTTTGTGTGATATTGATTTTTTTTCAAAAATCGGTTCTGTGAAAAATCACAATTTTTCTGATGGAGCACTTATCTAATCGGATGCCCCCCTTTGATGACACGAGTTAAATTTTTGATGATATAAATCACTTGAATTTGACGTTTGCTAAAAGAATTAAAGTTTTGGAAAAAGAAAATTCTCGTTTTAAGTCCGCGATGGTTTTTTGCAAACGGTTTAAAATCAAAGAGATTTTTATCGTGAAAAATTTGTTTCCTTGGACCATGACTTTGTTGCTTTAAAATTGTCCAAGAAGGAGAGTGGTGATAAGGCCCTATTTTTAGAAAAAGAATTGGAGGACCTTAAAAATTTAATGGTGTGTGATTGTGTCAAAGAGGATAAAAATATTTTAGTCAATGAGTTTGTGGCACGTGAAGAGACTCTTATGAAAAAGTTTAATCTGATTGAGGGTGAGAGAGATATGCTTTTAGGAATTGTTAAAATTTTGAAAAAGGCGTCCCTTAAATTGGAAGAGTCTAATTATTTGCTTGAGTAAAAATTTTTGAAGTTAAAAACTGATTTGACAGACTCGAGTAGGTTTGATAGTGATGGTAATGGCTCATCTTGTTCTCATGCTTATAGTGCTAAAGCCAAAACCATTATTTATTTTAGAGGGTCAACCAATTTCAAGGATGTTAGAAAAAGTCAACCCATAGGTGTCGTTTCACCCGTTTACACATGTTCATATTGTGGTAGGAAAGGCCACCTTAGGCGTTTTTATTTTGATCTTGGAAAATGTCCTAGGAAGTTTATGTCTAGTGTTCCCGTGGTCCCCAAAGCCCCCATACTTCGTTTCACATCTGTTTGGATTAGGAAATCACTTTTAGAGGCACTAAATTTTGACAAGTTGATTCCCATTTGCTTGCACATGATTCTTCTCTTACCATATCATATAGATGATTGAGTTTGCATGTTTGTCATACGCTAGTTATGATTTTTGATATATTTTTGCTAGCGTTGTGGCATGTACTTTTTGTATAGATTTTTGTTTTTGAATTTTTTTTGAAAAATACAAAAAGATTTTATTTTGATAAAATTTTTGAAAAATCCAAAAAGATTTTTGTTCTTTGTTTACACCGTTTATGGATGGACATTTAGGATTACCGAGTCACAACATCATTCCATTTTTTTCATGTGACTATTTGATAGTATTTTGAGACAATAGGTCAATTCATCCATGTGCTTTATAATGTTTGGAGTCATTAAGATGTAATTAAGTGTTACTTTCTATATGTTTGACTCTTGATTTCCTTTATTGCACACATGCACGGATTTGTTTGATTATTATTCTTGTCTTATCACATGTTGGTTGGGTGTTTTCACTTCAATCCTGTCCTTAAAACGAACCAAGCGCGATAAAACTTGATAAGAAAGTTGTGCATGTAAGAGCCGTTTGTGAGTTTGTGTGCTTTGTTTAAAACCGGTGAAGGGCTACGAAAGATTTTCATTTATCCTTTGCGATTAAGCCGCCATTTAACTTGGACCTAGAAAATTGAGGAATTTTATTATCCGGGGTCCAAAGAGGTTAAAAAGAGCCCGAAAAAATTTAAAGGCAATAAAAAGAAATTCATGCCAATTATGGGCCATTTAGGTTTTTGCACCAATTCTCCAAAGTTTGAGAGTTTAGTTTAACACCTCTAAAAGAAAATATATATCGGGGAGTTTGTTGGAGAATTAAAACGGGTTTGCACGTCCTTGAAAATCTTGAAAAAGCGCTAAATAGTTTTTAACGTTATTGGTGTGGAAATCACTTTGACTTTGATTTGTTGATTTTTATAAGACGATGTCATCTAAATTCAATAAATTTTTACACCTAAGGATACTTTTAATGTTCATTCGTTAGGAGTACACGTATGCATCGTGCACATATGATTGATTGAGTTTATTTACCTATCGAATGTGTTCACACCCATACATTCCATTTCCATGACTTGGTTATGTTAGTATAAATCCATGGTGTGATTTTTAGTATCTTGTTTTTGTATGAAAAAATTGAAAAAATCCAAAAATAGTTTGTGGAAGTTTTTGAGACATACCCTTGCATGCACGTAGTTCGATCCATGTTTGCATTGATTTTTATCATGACACTCCATGTTTTGATTGTTTGTTCTTATCTGTCTATTTGGGGACATCATAAAAAGGGGGAGAAAGAATTATCATGTTATGGGGGAGTTTTTGCATTATGGGGGAGATTTGATTTACTAATGATTTATTCTGATATCATTTCAAAATCGATGCGTCACGAAGGTATTTTTACTTTATCTCATGTGTGTAGGTACAAAGATTGAAGATCATGATGTTGCACACCCTGATGATAAACGCTTTGAAAATTGGCGAAGATGTTTGAAGAATAGTTTGAGACCTTGCAAATTTATTCAATGGGAGGGTAGATTTGTATAGGAATTTTGGTTTTTGATAATTCGAATTTTTTATGTATGTACCAGCATAGACATAGGGGGAGATTTGTAAGGGCATATTTTTAGAGGTCCGTTATCAATTTATTATGTCATATACCGTTACACTGTGGATGAGCTTCAAGAGCCATCTACATCAAGACGGATCCAAATTAATCAAGTTCTTCATCATTCAAGACTCCGCAAAGTTTACTTTGGTAAGGTTTTGTTTTAAATACCTTAACTTTTCACTTAGATCTTTTGGGATATTTTTACAATATATTTTCTAAGTGTTAGAGCGGACTTTTTCGTCAAAATTTGAGAATGAGTATTTTTTGTAAGTGTTGGAGCGGAGATTAAAATAATATTTTTTTTGACGTAGCAGTTGTTCAAATGACTTAGCACTGTCGCTCGAGCGACATGTGCATGTAGCACGATGTCGTTCAAATGACATCTGTCCTTCGTTCACGCGAGACCCTTATCTCGTCCGAACGAGCTCGATTTTCGAGGCGGCACGATTTTCTATAAAAACTCATTCTGTGGTTTCATTTTGTTGAAGAAGTCCCAACATTTTACAGAACAGAAAAACTACGAAAGCAGAATTCTTTTGGCTTATTCCTTTTAGGGTTTAATCCCTTTTTGTTTACAATTTACAAAACTCCCAATATGCTTTAGTGAATTGTTTTGGTGTTAAAGAACACACTTTGTTGTGGTTTAATCTTTGTGGGGAGAACTCTACAACCGGAGATCTGCGTGCTATTGTGGAGGGAGTCCTTATAAAGTTCACAATTGTGGAGAAGCCCTTTTCTTCTTCATTACTAAGCACCTGGAGTTCTTGCGGGAGATTCCAGCCGACGTTATTTCTAGCCGTTGTTTTGGAGGTTTGACGGAGACACCGTGCATTACACTTGTGGTCGATTATCAGGTAGTATGTAAGTCAATGGTCTTGTGAATTCTTCAAAGTTATAGAAATAAAAGGTTTTGCCCTTCGGGGATTTTCCCTTAATTTTATGTCGCATGATTTATCTATTTGTGGATTGACATACGCACACACGTAGTTGAATGGTTTTGGGATGATTTAAGTTTGTTTAAAAATAGACTATAATTAAATAAGGTTTAATTGAAAACTTGTGAATAATTTTAAATCGATATCACACACCGCGTTTATTACGATTTTCATCATTCTTTGTCTTTGACCAAATGTTGTTAATATTGTCGTCCTAGTTCCACTTCATGTTTAACAGGAACTTCAGCCTAAATTTTATCTCTTTGCATCCTTTTAAATCCTTTCAGTTTATATTTTGATAACCTATTTTATCTTTTTGGTACTGAAATCCTTTCATGGCTAAATCTATTACTAAAAGGCGATGTTGATTTGTTAAGCTTTCACCTGGTATAACTTTATAGTCTTTGCATGTGTTCAAGTCTCTTCTTCTATGTAAGAAATAATCTATTTGAGTTTTATTTTTTCTTCTTTTAAATGTTATTAAATATTCTTCCCTTTTTAAAAAAAATGAGTTTGTTAACTCTAGACCGTATGCCTGAGCAATTTCTAAGATAGTTTCCCCTCCTTCATTTCTCTTACCAAAATCACAACCTTGGTGTATCCATGGATAACCGTCCTGTTCTACTCCTACATGTCCATTTAAGTCACCTCCTAAAAATATGTTTTCATGTGTAGGAATTTGTCGTAATACTTCGTCCAATAATTCCCAAAATAGTTTGTTTACATTTTCATCACACGCTCCTCGGGGATCATAAGAACTTATAACATTCATTATTAATTTATCTAAGATAATCTTAATGCTCATTAATCTATCTCTGCATATTTTAACCGCCACCACTTTATCTTTCATATAGTGATCAACAACAATACCTTCCCTATTTCTACGATTATCTCTCTTTCCTGAATAAAACAATTTATAACCTTCTCCTTCTCTCTAGCCTTTTCACCCTTCCATTTAATTTCTTATAGGCATGCTATGTTGATTTTTCTCCGTTTTGAGGTATCCATAAGTTTTGTATACTTGCCAGTTAGGGTTCCTAAATTTCACGTACCAAATCTAATTTTATGTATGTTATTATTAATTGCGTTTCATCTTTTAACTAGAGAATCCATTATCAAGCTTTGACATAAATTTTATAGTCGGCCGTCAACCTGACACTACCCCACCTTGTTTCACATCCGGACTTAGGCATGGTCAATGGTAGAGCCCAAAGGATTAATTAACCAATTAATGAGTTACTTAACTAAATACTCTAACAAATTAATCACTAAGTAAATGTGCTAACAATAAAATCACAAATATGTTGAAATGATACAAGCGCACCTCTTCGTATGATAAAAATAATAATAACTCTAAACACAAAATTACTGAAGATACAAATATAAAATTAAAAAAAAAAACTCCAATACACATTTTATTCTCGTAAACAACAACACATACAACTTCATGCAAGTTAAATAATATTGCATCAATAAAAAAATTTAGTATAGGAAAAGACACACCTATGTAAATGAAAGCTTTGCAATAAATCGTTATATTTAGTGTCACCCTCAGACAAAAAATGTGCAACTCCACTAAATCACAAAAAATCGTTGTCGATGAGCACTATGGTGGTATGTAGATATCCGGTGAGTGAGATATCCGATGACTCTTAGCCAGAGTGATAAACCGCAACAACACAATATCGTAAAAACCCACTCATATCGTGTAACAGCACAATATACAATCCAAATTTGATTTCCCTTCATTTTTTAATAAAAAACAAGATCGTTTTACACAGATCGTGAACAAAAACTTTGATAAATTTAAAAAAAAAAAAGGTAATGTAGGTTCTGAAAACTAAAATCAAATCAGGGATTTTGACATTATAAATCCGTATATGAATAAACCATACCTCTTTGTCGAAAAATCTTCACCTAAGTTAGGACGTCTCCCCAAGGTAAAAATATCCTCCTCACTATAAAGATTGAGATTCCATTTGTACCCCTTTTAGTCAATGAATAGATAAAGAAAAAGATGCATAATAAAATTATTTCTCTATAGTATAGCCATTTCTCCCCTTAAATGTAACAAGGGTAAGCATAAAGGAAAAAAAAAGTGTATCATTCAGTGGTATAAAGTACAACAAGAAACAACAAACACAACGAGGGAACACAAGTACAATTAATCCAAATAATGAACAATTGACACCAATATTGATGAAAAATTGAAGAATAAGATACCATTATAATCTTCAAGCGTACCAACTTGAAACTTAAGACAAAACATATGGCATACATCGACTAAAAGTAAAATGTAAAGACTTAAAAATAAATGATACCATATATATAAAAATGAAAAGGATACCAATGACACATATGCATATATATATATATATATATATATATAAAAACACCAAGGAAGACACTAAACACAATACGTTTTTCACACTCGTATGGCAGAAATGTGTCTAAATAAACATTTGATAAATGGAGTGAAGGGGTGTGAATTAGAAACAAGCAAAATATACGACCCAATCACTCAAAAATATCCAAAGAATTCTATTGGACTGCATTAACTATATCAAACAAAGATTTAGCCTCAAAGTGATAGATAAAGTAAACTCATAAATGGACAAATAAGAACAGTACACATTATCCTAGAAAATATTAATTACTCTCAAATTAATGGCGTCAAACATTAATTAACTAGGACTCAAATTTTCTAACCTATTGATCTTCAAATTATGAAACCCTCAAAATTGTAGGTGTTGATGTAAAAAATTAGATTGATTCTAATTATTTAATCACAGATAAATATAAATGAGACAAAGAATTTTAAAGTGGTTCAGCCTTATAAGAATGGCCTACGTCCACTGTTTCTGTTATTGCCAAGTGTTTTGGAGTTCTCGATATGTAATTCTATCAAGAAAATCCGGTCCCCTTGAATGAGGGTGATACAATGTATTTATAGCCCTTAGGCTGTCCATGTGAAAGGGTAAACAATTAATGCCCTTTAAGAATATACGTCTGTATGATAAGCATTCAATGAATAGTTGAACTGTTGATTATCTGGCAATCAATGATGTGGCCGAGATGCAGATCGGACCGCCTTAGTTGCTCGTTGTTCAGGAGTTCCTCGGAGTGTTGGAGTTCCTCGGAGTATTAGAGTTCCTCGGAGTATTAGAGCTCTTCGGAGTACACTTGCTGCTCGGAGTGAATATGACTTGGTCGGGGAAATAGACTTCCTCGTTGCTATTGTGCCACATAGATCGACACGTGTCTTCTTATGATTCGTCTATATCAACATATTAATTTTGGTATCAACAGAAGCCCCCAATGTTTCATTTTTCGAACTTTGAGGAATATGGAACATTCTTTCTCTGTATATGGCAATATTAAATGATCTTCCTGGTTTTTAGGAACATTTTCTCCGTGTTCGAATGTCTTCCAAATTCGCAGAATCCGCCTTTTTGAATTTTTATAAGCGCTTTGATCTTCGCGCACTTTTTGTCCTTTTAGCCACCGATAGCGTGATAGTTTCTTTTTTGTAATCATTTCTTTCGCCGTTTCCCAAGGCAAAGTATTTAAGCTTCATAGGCAACCCCATCGTCTTCTACTTTTTCCAATTTCTGCTTTCGAGTTTTCCATAGTCTTTCTCTCTCTTGTGCGTTCATCCTTTTCTTCGTTCGTTGTCAACAGATCTCCCTTTTTCCTGTAAGATCTTCTTCCTTCTTCTTCGTTTCTTTTATTCGCCATGGTTTATGTTATTGAATCTCTTGAGAAATTCCGTTCTGATTTCTCTATTCCATCTTGGGTAACTCTGGAGGATCTTTCTGAGCCTTTAGATTATTTTCGTTTGGCTGAGGGACATTGGTTCCCCAGCCTCTTTATTGCTGAATGTGGATTTTCTTTCCCACCAAACTCTTTTTGCTTAGAATTCTGTCATTATTTCGATGTTGTTCCTGCAAAAATAGGCCCCAACACATGGAGAATAGTTAATGGGGTGTATAGGTTAAATCAAACTCATGGAACCAGTATAGGAATTCCTGAGATTATGTATTGTTATAGATGGGCTGTTCTAGATAATATTTTTTATCTAAAAACTAGATTTTTGAATAGGGCTTTAGTAGTCAACCTCCCTGATGCAAATAGGGATTATTTTGAACATGGGGTAGTTATTAAAAACTGGCAACATGGCAATGGGATAGGTTATTTTCACTTTATTTTATTTTCTCAATTCCTTTGATTGGAGATGAAGTATATCAAGGTCCCAGATGCCCTCCATATGGCAATGGGATAGGTTATTTTCACTTTATTTTATTTCTGAAATCATGATTTCATTATGTTGGATAAAATGTATGACTGATATTTCACTATGCATTTGTTTGCAGTTGACAGCAAAAGAAAGACTCCAAAAGAATCAAAAGTAAATATTAAGCATTTGAAACTTATCTAGAGTTTGCATCAGAGAGTTGCAGGCGAACACATCAGGTCTGCTTCATATTTATTGCAGTATAGGAGTTACACAACCTCTTTCACTGCTCGCCCTGTAATCAACACTAGTGACCCAGTGTCAGTTCCTGAGGACTCTTCTCCAGAATCTCACATTCCTCTGAGCCAAAAAATGGGTAAAAGAAGAGTTCCTGCTATCTTTGAGGAGACTACCTCTACTGGAGATGGAAAAAGAAACAAAAATGATGTCTAAAAGGGGACAAAGAAGGTAGATGTTGCCCCTTCTGTTGCTCCTCAGAAGACTGCCAAGAAGCCCCCAGTGGCTCCGAGCAAGAAGGATGCTCTTGTGGAAGTGGTCACCATCTCCCCAACCAAAAGCTCTTCTTTGATTGAAACTGTTAAAATGCCACCGAGGAGACTGAAGAAATCCTCCTCGGTCAATTTAGCTGAAACCATTCCATAACTCCAGGTTAGTGGAGCTGGTGTTCCAACTATCATTCCCCCGAGCTCTGCAATGAGCTCGATAAAGACTTGGACCATTCCTGAAGTCCAAGGAATTGAGGAGAATATGTCTAAGGATATGCTTACATCCCTGGCTACTCGTCACATTGCTTCAGTAAGTTTCTCATATTCTGAATTTTCTTTCTTTTCATCAATACATGTATTTCTTTGTTGACTTATCGTTATCTCCTTTTTTCAGCTGGTGAGTTGCTTTAACACCATTGTGAAGAAGGATGAAGCGATCAAGGCTTCTAGCTCCTCGTCCGGAGTGGAGGATGCTTTACTGGGTTTGACTAGATCTTTGAAGGAGTCCCGTCAAAAGTATGACGAGGATAAGGCTGAATGGGAGAAGAAATTGGCTGCAGTTGAGGCAGAGAAGGTGAAGCTCGTTGAAGTTTCCAAAGGTTTGGAAAATAAGGTGAAAGATTTGGAGGGAGAGAAAAAGAAGTATGCCGAGAAGCTCACGAACTTCGGGGAGCTTGAAAATAAGTTGAAAATGGCAGAAGAAGAATTGTCCCTTTTGCGAGAAGTGAATCGCCAGAAGGAGGAGGTGGAAGCTAAGTTGAAGGCCACCGAGGATCTTCTATCCAAGAAGCTCTCCTCGGAGAAAATAAAAAGAAAAATGGAAATAAAGAAGTCCTTCAACACTGGTTGGGACAAAGGATGGAACAGGGGGTAGCAGCCATGATGACTCAAGTGAAATATGGGAGTCTTAAATACTTCCGAGATGGTTAGGTTGCTGCCCTGCAAGAATTAATGAGGATTCAAAACTGTTTCAACAGCATCTCCCTGGTCCTCCCCCAATTATTGAAGATGAAGAAGAGAACGAAGCTGCCTCTGAAGAATCTTCAATGGCAGTGGGTGATCCAATCCTTGCTCAGCCTGCCGACGAGGAGCTTTCATCTCTGCCTGCTCCTCCTGAACAAGTTCCATCTTTGGCCGACCAACTCATTGTTCCAACCGAGCAACCGAGCTCCTTGTCCCAGCCTCCCGAGAAAGTCTTGGGAGACAAGGAAAAGGTGTGAAGTTGTTAGGTATTCTCTTTCTATTTTTCTTCTTTTTCGAGTGTAACCAAGATCTTTGTAACTTTGCACTATGATCTAATAAAATTTGAGTTCTCTTCTTCCATACGATTGTCTCTTTTCTATCTGTTCTCTGCCTTGATCTTCTTTTTGATGATTACTTTTTCTTTCTCTGATAGTTTCTGGCCAGGATGGATCTTCTATCTGCTAATGATACAAAGCTGATGCAGCAATGCCATGAATATTATAAGGCTGGTCACACAGACCTGAGTGCATCAGAAGTTGCCGACATCCTTGGTCATGATGCTTCGGCACACGCAGTCAAAGCTTATTAGTACCTGAAGGACTTACTTGACCGAGCTGTGGCCAACAATGTAGCTTACTATGAAATGATCAAAGATCTTCAATGTACCTTAGAAAACCTTCTAAATCAGTATAAAGAATCAACCGCCTTGTTGCATGAAGGATATGAGAAGAGGTATCAGCAGATCTCTGCCGATAAGGGCTATGAGAAGCTCATCGCTGGATATGATGTTAGGGAGAGAACCCTAAAGGGTGAAGTTGAAGCATGTAGACAGATTGCCGAGCTGCTGGAGCAAGAGAATAACAATTTGCAGAAAGAGCTGGCATAGTTTAAGTCTGTAGCCTCTTCTTCAACAGCTGTAATCCCAGTGACTGACGAGGGATTTTCATTTTTAGAGGTTGAGAATGCCAAATTGAGGCAAGAGTTAGAGGCTTTGAGAAGAGTTGGGCCTTCCACTGCTATTCGAGGACGAGGAAGAGGTTCTCGTGGACGAGGAAGAGTTGCTCAGAATGTGGACGAGGAACAAAGTACTCAACCTGCTCGGGGATGACCAAGAACTCTTCATCGTACTGTTGAAGAAGCTCGTACGCAATAAGCGTTGGAAAACCAAGCATTCCAATTGATGGAAAAAAATCAAGCCTTGTCTGAACTGTCCAAGAAAGTTAGAGAACTGGAACAACAACTCTCTTCAAAGAAATCAGCGTTGGAGAGTAATGAACTTTTTGTCAACAGTCTCCACGAGAAGCTTGAAAGGCTAACATTTCAATTTCACAAACAGCCCAGGGAGTTCTGGATGGGTGGATACAATGAAGCACTATTCCATTTGGATGATCGTATCCAGAATGCCAATAATGAGGGCTACAAACAAGGCTGGCTGAATGCCTTGGGCGTGCTGAAGCTCGAACAAGGACACTACTTGTGGGACTATTATGATCCTGGGGTACTTGACTTGCCTGTGCCACCGTATAATTTGGACATGGAATGGATCCCAGCTCGTGCCATTCCTCGGAGCTTAATTGCAAAATACCTTGGTGATTACAATCTTCATTCTCAGATCGAGGTATGTCGTCCCGAGCATCTACTGGACACACCTTCAATAATGAACGTCAGAATGCTTCGAGATATTAACTTCATTAATTCTCCCCTTTGCCTGGAATATCCTCCTGCTGGCGAGGAGCCTATTTCAAAAGCAGAAGGGAAAAGACCAATACAATAGGAAATTCTGATGTAATAATTAGTATACATTTTTATGTAATTATCAATGTAACTTGTAATTTATTTTGAATTCAATGAAAGACTTTCGTTTTTATTTGCAAATCTGTATTGCTATTGTCTTGTACTTGTTAAACACTTTATATTTGTGTTTGCATGATAATATTGTGTGGTTCATCGACCAACTTAGTAATAAAAAATTACAAGTATTAGTAATATTGCTCGATCACTTAATAATAAAGTAATGAGTATAAAAATGTTTAAAACTTTTCCAACCAACCAAGGTTGTTAAATTGTGCTCGTCGACCAATTATAGTTAGTGGGTTTTTATCCCCGACCAGCTATACTTGGTACAATTTGGAATATTTTCTCCTCGTCGACCAACTACAGTTAGTGGGTTTTGATCCCCGACCAACCATACTTGGTTCAGTTTGGAATATTTTGTTCTTCGAGGAACTTTTGTATTTTATGTAATAAACTTACCTCCCGACCAACATAAGTTAGCATTTGAGAGCATATCTTGTTTCCTTACCAACCGAGATTGGCATTTTTAGGAGTGTTGTTCTCGCCCTTTTACCAACCGGAGTTGGTCTGAGTTCAAACTATCATGTCCACTTGCCTTTTTACCAAAATTGGTCTGAGCCAGTGTCAGCCTCCTAACCAAAGGAGTATGGTTTGTTCTCGCCCTTTTACCAACCGGAGTTGGTCTGAGCTTTAACTATCATGTTCTTTCCCTTTTACCAATCGGAATTGGTCTGAGTTAGAACTATCATGTCCACTCGCCCTTTTACCAACCGGAGTTGGTCTGAGCTAGTGTACGCCTCCTAACCAAAGGAGTATGGTTTGTTCTCGCCCTTTTACCAACCGGAGTTGGTCTGAGTTTGAACTATCATGTCCACTCGCCCTTTTACCAACCGGAGTTGGTCTGAGCTAGTGTACGCCTCCTAACCAAAGGAGTATGGTTTGTTCTTGCCCTTTTACCAACCGGAGTTGGTCTGAGCTTGAACTATCGTCTTCTTTTTACTGCCGAGCAGCGTAGTGTTAAACACTAGTATTCCCCAAAAAACTTTCGATAAAAGGAGAGAAGATGGTGAAATATCATCATTTTATTCATATTGATGGAACTGCTTTACATTTTACATCACTGATAATACTTGCGTAGGTGTTCAGCATTCCATGCATTCTTAAATTCCTCTCCTTCTAGAGTTGCTATTCGGTAAGTTCCTGGCCGAACAACTTCTGTAACTCGGTAAGGTCCATGCCAGTTTGCTTCCAACTTATTGTGCTTATGAATGACCTTCTTTAGCACGTAATCTCCTTCTTTTAAGTCGCATTTCTTCACCCTCTTGTTGTAGAACAGGGTTGTTCGTTGTTAGTAAGCAGCATTCCTAATGGCTGCCTCCTCTCTAACTTCCTCAAGCATGTCCAAATCTAATCTCCTCATTAAGTCGCTGATTGGGGAATTTAAATTCAGCACTCTGTGTGTTGGAAGACCCAACTCGGCAGGTATTACGGCCTCACTTCCAAACACCAGCATATATGGTGATTCTCCAGTTGCTGCTCGGGGGGTTATTCGGTAAGCCCATAATACTGACTGTAGCTCATTAATCCAATTAGCTTTAGCCTCATTTAGCCTCTTCTTCAAACCATTTAGTAATGTTCTGTTCGTCACTTCAGTCTGTCCATTACTTTGAGGATGGCCTGGTGCTGAATGAAGCTTCAAAATGCTTGACTGATTACAATAGGCGGCAAACTCCTCGTTATCAAATTGTGTTCCATGGTCTGTGATGAAGGCATGAGGGAGACCATATCGGCAGATGATGTTCTTCCAAACTAACTGGTACACCTTCTCGTATGTCATATCCATAAGGGGCTCAGCTTCTACCCACTTAGTAAAATAATCCACTGCGATGACGAGGTACTTGAATCTTCCTCGGGTCGTTGGCAGTGGTCCAACCAAATCAATTCCCCACATGGAAAATGGCCAAGGGGAAGTTATGGGTGTCAACAATGCTTGTGGAGTTCGTCGGATGGAGGAAAAACGTTGGCATTTATCACATCTCTTAGCATAGGCTATATAATCAGCCCTCATCGTTGGCCAGTAGTATCCCTGCATCATCACCCTTTGCAAAAGTGTTCGACCTGCTATATGGGCTCCACAGGACCCTTCATGGATCTCTTCAATCAATTCTTTCACCTCGGAGGGATGTACACATCTTTGCAAACCTACCATAATTCCTCGTCTATACAAAACACCATTAATTAGTACATACCGAGCAGCTTTAAACTTCAATTTCTTGGCAGCGAGCTTATCCTCCGGTAGTTCTCCCTCCTCAATATATGCCCTGATGGGATCCATCCAAGATGGTCCTAAATCAAGGGTAATAATATTCATCGTCAGGTCTTCATCTATGCTCTGACTTTCTAATACTTCAATTGGTATCGTTCTTCGCAGCTCGGTACGAGTAGCTGATGCTAGTCGGGCCAATGCGTCTGCTCGTGCATTCTCTATTCTTGGTATTCTGATCAACTGAATGGCATCAAATTCTGCTAACAACTCCATCGCCTTTGCATGATACTTGACCATTAATTCTCCTTTAACTGCATATGTTCCCATCATCTAATTCACAATTAATTGAGAATCACTGAATACCATCACTTGTTGCGCTTCCATAATCTTTGCTAAATTAAGACCTGCTATCAAGGCCTCATACTCAGCCTCATTATTGGAGGCTTTGAATTGGAATCGCAAAGCATATTCCATGTCAATCTCGTCTGGGGTGTTCAAAACAATCCCTGCTCCATAACCTGTTATGCAAGATGACCCATCTACATATAATCTCCATGTAGGTAACTCGTCTTCAAATTTCTTATCTGACAGAGTTCCTCGGTGAAATATTTGCTGTTTCCTTTCATCCTCCCCTGGTATTTCTCGCTCTTCGTCGACCATCTCTTCTCGCCCTTTTACCAACCGGAGTTGGTCTGAGTTCGAATTTGATGATCCTTCTACATCCACAACCCCTTTTACCAACCGGAGTTGGTCTGAGCTTGTGTTTGTTGATCCTGTAACATCCACAGGTTGATCAACGAGCAACTTTTGTTCCTCGGGGGTATCAGGATATGTAAACTCTGCTATAAAATCTGCTACAGCTTGCCCTTTTAATGATGATCTGGGTTCATACACAATATCATATTCACCGAGCTCTATTGCCTAGTACATCAGTCTCCCTAATTTTTTTGGCTTATGAAGGGCTTGTCTCAATGGCATGTCGGTATATATGACAATGGTATGGGCCTGGAAATATAGCCTCATTCTTCTACTTGCCTTAATTAATGCCAATGCCAATTTTTCCAGCTTTGGGTACCTGATCTCTGCACCTCGGAAAGCCTTACTTGTGTAATAAATTGGCTTCTGGATTCCATTCTCCATTCTGATCAATGCCGAGCTGACTGCATTCTCTGATACTGCCAGGTACAAGTACAACTTTTCTCCCATTACTGGCCTGGACAACAGCGGAGGTGCTCCCAAATATTTCTTCAAGTCTTGAAAGGCCTTCTCACTTTCATCATTCCACTCGAAAGTTTTTCGAAGTGTTTTGAAGAATGGGAGGCATCTATCAGTTGCTCGGGATACAAATCTGTTGAGCGCTGCAACTCGTCCTGTAAGACTCTGCACCTCTTTCTTCGTCGTTGGAGATCGCAACCTTAAAAGAGCTTTGATCTTTTCTGGATTCGCCTCAATGCCTCGCTGGTTGACAATATACCCGAGGAACATTCCTTCTCATACTCCAAAGGTGCACTTCGTCGGGTTGAGCTTCATTTGATATTTATCCAGTTGATCAAAGGTCTGACCTAAGTCAACTAGATGATCAGCAGCTTTCTTGCTCTTTGTCAGCATATCATCGACATAGACTTCCATATTGCAACTGATTTGTTCGGCAAAAACCTTGTTCATCAGGTATGTCGCTCCTGCATTTTTCAAACCAAAAGGCATAACATTATAACAATAAGTTCCCCTAGAGGTAATAAAAGAAGTACTTTCCCTGTCTTCAAGTTTCATTTTGATCTGATTATAGCCAGAGTAAGCATCCATGAAGCTGAGTAGCTCGTTTCCCGAGGTAGCATCCACTAGTTGATCAATTCTGGGCAATGGAAAGTGATCCTTTGGGCATGCCTTGTTGAGATCGGTGAAATCAACACACATTCTCCATTTATTGTTTTTCTTCTTTACCATCACCACATTTGCTAACCAGTCTGGATATTTCACATCTTCAATGAATTGGGCTTTCTGGAGCTTCTCGACCTCCTTTTGTATAGCTTGATTCTTCTCGGGACTAAATACTCTTCTTCTCTGCTTTACAGGCTTGATCTCCTTATTCGCATTGAGCTCATGACATAAGAAGTTTGGATCTATTACTGGCATGTCTTCATGACTCCATGCAAAAGTTTTCTTTCTATTTCTCAAGAAAGTTATCAACTCCTGTTTTATTGAAGCATCCAACGTCGAACCTATCTGGGTTATTCGTTCAGGGTGCTCGTCGTCCAGAATAACATTTTCTGTAGATTCCACCACCTGTCCTTTTACAAGTTGGGATTCATCTCTGGGATCCAATGTTTCAATTTCTGTACCTTCATCCACCTGGTAGGTAGTAGTCTTTTTCCTTGACTCTTCAAGCTCCTCTTGCTCGGCAGATGAATAATAGCATTCCCGAGCTACTTTTTTATCACCTTTCACAACTCCTACTCCAAAATTTATTGGGAATTTTAAGCACTGATGTACTGTAGATGGAACTGCTTCGAACTTCTTCAAACCAACTCTTCCCATGATGATGTTATAAGCTGATTGCACATTCTTATCCATCACGAAGAAGCTTATTCTTTCTGTTCGACAAGCAGGCCAAGTTCCAATGAATATATCCAACTTGATCGTCCCAAGTGGAAAAACCTCCTCGCCAGCAAAGCCCAGGAGAGGTCTGTAGTAATGCTCCAATTGAGATAACTTTAAATTTAAATTGTCAAAGCATGAGTAGAACATGATGTCTGCCGAACTACCATTATCTACCAGAACCCTTGAAATCACTACTTCTTTCATCCTCATTTTGATCACCAAAGGGTCGTCGTGAGGGTAAAGAACACCTGCAAGGTCATTTTTTGAAAAACCAATGACCAGCTTCTCTTTGTTTATCTTCCTCGGGCGATCCTCCTCAACCAAATTTATCCGTTGAATGTATGAGCAAGCCTGAGCCTCAGCGAGGTAAGCTTTTCTTTCTGCAGTAAGGTCTCCTCCTCCTGCATCTCCTCCTGTAATGACATTACAATCAAATGTTCCAAAACGTATTGAAAATACCTCGCGTTCTGGTTGTCTTGGCCTTTTGGGAAGATCGGGGTCATCCTATGTATCATCTTCATGATCTCTCTTCTTTTTCTCCTCTGCTCGATGAGGAGATCTAGACTTTTCTCTAGTTCGGCCATTATTTCTTCTTTCACCTCCCCGATCAACATACTTTGCTAGCTTCCCTCTTCGGATGAGTGTTTCGATCTCGTTCTGAAGAGCTATGCAATTTTTGGTCATATGGCCATGATCCTTATGGAACTCGTAATATTTCTCCCTATTCCTCGTGTCAGGGTCTGACCTCAGTTTCTTTGGCCACTTTACCTCTTCGTTATTCTTGATTTCTTCCAAGACATGATTAATACCCATTTTCAAAGGAGTATAATTATCGAATTTCTTCAAGACTTCCCATGACGACTTATTATTCTTGGAATGATTGTCGCCGCCATTGCCCTTATGCTATTTCTTCTTAGATTTGTCGACTTCCACCTTGGTTTCTTTATCCATATTCTTCTTCGCAGCCATAGCCTCCTCGGCATTCATGATTTTAGCCGCTTTTGCCATCAACTCCGACATAGTTGTAGGTGGATCTTTGGCCAAAGTGTAATACAATTTGTTAGGCAATAAACCACTCATCAACGCGGTGATTGCTGTCTTTTCTTCATAATCTATGACTTCCAGCTTCTCGTTATTGAAACGAGTTATGTAATCTCTAGTACTCTCACCAGATTTTTGTCTAACACTTAACAAGTGTGCTACTCGTTTTACTGGCTTTGCTCCAAAATAGAAATTACCGATGAACAACTCGGCCAATTGAAAGAAAGTTGAAATCTTACCCCGAGGAAGATTGTTGTACCATATCTGGGCAGATCCAGTAAGAGTTCTTGAGAATGCTCTGCATCTCATCTCGTTGGGGACATCATAGATGTCGGCAGCAGCTTGATACTGCTCTATGTGCAGAACAGGATCTGTCTTTCCATCATACTTGGGGGTTACCACAGGGGCTTTAAACTTTGACGGTGTAGGAAAATCCATAATGGCCTGGTCAAAAGGTGTCCCTTGAACAAAAGTTCATTGTAGGGGGTTCTTCGCCTTAGCCATTTCTCCCAATCTATCCTCTAACCGCTGAATGGAACCTTTCCACGCATCATTTCCTTCATCGGGCTTATTAGTTCGAGCAATTGATTGTTCTGACGTGGCCTCCTGAGATCTATCTTGACGAGCAACTGGTCGTGATTGTGCTGATCCTTCTCTTAGATCTGATGGTTGTCGAAAACTCCTCGACATGGTCTTAGGTGGACTCCTATTCCTCCTAGGGCCTAATCGATTGAAAGGAGACACCCTGCTCAGTCTTTCCAAGGCACTGGTCCTCTCTGGAGAAAGAGTAATACGTTGCTCAGTATATATGGCCCGTATTGATGAAGTTCGCCCAGGTTGATAAGAGAAATCATCAGCTTCCTCATTACGATATGCATCTGTACGCCTGGATCGTGAAGAAAGTAAATAAATTTGCCTTTGACCACTTCGCTGTCCCGAATGTGCAGGTGCACCGCCATGAAGGGTTTGTATGAGTTGCCGCATTGTTTCTTGCATGGCGGTTTTTCCTTGAGCCAGATTCGTCATAATTCCTGCCAGATCTGGAGGTGCAGAGGGATTTGGAAGATTTCCAGCATTTCCAGCGTTTCGATTGCTAGATTCCGGATTATCTGCCATTGATAATGAATGATTTTTGGTGAAAAACGATAACAACAGTCGTTTCCCACAGACGGCGCCAATCTGT
This sequence comes from Sambucus nigra, assembly GCA_949130495.1. NCBI lineage: Eukaryota > Viridiplantae > Streptophyta > Magnoliopsida > Dipsacales > Adoxaceae > Sambucus > Sambucus nigra. Next base: position 213,012,922 of record OX422213.1, on the reverse strand, counting down.
TGATGTAAAAAATTAGATTGCTTCTAATTATTTAATCACAGATAAATATAAATGAGACAAAGAATTTTAAAGTGGTTCAGCCTTATAAGAATGGCCTACGTCCACTGTTTCTGTTATTGCCAAGTGTTTTGGAGTTCTCGATATGTAATTCTATCAAGAAAATCCGGTCCCCTTGAATGAGGGTGATACAATGTATTTATAGCCCTTAGGCTGTGCATGTGAAAGGGTAAACAATTAATGCCCTTTAAGAATATACGTCTGTATGATGAGCATTCAATGAATAGTTAAACTGTTGATTATCTGGCAATCAATGCTGTGGCCGAGATGCAGCTCGGACCGCCTTAGTTGCTCGTTGTTCAGGAGTTCCTCGGAGTGTTGGAGTTCCTCGGAGTATTAGAGTTCCTCGGAGTATTAGAGCTCTTCGGAGTACACTTGCTGCTCGGAGTGAATATGACTTGGACGGGGAAATAGACTTCCTCGTTGCTATTGTGCCACGTAGATCGACACATGTCTTCTTATGATTCGTCTATATCAGCATATTAATTTTGGTATCAACAATAGGTATTCAATCTTTTATTTTTTCTCTCTCTCATTTCGAAGATGCTGATTTATTTTAAGAATCAATGCAAAACTAATTTATGGAAAGGAAAAACGCGTACCAACTATTTTCAAAATTCTTAAATTTAGTTCAACTTAAACAACCCACTTACACTTAGCATCGATTCACCGAATATTGTGTTAAAATGATTAACCAATTTTTTCTTAACCTAAACCATGCATCTAGGTGAGTATAGCAAGATAAAATAACTCTATCACATACAATGCCCGATGTATGAGAAAAACCCACAACTGAAAAAACCTCGGACGACCCAACCATGCAAATTTCACTATATACGAAATTACACAAGGACACGACAGAATAATTACGCAACCGATTTGATGCCCTCGTAAGCGAGTGTGCTCTTTATTCCTTCAACCTTCATCATAGTGGCACGCAAGAGTACACCCGCGAAGCTTCCACAATGTGTGAGTCCACATACGCCTCGGTAATCACCGATAAGGCTTAGCAACCATAACACATTATGGAGTCCACTATATGTAAATAAACCAGGCATATAATCTACCTCAAAAAATAGATTCTCAAAAAATGTAAGAGTAAGACTTTATAATTTCTCATAGCTTAGGTGATATGTCACGAATATTGCATATTTTCACTCGTTATCTTTATGCGTTCTAGCACTTTTGTCTCCTTTATTGCCTATATTCATGCTCACATACTATAAAACCTCGATTTTGGATATATATATATATATATATATGGCATTGGATTGCTTAATGGAGCAAGTGGTTGCATTTCGAGGAATTCTATCGTATGACATGACTTCAAGGGCATTTTGGTCATTTCATACTTTATCTCATGCTCAGTTGATTTCCATGGAAGCATAGTTCATTGAGTTAGCTTCGCGTGGCTGTAAAGGGCTCGTCGTTTAGATTTCGGATGATGAAGTTATGGCCTTTTTCGTAGTGGAAGTTTTCTCCCCTTTGATGGAGCATTTTCCCCTTAAAACAGAGCTCTGGTCGACCAGATTTAAGACCCTGATTGATCATTATTTCAATATAATCCTATGAAGGAAGTCAGTGGGGAGATTCCAGTTCGATTGATCGATCGACCCTTTAAATTTTGGGGCGGTTGTCCCTTTTCTTTTCATTTTCCTTTTTTCTTTCACAAACTTACTATATAAGTTGGTTTTAGTATATTTTGAGATATATACATTTAAATATATTAGAAATCAGATTTTAGGTTAGGTTTTGGGGGATCTTTCCCCACCTCTATCTCTCTATTAGGGTTTCACCCATTTAGGTTTGTAAGCTACTATTCATCTTATCCCTCATTTAATTCAAGCTTTCATTTCTCATTTTAGGCTTTGTTCTCTTGTTTAGTTCCTTTGATAATTAGTTTAATTGCTTTATTTACTTGCTTTCATTTACTTATATGTCATTTACAATGCTTTGTAGCTAATTTTGTTTTGGTTGAGATTGATTGAACTCACGTTGGATTAGTGGGTTCTTTACTTTGGTGATGAATTTTATAAGTTTAAATGGGTTAGGTTATTCTTGATTTAATGCCTAGGAGATCTAATGATGCTGATCTTGTATGCACTGTATTTACAACCTTGCATGCGTAATCTCGGGGATATTTGTTGACACCAAAATCAATTAAGCTTTTATAAAAATTTAGGGGGTAACCACTCTAGATTTAATTAATTGAGAAAATGAGATTTAATCTTGATAGACTTGTCTTCCCATGTGACCATTTACACTAATTAACCTGAGGTGATGGATTTTATTTTCAATCTATTATTTTTATTCCTTTTGTTTAAATACATGCCTAGATTTATCTTTTGTTTTAAGTTTCATCTTTTACACTTTTATTCTTGAAATAATAAACCAATAAAAGTCTAGTAACATTCCATGTGGATTCTATACCCAGATTGGCCTCTATACTCCTATAAAGAGTGTACTAATGGTTTAGCTTTTTTTGCATAGAGGTGAGAGACAAAAACAACAACAAACGCAGGTAACGCGAGCACCGATGTTTCCCAGCCCGATATCGTTAGGCATTTTTTTTAATTTTGGCCTATCCCGTTACAAACTGGATTTTCAACCCGAACACTAAATTGCATTGCCTCCACAATCATTCAAAGATATGTTAGTGATTGAGCATTGTTTCTGGATTTCAAGCCATTGGAATTTTTACCGACACTTCAGTGGAGGTATATGGCTTGTGGTTTTTATTTTCTCTAGAATTATATTATGGAATGTGTATTTTTTAAATCGAGTCTTTTTTACATAAAACGAATTTTAAAAATGAAAGTTTTGATTTTTTTAATCTCGTTTGAACGATATTCAAATCTCATTAGAACAAAATGGAATTTTCTTTAGGACGCCGTCGAATGACCTTCGATCAAGAATCCTCTACTGAGGGTTGCACATCTCATTGGAAGCTCGTTAGAAGGGCAATCGAGCGAGAAAGTTATCTCATTTTAACGAATTCGAGTTTCATTACAATGAAAATTTAATCTCGTTTGAACGAACTTATGTTTTCGTTCAAACGACTATGCCTCCTTAAAATTCATGTTTTTACTATAAAAACATATTTTTGTTTAGATTTTCTAAGACACTTGGTGAAAACGAATTCCCAATATCTGAACTAAAAGTTCTCACTTTTGTGGTTTAGAAAAGCAATTTTATTTTCCAAATCACCATCCCACATATGATTTTTGGATTTTAGTTAAACCCAAGTTTTGATACACTTTTATCAAACCCTTATAGAGTTCTACTGTACTACTGATTTGTGGAGCCATGGCTCTACGACTGAAGAAGAAAGGATCGTGCATCTCGAGGCTAATCGGTGGATACCAAGGGAAGATCACTTCTTATGGAATGTGATGGACTGTGTCATATTCTGAAGAAGATTTGAAGCCCCTACTCATTATACTTAGTGTTTCTAAGTTCTCTGTAAGTCGATTATGCCTGTCACACTCTTTGTGTGTTGAATACTAGGTTTTCCCCAAAAGGAATTTTTCCTTACTTCTTTTGTGATTGTTTGGTTTAATTATTTGTGTGGTTTGGCATAATTAATTTGGACTTTATTTTCGGCACACCTAATTGATAATCAAGATTAATTTTGGTTAAAATAGAATTTGTGTGTTCGTAGATTGAGATACGAATAAATACATAGAAAACCCCATCGTGTTTTTTAAATTGGTATAAAAGCCTGTTGCACTAAGTTTTGTATAATCCTATAAAATTTTGGGCTTATGGATAATTTGTATAATAGGCTATCTATTTTTTATGGGTTTAATTATGCATATTTCAAAGCTCGAATGAGGGAAGCTTTGAAAGAAATTGATGGGCGTGTTTGTCTTGTTTGTGAAAATGGGTGGACACCACCTACTGTGATCAATGGAGAAGTCATTTGTCCTAAACCCTTAACTGCTTTGATGGAGGATTAACTAAAGCGGAGTTAATTTAACTCATGCAATTTAAGTGTCATTTCTGAAGCCGTTGCCCCTAACGAGTTCCATGACATCATCACGTGAACCTCGTTTAAAGAAGCATGGGACACTCTCTAGTTCACTCCCGAAGGTACCAATGTTGTGAAGGCTTATAATCTTTAAAACATCACCACACAAATTGAGACTATTACTAAACTAGAGTCTGAGTCTTTTGATGAATTTATGCACGATTATCTTATATCGTTAACTCTAGTTTGAATTTGGGTGAAAAAATTCCTGAGATGCATATAGTTAAAAAGATTTTGAGATCACTTCTAGCCCGATTTATTCCTAAGGTTAATGTGCTTAATTCGTTAGGTATTTTAGATACGGCTAGGTTAGAAGAACTCGTGGGAGACCTTCAAATTTATGATATCGATATGTTTCCCAAAACTATTAAACCTAAGGAGAAGGGAATTTCTTTAAAAGTTCAATATAAAAAGAAATAGGAGGTTTCTTCTGACTCCGATCATGATTTTGATCTCGATGATCTTGACCATTTTGCAAAAAAAAAAAACTCAAAAATTTCCTCAAACTTAAAAAATAAAATACTTTCAAATAAAATAAGAGTTTTGAGAAAGATAAAAAATATAAATTGGGAAAGAAAAATTTTGAAAAAGAAAGAAAAGATCACCCTAAGAAACATTACGAGAGATATTATGAATGCGAGGGTAAGGGACACAATACTCATGAGTTTTCTATGCGATTAAAGAGAGAAGGCAAAGCCAAATTTGCCTTCAATTCCATACTTAGTGAAAGCGATGTTAAGACGGTGGATTCTGGGGGTGAATCACCGCATGGACGTAACTTCACCGCGTACATGGACAATCATGTTAGTACATCTAGTACACCTCATGATGATGTGGAAGTATATATACATGATAAGCTCGATAATGAGTCTATTCATTTCAAAGAGATTAAGGGAGAAGATGTTTTGAGTGAGGGAAAGAGTGACCTTCAACATGCTCACGCCGATCTTTAAGCCGAAACCTTTAAAGCAAAAAAGAAAAATAAAGATTTGGTGCTTAGAGATTTATCTTTAAAGAAGGAGTTGATGGGTCGATAGAGAGTGAGTCTTCGATGAGAGTTTCTTTAGGAGAGAGATTCATCTTAGTAGAGAGGCAATATGGTGACATAACTAATAAACTGGCTAGTCTTATAAGAGATCTTTAAGCATCTGTGGAGACTCATGAGAAACTTGAAGACTTTGTATCCCAACTCGACAAAGATATCAAACGTGCTCGGGAGGTCAATGTTACCATAGAGGATACATCGAAGAAGGTTGGAAAGATGATCCCTGGTCCCGCTTTCGGTTTTGGGGAGGGGCAAGGAATAAGTTACGATATTTTATTCACTTCCCATGTCATACCGGAACCGATTCCTAAATTTATGGTAGATCCTTATGAGCCTTGACATAATCCATAAAAGAGAGTTTAACCTAAGAAAGAGAACCAAGGTAGACCCAAACAAGTTTATGTTTGAACCTATTACAATAACAGAGGTCACCTTAGGGAATTTTGCTAAAATTTAGGTAGAATTAAATATACACATACTCCCACGCACTGTTATAGCGACTTTTCTAGTCTTAGAGAGAAAGTTGAGTTTCTAGTCACAACTTTACAAAGCTGGAAGAATTTCAACGTATGTCTATGCCATTTGAACACAATTCTAATGCAATAACTAGAGCCAACAACAATAAGGGAAAACAAACGGTTACCTCCACTTGGTTACCTAAACAAAACAACAAAGCCCTAAATAAAATAACAAAGCCCTTGATGTTCACGTCGCTTTCAAGGTTCAAAATACTTCCCAATGGTATTTTTATAGTGGGTGGTCTAGGCACATGACTAGTTACAAGTCATATTTTTACCAACCTTGTGCATCGTAAGGAAGGTAAAGTCACCTTTGGAAGTAGGAGTAGGTCTATTATTTTAGGACGTGGTTGTGTTGAGATACTAGAATTTCCTAAGCTAGATAATGTGTTGTACATTGAAAGGTTGATAGAAAACTTGATTATCATAAGCCAACTTTGCAATGCAAACTTTATGGTAAAGTTTGACCGGTATGAGTGTAACGTATATGATCACTTCAATGAACTATTACTTTAAGGAGTGAGGACCGACGATAATTGATATGGGATCACTCCCAAATCATCTTTTGTGTGAAATAATGCCACAATATCCTCTATAGACCTTTAGCATCAATGACTATGTTATGTGAACTATAGAGACATTGAGAGATTAGTGAAAAAAGACCTAGTGTGTTTCTTACCATCGTGTGGTAAACCAACTACCTCGATTTGTGGTCCTTGCCAATAAGGAAAAAAATTCGAAGTCCCCATCGAAAGTTGAATAATATTGCCACTTCTCTTGTGTTGGAGTTAATACATATGGATATTATGGGGCGTATTCATACAGAGAGCTTAAGTGGTAAGAGATATATTCTCATGATGGTCGATGACTTTTTGAGATACTCTATCATGGGTTTTTTTAGAGAAAATTCCAATGCGGTTGGGTTCCTGACAACCTAATGTCGTGTCCTATAAAACCAACAGGGTGTCAATATTATTCGAATGCGTGATGATAATAACACTAAATTTAAAGAAGCCATGATGGATAGATATTGTGATGGAGTGGACATCAAACACTAGTTTTTAATCCTGCATATTCATCAACAAAATGGGATAATTGAGAGGAATAACCAGACAATACAAGAGATGGATAGATCCATGCTTGTTCGAACAAAAGTGACTAAAAAGTTTTGGGCAAAGAGTGATTACATCATGCCATACGGTAAAGAGGGTATATCTTCATCCACATATGTATAATCGTTTTATGAATTATGGAGAGGAAAGAAATCCAACCTATTGTATTTCTGTGTGTTTAGGAGTACTTGTTACATCTTGAGAGATATAGAGGAATTAGGAAAGTTCAACTCCCGGAGTGAAGAGGGGATATTTTGAGGTTATTAATTATCTAGTAGGGCTTATAGGGTGTATAACCTGGTAATCTTTAAGGTTATGAATTCAATAAACGTCATAATTAGAGACAAAAATTTATCGACGTCTATTGACCCTGAACCCTAGTGTGAGGATGATGGACCCCCAATGATGATACCATCATTCATCGTACTACCCTAGTGGACCCTACTCTTAATTTAAAGGATCTACCCTTTGGTTCTAAAGAGTCATGACCCTTATGATATACTTGGTCATCCCACATTATGTGTCAAGACTCGCGTTCAACTTGATAATGTGGTTAGATACCTTTTCTTACCTCCTCAATCGAGACCATGAATGTGAAATAAACACTCAAGGATGAGCATTGGATATCTTCTATACGAGATGAGTTCCTTCAACTTTGCAAGAATATTTGTCTGAAAGTTAGTCCCCCGACCTATTGAGACAAATATGATAGGTACCAAGTGGATTTACAATAATAAGATTGATGAGAATGGTACCATAGTTCGTTATATGGCTAGGTTGGTCTCTCAAAGCTACACACAAATTGAGGGTGTAGGATTTAACGAGATATTCACTCCTATTTCTAGGCTTGAGTCCGTCCGCTTACTACTCACCATAGCATATCATTTATGCTAGGTTATATCAAATGCATATTAAGATTGCCCTCCTTAAAAGAAATTTACATGAGAAAGTGTACGTCGAACAACCAAAGGGGTTTAAAAACCTAAAGCACTCGAGATATGTCTATTATCTTAAAAAGGCCATGTATGGTTGGAAGAAAGCACCTTGTGCTTGGTATGAGAGGCTCACTTCTTATCTCTTAGCTCGTGACTTTAAGATAGGGAGAGTGGATAAAACATTATTTGGGAGGAGAGAGACGGATGCTATTATGGTTGCCCAAGTCTATGTGGACGACATAGTATTTGGATCCATGAGATCCTAACATGATCACACTTTGATGAGGAGATGAAGAGAGAGTTTGATATGAGCATGGTTTGTGAGCTTACATGCTTCTTAGGTCTCCAGGTACATCAACTAAAGGATGGGATATTCATATCTTAGTCCAACTACGCTAGGGACCTATCAAAAAAAATTTGTTTAGACTTCGCTAAGCACTCATGCACCTTATGAGTATAGCAACTAAGCTTAGGAAAGATATTTTAGGCAAGGACGTAGAGAAAACCCTTTATAAGATCATTATAGGTAGTCTTATCTACTTAACCGCTAATCTTCCCAATATTGCCTTTAGCGTTGGAGTCTACGCGTGATACCAAGCGTCCCCGAAAGAGTCTCACTTGATCTCACTTAAATGTATCATCAAATACATGAGTGGCATTATTTCCTATGGTATTTTGTATTCCTTTGAAATAGATGACCGTTTGTTCGCCTATTCGTATGTCTATTGGCCTGATGATGTTGATGGTTGTAGGAGCACCTCGGGTGGGTGTTTTTACTTTAGGAGTGATCTTGTCTCTTGATTGAGAAAGAAAAAACTCCAAATAGCCACTGGGAGTTGTTACACACAACTCTTATGTATGAAGCAAATGTTGGAAGAATATTGGATTTCCTAAGGAACAATGACTATTCCGTGTGACAATACGAGTGCAATCCATATATCCCGTAATCTAGTCCAACATTCTCACACAAAGCACATTAGGATACGTGAGAATTTCATTCATGATCTCATTGAGTAGAAGGTCGTGTCCTTGATCTTTGTGAGCACCGAACGATAATTAGTCGATATTTTCACAAAACCTTTAGATGCACTTAGATTAAAGAATCTTAGGAAGCCTTTAGGCATTTTCTCCGTTGATTGATTTCGAGTATTTTATCCAGTGTAGGTGATTATCATGTCCATATCTTATATCCCTATTGTTAGATTGTATTTCTATTGTATTTATACGTTTTTCTTTATGATATATTTTTAAAAATTCAAACATATTTTTAATTTTTAAGAAAAAGTTTGAAAAATTGAAAAAGATTTTATTTTTGATAAAATATTTAAAAAGATAAAAAGATTTTGTATTTTCATTTTTCACCATATATGGATGAACGGTTAAGATATATGGATTTGTTTCGTTAGTGTGCTTAATAATGTGTGGATAACATTTCGTTGATCATTGATGACTACTTTCTACATGTTAGACTCCTTGTCACCTTTATTGCACACGAGCACAGAGTTTTTGAACATTGTACTTGTTTATCATATGTCGAATATGATGTTCTCGTCTCAATCTTGCTTAATAACGAACAAAATGTAAAACAGATAAGTTGTACTTGTCAAAACCATTGCCCGAATTTCGTTTCCTGAAAAATATTAATATATATTAAGTAATGGAAAGGGGTTATGAAAGAGTAAAATTCTCTTTGCGTTAAAATACACCATTTGCCAAAAGAGCCTAAAAAGATTAACGGAACACAAAAAAAAGAAGTGCCAATGCCATTTATTTTATATTCAATGAAGCTTCGCTACATATGAGCATTATGACATCTTATAAATATTTGAGAGCGAATTCTTATATATGAGATATTCTGAGGTGTTTTAAAGTAGAAAATCAATGGGGTTGCACAATAGAATCTGTTAAAAAGCACTAAATAGTTTGGCGTTATTGATTTGAGAATTATTTAAATCCATGGCATGTTGCATAAATCAAGTCAATTTCATTTAAGTCCAACGTTTTTACATCTAAGGTTGAAATTGAGTTCTTTCTTCAGAAGTATATCATAACTTCGTGCACCTATGTTATGAATGTTTACGGTGCTTTGCCTATGGAAAATGTTCACATAATTACATTTTGTTTCAATGATTCTTATATTTTTGTGTTATTCCATGGTGACTATGTGTTTTGTACCTATATGTATATTTTTTTACGTATACTTGAAAAACTTAAAAAATTTCAAAAATAGTTTTTTGATAAGGGAGAAAACATTATGCCTTTTTAGATTATCATAACATGTGCTATATCGATTATCTTTGTGATGATATATTTTATTCTTTATGTGATTCTTATTATTCATGCAACATGCCATGGATTTAACCCTTTGTGATGATATATTAGATTCTAACCCTTTGTCTATTACGGACAAAAAGGGGGAGAAAAATTAAGGGGGAGATTATTTTTACTTTAAACTTGTACACATTACGACGTTTCTTTGTATTATGTGGGTGTGTCTTTTCTGCTTTGATGATGATTTCATAGACTACATAAGATGAAGATAAAGTTAGCCATTGGTAGAATAATATCACTTAAAGAAAAATTTCAAATGCCGTTCTGTTTCTTGGATTTGGGAGGACATTAGGACACATTGTCTTAATGGTTTTATTATAATTTGATTTTAGATTTTTATTTTATACCGGAATAGACAAGGGGGAGATTTTTAAGAGAAAGATTTTATAATTGCTCATAGCTTAGGCATTTTTGAATTTTGGTGTATCCCATTACAAACTGAAGTATCAAGATGAACTCTAAATCAGCATTTCCTCCACGATCATTCAAAGGTATGTTAGTAACAGAGTATTATTTCCAGATTTCAAGCCGTTGGATTTTTCACCAAGACTTCAATGGATGTATATGACTTGTGGTTTTTATTTTCTCTCAAATTATATTATGGTGTATTTAATTTTTAAATCGAGGCTTCTTGATATAAAAAGAATTTTTAAAATAAAAATTTTGATTTTTTAATCTCATTCGAATGAGATTGAGATTTCGTTCGAACGCCATCGAATAAGAATCCTCTACTAAGGATTGCATATCTCGTTAGAAGGACGATCGAACGAGAAATTTGTCTCATTTAAACGAACTAGAGTTTCAGTAGAACGAAAAGTTAATCTCGTTCGAACGATCTTGTGTTTTCGTTCGAACGACTTCATCGCCTCGAAATTCGTGTTTTTGCTATAAAAATCTATTTTGCTTAGATTTTCTAAGACTTTTGGTGAAAATAAATTCTCAATATCTGTACCGAAATTTCTCACCTTTATGTTTTAGAAAAACACTTTTCTTTTCCGAATCATCATCCCACATATGATTTGTAATGTTTATTGAAATTCAAGTTTCTATACACGTACATCAAATCCTTGTGGATTTCTACTGTGTTACTGATTTGTGGAGCCGAGGCTCTACGACTGAAGAAGAAAGGATTGTTCATCCTGAGGCTGATCGGTGGATACCAAAGGAAGATCGCTTCCTATGAACGGTGTTGGACTATGTCGTATTCTGTAAGAAGATTTAAAGACCTTAGGCGTTATACTTAGTGGTGCTAAGTAGTCTGTGAGTCGATTGGATCTGTCAAACTCTTTACAATGTTGAATACTAGGTTTTACCCGAAAGGGGTATTTCCTTACTTCTTCTGGGCTTGTTTGGTTTAATTATTTACATGGTTTGGCATAATTAATTTGGACTTTATTTCCTGCACACCTAATTGGTAATCAAGATAAAATTTAGTTGAAATTGAATTTGTGTGCATGTAGCCTAAGATACAAATAAATTCATAGAAAACCCCATCGTGCTTTGTCAACAAGATGAAGAGAAGCTAAACTTTGGTGCATAAAATAAGATCTTAAAGCATATATGTATATGAAACTTGGGTCTTAAACTAGAGGTGAAACTAGGGTTTTGGAGGCTCTTGGATATGACTAGGAAAATAATTTTTCCAAAAAGTCCCACTAAAAAGTAATGTCAACACTCCTTTGTATAAAAACACATTTTTTGAGGAAGCAAATTTTTGGAGGGTTCGTAGAACAAAAACAAGGGGTCGTTCGAATGAAGCTTCATAACTCGTTCAAACCAAACTAAACCTCGTTCGAATGAACACGGCTATCTCATTCAATGATACTTCGAACGAGCTTTGAATAAATATTTTCTGAGATGTAGAACTTTCTCATTTGAACCTCGTGTGAATGTCATTCAAATGACATAAGAATCTCGTTCGAACGAACTACAAGAATTCGTTTAAGCGGATTTTAAAACTCGCTCGAACGACTTTGTTCAAAAAATATTTTAAAAATGACTTCAAAACAATATTTTATAAAAACACTTAAAACAACACCCGTTACTAAAATCCAAGTATCAAAACACACACACACACATACACACACACACACACACACACACACACACATATATATATATATATATATATATATATATATATATATATATATATATATATATATATATATATATATATATATACACCTTATGAGATCCTTGAATGTTAAAGACGAAACGATGCGCAAAACACGACATGATGATTTAAATGCTCTAACTTGGTCGCTACGGTATTCAATCAAACACGTCATAGGGTTGAAGGGTAAACACACTCAAGTCCTAACCTTTGACCCAAGGCTTTGTACAAACATGGAATAAGCCAAAACATACAAATTGACTCTATTAATAAATTTATCCTTACAATCACCAATTAAAATTAATCGTGTAGAGCATCGTAGTCCCTTGTTAAGTGAGATTTCTCATTGGGATCTTAAATCACCTTTCCCTAAGCTAAAAAGACTTTTTATATTTAAATTATGTTATCTGAATAGTCCAGGAAATTTCTATCCAACATAATCGAATAGCCGATGTCTTTTAGTCCTAATTCATACCGAAAATTATCCACCTACGTGGACAAATCATAAACTAACACGTGTCATCTAATATGCAGAATGCCGACGAAAATACAAAATGCCGACCAACATGAAGAATGCCGATAAAAAATAAGAAGACCGACCAACAGGGTCAACAAAGCGTCAACAGTCATGTAGCACTTATGTAAATGTCTAATCTATAAAGGAATTCCATCATTTTACATTCCACCTCTCTATCTGCTCATGAGACTATAAATACATTGTAACTCCTTCATCCAGGGTTAGTTTTAAGCCATTCAAATACGAGAGGTAACAGAAAATACAAGTCAATAAGAAATACAATGGACGTAGGCTTTTCCCTTATAGCCAAACCACTTTAAAAACCTTTGTGTCTCTTTTACATATCTTTATTTGTGATTAAATAATTAGACATAGTCTAGCTTTTAACATCAACAGATTGGCGGCGTCTGTGGGAGCATATTTCTAAATTTTTCACTTATTCATTTATCAGCATTCCAAAAATGACTGACATTCCTGAATCCAGTGCCAGAAACAATGGAAATCCACATATTCCATCTGTTCCTCCAATAAATAATATCTGAATGGAATCTTGGCTAGTCTTGCCAGAGGACAGGAGGCTATGTAAGATATTATTAGGCAACTGGCCCAAACACTACAAGTTGGATCTCCCGCCTTATCTAGTCACAAGAATAGAAATATGCCACCACCGCCTCCAAGAACCTGCAGGCACAGCCAATCCAGGACTAACTGAGACACGTCCTACTGCCTCGGAGCAAGTTCTTCTCTCAGGACTTCAGAACCTTATAATGAGCAATCCTTTACTCCTGAAAGATTAAGTGCTTTAGAAAGGTTAAGCAAAGCATCTCCCTTTGATCATTTGGGACCTAAAGGGACTAGAATGTTCCCAGGGCATTATCAAGGAATACTTGATGACCAGCCGATTAACGTGAGGGCTCAGCCCAATTTAAATCCGATGCCCGATGATCTATCCACACCAAGCAGACCTCACAGGAGGAAAGATCAGCACAAACAGTTGGTCATAACACCCGAGCTACAATGCATAAATCTGATTTTGGCAATAATACATGAAAGGGCTCTATTCAATGATTGGAAAATAGATTAGGAGAGATGGTGAAGGCGAAGAACCCTTTACAACGAAGCTTTGTGAAAGGGTCTCCTTTCGTACAAGCTATTGTGGATTTTCCTACTCCTTCAAAGTTCAAAGCTCCTATGGTTACTCTCAAGTATGATGGAAAGACATATCCTGTTCTTCATATAGAATAGTACCAAACAACAACTGATATTTATGCAGTTCCTGACAAAATGAGATATAGTTCATTCTCAGGTACAATCACAGGTCCTACTCAGATTTGGTACAATAGCCTTCCTCGGGGATAAATTTCTAGTTTTAACCAGTTTTTCAAACTATTTATTAGTAACTTATGCTTTGGAGCCAAACCAGTAAAAAAAGAAGCTAACCTGCTATGTGTGAGGCAGCGGGTAAGAGAAAGCAGCAGGGATTACATCACTCGCTTTGACAATGAGAAATTGGAGGTGATTGATTACAAGGAGAAAATAACTATTATAGCTCTCATGAGTGGACTACTCCCCGAGAAGATTTAATACACTCTTGCCAAAAATCCTCCCAAGACTATGACTAAATTAATGGCCAAAGCAGCCAAGATAATGAACATCGAGGAAGCCATGGTAGCAAAACATGGATCGGGCATAAATTCTGAGGGCAAAACTAAAAAGAAGGAGCAGAAGGAACACAAGGAGCATAAGGATTCAAGGCAAAAGAAGATTGATGACATGCTTAGGAAATATGATAATTACACTCCATTAACGATGGCCTTTCACCATGTTTTCGAGGAAATTAAGCACTGTAAGGAGGTACGTTGGCCCGAGAAGCTAAGAGCACCTACTGGGAAGAGATGGATCCAAATAATGTGAATTTCATAAGGACCATGGACATACTACAAACCGTTGTATTGCTCTACAAAATGATATAGAAAACCCTCATTCGACGAGGAAAACTGGACAAGTTTATTGATCGACGGATGACAAAGGAGCTCGACAAAGGTCAAGGTCTCCATGCAGGCCCAGGGAAGAAAAGAAAAGAACTCATGAAGATGATCCCGATTTCCCTAAAAAAACCAAACAACCAGAACGTAAGGTATTTACACTTAGTTTTAGTTTTGATTGTCAGATGATTATGTGTGGAGATGCAGGAGGTGGAAATCACACTGCAGAGAGAAAAGATTACCTTAATGAGGATTTATCTTGTTCTTAAATCTAGAGGATCAATTTAGCCAAGGAAGAGAGGACGAGGAAGGTGAATAAAGAAAAATTGGTGATTGGGTTTTCCAAAAATGATCTCTGAGGAATTTTGTACCCCCATGACGACCATTTAGTGGTCAAATTCAGATATCTGGATACAGTCATTTCCAGGGTGTTGATTGACAATGGTAGCTCAGCAAATATCATATTTTATTCCTACTTTCAAAAGATGGATTTAAAGCTCAGTCAATTAGATCCGTACTACAGGACCTTAAATGATTTTTTAGTGAAAAAGTTTATCCTTTGGGCACAATCAAGATGGAGGTGTTTCTCGGCACCTGGCCAGCAAGTCGGACAGAGAAAATTCATTTCTTTATGATGGAAAAGAACATGCAGTCAGCCTATAATGTCATCATGGGAACAGTAGGGTTGAAGAAGTTTGAAGTAGTTCCCTCAACAGTCCATCAGTGTTTAAAGTGTAATTACTCCTCAGCGAGCAAAAAGATCTTGAGGAAATAAAGAAGAAGACCACCACTTACCAAATTGACATTATTGAGCCTAATAATTAATCTGAGGTTGAAACCTTAGATCCAAGGGAGGAGATAGAGTTGGTGAAAGGACAAATTATGGAAGCAATGGAAAATATCATTACAATCAAGTTGTACGTGTTGCTCGATACCTGGACAACAAGTTGGATAGAGAAGATTCATTTCTTTGTGATGAACAAGAACGTGCAGTCAGCCTATAATTTCATCATTGGCAGAGTAGGGTTGAAGAAGTTTGAAGTAGTTTCCTCAACAGTCCAATAGTGTTTGAAGTTCTCGACCTACTTCAGAGTAAGTGTAGTGAAGGGTGATTGAAAAGTAGCTCAGAAATATTATTAATCCTCTACTAAGCAAGAAGATCTTGAGGAAATAAAGAAGAAGACCACCACTTACCAAGTGGACATTACTAAGACTAATAGTGAATCTGAGGTTAAAACCTTAGATCCAAGGGAGGAGACAGAGCTGGTGAAAGGCCAAATTATGGAAGCAGCGGAGAATATCATGACGATAAGACAAAGCGAACTACACAGGTAGGCTCAACACTAGACCCGATTCTTAAACATGAGCTACTGGCATTCCTAAGACAGAGAAAGCACGCATTTGCCTAGAGTTATGAGGATATGCTTAGGATTGATCCTAATTTCCTCTTCCATGAACTCAACATCAATAAGGACGTCAAGCCAGTGAAATAAAGGTGCAGGGTGTTTATCCCCGAGAAGAATCAAGCTATTCAGGAGGAGGTAAAGAAGCTTCAAAAAGCCTCATTCATTAAAGATGTGGAATATCCAGATTGGTTGGCCAACGTTATTATGGTCAAGAAGAAAAATAATAAGTGGAGAATGTTTGTATACTTCACTAATCTGAATAAAGCATGTCCAAAGCATCATTTTCGTGCCCAGGATTGGCCAGCTTATGGATGCTACGTCAGAACACAAGCTATTGAATTTTATGAAGCCTGAAGATAGGGAAAGTACCTCTCTTATTACTCCTCGAGGAACTTACTATTATAATGTGATGCCCTTTGGTTTGAAAAATGCAGGTGCCACCTACTAGAGGCTAGTAAACAAGGTCTTTGAAGATCAAATGGGCAAGAACATGGAAGTGGATATGGATGACATGCTGACGAAGATCAAGATATCCTCTGACCTCAGCCAAACATTTGATCAGTTAGAAAAGCACCAGATGAAGATAAATCCGATAATATGTGTGTTCGATATGCATGAAGGAATGTTCCTCGGGTACATAGTAAATCAAAAGGGAATTGAGGCTAATACTGATAAAATAAAGGCACTAATTAAAATGCAGTCTCCTACTTGCAAGAAGGATGTTCGAAGGCTCATTGGGTGAGTAGATGCTTTAAATAGATTCGTGTCCCATAAAACAAATAGGTGTTTACCACTCTTCAAGGTGATGAGGAAGACTTTTGAATGGAACAACGAATACAAGAAATATTTTCAGGAGTTGAAAAGTATCTAAGATCACCCCCATTGCTCTCCCGACCAGTTTTAGGAGAAAAATTGTATTTGTACTTAGCCGTTTTTGAGTTGACTGTAAGTTCTACTTTAATACGAGAAGATAATGGAGTTCAGAAGCCAGTCTACTACACCAGCAAAGCCTTCCGAGGAGCATAAATCAGATATCCACGACTAGAGAAACTTACTATAGTCTATAGCGCTTATAGAGGCATTCCGACGTATAAATCCTTATTTCCAAGCGCATGCTATAGTGGTGTACACTCATATGCCTCTTAGACAAGCTCTTCATAAACCTAAAAAGTCTGGTAGATTAATGTATTGGACAATAGAATAAGGGGAGTAGGATATTGAATATGAGCTAAGGTCCTCATTAAAGGGCCAAGTTGTGGCATACTTAATTATAGAATTCACTTATTCAGAGGTCCCCGAGCAATAATGAGTTCATGTAGAGAAAACCCCAATAGGGGAGAGCTCAACTGAAGTCATCACCGACAAATAGTCCGTGCAGTCCCCAGCAGGGGAGAGCTCAGAAGAAGTTATTGTCGACCTATCGAAACCATCAACCATGATGTAAGAGATGGCTCAAAGATATAATGAGGCAAAAAAGAAGGTATTCCACTATGGGATACTGTCAGACAAAGGCTATGAAAACATCATCCCAGTATGGAATCTATATGTGGATGGATCTTCGTGTGTAATAGGAAGTAGAGCATGTATTATACTCAATACCCCTAACGGATTTATATTGAGTACGCACTTAGATTCCAGGTCCAGGCCTCAAACAATGAAGCAGAGTATGAAGCATTAATTATGGGATTAAGTTTGCCTCAAACAATAAATGTCGAGCAAGTAGTGGCACACAGTGATTCTTAATTGGTGGTCAATCAGATCTTAAGTTTGTATGGAGCCCAAGGTGAATTAATGACAAGGTACCTAGTCAAAGCTACAGAGTTTATATCCAAATTGGCCACTGTTTGAATGAGCAGGATTACAAGATTGGAGAATGCTCGAGATGATGCACTTGTTCGGCTTGCATCAGTAACCACGATTGAACTTAGGAGAACAATCCCCATTGAGATTCTAGCTAGTCGGAGTATTGATGAAGATTTGATGATTAATTTAATTGTAATAAATATGGGACCTTCTTGAATGGATCCCACCAGAGCTTACATTGAAAAAGAAATTTTACCAGCAGATCCAGTTGAGGCAAAAAAGCTTAAGTATAAGGCAGCAAGGTATGTGTTAGATAAAGGAATTTTATACCAAAAAGGATTAACAGATACTTTGTATCGTTGCGTTCATCCAGTAGAAGTTAGATATCTGATAGAAGAAGTTCATAGGGGGTCTTGTGGAGCTCATGGGCAGGAAGATCATTACTTCAGTGAAAGAATACTCAAGGGTACTACTGGCTAACCATGAGGGCAGATTGTACAACTTTTGCAAAGAAATGTGAGAAGTGCCAAAAGTTCTCTAACATTTGTAAAACTCCACATGCTGCTTTAACCCCAGTTAGTTCACCCTGGTAATTTGATATTTGGGGAATAGACTTGGTCGTGCCATTGCCAATTACCATAGGAAGATTCAGGTACTTGGTCGTTGCTATTGATTACTTCATAAACTGGATTGATGAAAAGCCATTAATAGATATGGTTTGCCATATGCCTTCTTTACAGATCATGGCACACAGTTTGAGAATGATGAGTTTGTAGCGTATTGCGCCCAGTCCAAGATTCAGAAGTTGCATTCTGCTCTAGGTCATCCTTAAAGCAATCAGAAAACCGAGGTGAATAACAAGACTTTGCTCAATGGGTTGAATAAGAGACTTGATGATGCAAAGGGGAACTAGATAAATGAATTTAACTTAGTATTATGGGCCTATCAAACAACGCCTAGGTATGCAACAGGGGAAACACCATACATGCTAGCATTTGGGACCGAAGCAATAGTACCATCTGAGATAGGTTTTCCCACTCATAAAGTTTTAAATTTTGATTCTCCCGTCAGTGAAGTGATGCGAAGGCTAGACCTTGATATTTTGGAAGAGGTGCGAGAAGATGCATCTTTGAGGATTGCTGCCTATCAACAATAAACAACATGCTTCTATAAAAGAGGGCAGCCGACCAACTTAAAAAGGGGGGTTATGTACTTAAAAAGGTGATTCAGAAGATCAACAAGCCAGAAGCCAATTGGCACGGACCTTATCGTATCTCAGGAGTTGTTTAACCAGGAACTTATCAAATTGAAACTTTGGAGGGGGAAGAATTAAAAAATCCTTGGAACACTGAGCATCTTAGGAAGTACAGTAATGTAGCCAACAACATCTTTTGTAATCAATTTGCTTCAGTATTAATAAAAAGTTGGTTTTTTCTCATTTTTTAAAATACTTGGTCGGCAAGAATTCACTAATGGGTCGCATTAGATCGTAAATGGCGATACTTAATCGGCAAAACACAAACCCAAGTCAAAATAGGATTTTAAGTCCTCAGTACTTGGTCAAGAAACATCAAGGATAAAACGCTGTATAAAAATAAACAAGTTTTATCCAAACAGAGCAAAATGGAGGAAGAATGTTGTGAAGATTCCTAAATAGGAATGTAGACACATATTCCACATACGCTTGGTTAGCACTGGTAAATAATGCTAAACCTAAAAATTTAGGTGCATTAGTAGAACCTATAGCAATGCCACGGGTGACTAGTGCTAAACTTGGATTTTAATCTAGATACACTAGTGGAACCTATAGCCACATTAATGATAACTAGTATTAAACTTAGAAATCTAAGTATATCAGTAGAACCTATGATAATCTCATTGGTAACTGATACTAAATTTATGCGAATGCCTAAGTGTATCAATAGAACTAATAAGGAAAAAAAGTCATTCAGGTATCCAAAATTAACAAGATAAGTTAATAAATTGCATTTTATTTATAATAATGATGATTACATGCAAATATTGTGTATAAATGAAATACAAAAACAAATTATTCTCAAGATTATTCTACTGGATGCTTTTCTTCAGCTTTAGAAGAGCTCGGAGTTGGTTCCATGCCTGCTGGAGGATCATCCAATGTGTATGGAGAATTGATAAAGTTAAAATCTTGAAGCATTCTCCTGTTACTGTTGCTCGGAGTATTCAACAAATGAGGGGGCCGAATTATTTACAGCTCATCGTAAAGGCCATAATCCCGTAAATATTTGGAGATCATTCATTGGGGAATGGTTTTTACAGGGATCCATCTAACATCAAGCTTGAAGGGACACTTATCATAGTCCAATAACCTAGGATCAACCCAGTACCATAGTTTGTTGTCCTGTTTAACCTTCATAACTGTTAGGTGATTGGTCCAGCCTCATTTATAGCCTTCGTACTGAGCCTGACTAAAATGATCATTAAATTGTCCAAGAGCTTTATTTTACCCTTCCATCCAAACTTCTCTGGGTTTCTTGTGAGACTGGAAGGTTAATCTTTCTACCTGGTGTTGCAGCTTCTTCAACACTCCATCTTAATTTGTAATTGAGAAGACTAGGTGGAAAGTTGCTCGTCCTGATCTTAGATCTTTTGAGATATCTCAGCAATGGCTAAGTTCTTGGCCTTTATCTATGTAGCTTGATTGGCAAACATTTATTGAGTTCTGGCCTCATCGGTTGTAGGTTGTCTAGATATTGATATTAGTCGGGAAGTAGAAGCAGTTTTAGATTTCTTCAAGGATTCCAGTTCCTCCATTAGCGTAGCATTATTGGTTTTCAAGAATAATACCCCTTCATCAGCAGTATAAGTTATAGAAGGATCCTTCAAAGAATCCAGTTCACTCATTAACTTGTTATTTTTTCCTCCAATAACTTGGCAATAGCTCTAGCTTCATCAACCTCACACTTGAGCAAGAATTCCCTCTTCCGAAAAGCAAAAATGTGCTTATCTAACTTCTCTTCAAAGCCCTGAGCTCCACTTAAGGCCTTTTACTTGGCCTCATAATCAGCGTGAAGGAGATCCTTAGATTCATTATGCTTTTCTTGAAGTTCTTCAATCATTTCAATATAAGCCACGTTATTGGCCACAACCCAATGAAGAAGAAACTAAAGATAAATATATGCATCTTTGGTTTTATCAGTGTCATCTATCCCGAGAAAGTTTAATAAATCTTCCTCGAATAAAGTCATATGACCAACCTTAAATAAACTGTTGCAGCACTTGAGTGGATCTGAATCATTGGAAAAGATCTGTTACATCTTGGCCATGAACTAGAAAAATAAAGAGATATCCAATCAATAACAAGAAAAAAATAATAAACAACCAAGAAACGATAAATAGTATGAAGAAAAAAGTTCTTTTATTGATATGAAGGAAAATTACAAGTACAATAGAAAAGAAATGAAAGAAAGGCAAAAAATACATAGGCCAACTGTCAAGAAAATCTACACCTTCTCAATATCAGCTTCAACTCTAGCTTAGTTAGTAGAAGGTATGGCTCGAGTGACTTTCTCGGTGGATGGGAGGACTAACTCAACAACATTCTTAGGTTCATCAGCTGAAGACTCAACCACCAGAGATGACTCCCAAGAACCAACATCATCTTCAACTTCAATATCCATGTTGGGGGGAGAGCTAGGCTCATGCCGTTGGAAAATTTTAGAGTCTTCTGCTGCGCTAACCTCCTTTAGAGAAGCCGACCAACCATCCTTGAAATATTTTTCTTTGCATACTCAATCTGAGCAGAGGCATCAGTGATAGATTTATACTAGACTTTATTGAAGTAATTTTCTCTAACCTTCTTCCTTTTGGCCTTCTCAATAGTTATGCCCTTAGCTAGCTCAACCACTTGCTTTCGAGCTTTAACAACATCATTTTCAGCAGTCTTCCGATATTCCTTAGCAACTTTTGTTTTGTTGTCCCAAATTTTCCTTTCATTCTATAATGCTTGATGGGAATCAATAAGGTACTTCTTGAGACAAAGAAAGCCCTCTTTAACATCGGTTGAAGAAGAATAAAGATCATCATCCTTCTCCAACATTTAGTTAAAATCAACCAGGAGCTCTAAAGAAGAAAGAAAAAATCAGTACAAGAAATCAAAGATAAAATACAAAGCATGAAAGAGCAAGGCTTTGAGCATCCCTTTCAGAAATTTTAAGTCGGGGCATAGAAGAAGCAACACCCTTGTGGTCTGGAAGAGTACCAGACTTAATCAATTTCCTGGCCAAGCCAGGACCTGTGGCTACAGAGGAGCTAACAGCAGATGGAGGAACACCGACCAAGCTCTATTAGTCGGCATCAATAACCTATTTAACCTTCATAGCAGCAGGACCTCTCCTCAATATTTTTAAGACAGAATTATCTCCTGGGGGCTTCTTCTCAACATCATTCTTATTTTTGGACCCACCATCCACTGGCTTATGGGTGCCAGCAGCAGCATCATCTCTAAGAAGGATGGAAAATTTTCTTTTGCCCGTGGCTGCAGAAAGAGGAAAGTCTGACTCAAGAGCAGACGAAGGGCCAACAACAAGTTCACCACTACCTGATGAAGTGGACATTGGGTCATGCTCCAAGTCAAGCACAATGGTAGGAGCAACAGTAGAAGGCTGGGCAATAAAGGAGGTAATAGAACTCATGTATTTTAGCAAGTATGAGGCCGACCTAGTATGCTCTTCACCAATTTTTTTATAAAGGCCTTAGAGAAAATTGAGCTCGTCAATCTTAATATCACCCTCCTTGGGACACTTCCTCTTCCTATAAACTTCAAGTAAGCAAACAACCAATGTTAATTAACATTTTAGAAGATAATTCAACATCATAAGCATATAAAATATATTTTATACAATATATGCCAGGACCATCTTGAGGGCATCTTGGTCTAGTATATACTTCTTCCCCTTCAAGAGGTACTTATTGCTAAATTTTGGCAATAACCCCATGATCAAAGTAATCCCTATTGGAATCAGGCAGATTGACGACTAGAGCTTTATTAATTGATCTAATTTTCAAATAATATGTACTGTCATTGGTGACCTATTTATAACAAAACATGATCTCAGGGATACTGATGTGGGTCCCAGGGATTTGATTAAGCCTATGGACACCATTAACTATTCTTCAGGTGTTGAGGGGTACTCTAGCAGGTACAATATCAAAGTATTGACCAAACTCTAAGCAAAACCGATTTGGGGGAATAGTGAAGCCACATTCAGCTATGAATAAGGAAGGAATCCAATGACCTTCAGATAAAGAAAAAAATCTACAGGGGGATTAGGGAACTCTAAGTCTACCCAGTCCGGTATATTCCATTCTTTTCTAAACTCATCTACAGAGACAATAACGTAAACCATGATTCGATATGAAGAAAAGAATAAAGAGAAAGAATTCTTACAAAAATTTAAGGATTTAGCAATAACTAGAAGACATGAAGAACGATCGCACGAAAGCTCAAGAATTTTCAGCCAAAACTTAGAAGGTTTGAGGTAAGAGACAACCGAAAATGTACTGACTTTATAGATTGCCTCAAAAACCGGCGAGCGCAATGATTAAAAAGAAACGACGATTTAAATTTTGGTGGCGAGGCAGCAAAAACGTATTTTCCTTAATACTATTTGCTAAAGTTCAGAATATTTACAAAAATGCTATTAGCAATACACGCTACATGCCACGCTAATAAAAAATTTCAAGTGTGGGAAGTTGACAACTGACCAAGCATCAAGAATATAGCCCAAGCTACAACGAGAGCTAAATGCTCCATACTTTCAAGCAAGCATCAATCATGGAACATTGGGGGATTTTGTTGATACAAAAAATTATCCACCTACGTGGACCAATCAGAAAGGAAAACGTGTCGTCTAACATATAGAATGTCGACTAACATACAGAATGTCGACCAACAATAAGAAGAACGACCAACAGGGTCAGCAAAGCATCAACAGTCATGTACACTGTGAACTCCATGTACTGATGTAAATGCCTGATCTATAAAGACATTCCATCCTTTTACGTTCCACCTATCTATCTCATCATGAGACTATAAATACACTGTAACCCCTTTATCCAGGGCAAGTTTTAAACCATTCAAATGCGAGAGATAACACATAATATAAGGCAATAAGAAATAGAGTGCACGTGGCTTTTCTCTTATAACCGAACCACTTTAAAAACCTTTGTGTCTCTTTTACATATCTTTATTTGTGATTAAATAATTAGACCTAGTCTAGTTTTTTACATCAACAATCCCATAATTAATGACAATGACTCCAATGAAGATGATATAATTAATTCTGTTTAATTATATACCATTGGTTCAATTCATTCCTTAAAAATTAAACCCGTTCATGTAGAACTACCGAACTCACTCATATTCAATTCCAAATAATTATTACTTAGGAGTTTTAAGAATATCGAATGTCGTGATTAATTCCCTCCATTGGGGAACAAAGGAAAAGTTAACACCGAAAATTAATTACTACACATTCTTAAAACACCAATGGAGATCGTGGGGTTTATGAAGCCATCTCCCATTTAATATTTTGAACTTGAGGGTATTTAAGAAAAATATTTGTTCGATTCTAAACACTCGAATTAAATCATTAGTAATTTTTCAGTTACTGAACAAATTAAATTATATGGTTTCTCTATTTTATTTTATTTTTCAAAACAAAATAATTTTTCGTTAAAATAAAATTTGGAGATCGTAATTTAATTTATATCTCTAATTAATTACCCGATTAAATTTAATTTTAGAAAAAAAATCATAATTAAAAAAAATGATCTAGGCTAGTCACATGTGTAATTTAGGTTATCCATAATAATGTGGGTTCTTGATTAATTAATTAACCAGAACGCGATAATTATCAACATGAGTAAAATAGTATAATCATATTAAAACACAATCACATGCAATTATAATTAAAATATGATACAAATTTCCTTTTCTATCATGGCCTAGAGTTCTTCTTGAATTAGAACTCTTCAAGATGAAGAGTTCCATTTAAAATAGATTCTTAATGAGCTAGAATCCTCCACTTAGATTTCCCCATGAATAAGAGTTATCTATAAAGTAGACTTCCCCATAAAGAAGAGTCAATTCTGAAATAGTCTTCTCCATGAATAAGAATCCATTGTGAAGTAGACTTCTTCATAAATAAGAGTCCTCTATTAAGTAGACTTCCCCATGAACAAGAACTACTTCTGAAGTAGACCTTCTTTATGAACAAGAGTCCTTCATGAATTATATTTCTTCATAAATAAGATTCATATATAAAGTATACTTCCTCATGAACCAGAGTCCTTTTTGACGTAGACTTCTTCATAAATTGGAGTTCACATTGAATTCGAACTCTGAAAATACTCATATGTAATTCGAAAAATATCGGGATGAAGAATCATCAAACAACGTTTAAAAAAAATCTTCCTCTGGGCCCTAATAGATCGTTGGCTCGATCGATCATATCCTAGACCCGATCGATCGACCATGTCGGCAAGAGCTCCTTCCCAACTTTGCGAATCTCATGTAAAAACCTTCATAACTAGATCAAAACTTTGCCAAAATCCATGCAACTTTTCCTATGATGAAATACATTAAAAATAATATATTCTAATAAGTAAAAATTATTATATCCCCTCACAAACTTCGATAAATGCATCGATTAGTGTAGTAATTAAAAATAATCTAATTATTACGACCAAATCGAATATATGAAATGTAACTATGGATAAACCACTATAGGATCTATCCACATAAAACAACATTCATGTGACCATTATGGGAGGGATATAAATATTAGAACCCTACAAAATTATGTCATTATGATATAATATAAAAATATTTATATTTCTTCAACATGTGAAACTAGGATTTTATGATGGACAACATGAATCTTTTTAAATCAGATTAATCTATAACCGAGTATCTGATACCAATTATTGGGGATTGATATTATAAAAAAAAACTTTTTTGACCTAATAACTTCGATTGATCATGATTTATAAAGTAAATAAATATAATTAAATCCAAAAAATAAATCTAGGGTTAGGATCACGATATCTTTGCGAATCTCGTGGCTAATCTAAATGCGGAGAAATATATGATGAAGATGATGATGGAGTATCTTTTCTTTCTCCTCCAAATCATTTTTATGATGCTTCAAATGCCTTGAATTTTCTAATATATGATCCCCTCAAAGTAAGACTTGTGTATGGGCACTCTCGGAGATGAAAACTTGGTAATTTATGAGAGATATCACTCTTTCTCTCCTCACCTCTTGACAAAAGTGTGAATAGTATTTTTCATCTCCCTCTCTAACCCTTACTACAGTAAAAACAGGAAACTGGCACGGTTTAAAGCAGTTCTAGAAGCAATCTGGCACGGTTAAAAATCGTGCCAGAATCAGGGGTGCCAGATTTTCTGACATGGTTTAAAACTCTGCCAGATTTTTCAAACTGACACGCTTTTAAACTGTGCCAGTTTTTTATCTGGCACGCTTTTAAACCGTGCTAGATGTTAAATCTGGTACAGGTCTATTTTCTGGAACGGTTATAAAGCATGCTAGATTATTTTATAAGCGTGCTCAATTTTATAAATTCTTACGATTTTGGCAGGGTTTTAAACCGTGCCAGATTTTTCAATTAATAAAAAAAATAATAATAGGAAACAAATCTGGAAAATCTGCAAATTCCAAATCTGGTAGGAAAAATATTTATTATTTGCAAAAGAAAATCAAGAAAATTCACAAATTATGAATATCGCAGGTTGTTGATAAACTAATGTACATACAAAATTCAAAAAATTACAAGAGTTAATAGTTCCCAGATAAAAAAAATTTGGGCAGAATTTCATCTATTTTTTTAGCATTCCAAAATCTGCTAATATAAAATGTGTCAATATAAAGCTCGCACGGACATAAAAGTCAACAATAAAACTACTATAACCAGCACGGCCATAAAAGTGAATAATAAAACTACTAAAGCCTGCACGACCATAACACAAAAAATATAATCCTGAATATTAACGACACTAAATAAATAATCCCCCTGTTGTAAAGTATTGACTTGTTCGTGTGTTCCAAGTGGATAAAATCTAGCGATTGAATGTCATCCTATAAAAAAAATAGGACACAAAAACGATACGATATTAGTAACCAAGTCATTTAAAAAAATCGTATTCAAGCTGAAAAATTGCATATACGAGTTACAATTATTATTATATTCTCAAACTGAAAGTCTCGTAAGTACGTGGTTAGTTCATACGAGTTACATTAATCTCATACGATGTGTTAGTAGATCTTACGGGGCCGTTTGGGGAATGGTTTGGATTTTCACCCTTTAACAGCTTGTTTTTAAGCCTAATCTAGAAATTTTCAAATTATAGCCATATGCTGAAACTGGGAGACCCGTGACTATACGGTCAGTTCCTATGAGTTACATTGGTCCTGTGCGAGGTGTTAGTGCCTCTTACGGTGCCGTTTGGGAGCTGGTTTGGATTTTCACCCTTTAACGGCTTGTTTTTAAGCCTAATCTAGATATTTTCAAATTACCGTCATATTCATAAACCGGTAGACCCATGACTACGTGGTCAGTTCCTATGAGTTACATTGGTCCCGTGCGAGGTGTCCATGCCTCTTACGGGGACTTTTGGGGACTGGTTTAGGTTTTCACCCTTTAACGGCCTGTTTAAGCCTAATGTAAATATTTTCAAATTATCGTCATATTCTCAAACCGGGAGACCCATTACAATGTGGTCAGTTCCTATGAGTTACATTGGTCCCGTGGGAGGTGTCCATGCCTCTTAAAGGGCCGTTTGGGGGTTGGTTTGGGTTTTTACCCTTTAACGGCTTGTTTTTAAGTCTAATCTAGATATTTTTAAATTATCATTATGTTCGCAAACCGAGAGACCCGTGACTATGCGGTTCTTTCGTATAAGTTATATTGGTACCGTGCGAGGTGTTCATGCCTCTTACGGAGCCACTTGGGGGCTAAATTGGGTTTTCACCCTTTAACGACTTGGTTTTAAGCCTAATCTTGATATTTTCAAATTATCTTCATATTCATAAATCGGTAGACTCGTGACTACGCGGTCAGTTCATGCGAGTTACATTGGTCCCGTGCGAGGTGTTCATGCCTCTTACGGGCCGTTTGGGGGTTAGTTTGGGTTTTCACCCTCTAACGATTTGTTTTTAAGTTTAATATAGATGTTTTCAAATTATCATCATATTCTCAAATCGGGAGACTCGTGACTACGCGGTTAGTTCCTACGAGTGAGAATAGTATCCTACGATGTGTTAGTGCTTCTTATGGGGCCGTTTGGTGGTTGTTTTAGATTTTCACCCTTTAGCGGCTTATTTTTCAGCTTAATATAGATATTTTCAAATTATAGTCATATTCTAAAATCGAGAGACCCGTGACTACGCGGTCAGTTCTTACGAGTTACATTAGTCTCATATGAGGTGTTACTACCTCATACGGGGCCGTTTGGGGGTTGGTTTGAGTTTTTACCCTTTAACAGCATGTTTTTAAGTTTAATTTAAATATTTTCAAATTATGGGCATATTCTCAAATCGAGAGACCCGTGACTACGCGATCAGTTCCTACGAGTTACATTGGTCCCGTGCGAGGTGTTAGTCCCTCTTACGGAGTCGTTTGGGGGCTGGTATGGATTTTCAATCTTTAACGGCTTGTTTTTAAGTTTAATATATATATTTTCAAATTGTCGTCATATTCTCAAACCGGGAGAACCGTGAATACGTGGTCAGTTCCTATGAGTAACATTAGTCTCCTACGAGGTGTTACTGCCTCTCACGGGGCCGTTCGGGGGTTGTTTGGGTTTTCACCGTTTAACGACTTGTTTTTAAGTTTAATCTAAATATTTTCAAATTATGGTCATATTCTCAAATCGGGAAACCCATGACTACGCGATCAGTTCCTACGGGTTACATTGGTCTCGTACGAGGTGTTAGTCCCTCTTACGGGGCCGTTTGGGGACTGGTATGGGTTTTCACCAGTTAACGGCTTGTTTTTAAGTTTAAAATATATGTTTTCAAATTATCATCCTATTCTCAAATCGGAAGAACTGTGAATACGCGGTCAGTTCCTGCGAGTAACATTAATCTCCTACGAGGTGTTACTTCCTCTTACAGGGCTGTTTGGGTGTTGGTTTGGGTTTTCACCATTTAACGGCTTGTTTTTAAGTTTAATCTAAATATTTTCAAATTATGGTCATATTCTCAAATCGGAAGATCCGTGACTATGCGATCAGTTCCTACGAGTTACATTGGTCCTGTGCGAGGTTTTAGTCCCTCTTACGGGGTCGTTTGGGGACTAGAATGGATATTCACCATTTAATGGCTTGTTTTTAAGTTTAATGTACATATTTTAAATTATCATCATATTCTCAAACCAGGAGACCCATGACTACGCGGTCAGTTCTTACGTGTAATGTTAGTCTCCTACAACGTGTTAGTGCCTCTTATGGGGTCGTTTGCGGGATGGTATGGGTTTTCACCCTTTAACGACTTGTTTTTAAGTTTAATATAGAGATTTTCAAATTATCGTCATATTCTCAAACCGGGAGAACCGTGAATACGCGGCCAGTTCCTACTAGTAACATTAGTCTCCTACGAGGTGTTACTGCCTCATACGGGGCCGTTTGGGGGCTGGTTTGGGTTTTTACCGTTTAACGGCTTGTTTTTAAGTGTAATCTAAATATTTTCAAATTATGGTCATATTCTCAAATCGAGAGACCCGTGACTACGCAATCAGTTCCTACGAGTTACAATGGTCCCGTGCGAGGTGTTAGTCCCTCTTACGGGGCCGTTTGGGGACTGGTATGGATTTTCACCATTTAACGAATTATTTTTAAGTTCAATATAGATATTTTCAAATTATCATCATATTCTCAAATAGGGAGACCCGTGACTACGCGGTCAGTTCCTACGTGTAACGTTAGTCTCCTACGATATGTTAGTGCCTCTTATGGGGCCGTTGGTGGCTGATTTGGGGTTTCACCCTTTAACGGCTTGTTTTTAAGCTTAATATAGATATTTTTAAATTATCTTCATATTCCCAAATCGAGAGACCCATGACTACGCGGTCAGTTCTTACGAGTTACATTAGTCTCCTATGAGGTGTTACTGCCTCATACGGGGCCGTTTGGAGGTTGGTTTGGGTTTTCACCCTTTAACGGCTTTATTTTAGTTTTAGTATATATATTTTCAAATTATTGTCATATTCTCAAGCTAGGAGACCCGTGACTACGCGATCAGTTCCTACGAGTTATATTAGTCTCCTACGAGGTGTTAGTTCCTCTTACGGGGCCGTTTGGGGGCTGAGGAATAAGGGTGGGTGTCATGGGTTGGGGTGAATAGCCAGGGGGGAGTTTGGTTGTGAGGAGATTTAGTGTTAATTTGGGTGGGGGTGTTGTTCTTATGTGGAGAATTTGGTTTGTGTGGATATTGATAAAGTGGAGACGAAGAAATTTATAAAGTCATTTGCTTCGTTGGCTATGAAAAAGGAAGTTCATTCCAATTTTACAATATTTCAAAATTGGCTAGAAGACATTTTGACTATGAAGATATAGTGGATGAAGCGTAAATTGGCCTCCACCACTACATTTTTTTATAACATCAAGCTGAGACAAAATAAATCCACCATCTGCAAAGTTATGGTGGATTTATTATGTCTAAGCTTGATGTTATAAAAAACTGTAGTGGTAGAGGCCAATTTTTTCCACATCCACTATATCTTAATAGTCAAAATGTCTTCTGGCCAATTCTGAATTACTGTAAAATTGGAATGAACATCCCTTTTCATAGCCAACGAAGCAAATGACTTTATAAATTTCTCCGTCTCCACTTTATCAATATCAACACAAACCAAATTCTCCACATAAGAACAACACCCCCACCAAAATTAACACTAAATCTCCTCACAACCAAAGTCTCCCCCCCCCCCCCCTCCATCCACCCCAACCCATGACACCCACCACTATTCCTCAAAATCACATCATTCACCAAGCCCACCTCAACCCTCGCACCATGACTAACAACTGATCTTTACATGAATGCATAGAAATTGGATATTACTATAATAAATAATAAAGACTCACAATATACGATCGATCTTCTCTTCAACACGAAATTATTTTGTAATGGAAAATTAGGCAATCTCATTATAACAGTAAATACAATCGAAAACATATCCTTGAATTTGCAGATTAAACTAATATAATATTATAAGTAAAATATAATACTAGAGTTTTACTTATCGAGTAGCGGGTTAGTGGGATTCTGCATGTGAAAGTTACATTACTTGTAATTCCTAGGCCTTGTTATGAAGCTACTTCTACATATAATCCCCTAACATCCTGACCTACAATACGTTAATGTGACCAAAATTCACCAAAGAATAAACTAGAAAGAAGACAAGTCTAAAGGTTATGAACAATAAGCTTACCTTTGTATCCATGCTAACTAGATCCTTAGCATAAGTGAACAGTCCAAATGGATGACAACCAACTGCCAAAAGAAAATTTACAAATGGCTTTTCATGCATGTTAGAAGACTTTTCATATGGTGCACTCAATCAACCTACAATACAGTCGAACCCAACCAAAATATGTCATTGCACTTGTGATGGAACAACATGCCTTCTCTCTGTTTCTGAAACATAATTGTCCAACAAACAAACTAAATCATATCATTGCAGAATAATATATTTCTAAATTGGTTAGTGTTATGATAAAATCTCACCCTACCAAGCATGACAATGCTTGTTCAAGCCCAAGGACAGGCACTCCATGCAAATAAAAACAAAGATCAAACTTATAGCCAATAATATTTTATTAGTGGAGACGAACGTCGGGTAATGGCCTTTTCCTCTTTACGTAAACATATTGACAAATTAGAAAAAATGAAAAAAAAGTGAGAGATAAGTATAATCAAGAAGAATCAAGTATCTACATCAATATATATAATTCAATTACAGAAATTTATTGAATGGTTTCTTAGTGGAAAATAAAAAAAAAGAAAAAAAAATAAAGAATGAAAGAAATAAAGAAAAATTCCATATAGTGAATACTTACTTATAGTTATTGATATGCCCCCAAACCCCCGGTGATTGATCACAACAACATTCTAGCCACGTTTTGCAACAAAGTTTGGCACTATTTCATCAATCAAACATAGAGCTAATAAATTTAAAGTGTACAATTACATGTATATGCATACATGTGCAAATATACATATTCATACCAATCAAAAGCTGATCTTTAGTGCACTTCTTCCCTTCCCCCTTAAAGTACACACACTATGTGCACACACACATATATACATAAACAATCAATTCATTAATGAGACACTGAGGTGTTAAAATGACAAAATACAAACATATATATACACACACACACACATACGCATTTTGGCAACTAATTCTAATTCTAATTCTAGATTTCTCTATAGACCTTTATTTCTCATTTTTTTTCTCTAAAGTTTTAGTGAAATAATCCCATTTTTATTTCATTTATACCCTTCCATCTCCAAATCTACACACACAGACAATCAACTCATCAACGAGACACACGGCTGCTAAATGGAAAACATACAACTATACGAACACACACACACACACACTGCGTGTGACGATTATTTCTAAATCTGGATGTAACACCCCGTATTTTTGTACATTTAATATTTAATTAATTCAGGAATTTTAAATTACTAGTGTGTTGTAATTTTAATTGAATTAATTATGACAATATATTTATTTAAATATTAATCGGGGAGTGAAGGGTTAATGTTTAGGGAAATTTATTTACTAAGTGAATAGTAATAATTTAATTACGTCATTTCGGGTACTAATGACGGGGTATACACTTATCTCAATCGGGAGTCGGTATAGACTAAATAGGGTGTGAGATAAGGATTTTTATAAATTAATTCGGATGTCAATTCTGACTGCGCGGTTGAGTCCGGATGGGTCGAGATAGTCAGAAAAGAGTACCCGGGGGTAGTAATTGGGTCTCGGAGTATTTTTGGGCATAGCCGGGCCCACACGGGGTGAGTTGGGCCACTTTAATTAAGCCCATTAGGTGAAAAATGGGATTGAGAGTTTTAACCTAAGTGAGGGATTAGGAAATCAGCAGCCATCACAAATCTAAGCCTAGGGCTTGAGAGGGAAATTGGGGGAAAGCTTAGCAAAAGCCAAATGGAGGATTTTGGAGCCAAATCGAGGGACTACGCCAATGGAATCAGACACTACGAACACTTTCAGGCAAGTGGTTAACTGTTGTGATTTCTAAAAGTTTGATAATCAATTCATATCATGGTGATGTGTGTATGAAAATTCGTTTTGGGTGTGTCACCAAAATCTAAATTGGGTTTTTGTAAATTTATATACCTTAATGAGATTTAGGGGGAGATTAATCGTGTTTATGATTTTAGAGTGTAGAGAACTGAATCGGATGTTAAAATCAGTAAGGTTAGAGGGTTAATTACTGATAAAATGGATGAAATTCGTATTGGGGATTGAAAACCCGGATAATACCCAATTCGGGAAAAAGTAGGAAATATTGAGATTTAATTCCAGATTGATGTTCTATAAGGTGCTTTGATTCTATTCTTATGTAGAAATAGGGTTGATTGGGCTCGGGTTAGTCCAGGGGAAAGAATGAAGGTTGGAGATTTTCGTTAATGGTGGAACTGTCTGTTGGAGAAGACGAAGTCAGGGACGATCGATCGATCGACCCAGGGGTTCGATCGATCGATGATTCGGAATTCTGGGCAGTTCGCCCAGTTTGTATATAAGGGAAAAATTAATTAAATTTAACCCCCAAACATTTATTTAGTGATAAATAAATATGAAACAAATATTCCTAGAAATTTTTGGAGAAAGTAATTGGGACTAGGATGAAATTATGTGGGGCATTTAACGGATGAATTTGAGAGATTCTTATTCCAAAAATAGTGAGATACGGATCAAGTGAGTGATTCCGGGTATATTGGTCATGCGACCCCAAGGTAGTGAATTAAGTTTGGAGATAAACTAAATAATTTTGAGTCGGGATATAGACTCGGGGAATATTTAATTATGGACCAAGTGGGCGAGTCCGGATATGTTGGTAATTATAGTTAAATATAATTGGAAAATTATAGAAATAAATGTGTGACACATTGTGGGCGAAAAATGTGGGAAAGAAATTATGAGATGTAAATTGGACCAAGTGAGCGAGTCCGGGTATGTTGGTTAAGGGACATCAAGGCATTAAATTAATTATCGAGAGAAAGTAATTAGTTTGGAGTCGGAACATTGACTCGGGAAATGTTGAGGTACGGGCCAAGTGAGAGAGTCCGGGGATAATGGTTGGGTGACACCAAGTTATTAAATTAATAAATGTGATAATTAATTTAATTAGAGACGGATTGCACACTCGGATATGTGTTAATTAATTTATGTGTAAATTAATTAAATAAAAGTCGGAATTGTAGACTCGGGTAAGTATTAAATTAATGGGTGTAATAATTAATTTAATTAGAGTTGGACTATAGACTCGGGGAGATATTGAATTAATATGTGCGATAGTTAATTTAATTAGAGTTGGACGATAAACTCGGGAAGATATTAAATTAATATGTGTGGTAGTTAATTTAATTAGAGTTGGGTGGTAGATTCAGGGAGATATTAAATTAATAGGTGTGTTAATTAATTTAATTGGAATCGAGCCACAGACTCAGGAAATTAAAGGCAGTGTATGGGATGTTGAGTACATGGTAAAGTCGGGGTTATTAATATATATATATACGGTGTAGTGATAGTATATATATATATACGTGTATGTATTGTGTGTGACATTAAATTACAGGCAGTGTACGAGGATTACAGGCAGTGTATGGGATTTTGAGTACGCGGTAAAATCGGGGTTCATATTATATATATACGGGTAGTGATAGTATATATATATGTGTATATATTGTGTGTGATAGTAAATATCAGTGACTAGATATTTATACAATTTAAATACTCTAATGCTATCAAGGGAGGTTGCGCGATGTGGGTGAATCCCCTAGCTTGAGGAGTAGGGCGAGTATATCCCCAGGTCATAGCGTCCGGTACATGGGTGAGGAGATTATCTCACTTTCAGGGAGGGAATATGACCGCCTCCACTTCGTTTATATTTTGGTCCAAGTTGGTGAGTGATTCCAACTCGGGGAAACTAGGTTTTGTGAGCACACCTAGTGAGATAGCATTTTAGAGTGAATCATCCGGTGAGGGTATACTCGGAAGGATGGATACGCGTATGATATATGTGTGGATGTTAGTAAAGGTACGTATAATATGGTAGTAAATATTATATGTAGGTGATAATACAGTGCGTGATGTATTTACCTTATATAACTCGGGTTACAGTTATATGCTGTTAATTAATGAGAAATTAATTAAGTTAATTATTGGTGGAAATAATACAGTGTGTGATGTATGTACTTTATATAACTTGTGACACGGTTATATGCTATTATTTAAGAGGAATTAATTAAGTTAATTGTGAGATAACTTATAATTCAAGAATCATTATACTCGGGTTAGAGTAGTATGGCAAGGGAAGGTTATACCAGGACTAGTTGGACGGGGTAGCACAACTAGGTGGGGTTAAGGTAACCGGTAGGTGTGCACAATAGTGGAGGGGTAAGAATGTCCACAAGGGAGTGCGACACTAACTTAAATATGAAGCGCATTCATGCATTTTAAATTACTGCAGTTAATTCACTTGCTAAATATTTCCAAAACGTTTTGGGTTCTAACCCTTGCTATAAAACTATTTTGAAAACCTTTTAGGTGTCCAGCCACAGGGACGCCAGGATTGATATTCTATTCCAGGGACACGGAGCTGCGGCATTTGTGGATGCTAGCAGGAGTTTGGATTAGACGCATCATTCATTCATTCATTCCTAGAGTAGGAATCTTGTATCAGTTTCAGTTTTATTTGGGGCTTGTAGCCCAGGCTTCTCCGTACAGTTTTCAGGTGTAATTTATTCAGGTGTTGAATATTTGTATTTGGATTATTTATTTGGTGGCCGATGATTTATTCGGCAAGTTGTGTAATTATTATTCTATTTACCTTCATTCAGCGGTGTGAATGGTTTATACTTTAATTCCGCATGTACAGTTTTGGTTTAATTAAAAAGTTAAAATTGGCACCAGTTTTTGGAATACTAGGTGGTTAGTAAGTTTTAAAAAAGTTTTCGACAGTGATGCTAAGGATGATCCAACTGGGATTCCTGTTTTAATTTGGTATAGGACTGATCACCCGGTATTTTATTAGGCGGGGTGTCACAGATGGTTTTCTCTATAAGCCTTAATATTCTCATTTTTCCTCAAGCTTCAGTGACAAAAATCCTAAATGTACTGCATTTCTTCCCTACCAACTCCACACAGTGTGTTTGCGCACACATACATGAACAATTAATTCATCAACAAGTCAGAAATGAGTTAAAATGAAAATCTATAATCACACACACACACACACACACATATATATATATATATATATACACACACACACACACACACATACACATACACATGTGTACGCATCCTGACGATTGAAATACTTGTGTTGGTTCGATTTCATAGATAGTGTGGATGATGGAGGCGTCGAGAGGCAACGACGATGAGGCGTCGGGTAGTGTGGATCGTGGAGTGAAGACGGGTAGCGTGGATGATGGTAGTTCATGGATATCTTGGATAATGGAGGCTTCGGGAGGCTGGGATGAGGAGGCGTCGAGTAGTGTGGATCAGGGATTAAAGTCGGGTAGCGTGGGTATAGAGAGAGAGAGAGATTTAGGTTATAATGATTTGGTCCTCTTGAAATTTTGGTTACCCCTTGAAATTTTTGGGGTGTTATTTTTTTAATGAACTATACTCACATTTGGCACGGTTTAGAATGGTACCACAATCTGGCACTGTTTTAAACCGTGCTAGTTTATGATTAAACCGCACTAGATTCTGGCACGGTTTAAAACCGTGCCAAAATCTCCTTCCCTCATCGTGCCAGATTAGCATTTTTGGTGTAGTGCCTGGTGAATGTCACATACAGCTTAAACCCCTTTCCCTTACCTATATAAATAGGTACATAAAGTGGTGGAACAATTAGGGATTCTAGAGAGTTTGGGTCTAGGCTTGTCAATGGAGCAGATTTTATCCAAATTCGAATCCGAATCTGGTCCATTTAAGTGGATATAGATCATGCCTAAAATCCGATTATCTGATTATATAATTACCCAATTATCCGTTTATTAAATGGAGCGAATTTTGATTCATATGCTTCGATCCGTTAATAATCCGATCCGATTAATATATATATATATATTATATTTTTAATTAATATATATTGTATTTAATAATATTTTAAATATATATATATTATAATAGTTCCTTATTTCATTATCAGTTTTTTTGGAACATTTACAAAATAAATTTATGAAATAAAAGTTGAAAATAAAAATGTTGCAAATCAAGTTTAACATAAACGGATAATCGGATAATTGGATCGGATCTGAATTCGTTTAACATAAACAGATATGGATTTGGATTTGCCTAATCCGGTCTGATTAATAAATAGATCGGGACCGAATCCGTTTAACATAAACGAATATGAATTTGGATTTGCCTGATTTGGTCCGAATTCGATCCGTTTACAGG
The DNA here is from genome assembly GCA_949130495.1 of Sambucus nigra. NCBI lineage: Eukaryota > Viridiplantae > Streptophyta > Magnoliopsida > Dipsacales > Adoxaceae > Sambucus > Sambucus nigra. The sequence goes on along the minus strand of OX422213.1, from coordinate 212,975,336 downwards.
CCCATTTGGGTCAAGTACTTAGGTAATGGACTATACGAGGGATCCCAGAATGATAATTAAATTGGCTTCCATAACATAAATATGAAAAGTCCATATTACTTTCTGTAATATATTTTCTTTCTCGTTTCATTTTAATTAGTTATACTAAATAATTATAATTGCACTTCAATTTAATTATCTCAATATTGCTGGAATAATTAGGTTTAGTTTACAAAGTTACATAATGCATAATGGTTAGGTATAAATTCTTCGTATTTATCCCCATAACATAGGGTCCTTTATCGCCCCGCGAAGTGTAATTCAAGTGGATTTATCTCATAGCATTGCTACTAATATTTTCTAATGAGTATGCCGAGTTTCGTATATTTCTCTTTACTTTTGCAGGTATTTAATGCATACAAAGAAAGAAGAAACCAGAAGAAAGAATGAAAATAAGAGCTGAAACGTCAAAGGGGCAAAAGAGTAATTTGCATCGAGAATTTGGAAGAGAGGCCTAAAGAGAAATTTAAGATTTCAAGTCTATGAACACCTAGGAAGAAACGACATCCAAATTTGAATCACGGATCAAAAGTTACAAGACTTCAAAGTTGAGAGAAAATCACGAAGAAGAAAAAGTCTCCTGTAAAGATGAAACCGAACCGGAGAGGGTGAAAAACAAACCGATCCTATCCTTGGAAAACTTTATGCGAAACATAAAAAAGAAGGAACCAAATTGTAGTTAAAGAAAACGAACCGAATCGGTTCTGGCAAAACTTTCTGTTAGAGGCAAACCGAATCGAAGCCCCTGAACAGAATCGGTTAGGGTGTCGAAATTTGAATTTATCCACTTGTAAAATTAGAGTCCTACATGGTTGAAACTCTTATAAATTCATAAATTATTTATTCTAACATCTTTGAAGACATTAGGAGAGATTCTTTTTACATAGTTTTAGGTAGAGGAAGTGCAAAAGAACCCTAGAAGCTCAGTAATACAGATTGTTGATTCTCAATTAAGATTACTACAGTAACGTTGATTTCTTTTTCTGTTCTATTATTTGATTTTGTTAGTTCATGCAAGCTTAGTTTGTTTTAAAGAAATATTGAATCTTTTTACTCATCTAGTTATAATTCCACAATGATTTCAGTTACATGCATCGTAGAAACCATTGCTTTCACTAGTTGCACCATACTAGGCTAGATTTTTAGGGGTTGGGATGCATGAACCCACCCCGATATGGTTTGCATGTGTGTAAAATTAGTTTCCTGAATTAAATAAATGATCGAATCGTGTTGTGTGGTGATCAAAACAGTCATAGGACTTTTGATCTCGTTTACCCTAAGTAACTAGGATGCTTAAGAGTGAGACGCGATTGTAGCTATAACTACACCTCTTTATTCTTACTTTTTATTATATATGATGCGGTCTTGAACCTCATATATATATAATGCTTAAGATTAATAAAGACCGGGTTTAATCAATTATCTAATTCATAACTAGTTTTATTATCGGCAAACGTACTAGGGTTGGAGGATTGTATTTCGACCTTGCTTTTCTCATTTACAATTAGTCAATCATAATCAGTTCACTCTTGCATGCTTAGTTCATACTCAGTTTCATTTAATTACTCTTAGTTAATAGTTATAATCTCACTTAGATCACCTTTACATTTTCTTTTTAGAGTCAGTTTAGGATTGACCATCTTACCTACCGTCGTCACGTTCTACATCCTATTTTCATGTGGATTCGACCCCGTCTTACCTGGTTTATTACTTACGTGACAAGCTTGCACTTGAGACTATATAATCACGCACTTTAGACACTTTTTAAGTCGCATCAAGTTTTTGACTCTGTTGTCGGGGAATTAGGTAGACTATTAGGTTAGATCCAGTTAATCAAAAACTTTGACAAAAAAAAAATAAAACATCTCTCAAAAGCCTGGTAATGCAACATCCTTACCAAACTCCTCAAATCACTCCTACGTGCATTCACGAAAACCAGATTGTCGAGTATAACTCAGCTAGCCCACACATGCCTAACCATCTTCAACCAGCTCCTACACCGCCAAACTCAACAGCGAGGTGCCCATCTGGTTACATTTCAGGTTACATCCCTAGTGCACGGAGTGAGGATACCGAGTCGTTAAGTGAGAGAACCATGTCACAACACGGAAGTATAGGCGCGGGTGAAGTAGAGGCACCTTATCGACCCTTAAGAGAATTCTTGTACCCTGAGCGGTCAGTCACTCTGGGCTGCATTTTGCTCTCATATAATGCAGGGCAATTCCATTTTCGGAATAAAACGATCCAAATCCTTCCCATATAACATGGAATGGAATAAAAAAAGTCATATCTCGACATTCGGGAGTTTGAAGAAGTGCGTGAGATGTTCAGCGATCAAGTATGCACGAAAGATGTGATCCGCCTCAAGCTTTTCCCATGTTCTCTCAAGGATAAAGATAAGACCTGGATATGGTCTTAAATTTACCTCCTAATTAGATTACGTCATGGAACGAATTATAATCTAAGTTTCTCAAGAAGTTCTTCCCGCCACATCGGATGAACTCCATTAAGGCTCAAATTCAAACCTTTTGATAATTAGAAAATGAGCCGTTTGATCGATGTTTTGAGAGTTTCAACGAGTTAATTACTTCATGCCCTCATCATGGACTTGATAAATAACAAATCATTACATTCTTCTATAATGGGTTGAACATCAACTCCAAACAACTTGTTGAAGAAATGTGTGATGGCCCCTTTATCAAATTAGACGCTAATGATGCTGAGCTCCACTTGAGGTATGTCTCCAACACCACTCAATAATGTGATACATCTGACCCTAGTGCTCAGAATCAAACTCGCCAAGTGGCCACCACTCATTGGCGTCCGGTCTATTCAACATCGAGAAAGATACCATGACGAACCATCGAGTCGATCAAATTGAGAAAGGTATGAAATAGTTACTCACAATGCGCGTAAGAGAACCAACTGGCCCAATCCACATCCACATTGAGAAGGTATGTGCTATTTGCGAAGCGGGACATTCAATAGAGGAATATCTGACGATTCCCACTTACGAAATTATGCTTAATGAGCAGGTAAGTGGTGTAGGAGGATTCGAGGGTAATTTCGGTGCCCCGCATGAAAATTCTTATAACCCTTCATGGAAAAACCACCCAGGTTTTAGCTCTGGGCAACCGCAGGCTGCATTGAATCCTAATTCACATGTTCCCCTTCCTCCACTTCCACACTTTCAACAATCACCACCTATGCAAGGACACGGGCTAGCACCACCTCCTCCAGCTCCATATATCACTCCATCGCAGAGAACTCTTGAGGACACGAAACACCAATTCATAAACTCCTAAAGTACAACCAATGCTAGATATGAGTGCATGTTCACCGACATAAATTCAAACATTTCAAAGTTGCAATTGTCGTTGAGTGTCTAAGAGAAGGGTAAGTTTCCTACTCAGGGCCAAAGACCTCCCCAAGGTCAAACTAGTGTTAGCTCTACTTCGACAGAACATCAAGAGCAATGTCAAGCCATAACCACTCTACTTAGTGGGAGGGTTGTTGATTTATCACCTCCTCCACACGACGCACCAAAAGATAAGGGAATTTCGCTCGACATGAAAGATGTCGAAGATGTCCCCTTGAAAGAGAGTGAAAATGATGACACTAGAGAGCTCGAGATAGTAGTAAAACCATCCACCACAACGCTATGTCCTCAACGGTTTATTCCTTCCCAAAAAGGCAACCTCCGTGATGACGTGCTAGAAGTCCTTAAGCAAGTGAAGTTAAACTTACCTTTCCTCGATGCCATCAATCAAATTCCCGCTTATGCAAAAGTTATTAAAGACTTGTTGACGGTGAAGATGAGGCTTAAGGTAAAGAAGAACATATTCCTAGCACAAAATGTGAGCTCTGTTCTACTCAATGATCTCCCCCCAAAGTTCAAGGGTCTGGGTGCACCTACCATTTCCTGCATCATAAGAGAGAATCCAATCAAAAAAGCCTTACTCAATTTTGGGGTGCGTGTCAATATCCTCCCCTACTCCATCTATAGGCAACTTGATTTGGGTGACCTCAAGCCCACACAGATCACTCTCCAATTAACATATCGAACCGTGAAGATACCAAGAGGTATTATAGAGGACGTGATAGTCTAAGTTGACACTTGCTACTTTTTGGCAGATTTTGTCATTTGGGACACGAAGCCCTCATTTGCCTCGAGTAATTATGTTCCCATTATCCTTGGGTGACCATTCTTATCTACGTCTTACGCTTTGATTAATACTCGCAACGGGAAGATGCAACTCACTTTCGGGAACATGACCTTAGAGACCCACATCTTCAACATATCCCAACATATGGGGAAATATGATGATCTTCACGCATTGAGACTTATTGACAAGATCATAGATTAGAACATAGAGGAAAACTATAGTTGAGATGCGTTAGGAGTTTGCCTTATGTCGAGCAATGAGAGTACGGGAGCGTACACTGTCTTTGAGAAGGAGATTGAGGAGTTGAGAGAAATTCTTGATGAGAGAGCTTCGGACGAGGACGTAAGAGATATAAGTTGAGTTTCTAGATTTGAGGAACTACCACCGAGGGAGGCATGCATGGTTCCCTCTAGTGAAAACTTTCCTACCCTCGAATTAAAGATATTACCCTCTAATGTCAAATATGCTTATTTAGGAGAGAAAGAGACATTTCCTATTGTTGTTTCATCTAGCCTAGATGAAGAGCAAGAGGGTAAATTGTTAAAAATTTTGAGGAAGCACCGAAGTGCTTTTGGTTGGTGCATAGATGATTTTAAAGGTACAAGTCCTTTGATTTGTACCCATAAAATCCACCTCAAGCAAGACGTGAAGCCCTACCATGAAGGAGGTAGTGAGGGAATAAATTATTAGGCTGTTGGATGATGGGATTATATACCCAATCTCGGATAGCAAGTGGGTGAGTCCCATACAAGTTGTCCCGAAGAAGACGAACATGACCGTGATTGAAAATGTTAAGGGTGAGCTAGTCCCCCAAGTACCACCAACGAGTGGCGAGTTTGCATTGATCACCCTAAAGAGAGTAGCAGGACACCCTTATTATGGCTTCCTAGATGGTTATTGAGGATATAACCAAATAGAGATAGATGTGCTTGACCAAGAGAAGATAACTTTCACATGTCCTTTTGGTACGTTTGCTTATAAACGTATGCCATTCAGATTATGTAATGCACCCGCGACCTTTCAAAGGTGCATGTTAAGTCTCTTTAGCGACATGATTGAGAGAGGACTTGAAGTATTCATGGATGACTTTAGTGTTTTTGGCACCTCTTTCGATCTTTGTTTAGTAAACCTTAAGAAATTACATGCTCAGTGTGTGGAAAAGAACTTATTACTGAATTGGGAAAAATGACATTTTATGGTCACCGAGGGAATAGTTCTTGGCCATATTGTCTCATCCAAAGGAATTGAAGTTGATAGAGCTAAGATAGATGTCATAGCTGAGCTACTCCCACTGAAATCGCTAAAAGACGTGCATTCCTTCTTGGGCCACGCAGGGTTTTATAGAAGATTTATCAAAGACTTTAGCGCCATCGCTAGACCCTTGAGTAACCTTCTCATGAAGGACACCCCATTTGAGTGGAATGAAGCATGCCAATGAGATTTTGAAAAATTAAAAAGCATGCTTGTTTTTTCCCCTATTATGCAAGCTCCGAATTGGTCCTTATCATTCGAACTCATGTGTGATGCAAGCGATTTCGTGATAGGGGCTATTTTGGGCCAAAGGAAAGACAAAAAGGCTCATGTCATATATTACGCTAGCCGAACTTTAATCGGACCATAACTCAATTACTCCACCATGGAGAAAGAATTGCTAGAGGTAGTCTATGCTCTAGAAAAGTTTTGTTCCTACCTCATTAGTTCACCCATTACTTGTTTCATCGACCATGCGGCGTTAAAATACCTCCTTGCAAAGAAAGATGCAAAGTCTCTCCTCATAAGGTGGATCCTACTCGTAAAAGAGTTTAATCTTTCCATTAAAGATAAAAAAGGAATAAAAAGCGTCGTTGCCTATAACTTATCCAAGCTTTCGTCCGATATACCTAGTGATCCTATACCCATAGAAGAATATTTATCGAATGAATAACTTTTTGCCACCTCATCTCTCCCCTAGTCTGCGAATATATTCAATTATCTTATCACGGGAGTCTCCCTCCCAATTGGACACCGCAAGAGAAGAAGAGTTTCATTACTTGGTCACGCGTGTTTTTCTATGACGATCCATTTCTTTTCAAATATTGTACGGACCAAATCATCCAAAGGTGTGTACCGGATGATGAAATACCTAAGGTCATCCAATTTTATCATTCGGAAGCGTGTGGAGGTAATTTCTCAACGAAAAAGACGACCTCTAAAATCCTTCAAAGCGGGCTACTAAAATCCTTCAAAGCGGTCTCTACTCTCCCACCATGTTCCGGGATGTGAGCAATTATTGCAAATCATGTGATAGGTGTCAACGGATGGGGGCTATCACCCGATGAGACATGATGCCATTAAACCCCATACTCATTATTGAGATTTTTGACTGTTGGGGTATTGACTTCATAGGTCCTTTTCCCTCATTTTTTGGATACCTATACATCCTTGTTACGGTAGACTATGTTTCTAAATAGGTGGAAGCCATAGCTACTAAAATAAATGACAATAAAGTGGTGATAAAGTTCTTGCATTAACTAATACTCTCTCGCTTCGGTGCTCCGAAAGCGATAATTAGTGACAACGGCACACATTTCTGTAACAAGCCGTTTAAGAAGCTTATGAGGATGTATGGAGTCGTCCACAAGGTTGGGATGACTTATCATCCATAAATGAATGGGCAAGCTGAGTTGGAAAATCGTGAAATCAAGAACATACTTGAGAAGATCATCGATCCTAACCGGAAATATTGGTCCCTCTGACTGAATGATGCGCTAAGGGCTTATCGCACTTCATATAAGAACGCCCTCAGTATGTTTCGCTTTGTGTATGGAAAACCTCTCCATCTCCCCGTGCAGCTAGAACACAAGGCATATTGGGCCATTAAGAGATTGAACTATAACATGGATAAAGCCGATGAAGCTCGCAAGCTTCAATTGAATGAGTTGGAGGAGATACGCAATGATGCGTACAAGAACGCTAAGATATCTAAGTAACGGATGAAACTTGCACATGATAAGATCACTCACCACAAGGAGTTTCATTCCGGGAAAAAAGTGCTTCTTTACAACTCAAGGCTTCATTTGTTTTCAGGTAAATTACGGTTTAGATGGATTGGCCCATTCTTCGTAAAGAGTGTATTCCCCTACGGAGTTATGAAATTAGAAGATCCAAAAGGGGGAATACATTCAAAGTTAATGGACAACGCCTAAATCCATATTTAGACGCGTGTGTGGATGACGTCGACACCATTTGGTAGTCGGACCCCGTTTATGGGGTTGAGTGAGCTGTAGCAGAGAGGTCGTCGCACCCTCGATGCGTATGGGGTGATTCTTGTGCATAGTAGCCTTGAGTAGGTTAGTATCATTAGGACTCCATAGGTGTGAGTTATAAGAGGTTAGGAGTTCAAACAAGCTTTTCGAGAGGGCATAGAGAGCGTCGAGGAAGTTCAATTGTGAGAAGAGGTGCGGGAGTGTTCGGGGAATCGAAGAAAAAAAATTCATATTCAACAAAAAAAGATGAGAAAATTCTTCTTACAACGAACCAAACCGAATCCCCTATACCGGATCGGTTCAGTTGGGACAGGATCCAAAAAAAATCCATAACCGGATCGGTGTTCCCCTGAATCGGATCGGTTCTGTTTCTGCATTCTTTTTGCCATTTCCCAAGGTACCTTCCCCCTTCCCCAATACCTTCTCTTCCCTCCCCAATCTGATTTTTTCCCTCCTTCACACCCATGTCCCTCCATTCCTCCCCCCTTCTTTCCCTCCAAATTCTTCCCCCCAACTCCTCTTCCCCCACCTATAAATTACTACCCCTCTCACCCCCATTTCTCCACACTTCCATTTCATACTTACTCTCCCTCTCTTTTATTTCCAATCCAGCTCCACCCCAAACATTCCCATGGAAAACCAAGGTCTTCCCCCAAAATACTTGTCCACCGAGGTCCTTCCAAGCAAGAACGGGGAATACCTCTCTCACATGGAGCGAATTTTGTGTGAAAGGGTTTTCAGCATTTCCAAAAAACTTCACATCGAGCATATCGTTAAATGGAACGAGATACTCCTCTCGGCCTCCAATCTTTTCAGTCAAAGAGGGTGGGACCAATATTTCTAAGCGCCATACAATGTGGTGTGGGTGAACGAGGTCTGGTCTTTTTACGTCTCACTCGTTCGCACGGGCGATTTTGAGGGCCAAGCTTTCATGGACGGTCGCCCCATCCCTTTCTTTTTGGACATTCTATCCCGAAAACTTGCTTCCATGGGAGTTCCGGTTATAGTAGGCGGGCTTTATTCGTCGGATCATGCAGCCAAGCAGCCAAACCAGCCCAGCTTAGGTAGTAAACTACCAGCAATTCCAAATCAAAGTCGTCGGCCTTACCCAGTACAAAATCCATAGATCAAGCATTGATAGCTACAAGTCGTAGTATCTTGAAGTAGCTTACAGTGAGAGGGATTTAAGTTCAACGCTTATAGTTCCAGTTGTAATTGTAACCATGTACAAGAGTGGTGAATACAATTCAGGCTTTCTTCGTCAGTCAAGTCAAGGTGAGTGAAGTGGGCATGTGGTCTCCGTGTGAAACTCTTTTTATTCTTGTTTCCCGTATTTTATAAAACTCCCCCAAGAAATAGGCGCATAAAAAGCATATATCTTAGCAGAAGGAAGGCAAAACAAACGTGCATCAACCGTCTCGCACCCGACAAAAATTGGGGGGGGGGGGGGGGGGCACCTTCCCAACGAGATGCCTCAATGATAAGGCGCGCATTACTTTTCATATTATTTACGCTAATCTTATTCAGACCTCTAACGACTTGGTGATGCGTCCTCGCCAAGCCACCCTCGTCTACCACCTTTATGATCCCAACTTCACGAACAATCTTGCTCGCACATTCTACGTGGATATATTTTTTGTGGCACTGGAGAAAAAAGGTGTGATACCCCTCCCATATGCGCGCCTCATAACCTCCATTCTTACTGATGCCGGTATTCATCCACCTCAGGCTTTTCCTCGCCTTCCGGAGCCCATTGGTCAGGTATCGCGCACTAGGAGTGCTAGGAAATGGGAGGCCATATGAGCAGCTTCGGCAGCTATTGATGTTGACGAAGAGGCCGAGGATGTCGAGATGGGAGAGGAAGAAGGTGAGGATGAGTACGATGAGGCCGATTCCGACTATATGTCGGGACGAGAAGATCTCACCACCAGGATTGTCTCTCTCGAGGCGCATTTTAAGGGGTTTATGACTGAGTACCGTGAAGATCGTCGTGCATACCAATGCGACACTAGTATGATGGTGCGTCTTTAGGCTGAGATGTATCGTTTGTCTATGGGTACACCACCACCTACATATTTCTATAACCCATATGACCCTAACGCCCCCGGTAGCTCCCACCCACTGCCCTATTGAAGCCCGTGCATGGTGTTTGTGCATTGATTGTGTTTGTGTTGTCTTTCTGATTGGTTGTCACAACTGGTTGCTTTTATTTCCTAACCTATTGTAACACATGCTTGATCTTAGTATAAAAATATGCATTTTTCCTTATTTGTTCGTTTTATTTCTTCGCACTTTTGATTCGTTCTTAGTTAGATTTTCGTCCTTTTTTCTTGAGGACAATGCAAAAGTCTAAGTTAGGGGGAGTGACAAGTGCGTATTTCTAAAACTTTACAAATTTTAAAAATGCCCAAAAAAATTTTAAAAAAAATTTGAAAAAGTTCAGAAAAGCAAAAAAATATTCTTCGTCAAAATAAATAAAAATTGGGATTTAAAAGCTTCAAAAATGTCACAAATTCTTTTTAGTCTCAAGTTATAAAAATTAAGTACACTAAGCCGAAATTGACCAAAGATGGAAATTGAGCGAAAATTGACAACTTTATGCATAAGTGTGGAGATTAACAAACCCGGTGAGATTTCAAACCTATCATTTTTGTGAGTTTACAATTCAATCTGAGTTAATAGTTAACTCAAGGTTCTTTTCAGCATTTTAAAAAGTTTTTGATGATCTCTATTTCTTTGTTTTGATCGGTTATGGGAAACGAGTGAGATATTGCCTTGAATAACGCGCGCTAAAATATCTCTAAACTTAATTAATCTCGATACGCATATGGTAATATAATTAGCAATTTGGACAATGAAGTAGGCCCTCATTTGTCACCCAAAAATATTGGCTATAAAAAGTTGTGAAAAATTCATCCCTTCGCTAACCCAATTGAGCCTAATAAAATTTTTCTTTCCGTTTGGTAACCCGAAAAACCCAATTAGTCCAGAGTTGTGAAAATTGGAAATTTCATCAATAAAGTCCAAAAGGTGAAATAAAAAGGGGAAAGAAAAAAAATAATAGAATAAAGCTCAACAAAAAATAGCAATAAAAGAAAAATGCGAAGAAAAAAAAGAGAAAAATGAACAAAAGCCCGAAAAAGTACTAACGGACATCATAAGCAAAATTTTCCAACTTCGAAATTCCTAGACATTCCTAATTTTTATCCAATACACCTTATAACCCGAAAAAGTCCTAACCGAGTTCAAATTGCAAAATTAATTATCGTGTGGAGAGCTAAGGCATAAAAGATAATAAAATAGATTAAAATGGTGTGACTAAGAGATGATGTTTTTCGTTTTCCCAATGACTATATTTTGATGAAGAGATCATTTCACTAAATAAATTCCGTCTTTTCAAAATAGTGTGGGTGATCTCGTGTCCATCATATTTACTCTTTATCATGCATACCAAGAGAAGAAGCCATATTTTTGAGCGATTCGTTTTTGAGTGCATCCGTGAGATTTTTAAATCAAAGCGAATTTTGGGAAGTAACGTAATGATCAATCGGTGGAGATTAGTGGTTCGATTTTTGACTTCGCACACACATACACACACACACACACTATGACTTGAGACTTGCGAATATGGTTTTAAGTTGACCATTTTTGGGGAGTTTAAATTGTACAATTTTTAAGTGTTTTGAACTTTCTTTGAGTCTAGGAAAATGAATTTTGTGGGTATACTCTCTACAAACCCTCACGAGACACAACTCGTCCTACTAGGGTAACCTAGAGGTTTAAAGGCTTGCTGCATACGCTAAATGAAATCACTTTCCCGCGAAAGAGGTTTTTTCTTGTATCTCGTTTAGTGTTTGTTGCATGTTGTGATGCTTTTACATTGCTCGGGACGATCAAAGTTCTAAGTTAGGGGAGTTTGATTAGGTATGAATTCTTCGTATTTATCCCCATAATTTAGGATCCTCTATCGCTCCACAAAGTGTAATTCGAGTGGATTTATCTCATATCATTTCTACTGACATTTCCTAACGAGTATGCCGAGTTTTGTATATTTCTCTTCATTTTTGCAAGTATTTGATGCATACAAAGAAAGAAGAAACCGTAAGAAATAATGAAAATAAGAACAGAAACGTCAAAGGGGCAAAAGAGTAATTTGCATCGAGAATTTGGAAGAGAGGCCCAAGAGAAATTTAAGATTTCAAGTCTACGAACACCTGGGAAGAAATGGCATCCAAATCCGAATCACATATAAAAAGTTACAAGACTTCAAATTTGAGAAAAATTCACAAAGAAGAAAAAGTCTCTTATAAAGATGGAACCGAACTGAAGAGGGTGAAAAACAAACTGATCCTGTCCTTGGAAAACTTTCTGCGAAACATAAAAAAAGATGGAACCAAACTGAAGTTGAATAAAACGAACTGAACCGGTTCTGACAAAACTTTTTGTTAGAGGCAAACCGAACCGAAGCCCCTGAACAGGATCGGTTCAGGTGTCAAAATTTGAATTTATCCACTTGTAAAATTAGAGTCCTACATGGTTGAAACTATTATAAATTCGTAGATTATTTATTCTAATGTCTTTGAAGACATTAGGAGAGCTTCTTTTTACATAGTTTTAGAGAGAGGAAGTGCAAAAGAACCCTAGAAGCTCAGTAATACAGATTGTTGATTCTCAATTAAGATTACTATAATAAAGTTGATTTCTTTCTCTCTTTTATTGTTTGATTTCGTTAGTTCATGCAAGCTTAGTTTTTTTCAAAGAAATATTGAATCTTTTTACTCATCTAGTTATAATTCCATAATGATTTCAGTTACATGCACCGTAGAAACCATTGCTTTCACTAGTTGCACCATGCTAAGCTAGATTTTTAGGGATTGGGATGCATGAACCCAACCCGGTGTGCTTTGCATGTGTGTAAAATTAGTTCACTGAATTAAATAAATGATGGAATCGTGTTGTGTGGTGATCACAACTGTCGTGGGACTTTTGATCTCGTTTGCCCTAGGTAATCGGGATACTTAAGAGTGCGACGCGAGAGTAGCTATAACGACACCACTTTATTCTTACTTTTAATTATATATGATGCGGGCTTGAAGCTCATATATATAACGCTTAAGATTAAAAAAGATCGGGTTTAGTCAATTATCTATTTCATAACTAGTTTTATTACCGACAAACGTACTAGGGTTGGAGGATTGTATTTCGACCTTTCTTTTCTCATTTATTGTTACTCAGTCACAATCAGTTCAGTCTTGCATGCTTAGTTCATACTCAGTTTCATTTAATTACTCTTAGTTAATAGTTATAATCTCACGCAGATCACCTTTACATTTTATTTTTAGAGTCAGTTTAGGACTGACCATCTTACCTATCGTCGTCACGTTCTACGTCCTATTTCCCTTTGGATTCGACCCCATCTTATCGGGTTTATTACTTATGTGAGATGTTTTCACTTGAGCCTATATAAGCACGCACTTTAGATACTTTTTAAGTCCCATCACATAATATGATTCCTTGCGTAAAGCATATAATACCTATTTAGTAAAATTCAATTCGCACGCTAATTGATTTTCACCAGCATCTTATTTATTCATTGATCTAAAAATTAACTTATTTGATACTCTACTAGATTATATGATCCAACGATTGGGTTTACTGGTAGAATCAAAACTTGTAAGTTTATCAAGGGGATATCACAATCCAAGATATCTCCAAGACGTGAATTCCTCCTAAATATGATCTCTGATATATCCACCCAATGATTCCCCAACTTGTGAAGATTTAGACCCAATAAGTTGGATCGCACTCATAACATTCATAGCAATAACTAAGTGAATTACAATCTTCATAATCCTCGGGATTAAGAATATCTGCACCCCTTAGCAAACGTTGTGAGAATGTAAAGTCTAATCTAGTCAGCACCTAGACTTGAATCTCACCCTTGTCCTGTTCAATATCTTTCTGATATGCTTATACGATCCTCTTTGAACTATGAGACAAGTTTCTGAACCATCAGACATGTTCCTATAGTCAAAGTAAATGACTAAGATCGTACTTGCAACTTTACCGATGGGATGTCAACCCCCCATCTAGGTTGTGAATTGTCCAATTGAACTAGAACTAGAATTCCGATCTTCTATGATCATGCCAAACCCAACTCACCAAAATTCTTACTAAGTTCAATTAACTCACACATATATAATATATTTAATATAAATTTAAGGCCTGATAAACATGATTCTTATTTCAAAATGAACCTGTCACACCTTTATTGAAAAATAAACATTATACATGGTTTTAAGAATAAAACTCAATTAAAAGCACCTTAATATTCATGTCCCATGGACCATTTATGTTTGATACCCTCCATGACTTCACTAGTGTAAATGTACTTTTTTCTCACTTTTAAAATGCAGACAAACCTTGTATTTATAGGCACTAATGTAATTTTTCATGAAAATATGTGTGTTTTTGTTATCAGATATTTTAAGGACATTTCTCATGAAGAGTTGCGACTTTTAGATACGGTTCCAAAAAACAGTCGTGATATAGTGAACAATCATAACTTTTAGCTACAGTTTATAAAAATCATCCCAGGAAATTAAATAAATTTTTTAATAATTTCATAAATAAATATGGGGAGGGGGGCACTTTGAGACCAAATTTCTCATTCATTTCTTCTCCATTTTGATCAAATGAATCTATTACGGAACTCACCTTACGGAGAGGAATGCATAGGTACTTTGACTTGTCACTTTTAGGATGTGGGCCCCATATTAATTAAGATTCAAAATTTATCAAAAATTAATTTGGTCAAAATATTAAATTGTGTAGAAACATATTTTTTTTCCACAAACATAAGACTAGGCCTGTAAATTGAGTCGAGCAGACCCGAAACTCGTCCGTTCGCCCGTTATTTTTGGGTCGAGCTTTATTTGAGTTTGAGCCGAGCCGAGCGGAGCCAAAATTTCAAGCCCGAATGAATTTTGGGCCGAGCTTGAGCCAAACCTTATCAAGCTCGAATTGGGCCCGAAGTTCGAAGTTTGAATATATAAATAATTTTATATAATATAATATATTTATGTTAACATTATTTCATATAACATATATGTTTTAATTTTGTAGGTTTTACTCTTATTTTTCTTTTTTTATAAATTTAATGTACTTCATAATTATATATTTTATTTTATGAAATATAAATTAGATTTTAGCTTGTACATTTTCTCCATGATGGAACAGTACAAGAATTCTGGCTTTTAGCAAGGAAAAAAAATCATTGCAAAAGGTATTTTTTCGTTGCAAAACACCTTTTGCAACATTTTGTTTTCCTTGCAGCGTTCCTCGCATTAGCCATCATGCTATAGATCTTTTGCTAAAACAATTTTGCAATGAAATTTTTCGTTGGGAAAAAGAACAATTTTCATTGCAAAAAAGTTCTCATATCTTGATTAAAAAGCTTTTGCAATGAATATTTCGTTGCAAAAACAACTAATAAATCCTCGCAAAAGATATTTTGAGTGAATTAAAATTCCTTACTAAATGTTAATTTTACATTGCTAAAAGTCTTTTGTAACACTCTTTTTCGTTGCAAAAAAGCTTTTCTATTTTGACTAAAAATCGTTTACAACGAATATTTCGTTGCAAAAGATACTAACAAATCCTTGCAAAAGATATTTTGAGAGAATTAGAATTCCTTGCCAAATGTTAGTTATACATTACTAAAAGTATTTTGTAACACTTTTTTTAGTTGCAAAAAAGTTATCGTATTTCAACTAAAAATATTTTACAATGAATATTTCATTGCAAAAGATATTAATAAATCCTCGCAAAAGATATTTTGAGGGAATTAAAATTCCCTGCCAAATGTCAATTCTTCGTTGCTAATAGTCTTTTGTGACACTCTTTTTCGTTGCAACATTTATTTTTTTGCAGAATTATATTAAATAATGAAATAAATAAAAAGAAAATTAAGTAAACACACATAATTAAAATATGTTATATTATATTTAGAACATAAATGTACTACTGTTCATGTCACAATGAAGATCAAAAGTAAATAATACTTCATAACTAAGAGAAAAAGTTACTAATTCAAACTTTTTTAACAAAAAAACTGAAATCCGGCCTGAAGACCGAAGTATTTATGAGCCGAGTTCGGGCTTAGGTGGAAAAAATTAAATCGGGCTGAGCTCGGGCTTGAGCTTGGGGAAGATAATTCGAGCCGAGCCTGAACAACTTCAACCCGGCTCATGGTCGGCTCTGGCCATGTGTCAAGTGGGCAATGGCACATGGCCTATTTTAAAGTATGCACCTATAAATGTATATTATAGGGGTCCAAAAAAAATATATGTACATTAAAAATGTCAATTTTTTAAATAAGTTTAATTTTTTAGAGGCCCATTTTTTTAACTACCCAAAAATAATATATACAAAGAATGATTCAACTATCCAAAAATCTCACCTTTTTTAACAAACCAAAAATAATATGTACAAAGAATAATTCAACTATTCAAAAATCTCACCCAACTAAAATGGGCCCCTAAAAAATAAGTTTAATTATTTAGAGGCTCATTTTAGGTATTTAATATTTTTGTACAATATTTTTTTAGAAGCGTCCTAAATTGATTTTCGCACAGGGCATTCTCAATCTTAGGACGGCCCTGCCCGGCTCACCCAGCGCGATTTACATCCCTACATAAGACTTGCACTAAAATTATACACTTTTATTGGAGATGCTCTAAAGTTCGACACATATTTATAGGTGCTATTGGAGATGCTCTAATGTTTCACCTCATATTCATAGATCACCGTAAAAGGCGCCATGTATAAGAAATGTGGCAGTGTAACTAGCCTCATAGTTACTCCATGTTAACGCTAAAATTTATATTGCACCGAGGGCATCATGTGACATGTTTATGTGGTCTAGCTACACCACCGAGTGCAAGATAAATAGAGACTGTCTTACACATGTCGTGCAAGTGTATACACACAAATTGTATATATTTCCCCGTCTTAACACAACATTTGTTACACATATTTCTATAGCAAATTTCGTTCACACAAAACAGTTATAATGTTATGTCATTACCCCTTTGCAAAACAATTATAAAAAACAAAAACATATGAATTGCCACATCAAATCATTCACAAAACTCCCAGTTGGAATCAACAACTCATGCACACGAAATTGTCATTCACTTATTGTCGAATTCTCAGATGAGAATGCGCACATACAGGAGAAAAGCCATAATCTTCATTTCACATTTTCAGGCAAAGGCCTATATTAAATTAGTAATGAACTACTCAGTAGAGTGGGAAGAAACCCAATTCATCAAGAACGTTCTTGCATTCGGGGAGAGACTTATTGATCATGTACCCAATGGGGTTGGCGTAACGAGTTTCGGTGATCATTCCGCTGTTGTTGGAGCACATAATCCTAGCGCGCTCCTCCATCGGCTCAATACAGTCCTTTCTGGGGCTCTTCACCACCCTCACCTCGCAAATGTCCTTCTCGTGGTCACCTTCCACGGGCAATTTGTATAGGCCATTAGCGTCGGTCAATGCGTCGACCGAGTAGGTCAACTTTTCGGATTCAGTGTCTCTGCATTCCAAGCGCACGGTGGCACCTGCCCGCGCGCAAAACAACAAAATATTAATCTCAGCGTAACCAAGGATGAAAAAAAAAATCTTATTAACTTATGAAAAGAATGTTGTCACGCCTAAAGAAAATATTAAAATGTACCCGGAAGTTTTTCACTAATTCTGGTCTCAAACTCCACCCGGCATGTGTCGCAGTAAACCTTGCCTTCTACATTGAAAAGGGTGTCGTGGGAGTGGGCGAAGGTGGCAAGGGCCAAGATGCAGAGTGCAGAGACAATGAGAGCCTTTGCCATTTTCTTATTTGACCCTCTCTTGTTGTGTGAGGGAATATGGAAACACAGGGAGATCCTTTTATAGGGAGAGAGGGAGAGAGCCGTTAATTTTGTGCGGTGGTTTTTGACTTTTCTTAATTTATTCTTTTTTGAGGTATTCAGGCAGAGAAAGACTCGTTCTTGTTTTACTTTTTTTGGACAAGCTACAACACAAATCTAGCTCATGCCATAATGGAAAATTTAGGAACGAACGAATGCAAGGCCGGCTCTCCCCTATAGCAACTTAGGCAGTTGCCTAGGGCCTCACATTATCTCGGATGTTTTAAACATCAGATAATTAAAAACTTTCAGTTTTGCTGAGCAATTGGTCTTTATATTTGCTCACTGTCTAAAGCTAAACTACCCACATAATGTTGCATAACTTTGGCTTTTCTATAAGTGGGTTCTCTCTCTCTCTCTCTCCATATTTTTTTAGTCCCACTTTTCTAATTTCTTTTCACTACACCGTCAAACTAAGACATAATTTTTCATATTTGAACTTTGATTTAAGCGTATTAGTACACTAATATAAGATTGTCATTGAGACAGTCTTTAAGAATGAATTGGATTTAGTTCCCATTTCGATCTTCGGCACTGTATCGCTATACACTTAAAAGGGAACACCACCTTGTATGATACAAAAAAAAAATGGCTTTTTTCTCACCCATTTTTTTGTTCTTAATAATCAGCGTTTTTGTTAATGTACTACGATGAAGATATTTTTTTGTTTAGTATTGGGGTTTTAATACATATTTGAGTAAGGATATGGAGATTCAATTTTTGAGACAGAGTCACTTATCATCGACACATTAAATGTTATTTTTAGTAGAATTCATATGATCCACGCACACCACCCAATGTGATGATGACACATCACTGTGTCCCAAAAATATATCTAAAAGTTAAATCTCTTTATCATTATTCTACTTAATTACTTTAACTAGAAAAACAGAACAAAGATTATTATTATTATAATATTATAAAAGTTCATGTGTGTTTTGTTGTTGCCAAGTTTGTATGTTGTGTTTATATATATAGATTCAATTTAGTGAAAAAAAAGCTTCTTGAGTGAAAAAAGTGGCCACATGTTATTATTTGATAGTATTTATTATAATTGATCTTTGGTATAAAATCATTGCAAAATTAAACATATTTTTGTGAGAATATATACTATTTGAATTATGTATATCTTCCTAGAAAACATCATACAAAGAAAAAAAAAAATATATATATATATATACACCTCAGTTTACTGATGATCTCCCTGTTTGGCTATCGAATCATTTTTGAAACCATACTTTAGTTCATGGTATTGACACGTGCTGGAACCATGTTTTTGTTGTGGCTGTATGGTGAATTTGGAGTTAGAGAAACTGCATAAAAACTTCCGTTTTCATACCACTGACCGGAAAATTTTATTAAAAGTTTTATTTATCTCATCCGTATTCTAATCTTTCGTATCATTTGTATGCTGCCGAATTGGACCGCATATATATATATATATATATATAAATGGGCCCCTTATAAATGTTTGTCTAGGGCTTTGGGTGTTGTGCATCTACATAATTTACACTTGTGCAACACGGCATTACATTATTTTTACCTTGACATCTTCAAAAAAGGGGGCAAAGCAAAATATTTTATAAATATCTCATTACGAAAATCAATCAATGACATGGGCCATAACTAAAAAATTTTTGAAAAATGAAGACCGAGGGATGATGGGAGGGTTCACAAATATTTTAAAAGATAATTTTGCAAATTTATTCAAGCTCATAAAAGTTTTTTATTAAAAAAAACATAATAAGTTGCTCATATTATATTTTGCAAGATGTGAGGAGTATAAAAGGTTTTACCACAAGCTTGGTAAACAAACATGAGTTCTGAACATACCATATCATATCATATCTATATAACTATATAAAAATTGTTGTCCTAAATCATGTGAGGCTGACACATGACAGTAATAAAGGCGTGCTATTATAACTTACACTTATAGTTCCACTTATACACAAATGTTTCTCAAAACAGGAGCATTAAAGCATCGGTTACCTTTCCTATAATCCGTTTCATCTTTCAGTTTCCCAAAAAAAGACGTTGCCTATTCAATGTATCTTCATTTACCAAGGGAGGAACTCCAAGAGTGGATAAGTTAATGTCTCTATTAACTACGATTAAAAAATTGATACAAGGGCTATATATCTCCTCTTTAATTTATGTCCTATGATGATACGAGAAACCGTCCACTTGTCGTTCTTGTACCAGCAAATCAAGTATAAAGTGCATAATAAGCAAATAAAGCAAGTAAAGAGAGATAAAAGGCAAGATATAAAGTGGTTCGGCTATAAAAATGAGCCTACGTCCACTTTGGTGCCACACTCTCATTATATATGTTGCTTGGTACATAGTAATTTGGCCTAAAGAGGTGTACAGGAATGAGAATAGAAGAGAATACATGTTTATGAGGATTCTGGTATGTGGGAGAGATAACTGCGATGCTAGAGAGAAGCCCCCAAAATGAACCGAGTGGTCTAGAGAGAGTCCTGATCTCTGATCTATGTCTTGGCACTTGTAATGAACCGGATCCCTATATCGAGGTGTGGACCTATATTTATAGGTGTAAATGTTGTATTGCTGCTGTGGATGACAAGGGGTTGCGGCCAGTTAATATGATCAGACTGGGGCCGCAGCCTGTAGCAAGTAGGGGTCGCGCCCTGTAGCAAGTAGGGTCGTGCCCTGTAGCAAGTAGAGGGCCGCGCCCTGTGTTTGAGAGGTTGCGACAGTAAGTGATAGGGCTAAGTGTAAAGGCTAAGGCACATGCCCATTGTACTCCTCCCGCGGTAGGGTACTATATTTGTCATATCAATAAGCCCCCAAGTCGTAGTGTCAAGAGATTGCGATTGGGGCTGCAGCTGAGTAATCAAGTATTCTCAAGATGCCACGGCATTTCAAAGGTGACGTTTCATCTTCCCGTGGCTTCTTATATAAATGGCAACTGGCCGCGGCCTTCATTACATTTTCCAACTCTTGAGAGAAAATCGAAAGCAAAACTCTGTTCATTTCACGTCTTGACTTTTCCGATGACCTTTCAGGCCAGTGTTTGAGGCGGCGCAAGGCGGTCTGAGGCTGAGTAATCAATTTCCATCCATTTTCAGGTAATTTTTTAACCAAAAACTTCATGTATATCTTTACAATTTAATCTTTCCAACTATTCATAATTCTCTGATTGGAATTAAACTATTTGAACTTCTGCTTTTGCAAAATAATTGGTGTAATCAAATGATTCATCATCTGAATTCGTATCTACCATTTTTATGACGAATTGAACTTGTAATAAAACTCAGATTTCTGTTATTACTCATCTTTAATCGATTATAAATAAGTTGATTCTAATATCCATGTAATAAACCCAATGAACGAATATTTTACTGGCTTGGATTGGACTCTTAGGGCTTTACTCTCTTCTTAGTGTTCTTAGGAGAAACTCTTCAAATTCTAAGGCTTTGATCCCCAAATTTAATCAACATTAAATACTAAACTGTTTGATTATATGGTCGCGACTTGATGAATATATGGCTGCGGCATAACAAAATCCCTTGGAAAATTTAGGGTGGTCTTAAGTAAATGTTTGCAGCCCTCAATTGCTGCAGTATATTGATATCTAGTTATGCAATGTAATTATTCCCTTGCCTAAGGCCCTTAGGTTAGTGTCCGCAAGAACTTATCCCCTAGTCCAATTATTATGCCATGTAAGATTATAACACCTCCTTCCTCAAAATAATATGTCGCAGAAGAAGTTAACTTCTAGGACAAGAGAGCCGAACACTTGGTGTAGTTAGCCAATTTTGCCTAACATTTCTTATTTATCCTTCAAATTTGATATATCATTATTCCTTTCGTGGCCTCTAAGAGGCCTATATATGACCATATTGGCTGCGGCACCTAACTGCGGACTCTCTGCTTTTCAGGTATTGCTGCAGCCATATGAACTTTGACCGAGACAAATTTCTGAGAGCCTTTTGGAATAAACATTTTGGAGCCTCTCCTCCCGAACTTTCTTTTATGCACTCTTTGAAATCAATTGGAACTTTCCAACTGATAAATTGACCCAATTGTGTGGTACTAGATTCATATTCAAACTTAGACTCTGCGGCAATGGAGAAGGAGGCTAATTATAGCAACCAGTCAATGGATATAGATGCCGTGGCTAGGGAGGGTTGAGAGACCTCTTGCTTCACTTAGTGTCCGCAGCATAATGACTTAGGAGTGGGTTGACCAAGTTGCTGAGGCACTTGAATTTCCTAAAGGTTTGATTTGCTTGGCACCTGCCACAAAGCAAAGGCTCTGCACGGCACTTGCTGATGATGGGGTCTGCTTCCCCCTCCATGCGTTTGTTTATGGGTTGCGACTCCCAGTCCCAATCCCCATCAGAAGAATCTTCTAAACGATGAAGTTAGCCCCAACCCAATCAGATCCCAATGGATGGAGGGCAATTGGTCTTTTGTATTTGCTCACTGTCTAAAGCTAAGCTACGCACATAATGTTGCATAATTTTGGCTTTATTATAAGTGGGTTCTCTCTTTCTCTCTCTCCATATTTTTTAGTCCCACTTTTCTAATTTCTTTTCACTACACAGTCACACTAAGACGTATTTTTTTATGTTCGAACCTTGAATTAGGCGTATTAGTACACTAATATAAGGCTGTCATTGAGACATTCTTTAAGAATGAATTGGATTTAATTCCTATTTCGATCTTCGACACTGTCAAAATAATACTTGACTAGTGAAAATCACGAACCGCGAACGTGGGTTAGTCGTTATACGCTTAAAGCACCCTGAACACCACCTTGTATGATACAAAAAAAAATGGCTTTTTTCTCACCCATTTTTTTGTTCTTAATAATCAGCGTTTTTGTTAATGTACTACGATGAAGATATTTTTTTTTTTAGTATTGGGGTTTTAATACATATTTGAGTAAGGATATGGAGATTCAATTTTTGAGACAGATTCATTTATCATCGACACATTGAATGTTATTTTTAGTAGAATTCATGTGATCCACGCACACCACCCAATGTGATGATGACATATCACTGTGTCCCAAAAATATATCTAAAAGTTAAATCTCTTTATCATTACTTTACTTAATCACTTTAACTAGAAAAACAGAACAAATATTATTATTATAATATTATAAAAGTTCATGTGTGTTTTGTTGTTGTCAAGTTCGTATGTTGTGTTTATATATATAGATTCAATTTAGTCAAAAAAAAAGCTTCTTGAGTGAAAAAAGTGGCCACATGTTATTATTTGATAGTATTTATTATAATTGATCTTTGGTATAAAATCATTGCAAAATTAAACATATTTTTGTGAGAATATATACTATTTGAATTATGTATATCTTCCTAGAAAACATCATACAAAGAAATATATATATATATATATATATATATATACACACCTCAGTTTACTGATGATCTCCCTGTTTGGCTATCGAATCATTTTCGAAACCATACTTTAGTTCATGGTATTGACACGTGCTTGAACCATGTTTTTGGTGTGGTTGTATGGTGAATTTGGAGTTGGAGAAACAGCATAAAAACTTCCGTTTTCGTACCTTTGATCAGGAAATTTTATTAAAAGTTTTATTTATCTCATCCGTATTCTAATCTTCCGTATCATTTGTATGCTGCCGAATTGGACTGCATATCTTTACTCTATATATATATATATGGGCCCCTTATAAATGTTTGTCTAGGGCTTTAGGTGTTGCGCATCTACATAATTTACACTTGGGCAACACGGCATTACATTATTTTTACCTTGACATCTTCAAAAAAGGGGGCAAAGCAGAATTTTTTATAAATATCTCATTACGAAAATCAATCAATGACATAGGCCATAACTAAAAAAATTGCGAAAAATAGAGACCGAGGGATGATGGGAGGGTTCATAAATATTTTAAAAGATAATTTTGCAAATTTATTCAAGCTCATAAAAGTTTTTTATTGAAAAAAAACATAATGAGTTGCTCATATTATATTTTGCAAGATATGAGGAGTATAAAAGGTTTTACCACAAGCTTGGTAAACAAACATGAGTTCTGAACATACCATATCATATCATATCTATATAATTATATAAAAATTATTGTCCTAAATCGTGCGAGGCTGACACGTGACAGTAATAAAGGCTTGCTATTATAACTTACACTTATAGTTCCACTTGTACACAAATGTTTATCAAAATAGGAGCATTAAAGCATCGGTTACCTTTCCTATAATCCGTTTCATCTTTCAATTTCCCAAAAAAAGACGTTGCCTATTCAATGTATCTTCATTTACCAAGGGAGGAACTCCAAGAGTGGATAAGTTAATGTCTCTATTAACTACGATTAAAAAATGATACAAGGGCTATATATCTCCTCTTTAATTTATGTCCTATGATGATACGAGAAATCGTCCACTTGTCGTTCTTGTACCATCAAATCAAGTATAAAGTGCATAATAAGTAAATAAAGCAAGTAAAGAGAGATAAAAGACAATATATAGAGTGGTTCGGTTATAAAAATGAGCCTACGTCCACTTTGGTGCCACACTCTCATTATATATGTTGTTTGGTACATAGTAATTTGGCCTAAAGAGCTGTACAAGCATGAGAATAGAAGAGAATACATGTTTATGAGGATTCCGGTGTGCGGGAGAGATGACTGCGATGCTAGAGAGAAGCCCCCAAGATGAACCGAGTGGTCTAGAGAGCGTCCTGATCTCTGATCTATGTCTTGGCACTTGTAAGGAACCCGGATCCCTATATCGAGGTGTGGACCTCTATTTATAGGTATAGATGTTGTATTGTTGTTGTGGATGAAAAGGGGTTGCATCCAGTTAATATGATCAGACTGGGGCCGCACCCTGTAGCAAGTAGGGGTCGCGCCCTGTAACAAGTAGGGTCGTGCCCTATAGCAAGTAGAGGGTCGCGCCCTGTGTTTGAGAGGTTACGGCAGTAAGTGATAGGGCTAAGTGTAAAGGCTAAGGCACATGCCCATTGTACTCCTCCCGCGGTAGGGTACTATATTTGTCATATCAATAAGCCCCCAAGTCGTAGTGCCAAGAGATTGCGATTGGGGTTGCGACTGAGTAATCAAGTATTCTCAAGATACCGCGGCATTTAAAGGCGACGCTTCATCTTCCCATGGCTTCTTATATAAATGGAAACTGGTCGCAGCCTTCATTACATTTTCCAACTCTTGAGAGAAAATCGAAAGAAAAACTCTATTCATTTCTCATCTTGACTTTTCCGGTGACCTTTCAGGCCAGTGTGTGAGGCGGCGCAAGGCGATTTAAGGCTGAGTAATCAGTTTCCATCCATTTTCTGGTAATTTTTTAACCAAAAACTACCTGTTTGTCTTTACAATTTAATCCTTCCAACTATTCTTGATTCTCTGATTGGAATTAAACTATTTGAACTTCTGCTTTTACAAAATAATTGTTGTAATCAAATGATTCATCATCTGAATTCGTATCTACCATTTTTATGACGAATTGAACTTGTAATAAAACTCAGATTTCTGTAATTACTGATCTTCAATCGATTGTAAATAATTTGCTGCTAATATCCATGTAATAAACCCAATTAACGAATATTTTGCTGGCTTGGATTGGACTCTTAGGGATTTACTCTCTTCTTAGTGTTCTTAGGAGAAACTCTTCAAATTCTAGGGATTTGATCCCCAAATTTAATCAACATTAAATACTAAACTCTTTTATTACATGGTCGCGACTTGATGAATATATGGTTGCGGCATAACAAAATCCCTTGGAAAATTTAGGGTGGTCTTAAGTAAATGTTTGCATCCCTCAATTGATGCAGTATGTTGATATCTAGTTGTGGAATGTAACTATTCCCTTGCCTAAGGACCTTAGGTTAGTGTCCGCATAACTTATCCCCTAGTCCAATGATTATGGAATGTAAGATTATAACACCTCCTTCCTTAAAATAATATGTCGCGGTAGAAGTTAACTTCTAGGACAAGAGAGCCGAACACTTGGTGTAGTTAGCCAATTTTGCCTAACATTTCTTATTTATCCTTCAAACTTGATATATCATTATTCCTTCCGTGGCCTCTAAGAGGCCTATATATGACCATATTGGTTGCGGCAGCTAACTACGGACTCTCTGCTTTTCAGGTATTTTTGTAGCCATATGAACTTTAACCGAGATAAATTTCTGAGAGCCTTTTGGAATAAACATTTTGGAGCCTCTCCTCTCGAACTTTCTTTTATGCACCCTTTGAAATCAATTGGAACTTTCTAACTGATAAATTGACCCAATTGTGTGTTACTAGATTCATATTCAAACTTAGACTCTGCGGCAATGGAGAAGGAGTCTAATTCTAGCAACCAGCCAATGGATATAGATGTCGTGGCTAGGGACACACCTGCTGACAAATCTGGGAGGGTTGAGAGACCTCTTGCTGCACTTAGTGTCCGCAGCATAATGACTTAGGATTGGGTTGACCAAGTTGTTGAGGCACTTGAATTTCCGGAAGGTTTGATTTGCTCGGCACCTGCCACAGAGCAAAGGCTCTACATGGCACTTGCTGATGATGGGGTCTGCTTCCCCCTTCATGCGTTTGTTTATGAGTTGCGACTCCCAGTCCAAATCCCCATCAGAAGAATCTTCTAAACGATGAAGTTAGCCCCAACCCAATCAGATCCCAATGGATGGAGGACAATTCTTACAGCTATTGAGTTATGGAAGAGGAAATTCAAGAGAGACAATACTCCTGCAGAGTTTTTCTACTTCTATCGCCAATAGAAAAACTCCGTAAAATTTGCGAGGTATTATTACTTTTCTATCTGCGAGAGAGACGAAAACCTTTATTCTGGGAGTCCTACTAGTGTAAATTACTAGAAGAGAAAATATTTTTTCATTTATGGAGAAAGGTGGGAGATCCACCCTCAAGAGACTGAGAGAGAGAGAGAACCTTTAGGATGTCGTGGCAGTGGGGATGTCCCTCTAATCTTGGTAAATATCTTTTTAATTATAGTCACATCCCCTCTTTATAGTTGCATATTATTCTCCACATTTTGCTTTTGTACTAACCTTTGCATTTTTTTGCAGTTCTTGATAATTTGCAACTAAGTGAACGACAAGAGAAGAGGGTTGGTGAGGCTGTGGAAGTTCCTGCTGACGAGAAGAAGTTCAACACTCTTGTAACCTCTGCTTTAATCTATAAGGGGGCTTCTTTCCTAACAAGTCTATTCCCAAATAGATGGTCGCGAAAGGTAATGATCCTTTCCCAATAATATCCTCACTAACTCCACGGCTTCTACTCCCAACTTTGTTTTTAATATTGCTTTATTTCTTCTTCAGGTGAGGAGTTTAATAGAGAGCTATTAGCATATCAACTTGCGAAGATGGACGAGGATGCAGTTGTCCTCAATAACATGACCAGGCAAAGAAAAAGGAAAAGGAAAAAGTCCAAAGCTCCTGCAGCAGTCATTTCTAATGACCGAGTTGATCAAAATAATCCTATCATTCCCTCCAACTAGCCTGAGGGTCAAATAACTCCTACCGTACCTATCACTCAGGTTGAGGAAGTAGCTCCTCATGAGAGGCCTGGGGGTAATTTTGACGATGATATTAGAGCTCACTTGGTCGCAGCAGGGTTAATGTCGACTTCTGAACGGCTTGAAGGTCGTGGAACCTCTCCCATTTATACAAATTCACCTCCTCCAACAATTGTAGTTATTAATGCCAAACTGGAACCTCCTTAATGCCATGCCAGTGTTGGTCTTGATGGTCCTCTGCGGCCTCAGCTTAGGCAGCCCAACCCTGAATCTTCTTGGGATACAACTGCGAGGGTTATTCGCAGAATAAAGAAGGTACCAGATGTCGCGGACCTTGATCGCCTCGTGGATGAAGACCACGATGACTTGGAGGATTATGGTCTCCACAGTCTCTTGAGGGTAAGTGCAAGTACCTTCTCAACATTATTTTCACATTTTATATTTTTCTTCTAACATCAACTCTATTTGCAGGCCGCGAATGTTGTGATGTCCCAAAAGAGGAAGTACGAGGCCCTCTATAAGCTGAAGGAGGCTACGAAGAGAGTGAACTCCGCTGACTTGGAGAATTCCAGGGCTGCTTCCTTTCAAGATGGGAAGCAATCCTCTACCACGTTACTTGAGGCATATAAGATGGATGCGTATAAGAAGGTTTAGAACGCGAAAGATGCCAAGAAGGAGGCTGAGGAAAATTCTAGGTAGGTTGTGGAGTCCCTCAAGGCTGCCCAATCTCAGGTTATGGAATTTTCTAAGGTCGCGGAGTTTGAAAACAGCAAGCTTGAACTACTTCAGAAAGAGTATGAGGAACTGGAGGCCAAGGCTACTAATGATGCACAGGCCCATATCGTGGCGATAAAGAAGATGGAGGAAGATCATGTCGCGGCCCTTTAATTGGCAATTGACAGCACTGTGGAGTCATTTAAAGGCTCCAAAGACTTCTACCTGATTAACAATAAAGCCTACCTCTGCGGCTACCAAGAGCTCAGACACAGAGTTATAAAAAATTTCCCTGAATCTAAGGAGATAGTTCTTGCATGGGGCCTTGGTGATGCTGAGAATTTACAATGTGTGGATAAGATGAAGGTCATGACAAAAGAAAGAGCCAAGCAAAGGGCAGAGGCTGAGGAAGAGACAGCTGAGGGGACCATTACTGCTGCGGATGGAGATGAGGAAGATGAAGAAGATGATGTTGCATCTTAGTCTCATTTCTGATAATTGGGGTTGCGTCCCTCTTAACTTAACTTGTTGATTTTGAATAGTTGCGGCCTTTTGTATGTAAACAAAATTTTGCCAAGGCTTTTGCCTTTTTTTAACTTTTCTGATTTGCCTTCCCTACTCCTTATTTTTTTCATATTCTTCAATACGTATTGTCTGCATAGATATTTGATTTCTTGATTGAATGACCTTACAAGACTTCTTTAGTAACTACAATGTTCATAAGGTCGCGAAAACATTATATAAATGTTCTCCAAAAAGGCTGCGGCTTGTTATTCTTTACCTCGAACTTTTCACAACTTGTATTTTTACTTTTTAAGGCTTTAAATTTTTACTCCATATGTGGCTATAATTCCCCAAGCCGCGCTGCCAACGAGAAATAGCTTTGGGGCTGCAGCTTAATAATAATCAGTTTTCCACCATTATTCCTTGTATTTCAGGGGCTGCGACTAGTTTGGAACCCATCCACGAACTTTTAGCAATTCCTGATCTACTGCATCTTCTAAATGAATGACCCTTGATGGTTGCATCCACATTGATAGGGTTGTAGCATCTTTTAGGCCTTTATAAAGAAATTGATGACAGCATGTCGGGCTAAGGCCACTCTCTTTCTGTTGCTTTGACATGCTTCATGATGTCATCCACTCAGCATCCTTTAGTCGCTTTAGCTGCCTTTCATGGCTTTCCTTTAGTCGATTAGGTTATTTTCAGACCCCCTGGGCTAGGTATTATGAAGCTTCCCTAAGCTATGTTTGTATATATATATATATATATATATATATATATATATATATATATATATATATAAAATACCTTCCCGAGCTATAATAGGATTATCCGCAGATAATTAAGTCATTGGCCCCTTCAAATATAGGATTATCCGTAAACAATTAAGTCTTCGACCCCTATAGGTTATTTTCAGGCCTTCTCGGGCTAAGTATTATGAAGCTTCCCCAAGATAATATGAGATCACCAAGTTAATGATGTTTTATCTATATCCACCAAGTTAATGATGTTTGTTGGGGGAGTAACCTCCCTGGGCTAATGATGCATCCGAATGCTAAGAACGGGCATTGTAAACCCTTACGGCTAATGACGCATCCTGAAAGCTGAGAACGAGCATTGTAAGCCCTCGTGGCTAATGACGCATCCCAAAATCTAAGAACGGGCATTATAAGCCCTTGTGCTAATAACACATCCTGAAAGCTAATGACGCATCCCGAAAGCTAAGAACAGAAATTATAAGTCCCCCGTGCTAATAACGCATCTCGAAAGCTAGGAACAGGCATTGTAAGCCCTCGTGGCTAATAATGCCTTCTGATAAATTCTTTCAATAATGTATCCATAATATGATGGAATATAGTCTCAAGATTTGCTTTCGCTATTTTTTATTATCACTTGCCTTCAGACAATCAGGCATCACGACGGGCGTTGTGGGCCTACTTAGATATTATCATTCCTGATATAACATATTGTCTTGATTCGGAATCTGTTTAAAACAAAGAGTCTTTTATAAGATAACCTTTAATGGAAATGAGAATCAAAATATGACACAATCAAGTGAACTTGATTTCATATATCTATTCATATATTCAGGATGTTGCTAGTTCAATACAAAGTTAAAAAAGGAACCACTTAGGAAGAGTTTTCACTAAGAACAGAAATAAATGAAACATAAATATGGGCATAAGAAGAGGAATGTGGCCTGTCAGACTAGGTTGCATCCCTTAGGAATCCTCAAGGAAGCGCTGCAGCATTCCCTGTCTTATTAGCCTTTCATTTTCATCTTTCAAAGCATAGCATTGCACAGTGTCGTGGCCGTGATCCTAGTGGAATTTGCACCACTTTGCTTTATTCCTCTTATGGGGCGGAGCCCTCGGCTTTTCGGACCACCTCAGCAGCTTGTCCTCCTTTATGAACTCAAAGATGTCTTCAACTGGGAAGGTCAATGGGGTGTAGGCCTCGAAGCATCTTTCAGCTTTCTCTACCTTCCTCTTCTGGGTCTTCATAGCTGCCTCTAGGGCTGGAGCTTTTGGTATGGCCGCGGCAGTGATAGTTGATGCAACGATGATCCTATGTGTCGCACCCACATTGGATGAGGTTGTGGCCTCTAGCATAAGGACCCTCTAGGTCAAATAGTTGATTTGGATTTGGAGTGAAGCATTACTGTCGTAGAGATGGTTGAGGTGATTGTACAATTACACAACCTCATCTTTGACTTTTGTGCTCTGGCTGGATTTTCCTTCAATTTTTGACTTTGTTAGTATTGAAAAACATATATAATCTGAGACACAACTAACAAAAGTGGGTGATCATAGAAATATAGGATGAATAGCGTATAAAGTTGGGATGCAACACTTTCACTGCTGCATGATATTACTGTTGAGGCCGCAGCCTGTGATGTACATAGGTGTACTGCCGTGGCCTTTGAATGATATTCATCAAGGTTGAGCTGGAGACCACCTAAGTCCATTCCCCGATGATTTAAAGTTGTTGTATTGCAATCACACTAGTAGAGGTCGCGAAAAGAAAGACAGTTGAATTTCCAGGCCGCATCCCTTTCTAGGCAGTGAAGGTAACAGTCCCAAAATTGAAACCCAAAATTTGAGTTTTTCTCTCAAAACACGTGGAGAGCGTACCTACTAGGGTCTGTCCATGAGAGAATACCCTCAGGGTGCACAAAATGACACAATTATAATGACAAACCCTAGATGAGAGGCCAAGAATAGCAAAAAGGGAGTAAATATAACCCTCCCCTAATCACCCACCTTTACGGGGCTAAATCCCATCAAGCTTTCCAGCATTATCTAGGTGAGGCGATATCACGAGGGTATGTAAAATAGATCTAAGTTTATAAAAACAGAGACCCAAGAGCAGATCTGACTATATGCCAGACTTTCTTAAGGGTGCAAATATAAAATAAAGCTCAATAACCAAGATTCACCCATGAGAAGATGATCCAAAGGATCCCCATGAATAAAACAAGGTGTTTAAGAACTCTAAATATAGGGAAACAAGATTGAAGTATCTCGCTTCCTACAAACGGTGCCAAATTGATGATACGAGAAATGGTCCACTTGTCGTTCTTGTACCAACAAATCAAGTATAAAGTGTATAATAAGCAAATAGAGCAAGTAAAGAGAGATAAAAGACAAGATATAGAGTGGTTCGACTATAAAAATGAGCCTACGTCCACTTTGGTGCCACACTCTCATTATATATGCTGTTTGATACATAGTAATTTGGCCTAAAAAGGCGTACAAGCATGAGAATAGAAGAGAATACATATTTATGAGGATTCCGAGGTGCTAGAGAGATGACTACGATGCTAGAAAGAATCCCCCAAGCTGGACCGAGTGGTCTGGAGAGCGTCCTGATCTCCGATTTATGTCATGGCACTAGTAATCGGATCCCTATATAGAGGTGTGGACCTCTATTTATAGGTGTAGATGTTGTATTGTTGCTATGGATGAAAAGGGGTTGCACCTAGTTAATATGATCAGACTGTGTAGCAAGTAGGGGTCGCGCCCTGTAGCAAGTAGGGGACCGCGCCCTGTGTTTGAGAGGCTGCGGAAGTAAGTGATAGGCCCAAGTGTAAAGGCTACGGCACATGCCCATTGTACTCCTCCCGCGGCAGGGTACTATATTTGTCAGATCATCCTATATCAGTGAGAATAACCCTAGCCTTTTAGCTACCTAAACTTCTAAAGAATCAAGATTTGTACAAATTCCAAGTTATGTTGAGTACATAATCCATATCCTTATTCACCAACATGGAGTTGTACACAAGATCTTTTGTTTTATTTTCTAGAACGGACGATATTTTTTATATATAAATATGATGGATTTTGAATGGCTTTATTCTTATTCTAGTGTAAAAAAATATTATCACAAATTTACACCATCTTTTGTGTAATTCTTCATCTCACTATATTTTAATTATTCATCCACATTAGATATTTTTTACTAAAATTATTGAGAGTGTTTAAACTTTATTTTAGTATAATTCTACGCCATGTGATATTCCATTTAATTCGGTCTAAATAATGTGTAGATTTATTAAAGATACAGATTCCAATTTGTATGTGCTTTCGGGTCATTTTCTACCTTATTATCTGTAATCTTAAAATATCTCTAACAACCTTTTTTGGCATTTGTTCATTTTCGTCAGGAAATGAGTTTTGTGTGGAACGTTAAAGGTTGATGCCCTATAGATATTTGGAGTTTCACACTGGTATTATAATCTCTTGGATTTATCCATGTTGACGGTTATTTTTTCTCCTTCTTATTCTAGATTTTTTTCCCATTCGTACTAATGTTAAGCAACAAGTTACAACGACAAAACAATACAGTTTAGACAAATTCGGCCATGCATCGCGTGGTCTGTATGCTAGTCTATATCTATATAACTATATAATAACTGTTAGACCCAAATTCTCTGAGGATGACACATGTCTGATGTATTAAATTTATATCACATATCGCGTTTAAGTCTTAAATTAAACTTCAGAAGTCGAGTTTTGTTTCTCCTGCTTTCTCCGATTACGCTGCTCCATTTTAACGTCTCCTACAATGAAGATGTCCGTTCAGCTTCACCTCAATTTTTGACCGATTAGGTTGTATGATGGTCATCTCTACTCAAATGAACCTGGTTGTTTACCTTAAATTCTATTGTTTGTTGAATTATGGAACGCTTTGAACGATTACACTGCGTCATTTTGAGTTCTCCTTCAATGAACATGTTCGTTCAGATTCCGCTCCATTTTCGAACGATTAAGATGGATATTGGTCATCTCTACTCAATGAACCTGGTTGTTTATGTCAATTTATATTGGTTCATAAAATCTTGAACTTAATTTCTAACATATACTCTGTACCCAATTTTTTTTTAATACTCTGAGCCCGATTGTGGCCCCTCGGCCTTCCCTATTATTCAATATATAAATCAGGGCACACCTTCAAAAATGCAATCTCACATCAATAATTCCTAAGGTATAATATAGTGTATATTCTTTTACCACTAATATGTATTGATTTACATTTCTTTATTTATATTTATATTTAATTTCATTTTAATTTTTTGCATCCATTTCTATTGTATTTGTTGGATTCCTAAAATATTTCAGCAGTCCATTTACAGATAATAAAGAAGGTTAGTTTAATGTTATTTTATTGTTCAATTTTGGTTACAAAATGAAATTTTTACGTTGTTATTGAACTTCATTTTATATTTAAATGGTTGAAAACATGTAAAATATGTTATAACTTATAAGTTTTTCATTTTATTTTCCTCCTCTCCTACTTCTGTTTTGTTAAATTTTTAATTATGTATGCGTTCCCATATCTGAAAAAGAGCTAAAATTGAAAATATTTTTTGCACTGGACATTATAAAAATCGATCCACGCATAAGCAATTATCTCTTTAACATTTTGTAAAATACTTTTTCGATAAGAACCTAGGTTAGTTCAATGTTATTTTATTGTTTGAATTTGCTTTTCAAATTTATTTTTTAGGTTGTTATGATATATATAATCGTTTGTTCGAATCTTGTATGGTGATGAATACTACACTCTTTTTTCCCGTATTTGGTTTAGGTGAAAAGTCGAAGAAGACATTATTTTTTAAAATTTTGATGTTAAGGATGTTTGACATTTTTTTTCCAAAAAAAATATGTTAATGATTTTTTGGCATTATGTCAACACAAAATAATTCTTTAAATTTATTTAAAAAAGTTTTCCGTTAAGGATGTTTACAACTATGATTCTTATTCTAATTTGAATGAGATTTATATCTAGGCATAAGTTGACTATGTCATTAAACCCCCACAATTTTTTTACCTTTCACTTTAGGAATCATTAACTAATTTGTTATCGTACTAAATATATTTGTTAACTAATTTGTTCTTATATATTTTATTGCTAATAGGGCTAGCTGAAATCATTAGAAAAAATGTATCTCAATTTCATTTTTCCCATTTACTCATAAGAATAACCCTTTCCGACTAACTAATTTTTTACTTTCAAAAAATCATTTAGTATAGCCATGGTTCGCACCGAGCGTGAACTTCTCCTTAATTCTGACTTAATGTTCTCCCGAAGAGAAATTATAGACGTGGACAATCCCAGTCCTCGGGAACAAAGATGTATTTCACATCGTCTAATGTCTGCTCTTAATTCATACATCTCTCAAACCCAAAACAAGTCCAAAAAATGATGGGCAGAGAAAGTATAATCAGTTCTGAAGGCCTTAGATAGTACTTGCGTTATGCAAATATATAACAAAGAAAGAAATGTCATCAACAATCCAAATATTGAGAAATCAAAGGCTACTATACGCACTTCACTAATCCACAAACTTCATATCTCAACCAATGTGCCTACGAAAGAACAACGTGATAATCCCATCACTTTCATCGATCTAGATCCCAACTCTGAGGATGAATCCAATGGAGTGCACCTTATTATTTCTGATGATGAAGAACCCATGATGAATCCATCAACCTCTTTCAATTCCTTAGATCATCTTAAAATTTTTAACTACTACTATGACCAACCATTTGCAACTCATCATGGCTACACTTCATACAAAGATGATCCATCCAAGAATTCATCATCTTATCAAATCGATGGCTACAGGTCAATATATGTTACATCGCTTGGTGTTAGGAATGATTATATGTTTTACTCTTTTAAATACATTTCCGTTTATATTACATTTACCATAAACATAGTGTTATGTCTATATGGATGTCGTATTCTTAATATGTTATGTCATTCAATCATTGTATTATACAGTGAATTAATGAAAAGCGATGGTTTTATATTTTATTGTTGTATTGTATATACATTTACTTAAGCAGAACATCTATGAATGTTGGTAGTTAGTTTAATTTTATCTTATTTTCCATATATACATCATTTATAGTTGGTGAACGAAAAACAACGCTAAATAATTATTATGTGTAAAAGTTCCAAAAATATTAAACGTTTTTATATTAACAATATACCAAAATACTTTTTTTATTTTCATATCTTTGGATGTTAAAATTGATTTGAGTAAATATTCCCAACGAGTTTGCATATAATGTTTACACTATAAAGAAAAGTTTAACAATCCAATCTAAATATTATTATACAAGAAAAAATATCTCGAAATTATTCATGAATGAAAAATCTACAAAGTTTGTATCTAAGAAGAATAACATTTTTTTTTAAAAATTGTTACTTTATATGTTAATTTAAATGTAATATATTATTATTATTATATTATTATTATTATTAGAGTTAAAGAGTGCATATTATACACATATATGCATATAGAAGTGTTTATGACATTCAAGAACACAGACAAATTAATTCACATCATTTTTGGTAGTATGAAGTAACTTAGTTAAATCACACTCAAGTACCTGGATCTATATCCGATAGATAACTTTACCCAAACTGAACTACAAACTATTGCCAATCAACATTTTTATTCGGCTAAACTTTGAAGAGGACTACATGACGTTATTTCTTCGAAATATTGAAAATACTCATCTTTTACTGTCTCTTTCCTGCTAGAAAAGTTCATCATGAATTGTTATTTTTATAAGCTACGTATATTGAAACTCATACTGCTTTGACTCAAGTGTTCAACCATCCTGTAATTTGATCAATGCTATTCGATTCACGACTTCACAACTATAATTTGGGTTCTACATTTGAAGTTTAGTTGATTGGTGTGTTTTAATGAGTTGAAGGTTTTTTGTTTAACTTCTAACATAGGTGGTATTTACCCATTTCCCTGCTTTATGTCCTTTCCTTCATTTTTGTTCTTAGTGCGTATTGGAAATAGATGTTCCTATCATATACTTTCTCATGCTCATTTTTCTTTTAGGATTTCTTTTCATCTCTAATTCCTTATATCCGTCCTAGGAAAAATATGTTGTGATAGAAAGAGTTGTTAATGAAAAAGCTATAAGATTAAGCATTGCTCTTGGAATTTAAACACTTCCCAAATCAGCTCTTAGGATAACTATGCTTCTTTATGCAATTCAATCAATAGTTAAACAAAGCACAACATATGAAGCTTTAGAAGAATCTCTAAGCCTTCAATCTCTTACAATTCTCCTATCTTATGTGATTGAATCACTAACCGCGTCGTTTTATAGGAGTTCATATAACATCATAAATACTGAAAATGGATGGTTTTATGTTTTAATGTTTTATTGTCTTCATATTTTATTTCGAAGATAATGTATACCCGTTATACTTTATGTTAACTTATTTAATAATTAAGTGAATTGTTTATTATTTTCCATATATAAATCATTTATAGTTATTTATTGAAATACATTGTTATAAATTCATCTTTGTAAATAAACTTATCTCTAAATCATTATATTTATCGCATCATTACTAAATTAATATACATCTTATGAATAGATTGAATATACAGAACGATGTAAACTAGCTAGGATGTGTAGGAGGCTCATACACTCTTCAGCACTTCATCGACCATCAAAAACCCAAATTAATCCTACATTATCAACTTCTTCCCATTTGTCACCAAATATACCTTCAACATACTCACGTACTTTAATAAATGTTAGCTCAGCCATACCGAAAAGCCCACATGTAAAATTAATTTCTTTCACATCCCATGTAAATGCCAATAGCTCCATTTCCACAAAAACTTCAATACCAAACTATGAACCTAAAGCAACCGTTGGTGTATATTGTGGCTACACGTTAGAGTGGGAAACATGTACCCTGTTGTAGGCAAATTCATCAAAATCTATACCCAACCGAACAGTGAATAATCCCCAACTACGTATATTCGATATGAATTAAAAATGTCTAAAAATAAATTTAATCCCGAATGAGTCAATGATATTTATAACCAAATTTATATATTTTGGTGATTTACAACAGGTAAATGGAAACGTCTTTCAGCTACCTCATATCGTAAGACTAGAGCATCAACCGCATCCATGAATAGTAAGACACTATAAAATACGTAATTATTAGGTTTAAAAGTTGCACAAAATTTGATAGACTCAAATTCATTTTCTCAATATATTATAGGTGAGAACTTTGTCCTTTGGACGTTTGGTCCTCCTTCAAAGCAAGGTAGCTCTTGTAGTGCTATTATGTGGTATGAGGAATGCACAGATAAACATAAAAATCAATCATGTCCTAAGTTCTCCCTATGTTGTCAAGAAGGGGAAATAAGACTACCATTTACCAAGGAACTGTCGTCGTTCCTTATAGATTTGCTACCATATAATGGAGGTGTGCGATCATCAAAATTTTGAACAAATATTCGCGCATACAATTCAATATTTTATTTCACCTCAATAGGAGGAAGAATTGACAATAGATATAATAATGGTGGCAGCCCATACGTATATCAAATAAGCAAACAAAATCATCACAAAATTGGTTCATTACTCCTTACTGAAGGCCAACGACCAAAATTTTCACAATTGTACATCTACGATACTAAAGATAAGGTCTTGAATCGTATATCATCTATACAATCATCAAGAATTAACAACAACATTGACTCATTCATTGTGGAAGGAATGATAAAAATGTTTGATGAAAGCAACGAACTAGCAAAGGTTTTTAGAATGGCGCGTGATCGTTTCAGAGAATCTGATTTTGCAAACATTCGCCTATGGTTAATGGGTACCAGGCATGGTGACCCTCTTATTTATAATTTGCCTCAAGCCTCTGAGGTTGTTGGTTTGATAGTTAGTGACCTTTAGAATACTAATTATAGACGTGACATTATCATTCATCATAAGTCTATCGATTTGCAGTGTATAAGCGAGCTACATCCATCATTTATGGCAATGCAATATCTAATCATTTTTTTATGGTGAAGATGGATATCATGTTGACATTCGCTAATCAAATAATACGGGTCATCGTCAAACAAAGAGAGAATGTGTCACCATGCGGGAGTTCTATTCCTACAAACTACAACAAATATCGAACGAATCAAATTTATTACATCTTTCAGGTCATTTATTTCAACAATACATTGTTGATGCGTACACATGTATATAGGAAGAGAGGCGGAACTAGATAAGCCTAAATCAATCTAAGTTGAATTTTGAGCTTTATAAAGGACTTAAGGATGAAGTCTTAAGAGGAGATACAACACCTGCATCTAATGGTAAACGCATTATTCTCCCCTCTAGTTTCACAGGCGGGTCAAGTTACATGGCTCAAAATTTCTAGGATGCTATGGCAATTTGTAGATAGTTTGGCTACCCAGATCTATTCATCACTTTCACATCGAACCCCAGGTGGTCGGAAATAAGCCTTTCTATCACCAAATCTGGGCCAACAGCCTGATAAACATCCTGACATTATTGTAACATGCTTTAAAATAAAGCTTGATCATTTCATGAGATATTTAAAAGAAAGGAAGCGATTTGGCACTATCTTAGCCTGTAAGTACATTCTTATTCATATTTTTTCCTTCAATAATTTTATTCTAATCTAATTTCTAATTTTTTAAGCTATTTACACAATTGAGTTCCAAAAAAGAGGATTGCCACATGCCCATATCATAT
This sequence comes from Sambucus nigra, assembly GCA_949130495.1. Lineage (NCBI taxonomy): Eukaryota > Viridiplantae > Streptophyta > Magnoliopsida > Dipsacales > Adoxaceae > Sambucus > Sambucus nigra. The sequence goes on along the minus strand of OX422213.1, from coordinate 212,936,615 downwards.
TATTCTTGCATCCTGATGATAAAGCTCGAACATCGGCACAAATTGATTCGATTATATCAGCTGAAATATTAAATGAGGAAGAAGATCCTATTGCTTTCAAATCTGTTTCCCAATTTATGATGCACGAACCTTGTGGTGAAAAAAATCGTAACTCCCCATCTATGTCCAAAGGAATTTGCTCCAAAAAAATTTCGATCATCAGAAACCTCTTTAGATGAATGATAAGCACCTAAAAGTGTATATTTTATAGCCCAAATAAACGTATTTTAGTTGCTAATTCTCGAAAAATTGGGTCTTATATGCTTAATTGTTTAATGTGCAGGTTTGATCGCCGTTTGCGAAGTTCAAACGCTTATTTCAAGAAAAATGTGTGATTTATGGTGCTAATTCCCGAGTCTTGTACCAAACCCGAGCCTAAACCAAGCCCAAATCTTCACCCGAGCCCCGTGTGTGTTTAGTTTAGGTTTTTAGATTTTTTTTAGATGTTTATGTTTCATTTTTAGGTTTTATTTTTGATTTATTTAGAATTTTCTAAAATTTATTTTCTAGTTATTTTTTATTTTTATTTTATTTTTTTATGTTTAGGATTAGTTTTTAGTAGTTTTTTTTTTGTTTTACCAGGTTTTATATTTTTTAGACTTCAGGTTTTATTTTTATTCGATTGTAGTTTTTATTTTTATTATTTGAATTTTATTTAATAGATTACGAATTTAATACATTTTATTTTATTTATTTTTAGAATTTATACTTTTAGGATTGTTAGGATTTATTTCCAAATTTTGTTTATATATCTTTATATTTAGTGTTGTTGTATTTTGATTTTTAGTTTTCATTTTTATTAGGATAATTTTTTTTAGGAATTTCTTTTTCTATGTTTCTTATCCTACACACCATTTATTTTTCTATGTTTTTTTTAGGAATTTATTTTTACTTTTAGGAATTTTTTTAGTGCTTCAGTTTTATTTTTTTTAGGATTTAATTTAGTTAGATAGTTATTTTTAGGGTACAAATTAAACACACACACACTCACACACTAACTTATCCTACACACCATTTAGACTAAATCACCCACACCCTAACTATTCTATACCCACACACACACACAAACCCCACTCCCTCCATCTTCAACCTCACAACACTATCTCCTTCTCTTTCCACCATAACTAACACAACAACAACATCCATCCTTTCTCTCTCTCCTCAAACCTTCATTAACCAACCACCATAACTCACCCCCACCTCTTGAAAACCCAGCAACCCACAATCCAAATATCTAAACCATCCCTTACCCATATCCTCACAAACTCGAAATTAACCAGTTTCCCCTGCCACATATCAACCCGTGTCAAACCCGAGACCACCACCGTCCGCGACCCATTAACCCGTACCAAAATTGTTATTGACTGCTTGCCCCTTTGACCCTTGAAACCTCCAAACCCGACGGCGTTAAACCCGAACCCAAGGCAATCCGACTTGTCTTCAACCCGACCCTCATGCTCTACCTCCGATCAAACAAACCCATTTCAAGACCAACCTCAACCCAATTTCAATCCATACTTGGAATCATGACCTGTTGTAATTTTCGGGTTTTGAAAACTCGGAACCACCAATCCCAAAACCCTATTTCGAACCCATATTCCCAAAGACTCATTTTATCACTTCCACATCCATACCCACGATTTCTTCTCCTGCCAACTTCAAAGCTATAAACCAATGCAAATAAACCAAACCAAAAATGCCCAATACCCTTTTATTCCCCTATACTAAAATACCCCCAACTCATCTGAACTACCACATCTACCACATGCACAATTAAAGTTCCCCAAAATACTCTCACCCAAATCTAATTTCTACCTCATCCCATACACCTTCTCCCCTAACCTCTACTTACCCAAATTACCCTTAGCTCCATGTGCCACACTATAAATGAAGACCCAAAGCTCATTGAATGATGTAGGGTTTTAGAGAGAAAATTTGAGGGAGAAACACCTTTTATTTTTATTTTTTTAATTTAATTTAATTTTTATTTTATTTTATTTTAGAGATTGTTGAGTGAAATAAATTTGTGAGATTTAAGTTGAATGAATTTTTCATTTATATTTTTGTTGATCACTCACTTGGAGGGTTGTATGCTTCTAATTTAAGAGATTGGTTTGATTGTTCTTCTCTCTACTCTTTTATATTAAATGCCTATTGAATGTTTTTTTATCATGCATGATATCATGTTAGGCTAAATCCCATTTCAAGGGGTGGGGTGACCCATTATTTGATGTTAATCATAATTTAATTAATTAATTTAAATTAATTATCCCTTTGATGATTAACTTGCACTCTTACATTTTAATTTACGCCTCGAGAGAGGGTGAATGATTTTCGAGAGAAAATCGAAATTCTAGTTATAATACCCATTTTAAATTCGAACTAAAGATAGGGGTTTCTCAAGTGTCGTATTATTCCTTTAATTTCAACTCTAAGCTTACTTTTATTATTTAAAGTAACCTGATAAATCGATCCTAGCGGGTGATTTGTTAGATGATGTTTGGATCTACACTTCAAGAGTTGTAGGAGTGTTAAATTTAATTTTCTAAAATGTTATTATTAAAATTACATTTGCAATGAGAGTTGATTTGTGATTTTAATACTGACTTGGAATAATTAATTTTGATTAACTAGAATATATGGTGTCATCATATCCTTTGTTAGTCCTCACTTTTATTTCCTCACTCATCTCATATTTTAGATTTTTATTTAGTTAGATTTACTTAGTTTCTTCTCTTACTTTTTAGTTAGTATATCGATATTTGAATTTAGTTTAGTCTTATTTCACCACTCCTAAAAATTGTTTAAATATTGAAAGAGCTAAAAAAATAAAAAATGCAAAAAGTCCAAAAAGAAATTAAATAAAAAATGAATTACATATTTCCTCTTTTGCATGTTTCACCCTTAGATTTGTATTGATAGCTCACTTACCACTATTCTTTAGTTTTGTTATATATTTTTGTAGGTAATTGAGATTTTCGATTAGAGGAGCTTTATACAATGACATACTAAAAGTAACTCCATCAAATGGCGTCGTTGCCAATCTTTGGAGCTTGAAGCATTAGAGAGGATTTCCTATTTGTGATTCATTCGTATTGCACTTTTCATTTTTCGTACCATTTTTCATTTTTTTAGAAGGCTTGTATTAGGATTTTTATTCTTGGCTTGTATTGCAGTGCTTGGAGACATCATTATTTTGTTTAAATATGTAATAATTAATCGCGAAGAAAAGCGTGATAGGAAATCGGACAAGGTAGAGAGAGGGCGTCCAAAGGCGAGAAAAATAAGTCTCTCTACTTTGGGTCGGTAGGACGCCCGGGGCCGACTGGGATAAGAGAGATATCCCCCCGATCGACTCAAATTGTTCATCACCCCACAGTGTAAAACCGTGGGAGGTACATTTCTAAACCCTCGCGTGTCTCCTGTCAGCGAGTATATTTTTGTGTGTGACTACGTGCTCTCACTTGATTGTAATTATCGCATTTATTTTTGAATGTGTGTGATGATTTAATCAATATAGACCTACACTCGGTCATTCACGAGAAGAGATTCTATCACCCGATTCACTCGCTTACCAATTGTGTGCTACCCTAGCCATCATTAAATTCAAAATCAATCCACTAGCTAGCCCAATAGGAGAACATTTTTCAAAGGCGATCATAAAGATAATTTTCGTGACTTTTATCGCCCACGGACTTAATTAAAATTTGACTATCCCTTTCAGAAATTTTGTAGATAAAAATTGGCTATGTGCTAGTTAGTAATTGTCCTTGACTTGTGTGTGACCAATTCAATTTTTCGGTACTCAATTTTAGTGAGTTCGTCAAAATTCAAAGAGCCCATATTTTTCCCCATCTTTTCTTCCAAAAACTCTAAAATATTTTCTTCCTTTATTTTTCTAAAAATATCAAAAACATTTTCTTCCTTTATTTTTATAAAACAATCCAAAAAATATTTTTTTTCCTTCATTTTCTAAAAAAAATCCAGAAATATTTTCTTTCCTTTTGAAAAAAATTTAAAAATAAATAAATAAATATATATTTTTATATATATATATATATTTTTCTCGTCATGGCCTACGAACATCCCTTATGAGAATATGTTGGCCATTTTTTACTCTCTCGAAGCATGTTTGAGGTTGAGCCCGAGTCGAACCTCCATACGTTACTTCGTGGCTTTAACTCTCAACCACACACCGTTAATACTCATGCGTCGCCCATGAACGCATCTCACATTCCATCGCTTTCGATGGCGAGTATCAACGTGTCACATGCTTTGCCATGCACCAAGTGCTTTCATGCCGATCACTTGTCCCATGAGTGTCCATAACTTCCATATCCATCTGAACCCACCATGGAACATGTGTATCCATATGACACTATTTCGGAACCCACCTCGGTCTTTTATCATGACGTATCTAATCCCGAGGGGTGTGAGTACCCAAGCTATTCGTAGAGGTTTGATCACCCTTTCACACAATACAAATCCCAACTTGCTATTGTGGATCATCACACGTTCCAACAGTTGTCATGGCAACCAACTGCACCTTATCCCGATCACTCCCCTGACTATGCACCCCATGATTGTCAGCCTTTTGTCTCTCACGGAGATACTTCTCCCATGTATGATACACTTGACCCCGATCCCCAAAGTTCATATGAGTATTCTCCGTTTCTTAATATCCGTAGTGAGTTATGTCCACCTCAACCACTGCCGCCACCCATCACTCCATCACTATCATCCACCACCGCTCTCGAAAGCCTCTTGTAAAAGTTCATCGTCGAGTAAGAGAAAGCCACTTAATTTCAAAATGAAGCCCTCTAACGTCTTGAACAAAGATTAAATGAAATTGAGTGTGAGAGAGAGTCGGACTTCACCCCAATTCAACCCATTGTTGTCCCCATTTGGAGTGATGATGAGTCAATTTGTGACACGAATTTTGACTGTAACCAACCCTATCCTCCCAAGAAGTTCGACGTTGAGACCATTCCATGGTCTGGGCCCCAAGTCGACAATTGTGTTGACTTACCTTTCATTAGTGAGAGTGATTTGCTCCTGTCATATCCAAAAGAACCCATCATTGAGGTTCACATTCCTTTTCCCGTCGAATCCAAAAAGCCGAGTCTACACCTATTGAACCCACCGTGAGTGTTTCCGAGGAACCATGTCATCCTAGGTTAGCTTCGGCTATGAGTGCCCACCTTTATCCCAAGATTGAATCTGAGATGGTTCCTACCTCTCCGGATAAGGATCATGTCCCACTATGCATGGCTCCCTTTGAGCCCATTATTTCTAATGATTCCTCTATGTCCGATCTTGGTGCCTCGTTTGACTTACCCACCACATTACTTGGTGATACTCTTATGCAGAAGTTGACCACTCCATCTTTAGAAACCATGCTCTCTTGTGAGTATTCCTTTATTCCTTATATGAGTGCCCTTGAGGATCACTCCGAGCCTCATGAGGGTGTGTGTCTCCCACTCTTGAGTTGGATTATCTTCCTCCACCGTTTATCTCACCCGACCAACCCATTGTCCCTTCCACCCCACCACCGGGTTTGGATCTTGATTTTACACATTTCATGTTTCCATCTAAATTTTTATATCCTCACCTAAAACCAACCTCCACCTTCCATGAGAGTATATGTGGTGCTATTCTCCACTTCTGTGACACTGAGCTTGTTACTCTATGCCCGCCACTCTCTTGTGGTGTTGATTTTTTCCCTCGACAACTCCCTGGCATGTCACGGCGCGACCATTATCATCGTCCATTCAAAGAACAGTCGTGTGATTTTTATGAGGCCCATTCCATTCCACTTTTCAAACCTTTTTACCTTCCTCACCAATTAAAGAATCACGCTTATAGGGCCCTTATTTCCCTCACCTTTCGGCTCAATAAGGCCCGTGATCGATGCCTATTTATCCTCCCCCTTATCCTAATCCCCGCCCGCCTATAGTCCACCGATTCTCTGCATCGCGTGATGAACTTTGACATCCAAGTGCATTGACCATTTTATTCTTTATCCAACAAGACTGACACTTTAGTCTTGTTTGGGAGTGATTATCATCGCCATTTTTTCTACCGCCATGTGATTTCATAGATCTTATCTTTAGGGTGAAAATGGTTCGGTCTGACTGAAAACATTAAACTTAGCACTATCGGGAGGCAACCCGTTATTTCTTATATGAGTCTCATCCTGTTTGGGGGTGGTGTTTCACATCACCCTTTGCTTTACATGTTTTTAGACTTGTACACATTTTTTATCTTATCATTTATTCAGGTTTCATTTTGACTTTATTTGTCCACTTCATTAGCGGTTGATTATGGTAATGTTTTTCCTCCCTTCTGTTCTCAATTTTAAAAATTATTTTACTTAACATCGAGGACGATGTTCCTTTTTATTTGGGGATGGGGAATTTTATCAAAATCGTATCACTTTTGAAAAAATTTGATTTTCAAAACCTGATTTTTAAAATTTTTGTACAGTTTCTTTCATCTCACTCATTGATGTGAATTTTCTATTATCCATCTTTTTAGTTTAGGAATCAAGCTGAAGGATAATTTTTTCTAAATAGCTTATGTAATACATATCAAGGCATTTTTTACCATGAATTTCTAGACTTAACAAAATATGTCCACTTATCACGTCGGTACGGTTTTTGAGTTGAAGAGTGCTACAATTCCCAAGAAAACCTTAAGGATCACTAGTGAAGACTTTAGCTTGTGAGATTTGTGCCTTTCATCTTTCAGAGAGTTTGATAAATCTCTGAGTCACAAGTTGATTCAACTTCTTTTGGGTCCGCATTTAATTCGTTGTATGATCTCATTATTTTTCACTAAATTTTTGGCTTGATCATTGAGAACGACATCACTTTTGAGTTGTAAGAAACACGTGTCTTGAAATTTATCCTGATCGCTAGATTTTCATCCATACACCTACTAATTACCATTCACTTATTTCATGGCCTTCCCATATTCTTCCATATTCACACATTCCCCACATCATCCATATATCATCTCCGTTCATATATCATCCTTCATTTTTCAAAAAGAAAAGAGTGTTGTTCCAAATGTTAAATGTCTTTATTGTTGGTTTGAAAAGAGAAAAAAAAGAGAATATAAAAAATAATAAATAATAAAAAAAGAGAAAAGAAAAGAAAAGGAAAGGAAAGTTTGTAGTTAGTTTTTATGTAATAAAGACATTTGTGCCTAAAGTGTATAACACTCTTCTATACATCTTTCATCCATCACCCATCCTATCATACTTACTTCACCTCATACCATCATTCCCATCTCATTTCCTAATCACTTATAAACATCCATATTCTCCCCTAAGTTTTCGGGTAAATGAAAGTCAACGTGGTGAATAACTCGACGTTCTCGCTATAGTGATTATCATTCTTACATGAGATCATTTTTCTTCCTAAAATGTTCTTTCTTTCTTATATGTGTGTGAGACGTTTGACCTTGCTTACATTTACTCACCTCCTCACATACAAGAGCGATAACTTACCCAAATCTCATGAGTTTGTTTGAGAGTGATATATCCAGTGAGATTTTAAAGTTTAAGCGTTGATGCCGAAAAGGAAATCTAGAAATTACACTTATGATACTCGACCCGTTTTGATTAATTCACAGACACACACGTTGAGTTTTAGGAAGGATGTTCCTTGAGTATTGACTTAGCTAACCTTTTTATGCATTCTAGCTTGTATTCCTCAAAATATTTATCTTGTGAAGGATTGTACGATTATTCTACATCTAATAAGAGATTAAATTTCGTTTGCAAATAAAGAATTTTGTGGGTATATTCCCTGCAAACCCGCACGAGACAAAACTCGTCTTGAAGGGCAACCTATATGTTTAAAGGCTTGTTGCACATGCTAAGTGCAATCACAACTATCCTCGAAAGTGGTACACTTTTGGTTTCTTATCTTTCTTTCTCTCTTTATTTTGCTCGAGTACTAGCAATGTTCTCTTTGGGGGTGGTATGATAAGCACTCAAAAGTATATATTTTATACCCCAAATAGACGTATTTTAGTTGCTAATTCTCGAAAAATTGGGTCTTATATGCTTAATTGTTTAATGTGCAGGCTTGATCGCCGTTTGTGGAGTTCAAACGCTTATTTCAAGGCAAATGTGTGATTTATGGTGCTAATTCCCCATCCCGTACCAAACTCGAGACTAAACCTAGCCCAAACCTTCATCCGAGCCCCATGTGTGTTTAGTTTGTGTTTTTAGATGTTTATTATTCATTTTTAGGTTTTATTTTTTATTTACTTAGAATTTCGTAGAAGTTAATTTCTATTTATTTTTTATTTTTTATTTTTATTAGTTTTAAATTTTAGTCTTTATTTTTATTTTTATTTTTATTTTTAGGATTAGTTTTTAGTAGTTTATTTTTAGTTTTACTAGGTTTTATATTTTTTAGGACTTTAGATTTTATTTTTATTTGATTTGTAGTTTTTATTTTTATTATTTGAATTTTATTTTATAGATTACGAATTTAATAGATTTTATTTTATTTATTTTTAGAATTTATACTTCTAGCATTTTTAGGATTTATTTACAATTTTTTATAGAATTCTTTTTATTTAGTGTTATTTTATTTTGATTTTTAGTTTTTATTTTTATTAGGATAAAATTTTTTTTAGGAATTTTTTTCTACATTTCTTAGTTTATTTTTTTAATACTTTAGTTTTATTTTTATTAGGTTTTTATTTTTAGGATTTAATTTTTTAGTTTTATTAGTTTAGTTAGTTATTTTTAGGATATAAATTTAACACACACATTAACTTATCATACCCACCATTTACACCAAATCACCCACACCCTAACTATCCTTTACTTCCACACACACAAACTCCACTCCCTCCATCTTCAACCTCACAACACTCTCTCTTCTCTTTCCATCATAACCGACACAACAACATCCATCATTTCTCTCTCTCCTCAAACCTCCATTAACCAACCACCATAACTCACCCCCACCTTCTGAAAACCTAGCAACCCACAATCCAAATCTCTAAACCATCCATTACCCATATCCTCACAAACACGAAATTAACCTATTGCCCCTTCCACATATCAACTCGTGTCAAACCCGAGACCTCCACCGACCGCGACCCATTAACTTGTACCAAAATCGTTGTTGACTGCTTGCCCCTTTGACCCATGAAACCTCCAAACTCGGTGGCATTAAACCTGAACCCAAGGCAATCCGACCCTCCTACTCTACCTCCGATCAAACAAACCCATTTCAAGACCAACCTCAACCTAATTTAATCCATACTTGGAATCACGACTTGCTGCCATATCCGAGTTTTGAAAACCTGGAACCACCAATCCCAAAACCCTATTTCGAACCCATATTCTCAAAAACCCATTTTATCACTTCCACATCCATACCACGATTTCTTCTCCTGCCAATTTCGAAGCCATACACCAAGCCAAATAAACCAAACCAAAAATGCCCAATACCCTTTTATAGTCCTACTTCCTAAAATACCCCCAACTCATCCTAACTACCACATCTCCCACGTGCACAATTAAAGTTTCCCAAAATACCCTCACCCAAATCTGATTTCTACCTCATCCCATGCACATGCACCCCTAACCTTTCCTTACCCAAATTACCCCGAGCTCCATGTGCCACACTATAAATGAAGACCCAAGCTCATTTGGAGAATGTCTTAGAGAGAAAATTTGAGGGAGAAACACTTCTTATTTTTTTTAGAGTAGTTTTTATTTTAATTTTAATTTTCTTTTATTTTAGAGATTGTTGTGTGAAATAATTTTGTGAGATTCAAGTTGAGTGAATTTTTCATTTATATTTTCGTTGATCACTCACTTGGAGGGTTGTATGCTTTTAATTCAAGGATTGAAGTCAATTGAATTCAAAAGATTAGTTTGATTGTACTTCTCTCTACTCTTTTATATTAAATGCTTATTTAATGTTTGTTTATCATGTTTGAATTCATGTTAGGCTAAATTCCCTTTCAAGGGGTGGGGTTACCCATTATTTGATGTTAATCATAATTTAATTAATTAATTTAAATTAAATGTCCCTTTGATGATTAACTTGAACTCTTACATTTTAATTTACTCCTCGATAAAGGGTAAAGGATTTTCGAGAGAAAATCGAAATTCTAGTTATAATATCCATTTTAGATTCGAACTACAGATAGGGGTTTCTCAAGTGTGGTATTATTCCTTTAATTTCAACTCTAAGCTTACTTTTATGATTTAAACTAATTTAATAAATCAACCCTACCGATGATTTGTTAGATGATGTTCGGATCTACATTTCAAGAGTTATAGGAGTGTCAAATTTAATTTTCTAAAAAGTTATTATTAAAATTACATTTGCAACGAGAGTTGATTTGTGATTTTGATACTAACTTGGGATAATTAATTTAAATGAATTAATTAATTTTGATTAACTAGAATATATGGTGCCATCCTATCCCTTGTTAGTACTAACTTTTATTTCCTCACTCGTCTCATATTTTCGATTTTTATTTAGTTACATTTACTTAGTTTTCTCTTACTTTTTAGTTAGTATTTAGATATTTGGATTTAGTTTAGTCTTATTTCACCACTCCTAAAAATTGTTTTAATATTGAAAAAGCTAAAAAAAGTAGAAAATGCAAAAAGTCTAAAAAGAAATTAAAAAAAATGAATTAGATCTTTCCTCTCTTACATGTTTCACCCTTGGATTTGGATTGATACCTCATTTACCACTATTCTTTAGTTTTGTTATATATTTTTGTAGGTAATTGAGATTTTTTATTAGAGGAGCTTTACACCACGACATACTAAAAGTAACTCTATCAATGAAAAAGGTTTTCCTGTTTACAAAAGGAAAGATGATGGAGTTGTTGTTAACAAAAATTAAACTAAGCTTGATAATAGATTTGTTATACCTCATAACAAAGGCTTGATCGTTACCTATGACGAACATATTAACGTTGAGTTGTGTACCAAGTCTGGAGCAGTTAAGTATTTATTTAAGTATGCCAATAAGGGTGATGATAAAGTAAGGGTTGTATTGCAAGAAAATGTTGCAAGAAATGAAACGACAAGCAAGGATGATGTCATACCTATTGATTAGATTAGATCATATCTTGAGTGTAGGTACGTATTTGACTATGGGTCTGCATGGAGGATATTTAATTTATATATTCAACATCGAAGCGTAACAGTCGAGAGATTGATGTTCCACTTACCAAATGAACAAAATATAACATTATGGACTTCAAAAGTTTAGACAATATCGTCAACAAAATCGATGTCAAGAAAAAAATGTTCACGGAATGGATGAGGATGAATTCTGAACATCCAGATGCACGTGAACTGACATATGTCGAGTTCCCAACAAAATGCGTATGGCAATCAAAGTACAAAGAGTGGAAAAGAAGAGAAAGAGAAGACTGCCTTGGTCGTATTGTCTACGTCCATCCAGCGTCGGGAAAGATATTTTACTTACGAATGTTACTTAATATTGTACGAGGGCCCCGCAATTATGAGGAAATTAGAATAGTAAATGGTGTAACTTATCCGACCTTCAAATTAGCATGGTATGTACTAGGGCTATTAGATGGAGACAAAGAATGGCACGATACGTTGTCCCATGCTTCTACTTGGTCATCCGGTAATCAACTCTATGAATTATTTGTTATGATACTCATTTTTTGTGAGGTTAATGACCCCTTAAATCTTTAGGAACAAAATTGGCATATATGTTTTGAAAATGTTTTGTACTTGCATAGGAAAAAACTTCAATTTCATGAGTTGCTCTTAACTGATTCTCAGCTACAAAGTTACGCATTATAAATTGAACAAATTATGCGTCATAACAACAGAAGTTTGAGAGATTTTCCACCCATATCACTTCCTGATGAGTCTTTATTAAGGGATATGGGAAACAGATTGATTCGTGAAGAGACATCGCACGATATGGCTGAGATGTCTTCCGAGCACCAAAAACTACGTGTGGGATTAAACGAAGATCAATTATTGGTTTATAACATTGTGATCCAATCACTTGATGAGCAAAAGGGAGGATTGTATTTCATTTACGGCACAGGAGGAACCGACAAAACATATTTATACAAAACTATCATTGCACGATTAATATCTGAAGGTAAGATTATTTTAGCCCTAGCATCCGCTGAAATCGCAGCATTATTGCTATCGAATGGAAGAAGAGCCCATTCACGATTTGCGATTATTATTAACATATGTGAATCATCGACATGTGACATGACAAAGCACCAACCTTTCTGAACTGATTCGAAAATGCTCACTAATTATTTGAAAATAAGCTCCTATGGATCATCATCATACATTTGAAGCAGTTGATAGAACATTACGAGATATCCTTCGTTTCGATTACCCAACACCGAACGATAAACTTTTTGGAGAAAAAATTGTTCTTCTCTGGGGAGACTTCAGACAAACATTACCAGTTATCTAAAGAGGAATAAGACATGATATTGTTCGAACTTCACTAAACATGTCACTAATTTTTAAGGACTGTAAAGTCTTCGTACTAAAATAATATATGCAAATAGAAGACAGAACCGAATTTTCAATAATGAATTGGAGAAGGTACAATAGCAGTAACTTCATTCAATGATGAATTGGATAAGGCATGGATTGAAATTCCCAATGATATGCTACTTGAACATACCGAGAATCCAGTCGCAGCAATCGTCGAAAGCGCATACTCTAATTTGGTTGAGAACATTAAGAACAAAGATTACTTGATATCATCAGCAATTCTAACAACAACTAACGATGTGGTCGATGATATAAACCTATTTGTTCCTAATAAAATTCACCAAGAGGAGCGTACTTACCTAAGTTCTGACTTCATTTGTAAAGCATCAGCAAGAACAACGGATGAAGAGATGCAACTCCCTGTGGAGTTCCTGAACAACTTGAATTTCAATGGATTGCCTAGCTATAAACTTCATCTAAAAGTTAGGGTCCCTGTGATCTTACTGCGTAACATTAATCAGAATATCGGACTCTGTAATGGAACACGTTTAATCATTACTCAACTGAGTGATTGGATCATTGAAGCTAGAGTTCTTACTGGATCACTTATTAGCACAAAAAATTTCATTCCAAGAATCGTCATGACATCAACAGATAAGAAATGGCCATTCATACTAAAACGAAGACAATTCCCATTGCGCTTATGTTTTTCTTTGACTATAAACAAGAGTCAAGAAAAAAACTTTATCTAACGTTGGAATTTACTTGCCCAATCCAGTATTTTGTCATGGACAACTCTATGTAGACGTGTCAAGAGTGAAATCAAGATCAGGGTAGAAAATGCTTATAAGAAATGATGATGCAATACCTCAAAACTACACTAAGAATATAGTGTTCAACGAGATTTTTCAAGATTTAGACTCTGGTGACTAAAAATTACTACTCTTACACACATTAAATTTTAAATAACCTTCTCATAGTATTATTAAGGAATTGACTAATATGATATTGCTTATACATTTGACGTATATTTCTCATCTTCATGTAGATCCAATATGAATTACTCTCAAACTTCAGTGTTAGAGTTAACTGTTGATTCAAGAAATTGTTCAATCGTTGTCCGAGTAACTAGAAAATGGGATGTATTAAATTTTAAGAAGAACAACGAGTTGATGTATGTCGAGTGCGTTCTTCTTGATCAGAAGGTATGTATTTATACTTGATGTGTGTACTTATAACTACGTGTAATAATATTCATACCTATAGTTTATGCATATAACTAATATAAATACTCTTCTTTACTCAATAACATTACTGATAAACACGTGTTAGACACGTATCTGTGACTACTTTTCAAGTGTTAGTCTAAATAACGAAAACATTGCAAAGAGGTGAACCTAAATTATTTACTCTGTAAAATTGCATACCAAGAACTATTATTTCCATGATATACATTTGGGACATCGGGTTGCAAATGTTCAGATAGGTAAAGAAGCTTTATATGTTCAAATATACAATCTGATATATAATGATTTTTGCACAGTATAAACAATCTGATTTTACTAAATCAGTTATGATGTAATGTCTTTTGCAATTTTTGAATTTTATGAGTTTTGGATTTTCAATAATCAGGTCGCAAATAATTTTTAGGAATTTCAAATTTAATCCATTTTTAAAAATTATGAGGATGAGAACATTCCAAAAACAAAAAAAAATAATGTCCAAATACGATTTTGCAGCCATGCACGAAAACAGTAACCTTTTCTTTAAAAAAAATATTATGTCATCTAAACATCTGAAATGAGTTAGATCTCATTAACGTCAACAACAACGATATTTAAGTAAAATAGATAAATTACCACAAATGAGTTATATCTTTAGTTTCGAAAGATCAAAACCCCCAATCCTAACCCAAACCTCAATAACAAAATGAATAACTCAAGAACAGTAAACCTAAAAAATATTAACCTTAACATCATATCAAGAATTATGGATAGTAAAACACATATTAGGCTAGAGTTATATTTTGGAGGGATGAATGGTGAAAGTGCGTAGGTTAAATTCACATAATTGGAACAGATTTCATGAAGCTCTAACAAAGGAATCATATCATATTAAAAAAAGGAATCAAGCTGTTAACAGAAAAAGGAAGACGAGGATGGACCTGGGACAGACTAAGATCCCTGACAAACACAACACTTTGCCCTTCTCCACCTATGATCCCCGCTCTTATGTTCATGGACTCCAACGGATACCATTACTTTCTTTTTTAAACTCACAACAATAAGGATTTGGCTGAATTGGAGTTAGCTAGACTTGGGTAAACAGATCGATAACTGTTCAAGGTTTCGAAAACATCAATAAAACTTAGTTTTTCGGCATCATTGGCCAAGTACTGCTTGAAAAACTTCTACCTGCATTTACTTCAATATTGTGTTTCTCTTCTCTTCTAATTCTTAGTCCTTTCTTCTATGATTGGCAAAATTCGTTCAATTCATACGAAATTAATCACACTTTAATGTATTTATACCTGCTTTACCCCATAATTCATGTCTTTAGAAGCATGGATACCTTCGTATAGGTTTGTATACGTTTTATAATAAAAGTGATTTTACAATAACTATCTAGTGTCATTATGTATAGCTTTTCTCAAGTAGTTGATATGGTAATTGATTAATTTTAGATCACGATTACAATAACAGTTATTTTCAATAATCATGTCTTCAGAAACCCGAATAGCTTCGTATAGCTTTTGTCTGACACCTAAGAGACATAGGGCTATCATAGTATCATTATGCTCAGACCCGTCCTTCCCCAAGAACCATTACAATACCTAACTTATTCCGTCCACCACATGACTAAAATTCCTTCAATTCATCGTATGGAACTTAAACAATTACCAGTTGAGAGCAAGGAAGACGAGTATGGCCCTGGGATGCCAACCACAAACCTTTGCACTTCTCCACCTTTGCTCCTCGTTCCTCTCTTCATGGCCTTCAACGGATCCCATTACTTTGTTTTTTAAACTCAAAATATCTTTAGGAGCTCTGTCTTAACGGATAACTACCTACAATTGTGTGCCAACGGATTCCATTGAGTATTATGGAGGAACACGCAGTTTTCTAAAATATTAGCACTTTTTTTAATGTATCATTTAGAATTACATATACTTTGCTCCTCAACCAATAGTCTGATTAGTTTAAGTCATCAATCCGCATCATGTGTTTTTTTAACATAAATGCCACACCTTCACATGAGACCTGGGACAAAAGTCTCCAAACTAACAGGAGTTTTCAGATCTCACCAAGTCTAATCTCAAACCCTTGGACTTAAAGAGGACTCGGCCTAAGAACCACACAATCATCGACATAACATGACATCAGAGAATAAAAATATGTACATGTTAAGTAAAATTTAATATATGGGTTTATATATAAAATAAGTATGAATTATAGGCTATCAAATAAAAGTATGTCAATTAAAGTGATTAATTTAAGTTTTGGGGTCTTACTAATGTATTATTAAAGTGTGGGTTTTATTGTGTAGAGACAAGCGTAATTTCTATTTTTATGATGGGTTAAAATAGATATATACGAAATATGAAAAGATACGATTGTGTTATAAATAGGGGTCATGGTCCCCAGATTACACAACACCAATCTTCTGATTCCCATTGTCAGAGAGAAATTTAGAGAGGAAATAAAAGTGTTAATCTGGAAGAGCATAAGACATCACACTCAAATATTTTAACTTTCTGTCATGGATTCAGGTACGCTTCCGCAAAATCAATATTTATATTTTCTTGATAATTCAATATGAATGTTCATGTTTGTGTGATAGTTTTCACAAAATAAAAATTAATTCATCATGTGGTATATTGTTGAGAATATATTAGGAAGGTATTGATATTAATTTTCGGCTGTAAATAATTTTTCAAAAAGGTTTAATATTTCAGAAAATTTTTGGATTCAAAAATATTCTCGTTTCATTACGATTCCAACGATATAAAATTCATGAAATTTGGACTAGCGGTTGATTTGATGATAGTGAAAAGTTAAAGGTTCGACTCTTGGTGTTTCATATTTAAGCCTCTTAAATGATGAAAATTATGAAGGATCTCAAGAGGTTTTGAACCCATGACCTTTCAATTCTGGAGCCAAAGGGGTTTTGAACCCATATACAAATTTAAATTCAAATTTTGGTGTATTTATATATATATATTTTGAGATAAATTAATTTAAACAATATGTCACCAAAGTGACATCTTTTGTTCAAAATTAATTTTATTTCGAAATATAAAAAGAATTATGTGCATGTAATTTTTGTGAATATTAATCGGCCCAAAGGAAGATTATTTTTTAACAAAATTGCATGTGCCACTTTAATAATAAGCACGTGATAATTATTTAGTTTTACATATGAATAATAAATCGGCCCAAAGGAAGAATTATTATTCAATATGTTCTTATTATCAGTGTTTGATTATTACGGCAAGATATCACTTACAAGTTAATATTTTTTCCAAAGATCAAATATTAATAGAGTGTCCGATATCTTAAAATGGAATTTGTTCTTTATTTGAATTTATTTTTGATTTAAGACTTATATGAGCTAGTTTTATTTGTTTATTGTTCTCTGATTTAACTATCAATTCTGCTTCCAACATTACTGCCAGTATTAATTCTATTCCCATGCTTAATGGTACAAACTTTAAGTCATGGCAAGAGAACCTTCATATAGTTCTCGGTGTCATGGATCTGGACCTTGCATTAAGGGTTCCTTCTCCTACACCTCTTACGGATAAAAGTTCCCCTGATGACAAAAAGGACTTTGAAAGGTAGGAGAAGTCAAATCGCATGTCTTTGATGATCATAAAGAAGGTCATTCCAGAAGCATTCATGGGCACAATATCGGAAACGATAAAGACAGCCAAAGAATTCCTAGAAGAAATTAAGAACGGATTTCACTACACCAAAATGGGCAAATTGTCACCTTTCAGCCGGCCAGCCTTGTCAAGGTCATTGACCGTGACAAAAAATACGCGTTTTGTGTCACGGTCATTGACCTTGACACGACCGTGACAAGAAATTGTCACGGTTATTGGCCGTGACAAATTTACTTGTCACGGTCATTGACCGTGACAATTCTTTAAATAATTGTCAAGGTCAATGACCGTGACACGACCGTGACAATGTTAGCAGCAAAAACCCTTTCCCCCTTCTCTTTTCCCTCCCGCGTCGTTTCCTCCCTCTCTCTCTCTCTCAACGCTGCTCTCTCTCTCTCTCTACTTTCAGGTTTAATTCTCTCTCTCTCTCTCTCTCTCTCTCTCTCTCTCTCTCTTCCATTTATATATATGTTTGTGTGTATATATATGTATGTGTGCATATATGTGCGTGTGTGTGTGCGTGTGTGGGGGGTGGGGCAGGGTGGGGGTAGGGGGTGGGGCAGGGTGGGGGTAGGGGGTAGGGTTTAAAAATGTAAATAAATAAGTAATTTTCTATAAATTTTCAAAAATAATATCCAAAAATATAAATGTAAATAATATCAAAAAATAATATCCAAAAATGTAAATTTGTAGTAATTGTCATCCGAAGTTGGTAAAAGCATCCGAAGTTAAAAAAGCATGAAAAATAAAATATTTTTTAAGATTTGTGGTGAATAACTAAAGTGAAAAAAAGTATTATTTTAGTCATTAAATTACTTTTTGAATTCGGGTGATGCGCGTAAATTTGTAGTAATTGTCTTATAATAAAGATCAATTAGTCTATGTTGTTGAAAAATTTGATCAAATTGGTGAGCCCTTCATATTTTAAAAATGTTGTTTTTATTCCTATTTAACTTTTCTTTATATACACCCTTAATTATATTTAAAGTTTAATAAAATAGGAGTTATAGAAAGAAAAGTGGGGTTTAAATAAAAATACTTTTTTTAAATTTTAGGTTCTGGTGCATAATCTTACTTTGTCACAATTAATTTATATGCCTCAAAGTTATTTTATCACTCTCAGTTTATATTTGTGATAATACTTTATGAACCACAACTTTAGGTTGATTATTTTAGAACTTAACCCATGAATTTATTTTTGTATTTGAATTAACCCATTATATGAAACATACTTGAAATTAAATATAGTGCGCATAGATACTAGCATTCTAGTTCTTATGCGTACGCATTCAATACCCCTTAGACCCGTTCGAGAGTCATTACCCCTGTAATGAGATCTCTCGAATTGTCCCGTTTGGACAGTTTGAGACTGTATAATTTTTGTATAATATTCTTATTGGCTTAAAGTTGTTACTTTTGGAGAAAGTTCTGCAGTCGTATCTTAATGTTCTCTGGGTACATACTAGATTGACAAGTGTGACTGTTATTTCAATTGACCAATTGAAATAACACTCACACCTGCCAATATACGTCGTGTACTTGGAGAACTAAGAGGATATGCTCTCGATTTTTTTTCAAATCGTAACAATGTGCATGAGCTGTTAAGTATATTACAGAAAAATGCAGTCTTGAATGGGATAGGACCACTTACCCTTTAATAGGATAATTAAATGATGGGACAATTAAATAAAACATACTATAAATCTAAGTTTTGTTTACCTTTAATAGGTGTTTAGTTGTGGTAGCTGTGATGGGATATCCGAAATACAAAGAGTGGATGGGTGAGACTAATAGAATGGGGGATGTGTTTCGCAGAGGTGCTAACGAATTTGTGAAATATGCAAAGAGATGTCATAATGATGAAGAGTTTCCGTGTCCGTGTCCGTGTGCTAGGTGTAAGAATGGTAAGGTGTTTGAGTGAAAAACAGTTGAACTACATTTGTTAAGATCGGGTATGCAAGATAGTTATCGATTTTGGAGTTTTCACGGTGAATTTAAAGTTCATTTTGTCCCCGACCAACCTTCACAACAACCTTCAACAAGTAGAATAGATGTAGAAGGGGACGACGTAGATCATAATATGTTAGAGGATTTAGTTGATAATGCGTACGGAGTTTATGAAGCTGAGGAGAATGAGGTTACTGATGATGTAGAAGATTCAAGTGCTCGTGAAGATAACACGATAAAACTTGATGATGACTACCAAAGTTTAAAATTTAAGGCGACCCAACCGTTATACTCTGGCTGTGAGAAAGATCAAACAACTTTACATGCCATGGTTGGTTTGCACAGTTTGAAGACGCAGTACGGTTTGTCTGGCAATAGCGTGACGGGAATTCTGAAATGGCTGAAAGGCTTATTACCCAAGGTGAATACACTTCCAAATAGCTATCCTGTTATGAAGAACAGTTTGAAAGGTTTGGGAATGAAGTATAAATCGATTCATGCTTGTGTGTATGACTGCATACTATACCGAAAGGAGTATGAAAATCTCGATCGTTGTCCGGTATGCGATGAACCTAGATATGTCCAATCTACTACTAAGGAAGGCACAAGCTCAAAAGTGCCTCAAAAAGTATTGAAATATTTTCCCGTTGGGCCTAGATTAAAGTGATTTTTCACAGTACCATGGATTGCAGAGGCAATGACTTGGCATGCTAGGGCAGAAGTAGGGGGTAATATCATGCGTCATCCTATTGATTCTACTGCCTGGCGGAGGATGAATTTTGAGTATCCCGATTTTGTTCGAGAACAACGCAACATTCGTTTGGCTATATCAACAGATGGTTTCAATCCATTTGGAAATCTAAGCACCAATCAGAGTGTATGGCCAGTGATCCTAGCCCCACTCAACCTCCCTCCTTCACAGTTTATGAGACCTGAATTTTCGATGATGGCTTTATTGATACCTGGGCCAAAGGCACCAAGTGATGACATTGATATCTACCTGGATCCTTTAGTAGAAGAATTAAATGAGTTATGGGAAGAGGGTGTGCAATCATTTGAATCTTTTAGAAAAGAAGAGTTTACGCTGAAAGCTATGTTGATGTGGGCAATTCATGATTTTCCAGCTTATGGGACATTATCCGGATGTGTAGTACATGGTTATTTGGGGTGTCCTATTTGTGGAAAGGAGACTGAATCTCTTCGTCTATCCTCTAGCTTAAAAAATGTATACCATTGCCAGAGGAGGTTTTTACCTTCAGCTCATAGTTTCAGATTTGAGAAAGGTTCCAATTTTTTATTGGGCGGAGTTGGACATAGGCTACCGCCGAGACAACTTTCGGTTTCAGAAATTGAAAGTAAATCTTCTGAATGTGGCCAAAATATGCCAGGTAAGAATCCCAAATTTAAGAATGTCAAGCATAAGAAGACCCCAACTGGGAATGAAACTGAGATAAGAAAGGCATGGTCTCGGAGGTCAATTTTATTTGACTTGCCTTATTGGAAGAAAAACCCGGTGCGCCATGTATTGGATGTGATGCATGCAGAGAAGAACTTCGCTGAACATATTGTGGGTACTTGCCTTGGGGGGAGTCATTCGAAGGATGGAGAAAATGCACGAAAAGACCTTAAAACGTTAAAACTTAAGTCACAACTATGGTTGAAAGAATATAGTAGGGGAAGGACAATAATTCCCCCTGGTGCGTTTACTTTGACGAGTGAGGAAAGGAAGGTGCTTCTAGACACAATATATAATTTGAAGGACCCATCTACTTTTTCGTCCAACTTGCAAAGGATTGTGAATTATGTTACTCATGATTTACATAAGTGTAAGTCCCACGATTGGCATGTGATCATGCAATTGGTTCCTCTATTGTTTAAGCACCGTTTCTCCAAGCACAAGGATTTGCGTAGGGCTATTATGCAAATTAGTATTACCTTCTCCCTCTTGTGTGAGAAGGTAGTGAATCGAGAACACATAGTGGCCGCAAAATTGGCTGTGAATGAAGCGATTTGTGTATTGGAGAAGTACTTTCCCCCAGCATTCTTTGACATAAGTGTTCACTTGTTGGTACACCTATGCGACGAGGCACTTCTTTGTGGTCCAGTTAGATATCGGTGGACGTATCCGTTTGAAAGATTGATGAAAGTTTTTAAAGATTACGTCAAGAATACGCGATATATTGCAAGATCAATTGCAGAGGAATACATCACCGTGGAGTCATCAATATATACTCGGGAATATATGCCTGACTCGACCAGCGTTGATGACACTGATGAATTCCTCGATGATGGTGGGAATGTGATGGCAAAACGAGTGAAATTAACGAGTTTGCAACATGAGCAAGTAGCTCGTTATCTATTTGACACACATGAAGATGTCGAAGAATGGAAAAAGTAAGTTTCGAATATTATAATGTTTAACATTATTTTAGATTATTTTATACATGATTAATTTTGTAATATGCAGTAAATATGAAGCATGTGAGAACAATAAAAGACGAAAAACAATGGTACAATCAGACAGCGAATTTAGGCTGTGGTTGACACAAGAGGTAATTATAATGAAAACAGTCGTTATATAACGCTATATTACACTCAAATTTTACCACTAATATAATTAATTTATCTATATTCTCAGCTCCTAAAGATGGGTGATGCGATATCAAGGCTTGCTCGTCTAGCCACTGGACCCTTGTTCGTGGCACAAGAGTACAAAAAGTATCGATTGAACGGTTACATTTTCGGCGCTAAAGTGTACGAGGAAAGAAACAAATGAAACTCTGGAGAAAAAATACAAAGGGACATTGTTAGAATTTGAGCAAACTAAAGAAAAGACAGCAACTGTTTTCAAAAAAATTACAAAATTTGAAAATAATTCAAAATGTTTTGATGAATGTGTTGCTGAATCAAAAACCAATTCTGATGATCGAACTGGAATAGGGTTTTGTCCCAATTTGAAAACACAAACAAAATATCTTGAACCTATCAAGTTTGTGTCAGGAGGCAAAAGACCTATTGAAACATGCCCAGACTTTCATTCTCTAAAAGTTGAGTTTGATTCAAAACATCAAAATTTTAACATTGGGGAATCAAGTTGCTCTAAACATGAAAGTTCACCTAAGGCTAAATACGTCTGCCCTTCTATTAGGAAGAGTGGGTCTGTATTCAAGACTGTCACACCTGGGAATAGAGTTCAGCCTCAAAACTCTTCAAAACCTTTGTTTAGAGACTTTCCTAAGGAAACCTCAATTCTGAGCGATCTTTATTGCTCCTACTGCAACATATATGGTCACTCTTTTGATAGTTGCTATGCTAGGAGACTAGTTAAACCTGTCTATAATCCTCATATCTATCAGAACTTTAACTATTCTAGGAGGAACCGCAACAATTATATACTTCCTAGACAGCCAGATAGAAACTCTAATTATAGAAAGAGAAAGACCAAACCTAAAAGAACATTTCCTAGAAGGAATCCTAAGCACTTTCCTAAACCAAATGCTCAAGTCTTTCACAAAATTCAAAATCATGCGCAAAACATTTTTCAACAATAATCCAAAGCTCGCAAATTTTATCAATTGAGAGCTAATAAGCGCAAGATGAAAACTAAGGCAATTTGGGTTAGAAAAGATGATCTATTACCTCAGATGAAGTGTAATGTTGTTATTACTGCTTTAAAAGCTGAACACACATCATCTGGTTGGTATTTAGACTCTGGATGTTCTAAGCATATGACTGGTGATGAAACTAAATTTTTAAACAAAACTAGCTTTGCTGGTGGTAAAGTCATTTTTGGTGATGGAGTTTCATCTCAAATCATAGGCAAAGGAACTCTCCAAGAAGATGGGCTTCCTATTCTTCAAGATGTTCTTCTAGTTAAAGGTCTTAAGGTAAATCTACTTAGCATATCGCAATTTTGTGACTCAGATCATATTGTTACCTTTTTAAAGAACAATTGCAAAATTTTAAATGAAAAAGGTGAATGCATAATTACCGAATTCAGAACTCCTGACAATTGTTACACTGTCATGAACAATTCTGAAATCTGTAATGTTGCCAGAATGGATGACAATGAGATATGGCATAACAGAATGGGTCATATAAATTACGATAACCTTAGTAGACTGACCTCTCAGGAAATAGTTAGAGGAGTTCCTAAAATCAGACTTATACCCAATCTTATATGTGGTTCCTATCAGGAAGGTAATATTGTTAAGGCATCTCATAAGAAAGTCAAAGATATTCTTACCTCTAATCCATTAGAACGCATCCATATGGACCTAATGGGTCCCTCCCAAACTGTTAGTCTCTGTGGACACAGTTACATTCATGTTATGGTTGATGACTTCACTAGATTTACCTGGGTAGCCTTCTTAAAACAAAAGTCTGAAACATTTCAAACGTTCCTAAAAATTCTTCTTAGGATTGAAAACGAAAAGGATAATCAAGTGAATAGAATTCGTAGTGATAGAGGTGGTGAATTCAAAGACACTGGTATTATAGAATACTGTGACTATAATGGTTATAAACACGAGTTCAGTGCTCCTAAGACCCCTCAACAGAATGGTATTGCGGAGAGAAATAATTGTACCCTTCAAAAGATGGCACGTGTTATGTTACATGCCAAGAATTTACCTAAATATTTTTGGTTAGAATCTATTCTTACTGCGTGTCACATTATAAGTAGGGTCTATCTTAGAAAGAATTCCAAACAAACCCCTTACGAACTTTGGTACAATAAAAAGCCTAATCTCAAATATCTTAGAACCTTTGGCAGTACTTGTTATATATGCAAGGATAGGGAACACTTATCCAAATTTGAGAGCCGGGGAGATAAAGCCATATTTATAGGATATTCGCCTAACAGTAGAGCTTATCGAGTGTATAATCTTCGCACTAAAACTTTGATGGAATCCATAAATGTAATTGTTAGTGACACTACTGTAGAAAGCAAGACTGGTGAATTTACTATTGAGGAAGAGTCTACAAATATTTTAGAAAATGACTCCTCTGAAATGGATAATTCATTACCTATTGAGACACCAAAAGTACCTAACTGGGTTTCTAAAGATCATCCCATAAATAACGTAGTTGGTAACCCTAGTGATCCAGTGCGTACAAGATCCCAACTAAGAAACTATGCAGATTATGCTTGTTTTGTTTCCCTTGTGGAACCAAAGAATGTAAATGAGGCATTGAATGACTCTCACTGGATTTCTGCTATGCAGGAAGAACTTTTACAATTTGTCATTCATGATGTTTGGTATCTTGTTCCACGTCCTGATCACAAAAAGGTTGTTGGCACACGTTGGATTTTCAAAAACAAGACTGATGAAAATGGGATAATAATTAGAAATAAAGCTAGATTAGTTGCTCAAGGATACTCTCAAATAGAAGGAATTGATTTTAACGAGACCTTTGCTCCTGTTACTCGTTTAGAATTTGTTCGTCTGCTTTTTACTATAGCTTGCCACATGCATTTTACACTGTACTAAATGGATGTTAAATCTGCGTTCCTTAATGGAATACTGGCTGAAGAAACCTATGTAGAACAACCTAAAGGGTTCATTGACCCAAAATATCCAAATCATGTAATTCGTCTGAAAAAGGCTTTGTATGGCCTTAAACAAGCTCCTAGAGCTTGGTATGAGCGTCTTTCCAGTTTTCTTTTAGATAAAGGTTTTAAAAGAGGCGGAAATGACCAAACTCTTTTTGTCAAACATTTTGACAAACATATCACTATTGCTCAAGTTTATGTTGACGATATTATATTTGGATCAACTTCTCCCTCAGAAGTCAAATCCTTCTCTGAAACTATGTATAAGGAATTTCAAATGTCCCTTATGGGGGAGCTACAATTCTTCTTAGGCCTCCAAGTCAAACAAAATTCAGAAGGATTATTTGTATCGCAATCTAAGTACGCTTTAGAGATAGTAAAGAAATTTGGCCTCGAGAGTGCTAAAGATGCTAAAACGCCCATGAGTACTACGCTAAAACTTTTTAAAGACGAAAATGGAAAATCTGTAGATCCTACTCTGTATCGTAGTATGATAGGAACCTTACTATACCTTACTGCCTCGCGTCCTGATATTATGTATGCTGTGTGTGTATGTTCTCGATATCAAAGTAACCCTAAAGAGATCCACTTGAATGTTGTTAAACGTATCATTAAATATGTAAAAGTCACTCTACATCTAGGACTTTAGTACACTAATGACACACCAAGCACTATAATTGGGTACACTGATGCTGACTGGGCTGGGTGTACCGATGATAGTAAAAGCACATCAGGAGCATGTTATTATATAGGTAATAACTTGGTAGGATGGAGTAGTAAAAAACAAAACTGCACATCACTCTCGGCAGCTGAATCTGAATACATAGCCACTGGCAGCTATTGTGCTCAATTAATGTGGCTTAAACAAATGCTAAGTGATTATGGTATTCAAGAAAATCAATTGCATCTCTATTGTGATAATCAAAGCGCGATTAATATTTCTAAAAACCCTGTTCAACACTCGTGAACAAAGCATATTAAAATAAGACATCATTTCATACGCGAATTGGTTGAATCTAAGGAATTAGAAATCAATTATCTTCCTACTTATCTACAACTCGCAGATATGTTTACCAAACCTCTAGATTATAATAAATTCATTTCATAACGTAAATCTATTGGTATAGTTTATGATGACTAAGAACTTTGTTGTTTATCCAAGTTTTTCCCTTTGTCCATTTGAGATAAAATGGGGGAGAAATTTGAGTCAATTCAATTCTTTCATATGCTAAACAGCTTGATATTAGTGATTTATTGCAGGTTCTTATTGTACAGTTACTCTCAATAGCTGTAATAGGGTATTCACTTGTGCTTAGTTGAGTTATGTACTTTTTGATTTCTAGGCATTGGGTAGATAGAATTTTGATAGGAATAAGTTTTTCTTATTTTTTTTGTTGCCTTACAAGTCCTAGATGACTCAAAGGAGATTTTGTCTCATATTTTCAAAGGGGGAGATTGAAGCCCTTATGCTTTTGAATCACTTGAGTCTATATTGTATAAGTGCTCATCTAGTTTGGAAATTGTGACAAAATTATGTCCTCCCTAGAAACCAAAGAACCTTATAAGTTGGTTTGCTACTTCATCTATCTATCTTGTAGTGATCAAGAACAAATTGCCAACACTCACACACAGTAGAATTTATTTATTGCATATCATACTGCATAATAATGTGTGTATATATATTGAGTGTGTTTAAATCCCTAATTTTGAATTTTAATAATTTTTTGGGATTTTATAAACATTTTTCAAATAAGGTTTTCTTAATTAAAACTTGATTTAAAAGTTTTGTGGTCAACTTGTAAATATAATTTGTTGGGTATATTGGCCTAATGTTACCTTGGGTAGAATTCAAAAGCGGAGTAAACTTTAGGGTGTGATTTTAATTACTTTAGGACGCGCGTTTCATATTATGTTATCGTCCAACACCTGTCTTCATCTGATTGGCTGTAACTGTGTTTCTTTACTGAGTTATAGACGCGTATGTTTTTAACCCTTGGATCATTGGTTATCGACGATCTGCATGTTGTCTTGGTGAATACCAGTACAACTCTTTAAACCAATCAGGTATCATTTAAGCATCGCGTTCTTAGAACCCTTCGATCAAAGTCAATTTAACTTGACTTAATCCTGGCCCTTGGTTTTGATCCAGTCTCTCGAACCTTCTCTTCACCCTATAAAAGGAACCCTATTCTCATACTTTGAAGACGTTTGCCATTTTCATTTCTTCTGAGAAATAGATAGAGAACAGAGAGAACAGAGAGAAGATAGAGAGTTAGAAACCCTAACCTGTTCGTCAAAGCCTCTTCCATCCAAACTCAAACACTTCTTCAAAACTCCATATCCAAAACACTACCCGGAGTGTTCTTGAGTGATTGAGAGTTTGATTTGAGTTTGTAATTGCTGCTGTAACCTCTTGTTCGTTAGATCTTATTTTCAACTTAAACTTTTTCTTAGATCTACTTTCTGATTTCATAGAAATTTCTGAGTTATTCATGTTACATTACACTTAGTTTCATTCTTTATTTCTCATCTTGAGAAATATAATGTTGATTATTTTCTATAAAATGTTTGCTGACTTTGAAATCAACAATAAATGCTTTTTGTTTCTAGTTCTTGTAAAACTAAACCTTTGACCTAGTTGGAATCACACTTGGAGGTTTTTAATCTCGAAAAACTTTTCTAAATTCTGAGATTGATTAAGACCTTGTCTGTCTTCCTAGCAAGGTATCCGTGGATTCTGGGAATGATTTAAAGGTCAAATAAGGTTCAAAGTTTTGTAAGAAGAAAGAAAAAGAAAAGATCATAGCATATAGTGTTACTGTAATTTGGTCGGACTGTTTGTACTTAATAAGTGTGTGTGTGTGCATGCATGTGTTAGAGAGCACCTCCACAAAAACTTTCACCCTATAACACGAAAAGTGTTGGTAATAAGATCTTGTGAACAAATAATCAATGTAAAGTGATGGAACAAATCAGAAGTTAACAAACTGGGAGAACTACATCTACAATCAGAACTGCAGAGAAGTTATAAGGACACCAGAGGGTACATTCCTAAACTTATATAGGTCTGAGTTGTTTGCATGTTAGTTATATAGTTTGTAACTCGTATATTTATTTTACTCGATTTTTCATTTTACTCCGTAGAGGGAGTCGTGGATGTTTCCTCAATTGGTGAGGTTTTACCACGTAAAAAACATCGTGAACATAATCTTTCTACATCTTCTCATCTCATTCTTGGTTGTGCTGAGTTTAAGTTTTTTTAAACATCTTTTTAAACCTATTATTCAAATCTTGAATAGATCTCGTACATACTGATTTGTTAAACACATCTTGTGTTCAAATAAGTTTGGTTTTTACGAAAAGAGTTTCCTAAAAAAATAGATCGGAGTTAATTAAATAGTTTATTTTTATAAACGGCCATAGTAACATATTTTTCAACATCTCCCAAAGGAGAATTGAAAGACTTGTGTCAGATGGAATTCTAGATTCCCTTAATTTTTTCAGATTTTAAAATTTGCAAAAATCGCATAAAGGGAAAATAGACAAACATAAGGAGATCTAGTGCTAATAGGGCTACAGACGTCTTAGAACTGATACATACAGATATTTGTGGGCCATTTCCTATGGTTTCATGGAACGGTCAACAATATTTTATCACATTCATAGACGATTTTTCACGTTATGGCTACCTTTATCTCATCCATGAAAAGTCCCAATCTCTGGACGTGTTCAAGTCATTCAAGGCTGAAGTTGAAAATCAACTCAGCAAAAGGATTAAAAGCGTCAGATCTGATCGTGGTGGTAAATACTACGGTAGGTATGATGGTTCAGGTGAACAATGCCCAGGACCATTTGCTAAATTCCTAGAGAAGAGCGGTATCGTCCCGCAGTACACCATGCCAGGTTCTCCAAGCATGAATGGTGTTGCTGAAAGGAGAAATAGAACGCTTAAAGACATGGTAAAGAGTATGATCAGTTACTCTAACTTACCAGATTTACTCTGGGGTGAAGCATTAAAGATTATAGTGTATATCCTTAACAGAGTACCAACTAAAGAAACTGGATTCCAGAACAGTTATTTGCTATTTTGTTGGATACTCTGAAAGATCTAGGGGTTACAAATTTTATGATCCTACTACCAAAATAATTTTTGAGACTAGAAATGCCCGGTTCTTTGAGGATGTTGAGTTTGCCGAGGGGGATAAGGTTAAGGATTTTAGTTTTGGAGAGGAATATGTTGATATTCCCACAGCTGTTATTAACATTGATCAGGATCCAATTCCTGACATTGTTTAAGAAGCAGATCCTAATCAAAACAATATCCAAGAATATCCCATTCTAGAAGAACAAACTCTACCACCTCCAGAACCTATGCCATTAAGGAGATCCACTAGAGAAAGAAGAAGTGCATTGCCAGATGATTACATTGTATTTCTCCAAGAACATGAGTTTGACATTGGTGCGGTGGAAGATGATCTGATCACCTTCCGTCAAGCCATGGAAAGTTCTAAATCTCAAGAGTGGATTGATGCCATGAATGAGGAGATAAAGTCCATGAAGGACAATGACGTTTGGTATCTTGTCCCATTACCTGAAGGTAAAATAAAAAAAACCATTGGTTGCAAATGGATATTTAATACTAAAAGGGATTTGAAAGGTGATGTGGATAGATACAAAGCCCGTCTTGTCGCTAAAGGCTTTACACAGAAAAAAGGCATCGATTATAAAGAGACTTTCTCTCCGGTCTCATCGAAAGACTCTTTTAGGATAATAATGGCACTTGTGGCGCACTTTGACCTTGAGCTTTATCAGATGGATGTTAAGATTGCGTTTCTCAATGGTGACATTGATGAAACAATACATATGGTGCAACCAAAAAACTTTGTGTTGGGAGATGTAAAGAAAACAGTTTGCAAATTAAAGAAATCCATTTATGGGCTTAAGCAAGCTTCTCGTCAATGGTATTACAAGTTTCATCAAGTTATCATCTCGTTTGGTTTTGAGATGAATCTGGTTGATGATTATATATACCACAAGTTCAGTGGGAGTAAGCATATTTACTTGGTTTTATATGTTGATGACATTTTGCTTGCCACCAATGATATAGGTATGTTGCACGAAACCAAGAGATTTCTTTCAAAGAAATTTGAGATGAAAGATCTTGGTAACGCTTCTTTTGTGTTGGGTATACAAATACACCAAGATCGCTCTCGGAGTACACTTAGTTTATCACAAAAGAGCTATATCGAGAAAGTTCTTAAAAGATATGGCATGAATGATTGTAAACCAGGTGACACACCTATAGCTAAAGGAGATAAATTTAGTCCCAGTCAATGTCCCAAGAATGATTTTGAGATTCGGGAGATGCAAAAGATTCCTTATGCGTCAGCAGTAGGAAGTCTTATGTATGCTCAAGTATGTACACGTTCGGATATTGCGTACATTATTGGTATGTTGGGAAAATACTTAAGTAATCCTAGAAAGGATCATTGGATAGCAGCCAAGCGAGTCATGAGGTACTTACAGAGAACAAAAGACTACATGCTCACC
This sequence comes from Sambucus nigra, assembly GCA_949130495.1. Taxonomy (NCBI): domain Eukaryota; kingdom Viridiplantae; phylum Streptophyta; class Magnoliopsida; order Dipsacales; family Adoxaceae; genus Sambucus; species Sambucus nigra. The sequence goes on along the minus strand of OX422213.1, from coordinate 212,906,135 downwards.
TATCGGAAGTCAGAACAGTTAGAGATCATCGGATATTCTGACTCCGATTTTGCTGGATGCCAAGATAGCATGAAATCTACTTCAGGTTATATCTACTTACTTGCTGGAGGTGTTGTATCGTGGAAGAGTGTTAAGCAGTCTATTATAGCTTCTTTCATCATGGCAGTTGAGTTTGTAGCTTGTTATGAGGTCTAATCAAGGAATATGGTTGTGAAATTTTGTCACGGGGCTGCGTATTGTGGATGGTATTGAAAGACCACTTAAGTTATTTGTGACAATAAATCAGCAGTATTGTATTCCAACAACAACAGGAGTTCTACGAAGTCAAAGTTTATTGATATTAAGTTCCTAGTTGTAAAAGAAATAGTTCAGAGTGGACTTATATCTATAGAGAACATTGGAACAAACTCCATGATTGTCGATCCGCTGACTAAGGGATTACCACCCAATGTCTTTCATGAGCACACTGCTCATATGGGTGTAATTTCTTTTCAGGATATGTCAGTTTAGTGGGAGTTTGTATTTTATATGCTTTCATAGACATATTTGATTTAATGGATATTGTATGGTTATTTACTGTAGTAAAGTATTAATTTTATATTCACTCTGACTTTATATGGTTTGATATCACTAAGGTTTAAGGAGGACCAGTTGGAAATAGGCATGTTAAGATCACATTGCATGAAATTTCCATGCTACACATCCACACTTGATCTTTGTCATTAGTTGCATTGATATATGTGATCATTGATGGGTCTACTTACGAAATATGTAATGATGATCGCTTTGATTCTATATTGGTGCAATTAATGGACAAGATTGTTAAGATACATAAAGTTTTGATAGCTAAAAGTCATGAGCTCATAAAGTATAATTCAAATTTATAAAGTTACATATATATATAGCCCAAGTGGGAGATTGTTAGAGTAAAATTTAATATATGGGCTTATATATAAAATAAATATGAATTATAGGCTATCAAATAAAAGTAGGCCAATTAAAGTGATTAATTTAAGTTTTGGAGCCTTACTAATGTATTATTAATGTGTGGGTTTTATTGTGTATAGACAAGCGTAATTTCTATTTTTATGATGGGTTAAAATAGAAATATACGAAGTATGAAAAGACCCGATTGTGTTATAAATAGGGGCCATGGTCCCCAGATCACACAACACCAATCTTCTGATTCCCATTGTCAGAGAGAAATTTAGAGAGGAAATAAAAGTGTTGATCTGGAAGAGCATATGACCTCAGACTCAGATATTTTAACTTTCTGTCATGGATTCAGGTACGCTTCCGCAAAATCAATAATTATATTTCTTGATAATTCAATATAAATGTTCCTGTTTGTGTGATAGTTTTCACAAAATAGAAATTAATCCATCAGTACAACCAATATGCATCTGAGAAAGATACATTATATGTATTAAGGGTATGGGAAACATACACTGGCACTGATAAAAAGGAAATAATCTCTTTTAATTTTATTACTATAAAGCATTTTCAATAAATATTTTAGGATTACGATATTACCATAATAAAAATACAAAAAGTGACATGTAGCAAAATATTACCTCGGCAAAAACTCTTCATTTATTTTTAGACTTGGTACCATTATCAAGCCTTTTCAGAGCTAACACATAAACTTTGCTTCATCTATTACGGATAATGGCAACCGCCATTTCCTCATTGCCATCGTCTTCCTTAACTGCATTATTAACTGATAATATTACAATGCAATATCCTCGTATTTTAGGTCCTTTTAAACATTGGGACATTATCACATTCAACCATAATTTAAAATCCTACTATTCATGATTCGCGATTAACAGATCAATTGATCAAAATGCTGTTTTCAGTCTAAAATAAACATGAATCGTAGTCAATATTATTTCATTCATTTTTATTATATAAAAAGTTCTACATGTTATGGAATCATATAAGGAATCTAAAGTAAATATTATCGTATTCGGTAGTGAAAAATGCAGTTTCGAGTTGAAGATGAATTTGTCATTCGAGGTAGACCTTTTGCTACCGACATGATCGAGTCAAATGCATAGTTTATCGAACGGGTTGAACCATGAGAGGTCGTAGATTTCCAACCAACTTAAACATGTATTTAAATTATATTGTCTTGTTTCAATTTTATCAACAATTACTGTCATTTCTTTATTAACTGAACGGCAATATGTCCATCAATAAAATAGCCCTTATGCACACAGTGGGAAAATCTAAAACCTTAAACTGTGAGATTATATCACATTAAAATGAAGGTTCACATCATCCACCACCTCATTGTTAACCATTCTTATCGTATAATTTTTTTGGTCGGGAAAAGCTACCAATATTTTGGGATTCGAAATGTGGTTTTTATGACTTTTATACTTTTAACAAATATTGTTTTAGGTTTTCACACAATTCATATTGCCTTTCATATAGCAACATATCTTTATATTATATGAATTTTTTGGTTTAATATGATTATATCATATCTCTATCAGGATAATCATATTCACGGGATTATTTGGAAAGATGAAGTTGACGAATTTGCATCCTTAGTTGAAGAAGAAAAAATTTACGAAATCTCAAATTGGAAGGTTGTTGCAAACAACAGAGGATACAAAGGTGTTACACATGCATGTGTAATACATTTTAAAACTAGCACAACTGTAGAAGAAGTGACAAACAACATCCCATAAATTTCATTACATAAATTTGAATTCGTTGCGTATAGTACACTCAAATACAGAATTGTGAACAAGGAAAAGCTCACAGGTAAAATTTAAACAAAAATCTTATCTTTTATAAAATTATTCATCATTTACATACCGTAAATTATACAAAATACATATACTATTTTAATTAGATGTATGTGGCAGTCTTATTGAAAGAAGCGAAGTCGAATTCTTGAATCTGAGTGGAAACAATGTCGAGAAATTAGACATCCACATATTTAATCCTAGGTATTAAAACATTTATTTAAATTATCAATTATCTTTTATATTCATATACATATTAATCTTACACAATATTTCTTTATTGCAAAATATACACACTATAGCAACAACAAATTGAAAATCACTTTATGGGGAAATTTAGCAATTAATCTCAACGAGAATTTGCAAGATGTACCAGAAATGTCGATTACAATTATCATTACATCATTCAATGTTAAAGAATTCATAGGTATGCATATATTCTTAATCACAAATTTATAATTATAAACAATTGCATTCATACCTTTTCAAATAACAAGTATATATATATCGTCCACAAATGCAACGAAGACGTATATTAACATCACAGTACCCGCGGTTCAATCATTCTTTAATAGGCAATTGATTTAATTAATAAATAGTATAACAAGGATGTTAGGTTTAACGTCTATTAGAAGTAGAAATCTTGTTGAAAGAGCAAATAAATACTTAATCAAGAAACCAGAAAATAAGAACACGGATTCAATCAGTTGTTTGGAGTTCAAAGAGAAAAAAATATTATTATCAAGGCAGTTGAGTACAAGTTAGAAAATTACAGATCAAAAATTTCTTTACCTCTCTCCCTTCTATTACTATATATAGAAAGACTGCATATCTCAGAATAAAAGTTGTACACACACGTTTTTATTCTCTTTCTAGTTAGTTACAAACAAACTCTACAACTACTTAGCAAACTTGACACATCAGCAACTCCTCATTGGTTCTTTGATTTGGATGCTAACTCAACAGTTAGATAATTGCATATCACTCATAGCAACTTATAACTAACAAATCTCCACCTTGATATATAATTATACTACCCATCTTGAACTCCACCTGCCCCTAGGGACTCAACTGTCGAAGTTAACTAAATTAACCAGGTCCAAGCATAAATTGAACTTGGTTCCAGAAATCACCTTTGTCAACATATCTACATGATTCCTCTCAGTAGCTATCTTCATAACTTCTGCAGCTCCACTCGATATTATATCTCTGACAAAATTTAATTTCACATCTACGTGTTTGGTTCCTCGTGAAATACCTAGTTCTTGCACAAATGAATTTCACTTTGATTGTCACAGTGCACCTTCACCTTCTCTTGATCATACCCAAATTCTTTTAACAGTCCCTGTAGCCATAAATCTTCCTTAATAGCTTTTGTCACAGCTATGTACTCGGCTTCAGTTATTGACAACGCCACCACTAATTGCAGCCTCATTTTCTAACTAACTAGACTCCCAAACACTATGAAGATGTAACCAGTCAAAGACTTTCTAGTATCCAAGTTGCATGCAAAATTTGAATCTGCACAACCTGTCATTACCTCTCCCCTACCACCTTTGCTTTCAAATTTCAATCCAACATCCAAAGCACCCTTCAAGTACCTCAAGACCCACTTTAAAGCTTGCCAATGAGTCTTTCTGGGATAATCCATAAATCTGTTAACCACACTTACAGCATATCCCAAATCAAGCCTGGTACACACCATTGCATACATGATGCTACCAACCACATTTGCAAAAGGAACTTTGCTCATTTCTTCCTTTTCTTCCTCTATTTTGGGAGATTATTCTGCAGTCAATTTGAAATGTTGTGCTAAGGGTGTAGTTACTGGTTTAGCATTTAGCATACTAAACATGTCCAACACTTTACTCAGATAATTTTTCTGTGATAGAAATAAAATTTTGTTGGCCTATTTCTCATTATCTCCTTCCCAAGAATTTTCTTAGCAGGACCTAGATCTTTCATTTCAAACTCACATCTAAGTAGAGATTTCAGTTTACCAATCTCTTATTTGCATTTAGATGCTATAAGCATATCGTCTACATACAATAAAAGATATATCATCGGTGAACCTGCCAACCTTTTATAGAAGACACAACTCTCATAGTTGCTTCTAGAGAATTCGTGTTTGATTATAAAATCATCAAAATGTTTATACGATTGCTAAGGTGATTGCTTCAAACCATAAAGAGATTTATTTAACCAACATACTTGATCACCTTCAACATTCTTCACGAATCCCTCATATTGCTTCATGTAGATCTTATCATCCAATTCGCCATGCTAAAAGGCTGTTTTGACGTCCATTTGTTCTAGTTCCAAATCATCTTGATTTACAAGAGCCAACAGAACTCTTATTGAACTATGCTTGACCACTGGTGAGAAAACCTTATTCAAATCCACACATTTCTTCTGAGTGAATCCCTTAGCTACTAGTCTAGCCTTGAATCTTCCTTTCTTGACTCCAGGAATTCCTTCTTTTCTATTGAAGACCCACTTGCAGCCCATAACTCTCTGATTCTTGGGTTTAGCGACTAGTACCTATGTGTTGTTCTTCTCTAATGAAGTCATTTCTTCTTTCATAGCTTCAAGCCAATGTTTTCTGTCTTTACTGTGCATTGCTTCTTGATAGGATATTGGCTCATTTCCTTCAATGTCTTCTACTACTATCAAGGAAAACGAGATCAAATCTGCATAGGCAAACCTTCTTGGTGGTTTAATAGTTCTTCTCTCCCTATCTCTTGTTAACAAATATTCCTTTTCTTTTTGTCCTTCCTCCACAGATTCAAAATTTCCACTAGCTTCCTTCAAGTGATATTATTTCTCTTTTGTGTGTGGCTGCACCTCAATCTGTAAGCTACTAGTTTCTTCATTCTTTCCACCTGATGTTTCTTATAAGTTTTTGTCCATTTGGTTCTCATTGAATATCATGTCTCTGCTGATGATGAATTTGCTCTGACCAGGTTCAATACACCACAACTTATAGCCCTTTACTCCTTCAGAATAGCCCAAGAAAATACATTTATTGGCTCTTGGTTCTATCTTCCCTGATATATGCATATATTACACATCTAAAGACTCTAAGTCTAGAGTAATCTAGTGGATGAACACTCCATACTTATGCAGGTGTCTTGAACTCAATAGCTGGCGAGGGGCACCTATTAATTAGATAGAAATTTGTCACTACTATTTCTGCCCATAAAGTTTTTAGAAGACCTGCATTCAACACCATGCATCTTACTCTTTCTAGAATTATCCTATTCATTCTCTCTACTAAACCATTTTATTGCAGAGTTCTTGCCACTGTTTTGTGTCTTTCCATCCCCTAATCAACACATAATTGATTGAATTCTTCTGAACAAAACTCCAAACTATTGTTTGTTCTTAGCCTTTTAACTTTCTTTCCTATTTGATTTTCCATTAGAGCATTCCGTTGTTTGAATTTGTCAAATGCTTCATCCTTATTTTTCAGAATGTATACCCAAACCTTTTTTGAGTAATCATCTACTATTGATAAGAAATACCTTCTTCCTCTATGAGAGCTTACTCTCACTGGGCCCTATAGATCCGAGTGAACATAATCTAGTGTCCCATTCGTTCTATGTATACCAGTTGTGAATTTTACTCTCTTCGCTTTTCCATAGACACAGTTCTCACAGAAAGACAGTTTATTTATCTTATCCCCACATAGTAGACCCTGCTTGCTCGACTCAGTGAGACCCTTCTCACTTACATGTCCAAGATTGAGGTGCCAAAGTCTAGTTTTATCCTTATTTAAATCAAACATAGTACAAGCAGATCCTATCACAGTGTTTCCAACCAAAGAATATAGTCCATTCTTTCTAATGCCCTTCATTACTACCAGAGCACCCTTCAACACCTTTAAGATACCATTCTCTTCTTTGAAACTACATCCACTCTGGTCTAACATTCCTAAAGATATTAAGTTTCGATACATACTTGACCCCTTGAATCAATCTTTCAATGCCATCATGAATCTTAATTTTGACTATTCCATGACTTGCAACTTTGCATGCCTTGTTGTTTCCCAAAAGCACCATTCCCCCATCTTTTTCTTGATAGTCATCGAACTAACTTTTGTTTGGAGTCATATGGAATGAACAAGCTGAATCTAGCATCCATTATTTCTCTAGATTCCCTTCTGAGACTACGAGAACTTCTGCACTGTCATACCCATCCGAGGCCACAGTTTCATCTCCACTATCTTTTGACTTATCATCAGACTTCTTCTTATTATTAGTACAGTTATTGATAAAGTGTCCCTCCTTATGGCAATGAAAAAACTTTCTTCTAGTTCTTAATTTTGATCTTGACCTTCCTCTACCCTTTTTATCTCTCTTTTTCGATCTACCATGAACAGAAAAACCCTCTCCACTGTTTTCTCTCGTTTCTTTTACATCAGTTTTCTTTTGGAGTTCTTTAGAATTTAATGCAGCCTTGACTTCTCCCATTGTTAATGTCTCTTTACCATATAACATCGTATCCACAAAATGTTCATAAATAGAGGGAAGAGAGCTCAACAGAATGATTGCTTGGTCTTCATTATTGATCTTGACAACAATGTTCTTAAGATCCAACACAATCTTATTAAAATCATCTACATGTTTTCTCATCTCCTTTCCTTAATCCATATGCAAGGTGTAAAGTTTTTTTTCAAATAAAGTCGATTTGCTAAAGATTTCTTTATATATAGACTCTCCAATTTATTCCACATCCCTAATGTCGTTTCTTCTTCAGACACCTCTCTCAACACTTCGTCACCAAGACTCAGCATAATCTCACTGTGTGCTTTTGATTATAATTCATATGCTTTACCCACATCGGTATGTTTTGTCATAGCTTATGTTGAGATCGCATCTGCAAGACCCTGATGAACCAGCAACGCCTTCATCTTGATTCTCCATAAGTTGAAATTATTTTCACCAGTAAAACGATCCACTTCGAACTTTGCAACAACCATTGATGGATATTGAAACAGTCTGATACCAATTCCTTAGGTTTAACGTCTATTAGAAGTATAAATCTAGTTGAAAGATCTAATCAATACTTAATCAAGAAACCAGAAAATAAGAACACAGATACAATCAGTTGTTTGGAGTTCAAAGAGAAAAAAAATTATTATCAAGGCAGTTGAGTACAAGTTAGAAAATTACAGATCAAAGATTACTCTACCTCTCTCCCTTCTATTACTATATATATAAATACGGCATGTCCCAGAATAAAAGCTGTACACACACATTTTTATTCTCTTTCTAGTTAGTTACAAACAAACTCTACAACTACTTAACAAACTTGACACATCAGCAACTCCTCATTGGTTCTTTGATCTGGATGCCAACTCAGCAGTTAGATAATTACATATCACTCATAGCAACTCATAACTAACAAAGTATATTATCCAAAATCATTTATTCAACTTTTATACTCAACAGCTCAAATAATACACAATTGAAAGTAATGGAACACCTACCTTTATCTCAGAATTTGGAATCAAGAAATGCCACACACAATGTCCTAAACATTTCGGACATTAAAAATATGTGCTCAACATCATTAGATGAGGTAACGCACACTATTTTTATAAATTTAATAACTTTAGTTCTTTTAATAAATAATTACTGCTTTTCTACAAGTAAAGATTGTATCAAGCCTAGCATCTATTAGTCGGGTCAACGATAAGTTTGGTTGGTCTTATGTGGCATGCAAAGTTTGTAACAAGATATTGACAAAGCTTGCAGAATCGTACAATTGTAAATTTTTCAACACTGACAATGCCTTTCATGTTCCTAAGTATAATTCAATTATTTTAACAAAATCATATCTATTATGATCAATTAAATAAATTCTTATTTAATTATTTGACTTTTGTAGATATAAACATCAAATTGAAGTGCAAGACTATACAACAAATACAACAATGGTTCTTTTCAGTAAGGTCGCAGAAAACATGGTTGGGTTCACACTTGACCAAATTGAAACACAGCAGAATAAGATACATAACCAAATTTTTTACTTTTAAAATTTTCAAGTTAAGTAACTACAACATAGTTCAAAATATCAATTTTTTACAGGACAATACAACTAAGGCAAATGTTATATTCAAAAATATTATTGGAAAAAAATGCAAATTCATTCTCAAGCTCAATAAATTTAACTTGATAATGGGGAAGGAGTACTACACAATTACAAAATTCGAGGAAACTGCCAATGAAAATTCAAACCCAAAGGATTCCGAAAGCTCATCAAAGGTAATATATTATATATATAGGTTCAACTAATATAACATTTCTATCTAATTAAACTTGACTTTATTATATTTGATCCAAAAAGAGAGAAAGTACATTCAGACAGTTAAAGAGGAAGAATGAAACACGTAATTGACAACCTCGTTTTAGTAACCATCATCTATCATATCATATTACCAAACTTAAATAATTAATTCTTATCTGAATTTATTATAAATATCGAATTAGAAAATGGTTTTATAAAAAGTAAGTAAAAAAGTTTATATAATAGAATAGATATATATTCATGCTAGTAACTATATAAAAATTGTTGCCTCAAATCGTGTGAGGCTGACACGTGGCAGTAATAAAGTCTTGCTTATTAATAGCATGTAATGTAAAAATAAAACCAAAATGTTGCCTCATTATCCAAACTCCAAACTCCAAAACCTGTTCACATTTTCCAAAACCCACTTTAGGTTTCTCAATCTCCAAAAAAAAAAACTAATGTCCCATTAACCTAACTCCAAAGTACATTCATTTTCCAAAGAGAAAATCTAACAGACACTTTCGCTTAAGAAATCAACTTTTCATATTTCCCATACCTTCATCTTCAACATTTTTATATAAATTAAATATATGCCATTAGAGACGGTACACGATTGATTCTTGGAAATATTAAATACGTGCCATTACTATTTAATGCTTGCTTATGCAATCTTAACACATTTTTGACATCCAGTTTACTTCATTTTCAGTGAGAGAGAGATAGAGAGAGAGGATGTGATTAGGGTTCTCATACTTTTCCATTGCTGAGGAGGTCATGCATGGGATCGACGGTTCTGGTCTCACTACCATTGTTACATGTTTTATTCCATCTCTGTCTATACTTTTTATAGATATGTATGTACATGAGTAAGTAAAACATCTTTATGCCAAATATGGGCTACTACAACTCAACTTTTTTCATACTTTTGGACTAAAATCATTTATCGTGCGTGAACTGTGTGCTCGTGTAAGGGCACTGTCGTTGTTTTCTGTTCACCGCCTCGATGAAAAAACCTAAATTACAACTACACTTACGATACAAGTATAGCGGTAAGTCGGGTATCGTAAGAAATCCACAGGGAATGTTGGATAGATTTTAATTGATTTAATACTTCAAGAATAAAAGTGTAAAAGGTGATGGGTGGTTATGGTGAAAAAGTAAAAAGGGAAGAAGTTAACACCAAACAATATAAAGACGAGACTCGGAATCACATCCCCGCCATGGGCTAAACAACTAATAGTTAGAATTTTGGTTCGAAAGATATTTAACCGAGCATATTCAATTAATCATAAACATTACGTAAGAAGAAATTTAACTCAAAGTTGCGAGATAAAATATTTAATTTAAAATGGTCACACGCGGATTGAATTTGGATTATCGCTTTAAACACTAACGTTGCATAACAAATAAAGTTAGACGCATAATAATCTGACTTTAATACGCGAGGTTTCAATTATATGAAATTTTATACAAAACCAAACATTCAGATCTCGACGCCCATTAATGGCGAAAACGCAATCCCAACCCGTAAACTACGGACTATGCATGATTTAAACTACGTAAACAACAATTAAATTAATGAAAACAACTAATTAATGAACAAAACTAATTAATCAAGCAAGAAAATGAACAGTAAAGCAAGAAAACTAAGCTAGAAGACAATTAATAGTAATAAATAATACTTACAAACAAAGGGGTAAACACCCAAAATGGGGGAGAAGGGCAAAGCTCCCAAACAACCCCTTGGAAAACTATGTAAAATGAATTATATCTCATCAAAATGAGATGAAAAGGTTTTATACATAAACCCAAATGGAAAACTAGTAAATAAGAAAGCTGAAAAAATAAGGGGCCGAACCGAATCGATTCGAAAACAAGAAAAACCAAAAATTAGGTTTTGGTGCCAAATCGAATCGATTTGGACTTGTCTAAATCGATTCACACCTGACAGTCTGCAATTCTCAATTTTACCCAACTTTTCGAAAAATGTCATAACTTCTTAATTATAACTCAGAATTAGGCACAGTCGGAGGCTACGCAAAGATAACTCAGAGATATACGACATCCAAGAAGACATTAGGCCAAAAAAACAAATTATGAAATGACTAAAATGCCCTTTAATGAGCCCTTTAGTGTGCTTTTGAAGTCAAAACCATCCTAAAAATGCCATAACTCCTTCGATTCAATTCGGATTCATGCGCCGTCGACGGCCACACGAAGAGAAATCAAAGTGATTCAAATTTTGTGATGAGTTTGGAATTAAAACTCGAATGATGAAATGACTAAAATGCCCCCGAAACTACAAAAGTTGATGAAATTTCACCGGAATGTTACCGAACTTCACACTAAGCACCGAAATACCTATAAAAGCTCAATTATACCTCATATAGCATGTTAACATATAAAACAGAGGTTGTCTAGTTAACAAGCATAAATATAGGAATTAAGGTACCTGAGGAGGCTAAAATGCATAAGTATAAGGGGTGAAAAACACAATATTCGTGCCGAATCATTCATGCTTTGAAATATTTATGATACAATCTTTGCATTTTATATAGATTTATATTTCACTTTTTTATTGTGTTTTTTTTAGTCATATCTTATATAGAGAGACACACGTAGTGGCGTCACCAAGAGTTTCATAAAGGTATGAAATCGGTTAAATGTTTGTAATTTTATTATCAAAACAAAAATTAACTACTGATCTTAGTGTATAATGTAACAAAATTAAAAAATACATTTCTAAGCTTTCATAGAGGTGAATGTGTGTGACCACAAAACACCCCTGGTGAGTCTCTTATTATTAGTTCTCTCTTTCTCTCTATATTGACATTGATTTTAGTGAGATGACCATCAATGATAAGAATGGTGACAAAATTTGTGACTGGTATAAAATATTACGTTGGCATTGGATGAAATTCAAAGTATTGATTTTGGGAACACAACAGGAACATGATGACTACCTCGGCTGATGAAGGGCAGTTCTTGATCACATTATGTTATCACTCTTTTCTACTTATTGGTTCTTTAAATTTAATCTAAAAAATAAAATTAGATCTACTAAATAGTTATGTTATTTCAATTGCCGATTCTGAATTGGTTTGCTAACAATTAATTTGTACAATTTTCATGGTTATATATATATATATATATATATATATATATATATATATATATATATATATATATATATATATATATATATATATATATATATATATATATATATTTGGCCACAAAACGTGTGACCTTCATGCTAGTAACTTAATATAATAATGGAAGCTCAAATTTGTGGTGGTACCACGTGGCTATCATTATATGTCATTTTAACTCTTCAACTTTTCGTTTACCATGTTAACTCTCCCTCTCACCTCTTTTAACTATGTTATTATTTTCTCATCCCATTGTTAGAAAGATTCCATAAACTTTTTGACATTCCCAATTCTTCCTTCAAGAAAGAAAAGTTAATCAGTGACTCTTCTAGTTATTTAGCTAATAGTTTAAATTTAGGTTCTCTCTCAGTGCTTATCTGCGCCTATGAATTTGGGTAGATAAAGGTTTTTTTTAAGCGAGGAGATATTTATATTAACCCTTCTTCTCTTCAATTTCTGATATAATGAAATGAAAATTGTGAATGAAATTAGTAATTTGTGTTTACAGGAAAAGAACAAATCGATTTGCTTAATGGTGGTGATGTTCCGGACTAGAGTTTTCACTTTTCTGGTACTTTTAATTTTCATATTTTGCTGTTATGTTTATTTATTTCCTTTTAGGCTTCATTGATAGAATGAATAAGCATTACAATGCGTAAATTATGTATCTTTTATTTTTAATATTTATTTTTATTGAGAAATGAATCTGATTTTTTTATATTTTTTTATGGAACGATAGAGGACTAGTTAAAAATATTATATACTCACCAAGGCTCTCAAGTAAACTTTTTATACTACTTTCAATAATAGATTTGTCTCAGCTAATTGTTGTTGTTATATGTGTTTATAACATTTCTGATAAAAAATTGATGCCCTTTTCTTGTTTGGCGATTGTTGACGCCAAAAATTACCCATATACGTGGACTAATAAGAAATGGACACATGTCATCCTACATGGAAGTATTCATACTTTCTCGGCATAGAATACATTTAATCAGCTCCCGAGGAGAGTTGGTCGGCACCCGAGGGGAGTTGGTCGGCGTACCGGCCGACAAACCCTAAAGAAGATGAACCGTTCAGAAGATCAAAAGACATTAGAGAAGACTCTCACCAACAGTCATTGAACCCTAGAAGGCCAACAGTCATATTTATTGTAAATAAATGTAAATGTCTGAATATATAAAGACATTCCATCTCTTGGACTCCCATCACTATAAATGCAGCTCCTCCGTTAGCTAAAGGGGCAACTAATTCATCTGTAGCACGCAATTCATTATCTCTCTACACATCTCTACACATTTATTTCTCTCAAGTCATGAGAATAATTCATTAATTCTCATCACATTGTATTGTGCTATTGTAAACCCCTGAGAATAAAATAACATTGGACACAGACTTTCTTCAAACAGCCGAATCACTTTAAAAACCTTTGTCTCTTATATATTTGATGTGATTATTTATCTGCACTTCATCTTCAATCTCATATTTTTCATACCTTCACTTTATGTATTGTTGATGCCTATAAGATAACGTAGATGTTATTTCTAGTCATCAACAGATTAACGTCGCCTGTGGAAAGAGGCGCACAAATATTTTTATTCTTCTGAGAAGAGATAAAGATCATCATCACAAGCTAAGTTTTCTTTTTTCTGTGTATAAACAATTATATGTTGTACATACATCTTCTTATTTAGTCATAATTTTTATATACATGAATTATGTGATCAATTTTAATCGGGAAATATGTAAAAAGTGGATTTCAGAATTACACAAATCCTGAAACATATTGATACCCAAAATTTTATGAGTATACACGCTTAAAACATAGGTTAAATCAATTCATTAAAACTCAACATGTATCTGATTTTCATAATTTCAGGAGATGGAAAGAAAGTTTCTCTCAAACGTTTTTGTTGTACATCAAAAGCAAGAATTATTATTTTTCAATCCTTCGAAATCTTTAACAACTCTTCTATTTACTGGATTAGATAATATATTTTGATCCCATATGTTAACCACACATCGTTTCTTTCATTTTTATGAACTATATGTTTCATTGTTAATTTTAAAATAAATCTGGTAATAAGTCTTTAGTGACTCTTTGAATACCTGATTTCCCATAATAATGTGAAAAATAGGAAGATAACTTTCTCTCTCCTGATTACTTTTCTCTGCATTCGAAAACTGAGAAGCCAATTTTCTCTCCCCTGATTATTAGAAGGAATCGTTTCAATTTGAGATTCTCGGTATAATTTGGATGAAAATTTCTCTAAAAATTATCGATTCAGCAGGTTATCTCTTTATTTTCAGAATATCTGGATTCAATGCAATAAATGATTTGCTGGAGATACAAATCCTCTCTTTCTCTCTCTTTAAGGTATTTGTTGTATTATGTAGGATACAATAAATGATTTGTTTCTACCAAAATAAATAAATGATTTGTTATATTATTTCGGAGAAAAGGACAGTCTTCATAAACATCAAGAAAGAGCGTAATATTCAACAAGCATGATCTCAAAAATTCAAACTTAAAAGCCACAAGGTTGTAGAAGAATCCGGTTTTGGCTCTGCACCATTACACAATCGGTCATCAGAAATGAATTTATTTTTATAAAGATGGAGGAGATTAAGATTTTTTCGAAAAATCATCTTGGTGAAATCAAATCAATCGATCGTCTTATTACGGGATCTAGATGTGGTTCGCTCATAAATCAAGGCAATTTTCTCCAAATTTCACATATGATCACCTAAAATTTTCTCTTTGGCCAACATATCATCACCTCTGTAAACTTGTGTTTGGATTGTAAGAAAAAATTCATAACAGACGGCCATAGAAATCCCAAGGCATCACCGAACTGTTTACGTGGTCGGCAACAACTAAATACCCATCCTCACACTACATCATCGCTAGAGGCACCTATCTTGGTCGACACCATTGTAATACAACATCCAAAGTTTTGCTTGCACAGGCTGGTCTCTGGCCACTCTATGAAGAAGATAACCTCAACTGGTCAGCAAAACATAGCACTTAGTCGTCAGCGCGTTTAATACATCAGAGTTCTCTTAACATTTGTGTAGATTGGGTGATGCCCGACTATATATTACTGCTCTATTACTGTTCGGCTATAACCCCGACCATCTATTAATTGTCAACATCAACTATTATTCCTCTATTTTTGTCAAAATTTAAGTAAGATGAATAGGCCAGCCAGTCAGGGATTCCCTATAACTGGTTGGAAATTTCACCAGACCATTTTTGTTGGTCGGTGGTAAGCTGTGAAGATCCATCATCAAAATTGGAGTAGATCGGCAGAACCTATTTATGGTCGGAAGCTCGTATATGATTGATCGGTGGTTGTTGCAAAACAAGAACATCTGGTCGACATTCACTTCTGACAACAAAGAAATAGTTTATCGGTAACATAAAAGGCCACAGTTGGTCAGCGACAAGTTTTAGACAAAACAAAAGATTTCTGGTGATATTTACTTGGTCGGCGGTGTGGAGGCTTTCCAACATCCCAATACTGACACGATGCTGGTCGGTGACAGCCACTCGACGACGGTGGTTATCACCTGTTGACCACAAATGCTGAAATAGAGGAGTGGAAAGTTTATTTGCCCAGATTATTAATTTTGACAAAGTCAAAATCATTACCATGGCTACCTACTATTTCTTAACTCACACCTCTCTAATAAAATAAATTTTTTCAAAGCTAAATAAAATATACTCCAAACCTTGATCTTAGAATAAATTTTTCGAACCAACTTGTATTTGGTCTTTTGCTTAAGATTAAAATGTCTAGCTTATTTGATAAAAAATTGCTCACATGACACACGAAGTCGGCATAACATATTATTTCATGTTTTGATATTTTTATTGCCCGAGCAATTACATATCATATATTGTTTGGCTGAATAATTATGCTAATGATAATATCTATGTGATTCAGCCTCAACAGGTGTTCGGGAAATTTATTAAATTCCACGGGTAAAAGATTCAGTGCCGACGAATGCTCGGAAACAATCTTAAGCTCTTGGAAAATATTATCATTGCTCGGCATTATGAAATTTTGCCTCAGTAAAGCACTATTGATTTTATTATTTCTCTGATATATGCTCAAGCACGAATCATTCTATATATCCATTCTATATTCATCTCAATATGGAGCTCGGTAAAATATTTATTATCATATATTCAGCTATGAGGAGATCTGCAGCAATCATTATATTTTATCACCAACAAAATGTTAATCGGCATCAGCAGCCACCAACAAAATGTTGCTCAGCATCAACAATCACCAATAAAATGTTGGTCGGCATCAACAACAACCAACAAAATATTGGTCGTCGACATACAAGAAACCAAGAAAGGCAAAATTATAATTCTGAAATTTCTGGTTAATGAAGGCCTGGATGAATAATTTTCATCTAAACTGGGCTAAAAGATGGAGAAATGTTCCACTCACGCCTGGGAACTAAGGTAACTAATGAAATTACCTAAAAATTTAGGTACGTTAGTAAACCCATGGTGATGCATTGGTAATTGGTACGATACTTAGGATAATCCTAAGGGTATCAATAGAACCGGTGAAAAACTATAGATTGACAAATCGTCGATCCAAAATTAGAGGCTGACAAATCGTCGATCCATTCATATACAGAGATTGACGCAATAAGTTGATCCAATATTCCATTCATTTCATTAATGGTTATATATTATTTCTTGACACTAAAAGTATAGGAATAAAGCTATTTCTTCCCTCTAATTTAGAAGAATGCTCTGGAAAAATATTATTCTCTAACAATGAAGGATCAATCGATCCCCTCTCTTATTATTTATCTGGATTTCTCATTAATCCCGGCAGATGGTCGACACTCTTATTATTTATTTGGATTTCTCATTAAGTCTGGCAAATGGTCGACACTCTTATTATTTATCTAGATTTCTCATTGCTTTTTTTATGGATATGGATTTCTCACTAGCCTGGATATTCGATGCAAATTATATATTATGCTCAATCATGCTCATTATTGGATCATTCTATTAAGTCCCGGTGAATGCTCGGGCATCATTATTATTATTCAGTTTCCTAAGCCCAACTGAGGGCTCCACATGTCAAATACGTCAATCAATGGCACATATCAGAATCAGGTTGAACTTATTAAATTCCAGAATTTCCAAACTTGTCCGATCACAAATTCCTAATTGAATGCCCACAGATTCCTAATTGGACTATATGTTAAAAGAAGTTTTACTCAATCAAAATTACTTGGTCGGCAAGATCATCAAATTATTTCTATGGCTACATCAGGACAATATGGAAACACAAACATGCAAAGCTCTTGGGAAGTCATTTTAAGGAACATTTCCTCGGCCTTATCTTCCCTAGCAAGACCAGCATACTTCAAGGCCAAAAAAGTATTCATAGTTCATACTCTGCATTTGGGGGCTTTTACTACATAATTATTTATTCATTCAGTGGCACAGTTTGATAACAGCATGTAATATCAGTCGAGCATCATATTCAGCTTCAAATCATAATAGAATAAGACATATCACTATCCAATCATCATCCAGGAGTTATTATGCACATGATATTGAAGTTCAGGAGTCAGATTGAGCATCTATAGCACTGGGATCTCCACTACTACTGTCCCGACCAACACTGAAGAAGAAGTTATACTTATATGTAAATGTTTCAGAGTCCATTACTAGCTCGGCACTAATCAGATTGAAGAATTGGGTTCAAAAACTAGCATGTTATATCAGCAAAGCCTTCAGAGGAGCAGAAATCAGAAAAATCAAATACATACAGTCAGCACTCAGTTTGGTCGTCTAACTAGTCGACCAGCCCACTTGAAGATTATGACAAGCCACAAGATGCAAACTATGACATTGGTGCATCCAAATTCCTATGAGTGATACATAGCACACGTTCGCTTACCGAGCAGAGTTCCTCAAAAGAAAGATTAGCTATAACGCAACCATTGATCATCCTGCATCATCCATCATCTAGGAGATATCCCACTCATATGTTGAACAAATCAAGAAGGCAGATCAATAATCTCATTATGCACAAGCACCGAGCAATATTTCAGAATAAATACTCCATCCTCTCAGTAAACCATCAATCATAGATCATTGGGGGCTTCTGTTGACGCAGCAGTTACCCATTTACATGGACCAATAAGAAATGGACACATGCCATCCTACATGGAAATATTCATACTTACTCAGCATAGAAGACACTTAGTTGGATCCCGAGGAGATTTGGTCAGAACTGGAGGAGAGTTGGTCGGCATAACGGCCGACCAACCCTAAAGAAGACGAACCATGCAGAAGATCAAAAGCCATTAGAGAAGACTCACTAACAGTCATTGAACCCTAGAAGGCCAACAGTCATATCTATTGTAAATAGATGTAAATTTCTGAATATATAAAGACATTCCATCTCTTGGACTCCCATCACTATAAATACAGCCCCTCCCTTAGCTAACGGGGCAACTAATTCATCCTTAGCTGGCAATTCATTCTCTCTATACACATCTCTACACATCTATCTCTCTCAAAACATGATAATATTTCAATCATTCTCGTCACATTGTATTGTGCTATTGTAAACCCCTGTGAATAAAATAACAGTGGACATAGGCTTTCTTCAAATAACCGAACCACTTTAAAACCCTTTGTCTCTTATATATTTTATGTGAGTGTTTATCTCCACTTCATCTTCAATCTCATCTTCTTCATACCTGCACTTTATCTGTATATACTTATCAATCTCTTCATATTATATTTTTTTTTGTAGTTGGAAGAATATTAGTAAAAGAATGAAACTAACCAGATTAAATGATGACATAAATAGCACAACAACACCGTTGCAACATGGGATGCAAAAAAAGATCCAATATTTCTGTAATACCCCGTATTTTTATGACTTTTAAATTTTGGGGATTTATTAAATTTAATCAGATATATTAATTTAATATTAATCCGAAAAATCATTTAAATACTTACTAGCGTGATGAGAGTTAGTAATTATTGGAATTTTGTTGAAAATTAATTTATGGGTAAATTAAGAGGTGTAATTGTATTTAGTAAAATTATCACGAGAATCTAATTTGATAATTTTGGAAATTTATCGGGATGCGCTTGTATCGTGTCGGGATTAAATTCGAACTATTAAAAGTGAAGAAACTATAAGTCACCCGTATGGTCATTTTGAGTGCGTCAATGTGTTCGAAAGGGTCAAGATAGTCAAAATAATGTACTCGGGGGTTTAGTTTGGGTCTCGGGGCGTTTCTAGGCCTAATTAACACCCCGAGAGGGCGTTTTAGACATTTTACATTTTTGGGCATGAAAACCCACGAAATTTCTAAGAGTATATCAGATAATAGGAGTTGTCTTCTAGGGTTAGAACAACCAAAAACCTAAGACGGCCATTGGAAGGGAAGAGGAGAAGCTCTCTAAGGAGTTCAAGGCCAAGAACTCCACCGTTTGCATCGCCATCGCCGCCAAACTTTAGATCACGCAACGAGGATCGCAACCACACCAATCTTGTCCACTAATCTGAACCAAGAATTCCCAGGCAAGTATCTATCTTGCTCTAATTCAGTTAATGCTTCAATGATGTTAGTCTAGGGTTGATTAGGACTAGTTTTCATAAAAGAAAGTATGTATGGGAGACTCTAATTTGCACGTTGTAGAGGTAAAGGACATGTTCTGGAAATCAAATACACATGTAGAGGTTGAACCACGAAATTGCAGTAAATTAGGAGTATGAAATCCGGGAAAAGAATGGAAATAAACTAAACAAAGAAAATATTAGGGTTATTGATATTTTTATGGATTTTACCCCTCTTAATTCGTTATATGTGATGAAAACTCGCATGCCTTACGTAGAATACCACTTATTTGAGGATATAACACTTGTAGTATAAATTATTGGGAGTTTGGAAGACAAATATACTGGTTTGGATGATTTTGGAAGAATAAACTCGTAACTAAAAATTCTACAGTTTCGTCATAACTGCTTGATCGATCGATCGACCCAGGAGCATCGATCGATCGACGCATCGATCGATCGAGCACATGCCATCGATCGATCGACCCCTCCTGGAAAAATCAAATTTCCCTTTTTAAATAGTTGGTTCCAACTTAAATGAAAAAAAATTCTTGGACATTATTGTTAGAATATTTTGGGAGATAAAGAAGACCAGTAGGACTTTATAAAAATGGAACCCTTAATGTAAGACGAGACGAATATTTAACAAAGGTGTTTTACACTTAAGAAAATGGGAACGTGTGTTTAAAGGGTGAGACTTGTAAGGAAGTTATGTTGTAAAATAAATGAGTACCTACTGAAATTACACTTGGGGAGATAGGAATTCATGAGTGTTACGTAGTAAATTGGAATAATCCCATAAATAAGTAAAAGAGCCAAACCGTTATACGGGATAATCTAGTAATGTTCAATGAGAATAAATATCATAAATATGGGTCGTGGGCGTACCTAAATTGAAATTGGGAATAGTAGTATACTTATATGACTGTGATTGTGCATATACTATATACGTGTAAAAATCATGCCCGCGCTACTTGCTATCACTGAGGTTACCGCGCTGGGACAGTCTAATCTCGATGGGACCTTTATGGGGGATATTGACTTGTGACCTAGAATATAGGAGTCATTGGTACAGGCTATCGGATCGATAGTCAGACGGTCCTAAGAGACGTGAGGGTATGTGCTGACCTCTTAGTGACTTGGAACTATGCTTCGCCTCAATTTGTATTTGTTTTGTGTTAATACAGTTCGAGAGAGATTCCGAACTAGTATTTCCCTTAGTACGAGTGATACGGGGACTTGATAGCAGAGTATGCCAGCACCATAAATTTTATGTGGGGTGCCGATAGTATATATATATATATTAAATGAGTGATTAATGTGTATATATATATATATGAATTTGAAATTTGGATACTATCTACTGTGACTAAAGGTAGGCAAGCAATGAATAATTATTTCAACTTTGATATAAGTATTTTAAAAAGTTGAGGCAATAATGAGAAACTTTATAATTAAATGAGGCTTATGTGAGAACTTTGCTTTTAAATAAAATTAATTTTCTTAACACTAGAAATTGTCGGCATGAAATCTTATGAGTAACTTAAGATAAGCTAAACTATTGGAAGTAGTAGTGCGGTAGGTGTGCACCTTAGAAGATAGGTGAGAATTTCTCAAGAGAGTGTCGCACTAATATGATTGTTGCATTAGCTGGTAAGCATTTTAAATACTTGCTAAACTAATTTTAAACTGTTTTACAATCGGGCTCTGACCTGTTTCCTACTTTCTCTTCTCTCTTGTATATATATGTATATATTACAGGTGCCCAGCCACACGGGCGTCTTGCATAGGATCCTTTGGAAGGAACGTGTTGTAGCTTAGGTGGGAGTTGCTGGCCTCTTGCTTAGACGACCTCATTATTGATTCAACTTCTAGTTTTATTTTATCCAATTGGGCATGTGTCGCCCCTTTCCATTATTCAGTTGGTTTTATCAGAGACTGTGATTCATTATTTCCAGTATTTATACTTTGGGATTTTTACTGTCAGAATGTTTCCTTGAAGTTTTAAAGTTGGAATTATTTAGTTGAATGCTTATATTACTTGGATTATTTTTTTCAGTCTAGTTGTTGTGGGATTTTTAAACCATGGATTATGAAAGGTTTTAAACATTGGTTTTAAATTAAATTTTGAAATTTATGTCTTAAAATGGTTTGTCACTTAACTTAATTATTTACGGTGTTTACTTGGAAAAAATTATTTTTGCGACAGTGATGCTAAGAAGGAACCAACTATTCACCTTGGTTATAATTTAATAAAGGACTGATCATCCGGTATTTAATTTGGTGGGGTGACACAGGTGGTATCAGATCTGTACGACTTATTTCGCTTTCAGCCAGCGTTCTTGCTATAGAGCCCTATTTTTAGGATTGTTGTATTCTTGCTTTTACGATTACGTCTTCAGCTATTTGAGATTTGATAATAACTGTAGACTAATAAAATTTCTTGACGTTTCAGATGCCTCTAAGACGCGCACCTAAGGATAGGCGTGCCCAGCCCGAGTAGCCAGCAGCTCCGGCTCAGGGAACGATGAACGCAACAGAGGTAGCCACTATCGTTGCTCAGGCGGTGAATGTCGCGTTGGCGGTAGTGCAACAGGCTCTACCCCAGGTTCAGACAGTGGCGCCAGTACCGGCACAGCTTCCTTCTGTATGGGAGCGAGTTAGGGATGCCTTCCAGAAGGCGCATCCCCCATAGTTTACGGGTAGTTCGGATATCATTATAGCTAGCCAATGGAAGAAAGATATCCAGAGGCATCTGCACATGTACGAGTGCACGGACGTGTAGAAATAGCTGTTGGCTTCCTTCAAGCTAGTGGGGGCCGCTTTGCATTGGTGGGAATCTACCACCACCTTAGAGGAGAGGGATATTATCACTATTCAGTTATTTTGGACACGATTTGACAGTAAATACTTTTCATTCGTCGTGCAGACTGAGATGAGGTGAAAGTTACTGAATTTGAAACAGGAGAATTCGACTGTTACTGAGTATGAAGAGGAGTTCACAAGACTTCTCACTATAGTTCCAGATGAGGCACCCACTGAGGGAAAGAAGATACTGTTATTTGTGGACGGGCTGGCCTCGAGGATCCGTCAACACCTCATAGGAAATCTGTCATTGAGTACTTACACTGACGTACTCAACGCTGCTTTGTTACACTGCTAGGATCACCGCTTCCATCGGCAGGGAAGCAAGCGAGCATGAGAGTCCAGCCAGCATGGAAGGACAGGAGGTAATGGTACTAGTGGAGCACCGACATCCCAGGGGCAGACTGTCAGCATGAGAAAAGTTCCCATCAGGGGGACCCTGCCAAGCGGTTCCGATCAGGTGACTCCAGGCAGGGATTTGGGGGATTTAGGCAGAGCCAGCAGGGCCAGTCTAATCAGTAGGGCCAAAATCGTCAGCCGCAGGGTCAGCAGCAGGGCCATCAGGGCCAATAGCGTTTTCAGCAGGGCCAATGGCGGGGTGGTAACGGCCAGCAGGGTTGTAATAAACAGGGACAAAGGGGAGGAAATTTCAGGGCCCGATGCTTCGGGTGTGGGAAAAATGGCCACAGGCGCCATGATTGTCCGGAGGGAAATAGGGCCCCACAGCAGCAGGGTGCCCGTAATGAGCTACAGAGGCCACTTTTTCCAGCTTCCCTCCCATCACCAGCTCAGGCACCAGCCCTACCAGCCATCCCAGCAGCTCCAGTGCAGCAGGGGCAGTTACAGTACGGACGTGTCTATAATATCCACCAGGCAGCAGCTCCACAGGCGCCACCTGCGATTGAGGGTACGTTTCCTATCCATAGTACTATGGATCGGGTTTTATTTGATACTGGGGCGACACACTATTTTATAGCTACTCATTTTATGAAGGCCTTAGGGTTATTAGCCATAGCAGAGAGCACTGTGACATGCGTAGACTCACCACTGGGAATGGATCGTTAATTTTCTTTATATATCGAGGTGTGGGAGTAGAGATTGGTAGCTTAATCTTACCAGCAGACATGTTAGTCTTAGATATGCATGAGAACGACATTATCATTGGCATGGATTGGCTCAGAGCCGTGATAGATTGTTTCGATGGGAGTATTGTCTTTGCCATTCTGGGACAAGAGATGTTTGTAGTGTCGATGCCTCACCCATAGGGAGGCTCTACCGCTCATTTATATTACATAGAGGAGGATACCTCTAAGGAGGTCGTAATTCCTTTAGACTCGATCCCATTTATTCGTGAGTATTCTAATGTATTTCAGGAGATATCAGGCCTACTCCCCCATCGAGAGATAGATTTTGTGATAGATTTGTTATCGGATACTCAACTAATAGCACGCACTCCATACCGTATGGCTCCGGTGGAAATGCGAGAGTTACGAGTTCAGATAGAGCAGCTGTTAGGTTAGGGCTTCATTCGTAGGAGTACCTCACCGAGGGGCGCTCCAGTTTTGTTTGTTAAGAAGAGAGATGGCTCACTTAGGCTATGTGTGGACTACCAGGAGCAGAACAAGGTCACGATACGGAACAAATATCCGTTGCCTCAAATCGATGATCTGTTCGACCAGCTGAGAGGAGCAACTTTCTTTTTGAAGATAGATTTGAGGTCAGGATACCATCAGCTACGGATTAGGGAGCAAGTTGTTTCGAAGACTACTTTCTTGACAAGATATGGGTCCTATGAGTTCAGAGTGATGCCAATTGGACTCAAAAATTCTCCAGCCGTGTTCATAGACTTGATGAACCGAGTGTTCAGAGAGTTCTTTGATCAGTTTGTCATCGTCTTCATAGACGACATCCTGATATATTCACATACAGAGAAAGAGCATGCTGAGCACTTAAGGTAGGTTCTTCAAACTCTACGAGAGCATCAGTTGTATGCTAAGTACGAGAAGTGCGGATTCTGGTTACGGGAAGTGCAATTCTTGGGACATGTTGTTTCTGAATTGAGGATAGCGGTTGACCCGAGTAAAGTGTCCGTAGTGAGGGAGTGGGGACAGCCCACGACACCGACGGAAGTGCGTAATTTCTTAGGGTTAGTCGGGTACTACAGGAGATTCATTCGAGGGTTCTCCAAGATAGCGGGTCCATTGACGAACATGACTAGCAAGGGGGTACCATACATTTGGGACGATACTTGTCAATTGGCTTTCGATGAGCTGAAAGACAAGCTGACTTCGACACTAGTCCTTGCTTTACCCAAGCCGGGCGTGGAGTATCTCGTTTACACCGACGCCTCCTTGCGGGGACTCGAGGTAGTACTTTAGCAGGAAGAGAAAGCTATAGCTTTTCCTCTCGCAAGCTTAAGCCGCACGAGAGGAATTACCCCACTCACGACCTAGAGTTAACAGCGATCGTCTTTGCTTTGAGGATATGGAGACACTATTTATTGGGGGGAAAATTCCATTTGTTCACAGACCATAAATCACTGCAGTACCTTTTCACTCAGCGAGAGCTGAATATGTGTAAGCGCAGGTGGTTAGAGTTTGTGAATAACTATCAGTTCGACATACAGTACCATCCGGGGAAGGCCAACGTGGTTGCTTATGCGTTGAGCCGTAGACCGATAGACGATGTAGCAGACATCTGGAAAGTAAAGTGGAAAGAGTTGGGTCACCAGGATGCGGTAGCCCGTTATTTCATATTTGTCATGACGGTGACACCCGAGATTGTTACGAGGGTAATACAGGCACAGACCGCGGACTCATTTTGCCAGGAGAAAATTGTACGACTTTTAGCCGAGGGTGCTGAGTCCTATTCAATTAGTTCCGATGGAGGTTAAAGGTTTAATGGGAGATTGGTGGTCCCAGAAGGGACAGAATTACGTCATGCAGTGATGACCCAGTCTCACGGGTCCCGATTTGCGATGCATCCTGGGGGAGATAAGATGTACCAGGATATGAGGCGTCAATACTGGTGGAGTGGGATGAAAAAGGATATTGTTGAGTTCGTGTCCAAGTGTTCTACTTTCCAGATGGTAAAGGTGGACCACCAGAAACCGTCGGGGTTGCTTCAGCCGTTGGAAATACCCACATGAAAGTGGGAGAGTATTTCCATGGATTTTATTACTGGGTTGCCGACATCACAACGGGGCCACGACTCCATCTGGGTAATTGTGGACCGTTTGACCAAGGTGGCTCATTTTTTGCCAGTACGGACAGACTATACCACGGGAGAGTACGCTCAGTTGTTCATTATTGTGATTGTTAGACTACATGGGGAGCCCCTGGATATTATGTCAGATAGAGACAAGATATTTGTATCGCGTTTCTGGGAGAGTTTCCAAGAGGCCATGGGTACAGAGTTGAGGTTGAGTTCATCTTACCACCCACAGACAGATGGACAAACAGAGCGTACCAACCAGATGTTGGAAGATATGCTACGCATGTGTGTCCTTAACTTTGGGGGAGGTTAGGAGTCACATCTTCCACTGGTGGAGTTTGCTTATAATAACTCTTATCAATTCACGATTGGCATGGCTCCATTTGAGGCATTGTATGGCATGCCTTGTCGTTCTCCAACTTGTTGACTAGAGGTGAGGGACAACAAGTTTCTCGGACCAGAGGTGATTCAGGAAACCTCCGCTAGGATTGAGATTATCAGGAGTCGCATTCGGGTAGCCCAGGACAGGCATAAAAGCTACGCCGATGCAAAATGGTTCTTCCGAGAATTTAATGTGGGGGACCAAGTATTACTACGTGTATCTCCTATGAAAGGAGTGATGAGGTTTGCGAAGAAAGGGAAACTGGCCCCGAGGTACGTGGGACCATTTCCCATTATTGAGAGGATTGGGCCAATAGCATACAGATTGGGACTGCCAGAGCATTTACACCGCACTCACGATGTATTCCACATCTCGTCGTTGAGACGATACCTTCGGAATGACATGGCCCATACCCACATCGCGATTGAGGAGATTGAATTACATCCTAATAGCTCTTACGAGGAGAGGCCAGTGGCTATTCTAGACCATAGAGAAAGGAGATTGAGGTCGAAAGTAGTCCCACTTGTACGGGTCCAGTGGGAGCATCATAATGTGGAGGAATCCACTTGGCAGCGTGAGGCAAACATGCGTGAGAAGTACCCAAAGTTATTCTTACTAGGTACATCTTATTTTTTGAATTTCGGGACGAAATTCCGTTATTAGGGGGGGAAGTATGTAATACCTCGTATTTTTATGACTTTTAAATTTTGGGGATTTACTAAATTTAATTAGAGATATTAATTTAATATTAATTCAAAAAAACATTAAAATACTTACTAGCGTGATGAGAGTTAGTAATTATTGAAATTTTGTTGTAAATTACTTTATGGGTAAATTAAGAGGTGTAATTGTATTTAGTAAAATTATCACGGGAATCTAATTTGATAATTTTGGAAATTTATTGGGACGCGCTTCTGCCGTGTCGGGATTAAATTTGAACTATTAAAAGTGAAGGAACTATAAGTCACACGTATGGTTATTTTGAGTGCGTCAATGTGTCAGAAAGGGTCGATATAGTCAAAATAATGTACCCGGGGGTTTAGTTTGGATCTCGAGGCATTTATAGGCCTAATTAACACCCCGGGAGGGCGTTTTAGACATTTTACATTTTTGGGCATGAAAACCCACGAAATTTCTAAGAGTATATCAGATAATAGGAGTTGTGTTCTAGGGTTAGAACAACCAAAAACCTAAGACGGCCATTGGAAGGGAAGAGGAGAAGCTCTCTAAGGAGTTCAAGGCCAAGAACTCCACCGTTTGCATCGCCATCGCCGCCAAACTTTAGATCACGCAACGAGGATCGCAACCACACCAATATTGTCCACTAATCTGAATCAAGAATTCCCTGGCAAGTATCTATCTTGCTCTAATTCAGTAATTGCTTTAATGATGTTAGTCTAGGGTTGATTAGGACTAGTTTTCATGAAAGAAAGTATGTATGGGAGACTCTAATTTGCATGTTGTAGAGGTAAAGGACATATTCTGGAAATCAAATACACATGTAGAGGTTGAACCACGAAATTGCAGTAAATTAGGAGTATGAAATCTGGGAAAAGAATGGAAAGAAACTAAACAAAGAAAATATTAGGGTTATTGATATTTTTATGGATTTTACCCCTCTTAATTCGTTATATGTGATGAAAACTCGCATGCCTTACGTAGAATACCACTTATTTGAGGATATAACACTTGTAGTATAAATTATTGGGAGTTTGGAAGACAAATATATTGGTTTGGATGATTTTTGAAGAAGAAACTCGTAACTAGAAATTCTGCAGTTTCGTCATACCTGCTTGATCGATCTATCGACCCAGCACAAGCCATCGATCGATCAACCCCTCCTGGAAAATTCAAATTCCCCTTTTTAAATAGTTGGTTCCAACTTAAATGAATAGAAATTCTTGGAAATTATTGTTAGAATATTTTGGGAGATAAAGAAGACCATTAGGACTTTATGAAAATGGAACCCTTAATGTAAGACGAGACTAATATTTAACAATGGTGTTTTACACTTAAGAAAATGGGAACGTGTGTTTAAAGGGTGAGACTTGTAAGGAAGTTACGTTATAAAATATAAGTACCTATTGAAATTACACTTGGGGAGATAGGAATTCACGAGTGTTACGTAGTAAGTTGGAATAATCCCATAAATATGTAAAAGAGACAAACCGTTATACGGGATAATCTAGTAATGTGCAATGAGACTAAATATCATAAATATGGGTCATGGGCGTACCTAAATTAAAATTGGGAATAGTAGTATACTTATATGACTGTGATTGTGCATATACTATATACGTGTAAAAATCATGCCCGTGCTACTTGCTATCACTGAGGTTACCGCGCTGGGACAGTCTTATCTCGATGGGACCTTTATAGGGGATATTGACTTGTGCCCTAGAATATAGGAATCCTTGGTACAGGCTATCGGATCGATAGTCAGATGGTACTAAGGGACGTGAGGGTATGTGATGATCTCTTAGTGACTTGGAATAATGCTTCGCCTCAATTTGTATGTGTTTTGTGTTAATACAGTTAGAGAGAGATTTTGAACTAGTATTTCCCTTAGTACGAGTGATACGGGGACTTGATAACGGAGTATATCAGCACCATAAATTTTATGTGGGGTGCCGATAGTATATATATATATATATATATATATATATATATATATATATATTAAATTAGTGATTAATGTATATATATATGAATTTGAAATTTGGATACTATCTATTGTGACTAAAGGTAGGCAAGCAATGAATAATTATTTCAACTTCGATATAAGTATTTGAAAAAGTTGAGGCAATAATGAGAAACTTTATAATTAAATGAGGCTTATGTGAGAACTTTGCTTTTAAATAAAATTAATTTTCTTGACACTAGAAATTGTCGGCATGAAATCTTGTGAGTAACTTAAGATAAGCTAAACTATTAGGAGTAGTAGTGCGGTAGGTGTGCACCTTAGAAGAGAGGTGAGAATTTCTCAAGAGAGTGCCGCACTAATATGATTGTTGCATTAGCCGGTAAGCATTTTAAATACTTGTTAAACTAATTTTAAACTGTTTTACAATCGGGCTCTGACCCGTTTCCTGCTTTCTCTTCTCTCTTGTATATATATGTATATATTACAGGTGCCCAGCCGTAGGGGCGTCTTGCATAGGATCCTTTGGAAGGAATGTGATGCAGCTTAGGTAGGAGTTGCTGGCCTCTTGCTTAGACGACCTCATTATTGATTCAACTTATAGTTTTATTTTATCCAGTTGGGCATGTGTCGCCCTTTTCCATTATTAATTTGGTTTTATCAGAGATTGTGATTCATTATTTCTAGTATTTATACTTTGGGATTTTTACTTTCAGGATGTTTCCTTGAAGTTTTAAAGTTGGAATTATTTAGTTGAATGCTTAAATTACTTGGATTATTTTTTTCAGTCTAGTTGTTGTGGGATTTTGAAACCATGAATTATGAAAGGTTTTAAACATTGGTTTTAAATTAAATTTGAAAATTAATGTCTTAAACTGATTTTGTCACTTAGCTTAATTATTTACAGTGTTTAATTGGAAAAAATTATTTTTGCGACAGTGATGCTAAGAATGAACCAACCGTTCACCTTGGTTATAATTTAATAAAGGACTGATCACCCGGTATTTAGTTAGGCGGGGTGTCACAATTTCCTTAAATTTTACACTTTATGTTCTTTCATCTATTTGGTTTAACATACTGATTTTCTACATTTATCATATTCTGAGTAACATATTGATCGCTTAGTTTTTCCAGTGTCTCTAATCTCAATATTTTAATATAAACTTGAAAATTCTTATACATTTAATACATTGCAAGTCCCTTTTATTTAATATTAGCATGTCCATTTCATGGGATTGCCACATAATTCAATATAAAAACCTTTTGGAATTCCATTATTATATAAGTTAATATCCCAAGTTTATAAAATGGCATATCTTGCTACATAAAGTTGTACTAATGGAAATACTAACCAATAACTATATAAAAAGATTATACGTGTCATATGGGAATTTTTTTAGTGTTGTAAGAGGGTGGTCCCCTTGTAGCCTGGGAATATGGTAATACTAGTTGAGGCGTAACCCCTATAGGTATGGTGATAATTGATAACCCGAGAACTCTTCAAGAAATACAAGTAAACACACAATATTATATTTCATCAACACTCAGATTGGACTCACAATACACTCGTGTATAGATGAAATAATAATAAAGGAAACTTAGAAGTAACTCTGCCAAAGGGAGAGAGGAGTAAGCACCCTAGATACACCTCAGCAGGCAGCCAAACACACCAACCACCTCTAAAATATCTCTAGTTAGCTATTAAAAGCTTAGCAATAAATGACAATGGGAGGTGAGTAAGAGATTTGGTTTGCAATAACTTCTCCCTGATCTCTTTTCTCATCAGCGAATAAATCTCTAGAAAAAGAACCCCCTCTCCCGGAAGTGGTTGAGGATAAAAAATAGCCCCCACACCATTCTCGAGATGCCCTCAGTCCTTCACAACTGTGAAAGACATCCCCTCACACTTTACGTCATGAATATTAAATGTATGATGGGCCACTCAGTCATACGTCCTAAACATTAAATGCCAAGACATGCCTTTTGCCTAATCATTGTGCATTAGAGGACTGTCACTACAGAGGTGGCTCACCAACTGTCTGACAGCCCCAAATACCATGGTGGTTTACTCAAGTACGTATTGGACAGTGTTTAGCTGGCTGGTGAAATCACCTAAAGTAGATGTGACATTTGGTACAGGGTTGTTTGGTCCAAAACTCAACATACGATGGAACTTAAGGCTACTCCGCACAAGATTCCACGATCAAAGGTCTCTCGGTGTTTTACCAGGTGTATCTAATATGGTCAGGACAAGACCCAATGCTACCTCACTTCTCAATCCTACAAACCAAGTCCCTCTGAAGTTCTCACGGTAAGGTCCTTCAATAGAGCATGAAAGCTCTCCCAAACCTGCCAGGCCTGGTCTCTCGCGAGTACCGTTTGACCTCACACTGAATAACACAACAATCGTTACATCATTATAATCATTATATCTCATAGTCAATATAAAAGATACAATATGACTAAGTAATAAAATTGAAAGTAAAAGTAAGCTTTCTCGATTGAGCTCCCTCACTGAGCTTATTTGCTGAGCTACCTCGCTGAGCTTCTTTACTGAGCTTCTTCACTGCCTTCATGCTTATTCCTTCTATTGAGCTTCTTATGTTAGTCAGGGAAGCTCTCTCTAACTTGTAGATTTATCATCAAGCCCCCTCTACATTTACCCCTTCGTGTAGAAATTTATTGTGATAATAAAAAATGTCTGCACGAAAACTTCTCAATCGGATTAACCTTCTACTTGTGAGAAAAAAAATTCTTCCATCTCTATCTTCATTGCAACTTCTTTCCTTGTCTCTTCCAGAAAAAAGTTAAATTCTCCCTGATGTACTTGAGCCAAATCTTTATAAATTCTCAGCGGAATGTGAAGGGTCATCGCAACTTTTTTTCTATCGTTGCATCTCAGCCGTTATTTTCATCTTTACTGTTGGTTGGAATTCTCCCAAAATATCTGAGAAAGCTGTTGATTATTCGTTATGTTTATTCAAAAGTTAAATTCTCCCATGTCTATTCTATTCCGTTCATCATGCAGCGAACTTGTAGTGAGTGGGTACTTTCGTCAGGACTGCCCCTAGTAACAGGAATTATCTTCGGTATCTCTTATTGAAAAATTCTCAGTGTTTGAACTTGTAAAATTCTTCCCGATACATCTTGTTCAAAAAGAAAATTATCCTTGATGTACCTGAGTCAAAGCTAGCTTCGTTGAGATTTATGGCAAGGGTACATCGTGATCTTTGTAAACTGTGCTATGAGCTAAGTCTTTTCCCTAAAAAATTCTCCCCGGTAAACCTTCATTCCGTTCGACCATTGAGTGAACTTGTAGTGGGGGGACGTTTTCGTCAGGATTGCCCCTAATAACAGGAATTCTCTCCATTGCATCTCCAACCTTGTTAAGATTTTTCATAAACTCCACCTATAACGGTGACTTAAAAATGAAAACACACTTGTTAAGATTTTTTGTAAACTCCACCTATGGCGGTGACTTAATAATGAAAACACACTTGTTAAGATTTTTCACCTATGATAGTGACTTAACAATGAAAACCACCGTAAACTCCACCTATAACGGTTACTTAACAATGAAAATACAATTGTTAAGATTTTTCACCTATGATAGTGACTTAACAATGAAAACCACTTGTTAAGATTTTTCGTAAACTCCACCTATATCGGTGACTTAACAATGAAAAAACACTTGTTAAGATTTTTCACCTATGACGGTGACTTAACAATGAAAACCACTTCTTAAGATTTTTCATAAACTCCACTTATATCGGTGACTTAACAATGAAAACACACTTGTTAAGATTTTTCACCTATGACGGTGACTTAACAATGAAAACAACTTGTTAATATTTTTCATAAACTCCACCTATATCGGTGACTTAACAATGAAAACACACTTATTAATATTTTTCACCTATGATGGTGACTTAACAATGAAAAACACT
Organism: Sambucus nigra; assembly: GCA_949130495.1. NCBI lineage: Eukaryota > Viridiplantae > Streptophyta > Magnoliopsida > Dipsacales > Adoxaceae > Sambucus > Sambucus nigra. The sequence continues at coordinate 212,873,257 of OX422213.1, read as the reverse complement.
TGTTAATATTTTTCATAAACTCCACCTATAATGGTGACTTAACAATGAAAACATACTTGTTAATATTCTCACCTATGACGGTGACTTAACGATGAAAACCACTTGTTAATATTTTTTGTAAACTCCACCTATAACGGTGACTTAACAATGAAAACATAGTTGTTAAGATTTTTCACCTATGACGGTGACTTAACAATGAAAACCACTTGTTAAGATTTTTCGTAAACTCCACCTATAACGGTGACTTAATAATGAAAACACACTTGTTAATATTTCTTACCTATGACAGTGACTTAACAATGAAAACAACTTGGTAAGGTCCTTAGAGGTGACTTAACAACTAAAACACACTTGTTAAGGTTTTTCTCAAAATCTTACACCTTAGAGGTAACTTAATAATGAAAAACACATTTTTAAGGTTCTTAGAGGTGACTTAACAATGAAAACACACTTGCTAAGATTTTTCTCGAAATTTTACTTAATAATGAAAACACACTTATTAAGGTCCTCAGAGGTGACTTAAACTGCCCCTCCCTGTAACATGGCATTATAACAGCTAACCGCCTCCTCAGTGAAGCAAGGCAAAGGTTGTGGACCCTATTGATCTTAGTCAAACTTTCTCTTGTTATCTTTCCTTGGCTATTTGACTCTTTTTGCTCCATCATCATAACCCACTCGTGGTGGCTAGCCATGTCCCCCAACGGGCTATATTTTATGTCTGAACATCATTGGCACCGTAATGTGGCTTGGGCGTACCACTAGATAGATATTTTTGGCAACTTTTAGGAATGCCGTAAAAGTTCTTTCGCGCGTCTTGTTTATCTGATGGCAGATGTACTCCGGGAGCAAACCTTCAGCACAAATCTGAAGCAGTTTGGACTCCTTAGCCTCCTCCTTCACGTCGAGGTACCTTTACCAGAACCTTTAAATATATGCCACCACTTCTTCACCTGTTCGTTGCTTCTCCCTACCCAACTGTGTCAACATGAATTCATCTTCTATTAGAAAGAACGTCTGGACAAATAGCACGTGCATCTCTTCCCACGTTAAAACACTTTTTGGCTTTATCAGTTAAGGATTTGGATAACTCCCTCAACCTGAGATTCTTGTTGTTACAATGATCTCCCAAGTGTTCGATGAAGCTTTTAAAAGGCTCCTTTGAGTTTCCCCCCTTCCTAGTGTATTTTTCGAAGATGGGAGGAATGTAGTCCTTCGGGTAGGGGCCATCAATGTATTCCTAGGGATATGGCATAAAAAAATCATCATACATCAATGCCACCTCACCGGTTTACTGCGAAGAAGCTGCTATCATCTTCAACATCTCTTTCCCCATCTCTTCCAAAGCAGATGCTGGTGTTTTCTCGATCATTGGGTGAGTAACAATGGGTGGAACTCTCGTTACACCTAGGGCACCAACCATTAGAGCAGGAGTGGGTACTTTGTTCGAGAGGGCAGTGCCCATTGGAGCTACGCTTGTTGGGGCTATCGGAGCCACCATTGGCGTCACAAAAGAATTGGCATCAAAACCCCCCTACACCGTTGTAGCAACGGGCGTCTGTAAAAACTAGTAAAACTTACTCATGACATGGGACACTTGAGCTTGCCCCATTCTATCACTCTTGGAATCTTGCATTATCCCTGGGACGTACGTCGCCGTTTGAACTAGAGGCACATCCACCCGAGGGACCCCATCTCTAGCTGCCTCGAGCTCTCTTGCAGCTTGATCTTCTTAATGTTGAAGGGTGTCAAAATCTATAGCGCGGTTAACATTATCTTGAGACATACTTCTAGAATAATACCTCCCCAGCAGAGTCGCCAAATGTAAGAGGGTAGTTCCCTTTGTAGCCCGGGAGTGTAGTAATACTAGTTAAGGCGTAACCCTTATAGGTATGGTGATAAATGATAACCCAAGAACTCTTCAATAAGTACACGTAAACACACAATATTATAACTCATCAACACTCAGATTGGACTCTTAATACACTCGTGTATAGCTCAAATAATAATAAAGGAAACTCATAAGTAACTCTATCAAAGGGAGAGAAGAGTAAGCACCCTAGATACACCTCGGCGCGCATCCAAACACACCAACAACCTCTAAAAGATCTCTAGTTAGCTATTAAAAGCTTCACAATAAATGACAATGGTGGGTGATTAAGGGCTCTGGTTTGCAATAACTTCTCCTTGATCTATTTTCTCTCTAGCTAATAAATCTCTAGAAATAAAAGCCCTCTCTCGGAAGTAGTTAAGGCCAATAAATATCCCCCATGCCATTCCCTAAATGCCTCAGCCCTTCACAGCTATGAAATACATCCCCTCATACTTTACATCAGAAACATTAAATACATGATGGGCCAGTCAGTCATACATCATAAACAGTAAATGCTAAGACATGTCATTTGCCTAACCAATGTGCGTTAGAGGACTGTCACCACAGAGGTGGCACACTAACTATTTGGCAGCCCTAAATACCACGAGAGTTTACTCAAGTACGTAGTGGATAGTGTTTAGTTGGCTGGTGACATCACCTAAAATAGATGTGACATTTAATAAAGGGTTGTTTAGTTCAAAACTCAACATACGATGGAACTCAAGGCTACTCCGCACAAGATTCCATGATCAAAGGTCTCTCGGTGTTTTACTAGGTATATCTAAGATGGTCAGGACAAGACCCATCGTTACCTCACTTCTCAATCCTCCAAATTGTGACACCCCACCTAATTAAATATCGGGTGATCAGTCCTTTATAAAATTAAACCAGAATATCTGGTTGGTTCAGATTATGCATCACTGTCGAAAGTCATCAATTTTTATTTAATAAAAGCTTACCACCTAATATTTAAAAAGGTTGATGTCAAAATTTTATCTTCTTATTAATCATCACATGTAAAGGGAAATATTTAATCATCACCATACATCACAATAGAAATAAGGAAAGAACTAACTAAATTTAAATAAAGAACTGGAGTAAACACATGCAGTCAAAATCCCAAACAATAATCCAATAACATAAATCAAAGTATAATGATAGGATAAAATAACTCTAAATCTCTGACTGTAAAATAGGAGGGACGACATGTCCAACTAAAATAAATGACTGATAGATAAGGAGAAATAGACTTAGAAGCGTTGACTAGCAATATCCTGTAACTTCCACGTCATTTACAACTTGGCAAATGAATGGAATCTCCTAAGTCAGGTGCCCCTGTGGCTGAGCACCTAAAATAATAAAACAAGAAAAGAGGTTTGCAGAACAATGGGACAGAGCCTGAGTAGAAAACAGTTTAAATATATCAAGTTCTTAAATTGATTAATTAGAACAATATTATTCATGTTAACTTAGCGTACTCACTTGGAATGCTTACCTCTCATCTAATGTGCACACCTAGTGAGCCGAACTACCCATATTAGTCTCGATACTCTTCCTGACTATACATAGCTTAACCACTATGCCTGATAAAATATATAAATAACCTGAAGCCAATATATTTCCATTATTTAGGAATAGGTTCAAAGATGACTTAACTCATTATCATAGCATTCTTAATTCTCAACTAGTGACCCAATACGTATACACTTAAATAAAGTAGCCAACATAAAACATAGAATATGAACTCAGTATACATATATAAAATCTATATATATATCAATACTTCACCCATGGTTAAGAAACCCTGGTGCTAGGCATATTCGGCTATCTAGTCCTATTGCAAACGCTCGCGCATAAAGGACAACAGGTTCAATCTCTCAAGAACCAATAAAACATATACAAATATTGGAGGCAAACATAGTCCCAAGTCGATGGGCTACTCCCATACCTATGCACCCATACGAACGTCACCATTATCGTTCTCACAGATAGCTCGTACCTAGGTTCCATGCTCTAGTGGTATAACTCAAAATCCCATGAAGGCACACAAGATATGTTCTTCTATGACGCGCTAACCTCCGTTTGATAGCCAGTAGATAGGTATGTCATACAAATAATATTCCAAGTAATAAGCATGATCACAACTTATTTAACTTAATAGGCATTCACGCAACCCAATTACCATAATATGTAAGTAATATTAACGTCTCTACTCTCCACGATATCCATTAATATATAACCTCTCTATGACTTATATTCTCTCCTAGGTTTTCATACAAGTTCAATACCCGGATTATCATTACACCTTCAATTCCCTAAAACTTTGGATTTTAAGTCACATGTTACTCATGTTGGTTAATACACTCGCTTGGATAAACCTAGGATGATTTTTAACTCGAACGGACCCTAAAAACCCATTTTCGAATTTCGTTAGAAGTCAAGGGATTATCGTTCGAACGAGGTCATTCGAATGAAGTTTCAACTTCGAAAAAACTCAGTAACTCATTAAAAGGGTCATTGGAAATCTCGTTAGAAGGCTCGTTCGAACGACCTGAGAAGGTCATAGAACGAGATGTCCAAACTGGCCCTATTCTTCCCCAAACTCGTTTTTCCCCAATTTTCATTCTTCAATCACATTCCAAACACAACCCAATTCTATTGTAATTGTTTCTAAACCATTCTAAATTACCATAGGACACTTCCTAACACAAATTAGAAGTTAAATCCTTATGGAATCAAGGGAATCCAATAAATTACTCAATTTCTTATAAATCTCTTTTATATGACCCCAGAAATCTCTAATCCTTCAAAACACCCCAATTAATTTTGTGATTTTAACATTTAATTACCAACATTAACAGTTCTAAGAAGGGAATTTCTTCTACAGGCCAACCTATCTCCAATTCATGGGGTTTCTTTACAAATCAGTTAAATTAAACCCTAGTTTTCATTACAACAATTTCATATCATTTAATCTAAATTAATTAGGAATAATATATGCTAAAAGAGGAGCAAGATAAACACTTTCCTTGGAATGGATTTCTGATTCTCGAACTAAAATTTGAATGTAGTTGATTCTCTCTTCGCGATCTACACTTTGGTGTAGTTCTTGCTGTGAAAACTTGAGTTCTTGACTTAGGGCTCCACTGGAGTTATTTTTCCTTTTTGGTTCTCTCTCTCTCTTTCACGTAGGTTGAAACTGGCAGTAACCTCCAACCCATGTACAACCTTTATTTTAATTCCTAATTTTCGTCCATTCAAATTCCCAAAAATATCAAAAGACCTAAATACCCCTCTGGGGTGTCATTTTGGGTTAAAATGCCCCGGACTCCAAATATAACATTCGAGTAGTGTTTTCTGACTATTTCGACCCTTCCGGATACACTGGCATACTCAAAATAGTCGTTCGAGTTATATAAAAATAATTTACCTTTTTGACCCCCAATTATATAAGAGTGACGCGACTTATACGCGCGTCCCGGATAATTATATCTTAAATGCCGTGTATCTCATTCCCGACCATATTATTTCTGAAACCTCTATTACGTTACTCACTATGTAATGTTCAACATAGTTATTACTCAATATGATTTCAACATAATTATTTTCGATAACTACTAACTCTCGTCACGCTAGTAATTATTACCATAAAGTCGGATTAATTATAAAATAAATTTTTCTCTCTTAAATTAATTAAAATTAATTTCCATAATTTCCTAATAAAATAAATATGCGTAAAAATACGGAGTATTACATACTTCCCCCCTAATAACAGAATTTCGTCCCGAAATTCGAAAATGAAAATATACCTGGCAAGAATAACTCTGGATAACGTTCATGCATGTCATCCTCGCGCTCCCATGTTATAGTGTTTCCACTGAACACGGACTAGTGGAACTATCTTCGACCTCAACTTCCTCTCGCTACGGTCTAGGATAGCAACCGACCCCTTCTCGTAGGAGCTATCAGGCTGTAAGTCGATCTCCTCCAACGCAATGTGAGTGTGGGCCAAATCATCTCGAAGAAATTTCCTTAGAGAAGAGATATAGAACACGTCATGGACATTATGTAAGTGCTCCGGTAACCCAAGTCTATAAGCGACTGGTCCAATCCTCTCAATAATAATAAATGGCCCTACATACCAAGGTGCCAACTTTTCCTTCTTCCCAAAATGCATAACTCCCTTCATAGTAGACACCCGAAGTAACACGTGGTTCCCAATATTGAGCTCTTAAAAATACCACTTAGCGTCGACATAGCTCTTCTGCCAATCTTGAGCAACCCAAATACGGCTCCGTATCAATTCTATCCTCGTCGAAGTATCTTGAATCACCTCCGGGCCAAGTAATTTATTGTTCCCCACCTCTAACCAACATGCTAGGGAACGACAAGGTATGTCGTATAGTGCCTCAAATGGAGCCATACCGATAGTAAGCAAGTAGGAGTTATTATAGGCAAACTCCACCAGTGGAAGATATTGCTCCCAACCTCCGTCAAAATCAATTATGCACATACGCAACATGTCCTCTAACATTTGATTGGTCCACTCGGTCTGTCCATTCGTCTACGGGTGATAGGTTGTACTCAGTCGCAACTCCGTACCCATTGCCTCCTGGAAACTCTCCCAAAATCGAGACACAAACACCTTATCTCTGTCATAGGAGTAAGAGGAATGGAGTTCCAAGGCTAGAACCACCACCTCTACACTGATTTCACCACCGAGATCGTCGAATTTTAGATCGGCGAGAAAGGAACACCAATCTAACCATCTTCTTCAACAGATCAGACCTACATACAAAGAGTCAAGTGTTTAATCTTGCAAACTTATAGCATATATAATATCCATGTAAGTGTAGGTACTATGAAATTCATGTGATTTGAATAAAACCCACGAAATTATATTAAATCTTGATGAATAAATCTGGGTTTTGATGGCTATAATTGAATTATAGAACAATTTCTTGAATTCGAAGAAGTCTATAAAATTGGGTAAATTAAATTATCATTTTAGAAACTGTCTTGAGCCGTTTTGGTGTCGAAAATGGCTATTATGTCCGTGTTGCCTCGTAGAAAAATTTTGATTTCTGCATTTCATTCTCTGATACATTTTTTTCAAAACGACTCTGAAATAAGTCAAAGCTGCATTTTAAAAATCTGGGCAGATTCGTGGGTTAAATTTTAAGAAATGTTATTTTAGTTGTTATTCCGTTGGAGGTTGCCTAGATTGATTGATTGTGATTGTTGTTCTATAATAAGGACATTAGGTCTAAAGTGGAGATTAAGTTTACATAAAGTTCACTACACCAAAATGGTCAAATTGACACCCTTCAACCAGCCAACCTTGTCATGATCATTGACTGTGAAAAAAAATACTCATTTTTTGCCACTGTTAATGACCATGACAAGGTCGTGACAACGATTTGTCACGGTAATTGACGGTGATAAGTGCAGTTGTCACGGACTTGTCACGGTCATTGATCGTGACAGATCTTATAAACTTGTCACGGTCAATGACCGTGACATGTCCATGACAATTATGTCAGTAAAAACCCTTCCCTCTTCTTTTTTTCCCACCGATTTCTATTCCCTCCATTTCTGTCTCTCTCTCTCTAAGCGACTGCACTCTCTCTCTACACGATTTTGGTACTTTTTCTTTCTCTATTTCTCTTCCATTTGTGCATATGTGCGTGTGTGTATATATGTGTGTGTAAATGTGCATGTGTGTGTGTGTGTGTGTGGTGTATATGTGCGTGTGTGTGTGTGTATGCGTGGGTGTGAATGTGTGTGTGTATGTGTGTGTGTGTGTGTGTGTGTGTGTGTGTGTGTGTGTGTGTGTGTGTGTGTGTGTGTGTGTTTATGTGTGTATATGTGCATGTGTGTGTGCTTGTGTGTGGGGGAAGGGGGTGGGGTGGGGCAGGGGGAAATGGGGAGGGGAGTAGGGCTTGTTAATTTTTTTTAATTAAATTTTTATTGGTTTATTAGATATTGCCCCTCATATGCAAGTAGTGCCCTTGTAAAAGAATTGATTGATTAAATATTAATTTGTTGTTAATTTTTATAGTAAATTAATAATTAGTGCCCCTTTCATATGCAAGTAGGAATGCCCCTCATCGTGAATTAGTAAATTAATAATTGTATACTTTAATTGTTAATTTAATTGATAAAAAGAAATAATTGAGTAGATGAATTAGAAGGAGTACGGGATACACATTTGTTGTTGCTATTGCGGTTGGATTATAGAGGATCGATGTTCGGTTGGTTAATTTTAGAAGTGGCATGACCACTGGATTATTGTCCATATGGGGGTGGGATTTTTTAACTTTTTTTTAAAATTACTTTGTATCACGAACAATATATAGAGAGAGTATAATAATTAAATGAAACATATTTGAAATTAGATATAGTACGCATAGATACTAGCCTTCTAGTTCTTATGCGTACGCATTCAATAGCCCTCCCCTGTAATGAGATCTCTCGAATTGTCCCGTTTGGATAGTTTAAGACTGCATAATTTCCGTATAATAATATTCTTAGTGGCTTAAAGTAGTTGCTTTTGGAGGAAGTTATGCAATCATATCCTAATCTTCTCTGAATACATACTAGATTGACAAGTGTGACTGTTATTTCAATTGATCAATTGAAATAACACTCACACTTGCCAAATTACGTCGTGTACTTGGAAAACTATGGGGATATCCTGTCGAATTTTTCTCAAATCGTAAAAATGTGCATGAGCTATTAAGTATATTATAGAAATATACAGTCTTGAATGGGATAGAACCACTCACCCTTTAGCGGTCTTAAATGCCGAATTTAAAAATCGAATATAAATAAGACATAATTAAATTAAGCATACTATAAATCTAAGCTTTTTTTATACTAATCCATGAATATACGCTTCTTATCTTTAATAGGTGATTAGTTATGGTAGTTGTGATGGGATATCCTAAATACAAAGAGTGGATGGGAGAGACAAATAGAATGGGGAATGTGTTTCGCAGAGGTGATAATGAATTTGTGATATACGCAAAGAGATGTCATGATGATGAAGAGTTTCCATGTCCGTGTGTTAGGCGTAAGAATGGTAAGGTGTTTAAGTGGAAAACAGTTGAACTACATTTTTTAAGATGGGGTATCCAAGATATTTATCGATTTTAGAGTTTTCATGGTGAATTGAAAGTTCCTTTTGTCCCTGAACAACCTTCACAACAACCTTCAATAAGTAGGATAGATGTATAAGGGAATGACATAGATCATAATATGTTGGAGGACTTAGTTGATGATGCGTACAGAGTTTATGAAGCGGAGGAGAATGAGGTTACTGATGATGTACAAGGTTCAGGTGCTCGTGAAGATATCACGATAAACCTTGACGATGACTACCAAAGTTTCAAATTTAAGGCGACCCAACTTTTATACTTTGGCTGTGAGAAATATCAAACAACTTTACATTCCATGGTTAGTTTGCACAGTTTGAAGACGCAGTACGATTTATCTGGCAATAGCGTGACAGGAATTCTAAATTTGGTGAAGGGCTTACTACCCAAGGAGAATACGCTTCCAAATAGCTATCCTGTTATGAAGAACAGTTTGAAAGGTTTGGGAATGAAGTATAAATCGATTAATTCTTGTGTGTATGATTGCATACTATACCGTAAGGAGTATGAAAATCTCGATCATTGTCCGGTATTCGATGAACCTAGATATGTCTAATCTACTGGCAAGGAAGGCACAAGCTCAAAAGTGACTCAAAAAGTGTTGAAATATTTTCCCGTTGGGCCTAGATTAAAGCGATTTTTTACAGTACCATGGATATCGGAGGCAATGACTTGGCATGTTAGGGAAGAAGTAGGGGTAATCTCATGCGTCATCCTATTGATTCTACAGCTTGGAGGAGGATGAATTATGAGTATTCCAATTTTGCTCGAGAACAGCGCAACATTCGCTTGGCTATATCATCAGATGGTTTCAATCCATTTAGAAATCTAAGCACTAATCAGAGTGTATGGCCGGTGATCCTAGCCCCACTCAACCTCCCTCCTTCATAGTGTATGAGACCTGAATTTTCGATGCTATCTTTGTTGATACCTGGGCCAAAGGCACCAAGTGATGACATTGACGTCTACTTGGATCCTTTGGTAGTAGAATTAAATGAGTTGTGAAAAGAGGGTGTGCAATAATTTAACTCTTTTAGAAAAGAAGAGTTTACGCTGAAAGCTATATTGATGTGGGCAATTCATGATTTTCCAGCTTATGGAACATTATCCAGTTGTGTAGTAAATAGTTATTGGGGGTGTCCTATTTATGGAGAGGATACTGAATCTCTTTATCTATCCGCAAGCTCAAAAAATGTATACCATTGCCATAGGAGGTTTTTACCCCCTGGCTCATAGTTTCAGATTTGAGAAAGGTTCCAATTTTTTATCGGGCAGGGTTGAACATAGGCTACCGCCGAAATAACTTTCAGGTTCAGAAATTGAAAGAAAATCTTCTGAATGTGGCCCTAATATGCCAGGTAAGAATCCCAAACGAGTGAAATTAACAAGTTTGCAACATGAACAAGTAGCTCGTTATTTTTTTGACACACATAAAGATGTCGAAGAATGGAAAAAATAAGTTTAAATTATTTTAAGTTTGACATTATTTTCGAATATTTTAGATTATTTTATACTTGATTAATTTTTTAATATGCAGAAAATATGAAGCCTGTGAGAACAATAAAAGATGAAAAACAATGGTGCAATCAGATAGCTAATTTAGGTTGTGGTTATCACAAGAGGTAATTATAATGAAAATGGTCGTTATATAACGTTACATTACACTCAAACTTTATAAATAAGCTAATTAATTTATCTATATTCTCAACTCTTAAAGACGGGTGATGCGACATCAAGGCTTGCTCATCTAGCCACTGGACCCTTGTTCATGGCACAAGAGTACAAAAAGAACAGTTACGTATTCGGCGCAAAAGTGTATAAGAAAAGTAAAAATTTACAGAACTCGGGCATTTCATACAAGGCTCTTACTTTCTTTCAAGCGATCGTAAAAGATAAAAACCTCGTTGAAGCTGAAATGACTTACTATAGTGTAATTCGAAATATATTTGAATTGGATTATATAAGCTTCAAAAAGGTTGTATTTTACTGTGATTGGGTAAGAGTTGAGGATAAAAATGATTGTAAAGTTGATCCTGGCACCAATTTGATCATGGTTGACTTGTCCAAGTTGAAGAGCAACGACCATGTGAGCGATAAGCCGTTTGTTTGTGCATTTCAAAAGGTCAACCAAGTATTTTACTCGGAGTATATCAACAACGATATGTGGTCAATCATCCTACATGCACCAAAGCATCTAAATAGTAATGAGGATGACTTGGTTGCTCCTACCGAATATCAATCCATTTTTTATGATAACCCGAATTTGAAACAATTTTTTAATTTGTAATAACTATTTCAATTTGTACTTTATCAATCCATTTTTAATGCTTTTAATTGATTTGCACTATATCATTTTCACTCTTTTTATCTTTCTCTCTTTCCTTTGTATATGTATGTGGGGGGGGGGGGGCAATGTGTGTGTAGTGTGCGTGTGAGTGCGCAGTAGGTGTTAAACAGAATAATTCATTTTGATTTGTAGTAATTATACATATTTGCATGTCTTCTTCAAATTCATTTGGTTTTGTACTAATAACAATATTTTTTTACAAAAAATGTCCGGGTATTAAGGCGATAATGATGATGCTTATTATGATGATGTCATATAGGCTCGATGGTAGCGGATGCGACGAGGGCTCCTCGGACCCTAGGCCCCCCAAATGGGGAAAATTGGGGATGGCCGTCGAGAACAAGACGAGGCTATTAACGATATCCCTCAAGCTGGTAATGATGATCATCGGCCCGGGGTACATTAGTTGGAGGGAGGTGTCAAATGAGCTCAAGTTAGCTATTTGGGTGGCACTACAGGAAATGTATTTATATGAATATGAATATTTCAATTTCAATTTCGATTTTAATTTTATTTAATATTTATATTTATATTTATTCACAACTAACATTGTATTTATTGGACAGGAACAATTCAGCCTGGACCCAAAACTAAGTTATTCCGTTTTGGAGCAGTTGAGGGAGCAACATAAGACGTGGAAGAAAAATATGTGGACCCGGTACTTTGGGAAGACCCGAGACTCCATTATCCAAATGCGTGACTCTGTCCCGCGAAGGAGCCGATCTCATTGGCACAATGGCAAAATTTCATTGATAATGAGATCGGGGAGCGACAACTGACATCTCGCCAATCGGGGAGGGAAAATCGATCTAAAAAGACGGACGTACACTACTCCGATCGGACATCTTATACTAAGGTGGATCATAGGATGATGGTAAGATTTAATTTTTCTATAATTACAAAAATATGTTATTCTGCCTTATTTTACTTTGCAGGGTCGATAATAATTTTGTATTATTTTATTTCAGGGGACGGGGAGTGGCCCTGGGGGTATGCCATATAGGCTCGATACTTATGTGGATATTAGGACAAATAAGGGGAAGGATAAGGAGGTGTCCCCTATTATCGCATCCACGATTGTAAGTAATTCGACAGTTTACCTTTTGTTAATTACGTTATAACTTTTTTATTTACTTATTTAACTAATCATATGCTTTTTGTCGTTTCAGGAAAATCTTAAGGAAGTGCATGAGTCGCAGTCTGATGTCGATAAGGAATCTTTGTCCACAGACGCACTCATCCAAGTGCTTTGCGCTGATCGCGAGGGGAAGACAAGGGGGTGAGCTCGCGGGTGGCCAAATCTAGGATCATCGGATTGGAGACGAGCAACACTGGGTTGGCTCGAATGGTGGACTCGCATTACACGAAGCTGTCCTGTTTGGAGGCTACGGTCCAAGATATGTTCTCATTCATGAAGCGTTCGTTTAGCGGAAACCATAAGGGGAAAGGGAAGGAGAGGGTGGTGGAGGAGGAGGTGCAGGAGGATGAGGATGTGGACCTCGCTGCTTCATCGCCAAACATTCAGACTCTGATGATCCAGTCCCCTATTTGGCTCACTTCGACCGATCGATGTTGACACTTGGTTAGCCGAGCGTGTTTATACAGGACATATTTGATGGCCAGCAGATAGGTCAGGGGTTGAGGGACCCGAATACCGTCCAGGGTATTCCAGTTCATGGACGTGTGCTTCAAGACATCGAGGCCAAGGTGCTCGTGATGCATGTGATACCCGGGAAAGAGAACTACCCATTGTGGTTGGGCGAACAATGCGGCATGATGAATATACAAGTGTATATGAATTCGTATATCGTGCGGCCTATCCACCTCCTCAAACCTACCCCAGACATGTAGTAATATTATTTGAATTGAATTGATTTAAGTTGTTACATTTGAATTATACCGTGATGTATATTGTTTTGAATTTATATTTACATTATCTCTATTTTATTTAGATATATGATGTTTGAACAGGTACAACGTTGCTATAACAGGTACAAATATACTGTTGGGCAGTGGCAATGGCCATACTGCCCAGTAGATTTTTTTTTAATTCTTCCCAGAATTGTCATGGACATTGACCGTGACAAGTATAATTTGTCACAGTATTTATCACGAACTTGTCACAGTCAATGACCGTGATAATTTTTTAAAGTTTGTCATGGGTTTATCACGATTATTTACCGTGACTAAGCTTGTCACGGTCAATGGCCGTGACAAGTCTAATGAACTTGTCAATGACAATGACAAGTCCGTAACAACAAACATTGTCACCCCCAGACTTGTCATGGTCATTGACCATGACAAGTTGGACTTGTCACGGTTAATGATCATGACAATTCGACAGATTTGGTGTAGTGGTGAGAGGAACAAATATTAGGATAATTGAGAAAATTGTTCTATTTGAGTTGAAACCTTGCGACGTACTTAATTCGAGGGAAATGGCATAACCCAAGATTATTATTAAAGGTTATGTTAAAATATTCTTGGATGGTGAATCATCCTTAAAAAAATACGATGGGGAGAATATTCGTACGTTAATAAATATATCGGTAGTATTAGTGAAAAAAATACTACATATGAATTATAATATTCGGGTTGTGTGTATACCGAATGATCTTGATAGGTTGTATGAATACCTATAGTAGTATTTATTATGTGTATGACATACATACGCTGCTTGCTATCACGGGAGGTTTTTAAAAGGGGACAATCTTTTCCTAATGAGCCCATTGGGGGGATTTTAGATTTGGTACCTCCGAACATGGAACCTAGGTATGGGTTATCTTTGATAATGATAGTGATGACGGTCATATGGGTGAGTAGGTATGTGCATAGCCCATAGGCTTGGAACTATGTCCGCGTCCAATATGTGTGAATTGTATTTATGGTTCATGAGAGATACCGAATCAATTGTCCTTATTTAGTACGTGAACACTATATTATACTTGTGAAAACTCTTACTCGGGATATTAAAGGCAGAAATATTTATTAATATTATCTGGGAAATACGGATTATTATTACGAGTGATAGTTAGAAGGTTTATGCCTACAATCTAGTTAGGTGTTATAACGGTATCTAGAATGGTTTAGAGGTACGTTAGGCATGCACAATAGTTGAGATGTGATAATCTCAAGTGAGAGCTCGAAAAGCTAACATGTATAAAATATTTGCTTTACAGCATTCTAAATACTTGCTAAACTGTTTTAAACTATTTTCAATCGGGCTCTGACCCGTTTCTTGTAAATCTATTTTCTCTTATGCAAACTATTTTAGGTGTCCAGCCACAGGGACGCCAGGCATAGACTTTCAAATAATTTGACGTACTGCAGCTATTGTGGAAGTTACAGGTCCTCGTGATTAGACGCCTCCACTATTATTCCTTCAGTTCTTGATCTAGTTATTTTTGTTTGGGCATGTTACCCATTCTCATTTATCATTTATCATTTATTTCAGAGAGGTATTGTACTCCTTTATTTCAGTTTGATGGGATTAAGTTTTATTATGGATTATTGTATTTGACATTTTAATTGAGGCGTTTATTCCAGTCTTATTCATTCAGTTAGTTGGTTTCTCATTCATTATTGTTTTATTTATTTGTTGGTGAATATGATTATTGTTTTAAATTGTTGGATAATAATAAAATGGTTATATGTTTTGACACTAGCTTAATTAATTATTAGGTGATTAATAAAATAAAGAGTTTTCGACAGTGATGATAAGAATGAACCAACTGGATATCATGATTTAATTTAATAAAGGACTGATCACCCGGTATTTAATTGAGTGGGTCGTCACAGGTGGTATCAGAGCATCTGGTTCTAGTGTCCATAGGATATGTGCGGATTTTCATCTTCCAGCGTAGCGTTCTTTGATGTAAAGCCTTATTATACGATTGTTGTAATCCTCTACGTATGCGACTTACGTCCTCCTCCTACTAAGTAAAGTTTATGTGACTCATATATGAGTTCGGTTGGACTTCGTACACCAAAATTATAGGACGACCAGCTAGGGCCATAAGAAGGACTACAGGAGGAGAGGCTCAACAGAAGACATAGATTATTCTAGGAATGGTGATCGCGATAGTAGTCACCATGAGCATTATTCAAGAAGGTGATAAATGGATAATCACTTGAAAGCAGTACCTACCCCAAGCACTGTCATATATAATATTAGTGTCATTTCAGACTCACCCGGCATAGTCAGCAAGGGGCGGGGGAGTCGGAAGGACTTTTCGAAAGAGCCATATATAAAGATGCGGGAGAGAGAACAAATATGATGGGCCAAAGGGAGTAGATAATCCAAAGGCAATTGTGTAGGGTAGAGTGCAGCAACACCTACAAATTTAATTTCAGGCAATTTTTTTTTTTTTTTTGCTCATAGGAGCAGTATAAAGTGATGAGAGTCAGTCACCCTATATAAAGAAGTATATTTTAAATCTAACTAGAGATTTGGGTACAATGTGATCGTGAGGCCTTCCATCAGTTATTCTAACAGGTATGCGAATGGAATTTCGAAACTTATCACAAGTAGGCATGATAGAAACCGATCATGAAAGAGAGGTTAAGTTGCTGAACAAACTTTGTACTCGATGAAGGGGGGTACGTAGAATATAAAAGAGTCTATAGTTAATAAAGGCCCCATGAGTAGAATAAAAAAGTATGGATGAGAAATCCAGCAAGGATGACTAATGTCGATGGCATCAAAGTTGTACACTTATAAGTTTATATCAGCACTTCTAGAAGTAGTGAGCCAGGAGGGATAGAGGATCTAGCCGAAGAGAAAGACTAGACTTGACGGTGTTAGTGAAGCACCACATGAGAGTATGCTCTCTAAGGGAACCCATTTTGATGATTTTGATCGATTGAATTCTTAAAAAGTGACTACGAAGTCAATCAAGGCCGTAAAGGCCAACAATAAGTTCCATAAGGCCAGCAGAGCCAAAGGAACAATGGTAGTAGCAATTGGGGCTAAGACTATCAAGTCTGAGAGAAGGACGCCCCGACATGGCCAGTGAGCTAGAGGTAGGGGATAGCATATAAAGGTGTCCTATGGGTGAAGAGCAGGGTCACCTGTGTTGAACTTATTCACAGCAAAATAGTGAGACCAATCAGACTAAGAATTGTGCTAGTGGAGCACAAGAGCAGGAGGAGAAGGATTTTCCGGAAGGGAAATTGGGCTAAGAGAGTTAGGTTAGGGGTTACCAACCCAAGAGTTGTGGGTTTAGGTAGGACCAGCAAGGACCCCAATAGCAACAACAACATATCCGTCCTTTAAGTCCATTAGAGCTAAGGGATGGCGAGGGAGGCCAGCACGGACAAAGGCATTTCTCTGGCAGCTGTTACATTTGTGGAGAGATTTCTGGGTCAATGTTTCACTTATGGGAATGGATTATCCAAAGCAAGGCATGGGGTAACTATAGGATAAGATCCTGGATGTATAACCGTAATAATAGGTCGGGGGTCAGTTCTGATGGGAGAGTACGTTTAAGGAATCCACGATCAGGATAGGCAGATGGCAAAAGGAGGTAATATCTTTATTCCACCCTTGCAAATACGGGATTAGTTCAGGTGACATAAGTACATCACACGGTATTATTATCGACACTAAATTCAAGGGTGATTCTAGTTTAGTGGGTGCATTGGAAGTATTAGCCTTATTATATATATATTTACCGTTGGGTAGCGGGTATCATTTCAGTGTCACCTATAGGTGAGAGGTTGTGGGCACTGGGAGAATTTAATTTCCGAGAAACTTCCTCTTTAAAAGGCCTATTCCTGTGATTCTCATCCACCTCTCTCGTCATTCGTCTGCTAAGGACACGCTGGGTTTAAACTTGATGTTCGATAGGGTCAATGTGCGGGGTCATTTGATCGCGAATCTACCTTGACAGACTAAGGGGTCTCATCGCTCCTAGGTAGTGATCTTCTTCGTAAGCCAACACCGTTTGAGCGGGTGCTTGTACCCTCACTCAAGTGGACGGGACCCTTATTCCCTCCGTATACCTTGTCGGCATTGTAGTTTCTTTTGCCAGCTCTGTATAGAAAGCGACATCTACCATGTGAGCTTCCTCCTTTTCAAAGGGTTTCTCAGTGGCTCAAATCACCACCTCCTTACCCTTTATGTTCGCCTTAACGCATTGATGATAAGTGGAGGTTACCAACCCATGGTTGTGTATCCATACCCTGACCACCAGTATCTAGTACGATGGTTCGCAGTTCATGATATGGAACTTGATGTGGGAAGTGATAATCCCCATTTTGCTGCCCACGTTAACGTAGCCTATCGATTTGAAAGATTGATTATCATACCCTGATATTGCCAACTAATGGGGCACTATCCTTATTTTCGACAGTCCAGTAGTATAAAAATATCCAATGGGCACTATATTGATGGATGCTCCCCTATCCAATAAAACTCGGGAGAAAACATAATCATTTACTGACGTGGTAACATACAAGGGTCAGTTGTGGGGATACCTGATCAATCTATCGGCCTCTAAAAATGTGACTTCTTATAGATACCTCCTCAAGAGTTTAGCCATAGGCCCCTTCCACTTTAGGTGTGGTTCCATGTTTCTCTTTGCAATCTCCAAGATGACCCGCGTGACTTCCAGCCCCGGAGTCCTCAGGGAGGCCAACCTGATCAAAGAACCAACCGAACTTTGGCGAGCGGGCAACTGTCGCACATTCGATCTATGGGTGTGTTTGGTCGTCTTCTAGCTCATAGACTTCCTCCACATCTCTATATGCAGCTTCATTATATGCTATCACTACGTTTACCTCCTTTGGGGAGCAGGCTCCTAACTGCCTACAATGTCCCTCAATGGGGTCATATGTTTCCTTTGTTGGTCTGCTCGTCTCCTTATTCTCATCACCTAGATGGAGCTGGGCCAACTTGAAGGTGCATTCTTATAAAGATTCCTCCCAATCATCCTCCAAAGACTCTTCGGAGTCACTCCTTTCGAACCACTACCCCGCCATTAATCGTTCAACCTCTTCATCGAAAGCGCTAGCCATATGGGCCCCATGGGGTGGTAGAGGATTATCATTCACGTTAGTTTGTGGCAACTCAATGTCTTCATTCTTCACATAACGGTCAATCAACCTCCTCAGTGAGAAACACCACTACAAGAAGAAGAAAAAAAGCCTTTTATGATGTTTTTTAAGCGTCATAAAACGCATTTTATAACACTTTATTTTTATTAAAAAGCGTCATAAGTTTGGGTGTCATAATTGATACCCATAAGAAGTGTCATGTTAGGTAACGATTATATATGACTTTTATTTTAAAAGTGTCATATCTGGTACAAAAAAAGGGTCATAATATACTCTATAAGATGTCATATTTTATTTTAAAAGCGTCATGATAAAACGTTTTCAAAATTTTAAAAAGGTCATAAAAAATTTCATCAAATGAGGGTTTAATATAAAGGTCATAAATTAAACATATAAGAAAAAAATTAATAACCAATATTAATGTCATAGTTGAAAAATAAATCTAAACACAAATCAAAATTTATAATAACATAAAAACAGTCTTGAATTTTTTTGTATTTGAAGTCACGTACACCTAAAATGCACCAAACCAATACATTTGTCCATATAAAAAAATTGTGGGACACAAATAGATATACCCACCTACTACATTAATTATCCACAAAAAAATAATGACCTACTACATGTATCATAGCTAGATATACCCACTATGTACATCATTCAAAAAATGTCTTCAAAAAATATACATCGAAAAATCACGCATAAATGTGTCAGTCCTCCTTTGGCTTTCGCGAAATTTTGTCGAAACCTCAAAAGCTCCAACCACCGACCTACTACACCTACCACATCCCCGCTTTTATAGACGACGATTGGGAATTGGGTTGGTATAGTCCTCTATCGCTCTGCACCACTGCTCAGTCAATGAGCTTTTTCTCATCGACAGCGATCACCAACCCTAGTGACAACGAAACAGCGCTAATGAATGTTCCAGCAATCACCAACCCCAGTGACAACGAAACAGCGTCACTACAAGAAAAAAGCCTTTTTATGACTTTTTTAAATATCATAAAACACATTTTATGACACTTTATTTTTCAATAAAAAGCGTCATAAGTTTGGGTGTCATAATTGATACTCATTAAAACTGTCACATTAGGTAACGATTATATATGACTTTTTTTTTCAAAAATGTCATATCTGCTACAAAAAATTGTCATAATATACTCTATAAGATGTCATATTTGATTTAAAAAGCTTCATGATAAACAGTTTTCAAAGTTTTAAAAAGGTCATAAAAAATTTCATCACATGAATGTTTAATATAAATGGTCTTAAATTAAACATATAATTAAAATAATTAATACCTAATATTAATGTCATAGTTGACAAACAAATTTAAACACAAACCAAAATGCATAGAATCATTTATTTCACATTCAATGTTACAATTGATACATTATAGATTATAACATTTAGCCAAGAAATACAACAATACTCCCACCAACACTTTTTTGTCTCACATCAAACAAAACTACATGAAATCAAATCGAGCTAACACATCAACCAAACTAAATTTGTCTATCAAATTTAAGTGTTCCTCTGTAGCAATAATCGCTTCATAATTTTAACAATGCATCGAAGTCCTCTTCCCGCTTACATTCACTATCATGTCGTCTGACAGCGATTCACCTTTCACATGCCTCTAAGTAGATGCCCCTGCAAAAGTTTTAAACATCATATATAAATCTCTAGTGCAATGTAAAACACAACATATGAATTCCCATTTTTTTCAAAGTATTAAGTCGTGTATAATTTAAGTCGAAAAGATTTTTTATGTAACACAAATAATTGTAAACAATTTTCAAAAAATTGGGCAAAAAATGCTTGTATATTCGCTTTTTGGTATGTTTATTAGTTGTTTTACTTTTTCGTCCACCAATACCCAATTTTCAAAAGCGTGTCTATTTGACTTAATCAATTTAGAACACTTATTAATTTTAAAAAATTTCGACAGAGTTTCCTTTGTTTATTCATGAAATCTAATATGTTTTAACATTAAAATAAACTCAACAATAACAAAAGCCACAACTAAATCAACAATAAATCCCTTCCACCAATTCGACATATATAAGATAAAAAAAATTAAGTCCATCAACATAAAGGTTCAACAGACTCATGTTCAAGTGTTAAAAAAATATAATAATAATTTCACACGACTCGTAGAGCCTAATAATAATCTTACATTGCGTTTTCACGCTCCACCCCAACTCTAAAGTTTTATATTTAGAAATTTGAAATTTAGAACTACATCTAAATCCATGAGTCTCATAACTACACGAGTTGTTTATACAAGTTACTCCAATCATGTATGAGGTGTGTTTGCCTCTTTTCGTAATGTTTGATTGTTGTTTTGCATTTTCGTCCACAAAGCCCAATTTTCAAGTTTTAACACTTAAAATTTCCTAATTTTGATCAAATCTCAAACCCGTGAGTCACGTGACTACTCGGGTTGTTTCCACAACTTTCTTTGATCCTATGTGAGGTATTTATGCCTCTTTTCATATCGTTTTTCTCTTATCTTACGTTTTCATGCTCTAATATTGTTTTTACTTTAACCACGATCACGGATCTAAGTGTGATTACCACACTATAAGACGCATAGATGACTACTAATGCACTCATCGGTTTCCGTATTAGGTCTTGATCGATACTTCTCAAAACCAAAGGCGCAAACATTAGTGTCACCGCCTCCATTTTATAGATTAGTTTATAGGTATCACCCACAAATTTATTCACTTATCTTCTTACTAGTTCATGTTGGAATAAGCGATCATATTTTTGTTGTTTGTTAAATCATATGATATAAACTAGCGGTAGAGGTTAGAATTATTTTTTCTCAATTTATTTTTTGATTTGTTTGTCATTGATTCAATGTTGTGATTGATGAGTTTAAGGTATCTTCATTAGCTTAAGATGAGTTTGAGAGTCGATGCTAGTCATTCATCATTTTACTATGTAAATGAGAAATCTTAATATTGTGATATTGCGTAATGCTAATATGTGCATATGCGTTGTACTTGTAGGGTTTTTGGAATGTGCAGTCGTTTTATGTTGTTTATTAAACCATCTGATGTAAACTAGTGGTAGAGGCATTTTTTGTATTCAAATATATATTATTTGTCATTGATTTGGTATTTTGTTATGATCGGTGAGTTTAAAATATCTATTGTCTTGTCTTATTATGAGGTTGAGAGTCGATGCAAAGTCAAGATATAAACGTTGTTCTCTGCAAATCAAGCTTTTTAATGTTGTCTTAATGTTGTGATACGATTGTATGTACATATACATGTGTCTATAGACTCGTTGAATGTGCAATCGATTTTTGTTGTATGTTAATCACGTGAAACTTTATCATTCTCACTAGTCACTACTTAGGCAAAATAACCATTTCCCTCCCTCGTTGGTCTCCATTCCTTTGTTCAAGCAAAATAATGATATTTAATGTTTAAATGTAGAGAGATTTTTTAGAATAAGCTAATGTTATAGTGTTGATTTATGTAAGTAACAAAATGTATTGAATGTTTCCTTGTTGATTTGAGGCTTTTTATAATGTTGATTTGTGTAAGTAACATAATATATAAAAATGTTACCTTGCTGATTTGAGTCTTTTCGGCATCCTCATGTTGTCTCCCTCCTCAGTAGTTTGCATTTCTAAAGGTTGAGTGCTTGATTCTTATGCAATATGCAAAGTGGCAATCATTGTCTAACTTTGTTGGTACCATCCTCGTTATCATGACTTGAGCTGGTAATATCCTACATTACGAAATGGATATAAACAATTTGATAGTTATAACAATTTGAATACGCTTAAATGAAATGCAATAGTCAATTTGATTCAAGACAATATAATGATTTTTGGGTAATTCAAAAGTGTAGAATACCAAAATAGGTAATATTAATCTCTTTACATAAATGAATAAAAAAAAGTAACTACCTAGTAGAAATTATCCATTTTATAAACTTTTAGTATTGAACCTGAACTAATTGCTACTGATTGGCCTGCTTGGATAAGTGCTGTAGCAGGGGAATCTATTCATGGTTGGTTGCCCCTTAAAGCTGATTCTTTTGAGAAATTAGACAAGATTGGGCAGGGGAAATATATCAGTGTATTCCGAGCACGTGACCAGGAAACTGGGAGGATAGTTGCTCTAAAGAAGGTTCGATTTGACAATTTTGAGCCTAAAATTGTGCGGATTATGGCTCGAGATTTACTGATTCTTTGCAGGCTTGACCATCCAAATATCATAAAGTTGGAGGGGATAATTACCTCGCGATAATCATGCAGCATTTACCTCGTATTCGAGTACATGGAACATGATATTTCAGGACTCTTATATTGCCCTGACATTAAGTTCAGTGAAGCACAGGTTAAGTGCTACATGAAACAGTTGTTATCTGGACTTGAGCACTGTCATTCTCGAGATGTAATGCATTGGAACATCAAAGGTGAAAATCTTCTGGTAAATAACAAAGGAGTTGTGAAGATGGATGATTTTGGGTTGGCAAACATGTGTAATTTTGGGCACAGGCAACCTCTAACTAATCGAGTTGTCACATTATGGTACCGTCCTCCCGAACTTTTGTTGGGTTCTACGAGTTATGGAGCTTCTGTGGATCTTTGGAGTGTTAAGTGTGTATTTTCAGAAATACTCCTTGATATTCCTATCCTTCAGGGTCGGACTGAGGTTGAACAGTTGCATAAAATATTCAAGCTTTATGGGTCCCCGCCTGATGATTATTGGAAGAAGTCTAAACTTCGCATGCGACTCTGTTTAAACCACAACAACATTATGAAAGTTGTCTTTGGGAGACGTTCAAAGAGCTACCAAAATATGCTGTGAATCTGATTGAAACACTCCTTTCTGTGGAACCATACAAGAGCGGCATTGCCACTTCTGCTCTTGCATCCGAGTATTTCATGACAAAGCCTTATGCATGCAACCCGTCAAGCTTGCCCAAATACCCAACATACAAAGATATTGATGCAAAACATCACGAGGAAGCAGGACGGGAAGGCCTGGTAGGAGAGCCCATGGACCTAAAACGACAAGAAAGTTAACTAGAAAACAGAATAGCATCAGTAAACTAGCACCATAAGAGAATTTGCCAGTTAGAACTCAAACTGCCAATAAAATGAACGGAAATTGTCTAGATAATGACAAACGAGATATCATCTTATGTGTTCAACCGCCTAAGGCACCTGTTGATGTAAAGGAACATGTTTCCCATATAAAGAATGCATCTCAAAGAGATGTTCCCTTTTCGAGTCCATTACAAGTTTCAAGATCGAGTGGGTTTTCTTGGTTGAAGAGGCGATTAGATGATTCATTTACAGGGTCGCACAGTAGGTTTAGTTCAAGAATTCCAATTTTTGAACCTTCAAGTGCATTTCCTTTAAGGAATAATCTCGACCCAAAACGCCACGAAGGTGGCGCCAATTCTAGAGGTCATGATAATTTGTATGAAACTACCAAGCATGACATGCTAAAAAATTGCAGCCGATTAGAGGGTCCGGATTCTTTTGATGCTTCCGATGGGTACCACTCACAAGATCTCTCACTGGAGCTTTATGAGAGAGAAGAGATGGCTGCCAAGAGAACGAATTTGGTTTATCAGGATCAAGAGGATAAGGTTCAATTTTCAGGACTCCTATTATCTCAGTCCCACAGAGTTGATGAACTTTTAGCGAGGCATGAGTGCCAGATACGTCAGGCAGTTCAAAGATCATGGTTCCAAAAAGGTTTAAAACAGAGAAAGTAAATGGAATTTGTTGTCAAATTCAATGGAGCAACCTTACAGTTGCTCCAGGTTCACCCCTGTGCTGCCAAACGGAGAAAACTGATGGAAATATTTTGTCAATTGAGCAATATCCCCAGCACAGGGCTTAAAAAGACAAACAAAGCTGAGAACCTATGATCCAATGAAGATTTGTTGAATCTCCATCAGCAAGGTATAGGTTAATGGTGATAGATCCAGAGAATATGCATATGAATATGTGAGTGATAAAATCTACCTGACAATCAAAACTCTCAAGTAGCTCAATTTCGAGGCGCAATCTATAAGAAATTCCATCAATCTCTAAAAGTTCCTGCCTCTTAGATTCTGACACGAGAATTTTGCTGGCAATAGGAAATGATGGAAGATCAGGTTTCTTCACAAGTCCTTCCATGACTGGTGCACCGATTATATGTTTCCATATACCTGTGATGCTTTAATTCAGAACAATTATCATCACTGACAGCTGAAAACAGAGACATTGGTAAGTTAAAACCTAATTAACAAAAAGACGCTGCTAAAAGAAGCAACAATGTCCTTGTATTCTACAAAAATTAGTCCTTATAGTTGTCTCCCTTTCCTATTATTTATCCAACAAGTAATAAACGAGAGAATGAAAACAGTTACATAAGAACCAACATGGAATTAGATGACGAGGAAAATTCTCGGAGTCTACAAGCAATAACTCTCTATTGAATCAAGGCTCAAAGATTCTCCATCAATTATACAATTTAAAAATCGAGTCTAGCACACCTTCGTCGTTTCGAGGGCAAGTTTTTTATCCTTCATTTTTCTACTTCCATATTGGCTCAACTGCATACTTTTTAATTCCCTTCAGTGATGAGACCTCCATGTTATACAGTGTTCTTATTAATTTGATATTTAAAAGCTATATAAATAAATAGATAAGAAAATAATTAACAGACACGCTTTAAAATAGATATATAAACATTTTCCTATCACCCAACGATATCAAACCAATATTTATCTTTGCATAAACAGCTTCATAACTGATATCACTAAAGAAAGATGAATAGCCTCGTAGAATAATTTTCTTTGCAAATAAACCAGCCTGTTTCACATTCTTTACAACTTTATTCATAATCATGCATATATAGGAGAATGGGGGGTGCAATGGGAGGGAAGGGGAGGGGGCATAAAGGGTGAAACAGAAGTATGTGGGAGCATTTACAAGTGAAATCATCCCACACATGATGGTAAACTCTAAACAGGGCGGTCCATTAAAAGGACCTGTAAGAAATAATTCCAAACAATGGCGGTAAAAAGCTCGATGACACATGCGGTGGGAGCCATAGGGCATCTGGATGAGAGAGAGAGAGAGAGATCTTTGTGTATCTTTAATTAATTATTTTAAGACAATATTATTCCTAGTTAGTTTTGTGTTGTATCATTTTGTTTTAGGTAGCTATCAATTGGTTCCTTTGATATACTCAATTTCCTTTTATAAGTTTTCTTAGGGAAAAATGGCACATCGAGCCCTTGGGTCTAAATATTGATAAATTTCTTCTTTGTAAGCATTCATTATTCAAAAGATATTTTCTGAGTTCACTGAGAGTACGTGATTAATTTTCCGCCGAGCTACTCTACATCTTTTTATGTATTTCCCTTTTTCACAACTTTTGTGGTTTGATGCGATTTATTGCTACGGGCCAGCACCCCTTGTCCAGTGCAAATGTAGTAGAGGAGACATCCATCCTAAATACTACATTTGTCACCACATGTCCAGAATAATTGTGATAACATTGAAAAATCAAACTAATAACTATACTTCAAAATGAAATAAAAAACTATAAAGGGAAGTATGGTTATTATGACTTTAACCCCTACTTTTATAATCCCTTTAAGTTAGACCCCCAAAATTTGAAAAAAAAACACACAATAGTCTCCCAAAAGTGTAGCAAAACCTAAAAAAGTGCCACAAAAGGTCCTCGCAGTGTCATTAAAATCCTGAATGGGGATGTATTAAAAATTATTACAAAATTGGGAGTTTAACTCAAAACGGTCACAAAGTGAGGTTAAACAAAAAAATGACTCAAAAAATGTTACAAGGAGAAAAAGAAAGCAATCTCAAACTCCCTGCCAGCTTTTGCGCTAGACAATAGGAATCATACATACCGTAAACCCAATGGGGACAGTACGATCCTGGAACTTCCCGCAATCGGCTTACTGAATCATTTTTCCACCCTGACGATTTTCTATCTGAAATTAACTTTTTCTTGCCATTGCCTGAACCCAACGGCTCGAGCGTGCTATTTAGATGAGATGTTCCCGCCTTGAGTCCTGACTCACACTCAAAGTTCTCCTCATCACAACTCGTCAATTCATCACCTATATCAGACCCATAACAAGAAACAAGTGCAGATTCATGCAATCTCCTTTCTGTTAGTGAAAGTTCACTCTCAAAACTTTCCTATGACATTGCATCTTAATCATCGCCTTCATATCCGTGGACGTGTCGGCAAGCTTGAGAAGAGTTAGCA
This sequence comes from Sambucus nigra, assembly GCA_949130495.1. Classification (NCBI taxonomy): domain Eukaryota; kingdom Viridiplantae; phylum Streptophyta; class Magnoliopsida; order Dipsacales; family Adoxaceae; genus Sambucus; species Sambucus nigra. The sequence continues at coordinate 212,846,551 of OX422213.1, read as the reverse complement.
ATAGGAAAATTCTTCGATGATGCCAGTTGTCAAACAGCATCCCGGGGAGTTCTTAAAATGGTAAATCTTCTTAAATGATTTGGATCTCTCCACATGGCTGAATAGAAATATATCATACACCTATTCAGAATGACATAAAGAAGCGAAAGATTTACACAAACACATATGAACACATTCCCTAACAACATTAGATATTTTCAATAATAAGACACAAGGTTTCTATGTTCTTCTCTTCTGCATATCAGAACTAAGCAAGTGGACCAGTTTTAATTAAAGATCAAGACAATTCTATAAATAAGTTTCCTTTATATTTTTAGGTTATACTAGTTATTTGACTAATAATCCATGAAATTTTGTCAAAACCAAGATTCATATCAATGTGCTTATATATTTTATAGATACTTTTAATGTTCACATACCATTTGATTGTAAAAGTAAGACGAGTACCTCTAACTGTCTTAATTTGGCCCGGAACATTAAATATTTAAATTGAAGAGCTTTCAACTAATCCCGCGGGCCAGAAAGTTCACATAGCATAATGGACTCACAATAGAAAGTTCAGCTAAATATAACCCCCAAACCAAGTGATTGAAGGTAGCTAAAATCCCAATGTAGTATTGCTAATACAACTACCTTCTTCTACTACCAACACCAAATCCCACCGCCATTACCAATTGGTGACCGAACACAATAGTTTGACATTTGGCCTTCAAATAATTATCAAAGTGTAAATAATGACAACCACAAATACATTATGAATGTCTGTAAAGTACATCTATAGCAACTCAAAAGTGCCATAACACTAAACACCCCTCAATTACTTTATTCTCACAATTAATTTACATAATACTAGGAGACAGATAGAGCAGCTGGTATAAGGGAGACTCGAAAGAGATGCACGAGAGAGATCGTCTTAGCATCATCACCAATGAAAGTCTGGTATACTACACAAATATATAACTTCATAAAAATACAAAGCATATACCGTAAGTCCTAATATAAAAAATAAAATAAATTGTTATACACGTCAACCAAATATTTAGATAGGAAGAAGTCATTAAACATAAAGTGTAAACAAAGAGGAATATCAATAGAACATCACATGAACTTATACTTAACATTTCACTAAGATTCAAAGGCTATAATAACCTTTAGGTTCTAGTTTGGTTATAACAAAATATTTAGAATATAAAAATTATAGTTTTCTTTGAGTTTTTGCCCCTTAACGCCCACTTTTAACTCCAAAATGAGTTAATTTTCACAACCAGGAGCTTGATGAGAATGAGGTCACTTCCTACTGGTAACTTTTGTGCCCCATGTGGTTTTCATTCCTCTCTCCGGACCACTCGGTCGCTATTTTGAGTTATTGCCTCTTAACGCTCACTTTTAACCCCAAAATGATCCTATACTAGTTAATTTTGACAACCAGGAGCCTGGAGAGGATGTGATCACTTCCCACGGGTTACTTTTACGCCCTATAGGGTTGTTCGTTCCTCTCCCTAGGCCACTTGGTCATTGTCTTGAATTCCCCTTACATTTACTTTTAACCCCAAAATGAACCTATACTAGTAAATTTCGATAACTGGGAACCCCGTGAGGATGCAACCACCTCCCACGGTTATGTTTATGCCCCATGGGGTGTCTATGCATCTCTTCGGGCCACTCGATTATTATTTTGAGTTTTCTCCTTTTAACGCTCAGTTTTAACCCCCAAAACGAGCTTATACTAGTTGATTTCGACAATCTAGAGCCCAAAGAGTATGCGGTCACTTCCCACACCTTACTTTTATGCACCATGGGGTGCTCGTGCCACGCAAGGACATTTGGTCACTGTTTTGAATTCCCCCTTAACGCCAATGTTTAACCCCAAAACGAACTTATACTAGTAAATTTCGACAACCGAGCGCCCAGAGAGGACGCGATCACTTCCCATGGGTTAATTTTATACCCCATGGTGTATCTGTGCCACTTAATTCCAATTTTAATTGCAAAATGAGTTTATACTAGTTAATTTCGACAATCAGGATCCCAGTGATAAACACAATCACTTCCCACAGGCTACTTTTATGCCCCATGGGGTGTCCATGCCACTCTCCGGCCACTCGGTCATTGTTTTTAGTTTGCGCTCCTTAATGCCCACTTTTAACCACAAAGCTAGCCCATACTAGTTAATTTCAGCAGTTAGGAGCTCGAAGAGGATGCACTCACTTCCCGCATGTTACTTTTATTGGCATATGGGGTGTCTGTGCCACTCCCCGAGCCACTTGGTCATTGTTTTGAATTCCCCCACCCCTTAATGCTCAATTTTAACCCCAAAACAAGCTTATACTAGTTAATTTCCACAACCGGGAGCCTCGTGAGAATGCGGTCACTACCCACTGGATACTTTTGTACCCCATGGGGTGTTCGTGCCTCTCTCTATGACATTCGGCCACAGGAGTTAAGATCTAGATTGTATTCTTACAGTTAAGAAACTTATTAGTTACTTTAAAATGCAAAAGAAAAATAAAAAAATAAAATTATTACGCCCAAGTACTATCAACAGTGCATATATCTTCTAAGGAACTACTCTGGAAAATTAGTTACAACATTATATGATTGAGGGGAATAGAGAATGAGTTAATGACAAAAAAAAGATTGAGAAAGTGAGTTAGCTCATTTAATAAATTACTTACCAGCAGGCCAAATGACAACTCTCAAACTTAATAATAAAAACTCTCTTCTTCAGTAGCATAACGCCAACACCAATGAATAATTCACATTAAGACTAAAACTACAATATGGCACTATAAGAAAATGAATAATATAGAATTGAGAACATACAATTTTCATATACTACCTCCCAGCTAGCAAATAGTGGTCCACATTAACCCAAAACATCTTCATAAAGCCAAAGAAAGTAGTTATACTACAAAACAAACCAATTTGTACTAAATTATCATCCCACGGCATAGTAACTAACCAAGCATCGAACCTCCGAACAACAAACTCAACAAAAACTATATGTAGCAAACAAATATTCCTCAAAGAGGCAACATAAAAGTAGGAACCGGTCATTATTTAAATTTGTAAGTGGGCATAATACAAGCAACAACGGCCAACAAGGAGAAAAATTCATAGGGAGGATCCGACCACCATTTTACTTTAAAATTAACTACCACTAGTAGTAATCCGTGCGATGCATAAGTAAGAGTAAGTACTATACATATTACTAAATTTCAAATAACGATCAATCGACACAAATAAATTGCAAGTAGTTACAATTTCTTATTAGGTATTTAGTCTAAGCATACACCAACAAATTGTATACAAAAAAACAAAATGTTTGCAATACAAAAATATTTACATAATTCGTTTCTTTTATAGACAAAATATTTCCAATACAAAAACACTAGAAGATTCAAATCCATATCCAGTAGGTATTATAATAAATTATAAAAAAAGAGTACAACGGAATGATACATATATGTAACAGTATTTAGTCTCTAAATATAAAGTCAATTTATCCAAAAATTGGTCAAACTTAATATAGCTAATGAGAACCTAATGAGAATCGATTTCACTGCAAAATTAACATGTCATAGGAATCTAACAGTAAATGAGTTTAAACAATATTGCAGAAAGGAATAATGATCAAAAGAAAAAAATAATTTCAACTGAATTAGAGAACCAAAACAACATGAAATACGTAAAGCAAAACATCTACCATTATTTTTTCTGAGAAATCACCACGTGTGGTGCTCTTCACTTCATTATCAGGGTTGGTTCCCTAAATATTATCTCATGAGACCAAGTACAATATATCATGGTAGTGTAAAAGTGGTAAAATTAGATTTTTATTAAATATATACTAAACTGTTTATACTAGCGCCACACAAGAAGTTTGTCTACAGACCATACATAACTCCATCTTTTCAACAGAGATGAATATATCTTCTTAATAAACTATGAGCATGTATATTGTGTGTGTGTGCGCGTGTGTGTGCGTCTGTGTGTGCGCATGTGTTTGTGTGTTTGTGTGTGTGTGTGCGCGTGTGTGTGTGTGTGTGTGAGTGAGAGAGAGAGAGAGAGAGAGAGAGAGAGAGAGAATGTGTCATGTTTTCATTAAGAGTTATTGTTTCAAAGTAAAATTTGAGAAAATAGCAGTTTCATGTTATAATTGGTCAAGATCGAACTTATGCAACTATCGTAGATATATATTTTTCAATATAAACTATTCATCTTGAAATCTAAAATACCTTTTAAAGAATAGATACATAAAAAGTGTGAATAATAACACCCTACAATCTAAAGTTATCTATTATATGAATACATAGATAATAACATAGACGGCGAATTTTTTTTTTAAAAATAACAAATTATAATTTCAATGTGAATAAAGTGAGAAGAAAAGAACAACCCTACATCGAGATATTTTTGGAGAGTTTGAATAGTAGTGATTTGCATCTTCCCTTCAACTTATATCTTTGTCACTTGATCCTCCACATCTTCAGTTATACATTACCAAAATATTACTCGAACCCATACATTCAATTTGTAAAGCTAAAAAAGCATTAAAAATTCAACATCAAAATCAAATTCAATGCATTTTTACAGAGATAAGTTAATGTACAGTTCATTTCAGCACTTAATGTTTTCATATACAGTAAATACTCTAAAATTTTCACTGCTTCTCGATCCTGACTACTGTGTATTAGATTCATGGACAAGTGGAAAGAAAAGTTTTCATGTACTGAGAATTAGACTTTGAAAAGACATTAAAGTGATTTGCACATTGGGTATGTAGTATTAGAGGAGATATTACCCAAATGTAATATCATCCAAATTAAGCTCAAAATTTATTTTGAATTTTAATATGTCAAACCGAGGCAATGTCAAATTTACTTCGAAGTTCATAAAGAAAAAAGGAAAAGATTTTGATCCTAACTTTTTTTTTAAGAGGGAAGATCCTCCAAACTATATTGATAGAAAGGTAGAAAAGCCCTATGATTCCGATCATAACAATTGAACGTATCGTGAATAAAAAGAGAACAACCATCGATTAAACCAAAGACGATAAAATAGGGCTTTAACGAAAAGAAAAAGGAGAATATCATACCTCAAATCTCCATATTATGAAACACTAAGAAGAAGGTCGATTGTATGAGAAGATGTTTGTTGGGATTCCCATTTTGGTTTGTAGTTTGTTAGGGCTATTCGTTTAGGATCAGAGAAGTGAGGAGGTGAGAGGGAAAGGGGTTGACGAGGTAGATTTTCGAATTGGAGCGAAAAAAATTATCGCGAAAATTTTGAGTTGGAGTAAAGAAAATGCGGCTAAAAAATTGGAGTGACTTAAAAAAACGTCATAATAAATATTAGTATACTTAAATGAGGCCAAAAAATGTCATAATAAGTCAAATAAAATATGATTGTTATCTTAAAAATGTCATATAAAATCAAATTAATAACTATAAATGACGTTTTTTTTATAAATCTGTCAAAATAATAGTAATACTATACTCTTAATGACATTTTCTTAATAATTGTCATAAAGTCATTTTTATAAAGCGTCATAAAAAGTATTTTTTCTTGTAGTGCGTGGTGAGTAACATCATCAGCAATGTTCTTGACATATATGTTTGAGGCCTACACTCAAAGTTAAATAATGAATCATCATTTACTAAAATAAGAAAAATGAAATATAAGTAGAATTTAAAAAGCTATGAAGTGGGTAATTATAGTACCTAGTATTTCAAGATTTGCTCCTTTCTTCAGTCCTCAAACTACGAATGCAAAATTTTTTCACACTCGGCTTTCTTTTGTGCCCTGGCTACATACAGCACCTTCGAGCCTATTCAATATCAAAGTCTTCCTGTAAAAACAATAAAAAATCATAAGAACTAACTTCAATTATCAAACTCGTAGAATCACTTGATTAGCGATCTCAAAATTTTAACCAGCATGTTCTATAGCATAAGGAGGAAGGATCAGTTGTATTCAATTATACTAGCAGTGGGGCACACGCGATGCATGTATCATACGGGTAAAAATTATAAGAGTATCAACTATCAAGAGCGTGTGTATTGGGTATGAATCAGTGCCTTGTATCACGAACGTCAAAAATTACTTCAGATACCTTCCTTTACATTTACCATCTTTCATGTATGGGCATATTTCAGGCTTACCAAATTTCTGTACCAGTGTCAATAAGCTTACAAATTTGGATTATATGTCATGGTGAAATTTGTATTTTAGCATTATTAAAAATGAAATGTATGCATATGATCAGTTGCAACATATATGCATAATAGTCATGACATGTAACACATCTTCCACATTCGGTGCATCTATCTTTGTCCCAACTTGAAGTCACATAAGGTAGCAAAAGTGGATATTGTAAAGGATCACCTCCTTCAGATGATTCTTGTACGGTTGATGTTGTGGCATTCGCACGTTGTAAAACTTTAAATTAAGTTTATAAACAAAATGAAGTTAGAGATACCATATCTGACATAATTTTTTCTGAATGTTTACAATTTCAAGTAATAAGTAATTACCTGGATCAGTATGTAGTACGCTTTCATACTGGTTTATCGATCTTTGGATTATCGGTGCATGAATTGATCAAGCTAGTCATCGTACATCAGTTAAACGCAACATTCCTCGACTTGTGTTTGGGACAATTAGAGAAGTTTCCAGTGCTATACATTTAACATAAAGCAAGCCGTAAGAAGTGATATTCTATATTCTATCCAAAGTAAAATAATGTTGTGAATTATGGTTGGACTCACAATTAGTGTTTGGGTCTGAATTGTCATGTGACCTCACTTGTGTAGTACCTCCCATATAAAAGTTAATTGATGTTTTGAGCGGAACTAAGTTTTCATTTGCGAAAGGAGCCAGCGTAGTAGTTGGAGGTTCTAGTTCAAACCCTGTGTCGATGCTTAATTATCTAGATCGACACAATCGATAGTTATGATGCCTTTGAGCATTGTATACTGCTCGTTCTGCTGTAGTCATAGCATTTCTCCTATGTCGTTACAAACTAGCCTCAAAGAAGTATTTCAATTACGAACACTAAAAAATAACTAAATGCTAACAGTAAACAAGTTGAAGATATGTGTGAACAAACTAACCTTTATTTTCGTGCCAATGTTGAGAACAAGTTGAAGATATGTGTTAGCAAGTTGAAGGTTTACAAAAGAGGCAGTTGAATGAGTTTCAGGAGCTTGTCTACCTCAGGTGGGTCAACTCGCGTCTGCGAATTGAGTTGCGCAACTTCTCATCCACGAGTTCTGATCTAACATCAAGCCCCAGTTCAATTGATTAGTGAATTTGTCGTCTTAACATCCTATATAAATGATGAATTTGTCATCTTTTCATCCAGCCTAAATGATAATTTCTTAATTCAAGCGAAATGTTGAGTATGGAGTGGTCTTGATTTCATGACCTGTGATAGACATTTTATGCAGAGTTAGTTCTCAATTGAAGAGAACAAACTCTCTGCCACTTAAATGCCGCTCCACCTGCATCAAAAATGAAATATATTCAATGTGAACACAAAATAAACCAAACAAATTATAGATAAATAATTAACTCAATTGTCTTCTCACCAGTAGTTGAGAGTTGATTCCATTCCTTAAAAGATATCTCATTTTCATTCTACTTTTCTCCCATTATTTCCCCAGACATGGACTCATCTGCATTTTTAGTTTCATGAATATAAGTTACTTCTTCTTCTTTGGCAGAATTTTCACCATCCACTTGTGCAGCCAACTGAAGATTCAGTTGACACTCTTGGACCCTGTCATTTGATCCCTCGTCATCACAGTCTACATTAATAGTGGACAACAAATTTTTAAGTATGAAATGAAGTTTCATGTGCACTCATCTTCACCACCTCCATTTCTTCATGATCACTGGGATGTACACTTTCATCCACAACCCTCTGATGATCCTTATCTACGGACATAGCTATATCAGCCATTTCAACTTCACGTCTAGAAGTTCCCCTTATTTCGAAAGATTTCATGCCATTAAAGGGTGCTTCAAACATAGTTTTTACTAAGTAAGAATTGGGGAAACTTTCCATCACAAGCAATCTCATAATTTATAAGCAAGATAAGAATGTAATGATAGAAATATTCAAAAATTAAAGTTATGAAGAGGACTGATAAACCAGTAAGAATTGAAATGATGAAAATCAATTATTCGGTGTTTTAAATCATATGAGATGTCATATAACAAGGTAACCTGTATAAGAAATTGTTGTCCAATAATGCTTTTTTCCATACTCATTAAGGCATCGTTAGTTTTTTTCTCTCCCACACTTATATCAGCATGAAAATCTAAGAACAACACAGAAAATAATCAAGCATTGGTTAACAAATCATATAATTTGTAATTTATATACATATAAAACAAATAACTCCTACCTTTTGCCTTAATGACATCATTACAATCATATAAATATTCCATTTTCATCTTCTAATTATCAAAAGATATGGATTCCCTTTCCAAGAACAAATTCCATGTCACCACCATATTCACAATACATCGCCACAAGCATGGTTTCTTTCCAACGAAGTCCATCTTATCACATGAATACTTGGAATAACACCCCCATCCCCAATTTGCAATAAATAAATAAAAATAAAATACCTAGCAATACTGACTCCTCCCCTGCTTGATGATTGGTTAACCAGACAAGAAAAAGACTGTTTGTTTCATCAGAACACATAAATTGGTTTCATAAATATAACAGATATGAAGGAACCACTAGAAGAATACCTCCTCCACCTAGAAACTACTCACCAGGTGTCAACGATTCCACTTTATTAAGCATAAGTGTCATCTTTTGAATTACATTCCATATGAGAGGATTATTGGGTGACTAGTACTCATCCAGATCATATAACTTTTGATCAAATAGGTTTTATTGGATGACACAATAAAGACACGTTTAATTAATGGCTAAGTTTGGCTCGGTTAATTAGTGATAGCTCAGGTAGGTTCAATTGTAAAAAGTGGGTTATTTATATTCTCAGATTTGCCATTAATCATGATTTCTCGCATAGAAATATAGAGATAATCACTTACGCATGCAAGAACTTATGAAAAGGAACATGAAGGAAGGAAGAAGTTGTGGTTTACCTCTTTAAGTATATATATGCAACACTCGCAATTTAATCTAACATTCGATACCACTGTCTGTCTCTATGAATTCCATGTCTTCCAGTAATCGCTCAGCATCTTTATCATATTCAATTTTAAACTCTTGCCTCTTATAATTATAGCCTCTCAACTCTGTCATTTAAGGCCCTTCATCCCCTGAAGTCCAAGGGTTTTTTCTCTTCAACACTTCTGTCTGCATGAGAGTCTAAGAATATCACACATAAAACAATTAAGTGTTTGTCTTCAAATCATATAAATTGCAATTTATATACAGATAAAACAAATAACTCCTACTTCTATGGATGCATTACCATTGATAGAATTCACGCCAAACCCTACCTCTGGTGTAGAAGAGTGATATGTCAATACATAAACTATGATCTGTCTCTCTCACATACACACACAAACACATTAATGAATCGGACACCACTGTTGAAAACCAAAAACAACATTTTTGTTATCTCTTATATTATGAAATACTAAAAGAGATGAAGACCAACTTGACAACCCGTCAGGCCTATTTTAGAAACAGGAAGCATCTTTTGCATTACCATACGTCTCATCAATTTGATGGAGATTTGACGATACGAGTGCACATTCTTATATAAGAATTTGATCCCTTTTTCTATCTTAGGAGAAGAACTATTTTTTACTACACGATGGAAGGGAAATACTATCGGTATCTTGCTGAATTTAAGACAAGCCGGGAAAGGAAAGATTGTGTTGATCAATCATTAAAGGCCTATGAGACTGCTTCTGCAACTGCAAAACTTCCTCCAACCCACTCAATTTGTCTTGCACTTTCTCTTAACCTCTCTGCCTTCAATTTGACTAAGCAAGCTTTTGATGAGGCAATTGCATAATCGGACACAAAGATTGAGCAAGCCAAATGGCCTACCATTTGGCTAAGCAAAGCAACTGAAACACAATTGCATAATTGGAAACAAATCTTTTCAAAGTGCCTACCATTTGGCTAAGCATACCAAAACACTAAATATAAATTTTAAACATATGATATCAACATATTTACAGTAATCTAAGACCAAATTTACTCGTGGTTTCGAAGCAGGAATTTCGTTGTCACGATCTCATTTATATTAACATGACTACTATGTAGTTGGTCTTCCAATCCAACGAGGCTTGAATTATCATTTATATGAACACGATCTAGTCATTTTAGGCACCTCACATAGTAAGTGCCGTCGGACGTTACAACATCTTGACTTTCAACGAACCTAATCCATGAGAACTAAATACACTACACTAGCCAATGGAAGGAGACGCAACTCTCCCGAATTCTAGGAATTGCTCATGAACTCATGGTATAATATGGGTTATGTCAATGCGTACAATCCTCACATCTACAATTACATTACACATGGTATGATATAGTATGTTTTTTGTAAAATCTCACCACTCTAACATCGCAAATAATCACACAACACCCCCCCAACACACATCAAACACAATAAAGATACACCTAGAAATAAAACTAAATCTAGATATGAATGATAAACACAACAATGAGTATTATTACAATGCATTATGCAATATTATCACAAGAAAATGGAAATATCTTTCTAATTTAATGTAACTAAAAGAGAATTTTAACAATTACCTCAGTCATTGAATGTTCATAGTGTTGATCATCAAAAGTGGGTCCTAAAGACACATCAGACTCAACTTTTTGGTATAGAGTAATTGTCACATCGCCACCTCTTTGCTTACCATCTGCTTCAACAAGATTCACAATAGATGATGCCTTTTTTTGATGGACCTCTTCAGGTTTCTCTGAGATCTCAGAATCTTTTCTAGAATCATATATGATCTCATGTGCATCTATATATTCCTTTAAAGCCATTAGAACATTCAATTCTTACTTATCACTATTCCTGGAGCTATTCAATGGCAAATGTGGAACAGTAGAAACAAATGCCTCTATGAAGACTCAAAAATGGACACCAAGCAGATTATCAATCAAATGATTACTCTAATATAAGCTCTCAACTTCAGATATACACAATGATCAAGCAAGCAATATTATCAACTTTTCAGTCCAAACAGTCAGTAGACAAACAAATTCACCATCAATATTGATCGAGTGGAAAAATCGAGTGTCCGTGTAATACGCTAGTCATTGTTATCGTCTTCCCACCTCAATACAAAAAACCTAAACTTGTAACTACACTCTTAAGGAGTATACTGGGGAGTCTGGGTATCTATTCCACAGGGAGTTAGGACGTGTGAACGTGACGACAAAGGTAAGGTAGTTTAATCCTACAGTTGATGTTAAAAGAAAAGAAAAGAAAAGGATGATTGATTTTTGGATTTTATCTATGAATTAACTAAATTCAATTAAATTAACCTACGCATGAAAAATTAACTAACTATGAAGGTATTAATATGAATGAAGAAATGGGTTAAGAATACACTCCCCCAAATCCTAGTGTGTATGCCAGTACAAAATTAGTCATAAATTAGATAATTGATCAGACCCAGTCTTTAGTATTCCAAAGCATTACATATATGAGGTTCAAGCCCGCATCATACATAATCAAAGAATGAGTAAAGCAGTGTTGCAATATTTCACGCACGTTGCATCCTTAAGCACCCCGGTTACCTAGGACAAACGAGGTCAAAAGGTCTACAATGGTTGTGAAACTGTACAACACGATCTAATCACTTATTTAATTTATAGGACAAATTTTATATCTAAGCATACCACATCGAGTTGGGTTCATGCATCCCCACCCTCAAAAACTTAGCTTAATATGATTAAAATAAAAGAAAACTTAAAACTAAAAGTGTAGGAATTCATAACTAAATCTAGAAAATTAAGAACATGACTTGAATTGGGATTGGAAAACTATAAAGCAACAATTAATTAAACTAACTATGAAAGCAGTAAAAATAATAAATTAAAATTACTTGCAATGGATGAATGATGAATCTTGAATAGATCTTTGAATCTTGAATAGTAGCCAAACTTCAAAACTAGGGTTCTTGGATACAAGAATCCTTTAAAAACTAACTAATAGCCTCCTACAACGTGAAGCAACAAACCTCCTTTCATCCTAATAGGGTTTGCCCTTTTATATATCTCAAAAATGACTCTTCCCATGCCTCTCCACGTTTTACAACTAATAAAAAAGCATTATACAAGAAATTTCAAGAGTTGAAACTCTTCAGCTTCCAAAATTAATTTCAACTTTGACTTTCTGTCTCCAACTTTAAATGGAAATAACTTCTTCACCGTAGCTCGGATGGGGGTGCCGTTTTTTCCAATGTTCTTATAATTTAGAGCTATTTTACTTTCTAGTTTTCCCCACCTCCGGAATATCACTATAAAATTATGAAAATGCCTTTGAACTCCCCTTTTTCTTGCTTTCTTTCACTGTTTTGCATTCTCTTTCGCACTAATATATGAAATACTTACCAAAAAGGGTTAGTAGCATAAAAATAAGACAAATCCAAGCTATTTACAATGCAAGGGATCATAAAAAAACCAAAATTAAGGGGATAAATGTGAAGAATTTATGCCTAATCAAATCCCCCTAACTTAGAACTTTGCGCGTCCCAAGCAATGTAAGATAAATGAGTTGACTTTTGAAATTCCTTTTATCAAAATAAAATTCCACTTTCCCAGGCAAGCGATTGCATTCAGAATATACAATAAGCCTTTAAACCTCTGGGTTACCCTAGTAGGATGAGTTTTGTCTCATGAGAGTTTGCAGTGAATACACCCACAAAATTCTTTATTGACTCAAATAAAAATCAAAATACTTAAAAATTGTACAATTTAAACTTTTCAAAAAATAATCACCATAAATTCATATTCAAATGTCTCAAACCATAGTGTGTGTGTGCAAAGGCAGAAATTAAACCTCAAATTTCCACCGATTGAGCATTACGTTACTTTCCAAAAATTCGTTTTGATTCAAATTCTTACGGATGCACTCACAAACGAATCACTCGGATTGTGGTTGTTTTCTCTCGGTATGCATGATATAAAGAGTAAATATAATGGACACAAATTCACGAATACAAAATTAAAAAGAAGGAAATATATGGTGAAAATATCTCATCATCGAAATACAGTTATTAGGAAACGGGAAACACCATCTCTTAATCACACCATTTTAATCTCTTTTAGTATATTTTCATGTCTTATCTCTCCATGCAGTAATTAATTTCGCCATTCGGACTCAGTTAGGACTTTTCGGGTTAAAAAGTGTAAAAGGTAAAAATGGGAATGGACGAAATGTTCGGAATTGGAAAATGTCCTTATGACGTCCATTAGTGCTTTTTCGGACATTTGCTCATTTTTCTCTTTCTTTTTCTATTTTCTTTTTCTTTTTTTTCCTTGCATTTTTTCTTTTCTTGCCCCTTTTTTATTACACACTTTGGACTTACTTGATGAATTTCTAATTTTTCATAATTCTGGGCTATTTAGGTTTTTCGGGTTATCAAACAAAAGAGAAATATTTTATTAGGCTCAAAGTGGGTTGCAAACGGATAATTTTTTCACAACTTTATTATGGCTAATATTTTTGGGTTAAACAAAAGAGGGCCTACTTCATTGTCCAAATTGCTAATCACATTACCATACGCATCTCGAGATTAATTAAGTTTAGAGATATATTTAGCATGAATTTCGAGACAATATTTCACACATTTCCCATAACCGATCAAAATAAAGGATTGAGATCATCAACGACTTGTTAAAACGCTGAAAAGAACTTTGAGTTAATCATAAACTCGGATTGATTTAAAAACTCATAAAAATTGAAAGGCTCGAAATCTCACCGGGTTTGATCACTCTCCACACTTATTAGTTAAGTTGTCAATTTTCTTTCAATTTCCATCTTTGGTCAAATTTGGCTTAGTGCATTTTGATTGTTAACAACTTGAGAATTTAAATAGAATAAAGGTGACATTTTTGAAAATTTTAAATTCCAATTTTTATTCATTTTGAACAAAATATATTGGCTTTTCAAAAAATTTCAAATTTTTTTTATATATAATAATTGCGAAGTTTTATGAATATGCACTTATCATGCCCCCTAACTTAGTCTTTTGTATTGTTCACAATCAAAAGGACGAAAATCTAAATAAGACGAAATAAGGAGTGCGAAAAATAAAACAAGCAAATAACGATAACAGGAAATGTTCATTAAAACATAGTTGTGTCCACAAGGTAGTAAAACATGAAAAGAGCAACATAGGGTAAAAACAACGGGGGACCATGAAATGATGCAACAAGTGGTATTTACTGTGGTGGAGGGTGGTGGGAACTTCCAGGCGCATTGGGGTCACACGGATCGTAAAAATACGCAGGAAGTGGGGCATCGGAACCCAACTGGAGGCGATAAAGATCAGCATGTAGGCGTAACATCATACTCGTGTTGCGACGGTAGGAAGTCATAAAATCGTCGAAACTCGCCTCAAGAGAAAGTACGCGCTTGGTGAGTGTCGAACCTTCGGGCACATAATCGGGATCAGCAGCTTCATTATACTCAGCCTCATCACCTTCTCCCATCTCAACATCGGCCGAACCAACACCCTCCTCCTCATCGGATGACTCATCTTTCGAGGCATCACTATCACCCCTGATTCAGATCGGACTGGTTCTTTTTTCCAGGGCAGGACCGATCCGACTTGTTGAAAATTTTTGCTTCCCCTGTTCAGATCAGTGGTCACTCTCCTTGCAATTTTTACCATCCCAACATACCTACCAATGCACATGGACTTTGAAACTTTTCAGAACTTCCAACCAATCCCGAAATGCTCTTATAACACGTGCGTGACTCTCGCCTCTGATAGTAACACAAAACCATGAATTCCTAACTAGCCTAAAATCCTATCTCTATTATACACGAAATTCACCCCATACCCGTTGGGGCTGCGACGACCTCACCTATTTAGCTCAGTCAATCCCCATAAATAGGGTTCGATAACCAAATTGTGTCGGCTTCCGTAACAACTTCTTCCAGATATGGCTTGAGACGTTGTCCGTTAACCTTGAATGTGTTTCCCCCTTTTTTATCCTCTAATTCAATAGCTCCATGGGGGAACACTTCCTTCACAATGAATGGACCAGTCCATCGTGACCGCAATTTTTTGGGAAACAAGTGTAACCTTGAGTTGTAGAGAAGTACTTTATGTCCCAAATGAAACTCCTTACGTCGGATGATTTTATCGTGAGATCGTTTCATTTATTCCTTTGAGATTTTAGCACTTTCATACGCATCGTTGCATATTTCTTCTAACTCGTTCAACTGAAGTTAGCGTGCTTCACCGGCTTTTTCCATGTCAAAGTTCACCCTTTTAATAGCCCAATATGCCTTGTGTTCAATTTCAACAGGAAGATGACAAGGTTTGCCATACATATAAAGAAATGGGGATATCCCAAGGGGATTCTTGTATGCAGTTCGATAAGACCAGAGCGCATCATTCAATCTGAGAGACCAATATTTCCTGTTAGGTTCGACTGTCTTTTCCAAGATATTCTTGATTTCCCGATTGGCTAACTCGGCTTGGCCATTCGATTGGGGGTGATAAGTCATTCCAACTTTATGGACGACCCTATACTTTCTCATTAGCTTTTCTATTGGCCTATTGCAGAAATGAGAGCCATTATCACTGATGATAGCTTTAGGAGCTCCGAAGAGAGAAAATATGTTTTCTTGTATGAATTTTATCACCACCTTGTTGTCATTCATCCTTGTAGCTATTCCCTCTACCCATTTTGAGACGTAGTCTACAGCGACGAGGATGTATCGAAAGCCAAAAGAGGGTGGAAAATGTCCCATAAAGTCAATTCCCCAGCAATTAAATAACTCTATAACCAGTATGAGGGTTAATGGAATCATGTCACGGTGAGTAATAGCTCCCATTCTTTGGCAACTATCACATAATTTATAATAACTAATCACATCTCGAAAGATTGGGGCCAAAAGAGACCGTTTTACAGGATTTTAGCAGCCATTTTATTTTTGGAGAAATGACCTCCACATGCTTCCGTATGACAAAATCGGATTACTCCTTGTATTTCTTCATTAGGTACACATTTTCAGATGATTTGATCGGCGCAATACTTAAACAAATAAGGATCATCAGAAAAGAACATGTGAGACCAAGTAATGAACTTTTTTCTCTCTTGTGGAGTCCAATTGGAGGGAACGGCCCCCGTGATAAGGTAATTCACTATATCCGCAAACCAGGGAAGAGAAGAAGTAGCAAATAGATTCTCATCCTAAAAATGCTCGTCTATGGGAATTGGATCAATAGGTACGTCGAACGATAGCAGTGACAAATGGTCGGCAACGACATTTTCTACTCATTTCTTATCTTGGATTGAGAGATTAAACTCTTGTAGGAGTATGATCCACCTGATTAGGCGTGGTTTAGCATCTTTCTTGGTCAGAAGATATTTGAGTGCCGAGTGATCAGTGAAGCAAATGATGGGCGACCCAACAATGTAAGAGCTGAATTTTTCAAGAGCAAAAACAACTGCTAGTAATTCTTTCTCCGTAATGGAGTAGTTAAGCTGGGGGTCGGATAATGTCCTACTAGTATAGTAAATAACATGAGCTTTCTTATTTTTCCTCTGTCCTAAAATAGCCCCAATCGCGTAATCACTTGCATCACACATAAGCTCGAATGGAAGTGACCAACCGGGAACTTGCATGATAGGAGCAGGAATTAACATGCTTTTTAATTTATTAAAAGCTTCTTGACATGCATTATTCCATTCAAACAGAGTGTCCTTCATAAGAATATTACTCAAGGGTCTCGCGATGGCGCTAAAGTCCTTGATAAATCTCCTATAAAATCCAGCATGGCCTAGAAAGGACCTCACATCTTTAAGCTATTTAGACGGGGGTAGCTCAGCTGTTACTTCGATTTTTCCTTGATCAACCTCAATTCCCCTAGTTGATACTATGTGGCCCAGAACTACACCCTCAGTAACCATAAATTGGCATTTTTCCCGATTGAGGACTAAGTCTTTTTCCACACACCGAAATAAAACTTTTTCAAGATTAGCTAAACATTGGTCGAAAGAGGGGCCGAAAACACTAAAATCGTCCATAAATACCTCAAGACCTTTTTCTATCATGTTGCTAAAGAGACTCAACATGCACCTTTGAAAAGTCACGGGGGCATTACATAATCCAAACGGTATACGTTTGTAAGCAAACGTGCCAAATGGACATGTAAAAGTCATCTTTTCCTGATCAAGTATATCCACTTCAATTTGATTATAGCCAGAATACCCATCTAAAAATAGTAGTAAGGATGGCCCGCTACTCGCTCAATCACTTAGTCAATAAAAGGTAAGGGAAAATGGTCTTTTCTTATTCCAGCATTGAGCTTTCGATAATCAATGCAAACACGCCACCCAGTGGTGATGCGTTGAGGTATTAATTCTCCTGTATTATTTTCAACCACATTCATACCCCACTTCTTCGGAATGACCTGAATTAGTCTCACCCATTTACTATCGGAAATGGGATAGATAATCCCAGCATCTAACAATTTGATGATTTCCGCTCGAACTACATCTTTCATGGTTGGGTTCAGTCGCCTTTACATTTCTCTCGAGGGCTTCACCTCCTCCTCGAGGTGGATTTTATGGATACAAATCAACGGACTTATACCTTTCAAATCTTCTATTGTCCAACCAAAATCACTTCTATGCTTCCGCAAAACATTCAACAACTTTCCCTCTTGCTCTTTTTTTAAACTAGAAGAGACAATAATAGGAAACGTATCATTTTCTCCTATAAAAGCATATTTTACATGAGAGGGTAGTCTTTTTAACTCAAGACTAGGAAATCTATCTTCAGAGGGGATCATGCGTGATTCCCGCGAGGGTAATTCCTCAAATCTAGAAATGCAGTCAACATCAAAAGTCACTTCATCTTGCAACAAGACTCTCAACTCCTCCACTTTACACTCATACTCAGTATAGGAACTCTCTCTCTCAAAATCTTTCACTAAACAAACTTCAAGCGCATCCCCACCTATGATCTTCTCAATGTGCTCCTCCACTACCTCTTCAATAAGATCAACCGCATAAATTTCATCCTCATCGCCCATTTGGTTAGCAATATTGAAAATGTTGGTCTCGAGGGTCATGTTTCCAAAAGTGAGTTGCATTTGGCCATTATGTGTGTTGATCAAAGCATTAGTAGTAGCTAAAAATGGATGGCCTAAAATTCTGGGAACATGATTACTAGAATGGGGGGAAGGCTCTGTGTCCAAAATGATAAAGTCTACAGGGAAGTAGAATGTGTCCACTTGAACAATCACGTCCTCCACAATCCCTCAAGGTACTTTCACTGTTCGATCTGCTAACTATAGAGTGATTCAGGTAGGTTTAAGATCACCTAAATCAAGCTGCTTATAAATAGAGTATGGAAGGATATTCACACTCGCACCTAAGTGGAGCAGTGCTTTTTCAACTCTACGCTCTCCAATAACACACGAGATTGTAGGTGCACCAGGATCTTTGAATTTTGGTGGAAGATCATTAAGAAGGACCGAGATCACATTTTGTGCTAAAAAGACGTTCTTCTTCACCTTAAGCCGTCGTTTGATATTCAAAAGATCTTTGATGACTTTGGCATAGGCATGAATTTGTTGGATAGCATCCAGAAATGGTAAGTTCAACTTTACTTGCTTCAGAACATCTAACACTTTAGTACGTGAGGTTCCCTTTTTGGGTGGTGCCAAGCGTTGAGGAAATGGAGCAGCAGTGGGCGGTTTTACTTCAACTTTAGGCTCACCTGCTTCATCCTTATCATCCATATGCAATGGGGTCTCCTCGGACTCTAAAACTTCTTTAACTTTAGATTCTTTGGGAGGTGGTGGCACTAGATCAATTACGCGACCACTTCGCAGCTCCGGCGAATCCGATGATGTAGATATAACCGTAGTTTGCCCTTGGGGAGGTCTTTGGCCTTGAGCTGGGAATTTACCCTTCTCCTGAGTATTCAATTCAGATTGCAACCTAGAGATGCTAGTATGAATTTCCGTGAACATTCGATCATACTTAGCATTGTTCTCCTTTTGATATTGGATGAGTTGATTCAGATTATCCTCAAGAGATCTCCTAGATGGAGTAACATACGAACCAAGAGATGGTACTTGCATAGGGGTTTGCATCGGAGGAGGCATTTGCTGAAATTGAGGAGGGGGTGGAAGCAAAGCAACATGTGAATTATGAGTAATCCCGCTTTATGGTTGTCTATAGTTGAAACCAGGATGATTCCTCCAAGATTGATTGTATGCATTCCCCTGAGGTACATTAAAATTTCCATGAAACCCTCCTATAGCTTCTACTTACTTAATGTACATTTCTTTGTAGGCAGGTATTATAGGACACCCTTTGGTAGAATGGCCATCTATACAAATGGCACATACTTTCTCCTTTCCACCTTAGATGGGTCCGAAAACTTCTCTCAATCGCACCTCAAGTATGTCTCTAAAACTCTTTTCCAATTGGTCAAATCGACGATCTAACAAAGTGTCTTTGTCCAAGTGATAAATACTAGACGCAACAGGCGAGTTGGACACTTGTTAATTTTTATTTTGGCTATTGGGGTCAGAAATATCCCATGCTTGCGTAGTCTCTGCTATGTATTTCAGATGAGCCTCAGTATCGCTTGAGTCTAGCTCCCAAAATGGTCTTTCACACATTGTCTACACGAGTTGTTTAGATGATATAGTAAGCCCTTGATGAAAGAATGAAATGAGATGATGTTTTTAAAACCCATGATGTGGGCAAGCGCTAACTAACTCCTGAAAACGTTCCCAACACTTGTTGAAAGCTTCATTCTCATTTTAGCAAAAAGTTTGGATTTGGGCTTTGATGGAGTTGGTTTTGTGCTATGGAAAGAACTTAGAGAGAAACTTAGTCTGCATATCTCTCCATGATAAAACAGAATTCGGAGGTAGTGACCATAGCCAGGTCTTAGCTTTATCCTTTAAAGAAAAAGGGAAGAGCTTTAACCGGATAACATCTTGTGGGCAGGTTTGATCACCAAACCTCTCACATGCTTCTTCGAATTCTCTAATATGGAGATATGGCTTTTCTGAATCCATACCATGAAATGTAGGAAGAATTTGAATCATCCCATTACAAAAGTGGAACTGACCAGCATTATAAGGAAGTAAAGTGCAAACAGGGGTGACAGTTCGCTCAAGAAATAAGAGATATTTCATGGGAAGATACGGTAACTCTTCCTCTCGAGCACCAACACCAACACTACCGTGCACAGACATATTGCTACCAAACGATTCAGAACCCTCACTCGGTGTTTGACTCAATGTGAGACTTGTGATTGAATTTTGAGGTGAAGGAAGTGGAACCCAAAAGTGTGGAGGGTCGGTGGTATGAGAATTTTTAGAATTAGCTTTAGCAATGGGATTTTCAAAAACTTGGGTTGAAAATGGATTTTGCATATAATCTTATGAGAGATGAGATTAATTTTTTTTTTAGAGAAACAAATTAGGATTAATTTCACTTTTCGAAGTATCACCAATTTACTCGAATCCCCGGCAACGGCGCCATTTTGATCGAGTGGAAAATCGAGTGTCCGTGTAATACGCTAGTCGTTGTTATCGACTTCCAACCTCAATACAAAAAAACTAAACTTGTAACTACACTCTTAAGGAGTATAGTGGTGAGTCTGGGTATCGAATCCACGGGGAGTTAGGACTTGTGAACGTGACGACAAAGGTAAGGTAGTTTAATCCTAAAGTTGATGTTAAAAGAAAAGAAAAGAAAAAGATGATTGACTTTTGGATTTTATCTATGAATCAACTAAATTAAATTAAATTAACCTACGCAAGCAAAATTAACTAACTATGAAGTAATTAATATGAATGAAGAAATGGGTTAAGAATACACTCCCCCAAACCCTAGTGTGTATGCCAGTACAAAATTAGTCATAAATTAGATAATTGACCAGACCCAATCTTTAGTACTCCAAAGTATTACATATATGAGGTTCAAGCACGCATTATACATAATCAAAGAATGAATAAAGAAGTGTTGCAATAGTTCATGGGTGTTGCATCCTTAAGCACCCCGGTTACCTAGGACAAACGAGGGCAAAAGGTCTACAATGGTTGTGAAACTATACAACACGATCTAATCACTTATTTAATTTAGAGGAAAAATTTTATACCTATGCATACCATATCGGGTTGGGTTCATGCATCCACACCCTTAAAAACTTAGCTTAACATGATTAAAATAAAATAAAACTTAAAACTAAAAGTGCAAAAATTCATAACTAAATCTAGAAAATTGAGAACATGACTTGAATTGGGATCGAAAAACTAGAAAGCAACAATTAATTAAATTAACTATGAAAGCAGTAAAAATAATAAATTAAAATTACTTGCAATGGATGAATGATGAATCTTGAATAGAACTTTGAATATTGAATAGTAGCCAAACTTCAAAACTAGGGTTCTTGGATACAAGAATCCTTTAAAAACTAACTACTAGCCTCCTACAATGTGAAAAAACAAACCTCCTTTCTTCCTACTAGGGTTTGCCCTTTTATATATCTCAAAAATGACTCTTCCCATGGATCTCCACGTTTTACAACTAATAAAAAGGAATTATACAAGAAATTTCAATAGTTCTCTTCAGCTTCCAGAATTAATTTCAACTTTGACTTTCTGTCTCCAACTTTAAATGGGCATAACTTCTTCACCGTAGCGCAGGTTGGGGTGACATTTTTTCCAATGTTCTTGTAATTTAGAGATCTTCAACTTTCTAGTTTTCCCCACCTCCGGAATATCGCTATAAAATTATGAAAATACCCTTGAACTCCCCATTTCTTGCTTTCTTTCACTATTTTGCATTCTCTTTCGCACTAATTTGCATGAAATACCTGTCAAATACATAAGAGATACACAAAATACGAAATACTTGCTAAAAAGGGTTAGTAGCATAAAAATAAGACAAAACCAAGCTATTTACAATGCAGAGGATCATAAAAATACCGAAATTAAGGGGATAAATGTGAAGAATTTATGCCTAATCAAATATAGCCAACACGAATTTCTCCATGTTTAAATTATAAATATGCAGTGCCTTAATCCTTGTTACTAGAGTGGTTAAGATGAAATTTGAAAAGAGTGTTGCTCAAATCAATTTATAATATCAGCTTTCGAGGTCCAAATGCCCCCTTTCATAGCATATTTGAAGGGCCAAAATCACTAGTTGCAGATGTAACTCAACTTAACTACAAGTGTTTGGGTTGGGGTCCATTCCCGAAAATTCAATAGAAAAATTCAAAAGAAGATCATATACTATATATAATATTCGTATTATGGAACTATAACATAAGTCATTGTGCTCTACCTCATTCTTGGAAAGTGGAATTACAAGAAATGTGAAATCAATCATGCTTATCAATTACAACAAGTGTTTTAGTAATCAAGTGCGCCAAGAAGAAAAATAATTGAATTTACCAATACAAAACACTAAACAAAACTTTAAATTCAGGTGGGCTACGATAACATATAATCCTTTTGTTTCAGAAAATGAAAATAGGGAATTATTTTGTTCTTTTCGGTTAAACAGATGCAGAACACACTTTTAAAATACATTACCATTGTCATCAAGGACCCTCACTTTTATGCACGGATGTGTGTGTGATATACTGTATGACATATACCATATAGATAAGGTCAAAAGGTCAATCATAATGAATGTGCTTTGAGCAAAATATTGATGCAAGCATTACTCTGTATCCTAGACACAAATTAAATGGAATAAATTATAAGTAAATTTAAAATATAGGCGACGAGGAACCCTTGTACCTAAGATAGCACGCATGCATACTTACACACATGTGATGGATTTCCACATCCAAATCAATAATGTTACAACATAACCCAAATTCTTCAAATCAAATGACAACCTACACCAAACCCCGTGAACCAAAAGGAGCCTTAATGCAGCGTATGCCTCTGCCTCTGCCTCTGCCTCTGCCTCTAATGGAATTCATAGTAAAAAACACAATACATGCTAGGCACCGAAAATTGATGGTAAAAATCTGAATGCCATTGCCAGGTCAACAAACTATAAACCATATAAACTACTTGACTGCCTAGAATTATGCATAAAAGAAAAGACAACATCCTTCTTTCACGTGGCAAACAATCAAAACTAGTGGTTTCATTTGTATTCAAACAAATATGCGAAGAGTATACAATATCATACATGTTACAAGTGACCAAAATTACTTACAAATTTCCTTCTGTGCGAGGACTGTAAATATTTTTTCTGTCAAATGGTTTACCTCTCCTGGGAACATCAACCAGATTATAGAACTCCGATAAATTCTTCCTAATCGACATTTTTTCTTCTTTTTGGTGGCCGAGGCCCAAGGGCAGTAATGCCCCAATAGTAGCACCATAAACCGCTGAAGACTGTATGACAGAATCATAAGCTTTTGCAGAGAGATTCAAACCTTCAATGTTGGCCCTCAAATACAAAACAAATAGGTAACTTCAAAAAAAAATATAGAGCTTATATCGTAAGTCCTAATCTAAAAAATAGATAGGACGCACTCAATTACCACATGTTATTTTTACGCCCTATGGGGTGTCTGTGCCACTCCCTGGGTCACTTGGTCATTCTTTTGAATATCATAAGTCCTAATCTAAAAAATACAGAGCTTATATCGTAAGTCATATTCTAAAAATCGGATAGTTAGCACTCACTTCCCACATGTTATTTTTAAGCCCTATGGGGTGTTTGTGCCACTCCCTGGGTCACTTGGTCATTCTTTTGAATTCCTCCACCCCTTAACGCTCACTTTGAACCCCAAAACGAGCCTATATTATTTAATTTCTACAACCGGGAGCCTCGTGGGAATGAGGTCACCTCCCGTTGGTTACTTTTGTGCCCCATGGGGTGTTCGTGCCTCTCTCTGTGACACTCAGTCGCTAAAGTTAAGATGTATAGTGTATTCCTACAGTTAATAAATTTATTAGTTACTTTAAAATGAAAAAGAAAACTAGAAAAATAAAACTATTACTTCCAAGTACTATCAACAATACATAAATCTTTTAAGGAACTACTCCGAAAAATTAGATACAACAATATATGATTGAGGGGAAGAGAGGATGAGTTAATGACAAAAAAAATGAGAGAGTGAGTTAGCCCATCTAATAAATTACTTACAAGCAGACCAAATGACAACTCTCATACTTGAACATAAAAAAAAAGAGTGGGGCATAAATAGATATACCCACCATCTACATTAATTATCCACAAAAAATGATGATGTACTACATGTATCATAGCTAGATATACTCATTATGTACATCATTCAAAAAAATGTCTCCAAAAAAATGTACATCGAAAAATCACGAATAAATGCATCGGTCCTCCTTTGGCTTTCTAGAAATTGTGTCGACAAAGTGCTCCAAATCATATCAAATAAGGTTGAATAAATTCAATGAACTCATATTGAAGTTCATTGATCTCATGAGTTTGATATGACGACTTTCCATTCAACTCCTTCATCAAAACAAGACAAATAAAATTACATTTAGCTTTTCTCACATCTAAATAAAAAGGAAAGTAAAAACATATTAAAAAATATATGACCTTCATTTTTATAGATTTCGATGAATTTTCCAAGAGCTCTCGTATGAACTTCAATACAAAAAAAAACACACACAATTTCTCCTCGTTGTTTAGGGCCCTGAAAATAAAGGAGTTAGTCTATTACTCATGTCAAATGTGAATACCTAGATATTAAATTTAATTTATCGAATAAATATCTTAGATTTCTCCCAGTTTAGTAATGATCGTTTTCCTTTGATTGTCAAAAACGATCTAATTCCACTTCAATAAAAAAACATAATTATATTACAATTATGTAAAATGAAATCAATAATTTTATAATAAGCATTTATTTAGGACACTAGCTACTTACGTGTTTATAAAGAGCTTAAGGTCCAATCTCGGTTCCCCATGTAAAGATCAACCCAAAACACAGTGTTCGAAATAAAGTCGATCACAAGCAAAACCCAACGATGCCTATATTATGAAGAATAATTGGAGATTAGTAATATTATACATACACACATTTATTATGCTAAAAAACTTATACATATCTACAAAACTTACCCGGTATTGAATGGAATAACAAATATTTGTCTGTTTGATGCCTTCTGTAAAGTTTATGTTATAAATTGATGCCCAATGTTTTTAGAAAATGCGTCCCGAATGGAGAGGGGATTTACTAATCCAATAAATTCAAACCTCCTTCCAAATTTTTCATATAGGCATCTACACATAAACTAAACGCACGTGAGTTAGAAGGGCATCCATGTATGCAAAAATGTAAACTCCATCTAACCTCATGTATGCATTCACAAATTAAATAAAACATGGTAAAACTTAAATCTAACCTCATGTATGCGATAATGCAAACTCCATCTTACAAAATCGTATTAATTCATTTTTTGGAATACAAGTGAACTCAAGATCATCATCAAAAATAGTCACTGGAATCTGCATCGTATTTATCGTCATGATATTATCAAGCATATTGGCAAATGAAATAATTGCACCATCTTTGCCACCGAAATCTTTCTTTTTTTCCTTACTTTTTACCTGATCAACAATGTCAAAATACAAAAGGCCAAATTACAATTATGCTCACATTAACTAGTCCAAGTTGAGTACAAACTAAGGAATAAGTTTTTTAAGCATTCCAAATCTTAATATAAATAGTGAAGAAACCGAATTCAAAGGTAACAACGGTGCATTTCATTAAACATAACTTCACATAGATTTTTCTAAAAGAAAGAGTTTCTAGTGAGATGATAAAATATACAATTAAAATATTTGTCTCCAATTGCATGCACTAACTCCCAATTCACATATACATCGAAGCACCTACGAATTTTTTACGAAGTGTGCCAAAATGACTGATAAATTGTTAAGGCCCTTTCACACTCACGTAAACATGTATTACAGTCTGGTTTGCGCAGCAGTTGGAACATCAAGCTTGAGGAGGACCAAAGGAACTAGCTATAATTTCAAAGTAATTCTAAGCAAATTTACACATAGCCTAACAAACAAAACGAGTGAAAAAATATGAACTATATCATTTAATATTGGAGGCAAGATAGACTTTTGTCGCTTGAAAGCTTGTCTATAAGTCTCAATCTTTCTTAAGTTAAGAAGCCAGAGCAAGTGCATGTGAAAGTTCGCCTAATAATCGAACTGAGTTCTTCTTCCACTTTGAGCTCGACTATTGCGACTTCCTTGACCCGACCCCTAGATTTCAAATTACTAATAGACAGAGACTACCTCCACTTCCCTTAATTAGCTTGTTGAAGAACGGGCTTGACTATATAATAAAGGGCTTGAGTATATAGAACTATAGGCCTATTAGCTATGCAATTTATTTAATCAAATAAGTTCAAAAATTTTATGCAAGAGGTTATTTGTGATTCTCCCAACCATCATATCCCCCAACCACAGTGGTTTTATTGAAGGAAGAAGTATGTAAGGTAACATTTTTCATGCTCAGGGGATATTCACTTAATGGGAAAAAAGATCATGGTGCTAATGTGATAATCAAACAGGATATCATTATTTCTCATCTCACCACCATCATCATCATCATCATCATCATCATGCTTAAATTATACCAATTTTGTTGCAAATGCACCTTCCTAAATGTTTTGCATTTAATTAATTACACCAATGCATCACTATTTTCTTTCATTTTGGGGGAGGAACAAGAATTTATATTCTCAAATCATGTCGCCTGCCCTCATTTTATTTCCTCTGCGGCTAATGTCATAGATTTCCACATTTCTAAGAAATTTCCTGTGCTGTTGCTTCTTAATGTACACCACTCTTCCAATTTGTTAGTTGTCGTGCTAAGCATGCTCTTTGTTTTTGTTGCCATTGTATAAAAGAGGGAATAGATGATATCAACATTGTATTTTTCAAAGAACAGAATCTGTAGCAACTCTATTCTACTCATTTAAACACTCCTCTCTACCCTCTATCTCTGTACATATATATTATATATAAAGAATAATGCTCCTGAGTGGGATTCCCATTCAGTAGGTATACAGCTGTTCTTTCCCTTTTTTCAGTACAACATCCTTTTTTTTTCCTTGTGTTGCTAGAGATTTTTCATACAAATAAGGGGTGAGTGGTTTATTTTTATTGAATCCCTACAGTGTATGAGAAGAGATATGAAAGAGTGGAAAGGGAATTTATTATGAGAGAAAGTTGAATACCTCCAGCAGATTTAAACAATTAAAGATTGAAATTCATTGTGTAACATACCGTCAAAACAGTCTCTAAAGCAGATTTTTTTTCGCCATCGAATGCAAGTCAGTCGGTATCTGCAATGCACAATGAAATACGAGTAGATGAAAATAGTTGAGATAACATAATGAAAGCTGACATACGAGACTTTTAAGCAAATTCTTTCAACATAAAATTTTATCAAAGTAATATAAAATAACAGTTAGTTATTCAGGCTGCAGGGTCCTCTGTTTCACAACAGGGGAACTTTATTTCTTTCTTTTTTTATGAAAAGGATAATATATTAGAAACAGGGCCAAAGCCCAAAACATAAACCAAACTCACCATCCGGTACAAACCGGCTATGGCTCAAGAAAAAGACACAAGTCCCCAAACTAAAACACAAAACAAATCCCACCAAACACTAGCCAAGGACTGCCAAGCTCAAACTCATAAAACAAAAGAAATAAATAGCTAAAAGAGTACATGAAGCAACCTCGCATCTTCAAGAACCATCCAAGCGTCAAGGCAAAACCTGAAACGATCACACGTGTCTGATGAAACCGCTAAACCACGAACGCAAAACTAATACCTCACAAAACAAGTCTTGGGACAATCAAATGCAATTGCATAGATAAAAACCTCTATTTCAGTTAATTTACATTAAAGATTTGATGACTTTAGTCTAAATAAGGCTAATTGGGCTATGTTGAATGGTAATTTGGGTAAAACTCATTTATCCAATGGGTTTTGGCCTTATATATATGGATCGGATCCGTGTTCGGGCATAATTCGGGTATGTTGAGCTCGAACTTCTACATTCAACAAATGTAGAAATTGTTGTAATCAACATTCTAAAAAGAGCCTTGGGAAGTCGAACGACGAGAGACTGCCTAGTATATAGGGGTGACTTTTATTATTGGATATAATATTATAAAAAGATCAACTATTATCATGTAATAATTCAACAGAATGTCTAAATCAATTTAATAATAATCAATGTTTAAAAAAAGTTAAAAATATCCTTTATATGGACAATCAAAATGATTTCATTTGATCTTTTAGGTGCTTCACTTGATCATTGATAATGAACTCAAGTTATTGAATGTGGCATGGATAATGAATTCAAAATGTGGTATGGAATGTAAAAAAAAAGTTACCTCAACACACGATAACACAAACTCTTTAGGCTAAGCAACATGTGAATTGTGTGCATCTTTAACAACATACATCTCCGCGTTAGGTACCGGTACAGGAAGATATGCTTCAGCAGAGTGAACGTCAGTTATTGATACACTTATATAATTATCCCCCAATCGAACGTTGTGGGTAAGATTATTAGGTGAAATACTATCAAAAAACACCCAGACGCAAAAAATTCGCACGTGAATTCATTGTCAATCTACATTGTTTTCCCTATATAAAAAAACAAAATGCATAATTAATGGCATATATATACTAATAAAAAAATAAAGATCACTAATATAATTAAAGTTGTTACAAACCTTCCCAATATTAGATTTAGGATCCGGCGGTGAAATTATACGTTGTCTATTCACATTGTTTTGGGCCTATATACACATGAAATATTCCAAAATAAGTATAGTAAAGTATGAGACATAAATGTAATAAAGTTTTACCAATTACGTGATTTCGTTTGATCTTTTAGGTGCTTCGTTTGATCATTGACAATGAACTCAAGTTATTTAATGTGGCATGGAGAATGAATTCAAAATGTGGCATGGAATGTAAAAAAAAGGAAGTTACTTCAACACACGACAACACAAACTCTTTAGGCCAAGCAACATGTGAATTGTGTGCGTCTTTAACAACATACATCTCCGCGTTAGGTACCGGTACAAGAAGATATGCTTCAGGAGAGTGAACGTCAGTTATTAATACACGTATATAATTATCCCCCAAGCGAACGTTTTGGATGGAATCATTAGGTGAAATACGATCAAAAAACACCCCAGATGCAACAACATTCGCACATGAATTCAATGCCAATTTACATTGTTTTCCCTCTATAAAAAAACAAAATGAATAATGAATGACATATATATACTAATAAAAGAATAAAAATCACTAATATAATTAAAGTTGTTACAAACCTTTTCAATATTAGATTTAGGATCCGGCGGTGAAATTATACATTGTCTATTCACATTGCTTTGGGCCTATATACACATGAAATATTCCAAAATAAGTATAGTAAAGTATGAGACATAAATGTAATAAAGTTTTACCAATTATATGATTACCTTCTCTTTTTTCCTCTTGGATGGAGAATCACATGATTCTCTCACATAATTTAAATCCTTTCCATATTTTTTTTATTATCACTTTTCTGACTATTTGAGGAAATCTTCTCAATTAACGACGGTGCAGGTGATCTACTTTGATACTTCCTCAATTCTTCCATTGCCTCCTGAAGTTGTTGATCTTTTTCTTTAGCCTTCTCCTCTTCTTGATGAAGTCTAGACTCTAATTCTTGAACATGTTGTTTCGATCCTTGTCTAGGGATATGAAAGTAAGTTGTAGGAGTGACTCCTTTTCCCATCCCCCTTACTCGACCACTATACTCTGGAGTACGAAGTGTTAAGGTTAAGACGTCTAAAGTCCCTTGAGTTACTAAGCACCCATCATGGACTTGCTTCTTCAAAGCGTCCTATAATAAAGCAAATTATTAAGAGTGTTGTTAAATCATATTCTTTTCAATCCTCATATGTAGTATATATCCATATTTATAAAGATTATATAATATACATGTCCGCGTTTGGTACTTTTGAAAGTAACTCACAATTTTTTCACCAACCTCCTCAATTGCATCGTCTATATATTTTCTATTTCTCGATTTTTGGGCAGTTATCCATATAAGAGACCTATCATACTCATCAAATGCATCTCCATGTCTCTTTTTCTGTCCCAATTATAAAATAAAATATAAGAAATTAAGAACCCAACACAAAATCCCCACAATGAATTAATTATAGTCGTATACTCTACAAATAATATAAGAATTCAACTACGTACCATAATATCCTCAAGACCTGCATACCCCAACTTACTAAGCTTGTGGTTGAACTTATTTCGTGCTCTCCTTTCTCGTTGTACATCACTTAATTTCTACGCATTAAATTTATGATAATGTAAGAATTTAACCATACCGTGGATAAATGTTACATTTATATAATAAAATGAATTTAATATACACCTCAAACTTTGGGGATAGTCTTCCTCTTACAAACGCATCCCAATCCTCCTGATCAATAAACTTTTTAAACTTTTTTGGACGGTTCCAAAGATTACCGGGACCATCTTTAAATGGCTTAACACAAATCCTGGTGAGTTCTCCTTTGAAATTCTTCCACAAACAACCAACAGTGGATATAACTCCCTTCTTTGATTTGGGGTACATGTTGAACTTGGCCTATAATTAATGAATATTATATTACATAACGGAATTAAATAATACCAATATAGACTTCAAAGAACATCAATATAAATTATTAGCATTTACCTCCACAGCTACCCATAAATTCTCTTTTAATGACTTTGGGACTTTGGGCCAACTTGGATAACTTATGGGCACCATTGTCCTTGCCAAAAGACCCCTATAACTTGAGAAATCCTTCCATGTATCACCATTTGGTTGTCCTTTTCTATTGCGAGTTACTAGTATATGATCACAAGAAGCCCTTTTTCTTATTTGTTCTAAAACAGCCATGCCTTTGACTTTTCATTGTTTATTACTTGAATTTTGTGATGACTTTGCTAAATCGTCTGGACTTTTTGAATGAAAATCATCTTCCTCATCCATATACACTACAATGACAAATAAATAGATTTAATTAAGTGTACATGTTGATGAATAAAAAAGAATAACAAATGATATGTTGAAATTAATTTGCAGGAAGCAAGAGCATTATTAATAAAAATAAAACATATGTTATTCATAATTTTACCTGTAGAGACACTCCCTTGTTGTCTTTGGATTTGACATGAAAATACCGGTCACTCCCCTAATTTCAAAACAAGGGAAAAACATGTATTTTTTTCCAATCCCGGGGATTGGGAAGTATGAAAATCCTGGGAAGTATGAAAATCAATAACACTACCCCAAATTTGATAACGAGTCAATTCATCTCATATGTACACCAAAAGATATTCACCATAAATGATAATCGCCATCAACCATTAAAATATAAATTATAAAATGTAAACTAAACATAGATAACTCTTTAAAAATCATAGATAACTCTAAGCATAAGCAAAAAATAACTGACACTCTATTTATTTTTTATTATCAATCCAAATTCCCTCACAATCCACACGTGCACACGAATCTTCACTTTCATTAATCAACTCGATGTTTGGAAATCCGTTGGTGGCGACATGATTTTCGGCACATCCAGCAGAGTAGTCATCATCATCACAACCATAGTTATAAACTCTTTGTGGATTCACAAGAACGATTGACCATTTAGGATCAAGTTGGTATTAAACATAAAAAACCTGTTTGGCGTGAGAAGCTAATATGAAGGGCTCACTCTTATGGCCAACTCTACAAAGATCAACATATTTAAAGCCAAGCTCATCTACTATAATACCATTACCGTTGTCAACCCAATCTCACTTGAAAACTGGAATTTTGAAAGTGAAATAATCAAGCATCTATATTTCACTGATGACACCATAGAAACTCAAATTTGAAACCACAGGATGCTTATCCTTTGCACTAGCAACTTGCATTGTTGTGGCCGTAATGTTAATTCCACTATTTTGTCTAACTCGTTCATCATCACGTTCTTTCATGTGGTAACGACAACCATTAATGATATAACCCTAATATTTTATTACGTCTCGACGAGGTCCCCAAGCTATCCAGTTTAAGATGTCTGAAACATTGTTGTTGGGGAGATTTAGCTCCTTTTCAACATGATTTGTCTTAAATGTTAGTTACAATTTTAATAGTATATTAAATCATCACATATTGATATTAATCATACTCTTTCATGAATCCATCCAATAATGGTCTTGTTATGTTCATCTTGTAACCATTTTTCATCTTTGCACTTTCGAGGATACTTTTGCCTCAAGATGTCCATATTCTCCCTATAAGAGTGTTAATAGTGAACAATCTTTTAACCATTAAAACAAAATACAATATAGTACATGATTTGTTACAAAAGCAACAAAAAGATAAATTACTCGATATATGGTTAAACATCATCTGTGTTTTGCAACACATAACGATGTGCTTGCTCCCATGACAATTCGTCTACCTCAATTACTTTACCACCCCCTACTGATTTTCCATCGCATATTATATCATCGTCATCATCTGTTGTGTTTCCACCTAATGGAACCCCAACGGCATCAAGCCCATGAAAAAATTCCTTACAAAATTCAATTGTTTCTTCGACAATATAGCGTTGGGCGATGCAACCTTCCGGAATACTTCGATTGTTTACTTGGCCCTTTAAGAATTTCATGTTCCTACAAACATTTTAAATAAAAAAAATAGTAATAATGTTTACTTATAACCTTATAAAGTAACGGCATATTTTTTTAACCATGTGCAAACCTTTCAAATGCATACATCCAACGAGCGAAAACTGGACCACATAGTTCAACCTCCCTAACGAGATGTACCATTAGATGCACCATTATATCAAATAATGCTGGATGGAAGTACTTTTGCAACAAACACAATGTGATCAAAATGTCTTCTTGAATATTGTTCAACTTCTTCACATCCACTTCTTTTGCACAGAGAGCATTAAAGAAAAATCACACCCTTATGATTGCAAATCTAACATGCTTTGGTAACACGGATCGAATGGCCACTGGAAGTATATGTTGCATGAGTATGTGACAATCATGGGACTTGAGACCAAAAAATTTTAACTCTTCCATCGAAACAAGGTTACTAAAATTTTATGAGTATCCATCGGTAACTTTGAGTTGAAGCAACGTCTCACATACCCTTTTCTTCTCCTCTCTAGACAATGTATAAAATGCAGGTGGTAAATGCGTTCGTTTTCCCTTATCTTGTGGTGCCAACTTCCCTCTTAAACCCAATTTTACAAGATCAAGACGACTCTTGACTCCATCTTTTGTTTTACCGAGAATGTTAAGTAGCGTCCCGATTATGCTGTCACAAACATTCTTCTCAATATGCATAATATCCAAATTGTGTCAAAAAAGCAAATGCTTCCAATACCCCAACCTAAAGAATATTGATTTTTTCTTCTAACATTTGGAGATATTAGGCTCATCCGTATTCTCCTTAGCGCATTTACTCTTTTGTTTCAATTTATCCTTCCCCTTTGTTATTTGCGCTTCAAAAGGACCCGTCTTTTTCCCCAACATGCATTAATATTTTTAACTTGCTCTAGTATTTGCTCTCCGTTCAACGGATTAGGTTGTTCACGAAACTCTTGCTTACCATTAAAAGCTTTCT
The DNA here is from genome assembly GCA_949130495.1 of Sambucus nigra. Classification (NCBI taxonomy): domain Eukaryota; kingdom Viridiplantae; phylum Streptophyta; class Magnoliopsida; order Dipsacales; family Adoxaceae; genus Sambucus; species Sambucus nigra. The sequence goes on along the minus strand of OX422213.1, from coordinate 212,812,610 downwards.
TTTGCTTTCGAAATGGATGATTTTGTGGAAGAAGTCTTCTATGTGATGTATATACATTCTTTTTCGAATGTTTTAATAGAATAGAATCTGTTTCTTCACCACAAATTGGACAAGCATAGTACCCCTTTACAGCACAACCACACAAATTACCATATGCAGGGAAATCATTAATGGTCCAAAGTAATACCTCCTTCAAAATAAAGGATTCTTGGAGGTAAGCATCATAAGCTTGTACACCTTCATCCCAAAAGGTTTTCAAGTCCTCAATTAATGGTGCCAAATAAACATCGATATCATTTACAGGTTGTCGCGACTTGATATCAAAATTGTTAACATCAAAAAATTTCTCTATGTGCTCAGCGACGGCTCAAAGTTATAAGTTGACAACATGATCTGCCAACAGTTATGCTTACTACTAAGAGTACTATGTGGGTTAATTCCATCCGCTGAAAGTGCTAACCGAAGGTTTCTAGCTTCGTTTCCAAACTTTGGCCACTTGTCATCCACCAACTTCTATGCAGGAGAATCCGCGGGGTGACGTAACTTACCATCAACTTGTCTTTCGTTTGCATGCCAAGTCAAGGCCTTTGCAGTTTGTACTGATTGAAACCACCTTTTGAACCTAGTAATCGGCGGAAAATACCATAATACTTTTGCAGGCACTCCTACCTTCACCTCGGTTGTATTTTTTTTCAACTTATACCTCGTTGTTCCACAAGTAGGGCATTCAGTTGAATCTTTGTACTCCTTTATATAGAGTATGCAATCATTAGGACATGTATGTATTTTTTCATACCCCATCCCGAACACAGACAACGTCCGTATGGCCCTTTTCGTAGATAAAGGCAATTCATTATCTTCTGGGAGCAATTGGGCAAATGATTGAAGCATGTTTGAAAAGCTCGTATCAATACACCCACTCTTTGCTTTCAAATTGAGTAAACTCACCAGTGCAGACTTCTTCATAAACTTTATACACCCTTTTTAAAAGGGATTTTTGGCATCCTCAAGCAGCTTCTCAAATGATTTAGGATCCCCCATAAAGTCTTCATTTATCGTCTCAAATATCTCCCCCATATCATCAGCATCTTTTGGATTTTTGACCAAATTATCGTGATGGATGGGGTCACCCATATTGACATGTGAGAAGGTTGAATTATGAGCAACTTCCCCATGACATATCCATATACGATAACTTTGATCAATACCGTTCGAATATAAATGACCTTTAATTTCTTTTAAAGTACATTTAAAATAATCTTCACATGATGTACATGGACACCGTGCAGCTTCACTATTTAGAGCATTCCTCTCTGTAACTTTAAGAAAATATTCAAACCCTTGCAAGTACTCGTTTGATAATCTATCCATAGACATCCACGACTTGTTTGTTCCCATTTCTCAAATTGTACCTATATTAAGATTGTAAATATTAGTTGTACAAATGTGATTTTCATATAAAATAACACAATCCTCAAATCATATTAATTTTTCAATTTCTAATTTGTAAAGTATGCATGTGTTTTATACGATTCATCTTTGCTTAAGTCACAAATAATATTATTAATGATGTAATACTAACACCTCCGACACACATTAACTTTATTACCAACGATAATTGATAGAACGGATGCATTTTAACTCAAGCTCCAGATAAAGTATTTGTGTGTATAATAAGTATTTGGTAATTTCTTTTGTATTTATTTTGTGTATATAATATGTATCTGTTACTCTGTTAAAAAACAAAACAAAATTAATCTACCAGGGTCACATTTACCATTCACACACATGTTATCATTCATTAATGATAAATACTCTAAGTGTAAAAGTACACTAATCTTGCTTATTGAGAACAAAATTCACTTCTTAGATTCCTTTGGTTCTGTAGTATTATTGCTTTCACTTTCCAATACAATTCACACCAGCACTCTTCCAATTAATATTGAAAACATGAAATTATGCTCAATATGACATCATCAATGCTCTTCCCCAAATTCAATACTAATTTTATCATTGAAATTCTATTATACGAACAATGGGCCTATTTACGAGCATTAAAATGATCCCATCACATTAAATTCAAACTCATCTAACATTAATTGGATTTCATTAAAATCGCATTTCATAAATCTTATTTCTTTCTAGATCCATACAAAGTTTGGGGGGAAAAGCGAAAAGAAAGAAAAAAATTAAAAATTAAGCTTTCTTGGCTATTGCCCTGGGCCTGCGATTGCCACCAGTGGGCTCCGACTCTACGAGCTGAGGCAGTTTCTCCCAGGAACGACAGAATTCAACAAAAATTCTTCATTTTCTCATTTTTCCCCTCTTCAACCAACACCCAACCATTTCACCAATACATACATATAAATTTCAGCATATACGATCCATATGCAATCTCAAGATTACTTTGGAAATCAAAATTTGTATAAAACTCATCAATACCAAATATTTTTTAATGATAATAAGTTTTAATATATATTACTGAGTTGGTTGTCAAGTATAGATCATATGCGATTTCAAAGGAACAAGATATACCAGGCTTCTTGATTATGTTACATGCATATACATATACATATACATATACATATAAATATGCATATACATATACATATGCATATAAATATACATATGCATATACAGGTGGCGACTGAAAGTAACTTACCAGATAATGGAAATCGTCCAACTTTGAGAGAGTATGGAGAGGAACCGTGATGAGGAAAGGAGAGGAGAGGAGACGTGAGGAGAGGAATCGTGAGCCATGAGGATAGGAACCATGGGAAACGAACGCGCGGGTATCAAAATTTCGAGCCATGAGAAACGAATTCAGCGAGCGGGTAAAACATTTTCGAAAAAAAAATTAAAAGGGTCATGTTATGTATTTAAGTCGAAAACTTTTCAAAAAAATGTCATAATATGTAAACTTAAATATGATTTTTATATTTACAGTGTCATAATAATATGTATCAAATGACATTTTATATTAAAAATGTCATATTAATAATAGCATTAACCTTTAAATGATATTTTTGTAATAAATGTCATTAAACTATTTTTTCGAGCGTCATAAAAAGGTGTTTTTCTTGTAGTGCACACTTTGGTAGGCCGGTTTACCTTATTATAAAGTGCGCACTAATGAGGTTTCTTCCTCTCCTCCCGGCAGAGTTACGATGTGTTGACGTTGACCGGCCTACAAACTTTATCATGAACCATGAGATCATACAAGTTCAAAGCTTGTTCCACCGTGCAAACTAGCTCAGGGGGGGGGGGGGTCTTCTTCATCTTTGAACCTTCTCTTATTGTCTCTCCCCCTTTTGCCTCCTCGACCTCCACTACTTTCCTCCTTGGCCCCATCGTCTGCGTAGTTGACCCGCGAGGGTATTCCCCTCCCTGAGGTAACCATTGGCCTCAATAGCAAACCTGACAATGCAGGCGGGGGTACTATCGGTTTTACCACTAAAGAGATGTTCCTTGCTACCTTCAAAAATGCCGCAAACGTCACCTCTAGCGTTTCGTTAATCAGATGACATATATATTTGGGCAACTAGCCCTCTGTATAGACTTGCAAAAGTTTGTCTTCTCGCGTCTCCTCCCTCGCGTCTAGATAATGCTCACGAAACCTCCTGATATAAGCCACAACATCTTTCCCCGAATTTTATTTCTCACGCGCTAGTTGCGTGAGTGTAAACTAATCCTCAAACAAAAAGAACTTTTGTACAAACAAAATGTGTACAATTCTTACACTACCTTGGGCCACGTGGGAATACCACGTATAGGCTTTCTCCGTCAGGGATTTTAAGAACTCCCTGAGCCTTAGATTTTTATCGTTGCCTTTCAATAAACCTCTTCACGTTCTCCTTCGAGTTATCACCTTTCCCCGTGTACTTCTCAAAAATTGGTGAAATATACCCTACTGGGTAGGGTTCGTTGTTATATACCTCTGGGTAGGGAGTAAAAAAGTCATCATACAGCAAAGAATTATCTCCTTTGGACACTACTATGAACTTTAGCAGTTGTTTCTTCATTTACTCCAAGTTGGCCGGCGAAGGGATAGCCAATTGCAGTGTTATAACCACCGGGATCACTGGTACAGGTGGTGTATTGCTCCTTGGCCGACCGTCGCGGCTAGGATCACTGCAGATGCTCCTCCACTTTGCAATGCTATCCCCGTCATCATGGGTGGTGCCATGATAGGAAACACATCGCCCAAGGTTGGCAAGGTGGTGGACGGGGCATTATTAAAAGCGGGTGTAAAAACATCCCATGTAATAGTAGGAGCTGGTATAGCTGGAAGTGGCGTAGTGAAATATCTCACTCCAGTGGGAACTCCCAACATTGCCTGGGATGTCGGAGCTTTAATGAATGATGCACTTCCAGTTAAACTCATATCAATTGCATCACTCGGTTTCATAAAGATATCGAAATTAAGGGGATAAATATACAATATTTATGCCTAATCAAACCCCCCTAACTTAGAACTTTGCACGTCCCGAGCAATGTTAAAGAAAAAGAAAAATGTCATAACTCTTCTAAACACTTTATTGGGATAAAATACCTTTTTCACAGCAAGCTATTGCATTTAGCATATGCGACAAGCCGTTAAACCCCTAGGTTATCCTAGTAGGACGAGTGTTGTCTCGTGAAGGTTTACAGTGAATATACCCACAAAATTCGACTCAAAGAAAACTCAAAATATGAAAAAATTGTATAATTCAAACTTTTCCAGAAAATAGTCACCATTAATTCATGTTCAAGAGTCTCAAATCATAGTGCGTGAGTACGAAGCCGAAAATTTAATCGCGAATTTCCACCGATTGACCATTACGTTACTTATCCAAAAATTCGTTTTGATTCAATTTCTCACGAATTCACTCACAAACGAATCACTCGAAATGTGGTTATTCTCTCGGTGTGCGTCATTCATAAGAGTAAATATATTGGAATCAAATTCATGCACACAAATAGAAAGACGGAAATTTTATGGTGAAAAGATCCCATCATTGAATTACGATTATATGAAAACGGGACCATTGCCTCAAATTCACATTTTTTATCTCTTTTATTATCTTTTGGTGTTTTAGTTCTCCATGCGAAAACCAATTTCGCAATTTTAGACTCGGTTAGGACTATTACGGGTTGAAGGTGTATTGGGTCATAGTGGGAAAGGTTAAGAATTTTGAAATTGGAAATTTTTACTTATGATGTCCGTTAGTGCTTTTCCAGGCTTTTGCTCATTTTCCTTTTGTTTTTCTATTTTCACGCCTATCTTTTCTTGCTATTTTTGTTGAGCATAGTTATTCTTTTCTTGCCCCTTTTTGTTGCACTTTTTGGACTTAAATTCTGACTTTTTCCATTTTTCATAATTCCGGACTTTTTGGGTTTTTCGGGTTGTTAAGCGAAAGGAAAACTTTTGTTTGGCTCAAAATGGGTTACAAAAGGGATGATTTTTCACAACTTTTTATGGCCGATATTTTTTGTTAACAAATGATGGCCTACTTCATTGTCCAAAATACTAATTGCATTACCATATGCGTTTCGAGATGAATTTAATTTAGAGATTTCTTTGGCACGTTTTTTAAGGCAATGTCACACACATTTCTCAAAACCGATTAAAGTGAAAGACTTGAGATCCTCGATGACTTATTAGATCGCTGAAAAAAACTTTGAGTTAACAATTAACTCGGATTGATTTATTAATTTCACAAAAATGAAAGGTTCGAATCTCAACGGGGTTGTTAATCTCCACACTTATTCGTTAAGTCGTCTATGTTCGCTCAATTTCCATCTTTGGTCAATTCCGACTTTGTGTATTGTGTTTTTACAATTTGAGACTTTAAACCGACTTTTAATGATATTTTGGAAAATTTTGAATTCCAATTTTTATTTATTTTGAAGAAAAATATTTTTGGATTTTTCAAAATTTTATGATTTTTTAGAGATTTTTGGTTATTTTTGAAATTTTGTGAAGTTTTAGAAAAACGCACTTGTGACCCCCCCCCCCCCCCCCCCCCCCTAACTTAGACTTTTGCATTGTCCTCAAGCAAAAAGGACTAAAATCTAACTCAAAGCGAATTAAAAGTGTGAAAAAATAAAATAAACAAATTAAAACAGAAATGCAGAATTTTATTATAGAAACGGAGAATCATGTGTTACAATGGAGAGGGTAGAGCAAGCAACTAAACAATGAAAACAACCACCATTACACACAAACATCAAACAAAGGGCAAGGCTTCATTGGGGAGGTGGATTTGAGGGAATGGAAGGGTGGAAAGAATTTGGAAAAGGAGATGAATGGAGGGAAGTTTGAGAGGGTGAATTTTCGTAAGGGAAATGTATGGAGGGAAGGGGAAAAAGGGGTTGAATTTGGAAAAGGGGGGGATGAATCTACCAGGTACCCTGAACCGGTTCGCAGGTACCCCGAACCGGTTCACTCTGGGGTTCGGGGGAGGCTGCTGGCCTGGAAGATGAATTTCTCTCTTCTCTCAAAAACTAAGTGTTTGCTCATGCCTCCTCTCGTGCGTATGGCCCCTAAAGATGTCCTAGACCCTCGGGTTCCCTAAAAACTCCTCTACCATGCCCTCGAAATACGTGCAAGCTCTCTCGAAAAGTGTTCTAACTCGTTCCCTCTTGTGAACCGCGCTCCGAACTCCTAACTAACCTATTTCACACACTACTATTGTACACAAGAATTCACCCCATACGCGTCGGGGGTGCGATGACCTCTCATTTTCAGCTCAATTTACCCCGTAAATGGGGTCCGACAACCAAACGGTGTCGACTTCTTCCACACACGCCTCTAGATATGGCTTAAGGCGTTGTCCATTTACCTTGAATGTATTCCCCCTTTTAAATCGTCTAATTCCACCGCCCCGTGAGGGAACACATTCTTTACAAAGAACGGGCTAGACCATCGTGATCGCAACTTGCCCAGAAATAGATGAAGCCGAGAGTTATAGAGAAGCACTTTTTGTCCGGGAAGAAATTCTTTGCGTCAAATAACGTTATCGTGAGTGAGTTTCATCCTTTCTTTGGAAATTTTTGCGTTCTCATACGCATCATTGCTTATCTCTTCTAACTCATTTATTTGAAGCTTGCGAGCTTCACCGGATTTATCCATGTCATAATTTAACTTCTTAATCGCCCAATACGCTTTGTGCTCTAATTCAACGGGAAGATGGAAAGGTTTACCATATACAAAGCGGAAGGGGGACATTCCGAGTGGATTTTTATATGCGGTACGATAGGCCCAGTGAATCGTTCAATCGAAGTGACCAATCTTTCCGAGTGGGATTGACGGTCTTCTCGAGAATATTCTTAATTTCTCGATTCTCTAACTCGGTCTGCCCATTCGTTTGTGGGTGATAGGTCGTTCCAACCTTATGAACGATGCCATACTTTCTCATGAGCTTTGCGAATGGCCTGTTGCAAAAGTGCGTGCCATTATCACTAATTATCTCTTTCGAAGCACCAAAGCGGGAAAGTATGTGTTCCTGTAGGAACCTAATCACCACTTTGATGTCATTTGTCTTGTTAGCTATAGCTTCCACCCATTTAGAAATTTAATCTACCGCGACCAAGATGTATAGGAAACCAAAATATGGGGGGAAAGGGCCCATGAATTCAATACCCCAGCAGTCAAAGATCTCAATAATGAGTATCGGGGTTAATGGCATCATGTCTCATCGGGTAATCGCTCCCATCCTTTGACCCCTATCGCAAGATTTGCAATAATTGGTCACATCCCGAAAAATTATGGGCCAATAGAGGCCGCATTAAAGAATCTTAGCGGCCATCTTTTTCGTCAAAAAGTGACCTCCACAAGCTTCTAAATGACAGAATTGGATGACTTTCGGGATCTCGTCATCCGGTACACATCGTCGGATGATTTGGTCGGCGTAATATTTAAAAAGGAAAGAATCGTCATAGAAAAACATGCGCGACCAAGTGATGAACATCTTCTTATCTTACGGTGTCCAATCGGTAGGAACGGCTCCCGTGATAAGATAGTTCACTATATCCGCAAACCAGGGCAAAGAAGATGTAGCAAAGAGTTGCTCATCCGAAAAATATTCGTCTATGGGTATCGAATCACTAGGTACATCGGACGAAGTCCGTGATAAGTGGTCGGCAACGACTTTTTCTACTCTTTTTTTGTCTTTAATGGAGAGATTAAACTCTTGTAGGAGTGGGATCCACCTTATGAGGCACAACTTTGCGTCTTTCTTCGCAAGTAGGTATTTCAATGCTGCGTGATTGGTGAAGCAAGTGATGGGAGAGCCGATAAGGTAGGAACGAAATTTGTCAAGAGCAAAAACTATCGCTAGCAACTCCTTTTCTATGGTGGAGTAATTGAGTTGTGGTCCAGTAAGAGTTCGGTTAGCGTAGCAGATGACATGATCATGTTTGTATTTTCTTTGGCCCAAAATAGCCCCTATGGCATAATTGCTAGCATCACACATAAGCTCGAATGGTAAGGACCAATCCGGAACTTGCATGATGGAAACGAACACAAGCATGGTTTTCAATTTTTTAAAAGCGTTATGGCATGCTTATGTCCACTCAAATGGGGTGTCCTTCATAAGAAGGTTGCTTAAGGGTCTAGCGATGGCGTTAAAGTCCTTAATGAACCGTCGATAAAACACCGCGTGGCCCAAGAAGGAGCCACATCTTTGAGCGATTTTGGTGGGGGTAGATCGACTATGACATCTATCTTAGCTCTATCAACTCCAATCCCCTTGGATGAAACTATGTGGCCAAGAACTATTCCCTCAATGACCATAAAATGGTATTTCTCCCAATTTAGCACTAAGTTCTTCTCCACACACCGGGAAAGTACTTTTTCCAGCTTTGCCAGACAAAGATCGAAAGGGGTGCCAAAAATGTTAAAGTCGTCACTTCAAGTCCTATCTCAACCATGTCGCTAAATAAACTCAACATGCACCTTTGAAAGGTCGAGGGTGCATTACACAAGCCGAATGGCATACGTTTGTAAGAAAACGTACCAAAAGAGCAAGTGAAGTTCGTCTTCTCCTGGTCAAGTACATCTACCTCAATTTGGTTATATCTGGAATAACCATCAAGGAAGCAATAGTAAGGGTGGCCCGCTACTCTCCTAAGCATATGATCAATAAATGGTAAGGGAAAATGGTCTTTCCTAGTTCCCGCATTGAGTTTTCGGTAATCAATGCAAACATGCCACCCGGTGGTGGTATGTTGGGGAACTAGCTCTCCCTTAGCATTCTCAATCACTATCATGCCTGACTTCTTCGGGAAAACTTGAATAGGGCTCACCCACTTGCTATCCGAGATTGGGTAGATAATCCCGGCATCCAATAACTTAATGATTTCGATCCTCACCACTTCTTTCATATTGGGGTTTAGCCTTCTTTGCATTTCTCTTGAGGGCTTGACATCCTCATCGAGGTGGATCTTGTGGGTGCAAATCAAAGGACTTATCCCCTTCAAATCATCAATACACCAACCGAAAGCACCTTGGTGCTTCCTCAAAATCTTTAACAGTTTACCCTCCTGCTCTTCGTCTAGGTTAGATGAGACAACAACAAGAAATGTCTCGTCCTCTCCTAGGTATGCATATTTAATATGGGAGGGTAGTTTCTTCAATTCGAGGGTTATAAATTTATCGCTGGAGGGAACCATACGTGCCTCCCGTAGCAGTAACTCCTCGAATCGAGAAACCCAACTTACATCTCTTGCGTCCTCGTATGACGCTCTGTCATTAAGTAACTCTCTCAACTCCTCAAATTACCTCTCGAATTCAGTATACGTCCCCTCACTCTCATGGATCGACACTAAACAGGACCCCAGGGTATCTCCATAATAATTTTCCTCAAAGTACTCCTCTACGATCTCGTCGATGAAGATCACCGCGTGAAGATCATCTTCTTCCCCCGTATGTTGAGCTATATGGAAGATGTTAGTCTCTAAGGTCATGTTCCCAAAGGTGAGTTGCATCTGCCCATTTCGAGTATTGATAATTGCGTTAGCCATAGCTAAGAATGGGCTCCCAAGAATTATGGAAACATGATTGCTATAGGAGAAGGAGGGTTTCGTGTCTCAAATGACAAAATCTACCGGAAAGTAGAAAGTGTCAACTTGAACGATCACGTCCTCAACTATACCTCTTGGGATCTTCACGGTTCGATCCGCTAACTGGAGAGTGATATTTGTGGGCATAAGGTCGCCCAGATCAAGTTGCCTATAGATGGCGTAACGGAGGATATTGACACTTGCTCCCAAGTCAAGTAAGGCTTTTTCAATTTTATTTTCTCCAATGATGCAGGAAATGGTGGGTGCACTGGGATCTTTGAATTTTGGTGGGAGATCATTAAGTAGAATGGAGCTCACATTATGTGCTAGAAATACGTTTTTCTTTACCTTCATATTCCTCTTCACTGTTTACAAGTCTTTGATGACTTTTGCATAAGCGGGAATTTGCTTAATGGCATCGAGGAACGGTAAATTTAACTTTACTTGCTTTGGCACGTCTAGCACTTCATCACGAGGGTTCCCTTTGTGGGAAGGAACCAGCCTTTGAGAAAACGGTGCCGCTGTGGGTGGTTTCACTACTACCTCGGGCTCACTAGTGTCTTCTTTATCACTCTCTTTCAAGGGGACATCTTCAACCTCTTTCGTGTCGGGCGAAATCTCCTTGTCTTCGGTTGCGTCATGTGGGGGAGGTGATAAATCAACAACTCTCACACTATGAAGAGTGGTCACAGCTTGACATTGCTCTTGATGTTAGTAGAGGTGGAGTTGACACTAGTTTAAGCTTGGGGAGATCTTTCGCCCTGGGCAGGAAACTTGCCCTTCTCTTGGATACTCAACGATGATTGCATCTTTGAAATATTTGCATTTATGTTACTGATCATGCGATCATATCTAGCATTGGTTGCATTCTGAGTATTGATAAATTAGTTCATCGTATCCTCGAGATTTCTCCGCGGTGGAGTGATATATGCCCCTTGAGGTGGTGGTGCTTGCACATGTCCTTGCATGTGTGGAGCTTGTTGAAAGTGCGATGGTGGAGGAGGGACAACATGTGAATTAAGATTCATCGCAGCATGTTGTTGCCCATAGCTAAAATCAGGATGGTTTTTCCATTAAGGATTGTAAGAATTCCCGTTCGGTGCACCGAAATTACCCTTAAATCCTCCTATACCATTTACTTGCTCTTAAAGCATAATTTTACCGGCGGGTATTATCGGGCATTCCTCTGTTGAATGACCCGCCTCACAAATCGTACACACATTCTCGATGGGGTTTGGGATGGATCCAGTTGGTCCTCTTGTACACACCTCAAGTATTTCTCGTATTCCTTTCTCAAGTAGATCGATTCAGCTGTCCATTATATTATGATTTTCCACGTGAAATAGGTCGAATTCCGATGGAGTGGTGGTCGCTTGACGCGTTCAATTATGAGCATTAGGGTCATATGTGTCCCATGCTTGTGTAGTCTCAACGACATACCTCAGGTGAAGCTCTGTATCGTTGGCATTTAGGTCGACAAAGGGACCATCACACATGGTTTCAACAAGTTGTTTGGAGTTTATATTCAGCCCATTATGGAAGAAGGAAATGATTTGCAGTTTATCAAGTCTATAACGAGGGCACGAAGTGACTAACTCATTAAAATGCTCGTAGTCTCGATCGAACGACTCATTTTCTAGTTGTCGGAAGGTTTGAATTAGAGCCTTGATGGAGTTCGTTCGATGCGTAGGAAAGAATTTCTTGAGAAATTTAGATTGTAACTCGTTCCATGATGAAATCGAGTTTGGAGGTAAAGACCATAGCCAGGCCTTGTCCTTTAGCGATAATGGGAAGAGTTTGAGGCGGATCACATCTTTTGTGCAAGTTTGATTGCTGAGGGTCTCTCATGCCTCTTCAAATTCCACGATGTGGAGATATGGATTTTCTGAATCCATTCCATGGTAAGTGGGATGTATTTGGATCATCCCATTCCTAAAGCGAAATTTCCATGCATTATACGGGAGTAAAATGCATCCTGGAGTGACAGTGCGCTCAGGGTATAAGATTTCTCTCAACGGGCGGTACGGGGCCTCTTCCTCACCGGCGGCTGCACTACCGTTTTGTGACATATCTCTCTCACTCAAAGACTTTGTGTCCTCACTTGGTATGCTCAGAGCGTGCTCTGAAGTGTGTCCTAAGAGGGAAAACGGAGTGTTATTTTCAATTGAGTGTGACGGTGTGGGAGGTGGAACCCAGAATTATGGAGCGTTAGGAGTGTGAGGTCTATCGGGGTCGTACTCAACTATCGAGTTTTCGTGAATGTGGGTTGGAGTATTATGGGGAGTTGGAGTGAGTTCATAATTTTGCATTAACAGGCTTATGAGAGATGATGAGGAATATTTTTGTGCTTTTAAATTTTTTTATGTTATAGTTTTTGGATTTTTTGAAATTTTTGGTTAAAGTTTTAGATTGACTTGATCTAATCCTAAGTCTGCCAAAATCCCCGGCAACGGTGCCAAAAACTCAACGCGACTAAGAATGTGTCTCAGAAGTACGTACTCTCTAGGCTCAAGTGCAAGCCTGTCGCGTTAGTAATAAACCCGGTAAGTCGGGATCGTCTCCATAAGGAAATAGAACAACGGAGTTGTAATGACGTTGGACAGATGAAGGAACCCAAATTCTGACTCTAAAGAAAAGGAAAAGGTAATTTGATTGGTGAAATAACTACAACTAGATGCAATTGTGAAAATGGTTAACTAATGAACGAAAGTATGAATGGAATGCAACTATTCTAAATTACCTAAAATACCGATGATGATTGAATTAAAACTTGAACTATATGATGAGGAAAACAGGGTGGGAATACAATCCCTCAACCCTAGTGTGTTACTAGTACAAAATTAATCGTAAATTTAAGTGATTAATTAGACCCAGAATTTAGTACTCCCAAGCATTAAATATATGAGGTTCAAGCCCGCATCATACATAATCAGAGGACAAGTAAATCGGTATTGCGATAGTTACACTCGAATTGCATTCTGAAGCATCCCGGTTACCCTGAAACAAACGAGATCCAAAGATCAACAATGTTTGTGTTGCTACGCAATACGATCATAATAAATCATTAAATTTAGAGGATTAATTTTATACACATGCAACTACCACATCAGGTTGAGTTCATGCATCCCGACCTTTTAATTCTAGCCGGATATGTTTAACTTAACTATGCATGAATTAACTACGTTGCATGCGAGAGAAATCATAATAAAACTATCTTGAAATATGCAAAGAACAATTAAGAACCTAGAAATTGTTTAAATCATGCAAGAAGAATAACATGCAAGAATAAAAATAAAGAGAATGAAACTATGCATTAAAACTTGAAACAAAACCCGAAATTAATAATTCTTGAATCAACAAATTAAAGTTATCTTCCTAGGATGTTCTTGTACTCTTCTCTCTATCAAAACTGATCAAAACTATCAAAAACTCTCTTTTATAAGTCATTACCCTCGTACAAATACGTTTTAGAATAAGTTGTAACAAAATGGGACTCTTTGGATCAATCAGCTGTCAAAAAAAAATTCGCACATCAGGACCCCCGAACCGGTTCGCAGGTACCCCGAACCGGTTCACAATGTGGTTCGAGAATTCCTGCTGGTTCTAGGGTCTCATTTCTTCAATTCAACACTTAGAATTTTTTTCTTCTTTTCTTCTTTTCTTCTTGGATTTTTCCTCAACTTCAAATGATCATAACTCCTTCACCGTAGCTCGGATTTGGGTGTCATTTCTTCCAGTGTTCTCGCTGTTCCGAGGTCTTCGACTTTTCAGTTGGCCCCACCTCCGGGATCAGGCTACAAAATTATAAAAATTCCCTTGAGCTTACCTTCCTAGCCTTTCTTTCACTGTTTCGATTTCTCTTTTGCACCGCTTGCATAATTAACCTGTAAAACACATAAGAGAAATACAAAACATGAAATACTTGCCAATGAAGGTTAGTAGCATAAATATGAGTTAACCCATATCAATTGCATCACTCGGTTTCACAAAGGTACCGAAATTAAGGGGATAAATATACAAATTTATGCCTAATCAATGAACTCAACGAACAAACCCATCAGTCCCTTCATTTGCGTCGGGCCTATTCCTGCTTGTGCCACCATAGTTTTTGTCACGCCAATGTTGGGAGCACTAGGCTCTGTCCTTACCCTCTTGTCCCATCGGAAGCGCAGAGTTGTTTGCCTCCTCTTCACGCTGTACTCAATGATTCTGGCAGTGCTATCCTTTGGCATCTTTTCAAAAGAGAATACCTCCCCAGCGGAATTGCCAAATGTAAGATGTGGGTTCTGGGAATACAGTTAGTATCAAGTGAGGAGTAACCCCTTATCAAGATCGGGATTAACACCGTTTAGTATTAAGTGTTGTCAGTGGCCACATGTGGATGAGAGATAATGGGGGTTCAATATTCAGACTTCTATTAAATGATATATTCTCATAAAAGATACATAACGGGAATAATAAATGAATGGGACCAACAGGTAGCGTCGTCGAAGGGAGAAAGAGGAAGCACTCTAGGCACAATAAGGGCAAGGCAGGAACTTCAGGCTCAGTTAATGCTCAATGATATGGGTATTAAATGGGTATAAGGAGTTAATACTCTCACAATGGCTCTCGTGTATGGAGGAATTTGGGCAAAAAATTTAGGCTCAGAATGATCTATCATCTAATTTGTTCATCTGGGGTATTTATATGGGGCAAGGCTGCTCGAGTAAGCTTGCCTACGATTGATCTGATTGGGTGCATTAAATGCAAGAGATGTTGAATTAAATTCATGGGATCTTCTAGTTTTGGCGGGAAGATGTTCTATTGGCTGGAAGTATTGTGGACATTAATGAGGAGCGTAATATGTCGCCTTGGGGCTTACCAGAGGATGGCTAAAGGGACAGGTTTGGTGAACTAGACCTGCCATCCTAAGGATAAACCCACTTAAGTTCTATATTTTTGAGTCCTTAAATGTCAGACGTTATGACGTTAGAGAGTGGCTAAATAGTGACTCTGTTAGGTGCAAAGTCACATCAGTCAGGCGAGATGGTATCTGTTCTAAGGTTGTTCGGCAGACAGGAAGCTCGAGTAATTTCAGTTTGTTGGTCAAGAGTTATCTTTAGAACCGGTGGTGCGATATTGAGGTACCTCGAGGAGGTTCCCTCAAATAAGTAAGAGTTGAGGTGGCTCCGATGTAGTGGCTCGAGCGACCATATGTGCTGAATGAAGGTTTTTACCCAAGTGTGCCAAAAGGGTTGGTAAATGTATTCCTAATGTTTCCTTGCTCTCAATCCTCCAAATCATGTCCCTGCGAGGTTCCCAAGAGGAGGTTGCTTGATAGAGCATGATAGCTCTCCCATGCCCTTCCAGACATGGTCCCTCGTGGGTACCAAAAAACCTCACTCAACATACATTTATAAGATAAAGTAAATAATACAGATTATTCTATTTCTTATTACAAACTATTGTCATCCATGTGACTTTGGTCTACAAGTTGGATCCTTCAAACCAGGTTGGTTAGAGAATCTTCGAGGTAGGTTCTTCGAGCCACTTTTGTGAAGGATCTTCGAGGTGGGTCCTTCGAGGTAATTAGCTATAGTGGCCTTTATTCTCCTTCTTCATAGGTCAATCAATCTTTTGACTAAGTTAATCACTCTTTGGTGGGGACTCCCCCTACAGTTATGAATCGCTACTTTTGAGAGCTAAGAAAGTAGGAATTATTATGACCGTATGTAGTAAAGGGATATCAAGAGTTTAAGCGGTAGTAGGTTGTGCGATAAGACTATCGCGCTTGTTATTCCCGGGTGAGATGCATTATTTTGCGAGGCTTATCCTGAAAGAGGGTTGAGCCTACTTACATATATGGTATGTTATATTATGATCAAATAAAAAGAGTTATATCCTTGATGTTATATATAGATACAGTAATGTTATGGACTTCGGTGAGTATGTTGTCCAGTTATATTTTATCCCGGTGTGTAGGGACTTTTTACTGATGTGATTCAGGGTGCTTTATATTCTTTGTCGAGTGGAAATATATAGCTCGTTATTATATATAGCGCCAAGAACTTGTGACAGTAAGGGCGTCGTATTATTTGTCGTCTTTAGTGACATGAGAGTGGCCGAGTAGACTTTTTATGTCAGACGACGGGAATTCGTGGGTACGTGTTATGGACTGAGGACCTAACGGATCTCGACGACCAGCAATGTTAGATAGTAGTGTATCGGGGGGTTCCTTATTTGGATTTCGCTTTGCGAGACATCCCACGCATGAAACTTAGCGAACGTTGGAAGTCAGGAGAGGCTTGGTCTTTAGTACCTGGGTTTAGTACCGTAGCTATTGTACACATATGTGAATATACTGAGATTTGATAGTTATATTATGAGTTAAGGTCAGTAGAGCCGTATAATTTTGAAGCGATAACCACTGTACAACGTTTACACCACGAGTAAATAGGTGGGACAACCTAGAAAATAATTATGTTATAACTAGTTGGTTGGTTGAGTATAAACTTATCGTATAGTCAGGCCAAAGTATATTTTGTCTGATGCAAGTATATTACGTTCGATTGATTTGTGCTTAAATGCACAAAACATAAGGTGTATGGGCGCCCTAATTAGTTGAAATATTCAATATCATTCACGAGGAGAGAACGTGACAGCATATGAAATAATGAGGTAAATGCATGGGTAAAATAGAGGTAGGACTAAAATGAGACAAAGAGAATATAGTGCATTGTGAGCGAGGCAAGTCACCGGAAATCGAATAGTAGACAGAAATGGGTGATTAGAGTGTCGAACAGTACAAATAGGTTACATTTTAATATTTGGGGATAAACATGAGCTACTCCGACTAGAGGAATGATATGATGAGAATTACGTCATAACCAACTGAAGATGTAAAAGCCTCAAGTGGGTAGACGGGAGATGATTAAGATGTAGGTGATTAGGATATCCTTTTCGTATAATTTCGGATGGTAGTGAGAGTATACCACCGTAAACCAAGTTTGGAGCCTGACATAAGTGGTTAGGATTTATTACGAGGGCCACCCAAGTAGGGGTGTTCGTGGTTCGGTCCGATTTTGGACTATTTTTAGGACCGGATCGCATTAATCGGTCTTAGAAAATTACGGACCGAGACCGGACCGAAATAATCGATCTAGATCCTATTCGATTTTCAAGCGGTCCATGTTCGGTTTCGGTCCTATTTGGTCCATAAACAATTAATATCAAAAGTTCACAATTGAGGGATGTCTTCTTGACAATTGAGGAATGTTCAGTATTACTATAACTGCATTCATCTCCTCTTATGGCATTTTGCCTTTCCATTGTATGTACATTTCGTAACAGTTTTAACTCTTTAATCTCTTTCTAATGCCTACTATGGCAATCAGTTGTACTAAAAACATAAGAAAATTGTTCGCTCCCACCAATGACCACCCCCTTATAACGGATATATTAACAGTCTTGCCAAATATACACATCAACAAAAATGGACAGTCAAATCTACATAACTTAGACAAACCTGCCCATATAATGCACAATCCTTTTAATATAACACTTATTACTTGACTCGTACCATTCTTAGATGTAATTTTTACTGTCCTTAGGTTGTATATAACTCTTCATAAAAGTGATACATGATTGGTAATCTAACAATGTTTTTCTCTCTTTATATTCTTATAAAGTTCATGCAGTCTGATATGCATAGTTGTGGTATCATTCCACTCCCACAAAACGATGAACATAGATCTGCCAGATCACATATGCAAATTGTTTTCAATGATTGTGCCTCCAAAGAGACAATTTACACACAAAAACTATAGGTTGATTATCGAGTTACCATATGAAAGATTTTTTTCAACTGAAGGCCATTTCAACTGTACAATTGTTAAATTTTTAGTAAGGCACAAGGCAGGAAGCGTGTGTGTAAGTTACTAAATTAAAAATTTATATATATATATATAAGTGGTCCGGTACAGTCCAAAACCGCTTTTTAAGACCCGGGATTAAGACCGTGTCGATTTATTCGGTCCTTTATAATTTTGGACCGCATTAAAACCGCACTCATAAAAACTCAAAAATGTAGGTTCGATTCGGTTAGGTTATTTCGATCCATTCGGGTTTATGCACACCCTACTCCCAGGGGGAGAGTTACGAGATTTAGCATCGAGCGAAATTGGCATCTAAGAAATGTGGCACTTTCCATTATAGAGATAAAAGAGCCAGTAGAGTGTAGGCTTGTCTCTTTAAAGTATTATTAGTGGGTTTCACAATGATTCGGTATGTCATTAAATAGGCAATACCTAATGAAATATATCAGCATATAAGAGTGGCAATGACTTGTAGCTAATCTAGGATAGTAAGGAGTGGACTTTCAGTCATAATGGTGACACTAGCATAAGTATAGTGGAAGTTCAGAAATAATTGTTACGAGATTAACTTTGAGTACGTTTGCATACATTGAGTGTTAGAATCTGAAGTTTTAGTACCGATACATATCCAAATTCTGAGGACAAATCAAATGTTGGAAGATATGCTGTGAGTGTTTATCCTTTATTCGAGCGGAGGTTGGGTATCTTCCACTGATGGAGTTTGCATATAATAACTCCTATTAGTGAAATATTGGCATGGAACTATTCGACGCATTGTACGGTAGGCCTTGTAGTTCTCCTACAAGTTGGCTAGAGGTGGGAGACAACAAGTTACTCAGGCCAGAGTTGATTCAAAATACTTCGGATAGGATAGAGATAATTCGAAGTCGTATACGGGTAGCCCAGGACAGACAGAAAAGGTACACTGAGGCCAAGCGGTTCTTTCGAGAGTTTAGTGTGGGGAAACAGGTGCTACTACGAGTGTCTTCTGTGAAGGGAATAATGAGGTTCGGAAAGAAAGGAAAATTAGCGCCGAGACACGTAAGGCCATTTCCTATCATTGAAAGGATTAGATCGCTGGAATGTAGGATTGGGCTGCTGGAACACTTGCATCGTATTCAGGATGGGTTTCATATTTCGTCGCTGAGGCGGTATCTCCGAGCTGAGTGGGCCGACACTCACATTGTGTTAGAGGGGATTGATAACCAGCCTTATAGTTCATGTGAGGAGAGACCAGTGGCTATCTTAGACCACGGGAGATTGAGGTCGAAAGTAGTTCCACTTGTACGGGTTTGTTGAGGAGTCTACTTGGGAGCGCAAGGATGAGATGCGCGAAAAATATTTAGAGTTGTTCGTACCAGGTACACTTTTATTATTTCGAATTTCGAGACAAAATTCCGTTGTAAGGGGGAGAGTATGTAACACCCTGTATTTTTAATGATTTTCAAATATGGGATTAATTGAATTAAATATGGAAAATTAATTGATAATTAATTCGAATTAAAATAAATATTAACTAGCGAGACAAGGGTTAGTATTTATTGATGTGAATTATATTGAATATTACTTAGTGAATAAAGTAATATGTGATTATGAATTTATTAAAATTATCGTGAGTGAAAAATTCGACATATACGGTAATTAAGTTGAGACGCGAGTGTCAGTCGTGTTGGGACTTAATTTAATGAAATAAAAAGTGAATCATTTTTAAGTCATCCAAATGGTCATTTCGAGTGCTCCAAAGTATTTATAAGGGTCGAGGTAGTCAAAAAAGTCTAACCGGAGGTTTAATTTGGATCCCGGATCAATTTTGGACCAAACCAACATTTCGGGAGGGCAATTTGGTCATTTGTATTTTTGGAGTAATTAAACCTACGAATTTTTTAAGTTATTATATCTGATTAGAAAATGGGTGTTAGGGCTAGTTACATGAGAAACAAGAGGAGCCAACAGATATGCCATAGGAGGAAGAGGAGAGGAGTTCCAAGGCTAGAACCACCACCTCTACACCGATTTCACGACCGAGACCACTGAATTTTAAATCGGATAGAAAGGAAGACCAATCTAACCATCTTCTTCAACGGATCAGACCTACATACAAAGAGGCAAGTGTTTAATTTTACAAACTTATAGCATATATAATATCCATGTTAGTGTAGGTTGAATTAATTATGAAATTCATGTGATTTGAATGAACTTTTGTAGACATATATCATTATCTTGGGTGAAATTGATATAGAATAGGATCCTACATGTAGGTAGTATGAAACCCATGATATTATATTGAATCTTGATGAAGAAATCTGGGTTTTGATGGCTATAATTGAATGATTGAACAATTTCTTAAATTCGAAGAAGTCTATAAAATTGGGTAAATTAAATTATCGTTTTAGAAACTGCCTTGACCCCGTTTGGTGCCGAAAATGGCTATTCTGTCTGCGTTGCCTCGTAGAAAAATTTCATTTTCTGTATTTCGTTCTTTGATACGTTTTTTTCAAAACGACTCTGAAATAACTCAAAGCTGCATTTTAAAAATCTGGGCAGATTCGTGGGGTAAATTTTAAGAAATGTTATTTTAGTTGTTATTCCGTTGGAGGTTACCTAGATTGATTGATTGTGGTTGTTGTTCTATAATAAGGACATTAGGTCTAAAGTGGAGATTAGGTTTACATAAAGTGAGAGGAACAAATATTGGGATAATTGAGAAAATCGTTCTATTTGAGTTGAAACCTTGCGACGTACTTAATTCGAGGGAAATGGAATAACCCACAATTATTATTAGGATAAATTAATTGTGGGAGAATTGGGTTGATTACGTTAAAAGATTCTTGGATAGTGAATCATCCTTGAAAAAATACGATAGGGAGAATATTCGTAAGTTAACAAATATATTGGTAGTATTAATGAAAAAAAAATGCTACGTATGAATTATAATATTCGGGTTGTGTGTATACCGAATGATCTTGATAGGTTGTGTGAATACCTATAGTAGTATTTATTATGTGTATGACATACCTACGTTGCTTGCTATCGCGGGAGGTTTTTGAAAGGGGACAATCTTATCTTGATGAGCCCATTGGGAAAATTTTAGATTTGGTACCTCAGAACATGGAACCTAGGTACGGGCTATCTGTGATAATGATAGTGATGACGGTTATATAGGTGCGTAGGTATGTGCGTAGCCCATAGGCTTGGAACTATGTTCGCCTCCAATATGTGTGAATTGTATTTATGGTTAGTGAGAGATACCGAACCGATTGTCCTTATTTAGTACGTGAACACTATATTGTACTTGTGAAAACTCTTACTCGAGATATTAAAG
Source organism: Sambucus nigra (assembly GCA_949130495.1). Classification (NCBI taxonomy): domain Eukaryota; kingdom Viridiplantae; phylum Streptophyta; class Magnoliopsida; order Dipsacales; family Adoxaceae; genus Sambucus; species Sambucus nigra. The sequence goes on along the minus strand of OX422213.1, from coordinate 212,791,388 downwards.
GCAGAAACATTTATTAATATTATATGAAAAATATGGGTTATTATTACGAGTGATAGTTAGAAGGTTTATGCCTACAATCTAATTAGGTATGGGAACGGTATCTAGAATGGTTTAGAGGTACGTTAGGCATGCACAATAGTTGAGAGGTGAGAATCTCAGGTGAGATCTTGAAAAGCTAACATGTATAAAACATCTGCTTTACAGCATTTTAAATACTTGCTAAACTGTTTTAAACTATTTTCAATCGGGCTCTGACCCGTTTCTTGCAAATCTATTTTCTCTTGTGCAAACTATTTTAAGTGTCTAGCCACAGGGACGTCAGACGTAGACTTTCAAATGATTTGACGTGATGTAGTTATTGTGGAAATTACAGGTCCTCGTGATTAGATGCCTCCACTATTATTCCTTCAGTTCTTGATCTACTTATTTCAGTTTGGACATATTGCCCATTCTCAGTTATCATTTATTTCAGAGAGATAATGTACTCATTTATTTCAGTTTGATGGGATTAAGTTTTATTATGGATTATTGTATTTGAGATTTTAATTGAGGCATTTATTCCAGTCTTATTGATTCACTTAGTTGGTTTCTCATTTATTATTGTTTTATTTATTTGTTGGTGAATATGATTATTATTTTAAATTGTTGGATAATAATAAAATGGTTAAATGTTCTGACACTAGCTTAATTAATTATTAGGTGATTAATATAATAAAAAGTTTTCGACAGTGATGCTAAGAATGAACCAACTAGATATCCTGATTTAATTTAATAAAGGACTGATCACCCTATATTTAATTGAGCGGGGTGTCACAGAACATGCGTGAAAAGGTAGAACTAGGATTGTGTAGACAAACCATTGATAATTTTTTGTTAATTGTGAATTTAATGATGTTTTAGTAATGGAAATTCATTGAAAACTATTTATATACTCATACTTAATGATGGGTTGAATCATATGGGAGTTTGGGTACGATTCATGGAGTTTGTATTGGATAAAAATGGAAGAAACGCATAACAGTAAAACGAAGAAGACGAATCTAACAGAGCGAATTGATTCGGCTCCATGACTGAATTAATTCGGGTGGCAAATCGATTCGGTTTTATGCCGAATCGATTCGACTGCCCAGATTTTTGCAAATTCCCTTAATTATTCCCTGTTTTCACAAACAATTAATTGGGAGACTTTTATAATATTTTTAAACTATAGGGAAGGACCTATGGAGTTTCAGTAGACTGATGGTAAAGACTAGGCTTTAGCCAAAATGAGAGAATTGAAGCTAGGACCTATAGGGCATAATATGTAACTTAACAATTCACGAGAATTAGAGTGGGTACGGAGAGCATGAGTGCATCCAAATTAGACCAGTAGTAGAGGGATGTTATAACTACTGAAATGACTTAAGGGGTAAATAGGCCCTCGGGTAGTGAGTGATACTCAAAAAATATGAACATAATATTATGTGAGAAATCGTTAGAACGTTGAGTATTCGAGAGACATAAATACTACGTACGGATTATATTATAGGTTGTGTGTACATCTATACTAAAGATGCATATATATAGGTTAAATAAATGTCTATTTTCTATTAGTGGGACTCGCAAGTCATTTGGATATGTTAGGTATGTGTGTAGCCCAAAGGCTTAGAACTATGTTCCCCTCCATTGTGTGTTGTTTGATTCATAGTTCGAGGTGACATTCTGAACCGATAGCAAAGTATGCATTCATCGCGGTGGCCTTTCGGGTGGTAGTGGTAGTAGTAGTGTAGATATATACTTATGTGAGTAATCTACTTTGGTGTGATGGTAGAAAAAATAGATAGTGTATATCTAAAAATAACTTAAGTATGAGAAACTTAATGAAATGTTTTAACAATAACATATGAGAAACATTCATTATTATTTTTAAGATAGCGTATTGTATAGACAGTAAGGGGGAGCCAAATCTATTGAGGTTAATTATGTACTTATGTCTAGTTAGGCTAGGTAGCATAATTAGGAGGGTTATTAGGAGATGTTAGGTGCGCACTTTTGTTGAGAGGTGAGGAACTCACACATGTATATCCAATAACTGCTCTTAATGCATTTTAATGCTTGCTAATTATTTTTTAAATGATTTTGGGCTCTGACCCGTGTCAAAATATTTTTTAAAATATTTTAGAAGTCCAATCACTGGGACGCCAAGTTTGAGGACTCATTCCGGGAATGCGTAGCTGCAACATTTGTGAAGGTTTGCAGAATTTTGTATAGACGATTCAGTTATTCATTCCTAAATTGGAATTTATTATTCAATCTTTTATTTGGGCATATTGCCCCTTCAGTTGATACATTCTTTTTTTTTTATTTATCAGACTATGCATTGGGATTCCATTTTATTTTCATAGACTTGTGGTTTGAATATTACTTTAGGAACCGATGGTTTATTCGCTACATATTTATCCCGTAATGATTTAGACTTCTATTAATTGTGTAAATGGTTGAGTCACATTATTTAAACTGTCGCACGTTGTTATATATTCATTAAAGATAAAAATTGGCACCAACTTAATTTAACATAGGTGATTAGTAATTTAAAAGGTTTCGACAATGATACTAAAAATGAACCAAATGAAATTCCTGTTTATTTTGATAAAGAACGATCGCCCGTGGTTAAAATTCAAACACGTGATACTTAATCCCCCTCTCCTTTCTTTTCCTTTGCTTTCTACTAGGGATGCACAGCGAAACTTGAAAAATCAATAAACCAAACCAAAACGGTTGTATTTGTTGGTTTGGTTTCGTCTAGTTTTTTAAACTATTGGTTCATTCCCGGTTCCAAAAAAAAAAAGAATTTTCGGTTCGTTTATCGATTCCAATATAAAACTAATCTGAACCAATTTGTAAACCGAACTGATCCCGTATGTTTTATAAAATTAATATACACACACGCGCGCACACACACCCCTAAGTATAAATACTAGTGTTTCCCAAAAAACCTACCAGTTTATCATTCCAACACAACACTCACTTACATTTGCACTCTCTCGTCTCCCTCTTCTCCATTTCACTAAAAACCCTCAGCCCAGCAGCACTCTTCCTCTAGTGTTATGTTAGCTCGACAGCCATTGCACCGCCTGTTGTTACCTCTAGTGTTAGAAACCAAAACCCGTCAGTGCTCTCCCTCTCACTCAAGACCACCCAACCCGACCATACCCCCTCCCAGACCCTCTCGTTGGCATCTCATTTCCCTGTTCATATATAAGAAGAGTTTAAGACTGTACATGGACTATAAAGGGTTGTGCTTGAAAATTTACTAACTAATTGCTCTTGGTGATTATATTTTCCCAACTCTGCATTCAAAGCTCCCTGTTCATATAGTCTTCAATAATCGCTAGGTACCTTTCTACAATTTTGAAGGTAAACTAAAAAAAAATACTAAAACCCTAACTGTGAGCTTTAGATGCATGTATTAATTTAGTTGGACTGTTATATTTTTGTGGAGGTGCTGAAGTGGTCAAAGGTATATGGTAGATGGAGGAAAGTTATATTTTGACCTTAAAAAAATTGTTTTTATAATACATGAGTTTGGAATCGAGGATCGATCCAAAACAACACAGGAACCTTTGGTTCGGTTCTACACAATCCCTGTTCGATTCCAGTTCATAAATCTTGGAACCAGCCAATCCCGATTCTGTTCCCAAATTAGTTGCGAAGTCGAACCAGACAAATCGAACCGTGTACACCTCTACTTTCTACTCCAGTCCAAACGGACTGTACATGAATTCAGCAAAGGCTGCGGCGACATTTTTTCTTGACCCGTGAATCCCAGCTCACGTTATTAAGATAGATATTTCAACTTTGCACCATGCTGATACTGTTATGCTATCGGGCATCTAGAGCTCATGCTGACCAATCAAATCACAGGCTCACAATTGTCTTAGTATAAAATTATATATTTGTGTCCTGGTTTCTACTCCATCCATCCAACTCTTAATTCGAAATTAATGGAGTTAATAGCAAGAATGTATGAACCAACATGTTAAGAAATAAGGATTCCTGTCTACTGATATAGTGGAGAGGAAATCAAAATTCCAAGAAGAAAAAACCAACTTTCATAGAATAAAAAATCTAATATAATTAAAACTCCAACCAGATTAACACTAGTGGAATTAGCTGCCTACCAATTAAAAGATAGCATGAGTGGAAAACCTTGTTGCAAGATTATAAGTAATAGGACTGTACAGCCATCTCGAATGGCCATTTTTTTAATAAAATTTCCTATGATGGAAATGTAAATAGCAAAGATCTTATCTAATTGGGATTTCTATTTCTATCCAAAAGAGATGCTTTATTATTGACACATAAGATAGAAATATTTTTAGAAATAAAATCATTGGAGACAGTCTATGCTAATTAATGTAAACAAATGTCAAATCACATGAAAAAAATTATAATAATAACTTGACACGGGATAGAAATATTTTTAGAAACAACTATTGGAGATGGCCTAAAATCCTATATTTCATTTTAGCGATATTCAGTGTTACCTGCTGGACCTGCTTGACAAGTGCTTTACAATGAAAAGATTAGGGGAATACAGTCATGATACAGTAGGGCAATTCAAACTTTAAGCAAAGGTTTCAAAATAACATCAATCATATTAGTTTGCGTGAACACTGTTGAAAACTACAAAAGGGGCAAGGAAAAAAACTACTAAAGAAATTACACGTCTAAATTAAACCATCCGGTTATATCACAAGCAGCAGGGGGAGGCAAAAGCGCTTGTGAGATGCAAATGGAACTCCCAAATTTGTCCGGGCATTTACAATTATAAAACAACGGTAGTAACAAAGATGGAACAATGAGGAGTAATTATGAAGAGGACTTTCTAAGTCTCTCTCTTATGCTTAAAACGCAACAACAACGAACACTTGAGGAGGAATCATCCTGTCAGTCCCACTGAGTGAAGGATGCAGGTCTCCAGTGTAACTTCACTGCATTAATTCAATATAGGGGGGAGAAAGCAGTTCCATGTAAGAGAAAAGGTTGAATAACCAGATAATTCTTAATCATGTTTGGATCTCAGAAAACACAGGAAAAAGAAAAAAACAAATGTTGTTTTCTGCTTCTTTTTTTTTTCCCCTCAAATTTTCCTCTCTATTTATGAGAAATAGAAGTCGAAATAATGTACAAGAAAAAAATGGAACTACAAACGCATTAATAACTAACCTCTGCATCGTCACCTCCGACAGCTTTGGAGGAGGTCTCCATCCTTTGGTCTTCTGCAGAGGCAAATAAACATATTGAATAAGTTCATGGTACCAATATTCTCAAAGCCATGTATAATTGGTCTGTAATTACAACTGCTTAAGCAATAATCATGTTGGGTTGGATACACTACTGTCTTTGTAACAACATTCTTCTTCATTAATACCCGAAATTCATGCCAACCATCACATCAACACTCCAGCTGACTCGAAAAGTTGCCACATGTACCTTTGGCCTTTCCTACGCCAGAGAAGTTGCTGGTGTCCCATGCAAAGAGGCTCACCATGTTCCAATATTTTAGGAACAACGTTTAGCATTTCTTACACTCCAATCTCCACAGCAGACAGAAACATGGAGATAACACGCCCCGTGTTACACAACTTGAACGGACATGGAAGTAGTGGACAACCATGAAAATTGGACTAGTCTGCTATAAATACCGCTTGGCATTCATTGCAGTTATCACACCCCAGTTGCAACACTGCCCACACTCTCACTAGGATTGCCTTAAACTTTCGCCCTTAACCTTGTACGATCTTAGGAATTCACCAAATTATGAACAATGCCTCGCCACTTTGTAGAACCCAATTCTATAACCTCGTTCTGCCACTGCAGGTGCATAGCTCCATCTAGACATTCACCTTCTACAAGGGTCAAAGAGCTCCTTCCCTTTTCTAAGGGGTGCAGTAGGGGGGAGAATATCAATATTCATGTCAACCCACACTTCTCAGAAGAGAGGGCATCAACAACCTCAACGGCCATAACCACAACACAGTCATCACATAATTTATCTCTTGGTACGGTACATGGCCCAGCAAGGTCAATCTCATCCATATCGACACCCTGAGCTGTGGTACTCCACCTCCTGTATCTGTAGCCTCAGCAACAGGCACTTCCCTATCAACACTAGCAGTAGCATCCGGGCTCTAGCTGCGGAAGGCATCTACTCTCATGAGGGGATATTTTAATGATATTATATTGATCACAAAGTGTCAATAATACCAGATTTACAGGGCCTAGAATAGAATATGTAACATCACATACTTTAAGACTCTGTAACATCACACCGTCAAAAACAAAAACAAAAATCATGATGGGCATGAAATTTCAAGTTTCCTATCAGAACTACAATTGATGTTGCAAGAAAAAATAAATACGAAATTTTTTATTCACATAGGCCATCCAAATGCCATGTTCTAAATGTGCCTTCAATGGAATCCTATTTTTTTATTCTTCTTCGTTTTCTTAGTTATACTCCAGCAGAGAAACTCTAACTATGAAGGGAAAAAACAATCTTACTTAGATGGATTGGGTTTAATTGACTCGTTAAAAAGGCAATTATAGGCAATGATGAGATTCTCAATTCTTTTATTAAACATGCAGAATCAGGGTTGGGCATTTTGAAGAACTTAATCCAACAGGTCCATTCTTGTTACTAGAGCTGGTGGCACAAATCTCACATCTAACAGATCCTAGAAGCTATGAAGTAAATAGTTTTGACTTTCTCATAAATTTACTCTGAAAACATCTCCTTACACCGCCAATACTTTCTCCGGTCGAGAAAGTCGAGAAAAGAAATAAAGAGTTGGAAGAGACATAACTTTTTTAAAACGAAATGAAGCCTAAGTTCTATATAATTTATTCACCTTTGACCCAGACATATGCCAGAAAAGTGCAACTCATATCAATAAATCACTCCATATGATTTCAGACAACATTTTTGGGGTGGATACTGATGGGCTGCCAGGCCATTAATTCTTTCCTAGCAGGCTGACTAGCAACCCGTTTACATCCAGCATTATAAAGTCTCTGTCATTAATGGCTTACCCTAAAATCCCTATTTCTTCTCTCATTCAGTGCCTCTTTACAGGTCTCTCCTCTTTCTCTCACACACACACTGGTCTTTCCACTACTTTTTGTGGATATTGTCAGAAGACCCCTGCTCTGTTTCTCAAATTTTACTTCCAATGCTATCGATCTAAATTTTGGGAGATGGGAACCATTGATACCAAACTCCATGATATGATGAAAATCATCACAAATGAACATCGTTTAAGAGTCTTTCATATAAAAAGACGAACAAGGAAAAGTGAACAGAACTTGTTAGAGAAAAAGAGAAAGAAGTATTGGAAATAGAAGATGCAGGTTTATGGTATTTGAAGTATTTTTTTTTTTTTAAGTACAATGTAATATATACAAAATCCGCATAAAGGGGGCAGAATCCTGTATACAGGATAAAAAAATAGAAATAAAAAAACTCCCCTCGACAAGACAAAGCAAAAATGGGCTACTCCCTTCTTCACCCAAACTCATCCAAAAAAAATTATGTGTGAGAGAGAGAGAGAGAGAGAGAGAGAGAGAGAGAGTTTGACATTGGGAAGAACCCTTGACCTACAAATAAAGAGAGATCAACAAAATATAACGCAGATTAGTCGGATCCATCTCCACACCTTCAAAACAACTTATGTTCCTTTCTCTCCCCACTGTCCAGAAATACAAAGAGCAGGCGCCTGCAAGCCCCGCTTACTCTTGCCAACCACCCTACTATAAGATGTCAATGCGTCTAGCACCCAAGCTGGCATAACCCAGAAATTTTGAATGTATGTTCTTAACATATTATTATTAGTTTTTTATGTAGTTGTTGAATCGTGATAAGTATCGTGTATCGAAAACCTTGTGTATAGTGAATCGTATCGCGATACGTATCGTATGATACAGCACAATAAATAAATAAATTGTGAAAATTATATAAAAATATGGAGAACATTTTACAATCAATTACATAACATAATATGATTCGAACTTCTAATTTCTCTACAAGTCATGTCAAAAAGAGAATCCACAAGTGATATTTAGAAATACTAAGTAACTATTAAGGTATCATCATGGCGTCATCCTCAACTATGATGATGATACCTTAATAGTATCCAAAAAACAATAACCAAAAGTATCCAATAAAGTCAGCATCTTCATCACTCTAATTATTCCTAAATCCTAATCGGCATCGGCATCATCTTCTATAACGATTCTCTCCTCTTCTCTTTTGTCCTCCTCCTCCTGCTCCCCTCCTCCTCCTCCTCATCAATAACTTCAATATCATCATCAACACGAACCGATTATCCTTTTCTCCTAATGACATGTGCATCCATAGTTCCTTTTGCTTTTTCGAAATTTTGCTAAACTTCAAACTCCTCATCACCCTCATTTTGTTGCCCACCTTCTTCATTATAATCATCCTCATTTACTACTAAAATGTTTGCAAGCCTTTTTCTAACATCTTCGGGGCATTTCATACACCTTTTTGCATCTTCCCCGTGCTTCATTCTAAAAATACCACCTCATTTTGCATCCTTACAAAAATTACATCTTAAATGCAATCTATTAATATCAAAGATCAAAGCTACCAAAATAATAAATAAATAAAGACAACTTAATAAATAAGTAGGAAGACACCAAATACGTTGAGAAAGTGAGAAACAATAAATAAATAAACTAGGTTCCTTACCAAAGTACCAAAATAAAGGATATTAAATAGGATGGAAGCTTCTCTTTGCAACAACTTGAGGAAAAAGATGAGAAAGGAAAGAGGTGGACAAAATATTAATGGTGGGGAACACAAGAAAAATGAAAAAGGGACCTTTTATACCTAGAGTTTTGTTCCTTCTATGGTTTTAAAAGTCTTTAAACATTATTACAATCAATTTCAGCCCAAAAATAAAAATTAGAATTAAAAAAAAAAAAAAAAAATTCTAGTTTTTTAAGCCTTGGTGCCGATATAACCCAACCCGACCCGGACGAACTAAATCGCGAGTGAATTGTAAATCGCCCGATTCATGTATCGAATCGCGATTCAGCCCCGATACGCAAGATACATTGACATTTTCGATTCACATTCCCAATATGTATCTATATATGGCAGTACCGAATCGGCCGATACTAACAACAGAGTTTTTTAACGTTCCCCCACTAAAATAGAATAAATGAAAAAAAAGGGGTCTGATCCGATTCGACACGTCCTTGAATCCTGACGAAGACACAGCCCTAGCCTGTACCAACTCGCCCATTTCCAGCTGAACCTGCGACCAATCCGCCCATTTCCCAGGTCCTACCACAAGGACCATAAGGGCCAGGGCACAGGCCTTGAATTTACTTGAAGAGTTCATCTAAACTAACAGAAGAAACAAACAATATTTACATCAAGTAGAAGTAATATTGATTACCTCCATCCTCAGGGATGTCCGAAGTCCACAAAGTGAGGTTGTCTCTCAAAAGTTGCATAATTAAAGTGCTATCTTTGTAAGATTCCTCACTCAGGCTATCCAGCTCGGAAATAGCTTCATCAAAAGCTTGCTTTGCAAGGTGGCAGGCCCTAAGATACCACATGGGATATTTATCAATAAACTAATATAAAAAATAATATACCGCAAGGGATTGAGGTTTCATGAAATATTATTGTATTAATAACAGTATACCGTTCAGGAGAGTTCATAATCTCATAATAGAAGACGGAGAAGTTCAAAGCCAAACCCAGTCGGATGGGGTGAGTGGGAGATAAGTCAGTCTCTGCAGTAGCAGAAGCCAGCTGCAAAACATACAGTAAGCCAACAAATCAATATGCAACATTTAAGCATAAAAAATGTGATAAAGCTTCCACTAGGTACTCAGGATGAGTTTGCTTAGAAAACTTCACTCTTGCAAAATCAAGGACATAAACCATGTGATTAACTTCTGGTCATGGATGCGAATGTCACATATAGTCTGCAATTTTTAAAATGTAAATGAGAAAAATGGTAGAATATGAAGGGGTGGGTAGTTCTTCTACACAGATGCATCCATGTAACATACGTATCAGATACCGATGATTCACGGATACAAATATATACGTGTCCGACGTCCTAATTTGGGGAGTTCAATCAACATTTCTTGGACAATTTCCAAGATGTGAACAACAAAATCAGAAATCAAAATAAGCTTTCCCTAGAATGCAAAAGAGATACAAGTATATGTATAAAACTATACTAAGCCAACTTAATTCAGGGTGAAATATCTTTCACATACGCTTTCTTTGGTTCAGAGTCAAATATTATTCATGCGTACAAAGTAAATTCGTTATGTACACACATACCGATTCAAGTTTTTTTTTAAATCATGTTGTTATTTCTATCTTAGTTAATGCATATATTCATATTTTGATTGGATCACTGGTAATATTTCATGTTAATATGCAAATGATTGAAAAGTAGATAATATTCGACGTATCCCAAGAACACATGTGTCCGACTTTTAAAAAAATCATATCGGTGTATACGATTTTTTATCATCAAAACAACAACAATAATATTAAAAAGAACGGCAATGTTGTGTTGATTAACATGAATTGAGAGTGGATATGAAGAATAGTTTGTGCTTAGAAATCACAATCATATCCTAAGTGATACTTCACCAGCACAAGTTCAACATTTCAACATTCCCGTAACTTTAATATATACTCGACAAAACTTGATCACGAAACCCTGGATTCTGACATGTTGCTTTTTAAATGCAAAAGAGATATAAAATGATTAAAGAAACTAAAAAAAATATGTTTCACAATGACTAACCTAAGATATTAGGGCGTGATCGAGGAGGAGTAATCATCATAATCACATGAAAATTGAGGAAGAACTGATATTTGATTCCGGTGTGATGCGTGTGCATTGACCCCTTTGAAGAATTCACTCTTCACAAGTTATTAGTCAAGCTAATTCCTTATAGATGGATAGAACCTAGGAAGTAAACACAGAAGTACAGGCTGGTTGACTTAATGGAATATAAGATACAAGGAACATAGATCATATTTGTACAGCGCATGATGCTGATATGCAACTGTATTAGTGGTGAGGATTCAGAACAGCAATCATGTTGACTATCTGGTTGGTTAAGACAATATCGGACAGGTATTCTATGACGATATGTGTGACAGGTATTTCAATCAAGCTAAAAGTGCAGCTAACTTTACAAGTCTTGGTGAAATAAATAAATGGGCAAAAAAATGTTACAGATTGAAAAAATAACGCATTATATGTAATAAAATTATAGAACTTAACAAACGTAATTAGTTAAAATAAGTTAGCATATTGTCTAACACAAAACACCTCTTTAATAGAATTATAGAACTTAACAAACGTGATTAGTTAAAATAAGTTAGCATAGTGTCTAACACACAACACCTCTTTGGTAAATTGTAACTAAGAATGACTCTCAGAATATTTTTGTAATGTTATAAGTGCATCATTTATGTTTGAAACATAAGATGCACTACTTCAATGTTCCCAGATAGGTAGAGTTCTAAATTAAAGTGTGCTGAAGAAAACCATCGAGACACCACCACAAAATTAAAGCATGCATCATAAAGAAATAGAATAAATTAATAATCAACCAAGTAAGAAACAAGGTCAGGCAAGAGAAATGTGCTAAACCAGAAGTTTCATTCATAGAAACCAGTGTTTCCCAGCTCCTAGTTCTTAGCACTGCAGGCTATGCAGCATTAGCCCTACCGGAGTATAAAAATTCAAACTGAAGATAAACAACAAAATATAGATAAACAGATTCTTACCTGATACGCCTTGAGTGACTGATCAGCAGCCTCTTTCTTCTCATTCCCAGACTTGAACTCGGCAAGATACCTATAATAGTCTCCTTTCCTGCAACCATTAAAAAACCTTCAGAAATCACACAAGATCAAACTTTACACCACTCACAATAGCTATAACATATATGCACCCACATTTTATAGTAGAAAACAGTGGACTCTCCGGCAGAACACGAAGGAATTAGATGCTCGTCAATCACTCTCATAATATCACTACAAATGCTAGACAGCTCTGACTCCACCTTCTGCCTGTAGTCCTTGATCCGCTTTGCATTCAATTCGTTTCCTTTCGACTCCTCCTTCTGCTCAATAGAGGACAAGATCCTCCACGATGCCCTCCGAGAACCAACTACATTCTTGTACCCCACAGAGAGCAAGTTCCGCTCTTCAATAGTCAATTCCACGTCGAGCTTTGCTACTTTCTTCATAGCATCCACCATTTCTGCACAGATCACTTGCATCAGTAACAGAGCAAATGTAGTAATATCCGCCTACAGGATTAGTCGTCTTTAATTTTTCATTATTAAATTACACAAAATGTCTCATTCCTCCTTGGCGCCCATAGTTTTTAAACAATCCACAATCAAGGGGCATTCTAGAATATGGCATTTTCCTATAAGTGATCCTTGTTAAAGGCACTTTCACATACTTCAAAACGATCCACAATCAGGATTGTTTTACAAAATGTTTTAGAAGGTGGCTATTTTGGTAAAAACATGTCGGGGAGCGATTGACATGACATTAGCCCTTAAATTTATTAGTCCTATAATACGTAAATTTTTTCAAGTAGGGCCCATGTGTAATAGCTCTTAATGTTTGCCCCATTGAATCAAAATATAATGTCTAAGTAGAATTGCCCCCTTTTAGTACTACAGTTAACTCCCCTTAAATTACTAAAGTAAACTCATGATTCAAGCCTAAGGTTAACTAAAATCAACAAGGCCGAACAAAATCCCAACACAGTATTCAACAGCGGAGAGTGTACAAAATCACTGTTTCACGATTCTTATAATCCTATCAAACACATCATCTTTTTATTGCATATTTACTTGCAAACAGCGTTGACACTTATCACCTTTGCTGAAATGCTATTCCCTAACATGTATCAAAAAGAATACTTCATTTCTTAATACGTACAAAAAATTTCCGTGCATGTTAATTAGCTATAGATACATGCATCGGAAGTATTTATTTAGTTAGTTAGTTGGCAGGCAGGTAAGATAACAGGAAACCCTAATTTGTTCTACTAAGTTGAGATTGCAGATCTAGATATGATATAGATATACCGTCGTAGCGTTCGGCTTGCTCGGCTAGTTTGGCGATGTAGACAAAAGTTTCGCGGTCAGTTGAGGAGGCCATTGTTGATCTCTGAGCTCGCTGTTTTTCTCTCTCTTTCACAGATGAGGAGAAAATGAAACGAGAGGAAAATTAAGGTGTGGTGGTGGTTGGCGGATAGATTAAAGTATATATGTAGGTGTAAGCATTATATTTATATTATATACAAGACCTGGTAATGCCGCTGCCAGTGACGGACATGTTGTGGGCCCCATATCTAAACGTCCACTGCTATAGCCGGGATCACTTACTAATCTTCTCCTGACACGTTTATTATTGTTTTTATCAACTTTATAATATCGAAAATGGCATTCTTCCTATTTTAAATCATGAATAAAGTCATTATAAAAATTTAATTTTTTCATAAATAAAATATATCCATTATTTTTAAAAGTTTTTATTATATAAAATTAAAAACTTTTTTTATAAATAAATATTTCAAAATAATTGTACGTACTTTATATAAAAAAATTACACATATTTTAATTTGTTTTTAGTTTACAAAATTGTATGTCATTTATAGATACAAATTTATTTATTTTCTATAAATAAAACGTTAAAAATGTTTTATAAGAATTTTTTTATTTATATAAAAAATAATTTTGAAATTTTGAAAACTTTTATTAACTTAAAAACTATTTTTTTATCAATAAATACTTCAAAAAACTGTACATATTTTATATAAAAAAATTATTCATATTTTTATTTGTTTTTAGTTTAAAAAACTTTATATAAGAGTTTAGAATGAATTATATTTTTAGTTTTTAAGATACTTTTGATTTATTTTATTTTTTTTTAGTTTCAAAGAAATTATTAATTTATATATTTTTTTAATTTCAAAGAACATAGTTTCTCTAAATGGGAAAGAAAATAATAGATTTAGACTCTTCAAAATCAATGGGCAAAATGGTCATTTGCAAGTCTAAATCGTCTGCCTACTTAGCAAAACTAGTTAGTGATAGCGTAATCATACGAATAAAGAGATATATTAAAAGAAACTAAGAAATGTATAACATTTCCAAATTGAAGGGTACATATATAAATACATTAAACCTTAAAAACTTAAAAGCAACACAAAGTAGATATCAATCCACACACAAAATAAGATATTGCATTCTCTGGAACCAAAGGCGGGATCAGAAAATAAAATAAATCTCAAGGACATATCAGTGATTTTTTTCCAAAAATTTGACAGAATCACATGTCCTTCATTGTAAATTCAACATAGTTATAATGATATCTGCAACTGCAAAACTCTAGATCCACCCAAAGGCATTACCAATTTCAGTCTACAAAAAATTTGACCCCCACCCCTAACTAACATCATATAAACATCACAAAGCTAAATAATTATATTATTTTTTATTTTGGGGTCACCGACTACTCATAGGAGGCAACAACCCCTTTTTCATTATTTTTCGACACCTGAGTAAGGCCTCTTGAGCAAACGACATCTGTACGTGATCTGTGGAATTGGAAAAGGTTATGTTTTGTTGAGAGAGTTGGAGGCGACAATTGGGATGACCCGGTCGTCTGAAGTGGGCAGGGGAGTTGGAGTTTTCGACTTTGATCTTGGAGGAGGAGCTTTGCTGGAGGTGTTTTATGATTATTGACTTGGATTTCCTGATTACGTCGCCTGTGCGGGAGGAGTGGCAGAGGAGCCAAAAGGAGGTGTGGCTGCCGAGGATGGGAGAGGCTTTGGACCATTTTAATGAAGCGACGTCGTTGTCGTTGGCGTGGGGGTGGAGTTGGGTTCGAGCATCACGGTGTGTGTGTCAAGTGAAAGTTTTATTGATGCAGAGACCTCTCTTTTTATTATGAAATGTCATAAAGAGTTTGTTTGGGAATCTCAAGAGACTATTGACGGGTTGCTTGGCAATCTCGAGAGGAAATTTATTATTGGAGTAAGAAATAAATGGAATTTGAGGAGAACGGAGATAATGAATGAGTAGTTCATTAAAACCTCATTAACCTCTAATTCTATTATATTAGAGGTATAATATAGATATGGTGTCTTTGAAAGTGAATATGCCACGTGTCTTTATTTATGAGTCTTATTTATCCCTTCACTCACCCTTCCCACCACCGTTCCACCTATAAACTGATGGCGCTTTAGATTACATTTTTACTTTAGAATACGAACCATTGGCACCCAAAAATGGCTCCCACCTTCATCCTCACTCCTCAACTTCCTCGTTGATTTTCCAAGCACATTACATACACTATATAAATCAGCCTCAACCTTTGAGAATGGCATCCATTTCCATATTTGAATCGACCAGAGGTAAATTCTCCCTATTGTTAGTTCTTTCGATTTTAATCTTTTCTGTACATTATGTTATTTCTATTCTTTTTATTTATTTTTTCCCTTTTGTATGAACTACATCTGATATATTTTCTTATGATTAATACTTACATCAGTAATTTATTTTGAGAAAACAAAGTTTCTCTATTTTCCATTAGTGAGTTTGAATGTATATGAGAAAATATCTTGCACGTTCATTTGTTTTCAAACATTTGAAGGTACTATTGAAATTTGTAAACAAATTTTGAACTCCTCATGTTATTTTACATACCCGTTGTTTGATCAAATGACTCAAAGAAAATGGAAATGATACAAACCAAATCTCAATGGCATGCTGTTTATGTGTATATGTATGTTGTAAAGTAAATTTCTCTGCCTTCAGTTTATGGATTTTAAGGTATTTTAGAAAATATCTTGCATGTTCAGTTGTTTTCAAACGTTTAAAGGTAAGATTGAAATTTTTAAACCAAGTTTTAAAAAACCTGTAATTTTGAATTCCCCATGTTATTTTGCATACTCGTTGTTTGATCAAATGACTGAAAGAAAATGCAAATGATACATACCAAATCTTAATGGCTTGTTGTGTATGTGTATATGTACGTTGTAAAGTAAATAAATTGATTTTCTAATTGAACTTATTTTCAATTATTTAATATTCACACACACGCACACACACACAAACACACACACACACACCAGAAGATAGTAACTATAACTATGTTAGAAGTAGTAAATGTAGTATTCATTAGTAGCGGCAGAAATAATTGCCCTGCATACATTCCGAATCTTCAGCTTGATTACTGCAGATTTCAAATAAAAAAATTCATACAGTAATGCTGAACTGATATTTCATTCTTCTTTAATTGTTGTGGTTTTATAACTAAGTCTATTACCTCCTGCCAATGCCTTTTCCATGTTTGGATTTTTAGATAGATGTCATTTCTAATGTTATTACAGCAACATATTCGTTTTAATTGTCTTCCATCATACCAATTACAACATTGCATCTTCAAGTTCAAACAATCCACTGTGCAGCTGTCAACTTCAGCTTACATATATGCACTTTAAATATGCAAGATTAGGGTATGTTTTAAATTTTTATTTCATTATATTTTTTACACTTATAATACAAACTATACAGTACGTCATCGTTACTATTTACTAGCCCGTGCATCGCACAATATATATATATATATATTGTGGTGACAATAAATCTCAACACAAATTACAAGCAAATGCAATCACCAGAAAAAGTAAAGAACATAAATTAGAATAGTTGCAATCACACACGACATAAGATATATGTGGTTCGGCAAAATAGCCTACGTCCACGGTGGTGCTCTCTGCCCTGGGCAAATTAGAATAGTTACAATTGCATACCCTTTGCCCCCTGGCAGGGGGTTCAATATATACATGTAATTCATGGAGAGTGGGGGTGTTGGGCACCTCCACGTTGGCCCATAACCCCTAGAATATCTCTTGAGAGATTTTAGGGGTTGAATGGGTCGCTAAGTCATTTATAAGACTTTAGAGTTTGGGTCGGACTTTCCCTAACTTTAATAGGGTTTAGTCGGGCTACTTCTCTGGGCCAAGACAAATAAACGAGGTACCCACCATTGCCCCTAAAAATTTTGGGTCACAATTTGGGCTCAATAATTTTAAATAATAGCCCTGATGGCATTTTTGTGAATTGCTAGAAGCTTTGGGGAGTGAGACGTCGTATCCAAGTGGATTTAGGCGGCAGATTCACTTCGTTCACCGTGCATAATCATTGAAAAGGTTTAAATTTGTTTGAATAAGCCATTTTCTGACGTCCCTTAAAATTTCCTTGCATTCTCAAGATTTCTCCAGCTTCTCATTGCGTCTTCTCACTTCCTGGTCTCTCCTTTCGTCTTCGAGCTCTTTGTTGTCTTCCCATCTTCTTTGCTTGTGACTTTGCATCATCTCAAACTGATTTCTGCTTTGTAAGTTTTCCACAACTCTTCCATTTTCTTTTCTGCTCAAATTTTTTCTTTATCGCTGCTAGAGCTTTTTTCTTCTAATGGCAAGGATAGGTAATAGGTCAATAGCAGAGTTTAGGTAGTTTTATAACATCCCTAACTAGGTGGATATTGAATGTGCCCCTGTTCCTCATAATGTTCGAGATATTGAGGACGGGCATTGGATTCATGTCCTCTTGTTGTCCCAGGGGGGGTTTAACCTTTCCCCCAAATTGCTTATTTTTGCACTTCTGTAGTTACTTTTACATAGTTCCTACCCAATGTTCTCCAAATATTTAGAAGATTGTCAACGGTGTACATATGATCAATCAACTCTATAGCACTAATTTAGTTCTTGCTAAAATTTGTTATTGTTATTCCTTCTCTCGAATAAGCTCTGGTATCCTTTATCTAAAAGTTAGGAGTCCTGACAGGGTATTGGTAGTCAATCTACCTGATTCCTACAAGGACTATTGGCAAGAGGGGTTTATTTCCAGGAACTATCAGTTCCCCTCCCCAAACTGAAGGGCGAGGTACAGGAGACCTACGATTCCCTTTCATGGGGAGGAGTATATAGGTAGGCATAGCTCTTGTTCTGCTCATTGATTTTCTGTTAGTGTACTATCTTTCTTATATTTTTCTTATTTTTCTTTTTTTAGTGAAGATAAAGAACTCAGAACCTGCACTTCGCGAAATTCGAGTTGTTGAGTTGGTCAAAGCTTGGAAGAGCAGGGAATACTTGGCTGACGGTGAGCATCCGCGATCAGCTGCATTCCTTTTGGAGTATAAAAACATTAGGTCCAGCTTTATCGCCCGACCTGTGGATAGTATTCCTCAGCTAGATATCATAGAAGAGGTTGCTGCTGAACCAATTCAATTAGATGAGGAGGAAAGCAGCTCTGGTGAAGACAGCGTGGGGGCTGACAGAGGTGAAGTTGAAGGTGACTCTAGCGAAGAGAGTTTAAGTGGTGAAGAATCTTCTAGTTCGGAAGAGGGTTCAGAGGTTTCAGATAACTCCAGCAAGGAAACTATGGCCCCTCCTATGAAAAATCTTATCCAGGATGATGATGATAAAGACAATGTGGCACTTGCTCCCAGGTTTAAGAAGCAGAAGTCTGGGAGTGAGGATACTGCCACTGGCTCCCAGACTGTTGCTCATGAGTAGGAAAGGAAGAAGAAATAGGAGGCATTGGTGAGAGAGAGAGAGAAAGAAAGAGGAAGAGAGGAAGAAGAAGGAAAGAGGGTAAGAGAGGAGGAGAGAGGAAGTGAGGACCAAAATGGGGCAATCTTTAGTGCTCGTATTGCCCTGGCTGAGGGGGCTTCTGTTGCTATTTCCCCTCAGCTGGCTCCGACGATGCTCGAGAGAGCAGTCTTGCCAGCTAATCGCCAGAGGTTATCGAGTATAGGGACCGACCAGTTAGCTCTTAAGGCAAGTCAAGGGCTATTCTTGGTAAGTTTGTTCTTACTTCTATACTCTTGCAGTTATCTTCAATACCTTCTTTGTTAAGTGTTTTCTTTCTTTTTGCAGTTTATATCTGATTTAACTGTCCTCTATCGCAGCAGCGATGAGCTGGCGAGGAGAAATGTCAAGTTAGAAGCGAGCCTAAAAACTGCCCTTACTATCAAAAGTCTTCCGACCTTGTCGTGGTAAAAGATAATAATGCAAAAGAGGCAACGTCCAAGGAGCTGGCGGAGCTAAGGCAGTCTTATGACTTGGTCTGTACGAGTAAGCTGGCGATGGTCGAAAAGAATAAAGAGCTTGCCGAGAAGATTAAGAAGATGGAATCGGAGGTTGCCACTCTCAAGGAGAGCTCGTATAACGCTGGATGGGTCACAGCATACGAGGATGCTAAGGCTCAGATTGGTCATATTAGCCATCTTAACTTAAAGAAGGGTTGGGACAAGGCCCTGCTTGCTGCCGAGGTGGATATTGATTCCCCCCTCTTTGGCGAGCACGACTCCGGCCCCAAGCCTGTTGTGGATGAGGTGCCTCCTCCTACTTCCAATAAAGGTGTCCCAACCGTCCCGACCACTACTGTTGATGCTCCCCTTTATCAGGGAATAGTGACTGCTCCATCTGAGGGAGGTGCACCTGGGGCTGTTACGGATAAGGGGAAGCAACCAGCCTCCTCAGAACAGACTGAGGTTGCCAGCCAGTCTTTTTAGGGACCTTTATATTTTTGTATCTCTGTTTCTTATTGTTGATGTACTCGAACTATTTTTATTTTAATGAAATGAAGTTTTATTTTTCTCCATGCACTGATTTATTTATTCTCCAATGCTTATATGTTTTGTAGTTCATCGATGTTGAGGAATATATTCCTGCCACCTCTCAACTAAGAAAAATTCTTAGTCCCGATGTGAGAAACCGAGTTTGCCGTGCCTTTGTAAAAATTTACAAGTTTCTTAGGTCGAGGAATCAAGACTATAAGGACCAGTCAAAGCTCGTTACCAAGCTGAAAGATAGGCTTCAAGAGATAGAGGAGGTCGGCGCTTTTGTTCAAGAAGAAGTGGATGTTCTGAAGGCTAAGCTTCTAGATGCCTATGAGGTTAATCAAGTTGGAGAGGTCCTTCAACAAGAGAATAACGCTCTAAGGAGGGAAGTCTCGCGACTTAGGGAGAATGCACCGAGCATTGCCCCTGGAGTTTTACGTGGTTCCTCTTTATCGATTGGGCCGCGAGCTGGTACTGATGATAGTGGTTCAACTAGGGAGATTACCGAGCTTCGAGGTGACATTCGCTGGGCGTACGTGATAGCTGCCGATCTTCAAAGAGATGTTACCTCGCTGAGGCACCTGTTCAAGAAAGGTCTGCGGTAAGTGTGGGCTGATGGTTATAACCAGGGTTAGACCGATGCTCTGACAAAGTTGAAGGAGGTTGAAGAGTTATCTTTCATAAAAGGGTGGTTGAGTGCTCTTAAGGAGTTACAGCTACCTAGGAACTCTGTCCTCTGGTACCGGCATGAGATTTCTCCCTCAACTTTAATACTGAACCCATTCAGAAGGGATGATCAATGGGTTCCCATAGATGCGATCCCAATACAGCTCGTGGAACCAAGTTCAGACGAAGTCTAGGAGGAGTTAGCTCATCACCCGGATGATGGCCGAAGAGCGCGAGTGGCTGACTATCTTGCTCAGCGACCTAGTTCTCATTAGGATTTAATTTACTCAACATATGTAACTCTTTGTAATGATGTTATAAACTAATTATGTTTTGGACGATTTATCGACTAAACATGTGTTGTTATTTTTAACTTCGTTGATCTCTTGTTCGATTATCCTGGGCTCTTTTAGCTGACTAGATTTGATTTAGGCAGAGCTAGTTGTTGAGTGAGTATCCCCCAGTCCGGTATGCTTTTAGTGTACCATTCTGCCTTACTTTACCTTTTTAGGTTGTGTCATCACACTTCCTTAGGCCTAAGTGAGGCAATGGCGAGGATACACCTGGTACTGGATGTTTTATTCGAGCAGGATTTTTGATCCATACAATGTTGGCGACCAACCTGGGTTGGCCATTTTGCCTAAGGGTCCCCTGTAGGGCTTCATATATTTTCAGGGGCAAGTTAAGTGGTCATTCGTGTTCATTGACGAATGCCTGAGGTGGGCCATTACATATTAACCCAGCTTTAATAAATTTCTCGTGATCTTAGTTTCGTATGTTAAGAGGGGAGCCTGTGAATTGGAAAGGGTGCACGAATTATAATGTCGTTGAGAAAAATCAATACTCCTTAAAATTCTACTGCCAAATAAATTTCATTAATCATAAATTAGTTGAAAATTCAACACTGAGTGCAAAAAGGGAAAAAAGAGAACTATAAGTAGAATTTCTTCAAATTGGCTACATTCCAAGCTCTAGGTATCTCCCCGCCCTCCAGCGTTTCTAAGTGATAGGCTCCTTACAGGCCGTCTCTTATCACCTTGAATGGCCCCTTCCAGTTTGGTCCTAGTGTAACACGCCGCTTAATCAAATACCGGGTGATCAGTCCTTTATTAAATTAAAACCAGGTGAACGATTGGTTCAAACTCAGCATCACTGTCGTAAAATAATATTTCCAATTTGAACACCCTAAATAATTAAGCTAAGTGTCAAAACCATTTAAAACCTCATTTTTCCTTTATTAAATACCAATATGAAAACCTTTTTAATAATAACAGTTTGAGAGTCACATAAATAAAAGGGTAACAATAATTACACTACCATTTAAACCATCTAGATAAACCAAACTAAGTTATGAACTATAAATGAAATCATCCTGACAAGAGTTAACTCCCGAGGAGTACTGAACGCTGGAAATATCACAAATCTCTAACAAATCCAACTAGAATAGGAAATCGGGCGAAACATGCCCTAACTATGAAGATCTAAAGTGGGAACTGATTCAATGACGAAGTCGTCTAAAGCAAGGGCCTGCAACTCCCACATAAGCTGCAGTACGTCCATTCCAAAGAACCTAAGCATGATGCCCCTGTGGCTGGGCACGTGTAATACATACATATATATACTAGAGAGAAAGAAATGACAGAAAACGGGTCAGATCCCGAGTGTAAAACAGTTTTAAAAATAGTTTAGCAAGTATTTAAAATGCTTACCGGCTAATATCACAACCATGTTAGTATGCTACACTCTCTTGAGAATCTTTACCTCTCATCTAGTGTGCACCCCTAACGTACCTTTAGGACATCCTAGTTATGATTCCCAAGCTAACTAGATTAACCACATGTATCCATTCTTTATATCCCAAATTATTCCCACGTATTAACCTTATAATACATATAAAGATGTTATAAACATATATATATCCATTTAGATTCAACATGGATAAGTCCCTTATTAATTCAATTCAACTAAGTGTTTTCATACATAACTATCTTACATTTCTACTTTAGCCACATAGTAGATATCATCACATGTGTATATATATATATATATATATATTCATTATATTATATATATACTATACTGCACCCCGAGACACAGTTGCGGTGTTGCATTACTCTGCTATCTTGTCCCAATACATCACGTCGCTGTATAGGGGACTATAAGTTCGGTAAAGATTCCTCGAACCACAAATATCAACACAAAAATTGGAGGCGAACATAGTTCTCATACCCACGGGTCACGCACATACCTACGTTTCCATAGTCAGCGAACTTATCAACTTACCGATAAGTCTTTCATAGTCCTACGTTCTCGAGCGACAAATCAAAAATCCTATGGATTCATCAGGATATGACTGCCCTCACGCGCAAACCTCCCGTCGATAACAAGTAAGCTAGGTATGCATAATATATGCACATTCACAAAGTCATACATATAAATATTCATATTTTTCAAATTAGGTTCGTCCACGACCCATAATTGTTATTATCCATTCTCAACACAAATTTTATTCAATTATTTCCCATAACGGATTCGTCTCTTTTATTCTCATTTATTATTTAATTCGTTCTTACTTCTCATCTCTCAAAGTATTCTTTCTCACTAAGTATAAATTTCAGTAGGTATACCCTCACTTACCTTCTAGTCTAAATCGTTCACGAGTCTCAATCTTTTAGTAAACGTACGCATAATTTCCAATGTATGAATAACTCCCCGTTAACCCACAATTTTATCTCATATTAATTTCACTCAACGAAGTCTACTTAGACCCTATTGGTCCTCTTCATAATCCATTATACTCCATAAATAATAATCAAGGGTTCCTACGTATCTTAACCGGATTAAACAAAAAGAAGAAAAATATGCAGTTTTCTAGGAGGGTTCGATCGATCGATCAAGCAGTTCTTGCCCAGTTTTTCTGCAATATTCAACCTACGGGTTCAACCATTTTAACCCCTCCAAAACTCTATAATTTCATCCCAAACTCCCATCAAAGTAATCCAAGTGTATAATCAATGTACATAAACAAGTTCTAACGTAACGACATCAATAAATCCTCAACGAATCAATCAAAAAGGGGTTTAATCTCAAATCTCTTTATAAAACCAAATTTTGCATGAATAATCACCACCCTCTATTTTAATCAAGATTTTCTTCCCAAATATCATAATAAATTCATGGGTAATCCTCTACATATGATCAAGATTTTAGACTACATGGGTTCTCCCTACAACACATATAAATTCTCTTCCAAAATATATAATTCTTCCATTAAAACACATGATTTTCATTCCTAGACTAACATGGAAGGTATATTAACTTGGAATTTAGCAAGATAGATACTTTCCTCGGATTCAAGGGTCTGATTTCTTGATGAAAAATATATGGTTGCATTCCTCGTCGTGCGATCTACGTTTTGGTGGTGGTGGCGATGAAATCGGGTGAGTTCTAGGCCTTGGATTGCTTGAAGACCCTTCACCTTCTTCTCAAATCTCTTCACCTTCTTCTCTAATCACTTCACCTTCTTCTCTAATGGCTGGCTTAGGCTTTGTGTTTGTTAACCCCAAGAGACAACTCTAAATGGCTAGTAAATACGAAGAAAATTCGTTGGTTTAATTACCCAAAAATACCAAATGTCTAAAATACCCTCCTGGGGTGTCAATTAGGCCTAAAAATGCCCCGAGACCCAAACTAAACCCCCGAGTACACTTTTCTGACTATCTCGACCCTTTCGAATACTTTGGTGCACTCAAAATGACTATACGGA
This sequence comes from Sambucus nigra, assembly GCA_949130495.1. Lineage (NCBI taxonomy): Eukaryota > Viridiplantae > Streptophyta > Magnoliopsida > Dipsacales > Adoxaceae > Sambucus > Sambucus nigra. Next base: position 212,767,245 of record OX422213.1, on the reverse strand, counting down.
TGACTTATAATTTATTCACTTTAATAATAAAAATTTAGTCCTGACACGACAGAGGCGCGTCCCGAATTAAATTTCCATAATTGCCATTTTATTCACTCGTGACAATTTTAATAAAATCAATCTCATATATTACTTTACTCATCTAGTAATATTCAATAAATTTCCAATAATTACTAACTCACATCATGCTAGTAAATATTAGAAAATAATTTCCGGATTAATATTAAATTAATACCTCAAATTAACTTTAATAAATCCCCAATTTTAAAAGCCATAAAAATACGGGGTATTACATACTTCCCCACCTAATAACGGAATTTCGTCCCGAAATTCGAAAAAATAAAGCGTAACTGGTAAGGATAACTCCGGTTATTAATCTCACATCTCATGTAATTTCCGTCGTACCACCCATACAGTACATTACCGAATACCCCCACTAATGTTATACTCCAAGCCTTACCATTTAGTTTAAATTATCCTGAGTTAAACTTTATCCAATCCGTATTATACCATCCTCGTGGAAAAATTATGGGGAGTAACGATCCTAAGTCATCAAACAACTAAATCTGGAAGTCACAACTTCTACTTTCATTAACCTCAAGAATACTTACTGTGACACAAATATGGAAAGTACTACAATCAAACCATCCAGGACACCCATACACCCAATGTTTGTACATTCCATCATAAGGTCTAAATGAATGTGATTACTCTGTAAGGTTACCCTTAATTAACTGACTACCTAGTTTATAATCCGTATTTCTATGATTTACACATTCTCATTTGGCGATTTCATTTGCCACAAATCATGCTACAACTCATAACTCTCTGATTAATATAAATATATACATATAATGGCAAAGGTTATAAACTCATATTCTAAAGGTCTAACTTACTTCGACTCCCAACGTTCTTTAGTTTCATGCGTGGGGTGTCTCGCAGAGCGAAATCTAAACAAGGAACCCCCCCGATACACTACTACCTAAAATAGTTGGTCATCGAAACTCCTCAGGTCCTTAGTCTATAGTATATAACATCCCAACAAGCTTTATCTATTTATAAAAGTCTACTTATTCACTCTCGTACCAAAGACAATACGCTAGCTATAACGATCAATCTTGGTCTCATATACAACAAGTCAATCCATGCCGATAATCACATCTTACTCGGATATGTCTATAACAACTAAATCCCCGATAAAATTAAACTCACGTTTTGATATATACAAGAAAATAATAGGCTTCCCACTACCCATCGGCGAGTCTACATAAATAATAGTGTCAATGGCCAAGTCTAGTAACCCCATGGTCCACGTAATTCTAATAGCTACAAATGAAAGTGAGGTCCTAATGACAATCATTATGCGCCCCATAACTCCATACATAGAAAACGTACCCTCATTCGTGGGCGGTGGTTGTTGACTCCCACTATTATAACTTTGCTCTGACGAGTCAAGAAAATTTTACCCCAAATTTATAGTTTTAGTTAACCACACTCCACTATATGTCCAAGCCTTTGAATATATTGCCTTCATTGGGTAATACACCTAGTTCCCGCATTTCTAGAACTTCTACTGATGACTCTCCTCAATTTTCCATTTGACCCTCTCCCAAGCATACTACGTTGGATGAGTCTAATTTGGCATTACCTTCGACTACAGCAGCACTTGGAATTTGTAGGCTGCGTCATAACCGTCTTTACAGTCCTGGACTCTCGTGCCATACTAGGGGTGACCTCAACTACGGTCATCATCCTCGAACATACTTCATAACCTCCTAAGTACGACCTACGATATCCGTCCAATGGCCCTCATCTGCCATACTTCTTGTACGAACACGTCCGAATGCAAATAAGATTCAATAATATATATGTTATAGCAGGAGAACTGAATCTTACCATAGAAATCAACAATCCTAATCATAGGGCACTATATCAAACAAAGTAATGCTCAGCTAAAAGTATAGTAAGCCGTACAGATCCTAAAGGACACTAGAACCTGATGCTCTGATACCACCTCTAACACCCCGCCTAATTAAATATCGGGTGATCAGTCCTTTATTAAATTAAAACCAGGTGAACGGTTGGTTTAATCTCAGCATCACTGTTGCAAAATAATATTTCCAATTTGAACACCCTAAATAATTAAGCTAAGTGTCAAAACCATTTAAAACCTCATTTTTCCTTTATTAAATACCAATATGAAAACCTTTTTAATAATAACAGTTTGAGAGTCACATAAATAAAAGGATAACAATAACTACACTACCATTTAAACCATCTAGATAAACCAAACCAAGTTATTAACTATAAATGAAATCATCCTGACAAGAGTTAACTCCCGAGGAGTACTGAACGCTGGAAATATCAAAAATCTCTGACAAATCCAACTGGAATAGGAAATCGGGCGACACATACCCTAACTATGAAGATCTAAAGTGGGAACTGATTCAATGACGAAGTCGTCTAAAGCAAGGGCCTGCAACTCCCACATAAGCTGCAGCACGTCCAATCCAATTAACCTAAGCATGACGCCCCTGTGGCTGGGCACGTGTAATACATACATATATATACCAAAGAGAAAGAAATGATTAGAAAACGGGTCAGAGCCCGAGTGTAAAACAGTTTTAAAAATAGTTTAGCAAGTATTTAAAATGCTTACCGGCTAATATCACAACCATGTTAGTATGCGACACTCTCTTGAGAATCTTCACCTCTCATCTAGTGTGCACCCCTAACGTACCTCTAGGACATCCTAGTTATAGTTCCCAAGCTAACTAGATTAACCACATGTATCCATTCTTTATATCCCAAATTATTCCCACGTATTAACCTTATAATACATATAATGATGTTATAAACATATATATATCCATTTAAATTCAACATGGATAAGTCCCTTATTAATTCAATTCAACTAAGTGTTTTCATACATAACTATCTTATATTTCTACTTTAGCCACATAGTAGATATCATCACATGTATATATATATATATTCACTATATTATATATATACTATACTGCACCCCGAGACGCAGTTGCGGTGCTGCATTACTCTGCTATCTTGTCCCAATACATCACGCCGATGTATAGGGGACTATAGGTTCGGTAAAGACTCCTCAAACTACAAATATCAACACAAAAATTAGAGGCGAACATAGTTCGGGTCACGTACATACCTACGTTTTCATAGTCAACGGACTTATCAACTTACCGATAAGTCTTTCATAGTCCTATGTTCTCGAGCGACAAATCAAAAAATCCCATGGATTCATCAGGATATGACTGTCCTCACGTGAAAACCTCTCGTCGATAGCAAGTAAGCTAGGTATGCAGAATATATGCACATTCACAAAGTCATACATATAAATATTCATATTTTCCAAATTAGGTTCGCCCACGACCCATAATTGTTATTATCCATTCTCAATACAAATTTTACTCAATTATTTCTCATAACGGATTCGTCTCTTTTATTTTCATTTATTATTTACTTCGTTCTTACTTCTCATCTCTTGAAGTATTCTTTCTCACTAAGTATAAATTTCAGTAGGTATACCCTCACTTACCTTCTAGTCTAAATCTTACATGAGTCTCAATCTTTTAGTAAACGTAGGCATAATTTCCAATGTATGAATAACTCCCCGTTAACCCATAATTTCATCTCATATTAATTTCACTCAGCGAAGTCTACTTAGACCCTATTGGTCCTCTTCATAACCCATTATACTCCATAAATAATAATCAATGGTTCCTACGTATCTTAACCGGATTAAACAAAAAGAAGAAAAATATGCAGTTTTCCAGGAGGGGTCGATCGATCGATCAAGCAGTTCTTGCCCAGTTTTTCTGCAATATTCAACCTACGGGTTCAACCATTTTAACCCCTCCAAACCTCTATAATTTCATCCCAAACTCCCATCAAAGTAATCCAAGTGTATAATCAATGTACATAAACAAGTTCTAACGTAATGACATCAATAAATCCTCAACAAATCAATCAAAAAGGGGTTTAATCTCAAATCTCTTTATAAAACCAAATTTTGCATGAATAATCACCACCCTCTATTTTAATCAAGATTTTCTTCCCAAATATCATAATAAATTCATGGGTAATCCTCTACATATGATCAAGATTTTAGACTACATGGGTTCTCTCTACAACACATATAAATTCTCTTCCAAAATATATAATTCTTCTATTAAAACATATGATTTTCATTCCTAGACTAACATGGAAGGTATATTAACTTGGAATTTAGCAAGATAGATACTTGCCTCGGATTCAAGGGTCTGATTTATTGATGAAAAATATATGGTTGCGTTCCTCTTCGTGCGATCTACGTTTTGGTGGTGGTGGCGATAAAATCGGGTTTAGTTCTAAGCCTTGGATTGCTTGAAGACTCTTCACCTTCTTCTCAAATCTCTTCACCTTCTTCTCTAATCACTTCACCTTCTTCTCTAATGGTTGGCTTAGGCTTTGTGTTTGTTAACCCTAAGAGACAACTCTAAATGGCTAATAAATACTAAGAAAATTTGTGGGTTTAATTATCCAAAAATATCAAATGTCTAAAATACCCTCCCGGAGTGTCAATTAGGCCTAAAAATGCCCCGAGACCCAAACTAAACCCCCCAGTACATTTTTCTGACTATCTCGACCCTTTCAGACACTTTAGCGCACTCAAAATGACTATACGAATGACTTATAATTTATTCACTTTAATAATAATAATTTAGTTCTGACACGACACAGGTGTGTCCCGAATTAAATTTCCATAATTGCCATTTTATTCACTCGTGACAATTTTAATAAAATCAATCTCATATATTACTTTACTCATCTAGTAATATTCAACAAATTTCCAATAATTACTAACTCACATCATACTAGTAAATATTAAAAAATAATTTTCGGATTAATATTAAATTAATACCTCAAATTAACTTTAATAAATCCTCAATTTTAAAAGCCATTAAAATACAGGGTATTACACCTAGCTTACCATCCGATGGTTTTACAGCACTGCCAAGAACTTTCCTCAGGACGTAGTCCCCAACCTGAAATGCTCTTGGATTGACCTTTTTATTGTAGTGCCTTGTTAGTTGTTGCTGATAGGCTGCCAGTTTCACTAGAGCCAACTCTCTTCGTTCTTCAGCTAGGTCAAGTTCAGCGAGAAATGTTGCATCGTTCTATCCTTAGTCGATCAGGGTAGACCTCATGGTAGGGAGGTCAGCTTCCAAGGGGATAATTGCCTCCATCCCATACATCAGTGCGAACGGTGTCTCTCCAATTGCTCACCATGGGGTAGTGCGATAATCCCATAGGATGTGGGGAAGTTCGTTTATCCATGCCCCTTTGGCTCACTCTAAGAGATTCTGTAATCCATCAATCACTGTTTTGTTAGAAGCTTCAGCCTGTCCATTGCTCTAAGGATATGCCACACACCAAAGTAGTGCCTGATTCCATGGTCGCTGCAGAAACCCTGGAAGAGGCCACTTTCAAACTGGGTTTCGTTGCCAGTGATGATAGTCTTGGGGATCCCAAAATGAGTGACAATGTTTCTCCATATGAATCTTATCACGTTCGTGTCTCTAATGTTCGCCAGTGGCTCTGCTTCTATCCATTTGGTGAAGTAGTCTGTTACGACCAACAGATACTTGCGATTATCGACTGCGATAGGCAGAGGGCCCATGATGTCCATAGGCCATGGGTTGGTAAGTGATTTTATGTCGTTAGCTGGCTGGTGAACCATAGGTGCGTGAAGTTGGCACTTTTTGCATTTGCGAGCATAGATTCCAACATCTTTCTGTATGTACGACCACCAGTAGCCTTCTTTCATTGCTCGGAAAGCTAGCGACCTTCCCCCAATGTGAATCCCACAGATTCCCTCATAGAGTTCATGCAGGACTTGCTCGACGTCCTTTGGATGAATGCATTGGAGGTAAGGGCCAGTGAAAGATCTTTTGTACAGCCTGCCCTAAGAAGATAAGTGAAAGCGAATAACTTTCACTCTTATCTGATGAGCGGTCTTCTTACCGTATGGTAGTGCACCACCTTCAATTAATCCCTTAAGGGGTCCATCCAACTGGGGGTTGTCTCAATTTGGAGAACATGCCTCATGCTCGGCGATCTAGTTGATACTTGGTTGGGTAAGGAAATCAATTTGAATTATCCTCTTCAAGTCGAAGTTAATTGCTGAGTTTAAGGCTGCCAGGGCATCAGCATGGCTGTTCTATCCTCTGGGAAACTACTGGATATTGACTTGTTCAAAGTTGGCCATTAATTCCTTTGTAGTGGCGAAATAGGCTGCCATCCTCTCATCTTTAGCATTAAAATCGCCACTTATCTGGTTGGAGACCAACTGTGAATTGGCGAACACTTGGAGTCACTTTGCTTCGAGCGTTCGAACTTTTTGTAGGCCTGCGATCAATGATTCATATTCTGCTTCGTTGTTGGAGGCTTCAAATCCAAGCCTGATTCCTTGCTCGAGTATTGCATCTTCAGGGGTAATCAGCACGATGCCTACTCCTGCCCATTTGGAATTAGAGGCTCCATCAACAAATAGTCTCCAGACGCCTGATGCTGGGGGAACTTCATTCTGATGAATAGTTTGGTGTTGGTCATAAGGATGTTCTCTTATAAACTCTGCGATAAGGTCGTCAAGGACTTGACCTTTGATGGCATTCCATGGCTGGAACTAAATGTTAAATCACCCAAGCTCGACTGACCACTTTGATAGTCTGCTTGACAGGTCTACTTTTCTCAGGACTGCTTTAAGAGGGTGGGATTTAAGTACAATGATGGAGTGGGCTTCACATTAATGTTTCAATTTCCTTGAGGCTAGCACTAGCGTAAAGGCGAGCTTTTCTAGTGGTAGGTATCGCTGTTCGGCGTCTAAGAGAGTCTTGCTCGCGTAATTGACTGGGTGTTGAATCCCCATTTTTTTGCATACGAGTGTAGAACTTACAGCATTACTGGATACTACGAGGTACAAGTATGGAGAATTATTCTCTTGAGGGATTACGAGCAAGGGTGGTATGCTGAGGTAAGCTTTGATCCCCTTTAACTCCCTCAAGTAATCCTGGTTCCACTCCACATCTTTGCTTTTCTTCAACAATTAAAAGAATGGCTGGCACCTTTCGGATGACTTTGAGATGAACCGATTTAGGGCGACGAGCATCCCCGTGAGCTTCTGCACGTCTCTTATCGTACGGGGGGGGGGGGGGGGCTACACCCTATTGATGGCGTCAATTTGGTCTGGGTTGGCTTCAATATCTCTTTTGCTGACCAAGTACCCAAGGAATTTTCCTGACTGGACACCGAAAGAGCATTTACTTGTGTTGAGCTTCATTCGGTACTGCCTGAGGATTTCGAAGGTTCTTGATAGTTCGGAGAGGTGGTATTCTGTGAGCTTGCTCTTGATTAGCATATCATCGATGTAGACTTCCATAGTGCTTCCCATTTGGTCTTTGAACATCTTGGTGACCAATCGCTGGTAGGTTGCTCCTGCATTTTTTAGCCCAAAGGGCATAACCTTGTAGCAATATAATCCAACTGTGCTTATAAACGCTATTTTGTCTTGATCTGGCTCGTACAGAGGGATATGGTGATACCCGGAGTATGCGTCCAGGAAGCTCATCCTTTCATGTGCTGCAGTGGCATCCACCAGCTGATCAATCTTTGGAGGGGGAAGCTGTCTTTAGGTCATGCCTTGTTGAGAATGGTGAAATCAATGCAGACTCTCCATTTTCCATTTCTCTTAGGGACAATCACTGGGTTGGATAGCCATTTGGGGAACTGGACTTCCCGTATAGATCTTGCGTCCAGTAGTTTTTCAATTTCCTTCTCCATTACTTTGGCTTTTTCCGGAGCTGTTCGACGAGCTTTCTGTGCTATTGGTTTAAAAACGGGATCGACGTGTAGTCGATGACAAGTGATGTTAGGTTCAATATCGAGCAGCTTGTAAGGCTCCCATGCAAAGACATCTAGGTTACTTCGGAGTAGGGTGACTAACTCCTTCTTTTCGTGGTCGGTGACTGAGGTTCCAATCAAGAACTTTCTCTCATTTGAACTGCTACTGGCTATGACTTCCTCCAGGTCCTCGATGACTCTTTCAGAGGGGAGGAGCCTGGTCTCCTCTACTCCTGGTCTCCCATATCTTAGTTGCTATTTGAAGGGCATTAGCATCTCCTGCTCTTCGTCCTTGCTCCTAACTTTCTCAACCGTCTTCTCTGGCTTGGGATGGATGGATGATATGAAGCACTTTCTCGCCATTGCCTGATCTCCGTGGATCTCCACCACTCCTCGTTGAGTCACACATTTGAGATTCTAATGGTAGGTAGAGGAGACGGCCTTCATTGCTTGAAACCATCCTCTATCGATGATCACTTGGTAGGGTGAATCAATATCAACCACGAGAAATTCGATCATTTTTAGATGTTTCCTGCCCTTACTGGCAAGACAATAGTGAAGCCAACTAGAGGAATGATATCTTCCTTTAATACGGTGACACTCAACTTCAACTTCCTGAACAGGTCGAGGTACATTACTTCGGATGAGCTACCTTGGTCGATGAGTAATATGTCGACGTCATAGTTAGCTATCCTGAGTGTAATAATCAATGCATCGTGATGTGGGGTTCTTACTCCCACTAGATCTTCGTCCGTGAACACAATGTGCTTACTGTAGTTGACATCCTCTTCTCGCCGACGCTTTCTTGCTTGCCTTTTGGCTAGATCGATTTGAAAAGCTTGCATTACTGTTGTAAGCTTTTTGACTTCCATCCGAGTCGTATTTCCTTAAATCTGTTTGAGATCGGGCGCTCTATGAATTACTACGAACTCATGGCCAACGTCTTCCTCGAGCACGTTGTTGGGCCTTTGATTTCCATTAGTATCTACCTTCTCTGCCTTTTTCTCCAGGAATTTGCTCAAGTGTCCAGCTTGGTCTAGCTCCTTAAGGTGAGATTTGAGAGCCTTGCAATGCTCGATTTCGTGCCCGCCCTCTTTATAGAAGGCGCACCTTAGTGCGTTGTTCCTCTTTGAAGGGTCTTCACCCATCTTCCTAGGTCACTTAGTGAACGGTTCGTCCATAATCTTTGCCATAATATTGTATATCGGTTCTCTAAAAACTGTATTTACTACTTGGAATGTCTTCGAGGCATCACTCTTGCTCCCATTCTTGGGGTCGTTCCTGCCCCCGTTCTTACTTCCTTTTTTCTTACCCTTATTCTTGTCGCTTCCCTTACCAACGACCTTGACGCGACCATTTTCCCCTGAACTGAGATTAGTTACATCTTCAACTTTGACATATTTTTCAATACGAGCCATTAAGTCATCGATGGTTGTGGCATCCTTCTTAGTGAGGGACTAGTGCACGATGCAGGAGTTGGGTAAACCAATCTTAAAGGATGCCATGGCGACCTGCTTCGAGCAGTCTTTGACCTCGTTGAATAGCTCCCGATACCTCTTCGCGTAGTGTTTGAGGCTCTCCTGAGGCTACTTCTTCATTGTCAATAAAGCATCCATCCTCTTCGGATGGGAGCTGTTGGTAATGAAGCGAGCTGTGAAGATATTTGCCAGGGACTCCAAGTTCCTAATAGATCTGTGAGGGAGTTTCTTGAACCACTTTTGGGCTACGTCGTGCAAGCTCGACGGGAAAATTTGGCACATCAATGCGTCCTTGTGGTTTCAAAAGGTCATGGCCTGCCTGTAATGCGGGACATGGTCAATAGGATCAGTCTTTCCATCATAGATCTTGAACCCAGGCATTGCGAACTTCTTGGGGGCTTCTTATTCCTCTATTTCCCTTGAAAAGGGGGATTTCATCTGGGTCCTGAGAGCTCGCCTAGCTAGCTCTCTGGTCGACCTGGCACCCCGATGTGATGGGTGTTAGTTCATTTCTCTTCGAACCAAATTTCGTATGTCGTCGTTTCCTCGGCCCGGGCTCCTGCATTAGCGAGCTGATTATTATTGCTCGGACTAATGGTTATATGATCTGTGTCTCTCAATCCTTCGAGATCCACGTCTTGCGCTCCTTCCTCGGCTGCGAGATCTGCTCGCCTGAGGGCTAGAAGTGTGATAATGACATTGCCTTGTGATGCGATGGAGATCTCTCGTCATCTTCTCTAATATCCTTTTGAGGTGAGCGTTCTCGGTTTCCTACTTGCGAGTGGCTTCCTCCTGCTCTTGGAGCCTGGCCTCATAGGCGTCGATAAGTCTGGAGATTTGGGTGGACCTAGGTGGTCCCTGACTTTCTTCTGAGGCTTGCCATTCTGGGTGAGGCCTTGGGTTTGAGCGTCGAAATTCAGACCTAACCCTACGAGGGGTAAGTTGCTCTTGAATAGCCCCTGCTTGAGGGGAATTACTGTCGTGACCAGGCATTCTAGGTTCTTGTTGGTGAAGGCTTTCTTAAAGGAAGAACAATCGCTTCTCAGAGACGATGCCAATTGTGGTGACAATAAATCTCAACACAAATTACAAGCAAATGCGATCACCAAAAAAAGTAAAGAACATAAATTAGAATAGTTGCAATCACGCACGACATAAGATATACGTGGTTCGGCAAAATGGCCTACGTCCACGGTGGTGCTCTCTGTTTTATATTTCTCTTTTCTCCAGGGGAGTGTTTACAATTGCATACCCTTTGCCTCGGGCAGGGGGGTTCAATATATACACATAATTCTCGGAGAGTGGGGGTGTTGGGCACCTCCACGGTGGACCATAACCCCTAGAATATATCTTAAGAGATTTTAGGGGTTGAATGGGTCGCTAAGTCATTTATAAGACTTCAGAGTTTGGGACGAACTTTATTCCCTAACTTTGATAGGGCTTAGTCGGGATACTTCTCTGGGCCAAGAGAAATAAATGAGGTACACACGCACACACACACACACACACACACACACACACACACACACACACATATATATATATATATATATATATATATATATATATATATATATGTATTTTAGCTCCGTAAGATACGCGAACTGTTGTAAAATTAAAAATAAAAATATATAATATTTTTCAACTACCTTCACCATAAGATTATTCACCAAAAATAGAAATAAAGCGAACAAATTGTATCTTATTCCATGATTCCTTATGATAATATCTTTTTTTCAAAACATTACTGACATATTTGGATTCGTTTATGAAGTAATTAAAAAAGTAGTATAAAAAAGGTATTGATCCATGTACTGAAATTTTATAATCAAAATATGAAATCAGTAAAAAATTAATATTTTAACATGGACAGGGGAGCTCCTATGTGCCATATTTATTTATATAACTATTTATCATAAAACATTAAAGTATAACATTTTTAAAGAAAATATGTAGGGAAAAGAAGTTTGGTGAAAAAGAATTATAAAATTACTAAATATCATATAAAAACTTTTGATAACTTTCCCAAGTCCAAACATATGACTTCTTAAGTCTAAATCAAACATGAGAAATGGTGATTGAAAATTTAAATACATATTGAACACAAAAACCTAATAGAAATGTTGGTAAAAAATAACACACATATATGCATTTAAAACAAAAATAAATTTTATAATACATGTCTAATGAAAAAAACATATTTTTTTTAACTAAAATTCAATTTATTACCAAATCCTCACTTACATAATATACTATTAAGAATCCTAGATCAAGTCATTTTCTAAACAATTAGAATCATATGATTTAACAAAAAAAGAGTATTGTCCCAAATCATTACCCAACAACTGATATGTAGTTGTGACCAAAGAAACATACCCTCCTAACTTTGATAGTACAGTTCATTGTTTCTCAAACCTCCCAACAAAGAAGAAAAAATGAATTGCCATCAATTCAGTCACTCTCTACATATATATGGCTTCTACAGTACATAAAAGAAAAAAATTGTTTACCTTGTTCCGGAGAAAGAACTTGAATGTTAGTTTACAGAGAAAGAGTAACCCAAAGGAGGTAGAGTCTTTTGAGTTTTTTAGAGAGGACATGAAGGAAATCGCAGAGATTAAAAGCTAGAGAGTAGTAAGGTTAGTGTTAACGCAAAAATTCTCCATCTACGAGGACCAATCAGAAAAGGACACATGTCATCCTACGTGGCAATATTCGACACCCGAGGAGAGTTGGTCGGCACCCGAGGAGTGTTAGTCGGCACCCGAGGAGAGTTAGTCGACACCCGAGGAGAGTTAGTCGGCACCCGAGGAGAATTGGTCGGCATACCAACATGGAAGATCAAAGGATAACTATGCATTTAATGATCATTAATGTACATTTATACTGTAGATGACAACACGTAGCATACCAAGCAATTCAACAATTAGATTCGTTGAATGTAGACATAATGTATAAATGTCTACATACAATGAATCTCTTTATCTCCCATCACTATAAATACATGTATTCCCTTAGCCAAAAGGAAGAGATCTAAGGGATCCAAGAAAACCAAGAACCGAGAGACACCATACACAAGATCCACACCTTTTTCTCTCTCTACCACATTGTGCTATTGTAAACCCCTGGGAATAAAATAACAGTGGACGTAGGCTTTTCCTTATAGCCGAACCACTTTAAAAATCTTTGTCTCTTATATGTTTGATGTGAATGTTTATCTTCATCTTCAATCTCATCCTCATCATTTATCTGCTGTTGACGCCACTAAAATGGCAGTGGCCATTTTCTGTCTTCAACAGATTGGCGCCGTCTGTGGGAACGTGTTACAACCATTGTTCTCCATCAAAAGTTAAGTTTTTATTTTCTCTACGTATAATCAATTATATATACATCTTTTGATTCAATCATGATTTTTATGTTTATATACATAAATTAATTGTCCAATTTTTATCTGGAAAATGTTGCATATCATGATTTTTAAATCATAACTATTAGATCAATTCTTATTTAGAAATCCGAAAAATAATGGATTTCATAAATCATAACTTTTTCTTGATTCTCAAGTTTCTATTTTATATCATGGAATAAATATTTTAAATGATTAAATATACCAATATATACGATGATGATAAGATTTGATAATTTTCTTTGTTTTTGAAATAATTTGTGAAAGATCTTTTATGTCTATTCAAATTTCCATCATATTTTTAATAAAAAATTGGGAAAAGGTTAAAGACAATAAAAAGTTTTCTCATGGAAATCATGACCCGGATCTATTTTCTCTCTTCAAGTTTGAGTCTCTTTGCATTCATTTTTATGAACTATATACTTAATTTGGTTCAGCTTCCATTTATGTCAATAAAGTCAAATTGATTGATTTTTGATATAAATTTGGTAATAACTTTAATCATTCACCATATTTTTATCTCTCCAAATAGGGAATAGGAAGGGATCAATATAAAAAATAATTTTCTCTCACCTGAAAAACCCACTAACTGTAGTTGGTCAACGAGGAAAAAATATTCCAAACTGTACCAACGTAGTTGATCGACGAGGAAAAAATATTCCAAACTGTACCAACGTAGTTGGTCGACGAGGAAAAAATATTCCAAACTGTACCAACGTAGTTGGTCGACGAGGAAAAAATATTCCAAACTGTATCAACGTAGTTGGTCGACGAGGAAAAAATATTCCAAACTGTACCAACGTAGTTGGTCGACGAGGAAAAAATATTTCAAACTGTATCAACGTAGTTGGTCGACGAGGAAAAAATATTCCAAACTGTACCAACGTAGTTGGTCGACGAGGAAAAAAAATTCCAAAATTTACCAAGTATGGTTAGTAGGGGATAAACTCTCACTAACTATATTTGGTCGACGAGCACAATTTAACAACCTTGGTTGGTTGGAAAAATTTTAAACATTTTTATACTCATTACTTTATTATTAAGTGATCGAGCAACATTACTAATACTTGTAACTTTTTTATTACTAAGTTGGTCGATGAACAACACAATATTATTATCTTTTTAACAAATATGCGTAAATGTAAAGTATTTTACAAGACAATAGCAATTAAGATTGCGAACAAAAATGAAAGTCTTTCATTAAAATCAAAAACAAAATACATTGAGAATGAAAATGTATACTAACTATTACATTGAGATTCCTACTCTATTGGTTTCTTTCCCTCTTCTTTTGAAACAGGTTCCTCGCCAGCAGGAGGATCATCCAAAGCATAAGGGGAGTTTATGAAGTTAAGATCTTTCAGCATTCTGATGTTCATCACAGATGGTCTGTCCGAGCAGCTCTTGCTCGTCCTCGAGAAGCTCTTGCTCATCCCCGAGAAGCTCTTGCTCGTCCCCGAGCAGGAAGTTGCTCTTCAAGACTCATGATCTTCTCGGACATCTCAGCCAAGGCCTAGTTCTTTGCCATTAGTTGGAAGGCTTGATTCTCCAAAGCTGATTGAGTTCTCTGTTCTTCGACAGTTACCCGAGCAGCTCTTGCTCGTCCCCGAGAACCTCTTGCTCGTTCCCGAGCAGAGGTAAAAGTCAAAATCAGCATCTACAGCACTGAGATCTTTTGCTACTACTGTCTCGACCAATAATGAAGAAGAAGTTGTGTGAAAATGTTTCGAAGTCCACCACTAGCTTGGTACTAATCAGATTGAAGAGTTGGGTTCAAAAGCTAGTATGTTACTTGACAAAGTATTCAGAGGATCATAAATCCGAAGAATCAAGCACGTGAAGTTAGCACTCAGTGGCTCGGCACAGGAGGCAGTTGGTCGGCTAGCAAACCAATCAACATACTTGAAGATTATGACAAGCTAAAAGCTAAAAGCTGCATACTTTAGCATGGCTGTATCCAAATTCCCAGGGGTGATACATAGCACAAGGAGTTCCTCAAAAGAAAGATTAGTAACCATCGATCAGCCTGCATCATATGTCGTCCAGGAGATAATACACTTTATGTTAAACAAATAAAGAAGGTAGATCAAGAATTTCACGAGCACCGAGCAACACTACAGAATAAATACTCCATCCTTTCAAGTAAACCATCAAGCATGGAGCATTGGGGGCTTCTGTTAACGCAAAAATTCTTCATCTACGAGGACCAATCAGAAAAGGACACATGTCATCCTACGTGGCAATATTTGACACCCGAGGAGAGTTGGTCGGCACCCGAGGAGTGTTGGTCGGCACTCGAGGAGTGTTAGTCGGCACCCGAGGAGATTTGGTCGGTACCCGAGGAGAGTTAGTCGACACCCGAGGAGAGTTAGTCGGCACCCGAGGAGAATTGGTCGGCATACCAACATGGAAGATCAAAGGATAACTATGCATTTAATGATCATTAATGTACATTTATACTGTAGATGACAACACATAGCATACCAAGCAATTCAACAATTAGATTCGTTGAATGTAGACATAATGTATAAATGTCTACATACAATGAATCTCTTTATCTCCCATCACTATAAATACATGTATTCCCTTAGCCAAAAGGAAGAGATCTAAGGGATCCAAGAAAACCAAGAATCGAGAGACACCATACACAAGATCCACACCTTTTTCTCTCTCTACCACATTGTGCTATTGTAAACCCCTGGGAATAAAATAACAGTGGACGTAGGCTTTTCCTTATAGCCGAACCACTTTAAAAATCTTTGTCTCTTATATGTTTGATGTGAATGTTTATCTTCATCTTCAATCTCATCCTCATCATTTATCCAGTTAGAATAATAATGTAATTAATGGAGAGAGATGGAGTTTAGTACTTATCATTTCCATGTGGTAAAGTTACACATAGGGACACCATTTTTAAATATACTAGCATGTAGACCCGTGCGATGCACGGGCGAATGCAGTATGGTAATAATACATATATAATAATTTGGATAATTTATTCACGTATATAACTTTGAAAACATGTTATGTGGAAAAGGATGACTTTCGGGTGAATTAATTTCACAATACTAATAAAATATGAAATTGTTAATGATTACGCAAAAATAAAAGGAAACAATTATTAGAGATTAGATTCCAAAGCTTACTTATTTAGACAACAACTACCAATTTGTAAGTATATGTCAGACTAAAACATTTTATCAAGAATAATTCTATGCAAATACACAAAATATATTATTTAATGTTTCACTTTGACATGTTAAGTCTGCATTGACTTGTGCCGGATTTCAATCTTATTTACCAATTCAATTTATTGAGTTCCTAATATATTCTTCCTTTCAATACCAATTAAAAATATTAATAAAAGGAAATGTACCACAATTCCACCATAATATAATGTCGTGAACCTGAAAGAAGCAGTAATAAAACTTCACAAAAATCTATTAATATGTGCGAATTATAAAATTTTGTAACCTCTATTTGTTTATACATATTCAAGGTCCCTAACCAGAACCCAAGAAATAAATGATTTCATTTGGCAAGCAATAAAAGAAGGCAAATCAAATGACTTTTCCACTGACTTGAGCATTTGGCCAAAGGTCCGTTCACCAACAGTAAAAGGAAGCTTTAAGTTATCAGTGCTAATCAAATGAGTCATTCTACGAATCAAATCACACAATAAAAATTATACTAAGAAACAACTACATAAATATCACATGTCCAAACAATATTCCAAGATACATTTTAGTATGAAAATTGAAGAAAAAATAAAAGGCGATTGAAATAGACATTCAAATGTTGTAATAAACACTTTTGTTTGTTTGAGGATCTTAGCTCTCAACGTGCTATATATTTAGCGTGTACTTCGTATGTTTGGTAAATTAGATAAATATAATTAAATATAGAATCAAGGATCTTAAAAAATAACTAATAGAAATTATAGTTGTAATGTACGAAAAATAAAGAATAACCTGTGGAGGAAGATATATTGTGATACTAAGGGACAACATATAAATAAACGCCATTTGTAATCAATAATCTGCAAACATAAACTTAAAAAAGCTAATACTAAAAAACTCATGATCTGAAAACATTGGAATCAGGAACAACAATAATTTTTTGCAACGGAGTTGTGATAACTTGCATATCTTCACTTGTTCATGTATAAAAAATTTCCCTAACCTAGAAGATGCCAAAGTCATTTATGAGGGTCGAGTATATATATATATATATATATATATATATATATATATATATATATATATTTATAGATAGATAGATAGATAGAGAGAGAGATAGAGAGAGACCTACCTTACAAATAGTGACTAACGGGAGAGAGGTTTGTCAAGGTGGTGGTGAGAGATGAAGAGAAATAACATGTGCTGTATTGGGGAACTGATGGGATAGAGTGGAAGAAGTTGGAGAGACAAAGAATGTTAATGAGATGCAGAGTGGAAAAGAGAAATATGTAGTAGTTGCTTTAATAAAAGACATAATTACTGCTTTATTTTGGATCCACGTGCTAAACCCACGTTCAAGGATATATATATATGTGTCCTTCAAACACAAGGAAATGGTGATAATTATTACAAAAAAAATATATGTTTTCTCTCTCTCAACCCATTTGGTGCAATCGATCAATCTCTATAAATGTATAAGGCATTTCAGAGTAAAATCAACAAACATTTCATGAACAACACGTATTTGACAAAGCATGTGAGAAAGAATAATGCAATTGATATGCCCCAAGTGTAACCTCGGCCAAAAGACACCAACCTCGGCCTAGAGACGCCAACCTCGGCCGATATTATGGCTAATGCTGGGCATGTTTTGGACACGCAATATCACCCCTCGGCCATATCAAGGTCGGCCCAGGCCGACACTACCATGAGCTCCTCTAAGGGACGTCCCAAGGATCGGCAGCATTCTCGTATGCCTTGGAATGGTGACCTCGGCCAGGTGTAGGTCGAGCTCGCAGGAAGCCACCAGCAACCTCGTCAAGTCACCAGTTCAACATCGTCTCAGGCCGACCTTGCCCATTGTCTCGGCCAGGATTAGGTCGAAACCTCCACGAAATCCTCGGACTGAACAGGTATCAAGACTCACCAACCTCGGCCTCACCAAGGCCGAGGTCATACCCCAGACGCGATAGCCGAGCACCTGCTGACATTTAGATAAGGACACGTGAACACAAGTCAGTTATAACAAGATTATTCCCCAAACCTGGGGAGAATATTGCATCATCATTCTCTACATATGACAGTGACAGATGGCACTCCCATATTAGTGAGGTATCCACACACATGCTCATTGCATGCATGGGGGGTACATTACACCCCCTAGGTACTATATATAGAGGTCATCCTCTACCTTGCAAAAGGATTCAAAAATACAACCCTAGCTGAAACTCTGTCTAAATACACAGTAGAGAGAGAAAGCTTGAGAGATTGTATCTATGGCCATTAGAGCCCTCATACAGTGATACACATCATACACTTGCACAGTGGACGTAGGCCTGATTGGCTGAACCACTTATATTCCGGTGTTGATTCCTCTTCTCCTCAACTCCTTCTACTATATATATATATATATATATATATATATATATATATATATATATATATATATATATATATATATATAGCCATTGTTAACACTGAATTGAGCTCACAAACCCCTTGAAGGGTGGTGCAGTTTCCAGCATCATCATTTTGGCGTCGTTTGTGGGAACGAGAAGCTATCTCTTCCTATTTTCCTGATTAACCTCACCGGAGACTCTGGTGGTGAACCAGGCCTTGCCCTAGCGCGGAGTTGTTTCACCATTGAAAGAGGTCCTGTGAGGTACTAAGCTCATCTGCTACTTAAGCTCTATAGTGTTAACATATGGCACCAGACTTACCACCGCCTCTTCCGTCGCCCGGGGGTCGAGGGCTTAGTTCCAGTCAGGCGCCCCCCAGGCGCCCCCCAGTACGACCTCTTAGGCAGAGTCAAGGTTGTGTCGGCCGAAGAGGTGAAGAGGCCCGATAAAGAGGGTCGGCCTTTGATAGGTTGAGCAGAGGGTCGGCCTTCGAGAGACTGGGCCCGATAAATGACCTAAGACAGAGACTGTCGAGATCAAGGAGCGCAGCAGGCTCTCAAAGAGGGAATAGGCAGGGTCGGCCAGACCAAGGCCGACCCTATAAAAGAAGAGGCAGGGAACAAGAAGAGGTCAACAGCCAACGTGTCATGGCAGGGGAACCCTCGGTCCATCCTAGGGAGATGGCAGGGGATAACCTCGGCCAAGTCGATGGCCGAAGACCATAGAATGATTCTATCCAACGCCTTGAGGAGAAGATAGGGGACCTCATTAAAAGCAGGGACCCATTGCAAAGGGGTTACTCAGAGGGGTCCCCATTTGTGGCTAGGATAGTTGGGTTCCCAACCCCAGCTAAGTTCAAGCCTCCTACGGTGTCTCCCAAGTATGATGGCAGCACTAACCCTGTGCATCATATCGAGATGTATCAATCGGAAGCATACATCTACTCGATACCCGATGAGATGAAGTGTAGAGCCTTCTCTGGGACCTTAACAGGGGCTGCACACAGTTGGTTCACCTCCCTTCCGAAGAACTCAATTGAGAACTTCAAAGGCTTGGCTGAGCGATTCATCCACAACTTCTGCTTTGGGGTGAGGCCTCAAAAGAAGACTACCCACCTGCTGTATGTCAAGCAGGCTAAATGTGAGAGCTTAAGAGACTACATAGCAAGATTCAACAAAGAAAAGTTGGAGGTCGAAGACTATGAAGAGGACATAGCCATGACCGTCCTTATTGGAGGTCTCCAGAAGGGGAAGCTATTGTGGAAACTGGCGGAAGAGCCCCCTAGGTCTATGGTGGAGCTGCTGGCAACCGCAGGGAAAGTAATGAATGCGGAAGAGGCAATGGCCGCCAAGTATGAGGATGAGAACCGCGGTGGTAGTGGAAAGCCCCAAAGCAAGAAAGATGGGAAGAAGAGAGCGGGTGATGACAAGTTCGCTCACTATACTCCTCTTACTATGAGCTATGAGCACATCCTCAACGAGATCAAGAATGACAGGGCTTTGAGATGGCCAGAGAATCTGAAAGCTCCACCATATAAGAGGAATAAAGACCTATGGTGTGAGTTCCACCAAGATCATGGTCACGTTACAGATAGATGCTTCGCTTTGAAGGATGAGATTGAGAAGATGTTAAAATCTGGGAAATTGAGAAAATATGTAGACGGTAAGGCTCCTAAGAGTGGAAGAGATGACCATAAGAAAAGGAGGAATGACAGATGCCGTGACAACGTCCCGGCCCGAAGAGACGATGATTCAGAAGGTGATGATGAAGATGATCCGGATCTCCCACCAAAGGATGACAACACCCCGGTGAAGAGAGTTGGTACGATCTCTTTCGGTGTTGGCACAATATGCGTAGGATTTGCAGGTGGTGGATCTGAAGTAGCTGATAGGAAGGCTCATGTAGCCGAGGCTAAATCAGTGGCCAAGCTTGAAGTTGTGAATCTAACGTCTTCCGATACAGTACAAAAGAGGAAGAAAGTAGACATGAACACCCTTATAGTTGGGTTCTCCAGACTCGACTTCAGAGGTATCTTAGCCCCCCATGATGACCCTTTGGTCATAACGACAAGGGTGCATGGATATGAGGTGCAGAGGATCCTCGTGGATGGGGGGAGTTCGGCAGATGTGATGTTTTGGCCTTGCTTCAAGAGCTTAGGCCTTAGTAGAGCAAGACTGGTCCCCTATCACCACCCCCTGATAGGCTTCAGTGGTGAAAAGGTTCACCCCTTAGGCATGTATGAGACGGACGTACGGATGGGTGACGAATGGCCTAAAAGGTTGACCAGGAGGATTAATTTCTTCGTGATGGACGCGAGTGTCTTCTCGGCCTATAACCTCATCATAGGAAGGGTGGCCCTTAGGGAGTTCGAGGCTGTGCCGTCAACGGTCCATCAGATGCTAAAACTCCCGACTCCTTATGGAGTAGGGGAAGTGCAAGGTGACCAGACCACAGCGCGAGAATGTTACTTCAACTCGGATGAAGAGAGAGAATCCCATAAGAGGGCAACCACCACATATAGCATTGACACTCTTGACCTAAGAGATGAAACAAAGTTGAAGAAGGGAGAGTCCATGGAAGAGGTAGAATCCATCGTCCTCAATAAGGACGAGCCGGAAAAAACCGTCCAGGTCGGTAAGGCCCTAGAGCCAGGAACCAAGGAAGAGCTGATAAACTTCCTCAGGAGGAGACAGAGTCTCTTCGCATGGAGTCACGCAGACATGCCTGGCATCGACCCTGAGGTGATGAGCCACAAGCTCAACGTGACCAGAGATGCCAAGCCGATCAAGCAGAGACGAAGAGTCTACTCCAGGGAGAAATACGACGTCATCCGAGAAGAGGTCAAAAAGTTGGAAGAGGCCGAGTTTATAAGAGAGGTTACCTACCCGGAGTGGCTCTCAAATGCAGTCATTGTGCCTAAGGCCAATGGGAAGTGGCAAATGTGTGTGGATTTCACTGACCTGAACAGATCTTGCCCAAAAGACAGCTACCCCTTACCTCGAATAGATCAGATGGTGGATGCTACAGCAGGACATGAGCTCATGAGCTTCATGGATGCGTATTCAGGCTATAACCAAATCTTCATGGATGCCGAAGACTCAGAGAAAACAACTTTCATTACAGATAAAGGGACGTACTGCTACAAAGTGATGCCCTTCGGTCTGAAAAATGCGAGGTCAACATACCAACGTCTTGTCAATAAGATGTTCGAAGAGGAAATAGGTAAGACCATGGAGGTGTATGTAGACGATATGCTAACAAAGTGCTTGAAAGCTTGTACTCACGTAGCGGACCTTGAGAAGACCTTCGATGTTATGGACTCATACAGAATGAAACTCAACCCAACAAAGTGTGTCTTCGGAGTAGGAGCTGGGAAGTTCCTGGGATTCATCGTTAACCAGAGAGTAATTGAAGCGAACCCTGAGAAAATTAAGGCATTACTCGACATGAAGACTCCTAGGAGTATCAAGGATGTCCAAAGACTCACGGGAAGAGTGGCTGCCCTTAACAGGTTTGTTTCTAGGGCAACGGACAAGTGTCTTCCATTCTTTAAAGTTTTAAGAAAGGCCTTCCAATGGGACGAAGAGTGTGAAAAAGCCTTTAACCAACTCAAGTCCTACTTAGGATCTCCCTTATTGCTATCTCGGCCCATCGCAGGAGAAAGGTTGTTTGTGTATCTGGCAGTCTCTGAATCAGCTATCAGCGCGGCCATCATACGGGAAGATGATGGGATCCAAAGGCCTGTATACTTCAACAGTAAGGCCCTTCAAGGGTCTGAGCAAAATTATCCCTGTATGGAAAAGTTGGCTTATGCCCTAATACATGCCTCAAGAAGAATAAAGCTTTACTTCCAAGCTCACTCCATGGTAGTCCTCACTGACTCCCACTAAGGCAGGTCCTGCATAAACCTGAGAAGTCCGAGAGATTGATGACCTGGGCCATCGAGTTAGGAGAATATGATCTTACCTACCAGCCTAGGACAACCATCAAAGGGCAGGCCCTCGCAGACTTTGTTGCAGAATTCACCTGGGAAGAGGTCGAGACAGAGAAAAGCCTAGAGGATGCAGAAGAGACAAACTGTAGTGTCTTCCAAAACTCGGAAGAGACAGCACCAAACGTCTTCTGAGATCGGGAAGAGGTCGTCTCAGGCAAAACCTGGAGCAGAATAGAAGAGAACGAAGAGGATCGATACCTCTTCAAGCAAGGAGTTCTGACAGAAGGGGTCTTCTCATCAAATACAGACGTTTGGAGCCTCTTCGTTGATGGCTCTTCCTGCGATAGTGGAAGCGGTGCGGGGCTAATACTCTCAGCTCCAGATGGCGCCAACATCGAATACGCCTTGAGATTCAACTTCCAGGCCTCAAACAACGAGTCCGATTATGAGGCCATGATAGCAGGCCTCTTATTGGCAAAAATTCTTCGCGTAAGACGTCTCCTGCTCCACAGCGACTCAAGGTTAGTTGTCAATCAAGTGCTGGGAGCCTATGAGGCCAAGAATGAGAGGATGGCGAAGTACCTGGAGAGAGTTAGAAAGATGTTGGAATATTTTGAAGAGGCAAAACTGAAGAGAGTACCTCGATAAAGTAACAGCCACGCTGATGCATTGGCAAGGTTGGCTTCGGTAAGGAAGACAGAGGTCAGAAGGACCGTTCCGATCGAAGCCTTAGGAAAGGCAACCATTGAGGAAGAAGAGGTATGTAACCCTTGTCACAATTTGAACCTAGGGGACTCATGGATCGACCCGCTCGTCAGATACCTGAGAGAGGGAGAGCTTCCTGAGTCCAAACTAGAAAGGAGAAAGTTGAGATATAGGGCTGCCAAGTTTTTAATGGTAGGAGACGTCTTGTACAAAAAGGGGTTTCTATTGCCTCTCCTCAGATGTGTGCATCCCATGGAAGTTCCCCGGGTCTTACAGGAGGTTCATGAGGGTTCTTGCTCTAGCCACATAGGGGGAAGGCCCCTGGCCAAGAGGATCATCACTCAAGGATACTGGTGGCCTACCTTGTCCAAGGACGCTGCAGACTACGAGAAGAGGTGCGACCAATGCCAAAGGTTCGCCACTATCCCTCATCAACCCCATCAGCCTATGACGCCAATCTCTTCTCCATGGCCATTTACGGTATGGGTAATTAACTTAGTAGGACCCTTACCAAGAGCTGTCAACAACTATAGATTCTTAATAGTTGCCATTGACTACTTCTCAAAGTGGGTGGAGGCAGAGCCGATGATAACAATCACAGAGCAGAATACCTTCCAGTTCATTTGGAGGAATATCATATGCAGATATGGCCTCCCAAACACTCTCATCTCGGATAATGGGACCCAGTTCAAGAACTCCTCCTTATAAAAGTACTGCCTAAGAGTAGGGATTAAGCAGTTCTTCTCATCTCCTGGTCGACCTCAGGCAAATGGTCAGACCGAGGTCACGAACAGAACTATCTTGGACGGAATCAAGAAGAGGTTAGAAGATGCGAAGGGAAGATGGACTGAAGAGGTCTACGCTGTGCTATGGTCCTACAGAACCACGACAAGGACACCAACAGGAGAAACCCCGTTCATGCTGGCACATGGCTCAGAGGCCGTCATACCAACGGAAGTAGGACTACCAACTCATCGAATTCAGACCTACGACCCAGACAATAATGGAGAAGAGAGGAGGCTAGACCTAGATGTTATCGAAGAAAGAAGAGAAGACGCGAGAAATCACCACCCAAATGCCTTGAACCAAGATCTTTCTAGAGAGAGAGAGCTGCAGAAACGTTAGCGGCAGAAATGGAAGAAATAAAGAATAAAGAAGGAAAGAAGGGTTCAAAACCATTATATACCCAGGCACAACTCCCAAGGCCCATCATTGCCTTGGGAGCCCCAAAGGGAGGCTGACAGCACATGCCTACCAAGCAAGAATGTTCCAGCATTGGACAAGTGTCAAGCAAGTATTGGCTTGTAACAGACAGGCCTCGGAGGTGTAGTAATCCCCTAGCCACTTGCTCTCACATATGACTAAGGGTTGGGGGGTGATTGATATGCCCTAAGTGTAACCTCGTCTAAGAGACACCAACCTCGGCCTAGAGACGCCAACCTCGACCGATATTATGGCCGATGTTGGGCATTTTTGGATAGACAATATCACCCCTCGGCCATATCAAGGTCGGCCCAGGCCGACACTACCATGAACCCCTCTAAGGGACGTTCCAAGGATCAGCAGCATTCTCGTATGCCTTGGAATGGTGACCTCGGCCAAGTGTAGGCCGAGCTCGCAGGAAGCCACCAACAACCTCGTCAAGTCACCAGTTCAACCTCGTCTCAAGCCGACGTTGCCCATTGTCTCGGCCAGGATTAGGCCGAGACCTCCACGGAATCCTCGGACTGAACAGGTATCAAGACTCACCAACCTCGACCTCACCAAGGCCGAGGTCATACCCCAGACGCGATAGCCGAGCACCTGCTGACATTTAGATAAGGACACGTGGACACAAGTCAGTTATAACAAGATTATTCCCCAAACGTGGGGAGAATATTGCATCATCATTCTCTACATATGACAGTGACAGATGGCACTCCCATATTGGTGAGGTATCCACACACATGCTCATTGCATGCATGGGGGGTACATCACACCCCCTAGGTACTATATATAGAGGTCATCCTCTACCTTGCAAAAGGATCCAAAAATACAACCCTAGCTGAAACTCTGTCTAAATACACAGTAGAGAGAGAAAGCTTGAGAGATTGTATCTATGGCCATTAGAGCCCTCATACAGTGATACACATCATACACTTGCACAGTGGACGTAGGCCTGATTGGCTGAACCACTTATATTTCGGTGTTGATTCCTCTTCTCCTCACCTCCTTCTACTATATATATGTATATATATATCTTTATACTTCTATTGTTAACACTGAATTGAGCTCATAAACCCCTTGAAGAGTGGTGCAGTTTCCAGCATCATCAGTAATATAACATCACCTTACTTTATTTTATCATAGCTACCTCAAAAACCTTAAAATGATATACCTAATAAATAGTAATTATGGGATTGCCTCTAACAAGAAAGTTCTTCAACTTTAGTAATAAATTTAACATTGATGTCATGTTCCAAATATAAAATTAGCTCGGGTGCGGACAAAATTTACTATGAAGTAAAGTTTTACCGATTATTAATAATTATCCAAAACCTCTAGCGAGTACAAACTTTACAATAAAGTAAAATTCTTGATTTATAATTGAAAATTTGACATTCATTTAATTATTAATCTCAAATAACCTCTAGTGAGCATAAACTTTGCTAAAAACTGACAATTCTTGTTTAAAGTGGTTGTATTTATGAATCACTAAGTACAAATATGTGTATACAGTCAATATTCTAATATGTAATTAAATATATAGTTATTATTTGTACGTGGAACTAACACTACCAAGAATAAATATATCTATACAATAGTTTTTTTAATTATAATCAAAATTAGGTACTTAATTTTACATGAAAATTCTTCTAGTGACAACCATATCTATTTAAATTGAATACAACTATGTCTACATTAAATATTCTTGAATTAAGGACTTTAGCTATGAATAAAATCAATATACGTAACTGTAATGTATAGATAATACTAACAGTATGTAATTATTATATATATCAGCTTATCCATCATGTTTTACTACAATATGATTAGGGTTTTCTTGAAGATTTCAATAATACCAAACTATCCATACTAATAGTGAAAGGCATAAATGTCCACATTGTTTACCTTTTTATGCAAATGAATTATATATCTAGATCATAATTAAAGTTCTATTATTTTTCAAATGATATAAAATGTACATTTGACACGAAAAATAATAGTTGATGTAATGAGGGCTCGTGACTCTGCTAAATGACTTGAATAATATTGCTTAAGGGTTTTAAAAATATAGACGTATTCAACATGCAACTACTATTTTATTTTCCCTCTTAATATGTTCGATAATTAAATGATGCATGTGTGAGCTCACATCCTTGACACTTTTACACTTGTTAAAAAATCGTGAAATGGGAGCAAATATCATACCCCGAGGATATTGCTAAACAACTTTGATAATATCATCATTGATAAAATATTTTCAATCAATGTGTATATGAAAACATATTGGACAAATTGCTTTGTATGAGTGCGTACATATTGATCACCATCACTTTGGATGTAAAAAGTTAGAAATGGAAATATATTAATTACACAGTGGATAATCTTCAAAATTTAGGAGATTAGGAGCAACTTGTCATTTCTCATACTGATTTTATTTCTTGGATATATTACAAAACAATTATTTTCAATACTTTGAAACGATAGTAACTTAATTAGATACTCTTATATCAATTTTCATATACATACATACAAACATATATATATATATATATATATATATATATATATATATATATGGAGAGAGAGAGAGAGAGAAAGAGATAGAGGAAGGCTCTCTTACATCACACCTAGTTCTAGGACCTAAGAAACTGTTTTTCCAAATTCTTTATTATTCTATTTAAATTAACCTTTTCAATCAGCACATGTTCAAAAAATTAAGGCAAAATACATTTTCTACCTATTTTTAAAAAATCCACAAAAATCTATTGGCGCATACCCTTATAAATAAGGTAATTCCAGCTGTTTTTTGTTGGAATTTTAAAAGATAGCTAGAAATTGTATTTTGTCCTAAATTTTTTAACATGTGTTGATTGGAAGGTTAACTCCATGGGTAAAATAATTTTTTTTAAAAAAAATAGTATTTTAGGACCTAGAACTATGTGTGATGTAGTAAGCATGATGTATCTACTAGTCTACGCAACACCTGTCTGTACCATCTAAGTCTACTTTCTCTTAATTTATTGCTAATGAGAGTTGCTCCTAATTTTCTCTCACATAATGATTTTTAATCTTGTCCTTTTTAGAGGCATTTTACAGAATAATATGAACAATTTAATTGTAAATTGGCATCGATTTTGTTCATAGATTACATATTCATTAAAAAATAATATATACCTATGGATTTGACTTGGATTTCAAAGTGCCTCTTGTAAGGAGAAATCAACGTATATACTAAATGAAAATATTTCGTTCTTAATCTACATGAATATGATGTATGTGGTTCAATAATGTGCCTACATTCATGGGAGGTTTTACTTTCTTATTGATAGTCTCAATACTCCTGATTACATATCTCCTTTCCATGGGCCTAAGTTTACTTTTAAAAGAGGGAGTGATTGAGTCCATGGATTCTCAATCACTTTGATTATTGATATTTACCTTTGGTATTGGCCTTCGGGCTAGATAAAATGTTTAAAGTAAACAAAAAGGGACATTTATGTAAATAAAAAAAATGAAAATACACCGAGTTTTTTTTATAAAAACGACAAACCGTAAGAAAACGAATTTAATATAAAGTGAAAGAGTTATCACAAAGGAGTATCAGGAAAATTTAAGAAGGAGCTCAGAGCCCTAGGGTGTGGCTCATTCTTAGACCCAAAACCACTGGCTATGGAAGTAACATATGACTCACTTATGGCTAACAGTTAAAGCTCGTAAACATAAATGAGATGCGGTTAACTCTAGGATGTAAAAAGAAATATATGAAAAAATATGAAATCTGTAAATTCTGGAAAGAAAAATGGTTAGTAGCGGAATGCGGACATGAAATTCCGAGTTTAAATGACATATAATAAAATTATGAGTAATCGTGCATTGGAGATAATTGATAAACTCATGCTATAAGGGATTAAAGATTATAATGAGTTAACACGGTAAGGTGTTGGTGAAGAAAAAGGCTAAAGGGGATAAAGAAATAAAGACCGTAAGTTGGCGTTCGAATAACCTATAACAATTATAAGCCCGAATTTTTCTACAATTTTAAATGAGTCTTTTTATACATTGAGTGCGTGTGTCAAAATTTTATTTTTGAAAAGGTCATGGATATTGTGGTTTAAAATGTGCAATTGATGAATTTCAACGGGAAATGGATTAACGTAAAGGAAGAATAAAAAAAATATAGTTTCTTGCATATTAACCGTGTATATTTATGGACTAAAGGAATGTGTGTGTAATAAAACGATAAAGTATATAACATAAAGGTAAATGGATTTTAACCTAAGTTAAAAGAAATGTTTCTGAATATAAGATGGTTAATGTATACACTACGTAGTTAATGCATGTATATTAAAGTTAATGTATGATATAATATTTGTTCTTTATGTCGTTCATTTCTGCATTGTATTTTATACGGAACCCCACTCAACAATGTCCCTCTATGTTCCCTTTACTACGACACATTAAGCGATGTTTCGTATCGCGATAACGTTTTTCAAGTAAGTGATTCTTACTATTTATACTAGGAAATCTGATTACTTGAACCCTAGAGCGGTGTCTGATGGGTTCCCCACTTATTATTATTATGCTTATATGTCGATAAAACGAAATTTCATGCTTGTTCAGTTAACATAATTAATTAAAATGGACTACAAATATTATCTAGGTTGTTTCACGTCACTCCGCACTTAACGCAACCGAATCGAATTGGGTTGACCCACGAGTGCCCCCAAATTTTGAGTTGGGGCATTACACCATTAGTTCCTGTAATACCCCATGATTTTTTAGCCATAAAAATCTTTGTTAAACTAAAAATTTTAAAAAAATAATTTTTTGGAATCTATTTAATTTTGGTATGTAAAAAGTTGATTTATATATATAAAAATAAGGTTTTAAGTGAAATTTAAATCGGGATTAAAATTTGAAAATTATGACTTTTTATATACAAATCGGGGGAGGATTTGGCCTAAGGTGGAAAAAAATTCGATCGTCCGATCGAGCTGAATTTTTTACAGCAACTTTGTCTCGCGGTCAGCTACAACATATCAAAATTTCAGTCAATTGTAGTAGTCCAATCATTCGTAATGAATTTTCGAGTGTTTATTTTTTATTAGGACTCAAATTCTTTTTGGTATATAAACATAATGAACGGGTTTAGGACTTTTAAAAATACATTTCAACATTCTCAAGAATCAGTAACCTCCCATAATTTCATTATCTCTCATCTACAAAACCTAAACCCCATTGAACTCAACTTTTAACCCAAGTTTTGAAGATCTAAATCAAGTTTTCTCAATATCGTCCAAGAACGCGTCTTTATTTTTTTCTCGAGAGGAACACAATCATGCAATTGGATTGTTCAAAATACTTTTTTTACACGCATGAATATTTTTATTGTTCCCCTTTGGTATTATGCGTTGTAAATGTTGCCTAAACACTAATGATCATTGTTTTTCTTAAAGTAAATTAGAAAGATTAATTAGGGAAAGTGAAACTAAATCCGGGATTGTTTTTGTCCAAATTTTTAATACGAATTAAAACTCAAAACCCTTGCATGCTTAGGTCATCAGAGGTTGGGATTCCATTAGAATTTATGACATTCGCATGTAGAATAAATTGTAGGGATGTTATAAATTGATTTCAACATGTATAACTACGTTAATTATGTGCATGTTGTAGAGTAGAGATTTATTATTTTATGCTCCCGAATAATTATGTGTGAATAGAAATCCTATAAATTGATCAGAAAATGAATTGTTAAATTAATGTCATAATTAAACGGACATAATTTGAATTATAGTGATGTTGCGATTAATTTCAAGAATTGTTGTGGTAAGTTGAAAATATGATATGTGTGATTTGTTAATGTTATTAATAATTGACACCGCAGGAACGACGGGATTGTTGGAGTAGTTAGTGCTCTCACCTTATTTTAGGTTTCTTGCTAGGTATGGGACTAATAGGTAGGCCTTAGTTGTTGGTAACACTTTCTAAATATGTGACTAGTTAGTGTAGATTTTTAAGTATGGACGACTCCAGGGTGGGGCCTATTTTTACGTTGTTTCCATTAGATCGTTAGCCCAGGTGCGAGGCTAGGTAGTGATTTTATTAAGTATTCTTCCTAAATGATAGGTTATGATATATTTGTGTTTTGGAGACCTCTAGGTAGGATTTATGCTCGATTAAAGGGTGGAGCTAATAGAAAAGATGATAACTTCAGAAAATTGAGAATTAATGCCTAAGATAATAAACGTATATTAAAATAAATTTGCATCGCTAATAAGTGCATGGCTAACAGGATACGGGCTGACTGGCTATAGGGGCGTGGCTGTGTGTTGACGTCACCAATAAGTACAGGGCTGACAGAATACTGGTTTATTGGCTATTGTGACGTGTCGTGTGTGGAACCTCGTCAATAAGTGCGGGGCTAACGAAATTGGGTCGACTGGCTATAGAAACGAGAAATGTGTGTGATATACAACTTTAGACAAACCCAAATAAGTGCAGGACCATGACGACACCGCTATAATAAAATTTGGTTAAACGAATTTAAGTAAATTGATAGCTTTAGTATAATTAAATGATCAAAATTTCATAGTTGGACTTAAACATTGGGGTGCTTAGTTATGTGGGTAGATAGTGGCAGTTTATATATATATATATATATATATATATATATATATATATATATATATATATATATATATATATATATATATATATATCTTTTTTAATTTAAAATACTCTATTGTGATGTTTATCAATTATAATGCGATTATCTGAGTTTACAGACTCTAATTGGGAGGATTAACTAATATTCACGCAGTGAGTTCTGACCCATTGCGTTGACTAATATTTTAGGTATAGTGCTGAAGTAGCTCCACATGAGTGTTTTGAGATATTTTTGGGAGTGCAGCTGGAGATATATTTTACTTGCTTTAGTACTTTAGGTTTAATTTCCATTCCATCGTTTGTATTATGAGACTTCCATTTATGAATTTGGTGGGCCAATTGGTTCCATAGTTGTTTACAGTTTCCATTGGATACTTATTAGTGGATTATTTTATTTGAGTTTTAAATAAAATTGGAGTTGAATTTATTTTTGAGATTAGCATGATGATGAGTATTATTAGTTGGATGCTTGAATATATTCGCTGGATTTAATTGCATTATATCTTGTGATTTTTTTTTTAAATGTTTCATATATCTATCACATGCTAAGAATGATAACTTATTTAGTGATACCCGATGTAATTTGGCAGCGACCGATGCCAGAATGCGCGGGGTGTTACAGTTCCCGCTTCCCTTGTGTTAGAAACCATTGATATATGCATGTGCACTATAAGAGTTGAGTTTTGTTGGAAGGTTGTGGTGGATACGATGTTCACCGGGTGGTTGATGGTTGGCTTTTCCACTTTATTAAGACAATAACTCTTGTTAAAGTTAGAATTCTTGACACTTTAGTTTCTCTTTGTCCAATTTTTATTGTTAAGAATTTTATTCAGTTTATGATAGCTATGGTGTGCTTTGTTGGATCTCATCTTCCCTTTTCGAAGAGTAAGTAAGCCTAGCGGAGATCGAATTTTGCTAATATGGTGATCTTTATTGTTATGATTCTAGGCCTCTTAACAACATGTGGTTTCAAAGGAAACCGTTGTGTTGAGTGTCGCCATATGACATTTGTTTTGGGATATTACGATATTTTATTAAAAATCTCATTTGCGGTATTATTTGGTTTGCAGTATGTGTGCCTATGTTGGGTCCTACCATGTTTGTGTAGGTTATTATGGGTATATACGTCCTTTTTTTTTTGGTTTGGATGATGTTTATTCCCCGAGGGCTAAGTTGTTTATCATTTTGTTTCCACATGGTTTGTTAATAAAACTTACATTCTACCATTTTTTAATATTAACTGCAAGATGCCATTTGGGGGGAAAAGTAAATGAATTTCAAATCCCTAAAATCTTTGAAATTTAAAAGAAAAATGAAGAAAAAAATTCAAAAAATTCATCAATTCATAAATCTCTAAACAAATCTCAACCTGTAAATCCCAGCCAAAACCCCACTCCTCCCATATTGTGGTAGGCCCCAACCACCCCGACCATAACTGGGCAAAACTCCAACTATAATTGTTTACATATCCCAAATCTCAAAGCCAAAAATCTCCAAAAATCTAATAAATTGTAGCCCATAAATCAGACCAAATCAAATATATTGTGCTTGTACGCGTGTGAATCCACTATGTGTGTATTCGATTCAGATATGTTGTGTGTGTGCGTGTGCGTGTGAGAGTGTGAGTGTATGTGAGAGAGAGAGGGAGGAGTAAAGATTATTGGGCTTCTTATTTAGAGGTTAAAACACAAGTATACTCCTTTAAAAAATTCACATGGAATCCACTTACCTTTTTCTATCCAAAAAACAAACGGTGTTAGTATTAGGGGATTATTTGACGCCATTTTGAAAGTTCAAGGAGTTAAATCTAGAAAATATAAATTCAGATTGTAAAGTGAAAAGAGGGGGTAAAATTCAGGAGGAAATGTAATTAACCCTATTTTTAAAACTTTATTTTCTTCTAAACTTGAATTAAAAAAATAAAACAATCGGTCATCTCCAACAACAATCATATCTCATGAGAGTGGTCAAATTTGTCTCTAATTAAAGGTATTAAAGTTTTAGGTTTTTACGGTCTAGTCGGACATTTTGGACTTTTTAACCTGGTCAAATCAATTTTAAACGATTAGGTCCATATAAATACCTTTTTCAACATTTCATTCATTTTGTTATCATTGACCTAATCATCGATTGACAGCATATCCAATAAGCACATCCTTCTCTTTCTTCGTTACGCTTCTGTCAAACAGGTTTGTTCTCTCCAATAACTTAGGATCTTATGATTTCTTTTCATTTATGTTCAACGAGCTTTGTTCTGTCAAATAAAAAATTATTAATTTGATCGAAGAAATAAATCCTTTGCGCTTTGTGTAACCTAGATTTTCCTTTGCATTTATTCGATCATTTGTAAGCTTATACTTGTTATGAAGAAATATTTTACATGTCGGTTAATTAAAATAGCTTGATGTATATGTTTTTGTTTAATCAAATTATTGTAATTGTGTAAATCATGTGCTGAATTAACTCGAATATTGAATGAATAATTTGGTTGTGTGTTTTTATAATTATATTTTAATTTTATATGAATATATTTTGACTTTGTGTTTTGATTTTGTAACAGGCTGTGTATTTATATATTTTGATTGTGTGTTCATGTGTGTGTGTACTTTATGTATATACAAGTTGTTCATGCATATACCTCAAATGATCATTGCAGTAAAGTACACACAATTTGATGTAAAGTACGCGTGAATTTTGGATTTGATTATTTCTATTTTTTCTTTTGACATTAATTTGGAATAATGTTAATGTGTCTTTAAGTTGTTACTTTTGACTCATCACATAATAGACTTGTCATGTGTTAGATGGGCATGTGTTTGTTGGTCCGCGCCAGCGGCATTGACCTATTTTAATGTTTTACAATAGTAAAATACTTTGTATATACATGAGCAGAAAATTGTAGTAAAGTACACGCAATTTGATCTAAAGTACACGGGATTTTCTTGTGACACCCCGCCTAATTAAATACCGGGCGATCACTCCTTTATTAAATTAATTCAAGGTGAACAGTTGGTTCATTCTCAGCATCACTGTCGAAAAATAAAACTTTTCCAATTTAAACACCCTAATTAATTAAGCTAAGTGTCAAAACCATTTAAAACCTTATTCTTATTTTATTAAATCCGGTTATAAAACCTTTAACCATTTACATTTTTAAGAGTCACACAATAAGTAGAAGAATAAAATGATCATTCAAGAGTTTACCCAACAATGATAAATCCCAACATTAAAATACTAAGGAAAACATCCTGACATTAACCATCCCGAAATAAAGATACTGAAATAAAAAGAATTACAATCTCTGACAATCCCAACTAAATAATGGAAAAAGGGGTGACACATGCCCTACTGGATAAAGATGAACTAGAAGTAGAGTCAACAATGAGGTCGTCTAAGCAATGGCCTGCAACTCCCACAAAAGCTATACCGCGTTCCATCCAAAGAATCCTAAGTAAGACACCCCTGTGGCTGGGCACCTGTAATACATATATATATTGACACAAGAGAGAAGAAGTAACAGTAAACGGGTCAGAGCCCGAATGGAGAACCGTTTTAAAAATAGTTTAGCAAGTATTAAAAATGCTACCGGCTAATGCAACAGTCACATTAGTAAGCGACACTCCCTTGAGAATTCTCACCTCTCATCTAGTGCGCACATCTATCGTACTAATGAGCCCCATCTATCTCTCTAATTTATTCCCCATAAGTTTTAACACGTGGAATTAAGGTTATGATATTCACTTTAGCAAAGTCTAACTCTCCAAGATTTCTTACGTTATTTAGAATAATTTCGTATTATTGTAAAGTTTCCGAATACTTACAATGAAGCTGATTAAATTTCATACTTTCCTTAACTACTATTTTACTCAGTAGAAAGTTCTCATATCGTTACACGCATATATATTAATTATTCGTATAATATATATATACAAACAGCACTCCACATAAAATCTATGGTGCTAGATTTCCATCTAAGTATATATGTACCAATCACGCATAAATTATATATATACTAACGACACCCCACATAAAATATATGGTGCTGGATTTCCATATCTAAGTATATATATACCAATCACTCATAAAGTATATATATACTAACGTCACCCCACATAAAATCTATGGTGCTGGCATACTCTGCTATCAAGTCCCCGTACCACACAAACTAAGGAAAATACTAGTTCGGAATCACTCTCGAACTGTATTAACACAAACACAAACAACATTGAGGCGAAGCATAGGTTCCAAGTCTCTAAGAGGTCAGTACATACCCTCACGCCTCTTAATACCGTCTGAACTATCGATTCGATAGCCTGTACCAAGGATGTCTATCTTCTAGGGTACGAGTCAATATCCCCCATAAAGGTCACATCGAGATAAGGCTGTCCCAGCGCGGTAACCTCAGGGGTAACAAGTAGCGCGGGTACGATTTTTACACATAAATAATATATATGCACAATCACCCCGTCATATATAAATATGTATTCACATCCACATTATTAAATTAGGTACTCTCACGACCCAAAATTATCATTATCCGTTATTACACGTTTTACTCAATTATATCGTATAACGGCCTCATTCTTCTTTATTCTCGTAATTAAGTCATTTTTAACTCACTTCTCGTCTCTCGAAGTATTTCCTTCATCTAAGTGAAATTTTAGTAGGCCCTCTCTTTCCTTCTAATCCAACTTAATAGATGTCTCGATTATTTAATCACCACACGTATGATTTATTAAGTCTGAAAGTCTCCCCGTTTATCCTTTATTTCCCTTCGTATTAAAGTTCCACTTTATGGGATTTTCTTTTGACCCTACTGGTCCTCTTTATGTTCCATTATATTCTAGCAACCCTAATCAAGATTTACTACGCATAAAATCGGATTAATCTAACACGAGCAAAAATGCAGTTTTCCCAGGAGGGTCGATCTATCGATAAAAGGGGTCGATCGATCGAATCTTCGATCGATCGATGCTCTGGGCTCGATCGATCGATCAAGCAGTTATGCAGATTCTGCAGCCAACCCAGTTACGGGATTCTCACCCCAAGCTCCTCCAAATCATCATGTTACAGTCCCAAACTCCCAACCAATTATACTATAAGTGTTGTAATACCCATTTAAACAATTTCCTACGTAACACATGCGAATTTTCCTCAAGAATCATGGGTTAAAAAGGGGCAAACTCTACATAATTCTTATGAACCCTAATCTTTCCTTTAACTTAATCTCTTTCATTCTTTTTCCAGATTTTCTATCTCTAATATCAAGGAATTTCGTGGCTCATCCTCTATATGTGAAATGGGTTTCCAGAATTATGATCTCTAACATTATAACATGCAATTTGTGTCTCCAATTTATGTTTTTCTTCAAGAATACTAATCTAATCAACCTAAGACTAATATAAAAGGATGCATTAACTTGATAAAAGCAAGATATATACTTGCCTGGAAAATTTCAGTTCTGATTTGCGGACGATTTTGGTGTGGTTGTGTTCCCCGTCGCGCGATCTACGCGTTGGTGGTGACGGCGGTGAAATCGGAGGTGTTCTTGGCCTAGAACTCCTTGGAGAGCTTCTCTTCTTCCTCTCCAATGGCCCTCATTAGTATTTCATTGTGTTAACCCTAAAAGATGATACTTTCCATCTGATATAACCCTATAAAATTCGTAGGTTTAATTACCCAAAATTGCGAAATGTCCAAAACGCCCTACCGGGGTATTAATTAGGCCTAAAAACGCCCCGAGACCCAAACTAAACCCCCGGGTACACTTTTCTGACTATCTCGACCCTTCCGGACACGTTGGCGCACTCAAAACGACCATACGAGCAACTTATAATTTATTCACTTTTATAAATCAACATTTAGTCCCGACACGACACAGGCGCGTCCCGACTTAAATTTCCATAATTATCATTTTATTTACACGTGACAATATTATAACAATAAATCTCATATATTACTATACTCATCCAGTAATATTCAACAAATATCAAATTTTCAATAATTACTAACTCTCGTCACGCTAGTAAATATTTAAAGCAACATTCCGGATTAAAATTAAATTAATTTATCTCAATTAAATTTAATTAATCCCATAATTTAAAAGTTATAAAAATACGGGGTATTACATTTCTATTGATTAATTTTCATTTATTTTTTTATATTAATTCTTCATAATGTTGATGTGCATTTACTTTGTTACTGTTGAGTCGTGTTTAATAGAATAGTCATGTCTTTGTTGGCCACGTGCTCGTTGGTTCACACTAGCGGCATTAATTAAACTTGAACTTTAACAAAGCTATTTTTCTAGTTTTAATATAATGCTAGTGATAATGGAAAGTTGTCGGATTGCTAGGTGTTGTTATTTGGATAATAGGGTTTGCATTGAAATTTTTGAAGACGACTCATTAGATTTCATATGCAATGAGTTACATAGTAGATTTATGGATTTGAAAGTTGGATCTTTTCATTGAAATACAACTTTGGTGATGAAAGTCGATTCATGTTGCTTTGTAATAAAGATGTTCGCTGTATGTTGCGATCTCAATTGATTCTCAATGCTGATTTTATTTGGATATATGTCTTTGATTCAACAGTTTTTGCCACTAGTACAATTCATGAACGAGATTGAATGCACGTATAAAATTTATGAACGGGTGACCACAGGTTTACAAGTTATGAGATGGTTGAATGCAGTGGTACAAGTAGAGAAAGGGTAGACTATATATCATCATCCACTGCGATTGATATTAGTAGTGGAGTTGAAAATAATGTTTATATTGGAGGTGTGGAGTCGAGTACGTCAAAGGTTTATCTCTCCAGTGATTAAAATACATATATTAGTCATTAAGAGCAGTGTTTCAAAGGAGGTGTGGTTGAGTTTCATGATAAGTTGCGAAAGTATGTTGTTGAGGTTGGTTTCAAATATATATATTTGAAAAATGATAAAACTTGGGTGACAGCAGGGTGTTCTAAAAGGAATACTGAGAATTGCATGTGGCGAGTTCATGCTTCATTATCAACATTAAATGGTTACTTTTATGTAAGAAGTTTGAACAATGAGCATACTTATAGGGGTGTATATCGTAGTCCATTAAGCAAAATGATGGACTCCAAATAGGTTTCTTTTTTGCTCGCTGATGAGTTAAGGGATAAACCATTGTTGAGACTAATTGGTGTAGTTAGAGATATGAATAAGAACTACGGTCTTGATATAAGTTATCATCATGTATGGCACGACAAAGAGATGGCTACTGCTGAGTTGCATGGTGATGAGAAAATTTCATATGCATTAATCAATGATTATAGGGAACTTTTACTGCAGTATAATCCAGGATCACAATGCATTTTTAACGTCGAACCGGAGAGCAAATTATTCAAAAGAATATTTGTAATGTTTGCAGGATCCATTAATGGAATTCAGTACTGCAGGCCTGTTTTGTTTCTTGATGATGCCTTTTTAAAGAGCAGGTACTGTGGAACGATTTTTTCGGCAACTGCAAGGAATGAGAACAATGGTAAATGTGAAGCATTAAAGTTTACTTGACAATATTATGCCTTTATTTTGTAATCCTTTGTATGTTCTTTCAACAGAAAATATAGTACACGCATGACATTCATAAAGTACACATGAATATATGCGTGTACTTTGGGAATTACGCATGTACTTTGAGGTCTGTTTTTGTTATTTGCATAGAATCCCAAAGCACTCGCAATAGATAAAATAGTACAAGTGAATTTATATTATATGTCACGTGTATTTTGTATTGTCATGCGCGTACTTTTGGATTCCTTATTTTTTGGGGGCCATCATTGCAAAGTATACGCATTTCGTTACTAAGTACAGGTGACATCCTGTTTACACTTAATGTTTACATTGTAATGTTTTGCGTGTACTTGGTGATTCTTTATTTGTTATTGTCAGATGAAATAACAAATTATTAAAGTGCAATCATAATATGTTTATAATTTACATTTGTGTACCCTATCACTACAAATATATTTATTCTCTTGTATAACATACGTGTTTATTGGTCAGAACCAGCGGTGCCATTTTCAGAGTTCATCATAGAATTTATATGTACTAATATGTGTCATTATAATTTCAAGCATTTTTCCTCTTGCATATGCAGTTGTTGATTCAGAGACGAAGGATAATTGGATGTTATTTCTCATTAATTTGCGTGATGCAATAGCTCATCAAGATCGGAACATCACATTTATATCTGATCGGAACAATGGTCTTATTGAAGGTGTTTCTAAGGTTTTTATAATGTCTGCACATTGCTACTGTATACATCATTTACAAGGAAATATAAAGAGTAAAATACAGGGTAGTGCGAACTTTCGAAAGAAGCTCGTTCAAGATTTCATGCGTTGTGCATATGCTGTAACAGTTGATGAATTTCAAAAGAACATTGATGCCCTGAAGAAGGAAGGTGGAGTTGGTGTCACTGATTTTCTTGGGAATTTGCCTTCGGAGAATTGGCCTTGCGCATATTTCACCGGTAAGCGTTATGGTGACATGACATCAAGTGTTGCGGAATCATTCAACTCTTAGATCCTAGAGGAAAGGCATTTACTGATAATTAATATGATGGATAAAATGAGGATCAAAATTATGAATTTCAATGCAAACAAATTATTGAATCTGAAACATGGTCAAAGGAGTTGTGTGCTCATTTTGATAAATTACTGACTGAAAATTGGAATAAAGGGAGACATTGGAATATTATCCGCTCAAGTACACATGTATTCGAAGTTCATTCAAATGTGCGGACCACGGTTGACTTAGAAAAATAAATTTGCTCTTGTAAGAGTTGGCAACTACGATGTTTTTCATGTTCTCATGTTGTTTATGTCGTAAGGAAGATATGTGAAAGTATTTATGATCATATTGAGGATTATTATAAGTTTTTTTTCTATAAGAAATCATACTCATCACCAATAATTCCTCATTCTGATTTGATGTCCCTACAGATTCCATTACTTGAAAATCCAGCAATCCTTCCTCCATTAACAAAGAGACCGACATGGAGGCCAAGAAATAAAAGAATAAAATCTGTTACAGAGGTCATAATAAGAGAAGTAACTTGATCTAGGTGTAGTAAAACAGGTCATTACATATCCACGTGTAAATAACCAATTTGATTCCTCTTAATATTGCTCAATTTATTCATTATAGTAGTAGTTTTAAATAAAATTAATGAACATTCACATTTGAATAAATTATTGTAATTTTATTGTTGAGTGAACATTTCTATATTATTTGTTTGGGAATGGAATCAACATAGAGGACATGCATATTTTTATAAGGTACACGCATATTGTTATAATCAAAATCTAATTCAATGTGCGTGTACTTTATGTATTATACATGTAATTTTATAAAGTACACGTATATAAATGCTTGTACTATTTGGAAAATAATTTTGGACATTATAATGTGCTTGTACTTCATAAAAAACACCTAGGTCACTCATATTCTTAAATTTCTACGTGTATTATGGTCCGCGCCAAAGACATTATTATACGAGTATTTTAATACGCGTGTAATTTATGTATTATGGGTGTACATTATAAAGTACACGTGTAATATATAAAGTACACGAATTTAAATAATAGTTTTGGACAATAAAATGTGCGTGTACTCTATAAAATTATGCGTGTATTATAATTTAGAATAAATACAATTATATTTTGACATACCCATTTTTTTACAATAAATGAATGTAATATTAATGTTTACTAGTTAGTTTTTTTTTGTGGGTAGTCGTTCCGCAAAATACACGCATTTTTACTCAAATACACGTGATTATTTTTCCTAATGTTCACGTGTACTTTACTAAATTTGCCTGCACTTTACATTTTTACACTATGTATGAATCATGTTTCGAGACATCACTATATTATGTAGGTTTTGGTGTATGATATAAGTCACAATACATGTAAGAAAGAAATAAAAATTTTAATGAAACAAAAAAATAAAGTACAGTGTTTGACATAACAAAAGATGAAAAAAAATAAAGAAGACTTCTAGTCCGAAAAGCTATTAAAGGCATTTATGGTGTCAGGAAGAGAGTTAGTTAAATTCGAGCATACTCGAATTTCTTCTTCAATGACAGCTATAAGGCCTTCATGGTGAGCATTCTTCTCCTTCAGCTTGCCAATTTTTAATAGAACTTCTTGTGTATAGAAAGATATGAGGTCTTCATGTGTTTGAGGAGGGTCCTCATCCACATCAAATAAATATATGAGATTGGGTGGAGGTCCAAGTAGCCTTCCCTCACATATGTTTGAAATTGCTCAAAGGCAGTTTCATATAAGGAAAGATTTTCCTCAATTTCCCTTTTTTTATTTCTTTCATCATTTTCAAGAGTAGCTCGCAACTTTTTAGCTGAAATACTCATTATGTAATCTTTGCCCTAGATGTAATGATTAAGAAATGAATAAATATTACTCTTTTATAGAAAAAGTTAAAGCTATTTATTTCTTTGACCAGAAGTAGTTGGGATAGTGAGTAGTTGAGCTTAATAAATTATTTTTGATTATTGTGTCCTGCTGAATAAATATATAAAGTAGTTTTCAATTAAAAATAAAAAATTATTACATTAACTAGTGTGTGTACATTATTTATATTGCGTATACTTTGTAAATAAATCATTTACTTTTGATTAAAATTGATGTATATTGTTTAATTACCTTTACTTTTTTAGTTTAGTCCAGTCGCCTAGAATTGTTTGGTCTAAATTGAAAAGTACACGCATATAACTCTAAAGTATACATGATATTATCTTACATTTACATGTACTAATGGATTCTTTTTTTGTGATTGACAAACAAAGCAAAGTACAAGCATAATACTACAAAATATACATATCGTATGCTTGTACTTTGCATGTTTGAAAATATTTATTCCCACGTGTTGAATGGTCCGCGCTAATGACACCATTTTTTTTACTAGAAATTATATGAAACTACATTTAATAAAAAAATAAAAAATATACAAAAAAAATTTACAATCATGTGTTATGAACACCCCATAGTCAACACTGACATTAAAATAAAATGAATATATTAGTTAGCATAATATGAAAGAAATTTGTTGAAATGTAACTTGATGAATTATGCGTGTATTTATTCAAGATTATTTGATCTTACCCATTATTTTATCTCGCACATTCATTATCTTTGAGTAGTTCAAAATTTACATCATGACTCAAGAGCCAGTCTATTATTATTTTTTCCTCGTTATATAGTGCATATTCCAATTCTATCCCTTCAAAGTATCTTGTTATTCCACCTCTTTGATTAATTTGTGGTGCTTGGTCCTTCAATTTGTACAAATTTTCTTCGAAAATAGAAAAATGTTAAGAGAAAAAATCATGAGTATATATAAAATACAAAAGTGCATGTAAATTAAATAATTTTAGGGCGTAACCATTTTATTGGCCTCATTGTAGTATAATGAGGATTGATTGATTTCCAATGGGTGGAGAGAGTACATATGGACGACTATATTTTTTTCTTTGTAGATAGCTAACAATGTAAAATGTCCTTTATTATATCTGATTGAATGTCTCATGGGAATGAATAGAATATCAGAAATTCCAAAAAATTCCAAAATATGTTTTTCTATTTGTTCTTTCTCCATTTGATGATCATTATTTCGAACAGATTCCTGTTAAAAGTAATAGATTTGTTAGTAAGATAAGTATGATAATATATATTTCAAAATGATGGGCAATACTTTAGGCTTTATTTTCCTTATCCAAGCATATAAGTTAAAAGCGTGCATAGGTCAAAGCCTTGTTCATGTTTGTCTCCATTAAACGGGAGAAGAATTGAATTATCCGTTTCACATATTTAAAAAATGTAAGGATATAAAGATGAAAATTTAATAAATATATTATGGGTGACACCCCGCCTAATTAAATCCCGGGTGATCAGTCCTAAATTTAATTAAAAAAGGTTTCTCAGTTGGTTCATTCTTAACATCATTGTCGAAAACTTTTTAATTACTACTCACCTAAGTGAAATTAGACCGGTGCCAAATTTTATCATTCATTAACCCAAATAATTTCTCATGCGGAAATAATGATTAAACATTCACAATATGCTATAAATCAAACCACCACACAATATATAAAGAATAAATTCTTGCCGATTCAACATTCGGCTAAAATCCAAAATTGCTAAATAAAACCAACATAATAAAAAACTAAATATAAAAAATAGTGACAATGGACAACATGTTCCAATAGAGAGTACTAAAATAAGATCCTACACTAGATCTGAATAAGTGAATCGTCTATGCAAAGTCCTGCCAGCCTCCACAATGCTGCAGCTACGTGTCCTTGAACTGAAACCTCAACTCAGGCATCCCTGTGGCTGGACACCTATATTTTGATAGAAAGAGTTAGTACTCAAAATATTTTGAAAATATTTAGCAAGTGATTATCACAGTAAAATGAGTTATTGATTACACATGTTAAGATTTGCGTACACTCTCTTAAGTTACCTCACCCCTCATCTATAGTGCACGCCTAATGTCCGGTACCTAGCCCACCTAGCTGTACTACTCAAGCCAATTGTACACTAATATTAAATTGAACTTATCTACGCGACTAAGTTCCCATACCGCTCATATAGTATGTAATAATAACCATGTCTCATGATTTATATACTTAGATAAGTGATCACGCTTGTTATCTTTAACCAATTCATAATTAAGTCCCTACTTAATTT
This sequence comes from Sambucus nigra, assembly GCA_949130495.1. Classification (NCBI taxonomy): domain Eukaryota; kingdom Viridiplantae; phylum Streptophyta; class Magnoliopsida; order Dipsacales; family Adoxaceae; genus Sambucus; species Sambucus nigra. The sequence continues at coordinate 212,723,614 of OX422213.1, read as the reverse complement.
GCTTTTAGATGTATTAACGACATCTCATTATCTACTAACTCGCATAAGTAGATTATTAATACAATATACATTTCACACACAATATATACTTATAAATATATTCATTACTAATATGTTCTCTTATCACACATCAAGGACTCTTGATTTGGAATGGTCCATTGACACCAGGTAAGAGTTTGGTTTGAAATTTCACCTCGACCCCAAGTTCAATTCAGTTAGTGGTTCGAAAAATCACCTCGACCCCACTAATGAAATTTTGTACATAGATTGGTTTGGATCTCTTTCGTCATGACCCCAACTTACTATTTCCATATATTAGTTCGGAATCTTACCTCGACCCTAATATAGGCAATTATAATTTAGGTATTCTCTCCACCTAAATATCTATATATTTCAGTAGGTATACACGCAACCTAATAATTATGCTCGTACGTAATATTTCCTCTTTAATATTTACCGTACTTATTAATTTACTATTTATCTGACTATCGTATTTTAATTGAGTATTCACATAACTCTAAGGGTCCTAGTTACCTCTCTATTCATTTCAGTAGTTAAGCTATCACAAACCTACTGATATACTCCGTCGAATGAAGTTTACTCTCTCCGTAACTCAAATCCCAAATTCCCAATGCATTACTCGATCGGTTTACCCTCGTCGATCCATCGCTTCAAATCTTGCACCCAATGATTAAAATGGACCCCCACTATACACCTACTGGTACTCTATAAGTCCCTACATAGGTAAAATATCATCTTTAAGGTTCCCTTGAAGCGTCGGCAATCGAATAGAACTCAACAACCAAAAGAACCCAAAACCAACCAGGGTCGATCGATCGACCTTGAGCATCGATCGATCGACTCCATCAATCGATCGATATTCAAGGGTCGATCGACCGATCGAGCATTGAAAGACGCAGTTCTTCTTCTTGTTCTTCATGCTTTTTCCACCATATTCAATTATCTAACTCCCATGATAATCCACCAAACTTGTAACTAACGATACCTAACTATTCTTTTATGTGCTAGGATGATTTTCAACGAATTAAACATTATAAATCCTTCCAATTTTGCCCAAAATAATTCAAATTTTTTAATTATTCAAGAACCCTAGTATGACATTTTCTTCCCATGTTTTCAATCATCAACCCAGATTTTAATTTGTGTTAACAATAATAATTCCTCTGATTTTTAATCCTCTCTATATATAAATCTAACTACATGTGATTTCTACCCAAACATGCAATTAATCAATTCTTTTTCTCCAAGAATATTCATCAAAATCAATTATTCATAAATCCTACGCCTGGATATTATAACTCAAAATAATTTGCAAATAACCACTTGCCTTATTCAGAGATGATCTGATTTCGTGATAGTTGTTGGTGATTGATTGTCTTTCTCCTCCAATCTTCGTTCCCAACTAGTTTGTGGTGCAAGAACCCTTTTAATCCTTCACCAATTCTTCCTTAGGATTTGAGAATAATCTCTCTTCTCTCTCTAATGGCTTTTGTGTGTTTTTCTCTCCTCTAGCCCTAGCCTCCAGCTCTTATAATATGATTTAGAGTTTGTAAATTCGTAGGTCTCCTCACCCCCATATGCCAAAAGACTAAAATGCCCTCGTACGGTCCCGGTTTAGCCCATAAATGTGCCAGTACCCGAATAGTACCCCGAGTTGTAATACCCCGTGATTTTAATGACTTTTAAAATGGGTTATATTTTAAATTAATGGATTAATTGGATTTTATTATAAATTAATTCATTTGGATTTTATCCGAATTGTGGATATTAAAATGGATGATTCTGAATATTACTTAAAGATATTTAGTTAATATATGAATGTGATGCTATTGATATTGCTGTGAGTTATTAATTCAGTAATTTGAATTTTTAGTCGGACGCGGTATGGGACGTATCGGGACTAAATTGTGAGATTGAATAAGAAACTTATTTTTATATCGACCTTATAGTCATTTCGACTGCATCGTTGCATCCGGAAGAGTTAAAATATCCATAAAAGTCTATTTGAATGTTGGTTTTGAGTCTCGGGTCATTTACAAATGAAAAGACAACCTAAAAGGGCATTTTGGTCATTGTTACAAGGGGATGAATATGGATTTAGAATTTTGCCCTATTATAAATATTTGGAGATTAGTTGAACATGGGTTCATTCATCTCTTCTACACAAATTGAAAGGTCATCTTCTTAGAGAGAGTGAAAGGTTGCTTGGAAAGAGAAAAGTTTACTTGGAAAGGAAGAGAATCAAAGGTCAAAGGTCACCACCACCAACCACCACCGAAAGTGGTCGGAGAAGGGGAGAACCACCTGTGATATACAACCCCAAAGGATCAGACCTTCATTAGGGGCAAGTGTTTGATAATTTCAATCTAAGTTTGTATATTGTCCATGTTAGAATAGTTATAAAAACTGAGATTTTACATGTTTGGAAGATGAAAAGATAAAGTTGTTAATGGATTTCTGGAGACTGGAAATATATGGGAATCAAACTCATGTTGTAGGTAGATAGTAATCCATGAAATATTCAGTAAGTTGTTGAAGAAATTATGAGAATCATTGTTGTGTTCTTGAAGGTATCATGTTTATAATTTTCTGGAAAAATAAGGATAAATATAGGCTTTTAATTCAAACTCTTGATGATTCTAGGATGTTTAGAGCATTAGAAATCATTCACATATGTTGCTATATCATGTAGTAAGGTTTATAAGGAATTTGGGTTGTTAATATGAAGGTTTGAATGATAAAAAATGATGAAACCCGTAGTAGAAGAAATGCAGATAACTGGGCTATTATCTGGGCGATCGATCGATCGACCCCCTGCCTTCGATCGATCGACCTCCCCAGAATCTTTGAAGTTGTTTATTTTTAGTGTTGATTCTTATCCCAAACCTGTTGTAGATCTTTGGTGATTATAAATTGGATATTATGGGACTTAGAAAAGATCAATAGGCCCTAGATAAGTTTCGAATTAATTTGATTGGGATTTAATTGATTAGAATGACGATAATTATATTGAAAGGTATTTCGGTTGCTAGATTTAATTTGTATGCATGAGGATTAAGGATAGGTCCAGTAGGGGAGATTTAATATAACACCTGGGTAGCCTTAGGGTTACAATTTGAACAACAAGGACTGAGTTTAAGCTCATTACTGATTGCGCAAGGACTGAGTGTAGTACAAGCGCTTAGTGGTATGGCTCCTGGATAGAGATGGGAGTTCATACCACATTTGGTTGAAAGATGGGATGAGGGTATCCTGGTAGAATATTTGAAGTTGACGGACCTCCACGACCGACAAAGTTAAGTAGTAGTGTATTAGAGGGGTTCCTTGTTTGGATTTCGCTTTGCGAGACGCTCCGCACATGAACCTTAACGACGTCGGGAGTGGAGAGATGTTATAGGATGCGAGGATGTTGATTTTGTTGATAAGTCATATAGTGTGAATGAAACACTATAGACTATGAGTCATATGATGATGGTATTCAATCCTAGTTGATAGAAGATGTGTTTATAAGAGATTAGAAACTGTCGATTATAACCCTAATTAAAGGAGAGTTTAATTCGTAGTAATTCGGGAGATATGATGATATGGACCAGTAGGATACTAGTGATTGCTTACTGAATATATTATTGAGCAAAACCTATTTGAACCTTGAGTATATGAGTGAGGCTCGGGGATAATTGAATTAAAGAAATAAAGTCATAATATTTTAATGCGTAGGATTTGAGAGATATAATGCTACGTATGGGAACCGTCTTAGGGTAATGTGAGTACCTTGTTGATATTATAGGTATGATAATGCCTATTTGATTGATTGATGATTTATGTGTATGACATACCTAGCTTACTTTCTATCGACGGGAGGTTTACGCGTGAGGGAAGTTATATCCTGATGAATCCATGGGATCTTTGATTTGTCGCTCCAGAACATAGGTCTATGAAATAATTATCGAGGAGTTGATAAGTCCGCTGACTGTGGGTACGTAGGTATGTGCGTGACCCATGGATAAGAGAACTATGTTCGCCTCTAGTTTGTATGTTGATGTTTGTGGTTCGAGAAATCCTTACCGAACCTTTTGTCCCCTATACGGCGGCCAGTGATATTGGGACTTGATAGCAGAGTAATGCATTGCACCACAGTTGTGACTCGGGGTGCCGTATTATATATGTATATATATATAATGAATTAAATGTATGTGTATATAGTGGTTAAATTATCTACTGTGTGATGATTGTAGATAGCGGTGAATTGAGAAAAAGAATTAAACTAAGTTAATGAATGTTTATTCTTATAGAAGCTTAATTCATATTAATGAGAAACGATTCATGTATATGAATAATTATATGACATATGGTATGGGACATACGGGGTTATGATATGGGACGGAATCATATTATGGAAATTGAGAAGAGGAACCATTGACTAGGAGGTTAATAGGAAACGTTAAGTGTGCACTCTAGTTGAGAGGTGAGAATAGCAAGTGAGAGTTGGATACTAACATGTACATAATAAATGCTTTATTGCACTTGTTAAATACTTGCTATTTTTAAAATCATTTTCACATCGGGCTCTGACCCGTTTCCTTACATATTTTTTTTCTATTGTACCTTCTATACCAGGTGTCCACTAGCAGGGACGCTAACCTTAATGGATTATGACGAGCTATGGAGCTATGGAGTATTGCTTAGACACCTATCTTCATTTGATTCACAGTATTCTTTTAGTTAGGGCATATCGCCCAAAGGAATTCAGTTATCTCTTTTCTATCAGAGTCAAATACTCTTGTATTCGTGTCATTTTAATACATTTTCTATTGTTGGGATTACTGTATTGGATAATTATTTGGGAATATTTATTCCAAATGCATTTAAATTCTTTTGTGTTAACTGCTTGGTTATTAGTGTTGTAGAATAATATGTGTTGTGTTATTAGTAAACTAAAAATGGTTTTTGTTGAAATTAAAATTTGGAAAGTTTTTAACACCAGCTTAATTGGGTATTGGGTGACTTGTAAATGTTTTCGACAGTGATGCTAAGAATGAGCCAACTGTATATTCTGTTTTAATTTGGTATGGGACTGGCCACCCTGTATTTAATTAGGTGGGGTGTTACACGGATATACTATTTTGACTAATTCTCTAAATTATCACTTGAGTCAGTTAAAAACAATTTTCTATCTCATCCTCAATTTAGTCTACACGCGACACTCGGTTGAGATATAATCGAATACATCCATATCACTCGATATGTCGTACAATATAACTATCAACATTACTATTAACACTTAGTAAATTTGAATCGTAATATTAATCAGTGTCCATCTCTCGATTAATATTTAATAATCTCAATTATTATTTAATCCCTTAATAATCATAATTATTATTAAATCGCATTAAATTACTTCACTCGCGTAATTTAAATAGAAAATCACATTAAATTATTTCACTCACGTAATTTAAATTGGAACATATTTTTAATTAATTACCCCAAAAATTAAATTCTAAATAAGCAGAAATACGGGGTATTACATACTCCCCCATTTATAAAGGAATTTTGTCCTCAAAATTAGGATATACCTGCGGTGAATAACTCTGGATACTGCTCTCACATATCCTCCTCCCGCTCTCATGTCGACTCGTCAACATTGTGGTGTCCCCACTGCATTCGCACTAATGGTACCAGCTTGGATCGAAGATTACGCTCGCTATGATCCAGAATAGCCATGGGTCTCTCCTCATACGAGATATCTCGATACAAATCAATCTCCTCAAGCGGAACGTGCCAGAAGGCTCTCTCGCTCCTCATGTATTTCTTCAACGACGCCACATGGAGCACGTCGTGTATCCGCTGAAGATGATCTGGGAGTCCCAATATGTATGCTACCAGTCCCACTCTCTCAATAATAGAGAATGGTCTCACATATCTCGACGCTAACTTCCCTTTCTTGTAGAACCTCATAATCTCATCCATAGGAGATACCCGAATCAACACCTGGTCGCCCACCTCTACCTCCACGTGTCTCCTACCGACGTCAGCATAACTCTTCTACATATCCTGAGCTATTCGAATACGTCCTCGAATCAACTTTATCTTGGCATACATCTCCTGTATTATCTTCGTCCCTAATAGCTTGTTGTCCCCCACCTCTAGCCAGCAGGCGGGCGAATAAAAAGGCATCCCATAAACTGCCTCGAATGGAGCCATACCGATAGTGAATTGGTAAGAGTTGTTATATGCAAACTTTACCAATGGAAAATATCGCTCCCATCCTCCCCCGAAGTCTAGGATACACATCCTCAACATATCCTCAAGCATCTGATTTACCCTCTCACTCTACCCATCTGTCTGCGGGTGATACGTCATACTCAACCGCAAGTCCGTGCCCATGGCTTCCTGAAAACTCTGCCAGAAATGCGACACAAATATTTTGTCTCTGTCCGACATAGTATTAATAGGAAACCCATGCATCTTAACGATCTCTGAAATGAATAGCTATGCGTACTGCATCGTATCAAAATTCGTACGAACCGACAAGAAATGAGCTACCTTGGTCAGCCGACCCACTATCACCCATATGGAATCGTGACCCCTCTACGATGTCGGTAGCCCAGTAATAAAGTTCATAGAAATGATCTCCCATTTCCACATAGGAATCTCCAGTGACTGTAGCATCCCTGAAGGTCTCTGATGGTCAATTTTCACAAGCTGACACATAACATACTTCGAGACAAACTCTCTTATGTCTCGCTTCATACCCGACCGCCAATTCTATTGTCGCATATCCTGGTACATCTTATTCCCTCTGGGATGTACCGCAAACTTTGACCCGTGTGACTCCGTCATGACTGCATGCCTCAAATCTTCATCCTCGAGTACTACCATTATCCTATTAAATCGTAGTCCACCCTCGGAGCTGATGGAGTAGGAATCTGCCACCTCGACTAGTAACTGTAGTACTTTGTCCTGACAGAATGGGTCTTTTGACTGTGACCTCACCACCCACATAACACTCTCGGGAGTGACAGCTAAAACTGTCATGTATGCTCTGGCTACCTCATCCTCATATCGAAGTTCACTCAACTTCACTTTCCAAACCTCTGTCAACTCTCTAGTAGGTCTTCGACTCAATGCGTCTGCCACCATGTTAGCCTTGCCAGGATGATACTATATATCAAATTGGAAATCCTTCACAAATTCAATCCACCGCTTTTGCCTCATGTTCAGACCCTTCTGTGTGAAGAGCTATTGAAGTGACTTATTATCCGTGAATATAGTGAATTGCTCCCCCAAAAGATAATGTCTCCATATCCTCCAAGCAAAGAAGATCGTTGCCAACTCGAGGTCGTGGGTGGGGTAATTCTTCTCACGTGGCTTTAGCTTTCAAGAAACATAAGCTATTTCCCTTTTCTCCTATTGTAACACACGCCCAAGTCCTTGCAAGGATGCATCATCATAGACCCGGTAATCTAATCCACTCCTAGGCAATGCAAGTACGGGTGCTGATGTCAACTTATCCTTTAGCTCATCAGACGCTAACTACTAGTAGTCGCTCCACACGAATGGTACTCCCTTTCGAGTCAAGTTCGTCAAAGGACCAACAATATTTGAGAACCCCTTGATGAAGCGACGATAGTAACCGGCCTACCCCAAAAAGCTCTAAACCTGGGTCAGTGTCGTGGGCTATCCCCACTCCCTCACCGTTGATACCTTACTCGGATCAATAACAATGCCTCTATCGGACACAATGTGGCTAAGAAATTGAACTTCCGAAGCTAAAATCCACACTTCCTGAATTTGGCGTACAACTGATGATGGTACCGTAACGTCTGAAGAACCATACATAAATGCTCAGTGTGCTCCTCCTCCGTACGATAGTAAACCAGAATATCGTTGATGAATACGATCACAAACTGGTCCAAAAGCTCCCTGAATACCCTTTTCATGAGGTCCATAAACACTGCAGGTGCATTAGTGAGCCCAAACGACATCACTCTGAACTTGTATGACCCGTACCGCAACAAGAAAGAGGTCTTAGGTACATCCTCCTCTCAAATGCGCAACTGATGGAAACCTGACCTCAAATCGATCTTTGAGAAGTATGCTACCCCTCTCAACTGATCAAACAAATTGTTAATCTTTGGTAACGAATACTTATTATGTATCGTCACCTTGTTCAGCTCCCTGTAGTCTACACACAAACGAAGCGAACCATCCATTTTCTTCACAAATAGCATCGGCACACCCCACGACGATGTGCTTTGTCGAATGAAACCTTGTCCCAAGAGATGCTGAATCTTCTCTCTCAACTCTTTCATTTTCGAAGGGTACATCTAATACGATGCTCTAGTAATCAGTCTCATCCCCAGTTCTAAGTCGATAATGAACTCAATCTCCCTCCTGGGTGGTAATCCTGGAAGACATCCTCGAAACCCCTCATGATTGGGATTAAGTCCAGAGAAACCACCCCCTCCTGTGAGGTCTCCTCCTCAATGTAATATAAGTGAGTGCGCGATCCTCCCTCGGGAACATGCATCACCACTAGGAAGATCTCTTGTCCCGGAATGGCAAAAACGATCGTCATATCATAACAATCTACCATAGCCCTTTAACTCGCCAACTATTCCATGCCTATCCTCCATATCTAACACTAGAAGGTCCGTCGCTAGACTTAATCTCCCGATCATAATGTCCACACACCTACAGATCAAGTGTATAAGGGACTCACTACCCATAGATAACTCAACACACATAAGATGAGTGTCGGCTGTCTCTAAAAGACTGGATGCTCGTGCAAATCTAGTGGAAATAAAATAATGTGTCGCACCCGTGTCAAACAGAATACTACCCTTATGCCCATGGATAGGAAACATACCCGCAACTACGGACGGTGCCAAAGGTGCTGGATAAAAAGTCACGTCCCGAACGTTGTACACATACCCGTAGTGCATCTGGCTCGGCTGCTGCTATGGGGCCTGTGCTAGTGCTGGGGATAACAGAGCATGCTGCCCCTGTTGGGCACCCTGCTATTGTGCACTGTCTCATTATGGACAAGTCCAAATCTTGTTCCCCTGCTGGCCACACATGAAACACTACCCCTAGAACTGTCTTTGTCCTTGGCCCTGATGACCTTGGCCTTACTGGCCTCCCCCTCGCTTCCCTTGGCCCTAACGGCCCTGAGGAACCTGCTGCTGGGAACCTTGTTGTCCCTGCTTGTCAAATCGATGTCTCCCATACCTAAATCTCTTGGACGAGTTCCCCTGTTGGGAATCCTGCCCTTGCTGACCCGTTATTTGCTGCTGCGGTGTGCTGCTGTCACTACTCCCATTTGCCTTGCTCGATTGGCTAGGCTCACCCCTCTTGCTTCCCTTCGCATAGAAGTGATAATATTGACAGTGCACTAGTGCGGTGTTGACGACATGTGTATATGTCATCAGTGCTGGGTTACCGATAAAATGTTGTCTGATCCTCTAGGCCAAACCATTCATGAACTTGGACTTCTTCCGCACCTCATTGCTCACCTCGTCTGGCACAAAGTTAGCTAGACGGGTGAACTCCTCCTTATAGTCAGCCACTGAGCGATCACCTTGAACCACTTCACTAATTTTCTTCCTTATCTCTGAATCTACTGCAGGCGGGAAGTATTTGCCGTCAAATCGCACCCAGAACTCAGAAATCATCATCAAGTCCCTCTCCTCTATGGTGGTAACTGACTCCCACCATTGTAAGGCTGCTCCCGATAGACGAAAAGTAGCAAGCATCTGCTTCTGCGCCTCAGTACATTCAAGCATGCACAGATGGCGCTGAATATTCTTATTCCACTCGCAAGCCTCTATCACGTCAGTACTGCCCTGAAACTCGGGCGGATGGACCTTCTGAAAGGTCTCCTTGACTCGCTGCTAAGAAGGTGGCCCTGCCAGGGCCTGAACTGCTGGTGCTACTGGAGGATATGCCTGGGGATGAGGAAAATGGGCTGCCATGGCCCTCATAGCTATATCAACTGCCTGAGCCACTATCACTGCCACCTGAGTGGTAGAAATTAGCTCAAGTGGGGGTGGCGGTATCTGTGGCTCCGGATGAGCCTCCCTCACCTCATCCCTGGCCTCGGCCCTCTCCGCTCGCTGTCTCCTTAGTGGCATCTGAAAATAGATTAAATTGTATAAGTACACAGTTTATACAAAATCTTATAGCATAAGTGCGATATCTTAAGCATGCAAAGATGAGACAACAGTCCTAAAATAGGGCTCTATATGAAAATAACAAAACGCTGAAATCATAGTAAGTCGCTCAGATCCTATGGGCACTAGAACCTGATGCTCTGATATCATCTGTGACACCCCGCCTAAATAAATCCCGAGTGATCAATCCTAAATTAAATTAAAATAGGTTTCTCAGTTGGTTCATTCTTAGCATCACTGTTAAAAACTTTTTAATTACTAATCACCTAAGTGAAATTAGACCGGTGCCAAATTTTATCTTTCATTAAGCCAAATAATTTCTCATGCAGAAATAATGATTAAACATTCACAATATACTATAAATCAAACCACCACACAATATATAAAGAATAAAGTCTTGTCGAGTCAACATTCAGCTAAAATCCAAAACTACTAAATAAAACCAACATAATCAAAAGATGAATATATGAAATAGTGACAATGGACAACATGTCCCAATAGAGAGTACTAAAATATGATCCTATACTAGATCTGAATAAGTGAATCATCAAAGTAATTTCCTGTCAGCCTTCACAATGCTGCAGCTACGAGTCCCTGGACTCAATCCTCAAGTCTGGCGTCCCTGTGCTGGACACCTAAAAGATTTTTGAAAATATTTTGATAGTAAGAGTTAGTACTCAAAGTATTTTGAAAATATTTAGCAAGTGATTATCACAGTAAAGTGAGTTTTTGATTACACATGTTAAGATTTGCGTACACTCTCTTGAGTTACCTCACCCCTCATCTATAGTGCACGCCTAACGTCCCGTACCTAGCCCACCTAGCTGTACTACTCAAGCTAATTGGAATATAATATTAAATTGAACTTATCTACTCGACTAAGTTCCCATACCGCTAATATAGTATGTAATAATAACTATGTCTCATGATTTATATACTTAGATAATTGGTCACGCTTGTTATCTTTAACCGGTTCATAAATAAGTTTTCCTGCTTAATTTGCTTTTAGATGTATTCACAACTTCTCATTATCTACAAACTCACATAAGTAGATTATTAATACAGTATACATTTCACACACAACATATACTTATAAATTTATTCATTACTAATATGTCTTCTTATCACACATCAAGGACTCTTGGTTCAGAATGGTCCATCGACACCAGGTAAGAGTTTGGTTCGGAATGTCACCTCGACCCCAAGTTCAATTCAGGTAGTAGTTCGGAAAATCACCTCGACCCCACTAATAAAATTTTGTACATAGATTGGTTTGGATCTCTTTTGTCACGACCCCAACTTACTATTTCCATATATTAGTTCAGAATCTTACCTTGACCCTAATATATACGATTATACTTTAGGAATTCTCTCCACCTAAGTATCTATATATTTTAGTAGGTATACACGCAACCTGATAATAGTGCTCGTACGTAATATTTCCTCTTTAATATTCATCGTACTTATTAATTTACGATTTATCTCACTATCGTATTTTAATTGAGTATTCACACAACTCTAAGGGCCCTAGTTACCCCTCTACTCATTTCAGTAGTTAAGCTATCTCTAACCTACTGATATACTCCTTCGAATGAAGTTTACTCTCTCCTTAACTCAAATCCCAAATTCTCGATGCACTACTCGATCGGTTTACCCTCGTCAGTCCATCGCTTCAAATCTTGCACCCAATGATTAAAACAGACCCCCACTATACACCTACTAGTACTCTCTAAGTCCATACATAGGTAAAATATCATCTCTAAGGTTCCCCTCAAGCATCGGTAATCGAATAGAACTTAACCAGTAAAAGAACCCAAAATCATCCAGGGTCGATCAATCGACCTAGAGCATCGATTGATCAACTCCGTCGATCGATCGCATTCAAGGGTCTATCGATCCAGTAGTGACATACGAGTTCTTCTTCTTCATGCGTTTTCCACCATATTCAATTATCTAACTCCCATGATAATCCACCAAACTTGTAACTAATGATACCTAACCATTCCTACATGTGCTGTGATGATTTCCAACTAATTAAACATTATAAATCCGTCCAATTTAGCCCAGAATAATTCAAATCTTCTAATTATTCAAGAACCCTAGTATGACATGTTCTTTTCATATTTTCAATCATCAACCCAGATTTTAATTCGTGTTAACAATCATAATTCCTCTGATTTTTAATCCTCTACATATATAAATCTAACTACATGTGATTTCTACCCAAACATGCAATTAATCAATTCTTTTTCTCCAAGAATATTCATCAAAATCAATTATTCATAAATCCTACGCATGGATATTATAACTCAAAATAATTTGCAAATAACCACTTGCCTTATTCAGAGATGACCTGAGTTCGTGATAGTTATTGGTGATTGATTGTCTTTCTCCTCCAATCTTCGTTCCCAACTAGTTTGTGGTGCAAGAACCCATTGAATCCTTCACCAATTCTTCCTTAGGCTTTGAGAATAATCTCTCTTCTCTCTCTAATGGCTTTTGTGTGTTTTTCTCGCCTCTAGCCCTGGCCTCCAACTCTTATAATCTGATTCAGAGTTTGTAAATTCGTAGGTCTCCTCACCCCCATATGATAAAAGACTAAAACGCCCCCGTACGATCCCGATTTAGTCCAAAAATGTCCCGATACCCGACTAGTACCCCCGGGTATACTATTTTGACTAATTCTCTAAATTATCATTTGAGTCACTTAAAAATAATTTCATATCTCATCCTCAATTTAGTCTACACGCGACACTTGGTTGAGATATAATCGAGTACGTCCATATCACTCGCTATGTCGTACAATATAACTATCAACATTTACTATTTACACTTAGTAAATTTGAATAATAATATTAATCAATGTCTATCTCTCGATTAATATTTAATAATCACAATTATTATTTAGTCCCTTAATAATCATAATTATTATTAAATCGCATTAAATTACTTCACACGCGTATTTTAAATATAAAATCACATTAAATTATTCCACTCACGTAATTTAAATTGGAACGTCTTTTCTATTTAATTACTCCATCAATTAAATTCTAAATACACAGAAATACGGGGTGTTAGACTATGTTTCGATTACGTACTTGGTTTGATATTTCTTCGCCTTTCAGCAATTCTTTAATATCGTCGGCGCAAACGAATGATGATTCTTCTGTTGTAAAGAGACAATTGCTAAATTTCAATACAAAAAATAATGTTAGAAGAATAATTGAAACATGTATATAATCTATGATCATTAAATAATCTGCGTGTACTTTACCTTTATACTTGTAATTAATAAAGTACACGCATAAAGTTTAATATAAAAATGTGTGTACTTCATAAAAATATGCAAGTACTTTATGTAATGCTTGTACTTAATAAAGTACATGCATAAAGTTAGATACAAAAATGCACATACTTGATGAAATATGCAAGTACTTTATAAAGTACACTTGTAAAGTTAGATGCAAAAATGTGTGTACTTCATAAAAAGATGCATGTACTTTATAAAGTACACATGTACTTTATAAAGTACACATGTACTTTATAAAGTACACACATAAAGTTTAATACAAAAATAAACAATTAGAAGATTTACCCTGAATCCGTCTCCTCCATCAAATATTCCTTCAATTTATTTTGGGCTTCTTCTTTAAGGTGTTTTGTACACTTACAGATTTGCAGGTTCACTTCATGTGTTGCTATTATTTTTCCATTTTGTTCTTCCCTTTATTGTTCTGCCCTTTTTTCTTTTTGATGTCACAGTAGAAGCCTTATTGTGTTGTGTATTTCTTCTTTTCAGCTACAATTCAGCAGGAGCATCATTCGAATGGTTTTTATTCCCATCTCCTTTTGACAAATCATGAATAGGATGTGAATATACAAAATCTTCATCAATATTTTTCTTTCTTTCAACTCTTTCTTGGATTCTCACAATCATTGAGTTCTGAATTGAATTTATTCCTTCATCCTTTTTAGATATGGAGGACGATAAATCTTCTATCTTTTTATTGAGATTATTATTTTTTGTTTCTTGGTGAAAAGAAAACATCATGTTTAAATATTAAACATGCCATAAACCTCAATGATAATAAACACATGCAAAAAAATAAGAGGTGGTAGATAATACTCAATAGAATAAAAGTAAATATAAAAATAATTCCACATGTACTTTGGGGTGATATGCGTGTACTTTGTAAAATACAAGTGTATTTTATAAAATTACTTCTTGTACTCTATAGAATAATGATGTTTTCCATTTGAAAATTAATCAAAAGTACCTGTTCAGCTCTTTTCAATCCTGACTCCTGAAGATTCAGCCTCAACGTCCCCATCTCTACGTCATCATCTCTCAATTTTTACAGTACATCTTCATACTTATTTTTGAGATTTTTATTACTATGAGACAGATATGCATTTTTCCGTTCCAAAATTCTTAATGATTTAGCCTGTTTTTTCAATGACTCCTCCAATTCTTTAATTCTATCTGAGTCATTCATTGTGACTTGATCAAACTTTTTTTTAAAGAATTGTTTAACTCAACAAGTTGGCCATTTTCTACCTCCAACTTATTTACTAACTCTTTTTCTTTCAAAAGTTGGGAATTCTCCACCTTCAACTTCTTGATTTCCTCTTGTGTTTTCAAAAGTGCACGACTATCTACCTTCAACTATACATTCATAATGGTAAGGTTGGCACTCTCCACCTCCAAAGAGGTCACCTTTTTTTGTGCACAATCAAGGTCTCCAGCTGCTTTAGATAGTTGAATATTTTTTTTTCAACAATTCCCTTTTCAAAGTAGCAATTTGTTCCTCCAAATTCAACTTCTCAGCCTTTTCAGCATCAGTTGGTTCAAGATTCCTACTATCCTTTGAATGGTCATTTTCCTTCCTTCCAAATTCAATTTCTCAGCCTTTTGAGCATCTGTTGGTTCAAGATTCCTATTATCCTTTGGATGATCATTTCCCTTCTTTTTCAAAGGACTCGTAATGTTTTTAATGGGAATATTCCATGTGATGAAAGCTCATTCTCATTAAATTCTTCAGCAGCTTTTTTTTACGATGAATCAGTATGTATAGGACTTCCTTTAGAAATGTTCAAAGAGTAACTGGGCCCTTCAAACTAAGATTCACTTTCCACAGAGCTTTCCTTACTAGCTAGTTTACTTGTAGTCTCCTTCAAATTTACTGAAGCGATATCATTCACCGCAAACCAATCTTTCAGATGAAAATTTTCACCAAAGAAATTTTGGTGTCTTCTCTTTCATATTTTCGACAGGAGGAATAATATCAAACTTCTCACATACCCAATACTGTGATCATGCAAAAAAAATGATATTAATAATTGTATTACCTAGTTATTCATAATTGAAAGTACACGTGATATTTATAAAGTACACGCGATGTTACACTCGTACTTTATAAAAATAACAAGTGTATTTTGAAAGTACACGTGATTTTTACAAAGTACACGTGTACTTTGTAAATATAAGTTCACGTGTACTTTATAAATATCACATGTACTTTATAAAGTACACTTATTATATTTAGAAAGCAAAGTACATGTGTACTTTGTAAAAATCACGTGTACTTTCAAAATAGACGTATAAATATCACGACTACTTTTAAAATATCACGTATAAGTACACGCTTGAATTGGTTTAAATATCAGTGGTACTTTGAAAGTACAAGTGATATTACAACCATGGTAACTGTAATACTACTCAGGTTTATTTGTATTTTATAACTATTACATGTACTTTGTAAAAATCACGTGTACTATAAAAGTACACGTGACTTTTACAAAGTACACGCGTGATATCACGATGTTGTTTTGCTCACTAATAGGAAAATGCCACATCCAGTTGTTGTGCTAGGTTATGAACTTGCTGTTTTGTCAAGTGAATTTATGAGAAACTCATGCATAGAAAATTCCCAATCATATCTACTCATTTCATCAATACTCTTGATGTATTTTGTCAAAAATTCTCCTAGTGTGAAGTCTGAGTTGGAGAAAAACAACATTGTCAAAAAGTGAAGACAAATAAGTTTTATAAAATTGACAATGCCCTCATCTGTGTCCAACTCGACCAATTTCTTCAAACCCTTCAATATTTTTGACTTTCCTATTTTACGAGTGAAGTATCAGGAAACTAATTCAGGTTTTTGAGACGAAATCAATCTCTTTTTTAGTTCTATTGATTTTTGCCCCTATACCATTGGTATGCCAAATATTTCACTTATATCTGTTGGCCTTATTTCAGTCCTACTCTTCATACGAAAACTTCTGGTTTCCTTGTTGTACAGCTTGATAATGGATAAAATATTTTTATCAATCTTCTTGTAGTCCACTTCTACTACTTTCCCTCTGTAGTAGGCATTGAAAAACTCCCAGAATTGAGTCTTCTTAAGCAGTTCAATATGTCTATCGTTTACTTTCTCTTTAATACAACAATAATCATGAAAAAAAACTAAGAACATTTGATCTATACTGGTCATTCTTCTTAGCATCAAGTGTAGATTCCAAAGCAACACTAGAACTAGAACTCGTTGAAGAACTTTCTTCAGAACTGCTCTTTTTGTTGTGCTTTCCTTTTCTCGCCTTCATCTTCATCCCCATTCTATTGATCTCTAAACAAAATTTAAATTACTACCTATAATGATAATTTACATGTACAAAAATAAAATACATGCGAATTAGAATAAAACATAAACTAAAACAATAAAATACAAGCGTACTTAACAAAAGTACATGCAATATTCTTGTAAACAATTCATACAAGTCTCAACAAAATACATGCTAAAGGCGGTAATATATATCGGCCGTTTTATGGTAATACCTAATAGATGTTGTTCGACAAGTCCAAAATCAAGATTCTCTCTTCCTAACATATTCATAAAAGAAGTAATATAATATCTCCATGCTAAAAGCGCCAACGTTTTCAAAACCTCTTAAGCAATACTACTCAATTCGTTTAGCTAAATCCTTCGCTTTCGATTCTGTTACTTGAAGATATTGCACATAAAAAGTGCACTTAATGTCTTCATAGTAGTTGTAGAAACGAAGTAACCTTTTAGCTTTGTCCTTCATGCGAATGAGAAAATGAATCTCCTCATCATTAGTACTATTGGCTGTTAATATGAAAGGTTTTGTATTGTTAAGATCTTCAAAGGTGCAAGCAACAATTTTGTAGTTGAATATGGTTGATCGTATGATTCCTTAATAATAACATAACAAAACATAAAAGTAAACTCACTATACATAATAGTACACGCATATTGGATTGAACAAATTCAATTTCAATGTGCATGTGCTTTGTGAATTTTGCGTGTACTTTAAAAAAAGTACAAGCAAAAATGCCAAAGTACACGTAAAAATTCCAAAGTACACGCAATAATACAATGCTTTAAAATACAGAACCTAATATCATAAAATACATACAACCCTAAATAAATGCCGCTGGCGCAGACCACAATTAATATAGGAGATATAAAAATACATCATGTCATATTTTATTAGAATCTGTACAACTTTTGATATAAAATACATATACATTGTTGTGTAAAAAATATAAATAATCCAAAGTAACCATCACATTCTCTAATATCTTTGGCCTCACATGTAAGACACTTATAAGTACTATTAGGTAATCCCAAAGTCGGATCTGGCATTCACTGCACACTTCAATTACATTTACATATAGAGGGATAAATATCTTTCATACTTGCATCGCAATACTTGCAGTTCCTTGCTTGACGACGTTTGGATGCTGAATGAACGCTCTTTATCTTAATAGCCCGTATAGATTTACATCATGGCATATTTTATTTAAAATCTGTGCAACTTTTGATATAAAATATGTATACATTACTATGTACGAAAATCTGATTAACCCAAAGTAACCTTCAAATTCTCTAATATCTTTGGCCCCATATGTAAGATTGAGAAGTTTTATTAGTAAATCCCAATGTTGGATTTGTCACTTCACTGCACGCTCCAATTACTTTTATACAGATAGTTTATTTCCCCCACATGTAATTTGTTTTGCTAAATCCTTCGCTTTCGATTCAATTACTTGAAGCTTTTGGACATCAAAAGTGCACTTAATGTCTTCATAGTAGTAGAAAAAATCAAATAATATATTCGCTCTATCATTGATGCGAAGGAGAAAACATATTTCGTCATCATTAGTAGAATAGATTGTCAATGTGAAAGGTTTTGTATTGTTAAGATCTTCAAAGGTGCAACCAACAATTTTGTAGTTGAACATGCTTGATGGTATGATTCCTAAACAATAACACAACATTAATACTTCTTACAAACTAATGGAATATCATTCAAATGCCGCTGACGCGGACAAAAATAACTCCTAAACAATAACATAACAATAATACTTCTTACAAACTAATGGAATATCATTCAAATGCCGTTGGCGCGGACCAAAATAACATAGGATAGATCACATATGGATATGAAATATATATTGTATAGAGTACACGTATAAAACATAAAAGTACACGCATATTGGACTGACAAATTCAATTTCAATGTGCATGTACTCTGTGAATTTTGCGTGTATTTTTTGAAAATACACTCAAAATTCACGGAGTATACGTAATAAGACAGGGCTTATACATGTACATATTCCAATCATGTATAATATAACAATAATACCTCTTACAAACTCATGAAATATCATTCAAATGCCGCTGGCGCGGACCAAAATAACATAGGATTGATCAAATATGAATTTGAAATATATATTTTATAGAGTAGACGTATAAAACATAAAAGTACACGCATATTGGACTGAGAAATTCAATTTCAATGTGCGTGTACTCTGTGGATTTTACGTGTACTTTTTAAAAGTACACGCAAAATAAACATAGTACACGCAATTAAACATGGCATGTACATGTACATATTCCAATCATGTATATATTCCTATTCCTCGATAAATGATGTATACATGAAGAAATGTACAATGTTGAAATACATATATCTAACATTCAAAAAGTGTGTTTTGCATTCAAAATCAGGGCAACAAATGTATTTTTTCATATCATGAAGAAGAAGAATGTCATTTCATCAGTCCATGTGTAATGTCTACACAAATTTATACATATGAAATACATAAGGACAAACAAGTGATATCAGAAATAAAACGCTAAGAACACAACATATACATAATGTATGGTATAATATTAAGTAGAAAACTTAAGAACATATATATGAGAATGTATCCATACTTGTTAGTGGTGTTTGAAAGAATTTGATTGAGAATGTGAAATGCTTGGTAGAACTTCAATGATTAGGGTTTGATCCCTTTAATTAATGTGAAATGTGTTTGTATTTGAATTCAGGGGTATTTATATGTTGTTGTTAACTAATTTTGATTGAGTATGATAATCGTTTTGGTGTTTTGATCGAAGAGACAGTACGGTTAGGGTTTTGATCGAAGATAATTAGGGTTTTGATCGAAGAGTATTTTTGGCACTTCGATTTTTGAAAGTGCGTTTTTGTTTTAATTTCGGGGTATTTATATGTTGGACCTAATCATTTAAAATTTGTTGGACCTGATTTTTTTGTCCAAAATTATTAGCCCATGGACTAGACCGTAAAAGCCCTTAAATTTTTTTTACACGAAAAGCAATTAAAGTTTTGAGCCACAATGTGGAGATAATTTTTTCTTGTACTAGTAGTAGTCAACTTGCCTTTAATGCATCTTTGGGGATCTCTCATTTTGGCTCAATCCCAATTTTGAATAAAGAAAAGCATCATTTACGAAAATCTTCATTGGAAACATTGTGATAAACCTTAGATTATTTACAAATCAATAACAATGACAAGTTAGAAACAGTTTTTTTAAATAAGTCCACATGTATTGTAATTATTAATGTAGATACATAAATATATATACAATTACGCTTATTAACGTAAATACGGTTACACTTATTAATGTAGATAGGATTACAATTACAATTATATCTACACTGATAATGTAGTTGTATCTACACTAACAAGTGTAACTGTATCGTTTGAACTTATCATTAGTTTATTTAAAAGTTTTATGAATTTAATATACCTACAAGAATATTGTTTGGACTGATCATATATACATAAAATTTAAGGGATTTATTAGTTAATGCACCTTCTTTTAATAGTGAAAAATTGGGTAGGCGTATGTGTATATCAGTAGAGTATATTATAATTGGTATTCAAAATTTATGAATATTATTTATAAAAAATAAATCAAAATTTTGTAACTGGAAATCCAATCGACCTAGGTAATATAAATATATAAAAATACAAAGGTCGTGGGTCCTTCGTTTTCTACTTCTCTGCCGGTGTTAGCAACGATGAAACTTAAACCTTTGTGATGATGGTTGTTACTCCACCTTTGTCAGCCTCATCGACTTCGCTTCACTGGCCCTTCCATGAAAGAGATGATAAACTTTTGGATGGCTTAATTAGGGTAAAATTGCCATTTTGCCTTTAAATAATTAAAAAATTATTAATGGTATCAAATAAAAACACCATTTTCTTTTATAAAAACTGGGTACCCTTTGGACCGTACCGAAACACTACTTTTTCAAATAATATACCCATACAATTTCTTCAAAACTTTGGAATAAACGGGACTAAGGTTGTTTGCCTAATTTGATTTACCTCCTCATTTTCATAATCCTTTAGTTTAATCCCTAACATGGAGGGTTAATTTTAATTCGACATTATAAATAGGGGGAAAAATCAAATAAATCTTTAGACATAACTAGGCCTGTAAACGGATCGAATTCAGACCGGATCAGGCAAATCCAAATCCATATCCATTTAT
Source organism: Sambucus nigra (assembly GCA_949130495.1). Taxonomy (NCBI): domain Eukaryota; kingdom Viridiplantae; phylum Streptophyta; class Magnoliopsida; order Dipsacales; family Adoxaceae; genus Sambucus; species Sambucus nigra. The sequence goes on along the minus strand of OX422213.1, from coordinate 212,702,590 downwards.
TAATCGGATCGGATCAGACAAATCCAAATTCATATCCGTTTATGTTAAACGAATTCGGATCGGATCTGATTATCCGATTATCCGTTTATGTTAAACTTGATTTGCAACATTTTTATTCTCAACTCTTATTTCATAAATTTATTTTGCAAGTGTTCCAAAAAAAACAGATAATGATATAAAGAACTATTATAATATATATTTAAAATATTATTAAATATAATATATATTAACTAAAAATATATTATATATAATTTATATATATCTTAAAAATATTAATCGGATCAGATTATTAACGGATCGGAGTATATGAATCCAAATTCGCTTCATTTAATAATCGGGTAATTGGATTTTACGCATGATCCATATCTGCTTAAATGGATCGAATTCGAATTGGGATTTGAATAAAATCCGATCCATTGACAGGCCTAGACGTAACAACCTGTTTTTATGCAATTTTTTGAGACCATGGAGTTATATCAAAGAGATTCGCAAATGGTGAATTAAGATAAATATTACATTTATAATGGGGGTTAAGTCAAAAAATCCCCTTTTTTTCCCAAAAGACACAAGTCAACAAAATTACCTATTATACCACCTCTCTAACCGAGCATGTATAATAGAAATATGGGGATTTTGAAAGGATCCGTTTGGTTGTCCCAAAATTGTAAATTGAATCATTAATAAATTGATCCATTTACAAATTGACCCATTAATTGTGTTTGGTTTCATTAATGAAATGAATCATTAATTGTCCCATTTTAGCTCATGTGCAAAATTTAAAATTAAATCATTTCACAAAAAATGTGAAATGAATCCATTTGAAATATTAGTCACATAAAGTGCATGTCCCCTCTCTTTCTCTTCCCCTCCCCCTCTCTTGATTTGTTTTTATCTTTTTTTCATAGAACCTTAGCATCAATTTCAAATTACCAAACATTATGTAAAATTGGAATTAACTCATTTCAAATTCACTGGCCCAGTTTGGTTGCGCAAATTGTTTGATTATGTAAATTGGTTCATTGTGAATTAGTAGATTTTGTACATGAGCTAAAATTGGGCAATTAATGAATCATTTCATTAATAAAACCAAACACAATTAATGAAACAATTTGTAAATGAAACAATTTATTAATGATCACATTTACAATTTTGGGACAACCAAACGGGGCCTTATTTACAATTCACTAATTTACAATGAACCAATTTGCATAATCGAACAATTTGCGCAATCAAACTGGGCGAAAGTTAATTAAAAATTGTCTCCAACAAACAATTACATTCTAATTATAGTACATTGAAGTTTGCAAAACTTCTCCCACTATACTGTCAAAATTGATGGCCAACAAAACTGCAAATATCACACGAGTGTGTGTGGGCTGTGCTATGACTAACAGGTCACATGCTGAGCACGTATAGATTTCGTCCACACTCATGCCATGTCACATACTGCACATGCGTGGACTGTGTTTACACATCAGGTGCTACACCCAATTTTAAAGCTGTGCAAAATAAAATTAATATTTAGACACATTTTGGAAATAACTGTTTGGAATGCTATTAAGTGGTAAATTTTCTTTCCCATACCTACACCCCCCCGCCACCCCCAACCCCCCAACAACAAAAAAAAAATTGCAGTAACAATGAGAGTTACAATTTCAAAGGGTAGAACCTCAATTCAACTCGATTACACTAATGGTCCGTTTGACAACCCAATTCCAAGCTATGAAAATGGAATTGGAAGGCCAATTATAATTCCACGGAATTGAAATTGGCCTTTCAATTCCAATTCCAAGCCTTGGTTGGAATTGGGTTGCCAAACGGACCTAACTAATTCCTATGCTATACAATCAAACAAGGAAAGTAATGCCATGGCACCATTGATGTCAAAAAGTATAAATTACTTGATTCCATTATTGCAAAAGTAAACATAAACAACTGCCATTCCCAGTAGTATTTGAAGTTTGAACACAACAACATGACCATCCATACAGTTTTACCCAAACTTTCCCACTAGGAGAAACACAACAGAACAACTCCCCAACACTTGACATAGATACTTTCCCAGGAAAAACCTATTCGGTAAAGGAAATGGAGAAAGGGAAAAGAAAAGATACATGTACTTAACCAGTGTTCTGCATCCCAGCAGCAATACCCTTCATGGTCAAGATGAGAGTGTCCTCCAAGCCAGGAGCATAATCGCTCGTTGGGTTCAGTTTTACCAGTTCAGCGGCACGCTTGCTTGCTTCCACGTACTCTTTTGAGATGTGGGGTCTCAATTTCACGTGATAGTTTGGGTCACGAATACGTTTTAGCGTGTATGCCTGGCAAACATTCAGGGTTGTGATGTAGGAATCACGTAGCCTAAGTCGCTGCTTCAAGTATGGATCTCCTTCCAGTAGATCCCTATGTCCCGCAATCTACCAAGAGAGCGCATTTGAATTCGTTATCCAATAACAATCACATTAGTGTAATCACAGGTGGAGGAGTGCAAAAAACAGCACTAAACTGTTCAGTTATTGCAAGAAACTGTACTAAACTATTTTTAACACAGAAAACCCCCACAATCTATGATTTTGTTACAACGACCCCCTTTTGGGAACTTTTTAGCATCATTAATGGTTTACAGCAACATTTAGGAGGCCTTTGCAACACTACACAATTCAAGTTACTTTTTTTGTACCTTAATCCCCAACCCCCACTCTCGGTTAAGAAAGCACCATCTAAGAAATTTTCAGAATTCACATTATCTTGTAACCCTATGTTTACAGAAATATTTAGGGGGTCTTTGCAACACATCCACAAATCAAGTTATTTTTTTGCAACTTATTCCCCAACCCCCATCCCCCATTCTCGGTTAAAAAAGCATCTACGAAATTTTCAGAATTCACATTATCTTGTCACCCTATGTGTTTACCTGAAGGAGAAGACTCTTTGTTTCCTCGTACTTGGCCCGCAAATGTGCTCCAAATGACCACAAATCTTCTGAAACGAGGAGCTTGTCATTCAAAGCAGAAATACTAGGATCACCCTTAGCAAACACCATCTCAATCAGATCAATAGTGACCCTAAAGAAAGGCCATTCGTTGTACATTTCCCGTAGCATATGGAAATTCTTAACGTCCTTCTGAATCGCGTGTCTGAATGCTGCCCCAAAGCCAAGCCAAACTGGGAGATGAAACCTGGTTTGAGTCCAGGCAAAGATCCATGGGATAGCTCTGAGTGTTTCAATGCCACCAGTTGGCTTCCGTTTCGATGGACGGCTTCCAATATTCATTCTTCCATACTCCAATTCTGGTGTAGCCTACAATTATAGCCACAAGAATATTTTTGCATTGATCTTAACTTTAGGCAGGTGGAACGGTAAAAGCACCAAGTCCAAAAGACCCCTCTGAAGTATGTAAATTTTGCAAGAAACACTCCCAAACTACTTCTAATGCAAAAAAATTTCTGAATCCAATGCACTTTGTTTTTAAGACCCACCCCTTTTGGAATTTTTAGTGATATTTTAAACAAAATCCATGATTCATCTGAGTTTTTTGCATTGATAATAGTTCAGGGTGTTTCTATATTAAAAAAAAAAGAATAGCTCATGGAAATGTTTTGCACTACTACCAAAAAAAAAACTGGAGACAAATAACTATGTGATGAATGGTGTACTCACGAGGCGGAAATACTCAACAAACCGGGGTTCTTGAAAAACAATGGAACGATATTCCTCTGTAGCGACGACAGCTATTTCATCCATGAGCGCACGCCATTCGGGTTTCGGAGAGACCGGGGGAGACATTCCATGCTCGAGTGTAGCAGCGGAGAAACGCTGAAGTGTTCTAAAACACAAGTGTTCTTCCCCAAACGATTGCTCTATAACTTCGCCCTGAACCGTAACACGAAGCGACCCATGAATCGTATCGGGCGGTTGAGACAATATAGCAAGATGGGTGGGCCCACCTCCCCTCCCAACAGTGCCACCTCGACCGTGGAACATAGTTAGCTTCACCCCAAATTCCTTCGCAACTTTTACAAGCTCCTCTTGAGCCTTATATAGCTGCCAGGCTGCCGATAGTCTCCCAGCATCTTTGCCAGAATCAGAGTACCCAATCATGACCTCTTGCTTGCCGTTAATTCTATTTCTATACCAATCGATTGAGAAGAGTCGGGCAACAGCAGCCGGAGCAGCATCCAGATCATCAAGCTTCTCAAAAAGTGGGACCACCCTCAATGGCTGCTTCACGCGGCACTCACGTTGTAGAAGCTCAACGGCGAGCACATCGGACGGTGATGTGGCCATCGAGATTATGTAGGCACCAAAACAGTCAGCCGGGAGTTCGGATATGACGTGAAATGTGTCCAAAACATCGGCGATTTCTTCAGTTTTTGGAAGATCGGGACCGAACAGAGGCCGCTTGCCGCTGAGTTCGGATAAAAGCCATTCCTGTCGTCGTTCTTCGGACCACTCTCGATAAGAACCGATTTCTAAATGCTTGGTAATGGCATCTAGGACATCGGTGTGACGGTCCGATTCTTGCCTTATATCGAGTCTCACGAGTGAAAGACCGAAGGTGGAAACTTGCCTTAGGAAATCTAGAAGGCTTCCGTCAGCAATGGGGCGGTCCCCACAAGCACATAGAGATCTGTAGCATAGTTCAAGTGGTTCCAGGAACTACATAAAATTCAACATTTAATCAAAACCAAATCCAACTCCAAAATAAAGGCAAAAAAAATTAAGCGCAACGGTTATAAAACTGATGTAGTAGTGGAAGAATTTGAGAAGCATTGTATCGGTGAAGCAAGAGTCAGTATTACACCTGCAGTCGAGGTTATCAAATTTATGAAAGAAATGTTAGTATAACTTACAATGGTGATTTTTTTATCCATCGGTCCTCCTTACTCTGGTAAACCACATTATTGTAGTAGGGGGCCATAGACAATATATTGTTTTGGCAAAAGAAGATGCTATTTGTCAACGACAAATATTTTAGGATCCACATGAAAGTTGAGACAAAGAAGGATGATGTGCATAAACATTGAGTAAAATAAGTAAACAATTTGGACATAAACTCTCTCTATTCAGAATAATTAATTAAGGTTAAAAGAAATGGAGATACCAGCTCAACATTGGTATAAATTGCCTCCTCCGGAATGTCAGAAACCCCATGGGCCAATAAATGACGAGAACGTTCACGGGTATGATACAACTTATCCCTGACATCACCAAGAATAACACGATAAGGTTCACTTGGGGGAACCTGCTTCCAAAACTCTGCATCAGGAGAGAGAGAATAAACAGTCAACATGGCACTGAACAAACATAATTTCTATAATGATATTCTGCCTGCTTATGGTGAAAAAGATGTTGAAAATGTATACTAATAGTAACCAAAAAACACCACGCTTCATCAAATTCTACTTTTAGAGGCAGTTAATGCTTTTGACATGAGAAATCGAAAAAAATTATATTAAAATTGTCACACTACTTACCTATGTAGTGTTTTGAATCTCTCCTCGTTGCCAATCTGAGGATTTCGTCTGCCCGGACACGGAGCTCATCACTACAACGCCACATAGACATCTGGCAAGAACAATAATGGAGTTAGAAAAATAGCAATCACAGAGAAAATAAAATATACAGAAATGAGGCTTCCTAGAAAATATTTAAACAACAGAAATACAAGTATAGACTCCAGCTATTATATAAGCATAGAATTAGATAGAAAAAAAGTATAATATACCTCAAACATGAGATCTTCTATCTGGGAGAAGTACAAGTTAGCAGCCATCATTCTAGCCAACAAGCAAACATCCCTCGTGACCTCAGGAGTTACCCTTGGATTACCTGCATTGGATGACATACAACCGATGAGAGAGAGAGAGAATTTATCTATCCGAGTTCTCAGGTGTTGCCCATGAATAAATCACATCACTGATATGGAGCTCAAGAAATACGCTCGTTAACTAAGGCAGCAACAAAAATTCTCTCTTAAAATTATTATTTTGAGATGCATTTGATGATATTTTGTAATTTCCGTAAAAATTTGGCATAGCTATTCATGCATACACGTGTAATCGTACATGGGACAAGGGTTTATAGAAGAAGGATCATACCATCCCGATCACCACCCATCCAAGAGGAAAACTGAATAAGAGGGGCATTGTAAGGAACACGCTCATTTATCCCTATGTTCTTGAGAGCTGTGTCAACACGACGTAAAAATTTAGGGACCCCCTTCCAGATTGTTTCATGGAAGTAACTCATGCCAGCTCTCATTTCATCTTGTGGGGTTGGAGGTGTCCTCCGGATCTCATCTGTACGGAAGGCAGCTTGAATCTGGCCGAAACATAGGAATAAAAAATCAATGACATGGCAAATACAGGCAATCTGCCACTTTCTCAGAAAAAGCATCCTAAATTCAGATATTATTTCATTCAGAACCATTGTTTGGGCCTAGCAACTTAGCAAGTATGATGGAAAACAATTTGGGTATAAATGATGGATCAATGGCGCATGCAGTTGAAGCTCGTTTTTCAAGTGGGAAACCATTGTTTTTCAAGTTTTTGTTCATGTCGCATGGCGTCTCCAATTCACCTGCAAAGCTCGTTCCCAAGAGGAGGGGAGCATGACGCAAATGATGGATCAATGGCGCATGCAGTTGAAGCCAAGAGTAAAAGTAGCTCTAATATAATTTTTCAGCTTATTTAAAGAACTAAGATGTTGGTTAACAGTTATTTACGAGGCGAGTAAGAAATTATATATAAGAGAGAACAAACAATGAAGTGCGTACTAAGCTCATAATCAGACACGCTACTTGTATGATCAGTTAACTAATCATTCCACTAGGAAAAATCAAATGGAATATTATTGACTTTTTTATGCAAAACATATTCACAAGAAGATAGGAAAAATGGAAATAACAAAGGGATTGTGCTTTGAATCTCATTTAATTAGAGTAAGCGTTATATTGAGTTTTAATTGATAATTTTAAGAATTAATGCTAATTGGAAATTTTTATGTATCTAGATAACCCAGTCAACTCATACTATTAGCGTACTTTAATTATTTAGTCACAGAGCAGATAGAATTAAGTTTTCTATCAGTTCTATGAGAGTTCATGCAACCCTACAATTATAAATACAATTAAATTATTATCGAGTAAAGCTTTAAGCTTTAGACCTTATTAACATTGGCCTATGATCAATATCTTTTCCTATTGTTTTTTTTTTCGTTCTCTTTTTTTATCACCAATCTCTATGTGCATTCATAGGACTAATTTTTTTTTTCATTTTTTGTCATATTCGTACATAGCTAAACTGAACATTTTAGTGGATCAACTTAGGAGTTGTACTGAATTCTTCATTCCCCAACCGTGCATGGATTTATTAAGAAAAAAACGTGACACACTTTCCCATCCTAAAAGAAACATGCCATTTCGAAGAATTTCTTCATAATTGCAATAAAGAGATAATAATTTCTGAAAAACCAAAATATAATGACCCATAAAACAATACATTTAAGCAGTGATACTTACTTCTCTCTGTAAAGCCTCATCAAGTTCCTGCTTATCATCAGGAGTAATATCCTTGGCATTCAACTGCGATAAACAATTCCTTATCCTGAAAAGTGCAAGGCAAGGTTAAGCTAACGTATATAAAAACAATAATTAAATAAACAGATGCATATATAGTGCACCCCTAAATCTAGTACCAAAATAATTTGACAACAAACCTTCCGTGCTTCTGAAGTAAAGATCTACGGACAGATTGAGTAGGATGTGCAGTAAACACTAGATCAACAGTTTGATTCTTCAACGCATCAAAAACTTCTTGGGGGGACTTCTTCAGCTGACCCACGAGTTTCTTAAGCGTTTCTTCGATGTCAGATTCAGTGGTTGCATTTCCCTCGTCGGTGAAAACCCCCTTCTTCAACTTGTTTCTTCGACGGTGAGCAATCTGAACCTCCTCAGCCAGGTTGGCCAAATTAAGCATGTGAGAGAAAGCTTTTGTAATGACAATCGAGTCCCCTGGATCAAGGCTAGTTAGTACATTTCCAAGCTCCTCCAGCTTCTTAGGATCTCGGTTCCCTTCATACTCAGCAGAAAGCTCGTAACACTCTTGAACCTTAAAAAAATACAACACAGCAATCAATTTATTCACTATATGAAAATAAATTGATACTCAAGCAAAAGAGAGGATCTGTATGGTTTGTATTACTCCAACATGAAGTCAAAGTATTTAATCAACACTTTTGATCTTGATTTCTTAAAAAAATTGAGTACCAAATAGTGTCACTTAAATTGAGAGTAAAAGGGAGTATCAAGATCTCGTTTTCAAATGTGAATTCTGATGAAACAATAAGAGAACAATTAAAGTCTTATCTTTTTTATCATATATCAAAATGGGTAATGATATGGGAATGTTAAAGCACCCAAAACAGTAAAGACCATCAACTAGGATCAAGGTCTAGTTTTTCACATATAAATAAAGGTGGAACAATACCGTTTCCTTAAGATCCTCCCCATGTAAATCCTGAAGAATATCAAGAAAGCGATCCAACAGCAAAGCGTCATACTCCACCAGCTTATCATCGTCAGATACTTTGGCAGGAACCAAAAGCCTCAATTGGGCGTCGATGGACGCTAGTTTCTCTAAACTCCGATTTGTTGCCATTTTGTTCAATCACCAACCAGACAGTGAACTGAACTGAACTGAACTGCTCGGGTCAAAACCCTGAAACTGGACCCCAAAAATCACGCCTTTAACACCACCACAAATTGATTCCGATAAGGACCCTTGTCAAATAGGCCCCATTAATTAGAATGAGAAATTGAATGTAGCTCAATTGCATGAAATTTTGCATATATATAAAAAAGAAAAAAAAAAGCAAAGGGTGTAAAGTGATTATTTTTCTTGGGACCCAGAAAGAGAATATTCCGTGGAGCTTTAGAAAGCGGAGTACCTGAACTCAGTTACTGATATTTGAAGACGGAGGTCACAACTGTGTGTGAGAGAGAGAGAGTTGAGGGAGATCAAAAGGTTGGCAGAGTACACCTATATATAAAACAAAGACTGACAAAAGGAGTTGGTAACATATCAAAGTGGGAATCATATTTTAAGAGTGATTTTATGTAAACCCAACTTTTCAATTTACAACCCCCATTCTTTTAAAGCCCGCATAAATGGGTTTAATTTCATTTATCACCCCAAATGAAGGGGTTCATTTAATAAAAAAGGAACATTGGACTGAAAAAACTCATTTCTTGGCAACCTCCCAAGATGATGCTTTCTTGCATTTTTTTCACTGGTTTGTTGTCTCAGAAATAATAAGTTTATTTTTTGTATTCATTTTCACAAGTTATTTGCTACATGCTAAACCTAAATCTAAATGGCTCTTCCTTTGTACTCAAATTTTATTAAATATAAACTATGATATTTACTGATGCAGAGTTATTCTTGCAATAATTGGTATGATGCTGTGTATTTGAGTATTTTTGGGGGGTGTTGATAAATATTATGTGTATATGAGGATATACATATACATATATGTGTGTGTCTGTGTGAATGCGGGTGCATGTTTAATACGAATAGTAACGATTTGTTGAGTGAATCTCATTGAAACAAAATCATTTTCATAGAGTTCAGTTGTTTGCCATTTGAGGCTATCTATTCTAAAGAGATTTGTTGGATATTACAGAGGTGGTGTTGTTGGGGGGTGTTAAATGGGTTATAAATGTCTTTGTGATACTTTTTAATTTGAACTATCGAATTATTTTAGTAGGGGTTGTAAATTGAGGCAGTTGGGTTCATATAAGAACTCTCTGTATTAAAGGGTACTGATATTTACACTTAAAAAATATTTTTAAAATATCAAAAAAAATTAAATCTAAACTTTACTAATTACACCCAAAAGTATTATATCTTTTTTTTCTTTCAAAATATTTAATATACCCCAAATAAACAAAAATTACACACATACTAACACCACATAATACAAAATCTCAAAAATTCTTCGAACTCCAAAATAACCTAACTATTTCACTTTGTTCAATTGTCCGCCCAAATCCCAAAATATTGCAATAGTCCTCAAAACACATTAACAAAGTATATAATGTCTAAAACTATTTATAAAACAAAGATCATATTAAAAAAAAAAACTGGGTTTGCTGTACTTACGGGCTCCCTGTCGCCGTAAGTGATGCGTATTTTCGGTGAAATGTAACCGTAACCTATTTTTCCACGGTTGGAAGTGGCCGTGAAAATAGTTATTACGGTTGCACGTTGTCGTGGTAAGTGGATTACGGTGGAAAGCAATCGAAACAAATAAACCACGGTGGGATGCAATCGAAATGAACCCACATATGGTGAACTTGGACCGAGTTAGACCAACACCTACGGAAACGTGCAACCATAGGTGCAGGGTTCGCAGATTTTTTGTTTTGTTTTGTTTTAAAACCCTAGTTTGTCCATTTCCTTTTTTATTCAATATATTACCGTAGTAAGATTTGTTAAATGAGTCTATATTTGGATTTGTGTGTTTGAGAGAGAGGTTTGGGAGGAAAGTTAGAGAGAGGAAATATAAAAAATGAGGTTTAAAATTTTTTGAGTTTTTTTATGGGACAAGGTACATGTGGTGTTGTGTGTGTTTGGTGTTTTGTATAAATATTGAGCACTTATGTGGTGTTTTGTACAAAAGGGTGTTTTAAAGTAACATTTTTGGTGTATTTATCAGGACCCTATATTAACTCGGGGAAGTATCGGTGATAGTCATTTGGCAAGTGTTACTTTGTTTTTACTTTTGTAGTAATAAAAAAAATAAGAAATAACTTCTAATGTTATAAAATATTGTAATTCTCAATAAAATTGATGTATTGCAAAATCATGATAACAATATACGTATGCTAAAATTTTGCATTTATTTAATCATTGCATGAAATTTAATTGAACATGAAATAATTATTGGGGCAATTCAAATGTATTAACATTTATATAGTCTGGAAGAAAAAAACTTAAACAATTGTTGCGAATTTTATTCATAGAGCTCTTTCCTTTAAATATTTAATACGAAAACAAACCAAATCACATTCGAAATATCAAACCATACTTTGTACAAACCATGAAGAAATATTAGCCAACATTGTGTGCCTTCATTGGAAGTATAATCGATCATTCCAAGTGCATCGACCAAATGTAAGAAAATCAAAGTAAATAGTATGAAAGATAATGTTACTCCATTTTCTTAAACTCTAACTTAATAATCGTACTCTTGATAAGTTTAATTTATGTCAAGTTAATATTATTTAATCTAATTTCCACTGGTGGCATTTCATCAAATAACATATATACATCACGATAGAATTAAAAAGGTAAGTTTAATTGAGAAAGAAAATACTTCATTGACCTAAAGTAAGAACATATAAAAAATATATCAATGATTTTAAAATTATGACAACCATTAAATAACAATATTGTTTATCACAATGAGAGCATATGAGAGATCCATGAAATGACAATACATCATGTTCCGCGTTTAGTCCCAGTTAGTAATTTGATAACATTTGTTGTTCGAACATAACAAATAAAATTATTTATTTTAAGTGATGTTATCTTTTCCTTAGGACCATGTTTTGAACTATTTCTTTATGGTGATTAGGGGATCATATCTCTGGGTCAGGGACTCAGATCTAGGGGTGTGGATTGGTTCGAAACCGACCTATTTGGGTCAAACCGAATCCAATCCAATTGAAATCGATTTTCGAATTTTGTAATCCAATCCAAACCGATATTGAGTTAAAATCCAATCCAATTCAATTATAATTGGATTGGATCATTTTTTTTAATCAGTATCGAGCATCTGATGACCCAATCCAATCCAATCAAATCCATATTTTTATTTATTTTCAGTATAATTGATAAATTATAATTCTAATTATCCATTTTTTTTTCAAAATAAAAATTTTAATAATTGAGATTGACAATACATTAAATGAAACAACCAAGCACAAATAACAATGGTTCAATACACATACATTAAACCTGCTAAATATAAAGTTACAATACAAATACATTACACAACCATCACATTTAGGTGTCCAAAACTTCCAATAAATATAAAAGCAATTGTCCAAAAACTTCCAAGCTAATGATCCAAAACCCATCACATTAAGAGCTGCCCAAAACCTGCTACAAGCCTTCATGAAATCTTTCCAATTACAAAATCATTTAGAGCTGCCCAAAACCTGATACAAGCCTTCAAAGAACCTACTATTACATGATTCAAAACCTATCCAAAACCTGTTACAAAATCAAATTTAACTTTACAAAAAATGTTTATATCTAAACATCAATAACTCAAACAAAGACATCTAAATAAAAACTTTACAAAATCAAAAAATTACCTGATTTCAATTAGTACTAAAAGGAAAAGCTGACTCCCGTAACTGTCGAGGTAGACGAACCCAAAATCTCTGTAACAAATTAAACAGTGATTTGTCAACATATAGAATAACGATAAAACGAACTTAAACAAAAAACTTAATAAGTATTAATCAAAATATTACTTGATTCAACGTCCTCAATTTCATCCATGGATACACGAAGATCAATTTGAGGTTTTGTACGTATCTAATTTTGTGCGCAAATGAGGGCCTCCACGGTCTTTGGAGACAAATAACTCCGAAAGGGATCAAGAATTCTACCACCGGCAATAAATGCAGATTCAGAAGCTACCATAGATACGGGAATAGATAAAACATCTCGTGTAATTAAAGATAAAATCTTATACTTGGGTGAGTTAATCTTCCACTAAACCAATATATCAAACTCCAAATCAGTGGGGTCCTCGCATGACTCCATTAAATATCGGTCAACCTTTGTTTTTCATTCTTTCTCATTTGTCTCTTTTAACAACCTCATAAAACCCGCGTTGAATAATGCATCAACATTAACTTCATCACTATCAACCTCAATTTCATTTGCTATTTGTTGAGAATTGCGATTTTGTACGGGTTTACTAGAGTAAAGAAATATGTAGTGATTGTATAAATCATCCAAACTGTTTCTCACCTTAATTGTCAACTCACTAACCTTATCTTCCCCAAACAAGGCACTTAAGCAATATCCCAAAAATATTTCCTTATGTCATGGATCAAGTAAGGCAGCAATAAACAACATCGGGTTAATCACTAACAAAGAACCCCAATATTTGTCATATTTTTTGCCCATATTCTTGCCCATTTTCTTCAAAAAAGGATCTCTACTATTAGCCCAGGACCTTATTTGAGTGCGAATCAAACTCAATTGTCTTAAGAAAGAATTAGAAGTAGAATACGATGATCCAGAAAACTTAAATGTTGCATCATAAAATGTTTTCAAAAATTTAATGAATGAGCGAGCGTGTTCCCAATCTTTAAAATTTGGAGCACCTCTCTCACTAGACAAACAAAACTCACGACGGTATTGTGAATCGTCTACCTCTAACCGTTTAAATGCTTTTTAAAAATTTTCAGCCGCCTCTAACATCAAATAAGTCGAATTCCATCTTGTGGGAATGTCTAAGCAAACAAGTTTTTTCGATGGTATCCTTTCCCTTTCACAATAAGCCTTAAACTTATCTAACCTCGCTGGGGAATCCCTAACATATCTCACCACATTGCGAATTCTATTAATTGAGACATGATATTCCTTCAAACCATCGGTGACAACAAGATTCAAAATATGTGCACAACACCTCATGCGCATAAATTCACCCCCCCCCCCCCCCCCAAAAAATTGCCCCATCCCAATTTTAACTTTGTCAGACAAGTACGCAACAACTACATCATTGGAACTAGCACTGTCAACCGTTATCGTAAAAACCTTCTCAATGTCCCACCCCAATAGACACTTCTCCAAATGTTGGACGCTTGTTTCACCTTTGTGATTTGGCACTAAGCAGAAATTTAGATTTTTTTTTGTTGTAGTTCCAATTTCTATCTATATAGTGAGCTATCAAACACATGTAATTAAGATTTTGCAAAGACGTCCAGGTGTCCATGGTAAGACAAACACGCTGCCCCCCCCCCCCCCCCCCGATTTCTTTAAATAATTCCTCAACATATCCCTCTGATTTATGTAAATTTTCAAGCAATCTCTAACTATGGTGGTGCGACACGTAAAATTAAAAATCTAGGCTCAAATACATTAAGTACATTTCTAAACCCTTCATTCTCAATAAATTTAAAAGCCAATTCATCTATAATAAACATTCTAGCAATTACATCCCTACATCGATCAACATTATAAGACATTGTCACAAGAGTTGATCCACCCCCCTCTCTACGTTTTTTTGGTTGGAATGATAAGGTCTTTTATTTTTTTGGTTCTCTATTAGGATAAGTGTGACATGCATGAGTTAAATGACTCAACAAATTAGATGTTCCATTCTTTTTACTATCACGAGCATATTATTTGCCACAATAATTACAAGTTGCATGGAATCCATCGAGTGATTTTGTAAAATGATCCCACGCGATTGAGGGAGGCCGAGTTGGTTTTCTTTTACCTTTAATAGTTGTTTCTTGTTGATTCGATAGTGAACTAGGTTGTTGAGATGCATCTTCTTGATCCACTTTATCATTATTTGAACCATAGAGATCGGGCGGATGATCACTTGAAAGTATTCCATTAATTTCTTTGTTAGGATCATCATCCATCTAAAAAAGTAAAACGAACTAATTAACAACACATTTAATTAATTATAATATAATCTGAAAATATAAATAAAAATGAAACTGAAGTTACATTCAAATTTACCTGACACGATGCGCCTGAAGATTGAGCCATGATTACTCTTTAATGCACAATGACAGTGTGAGAGAAACCTGATGATTGAGCCAAAATAATAAAACACTGAAAAATTTTAATCCCTACAACTGTTAAAAATCCCAAACTTTAACATTAACATTTTACTCTTAAAAATATGGAATCCCCCCAGCTTAAACATTATATTTTACTCTTAAAAAAATGGAAACCCCAAGCTTAAACATGGTTTTAAAGGAATAAACCATAAAAAACACAACGGAGGAGTGTGTTTACTCACACACTGTCAATTAAAATCAAACCATAAAAACCATAAAAGCACACTGTCAATTAATGTTTAAGCTTAAACTTAAACATTAATAGTTTACTCACACTATCAATTAATGTCAATTAAAATCAAACCATAAAAATACAACCGAGGAGTGCGTTTTAACACAGCGGTTAAAATCAGCGGTGAAAGGGTATATATGCGTGTGTATGTTTGTGTGTGTGTGTGTGTGTGTTTTAACAGTTTTAAAACACAACGGAGGAGATCACCGGTGCGTGTTTGTGTATATATGTCACATATATATATAGAGAGAGGGGAGGTGAAAGGACGAAAAGGGAGAAAAAAATTACCGGAATGGGGCGGTGAATGGAGCAGCGGAGGAGATCAGCCGACAGCTCGTGAAAGGAGGAGGAGATCAGCGGAGAACAATCTCTCTTTCTTCTTTGGAAATCAGCCGTAATGTTGGTGTATACAAATGAAACGAAATCGGGTAGGGTTTTTAATAAGGGTATATATATATATATATATATATATATATATATATATATATATATATATATTGGGGTAATGGGTGGGTATTGGGTATTTATTTAACTACTTTAATTATAATTGGATCGGTTCGATTTTTTAATCGGTTTTCTTAGCTAAGAACCAAAACCGATCCAATTAAATCGGTTTTAAAAAATCGAAATCCAATTCAATCCAATTAAGGTCGGTTTTGTGATTGGATTGGATTGGATTGGATCGGTCGGTTTAATCGGTTTGGTTTGGATTCTGTACGTCCCTACTCAGATCCTATCAACTTTATTTTGAGGTTACCTAAAGTCATGTTAAATTATGTTCATCACAGACTTGGTATTTGCTAAGTTGCTATAGTTTCTTCTTCTATAATGCCTTATTTTTTTTATCATTCAGTCGTTTTATAATCTTTTTATGTTCTTTTTATTATTGTTACGATTGATTCATTAGGTCATTTGTAACTATCATTAAATTGAAAGTTAAATAAGATCATTACTGAAAATGACATCTTAGAATTTTTTAACTTACCAATCCCTTTTCCCATTTATGTATTGGTTGCATACATTCTACGTCCTCAAAATTAGACATTGACACTTAAAATCAAGGCGCGATCCCAATATTGGATGAATACACTTTTGGTTACCAGATATTGACCCTTAAAATTTGGTCGCAATCCCTCTATTGGTCACAAACACTTTAAGGCCTTAAAATCATACCTTAGCTCTTAGAATTAAATCGCGATCCCCGTATTAGTAACATACACTTTAAGTCATCAGAATCAAACCTTAGCTTTTATAATTGGGCCACAATCCCCGTATTTTTCACATGCACTTTAGCTCCTCAGAATCAGACATTGGTCCTCAGAACTAGGTTGTGATCCCCGTACTGGTCACATATACCTTAGTTCTTTAGAATCAGACTTAAGACCTCAGAATCAGGCTATGACCCCAAATATGGCTATGACACATTTTGACTATTAGAAAAGCTCTAATGCTCCTTACAATTACCTTACATCTCTATCTCCCTTAATGGACCAATCCCCACCAGAGTTCCAAAATAAAGGGACTTGAAAATCACAACTTCTATCGGGTGTCAATTTTTCGACGCTTTTTTACGTATCCTAAGCTCACCTTTTGAGGGACTCTGTAGACACCCTATCCTGACAACCCTACACTCTTCCAAAGGATTCAAATAAAGTATCTTCACTCCTGGACCTCCTGGTCTTTCTTTAAACCTTTACTGAATAACAATAACACTCTCCCCCGAACCGTTTGACTTTAGTCAAATCTCGAACTCGATATTTTTTCTTAGAAAAACATAGAGCTCTAAATTCTCTTTCCCACGATCCTGACCGTGCGCATAACAAACCCCCAAACAAAAATTTATGGCCCAAAACACGATATAACTTTATGGAACCTGCCTATAGGCAGGACACCTTATTTTCTTAGAGGTAAATGGGGGTTGCTTAATGAGTAAGTCAGACAAACCTTACTATCGAAAAACTTGGTAACTTATCGATTGAAAAGTCCCTTAAGGAAAATATAGCCTTTGATAAAGTGAAATCTATGGATTGATTCGTATCTTAGGCCATATACACACAAATTCAAATTTTAGCAAATTTATCTTGAATTAATTTAGTGTGCATGTATGTAACAACCCGTATTTTTGAAGAAATAAAAAAGAATTAATTCGTTTAAATTTAAATTACACTTGTGACGTAATTTAATGAAATTAAATATTATGGGTTGATTAAATTATTAATTGGAGAGAAATTACACGTGTGATGTAATTTAATGAAAATTAAATATTATGGCTTGATTAAATTATTGATGGAAGAGAAATGATTAATGCTTATCGAATCAAAGTACTAAGTGAATAGTAACTACATATTTGATGTCATAACAAGTGATAGTGACGTAACAATATTTTATCTCAATCGAGCGTTGTGTGTGGACTAAACGAGGTTGAGATAGGAAATTAATTATGAGTAACTCAGATGATGATTTTGAGGTCACGGTTGGGTCCGAAAAGACCTAAATAGTTAAGATAGTATACTCAGGTGTATAGTCTGGATCCCAGGACAGTTTTAGACCAAACTGGCACCCCGAGAGGGCATTTTAGTCATTTTGTAGTCTAGGGTTAAGGGAGTTATGAGTTTGCAAAGGTTATATAAACTTGTATTTATGTGAGGGTAGGGTAAATGAAATAGAAAACACTTGGAGGCCATTAGAGAACAAGGTAAGAGCTTTCTTGGAGCTTAAGAGAGGATTCTTGAATAAGCTACCCTTATTCTTGCATCACAACCGTTATTGGAGTGTGGATTAGAAGAAAAGAGTCATCAAGTGAACCAAAGCAGATCATTTCCATATAAGGAAAGTATTTATCTTGCAAATTTTTATGAGTTATAATACCCATGTAGAGTAGGGTCTTTGAATTAAGGATAATTGACACTATTTTTTAGATTTGATGAATAAAACTTATAATTGGGAATGGGATTTCATGTAGAATGAACCCAATTGTACAAATCAAACGAATTTAAATGTTATGGGATTTAAATCATGAGATAAATTTGGGTTTTTTTGATGAACTTATATGAGAAACATAAGAGGTGGGATTAATGATTAATGGAATTTAAATCTGATTATTGGGTGAAATTGTATGGATTTTATACATGATTTACATTAAAAATTACCCCTTTATGTATATTTGATGTTTAGTTATATTTATTGGGAGTTTGGGATTGTTGTATAAAGGTTTGAGGACTTTAATGGTGGAAAAGTTCGTAACAGCAAACTAGAAGAATACATCTGATACATTTCGAATTGATTTGGCCCAAGGGCGAATTAATTTGGCAAGGCGAATTGATTTGGCCATTGGGCGAATCGATTCGGTTTGCCCAGAATTCAAATTTTTCCCTTTTTGTCTTAAACCCTGAAATTTTGGATAATTTATGAGGGAACTCTTGGATAATTTATAAATTATGGAGGGGAATATAAAAATGTCAGCTGGCTTATAGTGGAGATTATGTTTACACAAACTCAGACGAGTTAAGGATTCGAGAAAATTGAGAAAATATCTATAATTGATGAATAACTGAAATTGGAGATAGGTCACGTATAGTGAGTGAATTTATGTTTATGACCAGTAGTTGACGATGGGAATAACTATATATTAATTAAGGGGCAAGTAGGACCCTTAGAGTAGTGAGCGATACACGAAATTATATGAATTGGAATTTTAATTGAAATTAATGGTACGTCGAATATGTGAGTGATATATACTACCCACAAATTGATGAAATTGGTTTGTATGTATACCTATTGAATAAAATATATAAATAGGTAGTGTGAATACCTATAACTATGATTTGATTATATGTGTGAACATACCTACGCTGTCTGCTATCAGGAGGTTGTGCGTAGAGGGTGATCCCACCTTGATGATTCTAGTGAGGTCTAGATTAGTGCCCTAGAGCATGGAACTTAGGGCGGCCCATTATGTGACGTGTATTAGTGAAATTAGCGTGTCATTTGGGTACGTTAGGTATGTACGTATCCCAAAGGCTTAGAACCATGTTCCCCTTTACCGTTGTGTTGATTGATTTTGGGTTTGAGGAGACATGCCGAACTAATAGTCCTTGATTGCGTATGAAAGGTACATGGACTTGAGAGCAGAGTATGCCAGCATCACGAGGGGCCATTCCGGGATGTTATATTTGTGTATATATTATATGTGTAATGAATATATACCAGTGTAGTGAGACAGTAGAATTGATATATGATGTATATCTAAAAGAATTTAGGTAGTGAAACTTAAATGATTAATCAATACATTGAGACTGTAGTATTGTGTTGTATGGAGAAATACGAGGGAACGAGACATAGTTAGAATAGTCAAATACATTAACTAGTCGGGAAAGGTATACTGGTTAGGTAAAATACGTTCGGCGTGCACATTAGTTGAGAGGTGAGTATCTCAAGTGAGTATATGTGGATCATACATGTGTAATAAACAACTGATTTAAATACTTGTAAAATATTTTCAAAATGTTATACTTGGGATGTGACTAGCCACAGGAACGCCAAGCTTAGAGATCCTATTAAGAGATACGTAGCAACAACGCATGCTCATTCGAACGACCTGTATCTCGTTTGAACGACACACCCTTTTTCGTTCGAATGGGTTTCTAACGGCACTTCGAATGACATTCTAGTGCTTGATATTTTAGGTCTCATTCGATTGTGGGAACCTTCATTATAATGACGTACCCAATCTCGTTTGAACGAATTCCAATGAAACTTCGAACGACATTCTAAAATTGATAAAAAAATGACGTTCTAGATTTCGTTTGAACGTTTGAAATCTCATTCTAATGACACCATGTAACTCCTTCGAATGACCTCCCAATTTCTTTCTAACGAGTTAGCAAGATTTTTAAAATTTTCTTTAAAAAACATTTTGAAATGTATACTCTTAAAAATGTAAAACCCCCGAAAAAATAAAGTATTTACCAAACTATCATAACTCTTCTGATTATTATTGAGAAAATTGATTCTTCAATCTTCCAAAAGTTTTTAGCTTTGTCTTCGAAAATGTAAAAGAATTCATGAAGGTACAATGGTGTGTAATGGGATAAGATGAATAAAAAAGTAACTTGAGAAGTTTTAAAACTTGCTCTTACAAATCTCCCCATTTGGCTATTCCGATACAAAACACAAACCGAAGCCAAATTAACCCCTAAAGACTAATTCAACTAATGCCCTCCCAAATCAAGAAACTAAAAATGAATAAATGTATAAGTTTTTAACTGAAAAGTCTTCATTTTGTGTGGTCCACGAAATCATCATCAAGGTGGAATGATCTACACACATGAGACAAAAGACACACCATTACGCATACGAGTTTTAAAAGCTAAATAAAAGTCTCACTTAATTTGTTCTCCCCTTTTTTGTCCACAATAGACAAAGGAGTAGAATCTAATCATGAATAATAAGCATCATCTAAAGAAGCAAGATATCATCACAAAGATAATCAATAACGTACATGTAATGATAATCTTAAAAGGTAACCAATAATACATTATGCCTTTTAGAATTTTTTTAATTTTTCAAGTATAAAGTATAAAAGTATATATAGGTACAAAAACACATAGTCACCATGGAATTGTTGATGTCTAAAAATGGACTAACTCCTAATTTATAATCACAGATAAAAATAAGATAAGTAACTCAAACCACACACACACAAGAGATAAGGTTTTAGAGTGGTTCAGCTGTAAAATAGCCTAAGTACACTATTAGTTGTATTCAAAAGGGTTTACAATAACTCAGTATGTTGTGTATATGAATGATTCGAGTTGTCCCTCCAGCTGAGGGAGTAGTTTGTATTTATAGTAGTTACAAAAACCCTAGAGATGGAGCACCTTTATATTGACAGGGGGTTACATTTGTGTACAATAAAGAAAACTCTTGAAATTCAGTGCTGGTTGACTTCCCATCTGAGTAACTATTAGTATTCCTATTGGTTGGCCTTCTAAAATTGGTCGACATTCTAGCTGACTAAGTGTGAGAAGGGGTGATGGTTCCCGAAATAACCAAATTTCAATTTCTTCAAAATTAAAATGAAATTAATCAAATATTTAAATTTTCTCTTAAACAAAATCTAATAAATTCAATTCAATTAATAACTTATGCCAAATAAACAAATCATAAATATTGCCAAATTAATTATGTTGACTTGAATTAAATTAAACTAAACTAAACTTTACCCAAATTAAATTAGCACAAAATTACACGAATGTTGTGATTAAACCAATTTTTATCTTTTTAAGCCTAAGTATGCATCTACGTGTTTTTGCAAGATAAAAATAAACACAACCACAATGCTGCGATGTACGAGGAAAATCCAGAATGAAAAAAACCTCAGACGACCCAACTACAAGTACACTAGGTACAAAATTACATAGGACATGACAGAATAATTGCACAATATATCGATGCCCTCGCAAGCCTTGACGCTCTTCGTTCCTCTACCTCTGCCTAGTCGATAACTCAAGAGTCGACCTTCGTCTTGGAATCCACTGATGGGGTAATGCAACCGTCAACCACATGGAGTCCATCGCATGCAAAATCATAACCATGGAATCCTCCGTAAGAAACTATCTCTTTTGGGTAGAGAATGAAACCCGGTGCCAAACCAATGATCTCAAAACATATGATATGAAGAAATTTGGATCATATAAACATTTAGGTGTTTTGTTTGAAGGATAAAGCATTAAGGATTAACAAAACACAAGAGACTTTTTGGAAAAGGAGTTTTGGCTCTCAAGGTTTGGAAAAAGTCTCTCAAAAAATTTTACTCCCACACTACTAATAATCGTGGGAAAGTAGTGGGAGGTTGTAAGTGAAAACTGCTAAAAAATTATCAATTTTTGACAAAACTGACACGGTCGTTCAAACGAATTTTGAATCTCGTTCAAATGAGATTACAGAAGAAAATGTCGTTTGAACGACAATACGGACAAAATTTCGAACGAGATTACAGAAAAACAAAACGTTTAAAACCTCGTTCGTACAACCTGGGGAACTCATTCGAACGAGACTGAAATGTCTTTTGAACAACTTTACAGAAAAAATTAATTTTCTTAAAAAAAAATCATTTTAAACTTAGTTTAGAAAACAAAATGACACCCAAAAAAAATAAATCCAAGGCTCTCTATATATCATATGCATTCATACCTTTAGACCATGAAAAGCTTAAAGGGTTGATGACGTTAAACCTGGCATGAAACCTGGCAATGATGATATCTTCAATTTAGGCTTGGCCGATACGTCTCAACTCAAACGACATAGGCTTGAAGGTCACAACTTTTATACTATGACTCAAATAGTTTTGTTTGGAATTAAGCCAACACTTACGAATTGACTCAATTGGAAATTTGTCCTTACAAATCTCTCCCTTTAGCTATTCCAGGACAAAACCAAAATAAAATTCCATGGGCCATCAAGCTCATCTAAAAGACACAATCCCACCCAAAAATAAAAAATACAGACGCTTGACTGACATATAAGTTGAGGAGCTTTGCTTGCTTTAAAATGTTATCGCTATGATGAAAACATGCACACTTAAACACACCATCAAACACATAGGGAATATAACAATATAAATTGCATAATTAGATCCTCCCAGTTTGTCTAACATGATCTACCTAATAAAGACGTCCCCCCTTAAGTTAGATCTTCTTAAATTAAAAGGTTTAGATACCATTTCTCCCCTTTTTTCTTCGGAATAGACAAAGATTAAAGTGCATAAAATAACTCATTTCTTCCCAATTAAAACAATTTCTCTCACTAAATGAAACAAGGGATAGACATAATGGAAAAACAAGTATATAATGCAATGGTGTATAGAGTTACAAGTACAATAAGGCAACATGGAAACAAAAGAGCACTTAATCCACATAAATCATAGTAGATACCAACTAAGATGCGATAGTAAAATGATATCAACTAAAATGTACCAAAATAAGCATGGGATATCCATGAAAAGTCGCAACAAGATTGATACTTGTATCAGCAAGAGGCATACATAGACTAGATAGCAAGATTGACTCAAAAACTAATGATACCATATATATAAGTACTCAAAAGATACTAATGACATACAAGCACATATATATAAGTATAAACACCACACGAGACACAAAATACATTAAGCTTTCCACACTCATATGACATAAACGTGTCTAAATAAATGTGTGGTAAACGGAGTGAAGGGGTGTGAACTAGAGACAAAAGAATTATGACCCAATCATTCAAAAATTTTCAAGGAGTTCTATTTCATTGAAAAAATTTATCACACTTAGATTTAGCCTCACATTACAAGATATAAGTGAACTCAAAGAACAACAAGCACAATGCACATAGGCCTCGAATTTTGATGATATACAAATCAATAGAGTCATGAAAAAATAAGCATAACTAAGATTCATTGTCATTGTGCAAACCCATTGATATATCCATCCAAACTCCCTCATAAATAATAATTCTTTTCTATTCTTTTGAATGAACATATCAAACTAAACTCTATTGGCCTTAGCTGCTTTTCACAATGCCACACTTTTTTAGGCCCTTGCCAATGGTGGCTTTCTTGCAAAGGATATTTGCTCCTTTTGTATCCCTTTTCATGCACCCTCATTTATAATTTTTATACAATTCAAATAAATCTCATGGGCAGGTTATTATATGCACAAATCTTCCATATTCATAATATTATGTAGATGACAAATTTGATGGGAGAACATCTCACAAAGCTAAAATATACATGTGAAGTAAACGTTAAAAAGAGCTCGTGCATGTGTGTGGGAGGCATATAAAAAGAGAATCCATTAACCAAATCAAAATCAAACTACTCCATGTAAGCATGTTAAAGAACACTTTAAGTATTGAAATTCATAACCAAAAGTTCTAGCCACATGGAAGCGGAGTGATATAGGATTCAAACACAAGGATGTGCCACATAAAATGTGTAAAGCTAAAATACACAAAAAAATCTTTTTAAGTTTTTAAAAATTTTAAACAAACAAAAACGACAACTCAAAAGACAAATAAAAGCTTTTTTGTATTTTTCATAAGACCCAATAAATGACAAAATAAAAATACAAAAGATAAACATGTCATAATTCTAGCAAAATATACATGGTGAAGCATAGACTAAAATATGACAAACAAACATACAACTAGCAAGAATATATCATGAAGCACAGCTAGTGTATGTAAACCCATAAGATATAGCAAGTGAAGAGTCATGTGCAAGCATGCGGGAACCATAAAAAACAAAAACTTCAAAAATGATATATTTTACACATTAAATCCTAAAAATCCTTACAAAATAAACAAAAATCCAAAAAAAAATCAGGATCACGAAATAAATTAGTGCAACCCATTCTGATACCAATCTGAGAAGGGGTGATGGTTCCCGAAATACCTAAATTTTAATTTCTTCAAAATTACAATGAAATTAAATAAATATTTTTAAATTTTCTCTTAAATAATTTTTTTTTATAAAAAACAATAATAACATTGATAAAGGCGGGGAAAAGCCTCCCGTCGATGGCTTACATCAAGTATGCGAGATAAAAGCACCTATGCTACAAAGAGTTTATAGAATATCAAAGCAAAACCTAGTTTTAACACCCTTAAAAGGATGTATACGAAAGGATGTGTTCGTTCATAGGTAACCCTTAATTTTTCCACAAACGCGATCAACAATAAAAAATTCCTTCATAGGTAACCCTTCAAAATAGGATGTGTTCCTAGCACACCATAAATGCCAACAAATGAAAGCTGGGATGATACGATATAAAATTTTCTTAATCTTATCGCCCTTTGAATTAATCCACCAAATTATCAAGTTGCCACTGAAATTGGATGATGACATCCTAAGGCCAGTAATATTAGAGAATCTATTCCAAAGAGCTTGAGCAATATCACTACTCCAAAAGAGATGACCTCTATCTTCTTCATAATTGACTGCGCAACATCTACATCTACATCTACAAGCTAAAGGGATATGGATGTTTTTGATATATTCATCAATAGCTATCCCTTTATGGAGTAACCACCACATGAAAACTGAAATTTTAGGGCTAATCCTTTTGTCCCAAATGAGAGAAAAATATCTTTGAATACAACCTTTCACCCTCACCAAGTGCCACGATGATTTGATAGTGAACTTACCATCCTTTGTCAGAGCCCATTCCCCGGTAGTTAGATCTACATTATTTGAAAAGTCCTCCTAAACACTTCGCATCCTTTTCCAAACATGAGATGAGGCCGAGACATAACTTTTAAAATTTTGAGTAACCAATTTTTTGTATTTACTATGCATGAATCGAGACCATAAAGAGTTTGCATTAAAAAATTTCCACCATAAATTGTGAGTATAAGCCAACGATAAATCAACCATGCACCTTAAATTAAGACCTCCTTCTTCTTTAGTTTTGCAAATGTCAAACCAATTCACCCATTGAAGCTTATACATGTCTTCCTATTTATCCCAAAGGAAACGAGCTAAGAGTTTGTTAATGTGAGTGAGGACTGTACTCGGGGGATTAATTGTTTCTAGGAGATTAAGATTCATTGCCTCCGCCACTGATTTGATGAGTATTAATCTACATGCTTGAGAGATATTATGATGATTCCAAAAGTTAAGTTTCCGCACCAGTTTATCAATAAATTGAGCAAAATAAGACTTTTTCTTCCTACCCACAAAAGGAGGAATCCCCAAATAAGTGATAGGAAGATTCCTATAGTTGAAACCAATAATGGATTCAATTTTCCTCCTCGTGCTATGAGACACATTACCCGAGAGATAAAAGTAACTCTTCTTGCAATTCACCACTTGACCTGACGCCAACTCTTAATTTTTCAAGAGTTCCATCAATATTTTAAGAGAGTTTTGGATACCATTAACAAAAATAAGAGTATCATCTGCAAATGAGAGACAAGAAATATTTGTACAATCATTAGAGAGGGCATAGTGAGTCATCTTCCCATCTTCCATCATTTTTTGGATAATTCTGTTAAGAACCTCAGCAGCAATAACAAAAAGAGTCGGAGAAAGGGGCCCCCCTAATAAAGTTGAAGAATCCACAATTTTTCCCGTTAACATTTATCGAATAGCAACAATTTGAAATGATTCTCCAAATTAAATCAATAACTGTCTCCAAAAAACCAAAATTCCTAAAGGTTCTAAGAATAAATAACCACGACATTTTATCACATGCTTTAGATATGTTGAGTTTTAAAATTAGATTGGATCCTCTAACTTTATTCCTAAACGAAGCAATAATTTCTCGTGCTAAAAGTACATTATCAAGAATCTACCGCCCCTTGATGAAACCAGATTGTGCGGGAGACATAATTTTAGGGAGAATTAGGCCCAAACGTTTCACCATAATTTTAGAGGAGAAATTGCAAAGACTAATAGGACGAAGATCACCACAATTTGTTGGCCTTTCAACCTTAGGGATAAACATAATATTTGTGTAAGTCCAACTCATTGGAAGAACGTCACCCAAGAAGAAGGAAGTTATCGCTAGAAGAAGATCGTATTTAATAATGGACCAACAGGTTCTAAAGAAAAACCCGTTAAAACCAGCCGGACCTGCTGCCCCGTCACCATTTAACTCACAAATTACCTCCTGAACCTCATCCATATTGGGAACATCTCTAAGCATTGTGTTTTCATCTGTAGATATCAACTTTGGAATGCAGTCCCAAGTGTCACCCACGCTACTGCCTAAATTTGTAAACAGAGAGTCATTACTGTCTAAATTTGCCAGATCCTCATTAGAGATTATATAATTATTCACATAACTAATATTTATAGTATAAGTAACCCGAGAATCCAACTCCTTGCTTCCATGTATACGCGTTGTATCTCCCAACTTGCTTGAGCACCTGATATTATACCTGCCAAACAACGACTAAAAATGGGACACTAGAACATTTTCAATCCTATCTTTATCCTCAATCCACTAATCATTATTATCTTGAATACGATTGACATTAAGAACAAACCTTTTTTTCTTTGTTATCCCGTGATAAAATTTAGTATTAGCGTCACTCTCCATAGCCCATTTGATCTTCGATTTTTGCCTCCAGAAATCTTCTTACACCTGAAGTGCCTTTAGACACTCCGCTTGAATTTTATGAAACTTACGTCTGTTAACCGATGATGGGTCTTTATCATACTCAACTTCATGTTTCAACATATCGTCTTCCTCTTTAAGAGCCACCCTAAAAATATCACCGTATTTAGAAGAAGACCAAATTTTTCAAAAATATTTAACTCTCTTAAGTTTCTTTGCAAAGATATAGAGAGGCATGCCCTTAATCTCAAAAGACCAAGATTGATTCACCACTTGTAAAAATTCTTCATCTCTCACCCAAAAAGAAAGAAATTTAAAAGGTTTTGAGGAATTAGATTTGATCTCTTTAAATTTGAGAAGAAGAGGACTATGATCCGAGATAGATATAAGGAGGTGATCCATTGAACTAATAAAATCCCCATCCAACCAAGGAGAGTTTCCAACCACTCTACCAAGTCTAGCCCAAATACGCGCATTACCTTCTCGATTATTGCACCACATGAATCTCGAACCATTGAAGGGAATTTTTTGCATGCTAACATTAATGAGAGCTAAATTAAAATCCATCAAACCATCCCAATTAACTGCATTACCCCCAACTTTCTCATCTTAGTTAGCCACAATATTGAAATCGCCACCCATAATCCATTTCATATTACCAAGTGAGTTTAAGTATTCAATATCCTCCCAAAGTCCCAATCTATCAACCCTATTGCACTTCGCATAAATGGCCGTAAATAAGAAAAGATCCCCAATATAATTATTAAACACCCAAAGAGATAAATCTTGAACCCATTCTTAGCCACCTTAACCGACCAATTATATTTCCAAAGAATCTAAATCTTATTGGAAATACCATCCGAAAAATTTAACTTCTTACAAACTTCTACTAAGTTAGTTTCATCTATCTTGGGCTCTAGCAAAGCTAGGAAAGATATAGAGTGAATACGTATGAGTATTTTAAGTCTTCGAATCGATGGGCCATTACTCACACCCTGAATGTTCCAAAAAAGAAATTGAGTCATTTATTAGAGAAAAGTTTCAAAGCTGTAGTGACTTTACTTCCTGAACGAGTTTTGGATAAAAGAGGTTTGCAAGCTGAATAATCTTTCCTAGGTCTTTTTTTAACCACATAAAAATCATCAACCCCTTCAAATGGTCTCTCGTAATTACCTTTCTTATCAAGTTTAGGAAATCTCCCTGATAATCCTTTAAAAAAGGTCTCCCAATCATCATTTAACTCCCTCACCAAATTTGTTTAAGAATCTGACGCATAAAGATGGCTCTAATCTTGCACTAGAGAATTGGTAGATTGAAGCCTAGGAGCTGTTGAGGAAAGGCGATAACTCTTTATAGTAGAAGGTTAAAAAATAATCGTCTTGATCTTAGGTACATCCGCCATATCAAAATCCCATGCAATCGAGGATTTCATATTCAGTACATCATGCAAATTCTCATCAGGTTCATGCAATGTACGATTAGGTCCTATTGCTTTCGTAGGAAACTTAAATTCTCCTTCCTCTAATTCTGAGATATCTTGACTCAAAGGAGCAAAAGTGTTAAAAGTGTTCACATTAGAGACATTCTTGGCAACCAATTTATAAGTTTTCACCACAAAGGAGTTAATCATACCTGAAGACTTATCTGCATTAACATTACTAGGGCCCAATTTCCCAAAAGTTGGTGGGAAACGTTTAACATTTGTACCACCTTCTTTAAAAATAACCCCCCCCTCCTCGTTTGCTTCCAGAGAATTTTTTTAACAGGCGGATCTTGAGACAAAACCTCTTTACCACGATCTTAACCTTCACCCAGCGCAAATCTTCTCCATTATTACAACTCAAATTGTCGTGACCCATCTTGGAACAAAGAGAGCAATAAAGAGGAAGATTTTCATAAATAATCTTTTGCCAAAAACCTTTGTCAGGAGAACCAAGCCAAATACATTTAGGAAGAACTTTTAACACATTGATCTCAATACAAACCCTAGCCATATTTGGCCTAGTGAGAGTCCCCGTAGCTTCGGTTTACCAATGGCATTTGCGATGGAAAATAGGGTCGTTTTTGAAAAAAAATGTACGGGAAGGAAGGGGAGATTAACCCAGAATGGAACCCATGGTCTGTCAACATTAGCCGCAAAATTTGTGGACCATTTAAAAACTATCATGGGAAACCTGTGAACATACCATAGGTCTCTAAGCCACATCCTATGTAAATCTTCCTCATAATTTAAACAAATCAGGATGTGTTTATCATCCAACATACCTATATTGAAACCCGATTTAAGGGAGAAAGTAAAAAAGATCTTCCCGATGGATTCAAGTGAAGGTCGTCCACGGTGGAATTGTCCAATTAGGGCACATTTGAATAGAGCAGCCAATGTGAAAATATCATCATTTGAAAAGAACAAAGCAATCTCACCTTTGTGAAAGGTTAACGGTTTAAGATCTTTGAGCGGGGGATTACCAGAAGAGTCTAAAAATAACCCATCAAAGGACTTAATCGAGTTTCTATCTGTGGGTATCGATTTCAAAAGAGTGGTAACAGGGACGAGAGGTTGACCAGGCGACAGTGATAATACTGGCGTGACAGTTACCAGAAGAGAAAAACAGTTATGCACAGAGAACAAAGGCAGATAACTTATGCCAGATAAATAAAATTAAGCAAATTAAGCAAAATTGAACTAATTAAACAAATTCAATTCAAGTTATAACTTATGCCAAATAAACAAAGCATGAATATTGCTAAATTAATTATGTTGACTTGAATTAAATTAAACTAAAATTTACCCAAATTAAATTAGCACTAAATTACACGAGAGTTGTGATTAAACCAATTTTTATCTTTTTAAACCTAAGCATGCATCTATGTGTTTTGGTAAGATAAAAATAAACACAACCACAAAGTCTTGATGTACGAGGAAAACCCACAACGGGAAAAACCTTAGACGGCCTAGCCACAAGACCACTAGGTATGGAATTACATAAGACACGACATAATACTTACACAACGACTCGACGCCCTCGCAAGCCTTGATGCTTTTCATTCCAGCACCTCTGTCTAGTCGACAACTCAGGAGACCACCTTCGTATCAGAATCCACGACCAGAAATCCTGTGTAAGAAACTATCTCTTTTGGGTAGATAATGAAACCTGATTCCAAACCAATAATCTCAAATCATATGATATGAAGAAACTTGGATCATATAAACATTTGGATGTAAACACTTGTGTTTGTTTGAAGGATAAAGCATTACGGATTAACAAAACACAAGGGACTTTTTAGAAAAGGGTTTTGGCTCTAAAGGTTTGGAAAAAGTCTCTCAAAAAATTGTACTCCCGCACTACTTATAATGGTGGGAAAGTAGTAGAGGTTGTAAGTGAAAACTGCTCAAAAACTATCAATTTTTGGCAAAACTGACACGGTCGTTCGAACGACTTTTGAATCTCGTTCGAACACGATTGCAGAAGATAATGTCGTTTGAAAGACAATACGGACGAAACTTCAAACGAGATTGCAGAAAAATAAAATGTTTAAAATCTCGTTCGAATGACTTGGGGAACTCGTTCGAACGAGACTGAAATGTCATTCAAATGACTTTACAAAAAAATTATTTTTCTTCAAAAAATAAAAATAGAAAAAACATTTTAAACTTAGTTTAGAAAACAAAATGACACCCAAAAAAAATAAATCCAAGGCTCTCTATATATCATATGCATTCATACCTTTAGAGACCATGGAAAACTTGAAAGGTTAATGACGTTAAACATGGCATGAAATCCGACAATGATGATATCTTCAATTTAGGCTTGGCCGCTACATCTTCAACTCAAACGTCATAGGCTTGAAGGTCATGAACTTCTATCCTATGACTCAAATTGTTTTGTCCCTAATTAATCCAACACTTATAAATTAACTCATTTAGAAATTCATTCTTACAAAGTGTCTCTGAGGCCGATCAAGCAGGCTGGTTGGTCACGTTGGAGGACATGTGTATATTCATCATTGGTCTACATGGGAGTATAATTTTTATATACAACAAAAGCCCCAATGCTTCATGCTTGATGCTTGCATGAAAGTATGGAGTATTTATCCCAGGAAGTTGCTCGACATGATGCTTGAGTGTTTGGTCGACAGCCGACCTCCTATAGTTGTAAAAATGTCCACTAGCATTGTTCGATGATGGCATTTTTGTAAATAATTCAAACTTTTTGAGCCGCAAAAGGGCACCATTGTCTGTTGACACTTTGAAAAATGTCCAGTCTATAGTATCTATATGATTCGTTCAGTTAATCTTTTCAATTCCATTTATCGATGCAACCTTTAATTAGGTACGAAGTTTCCCTCATTTCTTTCTACCTCAAACCTTCTAAATTTTAGCACTCTCTTTACCATCGTTTGCTGCTATTTTTCTTCTTCAATTTTTATTGTCGTCTTAGATTCCCTATAAGCCTTCTTTTCTCTTACCTCTATTTTATCATCTTTTCCCCCTTTTCCACCATGGTTCACATCGTAGATGAGAACTCGTTGGATGAGTTTAGAGAAAAAAGGAAAATTTTGGGTTGGGTAGATTTAGAGATATCTAGGGGTCATATATTTGTTTATTCCCTCCCTGAGGGTCATTGGATCCTTACTTTGTTTATAGCGGAGTGTGGCATCACCTTTCCATCAAAACCCCCTTTTCTCCAGTTTTGCTAATATTTCGATGTAATTCCTGACAGATTAGCACCCAACACTTGGAGAGGGTTTTGAATGGGGTACGTAGGTTAAACGAACTTTATGAAACCCATATTAGGGTTTTGGAGTTGATGTGTTGTTACAAATGGGGTACTATTGGATAAAGTACCTATTACTTGAAGACTAGGCAAGCCTATTGGGCTTCAGCGGTAAGTCTATCGGATTTTAATAAGTATTATTGGGAATATGGTATAGTTGTTAAGAATTGACAACACACTCCTCTCCCTATTGGAGAATCTTATACTGGTCCCCGATGTCCTCTATCAGGACGTGGCATAGGTTCTAATTCAATAAAATATTTTTCCACTTTTGCTATGTATTTCTAATGTTTACCAACTAACTTTGCTATTTCTTATTTTATACAGAGGAAAGTAAGATTAGGTGCCCTAAGGAAGATGAAATCAATATCAACGATCTCAAGTTCTTGTGGGGGTTAAACCATAATATTGGAAAAGAACATCCCAGGGTTGCGTCCTTGTTGTTCCCATACAAAAATTCCATCACTTATTTTATTGCCCGACCTACACTTGCTTTGGCCCTTATTGTTGTCATTCTTAAGGAAGATCCTGTAACAATTTCCCCAGCCACTGAGTCTACTAGGGTTAAATTTATCCCAGGAGGAACTTCTTCCTCGTTTGAGTCCTTGGACATTTCTGAGATTCCCCTTTCTCTCTCTGCAGATATGACTAAGAAGAATATGCCCAACTTAATGAGTGGTCCCCTATCTATTACTCCTAAATCTTTTGATGCTAGGAAGAAGAAGTCTAAGGCTAGTGATAAGAGGCCTATTGGTGCTGATGAGACTCAAGCTGATGAACACCAATTGAAGAGGTTGAGGAGAGGTTTGACTGATCCTTCAAAATAGGTCCAAAGGACACCAGTCGAGCAGCAGGCATTAGCTACCAAGAAGACTATTGACTAACATGAGTTGATGAGAAAAAATCAGGTTGGTCTTGACATTAGGTCAACACCTGTTATTGTTTACCCTCGATTGGCTAGGGGTTAATTAAGTCTGGAATGCTTCCTATTGGCAGAGCTGTGTCAGCCCCCATGCTCAGGTCTACTGAATGGGCTTGCCAAAACTTGGCACTAGTAATTTTTCTTACTTTTTTGTTATTTCCACCCTAATGATGAACTCTTTTTGATGTCTTGTATTTTGCTCTCCTTGCAGTTACTGGTTGATTTTAACTAGATGATGGAGAAGGACAATCAACTGCGTTCTTCTTTAGGAGAAATTAAAGAGGCCTTTGAAGGTCTAAAGAAATCTTTGGAAGTTCCCGATAAGCTTTAGAAACAAAGCAAAACTTTTAGGAAGGATTTAAAGAAGGCTAATGAGAGGGCCAATGCTGCTGAAGGCAAGGTGAATGCTATCGAGAGAAGATATGAAGTTGTCAAGAAAAAATTGAATGATGTTGAAGTCAGGGCCAAGGCTACCCAGGACAGACTTACTAAAGTCACCACTCAAGACCAAACTGCTGAAGATAAAGTAGCTGGTTTGACTTCTGAGGTTACATCCTTGAAGGCTAAAGGCAAAGCTGCCTTTGATAAGGGCTAGGAGGGGGCCATTTTTTCTACCTCTTCTCAAATTGAGTATGCTAAAATTTATCCTTCAAAGAAGGGTGGATTGAGGCCTTGAAATTGGTCGGCAGTGAAGAAAGTTTTGAACTCTTCACGAGGCATGACTCGGTTACTCCTCCTAACCTGGATGAGGAGTTTTATGATGTGTAGGGGTCAGGAGAATCTTCTATGATGCCTATTGATTCTTCCATAGTGCCCAACACCATTGCTGACCTTCCAGTTGTTGGCCAAGACCATGCCAAGGACAAGGAGAAGGTTTAACTCTATTATTTTTTTCCTTTTTAATGTATTAGTTCTTGTACTTCAACTATCAATCAATGAAAAAACAACTTTTTATTTTTATCTTCAACTGCTATTCATAGCTTAGAATGATTTTAATTTCTTATTGAACTGTGTTATTTTATTTCTTGTGTTGTTTGATCCTCTAGAGTTATCCCATAAACTCATATATTTGTGATTTTCCAATTTTATACTAGGAAAAAATCCATAATTTCTGGTGAGTCTGATCTTCTCAAACGAAGTAGAAACCTTCTAGAAGCTGGTCGCGATCGCATGTCTAAAGAAGACTTAACTGTGTTGCTTAATCCAAGTGTGTCCAACCAAGTCAAAGAGTTATATATCCATTTCCAATGCTAGTTGGACAGGGTTGTTGATAATAATGTTGTATATTATGAAATGATTAAGCAATTATAAGAAGATCACAAACAGTCCAAGGCACTTCTCTATGTTGATTATAAAGCTAAGTATAAGGCATTAAATGAAGGATGTGGTTTTGACTAGAAATTAAAGGACCTCACGTTTGCCTTAAATAAGAGAGAAATGTCTTTGAAATAAGATCTGGATAGTGCTCGCTCAATTACTACGATGCTTGAGAATGAAAATAATACCCTAAGGGATGGACTTGACAGCTTGAAAAAATCATCAATCACTGGTACTGATAAGGGTGCTTACTTTTTAGAAAATAAAAATATAAGACTGTTGGAAGAGCTAGAAGCATTGAAGAAGCATAAGACCAAGTCTGGGCAAACTTGAAGACAAAGTATAGTTATTCGGCCAACAGTTAAGTAGGAAAGAACTAAGAAAACTCTTTCCAACTATGCTGCTTAGTTGAAGGCCAAAGATAATGTCCTTAAGAAACTTCAAAATCAAGTGGAAAGGTTAACTTTTTAATTTCACAAACAACCTAGGGAAGTTTCGATGGAAGGATAGGATGAAGCCTTAGCTTACATGGACGATCATATAGCTCAAAGTAATCGTGAAGGCTATAAGTGGGGATGGACTAATTTTCTGACTTTGCTGAAGTATGATTAGAACAGTAACTTGTGGCATTAGAATGACGAGGGTTTCTTAGATTGTGATAAGCTTCCATTCATATTGGACACTAAATGGATTCCTCCCAATACCATTCCCCAATGTCTGATAATTAAATATTTCGGGGATTATGGTCTCCATGATGAGCATGAAATAGTTTGACCTCCTCATTTGCTTGATAGGATGAGCAACAACAATAGGCAAATGTTAAAGGATTTCAACACAATAAACTCTCCACATACTCTTGATGATCCTCCTGGTAGGATGGACAAGTCATAAGGAAAGCATCTAGCAGAATAAATTTATATTCCTTATGTTATATTTTGATCACTTTTTGATATTATAATACATTTTAAGCAATGAAATGAAGTCATTTTTCTTTAACTTCTCTTCATTCAAGCTTATGGTGGTTATTAATATTTTTGTCGATTAGGTAAACTATATAAAGATTATTTAATCGGCTTATAGAATAAATAACTTGCTCAAATATTTAATATCAGATTCATGTTTGAATCATGTATACGACCTTAGATTTGACTAATGCACTTAAATAAAACTGTAAATAGCTTTATTGTACTAAGTTGTAGCATTAGTTATTAGTGGCGACCAAATGCATTAGGAATGTATAATTATTCCAGTATTTTAACCTGGTCAGGTTAAACCTCTAATTAAGAAATTTTATAGACTTCTTATTCGTGACTTGCCGAGGATAAATCATACATGAAGTATAACTTTTCTGAAGTTGGAAAAGTTTGAACCATGCCCTTTTCGGCGAGGAACTTTTTGAAAACTACTCTGAAGTTAGAAAAGTTTGAATGAATTAAAATTGCTCATTTTAGGGTGTAACCACCACACTTCGAAAAACAAAACATAAAAAGGATGTATACTGGAGAGAAGCTAAAATTTCATTAACTTGAATAAGCAATCACATTAAGGATAGAATTTTCAAAACTGAACTACTGATAATACTTGCGCAGATGGTCTGCGTTCCAAGGATTCTTTAATTCCTCCCCTTCCAGAGTTTCTAAATGATACGTTCCTAGTCGAACAACCGTTAAGATACGGTATGGACCATGCCAATTAGGCTCCAGCTTGTTATTCTTCTGGATTACTTTCTTAAGTACACAATCTCCTTACTTCAGGTTGGTCGGCTTGACCCTTCGATTATAAAACCTTACAATCCTTTGTTAATAAACAGCCATCTAAGCAACAACATCTTCTCGAACTTGTTCTATCATATATAGATATATTCACCTCATGAGGTCACTCTTGGGTGAATCAAAGTTAAATACCCTACAAGTTAGCAAACCTGTTTCCATTGATACTACTGCCTCACTGCCAAAAGCTAGCATGTAGGGAGTTTCTCCTATTGACGTTCTAGGAGTAGTCCTGTATGCACAAAGGACACTATGGAGCTCATTAATCCCATTTCCTTTAGCCTCATCCAACTTTTTCTTCAACCCATCTAGTAAGTTTTTGTTGGTGATTTCTGTTTTTCCATTGCATTGTGGATGCCCAGGTGCTGAATGAAGCCTCTGGATGCCACCAAACTGAATACAATATTCTTCAAACTCATCATTCTCAAACTGAGTGCCATGGTAGGTGATGAAGTCATAGAGCATTCCATACTTGAAAATTATCTGATTCCATATAAACTGGAACACTCTTTAATAGGGCATATCAACCAAGGGCTCAACCACCACCCATTTGGTAAAATAATCAAAAGCTACAACTAGGTACTTGAATCCTCCTTTGGTGGTCGGCAATGGTCCAACCAAGTCAATTACCCATATAGTAAAAGGCCATAGAGAAGTTATGGGTGTTAGTATTTCTCCTGGTATTCTGTGAATGGTCGTAAACTTTTGGCATTTATCACACTTTTTGGTGAAATCAACACAATCTGCTTACATTATCGACAAGTAATTACCTTGCATAGCTATCCATTGTCTCAGAGATCTTCCAGCTGTGTGAACCCCACTTGAGCCTTCGTGCACTTTTTTTTAGAGAAGACTATTTATTTATATACATCGAGAAAACTCAAGGGCTTACATCCAATAAGCTGAAAATAAATTAGGCTCTTTATCTTAGAGCCCTTACAACAAAAGCTTAATTAAATTTGAATGAAGGAAGATTTAATCTATCCATCTTGAGGATAAAATTAAACTCTTTAGGGAGAGCATATATATGATAAGAGAAAAATGAATTTTTTTGAGAACTGCCTCTATTTGATAATAAATCTGCAGCCTTGTTGGATTCCCTGAGAACATAACAAAATGAGCAAATAAGATAGGAGGATATTGACAAAATTTGATCAATTATCCATTTGATTCTCCAAGGGCACTTGTATTTGTTATTGAGAACTTCTATGATAATCTTCGAATTCGATTCCACTAACACTTGATACCCTTTAAAATCTTGCAAATGGGTAACTCCAGTTAATAGAGATCTTGCTTCTACTTCCAGGCTTTAGATTTCCCCAAATTGAGAATGAAAACACCAAATAAGTTGGCCTTTGTCATTTTTGAGGATTCCACCACCACCGCTTAAACCTGGATTGCCTAAAGAGTTGCCATCAGTATTAAGATTTAAATAACCTTTAGGAGGGATCATCCACTGCACTATCATAAGCTTAGAACTTTTAGTTAAAGCAGGAATAAAGGATAAATTAAAAGTAGAATGAACTTGTTTGATAATTCTCACATAATACATTTTTATGTTATCATATTTAGCCTTATTCCTACTTAACCAACTATACCAATAAATTAAGTTAGGGACGAGTTTGAAACTTATTTGAGAGGCCTTTGTAAAAGCTATCCACAAAGATATCATTCTTTTCCTAATATAACCAACATTTGAAAGAATCCTAAAAAAATGATTAAAGTGATCCCATTCCTTTGTAGCTACATCACCTAAAGAAAACACATGTTCTAAAGTTTCTTCTGTACTAACATTGCAACATAGACATTTTAAAGGGGTTAAGAAACCAATTGTTTAATCAAATCATTCACTTTAATTGGATGAACACAATGAAGCAGAGAAACAATGTATCCTCGCCCATACAGGACACCTTTTTTAACACATAATTGGATGCTTTGTACCTCATCTTCGTGGCCTCCTTTTGATCGGATGGAAGTGTTCCTCTTTCGATGTAGTCTCTAATAGGGTCCATTCATGATGGACCTAAATCCATATATATGATACTGGTTTCCATCCCATCAATGCTTCTTTGGGCATGAATCTTCATTGGGATCGTTTGTCTGAGTTTTATCGGAGTTGCTGAAGGAAGCCGAGAAAGAGCATTTGCTCGGCATTCTCAACTTTGGTAATTCTCACTATTTTGAATGCAATGATAAATGAAATAACTTCCATTGCTTTTTGATGATATGTCATAATAGTCTCCCCTTTAATGCCATAAATTTACTGCATTTAACTAACAATCAGTTGAGAATCACTATATACCAATACTCGGGTCGACGCCTAGTGATGAAGACAACTCCAATACTCTGATCAAAGCTTCATATTCAGCCTCATTATTTGAAGCCTTGAAGTGGAATCTCAGAGAATATTCCACATCCAAGTTATCCAGAGTGTTGATGATGAGACTTGCTCCACTTTCAGTAGCACATGAGGCTCCATCTACAAATAATTGCTAAGTTGGAATGTCATCTGAAGACTCCTATTCTACCAGTACTTTATGCTTGAACACCTTCTTGCTTTGTTATAATCATTCTTGAGCAGCTGATAAATCAGGTTCATCAGACGTGATCTTTGCTTGCTTATGATCTAAGATCTCTTCCAAAGAAGTTTGCTCGGCAAGAAATATGGATCATGTTGCTCCTCGACATATGTAAATACAATAATAAAGTTTGCCACTACTCGGCCTTTGATTGTAACTATGGGTTCATAAATAATTTCATATTCTCCCAATAAAACTGCCCAAGATATTTTCCAGACTTTTCAGGTTTATGCAGTGCTTGTCGTAAAGGCAAATATGTATAGACAATAATGGCATGGGCTTGAGACTATGGCCTCATCCTCCTAGAGGCTTCAATAAGATCTAGGGCTAAGTTATCCAATCATGGATACCTAACTTCTACTCCTCGAAATGCCTTGCTAGTGTAATATACTGGTCTTTGAATTCCATCATCCAGTCGAATCAAATCTAAACTAACAGTTGACTCTGAAATAACAAAGTATAAATAGAGTTTTTCTCCTAAAATTTATTGGGAAAGGAGTTGAGGAGAGCCCAAATACTTCTTCAGTTCCAGGAAGTCCTTCTCACATTCTTCATTCCAGTCAAACGTTTTTCTAAGCACCTTGAAGAATGGGAGACACCTATCAATTGCTCAGGAGATAAAACGATTCAATGCAGCTACTCATCCTCTTAATTTTTGAACTTCCTTCTTATTGGTCGGGGACTGCATTTCAAGCAAAGATTTAATCTTGTCAGGGTTTGCTTCTATTTCCCTCTGATTGATAACGTACCCTGGGAACATATCCTCATGTACTCCGAAGATATATTTGGATGGGTTGATCTTCAACTGTTGCATTTCTAATTGGTCAAAGGTTTGAGCTAAGCCCGTAATGTAGCAGCAATAGTTTTTCTCTTAGTGAGCATGTCATTTATGTAGACCCTTATATTTTTGCCGATCTGATCTTCAAATACCTAGAGCTAGCAGCGATCGTATTTGCACTACGGATTTGGAAACATTACTTGTTGGGGAGAAGTTTCGCTTGTTCACAGACCACAAGTCACTGCAGTACTTGTTCACTCAGCGAGAGTTGAACATGCGTCAGCATAGATGGTTGGAGTTTGTGAAAGACAACCAGTTCGAGATACAATATCATCCGGGGAAGGCAAACATGGTTGCTGATGCGTTAAGCCATAGACCGTAAGGAGACGTAGTGGAAGTGTGGAGAGCGAAGTGAAAAGAGTTGGGACACCAGGATGCAATAGCCTATTCCTTTATATCTGTTATGTCAAGTACACCTGAGATTGTAACAAGGGTGATACAAGCACAAGCGGTGGATACTTTTTGCCACGAGCAGATTATACGGCTCTTAGCTGAGGGTGCTGAGTGCTATTCCGTGAGTTCTGATGGGGGTTTGAGATTTAATGGGAGATTAGTGGTACCGTAGGGAGAAGACTTACGTCATGCAGTTATGACACAATCGCATGACTCCAAATTTGTGGTACATCCCGGAAGGGATAAGATGTACTAAGATATGAGGCGACAGTACTAGTGGAGTGTGATGAAGAAGGACATTACATAGTTCGTGTCCAAATGTTCTACCTGCCATATGGTAAAGGTGGACCACCAGAGACCGCCAAGGTTACTCCAGCCGTTGGGGATACCTACGTGGAAATGGGAAAGTATTTCCATGGTCTTCATTACTAGATTGCCTACATCACAGCAGGGTCACGATTCCATATGGGTGATTGTGGATCGGTTGACTAAGGTAGCTTACTTTTTTCCAGTATAGACAGACTACACCACGGGCCAGTATACACAGTTAATCATTGTCGAGATCGTTAGGTTACATGGGGTGCCATGGGATATTGTGTCTGATGAAGACAAATTTTTTGTGTCGCGCCTTTGGGAGAGCTTTCAGGAGGCCATGGGTATCGAGTTGAGATTGAGTTCAACTTATCACCCACAGACGGATGGACATACAGAGCATACCAATCAGATGTTGGAGGATATGCTACGCATGTGTGTCCTTGATTTTGGAGGAGGTTGGGAGCCGTATCTTCCACTGGTGGAGTTCGCTTATAATAACTCTTATCAGTTCACGATCGGCATGAACCCATTTGAGGCATTATATGGCAGGCCTTGTCGTTCTTTCCCTTGTTGGATAGAGGTGGGGGACAACAAGTTACTAGGGCCATAGGTGATTCAGGAGACTTCAGCTAGGATTGAGCTTATAAGGAGTCACAGGTAGCCTATGACCGGCAGAAAAGCTACGCTTATGCAAAGCGCTCTTTCTGAGAGTTTAGCGTGGGGGATCAAGTATTGCTGCGTGTGTCTCCTATGAGAGGATTGATGAGGTTTGGGAAGAAAGGAAAGTTGTGTCTGAGATACGTGGGACCATTTCCCATTATCGAGAGGATTGGACCGGTGGCATACAGATTGGGGATGCCAGAGCACTTACACCGCATTCATGATGTATTTCCACATCTCGTCGTTGAGACGATTTCTTCGGGATGATATGGAACAAACCCACATCGCGATATAAGAGATTTACTTACAGCTTGACATCTCTTACGAGGAGAGACCAATGGCTATCCTAGACCATAACGAGAGGAAATTGAGGTCGAAAGTAGTCCCACTTGTACGGGTCCAGTAGGAGCATCATAATGTGGAGGAATCCACTTGGGAGTGCGAGGCAGATATGCCCGAAAGATGTCCAGATCTATTTTTACCAGGTATGCCTTATTCTCCGAATTTCGGGACGAAATTTCGTTATTAGGGGGAAAGTATGTAATACCCCGTATTTT
The DNA here is from genome assembly GCA_949130495.1 of Sambucus nigra. Classification (NCBI taxonomy): domain Eukaryota; kingdom Viridiplantae; phylum Streptophyta; class Magnoliopsida; order Dipsacales; family Adoxaceae; genus Sambucus; species Sambucus nigra. The sequence continues at coordinate 212,661,238 of OX422213.1, read as the reverse complement.
TATGGCTTTTAATTTGGGAATTTATTAAATTTAAATTAAGATATTAATTTAATATTAATCCAGAATTTTTTTTAAATAGTTACTAGCGTGACGAGAGTTAGTAATTATTGAGAATTTGCTAAATATTACTAAATGAGTAAAGTAATAAATAAGATTGATTTTATTAAAATTGTCACGAATGAATAAAATGGAAATTATGGAAATTTAAGTCGGGACGCGCTTGTGTCGTGTCGGGACTAAATTATTATTCTTAAAGTGAATATATTATAAGTCACATGTATGGTCATTTCGAGTGCGCCAATGTGTCTGAAAGGGTCGAGATAGTCAGAAAAGTACACCCGGGGGTTTAGTTTGGGCCTCGGAGAATTTTTAGGCCTAATTGGCATCCTGGGAGGGAATTTTAGACATTTTGTATTTTTGGGTAATTAAACCCACGAATTTACCTAAGGTATATCAGCCATTTGAGTTAGGCTTTTAGGGTTAACAATCACAAAACTTAAGAACGGCCATTAGAGAAGAAGGTAGGAAGCTTTCCAAGCAATCCAAGGCCAATAACTCATCCATTTATATCGCCACTACCACCAAAACGTAGATCACACGAAGAGGAACGCAACCATACCTTTTTCATCCACAAATCAGACCCTTGTATTCCAGACAAGTATCTATCTTGCTTTTCTTTTAGTTATTATTTCATCCATGTTAGATTAGGATTCTTATACACATGTTTCATAAAAGAATTTGAGGAATTTGAGGATTTAATCACATGTCTTGGTGGAAATATTTATATTCTGGACATCCTAATCATATGTAGAGGATAACCCACGAATTGATATGAGTTTGAAAGCAAGAAATCTGTAAAAGAATTAAAGGAATGAAAGTTTTATGAAAATTAGGGTTCTTGTTAAATATGGTGTTTTTTCCCCATTTATTTAATACCTTTGATGAATTTGGACATGTTTCACATAGGAAATCATGTATATAGGTATATGTAACTAGTAGTAGTGTTGTTTGGGAGCTTGAGAATCGTTAATGGCGTTTTGGATTAATTTGGAAGATGAAACCCGTAGGTTGAAAATTACAGTTTCTTGGTAAGAACTGCTTGATCGATCGATCGACCCAAGAACATCGATCGATCGACCCCCTTTCCTCGATCGATCGACCTCTCCTGGAAAAATTCATATTTTCCCCCTTTTTATATAAATTCGATTTAAATACGTAGGAACCCTTGATTATTATTTATAGAGTATAATGGGTCGTGAGGAGGACCAGTAAGGTCTATATAGACTCCGTTGAATGAACTTTAATATGGTATGAAATTGTGGGTTAACGGAGAATTTCGTTACACATTAAAGATTGTGCGTAAGTTCGTTAATGAATTGAGGGACTCCTGAAAGTCTTAGACCAGAAGGTTAGAGAGGGTATACCTACTGAAATTTTATTTAGCCAGAGAATACTTCGAGAGATGAGAAGTAAGTATGAAATAAATTATAAGTGGGAATAAAAGAGATGAATCCCTTATGCGAGATAATTGGGTAAAATTGTACTAAATGCGATTAATAATAATTATGGGTCATGGGCGGACCTTATTGGAAATTGTGTATCTATATATGGTCGTGTGACAGTGTACATATATTAAATACTTTATTTGTGAATAATCGTACCCGTGCTACTTGCTATCACGGAGGTTGCCGCGCCGGGACAGTCTTATCTCGATGGGACCTTTATGGGGGATATTGACTTGTACCCTAGAACATAGGATTCCTTGGTACAGATCTGAGAATGATATTCAGACGGTCCTAAGAGCCGTGAGGGGTATGTGCTGACCTCTTAGTGACTTGGAACTATGCTTAGCCTCCATTGTGTGTGTATTATGTTAATACAGTTCGAGAGTGATTCCGAACTAGTATTTCCCTTAGTACGAGTGATACGGGGACTTGATAGCAGAGTGTGCCAGCACCATAAAATTTATGTGGGGTGCCGATAGTATATATAATATATGAGTGACTGATATATATATATATACTTATATATGGTAACTTTCTACTGTGAGTATAAGTAGTTAATTAATGAATTAATGCTCCAACTTTATAATGAGTGTTCGGGAACTTTATGACGGTACGGTGTTGCTCTAAGTAACGTAATAAATCTCAAAGAGAATGATGTTCTAAAACTAAATATCATAACCTTTCTGCTTCTTGGGATAAAAGTTTATGGAAAAATAAGAGTTAAGTTTATGAGTTTAGTAGTACGGTAGGCGTGCACACTAGATGAGAGGCGAGAATTATCAAGAGAGTGTCGCGTACTAACATGGTTGTTACATTAGCCGATAATCATTTTAAATACTTGTAAAACTATTTTAAACTGTTTTACACTCGGGCTCTGACCCGTTTTCTGTCATCTTCTCTCTCTTGTATATATATGTATGTATTGCAGGTGCCCAGCCGCAGGGGTGTCGTGCTTAGGTTCTTTGGATTGGATGTGCTGTAGCTTATATAGAAGTTGCAGACTCTTGCTTAGATGACCTCTTCATTGATTCAGTTTCTATTTTAGTTTTTCATAGTTAGGGCATGTGTCGCCCGATTTCCTATCTCGTTTGGATTTGTCAGATATTTATGTCAATGTTATTTCCAGTATTTGATACTCTTTAGGAGTTAACTCTTGTTAGGATAATTTCATTTATAGTTCATAACTTGGTTTGGTTTACCTAGATGGTTAAATTCTTGTGTGGTGATTGTCATCCTTATTATTTATGTGACTCTTAAACTGTTTTTATTAAAAAGGTTTTCATATTGGAATTTAAAAATAATGTAAATAAGACTTTAAATTGTTTTGACACTTAGCTTAATTATTTTGGGTGTTTAAATTGGAAATTTTATTTTTGCGACAGTGATGCTAAGAATGAACCAATCGTTCACCTTGATTTTAATTTAATAAAAGACTGATCACCTAGTATTTAATTAGGCGGGGTGTCACAGGTGGTATCAGAGCATCAAGTTCTAGTGTCCTTTAGGATCTGTATGGCTTATTTCGTTTCCATCTTTGCATCTTTGATTTAGATCCCTATTTTTGGACTGTTGTATTCTTGTATATACGCTTAAGTCTTCAGCTATTTGAGATTTGATAATAACTGCAGAATAATAAACTTTCTTCTCGTTTCAGATGCCTCCGAAACGTGCACCCCGAGACAGGAACGCCCAGCCCGAGCAACCGGCAGCTTCGGCTCAGGGAATGATGAACACAACTGAAGTAGCCGCCATTGTTGCTCAAGCGGTGAATGCCGCATTAGCGATGGTGCAGCAGGCTCCACCCCAGGTTCGGGCAGTAATGCCAGTACCGGTACAGCTTCCCACTGCATGGGAGCGGGTTAGGGATGCCTTTCAGAAGGCGCATCCCCCGAAGTTCTCGGGTAGCTCGGATATAATAGTCGCTAGCCATTGGAAGAAGGATATCCAGAGGCATCTGCGCATGTATGAGTGCACCGACGTACATAAATAGTTGTTGGCTTCCTTCAAGCTAGTGGGGTCGCTTTGCAGTGGTGGGAGTCCACCACCACCTTAGATGAGAGGGACAACATCACGATTCATTCATTTTGGGCGCGGTTTGATCGCAAGTACTTTCCATCCGCTGTGCAGACTGAGATGAGGCGGAGGTTACTGAATCTTAAGAAGGAGAGTATGACCCTTGCTGAGTATGAGGATGATTTCACCTAACTTCTCACTATAGTGACGGATGAGGCACCCACTGAGGAGAAGAAGATATTTTTATTTGTAGATGGATGGACCTGAAGGATTCGTTAACACCTTATAAGGAATCTATCATTGAGTACTTACACTGATGTACTCAACGCTGCTTTGTTGTACTGTCAGGATCACCACTTCCATCAGCAGGGGAGAAAACGAGCAGGGGAGTCCGGCCAGCAGGGCAGGACAGGGGGCAGTAGTACGGGTGGGGCACCAGCATCCCAGGGACAAACCCGTCACAGTGAGCAGAGTTCCCATCAGGGGGACCCTGCCAAGCAATTTAGATCAGGTGATTCCAGATAGGGATTTGGGGAATTTAGCCTGGGTTAGCAGGGCTAGTCTAGTCAGCAAGGCTAGTAGGGCCAGTACCGTCAGCAACAGTGCCATCAACGTTTTCAGTAGGGCCAGCAGGGCCAGTGGCGGGGTGGTAACGGCCAACAGGGCCATGGTCAGTAGGGACAGAGGGTAGGTAACTTCAGGGGCAGATGCTTCGGATGTGGCAAGAATGGCCATAGGCGCCAGGATTGCCCAGAGGGGGATAGGGCCCCACAGTAGCAGGGTTCCCGTAATGCGCCACAAAGGCCGCTCTTTCCAGCCTCCCTCTCAGCGCCAGCGCAGGTGCCGGCCTTACCAGCCATCCCAGTAGCTCCAGTTTAGCAGGGGAAATTATAGTATGGATGTGTCTATAACGTCCACTAGGCGGCAGCACCTCAGGCACCACCTGTGATTGAGGGTATGTTTTCTATCGATAGAACTATGGGTTGGGTTTTATTTGATACTGGGGCATCGCATTATTTTATAGCTACTCATTTTTCACGACTCTTAGGGTTATTAGATACGACAGAGAGCACTGTGACATGGGTCTTTGATTTTCTTTATATGACGGGGTGTAGGTATAGAGATTGGTAGCTTAATTTTACCTACAAACATGATAGTCTAAAGATGCATGAGCACGATGATATCATTGGCATGGATTGGCTCACCACGTACAGAGCCATGATTGATTATTTTGGTAGGAGTAATATCTTTACCATTCCGAGGCAGGAGATATTTTTGGTGGCGATGCCTCGCCCAGAGGGAGGATCTTCCCCCCATTTCTATTACATAGAGGAGGATACCTCTAAGGATATTATGATTCCCCTGGATTCGATTCCAGTCGTTCGGGAGTTTTCAGATGTATTTCAGGAGATACCAGGCCTACCCCCCAGAAGAAAGATAGATTTCATCATAGACTTGATGCTGGGCACTCGGTCAATAGCACGTGCACTAAACCGTATGGCTCCAGCGGAGATAAGGGAGTTACGGGATTAGATAGAGCAGCTGTTAGGTCAGGGCTTCATTCATAGGAGAACCTCACCTTGGGGTGCTCCGGTGTTATTTATGAAGAAAAGAGACGGTTGACTGAGGTTATGCATGGATTACAAGGAGCTGAATAAGGTCACGATACAGAATAAATATCCGTTATCCCTCGAATCGATGACCTGTTCGACCAGCTGAGAAGGGCAACCTTCTTTTCGAAGATAAATTTGAGATCGGGATACCACCATCTACGGATTAGGGAGAAGGATGTGTCAAAGACTGCTTCCTTGACAAGATATGGATCCTATGAGTTCAGAGTCATACCGTTTGGGATGAAAAATGCTCCAGCCGTATTCATGGACTTGAGGAACTGAGTGTTCAGAGAGTTCTTGGATTAGTTTGTCATTGTCTTCATAGATGACATCCTGATTTATTCACACACCGAGGAGGAGCATGTCAAGCACTTGAGGCAGGTTCTTCAGACTCTACGAGAGCATCAGCTGTATGTTAAGTATGAGAAGTGCGGATTGAAGCACCTTATACTCTTGACTCACTTGAGTCTGTATTGTATAAGTGTTCATCTAGTTTGGAAATTGTGACAAAATTATGTCAATCCTAGAAACCAAAGAACCTCAGAGATTGGTTTGCCATTTTATTCCTCTTAATTGATTGATCTAGATAATTTTACCAACATTCACACATATTAGAATTGCATTCATACATTTCATATTGCATATATGTGTGTGTATATATGTTGAGTGTGTTTAAATCCCTAAAATTGATTTTTAATATTTTTTGGGAATTTTAGAAACTTTTAAAATAAGGTTATTATTAATTAAAATTTGGTTTTAAAAGTTTTGGGGTCAATCTCCTATTTTGGATTGTTGGTTTCATTAGCTGAAAGTTCACTTGGGTAGAATCCAAAAGCGCTAGAGACTATAGGGTGTGCTTTGTAATTATTTTAGACGCGCGTGGAACAACCAATCAATTGCCTTCACCTGTCGAGCTATTATCGAACCAAATTGTGTTTTCTCTATGAGACGATTGTTGTGTGTTGTTTCAACCCTTGGATTAGTTTTAATCGATGATCTACATGCTTTCTTTTACAATCATGGTGAAACCAACTTGAGCCAATCAGAAGCGTTTTAATCACCGCCTCTGTTTAAACCATTGGATCAAGGTCAATCGTCAAAGACCAGATCCTAGCCCTTGATTTTGGTATGATATCTCGAATCTTCTCAGCCTCCTATAAAAGGAACCCTTCTCTCATCCATATGAGACTTTTTCCACTTTGTTCATTCTAGTGAGAAAGAGAGAAGAGAGAGGAGAGAGGAGAGAGAAGTGAGAAGAGAGAGAGAAACCAGAGTTAGGTAACCCTAACCCTAAATTGTCCAAAATTATATTCAAACCATAACCTCTTTCAAAACCAATATATACCAAACACAACCTTGAGTGTTTGAGAGATTTTGAGTGATTGGTTTGTTTGTTTTGTTGCTGTAACCTCTTCGTTCTCAGATCTTGTTATCAACTTAAACATCTGTTTAGATCTGTGTTTCTTCTTTTGTAGAAATCTTAGATCTAAGTCATTGCATGTTATATTACGCATAGATCTACATTTTTAGTTTCTCATCTTGAGAAAATATTTGTTGATTTGTTTCTGTAAATATTTTTATCTACAAAATCAACAAAAACATTTTTTGTTTCTAGTTCCTTTGAAACAAGACCTTCGACCTAGTTGGAATCGCACTTGGTGATTTTCAATCTCAAAAATATTTTCAAAACTTGAGATTGATTAAGATCTTGATACGTCTTCTGAGCAAGATATTCGTGGATTCTGGGATTATAATAAAGGTCAAATAAGGTCAAGTTTTATAGGAAGAGAGAAATAAAAAATCACAGCTTATAGATCTTATATGTAATGTGATAGGACTGTTTGTATAAAATAAGCGTGTGTTTGTGCATGCATGTGTTAGAAAGCACATTCACAAACACTATCACCCTACCACACTAAAAGTGTTGGTAATAAGATCTCAACAAAAAGAGTCGACATAAAGAACTTGAACAAATTGGAAGTTAGCAAACTGGGAGAACAACATCAACAAACAGAACTGCAGAGAAGTTATAAGGACACCAGTGGGTACATTCCTAAACTTATATAGGTCTGATTTGTGTGCATGTGTGTTATATAGTTTGTAACTGTTATAATTTATTTTAGTGGAATTTTTTGTTTACTACGTAGAGGGAGTCGTGGACGTTTCCTCGGTTGGGTGAGGTTTTACCACGTAAAAAATCCCTTGTTCTTAATCTTTCTACATCTCCTCATCTAATTCTTGGTTGTGCTGAGTTTAAAGTTTTCAAACTGATTTATTAAACCTGTTAACAAATCTTGAAAAGATCTCGTACATATTTTTGTTAAACACATATTGTGATTAATTTGATTTGGTTTTAAGAAAATAGTTTCTTCAAAAAACAGTTCGGAGTTACTTAAATAGTTTAATTTTATATTAAAAGGATTTAGTAACAGATTTTCAATTGGTATCAGTGCTTTCTAAACTTCTTTTAAAAGATCATGTGTTTCTGAAATTGTTTTCTGAAAATCAAATATGGACGAGAAAAATGAAAGATTTGGTAACTTGACCAGACCTCCTATCTTTGATGGAACCAATTTTGCTTACTGAAAAGTAAGGACGATTGCTTTCATTCAAGGAACTTTGGGAGATGATGTCTGGGACATTGTTGAAAATGGATATATTTTTTCTACTAAACCAGCCACTGAAGGAAGTAATGAGATGGTTAAGAAAGTGTTAAGTGAGTTCACACTAGAAGATAAGCAAGTTTTTCGCAACAATAACAAAGGAAAGAATTCCATATTTATGTCCATAAATGAACATGAGTTCAAAAGAATCTCATCCTGTACCACTTCTAAGGAAGCTTGGGACACTTTGGTTACTGCTCATGAAGGTGACACTAGAGTTAAGGCTGCTAAAATAAAAATGCTCATTCAATAGTATAACTCTTTAATTATGTTTAACTCTGAGTCATTTGATGACTTCTATCTGAATTTGGCTGATATTGTGACTAAACTGCATGCTAATGGGATAACTTATGACATACATGAAATTGTATCTAAAATTCTGAGATCATTACCACAGAAATTTGACAACAAAAGATATGCTATTGAGGAAATGTGTGACCAAAATCTCACTCCTGAATTACTCAGTAGTAAACTAAGAACTGTGAAAATGGAACTAGAATTTAAGAAACAATTGACACAAACCCATAGGAAACAGACTAGTTCCAATATGAGCTTCTCTTCTAAGTTAACTAAGCCTGAGCTTATATTCCCCACTTATGATTCTGATGAGGAATGTGACATAGAGAGTTTGGACAATCAGATTGACTTAATGTCAAAACAGTTTAAAAAAATTATCAAGTTTAGAAAAAACATGGCAAGCAAACAAGGAAAGTCCAATTATCCAACTCACTCTAATCACAAACCTCATGAGAAAGGTCAAGACAAACATCACAAGGAATTTTACACTAGACCTAACAGAGACCTTAAGAAGACTGAATGCTTTAGATGTGGAAAACTAGGACACATTGCACAAGATTGTAAAGTTAATTTGAATACTCAAAATAAACACACTAGGGCCAACATTTGCAAGACATGGGATAATTCAAGCGACTCTGAAAATGAGGAACCTGAGTCATCTGATGTTTTTTATCCTTGCATGTCTTTCTTTGCCAAGATTATCTATAATGATGATATGCCTGTGATTGTTAGTGAGGATGAATTTAGTAATTCTAATTCTGTTGTTTTGAATCATGCTGTTACTGGATTAGATGCTTTAATTTCTGAGAACACTCCTACTTCTACCACGGGGTGTGTGAGTCAAAGGGAAAGTGATAATGACGATGTCAATTGGTGTTTGAGTCCAAGAATTAAAGCCTTAAGGGTCACTTCACACACTACACTTAGTGACTCGGATAATGAAGACCTCCCTGATATTCACACACTTTATGCGAAAACTCTCAAGAAAAGCACTATACAAGAGAATATCTAAAGATCTCACTAAGAAACTAGAAGATCTAAGTCTGATGGTCACACTTAATGCTGAAGAGTATACTACCCAATGTCTAACTCATGAAAGTGAAATCAAAATGTTTGATCAAAAACTGAAAAATTTGACTGAAACAAATGAAACTCTGGAGAAAAAATACAAAGGGACATTATTAGAATTGGAACAAACAAAAGAAAAGACAGCAACTGTTTTCAAAAAAATTACAAAATTTGAAAATAACTCAAACTGTTTTGATGGATTTGTTGCTGAATCCAAGACCAATTCTGATGATCGAACTGGAATAGGGTTTTGCCCAAATTTAAAGACACAAACAAAACCTTTTGAAACTATTAAGTTTGTGTCAGGAGGTAAAAGACCTATTGAAACCTGCCCAGACTTTCATTCTCTAAAAACTGAGTTTGATTCAAAACATAAAAATTTTGATATTGGGGAATCAAGTTACTCTAAACATGTAAATTCACCTAAGGATAAATATGTTTGCCCATCCATTAGGAAGAGTGAATCTACATTCAAAATTTTTCTGTTTAGGAATAGGGTTCAACCTCAAAATTCCTTAAAGCCTATACTTAGATATTTTCCTAAGGAGACTCCAACTTTGAGCAATCTTTATTGCTCCTACTGCGATGTATACGGTCATTCTTTTGATGAATGCTATGCTACAAGACTTGTTAAACCTGTCTGTAATCCTCCAATCTATCAAAACTTTAACTATTCTAGGAGAAGTTGAAATAATTATGTTCTGCCTAGACAACCAGATAAAAACTCTAATTATAAGAAGAGAAAGACCAAACCTAAAAGAACATTACCTAAAAGGATTCCTAAACACTTTCCTAAACCAAATGCTCCTGTGTTTCATAAAATTTAAAATCATGCACAAAATATTTTTCAACAAAAATCAAATGCTGGCAAATTTTATCAATTGAGAGCAATTAAGCGAAAAATGAAAACAAGAGCAATTTGGGTTAGAAAAGATGACCTATTACCCCAGATGAAGTGTAACATTGTTATTACTGTTTTAAAAGCTGAACACACATCTTCTGGTTGGTATTTAGACTCTAGATATTCTAAACACATGACTGGTGATGTTACAAAACTCTTAAACAAAACCAGCTTTGCTGGAGGAAAAGTTATTTTTGGTGATGGAGTATCATCTCAGATCATAGGTAAAGGAACACTCCGAGAGAAAGGACTTCCTGTTCTTAAAAAATTTCTTCTAGTCAAAGGTCTTAAGGCCAATCTACTTAGTATCTCGCAATTTTGTGACTCATATCATATTGTTACCTTTTCAAAGAACAATTGCAAAATTTTAAATGAAAAGGGTGAATGCATAATTACAGGATTCAGGACTCCTGACAATTGTTATGCTGTCATAAATAGTTCTAAAATCTGTAATGTTGCCGGAATGGATGACAATGAGATATGGCATAATAGGATGGGTCATATAAATTACGATAATCTTAGTAGATTGACTTCTCAAGAAATAGTTAGAGGCGTTCCAAAAATCAAACCCATTTCTAATATTGTCTGTGGTTCCTGTCAGGAAGGAAAAATTGTTAAGGCACCTCATAAAAAAGTCAAAGATGTCCTTACCTCTAACCCCTTAGAGCTCATCCATATAGACCTAATGGGTCCCTCCCAAACTGCTAGTCTCTGTGGACACAGTTACATTCTTGTTATGGTTGATGACTTCACTAGATTTACTTGGGTAGCCTTCTTAAAGTAAAAGTCTGGCACTTTTCAAACTTTTTTAAAAATACTTCTTTGAATTGAAAATGACACTTAAGTAAATAGAATTTATAGTGATAGAGGTGGAGAATTCAAAGACACCGGTATAATAGAGTATTATGACTATAATGGTTACAAACATTAATTTAGTGCTCCTAAGACTCCTCAACAAAATGGTATCGCTGAGAGAAAGAATCGTACACTTCAAGAGATGGCACGTGTTATGTTACATGCTAAAGGTTTGCCTAAATATTTTTGGGTAGAAGCTATTCGTACTGCATGTCACATTATCAATAGGGTCTATCTTAGAAAGAATTCTAAATAAACTCCTTATAAACTTTGGTATAAGAAAAAACCCAATCTTAAGTACCTTAGAACCTTTGGTAGCACGTGTTATGCCTGCAAAGACAGAGAACACTTATCCAAATTTGAGAGCCGAGGAGATAAATCTATTTTTTTAGGATACTCGCCTAGCAGTAGAGCCTACCATGTTTATAATCTTCGCTCTAAAACCATGATGGAATCCATAAATATGATTGTAAGTGACACTACTGTAGAGAGTAAGACTGGTGAATCAACAATTGTGGAAGACCCTACAAATGTTTTAGAAATGACTCTCTATAAATAAATGATTCATTGCCTTTTGAGACACCCGAAGTACCAAACTGGGTTTCTAAAGATCATCCCATAGATAACGTTGTTGGTAATCTTAGTGAGCCTATGCGTACAAGATCTCAATTAAGAAAAAATGCTCATTTTGCATATTTTGTTTCCCTTGTGGAACCAAAGAATGTAAATGTTATTGGCATTGAATGACTCTCACTGGATTTCTGCAATGCAGGAAGAACTTCTTCAATTTGTCATTTATGATGTTTGGTATTGGTACCTAGGCCTAATCACAAAAAGGTTATTGGCACACGTTGGATTTTTAAAAATAAATCTGATGAACGTGGGATAATCATTAGAAATAAAGCTAGATTAGTTGCTCAAGGATACTCTCAAACTAAAGGAGTAGATTTTAATGAGACCTTTGCTCCTGTTACTCGTTTAGAATCTGTTCGTCTTCTCTTTTCCATAGCTTGCTACATGCATTTTACACTTTATCAAATGGATGTCAAATCTGCATTCCTTAATGGAATATTGACTGAGGAGACCTATGTAGAACAACCAAAAGGGTTCATTGACCCTCAATATCCAAATCACGCTTTTCGTCTAAAAAAGGCATTGTATGGCCTAAAACAAGCACCTAGAGCCTGGTATGAGCGCCTTTCCAATTTTCTCTTAGAAAAGGGTTTTAAGAGAGGTGGAAATGATCAAACTTTATTTGTCAAACTTTTTGACAAGCACATCATTATAGCTCAAGTTTATGTTGAGGATATTATCTTTGGATCAACTTCTCCCTCAGAAGTTAAATCCTTTTCTGAAATTATGCATAAAGAGTTTCAAATGTCTTTTATGGGGGAGTTGCAATTTTTCTTAGGTCTCCAAGTCAAACAAAATTCAGAAGGATTATTTGTTTCGCAATCTAAATACGCATTAGAGATTGTAAAAAAATTCGGCCTTGAGAGTGCTAAAGATGCTAAAACTCCAATGAGTACTACGGTCAAACTATCTAAGGACGAAACTGGAATATCTATAGATCCAACACTATATTGTAGTATGATAGGAACCTTGCTATACCTTACTGCCTCGCGTCCTGATATAATGTATGATGTTTGTGTTTGCGCTCGTTATCAAAACAACCCTAAAGAGAGCCATCTTTCTTATGTTAAAAGAATTATTAAATATGTAAAAGGCACTCTGAACCTAGGACTTTGGTACACTAGTGATACACCTAGCACTATAATTGGGTACACTGATGTTGATTGGGCTGGGTGTAATGATGATAGTAAAAGTACATCAGGAGCATGTTATTATATAGGTAATAATTTGGTAGGATGGAGTAGTAAGAAACAAAACTGCACGTCTCTCTCAATAGCTGAATCTGAATACATAGCCGCTGTAAGCTGTTGTGCTCAATTACTTTGGCTTAAACAAATGCTAAGTGATTATGGTACTCAAGAAAAATAATTACATCTCTATTGTGATAATCAAAGTTCGATCAATATCTCTAAAAATTATGTTCAACACTCGCGAACAAAACACATAAAAATAAGACATCACTTTATATGCGAATTGGTTGAAACTAAGTAATTAGAAATTAATTATCTTCCTACTGATTTGCAACTCGCAGATATTTTACCAAACCTTTAGATTACAATAGATTCATTTCTTTGCGTAAATCAATAGGTATGGTGTGTACTTATTAATCTCTTTGACCTCTGTATGTTTTTCCCTATGTCTATTTGAGCCAAAATGGGGGAGAAATTTGAGTCTAATAAATCTTCTTACATATTCTAAAGTGATTCTAAAATGCTTAATCTTAGTGATTCATTACAGGATTCTGTACAGTTAGTCTCAACAGTTGTAATAGGGTATTCAATTGTAATTAGTTGAGTTATGTACTTTTATTTTCTAGGAAACGGGTAGATAGAATTTTTATATGAATAGGTTTTTCTTATTTTTTTTCCCTACGAGTACTAGATGACTCAAAGGAGATTTTGTCTCATATTTCCAAAGGGGGAGATTGAAGTACCTTATACTCTTGACTTACTTGAGTCTGTATTGTATAAGTGTTCATCTAGTTTGGAAATTATGACAAAATTGTGTCAATCCTAGAAACTAAAGAACCTCAGAGATTGGTTTACCATTTTATTCCTCTTGATTGATTGATCTAGATACTTTTACCAACATGCACACATATTAGAATTGCATTCATACATTTCATATTGCATATGTGTGTATATATATGTTGAGTGTGTTTAAATCCCTAAAATTGATTTTAATATTTTTTGGGAATTTTATAAACTTTTAAAATAAGGGTTTTATTAATTAAAATTTGGTTTTAAAAGTTTTGGGGTCAATATGCTATTCTGGATTATGGGTTTCATTAGCTGAAAGTTCACTTGGGTAAAATTCGAAAGTGCTAGAGACTACAGGGTGTGCTTTGTAATTATTTAAGACGCGCGTGGAACAACCAATCAATTGCCTACACCTGTCGAGATATTATCGAACCAAATTATGTTTTCTCTGTGAAACGATTACTGTGTGTTGTTTCAACCCTTGGATTAGTTTTAATCGATGATCTGCATGCATTCTTTTACAATCTTGGTGAAACCAACTTGAGCCAATCAGAAGCGTTTTAATCACCGCCTCTGTTTAAACCATTGGATTAAGGTCAATCCTCCAAGGCCAGATCCTAGCCCTTGATTTTGGTCTGATATCTCGAATCTTCTCAGCCTCCTATAAAAGGAACCCTTCTCTCAGCCATATGAGACTTTCTCCACTTTGTTCATTCGAGTGAGAAAGAGAGAAGAGAGAGGAGAGAGGAGAGAGGAGAGAGGAGAGAGAAGAGAGAAGAGAGAAGAGAGAAGAGAGAGAGAGAGAGAAACCAGAGTTTGGTAACCCTAACCCTAAATTATCTAAAACTATATTCAAACCATAACCTCTTTCAAAACCAATATATACCAAACACAACCTTGAGTGTTTGAGAGATTTTGAGTGATTGGTTTATTTGTTTTGTTGCTGTAACCTCTTCATTCTCAGATCTTATTATCAACTTAAACATCTGTTTAGATCTGTGTTTCTTCTTTTATAGAAATCTTAGATCTAAGTCATTGTATGTTATATTACACATAGATCTAGATTTTTAGTTTCTCATCTTGAGAAAATATTTGTTGATTTGTTTCTGTAAATGTTTTTATCTAAAAAATCAACAAAAACATTTTCTGTTTCTAGTTCCTTTGAAACAAGACCTTCGACCTAGTTGGAATCGCACTTGGTGATTTTCAATCTCAAAAATATTTTCAAAACTTAAGATTGATTAAGATCTTGATACGTCTTCCGAGCAAGTTAGATGTGGATTCTGGGATTATAATAAAGGTCAAATAAGGTCAAGTTTGATAAGAAGAGAGAAATAGAAAATCATAGCATATAGATTTTATATGTAATTTGATAGGACTATTTCTATAAAATAAGTGTGTGCGTGTTCATGCATGTGTTAGAAAGCACATTCACAAACACTATCACCCTACCACACTAAAAGTGTTGGTAATAAGATCTCAAGAACAAGAGTCGACGTAAAGAACTTGAACAAATTGGAAGTTAACAAACTGGGAGAACAACATCAACAAACAGAACTGCAGAGAAGTTATAAGGACACCAGTGGGTACATTCCTAAACTTGTATAGGTCTGATTTGTGTGCATGTGTGTTATATAGTTTGTAACTGTTATAATTTGTTTGAGTGGAATTTTTAGTTTACTCCGTAGAGGGAGTCGTGGATGTTTCCTCAGTTGGGTGAGGTTTTACCACGTAAAAAATCCCTTGTTCTTAATCTTTCTACATCTCCTCATCTAATTCTTGGTTGTGCTGAGTTTAAAGTTTTTAAACGGATTTATCAAACCTGTTAACAAATCTTAAAAAGATCTCGTACATATTTTTGTTAAACACATCTTGTGATTAATTTGATTTGGTTTTAAGAAAATGGCTTCTTCAAAAAACAGTTCGGAGATACTTAAATAGTTTAATTTTATATTAAACGGCTTTAGTAACAGATTTTCACGGATTCTGGTTACGGGAGGTACAGTTTTTGGGACATGTTGTGTCGGAATGGGAATATCGGTTGATCCGAGAAAAGTATCGGCAGTGAGGGAGTGGGGACAACCCACAATACCGATAGAGGTGCGTAGTTTCTTGGGGTTAGTGGGGTACTACAGGAGGTTCATCCGAGACTTTTCGAAGATAGCGGGTCCGTTGACAAATATGACTCACAAGGGAATTTCGTATGTTTGGGATGACGCTTATCAATCGGCTTTTGATAAGCTAAAAGATAAGTTAACTTCGGCGCCAGTTCTTACTTTGCCCAAGTCGGGAGTGGAGTACCTGGTGTACACTGATGCCTCTTTACGGGGACTCGGAGGAGTACTTCAGCAGGAGGAGAAGGCTATAGCTTTTTCCTCCCGTAAGCTCAAGCCTCACGAGAGGAATTACCCCACCCACGACCTAGAGCTAGCAGCGGTCGTATTTGAACTACGAATTTGGAGACATTACTTGTTGGGGGAGAAGTTTCGCTTGTTCACAGACCATAAGTCACTGCAGTACTTGTTCACTCAGCGAGAGTTAAACATACGTCAGCGTAGATGGTTGGAGTTTGTAAAAGACTACCAGTTCGAGATACAATATCATCTGGGGAAGGCTATCATGGTTGCTGATACGTTAAGCCATAGACTGGAAGGAGACGTAACGAAAGTGTGGAGAGTGAAATGGAAAGAGTTGAGACACCAGGATGCAGTAGCCCGTTCCTTTATATCTATTATGCCAGTCACACCCAAGATTGTTACGAGGGTGATACAGGTACAAGAGGCAGATGCTTTTTGCCAGGAGAAGATTGTACGCCTCTTAGCTGAGGGTGCTGAGTTCTATTCCGTGAGTTTTGACGGGGGTTCAAAATTTAATGGGAGATTAGTGGTCCCGGAGGGAGAAGACTAACATCATGCAGTTATGACACAATTTCACGGATCCAGATTTAGGGTACATCCCGATGGGAATAAGATGTACCAAGATATGAGGCAATAATACTGGTGGAGTGAGATGAAGAAGGACATTGCAGAGTTCGTTTCCAAATGTTCTACCTTTCAGATGGTAAAGGTGGACCCCTAGAGACCGCCAAGGTTATTCCAGTCGCTGGAGATACCTATATGGGAGTGAGAAAGTATTTCCATGAACTTCATTACTGGATTGCCTACATCACAACAGGGTCACGGCTCCATATGGGTGATTGTGGATCGATTGACCAAGGTAGCTCACTTTCTGCCAGTACGAACAGACTACACCACGGGCCAGTATGCACAGTTATTCATTCCTGAGATTGTTAAGCTATATGGGGTGCCCTTGGATATTGTGTCTGATAGAGACAAAATTTTTGTGTCGCGCTTCTGGGAGATCTTTCAGGAGGCCATGGATACTGAGTTGAGATTGAGTTCAACTTATCACCCACAGACGGATGGACAGAGAGAGCATACCAATCAGATGTTGGAGGATATGCTACGCATGTGTGTCCTTGATTGTGGAGGAGGTTGGGAGCCGTATCTTCCACTGGTGGAGTTCGCTTATAATAACTCTTACCAGTTCACGATCGTCATGGCCCCATTTGAGGCATTGTATGGCAGGCCTTGTCGTTCTCCCGTTTGTTGGCTAGAGGTGGGGGAAAAAATAAGTTACTAGGTCCAGAGCTGATTCAGGAGACTTCAGCTAGGATTGATCTTATCAGGAGTCGCATTCGGGTATCCCAGGAGTGACAGAAAAGCTACGCCGATGCAAAGCAGTCTTTCCGGGGGTTTAGCGTGGGGGAACAAGTATTGCTGTGTGTCTCTCCTATGAGAGGAGTGATGAGGTTTGGGAATAAAGGGAAGTTGGCTCCGAGATATGTGGGACCATTTCCCGTTATCTATAGGATTGGACCGGTGGCATATAGATTGGGGTTGCCAGAGCACTTGCACCGCATTCATGATGTATTCCACATCTTGTCGTCGAGACGATATCTTCGGGATGATATAGCCCACACCCACATCGCGATAGAGGAGATTGACTTACAGCCCGACATCTCTTATGAGGAGAGACCAATGGCTATCTTAGACCATAGCGAGAGGAAATTTAGGTCAAAGGTAGTCCCACTTGTACGGGTCCAGTGGGAGCATCATAATGTGGAGGAATCCACTTGGGAGCGCGAGGCAGATATCTGCGAAAGATATCTAGATCTATTCTTACCAGGTATGCCTTATTCTCCGAATTTTGGAACGAAATTCCGTTATTAAAGGAGAAGTATGTAATACCCCGTATTTTTATGGCATTTAATTTGGGGATTAATTAAATTTAAATTAAGATATTAATTTAATATTAATCTGAAAATTATTTTTGATAGTAACTAGCGTGGTGAGAGTTAGTAATTATTGAGAATTTGCTGCATATTACTGAATAAGTAAAGTAATATATAAGATTGATTTTATTAAAGTTGTCACGAGTCAATAAAATGGCAATTATGGAAATTTAAGTCGGGACGCACTTGTGTCGTGTCGGGACTAAATTATTATTGTTAAAAGTGAATATATTATAAGTCACCCGTATGGTCATTTCGAGTGCGCCAATGTGTTCGTAAGGGTTGACATAGTCAAAAAAGTATACCCGAGGGTTTAGTTTGGGCCTCGGAGCGTTTTTAGGCCTATTTGGCATCCCGGGAAAGTATTTTAGGCATTTTGTATTTTTGGGTAATTAAACCCACGAATTTACCTAAGGTATATGAGCCATTTGAGTTAGGCTTTTAGTGTTAACAATCACAAAACTTAAGAACGACCATTAGAGAAAAAGGTAGGAAGCTTTCCAAGCAATCCAAGGCCAAGAACTCATCCGTTTACACCGCCACTACCACCAAAACGTAGATCGCACGAAGAGGAACGTAACCATACCTTTTTCATCCACAAATCAAACCCTTGTATTCCAGGCAAGTATCTATCCTGCTTTTATTTTTGTTATTGTTTCATCCATGTTAGATTAGGATTTTTATACACATGTTTCATAAAAGAATTTGAGGAATTTGAGGATTTAATCACATGTCTTAGTGGAAATAGTTATATTCTGGACATCCCAATCGTATGTAGAGTATAACCCACGAATTGGTATGAGTTTAAAAGTTAGAAATCTGGAAAAGAATTAAGAGAATGAAAGTTTTATGAAAATTAGGGTTCTTGTTAAATATGATGATTTCTCCCCATTTATATAATACCTTTGATGAATTTGGACATGTTTCATGTCGGAAATCATGTATATAGGTTTATGTAACTAGTAGTAATGTTATTTGGGAGTTTGAGAATCGTTAATGGCATTTTGGATTAATTTGGAAGATGAAACCTGTAGGTTGAAAATTGCAGTTTCTGGGAAAGAACTGCTTGATCGATCGATCGACTCAAGAATATCTATCGATCGATGATCGATCGATCAACCGCCTTTCCTCGATCGATCGACCCCTCCTAGAAAATGCATATTATCCCCTTTCTATTTAATTCGATTTAAATACGTAGGAACCCTTAATTATTATTTATAGAGTATAATGGGTCATGAGGAGAACTAGTAGGGTGTATATAGACTCCGTTGAATGAAATTTAATATGGTATGAAATTGTGGGTTAACGGGGAATTTTGTTACACATTAGAGATTGTGCATAATTTCGTTAATGAATTGAGGGACTCGTGAAAGTCTTAGACCAGAAGGTTAGAGAGGGTATACCTACTGAAATTGTATTTAGCAACAGAATACTTCGAGAGATGAGAAGTAAGTATGAAATAAATTATAAGTGGGAATAAAAGAGATGAATCCCTTATGTGAGATAATTGGGTAAAATTTTACTAAATGCGATTAATAATAGTTATGGGTCGTGGGCGGACCTTATTGGAATTTGTGTATCTATATATGGCCGTGTGACTGTGTACATATATTAAATACTTTATTTATGAATAATCATACCCGCGCTACTTGCTATGTTGAAGGTTGTCGCGCCGGGACAGTCTTATCTCGATGGAACCTTTATGGGAGATATTGACTTGTACCCTAGAACATAGGATTCCTTAGTACAGGCTATCTGAGAATGATAGTCAGACGGTCCTAAAGACGTGAGGGGTATGTGCTGACCTCTTAGTGACTTGGAACTATGCTTCGCCTCCATTGTGTGTGTATAGTGTTAATACAGTTCGAGAGTGATTCCGAACTAGTATTTTCCTTAGTACGAGTGATACGGGACTTGATAGCAGAGTATGCCAACACCATATAATTTATGTGGGGTGCCGATAGTATATATAATATATGAGTGACTGATATATATATATATATATATATATATATATATATATACTTATATATGGAAACTTTCTACTGTGAGTATAAGTAGTTAAGTAATGAATTAATGCTCCAACTTTATAATGAGTGTTCGGGAACTTTGTAACGGTACGGTGTTTCTCTAAGTAACGAAATAAATCTCGAAGAGAATGATGTTCTAAAACTAAATATCATAACCTTTCTATTTCTAGGGATAAAAGTTTATGGAAAAATAAGAGTTAAGTTTATGAGTTTAGTAGTACGGTAGGCATGCACACTAGATGAGAGGCGAGAATTTTCAAGAGAGTGTCGCGTACTAACATAGTTTTTACATTAGCCGGTAAGCATTTTAAATACTTGCAAAACTATTTTAAACTATTTTACACTCAGGCTCTGACCCGTTTTCTGTCATCTTCTCTCTCTTGTATATATATGTATGTATTGCAGGTGCCCAGCCACAGGGGCATAATGCTTAGGTTCTTTGGAATGGACGTGCTGCATCTTATGTGGAAGTTGCAGGCTCTTGCTTTGACGACCTCTTCATTGATTCAGTTTTTATTTTAGTTTTTCATAGTTAGGGCATGTGTCGCCTAGTTTCCTATCCCATTTGGATTTGTCAGATATTTATGTTATTGTTATTTCTAGTATTTGATACTCTTTTGGAGTTAACTCTTGCCAGGATAATTTCATTTATAGTTCATAACTTTGTTTTGTTTACCAAGATGGTTTAATTCTTGTGTGGTGATTGTCATCCTTATTATTTATGTGACTCTTAAACTGTTGTTATTAAAAAGGTTTTCATATTGGAATTTAAAAATAATGTATATAAAACTTTAAATTATTTTGACACTTAGATTAATTATTTTGGGTGTTTAAATTCGAAATTTTACTTTTGCGACAGTGATGCAAAGAATGAACCAACCGTTCACCTTGATTTTAATTTAATAAATGACTGATCACTCGGTATTTAATTAGGCGGGGTGTCACAGCCCACTCCATCACAACAAATATCCATTCCAATTTCTTTAAATTCAGTGCCATTGTCACTATGCATTCGAATAATAGTGACACCGTGTTGGTTTTGTGGTGCACGACAGTTGATTATTAGGAATTCAACTGCATCAGACTGTTCTTTAAAAAACCCCATAATAGAGTATCTCAAAAAGTCATCAATAATTTCGAGAATGTATCTCTTACCACCTAAACTCTCCGATCAAGTAGGACCCATAAGATCCATGTGAATCAACTCCAAAACACATATGGTGGTAATGATATTCAACTTTTGATAGGGACTTAGAATTTATTTTCCTTATTAGCACGGTCCATAAACTGAGAAAGTTCGTTTCCCATGTGATGGTAAGCCATGGACTAGGTCCATTTTAACTAATTTCTCATGATCCATATGGTTCACATGACCTAGTCGTCGATGTCAAAGGTCTATAAAGGAGACCTTGTCACTGTTGCACACAATTGAGGACTTGGGCACAATCCTATGACGATGATCTTCAGTCCTCACTCCTAGTAGTAAAATTTCATCAGATTGATGATAAAATTTATATTTGAACCAATCAAAATTTATTGCAAAATTTTCATCGCATAGTCGTCTATCGTCTTATGCTAATTAAGCTTACTCTCAACCCTTTTATGTACAACACATTGTTTACTTTAGGAAATTTGGGTATTTCAACACATTTACGTTCTAACATACTAGACATACTCCTATCTCCAAAGGTGATTTTGCCTTCCTTGGGACCCTAAAGGTTGGTAAAAACTGACATGTCACCAGACATGTGCCTATATCACCCACTATCAAAATACCATTGGAAAGTATTTTGAACCTTGAGAGCAATGTGAACAACAAGGGATTTATCGTCTTGCTTAGGTGCCCAAGTGGAGGTAACTTTTTGTTTGCCCTTATCGTTGTAGGATCTAGTCAGAGCATTAGAAGCATTCTCACACGGCATAGACATCTATTCAAATTATTCCATTAATCTTTGTTAAAGAGTGACTAGGAACTCAACTTACTCTTTAAGACGAGCAAAGTCGGTACAACGGTGCGCAGGAGTATATATACATTGAGTTATTCCTAACGTGTAGTAAAACTCCTTAAGGTGAACTTTCCTTTGGTAAATAGTGTAAACATAGACATATTTGGGTATACCTTGATTCACTTTATTAGATTGAACTCTCTTTTTTGGTTTAAGTTAAGGCCCATAAGGATCTACCACATATTTCGGAACCGGTTAAGGTGTGATATGAAAAGTGGATATACTCCCGTAATCCATTTCTCGCCTCTCTCTCTCCATTCCTCTCTCCATTCCTCGCCTCTCTCCAAAACCTACAGTGGGATCGAGGAGAATATTTCCAACCTTCTTCTATGTATCTTCTATAGTATCCTTGACCTTCCGGGCACTTCTGGGATCTTTCTTGAGTTAAGTTACAAGGTCTTCAAGTTTCTCTCGAGGTTCCACAGATGATTGAAGATTTCTCGTAAAACTAGCCACTTTGTTGTTCAAGTTACCATTTTCCTCTCAACTAAAACGACTCTCTCCCCCAAAGAACCTATCATTTAGGACTCACTCTCTCTTGACTCTTTCAACTCCTTTTCCAAAGATAAAACTTTAAATGCTAAACCTTTGTTTTATTTTTTCCTTTTAAAGGATTCAATTTAAATCTCCGCATAAGCACGTCGAAGGTCACCCTATCCCTCACTCAAAACGTAATTACCTCACTCTTTTCTGAATGACTAGACTCACTATCGAGGTCATCATCTATATTATCTTTCTAACTAGTGTAAGGTGCACTAGATGTACTAACAAGACTAGTCGTGAATGCGGTGAAGTTACGTCCATCCAGTGATTCATCCCTAGAATACACCAACTTCACACCGCTCTCACTAAGCGTGGAATTGAAAGGAAGATTTTAATTTTTTTATCTCTTTAATCGCGTAGCATACTTGTGAGCTTTGTTACCCTTACCCTTGTACTAATAACACCTTTCTTCATCTTTCTTATGGTAATCTTTCTCAGAGATGTCCCCTCTTAAAAAGAAAATCCCCTACACTCCTTCTATCCTTTTCATACTACTTTTAGTAAATTCTCACCCATTTCCTCATACCACCATCACCTCATCATCAGATCAGCACATCTATAATCAAGATCCACTTCAAGTCTTCATAAGGAGGCCCAAATCTCCACCCTCGTCTTTAAATTTTCTTATCTTAGCATAGTCACTTTATTTTTACTTTAGCACTTTATTTCATTACATCACACACCTTAATCTCGAACCTCTATTATTAGTATTTGCTCACACTTTATTTTCATAAAAAAACCCAAAACAAGATAAATAGGGTTTACTTATAAATTTGAAAAGAGGGATTATCACTACACATCCTCACACTTAAAGCACGTTTATCTCTAAAAACATAATAGAGGAATACCCAGATTGAATTTATGGGTAAAACCCCACCCTACATTATTTTTGAAAAATGTGGACTTTGATGCCCCTTGGGCTACGTAGGCATCTTGGATAAATCCCTAGACTCGAGTCCTCCCTCATACACATTTGTAACCTTATTTTTATTATACATATATTCATGGATTTCATATTCTTGCATGCTTGTGTCTCGTCTGATGTGTTCGTTCATTCTTTTATAATGATTTATGATTTGGCAAACACTTACATTATATTTTAAATTATTATTTTGGGAACACTCCTAAGGATAAACTAGCTCCGTACTTTCTCATGATGCGAGTTAAATGATTTCATTATCTATTTATATTATGCACATAAGCACACACTTCGCAGAGTCTAACAGGAGAAGATTAACATATACCCATAAGAGACCAAAAGGGCGAAATGGGTGCCTTACACCTTCCCATTTAGTAACATATTCCTTGGACCCTTGAACTACTTGGTTTTGTAAGCATTAGTATTTTCCTTTATGTCATTCTCTTGATGTGACAATATTTCTTTTGCCTATTTTGTGAAAAACAGGCAGGCGACTCTATCTCTAGATATCATCCCACGTTGACGATGACCGAGCGCCCCAAGAAAGGGCATAATCCCGCACGCATTCCAGAAGAGAGGAAGGGGGAAGCCTTCCTCAACCCCCCTTGGGATGGCCACAAAAAACTTGAAAATGATGGTGTTAGGTCCAAAACTAAAATACGCATAAAAGGAGAATGAGGAAAATTTTTATTGATGAATGTAAAGTGTAATTTCAAAATGCTTATTATGAGCTTTGTGGTATGATTCTCAATATGGAAAAGTTTGCAATACCCTGTATTATTGGAAGTTATTTTAAAGAATTAATAGAGGATTTTATTTGGTTTTGGACTTAGTTGGAATAGTTAGGTAAGGTCATGGGTAAGTTGGTATCTTAGATAAGATTAAGGAGAAAGATATGGTTATTTAAGAGGGGGTATTATATTTAATTAAGAGTGAATAGTCGTAGAAACTAATAAATAGGCTCGAAACTAAGAAACGAGTCACACCCATGAGATCTGGAGCCACAAATACGACATAGGATCCCGCAACCGTGGGAGAACATGTCACACCCTGCCTTTTGGTATGAATGCACAAGAGAGTATATATATATATATATATATATATATATATATATATATATAAACCCTCACATAACTATAAAAACAAAAGATATAGCTTGTGAAATAATTGACCAAGAAGAATCGCACTCTTCTATAATTATATCATATATTTTATCTTATAATAATTCAAAATTTTCGTCTACTTGTTCCTCTACAATTAATACATTAATTTCATCAAATAGTTCCTCACTATCTTCTTCTAAAGGTTTATATTTACTAAATCTAATACTACTTTTTCCTATTCTATTTTCATATATTTTATTTTTTTCTGGATTTTTAGTATTAGTTATAGTTAATTGTGGTAATTTCCATTCAATTTATTCATATATACTACTATCAATTTTTTGTGCTTATATCATTTCTACATATTTACTATTAAAGGATTTTACTATACAGTCAAATTCAGCTCTAAAGTTTATTTTATAGTGGTTAAATAATTTTTCCATAACTCACAGTAACCAAGCTGTCTCTCTCTCTCTCTCAAAAATATCCGTTCAATTCTCAGACCACTTTCCAGCAACAATAGTACTGTAGATTATCTTGTAATTATAAGTTTTCTATTACTTGTAAATTATGGATTGTACTTTTGATTATCACTTGTAAATTAAATAGTTTGTAATCGCATGTTTTATTGTCAGTAATAAAATTTAAGGTCTTTATTATATCTTTTGGGTTAACCACTCTGAGTACTTAGATAATATTCTTATTATGTTTTGATATATCATTAAAGGATCCTTGATGATTTGTTTTTATGGGAAACATTGATATGAATATCTGATTGAACTCTAGAATGTTCAAAATTTTAAACTTTTCGGTGCCCTGTATGTTGCCATTGTCGCCGTTATTGTCGTTATGTTGGCATTTTTAGGCTTTAATGGGTTGCTACAGTAACTTGTAGTACTGTGAACTTGAGGAACTATTAGATGAAATTAATGTATTAATTGTAGAGGAACAAGTAGACGTAATTTTTGAATTATTAGAAGATAAAATATATGATATAATTATAGAAGATTGCGATAACTTAACAACTGAACAATTAATAGAAAAATATGGAAATTAAGATAATAAAGAAGCTATAATATCTATATACTGTGTAGAAGGAACTAATGAAGATAATATATATATATATATATATATATATATATATATATATATATATATATATATATATATATATATATATATATATATATAGGAAGGCTCACCTACATCATGATGTATACATCGCACCATATATCACACCTAGGTTTAGGTCCAATGAAGCCCTTTCTCCAAAAATTTTATTTTTCTCTTGAAATTAACCTTCTAATCAACTCTATTCAAAAATTTAGGTCAAAATATATTTTGTAGTTATTTTTAAAAAATTCACAAAAAACTGCTGGCGCAGACCCTTATAAATAAGGTATTTTGAGAAGTTTTTTGTGGATTTTTTTAAAATAGCTACAAAATGTATTTTGACCTAAATTTTTGAACATGGGTTTATTGTAATGTTAATTTCAAGAGAAAAATAAAAAATATGGAAAAAAGTGTCTTTTAGGGTCTACAATTAGGTGTGATGTATAGAGCATGATATATGTAAGCATTCTCCTATATATATATAAAGTAATGAATTAAAGTTACCGCAAAAAGCAAAACATTATTCATTATGAAAATAGTAGACATATTGTATTACCACCGCAGGGGTAAATTACATTTATTTGACATGAACAATAGTAAAAAATTGAAAAGTGCCACTCCTTGCTCCCATCTGGCTTATTCTCTGCCCACACAGTCACTTATGCAAATAGGTGACCGATATTTATCTCTAAATGGGAAGAGATATTATCCTCTTTTTCCTGGGATATCTAGATAAAAATGAATTAGCAAAAATAAGCTAAGCAGGCTTTACCAATTCTATAACAAATATGTGTATAGATGAGAGGTGGAGTGTTTATAGAATTAAGTGTTTGTATAGCAACACTAAAGAATTAAAGCTGATAATCCCATACTTCAGTTTATTAAGGTTTACATAAGAAATCAAGGATCTTTGAACTGATAATCTCATACTTACCAGCTCACTAGGGTGGTATTGAAATAAGTAAGCCATTAGTAAAACCAAATATAAATATTCCAAATCCTTTGGATAATAACTGGCTAGGCACACAATTAAAGTGACACTCATACATATGCAGCAATAAAATCGACTCTCAACATCGGATACCACAGGCTAAGTAGAAAAA
The DNA here is from genome assembly GCA_949130495.1 of Sambucus nigra. Classification (NCBI taxonomy): domain Eukaryota; kingdom Viridiplantae; phylum Streptophyta; class Magnoliopsida; order Dipsacales; family Adoxaceae; genus Sambucus; species Sambucus nigra. Next base: position 212,634,600 of record OX422213.1, on the reverse strand, counting down.
TTATGTGGGATAATACGGCAGTCTACTCCCTAGTTATTACTAATGCTTTTTCTATAAGAAAAACGCACAAAAGTACCGGAAAAAATGAATCGTTACAATGAACTGTTATGATATCAGTTATTAGATGAGAAGCGTTTAAATTTGATTGAATGATCATAATTAAAATACCAGTTGATATGAAAATATATGAGTATGGTAATTTCTACACATACTTGGAATCAAGTTTAGCTATCATTGAATGATATCAATAGCAGTTATCAAGTATGCAAAACTTGCTATTAAAGAGGTAAAAGAAACTTACTTGCTTGGTATTTCGAATGGCTTATGCATCAAAAAAGGATATTGGGAGGAGCTGGTACCTGATTCTCTATATAAATTTTTTGGTCATATAAGTATTTGTTAGAATTGGGGTTGATTTAGTCAATTTATCTAAAAAACTGTATCGTTTAAAGTTTTGAGGGTTTAATTGTAAATAACTCGGGACTTTAAAATCTTGGACTTAAGGTTATATTTGAACTTTGGTGTAGGAGACTTTTTGTCTTAAAATACTCTGAAGTACTTATAGGCAAAGTTTATGGTTCAAATTCATAAGTTGAAAAAGTAAGGAGAGGTCAAATTATAATTTTGGAACAATATTTCAAAGTTAAAACCTCATTTTTCCATAAGTTAGTCAAGACTGAACCAAACATGGCTTACCTTATATCATTCTGACTAGAAAAATAAAATAAAAATATGGGAAATAATTTCAGAAAATTTTGATTGGCCACGTGCCCTCACACGCGTGGTCAATATTTCTATTTAAAACTTCATCTTCAACCTCTCGATGGTTGACTTTAGGATTTTAGATTTTTAACATTGAATATATCCTTCGTTTCTACACCACTTGAGATGATTTCTAAACAAACTCAACCTAAAATTTCATAAGGAATCTAAATATATAGGTTTTATAATTTGAATTGCAGTATATCGTAAGTTATATAACTATGTGTTTTGCCAAAATTTTGACTTAACATTCATGGCTTTCAAGAATATGGCAGGGATTCTTATGAACCTCATTTGGTTTCGGCTATGTTAAGGAGTATTTTTGTTTTGATTTCAAGGTTTGAGATGGATTTTACCGGGAGAATTTAAGGGTGCATTTAGTTGTGGAAAATAGTTTTCTATTTCCCTTTTTCATATTTTGTGTTATAATTTGGCAAAGTATGCCCTCTAAATGAGAATAAGAACGTGATTTCATGGAAATTATTTTCCAACATAAGCTAATCTGGAAATCATAAAATACATGTTTTCAAGAATTGCTTAAGTTAATATATAATTTTTCACTCATGCTTCCTATCTTAATGGCGCATTGACAAAGATATCGAGAAAAAAGTGGCAATGAAAAATGGAAAATAGTTTTCCACAACTAAACGGACCCTGAGATTTTCATTTTTTTGGTTTGAAAAACACTTTTAACAAATTGAAGCTTATTGTACAAATTAATGGGTTTTGATCATTGGACTAGAGTTCCTAAGGTTCTAGTGAACGTATTCTTAACTTCAAATCAGATCTTTAAGCTTTCTATCAATATTCACCATTAAAGCTCAAGCTTTAATGATGTAATTTCATGTTATTCTTATTCTACACTATTTTAAACGTAAAAGCTTTAATATTATGATTTCTCTCAGCATAGCAATCATACAGAGATCGTTTGAAAATAAAAGAACTGACTATAATGCATGAAATCATTATGTACATGTTTGGAGTGAATTTTCCATACTTTGAATATGCTTATGGTGTGTGTTTTAACCAAGGTTCTAAAAAATGCGGGGCGTGATCTAGGCGTGGAGGCCAAGCCTTAAGCCTTAGAAGCCTAGGCGGGCCTTGGCGTAAAAAGGCGTGAAAAGGCGTTTAGGTCTTTTTAATATATTTTAATATTTTTTAACCATACCAAGGCTATTAAAATACTAAAACTGTACATATCAAAAAAATATGTCTGAATATTTGCAAATAAAAATACTATTTGATTATTTTGGATGAGATAATGGTCCGGTTTGCAAAAAAATCTTTAAAAGGCGATATCGTTTTACTAAAGCATTGTTGTTTTTAGAGAAAAAGTATGCCTTAAGGGTTTTACCAAGCATAAGGCGTCAAAATCTTAAGGCGGGGAGTTTCTCCCAAGCCTCAAGCCTAGGCGTGCCTAGGCGGGTTTTTTAGAACAGTGGTTTTAACTGATGAAAACATGGGCTATTTTTGTACTTCATCAGGGAATTCAATTAGTTGCCGGTGGAGGTGGATTTCAGGAAAAAATTCAAGGATTTCAAGGTGAGTTTTAAAACTTCACATGTTTGCATAATGCTAACATGTGTTATTCTTGTCTTCTAGTTCTAATGTGTTGCATATGTGGTCAGGGGATTATGTGAAAATACTCAAACTTTGGAGGTTAGTCATTGTTTAGTAAAATATTAAGGTATATAGCCTTACAAGTATACTTTAAAAAAATTTAGGGGTATTTTGGTAATTTATAAAATTTTAAATGCTGAAATTGTGATTTTTGTTAATTGAAGTCTAGAGGATTAATTTGATATAAAGTTAAGGTCTATACGGTGAGTATAAGTCAAGTTATGTTTGTTTGAATTTTTTAGGGTCTAGTTTATAATTATTAAAATTTCAGGGTGTTTAGGTTAATTTAATAAAGTTACGTGGCATCAAGGGTAGTTCCATTCTTCTTTAGGAGACTTTTGAATTTGAGGTCATCCTAAGGGTTTAAAATAAATACTTTAGGGATTCGGTTATTGGTATGTTTGGTTTTGAAAATTCTCGGGTATTACAGAACAAGGCACAACTATGACCTTATCGACTCGCTATCCCTCCGCAGCCCACTCACGGGGGGAATTGATAGGTTATATCTAAATGGGATTATACTATAATTTTATCTAGTTTTTCACCCTTTCTCTTAAAGATAACGTACATAAACCCTCGTCTCTTCATCCCTAACATCTTAAACCCTAAAAATCAATTAACACATACATTTAAACCTTTAGTATAAGACCTTACACTTATAATTTAGGAATGATTCAAGAGTGAAAGATGATCATAATTTAAGGATATTATGGATCCAAGATCAATTTTGTGAGGTGAAAGATTTAACATTTCAATCTTTGTCGATGTTAATCGTTTGAGGTAGGTGTTCATCCTCACATGCTTATTTTGTGTGCTATACATGTTCACTCTTTCTTGTATGCATATATTCCATGCCTTGTGTTTCACCTTTAAATTTAATTTACTTGAAATCGTATATTATTCTTGCTACCCACATGTTCATGTGATTTTGTTTCGTGTCGAGTAGTTGGGGAAAACTTGGTTAATAGACTTGCGACATACATTGGGTTATAGAAATTGTGTATAATTATAATGCCTAATTTTTAGAAATTTATTTTAATGTTATATATGATGAATTGGGTGAATGACCTTGATGATGATATTTTCAGAGGATGCATAGGCAGTTCTTTGCCAAACCACCCTTAGACAAGATGTGATTTCAGGTTATTTTCTTGTCTTGTACCTTGAGAACCTTGATATGGTCCCTTAGGTTATTAACACGTTATGTTATGTTATGTTATGTTATATTATGTTATGTTATGTTAGGAAGATGAGGGGATTAACCTATCCTTCCTTATGATTTTATTTTGAGGGATTGTATTGTGACGTTGTTTTGGGATATGAAATGTTCGAAGGATAAATCATTAGATAATGAATGAGAGTTCATACCGTATTGAGAGAAGTGCGGTGGGGATTTTGCATATGAAAAATTTAAATAAGTGTAATTTTTTCACCGGCATTGTCAATTTATGTATTTGGATTGTGTGCAAGCTTGCCATGCAAGATGATGGTTTTTACAACTAGTTGATTATCTTAGCCTAAGACTATTCTGTGAGTACTAAATAAATGAGGTTTCAGATAAACGAAAAAAAGTTTATAAATAAAGGTAAAAAGGGATTCATAGTGATTAAAATAATAACGTAAAATAATTATTCCCTAAACTAAACTAGAACCAAAATAAGTGATACATTTTTAACTTAGAAATACTAAGAAAGTTACACTAATAAATGTAAAGAAAATTTAAATGTAAAGGAAAATGGACTTATCATAAAACATGAAGAAAATTACAGTAAATCTACCTTACAAATTACTTTGAAGAAAATGAAATGATAAACTATGATAGAAAAACTATAAAGAAAGAAAAATAAAAGGAAAGGAAAAAAAGGGTTTTAATGTGTATAAGTAGATTTTTATTGAGGGAGTCCTTTCATTTGCATGAAGGGGTGAATTTAAATTTTTCTACAATAACTAACTCTTTTTAGATCCAAGTAACTTTCGATTTTAATTTGAATTAAATATATGCAATGACCACTCTTATTTTGTTCAAATAACATCTAATTCGAATTAAAATAATAACCTCTTGAAATTGCCCACTACTTTAACAAAAAATTCCTATAACAACCACCATATAACAACCATTAACTTTTTCCATCATCTGGACACATTTTAAAAAATATCACGAGATGTACCTGACAATATATGGTGTAAACATACCCCCTGCACCACATGAGTTTTGAGAAAAATCTAGATAGTGGAGACTTGATAATTCTAGTCTTGAATAAGCTTCATTGAATTAGTGAAATGTACATAACTTTCTAATTGAACTAGTTTAAAAGATTATAGTATAATTGCAAAATTTATTTTCCCGATTTGAAATTTTATCATCACTATATAAAGTGAATAATTTCAGCCCTTTTAACTTCGAAGGTTACCAAGGACGGTGAATAATCTCAGCATTTTAACCTTTAAAGGTCACCAAAGATGGTTAATAATGTTAGCATTTTTAACCATTGAAGATAACCAATGATGGTGAATAATCACCGAAAAAATTTAAACTTTTAAAGGTCACCAAAGTTGGTTAAAAAGTGTAACATTTTTTTTTATCTTCGAAGGTTTATACAGATGGTGAATGATCATATAACATTTTAAAATTTAAAGGGTCACTAGAGATGGTGAAAAATTGCAACATTTTTTTACCTTCGAAGGTCACCAAAAAGGATGTGTAATCATAAAATTTTCATACCTCGAAGGATCATTAAAGATGGTGGATAATTTCAACCTTTATTTACTTTCAAAGGTTAACAAAGATGATGAATAATTCTATGGAATGAACTATAACAGTAAATAAATTCGACCTTACTTCCCAAGATTGCCATTATTTGTGTATTTGAACTATAAAATGATCCATATACCAAAACAAAGACTTAAAATTCAAGCTTGTAATAAAAAAAGTGACTCATCATTTGGACCTCTATGGATTGAGTTATGATCATTTTACTAAAATGCATTTTCGGTGACTGGACAAAATATTGTGACAATCCAAAATTTTAGCTTGAATTCCCAAGCATAGAGTTATTTATGTATTTTGAACTAGAACATGAGTCATATACGAAAATAAATATTTAGAAGTCAATATTCCAATAGAAAAAAAATGGTTTGTCATTTAGACCTCTATAGATAAAGTTACGATCTTTTTACTAAAAACATTTCGGGTATCTACACAACCCGAAAATGATATCAATGCTATTGTCAAGTCAACAAGATTCTAATTATTGGTATTTAAATTTATTCCTCATAACTATGGCTCCATATTTTTCAAGTCAACTGGTTTGTAAATAATATAAAAATAACGTCTTACCCAATTCCAACTAACCGCCACTGTAGTTCACTATGTATAAGTGGCGATTTAGATGATAAACATCTCGAGGAGTGATTAAGATTTTTATTGTTGTCCACATAATCCAAATCACTTTGAAAGGGATTAAAACTATGCAATTTATTCTGCAAGAGAATAACATTCAACCCCCTTGCTTGAACTTCGATAAACAACCATTCTTCCATGCGTATATAGATTTAACAATAACTTTAAGGGACCCCCATGCTTTGGTCCTGAGAGTGCGCGATTCTCTGAAGGAGTAAAATTATTTAATTAGATGTCAAACCCACAAACAAATTTTAATTAACCATAGAACATGCAAGTGATTCAAATCAAGCATGCAAAAGAGACACAGTTTTAGGAAGAACCCCCAAAGCGAAAATCCTTTTATTTCACTAAAGCTATGCAAATCGCAACTTATAATAGAATAGAGAAATATAACAATGAATTCCCACGATAACTCATAAAGATCGCAACCTTCAATTAATAATGATTCCCTTGAGAACTACAAATAATGCAATCTTCTTCCTTCGGTAATGATTCTCGCAAGAATCACAAGGGAAGCAGAAGAAACTCATTCTCTATAATAAAAACTTCAATATAGAAGTGTTTGAGTTCCAAAGGTGATTCACAAAAGTATTTGTGATTGATTGTATGAATCAAAACGCGTTTTGCCCTATTAAAAAGTGACTATTTACAACAGGTCTGCAGTTTTCGTAAATCAAAAGTCTTAACAAATTTCTTCACGAAAGCAGGTATTTATAGGCAAATTCAAATTTCAAGGTGATGAAAAGTCGTTAGAACGAGATCATTAGGTTATTCGAACGAGATGACTATCTCATTAGAAGCAATCATCTGAGGACCCATCGAACGATCTCTAAAAACCAAAACAGTACGCCTTCGTTTGAACCATATTCGATGTAGGCCATCAAACGATACTTCAAATGACACAATCTTGTCATTCTAACGAGATCACAATCTCGTTTGAACAAGGTGTCTAAAATAAAATATTTTTTAAGTTTAAAACACTGTTCGAAAAAGTGTTTGAAAATGCCTCGTTTTGAAAAAAATCAGTTTAGAAAAAATATCCCAGAACTTAGTAAAAACTCTACATAACACAAAACTAATTCCATACCAAATATACATGACGACGTGGAGATGTTGAAGTTACTTGAAATTAGAATCCGTCTTCTTGAATGTGTGAACGTGAAATGTCTTGACGGATGTAACGAGATACGTCGTACTCAATGTAAACTAGATATTCGGGACAATGATGGAAAATATGTCCTTACAAATCTCCCTTTATGGCTATTTCGGTACAAAATAAAAAATCTAAATTATCCAACAAAAATCTTATACAAATCTAGTACCCTTCCAAGAACCCACAAACGGAAAGATACTAAACATTTAAGTCTTCAAAATCTTCAGCTTTTCAAATCTTTAAATCTCTTGCTTTCTCTTGAACTTCTTTTTGAGAACTTTGTTAAATTATATACTTTTCATAAGTGTACCTACACACAGTAGATAAAAGAAATATACCTCGTGACATATCGAGTTTGAAATAAGATAAACATCATAAATCAAATCAAATCAAACTAGTAAATCAAGCTCTCTCACTCCACCATAATTAGTTCTCCCCCTTTTTATTTATCCAAAATAGACAAGAAAAATAATAAAAAATAATAAATAGGTGTGTGTCACAAGAATCATGGAATATCATCACAAAATAATGCAATATGAATCAAGTAATCATAGACTAAGCAAAACCAACTATTTTTGAGTTTTTCAATTTTAGAAAAAAAAAAACAATCGTACAAAAACAACACGCCATGAACTAACACTAAGATAACAAAATCATAAAAATGGAATGAATGGGTGTGAACAAATTCGATAGGGAGATCAACTCAAATATTCAGAACATATGTGCACGATGAATTTTGGATACTCCTAAGGAATGAACTCAAAATTGTCCTTAGGTGTAAAAATATTGAATTCATGTGGTATCGATTCAATCTAATCAACAAATAAAGTGTCTAAAATGATTTCTGCACCAATAACGCCCAAAACTACGTAATTTTTCTACGAGACTTTTTTAGGACGTGCAAACCCATTGATCTTCAACTTAACTCCCTTACAACTCACATATATAACATTTTACTTAACTCTTTTTTTGAAGAAATCAATTCTCATACATAGCAAAGCATTAATGTTCTTTGAATTTAGCTTAACACTTTATATTTTTTCCTTTTGAGTGATTTTAATCTTTTAGACTCTTTTCTTTTGTAAATGTTGGCGCTTCACGCAAAGATCTTTTTACCTTTTACTTTCATAGCCCGAGCCATTGCTATTTTAAACACCCCATTCTGTTACCCCTTAACTCTCCTTAGGTCCCTAGTACCTCCCTTCATCACTATAAACCCAGGTCACGTCCCGAGTACTGACCTGGAAGCCATCGGGCACCCCCGGCTCAGTTTGACCCAAAAGTCAAACTCCTCGTCTCAACCGAGACTCAATGAATCTTAGAAGGGCACTGAATACCCTTTCCAACAGTCTACCCCGTGCGCGATTCTGACTTACCATGCGGGCGAACGCGCCATTTGCATCCGAAACCTGACCTAGAGGCCACCGGGCGCTCCCGGGCTCTATTTGACCTATGTTAACTCTTCAGCTCGACCGAGGATGAATGAATCTTCGAAGGAAACTGAATACCCTTTCCAACGGTCCATCCCGTACGCAATTGCGACTTTCCATGCGGACGAGCGATCCGTTTGACTCCGGGAAGCCACCGAGCGTTTCCAAGGCTCGATTGACCAAAGTCAACTCTCCAAACCGGGTCAAACTCTTTGGAATGTCAAAGTACATCTCCTAACCTTTCCAACGGTATGACTCGTGTGCGATTCGGACTTACCATGCGGATGAACGCGCCATTTGCGTCCACACGATTCCCCGTCCGATGAACCGACAAACCCTTCCGAGCCACATTTGACCCAAAGTCAACTCCCAAACTCGGGAGCGGTCCAAGGAATTTCGAAGGTCTCTGAAATACCTTTCTAACGGTATGACCCGTGTGCAATTCTGACCAATGGTTTGCCCTCGGCGGCCAATTTTCCGAAAAAGCCTGAGGCGCACTACCAAATGGCAGGTCCCAGATCCTGCCTATCGGCACCTGCCGATAGGCAGTACCATGATAGGGCCGATCGGTAGTCCCCTGGGGTTATAAAAGGAGGCCTTGGCCTCATTTTCATGGGGAGCCCAGATCTGATAGAAATCTCTCAGAACGAATCCCAAAAACCTCTCTCGAAGGCAGCGTGATTTCAACTTCCAAATCCCTCTTTTATCTTCACTTTTCATCATCATTTTCATCAAACTTGGTGAATTAACCACTTTCCATCATCATCCAAGCTCAAGGGCTGCTCTCTAACATTCAAGATCAAGCTCAAGATCTTCAAGAAGGTCCAACTTTCTCAAACTCTCTCTCTTAAATTCTCTTGAATTCCCAATAACTTGTTTTCTTACTTAGCACTTTTATAATCTCATCTCACACATCCTAATATACTTTTTATTTAGTATTATTTCACATCTCTTATTTTCATATAAATCAAAACTCCAAAACAAGGAAAAGAGGGTTTGCTCATAAATTCCAAGTAGGGATTCTCACACTTTTTCCACATTTTTCTCACAACTAAAACACCTTTTCTACACACACACACACACTTGCAAATAAGAGATCCCACATTTAGATTTATGGGATAAACCCCACCCTTTTGCTTTGTATGCGAACTATGTGGACTTTGATGCCTTTATAGTCTACGTAGGCATCTCGGGGTAAAACCCGAGACTCGAGTCCTTTCTCTCACTTTTTCTCTCATTTCCTATTTTCTCTAAATCCATTTTTCTTATATTATATATATCCTTAGTCTTAGTGACACATTACTCCATGTGCGTTATCGTTCCTTTATAGCGATCAATGTAGGGGTAATCGTGTAAATCTTATTTTTCTAATATTACTTTTATAATCTTCCTATGGATGACTCGCTTTATCTTTTCCATGATACAAGCCGAGGATTCCTACCTCCATTCTATATATATACACATGCACACATCTCACGGGGGGAAAACATAAAGGAAAATAGCAAATATCCATGAGAGATCGAAAGGGCGGAATGGGTGCCTAACACCTTCCCATTTCGTAACTAAGCCTCCGAACCCTTTTCGAATCATTTTGGTTTTGCACGCACCAGTATGTCTTTGGATGCCATCCTTCGGGGTGGATTCCTCTTGTTCTTTTGTCTGTTTTGAATAAAATATACTGGCGACTCTGAATCTCTCTACATTTTTCACACCTCACAAAATCGACGCCGACCGAAGCGCTCTCCCGAGAGGGGACGCGCGGGACCCGAAGGATTCCTCCTCCCTCCGCGGCGGGGATGGCCACAGCTATTAAATTACACATTTAACTGGAGATATAAATATTCAGTTTTTTCAATCCGGACAATCGTTCTTACAAGTCCTATTTTTATTATCTCCTTTTATCGCATTTGGTTCGTTTTATAGGCAGGAATGAGATGAAAACACCTAGACCAGCATGTGACAGATGAGTGCAATGCTCAAAATAAATCCATGCACGTGTGTATTAAAGGATACAATAAGACAAACATGTAGAAAATAATCACTAATCACATCTCAATGACTCTAATACACTACAAAGCACAAGGATGAAATGATGTAGCGTCTCAAAATACTATAAAAAATCATGTGGATAATGGAATGATATTGTGATTTGGCAGTCCTAAATGTCCATCCATGTAAAGTGTAAATAGACTATAAAAATCTTTTTGTATTTTTTCAAAAATTTTATCAAAATAAAATCTTTTTACCATTTTCACTTTTCTTAAAAATCGAAAATATTTTTGAATTTTTCTATTTTCTTAAAAATAAAAAATCTTTTTGTAGTTTTGCAATTTTTCTTAAAGATCGAAAATCTTTTCGAATTTTTCTAAAATATGAATAAGAAAAATAAATACAATGATAGTACATACTAGCAATAATCATGAATGATATTAGTATGAAAAATATTCTGTGCTAGCAAACAAGTCTAAAACTCAATCAATAGGTCCGGAGGAGTTCTCCAAAGGTGGTGGCATCCTACGAAAAACATCCATCGAATCATGTGAAGTTTTGACCAAATACTCAACTTGCTTTCGAAAACTCTCAAAATATCTCATGTGATGTGTGGGAGAATGTGGAGTAACATATGTTGGAGTGCATGTGGGAATAGGTGTAGTATCATAACATGGTAAATACCTATGAGTCACATTACCCAACTTAACGCAAAATTCCCTAAGGTGTCCTCTTTTCTTACAATGAGAACAAGAATAAACGGTCCTAGGAACACCTCTCTCAAAACGTCTAGGATGCGCTCTCCCAGAGGGAAACAAGCGCCTATGTGGGTTAGGTTGAGAGCCATAAGGATTTATCACAAACTTAGGAACCGACTCGGGTGCAACATGGGAAATGGACGCACCGTCATAACCTATTCCTAGTTTGTCAACATTGCCCAAAGCGGGACCGAGGAACATCTTTCAAATCTTCTTAGATGTGTCCTCTATAGTGACTTTGACCTCTCGGGCACGTTCAAGATCTGAAAGAGTGTCCCTACACAAGTGTGTTTCAAATCAAACCAATTTTCAACAAAAATTATTCAACTTTTTATGCGCACCAAACCAAGTTGTGAAAAATCAATTTTTACTTTAAACCAATTTTATCTTGATTAATCCTAAACATCTAGTGATTAAAGCAATTAAAGTAAAGTAAAGTAAAGTAAAGTAAAGAATACTCACAACGCAGGATGTACGAGGAAAAACCCAATAAGGGAAAAAAACCTCGGACGACCCAAGCCATACAATCACTATGAATATGGAATTACAACGAATAGACGAAAGACTCACTCAACGACTTGATCCCCACGGGTCTTGATGCTCTTACAATCTTCAACCACTCCTCTCACAGTGCCCACGCAGAAAGTCCTTCTTCCACGATACCTGTCCACAACACACGCGTCCACATATGTCTCGATGTCCACCGAATGGCTTTGATACGTCTACGATGTCGAACAGGAAGTCCTTCTCTTTTCTTTACCGAAAAACCTAGATGTTCAAGTATAGAACAAACCTTCTCGGTGAATCAAGATCACATAAACATATAGTAATGATAACTCGGATCTTTGCAAACTCTAAGGATGTGTTTAAGCTTTGAAACCATAGAAAAACATGTGCAAAACTCGTATTGGATTGAAAACTATTTTCAAGATTGCACACCACACAAATTCTGACGCAACCATGCTTTGAATAGGAAAAATTAATCGCCTCAAAAAATGTGTCGCTCGAACGAGATTGACCAGTCGTTCGCGCGACATAGCCATCTCGCTTGAACGAGATACAACTGTCGTTTGAACGAAAAGCGTGTCTATTTGAGTTTTTCTTTAAAGCGTTTCTTCCAAAAGATATCCAATTAAGTCAAACTCTTTTTCGAGCTTATCAAAATAAAACAAAGTGTAAAACATTTAAAACACTTCAAAAAATATTTAAAATTATTTTTTCTTATAAAATTACATCCTTATCTTTTATAAAAATAATTTCGAATCTCATTAATAATATGCATTCATACCTGTGTGATCTCGGAATGAAATTATCTTGAAGACGAATAAACTTGCACCAATTAAACTTCGGCACGATTAAATCTTTGAAGCTTTGCCGCAACGTCTTTAATTTCTTCAATACGTCATACACCAAGTGGGATCATGACAAAAATAAAATCTCCCTATGACATATTACAAACACAGTTTTGTTCACGGAATTAAGTTAAACCATTAAAGGGACTCAATTGGAAATTTATGTCCTTACAAATCTCCCCCTTTGACTATTCTGGGACAAAACTAAAGCAGTGAAATGCCTAAGCCGGGCTGTCAAGCCGTATGAATCCTAAATCCCATCCCATAAACCCAAAATAAAAAATACAGGACACGGACTAGTATATGTAGCACCGACAAGCATGAACTGTTTGAATGTGATGAAGACTTGAAATCTCAAATCTCTGAAGCATACCTACACACATGAAACATACAAACAATTACCCAGTGAAGTATGGTGGAACAAATGAAACCAATATATATATATATATATCCAAATGATACCAATTTTACAATAGATACCAATATGAATAAACTCTGAAAAATCATTTGTTAAACAATTGAGCAACAATATGATACCAATTTGTAAAATATGTAATCAAACAACATTTAAATCATATCTCAATAAACATGCTCAACAAATCTCCCCCTACATCACATACATCTCTCCCCCTTTTTTGTCTCGAATAGACAACCCGGTGAAAAGATAAACCAATCAAAAAGTTTCTAGCATAAAGATATACCAAATGAAAATTGCTAGATAATCATGAAACAACCAGCTAAATATGACCAAGTAATGACAAATCAGTAGCTAGTAAACAAATGAATCACATAAAGAATATAGCAATCTAATCAGGCGTGAGAAACAGAATCATATGCAAAATATCAATTTTGAAACAATATAACCTGCATATAAACCAGTCAGTACAGAAAGCTTCCAGTAGTACCAAAAAATACACCACAATAACCAGGGAGCTGCAAACAAAAAGAAGCAAAAAATTCCCAGACTGTCGTTCGAACGAGCCAGGGACGTCGCTCAAACGAGATGAGGACGTCGCTTGAACGAGACTTCTCGCGACATGGAGATGTCGTTTGAATGACTTCTCGCGACAGGACAAACTTTCCCAGATTCCCAAAAATATCATAAAATTTTGCCCAGTGAAAAAATTTCCAAAAAAATCACACTGGAAGGTCCTGACAGCTACAAAACAGTGCTAAAACACTATGCTTTTTACCCAAAACGCAAAAACGCATAAAAACTAACAATGCGAGTTACATGCAAACATAGTACTTATGTTCTCAAACATGGACATGTAATGTATGGGCGTGGAACTAAAACAAATGAGTCACAATTCCAACACATAGAAAAGATTAAGAAGATCTAATTGATAGTGATTAATCATCTAACTTTATCATAGCCACATGACAATTAAACTGTGAGCTTAATGAGCCAATCATACTACATGCACACAAATCCAGATTTTTGATGATTCTACAAACAATAGTGTAAAATTTCAATGTTTTAGCATTAGGATTAGATGTGCAAACTCGTTTAATTTTCTCTAACCAAACTCCCTCATATATACATACTTTTTCAAGTTCTTTTGAGGTTTCTAGCATTCTCAACTTAGAGAAAATCTTATTGGCCCTTTTCTTAGCATTTTGCTTTTTCTTTTGGGCTCTTTTAAACGGTGGCTTTAATGACGAGTCAATTTTAAACTCTCACAACCCTTTCCCGTGAATCAGTCATCATTTTTTAATTTTGATATCAATACAATTCCTCACAGTAAACGATTCTTACTTGCACACTTCTCCTTAAGTCTACTTACGCATAGATGACAAGATTGAGATAAAAACGCCTCACTAAATTTAAATATGCAAGAGAAGTCAAACATTCATATAAACTCGTGCATGTGTGCATTAATGGCATATATAAAAAGTCGAATAAAAATGCATATCAACTTCGAAATTACCCCATAAAAATAATGGTTAAGATCATTATAAGCATCGATAATAATGACCAAATGTCCTAGACACATGGATATGAAACGATGGGGGTCTAAGCACACCAATATGCCACATCAAAGATGTAAACTCAAACACAAAAAAAAAATCACAACCAAACAAGAAAACAAATTATTTTCGGTTTTTGAAATTTTTATCAAAAATAAAATCTTTTTGTATTTTTCAAATAAGACTCAAACAAATGAAAAATGTAATACAAAGAGATAAACATGTAATAACACTAGGAAGAATATATCATGGAGAAAAACTAGCGTATGACAAACAATATACTCCAAGCGACTATCCATAAGAAATAGCATGTGACGAATCATGTGCAACCATGTGAGAATCAACCAACCTAGCATTTAACATCTCCAAAATGGATTTCCTAACCCAAATCGGTGTACACCTAACAAAACGGGTTTTGGGAATCATCAGGACACTACATTTAAACTTTCTCGGGTCCTTTTTAATATCATAGCAAAAACTCCTAAGGTGACCTTTCCTACCACAATGCGAACATGTGTAAACTTGAGAAGGAACGGGACCTTTAGGTTGACCTTTTCTAACATCCTCGGATGTGATTGATCCTCTAAAACAAGTAATGGTTTTGGCATTAGCAATGAAATTATTAGAACAAGACGAGCCATTACCATCACTACACAAACTACTCGAGTCATTAGAAACACTTTTAAATTTCAAAACTTTGGACTCAAACAAAAAATTAAGCTCCTCAAACTTTAGGGGCTCCTTCTTTAAATTATCAATTACCCCTAGAAGGTTATCTCGCTCCCCCTCAATATGAACAAACTTATCCCTAAGATCCTTTTCTCTTGCAACAAAATCATTAATCTAATTATTTTCCTCAACGGCACAAACCCTAGAATTTCTCAAATCCTCTAACTCTTTTTCTAAAATGAGGACTCTATCATCACTCTCCTTTTTACACAATTTTAACATATTAAAATCATTAAACAAGGAACCAAACTTCTCACGACAAATATCTCTTTGAATTTAAAATGTTTGTAAATATTCAATCATATTTTTAAAACATGAATTTTCTTTCTCCAAAACTTCAATACGTTTTGCAAACCTCGTACTATATTGAAATCTATTTTCCAGATTGCACCACCTTTTAATTATGATGAAACCATGCTTTAAATAGGAAAAATTTACTGCCTCGAAAAATGTGTCGCTCGAACGAGATTGACCAGTCGTTCGCGCGACATAGCCATCTCGCTTGAACAAGATACAACTGTCATTTGAACGACATGCGTGTCAACTTGACTTTTTCTTTAAAACATTTCTTCCAAAAGAGATCCAATTAAGTCAAAATCTTTTTTCGAGCTTATCAGAAAAAAATGAAGTTTAAAGCATTTAAAACACTTTAAAAAACATTTTAAATTATTTTTTCTTATAAAATTACATCCTTATCTTTTATAAAAATAATTCCGAATCTCATTAACAATATGCATTCATATCTGTGTGATCTCGAAATGAAATTATCTTGAAGACGAATAAACTTGCACCAATTAAACTTCGGCATGATTAAATCTGTGAAGCTTTATCGCAACGTCTTCAATTTCTTCAATATGTCATAGATCAAGTGGGATCGTGACAAACCCTATGACATATTGCAAACACAATTTTGTTCGCGGAATTAAGTCAAAATAATACAGGGACTGAATTGGAAATTTATGTCCTTACAAGATCTCACTCAAGTTGGGATACACGGTCATTAAGTTTATCATGAGTATCTAATGAAGATTGAAGATCTCCCATAAGACTAGCCACAGTGTTGGACAATTCACTCATTTCTCGGCCTAAGATAATCAACTGCCACACAAAGAAACTATCACCTTCTCGATTTGACTCGTCAATTCCTCACACACCCTCAATACTTCTATCCCTCTCTCTTAAAATCTAACACCCTAAGACTCAAATCTTTGTTCAACTTTTTAGTTTTCAATGTCTCGATGTATAAATCACTAAAAGCCTTTTGGAGCTCACTTTTACCTCACTTGATATGTCATCTTCACACTCACTATCTCCCAAATGACTCGAAATATCATCGAGTCTCTCACGTTTACAAGTTTCCTCATCTTCATGGGACCAACTATATGTTCTCACGTGACTAGCCGTGAAAGCAATGCACTTTTCATATAGTGATTCTTTTCCGGAATCATCCAACTCGATGTCACTATCGCTAAGAGTGGCCTTATTAGAAATTTTCTTACCCTTTCTATTTAGTATAGTGGGACAATCAAAAGTCTTGTGCCCTTCGCCCTCGCACTCAAAGCACCTTATATCTTCCTCTTTCTCACCGCTATCTTTGACCTCATCTTTCTTTTCATTTTTCTCAAAAATCTTTTTATTGGAAGAATTATGTTTGGAAAATTTGAGAATTTTTTTAAATTTTTTTGCAAATAAAGCCAAGTCATTGAAATCATACTTTCCCTTAGAATCAGACCCACAAACTCTTCCCTTTTTCTTTTTCTTAATTTGAGTCTTTAAAACTATCCCTCTATTCTTAGGCTTAATGGTTTTGGGAAACATGTCGATTTTATAACTTTGAAGGTCTCCTATGAGTTCTTCTAACCTAAGTGTATCTAATATCTCCAATAAGTTCAAAACATTTACCTTAGGAATGAATCGGGAAGGGAGTGGCCTCAAAATCTTTTTCACAACTCTTGACTCCTTAATTCTCTCACCCAAATTAAAACTCGTGTTAATAATTTCTGACAACCTAGCATAAAATTCATCGAAAATCTCAGAGTCTAACAAAGTGATGGTCTCAAATAGGGTGGTCAAATTTCACAATTTAGACGCTTTAAAACTGTTGGTACCCTCATGTGTCAACTGGAGGATTTCCCATGCCTCTTTTGACGTGGTGCGCATCATGATACTACGAAACTCGTCTGGGGTGACGATTCCAGAAATAGCACTAATTCTACGGGAGTCGTAAGTACTCCACTTAAATTCATCATCAGTTGAATTAGACACGGGTTTGGGATTAATAACATTATTAACTGTGGTAGTGGGAGGAGTCCACCCTCTTTTACAAACAAGATAGAGTCTTTCATCAAATTTTTTTAGAGTGAATCTTAAACGGGCTTTCCAATAAGCATAGTTCTATCCATAAAAAATAGGCATCCTATTATATAAGTTCTCCATCAGAAAGTTTGAGATTTTTTAAAATTAATTTTTTACAATAATTGATATCTCAAAAAAATTTTGCGAAAAGGATTTCTCGATAATTTGGTGAAACCAACTTTGATACCAATTTGAGAGTGCATGATCCTCTGATGGAGTAAGCTTATTTAATTAGATGTCAAACCCATAAACAAATTTTAATTAACCCTAAAGCATGTAACTATGTGATTCAAATCAAGCATGCAAAAAAACACAGTTTCAGGAAATACCTTTTATTTCAGTAAATTTATGCAAGTCACAACTTACAATACAATAGAGAAATATAACAATGAATTCCCACGAGAACTCACAAAGACCCCAACCTTCAATCAATAATGATTACCTCAAGAACCACAAAAATTATAATCTTCTTCCTTCGATAGTGATTCTCGTAAGAATCACAAGAGCAACATAAGATACTCCTTCTCTAAAATATTAAATTCAATATAGAAGTGTTTGGGTTCCAAAGATTATTCACAAAAATATTTGAGATTGATTGTGTGAATTAAAAAGTATTTTGCCTTATTAAAAAGTGAAGACTATTTCTAGCAGGACTGCAGTTTTCGTAAATCAAAAGTCTTAACAAATTTCTTCGCAAAAGCAGGTATTTATAGGCGAACATAAATTTTGAGGCGGCAAAAAGTTGTTAGAACGAGATCATCAGTTCGTTCGAATGAGATGACTATCTCATGAGAAGCAACCATCTCATGACCCATGAAACGACCCCTAAAAACTAAAACAATACGCCAATGTTTGAACTATATTCGATGTAGGCCATCAAACAATACTTCAAACGACATACTCATGTTGTTATAACGACATCACAATCTCATTTGAACAAGATGCCTAAAATAAAATAATTTTAAAACATTGTTTGAAAAGCGTTTAAAAATGCCTCGTTGTGACAAAAATCAATTTAGAAAAAATATTACAATACTTTGTAAAAACTCTACATAGCACAAAACAAAATCCATACCAAATATACGTGACGATGTGGATATGTTGAAGTTTCTTGAAATTCGGATCCGTCTTCTTGAATGTGTGAACATAAAATGTCTTAACGGATGTAACGGGAAACTCTGTACTCAATGTAAACTAGATACTCGGGATAGTGATGAAAAATATGTCCTTATAGGTTCGGAGAACATATTCAAGGTAATTTTTAGTTGCAACTCTATATATGTATGAACATCTTCTTTCTGCACAAAATCGTATTTTGATACCCACTTTTAATCCCCCTAGTTTTGAAATCCTTTAATGTCTTCCAAACCCCCGGGTTATGAATTAGCATTACGATTTTATGATGCAAAAGGTTGAGGATCACCACATTTTTTTTGAAAATTTGTGGCATTTGATTTGCTAATAAATATTTCTGTAATAGGCTCTTTGTAGAAGGTTGGTGTGACAAGAACTATTACTTCTTAATTGTGAATATTTTTAGCAAAGTGATGTAATCTTTGGATCAAATCGTTGATACTTTTGACCATATGTCATATACACGTTCAAAAATCATCACTTACCAAATATTGGTCTAAATCTTATAATAAAGACCCATTCTATCATTTCTATGATTTATGCCCTAGCCATTATAAACACTTGCATAACGCTATTATTCCACTGGGCATGTAAACAATATGTTTCCCTGACTTGGTTAGTTTATGTATTTTGATTGTGTGCGAGCGTGTCAGACAATATTAGGTCTTGTCAACAAGTTGATTATCTTAGCTTTCATTAATTAGATAATTGTGTATCATTCACTGATTCAATTAAGAAGACTTTCCTGGGAGTACTAAATAAGTCTCTGAACTAAATAAAAGTACGATTTAATAAAACAGATAAAAAGTGTAGAAAAATGATAAAAGGGATCCAGGGTGATAAAATAGTAAATTAAAATGATTAAACCCTAACCGAACTAGAATTATAATAAGTGAAACAATTTACACTAAGTAATGCAAAGAAAGTTATATTAAGAAATGTGAAGACGATTTAAATGTAAAGGCATATAAACATTTCATAAAATAGGAAAATATTTACAATAAATCTATCTTGAAAATTACTTCAAAGAAGAAGAAGTGCTAAATTATACTAGAATAATTGTAAAGAAAAAAAAGGAAGGAAAAAGGTTTAAATGTGTAAAAATAGTATTTTCATAAGGGAATCCTACTTTCATCTTCATAAAGGGTTGAATTTATAGCTTTCTGTAATAACTAAATATTTTTCACTCTAAGTAACTTTTGATTTGTGTTCAAATTAATTCTCAGCAATAACAACCCATATTTACCTCCAAATAACCTTAAATTCAAATTCAAATAATAACTGCTTAAAACTACGCACTACTTTTGCCAATAACACCTATAATAGCCACCATATAATAGCCACTCCTTTCCCCCACCATTTATTCATGTCTAAAAAACCTCATGATATTAACGGTAAAATATAGTATAGATAATAGTAATATGTGGAGAGATCTTATGATTGCATATTATTTTTTTGGCATTTTAGTTGAGAGGTCATATTCAAGATCGTTTATATAGGCATACACGAGCATGTGAAGTTAAATTGAAGCATTTATACAAGCATATTGAGTTTTTTACTTACACTCCCACAGTTTATCTACATTTAAGGTTTTGTCCGAATAACAATTTATTTGATATTGTGGCATATTTCAAATTATCGGGATGCTGGAATAATTAGACGGATTTGTACTATATTTTAACTATTGTAAAATGTTATACTATTTTATTTTATTGTAAAAAGAGACTTTGGATTCTAATGAGAAAAAATATTATTTTATTCATTTACATGTTGTTTAAGCCTCTATAAATGTTTTATTTATGTCGATGGGCATTATTAAATGGTTTGAAAAAGGGTTAAAATCGGCACGTATTTTTATTTTATTTTTACTCATGCTTTTTTAGCAACACCTATCAGGGTGTTACAAATTGGTAGTAGAGCTCAAGGTTACATGATTTCTCAAGCTAGGGGTTTTAGGAGTGTTAAGTTATGCGTTATGAAACGTTTAATTTTTTTGCTGCACGAGATTTTAGGAATAAGTTTTATGTGAATTCTTAGGACATAATTATTTGTTAAGAGGATAACGTACCTCGTATTATTGGGAGTTATTTTAAAGGATCAATTGAGGATTTTATGAATTTTATTTGGTTTTGTCCTTAGTTAGAATAATTAGATAACGTGAAGGGTAAATTTATCTTTTGGATAATCTTAATACAACACCATGCAAAAATTCATAAATAGATTGATGATGTCTAATGTTGATACCAAAATTAATATGCTGATATGGACGAATAACACGAAGACACGTGTCAATCTACGTGGCACAATAGCAGCGAGGAAGATCATTTCCCGACCAGCCATGTTTCTTTCCGAGCAACAAGAATACACCGAGGAACTCTATCACACCGAGGAACTCCAACGCACCGAGGTACTCTAACTACTCCGAGGAACTTTTGATCAACAATCAACTAAGGCGGTCCGAACTGCATCTCGGCCGTATCATTAATTATCAGACGGACAACTGTTCGACTATCCATTGTATTCTTGACGCACACGTTGCATTAAATGTATTACCCTTTCATATGTAAATCATTTAATGTATTGGACCTTTCATGTACAGCCTCAAGGCTATAAATACATTGTATCTCCCTCATTCAAAGGGACCGGAATTTCTTGAGAGAACTTGTAATCAAGAATTCCACAAACACTCAGCAATAACATAACAGTGGACGTAGGCTTTATTCCTAGCCGAACCACTTTAAAAATCTTTGTCTTATTTATTTATCTGTGATTGAAAAATTAGAGCGATCTAGTTTTTTACATCAACAGGTTGGCGCCGTCTGTGGGAAAACGACTGTTATTATCGTTTTTCATAAAAATCATTTATCACCAATGGCTGATAATCCAGAATCCAGTAATCGAAATGTTGGAAATACTGGAAATCTTCCAAATCCATCTGCATCCCCAGATCTGGCTGGGATTATAACGAATCTGGCTCAAGGACAAACCGCCATGCAAGAATCCATGAGGCAACTCATTCAAACTCTTCAGGGCGGTGCACCTACCTATTCAGGGCAAAGAAGTGATCATAGGCAATCGCAATCTAGACGCACTGGGTCATATCGCAATGAGGAGTCTAATGATTTTTCTTATCAACCTGGGCGAACTTCATCAATACGGGCTTCGGATACAGATCAACGTATCACTCTCTCTCCGGAGAGAACTAGCGCTTTGGAGAGGTTAAGTAGAGTATCTCCTTTCAGTCGGTTAGGACCAAGGAGGAACATGAATCCACCTAGGGCTCCATCAAGAAGTTTTCGACCGCCATCAGGATTAAGAGAAGGATCTGCGCAATCGCGACCAACCACTCGTCGAGATAAATCTCAGGAAGCTACGTCAGAGCAATCAGTTGCTCGGACTAAACGGCCCGAGGAAGGAAATGAAGCATGGAAAGGTTCCATTCAACGATTGGAGGATAGACTGGGAGAAATGGCTAAGGCAAGAAATCCCTTACAGAGAACTTTTGTTCAAGGAACACCTTTTGTGCAAGCCATTGTGGATTTCCCTACGCCGTCGAAATTCAAAGCACCCGTAGTGACTCCCAAGTACGATGGAAAGACAGATCCCGTACTTCATATAGAACAATACCAAGCTGCTGCAGATATCTACGCTGTTCCCGACGAGATGAGGTGTAGAGCATTCTCGGGAACTCTTACTGGATCTGCACAGATATGGTATAATAATCTTCCTCGGGGTAAGATTTCAACTTTTGTTCAGTTGGCCGAGTTGTTTATTGGCAATTTTTGGAGCAAAGCCGGTAAAGCGAGTAGCACACTTGCTAAGTGTTAGACAGAAATCAGGTGAAAGTACTAGAGATTACATAACTCGTTTCAATAACGAAAAGTTGGAAGTCATAGATTATGAAGAAAAGACATCAATCACTGCTTTGATGAGTGGTTTGCTGCCTAACAAGCTGTATTACACTTTGGCTAAAGATCCACCTAAAAATATGTCGGAGTTGATGGCAAAGGCGGCCAAAATCATGAATGCCGAGGAGGCTATGGCTGCGAAGAAGAGTATGGATAAAGAAGTTAAAGTGGAGGTCGACAATTCTAAGAAGAAAGATCAGAAAAGTAATGGTGGTGACAAATATTCCAAGAATAACAGGATGAAGTTGGAAGCCCTAAAGAAGTATGATAATTATACTCCATTGAAAGTGGGTATTAATCATGTTTTGGAAGAAATCAGGAATAGCGAGGAAATCAAATGGCCAGAGAAACTGAAGACAGATCCCGACATGAGGAATAAGACCAAATATTGCGAATTTCACAAAGATCATGGCCATATGACCAAAAATTGTATAGCCCTTCAGAACGAGATTGAAACACTCATCCAAAGAGGAAAATTATCAAAGTACGTAGATCGCAGGAGTGAGAGGAAGAATGATGATAGAACTAGAGAAAGATCTAGATCTCCTCGTCGTGCAGAGGAGAAAAAGAGGAGGGACCATGAAGAGGATCCAGATGATGACCCCGATCTTCCCAAGAAGCCAAGGAAACCTGAACGAGAGGTATTTTCCATACGTTTTGGGTCATTTGATTGTAATGTTATTACAGGAGGAGATGCAGGAGGAGGAGACCTTACTGCAGAAAGAAAAGCTTATCTCGGAGAGGCTCAAGCTTGTTCATATATTCAGCGAATAAACCTGGCCGAGGATGATCGCCCGAGGAAAGTAAACAAAGAGAAGCTAGTGATTGGTTTTTCAAAAAACGACCTGGCAGGTGTTCTCTACCCTCATGATGATCCGCTGGTGATCAAAATGAGGATGAAGGATGTGGTCATTTCAAGGGTGTTAGTAGACAATGGTAGTTCGGCAGACATCATGTATTATTCATGCTTTGATAGCTTGAATTTAAAATTATCTCAGTTAGAACCTTATCACAGACCCCTTCTGGGTTTTGCTGGCGAGAAAGTTTTTCCACTTGGGACGATCAAGTTGGATATACTCATTGGAACTTGGCCTGCTTGTCGAACGGAAAGAATACGCTTTTTTGTAATGGATAAGAATGTGCAGTCCGCCTACAACATCATCATGGGAAGAGTTGGATTGAAGAAGTTCGAAGCAGTTCCATCTACAGTTCATCAATGTTTGAAATTCCCAACGAATTTTGGAGTAGGAATTATGAAAGGTGATCAAAAAGTAGCTCGGGAATGCTATTATTCGTCGGCCGAGCAAGAGGAACTTGAAGAGTTACAGAAAAAGACTACTACTTACCAAGTGGAGGAAAGCACAGAAATTGAAACTCTTGACCCTAGGGATGAATCTCAACTCGTTAAAGGACAGGTTATGGAATCTACAGAAATTGTTATCCTGGACGACGAGCATCCTGAGCGAATAACTCAGATAGGGTCGTCGTTGGATTTTTCAATAAAACAGGAGTTGATAACTTTCTTGAGAAACAGGAAGAATACTTTTGCTTGGAGTCATGAAGACATGCCAGGAATAGATCCAAACTTCTTATGTCATGAACTCAATGTGAATAAGGAGATCAAACCTGTAAAGCAAAGAAGAAGAGTGTTTAGTCCCGAGAAGAATCAGGCCATACAAGAGGAGGTCGAGAAACTCTAGAAAGCCCAATTTATTGAAGACGTGAAATATCCAGATTGGTTGGCGAATGTGGTGATGGTAAAGAAGAAGAACAACAAGTGGAGAATGTGTGTTGATTTTACTGATCTCAACAAAGCATGTCCAAAAGATCATTTTCCATTGCCCAGAATTGATCAACTAGTGGATGCTACTTCAGGACACGAGCTACTCAGCTTCATGGATGCTTATTCTGGCTACAACCAAATCAAAATGAAGCCTGAAGACAGGGAAAGTACTTCTTTTATTACCCCAAGGGGAACTTATTGTTATAACGTTATGCCTTTTGGTTTAAAAAATGCAGGTGCAACATATCAGCGGTTGATGAACAAGGTATTCACCGAACAAATCAGCCGCAATATGGAGGTCTATGTCGACGACATGCTCACCAAAAGCAAGAGAGCTGCAGATCATTTGGTTGACTTGAGTCAAACTTTTGATCAACTGGATAAATACCAGATGAAGCTTAACCCGACGAAATGTACCTTTGGAGTACGAGAAGGAATGTTCCTCGGATACATTGTCAACCAACGAGGTATTGAGGCAAATCCAGAAAAGATCAAAGCTCTTTTAGGGCTGCGATCCCCGACGACGAAGAAAGAAGTGCAAAGTCTTACCGGACGAGTTGCAGCACTCAACAGATTTGTATCCCGAGCAACTGATAAATGCCTCCCATTCTTCAAAACGCTACGAAAAAGTTTTGAGTGGACTGATGAATGTGAGAAAGCCTTTCAAGATCTGAAGAAGTATTTGGGAGCCCCACCATTGTTGTCTAGGCCAATAAATGGAGAGAAGCTGTACTTGTATTTGGCAGTATCAGAAAATGCAGTTAGCTCGGCGTTGATCAGATTGGAGAATGGAGTCCAGAAGCCAATTTATTATACAAGCAAGGCCTTCCGAGGTGCGGAAATCAGATACCCAAAGCTGGAAAAATTGGCACTGGCATTAATTGAAGCAAGTAGAAGAATGAGACCATACTTCCAGGCCCATACCATCATTGTGTATACCGACATGCCGTTAAGACAAGCCCTTCACAAGCCAGAAAAATCAGGAAGATTGATGTATTGGGCAATAGAACTCGGTGAATATGATATTGTGTATGAACCCAGATCATCGTTGAAAGGGCAAGCCGTGGCAGATTTTATAGCAGAGTTCACATACCCTGATACCCCCGAGGAGCAAAAGATGCTTGCTGACCTACCTGTGGACGATACAGGATCGACAGACACAGATCCAAACCAACCAAGGTTGGTAAAAGGACTTGTGGATGTAGAAAAATCATCATATTTAAATACCGACCAACTCCGATTGGTGGAAGGGCACGAACAAATGATCGACGAGGAACGAAGGATACCCGGGGATGATGAAAGAAAACAGATGATATTTCACCGAGGAACTCTAACAGATAAGAAATTTGAAGACGAGTTACATACATGGAGATTATATGTAGATGGATCATCTTGCACCGCTGGTTGTGGAGCAGGGATTGTTTTAAATTCTCCAGATGATATTGACATGGAGTACGCCTTGAGATTCCAATTCAAAGCTTCCAATAATGAAGCTGAATATGAGGCTATGATAGCAGGTTTTCATTTGGCGAAAGTTATGGAGGCACGTCAGGTAATTGTTTTCAGTGATTCTCAGTTAATTGTGAATCAAATGATGGGAATATATGCAGTGAAGGGAGAGTTAATGGTGAAGTACCATGCAAAAGTGATGGAATTGTTAAAAGAATTTGATGCTATTCAATTGGTGAGGATACCGAGAATGGAGAATGCCAGAGCAGACGCATTGGCTCGACTAGCGTCAGCTACGCGCACCGAGCTGCGAAGAACAATACTAATTGAAGTATTAGAAAGTCGGAGCATAGAAGAAGATCTGACGATGAAGATTATTACCCTTGATTTAGGACCATCTTGGATGGATCCTATCAGAGCATACATTGAAGAAGGAGTACTACCGGAGGACAAACTAGCTGCCAAGAAATTGAAGTATAAAGTTGCTCGGTATGTGTTAACTAATGGTGTTTTGTATAGACGAGGAATTATGGCAGGTTTGCAGAGATGTGTGCATCCATCAGAAGTCAAAGAATTGATTGAAGAAATCCATGAAGGATCTTGTGGAGCTCATGTAGCAGGTCGGACCCTACTGCAAAGGGTGATGACACAGGGATACTATTGGCCGACGATGAGAGCTGATTGTATAGCTTATGCTAAGAAGTGTGATAAGTGCCAACGTTTTTCTTCCATCCGAAGAACTCCACAGGCATTGTTGACACCTATAACATCACCTTGGCCATTTGCCATGTGGGGGATTGATCTGGTTGGACCACTGCCGACGACCCAAGGAAGGTTCAAGTATCTCGTCGTGGCAGTAGACTATTTTACTAAGTGGGTGGAAGCTGAACCACTAATTGATATGACGTACGAGAAGGTGTATCAGTTCATATGGAAGAATATCATTTGTCGATATGGTCTCCCCCACGCTTTCATCACAGACCATGGAACACAATTTGATAATGAAGAATTTGCTGCCTATTGTCATCAGTCAAACGTCTTGAAGTTTCATTCAGCACCAGGCCATCCCCAAAGCAATGGGCAGACTGAAGTGACGAACAGAACATTACTAAATGGGTTGAAAAAGAGGTTAAGTGAGGCTAAAGAAAATTGGATTAATGAGCTACAGTCAGTTTTGTGGGCTTATCGAACAACTCCCCGAGCAGCAACAGGAGAATCACCATATATGCTAGCATTTGGAGGTGAGGCTGTGATACCTGCCGAGTTGGGCCTACCAACACATAGGGTGTTAAATTTCAATTCTCCGATCAGTGATTTGATGAGAAGGATGGATTTAGATATGCTCGAGGAAGTCAGAGAAGAGGCAGCCATTAGGAATGCAGCTTATCAACAACGAACAGCTCTGTTTTACAACAAGAGGGTAAAGAAATGTGATTTAAAAGAAGGGGATTATGTGCTAAAGAAGGTCATTCAGAAGCAGAATAAACTAGAAGCAAACTGGCATGGACCTTACCGAGTTACAGAGGTTGTTCGACCAGGAACTTACAGAATAGCAACTCTAGAAGGAGAAGAATTTAAAAATGCATGGAATGCTGAACACCTGCGCAAGTATTATCAATGATGTCCAATGTAAAGCATTTCTCTCATTATGAATAAAACAAAGATGTTTCACCAGTTTTCCTTTTGATGAAAGTTTTTCGGGGAATACTAGTGTAATACACTATACAACGAAAGTGCTCTAAGGAGCCAACCTCCTTTGGTTAGGAGGACAGCTCTTCGGAGCAAAAGTGCTCTAAGGAGCCAACAAATACAGCTCTTCGGAGCAAAAGTGCTCTAAGGAGCCAACAAATGCAGCTCTTCGGAGCAAAAGTGCTCTAAGGAGCCAACCTCCTTTGGTTAGGAGGACAGCTCTTCGGAGCAAAAGTGCTCTAAGGAGCCAACCTCCTTTGGTTAGGAGGACAGCTCTATTGAGCAAAAAGTGCTATAAGTAGCCAACCTCCTTTGGTTAGGAGGATATGCTCTACGGAGCCAAAAAATGCTCTAAGGAGCCAAAAGCTTTAAGGAGCCAAAAAGTGTACACCAGCAGGATCAACCACGGTTGGTAAGATAAAAATATACTCTCATATTACAACTTATGTTGGTCGGGAGGTAATATTGTTACAATGAGTTCTTTGAAGAACAAAATGTTCAAAAAATACACCAAGTATAGTTGGTCGGGGATAAAAACCCAATAACTGTAGTTGGTCGGCGAGGACAACTTATTGATCTTAGTTGGTCGGACGCAATTTTATAATCAAACCAAGTATAGCTCGTCGGAGCTGTATTTGGTCGACAAACATTATTCACCCACCTTGGTTGGTTGGAAACAGTTTGAACATTTTCTCATTACTTTATTATTAAGTGATCGAGAAACATTACTAATACTTGTAACCTTTTATTAAGTTGCTTATTGAACAATAATACTGTTAGCTGTTTAATAGATACATAGATACATATGTACAAATATAAATGTGCTTGATAAAACAAAATTGGCAAACAGAAAATGAAAATCTTTTCATTAATCTAGAATAAATTACAAATTACAAAATTGTTACATGGACATTACTATTCTATTGGTTTTTTACCCTGTGCTTTAGAAACAGGTTCCTCGCCGGCAGGAGGGTCTTCTAGGCAAAGGGGAGAATTGATGAAATTAACATCTCTGAGCATTCTGACGTTCATAACAGAAGGTGTATCCAAAAGATGCTCAGGACGAGATAATTCAACTTGGGAGTGAAGGCTATAATCACCAAGATATTTCGAAATTAGACTGCGAGGAATGGAGCGAGCTGGAATCCATGCCATATCCAATTTGAAAGGTGGTACAGGCAGGTCTAATAGTGATGGAGCATGATAGTCCCATAAAAAATGCCCTTGCTCCAACTTTAATACACCCAATGCATTTAACCATCCTTGCTTGTAACCTTCATTATTAGCATGTTCAATGCGAGCATCCAGATGAACGAGAGCTTCATTGTATCCTGCCATCCAGAATTCTCTTGGCTGTTTATGGAATTGGAAGGTTAATCTATCCAATTGTTCATGAAGGCTTTTGGCAAAGAGATCTTTGTTATGCAAGGCAGATTTCGTTGATGCCAGCTGATCTTCCAGAGACAGATTTTTATTGGACATTTCAGTCAGAGCACGGTCTTTTACTTTCAACTGGAATGCTTGAGTTTCCAGAGTAGACTGAGTGCGAGCTTCCTCAACATTTTGGCTGACTCTTCCTCGCCCCCGAGAACCTCTTCCTCGTCCCCGAGCAGTTCCAGAAATAGCAGATCTTCTTAAGTCCTCCAGCTCTTGCCTCAGTTTGGCATTTTCGACTTCTAAGAACGAGAAGCCTTCATCAGTGACTGGTATTAATGCAGTAGAGGATGAAGCAGCAGATTCATACTGAGCTAATTTCTTCTGCAAATTGTTATTTTCTTGCTCCAGGATCTCAGCGATTTGTCTACAGGCTTCAATTTCACCTTTTAGGGTCCTCTCCCTGACGTCATACCCAGCAATGATTTTCTTGTGGCCTGTTTCTGAAGAGAGCTGCTGGTATCTATTTTCATAATCTTCATGTAACAAAGCCATTGATTCGTTATGTTGATTTTGAAGATCCTTTAAGGAACCATGAAGCTCTTCAATCAACTGATAGTAAGCGACATTGTTGGCCACTGCTCGGTCGAGTAAAGCTTTCAAGTATTGATAAGCTTCAATAGCCTGCTCTGAAGCACCGTGACCAAGGATATCAACAATTTCCGATGTACTAAGATCTGTATGACCAGCCTTATAATATTGATGGCATTGCTGCATCAGCTCGGTATCATGAGAAGAGATCAATTCCATTCTAGCAACAAACTAATGACAAGAAAAAGACAACAATCAACAAAAACAAGTTATCAACAACAGAGATGAGCAAAGATATATTTTATTAGATCATCAAAAAGTTACATCGTTCGATTACAAGGAAATACAGAAAGGCTGCCGAACAACTTCACACCTTTTCCTTGTCCCCCAAGACTTTCTCGGGAGGCTGGGACGAGGAGCTCGGTTGCTCGGTGATAACTACAGCTTGATTGGTAGAAGTCTTCTCGGGAGGAGGAGGCATGGAGGAAATGTCCTCGGTGGCAGATGGTTGAGAGGAAGAAATTTGATCGCCCATAGCCATGGAAGATTCATCTGAAGCAGGTTCATCTTCTTCTTCTTCCACAATTGGTGGAGGAGGACCAGGGAGATGCCGTTGGAATAGCTCAGAATCATCTTGGACTTTTTGCTCTTGCAGAGCAGCTACCCAACCATCATAGAAGTATTTCAACTCCCCATATTGGACTTGGGACGTCATTGCAGCTATCCCTCTCTCCCATCCTTTCTCCCAACCAACACTGAAATGTTTCTTGATTGCAACTTTTCTCCTCGATTTCTCCGAGGAGAGCTTCACCTCCAGTTCCTCTTTCTTAACCTTAATATCTCGCAGAGTAGATATTTCTTCTTCTGCCTTCTTCAATTTATCATCAGATTCCTGATGTTTAACTTCCAAATCTTTAATTTTCTCCTCCAAATTCTTGGAGGTTTCAGCCATCTTCATCTTATCAGCCTCAGCCACAGCCAATTTTTTCTCCCAAACAATTTTCTCCTCGATGTACTGTTGGTGAGATTCCTTCACAGATTGGGTTAAACCCAACAAAGCATCGTCAACATCGGACGAGGAAGTGGAAGCTTTAATAACTTGATCTTTCTTCACGATGGTATTGAAGCAGTTCACCAGCTGAAAGATAAGAAAAACAATAGAGTCAACACAAATGCAAGCATTCAAGAAAAAGAGAGAAAGATCAAAGGTATGAGAAATTTACTGAAGAAAGATGGCGAGCAGCTAGGGACGTCAGTGTATCCCTAGGAATTTTTTCATCAACCCCGAGAACCTCGGGTATAACTGAGTTCGTTGAAGAACTCGGAAGAAGGATGTTTGAAACACTACTACCACCAGCGGGTAGAGAAGATGCAGTCCCAGCAAGATTAACTGAGGATGATTTCCTCAATCTCTTCAAAGGACGGTCAGCAGCATCAACCAAGGAAGAAGTCTTGGTCGGAGAGATGACAATTACATCAGCAGGAGCATTTTTCTTGCTCGGGGCCACTGGAGGCTTCTCGGCAATTTTGGAGGAACCAGCATCTACTTTTTTAGTCCCCTCCGGGACATCAATTTTGCCTTTCTGGGCTCCAACAGCAGAAGAAGTGTCACCAAATAGAGCAGGAGGAGCTCTTTTCTTGCCCATTCTCTGAGATAGGGGGATATGAGAATCTGAAGATGAACTTTCTGGTGTTGAAGCTGGTTCAACAGGGCGAGCAGTATAAGAGGTTGTGTAACTCTTATACTGTAGTAAATATGAAGCAGATCTAATATGCTCGTCAGCAATGGTCTTATGCAAATTCCAGGATCAAAATATTGACAAAACTCAAGGCATAATGGGTTTGGTGGAAAGGAAAAACCGCATTCAGCAACAAAAAGACTGGGGAACCAATGTCCCTCAGCCAATCGAAAGTAATCTAAAGGCTCAGAAAGAACCTCTAGAGTTACCCACGAGGGAATGGAAAAATCAGAACGGAATTTCTCAACAGATTCCACAATATAAACCATATTGAATAAAAGAGATACAGAAGAAAGAAAGAAGATCTTACAGAAAGAAAGGAGATGTGTTGACAACGAACGGAAACAAAGATGAACGCACAAGAGAAGAAGAGAAGAGAAAGCTTGAATGCAGAGAATGAAAAACGTAGACGACGGTATGGTTACCAAAGAAGTTTAAATACTTTGCATTGGGAAGCGGCGAAAGAAATGATTACCAAAAAGAAATTACTAAACTTCCGGCGGCTAAAAGGACAAAAATTGCACGAAGATCGAAGCGTTTATAAAAAAAGGCGGAAACTGCGAAATAAGAAGGAAATTTGAATACAGTGTTCCTGAAACCCAGGAAGGACATTTAATATTGCCATATACCGAGAAAGAATGTTCCATACTCCTCAAAGTTCGAAATATGAAACATTGGGGGCTTCTGTTGATACCAAAATTAATATGCTGATATGGACGAATAACACGAAGACACGTGTCAATCTACGTGGCACAATAGCAGCGAGGAAGATCATTTCCCGACCAGCCATGTTTCTTTCCGAGCAACAAGAATACACCGAGGAACTCTATCACACCGAGGAACTCCAACGCACCGAGGTACTCTAACTACTCCGAGGAACTTTTGATCAACAATCAACTAAGGCGGTCCGAACTGCATCTCGGCCGTATCATTAATTATCAGACGGACAACTGTTCGACTATCCATTGTATTCTTGACGCACACGTTGCATTAAATGTATTACCCTTTCATATGTAAATCATTTAATGTATTGGACCTTTCATGTACAGCCTCAAGGCTATAAATACATTGTATCTCCCTCATTCAAAGGGACCGGAATTTCTTGAGAGAACTTGTAATCAAGAATTCCACAAACACTCAGCAATAACATAACAGTGGACGTAGGCTTTATTCCTAGCCGAACCACTTTAAAAATCTTTGTCTTATTTATTTATCTGTGATTGAAAAATTAGAGCGATCTAGTTTTTTACATCAACATCTAATATAAAAATCATGATAATAAAAAACTTTTGGTAACATTTTAAGCGTACGAAATAAAAAAAACCGAATGAAGAAATACAAGATAAATAAATATTGAACCAACACAAAACCATCTCTGATACCAATCACTGCCAATACAACATAAGAAATCTCTGAGTATAATATGTATCTATACAAAAATCCAACTTTGAATATATGTATACATGTACAACTTGAATGAAAGTAAAAGGGTACGATAAGAATGATCTATACTTTCCCGACTCCTACAATCCTAGGAGGAAGAAATGAGACGTATCTAGAGACGTTCCTTTAACAAACCCATGCCTATAATAACTACCACAATAATAACATGTAAAAATAGTTTTTAAAAGAAAACGTAAATACCAAGTTAATGTAAAATAATATTATAATTGAATTTGAGCCCCATTATAACTACACATCTTCCTATTGTGTTTTAATATATTTTAAGTTATTAGTTACTAACCCAATAACCTAAAATATCACGTGACTCTAAATTCCGAACTCATATGCAACCCATGTGATTAAAATCTTACAATATCATTCTTTAATTAACTATATTAGGTAAATTTATTTAAATAGAAATCACAAGATGCTCTAAGATCTCAAACCCTAATGTACTTCTCACAAAATAATCGTGATACCGATGACAGGCTCATAACTAAAGTCTATACACATTGACTATATCTTATCAATAATATTATTACACATCTCTAGTATATCAAATACATAAATCCTAAACATAAGTATGTAGGTAGATATATAGGTCATATATATCTATAGTATATCACATAAATAGGCACACAATGAAAGCGTATCCCTATTGCCTTCGAGGTTTACTCGTGCATACTAGGTATGGTCTTAGGTTGCCCCAAACCTAAGATCTCATCATAAGTAAAGGATAAATCGCTATGTCTACATATCATTCAT
Source organism: Sambucus nigra (assembly GCA_949130495.1). NCBI lineage: Eukaryota > Viridiplantae > Streptophyta > Magnoliopsida > Dipsacales > Adoxaceae > Sambucus > Sambucus nigra. Next base: position 212,601,203 of record OX422213.1, on the reverse strand, counting down.
ATACATTACCATACCTTAGACCATATGAAAGAAATGTATCCCTTAACCCTCTTAGTACACAAATGCGTAGATGTAGGACCCTGGGGTAAAGGATCATTATGAATGGAAAGCTTGTCTATTTACGGAGGCACCATCACGATCCACATCGCACATGCCCCGTTGCAGAAATCCCTCCGAATACGGTATCTACGAGTAATCACACATGTTATGAATTTCACAATTAAGGCATACGGGTAATAATAACCCTTATTAACGGGATATAGTAAATACATGCACAACCCTCACTAATGGGTAAAGGTAAATCTGATACACAACCCACACTATCTGGTTAAAGTAAACATATACACATGCCCTCATTGACGGGATAAAAGAATCACCTACATGTATAGATCCTACTCAATGGGTTTACATTACCATCGCTATATAAAAAGGTATAACATATCTTTAACCTTATCTTCATCACAAAACATAACAACCCTAACACCTGCTTCCCAAATGTAGGTATAGTTCCACCCTACCATACTATAAATTACACACATAAACCATAATCAATCTCAGTTAACCTTAGTCCATTTCTCAAGGCATTACATCTATGTATCTAGCCACACAGACTTATATAATAATCAATAAATATGATAACTACCCACTCTAGGGATTTTAACCAATTCCTAAATTCACCCAAAAGATATAAACTAATACGACCATGATAATGATTTCCATACATCTTAGTCAATAACCCACTCCTATATAATTTCCCAATTCCTAATCATATCTACTCACGGGTTTACAACCAAAGGCACCATCCTCAAATTAACCCCCTTAAATCAATAATTCTTCTTAATATCCAAATACCCTAAATGCTAATCTCTCACAACACAGCTCCTAAGAATCTATCTTTATTCTATGAGTATATGAACACTATAGGTTAATAAATCCTAGCCCTAGGTCTCAGAACAGAAATTTCCAACCGAATACACCAAATCTAAAACTAAGCCATATATGATGCCACCGATCGATCGACACATATACTTTAAAATTTCCCTTTGATATGGGATTCACCATCTTCATCTCCCATTTTGCCTCTCCAACCTCCATTAATGAACCCAAAACCTTCATTTAAGCACCTAACCAATATTTAAATGAGTAAAACACATCATCAACACTGTTGATGTAAAAAATTAGATCACTCTATTTATTCAATCACAGATAAATAAATGAGACAAAGAATTTTAAAGTGGTTCAGCCTTATAAGAATGGCCTACGTCCACTGTTATGGTATTGCTGATTGTATTGGAATTCTCGATTACAAGTTATCTCAAGAAATTCCGGTCCCCTTACAATGAGGATTGTGCAATGTATTTATAGCCCTGGGGCTGTAATGTGAAAGGGTAATACATTAAATGATGTACATATGAAAGGGTGATACATTCAATGCTCCTTAAGCGTATGCGTCTAAATGATAAGCATTTAATGAACAGTCAAACCGTTGGTTATCCCGCTATTAATGCTTTGTTCGAGGTGCAGCTCAGACCGCCTGAGTTGCTCGGACCGCCTAGGCTTCTCGGTGCTCAAGAGTTCCTCGGAGAGTTCTCGTTCCTCGAGGAAACAGTGTTCCTCGTTGTAGTATGGTTCCTCGGAGCGTGTGAGTTCCTCGGAAGTGTTTGTTATTTCTACGTAGACTACCACGTGTCTTCACTTTATTGATCCATATCAGCAGACTAAATTTGGTATCAACAGAAGCCCCCAATGTTTCATAGTTCGAATTTTGAGGAGTATGGAACATTCTTTCTCGGTATATGATAGCTTTAAATAGTTCTCCTGATTTTTAGGAGTGTTTTCCTTGTATTTATTTCTTTTTCCAAATTGGTAGAATCAGGCTTTTTGAATTTTCACAACTGCCTCGATCTCTGTGTACTTTGTATCCTTTTAGCCGCTGGTAGCGTAATCGTTTCTTCTCGCTTCGATTGCCGCGCCTTTTTTGTTTCCCTAGGCGCCGGTAGCGTAATTGTTTCTTGTTGTAATCATTACTTTACCATTTCACAAGGCAAGGTATTTAAACTTCACAGACACTCCCATCGTCTTCTACCTTTTCAAATTTGTATTTTCGAGTTTTCCATCGTCTCTTTCTCTCCTGTGTATTCATCTCTTCCATCGTCCGTTGTCATCAGATCCACTATTTTTCTGTAAGATTTTCTTCCTTCTTCTTCATTTCTTTTATTCATCATGGTTTACCCTGTTGAATCTCTTGATAAGTTTCGCTCTGATTTTTCTATTCCCTCTTGGGTTATTCTGGAAGAGCTTTCTGAGCCTTCTGATTATTTTCGCTTGGCTGAGGGACATTGGTTCCCCAGTCTTTTTATTCCTGAGTGTGGATTTTCTTTTCCACCCAATCCCTTATGTCTGGAATTTTGTCAATACTTTGACGTTGTTCTTGCAATAATAGCCCCCAACACATGGAGAATAGTTAATGGGGTGCATAGGTTAAATCAAATCCATGGAACTCGTATAGGGATTCCAGAAATCATGTTTTGCTATAGATGGGCAGTTAGTGATAACACCTTTTATTTAAAAACTTGTATTTCTCCGGGAAGTAAAACTACTTGTATTCCTCCGGGAAGTAAATCTACTTGTATTCCTCCGGGAAGTAAAGCTACTTGTATTCCTCCGGGAAGTAAAACTTGTATTCCTCCGGGAAGTAAAGCTACTTGTATTCCTCCGGAAAGTAAAACTTGTATTCCTCCGAGAAGTAAAGCTTGTATTCCTCCGGGAAGTAAAACTTGTATTCTTCCGGGAAGTAAAACTATATAGTCCTAAAAATGCCAACTTATGTTGGTTAGGAAGTAAATCTATTCCCAAAAATGTCAACTCAGGTTAGTCGGAAATAAGAAGCTGTCAACTACAGTTGGTCGGAAACAAAGTATGAGTATGTGAAAGCGATCAAGCAAAAAGCATTCAAAGTTCACATTCCACACTTGGGGGCTTCTATTACAGATACATTTGTTCATTCGGTGGCACATTCTTATAACATCATGCAGTCGAGCATCAGATTCAACTCCACAAACTCACACGGTCGGGGCCCCGACCAATCATCATTCAAGAGTTGTTTTTATTTCTCAGGAATTATTTTTGATATTGAAGTTCAGGAGGTATATTGAAGTTCAGGAGGCATATTCATAAGTTCAGGAGGTGCATTCAGAAGTTCAGGAGGCATATTCAGGAGTTATTATGCACATACTATTAAAGTTCAGAAGTCATATTTAGCATCTACAGCACTGAGATCTTTACTACTACTATCCCGACCAACATTGAAGAAGAAGTTGTATAAAAATGTTTCGAATTCCACCACTAGCTTGGTACTAATCAGATTGAAGAGTTGGGTTCAAAAGCTGGTATGTTACTCGATAAAGTATTCAGAGGAGCATAAATCAGAAGAACTAAGCATGTGAAGTTAACACTCAGTTGCTCGGCACAGGAGGCAGTTGGTCGACTAGCAAACCAATCAACATACTTGAAGATTATGACAAGCTACAAGCTGCATGTTATGGCATGGCTGCATCCAAATTCCCAGGGGTGATACATAGCACACGGAGTTCCTCTAAAGAAAGATTAGCAACCATCGATCAGCCTGCATCATATGTCGTCCAGGAGATAATGCACTTTACGTTGAACAAATCAAGAAGGTAGATCAAGAATTTCACGAGCACCGAGCAACACTGCAGAATAAATACTCCATCCTTTTAAGTAAACCATCAAGCATGGAGCATTGGGGGCTTCTGTTAACGCAAAAATTCTCCATCTAGGAGGACCAATCAGAAAAGGACACATGTCATCCTACGTGGCAATATGCGACACCCAAGGAGAGTTGGTCGGCACCCGAGGAGTGTTAGTCGGCACCCGATGAGAGTTGGTCAGTACCCGAGGAGTATTAGTCGGTACCCGAGGAGAGTTGGTCAGTACCCGAGGAAAATTAGTTGGCACCCGAGGAGTATTAGTCGGCACCCGAGGAGAGTTGGTCAGTACCCGAGGAGTGTTGGTTGGCACTCGAGGAGTGTTAGTCGGCACCCGAGGAGAGTTGGTCAGTACCCGAGGAGTGTTAGTCGGCACCCGAGGAGAGTTGGTCGGCATATCAACCAGGAAGATCAAAGGATAACTATGCATTTAATGTGCATTAATGAAGATGGCAGCGCATTTAATGAGCCTTAATGTACATTTATACTGTATTAATAGATGACAACACATAGCATACCAAGCAATTCAATAATTAGATTCGTTGAATGTAGACATAAATGTCTACATACAATGAATCTCTTTTTCTCCCATCACTATAAATACATGTATCCCCTTAGCCAAAAGGGAAGAGATCCAAGAGAACCTAGAAACTCCATACACAAGATACACATCCTTTCTCTCTCTACACCCTATGGTGCTATTGTAAACTTTTGGGAATAAAATAACAGTGGACATAGGCTTTATTCATAGCCGAACCACTTTAAAAATCTTTGTCTCTTATGTGCTTGATTGGATTGCTTTCATTTATTTATCTGTGATCATAAAAATGGGATTCGGTCCAGTTTTTTGCATCAACAAACACAATTGAAATTTATTTTCATGATCATATCTCATATCGATAACAAGATTTAAAGAAAAAACCCAATTTTTATTCAAGAACCCTACATCTATCCAATTTTATTGATTTTTATGGATTAAAACAATTAAACATAGGTTTTTATATGATTCTTAATATAAAACATATTCAAATCAAGATCTATTAGTTTTAATCCAAGTTCATGAAGAATCAATCACTATGAAGTGGAAATATACCTAATTAACATCTAGATTAAGCTAATTAACAAAACTAACTAATTAATTATCTAGAAATAGATTTACAATACAATTTGATTTATGTCTCCAATGAAAAGATAGAATATTTATGTACATACATCAAAATCATATTTTATATTGTAGAGGGGTGTTTTGGCTTGCTCACTATATTTGGGTGAGGGATCCCCAGCCTCCTGTAATGAGATTTGGGTGAGGGACCCCTCCAGCCCTTTTGCAATGAGACTTGGGCGAGGGACCCCTCCTGCCCTCCTGCAATGAGACTAGGGAGAGGGATCCCTCCATCCCTCCTGTAATGAGATTTGGGTGAGGGACATCTCCATCCCTCCTGTAATGAGACTTGGGCGAGGGACCCCCCAGCCCTCCTGCAATGAGATTTGCGAGAGGGACCCCTCCATCCCCTCCTACAATAAGATTTGGGTGAGGTACCACTCCAGCCCTCGTGTAATGAGATTTGGGCAAGGGACCCCTCTAGCCCTCCTGCAATAAAATTTGTAGGAGGGACCCCTCCAACCCTCCTACAAAGAAGTTTCAAAGATATTTTTGATAAGGCACCCCTTGAAGACCTCCTTCAAGTTCAAAAGATAGTTTGAGTGAGAGACCCCTTTCTCCCAAACTAAAACTAGTTGAAATGATACCTGGGTAGGGGAGTCCACATATGAGGACCCCTCTACCAAGACCTGCTAAAAAATGGAAAGCCTAGTGAGGAAGCCCACAATGAAGGACTCCTCTAGCAAATATTCAAATAGTATTTATTTTGCAGCAAGAGGATCCAAGAGGTGCCCCTCTACACAGAACACGCCAAGATGAGGGGATCCAGCATGAATAGTCCCTCATCATGAACAACAAGTTCTTTTATATAATAAAAGTACTAACACTTACTTTCTTGTACATATAGCCTAGTTGAGCATGTAGGGCTCAAATAGGCCAATTGGGATCTGTTGGGAGTTTTCGCTTGGCGGCTGAGGAATAAGATTTGTTGAGAAAGATCAACCACTTAAAACTTTAGGATTGAGAGATTACTAGACCATAGGGTTTACTCAAAGTCCTTACACAGTTCACACCCAGTCATAACTGAAATGAGAAACCAAAAGGTTTCTCATTAGAAATGATTTTTTTTATAAAAATGATTTTAGATAAGGGGTCCTCAAAACCCCCACCATCTTAAGAGAATGGTTTTAGAGGAGGTGGTCTTCGAGGCCTCCCCTCTCAAGTTTAGAAAGTTTTTACCCCAAGTTACCATTTTAAAAGATATTTACCAAATCAGATATTTTGTCTCCATTAGAAGACATATTTGCCTTTTGATTTTAGCTCACACCAGGTGGCACCTATCAGAGGGGACAGGTAGGTGCACACAAGTAGGGACAAATGGTACATAGCATACATTATCCCTCACCAATCCTCTCAATTTTGACGCCCCAAAGTGCCAACTCAGCCATAGTGTCCAAGTATAAATAGGACCCCTAGGTGAGGTCAAGTAACAATCAGAACTCAAGTCACGCTGTTACTCTATCAAAATCACACCAGAACCTCCTAGTATTCTCTCCGTGCTCTTTATCTAGTGCTAAGTTCTTTGTTCTTTCACTCCACACTGACAACCATCACTTTCAGGAGTTTTTCTTGAGAAAAATTACTATTATTATTGTGAAGTTCATCTTCTTGCAGGGAGTGATCTCTAACTTGGGTTCTCTTTTTACCAAAAGAAGAAGGCTTAATAGGAGGTGCTCTAGAATTTCTTGAGAACCTTGAAGAAAGAGTTCATTGAAGTGGATCACGCCTCACCCGATTCAACATTTTACCAGACCCCAGTCACACTACACTCTTACATTTGGCGACTCCGCTGGGGAGGTACAACGAAGGTTTTAATATTTTTAGTAGCTAGTTTTTGAAGACATTCCACCTGGGAATGAAACTCAAAGTGATCAGACCACTCAAGAGGATGTGGTGATTGGAGCTAAGACACCTGCTCCTTAGGGAGGGCAGACCAGCTCACCGGCAGTAGCTCCAATGACAGGTGTGAGCCTAATGGGCATGTTGTTTGACTTTTTGAAACAAAACAATGTAGACCTGATAAGTTTGGGTCAATGTTGTGTAACATCAGTAGTTGCCCTCTCTGGAGGTGTAAGCACTCTTGCATCAATTTTGGCGAAAGTGCCTCCTCCGCGAAAAGTGGTATCGGAACAAGTTGTGGCACTATCAGGTTCATCAACAGACAATGGCATGACTTTGGAGGAATTAACTTCCAAAGATATTACTATGGAGGAGGTGAGGAAGCTACTCTCCTCCTCTCAGAGGGAGGGTCCTCATCTATACGAGGAATTGCAGGACCCCTACCCATAAGAGGTGAAAGAGAAGCCTTACCCAGGGGGTATATTCCACCAAAGTTTATCAAGTTCAGTGAAAAATGGGAGAATCCATGAGATCACATGAAGAGGTTCGTTGAGTACCCGAGAGTGCATGCAAATGACAAAAGTCTGAGGTTGCGGGAGTTTTCCAAGATCCTCATAGGGAAGGGCTACATATGGTACTCCCATTTAGCACCCAACAGTATCCCTACGTGGGAGGAGATGCACAGTCAATTGCTCTAAAAGTTTTCTGTAGCTGATGATGAATTCATGTTGAGACACTTGGCACAAGAGGTTCAGAATCCCGATGAGGATTTAATGCAGTACATCAAACATTGTCGTGAGAGGGCAATGGATGTCCATGAGGATGTGGTAGAGGTAAGGCTGCTGCAAATTTATGTCGAGGGACTCTTGGAAGAATACAAGTTGCATTTGATCAATGAGACCAGAGATGGAACTTTTAGATAGTTCACTAGGGCTACCAGTAATATGGCCATGATAATTGAGCCCAGGTCCTTAAGTTGGAGGACGTAAGTGCCACTGACTTTTAAAAGATTTTAAGTCTTAAGGAGGCAAGCAATCAATTATGTGGATGGAGGTTCAGAGGGCAATAAGGGAGGCCCTGGATATAAGAACAACAACAACCAGGTAAAAAGAGAAAGTTTGGATATGATGCTTCACCCCCACAACCTTGCAGTGTAGCGGAACTAATGGATTGTTATCATACATTGATACGAGAGGGGGTAGCAGGTCCCCCTCATTTAAATGGAAAAATCCAAACATCATCTGACAATGCTAATCCTAAGTATTGTGAGTTGCATCAGAGGGTGCATCACTCCACTAAGGACAGTTACTATCTGAGGAGGATCATTAGCGAGTAGGTGGCCAATGGTACATTACAAATATCGTCAGTGGATGTTAATGAGAACCCACTCCCAATACATCACTTAGGCATTACAAATATGGTAGTTGCGTATGATGAAGAAGAAGCTCAGTATCAGATGCAGTGGGAAGGTAGTGATAAAATATGCGAAAAGCTAGAAGGGATAGCCCTGGATAGTAAACAAATAACCGAGTAGGAGAGGAGATGCGGAGAGTGGTTTTTCACTCCTGACCAAGAAGATCTTGGAGGTGGGGAGGTTGAGCAAGTGAACCCCCCAAAAGGTAAAATGGATGTCATCCTTGCTCTGGATGAGGGGGGAACATCTGAGGCAGAGTATGTTTATAATGCCCAGGTGTATGAAGTGGAATTAGACTCTGAGTGTGAAGCCATAACAAGGAGTCCTAAGTTAAAATGGTTCTTTGATCAGATAGGAGTAAAGTATGACACTAGAGTAATCATCACAAGGAATATTTTAGAAGCTGTGCAGCAATGCAGAGACCCCTCACTAAATTGGCAGGGACCAATTGGAAGGTTGATTAAAAGTTATACCTCTAAAGTGGTTTCTATGAGGCAGATAGATAGGTGCCATACTTCCATAATCTCTCACTGTACGTGATAATTATGATCAATGGAGTCTCCTTCCCTAGGGAAGTAATGGATAGGGCATCTATTAATATTATGCCAATCAGTACATTGTATGAAACGGGGATTGATCAAGAGAAGATAATACTTGTCCCGTTAGTGATTTCAGGATTTAATAGTGCTGGCATGCAATCCCTAGGATATGTGAACGTGGGAATTAAGTTGGGAAATTTCACTTCCCACATCAAGTTCCACATCATTAACGCCAACACTAGCTACCAATTGCTCATCGGAAGGGTGTGGATGCATAACCATGGCATAATGCCCTCCACATACCACTAATGTTCTAAAGTCGACATTCGAGCAACGGAGATCATAATCAAAGCCACACATAAGACATTCTCTGTTAAGGAGGACAACCTGGTGGATGCGGCATTCTACACAGAACTGGATGAGGAGAGGAAGAACTCTGTAAAAAACCTAGAGGAGAGGCAAGTGATTGGAGGAAATGCCCAGTCAAATAAGTTTTCCTATGATCGCTTGGGGGAGAGGGTGATCCCCAACATAGCAAAAGGCAAGAGGAAGGTGGATGATGTATCCAAACCTCCTCGAACTTGCAAAAATTTGGTCCTACCTGATGGGAAAGTCATATACCATTTATAACGATCTGTGCGGGCAGTGTTCTAGGATGAGAGCATCAACTTGGCACCAGAGTGTTTTGTGGTGGATCAGTACCACATCATTAAATATGTTGAGTAACTAGAAGAGGCTCTGGAGTGCATGCAAGATGGACCCAGGGAGCAGCTGCAAGAGTTAGAGGAAATCAACCTGAGAGTAGTAGGGGGTGAACATAGACTTTTATAATTTCAAAGAATCTGAACCCAAAACAGAAGGGAGAACTCATCGACCTACTTAAATAATTCATCGACGTATTTGCCTGGAAATACACGGAGATGCTAGGGACAGATCTAGAAGTGAGATCCCACAAATTGAATGTCCTTCCCAATGCTCTTCCAGTCAGGTAAGAAACACATACGTACAAAGATGAGCTCGACCTAAAGATAAAAGAAGAAGTAGAGAAACTATTGGTGATGGGGTTCATTAAACCCATTCAGCACCCTGTGTGGCTCTCCCGCATTGCACCTGTGGTAAAGAAGGATAAGAGCCAGATATGAATTTATGTGGACTTTTGTGACTTAAATCGAGCATGTCCCAAAGATGAGTTTACCCTACCCAGTATAGAAAACTTAGTTGATGCTACCACATGCGCCATGAGATGTATAGATTTATGGATAGGTACGTCGACTACAATCAAATTAAGATGGACCCGATGGATACAAAGAAGACTGCCTTTCATGCCATTGGGAAACTTCCACTATATATTCATGCCATTTGGATTGAAGAATGCTGGGGCCAGGCTACCTACCAACTGACCAAGATGGAAATCTTCCATGATTTGTTTCATGATATACCAGAATTCTATGTGGACGATCTGGTGGTGAAATCCAAAAGAGAAAGCAAGCATATACAAGACCTCCGGAGAGTGTTTGAAAGATGCCGTATGTATAAAATGTGGATGACCTTGAAGTGTGCCTTCGTGGTCACTACAGGGGATTTTTTAGGGTTTGTCGTGAATAGGCAGAGGGTGCAGGTGGATGTAGAAAAGATGAAAGCCATAGTGATGATGCCACTTACGAAGAGTCAAAGGCAGCTTAAGAGCTTCTTAAGAAAGGTATCCTATCTGAGAAGGTTCATACCTGCATTAACAGAGGTGACTCACCCATTTACACCCTTATTAAATGAAAAATACAAGTGGATATGGGGGGAGGAACAAAAGAAAGCTTTTGAGAAGATCGAAGAAATTTCAGCCTCTCCATCCACGATGATCCCGCTGGAGACTGGGGCACCACTACTACTCTACCTCACCTCAACGGAAAGGTCTATTATGGCACTGTAGGCCCAAGATAATGAAGGAGTAAAGAATTCTGTGTACTACTTGTCAAGAGTAATCTCAGGTATATAATCTAGATATACCAATGTGGAGAGACACTACCTTGCCCTAGTCTTCATAGCTCAAACGTTGAGACACTACCTTCTGGCCTTTATAGTTCATATAGTCACTAAGTATGACCCTATCAAATACCTCCTAGTGCCAACGGTACTGATAGGGAGAGCAGCGAGATGGTTCTTAATTTTGTCAGAATACGATCTGAAGTGCGTAGTGCCCAAAGCTATTAAAAGTTAAGCGGTAAAGGATCTATGGGCCCACTTCCCAAGTGAGAATTTTGAGCCCCCTAGTGAAGAGTTACCTAGGGAGAATGCCCAAGCATGTATGGAACAAGAGATGTAAAAGTGGGAAATGGATTTTGATCGCTCTAGTGCTCAAGGAATATGAGGTGCGGGAAGATCACCCTCTCCTTCAAGTTAGGCTTCAAATGCTCAAACAATGAGGCTGAGTATGAAGATTTCATTTTGGGTATGTTGGAAGCTCTCCGAAGGGGTGTTAGAGTATTGTGCATACGGGGGGATCTAACCTGGTGGTGAAACAGGTTAATATGGAGTTCGACCTCAAATATGCTGACTTGGCACCTTACAGATACATCATCCAGAGGTTGCTGGGGTAGTTTTTGGAAGTGACCGTTGAGCGGCATGCATGAAAATAAATAGGCATCCAGATGTGCTAGCAATAATAGCCCAGAAGTTAGACATGGATGAGCCAGAAGCACTAATCACAGTGCGTTTGAGAAGAATGCCTACCACAGTGAAGTCTTTGTTTCCAAGCAATGAGCTGAAATATTGGAGGTACCTAGTTCTAAAGCAGCTAGAAACGAGAGAAAGAATAATGAAAATATTAGAATTGGCTAACTACCACCAACTACAAGGAACATACTTCAAGGGGAGTTCACAAACAAGTACCCCTCTGCCAAGAACAACTAAAAAATGAAAAGTCTAGTGAGGAAGTCCACAGTGAAGGACTCCTCTAGAAAATGTTCAAATAATATTTGTTTTGCAGCAGGAGGATCCAAGAAGTGACCCTCTGAACAGAATAGGCCAGGATGAGGGGATCCAATATGAATAGTCCCTAATCATGAAAAATAAGTTCTTTTACATAATAAAAGTACTAACACTTACTTTCTTGTACATATAGCCTAGTTGAGTGGGTAAGGATCAAATAGGCCAGTTAGGATCTCTTGGGAGCTTTGGCTTAGCGATTGAGGAACAAGGTTTGTTGAGTAAGCTCAACTACTTAGCACTTTAAAATTAAGAGAATAATAGTAGAAATACCATAGGGTTTACTCAAAGTCCTTATATAGTTCACACCCATTCATAACTGAAATAAGAAACCAAGAGGTTGCGCACCAGAAATGAACTTTGTTTATATAAATGATTTTAGAGAAGGGGGTCCTCAAACCCTCACCCTCTATAGAGAAATGTTTTAGAGGAGTTGGTTCTCGAGGCCTCCCCTCTCAAGTTTACAAAGTTTGTACCACAAGTACTACACCAAACTGGGGGAATGGTCACATATTTTATCCCTGACCATTGGGCATGGGTCCCGGATTTGGTCCGTCACCAAATCGGGCGTGGCCATAAATGCTGGTCACGACCCACATCCTTGAATACAGTACTGGTTATGGATTAATTGGGTCATGGACTGTCGTCACGGATACCATCCGTGACCCCATCCCGAACCTGTTCACGGCCTAAGTCCTTGACCCAATGTTCAATTTACTCAAATATTCACGGATAGGGTCACGACTCAAATCCATGACACCATCTTCGGCATATGAAAATGGTCAGAGACGTTGTCATGGTCTAAGGCCGTGACCCATATTTTCATGTAATTAGTTTAGTCATGGCCAAGATCCGTGACCCCAATTATGTGTAATTAAAAAAACAAGGCTAGTGATGGACTATATATCCGTGACCATTTTTAAATATATTATAAAAAAATTGGGCAGAATTTTATTTGTTTTCTAGACATTCTAAAACCTAAGTAAGGTAATCCTCGCACAACCATAATGCTAAACAGTAAATTATAAAAGCTCCTGTGGTCTCGAGACCCCCGATTGAGAGCACGGTGATATTTTGGGCCTTGCACTCAAACCGTGGGTCCCGTGGCCACATGATCGATTACTACGAGCTACGTTGATCCTGTGGGAGGTGTTGATGCCGCTCACAGGGCTGTTTGGGGTGTGCTTTGTGTTTTTGCCCTCTCACGGAACCTTTTCAGGCCTAAGTGTGGATATTCTGAACTTTGGCCCATGCTCTCCAACCGTGGGTCCCGTGGCAATGATGTCAATTACTACAAGCTACATTGGTCCCATGGCAGGTTTTGGCACCACTTTTGGGGCCGTTTGGGGGGTGGTTTGTGGTTTTTGGTTTCGCCCTTTGATGGCACGTTTTCAAGCCAAAGTGTGGATATTCTGAAATTTGGCCCGTGCTCAGAAACCATATGTCCCGGGGCCATGTGATCGATTATTATGGGTTACGTTGGTCCTGTGGGAGGTGTTGACTCCACTCAAGGGGACGTTTGGGGGGTGATTTGTGGTTCACTCTCTAACGACACGTTTTCAGGTCTAAGTGTGGATATTCAAAAATTTGGCCCATACTCTCAAACTGTGGGTCCCGTGGCCATGTGGTTAGTTACTATGAGCTACGTTGGTCCCGTGGGAGGTGTTTGCGTCACTCATGGGGCCGTCTGGGGGTGCTTTATGTTTTCTTCCTCTAACCACGACACATTTTCAGGCCTAAGTGTGGATATTTGAAATTTGGCCCGTGCTCTCAAACCGTGGGTATCGTGTCCATGAGGTCGATTACTATGAGCTACGTTGGTCCTGTGGGAGGTGTTGGTACTTCTCATGGGGGCGTTTGGGGGGTAGTTTGTGGTTTCTCCCTCTAACGGCACGTTTTCAGGCCTAAGTGTGAAAATCCTATAATTTGTTCCGTGCTCTCAAACCGTGAATCCCGTGTCTATGCGGTGAGTTACTACGAGCTGCATTGGTCCCATGGGAGGTGTTGGCGCTGCTCACGGGGTCGTTTGCGGGGTGGCTCGTGGTTTCGCCCTTTACCGGTACGTTTTTTGGCCTAAGTGTGGATGTTCTTTAATTTGGACTGTACTCTCCAACTGTGGGTTCCATAGCCACACGATCGATTACTAGGAGCTACGTTGGTCCCGTGGCAAGTGTTGGCACTACTCACAGGGTCATTTGGGAGGTGCTTTGTGTTTTCTCCCTCTGACGGCACGTTTTCAAGCCTAAGTGTGTTTATTATGAAATTTGGCCCCATTCTCTCAAACCGTGGGTCTCGTGGCAATGTGGTCAGTTACTACTAGCTACATTAGTCCCGTGGGAGGTGTTGGCATCGCTCATGGGGCCGTTTGGGGCGTGCTTTGTGTTTTCTTCCTCTAACGGTACATTTTCAAGCCTAAGTGTGGATACTCTAAAATTTGGCCCGTGCTCTCAAACCATGGGTCCCATGGCCACACGGTTGATTACTACGATCTACATTGGTCTCGTAGGAGGTGTTGGTACCACTCAAGGGGCTGTTTGGGGGGTGCTTGGTATTTATTCCTCTGTCGGCACGTTTTTAGGCTTAAGTGTGGATATTCTGAAATTTGTCTCGTGCTCTCAAACCGTGGATCCCGTGGCCACGTGGTCGATTACTATGAGCTACGTTGGTCCCGTGGGAGGTATTGGTGTTTCTCATGGGGTCGTTTGGGAGGTGATTTGTGTTTTCTCCCTCTGATGGCACGTTTTCAAGTGTAAGTGTGGATATTCTGAAATTTGGTCCATGCTCTCGAACCATGGATTCCGTGGCCATGCATTCGGTTACTACGAGTTATGTTGTCCCCATGGGAGGTATTGGCGCAACTCACGGGGCTATTTGGGGGGAGGTTCGTAGTTTCACCCTATGACGGCACGTTTTCAAGCCCAAGTGTGGATATTATGAAACTTGGCCCGTGCTCTATAATTGTGGATCCCATAGCCACGTGGTCAGTTACTACGAGATACGTTGGTCCTTTAGGGGGTGCTGGCGCCACTCATGGGACCGTTTGGGTGGGTACTTTGTGCATTTTCCCTCTGACGGCACGTTTTTAAGCCTATAGTGTGGATATTCTAAAATTTTTCCCGTCCTCTCAAACCGTGGGTCCCGTGGCCACATGATCGGTTACTAGGAGCTACATTGGTGCCGTGGGAGGTGTTGGCTGCTCACGGGGATGTTTTGGAGGTGGTTCGTTATTTCGCCATCTCACGACACGTTTTCAGGTCCAAGTGAGGATATTCTGAAATTTGTCTTGTGCTCCATAATCGTGGGTCCCATGGACACGCGGTCAGTTATAATGAGCTACGTTGGTCCCGTGGGAGGTGTTGGGGCCGCTCACGGGGTGCTTTGTGTTTTCGCCCTCTGAAGGCACATTTTTAGGCCTAAATGTGGATATTCTAAAATATGGGTCGTGTTCTCATACCATGAATCCCATGACCACACGGTCGGTTACTACGAGCTACGTTGATCCCGTGGGAGGTGTTGGGGCCCTTGATGGGGCCATTTTTGGGGTTGTTCGTGGTTTCGCCCTCTGACGGCACGTTTCAGGTCTAAGTGTGGATATTCAGAAATTTGGCCCGTGCTCTCAAATTGTGGGTCCCGTGGCCATGCAATCATTTACCATGAGCTACGATAGTCCCGTGGGAGGTACCTGTGTCGCTCACGGGGCCGTTTGGGGGGGGGGGGTGCTTTGTGTTTTCTTCCTCTGACAGCACGTTTTCAGGCCTAAGTATGGATATTATGAAATTTGGTCCATGCTCTTAAACCATGGGTCCCGTGGCCACGCGATCGGTTACTATGAGCTACGTTGGTCCCGTGGGAGGTGTTGGCACTGCTTACGGGGCTATTTGGGGTTTCACCCTCTAACGGCACGTTTTTAGGTCTCAGTGTGGATATTTTGAAATTTGGCCCATGCTCTCAAACTGTGGGATCTGTGGCCATGAGGTCGGATACTATGAGCTACATTAGTCCCATGGGAGGTGTTGGAGCTTCTCACGGGGCTGTTTGGGGGGTAGTTTATGGTTTCTCCCTCTGACGGTAAGTTTTCAGGCCTAAGTGTGGATATTTTGAAATTTGGCCCGTGCTCTAAAACCGTGGGTCCCGTGGCCACGCGATCAGCTACTTCAAGCTATGTTTGTCCCATAGGAGGTGTTGGAACTGCTCACGGGGCCGTTTGGTGGGTGTTTTGTGTTTTCACCCTCTGACAGCAGGTTTTCAAGTCTAAGTGTGGATATTCTCAAATTTGGCCCATGCTCTCAAACAGTGGGTTTCGTTGCCATGCGGTCGGTTACTATGAGCTACATTGGTTCCGTAGGAGGTATTAGCCACCCTCACGGGGCCATTTGGGGGGGTACTTTGTGTTTTCACCCTCTGACAGCACGTTTTCAGGCCTAAGTGTGGATATTATAAAATTTAACCCGTGTTCTCCAATCGTGGGTACCGTGGCCACGCGGTCGATTACTACGAGCTAATTGTTCTCGTGGGAGGTATTAACACCACTCACGGGACTGTTTCGGGGGTAATTTATGTTTTTTCCCTCTGACGGCACATTTCCAAGCCTAAGTATGGATATTTTAAAATTTGCCGGTGTTCTCAAACCGTGGGTCCCGTGGCCATGCAATTGGTTACTACAAGCTACGTTGGTTCCGTGACCACGCGGTTGGTTACTTCGTCCTCTGATGGTACGATTTTAGGATTAAGTGTGGATATTCTGAAATTTGGCCCGTGCTCTCAAACTATGGCTCCCGTGGCTATGCGATCGGTTACTATGAGCTACGTTGGTCCTTGAGGAGGTGTTGGCACCGTTCACGGGATCGTTTTGTGGGTAGTTCGTAGTTTCTCCCTTTGACGGCACATTTTCAGGTCCATGTGTGGATATTCAGAAATTTGGCTCGTGCTCTCAAACCGTGGGCCCCGTGGCCATGCGATCAGTTAATATGAGCTATGTTGGTTTCGTGGGAGGTGTTGGCACCACTCACGGGGCCATTTAGGGGGTGATTCATAGTTTTTCCCTATAAGGGCACGTTTTCAGGCCTAAGTGTAGATATTATGAAATTTGACCCATGCTCTCAAATAGTGGGTCCCGTGGCCACGCCGTCGGTTACTATGAGCTACGTCGGTCGCGTGGGAGGTATTGGTGTCACTCAAGGAATGTTTGGGGGGTGCTTTGTGTTTTCATCCTTTGTCGGCATGTTTTCAGGCCTAAGTGTAGATATTATGAAATTTGGCCCGTGCTCTCAAACCGTGGGTCCCGTGGCCACGCGATCGATTACTACGAGCTACCTTGGTCCCGTGGGAGGTGTTGGTGCAACTCACGGGGCCGTTTTTTTTGTGTGTTTTCGCCCTCTAACGGCACCTTTTCAAGCCTATCTGTGGATAATCTGAAATTTGGCCCGTGCTCTCAAACCGCTGGTTCCGTGCGATCAGTTACTATGAGCTATGTTGATCCTGTGGGAGGTGTTGGCACCGCTCACGAGGCCGTTTGGGGGGTGGTTAGTGGTTTCGCCGTTTGATGGCATGTTTTTAGGCCTAAGTGTGGATATTCTAGAATTTGGCCCGTGCTCTCAAATCTTGGGTCTCGTGGCCACGCGGTCAGTTACTCCGAGCTACGTTGGTCCCGTGGGAGGTGTTGGTGCCACTCACGGGGCAGTTTTTTTTTTTTGGGGGGGGGGTCCATGGTTTTGCCCTCTGACGGCACATTTTTAGGCCTAAGTGTGGATATTCTGAAGTTTAACCCGTGCTCTCAAATCGTGGGTCCCATGGACACACGTTCGGTTACTACGAGCTACGTTGGTTCTATGGGAGGTGTTAACGCCACTCACGGGGCCATTTATAGGGTGGGTCGCTACACCAAAATGGGTGAAACTTCTATTTACCGTTATAATTTAGGGGGTGACAAAAGAAATCTTTTAACTCCTAACAACAGTCACAAATTTTCATAACCCCTATGGGAGTTATGACCGGTGACCCCAATTTGTAACTGCTATCAGCAGTTATGAATACATTATTTTTAACTGATGTTAGGACTTATGAATTGAATATTTATAATTGCTGTCAGCAGTTACAAAATTGACAGTAGTGACAAATTTGTGACCGCTATTAGCAGTAGAGCTGACAAGTTTTGACACGATAACCCGTTTATGGTAATAACCCGAAATGATCCTAACTTGACACGATTAACTTGTATAGATTTAAAAGTACCCAAAACTTATACTCTAATAAAAATCAAAATGACCTGAAAATGACACGACTAACCTGAATTGCCACCCCTAATTAGCAGTTACAAAAGTTGAATTTTTTAAATGTGGTAAGAGCTGTTACAAATATCTTTAGATTTTCACAAAATGATGAAATGAGGAGAGTAGAATAAATATCATGAACATGTAACAAGTCTGAAAAATTTGACAACATTTCATTTATACTTATGATATTCCAAATATCCAGTACACATAAAACTTGTTTAAACTTAATTTAACATCAAACCACCCCTTCTTGGACGCCAAGTACAGCATGATCATGGAATAAAAAATAAACTAAAAAAAATAACGACACAACACTTCGATGACATGAAATGTCATGAACATGTAACAAATCATGTTCATTTACTTTGAATACATCGCCTAGGTATCGATTGCCTTGTGCGTGTGTTGCTTGCCACGAAGTGTAAACACCTGGATTTAGGCCTTTGAATACTACGTATGTCGGGTATGCCATGTGTATACTAACAAACAATAAAATATAATTGGATTTAGAATTGTTTCCATCAACATCTTTTAAGATAGAGGTGTAGTTAAAAATAAACATGGGTTTCATGAACTAGTAAAAATAAAAAAGATTTCATTGCCCAAAAAATGCTCACAGTTTTATCGCAGTAGTAAAAAAAATGATAAAAGATTATACTTTGTAGGTCAAGATTAACAATAATTAAATGAAGCCTAGGTTTGATAAGTTCAACAGAACTTATAATATATAACTGTTTTAACATTTATGCAATATAACATTTATGTTATATAACATAAGTAAATGAATCACATTAAAATCTATTCTAATTTACTTATTCAGATATACAACGAACCACATTAATCTCCACCGATCAACCACCACATTGACTGTCCCTACCACAGGCTGCCGTCTCCCAACTAGGTGAGTTGTTCCTAGTGCATGTTTGGCCCACTATTCTAATTATCCCTCACTCAACCTTTATCTGTTTTTGTGTAGAGATAGATAGTTTTGAGTCTTTGATCGAGTGACTCGTGAATTATCAATCAAGTCAAGATCAAGATCAAAATTAAAATGCCTCCTTAGTGGGGAAAAAAATCAAGAAAGAGCAAAGAACAACAACAGAGTTTGAGCAAAGGTTCAAAGAAGGCCAAGAGCTTTGATGAGGTGGTATTAAGCAGTAAAAAGACAAGTTCTAGTAATAGCAGTGTATATCTCTCTCCATGCCTGAATAGATCATGTATCCCCCAAAACCAATAGCAAGCAGCAATAATAATGAATGTTGCACTGAACTGTAAGAATTCAATCCTGCATCAAACTAAAGCTGCAAGAATCTAGTACTAATATAGCATATACACATATAAAGATGAGGAAACAAAAAGTGATATGCAGTACTAATATTGAAAAAATTGTCAGATCTAGTGGTACTAATGTGCAGTGCCAATATAGAAACTCAAAAATACTACTGATGTGAGTCTTTAATTATATAAATCAAATCAATGGACAGGAATTTAATAATTTCAGAATATATATATATATATATATATATATATATATATATATATATATACAAGAGCAAGTGAGTTCCTAAAATGAGATCTTAAGTTAGGGACCAGTTTTGAAAAAATAGCAAATAAAGTTATTTTGAGTTCAGTAAGTCAAATATATATACACGTACATATACTCCTTATTGCTTATTATCCAACTTCAGTAAGTCAGAAAATACTTCTCAGCAAGTGGGAACAAGTGAAAAACTTCTAGTTATTGACAAACTAACAGCTGAAATGACCAAAATATAGTTAACAACCTAAAAGAACTACGAAGTTGTTTATATCAAATCAAAATATCTATAAATCTCCAAACTTTGAGAGATTGATGAGATGTCAGGTAGGAATCCCAATAAAAATAAACGACATGACTCGAGTCATGCTCTTCAAGACCATCCCTTGACATTTATTCCAATATGGTGTTATGATATATTTATTGAGATTGAATGTGTTTCACACTCAATGACATTTGATATAAGCCTTACAAATGGTTAGTTCGACAAATATAGTGTTTTAACCACTAGTCACATTGTAATTTGGGCATTATTGACTTTATTGCTTATTTTTTGTGAGCTAATGAATTGATCTCTAAAATTTATTAATTTCACACTTGAAAGATCAAAATCTAAAATCTAGCTCTCATAATTGAAATAGATGTAACATGAAATTTGACTTATTTTAGCCCAAGTATCACTTTCGCGCTGAAATTATATTAGTGTGTCCTACTTCCTATCCCTCACAAACTCATTCCACCAATTTTAGTATACCCTGCAATATGGTGACTATTAACTACAAAATTTCAGGCTCGTATGTCTTTGCAGTTAGAAAACTTCTCTACAGGGTCAAGCCAATCGACAAAAGTATTCGGGTCAATGTGACCGTTAAACATGGGAACGTCGAAATGAATGTCTACATGAAACACCTTCTCTAAAATACGCAGCATACAAACCATATTGTCTAGACTCCCACATCATCGAAACCATCCTACCCACCCTCATTCGTAAAGACATCCGCTAAACCCAATGCACATCGACTCAGAGGCCTATATGAACCAAAACGTAGCTGTCCACAAGGTATCAGAGGTCACTTTGGGTTTTTTGCTACCTCAGATCTTGAAAAGGACAATCATCCATCATATGTCCACGGTTTATGCATAAAAAATGAGCATGGTCTCTAATTGGAACAAAACAAAAGGCTTAGCTATATACCTTTCACCATGAGGAGTCTCATGTCTCTACTTTTCTCGTGCGAATAATCGAATATCGGTGCCTGGTGAGGGGCCCTTTAGTAGGCTCACACACAAAGGGATTCAAATCATTAAACTATGGGAATGTCAACAAGAATATCCTGGTGTGTCATTGAGCTCATCGAACCCACTCGACTCATCCATAACCAAAGGAAAGGTTGTGGTTTGTTGAGCTCACTCCCAAACTCGCGTACCCCTTTCTTGATTTGTATTATGAAGGGCAGCGACGACTACATTTTCCAATTGAATTGCTTGGAGTTATTTGTAGAACTTTGGGGAAGGTAAAACTAAAACAAATTAAAGGGGATTATTTATAATTTCTAAAACATGGCTGATAACTTTAGGGGATGGAGTTTAATTGAAAACTGGGCAAAAACTGTTGGGAGGCTAGTTTCATAATTTTTAGTAGTTGTTGCAAGTTTAAAAGGGTTGGGTTGGACTAGGTTTGTAAGATCTTGAAAGTTTATGGGGGTTGAGGTTGAATCTTGGTTCATAAAGGGGTTGGTTTAGGTATTTGCCAAAGATGGTAATAAGGCATTATCTTAGGGAGGAAGTTTGTTATAAATTTTGAAATTTTTTCTCTGTGTCAAATGTTTGTCCAGATTTGGAGGGTTATGTCTAATTAAGGCATTATCACCCCACATTTTATGTAATATTTCACTCAAAGTTGTAGATAATTTTTCTCATAACTTAATGTTATTACTATTAAGATAATGTAGGGGCTCAACTGTATCTCAAAGAAGATAAGCTCCAAGAATGAGCACCATCTGGTTTTAGTTCAATTAAAAGAGAATCCTTTTAATTACGAAGAATTATTATTAGAAGCAAATAAAAGTTCACTCCAAACAAATAAAAGTTCACTGCAAGCTTTTAAAACAGTAATCACAGTTAATTCACATCCGCAAGAGTTCTATCGGCTAAAAATTCATTTATTACGTGATCTTTAAAGGATGAACTTCTCAAGTCTTCGATGGATGCTAAGGTTGGTGCTGCTATTACTCGCATGTTGGACATCTTACTCGTATTCTCATCAACCAAATAATCTTCCCTCGGGCACTGCTCTGCTCAGTTTTGAATATTTAATACAATTTCCTTGTTACTATGAAAGTGGAATTGATGATTATGCGAATTCATCGAATTTCAGTTCCCGAGTTGTGTTCAATGAGACGGGCTACACGTATATTTTGAGTAATAGTGATCGAAGATTGGAACTCACACCCCAAATGGCTCGTCCAACGACATACTACTATCATTGATATACCCTAAAGGTACCCCCTCAGATTAGAGACATCAACCTCGACCATGGAGATGGCCGATGTTAGAGGGGCCTTAGATCAACGACCAACGGTCTCGTCCTAAGCAAGGCCGGCCATGGCCGACGTTACTAGCTACCTTGGCATGTGAGGTATCCATAATCCACAGGGGCGGTTATCCACCTGGTCATCTAAGGCTTGCAACCTCGACTTGGTTCAGGCCGAGGTTGTCACCCATCATCATAACCAATCTCGGCTGAGTATCATCCGACGTTCCTGCTACGCTACCATTACCTTGGTCCAGGCCGATGTCACTACTCAACATGCCTTACCTCAGCTTTCCCACTGAGCAAAGGTCACCACCTCGTCCTCTTCCAGGCCGAGGTTGGGATCATTCACAGATGGCCGAGCCCTTATCAGCATATGTATTGTTGGGAACGCGTGTACACAATCAGTTATAACCGAATCATTCCCATCACGTGAGGGAATATTGAGGTCATCATTATCTATATGAGATCAGCCAGGTATTATTATCATACTGGTTCAATCCTCATGCACATGTTCATTTCATGCTTGGGGGGTACATTACACCCCCCAGGCACTATATATAGTGAGAAACCGAATAGGTTCGGTGTGTGATAATTGATTTAAATTAAATTCGAAAGTTTCCAAGAACCCTTATTTAATTAGCGTCTACTTTGAAACCAAATAAAATCAACCCTTAAACATGCATCTAAATCAACCCATCAAATATAAAGCATGCGACACAAAGTTAAGGAAAAATCCCCGAAGGGCAAAACCTTTTATTTCTAGAACTTTAAAGAATTTACAAGACCATTGACTTACATACAACCTGATAATCGCTCACAAGTGTAACGCACGGTGTCTTCGGTAAACCTTCAAAGCAACGACTAGAAACAGTGTGACACAGAAATACCCGCAGGTGTCGGTTCCTATGTTGGCGGCTGGAAGTTTCCCTTTCCAGGAGGGCAGCAATGAAGAAGAGAACGACTTCTCCATAAGGGTTGAACAAACTCAAAGTTGTGTTCTTGGGTTGCAAAGGGATTCACAAATATTTGGCAAGGATGTGTGAATCAAAACATGAGTCTTGGGACTCAAAAATTATGAAGACTTGAGGTATTAGGACTCTCAAAAACGTCTTCCAAAGTCTTGCAAAACAACTCCCCCGAAGTTGGTATTTATAGGAAAACAGATGAAGAGATCCACGTTCTTAAAACTCTAAAATTTTATCCAGCGTACAGGTACCCCGAACCGGTTTGGGGTACCTTATGCGGTTTGGGGTACATCGGTTTGGGGTACCTTTCTGGTTTGGGGTTAAAAAAAAAAAACAACATTCTTCAAGGAATTTTCTCCAACTTCAAAAGGTCATAACTCCTTCACCGTAGCTCGAATTGAGGTTACGTTTCTTCCAGTATCTTCGTTACGGCGAGCTCTTCAACTTTACAGTTGACCAGACCTCCGGACTATGGCTGTAAAATTACGAAAATGCCCTTGAACTCTCCTATCGTGCCTTTTTTTTATTGTTTTGACTTCCCTTGCGTACCACTTGCATTAAGTCCCTAAAATCGTGGAACGTGAAGTCGTTGAGGCATATGTGGGACACATTAATGGAGATGTTGAATGCTTGATTCCCGGAATTCGGATAGAGGCCATCATGTGAGATCGTGAGGTGACGTGCCAAATGTAGCGGCGTACGACATACATAAATGTAACATGTTGGACATGAGAAAAATGTCCTTACAAATCTCCCCCTATGTCTATGCCGGTTCATACATAAAAAATCCGAATTATCAAATAAAAAAATTGCCTATACAAATCTACCCTTCCATGAACCCAAAACTGGAAAGATACAAATGAATAAGTCTTCATCGTTTGTTCTTCAAATCTTCAAAACTTCAAATCTTCAATCTTCAAAATCTCAAATCTTTTCTCATTAGGGTGTGCAATTCAGTGATCATCAATGTAGTACCTACACACATGAGATAAAGAAAAAATACCAGGTGACGTATCGAGTTTGAAATGAGATAAACATAGATACCAATATATGATAAGCATAAGTCAAATCTCAAAACTCCCCCAAAATTCAAACTCCCCCAAAATAAGATAATTCTTTCTCCCCCTTTTTATGATGTCCCCAAATAGACAAATAAGAAGAATGAATCAATCAAAAAAAATCGGGGTGTTACGGTATACAAAAAATACACAAATTATTTTTTATTTTTTAATTTTTTTTTTGTTTTTCGTACAAAAAATTGATACCATTTGAAAAAAATATGATACAAAAATCACACCATGGATTTAGACTCAAACAACCAAGTCATGGAAACGGAATGAATGGGTGTGAACACATTCGATAGGTAGATCAACTCAATCAATCATATGTGTACGATGCATACGTGTACTCCTAACGAATGAACATCAAAGGTATCCTTAGGGGTAAAAATTTGTTGAATTTAGATGACATCGTCTTATGCAAACCAACAAATCAAAGTCAAATGATTTCCACACCAATAACGTCCAAAACTATATAGCGCATTTTCAAGAATTTCAAGGACGTGCAAACCCGTTTTAATTCTCCAACCAAACTCCCTCATATATATATTCTTTTAGAGGTAATCTAAATTCTCAAACTTTGGAAAATTGGTGCAAAAACCTAAATGGCCCCTTTTTGGCATGAATATCTTTTTATTGCCTTTCAATTTTTTTCAGGCTCTTTTAACCTCTTTGGACCCCGGATAATAAAATTCCTCCAATTTTTAGGTCCAATTTAACGATGGCTTTTGCGCAAAGGATAGATAATTACCTTTCGCAGCCCCTCCCCGTTCTTAAACAAAGCACACAATCTCACAAAACGGTTTTTATATACACAGTTTCCTTATCAAAAATTTATCGCGCTTGGTTCGTTTTAAGGACAAGATTGAAGTGAAAACACCCAACCAACATGTGATAAGGCAAGCACAATAATCAAAAAAATTCGTGCATGTGTGCAATAAAGGAAATTATGAGTCAAACATGTAGGAAGTAACACTTAAATGCATCTTAATGACTCCAAACATTATAAAGCACATGGATGAATTGACCTATTGTCTCAAAACACTATCAAATAGTCACATGAAAATAATGGAATGAAGTTGTGACTCGGTCCTCCAAAGTGTTCATCCATAAACGGTGCAAACAAAATACAAAAATCTTTTTGGATTTTCTCAAAATTTTCTCAAAATAAAATCTTTTTGTATTTTTCAAAATATTTCCAAAAATAAAAAATCTATACAAAAAGTACATGTCACAACGCTAGCAAACATATATCAAAAAGCATAACTAGCGTATGACACACATGCGAACACAATCATCTATATGATATGGCAAGAGAAGAATCATGTGCAAGCAAACGAGAATCAACTTGTCTAAAATCTAGTGTATCCAAAAATGATTTCCTAACCCAAATAGATGTGAAACAACGTGTGGGGGATTTAGGAACCAAGGTAACACTAGACTTCGACATCCTAGGACTTCTTCCAAGATCAAAACAAAATCTCCTAAGGTGACCTTTCCTACCACAATGTGAACATGTGTAAACGGGAGGAATGTTACCTAAAGAGTGATATTTTCTAATGTCCTTGGGATTAATTGACCCTCTAAAACAAATAATGGTTTTGACTTTAGCATTAGAAGCACGAGAACACGATGAGCCATTACCATCACTATCAAACCTACTTGAGTCTGTCTAATCATTTTTTAACTTCAAATTTTTTGACTCAAGCAAAGAATTAGACTCTTCCAAATTAAGGGACGCCTTCTTCAAATTATCAATCAAACCTAGAAGGTTATCTCGCCCCCCCCCCCTCAATTAAAGCAAACTTTTTCCTAAGAGTCTCTTCACGTGCCACAAACTCATTGACTAAAATATTTCTATCATCTTTGGCACAAACACAAACCATCGAATTTTTAAGGTCCTCTAATTCGTTTTCTAAAACAAGGACCCTATCATCACTCTCCTTCTTAGACAATTTTAAAGAAACAAAGTCATGGTCCAAGGAAACAACCTTTTCACGATAAAAATCTCTTTAATTTTGAACCGTTTGCAAAAGATCCATCACGGATTTAAAACGAGAATTTTCTTTTTCCAAAACTTTAATTCTTTTGCAAAGTTTTAAATTCAAAATTTTTAAATTTTCAGCATGGTCGTGAACTTTTTCAAAAATAGGCTCCTCATTAAATGGGCGTTCCATTGAAAAATTGCGATTTTTCACAAAGTTGATTTAAAAAAAATCAATATCACACAATTTTGTGGAAACTAGGGATACGCGATAAATTAGCGTAACCTGCTCTGATACCAATTTGACGACGTGAGAAGTCAAATTGTATCAAAAAAATAAATCCTTGAAAAATCAAGATCACGCGATAAATTAGCGTAACCCGCTCTGATACCAATTTGAGAAACCGAATAGGTTCGGTGTGTGATAATTGATTTAAATTAAATTCGCAAGTTTCCAAGAACCCTTATTTAATTAGCGTCTACTTTTAAACCAAATAAAATCAACCCTTAAACATGAATCTAAATCAACCCATCAAATATAAAGCATGCGACACAAAGTTAAGGAAAAATCCTCGAAGGGCAAAACCTTTTATTTCTAGAACTTTAAAGAATTTACAAGACCATTGACTTACATACAACCTGATAATCGCTCACAAGTGTAACGCACGGTGTCTTCGGTAAACCTTCAAAGCAACGGCTAGAAACAGTGTGACACAGAAATACCCGCAGGTGTCGGTTCCTATGTCGACGGCTGGAAGTTTCCCTTTCCAGGAGGGCAACAATGAAGAAGAGAACGGCTTCTCCATAAGGGTTGAACAAACTCAAAGTTGTGTTCTTGGGTTGCAAAGGGATTCACAAATATTTGGCAAGGATGTGTGAATCAAAACATGAGTCTTGGGACTCAAAAATTATGAAGACTTGAGGTATTAGGACTCTCAAAAACGTCTTCCAAAGTCTTGCAAAACAACTCCCCCGAAGTTGGTATTTATAGGAAAACAGATGAAGAGATCCACGTTCTTAAAACTCTAAAATTTTATCCAGCGTACAGGTACCCCGAACCGGTTTGGGGTACCTTATGCGGTTTGGGGTACATCGGTTTGGGGTACCTTTCTGGTTTGGGGTTAAAAAAACAACAACATTCTTCAAGGAATTTTCTCCAACTTCAAAAGGTCATAACTCCTTCACCGTAGCTCGAATTGAGGTTCCGTTTCTTCCAGTATCTTCGTTACGGCGAGCTCTTCAACTTTACAGTTGACCAGACCTCCGGACTATGGTTGTAAAATTACGAAAATGCCCTTGAACTCTCCTATCGTGCCTTTTTTTATTGTTTTGACTTCCCTTGCGTACCACTTGCATTAAGTCCCTAAAATCGTGGAACGTGAAGTCGTTGAGGCAGATGTGGGACACATTAATGGAGATGTTGAATGCTTGATTGCCGAAATTCGAATAGAGGCCGTCATGTGAGATCGTGAGGTGACGTGCCAAATGTAGCGGCGTACGACATACATAAATGTAACATGTTGGACATGAGAAAAATGTCCTTACATATAGAGGTCATCCTCTACCTTGTAAAGGATACACAAATTATAACCCTGGCTGAAACTCTGTCATTTTACACAGTAGAGAGAGAAAGCTTGAGAGATTGTATCCATGGCCAATAGTGCCTTCATTCAGTGATGTTACTCACACACACTCACAGTGTACGTAGGCCAGATTAGCTGAACCACTTACATTCAAGTGTTCATCCTCTTCTCCTCACTCAATCTCTTAAATTTAATATACTCTTATGCTGCCATTGTTATCACTAGTTTGAGCTTACAAACACCTTGATTGTTTGTTTGTTAATCAAGTATTGGGGGTCATGAGGCCAAAGATGAAAGGATGGCCAAATACCTGAAGAGGGTGAGAATGATACACGAAAGCTTCAAAGAGGTCAAAATGAAGAGAATACCTCGGCAAAACAACAGTCATGCATATGCATTAGCAAGGATAGCTTCGGCAACGAGGACATATATCAAAAAGGCAGTCCCTGTTGAGATCTTACCCAGAGAAACCATTGAAGAAGAAGAGGTCAGTAACCTTTGCCTCAATTTAAACCTAGGGGACTCATGGATGGATCCCCTTATCAGATATATCAGAGAGGGGGTGCTACTGGAGTTAAAGTTAGAGAGGAGAAAATTAAGGTATAGAGCTGCAAAGTTCTCAATAGTAGGAGATGTCCTGTATAGGAAGGGATTCCTATTACCTCTCCTCAGATGCGTTCCTCCCACAGAAGTTCCCCACGTCCTACAAGAGGTACACGAGGGTTCTTGCTCCAGTCACATAGGAGGGAAACCTTTGGCAAAGAGGATTATCACACAAGGATATTGGTGGCCGACCTTGGCCAAAGATATTGCAGCCTACGTGAAGAGGTGCGACAAATGTCAGAGATTATCCACTATCCCACATCAACCTCATCAGCCTATGACGTCAATCAGTTCCCTTTGGCCATTTTCAGTATGGGGGATTGACCTAGTAGGACCCCTACTAAGGGCCTCAAATAATTACTGATTTCTGATAGTTGCCATTGATTACTTCTCCAAATGGGTAGAGGCAGAGCCGATGATCATTATTACAGAGCAGAAGACCTTCCAATTCATTTGGAAAAACATCATATGTAGATAAGGCCTCCCAAACACCCTCATTTTGGACAATAGAACCCAGTTCAAGAATTCTTCCCTGGAAAAATACTGCGAAAGAGTTAGGGTAAAGTAATTATTCTCTTCCCTTGGTCGGCCTCTAGTAAACAAACAAACCGAGGTCACGAACAGAACGATCCTTGACGGGATCAAGAAGAGGTTAGAAGAAGCTAAAGGTAGATGGACTGAAGCGATTTATGCTGTGATATGGGCCTACAGAATAACGGCTAAGTCACCAACAGAGGAGAACCCGTTTATGTTATCACATGGCTCGAAGGCCGTCATACCAACAGAGGTAGGACTCCCTACTCATAGGGTTCAGGCCTATGACCCTGAGAAGAATGAGGAGGAGAGAAGACTCAACCTAGACCTGATTGAAGAAAGAAGGGAAGACGTAGAAGTTAGGCAGGAAGCTTACCAGCAGAGAACAATAAAATTCTACAATCAAAGGGTAAAATAAAAACCCATAGCTGTAGGAGACCTGGTGTTGAAGAAGACGCTGCAGAAGGCGAATAAGCTACACCGAAATTATCATGATCCTTACAAAGTGTTTGAGGAGGTTGTACCCGGGACCTACAGGCTAGAAAACCTTGAAGGGGAACCTTTCTCTAACCCTTGGAATGCTGATCATTTAAAAAAGTATTACATATGATGTTACCAGGGCTTTCATGTAAATATATCATCTTATGAAGAGATTATTAATGAAAATATCAGTTCCTGTGTCAATACTTGGTTCATTGTGCTCGAATGGTAAAATTTTTTAGGAATAACATCTTAGTTGATGACCTCAGACCTTATAACATCATGATTTAGTGACAAGGTCTGAGGTCAGACATCATACTTGGATGACCTCAGACCTTATAACATCATGATTTGGTGACAAGGTCTGAGGTCAGACATCATACTTGGATGACCTCAGACCCTTAACATCATTAATTTAGTGAATATTTGATGAGGATAACATCTTAGTTGATGACCTCGGACCTTATAACATCATGATTTGGTGACAAGGTATGAGGTCATACATCATACTTGGATGACCTCAAACCTTATAACATCATGATTTGGTGACAAGGTCTGAGGTCAAACATCATACTTGGATGACCTCAGACCCTTAACATCATTAATTTGGTGAAATTTTTTATGGGGATAACATCTTAGTTGATGACCTCAGACCTTAAATATCATAATTTGGTGACAAGGTCTGAGGTAAGACATCATACTTGGATGACCTCGGACCTTATAACATCATGATTTGGTGACAAGGTCTGAGGTCAGACATCATACTTGGATGATCTCAGACCTTGAACATCATTAATTTGGTGAATATTTTATGGGGATAACATCTTAGTTGATGACCTCAGACCTTAAACATCATAGTTTGGTGACAAGGTCTGAGGTGAATATCACACTTGGATGACCTCAGACCTTATAACATCATGATTTGGTGACAAGGTCTGAGGTCAGACATCATACTTGGATGACCTCAGACCCTTAACATTATTAATTTGGTGAAAATTTTTATGGGGATAACATCTTAGGTGATGACCTCAGACCTTAAACATCATAATTTGGTGACATGGTCTGAGGTAAGACACCATACTTGGATGACCTCAGACCCTTAACATCATTAATTTGGTGAATATTTGATGAGGATAACATCTTAGGTGATGACTTCAGACCTAAGTACACATTGCATGACAAAGAAAATAATTCAAAGAACACTCATCAAATAAGGAAGTGAAGCATGTATCAGAAGTTAATATAGACTAAGAGTTACAAGATACAAGGTAACTGAGTTTACGATCAAAAGTAACATCTTGAAGTCAAAATCAAAGAATTATATAAAGCTTCAAAAAAAGGCCTAAGGGTTTGTAGCTACAGTGTTGGAGGTTGGTACCTTCACTCTCAGTAACATCTAAAGGTGCAGTCTCTGCAGGGGCAACATGTTCCTCTTCAACCTCTTCAAGGGCCTGGGAAAATTGAGGATTACCAAGACCCAGACCAATGAAGTCAAAGACTTTTAGGATCCCTGACTCCTTCTCCTTTGCAGCCGCCCATTTTCCAGTGGCCTTAATACCTTTTTTCGAGGTATTCAAAGCCAAAGCTAATGAATTCATCAGAGACTTTGTAATCATCCAGGATCCCCTCAAAAGCATCCTCAAGGGCTGCCTTCACTGCAACATCAACTTTCTGCTGGAGAACGTCATCCTTAGGCTTCAGAGCAATGGTGTGGTACTTTTTAAGCTTAGAGATCTCTTTCTCCAACTCCTTAACCTTCTTATCAGACCCCTTAAAGGCAGACTTCAGACGATCCACCTCTGCATTCAGAGAGCTTTGCAACTTCTCGACCTCTTGGCCTTTCTCGATGAGGGGAAACTTCTTCAGAGTCCAGTTGGCAAGATGGTGCATGGCAATGAGGCCCTGCAAATTAAAAAATCAAATGTATAAGTTCAAATTCAAAACAAAGGTTACACTTCGGAATTAAACTGAAATCTAAAGTTTTACCTGAATGAACCTGTGAAGGCCAAACTTAACCAGCAGAGGAGTGTCCATGGAGCGACAAAAGTGTTTTTCAGCATTGGTCATAGCAGAGCCGATGGCATCCAGTGCCTGCAAACTGTGGCCTATTATGTTATCATTAATTTTCAGCTGCTCCAGACGGGCAGCCAAGGCATCTCCAGAGGATATGGGGATGGCCTTTTGGGCTTTAATTTTCCTATGATCCTTAGGGGAAGTGGTTATAATTTTCTTCTTTTTTGTAGCATCGACCTTGGACGTGCCGACACTCTTCTTCGGTGAAGGAGGAGGGGGTGCATTCAGGCCTGCCTTCTTCACCAGCTTCGTGAGACTTGGGGCAGACATCTCCCAGATCTCATCTAAAATGCCTTCAGGGCGTTCTGCAAATGGAAAGGTTTGAGTTAGAAGATCAGAGACATAAAAAGTTAGAGGTTTAACTTGCTGAAGTAATAAAATAAGCACTTACGGAGCTCTGTCCGAGGATTACCTCCAAGCCCAGTCTCAGAGAGATAGTAGATGTCATCAGGTGTTCGAACCTGACCAACAGACCATGCTCCCCCTGATCTTGAAGGTCTTTCACTTTTTGAAGGTTATTATGGCTCATCCCAGGATCGGCCCTGGCAGCCATTGACACCTTGCCCCATCTCAGGGGTATCCTCGGCTCTAGGTTTGAAGAGGGGACACAAGGGCCAAACTCTCATGCCCCTGAGGCAAAGAAATACCTCGAATTCCAATTATGGTTACTAGTTTGGGTAACCTGCAACATCTTCTTAGTTTACTTCTATGCTAAGAAATAATAATAGCTCGGATGATTCCTGGTAGAGAAAGGGATGTAGCACCCGGTGAAGACCTGGACATGAAGGTCTGAATGGTGGACTGCCTTCTACAGAACTATAGCTCCAATTATCACCCTCCAGGTATTGGGGAATAACTAAGAAGGAGCTAAGTTGATGTAGGAAAGTATGGACCTAATGATGGGATGAATGGGCATACGAAATCCTAACTTGAACATCTGCTCATACAGACAGATCTCACCATCTCGGCCGTCGAAAGCCCTCTCTTTCCTCAGAGGTCTCCTGAGTTTTATGGAGGGGCTGATGGAATATAGATGCCTGAAGGCAAGAAGGTCAAGCTCAGTGACTGTTCTCTCTATCTCGGCCGCCTTAGAGGTGTCAACATCGCTCTCAACATCATCATCATCATTCGATTCAACGTCGGCCTGAGCAAACGATGGGGAACCACTTGGGAACCTCTGAGCGAACTCAGCTCCTGTGACAGCCAATAGAGAATGGCTTCACTATTTGGTGGAACAACAACGCTAGGTCCTCTAACCTCAACGTCGAAGGAAGAGTGCAATGTGCTTGAACTCTTATAAGACGAGGCCCGACTAGAAACCTCAGCTTGATTAGGGACCTGATCATGCTGAGTGAAAAAGTCCATAGCCTCTTGAAAATAATCCATAAACATAGGGTCTGAGGTAGACGACTTAGACTCAGACATGGGGGTAGTTTCAACTGCGACCTCTGCTGATTTAACTGGTTCAGCTGGCTCAGGGTATATGACCTTCATAGGGGGTGGAAAGATAGGTCTGAGGGGGAATGCTTCTACCCTACGAGATTTCTCTTGGGATCTTTCTATTTACCTTATTTTATCTAAGGTCTTCTCCCTAAGAGAGGGGAATTCCTCTAAGAGTTGGTAAAGGGTCTGAGCATATGAGGCAGACCCTACACTTGTGACTCTCCTAAATAAACAAGATTGGCAAATTGACTAAGGATCAAACTAAGCTTTTAAACAAGAACAATTAAAGAATAGTTCGCCGAAAAACTCTTAGGCTCGCCGAAAAATGCATAAACTTGTCGAAAATTGCAATAAAAGGAAGAACAATGCAAAAAAGTGCAACAAATGGAGAAAGAGGGGTGATAGACGATACGAAGAAGATGTGTGAAGTAGAAAGAGAGAAATTGGCAAGGAAGGGCCACCAAAAGCACTGCTAACCAAACTCTTGTAGAGAGAGAGAAGCAGAAAATTTTAGGCGAAGAAATGAAGAAGTGGGGAAGAAAGAGAAAGAAAATGAGGGTTTAGCCCTCAAACAGCCCCACACCCATCCCAAGGCCCATCGTTGCCTTGGGAGCCCAAAAGACTGCAATCATTACCCTTGCCAGGCACGCTAGCCACTTCAGCAGCTGACACTTGTTAAAAAAGGTACTAACACCTAAGGAAGTCCAACCTCGGGCAAATATATCCCTTAAGCACCTGATCACACAGGTAACTAAGGGCTAGGGGTGATTGATATACCCTAAAGGCACCCCCTCGGCTCAGAGACATCAACCTCGGCCATGGAGATGGCTGATGTTAGAGGGGCCTTAGATCAACGACCAACGGTCTCGTCCTAAGCAAGGTCGGCCATGGCCGACGTTACTAGCTACCTCGGCATGTGAGGTCTCCATAATCCATAGGGGCGGTTATCCATCTGGTCATCCAAGGCTTGAAACCTCGACTTGGTTCAGATCGAGGTTGTCACCCATCATTATAACCAATCTCGGTTGAGTATCAACCGACGTTCCTACTACGCTACCATTACCTCGACCCATGCCAACGTCACAGATCAACATGCCTTACCTCAGCTTTCCCACTGAGCAAAGGTCACCACCTCATCCTCTTTCAGGCTGAGGCTGGGACCATTCACAGATGGCCAAGCCCTTATCAGCATATGTATTATTGGGAACGCGTGTGCACAATCAGTTATAAGCGAATCATTCCCATCACGTGGGGGAATATTGAGGTCATCAGTATCTATATGAGATCAGCCAGGTGTTATTCTCAAACTGGTTCGATCCTCATGCAGATGTTCATTGCATGCTTGGGGGGCACATTACACCCCCAGGCACTATATATAGAGGTCATCCTATACCTTGTAAAGGATCCAAAAATTATAACCCTGGCTGAAACTCTGTTATTTTACACAGTAGAGAGAGAAAGCTTGAGAGATTGTATCCATGGACATTAGTGCATTCATTCAGTGATATTACTCACACACACTCACAGTGGACGTAGGTCAGATTGGCTGAAACATTTACATTCAATTGTTCATCCTCTTCTCCTCACCTCAATCTCTTATATTTAATATATTCTTATGCTGCCATTGTTATTACTAGTTTGAGCTTACAAACACCTTGACTGGTGGTGCTATTTCCAGCATCATCAATCATAGAGCAACACTCAATTTGATGGCATATTTAAGGAGTATTATCACCTAAGGAATTTCACTGGAAGTCATAACTGGAATGTAATGTGGTTTTAGCCATAGATAATATATGTGTCAATATTGGTGGAGGAATAAGGAGTGGGGATTGTGGTTACAGTAGTTTTTGCAGCCTAAGAGATCACCAGGTCGAAATTGCATTACACATGTTATACCATGTTGCTGAACAATACTTGATTTATATAATAGATACAATTTATGTCTACCAGATTTTAATATGATGAATACTAAACTCAAAAAAATTCCAGAAGATATGCCGGATAAAGAGGTCACCTGCCATCACTTTGAGGATCTAAAAAGGACGTCTTGAAAACTTTGATCCCAAAATGTATACGCACACACCCACAACCACACCCCCTCTCTTCTTTCACTTAAACAAATATATTATGCCCCTCTATAACTGTAGGCGCACCTATGAAGCACGGACACGTAATACGTGTTTCGACAAGCGACAGGTGATTGATCCAAAAACTAGGATACGACACACTATGATACGTACAATATATAATATATATTAATGAAATAAAATATATTTTCTCCATTACAACATGTGTTGACATTACAACAAATATAAAGTATTAAGGAAATTAATTTGGATATTGAAGAAGCCGTGAAGATGATAAAGAATGAACTATAGTGTTTACATGATCAATTCCATCATAGATCTTTATGCTTGTATAAGCGAAGGTGGACAAACACCTCGAAGGATCCAACACCTTGGTGGAACAACTATCGCCAGGCTAAACACTTAACTAGCTTTAGGTGGACCACAACTTTAGCAGAAGACCATACGTCTCAATCCTCTTTTCTTTTGGGTATTATACGTCCATACATTTGTGATCTTATTTGGATAAATGGTGAACTTTTTGTATAATGGGACCATAATGAAAAATCACCGAGACAAGGTCAGAATTTGTCTTAGAAAGTATGACTATTTGGAATTACTCCTTAATCAATACACATGAAACTCATCACAATTCACTATAGTAAACCCAGTCTTTTTTTTATTTGATAGTCTTGATGTTTTTGGGAGCGTAACACTGATAAATAAATTCATACAACCTAATAAACAAATATCAATAATTCTAACTAAAATTCACACATACTCGTAAACAAATATTATTGTTGCTTAATCTAAAAGCTATATTAGAACAACCAATTGGCAACCCGGGTTTTCAATTGGCTCACCCTCAACCACCTATCACCAGCACAAATAATATATACAAAAACTAATGAAATATGTAACATCGTTAAATGTTAAAATTTATGAAAAGAGTACATACATACCATAGGCAATAGTACACTCACCTCTGTTAGCACTAGCTTGATCAGCACGGCATTTATACCTAATTTAACCAAAACACATTAATTCCCCCACAACCAAAATACAAAATCAAAGTGACAAACATTTGAATCAAACAAATATATATGGATTAATAAGAACTGAATATCATCTAAAAACACACACACACACACACACACACACACACACACACATATATATATATATGTGTGTGTGTATATATATATATATATATGCACACATTTGAATTGTCCCTATTATTGTGCCACTATAGATATATTGATGTAAAATACTTGAACAATAAAAAATTATTTCCAAAAACATACCTTTAGGAGGAGCCATTCATATTATATGCTAAAAATCCAACCAAATTGAATAAAAAAAATCACAATCACAAAATGAACATTATTAGTCCTTAAAATTGTAAGTCAACAATACGACATTAATATGAAAGCTATGACATTTCATATCCACGGAGATTCTTCACAGAGATTAATACAACATTAATACGAAAGCTATGACATTAATATGAAAGCTATGACATTAATATGAACTACAAAAGCTCTAAAGAGATTCTTCACGGAGATTCTTCACATCGAAAAGAATGAAACCCTAGTAGCAGAGTAAATGGGGATAATAATAACTCACAGAGGAAATCGTAGAGAGATTCTTCGCAGATTCTTCACCGATTCTTCATAGAGATTCTTTGCAAATTCTTCATAGATGATTATGTCAAATTCAAAAAGTTTAGAAAATATCAGTATTGGTAAAATGATTATGTGAAATTCAAATAGTTGCTACTTGCAGAGAGGTAGGCAAAATTTCTTAAAGTACTCAAAAGACCTTTGTAATTAACTGAAAATAAAAGAAAAACATAAATACAATACTGGAATAAAAAGTAATGAATAAAAATCTAAACACATTAAGTCCAAAATTTAAAGTTATTAACACATTAATTCCAAAATTTATCTATTAACACATTAAGTCCAAAATTTAAAGCTAAAATTTTCAGAATTATGAACCAAACAAGCACTAAATACAACATTGGATCAAAAATATATATAGTAAGCAGAAAAAAACATATATTTGTTTCAAACAGAAACCGATTCTTCACAAACTGCAGCAATGAACAAAAAGCATTCCAAAATTTATTATTTCAGACAGATAAATAACTTTTTTGTTTCAAACATATAAATAACTTTCTTTTACTCGAATCAGATAAACAACACACAAACAACACATAAATCAGAAAAAAAAAAACAGTTACAAATTTGTTGTTTCAAATGAATCAAAACCCAGTTAGCAAAAATGAAAATGAAATTAAGTGTTAGGTCAGAACAATCTATGTGATAAGAGAGGAGAGAAAAGAGGGAAAACAAAAATGAAGAGAGAGCGGGAGTTGTGGTATGAGAGGAGAGAGAAGAGGGAAAATAAAGATACGTTAAAATTTTTGTAACCCCCAATAGGAGTCACAAATTAAGTGTTATGCCAGAATTTGTAACTCCTAGCAGCAGTTACAAATCTGTGACTGCTAATAGGAGTCACAAATTATGTTTTAGGTCAAAATTTGTGACTTCTAGTAGCAGTCATAAATTTTTAACTACTGATAGTAGTCATAAATTAAGTCTTATGACAAAATTTATAACTGTTCATATCAGTTATAATTTTGTGACTGCTCATAAGAGTCATAACTTATGCCTACTGATAAATTTGTGAGTGCTTCTGACAGTTATAAATTTGTGACTTCTTATAGGAGTCACAAATTAATTATATAGCAAAATTTTTTACTCTCATTAGGAGTGATGAACCAATTGACTCAATTCTTTGATTACCCACCGATTTTATTACTCCTAATGGCAGTTACAAATAATTTTCTGAGTGCTTTCGGGAGTGATAAGTTTGTCACCTCCATTAGTAGTCACAAAAAGGCAGTCACAAAATAAGTGTTTTGGTGTAGTGGTTCATGGTTTCTCCCTTAGACAACACGTTTTCAAGCCTAAGTGTGGATATTCTGAAATTTGCCCGTCCTTTCAAATCGTGGGTTCCATGCGGTCGGTTACTACGAGCTATGTTGATCTTATGGAAGGTGTTGGCACCGCTCATGTGGACGTTTGGGGTTGCTTTGTGTTTTCGTCCTCTGACGGTATGTTTTCAGGCCTAAGTGTGGATATTATGATATTTGGCCCCTGCTATCAAACCGTAGGTCTCGTGGCCACGCGGTCAATTACTACGAGCTATGTTATCCCGTGGGAGATGTTGGTGCCACTCACGGGGCCGTTTGGGGGTTATTCGTGGTTTCATCGATATGTTCGGAGTTGTTTAACAACCTGATGAAGTGTATCTATAATCGATGCATATATGTCAGCGACATGAACTCGAAATCTCATCCTATTCATCCTATTAGCAAGATTGAGCTTGACGTGCATGTGTCGCGAGACATCACAGTCTTTGGCAATGCTTTTTGCATGTAATTCTATCCATAAAGGGTGAATGTTTTTCTTCCTTCTCTAACAGCGTAAGAAATTTCAGTGCTCTATTAGTATTATGTATGCAAAATATATATGGTACAGCTTCATCCCAGCATTCTGGTAGGAAAAATTGAATACGATCGAATAAGTACTCTTGCTACAGATGAACTCAATGGTTTACAAGGTAGTTAAATTATTCGATCTTCCTATTCTTATACTCATAAATCGGAGTACCCACTGAATGAGGCTCATGAATGAAATATGTACGAGTGCGGTCCAATTGCAACGTTTTCCACTTTTATTGCCATTTATTAGCACGGTGACTCAATTTTCCTGGGAAAAATGAACGAGGGCATGATTATGATTCCTATAAATAATGGTTCGAATGAATCATTAACTAGTTATTATGTACGAGGGCGTGAATCTCATGCACACATACACATAGAAATACACACATACACACTGGTGATACCAAATTTAGTCTGCTGACATGGCACAATTGAATGATGACACGTGGCAATCTACATGGCAACACTAAATACTTTCGAGGAACTCACACGCTCCGAGGAACCATACTACAACGAGGAACACTGCTTCCCTGAGGAACTCAGACTCTCCGAGGAATAAGAACTCTCCGAGGAACTCAGATGCTCCGAGGAACAAGAACTCACCGAGGAACTCTTAGACACCGAGAAGCTTAGGCGATCTGAGCAACTCAGGCGGTTCGAGCTGCACCTCGAACAAAGCGTTAATAGCTGGATAACCAACAATTTGACTGTTCATTAAATGCTTATCATTCAGATGCACACGCTTAAGGGGCAGTGGATGTATTACCCTTTCATATGTACATCATTTAATGTATTACCCTTTCACATTACAGCCTCAGGGATATAAATACATTGTACAATCCTCATTGTAGAGGGACCAAAATTTCTTGATAGAACTTGTAATCGAGAATTCCCAAACACTCAGCAATAACATAACAGTGGACGTAAGCCATTCTTATAAGGCTGAACCACTTTAAAAATTCTTTGTCTCATTTATTTATATGTGATTGAATAATTAGATATGATCTAATTTTTTACATCAACAGATTGGCGCCGTCTATGGGAAACGACTGGTAATATCGTTTTTCATCAAAAATAATTCATCAGAAATGGCTGATATTCCAGAATCCAGCAATCGAAACACTGGGAGTCCTCGAAATCCATCTGCTCCGCCAAATATTCCAGATCTGGCTGGAATAATGATAAATCTGGCTCAGGGCCAGACCATCATGCAAGAAACTATGCGTCAACTCATACAAACCCTCCATGGAGGTGCACCAACCCATTCAAGACCACGAAGTATTCAAAGAAATACCCGTGCATCTTCTTCACGTAATAGGCGTACCAATTCATATCGCAATGACGAGTCTGAAGATTTTTCTTATCAACCTGGACGAACTTCGTCAGTGCGAGCCACAGATACTGAACAACGTATGACTCTCTCCCCAAAAAGGGCCAGTGCTCTAGAATGATTAAGCAGAGTATCTCCTTTCGACCGATTAGGTCCTAGGAGGAGCAAAAGTCCTCCAAGAGCCCCATCAAGGAGTTTTCGATGACCATCAGATTTAAGGGAAGGATCTGCCCAGTCGCGACTAGCTGCTCGTCAAGAGAGATCCCAGGAAGCCATATCCACGCGATCAGTTGCTCGAACCAACAGGCCCGAGGAAGGAAATGATGCATGGAAAGGCTCTATTCAAAGGTTGGAGGATAGATTGGGGGAAATGGTTAAAGCTAAGAACCCTCTACAAAGAACCTTTGTTTGAGGAACACCTTTTGTCCAGGCCATTATAGATTTTTCAACACCATCAAAATTCAAAGCACTTGTTGTGACTCCCAAATATTATGGAAAGACTGACCCTGTCCTTCATATACAATACCAAGCTGCAGCCGACATCTATGCTCTTCCAGATGAGATGAGGTGCAGGGTATTCTCGGGAACTCTTACCGGATATGCTCAAATATGGTATAATAATCTTCCTCGGGGTAAGATTTCAACCTTTCTTTAACTGGCCGAGTTATTCATTGGGAATTTCTATTTTGGGGCAAAGCCAGTTAAACGAGTAACACATATGTTAAGTGTTAGACAAAAGGCCGGTGAGAGTACCAGAGATTATATAACTCGTTTTAATAACGAGAAACTTGAAGTTATTGATTACGAGGAGAAGACAGCGATTACCGCCTTGATGAGTTGACTACTACCCAACAAGTTATACTACACTTTGGCCAAAGATCCACCTAGAACCATGTCAGACTTGATGGGAAAATCGTCCAAGATTATGAATGCCGAGGAGGCTATGGCTGCGAAGAAGAACATGGATGCTAAAGAAACCAAGGTGGAAGGCGATAAAGCTAAGAAGAAAGAGCATAAGAACAATGGTAATGACAAACATTCAAAAAACAGGTCGGTATGGGACGTGATGAAGAAATATGATAATTATACTCCTTTGAA
Organism: Sambucus nigra; assembly: GCA_949130495.1. NCBI lineage: Eukaryota > Viridiplantae > Streptophyta > Magnoliopsida > Dipsacales > Adoxaceae > Sambucus > Sambucus nigra. The sequence goes on along the minus strand of OX422213.1, from coordinate 212,560,463 downwards.
GAAGGATATCAACCATGTTCTAGAGGAAATCAAGAACAACGAGGAACTAAACTGGCCAGAGAAAATGAAGGCAGACCCTGACAAGAGGAATAAGGCGAAGTATTGCGAGTTTCATAAAGATCATGGCCATATGACCAAAAATTGCATAGCTCTTCAGAACGAGATTAAAACACTCATCAGATGAGGAAAACTGTCAAAGTATGTTGATCGTGGAAGCGAAAGACGGAACAATGACCGAACAAGAGAGAGGTCTAAATCTCCTCGTCGAGCAGAGGAGAACAAGAAGAGAAACCATGAAGTTGATCCCGAGGATGACCCCGATCTTCCCAAGAGACCAAGGCATCCAGAACGAGAGGTATTTTCAATACGCTTTGGGTCATTTGACTGTAATGTTATAACAGGTGGAGATGCAGAAGGAGGAGACCTTACTTCCGAGAGAAAAGCTTACCTCTGTGAGACTTAAGCTTGCTCGTACATTCAACGAATAAATCTAGCTGAGGAGGATCGCCCGAGAAAGGTGAATAAAGAGAAATTGGTCATTGGTTTCTCAAAGAATGACCTCGCAGGAGTTTTGTATCCTCATGATGACCCATTGGTGATCAAGATGAGAATGAAGGAGGTAATAATTTCAAGAGTACTGGTCGACAATGGCAGCTTGGCAGACATCATGTTCTACTCGTGCTTCGATAGTTTAAATCTAAAGCTATCTCAATTGGAGCCTTATCATAGACCCCTCAACGGTTTTGCCGGCGAGAAAGTATTTCCACTTAGGACGATCAAGTTGGATATATTCATTGGTACATGGCCTACTTGTCGGACAGAAAGAATACGCTTTTTTATGATGGATAAGAATGTTCAATCATCATACAATATCATCATGGGAAGAGTAGGATTGAAGAAGTTCGAAGCTGTACCATCTACGGTGCATCAGTGCCTGAAATTTCCAATAAATTTTGGAGTAGGAGTTGTGAAAGGTGACTAGAAAGTAGCTCGGGAATGCTATTATTCATCCGCCGAGCAAGAGGAACTGGAGGAATCAAGGAAAAAGACTACTACTTATCAAGTGGAAGAAGAGGGGGAAATTGAAACATTGGATCCTAGAGATGAGTCATAACTCGTGAAGGGTCAAGTGGTGGAAGCTACTGAAAACATCATTCTGGACGACGAGCACCCTGAACGAACTACTCAAATAGGTTCGTCGTTGGAAACCTCACTAAAATAGGAATTGATAACTTTCCTTAGAAGCAGAAAGCAAACTTTTGCATGGAGTCATGAGGATATGCCTGGGATAGACCCAAATTTCTTATGTCACGAACTCAATGTGAATAAGGAGATCAAGCCAGTGAAGCAGAGAAGAAAAGTATTCAGTCCCGAGAAGAATCAAGCTATACAGGAGAAAGTCGAGAAGCTTCAGAAAGCTCGTTTCATTGAAGATGTTAAATATCCAGACTGGTTAGCCAATGTGGTGATGGTAAAGAAGAAAAACAACAAGTGGAGGATGTGTGTAGACTTCACCGACCTCAACAAAACATGCCCAAAGGATCACTTTCCACTACCCCGAATTGATCAACTAGTCGATGCTACCTCGGGACACGAGCTGCTGAGTTTCATGGATGCTTATTCTGGCTACAATCAGATTAAAATGAAACCTGAAGACATGGAGAGTACTTCTTTCATTACCTCTAGGGGAACTTATTGTTATAATGTTATGACTTTTGGTTTGAAAAATGCAGGTGCGACATATCAGAGGCTGATGAACAAAGTTTTTGCTGAACAAATCAGTTGCAATATGGAAGTCTATGTTGATGATATGCTGACGAAGAGCAAAAAAGCTGTTGATCATCTAGTTGACTTAAGTCAGACTTTTGATCAACTAGATATATACCAAATAAAGCTGAACCCGACGAAGTGCATATTTGGAGTAAGAGAAGGCATGTTTCTCGGATACATTGTCAACCAACGAGGCATTGAGGCGAATCCTGAAAATATCAAAGCTCTATTAGGGCTGCGATCTCCAACGACGAAGAAAGAGGTGCAAAGTCTTACAGGACGAGTAGTAGCACTCAACAGATTTGTATCACGAGCAACTGATCGATGTCTCCCATTCTTCAAGACGCTCCGAAAGACTTTTGAGTGGAATGATGAATGTGAGAATGATTTTCAAGACTTGAAGAAATACTTGGGAGCACCTCCACTGTTATCCAGGCTAGTGATGGGAGAAAAATTGTACTTGTACCTAGCAGTATCAGAGAATGCAGTTAGCTCGACGTTGATAAGAGTGGAGAATGGAGTACAAAAACCAATCTATTACACAAGTAAGGCCTTCCGAGGAGCAGAGATCAGATATCCAAGGCCGGAAAAGTTAGCACTGGCGCTGATTGAGGCGAGTAGGAGAATGAGGCCATATTTCCAGGCTCATACTATAGTCGTATATACTGATATGCCGTTGAGGCAAGCCCTTCATAAACCAGAAAAATTAGGGAGATTGATGTACTGGGCAATAGAGCTTGGTGAATACGATATAGTCTATCAACCCAGATCATCTCTAAAAGGCAAGCTGTAGCAGATTTTATAGCAGAGTTCACTTATCCTGATACCCCCGAGGAGCAAAAGTTGCTCGCTGATCAACCTGTGGATGTTACAGGCTCAACAAACACAAGCTCAGACCAACTCCGATTGGTAAAAGAGCAAGTGGATGTTACGGGATCATCAAATTCGAGCTCAGACCAACTCCGGTTGGTAAAATGGCAAGAAAAGATGATCGACGAAGAGCGAGAAATATCAGGGGAAGATGAAAGGAAGCAATAAATATTTCGTCGAGGAACTCTGTCTGATCAGAAGTTTCAAGACGAGTTACTTATATGGAGGCTATTTGTAGATGGCTCATCTTGCACAACAGGCAGTGGGGCAGGGATAGTTTTGAGCACTCCGGACGAGGTCGACATGGAGTACACCCTACGTTTCCAATTCAAAGCTTCCAATAATGAAGCTGAGTATGAGGCCATGATTGCAGGTCTTAATTTGGCAAAAATTATGGAGGCGTAACAAATTATTGTCTTCAGTGATTCTCAATTAATTGTAAATCAAATGTTGGGAATATATGCAGCCAAAGGAGAATTAATGATCAAATACCATGCAAAGGTGATGGAGTTGGTATCAGAATTTGCTGCTATTCAGCTGGTCAGAATACCGAGAATGGAGAATGCAAGAGCAGATGCCTTAGCTCGATTAGCATCAGCTACTCGTACCGAGCTACGAAGAACAATACCAATTGAAGTTTTGGCTGGTCGGAGTATAGATGAAGATTTGGCGATGAACTTTATCACCCTTGATTTAGGACCATCTTGGATGGATCCCATCAGGGCATATATTGAGGAGGGAGAATTACCAATTGACAAGCTCGCAGCTAAGAAATTAAAGTTTAAAGCTGCTTGGTATGTATAAACTAAAGGTATTTTATATAGACGAGGAATTATGGAAGGTTTGCAAAGATGTGTGCATCCCTCCGAGGTGAAAGAATTGATTGAAGAGGTCCATGAAGGGTCCTGTGGAGCCCATGTAGCAGGTTGGACGCTTTTGCAAAGGATGATGACGCAGGGATATTACTGGCCGACGATGAGGGCTGATTGTGTAGCCTATGCCAAGAAATGTGACAAGTGCCAGCGCTTTTCCTCCATCCGAAGAACTCCATAAGCATTGTTGACACCAATCACTTCCCCTTGGCCATTTGCCATGTGGGGAATAGATTTGGTTGGACCACTGCCAACGACTAGAGGAAGGTTCAAATACCTCGTCGTCGCAGTGGATTATTTTACTAAGTGGGTGGAAGCTGAACCTCTCATCGATATGACGTACAACAAGATGTAAAAATTCTTTTGAAAGAACATCATTTGTCGATATGGTCTTCCTCATGCCTTCATTACAGACCATGGAAAACAATTTGATAACGAGGAGTTTGCTGCCTATTGTCATCAATCAAACATTTTGAAGATCCACTCAACACCAGGTCATCCTCAGAGCAATGGATAAACTGAAGTGACAAACAGAACGCTGCTAAATGGCTTGAAGAAAAGACTGGATGATGCAAAAGCAAACTGGATCAACGAGTTACAGTCAGTACTGTGGGCTTACCGAACTACTCCCCGAGTAGCAACTGGAGAATCACCTTATATGCTGGCATTTAGAAGTGAAGCTGTTATACCTGCTGAGTTGGGTCTCCCAACACACAGGGTACTAAATTTCAACTCCCCTGTCAGCGACTTAATGAGAAGATTGGATTTAGACATGCTCGAGGAAGTTAGAGAAGAAGAAGCCATTGGAAATGCTTCTTACCAGCAGCGAACAACTTTGTTCTACAACAAGAGAGTGAAGAAGTGCGACCTGAAAGAAGGAGATTATGTGCTGAAGAAAGTAATTCAAAAGCACAATAAGCTGGAGGCAAACTGGCATGGACCATACCGAGTTACATAAGTTGTTCGACCAGGAACTTACCGAATAGCAACTCTAGAAGGGAGGAGTTTAAGAATGAATGAAACGCCGAGCACCTGTGCAAATATTATCAGTGATGAATAAAATGAAGATATTATGCCGAATTCTTTCTTTCTATTGAAATTTTTTCGGGGAATACTAGTGCTACACACTACTCGGCAAAGCTCGGGCTACTCAAATTTTTTCTCGAAAATGTCAACTAAGGTTGGTCGAGAAACCTATATTCCTCCGGGAAGTAAAGCTACCAATATTCCTCCGGGAAGTAAAGCTACCTGTATTCCTCCGGGAAGTAAAGCTACTAGTATTCCTCCGGGAAGTAAAATTTGTATTCCTAAGGGAAATAAAACTATATGTTTCTCGTGAAATAAAATTATTCCTAAAAATGCCAACTTATGTCGATTAGGAAGTAAATATATTCTCGAAAATGCCAATTTGAGTTGGTCAGGAGGTAAAATTATTTCAAAAAGACTAACTATGGCTGGTCGGGGATAGAAACCCACCAACTGTAGTTGGTCGACAAGGAAAATTTACTGACCTTGGTTGGTCGGAAATATTTAAGAGAAAAATCTACCAACTATGGCTGGTCGGGGATAAAAACCTACTAACTGTAGTTGGTCGACAAGTAAAATTTAAAGTGATCGAGCAACATTTTTTATACTCGTAACTTTTTAATAATTACTAAGTTGGTCGAGAAACAAAATATTATTTTTGCCAAATGATTACCACAAGTTCAAACTACTCGACAATAAGTTGATCGACAAACTACACAATATTGTTATCTTTATATCAGATACACATGCACAAATATGAAATGTTTTACAAGACAATAGCAATTAAGATTGCGAACAGAAATGAAAGTCTTTCATTAAATCCAAAAATAAATTACATTGATAATGAAATGAAAGTTACATTGATATTGAAATGTATACTAACTATTACATCAAAATTCCTACTCTACTGGTCTTTTCCCCTCTGCTTTTGACACAGGTTCCTCGCCAGCAGGCGGATCATTTAAAGCCAGGGGAGAATTTATGAAGTTGAGATCCTTTAACATCCTGACATTCATCACGGATGGTCGATCTAAGAGGTGCTCGGGACGAGATACCTCGGCATTTGAATAGAGATTGTAGTCACCGAGATATTTGGAAATCAAGCTCCGAGGAATGGCCCGAGCAAGGATCCAACTCATACCCAGTTTGTATGGTGGCACAGGTAAGTCGAGCAGCCCGGGATCATGGTAGTCCCACAGGTAATGACCCTGTTCGAGCTGCAACACACCTAAGGCATTCAACCAGCCTTGCTTGTAGCCCTCGTTATTGGCATTCTGGATACGATCGTCCAAGTGATAGAGAGCTTCGTTGTATCCAGCCATCCAGAATTCCCTGGGCTGTTTGTGGGATTGATATGTTAATCTATCCAGCTGCTCGTGGAGATTTTTGATGAAGATCTCTTTATTCTCTAAGGTAGATTTCTGCGTGGAAAGCTGCTCTTCCAGGTCCCTAATCTTCTTTGACATTTCAGCCAACGCCTGGTTCTTCACCATTAATTGGAAGGCTTGGTTCTCTAAGGCAGACTGAGTCCTCTGTTCCTCGACAGGAATTCGAGCTGCTCTTGCTCGTCCCCGAGGACCTCTTGCTCGACCACGAGAAGGTGTAGAAGGTCCAGACCTCTTCAAGCTTTCCAACTCGTCCCTCAATTTGGCGTTCTCAACCTCCAAGAATGAGAATCCCTCATCATTCACTGGGATTAAGGCGTTTGAAGTAGAAGCTGCAGGCTTCAACTGTGACAACTCTCTTTGAAGATTGTTATTTTCTTGCTCTAATAGTTCAGCTATCTGTCTGCACTCCTCGACTTCTCTCCTCAGAGTTCTCTCCCTCACCTCGTAGCCAGCAAAGCGCTTCTCGTACCCCTTGTCAGCATTGAGTTGCTGGTACTTCTTCTCGTACCCCTCATGCAACAGGGCAGTGAATTCTTTGTATTGTAGCTGAAGGTCTTCGAGGGTGCCTTGGAGATCCTCGATCATATCATAATAGGCCACATTATTGGCCACTGCTCGATCAAGTAGACACTTTAGATATTGATATGCTTTAACTGCCTGTTCTGAAGCATCTTGGCCGAGGATGTCGACGACTTGTGTTGCACTCAGGTCTGTGTGACCAGCCTTAAAGTATTAATTACATTGTCGCAGCAGCTTTGATCATGGGCAGATAGTAATTCCATCCTGGCTAGAAACTAGTAGAGAAAGAAAAACCAATAATCAATAAGAAGTAAAAGCAGAGTATGAATAGAAAATAGACAACAGTATGCAAAAAAGTCCAAGTTTTATTAGATCATAAAGTTCAGAGTTACATGTGCTGGGTTACAATTGACAAAAGAAAAATATAAAGATAAACCCGAACAACTCTACACCTTTTCCTTCTCTCCCAAAACCTTCTCAGGAGGCTGAGACGAGGAAGTAGGTTGCTCGGAGGAAGTAGAGGGTTGCTCGGGGAGCGCTAGCAGTTGCTCGGAAGAAGTAAAGATTTGCTAAAGTTCCTCGGTAGCAGGATGGATGGCTGGGGGATGATCTCCCATCACCATGGAAGACTCTTTGGAGGCAGCTTCGTCCTCTTCTAAGTCTTCAGGAGTTAGAGGGGGACCAGGGATGTGTTGCTGAAAGAGTTCAAAATTTTCATCCACTTTCATCTCCTGAAGGGCAGCAACCCATCCATCCCTAAAGTATTTGAGGCTGCCATAGTCCACTTGAGACACCATGGCAGCCAATCCCTTGTTCCACCCCTTGTCCCAGCCAGCGCTGAAGGACTTCTTCATAGCCATCTTTCTCTTCAGCTTCTCCGAGGAAAGTTTCTCGGACAGAAGGTTCTCAGCAGTCTTCAGTTTGTTCTCAACCTCCTCCTTCTGCCGAATTACTTCCTGAAGTTGGCCCAACTTTTCCTCAGCAACCTTAAGCTTATCCTCAAGCTCTCCATCAATTTTGAGCTTCTCTTTAAGCTTATTATTTTTCCCCTCCATGTCCTTTATTCTCTTCTCCAACTCCTTGGAGATCTCAACAACCTGAGCTTTTTCCTGCTCAGTGGAGGCAAGCTTATTCTCCCAGATTGCCTTGTCAGTAGCATATTTCTGGCGAGAATCTTCCAAAGACCTCGCCAGGCCCACCATCCTCCTCCACACCAGATGAGGAGTTCGAAGCTTTAATTGTTTCATCCTTCTTAAAAATTATATTGAAGCAGCTCGTCAATTGTGAAAATAAAAAGAAAGCAAGTCAGAAACAGAAATGACAAGGGAAATATGAAAAGTTCAAAGTAAGAAGACTTACAGAAGCAAGGTGGCGAGCAGCTAACGAAGTGACCATGTCCCGAGTAAGGTTTTCTTCAGTACCTTGGACCTAGGGAATGATCCAGGACTTTACCGAGCTCATGGCAGAGCTCTGAGGAACAAAAGTAGGAACCCCGGTTCCAATGGTTGGGGGCTGAGTGATGGTGTCAGCCAAATTGACCGAGGAGCTCTTATTCAGCCTCCTCGGGGGAACCGAAACAGATTCAACCAAGGAAGAACCCTTGGTCGGTGATATTACAATCACCTCTCCAGGAGCAGCAGACCTGCTCATAGCCACTGCGGGCTTCTCTACAACCTTCACAACAGCAGCAGTCGAGGAAGGCGCATCAGTTTTCTTTGTCCCCTCCCCTGGGACATCAACCTTACTTCTTTTTACCTCTCCATCACCAGAGGCAGGTTTCTCGAAAAGGGTGGGAGGTATTCTCTTATTCATCCTTTCGCTTAAAGGGACGTGAGATTCAGGCGAAGAACTGGTGGAAGCTGGTATTGGCTCTGATTCACTTATTACTGGACGAGAAGTAAAAGAGGTGGTGTAGCTCTTGTATTGCAGTAGATATAAAGCCGACCTAATATGCTCATCGGCAACAGATTGATGCAGAATCCAGATAAGTTTCAAGTGTCTTATGTTAACGAACAACGTCAAAATATTGACAAAATTTCAGACACAAGGGATTAGGTGGAAAATAAAATCCACACTCAGCAATAAAGAGATTGGGGAACCAATGTCCCTCAGCCAAGCGAAAATAATCAGAAGGCTCGGAAAGCTCTTTCAGAACAACCCATGAGGGAATAGAAAAACTAGAGCGAAACTTATCAAGAGATTCAACTGGGTAAACCATGATGAATAAAAGAAATGAAGAAGAAGGAAGAAAATCTTACAGAAAAAGAGTGGATCTGATGACAACGAACGATGGAAGAGATGAATACACAGGAGAAAAAGAGACGACGAAAAACTCGAAGATAAAAATTTGAAAAGGTAGAAGACGATGGGAGTGTCTGTGAAGTTTAAATACTCTGCCTTGGGAAATGGTAAACTAATGATTACGAAAAGAAACAATTACGCTACCGGCGATTAGAGGAACAAAAAGGGAGCGACAATCGAAGCGAGAAGAAACGATTACGCTACTGGCGGCTAAAAGGACAAAAAGTGCACAGAGATAGAGACGGTTATGAAAAAAGCCTGATTCTACGAATTTGGAAAGAGAAATAAATGCAAGGGAAACACTCCTAAAAATCAGGAAGACTATTTAAAGCTATCATATTCCAAGAAAGAATGTTCCACACTCCTCAAATTTCGAACTATGAAACATTGGGGGCTTCTGTTGATACCAAATTTAGTCTGCTGACATGGCACAATTGAATGATGACACGTGGTAATCTACATGGCAACACTAAATACTTCCGAGGAACTCACACGCTCCGAGGAACCATACTACAACGAGGAACACTGCTTCCCCGAGGAACTCAGACTCTCCGAGGAACAAGAACTCTCCGAGGAACTCAGACGCTCCGAGGAACAAGAACTCACCGAGGAACTCTTAGACACCGAGAAGCTTAGGCGATCTGAGAAACTCAGGCGGTTCGAGCTGCACCTCGAACAAAGCGTTAATAGCTGGATAACCAACAGTTTGACTGTTCATTAAATGCTTATCATTCAGATGCACACGCTTAAGGGGCAGTGGATGTATTACCCTTTCATATGTACATCATTTAATGTATTACCCTTTCACATTACAGCCTCAGGGATATAAATACATTGTACAATCCTCATTGTAGAGGGACCGAAATTTCTTGATAGAACTTGTAATCGAGAATTCCCAAACACTCAGCAATAACATAACAGTGGACGTAGGCCATTCTTATAAGGCTGAACCACTTTAAAAATTCTTTGTCTCATTTATTTATCTGTGATTGAATAATTAGATATGATCCAATTTTTTACAACAACGCACACAGAAATACACAAAAAGATATACACACATACACATGTAAAGATATATAAATGCGATTGTGGAGTCACTTCGGGTCGAATAATCCTGCAACTGACATAGCTTGTAATTGAAGCAGAGAACGGTACGACCCAGGTCGCAAAAATCTTTGTGACACGACCTTTGATTTCCTTCACACAACGGTTACTTTTTCATTTATACTAAGTCTTCGCTTTACAATGTAAATTCCCCCTAACAATATGGCATTTGAAAAGGAGAGCGTGGAATCAAACTATAGTTTCATAACAAGCATTACTTCCCCTCACTCTCCTCAACAAAATTGAACTCCACCATCTAAATTCAGTAATGGGAACACTGATTGATTAGGTTTTGAATCCCGTGTATATGTGTGTATCTCCCACGAGTGAATCCCATGTATGTGTATGTATCTCACCGTTAATTTATTAGGTTTAAAATACCTACTTTTGTCATTTATGCCAACAATCCCTAAAATTAATCCTAACATCAACCCTAAAATTAACCCTTACAAACATTAGTCATAAAATTAACCCTTACAAACATTACTCATAAAATTGATCCCTTAAAAACATTACCCCTAAAATTAATCTCGGATTAGACTTGTGGTATGATGAATTTCCCTTGTTACGTTGGTTATTTGGAATCGTATTATGTTGTTGGTTTGGGCTTAAATAAAAAGATAAAAATTTGGCACCAAGCCTTTTGAATACTAGGTGGTTAGTAAGTTTAAAAAAAAAAATCGACAGTGATGCTAAGAATAAACCAGATGAGATTCCTGTTTAATTTTGATTTAGGACTGATCACCCGGTATTTTATTAGGCAGGGTGTCACAGCGGCCCACTTCGGTTATTTCCAATGTATTATTTAATTATGCTCACGTGAGTGGTCGGATGGGCAACAACTAAAATCTCATGAATAATTTTTTATCGACACACAAAATAAACACTTTTGATGACATATTGACGCGTCGCATTCGCATTGCCTTGTTTTCGGATTCCACTATTATTGATTGATAAAAACCAGTGCGGGTGAGATACACAAACTGACGTGTCGCACCAAATATGTCGATTTTGTATGTCTGCAGATAAGGACTCAAATATCATATATCACTTTTAAAATGTTAATAAATTTATTTCAAATCAAAAGTAGCAAACGCTTGCCCTATTGAGAAGTATGGATTAAATTAACTAGGTAATCTATATACTAATATAAAATGCTCTACAAATATTTATGGTTCCTTCTTCTAAAGGTATCCACGTGGCATCCATAATTTATAATATATGCGGCTCAATTGACCTTATTTTGGGTTAGATGAAGCACCTCTCCTTAATTCTTCTATCGAAATACAATGTCTCTATCTCTCCCCTTTTTAATTTTTCCACATCTTTTCTTCTTTTCCCAATAGGCGGTTCGTATCTGAGTCCTTCAAAATTCAACCACCAGTCGTTCTCCCCCTTAGTTTCCCTCTTTATAGCTTCCAAATCTTGTGTAAAGGGAAAGTCCAACCCCAAAATTCTCCCATCAGTCCCCCAAGAACAACAACATTCACCTCATCGCATGAAAGAAAAACCATTACCGGATTCACCTCAACCCCAAAATATTCCCAGTCGCCGAAAACACTAGGCGACCATGTCGGCACCTACCTATGGCCAGTAGTCTCGCAGCAAAATCTAGGCACGAAATTTTTCGAGATCCGGTCGAGACCTTCTCCGAAAACACAAGAGGGGTTTAGAAAACCAAATATTTCTTTGTAGCCCTCCTCTCAACAATAAACACGAGTAATTTTTTTTAGTTTATTTTCTTATTTTACGAAACTTTGATTTGTTGTTGTTGATGAAATTTTATGAATATTGATAGTTAATTTATATAAAATTTGTTAGTTAATTTATATGACGTTTCATAATTTATTTTGTATGAAATTTGTTGTTGAAATTTTATTAGTTAATTTATATGAAATTTTTTGCTGAAATTTTATAAATATTCTATAAAATTTTGTTGTTGCTGAAATTGTTTTAATTAATTTGTATGAAACTTAAATTTAGTTTGTATGGAACTTTGATTTAATTTAATTTAATTTAATTTGTATGAAACTTTGGTCGTTAAAAAATGTTGGTTTGTTTGGTTGTTAAAAATGTTGCTTTATTACGTAGGACAATTACGTAAGGATCGAAAATTGGTGAATATTAATCACAATATTTTTAGGGTTAAAATTTTCAAAACAAGTAAAACTAAACCAAAAAAATTCGCCTCGAGGGTTCCCACCCCCGAACCCTCGTATTTGTAAAAAATTATCGCACCCATAAACCAAAAATTCTGGGTCCGCCACTGTGAAGGCATCGACTATATAGAAATTTCCCAATGTATAGACGTTGTGCTTGGTCCCATCATCGACTTATTTTTTCTGTAAAAAAAAGTGTCTTGCTCTTTAGAACCCTGCTATAAGAGATTTTTGGGCCCTCCCTCTACTTATACATGACTTTTCATCCCATTTTCTGTTCACTTTCAATAAATTTGGATTCGGGTGGGATCCCCTCACCAATGACTACAAGGTTTTGTTGATTTCAATTATTTGGGATCAGAATCAATGTCTCCCTATTTACTATGACTTTATTGCAGTGTATAGACCCTTGGTAATGATTCTTGAAGAATTCTCCATGCCCCTGTTTTGGAGATTCTCTTTAAGTCGTGTAAGTATAAATAAAGCCTCTCCTCCCACTATAATCACTTGACCTTTGGCATTGATAATGATAATATGAGATAAATTGAGAAGACCCTTTTTATTTTCTTTGTGTAACTGTATCAAACCATGTGTGTTTACATCATGTACTTAGGTTATACATAGAATTGTTGGCAGGACTTTACTATGTAGAGATAATGTTAAAATTGACATTGCTCTCTCTCTCTCTCACACGCGCACACACATATGCCATATGCTAAAATATGTTTTTTGTTCCTTATTTTATTTTTTATTTGGTGCTCATGCATCAATGATTTATTTGATTTAACTTGCGAAAGGGAAAATATACTGGTGCACAACCTGTTTGTTAAAAGTCTTAAGTGGTTTACCTGAATTGCAACAGTTTATATGTATGCATTCCCCATTTTATGGTTTCCATTTTAACCTCATTCAAGAATTTCAAAATCTATGTTATGTTTGGGTTTGTAGTGTTTTGAAAGTTTAATAAATAAATCTGCAAAAAAAATAATATAAACCGAACATTTTTTTGCACTCTGCTTTAGAAAACTTCGGTGATTAGTATCCAATATGCTACACTCTACATCAAAGCAGACGTGGAAGATATAAATGGGATGATATTGATTATATATCCGACGGTATTAATCAATATGATCATACAGAGATCAACTGTCAATTTTAGATGTCTAGGGTTCTGGATAATATCCAAAATTTTATGTAGTGAATCTTGAGTTCTCTTCATCATGAACTATAACAACACACTACATTGATTACATGAAGAAAATGAAGAAAATTTGTTCTCTACATGCTCTTTTCTTGATCTCACTCTCCACACACACGCCCAATATAATACATTAAACCTATACAAAAAAATATAAAAAAATTCAATTATTTAGCGGTTGAAATGAAAATTGGGTTTATATGTGCATTTTCTACGATTTAAAATTTTGATCATCTGACCCATTTTCATATTGAATTTTTTTGTAGATTTAATTATTAAGCTCTCGATTTGTGTATTTATATGTGTATTTAGCGGTGAATATTTTTTTCTATTTTTTATGTATTTTCCATATTTTTATTTATATTTTCTCTCTTTTATGTATTTTCCAGATTTTCAGTATTTATTGAATATTTTTTTTAATTTTTATTAGAAATTTGTTTTAATTGGAAATCTACTTTGTTATTGGAAATAGATTTTTTTGCAATATTTTTTTAAACTCTTTAAAGTATTTATTTAGTTTTTTTGCAAACTTTTTAAAAATATTTTTCAGATTTTTATTTAGATTTCTTTAGTATTTTCCTATGTTTATTATGAAATCTTTTTTTTTTAATTGAAAACCTATCTTTTGTTTGAAATTTGTTTTTTAATTTTTTATTGGAAATATGTTTTTTTTAATTGGGAATATTTTTTACATGTTTTTTTATTTCTAGATTTTTAAATACTTTTAAAAGAATTATTATGCAATTTTTATTTATTTAAAATTTTATATTGATTTTCACCAAAATACCCTCAAATGCGATAATGTGTAGCACCCATTGTTTTCTAACAAAAATTAACGAAGTTAGACAGTAGGTATTAATTGAAAATAATACTCACATACTATTCTATTCATTTATGTCCTATTCATTTATGTAACTCATAGATTATTTGTCTTTGCTTGGTCACATTGAAGGCAACAAATGTTATAACATATTTTTGTAAAAATTATAATATTATATAATGGTAGAAGTTGTTATTTATTATTACAATGTAATGATATAAATAATAAAAAGTAAATACTATGTTGAATGACAGTGAATTATTTAACTCGCGCATCTCAGGAGTTTGAAGCGCGTTAAGTTTATTATAAGAATTGAATCGGATCTGATGCTGCCAAATTGCAAATGAGTGGATGGGCCACCAACTTCATAAACTTTAGTTAGAAAAAAAAAAAAAAAAAACTTAGCACTGAGCATTCTCCCTGCTAATGACTGGATTATAAAAGCAGATGTAGGTCAGCCGATGGGATTGATTCAAATACCCAGAGCATTTATTTATTCTTTATCCGGTTTAAATAAGCCTAACCAACAAATAAAATAAAATTTAATAATGTCACGTCAAAGCATAGAATAAGTAACTTTGGATCACAATGGCATATCCAAATCAAAGGTTTCCAACAATTTTCATGTTATGTGCTTCAAGTTGGGTGGATCTTAAACATATTGTAGTTGAAACTAGGGGCGGAGATACAGGGCCTCAGGTGGGTATTCCCACGCCATTTTAATTCATCATAGTTATTTTACTTAAAACTTGGGGCGGATATACGGTTCTCTCGAGATCCAAAAAAGTTTTGCATTCAGTTGATCATTTTATTACGCAAAAGTTTAAGTCTATTTTTTTATATCAAGCTTGTATTCCAAATATATTATCATATGATGTATTAGTCACAAAGAAAATTTTAATTTTTATATAATTTATGTTTGTAATTGTTATTTTTTCTAAATAATTATGCATTTATTTTGTTTTCAATATCATAGTCGAATCCAACCCACAAATCAACGTCTTTATTCTCTTAGAAACTGCATGTCAAACACAAAGAAAATTAAAATTAAGTTACACTGTACATACCTTTTGTCTTTCTCTTATACTAGCATGTAGATATGTATGATGCGCGAACGAATGCAAAATGGTGATAATATATATATAATAATTTGAACCCAATTTTTTTGAAAACATGTAACATGGAAAATGATGATTTTATGGTGTATTTGATAAACTAATATAATATTTTTTTTCATAAGAGTTCATATTCCTAAAAACAAAATAATTCTATTAAAGAAATAAAAAGTTGTCATATAATTTTTTTTCTTCGTTTTGAGAAATAATTGTTGTATTAAAAACGGAAGAAAGTATACACCTCTTCAAACTACATGCCCCAAAATTATAATATAGTTGTGAAGGCCATAATAACGTATGGAAGCAATGCTGCCAATGAATGGACTTTGCAATACTAGTAGAAGTAGCATTAAAAAAAACAATTGGTAATGAAAATGTAAAGAGTCCATCACAATATAAATTATTTTATTTTTGGCCCTTACAATATAACCAATTTTAGATGTAGTGAATGTTATAATATAATAATTTATATACGTAACTAATCCAATAACAATAATGAAGTAGTGTGAATTTTTATGGAAGTAACACACAATCGAAAAAAGGCTTAACTCTTAACAGTTAACAATAAAAGTTATAATTATTCATTAATACATATTGGCACTGAATGTATAACTGTGTGGCCTCTCATATTTCATAAAGCTTTTTTTTCTATAAAATATGTTTTGGCTAAAGTGAAAGTTTAATGTATAAGAAAACCGAACATAAATAAATATTCTACAACATCTTATTACTTTAAAGTAAACGGTGATGCTATAACTTATAAAGGTAGGAAAAATATTCATTTGATAGTAACTACACAAAACATTTTTTGTTTTTTTTTGTAATAGCAAAAGTTTATAGAAAAATCGGAACTATTAATTATTTTGCTGGTACACTCTTAATATGAAAAATTTTGAAACTGAACTTTATAATGTCCTTACTAAATGAACCCTAAAATTCAAGCAATATTAAATATTAAAGAGTAAAGAAGTTATAAAATATACACAATGTACTATAAGATACATACCATGCACAATTTACTTAATACCTTATACAATATACCAGCACACACACCAAGTTTATCTTTGGAGGCAGGGGCGAATCCAGCGCATGCCGAAGCGGCGCAGCCACCCTAGTTCAATTTTTATAAAAAAAAAATTATATGTTTATTTATAATTTTGTGTTTGTTTATATGTTTATTTATATGAATTTGTTCATAGAGATAGAGGCATGTTTATATGTGTTTGTTTAGCAAATTAAAATGTGTTTTTGTTTATATGTGTTTAAATTTATAATGAAAATCCCTAGAATCTATTAGTGTGAAATTTATAATAAAAATCCCTAGAATCTGTTTGGTTTGCAACTATAATTCTGTTTTCTGTGTTTAAATACAATTCTGATAAAAATCTTCGTTTGACAACCTGTTTTTAAACACAGAATTATAATATTCCTGTGTTATAATCAAGTTTTTCAGAAAACAGATTTTGGGTGTTTTATAACATCTGTTTTTTTTATTTTTCAACTCAGAATTATTCATTCTTAATATTTTAAAGCAATTATACCTTAATATATAATATACATATATAATATATTAATGTGTGTAATTCTTATAAATAAAAAATATATATGTACATATACACAAAATTACGTATGGAATAATATAAAGTTAAATAATATTATCAATAGATACATGATACTTATATATAGTTTTATACATACATTATTAATGTATGGAATAATATAAAATATACATATAGTACATATGTATTAAAAAATATTATCAATTCATGTATGTATATAATTTTATAGTGAATTATATATGCGACATCATTATAAATATATATATATATATATATATATATATATATATATATATATATATATATATATATATATATATATAGACACTACAACAAAAAAACATCATTTATGTCAATTTAAAAATTGACGTTATGTCAGATAAATGTAAATTGACATAAATGATATTTATTTATGTCAATTTGACTTTAAAGGTACATATTTTTTTCAATTTAAATAAAATTGACACAAAAAACGAATTATTTATTTCATTTTTATATATAAATGACATAAATATAATGTTAATTATTTTAGCCTTTGAGTCAAAACTGAGGTAAATGGAAAAAAGAAGCGGGCGTTTTTTTTCGCACTCCCGCTCCAAATTTTGCTCCTCGAAATTCTTTCCCGGCTCTATCTCTACACACAGCTCGTACAACTCTCTCTCTCTCTCTCTCTCTCGCTCGCTCGCTCAGACGTACAACTCTCTCTCTCTCGCTCAGACGTACAACTCTCTCTCGTTCTACCTCCGGCGCCGGTAGGTACAGAAACTCATGATTATCTTAAATTTCTAGTGTTTTTCAGATTGGGTTCTAATTTATGTTTGATTTGTTCTTGATTTTTGTTTTTATTTTTGGATTTGAATTTATGTAGATATATGGATTGGCCAAATTTATGTATATATATGGATTTGAAAATGTTTCAAAACCTAATCGATTTCTCTTCCTTTTGAATACTGATTACTTTATGAATACCGATTTTATGTTTTTGCTTGGTATTTCTGAGCAGTGCTTATGTAGGATATTTCTTCTTCTTCAACGGTTGTCATCCTTCTTCTCAAATGTAAGATTTCTATAGTGATAATTTTTTGATTATTTTTTTATCCGTATATACATAAATTTTGAAAACGTGATTTTGTAAAAATTACTGTTTTTTTTTACTCTTGGCTATCATAAACTCATGTTGTTTCCTTTTTTTTAGCAAACTAAGGTATTTGCTCTGTTTTATTTCCATGTCTGTGTGTCAATTTTGAAAACATGCTACCTACAAAACTAGGGCTTTTATTTTTAGTAGTTGTGTGATCTAATTTTGTTATTATTTCGAATTGGTTGTTTTGATACGAAGTTAATTAGAAATGGAGAGGATGTTTCTCATTATCTCTTTTTAACTATATATTAGCATGTATGATCATAATTAATGTTTAAACGCTCAATGAAATATGTGTGCAACTGGTATTATTGGGTCGTGTTCATGCATTGTAGTGTTGGGTTCATAGTCAATTCGTTAATAGTTGTATATAGTTCTTATTTTGTCATATTGGATTTATATCGTGCTTAGATTGTTTAATACTCTCTCCCTCCCAAAGTTGTCCCAAATTATATATGTTTATGTGTATATGTTTTAGGTTTTGGGTATCCCAGGGATGTGGATACGGATGCTTTGAAGGAATACAGTAGCAAATTTAGAGATTTGGAGGATTGCATTGTCATGAAGGTTTGTCTTTGTTTATATTTGGTATAGTATGTTTTCATTCTAGGTTTGTTTTAATCGTTTTAAATTGTATGTGCCTCTGCTAAAAATATGGAAATTGACACTAAGTTTGTTCTAATTATTTGTGTCATCACTGTAGAAAATTAAGACAGTATGTTAACTTTTGTTATGCTAGATTATTACTTGACTCCTTCCACATTTTGTAAGTATTCTTATTGTTGTTGTATAAGTATGTTTGTACTTATTCCATTATAAGTCTGCCTCTTGTATTGTTCCATGTTGCTTATTGTATTGTTACATTTTGTTGCTGTATAAGTCTGTACCTTATTCCATACTACTTATTGTATTTCATCTAATTTGTTTTAGGTTCAGGGTTTGTTTGGGAGGTTTTGGACAGCGGAAAAGTTCCGAAGGGCTTTGACACTACAAGAAAATGTATCATTTAGGTCAGTTTAAAAATTGACTTTATGTCAGATAAATGTAAATTGACATAAATGGTATACATTTATGTCAATTTGGCTTTGAAGGTAAATTTTTATTTCAATTTAAGTGAAACTGAGATAAAAAAATTAAGCCATTTATCTCATATTTATATATAGATGACATAAATATACCCTTTGTAATTTTAATTATTTTAGACTCTAACTGAAAACTGAGATAAATGGAAAAAAGAAGCGGGCTTGTTTTTTTCCCCTCCCGCTCCAAAATTGGCTCATCAAATTCTTTCATGTCTCTCACTCTCATTGTCTCTCTGTCGCTCTCTCTTACATCTCCCTTTCTCACTCGCTCGTACATCTCTCTTCCTTCTAGAGAGATCACGCATATTTCTAGGGAAATGGTGAAGCTCCATCACGCTGGAACAAAAAGTTCACATTTTGTCTTAAATTTCTAGGGTTCTCAGATTGAGTTCTAATTTATGTTTGATTTGGTTTTGATTTTGTTATTATTTTTGGATTTGAATTTATGTAGAAGTACTGATTTTCCAAATTTGTATATATATATGAATTTGGAAGATTGTTTTTGTCTAGAATGCAATTTGTTGATTCGATTTGTGTGTGTGTTTGTTTGTGTGTGTGTATGTCTTGATGTTCAGATCCTTCAGTATTGAGTGTTCTAGATTGCAATTAATTTCAGTGTGTATGATGTTCTAGATTGCAATTAATTTCAGTGTGTATGTGTGTGTGTATCAGCCTTGATGTTCAGATCCTTTTGTCTTTAGTCTCTAGATTGCAAATAATTTCAGTGTGTATGTGTGTGTATAAGGGTGGAATTATGCGCTGATTGTTTTTGGACTCCCTTGAAATATTTAAATAACATTTGATTATTAGTTAGTATTTGGTTAAATTTTCGTCATTTGATTCTCATTTGAAAAGGGGTAAGTGCATGTTTGTGGTACTATATTATCAAATTGTGTGGTGCTAATTATTAAATTCCTTTTTTTCGAAATATTGTCAAACAAGAGTCTGTTAATAAAATCATTGTATGGATTCTTAAATATTCTTATACACTCAATGACTATTGTGTTTTGTGATCTAGTGTTTTGTGATTAGACATTTGGATGGTGATTTCATCTTTTTGAACTTGTCTGAAATTGCATTGGTGAGGTATGATGTTAAATTAACCGGATCTTTTATCTATTCTCACCAATGCAATCTAGATGAAATCAATCCTACAATGATGTTAAATTAACATCTAGATTCATTAGGTAAATGATATACAATTTGGTATGCATTGGTGAGATTGCATTGGTGAGAATAGATAAAAGATCATTGTAGGATTGATTTCATAGTCAGTTGGGGTGTGTTTGTTTTTCTATAAACTGATGGTTAATATGTTTTTACATTTCGTTTTGAAATATTTTGATTTGCTCTACCATAAATTTGTTTTTTCATACGCATTTGTAACATATTTAGACTTGCTATTTCGTATGAGATAAATAGCAATTACATAATATCATATATCACAGTTGTAGAATGGGGTGATCTTTTTAAACATTTTTAGTAAATATGAGGTAAATGATATACAATTTATGATCGTTTATATAAAAGTGTGATGTATATATCCCCCTACTCTTCATTGTTTAACAAAGCGTGATGTGAATCCAATTACATCTTTTATTGCGTTATAACTGATCATTAATTATGAATTGTTGTAAATTAATTGAGTCATTAATGTGTCAAAGTGGATATATGGTTAACTTAATATAGAGAATCTAAAATTGAGATGGAGTAGATTAGAAAAAGGTGCCAATGTGCCAAAGTTTAGCTCTCAACTAGCACTCGTATATCGTTTAAAACTAAGTAAAAAGGTACAAATAAATCGTCGTTGACATAAACATTCTTGTTTGCCACGTAAATCCTTGTGCTTCCATGGTTCAAAGTGACATTTGATTTCGGGAAGATGAAACTTATTCAGAAAGTTTACAACGATTTTAGTACCATATGATGGTCAAAGCATTTTCTTTAGCTCCAACTTTATGTTAATGTTTGTTTATCTCAACGATTTCAGTATCATATGGTGCGCCAAGATATGTTATTGTTTTCTTTTGAAGTTTCATTGTCTTGTTTTAGTATGTATATCATATACTAGCTAATGCCTCACTTGAAATCAAATGGCCCTGCGACACGGAACAACCAAGAACAAAAAATAATTAGCGTGTAGATATGCAACAATAGTGACCATTACTCACAGGCATACATTGCACTGAGCAAAAAAATAATACCAACGTTGAACGTACATACATTAGTGTCCATTAGTCACATGCGTTGATGATCACTCGAATAACTTTTGAAGAAAGTACGATAACTTTTGATATTAGTAAAGTCGGATAAAATTTGATAAGATGAAACAATCCGTAAACATATATGAAAATCATTAGCATAAAACTCTGACTTGATATGCATGCTCTGTTCTAAAAGGATCGCCTAGGCTCCGCCTAGGCCCGCCTAGGCTTGAGGCTTGAGGCTTGAGAGAAACGCATCGCCTACGCCTTATTACGCCTTATTACGCCCTATTCTTAGTAAAAGGCTTAAGGCACACTTTTTTTAAACAAAACAAAGGATTAGTTGACAAATATTGTTTATGGAGCATGAATGTGAGAAAGATGGCTACCAAACATATGGATATATTTTCAAAATTCAAGGTATGTACTATTTTATTATATTACTAGCCTTGGAATAATTAAAATAATAATAAAAGGACAAACGCCTTTTTACGCCTAGGCTCCTAAGGCTTGAGGCTTGACCTCTACGCCTCGACCACGCCTCGCGCCTTTTGAAACCTTAATGCATGTATGAAAAAGCATGATCGACCGATGCCCAATTGTGTTGTTTTACCTACAAAAAACATGCATACCAAATTTGAAAAACAACTTTCAAAACCAATACCGAACAAAATAGGCATACATTACACTGAGAAGACATACATAATACTTAATGAATCAGCTGCATACCAAATTAGCATATCGAATCAGCTGCATACCAAATTAGCATATCGAATGAGCTACCCACCAATCAGTTGGAACTTGAGTCCAATAGACAATCAATAAAAGGAATTATCTTTCAATCCATCTTGTTGATATTTAAGTGTAGTAAGTTAAAGGGACCTCATTACCTGAAATAAGTAGTAGCCAAACATAGTTACCAAAACCAAATATATAACTTAAGAGTCAAAATCATAAATTACTACATGATTATGTTGTAGCCTTCCGCAAATGATAGTTTCCAAAACATACTACATGCATAGAAATAAGAGTTGTTGTGTGTCTCGTTTTTTGTCCTCCATATATACCTCTTAACATTTCATCCCCTACAATAGTATTAGCGCAAAATTTGAGCCCCAAAATTTGAAACATGTATTCAAATTATTTTTTGCGAATCAGAATAAGACAACAGAGATTGTTAGCATATTTGTTGTAAATAAAAAAAAGTTGCTGCTCTCTTTGCTAATTTGAAGATAGAAAAAGAGGATGAAAAGTTTGAGGCAGAGAAAGCCCAAGTTGTCAGAGAAATTGCTTTCTTGAATCCCAAATAACTCAATGATTTTGCTCTATTAATTTCAGTCTCTGTTTCTCCCAATTTTCATATGTTAATACTTTATGTTTGTCGAATTAAACACACTTTATTGGATTAAAAAAATATAGTACTGTAATGCTTTTTTCTTGCACAAATCGCATTATTATTGAGCTAATATTACTTCAACTTCCAGTTGCGTTTACACAAAAGAACATAGAATATAGCTAATTGTTTAATAAAGTGTCAACAGCTCTTATATATAATATGTATAATGACAACTGTTGTTATACATATTATATATAACAGCAGTTGTTGTTAATTATTTTGATTATGTGTTTTATTTATCAATATTATTTTATAGAACTAAAAGTTAAGATTTTACTTTTTTTTTAATTTGTGCAGTTGGGCGATTGTTTCATCAAAGTTTAAACATAAAACAACCAGACAATGCAGAAGAAGGTTATAGCTTCAACTAATATATAAACTTATCCTTGGCTTTGTTTTTCTAATCCATCTTGTCTTTTAGTTCCATTTGATTTGGATGTGCCAATATTATTGCAGATGGTACACTTATTTGAATTCTAATTTCAAGAAAAGAGGATGGTCATCACATGAAGATATACTTTTATGTGAGGTAAATTGATGCCCTCTATATGTTAATTGAAGCCTCCTAAACGTTATGTCTTATATTTTACAGTATTGTTTGATCACCTTGAGATTTTGTTATAGGGCATTAAAGTTAATAATAAAAAAGAATCAAATTCAATGGGTTATTAAATGATTGATTCGAAATTCGAAAGTCCACCAGAGAATACCACTACATTTCATCTAGATAAGAACTTCTTTGTTATTAAATGATTGATCCGAAATCTAAAACTGTATGCAGGCTCAGAGGATTTTGGTAACAGATGGACTGAAATAGCAAAAGTGGTTTCAGGCAGGTAAGTGAAGTTGCAAGTGATTATTTTTTTTCTTTTTACAGTAAGATATGTGAAGTAAATTTGTATAATTTTATTGCTTCTCTGATCATATAAAATGGATAATGCTGTGAAGAATCGATTCTACACCTTATGTAAGAAGAGAGCAAAGCGTGAAGCCCTAGCCAAAGAATTTAAAGAAAAAAACACTTCTTATGTCAACCTAAACAACAAAAGAGTCGACCTTTGGATGTTATGACACTTCGGTTTGGCTCGGTTGACCTTGACAATTTTACAAAGGACTGGGCGAGAGAAATTCAGTAGAGGCTCGAAGGGGGGTTAGTAAACGATGGGCCGAACGCGACTTTGCTATCCATCCTGTTATACCACTTAAGGGGAAAATCCTGCTCATGTATAACTCCAACATATAATTACAATAAGAATCCTTAGTAAGCATTTTATTGCCTTTTATGTATTTTCTCAACCACCGTGACATTAGTATGATGATGAAGTAGTTGGAATATAACTTTATACCCATGATACTTCCATATTGAGACCAAACTGCCTTAGCCACTGGACTATTCTAAAAATGTTGATCAGTGGATTCAATTGAGTTTAAACAAAACCTACTTCTTGAAGCTATAGCTGCCCCTAAGGTCAACTCGATAACTCAACAAAGTCTTTTTGCAATTATTTTGGGCCCCCTAACCTCTGAATTTTTTAATCAAGAGGAATTTTGCTGCATTCAGATGTCTTTCTGTGGAAATTGAAATTATAATAGTGATAATCTTATCTAAAATGAAGGACATACTGATTGAAAAATTATGTTCCTCTCTAATTAGATCCCAGGCAGTCTTGAAATAAAAAAGACCAGTAAGTGATGGTTTCCAAATCATTTCTCCTTTGTAATCCATGATTTGATCCTCCACAACATTTTTCATTTTTGTCTCATTTGATTACATGTATTTTAGATTCCATTGTGAAGATGTTAAAATGGCCAATCCTATCTGTGACGATCATATTCAATCCTATCTGTTCACAGCACCGATACCTATTATGTCTATCATAGTTAATGTTAATGCATTGTACGTCACTTTATCAGGTCATTTTCTTAAAACTATTTTGGGTTCTAGGTTGTCACTGTTCTATATATCATGTTTGGGTTATTATAGGGACGATTATGAGAGATGGAATACATTATTTAAAGCAAGGAGTGACGGTCGTCTGTTTTCAAAGTTAAACTGGCCTAATGATGCTGAGTTTGTATGTTTGTTTAGATAAAAATTGTGTTTGTCCCTATCCAATATAAGTTCTTTGTAAGAATTATATACTTAAATAAAAGCTAATATCACCCCTTCATGTATGTAGTTGTCTCAAATTAGAAGATTGTATTCACTTTCAACTATTAAAGACTCGGTTGCAAATATCCCACGAAATATTGAGGCCACGCATAGGTTGGAGTTCTTCACAAATTCCCTTTTCATGGAGATGCCCATACCCAAGCCAGTCCGTGAGATGTTATCCTTCTGGTAGCACTTCCTCATACATCATATTGCCTTCAAGTGGTTGTCTACTAATCTGTTTCCTGCTTATTTTTTCTTATTAGTTGTCTTTGTTTTTATGCAGTGTGTTCACTCCATATTTTATTCCGAGGTTGTGGTATATAGTATGCCTGAACTCCTCAAGAAAAATGAAGATGGAATATCAATTTTGTCTTACCTACAGAAGATATATCCAGGTCATTTCTATTCTTTACATATAAGTTGACAGGTAGATGTAAGATACATATAAGTTTGGATAACATAATATGATTCTTTATAATATGCATTACAAATGTACCAAAAATCTATTTTACAATCTAAAACGCAATATGAAGGTAAATTTATGAAGGCATTTATTTTCTTATAAGGCATCTATTTTACACAGCGTTCATGTTTCTTGATCAATGTGGCCATCCACCAAATGGGAATCTAAGAAAATTTAATGTTTTAGATCTCTCACATTGTAGGGACTTAAAAAGTGCCAAGTGTTGCATGTTTACAAATCTAGAGAGTTTGGACTTACATATGTGTCAAAATCTACGCAGGCTTTATGGGATTGAAGAATTAAAATCATTAAAATATTTGAATACATTTGTTTGTAGAATCTTAAAGAAATTATCGGATCACTCAAACTTAAAAATGTTGATTAAATTATCCTGTGATTTAATTGAGCTTGAAGCCCTGGACGGATTGGAATCCTTAGAATTGTTGAACATAAAAGGATGCGAGTCAATTAAAATATTGCCTGATTTTTCAGGTCATATCAATTTAAAAATACTAGAAGTTTTAGTCTGTGAAACTATCTGAGATCCGGGGACTTGAGGAACTAAAATCCTTGATTTTCTTGAGCGTTGCTTGCTACGTGAAGTTAACTGAGATTCGTGGACTTGAGGACCTGGATTTCTTAAAATCCTTGATCATTGATGGATGTGAGTCAATTAAAAAATTACCTGATTTGTCAGGCGTTAAAAATTTAGAAGAAATAAGCACGCTGGCTGTGTTAAACTATATGAGATCGAGGGGCTTGAGGAATTGAATTTCTTAAAATCCTTGAGCATTGATGGATGCGAGTCAATTGAAAAATTACCTGATTTGTCAAACCTTGAAAATTTATAAATATTAAATGTTTCATGTTGTGTGAAATTAACAGAGATTCCAGGGCTTGAGAAGCTGAAGTCATTAGAACAATTGGACATTGAAGGGTGTAAGTCAATTGAAAATTTACCTGATTTGTCAAACCTTAAAAATTTAAGAACATAAGATGTTTCTGGTTGTGGGAAACTGACTGAGATCCCGGGACTTGAGGAGTTGAATTCCTTAGAACAATTGGCCATTCAAGGATGCAACTCAATTGAAGAATTTACCGAATTTTCAGGCTTTACAAATTTAGAAGAAGTAAGAGCTTTTGGATGTGTGAAACTGACTTAAATCTTGGGACTTGAGAGACTTTATTCCTTAGAAAAGGTGGACACTGATGGGGAATTTTATCAATCTCTAAACTCCCAACATTTATAATGTATGCTACAAATAGTAAGTTGGGCTGAACACGTTCACTCAATAGTATATGTATATAGCAACCCTGATATATATATATATATATATATATATATATATAAGTCGATTGGTTCGGTCATAATAGAAAATCTCTGCAATTCTAAATAGAAATAGAGATCGAATTCGAAATTGAAATAGATGACAACTTCTTGTTCAATTGTAAAGGCAGCAGCGGAGAAGGCGGACCCTGCTCTCCTACGCCAGGCCGTAAGCCTAACCAAAGCGGTGGCTGGTAGGATACGTCAACTTCTACAACAACGCCAACGCCCTTTCTCAAGATCGGCGTCAAAGCTCGTGGCTGCAACGGCTTATCCTACACCCTCACTTACGCAGATGAGAAAGGGAAGTTTGATGAGTTGATTGAGGCAAAGGCCCTTATGCATGTCATTGGAACCAAGATGGATTTTGTTGATGACAAACTCAGATCAGAATTTATATTTATTAACCCAAATTCTAAAGGGTAGTGTGGATGTGGAGAATCTTTCATGACAACAAGCAAAACAGAAGCTACTAAGGCGGGTGGTAACAAATCATCATAATTCATTAGAAGATGTTCGTAATAACTAGACACTTTTAAGAATCATGTATAGTATAAAGTTTTTTTTTTAACAGTAAGAGTTACTTGAGTTCTATTTCACTATGATGACATATTTCAGGGTGTCACTATAAGAAAAAGTATCATTTATGTCAGTTTGAAAATTAACGTTATGTCAGAAAAATGTAAAATGACATAATTCATATACATTTATGTCAGTTTGACTTTGAAGATGAATTTTTATTTTAATTTAAGTAAAATTGAGATAAAAAAATAAACTATTTATCTCATATTTATATAAAGATGACATATATATTACCCTTTTATAGTTTTAGTTATCGAGATTACTTTTCAATTGTAAATGTTATCATTTGAATTGTTTGAACATTTCAAATGAAAAGATTTCATTTGAACTTTTCTTAAATGACCTTAAATACAATCCAAGCTTTCATTTCAACTGTTATCTTGGATTCATTGATTCAATATTACTGAACTCTGATTATTGTGTCGCTCATTGGGCCTCTGCCATAATGTGTGCGTGGTTATTGACATTATATGACATATTTATGATCTCATGTGATTGTTTTAGAACGAGTTCAGTTAAACAGTTAATATCAAATAAGTACACTTTGCACACATTAACAAATGCTGATGTAGATGGTGCTCACATTCAAACATTATTATTAATGTCAACCTCGGTTTGGATTGTGAAATGTCAAGTGTCAATACTTAGGTGGGTGAGGATTTAGAGGTTTATTGATGGTAATAGGCGATTCATATATGGTCCAATGAGTGGTGCCAGATCTGTTATTGAATATAGTCCATTTTTAATTGGCTAAGATGATCATTCCGGTGAACACAAAATCCTTAATGGTTGGACAGGATCAAGCATAAGAGATGACAGACGTCATGAGGCTGTTAAAAGATGAGACACGTTTACTTTATTGCTGACTGCATCAACAATTCTTTGTTCACAAAGACTTATGTGCTATTTGATTAGTTTGGTCTTTTCATTCATATGGGTTTTTAATTTTCCCTTTTCATTGATAATAGATTCTCTTAGGGTTATTGATTAAATCCCTTTTTCTCATTGTATCACTGCCTAATTGGATTTTAACATTGGTTATAATTTAGGAGATTGCATCACGTGTTGGATAGCTATGGTGATTTCATCAACATATGGGATTTTCAATTGGGTCTGCTATTGATGTTGGGATTTGTATATTCAGTGATTAATGGGTTATTGGTTCCATATGGATCACGTGAATATATGGCAGATGGGATATATATCCAATTTTAATATCGATGCCTTACAATTAAGACAATGGGAATTTGCAATGGCGTTATCGGCTTTTGCATTCATTTGGCTTACTTTGACGAACTATTTAACATTCCCCTGTTTTGTGCATTGTCATGGACATGAGAGCCGTTATGGAGGGTGAGTGCAAACATTTATGGTTCCCATAATATGTAGTTGATTGTATAGCTAAAAGTTTTCATTATACCTTATTTATGTCATTTTTTGTATTACTACATCAGTCATCTTTTAATCAATTACTACACTTATTTTTTCCCTATTAGTTGTGCTTGCAGATTTGCGTCTGCTTTAAGAGAAATGAATATCTGGGTCATGAATAGGTCTCAATTGACTCTCCTGATACACTACCCATAATCTATGAACGAGTTCTATTTGGAATTTATCACAACTGGTGCGAATGTTTTAGCACTTACCCTAGATCTTATGATCTTCTCCATGCAGATCATCTCTTCTCGAAGATCAAAGAAAAGTACGTATCCATAAACACGATTTACTTTAGAAACTTGTTACGTCATCTTTGTATGCAATAAGATTTTACCTTATGATGGTTTTTGTATTTATTCTTGCAGATGTAGTCTAATAGCTTTAGTTGCGTAGGTTGATCGGATTCTAAGACCAAAAGGAAAGCTCACTGTCTGAGACAAAGTTGAGATCATAAATGAACTCGAGAAACTGTTCAAGTCTATGCATTGGGTTTTGCAGGTTTAAGTTTCGTATTTGATTTTTTGTGTTTGTTTTGACAAAAGCTATAAACTAATAGGATAGATTTCAGTCATCATCTTTATGTGTTATTATACATATATGTACACATTATGTATATAACTGTCAGCATAGCTGAAATCTGGAATTAATTTTTTTAACGGTTGTTATGCCTTTGAACCACACTTACTAATGGTGTTATCTACGACATATAATAGCATCTATACATACACATCAACTGTTATATATATAGAAGTTTTTATATATATATTTACTATCAATCTCCCCGGAAGCTTCCTAATAACAACCTCATCAAGGTAAAAAGGCCTATTAGTTGCAGCAAGTACCAATACATGTTCTTTAACCTTTGTTCGCAAATTGTCCCAATTCACCATGAACTCATTCTTCACTTTAATCATTGCGTCATTCTCCAGGATTTACACACCTTCCTAACATACTGCCAACATCAACAACAAAAATCACATCGGGAACAACTCTCTCTGCATCGATTCTTCTTTCGATTTTTAATTGGTGTTGCACTATCATCCTACTGCTTAATGATAAGAATTAATTTGAGGCACTACTAATCAATGATAAGAATTAATCCTCAATGCCTACTAAACAATGTCATATAGCGTAGTAAGTAGAAACTTCTTGAGTGTGATAACTACCTCTTGGAATTCTTCCCAATCTTATGGCTGCCCCATTTTCAAACTCGTCCAAAAACTCAAAGCTGTAAAAGCAGACCTCAAAATTTGGAATAAAAACACTTTTGGCCATGTTCAATTTAATATTGATATGGTTAGGAACCATCTGAAAGATATTCAAGAGAAAATCAGCGTGGAAGGTCTTGATGATCATAATTTCAACATTGAGGCCAATGCTAAAATGGTCTTAAAAGCTGCTATACAGGACTGTAATTCCTATTGTAAAGAAAAAGCCAATGTTAAATGGCTCACAGAAGGAGACAAATGTACTGCATTCTTTCATAACTATGTCAAAGTCAAGAGATCCAAGTCCTCTATACACCATATTATGGATGAGAGCTCCAAAATATCAGACCCTACCTTCTTATCCAACTATATTCTCAACTTTTACTCCGACCTCTATAAAGAAAGTTCTTGTGATCGAGTTGACTCTATTGACTTCATTTGTAGCAATATCCCAGCTATTATTACTGATTCAGAAAATGAGATGTTAACCCCCATCCCATCTGAAGAGGAAATTCACAATGCAATCTTTGGTATGGATGATAGAAGTTCCCCTGGACCTGATGGTTTTTCAGTAGTTTTTTTACCAAAAATGTTGGGATATCATCAAGAAAGAAGTTGTCGAAGCAGTCCAGCAGTTCTTCTCTGATGAATGTATCTTGCCAAATTTTAATTCCAACTTAATCACTCTCATTCCCAAAGAGATTGGTGCTAACAAGGTCACCCAATTTAGACCTATTGCTTTAGCCAACTTCATATTCAAAATCATTACAGATAGAATCAAACCCCTTGCTTCCAAAATCATATCCCATCAACAAAATGCTTTCATCAAAGGTAGAAACATTACTGATTGCATTGGAGTGTTTTCTAAAGGATTCAACCTGATGAAAAATAAATTTTTTGGTGGGAATCTTGGTTTAAAGGTGGATATCACTAAAGCTTTTGATACTCTCAATTGGGACTATCTTCTTCAAGTTTTATCCAAGTTTGGTTTTAGCCAAAGTTTTATTCACTTGATCCATGTTCTTCTCAAATCAGTACTTTTGAGAGTGTCATACATATGTTTTTAAATTTGTGGGGCAACTGAAAAAAGAACCTAAAAATGAGATTGAAGGTCAGAATATCCCTTATTGGTTCTCTGATTGCATGTCATTTGACTATTTACTGCAATGTAAAATATTCCATTCTTTTAATGAGTGGATTTAGTTTTATTGTGACTTGCTAGGGTGTTTTATTTTGTTCGATAAATTTGATTATTTGTGGGAGTCTACTAATCATTTTCTATCACATGCAACTCTTAAAGCTGCAAACAGACGAAGGATGGGAGAGATGAGGAAGTAGCTACTCTTCAATAAGAAATTGAGTAGTTTATACTAATTCTGGTTCACTTTTAGGTTCCATTGTATTCTAATAATATTCTTCTCATCATTATTTGTTAGAATCAGACGGTTAAAGATGAGACTGCAAGTGCTGTAGAACAACTTCATGAAGCTGAATCTGAAGCAAAAGCTCTTCGCACAATGACGTAGAGAATGATTTTGACTCATGAAGAGATAGGTGTCCTTTAAAGTTGGCATGATTTGTGAGTAGCTGTTTAAACAGTACTTTTTTATACTGAAATTGTCCTTTTTCCTACATTTTAGGAGGAGGTCGTTCTGAAGAGGTGTTGGATTGCTCACTACTGGGCCTTAGCCGTATGGAATGGTAAGTTACTGGATATTGTATCTACTGCATTGAAAACGAAAAGTTCTAAAACTATATTAAAGTTAGAACTTTAATGGATCAAAAAAATTCTAAAACTATATTAAAGTTAGAGCATCCCACCAGCTGATTAGTATCGCTATGAATTAACAAGTCACTGTGGACAAGTTGACCATCATGTAGTTTTCCAATCGAATCACAAATCTGAATTGCAATATCATTCATTCATTCTTCAACACCTTTGGATCTAAAGTCGAGGAAAATGTCGACAGAGGGACCCAATACATACTTGAGCATTAGGGATGTAGCACAGGGTCTACTACATAGAGCATCGAAGTACAAACACCAAATCATCTAGCCTTTGTCATGCACCTAGCCTCCTGTTCGAGCAGTTGGATCAAGAAAACATGCATCGGAGCATGCGACGTTGAGTCATTATTTTGTCGAGCTTGGTATTTGTCCCTTTCTTTCGATAAGATCTTTACCATATCTTCCAATACTGATTCTATTTTTAATGTTGTAAATGTAGCTATGAAGAAAGGGTGAGACGGGTTGAAGATAAGAGTGCAAAGCATCAATGTGGAAATTCAAAAAAATAAGTCACGGGATCCGGGATTCAATGCTTAGTTGATCCCACAATCACTTCAAGAAGCATACGACACAAAATTTAAGTTCCAATTGGTAAGATTTTAATTATACAGAAGTGGTTACATTACATTACATTAAATTACATTTCATCAATCTGTACTCTATTTTGAAAGTAGATTCTTCGACATGTATTAGATGCATATTGGAGTGTTCGGGACTACTTCAGGGAAAAGTGTTTGGGCCTTTAAAACATTATTCATTCCACCTGTAAAAAGCTTCTTAGCATTATCCTTATATTAAAGAGCCCCCTCAATCAGTTGAAGTCTGAATTTGAAGGCCACATTGTTTGCATTATCCTTATATTTAGTGTATATTTGATTGCACCACTTTACATCTACCTAGGCATATTTGATTTCATATTTGAGGCATATATCTACCTTCATTCTACGCAGAGGTTCATAGAGGCTTTGAATGAGGCAAACACTATGCAACCTTCATTATAATTGAGGCATACAATGTGTAGCCTTCACTCTAATCTTAATGGTTCACCAGTTGATTACACACTGTACACAATGTATGCTCTTTCCAATTACAAAGTGTATTCTCTGTTAATTAAACAATACCTGTTCAAGTTTAAACTTTCAATTACACAGTTTATGGATCATGCTTTCATCAACACCATCATGTATACTCTCGGTTACCCTCTTTTACTTTTAAATACATAGTTTATGTATTCATCTTCTAATGCTTACTTATATGTTTAATTTTTTCTCAGGTAAGGATTCTGCAGTTTGTGTATTCCATTTTTACCCATTTTTTTATTTGTTTGATTTTACCGACTCAAGATTAACCCGATAACAAATGGGGAAGAACGGGCCAGATAACAAATGGGGCAGAATGAACCAGCAACCCAATGACTGAAATCAGACCAACCGCAGCAAAACCAAGCACTACCAAGTGAAACCAAACGGACCAAGAACTGCGAAGTGAAAATTGACCTAGCACTGCCAAGTGAAAAGGGACCAAGCACTGCCAAGTGTTGATTCAAAGATGGCCGCAACTACCTTTTGTAGGAGAATTTTTAAAAGGTTGCCCTGTATTTCAATTTTACATTTTGTTGGATTGGTTGTTACCCTTTGGGTGGATAGTCCAATAAATAAAGGAGACTCTGTCCATTTTTTTTTAAATTGAGATTTTTTTATTTGAGGCACAATGTAATTTTCTTTAATGAATATTGTATATTTCAAGTTATATATGAATTTGTTTGATGAAATCTAGACTATTTGAATATTGTTCGACTATTTATTATCTATTTACAAGGGTTGATTTAACTATAAATAATAGTTGTTTATTGATGGAGTAATGATTTTTTTTTTAATTTTTATATCAACATTTATGTCAGTTTTGATAAAACTCTCGTAAAAATTACTAAAATTGACATCAATGTGATGTTATTTATATCAGTTTTTGTGAAAATGTGATTAAAAACATGGTGAATATCGTAGTTTTTATGTGTGTTCTTAAAAACTGAGATAAATGTGATCTTATTTATGTCAGTTTTACGAACATTTATGTCAGGGCTTTATATGTCAGTTTTGAAAAATTCTAAAACTGACATAAATGGTCATTTATGTCAGTTTTTGACTGACATAAATGATCATTTTTCTTGTAGTGAGAGAGAGAGAGAGAGAGAGAGAGAGAGAGAGAGAGAGAGAGAGAGTTAAACTCTCTAACATACCTCATTAAATATACCTAAAAATACATGATATTAAATGTACGTGTATATAATTTATGATGTATGTATGTATGTATATGTATACATTCATGTATCATGTATGTATGAAAGTTTTATATATATATATATATATATATATATATATATATATATATATATATATAAATATATATATATATATATATATATATATATATATATAAACTCCACAATATACCTCATTAAATATACCTAAAGATACATGTTATTAAATGTACATGTATATAATTTATGATGTATGTATACATTGATGTATCATGTATGTATTAAAGGTTTATGTATGTTTATATGTACATATATATATATATATATATATATATATATATATATATATATATATATATATATATATATATATATACACACACACACACACACGCGCGCATATGTATGATATAAATATACATATTTGTCAATTTTGTCAAATTTTCAAAAAAGTGTATTTAAAAACAACTTTACCAAACGCACACCAATAATTATAAACACAAAAAACTGAATTTTAAAACTGTATTTAAAAACAGTGTTTAAATTGAATTTTCTGAATAGAGAACCAAACAGGCCCTTAGTTTATAATATAAAATTAGTTTGAAATGAAATTAAATTTAGTGTGAATCTATTAGTCTGAAATTAAATTAAAGTTGTTGTAAATATAGGAAGTCAATAGAGAAATTTTTTAAACGGAAAAGAGGAGACAACATACCAACCGTATCCGAAACGAAAAAATTTAGGAATCCAAATGTAGTTAATTAATACCTCAACATTTTTAGGGTTAAAAATTGCCAAAATATAAGTTAAAAAACAGCTAAAAAAAATCGCCTCGAAGGGTTCTGCCCCCGAACTTCCGGGCCTCGTCGAAAAATTTCGTTCCACTTCACTTCAAATCCTGAATCCGTCACTATTTAGAGGTGATATTGGCATTAGAGTTGATGTTACTTATACTTCGGATTTCCGGGTTTGATAAAAAGCATTAGAGTTGATGATACCTATAGGGCAGTGTGAGAAGTTAAGGACAAATCCTTTCTAAAGTTTGCTAGAAACTGTTCATTGTCCTCATTGATAAGGAGAAGATGAATAGGTACCGAGAAGATGGGTTTTACAGGAATGAGAACTCTTGGAAACCCAAAAAAAAAAATTAAGTGAGGTGACTCATTTGAAGGAACTTAATTGTATTAAAGTCTTATTAACTTCTAATACCATTGTATTAGAGATATAATATAGATTTTTCCATTATTCCTCAAATTGAAATATATCATTAATAGTTGTTCCTTTATTTACATGGGAATTTCCATAGCTTTCTTGACTCTTCATTTACCTACGTTAGGAACATTAAGAAATCTTCTTACTATTTTAAGAACACCATATTCCCAAGTAATTACTGTTAAACCCATCTATTATTTAGTTACAATTTTATACAAACACATTTACAATAAATCTATAACACCGAAACATAAATAGCATTTACATAGTTACTCAAAGATATTAAATTAATATAAATTTAATTTTTTCCTTCATTTCGGTCATTGTAAAATTATATAGATACATTTACATATTCGAATCAAATACGCTTGAAAAAAGTATGTTTATTATAATTAAATATGTTTAATCATTGAAAGTAACTTTTTTGTCTTAATTTTGATTTAGTGATGATGTTGTAATGTTATATACAGATATTTCAATTATAAAGACGAATAAAAATTAAGAATAAATATATAAATTTATTTTTCAGTGAACTTATTGATAAAATTCTTTTTATTTGTCATCTAAGAGGTTATCACATATTCCCTTAATTATAGTTGATTTATATCAAATCTCTTTTCACAATTAGTAGTGTCGATATAACATCATGAATCATTATAACAAAACTCTTTACCACGCTTTCAAAACGCCAAAGACTAATAAATTGATGTTTTTGTTGCAAATATTTTTATATTATAGATGTTCACACACATATATATATATATATATATATATATATATATATATATATATATATATATATATATATATATATATATATATATATATATATATGTCTATTGGTTAGTTTCATCTTATTAAATAAGGATGACCGCTCCATGAGTATTAGGTATACAAGGAAATAAAATAAAAATAAAAATATTCCCTTTAAATTGTTCTCTTTATCCTTATCTTCACAATACCTTATCAAATTTGTGCATGTGTGAGATGTTGAAGATGAAATTGAGTGGTATACAATAAGTCTAAGCTCAATGAACTTAGCATCGTATAAAATGATGTGTCCCTAAGCACGAGAAGTTTAGATTATATAAGCAAAGATCACGCTATAACGTGTACAATCAAGAGAGAGTGTTGTAGATATTAAAGAGAGTTGCCCTAAATAATCACTTCACTCCTATTTGGGAAAACACTCAAGTCAACCCCATCATGAGTGTTGATACCAAAATTAATCTGCTGACATGGACCAATCATATGAAGACACGTGGCTATCTACATGAAAACAACAAACACTTCCGAGGAACCCACTCGCTCCGAGGAACAAGACCACAACGAGGAAGACTAGTTCCCCGAGGAACTCATAAGCTCCGAGGAACAATGCTTCTCCGAGGAACTCTTAAATACCGAGAAGCTTAGGCGGTCTGAGCAACTCAAGGCGGTCCGAGCTGCACCTCGAAGCAGGATACCAACAGTTTAAATGCTCATTAAATGCTTATCATTTGGACGCGCACGCAAAGAGGGCATTAAATGTATTACCCTTTCATATGTATATCATTTAATGTAGTACCCTTTCACATTACAGCCTCAAGGCTATAAATACATTGCACAATCCTCATTGTAAAGGGACCCCAGACCGGAATTTCTTGAGATAACTTGTAATCGAGAATTCCCAAACACTCACCAATAAAACAACAGTGGACGTAGGTTATTCTTATAAGGCTGAACCACTTTAAATTTCTTTGTCTCATTTATTTATCTGTGATTGAATTATTAGAGTGATCTAATTTTTTACATCAACAGATTGGCGTCGTCTGTGGGAAACGACTGATAATATTGTTTTTCATAAAAAATAATCCATTACCAATGGCGGATATTCCTGAATCCAGTAATCGAAACGCTGGAACCCCTCCAAATCCGTCTGCTCCACCAATTATTCCAGATCTGACTGGAATAATGGCAAATCTGGCTCAGGGCCAGACCATCATGCAAGAAATAATGCGACAACTCATCCAAACCCTCCATGGCGGTGCATCAGCCCATTTCGGACCACGAAGCATTCAAAGAAATACCCGTGCGCCTTCTTCGCGTACTAGGCGTACTAACTCACATCGCAATGAGAAATCTGATGATTTCTCTTATCAACCTGGGCGAACTTCGTCTGTGCGAGCCACGGATACTAAACAACGTGTCACCCTCTCCCCAGAAAGGACCAGCGCGTTGGAAAGATTAAGTAGGGTTTCTCCTTTCGACCGATTAGGCTCTAGGAGGAACAAAAGTCCTCTTAATGCAGCGTCGAGGAGCTTTCGACGACCATCAGATTTAAGGGAAGGATCTGCCCAGTCGCGACCAGCTGCTCGTCAAGATAGATCCTATGATCGAACAGTTGCTCGTCGGGATAAATCCCAGGAAGCTACTTCAACGCGATCTATTGCTCGAACCAATAGGCCCGAGGAAGGAAATGATGCATGGAAATGATATATTCAAAGTCTGGAGGATAGATTAGGGGAAATGGTTAAAGCTAAGAACCCTCTACAACGAACCTTTGTTCGAGGAACACCTTTTGTCCAGGCCATTGTAGATTTTCCAACACCATCAAAATTCAAATCACCTGTTGTGACTCCCAAATATGATGGAAAGACTGACCCCGTCCTTCATATAGAATAATACCAAGTTGCAGCCGATATCTATGTTGTTCCAGATGAGATAAGGTGCAGGGCATTCTCGGGAACTCTTACCGGATCTGCTCAAATATGGTATAATAATCTTCCTCGGGGTAAGATTTTAACCTTTCTTCAACTGGCCGAGTTATTCATTGGGAACTTATGTTTTGGGGCAAAGCCAGTTAAACGAGTATCACATATGTTAAGTGTTAGACAAAAGGCTGGTGAGAGTACCAGAGATTATATAACTCGTTTTAATAACGAGAAACTTGAAGTTATTGATTATGAGGAGAAGACAGCGATTACCGCCTTGATGAACGGACTACTACCCAATAAGTTGTACTACATTTTGGCTAAAGATCCACCTAAAACCATGTCAGACTTGATGGGAAAAGCGTCCAAGATTATGAATGCCGAGGAGGCTATGGTTGCGAAGAAGAACATGGATGCCAAAGAAACCAAGGTGGAAGGAGATAAAGCTAAGAAGAAAGAGCATAAGAACAATGGTAATGACAAACATTCAAAAAACAGGTCGGTATGGGACGTGATGAAGAAATATGATAATTATACTCCTTTGAAGAAGGATATCAACCATATTCTAGAGAAAATCAAGAATAACGAGGAACTAAACTGGCCAGAGAAAATAAAGGCAGACCCTGACAAGAGGAATAAGGCGAAGTATTGCGAGTTTCATAAAGATCATGGCCATATGACCAAAAATTGCATAGCTCTTCAGAACGAGATTGAAACACTCATCAGACGAGGAAAACTGTCAAAGTATGTTGATCGTGGAAGAGAAAGAAGGAACAATGACTGAACAAGAGAGAGGTCTAGATCTCCTCGTCGAGCAGAGGAGAACAAGAAGAGAAACCATGAAGTTGATCCCGAGGATGACCCCGATCTTCCCAAGAGACCAAGGTAGCCAGAACGAGAGGTATTTTCAATATGCTTTGGGTCATTTGATTGTAATGTTATTACAGGAGGAGATGCAGGACGAGGATAATTTACTGCAGAAAGAAAAGCTTACCTCGGTGAGGCTCAAGCTTGCTCGTACATTCAGCGAATAAATCTAGCTGAGGAAGATCGCCCGAGAAAGGTAAACAAGGAGAAATTAGTTATCGGTTTTTTAAAAAATGACCTTGCAGGTGTTTTATATCCTCATGATGACCCGCTGGTGATCAAAATGAGAATGAAGGAAGTCATGATTTCAAGAGTGCTGGTCGATAATGGTAGCTCGACAGACATCATGTTCTACTCGTGTTTCGATAGTTTAAATATAAAGCTATCTCAAATGGAGCCTTACCACAGACCCCTCATCGGTTTTGCTGGCGAGAAAGTATTTCCACTTGGGACGATCAAGTTGGATATATTCATTGGTACGTGGCTTGCTTGTCGGATAGAAAGAATACGTTTCTTCGTGATGGATAAGAACGTCCAGTCATCGTACAATATCATCATGGGAAGAGTAGGATTGAAGAAGTTTGAGGCTGTACCATCTACAGTGCATCAGTGCCTAAAATTTCCAACAAACTTTGGAGTAGGAGTTGTGAAAGGTGATCAGAAAGTAGCTCGGGAATGCTATTATTCATCCGCCGAGCAAGAAGAATTGGAAGAATCAAAGAAAAAGACTACTACCTATCAAGTGGATGAAGGTGCAGAAATCGAAACATTGGATCCTCGAGACGAGTCGCAACTCGTGAAGGGTCAAGTGGTGGAAGCTACTGAAAACATCATTCTGGACGACGAGCACCCTGAGCGAACTACTCAAATAGGTTCGTCGTTGGAAGCCTCATTAAAACAGGAATTGATAACTTTCCTTAGATGCAGAAGACAAACTTTTTCATTGAGTCATGAAGATATGCTTGGGATAGACCCAAACTTCTTATGTCACGAGCTCAATGTGAATAAGGAGATCAAGCCTGTGAAGCAGAGAATAAGAGTATTCAGTCCCGAGAAGAATCAAGCCATAAATGAGGAAGTCGAGAAGCTCCAGAAAGCTTATTTCATTGAAGATGTTAAATATCCAGATTGGTTAGCCAATGTGGTAATGGTAAAGAAGAAGAACAACAAGTGGAGGATGTGTGTGGACTTCACCGACCTCAACAAAGCATGTCCAAAGGATCATTTTCCATTGCCCCGAATTGATCAACTGGTGGATGCTACCTCGGGACACGAGTTGCTGAGCTTCATGAATGCTTATTCTGGCTACAATCAAATTAAAATGAAACCTGAAGACAGGGAAAGTACTTCTTTTATTACCCCTAGGGGAACTTATTGTTATAACGTTATGCCTTTTGGTTTGAAAAATGCAGGTGCGACATATCAGAGGCTGATGAACAAGGTCTTTGCTGAACAAATCAGTGACAACATGGAAGTCTATGTTGACGATATGCTGACGAAAAGCAAGAAAGTTGTCGATCATCTAGTTGACTTAAGTCAGACTTTTGATCAACTAGATAAATATCAAATGAAGCTGAACCCGACGAAGTGCATCTTTGGAGTACGAGAAGGCATGTTTCTCGGGTACATTGTCAATCAACGAGGCATTGAAGCAAATCCTGAAAAGATCAAAGCTCTATTAGGGCTGCGATTTCTAACGACGAAGAAGGAAGTACAGAGTCTCACAGGACGAGTAGCGGCACTCAACAGATTTGTGTCACGAGCAACTGATAGATGTCTCCCATTCTTCAAGACAATCAGAAAGACTTTTGAGTGGAATGATGAATGCGAGAAGGCTTTTCAAGAGTTGAAGAGATACTAGGGAACACCTCCACTGTTGTCTAGGCCAGTGATGGGAGAAAAATTATACTTGTACCTTGCAGTGTCCGAGAATGCAGTTAGCTCGGCGTTGATCAGAGTGGAGAATGGAGTACAAAAGCCAATTTACTACACAAGTAAGGCCTTTCGAGGAGCAGAGATCAAGGATGGAAAAATTGGCACTGGCGCTGATTGAGGCGAGTAGGAGAATGAGGCCATATTTCCAGGCTCATACCATAGTAGTATATACTGATATGCCATTGAGGCAAGCCCTGCATAAGCCAGAAAAATCAGGAATATTGATGTACTGGGCAATAGATCTCGGTGAATATGATATAATCTATGAACCCAGATCATCGCTTAAAGGGCAGGCTGTAGCAGATTTTATAGCGGAGTTCACCTATCCTGATAGTTTCGAGGAACAAAAGTTGCTCGCTGATCAACCTGTGGATGTTACAGGATCAACAAACACAGGCTCAGACCAATTTCGATTGGTAAAAGAGCGTGTGGATGTTACAGGATGTGACGCAGAGATAGTTGTAAGGACTCCAGATGAGAAACAAGAGTTGCTCGCTGATCAACCTGTGGATGTTACAGGATCAACAAACACTAGCTCAGACCAACTCCGGTTGGTAAAAGGGCTAGTGGATGTTATAAGATCATTGACTTCGGGCTCAGACCAACTCCGGTTGGTAAAAGGGCAAGGAGAAATGATCGATGAAGAGCAAGAAAAACCTGAGGAGGAAAGGAAGGAACAAATATTTCACCGAGGAACTCTAACTGATCATAAATTTGAAGACGAGTTACCTATATGGAGACTATATGTAGATGGATCCTCTTGCACTGCAGGATGCGGCGCGGGGATAGTTTTGAGCACTCCGGAAGAGGTCGATATGGAATACGCCTTGCGTTTCCAATTCAAAGCTTTTAACAATGAGGCTGAGTATGAGGCCATGATTGCAGGACTTGGTTTAGCAAAAATTATGGAGGCGCAATAGGTCATTGTTTTTAGTGATTCTCAATTGATCATAAACAAAATGATGGGAGTATATGCAGTTAGAGGAGAATTGATGATCAGATATCATGCAAAGGCAAAGGAGCTGGTGTCAGAATTTACCGCTATTCAGCTGGTCAGAATACCAAGGATGGAGAATGCAAGAGCAGACGCCCTAGCTCGACTAGCATCAGCTACTCGCATCGAGCTACTACGAACAATTCTAATTGAAGTGTTAGCTGGTCTGAGCATAGATGAAGATCTGACGATAAACTTTATCACCCTTGATTTAGGACCATCTTGGATGGATTCCATCAGGGTGTATATCGAGGAGGGAGAATTGCCAAATGACAAGCTCGCTGCCAAAAAATTGAAGTTTAAAGCTGCTCGATATGTATTAACTTATGGTGTTTTATATAGACGATGAATTATGACAGGTTTGCAGAGATGTGTACATCCCTCCGAGGTGAAAGAATTAATTGAAGAGATCCACGAAGGGTCTTGTGGAGCACATGTAGCAGGTCGGACGCTTTTACAAAGGGTGATGACGCAAGGATACTACTGGCCGACGATGAGGGCTGATTGCATAGCCTACGCTAAGAAATGTGACAAGTGCCAACGCTTTTCCTACATCCGAAGAACTCCACAAGCCTTGTTGACACCCATAACTTCCCCTTGGCCATTTGCCATGTGGGGAGTTGACCTGGTTGGGCCACTGCCAATGACCCGAGGAAGGTTCAAGTACCTCGTCGTCGCAGTGGATTATTTTACTAAATGGGTAGAAGCTGAGCCACTCATTGACATGACGTACTAGAATGTGTACCAATTTATTTGGAAGAACATCATTTGTCGATATGGTCTACCTCATGCCTTCATCACAGACCATGGAACACAATTTGATAATGTGGAGTTTGCCGC
The DNA here is from genome assembly GCA_949130495.1 of Sambucus nigra. NCBI lineage: Eukaryota > Viridiplantae > Streptophyta > Magnoliopsida > Dipsacales > Adoxaceae > Sambucus > Sambucus nigra. The sequence goes on along the minus strand of OX422213.1, from coordinate 212,518,184 downwards.
ATATTGTCATCAGTCAAACATTTTGAAGGTTCATTCAGCACCAGGCCATCCTCAAAACAATGGACAAACTGAAGTGACAAACAGAATGCTGCTGAACGGTTTGAAGAAACTATTGGATGATGTAAAAGCAAACTGGATCAATGAGCTACAATTAGTACTTTGGGCTTACCGAACTACTCCCCGAGTAGCAACTGGAGAATCACCATACGTGCTGGCGTTTGGAAGCGAGGCTGTCATACCTGCCGAGTTGGGTCTCCCAACACACAGGGTACTGAATTTCAATTCCCCTGTCAGCGACTTAATGAGAAGACTGGATTTAAACATGCTCGAGGAAGTTAGAGAAGAAGCAGCCATTAGAAATGCTGCTTACCAACAGCAAATAACTCTGTTCTACAACAAAAGGGTGAAGAAGTGCGACCTGAAAGAAGGAGACTATGTTCTGAAGAAAGTAATTCAAAAACACAATAAGCTGGAAGCAAACTGGCATGGACCATACCGAGTTACAGAAGTTGTTCGACCAGGAACTTATCGAATAGAAACTTTAGAAGGCGAGGAGTTTAAGAATGCATGGAACGCAGAGCACCTGCGCAAGTATTATCAATGATGTATATGTAACACAGTTCCATCAGTATGAATAAAACGAAGATATTCTGCCAAAGTCTCTCCTTTTTATTGAGAATTTTTCGGGGAATACTAGTGCTACACACTACTCGGCAAAGCTCAGGCTGCTCAGCAAGATATTCCTAAAAATGCCAACCTCGGTTGGTTAGGAAACAAGATATTCCTAAAAATGCCAACTTCGGTTGGTTAGGAAACAAAATATTCCTAAAAATGCCAACTTCGGTTGGTTAGGAAACAAAATATTCCTAAAAATGCCAACTTCGGTTGGTTAGGAAACAAAATATTCCTAAAAATGCCAACTTCGGTTGGTTAGGAAACGAAATATTCCTAAAAATGCCAACCTGTTTGGCTAGGAAACGAAATATTCCTAAAAATGCCAACCTGTTTGGCTAGGAAACGATATATTCCTAAAAATGCCAACCTGTTTGGCTAGGAAACGATATATTCCTAAAAATGCCAACCCGTTTGGCTAGGAAACGAAACATGCTCTAAAATGCCAACTTATGTTGGTCGGAAGGTACGTACATTCTCGAAAATGCCAACTTATGTTAGTCGAGAGGTAAGATTATTCCAGAAAGTGCAAAAGTTGCTAACATTGGTTGGTCGGGGATAAAAACCCACTAACTGTAGTTGGTCGACAAGTAGAATTTATCGACCTTGGTTGGTCGGACGCATTTTATGAAAAAGATAAAAATCTACCAAGTATGGCTAGTCGGGGATAAAAACCCACTAATCGTAGTTGGTCGACAATGAACATTTGCCGATCTTGGTTGGTCGGAAACATTTAAGAGAAAAATCTACCAAGTATGGTTGGTCGGGGATAAAAACCCACTAACTGTAGTTGGTCGACAAGCATAATTTAACGACTTTAGTTGGTTGGAAAAATTTTAAACATTTTTATACTCATTACTTTATTATTAAGTGATCGAGCAACATTATTGATACTTATAACTTTTTAATTGTTAATGAGTTGGTCGAAAAACAACACAATATTGCTATCTTTTTAACAGATATGCATAAATATAAAGTGTTTGATAATTACAAGACAATAGCAAACAAGATTTGCAAACAAAAATGAAAGTCTTTCATTAAATTCAAAATAAATTACAAGTACATTGATATTGAAATGTATACTAACTATTACATCAAAAAATTCCTATTCTACTGGTCTCTTCCCCTCTGCTTTTGACACAGGTTCCTCGCCAGCAGGCGAATCACTTAAAGACAGAGGAGAATTGATGAAATTAAGATCTTTCAACATCCTTGTATTCATCACAGATGGTCGATCTAAAAGATGCTCGGGACGAGATACCTCAACTTGAGAGTGAAGATTGTAGTCACCGAGGTACTTTGAAATTAAGCTCCAAGGAATGGCCCGAGCAGGGATCCAATCCATCTCCAAATTGTATGGTAGCACAGGCAAGTCGAGCAACCCGGGATCATGGTAGTCCCACAGATAATGGCCTTGTTCGAGCTTCAACACACCTAAGGCATTCAGCCAGCCTTGCTTGTAGCCCTCATTGTTGGCATTCTGGATACGATCGTCCAGGTGGAATAGTGCTTCGTTGTATCCAGCCATCCAGAACTCCCTGGGCTGTTTGTGGAATTGATATGTTAGCCTCTCTAGCTGCTCGTGGAGACTCTTGATGAAAAGCTCCTTATTCTCTAAGACTGACTTCTGCGCAAAAAGCTATTTTTCCAAGTCCCTAATTTTCTTTGACATATCAGACAAAGCTTGGTTCTTCGCCATTAATTGGAAAGCTTGGTTCTCTAACGCAGACTGAGTTCTCTGTTCCTCGACAGGGACCCGAGCTGCTCTTCCTCGTCCCCGAGGAGCTCTTGCTCGACCGCGAGGAGATGTGGAAAGTACCGACCTCTTCAAGGCGTCCAATTCTTCCCTCAACTTGGCATTCTCAACTTCTAAGAATGAAAATCCCTCGTCAGTCACTGGGATTAGGGTTGTTGAAGAAGAAGCTGCAGACTTCAATTGTGATAGCTCTTTTTGCAAGTTGTTGTTCTCTTGCTCCAGCAGCTTGGTAATCTGTCTGCACTCCTCGACCTCACCCTTCAAAGTTCTCTCCCTTACATCATACCCGGTAAAAAGCTTCTCGTAGCCCTTGTCAGCAACGATCAGCTTGTACTTTTTCTCATAACTCTCATGTAATAAGGCAGTGGATTCTTTATATTGAAGCTGAAGGTCTGCAAGGGTGCCTTGGAGATCCTCGATCATTTCGTAGTAAGCCACATTATTGGCTACCACTCGATCAAGCAGACACTTCAGGTACTGATATGCTTCCACTGCCTGTTCTGAAGCATCCTAGCCAAGGATGTCGACAACTTGTGCAGCACTCAGTACTGTGTGACCAGCCTTCAAGTACTCATTGCACTGTTGCAGCAACTTTGTATCATGGGCAGATAGCAGATTTTTTCCTGGACAGAAACTAGCAGAGAAAGAAAGAGCAATCATCAATAAGAAGAATAAGCAGAGTATGAATGAAAGATAGACAACAATATGCAAGAAAATTCAAGTTTTATTAGATCATACAATTCAGAGTTACAAGTTCTGGATTACATTTGACAAAAGAAGAAAAATATAAAGATAAGCCCGAACAACACTACACCTTTTCCTTATCTCCCAAAACCTTCTCGAGAGGTTGGGAAGAGGAAGCAGGTTACTCGGAGGGAACTGTGGGTTATTCGGAGAGAACCGGCTGTTGCTCGGAAGAAGAAACGACTTGCTCGGCAACATATTGGATGGTTGGGGGGTGATCTCCCATCACCATTGAAGACTCCTCAGAGGTAGCTTCGTCCTCTTCTAATTCTTCTGGAGTAGGAGGGGGACCAGGGATATGTCGCTGGAAGAGCTCGGATGATTCGTCGACCTTCATTTCCTGAAGGGCAGCAACCCATCCATCCCTAAAATACTTTAGACTGCCATAGTCCACTTGAGATACCATGGCAGCACACCCCTTGTTCCACCCCTTGTCCCAGCCAGAGCTGAAGGACTTCTTCACAGCAGCTTTCCTCTTAGTCTTCTCCAAGGCAAGCTTCTCGGACAGCAGGTTCTCAGCAGCCTTCAATTTATTTTCTGCCTCCTCCTTCTGCCGACCTACTTCCTGGAGCTGGTCCAACCTCTCCTCAACAACTTTGAACTTATTCTCAAGATCCCCTTTAGCTCTGAGCTTCTCTTCAAGCTCTTTATTTGCCTTCTCCAAGGCAGTCTTTTTCTTCTCCAACTCCTTGGAGGCATCAACCGCTCGAGCTTTTTCTTGCTCAGAGAAGGCAAGCTTTTTCTCCCAGATAGCCTTATCAGTGGCATACTGCTGGCGAGAGTCTTCCAAAGACTTGATAGCCTAATCCATAGCTCCCTCCAAACTGGACGAGGAGCAAGAAGCCTTAATCGCTTCATCCTTCTTCAGGATTATATTAAAGCAGCTCGTCAACTGTGAACAGAAAAAGAAAGCAAGTTAGAAACAGAAATGACAAAGAAAATATAAAAAGTTCAAAGTAAAGAGACTTACTGAAGCAAGATGACGAGCAGCCAAAGAAGTACCATGTCCCGAGTAAGATTATGTTCATTACCTTGGACCTCGGGAATGGTCTGGGACTTCACCGTGCTCATGGCAGAGCTCGGAGGAACAAAATTGGGAACTACAGTCCCAGCAGCTGGGGGCTGAGTAGTGGTGTCAGCCAAATTGACCGAGGAGCTTTTCTTCAGCCTCCTCGGGGGAACAGGTACAAATTCAACCAAGGAAGAACCCTTGGTCGGTGATATCACAATCACCTCTCCAGGAGCCGCAGACCTGCTCGGAGCCACTGCGAGCTTCTCGACGAATTTAGCAGGAGCAGCTGGAGGAGCTGCATCAGTCTTCTTTGTCCCCTCCCTTGGGACATCAATCTTAATCATTTTTACCTCCCCAGAACCGGAGGCAGTTTTCTCAAACAGAGCAGGAGTTCTTCTTTTCTTCATCATTTCACTTAAAGGAATATGGGATTCAGGCGATGAGCTTGTGGAAGCTGGAACTGGCTCTGATTCACTAATCACTGGACGAGCAGTGAAGGAAGTGGTGTAGCTCTTGTACTGAAGCAGATACGAAGCTGATCTAATGTGATCGTCGGCAACACTTTGATGCAGACTCCAGATAAGTTTCAAATGCCTTATATTGACATCTGCCTCTTTGGGGCACTTTCTCTTGCTATCAACTGCAAATAAATAAAAATTGTTATCAGTGACACATTTTATCAAACACAAAAGAAGCATAATTTTAAAATAAAATGAAACAAAAATAACCTATCCCATTGCCATAAGGAGGGCATCTGGGACCCTGGTAAACCTCATCTCCAGTCAATGGAGGGTGTTGCCAATTTTTTATGACAACCCCATGTTAAAAATAATCCCTATTGGCATCAGGGAGATTAACTACTAAGGCTCTGTTTAAAAATCTAGTTTTTAAATAATAAATATTTTCATTGACTGCCCATCTATAGCAGTACATGATTTCTAGGATTCCTATACGAGTTCCATGCACTTGATTTAATCTATGCACCCCATTAACTATTCTCCATGTGTTGGGGCTATTCGTGCAGGAACAACATCGAAATACTGACAGAATTCCAGACACAAGGAATTGGGTGGAAAAGAAAATCCACATTCAGCAAAAAAGAGACTGGGGAACCAATGTCCCTCAGCCAAATGGAAGTAATTAGAAGGCTCAGAAAGCTCTTCCAAGACAACCCAAGAGGGAATGGAGAAATCAGAACGAAATTTCTCAAGAGACTCAATAGGGTAAACCATGGTGAATAAAGAAATAAAGATGAAGGAAGAAGATCTTACAGGAAAAGAATGGATCTGCTGACAACGAACGACGGAAAAGATGAACGCACAAGAGAGTAGGAAGAGACGACGTAAAACTCAAAAGACGAAAATTTGGAAAGGTAGAAGACGATGGGAGCGTCTGTGAAGTTTAAATACCTTGCCTTGGGAAATGGTGAAGTAATGATTACAAAAAAAGGATGATTACGTTATCGGCGGCTAAAAAGATGAAAAGTAGCGCGGGAATCAAAGCGGACAACAGCGGCTAAAAAGAGAAAAAGTGGCGCGGGAATCAAAGCGGACAACAGCAGTCAAGAAGACGAAAAGTAACGCGGGAATCGAAGCAGGCAAAAAAGTCCAAAAAAGCATGATTCTACGAATTAGGAAGGAGAAATAAATACAAGGGAAAAAGCTCCTAAAAATCAGGAAGACTATTTAAAGCTACCATATTTCGAGAAATAATGTTCCATACTCCTCAAATTTCGAACTATGAAACATTGGGGGCTTCTGTTGATACCAAAATTAATCTGCTAACATGGACCAATCATATGAAGACACGTGGCTATCTACATGGAAACATCAAACACTTCCGAGGAACCCACTCGCTCCGAGGAACAAGACCACAACGAGGAAGACTAGTTCCTCGAGGAACTCATAAGTTCCGAGGAACAATGCTTCTCCGAGGAACTCCCGAGAAGCTTAGGCGGTCCGAACAACTCATGGCGGTCCGAGCTGCACCTCGAAGCAGGATACCAACAGTTTAAATGCTCATTAAATGCTTATCATTTGGACGCGCACGCAAAGAGGGCATTAAATGTATTACCCTTTCATATGTATATCATTTAATGTAGTACCCTTTCACATTACAGTCTCAAGGCTATAAATACATTGTACAATCCTCATTGTAAAGGGACCCCAGACCGGAATTTCTTGAGATAACTTGTAATCGAGAATTCCCAAACACTCACCAATAAAACAACAGTGGACGTAGGCCATTCTTATAAGGCTGAACCACTTTAAATTTCTTTGTCTCATTTATTTATCTGTGATTGAATTATTATAGTGATCTAATTTTTTACATCAACAATGAGTTTCTCAATTGCCTTCCTAATCTATTTGGGTCAAAATTTCAATTTTTCAATTACTCATATATTCCAACAAAAATTCAAAACATCTAGCTAGTTAGATTTTAAATTGTATATTATTCCCACATCATATTCATCTTTAAAATTTGATATCATCGTGTTCATACACAATCTAACACACATATCCATTTAAAAAAAAGTAATATATCAAGTAAAAAAATTATTGAGGTACAATTTACGTTATCACACGTAAGCTATTGAGTTAAATTTTATTTACTTACTTAAGACACTCTATTAAATTGGTATAATAAATTAAAAAATATACATATAAAAAACTATTTTGTGTTATTTTTTTCGTCGCAGTTTTTATTTATTAAAAAACAATAATTTGTTATTCTTCTCTTTTCCACCCAGATTTTATTTAATAATTTTTTGTTTTTTTAATGGTGAGAGATTTTATCTATTTATTTTGTTCTCTTTTTCATCTCAAAAAACAAACAAAAATGCATTTTTATTCTCTTTTCTGTCCCAATTTTCATATAGAAAGGAAAATAAAAAAAATGTCCATTTGCCATCCATGTTTTTTTTTATTTATTAAAAAACAAAAGTCTTTTCTTTTGTTCTCTTTTTTGTCCCGATTTTATTGATAAAAAATTCAAAAAATAATAATTTATGTTCGTATTTTATTTTCATTAAAGTTAACAAGAAATATTTTTTATTATTTGAAGTTCCGAAAGAAGAGTTAGAAAGAGAATTTTGGGTCTACATGGAGTGAGAATAATACTTTTAAGGATTAAAAAAAAGGGAGCGGCTATCCTCACTCCCAAGAAGTCTTCCCCCAAACCATTTTGGTGCCAAAGGACAATTATACCCTTATACATTAACAAAATTTAAACGTTCATTTTTTTTTTGCTTTCAACTAAAATAAATGCCTTTGAAAAACAATTAAAAATTTGTATTTTCAATAAAAATATATATTTTTTAAAATTGTTTTTAATAAGAATCCGTTTTAAAAATATTTTTTTTAACTTTTCATAAATGATTTTAAAAAACATTTAAATTGTTTTAACAAATTTGTTATATGTTTTCTTAATTAAACAATTGTTTATAACACATAAAAAATTGTTTTAAATAAAATGAAAACTGTTTTTACAAAATAGTACCTTTATTATGTACATATGGAAAGTAAATAGTGCCTTTATGTAAGTGTAAAATAAAAAAAAGGAAATTATAAAGCTTTATTTAAAAATTACAAAAAAAATAATTCTACAAAATTGAAAAATACAAAAAAAAACTCTGAAAAATACTAATAGATATTAAAAAATAATTAAGAAAATAACTGTTTTCAACCAAAAAACGAATTCCAACATAAAAATTATTTTATATAAAATAAAAACTGCTTTTACAAAGTAGTACCTTTATGTACATTTTAAAAGTAAGTAATGCCTTTAAAAAATAATGTCTAACAGGAAAAAACAACTGCTTTTCACCAAAAAAATGATTTCCAACAGTATAAAATTATTTTTCACCCAAAAACCAAAACTATTTTTCACCAAAAAAATAAATACTGTTTTTCATCCAAAAATACTAATAGATATTAAAATTGTTTTTTACCAAAAAAAACGATGAAAAATACTAGTAGATATTAAAAAAATTAAAATTTTGTTTTGAAATAATTTTTTTAAAATAATTTTTAGTTCGGAAATTAATCTTTTTTTTATTAATTTATGTTCGCTGAAAATTATTATTTTTCTCTTGGATGCCATTTTTTGAGTGGAAAATAGTTTTTTGATTTGTTGGAATTCGTTTTTTGGTTGAAAACAATTTTTCTTTCTTTTTGAAATGCATTTTGTTGCTGATTTTTTGTTGTTGTTAGAAATCATTTTTTGGGCGAGAAACATTTTTTTTTCCTGACAGACATTATTTTTTTTAATATCTATTAGTATTTTTCAGAGTTTTTTTTTGTGTTTTTCAATTTGGTAGAATTTTTTTTGTATTTTTTTGAATTTTTAAATAAAGCTTTATAATTTTCGTTTTTTTATTTATTTTACACTTACATAATAGCACTATTTATTCTCCATATGTACATAAAGGTACTATTTTGTAAAAACAGTTTTTATTTTATATAAAACATTTTTATTTTTTATAAACAATTTTTTAATTAAAAAAACATATAACAAATTTTTTAAAACAATTTAAATGTTTTTTAAATCATTTATGAAAAGTTTATAAAAAAATTAAAACAAATTCTTATTAAAAACAATTTTTTTATAAAAAAATATTTTTTATTAAATAGACAAATTTTTAATTATTTTTTAAATGCATTTAGTTTAGTTGATGGTAAAAAAGTAAACATTTAGATTTTTTAAATGTGTAAGGGTATAATTATCTTTTGACACCAAAATAATGTGGTGAAAAACTTGGTGGGTGTGGGGACAGCCGAGCCCCAAAAAAACTACATGAAGTAAATTGTTGGGTGCACATCGTTGGGTAAGTTGAAAAAAAATGGGTACAAATAAAAACTCCCTGAATTGATTGTGGTTGTTCGAATATACATTCATTTAAAAAAGTGTCTTTTGGTTAGTCTCATCTATGTATCTATATAAAACAGAAGTCTAGAATCGTTGGAAGCTGACATGTGGTCTAGAATCGTTGGAAGCTGACATGTGGCAATTGAATTGATTAAGCAGTGTCATAATTTTGTATACTAACCAATTAAATATTAAGGAGTCTAAACGTGTGCAATTGTGAACTACAAAATAGACTCCTTTTTATATTTTAGTAATGTTATGTATTTCAAATAATTCTTTTAAATTTTTCTCAAAATGAGTTGGACTTTATGTCCTGACGGGACCTTTATCACATGGCAATAAATGACAGGCGAATAAAAAAATAACGTGACGTTCACGTAGAATTTGGAGAAATTGTTTGGGAGTCAAAAGCATTTTCCTTTACATTTACATCCTTCTATGCAACCTTCCCACTTGATTCGATCTTTTCCGCTTCTCTCTCCGTCTATATGTCTCTTGTCTTTGCATTTACAAAGATAAAAAGTCTTTGAAGTGAAGTTTGCATTGGATCCCCAATTTCTTCCCATCAAATCATCTCTTCCTTTACACCAGACAAATTACATCCTCACATCAGACTGTTAGCAAAAATGGCTCAACAAAATGTTCAAAACAACAGTCCCAAAACCAAAGAACCAACCCTAAAGATGCAAAAATTCGATCAAAACAGAGCCCACCAAACACCCTTCCAAAACGCCCCATTTTGTTGAATATTGATTGCCTTTCACTCCAGAGGAAAAACTTTCACTCCAACGTGGAACGGAGCAACGGAGAGAGCGATGAGAAATAAAAGAAGGTACAAAAGACACTTCTACAAGACAAATAGTGCTGAGGGGGCAGCTCTCTTTGTGCCACATAGACTTGGCTTCCTTTATGGGTCGTTTGGATTTAAGTTGAGAACTTGAGATGAGAAATAAAAGGGGTTATCCAAAAATTACCCATCTTGGCTACCGGATAATTAGAAAACTGGGTTTCTTTAGTTCAATTACTTTTATTGTTTATAACTCTCATATGAGTATAATTTGACAAATTGTTTGATTTCATGGGTACGCATAGAGCTAATAGTGTAATTTGTTTATTTACCGATTCACGTAATAGACAAAAAAACTCCTGCAGTCTACCCCCTCCTATAAGTAATATTTTTTTTTGTTTTGTTTAAATTCTTTTAATTTCTCAAATATGATAATGTTTAGTTTAATAGTTCAATGTTCATATGATTAAATAGTTAAATTTTAAATGATTAGTTTAATAAGTTTAAATTGTAAATTAATACTTTAAATGCTAAATGTTTAGTATAATAAATTTAAATACTAAATGTTTAAAACATTAAATATTAGATGTTTAGTTTAACAAGTTTAAATATTTTAAATGTAATTTCTAGAAAGATATCGCTAAATTAGTTTAAACTTTAAAAGTTAAATTTCTTAAATATATTTTCTCACACACTTTTATATGTATGTATGTATTTATGTTTCAAATATAGCCTAAATTTTACTCTTTTCATTTTGGTTTTTTATATTCTCCTAACAACTTATTTCATACAAAGGACTAATGTAAAGACGCTTTCAATCTATTGTATACTCTATAATTGAATAGTTTTTTTATTTTATAATTTCAGGAACATTTTTTCTTATATATTTTCATGTATATTTTAATAATTTTGTTAAAAAAAGACTCCGCATCGCGAGGTTTGCATGTTAGTTATGTACTTTAGTAATAGGTAACCCCTTGAATATTAAATGTATAGTGAATTGAAAAGATTGTAGCTCCTCTAAAATCTCATTGACCCTTTATTTTCACGACATTTTTAGTTTTTAATTTTTTATTTATCAACTAACTGGCCAATCAAATTGTTTTTTTCAAATTTTTTTACTAGTAAGAGTTTATGAGTTCCATTTTATTGAATATTGATTGACTTTGGTACTCATTTCGTTCGAAATTTATAGTTTTTTATTATTCCATATTAGTAAATTTATATATGTATAATTTGTTAACTAATATGAATAATTGAATTCTATAAAGTCGACTTCTCTCTAAAATATCCAAGCATGTTCTCCTCATATTTTTTCTTTCATAAATTAATTATCGCTTATGACATTATCTATTGTTAAGATTTCCTATGCTAATACACTCAAATCGGGGTGTACAAGGATATCATAATCAAGCATCAAGTCATTTGAAAAATTGGCTCATTTTCTTTCTAACCTCTCCACTTCATGAAGGCACACCTCACATTAAGCTCAAGAGTCTTTACATGCTTTGAAATCAAGACTTACTAGTAGGATAACCCTTGCAAAAGAACAAATACCCAGAATTCAGGTGTCATCCAAGTGTGTCGTGGAAGCCTAAAAAAATTTGGAAAATCACACTAAGGGGTAAGAGCTTTTATAGTCTATATTTTTATTTGTTAAGAGGATATGCAGAGGGTTTGAATAATTTGTTCAATTAGTATAACAGTGGGTTATTTCAAGGTTATGCAAATGTGTCCAAGGTTTTCATCATCAAAAGTTGTTTCATCAAAAGCACATGTTAGGGTTGGATTTCTAGATCTCACAGATGAATATTGGCACCCCATTTACTTTTATAAATTGCGTATATATGGTGTCTGCAATCTGATTCGTATTGATCCAATTTATTAGATTAAAAATATGGTATGAACATAATTATTTTAAACAGGAAACCCTTTCGAAAAAAACCGAGACTCAAATCTACTAGTAGTGAATAATTATTTATAGGACTTTACATAAATTCAGGCACAACTTACATATGACTCAATCTCAAATCATAAATCTTATACATCTCTCTCAATTGTTACATATTCCCTTACTTACCAAGAGTTTCTCTTCACTACAGCTTCACAACAACTTACATAACCTTGAGCCTCGTTATATATGGGTATCAATAGTAATGCAATCAAACCATATGAAAACCCTCGTGCTAAATCTTTATAACTGAAAAGAAGGAATTTGTAAAGCAAGTTATATTGTAGTTTAAAAATTGAAAGGGGCTTTGTATGCACATATAAACTCTCAAAAACCTATTCATATCTATTTCGAATATAAAACTCCCACATTTAATGGGCATTGTATAACAAATCTCGTATGACATCTCTTTGAACGGGAATTACAAAAATTCCCAGAATGTTAATAAAAAAAGTCATTTCTAAGAAATTAATTTTCATTTTAAATAGAACTTATAAAAAAAATTCTTTAACCTTTACAAAACCTTAAGTGCGTTTATGTGTTGTTGTCCGGTCTGATAAAGCAAAGTCTTGATGCATGTCTTTATTTTCAACTCATAACTCAAAACACTTAGACCTGCATTTTGTTAAGTTCTCAAATAAATCCCAAAACAAAGGAAGGATATAGAACATGTCCTAAAAAATCTCTACCTTTGGCTATTTTGGGACAAAACTAAAAACTTAAAAAGATCCCAAAAACAAAATAGGATATAAAACCTACACATCATATTTTCTCTTCCTATATGCCACTAGATAAACATGATATATTATACGACTTTAGTGATCCAAGAATTTTCACTACATAAATAAAAAAATAGGACAAAATGCATAATAAAAATAAAAAATAGCCAAAGGTACAAATCAATATGATAAATCAGGCGCTAGACTAAGATAAATGAAATAGCAAACATGGAAATACATATCTAAATAAAAATTTAATAGGACAAAATGCATGTCTCAAAACATTATCAGTATACATACAAATCTTCCATTTTAGTCATAACTAACATATCTAGTCATAATCCACATGCTAGAGGTGAGCATATTAGATAAATAAAATTAAATACATTAACTATATTTATATTGTCGTGCTTGCATCATCCACAACTACTCCTCGTGTTGATGCTCCTCTTGTGAAACTCAAATATTGGTGATGTTGCATCTTGGTGCGTTCTTGTTGTATTAATGTCTCACCAACCGACCCGGTCTGGCGATCAAAGCCCTTATCCATCCGCTCGGTTAAAGTTCACCTTTGTAACACCCTAAGAAGTGATACTAAATTTTTTTAGTAGAAATAAAAAAATACATGCCAATTTGAACCCTTTTCAAACTATTTAATAATCACAAATGGATAAAATAGAACATCTAAATGAATAAAACACTTAATTTTCTAATTAATATCCTAAATCTCTTTTTACAATAATATAAAATGGTAAAATATTTTACTATAATCAAAATAAAGTAAAAAGATGTATAATGGACGCCGCATCTTGATAATATAAAATATTCTGCAATATCAAAATAAATCGCTACTTGAACAAAGCCTAAAATGCATATAAACTGTGGGGGTGTGAGCGAAAAACTCGAGAGGTTCGTAGAAATGCTCTAAGTGAACAATGCATACTCGTAGGTGCACATATATAAAAGTGTTCCTATTAACTAATATTTTAACATAATCATATTTAATCATAGGATCTCACCACATTACAACACTTCATCCCCCATACGAAATTCCCACTACATTTCCCTTAATATAATATCAACTCCCATTCACTCTCTTGTCATTTGTCCTTGAAACATTTCATGACCCAAAACAAACTCACAATACAATCTTTCATAATAAAATCATACGGCATGATAGGTTACTCCCTTAGTGTCCTAACGTAATATAATGTCTTAAAATTCTAAGTGATCATGGAAAGGCTCTTGAAATACAAGACAAGAAAATAGTCCAAATGAACATCCCGTCCAATGGGTGGTTTGGATCAGTGATGCCTATACTTAGTCTAACAACATAATCATCAAAGTCATTCACCTAATTTATCATCTATAATATAAGAATAGATTTCCATAAATTAGGGTCAGTTTGATTGCCCTTTTTTGCCTAGGCAAATGTCAAAAAATTGGCAAATAAGAAAATTTTGCCCACATTTTGACCGTTTGGTTGCAAAATTAGTCTAGGCATTATTTGTCAATGTACAACACCTCCTATGCACAATCTGTGGGCAATTTTTACTTACCTATTTGAGTGGAAAATATTTGCCAACAAATTTGCCAACTTCTTAAACGATTTTAATGTTTTAAAAAATAATTAAAAAACTGTTTTAAATAATTAAAAAACTGTTATGAATATTTAAAAACTGTTTTACAATGTTTTAAAAACTGTTTTTAATATTATAAAAAATGGTTAAGAAAATGTTTTGCAAATTTTTTAAAAAATCGTATTAAAAAAATATTGTAAAAACTGTTTTTAACATTTATAAAAACTGTTGTGAAAATATTATAAAAACAGTTTTAGTGTTTTAAAAAATAATTTTAAAAACAGTTTTAAATAGTTTAAAAAAATGCTGTAAAAACTGTTTTAAATAGTTTTAAAAACTGTTATAAATATTTAAAAATTATTTTCTAATGTTTTGAAAACTGTTTTTAATATTAGAAAAATTTGTTCAGAAAATGTTTTACAAACTTTTTTAAAAACCGTATTATAAAAATATTGTAAAAACAGTTTTTAACATTTTTAAAAACTGTTTTGGATATATTATAAAAACTGTTTTAACGTTTTAAAAAACATTTTTTAAAACTGTTTTAAATAGTTTAAAAAAGTTGTTGTGAATGTTTAAAAATTGTTTTGTAATATTTTAAAAACTGTTTTTAATATTATAAAAAATTGTTAAGAGAATGTTTTACAAATTTTTTGAAAAATCGTAATATAAAAATATTGTAAAAATAGTTTTTAACAATTTTAAAAACTGTTTTGAATATAATATAAAAACAGTTTTAAAGTTTAAAAACAAAATTAAAAAATATTTTAAATAGTTAAAAAAAACTGTTGTGAATATTTAAAAATTGTTTTGTAATATTTTAAAAACTGATTTTAATATTATAAAAAATTGTTAAGAAAATGTTTTACAATTTTTTTTAAAACTGTAATATAAAAATATTGTAAAAACTGTTTTTAACATTTTTGAATATAATGTAAAAACTGTTTTTAAATAAATTAATTGGATTGATTTTAATTTCGCCTAATGGTTGTTTGATAAGCTCATGCAAAATTTGCCCTAAGCAAATTTTGCTATGTCCACTCTTTTGCCCATGTGCAACCAAACGGACTCTTAGGTATTCTAAATATACCCAACATATAGCATAAATTTGTTTAATCATGTTTTCTCTCACTACACCGCATGGAACAAAATCACATAAACATGTGTGAAAAAATGGCATATAGATTCAAGTAAATTAGGTATAAAGGTGAAACACATATCATGGAGTATATATATATATATATAGGGAAATGATCAAGTGTGGTCCCAATTTGAGATCTCTGAATGAGGTTCATTTTTTTAAAATAGTAAAAAAAATATTTTGGGGTGATTTTTTTTTATGGTTTTTAAATATTTCAGCAGGACCATAAAAAAATAATCAGCTCAAAATGATTTTTTTTGCTATTTTAAAAAAATCGGTCAAACTATATTAGTTTTTAAGTAGTTAAAAGCTAACAAAGTTTGATCGATTTTTTTAAAATAGTAAAGAAATTCAGTTTGAGCTGATTTTTTTTATCTAGCCCCACTGAAATGTTTAAAAACCATAGAAAAAAATCGACCCCCAAATATTTTTTTTACTATTTAAAAAAAATGAGCCTCATTCAGGGACCTCATGAGATCCGCACACGCTCTGTGTGTGTGTGTGTGTGTGTATATATATATATATACACACACACACTCGACAAATTAGACGTGGGAGGACAAACAATTGTCTTAAACGAATAACATAAATGAAACTTAAAATTTAAAACATTATATCTCATAAAATTATTTATGGATCCATAATCTCTTTAAAGTAATGATGATCTTTTGTTCTTGAAGCATTCCTAAGTTCTATGTGTAAGTTCTTCAAATCAATGTTGGTGTGGTTTATTCCCTATCATTGAAATTTACCGAGAGTGGGTACACACTTTCTATTAATAATAGTTCATTTCTCTGTTTGAGGACAAGAGAGGGTCATACTTTTAGGGAATTATTTATCTGGGGTCCCCCAAACTAGGAGGTGGTTTGGACTAAGGCACGTGTTTTTCATTTCATTTTACATCCTAGTAAGGACAAGGGATCATTATGGGTTATAAGAGTTAGAACGATCAAGTTGATTATAGTTACGAGTTTAGTAATACATTTATGTTGGGTGGTAGTTAGGACTAATTGGAGGGTAGTGTGTCCATAATATAGAGTGGGAAGTTTTTTTAGAACAATCAGAGGAAGTGGGGGAAGATTAAAGACTTGATTAATAGGTTAAGGAGGGAGGTCTTGTATTGTTAGTGACCTACGACATGGGAATTGTAAAGTCCAAGATTCTAAAGGGGATAGACAATAAGATGAGACGTTGCCTTTAGAAGGCTTAGGTACGACGAGGCCAAAGTCATTTAACCTCACCTTATCACTATTAATGTGCACAATGCATATATACGAGGACATGACAAGGGGAGTTCTTGAGTGTGAAGGTGGTGTTTTAATGGTTTGATTAGTTTGGTTGGAGTATAACCGATTGAATTTCTGATGAGAGCGATGAAATTCCCTATTTAGGGGGGGGGGGGGGGGGGGATGTAATACTCCATATTTTTAGTCAATTATTAAATTGAATAAAAATTAATTGCGTGCATTTTGTTATGACTAGAGATGCCATTACTTATAATTTATGGGCTATTTAAATTAGATTTGAAACTATATTAAAGATGCGGAAATTAATTAATTAATTAATTAATAATTGGCTCGTACCGACTAATTGTTGTATAAGTGAGTTGTTGCTTTTTTTTGTTATATTTGATAATTGAATTTTAGAACCCATAAATGTCCATTTTTAGTTTTAAAATATGGTTTAAAGGAAAATTGGGTTCAGTACAAGACTCGAGCAAGGTTATAAGTCAGTTGGAGTTATTTTTGGGCCCTTTAAGGTTTGGCCCATTTTGGGCTCAAACCTAATTTCAGGACTAAAGAGAGTTGAGGGGTTATTAGGGATTTCATTTATCATAAAATACATTTGGGAAGAATTTTGAGGAGCTAGAGAAAAGGAGCATGGATAGAAAAAAAGAAATTGGGAGATTTAGCTTGGTTTTCTCCGCTAATCATTAGGCGAATTTATATATGTAAGAGGGTAGTGTGACTGGGGTCTAGTAAAATGCTGAATCGGGTGAGCCGTGACCCACTTCAATGAACTTTGCCTTCAAGGTTCTTAAGAACTTCTGGAGCATCTCCTGGTAAAACCTTCTCCTTTTGGTATAATGGAACCCAAGCTAGATCTCACTCCCTGCAAGAAGATGAAGTTCATAATAATAAGAGTAACTTTTCTCAAGAGAAACTCCTAAGAGTGATGGATGTCAGTGTGGAGTGAGAGAACAAAGCTCTTAGCATTAGAGAGAGAGCATGGAGAGAATACTAGGAGGTTCTGGTCTGATTTTGACAAAGTAACAGTATGACTTGAGCTCTGATTGTTACTTGACCTCGCCTAGGGGTCCTATTTATACTTGGGCACTATGGTTGAGTTGGCACTTTCGTGCGCCAAAATTGAGAGGGTTGGTGAGGGATAAGGTCTATAATGTATCTTATGTCCCTACCTGTGTGCGACTCCCCTCTGACAGGTGCCACCTGGTGTGAGATAAAGTCAAAAAGAAAATATGTTTCCTAATGGAGACAAAATATCTAATTTGGTAAATATCTTTTAAAACGATAACTTCACTATACCAAACTGGACGAATAGTCACGAAAAAGGGGTCATGGCCCATAGCCGTGATCATACCCAAAATAGGTGTGACGAAGTCCATTATATAGCGTGGTATTAGCCCATCTCGCATGTACTCACAGATAATCATCGTGACTCGTGTGAGTCACGGATATAATCCGTGATCCAGCCGTGACCATTATGGTGCTAAGTTTCCCTCCAAATCTAGTACCGGATAGGGTCACGGCTTTAGACCGTCACCATAAATCAAAGCAACACTGATATAGTCACGACTTTTTACCGTGACCATTCTGGGAACTAAGTCATGGCTTTTGGTTGTGACCAGGTTATTATTTACACGTTGTCGAGTTAAAAATTAGTGTTGTCACATCATGTGTTCACGGCCCTTAGCCGTGCCCAGTATCTTTATACTTAATTCCCAGACGAACTATTTCATTTCCCTCGCAAAAACCCTACACCCTCCAAATTTTTGGCTCTCGTGCGATTTTGTGCTCTTAATCTCCATCTCTCTTTTAATCTCTAAGGTAATACTTCAATCTCAGTGTATTTCTATGTGTGTATTCAGTGTATGTGTATGTGTATGTGTATGTGTATGTATTTGTGTGTGTTTGTATATGTGTGTGTATTTCAGTATGTATATGTGTATGTATGTGTGTTTATGCATATGTGTACGTATGTGTGTATATGCATATGTGTATGTATGTGTGTATAGTGTATATGTGTGTATGTTTATGTATAATATATGTGTGTGTGTGTATTGATGCTAATGTTGGTTTAGGGCTGAAATATTAAAAATTATATATAAAAAAAATGTGTGTCCTTTAATATTGATTCTAAAAAATATATATAAAAAATATATGACTAATGTCGGTTTAAGTCTAGAAACAAAATATATGACTAATGTTGGTTTAAGTTTAATATTGATGTTAAATCCGGGATTAATTTTAGGGGTAATGTTTGTAAGGGATTAACTTTATGACTAATGTTTGTAAGGGTTAATTTTACGACTAATGTTTGTAAGGGTTAATTTTAGGGTTGATGTTAGCATTGATTTTAGGGATTGTTGGCTTAAATGACAAAAGTAGGTATTCAAAACCTAATAAATTAACGGTGAGATACACACACATACATGGAATTCACTCGTGGGAGATAAACACAACTACACGAGATTCAAAACCTAATAAATCAGTGTTCCCATTACTGATTTTAGATGGTGGAGTTCAATTTTGTTGAGGAGAGTGAGAGGAAGTAAGGCTTGTTATGAAACTATAGTTTGATTCCACGCTCTCCTTTTTAAATGCCATATTGTTGGGGGGAACTTACATGGTAAATCGAAGACTTAATATAAGTGAGAAAGTAACCGTTGTGTGAAGGAAATCAAAGGTCGTGTCACAAAGATTTTCGCGACCTGGGCCATACTGTTCTCTGCTTCAATTACAAGCTTTGTCAGTTGTGGGATTATTCGACTCGAAGTGACTCCATAATTGCATTCATATATCTGTACGTGTGTATGTGTGTATATCTTTGTGTATATTTCCGTGTGTATGTGTGTATTTATGCTCGAGATTCATGCCCTCATACCTAATAACTAGTTAATGATTCATTAGAACCATTATTTATAGGAATCATAATCATGCCCTCGTTCATTTTTCTCAAGAAAAATGAGTCACGGTGCTAATAAATAGCAACAAGAGTGAGAAAGGTTACAATTGGACCACACTCGTACATCTTTCATTAATGAGCCTCATTCAGTGGGTACTCCGATTTATTAGTATGAGAATAGGAAGATCGAACAATTTAACTACCTTGTAAACTGTGAAGTTCATCTGTAGCAAGAGTACTTATTCGATCGTATTCCGTTTTCCCTACCAAATTGCTGGGATGAAGTTGTATAATATATATTTTGCGTACATAATCCTGATAGAGCACTGAAATTTCTTACGCTGTTAGAGAAGGAAGAAAAAAAATTCACCCTTTATGGATAAAATTATGTACAAAGAGCATTGCCAAAGACTGTGATGTCTCGCGACACATGCACGTCAAACTTAATCTTGCCAATAGGATGAGATTTCGAGTTCATGTCGCTGACACGTATGCATCGATTATAGATACGCTTCCTCTTAATTGGCCACGTGCAAAAATTCGAACTTTTTTAAAACAAATCTTGACTGGATGGAGATCAGACACATTGAACTTTTATTAAAGTCTTACCATGAAAAGGTAGATTATGATATATGGTCAAATAATTATTTTTGTTAGTTATAATTTCATATTGAACTTTTAAATTATGCATCTATTATTATAGATACACATTGAACTTTATTATTTTTGTAGATAATGTCGAGCGGTAATGGAAACAACGCTCCAACTGAGGACGTGACACAACCTCAAGGAGAATTATCATCATGAATTGGTGAGAAATACACATCTCCATCATAAATACACTCCACTACTTCGAGTTGTAATAGACAAGGTACTCCCATTAATCGAAAAGACACGCCCAACACTTCTGAAACTACCAGGTTAGTTGAGAAGAAGCCCATTGGATTCTCTCTATTGGGAAATAACCCCATAGGGGATAGGAATCACATTCAACAATTTAAAGCCCATTGTTTGTCCTTGGAAAAAATTAATGTGGGAGTGGGAGGAGCTGACAATTGGAACCTCGTAGATAAAGCTATTAAAGATGACATTTACGAGAAACTCAACAAACGATTTTCATTTTCGGCAAACTCAAAAAATAAGGTTCTTTCTCGGGTTGCTAAACAACTCCGAACATATCGACGAATCCACGAACAACACCCAAACGGTCCCATGAGTGGCATCAACATCTCCCATAGGACAATGTAGCTCGTAGTAATTGATCACGTGGCCACGGGACCCACAGTTTGAGAGCAAGGGCCAAATTTCATAATATCCACACTTAGGACTGAAAACGAGTCGTCAGAGGAAGAAAGCGATGCCAATACCTTCCACAAGACCAACATAGCTCGTAGTAACTGACCTCATGGAACCCACGGTTTGAGACCACGGGCAAATTTT
The DNA here is from genome assembly GCA_949130495.1 of Sambucus nigra. Lineage (NCBI taxonomy): Eukaryota > Viridiplantae > Streptophyta > Magnoliopsida > Dipsacales > Adoxaceae > Sambucus > Sambucus nigra. The sequence goes on along the minus strand of OX422213.1, from coordinate 212,497,370 downwards.
AGAATATCCACACTTAGGCCTGAAAACGCGTTGTCTAAGGACGAAACCATGAACCACCCACCAAACGGCCCCGTGAGTGGCGCTAACACCTCCCACGGGACCAACGTAGCTCGTAGTAACTGAACGTGTGTCCACGGGACCCACATTTTGAGAGCATGGGTCAAACTTCAGAATATCCACACTTGGGCCTTAAAACGTTCCGTCAGAGGAAGAAACCATGGACAACACCCCAAACGGCATTGTGAGTGGTGCCAACACCTCCCACGGGACCAACATAGCTCGTAGTAACCGACCGCATGGACACGGGACCCACGATTTGAGAGCACGGGAAAAATTCTAGAATATATACACTTAGGCCTGAAAACATACCGCCAAAGGGCGAAACCACTAACCACCCCCTAAACGACCCCATGAGCGGTGCCAACACCTCCCACATGATCAACATAACTCATAGTAACTGACCGCATGAAACCCACGGTTTGAGAGCGCGGGCCAAATTTCAGAATATCCACACATAGGCTTGAAAAGGTGCCGTTAGAGGGTGAAAACACAAAGCACCCCCCAAATAGTCCCGTGAACGGCACCAACACCTCCCACAAGACCAATGTTGCTCATAGTAACCGATCACGTGGACACGGGACCCACGGTTTAAGAGCACGTGGTAATTTTCATAATATCCACACTTAGGCCTAAAAATGGGCCCACAGAGGAAGAAAACACAAAGTACTCCCCAAACGGTCCTGTGAGTGACACCAATACCTCCCACTCGACCGATGTAGCTCGTAGTAACCGATCGCGTGTCCACGGGACCCACTATTTGAGAGCATGGGCCAAATTTCAGAATATCCACACTTAGGCCTGAAAATGTGCTCTCATAGGGCAAAACCACGAATCACACCCCAAATGGCCCCGTGAGCAGCACCAACACCTCCTACGGGACCAACATAGTTCATATTAATCGATCGCATGGCCAGGGCATCCACAGTTTTAGAGCACGGGCTAAATTTCAAAATATCCACACTTAGACCTGAAAATGTGCCGTCAGAGGGCGAAACCATGAACCACCCCCAAAACGGCCCCATGAAAGGTGCCAACACCTCTCACGAGACCAACATAGCTCATAGTAACCGATCACATGGCCATGGGACCCACGATTTAAGAGCACGATCCAAATTTCAGAATATCCACACTTAAGCCTAAGAACATGTCGTTAGAGGGCGAAAACACAAAGCAACCCCTAAACGGATCGTGAGCGGCACCAACCCCTCACATGGGATCAACGTAGCTCGTAGTAACTGATCCCGTGATCACGGGACCAATGGTTTGAGAGCACGTTTCAAATTTTACAATATCTGCACGGCCCCGTGAATGGTACGAACACCTCTCATGGGACCAACATAGCTCATAGTAACTGACTGCATGGCCAAGGTACCCACAATATGAGAGCACAAGCTGAATTTTAGAATATCCACACTTAGACCTGAAAACGTGCATTCGGAGGGCAAAACTGCAAACCATCCCCAAACGGACCTGTGAGCGGTGCTAATACCTCCCACGGGACCAACGTAGCTAGTAGTAGCCAACTGTGTGGCCACGAAACCCACGGTATGAGAGCACGGGTCAAACTTTAGAATATCTAGACTTAGGCTTTAAAACGTGCCGTCAGAGGGCGAAAACAAAAGGCAGGCCCCATACACCCCCTGATGGTACCAACACCTCCCACGAGACCAACGTAGATCATAATAATTGACCGTAAGGCCACGGGACCCACGATTTAAGAGCACGAGCCAAAATTTAAGAATATCCACATTTAGGCCTGAAAACGTGCCATCAAAGGAAGAAAACACAAAGCAAACCCTAAACGTCCTCATGAGCGGTTCCAACACATTTCGTTGGACCAACTTAGCTCGTAGTAACTGACCGCATGGCCACGATACCCACAGTTTGAGAACACGAGCCATATTTTAGAATATCCACATTTAGGCCTCAAAACATAGCGTCAAAGGGAGAAACCATGAATCACCCACCAAATGGCCTCATCAGCGGCTCCAACACCTCCCACGGGACCAACGTAGCTCATAGATACCTATCGCATAGCCACGAAACCCATGGTCTGAGAGCACTGGTTAAATTTCAGAACATACACACTTAGACCTAAAAACGTGCCATCAGAGGGAGAAACCACAAAACACCCCCAAATGGCCCCGTGAGTGGTGCCAACACTTCCCACGTGCCTTACGTAGCTCGTAGTAACCGACCTCGTGACCACGGGACCCACAGTTTGAGAGCACTTGCCAAATTTTAGAATATACATACTTAGGCCTAAAAACGTGTCGTCAGAGGGAGAAACCACGAACCACCCCCAACTGGCCTCGTGAGTGGCACCAACACCTCTCACGGGACTAACGTAGCTTGTAGTAACTGATCGTGTGACCATGGGAACTACGGTTTGAGAGCATGGGCCAAATTTCAAAATATCCACAAGTGGGGTTAAAAATGTGGTGTGAGAGGGCAAAACCATGAATCACCCACCGAACGGCCTCATGAGTGGCTCCAACACCTCCCACGGGATCAATGTATCTCGTAGTAACCGACCGCATGGCCACGAGACCCACAGTTTGAGAGCACGGGTCAAATTTTAGAATATCCACACTTAGGCTTGAAAACGTGCTGTCAAAGGGAGAAAATACAAAAAAAAACAATGGCCCCGTGAGCAGCACTAACACCTCCCACGGGAAGAACATAGCTCGTAGTAACTGAAAGCATGGCCACGAGACCCATGGTTTGAGAGCACGGGCCAAATTTTATAATATCCACACTTAAGCTTGAAAACGTACCGTCAGAAGGCGAAATTATGAACCACGACCAAACGGCCCCGTGTTCGGTGCCAACGCCTTCCATGAGACCAATCTAGCTCATTATAGCCGATCGTGTGCCCATGGGACCCACGATTTGAGAGCACGGGCCAAATTTCAAAATTTCCACACTTAGGCTTGAAAACGTGTCGTCAAAGGAAGAAAACACAAACTAGCCTCCAAATGACCCCATGAGCGACGCCAATACCCCCCATGGGACAAACATAGCTCGTAGTAACCGATCGCGTGGCCACGGGACCCTATGTTTAAGAGCAAGGGACACATTTAAGAATATCCACACTTAGGCCTGAAAATATGCCGACAGAGGGAAAAACAACGAACAACTCCCTAAATGTCCCCATGAGTGGCACCAACACCTCTGATGGGACCAACATAGCTTGTAGTAACCGACCGCGTGGCCACGGGACCCACGATTTGATAGCACGGGCCAAATTTCAGAATATCCACACTTAGGCCTGAAAACATGCCGTCAGAGGGAGAAACCATAAAACACCCTCCAAACGGCCTCGTGAGTGGCGCTAACACCTCTCATGGGACCAATATAGCTTCTAGTAACCGAACATGTCGCCACGGGACCCATGTTTTTAGAGCACGTGCCAAATTTCTGAATATCCACACTTAGGCCTGAAAATGTGTTGTGAGAGGGAAAAATCACAAAGAACCCCCCCCAAACAGATCCATGAGCGGCTCCATCACCTCTCACGGGACCAACATAGCTCGTAGTAACCGACTGCATGTCCATGGGACCCACGATTTGAGAGCACGACCCAATTTAATAATATCCACACAGGCTTTAAAATGTGCCGTCAAAGGGCGAAACCACTAACCACCCCCCAAATGACCCCGTGAGCAGTGCCAACACCTCCCACATGATCAACACAGCTCATAGTAATCGACAACATGGAACCCACGCTTTGAGAGCATGGGCCAAATTTCAGAATATCCACACATAGGCTTGAAAAGGTGCCGTCAGAGGGCGAAACACAAAGCACCCACCCAACGGCCCCATGAGCGGCACTAACACCTCCCACGGGACCAATGTAGCTCGTAGTAACCGATGGCATGGCCACGGGACCCACGGTTTAAGAGCACTGGCCAAATTTTAGAATATCCAGACTTAGGCCTGAAAACGTGCCGACGGAGGAAGAAAACACAAAGCACCCCCCAAATGGCCCCGTGAGCAACACCAGCACCTCTCACGGGACCAACGTAGCTCTTAGTAACCGATCGCATGGCCACAGGACCGAAGGTTTGAGAGCACGAGCCAAATTTTAGAATATCCACACTTAGACCTGAAAACATGTCGTCAAAGGGTGAAATCATGAACCACCCCCAAACGGCCCCATAAGAAGCACCAACACCTTTCATGGGACCGACGTAGCTTGTAGTAACCAATCCCGTGGCCACGGGACCCACGATTTGAGAGCACAGGCCAAATTTCAGAATATCCACACTTAGACCTAAAAACATATCATCAGGGGGAGAAACCAAGAACCACCCCCAAACGTCCTCGTGAGTGGCACCAACACCTCCCACGGGACCAACGTAGCTCGTAGTAATTAACCGCGTGGCCACGGGACCCACATTTTGAGAGCACATGCCAAATTTTAGAATATCCACACTTAGGCCTGAAAACATGCCAACAGAGAAAGAAAACACAAAGCACCCCCCAAACGGCCCTGTGAGCAACACCAATACCTCCCATGCGACCAACGTAGCTCGTAGTAACCGACTGTGTGGCCACGGGACCGACGGTTTGACATCATGGGCCAAATTTCAGAATATTCACACTTAGGCTTGAAAACGTGCCCTCATAGGGCAAAATCAGAATTCACCCCCCAAACGGCCCCGTGAACGGTGCCAACACCTCCCACGGGACCAACGTAGCTCATAGTAACCGATCGCATGGACACGAGATCCACGGTTTGAGAGCACGGGCCAAATTTCAGAATATCCACACTTAGACCTGAAAATGTGCCGTCAGAGAGAGAAATCACGAACCACCCTCAAAACGGCCCCATGAATGGTGCCAACACCTCTCACAGGACCAACGTAGCTTTTAATAACCGATTGCATGGCCATGGGACCCACGATTTGAGAGCACGAGCCAAATTTCATAATATCCACACATAAGCCTAAAACATGCCATCAGAGGGAAAAAACACAATGCAACCCCCAAACGGATTCGTGAGTGGCACCAACACCTCCCACGGGACCAATATCGCTCATAGTAACCAACCGCATGGTCACGAGACCCACATTTTGAGAGCACGGGCCAAATTTAAGAATATCCACATTTAGGCCTGAAAACGTGTTGTCAGAGGAAGAAAATACAAAGTAACTCCTAAACATCCTAATGAGCGGTGCCAACACATTCTCCAGGACCAACGTAACTCGTACTAACTAACGTGTGGCCATGGGACCCACGATTTGAGAACACGGTCCATATTTTAGAATATCTACACTTAGGCCTCATAACGTGGCGTCAGAGGGCAAAACCATGTATCACCCACCAAACGGCCTCGTGAGCGGCTTCAACACCTCCCACGGGACCAACGTAGCTCATATTTATTGATCGCATGGTCATAGGACCCACGTTTGAGAGCACGGGACAAATTTTAGAATATCCACACTTAGGCCTAAAAATGTGCCGTTAGAGGGTGAAACCACAAACCACCCCCCAAATAGCCCCGTGAGTGGCACCAACACCTCTCACGGGCCTAACGTAACTCGTAGCAACCGACCATATGATCACGGGACCCACGGTTTGAGAGCAAGGGCCAAATATTAGAATATCCAAACATAGACCTGAAAACATGCTGTCAGAGGGTGAAAACACAAAGCACCCCACAAACCGCCCCATGAGCGGTGGCAACACCTCCCACGCGATCAACGTAACTCGTAGTAACCGACTGTATGGCCACGAGACCCACAATTTTAGAGTAGAGGAAATTTTTTAGAATTTCCACACTTAGGCTTGAAAACGTGTTGTCAGAGGGAGAAAACACAAAGAACCCTTAAAAAGGCCCTGTGAGCAGCACTAACTCCTCTAACGGGACCATCGTAGCTTGTAGTAATCGATCGCGTGGCCACGACATCCATGGTTTAAGAGAACAAGGGAAATTGCATAATATATTTACTTAGGCTTGAAAACATGCCATCAGAGGGAGAAACCATGAACCACCCCCAAACGGCCCCGTGATCGGTACCAAAAACCTTCCACGAGACCAACATAGCTCGTAGTAATCGATCGCATGGCCATGAGACCCACGATTTGAGAGCACGGGCCAAATTTCAAAATATTCACACTTAGGTCTGAAAATATGTCATCAGAAGAAGAAAACATGAACCACTCTCCAAACGGCCCCGTGAGCGACGCCAATACCCCCACGGGACCGACGTAGCTCATAGTAATCGACCGCGTGGCCACGGGACCCACAGTTTAATAGCATGGGCCAAATTTTAGAATATCCACACTTAGGCCTGAAAACATGTCAAAAGAAGGCAAAACCACGAACCACCCCCCAAACATTCCCGTGAGTGGAGCCAGCACCTCCCATGGGACAAACGTAGCTCGTAGTAACCGACCGCATTACCAAGGGACCCATGGTTTGAGAGCACGGGCCAAATTTCAGAATATCCACACATAGGCCTGAAAACTTGCCATCAGAGGGTGAAACCACAAACCACCCCCAAACGGCCCAGTGAGCGGCGCCATCACCTCCCACAGGACCAATGTAGCTCATAGTAAACAACTGCATGGCCACGACACGTACGATTTGAGAGCATGGGCCAAATTTCAGAATATCCACACTTACGCTTGAAAACGTGCCATCAGCGAGCAAAAACACAAAGCACCCCCCAAACGGCCCCATGAGCGGCACCAATACCTCCCACAGGACCAATGTAGCTCGTAGTAACTGACCGCATAGCCACGGGATCCACGATTTGAGAGCACAGGCCAAATATCAGAATATCCACACTTAGGCCTAAAAACGTACCGACAGAGGAAGAAAACATAAAGCACACCTCAAATGGCCCCATGAGCGATGCCAAAACCTTCCACACAACCAACATAGCTCATAGAACTGACCGCATGGCCACGGGGCCAACTGTTTGAGAGCACGAACTAAATTTCTGAATATCCACACTTTGGCATGAAAACGTCCCTCATAGGGTAAAACCACGAATCACCCCCCAAACGGCCCCATGAGCGGCGCCAATACCTCCCACGGGACCAACGTAGCTCATAGTAACCAACCGCGTGGCCACGAGATCCACGGTTTGAGAGGACGGGCAAGATTTTAGAATATCCATGCTTAGACCTAAAAACCTATCATTGGAGGACGAAATCACGAACCACCCCCAAAACGGCCCCCTGAATGGCGCCAACACCTCCCACACGACCAATGTAAATTATAGTAATCGATCGCATGGCCACAGGACCCACGGTTTGAGAGCCATGCCAAATTTTAGAATATACACACTTAATCCTAACAACGTGCCGTCAACGGGAGAAAACAAAAAGCACCCCCCAAACAGCTCCTTGATAGGCACCAAACCTCTTATGGGACCAACGTAACTCGTAGTAACCAACCGCGTGGCCATGGGACCCACAGTTTGAGAGCACGGATCAAATTTCAGAATATCCACACTTAGGCCTGAAAATGTGCCGTTAAAGGGCAAAACCACGAATCACCTCCCAAACGTCCTCGTGAGCGATGTCAATGCTTCCCATGTGACCGACATAGCTCGTAGTAACCAACTGCGTGGCCATGGGACTCACTGTTTAAGAGCATTGGATAAATTTTATAATATCCACACTCAGGCCTGAAAACGTGCCCTTATAGGACAAAACCACAAATGACCTCCCAAAAGGCACCGTGAGCAGCCCCTAACTCATATTAACTGATCACGTGGTTATGGGACCCACGATTTGAGATCATAGGCTAAATTTCAGAATATCCACGCATGGACCTGAAAATGTGCCGTCAGAGGGAAAAGCCACAAACTACCGCCAAAACTTCCCCATGAACGGCGCTAACACCTCCCACAAGACCAACGTAGCTCGTAGTAACCGATCCCAGGGCCACGGGACCCATGGTTTGAGAACGCGGGCCAAATTTTAGAATATCCACACTTAAGCCTAAAAACATGCCGTCGAAGGGTGAAAACACCAAGCTCCCCTAAAACGGCCTCGTGAGCGACACCAACACCTCCCACGGGACCAACGTAGCTCGTAGTAACCAACTGCGTGGCCATTGAACCCACGCTTTGAGAACACGTGTCAAATTTTAGAATATCCACACTTAGACATAAAAACGTGTTGTTAGAGGGAGAAACCACGAACCACCCCCAAACGGCCTCCTGAGCGGCGCCAACACCTCCCACAGGATCAACGTAGCTCATAATAACCGACCGCACGAAACCCACGATTTGAGAGCACGGGCCAAATTTCATAATATCCACACTTAGGCTTGAAAATGTGCAGTTAGAGGGTGAAAGCATAAAGCACCCAACAAACGGTCCTGTGAGCGGCACTAACTCCTCCCACGAGACCTATGTAGCTCGTAATAACCTACCACGTGGCCACAGGACCCACGGTTTGAGAGCACGGGCCAAGTGTCAGAATATCCAGACTTAGGCTTGAAAACGTGCCGACAAAGGAAGAAAACACAAAGCACCCCCCAAACATCCCCGTAAGCGACACCAACACCTCTTACGGGACCAATGTAGCTCTTATAAACTGATCGCGTGGCCACAGGACCCATGGTTTGAGAGCATGGGCCAAATTTTAGAATATCCACACTTAGGCCTGAAAACGTGCCCTCATAGGGCAAAACCATGAATCACCCCCAGACGGACCCGTGAGCGGCGCCAACACCTCCTACGGGACCAACGTAGCTCATAGTAACCAATCGTGTGGCCACGGGACCCATGGTTTTAGAGCACGGGCCAAATTTTAGAATATCCACACTTAGACCTAAAAACGTGCCGTCAGAGGGAGAAACCACGAACCACCCCCAAAACGGCCTCGTCAATGGTACCAACACCTCTCACAGGACTAACGTAGCTCATAGTAACCGATCACGTTACCATGGGACCCACAGTTTGAGAGCACGAGCCAAATTTCAAAATATCCACACTTAGACCTGAAAACATGCTGTCAAAGATAGAAACCACGAACCACCCCCAAACGGGCCCGTGAGCTGCGCCAACACCTACCACGGGACCAACGTAGCTCATAGTAATCGATTGCGTGGCCACATGACCCACGGTTTTAGAGCACGGGCCAAATTTCAGAATATCTACAATTAGGCCTGAAAATGTGCTGTCAGAGAGAGAAACCACGAACCACCCCCAAACATCCCCGTGAGCGGCACCAACACCTCCCACGGGATTAGGCCTGTAAATGGATCGGATTCGGACCGGATCAGGTAAATCCGAATACATATCAATTTATGTTAAATGGATTCGGATCCGATCCATTTATTAATCGAATTCGGATCTGATCTGTTTATTGATCGGATTGTATCAGGAAAATCCAAATCCAAATCCGTTGATGATAAAAAGATTCGGAGCCAATCCGATTATCCATTTATGTTAGACTTCATTGGCAACATTTTTATTTTCAACTCTTATTTCCTAAATTTATTTTGCAAATGTTCCAAAAAAACACATAATGAAATAAAGAACTATTATAATAAATATTTAAAATATTATTAAATACAATATATATTGATTGAAAATAAATTATATATAATTTATATATATATTACAAATATTAATCGGATTGGATTATTAACGGATCGTAGTATATGAATCCAAATCCGCTCCATTTAATAAACGGGCAATCAGATAATCGGGTAATCGGATAATTGGATTTTAGGCATGATCCATATCCGCTTAAAAGGATCGGATTCGGATTCGGATAAAATCCGATCCATTGACAGGCCTACACGGGACCAACGTAGCTCGTAATAACCGATCGTGCGGCCACGGGACCCACGGTTTGAGAGCACGGGCCAAATTTAAGAATATCCACACTTAGACCTGAAAACGTGCCGTCAGAGGGTAAGACCACTAACCACCCCCAAACGACTGCATGAGCGGAACCCACACCTCCCACGGGACCAATGTAGCTCGTAGTAATCGACCGCGTGGCCATGGGACCCACGTTTTGAGGGCACAGGCCAAATTTTAGAATATCCACACTTAGGCCTCAAAACGTGGCATCAAGGGACGAAACCATGAATCACCCACCAAATGGCCTCGTGAGCAGCTCCAACACCTCCCACGAGACCAACATAACTCATAGTTACCGAACGCGTGACCACGAGACCCACGGTTTGAGAACACGGGCCAAATTTTAGAATAACCACACTTAGGCCTAAAAACGTGCCGTCAGAGGGCGAAATTATGAACCACCCCCCAAATGGCCCCGTGAGAGGCACCAACACCTTCCACGGGCCTAACGTAGATCATAATAATCGACCGCATGGCCACGGGACCCGCGGTTTGACAACACGGGCCAAATTTCTAAATATCCACATGTAGACCTGAAAACGTGCCATCAGAGGGCGAAAACACAAAGCACCCCCCAAACGGCCTAGTGAGCGGTGCCAACACCTCCAACATGACCAACGTAGCTCGTCATAACCAACCGTATCGCCACGAGACCACAGTTTGAGAGCATAGGCCAAATTTCATAATATCCACAGTTATGCTTGAAAACGTGCTGTTAGAGGGAGAAAACACAAAGAACCACACAAACGGACCTGTGAGCAGCACTAACCCCTCCCACGGGACCAACGTATCTCGTAGTAACCGACCGCATGGCCATGGGAGCCATGGTTTGAGAGCATGGGCCAAATTTCATAATATCCACACTGAGGCTTGAAAACGTGCCGTCAGAGGGTGAAACCACACACCACCCCCAAACGGAGCCATGATCGGTGCCAACACCTTCCCCGAGACCATAATAGCTCGTAGTAACCGATGGCGTGGCACGGGACCCACGGTTTGAGAGCACGGGCCAAATTTTAGAATATCCACAATTAAGCCTGAAAATGTGACGTCAAAGGAACAAAACACGAACTACCCTCCAAACGGCCCCGTGAGTGAAGCTAATACCCCCCACGGGATCGACATAGCTCATAATAACCGATCGCGTGGCCACTGGACCCACTGTTTAAGGGCATGTGCCAAATTTCAGAATATCCACACTTAGGCCTAAAAATATGCCGATAGAAGGCAAAACCACCCCCCAAACATCCCCATGAGTGGTGCCAACACCTCCCATGGGACCAATGTAGGTCGTAGTAATCGACGTGTTGCCACAGGACCCACAGTTTGAGAGCACGGGCCAAATTTTAAAATATCCACACATAGGCTTGAAAACGTGCCATTAGAGGGGGAAAACATAAAGCACTTCCCAAACGGCCCCATGAATGGCACCAACACCGTCCACGGGACCAACGTAGCTTATAGTAAGTGACTGCATGGCCACGAGACCCACGGGACAAATTCCAGAATATCCACACTTAGGCATAAAAACATACCGACAAAGGAAGAAAACACAAAGCACCCTCAAATGGCCCCGTGAGCGATGTCAATATGTCCCACGCGACCAACGTAGCTCGTATAACTGACTACGTAGCCACGAGGCCAACCGTTTGAGAGCATGGCCTAAATTTCTTATTATCCACACTTAGGTCTGAAAACGTGCCCACCACGAATCACCACCCAAAGGTCCCCTTGATCAACGATAACACCTCCCATGGGACCAACGTAGCTCATAGTAAGTGGTCGTGTGGCCACTGGATCCACAGTTTGGGAGCACGGGCAAAATTTCATATTATCCACACTTATGCTTGAAACGCGCTGTTAGAGGGCAAAACATCGAACCACCCCCAAAACGGTCTCGTAAATGGTGCCAACACCTCCCACGGGACCAATATAGATCGTAGTAACCGATTGCATGGCCTTGGGACCCATGGTTTAAGAGCCAGACCAAATTTCAAAATATCCACACGTAACCCTAAAAACGTGCCATCAGAAGGCGAAAACACAAAGCACTCCCCAAACGTCCCAGCGAGCGGCACCAACACCTCCCACGGGACCAATGTAGCTCATAGTAATCGATCGAGTGGCCACGGGGCCCAAGGTTTGAGAGCGCGGGTCAAATTTTAGAATATCCACACTGAAGCATGAAAACATGCCATCAGAGGGAGAAAACACAAAGCACCCCCCAAACGGCCCGTCAGCGACACCAACACCACCTATGGGACCAACGTAGCTAGTAGCAACCGATCGCGTGGCCACGGGAGCCATGGTTTGAGAGCACATTTCAAATTTTAGAATATCCATACTTAGGCCTGAAAATGTGCCGTCAGAGGGTGAAATCACAAACCACCCCCAAACGGCACCATAAGTGGCGCCAACACCTCTCACGGGACTAATGTAGCTCGTAGTAATCGACGACATGGACATGGGACCCACGATTTGAGACCACGGGACAAATATCATAATATCCACAATTAGTCCTGAAAACGTGCCGTCAAAGGAAGAAAACACGAACCACCCTCCAAACGGCCCGGTGAGCGATGCCAATACCTCCCACAGGACCGATATAGCTCGTAGTTACTGACCGCGCAGCCACGGGACCCACTGTTTGAGATCATAGGCCAAATTTTAGAATATCCGCACTTAGGCCTAGAAACATGTCGACAGAGAGCAAAACCATGAACCACCCCCCAAACATCCCCGTGAGTGGTACCAACACCTCCCATGGGACCAACGTAGCTCGTAGTAACCGACCGCATGGCCACGAGACCCATGGTTTGAGAGCATGGGCCAAATTTCAGAATATCCACACTTATGCTTGAAAACGTGCCGTCAGATGGTAAAACCATGAACCACCCCCAAACGGCCCTGTTAGAGGCGCCAACACCTCCCACGGGACCAACGTAGCTCGTAGTAACCAGCTGTGTGGCCACAAAACCCACGGTTTGAGTGCATAGGCCAAATTTCATAATATCCACACTTAGGCCTGAAAATGTGCCCTCATAGGTCAAAACCATGAATCACCGCCAAACGACCCCGTGAGCGGAGCAAACACCTCCCACGAGACCAATGTAGCTCATAGTAACCGATCGCATGGCCACGGAACCCACGGTTTGAAAGCACGGGACAAATTTCAGAATATCCACACTTAGGCCTGAAAACGTGCCAATAGGGGAAGAAAACACAAAGCACCCACCAAACGGCCCCCTGAGTGACGCCAATAACTCCCACACAATCGACGTAGCTCGTAGTAACTGACCACATGGCCACGAGACCCACTATTTGAGAGAAAATTACTGAATACCCACACTTATGCCTGAAAACGTGCCCTTATAGGGCAAAACCATGAATCAGCCCCCAAACGGCCCCATAAGGAGTGCCTACATCTCCCACAGGACCAACGTAGCTCATATTAACTAATCACGTGGTCACAGGACCCATGGTTTGAGAGAACGGGTCAAATTTTAGAATATCCACACTTGGACCTAAATACACCGTCAGAGGGTGAAATCACGAACCACCCCCAAAACGGCCCCGTGAGCGACACCAACGCCTCTCACGGGACCAACGTAGCTCGTAGTAACCTACCGCGTGGACACGAGACCCACGGTTTGAGAACACGGGCCAAATTTCATAATATCCACACTTAGATCGAAAAACGTGCCGCCAGAGGGCAAAACCACGATCCATCCCCGAACGGCCCCGTGAGCGATGCCAACACCTCCCACATGATCAACATAGCTTATTGTAACCGACCGCAGGGAAACCACGATATAAGAGCACATGCCAAATTTCAAAATATCAACACTTAGGCTTGAAAACCTGCCGTCAGGGAGAAAAAATACAAAGCACCCCCCAAACGATTGAGTGTCACCAACACCTCCCACGATACCAACGTAGCTCGTAGTAATCGATCGCGTGGCCACAAGACCCACGGTTTGAGAGCACAGGCCAACTTTCAGAATATCCACACTTAGGCCTAAAAATGTGCCAACATAAGAAGAAAACACAAAGCACCCCCCAAATGACCCTGTGAGCGACACCAATACCTCCCACGCGACCAACGTAACTCGTAGTAACGGACCACATGGCCATGGGACCCACTGTTTGAGAGCATGGGCCAAATTTTGGAATATCCACACTTAGGCCTGAAAACGTGCCCTCATAGGGAAAAACCACAAATCAACCCCCAAATGACCTAGTGAGTGGCACTAACACCTCCCATGGGACCAACATAGCTCATATTAATTGATGGCATGGTCACGGGATGGTCACTAGACACACGATTTGAGGTTATGGGCTAAATTTCAAAATATCCACACTTGGAACTGAAAACGTGCCGACAGAGGAAGAAAACACAAAGCACCCACCAAACGGTCCCGTGAGCGACATCAATACCTCCCATGCCACCGACATAGCTCGTAGTAACCGACCATGTGGCCACGGGACCCACAGTTTGAGAGCATGGGCCAAATTTCAGAATATCCACACTTAGGCCTGAAAATGTGCCCTAAGAGAGAAAAATCATGAATCACCCCCCAAACGACCCCGTGAGTGGAGAAAACACCTCCCACGAGACCAACGTAGCTTATAGTAATGGATCACATGGCTACGGGACCCACGGTTTGAAAGCACGGGCCAAATTTCAGAATATCCACACTTAGACCTAAAAATGTGCCGTCAGAGGGCAAAACCACGAACCACCCCCATCTATTACGTATTTTTCTAGACGACAGTAATTTACGCATTTAATTTTTCTCGTGTAGTGCAACCAACACTAAAGTACCAGCCAAAAGAAAAGCTTTGACTCCAGTGTGAAACGGAGAAGCGGAGAGAGCGATGAGAAATAAAAGGGGTTCCTTCTTTTGAACTTCTACTAGGCAAGTAGTGCTGATGAGTAGGAGTGGGCAGGTCTTTGTGCCACATAAAATTGGCTTCCTTTATGGGTCGTTTGGATTTCAGTTGAGATGAGAAATAAAAGGGGTTATCTAAAGGAAAATTGGGTTCAGTACAAGACTCGAGCAAGGTTATAAGTCACTTGGAGTTATTTTTGGGGCCTTTAAGGTTTGGCCCATTTTTGGCCCAAACCAATTTGAGGACTAAAGAGATTTGACGGGTTATTAATCATTTCATTTATCATAAAATACATTTGGGAAGAATTTTGAGGAGCTAGAGAAAATAAGAAATTGGGAGATTTAGCTTGGTTTTCTTCGCTAATCATGAGGCGAATTTGTATATGTAAGAGGATAGTGTGACTAGGGTCTGGTAAAATGCGGAATTGGGTGAGGCGTGACCCACTTCAATGAACTTTTCCTTCAAAGTTCTCAACAACTTCTGGAGCATCTTCTGGTAAAACCTTCTCCTTTTGGTAAAAATGGAACCCAAGCTAGAGCTCACTCCCTGCAGGAAAATGAACTTCACAACAACAATAGTAACTTTTCTTAAGAGAAACTCATGAGAGTGATGGTTGTTGGTGTGGAGTGAGAGAACAAAAATCTTATCACTAGAGAGAGAGAATAGAGAGAATAATAAGATGTTCTGGTGTGATTTTGACAGAGTAACAGTATGACTTGAGTTCTGATTATTACTTGACCTCGCCCATAGGTCCTATTTATACTTGGGCACTAGGGCTGACTTGGAACTTTTGGGCACTAAAATTGAGAGGGTTGGTGAGGGACAAGGTCTACAATGTACCATTTATCCCTACGTGTATGCATCCGCCTATCCCCTCTGACCGGTGACACCCGGTGTGAGCTAAAGTCAAAAAGAAAACATGTCTCCTAATGGATACAACATATCTAATTTTGTAAATATCTTTTAAAACAATAACTTCACTACACCAAACTTGGCGAATAGTCATGAAAAATGGGTCATGGCCCACAACCGTGACCATACCCAAAATAGGTGTGACGAAGTCCATGATGAAGCATGGTAATGGCCCATCTCGCATGTAGTCATGGATAATCGCCGTGACTGACGTGAGTCACGGATATAAGCCGTGATCTAGCCATGACCATTATGGTGCTAAGTTTCCCTCCAAATCTGGTCTCGAATAGGGTCACAGCCTTCGACCGTCACCATAACCCAAAGCTACACTGATATAGTCACGTATTTTCAACGTGACCATTCTGGGAACTAAGCCACGACTTTTGGTCATGACCAGGTTATTAATTACACGTTGTCGAGTTAAAAATTAGTGTTGTCACAACATGTGTTCATGGCCCTTAGCCGTGCCCAATGTCTTTATACTTAATACCCAGATGAACTATTTCATTTCCCTCTCAAAAACCCTAAACCCTCTAAACTTAATACCCAGACGAACTATTTCAATCTCTAAGGTAATATTTCAATCTCAGTGTATTTCTGTGTGTGCATATTTCAGTGTGTATATGTGTGTATTTTTGTGTGTGTATTTCAGTATATGTATATGTATATATTAGTATGTTTTTGTGGGTGTATGTATGTGTGTGTGTATTTCAGTATGTATATGTGTATGTATGTGTGTATATGAATATGTGTATGTATGTGTATAGTGTATATGTGTGTATGTGTGTGTATTGATGCTAATTTTGGTTTAGGGCTGAAATATTAAATATATATATATATATATATATATAATGTGTGTCCTTTAATATTAACTCAAAAAAATATATATATATTAACTCAAAAAAAAAAATATATATATATATATATGACTAATGTCGATTTTAAGTCTAGAAACAAAATATAAGACTAATGTTGGTTTAAGTTTAATATTGATGTTAAAAACCAATCAACCTAAAGAGAAAAGGAAGTCTTTCCGAAAAAACCATAGGTTACACTCAAAACCAAACCAAACTAGCAAGAGTAATAACCTCATACAATCTGCAAGGTAACTGAAATAAACGGTGAGCTAACATGCTCAGGATGGTCTGATAGAGATCCCTACACTAGGAACAGAAAAACAGACAAGTCTATCCAAATCCTGCAACATCCACACATGCTACAGCTACGAGTCCCTGGAATGAATATCAAGCCTGGCATCCGTGCGGTAGGATACCTAAAAGGTTTTGAAAATGTTTTATAGTAAGGGTTAAAACCAAAACCATTTGAAAATATTTATCAAGTGAATTTAAATGCCAGAAGTAAATATGCAAATGCTCTCTATATTTAAATTAGTGTTGCGCACTCTGTTGAGTTTACCTCACCCCTCAACTAATATGCATGCCTACCAAAACTATAAACGACCCATCTATCTAACCCTCCGTAACTAGTCTTATCTCATATATCTCATTATTTCCTACTAATCCACCCCAAGTGACTATAGTACTCATTTTATAGGTTATTAATCACAATAACTTGTTCAAATCATTTCCCATTTAATTCCATATAAAATTCTCCTGAGTTATATCCTTATACAATTCACATCATGTGTACGAGTTATAAGTTATATTTCACACTAACTTATTTATATCCATATCCAACTTAATACCATATAACCATTTCACAAGTAATATTATTTATACATTTCACACCATGTATACATATAAAATACTCGTATATAAATCTACACCATATATATGTATAATCATATTACGACATTCACGCACATGTTGTGGATTCATAGTCATCCTCCCGAGTAGGCACTCATCGGGAAATCTCTAAGTGCTATCATTACCGAGTATTCTCATCCACTCGAAAACCCTGACACGGCTTGTCATCCGAGTTAGAAAAATAACAATTCACAAAACGTACTAGAGGCGGCCATAGTTTTCCATAGTAGTGAGACTGAATCATACCCAAAGTGTCTCACTCCTGAACTCGAACGCTGTGACTTGGGGACTATACTCACCCTGCATTCGCTAGCCAGGGGACTCACCTACATCGCGCAACCTCCTATGATAGCCTTAGGGTGGGTATGTTACCTTATAAATATTATTCACACCAATATTTATAAATGATATATATACTACACATCACCCTATATATATATATATATATATCCAGGCTACCGGTGTACTATGCCCATACATAAGCCTAAGCAAACAAGTCTACGGTCCGAATTTATTCCAATTAATTTTATATTAATTAATTTATCATTATTATGGTGTCACTCTACCAATCATGCCCGGGCTCTCTCCCTTGGCTCGAAATTTCAATTTCCCCATTCATCATTCAATTAAGCCTACCCACTTAATTAATAAGGTTTTAAATTCACTCAATCATAAACCTTAATTCCATAAATTAATAAGTCCTCTACTTAATTCAAGGGTAATTACTTCACAATCTTAAACCCTAATTTATAACAAATTACAGAATCACGAATGCAGAAATTGTATACTCAGAATTACATAATAGGTCTTACTCAGGGGAGGGAAAATCTGACAGGGTGTAGCTGGGTCATTCAAACAACAAGCCCTGTCGTTCGAACGACAATGACTCTCGTTAAAATGAGATACCAGGTCATTCTAATGACCCTGGTATCACCTCCTTCTCTAATTTGCCCAGCAAAGAAACCCAGCAACATAGTCTGCCATTAACAAATTTAAACCTCTTTTCTGAACAGGTTTGTGCAGTAAAACGCCCCCAAATCCATCCTAAGTTCCCTTTTTCCTTTATAACAATTCTATCCCTAATAATATCATCAATTTAATCATCAATTGCATCAATTATCAAATCCTCTACAGATTCATAACCCACAGTAAGAGAAAACCCTAATTTATGCAAGAATAAACCCTAGAATTAAATTGGATTCCACCTCTTTTAATATGAAAAGATAGATGCGATTTAACAAACAAGAATTTATACCACTTTCCTTAACCAAGATGATCTAGGGCTTTGAAAGGTGAAGTTGAATTGCAATTGCCTCTTTAAGATCCCCAAATTCCTTCTTCTTCTTTAGCTCTCCCTTTTCTTTTCACCCTATAGTCTTCTTATATGACTTAATGATGCCTAACCCCTTACAAATCTTAGGGTAAAAACACTATTCACGTTTTGGGCCTATGGAGCCTAATTAAAATGACCCAAACTCTCTTTATTAAGTTCACACGTATGTAATTGGACCCCAATACTCAATATATGTATGTACCCACTCCTTTTGGACTAATTTAACCCTACCAGCTCAACCCTGCACTAAAAATTATTGTCCAGATTATAATTCTAAAATAAATCCTCAGTCGTTAACTTATTTTAAATATAACCACTTTTAAATATTTCCATGAATTAATTCTCATTAATGAAGGATCACTAATTACCGAATTAGTTAATTAAAATAATTACCCAAAAATTACGAGTTGTTACATACTTCCCCCCTTACAATAGAATTTCGTCCTCAAAATTCGGATAAGCCTAGTACTCCCGGTTTAAACTAGCCCCTTAATATCTTACCTTTAGCATTAAAGTTATTGAGCGAAAGTAATTAACGAGAGCGCCCCTCCACCCTGTACCCGTGCTTAACCTCACTAAAAGAAGCACGATATTTTCTAGCCCTTAATCCGTAATATAACTTTAATCCCATAGTTATAACATTCCCAATACCTTCCTCTTGGCATGAAAGTATACATATCCACTCTTATGTAAAAATACAATACCTACTACCGCGCCCTTCCTATCACTAGTTTCCTTGCACGAAATAAAACCTGAGCTATATCTTCTCGCTCGACAATAAGTCCAACCACCCTGAATTACTTCAAAAATGTACCTACTCCCCGGGATTTCAATTTCACAATATTAGTACAATAACGTGTAACACAATTTATCATATATTACCGAATATATACGCTCGACCCTAGCTCAGGTGAACTTAGCAATGATAATTCATACCCTGGTACCGCTAACACCCAGTCCTACTATAGCTATCCACTATAGCCCCAAACTATAGCTACAGATTTGAAACTTGGAAAAACATCCACACTACTACATTAATCCTCGAAAGTAGAAATCTCTCGTATAATGCAACCATCCTCTTCGTGTAACCCCCACCCTCACGTGGTTAACACCAAGTAATCCCCGCTATCCCACGGTACTCAGATATATATATATTATGGCTATTACGGTCAACACATCCACTAATATTTGTCTCACTCACAAATCATAGTGATAGCAATTTGTAGGATGTGACACACTCACT
The DNA here is from genome assembly GCA_949130495.1 of Sambucus nigra. Lineage (NCBI taxonomy): Eukaryota > Viridiplantae > Streptophyta > Magnoliopsida > Dipsacales > Adoxaceae > Sambucus > Sambucus nigra. Next base: position 212,477,321 of record OX422213.1, on the reverse strand, counting down.
GTCACCTCCAAATACACCCATGCTTAATCATTTCATAATTTGGGGAACAACTTATTCCCATTCCTCTGGAATATTCCCAAATCATTGCCTTTGCGTTTTCTCCCCGAATATACTAAGTATTTGCACAGTAGATACTCTGGTTCCTCCCAGGGTGCCCCTACACCCTATATCTCGTGCATAATTGTACAAACCTCCGATAATCACTTACGTAACCATATTTGTCTCAATTTCGGCCCTGTATTTCTCGGCATGGCTATATCCTCCAAATACTTTCGATGACTTTACTCATCACTATTCAATTCTCCCTGGCATTATCTCCACCTTTATTATCAATGTGAGGTCCTCAAAATACCTCCTTAGTCCCATACCTAAGGGTCCCTGCAATGGCAAAAGAGACAAAAATAAATCATACAAAACATATCTCAATATGCATCATAGCAACCTGTGGTGCCATAACTTCGCAGTGTTTCTTTCGCAACACCTCCAGGATCCACAAGCCCTATCACTTAGTGGATTGCCTCTCAACATATTTTCTCTACATGTTCGATAATTATCATTAAATCCAATAACCTAAAATCTAATGACCTAAATTCTATTGATGTCTTCACCTTTCAACATTTCATTAGGGCTTATGCATATAACACTTCCCAGCAAATCCTAAAAGAACTTTTTCCCCAATGCACAATTCCTCAGCATCGTCAGTTCTTGATTTCCACAAAACCCAAAGCATACCCTCGGGACTCTCGAACCTTGTCCCTATAATCACAAGTCTATCATGGACCCTCACGTCTCTAAGGAGTCATATACTACTACGCTCGTACTATCACTAAGCCCACAATGCTAAACATTAATAATGAGCTAAATCTCTCCGCTCTACGGCAGCCCTACATCCCTTGAATCTCTTCATTAGAAATTCTACGCACCGTGATCCGACATAGCTATACAATTGCACGCTATGAATCCCACTTCAGACAATATTTCCACTATGATATTGCTTAACCCTCTTCCAGGTTAGACATTTCAAGAGAATATACATCCGACACTGAATCAACAAACATGATAGCCTTGCTATTATCTCCCGCCATTATGAACTCGTCCGTTCCACAGATAAAACCATACCTCAATTATCACCTCTCAAAGGAGCTAGTCCTCAAGAACTACATCGTCTCAATGCATCCCACCTACTCCTCTTAGGTGGAACCGAAGATCACCCCGTTACTCTATGCTAAAAATACGCATACTCGTGATGTTAATGATACTTCCACTAAATGCATTTCTCACGCGAATCTAGTAGGAATACATTATTGTGACCTGCTTGCATCACCTAAAACATACCCCATTCATCTCACAACAAGACTTGTAGTTTCAGTTACTCACAACACTACTGGCTCAACGATTATTAGACATAACACTCGTGTCCTAACCAAACCAAAAACTTCTCCAACAGATGCTCTTACTAGGCATCTAGCTCTTGTCCCCTAATGCTTTGAGGACAAATTCCATTCATATGTTTATACTCTTTTATACATATGACACCTCTCTATGTCATCCCCCCTTTCCCCTTCCTCTGGCCCCACCGGCCATGTTGAGGTTGTCCTTTTCACGGACCCGATAGTCTTGCCTCTAATTGTTGACCCAAATGTCCCCTTGGGTCTGCTTATCCAATAGACTAATCGCTGGCCTTGAAGGTCCTAAGTAAACTCACCGTCACTCGGTAGAAATTCTATTGATCTCAATCATTAAACTGGGCCCCCTACTAAGTAATCCTTCTCTTGGAACCATGCTAGCACTAAAAACCCAATCTTACTCCTCTAATAGATTTTCCAACTCCCTTAGCTCCCCTCTGTCGAGAGCATTCATACCAGTACAACTTTGACGACAACTATACCAATCATCTTAGCCAAATCTCATATCTATGCTTGTACACTCTACCCAACGGGTCTAATATCAACTTACAAACCCTACTTGATTCTTCGTACCCCTATCATTGGATACTAAGTTTGCGAATTCCGTCAACTTTCCTTCCTATCTGGCCACTGTCCGACCGTTTATTTTTTTTAAATTTCTAAAATTTTCCTTGCCTCTCTATTTAACCCAAATTCCTTGTTATTCGTGGTATTTCCCCATAAATGTGGTGACTGGTTCCCACCACTCCATACTGTTTATACAAGCAAACTTCCTTTCTCGAAATTTTAACTTGCGTGACACTACACTCTCCCCACATATCATCCCAATTGGATGTTCTCTACCCACTGGTAATTCACTCTTCTGCACCTTCCTCAAATCTTAGCGGATTGTTCTTTGGAAATAAAATTTTCTTTGACCCTCACCCCTTGTCGTCTACACTTGGGGTTTTAACTTTGCACCATCGTCCTTCCCTACGATTCTTGGAGCGACTACTGCACCCCAGTTATTTCTCCAACTTCAATTATTCTAACAATTATGATGGTGACTCCTATCGCATAACAATTTCCAGAATAATCCATGGCTTCTGTTGAGTCCTCCCTCCTGTAATTCTTCGAACGTCCCACGTTGGTTGTTCTTTAATGTTCAATCTACCATGCTCGACCGAAACCATATATGAATCACATGAATTATGCCTATGGCAGGAGAAAGTAAATTGCATACATGAACGAATACACACTACACCAAAATGACAAAATTATCACCTTTCAGCCGGCCACCCTTGTCAAGGTCATTGACAGTGATAAAAAAGCACGTGTTTTGTGTCACAGTCATTGACCTTGACATGACCGTGATAAAGAATTGTCATGATCATTGACCGTGACAACTCTTTAAATAATTATCACGGTCAATGACCTTGACACGACGTGACAACTTCTGTAGTAAAAAAAATCCCTAGGCTTATTTTTTCCCACCCTTTTTTGGTTTTCCCCCTCTCTCTCTCTCTCTAAGCGATTTCTGCTCTCTCTCTCTCTCTCTCTCTCTCTCTCTCTAAGGTATGTTTTTTTTCCTCTCTTTCTCTTTCATTTCTATATGTGTGTGTATGTGTATGTGTGTATATATATGTGTGTGTATATGTATATGTATATGTGTGTGTACGTGTGTGTATATATGTGTGTGGTGGTGTGTTGTGGGGGAGGGGGGAAGGGGGTAGTGGGGGTGGGGTGGGGAAGGTGTGGTGGATGTGGGGTGTGGTGGGGGAGGGGGTGGGGTGTGTGTGTGGTGGGGGGAGGGGTCAAGGGGTGTGGTGGTGGGGCAATTTTAACAATTGTATAGCTTTAATTAATAAATTGTATAGCTTTAATTGTAATTTTAATTGTATAGTTTTAGATGAAAGTAAATTAATAATTAGTGCCAATTTCATATGAAAGTAGGATTGCCCGTCATTGTAAATTAGTAGATTAATAATTGTATACTTTAATTATTAGTTTAATTGATGAAATGAATTAATTGAGTAGATGAATTAGAAGGAGTACGGATTACACATTTGTTGTTGAAATTGCTGTTGGATTATTTTGTTTAGTAAATGTTGGGTTGGTTAGTTTTAAAAGTCGCATGACCATTGGATTATTGTCCATATGGGGGTGGGATTTTTCAACTTTTTTTGAAAATTACTTTGTATATCGAACAATATATACAAAGTATGATAATTAAATGAAACATACTTGAAATTAAATATGTGTATATGTGTGTGTATGTGTGTGTATATATGTGTGTGGTGGGAGAGGGGGTGTGGTGGGGTGGTGGGGGGGTTTGTGTACTAATAATTCCATGCTTTACATCTATTTCGGCATATATAATATATATAATAATAATAATTTCATGCTTTACATCTATTCCACGTTAGATGTTTTCAACTAATTTAGACATATTTATGTGTGTACGTGTATATGTGTGTGTATATATGTGTGTGGTGGTGTGTGGTGGGGGTGGGGTAGGGGTGTGTGTCTATGTGTACTAATAACATTTTTTTTATCTGTACTAATAATATTTTTTTACAGCAAATGTATCCTTCAGTTATTAAGGCGAAGATGATGATGCTGTTTACGATGATGTCGTATGGGCTCGGTGGTAGTGGAGGCGACGAGGGCTCCTCCGCCCCTAGGCTCCCCAAATATGGAAAAGTTGGGCTTACCATCGAGAACAAATCGGAGCTATTAGCGAGATCCCTCGAGCTGCTAAAGAGGGTCATCGACCTGGGGTTTATGAGTTGGAAGGAGGTGCCATATGAGCTTAAGTTAGCTGTTTGGGCGGCACTACATGTAATATATTTATATTTATATGAATATTTCAATTTCAATTTTGATTTCATTTTATATTTATATTTATATTTATTTGCAACTAACATTGAATTTGTTGGACAGGAACAATTCAACTTGGATCCAAAGCTACGAGATTCCGTCTTGGAGCAGTTGAGGGAGCAACACAAGACGTGAAAGAAAAATATGCGGACACGGTACTTTGGAAAAACACGAGAGTCCATTATACAATGGCGTGGATCTGTCCCGCACAAGGAGCTCATCTCATTGGCATAATGGCAAAAGTTCATTGACAATGAGATCGAGGATCGACAATTAGCATCTCGCCAATCGGGGAGGAAAAATCGGGCAAAAAAGACGGACGTGCACTACTCCGGCCGGACCTCTTACGCCGAGGTGGAGCATAGGATGAAGGTAAGATTTAATTTTTCTATAACTACAGAAATATATTATTCTTCATTATTTTACTTTGCGGGGCCGATACTTATTTTACTTTATTTTATTTCAGGGGGTAGGGAGTGGGCAAGGGGGTAAGCCACATAGGCTCGATACTTATGTGGCTCTTCGGACGAAGAAGGGAAGGACAAGGAGGTGTCCCCGAGCGTCGCGGCCACGATTGTAAGAAATTCGACAGTTTAATTTTTGTTAATTACGTTATAATTTTTTAGTTTACTTATTTTACTAATCATGTGCTTTTTGTCGTTTCAGGCAAAGCTTAAGGAAGTGCATGAGTTGCAGTCTGATGCCGACAAGGCGTCTTTGTCCATAGACACACTCAGCCACGTGCTTGGCTCTGATCGTAAGGGGAGGACAAGGGGGGTGAGCTCGCGGGTGGCCAAATCTAGGATCATCGGATTGGAGACGAGCGACAACGGGTTGGCTCGAACGGTGGATTCACACGACGTGAAGTTGTCTCGTTTGGAGGCGACAGTCCAAGATATGTACGCATTCATGAAGCGTACGTTGGGCGGAGACCGTAAGGGGAAGGGGAAAGGGAAGGAGAAAGCGGTGGAGGAGGAGGAGGAGGTGCGGGAGAACGAGGCGCAGGAGGACGAGGATGTGGACCTCCCTGCTTCTCCACCGTCACGTGCGTATTTTGATGATCCACTTCCTTATTTGGCTCCCTTCCCCAGACCGCTGTCGACACTTGGTTGGCCGAGCGTGTTCATATTGGATGTATTTGATGGCCAGCGGATAGGGCGGGGGTTGAGGGACCCGAATATCGTTGAGGGTGGAATAGTACATGGACGTGCGCTTCAAGGGATCGAGTCCAAAGTGCTCGTCACGCATGTGATACCCGGGAAGGAGAACTCCCTATTATGGTTGCGCGAACAATGCGGCACGATGTATATTAGTGGGTGTGTCAATTCGTATATCGTGTGTCCAACTCACCTCCTCACATTTACCCAAAACATGTAGTAACATTATTTTTAAGTTTGTCCATTATAATTATATTTGGATTATATCGTCATGTATACTATTTCTATTTTAGATATTTGGATTATATCGTCATGAATATATATTTGCACTATCTTTAGTTTATTTGGATATATGATGTTTGAATAGGTACAACCAACGTTGTTATCACAGGTACAAATATACTGCTGGGCAGTGGCAGTGGCAGTGGCCATACTGCCCAACAGAATTTTTTAAAATTCTGCCCAGAATTATCACGATCATTGACCGTGACATTTTTTTAAATATTGTCACGGGTTTGTCAAGGTTATTAACCGTGACTAAACTTATCACGGTCCATGACCTTGACACGACCGTGACAATTCTAACGAACTTGTTAAGGTCAATGACCGTGACAAAAAAAATTGTCTCGCCCCGAATTGTCACGGTCACAAAAACAACAATTCAGAAATGTACCAGAGGCGGCCATAGTTTCCCACGGTAGTGAGATCAAATCATACCCAAAGTGTCTCACTCCTGAACCCGAACGCTATGACCTGAGGACTATACTCACCCTACATTCGCTAGCCAGGAAACTCACCCACATCGCGTAACCTCCCATGATAGCCTTAGGGTGGGTATGTTACCTTATAAATATTATTCACACCAATATTTATAAATCATATATATACTACGCATCACCGTATATATATATATATATATATATCCAGGCTACCGGTGTACTGTGCCCATACACAAGCCTAAACAAATAAGTCAACGGTCCGACTTTTTTCCAATTATTTTTTTATTAATTAATTTATCATTATTATGGTATCACTATACCAATCATGCACGGACTCTCTCCCTTGGCCTGAAATTTCAATTTCCCCATTCATCATTCAATTAATCTTACCCACTTAATTAACAAGGTTTTAAATTCACTCAATCATAAACCTTAATATCACAAATTAATAAGTCCTCTACTTAATTCAAGGGTAATTACTTCACAATCTTAAACCCTAAATTATAACAAATTACAGCATCAGTAATGCTAAAACTTTATACGCAGAATTACATAACATGTTTTACTCAGGGGAGAGAAAATCTGACAGGGTGTAGCTGGGTCGTTTAAATGACAGTGGCTCTTGTTCAAACGAGATACCAGGTCGTTCGAACGACCCTAGTATCACCTCCTTATCCAATCTTCCCAGTAAAGAAACCCAGTAGCACAGTCCACCATTAACAAACTTAAACCTCTATTATGAACAGGTTTCTGGAGTAAAACTCCCCTAAGTCCATCCTTAGTTCCCTTTTTCCTTTATAACAGTTCTAGCCCTAATAATCTCATCAATTTAATCATCAATTCCATTAATTATAAAATCCTCTACAGATTTATAACCCACATTAAAAGAAAACCCCAATTAATGCAAGAACAAACCCTAGAATTAAATTGGATTCCACCTCTTTTAATATGAAAAGATAGATGCGATTTAACAAACAAGAATTTAAACCACTGGCCTTAACCAAGATGATTAAGGGATTTGGAAGGTGAAGTTGAATTGCAATTGCCTCTTCAAGATCACCAAATTCCTTCTTCCTCTTTAGCTCTCCCTTTTCTTTTCACCATATAGTCTTCTCATATGACTTAATGATGCCTAACCCTTTACACATCTTAGGGTAAAAATACTATTCACGTTTTGGGCCTATGAGCCCCAATTAAAATGGCCCAAACTGTCTTTATTAATTGGACCCCAATACCCAATATATATATGTACCCACTCCTTTTGGACTAATTCAACCCTACCGGCTCAACCGCGCACTAAAAATTGTCGTTCGGTTTATAATTCTAAAATAAATCCTCACTCGTTAACTTAATTTAAATATAACAACTTTTAAATATTCCCATTAATTAATTCTCATTAATTAAGGATCACTAATTACCGAATTAGTTAATTAAAATAATTACCCAAATTACGAGGTGTTATAACTGCCTATGGCATCCTCTGGGCAAAGCCACCTATTAGACATCCTCTACCTATGGATGATATTTTTCTCTACAAATTTGGTGATTTTGAATCTTTGAAGTAAAGAAAAAAAAAAAATTTAAAAAGGTAAATTCAATAGCATTTTACTCAAGAGTTGCATAAAATATGTTTGGCGCGACAGATCAACAGTCGCGAGAAGAACACATGCGATACGTGAAATGCCAATGGTCTCCAACATTTTTTTAAAATATTTGAATAATTTCAATCGTGTTTGTTAAATTCAGCAAAAGTCAATTTTGGGGTTAAATTAAATTAAGTTCGACTACCAATTAAATTCAAAAAAGTAAAATAAGCCCATTATATTTAACGAAAAGAGAGGCATCTCCATCACAACCATAATACTTACTGCAAACATATCGAATAAATTTTTTAGAGAGATCGTTGATAAAAAAGAGAAAAAATCAATAAAATCTGCTGTGCTAGCTACTGTGGCGCGATCTGCCTCCTCTCAGGATAGAAAGTGACTCCAACTCATAATTGGTATAGTCTTCTGCCTCAAACATTTGTTGGAGAACATCTGGCTCCATCCAAATCATATCACAATCAATAGGCATTATAACAAAATTTTGCATAGTCAGTTATGTGTCTGTCAGAGATGATGATGTTGGTTTTGCGTTTGAAGGTACAATGCCTTTCTCAAACAATATTAAACTATGATTGACCTTGAGAGTTACTGAGTGGACCATCGTATTTATCTTGCATTAATGATATAAAGCACTGTTCTAAAAAACCCGCCTAGGCTCCGCCTAGGCACGCCTAGGCTTGAGGCTTGGGAGAAACGCCCCGCCTTAAGATTTTGACGCCTTATGCTTGGTAAAACCCTTAAGGCATTTTTTCCTCTAAAAACAACAATGCTTTAGTGAGACGATATCTCCTTTTAAAGATTTTTTTGCAAACCGGACCATTATCTCATCCAAAATAATCAAATAGTATTTTTATTTGCAAATATTCAGACATATTTTTATGATATGTACAATTTTAGTATTTTAATAGCCTTGTTATGGTTAAAAAATATTAAAATATATTAAAAAGACCTAAACGCCTTTTCACGCCTTTTTACGCCAAGGCCCGCCTAGGCTTCTAAGGCTTAAGGCTTGGCCTCCACGCCTCGATCACGCCCCGCGTTTTTTAGAACCTTGATATAAAGTAATAGATAACAAAATACTAATAAAGTATAAAAATTAATGTGACCTACCAAACATATAAGATATTACCTCCTACCATGGGTATAGATCTGACATAATACCAAGGGCATCCTCCTGAGGATATTGGGTCAATAATACATAATCCTCAGTTCCATGTATGCTCACCACCTGTTCCCTCAAGTCGTACTCATCAGTAAGATGTACTTGCGATATGAATACATGGTGCCCTCTAGAGGCATAGTGAGACTCGTTAGTATGCAGATTTGCAGCTTTAGTCGTATGACATCGGTGTACACAACATCAATATTGAAAGCTATATATAACCACTGCGCCAAAAATAAAAAATTTCCATGGTAAGGTGACCACGGTCTAAAATTGTCACGAAAAGGGGTCATGGTCTGAAATCGTGACCATGCATTATTGACTGTAACCCCGTTTGTGACCCCATTTAGGGGTGATATATAACATACATTGGTCATGGTTATGTATTGTGACCATGTTGGTCAAAACCATGAACCATGACTCCACCATGACCTTTATAGCGAGAAAAAATGGCACCAAGTTGATCACATTATTGGTCACGATCCAAACCATGACCATTTGTTAAGGACTGTGGATGATATGTGGCCAGTATGGTCATGATCAATAACCATGACCATTTACCGTGACAACTATAAAAATGGTCATAATAACGAAGTCATGGTTTCGGACCGTGACCAAGTTTTATGGGATTTTATACGTCACGGTCCATGATCATACCATAATTATTGAGTGCGACAAGTTAATTTAATTCAGTCACGGACTATGGTAACGGTCCATGGTCATTGCCTCCTTTCTGGTATAAATAATCCCATTAGGATTTTATTCTAGCACTTTTCATTCTCCCCATCTTTCTATGAAACTAGTGACATCTTTACCATCAAAAAACACCACCACTTCGGCCTCTCTCTACTATCATCACCACTCCATCTACCACTAAAAACCAACGGCCTTTCTCTCTCTCTCTCTCTACGAAATACCAAAACCCAGGTCATTCACACACACACACACACACAATATACACACTCTATCTTCTTTATGTATAATTGTTAGAGTATTTGTGTATGATTGTTAGGCACTTTTATACTTTCGCTATATAGTTTTTTTTTTTTAATTTATGAGGATTTTATATATATATTAGGGATTTTTAGAGTATTTGTGTATGATTGTTTGAGATATTTGTAGGGATTTTTACATTTTCAATATATATGACTTTTTATAATTGTGAATACTTTGTGTATGCATGTATGAATTAGAGATTTTTAGAGTATGTGTGTATGATTATCTGAGATATTCGTTAGAGCCTTTGTAGGGCATTTTACATTTTCAGTATATATGGAATTTTACAAACATTTTTAGTGTATACACACACAAACACATTTTGTATGTATGTGATGAAGCATAACCCCAAAACATTTATTGTATATGTGTAGCATTATGTATGTTTATGTGAACATAAATTTAAGCAAAACCCTTGTGTATATATCAATGTATGTATTGATATGCATTTGAGTATGCAAATAATTAAGCAAAATTATAAAATATTTATTCTATATGTGGTACATTTATGTATGTATATGTGAACAAACATTGGATCAAACCCCTTTATTATGTATGTATATACATTTGTGTATATATGCTATGGTTTAATTAATTGGTCATTACTACACGACCCATTTATGAGTGGAACTCTATTTTACACAAAACCCGTTATAATATGACACGACCCATTTACATGTTAAATTAATTAGGGCTATTTACTTATTTGTTATCATTTTTTTATTGAAATTGTAATTTTCTTAACATATTTTTCTTCTCATTCCATGTGCGCATGTAATTGGAGAACAATTATGGAAGCTTATCTAATTCTAGTTGATTTCTTGATTCATATAATTTTCTTTTTCTTTTTTAATGTAAAATAGTCTTATACATATTTATAACTTTTTGGTTTATCGTCGTCGTCATGTTCATCCCTTTCTTAAGTGGTTGATGTTTGGGTGAACAAAAATTAGTGGAAGGACTTTGTCATTGATGGACACATAGTAATGATAGGATTGATTGAATTCAAGTTGAACTAAAATTAGACTTGTTGTGTTTGATTGGTTAATGGGAATACATTAACTACTTATTTATATTGTGCGGATGAAGGACATTTTCACTTGAAGGATGATCCTTCATTTCATTGAGAGTTTGTATGTTTTTTTATTTCATATCAGTGCTATATCTTCTTGTTTAACTATTGTGGCTGTGTTCACCCCTTCCATAAGTGGTTAATGTTTGGGTGAATAAAAATTAGTGGAAAGGAATTGCCATTGGTGGACATATATTGTTCTAGGATTAATTAAATTAAAACAAAACTAAAATTTATGATTGATTTCTTGAAAATCATTAATCAATTGGCGGACCTGTAATAATTTTAGGAATAGCTGGAGTTATTACTCCTAGTATTTGTATGTTGTCCCACTTGCAAAAAATATTTTATACATTTTTCTTCTTCTCTTTCACATTACAAAACATTGGTTATGTTCATACTCCTCCTTTTTAAATATATTCTCAGGAAAAAATGAGTCATGATAATAATCAAATTCAATGGAAAATAAAGAGGTTACAATTGACATGCCAAAAAAATTGTCTTTACTATAATGCGCCATATAAAGAGGACTCCTATCTATCAGTATGTGAATAGGAAAATTGAACAGTTTAATTGCTTAAATAAATCATGGAATTGATCTCTCACAACTATACATGTTCAATCGCATACTATTTTCCTTTCCACAATGATGGGATGAGCAATAAAAAATATTTTCGCATTCATAACCCTGATTGTGCATTGTCGTTAGTGACACTATTTGAAAAAAGGAAGAAAAACTATTCATCTATCTTGGCTAGAATTTAGTAAAGTGAGAATTCACCCAGATTACGACATCTCATAACACATACACAATAAATATGAGGTTGCCAAAAAATTAAAGAAGAATGGTGATTCAACTTGAAAATTGCATATATTTACGATTTTTACTTATACATTTTAGCCCCCTAAGGTACCTTAATTCCTATATTTATGCTCGTTAACCATAAAACCTCTATTTTATATGTTTACATATTTTACGAGGTATAATTGAGCTTTTGTAGGTATTACGGTGCTTAGTGTGAAGTTCGGTAATGTTCTGAGGAAGTTTCGTCGACAATCGCACGTACATAGGTATTTTAGTAATTCCACAATTTAGGTTTCTATCCCAATGTCTTCATGTAATTTGAAGCCCTATAATCCATCTTCACGTGGCGGTCGACGGTGCTCAATTCCGATCCATAACAAAGAAGTAACAGGATTTCTCGCGGGAGAAAGACAACACCAAAACCACATAAGACAAATCATTTTCTTTTCTTTTATCTTTATTTCTTTTACCACTTACTACATAAGTGGGTTTTTGTTATTTGAAGAGATATATTCTATTATCTTGTATTTTTCTCTTAGTTTAGGTTAGGGAGGTTAGGGTTTCGAGTTGATTTTTGGGTTTCGCTTCTCTCTCTCCTAGGGTTTCATCTAAATGGATTTGTAAGTCACTATTCATAATCTTATTCCTCTATCCAAGCTTCCATTGTTTATTTCTTGTTGTGTCATTTAGTGTCCTTGCTTTATTAACTAATTTTACTTGCTTTCACTTACTTTCTTTCATTTAATTAATGTCATTTAACATGCTTTCTAGCTAATTTAATTTAGGTTGTGATTGATTGAACTCACATTGGGTTGATTTGGTTTCTTAGCTTTGGTGATGGGTTTTATGAGTTTAATTTGATTGGGTTGTTCCTAATTTTATGCATAGGAGATTTAACAGGGTATATCATGTATGCACCATATTTACTACCTTACGTGTGTAATTTTCGTGATATTTGTTGATGCCACAATCATAGTAGGCTTTTATGATGATTTAGGGAGTGACAACTCTAGATTTAATTAATTATTGAAATGAGATTCAATCTTGTTAAAGTTGTCGTCCCATGTAACCATTTATACCAATTAACTTGAGGTGAGGGATATTAGTCGCAATCTATTAATTTTTATTCCCTTTTGTAATCGTAGTTTAAACACATGCCTACCATTATCTTTTCTTTTATTAATAATTGTCTTTTACACTTTTATTCCTAAAGTATTAAATCAATATATTTTAACAACTAGTCTCTAGGGATTTCGATAACTGTACTGGCCTCTATACTCCCTTAAAAGAGTGTAGTTAATAGTTTAGGTTTTCGTATTGAGGCGGTAAAATGAAAACAACGACTGGCGTACTGACACTGCGCTACTTTTCGCCATTGATAACATGGATTTCGAGTTCGTATTATAGACATTTATACGAAAATCATAGATACGCTTCTGCCTGGTTGGTCACGTAAAGATTTTCACCATTTTTTAAAATAATTCTATTTAGATGGAAATCAGATACATGGAGCACGTATTAATCAGCCAAATAAACCCACTCCTACTCTATCTGTGTGTGTATATTATATGTGATCAACTTACATTCTTCTCTAAATAATTTATTTATGTATTTACAGGAAATATCGAAGAGGAACATAGATAATTAGCCAAATAAACCCACTCCTACTCTATCTCAATTTTCTCCTAATCCACCACTTCAATTATCGACACCAGCGGGTTCTCAATACTCTACTCCACTGAAAGTTAATTCTAATCCATCTACCATGTCTCTGACTCATCAAACTCCACAAATCCCTGTTATTCCAACTCCCTAAATCCCACTACCAATGAATCCCGAACACAATAGAAGAAGCTCAATGGGTTCAACGCTAACAGGAATCCTACCATTGATAAAAATGTCGTTCGAATTTTTAAAGCCGCTGTTTGAATCTCGAAAAGATTATTGTGGACATCGGGGGGTAGAGAACTGGAAGACTGTTGATCTTATCATAAAGGATGACCTGTGGGTTCAACTCTGCAAACATTTTGCATTCCCAACAGGTTCGAAGTCAATTATTCTTGCCTGAATATGTGAGAAATTAAAAACCTATCAGAAGAACCTCTAGAAGTTTCACTTATCGATAGGGACACCAAGTTCTGACTTTTTGTGTTGAAAGACAAAGTTTCGCTAAATGTTAAACTACCAGTCAGTCAATTGAACGACTTCTTTGATAAAGAGGAAAATGAGGAAAAACTTAAACAGAGGAAGAAAATAGAGAGAATAGGGAAAATATAGTTGGTTTCCACAAACCTAAGTCCAAATCATATAATGATTTGAAACATGAATGGGTGGAGAGGAATAAGGGGACTCCGAAACAAGGAAAAAATCCGAAACAGGTGAACATGTACTACTTACATGCCCGACGAGATAAAAAGACCAACAAATTCTTAGAAAAATATGTTTCAACTCTAGTGAGTTTGAATTTAATGACTATTTACATGCTATAATAAAATAATCGTAATACCCCATATTTTTTATGATTTAAATAATTATAGGATTAATTATTACAGAGTGATTAATTGAATTTAAATATGAGAATTAAATTATTAATTAATTCGGATCTAATCAAAATAAATATTAACTAGCATGCCAAGGGTTAATACTTATTGATTTAATATTACTGTGTGATATGTAATATAGAACTATACACTTTGATAAATTGTTGAGAGAGAATAATACGACAGTTTAGTGAATTAAGTCAGACGCGCGTGTGAGTCGTGTCGGGACTAATTTAGTGAAATAAATATATCAATTATTTTTAGTAACTCGTATGGTCATTTTGAGTGTACCGTTGAGTCCGTAAGGGTCGAGATGGTCGAAATAGTATACCCGGGTATTTAGTTTGGGTCTCGAGGCAATTTTAGGCCTAACCGGCACCCCGAGAGGGCATTATGGTAAATTGGATTTTTAGGCTTAATTAATGGACGAAAATTAAGAGTTAAATTATCAGCCAAATAAAGTGCATTAGGGTTATAAAGCTACAGGAAGTAAGAACGGCCATAGAAAGTGTGAGGGAGAGCTATTTCCAAAAGAACAGGGCCAAATTGACACCACCTTGCACAACCTCCACCACCACCGTGTATATCGAGACAAGGGGAACACACCCATACCAACAACGTCAAGAAATCATACGAATAATTCAAGGAAAGTGTTTATAACTTGCTGTATTTCGGTATTTATCATACTCATGTTAGTATAGGACTGTTAGAAACATGTTTTGGTTC
Source organism: Sambucus nigra (assembly GCA_949130495.1). Lineage (NCBI taxonomy): Eukaryota > Viridiplantae > Streptophyta > Magnoliopsida > Dipsacales > Adoxaceae > Sambucus > Sambucus nigra. The sequence goes on along the minus strand of OX422213.1, from coordinate 212,462,272 downwards.
ATAAAAATGATGAAATTGAGAAATTTGGATATGTAAACTGATTATGAGATTTGTTAAATTGAAACCCTTCATGTATGTAGACTAGAAATCATGTTTTGAGGAACTTATGTGTAGAACAAATCTGGAAATTATGGATTCTTGAATATGGATTGGAAGCACAAGGGTTTTGATAAATTAAATTGCGGATTTCATGTTTTATGAATGATTCGAAATGATTTGATGATTCTAGGATGTTAGAATTCATATATTATTGATGGGATTCGAATTAGAACTGTTTGTTTGGAATTTGGGATGTTGAATTAGAGGTTTTAGGTTTAAAAATGGTGGGAAAAAACGCTGAAAATTTGGGTAGAAGACGAACAGCGAAATCTCGTGCAAAGTCGTTCGAGCGAGATTGCATCTCGCGCGAAGTCGTTTGAGCGACACGTGGCAGTCGTTCAAACGACATGCCATCTGGTTCGAGCGACAGAGTGAAATTCTGGAAATTTCTTAGAATCCAGTTTTGAGTTTATTGGTTCATGGAAGAGAGATACATTACCAAATAATAAACTTAAGTGAGGTAGAATTTCGAAAAAAGTATGAGCGACTAAATACTTTAATTATTTCGGCACAGAGAGAATGTACCTTAGAGATTACGAAAGGGATAATAATCTCAATAATTGTACTACGAAATGTTGAAATCAAAATACGTAAGAGAAGTATATATGTAGGTGAAAGAAATACCTATAAATTATAATAGGATGTGTGTATGCGTATTATGTAATAATATTATTAAAGGCACTAATGGGTGATAACCCGGGGGTGTAAGAATCATATTATTAAGTGTACTAATGGGTGATAACCCGGGGATACAAGAATAAATTATGAGTGTACTAATGGGTGATAACCCGGGGGTACAAGATTATTTAAATAAGTGTACTAATGGGTGATAACCGAGGGGTACAAAATTATGGTTAGGTGTGCTAATGGGTCATAGCCTGGGGTGCAGTATTATAATATATATATATATATATATATATATCTATATAATAAAACAGGAGGGTGTTTTGCCATATCATACAAGTTTTGCCACATCATATAGTCACGTCATACAATTTTTGCCACGTCATACAACTAATGGTTGAGATTATATCTTGATTTGTCTCTAAAATCGTTTGTCTGATTTGAACTGTACTCACTAAAAAGCACAGGGCTCGAGGACTGATTTGAATACATTGGGAGATCCATTTTCACATATCCCCATTTTCACTTACCTCACGTCTCTCACATATCCCCATTTTCAATGCTCTCTCTCTCTCTCTCTCTTCGTCAACTTCCTCCTCTCATGCAGATCTATTTTTTTTTCTGCTATGGTTCTTTACTGCTGTGCCCTAGATAAAAAACAAGGGGCGTTAAAGTGCCCTGTTGTATTTCAATCAACTTGGTATTTTATTTCGATCAGCTTGGTATTTCAACCGGATCGGAGTTTGTGCCAAATCGACCCGTAAATCTCTCTGTGTGTGTGGAAATAGTCGGAGTTTGTAAGTTCTAAGAATGGGCTTTGATTTTAACGGTATTTCTCAATACCATACCATGTTCTTCGCTAACCTCACCATTTTTTCTCTTTACTGTTCTTTATCATATTTGAGTTTTTCTTGAACCCACTTCTTGCGTTAGAACCACCGTGTATTACACTTTCACCATGTATTACTCACTCTTTTTTTTGTTCAGATCTGCTAAGATACTAATTATTTTGATCCTATTAATATGATATGCTTTTTTTTTGTTCAGGTATATTTGGGTTCCTCTCAAGATTGAAGAAGCACCACCACCCTCTTAAAGGTTTGGTAACCTCAAAGTCATTATTGACGAATAAAAAACATTGCTTTGATGTTTTATTTTACTGATTTCTGATTTGGTTTAGTTTCTTTGCATTTTGTGCTTTTTATGTGTTACTCTCTTCATTTTCTTTTCTTTTTTGTTTACAGAATTGCTGCAGAGAATCCCACTCTATTGATTTCTGAAAATGATCTATAGAGGTGAATTTCATTCCAATCAATGTCAAACCGAAGAGTTTTAAAACTTTTTAAATTGGGTACAAAATCTTAGTTTTACAAAATCAAGCTTTACTATATGGAATCTAAAAACAGTTTGTTTGAAAGAGAGCTTTTTTCAATTTTCTCTTGGTTTTCAATTCTTTGGTTTAATAATCACCAATTTTGGTATTAGCTCTATGTGTTAACAGTCACAAAATAGAGAATATCTCAAGTTAACACAACATATAAAACCTATTTAAAAAATCTATATTTTAGTTGGTTGGTTTTGACTGAATTGTTTTTTTTTCCTTACAAGTGGTGGTGCAAGACCAAGTAAATAACTTGGCATAATTTTACAATCAAGCAAGACTGTGAAACTAAATAGGTTTAAACTGGGTCACTGTGCGTATATGTAACTTCCATTACTTTTTTTCTCCATTCATTCATATTGTTTTTCCATCTTCATTTGGAGCTCAATGGAAGAAACAAAGACTTTGGGTGACGTGATGAACGGACCACCCTTGGATTCTCCAGCGCAGGTGATGCAATTTAGTGGGTCAGTGACAGCTTGGGTCGGTGATGAAAATGGAATATAGACTTAGTGTTGTTATGGGTAGTCCCAATTTTAAGAGACACAAGTAATTAATCTTAATGAAACAATCTCAGATTTTATTAATCTTTCTTTTTTTGACATATCATCTTTAGGTCTTTTACATGTGAATTCATTTGTACATGTGAATTCATTTGTAGAGTTTTATAGGAAAACTTTTTTTTAGACTTAGTCCTATTTGTATGCGCAAAAAAAAATATTACTGTTTTTAATTTTTAAACATGATTTCTTAATTTTTAGACTTGGTCCTATTTTTATTTACAGGTATTTTCTAAACATGTTTTTTTTGTTCAGATATGGTTAGATACCGATTTATTTGAAAAATTTTGTAGGTTGTCTTAATTATAATTTATGTCCAGCCTTGATGAATTATAGATTGAAAGCTGGGTAGTTATATTTCCGCTTTATTTTCTAAATCTTTTTCACATAGGATGGAAGTACTAAAGATTTAAAAAAAATGGACACATCATGTGTCATCTCTTTCAATGCTGTATAATATAATAGCACATGGTTCGAGGTGACTTTGAAAAGGTTTCGCAAATATCAATGTCAAAATTTCAAACACCTTTGATCTCCTTTTGTTTTGGTTTGAGCAGGTGTCATCACAAAATAAAAACAGTTATAATAAAATTTACAAGAAATTAAAAATTATCTTATAAAAAAAGTGATACAAATCTTTTTTGGTAAAAAACTATTTTATATTTAAAATCTATTTATTTATAAAACAAGATTTAAAAATAAATTATAAAAAAATCTACAGGTCCAATAGGCCAATCCTCTCAATATGATCCTACAGTTTAGATCACTTAAAATCTCAAAGCTTCTAATGTTCATAAATGGAATAACTCTTATTAAACTCTCAGTTAATAACAAATCAGTATTTGGTTCAAAATCCTATAATTTAATGGTTATTGGAACTCTCAATATGATAGGATAGCTAATGCCTATAACACAAGGCAACCTTGGGAAAAGGAACTAGGATAGGGGTTAAAATAGTGAGGCCTTGGGAAAAGGATCTAGGATAGGGGTTAAAATAGTGAGGCGGGACAAATTTGTCTTAAGCCAATAGACCTTTTGTTTTAAGTTAACTTATGAAAAAAATTAGATTTTTTTTTGTTAATAGATATTGCGTACTGATATTATTTAAAAAAAAACTATTCATCCATTTGAACCTCTCTCTCATTAACCATTTCAATCATTTTTATATTTTATCCTTAAAACTTACGTATAGTTAGGACTAAAATTATTTTTGGTTGTATTCATGTCTTTTTTGTGATCTAAAGTGGGATAAAATTTTGATAACTCAAGATCTCGGGTTAGAAGATAAAGTACAAGGTATTTAACATTACTATGACAAATTAAAAACTTTTTGTAAATGAGCACACGTGGAGATGAAGTGAGATATTTTATTGACAAATTGAAAACTGTTTTGTTTAAAATCCTATTATATGGTAAAGGTGGGGGGTATTTTAGTCTTAGTATATTAGATATATAAATAGGGCTTGGGTTAAGATCATAAGTTATTTTTATAGTATCATTGGACTTTATTTTAATAATTGTGCAATTGTGATTTGTTTTAAGGATTTAAATTTTAACAATTTCATGTTTTTGTTTACTTATAACGAACACTATCCAGGTAAACACGACACATTAAATATTATGTTGACTTATCTTGAAAATGACCCAAGTAAAAGTGGCACATCACAATATTTTAGTTAAGCATGACACTCCACGACGTGTATTTATTTTTACCAATCACAACTAAAAACATATTTTTAAAATAAAAACGGAAATGACAAAAATAAAAATGACATGAGAGTTTGGGCAGATGACAAATGAATCTAATGGTGTATTTTTTATTTACATATTTTGATTGAGTGAATACAAGTTTGAATTGTTGGTGATAAAGTTCAAGATTTTGAATATTTTGTTTTACTTTATTTATTGTTATAGTAGGGAGTGTTAATGAAATCATGTGTAAATAGAATAAAGTGACGAAAGTAATTTTGGAAAATTTTGTCTTGGCCTGACTTCAATAATACAACATTTATATATGACCCATACAATCTTGCTTTTCTAGATAATAATATTCTTGAATCCTGTCGTAAGCAACATTTTGAAATATTTTTGTTGTTTCGTATTATTGTGTCATGTTTAAAATTATCACCCCTACTAATTTTAATATATTAATCACTTCAAAAATTAAAAAACCATTTTAATATTTAATAATCAAATTTCTCCTCTACACTGTAACTTTTGTCAATACCTCTTCGAGTGGAGAATTAACATTAATCTAAAAAACATTATGAGGCCAAATAATTTTTCTTATTTATGACTGAAGCAGGTTAACACAAATTTCATAGGGCAAGTATTGTATTCTATTAGTTTAATGCTGATATGATTTAAAATTATTAAGGGGTTCACACATTAATTTATAACTCCGTGTTAGTTTGTATCACTCTATCGTATGTTTTATTTTGCCAAACTTAATTTCTATTACGAAATATTTAAAACATTTTTTCAACCGTGCCATCGGCACGGGTACACCCTAGTATATATATATATAGGGCAAATGTGACTATTTGTATATATATACGTGAGTTTTTGAATCAACCTACTGTGTATACCTTGTAGAGATGGGCATATAAATTTATAAAGAAAATCTTATGAGTATAATCGATTTATTATGAAAACGGGAAAATATACTAATTAGCTATTCGACATAGGCTAATTTGATCACGTATTGTATGGGCGATATGGGTTTACTAATGGTGAGAACAAATACTATTAAGATGAATTCAGATTAGTTATATTGGTCTATATAGCTAAGGAGAAAATTAGATACACGTTAGGTGTGCACAATAGAAGAGAGTTGAGAATCTCATGTGAGAGTTCGAACTAACATGCACTTGATACTTGCTTCACTGCAATTTCTAAATACTTGCTTAAACAAATATTTTTACACATCGGTCTTTGACCCGTTTCTTGCATCTATTCTCTCTCTCTTGCTATATGTATGTATTATATCTGGTGCTCAGCCACAGGGACACCAGGCTTAGAGATTCGAATTGCTTGGAGTGTTGTAGCTGTTGTGGAAGCTGTAGGTCTTTGTATTAGACGCCTCAATCATTTCGTTTCCATTCTTTATAGACATTCCATTTAGGGCATGTGTCACCCATTCATTAGACAGCTTTCAGAGATTATGTTCACTTTATTTCTCGTTCATTTTCATTTGGATTGATGGTTACTATTGTTTTGGTTTAGAGTTTTGAACTGGAATGTTTTATCCAGTCATATCTATTTCAGCACGTGATTCTGATTTAGTATTTATATTAATTACTTATGCGTGGATGGTTTATATTAAATTTCTGGGTTTGGTAATTAAATGGTTTTAATTAAAAAAATGTTTGACACTTAGCTTAATTATATTAGGTGATTAAATGAGTTATTATATTTTCGATAGTGATGCTAAGAATGATCCAGTCGAACATTCTGTTTTAAATTTTATAAAGGACTGATCACACGATATTTAATTGGACGGGGTGTCACAGGTGGCATCAGAGCCAGATTTATTCATACCAGGTATGCCTTATTTTTTTCCGAATTTCGGGACAAAATTCCTTTATTAGGGGGGAAGTATGTAATACCCCATATTTTTTATGATTTAAATAATTATGGGATTAATTATTACAGAGGGATTAATTGAATTTAAATGTCAGAATTAAATTATTAATTAATCCGAATCTAATGAAAATAAGTATTAACTAGCGTGCCAAGGGTTAATACTTATTGATTTAATAGTACTATGCGATATGTAATATGGAACTATACACTTTGATAAATTGTCGAGAGAGAATAATATGACGATTTAGTGAATTAAGTCAGACGCGCGTGTGAGTCGTGTCGGGACTAATTTAGTGAAATAAATATATCAATTATTTTTAGTAACTTGTATGGTCATTTCGAGTATACCGTTGAGTCCGTAAGGGTCGAGATGGTCAAAATAGTATACCCGGGTGTTTAGTTTGGGTCTCGAGGCAATTTTAGGCCTAACCGGCACCCCGAGAGGGCATTATGGTAAATTGGATTTTTAGGCTTAATTAATGGACGAAAATTAAGAGTTAGATTATCAGCCAAAGAAAGTCCATTAGGGTTATAAAGCTACAGGAAGTAAGAACGGCCATAGGAAGTGTGAGGGAGAGCTATTTCCAAAAGAACAGGGCCAAATTGACACCACCTTGCACAACCTCCACCGCCACCGTGTAGATCGGGACAAGGGAAACACACCCATACCAACAACGTCAAGAAATCAGATGAATAATTCAAGGCAAGTGTTTATAACTTGCTATATTTCGGTATTTATCATACTCATGTTAGTATAGGACTGTTAGAAACATGTTTTGGTTCATAAAAATGATGAAATTGAGAAATTTGGATATGTAAACAGATTATGAGATTTGTTAAATTGAAACCCTTCATGTATCTAGACTAGAAATCACGTTTTGAGGAACTTATATGTAGAACAAATCTGGAAATTATGGATTCTTGAATATGAATTGGAAGAACTAGGGTTTTGATAAATTAAATTGGGGATTTCATGTTTTATAAATGATTCGAAATGATTTAATGATTCTAGGATGTTAGAATTCATATATTATTGATGGGATTCGAATTAGAACTGTTTGTTTGGAATTTGGGATGTTGAATTAGAGGTTTAGGTTTAAAAATGTTGGGAAAACGCTAAAAATTTGGGTAGAAGACGAACAGTGAAATCTCGTGCGAAGTCGCTCGAAGTCGTTCGAGCGAGATTGCATCTCTCGCAAAGTCGCTCGAAGTCGTTCGAGCGAGATTGCATCTCTCGCAAAGTCGTTCGAGCGACACGTGGTAGTCGTTCAAACGACATGCCATCTGGTTCGAGCGACAGAGTGAAATTATGGGAATTTATTAGAATTCTGTTTTGAGTTTATTGGTTCATGGAAGAGAGATAAATTACCAAATAATAAATTTAAGTAAGGCAGAATTTCGAGAAAAGTATGAGCGACTAAATACTTTAATTATTTTGGCATGGAGAGAATGTACCTTAGAGATTACGAAAGGGATAATAATCTCAATAATTGTACTACAAAATGTTGAAATCAAAATACGTAAGAGAATTATATAAGTAGGTGAGAGAAATACCTATAAATTATAATAGGATGTGTGTACGCCTATTATGTAATAATATTATTAAAGGCACTAATGGATGATAACCCGGGGGTGTAAGAATCTTATTATTAAGTGTACTAATGGGTGATAACTCGGGGGTACAAGAATAAATTATAAGTGTACTAATGGGTGATAACCCGGGGGTAGAAGATTATTTAAATAAGTGTACTAATGGGTGATAACCCAGGGGTACAACATTATGATTAGGTGCGCTAATGGGTCATAGCCCGGGGATGCAGTATTATAGTATATATATAGGGAAGATGTGACTATTTGCATATATGTATGTGAGTTTGTGAATCAACCTACTGTGTATACCTTGTAGAGATGGGCATATAAATTTCTAAAGAAAATCTTAAGAGTATATACGATTTATTATGAAAACGGGAAAATATACTAATTAGCTATTCGACATAGGCTAATTTGATCACGTATTGTATGGGAGATATGGGTTTACTAATGCTGAGAATAAATACTATTAGGATGAATTCATACTAGTTATATTGGGTGGTATTGCTATGGAGAAAATTAGATACACGTTAGGCGTGCACAATAGAAGAGAGGTGAGAATCTCATGTGAGAGTACGAACTAACATGCACTTGATACTTGTTTTACTGCAATTTCTAAATATTTGCTTAAATAAATATTTTTACACATCGGGCTCTGACCCATTTCTTGCATCTCTTCTCTCTCTTGCTATATGTATTATTATATCAGGTGCTCAGCCACAGGGACACCAGCCTTAGAGATTCGGATTGCTGGGCGTGCTACAGCTGTTGTGGAAGCTGTAGGTCTTTGTATTAGACGCCTCAATCATTTCATTTCCATTCTTTATAGACATTCTCTTTAGGGAATGTCGCCCATTCCTTGGACAACTTTCAGAGATTATGTTCACTTTATTTCTAGTTCATTTTCATTTGGATTGATGGTTACTATTGTTCTGGTTTAGAGTTTTGAACTGGAATGTTTTATCCAGTCATATCTATTTCAGCATGTGATTCTGATTCAGTATTTATATTAATTAATTATGCATGGATGGTTTATATTAAATTTTTGGGTTTGATAATTAAATGGTTTTAATTAAAAAAAATGTTTGACACTTAGCTTAATTATATTAGGTGATTAAATGAGTTATTATGTTTTCGACAGTGATGCTAAGAATGAACCAGCTAAACATTTTGTTTTAAATTTTATAAAGGACTGATCACCCGATATTTAATTGGGCGGGGTGTCACAATAATATGTAAATTATTGTCCTAAATATATTATTAAACTGCACGAAACGATAGATGGCATGACGAGCAGTCAGTCAGAGTGCATCCCAATGATATTGACTTAGATGTCATATTAAAGTTACTTGGAAAGGATAAAAATGGAGGAAAAGATGTGTGAGGTCCATGATGTAGATAAAAAAATCACTACACATTGAACATGTATTAGAGGAGCATAATTTAGTGAAGACTTACATGTCTAGGCAAGGCGGTGGAGATAGGGAATGTGAAAGAGGAAGTGCCAGGTTTTAAGTTGGACATAAACTCGGTTAAGAATAGCTTGGAACAATTGATGAATGAAATCAAGGGATTGTGCCAAATATTTAGTTAAGCACAAACCATATCTGAATTCATGACTCGAGATTTACCTTATCCTATGCCTCAAGGTTCCCCTTCTAAATGCCTCCTCCAATATTCTCCTCCCCAATGCCTCCTCCAATATTCCCCTTTCATGCACCTGAGCCTACTACACCCTCTTTTCAACAATTACCATATTACCTGCATAGTGACTATGCTGAGGAGTATTTGTCACACCCTTCTTTTTGGTATGAATGAATAAGAAGTACACATAAAGCAATGAATTAAAGCTAAGGTGAAATAAAATAACTTTAATAATTATTAATATGTTTACATGTGATCTGAACCACTGCAAGGGTGAGTTACACATTTTAGTACACACGATAATATAAAAAATTGAAAAGCGTCACACTTTGCTCCCATCAAGTTTAATCTCTCCCCACACGATCACATACGCAAACAAGTGATCGATTTATGTCTCTAGTAGGGAAGAGATACTATCTTCTTTCTCCTTACGCATGTGGAGAAGGAAGGAATTAGCACAATTATGCTAAGTAGGTTTTATTAGTTCTATAACAATAATATAAATATAGATGAGAGTTGGAGTGTGTATAGAATCAGTGCTTAAAATGTTGACAATAATAAGCTTATAATTCCATATTTATCAGATCAAAAAAACTTCAAAATGTTGGAACTCACAATTCCATAGTGATTAGTCCGTTTAAAAAATTCGGTTCATTACCTGTTTAGTTAGGATCATGTACGAAAAGTCAAAGAGTTTTGAACTAATAATCTCATTCTTACTAGTTCACTAAAGGGTATAGAAGTAATTAATCCATCAATTAACTTATAATATTAGTAATAATAATAATAATAATAATAATAATAATAATAATAATAATAATAATAATAATAATAATAATAATAATCTGTCAACCCAAAACTTTTGGAAAAAAGTAACCCTCTATGCACATAATTAAGGTGACACTTATATGTTTGTAGCAATAATCATGGCTCTCAATCATCTGGGACTAGTAGGACAAGTAGAAAGTTTCATGGGATAACGTGCCAGTCTACTTCCTAGTTAATACTGATGCTTATAGTTAAAAAAGTCACAAAGTGCTAGGGTGAACTTAATAAATAAGGTACATGATATCAGTTAAAAGATGAGATGGGTTAAAATTGATCCTTAAGTTTAAATACTAGTGATAAATTCAAATACTGATAATGGTTAAAAAAATATGTTGTATGTCAGTATAATAACATGCACACACTAAGAGTAAGTGGGTCTATCACATAGTGATATCAATAGAAGTATTTCATATACGCAAAGTATAATAGTGAAAAGATTGTAAAAACCTACTTGCATGGTATTCGGTTGGCTTGCTATCACACTGGGATATTTGGAAGGATTGTGGCTTGATCTTCTGTTACATAATGTGTGGTATATAAGTATTAGGGGTTTAATTAGTCTGTTTTGTATTTAAAACTGTCTTTTTTAAAGTTTCAGGGTCTTATTTGTAATTATCTTGGCACTTTAAAATATAGAACTTAAGCTCATTATTGAACTTTGGTGCAAGAGAGTTTTTATCTTAAAATAGTCTGATGTATGGATGGGCAAAGTTTGGGGATCAAACTCATAAGTTGGAAAAGTTGATAGGCGTTAATTTATAATTTTGGAAAAGTTTCTTTAAGTAAAAACCTTGTTTTTGCATAACTTGGGCTAGGAATATCCAAACATGGTCTTATCTTAAACCGTTTTGATCAGAAAAATTTAATAAAAATTTTGGGGAAAAAAATCAGAATTTCCTGATTGCCCACGCACCCTCGCGCGCGTGGTCAAAGTTTCTGAAAAGAGTCTTTATATTCAACCTCTCAAATTTGATTTTTTAGGGTTTCAAATTTTGACCTAGGTTTTGTCCTTCGTTACTATACCCTTGAGATTATTTCTTAACAAACTTAACCTAATTTTTGAAGAGGAATCTAAATATATAAGTTTTATGGATTGACATTCAGTATAACTCAAGTTCTAAAACTATTTTTTTTTAAATTGGACCTGACTTTCATGGATTTCTAGAGTATGCAAGATCTCTTATGCATTAAGTTTGGTTTCTGCTATATGTGAGAATAGTTTGGTTTTGGTTTCAAATATTAAGATGGATTGTACATGGAAAATTTTGAATTTTCAGGTTTTGAGTTCAAAAAACACTTTTGATTGATTTGAGATCTACATGAACATTCATGGCTTTTAACCATAATACTCAAGATCTTTATGTAATAATGAAGTTATACATGGCTTCAAATCAAAGTTTAAGGCAATATATGAAGTTTTACCATTAACGCTCAAGCATTAATGGTGTTCATGTTGGTTTTTACTATCCTAGGCCATTCTACACGTAAAAGCTTGCATACTATGAGCGTTCTAACTATATTAACTATGCATAAAACTACTAGAATTAAAAGAATTGAAAATGAAGCACAAAATGATAAGATACCTGAATTGAGGGAACTTTCGAGATTTGAAATCGAACTGTGGGGTGAATTTTTACTGCTTGGGTCGAGGCGAATTTATACAACTTCATGAAAGGATTTGATCGGAGCTAAAGGGAGGTGGATTTGAACTAGTTTAGGTGAGGTTTTAGTTGTGGGTAAATGGGATTCACATGGGTTCATGGGGGTTTTCATGTAGTTTTAACTTCTTATGCTGATACGGGGCAGCATGTGGGCAGGGTTGAAATATAATTTAAGAATGTTTTGGATTTAGTCCTTCATGTTTTGTATATTTTCTTTTATAGCCCTAAAAGTACATTTTTTATAAGGTATGGGGATATTTTGGTAATTTAAAAAAATTTCTAGGGTTGAAACTATAATTTTATGTTAGTTGAGGTTTAAAGGATTAATTTGATATGTGGTTAGGGTTTAGGGGTTAAATATATCTCAAGTTATCTTACTTTAAAAAATTTAGGTGCTCTTTAATAATTTACTAAAACTTCAAGGGGTCTAAGTTAATATAAGAAAGTTGTAGGTTTTTAAACATAGTTTCTTTCCTCTTTAGAAGAATTTTGAATTTACACACCTTGTGAGAGTTTAAATTAAGGTCGTAGGTAGATTAGGGTTTAAAGAAATTCTCGATTCTTACAGTCTACCTACCTATGAAAAAAAGTTCATCCTCGAATTTTACCTTAAAATAAGTCGGGGTATTGATTATTCATTGCTTGTTCTAGTTCCCATGTAGCTTCTTGCTGATTCTGATACTCCCAGTGTACTTTAATTGAGGTGATTTATTTGGTTTTGAGATACTTCACTTGGCGATCAAGAATTTGAATAGATCGTATTTCAAATTCCTGGATGGGTTCAACTGAAACATCTTGCCATGTGATGGTATAGGATGGATCTAATATATACCGGTGTAATTATGATGCAGGAAACACGTTATGGATATTGGATACTTCCACAGGAAATTCTAATTGATAGGATACAACTCTTTTAGAAACTGTGAAAAGTCCAAGATATCTGGGGGCTAATTTTCCTTTCTTCCCGAAACGTAAAATTCCTTTTCGGGGGGACACTTTCAAAAATACTTGCTCATTTTCTTGAAATTCTAAAGGTTTTCGACGTTGGTCTACATAACTTTTCTGTCGATATCGGTCCGTCTTCAACTTCTCTCGATTATGTTGTATTACCTCATTATTTTCTTGAATTATTTCTAGATTAAAGTGTTTATTATCTCATAACTCTATCCAACATACAGGGGATCTACAAGGTCTTTCGTATAAATATTCAAATGGGGCAACTTTAATACTATCTTGGTAGATATTGTTACTTGAAAATTCGACATGGGATAAATATACATTCCAGTGGTCAGATATATCCAACGTACAAGAACGTAACATATCTTCTAGGGTTTGAATTGTACGTTGTGATTGTCCATCCGTTTAGGGGTGGAATGCAGTACTTAAGTGAAGTTTAGTACCCATTGCAGCTTACAATGACGGCCAATTTTTTTTTGTGAAACGAGAATCTCTATCTGATATAATGGATAAAGGGATTCTATGTAATCGAATAATTTCTCGAATGCATAACTTGCTAAGCTTTTGGAATGAATCGATGGCCTTTAAGGGAAGAAAATGGGTAGATTTGGTCAGTCGATTTACTATTACCCAAGTTGGTGTTCTATCTTTACTTGTTGACAAGTAAGAAATCTCCTTACAAAATTCTCGATCTCATCTCTCATGTTTGACCACCAATATTGCTTCTTCAAAGCATGGTATATTTTCGAGATTCGGGGGTGTATCATAAATTTCAAATGATGAGCTTGTTGAAACACTTCTTCTCGTAGAGATGTATTGTCGGGAACATATAATCTATTTCTAAATCTATAGTCCCATTTCTTTATCATAGGAAAAACATGGATTTTTGCTCAAAAAATTTTGTACAAAAGAATTTAGGGTCTACTGAATTAAGATTTTCTTTCTTAATTTGGGATAAATGATAATGTTAAATTTTTTTCTACAAGGGGTAAGTAATTGTAGATCATATTGCTTTATGGTAGCGTCAATATCGTAGGAATTTATAGTATGAAGTCTTCTAACGGTATTTTGACTAAAAGCGTCGGCTACTACATTTCCTTTACCTGGATGGTAATTGAGTTTAAATCAGTAATCTTATAAAAATTCTATCCATCGTCATTGTCTTAAGTTCAAGTCCTTTTGGGTAAAGATATATTTCAAACTTTTGTGATCTGAAAAGACCCAAAAACTTACACCATAAAGGTAACAATGCCAAATCTTTAATGCAAAATCTACGACTGCTAGTCCTAAATCATGAACTCGATAATTACGCTCTTGCATCTTGAGTTGTCTTGACCCGTATTCCACCACTTTGTAATTTTTTATGAACACACATCCTAATCCTTGTAATGAAGCATCAATATAAACGTCATAACTTACGTCACCAGAAGGAATAATGAGGATATGAGCTGTAGTTAACTTGTCCTTCAACACTTGAAATGATTGGTTAAGTTTTTCAGTCCATACAAATATAACCTCCTTCCTAGTTAGTTTTGAAAGGCGAAGATCAATGCATGAAAATTATTTGACAAAACGACTATAGTATCCAGTTAATCCTATAAAACTCTTTATTTAATTAATATTGGTAAGATTTTACCATTCTAAAATGGCTAAACTCTTGCCTCGATCGACTTGCATTTTATTTTCAAAAATCACATGTCCTAAAACTTGATTTTCTTCATTGAGAAATCACATTTGCTTTTTTTATTTTGCATATAGCTGATGGTTTCTAAAAGTACTTAAAACTACCTTTAGATGTTGGGTATGTTCTATCAGATTTTGAGAATATAAGAGAATATCGTCAATGAAAATGATAACGAACTGGTAAAAAAAGGTCTAAAAATTATGCGCATTAAATCTATAAAATCTGCTGGGGCATTGGTTAAACCAACTGACATTACAGTAAATTCAAAATGTCGATAAAAAGTTTTAAAAATAGTTTTCAGAATGTCCAAATGTCTAACGCGTAACTGATGATAACCAGATCGTAAGTCTATTTTGGGAAAAACCCTTGCTCCTCCAAGTTGATCAAACAGATCTCCTATTTGGGGTAAAGGATAATTATTCTTAATAGTTACAGAATTGAGCTTACGATAATTTATACACAGTCTAAAGCTTCCATTATATTTCTTAACGAATAACACTGGAGCTCTCCAAGGTGATGAACTTAGTCGAATGAAACCTTGCTAAAAGAGCATCTAATTGGGTATGAAGTTCTAAAGGAGCCATTCGATATGGAGGCATCAAAATAGGAAGTGTATGGGTATAAAGATTGATACTAAACTTAATTTCTATAGGAGGGCGTATTCCTATCAAATCCTCGAGATAAATGTCTTTAAATTGTTCTAATAGATTTGGAATTAAAGAAGAAATCTGAATTTGAAAATTTAAGGTTTTAATGGACCTAATCCTTGAAACATAAAAGAACAATTATTTTCGTTTCGAAAATGAATTTTCTTAGCTTAACAATTGATATAAGCGTGATGTTTGGATAATACATCTATTTCGATAATAATATCAAAATCGCAAATATCTACGATTATCAAGTTAACAAAGAGAGTTCCTAGACCAAGCTGAATTTTATAATTTCTATAACCTTGCGTTGGTGTATTAATTTTACCTGTTGGTAATTCAATATCTAATGGACTAGTTAAAGATGTTGGAGATAATTGTATTAATTTAGCTAGTCTAAGACTAATAAAGGAATGCGTATATCCTGTATTAAATAAAATATGTGTAGGAATATGTTGAAAGAGAATCATACCTCTTATCACGTCATGTGAATTTCGCATAGGCCATATAGCATAATTCCTCCCATGACTCGAAATTGGCTTAACTCACTAGGTTGGTCTGGAGTGATTTAGAACATAACGAATTTTTTTATTTTGTGGGTTTATTTGGTTGGCGGCGGATCGAAGTTGACTTTAACTTAGGACATCGAGGTCGAATATGTCCTACTTCATTATAACGGATTGTGTTATGATAGATCTGGGATAAGCTTATCCACTTGAGTTTCCATATAGATGAGGTCTAGAATGAGAAGGTGTTCTAATGACATGGTTGTTTCTTATAGTTGAGGTTGAAGATCAGATCATAGTAGAAGAATTGCACTCCACAATGGCTACAACATCAATTAACTGAGAGTACTCACGAATTTGTAACGAAGTGTTTGAATTCTTAATTCTCAGATGTAATCCTCTTTCAAACTTCTTACATTTCTTTATCTCAGTATCATAATATTTTAGGGCATAGCGAGATAATTCTGTAAAATTAGCCTTGTATTGGGCTATTGAGAGGTTAGCTTGTTGCAATTTTAGGAAACCAACTGTTTGTTGGTCTCACTCAGTCTCGAGAAAATACTTTTTGAAAAAGTCTCCTCAAATTATTCCGAAGTAATATTATCAACACTATGATTGCGCAACATTCCTTACCACCAGAAATCGGCTTTACCTTTAAACACATAAGCGGATAAAGTTATTCAAATATTAGTCGATATACCTACTCCGTTAAGGATTTTCACAATCTGGCGTATCCATTTCTTAGCTTCATTAGCACCTGACTTTGAAAGGAAAGACGCTGGTCATTGTCTTAGAAATTCCTTAAGAGCATTCATTCTATGAATTTTTTTGAAAACATCCTCAGGAGTAGAATGAGTGATCTATTGCTATCGGGCTAACATAGTAAGTTCCTAGAGACACCGCATGATTCCTTAAGTCTAAATCTGTTCAGATTGAGTTCCAACAGAGGGGGTTCGAGTACTAACCATACTAAAATAGAACAGTTAAATGACAAAAGTTATAAAAAAATGAAGTAACAAGCCTACTATATTTCACATAAAGTTATTTGGTAAAATACTATTATACATCATAACCCGTATAAGTGAAGCTAAATTTATATTCTACCATATTTAAAATAACTTTTACCGTTATATTCTTTTAAGTAGGAATGACTGCTTCATCACTAGATGTAGACTCTGGGTTGACTAAATAATCCTTGATCTGTGTCATTAATCGAGTCACCTATGGTGCTGGAACAATACCCTCCGTATATTTCACCATGAGATGTCGCTTAAGGGTACATTGGTGTAACTGCCAATTCATCTACAAGTGCAAAATTTATAGCTTCTTGAAGTATGACCGGATCGTTGGCAAAATCATCCACTTTTCGCATTACCTGCATCTCGACGAACACTCTATTGGTAAACACCAACCTTTTAATGTCATTACTTGACCCTACCCAGTCTTCTTCAACTCCACGAATCATTTCTCTTAACCTGACCAAAGCATCTTCTCTTACACGCGTTTCCTATATGTTATCTGGCTCTAGATCTATGTTAAACAGGAATGTATCCCATGCGTCCTTAATGCAAAATGGGTTTATCATATAATAATAGTAATAAAAGAAGTTATAAAAATATCAAATAACTAATATCTTATCTATTTCCCGCATAGAATGCTAACCCGACGATATGTTTTAGATTTAAAACATGCTCTGATACCAACTTATCACACCTTGCTTTCTGGTATGAATGAACAAGAAGTACACATAAAGAAATGAATTAAAGCTAAGGCTAAATAACATAACTTAATTAATTTTTAATATGTTTACATAGGGTTGAACCACCGCAGGGGTGAGTTACATGTTTTTAGTACACACAATAATACAGAATATTAAGAAGCGCCACTCCTTGCTCCCATCAAGTTTAATCTCTATCCACATAGTCACATAGTCATAATCTGTCTCTAGTAGGGAAGAGATACTATATTATTTCTCTTGGCGCATCTGGAGAAGTAAGCAATTAGCACAAATATGCTAAGCAAGTTCTACCAGTTATATAACAAGTGTATAAATATAAATGAGAGTTAGAGTGTGTATAGAATCAGTGTTTAAAACATTGACAATAATAAGAGGATAATTCCATATTTAGCAGATTATAAAAACTTCAAAATGTTGGAACTCACAATTCCATGGTGATTAGTCCGCTTAAGAAATATGGTTCATTACCTGTTTAGATAGGATCATGTACAAAAAGTCAAAGAGTTTTGAACTAATAATCTCATTCTTACTAGTTCGTATAGAAGTAATTAAGCCATCAATTAACTTATAATAATAATTATCTGCCAACCCAAAACTTTTGGAAAAAAGTAACCTACTATGCACACAATTAAGGTGACACTCATATGTATGTAGCAATAATCGTGGATCTCAATCATCTGAGACCAGTAGGCTAAGTAAAAAGTTTTTTGGGATAACACGTTGGTCTACTTCCTAGTTAATACTGATGCTTATAGTAAAAAATGCCACAAAGTGCTAGGGTGAACTGAATTAATAAGGTACATGATATAAATTATTCGATGGGAAGGGTTAAAATTGATCCTTAAGTTTAAATACTGGTGATAAATTCAAATACTAATGATGGTTAAAAAAGTAATTAGTATGACAGTATAATAACATGCACACACTTAGAGTAAATGGGACTATCACATAGTGATATCAATAGTAGTATTTCAAATACGCAAAGTGTAATACTGAAAAGGTAGAAAAAACCTACTTGCTTGGTATTCGGTTGGCTTGCTATCACACTGGGATATATGGAAGAACTGCGGCTTGGTCTTCTATTATATAATGTGTGTATATAAGTATTAGGGGTTTAATCAGTCAGTTTTGTATTTAAAACTGTCTTTTTTAAAGTTTCAGGGTCTTATTTATAATTATCTTGGCACTTTAAAATGGTGAACTTAAGATCATTATTGAACTTTGTAAGGACATATTTTTATAAATGTCCATCACAATTAATTATGTCATATACCGTTACAACCGTCGAAGAAGTTCAAGAGCAATCTACATCAAGACGGATCCGAATATATCAAGGTTCTTCATCAAAAAGCTTCCGCAAAGTTTACTTTGGTAAGGTTATGTTTTAAATACCTTAAGTTTGCACTTAGAGCTTTTGGGATATTTTTACAAAATATTTTCTAAGTGTTGGAGCGGACTTTTTCGCCAAAATTTGAGAATGACTAATTTTTCTAAGTCCTGTAGTGTACCTCGATTTTGATGCCAGGTCGTTGAAGCGAGATGTCATCTCGTTCGAGCGACATTAGATGTCGCACGATGTCGTTTGAATGACATATGTACTTCATTCGAGCGATATCCTTATTTCATTCGAGCGACTGAGGTGGCGCATTGTTCTATAAATACTCATTAAATGGTTTCATTTTCATTAAGAAGTCCTAGCGTTTTGAAAGACATAAAATTGTGAATCTGCAAAATTCTTTTTGACTTCTTCTTTTAGGGTTTAATCCCTTTTTGTTTTCAATTCACAAAAGTCCAATATGATTTGGTGAATTGTTTTGGTGTTCAAGATCACACTTTGCTATTGTTTATTCTTTGTGGGGACAACTCTACAACTGAAGAGCTGCGTTCTATTGTGGAGGGAGTCCTTATGATGTTCACTCTTATGGAGAAGCCGTTTCTTTTCCATTGCTGACCATCTGGAGTTCTTGTGGGAGATTCCAGCCGACGACATCGGAACCGACACCTGAGGATATTTCGTATGTCACTCTTGTTTTCATTGTAATCCATGTAAACCGTTCTTTACAAATTATAGTGAAAATAAAAAGGTTTTGCCCCTTTGGGGGATTTTTCCTGAAACTTGTATCGCATGCTTTACTTATTTATGATTTGAAACACGCACACATGTAGTTGCATGTTTAGGGGCTGAATACATTTATTTTAAAAATAGACTCTAATTAAATAAGTGTGCCAAGTTAGAAATTTGCGAATTTAATCAATTATCACACAGTCACACGTTTTACAAATTGGTATCAGAGCGGGTTACGCTAATTTATCGCGTAATCCTGATTTTTTAAGGATTTATTTTCCGCAAAATTTGTGTGATATCGACTTTTTTAAATCAGTTTTGTGAAAAATCATAATTTTTTTGATGGGGAACTTATGTAATCGGATGCCCCCCTTTGATGACACGAGTCAGAGTTTTGAGGATATAAATCATTTGAATTAGAAATTTGCTAAAATAATTGATTTTTTGGAAAAAGAAAATTCTCGTTTTAAATCCGCGATGTATCTTTTGCAAACGGTTTAAAATCAAAGAGATTTTTATCGTGAAAAATTTGTTTCTTTAGACCGTGAATTTAATTCTTTAAAATTGTCTAAGAAGGAGAGTGATGATAGGGTCCTATTTTTAGAAGAAGAATTAGAGGACCTTAAAAATTTGATGGTTTGTGTCTGTGCCAAAGAGGATAAAAATATTTTAGTCAATGAGTTTATGGCACGTGAAGAGACTTTTAGAGAAAAGTTTGCTTTAATTGAGGGGGAAAGAGATATCCTTTTAGGAATTGTTGATAATTTGAAAAAGAAATCCCTGTCTTTGGAAGAGTCTAATTTGTTGCTTGAATCAAATATTTTGAAGTTGAAAAATGATTTAAACGATTCAAGTAAGTTTGATAGTGATGGTAATGGATCATCTTGTTCTCATGCTTCTAGTGCTAAAGCCAAAACCATAGTTTATTTTAGAGGGTCAACCAATTTCAAGGATGTTAGAAAAGGTCAATCCATAGGTGTCGTTCCACCCGTTTACACATGTTCACATTGTGGTAGGAAATGTAACCTTAGATGTTTTTGTTTTGATCTTAGAAAAAGTCCTAGAAAGTTTATGCCTAGTGTTCCCTTGGTTCCTAAATCCCCCACCCGACGTTTTACATTTGTTTGGGTTAGGAAATCACTTTTAGAGGCACTAGATGGTAGACTTGGTGATTCTCGTTTGCTTGCACATGACTCTTCTCTTGCCATATCATAGAGATGATTATGTTCACATGTTTGTCATACACTAGTTTTTGTTTCATGATATTTAAGTTTGCTAGCGTCGTGACATGTACTTTTTGTATAAATTTTTTCTTTTGAAAAATACAAAAAGATTTTATTTTGATAAAATTTGTGAGAAAATTCAAAAAGATTATTGTATTTTATTTTACACCGTTTATGGATGGACACTTAGGATGACCAAGTCACAACATCATTCCATTTATCCATGTGACTATTTGATAGTGTTTTGAGACAATATGTCAATTCATCCATGTGCTTTATAATGTTTGGAGTCATTGAGATGTAATTTAGTGTTACTTCCTACATGTTTGAATCATGATTTCCTTTATTGCACACATGCACGGATTTGTTTGATTATTGTGCTTGTCTTATCACATGTTGGTTGGATGTTTTCACTTCAATCCTGTCTTTAAAAACGAACCAAGCGCGATAAAACTTGATAAGAAAGTTGTGCATATAAGAGCCATTTGTGAGGTTGTGTGCTTTATTTCAAAACGAGGAAGGGCTGCGAAAGGTTCATTTGGCCTTTGAGAATACTAAACCACCGTTATATCAGACCTAAAAAATTGAGGAATTTTATTATCCGCGGTCCAAGCAGGTTTAAAAGAGCCCCCCAAAAAATTTAAAGGCAATAAAAAGAAATTCATGCCAATTATGGGCCATTTAGGTTTTTGTTAGCTATTTTCACCCCCACTATATAGGCTTTGTATAACAATATTGTTGGTGTAGTTATAATTGAGCTTGATGGCTTCAGGCTGGTGTTTTCCACCTGGTGAGATCAGTAGCATCCTAATGTCGAACCCTTTTTTGTTGGCATCTCCATTGAGGTATAACTTCCACTTGTATTTTTCCTAACCCTCTATGGATAGAATGTCTTCATTTGGGAAAATTTAGGTAATCTCTCATTTTTTATATAAAGGAAATTCATCCAGATAGTTTGTAATGGCTTGTTCCTTAATGGTATTCTGATTTAATGTCAAATTATAGACAACCACTTATCCATTTGACTTTTGAAGGAATTATTTTAAAGTAGGTATTTCAAGGGATCCATATGAGAGATTATATTAATCTGGAAGGTGACCATGTAATGTCTTAGCTTCTTGTTTGTCTATACCAAGGATAAGCATGATTTTTTCGGGGTTTATATTGTTCTTCACATGCATTGAGCTTTTGGCTGACATAATATGTGGATTTTTCTTTCTAGTAATCTTTGAAGTATTGGCCTAACATATCTCTTGTCTCTATCTCGATAATTATGAGGTACAAGAGAAGAGGTCACCCTTATCGGGGTGGTGCCAAAATAGGTAGATTGGTCAGATACTGTTTGATTCTGTTAAAGTCTTCTTGGAAAGCTGTGTTCCAAATTCTGATGGAATATTTTTGAAGAAGTTTGAGGATTGGATCACATATAACTGCCCTTTTGATCAATGAACCTTCTAATGTATTGTAGTTGTCCTAAAAAACGTATGACTTCTTTTTCGATCAATGGTGGTGGTATTTACAAGATGGCTTTGACCTTGATTGGATCTACCTCGTTCCCCTTTTATCTAACGAGGATTCGTAGATGTTTACTTTTAGTGATACCAAAAACAATTTTGGGGTTTTAGGCGCATTTGATTCTTTCTCAACCTTTCAAAAAATTTCCTAAGTTCTAGAATGTGTCTTTCTCGATTATTAAACTTAATACGCATATCATCTACATACACATCGACTTCTTTACGAATCATTTTATGCATTAAAGTGGTAGATCGCCATTCATAAGTTTCGTCGGCATTCTGGAGTCCAAACAACATTATTGTCTAGTAGAAAGTTCCTCGTGGTGGTTAAATTTATTTTTCCTGGTCCTTAGGTTTCAGTTTTATCTGATTATATGCGACATATTCATCGATTAAGGATTTCAACACATAATCCGTCCTTTTATCGATAATCATGTCGATGTTTGGTATAGGGTATCTTGGGTCTAGCTCTATGTAAGCATCGTTAGTCAACACACATTCTTACTTTTCCCCTTGCTTTTGGGACTGGTATAATATTGACCAACTATGTGGGGGTATTTGACTGCTCTTAATAATCCTAAGTTGTGTTACTTCATGACTTCCTCCTTAACTTTGAGGACTATTTCAGTCCGAGTTTCCAAAGTTTTTCTTTAACCGGCTTGGATTGAGTTTCCTAACTTTGAGGGATCATTCCCGACGGCCCTCTCCTCCATTAGGACATTTCAAAAAATGGCTAGTGGTTCCTCTTGGTGCATTTAAGCTATTTTATCCTCAAATGGCTTCTCATTCTATGGTCGGTGATAGAAGGTCCAGTTGCATTCTTCTTTCTCCATCACTTCTCGATAGATTTCAATAAGTTTCGGATCCTCGAGTAGGTTCCAATTGGTAATGGGATTGTCTATCTTTCTGATTAGGTTTATATTCTCACACATTTATTTTATCCATGGGGGATGGTCCTTAAAGAAGATTTCCTATCCTAGCACTTGTCTCCCTCATTTTCTTTCAACCATGGTTCTCAAAATCAGTAGAAAGGGAAGTAATCCACCTCCTTGGTAAAGTTTCTATTAATGATGGAGTGACTAATCACAGGGGTAACCCCTAGTTTCTTGAATTCTGGCTTCCTGTCATTCAGCGCCTTGCAGGTGAGATCCTTACTCTTTTATTTGTATCCCAGCCTCTGAGTGTTGAACTTCTGTGATTTGGTGACATGTTCACTGATTCCTTGTTAATTTTTCTCGAGCCCTATTCCTAGCATGGACTTTATTTTATTCATCACTTGGGCAATATTGTAACACCTATATTTTGAGTATGACGGTGGTATTTCTTCTTTTGTATCTACTGAGATGGTTTTTATAGGTGGATCAAAATGAAACCCACTGATATATAATTGGCGCCGTTGTCGGGATGAGTTTGTTTTAGACTTTATTTGATTTAGTATTTCATAGTATTTTCTTTCTATTTGTATTATTTGCTAACTTTTTGCAGGACTTCCACATTTGAGCACTTAGAAACGCTCGAATTTCCCGCGCGCACCTATTTTGTGGAATTCGTCACTTGAGCCATTTTTGGGGTAAGCATGTCTTATTCCAATTCTTTCGGTAATCCTTGTTATAATTCTCAAAATTCTCGCAAACCTATGACTTTCGGTGAATACTTAGAATCCCAAAAATTTGCAAATTCAAATATTACTTTGGGCGAGTATAATGAAAGTCAAAATTTAGGTTATTGGAATTTTGATGATGATGATAATGATTTTGGGCCTTTACCTCCTTATAATAGGAATTTTGAAACGAAATGCAATAGTTTTCAAAATTCCTATAATAATGAGTTTTCGTTTAAGTCCGATGGTAATTTTCAAAGTTCCCATTCTAATGCATCCGCGCCTCGACCCATGACATTCGGTGAGGGCTTGCGTATGTATGAAAATGAGAAAATTGAAAATCGCTATCGGGAAGAAAATTGTTCGTGGGAACATGAGTTGGATTTATTATTTGAGTCCGACGACGATTTTGCTTCCGAGACTTTTGAAGTCGAGGAATGTTTTGAACCAAATGAAGTACTTGTACCTACTTTGGAACAAGCCATTCTAGACTTTGCCCATCTCGTAATAGATATTGAAAGTGAGGATGAAAATGACGTAATATCTATTTGCAATGAAATGATTTCTTATTTGGCCCCCAAAGAAGAACATTTCATTGAAAATGATATTATTTCCTTTAAATTCCAACTTCATGCGATGATGATTCATCTCATGAGTTTGAATTTCTTTCATCCCCATTTTCATTCTCTATTACCCCACCGGAACAAGTACCCGATGATTCGGTTTCAAACTTTAATGTTTTAAACCCTATCGCCGATGAGGAGTACTTGCTCGAGTCGCCCTCCACGATCGCATCTTTGCCTTTGTGTGCACCGCCTCCCATTCCAACTTCAAAATCACTGGGAGGATATTCGTCTTTTCTCGGTCCCCACTTGTTTTTGTCACCCGCCTTATCCAAACCCCCCATCGTCCCACCAAAACGTTTAGTTGGCGATGGTTCATTTCTTCCGCCTTACACATGCCTTCCGTTGTTAAAACGGAATTCATATTTTTCGGAAGGCATGCTTGTATGTGAGGGTACACCGGTTATCCTCCAAAGTCAAATCGTTCTTATGGTGGACCCTCAGCTATTTAGACTTCTAGTGTACAGTTAGTGTGAAGTCTAAATAGTAGGTTGTATATAGTTAGCTTTTTATTTTTTCTTTTTATTTATTTTTCCTTCCTTTGTTAATTTAGTCTAATGTAATTAGTTAACTTTTTATTATTTGTTTTTGCTATGCTCGGTACTAACTTGTTTTGTAGATTCTTTGGACTTGTTCTTATGGGGATCGCTCCAATTTTGGGTAATATCGCTCCTTTCCTCTCTTTGACTTGGTTCTTAATTTACATTGAGGAAAATGTCAAGTTTTAAGTTAGGGGGTGTGGGATAGTCTATCCATTTCATTATTTAGTCCATGTTTTGCTCACATGTTAGTTACTTAGTACGCTTTTCTTAGAAAAATTCAAAAATTTCAAAAAGATTTTCTTAATTTTTTCTCCTTTTTTGGGCGTTTTGCCTTTGTTTCCGATGATAAATTTCAATAATTGCCCGATCCAATTGACAACCCAATGATGCATGTTCTCGATTTTAGAAGTTATTAGACTTTAGTCTCAATTATTGATATTATGAATAACTTCATGAATTAAACTATATCCCATGAGCATATGCCCTTTTATTGTTATATTGATTTGGTTTAAGATTTTTATAACTCGGTAATCTTTTGTTGCATTGTATATACTTACACCGAGTAACCTTTGTACCTTTCGTCGTTTGTGAGTGTATACACTATTCTTTTCTCATTGAAAACGTTGAATTCGTTGGTAATCTCACTATTCTTTCATTTGATCGTTCATTAATTGAGTTCATACTTGAAATGTGTTACTTGATCATGATTTTCATATATTGTTTTGATTCGAGAATTGCGTAAACTTTAGGAAATGATCATGGGCCATCTTTGTTATATCACCCATATTGACCTAGACCTCACCCTTATATGTTTACCCTCGTTAACCCCTTTGAGCCTAAATATAGCCTTTCGTTTCATAGCCCCAAATCCCATAACCAACTCCAAATTGGAGTTTGAACCCATACATACACTTTTCATACCTTTGTTTGGAATGTTACTTGGGATTGAATGTTGTTGTTATGATGTCGGTTGCAATTTAGGCATATGAGAGTTTGAAAAGTAAAGAAAAGAAAAAGTGAAGAAAAAGAGTGAAAAAGAGAAAGCAAAAAGCAAAAGAAAACAAATGACAAAATGAGAAAAAGAAGAAAAGAAAAAGAAAAAGAAAGTTGTAAATGTTGTGTATAGTGTTCAATAAGCTTTTATTACTCTCCCCGATGATATATCTAATGCCTTTTTGGAACTTGTTTTCCGATTTTGATATTGCCCGCATTATACCATTATCCCGAGTTTTCATTCCGAACACTTTGAATCCGTACATATATTCCTTCGTTTCGTACCTTAGCCATACCTACATTATAACCCTATTAAAGTCCTATGTGATCTTAGGTTGATGTAATTGAAAAGTCATAATAGTTGTGATAATCTGTGAAAATACATTTCGCCTCTTTTAATGTGCGGTATCCTTTCATTGAGATTGCAGTTTTTCAGTTTATACATAGCGTTCTTCATTGTGACATGTGCGCGGCCTAGTTTCCATTTCCATTTACATTTACTCTTTAGCCCGCATGTCCCGTGTGTTACTTCCCTATTTCGAGTGAATTCACTTGATGAGTGTAATGCCCGTGAGGATTGAATATATGCTTGCTTTAATTTAGTATCCGGTTTATTTAAGTTTTTTGCCAAATCACACTTTGCATGTGCTCGCTCCCCTCCCACATTTTAAGGTTTCAATTCTATGAGGTGCATTCTATAATGTTAATGATTCGAACTTTTGTGTGAATTCATTCACTTTGCTAATAATGTGTATGAAATCCTTTTTACCATTGTTGGGCTTGTCACACGTTGGTTTGGGCATATTTTGAGGAAACCATATGATGTTTGTGGGTATCATCCCTGAAAACCCTCACGAGACGACACTCGTCCACTAGGGTAACCTAGGGGTTTAACGGCTTATTGCATATGCTAAATGCAATCGTGCTCCCTACGAAAGTGGCAATTATATTTCGATGCATATATACGTTTTGTATTTCCTTCTATGGACTAGTTTTGATTGTTTCATCACTGGGGACTAGCAATGTTTAAGTTAGGGGGTGTGATTCGTATCGAATATTGCATATTTCTGCCCTTTATCTTTATGCATTCTAGCACTTTTACGGTCCTAAATGCCTATAATTATGCTCATTAACCAGACAACCTTGGATTTGGATATATACATGCTTTACAGGGGTTATTTGTGTTTTTGTAGGTATTGGAACGCTAAAAGTGAGGTTCGGTTGCATTTCGG
Source organism: Sambucus nigra (assembly GCA_949130495.1). Lineage (NCBI taxonomy): Eukaryota > Viridiplantae > Streptophyta > Magnoliopsida > Dipsacales > Adoxaceae > Sambucus > Sambucus nigra. Next base: position 212,434,976 of record OX422213.1, on the reverse strand, counting down.
AGAAGTTCCATCGTCGAATGCTACTTCAAGGGCAATTTGGTCTTTTCAAACTCACTATTTTTTATGGAATGAAGTTACCAACATGTATATCATCAAATTATCCTATCGTGGCCACTGACCGTGCGTCATTCTGACTCCGTATGTGGAAGTTATGCACATTTCCGGAAGGTTTAGGTATTTTCTTCTAATTCAAGGGCATTTTGGTAATTTCATACTGTATAATTTGGAGGGTTTCAAAACAGAATCATGTAGATAATTGAATTATCTTCGCTTCGGTTCCGACCACGCCTCATTTCGATTCCGTATGAGGGAGTTATGGCCATTTCCGTGCAACGCATCAAAATTGGTTCGGAGTGGAAAAGAGGGCTGCCTCCGGTCCAGGGCAAATTCCAAAAGTGCGGTCGACCGGTCAAAAACATGAGGTCGACCGGTCCCATCAGATATGGACGAAAATTGGCTTATTTTGGGTTTTTTGGGTTGGTTTTGTTGGGGGTTTATTTTGGGGTATTAATAGAATGTTTGGGGCTTTTCTTAGAGGAGATTTTTTCATTTTAGGTTAGAGAGGAGGGGATTTATGGGTTTGGCTTATCTCTCCTAGGGTTGACACCATTTGGGTTGTGTAAGTTACTATTCATCTTCCCCTCCATTTATATTATTTGCTATTCTTTGTTTAAGCTTTGTTCTCTTGATTTATTGCTTTGATTTATTAGTTGTTGGTAGTTTAATTCTTGTTTTATTTGGTAATTAGTTATTTTACTTAGTTTAATCATGTGTAGTGAGTAGTTTTATGGGTTGGGATTGGGTTTCCGCCATTGATGGGCGTTGAGCTCCAAAAATTAGGTTTTGTGTAAAATTGCATTTAATTGAAACCTCGCGTATTAAAGTCGGATTATTATGCGTTTAACTTTCTTTGTCATGCAACGTTAGTGTTTATAGCGGTAATCCGAATTTAAGATGCGTGTGACCATTTTCTGTTAAATGTGTAATCTCGCAACTTTGGGTTAAATTCCTTATTTTGTGATGTTTATACTTAATTGAAAATGCTTGATTAAATGTTTTCGAACCGAAATTCTAATTATTAGTTGTTTAGCCCATGGTGGGGACACGATCCCGACTCTCGTTTTATTAATTCTAGTTTAGACTTAACTTCTTAATTTTTTCCTTTTCTTTATTTCCAACCTATCACCTTTTACACTTTTATTTTAGGAGTATTAAATCCTATAAATTCTAGCAACTCGTCTCTGTGGATTTTCGATACCCGACTTACCGCTATACTTGTATCGCAAGTGCAGTCGTAATTTAGGTTTTTTGTATTAACGCGGTAGAACGAATTCAACGATTAGCGTTTTGACGCGACGCTACTTTTCACCCTTAATCAATAATATGAGTATTGGGTCCATCCCCTTGAGCAATCTAGTGTCTCTATCTACCGTAATTAAGTCTTCTCCCTAGAAACAATTCAATTTTTGGTGTATCCATGGCCTTCCTAGAAGAAGGTTAAAAGAGTTATATATGTCGATCACTTGGAATTCTATAATGTTGTCGAGTGGAACGATACTAAGGCTGAACTTGATGGGTCCCATAACATCCGTGTGAGTATTATCATAAACTCTTACAGACTAAGTGGTAGGCATGAGATCTTCGTGCTTAATTCCCAAATACTATGCCATTCTCAATGGGCAACCGTTTAAAGTAGATCCGTTATCTCTAATTACCATGGGATCCTCTGTCCTTGAATGTTCAAGATGATATTCAAGGTCATGTTATGGTGTTCTCCCATTTTAAGCAGTCCCATGCTGACGAAGGAGGTGCTTTTTGCAAAGTTTAGGATGCTGATAGTTTTCAAGAGCTCTTCACTGCTGGGAAGACATGAAAAGCCCCCATAGGGAAATGTTAGCTTATGTTTTCTTCAACTATTAGACTACTAGGATTTCCTTATTTTCTTTCCATGAGCTTTCATTTAATACTTCTTTTCCCTTGTTCTTATGATTTTCTCCAATATGGATGATGTTCAGAGCGAGTTACACGATCAATTTTAAAGGATTCCCATTCTGGAATGCGGAAGTTTTCTATTATTTCATCGAAAGTCAAAGTGAAGATTTGGTATATATTTTCCCATAGAAAAGAGATAACTAGATCATCATAGTGGAACATCAGGTATTCCTTGGCAGACAATTCATCTACTGAATCGTGTTGAGACCACCGTGGTCATAAGTCTTGATTATCCTGGCAATCCAATTGGGATAATTTATCAATTTTTTAGTCCCCGAATATAACCTGATGCTAATTGTGCTTCAACATATATCACCTCCTAATGTTCGGAGAGGTTCTCATGTTTATGCAATGTGTCTAACAGTAGGAGATCTGAGTTTCTTGGAAATCTATGTACATCAATTGATATAGGCTCACTTTGGGAGGGTCTCGCTCTATAGCTTTCAAAACTTGAAGTGTTTGAACCAGTAGGTACAATATGATCCAAATGTATATTTACAAGGCTTACCAAGCTTGGTTGGTTTGCTTCAATTGATGAATCAAGTGGCCTGATTAGGAAAAATAGATTTTCAGATTCATCTTCTGTGGTGAGAGTGTTTACCCTTATGCCATAGTTAAGTAGAGGGTTTGTGCTGACATTAGTCTTAGTCTTAGTAGGAGTTGTGATTTTTCCTTGATCATTGAAGTCATGGATGGAGAACTTCACGGATAGGAACCTTTTAAGTTATGCCCTGTCATTTGATGGAACTCACATGACAAGTCACTTTGAAATCCTTTTGGCAAAGGATAAGGTAATGGCTTGGTCTTCCGGGGCTTAAAAACCCCTTTTTTTCTTGAGGGCGTAGTATATAATAACTACGGGGGAGCATATGGGAGTGGAATGTGCATTAGACTCTTTCAGTACTCTAAGGTGCCGACATGGGTGCAGAAGTTAGGGTTTGAATTACGTTGATAACACCCGTGCCTTTCTTTTCGATCATCTTACTTACAAGAGGAGTGATGTTGTTACCATTATCAAACTCTCTCTTGGATGGTCGATTTATGAGATCTTCCTCTATTTGATCTCCCACCTCCATCAAAGCTTTGACATACGGTAGGTATTAAGTTTTCAATTGGTCCTATTATGGCTGGATTAGATTATTTTTTTACAATATCTACTTGTTCTTCGTCTGAGGTTTGATTCACCATTTGTGCGGCCTTATTCATCCAACGGGATATGAAGGTACCCAAGTTCTCATTGATTTATTGCTTTATCATTTTTAGGTTTCGATGAGTGACTTCTAGCTCGTAGTTGAATTTGTATTATCTCAAAAATTCATGACAAATGTCATTCCAACTAGTGGTTCTTCCATCATTAATGGATGAAAACCACTTGAGAGCCCTTCCTGACAAGGTATGGCCATTACTTACTCTGAAACCCTAGGGCTTGCATGGCTCGAAAGTGAAGTCTGAGGTTGATTATCAGTGGTCTCATTTCGGTGAACTTTTTGATGTCCAACATCTTAAATTTATCTCGAAGTCTAGTATTGGGGTAGAGGGAGAGACATTGAATGTTTGGAAAGTCATCGACAGGTTAGATCTATCGAAAGTTGTATTGGAGTGTTTGTAACTCCATTATGAGGCATCCAACCGTTGTGTTTGCACGATTGTTCTTTCTGTGGTCATAATTGGAGGGTTATTGTAGCTTGTACCGTTCCTGGAGGAGGTATGACATTGATATAGGGAGGATTTTCTCCCTAACCGTCGGTGTTCTTCAGTCAATCTTTAGTGGGTGGCCTGCTCCTGACCTAGGGTTGACAATTTTCTCCTCATGGTTGTCAGGCTAGCCAGGATGTCAGCAAGTGACATAGTTTCCTCATTCTGCATGTTGTCGGGGTTTTGAGATATTGGAGTTCGAGAAATGCGTCTTTTCCCCTTGTTTAAGACCGTACTTGCAAATTTTCATGTGGTTACGAGATTAATATTTCTTTCCTTAAGTCTATCTTAAGAGAATAAATCATGAGTTTAAGAATAAAATATATTTTTTTATCTTCGAGGTGGGATTAAGTAATGGCCCAATTCCTTTGGTACTCCTCACTTGGTTCGTAGCCCCTAATTCTGAGTTGTGAAAAATGAGTGTGTTCTTCGAACCCTGGAGTTCGATCCAATATTATGGAACTTTATTGGGGGTAAGATTTATTATCCGGTGAATCTCTTGGCTCATTTATTTGGTTGTGTCCTATATTTCTATTACATGAGGTGATGCAAGGCTTTTATTCATGAGGTTAAAATCTCCCTTATTTGGCCATGACTCCTTAAAATATCAAGGTTCTAAAAGGCGCGAGGCGTGGTCGAGGGGTAGAGGTCAAGCCTCAAGCCTTAGGAGCCTAGGCGTAAAAAGGCGTTTGTCCTTTTTTTATTATTTTAATTATTCCAAGGCTAGTAATATTATAAAATAGTACATACCTTGAATTTTGAAAATATATCCATATGTTTGGTAGCCATCTTTCTCACATTCATGCTCCATAACCAATATTTGTCAACTAATCCTTTGTTTTTTTAAAAAAAAGTGTGCCTTAAGCCTTTTACTAAGAATAAGGGGTAATAAGGCGTAGGCAATGCATTTCTCTCAAGACTCAAGCCTAGGCGGGCCTTTTAGAATAGAGTAAAATATACCTCAGGGGTACGTGTAAGATAACCATTTTGATGTACCCAAATGTATATGAATCGAGCCTCCCGATACACCTCATGCGGACAATATGCGAGATAGCTGACTCGATATAGTCGAGGTACATTAATGATGTTCACTAAGAACAAACCAATCTACATATGCCGAGGGTACGAGGGCAAGAAGAGTGGAAACTATCATTAGAACTTGCGTTACTTAGACCCAAGCCCCTGGCTAGGTTTTCTAGGGTAATGGGGTATGTAGTGATATGCATATATTATGCTTGTGAAATAATGTGCGTCTTTTTTGGAAAGTCTTTGTTGCCCAAAAAATACTGGGGGGGGGGGGGGGGGGGGGGTGAATTGAAATTTTGTAAACTTTTCAGGTTAAAATATAATATCCATAAATATTTAAATTTAAAACACTTAATCCAAAATGTCGATTAATAAAACTTAAATTATTTAACCAACGAAAATTAACTGAATACCACCAATTAATCTAAACAAGATAAATCACAGATTTCAACACCCACTAAATAAATGATCAATTTTCGTATTTAATAAAAATTAATATCCTGAAATAAATTAATTATTACGTAAATAATTATTTTAATCTTAAAATAAATTTAACAAATTTTCGGATTTAAATAACTTGCAAGTGTAAGTGCTTAAAAATAAAATAAAACAATCACAAGCATATAAAAAAATTTAAATGCTGTAATAAATGACACAGTATTTTTAACATGGTTCGACCAAATTCCGGCATACGTCCATGCGCCAAGAGCAGCTTCCGTCTCCCGTGCTTCACTATCGTGATCCACTAAGGCAAGATCAAACCTCCAACGTAAAATCGAGCAGCTGAACCGAGCTACTTATACAACCGAAGCTAATCACCGAGCTTCAAAATAAAACTAGAGTTTTGAGGACAAAGTTTGGATGTCGAAACTCTATAAAATACAAATTGATCCGAGTTTCTACTTTAGTGGGACTTCACAATAAATCTTATTTTTGGCACAAGTCTTCTTCTTGAAATCTTTGTAGCCGAATCATGATTCTTGTGCTCTTCAAATTTCTTCTTCAACAAATAGTTGAGTATATTGATTTGCTATCTCACATCTGAGTGTCAACTTGTGATGCTTTTCTTGAATGAGTGCATGAGCTGAATATAAATTCTAGTTTCTCTTTTGAACTTATGTAAGATGAGTGGAAAAAATGTTGCTCTCTGATTCTAGTTTGGTTTCATTTGTATGTTTTTGTTCTTCTAAAAGTCTTCAACACACATAATGTTTATTTGTAGATACCCAAATAAAAATAACAATTGGAGAAGAATATGGACTGAGAGTATGAACGTTGGAGCATTAATGGTGAACTGATAGAGAGAGAGACGTTAGTAGAAAATGAATAATCCAATGAACCCAAGTCGTTTGGAGTGTGTTAACAGACATGAGATGAAAAAATGTAACAAGGGTTTGTAACTTCTGCATCAGTGTGCCCAAAAGATTAATGTTACAATACACTTGTGGACACCGAAGATTGAGTAAAAAAATTAGGTACAAAGATCCTGTTTGTGAAAATTATCCGTACAATAGATATAAATAAATTGTTTGACAAAATTAAAACAATAGTGAGTTGAAGGAGTTTCGAGATTTCGTCCATATACAGTTTATTATTACCAAACTTAACTAACCAAACCAGTACACCATGTGGGGCTCATGTCAAAATCAAAAATGAAAGAGACATCTCAAAGTGTCTTTAAGACACTCAAGAATAATTTTTCCCAAAGTAAACTAGGGTCCAACTTAGAGCAAATGAACTTTCGGAGACAGTTTTAAAAAAAACGTTGTGGGCAATATTATAGATGTATATTTAGTATATATTTATATAGATATAATTTTAATAGATGACATATACGCATGTAGTGAATAGATAAAAACTGAACCAAATAATATATAACCTAGGTAGTGACCCTAGACATCTCAGCCCAAAACTGTCAACTTTAATGTTAAAAAAATGCCTAGATTTACTACGTATAATAAATAGCGATAAAGAAATGTGAGTGTATGTGTCTCCTAATAAAGAATTACATATATAGCTAAATATATATATATATGAACATTAAAAAAAAATCTTAACACAAGGCTAGTACTTGACACACGACTGAGAAATCAGCTAAAAAAATAAATTGTCAAAGCTTATAAGGGTAGACCAAATCAATAAAGATATAAGAGTTATTCAATGATGTAAAGTGCCAATCAAACGTTATTTCATGTATCTTATCCAAGAAGTCTATCCAAGTGGTGGTACAAGTGATGGAGAAGGTAAAAAAAATTCTAACTTCTCTTCATGTGATCTCAAGGACAATCTGATAATCATAAAATATTATACAATGCATATATAATATATGATGAATAAAAATATAGCTTATATAAAAGAGAATAAATAACTAAGATCTATAAAATAGTAATAAATGATAAATTGTTATACTACATATGTAACATAATATAAGTAATAAAAAATCATAACAAAATAGAATATAAAAAAAGCGTAAATAAAAAAATATATTTATAATATATATATTACCTGAATAAAATTAATACATATATATATATATATATATAAACAGTAAATATAAACAATATATAATATCTATTATATATAAACACATAATATATAATTATATAGAGTATATATTAACAGATTATATATAAAAAATATTTATAACAATTATATAGATGTATAAATACATAACTAGAAAACTAACTAAATATATATATATAGCACAACTAAGTGAATATTATTATAAGTAATAAAATAAATGTATGAAATGATAACTACACTAAAAGTTGCATAACTATTAATAGAGAAATATTTACTTAATATTTAATGTAAGTTAGTAGAAGTATAAATAACACATATTTATATAAATGTAACAAATAAAATATATGTATTATAAGTTAAGAAATATTTGCAAAATCACTTAACAAAATTATGTTTGGAATCATCAAAATCAATATATTACATTGAACTAAAATGTACACTAATTATAATTAAACGTATTAAATATTAATTAAGGGTTAGATACATTTTCGCCCCCTCTTTGATGATGGCAAACAATGATTCACACTAATCTATAAAATGATATATTAAGCACAATTAGTGAATCATAAATATTTCTCCCCCTTTGACATTATCAAAAAGGTTTTTCTAATAAATCAAGTGTCAAGGGTAAAAAACAGGAATCTCCCCCTATCAAAAATAATTTATGCATGGGATTCAACAAAAAAAAACACAAGGGCATAAAAAATAAATCAGTACACATATATTCTAGCATATATGAATATCATCTAATAATATACAAGTCACAAACAAATGATAAATGGTCAACTTTCAATAGACACAAAGTAATTTATTTAAAAAAATCATCAAAAATAACTTGTCCATGTGCATTATATTAATCGTACACAATAAAATATATGACAAGTGGGTAAATAAATATATAACTATTGAAACATGTTATTTGACAAAACAACATATCATGTGAGGAAGCATGTATATGTAACAAACACAATTGAATATATAACAACTAAGATCCAACTATAGCAATCTACAATCTTTAAATAAAGGAGTCCTCACATATCATTTTTACTAATCTATCAAAAGATACACAAGTTTAATTTAATATCACAACTCCCAGTTATTATTTACACAAAATATCTCAATGAGTATATAACATAAATGAATTTTCAATGACCACAATTTATATCATAAATTTTCACAAGTAATGCATTTGAACTTTGGTATAGGCATTAATATCATCGAATATCGCTACGCGTGCAATTGGTACGGTATGGCCGGTAACGACCCCTTACCAATACCAAAACCAAAATCTAAATGGTAAAATCGTACTGTACCAATTTACCGACCGGTACATCAAAATAAAAACCAAAACCAAAACTAAACAGGCCGGTTTTTCGGTTTTTTCGGTATTTTCGAGTTTTTTTGGTTTTGGTAATTTCGGTTTTAATTCATTTTTTTCCAGTAAATACCATAATTTCAAATCAGTTTATGCATTCGATAAATCTGGTATATATTTCGATATTATGATTCCGCTAAAATTTTAAACTCATTTAATTGGTCAAATGCATTACTTGAAACTAAAATATAATAGAAATTGCACTGAAAAACTCAACACAAGAACAAAAATGCAATAGGTATTATTTCGGCCAAGGCTAACTGGTATTATTCTGCCCAAAAATGCAACACAAGAACAAAAATGCAACATGTATTATTCTGGCCACAAACACAACAGGTACAACTCTGAATAAGGAAAAAAAGAGATATAAACATAGTTTGCATTGATTTGGGTTGGGAAAAAGAAGAAGTTACCTTGTGCTTTGCAGAGAGAGAGATTTCTGGTTTGTTATGTGAGCGAGCGGCTGATTTTTGTGTTTAAGTTTAGGGTTTGGTGGCATTTATAGTAAGGGAAATGAACGGATGAAATTAGTTTAAAAAATGAAGGGTCTTGATAATTGGGTATATATATTTTTTTAAATGTAATTTTTATTTGGTAATTAATATGATAATATGTGGTAATACGATGAATTCGATACGATTAGTCGGTACGGTAAATTCGATAAATCGGTTTTTTATATCTAAAAACCAAAACCAACCAAATTTTTTAAGGTATTTTCCGGTTTCAGTAAAATCGATTTTCGGTATTTCATAATATGAAATCAAAACCATTTTTCCTCGGTCCAAAACGGTACGGTACGGTAAAAATTCGTACCGGTTGCACCCCTAAATATCCCATAAGTCGCTAAAATGACAAAATCAATTAATTCAAGCGATGGTGAGTATTTCATAACTCGATGTTTCCAAATAATTTTAATTAAGCACACAACTTGAGTTAGAAGATAGCGCAACATATAGCAAAACTATTGCGTTTTATTCAAGCTTTGCCATTATCGAAATACGAGAAAAAAAATCTCGGAATAATCAATCATATAGAAATATCCATAGTAATGCAAGCGAATATATTTAAATTTCAAAATCAAGCATTTTCCAATAATAAAATAATTTTCAATAAACATTCATCTCCCTCTAAGGGATACCAATGAAGACATGTATGCATATAATAATTATGGTGCATCTTTTTGAGAGATAAAGATATAATCAATAATTTCTATCATAAAATTATTTTTCACAAGTCTCGATATATTCACAAATCAACTTTAAATTCAGTAATCATGTGATTTTCAATCAAGCTAAAATATCTCAAGTGTTAATTTCTTTCAACAACAATATATCCATAAATAACAATTTCAATAATCATAAGACTTTTTCATTTTTCAATGGAGCATGAATATCTCAAATGTCATTTTACTTTTAAAAAAAATCAAGAAAGTCAATAATATTCAAACAATGGGACTAATCTTCGAAGCTTTGAAACAAAGATAATATGTATACATATATGACACCAAGTGTTGCTTTCTTTAAAAAAAATATTCTTCATGAATTCCAATAGCTAATTGTAATAACCCTCTCTTCCGATAGCCCATTTTATCCTTAATTACCATGTGTAGTAATTAGTTATTATCTGGTAAGATGCTGAGTAAATATTAATTTGATATGTCAAGTCAATATTTACTAATATGTTGTGTAGTTACCTCGTGAGTAGATAAAATGTTCATGTGGTGATTTTAATGTCATAAAGACTTAAAATGACCTTTTGGTTTATTATGAAACCGGAAGTAAAATGAGTTATAAAATCTCCAAATAATAATTTGGATAGTGTAGTTAGTCCCGGTAGGTGTGAGACAGTCAAAATAAGTGCCATATTGTATTTTGGCATTTCGGGCACTTTTGACTGGTTTTGGCTTAAATAGTGTAGTCGCGTATTAGTATATCGCGTATTAGCATTTTAAGTTGGGCTTTTTAGACTTAAGCCCCGTTTTATTTCTCCACCCCTATTCCCATTCTTCCATTTTGCACAATTGAGCCCTAGAGAGAGTAGAGAGAGGAAGAGAACTTGGGAGAAAAAGAGAGATTGGAGCTTGGATTGTTGCCTCCTTCTTCATCAAATCAGATTCTTACCTTGAGGCAAGTAAACTACTTGCAAATTTATGGTTTAAGTAGAATAAATTGCATTGATATTTATGATTTAGAAATGTTAGGGTTTTTGTTGGATTTTTGGGTATTAACCCTTGGAAATGGATTTGGATGATAAATGATGTTTAAGGTTGGTAGATAGATGGATTTAGAATGTAGAAATTGCAGCCAATGATTTCGGTTGGGGTTGGTTTTGGTGTTGGACCAATTTTGGAGTTCAAGACTCCATAGCCATTCTTGGCATTTTCGCAGGGGCGAATCGATTCGGCCCCTTGGGCGAATCGATTCGCATAGATGCAGAGTCCCAGGTCGTGTTGTCCGAATCGATTCGGATTTAGACCGAATCGATTCGGCAAATGCAGAAACCAAATTTTGTTGTCCGAACCGATTCGCTGGGGCGAATCGATTCGGCCCTTTGGGCGAATCGATTCGGTTCCAGCAGTTTTGGGGTCTTTTTCTTCTTAATTTTAATCCTTATTCTTTAGGATTAGGACCTAGGAAACTTCTTTAAAGAAGTAAACTTAGAGTCCTAGAGTAGTTATGGAGTTTGGTTGTTGCCCTGGACTAGAAATGGGTTCATCCGGGGTTTATTTCGGGGAGGTTTCAAGTGATGTTAAGGCATTACTTCTTTTATTTAAACTTGTAGAAGTTTGGAAGTTAGATACCCTAACTTGGAGACTAGAAGGGCTTATCAAGTTACTTAGGCCTTGGAGATTTGTAGGATCATAATGATCATTTGGAGATTTAATCGGGGATTGTAATTTGAGGAATAAATGATAAAATTCGATGGGAATTAGGTTCGCATAAAATGAACCCATAGGTGTTTAAAGATAATAGGTCAATTTAGAATGAACCCCGTTGTTTAATGATATTAGGTTTAATAAAAAGAACCAATCATATGATTAATGGAAATGGATTTTTGGAAATAAAATGATGATAAATGTAAATGTTAATTTACTGTTACACACCTCTCTAAATGACATCATAAGGGAAGTTCGCTCGTGAGGTGAAGCCCCCTGGCTAATGAATGCAGGGTGGATATAGTCCTAGGCCATGGGAGCGCTTATGGTTGTATATTTTCTGCGGGGGGTAGGGAGATTCCAGGTGTGGTCTTGGCTACCACGCAGGCTCATGGCCGCTTCCCGACGTATTGCGATAGGTGCCCAGGTTGTCTTATGTTAGGCCCTGGAAGATGATGGTCATTTAGGGGCGCGCTCAGTGGGGAAACCCGGACGGGCGGTCTTAGATATCGTTATATGTATATGGTTATAACTATATTTTCATCAAGTTGGACTTGATGGTTGTTAAACGCCACAAAGAGCGTATGAATGCCACAAAGAGCATAAATATGTGCCAGGAAGAGCACGGGAATAATATATGTGCCATAAAGAGCACTTGATGTAAATAATATTCCTAATAAGGAATGGAAAGATAAAATGGGAAGTTTTAATTATGAATAGAAATTATAACTTCTTGACTTAACCAAATATATGGTTTTATTCCTAATAAGGAATGTCTGAAGGAAATGGAAATTATATTAATAAGGAAGGGTTTTAAATTAAAGTGCTTTACCTTCTATCCTTGCTTGTAATTGTAGATAGCATGTCATGTGATCATCCTCATTATTCATGTAGAACTGTTCATATCTATCATGCTTTTTATTCTTCTAGAAATCATATAGAACCCGGCCCTGACCGGTTTACTTTCTTGTTGTATATATATATATTATTGTATCCGCTCAGGTGCTCCACCGCAAGGACGCCCGACTTGACTTTTCCAAGTTCCTTGCACCTTCGACGAGCTGTAAGACTTTGCGGGTTATTACAAGATGTTGTATTAGACGCTTTCATTCTTGTTATCCTAGATATGATCGGGTCTTGTCCCTCGGGCGTGTGGCCCAAACAATTGTATTTGATTAATGGTTGTACTATGTAAGACCTTTTATATTGTTGTACGTTGTCTTATGTAGCTGTGGACCGACAGCTTATTCGGTCCATTTGTGTACCTTCATTTTAGTTATATTATATGTTATCTTTTGGAATTCCACTTGCTCGTCAGACTGGGTTGTTAGTTTAAATTTTCATAACCGCATTTTTTAAAATTTTACACTTTTTGGCAACCCGTTTTCTGATTTATTGGGTGGTTTTCCCGTATACTCAGTTTATATTTGTGATGCTGAGAATGACAACCTAATTTTGCTTTGTTATATTTCCATCATTGACAACCTTGAAACATGTCCAAATTTTCCTTTCCATTTATAAATTTCTCAAGACTACTTGTCAAATCCTCAACATGAAATTTTAGCTTATTGTTTTCAGATTCAAGTATTTCAAGAGATATGCTACTAGTATTTTCTATTTTCAGAATTTCAACTTCATTTCTCAAAGAATGATTTTCTAATTTCAATTAATTAATTTCTTTCAAGTACAAATCACTTTTTTAGAAAGTAATAAATGAGATTTTTTAAGTTCAATGTATTTATTTTTTAGTTCTTCAAAACTATCACAAAATTCATCAAACATATTTTGCAAAGCCTCATAATCATCTAGTTTATCATTATCACTATCACTAGATGAATCAAGGTTAGAATGTACCGTATCTTTCAAACCTATGAAACAAGAGTTTGTAATATAATCATTTTGGCTTGAAGACTCATCAACATATTCACTCTCATTTGAATTCTGCATTTCTTCTCGCTCAATTATTCTCATCTCATAAATAACCTCTGATCCTACCCAAATATCCTTAGCATATTCACAAGAAGAAATTTTGTTATACATATCAATATGTAATGAACAATATAACATATTTAAGGCTTTAGCATTTAACTGAATTTCCTTGATATCTAAATCACTTAAATTATTTTCGTTTTCAGAAATATGTGAACTATTTATAATTACTCTCCAAATTTCATAATCACAAGATTGAATAAAATATTTCATTGGATTTTTTCAATATGAATAATTGTTTCCACAAAATAGAGTAGGTATAATAATGGACTGACCTTCAGCAAAAAAGGGATTAGAAAAGTTTTCCATAAATCATTTTTAACTCTAAGATGGTTAAATAAAAAACTAATCAGAGCACTAACTCTGATACCAATTGTTGCCCAGAAAAATACTCAAGAGGGAGGGGGGTGAATTGAAATTTTGCAAACTTTTTGAATTAATTATAATTTCAATAAATATTTAATTTAAAACACTTAATCCAAAATTTAGATTAATAAAAAATAAATTATTTGACCAATGAAAATTAACTAAATACCACTAATTAATTTAAACAAGATAAATCACATATTTCAACACCCACTAAATAAATCATCAATTTTCGTATTTAATAAAAATTAATATCCTGAAATAAATTTACCAAAATTTTGGATTTAAATAACTTGTAAGTTTAAGTGCTTAAAAAATAAAATTAAACAATCACAAGCATATAAATAAATTTAAATGCTGAAAATAAATGACGCCGTATTTTTAACGTGGTTCGACCAAATTTCGACCTACGTCCACACGCCAAGAGCAACTTCCGTCTCCCGCGCTTCACTATCGTGATCCACTAAGGCAGGATCAAACCTACAATGTACAATCGAGCAGCTGAACCAAGCTACTTGTACAACCGAAGCTAATCACCGAGCTTCAAAATAATGCTGGAGTTTTTAGTACAAAGTTTGGATGTCGAAACATTATAAAATACAAATTGATCCGAGTTTCTTCTTGAGTGGGAGTTCACAATAAATCTTATTTTTGGCACTAGTCTTCTTCTTGAAATATTTGTAGCATAATAATGATTCTTGTGCTCTTCAAATTACTTATTAATTAACAAATAGCTGAGTATATTGATTTGTTATCTCAAATCTGAGTGTCAACTTGTGATGCCTTTCTTGAACGAGTGTATGAGCTGAATATAAATTCTAGCTGCTCTTTTGAACTTGTGTAAGGTGATTGTAAAAAATGTTGCTCTCTGATTCTAGTTTGGTTTCATTTCTATGTTTTTGTTCTTCTAAAAGTCTTCAACACACTGAATGTTTATTTGTACATGCCCAAATAAAAATAACCATTGGAGAAGAATATGGACCGAGAGCATGAACGTTGGAGCATTAATGGTGAACTGATAGAGAGAGAGACGTTAGAAGAAAATGAATAATGCAATGAACCCAATTCGTTTGGAGTGTGTTAACAGACATGCGATGAATAAAATATAACAAGGGTTTCTAACTTCTGCATTAGTGGGCCCAAAAGATTGATATTACAGTCCACTTGTGGACATCGAAGATTGAACAAAAAAAATTAGGTACAAGGCTCCTGTGTGTGTAAATTATCTGTACAACAGATATAAATAAATTATTTCACAAAATTAATTAAAATAATAGTTAGTTGAAGGAGTTCAGAGATTTCGTCCATATGCAGCTTATGGTTACCAAACTTAACTGACCAAACAAGTACACCATGTGAGGCTCATGTCAAAATCAGAAATGGAAGAGACCTCTCAAAGTGTCTTTAAAACACTCAAGAATAATTTTCCCAAAGTAAACTAGGGTCCATTTTAGAGAAAATGAACTGTCCGAGACAATTTTTTTTAAAAAAAGTTGGGAGCAATATTATATATAATTATGGATGTGTATTTAGTATATATTTATAGAAGTATAATTGTTTAATAAATGACATAAACGCATGGAATGAATAGATAAAAACTTAACCAAATATTATATAACCTAAGTAGTGAACCCAGATATCTCAGTCTAAAACTGTCAACTTAATGTAAAAAAAAAAAGGCTAGATATACTACATATAATAAATAGCGATAAAGAAATGTTAGTGTATGTGTCTCCTAATAAAGAATTATATATATATATATATAGAGAGAGAGATAGAGATAGAGAGGCTGGATCGTATACGGACCTAGTTTACGGACTGCTACCGTCCAAGAATTATCTAGGGACCGTTTTGTCTTTTTAGGACCACCTTTTGGGACCGCGATGTCTTTTAACTTCTTCTAAGTTTTGGGGAATATCAATTTTTACCCCAATGATTTCTAAAGTCTTTTAAGCTTATTTTAACGCTTAATTAATCTGGAAGTCTAAGTGTGGAAGTTTCAGGGCTACTGTTACTTCTTAAACTTCTTCCGTCACTATCGTATTGGAGTTCTGAATAGCGAGGATTATCTATATAAATAATTTCTTCCAGTAGTCTAGAAACTGAAAGAGGTTTTGATGGAAAATATTCTAGTCTTAAATACCTTATACGGTATCGTGGATTTATCTGTCTAGTTTCTTTATATATTTGATTAACAATATCAATTATATCGTTATATATAAATTCGTCTAAATTATTATCACCATAAGATGACAAAAATCTACGGTATGTTCTAGGGGCAGTTGTCTCTACGTTTTTAAGGAGATGGCGGATTCCTCTGGCTCTAATTAAAGTAGCCTTTATTTCAGCTAACCTTTTACGTCTAATAAATTTTAATACATCTATACTGTCTTCAAGTATCCTAGTGTATTCTTGATATTTTTCAGGTCTTGATAGTTCTTCTGCAAAATCTTCAGTTCTTAGTTTTTGTCTAAAGAGATCTCGGATCCCTGTTCTAATTATTTCTATTCTAGGTACTTCTCTTCCTAACCACTCAATGATCTGGTCTATGTATTTAAAAGTACCACCTGCATATACTAAAGCAGATTCTATAAGTTCTTTATCTTTAGGGTCTGTAAGAGTCCAGTCTTGAATTTCTCTAGTTAAGTCTAAACTTGTTTGATTAACAAATTCTAAAAAGTCTTTAGTGATTTGTAAGCTCATATAAGATTCTTCTTAAAACAATAATATGTAAAATAGTTAAGGGTTTGGTTCGAGTTTATACCTTCCTTCTGGTCTGCAATATCTTTATCTTCTTCCCTTTGTCTCTTCAGCCTTGCTACTATTCTTCTCCGGTCTCGGCCTCCTACAACTCTCTCTTTATGTGTCTCACCTCAATCCACTACTTTGGCGGTTGACCCGTTTCCTGCCTGTATGCCTTCACGCCTAACACCCAACTGGCTAAAGGCTCACGGCTAATCGGCACCTGACGGCGGTTCACCAGTATAACACCTTGTGTGCTACACCAGAGGTTCCACACAATAGTACTCTATGGACAGAAAGTTGGAGACAATTTGGAAAATAATAACAACTTAGCATAAGAGATTTCTGGAAAAGAAAACACTTTTATTGCATAGCATAAGTAAATACAACTCTCCCCTCTCCCCTAACTGTGAGAGGTTTACTCACTCATATACATATTACTTTCTACAAGCATACTCTCTCTAAAAGTCTAACAATCTCTCACTCTCTTCCTTCTTCAACTGCTGTCTAAAACATAAATGGACGCTCCCTTTTATAGATCAAGGGCACTACAATCGACTGGCAACCGGCTATCAAAAGAGATCCGGTTTAAAGAGATACAAATTATTAAAGTCTTATACTATTTGCTTTACATAAAGTAAATCTGTCGTTTAGCAATAATTCTAACCTAACGTCTTTGCAAGGGTCTTTTTCTTCTTTATGAAAAGAAGCAATCCGGGGGCCCGTGTGGGGCATGTCTGAGCTGCAAGCTGCAGGGGAATCTTATTATAGTCTTGTCGTCTTGCATAAGTCTTAGCACAGGGCATCTTCTATTTTCAATAATTCTTCAGCTAACGAGGGGTCCGTCTTATTCCATCCGTGTCTTCTTCTTCCTTGTCTTGGTTTGGTAGGGCATTGTTGAAAAATTCATCAATGAGGCCTACAGTTCTAAGGCTAGATGGTAAAGCTATCTCTACCATTTCTTTGGATTCTTTCTTGAGCCTTCCGTTCAATTGCTCATCAACTTGAATTATCAGGTCTTCTTTGTGGTAGGCAGTGTACCACCTGTCTTCTCCTGTTAATAACTCCATGATTTCTATGGTCTCCATGGCTTGAGCAATCTGGAGCTTCGACTTATCAACAATTAATTCTTTGGTCTCATCATCTGATAGAATCTCAACATCTTCGAATATATAACTGGAAAATCTAATAAGTCTAAATCTTTCAACTCTCATTCCTCTATAGGAACTTGGAGCAAGTTGGTAGATTCTGGCAAATAGAGGAAGGAAGTCTTCTACCTTCTTAATATACTCATGGACTATTTTTCCAAGAGCAACAGAGTCTTCAATGTCTTTTATCTGGGAAAGTCCAATGAACCCGTGGTCTGTAAGAGTTATATGAGCCATTTCTGATTTTCCAAAAAGAAATATTTTTGGGACGTCTTTGAAGAAACCTTTAATTATTAAGGCATCTCCATTTATTTATGATAATAACAAATTAAAATGATCAATAATGTTATTAGTTTCCTTTTTATATTCTTCTGTTAATGGAAGATTATTATGACCAAATGGTATAACAATCTTAGTCTTAAAAGTCTTTTTCTGATAACAGAAATCTAAGCGCAGTTGGAGAATCCCCGGGTTTGAAATAATAATCTCAAATTAAAATATTTAATTTCCTTTTTAAACAAATGCGGAAGCGTTTAAATACAAGTGATGGTTCCACAAAACAACAAGGCCGGGTTTTAATATCTTAAGAAACAAATTAAAACAACATAATTCAAGTCCTAGAATTTTGCCTAAGTCATGATTATTCATTTAAACAAAGTTAGGCGAAACCATTATTAATGCAAATGACTTGAATAAACCAATTTTAATCCAATATTAAATTAAAGTCCCAATTTAAATTAGTGTGAATGTAAAACCAAATTTTATCTTGAAATTAAACCTAAAGCATGCGTTCTAAGTGATATAGAGCAAGATAAAATCAACAGTCACACAACACCGCGATGTACGAGGAAAACCCCACTAACGGGAAAAAACCTCGGGACGGCCCTAGCCACAAATCCACTAAAAACGGTTTTACAAAATACAAGACAAAAGACTTACTTCCTAAACTCGAAACCTCTCAAGCCGTGATGCTTCTTCTTGTATCAACCTCCAATTAGCAGATAACCAACGGAGCTCCACCGTGGTCTCGGACTTCACCGATCGGGCAATTAGGCACACCGTCACCCCAACATGGAGCCTTTCTCCAAATGGGTAGAAATGAAACGAACTTCTCTTCAATTCGGTGTAGAGAAAAACCGGTGCCAAAACAATCTCCAAGCAATTGATATCTATATATGGAACTTGGAATAAACGACAATGGGTGTAAACTAAGTGTTTAAATATTTTTTCTTTAGGATGAAGAACACTTAAAACATGAACATTTTCCTTTTTGGAATGATCTCTCAAACTCTCTCTAAGAGATGTATTAGAATGGAAAAGTTGTCTAGGAAAATGTGTTTCCCGCACATAATAAAGTATGAAAAAGTTGGTTGAAAACCAAGTGGAGAAGTGGGGAAAAAACTATCAAAAACTGCTCAAAACCGTTCCCGCCTGACGTCTCGTTCGAACGAACTTGACTCTCGTTCGAACGAGACTTCTAACGAGCGACCAGCCTGGGCTCGTTAGAATCTCGTTAGATATCTCGTTAGAACGAAAACTCGTTCGAACGACATATCGAACGACTGTCCAGCTTAGGGTCGTTGGCAAACTCGTTCGAACGAACCTGGTTCGAACGACAAAACTCGTTCGAACGAAATCTGGTTCGAACGAAAAAACTCGTTCGAACGACATTTCTAACGAACTTCCAGAAAGTTTGTAAAATTTGATTTTGGCCCAGAAACTTTTATAAACTTTTATATACTTATTTTTAAGTTTCTAATTGATTCTTTCTTAAAAATAAAATGCAGTTTTAATTCACCTAACACCCAATGCAAATTGTTCCAAGCTCCTATATACATATAAATACGTTCATACCTTGGGAGCATGGAACCTAAGTTGATGACGTACAAACGAGGCACATAAACTACGGCATGTTGATGATGCTTTATACTCTTTGCCGCTACGTCTTCAACAAACACTTCATAGGTCTTGAATATTACAATTAAATAAAATCCTATGAATAAATGTTTTTGTCCGGAATTGAGCCAAAACTATATATGGACTCAATTGGAAATTTGTGTCCTTACAAATCTCCCCCTTTGGCTATTCCGCGACAAAAACCAAACAAAAATCCTAAAGGGCCGTCAAGCTCTACTAGACTCAAAACATAACCCGCCCAATCTTGACTCAACCCAAGGATCAAACTCTTTGCCATAGAAAGATGCCGCTTTAGAATAATTCCTGCACACTTAAGCAAACTCATCAAACGCATAGGGAATATCAAAATATTTAATGCAATTAATTAATTACTCCCCCTAAATTAATTCTCCCTTTTAAACATATGACCTACTTAGAAAGACGTCTCCCCCTAAGATAAATCTCCCCCAAACGAAGATACGATAATAATAGGATTAGATACCATTTCTCCCCCTATCATCATTATCATCATTCTCCCCCTTTTTGTTCGGGAATAGGCAAAGGATTAAAGAACTAATAAATAGCATGTTGAAGCTTAAAGTGGTTAGACATGAAAGCATATGGACAATTAAAGCAAGGCAAAGACAAACAAATATCATATATATATATATACTATAAATATACCAATAAGGACGTGCATATATAGATAGATATAAACACACACATGACACAAAATACAATAAGTTTTCACACTCGTATGGCAAAAATGTGTCATATGGAAACGGAAGTGTAGGGGTGTGAACTAGCAACAATTAAATTTAGACCCAAACACTTAAGAAACGTTCACGGAGTTCTCATTTGATTGCAAACTTCATCACAGTTAAATATAACCTCATGTGACAATATAAAGATTGAACTCAATGAACAAACATACACAATGCATACAAGCCTAGCATGATGATGATTCTACAAACCAAATAGAGTCATGACATTAAAGACAACTAGGATAAACGGACATTGTGCAAACCGTTGATATACCATCCAATTCTCCCTCAATGAGCATATATATTCTTTTGTTTGTGAATGAATATATCAAACAAACATAGGCCTTGGCAATTGCTTTCTGTTTAATGCCAAATATTCTGTTTTTAGGCCTTTGGATCACGAATTTCTTTTAGATCCAATCAACGGTGGCTTACTATTCGCAAAGGATCACTTAGTCCTTTCGGAGCCCTTCCCCGTGCATATTTAAATTTATCATGTTTTTCATTTTTCGCACAAATCTCACATGCAACGGATTTTGACATGCACTAGTCCTCCTAGGTCATAGATATGTAGATGACTAGATTGATAGGAGAACGCCTCAAAAAGCTCAAATATAACATGTGACATTAAGATTTCAAAAGATCTCGTGCATGTGTGAAAAGAGGCATATGAAATAGAATCCATTTAAACAATACAAAATCCAACTACTCCATATAAAACATGGTAAAGAACATTTTAAGGATTGAAAATCTAAACCAAAAGTTCTAGCCACATGGAAGCGTAAACGATAGGATTCAAACACAAATATATGCCACATAAAGTGTGTCAAACAAAAATACACACCAAACAAAATCTTTTTGAGTTTTTAACATTTTTAATCAAAAAAAATATTTACTCAAAAGGACAAACAAAAATCATTTGTATTTTTCATTAAGCTTAAATGAAATAAATAAAACACAAATGATAAACAAAAATCTTTTTATATTATGCAGTCGATTCAAACACAAAATATAATACAAAAAGATAGACAAGTCATAATTTCTAGCATGTGATATGAAATAAGGCAATGACTAGAAAATGACTAAACAAGCATACAATTAGCATATGAATATAGCATGAAGTACAAACGCTAAAGTATGCAACCACTAACACATTCATCCTTTAGATTTAGCAAGGGAGGAAGGATGTGAAAGTAAATGAGAATCAAAATCCCTATTTTGTAAGGCAACAAAGTCGGATTTCCTAACCCAAATTAATGAAGAATTACTATCTTGGGGTGTAGAAACGTTAGCTATCGTGGTTGCTTTACTATGGGATTTTCTAGGAATTCGTTTAAGATCAAAACAAAATTTCTTATGATGACCTTTTCGACCACAATGTGAACAAGTGAAAACATGTCGAAAAGATTTACCTAAGGAGTGATCTTGAAATGCATTCCTAGTAAATTCTCCTAAAATGTTGGTTTTGACTTTAGGGTTAAATTCATTACAAGTATTGAAGCCTAAACCAAAAGTGTCATTTTTAACTTGGACCGTTCCTAACATTTTATCAAGTTTTTCCGAACGACATTCCAAATCAAATTTGACATTACTAGAATCTTTTAATTTATTTTCTAATTCTAAAATGTTAGATTCTAGTAAAAAATTTCGCTCTTCAAAAGCAAGAAGCTCCTTTTTCAAGGATTCCATTAAACCCCTAAGGCTATCTCGCTCGCCTTCTACATAGTTAAGCTTCTCTTGAAGAGTCCTCTCACGTGTCCTAAGGTCTTCTATTAAGTCACTTTCATCAATGACCTTGACACTCTCTCTTAAACTCGCTTCTAACTTCAAATTAGCTCTTTTTAATTTAATAGATTCTTTATATAATTCATGAAAAGCATTTTGAAGTTCACTCTCATCAACCTCTTCTTCATTTTCACTCTCTCTTTCTTCTTCACTCTCACTATCATCAAAAATAAGAGAATCATGTACAATGACCTTGGAAGTGGCATGTGCTATAATTTCATCGTTCGATGAGTTCTCATTATCACTCACATGACTAGCCATAAAAGACACAAAATTTTTCTTAGTGGGGGAATCGGGCTTTTCTTCCTTATCACTATCACTAAGGGTTGCATTATATGCAGTGGGTCGTTTACCCTCTTTCCTTAGTTTAATGGGGCATTCATAAGCCCTATGGCCATAACCTTGACAACCAAAACACTTATCAGACTCGTCCCTATCTAAATTGTCATTGCTAGGTTTAGGGATGTTTTCGGCTTTAGAAAACTTCTCGCTTTTATCATGTTTAGAAGATTCAAATTTCTTAAAATCATTTTTATATTTATCTTTGTTGAATTTAAGAAATTTTCTAAATTTACGAGCAAATAAAGCCATATCTTCCGAGTCACTATCACTATCGCTCTCTACTACTTGTTTAACCTCTTTTCGGGCTTTTAAAGCAACGCCCTTTTCGATTTTCTTTTCATTTTTAGAGGGAAACATATCCAGTTCATAGGTTTGTAAATCACCTACAAGCTCTTCTAATTTCGTAGAGGCTAAAGTGGGTAAAGAATTTAAAACGGTCACCTTAGGAATAAATCTATCGGGTAGGGACCTTAAAATTTTCTTTACTACACGGTTGTCAGGTATTTTCTCTCCCAAGTTAAAGGATGAATTAACAATATCTGAAAGTCTAGCATAAAATTTATCAAAGGTTTCTTTTTCATCCATTTTGATAGTTTCAAATTGAGTGGTGAGGTTTTGGAGTTTAGAAGCTTTAACGACACTCGTTCCTTCATGAGTTAATTGTAAAATATCCCAAGCTTCTTTAGCGGTTTCACACGTCATAATACGTCGGAATTCATCCGGTGCGAAAGCGCTAAATAAGGCATTTAAACCACGGGAATTAAAATTTGCAAGCTTAAACTCATTTTCGGTCCATCTATCGACGGGTTTGGGAACTTGTTCATTTTCAATCAAATGTGTTGGTGGAGTCCAACCGTTAACAACAGACATCCAAACACGTTCATCGATAGATTTAAGTGCCGATTTCATGCGCGCTTTCCAATACGCGTAGTTTGAACCATCAAAAATAGGAAATTTTGAAAATGGGGAAAAATCCATTTTAGCCAAAAATTAAAGGATCTTTAACGAAATAATTTATCGTTTTTGGCTCTGATACCAATTTGTAAGCGCAGTTGGAGAATGCCCGGGTTTAAATTAATTCTCCCTTTTAAACATATGACCTACTTAGAAAGACGTCTCCCCCTAAGATAAATCTCCCCCAAACGAAGATACGATAATAATAGGATTAGATACCATTTCTCCCCCTATCATCATTATCATCAAGAAATCAGTAGGTCTAGTTTTGGAGGTTTCTCCAAGAGTCTGAGCATAAGTCTGAGTCTGAGGTCTAGGTGCAACAGTACCATTGAGCTGGGTAACTGCAAGTCTTTGAGTCCTCATGAATCTGGCAATGGCTACCAAATTTTATTTGAACTCGATCCATAGTCTATTATTCACATTCCACCATATGACGTCTATAAGAGTATTTTCATCTTCGGAAAATTCTCGTCTAAATTTGATCAAGTCTGGGTATCTTTGATCGGGTCTATATTGGGGAAAGTACATCTTTCCAATGAGTCTATTTGAGAAATTATCTCTTGTCTAGATTTTCCAGGAGGAACTAAGATATCATCAAAGTTCTCTAGGATAGGTCTTTCTTGAGAATCTTGAATATGCGTTGGTCTTTGCGTTATACCAACATTTGGTCTTACGCGTCTAAGATAGTCTGCGACGTCTTCCCTGTTTAGTCTATTTGTTCCAGAGGAACTCATGTCTTCTAGGTCTTCTGTTTGCAACATAAAACATGAAATAATGTTAGTGTTAGCAAACATTGGCTCTCTTGATATAATGTCTGGAATGGTATTTTTACTTCCCTTAATATGAATAACAGAGAAGTCATAACCATTAAGCAATTGTTGCCATCTAATTAGTCTATTAGTTCTTGATTTGGATAAGTCTAAATCTCTGAATTTTACTGCATAAGAAGAGTCAGTATAAACAGTAAAATGTTTAGGTCTAAGAAACAACATATATTTTTCTATTGCCCTTACTATGGCTAAAACTTCCTTTTCATGGGCAGTATATCTTGTTTCTGGGTCTGTAAAGGTTCCAGAACTATGTCTACAACGTTTCTTCTTTTTTGTCTGATGATCAATGCCAAAGTATACTGCTCCCCATTATTTATCGGAGGCATCTGTTTCTACTATAAACTGGTCTTCTGCATTAGGCATTTAAAGTAAATGAATGTTCTTGACTGCATCTTTAATTTGTCTTATTACTTCAAAATCATCTTTAGTCCAATAAAAGGGATTGGTTTTGTCTGTTCCTTTTAATTTGAATGTTAAGCTTTGTCTTTTTGAAGGAAGGTCTTTAATAAAGTCTGCAGCACAATTAAGCAATCCTAAAAATGATTGTAATTGTTTTCTATCTATGAGTTGGTCTGGGAACTCAAGAATCTTCTTAGTTATGTGTTCTGCCAAGGATAATTTTCCTTTATTAATATGCATTCCCACAAAGTCTATCTCAGTCTGAAATAATTGCATTTTCCTTTCGGAGATAACAATACCATGTTTGTCTAATTCTAAAATAATCTTTTTAAGATGGTCTACATGCTCTGTCTCAGTCTTACTTGCTACAAGAATATCATCTATGTAAACAAGGCAAAATTCTGAATAAGGTCTAAATATATTATCCATTCTTCTTTGGAAAACTTGAGGAGCATTCAAGTATCCAAATGGCATTACTAACCATTCGTATTTTCCTTGGGGCACACTAAAGGTTGTCCATGTAATACTGTCTAGATGCATCTTAATTTGCCAGAAGCCTGATTTGCAATCAAACTTACTGAATATAATTCTATCTTCGATTAAATTAATCAAATTATTCTTGTCTGGTATCTTATAAGAATCAAATTCACAATTCTTATTTAATTGTCTATAGTCTATAACCATTCGTCTTTTCCCTCTTTTACGTTCAGATTCATTTTGAACATAGAAGGCTAAGATATTATGTCTACTTTTACTTTCTCTAATAATGCCTAACTTAAGCATTTCATATATGTCATTCTTAAATTCTTCCCTATCTTCTTGTGAGTATCCTTTCTTATAGGTTCCACCATTAATAGTGGCGTCTGGATTAATAGGGATGATTTCACAATAGCTTTGGTCTTTATCCCACTTAGCGATGGGATTTTCTCCTAAAGTAGGCTCTGCTAGTTGCCTAATCGTTTCCTTTTCTATTTCTATATCCATTTTCTTCTGTTTGGATATAGCTTGGACATGTAATAAGGTCTGCTGGGCTTGATCTAAAATGTCTTGTTGTATAAGCGCTATTTGCTTATAACACTTTTGGTCTGGACACTTACATTCTTTTTGTAAGGGTTTAGTAATTTCGAAGGCTTCTTGTTCGGTTGTAGGTCTAGGTCCACCATGCTCAGCTGAAGAACTATGATGTTTAATGGGTCTATAATTTGGTTTGACCTGCATAAGGTCAAAGGCAGTCTTATAATCTATTAAAGGAGCTTTAATATTAAATTCCTCTTGGTCTCTAATTAATATCTTATCGTTATACTGAGTATAAGGATGATATTTACTAATAAAGTCTTGTCCTAAAATAATGTTTCCTGTGAAACTAGGACGAAGATCCATTATCCAAAACTGATGATTAACGGTTTTGTTGGTCTGATTTCCTAATTTAAAATAAATAGGAATAGTCTAAAAATATAAGGTAAATGGATCTCCATTAGCCACTTACCATAGATTTTTTGAGTACTTTCTAAAAGGTAGTCTTCAGGGAAGGCATTAGTCTTACAAATACTCTGAGAGCACCCTGTATCTATGAAAGGCTGAAAGTCTATTAGGATAGTCTTTATGTTGAATAAATAATTCTACAAAACAAGCATGTGGTTTAGTAGAAATTCCTAAATTGTTCTTTTCTAAAATAAATATTCCTTTCTGGGGTTTATCTATAAAATCTAAAGGCATTTGGTCTTCTGAACTACTATTAGAATGGTATTCTTCTAAATCATAGGAAATTCCTTTTCCTTTGAAGTCTTCATTTTCTTGCAATCTTTTGGCTATATTTCTATCAATGTCTTGATAATATGTTTTAATATCTAAGTCTATTTGAGCGTCATATTGGTTAGTATAGATTGCTCTAAATCTAATTCTCCAACAGTCTTCATAATAGTGTAATTGACAAACAATACAAACCATAAATAATTCCGTTTGTATAGTCTCAAAACATTCTACACATCTAAAGTCTTTCTTGCAACATTTCATCTCAAGCGTGCAAAAACGTCTTTCATCAAAGTAACATCTAGGTATATAGGTTAGTAACTCAGGATTACTAACTGTCCATCTTTTCTTTAAAAAGGAGCTTAATATACACTTATACCAAGCGTCTTCAAAGTCTATATATTCATCATCTAGATCGCCTTGATCAGTCTGCATCATATATAAGTCTAGAGTATCCTGAGAGTCTTCATACCCATCAGTATCACTATAGTCTTCTGAATCACTGTCTGTATATGCACTATATATACTAGTATTATCATCATCTTCTATGTCTGATATTTCTATAGCGTGTAGGATATCTAATTCTTCTTGATCTGCATAGTCAAATATTGTATTAATAATTTTAATACCTTCTTTATCTTTCTTATTAGGGCAGTCTTTAGCAAAGTGTCCTTCTTTGCCGCAAGTCCATCATTCTTTGGTGACAGTCTTAGATTGAGCTGCATCTTTTTCTTTCCTATAATTAGGAACCTTCTTATACTTACTAGTATTCTTCTTAAAATATCTTCTTTGGTTAAATCTATTTTTCTTAGTCTTAGGATTATTTTCTCTAAAGGTAGTAGATTGTCTAAATTTATACTTCTTTGGTAATCCTAAAGGTCTAGTCTTAAACTTCCTATATTTCCATTCTAATTTCTTTTTGAATTTTTTAGATTCACTTCCACATCCCCATTGGATTGGAGCGATGTCTCTTTCGTCTTTGATCGGAGGGATCTGTTTGAAAGTTTCTTCTATTAACTTTCCTTGAGTTATATCACGTCTTTTAGATATGATATAGTCTTTGGCGAAATTGATTCTTTCACCAAGGGAGTTGTTGATGTAAAAAACTAGATTGCTCTAATTATTCAATCACAGATAAATAAATAAGACAAAGATTTTTAAAGTGGTTCGGCTAGGAATAAAGCCTACGTCCACTGTTATGTTATTGTGAGTGTTTGCAGAATTCTTGATTACAAGTTCTCTCAAGAAATTCCGGTCCCCTTGAATGGGTTTGATACAAGGTATTTATAGCCTTGAGGCTGTACATGAAAGGTTCGATACATTAAATGATATACATGTAAAAAGGTAATACATTTAATGCAGCGTGTGCGTCAAGAATATAAGCATTCAATGAATATCTGAACTGTTGATTATCTGGCAATTAATGGTGCGATCGAGGTGCAGCTCGGACCGCCATAGCTGCTCGCTGATCAAGAGTTCCTCGGAGAACTAGAGTATCTCGGTGCGTTAGAGTACCTCGGTGCATTGGAGTTCCTCGGTGTGCTATAGTTCCTCGTTGTATCCTCGTTGCTCGGAAAGAAGCATGGTTGGTCGGGAAATGAACTTCCTCGCTGCTATCGTGCCACGTAGATTGACACGTGTCTGCGTATTATTCGTCCACATCAGCATATTAATTTTGGTATCAACAGAAACCCCCAATGTTTCATATTTCGAACTTTGAGGAGTATGGAACATTCTTTCTCGGTATATGGCAATATTAAATGACTTTCCTGGGTTTCAGGAACATTGTGTTCAAATCTCCTTCTCATTTTGCAGCTTCCGCCTTTCTTTTGAATTTTTTATAAGCGCTTCGGTCTCCGTGCAGTTTTTGTCCTTTTAGCCGCCGGAAGTTCAGTAGTTTCTTTTTGGTAATCATTTCTTTCGCTGCTTCCCAATGCAAAGTATTTAAACTTCTTAGGTAACCATACCGTCTTCTACGTTTTCCAATTTTCTGCCTTCAAGCTTTCTATTCTCTCCTTCTCTCTTGTGCGTTCATCTTTTCCTTCGTTAGTTGTCAGCAGACCTCCTTTCTTCCTGTAAGATCTTTTTCCTTTCTTCTCTTTTATTTAGTATGGTTTATATTGTGGAGTCTGTTGAGAAATTTCGTTCTGATTTTTCCATTCCTTCATGGGTAACTTTAGAGGTTCTTTCTGAGCCTTTAGATTACTTCCGATTGCCTGAGGGACATTGGTTCCCCAGTCTTTTTATTGCTGAATGTGGTTTTTCCTTTCCACCAAATCCATTGTGTCTTGAGTTTTGTCAATATTTTGACCTTGTCCCTGCAAAAATAGCCCCCAATTCATGGAGAATAATTAATGGGGTACACAAATTAAATCTAACTCATGGGACTCGTATTGGGATCCCTGAGATTATGTATTGCTATAAGTGGGCCACTCTAGATAATATTTATTATTTAAAAACTAGGTTTCTGAATAGGGCTCTTGTAGTTAACCTCCCTGACTCAAATAGAGATTATTTTGAACATGGGTTGGTTATAAAAAATTGGCAATATGCCCCTTTAGCTGGAAATGAAGTATACAACGGTCCCAGATGTCCCCCATATGGCAATGGGATAGGTTTATTTTTCATTTTATTTTACTTATGAAATTATGCTTTCATCATGTTTGACAAAATGTATGACTGATATCTCAATATGTGTTTATTTGCAGTTGATAGAAAAAGAAGAACTCCAAAAGAATCGGAGGTTAATATCAAGCATCTGAACTTATCTGGGGTTTGCACAAGAATATTGCAGACGAACACATCAGGTCTGCCTCATATCTGCTACAGTATAAGAGTTACACAACCTCTTATACTGCTCGCCCTGTTGAACCAGCTTCAACTCCAGAAGGTTCATCTTCAGATTCTCATCTTCCTTTAAGTCAAAAGATGGGTAAGAAAAGAGCTCCTCCTGCTCTCTTTGATGATGTTACTTCTGTTGCTGGGGCCAAGAAAAGTAAAACTGACGCCCCAGAGGGGACTAAAAAAGTGGATGCTGGGTCTTCTAAAGCTGCCGAGAAGCCCCCAGTGGTTCCGAGCAAAAAAACTGCTCCTGTAGATGTGATTACAATTTCCCCGACCAAAACCTCTTTGGTTGAAGGCTCTGATCGCCCGTTGAAGAGATTGAGGAAATCATCCTCAGTTACTCCGGCTGAAACTGCCTCCTCCTTACCTGCTGGTGGTACTGATGTTCCAAACATCACTCTTCCAAGTTCTGCAATGAGCTCGGTCGTACCCGAGGTCCATGGTATTGATGAGAGAATTCCTAGGGATATGCTGACATCCTTAGCTGCTCGTCACCTTGCTTCAGTAAATTTCTTATACTTCTGATTTTTCTTTCTTTCTCTGAAAGCTTGCATTTCGTATTGACTTTGCTATTTTTCTCATCTTTCAGTTGGTGAACTGTTTTAATAATATTGTGAAGAAGGATGAAGCTATTAAAGCTTCAAGCTCCTCGTCAGGCATAGAGGATGCTCTGTTGGGTTTGACCCAGTCTTTAAAGGAATCTCGTCAACAGTATGTTGACGAAAAAGCTGTTTGGGAGAAGAAATTAGCTGTGGCTGAAGCTGAGAAGGTGAAAATGACTGAAACCTCCAAAAATTTGGAGGAGAAAGTTAAAGGTTTAGAGGTTAAACATCGGGAATATGATGGCCAGCTGAAAAAGGCAGAGGAAGAGTTATCTACCCTGCGAGATATCAAGGTCAAAAAAGAGGAATTGGAGGTGAAGCTCTCCTCGGAGAAGTTGAGGAGAAAGGTCGCAATCAAGAAACATTTCAGTGCTGGTTGGGAGAAAGGATGGGAGAGAGGGATAGCTGCAATGACATCCCAAGTCCAATATGGGAAGTTGAAATACTTCCACGATGGCTGGGTAGCTGCTCTGCAAGAGCTGAAGGTCCAAGACGATTCTGAGCTATTCCAACAACATCTCCCTGGTCCTCCTCCACTAATTGTGGAAGAAGAAGAAGATGAGCCTGCCTCAGATGAATCTCCTATGGCTACGGGTGACCCAGTCTCTGCTTCTCAACCCTCTATCAACGAGGACGTTTCTTCCATGCCTCCTCCTCCCGAAAAGATTCTTGCTGATCAAACCGTTGTTACCACCGAGCAACCGAGCTCCTCGTCCCAGCCTCCCGAGAAAGTTTTGGGGGACAAGGAAAAGGTGTGAAGTTGTTCGGTATCATTTCTATATTTTCTTACTTGTAATCGAACAATGTAACTTTTTGATGATCTAATAAAATACATCTTCGTTTCTCTTCTTTGTTGATACTCTATCTGCTCTTATTTATTAATTCCTGCTTCCTCTTCTTTATTAGTTTTTGGCCAGAATGGAATTGATATCTGCTCCTGATACTGAGTTGATGCGACAATGCAATGGATATTATAAAGCTGGTCATACAGACCTAAGTGTATCAGAGATTGTCGACATCCTTGGTCACGATGCCTCAGAACAAGCAGTTGAGGCTTACCGGTATCTGAAGGATTTGCTTGATAGATCTGTGGCCAATAATGTGGCGTATTACGAACTGATCGAGGAACTTCATGGTTCCATAGAGGATCTTCAAAATCAACACAATGTAACAATGGCCTCGTTGCACGAGGATTATGAAAATAGATATCAGCAACTCTCTTCTGAAACAGGCCATAAGAAGATCATTGCTGGATACGATATTAGGGAAAGGACCTTAAAAGGTGAAGTTGAAGCTTGCAGGCAGATTGTTGAGATCCTGGAACAAGAAAATAACAATTTACAGAAGAAGTTGGCTCAATATGAATCTGCAGCATCATCTTCCGCTGCTCTAGTGCCCGTTACTGATGAAGGTTTCTCTTTTTTAGAGGTCGAAAATGCCAAATTAAGGCAAGAACTGGATGATTTAAGAAGGTCTACAGTTTCTGGGACTGCTCGTGGACGAGGAAGAGGTTCTCGGGGGCGAGGAAGAGCTGCTCAAAATGTTGCCGAGGAGCAAAACTCTCCAGTCGCTTCTCGGAGCCGATCAAGAGTTCTTAGTCGCAATGTTGAAGAGGCTCGTACCCAATCTACTTTAGAAACTCAAGCATTCCAGTTAAACGTCAAAGATCGGGCCCTATCAGAAATGTCCAAGAAGAATCTATCCTTGGAGGATCAACTTACAGCGACGAAATCTGCTCTGCATAATAAGGATCTTTTTGCCAAAAGCCTTCATGAACAATTGGATAGATTAACCTTCCAATTCCATAAACAGCAAAGGGAATTCTGGATGGCAGGATACGATGAAGCCCTTGTTCACCTGGATGCTAGTATTGAACATGCCAACAATGAAGGTTACAAGCAAGGATGGTTGAACGCACTGGGTGTGTTAAAATTGGAGCAAGGGCATTTTTTATGGGATTATCATGCTCCATCATTATTAGACCTGCCTGTACCACCTTTCAAATTGGACATGGCATGGATCCCAGCTCGTTCCATTCCTCGTAGCTTGATTTCAAAGTACCTTGGCGATTATAGCCTTCATTCTCAGGTTGAATTGTCTCGTCCTGAGCATCTCTTGGATACACCTTCTGTGATGAATGTCAGAATGCTCAGGGATGTTAATTTCATTAATTCTCCTCTTTGTCTAGAGGATCCTCCTGCTGGAGAGGAGCCTGTTTCAAAAAATAAAGGAAAGAAACCAATAGAATAGGTTTTCAATGTAACAGTTAGTACATTTATGTAACTTGTAATTTATTCTAGATTAATGAAAAGATTTTCATTTTCTGTTTGCCAATTTTGCTATTGTCTTGTGTTTATCAAACACTTTTATATTTGTGCATATGTATCTATATATTTGTTAAAGAGATAACCATATCGTGTTTTTCATCAACCAACTTAATAAAAATTTACAAGTATCAAGGCTGATCAATCACTTAATAATAAAGTAATGACTATAAATTGTTCAAACTGTTTCCATCCAACCAAGGTGGATAAATAATGTTTGTCGACCAACTACAGTTGATGGGTTTTTATCCCCGACCAGCTATACTTGGTTCAATTTCGAAAATAAAAATGTGTCCGACCAACTAAGGTCAATAATTTGTCCTCGTCGACCAACTACAGTTATTGGGTCTTTATCCCCGACCAACTATACTTGGTGTATTTTGGAATATTTTGTTCTTCAAAGAACTTTTTGTAATAATGTTATCTTTCGACCAACATAAGTTGTAATGTGAGGATATATTTTTATTTTACCAACCGTAGTTGATCATGCTGGTGTACACCTCCTAACCAAAGGAGTGGTAATGGTTCTTTCGAACTTTTTGGCTCCTTAGAGCTTTTGGCTCCTTAGAGCGCTTTTTTGGTTCCTTAGAGCACTTTTTAGCTCCTTAGAGCACTTTTTGGCTCCTTAGAGCACTTTTGGCTCCTTAGAGCACTTTTTGGCTCCTTAGAGCACTTTTGGCTCCTTAGAGCACTTTTGCATAGTGTATTACACTAGTATCCCACGAAAAACTTTCAACAGAAAGAAAATGGTGAAACATCCTCGTTTTATTCATACTGAAGGAAAAGCTTTACATTTTACATTACTGATAATACTTGCGTAAGTGTTCAGCATTCCACGCATTCTTAAATTCTTCTCCTTCTAGAGTTGCTATTCTGTAAGTTCCTGGACGAACAATCTCTGTAACTCGGTAAGGTCCATGCCAGTTTGCTTCCAACTTATTTTGCTTCTGAATGACTTTCTTTAGCACATAATCCCCTTCTTTTAAATCACATTTCTTCACCCTTTTGTTGTAAAACAGAGCTGTACGTTGTTGGTAAGCAGCATTTCTAATGGCTGCCTCTTCTCTAACCTCCTTGAGCATATCCAAATCCAGTCTTCTCATCAAATCGCTGATCGGGGAGTTGAAATTCAGCACTCTATGAGTTGGGAGACCCAACTCGGCAGGTATCACAGCTTCACTTCCAAATGCCAACATATATGGTGATTCTCCAGTTGTTGCTCGGGGAGTTGTTCGGTAAGCCCATAGTACGGATTGGAGCTCATTAATCCAATTTGCTTTAGCTTCACTTAACCTCTTCTTCAAACCATTTAGTAATGTTATGTTCGTCACTTCAGTCTGTCCATTGCTCTGGGGATGGCCTGGTGCTGAATGATACTTCAAAATGTTTGACTGATGACAATAAGTAGCAAATTCTTCATTATCGAATTGTGTTCCATGGTCTGTGATGAATGCATGGGGGAGACCATATCGAAAAATGATGTTCTTCCAAATGAACTGATATACCTTCTCGTACGTCATATCAATTAGTGGTTCAGCTTCCACCCACTTAGTAAAATAATCCACTGCCACGACGAGATACTTGAACCTTCCTCGGGTCGTCGGCAATGGTCCAACCAGATCAACTCCCCACATGGCAAATGGCCAAGGTGAAGTTATGGGTGTCAATAATGCTTATGGAGTTCTTCGGATGGAGGAAAAACGTTGGCACTTGTCACACTTCTTGGCATAGGCTATACAATCAGCCCTCATCGTCGGCCAGTAATATCCCTGTGTCATTACCCTTTGCAAAAGTGTCCGACCTGCTACATGAGCTCCACAAGATCCTTCATGGATTTCTTCAACCAATTCTTTGACTTCTGATGGATGCACACTTCTTTGTAAACCTGCCATAATTCCTCGTCTATACAGAACACCATTAGTTAACACATATCGAGCAACTTTATATTTCAATTTCTTGGCAGCTAGTTTGTCCTCCGGTAATTCTCCTTCTTCAATATATGCCCTGATAGGATCCATCCAAGATGGTCCTAAATCAAGGGTTATTATATTCACCATCAGGTCTTCTTCTATGCTCCGACTTTCTAATACTTCAATTGGTATCGTTCTTCGTAGCTCGGTGCGCGTAGCTGACGCTAATCGGGCCAATGCGTCTGCTCTAGCATTCTCCATCCTCGGTATTCTCACCAATTGAATAGCATCAAATTCTACCAATAACTCCATCGCCTTTGCATGGTACTTCACCATTAATTCTCCCTTAACTGCATATACTCCCATCATTTGATTCACAATTAATTGAGAATCACTGAAAACAATTACTTGTCGTGCCTCCATAACTTTCGCCAAATGAAAACCTGCTATCATAGCCTCATATTCAGCCTCATTATTGGAAGCTTTGAATTGGAATCTCAAGGCATACTCCATGTCAATATCATCTGGAGAGTTTAAAACAATCCCTGCTCCACAACCAGCTGTGCAAGATGATCCATCTATATATAATCTCCATGTAGGTAACTCGTCTTCAAATTTCTTATCTGTTAGAGTTCCTCGGTGAAATATCATCTGTTTTCTTTCATCATCCCCGGGTATCCTTCGTTCCTCGTCGGTCATTTGTTCGCGCCCTTCTACCAATCGGAGTTGATCTGGGTTTGAATATGATGATTTTTCCACATCCATAAGTCCTTTTACCAACCTTGGTTGGTCTAGATCTGTGTCTGTTGATCCTGTATCATCCACAGGTAGGTCAGCAAGTACCTTTTGTTCCTCGGGGGTATCAGGGTATGTGAATTGCGCTATAAAATCTGCTACAGCTTGCCCCTTTAATGATGATCTGGGTTCGTACACAATATCATATTCACCGAGCTCTATTGCCCAGTACATCAATCTTCCTGATTTTTCTGGCTTGTGAAGAGCTTGTCTTAATGGCATGTCGGTATACACTATGATGGTATGGGCCTAGAAGTATGGCCTCATTCTTCTACTTGCTTCAATTAATGCCAGTGCCAATTTTTCTAACTTTGGGTATCTGATTTCTGCACCTCGGAAGGCCTTACTTGTGTAATAAATTGGCTTCTGGACTCCATTCTCCAATCTGATCAACGCTGAGCTAACTGCATTTTCTGATACTGCCAAATACAAATACAACTTCTCTCCAGTTATTGGCCTAGACAACAACGGTGGGGCTCCCAAATACTTCTTCAAATCTTGAAAGGCCTTCTCACATTCATCAGTCCACTCAAAACTTTTTCGCAGTGTTTTGAAGAACGGGAGGCATTTATCAGTTGCTCGGGATACAAATCTGTTGAGAGCTGCAACTCGTCCGGTAAGACTCTGTACTTCTTTCCTCATCGTTGGGGATTGCAGCCCTAAAAGAGCTTTGATCTTTTCTGTATTTGCCTCAATACCTCGTTGATTTACGATGTATCCGAGGAACATTCCTTTTCGTACTCCAAAGGTACACTTTGTCGGGTTGAGCTTCATTTGGTATTTGTCCAGTTAATCAAAGGTTTGGCCTAAGTCAACTAGATGATCAGTAGCTCTCTTGCTTTTGGTGAGCATGTCGTCGACATAGACTTCCATATTGCAACTGATTTGTTCGGCAAAAACCTTGTTCATCAGCTGCTGATATGTTGCACCTGCATTTTTTAAACCAAAAGGCATAACATTATAACAATAAGTTCCCCTTGGGGTAATAAAAGAAGTACTTTCTCTGTCTTCTGGCTTCATTTTGATCTGATTGTAGCCAGAGTAAGCGTCCATAAAGCTGAGTAGCTCATGTCCCGAGGTAGCATCCACTAATTGATCAATTCTGGGCAATGGAAAATGATCTTTTGGGCACGCCTTGTTGAGATCAGTGAAATCAACACACATTCTCCATTTGTTGTTCTTCTTCTTTACCATCACCACATTTGCCAACCAATCTGGATATTTCACATCTTCAATGAATTGGGCTTTCTGGAGTTTCTCGACCTCCTCTTGTATGGACTGGTTCTTCTCGGGACTAAACACTCTTCTTCTCTGCTTCACAGGTTTGATCTCCTTATTCACATTAAGCTCATGACATAAGAAGTTTGGATCTATACCTGGCATGTCTCCATGACTCCAAGCAAAAGTATTCTTCCTGTTTCTCAAGAAAGTTATCAAATCCTGTTTTATTGAAACATCCAACGACGATCCTATCTGAGTTACTCGTTCAGGATGCTCGTCGTCCAGGATAACAGTTTCTGTAGATTCCACCACCTGCCCTTTTACGAGTTGAGATTTATCCCTAGGGTCAAGAGTTTCAATTTCTGTACCTTCCTCCACTTGGTAAGTAGTAGTATTTTTCCTTGACTCTTCAAGTTCCTCTTGCTCGGCAGACGAATAATAGCATTCCCGAGCTACTTTTTGATCACCTTTCATAATTCCAACTCCAAAATTCGTTGGGAATTTCAAACACTGATGTATTGTAGATGGAACTGCCTCGAACTTCTTCAATCCAACTCTTCCCATGATGATGTTGTAGGCTGATTGCACATTCTTATCCATCACAAAGAAGCGTATTCTTTCTGTTCGACAAGCAGGCCAAGTTCCAATGAGTATATCCAACTTGATCGTCCCAAGTGGAAAAACTTTCTCGCCAGCAAAACCCAGAAGGGGTCTGTGATAAGGTTCCAATTGAGATAATTTTAAATTCAAGCTATCAAAGCATGAATAGTACA
This sequence comes from Sambucus nigra, assembly GCA_949130495.1. Lineage (NCBI taxonomy): Eukaryota > Viridiplantae > Streptophyta > Magnoliopsida > Dipsacales > Adoxaceae > Sambucus > Sambucus nigra. The sequence continues at coordinate 212,398,054 of OX422213.1, read as the reverse complement.
TGATGTCTGCCGAACTACCATTGTCTACTAACACCCTTGAAATGACCACATCCTTCATCCTCATTTTGATCACCAAAGGATCATCATGAGGGTAAAGAACACCTGCCAGGTTGTTTTTTGAAAATCCAATCACTATCTTCTCTTTATTTACCTTCCTCGGACGATCATCCTCGGCCAGATTTATTCGCTGAATATATGAACAAGCTTGAGCCTCTCCGAGGTAAGCTTTTCTTTCTGCAGTAAGGTCTCCTCCCCCTACATCTCCTCCTGTAATAACATTACAATCAAATGACCCAAAACGTATGGAGAATACCTCTCGTTCAGGCTACCTTGGCTTCTTGGGAAGATCAGGGTCATCATCCGGATCATCTTCGTGGTCCCTCATCTTTTTCTCCACTGCACGACGAGGAGATCTAGATCTCTCTCTGGTTCTATCATCATTCTTCCTCTCACTCCTGCGATCTACATACTTTGACAATTTTCCTCTTCGGATGAGTGTTTCGATCTCGTTCTGAAGGGCTATGCAATTTTTGGTCATATAGTCATGATCTTTATGAAACTCGCAATATTTGGCCTTATTCCTCAGATCGGGATTTGTCTTCAGTTTCTCTGGCCACTTGATTTCCTCGTTATTCTTGATTTCTTCCAAAACATGACTAATACCCATTTTCAATGGGGTATAATTATCGTACTTCTTTAGGACTTCCAACGTTGTCCTATTATTCCTGTAATGCTTGTCACCACCATTTCCTTTCTGATCTTTCTTCTTCGACTTGTCGACCTCCACTTTTACTTCTTTATCCATATTCTTCTTCGCAGCCATAGCCTCCTCGGCATTCATAATTTTGGCTGCTTTTGCCATCAACTCGGATATAGTTTTAGGTGGATCTTTAGCCAAGGTGTAGTACAGCTTATTAGGCAGCAAACCACTCATCAAAGCAGTGATTGCTATCTTTTCCTCGTAATCTACGACTTCCAACTTTTCGTTATTAAAACGAGTTATGTAGTCTCTAGTACTTTCTCCTGATTTTTGTCTAACACTTAACAAATGTGCTACTCGCTTTACTGGCTTCGCCCCAAAACAAAAATTGCCAATGAACAACTCGGCTAATTGAATAAAAGTTGAAATCTTACCCCGAGGAAGATTGTTATACCATATCTGTGCAGATCCGGTAAGAGTTCCCGAGAAAGCTCTGCACCTCATCTCGTCGGGGACGGCATATATGTCGGCGGCAGCTTGATATTGTTCTATATGAAGTACAGGATCTGTTTTTCCATCGTACTTAGGAGTCACTACAGGTGCTTTGAATTTCGACGGTGTAGGAAAATCCACGATGGACTGCACAAAAGGTGTCCCTTGAACAAAAGTTCTCTGTAAGGGGTTCCTTGCCTTAGCCATTTCTCCTAATCTATCCTCCAACCGCTGAATAGAACCTTTCCATGCTTCATTTCCTTCCTCAGGCCGCTTAGTCTGAGCAATTGATCGCTCTGATGTAGCTTCTTGAGATTTATCTTGGCGAGTAGCTGGTCGTGATTGTGCCGATCCTTCTCTTAAACGTGATGGTGGTCGAACACTTCTCGATGGAGCTCTAGGTGGACTCATGTTTCTCCTTGGTCCTAACCGACTGAAAGGAGACTCCCTGCTTAATCTTTCCAAAGCGCTGGTTCTCTCCGGAGAGAGAGATATAGGTTGATTTGTATCTGTAGCCCGTATCGATGAAGTTCGCCCAGGTTGATAAGAAGAATCATTAGACTCCCCATTGTGATATGACGCAGTACGTCTGGACCATGATTGCCCACGATCACTCCGTTGTCCTGAATAGGTAGGTGCACCGCCTTGAAGAGTTTGAATGAGTTGCCTCATAGATTCTTGCATGGCGGTTTGTCCTTGAGCCAGATTTGTCATAATTCCAGCCAGATCTGGAGTTGCAGATGGATTTGGAGGATTTCCAGCATTTCCAGCATTTCGATTACTGGATTCTGGATTATCTGCCATTGATAACAAATGATTTTTGCGAAAAACGATAGTAACAGTCGTTTCCCACAGACGGCGCCAATATGTTGATGTAAAAAACTAGATTGCTCTAATTATTCAATCACAGATAAATAAATAAGACAAAGATTTTTAAAGTGGTTCGGTTAGGAATAAAGCCTACGTCCACTGTTATGTTATTGCTGAGTGTTTGCAGAATTCTTGATTACAAGTTCTCTCAAGAAATTCCGGTCCCCTTGAATGGGTTTGATACAAGGTATTTATAGCCTTGAGGCTGTACATGAAAGGTTCGATACATTAAATGATATACATGTAAAAAGGTAATACATTTAATGCAGCGTGTGCGTCAAGAATATAAGCATTCAATGAATATCTGAACTGTTGATTATCTGGCAATTAATGGTACGATCGAGGTGCAGCTCGGACCGCCATAGCTGCTCGCTGATCAAGAGTTTCTCGGAGAACTAGAGTATCTCGGTGCGTTAGAGTACCTCGGTGCATTGGAGTTCCTCGGTGTGCTATAGTTCCTCGGTGTATCCTCGTTGCTCGGAAAGAAGCATGGTTGGTCGGGAAATGAACTTCCTCGCTGCTATCGTGCCACGTAGATTGACACGTGTCTGCGTATTATTCGTCCACATCAGCATATTAATTTTGGTATCAACAGGAGTTATTCTTAACTCCGGCTAATCCCCACCAATTCCTATATTAATTAATTAGGATTTGTCCTATGGTTGGTATCTTTCTAAAGTATTCATCTTTTAAGGTCTCTCCAAATTCTTTAATTTGGTAATATAGCTGCTCGTAATTATTGCTATATTCATTTATCTTATCTAATGTGCAAATGCTAAGGAGGGCTAACTTAGTTTTTGCTAGGTCTTGTTCATTGATCTGAGCTAGATGTCCAGCTCCAATGAATTCTGAAGTGAATAATTGAATATATTCTTCAATTGATCTTTCTTCTAAGTTTTCCTTCATCTTCTCAACTTTTGCTAAGGAGTCTTCATCTTTAGCCTTTCTTAAACAATCTAGGTAATATTTTGCAATACCTCTAATGGATTGCTCAGCGTACTGCTTACATGAACTTGCATCCCATTGTGCATTAGATGAAAAACACATGTTCATCTGGTTACGCCATTCATCTAAGGCTTTCTTCCTATCTTAAACATTGTCTAAGTTAAGGTATATACCTACTGGATTTATGGCTTGGCTTGCCATAGTCTTAACAGGAGTAAAACTCTTGTTACTAGTTGGGAAGTCTTTTATATAATCGGGTTTAGTCTTTACTACGGTGCTTGAGTATATAGGAATATTTATTCCTATTGGTTTACTAAAAAGTCTAGGAGCATCTTCTAGCCTACTACTATTTCATATCTCTTGTTTACTAGGTTCTACTTGTGTAGCTGGCATTAGTCTTTGTTCTCCTTCTTCTATTAGTCTTAAGTTTCTAAGAAGTTCTTTAGTATTCTTAGATTCTTTTAGTTTTAATATGCGGTCTTGGGCTATCATATTAAATCTTTCTCTTTCTTGAAATCTAACATAGTGACTTTTCTTAAGGTTATCTTTAAATGTCTTCATATCCAATTCTGAGGGTTCATGTCCAAAGTTTTGGATCCTATCTTTTTCTTTAACTAAGTCCTTTTGTTCAAATGATCTTCTAGGTCTAATTATCGGGGCTTGTCTTAGTAAACTAGCACTAGTTTTACTACTGCATTCTCCTTCTGAAGGATCATTTATTATGGCTTCTCCCATATTCCTAAATCTAATTTCTTCGGTCTGGATATTCTTATTGACAATCTTAGGAGGACCAAACTGGATGGTAACATTTCCAATGACGTCGTCTTGGTTAATAAACAAGGGTTTATTTTGTATAGTCTTAGTTTCTTGAAATTCTGGCAATTGCTAGAGGGTCTTAGCTTTTTCTTTCATAGGTCCAGTATTCCTAATACTGTAAGTATGATTATAGTCTGAAACATGAGTTCTAACTAAAATTTCTTCATTAAGTCTACCGCTAGGAATTCCTGACTGCATTCCTTCATAAGGAAATTGGGAGAACTTCACATAGCTTTGAAATTCTATATTTATATTAGCGTCTGGGATAATATAGTCTTCATAGCCACTAGCATATAAGATTAACTTAAAATGTTTGGCTTTGTCTACGGTTACTATAAATGCCGGAATGACATTAAAGTATCCAATGTTGTCTGACATTTCTAATTAGACTATTCCAATAAGACTTTTCTCAAAGTCTTTCCATCTTTTGTCTACTAAACAACATAATATGTTAATATTATTCTGAGGTCTATGTAATCCTTGGATTCTTGCTTGAAAGAGTCCAAAGGTTAGGAATTGGAACTTCCTATCAGTTCCTCTAGATCTAAGCCATTCTGAGTCAAAAACTTGGAGCTCAGTATAGGATTTGTCTAACACATGATTTCTACAATGGTAGGTCATGTTATAATTGGGGGTCTTAGGAGTGGCGCCTTCTTTAAACAAGTCTATATATCTAACGGCTGGAAGTTGTCCATTATGAATGGAATCTTCAACAATCTTCCAGTCAACTTCACCCCATTCTTTCCATTGGAGGGGATTGGTGAAATTTCTTTCTTTCCACCATGTCCTAACATTGGAGGATGAATCCTTAAGTCTTTGGAGCATGTGATTACTCTATCCAATATTTGGGATAGAGTTGGCTATCTTATTAGTCTTATCTAATCCATCATTTAAGATTCGTCTACCTATGGTATTTCTTTCTCTAGTTTCTATAGGAGGGGATTCTTTAAACTTACAGGTGGTTACCTGTTTTTGTTCAAGTCTTTTTTCAATTCTTTCTAAGAAGTCTTATGTAATACCCCGTACTTTTGACTATATTTATTTTGAGGATTAATTAATTAAATTGCGTATTAATTGATAATTAATCCGGGTTATAAATACTAATGAGATACGAATTGGTATTTGATTATGTGCATATATGATTATATATGTATTTGGTATTATAAAATTTGTCGTGAGATTTATATACGGAATTTTTAGAAATTTTGTTGAGACGCGTGGGACCGCCGCGTCACGGTATAATATTTTATTAATAAAAGTGAATTTAAAATCTATAATCCGTATGGTCGTTTTGAGTGCGCCAACGCGTCCGGAAGGGTCGAGATAGTCAGAAAATACTAGCCGGGGGTATAGTTTGGGTCCCGGGGTATTTTTAGGCCATACCGATAACTTAAAGGGCATTTTAGTAATTTGGTATTTTTGGGTAACTAAAAGTGACGAAAATTGAGAGTTGTAATCTGATAAGGAATTAACCTAACCAACCCTTATTAAACCAACAAGCTACGGAGGTTTATCAAATTAGGTTTTCATAAGTTCCTCCAAAGCAAACCCTAGCCACCATAGCTTTTTGGAGAAGAAAGCTTGGAAAAGGAGAGAGAGAGAGGAATTCTGCAGAAATTCTACACCGAATCTACACCAAACTCAGAGACAAACAAGGCAAGTGACTTTATCCCATTTAATTTCTGAGAATGTCTTTTCCATGTTAGAAAATTCAGATTTATGGTTTGTTCTTGATAAATATGAAAACCCATGTAGTCTAGATCATAGAACTTGAGGAAATTGAGAAGGATTGCATGTAGAATAGTTTGGAGTCAATAAATCTGATGTTAATACATGTTTGGGTGAAAGAAAAACGAATTAAATTCTGGGATTTGATGATGATATGTAGTTAGGGTTCATGTTCTTGAAATATTGGGAAAAAGTGTAGAAAGCTGTAAATTTAATTGATATTTGGGTGGATTGATCCCTTAGAAACATGCTAGGATGTGACTATATATGTTTAGTATTGATTATAGACCCTAAAACGTTGATTGGATGAACTTTGGAAGAGATTAGAATTGATAAAAATGGTGAAAAACGATTTTGGGAAAAATTTGGGCCGAAACTAGCCAGTCGTTAGAAGCAGCCCCCAAGTCGTTCGAACGAGCTCGTTCGAACGAGCTTCTAAAGAGTTGACCAGTCGTTTCTAACGAGTAGGGGTTTCGTTCGATATCTCGTTCGAACGAGATATCGTTAGAAGTTTCAGTTCGTTCGAACGAACTGGGATCTCGTTCGAACAGCCTCGTTCGAACGAGACTTCTAATGACCTGACAGTCCAAACTCGTTCGAAGCCTCGTTCGAACGAGACTTCTAACGAGCTGGCAGTTTGGTACTTTTTGGACTGTTTTGACTTTTGGAGTTCCGTAGACTTGTTCGAGGATATAATTAACCTTCCAACGATGGTGTAGTGATAGGTTTGGGACAATTGGGTATTTACGAGAAGAAATTTACATACGGGAGTGTGTTACATGGACGGTTTGGGTTGAGACGTGAGTGTCTAGTACGACGTGAGATAATTACGACGCGTATAATTACAAACCGGAATAGTATTAATCATGATAAGTATAAACTAGTACGAGTATGCGATATGTACTACGATTAAAATATGGTATTACTAAGACATGTGTTTACTTAGTATTGGTATATGGATTGTGTGTATGACATACCTACCATACTTGCTATCACGGGAGGTTGCGTTCGCTTAAGACCCTCTATTCCTTGTGTGCCTACGGGGGGGATATAGACTGGTACCTTGATGAACATAGGTCATAGAAAGACTTATTGTGATATTAATAAGTCCGCTGACCATGGGAGCGTAGGTATGTGCGTGACCCATGTGATGGTGACTGTGTTCGCCTCCACTATTTGTGAGTTGTGTTATCTGAACTATTCCTGAGAGATTCGGAATGTGTGATCCTTATGTACGTGATGTACCGGGATGGATAGCAGAGTATGTGTGCACCATAGCTTAGATTGCGGGGTGCTTGTAACGTATATTTATGATGTGAATAATATACCTTAAATTAATGGAAATCCTCATGTTAATGTTGTAAAAATATTACGGTATTGTTTCGAGATATATAATGAGTTAACTGGTAGTTATATCATTGGCATATTTAGTAACTGAGTTCACGTTAAACCTCTATTTAATTACGAGCATTATTGTGTAAATGGAACCAAGAATTATGGGCAGGACCTTTGGCAGTCTAGCTAGATACGTTGTCACTTAGCTAGTAGTATGGGTAGTTATAGATGGGTACTTGCGTTAGGAGTGCACAGTTAGACGAGAGGTGAGAATATAATGTGAGTGCACGTCCTAACATGTACTTTGCATTTAATGTTTTAAATGTTTTTAAAGCACTTGCAGGTTTTTAAAATATAAATCCACATTCGGGCTCTGACCCGTTTGCTTTTCAAATCTTTTTCTTGTAAAACCTTTTTAGGTGCCCAGCCACAGGGACACCAAGCATAGGATACTCATTCAGGTGACGAGCTGTAGCTGTTTGTGGAAGCTACAGGGATTTGCATGTAGACGCTTCTATCGTTTGGATTCCAGAGTCACTATCTATCAGTTGTAGGGCATGTTGCCCATTTCTATTTAGAGACATCTTTTATATTTCAGTTTTCAGACTTTAGCATGTTTTATTTCAGTTTCGGTTATTCATTTCAGTTATGGGATTGTAGTGAGGAGTTTTTCTTCCAGACTTTATTTACTGTTATGTGATGGTTATTCATTTTACCTCGGTATGGTGAATGGTGTTATTTATTTCTTCATTACATTTGTTGCATGTTAATCAGACTTAAATAAATATTTGGCAACTTGCTTTTTAAATACTAGGTGGTTAGATAATAAAATGTTTTCGACAGTGATGCTATTAACTGAGCCAACTTGGCATTTTGAATTAATTTTATAAAGGAGTAGCTACCCGGTATTTAATTAGTCGGGGTGTCACAGGTGGTATCAGAGCATCAGGTTCTAGTGTCCTTTAGGATCTGTACGGCTATTAGGTTTCCGCTACGTTTCTTTGATATAGAGCCCTATATTTTAGGATTGTTGTATTCTTTTTGTGTATGCTTCGTTCTTCAGCTATTTTAAGTTTATAGACCGTGAACTTATAAACTTCATTCTTATTTCAGATGCCTCCACGACGTGCACGACGAGTTCCCAGGAATGCAATGCCCGAACCCCAGCCCGCTCCAGTTCAGGTCATGTTGAACGCCGCTGAGGTTGCAGCTATACTAACTCAAGCGGTAAATGCCGTCATTGCCGTTGTTCAGCAGGCACCACCTCAGGCGCCGGTTGCCGCGCCAGTACAGGTTAATGCATTCCCGTCTACTTGGGAGCGTGTACGTGACGCTTTTCAGAAAGCGCATCCTCCAGAGTTTTCTGGTAGCTCAGATGTGGTAGTCTCGAGCCAATGGAGGAAGGACATACAGAGGCATTTGAGGATGCATGAGTGCACAGATGTTCAGAAACAGGTGCTAGCTACTTTCAAGCTAGTGGGATCTGCATTACAGTGGTGGGAGTCCATTACCACCGCGGAGGAGAGGGATACCCTCACGATTCAGGAGTTCTGGGTGCGGTTCGATCACAAATACTTTCCGTCCGCAGTTCATACAGAGATGAGGAGGAAGCTGATGAGTTTGAAGCAAGAGGGCAAGACAGTGGCCGAGTATGAGGCCGAGTTTACTAACCTGTTGAATATCGTTCCAGACGAGATTCCAACAGAGAAGAAGAAGATAGAAAAGTTCACCGACGGGTTGAATTGGAGGATCCGTCAACATCTGCCAGGGAACCTATCGTTGGCCACGTATTCTGATGTGGTTAACGCTGTATTATTGCACTGCCAGGACCACCGTTTTCATATGGCCGAGGGCAAGCGGTCGGGGGAGTCAAGCCATCAGGGCAGGACTGGAGGACATGGTGCCAGCGGGGCACAAACGGGTCAGGGGCAGAGACAGACTGAGCAGGGCTCCCAGCAGGGGGATAATAAGAGGTTCCGGTCAGGGAACTACAGGCAGGGTCAGGGAGGTTTCCGCCAGGGCCATCAGGGTCCAAACGGCCATCAGGGCCAGCAGGGACAGAATGGGCAGCAGTTTCACCAGGGCCAGCAGGGCCAAGGGAGCAATGGTAACGGCCACCAGGGCCGGGGACAGCAGGGGCAGAGGAGAGGGAACTTGCCAGGGAAGTGCTTTACTTGTGGCAAGACTGGCCATAAGAAGCAGGATTGTCCTGATAGGGGCAGGGCCCCACAACAGCAGCAGCAGGGTGCTCGCCAGGAGCCACAGAGACCTATGTTTCCCGCCGCTCTTCCCGCACCGCCACAGATGGCAGCACTGCCACCCATTCCAGCAGTCCCTGCTCAGCAGGGGCAGCTACAGTATGGACGTGTCTACAACGTCCACCAGGCTGCAGTTCTACAGGCACCGCCCGCGATCGAGGGTACGTTTCCTATCCATGGCACTATGGGTCGGGTGTTATTTGATACGGGTGCTACACACTGTTTTATTACTACACACTTCGCGAAAGCTTTAGGATTGTTAGCTACGGCAGAGAGCATAGTGACGTGTGTCGACTCACCATTAGGGAATGGGTCACTTATTTTCTTTATATGCCGGGGAGTGGGGGTAGAGGTTGGTGGTTTGGTATTGCCTGCGGACATGTTAGTGTTAGACATGCATGTTCACGATGTGGCTCGTATCATATAGGGCCATGATTGATTGCTTCAGCGGGAGCATTGTTTTTGCCATTCCAGGGCAGGAGATGTTTATAGTGGCGATGCCTCGCCCAGAGGGAGGATCGACCGCTCATCTGTATTACATAGAGGAGGATACCTCTAAGGAGGTTGTTATTCCTTTAGATTCGATCCCGGTTGTCAGGGAGTATTCGGATGTGTTTCAGGAGATACCAGGCCTACCACCCAGTCGAGAAATAGACTTCGTTATAGATTTGCTACCGGGAACGAGACCTATAGCACGTGCACCGTACCGTATGGCTCCAGCGGAGATGCGAGAGCTACGGGATCAGATAGAGCAGCTGTTAGGGCATGGCTTTATTCGCAGGAGTACCTCACCTTGGGGCGCTCCAATTTTGTTTGTGAAAAAGAGGGATGGTTCACTAAGATTGTGTGTGGACTACCGAGAGTTGAATAAGGTCACGATACGGAATAAGTATCCGTTGCCTCGAATCGATGACTTATTCGACCAGTTGAGAGGAGCTTCTTTCTTCTCGAAGATTGACTTGAGGTCGGGATACCATCAGTTGCGTATCAGGGAGGAGGATGTCTCGAAGACCGCATTCTTGTCGAGATATGGTTCTTACGAGTTTCGGGTTATGCCTTTCGGCTTGACCAACGCTCCAGCAGTGTTTATGGACTTGATGAACAGAGTGTTCAGGGATTTCCTAGATCAGTTTATCATTGTCTTCATTGATGACATTCTGGTTTACTCTCAGACAGAGGAGGAACACGCCGAGCATTTGAGGCAGGTTTTGCAGACACTCCGTCAGAACGAATTGTATGCAAAATATGAGAAGTGCGGGTTTTGGCTGAAGGAAGTCCAATTCTTGGGTCACATTATTTCCGACCAAGGGATATCTGTTGATCCGGGAAAGGTATCAGCGGTGAGGGAGTGGGGACAGCCCACGACACCAATGGAGATTCATAGTTTCTTGGGTTTGGCAGGATACTACAGGAGGTTTATTCGGGGTTTCTCGGAGATAGCAGGTCCTTTGACACATCTTACTCGTAAGGGTGTGCCATATATCTGGAGTGATGCCTGTCAGTTGGCATTCGATGAATTGAAGGACAAATTGACCTCAGCATCTGTGTTAGCATTGCCGAGACCGGGAGTTGAGTATTTGGTTTACACCGATGCGTCTTTGCAAGGACTGGGAGGTGTATTGCAGCAGGAGAGACAGGCCATAGCTTATGCTTCCCGTAAGCTTAAGCCTCATGAGAAGAATTGCCCTACACATGATTTGGAGTTGGCGGCAGTGGTATTTGCCTTACGGATTTGGAGGCACTATCTTTTGGGGGAGAAGTTTCAGCTGTTCACGGACCACAAGTCACTACAGTATCTGTTCACGCAGAAGGAATTGAATATGCGGCAGCGTAGGTGGCTTGAGTTTGTGAAGGACTACCAGTTCGACATCCAGTACCACCCGGGTAAGGCTAACGTGGTAGCAGACGCGTTGAGCCGTAGGCCAGCAGATGAGGTGGCAGAGGTGTGGAAAGCTAAGTGGAAGGAATTGGGACACCAGGATGCAGTGGCCCGATCTTTCATGTCTGTGATGACCGTTACACCGCAGATTGTTACGAAGGTAGTACGGGCACAGGCTAATGATTCGTTCTGTCAGGAGCAGATAGTCCGATTACAAGCAGAGGGAGCCGAGTCCTATACCGTTAGCTCAGACGGGGGATTACGCTTCAATGGGAGATTGGTAGTTCCGGAAGGGAAAGAATTGCGGCACGATGTTATAGCAGAGTCGCATGGCTCACGGTTCGCGGTACATCCCGGAGGGGACAAAATGTACCAAGACATGAGACGGAAATATTGGTGGAGCGGTATGAAGAGAGATATCGCTGAGTTTGTCTCGAAATGCGCCACTTGTCAGCTCGTAAAAGTAGATCATCAGAGACCGGCAGGATTGCTACAGCCATTGGAGGTTCCGGTGTGGATGTGGGAGAGCATATCCATGGATTTTGTCACGGGATTGCCTACGTCTCAGAGGGGTCACGACTCCGTATGGGTAATTATGGACAGGTTGTCCAAGGTCGCTTACTTCTTACCCGTAAGGACTGACTACACTACGGGACAGTATGCCCAGCTCTTCATTTCAGAGATTGTGAGACTTCACGGTGTGCCCCTAAATATCGTGTCTGACAGAGACAAGATATTTGTTTCGAGGTTTTGGGAGAGTTTCCAGGAGGCAATGGGCACGGAATTGCGGTTGAGTACGGCTTATCATCCGCAGACCGATGGGCAGACAGAGCGCACCAATCAGATGTTGGAGGACATGCTACGCATGTGCATTATTGACTTCGGGGGTGGATGGGAGCAGTACCTTCCACTGGTGGAGTTTGCTTACAACAACTCCTATCAGTTTACAATTGGCATGGCTCCGTTTGAGGCATTGTACGGTAGGCCTTGTCGTTCCCCAGCATGTTGGTTAGAAGTGGGGGACAACAAACTACTTGGGCCGGAAGTGATTCAGGATACTTCGGCAAGGATTGAGTTGATTCGGAGTCGCATTCGGGTAGCTCAAGACAGGCAGAAGAGCTATGCTGATGCGAAGAGATTTTTCAGGGAGTTCCAAGTGGGGGACCAGGTTTTGCTCAGGGTTTCTCCGATGAAGGGGATTATGCGATTCGGGAAGAAAGGGAAGTTGGCGCCAAGGTATGTGAGGTCGTTTCCTATTATTGAGCGGATCGGACCGGTTGCGTATAGACTTGGACTACCGGAGCACTTGCATCGAATTCACGACGTGTTCCATATTTCCTCGCTGAGGAAATACCTTAGAGATAATTTGGCTCATTCTCACATTGCTGTGGAGGACATCGATCTCCAGCCGGATAGCTCCTACGAGGAGGGGCCAATAGCTATTCTGGACCGAAGCGAGAGGAAGCTGCGGTCAAAGATAGTCCCGTTAGTGCGTGTTCAGTGGCGACATCACAATGTCGAGGAGTCCACATGGGAACGCGAGGATGAGATGCGCGAGCGTTATCCGGAGCTATTTTTAGCAGGTACTTTCTAGTTTCGAATTTCGGGACGAAATTCAGTTATTAGGGGGGAAGTATGTAATACCCCGTACTTTTGACTATATTTATTTTGAGGATTAATTAATTAAATTGCGTATTAATTGATAATTAATCCGGGTTATAAATACTAATGAGATACGAATTGGTATTTGATTATGTGCATATATGATTATATATGTATTTGTTATTATAAAATTTGTCGTGAGATTTATATACGGCATTTTTAGAAATTTTGTTGAGACGCGTGGGACCGCCGCGTCACGGTATAATATTTTATTAATAAAAGTGAATTTAAAATCTATAATCCGTATGGTCGTTTTGAGTGCGCCAACGCGTCCGGAAGGGTCGAGATAGTCAGAAAACACTAGTCGGGGGTATAGTTTGGGTCCCGGGGTATTTTTAGGCCATACTGATAACTTAAAGGGCATTTTAGTAATTTGGTATTTTTGGGTAACTAAAAGTGATGAAAATTGAGAGTTGTAATCTGATAAGGAATTAACCCAACCAACCCTTATTAAACCAACAAGCTACGGAGGTTTATCAAATTAGGTTTTCATAAGTTCCCCCAAAGCAAACCCTAGCCACCATAGCTTTTTGGAGAAGAAAGCTTGGAGAAGGAGAGAGAGAGAGGAATTCTGCAGAAATTCTACACCGAATCTACACCAAACTCAGAGACAAACAAGGCAAGTGACTTTATCCCATTTAATTTCTGAGAATGTCTTTTCCATGTTAGAAAATTCAGATTTATGGTTTGTTCTTGATAAATATGAAAACCCATGTAGTCTAGATCATAGAACTTGAGGAAATTGAGAAGGATTGCATGTAGAATAGTTTGGAGTCAATAAATCTGATGTTAATACATGTTTGGGTGAAAGAAAAACGAATTAAATTCTGGGATTTGATGATGATATGTAGTTAGGGTTCATGTTCTTGAAATATTGGGAAAAAGTGTAGAAAGCTGTAAATTTAATTGATATTTGGGTGGATTGATCCCTTAGAAACATGCTAGGATGTGACTATATATGTTTAGTATTGATTATAGACCCTAAAACGTTGATTGGATGAACTTTGGAAGAGATTAGAATTGATAAAAATGGTGAAAAACGATTTTGGGAAAAATCTGGGCCGAAACTGGCCAGTCGTTAGAAGCAGCCCCCAGGTCGTTCGAACGAGCTCGTTCGAACGAGCTTCTAAAGAGTTGACCAGTCGTTTCTAACGAGTAGGGGTTTCGTTCGATATCTCGTTCGAACGAGATATCGTTAGAAGTGTCAGTTCGTTCGAACGAACTGGGATCTCGTTCGAACAGCCTCGTTCGAACGAGACTTCTAACGAGCTGGCAGTTTGGTACTTTTTGGACTGTTTTGACTTTTGGAGTTACGTAGACTTGTTCGAGGATATAATTAACCTTCCAACGATGGTGTAGTGATAGGTTTGGGACAATTGGGTATTTACGAGAAGAAATTTACATACGGGAGTGTGTTACATGGACGGTTTGGGTTGAGACGTGAGTGTCTAGTACGACGTGAGATAATTACGACGCGTATAATTACAAACCGGAATAGTATTAATCATGATAAGTATAAACTAGTACGAGTATGCGATATGTACTACGATTAAAATATGGTATTACTAAGACATGTGTTTACTTAGTATTGGTATATGGATTGTGTGTATGACATACCTACCATACTTGCTATCACGGGAGGTTGCGTTCGCTTAGGACCCTCTATTCCTTGTGTGCCTACGGGGGGGATATAGACTGGTACCTTGATGAACATAGGTCATAGAAAGACTTATTGTGATATTAATAAGTCCGCTGACCATGGGAGCGTAGGTATGTGCGTGACCCATGTGATGGTGACTGTGTTCGCCTCCACTATTTGTGAGTTGTGTTATCTGAACTATTCCTGAGAGATTCGGAATGTGTGATCCTTATGTACGTGATGTACCGGGATGGATAGCAGAGTATGTGTGCACCATAGCTTAGATTGCGGGGTGCTTGTAACGTATATTTATGATGTGAATAATATACCTTAAATTAATGGAAATCCTCATGTTAATGTTGTAAAAATATTACGGTATTGTTTCGAGATATATAATGAGTTAACTGGTAGTTATATCATTGGCATATTTAGTAACTGAGTTCACGTTAAACCTCTATTTAATTACGAGCATTATTGTGTAAATGGAACCAAGAATTATGGGCAGGACCTTTGGCAGTCTAGCTAGATACGTTGTCACTTAGCTAGTAGTATGGGTAGTTATAGATGGGTACTTGCGTTAGGAGTGCACAGTTAGACGAGAGGTGAGAATATAATGTGAGTGCACGTCCTAACATGTACTTTGCATTTAATGTTTTAAATGTTTTTAAAGCACTTGCAGGTTTTTAAAATATAACTCCACATTCGGGCTCTGACCCGTTTGCTTTTCAAATCTTTTTCTTGTAAAACCTTTTTAGGTGCCCAGCCACAGGGACACCAAGCATAGGATACTCATTCAGGTGACGAGCTGTAGCTGTTTGTGGAAGCTACAGGGATTTGCATGTAGACGCTTCTATCGTTTGGATTCCAGAGTCACTATCTATCAGTTGTAGGGCATGTTGCCCATTTCTATTTAGAGACATCTTTTATATTTCAGTTTTCAGACTTTAGCATGTTTTATTTCAGTTTCGGTTATTCATTTCAGTTATGGGATTGTAGTGAGGAGTTTTTCTTCCAGACTTTATTTACTGTTATGTGATGGTTATTCATTTTACCTCAGTATGGTGAATGGTGTTATTTATTTCTTCATTACATTTGTTGCATGTTAATCAGACTTAAATTAAAATTTGGCAACTTGCTTTTTAAATACTAGGTGGTTAGATAATAAAATGTTTTCGACAGTGATGCTATTAACTGAGCCAACTTGGCATTTTGAATTAATTTTATAAAGGAGTAGCTACCCGGTATTTAATTAGTCGGGGTGTCACATCTGAATAATCTTTTTGTCTTTTCATCTGATTAAGGAATTCTTCTTTAAAATTCTTATTCTCTTTCCTAGTCTTTTCAGAAGTTTCTTCACTATGTCTAGCTAGAGAATTAACGATGGATTTACCAACGTTAGTGATATAGTCTTTTACTTCATTATCTTTTTCTAGTTGTTGCATAGTTCTAACTTCTATGGTTTCTACAGTCTTTTCAATTTTATCTAACCTAGTTAGAATAAAAGGAGAGTCTATTTCTGCTTGGGATGGTTTATTATATATGGCCTTAATTCCGTTTATAATTTCTTTGTATTTTTCTTTTACTTGGGCCATGTCTAGTCTAAGTTCATTAATAATATTATCCATTTTGGATAGGTTATGGCTTTCCCTATTATTAAGGTAATTTGCTAAATTTTGTTGAAATTTAACGAAGTCTGTGTAGAAGGTGGTTAATCCTTCTGTCTTAGATTTTAAGTCTAAATGCAAGTCTTTAACAAAGCTACTGTTATAGTCTTGGGTAGCTGCTATGGATGTAGAAATTAAATTCAATCTTCCTAATATAAGTCTAGTTGCTTTAGCCGC
This sequence comes from Sambucus nigra, assembly GCA_949130495.1. Classification (NCBI taxonomy): domain Eukaryota; kingdom Viridiplantae; phylum Streptophyta; class Magnoliopsida; order Dipsacales; family Adoxaceae; genus Sambucus; species Sambucus nigra. The sequence goes on along the minus strand of OX422213.1, from coordinate 212,381,889 downwards.
GTTTGCAATCTCATTTTCATTTATCTTATAATAAAATCTATCATCATTTATCTTTTCTAAAATTCTTTGATAAAATTTTGATAAAGTCTGGATGGAGAGGTATCTTGGTACCTCATTCCAATCTGATCTAACTATCTCCATTAAGAAGATAACTATCTAGTCTAGGGATAAGCTTAGCTTGTTCTTTGGTAAGTTTAACTAACTCACTGTCTTGATTTTTAATTAAAGTCTTAATTTCTAAAATGTCTTTGTTAAGGACTTCTATATGATTAGTCTTAATATTTATTTCTTGTAACACGTGTACTAAGTCTATTGGGATTTGATTATCTATGTCTAATAATCTTTTAGAGATATTTTTTTTATCTCTGTTTCTAAGGTATGAGTGTCTTTTATTAATTGTCTTAATATAAGGAGTATACACTTATTTTGATCTATTATGCTATTAATATCACTAGCAGTAACTTGTCTACTGTCTGCGTGTTTGGCTGGAATATGTTCAATATGTGAACAACCGTCTATATGTGTGGTTAACAACCTTCTGAGTCTAAATCAGTTATGGGTATAGGTTGGTAGTCTGGGTTGGATCCAAAAATATCTTGGTAAATGCGAGGGATAAATCCCAAGGGCATTAAAGTCTTTTTACTTTTAGTCTAAAAGGAACGTCTTATGGCTCTGATACCAGAATTAGGGTTTGGTCGAAATTTGGTGAGTTTCTAAAATCTTTAAGGTCTTGATACCAATTTCGGGTCTAAATTATAAATCTTATAATTATATAGTCTTAAACTAAGGTTTTAGTATAAGACAAGAGGGAGGACCATCTAGTGTAAATAACAAAAGTCTTTGGGACCACGAGGGGACCACTTTCGGGATAAGGACAAAGTCCGCACGAAAAGTCCGCATGGGAAGTCCGCACCTGAGCCTGTCTGTATATATATATATATATATATAGTTAATAAAAAGTCGTTTAAAAATATATTGTGTAAATAAAAAATATATATTTTATATATAAAAAAATTTAATTTACACAATATATTTATTTTATATAAAATATATAAATATATATATTTTATATAAAATAAATATATTGTGTAAATTAAATATATTTGTTATATAAAATATATATTTTTTATTTACACAATATATTTTTAAACGAATTTTTATTAACTATATTGTGTAAATAAAAAATATATATTATATATATATATATATGAACGTTAAAAAAAATCGTGGCAGAAGGCTAGGACTTGACAAGGCTGAGAAATGAGCTAAACAAATAGATTGTCATAGCCTATAAGGGTAGACCAAATCAATAAAGATCATTGTTCTAAAAAACCCGCCTAGGCTCCGCCTAGGCACGCTTAGGCTTAAGGCTTGGGAGAAACGCCTCGCCTTACGCTTTCCACGCCTTATTCTTGGTAAAACCCTTAAGGCGCACTTTTTTCTAAAAACAACAATGATTTAGTGAAACGATGTCGCCTTTTAAAGAATTTGTTTACAAACCGGACCATTATCTCATCCAAAATAATCAAATAGTATTTTAATTTGCATATATTCAGACATATTTTTATGATCTGTACAATTTTTGTATTTTAATAGCCTTGTTATGGTTAAAAAATATTAAAATATATTAAGAAGGCCTGAACGCCTTTTCACGCCTTTTTACGTTTAGGCCCGCCTAGGCTTCTAAGGCTTAAGGCTTGACCTCCACGCCTCAATCACGCCCCGCGTTTTTTAGAACCTTGATAAAGATATAAGAGTTATTCAATGAAGTAAAGTGTCAATCAAATGTTATTTCATGTATCTTATCTAAGAAGTCTATCCAAGTAGTGGTACAAGTGATGCAGAAGTTAAAAAAAATTCTAACTTCCCTTCATGTGATCTCAAGGACAATCTATAATCATAAAATATTATACAATGCATATATAATATATGATGAATAAAAATATAGCTTACATAAAAGAGAATAAATAACTAAGATCTATAAAATAGTAATAAATGATAAATTGTTATACTACATATGTAACATAATATAAGTAATAAAAAATCATGACAAAATAGAATATAAGAAAAACGTAAAAATATACATATATATATATATTACCTGAATAAAATTAATACAGATATATATTGAATATATGTATAAAAACAGTAAATATATACAATATATATTATCTATTATATATAAACACATAACATATAATTATATAGAGTATATATTAACAGATTATATGTATAAAATATTTATAACAATTATATAGATGTATAAATACATAACTATAAAACTAACTAAATATATATATAGAGCACAACTAAGTAAATGTTATTATAAGTAATAAAATAAATATATAAAATGATAACTACACTAAAAGTAACATAACTATTAATAGAGAAATGTTTACTTAATATTTAATGTAAGTTAGTAGAAGTATAAATAACACATATTTATATAAATGTAACAAATAAAATATGTGTATTATAAGTTAAGAAATATTTGCAAAATCACTTAACAAAAGTATGTTTGGAATCGTCAAAATCAATATATTACATTAAACTAAAATGTATACTAATTACAATTAAACTAATTAAATATTAATTAAGGGTTAAACACATTTTCGTTTAAGAGTCTTTTATTGTTCAGCAAGAGGTATTTTCACTTGAGATTATGTGTGTATCTTGGCATACATGTCACAAACAAGGATCAAGGGACACCTATGGTGTAATCTTATTCGTATAAGAGCATGCAATACTTGTGTTTTTTTACCTAGTTAAGTATTTATAAAGAATAATAATAATAATAATAAATGATAATGAGAAGTATACACATGAATGTATAGTAATAACATGCTGAGGGAAATAAAGATTCACATTAAATTGAGTTAAGTCCTTTTAATAAAAAAGATTCCCTAACGGAGTCGCCATTGTGAGAACCTGGACTTGAGGTGGCGTGCCTCTCACCTGCCCATTGCATGCGTGCATTTCTTTTTGGGATGGAATATGGAGGACATTGATCATTAGCGGTGACGCGTGGTCATTGACTTGTTCTCTTTCGAAATGCTAATAAAAAAGTATTGTAAATTGCACTTAATTTTATGTCCCCAAAGCTCATTTGATATCCCCAGTAGTATTTAAAACAACCATAAGGACATTAAGACTTGTCCTAATTAGTGGCCTTTATAAAAAGTAATAAGGACATCAAGCTGCTATCCTTTTAGAGTTTTTAGGAAAATTCGGGTCATCCTTTTAGTGTCGTCCTTTTAAAACCAAATAATATTATTTTTTTTTAAGGAGAGATATTTGTCGTCGTTTCAAACCCAGAATTAGAGACTGAAGTTGCTATCACAAATAAATTTCGGTGCATAAAATATGGTGTCAAATTAATAAGTTAAAAGACAGTTGTAGTTGTCCCAAAAGATAAACATATTTTTATACATTATATTGTAGTCATCCTAAATTCAACAATAAAAATCGTAGTCATTCAAAAATCGAAGCAATCTCTAATATAATTGTAAATTAAAAATAAAACTCATAATATATAGGGCTGCCAATTTTTGACACGATAATCCGTTTATGGTAATAACCCGAAATGACCCGAACTTGACACGATTAGCTTGTATAGATTTAAGAGTACCCAAAACTTATATTCAAATAAAAATTAACGCGACTCGAAAATAACACGACTAACCCGAATTGCCACCCAACCTAACCTTTATAACTACTCTTAACATAAATAAACACCACTACATACTTTGAAACCATCATTTCTAATTCTAAGTTGGTTACATCCATGACTTAATCACAATCCATATAAAAAAATACCTTTTGTAGAAAAAAGTTGACCTTCTGTAGGCAAGCGTGGATATTAAAAGTATCAATTTGTGGTGGTGATGGTGGGATGCCTTCTTCTCGTATCATACTCCTATACTCAAAGCTCGTCCATGTTCACTAGGTCCTATCACATCCTCAAAAATTGCATCCCTCACTTCAACCATATTTTTATCTATCATATCCGTCACTTGGTACAAGAGAAAATAAATAATGATAATGACAGTTCAAATTAATTGTCACTGTATCCTCTTTGAATTGGTCATTTTCAAATACTTTATTATTTTTAAAAAATTTCGGGAGAGCTTCCTTTGTTTTTACATGTAATCCAACTTGTTTAATCATCAACAAAACATTAATAATCAACAAACACCATATAAAATCCCTTCCACCAATTCCATATATTATATTTTCAAAATTTTGACAAAGTTTTCATTCTTTTTACATGTAATCCAACCTCTTTAGTTATCAACATAATATCAATAATCAACAATCACCATATAAAATCCCTTCCATCGATTTAATTTTTTAACAGGTAAACGTTTGCACCCCCACCCCCATATATCCCCTCCCAACTCTAACACCACTCTCCCCACCCCAAAACACCCCCCCAACCCTACCTAAAAATAACCCCTATCCCTATCCACCGAACCCAAAATAGCACGCCCCCAAACACACACATCGAATCAAAACAACCCCCTCCCATCCCCCACCCACCTGTACCCAAAACAATTCCCTCTTCCATCACCCCCAAAGAGAAAATATAGATGTATCTCATCTAAAAAAGAGTCCCAATCATAAGTTCAAACAAAAAAAAAAGATATGATACCTTTACTTCTTCTTTGCTCCAATGTTTCGCTAACACTTTCCATTGGTCTGGGTTGACCCGGGGGTGTAGTTGCTAAACGCTTCGCATTTGTGTTCAATTCCTTGTATCTCCATTGAATTCCAATATTACGACAACATAAGTTTTGGTAGCCGTCTGGTGGATTTGTATCAATATAAAAACAAAGAAAAATGCATTAGTTAAAATACTAATAACTAGATTACAACCCCGCACGATGCGCGGGCAATTTATACTCTTTGTAATAAAGTATGTGATACATAGTTAAATATCATATATACATATTGTTAGTGTTTTTTTTCCTACTTATATTAATGAAGGTATTGTCCATTCTACCGAAATTATTAGCATGTTGTATATTTGACCATTAATGGCGTTCAACTATGTATGTTCACAACCGTATATTTGTGAGAAAGGTGTGATGTTCTTACAAGTGTTTTCTTTGGAACTATTTCCTTTAATATGTCACCATTGAGATTTTATTTATCGTTTTGATCCCAAGATAACATTTAAGAACTTGTTCCTTTTTTCTTTTTTTTTACCGCAGAGGGACGGAAGCCCCACACATATTATTAAACAAAAAAAAGGACAGAAAAGCCATATCCTGGGAGTTTACAAGCTTATTCAAATGATTGAAAACATAAATGAGGCTTTTTATAAATAAATCCCTTACAAGAACAATAAAAGAAATCAAAGAAATAGACATACAATATCTGGAATTAAAGGAACTATACAAAGAAATGGCCTACTCAAAAAACATTTCTAATTCTAACAGCAGGAAGACCCCATTTATCCAATTTGATAGCTCCTCTAAGTTGACTTCAGAAATATCCAATATCATGAGACCAATGAGACTTGCTTCCCAAATTGTCTAAAACATCATCTCGCTTATTTCCTTCTCTAAAAACATGAGCAATAGATAATTTGATATCTGCAGATAAGACTTGGATTTCTTTAACTATATCTCTAATTCTCCATGGTCATTTCAGCCCTTTGTTTAGCACATCAATCATAATTTTTCAGTTTGATTTAACTATCAATTCATAATCCTTTAAATCTCGATATTATCTTAAACCATTCAAAATTACCATTGCCTCTGTTTCAATATTGGTTTTAAAACCATAGTAGTGATAAAATGCCCATATCATATCTGCCTTATCATTTCTCAAAATCCCACCTCCACCACTTCTGCCTGGAATACCTATATAGCTCCCATCTGTGTTGAGATTTAACACCTACTTGTTAGGAGGTTTACATTTAACCAATGTATATTCCTTTTGGATTATGACATCTTCCAAATTGAAAATAGTAAAAAACTTAGGAGAGTGAGGTAACAGATGAACGATAGATTTGCAGCGTTCTTAAGTTTTCAAAATCAGTCTAGACAAATTTGATCTGTACCCATTAACTCCGCTTTCATTTCTTTGGTACCACAAGGAGCATCAAATGATAATTGGTATCACCCTTTGACATTCACCTGTAAAATTGTTAGGCGCTGATATCCACCATTGAAGACATCTGCTTCTAATGTTAGATATATTATTAAGAATTCCAAAAATTCTTCCAAAATGAAGCCACATTTTGTCAGCTATATCACCTGAAATAAACTTATGATCATAGGTTTCTATATGAGAAGAAGCACAACATTGACATTTTGAAGGACCACACCACCCTATTGAGTATAACTTGTCATCCAATGGAAATAAACGCTGCAATATTTTCCATATAAATATGGACAATTTAATAGGAATAACCCTCTGCCACGAAAAACTTGCAGACCAGGTAACTAGAGACTTTTCTCTCAGCAGCTCCCAAGCAGATTTTAATGTGAAATTCCCATCCATAGATTCAGTCCAAATGATCTCATCCTCTTTATCTCCTACAGATATATAAGTTCCCATAACTTTGAAACTAATATCTAGAGGAAATATACCTGTAAGCCTACTCAAATCCCATTGCTTGTTATCTGTCCATAATTCATTAACTTTAATTTGAGATTCTGTATAGGCATAATTAAATAGAGGACCTATTGAACACCAATTATCCCAAAGAGCACTACAGTTACCATCTCCTAATCTCCATAACATGTTTTCTTTAGCCGTAGATCTAACTAGACACACCCTTCTCCAATTTTGGGACCCTACTCTTCCATTTGCTTTACAAGGATGGTCTTTTCTACAATACTTTGCTGCCATAAAATCATTCCAAAGGGATTTTTCACTTTTAAATTTCCACCACAGTTTTATGGAGAATGTTTTACTAATATCCTATAGGCTTCTAATCCCCACCATATTTCTCCAATTACACTAGTTATGTCTCCTCTCCCCCATATTTGAGCTCCAAAAGAAATTGTCAAACATAATTTCAATAATATTTATGATTTTTTTAGTTGGCATCAAAGCTTACAGAGTATACATAGTAAAAAATAATAGCACATTCTTCCCGAGTAAATAGGGCACCCCAAATAAGTGATAGGATCTTGTTTCAAATTAAAACCAGTAATATCAACAATCTTCTTCTTTGCTATGGTTTAATTTTATTAGACAAAATAAGGGAGCTCTTTTTCTTATTCACCTTTTGACCTCAGACTTATTCATAATTTTCAATCACTGATAAAACTTTCTTGATAGTTTTCATGTCACCTGAAGAAAATATTATGATGTCATTAGTAAAAGCTAGATGATTTAGCTGAGGGACTCCAATGGGAAGTTAAAGCATGAGAACGCAGGCCATTTAAATTTAAAGAAAAAGCCTCTGCCATAATGACAAAGAGACCGGGGGAGAGAGAATCACCCAGTTTAAGACCTCTTTCACACATAAAGAAACCTTTTCGATTTCCATTTATGAGAGCTTCGAACCAATTATTAGATATAACCCTCAAAACCACGTCTATCCATCTTTCAGAGAACCCAAATTTCCTCATCACCTTAATAAGAAAATACCATGACACTCTATCATTCACTCTGGTCATATCCAACTTCATAGAAACATTACCTCAAAAGTTTTTAAAATTGATCATGTGAAACATTTCTTGAGCCAAAAGAATATTTTCTGTAATATCTCTCCCTTTAAAAACCCAGTTTGATTTGGAGAGATAATGTTAGGAAGAATTCTACTCAGTTTGGAAGCCATAACTTTAGTGAAGATTTTATTGAAAAAATTACAAAGACTTATCGGGCTCATTTTATGAAAGGTTTGGGGGTTTTGTACCTTTGGAATAATAGCTATAAGAGTGGATGAGACTATTTTAGGTATCTCCAAACCTGAATAAAATCCTTGAACTTCTTTGATAATATCCCTGCCTATAAAATTCCAACAACTCTTAAACAAATGACCTGAGAAGCCATCCATACCTGCTGCACTGTCTTCATTGAGCTCAAAAACAACTTCTTTGATTTCTTCTTCATCTGGATACTCAGCTAAAAGGTTGTTTTGATCGTCAGAAATGATTTTGGGAATGCAACTAAGAAAACTATCAGCATTGACATATTCGTCCATATCCTCAAATGTAGTCTTAAAGAAATTAATAGCATCATTACTTATCTCTTACTCTTCTTCAATCCAATTCCCAGAGTCATTTTTAATTTTATGTATTATCATCCTTTTTCTACTAGCCTTAACTGAGTTATGAAACAACCTTGTATTTTTGTCCTCCTCCTCAAGCCATTTGTCCCTAGACTTTTGCCTCGAATAAGCCTCTTCTAATTCACTTTTCTTTGTATATTCAGCTTCTTCTCTAGACCAATTCTCTCTATTCTCTACACTTGGATCAATTTCATAGGCTATCTCAACTGCAAGCACTTTATCTTTTGCTTCTCTAACTGATTGAAATATATGCCCATAGGTTTCTTTACTCCATCTAGAAAGATGAGTTTTAAGATTTTTGAGATTAATAGCCACTGCATAGGTTGAATTAGAAGATATATTAGAATCCTAATTTCTTTGAACAACCTCCATATAAGAATTCTTCTTGGTCCAGAATTTAACAAATTTAAAGGGCTTTCTAATATAATCTACATTAGATTTCAAGTTCAACTCAAGTAAAAGAGGGGCATGATTTGAAGCAGCTTTAGTCAGGTGAGAAATATTAACATTAAACCCCAACTCCATCAGCTCTTCATTGACTATCACTCTATCCAATCTACTCCATATTGCCATCCTTCTTGTTGAACCAAGTAAAGGCAGATTCACTGTACCCCATATCTTCTAAGTGATTAATCTCCATGAATTATAAAAGTTCTAATGAAGAAGATGAATAAATTTGGTTACCCCCTGCTTTCTCCCAAGAATAAACCACAGTGTTAAAATCCCCATACACCAATTAAGGCTCAGAGATGTTTAAATCAGTGAGATGTTTCCACAAATCCCTTCTCTCAATTTTAGATCATTTAGCATACACAACACACACTGCAATAAATTGGCTTTACCTCTTGCTGACTTAAAAAGACACTGTTAACACTTGTTCTATACTAGCCACCACTGAAAATTGAATCTCTTATTTAGCAAATATCCAAACTTTTCTATTAGAATTAGCTTGAGATTGGTGAAATCCCACTCTAACCATATAGCCTGAAATTACATCCTCCCCTAGTTTAGGTTGTAATACAGCAAAAAGTGAAATTTTATGAATCTTAATCAGTCTTTTTAACCTCCTCATAGAACTTTTCTTGACAATACCCCTTATATTATAGATTAAAAAACTTATCATTGAGACATGGCATTAGATGTAGCTTTTGAATTGGATCTTAGACTCATATTGTGATTACCTCCCCTTTGAAGAATTCTAGTGGGTGACATTGAAACTGATCTGCAGTGGCCTTTTTTGTCTGACATTCCATCATCTTGATTTTGCTGTTGCTTCTGAACATATTTTATTTTCCTCCTCACTTCAGTGAAAACTTCCTCCTCACTATCTATAATAGGTTGCGAGTCTTCATGGTTTGTATCTCCAATCAAGTCCCCTTCTTCTCTAACCTCAAACTCTGCACATTGACTTGTCTGCTCTATAGTTGTAGTCAAGAATTCATCATTTTCTTTGTCTTCACCTATTTTCTTCTTATTATCCTTTGCGGCTATAATTTCTGGAACTTGGCTTAGGTCTGCATTCATATTATTTGCTATATCTGCCTCCTTAACTTGAAATTCTGTTTGAGCTTGCGGAGCTGCTGCTATAATTTCTTCTACTACTATTGTTGGTTTCTTGAAATTCCGATGACCCATTCTTTAGTTGCCTCCTTCACTTTTGGCACTGCCTCTGATTAGTTTTTCTTCAATACTATCTTGTCTTCATTTCTTTTAGCACCATCTTTATCTTTGAATATACATTCCTCTTGTTTGTGGCCTTTCTTTAAGCAATAATGACAATACTCAGGTATATTCTCATATTCAATATGCTGCCAATAACCTGTACCTCTATCAAAATTACTAATCCAAACCCTAGAAGGATGCTCTTTGCACAGATCAATTTCTACAAAAATCCTCGCTAAACTAGGTCTAGAGAGGGATGCAGTGGAAATATCAAGTTTTAGAGGAATACCTACCACATTAGCAATAGAAAATATACTATCCTTATTATAGAGATGAACAGGGAGAAGTGGTAAGTTTATCCATATAGGGGCAATAGTTGATTCAACATCAGGATGGAATTCAGGAGACCATTTGAAAACTCTCATTGGATATCAATGAATGAACCGTGTTTCCCTTAGCCAAACCCTATGAAAGTCTTCTTTATGAAATAATCAAATGAGGATATGCTTTTGGTCAATCAACCCTATATCAAATACAGCTTTCAATCCCAAAGACGAAAAAACTTTACGTATATCATTGATCGCAGGCCTCCCATAAGAGAATTTTCCAACAAGAGAATATTTGAAAGGGACTTCTAGCTTCTTGATATCATCATCAGTGAAAAAAATAGTCGGTTGTCCTTTAAAGTTGCTCACTTCTTTTTAAGGAAATTGTGGATTCCGTTTGATTGCTTACGACTGCTGCAAAAGATTTAGAGGGGTGGATGAGCTTATGAGATAGATTAGGAGGTGGAGGGAGGGTGACTGCCTCCACGTTGGAGGCAATAGTAGCTGCCATGCAACCCTAGGTCGCCCTAGAGAGAGAGAGATTTTGCGTTGGTAACAAAAGCGGGAGAAGATGAAGACTACATAAACTTGTGTTGCATTGGTCTCATAAACAACTCAGGGGGGACGACATATTTTGCCTTTAATTGCGAGAATTCAACTAGAAAATACCATTAATAATCTCCCAAATAGAGGCACTACTTTAACAATGGCATTATACATTATACTTAAACAACATGATATGTTATGGAGAGTTTAAAATAACAATTACCATTGGCATAAAATTGATCAAACATACAGAATTAACACAAAATCAAACTTATAAGAACATCCTAATGATTTGGAGTCGTATTTAATGAATGATCAAGCTACTTACTGAGAAAATGAAAAAAAATCATAGATAAAACTCAAATTCATACGGTTGTGTTTGGTCATTAATCTAAACTAAATATTTAGTGTTTAACCTTTCACATAGTAGGCATATAACCACTTTTATTTGAAATGTTGAACGCTTCGTAGCATGCTAAAGGTATGGAATATGGATACATAGCACCCTATAGTGCCAAGTAGACAATATGTTGGGATTACTCTAAGTCGAGACGTTTTGGTTTGTAATTCGCTTAAAACTTATGTCTGCATGGTTTTTGGTTCCATAAGTGTGTCTATATACAATTCACCTAAAACACAGTATAATTATTATTTATTTAAATTAATTTGGGTATTGAATAATTAGTATTAAAGTACCTAGGTGTTTGTAAATATGCTCGGCATGGACCATATCGAGAAAATTTGTAACATATTTGTTATTTTTTCATTTTCTTTATTATACTCTTCTTCTCTTCAAAATAAAGAGGGATGCAAGATTTTTTTTTTTTGATAAATAAATGATAGTATTAAACACCAACGCTTAGGGAGCGAACCCGTATACAGGAAGTATACAATAAAAAATAAGCTAAGAAAAGAAAATACAGACTAACCCCAATAACACCAACTCTCAAATTACATAGTTGAGTGTATCTCCTCCACGACATCCAGAAAATCCTACGTGGCAACAATGAACCTCTCCTTGGACCAACAAAGTTGGGTGCTCAAAAATATATAACGAAGTCTTGACGGGGACGTCTCAATGTCGTCAAAACATCTCGAATTCCTTTCCAGCCAAATCATTCAAAAGATGCAATGCGGAACCAATCTCCATATCCGCTTGTCACCCAACCATCCCCACGGAGGTTTCCACATATCTAAAAGATCCCTCATAGACATCGACATGACCCAAACTGTCCTCGTCAAAGCAAAGAAAGTGTCCCATAAACCTCTCGCCACCCTGCAGTGTAATAGCAAATGATTGGTCTTCTCCTCTTCCTTATAGCATAACCAACACCGACTATCCAGGCCATATCTTCTCTTCTGCAAACCCTCGAACGTCAAAATGGCCTGTCTTTCCGTCGTCCATACGAACAAATTGACCTTGGGAGGCGCCTTAACTTTCCATATCTTCTTCCTGGGAAACGAGCCATAGGATTCCCATTACTCGTCAAAGAACCATAAAAGCTACATACCGTAAAAACACCAGTCCCACCCCCTTCCACCTCAACGAATCCTCTCTTTGCGTTGGAATGGGAGCCGCTTTCAACCACTCCACGAACAAGTATGCCTCCTGAAGCTCCCAGTCCCAAAGCCTTCTCCTAAGTTGCGGCCTCCACGTTACCTCATCTCCACTAACAGTCAAATGTTCATCCACCATTCCATCTGAATTCCGCCCTAAGTTGAACATCCCTGGAAAAAGATCTTGAATAGTCCCATTCGCGCCCCATTTGTGTTTCCAGAACCTTATCTTATCCCCTTTCCCTAAGACAAACTCCGTGTGTCATGAGTAATCCCCTAGCCTCTCGTAATATGTTTCCATATACCCACTCCATGAGCTATAAATCCCATGGCCGACCTCCAAACCATCTGAGAAGATCCCCATCTCGCTGCTACCACTCGTCTCCATAATCTATTTGTCACCCGAGGGAATCTCCATAACCATTTCCCTACTAGAGCCATATTAAACTTTCCCAAGTTTCTCACACCCTCCCCCCTCCTTGATGGGCTTATAGACCTCCTCCCAACCAACAGGAATATGTTTAAAGCTTTCTCCAGTGCCTCTCCACAAAAAGTTTCTCATGAGCTTCTCCATTTTAACACGCACCGCAACAGGTAAAGGCAAGATAGACATGTAATAGGTGGGCAAACTAGACAAGCAACTCTTAATAAGGGTCAGCCTCCCCCTTTTGATAGATACTCATTCTTCCACCCTGCCAATCTCCTTCTCATTCTCTCCAACACTGGGTCCCAAATCGCCGTGGGCTTATACTTGGCTCCAAGAGGCAGCCCCGGATAATTATTAGGGAAGCACCCAATCATACCACCAATAATGCCTACTAAACCCTCCACCACCCCTTCCGCCCGTATTGGAATGAACTTACACTTCCCCCCATTTATCCGAATCCCCAAAATAGCCTGAGAACAAATCAACAGAAGCTTAAGGGAACATATTTGCCTACGATCAACGTCACAAAAGATAATCACATCATCTGCAAATAGGAGGTGGGACACAGTAATCGCCTCAGAGCTAGTATTCCCAAAACTAAAACCCCTAATCCACCTGCCTCCATCACCAGTATGAATAAAAAAGGGAGACAATGGATCTCCCTGCGTCGAACCACCGGAACCTAGGAAAAATCCTTCAGGAACCCCATTAATTAGTAACCGATCCGCCCCCGTAGAGACACACCTCTGCATCCACCGACACCACTGTTCCTCGAAACCCATCCTCTTCAAAAGGAAGAGAAGAAACTCCCAATTAACATGATCATACGCCTTCTCGATGTCCATCTTACACGCAATGCCAGGAACCCCACTGCTAATCCTAGACTCCACACATTCATTGGCCACTAAAACTGCGTCGAGGATCTGCCTACCACCAACGAAGGCGTTTTGAGACTCCGAAATCAGAGGGTCGATAACCTTCCTGAGTCTAAAGGATAATACTTTGGCAAGTAGCTTATACACACTCCCAATTAAACTGATTGGTCTGAAGTCTCTGATATCAATCGAACCCCCTATCTTAGAAATTAGAGTGATGAAAGTAGCAATTAACCTGGGCACAAAGTAACCTCTATCATGGAATTCCTCAAAGAAAGCCATCACATCGCCCCTGACCACTGGCCAATTATGTTGAAAGAAAGCAATCAAAAAACCATCTGGTCCCGGCACCTTATCCCCACTTATAGACTTAAGGACATGAACAAATTCCTCCTCGGAGAAGAGACCCACAATTCCTTCCACCTCACTTGCCGAAATACTCTCAAACTCGGCCCCATCAAGCGAGGGATGCCACTCTTCCTCTTCCCTGAAGATCTCCTCATAATAGTGAGCAATATACCTCCTCACCTCACTATCTTCTTCGAACACCTCTTCCCCCACTTCAATTTTACCAATATGGTTCCCACGCCGATGGGAATTTGCCACTTTGTGAAAGAACTTAGTATTCGAGTCTCCTTCCCATGACTTTGATCCACTGGAATGAGGGCACAAGAGCACCCCTGATATACTCAGCCAATGGATGCCACTTTTGCACCCACAGCTTGTCTCCAAAAAATGATCAAGTTTTCTTCTTCAAAATCCTATCTGAGTTACTTACAGATGCAAAAATAAATGAAAACAAGGAAGAATGAAAACTCCTAACCTCAGTTTCGCCAATGGGACTCCATTTTTCTGATACCCATTGCTTCAACATCTTCAAAGAAGGCGGTGACGTGTCCAGATATCCAACCTGTCCAATAATTGCTCTTTGAAAAAATTGGACTCTAGACATACATGAGTCTTCCTTAACGATGAGATCAGTCCTATTCGAAGAGTCTTCGCTGATGTTGATCTTAGCAAGATGCCATGGCTCAACCCTATCTGCTTGAAGATAAGACCGACCCTTTACAAACCCAGCGGTACTGCTCAATCTTGGCTCTAAGCATTGGACCAACTTCTCCATCTTAAAGAAAACCCGACCAACGTAGTACCAACCCCTTCCACCTGCATCTTCCGGTAGTAAGAAATTCCTTCTAATCCCCTCCTTTTTGATAATAATATTAAAGCAACGACATCGTTTTCTCACACTAGTGTAAGCCAGCACCTCCCTATTATCGCTTTGACGCATATTAAAATACCTGGAAGAAGCTAAACTTGCTTCCCTAAGACACACAACCAACCAATGTACCTCTCCCTTAACAAAAATAGCATTCATAGAATGATTTCCCTACTGCACACAGAAGTTGAACTGATAACTGAGACCAACGCCAACTCTTTCTAATCCAAACTTCTTCTCTTCCAACAGAAATGTCACCCTCTCCCTCTCCCTCCCTAGCACATTATACAGGATTTAATTGTTGGTTGTTTGTATTTTAAAACAACACGTTGCCCCCCTATACCCACTCTTTCTCCGCTTCGACTAAAAGGAAAATAAAACCCATTATCTCCCATTATATCTAATCAATTATTCCCACTTTGTGAAGAGAATTCTCTCCATTCGACCAAAAATTTGGAGCAGGAGAGAGTTTTAGAATTTGAGTTTGGTTCTTTGGAAAGAAAAGAGAAAATGGCATAGACTTCTAAATGAGGAGGGATGCAAATTTTTTGAAAGAGAAAATTAAAAAGAAGAAAAATCACTCCTTATATCCCTCTAAGACTAGAAAAATATTTTCGTTATGAAAATATTTATTTTCCCAAAATCTTTTAGAACAGTTTGTTTACACAAACTGAAATTACGAAAATTGAGCAATTTATATGGAATGGGTGTTAGAAGATATATAATCACGGTGCATGGTTATATGATACAGATGTGATTCTAGACTTATTTTATCCTAGGGACGACGTGACTGAAGACTACCTGCACAAAGAGGGTAGAACTGCGAAACGTCTTAAAGGGAGCGCCCTAGTCCGCGACTCAACCCAAGAATCGTCTACGATGAATATATAAACGATTGAGGTAATATTGTTTATTTTATATTGTGCAGTAAATATTTGAATTCAGCGCATGTGGTTCATATTTTTGATAATCATATGAGGTAACAATTTAATTTTGAGTAGTAGACTTAAATAATTTATGATTTTATTTTTTCATTTCTCCATAAAACTCTTTGGTGTGATTTTTACTCGCAATATATAAAGTGTACCAACAATTTTAAGACGTTTTATATCTGCCACGGAGACCGAAAAATAAATCTTATGGGCATATATCATTATTTTTATGATGTCGAAATGAAAAAAGGGCCAACTAAGTTTCTATGTCTAGAAATTATAATTTTGACCTTTTAAATCTAGATATTACCTCTTAGCCCCCGAACTTCCTAAATATTATATTTTGTGAAGTAGAAATATAAATTTCAGTATTTTTGGTCAATTCGGAATCGATCAATAATTTCGTGAGAAATTAGAATTTGAACAAAAATGAGCGCCTTCATGGAAAACTTTTAAATTGGTCAATCCTATTTTTCAGTTATGAATGTGAAATATTATTTCACATAAGATGGTATTCCTGGAAATGGAATTGTATACTATTTTTGGACAATTCATTTTGAGCCACTTGTGGTTAAGAAAACAAATTAAAAGTTGTTATATGGAATCAAATTAAAATTTTGATATTTGGAAACAAATGAAAATTTGTTATATGAAAACAGTTGAATATTTTTTATATGGATTCGAAGGGTAAGTTATAAACATTTTCACCTTGCGCTATGTTTACTACAAAAGAAATTTGTTCAAATATTTTTTGAAGTGTTTACGTGAAAGTGTAGTTGATATTTTTCAACCACACTAAAGTGATCGATGATGAAAAAAAAAACTAAAATTTTGTTATGAATTTTGTCGGAATATCATCTCAGTTTTTTGATGATATATAGATTGAAATTTCGTGAATTTTGACATGCGTGTAGTATGTTGAGATTATGAATATTTGGCTTCAGAATTTCTGGAAAAAAAAGGAGTTGTATATCTTTTTATTATGATTTTTACAAATGTGATGCGAAATATTGAATTTTTTAGACAACTTGTAGTAAAACAAGTTTATCTTAACTTGTACTTAATATTTTGAGTGATTCCAATTTTGGATAAGACTAGACTCATAAAGGATGAATTCTAAAAAAATTCATAAATTTTCAATAAGCGGTTTGTTCGTGGTGAAATTTCAAACTTGAAGTTTTTTCGTTTGAACAAATATTTTGGACAACATTTTCTTAGAAAAAAATGTATCATGTCGTATTCCCAACGGATCCAAAATATTTTGAACCCTTTAGAAACTTCTTATTCAAGGATTTATGAAGTACTTAGAAAAATTTGGACTCAAATTTATGGAAGATGAATTTCATAGAAATTGTATAATGACTTATACAAATTGAGTTTGGAGTACAACCGCTAGAATTTTATATGAATAATTCTTTGTACTATTCATTTATATGAGTTGGAAAAGGTATATAATGAAATTGAATTCTGCTACGTTGGAATTACTTTGGTGGCTTCATACGCGTGTAGAAATAATTTAGTTGGGTAAAATTATTTTAACCGTATGCTTTGTGTTGGAATAGAGGTTTAAACTCTAATACGAAGTATTATTGTATACATTGTGGAAAAATTGTATATTATAATTTTTTATGGAATAGATTGTATAATCTATATGTGACTTTCATATCTTTGAAAATCTGAAATTATGACTAGAGCGAATAAACATGTATTTTTTATTCGACAAAACAAGAAGACATTAAGCGTGTATTATTTTAAGAAATAAGATTAATTCTTATTTAATGTTGAAACTCTATAAGTTTGGATTCCATTTTATGAATTGAAGATATAGTGGAGGTACTCAATCGAGTACCTCTCAAGTATAATTAAAGAACATTTAATAGAATCTGAAACTTTGGTGTTCAAGAGAACTCTTATTGTTTGAGTTGTGAGTTAAAAATAAAAACTTGGACTTCAAAAAATCCTTAGAGAAGTCATGTCATAAATGATTGATTAAATTCCTTGGAATGAACTAGAAATTAGTTTATAATTGACTTATCTTATAACTTTAAGATAATAAGGTGCATACACACCATTTGAAGGAATATTGAGACCATTATTATTTATGAATATAAGCTTTAATTCATCGATATAACTTAGTTATACTTGTTGTGAGTTAAATTATTCTCATGAAAATGAAAAGGCTTCATTTAATTTGAATGCCATTGATATTATATATGATGTTGAGTTAAAAAAATTAAATATATTTAATATTATTTTTCGAATGGTGACCTATATAAGTCAACCTACATGGACCAACTTGAAGTTGGAAAATTAATATGGAAGGCACTAATAAATTGCATGATATTTTGATAAATCATCAAATGAGAATGAATTCAGAATAATATGAATTGTGTTTATCACTAAACATGTTACAATATGAATGCACTCTTATTTATTATGCAAGAATGATTAGCTAATATTTAATTATAATATTTTGTTACCTAGAAAACCAAATTCATGCTAAGTCAAAGTATTAGCATAAAGAGTTTCAATGAAACAAGAATATTACTTGTTAATATTACAAGGCTATATGGATCAATTAATTAATCGAGTACATTGAAATAGAAGAATATTTATTTATTAGATATATGCTTATTATGAACCATCTTGTACTCCACATTATCCAAGTATAAGAACACGATATATAGTGATAAGAAAAGATGAATATGTGAACATCTTAAGTAGTCTCAACTGAGCTACTAAATACGGTTCACTTAGAATTATTTTTTGTGGGTGTACTATGAATGTTTATATTTAAAAAAAAAGGTGCATTCTTATGCTATTGGGAAAGATTATGTGTTTTGATAAAATCACGAACCTAGAATTGATTCTGAATCAATAATGGATATGTGTCTAACACGTATTATGATGCTATTTTTTAGAACTCCAAGAAAAATTAATTATTGACGTAATTAATGATGGAGTATATGGTGATACCATTAGCTATGGCTAGTGAGGAAATGAAAGGTTGAAAGATCTATTATAAGATACCATTTATGGTAAATATTGATACCAGTCAGTTTATCCACAACAATAGAAACATGGCTATTGTAAAATTTTAGAATCGTTATTATCATAATGACAAGAACGGAAAATATGTCGTAATCACAACATAGTTTTAGAATTTAAAACTAATGAGTTCTGTGTGTGGATTATATTCAGACTGATGAGAATAGAACCTGACTTATCCTTTGACGAAAGGACTAGTGCAATAGAAGGTGTTTAACACCTAGAAAGGGATCGAACTAAAGCCCGTTGATATTGAATCATTTGTAGTGGTAACCCAACCTATAGAATGGAGATCTCAAGAAATAGGTTCAAAGGGTAATAACAAGTCATAGTGATATGGGTTGAATCATGATAATTATTATTTACGGGGTTTTACTCCGAGTCCATCCCTATGGAGCATGATATCCTGACGCGAGTTAAGGTTGAGTTAATTATAACTCTTAATGATGATCTATAGCTCTATTTTGAGTGGGGTGCTTAGCTACAGGAGTATCCTTGATAGACTCACCTATGTGGATGTGGAAGTATGGCCGCTTCCTATGGTAATTTTGGACAAATTCCCTAGAGCGTTCACATACTGGGATATAAGCACATGGCCGTAACGTGATGGCTTGAGGACTACACCCAAGTAGGGTTGTGTGTGGGATGTTGTCAGAGATAGAGTTCAAAACTACGAGTTACTCTAGTATAATCTTAATTATCTTTACTACATAAATGTTCAAGTCGAAAGACACATTTACTTATGCACAATTCTATTAATTATTATTGATCAATAATTTTTTAAAAACATTTACAAGTGGGGGATTGTTTCTGATGAGTGTGTTTTTAAATTCCAAGTGCGGGATTGTTGGTTGTTTGTATTTTAAAACAACACGTTGCCCACTATACCCACTCTTTCTCCACTTTCGGCTAAAAGGAAAACAAATGGCACCCACTTGTCAAGAGAATTCTCTCCATCCAGCCAAAACTTTGGAGCAGGAGAGAGTTTTAGAATTTGAGTTTGGTTCTTTGGAAAGAAAAGAGAAAATGGCATCAGACTTCTAAATGAAGAGGGATGCAAATTTTTTGAAAGAGAAAATTAAAGAGAAGAGAAATCACTCATTCTATCCCTCTAAGACTAGAAAAATATATTCTTTATAAAAATATTTATTTTCCCAAAACATTTTAGAACAGTTTGTTTACACAAACTGAAATTACGAAAATTGAGCAATTTATATGGAATGGGTGTTAGAAGACATATAACTGCGGTGCATGGTTATATGATACAAATGTGATTCTGAACTTGTTTTATCCCGGGGACGACGTGACTGAAGAGTGCCTGTACAAAGAGGGTAGAGCCGCGAAACGTTTTAAAGAGAGCGACCTAGTCCGCGACTCAACCCAAGAATCGTCTACGACGAATTTATAAACGATTGAGGTAATATTGTTTATTTTATATTATGCAGTAAATATTTGGATTCAGCGCATGTGGTTCATATTTTTTATAATCATGTGAGGTAACAACTTAATTTTGAGTAGTAGACTTAAATTAAATTATGATTTTATTTTTTGATTTCTCCATAAAACTCTTTGGTGTGATTTTTAATCACAATATATAAAATGTACCAACAAAGTAACCTAAAAGTGAATGCAACATCAAGAATGAGATACTCGGGGAAGTGTATATTATATCTGTATAAAACATCTCATTACTTGACAAAAAAAACATCTGGCATTTTTTTGCTTTTAATTCATTTTAAATTGAAAAATCTCAAATAAAGTTGAGCAGTAGAAAGTAATTGAAAACTGGTGATTCAAACTCTTAAGATAAAATATGATACTTAACAAATATTTGAATCATAATATAACAATGTCTCATATAACTTCATGTTGAAGGTGGCATTGAAATTGACATCTATAACATATAGTTCCCTTAATGTGGTGTGTTAAAAGTAAGAAAAATCCTGCCACACACCTCCTAGCCCTAGCGGCTTGTCTAGGCTCAAATACATATATAACAAACTATTTTCTCCCCTTAAATGAGTCCTCAAGTGGTTTGAAATTATTTGTAAGTCCTGAAGATTTAAACAAGTGAGATGTCAGATTATGTCTTGATCTGATCATGGGTGGTATTTATTTACTGTGGTAACTGTAATTATTTTATTTATTGTTTATTCTGCCACCAAGCAAAGATATTGGGAAATAAAGAGGATTCCTATTTCCGTCGTCTCAATCAATAGATCTTTGCTTGTAAATCTATTGTGCAAAAGGGAGTAATACAAATTTTGTATTCAATCGGTTTTAATGCAGTGAAAAATTGAAAAAAATGAGAGAGGAAGGAAAGTATTAATGTATGCATAGATATCCCAAATATCAGACATTTACAAACATTTCCGCTCAAAGGAAAAATCACACGCTATAATTTTGATCTAATTAATAAGTTCCACATTCCTATTGAGGGGCGCAAGAAACCTAGATAGTTTAGTTAGTTTATTCTTTATATTTATTTGTTTTGTGGGTGTCTAGAGTACCTCCTGACAATTTTTAGATCCTATGAGACAATAAGGAAAGGCGGTATATCCTCATCGTAATCAATCAATAAATAATGAAATGCGAAATGAGTGAACTAACAAAGTAAAAACTATCCCATATTTATATAATCTTATATTGGAAATGGGTGAAAAATTTTGTGTGAAAAAAAAAATACTAAACGCATGGTTTGGATTAATGACCAAAAACACAACACTTCCTTTACGTTCATTATTATTACAATTGCCATTTGTTGAATATTGTGTATGCACGGGGGCGTAACTATGTGTGGGTTTGGCCGGGCTCAAGCCCGGGTCATGTTAAAAAAAAAAACAGCTTTTATAATAAAGCCCAAAACTCAAAGCCCACTCAAGAAAATATTTGTCCAACCCATCAAACCTCCAAACAATAAAAGTTGATCGGGGAGACAAAAGCAGGAACAAAACAAAAGGGAACAAAACAAAAGAAAGCAGGGGAGGGAACCAACCAACCAAAGGAGTTAAAGTGTTTCTTTGTCAAATTGGCTTTGCATACAAGGTAATTTTATTTCATTTGTTAAATCCGTTTTTTTTTTGTTTACTATAAACATCCCTAAATAATAAGTTTTAAAATCCCTAATTTGTAAAACCTAAATATTGAAAACCCTAACTTTTTCTCTTTAATTTTTAATTTTTGTAGTCTCATTTCTTCTTGCCTATTGATAACTTGAACAAATTTAAATTATAATTTCAATCCCTAAGATAGTGTTAATTTTTTTATTATGTTGACTAAAATATACTACTCATGCATTTTCTTAGGTTACAATGTCAAGAAAAACTTTATTATCATTTTTTAAACCAAAAAGTGATGACAAAGAAAATAAAGAGTCGCCTTCTATATTACCCGATGATACTCCTTTAACCTTCATCGAGTCACCACCTCCTTGTAAAATTCAAAGGACCGAACCTAGTGAAAAAGATGACTCTTTTACTCGGGATCCTGGCTTGCGTCTTCAAATATGGCAAGCACCCGTTGAAGACCGTGATGAGCTTCGAAAAAAATATCTCAAATTGGGGCCTTATCAACCCATATTTCAAGAGTACCCACTCACCCAAGACAGAAAACAATTTTGTCGCTTTCAAAGTAGTTGGTTTAAAAGATATCCTTGGCTTGAGTATTCCGTTGAAAAAAATAGAGCATATTGTTTTTATTGCTTCTTGTTTGAAAGTAATCCACCGACTCGGGCTGCATTTACAGTTGAAGGGTTTCAAAGTTGGAAACGAGTTAGTGGCCCTAAATGTGCACTTTTGAAACACATGGGAGTTCCCCCTTCAACGCATATGAGTTGTGTCAATGCTGCAGAAGATTTAATGAATCCTTTACAACACATTCGTAGAGTGTTTGACTCACAATCTAAAGACGTGGTGGAGAATAATCGATTGCGTCTCAAGACATCTATCGATTGTGTGTGGTGGCTTGCATTTCAACCATGTGCATTTAGAGCTCACGATGAATCCCCTCAATCACTAAATCGTGGAAACTTTATTGAATTGATAAAGCACACTGCAAGATATAATAACAAAGTTGCCGAAGTTGTCTTACAAAATTCTCCAGGGAATGCAATGTATACCTCTGCAATTATTCAAAAGGAAATTTTGAATATTTTGGGTGATAATGTGAGAAGTAAGATTCGTACTGAAATTGGAGATGGAAATTATTACATATTGGTTGATGAAGCACAAGATGCATCTACTAAAGAGCAAATGGCCATTGTCTTAAGATTTGTTGATGGAGGAGGTGTGGTACGTGAACGTTTTTTTGGAATTGTGAGTGTTGAAGACACTACGGCTTTGACACTTAAAAAGGAAATATCCGGCGTACTTGCTCTTTATGATCTTCATATTGATAAAATGCGTGGTCAAGGGTATGATGGTGCTAGCAATATGCGTGGGGCTTGGAATGAGTTACAGGCACTCTTTCTTAAAGAGTGCCCATATGCCTATTATGTGCATTGCTTCGCCCACCAACTGCAACTTTCTTTAGTCTCGGCATCTAGAGATGTGCAAGATATATGGTTATTTTTTTCAAATTTGAATACAGTTGTGAATCTTGTCGATGCTTCTCCCAAACGTCATAGTGAATTACAATCGAGACAAGCTGCTGAAATTGCGAATAAGGTTGCTCGTGGTGAACTTCGGACGGGAAGAGGTGCTAACCAACTTAAGACCTTGCATCGAGACGGACCAACTCGTTGGAGCTCCCATTTGAATTCTGTCAGAAGCTTGATTGATTTATTTGGTCCATCTTGTCAAGTTGTTGAAAATATTTGGAAGAATGGCCCTAGTCATCCTATACGCTCGGAAGCTAAGGGTGCTTATAGTGCGATGACTTCATTTGAATTTGTATTTATCTTACATTTATTGAATGAGATTATGGGAATCACAGATTTTCTTTGTCAAGCACTTCAAAGAAAATCTCAAGACATTGTAAATGCTATGAGTCTCGTCTCAAGTACAAAAACATTGCTTCAGAAGTTAAGAGAAGATGGTTGGAGTTCCTTCTTTGAGAAAGTGAAATCATTTTGTGAAGATTTTTGCATTGAGATCCCCGATATGAGTGCTCGTTATTCAGTGGGTACACGACGTTCTTGTCAACAGTATGACACCATTATAGTTTATCATCATTATCAAGTTGATACATTCAATGCTGCAATTGATTTTCAGATAATGGAGTTAAATTGTAGGTTTTCTGAGGATGCAATGGAACTTCTTATTCTTAGTGCTGCTTTGGACCCACGTGATACTTATAAATCATTTAAAATTGGTGATATATGCAAGTTAGCTGAAAAATTCTATCCTCAAGATTTCACCATAGATGATATGCATGGTTTGAAGAGTCAGTTGAAACATTATGAGCTTGATATCCCACATCACCCAAGTTTCCAAAATTTATCCTCAATTTCTGAGTTATGCACTCAATTAGCTAAAACAAAAAAGAGAGAGATCTATTATCTGGTTGACAGATTGATTCGTCTTATTTTGACCCTTCCTGTTTCCACGGCATCAACCGAACGGGCTTTCTCAGCTATGAAGCTTGTCAAAACAACTCTTCGCAACAAGATGAATGATGACTTTCTTAAAGATTGCATGATACTCACCATTGAAAAAGAACTCGCACAAGATATTGATCTCGATTCGATAGTTGATGATTTTGATTCTCAAAAGGATCGTAGGGTTCAATTTCATTAGCCTATTATTAACTTCTTCTTTTTTGTATGCGTGCAAATCTATCAAACTTGACTAGATATAACAAAATGATATTCTTTTGTCTATTTTGAATATAAAATTAATGCATCACTATTATCTCAATGGTATTGATTTTTGTGTTTATTTTTATTAACTGTATGATAAATTTATATTAGCTCGGCCAGCTGCAAAATCCTGGCTACGCCCCTGTCACCACGTGAATAAGGGTCCAAGCTTCCATGCCTATATTATCAAATGCCGCTTTATTATTATCATTCCATAAATTCAAAGCCACTATAGCTGGCAAAACTTCACACAATATAGAGAAAATATTTGTTTGGACCTACATGTAACCCTCATGAAATGAATCTTGATTTTATAATAGGGGTGAAGATTTAATGCCCAAACATACGTCAAAATACGACCAAACTTTTCAAGAGAACAAAATATGCATTTAGATACCATGTGAAATCAAAGAGAACAAACTATATCATATGTGGCAATTTTCTTGCGCAATACCTTCCAAAGAAAATACGAGATCTTTAACGGTATGCTCTTGTCCCAAATGCCTGCATCGATGAATCTTTAACTTCCGTCAATCACTTCCAAGTGTAGGAAGATGAGACTAAACAAGAAGAATCAAACATATTCCCATGTTTGAAATATTTCAAATGCATCAAATTTTCCCAAACGGAATTGTTTTGAGCAAATCTCCACCAAAGATATGTTATTGCTGCTATTTAATTAAAATAATAGCACAAAATTATGAATAATAATAATTACAGAAATTAAAAAAAATAAAATTACAGAAAATAATACTCTTGTATTTGCAAAAATAATTATTAGAAACAAGAAAGAATTCGATCCCTATGATACCACAGTGTCCTTAAGACAATTTTATTCCCTCCGTAGTGCTTTAAGTTAATGAATAATTGTCTCCCAAGATAGAACGGATTTTCGAATTAATTCAAGTAGCGCACCAATAAATTAATTCCACCGAACACAAATTTCTGTGTTAAATACTTAACCATTGAACACAAATATGCAGAAGAACAAAATTTTCTTGAATGCAGAAAGACAATCAAAATAAATGGAGTGGAGAAATATTTTCTGGAAAACAGAAAAATAATTTTTTTCATTAGTTAAAAATTGGAGGGAATGATTTGTATTTATAGCTTTGGTGTTGACTATTGGGAACCGTCATAATCGAAATTAACTGTCAAAAATAGTTAATTTCGTTAACTATTGATCTTTGGCAATTAAGTGACAATTAATTAATTCTGTAATTAATTAATAAAAGCCTAAAAAATTAGACGGACGGCGCGTGTGGGCGTTTGGTCCAAGCCCAACACATGCATAGTGTAGGTCATCTCCCCTTCAAAGAGTTGGGATACCCCAAGGCATCCAAGCCTTAGTCCATCATTTGAGTTTTATTAACTCATCATTTTTTCACTACTCTTCCAATGTGGGACGAGTTAAAACATACCCAATTCATTAACTGTCATTGCTTTGTGAGTCACTTTGGGAACATATTTATCAGTATTCTAAAAAAACCCCTAGACTCCGCGTAGGTACGTTTAGGCTTGAGGCTTGGCAGAAACGCCCCGCCTTAAGCTTTTTACACCTTATTCTTGATAAAACCCTTAAGGCGCACTTTTTTCTAAAAACAACAATGCTTTAGTGAAATAATGTCGCCTTTTGAAGATTTTTTTTACTAACCGAACAATTATCTCTTCCAAAATAATCAAATAGTACTTTATTTTGCAAATATTCAGACATATTTTTATGATAAGTACAATTTTAGTATTTTAATAACCTTGTTATGGTTAAAAAATATTAAAATATATTAAAAAGGCCTAAACGCCTTTTCACGCATTTTTACGCCTAAGACCCGCCTAGGCTTCTAAGGGTTAAGGCTTGGCCTCCACGTCTCGATCACGCCCCTCATTTTTTAGAACCTTGATATTTATCATTCATAACTTAATGAAATTGGACATGTGAATATACTACGTTAATCTCCTTGCGAAGAAAAACGCGTTTGTATATGGTCCCACAATTATCGTGGTATGGGTCCCACTTAAATTTGAGTTCAAAGTTGCTCAAAATTCTGTCCAGAAAATTCTGGACTACTTTTAAGTCCAATTTTTACAACAATCCCCCACATGAATAATATATTGCTATAAATAAAAATAAACAGATGCGGATGCAGATGCAGACATAGGTTGAGTAAAAAAACAGATTTATTGCATCGAGAGAAGTAGCCTAGTAGGCTTGAACTTTCCTTAGTGATATACTATCGGATTTACTTGGTTAATCAATAGATTTTATGTCCTTGAACCGTCAACCGTTTCTGTAAACCTAGACAATAGTATTCACACAATAATTCTTCAACACAGTTGGTTCTCACGTTTGTGTTCATTTTGGCCATGAACACCACTTGGTTCCGTGAGTTCTTTAGAGAATATGCCTTTCATTATTCTCATAGAAGTGACCCCCTTCTTACTCACGTAGGTGACTTACATAAAGAGTATCCTGCAATACCCCACTTAGACATACTAAGATATGGATATCATTTAAAGCATAACTTATCCTAATTTCACGGCTGATGTGCACTGTCTCATCTTTGGAATGGATATGATTAAATATCCTCCAGTGCTTACTGAATACAATGTAGTTCGGTTTTCCCATTGAACCTAGATCTTGGGATCTCTAGTCAGCTAGGTTAGGTTACCACTATATTGATTATTATTTATTTATAGGATTTAGACCCATTCCTCTTGATGATCTTTCAACTTGCTCTCGGTTTAAGCCTTTCATTAGTGGATCCGCTATATTATTTTTTGACTTTACATAGTCAATTGAGATAATTTCATTTGAGAGAAGTTGTCTAACGGTATTATGTCGATGACGAATATGTCGTGACTTTCCGTTATACATGTGATTCTGTGCCATTCCAATTTCCGATTGACTATCGCAATGTATACATATTTCGAGCACAAGTTTTGACCAATTTGGAACATCCTCTAAGAAATTTCGAAGCCATTCAGCTTCTTCTCCAGCTTTGTCTAGTGCAATGAATTCAGATTCCATTGTCGATCTAGCAATGCACATTTGTTTTAAGGATTTTTAAGACATGGCTGCACCTCCAAGGGTAAATACATACCCACTCATAGACTTAAAGTCTTTTATATCAGATATCCAATTTGCATCGCAATGTCCTTCAAGAACAGCTGGATATTTTGAGTAGTGCAGTCCATAGTTTTGAGTGTATTTTAAATAACCGAAAAATCTTAATATTTCCTTCCAGTGATCTCTCCCTGGTTACTCGTAAATCGACTTAGCTTACTTATTGAGTATGCTATGTCCAGTCATGTACAATTCATGATATACATTAAACTGCCGATAATATGAGAGTACTCTAGTTGAGATACACTTTCACCATTATTTCTTGCTAGATGTAAATTTACATCTACAGGTGTTTTGGTAGGACTAATATCATACTTCTTGAATTTTTCAAGTACTTTCTCTATGTAATGAGATTGAGATAATATAAGTCCATCCGATGTTTTAAAAATTTTAATTCCTAATATAACATCAGTGATACCCATATCTTTCATGTCAAATCGACTACTTAACATTTGTTATGTAGTTTTGACAATTTCCAAGTTACTACCCATGATAAGCATATCATCAACATAGAGGCACACAATGACATATCCATTTTTAATGTATTTAAAATAAACACATTTATCGCGTTCATTAATTTTGAAGCCATTTGATAACATTGCATTATCAAATTTTTCATACCATTACTTGGGTGCTTGTTTTAATCCGTAAAGTGATTTAACAAGCTTACATACTTTTCCTTCTTGTCTGAGAGCTTTGAACCCTTCAGGTTGCTCCATATAAATTTCCTCATCAATTTCACCATTTAAGAATGCGGTTTTTACATCCATTTGATGTATTTCAAGTCCATTAATAGTAGTTATTGCTATTAACATCCGAATGGACATAATTCTTGTTACCGGTGAGTATGTGTCGAAGTAACCCAACCCTTCCTTTTGCTTATAGCCTTTAGCTACAAGTATAGTTTTATATTTTTAATTGATCCATCCGCCTTCAATTTCTTTTTGAAGATCCATTTATAACCTAAAGGTTTTGAACCTGGTGGAAGATCCACTAGTTCCCATGTGTGATTTTTTAATATGGATTCAATTTCACTATTAATTGCTTCTTTCCAATTATAAGCATCGGGTAAGGATATTGCTTCTTTGTACGATTGAGGTTCATTTTCAAGCAAATATGTTAGAAAATACGGACCGAAAGAAGTCGAGGTTCTTGCCTTTTTACTACGTCTTGGTTCATCCTCTATTGGTTCAATAGGTTGATGAGTACCACTTGTAGTAGCTTGATTTGTCCTTTTAGAAAGACCAGATTATGGGGTTATGTTATACGGGAATTCATTTTCAAAAAATGAAGCGTCCTTAGATTCAATAAGCGTATTTACATGAATATCTGAAATCTCAGATTTACAAATTAAGAAACGATATGCACTGCTATTAGTAGCATAACCAATAAATACATAGTCAATGGTCTTTGGCCCTATTTTTACATTTTTAGATTTAGGAACTATTACCTCGGCTAAGCACCCCCACACTCGTAAATATTTATAGCAAGGTCTTCAACCTTTCCATAACTCATAAGGTGTCTTATGAGTTTTCTTGTGTAGTACTTTGTTAAGAATATAATTAACAGATAATAAGGCTTCCCCCCACGAATTATGGGGAGCTTCTGAACTTATTTACATAGAGTTCATCATCTCTTTCAATATACGGTTTTTGCGTTCAACAATGCCATTCGATTGAGGAGAATATGGAGTTGTGGCTTGATGAATAATCCCATTTTCAGAACAAAATTCCTCAAACGGATATTCATATTCACCTCCTCTATCATTCCTAATAGCCTTTATCTTTTTGCTTAATTGATTCTAAACTTCATTCTTCTATTGTTTAAATGCATTAATAGCCTCATCTTTACTAGGTAATAAATATACGTAGCAATATTTTGTGCAATCATCAATAAAAGTAATAAAATACTTTTTTCCACCTCTAGTTTGTATAAATTTTAAATCACAATATCCGTGTGAATTAAATCTAGTGGTTCGGTTATCCTTTCAATAGAATGAAAAGGTAATCTAGCTAATTTTGATTCTACACAAATATCACATTTATGATTTTTATCAATATTAAGTTTTGGCAAAAATTCCAAGTTAATTAATCTACGCAAGGTATCAAAATTAACATGTCCTAATCTAGCATGCCAAATATTAGAAGACTCAATCAAATAAGTAGAACTAGGAATTTCATTCATAGGGGATGCCTTTGGCATTAATGTTATTACATTCATTTTAAAGAGCCCCTCAGACAGGTAGCCCTTTCCCACATACACATCATTTTTAGACAATACAAATTTATGAGAAACAAACACAAGCTTAAATCCATTCATGCTTAGTAGTGATCCGGAAATAAGATTTTTTCGAATATCAGGTGATAAGAAGCTTTTTGCGTATATATATTATTGTTGTGCAAAAGCTACTCTCAAAATTCCCTTGAGTACCTACAAAACTTGTCTAAAAATAACTCGTATTGTGGTAAGTACGGGTATCAATCCAACTTTCAAGGTGAAACAATTAATGTGAAAACGTGCAATTCCAATATTTTTTATGAAAATATTTTTTTTATTTTATTTGATTTTTAAAAACAATTTCATAGGAAAAATTAACTAACAAATGCTAAAAATTATAAAATGACTAAATAATGAAAAATAATGTGCAACCGAGTGTGAAATATGTGAGAAGGTCAAGAGATGGGATTACACTGCATTTTCAATTATTTTAATTCTCAATTTATTAATTTTAAATATTTTGAGATAATATTAAATCGATAATCTAACTCTCGTTAAAATTATAAATTTAATAAAATCTTTTTCAGAAAATTAAATTTAAAAATGTCACACAATGAAAAATTAGGACTTATATTATTTTGAGAAAATTACCCGCTAGGATCAATTTAACGAAAAAAATATCAATCCTCAAATTTCAATACCGAATTAATAGTTAATTATCGAAAAAGCCTATCTCTAGTTCGATTCCAACATTCAAACATTAATTCGTTCAATTAATTTACTAACTCTCGTTACATAAATTAATTGGTGACACTTAAAATTAATTTACCTAGAAATATAAAATTAATGAAACCAATTAATTAAAGTAATATCATTTGTAGTGCATCCCACCCCTTGAACGGGGTGTTTAACCAAACATTCTCATGTTAGAATAAACAACTATCACAATAGCATTAATCAAAATTGAAACAAGAAGGAAAGAATACAATACGCAATTTTTTTCTTGTGTCAACTGTGTATGAACACGCGTCTCAATCTTCTCACAAATCGAGTACTTGATCACACCAAAAAGAATAAAAAACAAACATAAAAATTTATTCTAAAACAAAACTATTTTTTTATATTTTTTTGAAATTTTTTTATGAACCTACTATGTACATAATATACACAGTCTCTTTCTCTCTCTCTCTCTCTCTCTGCATTCCTCTCCTTTTCTTTGTTGTTGAAAGTCTTCTTTTATGAGCAACCATCTCCTTATTTTTATTTACCCACGATGTGTGTTTGGATGAAGAGATTTTGTTGGGCTTATTGGCTTGGGATAAGATTTGGATTTGATTGACTTTGGTTTGTTCTTGATTTGTAGGAATGGCAGGTGACAAAATCGTGGGTATTGAGGTTTCGGGTTCTTGGAAACGGTTTGACAGCTGGATGGATAGGGTTGAACTTGGGTCTGGCCGGAGATAGCTCCGTCGCGGGTTTCGCACGCCTGAGATCGCAGCGGCGATCGGGTTCGGATGAGGATGTCGTGGTAAGAGCTGGGGGGTTAGGAAGGGAAGTCGCCGGCCGAATTTCGCACGGCGGAGATCGCAGGTTCGGTTTATGGCAGGGTCACGCCGGAGATGGCCGGAAGTGGCAGGGGCGGGGCGCGATCGGGATTTGGGCTCTGGGATGATCGCGGGTTGAACCGCCGGAGGTGGGGTGTATGAGGGTTGGTGTGGTTTTGATAGTAGTTGTAAGATTGGAGATGTGGGTTATGGAGGAGAGAGAATCGGGTGTGGTTGTGGAAGAAGAAGAATAATGTAGTAGGGGTGTGTTTGGGTGTGTATGTTTTATAGTGTGTGTTACTTTTGGACCCTAAAAAAAATATTAAAATTAAAATAAAATAAAATTTCTAATCTAAAAATAAAACTAAAATAATAATAAAAAAATATATCTAATTAAAATAAAAACTAAAGACCTAAAAATAAAAAGTAAAATCTAATAAAATAAATTCCTAAAAATATTAATCCTAATAAAATTAAATTAAATAAAACAAAGATTAAAAATTAAAAACTAATAAAAATCAAAATAAAGAAATAGAAAAAAAAAAAAATTCTAAAAAAAATTCTAAATAAACTCTAAAAATAAAATGACTAAAAATAAAAATCTAAAAAATAATAAAGGTACAAACTCAACACACACGGGGTTCGGGAAATGGTCTGGGCTCGGTCTGGGTTAGGTTAAGGTTACGGGACTGTTTCGGAGCATCGGAACACATCTGGACAAGCTCAGAATGGACTCTGACTTCGCGGGCTCTTTGGATTTCTTCGTTGCACGCTTTTGACCGCTATTGAGTCTCAATTGTACTGATTTAGCATTATTTGTACCGCAACTGCGTATTGACCTGAAAAATAATAAAATACGAACATAAGGTCATTTTTATTAAAAACGAGCGACTAAAATGCATCTATTCGGGGTATAAAATAGACACTTTTGGGTGCTTATCATCAGGCACATGCAACACATTGTTTAGGGTAAGCTCTTTTCCATAGGTCATCTTCAGAATAATCTTTCCTTGCCCCACAACTTTAGAACGCAAAGAGTTTCCCATAAAGAGAGTCTCCTCATTTTCCAAAGCCTTATAATTAGTGAACATCCATTTGTTTGCACAAATTTGGCAAGTAGCCCCAGTATCCACCCACCATTCCTTGGTATTTCCTACCAAGTTGCATTCAGAGACAATAGTAGAAAGATTTAAGTCTGCGATACCATCAGAAATTTTCTCACCTTCCGTGACATTTTCTTGAGCATTATGCTTTTTAGCGTTCTTTGGTTTGAGAAACTCGCTTGAGCGGTGTCCTGCTTTACCACAATTGTAGCATTTTCCTTTGAACTTATTTCTTTGCTTAGATGTTCCTTCCCCGTCACACTTACATTTGGATTTAGGACCTTCAACCACAAGAGCCTTGGACTCCATGATATTCTTCCCACTTTTCTTTTGAGATTCACGGTTGTCTTCTTCAATCCGAAGTCGAACTACTAATTCTTCGACATTCATCTCATTGCGTTTGTACTTGAGATAGTTTTTGAACAACTTCCAAGATGGAGGCAATTTTTCAATTATCGCCGCCACTTGAAAAGTGTCACTGACTGACATTCCTTCAGCATGAATGTCATGAAGAATAACCTGAAGTTCTTGAACTTGTGCAATAACCGGCTTGGAGTCAACCATTTTGAAGTCTAGAAAACGGCCCACGACGAATTTCTTCATACCAACGTCTTCAGTTTTGCACTTTTTCTCCAAAGAATTCCATAATTCTTTTGCGGTTTTCATAGTGCTATACACGTGATATAACGTCTTGTCCAAGTATGTCAGGATGTAGTTATGGCACAGATAATCAGAATGTTTTCATGCTTCAACAACAATCAACTTTTTCAGTCTCATCTCCTTCTCTCAAAGGTGGACAATCCTCATACACGAACCTTGCCAATTGAAAAGTTGTGAGGTAAAAGTACATATGTCCTTGCCAACATTTGAAATCAGTGTCAGTAAATTTTTTCGATTTCTCCCCATGTGGCATGTGATAAGAAGCTTTCTGCGTATGTATCGTTGTTGTGCAAAAGCTACTCTCAAAATTCCCTTGACTACCTACAAAACTTATCTAAAAATAACTCGTATTGCGATAAGTACGGGTATCAATTCAACTTTCAAGGTGAAACAATAAATGTGAAAACGTGCAATTCCAAATTTTTTTTTATTAAAATATTTTTTTTATTTTTAAAAAATAATTTCAAGGGAAAAATTAACTAACAAATGCTAAAAATTATAAAATTTACTAAATAATAAAAAAATGTGAGAAAGTCAAGAGATGGGATTACACTGCATTTTCAATTATTTTAATTTCTCAATTTATTAATTTGAAATATTTCGAGATAATATTAAATCGATAATCTAACTCTCGTTAAAATTATAAATTTAATAAAATCTTTTTCAGAAATTTAATTTAAAAATGTCACACGATGAAAAATAAGGACTACACTATTTTCAGAAAATTACCCGCTAGGTCAATTTAATGAAAACTATAGCAATCTTCAAATTTTAACACCGAATTAATATTCAAATTTCGGAAAAACCTATCTCTAGTTCGATTCCTAAATTCAAACATTAATTGGTTCAATTAATTTACTAACTCTCGTTACATAAATTAATTGATGACACTTAAAATTAATTTACCTAGAAATATAAAATTAATGAAACCAATTAATTAAATTAACATCATTCGCGGTGCATCCCATCCCTTGAACGGGGTGTTTAGCCAAACATTCTCATGTGTCAATAAACAACAATAAATAATATGTCAAGAAGGAAATAAATTGAAAAGAGAATGTAGAAATACAATACGCAATTTTTTTCTACAAATTTGTCTTGAAATGCGCCTTTACACGCGTTTTACTTCTTTACAATTTTCCGCACTTGATTACAAAAAGAAGACTAAAAACTAAACCTAAAAATTATTCTAAAGCTAAACTAATTTTTTTGTATTTTTCTGGAATTTTTTTATGTAACTACTATGTATATATTATACACTATCTCTCTTTCTGCGTCTCTTTCTTCTTTTCTATCTTCGAGTCTTTCATATATGAGATGCTCCTCTCTTTTTATTGACCCATGATTCCTTCTTTAGTGGGAGAGATTTTTGTGGGATTTCAACTATAACCAAATCAAGGCACTTGGATTTAAGTTTTTCTTGGCAAATAACTTCGATCCCTCTTTTCATGGAGTAGCATATTTGGGTTCAGATTTTTTTGGATGTGGTAACGCCATGGGTCGTGGGTTTCGGGTTCGGCAGCCCGCTGGTGGGTGAGGTGGATCGGGTCGGGTCGGGGTAAAGGGATGACAACGGAGTTTGGGGCCGGGACTCGGGTTGAGCAGGACGCCGACGGGGTTTGGGTTTGAAGTCCGACGTCGGGTTCGGTTTTGCTGGGCGGCTTGGAGGTTCAGGGGGTGAGGTGTCTAGGTCGAAGGAGGGGTATGGGTGTTGGCTCCGGCGCCGGAGACATGCAGGTCGCGGGTCGGTGGCCGCCGGCAACGAGGACTATGGTGGGAGATGGGTTATGGGCCAAGGTTTTGACATGGGAATGGAGGTGAGAGAATCGAGTGTGGGTGTGAGGATGATGATGAATAGTAGATGGGGAGTGCTTGTGTGTTGTGGGGTGTAGGGTAGGTTAATGTGTGTTTAATTTGTACCCCTTAAAAATAATTAACAATTTCTAAAAAAATAAAATAAAATAAAAACTTAAAATCTAATAAAACTAAAAAAAAAAAAACTAAAACTAAATAAAAATTTGAAAATAAAAAGAAATAAAATAAAACTCTATTAAAACTAAAAAAAGATAATCCTAATAAAATAAAACTAAAATAAATAAAAAAATATATAAAATGAAATCTAATAAAAAATAAATTCCTAAAAATTAATCCTAATAAAATAAAATAAAGACTAAAAATTAAAAACTAATCAAAATCAAAATCAAATTAAAGAAATAGAAAAATAGAAATTAAATCCTAAAATAAATCTAAAATAAATGCTAAAAATAAAATGACTAAAAATAAAAATCTAAGAAAATCTAAAAGGCACAAACTCAACACACACCGGGCTCGGAGAATGGTCTGGGCTCGGTGTAGGCTTAGGTTTGGGTTACGGGACTGTTTCGGGGCATCAGATCACATCGGGGCAAACTCAGAATTGACTTCTCACTTCACGGTCTCTTTGATTTCTTCGTTTCATGTTTTTGACCGCTTTTGTGTCGCAATTGACTGGATTTAGCATTATTTGTACCGCAACTGCGTATTGACCTGAGAAATAAATAAATACGAACATAAGGTCATTTTTAATTAAAACGAGAGGCTAAAATGCATCTATTTGGGGTATAAATTATTCACTTTTGGGTGTTTATCACACCACCCCCAAATAGAACATTGCTAGTCCTCGAGCAAAAATTAGAGAGAAAACAGAGATTAGTAACCAAAAGTGTGCCACTTTCGCAGGCACTGGCGATTGCACTTAGCATGTGCAACTAAACCTGTAGGTTGCCCTACAGGACGAGTGGTGTCTCATGAGGGTTTGCAGTGAATATACCCACAAAATTCGAAAACTTATTTAAATGCAGTTTCTTATTTGACGATGAAATGCTATACAACCCAACTTTAAAAGGATATCAAGGAACACCGTATTCAATTATCAAAATAAGATTTAAAATTACTTAATACCAAAAGTGTAATCCTTCCTAAAACTTAGCATGTGTAGGGTGAAGTAATCTTAAGTATCATTAGAGTAATTCTAAGATCACCTTTATAGAATCAAAGCTTTGACTTCAATTCTCACTGGATATATCTCTCTGAATCGAACTCCCTGAGAATTTGGTAAGTGTATCTCTGTAGTGTGTGAGGAGGTGAGTAAATATAAACAATTTCAAACGTCTCACACACTTTATTGAAAATGACAGATGCATGAAGGAAATTTGATCTCATGAATGAATGATAACCACTATGTCGAGAATGTCGAGTTATTCACCATATAATCTTTTCGTTTTCCCGAACACATTACCAGATGTGAAAATGTGGTTTATGAATGGTATGAGGGGATAATGAAATGAAGAAGATGAATGATGGGGTGTTTTGAGAAGAGTGAAACACACTTTGACTGACTATTGTCTTCATTATTTGAATTTATGATCGCATGCTTTTCTTTTCTTTTTTTTTAATTTTTATTTTCTTTCTTTGCTTTTTTTTTCTCTCTTTTTTATTGCGATACATTTTTCTTTTCATAGCACAAATGAAGACAATTTACATTGATAATTTCAAACACTCTTTTTCTAAAAAATGATGGCAATTATGGATGGTATTTGGGACATATGGATAAGGGTAGTATGGAAAATGATAATGGGTGAATGATAATGTGATAAGGAAAATGGTAAGTGTATGGCAAAATCGGTTTAGTGCTCGGGACGAACTACAAGATACATGTTTCTTACAACTCGAAAATGATGTCATTCTCAGTGATTAAGCCAAATTTGAAAAAATAATGAGACCATGCAACGACTACATGCAGTACCCAAAGAAAGTTGAGTCAACTTGTGACTCGGAGATACGTAAAAACCCTCAAAAAGGTGAAAAGCTCAAATCTCACGGGTTTAAGTCGCCACTTGTGATCTTTTAAGGCTTTCTTGAGAATATAGTTACTCTTCAACTTTTGATTGTAGACGTGATACTGCAAATTGTCGAGTTTAAGAATTCATAGTGCAAGTACGCTTTTCAGAGGTATTAATTAATTTTTGGTTAAAAGCATAATTTTTGGGTTCGAACACGGGTATTCCGAAATTTCTAAAAGAGGGATGATAGACAAATCATATTATAAAAATTTAAATTTAACTGCACAAAATTTTTAAAATCACTTATTTCTGAAATTTTCAAAAGAGGTGCGATTTTAATAAATTTCCCACCCCCAAACAAAATAAAACATCGTCCTTGATGTTTAAAACCATATATAAAAATGAAAAGAATAAGGGAGGAAAGATAGTACCATAATGAACCACTAGTGAAATGTATCGCACTCTGGAGCATAGATGAAACCTGAAGAACAGAGGTGAGACAAATACGTACAAGTCTATAAAGCATGTGAAAATCATTGGGTGGTGTGAAACACCACCCCCAAACAGGATAAGACTCATACTCAGAAACAATGAACAACTGGCTGCCTCTCGGTAGCGCTAAGTTTAACGTCTTCAGCCAGACCGGACCAAGCTCACCCTAAAGATAAGATCTGTGAAAGTGCGGGGCGGCAGAAAAATTGGGTGATGAAAATCACCCCCAAACATGACTGAAGCGTCAGTCTTGTTGGATAAAGTGAAAATGGGTCAATGCACCTGTATAGCAAAGTGCATCACTCGATGCAAAGCATCGGTGGACCAGGGGTGGGTGGGTATTAGGGTAAGGGTGAGAAAGGCAAGGGAGAGGGTGAAGAGGCGCCGATTACGGGCCTTATTGAGCGTAAATGTGAGGGCAACAAGGGCTCTATAAGAATGGTGCTCAATTTGGTGGGGGAGGCAAAATGGTATGGCAATAGTGATGGGGCGGGCCTCAGAGAAAGTGCGCAACCATTTTATAAATGGACGATGATAATGGTCACATCGTGATACGCCAGGGAGCGGTAGATGGAAAAAATCAACACCATAAGGAAGTGGTGTGCATAGAGTAAAAAGCTCGGTGTCACGAAGGATAAGAGTAGCACAAATACTCTCATAGATAGTGGTGTCGATGAAAAGTGCACAAATGTGATCGTGGAGTACTAGGGTAAAGGGTGGGTGTAGGTGATGACCTAAATTCTTAGATGGGAACAGGTGAGGGGCAATAACAAGGTCAAAACAAAGTGGTGGGGTGGAAGGGATAGTGGGTGGATCGGGTGGGACAAAGGGTGGGTGAAGATGATATAACTCACGAGTAGGAGACACACACTCCTCATGAGGCATGGGGTGATCCTCAAGGGCACTCGCGGGAGGAAGTGTGGAAATAAACGAGGGAATGATCAACTTAGCCACCCGAAAGTCACCATCCAAAGTGGTGGAAAAATCGAACGAGGCATCCAAATCCGAGATAAATGAATCAACATTAATATTTGACTCAATAGGAGTCAAGCATGGTGGGTCAGGATCCATATCCCGAGCGATAGAAACCATCTCGGATTCAATATCAAGAAAATTATGAGCACTCGTAGCCGGAGCTAACCTAGGATGAAGTGGTTCCTTGGGAACACACGCAGTGGGCTCAGTAGGTGTAGGCTCAGGCATAATTAAGGATTCTATGGAAGGGAAAAGACAAACCGCAATGGTGGGTTCGAGAGGGTATGGCGGTGTGGGATCAGCCTCACAAACAGTGGATATGTCAACACAATTGTCAAATTGGTGCTCGGACCACAGGGTGGTCTCAATGTCGAGATTCTCAGGATAACAGAGTTGGTCACACTCAAAATCAGTGGCATAAGACGACACATCATCGTCCCACACGGGTGCAACAATGGATTGACGTGTGGTGAAATCCGACTCGTTCGCACACTCAAATGCAGTAAACCTGTGTTCAAGCCGTTGAAGGGCTTCATTTTGAGATTGAAGAGAGTGCGCGAACTTGTGTAAGAGGCTCTCGAGAGCGGATGTGCAAGTTGGTGGGGAGAGAGAGGTGGGTGGCGGTGTTGGGTGAGGTGGACACAACTCACTAGAAACACTAGGATGTGGAGAATACTCATATAAAGTGTGTGGAGCAGGGTCAAGTGTAGCATTCACGGGAGAAGCATCTCCGTAAGAGACAAAAGTGTGATCAGCATGAGGAGCATATGAAGGGGACTGATAGGTATGAGGTGCACGAGGTGGCAATGACGACTGTTGGAAACTGTAAGGATCCACAACATGGCGTTGGGATTCATATTGCATGGAAGGATGATCAGGCCTCCATTAATAGCTCGGGTACTCATACCCCTCGACATTAGATATGTCTTGACCATACGTCGAGGGTGGTTCCAAAACAGTGTCATATGGACGCACATGTTCCATGGCGAATTCAGATGGAGAGAATATAAATGGACACTCATGGGACAAGTGATCGCTAAGAAAGCAGTGTGTGCACGGCGAAGCATGGGATGGATTGACACTCGTCACCGGAGGCGATGGAGTAGGAGATGTGTTCGTGGACGACACATGAGTATCAATGGTGAGCGTGTGAGAGTTGAAGCCATGAATTAATGAATAGAGGTTCGAATCGGGCTTAACATCAAACAATGGGAAATGGCAAAAGTCCTCTCGTAAAGGACGTTCTTCGGCCATGAGGAGAGAAATATTTTTGGGTTTTTAAATATTTTTCAAAAGAAAAGAAAATCTTTTTGTGATTTTTGAAAATAATAAAAGGAAAATCTTTTTGGCATTTTGAATATGAAAGAAGGAAAATATTTTTGGAATTTTTGAAAATATTTTTTAAAAAAGAAAATATTTTTGGTATTTTTTTGAAAAAAGGGGAAAAATTGGACTCTAGATTTGGTCGAACTAACTAAAATCGACGACCTAAAGAATGGAATTGGACACACACGAGTCAAGAAAAAATCCTAACGAGCACGTAGCCAATTATTATCTTCAAAATTAGTGAGAGGGGCAATCAAATTTTCATTAAGTCCGCGGGCGAAAAAATTATGGAATTTATCTTTGTGATCGCCTGTTGCAAAAATGTGTTCCTACGGGGCTAGCTAGTTGATTGATTTTAAATTTAATGACAGCTAGGGTAGCACACAATGGATAAGCGAGTGAGTCGGGTGATGAAATCCCTTCTCGTTTCAATGACCGGGTCTAGGTTTTAGGTAAATTAATTCATCAAACCAATTTAAGTGCGATGCAGAAATTAAAAGCACATAGGAGCAATTAATCACACAAAAAATGAACTTGCTTGCAGGAGAGTCGCGAGGGATAAAAAAAATTGTACCTCCCACGATTTTTACACACGTCGGGTGAAGACCGAGCTGAGTCGAACGGGGGGAGATCTCACTTATCCCAGTCGTCCCCGGGAGTCCTACCGATCCAAAGTAGAGAGGCTTCAAAAATCCTCGTCGTTGGACGCCCTCTCTCTACCTTGTCCGGTTTCCCTTTTCGTATTTTTTTTATGAATAATTATTACAAAAATAATATGGTGTCAAAATGCACCTAATTAAATACCAAGCTTTAAAAATCCTATACAACCAGTCAAATGAGGAGGGAGGAGGAAGAACTACACTAAAAAAATGATAAATAAAATTACAAGTCTTC
Organism: Sambucus nigra; assembly: GCA_949130495.1. Lineage (NCBI taxonomy): Eukaryota > Viridiplantae > Streptophyta > Magnoliopsida > Dipsacales > Adoxaceae > Sambucus > Sambucus nigra. The sequence goes on along the minus strand of OX422213.1, from coordinate 212,341,099 downwards.
AATCATGTCTCCACGTCAAGAAAACGGCAACGGCGCCATTTGATAAGAAGCTTTCAGCGTATGTATCGTTGTTGTGCAAAAGCCACTCTCAAAATTCCCTTGAGTACCTATAAAACTTGTCTAAAAATAACTCGTATTGCGGTAAGTACGGGTATCAATCCAACTTTCAAGGTGAAACAATAAATGTGAACACGTGCAATTCCAATTTTTTTTTATTAAAATATTTTTTTTTATTATTTTTTATTTTTAAAAAATAATTTCAAGGGAAAAATTAACTAACAAATGCTAAAAATTATAAAATTTACTAAATAAAAAAAAAATGCAACCGAGTGTGAAATAATGTGAGAAAGTCAAGAGATGGGATTACACTGCATTTTCAATTATTTTAATTTCTCAATTTATTAATTTGAAATATTTCGAGGTAATATTAAATCGATAATCTAACTCTCGTTAAAATTATAAATTTAATAAAATCTTTTTCAGAAATTTAATTTAAAAATGTCACACGATGAAAAATTAGGACTACACTATTTTCAGAAAATTACCCGCTAGGATAAATTTAATGAAAACCATAGCAATCTTCAAATTTCAACACCGAATTAATATTCAAATTTTGGAAAAACCTATCTCTAGTTCGATTCCTAAATTCAAACATTAATTGGTGACACTTAAAATTAATTTACCTAGAAATATAAAATTAATGAAACTAATTAATTAAATTAACATCATTCGCGGTGCATCCCATCCCTTGAACGGGGTGTTTAGCAAACATTCTCATGTGTGCATAAACAACAATAAATAATATGTCAAGAAAGAAATAAATTGAAAAGAGAATGTAGAAATACAATACGCAATTTTTTTCTACAAATTTGTCTTGAAATGCGCCTTGACACGCGTCCAACTTCTTTACAATTTTCCGCACTTGATTACAAAAAGAAGACTAAAAACTAAACCTAAAAATTATTCTAAAGCTAAACTAATTTTTTTGTATTTTTCTGAAATTTTTTTATGTAACTATTATGTATATATTATACACTGTCTCTCTTTTTGCGTCTCTTTCTTCTTTTCTATCTTCGAGTCTTTCATATATGAGATGCTCCTCTCTTTTTATTGACCCACGATTCCTTCTTTAGTGGGAGAGATTTTTGTGGGATTTCAACTATAACCAAATCAAGGCACTTGGATTTAAGTTTTTCTTGGCAAATAACTTCGATCCCTCTTTTCATGGAGTAGCAGATTTGGGTTCAGATTTTTTTGGATGTGGTAACGGTTTGGGCTCAGGTTATGTCGCCATGGGTCGTGGGTTTCGGGTTCGGCAGCCCGCTGGTGGGTGAGGTGGATCGGGTCGGGTCGGGGTAAAGGGATGACGACGGAGTTTGGGGCCGGGACTCGGGTTGAGCAGGACGCCGACGGGGTTTGGGTTTGAAGTCCGACGCCGGGTTCGGTTTTGCTGGGCGGCTTGGAGGTTCAGGGGGGTGAGGTGGCTAGGTCGAAGGAGGGGTATGGGTGTTGGCTCCGGCGCCGGAGACATGCAGGTCGCGGGTCGGTCGCCGCCGTCAACGAGGGCTATGGTGGGAGATGGGTTATGGGCCAAGGTTTTGACATGGGAATGGAGGAGAGAGAATCGAGTGTGGGTGTGAGGATGATGATGAATAGTAGATGGGGAGTGGTTGTGTGTTGTGGGGTGTAGGGTAGGTTAGTGTGTGTTTAATTTGTACCTCATAAAAATAACTAACACTTTTTAAAAAAATAAAATAAAATAAAAACTTAAAATCTAATAAAATAAAACTAAAATAAATAAAAAATATATAAAATGAAATCTAATAAAAAATAAATTCCTAATAAAATAAAGATTAAAAACTAAAAACTAATAAAAATCAAAATCAAAATCAAAATAAAGAAATAGAAAAATAGAAATTAAATCCTCAAAAAAATCTAAATAAATCTAAAATGAATCCTAAAAATAAAATGACTAAAAATAAAAATCTAAGAAAATCTAAAAGGCACAAACTCAACATACACCGGGTTCGGGGAATAGTCTGGGCTCGGTGTATTCTTAGGTTTTGGTTACGGGACTGTTTCGGGGCATCGGATCACATCGCGGCAAGCTCAGAATTGACTTCTCACTTCGCGGTCTCTTTGATTTCTTCGTTTCATGTTTTTGACCGCTTCTGTGTCGCAATTGACTGGATTTAGCATTATTTGTACCGCAACTGCGTATTGACCTGAGAAATAAATAAATACGAACATAAGGTCATTTTTAATTAAAACGAGAGGCTAAAATGCATCTATTCGGGGTATAAATTATACACTTTTGGGTGTTTATCAACATGATTACGGGAGCAACAATAGGAGTATGTGTCACATTCACGATAGGTGGAATGTTCACGGTAGGTGGTGGAACTGTGATGGCATTTTCTGATTCTATTTCTATTACAAAAACATAATTTTTATCAATGATAGTATTCATTTGTAATGAAATTATCAAAACAGAATACAAAATTATGTACACTAATTTTCTCCAAATAAAATTAAGATTAAATGAATTCTAACAAGAATTCTAAATAATTTCTGAATTATTTAATAAAAAATAAAGCAAAATTTCTAAATAATATTCAGAATTCTATATCACAGAATTAAACTAAACTATAAAATATAAGTTTTTTCTAGTCTAAATTAATAAAATCAGTGTCAAACTGTTTTTACTTTTTTAAAAAAAAATTAAAACATATTTAATAAAAATTGGCACTAAGTTTTATTTCATTGGCACAAACTGTTTATAATAAAAATTAAAATTTGTACAAAACAGATTAAATTAATAAACTGGAACAAGTTTATAATTTTTGTAACAATAAAATAAACTACAACGTTTTATTAAAATCTGTAATAAAACAATACTTTGATTCTAATTTTTTGTAAAACAGATTTATTTTATAATAAAATTTCTGTAATTAAAGAAAATTTTGTACACAATATAAACAATAGCAAAAAAAAAATTGTGTATTGTTATTGCTGCTATTTAATTAAAATAATAGCACAAAATTATGAATAATAATAATTACAGATATTAAAAAAATGAAATTACAGAAAATAATACTTACTTGTATTTGCAGAAGTAATTATTAGAAACAAGAAAGAATCTGAGCCCATGTGATACCACAATGTCCTTAATATAATTTTATTCCCTCATTAGTACTTTTGGTTAATGAATAATTATCTCCCAAGATAGAATGAATTTTCGAATTAATTCAAATAGCACACCAATAAATTAATTCCACCGAACACAAATTTCTGTGTTAAATACTCAACCATTGAACATAAATATGCAGAAGAACAATGTTTTCTGGAATGCAGAAACACATTCTAAATAAATGGAGTTGAGAAATATTTTCTGGAAAACAGAAAAATGAATTTTTTCATTAGTTAAAAACTGGAGGGAATGATTTGTATTTATAGTTTTGGTGTTGACTGTTAGGAACAGTCAGAATCGAAATTAAATGTCAAAAACAATAAATTCCGTTAACTGTTAACCTTTGGCAATTAACTGACAATTATTTAATAATTAATTAATTTTGTAATTAATTAATAAAAGACCAGAAAATTAATTAAACTCGGTCCAAACGGAAAGTGATTTTTTTTATAAGACCAAGCCCAAGCTCAAGTCCGAGCCCGAGCCCGAGCCCGAACCAAGCCGAGCCCGTAGGACGGACGACGCGCGTGTGGGCTTTTATCCCAAGCCCAACACATGCATAGTGTAGGTCATCTCCCATTCAAAGAGTTGGGATACCCCAAGGCATCCAAGCCTTAGTCCATCATTTGGGTTTTATTAACTCATCATTTTTCTACCACTCTTCCAATGTGGGTCGAGAGTTAAAACATACCGAATTCATTAACTTTCATTGCTTAGTGAGTCACTTTGGGGACATATTTATCATTCATAACTTAATGAAATTGGACATGTGAATATACTACATTAATCTCCTTGCGAAGGAGAACACGTTCGTATATGGTCCCACAATTATCGTGGTGTGGGTCCCACCTAAATTTGAGCTCAAAGTTGCTCAAAATTCTGGACAACTTTTAAGTCCAATTTTTCCAACAAGATACTTAATCATAAGTTTCTCCTGAGCAAATTGTGCAACCTCTTTGATATTGTTGCACCTTATATAAGCGATATTATCAAAAAGATAATGTAACAAATTTTACATTTTTTTCACAAGCTGACTCGAATTCACTTCATACTCGCTAAGGAATTTCATCAAGAACAACAAGGAATTTTTTTAACACTATTGAAAATCAAAACATCATCCTTAAAACATAGTGGAATTCTCTTACAACTTTAGATACGATAACAAACAAATCCGGATATATTAGACCCCCTTCATAGTAGTAGAATACCAATAATTTGATATAATTCATCATATCATATCAATCCATATCTCGTTAAATTGTAGGCTTTCATAACTTTAGAAATAAACCACGGGGATAAACTGTCATATGCCTATGTCCCCTAACTTTTATTCAACGTGGGCATCATTTCCTGTACGAGGATTGCATTATCCGAAACATATAAACATAAACTAAAGAACACGTAATTAATAATTTTATATGAATATATAAATTTAACATATGAATATCCAATTCGATATGTTATTTTTTCTTTAATAATACAAATGTTATGTATTATACATTTAACGCTAGGATCTTAGATCAACATGATTATCACATACAATTATTATGAGGAATACAAAATGATATTATAATGACATACCTCCATTATGTCACAAATTGAAAGATTGACGGAGCAGACAACCTTAGACATGTCCGATCGGACTGAATTTCGGATCAAGGCTTCCTCTTGTATACGGTAAGAACATACTCTAATTTCAAGATGTTATAACGGTTGGATCTTCTTCTATAGCCAAAATAGTATTTCAAAATAAACACAAATTCGAGTCTTTGGATTTCTCTCCCTTTGTCCTATAATTACATTATGTTGTTTTTTCATGTGTCTGAATGATGGAAATCAGTCACTTATTTTTAGGCAGGGATATGACCCAAATCTCCAACAGTCGGTTAATCATAATCAAGGTAGATAACCAAGAGTTATTTTGACTCTTGGTATTTGAAGTACCCTTTCATTAACCAAAATGACTCTTAGTATTAATCTAATTATGGATCATATTATGTAGAATTATTCTTTGAAATAATTCCAACATTCTCTCACTTGGTCCATAATTATCATAAGGCGCGCAATAATCTTTGAGTCATCCTTAAATGATTTTTCATAAACACCTTAATCAAACAAACCATTAATGCGTGTCATGGGGCTCACATACTAATTGAAGAGCATGATCGCTTTCGTGTACCACAACAGTAACAATTCATCCAACAAGGTCTATAACCAAATTCTTCAATAATGGTTCAATAATGTCTTATATAAAAGACTGTTTCTGTCACATTCATCAATTCACATGCATGTAAATCTATATTGCAAAACAGAATTCGAAATGCTCAGAATACACTTTAATCGATATCGAGTGTACTGCCAAAATATAAACACCAAACAATCCACTAACATTCATACATAATTGGCAACATGCAAGACTCATATCTTAATCATGTATCATAAATATTTTTGGTGATAGCCCATTTATTAGTGGATATGCTATGCTAACACTTATATTAATGTGTTCAACTTACACTTTTTGTTTTCGAACTTCTTCGTTCATATATAGGTATTATATCCTAATGTGCCTAGGTTCTTTAGAATACCTATCAGTTCTTCACGATGAAGATTGCAGCGATATTATCATAATATTTCAGAAACTTGGTAATAATGTCGACAACTCCAAGTCCCAAAATAAAAAATTCCCATTCATAAACCATAATTTGTAGCGCCAAAGCATGCTACATACAATATTTAAATGTTTTCAATTTTTTATAATATAGGTCACAAACCTACCTAATCAAGAGAGAACAATTATAAATGTGAGCATATAATATTTTAAGCATCTCATTACTTCATATTCTTAAACTATTTTATATCTCTAATCTATCATTCATTATTAAGAGAAATTCAAGAAATATATAAATTTACTCCCACTGACTTCAAGGTATATATATACTTAATCAAAATACATAACGTATTCTTAAAATATCATTAATGAGAAAATGACATAAGTTTATATAGTGATTTCTCAACTTCTACAGTTCTTTTCTTAAACTCTCATAAGTTTTCACACTAAATGTAACTCTTACTCAAAAGGAGCTACTAAAGCTATAAAATTTTAATATTCTAAGATATATGTGAAAATATTTATTTATGCCCCTTTGTCTATTCGTAATGAAAACTTTGACCATAAGTCTAGCTTCATATCGTTGATTATTAAAACCAAATATTTTCTTACTCCTGTGTCAAATTCGCATTCTTATGATAAATCTCACAATATGTCAGAATACTAAACTCATTTAAGAATTTCTTAAAACTATTCATATACACTAAACAATAATTACTTTGGATGTTGAAGGAATGACTTGAATATCTTAACTTCTTTAATAACTACATTAGGTGGTTTGATACTCCCACTAATTTCACCATTCCTTAAAGAATTTGACATTTAATATTTTCGATTTCGAAAGTAATTAATGCACCCTCTTTCCAGTGTAGACATAATTATAAATTCCAATTCTTTTAGTGGTATCTAAATCCATGCATGTACTAGCATTCCCAATCACGCGGGTGTGTCAAATTGGGTAAGTAAAGTGGAATTTACATAATACACCACATACATTCATTTTTGTGTGAACAAATCTTGTGGCGATATCGACTTGTTGCGTTTGATTTTTTTTTTATAACGACATGATCTATGTAGGTCCAATATCCAAGGACTATAATTTCCCACTTGGGCCACATAGCTCGTTATATAATTATAAAACCTTAAGAGCTCAAACGCGTTTGTCAAGATTCATAAGTAACAATCCATAAACAATCTAATATATTAAATCATCAAAGTAACTCTAGATTTAAAAGAGCCACAATATCGAAAATCTACTTTGAAGTTCAACATTATGATATAGGATCAGGATCATTTTTCTTGTAAAAGTTTCATAAAAATAATCGTATAAACCACAAATGAGAATACCATAATTAAGAAAAATATATTCCCATATAAACGTAAAGATGTTTTATATACTCGAGAAAAATATTTTGAAAGGTCACTGAGGGGTTTTGAAATGATTCCAAAATAACATAAGAAAAGAAATCCAAGAATTTATCGTTTGTTTTATGTTTTTTCTTGTAAGCATCCTCACATCGATTTAGATCTATGTTTCATAGCACTCTAATTTTTGAAAAATAAAATAAATTATTTCATTCATATTGAATGATATATTACAATTCACATAATAAAGCCTAAAGTGTGTATGTTATTTAATGGGTACTCATTTTAATCTCTAACATTATGAGATTTTGCATAAACTCTATGCTTAATCCGTTTAATAACTCTTCAAGGTTTTAAAAGAGTTTCACGCACTAATTCATTGATAGTGGGATCCTCAAGTAAAATTGAATTATAACGATTTAACAATTTTAAGTGAAACTTAGCTTCTTTATTTCATTCTAAGAAGTTAGTCTCTAGAACATTAAAGGGATAAAACATGCAGTTTTAGAGAAATAAAGTAATATAAAATTAATGAAATAAATAGCTCACTTGATTAATGCTATGAGTTGACAATACGTACATTAATAACATTTTATAAATGTGGACATTCTTTTGTAATAACTTTGAATATATATATATATATATATATATATATGACTTTATTGGGTACTATGTTATGTAATTTAGATGAACATGCCATCTAGGATGACTTTTCACCACCCAATTGCATAATCTCTTAATATTTATTTCATTTAATCAAAATAAATTTCCTTTGGGAAATTATCATGCTTGACGAAATAAATCAAATATACCTCATTAATATCTTCACATATATAAGCATAATAAGTTATTACTACAACTTTATCTTTAAATTTAATATTCATAAGTATTCTTTGGTGGCTACGAAACTATCCATTATATGAATATTAAGTTATTTTATGGATTGTATAATAATTTCAGCAATCACTAATGTTTTCAACAGATTATAAATTACGGAAGGTTATGGACTCTTTGGAGCAACTGATACCAATATTAATAAACAAATATATTCCCCTTAATATTAACTTCACCATTGTAACTGAACTCTTTGGAGCAACTAAATCACAATGGCTTAATCATAATGAAATCATTAATAATCTGAACACTCAAAATCATATATGGACTCTTTGGAGCAACCAAAACATAGTATTTGAATGTTATCACAAAATTCAGCATTTACAATTTATTAGATTAGACCACTTTGGTGGAATCGTAGCCTAATCATGATATAAATACTGAGATAAAAATCTTAAGGCATGCCTGAATATAGTATTGCATCTTATCATAAATTCAATTAAACATTTACAGTTTATTGGACTAGACCACTTTGGTGAAATCATAATCTAATCGTGATATAAATGCTAAGAAGAAAACTTTAGGGCATGTTTTTAATATTTCTTTACTCATATTGTTCATAATAAGCGTATACACATTAATATAATATTTACAATTTTGAACACCGAATAAAACTTTACGCAAATTTTAGTTTCAAGGAAATATTTAAATCCTTCGAGGTTAAGTTGATGTGAAAAAAAAATTGCTCATTAATGTTCATTTGATAATCTAAATTATCCTTTGGTACAATGACCAAGCTACATCATTATTTCATCAACAATCTAACATTCATCATTATATTTGGACTCACTGGTAGCAAGATTATACACAGAAATTTAATATTTATAATTATAGATTACGACACTTTAATGGACACCTAATCTAATCTAATATAAATATTAATATCAAAACCTTAACCATAACTATAATAGTCATAACAATATTTGGTAGATATCGAAAATATTATGACAGCCAAATAAGATAAGACAATTGAAGTATTTATGAAAATACAAAAATGGAGAAATTAATAATTTTCAATAATGAAAATTTTGAGTAACCACTATAAGAAAACTCTTAAAAAATAATCACCCCAATAAGAGAAATTATAAAAAAAATTGGAGAAAGAACTAGTTGTCAACTTTATTACCAAATACAACAAGTTTAAGGTTTTGAGAGCTTAAAAGTGCTTAAATAGTCAAAACAACGTTCAACACTACAAAAAATAGTGATTTTTAATCATTAAATCCTTTCGGATTGACATAAAAAGTTCATTAATACCGGGTAAGTCGACAATTTTAATCTCAATTATTACTTATTAGAGGCATAAGAAAACAGTTACTGAAAATGTCTCAAAATATTCACATTTACAGTTTTATAAAATAAGCATTTTTAAAGACATAATTAAAATTCTCGCAAAAGAAAATCACAATAAGGGAACCAAAACCAATTCTAATGTGGTCATAAAAAATTTGGTATCCAAAATCTCATCTTATGAAATTTTCTTGTATGTGATTATACATATATACCAATTAATTCAGTTAGTTGCATTTAGAGATATCCTAAATTGATTTATCATTAATTGAACTTAAATATTTAATTCATATATTTTGCAAAAATTCTACTTTCATGGAACATACATGCACACACATATTACGTAATGTATATAAAAATCAATATCCCAAATAATATTACACGCAAAACTTAATTGATAATCAACGGTCCAAATATAGATGCATGCACAACAATGTAATATTTATGACTATCTTAATTTAACTTCATATAAATATTAGTGTGAGAACATTAATTCATAATTATATTAGGATTTTTCGGCAATCAAATATAGATTATACAGAATAATCCAATTTATCGAAACTATTATTGTCAAACCCCTAATCATACATCTAATATTCAAAAACATTATATTGAACCTTTTGGTCAATACCAAATAATACATAACATGAATATTAGAGAACCATTTAATGAGAAAAATTATATGTAGTGATTTATATCATAAAATATGAGAAATAAAATATTTTTCCAAAAAATGGAAAATTTTGAGTTATCACTACAATAAGATAAATAATCTCTTCAAGATCACTCTCCAATTCGTGGAATCGTAAAATCAAATTTTAAGCAAGAGTTATTAGCGTTGACATTATTACCAAAAATGGCAAAAATACGTTTTTAGGGGTCTAAACGACGTCAAATCGTCAAGATAGGGTGGTGCACATTGTATACAATGGGTTTTGTTTATTTCGATGCTTCCAAGTTACCATGTGAATTTCATAATATTTCGAGTAAAAATTCAAAATTTATCGCAAAAAAAAAAATCCAGTAATTCATTGGTTTTATATTTATATTTTTATTTTTACCCGAATTCTTCTATATGCAAAAACTCTTAATGGAGAATCATTAGATCAGAAACCAATTGCTCTGATACCACATGTAAACATAAATTAAAGAGCACGTAATTAACAATTTTATATGGATATATAAATTTAACATATGAATATCCAATTCGATATGTTATTTGTTTTTTAATAATTCAAATGTTATGTATTATACATTTAACGTTAGGATCTTAGATCAATATGATTATCACATACAATTATTATGAGGAATACAAAATGATATTATAATGACATACCTCCATTATGTCACAAATGAAAAGATTGACGTAGGAGTCGACCTTAGACATGTCCGATCAGACTGGATTTCGGACCAAGACTTTCCTCTTGTATACGGCAAGAACATACTCTAATTTCAGCACGTTCTAACGGTTGGATATTCTTCTATAGCCAAAATAGTATTCCAAAATAAACACAAATTTAAGTCTTTGGATTTCTCTCCCTTTGTTTAATAATTACATTATGTTGTTTTTTCATCTGTCTGAATGATGGAAATCCGTCACTTATTTATACACATGGATAGGATCCAAATCTCCAACAGTCACTTAATCTTAACCATCCATCAAGGTAGATAACCAAGAGTTATTTTGACTCTTGGTATTTGGAGTACCCTTTCATTAACCAAAGTGACTCTTAGTATTAATCTAATTTTGGATCATATTATGTAGAGTTATTCTTTAACAAATCTGGCATGGTGATGAGAAATTATCCTTGGTTGAAAGACTTCTTAGGTAAAATGTTTTGAATGATTTTGTTAGCAAAATTAGAAAGACTGATTGGGCAGAGTCACAGTAATTTTTGCTGCTCGCTACATGAGAGATGAGAACTAACTAAGGATTTACTTATTCATATTTTTCGGAGACAATGGCGGTCGAAGAATTATTGACCTCATTGAAAAGATTTGAGGGTCCATTTGGTAGAAAAGTGTGAATTGAGTTGGAATGGCAAAATTTGTCGAGACAAATTTTGGCTTGCAAAATATAATTTTATACTGTTTGACGGACTATTTTTGCATCCTGGCAAAATCTGATATTTGTCTTCTTTTTGTGTTTGATAGACACATTTTGTCTACTGGAATACATTTATTTGCCTACTTATGTTGCTTGATAGCTATAATTTGGGTTGGTAAATGAAAACTTTGCCATGCTATATTTGCCTTATTTTGTAGTTTTGTTAATATTAATAATGACATATAAAATAGTTAATACCATTAACTATTTTATTTTACAATCATGGATATTAAAAAACGTAAACATAAATTCCATAATAACATTAATACCAACTTTTCTTTATTAATAATAATGGAAAACCTCTTTGAAAACAAAACGCATAACATCATATCGCATTCCCATTTCCCATCTTGATTCAAAACGTGATTTGAAACATAAAAAAGGCAAAAGTTACATAATTTTATCGTTTGTATTTCCTACAAAATCACATAATACAACATAAGGCATTTCCATCCACCATTAACATGTTAGGTAGATAATGTACTAAATCCATGTCCGAATAAATCCCTTTGTAATCCGAGTGTTTCGAATCAGATTCATACATTGGATCGTCAAGTTCAGTATTTATCAGATGTTTAGTATGCCACCGCTCTATCCTTTTCTCTATTTGTGCAATTATGCGTTGCAATAAACGAATACATTTTTTATTATCTTTGTTTGTATCTTTACAATATGTTGTCGATTTTGCATGTGGCACGGTTAAACCATGCCACTGAAAGTAGAACTCCAAATCGCAACGTCTATCAAATAACCTAGGTCATTTCAAATGATCATCCCATGGAATATTTCCTTTTGTCAGTGCTAGCCATTTCATCATATGATTAACATCACCTAAAGAATGGAATGTGCATATATGGATGTTTTCAAAAATCCTTTTCTCGCCAAACCAACTATCTCCATTGGGATTTTATTAGATCCCTGGGTTAGTCAACACTTGTTCAACATTACTGCGCGTTGCCTCAACAGATTCATCCCCAAATGTTGTTGATGCTTTAGACTTACACTTTGTCTTCTTGACTTGTTGCATCTTGCTTACCCCCTGCTGATAAGTAATCACCTCACACCACTCTTTTAGGTGGTGACCATTTATAATACATAAGTTTTTGTCTTGACAGAGTTTTCATGGGAACATGGGTTAAGAACGGTGAATCTTCATCAAACATGTAGACATGGTTATGCATTTTGAAGTTTATGATATGATGAAGTATACTACTATTGTGGTATATATGTATGACAAAATTAACTCATCAGTTACTGATGCTCTAACTAATAAAGAGACGATTTATTTATAGGGTAGAAAATGGATGAATAAATGTTTAAAAATATTATCGGATAGTGTGACATCAAATAGCAACAACTTTTCTGGCTGTATAGTAATGACCGAGAAAGATAGTTTATGATCAAATTGTATCTGATTTTCTATAAAGTAATGTCTGACAAAGATATGGCTAATACAGTGTGTGGGTAAGACTGTGTTGTCAATCCAATCATGACATATTTTGAGATATAGACGAAAATACCAAAATACAATTAATACCATAATTAGCATTACGATTACATAAAAAGACGTAATGTGCTAGACCATTAAGTTTAAATCCAAAATACATAATGAGCTAATTAGAAAAAGGGCCACCACAAACTACATAAAGTTCACCACTTACAGAAAGCCCATGTACGTGAAAATGTAAAGTCAGAGAAACCCATGAAGAAGACTCGATCTAGTTCATTGTCGGGCTCAAACATCGACATCATATGCATGATATTCTCATCGCCCCTATCTATACCTACTATCCTTTCAAGAATAGCCTGCTAGTTCACGTGAGACTGAGAGTTCACAGCAACTTGAAGCTCGATTGCGATGGCAATTTGCTTTGACGGTTCAGTAATAACAATAAGTGCTTGGGCACATTCGTCCTGATCGTTTACACGACGATGACAAGACTTTGTTTTAGGTTCCTAACCCTTGTGCTTCATGGTGTTCCCAACTGATGTTTGGGTGTCAGTCTTTTACCTAGCGGTCGTTTGCGAATCGGTCTCCTATCCAGAAATTGTTTGAGTCTCGATCTCCATATACGGTTCGTCATTTACATCCAATTCTACTTCTTCTATTACTGAAAAAGAAAATGATCATTAATAAAATATTGATAAAATAACCACTTAACTAGATACACTACATATAGTAATGTAAAATTATGTGTACCATTCATGGGTAAGATCTGATCTGCGCCCGATATAGCATTATCACCCATAGCCGTGTCATTGCCAAAGATTATTTAGAGCTCGTTGTAGCACATACATTTCTTTCCTCTCATCCTTCCAGCATCTGGTTTAACCTATGATAACCATATTTGATAAGTAATTGTTTTATATATGAGAAATATTTTTTAGGAGTAAATTATATGGAAAAGTGTCGTACTCACCGTAATGTAATCAGCCCATACACCTGCATCTACCGTTATGCCTCCGCTATTTGTGTCATAACCGAAACCACTGACCTGTAACAGTTGATGAAATTCAACGTAATCCTTTTTTAATGTTTTTAATATGGATCTGATATTGTTTTTCGCCACCCGAATATGACATCCATCTTCAACAGTATCTATTATGACTTTTATCTGGGCAGTAGTGAACCCATTGTCAACCCTCTAATGTCCCCGGGCCCCTAGGCACAAAGAGAATGGGTTAGGAACCCATTCATTAGCTCACTCCATCGCAGATGGGATTTCTTTTGATTTCCTTCGACTTGATGAGATCTCACATCAACTCGCACCACATTGGTCCTATGTGGTTTTGGTGGGCGGAGCTGAGGGAAGTTTTGGTTCTGCATGCCCGTTAAGCATAACAAAAATAGTTTTTAAAAAATTGTATAGCAGCATTATAGGTAACAAATAGCAGTTCATATAGCAAAATTATAGCATCGTATACTACTGATAGCAGTTCATATGAAAAGTAGTTCATATAGCAGTTCATAATGCTATTGAAAAGTAGTTCATATGAAAACTAATTCATATAGCAGTTCATATGGTATCAGTTCATAATGCTATCGATACTGAAAATTCAAAATGAAAAGTTGCTTTATACTAGTGTTGAAAAGTATCATCGTAATTGTATGCCAAAATGAAAATTCAGTACCAAATAAAAAGTAGGAAGTGTATATTTATTTTCGTCTGATGTTGATATAGCAGGTACCAAATTCCATATAGCAGGTACCAAATTCCATATGATGATATACCAAATGAAAAGTAGGCAGTTCCATATAGCAGGTGCCATATAGCAAATTCAGTACCATATGACGTTGATATACTGATTTTAGTAGCATATAACCATATATAGCAGTACATACCCATTACATAGTAGTACCATATAATGAAAGTTCATCACCATCTAGAAGCATGTAGAAACAATACAGTTAATTCATACATTTCAAAAGCAATTCCATTTGCAGCAGCACATACAGTTAATTCATACATTTCAGAATCATAATGACATAAAGTTATAATATCCATAATCATTATTACATAAACATATAATATCTGAATTAAATTTTGAAAATATCCCCCAAAATTACACACCATTACATTACGTAATCCATTATAACAAAAACAACATTATGTAATCCATTATACACCCTTACATTACAACAAAATTAATGAAAATACTATAAGCAATGAGTAACAACATAGTTAGAACTTGAAGTTTCTTCACATTCACTAGGGTATACATAACGTCATTTTCATGGCCACTATGGGGTTCTCATACAAGACGTGGTTATTGAACGGATATACTCGACGCAGGTTATTCGCTATGCGGATGAAAGGTTGCATAGTTACTATCCATGCCTTCAATGGAAGGCTTTGTCCATCCTAAAAATTTGTGACATTGGGGACAAGTGTATTATAATCGACCCTGGTTGTGATTTTTGTCACTCAATGTAACCTTCACTTTAGATACAACACCACAGGAGCATTTCTTTATTTCATACCGTAGAAGGAGAAGTTCAATTTAATTTGATGATGGCATATTTAAAATATCCACTTACCTAAAATTTTAAAACATAGAAATTATAAGTGTATTATAAAGTTTCATCATGAAATATCCACCTACCTAAACTCAGTCATCGTAGTATAAAGTTTCAGCATGATTCGCATTGTATCCTTCCCATATCGAATTAGCCATTTCATTTCATTTATCGATCCATGCACTCTCAGTTGTGAACGTCACATGCTCATTCATTGGTGTTTCCAGAACATTTAGGGGAGGAGGAGTAATGTCATCATCATCACTTTCCTCGTCCCCCACACATTCATCCTCAACATCAACAATCCTCAAGAAATTAGGAAGGGACCAACAAGCTACAACAATCTTTGCTTGAATTTTAATCGCGTGGAATGGTTGATGCCTTAGATACACAAATATTTTTTTCAATAAACCAATTATTCTCTCCACTACATTTCGAAGAGATGAATGACTAATATTAAATAACTCCTTACTATTCTCGGGACGTTGTCCATCAGCGTCCCTATGATGATAACGAGTTTTTCGATATGGGGAAAGAAAACCAGGTACTAATGGGAAACCAACATCTGTGAGATAGTGTTTACCTACGCATAATTTAAAAATAAATGTTACTAATACCTATTTTTATATTTACTAAAAATATCAATGAAAGTCAATCTCATGTTTCAACATACCGAATGGAACGGTCAACTTATAACCTTGATGTTGTATCGCACTTCGAAGTAAACGGCCATCATGCGCTGATCCCTCCCAACTAGCTAAGACATAGGAGAATAAAATGTCAAATGTATATGCGATCAAAACATTTTGAGAAATTACCCCTTTCCTATTATGATACCTTGCTTGGTTAGCAGTAGGAACCAAAGAAGATTTGTGTGTACCATCAATTGCACCTATGGCATCCTAAACCGGTTGAAATAAATTTAGTACGTGGAAAGTCATTGCTAAATAAGTCAAATTAATTAATGAAACTATCCTAACACCAAAGTAATGATACCACGGTAGGTCCTTCCCATTGTCATAAGGGTAATTTAAAGGGGTGGCATTAGTAACGACATCATTGGACAAATCAAGACATGCTCATAAAACTCTATTGAAGTAGTAGCAAATGGTTTAACTAGATCTGAAGAAAGTCAATGACTCAGAAACATATTGCTCGTCATGTCCCACGGTGTTAGGGAACATGGCAACTTGTTCCTTGACCTTAACTGATCGATTGTCACTTAGTCCATATGTGCATAGTCTGGTACAAAGTCTTTCGAATGAGGTTGTGTTCATCTGAAGTTGTACGTATCATACCCGATCATTCATTTTAAATAAATGATATATTGCAGTTTCACGATCAGCATCCCAGTTTCTATGGGGAGCCCTAGGAAGGAGATGGTCATGACTCCTCTTATATTGAAAAATTGCAATTTCTCGCATCACCAGGGTCTAGAACAACCCTCGTTGGTGTCGCAACTGCTTTGAGACATTGCTCGGCATTGAGATATTATAATCCTATACTAACCAAAATTAATTAATGCTTTATGGACATTATAGTTAACAACGCCTACTTTTTCACCAAGACTGTATATTTGATAATAAAACTTTATAAAATCCAATATCAGAGAAGGAAAATAATATACCTAATGAGAAGCTTTCTGAAGAGTTTATTTCCAAACAAACCTGTTGTTTGCACAAGAACTTTACGAAATTAATCTATAATCATATTATAACTCCACAACAAAAATAAGCAGTGCTACTTTTATAACTAGGGTTTCTTAGTCAACACAACTATTATGGATCATCTAAAGTATGCAGGGTAAACAGGAAAAAATGAGAAAAAAATGTATTGAATAAGTAAGAAAAATGAAACAAAAATTGAAACACCTATTTTAGATCATCCAAAAATTCGGTTGAAAAGAAAAAAAATTGAAAAATAGAAAAAGGAACTATTTTGGAGTCATCCGTTTGTACAGGGGATAAGAGAAATGTATGTAATAGCAAAAGAAGTAAAAAAATGGGATCATCTGCTAATATCTCCCACCCACAGATCTTGAAGAAAAATGGGACCATTTACATACAGAAAAAAGCCCCGTACTGCTATCTACATAAATGAGAGCATCTACATACAAAAAATATCCCTCGAACTGCTATTAGACACACAGAACCAAGTGTTGGAAAAAATAAAAAAATCGAATTGCTCCAAAAATAGCCACCGAGCATCTACATAACCAAGCATTGGATGTATGATGAATAGCAAAAGAAGTAAAAAAATGGGATCATCTGCTAATATCTCCCACCCACAGATCTTGAAGAAAAATGGGACCATTTACATACAGAAAAAAGCCCCGTACTGCTATCTACATAAATGAGAGCATCTACATACAAAAAATATCCCTCGAACTGCTATTAGACACACAGAACCAAGTGTTGGAAAAAATAAAAAAATCGAATTGCTCCAAAAATAGCCACCGAGCATCTACATAACCAAGCATTGGATGTATGATGAAAATAAATACAACAAAAAATGGAAAAAAGGATGAAAAACTAACCGGGTTTCGGATACTGTTCCTCTAGAGATGTGATTTTTCTATGGTGGTTATTAGCCTTGCCTTGGTAGAAGAAGACTTTATTAACTAATTCTCCCATCACTTCCATCAACTTGGCCTCGGTTAAAACAATTTTCTAGTTTTTGATTACCATCCATTCTTTTTTTTTTGTGTGTGTGTGTGTGGGGGGGGGGGGGGGGGGGGGGGGTTAAAGAATTAGTTTCCTCCTATTTCGACCAAATAAGGTCACGTGATTAGAAAAGTGGAAATCTATTCCTACCCAATTTAACCCTATCAAATGACATAAATAATGGAATTGAGGGTGGAATTTGACATTTTCCAAGGCAAAAAACCTCTATTAAATGGACCCTAAGTAAATCACCACTAAAGAAATATCAACACCATTATAAAATCATATTGACCCACATCATTATCCCCATCCATTTCAAATACCACCTCTTAAGCTCTTCTAATGATGGAGTCATAGTTACACATAAATTATCATCCTTTGTAAGCAAGTTAGAAATAGCAAACAAGAAACTATCGCCAGGAAAGTTAATAGTGTGCTAGGTCACCATGTTAGAGAGCGACTTGACCCGGGGCTTGGTAATGAGCATTGGATGTCCTTGTATCCAACTACCTGAATTTATCATCTTCAAAATGTTGGGTCTGACAACTGTCCATTATTGTTAGTTATCCACCTCCATTACTATTAGTTATCCAACTGTGACACCCCGCCTATTTTAACCACGGGTGATCAGTCTTTTATTAAAACAAACAGAAATCTCATTTGGTTCATTCTCAGCATCACTGTCGATTTTTTTAAATTACTAACAACCAATGTTAAATTAAGCCGATGCCAAAATTTTATCTTTCTTTAATCACACAACAACAAGCAAAATAAAATAACCTAAACCATCCACATAATAATAAGGTCTAAAAAATCACATGATAAATAATTGAATAAAATAATACCGAATAAACCATCGGTTCCCAAAACAAAATCCAAATACAAGTCTAAAGTAAATAAAACCAAGTCTAACAAATATTGAATAACTGAAATACTGAATAGTCTGAAAGGGAAACATGACCAAATGAAATACTGAAATGAAATCCTATATAGGAATGAATAACAGAAGCGTCTAAATCAAATCCTGCGAGCCTCCACAATGCTACAGCCACGCGTCCCTGGAATGAGTCATCAAGCTTGGCGTCCCTGTGGCTGTACGCCTAAAATCTTTAGAAAATATAGAAAAATATATTTGACACGGGTCAGAGCCCGAGAAAACCTTTTGAAAATATTTAGCAAGTATTTAAATCACAATTTAAAAACAGTTATTAAATACATATGTTAGTTCCGTGTACATTCCCTTGAATTCCTCACCCCTCATCTAAAGTGCAAACCTAACGTGTCCTACCTAACTATGCTATTCAGCCTAACTAGACATTACCATTTGTATCTAACTAACCACAAAAGGTTCAACTGCCACGTACTTGCCCATACAATACACTATCGTACTACCAATAATTAATATTTTATGTATATTATTATTGAATCATTTTGATTAAGTTTTCCACACTTAAATCACTTTTATATATGCACTATCTATCTTCTTACTGTCACAAAAGCAGAATAATCACACATTATTAAAACACCATTAATTAAGGTTCATCACTCTCACGCTACTTTTTGATATACACTATCTATCTTTTCTATTATCACACGTAAGTAGAATAAATCACACTTCTATTTATTTATCACACATATAATATATACAACCATAACATCCCAAGAATGGCCCCTCGTGACGCTGACATAATCTTCTATCAAGTACATGTACCTCTCGTACCAAATCAAGGACTGTTGGTTTGGAATGTCTCCTCCCCAAAAATTAATCAACACACAATGGAAGTGAACATAGTTCTAAGCCTTTGCGATATGCACATACCTAACGTAACCAAATTACACGCAGGTCCCACTAATATACTGCACAAAGTGACGCACCCTAAGTTCCATGTTCTGAGGCACAAATCCAAACCTCGCTAGAATCGCTAAGGTGGGATCACCCTCTGCGTGGAACCTCCCATGATAGGTGGCAGTGTAGGTATGTTAACACACATATCAAATCACATCATAAGTATTCACACAACTTATATATATATATATATATATCTAGCATATGTATCGACACAACCTACAAGTATGTCCAGTATAGGTATACACACAACCTATAAGTATATCTAGTACATAGTATTTATATCTCTCGAATACTCAACGTACTAACGATTCACGCATAGTATTATATTTGTATTTCTCGAGTATCACTCACTACCTGAAGGTTCCTAATTATCCCTTAAGAAATTTCAGTAGTCAAAACATCACTAACCTACTAGTATAAATTCTAGGTTATCATATGCACTTCCCGTAACCCGTTTTAAATTCTCGATACTTAAAACAATTGTTTTTAATCTCCTACGCCCTAGTCTCATTTTATCCTCATTATGACTAAGCCTAAGACCCGACTATAGGTCTTTTAAAATTCCCAAAGTCCTCATATGTTCATAAAGCATTATATACCCTGATTTAATTTCTAACTAAAGATTTCGGTCTCGGACACCCTTCCGTAGAAAATTCATAACTAATTAAAAAAAATAGAAAAATACGAAATTGGCGGCCACGTGTTCATAACAAAAAAATCTACCTCCATGAACTAAAACCTAGTGTCGTTCGAACGACACACTAATCTCATTCAATCTCGTTTAAACGATCTCAATGATTTTGACAGCTTCGTCCCAATCTTGTTTTTCTCCATGGTTAACACCTGAAACCTTCATGCAACTCACCAAACTCCTATCCAACATATCTAAACCTCAAACACATGTCTATGGACAATTTCTAACATACATAATACATCAAATCTATACGAAATCTACCCAAGAACATACTAAATTCCAAAATCCTCAAAACCTTAGTTCATAGTGTTCTTCATGAATATTCATCAAGATACCCATATTGCTTTCAAGTTACTCATCGCATAATTTTAGATTTTGTCTTATCTACATAAATGGATTAATTCTACATGAATCCTACTCCAAGTCACGAATTACACCCAAATAAATTCCAAGAAAACACCCAAATCATGTAATTTCAACCCCACACTACATGGGTATTATAACATGCTTAAAATAATTTCAAGATAAGGATTTTCCTTGGTCCACCAGGTCTTATTTTCATCAATTGATGATGGAGTTTCTCTTCCCTTGCTTCGATCTTGATTCCGACAATATCCGTGGTGCAAAACGATGTGGAAAGGCCTAGTTTCTTATCCTCTTCCTCTCCTATGGATTCCTCTCTCTCTAAAGTGTTCTAACCCTATTCATACATCCAATGGGTTGATATACTTCTTAAATTTTTGTAGTTTCATTTACCACAAACTCCCGAATGACCTAAACACCATCATTTGGTGTCGGTTTGGTCTAAAATCACCCCGGAACCCAATCGGCACACCCAGGTACATTATTCTGACTATTTCAATCCATTCGAAACCAACCTAGTCACGCTAACATAATTTTTCATCTCGACCTCATATATTCTACTCTCGACTCCCGATTGAGATCTGATAGAGTCACGTCACCATTACTTGTTATGACGTAAAATAATAAATCACTATTCACTTAGTAATTATATTCCATAAACTTTAATAATCATTTCTCCCGATTAATATTTTAATCAACACAAAATAATTAATTCCACTAAATTATGGCACACGTAAAAATTCCAAAAATCACCGAATTAATTTTTTTAAATACTCATAAATACGGGGTATTACACACTTCCCGCCTTACAAAGGTATTTCGTCCTCGAAATTAGGATAAGTTTGGTACTAATAACTTCAGATATCTCTTCACACATGTGACAACCCTTCTAATTAAATACCGGGTGATCAGGCCTTTATTAAATTGTAACAAGATTTACAAAATGGTTAATTTTAGCATCACTGTCGAAAATCAAATTAATTACTCATCACCTATCATTTAATTAAGCCGGTGTCAAATTTTATCTTTCATGAGATACAAAAGTGAAATAACATAAACCAACTAACTTAAACCATCCACAACATATAGAATCCAAACCATAAGAAGATATCATAAATAAATGCCATGATGATATGATCATCGACCATAAAAATCCAAAATCAACTAATAATCTAAAAATGAAAACAAACTAATGTTTGAACTGAAACTGAATAAGTAAAGAAGGACAACATGTCCATAATGAAATACTAAACTGAGATTCTAGACTAGATCAAAATGAATAATGGAAGCGTTTAAGCAAACTCCTGCGAACATCCACCCGTGTAGCAGCTACTTCTCCCTGAAATAGAATATCAAGCCTGACGCCCCTGTGGCCGGACACCTAAAAGGTTTTTAAAAATATTTTATAGCAAGGAGTTAGAACTCAAAAAAATTTAAAAATATTTAGCAAAAGATTATAATAGCGCAAAAATCAGTTATTGATTACACATGTTAGGTTAACGTACACTCTCTTGATTTTTCCTCACCTCTTAGCTATTATGCACGCCTAACGTTTTTACTTACCCCACCGAGCCATGCTACCCAAGCTAACTAGACATAAGTATCTAACTGGACTATTCAATTTTTGCACTATTATAATCACTTTTAACATGCTAATCAATTTTAACATTTCTCGTATGTTATATCATTATAAGTGACATTTTTCACATGTCCTCTTTTTACAATTTAATTAAGTTTATCTACTTAATTTGCTACTCGGATACATATCATATAATGGTCTACTATTACACACAAGTATATTATTCGTACGGTATATGTTTCACACAATATATACTATAAGTGTATACTTTGCTATAATGTCCCCGTATCACACATTAAGGACTATAAGTTCGGATTGTCCCCTCGAACTTGGTTCGAAATGTCTCATCGAACATGGTTCGAAATATCTCATCGAACTTATCAAACAAGTAAATAATAGGTACTCACTCCACCAATAATTAAATCCATAGTTATACACACAACTTAATTATTCATACTCGTACGTGGTAAATCTCTCTCGAATACTCACCGTACATACTACTTTACGATTTACCTCACTATCGTATTTATTTCAGTATTAACACAACTCTAAGGGTCCTTGTTACCCCTCAATTATTTTTCAGTAGTTAAATCTATATTTACCCTACTGATCTACTTATCAATTCATTTAAAATTCTCGTAATTCGTTATCTTTCTCTCCGATACATAATGACATTATTTCATCCCTTTTATTTATTTTATTAATCCTCTCAATAAGACTAATCACTACCCCAACCTAGGCCCATTGTAATATAATAAATCCCTTATTATATTCTAATAAAGTCCCAAGAGTTTTCCAGGACAACTATTTCGGAATGCTAGGCCAAAAAGGGGAATTTCATTTATTATGGAAAACCGAATCGATTCTCCAGGAGGCTAAATCAATTTTCCAGGAGGACGAATCGATTCGCTTTCTGAATCGATTCACCCCCGTGCCGAATCTATTCGAAATGGTACACGTCGCCTCGTTTTGTACATTCATGCGTTTTTCCCTACTTGTCTTTATCAAACTTATATGATAATCTACCAAACTCACATACAATTGTCCCAAAGATGTACTGCATGTATTGGGATGATTTACATCAAAACATAAAAAATCCTAATCATACATGGATATAACAAATTATTCATCCAAAAACCTAGGTTTTAATATCCTCCATTAATATCCAACATGGACCCAGATTAATTTCGTGAATATGAATGCATAACTTCTATTTTATTGTCCTCCACAGATGTTAATTCGTACTACATGTAATTCCTACCCAAATATGCATTAAAATATTTATTTTCTTTCAAGAATCATTTATTTAATCCAAACTATATTGAAAGCACTGCACATGGGTATTATAACTTGAAAATGACATATATATAAACACTTGACTTAATAGATGGGGTCTAATTTCATGATGATTATGATGGATTGCTAATCGTCTCTTCAAATTCACCCTCCTTAGACGATTAGGATGTAAGAACAAGGTCCAATTCTTCAAGAAAACCCCCCTTAAGCTTTGAGAAAGGTTTATTTCTTCTCTCTAATGGCATCTCTTAAGCTTTTTGTGTTGTAAACCCTAACCCCAATATATAATCATCAGATATAGGGCTCTAAATTTCGTAGGTCCCTTAACTTCTATTTTTCAAATGACTAAAATGCCCTCCATAGGTGCCGATTTGGTCTAAAATTGATCTGGGACCCAAACTACACCCCGGGTATACTATTCTGACTATTTCGACTCTTTCAAAATCATTTGTGACCTCTAAATTATCATCCGAGTCACTTAACAATATATTTCCTATCTCGACCTTAATTTAGTCTACATGTGACTCTCGGTTGAGATATAATCAAATACGCCCATATCACTCTCTATGATGTAAGTCAATAATCATCAATTATTTACTTTTTACACTTAGTAAATTCATTCCATAGTATTAATTAGTATCTATCTCTCGATTAATATCTAATAGTCATATTTATTAATTAATCACTCGCGTAATTTAAATAAAACGTATTTTCCCAATTAATTTCCAAATTAATTTAAATTTTAAATACGTAAAACTATGAGGTATTACATACTTTCCCCCTTACAAAGGAATTTCTTCCCTGAAATTAGGACATACCTGCAGTAAAAAGATAGAAAAGAACTGTCTCGCTTTCGATAATCCCTCTTCCTGTGCCCTATCTCTCCACAACCGAAATAACTGTCAGAAAAACCTCCCTACCTCTGGCCCTGGACTTACTGGCCTCCTCTGCTATTCCCTTGGCGACACTGAGGAACGAAGTGCTGCTGCTGCTGCTGCTACTATTGTTGAGGATCCTACTGGCCCTCATCGAAACCTCCATCGGATTATAAATCCCCATATCTAAATCTCTTAGCTTGATCCCCCTGCTGGGAATCCCATCACTACAACTATGGTACCCCACTGGCACCGTTCCCAGCTTCATTCCTAGTCTGACTGGTCTCACTCACTTGCTTGCTCCCTTTCATACATAAGCGCTGATCCTAACAATGGAGTAGGGTCGAATAAATAAACTTCGTGTACGTCTCCAAATTTGGATTACCTAACAAGTGTTGTTGGATTTTCCAGTTAAGTCCATGCATGAATTTTTGCATCTTCTTATCTTCAGTGTTCACTTAATCCTTCATAAAATTTGCTAAACGAGTGAACTCCTCCTTACATTCCGCTACATTTCGATCTCCCAGAGCGATATCGAAAAACTTCAGTCACATCTTTGTTTCAATCGCGGACGAAAAATACTTATGGTCAAACCACGTCCAAAACTCCCCCATGATCATCACAAATCTTTCCCCTGTTGTGGTCACAGATTCTCACCAATGCAAAGCTGCTCCCACTAATTTGAATGATGCCAATAACTGTTTCTGAGTCTCACTGCACTCAACCATATAAAGGTGGTGTTGTATATCTTTCTTCCATTGACTGGACACAACTACATCTGAGCTACTCTGAAATACTTCCCTCACTCTCTGTCAATCGGATGGCCCCAGGTGGGCCTAAACAATTGGTGCCACCGGTGGTTGTGGCTTAAATTGCAAAAAGCGTTATACCATGGCGGTCATCATCGTGTTAGCTTCTTGTGCCACAATTTCATCCACCTTTGTTACTGAAACGTTTCCCTATGGGGCTCCCTCCCCAGTGTTCGCAGTCGTCCAGCGAGTCCCCTTTGGCGGAATCTAAAATGAGATTGAAGATTGTATAAGTTCATAATCAAATACAAAGTAATCGACAGAAGAACGTAAATTTGCGTACGTAATGAGGAATACAACAATCATATCATAAGGCTCTATATCAAAGAACACTACACTGAAATCGTAGTAAGCCATATAGATCTTAAGGACACTAGAACCCGATGCTTTGATACCACCTGTGGCACCCCGTTAATTTTAACCACGGGTGATGAGTTCTTTATTAAAATAAATAGGAATCTCATTTGTTTCATTCTCAGTATCACTATCGAAAACGTTTTTAAATTACTAACCACTTATGTTAAATTAAGACGGTGTCAAAATTTTGTCTTTCATTAATTACATAGCAACAATCGAAATAAAATAATCTAAACCATCCACACAATAATGGGGTCTAAAACACCACATGATAAATAATTGAATAAAATAATACTGAGTATACCATCGGTTCCCAAAATAAAATCCAACTACAAGTCTAAAGCAAATAAAACCAAGTTTGATAAATACTGAATAACTGAAATACTGAATAGTTTGAAGGGACAACATGTCCAAATGAAACACTGAAATGAAATCTTATCTAGGAATGACTAATAGAAGCTTCTAAATCAAATCTTGCAAGCCTCCATAATGCTGCAACTACGCATCCCTGGATTGAGTCATCAAGCTTGGCCTCCCTAGGCTGGACACCCAAAATTTTTTGATAACATAAAAAAATAGATTTGACTCGGGTCAAAACCCGAGAAAAACTTTTGAAAATATTTAGCAAGTCTTTAAATCACAATTTAAAAACAGTTATTAGATACACATGTTAGTTCCGCGTACATTCCCTTGAGTTCTTATACCTCATCTAAAGTGCACACCTAACGCATCCTACCTAGATATGCTATTCAGCCTAAATAGACATTACCATTTGTATCTAACTAACCACAAAAGGTTCAACTCCCACGTAAATGCCCATACAATACACTACCGTACTACCAATAACTAATATTTCCTGTATATTATTATTAAATCATTTTGATTAAGTTTCCTATACTTAAATCACTTTTAGATATGCACTGTATATCTTCCTACTGTCACACAAGCAGAATAATCACACATTATTAAAACACCATTAATTAAGGTTCATCACTCTCACGTTACTTTTTGATATACACTATCAATCTTTTCTATTATCACACGTAAGTAGAATAAATCACACTTATATTTACTTATCACACATATAATATATACAACTATAACATCCGTAGAATGGCCCATCGTGATGCTGACATAATCTGCTATCAAGTCCATCTACCTCTCCTACCAAATCAAGGACTGTTGGTTCGACATGTCTCCTTGAACCCAAAAATCAATCAATACACAATGGAGGCAAACATAGTTCTAAGCCTTTGGGATACGCACATACCTAACATACCCAAATGACACGCCGATCCCACTAATACACTGCACATAGTGAGCTGCCCTAAGTTCCATTTTTTGAGGCATAAATTCAGATCTCGCTAGAATCGCCAAGGTGGGATCTCCCTCTGCGCGAACCTCCCATGATAGGTGGCAGTGTAGGTATGTTCACACACAGAAAATCACATCATATATATTCACACAACGTATATATATATATATATATATATATATATATATATATATCACTAGCATATGTATACATAAACCTCCAACTATGTCCAGTATAGGTATACACACAACCTATAAGTATATCCAGTACATAATATTTATATTTCTCGAATACTCAACATACTAACGATTCACGCATAGTATTATATTCGTACTTCTCGAGTATCACTAACTACTTGAAGGGTCTTGATTATCCCTTAAGGAATTCAGTAGTTAAAACATCACTAACCTACTAGTATAAATTCTAGGTTATCATCTACACTTTCCGTATCCCATTTTAAATTCACGATACTTAAAAAAATTATTTAAATCTCGTAGGCCCTAGTCTAATTTTACCCTCATTATGACTAAGACTAAGACCCGACTATAGGTCTGTTAAAATTTCTAAAGTCCTCATCTAGTTTATAAACCATTCTATACATTGATTTAATTTCTGACTAAAGATTTCAATCTTTGACACCCTTCCGTAGAAAATTCATAACTAATTAAAAAAATAAGAATAATACGAAATTGGCGGCCACACATTCGTAACCAAAAGATCTACCTCCATGAACTAAAACCTAGGATCGTTTGAACGAAATACTAATCTCATTCGAACGACATATTAATCTTATTACATCTCGTTTGAACGATCTCAACGATTTTGACAGCTTTATCCCAATCTTGTTTTTCTCCATGGTTAATACCTCAAACCTTCATGCAAATCTCCCAAACTCCTATCCAACATACCCAAACCTCAATAACAAGTCTAGGGACAATTTCTAGCATACATAATATATCAAATCTATAAGAAATCTACCCAAGAACAGATTAAATTCCAAAATTCTCAAAACCTCAGTTCATAGTGTTCTTCATGCATATTCATCAATATACCCTGATTGCTTTCAAGTTACTCATCACATAATTTTAGATTTTGTATTATATATGTAAAGGTTTTAATTCTACATTATTCAAACTCCAAATCATGAATTACACCCAAATAAATTCCAAGGATACACCCAAATCATGTAATTTCAACCCTACACTACATGGGTATTATAATGTGCTTAAAATAATTGCAAGATAAACACTTGCCATGTCCCAGTAAGTCTGATGCACTAGTTGTCTCCACGTCATAAACATTAAATGCCAAGACATGCATTTTTCCTAACCGATGTGTGTCAGGGGGCTGTTGTCGCAGAGGTGGCTCACCAACTGCCTGACAACCCCAAATACCACGGTGGTTTACTCAAGTGAATATTTGACATTGTTTAGCTGGCTAGTGACATCACCTATAGTAGTTGTGACATTAAGTAGAGGGCTATTTGGTTCATAACTCAACGATCGATGGAACTCCAAGCTGCTTCGCCCGAGGTTCCACGGTAAGGGTCCTTCGGTGTTTCACCAGGTGTATCTAAGATTATCAGGACAAGCCCTAATGGTGCCTCACTTATTAGTCCTCCAAACCAAGTCCCTCCAAAGTTCCCACGGTGAGGTCATTCGATAGAGCATGAAAGCTCTCCCAGGCCCTGCCAAGCCTGGTCTCTCGCGAGTACCGTTTGACCTCACACTAAAACTCATTATTATTCTCATTACATCATTACAACCGTTATAGCTTATAGTCAATATAAACAAAGATACAATATGACTAACACAACAAGCTAAAGTATGAGTTGCCACGCTAAGCTGCCTCGCTGAGTTGCCACGCTTGAGCTGCCTTGGTTGCTTAATCTCAAACACTATTGCTAATTAGGGAATTATCCCTAATCTCAGGATTACCTTCAAGCCCCCTCTACATTTTCCCCTTCGTGGAGAGATGTATTTTGGGAACAAGAAATTTCTGTACAAAACTTCTCGATTCAAAAAACCCTCTCTGTGTGAAAAAATTCTGGCCACCTTTCCTTCGTTAGAACCGCAACGTTATAATTTCCAGGAAAAAGTAGAATTCTCCCCGATGTACCTGAGCCAAAGCACTACGACTTATTGGGGCTTTGATGAAGGGACATCGACACTTTTTCCTTATACCGAGCCTCAACCGTTCTAGCTTTTCATTATTTAAATTTCTCCTGAAAGGCCTACTAACCTTCTCAAATACTCGATTTAATTCTTGGTAAGTGAAATTCTCCCTTGCAATGCTTTGCTATGTTCGAAAAAGTAAAAATTCTCCTCGATGTAGCTGAGTCAATATTTGAACAACGTTTAAACTTGTGGCGAGCGGACATCGTAGCTTTTTTGAACCATTGGGACATCTGTTCCATTGGGAGTTATTAGATGTGTCTGACAAAAATACTGGAGCCAAAACTCAAACTTGTTGAAGAAGGAAACCCGCTCTTTATTCCCCAGGCGTCGCTTCGTAGATGATGTGGCACTGTCTTTTCAACTGTCAAAACACTTCTCGAAGTGCCACGTGTTCATTTGAAATGATTATAGGCAGCCTTGCACGTGCGATGGTGGGAAACTCAAAAGACAGGTTTAAAAGGCATCAAATGTCTCTTTTATTTCAAACCCTTCTCTTCCCTTCTTCTTCTTCAACCTCCCGTATTCATTAGAGAGAGAAACCTGTGCAAAAACCTCCATTGTTGTCTAGTTCTTTACTCATTCTCCTGCCTTTCTCATCTGTTGCGCCACCACCTGTGGTTGTTCTTCTCCCTCCTTGTTCATAGCCCTTCTTACCCAACTATATCATTCATCACCACTCTATTATGGCTTCTCCAAGTTATTCCAAGGTTTCCATCACCACCACTCGGCCAGGCTCCCCCTTCGCCACTTCTGGCGCTGCTGCTGCCCCTAGCGTCGCTGCCCTGAACGCTGCTTGTCAAAAGCAACTACGCTTCTATCGTTGGGCGCCCATGTTTGACGAAGATGATAAATTTTTTGATGCATGCAAGGCTTGCCATTTCTCATCCAAATTTGACCCTTTACTATTGGGTGATGAAGAAATGGATTCATCAAAGTGGGGCTATCTACCCCCAGAGGGGACTTTGCATTTTTGTTTGGACCGTGGTGACTTCCCCTACTCCCAGATTGACTTTGAAGCGCCTGGGGGGTCGCCACCCCATTTCAGTGCCTGGCATACACATATGCAGAGTTCTTACGCTGCCTCTCTTGCAAAGGTTGGGCTTCATCGAGCCTACTGGTTTGGGGAGTTCACCCTTTCTAAGCACAACGCGGTGCTGCAAGTGCTAGTTTCTAGATGGAACATCATAACTCACACCTTTTTTACTGCGTGGGGGGAGTTCACCGTTACACTAGGGATGTCTGTGAACTCCTTGGGTTTGAGCCCATGGGTGAGTTCACCTACCATGATGAGGCTCTGTATGCCGAAGAGGCTGCTGATCGAGTTGAGCTGGATCGGATCTACCACAGTTGCACCGAATCCTCGAATAAAGCCACATTTACCCCTTATCAACTATTTTTTTAAAGCTACGATGTCGAAGGATGTCAGTGCTGTAATAGGCCGAGGTAGAGGTACATACCTAGAACTACCAGCCTACATACTTGTATTTCTTTCGCACTTCTTCCTTACTGGGAAACCTAATGATTAGCCCAGGAGGGATCTGATAAATATTACCATTCATTTGGCCAGGGGGTTCAACCTTCCTCTGGCCGCCATCGCCTTGGGGTCCCTCTACACCTGGTTGGATCGAACCCACATATATATGGCACGATCACTGGGCCGTTATAACTTGGCCAATTTTGCCAACACCATTATTTCGACGGGCTTTCTTTACACTTGCTTCCCTTCTATTATCGCCAAGTCAATTTCTCTGCCCGCGAGCCAAGGTATCAAGCCCCCATGCCTCCTGTGTTTCCATAAGAAGCAAAGTCGAAAGGAGATAATGGAAGTTTTTGATCTTCTAGACTCCTTTGTGATGAGGCCATATAGTGAGTCTACGTTTGCCCATAGTTGGGATTTCTTTCCTTTTCCAGCCACAACGGTCAAGTTCATCCCAGCTGTAGAAGATCCCTCGCAAGTCATGGTTCTTCTATTTACCCCAGGGTTTCTTCCCTCCTATACTAAATGGGGATACACCTCAGAGCTCTACAACCCTGATAGATGTAACAAGCAGTTTGGATTTGATCAGGGAGTCCCTCGACCCGTGTTTCAACACAGCCATGCAAACGCCACTTTCGCTGAAGTCTACACCTTCTATGCAGCAACGGTGCTTGGTGTGACATCTACCATCGATGGTCGAGTCACCCTTCCTAGTGCCAATGGGAGGGGATACGTATCCACCTCTTTTACCACCAAGTTCCATTTGGGTTAGCTGGAAATAATCCGTGAGTACATTCAGCCCCCCCTCAATATCCCCCGGTCCTTTATTTTCTTCTTTTGAACTGGGTTTTAAGGGGAACTCCGTGCTTGAGGTTGATTTTCCTTTGAATACAATGATTAAAGAGTCTCTACAGGAGCTACCCCTCGTTGTCCAATGATTTCCACTACTACCCCGAAGCCCAAGGCCGCCGCGGACCTTAAACAAGATGCCCCTTTAATCAAAGCTGCAACGGGCGAAGGGCCTTCTCATCCACCTGTCAAAAAAGCTAAGAATTTCAAGTCCTCAAAGTCTAAGCCTCGGGCTCAAACACAAACTCCTTTGGAGGCATTACCTATTGCCTCCGTTCCCCCTCCTATGTCTCCAGAGGTAGATGAAGAGCTGAGGAGGTAGGTGCAAGCTGAGGTCGATAGAATACATGCTGAGTTTCAATGACGCACTGTCGTCGTTCCTACTTCGCCTACTTTTCCCATGATTGTGGTTGATCCCAGTGATCCACCAAAAAAAAGGAGAAGAAGGTCAAGGGTACCTAAAAGTGATGGTGCAACGAGCTCAAGGAATAAAACGCTGGGAACCAAGTCCTAGAAGAAACAGATGCTTGAGAAACCTCCATCCCCATCTCTTTCTGCTCCTGCCTCCTCGCCACCTTCACCAGTGGTTATACCTTCTGGTTTTCCCTCTGGATCTGAGGTATGTGTGAATTCTTTATTTCTTATTACCCTTCTTTTAAGGTGTGTTGCATCTGCTCATTTATTAATAAGAAAATGTTTTGGTGCAGGGAGTTGGAGAAGAAAGGCCCAATCCTTCCAGTCCCCCTGTAAGCCGCTTCATGGGGGGACGTTGTGATATATCTCAAATTGATACCACTCCTCCTCATTCCCCCATGATAGGCCTTACATACTCTCACCGTTTGGCTTCCCAACAGGCCAAAGGAGCTGCTATGGGGACTGCTACCGTTGGGTCTGCTGAAATGTGTGGCCAATCAGAGGCAACTACTCCATCCTCCTCTGAATTACCCACCAATCAAGAGGTCCCTCTACCCCTCGTTGTGGTTAAGGAGAGTGCTCCTAAGGTAAATTTCTTGTCAAGTCTCTCATCTTTTATTTGTCCCATTATTTTGTTTATCATTTCCAATATGTTGGGTCGTTTTAAGTGGAAGTGGCATCACTGATAACTAACATTCTCTTCCCTCCTGCATTGACAAGACCCCTTACTGCAGTTCTTCTTTTTGGTGCCATAACGGGGGTAAGTGAGATGCATTCCTGCCCCTTATTCTTTTGTGTTTACTCCTTGTGTCTAACACTTGGTTTTACATTTGCAGCTTTCTCCAAGTCTCTCTCCACCCTTTGCTCTTAGTGGCCTTTTCCTTTAGCAGGCCCAAGTTGGTGCTACTGCTCTCATTGGGGCATCTTTTTAAGGTCCAACGTCTTCTTCTGATGATGCGCCCGTGTTGGCTTTAGTACCTTATATTGGCGAGGGAAGTTTGCCTACCGTTGAGGCTTCTTCAGCCAAGGGCCCCGTTGAAGCTGCTGAGGCAATGAGCCCGCCTCCAACGGTTTCTACCATTATGGCCCCCGTGGTGACTTCTGTTCTCGCTCTTACTGCTGCTGAGGTACTTTTCTAATTTCTCTGTATTTCTCAGTTTCTCAAACTTCACCTATGTTGGTGACTTAATCAATGAAAACACTTGTTAAGATTTCTTTCGTAAACTCCACCTATATCGGTGACTTAACAACGAAAATACTTATTAAGATTTTTCAAAAACTCCACCTATACCGGTGACTTAACAACAAAAACACTTGTTAAGATTTTTTCATAAACTCCACCTATATCGGTGACTTAACAACGAAAATACTTGTTAAGATTTTTTCATAAACTCCACCTTTATCGGTGACTTAACAACGAAAACACTTATTAAGATTTTCCATAAACTCCACCTATATCGGTGACTTAACAACGAAAACACTTGTTAGGATTTTTTATAAACTCTATCTTTCCTCTAACTATTCTCAGGTTGCTTGAGAGGATTCTCTATTATCTCCTTCGCCCATTGCCTCACCGCACTGGGAACCTATCATTTTAGAAGATTCTAACCATAATGATCAAGGTTCCACGACTGGTGCCACTGCTGAGAGCAAGTATGGCTGTGAGGTTCCTCTGCCCGACCTAGATCCTCACGCCTTATACTTGATGGTGCTTCAGCGTTCCCCTCAGATGCCTGCTAACCATCGTCTGATCGTTGAACAACTTGCAAATTATCATCCTGAGACATTCACGGTGGACTGCATGCGTTCAAAAATCTCCGTTATGGGTTACATGCTTTAGGTCATGGCCACCGTCGTTGCTGAAATTGTCAACAATCCGACCTCAAACGTTAATAGACCCCTCTTTAACCAATTTCTGGGTTATCTGAGGGAGTTGGGTTATGACGGGTTCCATTTTGACTGACTTATTTAGCATTTAAAGACCTTGAAAATCCGACAACTGGACAGTCAGAGGGAACTATTACGGAAGCACCAGGAGGATCAGCAGGCCGAGGAGGCTAGATTGGCCGAGTTAGCACCTTTTTTAGAAGCTATTGATATAGAGGTGGAGGACATCGAAGAAGCTTTGCATCTGGTGAAGCCAAAACGAGAGAAACTCCTTATCGAGCGCATACAGGCACAAATGATGTTGGAGGTTTCTATCAATACTCAGCGGTCCTACTTAGAAGCTTCTTCAGGTCTTCCTGGAGATTTTTTCTCCTCCCCAGATCCGTGGTTCCTCCTAGGCCAATGAGTTTTTGTATATGTATTTTTTTCTTCTTCTCGTGTAATTCTTCGGCGATATCTCCCAATTTTGTAATGCCCCAAAGTTTATAAATGAAAAAGATATTTATTTTCTCATGCCATTCCTTTGTGTTACAACTTATTGCATAGATTGTGAAGTGTGAAGTTCTGTAATTCTTTCATCTCTACTTGAGTTATAATAAAAAGAACTTGTATACTCATCATAAAAGGAACT
This sequence comes from Sambucus nigra, assembly GCA_949130495.1. Taxonomy (NCBI): domain Eukaryota; kingdom Viridiplantae; phylum Streptophyta; class Magnoliopsida; order Dipsacales; family Adoxaceae; genus Sambucus; species Sambucus nigra. The sequence continues at coordinate 212,306,392 of OX422213.1, read as the reverse complement.
TATATATTCATAATCAGCCAGATACATCTGTGGCCCAAACATAATTGCTTACACATGATAAACCTTCAACCATTTATTGTTGATTTTGAATGGTTTGTCTTGTTCCATCTTAGAAATTAAGCAATAACCTGAGTCATGAGCTTCCTTTACAACGAAAGGTCCTTCCCAATTTTCTAAAACTTGGGTAGAGGAAGCCCCTTGATGTGTTTTACTACTGCCTTCAATACAAGGTCTCCCTCCACGAACTTCCTTGGTCTCACTAAGTTATCGTATGCCCTGGAAAACTGTTTCGTATACATTTAAAAGTGTTGCATCGCATTATCTCTGTGTTCATCCAATGCATCCAACTGTACATGCTTATTTTGAGGGAGTATACTACTTCGTAAAGCATATCGAGCAGAAGGAACTTCCAACTCCACTGGAAGAATCGCCTCGGCCCCATAAATAAGAGAGAACAGTGTATACCCTGTGGGCTTCCTCTTAGTCGTTCGATAGGCCCATAAAATGGCTGGTATCTTGTCATCCCACGATCCTAAGAAATCCTTCATCGTTTTAGCCAAGATATTGACTAAAGTTTTATTAGTCGCTTCGACTTGACCGTTTCCCTTTGGGTACGCCACCGTCGAAGTGTGATGGATAATGGAGTATTTGTCTGTGAGCATCGTTACTTCTGAATTAATGAAAGGGGTCCCATTGTCTGAATGGATAACCTTTGGGATTCCAAAACGGCAAATGATGTATTCTCTGATGAAATTGCTTACCACCCCCATTGTCTCCCTTCTCAGTGGTATCGCTTCAGCCCACTTTGTGAAGCACTTCGTTGCTACTAGTATCCATATTTTCCCCCTCGAAGCAGGATGTATTGCCCCTACCAGGTCGAATGCCCAAGTGTGAAAAGGATAAGGAATTGCCAGGGAGTGTAAGTCCACTAATGGGGGCATGGATCATATTTCCATGAAGTTGACAAGCTTTGCATTTTCGAACAAACTCAGTAGAGTCTTTCTCTATTATTGGGCAATAGTATCCCAAAGTTATCAACTGGTTATATAACTAAGACCCTCCTATATGATCTGGATCGTACGCCTGTTTGAGGACCTCATATGCCTCTTCCTTCATGATGCAACGCAACGGCCTATTGAAGTACCCCCTTTGATAGAGCTGCCCTTCCTGAACGTAGAATCTTGGGGCCCTTCGCCGAAGTCCCATCACATTAATTTTCTGTTGGGACAACTCCATATTTAATGAAGTCAATATAAGGTTGTCTCCATTTAGCCTGAGCCTCCACGAAATGACATTCAGCTACCTCGAAGAATAATTGGCATTTATCGCACTTTCGTTGTAGCTCGGCTGCATCATGTTTCATACTAGGCCAGAAATATCCCTCCCTTTAAATTCTTCTGTAAAGGGGTATCTCAGTCGTTTCGCAGTGCTCGTCATGTGTTTTCTTTAACCTCTACCCTACTTCTTCTGGGTCGATGCATCTTGACAGCCATCCTCATGCGTTCCTGAAGTAAAGGTTTCCCTGGTTTGTAAAGTACTGGGATAATTCTCTGAGCCTCATCGTTCCCTCACCAGACTCTATTTGCTTCCTAATCTCTCCCCTCCAGTTTGCGTCCTCCTCCATCGATAAAATTGATCGTACTACCAAAGGAAATGTTCTTCGTTGAATCACTAGGATAGTTGTATCATTTCTCATGACCATCTTTTGAGCAATGGTGGCATAGGCTTCTGGGTGATGGTTCATTGTTCTGGGTTGCCTCTTGATCTTGGTCCGATGGAACTGGCAGAGAAGCCTCTGGATGATTGTTCTGTATGGTGCCAGGCTCATGTGTGTCAATGCATATTCTCCATTAACTTGCTGAACCACCAAGTTAGAATCCTTTTTGATGCAAAGTGAACGAATCCCCCTTCGAAGAGCCTCTAACAATCCCAACACCATTGCTTCATATTTTGCCTCGTTGTTAGAACAAAGGAAATCTAATTTGTAGGAAAGGCAAATCTCCTCCATTTCTTTTGAAAGAATAACCCTTGCTCCTCCCTTCCTTTCCGCCGAAGATCCGTTAAACTGCATCGTCCATTCCTCATCCGTTGCATCTAGGTGATTGGCCTGCAATTCGTCTCCTGGAATATTTTCTTTGGGTGGCTCAAACGTTCCTGAGGGGAAAATAGCCAATAGATCCGCGTATGCCTGGATTTTGATTGCGCGAGGCACCACGCACTTCAAGTCATATTAGGAGAGGATAAGGAACCACTTAGCTGCCCTACCAATCAATATAGTTCTTTCCAGCAAATACTTAATAGGGTCACATCTAGTTACAATATGAATTGTAAAAGACATCATCACTACACCATATGGAGAAAATAATAACGGATTTTTTTACCATTAGTAACAGATTTCATCCATTACAAATACCTAATGGACATAATCCGTTAGTAATGTTTCACAGCCGTTGCAAATATTCAAAAAGTATAATTATTAATTTATTTCCTGAAGAAACACGAGCTAGCGGGGAAACTTATTTTCGTTGAGTTCAAGTTGTAACAAAAGTTTTCTTCTTTCAACATCCCTCTCTCTCATCGTCGCCCGTCTAAAAAAAACCCTCCTCCATTATTCCTCTGACTCGACGACGCTTGAGATTTTCCAAACCTTTTAGGCGCAATTTCATTGATGATGTTGAAGCCATCCATCGAGTTGTTTTCACCCCAACACGAGGTTTTTGAAAATTTGTCCTCCTCACACCCTTTTCTACCATGTCTCGCTCCTCGAAGATTCCTCAAACTCTTTATATACATACCCACATACTGATAATCTCAACCAGGTAATCATTTGTTCCACCAACGCTTTTGCACTTCTTTTTTATAAGTTGATGTCATTGGAATGGTGAAACCCTAGCCTTGATGCCTTTATTATTTACTACAGATAAGGCTGAGAAAAGGAACTTGCAAGGAGGAGCTCTCTCAAGTTGTGCCTTTTACAATCACAATCGGCGTTTGTATTCAGACAATTATTCGTTGATCGATTAAATTGATTCCAGGCTAGCAATCATGGGGATTATAAGCTTCATACCTTACATTAATTGGCTGGGTTTATTGTATTTTTTATACGCCTTCTGATTCTTATTTATTGAGTTCAGTTTCTTTGCTGGTTTTACCCATAGAGTTGGGTGTTTGCGTGACTGGATATTCGGAAGCGTCGATATGCTATGTATGTGATTGTCTAATTGGTTCCTTACATCAGGTTTAGCTCTCACCTTTTTCTTGTATAGATTTGATTTTGTGTCCCATTGCATTTGTGTATTTCATTGCATCTGGATCAGTGTTTTAAATCGCGGTCGCGTAGGGTGTCGCGTTTTGGCTCCAAAGTCGCGTCGCGCAAATCGCGTCGTGCAAGCAATTCATGCATTCCATTTTTTTAACCAGAAAAACATATAAATATTTAAATAAATTAATAAACAACATTTTAAAATGAAATTTGTAAGGAAGTGACATTTAAAACTGAAATTTAAAAAAAAAGGGCAACATTTGCAACTTATTTTTTTATTAAAAAGTAACATTTTATATTGAAATTTGTAAAATAACTAACATTTTAACTGAAATTGGTGAAAAAAATTGTAACATTTTAAACTCGATTTGTGAAAAATATTATATTTTAAACCCATAATTGTAAACAAAAAATAAGTAAAATTTTAAACTGAAATTTGTAAAAAAATAAAAAGGAATTAACAATTTAAATTGAAATTTGTAAAAATAAGTAACATTTCAACAAATTTGTAAAATAACATTATACTTGTAAACTGAGTCTTATAATATAACAATACATTTTTAAAGCCAAAAAATTACATTTTCTACTGAATTTATTTAAAAAAATTGCATTATTTGAGATTTGAAAAAAGTCTCAGAATGAGATATAAAAAAAAAGAGTTATTAAAATAAAGTTATAAGATAAAATGAGTTTTTAAAGCTCCCAGACAAGTTAACTGAACAAAAAAAATCTCAGAATGAGATGAAAAAAAAAAGAGTTATTAAAACAAAGTTACAAAAAAAGTTAACTCAACAGCTCCCAAACAAAGTTAACTGAACAAAAAAAATCTCAGAATGAGATATTTTTATAGCTTAGGGCAAACGTAACTTACAAACGAACTGGATCAGTAGCAGAAAGAGACAAACCAAGAGAGAGAGACCTCCAGACTGGATCGGCAGCAGGTAAGGAGTGTTTTCTTAGGTTTTTTCTGGGATCGACAGCAGGTAAACACCTTTCTGGTTCCTTTTTACAAAACGTCAGTGTTTTGTATTTTTTGTTTTTAAGTTCTCCGATTGCGCTCCAATTGCGCACTTTTGCGTACTTTTGCGCACTTTCGCGCTAAATTGCGCTAAATCGCGCTCAATTGTGCACGCTACAGGAGCATCACTAATAGCAAACCCAATTGCGTTGCTTTTCTCCTTCGCAAAAGGCAATAGCGCGCTATTGCGTTCGCAATAACGCGCTTTTTAAAACATTGATCTGAATTTGTGTATACGTGACTTGAAATTCAGTGTCTTAAAATTAACTTAGAATGTAAAATTATGTGTGGCAATCAGAAATGCATTGACAATTACAATTTTCCCATCTTCATGGTTGCAAACGTCAGTGTTTCATTATCAAGTGATTTTTTTGTTTATCATCGGTATTAGAAGTGTGAAATTTAATGCCATTGAAGTCGCCCGTAATGGCAACGCCACCATTGCCATTAGAGGCACATACACTGTCGTTCTTGGCATTGAGAAAATATTACAGTGAGCAATGGGACATATCTAGTACTCAGAGAAATACTGTGATGATTCCTTTGAGCACGAGTATTCAATTATATTTTTCCATAGTTTTTTTCAATTATATTTTCAACTTTCTCGATGTGATCGAAATGTTTGGTTTTATAATTTGTGTGATTTCACTTATATGCATGTTATTCTTCCTCCTAAAATGGCTAAACTTCTACCTAGGAATTGTCTTCTCTCTAGGGTAAGTAATAAATTCATTCAATTGGCTTTCTTGTTAATGTTAGGGCGTCAAAATTTTTCCGTTTTATTTTGAATCACTTTTTAGAATCAATTTGGACGAGAAACTGAGATCCTTATTGATATGTTTTGCCTTTTTATGTCCTTCATTAAAAATAAATTCGTATGACTCATTTTATTTTCTTATAATTCTGCACTTGGAACGAAGGCATAATAAGTGACCTAGGTTTATTTATATACTTAACTTGCTTATTTGATATGCTTAGACCATCCTCAATCTCATCCTCTCTATGACACTCGAGGTAATACAATCCAATCTGACATTTGTTATAACAAGAAATTGCATGCCATATTGTTTTTATGTTTTGGTATTCAATACTATGTTGGGTTTTCCTTTGATAGATAATTTTTTTTATTTCAGCTCATAGAGACCCAGAACGGCGATGAGGTTCTGGTTATTATTTGGGTCTAAAATTAATAAGATTTTTATCCATCACAAGTCAAAGAGAGCAACGGGTATCGTCGGATTGATGGGTTGCTCTTAAACCTTACATGCCACCCTCTCACTTTGCAACCACCTTTTTTTGTTGTGGTATGATGGTTTTTTGCTATCATGGCTTGTTTTGTTCACTTGGGTTAGAGGAATTGATATGTTATTGCTTGCTGATAATTTCTGAAATAAATTTTAATGATTAAGTTATTTTAATGGTGATTTGTTCAAGGCCTAGTAAATGAGCTGGAATCTCTCATTTATAAGTTATGTACTTTTTTTGCCTAAACATGCTTAGTTCTGGAATTCAAATGAGTATTTTTTTGATAAATTATCTCTCATATTAAGCCCATTTATTACTTGAGAAATCTTTTTAAGTCCTACTATGCTTTTTGTACACTTATGTATCAAATCGGGCCAAGATAGTTTCATTTGGGAACTTTCTAGCCTAAAGCTGTAAATGTTTCACAAATCTTGCACTTCAAATTGCAGTGTATATTGGAGAGGATATCACAAGTGAAGTATAAGAAACTAGCATAATAGAAATGAAGAAGAAATACATGTAAGTTGCATAAACCCAAACTTTTTTCTCCAATATCCAATTGTACATTCAATGGCATTTGATACTGATGATGTTTGTTTACATGGGATTAGTGCTAAATTTTCAACGAAGTGTTTTAAACACAATGCCCTTCTTATTATTGATAATGAGGCAACGATAATCTTACCAACTCTATATATGGAATAAGTACAATTCAAATCCACTGCATGATTGAATATGTTTATTGTATGAATTGTAGCGTGCAATTTATGGATCAAGTGATATCCACGGGAAGACTGGAGTTGTTCAGTGTATGAATTGACTTAAAATTTCCTTATTTATCTTATTCTAGTGAATTGAATTAAAATTTCCTTATTTATCTCATTCTAGTTTTGCTAAAGCATCTAAATAGTTGTTGTCGATGGCACGAATAATGTTTACATGCACTCCATTTTTTTCATTTCTCTGAATAACAATAAACTGTCTGTGCAACAGTTTCATCTCAATCATTATCCATGAGTTTCTTTATTTCTTTTTCCCAGTAATTTGAAAATGCATATATTTCTTTGAGATTATGAAGTAATGCCTATAATTGTAGCTAACTACTTGTGCATCACACACGGTTGGAGATTTAAATACGAAGGCTCCACGTGAATATTTGTAGGAAGCAAAGGCCTAAAATGAGTTTTTGTAAAATTATGTTGAGCAATTCCCCTTCTTTCATTATACATATACAAGATGATTTGTTTGAATCACTTTTGATGTAGGAATACCTCTAAACTGTACATGCTTTTTTTCTTCTTCTTCTCAATATCTACTTCTTTCTAAATTAACAACGGACGTTTACGAGAACGATGTAAGCACTACACCAAAAGGCTTATCTATAGCGAGGCTCTGTGAAGACATGCCATACTTTTTTCCTCAAAAAACACTCGCTTACTCTGTTTTCTATATTTGAATTTATTCTGTAAATTTTATTTTTATCAAAAAAGTGAACATCAATCTCATAGTTATCTGGTCATATCCTTTTACATCCTCGAAATTCCTTCCTATTAACATTAATATATAACATAATTTTTTCCAGGAAGTTAAAGTCAACAGGTCGCTAAGTGGAGCCTTTAAGGTAAAACCTTTGTTTGGGTTATATCTCCATTAGGTACTCTATATAATTTTAATTTCATCGACTACCGTGTGAAGGTCCTCATGTCAACCCTTTTAAAAAAAGGAGCCTAACAAAATGATTAGTCTCACACGCAAAATAGGGGTAGTGTTATTAGTATATTAAATTTACAGTTACAAGATGGCATTGTTACCAGCACTGGTGATCCTCAACATATATCTGTTTCGTAGTTCAAATCCTCCGTAAGAATCTTTTGATCTAGGAAGGTCAACATCTGCATATATTACTGTTGTTGTTTTTCTTCTAGGAGCTCTATGTTCTAGTGTTGTCGGGTATGTTGGCATGTGGGTGTCAGTACATGCTAATGTTCGAGTATCAAGTTCTGCAAGACGGTCTGCAAGGGAAGCATTGCATATAGCTGTTAGTGGTAGTGGTTTGTCTGCCTTGGTGGTGTCTACCTTGGGATGGATGTAGTTGGTATTGTTATCCTTTACGCCACGTTTTATGTCTATTTGGGCATGGATTCACTAGGTTCAATGCTGACTTGCCTCTTCTTCTTATGGGCTATGGTTTTGGAGTTTCATTTGTTGCCTTTTTTTCCCAGTTGGGTGGTGGAATATACACAAAACTAGCTGACATTGGGGCTGACCTGCTTGGAAAAGTATAGGAGGGAATACCTAAAGATGATCCTTGCAATCCTACAGTTATCGCATATTTGGTTAGAGACAATGTGGGTGATTGCACAGCTCGAGGTACTCATCTTTTCAAAACCAATGATGTATAAATTATCAGTACAATGATTCTTGGAGGATCGATGGCTCAGCGTTGCAAAATAGAAGATCCATCCAGCTTCATTTTGTTTCCTCTTATTGTTCACTCGTTTAAACTGGTAATATCATTTATTAGCATATTTTCAATACGTGGCACACGCGACTCTGGATCAATCAGTGTTATGTAAAATCCAATGGCGATTCTTTAAAAAGGATATTCTATCACAATATTTTTAACCGTTATGATATTTGGTTTGTCCACGCAGTGGATGTTATACACAGAACATGCACATTCTCCTTTGTTGAACTTTTCTTTATGTTGTTTGGTCCAATAGCTAATACCGTTGGTGGAATTATTGAGATGTGTCAGCAGCCTGAAAGCCACCACCGAAAGGTTTGTCATTGGATCTACTGCACCTGCGTCTTTCATTCTATTTAGGGCTTACATGGACGAGGTAGATGCATTTGCTCACACACTATTTAAATAGGTTGACATTGCCATTCCAGAAGTATTCACTAGTGGACTATTGGGCTCTTTGTTATGTACCACATATGCATACATACATTTTTTTCCCATTTATGGTTTCTCTTGATTAGGCTTTCTTTTTTTTACCCCAAAAAATGTTAAATGACGAGAGTTATGGATTCTATTTTAAAGCATTTGCAGAACTATATGATCAAATTACTATACTATTTACATCTCTTTTTTGTGTTGTTGAATTTACTATGTCAGATCGACCATGGACCACCGAAGAAAAAACAACTAACATACACCCAGGGTCTACACCACCAATCTTTTTATTCAAAAGGAGATGCACAGGTAAATCACCCATATTGTAACATCACCTATTGTTCTTTTGTGTTCTCCCATGATATTTTGTTTATTTTTATTTGCTACAAATACTATTTATCTATAGTTCTAGATGTAAAACATTGCAATACCTTTTTGCTTTCTACCATTTCTCGAGTTACAAATGGATAAAGGAAATTTGTTATATCATGAGAAAATAGTTTTCATGTCGAGAATTATACGACAGTTCTTCAACCAAAGTGCAAGAATATTAGCATTCACTTTTATCATTAACTTCTTTTGGCCTGGAGAAATGAATGTTTATTATTGTTGTAAAATTCCCAAAATGAAGTCGTGATCAAAATAGTATTATGAAATGCATGAAAATTTGTGAGATTATTGAAATGAACCCAATATTGTAGAACATAAGATATAATTTCTTTATAAAAACATTGAGTTCCAAACACTATCCACTACTGACCATAAGTTATTTTATTGTTTTATTAACCATGATATTGCATTTAATTATTTAATTTCCATATGTCTAAATTATAAGCCGTCATTTAAGCCCTTTATTATGTTTTTTTGGGTAGCAGTGGTAAATTAAATTAAAAAAAACAGTTGGAATTGATGATAATATAGGACTTGAATAAACAAAATAATGAAAAGTTCTTCAAATTTCTATGTACTGATTTTATTATTAGTATTTTCCACTAATCTACCGTTCAAACACAAGCAATAAATATTGTTTAGGTAAGCTTGAACATTACATAACAAAATGCATGTATGCATATGTGGTACATAACTTAGTTTTACTCTTACTATTCAATTAGTAAAGTAGTCAATATGTTATACAAAAAATACCAATATGAGGATGATGAAAATGATTTCATGTAATTATTTAGTTTAATCGTTATTCAATTTAATCATTGACAAGTTTTGCACACGTATCTTGTGTGCACCTCTAGCTAGTATATTATAGACCAAGTATTGTAAAAATGGAAGATTGTTTTTATGTATTGTTCTTATACTTTCAGTGGAGGCTTAATAGGTGCTCTTTTGACATTGCCAATTGTTTGGTTAAGTCTTCTTTTAGAGAAATTGCAATGCTGGCCACCTAAACTTTTGTATTCAACTAATTCATGAACTCAACCTCAATCTAGAAAACCTTAATGAGTTAGTCTTTGGAAAACTTTTCTTCCCTAGAGTTTTTGTAGTTGTTTTGTATGAATTGTGTCCAACACCATCTTTTGTTTCCCAATTTATGTCCTACTTAGTTTTCACATATACTATGGCTAAAGTATTACTTTCATGTTGTTAGGGTGTGACCGCGGATGAAATAGTTGAAACTCTTATTGCAAAAAGTGCAACATATGAGAAGAAAACATCATTTCCACAAGTGAGTATGGTTTATAGTAATCAAGAAGTGTATATAATGTAGATATTTACCTACTTAATTGAAGTCCGTCTCTAGGAAAAATATAGGCTTAAGAAGAAGAAGAAATATTACGCTAGAGTACTCTTGAGGCGTCCTTTTTCAGGAAGGTAAATTCATGTTGTCTTATATGCACTATTTATAAGATAATATCAAATTAGTCTTGTTGTTTTCACAATTTTATAAAACTGTAAAAGTTGTAAGAGAAATCATTTTCACAACAAGATTTCAAATAATATGTCTCTCTCCCATTCATTCATTTTTAAAAGTAAAGTGATTTTAATGAATGATCAGTGACTCCCCAATAAAATTACATTTGTGTCAATGGCATGGGAATGTACTAGTCTTTTATGTTATATACTTAATTATGATTACACGTTTACTAAGGTTGGTTTTATTCAATAGGTTCTCATTGGGATATATGAAGATTACTTTTGGGAGAATGGAGTTTATTTTGGCAAGGAATATCATGAAGACTACTTTTAAGAGAATAATACGTTTAGAATTTTAATGATTTTAGACTTCGTTTCAAGTTTATGGTTAAAAATTGCATGGTTTTTCTTGTATAATATTTTGTTTTGGGAATTTTAATGGATCTGAATGAATTATAGTTTCATATCGGTTTAATATCACCGGAATGTAGTGTCATTCATTTTGTCACGTGCGCTTTGGAATTATGTTTTGAGTGGAATTTGTGGGCATTGTTCTGCACCGCCATTGGCTGAGCACGAGTTATTAATAGTGTATTTATATCTATTTATTTAATGAGATTTTTTTCAATATAATAATATTGCTAATGGACTTTAACCGTTACGAATAAAAGCATTCATTACAAAACCATTTAACACCAAATCCGTTACAATGTATTTTGTAACGATTTTTATCAGTTACAAATTTTGTCTTTCTAATGGGTTAAAACCATTACAATTTAGTAAATCCGTTTACTAATACACGAGATGTGTATCGATGAAAAATCTGTTAGAAAATATATTGTAACGGTTTTAGTCTGTTACAAATATTAAATTCGTAACGGATTTTATCCGTTACAAATTTCGTTAGTAAAATAAATAACGCCAATTTTCTAACGAATTTTGATCCGTTACAAATATTTTTTGTAACGGTTTTTTCCCGTTACAATTGGCATGTTTTGGTGTAGTGCATATAATGTCTAAGTTTTTGCGCTACAAATACTAAGGCTAAATATTTGTAAGGACATTTTCGTCCATTATCAATTTATTATGTCATACGCCGTTACACCGTTGAAGAAATTCAAGGTTCATATCGTCATCAACGGATCCGAATATCAAAGAAGAGGAGGATTCAAAATTCTGACAGGCCGGACCGGTCCGCCCAGAGAAAAAGAACCGATCCGACCCCGAACCGGTCCGCCCCTCTACTGGACCGATCCGCTTGCTGAAGATCCAGTAGTCCCCGGACCGGTAGCGAATCGATAATGCCAAAATTAAAAAGAACCGATCCGCCCCCTCAGACTGATCCGCCTCAGACCCGGATCGATCCGCCTGGGATAAACTCAGCCAGATCGTGCTGCGATTTTTTAGGGCCATGACTTCTTTTATAAACCCACTACGGGGAGTTGGTTTAGCAAGACTTCTTCAGACGATTTTCAGAGTCCATAAACTCAAAGTCTTCATCTTTGTGAGTTATCAAACTCATGTTTTGATTCACACAAATTTCCAAATCATTTGTGAATCATTTTGAAACCCTAGAACACAAACTCTTTTGCTGTTCATACCATTGTGAAGAAGACCGGCCTTTTTCTTCATTGCTGCCCTCCTGGAAAGGGAAACTTCCAGCCGCCGACTACAGATCCGATGCCTGAGGGTAATTCTGTGTCACCCTTGTACTTCATTGTAATCCGTGTAAATTGCACTTTACAAAATTATAGTGAAATAAATGGTTTTACCCCTTTGGGGGATTTTTCCGCATTTGTGTGTGTTTGAATGTTCTTGCGTACTTTACATCTTATTCAACCACACCTAGATGCATGTTTAGGATTTAATTGGGTTAAAATGTGTTTAATTATATAGTTTCTTAATTTGAATGCACGCGCACCTCTTACAAATTGGTATCAGAGCAGATTACGTTAATCTATCGCGTATTCCTAGTTTCCGCAAAATTTTTCTAAGATATCAATTTTCTGAAAAATTGATTTTTGAAAAAGTGCATGTTCAATGGAGAAATCATATAATAAAATGCTAGTTTTTGACGGGACTAACTATGCATATTGGAAAGCCCGCATGAGGTCGGCTTTAAAGGCCATAGATGAAAGGGTTTGGATTTTAGTTGAAAGAGGGTGGACACCTCCCTCCGTCACTGTTGAAAACGTGACCATTTTAAAACCTGTCACTTCATGGACTGAAGATGAATTTAAATATTCTTCTTTTAATTCTAAGGGTTTGAGTGCTATTTCCGGATCCATCACTCCTGATGAGTTCTGACGTATCATGACGTGCATCACGTTAAAAAAGGCATGGGATGTTTTGCAACTTACCCATGAAGGAACTAATGCGGTAAAAGAATCTAAATTGCAAAATTTAACAACTCAATTTGAGACCATCACCATGCTTGAAACTGAATGTTTTGATGATTTTTATGCTAAGCTATCTGATATTGTTAATACTAGCTTTAATCTTGGTGAACATATTCCTAATGCAAGAGTTGTGAAAAAGATTCTTCGATTTTTGCCTAAGCGTTTTATCCCTAAAGTCACTGTGCTAAATTCTATGGGTAATTTAAATACACTAAAATTGGAGGAACTTGTAGGAGACTTGCAAACTTATGAAATTGATATGTTTCCTAAATCTGTCAAGTCTAAAGATAAGGGAATAGCTCTTAAAGCCCAAGAGAGAAAAAGTGAGGGGACGGCAAGAAAGAGAGTAGAGTCATCTAGAAAGAAAGAGAGTGAAACTTCTAATTCTGAGTGTGATTTTGACTTAGATGATTTGGCTCTATTTGCTAAAATCTTTAAGAAAATTCTCAAATTTAAGAAAAGTGGAAATTTTAAAGATAAGAAGAATTTTCAGAAAAATAAGTTTGAAAAGAAAAATGAGAAAGATGTTAAAAATCCTCCTAAGAAAGACAGTGAGAGATGCTATGAGTGCGACGATAGGGGACATAGAGCGTTTGAGTCTGCTACTCGTCTGAATAGAGAAAAGGGCAAGGTTGTTCTTAATGATACCCTTAGTGACGACAGTGAGGTCGAGTCGGTGGATTCGGAAGATGAGTCACCGCATGAGTATAACTTCACCGCATTCATGGCTAGTCATGTGAGCACGTTGAGTACTTCTCATGACGATGAGGATGCTGCATCACAGGGACACCTCGATAGTGAGATCGATGTGAGTGAGGGGGAGGATGACTCAAGTGAGAGCGAGTGTGATATTCAACGCGCCTACGCTGAGTTATATTCTGAGTCATTTAAAACTAAAAAGAGTAACAAAGCGTTAGTTCTTAAGATCACCGGCTTAGAGGAAGATTTAAGAAAATCGAGGGAGAGAGAGTCCTCTACCTGCACCGCCCTAAGAGAGAGAGAAACTGCTTGTGTTAAGAAAGAGAGTTTGTTTAGAGAGAGAGAGAGAGTAGTTTTGAGAAAGAAAGAGGGGACTTGACTAAACAAGTGGCTAGTCTTACGGGTGAGCTCCATTCCTCCGTGGAGACTCGAAAGAAACTAGAAGCCCTTGTTGCCCAGCTGACTCATGATTTTGAGAGAGCACGGGAAGTCAAGGTTCAAATCGAGGACAGATTTGGGAAGATGGGAAAGATGCTCCTCGACCCCGCTTTAGGTTTTGGTGATCGACAGGGAATTGGTTATGATGGTGCTTCCACGTCCCAAATTTCACCTGGACCAGTTCCTGAGTTTACTACGACTCCTTATGGCCATCGTCAAAAACCTCGAAGGAGAATTCGACCAAGAAAAGCAAACCAAGGTCCTCTTTTGACTGTGTTCTTTTGTAATTATTGCAAAAGAAAAGGCCACCTCAGGGAGTTTTGCTATAGCATGGGTCAAACACGATGTACTTCTGCTCCACCACGTCATACAGATGAATTTGCCAATCTGAGAGAGCGTGTTGAGTTTTTAGCCACCACATCACAGAGTTTGATGGAGGAATTCTGACGGATGTCCTTGCCGTCAGTGAATGCTCCTCACGTTTTCGCTAAAACCAACAACAACAAGGGTAAACAAAAGGTTACCACTTCTTGGGTGCCTAAGAAAGATAAGAATGCTCTTGTTGTTCATGTTGCTCTCAAAGCACATAATACCTCACAGTGGTATTTTGATAGTGGATTCTCCAGACACATGACAGGTGATGTCTCATTTTTTACCCACCTTGAGGATTATAAGGATGGTAGAGTCACCTTTGGAGATGGGAGCAAGTCTAGCATTATGGGACGAGGTACTGTGGAGTTACCAGGATTTCCTAAGCTAGAGAATGTTTTGTACATCAAAGGTTTGAAAGCAAACCTTCTCAGCATTAGCCAGCTGTGTGACGCTGACTTTGCAGTAAAGTTTGATCAGGACGCGTGTACTGTCTATAATCAAGCCGGTAAACTTTTAGTGCAAGGGGTGAGGATCGAGGATAATTGTTATGGGACTGTGCTTACTTCCTCACTTGTCTGCAATAGCGCCATGATCACTCCTATGGATTTGTGGCATCAACGTCTAGGTCACGTAAATGTTAGAGATTTGATTAGTACGTGGCTTACCATCTCTTGGAAAGTCAACTTCCACGGTTTATGGACCCTGTCAGTTGGGAAAGAAAATTCGAAGCCCTCATAGGAAGTTGCATTCCATTACCACCTCCCGAGTTCTTGAGTTAATCCACATGGATCTTATGGGTCCTACTCGTACTGAGAGTTTGGGTGGTAAGAGGTATATCCTCGTGATGGTAGACAATTTCTCCAGCTATTCTATTGTAGGTTTTCTGAGAGAGAAATCCGATGCTGTAGAATTTTTAATTACCAAGTGCCGTGTCCTGCAAAATCAACATGGAGTCACTATTAATAGGATATGTAGTGACAACGACACTGAATTTAAGGAAGCAAAGGTAGATTTTTATTACGATAGCCTTGGGATCAAACATGAGTTTTTTGCTGTGAAGACTCCTCAGCAAAATGGGATTATTGAGAGAAAGAATAGGACGATCCAGGAAATGGCTAGATCTATGCTTCTAGGTCGTAATGTTTCTAGGAGATTTTGGGCAGAGGTAGTGTCTACTGCATGCCACACGGTGAATAGGGTCTACTTACGTCCGCACACACTTAAGACACCTTATGAATTGTGGACTTACAAGAAACCCAACCTGGCATATTTTCGTGTTTTGGGGAGTAAATGCTACATCCTACAGGATAGAGAGCAATTACGAAAGTTTGACTCCCGAAGCGACGAGGGAATATTGTTAGGATATTCATCGAATAGTAGAGCGTACCGGGTTTTTAATCTGAAGAGCTCTAAGTTTATGGAATCAATAAACATCACCGTACAAGATGACGAACCTACGACGGCTATTGATTCTAACCTCCAGTGTGAGGACGAGGACTTTTCTGGGAGTGACCTACTTGTCCCTCACTCACACTATGTGGACCCCACTCCTGTGCTAGGGAACACACCTGCTTGGGTTCGCAAGAGTCATGACCCTTCTTCCATTGTTGGCGATCCCACTCTAGGGGTCAAGACTCGTGCTCAGCTAGAGAACGTTGTTAGCCATCTATGCTACACGTCCAAAGTCGAGCCCAAAAATCACAAAGAAGCACTCAAAGATGAACACTGGATATCTGCTATGCAGGATGAGTTGCTTCAGTTTAAAAAGAATAATGTCTGGGAACTTGTCCCCCGACCTAGTGATACTAATCTGATAAGTACCCGGTGGAGTTTTAAGAATAAAATGGATGAAAATGGTACCATAATCAGAAACAAGGCTAGGTTGGTCACCCAAGGCTATACACAGATAGAGGGTGTAGACTTTGGAGAGACATTTGCTCCTGTTGCGAGGCTTGAGTTCGTCCGCTTACTACTCGCCATTGCATGTCATCTGCGCTTTAAGTTATATCAGATGGATGTCAAGAGTGCTTTCCCGAATGGAATTCTACAGGAGGAGGTTTATGTTGAATAACCAAAAGGGTTTGAAGACCCTAAGCACCCTGAACACATTTTTTATCCGAGGAAAGCCTTGTATGGTTTGAAGCAAGCACTCCGTGCTTGGTATGAAAGGCTTACTTCCTATCTCTTAGCCCGTGGCTTCAAGAGAAGGGGAGTTGATATGACGCTTTTCGTCAGGAGAGATAACGGTGCTATTTTGGTTGCCCAAGTCTATGTGGATGACATGATCTTTGGATCCACATGCTCCCAGCATGCTCACCACTTTGAGGAGGAAATTAAAAGTGAGTTTGAGATGAGCATGGTTGGTGAGCTTACATTCTTCCTTGGTCTCCAGGTTCGTCAGCTAGAAGATGGGATGTTCATCTCCCAATCCAAGTATGATAAAGACCTAGTGAAGAAATTTTGTTTAGACTCTGCTAAGCATGCACGTACACCTATGAGTACTTCTATCAAGCTTAGTAAGGACACTTCAGGCAAGGACGTAGAGCAAACCTTGTATCGGAGTATGATAGGTAGTCTTCTCTACTTGACTGATAGCCGTCTCGACATCGCCTTTAGTGTTGGAGTCTGTGCACAATATCAGGCATCCCCGAAAGAGTCACATTTACTTGCTCTAAACGTATTATTAAATACGTAAGTGGGACTCTCTCACACGGTATTTGGTATTCCTTTGATACTAATGACCATTTGTCCACCTATTCGGATGCCGATTGGGTCGGGGATGTAGATGGGTGTAGGAGCACTTCTGGTGGGTGTTTCTATTTTGGTTCTGCTCTTGTCTCTTATTTGAGCAAGAAGTAAACTCCATCTCTTTGTCTACTGCGGAGGCTGAGTACATTGCCGCCGGGAGTTGTTGTATGCAACTCTTGTGGATGAAGCAAATGTTGGAGGATTATGGGATTTCACAGGACACCATGATCATTTCCTGTGATAACACGAGCGCGATTCACATATCCCGCAATCCTATCCAACATTCGCGCACAAAGCACATCAGGTTACGCGAGCACTTCCTGCGTCAGTTAGTTGAGGAGACGGTCTTATCCCTGAGTTTCGTTCCTACCGACCGTTAGTTTGCCGATATTTTCATGAAACCTTTAGATGTCCTTAGATTCGAGAGTCTTAGGAAGTCTTTGGGTATTTGCACAGTTGACTGAGGGGTTGGTCCGTGTCTAGCATAGGATGTATTGTCATTATCATATCCTCTGATTCCTATTGCTAGATTGTATCACTAGTGTATTTATTCTTTTTACTTTTTATATTTAAAAAAAAATTATTACAAAAAGATTTTCTTTTAAGAAAAAATTTGAGAAAAGCACAAAAAGATTTTATTTTGATAAAATTTTTGAAAAAATCCAAAAAGATTTCTGTTTTGCACCTTTTATGGATGAGCATTTAAGATAGCCAAGTCACCAAATTCATTCCATTTATCCATGTGACTGTTTGATAGAGATTTGAGATGCTACATCATTTCATCCATGTGCTTTACATTGTATGGAGCCTTTGAGATGTAATTAGTGATATTTTCCTACATGTTTGACTCATATATCCTTTATTGCACACATGCACAACTTTACTTGATTATTGTACTTATCTATCACATATTGGCCTGAGTGTTTCCATCTCAATTCTGTCTATACAACGTTTAATATGCGATAAAACTTGACAAGATTGGACTGCATGTAAAAACCGTTTTGGTGAGAATGTGTGTTTTATTGAGAACAGGGAGGGGCTGCGAAAGGTAATTATCTATTCTTTGCGCAATAGCCACCGTTCAAAAGGACCTAAAAAATGGAGGAATTTTATTATCCGAGGTCCAAAGAGGTTAAAAGATCCCCGAAAAAATGTAAAGGCAATAAAAAGCAATTCATGCCAAATATGGGCCATTAGGTTTCAACATCAATTATCCAAAGTTTGAGAATTTAGAATGCCTCTATACAAAATATAAATCTGAGGGAGTTTGGTTCGAAAATGTTTAAACGGGTTTGCACTTCCTTGAAAGTCCTGGAAAAGCATGAAATTCGTTTTGGACGTTATTGTTGTGGAAATCACTTTGAGCTTTGATTTATTGATTTGATTAAGTCAATGTCTTATTCCATTTTTACTTACACCAAAGGAAGCATTTGAGTTCATTCGTTAGGAATATCCGATATTCATCGTGCACATCTGTTATGTTTGTATGCATTGATTTTCCTATCGAATTTGATCACAGCCATTCATTTACTCTATCCTCGACTTGGTTGTTTTGTGTTCGTTCATGGTGTGATGTTTTGTTTTGTGAGAAAATTTTGAAATATAAAAAATAGTAGTTTGTTCCTTGTGACACCCCAGCTTTGCTAGCTTAACTTATTCTTCGTTTTGTCTATTTGGGGACATCATAAAAAGGGGGAGAAACGAATTATCATTATGGGGGAGTTTTGAAGTGTTGAGTTTTTTTTATCATAAATTGGTACATCTGTTTATCTCATTTCAAACTCGATATGTCACTTGGTATTTTGCTTTGTCTCATGTGTGTAGGTACCGATCGATGATCATATGTTACACACCCTGATGAGAGAAGCATTGAGATTCTTGCAGATTTGAATAACAAACGTTGAAGTCTTATTCATTTGTATCTTTCCAGTTTTGGGTTCATGGAAGGGTAGATTTGTATAGGCATTTTGATATTTGATAATTCGGATGTTTGTTTTTATGTATGTATCGTCATAGACATAAGGGGAGATTTGTAAGGACATTTTTGTCCATTGTCAATTTGTTATGTCATACGCCGTTACACCGTTGAAGAAATTCAAGGTTCATATCGTCATCAATGGATCCGAATATCAAAGAAGAGGAGGATTCAAAATTCTGACAGGCCGGACCGGTCCGCCCAGAAATAAAGAACCGATCCGACCCCGAACCGGTCCGCCCCTCTACCGGACCGATTAGCTTGCTGAAGATCTAGTAGTCCCCGGACCGGTAGCAAACCGATAATGCCAAAATTAAAAAAAACTGATTCGCCCCCTCGGACCGATCCGCCTCAGACCCGGACCGATCTGCCTGGGATAAACTCAGCCAGATCGTGCTGCGATTTTTCAGGGCCAGGACTTCTTTTATAAACCCACTACAGGGAGTTGGTTTAGCAAGACTTCTTCACACGATTTTCAGAGTCCATAAACTCAAAGTCTTCATCTTTGTGAGTTATCAAACTCATATTTTGATTCACACAAATTTCCAAATCATTTGTGAATCATTTTAAAACCCTAGAACACAAACTCTTTTGCTGTTCATACCATTGTGAAGAAGACTGGCCTTTTTCTTCATTGCTGCCCTCCTGGAAAGGGAAACTTCCAGCCGTCGACTACAGATCCGATGCCTGAGGGTAATTCTGTGTCACCCTTGTATTTCATTGTAATCCGTGTAAATTGTACTTTACAAAATTATAATGAAATAAATGGTTTTTCCCCTTTGGGGGATTTTTCCTCATTTGTGTGTGTTTGAATGTTCTTGCGTGCTTTACATCTTATTCAACCACACCTAGATGCATGTTTAGGATTTAATTGGGTTAAAATGTGTTTAATTATATAATTTCTTAATTTGAACGCACGCTCACCTCTTACAATAATGCCTTTCCAAGCTACTATATTTGACTTCTGGCCCATGGATGATCCTGTTGAGGTAGTATACTGGCCGTTCCTGCCCGTCGATCTCTTATGCCAGTAAAGCCCCCACGGACTTTGCAGTGGATGTGAGGTGCAACTGCAACGGTATTACTGTCTTTGGGGGAACCACGGTCTTTGGTTGGACGAGCAATTTCTTCAGCCCGTCGAGAGACCCCTGGTGAATCTCCTCCCACTTGAACTTCGTGTTCTTTCACAATAGCTGCATCAACGGATGTGTTATTTCAGCTAATCAAGGCACAAATCTCCTGAGATAGTAGACTTTACTAAGGAAACTCTTCAGCTCCTTGGCCATTCTAGGTTTTGGCATCTCCAAGATCACTCGTTGCTTGTCCTGGTCCATCTGCACCCCCGACCGATCAACCACGAAGCCTAGGAATTTCCCACTTGTCACCCCCAAAACATACTTTTGTGGATTCATCCTCGATTTAAACTTCCTACAATGGGTGAACACCTTCCTCAAATTTCCCAGATGGGACTCCTCCTTCCTCGATTTAATGACCAAATCATCCACATAGAATTCCACAAATTTGTGTAAAAAGTCATGGAAAATGGCCATCATTGTTCTCTGGTAAGTCGGCCCAGCATTCTTCAGTCCAAATGGCATCACCATGTACATGAAGTTACCCAACGGGGTTCTGAATGCCATTTTCTCTGCATTTGAGGGGTATTGATCTGGTTGTACCCTATATACCCATCCATGAAGCTATACATATCATGACCAGCCGTTGCATCTATCAGGCTATTGATGGAGGGCAGAGGGAACTCATCTTTGGGACAAGATCTATTCAAATCTCTAAAATCCACACAGATCCTTATTTGATTTTTGTCTTTCTTTCCCATAGGGATAATGCTAGATAGCTAGAGTGAGTGTTGTATTGGTATAATGAACCCTGCCGTTAGTAGGCATTGAAACTCTTCCTTGATCTTCAAATCCAGTTCAGGCTTGTACATTCTCGTTGCTTGTTTCACTGGAATGGCCGGAGGCATTACGTTCAACTTGTGGAAAATCACTTCCTCATCTAGCCCTTCCATCTCTGTGTATTTCTAAGAAAAAACGTCTATAAACTCCCGAATCAATTTAACCAAGGCCTCTCGTTTCTCTTCACCGAGATTCTTCGAGATGATAATTGGCCTTGGATCATCCCCTTTTTTCACCAAGTTTAACTGCTCCAACTCTTGTGCCTGTGGCTTCGGCTGATCCGCCATGTAGTCTGGTTCTTCGGCGACATCCTCTACGAACTCCTGTATGTTGGAGTTGTCTATCATCATACATTATCCCCGTTGATATACCAGAAAGTATTCATATATCGGGTCAACCTCTTCATCAGTTTCTTCGGTCACCCGCTCACACCATTATAATCGATATACCACTTTTCCTTCCTCGGTAACGACCTTCTTTCATTGCCTGCTAGTAGCGGTGACTGGATTCCTCTTCTTCTTTTTAGAAGCCTCGGTTACCCTTCTTCCTAAGAACCAGCTCAACACGCTTTATCGTTGGACCTCGTGCTCCATCGGATCCACTCTGGGCCTCATCCTGTCTTTGAACTGCTTCAAGATGTTTTGGGGCCGAGGGACTGCCTGGTGAGCTTCTTCGGTCATTACTCTTGCACTGCTTGCAACCTCTTTACCCTATTCGTTTAAAGGCCCCATCCTTTTTCTGATCCAGGGAACCTATGATCCCTCCATTCTTCTCGTTAGGACCCGGATATCTTCTTCCAACTCAGTGTAAAATTCTACGTCTACTAAGTGAGCTTCCTCGACAGCGAAGGGCCTCTTCGTAGCCCTAATGGTCACCTCTGTCCCCTTGATGTTCGCCTTAGCGCATTGGTGGTACGTAGAAGGAACTATCCCTTGGTTGTGCATCCACACCCTTTCTATTAGCAGATGAGAGGAAGTTGCACTCTCTATTACGTGGAACTTGATATGGGACCTCAGATTTCCCATCACAATCCCAACGTTAACATACCCAATGGATTTAGAAGATTGGTCATCATACCCCAAAATCACCAAGGGCATGGGGACCAACCTTTGTTCTATAATATTGACTGCATGAAAGGAGTTAATTAACATAATATTGATGGAATCTCCCCCATCCATAAGAGTCCTTGCAAAACTAACTCCGTTGACGCTGGCAATTACATACAATGGCCTATTATGAGGGAACCTTACATCCCTGTTTGCATCGCTGAAGGTTACTTCTGAGAGAAATATCCTAACCAACCTTGCCATGGGTCCCTTCCATCTCAGCGAAGGGATCACATTCTTCCTCACAATGTCAAGTACTGCCTAGGTTATCTCCAACCTACTCTCTTTCGGTATCCCCACTTGGTCGAAGAACCAGGTGAATGTCGGGGACTTTGAAACTGCACAGTACTCTAGGACTGGGTCTACTTCCTCACCTTCAATTCCGTACACATCCTCTAAGTCTTTGGCGCTTGCTTCATCATAGGCCAAAACTACGTTAGCCATTCCCTCAGTGTAGGTCTCCAAAGCTTCTTCGTACTCCTCTCTTTCCCCTCTCTCTGCCTCTTCATCATAGGCCACCACGAGATTGGCCCCATGTGCTGGTAGTGGGTTGTTATTGACATTCTATAAAGGGATTTGCAACGTTCCTGCCTTCACGTACTTGTCAATGATTCTTCTCATTGTGAAGAAACTTTTTGTTGGAAGCTAGATCCTTCGATGAACTTGGCAGTACTTAGGATCCGCCCTCGTTGCCGCATCGGGTTCCCCAACGGGAATGTCTTTTAGTTTATATACCGTTTCGCCTTGGACTATTGCGTTGTAATAGCTGACAACCTCCTCTACTATATAAGGCAATGGTGATGGGTCCTCCCTATTTCTTCCGAACTTCCTCTTATTGTCCTTCTTCGGTGCCTTACCCCATCTCCTCCCTCGGTGTACCCTACCCGTGGGGGCTGAGACCTCCCCCCTACGGGTTGTATCGGCTGCCTAAACATTATGGGCACCACCACTGGATTGGGTCGCACCACCAAGGAGATATTTCTCGCTACTTTTAATAACACCGAAAAAGTCCCCTTGCACGTTTCTTTGATAAGATGGCAGATGTATTCAGGAAGCAGCCCCTCTGTGCAAATCTGTAATAATTTGGACTCTTTGGCCTCCTCCCTCACGCCGAGGGATCTTTCCCTGAACCTTCGAACATAGGCCACCACTTCTTCCCCAGGTCGTTACATCTCCCTACCCAGTTGGGTCAAAGTAAACTCATCTTCTGCCAGAAAGAACTTCTAGACAAATAATACATGCATCTCCTCCCACGTAGAAACACTTTTGGGGGCCAAATGGGAATACCAGGTATATGCTTTATCGGTTAAGGATTTAGAAAACTCCCTCAACCCGAGCTTCTTATTATTGCGATGCGCTCCCAAATGTTCAACAAAGCGCTTAATATGCTCCTTCAGGTTCCCACATTTCCCTGTATATTTCTAAAAAATAGGTGGAATATAGTCCTTTGGATAAGGCTCATCATTGTATTCCTGAGGATAAAGTGTTCAAAAATCATCATAAACCGAAGCCACCTCGTCCACAGATTGCGAGGAAGCTTACATGAACTTCACTATATCCTTTTTCATCTCTTTCCTCATTTCCTCCATAAGTGATGCTACTGGGGCAACAACCAACGGGACTAGGGGTTAAGTGTCCATTGCAAATAGGGCAGTCATCACAGTTGGGTCCGTTGATACTCCTGATGTTCCCATTGCTGGGTTCACAACAGAGAGTATGCTCGCTGGGACCGTTCCCATTACACCTGTGCCTGGTGGGGCCATTGGGGCTGCCCCTGGTGTTACAAAGGAATTGGCTTCAAATCCTCCCAACACCGTTGAAGCTACCGGAGTTTGCAAAAACTCATAAAACTTACTCATAAGGAGTGACACCTTAGTGGGTCCCAACCCTGCACTTGTGGAAGCTTGTGTCACCCATGGAACGCCTATCGTCGCCTGAACCGGAGGTACCTCTATTTGAGGATCCCCATCCCTTGGGGCCTTTAGTTCTCCCGCAGCTTGTTCTTTATTATGTTGGATCTCATCAAAGTTGAGCCTTTGATTAACGTTATCTTGTTCCATACTCCTTAATTAGAAGAATGCCTACCCAGCAGAGTCGCCAAATGTAGGAGGGTAGTTTAGATAAGATGGAGGTGTAACCCCTTTTGAGTACGGTAATGATAAGTTAATTAGCCAAAACCTTGGATTAGTGATAGAGCATGCAAACACAAACCTAATGAAGATAAGACTTAGTTTAAACTCACAAATCTCTCGTGTATAACTCAGAAGATAGTAAAGAACTTTAGAAGTAACTTAGCTTGAGGGAGAGAGAAGTAAGCACCCTAAATACACATTGGTAGGCAGGCAAACACACCAAAACCCCTCAAGAATCTCTGTCACGTATTAAAAGCTTTAAAATAAATGACAATGGCGAGTGAATAAGACCTCTAGTTTGTAATAATTCGCTCTGATGCGTATTATCTCTAGTAATAAATTCTTAAACTCTCCAAAGATCCTCCCTCCTCAGGGGTGGTTGGGGTCCTTAAATAGTCCCCACACCATCCCCGAGGCAACTCAGTCATTAAAGACTATGAAAGACCTCCATCATACTTTATGTCACAAGCATTAAATACCTGATGCACTAGTTGTCTCCACATCATAAACATTAAATGCCAAGACATGCCTTTTTCCTAACCGTTGTGTGTCAGGGGGCTATTGTCGCAGAGGTGGCTCACCAACTGCCTGACAGCCCCAAATACCACGGTGGTTTACTCAAATGCAGGTCTGACATTGTTTAGCTGGCTAGTGACATCACCTTCAGTAGATGTGACATTAAGTAGAGGGCTGTTTGGTTCTCAACTCAATGCCCGATGGAACTCCAAGCTACTCCACCCGAGGTTCCATGGTCAGGGTCCTTCGGTATGACTAACACAACAAGCTAAAGTATGAGTTTCCACGCTAAGCCACCTCGCTGAGTTGCCACGCTTGAGCTGCCTCGATTGCTTAATCTCAAACACTATTGCTAATTAAGGAATTATCCCTAATCTTAGGATTACCTTCAATCCCCCTCAACAGAGTTTCTTTTCCCTTGCTCCAATCTTGATTTCGGCAATGTCTGTGGTGCAAAACGGTGTGGAAAGGCTTAGTTTCCTTCTCCTCTTACTCTCTTGTGGCCTCCTCTCTTTATCTAAAGTGTTCTAAACCTATTCTCCAACTCCAATGTCATGATATACTTCTTAAATTTTAGGAGTTCCATCTACCACAAACTCCCGAATGACCAAAACACCCTCATTTGGTGCCGATTTGGTCTAAAATCTCCCCGGGACCCAATCAGCACACCTAGGTACACGATTGTGACTATTTTGACCCATTCGGAACCAACCATGATCTCAAAATCACCATTCGAGTCATTCTAAAACAAATTCCCATCTCTACCTCATATAGTCTGCTCTTGACTCCCGATTGAGATCTAAGACCATCACATCACTATTACTCGTTATGACGTAAAATAACAAATCACTATTCACACAATAATTATATTACATAAAAGTTAATAATCATCTCTCCTGATTAATATTTTAATCAACACAAAATAATTAATTCCACTAAATTACGGCACACGTGAGATTCCAAAAATCACCGAATTAATTAACTTTCCAAATACTCATAAATACGGGGTGTTACATACTTCCCCCTTACAAAGGTATTTCGTCCTCAAAATTAGGATAAGTCTAGGTCTAATAGCGTTGAATATCTCTTCTCACAACATCCATCTCTTCCCAAAATCGAATCTTGTTATGCTATTTACCTCTATGCTTCTATAATGGTACTCCTCAGTCCGACGGTCTATACTTTACCATTTAACACTAGTGAGTAACTCATTCTATTCACATTATACTAAAATTTTCCATCATTACTTACCATATCCTCTCTGTGACTACTCAATACATTATAATTTTATCCAACATTTACCACTACGATAAGCCTATCTACTAACGGCTAAAGTGTTTCTCTAACGGGTAAGGCTCTAACATCCCCATGTGCCAACTCCCTTATTTATTTAGTCTTATGTTCACTCATACAATTCCACATCTCTCCTTGCGAAAAATGCTAAAAGTTCAACTAACTAGGGAGCCCATACACCCTATATACCGCGCATAACTGCATAAATACTACCAGGCTCCTGCTAGCCTTAAATCATAAGATAATCCCCAACTCACGATTTATACACATATCGTGCAATAACTAGTGTACTAGATTCATGTCCTAAATATCACACATCTCCCAACTTCTCACATTTGCTAAGGTTCATACGTGGGATGTCTTGCAAGCGAAATCCAAATAAGGAACCCCCTGATACACTACTACCTAGCATTGTCGTTCATCAAGATCTGTGGGTCCAAAGTGCATAACTAAGACACCTCCAATCCTGTTTTTCCCGACATATAAGTCAAATCGTTCACTCCCCATCACTCAAGGATTAAAACAACACTGTGTTAACACTATAACTAAGTTCTTAACACTAAATGAATAATCGAGCTAAATCTCTCCGCTCAATGTTAAATTTGATATACCCTGAATCACATCAGTAAAAGTCCCCATATGCCGGGATCAAATGTAACGAGACAACTATACTTTTTGAAGTCTATGATACAATACAATATTTATGCAGGATTGACCCTCTTACAGGTGGTACCTCGCAAAACAATATATCTCACCCTGAAATAGCGAGTATGATAGTTTTACCATACAGTCCACTACCACTCAAAACCTCGATATCTAGTCACTACACAAGACAATAATATCCCCCATTCTCATAACTCTCGAAAGGGGCAAAACTACCACAAAATATAAACCTCAAAAAGTTTCGCTACCCATTGGTAAATACCTTTATAAATATAAGGCTGACACTTCCAACCCACCCACTAAACCCGACTCACCCATGATTTTTTTATGTTATTATTTATATTATGACTCACCGATGTCACCCAAAACATTCCTCATCTTCATAAACATAATTTTTTTTACCTCTATTTTCTACCTGCCTTGCATGGTCGACAAGTTTTTGAACGTAATTCTCGCGTCAAAACTAACCTAAGATTTACTGCAATGGTTGTACATCTAATATCTCATCCTATAGTTGTCCCCTGTCTCACTTTCAACAATCCCTCTTCCTGTGGCCTGTCTCTCCACAATCGAAACAACTACTAGAAAAACCTCCTTATCTCTGGCCCTGGTCGTACTGGCCTCCCCCGCTATTCCCTTGGCCCGGACGGCCCTAAGGAACAGAATGATGATGATTCTGTGGAGGATCCTACTAGCCCTCCTCAAAACCTCCTTTAGGTCAGAAAGCCCCAAATCTAAATCTTTTAGCCCGATCCCCCTTTTGGGAATCCCGTCCCTACTGATGTGGTGCCCTATTGACACCCCGTTCCCACCTACATTCCTAGTCTGACTGGTTTCACTCACTCGCTTGCTCCCCTTCATATGGAAATGCTGATCTTGACAATGGAGTAGGGTGGCATTAATAACCTCTGTGTTTGTCTCCACACCGAATTACCTAACAAGTGCTGATGGATTTTCCAATTAAGTCCATCCATGAATCTTCGCATCTTCTTCTCTTCAGTGTTCACTTCATCCCTCATAAAATTTGCTAAACTAGTGAACTTCTCCTTGTATTCGTTATAGTTCGATCTCCCTAATCAACATTAAGAAACTTCCATCGCATCTCTGTTTGAATTGTGGACGAAAAATACTTATGGTCAAACCACGTCCAAAAATCCCTAGTGATGATCACATCTCTCTCCCCTGCTGTGGTCACAGGCTACCACCAATGCAAAGCCGCACCCAATAACTTGAATGTTTCCAAGAATTGTTTCTGAGTCTCATTGTACTCAACTATACGAAGGTCGTGCTGCATGTCTTTCTTCCACTAACTGACCATAACTACATTTGAGCTACTATGAAGCACTGGTGGGTGGCCTTTCTGAAATGCTTCCCTCACTTTCTGGAAATCGAATGGCCCCACGTGGGCTTGAACAATCGGTTCCACTGATGGTTGTGGATGAAACTGTGAAAAGTGTTGTGCCATTGCGGTCATCGTCGTGTTAACTGCTTGTGCCACGATTTTGGCCACCTTTTCTACTGAAATGTTTACTTATGGGGCTCCCTCCCCAGCGTTCGCTCTCGTCCGACGAGTCCCCTTTAGCGGCATCTGAAACAAGATTGAAGATCTTATAAGTTCATAATCAAATAAAAAGTAATCGGCAGAAGAACGTAAATGCACATACGTAAGGAGGAATACAACAATCATATCATGAGACTCTATATCAAAGAAAACTAAAGACACTAGAACCTAATTCTCTG
Source organism: Sambucus nigra (assembly GCA_949130495.1). Taxonomy (NCBI): domain Eukaryota; kingdom Viridiplantae; phylum Streptophyta; class Magnoliopsida; order Dipsacales; family Adoxaceae; genus Sambucus; species Sambucus nigra. The sequence goes on along the minus strand of OX422213.1, from coordinate 212,278,108 downwards.
ATACCATCTGTGACACCCCGCCCATTTTAACCACGGGTGATGAATCCTTTATTAAAACAAATATGAATCTCATTTGATTCATTCTCAACATCAGTGTAGAAAACCTTTTTAAATTACTAACCACTTTTGTTAAATTAAACCGGTGTCAAAATTTTATCTTTCATTAATCACATAACAACAAGAGAAATAAAATAATTTAAACCATCCACACAATAATAGGGTCTAAAACATCACATGATAAATAATTGAACAAAATAATACCGAATAAACCATCGGTTCCCAAAACAAAATCCAACTACAAGTCTAAAGTAAATAAAACTAAGTCTGAAAAATACTAAATAATTGAAATACTGAATAGTTTGAATGGACAAAATGCCAAAATGAAATACTGAAATGAAATCCTATTTAGGAATGACTAACATAAGCGTCCAAATCAAATCCTGCAAGCCTTTGCAATATTGCAGCTATGCATCCCTGGAATGAGTCATCAAGCTTGGCGTCCCTGTGGATGGATAACTAAATTTTTTGGAAGCTTAAAAAAATAGATTTCACACAGGTCAAAGCCCGAGAAAACCTTTTGAAAATATTCAGCAAGTAATTAAATCATAATTTAAAAACAGTTATTAGATACACATGATAGTTCCGCGTACACTCCCTTGAGTTCGTCACCCCCCATCTAAAGCGCACACCTAACGCGTCCTACCTAGATATGATATTCGGCCTAACTAGACATTACCTTCTGTATATAAGTAACCACAAAAGGTTCAACTACTCCGTAACTGCCAATGCAATACGCTACCGTACTACTAATAACTAATATTTCCTGTATATTAATATTGAATTATTTTGATTAAGTTTCCCATACTTAAATCACTTTTAGATATGAACTATCTATCTTCCTACTATCACACAAGTAGAATGATAACACATTATTTAAACACCATTAATTAAGGTTCATCACATTTACGTTACTTTTAGATATTCAGTACATATCTTTTCTACTATCACATGTAAGTAGAACAAATAACACTTGTATATATTTATCACACATATAATATATAAAATTATAGCATCCCCAGAATGACCCTCATGATGCTATCACACTCTGTTATCAAGTCCATGTACCTCTCGTACCAAATTAAGGACTGTTAGTTCGACATGTCTCCTCAAACCAAAAAATCAATCAACACATAATGGATGCGAACATGGTTCTAAGCCTTTGGTATACGTACATACCTAACGTACCTAAATGACATTCCGGTTCATAAGTTCCATGTTCCAGGGCACAAATACAGACGGTTCGCCCTCTGTACGAAACCTCCTATGATAGCAGGCAGTGTAGGTATGTTCACGCACATAGCAAAACACGCCATAATATATATATATATATATATATATATATATATATATATATATATATATATATATATATATATATATATATATATATATATATATATACACATCATAATTATAACCTAAAAGTATGTCCAGTATAGGTATACACACCACCTATAAGTATATCCAGTACATAGTATTTATATCTCTCGAATACTCAACATACTAACGATTCACGCACTATATTTTATTCGTATTTCTCGAGTATCACTCACTACCCGATGGGTCCCATTTATCCCTTTAGGAATTTTAGTAGTTAAAAATCACTAACCTACTGGTATAAATTTTGGGTTATCATCTCCACTTCCCGTAATCCGTTTGAAATTCTCGATACGTAACACATTTGTTTAATATCGTAGGCCCTAGTCTCATTTTACCCTCATTATGACTAAGCCTAAGGGCCGACTACAGGTGTATTAAAATTCTCAAAGTCCACATATAGTTCATAAACCATTCTATACCCTGATTTAATTTCTGACTAAAGATTTCGATCTCGAACACCCTTCCGTAAAAAAATCATAACTAATTCAAAATAAAATTAGAAAAATACAAAATTGGCAGCCACACGTTCGTAACGAAAAGATCTATCTCTATGACCTAAAACCTACGGTCGTGCGAAAGACATATTAATTTCATCTAATCTCATTCGAACAATCTCAGCAATTTTGACAGCTTCGTCCCAACCTCATTTTTCTCCATGGTTAACACCTGAAACCTTCTTGAAATTCTCCAAACTCCTATCCAACATTCCCAAACCTCAAACACATGTCTAGGGATAATTTATAACATAAATAATACATCAAATCTATAAGAAATCTACCCAAGAACATATTAAATTCCAAAATTCTCCAAACCCTAGTTCATAGTGTTCTTCATGCATATTCATCAATATACCCAATTTTTTTTCAATTTACTCATCAAATAATTTTGGATTTCATATTATCTACACAAAGGAATTAATCCTACATGAATCCTATCCAAATCATGAATTACACCCTAAGAAATTTCAAGAATACACCCAAATCATGTAATTTCAACCCTACACTACATGGGTATTATAACATGCTTAAAATAATTGAAAGATAAACAATTGCCTTAGTCCAGTAGGTTTTATTTTCATTAATTTATGATGGAGTTGCTCTCCCCTTTCTCCGATCTTGATTTCGGCAATGTTCGTGGTGCAAAATGGTATGAAAAGGCTTAATTGCCTTCTCCACTTCCTCTCCAATGGCCTATTCTATATCTAAAGTGTTCTAACCTTATTATACCACTCTAATGGGATGATATACTTCCTAAATTTTCGAATTTCCATCTACCACAAACTCCCGAATGACTAAAACGCCCTCATTTAGTGTCAGTTTGATCTAAAATCACTTCGGGACCCAATCAGTAAACCCAAATACACTATTCTGACTATTTTGACCCATTCAGAACCAACCGTGACCTCAAAATAACCATATGAGTCACTCTACCATAATTTTCAATCTCAACCTCATATAGTCTACTCTCGACTCCTGATTGAGATCTAACACAATCACGTCACTATTTCTCGTTATGACGTAAAATAACAAATCACTATTCACTTAGTAATTGTATTCCATAAACGTTAATTATCATCTATCTCGATTAATATTTTAATCAACATGAAATAATTAATTCCATTAAATTACGACGTAAGTGAAATTCTCAAAATAATCGAATTAATTAGTTTTCTAAATACTTAGAAATGCGGGGTGTTACACTAGTCTTCCCTCTCCAAACCCCCAACGCGGTTACTTTACTGCCATGAGTGGTCTTCTTGTTTGTATTTTACTTATCTCTTACACTACCACTTGAATATTTCGGTCCAGGGACTACACGTTTTTTCCTTCTCACGCAAGGCTCATTCCTTTAGCAGGGCTGCTCAGCGTTGGAAGAAAACAATTTTTGGGAATATGTATAATTATATTTCCGCATTAAAATAGGATATTCATAATCTCAATGCAATAAGAATAAAAATAAGTGGCTTCTGGACGGGGATAAAAAATACTAAATTTTTCCATGCTTGTGTCATGCAACATCGACGTAATAATTTGATTCCTGCTATTTTCAATCGAGACACTAGATGTCATACTACTGTCCAGGGTATTCATGGCCACTTCTAACATTTCTATAAGACCCTTTTTACTACCACCAACCCCCTTGTCTGCTGTCTGAAGATAATTTTGTTCAAGTTAAAACTGCTGACGATACTCATTTTTTGGAACCTATCACTGATGCTAAAATTTAGAACATCTTGTGTACTATAAAGAAAAATAAAAGTCCGGGAGCTGATGGGTTGACCTACGAATTTTTCCATAATGATTGGGACATTGTGGGACTTCAGTCCTTAATGTAGTTAAATCTTTTTTTATTACCTCTGATTGACTCCTTCGTGCTCTTAATAAGACCCTTCTTATTTTTATCCTTAAAATTACACACACTACTCAAGTTAAGCCCTTTTGATCCATCAGTTTATGTAATGTTATTTATAAACTTATCTCTATGATCCTAGTTGCTCGCATGAGACCCATCCTTTGGTATCATGTGTACACCTTTATTTCCACTCGTCATATTCACGATCGTATCCTGATCGCCCATAAGATTTTGCATACCATGCTTAAATCTAAATCTACAAAAGGTAGTTGTGCCATTAAAGTTGATTTATCTATGGCCTATGATCAAATGGAATGGTCATTTATCCAATGGGTTCTCCAACAACATGGGTTTCCAGATGTTTGGATTGGGTACCTTATGGAATGCATTTCATTTACGTCGTTCACCACTCTCATTAATGTCCATATGGGGACCAATTTTTACCCAACTTAACGACTCTGACAAGGGTATCCACTCTCACCTTACTTTTTTTTATCTTGGTGTTAGATGTCCTTTTATGACATGTGGCATCAAGCCGTCTTTTAAAACACATAACGCCTCTCCGACCCTCTCGCAAGTGACCCTCTATTCCGGGGCTTGCTTTTGCTGACGATTGTATTTTTTTTCCTCCAACCTATGCCAGCTTCTGTGGCTCACTTCCATGATATTTTAACTACTTATGGTCGTTATTCGGGTCAAACCGTTAATAAGAATAAATCTACAGTTACTTTCAGCCCTTCTACTCCACATGCCATTAAATAAGCTACTTTGCACCAACTGGGGATTCATGGACAGGAAAAATATCTTGTCTTACCTCTTATTAGGGGTTGGGTTATGTGCCAAATGTTTTCTAAGCTTACTAAAAATCTCGACTGCCATTTAAATGTGTGGTATAATAGTTTCTTGTCCTATGTTGGTCGCACCCCTTTAATTAAGGCGGTGTGTACTTCACTTCCATCTTATTACATGTCCGCATATCCGATTCCTCCTCATATTCTTACTATGTTATTTAAAAAAATTAAATCATTTTTAAGAATGCTTCCAAACTTTCACATAAAATAGCTATAGTTCCTTGGGCTACAATCACCCTTCCCAAACATTATGGGGGTTTGGGCATACAAAATTTACACTCGTTAAATAAAGCTTATATGATGAAACTTCATTGGAAATGTTTTATCGAGCCCCACAACCTTTGGACTAAAACTATGAAACATAAATATTTTATTGACACAAATTTACTGGCAGCTCATAGTAAGGAAACAAACTCGTGATTCTGGAGAAAAGTATCTTCTTTAATCCCTTCCTTCACCATTGAGATTAAATAGTGACTTAATTGCACTTCTATTTCCATTGTATATCATATTTGGATCCTGCATGAGTCTTTCAAGCACGTTTACCTGCATATTCCTCCTCATATTTTAGATTCCCCCCTTAACACTTTCATCTCTCATGGGCAGTGAGATATACTAGCTTTAGCTCAGTGGCTACCGCTGGATGTTATTCACCATATTCATGCCCTATATATCCCTTCCCAAAACTCAACGGATGTTCCGTATTGGTGGCCTAGTTCTACTTACACTTTTACTCTTAAATCGGCCTATCATTGGCTTCACGCCCACTATATGCCCAACACCTTCACGCACTTCCTTAGAGGTATTTATGAAAAAGTGATTTGCCCCTTAAATTACAGTTTTATGTGTGGTTTCTAATTCATAGGGATTTACCAATGATAGACTTACTATTTCATTACCATAAATTACTGACTCCTCTGTGCACTCTTTGCGAGTTGGACGACTACAATACACATATTTACTCTGATTGTCCTGTATTTTTCCAACTTCGACACTCAATGCAGTGTTTGACCTTAGTCCTACATCCATCTTTACTTAACTCTACCACATAGAGTCTATGGTCAATCAACTCCAACCATTTTTTCTTCTTTGGTTATTTTGGCTCACGCGTAATGAGGCAATTTTTTGACATACACCCATAACTTTGTCCTCTTTCAAGTCCACCTTATCTTATCGCATCAGAAACTACAACCAGACTCATAAATTAATACGACCCAGTAAATCCCCCTCTTTTACTTTACATATTTCTTGGTCTAAACCCGCGCCTTGATTCTTCAAATGTAAAACGAATGGGCAAAATCACATACTACGGGTCATACTGCAATTGATTGGATTATTTGCAATTCTCAAGGGGAGTTCGTATATGCTTTTTCCCAACATATAGGGTTTGTATCATCAGTTCTAGAGGATAATTGGGCCACTAAAATTGGTTTGGACCTCGCTTCTACTCATGGTATTAATTGCATCGAATTGAAAATCGATAGAAAAATTGTGTTCCATATGATTCACCAGAACAACGTCCAGAATCCAGATCACCCGAATTTGATCCAGGTCATTTGTGACGGCTTCCAGAGATTTCACCATGTCACCTTATGCCTATGTTTTAGGGAAGCTAATGCGTGTGCTGATGTTCTTGTTGCTCACTCGGTTTCTAAGTTATTTTTTTTAATAGTGTATGTTTAGATTAAGCTTCCCATAGTTTAATAAACTTCCTTCTTTTGACAAAAAAAAACTATCACACACGACCTCGACCGTGTCTATAGTAAGAAGGTTCTCAGAGTATTATTATAACAATTGCCAAATTTGAGCTTCATAATACCCAGTAACACTCATGACTTTTAATATATTTAATTTTCAATCCATATATCAATCTATTAAACCTATCTGAGACTATACCCAACCCCGAATGCATCTATCCATTTAGGGTAAGCATACACTACAAACTGTTTTTATTTTATTTTATTGCCTGTTATGTGCTTATATCCAAGTTTCTCTTTTTTTTCTAGCATACTCATTTTCTTTACGCTACAAAATTAAAAATGCCCAAATAGATAATAGAACATTTTTAGTTATGTATGAAATGTTTTTGGTAGTAAGTGATTTTATTTTAGATATTTTCACATTTTTAACTCATCATGACAGAAGAAACAATAATTATAATGACCATTTACACTTATGACACCAAAAGGAATTTTTGATAGATTAAAGACCTGACATCTTTTTATCCAAGTCAACATTGATTCGTTTTAGATTTAATGAACATACTTCATAGATAAGATCAACTATCCTAAACTAAAGAATTACTGACATACTTCTATCCAAATTTTTATATGATAAACGATGAGTTGTAATTAAAAGAATCGTGGCACAGTGGGGTGGTGGTTTTAAGTACTTGAACCATCTAAGCATAAGAGGATATGATGCTAAAGTGAAGAACTGAAATCCTTTATTTAAGCCAACCACAGAACTTTCCGAGCTTTAAGAGCATTAGTAGTGGTGGAGGTAGAATTCAAATGATTTTACAAGTTTACAAAATGGACTTTTTACAAAGGTGGAAAAGAAGGATCAGAATTCATTCATGGATTTGTAGTAATTATCCATATTTGGAGAATGGCTGCAACTTTTGTAAGGGTTCTTCCCAAATTCATTAGGTCGTATGAATTCCTATGAACTACTTTTGTTCATAAGAATTCATACGAACTAATAAGGTTTGTATGGAGTTAGATTTCATGACATATATTAATATAAAATAAATAAATGATTTTCATTTGAATTTAAACGAACTTTAAAAGTTCGTAAGAAATATAACAAACTATTGAAGTTCATTGGAATTTATCCACCATTATGGAAAACCTATTTTGGGGAAAGGTAAAGGCACGTCTAGAAGGCAAATTTTTTTCCATCTTTTTTCACCACTAGAGATGCTCTAAAGAAAGTACTTCCTACTGGGACAAATGTTTCAAGATGATATTTCAACTATTGTGTTGTATTGTTATCCAATTGGAGTGGTAGAAAATGTCTCTAGGTTAGATTTTAAGGTCCATTTCATATATATATATATATATATATATATATATATATATATATATATATATGTTGTGAGTGAAATTAATCACAATAAATGAATCCCAGAAATCAAGTAATAAAAGAATATAAAAATTCCAATTCAACGCAAATATATATGTGGCTCGGCAATTGCTCGTAGAAGTTTCTGAATACTTATTAATGTCTCTGAAAGTTTGAGAATTACATCCTCTTTGACCCTAGGGTGAGGATTATATTTATAGTGGTGTAAAGTGGTTGAGTTGTTTAAGGAACTCTCCTAGATTGTTATTGGCTCATGTGGTGACTACTAATTATCTCGTCCGAGATTATTGGTAACCAACTAAGCCTATCGATATTTGAACGATGAGCGTAATATTTATCCATGTGATAAATGTTTGGGTTAATCTATTTATTTCTGGACCGGGCTAAGGTAGTGTGATGATTCAGTTGGGCCTGCTTGGGCCAGTCGAAATTGGAATTTTATGGTTTGGAGCCCAATTGCCCCTAAAATTCTTGGCCAAAATTGGGCCAGAGTTGGGCAAAAGAATTTTAAATTCCTTATAAGCCCAAAGAATTAATCCAAATAATGTTAAATACTGCTGGTCAGTAGTTTCATAAATAGTTAGAAACCGACGGGGGTACGCTGGTCATTTGGAGAAATATGAACCGCTAAAAACCAACTCTCGAGCCTCGTTCCAAGTGATTTCCTTACACGAAATTCAAACTTCACTTGTTTCAAACTTTTTACCCATCACTTTTCTTCTCCTTCCTTGTGCAAAAAGTCTTTAAATCTTCCTGTTTACTTTCATTTGCCCTGTAAGTTTTTCATTGCTCCTTCGTGTATCTTGTTCTTTGCAATTTTCTTCTTATATCTTCTTTTATTTCTTTTCTACTTCTGACAAAAATGGCGAATACCCTTTAAGAGAAAAACTTAGAAGATTTTAGTAAAAGATACTCTATTCCTCCACGGGTCACGATTGAATGTGCCCCCATGCCTAGAAACTCTATCGCATTAGATGGGGGTACTAGATTCATTCTTTAATTATGGTTGAGGGAGGACTAACCTTTTCCTCAAACCCACTTTTTCTAGAATTTTATGAATATTTTGGGGGTGTTCCCAGCTCAGTGTGACCCCAATACTTGGCATATTTTTAATGGGGTGAACAGAATCAACGAGTTGTATGGGACCAACCTTGGTATCAAAGAAATCAAATACTATTAATATTAGTCTCACACCACCGATGACTTTGCATACCTAAAGACGAGAAAGGAAAATAAGTTCCTGGTAGTGAACCTCTCAAATTCCAATAAAGGATATTAGGATTAAGGTTTCCTTGCTTGGAATTTGCAACATTAACCTCTCCCTGAGGGAGAAGAATACATTGGGTTCATGTGCCCATCTTAGGGGTGATATAGGTTAAAACCTGCTCTTCATATACATTTTTTTTTATTTTCATGTTCTGAATTGTCTTTTACTGATAGAATTTCTCTTTCTCGATTCTGTACAACATGCTCGAAGAAAAAGGATCCCTCTCTTTCCCATATTCATAGGGTTGAATTGTTGAAGGCTTGGAACGTAAGATAGTTACTTACTGGTTGTTATCACCCTCACTCAACTTCATTTCTCCTAGAATACAAGAACACTACTGGGATCTTTACTTCTCTCCTAGTAGATGACATTCTTGATCTCTCTTTACCAGATAAGGAGGCATCTTTCTCATATTTATTTGAATCCCTTGATATGGACTATATCCTTGTTGACGAGGAGGATTCAATGGCTCCTAAAAGTAAAGTACCGCTGATCAAGGATGATGATGTGGAGGGTATCCCCTCCTATTCCAAGACGAATTACTTGAAGAGGACTGAGACATAAGTCCCTAATGATAATGAACATGATTTGGTCGTTAAGGAGAAGAATAAGGACAAGGCTCCCATGGCCCCCCCAATATTCCAAAAGGGATGGTCTCCCCCTCTTGCTAGGTCTTCCTAGGCCATGTCTGTAGAGAAGGATCATTCCTTGGCTCATGGACTTTTGAGGGGGGTTATGCTCGCAGTTGATCTTGAGCATCTTAAACAACTCTCCCGTAAGTAGTTTATAACCCATGGATCTCAAACTTTTTTAATGCTAACTAAATTTCCTTTCCTTTTTCTCTTTACTTGTTGTTGCTATAGAGTCATCTACTACTTACTTTATTTTTCTATTTTTAGTTTGTGACAGAGTTTTTCCAACTCTTGGATGGTCTCTAGGACCAGTCTAAGGTCAATGATGAGCTTAATGGATCTCTGAGAAAATTACAGGAGTCCACTAGCTCAAAAGTCCTTTGAGAATGGGAAGAATTCCACCAGTGTTTTCATGAATGCGTTAAAGATCGAGAACGATAACCTTAAGGTTAAGAACTCTCAACCGAAGGATGAGCAATCTTCAAGTAGGTACCCAGTTTCCTGCAGCTAAGGGGACCAACTTTGATAAGGGATTCACTAAAGCCTATGAGGATGCCAAACGCCAGTTGGAATACATTCGCAAATCCAGCTTCAAAAAGGGTTAGGACATGGCCTTGGTGAGGACCAAGGTCCCAACTGACTCCGACCTCTTCAGCTAGCATAAACCTGAATATCCACCAAGGATTAAAGAGGAGGCTACTACCAATATCCCAACCGACTAGACTGAGGATATGGTGAACTAAGGCAAGGCTACTGAGTTTGAGGAGCAGGTGAAGGAATAAGTGTAATTTAGATTAGGAATTATACTCCTTGTATTTTCCCTTTTTTCCTGTTTATAAGGGCCTTTCCCCTTTTGCATTATATTAATGAAAAAGGATTTCCCTTAATTGTTATATGGCATGGATGCCTTTGATTAGTTTTATCCTTTGTGTTTGTTTATTTTTATAGTTAAGACATGCAGTCGAAGAGATAATATTATGGTTATAGGGCTCAACCGTGATATGAAAAATGTTCATTACTTATTCAGGATGGGTCCTCGAGCGGCCTACTCCGCAGGCTACGATGAAGGTTGGGTAGACACTCTAATCAGGATGGAGGAGGCCAAAAGTCTGTCCTACAAGCATGGATTGCTAAATACCCCGAGGGTTGTGAAATAGTCCCAATACTCTCGACTTTGGTACATGTACCAACTTGACTATCTGGCGTATAGGCACCCTCCCTTTGGTCGTGACAAGAAGTGTTTTCCTTTGGGTTTCATACCTCTTATTTCTCTGAGAGTCACCTGGAGGCTCATGATAGTGATTATAAATACCGAACATAGACAACTATATTTTGTATTATTTATAATTGTCACTTTTTGTAACTTATAACTGAATATTATATTATAGTTAAGTTAATACCAATATAGAACCTCTTCCATTCCTTTATGCCAAGAACGTGCTATATTTGTCTTATCTTACCTTTGAGTTGTGTTGTCACACTACCTTAGGCCAAGAATAAACTATGCTAAAAATGTACCTGGTAAGGGCAGTCCACTCATTTAGGATTTTATCGGACTAAGTCGAGTTAATTTAATGTATGTGGATACCTATTGGGGCTTCTGCTTACATGGGAAATTCATGAGGTCATTCCTATTTTTAATAATAAAGATGTGAAGACTTTAAGTTTAATATTTATAAGAAAAGTTCTTATTGTAATTAAACTAAAGTCTGATCAGCGTTGAAAAATCATTGACAATTATGAGCCTGTTACTTTGGAACAATTTAAAGCAATCGAATAGTTGAGTATTTGAGCAAATAACTAGGGTCTTTATTAATAACTTGAAAGTGAACTGCGAGTAATATAAGTTTGGAAATGAAAAATTGAAAAAACTAAATATGCTGGAAATAAAATTTAAAAAACAATTCTTGAGTTTGGTCGCATTCCATGCTCGGGGTATCTCCCTACTCTCCATTGTTTTTAAGTGACAGGCTCCCTGCAAATCATACATAATCACTTTGAATGGACATTCCCAGTTGGGCACTAACTTTTCGTCCGATGGCCTTATAGTGCTGACAAGGACTTCCCAGAGGACATAGTCCTCGATCTGAAATTTCCTCAGATTAACCCATATTTTATATTATTTTGCCAACTGTTACCAGTAGGAAGCCATCTTGATCATGGATTGTTCCCTTCGTTCTTATGCTAAGTCAAGTTTAGCACGAAGGGCTTTGTCATTCAGTCCTTACTAGATGACATTTGTCCTCATGGTCGACAGTATCGCTTTTAGTGGAATCATAATTTTCTTTCCATAGGTAAGGGCGATGGGAATTTCCCTAGTAGGTCTTCTCGACGTGGTGCGATACGTCCCGAGGACATGAGGAAGCTCATCCACCCAAGTGCCCTTTGCTTTTTCCAGCTTGAGCATTGTCTTATTGAAGGCCTCTTTTCGACTATTTCTTTGGGGGTATGCCACAAAATTGAAGAGGTGTTTAATTCCATGCTCGTCGTAAAAACTTTGAAAAGGCCCACATTAAAAGTGTGTGCCATTGTACGTTATAATTGTCTTTGGTAAACCAAAGTGAGGTATAATGTTCCTCTAGACGAATGTACTCATGTAGGCATCTCTAATGTTTTCCAGTGATTATTCCTCAATCCACTTAGTGAATAATATGTGACGACCAACAAGTACTTGCAATTTCCTGCATAATAAGGAGTGGCCCTATGATATCTAGCCCCATTGTGCAAATGACCATGGACTAGCCAAAGGTCTCAGGTCGCTGGCTGGTTGATGAAGCATGGGGTAGAATATTTGACACTTTTCACACTTTCGAGCGTAAATACTTACGTCTATCAGTATATATGACCACTAATATCCATCCTTAATTGCTCAAAATGCTAGAGACCTTCCTCCTGCATGGATCCCATAAATTACTTTATGAAGTTCATAGATAACTTGGTCAACATTTTCTGAATGTACGCACTGTAGGTAGGGGTCTATAAAAGATCTCCTATAAATCTATTACCCAAATCCTAAGTAGAAGCGAGAAGCATTTACCTTGACTTGACGAGCCTTATTTTTATCAGTTGCCATTGCATCGTTCTATAAGTAGGCGATGATTGGATCCATCCATCTTGGACCTTTTCAATGGAAAAAATGTTCTCGGAGGTCATTACCCTTTTAATGATAGGATTGGTGAGGAACTCCACTTCGATTGTTCTCCTTAGATCGGAGTCTACTGCTATCTTAGGGCTACTAAAATGTCTGCATGACTATTATACCTCCGGGGGAACTGTTGAATATGGACTTCTTTAAATTTTTATATCATCTTGCGCACCACTGCGAGGTATGCTGCCATTCTCTCAACCTTAGAATTAAAATCTCCACTAACTTAGTCAGACAACAATTTCAAGTCATAATATATTTTGAGTTGACTTGCCCCAAGTAAATGACCCTTATGTAGTACAACTATAAGTGCCTGTACTCGGCTTCATATTGGAGGCTTTAAAAACTAACCTGATCCTTTGCTTGATAATTAGATCTTCCGGCGTTCTGAGGAAAATTCCTACCCCTACCCCTTGGAATTAGAGGCCCCATTCACATATAGTGTCCAGCTCTCAGATTGGTCCTCCTTGCAGTCTTTTAATTGCTTGGCCATTTGTTGTTTGGTAGGAACATCTCCCGTGAATTCTTCAATGAATTCTTCCAATATTTTCACCATAACTACTGTCCTTGGTTGAAAGTGAATATCAAACCTCCCGAGATTTGTCAACCATTTGGACAGGCGTCTAGGTAACGCCTTGTGAAGAATAGCTTTAAGGGGGAAAGAGGTGATGATGGTGATGTAGTGGGCCTCAAATTAGTGTTTTATCTTTCGAGAAGCTATCACTAGTGCGTAAGAAAATAACTCTAGTGGTAAGTAACGTTGCTCGGCATCTAAGAGTGTTTTTTTGGCATAGTAAATGGGGAACTATTTTGCCTCTTTCTCGTAGACTAAGGCTAAGCGAACTGCGTGGTTTGATCTTCACCCGGTGGTGCCTGAGGATTTTAAAGGTGTAGGTTAAGTCTTTGAGGTGGTCGTGTTTACTCCTACTCTTGATGAGCATATCATCATTGTACACTCCTATTACTTCCTCCATATGCTGATTGAACATCTTTGTAACCAACCTCTAGTACGTGGCTCCAATGTTTTTAAGGACGAAAGGCTTATAACGGTATAAACCCAACGATGTTATGAACGAAGTCTTTTCTTGGTCAGGGCCGAATAGGAGAATTTGGTGATATCTCAAGTGAGCATCGAGAAAACTCATTTGTTTGTGGGTTTCAATGGCATTGACCCATTGGTCTAACTTCGGCAGGGAAAACTATCCTTAAGGCAAGCCCTATTAAGATTTATAAAGTCAATGCAGACTCTCTAGCTACCGTTGCTATTACGAACTACAACTGGATTTGAAAGCCACTTCGAAAATTGAACTTCTCTGATGGACCTTTCCTCCAGAAGTTTTCCTATTTTTTTCCATAGCCTTTGCCTTCTTTGGGGCCGTACATATATTTTTTTACATGATCAGCTTAAACATCGAATCTATGTGAAGATGGTGATGAGTGACTACAGGATTAATCCCTGACATATTGTATAGATCCCATGCAAAAATGTCTAGGTTATTCTTTAGAAAGGTGATCAACTCCCTTCTTTCGTGGTCACACAATGTTGTCTTGATAAAAAACTTCCTCCCTGGTCTGCTTTCGTCAAAAACTACCTCCTTCATCTTTTCAATGACCCTGTCAACGAGGTGCATCCTGGTCTCCTCCACCCCTGATCGGCCATTCCTTAATTTCTATTTCGAAGGAGTGGAACTATCCAGGGACATCTCTGAAACGAAATCTCTCTCTTTCTTCTTCTCCTGCTTGGATCTAGTAGCAGCGATGTCGTATTTTCAAGCAATCGCTTAGTTGCCTCTAATCTCCATTATGCCCCTATTTGTGATGCACTTAATTTTTTAATGATAATTTGAAGTGACAACTCTCATAGCATGAAGCCACCCTCTGTAGAGAATGGTGTGATAAGGCTAATCGATGTCAACCAATGAGCTTTGAAATATTCCTTGCCCTTACCAGTAGGACCACCTTCCTTAATGGCATGGTCATCTTTCTTGTGAAGCTAACCCAAGGGACAGTCGCTTCATTTAGGTTCGGCATCTTCATTTTGAGGTTGTGGAAATTATGGTATCCAAACCATAAAATCCCAATTTCAGCTGGCCCGAGAAGGCCCAACAGAATCACCATGCTTCTTTAGTTCGTTCCAACAATAAAGAGATTAGGACAAACATCTATAACGTGCATAAATATCACACTCATCATTTAAATATCGATGGGCTTAATTAGTTACCAATAATCTCGAAGGAGATAATCAAGTGTCACTACACGAGCCAATAACAAGCTGGGAGAGTTCCACAAACAAATCAACCACTTTACCCCACTATAAGTATAATCCTCACCCTAGGGTCAAAGGGGATGTAACTTTTGAACTTTGAGAGATATTAATAAGAATTTAGAAACCTCTCCATCTCTCCATGGATGTAGGCAATTATCAAACCACGTATATCTTTGTGTGTGTGTGTGTGCGCGCGCTCGCATGTGTGAGTGCAATTGCAATTAATCACAATAAAGAATCCTAGAAAACAAGTAATGAAAGAATATAAAAATGCTATATATATATAAGGGCAATTTAAAAACCTATGTCCAAAATTTTTTTGACCTGATTTTTTTATATGAGTTTTAAACATTTCAAGAAACTCCCAAAAATAATTTCAGCTCAAAATAATTTTTTTTTTGCTATTTTAGAAAAGTAAGTGAAACCACGTCAACTTAGAACTACTTAAAACTGATATATTTTCTCCCAATTTTGTTATAAAAGCAAACAAATTTATTTTGAGTTGATTTTTTAAGGGTTCCATGGAATGTTTACACATCATATAAAAATCAACTTTCAAAAATATGTTTTTACTATTTTTTAGAAATAATACCGCAAATTGACCCTTAAATAGTGTCCCTTACAAGAGCCTAACTCTCTCTCTTATATATATATATATACATATACACACACACACACACACACACACGCACACAAAGAATTTAAATAAAAAAGGAAGCTAATTACATAATAATTATTACTAACTCTTTAAAATACCAACTTATATAACCAAAATTGACTATAAAAAGCTTAAAAACAATTGAATTAAAGTAATTTAATTCCATCACTTATAGAAAGAACTTAACCTTAACAATACACGTTCCACTTGAAATTACTACTATTGCCAATGCCCTTGCTAATGCTTCATATATATATATATATATATAATAAGAATTCATTGGATTTGATGTGGAGAAACAATCTTCTAGAATTATTTAAGTTTAAGGGATGTTTTCCTCAATAAATGGTAATATTGACAGTGTAAAGTTCCTCTATAATCAATTCCTATGCATAAAGACTTTCCGCTGATGAAGCTAAATTTGCCTTCATTTATATTCCATTTCACGGTAATTAACTTCCCATCTCTTATGTTTATCAACTTCAAACTGTTAAAAAATCAATTAACTAATTCCCACATTTGAATGAACACCAAAACATATACGTATCAAATCAAATTGGATAAAAACTCAACACCCACAAACATCTACCAATTAATTAGACAAAACAAAAAAAACTACACCACCCAAGTAAAAATAGGTACATAACAAATCTTTTTGATTAGTTATAGCAATAACAAATAGATATATTCAAATTAAACATACAGATATACTATCTCAGGAATGTTCAATCGAATGAAGGTTGTTTGATCTAGGCAGGGTGAGTCAGAGATGGAGATGAGATTAGAGGTCGAGAATATGAGGTTCGAGTTGGATAGAGAGGGATAGAGAGAAGTGATTGTGGGGAGTTGGAGGGAGTGAGATAAATGAAAATCTTTAAGAAAATTAGGGCTTTGACTAAAAAAGGGAATGGGATAAAAAAAAAGGTAACGAATAATTTTAAAAGGTGGTATAAAATCAGTGTCCTTTTTTATTTGTACCAATGTGATATAAGGAACATATGTTGTCCTTATAGATGATTATAAGGACAACTGTATTTGATGTCCTTAATACTCGTGATATTTATAAAAAAATATTTTTTTTGTTCAAATAATATGAGGGAAATTGTTTTTTAGTAAAAGAGAGAGAGAGAGAGTGGAAAAATATAAGCACGAAATAAAATATTTTATGGGACAATATGTGTTGTCCTTATAAATCTATTATAAAGGACATCAAAATTTATTGTCCGTAAAATATTTATAGTCTTCTATGAAGGACTCATTGGCGATTAGTTTTCCTTTTACCTCTATTATAAAAGACATCCAAATTTTCTTCCCCATTAAACCCTTTTTAAAGGACTACTTAAAAATTATCCTTAATAACTAATGTATGCCGAGGGTACGAAGCCAAGAAGAGTGGAAACTGTCACTAGAACATGCATTGTTTATACCCAAGCCCCTGTCTAGGTTGTCCAGGGCAATGGGGGTATTTAACGATATGTAGATGTTATGCTTGTAAAGTAGTGTGCATATTTTTTGTAAAGTCTTTTACTTTTCAACAAGAGCTTTTTCAGATGAGATTATTTGTGTATCTTGGCATACATGTCACAAACAAGGTTCAAGGGATGCGTAGGGTGTAACCTTATCCCTATGAGTGCATGCAATACCGGTGTTTTTTTTACTTAATGAGGCATCTAAAAAGAATAAGAACAAATGATAATGAAAAATATATACAAGAATGTACAATGATTAAGAACAAATGATAATGAAAAATATAAACAAGAATGTACAATGATAACATGCTAAAAGAAATAAATATATAAATTAAATTGAGGCTAATCCTTTAAATAAAAAAAAGTCCCAGTTGGAGTCGCCATTGTGAGAAATCAAACCTAAGGAAACATTCCTCTCTCCTTATCCCCACATGCGTGCCCACCCTTTTGGTATGGGATACCGTGTATGGGGGTCATTGTCAATGACCTATGGTCATAGACTTATTCTCCTTGGAAAGAAAATGGAGTCTCCAATCTATTTTACCCAAAACAAACAAAAGAAGGGGTGGGCCTACGTAGAGACCTAGTGATGGCAAGTGGTATGTGTGTTTAAGTAGAGAGTTAAAGGTCTAAAGACTTATAAGGAGTTAGGCAACCTCTTATCCTATTCAGTATAAAATGAAGATGTGAAGCATTTATATCCACATGTTATAATGTATGTGAAATAATAAAGTGAAATATTTAGTATGTACCTAAACCGTGTACTGCAGTGTGGTATGTTTTTTCAGATAATATAAACAAAGGATAAATATGTATAAAGTCGAACATGTTCACCCGGACAACAGTTCGAGTGAGCGAACGTACTCACGCAGAGCGATTCAAAGTCCATATAGTTAGTGAAGAGGCCTAGAGGAATTTTACCTCACATAAAGGCTTGATGATAGAGATCTTAACTCTCTTTGATGTCTCAAAGTGTTTTTAAAGAGAGGTAAGTTCATATCTGAAAAAGTAAAGAACCTTGTGTTCATGAAAGATACTTGAATAAAATGGGTTTACTCATAAAACCGCTTTGGTAAATGAAGAGTGTAGAGACTTCCAATATTAAGAAAAAAATAGGAGGCAAAATCCTCGAATCTAGTGATCCTCTAACTTATAAATAATATTGCAAGTTTTAATGCTTTTTTATTTAGTCTTGAGGATAAAATGTAAAAACGGTGAATATATACATGGTTTGACTAGTTTTAGAAATTGAATTTCTTTAACACGACTATGTATCCTTCGTAGGCATAATCAAAGTCAACGTAGTTCGAACATGACCCCTGAAGAGAGATGAAGCCTTATAGATCATGAAAACACACAAGAATGGTTTGGGTTGGTGTTACATCACAATAAAACCTTTTTATATCAAGACATCAAAATAAAATAATGAGATGTGGAGTACCTGCAAAGCTATATGTGCTCCTTTATGCTTTGGTAAAGTTTTGTCTTATAATTAACTCCTTTTGAGATGGATGTAACGTTACTTTTAAGAAAACATACATTTAAAATAAGAAAAATCTAAGTTAGACTTCAAAATTTATGCTTGAAAAAAAGGTTTTGAGTGAATTGAAGAGAGTTTCGAGTTTTTTTAAGGAAGAAAAGAGCATGTGGGAAGAGAAAACTTCCTTTATGGTGATAAATTAATCCCCTAACTGGTCCATGGAGGCCTCATTTTATAGGCAGAAAAAAGGGCTTATAACTGATCGTTCATTGTTACTAGGTTCACTTCACCGATCGATCAAGCTCATTTCACCCTAGGCCTTTGGGTACCTTTTGGTTTGGGCCTGAATTTTGTATGTGATTTTGTTAGGTTTTTTTATATGTTATTAATGCCCCATGAGTTTGGATTAGTCTTTGGGTCTTTGAGAAACATTAGTACATGATTACCCTTGTGGAGCAGAATGAGGTGTCTACAACACAACATCCATGATGTGATAGTCCATTTATTCTCTCTCCTAGGGTTGGAATATAAATGTAAGGCTAATGAACAATTTTAAGGAAACTAATATCAAGCAATCCAAAAGGTTAATACATTCAAGAGATCGTACTTCCAAAGAACAAAGAGTCTTAAAAATTGTTAGTGTTTACTCTTTATTCCATACTCGCACACTATTGAGGGCACACACTTGTAACTTGGATCATTTCCAATTATCTTATACTTTGTATATCTTATTTATCCCTAAATTAATACTCAAGAATCCTAAGATAAGTCCATGAGTTACTTCATAAGTCCCTCTAGATTGTTAATAAAGTCAACAAGGCCTCAGAGTTTCTTGATCAAAGGTCAAGACATCCCCTATATTGTAATTACTCTTTTATGATATAATTAACAATATAACACCCCTTTACAGTTGATGTCGATTCCTCATGTGAGGTATGAACGAATTTAAATAATTATCCCATATTTTGACACTTATCCCCTTAAACCTGCCTAAGGTACAGAGGGTCCCACATGTGGTTCTAAAGTCATAAGGGATTTCTACACCCATTACTTTGATGTCATCTGTCGGAATGATAAGTTCCATTTATCTCATAAATCAATTTTGCTCTTTTCAAGATGCCAACTATTATAACTTGGTTCGTTCTTTCAAAGAAATGGAAGCTCGACAAAAGGTGTTATAGGATAAGCTAGTTACCATTATTAGTAGGCTTATTTTACCCCTAAGCGGTACAAGATCTGGTGGTATCATAATACAATAGTAGGGTGAGAAAAATGAACCCCAGTTAGAGGAGGGGAACTTTGAAAGGGTGTGCCTAGTCTCCCAATAATTGGCAACCCACATCCCTATCAAAGAGAGGCTATCACTCCTCGAAGATTAGATGCAAGGTGGTTCTAGGGTGGCTAGTACTTAAGATAATGAGATGAAGAACATGTAATACCGTTTGGGGAATTTCATTAACTAGTACAAGATGCAAACTACTAACACCATAGAGATGGCTCTCCAAAATACTCTCTCTTTTGATTCTCTAATGAGTTTCAACATTATGCATTACCCATAAAGCTAACGATGCGTATTATTGAACCATTCGATGTATTTAAGGATCCCATTGATCACTTGGAGACCTATATATCACTCATCCTCCATACGGATACCCTAGATGAGGTCATGTGCATAGATTTTCCTACTACTTTAAGGGGAATATCAAGCCACTGATTTTTTAAAACTTAAGCTAGGGACCATTACAAGATTCACTGAGCTAGGAAGGCCCTTTACCAACCATTTCATTGGGGTGCAGAATATGAGTAATTCTTTCACTTCCCTTCTCCACTTCAAATAGAGAAGTTATGAGTCTATCATGGAATATGCCAGGAGATTCAAATGGGAAGCCCTCCAGGTCGATGATTTGAATGAAACCATTTGAATGGTCGCTTTCATCTCAATCCTCACTTCAGAAGACTTATTGAGGTCTTTTATAAAGAAGCCTTAAACGTCCATGACTGAAATGCTTGAAAGAGATCAAGATTACATGAATGTTTAGGACTCCATCTCCGAAAGGCATGCTACAATCGCTCCCCAGTAGATGAAAAGGAAATTTGTCTTCTCCTCCTTGGGGAGACCTCAGAAATAGCTGGGGCCAAGAAGAATAAAGGAGGATGTAAAGAGAACAATTCACCATAAGATAAGTATTTTACTTTGCTCACAACTACCATAGAGTAAGTCTTTGCAGGGGTGGAAGCTTAGGATCTCTTACCTTAGCCAAAGCCCGTTGGGATTGTTGATGAAAAATTGGACAAGTCAAAGTACTCCGATTCCACATAGACTACGGTCACAATGCCAACGATTGCTTTAGACTAAAAGAGATTGTTAAAGGAGTAATTGGGGGGGGGGGGGGGGGGCATACCTTAATGAATTTATAGCCAAAGATACTGGCAGAGGTCAGCACAATAATAACAAAAATAGGGACTGTGTCCCTTTGATTGATGTCCAAAACATAATGAGAGGTTTTTCTGGAGGTTGAATCTCTGCTACAACCATAAAATCCCACCTCAGGAGCATCCAACATGAAGGATTACAATTCAACATTCTCTCTCTCCTATACCAAGCTCCCAAAGGAGTTCCAATGATGGTTTTTCCCAGAGACCAGACCTTAAAAGGTCCCATATACCTCATGACTAGACCTTAAAAG
The DNA here is from genome assembly GCA_949130495.1 of Sambucus nigra. NCBI lineage: Eukaryota > Viridiplantae > Streptophyta > Magnoliopsida > Dipsacales > Adoxaceae > Sambucus > Sambucus nigra. The sequence continues at coordinate 212,256,774 of OX422213.1, read as the reverse complement.
GGCCTACCTACCTCATGATGACCCATTTATGATCACTGTAATGATGGGAAATTCCTGTATGAGGAGGTTCCTAATTGACACAGGAAGCTTTGCAAAATATTATGTTCTTAGATGCCTTTGAGGCTCTGTGCCTTGGCTCAAATCATGTGCAACCCGTTACCACTTATCTCATTGTATTCGAAGGAGAGATGACTTACTCCTTTAGATATGTCACTTTACCCCTCACCCCAGGTTCCAAAAAGTGTTGCACAACCACCTGGAATAAGTTCATAGTGGTGGATATCCTTTCAGATTATAATGTGATCTCGGGTAGACCATCGCTTAATGACTTAATTTTTTTTAATTTGACTAGAAGATTGGTGTTAAAGTTCCCAACTCCTAAGAGAGTGGGAGAAGTGTTTTAGGACCAAAAAAAGATAGGGAATATTACATCATTTCCATAAAAGAAGCGAAGAGGTCATCAAAGACTCCCTAGATTTAGCCTAGGTCCTCAATAGTTCATAAAATAGTCCATTGGTCTTAACAGAGGTCATGCCTTCTACACCATCAATGCCCGGACTCCTTATAGATATCCTAAGAATAAAGTTATTGAATTTTGATACTTTAGCTCCACGAGATGAGGAAAAATAGGAAAGAGGGATCCAGCTAAAGAACTGATCATCATCTCCACTGATGCGAAGAACCCACAGAAAAAAGAGAAAACAAAGAAGTGTTTGTTAGAGCCACTTCGACATGATCAGAGTGGAACCCGAGGTCATGGTCCACCATCTCAATGTGGATCTAGACCATAGGCCTGTCCGTCAAACAAATCGGTTCTTTAGTCCTGAGAGAAATAATGTCAAAGCAGAGGAGGTTGATAAACTCTTAGCGATTGACTTCATCAGAGAGGTCAACTATCCATAATGGATTTCTATGGTGTTTATACCCAAAGGTAAAAAAAGTTGAGGATATGTGTTGACTTAACTGACCTCAATAAGGCATACCCTAAGGAATGATATCCTCTACCTCAGGTTAACACCTTAGTAGACTCCACAACTGGTCATGAGCTCCTGTCATTCATGGATGCATACTCCAGGTATAAACAGATCAAGATGGCCCCCTACTGATGAGTAAAAGACCTAATTTATTACATACAAAGGTACCTTTTGTCCAAAGTTATGAGATTCAAACTAAAGAATGCAAGTACAAATTATCATTGGGTGGTGAACTCCATATTTAAAGATCTTACTGGTAAGACCATGGTGGTCTATGTTGATGACATATTAGTGAAGAGTTTGGTGTCTTCAAACCATGTGCAGAGTCTCACAAAGACCTTTATTGTCCTCAAGCAGAACTAAATAAGCCTCGGCCCAAACAAATTTGCTTTGGGGCTGTTGGAGTCAGTTTTTTTGGGTTCATGGTTACCAGGCGTGGCATAAAGGCAAATTGAGAAAATATTTAAGATTTTTTGGACATCAAATCTCTGAGAATAGTCAAAGTGGTTTAAAGTTTAAATGGGAGAGTTATTTCCCTCAACCGTTTCATCTCCAAATCCATGGGAAAGTTCCTGCCTTCATTTAACATATTGAAGAAATCCTTTGAATGGACTCCTGAGGCTAAAGAAGCATTGTAGAGCCTCAAGAAGTACTCCAGATCCCCACCTCAACTGTTTAAAACCATTACGGGGGAATATCAGTACTTCTAACTCAATATTTCACCAACCATTTTCTTTTTAGCTCTAATTAGATAGGAAATTGGTATTCGGTACCCTTTGTACTATTTTATCCGAGCCTTTTAAGGGGATTGGAGTAAATACCCAAGGATGAATAGGCTCTCCCTCTACCTCGGCATGTTAGATAGACGCCTGTGACCCTATTTCCAACATCATGCGGTGGTAATCATTACTGATCAACCCTACACAGATCTTTTACAATCCTGATACTTCACGAAGGCTTGTTAAGTGGTCTATGGATTTGGGTGAGTTTAATGTCAGATATCAATCACAAAGTTTAATTAAGGGATAGAAATTAACTGACTTAATAACAGAGTTCAACAACCTAGAAGAGGTGGAACAAGAGGAAAATATCTCAAATAATAGAACGATAGAGGTAAAAGTTATTCCCAAAGAGCCCAAACAACCATTGTTCTAGGAGATAGATCTCATATCTCTCATATGGTTCTTTCACGTAGATGAACCCTCTAACAGCCCAGGTAGTGTATTTTTACTTCATCTTGCAATCCTTGAGGGATGTACTATCTCTCTCGCTATTCGTTTTAAGTTTAAATAATCTAATAATGAGTAAGAATACAAAGACTTAGTGGAAAGCTTAGGCTTGGCCATACATTTAAAACCACAATAGGTAGGGGCCATTAGTAACTCTCACCAAGTGTTCAACTAGGTCATTGATGTCTATTAAGCCAAATATGAAATATTTGGTAAGGTACTTTGCTGTTGTGCAGAACCTCATCTAGAGAATCCTTATATCTTTTTTTATGGAAGGTCCCTCAAGTAGAAAATTTAGAAATCGACCACCAGGCGTGAGTGGCCTCATTAAATGAGATAGATAGAGATCTCTTAGCTATCATATTGGACCAACCAGGAACCACTCAGGTTTAGATCAACATTACATAGGTCGACCAAAGCTCATCCTAGACGATTCCCATCAAGGCTTAACTCGAAGATGGGATCCTTCCCAAAGATAAGCCTTGTGTAAACTAATGATATCTTTAAATTCTAGATACTACATACAAGATGGGTTATTATTTAAGAACAAATATTGCTCAACACCTCATAAATTCCTCAGTCTAGCATAGGCCAGTTATGTTCTTAGGGACCTACACAAAGGTGCCTGTGGTGCTCATACATCCCCAAAGACCTTATTCTTTAAGGTCTTAAGGTAAGGTTACTTCTAGACAACATTGGGTAAGGAAGCCAAAAACCTAGTAAAATGTTTAGACAAGTATTATGGGTTCTCCTTTGTTCCAAAGTAGGTAGTAGAGAATATAAATCATGTTCTAAGTTCATGGACCTTTGGTCAATTGAGGTAAATTTGGTAGGACCTCTTCCCCTCATCAAAGTACAAAATAAGTTATGTTTTATGGACATCAATTACTTCATTAAGTGGTCTGAGGCTGAGCCCTTAACCACCATCATGGAGAAGAAAATTGTCAACTTCATGTGGAAGAATATCATATACAAGTTTGGCTTACCGATACCCATCATCTTGGGCAATGGAAAATAATTTGACAACCCGACATTTAGATAATTCTATATGGACTATGGAATAAACAACCATTAATTTTCTCCGGGCCATCCTCAGGCCAATGGAACAGTAGAATTCATCAACAAAACCATGTTCCATAGTCTGAAGAAGGGATTAGACAAGGATAATAGGTTATGGGATGGGAAACTTCCAAGCATCTTGTGAGCTTACAAGACCATATGCAGAGGTCCCACAATAGAAACTCCATTCTCTTTGATCTTTTACACTCAGTGAGTGATACCAACATAGGTTAAAGTGAGGATCATGGTTTGATCAAAGGGCTAATAATGAGGGTCTCTAAACGAGTTAGAAGAAAAAAGAGAAGGTTCACTTATCTGAATAGTTGGATACAAGAAAATGAGAAACTTTTTCTTTAATAAAAAGGTCCACCATAGAGAATTCGAAGTGGGGGACTTGGTCCTAACATAAATAGCCATTGCTACTAGGAATCCAAGTGAGGGGAAGTAAGTCCCCAAATGAAAGGATCCTATACAGTGACCTTCCTCAACCCCTGATGTACATTGAAACGAAGGGTATCCTTTTTATTATGCATGATGTTTCAATATAAGTATTCTTTTTGAGTTTAATGAACTTCAGCATTGGCCCTAAATTTAAACCAATGTCTAAATATCCAATACACAAAGTTACAAAGACTTTTGCATTGAAAGGTTACCCTATTTGGGAAATTCCAGATCTATGCTTATTTTTAACTCCCCAAAGCATTTGATTGCTTACTATGCCCTTCCTCATCTCTGGATTCCTAGGTATCCATCGTAAGCCTTTCCTCATTTGAACCTCGCCCTTAACTTTAAGGTTATACCATCCTAAGGGGAAGCTATTGTCTCCTGGTTTAAGCCAAGGTCTAAGGATCGAAAACCTAAAGTTGTAAAGACTCCATCCTTGGCTTACGATAATAGTCAAAGGTTTAAGGACCCAAAAAAGACTAAAGGAATCACTAAGATTTTCATCCTTGACTACATTCAAAATGAATAAGGTCCAAAGACCCATAAATAGTCAACTCGGTTGCCTTTTACGTACCTAAAAAATTATATTTTCAAAAGAACAAAGTTATAAAAATGTAAAAAAACTCATCCAAGCATTTTTCTTGACCCTAATTTTTTGAAAAAATACAAGTTATAAGTATCTCTTTTAAAACACAATCTGAATCTTAGATAAAGCATACAACTTTTCAAAATGTTTGGGGGCCTAAGTGTTCGAATGCAAACAATTTTTTACTATACTCTACTTTCAAAACCAAAGGTGGAAGGCACAACAGTGAAAAGGTCTTTGGACCCATCATGAACCTCATAATTATCTTCCACCGGGGGGGGGGGGGGTTAAGGTCCAATGGCTTTTTATCCCAATATAAAACAAAAAGTTCGAAGGTCTTAAGACCCTTAGAAGGACTTCATATTTCAAATTTCTAAGTTTGAGGACTTGGTACCCTCATAAGGACTTCAGATTTCAAACTCCAAAGGTCTTATGACTCTTAAAGGATTTTAGGTTTCAAATTTCCCACGTCCATAGGTCTCAGGACCCATTAAGGGGCTTAAGGTTGAAAATATCTCTAATTTTTAAGGTCTTAGGACTCTCAGCGGAACTATTTTTTTACCCTTAGGCTTTCTTCCTTAGCAAAATATGTTTCCAAGGTCTTAGGAACCCTTGTGAAACAAATTTCAAATGCAAAATTTAAATGTATGGTCTTATGACCCTTTACAGAATTGTCTTTTGACATTTATACCAAAAAATTTGGGGGGATAAATGTTTGTACAAAACATTTGGGCCTTCAATCCTAAAATAGTACAAGTATCAGATACTCTATGGTTTTAAGGTCTAATGATGCATCACATAACCTCAGTCATGAATTCAAATATTTACAAATGCATGGCAAAGGTCTTAGGACCCTCTGAGCTACTTCAATAAGTTTGTTGGCCAAAATATTTTTCTTTACCAAGAAATCTAGGGGGATAAAGGAATACCACCTACCAACATACCTAAAAAAATGAGGGATATACAAAAATTCCTTATTAAAGAAAAAAATAAAGAAAGTATGAAGTAAAGTAAAGCATTGCAGTAAATATAAAGAAAACGAAGCAGTACAAAAGTTGAAAAAACCAGGTTACTGTCATTTTCATTGATAAAAGAGTTAGGAGATTACATCCAAAAGGCCCACTCTCAAAATACTTAAAAAACAACATACAGCAAAAAAAAAACATAAAGACTTCTCAATGATTGGGAGTTCTGGGGGTTTCCTTTGCAGGGGCTTCAATTTATTTCTTGGAAGGGCCTGATTAGGGTCCAGAGGTGGAGGATTTCTTCAGAGCTTCTTCTTCTTAGATATAGGAGGAAGAGGTCTCATTATCATCATCACCATTGCATATCTCGTAATTTTATCTCTATTTACCCTACTGAGGAGTTTCAGAAAATAGTCAAAAAACATTCACATCAGGAAAGAGCTCCTAAACCTTAGATTTACAAGTCTGATATGCAGAGTTGAACTTCTGGAAAAGAAATTTCTCGAAGGTCCAAGTTTCTCTTTACTGTGGTAAGAATCTTCCCCTGGAGCTCTGTGCTTTTCCAAGAACTCAACATAGTCCATTTTATATTCTTAGACCTTAGAGGTTAGGTGGTCCTTCACTACATTGATATCATCCACGTGTGGTTTTAAAAGATCCATGTCCTTCTTAGCCTGAAAAATCTTCTCTTGAGCATTTGAAGCTTGAGGGTCGGGGCTTGAAGTGCCTCCACCATCATTTTCAGATCAATCTATGTTAAGTCATGAGCTCCCTTAACCTTAGCTAAGGTGTAACAACACACCCTAAATAGGCATTTAGTCCCTCCAAACTCCTATAATTCCTAAAAATGCCTTAACTTTGTCAAATTGCCAAAATACCCATGAGTAAAGAATCATGTTAATATACACCTTCCTATACCAATCAATTCCCAACTTTAACCTAAAATTTTCCCAAATAATTTATATCTTACAAGAATATGATAGACCGATCCCCCAAGTTTGGAAAATTTCACATAATCCTCTAATTTTTTTAAAAAGTAACTTATAAGCCCTAAACTCTAAACAAAAACCACCCAAGGACCAAACCAAGAACCTAACTCATTTCCACTTCCCACCCTGCAGATGTGGGATCAGTTGGCCTGCAAACATGACATGTACCACATGGAGTACCCATGGTACCCACTGAAACCCACATGAACCTTCGTGGAAACTTGAAAAAAAAAAACAGGTTAAAACCCACATCCGTTTCCACCAGTGAAACCTCCTCCACTAACCATATGAAAGGCATCATTTACCCCTAAGAAAACTCACTTCAGTTCAACACACTTTAAAAGTAAAGTTTTAAGTTTTTATGCATCTCTACCATTTTTTGTTTGAACATTGTTTATTTTATTTGGTTATGTTTCTGCACATATATGGAGTAAATATATGTATTTTCATGTGAATGTTAACGTGTGAATGCACTGAATAAGCATAAAAACCAAAAAACTCCATTAAAGCTTGAGCTCAAAAGGTGGATTCTCATTCCTTGACTTTGAACTAGTTTGAAAGTGAGGAAAATTAAACTTGGTCCTCAGGAACCTAGGTACAATGTGTAATTAAACAAAACCTAAGATTTAATTCCCCAAATTAAAGTGTGAATTTTTCGGGGCTAAAAGTTTCAGGACATGAATTCATGAGTTATACTTGACCAAAATCCTTCAAACCTAGCCTGGTTGATTGCATTTTTAACAAAGAATCTAACCATTATTATGTCGTAATACGAATCATAGCTTTCAATAACTTATTCTCATAGCACACTTTTGCATTCCTATAGTAAATCAGTAGCTCAAACTAGCCCATAAAAATCTTTGAAACAAATACAGTTGGATTCTGCTTCAAAAATGACAAAACATCACTTCAGGAACCAACTCAAACGGATTTCTAAAATGTCTCAAATATAGCGTCAAAGTTTTAAAACCCTAAAGTCAAAATGTTGAAGGTTGAAGGTGAAGTGGGTTACACGCGGGCGAGTGGGGTCAGACCAGGCACGTGTGATGTTTGACTCAGTACGTGAGAGCGCGTCTCCAATCAAAAAATCTTATTTGTTTTTCAAATTTTCTATTTTTAATTTTTGAACAAAATGGTATATTACATCACCCTGTTTGGATCCATGGAAAGCATAATCTCGTGGAAACTAGTTTTAAAGTTAAAAACCTAACTTTCATTTTACACATAACCCCCTGTCCAATATTTCAAGTATTTCAAAACATTCCTAAATTTTTTCCCACAAATTCTTTAGGTAAAATAAAGCCTTTTTTTCTCTATCCACTAGACCCAAATCCAAATGGAAGCTAGAATAATATAACCATTTAAATTTTTTGAAATTATATATTATATCCTCTTAATGATTTTTACACTAAAACCTATTTCAATTTATCACTCTACTGCATCACATAAGCATTATGTTTTATTCCTATACTACCTACTTATACTCTCCTTGATTTTAGACTATCCAGTCAACTACCGTGAGATAGATGCACAAAATCGCAATCTGTATTTACAAAGTAGGTGATTCTATTTTAAATATTAAATGATCGAGCTTATGTCTTTGCACATTACTATGTTGTTGCATCACTATGTGATAATTTGAACTCATATCCTTATTACGAACTCTTTTATGTAGTTCGTATTTATCATGAATATTGATTCTACCGATATCCCAGTTTTTCCTGAAACCCAATAAACTGCTACAACCTATAAATTTAGTAAACACCACTGAATTTCCTTAACCCTTAATTGTGGTATTGCTCTCCATTCTATTTGACTCATTTGCAACAAACCATGCAATTTAAACCCATTATTCGTGAAACCTTAGCAACATAACTTACGGTTTAGGGATTAGACCTCGATATATTACGGTAGTTCTAATTGGCCTGTAGGACTCAGATGGTGAGTGCCTAGTTTTATTTGTTACATACATATAAGTTCCACTCTAGCTAAGTTTTCCAAGATGTTTTATTATTCCTCAATTATTTGGGTTTGACTTTCCAAATGTACTATACACGTTGGGAGATATTGTAACGATATGACTACGCAGTTGTAGCCCTTATAAACGATTATTTATTGGTTATCTAGGTATAATTTGAACCCTTATCTTTGTAACTTAATATATTCAGTTGCAATTAACCATATTATTCTTTTATATATCAATAGACTTAAGTATACCCTCGCTAGTTCTATGATATTTACTTTTGTTTATATATATAACATTTCCATAAATTTATTCCAGTTATACTCTCATATACATGGTACTCACATATTGTATAGAAATAAATTATCTACTTGGCATATCTGGTTAATTGTTTTCCTTCCAGATGGACACTGAGCTCGAAGAAGATGAAATGCCACCCGCACCTATGAACTTTTACCCAGTTTTACCCAAAACACTATTTCAGAATCATACGTGTGGGCAGTAGTAGACAACCCGCCAGAATGTCTATACTTCAATTTATCAGCTCCTGTAATTCCTTTATATTTTCTACAAGTTTTTCCTTTTATGTGTAACATGTATGAATAAGTATGTATTTTCGTTTATTTTAGATTCATGTAATGTTATAAGATGCCTAACATCCCCTATAATAAAAGCAATTAAATTCCTCTTTCCTTTAATTATTTCATTTTACATTATTACCCCCAGGTTAATATTAAAGCATAGAATCGCGGATGCGATAACATGTTATCAGAGCATCATCAGATTTTATGCCTATGCAGGATCGAGCACAAGAATCATCCATCTATGAATTATAAGCTTATTATCCTATAAGTTTCTTTATTACATTCAAAAACTCATACTGTTTTGCTATAATGAATATTTGGGACGACATCTATCTCGATATTCGAGGAACTACCCACGAGAGGTTTGAACAAGATAATAAAGATATAGGTTATGTGAATCTATGTCAACATATACGGAGTATCGACCGTGACGTGGCTATTGCTACCCCTATGATCAAACACATCTTGCTCATCGGATGCCTGATGGGAGAAGCCCAAGAAACTAGACAAGCAAAGAGATTCTCTGAAGACCCCGATACCTTATAATATGCTATTCATCTTGAATGGGATATAGTGTTACTTATGAGATCAGATTAACTCCCCCGACTCCTCTATTGACTATGTCTCCATTTTGCCAAACAGTACTTATTTTACCCATTCAACCACTACTACCTCTTCTGAGGATTTTGATACTTCAGAACCCAACCCTGAGTTTGACCATATTGTTCCTCAGATGGCTTGAAGACTTTCGATGGAATATGGATATAAATAAATAAAATCTGCAAGTATGGTTATACAAGTAGAAGAATCCCATATTCCTTAATGATGGGAGTAGCTGAACTAATCGTTCTTTTGTAGTAGTTAATCATTCTTTTATTACAAATAGGATCCTATGGATATGTACTTTTCTTTGTTTTATCTTTACAAGTTGAATGTGTAATACTATGTGTAACTCGATATAATATAATATGACAAGTTTGTTTTCTTTATTCGTATTTGTAATTTATCCATCGATATATTATTTGTATATGATGGTTAACACTCGCGCGAGGACCAGTGGGACCTAAGAGGAACGACCAATTCCACAGATGCCTAATCCAACTACCACCAATAAAAGAATTATGCGTTGTCTACAAGAATTAACTATACTAACCCCATGATAATAAAACATAACACCCCTACCAGTAGTTAATAATGAAATACCAGAAGAAAATCGAAGGATGAATGATCTTAAGGAATTTTTGAGGCAAAACCCCTAGCATTTCTTCGGAAGACCTGTGCGGCCGAAGCAGAAAAATGGATCCATCAAACACTCAAAGTTCTTAACAGAGTAGGAATTAGCCCTGAATTCAGGATAAGATTTTTGAAGGAGAAGTAGACTTTCGATGACAGTCTATTCTACGTTCCTAGATTGTGAACAAGTTAACCTGGGAGAAGTTTAAAGAAATCTTCTTCAATAAATAATTTTCAGAGTCCACGAAGGATTAGATGATTGTGGATTTCCTAAGCCTACAACTTCAACAAATAACTGTGTCCCAATATGAGGCTAAGTTCAAAACATTATCACATTATGATCAAGAGTACATCAATATTGAAACAAATAAATGCAAGCATTTTGAGTGAGGGTTATGCCAGAACATCAAATCCTATGTTATCCCTTTGCAGATCCATGGGTTTAACCATATAGTCGAAGTAGCTTCTGTCACAGAAAAGAACCCAACATCTAGTTACACCGTTCGAATTTCTACTCATCCCCGGAACCCTTATATCATTAGAAACCAACAAAATCAATAATATCATCTATACTTCAAGCCCAAGGATGGTCAAAATTTTAGTCAAATTCATCATAACAATAGCCGACCTTTTGTGCATTGTCACGAATGCAACCAAGTAGGACATCTTTGGCCCCAATTTCCTCTCTTACAAATGACTCCTCCTTCTAACTCCCCCAACTTTATCAAACCTTCCTTTAAGAACACAAATAATAAATTTAACCATCCATTACAACAAAATTTCAATGATGTAGAGGCGTCTTGAAGGTAATCCTAAGATTAGGGATAATTCCCCAATTGGCAACAGTGTTTGGGATTAAGAAACAGAGGTAGCTCAAGCGTGGAAACTCAGCGAGGCAGCTTGGCGTGGCAACTCATACTTTAGCTTGTTGTGTTAGTCATATTGTATCTTTGTTTATATCGACTATGAGCTATAACGTTCGTAATGATGTAACGAGAATAATATTGAGTTTTAATGTGAGGTCAAACGGTACTCGTGAAAGACCAGGCTTGGCAGGGTCTGAGAGAGCTTTCATGCTCTATCGAATGACCTCGCTGTGGGAACTTTAGAGAGACTTGGATTGGAGGATTGAGAAGTGAGGCACTGTTGGGTCTTGTCCTGACCATCCTAAATATACCTGGTAAAACACCGAAGGACCCTGGCCGTGGAACCTCGGGCGGAGCAGCTTGGAGTTCCATCGGGTGTTGATTTATGAACCAAACAACCCTATACTTAATGTCACATCCAATGTAGGTGATGTCACTAGCCAGCTAAACAATGTTAGACCTGCACTTGAGTAAACCACCATGGTATTTGGGGTTGTCATGTAGTTGGTCAGCCATCTCTGTGACAACAGCCCCCTGACACACAGGGGTTAGGCAAAAGGCACGTCTTAGCATTTAATGTTTATGAAGTGGAGACAACTAGTGCATCAGGTATTTAATATTTGTGATATAAAGTATGAGGGAGGTATTTCACATGCATTAATAGTTGAGTTGCCTCGGGGGTGGTGTGGGAGGCTATTTAAGGACCCCAACCACCTCTGAGGAAAGGATGATCTTTTGAGAGTTCAAAAGTTATTACTAGAAAGAATATATATCAGAGAGAATTATTACAAACCAGAGGGTTTTACTGGCTCACCATTGTCATTTATTACGAAGGTTTTAATACTTGACAGAGATTCTTGAGGGTGTTTGGTGTGTTTACCTACCTACCAAGGTGTATCTAGGGTTCTTACTTCTCTCTCCCTCTAGCTAAGTTACTTCTAAGTTCTTTTCTACCTTATGAGTTATACACGAGAGATTTGTGAGTTTAAACCGAGTCTTCATTAAGTTTGTGTTTGCATATCCTATCATTAATCTAATGTTTTGGACAATTAACTTATCATTACCATACTTAAAAGTGGTTACGCCTCCATCTTATCTAAACTACCCTCTTACATTTGACGACTCTACTGGGGAGGCATTCTTTTAAGCAAGGAGTATAGTGCAAGATAATGTTAATCGAAGGCTCAACTTTGATGACATCCAACACAATGAGGAACAAGCTGCGAGAGAACTGGAGGCTCTAAGGGATGGGGCATTTCGAATAGAGGTACCTTCGGTTCAGGCGAAGACAGGCATTCTAGGAGTGACACAAGCTTCCACGAGTGCAGGGTTAGGACCCACTTAGGAGGCACTCCTCATGAGTAAGTTTTATGAGTTTTTGCAAACTCCGGTGCCTTCAACGGCGTTGGGAGGATTTGAAGCCAATTCATTCGTAACACCAGGGGCAGTCCTAACGGCCCCACCGAGTGTAGGTGTAACAGGAATAGTCCCAGCGAGCATACCCTTTATTGCGAATCCAGCAGTGGGAATATTAGTAGTATCAACGGTCCCAACTGTGATGATCACTCCAACTGTAGCTGGCACTCAGCCCATGGTTCCATTGGTTGTTGCCCCAGTAGCATCACCCATGGAGGAAATGAAAAAGAAGATGCAGAAGGAGATGCTAAAGTTCATACAAGCCTCCTCGCAAACTGTTGGCGAGGTAGCTTCGGTTTATGATAACTTTCGAACACCTTATCCTCACGAATACAACTATGAGCCCTATCTAAAGGACTATATTCCTCCTATTTTTGAAAAATACACAAGAAAAGGTGGGAACCCAAAGGAGCACATTAAGCGCTTCATTAAACACTTGGGGGCACATTATAATAATAATAAGCTCTGGTTGAGGGAGTTTTCTAAATCCCTAACCGATAAAGCATATACCCGGTATTCTCATTTGGCTCCCAAAAGCGTTTCTACGTGGGAAGAGATGCATGTTTTGTTCATACAGAAGTTCTTTCTGGCGGAAGATGAGTTTACTTTGACCCAACTGGGGAGGGAAAAGCAACAACCCAGGCAAGAGGTGCTAGCCTACATTCTAAGGTTCAAGGAAAGATCCCCTGATGTGAGGGAGGAGGCCAAAGAGTCCAAGTTATTACAGATCTATGCTGAGAGGCTGCTTCCTGAGTACATCTCCCATCTTATCAATGAGACACGCGAGGGGACTTTTTTAGTGTTCCTAAAAGCGGTAAGAAATATCTCCTTGGTGGTACGACCAAATCTGGTGATGGTGCCCATGATGTTTAGGCAGCCGGTACAACCTGTAGGGGGAGGTCTCAGCCCCAATGGGTAGGGTACACCGAGGGAGGAGATGGGGGTAAGGCACCGAAGAAGGATAATAAGAGGAAGTTTGGAAGAAATAAGGAGAACCCACCACCATTCCCTTATACAGTAGAGGAGGCTGTCACCTGTTACAGTGATAGTCTAAGGAGGAACGGTCTACGAACCAAAAGACATTCTCGTTAGGGAACCCGATGCGACAACAAAGGGAGATCCTAAGTACTGTCAGGTTTATCGGAGGATCCAATATCCGAAAGAGAGTTATTTCACACTAAGAAGAATCATCGACAAGTACGTGAAGGTAGGGACGTTGCAAATCCCTCCATAGAATGTCAAAAATAACCCACTACTAGCACATGGGGCCAATCTCGTGGTGGCCTATGATGAAGAGGCGGAGAGAGGAGAAGGAGAGGGGTACGAGTAAGCTTTAGAGACCTGTGCTGAGGGAATGGCTAACGTAATTTTAGCCTACGATGAAGCGAGTGCCAAAGACTTGGAGGATGTGTATAATATTGAAGGTGAGGAAGCAGACCCAGTTTTAGAGTACTGTGCAGTTTCAAAATCTCCAAAGTTCACCTGATTCTTCAACCAGGTGGGGATATCGAAAGAAAGTAGTCTGGAAATAACCCAGGCGATACTTGACATTTAGAGGAAGAACGTAGTCCCTTTGCTAAGATGGAAGGGACTCATGGCCGGGTTGGTGAGGAGGTTTCTATCAGAAGTAACCTTCAGCGATGCCGATAGGGCTGTAAGATTCCCTCATAACAGTCCATTGTATGTAGCCGCCAACGTAAATGGAGTTAGTTTTGCAAGGACTCTTATGGATGGGGGAGCTTCCATCAATATCTTCGTAATCAACTCTTTCCATGCAACCAATATTCCAGAAGAAGGGTTGGTCCCCATGCCTTTGGTGATTTCTGGGTACGATAACCAATCTTCCAAATCCATTGGGTACATTAACATTGGGATTGTGATGGGAAATATGAGTTCCGATATCAAGTTCCACATAATAGAGAGTGAAACTTCCTATCATTTTCTAATAGTAAGGGTGTAGATGCACAACCAAGTGCTAGTTCCTTTAACGTACCATCAATGTGCTAAAGCAAATATCAAGGGAACTGAGGTGACCATTAGGGATACGAGGAGGCTCTTCGCCGTCGAAGAAGCTCTCTTAGAAGATGCAGCATTTTACGTTAGAGGAGGAAGTCCGAGTCCTAACAAGAAGAATGGAGGGAGCATAGGTTCCCTCAATCAGAGAAAGGGCGGGGCCCTTGAACGAGCAGAGGAAAGAGGTTGCAGGAAGTGCAAGAGTAATGATTGAAGAAGCTCAGTAGGTGGTCCCTCGGACGTAAAACTTCTCGAAGCAGATCAAATACATGATGAGGCCCAGCGTGGATCCAATGGAACATGAGGTCAAACGACAAAGCGTGCTGAGCCAGTTCTCAGGAAAAAGAGTGGCCGAGGCTTCTAGAGAGAAAAAGAGGAAGGCAGTCACCGCTACCAGCAGACAATGCAAGAAGGTCATTATTGAAGAAGGAAATGTGGTATATCGATTGTAATGGTGTGAGCGGGCGGTCGAGGAAACTGATGATGAGGTTGACCTGATATATGAATACTTTTTGGTGGATCAACGGGGATAATTTATAGTGATAGACAACTCTGGCATATAAGAATTTATGGAGGAAATTATCGAGGAGCCAAATTACATGGTGGATCAACCGAAACCTCATGCACAAGAACTGGAGCAGTTGAACCTGGCAGGAGAAGAGGAAGACCCAAGGCCCATTTTCATCTCGAAAGATCTCAGTGAGGGGAAACAAAAGGCCTTGGTTGAGTTGATTCAGGAATTTATAGATGTTTTCGCGTGGAAGTACACAGAGATTGAGGGGTTGGATGAGGAAGTGAGCTGTCATAAGTTGAACGTCATGCCTTCAGCCATTCCAGTTAAACAAGCAACGAGAATGTACAAGCCTGAGCTAGACCTGAAGATCAAAGAAGAGGTCCAACGTTTACTAGTGACAGGGTTTATCAAGCCGATACAACACACACTCTGGCTATCCAGTATCGTTCCAGTGGGAAAGAAAGATAAAAACCAAATAAGGATCTGTGTGGATTTTAGAGATTTGAATAGATATTGTCCCAAAGACGAGTTCCCTCTACCCTCCATCGATAGCCTGATAGATGCAACGACTGGTCATGAGATGTATAGCTTCATGGATGGGTATGTAGGGTACAACCAGATTAAGATGAACCCCACGGATGTAGAGAAAACAACATTCAGAACCTTATTGGGTAACTTCATGTACAGGGTGATGCCGTTTGGACTCAAGAATGATGGGGCGACTTACAAGAGAACAATGATGGTAATTTTCTATAACTTCTTCCACAAATTTATGGAATTCTATGTGGATGATTTGGTTATCAAATTGAGGAAGGATGAGTCCCATCTGAGCGATTTGAGGAAGGTGTTTCCCGTTGTAGGAAGTTTAAATTAAAAATGAATCCACTGAAGTGTGTTTTTGGAGTGACAAGTGGGAAATTCCTAGGCTTAGTGGTTGATCAACAAGGGGGGCATATTGATCAGGATAAGAAACGAGCGATCTTAGAGATGCCAAGCCCTAGAATGACGAAGGAGCTGAAGAGTTTCCTTGGTAAAGTCTCCCACCTTAGGAGATTTATACCTATATTAGCCGAAATAACACATTCGTTGATGCAACTATTACGAAAGAACATAAAGTTCAGGTGGGAGGAGATTCACCAGGAGTCTCTCGACGGGCTGGAGAAACTGCTCATTTCACCACAGACCATGGTTCTCCCATAGGCGAGAATACCGTTGTAGCTGTACCTCACATCCACCACGAGGTCCGTGGGAGCTTTGCTGGCATAAGAAATTGACGGGCAAGAATGACCAGTCTACTACCTCAGCAGGATCATCCATGGGCCAGAAGTCAGATATAGTAGCTTAGAAAGGCATTGTTTAGCCTTAGTCTTTGTAGCATAAAAACGTAGACATTATATGCTGTCTTTTACAATTCATATTGTAACTAGATGTGATTCTATTAAGTATTTGCTAGCAAGAACTATATTGATTAGCAGGGAAGCTAGATGGTTCCTTATCCTCTCCGAATATAACTTGAAGTGCGTGGTTCCTCGCGTAATTAAAAGCCAGGCATACGTCGGTCTGTTGGCTATTTTCCCCTCAGGAACGTTTGAGCCACCCAGAGAAAATATTCTAGGAGACGACTTGCAGACCAATCACCTAGATAAAACGGATGAGGAATGGACGATGCAGTTTGATGGATCTTCAGTGGAAAGGAAGGGAGGAGCAGGGGTTATTCTTTCGAAAGGAAGGGAGGAGATTTTCCTTTCCTATAAATTATATTTCCCTTGTTCCAAAAATAAGGCAAAATATGAAGCGTTAGTGTTGGGATTTCTATAGGCTCTTTGAAGGGGGATTTATTCACTTTTCATCAAAGGGGATTCTAACTTCGTGGTTCAGCAAGTGAATGTAGAAGACGCGTTGAAACACATGAGCCTGGCACTATACAAAACAATCATCCATAGGCTTCTCTGCCAGTTCCATCGGACCAAGATCAAGAGGTAACCCAGAACAATGAACCGTCACCCAGACGCCTATGCCACCATTACTCAGAAGATGGTCATGAGAAATAATATAACTATTATTGTGATTCAATGAAGAACAGCTCCTTCGGTAGTACAATCAATTTTACCGATAGAGGAGGACGCAGACTGGAGGGGAGAGACTAGGAAGCAACTGGAGTCTGGTGAGGGAACGATGGGGCTCAGATAATTGGCCCAGTATTTTACAAACTAGGGAAACCTTTACTTCAGGAACATAGGAGGATGGCTGTCAAGATGCATCGGCCCAGAAAAACAGGGTAGAGGTTGAAGAAAGCACACGAAGATCACTGCGAAATGACTAAGATACCCCTTTACAGAAGAATTCAGAGGGAGGGATATTTTTGGCCTATTATGAAATAGAATGCAGTCGAGCTATAACGGAAGTGAGATAAATGCCAATTATTCTTTAAGATAGCTGAATGTCATTTCATGGAGGCTCAGGATGACTGGAGACAACCCTATATTGACTTCATTAAAGATGGAGTTATCCCAACGGAGAAAATTGATGCGATGGGACTTCGGCAAAGGCCCCCGAGATTCTACATTCAGGAAGGGCCGCTCTATCGAAGGGGGTACTTTAACAGGCCGTTGCATTGCATCACAAAGTAAGAAGTATCCAAGGTCCTCAAATAGGCACATGATCCAGCTCACATAGGAGGGGCTAAGTTATATAACCAATTGATGACGTTTGTGTATTATTGGTCAACGATGGAGAAAGACTCTGCTGAGTTCGTTCGAAGATGCAAAGCTTGTTAACTTCATGGAAATATTATCCATGCCCCATCAGTGGACATACACTCCCTGGAAATGCCCTATCCTTTTCACACTTGGGCTTTCGACCTAGTAGGGGTAATACATCCTCCTTCAAGGGGGAATATGTGGATACTAGTAGCAACGGAGTGTTTCACAAAGTGGGCTGAAGCAATACCACTGAGAAGGGCAACAGCGGGGGTGGTGAGCAACTTCATCAGAGAAGACATCATTTCCCATTTTGGGATCCCATAGGTTATCCTTTCAGATAATGGAACCCCTTTTGTCAATTCAGAAGTAACGATGATCACAGACAAATACTCCATTGTCCATCATACTTCGACGGTGGCATACCTAAAGGGAAACGGTCAAGCCGAAGGAATTAACAAAAATTTGGTTAATATCTTGGCTAAAACAATGGAGGATTTCTCAGGATCGTGGGATGACAAGATACCAGTCGTATTATGGGCCTATCGAACAACTAAGAGGAATCCCACAGGGTATACCCCGTTCTCTCTTATTTATGGGGCAGAGGCGATTCTCTCAGTAGAGTTAGAAGTTCCCTCTACTCGATATGCTTTGCAAAGTAGCATGCTCCCTCAGAATAGACATGTGTAGTTGGAAGCATTGGATGAACACAAAGATAATGCGATGCAACACTTTCAAATGTATACGAAATAGCTCTCCAGGGCATTTGATAACTTAGTTAGACCAAGGAAGTTCATGGAGGGAGACCTTGTATTGAAAGAAGTAGTGAAACACATCAGGGGGCTTCCTCTACCCAAGTTTGCAGCAAATTAGGAGGGACCTTTTATTGTAAAAGAGGCTCATAACTCAGGTTATTGCTTAATTTCAAAAATAGAAGAAGTTAAACAATTCAAGATTAACAATAAATGGTTGAAAGTCTATCATGTGTAGGTCGTTATGTTTGACCACTGATGTATTTGGCTGTTGTTATGAATACATAAGTTCTTTTTATGATGAGTATGCAAGTTATTTTTATAACAAATCAAGTAGAAATGAAAGAATTACAGAACTTCACACTTCACAATCTATGCAAACAGTTGTAACAAAAAGAAATGACATGAGAAAATAAATATCTTTTTCCATTCATAAACTTTGGGGCATTACAAAATTAGGAGCTATTGTCCAAGAATTACATGAGAAGAGAAGAAAAAATGTACAGAGGTTCATCGGCCTAAGAGAAACCATAGGTATGGGGAAGAGAAAAAATCTCTAGGGAGGCCCGAAGAAGCTACTTGGCAAGATTGCTAGGCATTCATAGAAACCTCCAGACTCGTTTGCGCTTGGATGAGCTAGATGAGGAGTTTCTCTCGTTTTGAATTTTTCATGCGTAGAGCTTCTTCAATGTCTCCCACCTCTTTGTCAATGGTTTCAAGAAGAGGTGCTAGCTCGGCCAACTTATCTTCCTCGGCCCGCTAGTCCTCCTGATGTTTCTGTAAGAGTTCCCTCTGGCTGTCCAGTCGTTGGCTCTTCAAAGTCTTCAAATGCATAATAAGCCAGTCAAAACAGAAGCCGTCGTGACCCAACTCCATCAGATAACCTAGAAATTGGTTAAGGAAGGTTCTGATAACGTTTGCAGTTGGAGTATTGGGAATTTCAGCAACAACGATAGCCATACCCTGAAGCCTGTAGCTCATAACTGAGATGTTTGAACGAAGGCAATCCACCGTGAATGTTTCAGGATGATGGTTCGCAAGTTGCTCAACTACCAGATGATGGTTGGCAGGCAAGGTTCGAAAAAACGCGGGGCGTGACCAAGGCGTGGAGGCCAAGCCTTAAGCCTTAGAAGCCTAGGCAGGCCTTGGCGTGAAAAGGCGTTTAGGCATTTTTTAATATATTTTAATTTTTTTTACTATGACAGGGCAATTTAAAATACTAAATTGGTACATACCTTAAAAATATGTCTAAATATTTGTAAATTAAAATACTATTTTTTTTAAATACAAAAAAAACACAAAAAACACTCGTCTTTTCACGCCTTACTTCTAAAAAACTCGCGTTTTTTCACGCCTTATCCCAAAAAACGCACGTTTTTTCACGTCTTGCCCCAAAAAATGTTGACCATCGTTGACCACGCCTTGATCCATGCCTAGGGCCAAAACTTGGCGTATCTAAAAAGCCTCGCGCCTAGGCGCGCCTTGGCACCGCCTAGGCGCATTTTTTAGAACACTGGCATTTGAGGAGAACGTTGGAGCACCATCAGGTAGAAGGCATGAGGATCCAAGTCAGGAAGAGGAAGCTCGCACCCAGATTCTCTCTCGGCAGCAGCACCGGTCGTGAAACCTTGGTCATTATGGCTAGAATCTTCTGAGACGATAGGTTCCCGATGGGGCGAGCCAATAGGCGAAAGAACTGGTGGGGAATTTTCTCGTGCAACCTGAGAAGAAGTAGAAGAAATAATAAGTGTATTAAAAAAATCTTAACAAGTGTTTTCGTTGTTAAGTCACCCATATAGGTGGGGTTTTTGGAAAAACTTAACAAGTGTTTTCGTTGTTAAGTCACCCATATAGGTGGAGTTTTTTGAAAATCTTAACAAGTGTTCTCGTTGTTAAGTCAGCGATAAGGGTGGAGTTTTTGGACAATCTTAACAAGTGTTTTCGTTGTTAAGCCACCCATATAGGTGGAGTTTTTGGAAAATCTTAATAAGTGTTTTCGTTATTAAGTCACCGATCTAGGTGGAGTTTTTTGGAAAATCTTAACAAGTGTTTTCGTTGTTAAGTCACCGATATAGGTGGAGTTTTTGAAAAATCTTAACAAGTATTTTCGTTGTTAAGTCACCGATATAGGTGGAGTTTTTGGAAAATCTTAACAAGCCTTTTTATTTTTAAGTCACCGATATAGGTGGAGTTTACGCAAAAAACCCTAAAAAGTGTATTCATTGATTAAGTCACCTACATAGGTGAAGTTTGAGAAACTGAGAAATGCAAAGAAATTAGTGAAGTACCTCAGCAGTAGTAGGAGCAAGAACGGGAGTCACCACGGGGCCCATAATGATAGAAATCGTTGGGGGTGGGCTCATTGCCTCAGTAGCTTCAACGGGGCCCTTAGCTGAAGAAGCCTCAACGGTAGGCAAACTTACTTCGCCAATGAAAGGTACTAAGGCCAACATAGGCGTATCATCCGAAGAAGATGTTGGACCTTCAAGAGATGCCCCAACGGGAACAAAGGCACCAACCTGGTCCCGAGAAACGAAAAGGCCACTAAGAGCAAAGGGTAAAGAGAGGCTTGGAGAAATCTGAAGCAACAAAGCTAGTGTTAGAGATGACAAATTAGTACTCAAAAAGATAGAAATACTTATAAATGCTACTTACCCCCGTTATGGCACTAAAGAGAGGAATTACAGTCAGAGGTCTCGCCAGTACAGGGGGAAGAAGGATGCTGGCTACCAGAGATGCCAGCTCAACCGGGGCACCCCAAAATGTCAAGGTTCAATATATTACACAGAAAGAAAAGAGGTGCAGAGAAATGTTGCCAGACCTAACAGGTAATAGATAATATGTTACCTCGGGAAAACTTTCTGCAACTGGAATAAGGGGCAGAAGAGCCTCGGGCGGAGGTTCTAATTCAGAAGAAGTTGGGGGTGGGATCATTGCCTCAGTAGATTCAACGGTAGTAGCCCCCGCAGTAGCATCTCTAGCCCGTTGGGAGGATGAACGACGATAATAAGTAAGACTTATCAGGGGGAACGGGGAAGGGTAGTGTCCGCTGGAGAGATACCACAATGCCCCCCCACAAAACGGCTTACGGGGGGCTGGGGGACTAGGCCCTTCTTCTTCAACTCCCTGCATCAAAACATTTTCTTATTAAGAAATGAGCAGATGCAACACACCTTAAGATAAGGGGAATAATAAATAGAGAATTCCCACATACCTCAGATCCAGAGGGAGAACGAGAAGATATAACCACTAGTGAAGGTGGCGAGGAGGCAGCAGCAGAGGGAGCTGGGGATGGAGGTTCCTCAAGCGTCCGTTTCTTCTGGGACTTAGTACCCAACATTTTCTTCCTTAAGATCGTTGCATCACCACTTTCAGTTACCCTTGACCTTCTTCTCCTTTTTATCGGTGGGTTAGTGGGATCAACCACGATCGTAGGAAAAGCAGCCGAATGAGGAACGATGTCAGCGCGCCATTTGAATTCGGCATTTATTCTTTCAACCTCATCTTGAACCTTCCTCCTCAGCTCTTCAGCTACCTATGGAGACATAGGAGGGGTAACAGAGGTAATAGGGAATGCCTCCAAAGGAGTTTGTGTTTGAACTCAGGCCTTAGACTTCGAGAACTTCGACATCTTGGCCTTCTTAGCAGGTGTCTGAGAGGGCCCTTCTCCCATTACAGCTTCGGTCAAAGGGGCAGTTTGTTTGGGAGCTACAATGGCTTTGGGTTTCGTGGAGACAATTGGGATCATTGGGCAATGAGGGGGTAGCTCCTGGGGAGATTCCTTAATGGTTTTACTCAAGGGAAACTTAACCTCAAGCAAGGAGTTCCCCTTAAGACCCAGTTCAGAAGAAGAGAAAGAAAGGACTGGGGGATAATGAGGGGGGGAGGGGGACTGAATGTACTCACGGATCATTTCCAACTGCCCCAAATGAAACTTGATGGCAAAGGAGGTGGGTACGTCTCCCTTCCTAGTGGCACTAGGAAGGGTGACATGGACATTGATGGTGTATGTCACACAAAGCACCGCGATTGCAGTATAGAAGGTGCAGGCTTCAACGAAAGTGTCCCTTGGGTGGTTGTCTTGAAACATAGGTCGAGGGGACCCATGATCAAACCCGAACTACCTGCTACATCTGTCAGGGTTGCAAGGCTCTGTGGTGTACGTCCATTAAGTATAGGAAGGAAGAAACCCCTAGGTAAATAGAAGCACCACGGCTTACGAGGGATCTTCTACAACTGGGATGAACTTGACCGTTGTGGCCGCAAAAGGAAAGAAATCCCAACTATGGGCAAATGCAGACTCACTATAGGGCCTTATAAAAAAAGGAGTCTAAAACATCAAAAACTTCCATTATCTCCTTTCAACTTTGTTTTTTATGAAAACATAAGAGGCGTGGGGGCTTGATACTGCCCACAGGTAGAGGAATAGACTTAGCAGCGATGGTGGGAAAATGGATATAAAGAAAGCCCGTCGAATGATGGTGTTGGAAAAATTGGCCAAGTTATAACGGCTCAGTGATCGTGTCATGTCTATGTGGGTTCGATCTAACCAGGTGTAGAGGGACCCCAAGGCGATGGCGGACAGAGGAAGGTTGAACCCCCTTGCCAAACGAATGGAAATATTTATCAGATCCCTCCTGGGTTGATCATTGGGTTTCCTAGTCAGGAAGAAGCATGAAATCAACACAAATATGTAGGTTGGTAGTTCCAGGGATGTACCTCTACCTCGTCCCATTACACCATTGACATCCTTTGGGATCGGAGCTTCAAAAAAATAATTGATGAGGGGAGTAAACGTGGCTTTGTTCGAGAAACCAATGCAACTGCGGTAGATTAGATCCAGCTCAGCTCGATCAGTAGCCTCTTCAGCATCCAGAGCCTCATCGTGGTAGGTAAACTCACCCATGGGTTCAAACCCAAGGAGTTCACAGACGTCCTCCAGTGTAACGGTGAACTCCCCCCACACAGCAAAGAAAGTGTGAGTTGTGATGTTCCATCTGTAAATAAGCACTTGTAGTGCCGCATTATGCTTAAAGAGGGTGAACTCCCCAAACCAGTAGGCTCGATGCAGCCCAACCTTTATAAGAGCAGCAGCGTAAGAACTCTGCATATGTGTATACCAGGCACTGAAATGGGTTGACAACCCCCTGGGTGCTTCGAAGTCAATATGAGAATAGGGGAAGTCACCATGGTCCAAACGAAAATAAAGAGTCCCATCTAGGGGGAGATAACCCCACTTTGATGAATACATTTCCTCATCACCCAATAGTAAAGGGTCAAACATGGATGAGAAATGGCAAGCCTTGCATGCATCAGAAAATTTATCATCTTCGTCAAAGATGGGTGCCCGATGATAGAATCGTAGTTTCTCTTGACGAGCAGCGTTTAGGGCAGCGGCGCCAAAAATGACAACAAGGGTGGCAGGTGTGGTAGGGTTGCTTGAGGAGGCCATTGCAGATGACAGCGAGGTACGAAAAAGCTTGGTAAAATATTAGAGAATGAAGAAACTAGGTAAGAGCTTGGTAAATAATGGATTTCGCACGGAGTTTCTCTCTCTAAGGAATACGGGAGCTTAAAGAAGAAGAAGGAAATGGAAGGGTTTGAAAAAAAAGAGACGTTTGAAGCCTTTTAAACTTGATTTTTTGAGTTTCCCACCATCGCACGTGCACGGCCGCCTATAATCCTTTCAAATGAACACATGGCACTTCGAGAAGTGTTTTTATGGTTGAAAAGGCAGTGCCTTGCCATTTATGAAGTGATGCCTGGGGAATAGAGAGGGTTGCCTTCTCCATCAAGTTTGAGTTTGGTACCAAATTTTTTATCAGACATATCCAATGACTCCCAACGAAGGCTGTGCCCCAACGATTCAAAAAAGCTACAATGTCCCCTCGCCACAAGTCTAAACGTTATTTAATTATGACTCAGCTATATCGGGGAGAATTTCTACTTTTTCGAACATAAGGAAACGTTATAAGTGAGAATTTCACAAGCCCCAATTATAGGGGCAGTCCTAAAGAAAACTCAGCAAGAACGACTCAATTTCACTATTTACATCAAGAACGAGTATTTGGTGCAGTTAGCAGGCCTTTCGAGAGAATTTCAAGTAATAAAGCTAGAACGGTTGAAGCGCAGTGTAAGGAAAAAGTGGCGATGTCCCTTCGTCAAATCCCCAACAAGTCGTAGTGCTTCGACTCAGGTACATCGAGGAGAATTTTACTTTTTCCTGGAGATTATAACGTTGTGGTTCTAATGAAGAAAAGGAGGCCAAAATTTTTTCACGCAGAAAAGGTTCATCGGATTGAGAAATTTTCGCGTAAAAATTTCCTGTTCCCATAATAAACCTCTCCTCGAAGGGGCAAATGTAGAGGGAGCTTGAAGTTAATCCTGAGATTAGGGATAATTCCCCAATTGGCAATAATGTTTAGGATTAAGAAATCGAGGTAGCTCATGCGTGGCAACTCAGCGAGGCAATTGGCGTGGCAACTCATACTTTAGCTTATTGTGTTAGTCATATTGTATCTTTTTTTTATATTGACTATGATCTATAACGGTTGTAATGATGTAATGAGAATAATAATGAGTTTTAGTGTGAGGTCAAACGGTACTCACGAGAGACCAAGCTTGGTAGGGCCTGGGAGAGCTTTCATGCTCTAACGAATGACCTCGACGTGAGAACTTTAGAGGGACTTGGTTTGGAGGATTGATAAGTGAGGCACCATTGGGGCTTGTCCATACCATCTTAGATATACCTGGTAAAACACTGACTGGTCATATAACCTCAAGCGGAGCAATTTGGAGTTCCACCGGGCGTTGAGTTGTGAATCAAATAGCCCTCTACTTAATATCACATCCACTATAGGTGATGTCACTAACCAGCTAAACAATGTCAGACCTGCACTTGAGTAAACCACCGTGGTATTTAGGGCTGTCAGGCAGTTGGTGAACCACCTCTACGATAACAGCCCCCTGACACACAGGGGTTAGGCAAAAGGCATGTCTTGGCATTTAATGTTTATGACGTGGAGACAACTAGTGCATCAGGTATTTAATATTTGTGACATAAAGTATGGGGGAGGTCGTTCACAGGCATTAATGGCTGAGTTTCCTCGGGGGTTATGTGGGAGGCTATTTAAGGACCCCAACCACCTCTGAGGAAAGGATGATCTTTTGAGAGTTCAGAAGTTATTACTAGAGAGAATATATATCAGAGAGAATCATTACAGACCAGAGGGTTTTACTAGCTCACCATTGTCGTTTAATACGAAGCTTTTAATACTTGATAGAGATTCTTGAGGGTGTTTGGTGTGTTTACCTGCCTACCAAGTTATATCTAGGGTGCTTACTTCTCTCTCCCTCTAGCGAAGTTACTTCTAAGTTCTTTACTACCTTCTGAGTTATACACGAGATATTTGGAAGTTTAAACCAAGTCTTCATTAAGTTTGTGTTTGCATGTCCTATCATTAATCCAAAGTTTTGGCCAATTAACTTATCATTACCATACTCAAAAGGGGTTACGCCTCCATCTTATCTAAACTACCCTCTTACATATGAAAAGAAGCAAAAACCACTCAATAGGACCCGAGGTCAGAATTTTTCCCTTCTCCCAATGAAAAATCCAAATCACAACAGTGTGTTAGAAGGTAATCTTTCTTTCGATAAAATTTCAGCACATATCTTATTTGATTCTATATCCACACACTCTTTCATTATTCATTTATGTATGAGTCGCTTGTAATTATTTTCTAGTCCGTTAGCTCATCCTTTTACTATGGAATACCAACGGGAGAAATGGCCATTTTTGTCAGGATTTGTAAGTGTTACACTTTATGCTTTAGAACTAGGACCTTAACCATGTATTCAATAGTTATTGATCTAAACTTTTTTGATTTAATCATAGGGATGGATGTATTATCCTCAAACTTTGCTCATACTAATTTCCATGCAAAAATGGTAACATTCAAGGCACCCCTTCAACTTCATTCTGTTTTCAAGGAAGAAATCCCCATCAACCCCTACTTTTTCAAATAGGTAATAAGGAAACTTACTCCCTTTCCCCCATCTTAGATGGATATATGGATGTGTTTCCCGAAGATTTACCCAGAATACCCTAACCTCGAGAGATTGAATTTTTTATCAACTTGTTACCAAATACCTCTCCTATTTTAATGCCCCCTTACCGTATGGCTCCTTTAGGGTTACGACAACTCTGAAAACAACTAGACGACTTGTTAAAGAAGGGATTTATACTCCCCAGTACATCACCTTGGGGAGCTTCAGTTATGTTCATAAGAAAAAGAGATGAAACTTTTCGATTATGCATTAATTATTGAAAGTTAAACTAGGTAAACATAAAAAACAAATACCAGGATAGGAGATGTGTTTGACCAGTTACAAGGGTTGAGAATATTTTCAAAGTTTTACTTAAGGTATGGTTATCATCAACTCCGTGCCAAGGAAGAAGATGTACCCAAAATTTCTTTTTAAACACGATATGGTCATTTTGAGTTTTTAGTCATGTCTTTTGGATTGACAAACACCCCTATCACTTTCATGGACTTAATGCATATAGTATTTCACCCTTTTCTGGATCAATTTATAATCATCTTTATCGATGACATATTAATTTATTCCAAGACCAGGGATAAACACGGGGAACAATTATGCATAGTGTTGGACACCTTTTCGTAAACATCAACTTTATGCTAAGCAGAGCGAATGTGACTTCCTCATAAAAGAGGTGAAATTACTCATACACGTAGTCACCGAAGTAGGTATACAAATAGACACGACTACCTTACTAAAATGACTTCAACCCACTACCATTATGTAATTATGAAGTTTTCTAGGATTTATCGTATACTATTAATACTTTGTGGAAGGATTTTCTAGAATTGCTGTAACTTTGATGAGGTTGACCAGAACGAATGTCTAGTTCGTAAGCACCTTCGACTGTGAACAAGCTTTCATAAACTTAAGGAAAAATTAACCACCGCCCCTGTACTAACCTTCCTTCCAGTAATAGGAGCTATAACGTTTATACCGATGATTCTCTACAGGGACTCGGTTGTGTGTCAATGCAATAAGGAAAGGCGATGGAATACGGGTCACGACAGTTATAAATTTATGAATGCCTTAAGTACATCTTCACTCAAACTTGGAGAGATTATATATATGGAGAAGAATTTCAGGTATTCTCTGATCATAAAATCCTTTAGTACATCTTCACTCAAAAGGATCTGAACTTCTAGCAGCGACGATGGATATAATTTTTATAAGATTACAAATTTAATCTACTTTACCATCCTAGAAAAGGTAACATAGTTGTTAATGCCTTAGGCCGTAAAGCCCGGGTACACATCCACAGTATGTTTGTATTCTTGGAAACCATAGGAGATTACAACCTATAGAGAGACTCCTTTGAAACTCAAATTATTCTGCGAAACATTGTAGCTCGCCCCACCCTGCACAAGAAAATCATTGACCTCCAAGACCAAGATGAATTTTTGAACTCCCAAAAGAAAAATCTCCAAAATAACCTCTCTACAAAAGACTAGACCCTAGGCCCTGAATGAGGTTTAAAATTTAGAAATAAAGTATGTGTCCCTTTAATGTCCTCATTACAGGAAGAAATCCTGCAAGAAGCCCACCATTCTAAATTCATGATTCACCCCGAAAGAACTAAAATGTATTAGACTCTCAAACAACATTATTGGTGGCCAAATATAAAAAAGGATGTAGTCCATTATGTAGCTAAATGTTTAACTTGTCAATGACTGAAGATTGAGCATCAACACCTCCACAGAATGCTCTAACCACTCCCTGTCCTAGAATGGAAATGGTATCAGATTACCATGGATTTTTTTAGCGGATTACCCCGAACTTCTCAAGATATAATTCAATATGGGTTATCGTCGCATGCCTTACAAAATTCCACTACACCAAAAGGCTAAATTGGCACCCTTGACCCAGTCACCCTTGTCATGGTCAAAGATTGTGATAAAAAACATGCATTTTTTTCACGGTCTTTAACCGTGATGAATGTGTTTTTATTATTTGTCATAGATTTGTCACGGTCAAAGATCATGATGAACTTTTAAAGTTGTCACAGTCAATGACCGTGACACGTTCGTGACAATGTTAATAACATTTCTTTCCCTCTTTTATTTCTCTCTCTCTCTCTCTCTAAGACCTGCGACTAATCTGATATGTTTCTCTCTCTCTCTCTCTCTCTCTCTCTCTCTCTCTCTCTATATATATATATATATATATATATATATATATATATATATATATATATATATATATATATATATATATATATATATATATATCTTAATTTCCTTTGTGTGTGTGTATGGAGATTTAAGGTTGGTTTCCATGTGTAGGTGTCTATGTATGTGGGCCAGTGTGTGTGTATGTGGGTTTGTGTATATGGGTCAGTTTGTGTGTGTGGGTGGGGGGGGGGGGGGGGGGGGGGGCACTGTGTGTTTGTGTGTATGTGGGGTATTGATTTCCTTTTTTATAAGATTAAAATTGGTATTGAAATTTGTAATATAATTGTGTGTGTGTGTGTGTGTGTGTGTGTCAGGGTCACTGTGTGTGTGTGTGGGGATATTGGATTTTTTTTATAGAATTAAAATTGGTAATGTAATTGCGTGTGTGATTCGGGGTCACTGTGTGTGTGTGTGGGGGGGGGGGGGGGGTTATTGATTTTTTTTATGAATTTGAAATTGTGTGTGTGTTTTGGGGTCACTAATGTAATTAAAATTTGGTTTCTCTCTTATTGTATAAGCAAAGACCATCTCTCTACCTCTCTCTTTACACACATTTAGGTACATATATATATCTATCTATCTCTCTATATATTTATCTCTCTATATCTATATATATACACACATAGAGATTGTTTAATTGTTGAATTGTTATTGACTGGTGGATTTGAACATTTAGATGTCCATTGAGTTGGTTGGCCCTAAAAATTTCTAATATATCGCATTATTATTTGCATTGTTGTTGACTGGTGGATTTGAACATTTAGATGGCCATTGAGTTGGTTGGCCCTAGGAATTTATAATATATCGCATTATTATTTACATTTTTGTTTGGGATTCTTGAATTGTTGTTGACTTGTGGATTTAAACACTTAGATGGCCATTGAGTTATTTGGACCTAGGCATTTCTAACATTTAGGGTTGTGATTAAACCGAATATAAATAAGTAATCATGCATTCACATGAGAATACATGCATGCATGTAGCCCGCAAAGAAAGTGTTATATAACACGTAACGAGGGTAAAAGGTAATAATGGGAACCACAATAGATAGACATTAGGTATCTATCAGTTCTCGTTACTATAATCTAGGCATGCATGTGTAAATTTAGATTAAGTCAACTTGTTATATGAAACTTGCTTTGGGGGGGTGCATGCATGCATGTATTCTCATGTGAATGCATGACATAATGGTTCTATAACATTTATAACTACTTTAAATTACATATAGTGCACATAGATACTAGCCTTCTAGTTCTTATGCATACACATTCAATAGCCCTTAGACCCGTTCGAGAGTCATTACCTCTGTAATGAGATCTCTGGAATTGTCCCATTTGGACAGTTTGGGACTGCATAGTTTCTGTATAATAATATTCTTAGTGGTTTAAACTGATTGTTTTTGGTGGAAGTTCAACTGCTGTATCTTAATGTTCTCTGGGTACATACTAGATGATGCGATGTTAAGTGTTATTTCAATTGATAAATGGAAATAACAATTACACTTGCGAATCTATGTCATGTACTTAGCGAACAATAAGGATATGTTGTAGAATTTTCCTCAAATTGGAACAATGTGCATGTGATGTTAAGTATATTACAGAAATATGTGGTCTTGAATGGGATTGGACCACTCAACCTTTACAATAAATGGAGGAAATAGGAATTATATTGTTTTTATAATATAACACTGAAAGATGAAATGTCAATCTTGTAGTAAATTATTTAGTGGGAACTAAATGTTCACACTTTTGTTTATACTAATCCATGAATATACACTTTTTACCCATAATAGGTGATTGTTTATAGTAGCTGTGATGGGATATCCTAGATACAAAGAGTGGATGGGTGAGACAAATAGATTAGGGTATGTGTTTCACAAAGGTGCTAATAAATTTGTGAAATACACAAGGAGATGTCATAATGATGAAAAGTTCCCGTGTCTATGTGCTAAGTGCAAGAATGGTAAGGTGTTTGAGTGGAAAATAGTTGAACTATGTTTGTTAAGATGGGGTATGCAACATAGTTATTAATTTTGGATTTTTCATGGGGAATCTAAAGTTCCTTATATCCCCAAGCAACCTTCACAACAACCTTCAACAAGTAGGATAGATGAACAAGGGATGGATGCTAATGTAGATCATAATATACTAGAGGATTTAGTTGATTATACGTATGGAGTTCATGAAGAGGAAGAAAATAAGTTCACTGACATTGTACAAGGTTCAAGTGGTCATGAAGAAATTGGGATAAACCTTGATGATGACTACCAAAGGTTAAAATTTAAGGCGCCCAATCGTTGTACTCTGGCTATGAGAAAGATCAAACAACTTTACATGCCAAGGTTAGTTTGTATAATTTGAGGACCCAATATGGTTTGCCTGACCAAGCATAATACTCTTCCAAATATCTATCCTACTATGAAGAATTGTTTGAAAGGTTTGGTAATGAAGTATAAATCAATCCATGCTTGTGTGTATGACTGCATACTATATCGAAAGGAGTATGAAAATATTGATCGGTGTCCGGTATGCTATGAACCTAGATATGTCAAATCTACTATTAAGGAATGCGTGTTCTTAAAAGTGTGAAATATTTTCCCGTTGGGCCTAGATTAAAGCATTTTTTTCATAGTGCCATGGATAACGGAGGCAATAACTTGGCGTGCTAGGGAAGAACTATGGGATAATCTCATGCGTCATACTATTGAATCTACATCTTGGAAGAGGATGAGTTTTGAGTATCCCAATTTTGTTCGAGAACAGCGTAACATTCATTTGTCAATATCAACAGATGGTTTCAATCCATTTGGAAATCTAATCACCAATCAGAGTGTATGACCAGTGACTTAGCCCCACTCAACCTCCCTCCTTCACAATATATGAAACTTGAATTTTTGATGTTATCTTTGTTGATACCTAGGCCAAAGGCACCAATTGAGGACATCGATGTCTACATGGTTACTTTGTTAGAAGAATTAAATGAGTTATGGGAAGAGGGTGTGTTAGCATTTGACTTTTTAAAAAAAGAAGAGTTTACGCTGAAAGTTATGTTGATATGGGCAATTCATGATTTTCCAGCTTATGGGACATTATCCGGTTGTGTCGTACATGGTTATTTAGGGTGTCCTATTTGTGGAGAGGAGACTGAATCTCTTCATCTCCCCGCTAGCTCAAAAAAATGTATACCATTTCCATAGGAGTTTTTTTACCCCTGCTCATAGTTTTAGATTTGAGAAAGGTTCTAAGTTTTACCTGGCAGGGTTCAAGATAAGCTACCTCCGAGAAAACTTTTAGGTTCATAAATTGAAAGTAAATCTTGTGATTATGGCCGTAATATGCGAGGAAATAATCCTAAATTGAAGAATGTCAACCATAAGAAGATCCTAACTAGGAATAAAACTGATACAAGAAAGGCATGGTCTAGGAGGTCAATTTTATTTAACTTGCCTTATTTGAAGAATAACCCAGTGCGTCATGTATTGGATGTGATACACACAAATAAGAACATCACTGAACATATTATGGGCACATGCCTTGGGGGAAGTCATTCGAAGGATGGAGAAAATGCATGAAAAGACCTTAAATCGTTGAAACTTAATCCACAACTATGGTTGAAAGAAGATAGTAGGGGAGGGACAACCTTCTGGTGCATTTACTTTGACAAGTGAGAAAAGGAAGGTTCTTTTAGACATAATATATAATTTGAAGGTACCGTCTAATTTTCCATCCAAGTTGCAAAGGATTGTGAATTATTCTACCCATGATTTACATAATTATAAGTCCCACTATTGGCATGTGAACATGCAATTGGTTCCTCTATTATTTAAGCACTGTTTCTCAAAACACAAAGATTTACGGAGGGCTATTATGCAAATTAATATCTGCTTCTCACTTTTATGTGAGAAGGTAGTCAATCGAGATCACATAGTGGTCGCAAAATTGGCGGTGACCGAAGCGATTTGTGTGTTGGAGATGTATTTTCCCTTATCATTCGGATTTGATCATTTTCTCATATACATGTTTGTACTACTACTAATAATTTTTTGTAGAATATTTCTTCATCAGGGCGTCGCGATAGTGGAGGCGACAAAGGCTCCTCGGCCACTAGGCCCCCAAAATGAGGCAAATTTGGGTCCTTCGTTGAGAACAAGACAACATTACTAGCTAAATCCCTGGAGTTGTTGAAGGTGAGCATCGGACCGGGGTACACTGATTGGAGGAACGTGCCAAATGAGCTTAAGATCACCATATGGGGGGCACTACAGGTAATGTGTTTATATTTATATTTATATTTTATATTTTATACTTTAAATACAACTATCACTTACTCTCTTTTTGGTTTGTATTTGTATGACAGGATCAATTCGGCCTACCCCCACATGTCTACGACACTACGTTGGAACAGTTGTGGGAGAAAAACATGAGGGCATGGTACTTTGGGAAGACCCGGGAGTCCATTATGAGAGTGCACGACACCATCCCGTTGAAGAAACCAATCTCATTGGCTCATTGGTAGTAGTTTTGCGATAATGAGATCGATGAGAGGAAATTGACATCTCATCAATCGGGGAGGTAAAACCAAAGAAAAAGATGGATGTGAACTACTCTGTGCGAACGGATTACGCCAAGGTGGAGCACAAGTTCGTATGTTTTTAGTTTTTTAATTTTAGTTTTATGTTATTCTAATTTAGAATTACTTTGAGTTACTTACTAACTTTGTATTATTTTATTCGAGGAGACGGGGAGTGGCCCTGTGGGTAGGCCATATAGAGTCAATACCTATGTGGCAATTCAGATGAAGAAGGGAAAGGATAAGGAGGTGTCCCCGAGCATGGCATCCACAATTGTAAGTGATAATTGTTTAATTTTTTTAATTACACTATAATTTTTTTATTAACTTAATTGACTAACCATGTACTTTTTGTCGTTTCAGGCAAAGCTTAAGGAAGTGCATGAAAAGTAGTCTGATGTTGACAAATCATCTTTGGATACGGATGTACTCAACAAAGTGCTCGAGGCGGATCACAATGGGAGGACTAGGGGGTGAGATCTCGGATGGGGAAGTCGAGAATCATCAGGATAGAGACGAGCAACACCGGGTTATCTCGTAAGGTGGACACCCATGACGATAATCTAGAAAGGTTAGAGGAGACAACCCTAGATGTGTACGCATTCATGAAGCATCAGTGGGGGTCCACCTCCGATAAGGGTAAAGGAAAGGGGAAGGGGAATGAGTTAGATTAGGACGCCACTGATCCATTTTCGACACGCACGGACTTGCCGATACGCACAGACTGGTTTCCCTTATATGATTCATTTCCCATCTTGACCCCATCGAACGGCCTATGTCAACAATCGGTTGGCCGAGCGTGTTTTTAATAGACGTATTTGGTGGCACGCTGATAGCGAGGGGGTTGAGGGATTAAAAAACCCTCCCGAGTATGTTGGTTCATGGACGTGTTATGTAAGACTTTGAGGCAAAGGTTCTCATCATGCATATTTTGACTGGAAAGGAGAATGCACCTTTGTAGTTTCAAGAATAATGCGGCGTTCGAAGAATTTGTGGTTTCTCAATTCATATGTTGTGTGGCCTTCCTTCCTCCTCTGATCTACTGTACACCCTACTGTATGCCATTATTGGTATTTATTTTATTTGGATATTGAATATTATTTGTATTTTTTGATTTGGTTATGGATATTTACATGTTGGTTTGGTTTTGGTTATAGATATTTACATGTTGGTTTGGTTTTGGTTATGTATATTCGTATTGGTTATTGAATATTGAATGTTGCTTGATATATATGTTATTTGGACAAGTTAAAATTTGCTATAACAGTTACAAATATACTGCTGGGCAGTGGCACTGGCCATACTGCCCAACGGTTTTCTTTTAAAATCTGCCCAGATTTGTCACGGACTTTAACCGTGACAAGTCCATGACAAAGGAAACTTGTCACTCACTTGACACGATCAAAGTCCGTGATAATTTTTTTTTATCACGGACTTTGACCTTGACAAGTTTAACTCCTTTCCACGGGCTTGTCATGGTTAATGTCTGTGACAAACTTGTCACGGTCAAAGGCCGCTACAAGTTCGTGACAAATCTAACAAACTTGTCATGGTATTTGATCGTGAAATATTCGTGACAAGTGTATTTGTCACCTCACCTCCTATAAGATTGGATATGGAGGCCAATATGTCCGCGTAACCATCTCATTTGGCCGTTCATGCGGGGCATTTAGCCCCCAAAACTTATCACGGTCAAAGCCCTTGAGAAGTTTGACTTGTCAAGGTTTTTTACCATGACAAGTTGGCAATTTTGGTGTAGTGTCCACCCATTTTATACCAACTTGATCCACCGATTCTTTTGAATGACTTAGTGATATCTACATCAGAGAAATTGTCCGACACCATGGTATACGTGTTCCTATTATTTCAGATCGAGACCCCCGATTCATAGGAAGATTTTGTCAAGCCCTACAAGCATTAATGGGAACCCAACTGCATCTAAGTACGGCCTTCCATCCTCAAACCGATGGACAATCTGAATGAGTAATCCAAACCCTTGAAGATATGTTATGAGCATAAATGTTAGATTTTTCAAGAATATGCAACAACCACTTGGCACTAATTGAGTTCTCTTACAACAATGACTACCAAACCACCATTCAAACCACCCCTTATAAATCTCTATACGGATGAGCCTTCGCTCACCCCTATGTTGGAATGAATTAGGAAAAATATTGTACTTGGAACCAAAATTATCATCGAAACCATAGAGAAGATACGACTTATTTAGGAATAGCATTCATCCTGGAGTCGATAAAAGAGTTATACCGATACCCGAAGAAAGCCATTAGAATTTCAAGTGGATAATCAAGTATTCTTACATGTGTCCCCAAGAAAGGGAATAATTTGATTTGGAAAAAGAGGGAAGTTAGCACCCAGCTATGTTGGTCCTTTTTTAATCATCGAATGTATTGTACCAATAGTCTATCATTTTGAATTACCTCCTGAATTAACCAATATACACGATGTGTTTCACGTTTCACAACTATAAAAGTACATCCTCGACGAAAGTTATACTATCACCTGGAAGGGCATAACCATCAACCCTAATCATGATTTTAAGGAAATTTCTATCCAAATCCTCGACCAATAATAGAAGGTCCTCTGACATAAAATCATCCCACTAGTCAAAGTTCTTTAGAGGCACCAAGGAACTGAAGAACCAACATGGGAGGCTGAAGACATTGTGAGACAACAATACACCAAGGAATTGAAGAAGAAACATGGGAGACTAAAGATGTTATGAGACAACAACACCCCACGCTTTTAATAGGTAATTTCGAGGATGAAAAGAATGTAACAACACAAACTAAATACGCATTTAGTCCCTCCAAAGTCCTAAAATTCAAAAGAAACCCTAAATTTTGTTAAATTACTAAAATACGCGAGTAAAGAATCATGTTAATCTACGCCTTCCTATATTAATTAAATCCCAACTTTAACCCAAAGTTTAACCAAATAATTTATATCTTACAAGAATATCATAGACCAATGCCTTGGATTGAAAAATTTCACAAAAGCCACTAAAACTTTCAAAAAGTAACTTATAAGCCCTAAACTCGAAACAAAAACCACCCAAGGACCAAACCAAAAACCTAACCCATTTCCAGTTCTCTCCCTGCTACTATGGTACCAATTGGACTACCAATGTGCCATATACCACATGGAGTACCCATGGTACCCATTTAACCCCACATGTACCTTGGTGGAAACTTGCACAAAACCAGGTTAAAACCACCTCCATTTCCATTAATGAAATCTCCTCCATGAACTATAGAAGGCACCATTTACCCCTAAGGAAAGATATTTTAGCTCAATACACTTTCAAAGTAAAGTTTTGAGTTTTTATGCATCTCTATCATTTAATGTGCGAATGTTTTTGCCTTCCATTTGTTTATGTTTCTGCACTTACATAGAGTAAACATATGTATATACATGTGAATGTTAGTGTGTGAATGCAGTGAATAAATTTAAAAACCAAAAAACTCCGTTGGAGCTTGAGCTTAAATGGTGGATTATGTTTCCTTGACTTTGAACAAATTTCAAAATGAGAAAACTTAAGATTTAGTCCTCAGGAACCTAGGTGTAATGTGTAATTGAACCAAAACCAAGATTTAATGCCCCAATTGAAGTTCGATTTTTTCGTGCCTAAAAGTTTCAGAACATGAATTGAGGAGTTATACTCAACCAAAATCCTTCAAACCAGGCTTGTTTCATTGAATTGTTAACATAGAATCCAACCATTATTATGCCGGAATATGAGTCATAGCTTTCAATCACTTGTTCTTAGATCACACTTTCGCCATTTTTGATATGGTTGGATTTCTCTTCAAAAATTACAATACCCACCTCAAAGACAATTCTAAAATGTCTAAAATATATAATCAAAGTTTCAAACCCTAAAGTTAAACTATCGAAGGTTGAAGGCGAAGTGGGTCACACGCGCATGAGTGGGGTCAAACCAGGCACGTGTGATGTTTGACCCAGAGCGTGAGAGTGCGTCTACAATCAGAAAAATCTTAATTTTTTTCAACATTTATATTTTTAATTTCTGAACAAAATGGTGTATTACATCACCTTATTTGGATCCATTAAAAGCACAATCTTGAGAAAACCAGTTTTAAAGTTAAAAAACCAACTTTCATTTTACACATTAACCCCTAGACACTTTTTCAAGTATTTCAAAACATTCCCAAATTTTTCCAAAAATACTTTAGGTCAAATAAAGCCATTTTTTCTCTTTCCACTAATTCCAAATCCAAATGGAAACTAAGAAAAATATTACCTTTTAAACTTTTTGAAATTATATATTATATCCACTTAATTATTTTTACACTGAAACCTATTTCAATTTATCACTCTACTGCATCACATCGGCATTATTTTAGACCTATACTACCTACTTATACTCTCCTTGATTTTAGACTATTCAGTCAACTATCGTGACATAGAAGCAGAAAACCGCAAACCGTATTTACAAAGTAGCTGATTCTATTTTCAATATTAAACAATTGAGCTTATGTCTTTTCACATTACTGTGTTGTCGTATCACTATGTGATAAATTGAACATATATCCTTATTACTAACTTTTTTGTGTAGTTCATATTTATCATGAATATTAATTTTATCAATATTCTAGTTATCCATGAAACCCGATAAACAGATACAATTTTTAAATTCAGTAAACTCCATTGAATTTCCTTAACACTTAATTGTGGTACTACCTTATATCCTGTTTAACTTAAAAGAAACAAACCATGCAATTTGTACCCATTATCAGTGAAACCCTAGAGGCACACCTAATAATTCAGGAATTAGACCCCAGTATACCACAATAGTTCTAATTGGCCTATAGCACTCAGATGGTGAGTACCTAGTTTTATTTGCTACATACATATGAGTGCCACTCTAGATAAGTGTGCCAAGCTATTTTATTATTCCCCAATTATTTGGAATTTCTTTTCCAAATGTACTATATACTTTCGATGATATCCTAACTGTATGACCACACAGTTGTAGCCCCTATAATCGATAATTTATGGGTTATATGGTTATAATCTGAACTCTTATCCTTGTAACTTAATATATTTAGTTGAAATTCACAATATTATTCTTTTACTTATAAATAGACTTCAGTATACCCTTGCTCCGAAAACGTTTACTCAATTTTACCTCAGAAAAGTATTTGAGTAACAAACATATGGGAGGTAGCAGACAAGGATGTTAGTCCCCGCTGGAATGTCTATGCTATAACTTATTAGCTCTTGTGATTCCTTTATATTTTCTATAAGTTTTTCCTGTTATGTGTGACACGTATGAATAATGATGTATTTTTGCTTATTTTAGATATATGTAATGTAATAAGAGGCCTAGCATGATCCTATTATAAAAGAATTTAAATTTCATTGTCCTTCAATTATTTCTTTATATTATTACCCCTTGGTTACCAGTAAAGCATAGAATCGGGGATGCGACATAAGGAGTCACCGACAGTAGACAAAAGGGAAGTATTGTTCCTGAAAGTCTTCTTATTGAGAAGTTTTTCTTAGTCCAACGTAGTGATCTAAGACTTTAGGCCTTCTCTCACATTTTACATCGAATCCACCTATAGTCGCATATTATTGATGATATGCTTTAGCTCTAGTTTGAAAAGGTCCCATTTGTCCTCTATCCCCAAATTTATTCAACCCCCTATGGCTGTCAATATCATCTGACATCAAAGCTTTAGTCAAGTGTCGATCCTTCAAAATAAATAAAATTATGATAATAATGCACGAAGAATTTTTTTTACTAAGTTAAAGAGAAAGGGATGCAAAAGTACCTTATATGATAAGTGGATCAACTCCTAAGAATTTTTAGAGGTCCTTCGGCCCCTCAACTTGGTCACCATCTCAAAATAATTTGTCTTGGACACGAAACAAAGTGCCTTGACTGTTGAGGCATAAGCATTCACCTCCTCAGCTGAGGGAGGCCTTGAGTACCCCGCAACCCTTGAGGTCTGCAAGCCCTCCCTCGCATCATTTGATGGCCCTTTTGATTGGATAGAGACCTTGACATCACTATTCAGACCTTCCTGGGGGGAAAACACCACCTCCTTACCTTTAGTTGAGGGATCACAAAAATCTTCATCGACCTGTGACACCCCGACTAATTAAATACCGGGTAGCTACTCCTTTATTAAATTAATACAAAATGCCAAGTTGGCTCAGTTCATAGCATCACTGTCGCAAACGTTTTAACAATTACTAGCCACCTATTATGTAAAAAGTGAGTTGTTCATTTTAATTAAATTCGGTTAACATGCAATAATTGAATTATGGAAAGTTAACATAACCAACACAACATAGTCACAATAGAATAACCATCCAATAATAATGAGTCTGGAGGAAAACTCCTCACAACAATTCGAATACCGAAATAAATAAATGCAAAGTCCGCATCACTAAAATTAATTACAACCCAAAGTCTGAAATAACTGAATAAGTAAGATGTCTTTAAAAGTAATGGGCGACATGCCCAACAAATGATAAAAACTGATAATGGAGTCAAGATCAGAAATGGAGGCGTCTACTGTCAAGTTCCTGTAACTTCCACAGCAGCTACATCACGTCACCTGAATAGAACTCCTATGCATGGTGTCCTTGTGGCTGGGCACCTAAAAGGTTTTTACAAAAATAGATTTGAAAGTAAACGGGTCAGAGCCCGATTGTGAAAATAATTCAAAAATTTACAAGTGTTTAATATCATTAAACAGTGAATATAAAGTACATGATAGTGTGTGCACTCACATGAGTTCCTCACCTCTCAACTAATTGTGCACTCCTATCGTACCCATACCCATTCTAGTTATCTCCATATCTAACTAGTCCGTTACAAAATCTAACATTACTATACGATATCCAACTTAAATTCCCAACATTTTCTATTTCAGAGTGTTATGCCTTGCTACACAGTTTTCCATATTAGTACTACTAATTACAAGGGATCTTTCATTTTTATTTTACAAACCGTTGCTATTATTTATACTCACAATTATTCAAGACAATTCATTTCAATTAACAGTATATTATTCTCATCATAAATATACAATACTGGCACCCCAAGGCTAAGCTGCGGTGCACACATACTCTGCTATCCAATCCCGGTACATCACGTACATAAGGACCACGTATTCTGAATCTCTTAGGAATCGTTTCATTAAACAACAATCACAACCAATGGAGGCGAACATAGTTCACATCACATGGGTCACGCACATACCTACGCTCCCATGATCAGCAGACTTATTAACTTCTCAATAATTCCTTCTCTGACCTATGTCCTCGAGGTACCAATCTAAATCCCCCCCGTAGGCACACAAATATTAGATGGTCCTTATCGAACGCCGACCTCCCATGATAGCAAGTACGGTAGGTATGTTATACACAGATAACTACATATAATAAGCATTCGCACATCTTAGATATCACAATATTTTATTAGTGGTATACGTCTCGTTCTTTTACCAACATTTAGTGTTTTACAACTCACAAGTCCCTGGTTGATATGTAATTAAGTTATTAACTCTTCTCACGGCGTAATTAGGTACTCGCTTCCCAATCAACAAATATCATCCGGTTTACTACGCGATTCTACGTTTCACTCTTCAATGTACCCCAATCTCCCAAGTATACCCAGTAGTTAATAAGGGAAGGTTATTCTACCATTTAAATAAGTCTACGGGATACTTGAAATAAATTCAGGCCAAAAAGGCCATTCTGTCAACTCGTTAGAAGTCTCGTTCGAACGAGGTCGTTCCAACGAGTTTCGTTAGAACGAAAGGCTTTAAACGAAATGCCAACTCGTTAGAAGTCATACTGTCATCTCGTTAGAAGTTCGTTCGAATGAGGTCGTTCGAACGACCTGGGCAGGTCTTCTAACGAGATGGCAGTTTCAGCCCAGAAATTTCCAAGTCCATTTTTCTCAATTCTTCTCTTCTCTAAATCCACCCTAAGTCCATCCAATTTATGTTTTAATGTATATAAACCATTTCTAATCACCCTAGATCATCTCTTAACATATTTTAGGGGTCAAATCTTACAAATCATCATGGAATTAATGTAAATCTCCAAATATTCCCCAAACCCTATGAACATGAACCCATAATTTTTATTATGCCCAATTACTCATCAAAAATCCATTTTTAAATCATCATATACAACTCTTCGAATATTAAATCAGTCCATTATCATTCTACATGCAAATCCTAACCCAAATTCAAAGTTTCTCCAACAATTTCATTGGTTTTCTTCAAAACTTTCAAGATAAGAAAAATTCCTACACTAAACATGGAAGAAATATTCAATGCCTTAAAAATATCAAATCACTTGCCTTAGATTGTTCTTCAGAATTGATGTTGGTGAATGAAGGTTGCTTCTCTCCTTTCTCTACTGATTTTCTCCCAAGGTTGAAGATGGTGGTTGGAGGTTTCTTTTTGAAACTCTTCAAACTCTCCTATAACTCCTGTAGCCGTCTAACTCACTTAATGCTGATGATGGGCTTAGTGGGTTCCTAAATAATATATAATTAACTCCTAAAATTCGTAGGTTTTAATTCCCATATTTTTAAAATTACCAAAATACCCCTCTAGGTTGCTGGTATGGCCAAAAAATGCCCCGGGACACAAACTAATCCCCCGGCTAGTGTTTTCTGACTATTTCGACCCTTCCGGAAATTTTGGCGCACTCAAAATGACCATTCGGTTGATAAAAAAAAATTACTTTTTAATTCAATTAATTACATTTCTGACACGATTGACACGCGCGTGCCAATTAAATTTCCCAAATTGTCGTATTGCTATCTTGTGACAATTTTTAATATTTTCAATATTCATATATTTCCATATATACACATAATAATCAAATACCAACTCACATCTCTTTAGTATTTATATCCGGATTAATTCTCAATTCATTCACATTTAATTTAATTAATCCCTTAAATAAATATCAATAAAATTTACGGGGTATTACATACTTCCCCCCTAATAACAGAATTTCGTCCCGAAATTCGAAACTAAAGAGTACCTGGTAAAAACAACTCTAGATAACATTCGCGCATCTCCTCCTCATGCTCCCATGTTGACTCCTCGGCATTATGATGCCGTCACTGAACACGTACTAACGGTACTATCTTCGACCTCAGTTTCCGCTCGCTTCGGTCCAAAATAGCAATCGGCCCCTCCTCGTAGGAACTATCGGGTTGGAGATCGATTTCCTCCAAATCAATGTGAGTATGGGCCAAATCGTCCCTAAGATATTTCCTTAGCGAGAAAATATGGAACACATCATGAATCCTATGCAAGTGCTCCGGTAACCCAAGTCTATACGTAACTGGCCCAATCTGCTCGATGATAGGAAATGGCCCCACATATCTCGGTGCCAGTTTTCCCTTCTTCCCAAAATGCATGATCCCCTTCATAGGAGATACTATGAGTAAAACCTGGTCCCCCACTTTGAATTCTCTGAATAACCTCTTGGCATCGGCATAGCTCTTCTGCCGGTCCTGAGCTACCTGAATGCGACTCCGTATCATCTCTATCCTTGCCGAAGTATCCAGAATCACTTCCGACCCAAGGAGTTTATTGTCCCCCACTTCTAACCAACATGCTGGGGAACGACAAGGTCTACCATATATACAACGCCTCAAATGGAGCCATACCAATGGTGAACTGATAGGAGTTATTATAAGTAAACTCCACCAGTGGAAGGTACTGCTCCCATCCACCCCCAAAATCTAGGATGCACATACGCAATATGTCCTCCAACATCTGATTTGTTCGCTCGGTCTGCCCATCGGTCTGCGGGTGATAAGTTGTACTCAACCGCAATTCAGTGCCCATAGCCTCCTGG
The DNA here is from genome assembly GCA_949130495.1 of Sambucus nigra. NCBI lineage: Eukaryota > Viridiplantae > Streptophyta > Magnoliopsida > Dipsacales > Adoxaceae > Sambucus > Sambucus nigra. Next base: position 212,213,754 of record OX422213.1, on the reverse strand, counting down.
AAACTCTCCCAAAACCGTGAAATAAATATCTTATCTCGGTTAAACACGATATTTAGAGGCACACCATTGAGTCTCACTATTTTCGCAATGAAAATTTGGGCATACTGTCCCGTAGTGTAGTCTGTCCTCACGGGTAGAAAATGAGCAACTTTGGTCAACCGGTCCACAATTACCCAAATGGAGTCGTGACCCCTCTGTGACTTAGGTAACCCCGTGATAAAGTCCATAGATATGCCCTCCCATATCCACGTCGGAACCTCTAATGGCTGTAGAAGTCTTGCCGGTCTCTGATGATCCACCTTTAATAGCTGACAAGTGGCGCATTTAGAAACAAACACGGCAATATCTCTCTTCATCCCGCTCCACCAATACTGATGTCTCATGTCTTGATAAATCTTATCCCCATCAGGGTGTACCGCGAACCGTGAGCCGTGCGACTCTGTCATCATCTCGTGTCGTAAGTCTTCCCCTTTCGGAACGACCAGTCTCCCATTGAAGCGTAATCCCCCGTCTGAGCTAACGGTATAGGACTCGGCTCCCTCTACTAGTAATCAAACTATCTGCTCCTGACAGAACGAGTTATTTGCCTGGGCCTTTACCACTCTCGTAACAATCTGCGGTGTAACAGTCATCACAGACATGAATGATCGGGCTACTGCATCCTGGTGTCCCAACTCCTTCCATTTATCTTTCCACACCTCTGCCACCTCATCTACTGGCCTACGGCTCAACGCGTCTGTTACCACGTTAGCCTTTCCCGAGTGATATTGGATATCAAACTGATAATCCTTCACAAACTCAAGCCACCGTCTTTGACGCATATTCAACTCCTTCTGCGTGAAGAGGTACTGTAGAGACTTGTGGTCCGTGAACCGCTGAAACTTCTCCCCCAGAAGATAATGTCTCTAAATCCGAAGGGCAAATACAACTGCCGTTAACTCCAAGTTATGGGTGGGGTAATTCTTCTCATGAGGCTTAAGCTTACGGGAAGCGTAAGCTATGTCCTGACTCTCCTGTTGCAGTACACACCCAAGTCCTTATAAGGACGCATCGGTGTAGACTAGATACTCAACTCCCGGTCTCGGCAATGATAACACAGGTGCTGAGGTCAACTTGTCCTTCAACTCATCGAATGCCAACTAACAGGCATCGCTCCAGATGAATGGCACACCCTTACGAGTCAGATGTGTCAAAGGACCCGCTATCTTTGAGAAACCCCGAGTAAACCTCCTGTAGTATCCTGCTAAGCCCAAGAAACTGCGGATCTCAGTCGGTGTCGTGGGCTGTCCCCACTCCCTCACCACGGATACCTTTCCCCGGATCAACAAATATCTCCCGATCTGAAATGATATGCCCCAAAAACTAAACCTCCTTCAGCCAAAATCCACACTTCTCGAACTTTGCATAAAGCTCATTCTGACGCTGCGTCTGCAAAACCCGTCTCAAATGCTCGGTGTGCTCCTCTTCTGTCTGGGAGTAAACCAGAATGTCATCAATAAAGACAATGACGAACTGGTCTAGAAACTCTCTGAACACCCTATTCATTAAGTCCATAAACACGGCTGGAGCATTGGTCAAGCCAAAAGGCATAACCCAAAACTCGTAGGAACCATATCTCGTCAAGAAAGCAGTCTTCGAGACGTCCTGCTCCCTGATACGCAACTGATGGTATCCCGATTGCAAATCAATCTTTAAGAAGAATAAAGCTCCTCTCAGTTGGTCGAATAATTCATCGATTCGAGGCAACGGATACTTATTCTGTATCTTTACCTTATTCAACTCTCGGTAATCTACACACAACCTCAACGATCCAACCCTCTTCTTTACAAACAACCCAGGGGCACCCCACGGCGAAGTACTCCTCCGGATAAACCCCTGACCCAATAACTGCTCAACCTGATCCCGTAACTCTCTCATCTCTACTGGGGCCATACGGTAAGGTGCGCGAGCAATAGGCCGAGTGCCCGGTGTTAAATCGATCACAAAATCTATCTCTCTACTCGAAGGTAGTCCAGGTATGTCCTGAAATACATCAGTGAACTCACTAACAACGGGTATCGCATCGAGTGGTATCACAACTTCCTTAGAGGTCTCCTCCTCTATATAGTACAAATAAGTGGACGATCCTCCCTCGGGGCGAGGCATCGCCACTAAAAACATCTCCTGCCCGGGGATGGCAAAGATAATACTCCTACTAAAATAGTCAATTATGGCTCGGTACGCAACTAGCCAATCCATACCAATAATCGCATCATACTCAGTCATCTCTAACACTAACATATCCACGGGTAAAGTAAACCTCCCGATCTCTATACCCACGCCTCTATAAATAAGCAAAATCATGGAACCCGTACTCAATTGTGAATCTACACAAGTAACCGTTCTCTCTACGGTGTCTAATAACCCAATAGTGCGTGCAAATCTCGTGGCAATGAAGCAATGTGTGGCCCTCATATCAAATAAAATACGCCCCATAGTCCCCTGAATAGAGAACATACCCTCAATGGCAGGTGGATCCTGTGGGGATGCGGCATGCTGGAGCTGATACACTCTCCCATACTGAAGTTGTCCCTGCTGAACTGGGACCGCTGGAATGGGTGGTAACGCTGCCATCTGTGGTGGTGATGGGAGGGCGACGAGAAACATAGGCCTCTATGGCTCGTGTCGAGCACCCTGCTGCTGTTGCGGTGGGGCCCTGCCCCGATCAGGACAATCCTGGAATTTGTGGCCAATCTTGCCACAAGTGAAGCACTTCCTCGGAAAATTTCCCCCTCGTTGTCCCTGCTCCCCACGGCCCTGATGGCCGTTACCATTTCTCCCCTAACCGTGCTGGCCCTGCTGAAACTGCTGCTACTGACCATTCTGACCCTACTGGCCCTGATGGTCGTTCTGACCCTGATGGCCATGCCTGAAACCTCCCCGTCCACTTCTGAAACCCCCAGATCTGAATCTCTTATGATCCCCCTGTTGGGAACCCTGGTCACCCTGCCTGTGCTGTCCCTGAGCAGATTGTACCCCGCTAGTACCATTTCCCCCATTCCTGCCCTGATGGGTGGACTCTCCTAATTTCTTTCTCTCAGACATGTGGAAGCGATGATCCTGGCAGTGTAGTAGTGCAACGTTAATCACATCAGAATAAGTGGCCAACGAGAGATTCCCCAATAAGTGTTGACGGATCCTCCAAGTCAATCCATCCGTGAACTTCTAAATCTTCTTGTCCTCAGTCAGTATCTCATCGGGAACAATGTTCAAGAGATTAGTGAATTCGGCCTCATACTCAGCCACGGTCCTCCCCTCCTACTTTAAGTTCATCAATTTCCTCCTCATTTCAGTGTGAACAGGTGACGGAAAATATTTAAGGTCGAACCGCACCCAAAACTCCTAAATGGAAAGGGCGTCCCTCTCCTCTGCGGTGGTAATGGACTCCCACCACTGCAATGCAGATCCTACTAGCTTGAAAGTAGCCAGTATCTTCTTTTGAACATCTGTGCACTCGTACATCCTTAAGTGCCTCTGAATGTCCTTTCTCCACTGACTGGATACCACAACATCGGAGCTACCTGCAAACTCCGGAGGGTGTGCTTTCTGAAAAGTATCACGGACCCGTTCCCAAGCAAATGGGAATGCATGAGCCTGAACTGGCGCCACTACTGGCACCTGGGGTGGTGCCTCCTGTACAACGGCTAGGGCGTCATTTACCGCTTGGGCTACAATAGCTGCAACCTCGATGACATGCATAGTGCCCTGAACTGGTGCAGGCTGTGGCTCTGGCTATGCATCCCTAGGAACTCGCTGCGCACATCGTGGAGGCATCTGAAATGAGAGTAAAGTCTTATAATTTTGCAGTTATTATCTTAAAATAGCTGAAGAGCGAAGCATACACAAAAGAATACAACGATCCTAAAATATAGGGCTCTATATAAAAAAAAGCTCAGCAAAAACATAACAAGCCGTACAGATCCTAAGGACACTAGAACCTGATGCTCTGATACCACATGTGACACCCCGACTAATTAAATACCGGGTAGCTACTCCTTTATTAAATAAATAAAAAATGCCAAGTTGACTCAGTTCATAGCATCACCGTCGCAAACGTTTTAACAATTACTAGCCACCTATTATTTAAAAAGTGAGTTGTTCATTTTAATTAAATCCGGTTAACATGCAATAATTGAATTATGAAAAATTAACATAACCAACACAACATAGTCATAATAGAATAACCATCCAAGAATAATGAGTCTGGAGGAAAACTCCTCACAACAATCCGAATATCGAAATAAATAAATGCAAAGTCTGCATCACTAAAATTAATTACAACCAAAAGTCTGAAATAACTGAATAAGTAAGATGTCTCTAAAAGGAATGGGCGACATGCCCAACAAATGATAAAAACTGATAATGGAGTCAAGATCGGAAATGGAGGCGTCTACTGTCAAGGTCCTGTAACTTCCACAGCAGCTACAACACGTCACCTGAATAGAACTCCTATGCATGGTGTCCTTGTGGCTGGGCACCTAAAAGGTTTTAACAAAAATAGATTTGAAAGTAAACGGGTCAGATCCCGATTGTGAAAATAATTTAAATTTTTTTGCAAGTGTTTAATATCATTAAACAGTGAATATAAAGTACATGATAGTGTGTGCACTCACATGAGTTCCTCACCTCTCAACTAATTGTGCACTCCTATCATACCCGTACCCATTCTAGTTATCTCCATATCTAACTAGTCCGTTACAAAATCTAACATTACTATACGATATTCAACTTAAATTCCCAACATCTTCTATTTCAGAGTGTTATGCCTTGCTACACAGTTTCCCATATTAGTACTACTAATTACAAGGGATCTTTCATTTTCATTTTATAAACCGTTGCTATTATTTATACTCACAATTATTCAAGACAATTCATTTCAAGTAACAGTATATTATTCTCATCATAAATATACGATACTGGCACCCCGAGGCTAAGCTGCGGTGCACACATACTCTGCTATCCAATCCCGGTACATCACGTACATAAGGACCACGTATTCCGAATCTCTCAGGAATCGTTTCATTAAACAACAATCACAAACAATGGAGGCGAACATAGTTCACATCACATGGGTCACGCACATACCTACCCTCCCATTATCAGTAGACTTATTAACTTCTCAATAAGTCCTTCTCTGACCTATGTCCTCGAGGTACCAATCTAAATCCCCCCCCCCCCCGTAGGCACACAAGGATTAGATGGTCTTGATCGAATGCCGACCTCCCATGATAGCAAGTACGGTAGGTATGTTATACACAGATAACTACATATACTAAGAATTCGCACATCTTAGATATCCCAATATTTTATTAGTGGTATACTTCTCGTTCTTTTACCAACATTTAGTGTTTTACAACTCACAAGTCCCTGGTTGATATGTAATTAAGTTATTAACTCTTCTCACGGCGTAATTAGGTACTCGCTTCCCAATCTACAAATGTCATCCGGTTTACTACGCGATTCTAAGTTTCACTCTTCAATGTACCCCAATCTCCCAAGTATACCCACTAGTTAATAAGGGAAGGTTATTCTACCATTTAAATAAGTCTACGGGATACTTGAAATAAATTCAGGCCAAAAAGGCCATTCTGTCAACTCGTTAGAAGTCTCGTTCGAACGAGATCGTTCCAACGAGTTTCGTTCGAACGAAAGGCTTCGAACAAAATGCCAACTCGTTTTAAGTCATACTGTCATCTCGTTAGAAGTTCATTCGAACGAGGTCGTTCGAACGACCTGGGCAGGTCTTCTAAAGAGATGGCAGTTTCAACCCAGAAATTCCCAAGTCCGTTTTTCTCAATTCTTTTGTTCTCTAAATCCACCCTAAGGCCATCCAATTTATGTTTTAACGTATATAAACCATTTCTAATCACCCTAGATCATCTCTTAACATATTTTAGGGGTCAAATCTTACAAATCATCATGGAATTAATGTAAATCTCCAAATATTCCCCAAACCCTATGAATATGAACCCATAATTTTTATTATGCCCAATTACTCATCAAAAATCCATTTTTAAATCATCATATACAACTCTTTGAATATTAAATCAGTCCATTATCATTCTACATGCAAATCCTAACCCAAATTCAAAGTTTCTCCAACAATTTCATTGGTTTTCTTCAAAACTTTCAAGATAAGAAAAATTCCTACACTAAACATGGAAGAAATATTCAATGCGTTAAAAATATCAAATCACTTGCCTTAGATTGTTCTTCAGAATTGATGTTGGTGATTGAAGGTTGCTTCTCTCCTTTCTTTACTGATTTTCTCCCAAGGTTGAAGATGGTGGTTGGAGGTTTCTTTTTGGAACTCTTCAAACTCTCCTATAACTCCCGTACCCCTCTAACTCACTTAATGCTGATGACGAGCTTAGTGGGTTCCTATATAATATATAATTAACTCCTAAAATTCGTAGATTTTAATTCCCATATTTTTAAAACTACCAAAATACCCCTCTAGGTTGCCGGTATGGCCCAAAAATGCCCCGGGACCCAAACTTAACCCCCGACTAGTGTTTTCTGACTATTTCGACCCTTCCGGAAATTTTGGCGCACTCAAAATGACTATTTGGTTAAGAAAAATAAAATTCACTTTTTAATTCAAACAATTACATTTCTGACGCGACTGACACGCGCGTCCCATTTAAATTTCCCAAATTGTCGTATTGCTATGTCGTGACAATTTTTAATATTTTCAATATTCATATATTGACATATATACACATCATAATCAAATACCAACTCACATCTCGTTAGTATTTATATCCGGATTAATTCTCAATTAATTCACATTTAATTTAATTAATCCCTTAAATAAATATCAATAAAATTTACGGGGTATTACACAACCTTTGAGCACAAGAGTTTTAATTATCTTGGAATAGAAGGATCACATAGGTTTGCCCAAGAGGTCTCACATTCCCTCGAATGTGTTTTCAGCAAGGGCATGGTTTTGGTTATAGACTCCATCACTGATCCTTTACTTGAGTCGGACACCAGGTTTGCCTCTTCCAATATCTTGACCCTAAGAATTGGAAGGTCCACTAAGCTAATTGACTTCAAGCGTTTGGTGGTCTTTTACCTTTTTTTCTTACCAATTATGATCTCATCGTGAATATATTTGTCAAGATGCCTAGTTATCCTTCGTTCCTTTTGTTCATTTACTGGGTCAGTGATAAATCAGAGTTATCTATAAAATAACTATGAGTGAGGAAAATTATAGGGAAAAGAGAGGGCATGCTACTTACTAGGGGAACAATATGACTAAAGAATTATGGGCTCATTGGCTAAGTAGAAGATCTCTTCAATCTTTGGGGGAGCATGATCTTAACTTTAGGCATATCGTCTTCACCCTCTGAAGCCTCAGGAGGCTTTGTAGAGACCTTAATAACTTCCTTTCGCTTCTGGGACACGAATATAAAAGTCTTAGACTCTATCATACCCCCAACCATGATTTTAGGAACCATATGGGACCCTGTAGACATCAGAGGCTTTAACTCAGGTCATAAACCATAATTAAAGAGACGCTTGGCCATGACAAGGACTTCGAAGAGGACACGGGCCAATATCAGGGCATCAAACATCTTGTCCACCTCCTCCCGAGATGGCTCAATAATCACGATAAAAGATAAAATATTATTAAAGATCCTAATAGATACCAGGAAAAATTTATAAATATAAGCAGAGGTGAAACTTTGACTCAATTACAATTAAAGGAGTTCACCAAATTGTATGGCAACCAATCGGCTCAGTAGGGTTTGGAGTGGCCCAATCCTCACTAGCAAAGAAGAATATTTCCTTCCATTTTTGGGTGCATTTTGTTTGTCCTTGGTGAAGACTGAAGTAGTCCTATGGGCTAGGAACTTCGAACTATTGTCCTTAGCTTGCCCTTTCTTGATTACTAAAATCTAAAATTACGGCCAACAGAAATCTCTAGGAGTTGGCTACTAACTGACCAGGAGCTATCCCACTAGCCTTTAAGATCCTCACCATAAGGAAAAACTAGACCCATATTAGAGGAACTTCTAGTTGGAACATACATTCTCAAAAAAAGGACTAATCCATATCATTAGGCTTTACAACCCTCAGGGTGACAGCTTTTGGAATCTGATAGTTCTTTCGAATATCTACTAAGTCATGCTTATTAATCCTAGAGGCGAAATGGGCCTTATTACTGAAGTTAAGATCATTGACCGCCAAGTAATTGACCACCATAGTACCATAATGGATAGCCCAAGTGGAGAGATACCCATATGCCTCATTTTTTCTTGGTCGGAGGATGGGAGACATAAGGACAATGCCACATAAGGGCTTTGGAACTACGATCTTCGAAGGGGAAATATTTTTCGACACACATTACTAATGAAAAAGGGTTTTATTGCTCAAGAGAATTCTAAAGAGATAATAAATATATGAGATAAATGGTGAAGTTCAAACTAGTCCAATGGGTTCTTTTATATCCCCTAAGGCCTAGAGTTCTAGCTCCTTCAGCCTCCAAGACTAGACGATTCAATCCCCCCAATCACATGAATGCTTTCTTTTCCTAAAACTTGTCCACGGGAACGTACAAGATCCTTCCCAATGCAATAAAATTATTATGATAATCTCAATAGTTAGTTATAACTCTACCCCAACTTTCGTAAATAATTAAGTGTTTCCCCTTAGTATATGAAAGTCTCTTGGTCCCCTCGACTACCCTCAAGCAAGAACGGAGGGTCCAAGCACGATCTGTGACCCCAGACGGACCACTGCTTGGTCCCTAAGACCTCCATTATTCTAAAAAAAGGTCATAATATGTAGAAGACCTTAGTCATCCCTCCCACCTCCTAGAAGGGTCAATCGTTATAACATGCTTCTACGGCCAAGCCTAGAGACTGCAACACTAGAGTTTCTCCATGACTGAAAGTAAAAAAATCTCTTTCTAAAGATAAATAACCTCCTAAGTTCACCTAACTCTTATCAGTAAGGATATCATCACGTAGTACCTCTAAATTAACTTATGACCGTCCTAGGGTAGTTCCAGACCTCCAGGACCTCCTGTAGAGATTTTGTGACTAGTCTGGCAGAGAAGGTAGAAAGAATAGCATTATTCCACCTAATTCCACCACTCAAGTAAAATTCGATTGAAAGTTTCTATTTTCATTTAGTGATATCATCAACTACCTTACACCATCTGCAAATACTTTGGCTAACACTCCACCAACTTGATGGAATCGACAGACCTCAGAGGCACCACAACTTGCTATGACATTCCACTCATTCTGTGCCCTAGAGTTTTCCATATAAAAGGAATGCTGGTGAACGATTAAAAGGAAAATAATCTTAAGCAATACAAAAGGTTAATACATTCAAGAAATCATACTCCTAAAGAACTAAGAGTCTTATCATTCATTAGTGTTTACTCTTAATCCCATTATCTCTCAACCCATTGTTCAGGTCACACACTCTGGTAAATTAAATCACTTCTAGTTGTCTTATAATTTGTATATCTTTTCAATACTCAGTAACCTTTAAATAAGTCCTTTAGTTACATCCTAATGTCCTTTAAAATCTTAACCAAAGTCGCAAGACCTTAGACTCTTTTGACCAAAGCAGAAGAGGTTCCCTAGATTGTAATATCTCTTTTATTATATAAAAAACAATATAAAATCAGTTGAGAATGGATATAGTATCCTAATCTAATGTCCGAACCACTTTAAACAATTTTGTTACACTTTGACACTTCTCCCTTTTTACTTTCCCAAGGGCTAGAAGGAAGCGCATGTGCGTCGTCACACACGATTTCTACACCCAACAAGATGTGAGTATGATGCTAAAAGATAATTTCTTGGTGCTGTTAATTTTTATGCGGAACTTTGATTATTTAAAGAAAATAATTAATATATTCTCTCAATAATTTAATTATATTCATTGGAAAGTTAATAGCAAGGGTATGGGTTTTACTGTGTTGAAACAAAGCTCGAATATAAAAATAATAATTAAATGGTATAGATATACTCTCATTAAGATCTACTTTGCATTCACATTAACTAAATATTATTATGGAATGCACTAAAAATTATGATATTTTTATTTACTTTATATAAATTACTGGAAAAATCATATTGTCATAAACAAAGTGATATTTAAGAAGACAATATCATAGTTATTCATTAAGGATACTTCTACTAATACACTTGACGGAATATTTAGGAAAAGAGATAGCTTTGCAAAAAAGTGTTATGTAGAGTCTCAGATTAAAAATATATCTCCAATAAAAAAGAATCATTGAACATAATGTCTCAATGAAACGAAGGATAAACCTAACATGCTAATCCATGGTCATAAATAAAGGATACGAATAAGAGGAATCAAATTACACTTCCCACAAAGAAAAGATTTATGTAAAGTTATGCCAATAATGTAACTCATATAATGAAGATGGACCTTTTATCTCAACAAGAAATGAACTCATGTATAATGTCAACAAAGATGATATTATGCTAATATGTGATGAACTAAACAAAATGTATGCATGTTGTTATTAGGCATGATGAGGGGGATTTTTAAACGACAAGGAGCATGCGATAATTATCGAACATTGGCAGACAAGAAAGAACGACTCATGTACAACTACTGATCTTCAATGACTCACATAACTGAAGGTTTTTTATCCCAAGATGGATGAACGGTCTATCTTGATCGAACCACAAAGTTATGGACTTAGAGGACTTCGTCAACAAATCTACAACAGTCGAAGACTCAATACTCTTCAATGCATGATCCTTTGTAACTAACCGAACTCTCATCTTTAGCAGTTCTAATGCATTTGAACCTTCAAAGAATTAATAAAAGTATATGTTACCAATGTATATAACAACGCCTTTTGTTACGAAAAAGTATCGTGAGAGATTCGAACACGTGTCACATCTACATTTGAATATATCAAATCTGCATGCTAAAAGTGAGGGAGAACATTGTAATAGACTGTGTATATAAAGCCTCAGGTAATAATGACAAAAGTAATATAATATCTTTACAACTCTATAATCAAGAACCTCCCCCATATTTAAAAAGAAAAAATCTCCTTCACCTTCACCCGTGGACATAGGTAGAGACCATCCGAACCACGTATATACATTGTCTCTCACTATCTCTCAACTCATTTTGTTTTATCTGGCATTATAATTTATTATTCTGTAAAAGAAATCATTTTTTTATACAAACATAATTGGAGTTGTGTGAATGAATGTTTCCAAGGCCATGAATAAAAACTAGGTGACATGGGCCATTGAAGGCCTCAGAGAGTAACAAAAACATCTCCAAGATTAACTCGCAGAGTTCCTAAACCTTTCGCCTTATCCCTAGAAACTACCGGAGCAACAGGTGAAGTAGGATCCTCATGTAGAACAGAACGAGGAGAACCAGGTGCCTCTTTTATTGCTCCATGCACTCTCCTCCACCGTATATCGGGTATCAGCTTTCAGTGATGTCAGAATCCCACCGTCCAATGAGGTAATCAAAGAAATCGATAAGTAATCACTATTTAGTCTAGAAGTCATGAGCTATCCTATACCATCAATAATCAAGCCCCTTAGGACGGGCTCTTTCAACGGTAGCTCAGACCTAATAGACCACATCTACCACTATGTGGAATATATGGACTTTATGACTAGTAATGACCCAATAAGGTGCAGAGCGTTCGCCACCACGCTGAAGAGGTCAATAAGGACATGGTTTAGTCAACTACCTCAATAATCCATCACATGAATTACGGAGCACTACGAGCATTTTGTTCATCATATTATCTAAAGTGGGATCCATCGAAAGATAATCAATCATTTGTTTAACATCCTGCAGAGTAAAGGAATTTTTTTTTGGAGAATATATCAAGAGAATTAATGATGAGCTTCTTCTCATCGATCTTCCTGACGAAAAGGTATTAATGTTAACTTTATTAAGAGTATTATCTAGTGGAAACACCATTTATTCGTTGTCCAAGAACCCTCCCATGAATATGACAGAGCTCATGGGGAAGGTGGAAACGCATATTCATGCTTAGGACGTTCTCAAACAGTTGACAATCAAGCCACCAATCCAAAGAAATTAGGGAAAGGAAGTACGAAGATGAGCATGAAAAGAGAAGGTATAAAGAGGAAGGAGGAAAAAGAAGGTCATCGGTTATGAGGGGAGCCCCTTGAGTGCATCAAACTAGAATTGAGAAGGTCACTCCTCTCAACACCACTATAGGAATGGTTTTGAACATCATGGTGGACCTGAGGATGTTAATGGTTGAGCAAGATGAAAAACTACCCGATGAATACTAAGTCGCACCTATACTACTAACTCCATAGATTTTATGGCCATGGAACCAAAGACTATCTTCATATCAAGAGTGATATAAAGGCACTGGTGCAGAGAGGATACATGAGGGAATTTTTCTAGAGGTGGATATATTAGTAGGAATTGCGATGTGGAAAAAGGTAAGAGACGGGAAGAAGGAGCCGATAAAAAGATAGAGAACCAATAGAGGAATAAAGAAGTGATGTAGCAGTAGTCAAAGGATGAAGGAAAATCGGAATGATATCGGGTGGATTTATAGCAGGAAGAGAGTCTAATTTGGCCAAACGGGCCTACCAGAGTAAAAATAAAGAGTTATTGAAAGTTCAAGGGGGTAAACCCATCAAAGACTGGGAAGATATTATTTTTATGCCTGAAGATTCCAGAGACCTCATCACGCCCCCACGAAGATCCCTTTTTGATAACGATGTAAATCTCTAATTAAACAATAAAGATACTTATAATCGATATAGGAAGCTCAACTAACGTTATTTACTACGAGGGCTTTGAGAAGATGAAGCTACAAAAAGTGCTGCTGAAGCCAGTACCAGGCCCATTATTGGGCTTCTATGGAAAGAAGGATTACCCAGAGGTCTCGGTGGAGTTACCATTCACCATTGTAAAAGGAAATTGGTTGGTTACCCTTTAAGTGGAGTTTTTTATGGCCAGGTCACTTCAGCCTACAACGTTTTCATAGGGAGAACAACCCTCAGCTGCTTCGACGTGATCCTATCAATCAAATCCCTAACCATTTAGTTCCCAATGCTAAAGAAAATGGAGATAGTGCGAGGAAGTTAGCCACAGTCCCCAAGCTGCTATCTCTCATCTTTATAGAAAAAGGGAAACCTTTAATGTTGATGGACTGATTACAGGGAGAAGACCACTATGGGGTCTCGAGTGGAGATCTGATACCTATCCCCTGTATAAGGGTTGCCTAGAGAGGTTAGTGTATAATATCATAAGTATCAGAAGATCTAAGAGAGAGGTCAACCCATTTTCTTAAAGAATATCATAATACATTCAAATTGAGTCACAAAGACATCCTCAACATTGATGGCTCAGTAATAACCCACCAGTTGAAGTCATATCCAACCAAACGACTTGTTCGGTAAAAGATGAGGGCATTCACCTCAAAGAGGAATCAAGACACCCACAGAGAGGTGGGAAAACTGTTAGAGGAAAAGTTCATTCGAGAATTCAAATACCCCGAATGATTATTGAATGTAGTGATGGTGCATAAGACGAGTGAAAAGTGGAGGTTTCCCATAAACTACTCTGATTTGAATGATGCCTACACAAATTGACCCGTATCCTTTCCCAAGGATAGACAGCCTAATGGATGCCAAAATAATCCTTTAATACACTTCTTTACGGATGCATACTTTGTATACAATAAGACCCAAATGCACGCGGGAGACAAAGAAAAGACTTCATTTATGACTAGTCGGGAAACTATTTGTCAAGGGAATGTTGTTTGGGTTAAAGAATTCTTGGGAAACTTACCAAAGGGTTCTCAACTGAATGTTTGAACACAATATATTCAAGACGATAGAAGTCTATATTAATGACTTATTGGTAAAAATTCTAATGGTGGAGGAACACATAATAGATCCGTAGGAAATGTTCAAAGATTCTTCATTCATATGGGATGAAGCTGAATCCCTAGAAATGTTCATTTGATATAGATTTGGGAAATTTTAACGGGTTAATGGTGACACAGGGGGGGGGGGGGGGTAGACGTGAATACTGAGAAGATCTAGTTATCCAACTATAAGGAGCCCAATAACGGCGAATGAGGTACAATCACTAGTAGGTAGGGTAGCCGCGCTAAACTGGTTTGTAAGTAAGGCCACAAATAAGTGCATCTCATTCTTTCAAAAAGTAAAAAAGGACACAGGTAAGTGCATACCATTCTTTCGAACACTAAAAAAAGGGATTCACGTGAACATACAAATGTGAATGATCTTTTTAAGACCTATCGGACTAACATTCCTCTCCTTTTAAAACCAAAATTGGAAGAAGATCTATACATCTACCTCGTTGTTTCCTCAATGAAAGTTAAACCAATTTTAACCGGAGATGATAAAGGGATTCAATATCTGATTTACTATATAAGTTGGGTTTTTATGGGGGCTGAGTCGAGATACCCGATCCTAAAAAGTTAGCATTCATACTAATTACAGTGACCTAAAAGTTGAGACCGTGATTTTAAGCACACATGATAGTTATTCTAACGGATTTCCTTCTCAAAAAGGTCCTCCACAAACCAGAGGTATTCAAAAGACTCAAGAAATGCTTAATGGAACTAGGAGAAGATAACATACATTACAGACTGAAGCTGTTAGTAAAGGGAAATCCATTACTAATTTCATTACATTATTTTTGAATGATGGAAAGGAGAACACGACTTGTAAAATTGATTAAGGTAAACCAATATCGATGATACATATATACGAATCATCGAACAATAACAAATGTGGGGGCGGGGATGATAATCAAAACATCGAGGGTTCTAAGGTAGAATACGCATTTTGTTTTAACTTCATGGCTTCTAACAATGAAGCCGAGTACAAAACCCTAATAGATGGGGCATCAATCACTCTCTCCATCAATGACGATAGGTAGAAATTTTTAAATGACTCAAACATCGTGTCCAATAGGTGATAGGGGATTCTAAAGTAAAAGGAAAGAATATGATATCCTACCTAATGAAATTTCAACAGATAGAGAAACACTTATAGGTTTTCAACATCAGGAAAATCGCGAGGGAAAAGAACACTAAAGTCGACCACCTAGTGAAGCTGGCCTCAACTGATCATGGGAATCCAGTGAGAAAAATCTTGGACGAACTGAGCACCCACACCGAAAAGGAGAAAGCGGTCAGACTAGTAAGCTGGGCCCAAATGGATGGATAAATACATACCAGATGAGTTGATAGAGATGAAAAAGGTACAAATCAAGGGCACCAAATATCTAATGTACGAATGGGTATTATACCGTAAGGGTTTACTCGAGGTTGATATGTCAATGTGTCCATCCAATCGAAGAAAGAACTATCATTTCCAAATGGCATGAAAGTGCCTGCGTGGGATATCATGGAGGAATGAGCTTAGCTCAGATATCCATAACATGAGGATATTTTGATCAACAATGAATAAGGATACCGAGGCTGTGTGAAGATAAGTGACAAGTTCTATAGAACAACTAATTACATTCAATAACCAATCTAAGAATTGATGGAACTTGTCTCTCCCTAGACATTCGTGTAATATGGGATGGATATCCTCAGCCCATTCCCAATCTATGAGGGTCAGTACAATTTCCTACTAGTAATGATTAATTATTTAACTAAGTGGGTGGAGGCAGAACCACTGTCTAGGATCACTAATAAAAAGTTCATTCGTTCATATGGAAGTTTATAATTAGTCAGTCCGATATAACAAACGTTATAATCTTAGACAATGTAAGACAATTTTATAGTGTCCAAATTGATAAGATATGTTACAGTTCACACTTAATCACTACTACTCATCCTCAAAACACCCCAAATACAATGGTAAAATCTAATTCATGGTCAGAACACTCCTTCATGGGATTAAGACATATCTCAACAACTGAAAGGTCCTCTGGGTGGAAAAACTAACCTTAGTCTTGTGGGCCTACGGAATGACAACGAGGGGTTTAAAAGGATTTACTCCATTCAGCCTAAATTATGAAACCAAAAAGGTTATCTCGATTGAGATAGATGTCCTGAGCTTGAGGGTAAAGTGTTTTAAGGAAGAACAAAATGATGAATGACTTCCCATGGATAGAGATCACTTGGACGAATGAAGGGAGGAAGCGGTAATGAGGATTTCATCAAAACAAAATAAAGAATAACTCTACTATAACCAAGGAGTCAAGAATCAGAAGTTCCAAGTTGGCAATCTGGTACTAAGGAAAATGATCTAGTCAACCAAAAATCCCACTCATAAAAAAGTTGACAAAAAAATAGGATGGTCCATATGTAGTGGCTCGCATTCTCGGACCAAGAACCCACGGTATCAAAGATTATAAATGCCAAACCTTTCTGTGTCTATGGAATGTTAAAAACTTGAGGTGGTTGTATCAATAGATGACGGTCAAAAGATGGATGGAAATACCATTCGATAGTAGATATTATCTTTCGTTTCTTATATATTTTAATTTCCAAGTGTATCCTTTGGTAGACTTTGTTATGCATCTTTTTTATTGTTATATCTTAAAGATAGTTTTGAACAAAATCATTGTTAATAAAAGGATCCTTTTCAAATGATTATGTCTCCATATGTTCAAGTCTCCTGCAAACTATAATTCTCCTATACGCCTAAGCGTTCAGTTCGTACTAGATTACAAACCGACCATTAGGAGGAAGAAGGATAAAACTATATGGAATTTTGGTACACCTTTCAAAGTATCTTAGCCTTTGCAAACCCAATTTAGATGATCCCCAAGTTAACTTCTGGCTCCCAGATCTGATCTAATTTGCGAAGTGAGGTCGTTCGAGTATTATAGGCTTAACACTGAGTCAATAAGGGTTGTTTATGATCATCCGATTCATTTAAAATTAAAGGGGGATGGTATTAGGGGTGAACATGGAGGAAATAAGGCTGGAATGCTTCTATACGGCGCAAATTTTTATTACAAAAAACTAATGATCAGAACATAAATGGTCGTTCATACCACGCTTTACCAATTGACTTTCTGAGTATAAAAACAACGATTCATTAATCGTTTATAAATAAATGGTTCTCGTAACTTGAATTGTAAGTGAAGTATAAAAGAATCTCAAAGAACAAATGTAGGTCCAACATAATCGTTGAGGATAACATAGTTTATAATCTATGTATAAATAAATGGTTCGAAGCTACTTGATTTATCAACTGAGTATAAATAAATTTCAGCATAACTCGATTATCAACCAAGTGTAAACAAACTGATCGATAACTTAACCAGCATCACTCAGTTTATTAACTATTCCGAAGACCCTTATTGAACCAAAACATCGATTTTTACCAGTAAGAAGTCATCTACACCGGTTTTCATCGATTTCTTTCTCGATCCTAACTGGATTCAGATATTAGGGGAAACATGTTTATTTCAAACAATAAGCGATGGAAGTACAAAAAACATGGCTCATTCAGTGTTTATAAATAAATAATTCATCATGACTTAGATCATTGATAAGTATTTCAAAGTATAAACAATACAAATAAAGCAAAGCACAAACCAAGCAAGAAGAGAACATACAAAAAATATAGGTCAGATAAAATTTACATATTCATTGGACAAACACAACAAAATACAATGTTCAAAGGCCTAAGCCAATATTACATTTGGGTGACTGATTAAAAAAGGAAGAGAGAATAAAAAGTCACAGAATAGAAGGCGAGGCGGGAGGGGGAATGCTCATGAGAATGTGACCCACCTCCTCACGCATGAAAATGTGAAAGTCTTCGCCCTTAGGTTCTGTCGGGGGCTACAAATAATAGTTCACAGTAATAGGGATAACATGCCTCGTCCAAGCAAAAAAGGAGATGGCATTATCTCCCCCTCGGTCTCGACATCGCCTGGATTAAAATCTTAAATATCCCAGGCTGGGTGAGCATCATTCACTCGGTTGAGTAGCTCATTGTAATTATTAACGAATGACTGATATTTGAATACCCCATAATACTCAAAGGCAAAAAAGGAATGTAAGTACCTGAACCTAGTCAAGGAAACAAAAGATCTTTTTGCCTTAACAACCTCCTCTTTCTCCCTTCTATTAAGGTCCAAGGGATGCCTTATCTCGGCAACTTCAGCCACCATTTGAGTTTTTAAAATACTTGCATCCTTAGGGGCGACCTCTTTGGCAGCCTTTTTGGTGTTGCACTCTCTTCGAGCATTTAATAGGGCATTGTCCACCTTAGACGTAATTATGTTTGTAGTCTTCATATCTGCCTTTAGTACCGTGATCTCCCTTGCCTTAGCCTTTTTTCTTTTCCATTTTAGGGACATAAAACCCCAGTAGCTCCCCTACAAATGAATAAAAAATAATAAATTTCAGGTGACATGTAAGTCAAAATTACATTCCAAGAAATAAAGACATGTACTTACCTCAACCGCTAACTGAATCATCTCCTTAGCAATACTGATCATCCTACTCCTTGGTTGATCGATGTTTCGTTAAGATAGGCATTCTGAAAAGCCAGATAACACTCATCTGGGTCTTCTCACCTAAGGCAATGGGTCTTTGTCCTCTTCTGTGCCTAAGGAATCCTTTCACCTTCGGAATATTTATCTCCTTTGGTAATAATTAATCTCTGATGAATGGAGGTAGGGGTACCCTTACCTTCTGTAAGGCCTTTTCTTGCTTTCTCTGTAGGGATCCTTCCTCTATCAATTGAATAGACAAAGTTTCTTCCTCACTTACATTAATGGGAAGGATGAGCATACCAATTCTAACCATATTGGCTAGGGCATTGACTTCATCAAGCTGAGGATTTGGTTTGGGGAAGAATATTCATTGACGAATGGGTTTTGGTTCAGACATTGAAGTGCGATTCAATATTCCCAACAGGACATGGTGTTAATAGTTTCAAGAAGAAAAGAAGATTGAAGCTGTAAAATATAACAATAATTGGTTGTCAAGCTAATCATTATAATGAAAAAGTACCTAATGAATGGGGAAAATACGCACACTAATATCGAATAAGAAGGAATGAGCTTCCTTGGTTCCTTCTCGAAGCAGAAGGATGTCGTAGTGTCATACTTCCTCTCCTATGTCAATAATACCTAAATACTTCAGTCATTTCAGAACGTAAAGATCCTTGAAGGTACAAGCCTTACTTATGGATTCCTAGACTCTCATCCTTGGGGTAGAAGGAATATCTGGAAGCTTATTAAGAACCTTTTTCCTTTATGCCTACCACCAAAGGTTTACCAACCCCCTTGGGAGGTAACAAGTTTATAGACGGTCAATAGTTCACTGACTGAAAGACGGTGATTGACTCTAAATAGATTGTAAAAGTCAACCATAGAGCCGATCAGGATCTTTCATACATTCAGGATCAATTAGAATGGGGTAAGGTTAAAAAGTTAACGAATTCATGATTTAGTCTTGGGATGGGGATATCGAGCCTCTCCCGAAAGGAATTCTTGTAGAAATAAACTTTATCTTCATGAAGGAAGGGAGCCTGACCAGTCTCATCGGCCATGCGGACGGACTGATCCCTCGGAAGGGCAAGTCACTCAACCCATTCATTAGTAATTTCTTTAATTAAGAAACTAATGACTTCGTAGGGACCTAAAGGTTTTGACCTAATAGGAATAGCCAAAGAGGGACCAGGTGAGCTAACCTCAAGCTCTCTGCGAGGGGGTGGAGTATAAGACCTAGAAGAAAAATTGGGCATAGAAGATCCCTTCGCTCGTTATGCTTGGGCCCAAAGTAATCCATGTTTTCTCTAGGGTTTCTAAGGTTATTTTACATTAAAGCATTTTTCGCAAATCCAGGTGAAGGTATTTATAAGAGGGTATCGGTACTGGGGTTTATGAATAACTAGAAAAGGTGAGGTGTGATCCACTCAAATGGAATCTGCCTTCAAGGTCTTTCAAGAGATTCTTGAGCAGCACCTAGTAAAACCTTCTCTTTTGGGTAAGAATGGAACCAAATTAAGAACTATTCCCTATTAGAAGATGAACTTCACAACAATAATAGTAACTTTTTTCTCAAGAGAAAACTCCTGAGAGTGACGACTATCAGTGTGGAGTGAAAGAAGAAGTCACTTACCACTTAGAGAGAGAGCGGGGAGAGAACACTAGGTATCTAGGGTGATTTTGATAGAGTAACGGTACGAATTGAGTTTTATATCTGACTTAACCTTACCCAATGGTCCTATTTATAATTGGGAACTAGTGCTGAGCTGGCACTTTTTGGGTGCAAAAACTGAGAGGATTGGTGAGGGACAAGGTCTACAATGTACCTTTTATCTCTATTTGTGTGCAGTCGCCTGTCCCCTCTGACAGGTGCCACCTGGTGTAAACCAAAGTTAAAAAGCAAATATGTCTATGCTTGAAGATAAAATATCTGATTTGGTAAATATCTTTTAAAACGGTAACTTGATGTACAAGCTTTGTGAAACTTGAAAAGGGGTTCAAGGACCACCTCCTCTAAAATATTTGTTATAAAATTGAGGATGATCCTCAAGTACCACCTCCTCTAAAATCATTTACATACTTGAGGAAAGGATTTAAGGACCACCTCCTGTAAAATCATTTTATAAATTGCTCATTTTTTGTGAGCAACCCCTTGGTTGATCACTTCAATTATGACTAGTTGTGAAGTGTGTAAGGACTGGGTGACCCCTAGGGTCTATCTACTAGTGTTCTCTTAATCTTAAAGTGCTAAGTGGTTGTGCTTACTTAACAAACCTTGCTCCTCTGCCACCGAGCCAAAACTCCCAAGAGATCCCATCTTGCCTAGTTGAGCCATGTGTGCTCAACTAAGCTACTTGTACAAGAAAGTGACATGATAGTACTTTAACACTTATGTGAGTAACAAAACTTGGGGAGGAAATTAATCTAGGTGGATCTCCTTGCCCACTAGTTCTATTCTGTAAGGAATTTGGTTTTCTGGGAACGAGGATCTCCTCATGGTGAGACTCCTCCTTCATACTGTATTATTGTATTTTTGAATAATCTGGATGAAGAACTGTTCCTGGTGAGCCTCCTCGCCCAAATTCCAAGTTGTGAGTTCTGGTCATCTTGGGGCGAGGTGTTTTTCCTGGTGGGCCTCCTCGCCTAAGTTCAATTTCTTCAAACTTTGATGAAACCATCATGAGGAACCCTTCCTTGTTGGCCTTCTTACCCAAGTTAAAATTCTGGGATCTTGGGGATATTGGGGGCGAGGAGCCCTTCCTGGGGCCCTCCTCGCCCAATCTGCTAATTATGAGAATTTGGGGAAATTGGGGTGAGGAGCTCTTCCTCGCCCAATCTGCTATTCTAGTAATTTTGGGGAAATTGGGGCGAGGAGTTCTTCCTGGGTCCCTCCTCGCCCAACCTTAACTTTTGAGAACTTTTGGGAGCATTGGGGTGAGGAACCCTCCTACGGGCCCTCCTCGCCCAATTCAGCTTTTAGGAACTTTAGGGAAATTAGGGCGAGGAGCCCTTCTTGGGGCCCTCCTCGCCCAACTTCTATTTTTACTAGTGCTCGTGGTGAGTACCTCCTCATTGATTGAGCATGATCACCAAAGCCTTTGAGATATCAAGTGTATACCTCTCTACAGTATTGATCGAATGGCAGAAGCCACTCGATATACTGGAATAATGGGGAACGGGGAGATATAAAAGTCTGAAATGCGAGGATTTCCATTTTGGAACGGGGATATAATATTACCAATCCTAATGAAATGAAAAGTGAAGCCATGACTAAGATAATACGTTGTTTGAAATGAAAAGAAATAAGAGGAGGCAATGGAGGATGTTCTTAAGAGGATCAGATAAAGAAGAAGTAGAAAGCGTTGCTTCAAAGTTGCATAAATTGAATGAGCAAAGGATGAAATCATTTTATTTGGAAATAAGAGAAACTATTAAAATTCAACTATTGGATCTCAACAGATAAAGTGATCCACAAATGTGGGTACAGGGCACATGCTGTCGGGGCACGTGAGATGGGTGAAAATGCCCAGTTGCGCGTCGAGGACATGTGTATCGCCACGTGATAATGATGTATTGGATTTATACCATATGAAATTTTGTCTAGAAAGACGGTTCATGCCGACTCGAATGCCAAATAAATTATGAATAAATCAAGGCAAATAATGAGTGGGTCCAACTATCATAGTTATATTAAAATGACACCAGTAGTGATCTTTTAGCATGAACAACGTTCGTCTACTAATAAGACTCTCTGGCTCGACCCAGCGAACGCAAAACGTCTGGGGGTAGCTGATGAGGTTGATTTTCGAATGATAAAGAGCATGCGGTGAGTATCGAACACTGAGAAGACAAGAAAGTATGATTAGCGTATAGGCATTAATCTCCGTTCACTTACATAACCGAATCCTCTTGACTCGAGGATGGACGAAGGGTTTATTTTGACCAAACCACTAAGTTATGGACATCGAGGACTTTTTCAACAAATCTTCAACAGGCGAAGACTCAACACTCTTCAACGCACGATCCTTCACAACCTGTCGAAGGCTCATCTTTGGCAGTTCCAGTGTGTTTAAACCTTAAAAGACTTAATCAAAGTATATTTTCGCAATGGCTAGCACAACCCCTATTATTACGGACAAGTATCTCGGGGGATCCGAACAGTGTTACATGTAGATTTAAAAATATATTAAACGTTCATGCTAAAAGTAAGGGAGAACATTGTAAGAGGTTATGTATATAATTCCTCGCATAATTATCATAAAGGCAATCTAATATCTCTCTAACTATGTACTCAGCCACCTCCCCCATAAATTTTATCTTCTAGTTTATAGTTAACTCTAAATTAAAATTTCAGGTTGTACATAATAGTTTTCTCTAACTTTTTCTTTTTAATTTTAGTTTACTGTAATTAGTTAAATTTTTTGTCATTATTTTTTGTTATTGTTGGTTCTAACATATTTTGTAGAATCAATGCACTTGTGTTATTCGGAGATCTCTCAATTTTCGGAAATATGGCTATTTTCCTCTCTTTAAATTGGTTCTTAGTTCACATTGAGGAAAATGCATAGTTTATGTTAGGGGTGTGGGATATTCTTCCCATTCATTGATATTTTCATTGATTTGATTACATTTTCTTACCAAGTATGATTTTTTGTTGAAAAAATCAAAATTAAAAATTTTCAAAAATTTTCTCCTTATTTTTCTTGTCCTTCGTTAGGATTTTATCGGTAGCTTTAAATGATCTTTTAAATAAATGCCCAATCCTATAGAAAATTCAATTTTGCATGTTCTCAATTTATGAAGTTATTAGATGTTAGTCCTCGAATCATTGATATTCTGAAAAACTTCATTAATTGTACTTTAACCCAAGAGCACATGTATTTTCTTGCTTAGGGGATTTGGTTTAAGGCCTTTCTAACTCGATAATCTTTTGTTGCATTGTATATACATACACTAAGTGATCTTTACACTTGTCTTCGTTTGTAAGTGTCCACACATTACTATTTCCTCCTTGAAAATGTTAAAGTGTTTGGTAATCTTACTATTCTTTCACTGATCGTTCATTAATTGAGTTCATATATGAATAGGATTTTCAAAGTTTTTTTGACTTGAGAATCACAGAAATTTTAGGAAAGGATCATATGTCCTCTTTGCTATTTAACACAAATTGACCTTGACCTCACCGTATATGTTTTCACTTGTTAACCCCTTTGATCCTAAATATAGACTTCCGTTTCATAACCCAAGATCTCATAACCAACTCTAAATTGGAGTTTTAAACTATGTATATCACCTTCATACCTTTGTGTGCAGTTATACTTGGGATTGAATGATATTCTTATTGGTTTTAATTAAGCATCGGAGAGTACGAAAGAAAAGAAAAGGTGAAGAAAAACAAAGAAAAAGAGAAAACAAGAAAGAAAAAGAAGAAAAAAAGAAAACAAAAAAAGTATTTCCTTATTCCATATAGTGTTGAATAACATTTATTAATCTCCAATGTCATATCTACTACTTGTTATGGAAATCATATTCCAATATTGGAATTTCCCATAATTTGTCATTCATCCCAAGTGTTGATCCCCAAACATTTTGAATCCGTAAATATCCATTTCCTTTTATACACCTCACCTAAACAACATTACAACCCTATAGAAGTCCTATATGATTCTAGGGTGATTTTGATCCATAAGTCATTATAATTGTGATAGTTGGTGAAAATACATTTCTCCCCTCTTAATGAATTATATCTTTCATTAAGATTGTAATTTTTCATTTTATATATAGCATTATTCATTGATGAATGTGTGTGGCATAGTTTTCATTTCCATTTACTCTTTATGACCACATTTCTCGTGTGTGTTACTCCCTATTCTTAGTTATTTCATTTATTGAGTGTAAACGCCAGTGAGAATCGAATATCATGCTACTCTTTAAACCTTAATACCTATATTTATGCTCGTTAATCTCACAACCTCTTTTTGTATTTTTTATGCACTTTGCGAGGTATAATTGAGCTTTTGTAGGTATCATTGGTGCTTAGCGTGATGTTTGGTCACTTTTCGGGAAAGTTTGCTCATAAACTGAAAATTCAAGACGATTTGAGTCATTTTATCATTTGGATTTCTATCCCAAAGTCTTTATGGACATGTGTCCCTCTGAGCTCCCTTAGCGTAGCCTCTGATCAAGCATCATTGTGATCTTTAACGAATAACTTATGATGCTTTCCGTATGTTGACCTAAGAAAGAAAGAAGATAACAAACAAGAATTAAGACCTGAAGGTCGATTTTGGACCGAATCGATTCTCCCTTGGGAGTGACAGATTTTTCTGCTCTAAATCGATTCGGATTTGGCTCGAATCGATTCTTCCCCAGTAGATTCGACACCTTGATTTTATTGCCATTCTTGGTTCTGTGTGTATAGTTCTTACCCTTAATTGTTTGAGAAATCTTTCGTTTTGTATTAGATTAGGTTAGGGTTTGGCTTGTGTTGGGATCTTTCTGCACATTCTCTCTCCAAGGGTTTGTGTGAAAGGTTACCATTCATTATCTTCTCCATATATAAGTTGTATTTTCTTACCTCTAGCTTTGTTAACTAGTATTCTTGTTTTGATAATTAGTTTGTGTTGTTAGATTAGTTATTTTTATTTGTTAATTAGTTTAATTCATTGTTTGAATGATGTTTAGTTACTAGTTTTAAGGTTAGGATCATATTTCCACCATTGATGGTATTGACCTTGAAAAACTAGGTTTTTGGTTGAAACACTTTTAACTGAAACCTTGTGTATTAAAGTCGGAATATTAGGCACTTAACTTCCTTTGTCATGAAACGGTATTATTTTTAATGTTATTGCGACTTTAATCAATTTGTGATCATATTTGTGTGAAGTTTTAATCTTTCATTGTTGAGTTAACTTTTTTCGTGTTTGATGTTTATAACAAATTGAATATGATTTGTTAAGCGCGTTTCGATCCATACGCTTTGATTAGCCCATGTTGGGGAAATGATCAGTATCTCATTTTTATTATTCAATTTAGTTCATTTATTACCTTGTGTTAATTCTATTCCCCCGTAAATATCTTTTACATTTTCCCTTTTTAAGTACTACATCAATTCAGTCCTAAACATCGTTCCTTTTGGATTCGACCCCTACGTGATGCTAAACTTTTATATATGGCATGCCAAGTTTGGGTATTTGTTTTGTATAGGGCGTAAACTCTCAATGATATATTTTACAACGAAGTTTGTGCCTCATCAATTACACTCATATATATTTTCATTGAATTTCCATCCAATATCACGAAAACTTGGATTTTATACTAATTGAATACATGCCACACTTCTAATAAAACTTCTAATATCGATAATTCATAAAATCTAATTGACAAGTTGGATAATTTCGTTAAAAACACTAAGGGGAGGAAGATACACTTTTATATTTTAGGGACTTAATTGACACGATTATAAGTTTAAGGACTGTATTGTACACTTACGATAATTTCGAGACTAGGTTTACACAATTCCTGGCATAGGTCCTATTTTAGGATTGTCCGATAATTTAGGGATTATTAGAGTAAATTACTCTAAAAGTTACACACACACACACACACACACGCACACACACACACACACACACACATATATATATATATATATATATATATATATATATATATATATATATATATATATATATATATATATATTCACCACACTTCTCAATATCAAACTCAATCTTTTTATTTATAAGTTTTTCACAAGTTTATACTCTCAATCATTTATAAGAGAATATAATCCAGCGATGAAACATGACAAAACCAATTTTAAGAAACACTAAAAACTAAAAAATTAAAGGCAAGAGAGCAGTCACCGCAAAAACAATCTGAGGGTGAAAATGTGTTGATATCCTCTGTGCAGTCAGGTATGCTAGAGGTTCAGATTCAAGAGGAAAATCACAAAATTTGGAGATTTGATATAAGATTGCACAAAAAATTAATTTTTTTTCATTTATGGGAAGCTTGAGAGAATTTTTTTTTGAAACTTTTCCACATTGTTTTTATGAAATGTTACTTTGCTTGATGGTTTTAATTGTCATTTCTTCCAAGAGCATTGATGAAATAGAATTATTCTATTGTTAACAATGATCTAGAGATTATATAAGTGAATATATTGCATTTGAAGTATCAATCATTTTAAGGAAGATAAATTTTAAAATAATTTTTTTAAATATTTGAATCCACTATCAAAAGAGAGTAGACTCTATCGTCATTGGGTTCAACTCAAAATATAAACAAGCATATGCAAGAAAGAAACACATTGAATCAAGGAAATAAATGAACTAACGAATGAAAACAGTTCTCATTATCCCCTCTTGTTCCTACAAAGCTATTCCTGGTAAAAAGCATACACACACAATAACGCAAATAGGGGTTAATTGACTGTTAATACCATTAAAAAACATTAGTAATGAGTTCAAATTTTTTACCCGCCTAAAAAATGGGTCATGGTATCCCTCGCACTACATTGGCTGAGAGATTAAAGTTTATAAGACCCATTATAAATGCTTAATTATTATTTGAATATTTCTGCCAGTGTAGTGACAGGGTCACCATGGATCACATTTGAGGTGGGTCGACATATTTGAACTCAATAGTTATTTAGTTTCTTTTATATATCCCAAATTAGTTAAATTTGAGGCTCAATAAGGTTTTTTTAGA
This sequence comes from Sambucus nigra, assembly GCA_949130495.1. NCBI lineage: Eukaryota > Viridiplantae > Streptophyta > Magnoliopsida > Dipsacales > Adoxaceae > Sambucus > Sambucus nigra. The sequence continues at coordinate 212,186,526 of OX422213.1, read as the reverse complement.
TAATAAGAAATCAAACACCTTAATGTATCCAAGTTATATAACTAACCCAAACATATGCACATCCTTACTACAATTTCTCCCAGAGTCATTCTCATTTAGTGGAATATCTTCATTAGTATCACAAAAAGGGTTACCCAATCAAGTGTACAATATATAAGATCGTTCACATCACAATATGGTACATTTATTGCATCGCAGTCCTTGGACCACCCCACCAATCCAATTAGAAAAGGTCATGCCACACACTAGTTGCCTTTAAAATCTCAAAATTTAGTTGTCCTTACTGGAAGCACTTCTCACAATATTAGTGGTCTTAACCCTAAGTTACTGGCCAACAAGGAGAGTGTTGATTCTGTAATAAAATCTTTGATAAATTCTCAAGTCATAAAGTACCATATTTACATATGATAATAATTTAAACTTTAAGACAACCTTTTTTGTGTAAGTTTGCCATGCAATCATGCATTAAAATTTTATAAGCATGAGGTTTCCATTATGCCCGAATGTGAGAGTGACATCTTTGCGAATGAATGATGTTAGTGTTGTTGTTTTTATATCAAAATATAATGAATCGCATAAATAAATACATTTATAATAATAGAAATAGGTTCTTCTCATCAAAATTTTATTAAAAACTATTATAACCCATAATCATCCCTAAAACACCTTAAATATGATTTCTAATGTTTATAAACATGATTGTAACATTATATGATCACTATCTAGATCGAAACATCAAAATAAGGTTGAAATCATTAATTTTAGAAAGTGTTCAATAAGGCTTCATCTTACTTATGTGATTAATCAATAAAATGAGTCTTTAATCATATTTTTTTCTAAATACAAGAATCATCTTAATAAGTCAGTTATTTAGATTTATAACAAATCTAAACAAGTTCTAATTATATATCTTCATAATGATAAAGTAACATCCTATTTGTGCATCAAATTCAAGCCTAACACGAGTCTAACCCCAAAATAGACGATGAAGGAAATTAATCATAAATATGTTACATAGAATATGGTAGTCAAGAAAACTAATTCTTGAAGATGAACTCCCTTTGATTAAATCCCCTTGGTAATCCTTTAGTTCTCCAAAAAAAAAAATCCTTTCTTTGACCTCTCAAAAAATGCTTTATTATCTAAAACGTGTGTTGTGTTTAATGACAGTTAAGTCTCTTATTTAAAATCCTAAATTTCGCAGATCTCCGATGGGCCTAACTTAAAACCTCTACATCAGCCCACGATACCATATAAACACTCCCAAAACATAGCCCAAAGAGGTACCCACGACATACCAAAACACCTCTTTGAACTTATATTCCTAAGATTATAATCCAACAGTACTACTCACAACATTAAACAAATTAATAGGTTCATATTAATTTATAAGTCATCCGCATATAATTTTATTTCTCGATTTAAATTAATTATAACATGAAATCAATAGTTCTAATAAATTTCACATGAGCAAATTTAATATAGTCATTAAATAACCATAAATTTGAATTAATTAAAAAATGAGGCATTACAATCAATCACACCTGTATCAAATCTACATAAGTGTTATTGCATAGACATTAAACAAGGCAACAATCCCATGTAAACACGACCAATAATTTATTGTAAATGTTTTATTCATTAATAAAATGAAATAAGACAATGCATAAAACTAGTTGCTTTTTAAATAAATATTTTAAATTAGGCCAGTTTAAATGACTTTTAAATTTATTGGCAACCAAACATTACAATACGTTCTAGTAATAAACGAACATTGGTGGTGACCATAATCATCCATGTATATATTTATATATCAATTTAAACCTACTCTAATAATATCTCATTTCAAACCATCTCAGATTTCTCTCTCTCTCTCTCTCTCTCTCTATATATATATATATATATATATATATAAGCAATCACTTATCCCTTTGAGGATCTTAAATAGAATTGAGCCAATTAAACATCCAAATGCATTTACTTCTTAGGTATAATGGGAAGATACAACTATTGTATGATTTTAACTCAATTCGTGGACATTCACACAATGGGTTCTAATACTCTAAAACAAATGAAACATCAATTGTCGTACATATGCCACATGCAACACCATAGTAATTATGTACATTGTCTTTGTTTATTTTGTAAATAAGTGGTTCCATAAAAATCGTCATTTTGAACCAAATTAAAACCAAATGTATGTGAAAATCACAACTTATATTTGATTCCATAAAAAGTGAATGAATGATAGGTCACAAGAAACTTGTGATTATGACATATACATTTAGTTCCAACTTGGTTCAAAATGATGGGCTACATAAAGTTTTCCTTTTTTAATAAAGAAATTAGAATATTGTTAACCACCCCATCATTGCTTATGACTATCATAATGACAAACTAAAATATCAAATCACATTAGGATATTTAAAATATTAGTGAAATACATTTTTGAATATTTGAAAATAATTTACTCGACTTCTTGAGTTTATTTGTTAAAAAAATAGAAGAAAATTGAAAATTAGGAAATCCTTTAAACTGTTTATTAAATTGTTTTTTTATTTTATAAATTTATGTAATTGCATATATGGAACAGTATACAATAACAAAATTATTACACAGCATAATATACAAATAATGTACATAATATTACTAATTGTTATTAACCCATCTAATATATTTATAAACAACAATTGCTTTTTTTATTTATCTTAACACAGTAGTTGTAGATCAAGAATGGCCAAACATTTTGAAGTGAAAAACAACATTGTTTTTACAAAATGCAAACGATATTAAATTTTGGATCCATTTGTATTAGTTACTTTCAAATCATTGATAAAATGTTTGTATTATTAATACAAACAAAAATAGATAGTCCAAATGAAATTGATTCCATATGTTTCCATCCCCGATCTTCGCGACGGGAGAGGATCCCTTTTGGTCCCGCGCATCCCTCTCGGGAGCGCTTCCGCCGACATCGTCGATGAGGTGAAAAATGTAGAGAGATGGAGCCGCCAGTCTATTTGACTCAAAACAAACAAAAGAAAAGGGATCCATCCCGAAGGAAAACATCCAAAGACATACTGATACATACGAAACAAAAATGATTCGAAAAAAGGGTCCGGAGGCTAAGTTACGAAATGGGAAGGTGTTAGGCACCCATTCCTCCCTTACGGTCTCTCATGGGTTGTTGCTATTTTTCTTTATTTCCACGTGATATTTGTGTTTGTGTATACGTAGTGGAGATATGAATCATCGACTTGTATCATGGTAGAGATAAAGCGAATCATCCGTAGGAATGTTCCTAAAAATAATATTAGAAAATAGGATTTACGCGATTATCCTCGCGTTGATCGTTATAACGGAACGATAACGCACATGGAATAATACGCCACTAAGAACAAATATATGTATATGTAAATATATATAATTTAAGAGAATTGAGTTTAAAGAATATAAAGAAAATAGAAAATGGGAGAAAAGTAGGAATAGGACCCGAGTCACAAGTTTTACCCTGAGATGCCTACGTAGCCTAAAGAGGCATCAAAGTCCACGTAGTTTGCATGCAAAATGAGGGGTGGGATTTATCCCATAAATCCAATAGGGGACTTCTATTGTATGTGTGTGTGTGTAAAAAAATGTTTTAGTTGTGAGAAAGGTGTGAGAAAAGTGTGAGAATTCCCGTTTGGAATTTTTGAGCAAATCCTCTTTTTCTTGTTTTTTTTGGATTTTATTTATATGAAAATAAGAGATGTGCAATAATACTAAATAAAGAGTATATTAAGATATGTTAGATGAGAGAATAAAAGTGCTAAGTAATAAAACGAATTGATGCGAATATAGGGGAATTTAACGAGATAGTTGAGAATGTTGGACCTTCTTGAAGATCTTGAGCTTGATCTTGGATGTTGGAGAGTAGCCCTTGTACTTGGGTGATGATGGAGGATACTTAATTCACCAAATTTGAGGAAAAATATGATGAAAGGTGAAGGTTGGAAAGGGATTTGGATGTTGAAATCACGCTGACTTCAAGAGGGGTTTTCTGAGCTTGCTGAGAGTGATGGATCTCTGATTTTTCTTCTTTTTTTGGAATGAGGTTAGGCCCTCCTTTTTATAGGCCCGGGGAATTGAAGATCAGCATAGCCCTGGTCCTGCCAATCGACATATGTGTTTAGGTACACTGCCGATAGGCAGGGTTTGGAACCTACCGTTTGGCAGTCTCTTTCAGGTTCCTTCAGAAAATCGGTCGTAAAGCGCGAACCGTTGATCCGAATCGCGCACGGGGTGAACCGTTGGAAAGGTATTTCAAAGACCTTAGAAAGTACTTGGACTTCTCCTGGGTCCATGAGTTGACTTTAGGTCAAATGTGGTTCGAAAGCATTCGTCGGTCCTTTGGACGAGGAATTATCGGATGCAAACGGATCGTTCGTCCGCATGGTAAGTCAGAATCGCACACGGGACAGACCGTTGGAAAGGTAAGGATATGTACTTCGACATCCCAAAGAGTTTGACTTAGTTTGGGTAGTTGACTTTGGTTAACCTGGGCCTGGAAGCGCTATATGACCTTTAGAAGTAAAACGGAGCGTAAGTCTGAATTGCATGCGGGGCGGATCGTTGGAAAAGGGTTTTAATGCCCTTCAAAGATTCATTGAGTCTCAATCGAGATGAAGAGTTAACTTTGGTCAAACAGAGCCTGGGAGCATTCGGTGACCGCCTGATCGAGTTTCAGGGGAAAATAGATCGTTCGTCTGCATGGTAAGTCAGAATTGTACACGAGACGGACTGTTAGAAAGGGGATTCAGTCCCCTTCAAAGATTCATTCAGTCTCATTCGAGCTAAAGAGTTTGAATTTTGGTCAAACGGAGCCTGGGAATGCCCAAAGGCCTTTAGGTCAGTACTCGGGGTATGACTTGGGTTTGTAATGATGAAGGGAGGTGCTAGGGACCTAAGGAGATATTAGGGGGTATTAGAATGGGGTGTATACAGAGCCCCTCGCCGGATGAGTTTGGAACAAATGATAGCCATCAAATAGACACCACATGATGCCTTTTAAAGAGGATGATCGTAGGGTCGAGGTCGATTCTGAGTACCTAAGGATGAGGATGATCGATTCTATGGGTCGAAGCCAATTCTGAGGTCTTGAAGATGAGGGTGACCAATTCTGCGGGTTGAAGCTAATTCTGAGGGCTTGGAGATGAGGGTAACCGATTCTACGGGTCGAAGCCAATTCTCAGGGCTTGGGGATGAGGGTGACCGATTTTGTGGGTCGAAGCCAATTTTGAGGGCTTGGAGATAAGGGTGATCGATTGTGCTGGTCGAACCCAATTCTGAGGGCTTAAAGGGGCATGCTGGGGATGGTTTTAAAGGAAATATTTAGGTCAATTCTAAGGACCTACAGTAATGATGGGGGTGACCAATTCTGCAGGGTCTAAGCCAATTATGAGGGCTTAGGTTGTGATGACCGATTCTGTGGGTCGAAGCCAATTCTGCGGGCTTAAGGTGAGATGACCAATTCTGCGAGCTTAAGGTGAGATGACCAATTCTGTGGGCTTAAGGTGAGATGACCAATTGTACGGGTTGAAGCCAATTTTGTGGACTTAAGGTGAGATGACCAATTATATGGGCTTAAGGTGAGATGACCAATTTTGCGGGTCGAAGCTAATTCTACGGGCTTAAGTTTGAGATGACCAATTCTGCGGGCTTAAGTTTGAAATGACCAATTTTGTGGGTTGAAGCCAATTCTGCAGGCTTAAGTTTGAAAAGACCAATTTTGTGGGCTTAAGTTTGAGATGTTCTCGGGTAACTCTGTCAAGGAAATTACCTCATGATTTTTATTTGAGCCGGGAAGCTGATTGCTGGGAAAATCCTTGTGTGTCTTCTAGAGACTTTACCGGGGGAACAACCAATTTGATGCTAGGGAAGTGATTAGGTGGTCCAGGGTTTGGATGTATTTCTCAGGGAAATTTGAGACCTTCGAGGAATAGGATACAATCTTAAAGTTTTGGATATTTTGGAGGTCCGCTGGGGACGTTGCCGGGGACAGATTCGCTTGTCTTTTGAGAGTTTTGCTGGGGGAATAGGGGTTCCCTTGAGGAAGTGAAAAAATTTCTTGGTAAAAATGTTCTAAATCCTTTTTAGGATTCTTAGGAATTTTGTGAGGATTTTTTAGGGTTTTTTGGTATTTTTTGGGAATTTATGTACGAAAATTTAAGGGGGGTGCCGGTCGGCATGGTATGGAGGGTGACATTCGACAGTGGCATGGACCTTTGGACTGCCTCGAGGAGGTAAAGGGTCTGTGACGATCGGTAGGTTTGGGGTGGGTCAGTGTCGATCGGCATGACCCTTGACATCCTATATAAAGGTGGTGAATTCCCCTCATTTTTCACAGCTTCTTGCCTTCTCTCTTTCTGCATTTTTCTTCTGCGAATCGTCCTAGAATTCCGTAATCTAAAAAATGGCCACTTTTATGAGTACTGCAGTACACCGGGAATGGTTGGTTGTTGATGAGTGGGAAAACGTGGAGTGGAGGTCCAGGGCACCTCTTGCTTTGGGGAGCGAGAACTCTTTTAACGCATTCGAGCCGGTTGCGAATGAGCGGACCTTGCTGCGGGAGCCATCGCATAATCGCTCTTCGAGGGTGGTGAACCCTGGTGATTATGTAAGTAAAATGACTTTTGGCATTCTTTTTTTTTGGGTGATTTTCCTCTTTTCTTGGATTCTGACAAGGTTTTTCTCTTTTGGCAGTCTAATTTTTCTTTGTTGAACATGCGAGCCCGTGGGACGACGGGGCTTAAGGATGTCTGGGAGCATCTTCCACATGTGGTGCGTTGGGTGGTATCCTCAGCAGGATTTGGTAGGTTGGCGTCTGTGCTAGACGAGATGCCTTGTTCAACGGCAATCTTATGCGCTTTGGGGGATAGGTGGTGGGACAGTACCCACACCTTTCATTTTGGTTTTGTGGAGATGACTATGACTCCCATAGATGTGAAGTAGATGCTGGGACTAGATTGTGATGGAGAGAAGATAGAGGTTGATCTCTCTTTGCGGGTGAGGCCAGAGGCGGTGCGTACGGCGCTTGGTGATGTGGGGAGGATAGTGTCTGGGGACTCCATCCGTCTGTCGCTGCTGATGGATGTTTTATTAGGTAGAGTGATCGATGTGGAGGATGGGCTACAGGTGAGGCAGATGGCCCGGTGTTTATTTTGCTGGTGTTGGGGGGATTTCTGGTGGCGTCGAGCGGCAACGTTGTCCACTTATGGTTATTACCATATTTGAGAAAGTTTTCAAACATCCCCCTATATGACTGGGGGAGCCTGACTTTGGCGACCCTTTATTTTTCCTTGGATGCATTCAGCCGGTGCTGCCGACAGTCTTTCAGTGGAGCCATGTAACTTCTTGAGGTATTCTTTAATTTGCTCCTTTTTCTTTCATGCATTCGCCTTTTCCTTATGCACCTCTTTTGATTGCGAATTCTTGTCTTTGGCAGACGTGGTTCTATGAGGTGATCGGGTGTAATACCCAGCTGATTGCTTTGAAAGAAGATACCATTGGGGATTTTTGTCGGTTGCATCGATGGCACAAGGCCAATCGGCAGTCGAGGAGGTCTCTCTCTCTAGAGGCGGTGCGTATAGTCTTGAATGGTCTGACCAGTGATAGGGTAAGACTTTTTTTTCTTCAGTCTAAGACCTTTGTGTGCTCTGATTCTATGTTTCCTTATATTTTGCTGGGGATTTTTCATGTGACCTTTTACCCTTGGGGGACGACCGTTCAGGACACGGGGTTGACTGGAGTAAATGTACAGATGAGGCACTTGCTGGCGCATGAGTTTGGCCACTCTTGGTATCTGGGGAGAGGGTGGTCCAACAGATTACTGAGGAGGAGGGAACGGCTGCTGCCAGAGGATGGGAGGATTGCAGCGATGATTGAAGAGTCCTACCTACTTTACACCGATACAGCTGTGTCGAATGATTATATGAACTTTGTGACGAGATGGCTGATGGCGCCCAACATATATGATGCATTGCCTTTCCCTCGTGCAGGTTCGAGTCGGACAGTGGGGTCCTCCCACAATGGTGGCGGTCCTTCAACATCTACGGCGGCGGCGACTTCGGAAGTTCCCTTTGTGCGGCTGCATACTCCTTCATATAATATCCGACGGTCTAATTGAGGGATGGTGTCTATGCTGCATCGTCCTCATGCGATGGACCCATAGGAGTTGGGCTTGACAGAGGAGGTTCTTCGCCTTGAGGTATATCTTTTCTGCTCTTTTATTTTCCTTCCTTTTGGTTTCTTTTTATCTTTTCTACTTGACACTGATTCTGCCTTTTCTTGTAGCACGTCCGGGTGTTCACCACTTGGCTGAGGGATATTAGGGACTGGATATCTTGGGCGACTGCCCATATTCGAGACGCAATTCCTGTTCCTTCTTTCTTGGTTCCATCTGCCTCATCCAGGGAGGAGTCTGGTTTAGGTAGTGGTGGTGCGTCATCTCGCCGTCGGGGAAAGAGAGTGCGCCGCAGGGGTGGAAGCTCTTAGGAGAGAGAGGTGAATATTAGGTGAGAGAGAGAGAGAATATGGGTTCGGGTTGAGTCCCATTTGTTTTTTTCTTTTCTTTATTTTCCTGCTGTAGAGGGGGCTTGAAGGTAATCCTGAGATTAGGGATAATTCCCTAATTGGCAATAGTATTTTAGATTAAGCAACCGAGGCAGCTCAAGCATGGCAACTCATCCAGGTAGCTTGGCGTGGTAACTCATACTTTAGCTTATTGTATTAGTCATATTGTATTTTTGTTTATGTTGACTATAAGCTATAACGGTTGTAATGATGTAACGATAATAATGATGAGTTTCAGTGTGAGGTCAAACGATACTCGCAAGAGACCAGGCTTGGCAGGGCCTGGGAGAGCTTTCATGCTCTATCGAATGACCTCACCGTGGGAACTTTAGAGGGACTTAGTTTGGAGGATTGAGAAGTGAGGCAATGTTGGGGGCTTAACCTGACCATCATAGATACAACTGGTAAAACACCGAAGGACCCTGACCGTGGAACCTCGGGCGGAGTAGCTTGGAGTTCCATCGGGCGTTGAGTTGAGAACCAAATAGCCCTCTACTTAATGTCACATCTACTGTAGGAGATGTCACTATCCAGCTAAATATTGTCAGACCTGCACTTGAGTAAACCACCGTGGTATTTGGGGCTGTCAGGCAGTTAGTGAGCCACCTCTGCGACAACAGCCCCTTGACACACAGTGGTTAGGCAAAAGGCATGTCTTGGCATTTATTGTTTATAACGTGGAGACAACTAGTGCATCAGGTAGTTAATGTTGTGACATAAAGTATGAGGGATGTCTTTCATAGTCTTTAATGACTGAGTTGCCTTAGGGGTGGTGTGGAGGGATATTTAAGGACGTCAACCACCTTTGGGAGAGGATGATCTTTTGAGAGTTCAGGAGTTATTACTAGAGAGAATATATATAAAAGAGAATCATTACAAACCAGAGGGTTTTACTCACTCACCATTGTTATTTATTACGAAGCTTTTAATACTTGGCAGGGATCATTGAGGTGTTTGGTGTGTTTCTACCTGCCTTCCAAGGTGTATCTAGGGTGCTTACTTCTCTCTCCCTCTAGCTAAGTTATTCTAAAGTTCTTTATTATCTTCTGAGTTACACACGAGAGATTTGTGAGTTTAAACTGAGTCTTATCTTCATTGGGTTTGTGTTTGTATGTCCTATAATTAATCCGAGGTCTTGGGCTAATTAACTCATCATTACCGTACTCAAAAGGGGTTACGCCTCCATCTTATCTAAACTACCCTCTTACATTTGGCAACTCTGCTGGGGAGGCATTCTTCTGAGAAAGGAGTATGGCGCAAGATAACATTGATCGAAGGCTCAACTTCGATGACATCCAACACAATGAAGAACAAGCTGCGAGAGAACTGGAGGCTCTAAGGGATGGGGATCCTCGGATAGAGGTATCTCCGGTTCAGGTGAGAACAGGCGTTCCAGGAGTGACACATGCCTCCATGAGTGTAGGATTGGGACCCACTTAGGTGGCAGTCCCCATGAGTAAGTTTTATGAGTTTTTGCAAACTCCAGTGGCTTCAACGGTGTTGGGAGGATTTGATGCCAATTCCTTCATAACACCAAGGGCAACCCCAATGGCCCCACCAAGTGCAGACGTGATGGGAACAATCCCGACGAGCATACCCTCTGTTGTGAATCCATCCATGGGAACATCAGTAGTATCAACAGCCCCAACGATGACGACTGCTCCAGCTGCAATGGGTACTCAGCCCATGGTCCCGTTGGTTGTCGCCCCAGTGGCATCACCCATGGAGGAAATGAGGGAGGAAATGAAAAAGGAGATGTTGAGGTTCATGCAAGCTTCCTCACAAACTGCTGGCAAGGTAACTTCGGTTTATGATGACTTTCGAACACCTTATCCTCAAGAATACAACGATGAGCCCTACCCAAAGGACTATATTCCTCCTATTTTTGAAAAATACACAGGGAAAGGTGGGAACCCGAAGGAGCAAATTAAGCACTTCATTGAACACTTAGGAGCACATTACAATGATAAGAAGCTCAAGTTGAGGGATTTTTCTAAATCCTTAATCGATAAAGCATATACTTGGTATTCCCATTTAGCTCCCAAGAGCGTTTTTACGTGGGAGGAGATGCACGTATTGTTTGTCCAGAAGTTCTTTCTAGCGAAGGAAGAGTTTTCTTTGACCCAACTGGGTAGGGAGAAGCAGAGACCTGGGGAGGAGGTGGTGGCCTATGTACGAAGATTCAGAGAAAGATCTCTCGACACGAGGGAGGAGGCCAAAGAGTCCAAGTTATTGCAGATCTGCGCTGAGGGGCTACTTCTTGAGTACGTCTGCCATCTTATCAATGAGACGCACGAGGGGACTTTTTTGACGTTCTTGAAAGCAGCAAGAAACATCTCCTTGGTGGTACGGCCAAATCCGGTGGGAGTGCCCATGATGTTTAGGAAGCTGATACAACCTGTGGGGGGGGGGGGGGAGGTCTCATCCCCCATGGGTTGGGTACACCGAGGGAGGAGATGGGGGCATGGCACCGAAGAAGGACAATAAGAGGAAGTTAAAAAAAAACAGGGAGGACCCATCACCGTTGCGTTGTACAGTAGAGGAGGTTGTCATCTGTTACAAGGCAATGGTCCAAGGCAGAACGGTTTACGAACCAAAAGATATTCCCGCAAGGGAACCCGATGTGACAAAAATGGCGGATCCTAGGTACTACCAGGTTCATTGGAGAATCCAGCATCCAACAAAAAGTTACTTCACACTGAGAAGGATTATTGACAATTATGTGAAGGCAGGGATGTTGCAAATCCCTCCACAGAACGTCAATAACAACCCACTGCCTGCACATGGGGCCAATCTCGTGGTGGCCTATGATGAAGAGGCGGAGAAATGAAAAAAAGATGAGTACGAGGAAGCCTTGGAGACCTATATTGAGGGAATGACTAACGTAATTTTGGCCTACGACAAAGCAAGTTCCAAAGACGTGGAGGATGTGTATAGAATTAAAAGCGAGGAAGCAGATCCAGTCCTAGAATACCGTGTAGTTTCAAAATCCCCAAAATTTAGCTGGTTCTTCGACCAGGTGAGGATACCGAAAGAAAGTAGGCTAGAAATAACCCAGGCGATACTGGACATCGCAAAGAAGAACGCAGTCCCTTCGCTAAGATGGAAGGGACCCGTGGATAGGTTAGTGAGGAGATTTCTGTCAGAAGTTACCTTCAGCAATGCCGATAGGGCTGTGAGATTCCCGCATAACAGGCCATTGGATGTAACCGCTAGCGTCAATGGGGTCAGCTTCACAAGGACTCTTATGGATGGGGGAGGTTTCATCAATATTATGCCAACTAACTCCTTTCATACAACCAATATTCCAGAAGAAAGGTTGGTCCCCATGCCTTTGGTAATTGTGGGGTATGATAACTAATCTTCCAAATCTATTGGGTATGTTAATATTGGGATTCTGATGGGAAATTTGATTTCCCATATAAAGTTCCACGTGATAGAGAGTTCAACTTCCTATCATCTGCTAATAGGAAGGGTGTGGATACATAACCAAGGGCTAGTTCCTTCTACATACCACCAATGCGCTAAGGTGAACATCGAGGGGACAGAGGTGACCATTAGGGAAACGAATAGGCCCTTCGCTGTCGAGGAAGCTCACTTGGTCGACGCAGCATTCTACACAAAGTTAGAGGAAGATGTACGGGTACTAACGAGAAGAATGGACGGAGAATGGGTCCCCTCGATCAGAGAAAGGATAGGACCCGTGAATGAGCAAGGTAAGGAGGTTGCAAGCAGCACAAGTGTAATAGCCGAAGAGGCTCACCAGGTGGTCCCTCGACCCCAAAGCATCTCTAGGCAGCTCAAAGACACGATAAGGCCCAGAGTGGACCCGATGGAGCACAAGGTCCAACGACAAAGCGTGCTGAGCTGGTTCTCAAGAGAAAGAATGGTTTAGGCTTTTAGAGAGAAGAAGAGGAAGGTAGTCACCCCCACCAGCAGACAATGCAAGAAGGTCATTACCAAGGAAGGAAAGGTGGTGTATCGATTGTAACGGTGTGAGAGGGCGACCGAGGAAGCTGATGATGAGGTTGACCCGATATATGAATGCTTTCTGGTGGATCAACGGGGACAGTGCATAGGGATAGACAATTCCAGTATACAGGAATTTATGGAGGAAGTCGCTGAGGAACCAAATTACATGGCAAATCAGTCGAGGCCCCAGGCACAAGAGTTAGAGAAAATAAACCTGGCCAAGGAAGGAGAAGATCCGAGGCCCATATTCATCTCGAAGGATCTCAGTAAGGAGAAACGAGGGGCCTTAGTTGAGTTAATTCGGGAGTTTATAGACATCTTCGTATGGAAATACACAGAGATGAAAGGGCTGGATGAGGAGGTAAGCTTCCATAAGTTGACTATAATGCATTCAATCATTCTCGTAAAATAAGTTGATATGCCCTAAATGTACCTGACAACTCAGAGACACCAACCTCGGCCAAGAAGACGAACGAGGTAACAAGGGCTCCAGATTGGCAACCAGCGGTCTCGTCCAACATAAGGTCGGCTATAGCCGACGTTACTAGGTACCTCATAGTCAGGAAACAACTGAGGTCTTCATGATCCATAGGGTCAGTGATCCATCAGGTCTTCTGAAGACGATATCACGCCTACTTAATATATCAACCTCGGCTGGGTATAAGCCGAGGCAGTAAGGACTATCATCGTCATCGTAATCAACCTCGGCTGGGAATCAACCGATGTTCCAACTACTCCTACATAACCCAGGCCCAGGCCGACATTACAACTCCACCTGTTTTACCTCGCCTTATCTACTGGGCCGAGATCATCATAAATAACCTTGGATAATGCAGTAGTCAAACTCCACCAACCTCGTGCCCATTCAGGTCGAGGTTGCACCTATCAGGGACAAAGACGAACATTGACAAACATATGCAAGGAGAGGAACACTTGGACAAAATCAATTGTAATCGAATCAATCCCCTCATGTGGGGGAATATTTCATCATCATTCTCTACATGTGACAGTGACAGATGTCTTCATTGGATTGGCTAGATTAACACACACATGCTTATTACATGCATAGGGGGTACATTACACCCCCCCCCCCCCCACACTATATATACTTGTCTTCTCCTACCTTGAGAAGGATGGATAATTTACAACCCTAGCTAAAACTTTGTCAAATTATATAGTGGAGAGAGAAAGCTTAAGAGACTGTATCCATGGCCATTTGTGCCTTCATTCAATGATATTACGCACACACACTCACAATGGACGTAGGCCTAATTGGCTCAACCACTTATATATTGGTATTCATCCTCTTCTCCTCATCTCCATCTTTTATATTTAGTATATACTTGAGCTACCATTGTTATCACTAATTTGAGCTTATATAAACCTTGAAGGGTGGTGCTATTTCCAGCATCATCATTTTGGCGCCGTTTATGGGAACGAGAAGCTATCTCTTCCTCATTTTCTTCTTAACCTCACTAGAGACTCTGGTGGTGAACTAGGCCTCACCCCTTGCGTGGAGCTGTTTCACCATTGAAAGACGTCCTTTAAGGTATTAAGCTCATCTACTTCACAAGCTCTTTAGTTTTAAAATATAGCACCGAAATTTCCACCACCTCCTCGACCACATAGTGTTGGGGGACCTAGTTCCAGCCAGGCACCACCCCAGTCCGAAATGGCTGAGGTGGAGGCAGCCTTGAGGTCTTTGGCTACAACGCAACAAGCGATGAAAACTCAATCAAAATATGATGAGGCCACCTGGGGTCTCACCTGAGATGATTACTCCGAAAGCTGCTCATCCCCATCCTGAGGCTAGGGGACCACCCCAGGCACCATGGAAAGACCAACCTACGCCTCAACGGAGGAGGGACGTTACTGACCCTAGGCATTTGCGTCTGGGGAGGCAAGGACACCCTTGCTCTGAGGATAGGTATGATGATATGGAGTTAGAAGACGCTCCAGAATATTGTTGGGAACCGTGTGCGGTTTCAAATAACATAGTGTGTCCTATCCAGTAGAGTCGAGGTGCTGAAGGAAGAAGAGGTGAAGGTGCCCAACAAAGAGGATCAACTTTTGATCGATTAAGTAGAGGGTTAGCCTTTGAAAGGCTCGGCCCAGTAAATGACCTGAGGCAGAGGTTATCCAGGTCACGAAGTACTGCTAGATCTCAAAGGGGAGATGGGGAACATCGGCCTCATTAGGGCCGACCTCAGCATGGATGACCTCATCAAGGCCGAGATAGGGAATAAGAGGAGGTCAACAGCCAACGTTGTGCTACAGCTGGGGAATCCTTAGTCCACTCCTTGGAGGTGGCTGGGGACAACCTCGGCCAGGCCAACTTTGCAAGGCCATGGAATGACTCCATCCAACGTAGTGAGGAGAAGATAGGAGACCTCATCAAAAGTCGAAACCCATTGCAAAGAGGGTTCTCAGAGGGTTCTCCATTTGTGGCTAAGATAGTGAGCTTCCCAACCCCTGCCAAGTTCAAGCCACCTACGGTGTCTCCAAAGTATGATGGTAACACCAACCCTGTACATCATATTGAGATGTACCAGTCTATGGCGGACATCTACTCAATACCAGATGAGATGAAGTGTTGGGCCTTCTCCGGTACTTTGACAGGAGCTACACATATCTGGTTTACCTCTCTTTTAAAGAACTCAATAGAGAACTTTAAGTACTTGGCTGAACATTTCATCCATAATTTTTGTTTTGGGGTAAGACCTCAAAAGAAGACCACTCATCTGCTATATGTCAAATAAGGCAAGAATGAGAGCCTAAGAGACTACATCGCAAGATTCAATAAAGAAAAACTGGAGGTTAAAGATTACGAAGAGAATATAGCTATGACCACCCTCATAGGAGGTCTCCAGAAAGGGAAGTTGTTGTGGAAACTTGCAGAAGACCCTCCCAAGTCCATGGCAGAGCTACTGGCAACCGCGGGGAAGTTCATGAACACTGAAGAGGCCATGGCCGCAAAGTATGAGGATGAGAACGAAAGTGGCAGCGAGAAGTTCCAAAGAAAGAAAGACAGAAAAAAGAGGTCTGCAGACGATAAGTTTGCACACTATACTCCTCTAACTATGAGCTGCGAACACATCCTCAATGAGATCAAGAATGATCAGTTTGTGAGATTGCCGGAGAAGCTGAAGGATCCTCCGCATAAGAGGAACAAGAACCTGTGGTGCGAGTTCCACCAAGAGCACGACCACGTGACAGACAAGTGTTTCGCTCTGAGGGATGAAATCGAGAAGATGTTTAAATCAGGAAAGCTGAGGAAGTACGTCGATAGTAAGCTCCCAAAAGGGGAAGAGATGACCCTAAAAAGAAGAGGGACGACAGATGTCGAGATGGCACTCCAGTAAGAAGAGACAATGACTCAGATGGTGATGATGAAGACGATCCAGGCCTCCCACCAAAAGATGATAATGCCCCTGTGAAAAGGGTTGGTATGATTTCCTTCGGTGTTAGCACCATATGTGGAGGACTCGCAGGGGGAGGATCTGAAGTAGCTGACTGAAAAGCTCATGTGGAAGAGGCCAGGTCAGTGGTCAAAGTAGAGGTGGTAAATTTGGCATCTTCAGAGGCCACGCAGAAGAGAAAGAAAGTGGATATGGACACTCTTATAGTCGGGTTCTCTCGACTCGACTTCAAAGGTATCCTAGCTCCGCATGATGACCCTTTGGTAATTACAACAAGAGTTCATGGAAGCGAGGTACAGAGGATTCTCGTAGATGGAGGATGTTCAGCAGATGTGATGTTATGGCCCTGTTTAAAAAAGCCTAGGCCTCAGCAGAGCTAGGATGGTACCATATCATCATCCGTTAATGGGCTTCAGCGGTGAAAAGGTCCATCCGTTGGGCATGTATGAGATGGACATGTGAATGGGCGATGAGTGGCCTAAGAGGTTTAATCTAAAGATCAAATTTTTCGTTATGGACGAAAATGTCTTCTCGGCCTATAACCTCATCATAGGAAGAGTAGCCCTTAAGGAGTTTGAGGCCGTGACGTCGACGATCCACCAAATGCTAAAATTCTCGACCCCCTATGGGGTAAGGAAAGTGTAGGGTGACCAGACCATAGCACGAGAATGTTACTTCAACTCAGCCGAAGAGAGAGAGGCCCATAAGAGAGCAACCACCACATATAATATTGATACACTTGATCCTAGAGATGAAATAAAGTTGAAGAAAGGAGAGTCTGTAGAAGAGGTAGATTCCAACATCCTCAATGAGGACGAATCGGAAAAAACCGTCCAAATCAGCAAGTCCTTAAAATTAGAGATCAAGGAAGAGCTGATAAGATTCTTGAAGAAGAGGCAGAGTGTCTTCGCTTAGATCCACACAGACATTCCTGGCATCGACCCGGAGGTTATGTGCCATAAACTCAACGTGGCAGAAGATGCTAAGACAATCAAACAAAGATGAAAAGTTTACTCTAGGGAAAAATATGACGTCATAAGAGAAGAGGTCAGAAAATTAGAAGAGGCAGAATTCATCAGGGAGGTTATATACCCAGAGTGGTTATCAAACGCCGTCATTGTGCCCAATGCAAATGAAAAATAGAGGATGTGCGTAGATTTCACTGACCTAAACAAATCTTGCCCTAAAGACAGTTACCCCTTACCTCGGATCGATCAGATGGTAGATGCCACGGCAGGGCATGAGCTCATGAACTTTATGGATGCGTATTCAGGATTTAACCAGATCTTCATGGATGCTGAAGACTCAAAGAAGACAGCCTTCATCACCGACAAGAAGACATATTGCTATAAGGTTATGCCCTTCGGCTTGAAAAATGTAGGGGACACATTTTAACATCTTGTGAATAAGATGTTTGAAAATTAAATTGGCAAGACTATGAAGGTGTATGTAGACGATATGTTGACAAAGAGCTTGAATTTTGGCACTCACGTGGCAGACCTAGAAAAGACCTTCGATACCATGGACTTGTACAGAATGAAACTCTATCCCGCGAAATGCATCTTTGGTGTAGGAGCTGGAAAATTTCTTGGATTCATTGTCAATCAGAGGGGAATATAGGCGAATGATGAGAATATCAAGGCTTTTCTTGACATGAAGACACCAAGAAGTATCAAAGACGTTCAGAGGCTCACTGGAAGAGTCGCTGCACTCAACAAATTTGTTTCCAAAGCAATGGACAAGTGTCTTCCATTTTTTAAGGTTCTTAAAAAGGACTTTGAATGGGACAAAAAGTGTGATGAGTCTTTTAATCAGCTCAAGTCCTACCTCGAATCTCTTCTGCTCTTATCTCGACCTATAGTGGGAGAGAAGTTGTATGTTTATCTAGCAGTCTCTGAGTCAGCTATAAGTGCAGCCATAGTACGGGAAGACGTTGGGGTGAAAAGGCCTATGTACTTCAATAGTAAAGCTCTTTAGGGGTCTAAACAAAACTATCCTCGAATGGAGATATTGGCATACGCTTTGATACACGCTTAGAGGAAGACGAAACCCTATTTTCAAGCACACTGTATGGTTATCCTCACTGACTCCCCACTTAGGCAAGTTCTCCACAAGCCTGAGAAGTTAGGCAGATTGATGACCCAAGCCATTGAGTTGGGAGAGTATGACTTTACTTATCAACCCAGAGTGTCCATTAAAGGGCAGGTAGTTATAGATTTTATTGTTGAGTTCACGTGGGAAGAGACTGAAGTTAAGAACAATACAGTGATCGCAGAGGGCTCAAATAGTAACGTCTTCTGAAAATTGAAAGAGGTTGTGTCAAACAGAGCCATAAATGGAATAGCCGAGAATGAGGAGGATAGGTACCTCTTCAAGCAAGGAGTATTGTCGGAGTGGAGCTTCTTTTCGAATAAAGACGTATGGAACCTCTTCGTTGATGGGTCTTCTTACGAAAGTGGAAGCAATGCAGGGCTGATACTCTCAGCTTCGGATGGTACCAACGTTGAATATGCACCAAGGTTCAACTTCAAGGCATAAAACAACGAATCAAAATATGAGGCCATAATAGCATGCTTCTCCTTGGCAAAGACCCTTAGGATTGGTCGAATCCTACTTCATTGTGACTCGAGGTTAGTTGTCAACTAAGTGTTTAGAGTTTATGAGGCCAAGGATAAAAGGATCGCCAGATACCTGAATAGGGTAAGAATGATGCTAGAAGGATTTGAAGAGGTAAAGATGAAGAGGGTACCTCGACAAAAAAGCAGCCACGCAGATGCACTAGTAAGGTTGGTTTCAGCAACAATGACAGACATCAGGAGGATAATACCAGTCGAGATATTGTTAAAACCGATCATTGAGGAGGAAGAGGTTGCCAGCTCTTGCCTCAACTTGAACCTAGGAAACTCATGGATAGACCCCCTCATCAGATATATGAGAGAGGGAGAGTTGCTATAATCAAATATAGAGAGGAGGAAACTGAGGTACGGAGATGGAAAGTTCTCAATAATAGGATATGTCCTGTATAAGAAAGGATTTCAGATACCTCTCCTTAGATGTGTTCATCCCACATAGGCCCCCCGCATCCTGCAAGAGGTGCACGAGGGTGCTTGCTCCAGTCACATAGGAGGAAGACCTTGGGCCAAAAGGATTATAACACAAGGATACTGGTGGCCGACCTTGGCGAAGGATGTTGTAGCCTACGTCAAGAGGTGCGACAAATGACAAAGATTCTTTACTATCTCCCATCAACCTCATCAGCCTATGACGTCAATCAGTTCCCCTTGGCCATTCGCAGTATGTGGGATAGACTTGGTAGGTACCTTGCCAAGGGCTGCAAATAATTACCGATTCCTGATAGTAGCGATTGACTACTTCTCCAAGTGGGTGGAGGCTGAGCCGATGATCACGATTATAGAGCAGAAGACCTTCCAATTTATCTGGAAGAGTATCATATGCAGACATGGGCTACCTAACACCCTCATCTCGGACAACGGAACCCAGTTCAAAAATTCTTCCTTGGAGAAGTATTGTGAGAGAGTTGGGATCAAGCAATTTTTCTCTTCTCCGGGCCCACCTCAGGCAAACGGTCAGACCAAAGTCACGAATAGAACAATGCTCGACGGGATTAAGAAGAGGTTAGAAGAAGCTAAGGGGAGATGGACTGAAGAGGTTTATGCTGTGTTATGGGACTACAGAACAATGGCTAGGACACCAACAGGGGAGACCCCATTTATGTTAGCACATGGCTCAGAAGTCATCATACCAACAGAGGTAGGACTCCCCACTCACAGAGTTCAGACATATGACCCCGAGAAGAATGTGGAGGAGAGAAGACTTGACCTAGATTTGATTGAGGAGAGAAGGGAAGATATCGAGATCAGACAGGCAGCTTATGAGCAGAGAACAACAAAGTTATACAATCAGAGGGTGAAATCAAGACCCATAGATGTAGGAGACCTAGTGATAAAGAAGACATTGCAGAAGGTAGATAAGCTTCAACCCAATTGGCATGGCCCTTATAAAGTGATCGAGGAGGTTGTACCCAGGTCCTAAAGTCTAGAAAACCTTGAAGGAGAACCTTTCTGCAATCCATGGAATGCTAATCATTTAAAAAAATATTACATACGATGTTGTAATGGGTTTTATGTAAATGTATCATCTTATGAAGAGATTATTAATGAGAAGATCAGTTCCTGTGTCAATTATTGGTTCATTATGCTTTAGTGGTAAAATTTATGGGGGTAACATCTTAGTTTGATGACCTCAGATCTTAAACATCATAATTTGGTGACAGGGTCTGAGGTGAAACATCATACTTGGATGACCTCAGACCTTAAACATCATTAATTTGGTGAAAAATTTGTGGGGGTAACATCTTAGTTTGATGACCTCAGACCTTAAACATCATAATTTTGTGAGAGGGTCTGAGGTGAAACATCATACTTGGATGACCTCAGACCCTAAACATCATTAATTTTGTGAAAAATTTATGGGGGTAACATCTTAGTTTGATGACCTCAGACCTTAAACATCATAATTTAGTGACAGGGTCTGAGGTGAAACATCATACTTGGATGACCCTAGACCTTAAACATCATTAATTTGGTGAAAAATTTATGGGGGTAACATCTTAGTTTGATGACCTCAGACCTTAAACATCATAATTTGGTGACAGGGTCTGAGGTGAAACATCATACTTGGATGACCTCAGACCTTAAACATCATTAATTTGGTGAAAAATTTAGGGGGGTAACATCATACTTGGATGACCTCAGACCTTAAGCATCATTAATTTGGTGAAACATTTATGGGGGTAACATCTTAGTTTGATGACCTCAGACCTTAAACATCATAATTTGGTGACAGGGTCTGAGGTGAAACATCATACTTGGATGACCTCAAACCTTAAACATCATTAATTTGGTGAAATTTAGTGGGTAACATCTTAGTTTGATGACCTTAGACCTCAAAACATCATAACTTGGTGATAAGGTCTGAGGTGAACATCATATTTGGATGACCTCAGACCTTAAACATCATTAATTTGGTAATATATTACAAGTGTAAAATCATAGTTTAGTGATGAAGACACCGGTACACGACATGTAAAAACATTCAAGGCTCAGAGAAGAAAAATTATCCTCAGAGAATAGTATAGCACAAAGAAGTTAGAATTACAAGTCAAAAGCTAATAGAAAATGTTATCAGAGGTTACAGATTGATATGAATCAGAAATAAAAAATTACAAATAAGAGCTTCACAAAATACGGCCTAAGTGTCTACACTCTCAGGGTGAGTGTCCATGCCCCCACTTCCTTGGCCGATGTTGGTCACTTCTACCCCATCATCTCGAGGATTAACGTCTTCAGTCCTTGTATCTTCTGGTTAAGCAGTCTCGGCAGGCGCAACACCTCCTTCCTCCTCGACCTCTTGTAAGGCCTGAGAAAACTGAGGATTAGCATAGCCCAGACCAACGAAGTCCGAGGCTGCCAAGCTCCCTGACTCCTTCTCTTTCATTGCAGCCCATTTTCCAGTGGCCTTAACACCCCTTTTGAGATATTCAAAGCCAAAGATGACGAATTCGTCAGAAACCTTGTAACCCTCCAAGATCTTCTCTGAGGTATCCTCCAGGGTAGGTTTGACAACAACATCCACCTTCGTTGAAGGGCTTCATCCTTGGCCTTAATAGCAAAGATGAGATCATTCTTAAGTTTGGAAATGTATTTCTCCAGCTGCGTAGCCCTAGCTTCAGACCCCTCAAAGGTAGGCTTCAGATGCTCCACTTCGCCATTAAGAGTGGTCTCTATCTTTTGGGCCTCTCTCCCCTTCTAAATCAGGGGCAGCTTCCTCAGAGTCCATTCGACAAACTGGTGAATGGTGAGGATACACTGCAAAACACATTCAGACACATGAGTTCAAGAGTCAATAAAATTCAAAGTCGATGTTACACTTCAATAACAACAACAAAAGTTTTACTTGGATAGATCGGTGAAGGCAGAACTCGGCCAGCATAGGGATGTTAAGAGAACGATAGAATCATTTGTCAGCGTCGGTCATCACGGAGCCGATGGAGTCTAAGGCCTTTATACTTTGGACAATAAGGCTGTCACTGATCTTCAGCTGGTCTAGACGAGCAATCAATGCATCCTCAGAGGAGATGGGGATCGCGCAATCCCCCTTTGAGGTTTTATTCTTCTGCCTCTGATCCTCAGGGGCAGGGTCATTGGATTTCCTTTTTTTGGAGGCATCGGCCCTTAAAGAGGTAGGAGGAGGAGGAGGAGGAGGAGGCACGTTCAGACCTGCTTTCTTAACTAGCTTGGTGAGGCTGGGGGTGCCATTTCCCAGATATCGTCTGATATTCCTTCCGGACTCTCTGCAAAAAGAAAGGTCTGAGTTAGAGACATAGCAAAATCAAAGGTTCAACTTGTTGAAAA
This sequence comes from Sambucus nigra, assembly GCA_949130495.1. NCBI lineage: Eukaryota > Viridiplantae > Streptophyta > Magnoliopsida > Dipsacales > Adoxaceae > Sambucus > Sambucus nigra. Next base: position 212,164,091 of record OX422213.1, on the reverse strand, counting down.
AATAAAGTAACTTACGAAGCTTGGTCAGAGGACTCCCCCCAAGGCCAATTTTAGAGAGGTAGTAGGGGGTCATCAAATGTTCGTACTTGATCAGCAGACCATGCTCCCCCTGAACTTTAAGGTCTTTGACCTTTTGAAAGTTATTCTGGCTTAATCCAGGGTCGGCCCTAGCTACTATTGACACCTTATCCCACCTCAGAGGTAGTCTCGGCTTTAAAGATGAAGATGTGGCACACGGAGCAAATTTCCATGCCCCAGAGGCGAAGAAATATCATGGTTTCCAGTTGTGGTTCGAAGTCTGGATAACCAGCAACATCTTCTTATTGGACTTTTGAGCTAAGAAGTGGTAGTAACTCGAATAGTTCCTAGTAGAGGAGGGCATGTATCACCCTCTGAAGACCTGGACGGGAAGGTCTTAATGACGAAATGCCCTCCATAAGACGATTGCTCAAATCATCACCCTCCAGGCATTGGGGGATAACTGGGAGGGAGCCAAGTTAATATGGGACAATATGGCCCTAATTATTAGATGAATGGGAAGACAAAATCCTAACTTAAACATCTGCTCATATAAGTAGATCTCACAATCTAGGCCGCTAAAGGCCCTCTCCTCCCTCAGAGGTCTCCTAAGTTAAATAGAAGGACCTATGGAATAAAGGTGCTTAAAGGCCAAGAGGTCAAATTCATTGACAGTACTCTCTATCTCAGCTGCCTCCAAGACATCAACGTCACTCTCGTGATCATCATCCTTATCCCTGGAAAAATCGATCTGGGCAGGCGTAGAAGCACCATCAGGGAATCTCTGAGCGAATTCATCCCCTGTGGCGACCGACAGGGGAATAGCATCAAGGATTTGGGGAATAACCACACTCGGCCCCACAACTTCAACATCGGAAGACGTTCGTGAAGTGATAGCACCGTTATGGGACGAGACACGACTTTAGACCTCAAAATAATTAGTAACTTGATCCTGCCTAATGGAATAATCCATGGCTTCTTAAAAAGAATCCACAGACATAGGGTCTGAGGTGGACGACTTAGACTCAGACATCGGAGTAGGTTCTACTGGGACCTCCGCTGGCTCAGCTGGATCAGGGTATATCACCTTCAGAGGGGGTGGAAAGATAGGTCTGAGGGGGAAGGCCTCAGACCTACGAGCTTCCTCTTGGGCTCACACTATTTTCCTAATATTATCTAAAGTCTTCTCTTTAAGAGAAGGGAATTCCTCTAAGAGCTGATAAAAGGGTCTGAGCATAGAAGGACGACCCTACACTTGAGATTATGAATTAAGAACAAACAACTTTACTCAACCTAATAAAGGATCTAACTGATATTTTAGATCAAGAACAAGCATGAACACGCAAGAACAATCACTAGAAAACTCATAAACTCTCATCAGAAAACACAAGCTCTCATCGAAAATTACAGAAATGAAAATTAAAGGCTGAAAATGTTAAAGCAATATGGAGAGGATACCTGGATGACCGTGAAATGAGGGGAAAGAAGGTGATAACCGAAGAAACCCTCACAATCATAGCAATATAACTCTTGAAGGGAGAGAGAATTGCAGGGAAAGCTCTGGCAGGAAAAGTGAAGAAGAAGTGAGGAAGAAAGAAGAAAAGAGGGTTTTAAACCCACAATTGTTTTGGTGCGTGTCCCAAGGCCCATCATTGCCTTGGGAACCCAAAGGTACAATCCCTAATCACACGAAATTAAGCCACACGCCAATCACTTAAGAAAGTGACATGTGTCAAGATAATACTGGCACACAAGAAAAATTTAGCCTCGGCCTTGCAAATACCCCTCAATCACCTATTCATATAGGTAACTAAGGGCTAGGGGTGATTGATATGCCCTAAATGTACCTAAAAACTCGGAGACACAAACCTCGGCCAAGAAGACGGCCGAGGTAATAAGGGCTCCAGATTGGAAACCAGCGGTCTCGTCCAACATAAGGTCGGCTATGGCCGATGTTATTAGGTACCTCATAGTTAGGCAATAGCTGAGGTATTCATAATCCATAAGGTCAGTGATCCATCAGGTCGTCCGGAGCCGACATCACGCCTAATTCATATATCAACCTCGGTTGGGTATAAGCTGAGGCGGCAAGGACTATCATCATCATCGTAATCAACCTCGGTTGGGAATCAGCCGATGTTCTAACTACTCCTATATAACCCCAGCCCAGGCTGATGTTACAACTCCACCTGTCTTACCTCGCCTTATCTGCAGGGCCGAGATCATCATAAATAACCTCGGATAATGCAGCAGTCAGACGCCACCAACCTCGTACCCATCCAGGCTGAGGTTGCACCTATCAGGGATAAAGCCGAGCATTGACAAGCATATGAAAGGAGAGGAACACGTGGACAAAATTAGTTGTAACCGAATCAATCCCCTCATGTGGGGGAATATTTCATCATCATTCTTTACATGTGACAGTGACAGATGTCTTCATTGGATTGGCTAGATTAACACACACATGCTCATTGCATGCATGGGGGGTACATTACACCCCCCACACACTATATATACTTGTCTTTTCCTACCTTGAGAAGGATGGATAATTTACAATCTTAACTGAAACTCTATCAAATTATACAGTGGAGAGAGAAAGCTTGAGAGACTCTATCCATGGCTATTAGTGCCTTCATTCAGTTATATTACTCACACACACTCATAGTGGACGTAGTCCTAATTGGCTGAACCACTTATATATTGGTGTTCATCCTCTTCTACTCATCTCCATCTTTTATATTCAGTATATACTTGAGCTTCCATTGTTATCACTAATTTAAGATTACATAAACCTTGAAGGGTGGTGCTATTTCCATAATCATCACAAGCGACGAGAAGGTACAAGCCCGAGATGGATTTGAAGATCAAGGAAGAGGTTCAATGCTTACTAATGGCAGGGTTCATCACACCGATACATCACCCACTCTGGTTATCCTGTATTGTCCCAGTGGGGAGGAAAGACAAAAACCAGATAAGGATTTGTGTGGACTTCAGAGATTTGAATAGAGCCTGCCCTAAAGACGAGTTCCCTCTACCCTCCATCGATAGCCTAATAGATGCAACGGCAGGTCGTGAGATTTATAACTTCATAGATGGGTATGTAGGGTATAACCAGATCAAGATAGACACCGTGGATGCAGAGAAAATAGCGTTCAGAACCCCATTGGGCAACTTTATGTATAGGGTGATGCCGTTTGGACTCAGGAATGCTGGGGAGACTTACCAGAGAACAATAATGGAAATTTTCCATGACTTCTTTCACAAGTTTATGGAATTTTATGTGGATGATTTGATCATCAAGTCAAGAAAGAAAGAGTCCCATCTGAGCGATTTAAGGAAGGTGTTTTCCCGTTGCAGGAAGTTTAAATTAAGAATGAATCCACTGAAGTGTGTTTTTGGAGTGACAAGTGGGAAATTTCTAGGCTTTGTGGTTGATTGACAAGGGGTGCAGATGGACCAGGACAAACAACATACGATCTTGGAAAGGCCATGCCCAAGAACGGTGAAGGAGCTGAAGAGTTTCCTCAGTAAAGTCTCCTACCTTAGGAGATTTGTCTTGGGGGTAGCCGAGGTAACACACCCATTGATGCAGCTTCTACGAAAGAACACAAAGTTCAAATGGGAGGCGATTCACTATGAGTTTCTTGACGGGCTTAAGAAGCTGCTCGTTTCACCACAGACCATGGTTCCCCCAAGGGCAGGAATACCGTTGCAGATGTACCTCATATCCACCACGAGGTACATGGGAGGTTTGCTGGCACAAGAAATTGACGGGAAAGAGTGTCCAGTCTATTACCTCAGTAGGATCATCCATGGGCCAGAAGTCAAATATAGTAGCTTAGAAAGGCATTGTTTAGACTTAGTCTTTGTAGCGCAAAAACTTAGACATTATATGTTGTCTTTTACAATTCATATCGTAACTAGATGTGATCCCATTAGGTATTTTCTTACAAGACCTATATTGATTTGGTAGGGTAGCTAGATGGTTCCTCATCCTCTCCAAATATGACTTGAAGTGCGTGGTTCCTTGCGCAATCAAAAGCCAGGCGTACCCCGATTTATTGGCAATTTTCCCTTCGGGAACGTTTAAGCCACCCAAAAAAAGCATCCCAGGAGATGACTTGCAGGATAATCACCTAGATGCAACAGATGAGGAATGGATAATACAGCTCGATGGGTCATCGACCGAAAATAAAGGACGAGCAGGGGTTATTCTTTCGAAAGGAATGGATGAGATTTTCCTTTCTTACAAGTTAGATTTCCCTTGCTCTAACAACAAAGTAGAATATGAAGCATTGGTGTTGGGATTTCTAGAGGCTCTTCGAAGGGGGATCTGTTCACTTTGCATCAAGGGGGATTCAAACTTGGTGGTTCAATAAGGGAATGGAGAATACGCATTGGAACACATGAGCCTGGCACCATACAAAATGATCATTCAGAGGCTCCTTGGCCAGTTCCATCGGACCAAGATCAAGAGGCAGCCCAGAACGATGAACCGTCACCCAGATGCCTATGACACCATTGCTAAGAAGATGATCATGAGGAGCGATACAACTACTGTCGTGATCCAACGAAGAACAACGCATTCGATGGTACAATCAATTCTACCAAAGGAAGAGGATAGGGATTGGAGGGGAAAGATTAAGAGGCAACTGGAGTCTGGTGAAGGAACGATGGAGCTCAGAGAATTAGTCCAGTACTTTACAAATTAGGGAAACCTTTACTTCAAAAACACAGGAGGATGGCTGTTAAGTTGCATCGGCCCAGAAGAAGCAGGGCAAAGGTTGAAGAAAATGCACGAAGAGCACTGCAAAATGACTGAGATCCCCCTTGATAGAAGAATGCAAAGGGAGGTGTATTTTTAGCCTAAGATGAAGCAGGATGCGACAGAGCTACAAGGGAAGTGCAACAAATGCCAATTATTCTTTGAGGCAGATGAATGTCATTTCGTGGAGGCTCAGGCTGACTGGAGACAACCCTATATTGACTTCATTAAAGATGGAGTTGTTCCAACAGAGAAAATTGATGCGATGGGACTTCGGTGAAGGGCCCCGAGATTTTACGTTTAGGAGGGGCAGCTTTAGCGAAGGGGATACTTAATAGCCCGTTGCATTACATCACAAAGGAAGAGGCAACCGAGGTTCTCAAACAGGCGCACGATCCAGCTCACATGGGGGGGGGGACAAGTTATATGATCAGTTAATGACTTTGGGATACTATTAGCCAACGATGGAGAAAGATTCGGCCGAGTTCGTTCGAAAGTGCAAGGCTTGCCAGCTTCATGGAAATATGATCCATTCCCCATCAGTGGACTTACACTCCCTGGAAACTCCTTATCCTTTTCACACTTGGGCGTTCGACCTGGTGGGGGCAATACACCCTTCTTCGAGGGGGAAGATATGGATCCTAGTAGCAACGGAATATTTCACAAAGTGGGCTGAGGAGATACCACTGAGAAGGCAAACAGTAGGAGTAGTGAGCAACTTCACTAGAGAATACATCATTTAACATTTTGGGATCCCAAAGGTTATCCTTTAAAACAACGGAACCCCTTTCATCAATTCAGAGGTAACGATGCTCACAGACAAATACTCCATTTCCCATCACACTTCGACGGTGGCATACCCAAAGGGAAATGGTCAAGTCGAAGCAACTAAAAAAACTTTGGTCAACATCTTGGCTAAAATGATGGAAGATTTCCCAGTATCGTGGGATGACAAGATACCAGCCATTTTATGGGCCTATCAAACGATTAAGAGGAAGCCTACAGGGTATACATTGTTCTCTCTTGTTTATGGTGCCGAGGCGATTCTCCCAGTAGAGTTAGAAGTTCCCTCGTCTCGATATGCCTTGCGAAGCAGCATGCTCCCTCAGAATAGACATGTGCAGTTGGAAGCGTTGGATGAACACAGAGATAATGCGATGAAACACTTTTAAATGTACACAAGACAACTCTCCAGGGCATATGATAAATTAATGAGACCAAGGAAGTTCGTAAAGGGAGATCTTGTATTGAAGGCAGCAGTGAAACATATTAGGGGGCTTCCTCTACCTAAGTTTGCAGCGAATTGGGAGGGACCTTTCATCATAAAGGAGGCTCATGACTCAGGTTATTGCTTAATTTCAAAAATAGAAGAAGATAGGTCATTTAAGATTAACAATAAATAGTTGAAGGTCTATCATGTGTAGGCAACTATGTTTGATCACTGATGTAGTTGACTGTTATTATGAATACACGAGTTTTTTTTATGAAAAGTATGCAAGTTATTTTTATTATAATTCAAGTAGAGACGAAAGGATTACAGAATTTCATATTTCACAATCTATGTAAACAGTTGTAACACAAAGAAATGGCATAAGAATAAGTATCTTTTTCCATTCATAAACTTTGGGGCATTACAAAATTGGGAGCTATTGCCCAAGAATTACATGAGAAGAAAAGAAAAATATATACACAAGTTCATTCGCTAAGAAGGAACCACAGATCAGGAGAAGAGAAAAAATCTCTAGGGAGGCTCGAAGAAGCTGCTTGGCAAGACCGTTGAGTGTTGGTAGAGGCCTCCAATCTTGTATGCGCCTGTGTGTGCTCAATAAGTAGTTTCTCTAGTTTCGACTTCGTCGCGCGGAGAACTTCTTTGAGGTCCCCCACCTCTTTGTCAACGGTTTTGAGAAGAGGCTCTAGCTCGACCAACTTGACTTCCTCGGCCTGCTAATCCTCCTGATGTTTTCGTAAGAGCTCCCTCTGGCTGTCCAACTCTGGCTCTTCAAATTTTTCAAATGCGTAATGAGCCAGTCAAAACGGAACTCGTCACGACCTAGCTCCCTCAGATAACCCAGGAATTGGTTGAGGAGGGGTCTGGTAACGTTTGTCGTTGGAGTATTGTCTATTTCAGCAATAATGGTGGACATGCCTTGAAGCTTGTAGCTCATAACTGAGATGTTTGAACATAGGCCATCCACTGTGAAGGTTTCAGGATGATAGCCCACAAGTTTCTCAATTGCTAAACGGTGGTTGGCTGGAATTTAGGGAGAACGTTGGAGTACCATTAGGCAGAAGGCGTGAGGAAACAAGTCGAGCAGAGGAAGCTCGCACCCAGATTCGCTCTCCGCAGCAGCACCTGCCGTGGAACCTTGATCATTATGGCTAGTTTCTTTGAAAGCGATAGGTTCACGATGGGGCGAGGCAATAAGCGAAGGAACTGGTGGAGAATCCTCCAGGTCAACCTAAAAATAGTTAGAGCGAACAAGGAGTTTATGAGAAACCATAACAAGCATTTTCGTTATTAAGTCACCGTTATAGGTGGAGTTTATGAAAAATCTTAACAAAGTGTTTTCGTTGTTAAGTCATCGATATAGGTGGAGTTTATGAAAAATCTTAACAAGTGTTTTCGTTATTAAGTCACCGATATAGGTGGAGTTTCTGAAAAATCTTAACAAAGTGTTTTCGTTGTTAAGTCACCGATATAGGTGGAGTTTATGAAAAATCTTAACAAGTGTTTTCGTTGTTAAGCCACCGATATAGGTGGAGTTTATGGAAAATCTTAACAAGTGTTTTCGTTGTTAAGTCACCGATATAGGTGGAGTTTATGAAAAATCTTGACAATCATTTTCGTTGTTAAGTCACCGTTATAGGTGGAGTTTGTGAAAAATCTTAACAAGTATTTTCGTTGTTAAGTCACCGATATAGGTGGAGTTTATGAAAAAACCTTAACAAGCTTTTTCGTTTTTAAGTCACCGTTACAGGTGGAGTTTATGGAAAAAATCTTAACAAGTGTATTTGTTGTTAAGTCACCGATACAGGTAGAATTTATGAAAAACTTCACAAGTGTTTTCATTGTTAAGTCATAAATACGGTTGAAGTTCGAGAAATTGAGAAATATAGAGAAACTTGCAAAGTACCTTAGCAGCAGTAGGAGCGAGAACGGGAGTCACCACGGGGCCATAATGGTAGAAACCGTTGGAGGTAGGCTCATTCCCTTAGAAGGCATAACGGGGCCTTTGGAGGCAGAGGCCTCAATGGTAGGAAAACTTCCCTCGCCAACATAAGGTACTAAGGCCAACACGAGCGCATCATCAGAATAAGACGTTGAACTTTTAAGAGATGCCCCAATGAGAGCACTAGCACCAATCTGGGCCTGGGAAGGGAAAAGGCCACTTAGAGCAAAGGGTGGTGAGAGACTTGGAGAAAGCTGCAAATAAAAAGCCAAGTGTTAGACAAAAGAAGTAAACACAAAAGAATAAGGGGCAGAAATGCACCTAACTTACCCCCGTTATGGCACCAAAAAGAGAAACTGCAGTAAGGGGTCTTGATAATGAAGGAGGAAGGAGAATTCTAGCTATCAGCAATGCCAGTTCCACCTAAAATAGTCCAACATGTTAGAATTGATAAACAAAGTGATGTGATAAATAAAAGAGGTAAGACTTAGCAAGAAATTTATGTGCGGGGCACTCTCTTAGACCACAACGAGGGGCAGAGATACCTCTTGCTCCAACGATAACCCAGAGGAGGCAACAGTAATTCCCTTTGGTTGCCCAGTCACTTCAGCAGACTCAACGGTGGTAGCATCCGTCGCAGCTTCCTTGGCTCATTGCGAGGATGAACGGTGAGAGTAAGTCAGACTTATCAAGGGGGAACGAGGAAGAGTAGTGTCTGATAGAGAAACACTGCAACGTCCCCCCACGAAGTGACTTACAGGAGGAATGGGGGGAGAGGGCCTTTCTTCTTCAACTCCCTGCACCAAAATATTTTCTTAGTAAGAAATGAGCAGATGCAACACACCTTAAGAGAAGGAGAATAACAAACAAAGAATGCACACATACCTCAGATCCAGAGGGAGAACGAGAGGGTATAACCACTAGTAAAGGAGGTGAGGAGGCAGTAGCCGAAGGAGCTGGTGATGGAGGTTTCTCAAGAATTTGTCTCTTCTGGGTCTTAGCCCCCAACATTTTCTTCCTGGAGATCGTTTCACCACCAGTTTCAGGTACCCTCGTCCTTCTTCTCCTTTTTTTTTTTGGCTCTGTGGGATCAACCACGATTGTGGGGAACGTACCCTAAGGAGGAATGGTGATAATGCGCCGTTGGAATTCAACATTTATTCATGCAATCTCACTATGCACGTGCCTCTTCAGCTCTTCGGCCATCTATGGAGACATGGGAGGAGGAACGGAGGAAATTGGGAATGCCTCCAAGAGAGTTGTCATTTGAACCTGGGCTTTAAACTTTTGGGACTTGGACTTTTTGGCCTTCTTAGCAGGCGGCTCAGAAGGCCCTTCTCCCGTTACAGCTTCACTCGCAGGTACAGTTTATTTGGGAGCTGCAGCAGACTTGGGTTTTGGGGTGGCAGTTAGGGTCACCGGGCAATGAGGGGGTAGCTCTAGAGGAGATTCTTTAATGAATTTACTTAAGGGAAACTCAACCCCAAGCGCGGAGTTCCCCTTAAGACCCAGTTCAATAGAAGAGAAAGAAAAGATCGGGGGATATTGAGGGGGAGACTGAATGAACTCACGAATCATTTCCAACTACTCCAAATGGAACTTAGTGCCAAAATAAGTGGATACGTCTCCCTTCCTAGTATCACTAGGAAAGGTGACATGGCCATCGATGGTGGATGTCACACCAAGCACCGCGACTGCAGTATAGAAGGTGTAGGCTTCAGTGAAGGTGGCCTTTAAGTGCTTATCCTGGAACAGAGGTCAAGGGCCCCCCTAATCGAACCCGAACTGCCTGCTGCATCTGTCAGGGTTGTAATGTTCTGAGGTGTATCCCCATTCAGTGTAGGAGGGAAGAAACCCCGGGGTGAAAAGAAGCACTACGGCATGCGAAGGATCTTTTACAATCGAATTGAACTTGACCATTGTGGCTGTAGAAGGAAAGAAGCCCTAACTATGGGTAAAGGTAGACTCACTATATGGCCTCATCACGAAGGAGTCTAAATGATCAAAAACTTCCATTATCTCCTTTTGACTTTGCTACTTATGAAAACATAGGAGGCGTGGGGGCTTGATACCTTGGCTCACAGGCATAGAAACGGACTTGGCAACAATAGCAGGAAAAATTCACCAAGTTGTAATAACCCAGTGATCGTGCCATATAGATGTGTGTTCGATCTAACCAGGTGTAGAGGGACCCTAGGGCAATGACGGCCAGAGGAAGGTTGAACCTTCTAGCCAAACGAACGGAAATTTTTATTAGGTCTCTCCTGGGATGATCATTAGGTTTCCCAGTAAGGAAGAAGCGTGAAAGTAATACAAGTATCTAGGTTAGTAGTTCCAGGGATGTACCTTTACCCCAGCCCGTTTCATCACTTACATCCTTTGGTGTCGGAGCTTCGAAAAAATAGTTGATAAGGGGGGTAAATGTGGCTTTGTTCGAGGAACCCGTGCAACGGCGGCAAATTCGATCCAGCTCAACTCGATCAGTAGCTTCTTTGGCATTCAGAGCCTCATCATGGTAGGTGAACTCACCCATGGGTTCAAACCTAAGGTGTTCACAGACGTCCTGTAGTGTAACGGTGAACTCCTCCATGCAGCGAAGAAGGTGTGGGTTATGATATTCCATTGGGAGACTAGCACTTATAACACCACATTATGCTTTGAGAGGGTGAACTCCCCAAACCAGTATGCGTGATGAAGCCCAACCTTGGCAAGAGCAACAGCGTGAGAGCTCTGCATGTGTGTGTGCCAGGCAGTGAAATGGGCTGGTGACCCCCCAGATGCTTCGAAGTCAATTTGAGAATAGGGGAAGTCACCACGGTCTAAGCAAAAATGCAGAGTCCCCTCTGGGGGTAGATAGCCCCACTTTGATGAATCCACTTCCTCATCATCCAATAGTAAAGGGTCAAACTTGGAGGAGAAATAGTAGGTCTTGCATGCCTCCGAAAATTAATCATCTTCTTCAAAGATGGGCACCCAGCGATAAAAGCGTAGCTTCTCTTGACGAGCAGTATTCAAGGCAATGACACTAGGGGTGGCAGCAACACTAGAAGTGGCAGAGGGGGAGCCTAGCTGAGTGGTGTTAGCAACCTTGGAATCACTTGGAGAAGCCATAATAGATTGTAGATGGATGATATAGGTGGGTAATAAGGACTAAGAATAAGGAGGGAAGAGCACAACCGCATGTGGTGGTGCAAAAGATGAGAGAAGGAGGATACTGAGTAAAGAATGGCGCAATAATGGAGGTCGCACAGAGTTCGCATAGAGTTTCTCTCTCTACAAAATTGGGGAGCTTGAAGAAGATGAAGGAAGGAGAAGGGTTTTGAAATAAAAGAGACGTTTGGTGGGTTTTAAACCCGACTTTTGAGTTTCCCACCATCGCACGTGCAAGGGTCGCCTATAATCATTTTAAACGAACACGTGGCACTCCGGGAAGGGTCTCGACAGTTGAAAAGACAGTAACACATCATTAATGAAGTGGCACTTTAGGAAAGGAAGGGAGTTACCTTCTCCAATAAGTTTGAGTTTTGGCGCCAGAATTTTTGTCAGACATATCCAATGACTCCCAACGAGGGCAGTGCCTCAATGGTTTAAAAAAGCTATGATGTACCCTCGCCACATGTCCAAACAATGTTTAAATTGTCACTCAATTACATCGGAGAAAATTTCTGCTTTTTCGAACATAGCGAAGCATTACAAGGGAGAATTTCACTTTCCAAGAGTCCAATCGAGTATTTGAGAACGTTAGTAGGCCTTTCGGGAGAATTTTAAATAGTAAAGCTAGAACGATTGAGGCTCAGCATGAGGAAAAAGTCACGATGTCCCTTTTCCCAAGAACCAATAAGTTATGGCACTTCAGCTCAGGTACATCAGGGAGAATTTTACTTTTTCTAAGATATTTTAACGTTACGGTTCTAACGAGGGAAAGAAGGCCAGAATTTTTTCACGATGAGAGAGTTCATTGGATTGAGAAGTTTCATGCAGACATTTCTTGTTCCAACAAATCTCTCCACGAAGGGGTAAATGTAGATGGGGCTTGAAGGTAATCCTGAGATTAGGGATAATTCCCTAATTGGCAATAGTGTTTGAGATTAAACAACCGAGGCAACTCAAGCGTGGCAACTCAGCGAGGCAGCTTGGCATGGAAACTCATACTTTAGCTTTTTGTATTAGTCATATTGTATTTTTGTTTATGTTGACTGTAAGCTATAACGGTTGTAATGATGTAACGAGAATAATAATGAGTTTCAGTGTGAGGTCAAATGATACTCATGAGAGACCAGACTTGGCAGGGCCTGGGAGAGCTTTCATGATCTATCGAATGACCTCGCCGTGGGAACTTTAGAGGGACTTGGTTTGGAGGATAGAGAAGTGAGGCACCGTTGGGGGCTTGTCCTAACCATCTTAGATATACCTGTTAAAACACCTAAGGAACCTAATCATGGAACCTCGGGCAGAGTAGCTTGGAGTTCCATCGGGCGTTGAGTTAAGAACCAAACAACCCGCTAATTAATGTCACATCTACTATAGGTGATGTCACTAGCCAGCTAAATAATGTCAGACATTCACTTGAGTAAAACACTGTAGTATTTGGGGCTGTCAGGCAATTGGTGAGCCACCTCTGCAATAACAGCCCCCTAACACACAGTGGTTAGGCAAAAGGCATGTCTTGGCATTTAATGTTTATGACGTGGAGACAACTAGGGCATCAGGCATTTAATGTTATGACATAAAGTATGAGGGATGTCTTTCATAGTCTTTAATGACTGAGTTGCCTCGGGGGTGGTGTGGGGGGCTATTTAAGGACCCCAACCACCTTTGAGGAGAGGATGATCTTTTGAGAGTTCATGAGTTATTTCTAGAGAGAATAGGCATCAGAGAGAGTTATTACAAACCAGAGGGTTTACTCACACACCATTGTTATTTATTACGAAGCTTTTAATACTTGACAGGGGTCCTTGAGGGTGTTTGGTGTGTTTTTACCTGCCTACCAAGGTGTATCTAGGGTGCTTACTTCTCTCTCCCTCTAGCTAAGTTACTTCTAAAGTTCTTTATTATCTTCTGAGTTACACACGAGAGATTTGTGAGTTTAAACTGTGTCTTATCTTCATTGGGTTTGTGTTTGTATGTCCTATTATTATTCCAAGGTCTTGGGCTAATTAACTCATCATTACCGTACTCAAAAGGGGTTACGCCTCCATCTTATCTAAACTACCCTCTTACACCTGCAAAAATTATGTAACACAAAAACATATCTATGAAATGCAATGAAGTTTTTTTTAATATCTCCTGTTAATGATGAATGAATGCATGCACATGCGCTTTTTACTTTGCTGCTGAGACCGTAAAAAGAAATATTTTTGGGATTTTAAAAGAAAGTTTTATTCAAAATTAGAATTTATATAAAGATGAAAAGGGGATTTTTGAAATTCTGGTGAGAATATCAGTTTTTTTTTTAGTTTTCTGAATTTTGACAAAAGAGGAAATACGAAAATTTTCAAAAGTAGGGGGTTGTCGATCAACAAGAACCTTGTTCTGCTTATCGATAGGTTAGTCCAGTCCCATCAATTCAAAGCTTTGATTGGTACCCTCTTCAGCCTTTGGTACCTTATGGGGCAGGATTTCTTCCAATTTCTGTAGAGGTTTTGTCTTTTGTGGGGGGTTTTTAAGTATAAAAGAGGGGTAAGAGTGGAGTGTTTTCCTCACGCCTTCACATTCCTACTTTATTGTTCTGTGAGATGGCTATCCCTGGTAGTGTTGAGTTTGCCAACTACCTCGAGACTTTGGCAGAGATGTGCTCCTATAACGTCGACTAGGATGCTTACAACACGCATCAAGTTTCTTTATGGCATAATCGGCCTATAGAGTGGAACATCCTCATAGCGGCGGTACAATTCTGGTACCTCGAAGACCACGTATTCCTCTTTGGATTGGAAGAAGTTTATCTGACTAATGAGGAGTTTTCTGCCATATTACGGATAAATCCCGATGTTTTTACGGCTCTGCTTGAGTTTTTCCATTCTTCCCAGGAGTTATTGGCCGGGTTTCTTTGTATTTCACGCTCGGCGACTAGACCACTAGTGGCTGGAGGTATGATCTCTCTTTTGGAGGTGTTTTGGTCTGTGCATGTGCCGGAGGTTTGTGATGCTGGATATGCCAGAGCCATGGTTCTGGGCTTGGTTTTAAAATTGCTGCTAGTGACCGGGGAGCTGCTGGCGAATCCACAACTTGCAGCTATTACTTCATGGATGTCATAGCGTCACAATCCTGCGGCGGTGATATTGGCGAAGACTCTAAATGTCCTAGATCCCTGGCGAGAATGTCGTTCGTACATTTTGAGGGTTAGCCCCGCGATGCTGTTCATGTGGTTGTCTAAAAAATTCCGCCTGGTGACTCCTCCGAAATACCCTTTGTCGAATGTACCCAACTTCTTTTCGTGCCATTTCATCAGTGTTGGACTGGATATTGAAAGCTGGGAGAACTGGTTCATGGAGCATAGGGCTCTAAATATGTACTGGTCAGTACCTTGGTGGGGACAGTTGCTGCCTATTTTGGAACTGGTAGAATACCCGTATGTCCGACTGGTTGGTCTTAGACAGACCTCTTTCTATTTTCCTTGGCGTCTTTTGTGCCAATTTGGCTGGGATCAGGTCGTGCCACCTCAAACACTAAACTTCTTTTCGGTAGAAGATTTGACAGAGCGTCTGCGCATACGGCTTGGCTATTTGTGGGAGAGTCGGCGTTCGTCGTCCCGTCCCTCTCAGTCTACTGGGAGAGTTTGGCACATCCCTAACGATTATATGAAGTTGTTTTGGAGGAGAGTGGTCAGCAAGATGTTGGAAGTGGAGACTGGACAAAGGTGGCTTGCCTCATCCGATACCATAGAGGGAGGTGTGGTAGTTTTTTCGAGGTTGGTTCGAGCCTATCGGTCCATGGAGCGTCTGCGGCACTCCATTCAGGCAGGGGAGACCCCAGGATGTAGATGATGATGATAAAGCGGGCTCCTCTGGTAGATGTGGGTAGGATTCTTGGAGAGTTTATTTTATACCGGGAAATAAGTTTAGTTTTTTTATTTAGCTTTTTAAGAAGTTGGGGGGGAAGGGAGTTATCCATTCCTTTATATAATTGCACTATAATTTTGTATTAATGAAATAAACAAGTTTTTGATCATCCAGTTGTGCCTTTTGATCAAATTTGTATTTTGAATTATCTATACCGATCGCTAAGGCATGCATAATCCTTTTGTTCAAATATATATATTGGAATGTACAGTTGTTCTCAGAGGTAATAAAAGAATAGTTTTTTTGTGAAAAAGAAAGGACCATGCTCATGTGAGATGTATGAGCTGCCTACGTACCTCTGGAGGTTTTTGAAAGTTTTCAATTTTTTTGGGAATGATTTTTGCAGAGGATCTGGCCCACGTAGTTCTGTGTAGAGGGAAATGAAGATATTTTTTTTAGAATAGAAGGGAGATGAGAAATTCATAGTGCGTTGATATTTCGGACTAGGGGTAAAATTTCTTGAGATGGTCCAGGTTGACTGGACGAGCTATCTCTTCTCCATCTAAGTCGGTGAGCATGGAGGTACCACCGGACAAGATCTTCTTCACAATGTATGGGCCTCTCCAATTGGGCTTGAATTTCCCTCTAGGGTCCCAGATGGGCTCTACTATTTCTTTGAGGGATAAATCCCCTTCTCGGACACCGCGGTCCTTGGCTTTCTTATTGAATGAATGCGTTATTCGGTGATGGTACCCTTGTATGTGATATAACTCCTTCAGTCTCTTTTCATCCAGGAGTGGCAGCTCGTCGAGGCGGCTTTGATGTCAATCTTCATAACGCGTAATGAGGGTATTTCTATATCCACAGGTAGGACCGCTTCCATGCCATAGACTAGAGAGTAAGGGGTAGCCCCAGTAAAGATTCAGATTGAGGTTTGGTAGCCCTAGAGGGTGTATGGGATTCGATCGGCCTAATCTCGACAGCTTTCGATCATCTTACTGATGATGGATTTGAGGTTCTTATTGGCGGCTTCAACTGCACCATTGGTCTGAGGATGGTAGGGAGAAGATTTGTGTCTCTGGATCCCATACTCATTGACCACTTCTATGACTTCTTCCTCGAAATGCAACCCTATATCTGACACTAGCTCGTGCAGAACACCATATCGGCAGATGATGTTTTTTTTTATAAACTTGGCCACTTTCTTGGCATTCAGAACTGCATATGACTCAGCTTCAACGCATTTGGTGAAGTAATCAATGGCAACCAGGATGAATTCATGTTCGTTAGAGGCCTCGGGTGTAACCTTTCCTATAATGTCGATGCCCCAAGTAGAGAATGGACAGGGAGAATTCATGTTGTATAATTCACGTAGAGGCAAGTGTTGAAGGTTGGAGGACTGTTAGCATTTGAGGCATCTCCGAACATAGGCGGTGCAATCCTGGATCATAGTGGTCCAGTAGTATACTTGTTGGATGATCTTCTTAGCAAGCATGTGACCGTTCATGTTGGGTCCACATTCCCCGCTGTGTATTCTCTGCATTACCTCTTCAATGTCAGCCCCTGCGATGTAGTGTAGATGGGTTCCATCAAAGTTTCTCTTAAATAGTGCTTTATGACAAATGATGTACTGGGCGGCCAGTCTTCGGAGGGTTGCCCGGTGTTTCTTATTGGAACCCTCGGGATACTTACCATGCTTGAAGAGGTGCTAGATATCATAATACCAACAATTGTCTAGCTCGAGATCTTATTTTATGATGAGCTCAATATGGTAGCAGTGGGTTGGTTTATCTTGCTTTTAGACCAAAAATGGGGCCATTATTATTCCTTCGGGCTTGTCGACCATGGAGGCCAAGGTAGCAAGGGAATCGGTTAGGTTATTCTTTGCTTAAGGTAGGTAGTGGAAGGTGATGTCTTCGAATTGGGAGGTTAGTTCTTCTAAGTGGGCATGGGAGGGTTGGAGTTTCTCGTCTTTGACTTTCCATTTTCTGAGCACTTAACCAATGATGAGGGCAGAGTCCTCGTAGACATCTAGGCATTGAATACCTTTCTTGAGAGCAACTTTGAGGCCTACCGTACATGCCTCATATTCAGTCATGTTGCTGGTGCAAGGGAAATCCAATTTGATGGCGATGGGAGTGTGAGAGTCATCTGGGGCGATCAGAAGTATCCCAATGCCATATCCCTTTTTGTTGATTGTGCCATCAAAGAACATTTGCCATCGAAGGTCATCTTGATCAGCGCAGAGGATGTTTTCATCTTGGAATTTAGAGATCCAGACATCTGCTTCTTCCTTGGGGTAGTCAGCGAGGTAGTCAGAGATGGATCTTCCTTTCATGGCTTTCTGTGTGACGTACATGATATCAAACTCGTCCAGGAGCATCAACCATCGAGCCATTCGGCTGGATAAGGCGGGTTTCTCAAGCAGGTACTTGATGGGGTCTATTCGGGATACAAGCTTAATGGGGAAGGCGCACATGTAGTGTTATAACTTTTGGGTGACCCAAACAAGAGCAACGCATGCTTTTTACAAAGCAGTGTAGTTGACTTCGTACTTGGCCACTTTGCGACTAGCGTAATAGATAGCTCTTTCTTTGCAAGAATCTTCAAGGTATTGAGCTAGCAAAGCCCCAGCTGCAGTGTCGGTTATGGTTAGGTATAGAAGTAAGGGGAGACCAGGCTTTGGTGGCATGAGTATCGAAAGTTGAGTCAAGTATTGTTTGATTCGGTCAAAGGCTTCTTGGCAGGCCTCGTTCCAAACTTTGGTTGAATCCTTTCAGAGGAGTTTAAAAATTAGTTCACAAATGGAGGTGAGCTGGCTGATGAACCGGCTGATGTATTATAATTTCCCAAGGAAACCACGGACTTCTTTCTCCGTTTGGGGAGGTGGCATCTCAAGTATGGCTTTTATCTTGGTAGGATCTGCTTCTATCCCTTTCTCACTGACCATGAATCCCAAGAGTTTTCCCTTTGTAACTCTGAAGCCATATTTCTATGGATTGAGTCTCATCTGATATCGTCGTAATCGTTCGAAGAACTTTCGGAGAGCGGTAACATGACCTTCCCTAGTTTTGGATTTGATAATCATATCATCCACATAGACCTCGACTTCTTTGTGAATCAGATCATGCAGGATGGTTGTGGCATCCCTCTGGTAGGTAGCCCCGACATTCTTGAGACCAAATGGCATAACAATGTAGCAAAAGGTACCCCATGGGATGATAAACGTGGTTTTTTCTTGATGATCTGGGTGCATTTTGATTTGGTTGTATCCGGAGACCCCGTCGACGAATGACTTGAGAGCATGACTGGCTGTGTTGTCCACGATCATGTCGATATTGGGTAGAGGGTAATCATCCTTTGGAGAGGCTTTGTTCAAGTCCCGGTAGTCTACGCACATCCGAACTTTCCTTCCTGATTTCAGCACAGGCACTATGTTGGCTAGCCATGTGGGATATTCGGTCACACCAATGAAACCCACGTTCAACTATTTGACCACTTCTTCTTTGACTTTGAGCGACCATTTGGTGCGGAACTTTCTTATCTTTTGTTTAACCGACTTATAATCTGGAAGAGTGGTGATCTCATACTGAGCTATTTCTGGATCAATGTCAGGCATATCATCGTAGGACCATGTGAAGACATCCATAAATTCCTTCAATAATTCTTCGAGTTGTGCCCGCTCATGCTCATCAAGGGTAGCCCCTATCCTAATCTCGCGCATTTGGCTACTAGGACCGAGGTTAATAACAACAGTCTCTTCTTCATTAACTTTAACGCGATTATGTTGTTTGTTATTAACCTTATTTAGATCAGTTAAGAATTGTTCATTTGCAAAATTATCATCATCAAAAGTTTGATTAGAATCTAAACAATTAATGTAAAGCACAGCAAGATACTCAAAATCTTCGTTTATTTCATTGATAGGAAAAACAGCATTGAGAACCTCATCAAAGGAGGTCTCGATTACATTTGAGCAATGATAGACAACAGAAGAAGAAATGGGGTAAATATTGGGGTTAGGTGGGGTTTCAACAGGTAGAACCGGCGCAGTATGCTAATTGAGGAGAGGTGTATCAACAGCTTTAATCATGTGGGATGGATCCGGTGATTTAGTGCTTGAATGAGCCATGCAGAGTACTAGCCCCAGTGTCTGCAAATTGAACGATTCCTCGGAGACACTTTCCTCAGTCTTTTCGGTATCTTTGATGAACGGTTGTACATGGTGTTGGGAAATTTTGGCCCATGGGTATCTATCTTGGAAAAAGATCTCCATTTAGGGTTTCATCTTCTTGTCTGTATGGTCATACCATGGTTTTGGAAAGCTACAAAAGGGGAAGTCTTCACCCTCTTTGATGAATCGTCCATTCAAGGAGTCACCTGATATGGTCTGGATACAGCCTAGTCTTCTCTTTGGTCGAGACTGGTGGATCATTCTGAGCTCTTGTTCTAATAGTTGATACCCCAAACCACAAGAAGGGAAAGCTTTCTTCAGTTCAATGGACTCAAGTATCCCTTATTTTCTTTGTCCTAGCTCCAATTCGGGCATAAAGTGCATGTTTTTTAACATCTGAATCACATTGATGTTGCAATGAGGGTCATATTCGGGACAAACTGTTTCTTTGAAATGGTCCCCTATCGGGAATAGGAGTGGTTCAACTCGGAATCCTGATAGGAGCATATCATTTTACCCGTGTTGTATCTCAAGGATTGGATTACTGGTACTTTCACCCTCGGCATTGTCGTGGTCGCCTAAAATGGTGATGACTCGTACGCTGGTAAAGAACATCAATTTCTGATGGAGTGAGGAGGACACACCCTTGATATTGTGGAGCCAAGGTCGTTCGAGCAACATGTTAAAACAAGCTGGGATGTCAATAACTTGAAATTCAACGACATGGTTTATAGGGCCAACCTCTATTACAAGTTTTATAGATCCCATCACTTCACGACAAATATTATCGTAGGCACGTACAGCAGTGGAGGTTGGAGCGAGGTAACTTTCCTTCAGTCCTAAGAATTTGAAGGTTCTCAATGGGCAGACATTCAAGGTGGATCCATTATCGACAAGAGAGAGTGGTACGATTTTCCCCATAACTTTGACAGAGATATTGAGTGCATGATTGTGGTTTGGTCCAATTCTGTGGATTTCTTCTTCGAAAAAGGATAGCATTTGGGTAGAGGTCAAGAATCTGACTAAATTTATTGCTTCTTCCGGTGTGGTAGAAGGAGGAACTGTGGGTCCAGTGAGCAACTTGATCAAAGCATTTTTGTGTAGCTGGGAAGACATGAAAAGTCCCCATAGAGTGATGTTAGCTTGAGTTTCCTTCAATTTATCGAGGATCTTGCTCTACTCTAGGGTCATTTCTAGCATAGGAAGGTTTTCAACGCCCTTCCCTTTATCATTGGTTGGTAGTGAGCTTGGGATCTGTTAATGCCTCCCCGATCTGGTTATGTAATTTAGTGAAGAATGGAAGAATATGAACCCTATTTCTTCATCAATCTTGGGTTGTTCTGCCACTCTATTTATTTATCTGAGGAGATCCTAAAATGATATCATCCCATACATGTCGGTTACCTGTCCAGTTTTCTCGAAAGCTTGTTCTTCATTCGAATGTTCGAATTCTTCCCCCCATCCGGTGGCGACAATTATGTCTTTCCACGTAAAATCAATGCATTCCACAACTTCAATGGCTTCTTCATACATGTATTTCCATTATGTGGGGATATGTAAAGGGACCAGGCGCCCTTGTAATTTTAGAGTATTAAGTAACTCGATCATACTGGAAATGTCATTAGTTTTCCTAAATAATTATGCCGTGATCTGGATGACATCATCTAAGCAGACTACATCGGTTGGTACCACCCAACTGTCTGACTCTTGGGTCCATTTTTGTGCTTTCAAGAACAGCGTGCTGAACCTATGGTAATCAATGATCATCTGTGAGGGAAATTTCAGCCCGAACTCTAGGAGTTGGTTTAACACTTTTGATAATTCCATGCCTCTATTTTTAGAATGGTTACGGACAGCGATGCATGCTCTGGTAAGGAGTGGCAGTGCCTGATCAATGAGGCTAATAGGGTGTAGGAGGAAATATGGGCAAGTTTGGAGAGGTTTGGGAGAGTGTATGGGTGTGATTTGAGTTGAGGGATCAAATTATGGGTTCATTTCTAGGAAGATAACATTGGTATGATTTGCGAGTGGGTTATGAGTAGTGTTTGGCTTAGGATTAGCTGGTGGGGCAATGGTGCGCCGATCAATTAGACCTTAGATTACATTTCGAAGGTGAAAGCATTGGTCTATGGTATGACCAGTGGTTTGGTAAAAGGCACAATGGGAATTTGCTTTTAAGTTTCTTGGAAGTGGATTGGGCAATGGACGGGGATCCAAGGGCTTGATGAGGTTTCTTCTTAACATGGCTTAATAAACTTTGGAGAGGGGAGAATGGAGCTCGGTGTATTCCTTTCGGACTGGGATAGGGTGGCTTTCTGGTGCCCACGAAGTGGTCAGTTGGGATATGTTATTGATGGTTGAGACTGCAACATTGGCAGGTTTGTCATATTTTCTGGGGTTGAACTGTTTGGACACTTTCTTTGGCTCAACCTCTGTTTTAGCAAGACCTTCCTCGATTTCTACTCCTGCTTCTCTGAGAGCTCAGAAGTGGGGATAGTATTGTCCTCCCATGGTTAATCGTACATGGGGCAAGAAGTTTTTCTTCACTATTTTGACTTGTTCTTCCTCAAATGGCCGATTGGTCATAGTGGCTTCATTTTCCCTCCATCGAGTTATGAAGTTACTGACTCATTCCCTAGAGTTCTATTTGAGCATCTCTAAATCACAGCGGGTGACCTCAAGATCTTCGTTGTATTTGTACTGCGACATGAATTCTCGGGCTACATCCTCCCAGCTACGAATTTTGGCTCCTCGAGAGACAAAAACCATCGGAGAGCGCTATCCCTCAAAGTTTGCTGAAACAATCGCGCCATCACTTCTTCATAAGACCCTAGGAGAGTCATAGCATGGTGATAAATGCGAAGATGGAAAATTGGTGGTCCATTTCCTCCGAATTTCTCAATATTCGGCATCTTTAACTTCTCGGGTAACCTTTCCTTAGGATAAGGAGACATATGGGTGTAGACCATGTAATTTCCAGAGATTCAAACTTGGTCGAACTTCTTAGTTAGATTATTGAGATCTTCTTTGACCTTGTTTAATTCTTCCTCTTTCGGATCAATGATCGCAGGCAAGTTTGCCCCAAGCTTGGCAAGGTTTGGCATAGGAAGATGGGTAGGCAGTGTCCCATTAATAAGAGGGGAATGTTGAGCGTGCTGATACTCTTCGGGAACCTAGATAGGCTCGGGTGAACTCATAGTGCGAGGGAATAAGACCTCGGGCTCTTAAGAAACTGAAACCTGGTTTTATTGCATCTCTTGGACCTCAGTCTGAAGGTTGTCAATCTTGGACACGAGCTGAACTAAAACTGCCATCAGATCTGGCTGCGCAACTGGTACTTGATTTGTGTTCTCCATGAAAAAAGGATGGATATCGGACTTGAAAGAGGTAGAAGGGGAACGGTCGGAATTCCGGGGTGACGTGACTAAAGACCAAAGCCGATAAGGAGCTAGCTAAGGGCATGCGATCGACCTGAGAAGGCGTAAAATGGGATTTATTTTTGACAAAAAAAAGGATGAAAAAATATTTTTTTTTGGGGGGGGGGGATTGAAAGGCAAAATATTTTTGGACTTTTGATAAAGAAAGGGGAAATATTTTTGGATTTTTGATAGAGAAAAGAGAAATGTTTTTGGATTTTTTAATGAAGAAGGGAGAAATACTTTGGAGACGGGTCTCAGCATGATTATTATTATTATGTTCTCACTTGTATTAAATTCTCCTAAATGCAAAGTGAAATGTCGAACGGGACCCAAGCCTGGAAAAGTTGGGTTTGTAACATATGCAAAGCTATGGCTGGACTTGTAACTAGGCTCACGGGTAGGGTCCCATTTTAAAAATGCGCGAAAATTTAGGCGGCAGACCGACCCGAAATTTCGGTAGAGTTTTGGGTCAAAACTGGAAATCTAATATGTGCGTATTAGGCTTGACACCTATATGCGGGTATGTAGTTGGTTGGGTGAATCGAAAAGGGTTCCTCCCTTCGGCGTGGCTTCCATGATATACATTTTGCTTTTTGAGGGAAATTGGTACGTGTGGACAAGCCATTTTGATATACCTGAGTGTACGTGAATTGCCTCACTATATACCTCATGGGGATGGTACGTGTGAGAGAGAATTACATATACTCGGCATACGTGAATGAGTTCCCTGCAGTATACCTCCCGTCATGACTTCGATCAAGCGGTACGATGCGGGGGAACCATTTGATATACGTCAAAGGTGTTTGGCCAATGGAAGGTGAGAGTCATATCTCTTAGGCTAACTGCGCCCTGCCAGACCAGATCCCATTATGAAGTGGCCCTCCAGTTACTGGACAAAATTTGGCCAATCACAATGCTCTTTGGTGATATTGTGTGAATCATGCATAATTCTCTTATTAGTATCTTATGATGAGAGTATCTTTCTTGATCATGCCCAACAGGGAGAAAAGTATGAGTACCAATGGTATACCAAGTATGGGTGATGCGTGCAACATGGGGATATATGTGATCCTAAGTGCACGTGGTGTTAAGTGTACATGGAGAATTTTCTACAAGTGTATGAATAGAAGCATAAGCATGAGGTACACATGAATAGTAAAGGGGAACATGCAAATAGGGAGATATATAAAAATAAAACACTCATGTAAATAGAGTTTAGCCCTCAAAATGAATATCCCCAACGGAGCCGCCACTGTGGCCATCCCCGATCCTCACGGCGGGAGAGGATCCCTTTTGCTCCCTCGCGTCCCTCTCGGGAGCGCTTTGGCCAACGTCGTTGATGAGGTGAAAAATGTAGAGAGATGGACTCTCCAGTCTATTTTACTCAAAATAGACAAAAGAAAAGGGATCCATCTCGAAGGATTGCATCCAAAGACATACTGATACATACGGAACCAAACTGATTCGAAAAAAGGGTCTGGAGGCTAAGTTACGAAATGGGAAGTTGTTAGGCACTCATTCCGCCCTTACGGTCTCTCATGGGTTGTTGCTATTTTCCTTTATTTCTCCATGATATTTGTGCATGTGTATACGTAGTGGAGATAGGAATCATCGACTTGTATCATGGAATATATGAAGCGCGTCCTCCATAGGAATGTTCCTAAAAATAATATTAAAAAATAGGATTTACGCGATTATCCTCGAGTTGATCGTTATAACAGAACGATAACGCACATGGAATAAGATGCCACTAAGAACAAATATATGTATATGTAAATATATAGAATTTAAGAGAATTGAGTTTAAAGAATATAGAGAAAATAGAAAATGAGAGAAAAGTAGGAATAGGACTCGAGTCATGGGTTTTACCCCGAGACGCCTACGTAGCCTATAGAGGAATCAAAGTCCATGTAGTTCGCATACAAAATGATGGGTGGGATTTATACCATAAATCCAATCGGGGACTTATCTTTTATGTGTGTGTGTGTAAAAAAGTGTTTTAGTTGTGAGAAAGATGTGAGAAAAGTGTGAGATATCCCGTTTGGAATTTATGAGCAAGTCCTCTTTTTCTTATTTTTTTTTGGTTTTATTTATATGAAAATAAGAGATGTGCAATGATACTAAATAAAAAGTATATTAATATATGTGAGATGAGAGAATAAAAGTGCTAAGTAATAAAACGAAGTGATGCTAATATAGGGGAATTTAAAGAGAGGGTTGAGAAAGTTGGACCTTCTCAAAGATCTTGAGATTGATCTTGGATATTGGAGAGCAACCCTTGTACTTGGGTGATGATGGAGAATACTTAATTCACCAAATTTGAGGAAAAAAGTGATGAAAGGTGAAGGTTGGAAAGGGATTTGGATGTGGAAATCACGTTGACTTCGAGAGGGGTTTTCTGAGCTTGTTGAGAGTGATGGATCTCTGATTTTCTTCATTTTTTTGGAATGAGGTTAGGCCCTCATTTTTATAAGACCAGGGGATTGCCGATCGGCATAGCCTTGGTCCTACCAATTGGCAGGTGTGTTTAGGTACACCGCCGATAGACAGGATTTGGAACCTATCGTTTGACAGTCTCTTTCAGGTTCCTTCAGAAAATCAGTCATAGAGCACGAACCGTTGATCCGAATCGTGCACGGGGTGAACCGTTGGAAAGGTATTTCAAAGACCTTTAAAAGTCCTTTGGACTGCTCCCGGGTCTGAGAGTTGACTTTGGGTCAAATATGGCTCGAAAGCATTCATCGATCCTTTGGACGGGGAATTGTCGGACGCAAACGGATCGTTCGTCCGCATGGTAAGTCAGAATCGTGCATGGGGTTGACCGTTGGAAAGGTGAGGAGATTCACTTTGACATTTCAAAGAGTTTGACTTGGTTTGGGGAGTTGAATTTGGTCAACCGGGGTCTGGAAGAGCTCAATGATCTTTTGGAGTAAAACGGATCGTTCGTTCGTATCATAAGTCAGAATCGCGCATAGGGTGGACCGTTGTAAAGGGGCCTTAGTACCCTTCGAAGATTCATTCAGTCTCGATCGAGCTAAAGAGTTGACTTTGGTCAAACAGAGCCTGAGAGAGTTCGGTGATCTCCTGATCGAGTTTTGGGGGAAAACGGGTCGTTCGTCTGCATGGTAAGTCAGAATCATGCATGGGATGGACCGTTGGAAAGGGGATTCAGTGCCCTTCGAAGATTCATTTAGTCTCGTTCGAGCTGAAGAGTTTTAATTTTGGTCAAATGGAGCCTGGGAGTTCCCAATGGCCTTTAGGTCGTATGACTTGGGTTTTCAATGATAAAGGGAGGTGCTAGGGACCTAAGGAGAGGTTAGGGGGTATTATAATGGGGGTGTCTACACCATATTAAACAAAATTTTACAAATAAGGTTAGTGGCGTGGTGAAAAAGAACATTGCATACTAAACACATACGACTTTAAATTGTTAGGTTGTTTATCCTTTAGCATAAAATCATGTGTGGCGTGCATAATATAAGTTATTTTATCCGAAATAAAATATATATTGAAATTTATTTAAATCCATCTTTTGTTTCGATACCCATTCTTATTAAGATTTAAATCTATTTTAGGGTGTAAAGGAACAAAAATTGAGCTAAAATAAGAATACCCTAAAGTAAGTTTTTAAACTTAACTGTCAATTATAACTTCCATAACAATCATAAAATAACTACCAACACCCAACTTCCATACCGAATGGAAGGGTGACTCGAAATACAAATTGGTCATACATACTGCTAGGGTAAAAGCATTAGGGTGGTGTTATAGAAGAAAAAATGAGATGAGTAATTAAAGGCATAAAGAGCACGGTTATTTCCTATATAGTTTACACTATATGGTCAGAATATCCTTCATCAACAAGCTTGAATGTTTTTAATGATGGAACGAAAGTTCAGGATAAAGAAGAAAGTATTAGGAGGAAGACTATGAGTGATAAGAGAGAGAGAGGGGGTGAATAAAATCCATTCATTGTGTTTTGTTCCTACTGTTTCATACACTTATAGAGGGAAAAAGTATAATGGATCATGAAATAAATAAATTTGTAACGACAAATTTCACAATTGTCAAGTTTGTAATATGTTTATTATACATTTGTTCTATCGGCTTTTTTTTTATTTGGACAAAACTACTTAAGCCGTGGGTTAGTATTATATTTTATTTGTCCTTCAAGCCTATGCACTCGGAGACATGAAGATGCCTGAGTTAAAGAAACATAAAATCATGTCGAGTTTCATTTTCAACCTTGGGTTCTCAAGAAACGTAAATTATGCTATTATGTCAATCCCTAGATTTATAGTTTTGGTCTTTAAAATTTTATTGAGGACATTTTTAGAAAATGATTTTGAAAGAAATATTTTTTTATTTTAAGACGTCGTTCGAACAAGTTTAAAGTATTGATAATACCTTGTTTTATAGTTGGTATTTATAAGACTCTCAGATCCCATTACTACTATTAAATAATAACAGAGGTCCCATGGCTGAGCTCTGACCTCAAACAGATGACTACTTGATCGCCAATACCTCTACTACTCTCAAGGAAAGACTATAATATTGTAACATACTTCAATCGTTCCTCTTTCCCTTAGAAGGGTCATTCGTTTCAACATGTCTCCTCGATCGAGACTAGAGACCTCGATACCATAGTAACGTCAAATCTAATCCCTAGAATAGACTTTAAACCAAAGGTAAGTGACCTTTTAAGGTCTCCTAACCCTCACCACCAAGTTATATCATTACATAATGTCTCTAGATCAGCTTATAGCATCCCCAAGGCAATTTAAGACCCCTTCGACCTCTGATTTAGCATCTGCGATCACACCAGTGAAGTAGGTGGAAAGCATAACACTATTACACCTACTACCACAACTTAAACATTCTTGCAATGGATGCTCCCATCTTCATTTAATGTTAAAAAAATTGTCTTAGACCAAATACAAATCATTTATCCAACCCTCCACCACCTTGATGACACCGTCAGATTTCAAAGGATCCTCAACCATGTTATGAAAGTCCATTCATTATCCCTCCTAGAGTTTAAATATAAAAGGAAGGCTAATATATGATTTAATAAATAATTATCTCGATAAATCTAAAATATTAAGACGATCAAGAAATCATACTGTTTAGAGAACCAAGAGTTATAGCATTTTTAAATGTTGACTCCCTATTTTTTGAATCTTTTAACCCACTCTTGGGAGCATATAATTGTAACTTGGATTGTTTTTAGTTGTAATATACCTTTTTTATCTAATTGATCCCTAAGATAGTACTAAAAAATTCTTAGAGAAGTCCATTAGTTATTTTCTAAGGTCCTATGAATTTTAAAAAAGGTCGTAAGACCTCAGAATCTCTTGACCAAAACTAAAGAGGTCTAATAGTTTGTAATAACTCTTTGTTGTCAAATATATGGAGAAAATAACTTTGATAGTGGACATAGGATCCTCAGCTGAGCTCTAAAAAAATTTAAACTATTGTCTCACACTTTGAAACTTTTCTCATCTCACGTGTCAGGTCCAGAAGGGAGCACCTATGGGTATGAAGTCACTTACTATTACTACACCCATCATTTTGGAGATGTCCTTAGGAAGAAAATGTTCCATTTATTTCCATATACACACCTTGGTTTTTAAAATATGGTAACTATTGCCTTTATGGCTCCTTCTTTTAAAGCCGCGGAGGCTCAACAAAAAGGTCTTTAGGAAAGATTATCCACCATTCTCACTATGCTTACTTTACCCATAATGGTAGAGGATCCAGTGGTACCATAGCACTGCGCTACTAAGGAAAACCATGGTCTTGAGTTAGTGGATACAAATGATTCAGGGTGTGTGCACAAGGCCCCAAATAGTCAAAAACTCTCATTCCCATTTGGGACAAAGTATCACTCACAGAGATCAATCCCAAGGAGGTTCCAAGGTGGCTAGGCATTGGAATGGTGATATAAAAATATGCAAGACAGGATGAGGAATTTCCTTAACTAGTATAAGAACTAAACTCCAAACACCATAGATTTGTCTCTACAAAAAAACTCTCATTTCTTTCTCCAATGATGTGCAACACCATGATCTTCCCCCTAAATGGAAGATCCTACTATTGAACCGTTTAATATATAAGGATCCCATCGACCATTTGGAGACCTATAGATAGCTCATGATCTTCTAAGATTCCCTGGATGGTTCCCTTTGTATAGATTTTCCCTCTACATTAAAAGGGATTGCTAGGCATTGGTTTGCTAAGCTCGAACCAAGGACCATTACAGGCTTTACTTAGATGGTAAGATCTTTTGTCAATCACTTTATTGGATCTCGAAAGATGAGGAAGCATGTCACTTCCCTCCTCCATTTTAAGGAGAAGATTGGTGAATCTCTTCGATAATATGCTAATAGGTTCAATCAATAAGAACTCGGGTTGATGATCTGAAGGACACCATTTGTGTGGAGACATTTATCTCGAGCCTTACCTTAGAAGACATGTTTAGGTCCTTTAGCAAGAAGCCTCCAAAATCAATGACTGAGTTACTCAAGAGAGCCCATAAGTTTATAAGTGATGAGGATATTATCTCGACAAGGAATGCTATATCCCCTTCCCATGAGGAAAAGAGAAAATATGTTTTCTCTCATCTTGGGGAGACATATGAAGCAGATAAGGCAAGAAGAAGAAATTCTAGGATAAGAAGATAAACCTCTAGAGGCCAAACACTTCACTCCACTACTAGCCACCCTTGAAGAAGTATTTGATACATGTGAAGCTCAATATATATTATCTCCATCCAAATCCATGAGAACTACTTATGACAAAAGGGATTAGCCCAAATACCGGTTGTTCCATTGGGACCACGATCATAACACTTGTGACTACTGTAGGCTTAAAGTGACTATTAAGGGATTCATCTATAGAGGATACCTAAAATAATTTGTGTTTAAATATGCCTATAGAGTTCTGCACAATAACAAAAACAAAGATGGCGTCCTTCAAATAGACGTTAAATGTATTTCTGGAGGCTTTATCGATGGAGGACTCTATGTCACACCTAAAACCCCCACCTAAGGACTATATATTAAGACGGACTGAAAGTCAACATGTCTCTCTTCCCCACCAAGCTCCAAACGAAGCACTAATGATAGTCTTCCCAGAGTCAGATCTCGAAAGGGTCTATTTGCCTCCTGAAGACCCTTTCATCATCACAAATGTTCATGGGGAATGAAAACAAAAAGAGGCTTATAAATAATAGAGGTGGATCTCAAGATATCCTATTCTTAGACTTGGTGTAAAGAACATGTACCAGTAATCAAACCTCTCATTGGATTCAATGGAGAGAAGACATACTCATTAAGGTATGCCACTCTCCCCCTCACCCTTAGTTCCAATGATTGTTGCAAAACTATTTGGAATAAATTCATATTAGTGGACCTACCCTTTGAATACAATGTGTTCATGGGAATATCATCGCTCAATGACTTAAACAATGTTATTTCGACACAAAGACTAGTGATGTGGTTCCCAAACCCCATAGGAATAGGACAGGTTTTTGGGTAAAGGATATGTAAATGCTACATTACCTCCATGAAAGATAAGAAGAGGTCTCTTCGGGAACCCTAGGGCATAACAAATGTCCCGATTAAGCTTTAGGAGCTCCCATAGGTCTCAATAGATGTCTTACCCCCACCCACCAATATTCTATCTCCATGAAGAAAGTCTGAAGTATAGTCTATGAGTCTGGATACCCAAGTTCTTCAAATATGAGGATAATCAAAATCAAGATAGTAAAAGCCTTAGGGGGAAGATGGCATCCCATGAAGTGACTATAAATAATGTATTTTGATATTTAAATGACATGAAAAGAATGTTTTTTTAATACCCTTGATGTGTCAACCCAAGTATTCATTAAGAGATACAAGGATTTTAGCCTTGGCTCTAAGCTTTAAGGACCCAAACTTTGAGTTTCAAGGAGTTTAGCATTGGCTCAAAGGTCTAAGAATCCAAAATTTAAGTTTTAAGGATCTCAACCTTGGATCTAAAACTTAAACTAAGGTCTAAAGACGCAAAATACATAGTTGCGAGGAATTCAACATTGGCTTTAACTTTAAGATAAGGTCTAAGGACCCAAAAACTTAAGCTACAAGGACTATAACCTTGTTGTAATACCCCGTATTTCTGAATATTTTATTTAATTAAATTGGAGAATTAAATGAGAAAATACAGCTTAATTTAAATTACGTAAGAGGAGTAATTTAATGGGATTTATTAAAAATTGTAATCTTGGAATATCAATCGGGAGATGGTTACTGATTTATATTGCCTCATTATATTTACTTTGGGCGAGTGGTAAATAGTTACCTAACGCGTGTAGACCGTGTTGGGGTGAGAACGAGTAATAATTTTTAAGTGACTCAAATAATAATTTAGAAGTCACGGATGAGTCCGGAAGGGTCAAATTAGTCAAAATAGTATATCCGGGGGTAATAGTTGAGTCCCGGGTTAATTTTGGACTAAACCGAGACCATTCGGGGGCGTTTTGGTCTTTTAACATGAGAGGGTATGGAGACCTACGAAATTGAGAGCTTTATATCAGTCGTATAATGGAGGGGTTAGGGTTCGAAAGCCCATGAAAACACACCATAGCCATTAGAGATAAGAGAGAAACCATTCTCAAGGCAAAAGGAAGAATTGGGAAGGATTCAAAGGAGATTTTCACTATCAACTTGTTGAGGAAGAAGGATTGAAGGATGAAGATCATCAATCATCAACAACAACCATGAAATCAGACCCTACTGATCATAAGGCAAGTTGTTTATTACAAAAAATTATAAAGTTATAATACCCATGTGTAGGGTTTTTGAATAGTTTTGTTTAAATCATTATCTTGATTGGAGAAAGATGATATTTATACATGTTGGGATAGGAATCGCATGTAGAATGATTTACCTTATGTAGAGGATTAAGATTCAGATTAGACTTGATGATTTTTCGGATTAAAATCTGGATTTTAAATGATAATATGGGAAGAACACCATAACTAGGGTTTTAAGAAATTTTGGGTTTAATTCACTATTTATTTAAAGGAATTGGAGTTTTTGATGTATTTGTCACGTTAGAAATTGTCCTAGTATACGTGAAAACATATTTGGATCATTGGGTCGAAGTTTGGTGGACTATAATGGAGTTTGAAGATTTGTTAATGGAGGAAAATCTTAACGAAGAAGAAGAACTGCGTCTGTCCCTGTTCGATCGATTGATCGATCTCGAACTATCGATCGATCGACTATGTCGATTGATCGAACCCAGCTGTCGATCGATCGACGCAAGATGTTTCCCAAAATTTTTGTGTTTAATTCTTCGTTGATTTTCGGGAATGAATGCGTATCCTAGGATTTACATTATACTTATATGGGAGTGAGAATAAGACCAATAGGTATATTATTGAGGTCCGATAAGGCCATTAGGAGTAGGGCTTGGATTACAGACCGAGGAGAGTAATCCGATTTAGTAGAGTATCGAGGACTTCGGAAATTGAGTTACGGGGCGAATTAAATTCAATTTAAGTAATAGACCAGTAGGGTAAGCAATAACTACTGAAATTATATGTAAGGGGTAACTAGGACCCTTAGAGTTATGTGAATACTCAAATAAATGCGATTAATGAGATAAATCGTAAAGCGAATGTTGTACGGCAAATATATGAGATTAAAATATTACGTACGTATATAATTAATAGGTCGGGCATGTACCTACTAAATTATGTGATCTTTTAGGTAAAGAGATTGATACCTAAATTAATTATGTTAGGGTCGATGAGACATTCCGAACTAACTTAAAGTTATTATATGTTTGGGGTCGATGAGAAATGCCGAACCAAACCTTGAACTGGTGTCGCGATGGAAGAGTCCCGAACCAGAATACGTGTATATATTTATATTTTGATACCTAAATTAATTATGTTAGGGTCGATGAGACATTTCGAACTAACATAAAGTTATTATATGTTTGGGGTCGATGAGAAATGCCGAACCAAACCTTGAACTGGTGTCGCGATGGAAGTGTCCCTAACCAGAATATGTGTATATATATATATTTTGAAAATAGTTGGGGTCGATGGATAATTCTGAACCAACTCTCACTTGGGGTCGATGAATCATTCCGAACCAAGAGATCTTTATTTGTGTATATAAATAATTGGGGTCGATGTATCATTCCGAACCAATTCTTATTTGGGGTCGATGAATCATTCCGAACCAAGAGTCCTTTACGTGTATAAAAAGGGCAAAATAGTAATGACTGATAATTAGTATATATATTGTGTGTGAAATATATACTTGATGATATTCTACTTCTGTATATTAGTAGATTGATATATATTATGTATTTAAAGATACATACTGAACTGGTAAGTTAAGTAGTGAAACTTAATTACGAAATGCACCTTTAGATAGAGAAAATCTATTTAGTAATTCAAGTAGTGAAACTTAATTACACAAGTGGGAAGTCAACAATTGTGAGAATTATAGTAATTTTAGCAGTGAAACTAAATGAGAAGTATTGAAAAATAACATGGATGAAATGTTACTTGAGAATTAATTAACATACGCGAGATGTTAGTGAAACGGTTGTACTGTATGGGCGGTACTGGAACTTGGGTACAGATAAGTTCAGTTGACTACTTTGGTTTTAGTTAGCTTGGGAGGTATGGCTAGATAAACTAAGTGTAGAACGTTAGGTGTGCACAAAAGATGAGGGGTGAGTTAACTCAAGAGAGTGTACGAGAACCTAACATGTGTAATCAATAACCTCATTTTATATTGTGATAAACGCTTGTTAAATATTTTCAAAATGTTTTGAGTACTAACTCTTGCTATAAAATATTTTCAAAACCTTTTAGGTGTCCAGCCACAGGGACGCCATGTATGATGATTCCATTCCAGGGACTCGGAGCAGTAGCACAGTGGATGCTTACATGATTTTGACTAGACGATATCTCTCATTCAGATCTAGTACAGGATCTCACACTATTCTATGTATGGACTTGTTGTCCGGTATTAGTCTCAGATGTTAGTTTCAGACTAATGGTTATTCTATTGTTGTTTGGGATTTTTAGCCGATGGTTTATTCGGTAATACTTTTGTTATGTTGTACTTTTACTTTGTTGATTGGGTTATAGTACATGATTATTTTTACTTTGTTTCGTATGGTTGTTTTATCTGTTTTAAGAACGATAAAATTTGGCACCGGTCTAATT
The DNA here is from genome assembly GCA_949130495.1 of Sambucus nigra. NCBI lineage: Eukaryota > Viridiplantae > Streptophyta > Magnoliopsida > Dipsacales > Adoxaceae > Sambucus > Sambucus nigra. Next base: position 212,130,311 of record OX422213.1, on the reverse strand, counting down.
TTACTTAGGGGATTAGTAATTAAAAAGTTTTCGACAGTGATGCTAAGAATGAACCATTTGAGAAACCTGTTTTAATCTAATAAAGGCCTGATCACCCGATGTTTAATTAGGCGGGGTGTCACAGATGGTATCAGAGCATCAGGTTCTAGTGTCCATAGGATCTGTACGGCTTACTACGTTTTCAGCGTATCGTTTGATTGATATAGAGCCCTATCTTAGGATTATTGTACTCCTCTACGTACGTAGTTAACGTTCTCCTGCTATTTAGTAGATGTAGTGTTATATATACGGGTTCGATTGGGCACGGTACGTCGAATATGGTGGTAGGACCAGCATTGGCGTTAGAAGGACTAGCTTGGCATAAAGCTTGGGGTGTTCGAAGATGGTAATCATAGGAGAGATGACCGTTGTCGAGGTCACTCCTAGCGTGTAATGGAAGTAGATGCTACAAGGGTTGTTGAGGTATAGCAGGCATTTTCCAAGTGTCGCGACAACAAGGGGGAATGCTAATCTAGACCCGCCCAATGCAGTGATAGTGGGAGGGAGTCTGAAGAAATTTTTTATGAGAACGAGCCGTAATATGTGATAAAATGGCGACTGTGCATGGTAACCAATGGAAGTAGAATGTACAGAGGTTTTGGCATTTAGGGATAGAGTTGAAATACCCAGAAGTGAAAATTTGGGTAAAATTTTTGAGGCAACGTGGCGGGGATACCAGTCACCACATCCGGACCGAGGGTCCGTATACAAATAGAGGAACCTTACATATAGTTTAATCGCAAAGTTCTCCAATGATGATTCAGAAGCGGTGGGAATGGGAATATCTAAACCCCTCACGTGAAAGCCTGGTAGAGGCCAATCTTGAGAGAGAAATTTATCCATTGAAGTGAACTTGTACCGAGGAGATAGGTATAAGGGAAAAAGAGCCCTTGAGAGAATGGACTCTCGAGTTGTAATTCGCAATTTTTGGTAAAACTCTTCTTGAACGACTTATGTATATGAAGGCAGTATGGTACTTCTTACAAGGTTGGGGTAAATGCTCCTAGGGGGAGAAGTTAAGAGAGTTTAAATATTTAGTCAAAGAGTAAGACTGAATGTAATGGGGCTGGTGCTAGCCATAAGTGGAAACCCACTAGAGGATTTAATGATTAGAATCTAAGTCGGGACTGTTAAGACCCATAGTGTGTTCCTCTTGGTCAGCAGAACTAAGGGAACCAGGATGATAGTGCTCAGAATCAAGGCTACCAAGTCCGAGAGGAGGGATACCCCAAACCGGTCACTGTGGCCTGGAGTAAGGGGATTTTTGTAAAGATGTCTAGTGTGCTTTGTAGGGCCACACATTTTATTTTAGCTTGAAGTTATTTGAGGAAATAATAACTCTGATAAGTTTTGCATTCCGGAGAGGACAAGCGTGTTATGTCCGGAAACCATCTGAACCACCAGAGCGATGGATAAGGAAGTATATGGGTTTTAGCCTCGAGTGAATGGGGTATGTGACGATACCTCACCTGAAAGAGGGTCGAGTTGTCATTATTCATCAATAGGTGAGGGACTTCAGGAATTATGAACGTCTTATAGTAATTGATTCCGGTGTGTAGGAACCTAAGTGATGTGAGTCAATGTATGTCGTATGACTGCTGAGCGGAGAAATCGAGCTCGCTGTTGTAATTAGTGCTAAGGACTTAGTGATAGTATAAGCGTGGTTCCACTTGACTCCTTTAGAAATATTGGAGTATAGTTGCACATATTGACGAGGAATCGAATTTGGGCATCTCGACTATGTGTTGTTCCGATAATGCTCAGTAAGAATACATGGGGAGAAGTCCCTTGTTTAAGCTCGGTTGCGAAAGGGAATACGACTGAATTTTTATGCACGTCAGGAGAAGAGACATTGTTAGATGCTAGGGCATCAGTGGAGCCGGTAGTGTTTTGGAGAAACACTGAAAGGCTTACCTCACCACGAAGGGATAAGTGGGACTTTGTGGGCAAGGATTTGATTTTTGGTCTATAGGGTATTGAGAATACCCACAAGATTGTAGTCACGTCGTGTAGACTAGGCTGGAGTTGAAGAAAAACATGTTACGGGTGCGACGCTTGCAATGTTTTTACAAATGTACACGGAGCAAAGGGTGTATAGGCGCCCTAATCAATTGGATTCCTTAGACATTCGAGATAGAGGGATGCGGAATTTTTTTTTTGTACGACGGTGAAATTAGGAAACAAGTCATATCGATGAAATGGGTTGAACGTCATGGGAGATAGAAGATGATCCAAGATTATATGTGCTAAGAGATCCAGCACACCCTATGGGATGAAAGTCGGTGGGAAACCGTTCAAAGCTTATCTCTTGATATGGGAAACCTAACTGTGGTGAAGAAGTAGCGCAAGGTGCTACTTGACTGAGTGTTGTGAGTGACTTATGTGTTACTAAAATGTTGATTCTTATAAAGTAACCAACCCCAAAAAGTGCGCCAATTGTGAAGAGTGCACGGATTGTAAAGTATAATGAACCCGGAGAGAAAGGGGAATAGAGTACCACTTGAGGAAAGATGATGTAAGTGGGAAGCGATGTTGAGGAGAGACATAGTGAGATTGTCTCCAGATACACCTCTAGTTAATAGAGCGAGATAGACTCGAAATGAGCAACCAAAATGTGGTAGTGAACCTACATTTCCAATGATGGAATGAGGAGACAGACTTATAAATTATTGATGGGTTATGAACATCATAATTAAGCCAACATTTCGTTGGGGTAGCGAAATGGGGTGACCGGGATGGATTAGTATGTAGTTGAAAAGAGAGAGTGCACGGTGCCGCTCTACATGATTGTGAATCAGGATGAAATCCTAAAATTCCACCCTGTGAGAGATAGTCAGGAAGGAATAGAGATAAATTTTTATTTTGAGTACGTTGTGTTACCTACGACTCAATGTTAGTGAGAAAGAATGATGATACGCCCTTATGATAGTGGAATTTTGGAGAAGCCCACTGATCAATTCATAGGTTGAATGTATGCCTATAAGAGCATATTTATAGGTAGAGTGAGTGCCTATATGGACTGTACATGAGGATTAGGTTCGTGGGTACCGATTACGAACAATACATGTACTTTGAGGTGTGGTTCGAGGAGACATTTCGAACTTTTAGTCCTTAACGCGTGATATGAGGACATTCTATTGGAATGTGACATTTTAGGGTATATGAAATGTGAAATATATGGCTCACAAATTGTCTACTCATGTGCGATGAGATATATATACATATAGTGGTGCTCGAGATGTGATTCCGAGACAAGTAATTAATCACTATTGGTGATCGAGGTGGAATTCCGAGCTAATAACCCCAAAAGTGTTATAGAAGGGGGGTGATTATAAAATAAGGGTTGATAGTATATGTTATGTGTATGATATATATACCTAATGATTTTTCCTACTTATGTTCGATAGTAAGTGTGCTTAATCTCTGTATTGGGGTCGATGATGTTCCGGACCAATACATGAGGGATCGATTTGGGGTCGATGATTTTCCGAACCAAATCGATGATAAATATTGGTATCGACGGAAGGTCTGAACCGACATGTGCATTACATTTACCTTGGGGCCGAGGGATTTCCGGACCAATGTAAATGATAGGATTATTGGGGCCGATGATTTTTGCCGGACCAATTTTCCTTAAAGTATATATTGTGTGTGAAATATATACCTTATAATATTCTACTTATGAATGATAGTAGACACTTAGATGTTATATAGAGATATACATCAAATGGGTAAATTAAGTAGGGAGAAACTTAATTTCAAGAATTAACTTTGGATTGGTAAAATCTATGAGAAATTAAGTAGTGAGACTTAATTATGATAGATGCGGCATGGGTAACATGCGATAAGAATTTATAATGAAGCAAGGCATGTACTTGGGGCGACCGTTAGGATGTTATGATTTGGTATTGGGTATTAGAGGATGCAATTATATTTAAGGTCCTTAGCCTTAATACCAGCCTTATCCTAATTTCGAGGACGAAATTCCTTTGCAAGGATGGGAAGTATGTAATACCCCGTATTTCTGAATATTTTATTTAATTAAATTGGAGAATTAAATGAGGAAATACAGCTTAATTTAAATTACGTAAGAGGAGTAACTTAATGGGATTTATTAAAAATTGTACTCTTGGAATATCAATCGGGAGATGGTTATCGATTTATATTGCCTCATTATATTTACTTAGTGCGAGTGGTAAATACTTACCTAACGCGTGTAGACCGTGTTGGGGTGAGAACGAGTAATATTTTTAAGTGACTCAAATAATAATTTAGCGGTCACAGATGAGTCCGGAAGGGTCAAATTAGTCAAAATAGTATACCCGGGGGTACTAGTTGAGTCCCGGGGTAATTTTGGACTAAACCGAGACCATTCGAGGGCGTTTTGGTCTTTTAACATGAGAGGGTATGGAGACCTACGAATTTGAGAGCTTTATATCAGCCGTATAATAGAGGTCTTAGGGTTAGAAAGCCCATGAAAACACACCATAGCCATTAGAGATAAGAGAGAAACCATTCTCAAGGCAAAAGGAAGAATTGGGAAGGATTCAAAGGAGATTTTCACTATCAACTTGTTGAGGAAGAAGGATTGAAGGATGAAGATCATCAATCATCAACAACAACCACGAAATCAGACCCGGCTGATCATAAGGCAAGTTGTTTATTACAAAAAATTATAAAGTTATAATACCCATGTGTAGGGTTTTTGAATAGTTTTGTTTAAATCATTATCTTGATTGGAGCAAGATGATATTTATACATGTTGGGATAGGAATCGCATGTAGAATGATTTACCTTATGTAGAGGATTAAGATTCAGATTAGACTTGATGATTTTTCGGATTAAAATCTGGATTTTGAATGATAATATGGGAAGAACACCATAACTAAGGTTTCAAGAAATTTTGGGTTTAATTCACTATTTCTTTAAAGGAATTGGAGTTTGTGATGTATTTGTCACGTTAGAAATTGTCCTAGTATACATGAAAACATATTTGGATCATTGGGTCGAAGTTTGGTGGACTATAATGGAGTTTGAATATTTGTTAATGGAGGAAAATCTTAACGAAGAAGAAGAACTGTGTCTGTCCCTGTTCGATCGATCGATCGATCTCGCACTATCGATCGATCGATCGAACCCAGCCGTCGATCGATCGACGCAAGCTGTTTCCCAAAATTTTTGTGTTTAATTCTTCGTTGATTTTCAGGAATGAATGAGTATCCTAGGATTTACATTATACTTATATTGGAGTGAGAATAAGACCAATAGGTATTATTGAGGTCCGATAAGGCCATTGGGAGTAGGGCTTGGATTACGGACCGAGGAGAATAATCCGATTTAGTAGAGTATCGAGGACTTCGAAAATTGAGTTACGGGGCAAAGTAAATTCAATTTAAGTAATAGACCAGTAGGGTAAGCAATAACTACTGAAATTATATGTAAGGGGTAACTAGGACCCTTAGAGTTATGTGAATACTCAAATAAATGCGATTAATGAGATAAATCGTAAAGCGAATGTTGTACGGCAAATATATGAGATTAAAATATTGCGTACGTATATAATTAATAGGTCGGGCGTGTACCTACTAAATTATGTGATCTTTTAGGTAAAGAGATTGATACCTAAATTAATTATGTTAGGGTCGATGAGACATTCCGAACTAACATAAAGTTATTATATGTTTGGGGTCGATGAGAAATGCCGAACCAAACCTTGAACTGGTGTCGCGATGGAAGAGTCCCGAACCAGAATACGTGTATATATTTATATTTTGATACCTAAATTAATTATGTTAGGGTCGATGAGACATTCCGAACTAACATAAAGTTATTATATGTTTGGGGTCGATGAGAAATGCCGAACCAAACCTTGAATTGGTGTCGCAATGGAAGAGTCCCGAACCAGAATATGTGTATATATATATATTTTGAAAATAGTTGGGGTCGATGGATAATTCCGAACCAACTCTCACTTGGGTTCGATGAATCATTCCGAACCAAGAGATCTTTATTTGTGTATATAAATAATTGGGGTCGATGTATCATTCCGAACCAATTCTTACTTGGGGTAGATGAATCATTCCGAACCAAGAGTCCTTTACGTGTATAAAAAGGGCAAAATAGTAATGACTGATACTTAGTATATATATTGTGTGTGAAATATATACTTGATGATATTCTACTTCTGTATATTAGTATATTGATATATATTATGTATTTAAAGATACATACTGAACTGGTAAGTTAAGTAGTGAAACTTAATTACGAAATGCACCTTTAGATAGAGAAAATCTATTTAGTAATTCAAGTAGTGAAACTTAATTACACAAGTGGGAAGTCAACAATTATGAGAATTGTAGTAATTTTAGCAGTGAAACTAAATGAGAAGTATTTAAAAATAACATGGATGAAATGTTACTTGAGAATTAATTAACATATGCGAGATGTTAGTGAAACGGTTGTACTGTATGGGTGGTACTGGAACTTGGGTACAAATAAGTTCAGTTGATTACTTTGGTTTTAGTTAGCTTGGGAGGTATGGCTAGATAAACTAAGTGTAGAACATTAGGTGTGCACAAAAGATGAGGGGTGAGTTAACTCAAGAGAGTGTACGAGAACCTAACATGTGTAATCAATAACCGCATTTTATATTGTGATAAACGCTTGTTAAATATTTTCAAAATGTTTTGAGTACTAACTCTTGCTATAAAATATTTTCAAAACCTTTTAAGTGTCCTGCCATAGGGACGCCATGTATGATGATTCCATTCCAGGGACTCGGAGTAGTAGCACAGTGGATGCTTACAGGATTTTGACTAGACGATATCTCTCATTCAGATCTAGTACAGGATCTCACACTATTCTATGTATGGACTTGTTGTCCGGTATTAGTCTCAGATGTTAGTTTTAGACTAATGGTTATTCTATTGTTGTTTGGGATTTTTAGCCGATGGTTTATTCGGTAATACTTTTGTTCTGTTGTACTTTTACTTTGTTGATTGGGTTATAGTACATGATTATTTTTACTTTGTTCCGCATGGTTGTTTTATCTGTTTTAAGAAAGATAAAATTTGGCACCGGTCTAATTTTACTTAAGGGATTAGTAATTAAAAAGTTTTCAACAGTGATGCTAAGAATGAACCATTTGAGAAACCTGTTTTATTTTAATAAAGGCCTGATCACCCGATGTTTAATTAGGCGGGATGTCACACTTGTCTTAAAATAGCAATGAAAGATCCCAGTACCCAAAAAATACTAAACAAATCATCAAGGTCTTCACCTTTGATCACATAAAAAATTACTAAGGTCTAAAGACCCTTAAAACAATTAACGTAGTGGTTTGTTACATGGCTTGAAGTTATGTTTTGATAACTATAGTCAAACACTTCCAAAAACTCCAAAATTATGTAAAACTTCCATTTTTAATTTTTTTGGGAGTCCAAGTGTTTGGATGCAAAAAATTGTCCAAAAAAAACTCCATGTGTTACAATCAAAGTTAAAGCCCAAAGTTTAGAGGTTATATGACCCTCATAATGACTTCAAATTTCAAAATTACTAATTCCAGAGGTCTTTGACCCTCAGTGGGACTTCAAGTTTCAAAAATGTTCTAAATTTGAAGGTCTTATGACCCTTAGAAGGATTTTAGACTTCAATGTATTCGAACTTCAGAGGTATCATGACCTTTTGTGGGACTTCGACTTCAAAATTTACAAAAGTTTAGGGGTCTTATAACCCTTTGAGGGACTTCAAGTTTTAAAATTTCTAAGTCCAAAGGCCTTAGGACCTTTATAAAGATTTCAAACTTTAAATTTTCTAAATTTGGATGTCTTATGACCTTAAAAAGGATTTTATAATTCAAGTTTACATAAGTTCAGAGGTCTATAACCCTTTGTAAAACTTCACGTTTTGTAAAGTTCCTAAGTTTGAAGGTCTTAGGACCTTTATAAGGACTTTAGATTTCAAATTTCTTAGAACCTGAGGTCTCAGGATCCTAAATGGGAGACTTTTAAGTTCTAAGGTTAAGGGACCATCAACAAAACTAGTTTCCCTATCCAAAGTCTATTTATACTTAGGCCTTTTAGATCAAACTTTTAAGTTCCTCTCCTTGGGACTTGAGAGCAGAGGCTTTAATAGTGTCATCATCGGCACTACCTTTTTCACCTAACCTCTATTATATCATTGAGTCGAAGGGCTACGATTCCCTTCAAATATGAGAATCACATTAGTTTCCCCAGAGGTCCCACCTGCCCCCAAGTTTTCTTACAGTAAGGGCAGGATGTTTACAAGATCCATTGTTGAGCAATAATCAAGGCTAGACCCCAGGATAACCTCCTCCACCAGCCTTACCTAAGAACTATAATATTTACTGGGTACTAAACATCAAGCATTTGGTGGTCTTAGTCCTCTTTTTCCTATTGAACACGGCCTTAGAGACTCTCTTGGTCAAGACTCTAGGATACTCTCTGCTCTTTCCATTTATCTACTATACCAACAAATAGTCAAAGTTAGATTTCATAGGGTTAGAAACAAAGATAATAGGATGATAAAGAAAAGACAAATCCATTGTAGGAAGAATAATTAAACTCAAGAAAAATGAGCTAGTTAGCTGAGTTACAGACTCCTTCAATCCTTGGGGATTAACCTTCTCTCCAGGAACGTCTTTTTCATCCTCAGAGGCCTTAGGAACCTGAATTAGAACCTCAGTGGAGACATTCATTTTTTGGGCCACCAAGACATAAGTTTCATACCCCAGTATGTCCACCACCATAATTCTAGGGGCATCAAGAGATCCCCTAGACATTAGGAGCTTGGGTTTTGGACCTAATACACATTTAAAGAGATGCCTAGCTGTAACCAAGATCTCAAAAAAGGTGTTGTCCATATTCTAGACATTAATAGCCCTGTTTAATTTCGACATCGTGGGCTCAAGAACCACTACAAAAAGACATAGAAATTTATACTCCCAAAATAGAGGTAAACTCAAGTACTACAGAAAAATAAAGTTTTAACTTATCTACGACAGGAGAATTTCACCAAAGGGTTGGGCCACCAATAGTTTCAATAGGCTACAAGGTGAACGAAGCTTCCCCAATAAAAAATAATTTTTCCTTTTAGTTTTTTAAGGTGTTGTGCTTATCCATCGAAACGATCACTATGTTGTCATTAGGGGATAAGTATTTTAAATCTTTGTCATTTGCTTTTTTGCCCATGAATCTTGTATAACCGGAATACTTAGGTTGGGAAAATGTCACACTTGCCTTCTCAAGACTCCTTAAAAGACAATACGGTGGCCATAAAAGGTGTCCACAAGGGGCCATTAATTGGTAAGGGCCTATCCCAATAGCTTTCAGAATTCTCACCACTATCAAGGGTAAGATGAATCCATCCCCTTACTAAAGGAAACACTTATTCAAGTACATGTTCCAAGACACCATGGAACAAGCCCTCTTTTCAGGAATACAGCCCCCATAATGATATAGTTCATAATTTGGTAGTTTTCTAGATATCCATCAAGTCTTACACCATAATGCACGGGGAAGTATAAGACTCACTAGAGAAATTAAGGTTATAAACGTTCTCATAACTAATCGCCCTTATTCTAGGAAGAAAATGAGAAGAAGGATTAGCCTTTGGCTTTTATAGTGAGAGGTAGAAAAATGTGAGCACTAGTGGACAATAAGGGCTTTGGGTCCAAATCCTTCAAGGGGAAACCTTCTCAGCAGGAAATGTTTAAAGAAAGAGTTTTCTTATTTAAAGGAATTCCAGAGAGAGAAGATGGTTGGAGAAAATGGTGAAGAATAAGCCTTGCCCAAGGGTCTCTTTTATATATCTCAATGCCTAGATTTTTCATCCCTGGAGCCTCCAAGATCAGATGCCTCAATCCCCTAAATCACATCAATGCCCTTAGCTCTCAAAACTTGCCACGACCACGTGTGCATCCCTTTTCCAATGGAATCTAATGATGGAGAGAAACTCAGTGGCTTGTTATGACCTTTCCCCAATCCTTCACAAATAATTAAGTTTTTCCATGTGCAAATGTTTTCAAGAAGAAACAACGGGATACTGATGATACGTTTGTAAGAAACAATTTTTGAGATAGTCAATTTGTATGTATTTTGGCTTAATTTCATTTGGAATAAACCATTTTAGTTATTGGTTATGACATAAATTTATTTATCCTTCAAACCCTATGATGTGTATGATTGATGACTATGGCAACCAAGTTAAATCGTCTACATCATCGTGTTGTGTTTCATGCCACATTTCATCTTTGAAGTATAAGGATCTCCAAAGGTATGAATGCATATTATTTTTTATCCTTGAATATTTATTTGGATTTTTGTTTTAAAATTTTTGAGACCATTTTCATAAAAAGGTTTTTAAAGAATTTTTTTTGTGAAAAAACATTCAAATTAGTTTGTAATCCTCTTCAAATAAATTTACATTGTTCGCTCAAATAAGATTTTGACAAGATCAATGGAGATTAGGGTCTTCATTTAAATGTGGTTTAAACAAAGATCGAACGATATTTTTTTGGTTACCGTGGAATCTCGTTCGAAGGTCATTGAAACGCTGCTAAAACGAGTATACAAAGTTCGTTTGAACGATATTCATTTTCATTAAAATGAGATTTAATAACTCATTTTAATGATTCTAGTGTTTTTGTTCAAACGATTTGCCTTTTTTTTACCACCTCGATTTTTGTGTTTTCTATACATAGGAGTAATGGGAACTTATTTAATTAAAAGGTGTTTGCAAAACTATTTTCCAAGAACATATCGTGTGCCTCCAAAACTAGTTTATACCCAAACCATTTGAGATCCAAGTTCAATCTATATATGCTTACTGAGATCGTGTATTGGGAACCAAATTTTGTTTACTCGTCATATATTGTTGAGTATCATTATGTGTCATGGACTTTGCCTTATTGTTATTTGACACGATGAACTCTGTGTTGGTGTGGTAGTTTGACAAAATGGACTCCATGTTTGATTCGTTAACAGTTTGTTGAGCCTAGATTGATGGATACTTAGGCATGTCAAGACCATACATTGTAGTAGTGTAAAAGAACGAAGGAACAAAGATGCATTTAGCCTTGAAAGGGGTTGAGTCGGTTGTGTAAGTCATATGTCGTCCTCGTGTAATTACTTATCATAGTTAATTTGTGTGGTTGGGTCGTCCAAGGTTTTTTCTTTTTGGGTTTTCCTTATACATCGGTCATTGTGTGATTTATTTAATTTTGTCTTGCTATACTCACCCAGTTCTATCCTTAGGTTAACATAAAACTTGGTAAAACTGTATACACAACATCTGATTTAATTGGTGTAGTTGGGTTAAATCATATAATTTGAAAACTAAAAAAATTGTGTGTGTTTAGACCATTAATATAGGACCTTTAGCATTTCAACCCTGTTTTACACTTGTTGTATAAAATACTCTTGGATCCCACTACTACCTTCAGGTAAGAACAGAGGTCCCATAGCTAACCTCTGACCTCAGACAAGTCACTACTTAATCTCCAAGACCTCTGTTACTCTAAAGGAAAGACTATAGTGTTGTAGCAAACTTTAGTCAATCCTCTTTACCCCTAGAAGGGTCAGTCATTCCAACATGTCTCCTCAACTGAGCTTAATGACCTCAACACCATAGTACTTCCAAGTCTAGCGCATAGAATAGACCTCAGAACAAAGGGAAATGACCTTCCAAGGTCGCCTAAATCTCATCACTAAGGGATATCATTATGTAATGTCTCGAGATAATCTTATAGATACCCCGAGGTACTTTCATAACCCTAGGACCTCCGATAGAGCTTTTGCGATAAGGCTGGCAGAGTAGGTGGAAAGCAAAATATTATTCCACCTACTGCCACCACTCAAGCCTACTTTCATTAAAATCTCATGTACACATTTAATGATAGCAGAAACTACCTTACACCACCTACAAATCATTTGGCCAATACTCCACCACCTTACTGATACCGTCAGACCTCAGAGGATCCTTAGCCATGTTGTGGTAGTCCACTTATTCTATCTATTAGAGTGTGTATATAAAAAAATCGAGTAAATGATTCAAGGATGACTGATATTGACCATTTTGAGAGATTAAGATGATCAAGCATCAAATTTATAGATAACTAAGAGTTTTAGAATTTGTAAGTGCTATCTCCTTGCTTTAGATTCTTTTAACCCGTTTTTGGGAGCATATACTTATAACTTAGATCATTTCCACTTGTAATACACCTTTTTTTTAATCTTATTGATACATAGGATAATACTTATTCCCCTTTTATAAGTCCATTATTTACTTACTAAGGTCCTTCGAATTATATATAAAGACTGTAACACCTCAGAGTCTCTTGGTGAAATCCCAAGAGGTTTAATAGCTTGTAATAACTCTTATTTATCAAATATACAGAGAAACCTTTGACAATGGACATACGATCCTCATCTGAGGTCTGAACCACTTTAAATAATTATGTCACACTTTGAAATTTATTTCCTCTTATGTATCTAAGGTCCATAGGGGAGAACTTATTAGTCGGAAGTCACTTACAATTTCTACACCCATCAAGTGTCATTCAAACGAGTTTATATATTTCATTAAAATGAGTTGTGTGTTTTCACTCAAACGAGATTAGAATGAGGTTGGACTGAAATGTTTATGCTTGGTAGAAAGTTCTCATGCAAAGTTAGTTTTAATCCCGTTCAAATGAGACGCGGGGTCTCGTTCGAACGACCTTGAGGTCCATTCAAACCAGGTAGCGAATCTCATTATAATGATTTTGAGTTTCTTTAGAATGATATGCCTCGAGTTTATTACCGCCTCTTTTTAAAAGTTGACTATATAAACAAAGCCACAAAAATAGTTTTTAAGTTAAAGGGTTCTGAAAATAGTCTTATAAAAAAATATGCCTCCAAGAACCTTGTTTACACCCTAGTTTTAAGATCCAAGAATAAAGATAATGTGCTAGTTTGAGATCTAGAATTTTTGAGAACCAGTTTTTTTACTCCATATCTTTGATAGAGTTTGTTTATAAAGGAGGATTTCATTTGACTGCGGTGACATTTTTCTAACCAAAGATGGGTGGACACCGAGATGCCTAAGTTGCATGCATTGTGAATGTCATGGTGGATTAATACGGTACTACTGTGAAGAAGGTTCATTTAGTGAAGATTGCATCAAGGCTTGAAGGCCTCGGGTAAATTAAAGTAATTTTATTTGTCACTATTATATAAATCCCATATCATAGTGATTTTGCATAGGCTAGGTTGTCCAAGTTATTTCTCGTTGTGGGTTTTCCTCGTACATCATGGCATTGTGGTTCATCTTTATTTTATTCTTATTATTTAACTATATATATGCTTAGGAAAGATAAAGTTGGTTAGTAATTTTCCACAACGTATGTTTGATCGATGCTTAATTTAAATTTATATTTATTGCTCATTTAGTTAATTTAATTGAAATTAAAATTTGGACTTTGTTAATCCATCCCTATTTTTACACACTTATTTTCTCGAATTGGTATCACAACGGTTACACTAATTTATCATGTTGATCCATAAGTTTGCATGTTTTAAGGTTTTGAGAATGATTTTAACCATGAGGGTTATTCGATAGACTAACCTCCCATATTTGACAGTTCAAACTATTCGTACTAGAATGCCCGAATGAGATTTTTCCTGGAATCTATCAATGCGAATATTTGAAACTTCATGGAGAACGAGTGGTCTCCTCTTACTGAGAATGATTTAGGTGAATCATATTTCCTATGGTTAATGTTTGGAAAAGTTTCCTCGACATTTAATTCTAAGGGTGTGAACGCTCTCTTTTGTGTTGTCACGACTGAATAGTTAGGAAGGATTATTACTTTTGAGAGCAATAAATGTGCATTGGATATTTTGAAATCCACACACGAGGAAGCTGACACGGTAAGGGTTTCTAAGTTACAATATCCGACACTTAAATTTTTAAATGATTTAAAATGGGACAGAATGACCCATTTGATGATTTTTATGCTAAATTATTGGATAACGGTAAGTCATCGTTTAACTTAGGTGAACCTCTCCCTGGGTCGAGAATTATGAGAAAAATCTTAAGGTCGACGCCTAAAAGATTTCATGCAAAAGTCACGGTCCGAGATTATCTTTGCAGTGTTGATACTATGAGAGTCCAAGAACTTGCAGCTGATCCATAAACATATGAGATGAACATGTGTCCTACAAAGAAGGAGAAGAGTGTTTCTTCAAAAACCTGTAAGGAGGATGAGTCAGATTCAGATAGTGAGGGTGATTTACATCACAAAGAGATTACTGGGTTTCCTAGGAAGTGCACAAAATTTCTTAAGCTTAGATAAGATAAGAATTTTAATAAAAAAATCTAAGAACTTTGACAACGATCGTGATAGTAAAAAGGATAACTTTAAGACAATGAATATTAAGAGGATTGTTATGAGTGCCAAGAGTCTGTGCATCATGCACGTGCGTGTCCCACTAAAGTAAGGAAAGAAGGTAAGAAGCCAAAAGATTACAATGCAACATTTAGTGATAATGAGTCGAAAGAGGAACCAAATTCTCCTATAGAGTGTAACTACACTGCTTTCATGGCTAGCCATGTGATCTTTAATGAAACGTTTCTTGACATTAAATATAATCATATGCATGATATTTTTTAGGTCCGGTCTTATGATTTCAAATCTAGTGATAAAGAGTATATAAGTGATGAGGAGGATAATGAGCTTCAAGTTGCCTTTTGTGAGTTTTATGCATAATCGTTGAAATTGAAAAATGTCAACTTGAAGTTAAAAAAAAGTTAAAAGAACATGCCATAGAAAATAATGATAAATTTATTGAGTATTTAAGGTAACATGAGAAAACTCTTAGGGTGAAACTAGAATATGTTGAGGAGCAGAGAGATAAACTCTGTGGATTTTAAAATTTTGAAGATGGAATCCATAAAATTTGATGAGTCTAAACTTGTACTTGAGTCTGTAATTTTGAAGTTAGAAGATGAATTAAGAGACTCAAGTCACGTAAAATTTGATTTATAACCTATGTCAAAAAATTTGGATAAGATTTTAGGAACCATTCAAATAAAAATTGACAAAATTGGTATTGGCTATGATGATTCGATTCATTCCTCCCCCAAAGCCAAGACCAAGATTTTGAGAGAGTCATTCCTTGACAACGACATTAGAAAAGGTCATCTCAAAGGTAACATTTCTCGTGTTTATACTTTCACATACTGTTGTATGAAAGGTCACCTTAGGAAGTTTTATTTTGATCTTAAAAGAGGTCCTAAGGCGTCTAGATCCCCTTTTACTATGGTTCCCAAACCCCGAAGCATTAAATAATCCTATGTTTTGGTTAGGAAATTTGATTTGAAGTCATTGAGTGTTACACTTGTTGCTTCTCTCATGCTTTAACATGATTCATCACATGTTATATCTTATAAATGAATATGTTTGCATTTTTTCATGCACTAGTTTTGTGCTTCATGACATGTGTTATCACTAATGGAATGATGTTTGTGTCTTTTGTATTTTGATTCTCCATTTTTTGGTCTATATGAAAAATACAAAAAGATTTTATTTTGTTTTAAGACTTTTCGAATAATGTTTAAAAACTCAAAAACATTTTTGTTTTGTTTGTGTAGTTAGTTTTACACATTTTGTCTGGCATATTGGTGTGTTTAAATCCCGTTCATTTCATGTTTTTTATGTGGCTAGAATATTAAATTATGGTTTTTATTAATCTTTCCTTATCATGAAGTTTTTCTTATTTGGTTTTCTTTAATGAATTCATCTTTATATATGCCTCCTCACACACTTACACAAGCTATTTTGGAATTTAACTTTTTATGTTGCATGAGCTAAGCGAGGTGTTCTCCTATAAATATTGCCATATACTATCTATTTATCTGGAAGATTTGTGCATGTAATAACCATTATGAAGAGGTTTCTGTTAGGATTAAAAAAACAATAGAGTGCAATGGAAAGGGATATGAAGGGATTAAATCTCCTTTTTATGGAAGGCCACCATTGGCAAGAGCCATCGGAAAAAAAAAAGAAAAAAAAAAGATTTTCCAAGACCAAAGTTTTTAAATTGATCAACAAAAGTGATATCTTCAAATAGAGAAAAAACTTAAATACATATATTTTTTAGAGTGTTTTAATTTGAAGATCAATGGATTTGCACAATGATTCTTGGTTCATCATTAATATTTGGCGATATTGGTTTAAAAATCATTAATAGTTTCTAGGCTTGTGTGCATTTAGACTGTTTGTCCATTTTGAGTTTACTTAATTTGTCACATGAGTATACATATAAGTTTGACAATTTAATGTGATCAAATTCAAGCTCCTTGGACTATCTTGAGTGTTTGTGACATATTTATTTTATTTCTAATTCACACCCTGACTCCAATGCACATTTGGATTAGACACATTTATGCCATATGAGTATGGAAAGCTTATTTTTGTATATTTTGTGGTGTTATACCTACAAACACACACACACACACACACACACACACACACACATACATACATATATATATATATATATATATATATATATATATATATATATATATATATATGTGTGTGTGTGTGTGTGTGTGTGTGTGTGTGTGTGTGTGTGTGTGTGTGTGTGTGTGTGTGCGAATTATATATATTTGAGTCTTTGCATTCATTTAATCCATGTTCATCATATGTTTCAAATTGATATCATTTGACTCATTGTTTGGATTATTTGTACTTGTTTAGCCGTGTATGTTTATCATTTTCGTTTCATTGCACATCACATGATATGTTGTCTCACATTGGGATCACATTTGTTTAATATTATGCAACTTTTACTTTGTGTATTCTCGAACAAAAGAGGAGAGAATTATAACCCATGGGGTATGATTTTGTTCTAAAGGGAAGATGTTTAAACCAAAAGAGAGGGTTTTTCATAGAGGTTTATATATTTAATATGCTTTTTGCATTTGAAATCTGTTATAAGTATGCAAGTTTAAGAGACGATGCAATAAATTTTCACAAGAGAAAAGTCACTCAACAGATAGAGTCAGTGATATGTCATTTGTATATTTTCCTTTTGGGCTTTGGGGATTGGATATTAGGGCTTAACGGCCTAGTTTTTATTTTTTATTTTCTCCCGGAATAACCAAAGGGGGATATTTGTAAGCACAAATTTCACAATGTGTAAGTTTTTAATACATTTATTGTAAATTTATTATATTGACTTTATTTCATTTAGACAAAATAGCTTGGGTCATAGGTTATGATTGTTTTATGTTTTGTGTTTCAAGCCTATGCACTCGAAAACACGAAGTGCCAGAGTTAAAAACATATCAAATCACATCGAGTTTCGTCTTTCAACCTTGGGATTTCAAGAAGGGTATATTTGATGTATTATGTTAATCCATGAGTTTCCATTTTGAGTTCTTAAAGTTTTATACAGGCCACTTTCAAAAAATAAATTTTAAAGAATAATTTTTGTTTTAAAACGTCGTTCGAATGAGTTTAAAGTGTCGTTCAAATGATTTTATATATTTTGTTCAAACGATATATGTTTTCATTCAAACGATTTATGTGTTTTCATTCAAACGAGGTTAGAACAATCTTCGAGAAAAAAAAAAATTGCTTGGCAAAAAGTTATCAAGTAATGTTCATTTGAAGCCCATTCAAATGAGACTTGGGGGTCTCGTTCGAACGACCTTGAGGTTCGTTCCAATGAGATAATCGGTCTCATTTGAAAAATCTTGAGATTCATTTGAACAAGATGCCTCGAGTTATGTATCGTCTCTTTTTCATACTTTTCTATATAAAAAAGGGAACAACGAGAGTTTTTAAGATAAAGGGATTTGAAACGAGTTTTACAAAGATAAAATCTAAGATTCCAAGAACCCTGTTTACACCCTAGTTTTGAGATCTAAGAATTGATATAATATGCTAGTTTTAGGTCTCTTGTTTCTGAGCACCAAGTTTGTTTACTCTACATCTTTGAGAGAGTTTGTTTTGCATGGTGGATTCCGTATAACTGCGGTGACAGTTTGCTAACCAAACATTATTGGACACCAAGACGCATAAGGCGCATGCTCTATCAAGATCATGGATGGATTTCTGCTATTTTCTAGTGTTGAAGGTTCAATTAGTGAAGATAGCATTAAGTTTTAAATGCATTGAGTCAAATGAAGTAAGTTTGTCGTTCGTGGTTTTTCCCAATGGGGGTTTTCCTTATTGTGAGAGAAAATTTCTATTGAGTCAATTGTATGTATTGGCTTATTCCATTGGTCAAAACACATAGGTTTATTTTATGTCATATATCTTTTACTCAAGCCTATAATCCAAGACTCGCAAGCAGTAACATTTTCTTTCTACACCATTGGACACGCTGCATGCATATAGAGAATAAAGGTATATGATTTTCTATGAGTCAAAATGTTCATTAGTATATTTATATCCTTTATTTTGAGGCTATTTATGTTTTAATATATTTTTTAAAATTCGAGCGACATTCAAATGACCTCTGTTCGGTTTCATGTATTTTATTATTTGAAAGTTGTTAGAAGCTCGTCCGAATAAGTTCTATCATGTTGTTTCAATGAAGTTTGATATCCTTACAATGAGATGTATAAAGTCGTTCGAATGAACATATAATCTTATTCGAATGATATTTGCAAAATTCGACAAAGCCCTTTTGACTTTTTCCTTTAGAAAGCTCTTTATCAAAATTATGTTTTTCCCATAATTTAATTGATCCTTTTTAAAAATGAACTGTTATAAGCCTTTAAATTATAAAAACTCTTTTGGAACTAAATCCAAATATATATTTAATCATAGTAACAATATCAAACCTATAAATGTAATTCTTCATATTTTTGGCATGGTGGATTCCACTCGTTTGGGTGACGGTTGAGGTTATCGGAGGACTTTGATGCATCAATTTGTTATGAGGATGACACTGAACTACGCAGTGACTATAAATAGAGGTTTGAAGATTTCATATGCATAGGCTTAAGGAGTTAGTAGTGGAATATGTATATGCATGGACGTCTAGGTTTTTTCTCAATTGGGTTTTCCTCATACATCATCATCTCCTGCGTGATTGTGCTTGATGCTTTATTACCCTATTAATACTTCATGAAAATTTAGGAACTAAATTATACTAGATTAAATTATGTAATAAGTTGATATATCTATTTTACAAGGCATTGACTAAATTTGGTAAAAATCGTTATCACATTAATCTATGTATTAATCTATTTGATTCTTAATTACAAAATCGGTCTTTCAATTTTTATCAAAGTGAGTGCCTGTAGGTTACTCAGGTAAGTCTTATGGGGCCTTTTTCATGGAATCAATAAATAGGTTAACGATGTTTGACTGGTCAAATAATGCTGACTCGAAAGATGTATAAAATTACAATTAAGTTTATTGATGAGCATTTGTTGATGGCAGTAATTAGAGGATGGACTCCACCCACGACTATTGTAGGAGACCCATATTGTACCTAAACCAGTTGAGAGTTGGAGTGAGGGTAAATATAAACAATGTAGTTATAATTACCTTACTCTTAGTTCTTTGTTGACTGCATTGTTATCGGAGGAGTTCCGTCGAATCATGACGTGTGAAACGTTCAAAGAGGTTTGGGACATAGTGCAACTTAAACACGAAGGAGAAAATGTCATGATAACTTCCAAGCTTCAAAATTTCACTAATCAATTTAAAACCATCTTTATGAGTGAGAATAAAATATTTGATGTGTTTTGTGCATGATTCTCCAACATCATAAACTCGTCATTAAATTTGGGAGAGAGAATTCTCGAAGGTGAAGAAAATCTTAAGGTCCTTACATGAAAGGTTTAACCCAAAAGTCACTGTCTTAATATCATTGGGGAACACTTACACAATGATACTTGAAGATACTATTGGTGATCAATAAACCTACGATCTTTACATGTTTCCTCAATTGAAGAAGAATAAAGATAAGGGCATCACCTTAAAATCCCGAAAGGAGGAGACGTTCGAGTCTGATGCGTTCAACCTATACCCCAATGACATGGCCTTATATGATAAAAAAAAATAAAAAATTCTAGAGTTTAAAAAGAAAATTTTAAAATTAATAAACAAAAATTTGAGAAAAAAATATAATAAGGCGGGAAAGAATTCCAATAATCATGACTTTAATAAAAACAAGAATAATAACTTTTAAAAAAAATATATGAATATGAGAAATGTTTTTGGTATGAGGGTCACATTCATAGAGCATTTGAGTGTCCCAATAAGTTAGGATACAGGGGAAAAAAGTTGTTTATAATGCTACTCTAAGAAATAGTGATGTCGAGTTAGATAATTCAAATAACTGCTCACCTCTTGGGGGCAACTTCACTGTGTTCACTACTAGCCATGCCAGTAACTCTACTATATATCATTATATTGAAGACAATCTTCTGCATGACGACCTCGACAATAGATCAAATATTTCACAGGAATGTAAAAATGATGGTTTCAGTGATGGATATGTGGATGAAGGTGATCTCCAATCCTCCTATTCTGATCTCTACACCGATTCCTTAAAAATTCAAAAGAGGAATAAAAAGTTGACTATAAAGGTGTTGACGCTTGGAAAGGAGTTGGTTGCCTTGAAGAAGAATGAGGATTGGTGAGTCAACTCGAGGAGAATAAAGTTTCTTTGTCTGAGAAGATCATTTTTATGTGAAAATAAAAGGATTACTTGACTACTAAAGTCGTGATACTTTCTAATGACCTTCATGACTCTTTAGAAGTTTTTGAGAAGCTAGAAACTGAAATTGGCAAACTTAAGAAATATATTGAGGTTTCTCATAAAGTTAAAGTCACTCTTGAGGATAACTCTTGGAGAATGGGGGAATTATTTCTTGGACCAATCCTAAAATTATAAAGAGAAAGGTTATAAAGAGAGAAAAGGTATAAGGTATGCCGAGGGTAAAAATTTCAAGTCTGAATCTGTACCTATTGACAAGTTTGTTTCTAAAATAAACACACCTAAACCCAACCCACCAAATGGACACCCTCCTAAGAAAACCAACAAGATAAAAAAATTTCAACCGTATGATTATAATTATTGCAAAAGAACGTGACATCTTAGAGAATTTTGCTACATGCTTGAGAGGGATTCATTCTCGTGCTCCCGCACCCCACTATAGCCATTTGAATAGTTTGAGAGAACAAGTTGAATATTTAGTCCTACTTATAAAGTCTTTATGGAAGAGTTTCAAAGTTGTCTACACCTCAAGGGAATTATTTCAACCCTTATGATAGAAACGACAAAACAAAGAGCAATAGGAAGGCAATTCCCATAAATTACACTCCTACTTGGGTTGTGAAAGAAAATGAAACAAAATATCTTGTTGTTTATGTTTCTCTCAAAGTTCATAATACCTCCTAATGTTATTTTGATAATAGATGCTCAAGGCATATGAAAGGTGACAACTCACTTTTTATCAAACTTGAGGATCATAAGGACGGTAAAGTCACCTTCGGTGATAGGAGTCAATCTAGTGTGTTGGGACGTGGAACCATTGAAATTTTTAGATTCCCAAAGCTGGACAACGTGCTCTATAATGATGGGTAGGAAGAAAACTTGATAAGCATTAGCGAATTGTGTGATTAGAACCTTGTGTTTAAGTTTAACCAATAGAATGTTACGTCTGCAATGAATTTGGTAAAATCATACTACAAGGTGTGAGGACATTTGATAATTGTTATGGTATCATTGTTAAATCCTCATTCTTCTGCAATAGTTCTAGAGGGCCCTTGTTGACCTTTGGCACCAAAGACTAGGTCATGTGAACTATAGGGATCTCGATAGTCTTGTGAAGAAAGACCTAGTGTGTGGCTTACCAACTCTTGAAAACCCACTTCCTTGATTTTTGGTTCATGCCAAAATGGAAAAAAACTAAGAGTCCACATAGGAAGTTGAATACTATTACTACCTACCATATATTAGAGTTGATACACATGGATTTAATGGGTCCCATGCGTGGAGAGAGAATTGGTGGTAAGAAGTGTATCATAGTGATGGTAGATGATTTTTTGAGGTATTCTATTGTAGGATTCCTTTAGGAAACTTCGGATGCAATTGAGTTTCTAACGATCAAATTTTGTGTTTTACAAAATCAATATAGTATCACGATAAATCTAATTCGCATGATAATGGCACAGAATTCACTGATCCTAGTGTTGGAGAGTTTTGGGATGAGTTAGGCATCAAACATGAATTGTATACAACATGCATACCTCAATAAAATTGCATTGTTGAGCGCAAGAATATAAATATTAAGGAGATGGAAATCTCATTGCTTCTTAGTCAAAGTTTGCCTAGGAAGTTTTGGGTAGAGACAGTTAACATCGCATACCACACATCGAATATGGTCATCTTTGTCCATACATCACTAAAACTCCATATGAATAGTGGGTTGCGAAAATGCCAAACTTATCATATATTCGAGTCTTTGATACATTCTTCGCGATAGAGAGCACTTAGGAAATTTTGACTCTAGGAGTGATGAGGGAATATTTTCAAGATATTCATAGAACAGTCGAGCATATAGGATTTAGACTTAAAAGCTCCAAGATCACGGAATCAATAACTGTCACAATTAAATATGCCTCTCGCGCAATATTTATTGATGATGATCTTACTTGTGAGAATGATAAATCCTCTAGTGATGATTCCATTATTATTCACAACGACACAGTGGACCCCACTCTTGACAAAGAGGATTCACCCTCTTGGGTTTGTAAGAGTCATGAACCAACAAACATTCTTAGAGATCTCAAAGAATGAGTTAAGAGTCATGGGCAATTAGAAAATGAGGTTAGAAATATTTTTTATACCTCTCAAATTGATCCCAAGAACATCTCAAGGAAGCACTCAATGATGAACATTGGATTAATGCCATGAAAGAAGAGTTGCTTTAATTTTAAAAGAATGATTTATGGGAATTAGTCCCCCGATTTAGTGACACCAATGTCATTAGTAAAAAAAGGTTTATAAAAATAAGATGCATGACTATGGGAACATTGTTCATAACAAGGCTAGGTTTATTACTCAATGTTACACCCAAATTAAGGGTATTTACTTTATGAGACATTCTCTCTTATTGCTAGGCTAGAGTCTTTTCATTTTTTTCTATCCATAGCGTGTCATCTAAAGTTCAAGTTGTACCAAATGAATGCCAAGATTGCCTTCCTTAATGGAATTCTACAGGATGAGGTCTTTATAGAACAACATAAAGGATTTAAAGATCCTAAATTTCTCGATCATGTCTGTTATTTTAAAAAATGTTTATACGGATTAAAGCAAGCTCCTCGAGCTTGGTATGAGAGGCTCACTTCCTACCTATTGGACCATAAACTCAAGAGAAGGGGAGTTAATATGACATTGTTCGTGCATGGATAGAAGGGGTATTATTTAGTTGAACAAGCCTATGTCGACGAGATAGTCTCCAATTCCACTTATGACCGTCATACTCATCATTTTATGTAGTAAATGACGAGTGAATTTGACATGAGTATAGTGAATGAGCGTGTCTTCTTCGTAGGTCTTCAGGTTCGTCAACTAGAGAATTGTATTTTCATATCCCAAGATAATTATGTAAGAGATCTTGTGAAGAAATTTTTTTTAGACACTGCTAGAACGCATGAACACCCATGAGTTCAACGATTAAGCTTAGCAAAACACATCGGGAAAGTATGTCGGGAAAACCATTTTTAGGAGCATGATAGGTAGCCTTCTTCACCTAATCACTATTCATCTTGATGTTACTTTTAGTGCTAAAGTGTGTGCCCGTTATCAATCGTACCCAAAAGAGTCTCACTTACATGCTCTTGAAAGAATCATTAAATACATGAGTGGCTCGTTAGGTTATAGGATATGGTATTCTTTTGACACCAACAATTATTTATCGGATTATTCTGATGTTGATTGGGCTGAGGATATTGATGGCTGTAAAAGAACCTCGAGTGGGTAATTTTATCGTAGGATTTCTCTTGTCTCATGGTTAAGCAAGAAATAAAACTTGATCTTTTCGTCAGTGACAGAGGAAAAATGTATAGCCCTCCGGATTTGTTGCACTATAATAACCGGGAATTTCAAAACCAACCCTAAACACCTACAGTCGTTGTTTTAACCCTTATAGAGTATTCAAATTCAAAAGTCTTATAAGACGAAAGAAACTATACTTGATGCCCAATAACTAAACTGAATTGACTTAGACCCCATAAAGTTTTAATAATTACAAAATAGTCCCTAAAAATTTCAAAGTAACATAACTTGACTTATACTTCACTCTAAACCTCAACTTTCTATCAAATTAATCCTTTAGACTTTAACTAATAAAAAAAATTAATTTACCCCTTAGAACTTTCTGAAATTTCAAAAGTACCCCTATACTTTATTAAAAGTACACTTTTAAGGCTATAAGTGTGTATATAAAAGCAACCAAGGACCAAACACCAAATATTTGTTAATTTCCTAAAAATCCCTGTCAAAATAGGCTCCCACCTAAGCATAAACAACTAAGAATCACATGTGTACACCATGCACACATGTGAGGAACAAAATCAAAGTTTGAAAACCCTACTATAACAGTTCATATCCACCTCTTTTTTCCACCAACGAACTACCCTGTTACAGTGCTACTATATTATAAATACCGCACAAAAGTCTCAGTTAAATAGGTACTCTATAATTTTATGTACTATATTCAATTATTTTTGTTTTAATCATTTTCTGTGTGGTTACAATGTTATGATAGCTCAAAACATTAGGAAATTTTGCGTAGAAAATAAGCTCTAGGTGAAAAATAGGAAGTTACCACCATTAAAGCTTAAGCTTCAATGGTGAACTTCCAAATATCAAGAAAAACTCATGTTTTATGCTTTAAATGTCTTCATGAAAAACTCAGGAACTTAAGTGTGATGATCAAATTCCATGAATGTGCCTAATATGCTCGAATTGATTGAAAGTGTATTTTGAACTAGAAAACTAAAAATCTTAAATTCTCTCGGTATAATTCATATAAACCTTTGAAATCAAAACCAAATTAGTCTTATACATCGAAGAAAATCACTTATGTTCATAAGAATCCCTGCCATATCAGAAAAATCCACGAATGTCAAGTCAAATTTTCAGAAAAACACACAGTTATGGAACTTGAGATATACTGCATCTCAATCCAAAAAACTTATATATTTGGATTCCTTATGAAAAATTAGGTTGAGTTTGTTAAGAAACCATCTAAAATAAATGAAGGAGTTATTCAAGGTCAAAAATAAAATAAAA
Organism: Sambucus nigra; assembly: GCA_949130495.1. NCBI lineage: Eukaryota > Viridiplantae > Streptophyta > Magnoliopsida > Dipsacales > Adoxaceae > Sambucus > Sambucus nigra. The sequence goes on along the minus strand of OX422213.1, from coordinate 212,104,941 downwards.
AAAACTAAAGTGAACTATCGAGGGGAAGAAGATGAACTCTTTGACAAACCTTGACCTAGAGCGTGAGGGTGTGGCCAATCAAAATTTTTTGAAATATTTTCCAATATTTTTATTTAATTTTCCTGATCAAAATGATATAAGGTAAGGCCATGTTTAGATTAACCTAGCCAAAGTTATGGAAAAATAATGTTTTAATTTAAGAATATTTTTCCAAAATTACAATTTGACCCTTCCTGACTTTTTCAACTTATGAATTTGATTCCCAACCTTTGTCTATGAATACCTCAAAATATTTTAAGAAAAAAAGTCTTTGAACCAAAGTTCAAAAATGATCTTAGGTCCAGTATTTAAAGTCCCAAAATATTTACAATTAAACGCTCGAAACTTTAAAAGATACAATTTTTGTTTTAACTAACTGACCTAATCCAAAATACTTACATACCCAAAAATTGTATACTGAAAATCAAATATCAACTCCTCCCGATATGCTCTTGTGATATATGAAGCGAATGATATATCGAGCAAGTAGGTTTTCCTACATTTTCAATAGTAAACTTTCCGCATTTGGCATACTGCTATTGATATCACTATGTGATAGCTCCTATTTACTCTTAGTATGTGCATGTTATAATAATGCCATACTACATATTTTATTAAATATCATCGGTATTTGAATTTGATCATCGATATTTGAATTTGATCATCAATATTTGAATTTGACTATGGATCGATCTAACCATTCTCAACTAATAATTGATATCATGTTCTTTATTGATTCAGCTTTCCCATGCACTTTTGTGCAACTATATATATTATAAGAATCAGTATTAACTAGGAAGTATACTAACATGTTATCCCATGGAACTTTCGACTAATGGTCTTAGATGATTGAGAGCCTGGATTTATTACTACATACGTATGAGTGCCATTTTAATTGTGTGCCTAGCCGGTTACTTTTCCCCAAAGGTTTTGGGTTGATTATTATTATTATTATTATTATTATTATTATTATTATTATTATTATTATTATTATTATTATTATTATTATTATTATTAATGATGGCTTAGTTATATCTATACCCTTAGTGAACTGGTAAGTATGGGATTATTAGTTCAAAGATCCTTGATTTTCTTTACACGATCCTTAATGAACTGGTAACGAACTTTATTTTCTTAATGAACTGGTAACTATGGAATTATTAGTTCAAGAACCTTAATGTTCTTTCTAAACTGATAAGTATGGGATTATCAACTTTATTTCTTTATCATTGCTAAAACACTAATTCTACACAGAATCCAACTCTCATCTATATGTATATTTCGTATAGAACTGGTAGAACCTTCTTAGCATATTTGTGCTAATTCCTTTTTCCTCCAAATGAACCCGGAGAAAGAGGATAATATATCTTCCCTTTCAGAGAATACGCCAGATGGGAGTAGGGAGTGGCTTTTTTAGATTTCCTAGATTATAGTTTGTACTAAATAATGTAACTAACCCCTGCAGTGGTACTATGCTATGTAAGCTACTTTAATAATGAATAAACTTATGATATTCTACATTAAAATTAATTTATTGCTTTGTGTGTACTTTTTGTTCATTCATACAAAAAAACAGGGTGTGACATGCACAAAACTCTTATGGCTGAAACAAATGTTGGGAGGCTATAGGATCGACCAAGACACAATGACCAGTTTTAGTGATAATACAAGTGCCATTCATTTCTCTCATAATCCATTCCAACATTGTAGGATGAAGCATATTATGATTCGTGAGAATTTCATTCATGATCTCATTGAAGAGAAAATTGTATCCTTAAGCTTAGTTACCACCGAACTTCAATTCGTCTATCTTTTCACTAAACCATTAGGTGACCTTAGGTTTAAGAATATTATGAAATTTATTGGTTTTCTCTACATCGATTGAGTTTTGGTCTTCATCTAGTTTAGGGTGTGAGTTAATTGCTATCTCTTATCTCCTTAAACTAGATTGTACTTGTTTGTATATATTTATGAAAAATATAAAAACATTTTATTTCTTTCCTTTTCTAAAAAAACTCAAAATGATTTTCTATTTTAAGGTTCTTTTATGTGTTTGGCGACATGATTAAGATTTTGAAACATTATATCACTTATATTTTCCGTGACCTAACATGGTGAGCTAGACTTGATTGCGATTTCATAATGCTTAAATATGCCTTTTTGTTATAGCGATGTTCTTATGTGACTTTATCCTCTATGTTGTTCCCTTATCATCTCCTTTCCTGCACATAAATTTCACGATCTCTTTCGTGTGTTGATGTTCTTTGCATGCGTTAAGTGAGATGTTATCCTCCCAATACTGTCATGCTCATATTGTTCACTTGGGATTGTTGCGCATGTAAGAACCACTGCGTACGATTATATTATGTTTTCATGAGTATGAGTGTGTAATGTGATTGGAGAAATACTCTTTTGTATGAAAATCCACCATTGGAAAAAATCCCATTTGTTAAAAAAAATTATGTTACTAAGAGCCAAAATGAGAGTGCCTCCTCTATCAAAAGAAAACTCCTCAAAATTCATAACAATGATAAATTCCAATGAAAAGAATGAATGTAATGAGGGAGTTTAGTTCAAGATCAATGGGTTTGCAACTCTAATCTTAGTTCATATTTCCATTTTTCCTATATTCGTTTGAGTATCATCGAGTTCCCGATATGCATTCATCGGTGGGTCTCCCTCTTTTGGGTACCAATATTTTTTTCCCTAAAGTTTATTTGAGTACTTGATTAGTTTGATTTATCCATTTTTCAACGTGTTCTATCGTGTATTCTTGGGTTTATTTCCCCGTGATTTAGGCTCACGCATATACATTCCATTTCCATATTTCAAATGTTTTCTCACATCACTGTGTGGAGTTTATTTTGATTTGTTATTTTAATTTTTTCTTATTTTTGTCTCCTTTTTTTATTTATTTTTCTGAGTTTTTTAAGTCGTTCGAACGAGTTCTCTACATCATTCGAACGAGAATTGTAATTAGTTACAACTACCTTCAAATGCCTATCTAACCATTTTCTCGCTATTTACAGAGAAATATTGTTTGATCCTCATTTAATAGGTGTTGAATGACTTTGGCTTTTCATTCAAACGATATATTATTCCTTTTTAACGACTCTTTAGTTTAGTTTGAATGAACTATTTATTTCATTCGAATGAACTTAAAAATGCATTTTGAGTCTTTTCTTCTATTGTTTGGATTTTGTTCCCTTATTCCCCATGTGTTCATCTAGGCCTAAGTGATTTCCTCTTATATCCTTGTGTGATTTCCTTCCATGTCCTCATGCGATTTCCATCTTCTCCTTGCATTGTTTACTTCATTGAATCTATTTCTCCATTGAGGTCGCTTTCTTTTAGTGGTTCCTGCAGCAGCCTACGGTTATTCTTCTTTTGGGGTATGAGTTTTCAATTTTCTCTAAATTTTTATTTTTTGGGTATATTCGTGTGATCTTATCCTTTTATACTCTCATATATACACATTTCATATCCACCAAAATATTTTTATATGTGTATACACTTATATCCTTGAGCACATATCTATATTTTTGAAAAATCATTTTTGGGAGATTTTTACCTTTATTTTGTATTTAGATAAAATTTTAAAAATATTTTCTCTTTGCCCCCTCATGTGTGCTTTATCACCATTTTCAGTCTATTTTTTCATCAATATGTTTTCCTTACTGAAATGGTGATATATCACACATGTGCTTTCTATTTTCGTTGCAACTCTTCTACCAGTCTCTACTTCTTAGTTGTTCTTATCTTACTGATATTGTTGGTTTTTTATTGTGTTTGGCTATGGTTGGCTTCTTGGAGGTTAGTTGGATCTGGATCGGAGATAGGTTCTTAATGCATTTTTATATCACCCTTTTCGGTTCCTTTCCTCTCTATATACCCTATTGTTATTTTTTTATGGATGGTGTTTGAAAGACTAGTTCTTCTCGTGACACTCGTGTTGAGGCACCTGAGGATGGAGTTTCTCCTAAAGGTAAAGCCACGGTTGTACGTCGCACTTCCTACTTGACCATTCATTTGTCGAGTCACATCGATCATGAGCATATTTTTCTATTAGGCTTCCATTTTCTTTCTATCGTCAAGGAGAAGGTTGTGACCTTATCGGATTTTTATCAACCTTCCCTTCCTGAGTGGTTTGCGGTTAGTAGTTGGGATTCTTTATTTTTAATGTACGATGTCATTCTTCCCGATCTCGTGCGAGAATTTTATCATTATATGATGGTACACGTTACCTCCCTTCAATCATTTATTCTAGATATTGACATTGTTTTACCTTTCACACCATTGCCTCTCTCCTAGGCATCCCTCGGGCTCATAATACTATATTTCCTCAATCCGAGGAGGAGCACATCTCTAGGTATGATATTCTCTCAGTGATCTTTTAGAAAAATTGTTCCAACACCCGCAACTTTTTCCATTAAACCTCAGGGCATATTTCTGCATCCTTAATTGGATCACGTGCTTGTGCTTCCTCCCTCATGCTAATTCTACCCAGATTATAGAAAAGAATTCTTATTTTATGCATGTCATTAGTTTTGGTCTCATTATTGATCTTTCTATTGTAATTCTTGGTATTATAGCATATGTGCTAAATAATGGGAAGAAACCCATACATTTTGCTCTTCCTTAGGGAATTATTGTTACCCATAACAGTTTAACTCCCAAGGCCCCTCTCCTCCCTAACGAGGAGTAGTAGAGTTCCCTATCGACCATTGACATAAACTCTCTTCACTGATCTGAGGGACATTTTCCTTATGTACGCACCGCTTATCATTACCCTTACTCTTCTTCCCCTTCCACTTTATCATCCTCTGCTTGGGGACCTACCTCCAATGCATTGGGTTCTTTACCACTCTTTTCATCTCTTTCTCTCAAGGTTTTTGAGTTGGTTTGGGTGTTGGCTTCACAAGTACAATCCATTTCTTCACACCAGGAGAATAGGATGTGGTATGATGCTAAGTTGGTTATGTATCGGCAGATGTAGACTATTTTGATGGTGCAGATATCTTGTTAGAGTGAGAGTTGGATGAAAATTTAGTCTTTGATGACCACTCATTTGGAGTAGATGCAACATTATAAACATCAATATGGTTCTAGCTCATTTCGAGCTAGTTAGGATCCTTCTAATGCTGGTGATGATCATCCACCTCCACCAGATGTCTGATTTCTATTCTACTAGATTATTTTGTTAGAGCCTAATGTTCTTGAAACAATTTTTGTAGTACGTGTGAAAAAGAGAGAGATTTATCTATATTGTCGTATTTTATTATCTCATGTATTATTTTAGCTATCCTGCTACTTTGTACTTCATCTGGAATAATTTTTATATTATTGAGCTCCGTTTACACCCTCTTTCTTATAATACTTGTTGTCGAGTACTCATATTTCATATGCATTTTCTTGATTTTATCTGTCACACACTACAGGAATACTGATTTTTCCCAGCATAAATTAAATGCCGAAAAAAGCACTAAAAATGCCGGTAACGCTTTTTGCGGCACTTTTTACAGCATTTCTACAAGTGCGGTAATAGCCAATGTGGTAAAAGAACAACGGCATTTTAAAAAATGCCGCGAAAAGTTAGCGGCACTTATAGCGGCATTTCCACAAGTGCGGTAGCCAATGTGGTAAAAGAACAACGGCATTTTAAAAAATGCCGCGAAAAGTTAGCGGCACTTATAGCGGCATTTCCACAAGTGCGGTAGCCAATGTGGTAAAAGAACAACGGCACTTTAAAAAATGCGGCAAAAAGTTAGTAACAGTTTTAAGCATTTATATTAATGCTGGTAATAACCTTTTAACGGCATTAAAAAATGTTGATAATAATCTTTTGCAACACCTATTAAATGTTCAACACACTTTTGGCGGCACTAAAAAAATGCTGAGAATAAATATAGCGGCATCAAACAAAATGTTGACATTATTTTGTAATATATGACTGGGAACAGGTGTTAAAAAAATCAATTATAAGAAGTATTGTATTTATGTGCAAATACATTACCATAACATTAAATTCAGAGGGCAGTAATCAAATTAAAACGTCATTAAATTAAAACCAATAGTATTCATCGTAAATAAATATAATTGTGCTTGGAACAATTATCCATTCACAAAATAAAATGTATCACTTGTCCAATAAGAAAAAGGGGGGAAACAGCGAAACTAAATTTTATATAATGTACGATCCTTCTTCATTAAAGTCAAACATCCTCTTCGACCTACAAAATAAAAAAGTCAATTGTTAGCCATTGATACTTATTCTTTAGTATTTTAATTAAAAAATTAAAATTAAAAATTAGTACATTAGCAATATGCCACGCTACTGTTGAATGATGTGCATCTCCAATTGTGGACTTGTTTCCATAAGGTCTAGGCAATGATTCATTTGTTACAAATGTTTTCTCAATATATACTTCCCAAAAGTCTTCACCCAGTTGCGTACCCCCTACTTTTGTTGAAGGGTCCTTGCTCACAATGAATCCACGTGCCACAACCACTTTTGGAAGTCCGGAAGTAAGAAGGTCTACAATTTTAGGAAGTGCATTATTTGAGACCCTTTGTCGTGGTTGATGGTGCTTCTTCTTCTTCTTTGATGGTTCTTTCTACAAACAAGATGAATATGTCATCAACCATATATTTCTGGAAAAAAATCGGCAGAGTTTTATTTGTTTTTAAGGCATCCCAATAATTTTAAGACTATATACAACCAAATATGCCAACAACTTAATGTCAAGTATACATAAACTCTCCAAGAAAGCGCAGATGTATTGTTCCCTTTAAAATCCTTTAAATTAGTAACATACCTGAATTGAAGTAGCATTCGTTTGCTCACTAACACGAGCAGCGGTCTCGGGGGCATCCAAGTGTTGAGAATTTGCAATCTACAAAAAATGAATTATTTCAATCATGAAAACATATAGTCATAAATTATGATTTTAAAAAGTAGTTATCTACTTGTCTGTTGAGATGGAGTTAAATAGTGATTTGATTGTGGTACCACTACAGGTTGAAATTGGTTGGTTTCTTCTAATTGTTTCTCGGGTTGCAAAATAGACCTATATGATGGTATGTTTTGCTCGTTGGAGGATTGAGGAACCTGTTAATAGCATAATTTAATACTAGAACATACATTTATATAAATACACGATAATTAAGCACAAAAGATAAAAGTGTGTACTTATTAACCTGTTTGGATACAACGGAAGGGCAAGTCATCATGTGTGTGCGTATCAACTCAAACTGAGCCTCTAAATGATCAAATTTATCCTGAAATTCAGATCGAATCTCAGATCTTAGTCGCTCATACTCTTTTTCATTAACCTTCGGGTGCTTAGTTCCATGCACATCAGTTGGAGATGGTCCATGCCCATAAGCTCGACAATGACCGTGTTTATCAGGTCCTAGGACTTCATAAAATATCTCATCTTTACGACTGACGGATTCATTACAATCTGACGGAAGTTGATCTACTTTTTGCCTCATTTTTTACTGAAATGAAACGATTCTTATTAACATAATAATTTCATGCATAATTTTAAATTTCATAAATAATAATAAACTTATTTAATTGTTAATTTAATCCTCATCCGTGTATGATATATATTATGCTTTTAATAATATGACACAATCTCCTGCATGTTGCCTTTTATAATGGTTGATAAATAGAATAAGAATTTTGATTAATAGGTAAAATGACGTCGTTGAGATTTTCTAAGAAATGAGGGAAGGAACATGGATGATATTTTTGTACCATTGCTTCAGCGGAATCCTTATCGATGGCTGAGCCATCGCTCCTCTCATGTGTTTTGATGTAAACATCAACCAACGAAACCTTTTTCCCTTGATCAGCCTCCATCTGCATAAACCCAATGACTTGTAAGTCGTTACATAAATAAGTTTGAAAACCTAAAATAATATTCACAATCAAAATCTTTTATAAAACACCTTATGAGCAACATTCGCATGACTCTTTCTTCCAGAAGTATGTGGTGTTCTTTGCTTCTTACGAGTTCGACGATTTCTTCGACTCGTTTTCTGTTACAAAAATATATTTAAAATATATGTTTAACTTGAATTTATAAAACTTTATCGGTAGTAATACATTCATACCCTTGCCTCGCGAGTTCCCCAATACTTAACAAGTTGTGACCACTGCTCTAGCTTTACTCTAGGTGGACAATATTTCAATCTCTCTTCGTCAGTATCAAAGGCACGATAATGTTTCTTCACCTCTGCTTTCCAATTATTCCATATCTTTCCAACCTTCTTCATACACATTTTTTTGAATTCTTCAGGGGCATTAGTGTTCTCCTATATAATTACAATGTATAGAAAAATAAGTCATCTACTACACATGAGTTTAGCTTGAATTATGTTTTATCATTTTCAAAGTTATGAGTTGAGCTATTATTGACATTGTTGTGATTGGCAAGACAACCCATGCATAGTTGACTTTTACCTAAAGAATTCAAAATTTTCATTTGCCACAAATTATGGTATCTTTTGATTTTACCTTCACCTCTCGCCAAACATGTTCCTTGTATGGGTATAACTCCTTCCATCTCCAATCTTTGAAAGCCAACGGTAACCTGTTCAGCATCGATATAATAATAAATTAGTAACCTTTTACATCGATTAAATAATCATCTTTAAATTGTCAATAGATAACATACAGTATTGCAAAGAGTATTCTAATAAGAGTTGTGTTATATAGAAATTTACAAAACAAACTTTACATGTTCCCATCACGAACTAAAATGCCTAAATGGGTAGATAGTCTATCTGCGGTATCTCCGACTGGCTGATAGAAATCGTTGAAGTGAAGCTCTAAGCGTTTTCCCGTACCCCATAATTCACCCAACTTCGCAATGCCTCTACGTTTAGTGGCATATTGTGCTGAAGCTAAACCGTAAAAATTGAAAAAATAGGTTAACTTCAATCTACACAGTTAAATAAGCACATATAAATCAAATAACTTTGATTACCTTCTTCATGTGAATGGGCATCTTGGTTATGTAGCAGCTCACTCTCCGTCGAGCTACTATCGCTTTCACAGTCACTTGAGTTTGATCGTTCGGTCGAGCTAGAATCTGAAAGGGAATGAGAACTGGGCTGAGATTGTGGTTGAAATGGTGGTTGGAGATTGGATTGTGAGTGCAATCGTGAACGGGAATGTGCCCGTGAGAGGGATTTACTGTGCCTCTGTGATGTCATAGCAACCTGCAATAATAAAAATTCACCACTGAGTTTACAAGAGTTATATATATACTAGGACTGTCCCACTGCTTGTAACGAAAATTTTAGTATAAATGGACTAAAATGGAACCCAATCCTTGGTGGCTTGTAAATATTTATCTTCCAACCAATTCTAAACTTCACTCGCCATAGTCATGCCAACTTCACAACTTATAGCAGACTGTTTTAATGCATGGGATGATAACATCCCAAAAGCATTTGTGCTTCCACAAAACTATTTTACCATACTAAGATTAGGGTCATTCAAATGAGAGGTACAATATAAAAGGATTACAGTGAGATTCGAACACAATTTTTTCAGCATAAAGGCAAAATATCTAAGTAGCTGAGTTTACAAGTACTTACTGATTCTAATGTAAACACAATATATCTCTAACTTCTCATTATAATAGGATAGAATGAACAAAATGAAGATCCCTAGATAAGCACCAACTCTAAAGATATAAAAGTACAATAAACAAATTAATCGAATATAGGCAAAATAGTCCACCCCCATATGAACCCCGTCACATCACTCTCCCCCTTGAGCTCATGATATGATGGCGATAGCACTCAGGATCGATACGCTGAAAAGGTAGCCTCAGTAGTCCAAGTATCCTCATATGCAATAGGGTCGTGCCAAAGGATCAGGTAACGCGTGGAAGGCCCAAACGGTGTCTGAAAAGTCTTCCTATAATGAGACTGCCTCAACTCGATCGACATGGGACCGAACACGCTGGTTGGGATCTGTCAGTAGTGGGATCTATGGAATGCTGCTAAAAATGAAAAGGGGAACAAGCAGGCAACATTAAATGTCTTGCAGATCCGGAACTCTGGGAGAAAACCAATCTCATTAGCATTGTCCCCTATCACTTATTTGTACAAATAAATGACGGCCAAATGGAGTTAAAAAATTACCCACAGACATAACAGTTGGGGAAAAAATATCAAAATCATAAAAAATATCAAAATCATAATTAACAACTGTTAAAAAATCTGAAATTAAATTTGGGCCATAATATGAATCGGATGTGGTTCCAATGGTTTTTTGGAACATATTTCATATGAGAACATACCAACTTTCTATGTCTAAATGCATTTTCAAAAAACCTTCGAGAAAGGTCATCGATAAAGATGAAAGAGAAAAAGAGGATAAGGAGGAGTTGGAAATGAACATGGTTATTCAAGTCAAACATGGGGGAGTTATCAAAGTTTCTATTAATGAAAACCAACATCAAAGCCCCCTAAAAATTCAAGTCGGAGGAAGAGTTTCAATCTTCAAAAAGTTTATGTGTAAAGAATTAATTCAAAGGCGTATATAGAGGATTCAACATTATGAAATATTCAATGAAGTTGTGATGGTCATTGATAATTGCAATCTTTCCAGAAGGGCTTATGAGTTACTGGAATATGCCAAGCACCACTAAGACAACAAGCAATACCATTCGAACAATGAAGATGTTCTTCATCCAGAGCCTTTGCAAGAATAAATCACAAATTTTTAAAATAATCTGGATCTCAATAACAGAAAAATAAAGAAAAGAAAGCCAAAGTCAATAAAAAAAAGTCCTGAGCACCTTAGGTATTCCAGGCTAAGCAGGCAGCCTATGAATATTGAATTTGATTCTCTTTTTAAGAATCACATGGTCCATTGGTCAGTTAAACTCAATAACTTTCCTCCCTTCATCTCACAGATTAACTGTATCTATTAGAATGTGAGAGGAGTAGCTAACAAATCTACTAAAACAATAATCAAAAGAACTTGGAAATCTTATGATCATCCAACTACATCTCTTGTGGAACCAAAAGTGGTGGCTAATAGAATTAAAAAGTAACAGAAGTAGATTCATTTTCAAAACAGTGTTTTCAATTGTTCGAATAAGATTTCGTTCATGTGGAATGATAATGTTTAAGTTAGAGTGGTTAAAAATAAAGAACAACTTCTTTTTCTTTAAATTGATTTGCATTATCTGTACAAAACTATTTTTATTATAATTTTTTATGCTAAGTGTACTATAGTGGAAAGGAAATTTCTATGGGATAGTTTAAAATAATTTTCTATTAAGACCAACCCTCACCTAATGATGGTGATAGGAGATTTTAATGCGGCCTCTAGTGAAGATGATAAATTTGAGGAACTGGCCTAAAGTTTCATGTCATTCAAGACTTTAATGATATGATGACAACCTGCCCTCTTGTGGATTTAGACTTCTCTAAGTCTATATTCACTTGGACAAATTATAAGGTGAATAATACTGTTTTTACTAGATTGGATAATTGTCTAGTTAACCCTGAATGGATTATGTATTTTCCAAATTATAACATATCCCACTTGTATAGGAACTGTTCGGATCACAGTTCTCATTTCCTCTCTATCAAAACAGTTGTTAATGACTGTCCCAAGCACTTTAAGTTTATCAAAATGTTGTGTATTAAAGGGCCCACATCCCAAACTCCCCAACTGCCTCCAAGGCAGGTTAGAGGTCCAAAGGGTATCCTCAGACATACCAGTACTTACCTTATAAAGCCTCCACTACTCTTAAGGGTGAGCTATGGTACTGTAATAGACTTTAATCATACATTCTTTCTCCTAGAAAGGTTATTCATTCCAGCATACCTCCTCAAATAATCTCAAAGACCACAACATCAAAGTTTTGCCATGATTTGTGCTCAGAGCATCCCTCAAACTGAAGGGAAATAACCTCCCTAGGTCACTCAAGCCTTAACCTTATGATGTGGTAGTACGTGTCACTTCATGATCAACATAATGGAAAAGTAATTATAGATGATGTAAGTCGATTTTTAAGTGAATTTAATGTTGATGGTATCATTCAATGCATGTGGAAAAGGGGAATAACGATAGGTGAAATAGTATTTTTCTTTGCACCCACTATGTTAAACCGTGTACAGGAGCCTTACCACAGGTCCAAAAGGTTTGGAAGAATCGGGGATTTGCTCAAAATTGATCCCAAATTAGCAGGTGCTACCACATCCTAGGACTGAGACTTGGGTGACCCCAAGAGGTCATTATCGTTCAATATGAGGTTGGCTCTGAGTACAGATCATGACGAAAACTTGATTCTTTGGTCTCTGTGCCTTCTTAAGGAAGTAGGATGGAACGACTAACCTTAATAGGAGTAAAAATGCATGGATGATGTATGCTATAGTACCATAACACACCTTTGAGAATGGCAGAGGCTTTGTATGATATGTAATTGTCTGTCTGAGATATGAGGTTTGAGGCCAACCTTAAGACCTCTGCCTTATATCCAAGGTAGTTGGGGAGTTAAAAGATCTTTTAAACCCTAAGTGTGAAATATTCGGGACATGGAGAGGCAAACGCCTACATTATATAGGTGTTACTTACCTTTTGGTTTTAAGCCAGCCTGCCTACATCAGGTAGGTTTCACAACTGTTTTGATTCTATCACTTACATTCAAAACATTCGTTAGGATGATCCTACCGAATTCTGTAATTAACTAACTGTTTGAATCATGTTATGCAGATTCTGTTCGAATGCTCTTTTTTGAATAACTGTTTGAATAATGTTTAAATCAAATTCTGTTCGAATACTGCAAGTAATGCTGATTCACAGCTTGCAATCGCCACGGGAGTCTGCATCAATCGATGACACCGGTGACACTAGAATCAATGACATGTGATCTATTACGATCATTTGATATGTATAAAGAAGCATACAATAGTGTTGAAATTCTGAAGTACGTGGACGATGTCACTTTGAAGTACTGGTGGTGAAACTGAATAAAGCAGAGGCGCAATCCTTTAAACAGTCTCAAAGCTATCTTTGTTGATAGATATGGTTATGGTAAGAACCAAATCTTATTCGCTGTGCCTTCAGGCACGGGCATATACTAGTATATGTATATATAATGAAGTTTGAATAAGATTACCTCAGTGGAACAAAAGCAACGGTAAACGTGGCCAGAATCTAAAAGCTTTTCAGCATATTGCTTGTACATAATATTTCTTTCAGACTGCCGATATGGGCCATAGTCTCCACCAACACCAGGACCTACATATTCACCACATGTATTTTAGTCTAATTTACCATATGCTATACCTTTTGAATAAAGAAAAGGAACCACACAAACTTGCTAAATAATGCGCAACAAATTTAGGCTGAAAAACACGTGTAACTAGATGTAAAACAGAACATTATGTAGGATATTCAGTATCTGTAACTGGTTTATCAAAACATCCGGATATAAGTGCCATAGTTGTCACAAGCAAAAGGCACACCAAGGCACCAAGCTAAATAATAAGTAAAGGATCTTTGTTCTCTTTCCAATACAGAAAAATTAATTTAACAATTTAATTATCCAATAATCAACAAAAGCTAAATAATAAGTAAAGGATTCGGGCTTGAAAAGACCCAGGCAGAGGTAAGAAAATGTCTCGATAAGAAAGCTTTGGAGGTGCATAGGTGTTGAAATATGAATACAGTATATTCTAGACTAAATACAAATAAATTCAAAAAATTCATTTTTCATTTCAACCATGACCATAATGTACCGTGACATTTCGAATGCGAGTCAAGTGCAAAACAAAGAGGACTCAACCATGCAGTTTTTGCAAGAAACCCTCACGATGATTCGAATGCAGATAACTTCCCTAAAATATGCATTTTATGGCAAAGACTCTCTATGTATCGCTCAAATGTCCCCAAAAGGGACTTTTAAACTGGAAAATTTTTGTCCTGACTTCGGGGTCGACCAAGTAAAAAACACAGAGGCAAAGCCTTAAACTAGAACTTGACAATTCAATTGCCCTACGGGGAAACAAAAGAAAAATGGCACCGTTCACTTGGGTAATGAAATGAATGGAACATATTATGACGACAAAGGATGAGTAAAATTGAAGGTACTGTTGAGTTCCAATTTTAAGACAGAAAACAATTTCAAATTTGGCATTCGAATAAAATAACACAGATGACAGTGTTTCATATATACAATGAAGAATGTTGAAATACCAAACGAGAACAATAAAGTCTACTTGAAACCCAGCCACTGTACGGATAATGTGTGAGCAAACTTTATGAAAAGGGTTGGAAGCTAGAGATTTGAGTCCACTGAGGAAAGGAGAAGCCCCATACTGCTGTGCAGCAATAGCCTTAAACCCACTTCCCTCATAGGTATACGCACCACCAGTATACTCCACTATAGCAGGTAAACTTTTAATTTTTTCAGTTTGGATCAATTTAAGAAAATTGGAGAGGGCTCTCCAAATGCATAACAAAGTATCAGAGCTTGCTACTTCTAGCTTGGGTATCAAGTGTAGTTATCCACTGCCTGCCTAAAGCAATCAGCTCACCACTTCGTTTCTTCTTGACCTCGAGTATCCCTGATACTAGCTTTCCCTCATGTCCTGCAACTTTTGCTTTTATCTCAACTTCTTCCTACCACATTCAAAGTATTCACCAATTGGTTTCACTTCAAATAATGTAGTTCTCAATTTAATCTATGTAAGCGCTAATAATTTAGGCAATCCTACTATAGTTTTGCAACCCCAATTCCCTTCTTTGGAATTGGAAATGTATTGAAGCATCAAAGAACAATTTCATTGTTTGGTTGGAAAAATGAGCTTGAAATTGTCTTGAAATTCTAATTCTAAAAATATCAATTCGATATATCAAATTCTCAACTAGAAGACATGTAGTAAATTCCATTTGGTACTTTTACGTTCATGGAATTAACTGTTCTATCATTTCTAAAATGGAATAATGTATCTCAATTCAAGTGCATCACCCAAGCGTATAAAAACATTTCAAAATGTCTATTTTCTATGCAAAATACACTAGAAATAAGAGAATTTATCTTTGGGATTATATACCCAATGAAGCCACTAATGTAGCATGGGTCGTGCGATACTTGAGAAGGAAGGGGGTAGCGATCGCGATAATTATGATCCAAATCCTTGTAAACTCGACCATTTGCTCCTTTGCCAATCTCATCTTTGAGCATCTTCAAAAAAAAAATAGATAGTGTTCGTGTTTACAAACTAGACCTTTCTTACCAACGGCAGTAAACCCTTACTCGTAAGGATTACATTTGAAACAAAAAGTAACCCTTGGAGGTCAAGGGTTCAAATCCTCTTGGACTCATTTCACATAGTGTGTCCTGGTGAAGTTTAATTGGAGGTCCAAGACCACATTTTATGTGCAGGATAAGGAGGTAAGAAAGGAATGTCAAGTGTCTTTAGTTATCCAAAGAAAGCCTCTTGTCCCATTAGTTGTGTTTATTCTGTTGGAGCGGTCAACTCATATCATTTTCCATCCTTTTATCTAGCGTATCAAACGGGGCCTACCCTTGGATTGGTCATGTTCCCTACCATGCCTGGATAAGATTTAAAAAAAAATGTGACCCTCTATTCTAATGGAATTGAAGTAAATAAGCCTAACTTGTCACCTAGCATCATTTGAGTTCACAGTATTGCCAATGTCATAGTCACTGAGCCATAGCACCTAAATTCCTTGCACTTAGTGTATATTCATGGGCATTTGGGAACCATGTGGCCTTCAAGTCCACAAGATCGACATGAACCTAATTGTGTTTAATAGGTAAAATAAAAAAAGTTAGAAAATACATTTTATGATAGGGTTGTGTGAGAAATGATTCATATGCATTCGTTCATCATCATCATCATCTTTTCTTTTCTCCTTCCCACCTCCCATTTCTGTTGATATGCACTGTGCAATATGAAAATGGTGTTCACATGTAGATAAAGATGAACAAAGCACTGCTGTGGTTTAACTATAGGTGGAACAGGTCCGACGATTAGTTTCTCATTAATTGTTGTTTTTTTAGTTTGGTCATCATATAATAAGGAACATTACCAAGGACATTATTGACACAACAAAGGTCAACTTAACCAATGGTCTGTTAGTTTTTGGAGGCTAACCTATGGGTTTGGAAAAATTATGACTAAAGTCTAATTATGTATAACACTCATACCAAAAACAGTATTAGTGATCTAAGCAGCAGTGGGCATTGCAGTTATCTCATTATCACTTTCAGCAACAATTATGGTGATAATTTTAATACAGAGCAGGGGTCATGTAAGTTAGGGTAGGGATCATGATAATGCATGCTTTCATGATAGTCCTCAACTGTCTCTACATCAGTAGACACTGCTCCATCACCCATTTCAGTATCATTAAAATTCAGCATTCAGCCCTGTTGAATGCTAAATTATGATTGATTTCAACATCAAATGGTAAAAACGAACCACCCTGGGGAAAACCAGTTGCCCCAAAATGCTTTGGTGCCCCGACATCAGCAGCCCTTTCCCACTCTTACATATGCACATTTTTAATATTTATGGAGAGGTCATACCATAGTATTATAAAGCTCCTAGATTACATAGGATGAAAGAAAATAGGTTGCTTTCAGTTAGATGAATAGTGTATCTCCTCAAAGCATTGACTCGATTGTAGCATCTTCTCATAGAATTCCACTGGCCAAAACCAAATCTGGAGTTTCCAGAATAAATAATTGTAGCATATGATTAATATAGAGATAAATTAGATAAATGAATTTTGTTTCTATACATAATTAAATCTGAATTTGAAGCAGAGGATGAGATTTTAAAAGTTAAATCTGAATTTGAAGAGAGTCTTACTATGGAAAATAGAACAATTATGTCAGTTGCAGTGGCAAATCTCAATCAACAGGAGGCGAAAATGGTGTGCGGAAAATGGTGGAAAGCTTCTTTTTAGGCTTGGAGCTACCTAAAATCATAACCTCTACCGCGATTGTCCTCATTCCCATAACCGATAATGTGTCTAATTACGGTGATATGCAGCCTATAAGCCATTGCATTTTTTCGAATAAAATCATCTCAAAGACTTTTACTTCTAGATTGGCTACTATACTTCCTAGGATCATCTCTCAAAATCAAAGTGGTTTTGTTAAAGGGAGTGAAATTACGGATAATGTACTATTGACTCAAGAAATGATCTCTAAGTTGAATGTCAAAAATAAAAGAGGTAACATTGCAATTAAACTAGACATGTCCAAAGCATATGATAAAGTGAATTGGTTCTGCCTTATCAAAATGTTAAGAAGGTTTGTATTTAATGAAGGTTTGATTAACATGATATGGAGGCTTATATCAAATGTTTGGCTCTTGGTGATGGTTAATGGCAAGGCAAATGGATTCTTTAAATCTACTAGGGGATTGAGGCAAGGGGACCCTCTCTCCCCGAGCCTTTTCTCTACGCGCAGCAAATTAAATGGTACTTAGGAACAATGAGGAAAAAAATACTCAGGCACAAGAAAGCATAAGACTCAAGCATCATCATCAAGAATAAAAAGGCATATACGAAAAGAATGTCAAACTCAATAATCAATACTCATCATCATCAAAAAACGCAGTCATTCATTAATCATCAATAAACACAGAAATAAAATTGAAAACAAAAAGAACATAACTCTCCATCATTATTTATCCATTCATATATATGATATGAAACAAATAAAATGCATTCAGTCATTAGTCATTTTTAAAATATTAAACTAAGAACATCTAAGCATCCTTACAAATAAAACCATTCATAATTGAAAAATTCGTGTCAATTGTCATCTTCATCCATGTCAGTATCATAATCATCACTGGTCTCCTCATTTTCATCACTTTCATCTATATCACTCTCATTAGCTTCCTCGTCCGCCTCTGAATCATCTTCATAAGTCTCTGTCTCAGAAGCGTCCTCATTAATATCAACACAAATATCATCACCGCCATCAATGTCAACTATATTGTCAACAGTCGTTCCCTCCACACCAGCCCTAACCCATGTAATATCCCCATCATGGTTGATTAGAGTGTCATCCAATTGTTGGATATTGTATGGCTCAAATTCTGCGTCTATTGTGTCATCTCCATAAGTATCTTTACCATACATGTCATAAAAATCTCTCGGTGTCATCTTCACGACAGCATGCCAATCTTCTTCAATCGGGTCTCGCACATACCAAATTTGTTTGGCCTGAGATGCTAATATAAACGGTTCATCTGACAGTCGATTATGCTTGTATAGTGAATGTTTGAAGTTCACTAATGTGAACTCAAAATCATCCTTGGTCGTCCCCGAATGCGTATCAACCCAATCACACTTGAATAGCACAAACTTGAAATCATTTGAATAGCGCAATTCAAATATATCTGTTAATACTCCATAATATGTTACATCCCCGGAAACAGGTCGCTTGTCCTTTGCACTTGCAAAACTTTCGGTGGTGGCATCAAGCATAACTCCACTATTCTGAGTATTCAATCTTCTCTCACGCTGCTTTGTGCGAAACCTAAACCCATTTACAATATATCCCGTATATCTTCTAGCCCATTGGGAGGGGCCTGAAGCCAAAATTGTAACTTCCTTTGACACCTTTCCCTCACTTAGATTCCGTACCTAATTTTTTCATATGATTGAGTAATAAAAATTAGATGTGTAAAAATTAAATGTGTCATTAGCATATTAAAATGTGGTTACATATAAATACAAAGATGACTTACATGATCCCCAAACCACTTGTGAAACGTTTCGTTGTGAATGCGATTAATTTCGTAGTGTCCCACACGAGGTCTCTCCTGTTTTAGAATTGTTATATGTTTCCTGTAAAACATGTATGTATAAATTGTATAACGTAGAGGAATATTTAATTACATAAAATTTAAAATCCATTCAAATGTTATCTTACTCGCGAAAAGGCTTCACTGCGGCGGAGTCGAATAACACGTAACGATGTGCTTGTGAAAACGAAGTGTCATCAAGCATAAATGCTACTCCTTTACCTAATGTACGACCTATTGAACTTGAGTTTTCATCGGCTTCATCATTTCGTAAAGGTCGATTTAACTTACTCTCAACATCACCCAGGTACCTCGCACAAAATGTTGTACATTCCTCTGTTAGGTATCCTTCAGCAATTGAACCTTCTGGACGACTTCGGTTACGAACATATTCTTTTAGTGTGAATAAAAACCTGTTCGTCATTGTAAAAAAATTATAGTATTTATATGCATTAATTTAGATGACACATACATAATGCATACACGAAATATACCTCTCGATGGGATACATCCATCGAAATTGTACTGGTCCAGCAATCATTGCCTCCTCAGCTAAATGGATTGTCAAATGCTCCATAACATCGAAAAAATTTGGGGGGAATATTTTCTCTAGATGACAGAGTGTAAGAGCAACACGATCTTGCAAATATTCATAATCTTTGAAGGTCATTGTCTTTGAACAGAGCTGCCGATAAAAATTACATAATTTGATCAAAGACTTTGCTACATTCGTAGGCAATGATTTTCGTACTGCTAATGGGAGTAGTTGTTGCATTATGATATGATTATCGTGGCTCTTAAGTCCAGAAATATTCCGGCCTTTAATGTTTACACGCCGTGAAATATTAGATGCATAACCATCTGGGACTTTGATATTCTTTAAAACCTTACAAAATATGTCTTTATCACTTTTACTCATTGTGAAGCATGTTGGTGGTAAATATACTTTGCTATCTGGCAAGCTCTTAGGGTGCAATACTTTTCGAATACCCATGTTCTCAAGGTCTCGACGAGCCTTTATATTATCTTTTGACTTTCCATCAACATTTAACAATGTCCAAAGTATGTTATCGCACACATTTTTCTCTACATGCATAACATCAAGATTGTGACGAATCAAGTGATCCTTCCAGTATGGCAACTGAAAGAATATGCTTTTTTTCTTCTAATTTAGAGAACTATCACAATTCCCTTCACTATCGATACTCGTTTTTCTCTTCTTCGTTGTCGATGAGTGACCCTTCTCATTATTTCTTTCCATTGCCTCTAATTGCTCCAAGATATCATCCCCGAATACTTGAGTGGGCTTGACTTCTCTTTCAACTTTCCCATCAAAAGCTACGGTATCATTTCTAAATTTATGGTTGTGATCCAACCACCGACGATGACCCATATAGCAAAATTTCTTCCCATTCTTTAACCACTGTGAACGAGTGTTCTTGTTACAACAAGGACAAGCCAATCTCCCTTTTGTACTCCAACCTGACAAGTTTGCATACGCAGGAAAGTCATTAATTGTCCACATTAACGCTGCACGCATGCAAAACATTTTTTCAGACGATGCATCGTAAGTAAGTATGCCATCATTCCACAATTCCTTCAATTCGTCAATGAGAGGCTGCAAGTAAACATCAATATTATTTCCTGGGCCGCGTGGACCATTAATCAACGTAGACAGTATAAGATAAGGTTGTTTCATACACATCCACGGAGGCAAGTTGTATATCATCAAAACAACGGGCCACGTGCTATGAGATATGCTCATTGTTCTAAAAGGATTGAAGCCATCGGCTGCTAGTCCGAGCCTAACATTGCGCGAGTCACTAGAAAAATTTGGATTTTGTTGATCGAAGGTTTTCCATGCTTTAGAATCAGCCGGGTGTCTTAATATGCCGTCGTCATCGCGTTCCTCCGCATGCCATCTCATGAGGGAGGATGTTTTCAATGACATAAAAAATCTCTGAAGCCTTGGTTTCAGTGGAAAGTACCTAACAACCTTTGCGGGAATTTTTCGACCCCTAGCTTCTTCATCATCAGACTCACCCGAAAATTGCTTCCATCTTGATGTATGACATACTATGCAATCCTCACGATCTTTGTTCTCTTTCCAATACAACATACAATCATTTGGACATGCATGAATTTTTTTATAATCAAACCCCAAATCATTAACCATCTTTCTTACTTGAGAGTATGAACGTGGTAGTTTCTCACCCTCCGGAAGTGCCTCTTTTAAGAATTGAAGCAATGCTGTAAACGACGTGTGGCTCCACTTATAAAGTGTTTTCATATGAAATAGCCGAACAATAAATGAAAGTGATGAGAAAGATTTGCAACCAGGGTACAACTCGCGTTCCCCGTCTTTCAACAACTTGAAAAATGCTGATGCATTTTCATCCATCCCATCCTGGTCTTCGTACGGGTCGTTACATCGCATACCCTCTTCACTTCGATTTTCGAATATATCATGTAGTAGTCCACACATATCATCTATTGTATTCGAGTCATGCACTTCATCCGCTCCACTAATTCCCATTGTGTATGGAGCACCTTTTACGTGATAAATCCACCTAGTGTAATTCTTAACAAACCCATGTACGATGAGATGCTCATAAACAACTTCTCTTTCATGGCTAATGGTATTTCGACATTTCTTACACGGGCACTTGATCACTAGCTCAGGATATTTATTGGCAAATGCAAAATCAAGAAACCCATTAACTCCTTTAATATAAGGTTGAGAAACTCTTGACAATTCCATCCAACTCTTATCGCTATCCATTTGAAAAGATTGTTGATTACCTCACACTATCACAAAATTGTTGTTAGATTCATTAGGAAAAATTCATAAAAAAATACAATAAATAAACAAAATGTTAAACCATAAATAATTAATATGCTCCTTCAAAACTATGTAAATTTATAAATAGTAAGACTTTAATTATAACACCACTTGCATATGGCCTAATATGAAAACTACCAATATTTACTCATATAATATGGGAAAACTTAACAATCAATATATTTTAACCTTAATTAGTTGACAACAATTAAAAAAACTCACTCATAACATAAAAATTATATTATTGATTTTTCAGTGTCACATGAATGTGCTTTCTATAGTCTAACCCCATCATACCAAGTTGTAGTGGCAAAATGTGGTCCAAATATAAAACAACCCATATTAGCCCAGTCTTTTAAATATGGCGCCCATATTTAAAAACTATGAGTTTAATAAGGGGTCCATATTTAAAAGTTATGAGTCAAATATGGGGCCCATATTTGAAAGCTATAGATCAAATATGGAGCCCAATCTTAAAAGCTAAGAGTCAAATATAAAGTTCATTTTTAAAAATTGTGAGTAAAATATGATTTTTTTTACATATACCTGGAATTGTAATACTTACTTTAGTAGAATAAAAATGGGTTGGCCTAGTCCACATTTGGTCTGCCCATATTTGACCCAACCCACATTTAGACTGACCCATATTTGGCCCAACCCACATTTAGTCCAATCCATATTTGACCCGCCCAAATTAGGCTCAGCCAATAGTTTTGCCCCTGTGTTAATATCAAGGTAAGATTTGTATTTTTTTTCCCTCAAAGTATTAATCTTAGTGCATTCAATTTTTAGTTTTCTATTATATTTGTGATTTTAGGGGAGCTGGATGTTTGACGCATCCTACCCTCTCTACGATACGACGTCATGTCCGTTTATACAAAATGAGTTCAACTGCAAGAAGAATGGCCATCCGGATCAGATGTACCAAAAATATAGGTGGCAGCCTCATGACTGAAACTTAGCAAGGTACGATATATATATATATAGAGAGAGAGAGAGAGAAGCCAATCAAAACCCAATATATGCAACATAAAAAAAATACACCGAAATAAATTTTTAAAAAAAATATGCAATATACCACCAAGTACTGCTTGCCTCAGTTCAGTACCCATACAATATATTACCAAAGCTCAGAGATAATTTGATAAGATAGAATTCAGAATGTATAAATCCACTAAATAAATTATCACCTTATTGTCAAGTTATTAAATAATGAAAGAAAAAAAAGTGACATGAACAACCCATTATGCATACACTGAAATAAAATTAAAACCCATTGATTATTATCACCGCAACATACACTGAACCAGCTATCATCCATCGTCGTATTGGTAGTTTACCTTAAAGCTTAAATCTTTAAAAATCAAAAACGCATTTTATGATTAAAAAAACACAGTGATTCTCAGTAACTAAAAACGCAATTTTATGTTTAAAAAACACAATCTACCAGCCATTGATGCATACATTGAAATAAATAAAAAAACGCAATTTACCTTAAGCTTCAAAGATCAAAACCCAGTGATTATCCGAGCCAGTGGTAAAACTGAATGGATGATAGCACCGTTCCCTCTTCCTTCTTTTAATAGGGGAAAAAGAGACGAGATCAGGGGTTCTTTTAATAGGGGAAAAAGAAGACGAGTTTGAGGTGTATTGGGTTGGTTGATACCGAGCCAAGTTGGGAGAGGATTAGGTTTATGAGATGGAGGCTAATACGTGAGAGATGAGAATGTGACGGGTGAGAGATTGAGGGAGATACGGACGGGGAGATACGGACGAGCGTGATGGGAGAGAGAAAGTGTGTATTTTTTTTTAACAAAAAAACAAACCCCCGCCAAAAACTTGAGAGAGGCGCTTTTTTTTTTCTACTTTTAGTGGCATTAGTTATAAAATGTCTAAAAAATACCACATTTATTTTAGTATTAATTCAAAAAAAGCTTTATTTATGCGGCACATCAATATAAATGCTGTAAATTTTCAATACTTGTAAAAAAATGCTGGTAAAAAGAAAATTCTCTGCATTTTTAAATAATACCGAGAAAAAAATGCCGGAAAAAATTAGTTTTCTTGTAGTGACATATTTAATCTATATGGACATTCTTATTCGTTTTGTCTCATGCTTCCCTGGTTATATTTCTTTATGACAGTTGTGCCAAACATTTATGTGTATGTGTGTATTAATTGATCTTACTTTACATGGTGTTTTTTCTATCCCTTTGTCATTTTCGGAAAAAAAAGGGGGGGGGGGGGGGGGGAGAAAATTTGGGTTCGTAGGGGTAGAGTTTACTTTTTGTCATTGCTTTATTATATCTTTTATTCTCCTATTCATTATAGTTATTTATTGTTTCGTGTGTTTAGGTATTCTCCTTCATTTTTTCATCATAATCTACACAATGGAACATTGGTTAAGTAGTCGTTAGGTTGTCCGTGTCCATTTTTAGGGTTTTGGGATGGGCATAAGTGGCTTGCTAGCCTGGCTTAGTAATATTTCATTTTTTTCTCGTGTTTTTCCCCAAAATAGTCAAAAGGGGAGATATGTAAGAGAAAATTTCAATCGAGTCATATATGTATTGTCTTATTCCGTTGGTCAAACCCATTAGTTTAGTTTGGGTCAGATACCTGTTACTTAAGCTTATGATTCGAGACACGAAAGCAGCTACATTTTCTTTTTACATTATTGGACAAAATGCACGCATATCAAGAAACATTATATGCCCAAATTTTCAGTAATGTATTTGAATTTTAATTTTGATGCTATTTAAGTTTTAAAAAGTTTTTGTAATATTTATGTTTGATTCGTCGTTCAAACAACAATGATAATGTCGTTCGAATAAGAAGGCAAGGTCATTAGATTGGGAGTTCAGACGAGATTGCATTATCATTTTTTTTATCAAAGAGGGACAGTACCCCCACACTTTTTATTGATTTAAAAAATAGAGAAAAAACCTCTCCAAAGCTTAACAAACCCATAATATACTACTTCTAGAGGTTGGGCCCAAAACTCTAAAAGGAAAGCTATAAAACTGGGTCTTTATTCTAACCCCATTACAAACAAAAATGCAAACTTGAAAGAACAATTTTGGCTTTTATCTTAAACCCGTTACATTTTTATGATTCTTTTCCTAATTTAAAGAATATGAAGCCTATCCATGTTTATGAGACCTTTGACAAGTGTTGGAAGAGAACTAAAGGTTCAATATGTAGAATCTTTAGAAGTAATAGCTGCTCTAGATGCTAAAAGGTATGCTACAACATTTGTTTCTCTCCAGATGTGAGTGGTTTTCATTTGAGGAGATATCTAAATGTCTTCTAATATTGATTTAGCTTTCCAAGGAGGTTTAGATTTCTTCAACACTACATTAATGAGAGCTTTGCAATCTGATTCCACTATAGCATTTTGAATATGTAATTGGTTTAATAAAATTAAGCCTTCCTTAAGAGCCATAGCTTCTGCATAAAAAGAATCTTGAATACCAATATATTTTTCAAAGCCTGCAATAAAATGTCCTTCGAAATCTCTAACAATACGCCCTATACCACTAGGGCCAGGGTTACCTTTAGAGGCTCCATCAATATTAAGCTTAAAAAAAGCCTATAGGAGGATTCTTCCAAGCACAAGAAGTAATTTTAATTTTTTTAGGAAAAACTTTTATGGAGAAATAGTCAAGAATTTTTTGATCCACTTAATTAGTAGAGTCATAACATTTGATATTGGGGAATATAGAGGAAGTAAGGAAGATCACTTGTTGAATAACAAAAGCAGAAGAATATTTGGAGTTTTCAAAAATAAGCTTATTTCTGGCTTTCCATAATTCCCATAGAATTATCTTAGGAATCATAGAGTAGAGAAATTTTAAGTGATCTTTCTTGCTGTTTAGCATCCACCATGATAGCAGCATAGCTCTGCAAGATGAAAAGTTATGAGATAAGCCAAATAAAGAGATGAAAAATTTCCAAACATCAGTAGCCAATTGACATTTCAGCAAGACATGACAGTCATTATCTTCATCAAGATAACATGATCTACATATAGAGGCAAGCCTAATATTAGCTTTTTTTAATATTTGCTTCAAAAGGAACAGAGTTATTAAGAAGCTTCCAAATAAAATTTGAAATTTTCATTGGGCAAACTGATCCCAATTGACCTTCCAACTTAGAGACACATGTCTGTGATTTCAGCATATATTAAATGCAGAGTTAAAAGATAATTCACCTGATGTGGATGGAGTCCATATTTGGGAGTCAAAATCAATATAGAGATCTGCAGTATCCGATATAGCTGTCATTCTTTTGACAGTAATAGAACTATATCTTATATGAATACCTTTATAATATTTGGCTCTCATAAAATCTTCCCATAGACTTTTGTCAAATAAAAACTTCCAATACAATTTAATGCTAGATGCTGTAATAACGTCTTCTAGACTTTTAAAACAAAGACCTCCTTCTTCCAAAGGAAAACAAGTCTCTTGCCACTTGGTCCATTGATATGGATGATCTTTGTTTGAACCACCCCAAAAAAATTTAGCAAAAATCATATTAATAGTTTTCACAACTATTTTTGGGGGATTGAGAACACGTTTGGTAAATATAGGGATTGACTGCAGAACGTGTCTTATGAGGGTAGCTCTACCAGCTTGAAAGATCAACTTAGAAGACCATATGTTGAGTTTTTCTCTGATTTTAAATGTGAGCTCTATAAATTGAGAGATCTTAGGTCTACCTTTATTAATATAGCAACCAAGATATTTCATAGGAAAGTGGTTATGTTTAAGACCAATGTTAGCTAAAATGGAAGTCTTCTTATGCTGACTTATTTTACTATCAACATAAACAGACCTTTTAGAGAAATTTACTGACTGACCTGACGTTGCTTCATATCTTTTAAGGAGGGACATTATTTCTATAAGACTTTTGCTAGCTCCATTAGAAAAGATGATTATGTCATCAGCATAACCTAAGTGTGAAATTAAATGACAGTTCTTGGGATGCGAGAAGGGAGTAGCTTTATTTTGCTTAAAGAGAACATCAATATTTTGACTAAGAGTCTCTGGAGCTAATATAAAAAAAGACTAGGAGACAAAGGATCTCCTTATCTTATTCCTCTAGATGAATGAAAAAATCCTTTACTTTGGCCATTAATGCTTATAGAGAATAAATTATTAGAAATAATTCTCCAAACCATGTCTATGAACATTTCATTAAAACAAATTTTCTAAGGACTTGACATAAAAAGGGTCAATAAACTTTGTCATATGCTTTCACCATATCTAGTTTAATAACAGCATTGTTCCCATATACCTTTTTTCCTATGGACTGAACCATTTCTTGAGCCAAGATAATATTATCCTGAATATTTCTTCCTTTTACAAAACCACATTGATTTGAAGAAATAATGAGAGGAAGAATAGTAGATAGTTTGTCATTCAAAAATTTAGATATAATTTTACTTGAAAAATTGCACAAACTAATACGTATATATTGAGCACAAGAAGTTGGGTTTGTAATTTTAGGAATGAGGGAAATATTAGTAGAAGTCCAACTTCTAGGAATTTCTGAGCCTGAAAAAAAAAAGCATGGATAACATTTATTAAATCTAATTTAATAATGTCCCAAAATTTTCTATAAAACTCCCCCCATACCCATTAGGACCAGGAGCACTTGTAGTGTCTAGACTACATATAGCTGTTCTAATTTCTTCTTCATTGGGAAAAGCAGATAGCATAGTATTCATGTCCTCAGTAATAACCTTGTCTCTGTCTTGTAAAAATTCCATATCGATCTTTATATAATTTGCTTTCCAAATATCCTCAAAATGTT
Organism: Sambucus nigra; assembly: GCA_949130495.1. Taxonomy (NCBI): domain Eukaryota; kingdom Viridiplantae; phylum Streptophyta; class Magnoliopsida; order Dipsacales; family Adoxaceae; genus Sambucus; species Sambucus nigra. The sequence continues at coordinate 212,077,406 of OX422213.1, read as the reverse complement.
TGATGAAGATGTTATCAATATCCTCTGAAGATTCTACCCATATATTGTCACTACTTTTAACTTCAGTGATAGCAAGTCTTCTTTTACTAGCTTTTACTGCAGCATGTAAGAATTTTGAGTTCATATCACATAGTTTAAGCCATTTATGATGACTCTTTTGATACCAGTAGGATTCTTCTCTTTGTAAAGCTATAAGAAGTTAAGCTTTAGTTTCATTTAAAGTTGCTCTAGAAGGCTCATCAGGGCATGATTCAAAGTCATGTTCTTTAATTTTGACTTTGTCCTCTAAATCATGAATATTTTGGAAAATATTCTTAAATTTTGTTTTATTTCAGTTTCTAAGTTTATGCTTCAGATTTTTTAACTTAATAGCAAATAGAATCATGGGAGGGTCTTTAAACTGTTTTGACCATTCTTCTTGAATAATATCCTTAATATTAGAACTATACACCACATTGATAAAAATTTAAATGGTTTGGGACAAGCATATATGCTAGATTTAATATTTAATTGGAGAGGACTATGATCATAACAAGTTTTATGCAGATCAGAAATAGAAGAATTAGGGAAATGATCGACCCAATGAATATTAGATAAGCCTCTATCAAGTCTACATAAACTTATTCCATTAACTCTATTGTTAGTCCATGTAAATCTTGAGCCAGAATATCCTAAGTCTTGTAAATTACATGAAGAAATCAAGTCATTGAAGTCTTTTATGGCATGAAAATCAATTTCATTACCTCCTATTTTTTCACCAGCATTTGAAACAACAATAAAAAAAATCTATAATCAGCCATGGAGTATTAGGATTTACGGATGAAATATGTTTTATGTCAGTCCAGAGAGATCTTCTATCAACAGAGGTGTATTTGGCATAAACAATCCCTAAATTTACTTCTAAGTTAATATTACTAATGACTATTTTGACGCAAATCAATTATTCTGAATTGAAAAGAACTGAAGTTTGAAAATCATTTTCCTAAAAGAACCAAATTTTATTTGATTGGTTTGCCAGGCTATTGGAGAATTTCCACTTTATTTAGTATTTTTGTAAAGTTTCTATGCTTACTTTAGGTTCTAATAAGTCTAATGCAGGAAGTTGATGAGATTTAATTAGTCTTTTTATTCTTCTATTAGTTGTTTTATTTGAAACTCCTCTCACATTCCAGCAGATAAAGTTTAACATTGAGGAAATTTTGAAGAATTTAGGGATTTTTCCCTACCTCCTGATCTTGTAAATCTTTTAAAAAGAGGATCAAAAGGAGGTTTACCTGGAAGGAGCTGTTGGTCAGTGATAGGAATAGCAGAACCTGATTCTTTGCTTTGTTTATCTGCAGTAGCCTTGTCTTCTTGCCTTTTTTTCAATCTTGAGTCAAACCATGTTACAAACATTTGAAGCTCCTCTATCATTAGAGTGGCAACAAAATTATCTTCATTATCTGAATGATTCACTTTTTCTTTTCCAAAATGTTTCTCTGCTGGAGGAATATTGGAGCCTTTAGGAGAAAGATTGTATTGATCTATTGTGTTTGTCCCCTCTGTGGAGTAGTCATGAGAAATTTTGTTAACTTCAGCATGGTATGCAACTAGTTTTGGATCAATGGTAATTCTTTAGATGTTATCTATCATAGGGTTTTCATTAATATCCTCTTCTTGATTAATTAGACCCTCTTTCAAGACTTCAAATTGGTTATGAATAGGAACTTATTTATCCCGATGAGAATTATCTTGAAATTATTGATTTACTGTTTCTATTTGATTTCTTGAATTCTCTTGGGCTACCTGAGTGTGCTCTTTTCCTTGGATGGGCCTTTTACCACTATTCTCCTTCTTCTTATTGAGATGGGGATGTTTAAACATACACTGGGCATCTAAATGACCTCTTTTCTTGCAAAATTCGCAGAAAAATGGGATGTTTTCATAGGCAAAGAGTTTCCAGAAACCAGTTGATCCACTTCCAATCCAAACTGTGTGTATTCTTTCTCTAAGAACATTAGTTTCCACGCATACACGATCAATGCTTGATCTTTATATAGATGTCGTGGAAGCATCCAATTTAAGGGGTTTACCTACCAATTGTGCTATTGAATACAAGGAAGATTTTGCATAGAAATGTAGGGGCAATTTTGGAAGGTTTATCCAGACTAGTACAATCAGGATTTCTTCTTTCGAGGTGAAAGCCACTGTCCATTTAAAAGTTCTCATTGGAAATTTACCAATGAACCAAATATCTCGCAGACATAGTTGAACATAGTCCTCCTCACAGTGTAATCTTATTAATATGTGTTTTAAATCAAGAAGACCAATTGAGTATGCTGATTTCAGAGAGAATGTTTGGAGATTTTCCTGATATAATCATTGGAGGTGTCCCATGAGACCTACAATAGAAAACTTTAGGGGTTCAATTAGGGATGAAATGTCTTCTTCTGAGAATATGACATCAGGTTTACCCTTATAAGTGGTTGGAGATTTTAATTCCAATTCTTTGGTAGATTGTTGCATAAGAACACTCGCAAAGGATTTTGTCCAGACATTGGTTGGATCTGGAGGTTTCGGGGAAATTCTTATTTTAATAGGTGGGTTGGTGTTTTTCGTTGTCAGTATCGTGTATTTTGGAGATGGAGAGTTCTCCTTAGTTTCTTGGAGCTTTCTTGGATAAAGTTCTCATCTTGCATTCTTGTTCAAACGAGATTGAATTCTCTTCCAAATAAGATTCCAACGATATTCTGATGAACTTTGTTTTCTTTCATTTATTTTATCATTTGAAAGTCGTTGGAAGCTCGTTTGAACGAGTTCTATCACGTCGTTTGAACGAAGTCTGATCCCGTTCGAATGAGATGTATAAATTCATTTGAATGACCTTATAATATCATTCGAATGAACTTCGTAAAAATAAAACATTTTGATCATTTCCTTTTGAAAACTCTTTATCAAAAGTATATTTTTCTCATATTTTATTGAGCCTTTTTGTACAGGAATTGTTTTAAGGCAATAGAGTATAAAAACTCTTTTTAACCTAAATCCAAATATAGTTTTGATCATTTTGATCATAGTACCAAGATCAAGCCCGCACATAATATTCTTCATATTTCTGATGTGGTCGATTTAACACACTTAAGTGACGATCGAGGTTATCGGACGAGTTCGAGGCCTGTATTTGTTGTGAGGCTGACGCTGGACTGCATGGTGACTATAAGTGGAGGTTTAAATATTTCACCTACATAGGCTTGAGGAGTCGAGAGTTATAAGTCTTTTGAGTCCTCTCGTGAAACTGTGCTTATTGTGGAATTTGTCAAGGCCTCGTCGTCCAAGATTTTTCTCAGTTGGGTTTTCCTTATACACCGCCTCCTCTTTTGTGATTGTGCTTGATGCTTGATTACCCTATTAACCATGTATGAAAACTTAGGAATTAAGTTATACAAGATTAAAATTGGTAATAATCTGATCTACATATTTTACAAGACTTAGACTTAATTTGGTATAAATTGTTATCACATTAATCTCTGTATTAATCTATTGGAATTTTAATTAGAAAATCGACCTTTCACTCATACATCATGGCATAGTGGTTGATATTTATTTTATTCTTTCTATTCACCTAGATGCATGCTTCAGTAAGATAAAATTGTTTAATAGTTTTTCCCAACGTATGTTTAATAGGTGCTTAATTTAAAATTGGATTAATTATTCATTCGATTAATTTAATTGAGATTAAAATTTGACATTTGTTAATGCATCCATATTATCAGGCACTTGCTTTCTTAAAATTATATGTCGCTAAGCTGTAAATCTTACTTCCTTTTCAGAGTGTCTTGCGAATGTGGGTCAATAGTGTTAAAATCTAGTCGTACAAGGCATGGGACTTTATTAATGGTTGGTTCGTAAATTATAAATTAATATTGGTATGGAAGATGATCTTCATAGTATACATTGTTTATTCTTAACCCGAATTAAATTTTTTTTTTAAAGAAAATAAAAAACCAAAATCTTATGGCATCCCACCTATCATATAATGAATTTCTAGGGAAAATCTTCCTAATAAGCATTCTTTATTAGTTAGTGAAACATGGGTAATTCAATTACCAAGATGAAGACAAGATAAGATGATGCAAATAATAAAAGGTGGTATATTAGTACTTTTTTCCTTTTATTTTTGTTTCACACTTGTCTAGTCTAGGGTAGAATCTTTTAAAAGGCACCATTAGAATTCTCATGCATGAAAAATCATACATAGTTATCACCTTCTAGGATCCTCTCTCAATGCCATTAAATGTATCCATGCCCTATTTGGGAAGATTCAGTCTTTCATTGTCGATAAAATTTCAAACTACATATGGTGTAATTTTCTATTTTTTTTACCTAATTGGTGGTATTGTATCAAAATAGTATCATAGAAAAGTTATATCATAGGTGTTGGTGGGAGCATGTTTTACCATTTCATATTTCATTAATGACTCCAAAAAAGAAAAATCAGAATATTAATTTTGAAAATGATATTGATGCCCCAAATGAGGCAATGGCCTTGATGATGGTTGAAATCAAAGAACAATTGGCTTAATTGATGAGCCAAAAAAATCTACACTTTTATCAAAGCTTTAATGAACTGCTCAAATCTAAACCTTCTCCACTGTTTTGAATTCGATTTTCGAAAATCATTAAGAAAATCTTAAAATCCAATCCACTACAAATATTATCCATACGAAATGGATATAAACTTTGTGTAACCTAGATGCTGAAAACCTTAGGATTGCGTAAGCCCAACCCACTACTAGCCCTAGTTTGTAATTCCATTTCTCCAATCTCCCTCGCAAATAGAGAAAGAAGGGACTAACAACCTATATGGGAAAAAATCACAAGTTGAGATTGAGACACATTGTGAAGTTGAGAATAAGTTTTTGCAAAAAGTGGTGGTGCCAAAGAGAATTCAACAACAAATAGCTAAAATTGTCTCACATTCTTGGTAGTGTACTACCCAGTTATTAAATCTTGGCAAAATAAAAATAAAACTCAGAAAGTTTTAATTATTTCTCAAATTTATATTTAACACTCATAAAATTTGGGGTCAATTATTAAATAGTCCCTACTATAAATATATATTTTTTAAAAAGGACACATATTTTTCGTTTAACCCATTTAGTCCCTCAAGCACTCAATATCCTCTTATTTTTAGAGGTCCGCGCCAGTGGCACTCCCTCTCCAAAATATGTGGCAAAGGACTTTTTGAGGCAAAATAAAAAAGTTTGGACTAAATGGGTATTAAAAAATGTCCGAGGGACTATTTGGTATATGTCCCTAAAATTTGCTATATTTGTCAATTGTTTTAATGTCCCTCTTTTGGGTTTGTTAAATATATACTGCTTATAAATAATATCAAATTCAAAGAAATATGACATAAAATACAAGTGTTAAAGATTTTAAAGGTCATAAAACGCGTTCATTGAAATCCTATTTCCATACACTTCACATATGTATCCTTTTACATTTGTTAAAGCCCAAAAATACACGATAAAGAAAAAATACATGTTGAATCCCCAATTAAAATAGATAAGGTAAACATGTGCTCGAGAGACAGTTGTTCATACACTGATAAGGGATGTATGGATTCTAGAGATAAGAGGAGCCGTGGGCTCGGACCGCCCGGATCCTACGAGTGAATCGAAAGTTGGATCTATATTGGATCTCACCTGAATCACCCGATCTATCCTCCTAAGGAGAAGTTAGGGATACAAGGGACCTGATGGTAAAGATAGAGTCTCTATCATCAAGTGTTTAGAAATCAATCTACCTCCCAAGTTTGGGTATTCCAAGGGGTAGGGAAAATGGTGAAGCAAAATAACGTTCATCCAGGTCTGCAACTAGCCTAAAATGTGGGAAAAGAAACAACGAGGAACAAAGAAAACAAAAAAAAAACAACTCAGAAATAAAACTTAGCTCTCTCTGTGAATCAAGACAGCCAACTCTTGCTGAACCAAATAAATGTCAAACAGTCTTTATGGCTCAACAAACCAAGAAAAATGAGTCTTGGACAAAGATGAATAAGCGGCAAGTTGTTACCTGTGTCGGAAAACTACAATCTCTGATGACAGGATAAGTCAAGCTAATGTCGTGCATACATGAAATGTATAATCTCTTATAGTATCTGTCCCACCAGAAACCATCCCGTCACTACAAACAGTTACATATGTAGTTAATACAATTTCTACGAAATAATAATCCATTGATCTGGTCGTAACTACACATGAAACAAAAATACAACTATTCAATTGCCAATCGGTCATTAGTTATCTTCGGTGGACACATTCTTATCTCGTGTAGCAGCATCTATCGGACACATGCATATCTCGTATGGCAACATCTGGTGGACACATCAAGTTACAACGTTTAATCTGATCATTTAATAATTTCGTCCACTCTTCGTCTTGAGTGTCATGATTTATTTTCCCTATAGATGTTATTGGTGAGAGTGGGGAATCTTCCTTAAGCTTTACATGCACATAATAAATATTAGCTACATTTAGCATGGTTATGAGATTAACTATTTCTTAAGGTAGAGAGGGGCAAAATGGAATAAATGTGAGATATAATGATTTCTACAATGACTCGATGACACAATTGTATGATTTTGCAGATAAGTTTGTCATCTCAAGATCATGAAACCAATTATCTTTACCTCATACGGATATATCATAATTAAATGCCCTAAAATCTCTGAGTGTATCCCAATGCACCCCAAAACACATTAGAACAAAACTTTTCATTATCCGTTAGTTCATGCATAAGGTCTCTTCTAACTTACTACCAATAATACACCGCGTGATCATTACAACCCCTTACAAGTTCTATTGCTCTACACTTGTAGTTACCATTACCCTTAACATCTGTCATGTGTTCCATATACGATTGGTCAAACGCAGGAATGCATTTCAAGTTACATTTTACAACATATGGAGTATTGGATATCTTAATTTTTAAAGGGGAGGGGGTAGCCTCTCCAACCAAGTCATCAATTGACTTAGTTATTTACCAAGCACACGAATCACATTTTTGTTGATATTAATTTTTTCTTTCCTTCGCCAATTTTTTTTACGGAGCCTCCCTCTAAGCATAACTAGAATCGAATGCAACAAAGATTTTTTTACTGGACTTTCAAGATACCAAACTTGAACAAAATAATCCTCCTTTCATTCTTATTTGATTCTGGCCATCGTTTTCCAAACGTATTGAAAAATGTACTAGCAGTAGACGTAACACCAAGCATCTCAACGAATGTCATGTTCAAACATTTGCTTTTGTATGTGAAGTCCATAAACAAAAGTATAAAAAAACTTTCAATGAAGTGGGGCATGCAAAAAAATCCCTCAACTCATTGGTATATGTTTCACTATGTGTACAATACATATAATATTTGGTCGACATGAGTTTCAGTATTTTTTTTCATCATCATCCTCCCTTGAAAGTGTTTATAATTTAACTTGCTTTTCGTATAATAGACAATCCGAAAGTGGATATGCTATCATCCGACGTCTGCTTCAAAGTATAGAGTACTTGTTTCAGTTTGACCCTGTTAGAAATTAAATCCTTCGCAATTGAAAATTAATTTAACACCACCTATTTTCTACATATCGGGTGGTTAACACTCAACACAGAGGATAGGGCATGACAATACAATTTATATCATTCTTATCATCATAACAATAATAATAATAAAATAATTTAAGTGAAATTAAAACCATCCACAACATATTATGAGATCAAAAAATAAATACAGAAATGACCAAAAGTCTATAAATCCATTATAAATAATTAATGCCCTTTCAATCCTATAAATAATCTCAAATGAAATAAATAAATAGGGATCAACATGGTCCATACATTCTCTGAATCAATCGAGTCTAAAACTAAAATGACTGGAAGAAAAAACAACATAATTTCGGAAATGGAAATTACTCAAAATGAGTTAGTGGGAAGTTTAACTTCTCAACTCTGCCTCTCCTCCCTCTAAACAGCTGGAAAATATTCTATAACATATTTGTTCAAAGCCAAGAAAGTGGCAAAAAACATTTTAATAAATCGATCCAGTAATAATCAGGAAACTCATTTATATAATCATGTCAACCCCTTGACACTCAAATGAAAAAAAATCCCCGCCCCTCATCGTATCTGAAATAACTACACGAGTGACCCAGCCCAAGACATATATAAACTACAAGTCTCAACTACCAGACTAACAATTAAATCATCGCATCCACTTATAACTACATCGGGATGCAATTAGCTACATACTTATAGAATATAACCCAGTTCAATCCCCACTCATGTCACACTAATAACAAGATATACTTGATCTCGGAATGTAACGCAATAACATGCCATAGTAACTTTTTAAATAATTTTCCACCAATGGACTATACCATATACTTATAAGTCTCATACAACCACACAAAACCACCAACCTTCGGGTATGTTCTTGTTACTTTATTAGTAAATCCGTCAGAGTATCATATCTAACGAATTTAAAAAATGCACACACAAAATATTGATGAATAACTAAGTAGTCACATTATAGTCTAATCATATACCAAATCGTTGGATGGATCAACTCACACACGCGTCCACGTCGTGAGATGGTTACCAACTGAATGCATGATCAATGCCATCGACCTTCACATAACCTAGTACATCTTCCAGGTGTGGAATACCCAATCCAAACTCTATTTAGGACCATAACCCAACCGATAGATTCCACACGAGCCAAATGTTTATAACCATACCCCAACCGATAGATTCCGCACGAGTCAAAATATGATGCGTTCATATCCACAATATATATATATATATATATATATATATATATATATATATATATATAGAGAGAGAGAGAGAGAGAGAGAGAGGGGATAATGCATACTCATTAGCATACCTGAAAACCATCCAAATCCCCAAAACCGAATTATCCAACGTATTATATGTTCATTAATTCTTAACCCCGAATATGTGATTTCCTACTATTTCTAAATCCTAGTTTCACCTGTAAATATATATTTTGTTTATTGTAATATTAAATCAATTTATCCTTGTTAAGAACACTCCCCGTTGCACTAAACAAAAGGAAGAAAAAAATACTAAAAAAAATAAAACACATTATGCCTCCCCCCTTACCTACCGCCAAAGTGGCTAGGTGAGGCCATTGTAGTGTCCCCAAGAGGGGATTTGGAGGGGGTAATATCTACTATGATGGAGGTCTTCTTTGTTGCCAAGTTTCACATAATTTATTTTTTAACCATGAGTGTTCAATAAAACCTTCATTGTATGTCCAAATCAAGTTCCCAACACTCCTACCGAATCTTAATTAAAATCCCAACGTTATAGTACCCAAACCAAAATGATCATTATGCCCCAAAACCCAAGATTTTTGTGCATCTTATTATGATTCAATAACAATCAGGTTTCATAGATAACTAAGTTTTTTCAAATCAAATATCTCAACAAAAAATAAGAATCGTTTATACACATGAGTTATGATCAATAGAATGACATATAAACATAGATTAATAATGATTTTCAACATAATCTCTAAATAAAACTTATATTCAATACCCAATAACAATCTACAACGCTAATCTGTATTAACCCAATAAAATATGATTAAATAGTAGATTTTTATTCCAAACATGCTTTTAATCCCAAATAAATTTAATAGCAATAAAAGCATAAACAAGTTACAAATTATATGATTATAAAAAAAATAAAAAATTCCATGATTATAAAGATGGGTGATTTCCTCACTTATGATCTCTTAATTCCTCTCCAAAGATCTTCTTAATCTCTCCCAAACTCTCAAGTTGATATGTTTTAGTTTTATTTGTAACATAAGGATTGACATCATTTAAATACCATTAATCTCGTCTGTCCATTAAATGCCTAGTTTTGGACCTCCAAATGAGCCCAAAACACTACCTAGATTGACCCGAAACTTAGCCCAAATATATGATTACCCCTGGGGCCCAATACAAAGAACTATAAATATATCTTCGGGCCTCCGTACAACTTTAGCGTCCCGTCCAAACGTTAACATATCGCAATGTAAAAAAAATTACACAACTTAATTATTTTACAAGTAACCCCATATAATAAATTTCACTTAGTAATTATTTTATAACACTTGGTTATAAAATTACATAACATGCAAAATTTAACTATCATATAAATTATGCATTTATTATCACCATTTCACACAAGTGATAATTATCCTTATTTATTAATTAATTTTCACTCTTTACAATAAATCAAATACCGCAAAATACAAGGTATTACAATTTATCTCGACTTAGTCACCCTACATACGAATGACCTGCTAGTGATTTCATAATTTCATGGCTGTAAATACCACTATCTATATAGACCTTCGATTGGCCATCTGTAAATGGAACATCTTTGAGAGAAAAGGGAAATTACACATCCGAGTAGATTAATCCCTATCGTCTTTATTGTTTTAAAATACTCTGTTCTCCATACTTTTCTTGCTATGCAAATTGTGATTAAAAAATTTGTATTCATCATCATGTTTTTAAGTTTGGCATATTCCTTTACGCATTTACATAATCGTGTACATTCTCAGGAACTTCAAGTGAAGACAAGTTAGTGATCGAAATAATTCGAACAGTTGAGATCGTCATTATAATCATATAGAGAAGGTATATGCAATTGATTTTGTTTAGTTAATTTATTCAAGGGTATTTTAAATGTGTTTTAAAACCTAAAATAATTTTTCCAAAATATTTTTCAATGCTTTTTTAAAAATTCACAAAGCCATTAGAACGATATTGGGCGTCATTTGAATGAGTACATGTTACTTATTAGAACGTCTTCGAATGAGATTCATTTTGGAAAAGTTTGGCTGCTCTAGAACCTCATTCAAATAAGCTGAATTTTTTTTATTTTTTACCTGATTTCAATGCAATCTTTCAACTTTATCTCTTGGAAAATTTTCTCCCTATATATAGAGATATGCACTTCAAATTTCTATCAAGTCTTTTAGACATCTTTTTTTTATCAAACGCTTTTTTTTAAAATTCAAATTCTATGGATGTTTTGCGATCAGTTTATCAAACCCTAAAAAACACATCATATGTTCAAATTCTTGTGGATTTGATTTCTCACTGCAGGAGATAGAAAAAAGAGTTTCATGAGGCTTATCGAGGACACTGAGGCAAGTGGAACTTGTTGTGGGGAATTTCTCGATCTTCATCATTTTCTGTCAATAAAAAGGAAGGAAGACGTAATTGCAATACTTAGCGATGCTTAAGATTGGAAGTCTATCTATGTCATTCTGTAATACCTAGTTATAACAGTGCTGAAAAAACTATTTTTTTCGAAAGGGATTTTTTCCTCATATCTTGTCTTGTGGTTTATTTTCTTCAATTTAGATTCATTATGTTACATGTTTAGGTTTACATAATTAATTAAGATAAAAAAATATATTAAATTGAATTTGTCTTATGTGTGATCTAATCTACAATTTCTACATATAACTAGATCGCTCTATAAAACTCGTTTTACACGAATGGTAAACCTCACCCCGTTCTTAACCCATTATCAACCTACACCTCCTTCTTTGATAAAGAGTTAGTGATTTAAGTGTTATAATGCCCACCCTCAACTTTCTCCCATGATCTTAAGTCCAGTGCAATAAGGAAGTCCAGTCGGGGAATACCTACAAATAATAAGACAATTTATTAGCATTAACATATACCCTGCACAAATAAAACATTAATAACAACAGAACTAAAAAACTAACTTCATCATTAAGAAATTCAATTGAATGATTAACTACCATGGGTACATGCTCATTAACATCCACCATTTGCTTATCATTCACATTAAAATTTTCTCATCCCCGTCGCATGTGACTGATTTTCTTTGACTCTCGTTACCAAGAATTAATATGCATTAATTGCATCCCACAATTTTTCATCATTGAATATGGGTTCACCCCAGAAAATTTTATAACATAAACGAGGAGTAAAATGAAAAAAATTGATTTTTTTCTCACTACCACAACACCAAGAAAGTGATAAAGACTCAATATTATAACATCAAAACCTCTTACTGGTGTTGTGGTGCTGAAATGTTGGATTGTTCGCGGTGTATTCATACCGAAACAAAATTCTCACCATTCTTGTCTTTATTCGGGATCACAATGACAAAAATAATCCTTGTTCTCAGCTCTTTAACATAGAAAAATCAAGAATATGTTTTTTAAAACCCATTTATTTTCATTTATTTTTTAAACATTAAATATAGATAAGGAACAAATGTTCATACCTTTAGGAGTCCATCTCTTTTATGTTCCTATAAGTTTGAGATTCCAAGTTCATCCACTTTGTTGGAACTTATTTTTCAAGCTCGATTGGATCTAAAAAGGTTCTTAAAGCTACTACTCACTCCAAACACAAGTTTCTTAACAATTTGGGGGGGGGGGGAATGGAAGTGGAGATGTGTAGTAAAAATGGAGGTTATATGTAGAAATGGAGATAAGAGGTAGATACCAGTGGTTTTCGAAAGATTCGATGCTTTGTGTATTCTGGGTTTCTTTTTCATTTTATTTTTACTTTTTTTCTTTTTTGAAGTGGGCGTTGAAATCTAATGCATTTATTTACTGCGTTATGGTGTCGGTGATGCAAATTCATGGTGTCTTTAGCATGACCCATTCCAGAAAGAATGTCTAATATTTTAGAGGGAGAAATATATATCCCATATTTTTAATTAACTATTTTATATATATATATTCAACTAATTTACTATTGTATTTAGGCCTCGTTTGATACAGAGATTAAGAGAGATTGATTGGATATTATAAGAGTTAGATTGGATATGATAATGATGGAATTGATAAGGCCTATTCTAATCATATATTAAGGAGAATCCCGGATAAGAAGACTAAATGGGAAATAATAATCTGATCATGCAGTTGGAATGAGCCGAATAGAATTAGTTTGTGTCAAATTTTCCAAAAATACCTTTATTTTGTATTTGTTATAAAAACTATAGTTATCACATATTTTAACACAATTACATTGTTATTAGTTCTTTATTTTATATATATACACACACGCGCGCGCGCACATAAGTAAAGTAAAAATTAAGTTAAAAATAAATACACGCATCCAACCATATGTCATTAACAATATAAAAATAGAACGTTAAAAATATCTGATTAACAACCATTTAAACTTTATAATGAAAATACAAACATTTAATCTAAATTTGTTTGTAGGTCAAAACAAAACATTATTGAATTTACTCCATCAAATACATAAGTCTAAGAAACAAAGATTTAAATTTTTTAGATTTCTAGAAATCATCCTCAAGAAATTTGGAAACAAACTCCAGTTTTAAAGGCGATTATTTTAGAAACAACATGACATTGACCTGAAATTGACATAATTTTTTATGTTTGTGTCGACTCCTTTTTACATGAAGTCGTGTCGTGTTTAGGTCAAAATCAAGAGTCCTTCCAGTTGTGTTATCATTTTAGTCATGTTTTTATTCGGGTTATCAAGGCTATTTTTTGTTTAATTGAACATAAATTTGAGAAATTGTATTTTTTGTGCTGTGTCATGTTCCATACAGGTCGTATTCGTATCAGGTAAAAGCAACACAAAGTTGTGTCCGTATCTAAAAAACCCATTCTCTTTTTGTATCGGTCCTAAACCCGACCCAAATACATTAATTTCCACCCATACCCATGTGATCTTAATTTAACATCAAAAGTAATATATTCATATAATCAGTTCGCTCGAAAATTTTCTTATCTAGATAAACATGATCTCTTCTATTTAGATTGGTTATAGAGTTAATCGCCTCAAGCATTTTTTTCCATCTATTTTTTAATTTATCTCCCCCAAAATTTTCATTGATTACCTCATAAGTTTGCTTTAGAATTTTCAACAAATATGGCAAAAATTGTTCTCATATCTTGAATGTTTATGCTCAAATTATATATCTTTATTTTCCTATTTCTCTAAGTTGGATTAACTATGCTTGATGAAGGTTGTGTTGGGATTGACTTCAAACACTTTCTTGACAATGAACTTTGATTCATCGTGTTTTAGAAAAATAAACAGAAACTTGATCCATGTAAATTAGATCGAGGGTTTGATCACCATACCTCTGTGAATCTTGTTGGTGATCTAATAGACATGACAAGGGTTAATGAAAATGATGTAGATAATGTAACACGCAGTAAATGTTATCATAGATGAGAAAAGCACCTTTAATCTTATAGTAAATGATCCACCAGAAGTAAGTTATATGTATATTAACTACTGGAGATCAAACTTGGTGAAAATAGTAGAAAAAATATTTTCGCTCCCCTTACCCTCTTATAAAATGCATGAATAGTTATTTAGCTCACCTTCTCTAACCCTCAAAGGTGTATTATGTTGATTAAACACCTTCCTCGTATATATATATATATATATATATATATATATATATATATATATATATATATATATATATATATATGTGTGTGTGTGTGTGTGTGTGTGTGTGTGTGTGTGTGGTCCAATTATGGCGAGAGTTCTCTATTGGGAAAATACTACTTGAAACAGAGGAGTACACTAAATTAAAATTTAGTTTTAATTTTAATTGATTAAAAAAAGTGAGCACAACCTAAAAGTATAGGTGACAAAATTTACGGATAATTTAATCTACATAAAAAAAATAAAATCATCATCAACCATTTGAGATATAAATCATGTAGAAAATTAAATCATGCCACAACACCGAATGTACAAGGAAAAATTCTACTAATGGAAAAAAAACATCATGCCAATATAAGAATCTCACTAAAACTTGGTAAAGAATTATAGCGAAGATAAACATCTTATGATCATACTACGCTAACTCACACATCACCCCCTTTCCACTTATTCTAATGAGCCGAATACCTCTATCCATAATATCGACGATAGGTAATGATCAATAGTAAATTCTTTTCGGCTCCGATAAGTCAAAATGAATCATGAGATTATCAAATTCAACACTATATACCTCCACGAAGAAGTCATTGTTCTTAAAATTATGAAACATAATGAAATGATTTATTGGTAATGGTCCGATAAGAACTTCTTCCTTAGGTATTTCTCTATTTTCTCACACATGACAATTCAACCTTTTCCTTCATGAACACATCACCTTTAAAGATTTTTCTTCCAAATTGAAGCATGTTTTTTTCAATATAATGGCAAAAGATTTAAAGTTACGATATTGTTCAATATCATTATTGTGGGGCCAAGAATTGCAAGGGCACATTCTCGACCACGTGCGCCCTAGCCAAATGCACCTATAACTAATGAAAAATCTCAGTCAATGAAGAACTATTCGACGATATTACTTGTAACTGTTAATCATGATCATAAATATATCTAAAATCTGAGGTACAACCATTAATAGGGCTTAGGGCTCTCTTAAGATACCTTACAAATGTAAATTCACCACACATAAATAGGATATGCATTATTATAACGTGGAGTAGCACTATAATTATGTCAAACTTGGTTCTTAAGTAATAAAGAACAAATCCAAACACTTGATGGACTTAGGCACATTGTCGAATCACATATATCTTGCGTTATGTGCTTGATTTTATTATGTTTCTATCTTTGGAATATGAGATGTCAACATGAATGGATTAATCTAGAGGAACATTATAACTTGTTTTGGTATTACTCAAATCTTCATTATGGACAACGAAACTCGTTCTAGGAGCAACCTCTCCTAAGTTTCTACGACAAACACAAGATCAGGTACTATTATAGTTAGGTGGCCTACCCCCAAGGCAACAAGCAAGTGTAATCTACTAATTAATTGGTCCCCAACGGCATAAGAAAGATTATGGAAAAAGCTAAGGAGACATGGGTCGACCAATTCCCCCACGTCCTCCAGGCATACCAAACTATTCTTAAGGGATAATCAGGGAAACACGCGTTTCCCTTGCTTAAGGAATGGAAGTTTCCATTCCATTGGAAATAGGTCTGTTGACCATGAAGTCCTCCCTAGTTGACCAAGACCTCAATGGAGAATGGATCAGAGTACACATTGATCTTGCTAATGAGAAGAGAGATTTATTCCTTATAAAGCTTGCCTCTTACCAACAGTAGTTGAGAAACAAATATAGGAGGGGGGTCAAAGCGAAGAACTTTAAGGTAGGGTACTACATGCTAAGAAAGATTATGGGCAACGCAAGGAGGACATCAAATGGGAAACTTAAGCCCAACTAGGAAGGTCCATTCAAAGTTATCAAAGACGATTAGCAGGGAACTTACCACTTAGAAACAATGGAGGCTAGGGAAGTCCCCCGAGCTTGGAATGCAGCCAATCTCAAGAAGTTTTACTTCGTAATTTAAATTTATTTTTGTTTTAAATTATTTCTCAAACATTCTTGTGAATATTTTGCACATATTTTCATTATGTCAGTATTTTCCTCTTTTTATTGTTCAATGTGTCAGGAAATAACTGTTTAATAAAGAAGAACGATTATTCAAATAGATTGTGTTTGGCATATTCTCTATCACTATGATGGTTTTTCTTCTTTTAAATGTCTTATTCAAGACTGATTAACTGGTCGACCAGGATCATCAATGATCAAAATGAATAGTTGGCAGACTAATGATCAGCCAAACCTAAAATATTTTGATGATTAACAAAACATTAAACAATTGGTCACAACCGATGAAAGGACTATCGGGAAACCCTAGGCACTCATGATCGACCAGGTTAAAAAAAATCCTAGTTGGGCAAAGTCCCCACAAATATGTGAATTTTTTCTTCTCTCTCTCTAGTCCTAAGGTTTGATATGATGACATCACCTAAATGGTAGTATCAGGGACCACACAATGTAAAGGAGGGAAAATGTAAAAATTTTCCATTAATACTTAAAGTCATTACATGGAAATTAAAAAGTGAATAATTTATAATAAACAAGTAAATATAGATGGGTTAGTTGTGAAATCAGGGAGACTCATCCTCTGCACGTCCAACTACACAGGGCAAAGCATCCAACGTAAAAGGCTGAATAGTCTCAGCCAAATCCCTCATTCTCGATGGCCCTCTAGGAGTCTCCCAGTTGACCACTTGTCAAGGTCGGTAAAGCCCATCACCACCATGAACACCATAGTCTCCCATATACATCTTTACTAAGCTAATAAGAATGGCATTCGTCGACATCCACAAAACATCAAGCTTGTAAAGAGGATTTTAATAATCGAGGCAACCGAGATCGTACTAGTACCATAATTTAAATTCTTTGGCCCTGGACAATTACTAAGGCATTGATCCAACCATTCTTGTATGAAATATTTTGATCATCACAAAGAAGAATCCAAGTTAAGAATAACCTCATCATATACATCAATCCACACTTGGCAAGGTTTCTTAGGGAATTGGAATCAAAGAAGATTAAGCTTTGCGGATAGGCTCTTGATGGTTGCCTCTTTATCATGAAAAGACTTCTTTATCTTCTCCAGCTCTTTCCCCAGTCGAACACCCTCTCTGACATGAGAAGCTTACAAACATTTGGTGGTATCCTAATTGTCACGCAATGACATTTTGGACTTCTTCGTCTCATCTCTAAGTTGGCCATTCACTTGTTCAAGGAAGGAGGATCCTTCTCCATCTTGCTTACCCAGTTGGGACTTCTTGGCCCTCCCAAACTCAAGTCACAAATTATTATTCTCATTCTCAATAAGAATAGTGATCTCCCATTCTCCTTAGAGGCCACCTTGCATGATGATAGTCTTCCTCATGTGGTAAGACTCAATGTTGGCCAGCTTCTAGTTGAATCCTCTTTCTCCATCCATATTGGCCAAATCCTTGTCAAACTTAGACCTCAGGCTCGCTAATGCTTCACTAGGACTATCTTGGATAGAATGAATCATGTGTGTGGTAGACTGCATTATTCACTATAGTCCGAGGAAAAAGTCGACGCGGACCAAGGTAGCCTTCTTTTGCTCAGAAAGGCACATAAAAGCCCAGTATCTCGTCGAGGTCACCAACTGAAAAAAAAAACTTATGCGAAAAATAATTAACAATGTTAATCAAATGTGTTTTTGGTAATTTTTTTTTAAAACCCATAAATAAAAAAATTAATTTAAAAAGGTAACACAAGATGTGTAGGCTAATGTCTAACCAAATTTTAGTTGTAAAAATTCTTTATACAAATTTTAACAAAGTCTAGTAAACCAACCAACAAGAGAAAGAAACTATGCAAATAAGTAAAGCAACAATCATCCGCAACACAAGAATTTTAACATGGTAAAATATCCTTAGAGGAAACATCCACAAGGTCCTCAATGCCCCAAAATAAAAAAAAAATCACCAATAATCAAGAATAGTTTACAAATACAAAAAATATCAGAAAAGGAAGAAAGTATATGCATAACTGGGATCCCCCTCTGAAATGCAAGTAAATGTCTCTGAATGTTGATGATAATGTTATCAAGTTGAATGAAAAGACACTCCTCCAAATATCAACAGATTATAGTGAAATTTGTGCGATGTGTAGTGAAGTGTATAAAATGCACTTATGATACCCACACACACTTAGATGTTTCAAAAACTTCTTAAATTAAATTATAAGATATCTACATGCCAGAATCAGATCTCGGATTTTCAAAAATGATTTTCAGATATAAGTTTTAACAAACTGGATCTTCACGAAAAAACTGAGTTTTCAAACCTTGTTCAAAAAATAAATTGTTTTCCTCAAAGTAGTTATACATAGATTATACACGAGTTTGAGACCAAAATCGTTTCATAAAATCACAAATCTGATTTCTAAGAGATAAAATAGAACAAAATATTTTCAGAAGTTTAAAAGATGGATTTTCAAGAAGTTTTTGGTTTTGAAAAATAGAAAAAAATTAGTTTGAGAAACCAAATAACCTAGATATGAATCTAATCATGAAATCTAGTCTAGGGTTTCCCTCTGATTCAATGGATTTGAATAGAGGTATAAAAACCTAAACAAAAACCCCAGTTCTCTATTTTCTCCCTCTTCTCACTCTAACATATCTCCTTTCACTCTATATATAGCTCTCCTATCTCACTCTAGAAAAACCCTAAAAATGACCAAAAGTCTCAAAAACAATTGAAGATGGGGTTTATATATGATATCTTACGAGTAGGTTACAACCGGTGAGAATAAGCGGCTAGGATTGAGGGGTTAGATAAAATTACAATCCAATGATTAAATGGAAGCGTCTTGAGAATGCTCAACGGTTAAATGAAAGTGTCTTGAGCATGCTAAATCGGTTAAACAGGTAAAAAGATAAAGCCCTCGAATCTCAATCCAACTGAAAACCCTAATCAACCTCAGCCTTTGATAAAAATAATCTAAGAATAGTAAATTAAGAAGGGAATCGTAGACACAAAAGAAAAAATTCCTTATCCAACCAAAGAAACCAAACAAGGCATTTGATAAAGAAATGTTTAAAATGTAATTTCTAATGAATAAAAAATGTTTAAAAATTCAATTAAAAATACTGAAAAATTATTTTTAATTGAGAAAAATCTATCAAAATTATTTTCACACATTATTATCATAAAATATCAATTTCCCACAATTTTAGAATCAATAAACCAAGGATTAAAAATTGTGGTTAAATTCAATTAAATCAATTCTAATGCTTAAAAAATTGTCTAATGATTTTGAATTTTTTTCTATAAATCCATGTGTGTGAATAGAGTGTAGTGTAGTGTGTTCTACTATTTTCTATTGTGTTCTTTTTACCAACTAGGATCTTGATGCAAATAGGAATCCCTTTAGGTTCATAAATCTTGAATGGATACTGAGAGGGATCTCAATTAAAAATTATTTTGGCACAACATCTAAACTAGTTGAGCACTTGATAGTCTAGACTCAGAAAATCCTAAAAGAATATTCTATCAAATAGTGTTTCAATCTCCCCCTTTGGATATTTGTGGCAAAATTTCATCGAGTATATACACATCTAGTAGAATACTTTCGAATTTTTTGGAAAAAAATAAACCTACTCCAATTAAAAAAAATAACTACCCCACCTAGAACTGAAAAGGAAGAATGTTGTATTATATAACTCACCTAAAACATTTGATCCAATACGTAAGGAAAAATAATCTGAAAGAATCTGCACAAAAATTCTACCCTCAAAAAGTGAGTAATGTTATGTGAAGTATAAAGAAGATAATGTGCAACATTATGGATGTACTCTACTCCCCATTTTGGCTCAAATAGATAAGGGTGTAAATTAATGAATAAACAAATGGGTCTTGACAAGTTCTGATCCAACTTTAACAAGATATGGGAGTTTCCTCGTCCACAAGCATCCATTCCCCTTAACCTCAAATAGAAAATTGTAATCATGACAAAGATAGGAATGTAGGTTCATGTATAAAAGATAAATAAATAAAGCATAAGCATAACCATCCCCATTGCTCTTCTTAAACTTTTAAAATGGATATAATCTAGAGGCTTAGTTAGAAAATCAACAAGTTACTTTTCAGTGCTAACATATTTAATAGAGAGTTCTTGAGATTATACCAAGTCTCTAATAAAATGATGACAAATTTTTATGTGTTTTGTTCGAGGGTGCTGAACATGATTCCTAGTTATATTTATGGCGCTCTCATTATAAAACAATAAAGTTTATTGACTTTCTCCAATGCCATAGTCACTCAGCATCTTCTTGAACCACATTAATTGGTCACAACAACTGCCAACTGCTATATGTTCTTCCTCAACAGTAGAAATGGAAATATAATGTAACACCCCGTATTTCTGGGTATTTGAAATTTACTTAATTCAGTAGATTATTCCCTTATTTTAAATTACGCGAATTTAATAGAATTAAATAAAAATGTGGTTATGAAATATTAATCAAGAGAAAGAGATAATAATCAATATTATGTGTTAAAACTTACTAAGTGAATAGTAAATGAGTTATGGAAATTTTTATATGTCATAACGAGTGAAATTGGCATAATTAAATTTATCTCGATCCAGAGTCACGTGTAGACTAAATTGAGTTTGAGATAGGATAATTGTTTAAGAGTGACTCGGATGATGATTTCGAGCCAACTGATGACTCCGGAAGGGTCGAAATAGTCAGAATATTATACCCAAGGGTATCGATTGGGTCCCAGGGCAATTTCAGGCTAAATCGGTAGTGTATAGTGGCGTTTTAGTCATTTGGTAAATGAGGGTTAAGATACCTACGAATTTCTAACTTATTTATTAGCATATAGATGGGAGAGGCTAGGGTTTAGAGGTTAGAAAACTTAGAGAATTCGTTGGAGAAGAAGAGAGGTCATTTATGAAGCCTAGGAGATAAGTATTGTGAGATTAAAGTGTGATCTTTCCCCATCTTTGATCTTAGAGTGGGGATTCGAAGAGAAGGCATACCATCAAACACCAAAACCATGAAATCAGATCACATAATCCAAGGCAAGTGTTTATTTACAATTTTCTTTGAAGATATAATACCCATGTTGATAGGGCTTGAAATTTATTGATTAAGGTTACGTTCTTCAAAGAAACTAATGATTAAAACTTTTGTTTGGGGTAGGGATTGAATGTATTTTGATTTGATCTCTGTAGAGAATAAAAAATCAAAGAATATATGATAATCTCCATGAATTAAATCTAGGTTTTTGATGAAATGGTGGAAGAACATGAAATCTAGGGTTTTTGATGAATGAATGTTATGATCTAGATTTAATTAGAAAGATTAATGTTTTGAGGTTTATATCACGTGGGAAATCATCCTAATACATGTGGAAAAGGGTTAGGATAATTGGTTTGGAGTTTGGTAGAGAACCATGGAGAGTTAAATGATAAAAAAATGTGAAAATTCACTTGCGTATAGGAAGAAGACAATAGGCAGAACTTCGAATCGATTTGGAATAGAGGTGAATCGATTCGAATAGTGAATCGATTCGGTTGCCCAGAAAATGTGAAAATCTCCTTTTTAAGCCTAGAAGTCTAAAATTTAGTCAAGAAAACCTTTGGGACCTTGTTAAAATATAATGAGAGATTTGTTATGTTACAGTAGGCTTGTGATGAGATTATGATTTAGTCTTAACAAGAGAATTAAGGCGAGATTTAATATACTGAAATTAAGGCGTAATTAATTTGAGAGAGGGAGAATGAATTACAGGAAATTTAAGTGAATTTATGTAAAGAGAAGTAGTGTGTGATAGAGCTAGGTACTGAATCTCACGAAAGGGTAACTAGAATCCTTAAAGAAGAGAATAATACTCTGATTAACATGATAAAAAGGTAAATCATAAATTGATGCTACGGTGAGTATTCGAGAGAAAAAAATAATGTGTACGAGATATGATAATTATGTTGTTGTAAGGACATATTTTATATAGTCCGTACTTTGTATTGAGTATGTCGTATACCGTTATACCGTCGAACAATGTTCAAGATCTCATATGTAACAAGACAAATATGAATATCAACTATTCTTCAACAACAAGCCTCGACAGGATTAACTTTGGTAAGGTTGGTTTTTGTACCTTAGCATTTCACTTAGAGTGTTGGGATAATTTTTTATAAAATATTTTCTAAGTGTTGGAGCGGAGTTTTTCGTCAAAAATATTTGTTTAAAGTTTTGAGGATGAGTATTTTCTGGAGAAACAAAAAATTTACTTTTTATTTTTTTCGTTTGAGCAACAGCCTCATGTCACGCGAAACTCGTTCAAGCGACAGTTGTGAACGTTTGAGTGAAATGCACATTTCGTTTTAGCGACGCGTCGCCTTAACATTTTTATATATAGCTTGTTAAACAGTTCATTTTTCTTCAGAAGACCTGAGAATTTTAGTTTACGAAAACTACTTGGGCAGAAACTTTTGTCTTCTCACTTTTGAGAGTTTTAGTTTTGTTTTCAATTCACAAAATGTCCCAATTTTTATGTGAATTGTTTTGGAACCCAAGATAAACTTTGGTTAAGTTTTTCTCTTGTAGAAAGGGTAAATCTATGGCAGATAATTGCGTGTAGATTAGGAGTGCTCAAGGGTGTTCCTGGCTGATTAGGACTGCATGTTCTTGTGGAGTGCTACAGTTGTTCCACTGCTGACTCTAGACTGCGTGTCTATGTGATTTTTCTGAGGAGTGATCATTAGGAATTTCATTTTAATCATTGTAAGTATTATAGTGAGATAAAAGGTTTCGCCCGAAAGGAATTTTTCCAGAAATCTGTGAGTTAGCAATTTTATTTGTGATGGTTTGACACACGCACGTAGTTGCATGTTTAGGGGATGAATTAATTTGGTTTGGGTCACCGATTAAATAAGGTTAACTCTGAAACTTGTGAATTAGGTTTAATCAAGTATCACACACATAGATTTTTCATATTGGTATCAGGGTGGGTTTCTATAAGTTATCGAATTATCCTTATTTTTCGCAAAATTGTGTGATAATAATATTTTTTTGAAAAATTAGTTTTTTAAAAAATCGCAGTTTTTTCAATGGAGAACTTATGTAATTGGATGCCCCCTCTTTAATAACCCGAGTAAGAGTTTTGATGATTTAAATAGTTTGAATTTGATGTTTGCTAAAAGAATTGATTTTTTCGAAAAAGAAAATTGTCATTTTAAATCCGCTATGGATCTTTTGCAAACGACTTAAAGTCAAAGAGATTTTTATTATGAGAAATTTGTTTCTTTGGACCATGACTTTAATGCATTAAAATTGTCCAAAAAGGAGCGTGATGAGAGAGTCTTATTTTTAGAAAAAGAATTGGAGGACTGTAAAAACTTTACGATTTGTGTTTGTGCCAAAGTGGTTAAAAATATTTTAATCGATGAGTTTGTAGCACGTGAGGAGACTCTTAGGGATAAGTTGGCTTATTTTAAGGGAGAACGTGATAACCTTCTAGGAATAATTAAAAATTTAGAGAAGGATTCCCTAAAATTAAAAGAGGCTAATTATTTGCTTGAGTAAAAAAATTTGGAGATAAAAAATAATTTGACAGACTCGAGTAATGTTGGTAGCAATAGTAGTGGCTCGTCATGTTCACATGTTTCGAGTATTAAAGCTAAGACCATTATTTGTGTTAAATTGTCAATCAATCCCAAGGACGTTTGAAAAGGTCACCGCATAGGTGTCGTTCCACCCGTTTATGCATGTTCACATTTTGATAGGAAAGGTCACCTCAGACGTTTTTGTTTTGATCTTCGTAAAGGTCCTAGGACGTTGAAATCTAGTGTTCCCTTGGTTCCCAAAACTCCTATGCGTCGTTACACACCTATTTGGGTTAGGAAATCATTTTTAGAGACACTAGATGTTAGACTAGTTTATTCTCGATTGCTTGCACATGATTCTTCTCTTGTTATATCATATATATGATTTTGTTCGCATGTTTGTCATACGCTAGTTGTGTTTCATGATATATTATTTCTAGTGTTATGACTTGTGTACTTTATGTATTGGATTTTTGTTTTTGATAAAACTTTTAAAAAATACAAAAAGATTTTATTTTGATAAAGTTTTTGAAAAAAGACAAAAATATTTTTGTATTTTGTTTACACTGTATATGAATAGACATTTAGGATTACCAAGTCACAAGTTCATTCCATATCCATGTGACTATTTGATAATGTTTCGATAAACGTCATCATTTCATTTTTGTACTTTATAATGTGTGGAGTCATTAAGATGTAATTTTTTATTACTACCTACATGTTTGACTCATATTTGCCTTAAATGCACACTTGTACGGATTTGATTATTGTACTTGTCTATTACTTATTGGTCGGAGTGTTGTCATCTCAATTATATTTTTAAAACAAACCATATACGATAAAACTTTATAATGAAAGTAGTTCATGTAAGAACCGTTGCTCGTGAGGAATATGTTTAATTTTAAAAAATGATGAGTGCACGGGAAAGGGCTGTGAGAGGACAAAATTAACTCATCGTGAAAGCCACCGTTTTAAATGAGCCAAAAATTTTTAAAAGGCAATAAAAAGATATATATGCCAAAAAGGGGCCACATGAAAAGAAAAATATAGGCATAATTATTTATGAGGGAGTTTGAATAGAAAATAAATCAACGGGTTTGCACATCCTAACAGCGTCATAAAAATCATTACATAGTTTTAGACGTTATTGGGAATCATTCTTGACTTTGATGTCTTAATGGATTGAGTCGACGTCATTTAAATTCAACACTTTTGACACCTAAGGACGATTTTGAGAGTCATTCGTTAGGAGTACACACATTCATCGTGCACATATGTTATGTTTGATTCCTTTAATTTACCTATCGGAATTGTTTACACCCATTCATTTTGTTTCCATTATTTGTTTGTCTTAGTGTAAATTCACGGTGTGTGATTTTTGGTAAAATTATTTTTGCATTTTTGTATGAGAAATAAAAAAAATTAAAAAGTAGTTTGTGGAAGCTTTTGGGATATTCCTTTGCATGAGCGTAGTTTGATTCATGTTTACTATGCATATTTGTCGTGACACTCCATGTTTATTTTTTTATTTGTTTCCTTGTCTATTTCGGATAAATAAAAAGGGGAAGAACGCATTATGGGGGAGTTTTTTGCATTATGGGGGAGAGTTGATTATTGATGATTTATTCTTATATCGTTTCAAACTCGATGCGTCACGAAGGTATTTGCTTTATCTCATGTGTAGGTACAAAATTGAAGATCATTATTTTGCACACACAGATGAGAAAAGCTTAAAGATAAGCTTAAAGATTTGAAGTTGAAGATTTTGAAGAAAAATTTTAGACTTGCATGTTTAACACCTTTTCAGTTTTGGGTTCATGGGAGGGTATTAGATTTGTATAGGCATTTTGTCTCTGCTAATTCAGATTTTTTTATGTCATGCCAGCATAGACATAAGGGGAGATTTGTAAGGACATATTTTATATAGTCCATACTTTGTATTGAGTATGTTGTATAGTGCTACGCCGTCGAAGAATGTTTAATATCTCATATGCAACAAGACGGATCCGAATATCAAGTATTCTCCAACAACAAGCCTCAACAGGATTATCTTTGGTAAGGTTGTGTTTTAGTACCTTAACATTTCACTTAGAGTGCTGTGATATTTTTTACAAAATATTTTCTAAGTGTTGGAGCGGAGTTTTTCGTTAAAAATATTTTTTAAAGTTTTGAGGCAGGGTATTTTCTGGAGAAACAAAATTTTTTTATTTTTTACTTTTTTCGTTCAAGCGACAGCCTCATGTCGAGCGAAGATCGTTCGAGCTACAGCTGTGAACGTTTGAGCGAAATGCACATTTCGTTTGAGCTACGCGCCGCCTTAACGTTTTTATATATAGCGTGTTAAATAGTTCATTTTTCTTGATAAGACCTGAGAATTTTAGTTTACGGAAACTGCTTTGGCAGAAACGTTTGTCTTCTCACTTTTAAGAGTTTTAGTTTTGTTTTCAATTCACAAAACATCCCAATATTTATGCGAATGGTTTTGGAACACAATATACAACTTTGGAGAAGCGTGTCTCTTGTAGAGAGGGCAAATCTATGGCTTACGACTACATGTCGATTAGGAGTGCTTGAGGGTGTTCTTGGACGTTTAGGACTGCGTGTTCTTGTGGACTGTTGTGGTTATTCCATTCCTGACTCTAGACTGCGTGTCTATGTGATTGTTTTAAGGAGTGACCATTGCGGATTTCATTGTAATCATTGTAAGTATTATAGTGAAATAAAAGATTTTGTCCGAAAGGGGTTTTTCCAGAAATATGTGAGTTAGCAATTTTATTTGTGATGGTTTGACACACACACGTAGTTGCATGTTTAAGGGCTGAATTAATTTTGTTAGATTTTTGTCACTGATTAAATAAGGTTAACTTGGAAACTTGAGAATTCAATTTAATCAAGTATCACACACATAGCTCTTTCAGTTGTGTGTATACCTTTTGATTTGATAAATATATAGGTGGTGTCTATACCTATTTTGTGATTGGTGTAACACATGAACATACTTACATTACCTGCTATGACGGAGGTTCCCTCGTACTGGGCGATCCCATTTTGCCAATTCCAGGGACGTCTGGATTTGGCCCCATGATATAGAACTTCGGGTCGCTCACTATGCGTCGTGTATTAATGAGACTGGTAGGTCATTTGGGTACGTTAGGTATGTGTGTATCCCAAAGGCTTAGAACTATGTCCACCTCTAGTGCTGGTTATTTGATTTTGGGTTTGAGGAGACATGCCGAACCAATAGTCCTTATTCTAGTACGAGAGGTACATGGACTGATAGCAGAGTATGCTTATTGGTACGGTGGCCCTTTTGAGAGATAGTGAATTTATATATATTAGTGAAATAAATAAATATAATCATTTGAATGATTCTATTTATGTGTGGTAGTAGACAGATTGATAGTGTGGATATAAATAATGAATTAAGTACTGAAACTTATTTAAATGATTGAACGATAAGATATGAAGAACGTTACTTATGATGTCAATAACATACGAGATATGTTAATTTGAATAACATACTGTATGGGCGGTACGGGGACTTATAGGTGTCGATAGTCCAGGTATATACTTATGTCTAGTTATCTTGGGTAGTATGGCTAGGTGGGCTAAGTAGAAAATGTTAGGCGTACACAATAGTTGAGGGGTGAGGAAACTCAAGAGAGTGTGCATGAACCTAACATGTGTAATCAATAGCATATTTTTAAATTGTGATAAACACCTGAAAAATGTTTTCAAAATGTTTTGGGTTATAACCCTTGCTATAAATATCTTCCAAAACCTTTTAGGTGTCCATCCACAGGGACTCCAGACTTGACGATATATTCTGGAAGCGATTTGTTGCAGCGCTGTGGAGGGTTACAGGATTTGAGTAGATGTTTCTACCTATCATTCCTAGTATAGGATGTCATTTCAGTAATTCAGTTGGGCATGTTGCTCCATTCAGACTTTACTTATTTGAGTTATTCATTTCAGAATTGTAGTAGGATTTATTTACTATTTGTTGGATATAATATTTTGATTTGGATTTTATAGCCGATGGTTTATTCGGCAAGATAGTTTTTATTTATTCCTTGTGATGGTTAGACGATAGTCATTGTGTGGATGTTTTAATTTAATTTTCAGCACATTATTATCGATTATGTAATGAAAGATAAAATTTTGACACCGACTTAATTAACTAATAGGTGGTTCGTAATTAATATGGTTTTCGACAGTAATGTTGAGAATGAACCACATGAGAAACATCTTTTTATTTAATAAAGGACTGATCACCCAATATTTAATTAGGCGGGGTGTCACATATGGTATCAGAGCATCAGGTTTTAGTATCCATAGGATCTGTACGACTTATTATGATTTTTGCGTATCATTCTTTTTACATAGATCCCAATTATATAGAACATGGTTCGGAATGTCCCCTCGAACCTAGCTCGGAATGTCTCATCGAGTATAGTTCGGAATGTCTCATCGAACTTGCCAATCCTATCACAAGGAAGCACGCAATAGGCATTCACAACCCAAGTGCTTATACAAAATAGTAGGTATTCACACAACCCAACTATCCATATGTGTACTAAGTATTTTTCTCTCTCATACTTACCGTACTTATTATTTAACGATTTATCTCACTATCGTTTTTATTAGAGTATTCGCACAACTCAAAGGTCTCTTACTACCCATTTTATTTATAGTAGTAGTTAAACTATCTCTAACCTACTGGTATACACCTTGGATTGACGTTAACTCTCCCCGTAACTCAAATCCCAACTTTTTAACATACGACTTGACTAGTTTATCCCCGCCGGTCTATATTCCAAGCCTTCCACTCAAAGGCCACAACGGACCTTAACTATACCCCCTAATAGTCTTTATCAAGTCCCTATGTAGGTATAATAACATCCCTAAAACTTCTCCCCATCATTGGAATTCACAGAAAAATCAACCAACAAAAGAACCCAAAATCAGCTTTGGTCAATCGATCGACCAAAGGATTCGATCGATCGACATTCTTGAGTCGATTGATCGAACAGGTATACGTCGTCTTCCTCCTTATTTCACCATGTCTACTCGATTCCAAAATTCATTACACCTTATGGGAATCCCTCCCAACACAACCAAACATCTTATAAATGTATAGGGATCATTATTAACGTAAATATATCCTCAGATCTCCACTAAATCCATTCAAGAACCATCAAAATCTAAACTTTCTCAAAAACCCTGGAGAATCGAGTTCTTCATGATTACACAAAAATACGTATTTACCAATATAAATTCATCTGATATCAATCCTCTATAATGTAAATACCAACTACATGCAATCCTACCCAAACATGTATCAAATCATTCTTTTTTCTCTAAGAACTTTTAATAAAATCAATTTATTTATAAAGCCCTACACATGGGTATAATAACTTCATAAATTTACAATAAACCACTTGCCTTGATTATGGTAGGATATGATTGCGTGGTTGATGAGGGTGTTTGATTGATTCCTTCTTCAATCTCCCTTCCTAATTGCTCTTTCTTGCAAGAATCCCTTTGGAGCCTTCACAATCACCTCTTTAAACCTTGAGAACTATTTCTCTTTTATCTCAGTTGGTTCCTCTCTATTTTTCTATGTTCTAAACCCTAAATTAAGACCCAAAACATCAGATATAACATGAAAATTTCGTGGGTCTCCCCACCTCTATTTGCCAAATGACCATAACGCCCTCAATAGGTGTCGGTTTGGTCTATAATTGACCCGAGACCCAAACTATACATTCGGGGTACACTTTTCGGACTATTTTGATCCTTTCAGGACCAACCGCGACATCAAAATTACCATTCGAGTCACTTTATAAAATTATCTCATTTCCACCTCGAAATACGGCACGCATACTATTTATTCTTAAACCAAATTAATTAAAGCTAAATCACCGAATTAATTAATTTCCCAAATTAAATAAATTTCTAAATCACCAATTTAATGAAATTCCATATTCTCTAGAAGTACGGGGTATTACAGGTAGTTACTCAAATATTTTAGCATTGTTTTGTAACCTTTCATATGCTTAGACCACCCTGAATCAAAATACCAGTCAGTTAAACTGTTTTCGGCTTTGAGTGAAGAAATCATAATGTTTCATCTCAACTTTGGTAAATGATCATCATTCCTAAACCAAATAAGCCTAGTTTAAAAAAAAAATCCCATTGAGCTTTTGGAAGGCTGAGGAGTCTACGAGGTACTTTTTTCTTACTCCGAGATTTATTTTTGTTCTTGCCTCCACCAAAATTTTCAGTTTGTCTAGGGATTATATAACTATTTCACTTCATGCAAGAGTAGTTAAAGTTCGGATAAAAAAATAGGAAGAATATTTTCTTAAATATGTTATCTAAGATGTGTCCATAGACATCACACTAGGAACATTATTTAACTTATGTTGTTTTAGCTTTAGTCTTTAATCCTTAAAATATAGGGTTGGAAATAGATTGATGTTTGGGTTTTACTAGAATAAAACTAATGTTTTTCCCCTTATTTAATAGGAGAACAAATATGCTTAGGTTTAAGTTCAACCTTTTATTGGGGAATACACAAGTTATCTATCACTTGTGAGACTCAAATAGTTTTAGTAGAACTTTCCTTGACAAAAGCAGTTTCTTTTATTTTTCTAGGAATTTTTATTTTCAATAAAACCGGTTTTACTTTTGTCATTCTCTTTTCTCATTTCACTCAACATAAGTTCTTGTTGTGTTTTTAGGTTTCAAAATCTTTCCACTTTCTGAAAACTTTTGAACATTTTGCCTTGGATTCCTCCAATTAAACTCTAATGGCCTTATATTTTTATCCTAAAACAGAATTATATTCAGAAAGTTTTATAATTTTTTATTTCAATTATTTACTCACAGTATCATAAGTTAAGCATTAACTCGCGTATTTTTAGCATTTTGCATAACAATGCTAATCGGACTCTCAACTTGACCAGAAAGCCTTTTCACCAATTTTTCAGACTTACATTTTTTATGATTATTTTATGTTTGTTTGTGATGACATTACTACTCGTGCTAGGTTTTTAAGGAAATTGGGGTATGAAAGGTTTCAAGGTCTGGTTCTTGGTCGGAGTTATTGCCTAGGCCTAACATGAATAATTTAGGATTGCATTTAGAAGTGAAGCCTATGTTCGACTCATTGTTCCTTATAGTAGTTGAAGACATTAACTGTTTGTAATTGATTTCCATCTCCATAATCCTCAATTTACTACTAAGAAACTCAGGAACTAAGTTAAGGTCATAAATATCTTCAATGACTTACCTTTTATGGTAAAAATTAGAAGGTAGAGATCTAAAAATCTTCATCACTTTATCCGTATTATGATAATCAATACAATTAGCATGAAATTTGGTGATTATGTCAGACAGTTTAAGGTAGAATTCATCAAAAGTTTTTTTTCCAGACATCATAATAGAGTTATACTATTAGATAAGAACTGGAGTCTTGGAAGCTTTATCAAGATGATCACCTTCATGGGCACTGATCATAATGTCCCAAGCTTCCTTTGCAGTAGTACAATGAGATATACGTTTTAATTCATGCTAAAAAACATCCCTAAAAATATAATTATGTCCTTTAATATTATACTGAGACATGAGTTTTTCATCTTTAGTGTATTCACTCGGTGTTTTTCTTATACTCAGAGTACTTCCCCCAACTACTGATCTAGTAAGAGTTTAATAACCAGTTTAAATGACATTCTAAATATCATCACCAAGCTATCCTTGAATGAAGGCTATCATCCTAACTTTCCCATATGGGAAATTTCCTCCATCAAAGATAGGGAGTCTTAAAATATTTCCACATTTTTCTAAAACATTTTTGTCATACATTTTATGAAAATGTTTTAAAAACTTCAAGATCTCGAAGGTTTTCAATACTAAGATTAGATACCAGTTGAAAACCACTTAGGTGAAAAATTATTAACAATGTTAACTAACTGTGTTTTTCATAAATCGTAACTTTTTTGAAGAACTCCTTAAACACAAAAATGGATTTAAAACATAACACGAGATGTTTAATATAATGTCTAACAAAAATTTATTTGGAAAAATTCTTTATACAAATTTTAACCAAATCTATTAAACCAACCAATAAGATAATGAAATCATGCAAATAAGTATAGCAACAATTATCCACATCACAAGAATTTTAACGTGGTAAAACCTCCTGAGAGGAAAAATCCATGAGGATTTCTACGCCCCCAAAACAAAAAATGATTAATAATAAAGAACAATTTACAAATACAACAAATATCAGAAAAGATATAAAAAGATATATACCTAACAGAGATTTCCTTCTCAAATGCAAGTAAATGCCTCTGAATGTCGATGCAAACGTTTTCAAGTGAATGAAAAGATAGGCCTTTAAATATCAACAAATTATAGTGGAATTTTTGTTATGTATAGTGAAGTGCATAAAATGCACTTATGATACACACACACACACACACACACACACAAACACTTAAGTGTTACAGACAGATCTTCGAACAAATTACAAGATATCTACATACAAAAATTTTATCTCAGATTTTCAAAAATGATTTTCATATCTAAGTTTTAATAAATTGGATCTTCACAAAATAAACTCATATTTCAAAACTTGTTCGAAAAACAAAATATTTTTCTCAAAACAATTATACACATACTATATACGAGTTTAGAACCCAAATCACTTTCAAAAATTATAAATCTGATTTTTAAGAGATGAAACGGAATAAAATGTTTTAAGAAGTTTAAAAGATTGGTTTTCAAGAAATTTTTGGTTTTGGAAAATAGAAGAACTTTAAATCAAAAAAACAAATGACCTAGATATGAATCTAATCGTGAAATCTAGTATAAGTTTACCCTCTGATTCAATGGATTTGAATAAAGGTACGCAAACCTAATTGAAAATCCTACGTCTCTATTTTTTTCTCTCCTCTCTCTAACATATCTCCTTTTTCTCTTTATAACTCTTCTACCTCTCTCTCTAGGAAAACCCTAAAAGTGAAAAAAAGACTCGAAAACAATCGAATACAAGGTTTATATGTGAGATCTTAGGAGCACAATATAATAGGTGATAACGAATGGCTAGGATTAGGCGGTTAGATAGAATTACAATCCATCAGTTAAATGAAAGCGTCTTGAGAATGCTAAACCGGATAACCAAGTAAATCAAGAAAGACATATAATCTTAATCCAAGTGAAAACCCCAATCAACCTCAGCCCTTGATAAAAATGATCTAACAGTAGTAAACTGAGAAGGTAATTGCAGACACATAAAAAATACAACCTTCGGCAAACAAACACAACAAACACAGCCTTATATAAAGAAATGTTAAAAATGCAATTTTTAATGAATTAAAAATGTTTAAAAATTCAATCAAAAGTTCTAGAAAGTTATTTTTAATTTACTAAAAATTACCAAAATTATTCTCACATATTATTATCTTAAAATATCATTTTCACAATTTTAGCATTAATAAACAAATGATTAAAAATCATGGTTGAATTCAATTAAAACAATATTAATGCTTAAAAAATTATTTAAATTATTTTGAAAGTTTTCAATGAATGCATATGTGTGAATAGAGTTTAGTGCAGTTTATTCCACTATTTTTTCTTTTTTCTTTTTTTACTAACCAGTATCTTAATGTAGATAGGAATCCCTTTATGATCTTCAATTTTAAATGGATTCTTCAGTTAGATCCCAACTACAAATTATTTTTGCATAATATCCAAACTACTTGAGCAATTGATAGTTTAGACTCAGAAAATCCTAAGAGAGTCTTCTATGAAATAGTCTTCACCAATGTCATCGTAACTAGAAGCAAGGATTATCAAATGCCTTTCTTTAAAGTTGCACTGACTAAGGACAAGCACTGTGAGTCTTACATCAAACTAAAAAATGATAGGTGGTGAGCCATTTCATCTCGGCTAAACAAAAAATGCATAGAGTATCACATGATAAATGAATAGAAAGAAGTTGAAATAAATTTTAAATTTCGTTAAAATATAGTAAATGGGAAAATCCCTAAATTTTAAATTGAAAGGAAATAAGTACAATATTTCCAATATCTAAGGCAAATTTTATTTTACCTTATCCTTCTCGGCAGCT
The DNA here is from genome assembly GCA_949130495.1 of Sambucus nigra. Taxonomy (NCBI): domain Eukaryota; kingdom Viridiplantae; phylum Streptophyta; class Magnoliopsida; order Dipsacales; family Adoxaceae; genus Sambucus; species Sambucus nigra. The sequence goes on along the minus strand of OX422213.1, from coordinate 212,043,252 downwards.
TGGATGGTGGCAATGCCTTCCAACTAGCTAGACCCGTCCTTAGCCTTATCGGTATCTCGGTGAGCTCCGACCAATTCCACTTTCACACTAACATTGATAGCTTTAATACTAGAAAATTTATCATCATCTAACCCTTTCTCATCGTCAACATTATCTTCCTATTTGACTAGAGGATGGGGACCTACTTGGTAATTCTAGAAAAACTATAGGTCCTCCCCAGTGCTTGGCTTAGTACGATATGCATTCCAACCACTCTTAAAAAATACCTTTTTAAAAGTATTCGATCTACTCTTGGGCCTTGGTAAAGGCCATTTACCAGCCACGAGTATGGAAATCATCCTTAGCTTGTGCAACTCTTGTTAGGGCCTTCTCGTCTTTACCATTGGCTCCATAAACCTTGGTCTAGGTGCTATTGGCCTCTATATTACCTTCTCATCATACTTTTTAGTTGTTTCAGTAACAATGACTAAGCTCTTGGACTCATTGATCTTCCTTTTTAGGTCATTATTAGCTTCCTCTAAAACTTGGACATTTTGGTCCATCTTCTCCTTCTCTAAAATCGTAGCCTGACCAGCCAATTGAGAACCATATAAATCATTGGTAGCCTCGGCTAGGTTGTATCCACATAATGGGAGGACTTCCTCAATATGGTATCTCTCTCCAACATCTGGTCATAATTGACTAAGAATTGCAAGGCCTAAGAAGAGCAAAATATCTTTAGTTTGAGACTGAAGGGCAATAAAGAGGGGATCATATAATGTTTAGAATGCACTTATAAATGAGAGGTTATGGTTGAAATGTTCTAATAACTAACTATGAATCAGTTTAGCTTTAGAAACTCTATTAGTATGAAGACATGCCGACCCAATCAAACCACATGCCAAGTAAGGGCGGAAAGTAACATTTTTTCCCATAACTACAAGTTGGGGAAGAGGATCTTTTTCCTTCTTCATATTTTTGGAGGAAGGTTCCATGTCATTAGTAGGGGAATCCCCAATATCCAATCGGTTATCATAAACCCCAATTTAGTCTTTTTTGTACGCTGGTGGAGCGAGTGTTTCAGTCTTGTTTATTGTGCAAGCAAGAGGGGACTTTGGGCTCAGGTTGATAACATTCAAGTTTACTACCATTCTCTTCAGATCCATTATACCAGGAGAGAATGTGGTGGAAGGAAATATGGAAACTTCTTAGGATTTAAAAGATGGGGAGGTATCTTCCTTATCTAAAGCCATGGTAGTGGTAACTCGTGGATTGTCCAAAACAATTGGAATGAATGGTGTTTGGTTAATTGGCCTCACTACAAAGAGGGTAGTTTACCTCCTTGTCACACCCTATTTTTATGAATGTACAAGAGAGTAATAAAGCAATGAATTAAAGTTAAGGCAGAAAACAAAACTTTATTCATTAAATAATGTTGCACACTTATTAAACTACCACCATAGGGGTGAATTCCATTTTATTCTTAAATCGAAAAATAAATAAGGTCATCGAAAACCACCACTCCTTGCTTCCATATTTTTTAGTCTCCAGACATATAGTTAAATAAGAAAATATGTGGACCTTGTATATCATAAAAAGGGAGGCGAGAGTAACCTCTTTCTCCTGGGACATCTGGAGGAAAAAGGAATTAGCACAAATATGCTAAGCAGATCTTACCAATTTTATAACAAATTATATATCGATAGAAGCTTGAAGTGTGTATAGATTTCACTGTTTGTTACAATAACATGGCATAAATCTTATAATAAGAAGTCAAGGAATTTAAGTTAATATTCCCATACTTTCCAAATTACAAATGGGTATAGAAAAAAATGAAGTGTCAGCAGCATAACCAAATTATAATCAACCCAATATCTTTGGGGAAAAGTAACAGACTAGGCACACAATTAAAGTGACACTCATCGTATGCTACTAAAATCCAGGCCCTCAAACATATCAGACCTTAGGACAAGTAGAAAAAATATATGGGATAACACGGCTGTCTACTCCCTAGTTAATACTGATGTTTCTTTCTATCAATAATATACACATAGGTGCAGAGTGAATTGATTCAATCATTACAACGATTTTTGTGATATCAGTTATTAGATGAGAGGGTTAAAATTGATCCAATTGATCATAATTAAAAGTGATAAGAGATAAAAGAATATATTAGTATGGCAATTTCAACACATATTAGGTTTCAAGTAGGGGTATCACATAGTGATATTAATAGCAATAAAACAAGTACGCTAAAATTTACTATTAAAAGGGTAAAACATAGTTGCCCATAGTATCGAAAAAGCTTAAGTATGATTGAAGAGGAGATCCACAGGGGGTGGTACTTGATTATATGTACATAAATACTTTTGTAAGTTAGTGTGGTTAATAAGAATGTTGGGTTGGTGAAAATAACTAAAAAAATGTGTTTGTTAAAGTTTAGGTGCTAATTTGTAAATATTTTAGGGGCTTTAAAATCGAAGTCTTAAGGTCAAATTTGAAACATGGTGTAGAAGACATTTTTACTCAAAATTTAATAAAGTATATGTAGAAAAAAGTTGGGTTTGAAATTCATAACATGGAAAAGTTAAGAGTGGTCAATTTGTAATCATAGGAAAATATTTATAACCTAAAACCTAATTTTCTATAAATTGAGTTAGGATTGAACAAACACTGCCTTACCTTATACCAATTTGACCAGAAAATTTTAATAAAAATATTGGAAAAAAAATCAAAAAATTTGATTGACCATGCGCCCTCACGCACTTGGTAAAGGTTTCTAGTTGAAAAGTTCATCTTCAACCTTGAGACAGTTGACCTAGGTTTTGAAAAGTCTTTGATCGTAAATAACTCCTAATTCTCTAAACAATTTGAGATTATTCCTAAACCAATCCAACCTAATTCTTCATAAGGAATAAAAAAATATAGGTTTTATCGATTGCGATTCAGTATTCATCGTGTTACAAATACTATGTGTTTTATAAAAAATTGACCAAAATTTTGAAGCTTTACTAAATATAGCAATCATTTCTATGCGTATGGTTTTATTTCTATTGTCCTAAGGAAGGTTTTGGTTTTGGTTTGAAGGATTTAGGTTGTCTATTTGGTAGAATTTAAAGTTTTGGATTTTCTGAAATTGAAAACCCTTTTTGAGAAATTGAGGTTCAAAACGTATGATTTTTTGAAAATGATCATTGCACTTAAGCTCTTGGGCTCATAAGAAATCTATTCCTCACTTTAAAATTGGTTCAGAGCCAAGGAATCAAATTTCACCATTAAACCTCAAGCTTTAATGGAGCTTTTAATGTTTGTTTCGAACAAAAGCTATTTCAAACGTAATAGTTTATTTTTTTTATTAATATGATCCTAATAAAAACACCGAAGAAAATTGAAATAAAAAAGAAAAGGTTTAACACATAAAATGACAGTATACCAATTTGGAGGAAAAAATTTAAACTTTGGGCATGATTAAAGGGTGAGTTTTATTGCTAGTAATTGATATACCAAGTATAGTCTCGTCCACAAACTGAACCCCCCGGCTAAGGCCAACCAGTGTCAAACTGTTAGTCAGAGGAAATTATGGCTCGACTGTGGGCCCTACAATAAATGCCTCGTCCTTGACCTCAATCCCAATGTAAGAGGTCTCATCTTCGTTTTAGGACACACTCAACAATATCAATATCAGTGGTCTTATGACTCAAGTAGCCTCATCCATCACCTAGAAGATAAGGGTCGATCGAAGACAGCCCAGTACAACGGTCATCGTATCGTGAGAGGATCCTACTTGACAACTCGACCTCGTCCTAGACTAGATGGTCAATAGTTGACAGCTAGCAGAGCACGTGGATTGGAGAATGTGTGGAAGGGTTCACATGGACTGCATATCCCACGTGTACAAAATCTTTATAACCAAATCTCCCTCACAGGTGTGGGAATATTTTATCATCATAATTTATATGTGAAAGAGATAGGTGGCTTAATCTCATTAGCTAGAACATTCCACACATACTTATTACATGCTTAGGGGATACACTACACCCCCACACACTATATATACTTGTCTTCTCTAATATTGTAAAGGATCGATAATTGTAAACCCTAGCCAATACTCTGTTGAAATCACAGTAGAGAGATAAAGTTGAGTGTGTGTATCACATGGCCATTAGAGACCTTTTTCATAGTGAAACTCACTCACCCTTGCACAATGGGGTTGGCTAGATGGTTGAACCACTTACTTTATAGTCTCCTTCTCTATTGCCTCACCTCCTTCTTCATTTATATTGATGTATTTTCACCATTGTTGTATTTTCAAGGTTTTACTAGTTTAGCTCTTACTCATCTACTTGATGCTACCATAAGTGGTATCATGAGTTAGCTCTGTCTGTGGGAAGCGATATTATCACCTTCTTCCTTTCATTTATAGATTACTCCTCACTGGATTCTCTGGTGGTGTTCCAACCCCACTTTTGGCGTGGCTTGAACCACCATTAAAAGATCTTTGGTTTGAGTTCATGCTTTCATCCAACTCATTCAGCTCTTCTAGTACACCTATTGTTATTTTTGTTCACCGAATTCAATGGCATTATATCTTTCACCGAGCGTAGGTCCCAGTTCCAGCAAAGTTCCACCTCAATCAGGAATGGTTCAGGTTGAGACGGTACTGTGATCACTGTCGATGAGACAAATGAAGATGCAAGAGCAGTTGGTGGCATTCATCCAAAATGTATTGACTAGGGCCACTGGCGCATGAGCATAGATGATAACTCGAGCCGCTAGGGAGGGCGGTAATCAGGTGACAGGGGAGGCAAATCGATATTGTTAACCCCGGGCATCTATGCCTATAGAAGGAAACACATCAGCAGCAGAGACAAATGGATATTGTTAACCCCAGGCATCTACACCTGGGGAGGCAAAGCCAAGAATATGAAGACAATGAATGTGATGATGATGAAGAGTTTTTTGGAACCATATGAGATCTCAGGAAATATTGTACACCTTATTCAAGCCAGTAGGGGAAATAGTGCCACGCCAAGCCGAGAAGGTAGGCCTCGTGACTGAGCTTTAGATAAACTCAGTAGAGGGTATGCATTTGATAGACTTAACCCAGTGGGTGATTTGAAACTAACTCTTCAGGTCTCTGAGTATAGATGGTTCCAGAAGGAATGTCAAATATGATGGTCGTCGGCCCCCATGTGGCCGAGATGAGGAGCAGAGAGAAGTAAACAATCGTCAAAGGACGACTGGAAGAGAGCTAATGCAATGGCCTACCGACAGAGAGGGTGCGGTGATAATGCTATTATGGCCGAGATAAATATTGCAGATATAGTCGAGAATCCTTAGAACAGTTCTATCCATAGGTTGGAAGACAAGATTGGAGGTATTTTGAAGATCCAAGGCCCTTTGTAGAGGGCTTAAATGGAAGGTTCATGATTCGTCACTAAGATAATTAGCTACCCCACCCCGACTAAGTTTAAGTTGTCGTTGGTCATACCAAAATAATATGGAAGCACCAATCCAGTCCACCACATGGAAATGTATCAATCTGCTACAGACATATTCTCAATGCTTGATGAGATGAGATGGAGAGCCTTTTCAAGTACCGTCACTGATGCTTCTCACATATGGTACACTTCCCTTTCTAAAAACTTAATTGAAAACCTCAAGCAACTAGCTGAGAGTTTCATCCATAACTTTTGTTTTGGAGTAAAACCCTGAAAGAAGACCACTCACTTATTGTATGTAAAACAAGGCAAATATGAGTCTTTGCGAGAGTACATATCTCCTTCAACAAAGAGAAATTAGAAGTGGAAAACTATGATGAGAGTATTACAATGACGAATCTAACTGGAGGATTACAGAAAGAAAAGATCTTATAAAATCTGGATAAGGACCCTCCGAAGTCCATGGCAGAACTCCTGGCTATGATTGGGAGAGTTATTAATACTGAGGAGGCCATGGAAGCTAAAGGAGAAGATAAAAGGGGAGAAAGTGGGAGCAGATCCCAGAAGTTTAAAGATAAGGGTGGAAAGAAGAGGTCTACCGAAGATAAGTTTGCCGACTATAACCCATTAACGGTAACTTCGAAAATGATCCTAAATGATATAAAAAATGATCAATCCTTAAGATGGACGAAAAATCTTAGAGTCCCTCTTCACAAGAGTGACAAAATTATATGGTGTGACTTCCACCAAGACCAAGGGAATACCATTGCCACATGCTTAGCACTTAAAGATGAGATAGAAAAGATGTTGAAGAAGGGCAAACTTAGAAAGTTTGTAAATATGAGGGGTGGTCGAGATGACACCCAAAAGAGAAGAGATGATAAGTGTAAATCAGATGGCCCGGTGAATAAGGATGATGATGACTTAGATGATGATGAGGCCAACCTTGACCTCCAACTGAAGAAAAATGATCTCAAGGGTCCTCTGTGATGTATTTATCATGGTATGAAAATAATATGTGGTGATTTAGCTGGTGGTGGTAAAAAGGTAGTCGATCATAAAGACCATTTTGCATAGGCCAAAGCTCGACCCAATTCGGAGGTAGTAAACTCGTTCGTTGTTAATTCAAAGTCAGGCAAAAGTAAGAAAGTAGGCATCAACACATTGGCCATTGACTTCTCGAAGTTGGAATTCAAGGGGATCTTAGCCCCTCATGACGATATTTTGGTGATCTGATGTCCCTAGATAATTCATTGATGGTGGCAGTCCAGCTGATGTAATGTTCTGGGAGTGTTTCTAAGGCCTGGGATTAAGCAAGCAGAGGCTTATCCCATATCATCAACCACTAATTGGCTTCAATGGAGAAAAAGTACATATTCTTAGGATTTATGAGATGTAGCTCAGTATAGGGGAGACTTATCTGAGATATCTCATAAAGAAGATCAATTTCTTAGTGATGGACGATAATATTTAATCAGCCTACAACATCATTATGGGATGAGTATCCCTAAAAAATTGAGGCAGTGCCCTCAATCATTCACCAAATGATAAAAATCATAACTCCTTATGGAGTAGAGGAAGTTCAAGGTTGAAGCCCTTATACTTTTGACTCATTTGAGTCTAGACTGTATAAGAGCTCATCTAGTTTGGAAATTGTGACAAAATAGTGTCCATCCTAGAAACCAAAGAGCTTCAGAGATTGGGTTGCCTCTTCTTCTATTCATCTTGTAATGATCCTAAGACTATAGCCATCACTCACACACTTAGAATTTAATTCTTGCATATCATATTGCACCCTTATGTGTATTAATGTGGTGAGTGTGTTCTAATCCCTCAATTTGATTTTTATTAATTTTTTGGGAATTTTAAACATATTTTAAACAATGTTTTATTTAATTAAAACTTGATTTAAAAAGTTTTGGGGTTAATATCTAAATATGTATTGTTGTGTTTTTTGGCCTAAAGTTACTCTGGGTAGAAACCGAAAGCGCTAGAGACTCTAGGGTTGACTTTGTAATTAATTTGGGACGCGCGTTTGCCTTCGTCCTATGGCCAACACTTGCTGTCCTCTGATTGGCCAGAGCTGTGTTTCTTTACTGAGACAAACCATCGCATGTTTTCAGCCCTTGGATCAACCCTTATCGATGGTCTGCATGTCGCCTGAGTGAATCCCCGTGTAAACCCTTAAGCCAATCACAGCCAGTTTAATCCACCGCCTGTTGTGAGCCCTTAGATTGTAGTCAAAGGAGCTTGACTCAATCTCAGCCATTGTTTTTGAACGATGGTCTGGAATCTTCTTCCCATCCTATTTAAGGACCTCTCATCTCAGCCTTCGAAAGCTTTTACCACTTTGAGTTTTCTCAGAAAAAGAATAGAGAGAGAGAGAGAGAGAGAGAGAGAGAGAGAGAGAAGAGAGAAGTTAGAGAGAGAAACCAGAGAGCCAAGTTAGAAACCCTAACTTCGTCTAAAACTTCTCCAAACCTAAACCACTTACCTCTCCATAAAAACCATAACCAAATAAACACCATTCTTAGTGTTTTCTTGAGTTTATGAGAGTTCGAGTTGAGTGATTTCTGGGTTGCTGAATCCTTTGTTCATAAAATCTTATTTCCAACTTAGACACATACTCAGATCTTGTTTCTGTTTCAATAGAAATCATAGATCTGAAGTTTTGCATGTCATAATACACTTAGTTGCATTTATTTCTCATCTTGAGAATTTCGTTGTTGATTGTTTTCTGATTAAAACATTTTCTTACTTCAGAATCAACAAATAAATGTTTTCTAGTTTCTGTTTTTACAAAACCTAACCTGACCTAGTTGGATTCGCACTTGGAGGGTTCTCAATCTCCTAAATGTTTTCAAAATAGATTGAGAAAGGTCTTGACCGATTTCTTAAGCAAGATCTCCGTGGAATCTGGGTTATTTTGAAAGGTCAAAAAGGTTTTTGGTTTTGTAAGAAAGAAAAATAACAAACTCACTGCATATAGACTTTATATGTGATTTGTTAGGATTGTCTGTAACTAATAAGTGTGTGTGAGTGCATGCATGTGTTTTAGAACACTTTTCACAAACATCTTCACACTACAAACACTGAAAGTGTTGGCTATAAGATTTGGTGAACAATAAATCGACGGTTACTGCTGAAACAAAGGAAGAGTTGACAAACTGAGAAGACTACATCAACAAACAAGATCTGCAGAAAAGTTAAGGACGCCAGAGGGTACAATCCTGAACTTGTATAGATTTGTTTTTGTGTGCATGTTAGTTAAATAGGTTGTAACTCATATATTTGTTTTAGTGATATTTTTTTGTTTTACTCCGTAGAGGGAGTCGTGGATGTTTCCTCAAGGTTGAGGTTTTACCACGTTAAAAATCCTGAGTATTAATATTTCTACATCTTCTCATCTCATTCTGATGTGTGCTGAGTTTAAAATATTTTAAACTGTTTACTAAAACTTGTTATCAAATCTTGGCCATATCTCGTACATAATTTTTGTTAACACATCTTGTGTTCAAAATTGTTTTGATTTAAGTAAAGAGTTTCTTTAACAAACTTTCGGAGTTGCTTAAATAGTTTATTTTCATAAACGGCCTTGGCAACGTTATTTCAAAGGTGACCAGATTGAAATGCATAAATGCTAATTCAATTTGGCTGAGGAAAGTGAAGAATATAAGAGGGCCACAACCACTTACAATATCAACACTCTTGACCCTGGGGACGAGACGAAGCTGAAGAAGGGAGAGACCGCCGAGGAGGTAAAATCCATCGTCCTTAAGGAGGAAAAGTAGAAAAAAACCGTCCAGATCTACAAAGCCCTAAAAAAAGAGATCAAGGAAGAGTTTATCAAATTACTGAGGAAGAGACAAAGTATTTTTGCATGGAGTCATGCATACATGCCGAGGATTGATCCGAAGATCCTATGCCACAAATTAAATGTAGACGAGGGAGCCAAACCAGCCAGACAGAAGCAGAGGATCTACTCCAGGGAGAAATACGAAGTTAAAAGAGAGAAGGTGAAGAAGTAGGAGAAATCAGAGTTTATAAGGGAGGTCGTCTATCCAGAATGGTTGGCAAATGCGATTATTGTGCCTAAGCCCAATGACAAGTGGAGAATATGCGTTAACGTCACTTATTTACATAATGCATGCCCAAAAGATAGTTTCCTCTTATTGAGAATATATCAAATGGTTGATGATACCACTAGGCATGGACTGATGAGTTTTACAGATGCTTATTCAGGCTACAATCAGATATTTATGGACCCAACGGATGTAAAAAAGACCTCGTTCATCACGGACGAGGGTACATAGTGCTATAAGGTCATGCCCTTTGGCCTCAAGAATGTTAGGGCTACACACCAGAGGCTAGTAAATAAGATGTTTGAGGATCAAACAGGCAAGACCATGGAGGTATACGTTGATGACATGCTAACTAAAAGCCTCAAGGTCGAAATGCATGTGGTTGGCCTTGAGCGTACTTTTAACACAATGGACCAGTATGAAATGAAGCTAAACCCCACTAAGTGTGTATTTGAGGTTGAAGCAGATAATTTTTTAGGATTTATTGTCAATGAACGAGGGATAGAGGCTAGCTTAAAAAAATCAAAGTTTTGGTGGAGATGAAGACTATAAAAACCATAAAATATGTCCAGAGGCTAGCTGGCCGAGTTATAGCATTGAATAGGTTCGTGTCCAAGGCTACAGACAAGTGTTTACCCTTCTTCGAGGTGTTGAGGAAAACCTTTGAGTAGAATGAGGAGTGTGAGAGAGCCTTCTAGGATTTGAAGGCTTACCTCAGCTCCCCACTTTTGTTATCTTGACTTGTTCAGGGAGAAAAGCTATATTTGTACCTGGTTATGTCTAAGCCGACCATAAGTACAACTATTGTACGAGATGACAAAGGGGTACATAAGCTAGTCTATTTCAATAGTAAGGCTCTTTAAGGGGTCGAGCATAGGTATCTAAAGATGAAAAAGATGGCTTATGCTTTAATTCATGCATCAAGGAAAATGAAACCTTATTTCTAGGCCCACGCGATGGTCGTCCTTACAGATTCTCCTCCTAGACAGCTCATTAATAAACTCGAGAAATTGGGTAGGTTGATGGCCTGGTTGATAGAGTTGGGGGAATTTGGCATCGTCTATCAACAAAGAATAGCATCAATAGGGCAGGCTTTAGCTGATTTCGTAGCCGATTTCACATGGGACGAGGTCGATACCGAAGAGTGTTTAAAACTAATAAAAGAGCTAGAAAAATTAAGTAATAGACCAACTGAGGCTAAGACGAGTGTGGCTAGAACGGTGGTGGTCGAGAATAAAAAAGAGAAATTTCTATTTCGGGGTGGAGTGTTGGATGAGGGCACTTCCTCAAAGGAAGACAGTGTTTGGAGTTTATTTATATACGGATCTTCTTGTGAGACTGAAAGAGGTACCGGATTGATATTGACGACCCCAGATGTGATTGACATCAAATTTGCTTTGAGATTCAGTTTCAAGTCGTCTAATAATGAGTCAGAGTACGAGACTCTTTTAGCAGGGCTTTCCCTCGCCAGAGCATTGAATATCAACCGACTGTTAGTTCATAGTGATTCCAGCTAGTGGTGAATCAGATCTTAGGGGTGTACATGGAAAAGGATGATAGAATGGATAAGTATATAGCCAAAGTAAAAGCAAAGCTGAAGAATTTTAATAAAGTGAAGTCAAAAAGTATCCCTTGACTAGACAACAACCGAGCCAATGCTTTAGCCAAATTAGCGTCTGTGACAATAATATAAATTAAAAGGTTAGTTCCTTTGGAGATCCTACATCAACCGACCATTAAAGAGGAAGCCAGTACAATGGAGTTATGCTTGGTACTAATCCTAGGTGCATCTTGGATGGACCCTCTCATCAGATACATCAACGATGGTGAATTACCAGAGTTAAAGTTGGAGAGAAAAAATCTGAAGTACAAGGCAACTAATTTCTAAATCATTGGGGATGTTTTATATAAGAAATGGTTCCTCCTCCCTCTACCCCGATGCGTCCATCCGACAAAGGTGGAATACATTCTGAAATATGTACATGAGGGTTTTTGCTCCAATCATATAGGAGGGAGATCGTTGGCAAAGTGAATAGTCACTTAAGGGTATTAGTGGTCGACCTTGGTAAAAAATGCAACTAGTTATGTAAGAGATGTGACAAATGCCAAAGATATGCCAGGATCCCTCATCAACCTCATCAACCTATGACATCTATTACTTTCCCCTGGCCATTTGAAGTTTGGGGGATTGACATTGTAGGACCCTTACCTAGGTTAACCGACAACTACAATTGTCTTATTATGGCAATCGACTATTTCTCCAAATGGGTTAAGGCAGAGGCCATGATAACCATCACTGAAATAAAGAACTTAAAATTAATTTGGAGGAACATTATTTGTAGGTATGGTATACCCCACACTCTGATCTCGAATAATGGAAAATAGTTTAAGAACTCATCTCTGGAGGCCTATTATAAGAGGGTCAGCATTAAGCAGTTTTTCTCAGCTCCAGGTCGGCCTCAAGTAAATAGCCAAATCGAGGTGACTAATAGAACCATTTTAGAAGGGATCAAGAATAAATTGGAATATGCCAAAGGTCTTTAGACGAAAGAGGTACACGTTGTCCTATGGGCATATAGTACGATGGAGAGAACGCCAATGGGGGAAATCCCATTCATGCCTATAGCTCAGAGGCAGTGATACCTATATAGATTGGCTTATTAAGTAACAGAGTTCAAATATACTGCCTAAAACCAAATGTTGAAGGGAAAAAGTTTGATATGGAACTTAATGAAGAAACGAGAGAGGATGGAGAGATCAGGCATGCTGCTTATCAGCAGAGGACTGAGATATTCTACAACAGAAGGGTGAAGGCTAGGCCACTAGCTGTTGGAGACTTAGTTTTGAAGAAAGCCTGAAAGAATCCGAATAAGCTCCATGAAAATTGGCACGGCCCCTAAAGAGTTACTTAAGAGGTAGTTCCTGGCACTTATCGACTTAAAATTTTAGAGGGAGAGCCATTTTCCAACCCTGGAACACTAATCATCTAAAGAGATATTACCAATAGGATTTTGTAAAATTTTGTTTGATCATTGTATGAGAGTTGTATTAAAAAATCAATAATGATTAATGAAAAATCCCCAGTGTTAACTCATATTCTTTCTTGTATGATTCATCATATTGATGTTTATACTCATCCTGAGCTACAAAACATCTTCTAAACGGTGGAATAACATTAACTCACTCTCGGTGATATGAGAATTCATATGTGGCATACCTCGTCCATAGATTCTTAATAACACTGAGAGGGGGGAACATTGTGAAAACATCACCAAGGTGGTGAAAAACACAAAAAAAATTTGAAAAATCATTTAATTATGGTTTAATTAAACATCATTAATTTGGTGGTATGAAAGTCAAAACTCTCAAAATGACGAGACGACAATGTAGGACGAGACAATGCTCATCCTCACACTCTTAAAAAGACGAGTTGGAACTTGTGCTCAAACACCATTAATTTGTTGCATTCAAATTTAAAAAACATTTAATTATGGTCCATTTAAACATCATTAATTTGGTAGAGTTAGAGTCAAACTCTCTCAGCCGAGATGACAGTGTAGGACGAGATGATGCTCATCCTTACACTCTCAAAACGACAAGAGGGGACTTATGATAAAACAGCATTAATTTGGTGCATTCAATTTTGACAATCATTTAAGTATGATTCATTCAAAAATCATTTAGTCATGGTTAATTGTGGTTAATTGAGCTCTCGGCTTTGGACGAGAGCATACTTGACAAACTCAACATCATTGATTTGGTGACATCTCCTTTAATTAATAATTTGGGTATAATCTTATGACTCAAGACTGGGGAGAATTCAAACATACAAATCGAGAAAGATAAGGAAAGCACAGATATGAGGCAATACTTCATTCAATTAAATATTCATTCAGTACATTCATTACATAAGATTGTTTTAATAATAAAAATGGAACAAAATAAAGGGTGTTGGCCACAGATGACCACCCTACAAACTGGTTCATTGGTAGAAGCCAGCACTCCAGCACCATCCTCGGTTAGATCATCCTAGATAGTATAAACATTGTTGATATTACCATAAACTAGGACCTCGGACATTTATTTATCTTTCTCAGCTGGGGACAGGCACTCAACATAGTCTAAAGCCGAGATCAATAAGGGGTCTTCCAAGTCAGGGGCCTCCAACTCAGGACGGATGGATGAGATGACCCCAGCAAACTTAGTGAGGACCCTTTGTAGTCCGTATTGATACCTCTTTCAAGGTAATCCACTCCAAAGCTACCAAATTCATCAGATGATTTATAGGCATCGATGGCATTGTCCTCAATTTTCTTTATCGCCTCGAGAGAGAGGGCCTCGAGAGAGAGGGCCTCGTCCTTGATTTTTTGAATAGTCTCGATCGAAAGGGCCTCATCCTCAGCCTTATACAAACTTGTAGCAAGGTCAGTGACGTGTTTCACATCCTGAGCAGTCAACTCTCCATCATTAGCCTTCAATTCGTTGGCATGATCCAGCTTGACCCGATCAAGGGTCTTCTTGGTCTTCCTTAGCTTTCTCTTCAGGTTAGCCACGTCGAATTTTCACCTTCTTGAATCTTGGAATAATTTTCAGTAACCCATTTTGTGGTAGAAGTAAAGGCGCACACAGATCGTAAAAAGAGGAAAATGATAAAGTGTCAGAATAGAGCAATGTAAAAATTGGACAAGACGAGATTAAAGTAAAGATGAAATCAATACCTGTGCAAGATAATGAAGACCAAAGTCGTAGATCTTTAAGGGGTGAATCTTCCCAATGAACTCGTAGTCCCCCTTAGAAGGGATAACAAACATGGCAGCCCTCGACCTCAGCATTGATGGAATCCCTGAGTCAGGACATGCCTTCAACTGGGCTATGTTGGATACCCTGAAAGTATCAAAATCATGCGACGGAAAGCCACCAGAAGAGCTCAGCACATATATGGAAGGGGTGGGGATTTACTCTCTGCCTTTGCTCACGCTCTCGATGAGCATCTGAAGGAAGAGTGGCTCCTTTCTTTTGTGACCGACCTCAGCAATGGTCATCCCACCAATAGTAGTCTTCTTTTAGGTTTGCTTACCTCTATTCTTGAGTAAAACACCTTTGAGACTGGGGGTCGTCATGTTCCAAAGGTTGTTCAAAATATGAGGAGGACGATCTGCAAATGAGAAACAAAGATGATTATTTATAAAAATTAAAGATGATAATGGACTTGTGAACAGAAAAGTGTAGTAACTCACACAACTTTCCTAAGGAGCCAATCCCCAAACCAGTCTCCTATAGAAAGTTAAGAGTCATGAGATCCTTAAACTTAGGAAGGGAACCTTCCTTTCCTTAACTCTTCAAATACTCAAACCTCTCCCTGTCATCAATACTGAGGTCGGGATTAAGCTTGGCCGACATGGAAGGGTTTTCCTAATTACAGGGAACTCTCGGCTCATCCTCAGATGGGTCAGCATCGGCCAAAAATTCCTTCCCCTAAAAATGAAGAAAAATCTCAATTTTTAGTGATGAATGGATGTTTGGGTGACCTGAATGATTTTATTATTAGGTTTTTTAGCCTCTAGGTGGTAATAGCTGGGTAGAGTCCTTAAGGATCAGACGTTATAGCAAGCTTTGAATATTTTGATTGAAGGGTCGTCTATGTACTTGTTCATCCATAAGGAGACGTATCCGAGTATAATTTTACAATAATTGGAAGCTAATTGAGATGGAGCAAGTCCTAAAATAGAAAAAATAGCTCGGATAGAAGTAGGGAAAGGGAGTCGAACGTCGACCATAAACATTTGATCGTAAATGATGACTTCACCTTCTCAGGCGCCATATACTCTCTCATCCTCGTCTGGGACATGCATAATGATGTCAAACTTAATTCCATACAAATGTCTCTAAAGTAGCAGTTCGGACTCGCTTACAGTAGATTGAAAAGCCTCGGTATATGTATAATTAACTGGCTCCTCAGCCTCAAAGTCTTCATCATTGGTAGGAGCTCCAGTAGGTGGAAACCTCTCTTGGAATTCACTCGTAGTCATGAATGAAAGAGGAACAAAAGTTGGAGGAATAACAACGTTAATGGTCGGCTTAGCCGAATTCGAAACAACTTGAACTGAAGAGTCATCATGGATGGATAACTCTTCATTATCAGACATGATTTAGATAGAAGAGTCATCCTGACTAAACGACTCGGCTTGACTAGAATATGAAGTTCGAGATAAGCTCTTGGCCACCTCATATCCTATAGGATGTGTGGGAGATACTCTCATGGCCTCTTCAAATGAATCCCTACTCTCGGTTGGGGAAGAGGACGAGTTAGGCATCTCATTCCTACAGACCTCAGATGATGAGGGTAAAATGGTTTTTAGAGGAATGGGAAATATAGGGCGAGTAAAGTCAACCCCGACTCTACATCGAGCCTCATCCTCCTCCTTAATTCTTTAGATGTCTTGGAAGTATCTCTCCCTGAGTGTGGGATATTGTTCGGCTAGTTCATAGAGGATCTTTAACATTCAAAAGGCTGAGGCTTAACTAGGAAAAAATAAAGGTGAAAAGGGACAAACAATTTATTATTTGACCAACATTGACCTAAAGATCAAAATGGGGAAATGAAACGTTCTTATCAAGAACTCTTAAGAATAATGGCATGAATGCCACCAGAGAAGATGATTGAAGAAGCTCCGGTGACACAAGAAGTGGACAAAAAGAACGAAAAAAGGTGAGAAAACCAAAAATTCCTATTCTAGCCCTAAAACCTCCAATAACAGCCTTTAAAATACCCTAAAACCACCAGCTTAACTGTCTAAAAACCTTAAAATTCATCAAAAATTTGAAAAATCTTAAACTATCTTCAAAGCGGTAAAATCTTGAAAAAGATGGATGGAGGAGGTTACCTAGAAAGAGTGGCAGAACGAAGAAGAAAATTGAACTCTAAAGTCTAGGCTAAAAAGGCCTGAACGGGAGAAGGGAGATACTAATTTTAGAGAGAGAAATAGCTTGCGCGTGAAGAAGAATAAGTAAAGAAGAGAAAATGGTTTTCAAAACATTTAAATACCTATAATCATTGTGCACAACTTCCAAGGTGGTCATCATTAGGACACAATACCATAAGGCAAACTTACAACTGTCATTCTTGAGCCACATCCCAATCTATAGGATGGCTTCCAAGTGTGAGTTCAAGGTTTATATTTAATGTTCCAGAACTAACATGTGAAAGAACATTAGACAGAAATCAACAACATCTCATCAGGAGAATCTCATCAATGCCTACCCAAAGATGCATTATCCCCCAGCCTTCAATTCACATTGAACACTAAGGGCTAGGGGGTGATTGATATACCAAGTATAGCCTCATCCACATACTGAAGCCCCTCGGTTAAGTCCGACAAGTGTCAAACCGTTAGTCAGAGGAAGTTATGGCTCGGTTAAGTGCCTCATCCTCACCCTTAAGTCTGAGGTAAGAGGTTTCGTCCTCGTCTTAGGACACACTCAACAATATCAATGTCCTCAGCCTCTACAGTACCCTTAGCCTCATCCATCACTTGGAAGATGAGGGTCGATCGAAGATAGCTCAGTACAACAGTCATCATATCCTTAGAGTATCCCACTTGACAACTCGGCCTGGCCTAGATGATCGATAGTTGATAGCCGACAGAGCGCGTGGATTGAGGAAAGCGTGGAAGGGTGCACATGGGCTACAGATACCATGTGCACAAAAACGTTATAACGAAATCTCCCTCACACGTGAGGGAATATTTCATCATCATGATCTATGTGTGACAGAGACAAGTGGCTTAATCTCATTAGCTAGAACATTCCACACATGATTGGGGGTACACTGCACCCCCAGGCACTATATATACTTGTCTTCTCCAACATTATAAAGGATCGATAATTGTAAACCCTAACAAATTCTCTATTGAGAGAGAAAGTTAAGTGTGTTGTATCATGAGGCCATTAGAGCCATTTTCATAGTGAAACTAACTCACCCTTACACAGTGGAGTAGGTCAGATGGCTGAACCACTTACTTTATAGTCTCCTTTTCTATTACCTCACCTCCTTCTTTATTTACATTGCTGTATTTTCACCATTGCGGTATCTTCAAAGTTTTATTGGTTTGAGCTCTTACTCATTTACTTGGTGGTACCATGAGTGATATCATCAATAATCGTGGGATATATATATTAGTAAGTTAGGATAGGTCTTTGGGTCAGAAATGAGGTAGATTCTTCCTTTTTTTAAGAAGATAAAGATATGGGAACTTGAGCTACACATGGTTACATGTTGTAATCATATGATTTTAGCGTTTTCTGCCCATGTGTAGGCTAGTGTACGTGTGTGTGTTTTTTTTGGGGGGGGGGGGGGGGATTGTGTAAATATTGGATTTTAAGTTTTAGTCCTTGGTTTGAAAGTTTTATATTTTTTGGTATTAAATATGGGATTCTTCCATGTTTTAGGGGAATTTTTTTTAATTTCATGAAAGTTCAAGGGTTAGGACTATAAATTCTAATTAGATGAAGTCTAGAGGTTTAATTTGATATAAGGGCTGAGTTTAGGGGTTAAGTATAGGTCAAGTTATACTTGTTTGAAAAGTTTAGGGGGTATTTTGGCAAATTTAAAACTTCAGGGTGTAATTGGGGTTAAACAAAGTTATATGTTTAATGATGTAGTTTCATCTTTGTTAGAATATTTTTTGGTTTGAATAATATATAAGGGAGATAATGGAAATTATAATTAGTTATTGATATTAACTGGCTCGATTAAAATGTACGGGTGTTACAATCTACCTATCTAAAAAGAAAATTCATCCTCAATTTTTTCCTTAAAAAAGGTAAGGATATTATTTTCCCACAGACGGTGCCATAATGATGATGCTGTAAATAGCATCACCAGATAAAGAGGTAGTAGAGCTCAAACAAGCATAACAATGGCAGAAAATAACAACATAGATATGCACAAGTAGATGAGGAAAAGAGGAAAAATATACCAATATAAGTGGTTCGACAATCGCCTGCATCCACTGTGTAAGTGAGTGTAAATATCATTATCAGAAGAGGGTTGTAATGGAATTAGCAATACAATCACTCCACTTTCTCTGTCTACTAAAAATGAACCAGAGTTTAGCCTGGGTTTATAACCGAGGACCTTTTACAAGGTAGGAGAAGACACGTATATATAGTGCCCGGGGGGTGTAGTGTACCCTTAGGCATGTAATGAGCATGTCTAGAATGATCTAGCCAATTTAGTGAAGCCACCTGTCACTGTCACATGTAGAGGATGATGATGAAATAATCCATTACATGCTAAGAAGATTTGATCATAACGGTTTGTCCACGTGGGATATGCCATGTTGGGATCTTGTACTGCTCGTACGGTAGATGTCATATGGGGGGTCTTGGCCTAAAGTCTGTTATCCTGATCCCGGTTGAGGCTGAGATGACATTGATGCTGGAGAGGGTCTAGGCCGAGTTGATAAGTCAGTACCCTGATGGTAGTCCTCCTTAGTCTCTGTTATCCTAGTCTCGGATGAGGCCGAGACGACCTTGATGCTAGAGAAGGTCGAGGTCGAGGCACAATATGATGATCTATGAGGCTCAAGCTGAGGCTGAGCTGCTGTATGAGAGCTATGAGGTTGTGGCCATGGCCAACGTCTTCTATTTCGATCCTTAGGCCGAGGACGAGGTCGAGGCACCATGTGATGAGCTATGAGGCTGAGGTCGAGGTTGAGTTGTTGTATGAGAGCTATGAGTTTATGGTCAAGGCCGATGTCTTTTGTTCTGACCCTTAGGCCCCAGGTATCAAGTTCACTGCATGATGGCCAAGGTTGATACCATGATGTCTGATGTTGCCAATAATAGACTGATAATCTTGCAATGATAGGTGCAAATGTAGTCTTGGCTGTACTGATCAGACCGAGGTTAATTAAGTCGTGGCCGACCCTTAACTAGAAGACACTGCTAATGATTAGGATGACCCCCCCAATGATTAAGCCATGGCCGACCCTACTGAGGTCGACCCTTATCTGGACGACCTTGCCAATGATTAATCTGTGGCCGACCCTACAGAGGCTGACCCTTATCTGGATGACCTTGCTAATGATTAAGCCGTGGTCGACCCTACTGAGGTCGACCCTTATCTGGATGACCCTGCCAATGATTAAGTTATGGCCAACCCTATTGAGGCCAACACTTATCTGAATGACCCCGCCAATGATTAAGCCATGCCAACCCGACTGAGGCCGACCCTTATCTGGACGACCCTTCCAATGATTAAGTTGTGGCTAACCCTACCAATGATTAAGTTATGGCCGACCCTATTGAGGCTGACCCTTATCTGGATGACCCTGCCAATGAGTAAGTCGTGGTCGACCCTATTGAGGTCGACCCATATTTGGATGACCCTACTGATGATATGTGAGGATCATATGACGACTCGACCGTGAGATGTAATGCCAGTCGTCCTAAGAGACGAGGGTACATTTTGCTCATATCAATTCCCATATAGCTTCTTAATGATTTTGATGTTCCCAAAGTATTTTTACCAGGACAATTTATTTATTCGTGAGGATTCTCATGTGACGGTCTAAAATCTAAAATGGGGTGTTCTTCAAACTCGTGGTTGGGTTGAACAAAGATTTCCTTCCATGTAATGACATGGGATGGATCAAGAATATACCAAAGTAATTGGGACACATGGAATACATTATTAATATTGGATAACTCCACTGGTAATTCTAACTGATAGGCTACAGAGCCAATGCATTTAATAATAGTGAAGTGTCCAATATATCTTGGTGCTAGTTTCCCTCTCTTTTCAAAATATAAAGTCCCTTTTCGAGGAAAAACTTTTAGAATTACCCTATCGAAAACTTAAAATTCTAGTGGCTTTCGACGATGGTCTGGAAAACTCTTCTGGCGATCTTGGGTTGTTTTGAGTCTCTCTTTAATCTGATGTATCTTCTTAGAAGTTTCTGGGATTATTTTGGGACCAAATTTCTTGTAATTTTCTTATTTAGTCCAACATACGAGCGATCGGCATGGGCTTCTATACATGGCTTCGAATGAGGCGGCTTTGATACTTATGGGTAACTGTTGTTATATGAAAACTCAATTAGTGGTAAATTCTCACTCCAATTATTGGGCATGTCTAACATCCAAGGTCGTAACATATCTTCTAAAATTTGAATTGTACATTCAGATTGTTCATCTCTCTGGGGATGAAAGGCGGTACTCAAATGAAGTTTAGTACTCATTGCGGCTTAAAGTTCTTACCAAAATTTTCCTACAAAATGGGAATCTTAATCTAATAATATGGATCGAGGAATTCCATGTAATCGGATAATTTCTCAAATGTAAAGTTTGTTGAGATTTTGAAAAGAATCAGGGATTTTTACTCATAGAAAATGGGCAGATTTGGTGAGTCAATACACTATCACACAAATGGAGTTATATCCTTAGTACTTGCGAGGTAGTTCATTAACAAAATCCGTGGTGATATGATCCCATTTCCATTCCATAATTGGTAAAGGTTGGAGAAGTCCACCGGGACACTGGTGTTCTATCTTTACCTACTGATAAGTAAGACATCTTCTCACAAAGTTCTTAATGGCATTCATTATATTTGGCCACCGATAGTGTTTCTTCAATGCATGATAAATTTTAGTACTTTTGGGGTGAATCGTAGATTTAGAACGATGGGCTTCTTGTAATAATTATTCTCGTAAGGATGATTGCTCAGGCACATGCATTCTATTTCTAAATCATAATCTTGCTTCCTTATCATAGGAGAAGTCTCGTGTTCTAGGCTGGGATTATTGTTCAATTATAAAAGGATCTTAGGGTTGTTGTGATAGAATCTTCTTTCTCAGATTTGGATAAGCAATTATGTTAGAGAATTTTAAGAAAGGCGGGGTTGGTTGAAGATCATATTTCTCTACGATAACAACAATATCATAAGAGATTAAGGTCTAAAGTCTCCCAGTGGGGTTACGGCTTAAAACATCGGCTACCACATTACCTTTTCTCGGATGGTTTGTCTAATTTAAACCTATAATTTTCAAAAAATTCCATATAACGTCATTGTATCAGATTAAAATCCCTTTGGGTGAAGATATATTTTAAGCTTTTATCATCTAAAAATTCTTGAAATTCTTCACCATATAAGTAACAATGCCATATCTTTAAAGCAAAGACCACAATGGATAATTCAAGATCACGTACAGGATAATTACATTCAAGAGTCTTGAGTTGTCATAACCCATATTTCACTACTCTTCCTCTTTGCATCAAAATTCAACCTAAGCCTTGCAATGAGGCATCGGTATATACATCATAACTTACATCACTAGAAGGAATAGTTAGGACAGGGGTAGTAGTTAATTTTGTAAGAGCATATTTTTTCTCATTTTTCAAATGGCTTAAGCTTACATTTATTTTTGGCATATCTTTTTACCATTTGATTTGAGCCAAGACAAAGTCCGAATATTCAACATCTTCAACGTTCAAGCATCTCTATATTTTGAAGGTATAATGCTTTAGTGTTTGAATTTATTCCTTAAATTTATTTTAGGATAATCGTGTTTACTAAATCTGGAAACGGGATTTTTTTTTTAAATCGAGAAATTTTTTTTTGTATTTAAAAGTATTTTTTTAAATGTGAATCTAGTTCAAACGAGATGGTAATATCATTCAAACGAAAATGGTATCTCGTTTGAAGGGTTCGTTAGAAGGCTACTTCAATCGAACTTCTCATGATATCTTACTATTTTTATCTTTTAGATGTCGTTAGAAGCGAGGCATATCTCATTCGAATGAGATCATAATCTCGTTAGAACGACAGTGCATTTTCTTTAAAATGACGCCACCGCCTCAAAATTTGTGAGCGTCCTATAAATACCTATTTCATGTTTGATTTCATTAAGACGTTTACCAGAACTGATTCTGCATATTCTTTGCAAAAGTTTTCAACCTTTTATTTTGAGAAAATCTTTTTGATTCACAAATCATCACCTCCAAGATTTATTTGAGTCAATCAAGTTTAAACCTTATAGCTTGTATCTTGAATACAACTCTTATGGAAAGAGTTTATCCACGACTGATCTTGTGATACTAGAGGGAATTTACTGCTGACAACGAAAGGCTAATCGGTGGATACCGAGCGTGAAAGGCCACATGTGAACAACTCTGGATGGAGACGTATTCTTTAGAGATTTTTTAGGCACTTCGTATTAAACTTGTGGCAGTTATCAACTAGTTAGTAAGTCGATAGTCTTGTAAACTCTCTAAAGTGTTGAATGGAAAAAAGGATTTACCCGAAAGGGTTTTTTTCTTGAAACTTTATCTTTGATGAATGCATGATTTATTTTATCATCGTTATAACCTAGATACATATTTAGGATAATAATATAAAATTTGGACTTATGTGTGTTAGACACTTAATTATAAAAAGTATCGATTTAGATCGAGATAGTGCACTCTCAAATTTGTTCTTCAATATTTGGAATGCTTGATTGCATTCGGGAGTCCATACAAATAATACTTCCTTCCTAGTTATATTTAGTAGTGGGAGAGTAATTCAAAAATATCCTTCTATGAAGAGGCGGTAATAACCTGCTAATCTAAGAAAACTTTTTATGTTAGTGACATTATCTAGAATGGCTTGAATTTTAACTCGGTCAACTTGGATTCCATTATAAAAAATCACATCTCCTAGGAATTTTGATTCTTTCCTCGAGAAGTTACACTTGAATTGTTTGCCATACAATTTATGGTTTCTAAAAGTGCCTAATTCCGTTAAACCAAAAGACATTACAATAAATTTGAAATGTCCATAACGGGTTTTGAAAAAAAAAATGAAATATTTTATTCTCTTACTCGTAATTGATGGTAATAAGATCATAAATCTATTTTGGAAAAGAATTTTGCTCCTCTAAGTTGATTGAATAAATATCCAATTCTGGGTAAATGGTATCTATTCTTAATTGTCATTAAGTTCATAATAGATACCATAAGATTAACTATCTTATTCTTGTTCATAAATAACACAGGTGCTCCCCCAGGAGATAACTAAGGTGAATAAAACCTTTTTCAAGGAGATCATCTAGTTGGGTACGAAGTTCACAGAGTTCTAAAGGAGCCATTCGATACAGTTGGATCAAAATAGGAAACGTGTTTGGATAGAGATTAATGATGAATTCTATTTTTTGGGAAGGGGGTATACCTAGAAATTATTCCGGAGAAACATCCTGAATTGTTCCAAAATTCTAAGAATTAAGGAAAGAGAGGAATTTTGAATTTGGGACGTTGAACGTTCGGAATGAACAGTTCCTTGAAACATAAAAGATCCATTTTCTTAATCTCGAGAATATATTCTCTTTGTATTACAATGGATATAAGAATTATGTTTTGACAATACATCCATTCCGATAATAATATCGATCCATAAATATCTAAAATTATCAAAATTACAAAGAGCGGACTTAAATCTTAGCTAAATTTTACAATTTTTATACTCTTGGTAAATCTATTTCCAAGGGAGTAGTTAGAGATGTAGGAAAATTTTCTAAAACTCTATCTAGTTTATGGCTTATGAATGAATGTGTTAAACTAGAGTCAAATAAAATATGAGCGGTAAAATTATGGAAGAGTATTGTACCTTTTATCACATCATGTGAATTCTATGTAAGAAGTATGGCACAATTCTTTTTGTGGCGAGGGACTGGTTCAGGTTTCCTAATAGTATTAGGCCTACACTGAATTTGAAAATGATGGGTTTCTTGAATTCTCAAAGGATTTCCTGGTTGATAACAGATTGTGGAAGGGTTCAACTTAGGGCACTAGAGGCGAATATGCATTCGTGATAATGAATAAAAGGATAGGTGGTACTATGAAGGATTTTGGAATAAACTTGCCCACTCGAATTAGGATAAGGTTGGGTACAAGGTCAAGGTAAAGTTCTAACAACATAATTGTTTATGGGAATAGGGGGAATGCACATAAACCGAGGAATGTCATTAAATAATTGACATGACTTCAATGAGTTATAAAAAATCTCAAATATACAAAGGGCTGATAGAAAATTTAATTTGTAGGTGCAGTCCTCTCTCAAACTATTTGCATTTCTTTATCTCATTATCTATATACTCGGCTGCATAGCAGGATAATTCGATAAACTTGGCTTCATACTGAGCCACATATAAACTTTCTTGTTATAACCTTAAGAAATTTATGATTAACTCGTCTCTTTAGGTCTCGAGAAAGTACATTTTAAATAGATTTCTTTAAATTATACCTAGGTAAAAGTAGCTATATTATGGATTCGGGCTATAGTTTTCCACTAGATACCGACTTCACCTTCAAAATCTAGGATACCAAGGTTAGTTGGAGATTAGAAATGATTCCTACCCCATTAAATATTTTGTAATCTAACGTATCCACTTAACATCTTTACTAGAACCTGGATTTCCTATAAATTGAGGGGGTCATTGTCGTAGAAGTTTGTTGACAGCATTCATTCGATAAGTCTCATCTGAAATTTCTTCTGGAATCGGGTGTGGAACCTATTGTTGTTGAGATAGAGATGCCAATTCTTGAAGGCATCACATAATACATTCAGTGTGGATCTTCTCATTTCGAGTTCCGGTAGAAGGAGTTCAAGTGCTAACCATCCTAAAAGATCATATAACAATTTCAAATGTGTAAGAAAACATAGGATGTAAAACAACCTTAGATATATTATACAATGGAATTTAGATTAGTATGTTATATCTGCATTACCTAATTTCACACAAGTTAGAGTTAGTCATCCTAAGCTAGTAGTCCGGCGCACAATGTACACTACTTTATTCACTTATTTTACACTAGGAGGGATATTTTAGTTTGGATTTTCCTAATTGGGAACTACGATATCTCTTTTGGAAGGATCAGTGTCGAGAACAACAGAGAAATCGCGTGATTAAGAAGGGTCATCGTCTATAGAATCACTAGAATTTGAGGAAACCCTGATGAGTTCACCGTTCGAAGTATCTTCAGGATGAATCGAAATAGGTGGTTGTGCATTATCCAAAGCAAGATTAATTACCTCTTGTAAAATAATCGGATCATCAACATAGCCAGGCATTTTTTTAAGACTTGGGGTTCTCCGGAAACACGATTTGTCAAGACTAATCATTTCACACTACTCATGGAATCAAACCATTTTTAATCAATTATCCTAATCATTGCATTAAGGCATATAAAGGCCTCCTCTTGAATTGTAGTATCCCGTCGATCGTTGGGTACGATGTCTAAACTAAATAGGAGGGAATCCCACGTATTCATGCTACAAAATGAATTTATTATATGAATATATTAAGAAGTTACAAAAAATGAAAAATAACTAATATGCTATGAAAATTTCCCTACATAGGAATCTACACGGTGTACCATTATTTTTTAAAACACGCTTTAATGCCAATGTGTCTCACACTGTTCTTTTTTTTGCTATAAATGTACATGAGAGTAACAAAGAAACGAATTAAAGTTAAGGTGGAAAACAAAACTTTATTCATTAAATAATGTCGCAAACTTATTATAATACAACCACATGGGCAAATTACATTTTATTCTTAAACTAGAAAATAAAGTAGGTCATCGAAAATTTCCACTCCTTGCTCCCATGCTCTTTAGTCTCCACCCATATAGTTAAATAAGCAAACATGTAACCCATGTATATCACAAAAAGGTAGGGGAGACTCTCCTCTTTCTCCTGGGATATCTGTAGGAAAAAAGAATTAACACAAATGTTCTAAGAAGATCTTACCAATTTTATAACAAATTATATTTAGATAAAAGCTTAGAGTGTGTGTATAGTTCACTGTTTGGTATAATTACATGGTAAAAATTGTATAATAAGAAAGCCAAGGAATTTAAGATAATAATTCCATACTTACCAGATTATAAATTTGTATAAAAATAAACAAAGTGTCATCAGTATAATCAAATTATAATCAACCTAAAATATTTGGAGAAAAATAACCGGCTAGGCACACAATCAAAGTGGCACTCATACGTATGTAGCTAAAAACTAGGCCCTCAAACATCTGAGACCCCAGGCCAAGTAGAAAAATTTTGTGGGACAACATGACACTTTATTCCCTAGTTAATACTAATGTTTCTTTCAATAAATAATATGCACAAAGGTGCGGGGTGAACTGATTCAATCATTACAATGATTCTTATGATACCAATTATTAGATGAGAAGGGTTAAAATTAATCCTATTGATCGTAATTAAAAGTAACAAGAGATATGATAACATATTAGTGTGGTAATTTCTACACATATTAGGAATCAAGTAGGGCTATCACATAGTGATATCAATAGTAGTAAAACAAGTACACTAAAATTTACTATTAAATGGGTAAAACCTACTTGCACGTAGTATCAGACGAACTCAAGTATGATTGAAGAAGAGATCGAGAGGGGCTTATACTTGATTATCTATACACAAATAATTTTTTAAGATAGTGTGGTTAATAATAATGTTGGGTCAGTGAAAATAACTGAAAAAGTGTGTTCGTTATAATTTAGGGGCTAATTTGTAAATATTTTAAGGGCTTAATAATCTAAGGCTTAAGATAAAATTTGAAGCTTGGTGTACAGAATTTTTACTCAAAATTTAACAAAGTATATGTAGAAAAAATTTGAGTTTAAAATTCATAACTTGAAAAAGTCAGGGGGTGAATTTGTAATTATATGAAAATATTTATAACTTAAAACCCAAATTTTCTATAACTTGAGCTAGGATTGGTCAAACACTTCCTTACCTTATACTAATTTGACCCAAAAAAATTAATAAAAATAATGAAAATAAATAAATAAAAACTGATTGGCCACGCACCCTCACACGCTTGGTCAAGGTTTCTGGTTGAAAAGTTCATCTTCAACCTCTCGAAAATTGACTTAGGTTTTGAAAAAACTTTGATTATGAATAATTCTTGATTCTCTTAACCATTTGAGATGATTCCTAAACTAATCCAACCTATTTTTTCATAAGGAGTCCAAAAATATAACTTTTATTAATTGAGGTTCAGTATTCATCGAGTTATAAATATAATGTGTTTTTCAGAAAAATTGACCAAACTTTCGAATCTTTATTGAATATGGAAATGGTTTTTATGCATATGGTTGGGTTTCTTTTATCCTAAGGTAGGTTTTGGTTTTGATTTGAAGGATTGAGGTGGTTTGGTTAGGGAGAATTTAAAGTTTTTAGTTTTTCAAAACAGAAAATACTTTTGAAAAATTGAGGTTCAAAACGTATGATTTTTTGAAAATGATCATTGTCCTTGAGATTTTGGGATCATAAGAAATCTATTCCTCACATTAAAGTTGTTTCAGAGTCAAGGAATCAAATTTCACCATTAAAGCTAAAGCTTTAATGAAGTTTTTAGTGGGTTTTTCGAACGAAAGTAGTTTCAGACGTAAAACCTTGATTTTTTTTTATTTGTATGATCCTAATAACAAGAAGACAATTGGAATTGAAGAAACAAGTTTTGCCACATAAAATGATAGTATACCAGTTTGGAGGGAAAAATATAAAGTTTGGGCCGATTTAAAGGGTGAATATTGATGGTATTTTTGGGGTATTTATTGTATGAGGGGAGGGGAGGTCATTGGAGTAGAAATGAGGTAGATTCTTCTGTTGTTTAGGAAGATAAAGATGTGGGAACTTGAGATACACATGATTACATGGTGTAACCATGTGAATTTGGCTTCTTCTACCCATGTGGAGGCTGATGTGGGGAGGGGGTAATGTATAAATTTTGGATTCTAAGTTTCAGTCCTTAGTTTAAAGGTTTTATATTTATTTGGTATTAAATATGGGAATTTTTCAAGTTTTAGGAGTATTTTTTTAATTACATGAAAGTTCAAGGGTTAAGACTATAATTTTAATTAGTTGAAGTCTAAAGGCTTAATTTGATATAAGGGATGGACCTAGGGGTTATGTATAGGCCAAGTTTTATTTATTTTAAAAGTTCAAGGGGTATTTTGATAAATTTAAAACATCAAGGGTTATTTGGGTATTAAATAAAGTTATAGGTTTAATGATATAGTTTCATCTTTGTGGATATTTTTGGGTTTGAATAACATATAAGGGAGATAATTAAAATTTTAGGTAGTTGTTAATACAAACTAGCTCAATTAAAATGTAGGGGTGTTACACTCCTTTAGCTAAGTAAGAATGCAGCCGACCTGGGATGATCACCAGCGACAATCCTTTTTTTCATCAACTAAATTTTATAGAGATCAACAAAGTTCATGTTCTGGTTGTAAGGAGGTCTCTTCTTGATCTTAGCTGCTTTGAAAAAAAGGAGATTAAGAATGAAAAAGAAAACACAGTACAGAAATGCAATTGGGATCTAACCTATTGGCCCCTCATATGTTTCACTCTCAGAAAGGGGGATAAGTTTCTTTTTTTTTTATAGTGATACCGTGATCGCAACATTCTTTATTAAAGTAAGGAAAGTTAACCACCAAGGCCTGATTGTCTAACCTCGTATTCAAGTAATAAATATTTCCATTGTTCGATGCCTATCGATAACAGTACTAATATCGTCTATGGAAAGATTATTCCTCCACAACTCGTTGATACAGTGAACCCCATTAACGATCCTCCAGGTATTTAGAGCGACATGGGCTGGGACCATGTCAAAGTACTTGTAGAACTCAAAAAATAATCGATTTAGGGGATAAGTTACCCATACTCAGCTATGAAGTTCAAAGGTAGTCAATGGCCTTTAGGAAGTTTACAAAGCTCACATGGGTCTTCTATATAGTCAAGTTTGAACTTTTCTATAATATTTTCGTCAATGACATGAACCATTTTTTAGGAAGGATGACAACTCAAAATTAGAATCAAGGAAAGATATGGGGAAGTGCAAGAAAACGGAAAAAAAGGAGTCAGAATGCTTATAATGAAATGGAAGTAATGAAAAGCCCTTCTCCAAATGCTCAGTTTTTAAAATCAAGTGGAAAGAGAGATAACTATTGTTTTGTGGTATATAACGACTTCACGATTCCCAAGAATGATAATTACAAACTTACACGCACGAAATCTGAAACAACATGTGACAGCTACCAAAGAGGAAACTATATTTCCACAAGGCTAGGTAAAGACATCAAAATTACAAACATTCCCTTGGGGAACACAAAAAATAAGAAGTTTTTTTCAATTTCTGAGGCAGTTACCGAATTTCCCTCCGACCAAATGAGAAGCCCAACTACTCATGTAGAGTGTGGAGACTCTTCAAGCATCAACAGACGAGAAGAGCCACAAGGGCCAATGACCTCAAAGAACCCTTAGAGTTTGGAGGCAAGTATGAGGTTAATAATTTCATTTGCACCTTCTCATCCATGTGTGACCAACCCACGTGCAACTATGATTAATTAATACTCCTAGTATATGAAGAACTATTCAACAATATCACTTGTAATGAATGATCATAATCATAAATAAGTTTGAACTCTTAAGGATAACCATTAATGGGGCTTTGCACTTTCCTAAGATGCCTTATAAATGTAAATGCAATCCACACGAATGGGGAATGCATTATTGTAACATCGCATAGTACTACAACTCTGTCGACCCGAGTTCTTCTTGAATAATAAATAACAAACCTAAACACTTAATGGACGTAAGCACGTTGCTGAACCATATACATATTGCATTATGTGTGTTATTTTATTCTCTTTCTCTGTTTGGTTTGTAAGCATTGAATAAAATTACTTGTAGAAAACTATCACCTACATATATAATCAAATATTCTCCCAAGAGTATTTATCCAATCAATAAACTCACCCCCTTATATTCTTCCTTCAAGCTTTAGAATTTAAAGTTTGATATTGAATTTTTTTTAAACATTGGCTCCTTCCAACTTGGTTGTGTAGAGGAACCTCTTCATTATGAGCATGGTGAAAGGGGTTAATCTCCTCGTCATCATTGAATTGTTTATTCTCAGAACCATGACGTGATTCGTCATGTTTTGAAGGTTCACATCATTGTAAATGCTTCTAAAAATACTACATTTGACTCCTTAGATAATCCAATTCAATGTAAAAAAGGTCTCGTTCACATACCAGTGCATTAAAATTTAGGGCCACGACGAAAATGGTTGACGATCATAACTAAACCTTTGATACCAAGTTGACATCTGATTTATCAGAAGGGAAGGAGAGAACACAAGTGAACACTTAAAGTAGCACACTCATACTCACTTGGAAACCACCAAAGAGAATGAAAAACACTCACACCAAATGGAATGAACCAAAATGTTAAACAAGAACACTTGTTCTTAGAAATTTTAAATAATCACATTAAATCTACCTTGCTTCATACTTTCTTAACACTTATATAGGGCTCCATAGAATATCCCTCTAACCATATGTACATATATAATAATTAATAATGAACATAAAAATAATAAAATAATGAATCACACAAAAAAGACTAGGTTCAAAGAACTAGTGGAAACCAAAAGTACAGTCTTAAAATTTAATATATGCTCATGAGCATGCCTTTTTTGTGTACAGTGAATTAGGATATGGGATGTATAGTATATAAAATATACAAAAGTTAGGAATACAACCCCAAAAATGGTTAGTTATTTGTGCCTTTGTAGATTGAGTTATAATAATTTTCTCAAAGTGTATTTTTGTTGACTACACCTACCCAAGAATGACTTTTGAGATGCTCAATTATTAACTAATTACTTTTCTTGTGAGTTTAGGGACTTGGGGACTTCACGTATATTGGTGTTAGTTAAAAAAATTATGGTCATATTGAATATATTGGTACTAATTAAAATGTTGCACCTAGTGCGCAAGGCTCTTGCTTAATTGCGGCAAGCCTTACCTCCATACATATGTGGAGAGGTTGCTTCCATGTCTCAAATCCGAGACAAATCGTAGCTTGGGCGAAAGCACTTGCCATCGGACCAAGGTACGACCTCTATATTAGTATCAATATAACATATAAATATTTAAGTGAATATATGTTTCTATAAATATGTGAGGTGCGTATATATATTAATATAATATATAAAGTTATGTTAATTTATATGCCAATATACCTTTATAAATAAGGAAATGTATTAACAATTATAATATATAAATATTTACATTTATATAAGTATTTATTTAAAATATAAAATATATATTAATATTTACATTATATATATATATATATATATATATATATATATACGGAAGAAAAGTTTTAAAAAGTACAATGATTAGTGATTTATTGTGAAAATAGCTTGCAGGCCACGCATTGCGTGGCCGTAAAATGTTACTTTTAAAAGACTTACATTGTGAAAGAGAATATAGTTAATGCATGTTGAAAAATATTTATCATAGTAGAAGGAACACACTTATTTAATGTGATATTTATATATAAAAAATGCCACTGACCGGAGTGAGACTGTTGTTGACCTTGAACATAAAAAGATTGAAATGATGGTTTGAACATACTCTATTTAAATTTCTATACATGAACCTCCTAATACATGAACTGACTAAATGCATGTCTTAACCACATATGTGTCTACATACATGAACCAACTAAATGCATATATTGACCATATACATATGTGTCTACATTAATCTAGATAATACAAAATTAATAAATGGTTATCACGTTGATGAAGTGCACATGTGTTGTCATATGGGGGCGACAAATGTCGACGTCGTGTTGTGATATTAACATTATATATATGTATAGACTAGCATGTAACTCGCGCGATGCACGGGAGCATATAGTTTTTTCTTGTCTACTATACTTCTATACCTAAATATTGCAAAGCACTAATTTAAAGAGCACGTCGTAATGTTTGATACTCACATTTATTGATTTTCATACAAAACAATAAACAAACTTAAAATTGTTATCACCTTAAAACAAAATGTAACAATGATTTTTATTTCCACATTATAATTATGGAATGATAACTTTTTCCTAATGCTAGACTGAATTAGTTTTTTTCCTTTGATAACTATTGACGACAATTGCACGACGATTTGTCGCGGTACATTCCAAAGTTTTGTGATTGGATTAATATTTGCCAAAAATATTACAAAAAACTTAGAATAGAAGATTGTATTTCTTTGAAGAATGCAAGGAAAATATCATATCTCATTTTGGGAGAAGATTATAAAAAATATGACAAAGGGTTAAATAAAAAAGTAAGAGTTTAAATAAAGAAGATTCTACTCGGATAAGGTACGGGACGTTAACATTGCATACTGTTTATATTCACATATAGAAAGCCAATGAATTTAACCTCACATTTTATTAAAAATATCAATAGCCAATTCAATTTCATAAATTACATTAACATTCCCTACTCACAATTTAAACCTAACTAATAAAAAAATTGTCCCTTGACATGACACGTGCATTAAGGCACAAAAAAAATATAAAATCAAATTTCATCAATAAAAATAAAAAAAATAAATATAAAAATAGTTGAAACTTTAACACAAAATCCAACAAACAACAACCTTGATAAAAGTAGAAAGTGTAAGAGAGTAGTCCAGATTTGGGGAAGCACCGCGTTGAGCGTGTTTTAGACTTGAGCAATGTTATTACGCCTACGTATACGTCTCTTTGCAGAATCAAAGTCTGCGTAGTTTGAGGGTCCGTATGATGTGCCAAAAAACTAGATTCTTGGGTGGTTTGGGTGTTTTGGGTGCACGAGGGGTGCTGAATTCGGTAAGATGCTATCACACGCCCATATACCATATAAAATATGTAAAACTCATAATAAAACTATGAAAATTCACTCGTCACTATCCAACCCGTTATGAATCTCAAGAGGTTCGTTGTTGAGAAGAGTTATATTTTCTCTCCCTACCTTGCCCCCAAGACCATCATCCCACTAAATGAGGAGAAACCCTCTTTTATAGCCAAAATACCTTAAGTGGGGATTGACATATGTTATCTTTTCTATGGAGCCAAGTGTACAATATTTGTGGTGTCACTTGTCACAATATATGTGGTGGTATCTCAAATAATTAATTTAAAATTACTACTAGAGTATTGTCTAGTTTAATCTGTCAAACTCGTGGTATATGCAATATATTAGTCACGAGCAATAATATTGTATCCAGTGTAATACCCGAATATCATTAGTAGGGGTGTGCACGGGTCGGTTCGGTTCGGTTTTGGACCGCAATTCAGACCGAACCGATCGGTTCGGTTTTGGAAAAAATCATACCGAAACCGAACCGACGATGAAAAAAACCGCCGGTTTCGGTTCACATCGGTTTCGGTTCGGTTCGGTTTTAACCGATTTTCAGTTTTGGTCGGTTTTTT
This sequence comes from Sambucus nigra, assembly GCA_949130495.1. Lineage (NCBI taxonomy): Eukaryota > Viridiplantae > Streptophyta > Magnoliopsida > Dipsacales > Adoxaceae > Sambucus > Sambucus nigra. The sequence goes on along the minus strand of OX422213.1, from coordinate 212,009,411 downwards.
GTAGGTCGGTTTTCGGTTTTGGTCGGTTTCGGAGGTTGGTTAATGGTGTTTGGATATAAAAATAAAAGATATTTAAGGGTTTTTAAATATATAATATTGATGTCGGTTCGGTTCGGTTCGAATCGGTTTTTTCTTTGTCTAAACCGACAACCGAACCGATATTGTCGGTTTTTTAAATCCTTAAACCGCAAACCGAACCGGCTAAAAAAACCGCCGGTTTCGGTTCGGTTCGGGCCGGTTCGGTTTTCGGTTCGGTCGGTTTTTTTGGACACCCCTAATCATTAGGGATTTTATAAATCACTTAGCCTCATTTTATCAATTGTGCAAGGTTAATTTATTTAATCCCCTACTACATTTTCCCCCGCGTATGCATAGTTGGTGTGGTGATGCTTTAGCTGAGACATATCAACTGTGTGTACGAAATATCATTCACTATGTTTTAACTTTGTCTAATCCATCATGTGACCACGTTCGATCTATACCATGCGTATATGTTCATATAATTGTTTAGGGCTATCATTGTCGCCTATGTTTTTCGTTTTGGAGGAGTATTTTAGGGGTTGCCCCCATTCCTTTAGTCGGTTTTGATATGTTCAATCAACCTGTGGATCGTGAGTAATAATCTCACATCTCATTTCAGTTTGATGATATACTTCTATCTTATATCTAACATTTTAGGCTTTGATCTCATGGGTTATTTTCAAAGAACCTCGTGACCATTCTTTTCATGTGAATGAAACATTATGAGTTGAAACAAAGAATAAGAAGGAAAATATAACTCCTTAACAATAAAAACCACTTGTTAAGGCTTTTTCGCAAATTCACAGCTATGAGGTGACTTTATCAATGAAAACACACTTGTTAAAATTTTTCCCAAACTCCGCCCAAATATGTTACTTAATAATGAAAAGCCACTTGTTAAGATTTTATTTACAGACGCTACCCAAATATGTGAATTAACAAATGAAAACCAATTGTTAAGATTTTTCTCAAACTCCGCCCAAATATGTGACTTAACAATGAAAATCACTTGTTAAGATTTTTTGGCAAACTCCACCAAAATATGTGACTTAACAATGAAAATCACTTGTTAAGATTTTTCGCAAACTCCACCCAAGTTTGTGACTTAATAATGAAAACAACTTGTTGAGATTTTTTGCAAACTCCACGTAAATATGTAACTTTAAAATGAAAACCAATTGTTAAGATTTTCGTAAACTCCACCCAAATATGTAACTTAACAATGAAAACCACTTTTTAAGATTTTTTAAGCGTCCTCATTGTACCTAGTCGAGCAACCATAAAGGTCCTTTAGTCACATTGGGTCTTGAGGAATGCCTAATTTACGTTCCAGATAGGCCCTTTAAGTAAACTATGACGTTTAAGTGACAATAATTTACCTACTCGAGCAACCATAAAGGTACTTTAGGTAAATTAGGGCTTGAGGAATGCCCAATTTACTTAGTTGAGGTTCCATATAGGCCCTTTAAGTAAACTGGGACTTTTAAGCGACAGTAATTTACCTAGTCGAGAAGCCATAAAGGTAATTTAGGTAAATTAGGGCTTGGGGAATGCCCAATTTACTTAAGCGAGGTTCTATATAGGCCCCTATAAGTAAACTTGGACTTTTAAGCGACAACAATTTACTTAGTCAAGCAACCATAAAGGTACTTTAGGTAAGGAGCCACAAAGGTCCTTTAAGAAAGTCGGGATTACCATTTAGGTCAAGGTTTCTCATAACCATAATGCCCACTTTGGGTGACTTACCATAATATCGGTAAGGTTTCTCAAAGCTTTAGGTAAATTGGGGCTTTGAATTTGCCCAACTTGCTTAGTTGAGGATCCATAAATGTCCTTTAAGCAAGCTCATATTACCATATATGTCAAGGTTTCTCATAACCGTATTTCCCACTTTGGGAGAATTACCACAATATCAGTAAGGTTTCTCTAAGCTATAATGCACCACTTTGGGTGGCTTACCACAATATCGGTAAGGTTTCTCAAAACAATAATGCACCACTTTGGGCGACTTACCACAATATCGGTAAGATTTCTCGAAGCATAATGCACCACTTTGGCCTACTTTTAGGCGACTTATAGCAATATCGGTAAGGTTTCTCGGAGTTGTAATGCACCACTTTAGGAGACTTACCACAATATCGGTAAGGTTTCTAGAAGCTATAATGCACCACTTTGAGCGACTTACCACAATATTAGTAAGGTTTCTTAAAGCTATAATGCACCGCTTTGGAAGATTTACCACAATATCGGTAAGGTTTATGAGAATTGTAATGTACCTCTATAGGCGACTTACCATAATACTGGTAAGGTTTGTGAGAACTATAATGCACGTCTATAGGAAACTTACCATAATACTGGTAAGGTCTCTATGTCCATGCTCTAGGTTTTGCGAGAAATTTTCTTACCCCCTGTCACTTCACTAGAAATAATGTCATGCAATCAGTGTTATATATGAGCCAACCGGTGGCTATGTTGAACAAGTCTAGAGTCTATTTTGGTCATGACTCGACAATGATGGATATTCTGTGACCAAATATGAGCACGCTTATCACTCAGGCTCCTATGTAACTAAATATTACATCGTACAATACTTCCCCCCCCCCCCCCCCCCCCCTCCTTTTTACTTTGTTTTGTCTTTTATTTTAAGACAAAGAAAAGTAAAGAAAAACTCATACATCAGTTACAACATCGTTGAATTCAATTAAATACATTTCACTGGGTGATATCCCAAATTTAAAAAAATCTCTTGAGCATTTGACTTTGATGTCTGTAAGGCCTGTCATAATTGCTCAAGCTTGATTTGATCATGTGTGTTCAATATCTGCAAGGATAAAAAATCATCTATGATTCTGGCACAAAATCCATTAGTAACTTGTGAGGCATATTATAATGCCATATATAATCATGTGGAGTATATCTTGCCCCCTTTATTTTATTCTATGTCAATAGAATAAAATAAACTCAGAATCCTACATCGAGGAATCTTAAAACATATTATTCCATGAAATTTCATGATGCTAGTCTGATATGATACAATTTGCAGTTCATACGCGTTTTCAATCTCATTTTTATAGTACAGAATGATAGAATGCAGATATATCATGTGGTGAGCTATTGATCTCATGCCCCCATTATTTTATCAAAGCTGAGAAAACTCAGAACTGATCAATTAATTCGTATATAGAATAATTCAATTAGTAAGCATGATGAGTCACCTTAAGGTGAATAATAGGTATAAAATTTGAATTTTCATGTAATTAATATCACAATGTGAATAAATCATATCTCAGAATGACCATGGAGGAGGTTTCTCATAAGGTTTCTCTGAGAAACCATGACTGAGGCTACTCTAGGTATCACGGATGAGGCGGCTCGAGGTACCATGGATGAGGCTTCTCGAGATACCACGGATGAGGTTGACTTGAGCGTAACATATTATCTTTGATAAAGTTATTCCAAAGATGACAAATTTGATAAGGTTGCTCCAAAAAATATTTTAACAAAGTCGCTCGAAGGATGTCATTTGACATTGTCATTCTAGAAAAAATATCATATTTGATACGGTTTCTCAAGAACATGCACGTACTAAATCTTTATCGAGACAACATAAAAAAATTCATGTGATTTCGGAGGGGTTACATGACTTTTCCCGAATTTATCAATCACGAGAAAAATAAATATTTTTTGAACTCAAAGTATGATAAATTATTTATACAAGTGTGTGATATCAAAGTATGATAAATATCACATTATTTCAACAACTGCACAAAAAAGACTAAAAACCCAAACTACCTAGATTAGAATTTGCTGCTAAAATTCTTCAATAACTAAACAAAAAAGACACCAACCCATTATTTCAAATCAGAACTAAATAAACGGGTCTTCATCAAATTATAATGTAGAAAAATTACAAATAAACCCATTATCCACCCAAACCCATTTCCTTCCAACCCTAAATCAAATCAGTAGCAATTGAATCCCTTACTCCGACAACTGATTATGACCATTAAACCACCCCCGACAATCAACAGCAACAACATTTCATTTCTCTTAAAACGTAACTTATCTCTAACGATTGACATATTTGAATAGAAGAAATAGGGACCCGTCTTTGTCTTCTTCTTTGTTCACTTGAGAGATTTGAATTGGAGAATTAGTTGAATATAATTAAATAAACACATACTAGTTTAGGAAGTTCAACATCAGTAAGCATGAAAAGGCATCATACAGAAATTCAATTCAATTCAGATTCATCTTTATCTTCATTGGCATTTTTTCAACTGAGGTTGGAGATTTCGTTGCCATCGATTCGGTTCATATAATGCGGTGTTGTTCGGGCATTTCAGCATAAGGTCAATTTAAGGGATTACGCTGATGCAAAGGAATATATATATATATATATATATATATATATATATATATATATATATATATATAGAGAGAGAGAGAGAGAGAGAGAGAGAGAGGAAAATGTTGACATATGGCCTAAGGGAACATGTTTTGAGTTTCAAAATAGTAATTATAATATCTCCACATGCAAATATATGCTCTATTAATTATATGTCAGAATTTTGTTACTATTATTTTGGGTTCCAAGTGTGTGTCCTTAGAGCACAAGTTATCAAGACTCATGTGTGTGTGTGTGTGTGCGTATATATATATATATATATATATATATATATATATATATATATATATATATATATATATATATATATATATATATATATGTATGTGTGTGTGTGTGTGTGTGTGTGTGTGTGTGTGTGTGTGTACAGTGGCGGAGCCAAGGTGCACCTGACCTGGGCACGGGCCTGGGCCAGAACAAGTAATTCCCATTTTTTTCATGTACACATATATTAGTAAGGAAATTAAAGGAAAAAAATTGAGAACAAAACCACTCCCTTTCACGGTAAAAAATAGAACCCTAAATTTTATACTCATTTTCACTCTTTGCTTTGCTCTCCCTAGTCTCTCTTATTCTCTTCCTATTTTGTTAAGATAAACTTAAATCTCTACAACAAATCAAAGTATGTTCTTCAATGTCTCTCCATTTTATCTAGGGTTCATATATTTATCATTCCTCTTACTTTTCCCATTTTTTAGTAAATATCCATTGTTAGGGTTTGTTAGGGTTTATTGAAATTTTGTGTAGAAAATATTCATTGTTAGAGTTTGTTGAAATTATGAAAATATGCTTATTTTTTTGTATAAATGTTGTTATTGGTTTGTAGTAATTATATTTTGGCCATGAAGTTGTTGAAATTTAAGTTGTTGAAATAAATGTTGTTGAACTTTTTTTTATCCAGTTATGGAGAGATTTTTTTAAAAGGGCTCGTGAAGACTCAATCGAGGAGCCAGTGTCCACTCCAATTGACACCAATGTTATTAACAATGTGCTTAGCCCAAATAGAATCAGTTGAAGCCGCATTAATATTGACTTGTCAAATTTTCCTTCCAATCCTATTTTACAGCCACGCATTTTAGATTATGATGTTAATGATCAAGATAAAATTAGACGATCATACTTGTAATTAGGCCCTTGCCAACCATATTCGCATGCATTTCCTAAAACAATTATTGGAAACAAGGTTCTTCGTTTCAACACTGATTGTATGATCGCATTTTATCCTAAATTTCAATTTTTGATGTAAATTTGTTTGTTCGTCTCTTTGAGTTTTATATTGAAGATTTCACAGAGAAGGAATGTATTAAACTTCAGGATCAACTTGAGAAATTTGAATTTAATGTTAAGTCAAATAGGCACTTTGATGAAGTGGAAGAAATAAGTGGATTGGCTAAAAATAGGGTTGAGAAAGGAAAACATCTAGCATATGGATTGGTCTACTGGCTTTTGAAATTGTCATTAATTCTTTTGGTTTCCACTGCTTCAGTAGAAGGGGCCTTGTCTACTATGAATATCATCAAGACTGATCTTCAAAACGGCATGGAGGATGCTTGGTTAGGTGATACTTGCATAACATAAATTGAAAATGATGTGTTTGATGTAATTTCCAATGATGTAATCGTGGATCGTTTTCAGTAAATGAAAAATCGTAGAGGAATTTTGTAGAATGTAATGACAAGTATCTATTTTTGTATGAACTTATATTAGTATCATTTTGTAATGATGTTTTATTTTTTAAATCATTGTAATTAATCTATTTATATGTTATTTTCTATGAAGTTAAAAGTTTATTATAAGTACTTCTAAAAAAAATTGGGGCTCCTGCCCCCGAAGCCCTGGAACTTTTCTTTTCGTGCCTGTAACACCCCGCCTAATAAGATACCGGGCGATCACTCCAATATTAAATTAAAACAGGAGTCTCATATGGATCATTCTTAGCATCACTGTCGAAAATCCATTTAATTACTAATATCCTATTAGGTGAGCGTTAAAAAAACTTTTATCTAACTACTCTTTTTAGCGAACAAATTAAAACATCCACAATTAAATGCGTAAAGAACTGAAATGAAAATGAAATGAATTAAAATAACCGAACACTCAGTCCAAATATACAACCATATCGAATGCTGTACTGAAAGAATAAATAAATGCAATTGAGCCATTGGCTCGAGTGTTTATACAATATCTCCTATCTAGAGTACAAAGAAAGAAACGTCTACCGATAACCTGCAAGCATCCACAGCTGCTGCAGCAGACCTCTGACCCGAAAGAGTTTTCATCCAGGCGTCCCTGTGTCTGGACACCTATATATATACAGTATAGAGAAAGAAAGGAGAGTAGACAAACGGGTCAGAGCCCGAATGTTTAGAAAATATTTTGCAAGTGCATAAATGCTTTATTTTTAGAAAAATAGTTTTTATCTCATATTTAAATTGGTATCGCACTCTCATGAGATACCCCTCACCTCTTCTCTAACAGTGCACACCTAGCGCATCCCTATAAACATCCTGGTCAAGCTACCCTGCTAAACTAGTCTAATACCCATCCACTATCTAACCTAGATAGTCAAACAGATGTACTAAGGGCTAAACTTCACTCTAATCTCGACGCTATGCCATGTTCGTGCGTGGGGTGTCTCGCGAAGCGAAATCCAAACAAGGAACCCCCCCGATACACTACTATGCAGCAAGGTCGATCTTTGAGATCCGCCAGTCCCTCAGTACAGAAAGATATATATAATATATATACCATAAACATTTAATAATATTGGAGCACTAAGGATTAAACTTCTCCCCAGTCTCAACACAATGCCATATTCGTGCGTGGGGTGTCTCGCGAAGCGAAATCCAAACAAGGAACCCCCCCGATACACTACTATGCAGCACGGTCGATCGTCGGGATCCATTAGACCCTCAGCACTCGATTTATACATATACGTACATCTACAAATATACGTCCGGATAATATCTCCCGGACTGAGGATTACTTGATACATATAGTATTTATAAATACTTATCCTTTTCATTTCAAAAATTCCATTTCCCTTCTCATATCCAGGAAATGTATTTATAGAAGCCAATTCATTATCATGAATTGCTTTAACAAATCATATACTTTTTGAAAGCCAATTTTATTAACATAAAAATGCTTTTCCTTTATCAATTATCCCATTTCCCTTTTTATACTCAGGAAATGTATTCAAAGACATTCTCATTATCATAAACTTTGATCATAACATATGCTTCCACATCCCTTCTTCCATCCGGGAAGTGTTACCGAAGCCAAATAATATAACCCATTTCCCTTCCTATATCCAGGAAATGTAATTAAAGCAAATCCATTATTATGAACTGCTTTAATAAACGCGTTCTAAGACCGCCCGTCCGGATTTCTCCACTGTGCGCGCCCCTAAATGGCTATCATCTTCCAGGGCCTCCAAGACAGCCTGGGATCCTATATCGAAAGACGTCGGGAAGCGACCATGTGCCTGCGGGATAGTCAAGACCACACCCGGAATCTCCTAACCAGCGCAGAAAATATAACAACAAACGCTCACATAGCCTATAGGACTATATCCACCCTACATCATTAGCCAGGGGGCTTCACCATACGAACGTAACTTCCCTTATGATAGCGATTTAGAGAGGTGTGTAATCCATATTTTATTAATTATGAAAAAAAACATCTCTCTTTTCATTTTGAAAATATTCATTTTTATATTTTCAAAATCATTTCCATCATAATATATATATATACCTAAATCACATAGTATATACATATCCTATATATATTCTTCCTTGAATATACATAAATGGCCATATTTGCCAACTATATATAGTGATGACCATTAATCCCAAAGATTCCCTCGAGGAATCATAATCATGCTTTCATACAAGCATGATACTAAACCCAAAGTATTTCCTTACTTTGTTCAATACTAATTACCTCAATCATCTCTTAAAGGTTTATTTATCCTCAAAACCCTTATTTCGGAAACCCCATAAAACTCCCAATTGGTAATTCAACTCCCCATACTCTTAAAGGGAGAAAACTAGAAATTCTGACCTAAGAGAATCGATTCGCCCCTTTAGCGAATCGATTCGGCCTGTACCCGAATCGATTCGGCCTGTTCGAGGGTCACAGTTTGGGCGATTTCTCAAACTCCAAAATACCCAAAAATCAATCCAAATTCATTTACATGGTTTCTACTCTACACCAAAAACCATCCCAAGCATCTACACAATAATTTCTAGCCTTTATTTTTCCAATTCCCGATTTGATTTCCGAGTTGGTACTTTCAACCGGGAGCTGTCATCTTGTAAAAATCATATCAAATCGTAGAAAAATCAGAAAAATACGCGGTCGGCGCCCACGCGACCGTATTGAAAAGATCTACAACTTTCGTGTTTTGGCCGAAAGCTAAATCAATACTTTTCTTAGTCAAAATAACCCCACAAGCTTACGGGTTACTATTCATTGTCCCTACCAAAATCCCAAACTCCATGTTTCTCCATTTTTGTTGGTTCTAACCTCACCCAACAACTCAATTAACATCTAATCTATGTTTTACAACTAACACATCAATTATTTTGGGGTATTAAATCATTTCTCTTAGTTTTAAACCCTAAAACCATAAAAACCTCAACTTAACATTTCAACCCATTTTATACTCCATTAACATAGTTTTGATACTAAAAATCATTAAGAGTTTACACTAAATCAATGTGTAAACTCATAATCAACTTTTATCCAATTTATTTTAAGGGTTCTAACCCTAAAATCATGTTTATACCAAAAGTGATATGAGAGGATTGCACAAAATGAAATAAAGCAAGTAAACACTTCCCTCGTGGATAAAATCCGACGACCTCGAGTCGAATCCGGCGGAGTTTGCCCGAGATCTCCCTTTTCCTCCTCTTTTCTTCTTCCTCTCTCTCTTCTCTCTCTTTTCTTTCTCTTTCTCCCTCTTTAAATAAGAAGAAAGGGGTTATACCCCTTAAAACCCAAAAACGACTCGTTTACCCAATTACGAGTTACTTTTCCCTCTAAAATTATCCGAAACTCATTTTCGACAATCGGACACTCTTTTCCGACTATCTCGGACATTCCGAGAATTATGGCGCAGTCGAAATTCCCATCCGAGGTACTTGACCGCAAATCACTATTCCAACCCAAAATAATTAAATGCGGGTTTTCCAATTAAAAATCTTACCTCGTGTCGCTTTACTTAACGACGACATATAATTAAAATATTTCGACCTATATAGTCCCAAAAATAATTACAGCACCCATCGAAAATCATTCAATCCTCGAAAATCCCAAAATTTACTATTTAGGAAAATTTCCAAAATTGCCACTTAATTTAATTATGGAATTTAATGGTCTCCAAAAGGACGGGTTGTTACAGTGCCCACACCACCAATTATTCCTGACTCCGCCACACTCCTTATGGTGAAGACCCCGATATATACTGTTGATACTAAAAATTATCCTTCTAAATGGACCAACCATATATGAACATGTGTCATTCGACTGTGAATTAACTCAAGTCAACAAAGACAAAGCACCGACCAATTGAAGGAATGCCGACCAACAGGTTAAAGAAGCCCGACCAACACTAGGAAGATCGACCAACGATGATAGCAATTCGTCAACACTTGTATACATTAACACTGTATAGATGTAAATGCCTATATTATAAATGCATTCCATCTTTTAGTATTCCAAATCTTGTACACCCTCAAAGAACTTTAAATACATTGTAAACCCTACAATCAAGGGACATGAGAAAAACAAGACAAGAGGGAGTTTACAAGCCCAAGGCAATACACAATAGTGGACGTAGACTCTTTCTTATAGAGTATATGGAAAGAAGTGTTAGGAATGATGATACTTACTGATGCGATATGTTGAGCCTCTAAATCAACGACTTTCTCCCATAGAAGGGAACCCCCTAGCAGCTCGATACTCCAGAATGGTCCAACACTTGATCAAACTCCTGGCCGAACTCAGGGTAATAAAAGCTGGAGCGCTGGTGCCCGGGGAAGGACCCCCAATATCAGAAGGTCGAGCAGCAATTTCAACAAGTCTTTTTATAAGGCCTCTCCTTAATCTCCTTAAAGGAGCATCTTCAATTAAAGATGCTGCCTCTTCTCATACAATAGCAACACCTTGAATCAAAGGTGCTGCCTCTTTTGGGACAGCAGGTGGTTTCCTGCCGACTTCCTTGACAGGTAAAATTTCCCCTTTGGATGAAGTACTATCCATTTTCTTTGTTCCTTCAGCTAGAATACCCCCTTTGCTCTTCTTTGCCCCCATCAGCACCAGGAGCATCCTTGGCAAAGAATTCAGGCATTCTCCTCTTCCTTGTCATCAAATCATCAATAGATGCACCCAAATCAGAAGAAGGTTCTTCGGCACTTGCTCAAGATGCTGGTACTTGATCAAGATCGATTACCACAGGAGGGGCAAGAGGACGAGCGATGGAAGAAGTGGTGGTGTTTTGTATCTCAGCAAATAGGAAACAGCTCTAATGTGCTCCCCAGCAGTTGATTGGAGAAAGCCCTAGATAAGTTTTAGATCTTTTATATTAATATCGCTTTCTCTTGGGGGCTTTCTTTTGTTATCAACTGCAAAAAGTGAAATAAATATCAGTGACGCATTTCATCAAATATAAACGGAGCTATATTGAGAAAAGTAAAAACAACCAATCCCATTGCCATAAAGTGGACATCTGGGACCTTGGTACACATCATTTCCATTTAGTGGGGAGTGTTGCCAATTTTTCAGCACAACCCCATGGTCAAAATAATCCCTATTGGCATCGGGAAGATTGACCACTAAAAATCTATTGGAAAACCTAGTTTTCAAATAAAATGTGGTATCACTGGTAACCCATTTATAACAAAACATAATCTCAGGGATCCCTAAGTGAGTCCCATGAATTTGGTTTAACCTATGCACGCCATTAACTACCCTCCATGTATTTGGAGCTACCCTTGCAGGCACAATATCGAAATATTGGCAAAACTCCAGACACAGGGGGTTAGGCGGAAAAGAAAAGCCACATTCATCTATGAAAAGTGAGGGAACCCAGTGTCCCTCAGCCAGAGAAAATAAATTAGATGGAGAAGGAGGTTCTTCTAGAATAACCCAAGAGGGGATCGCAAAATTGGCTCAATATTTATCCAAAGATTCGACAAGATAAACCATGATGACGAAAGCAAAGAAAGAAGAAGGAAGAAATTCTTACAGAAAATTGAGAAATCAGCTAAGGCGGATGATAGAAAGAACAATAGTATAAAAACAGAGTGAGAAAATGCAAAGTTTAGAAATCTGGAGGTAAAAAGTAGATGACGATTCTTTTCCTATCACTTTTAAATGCCTTGCATTGAGAAATAGGAAAAGAAATGATTACTAGAAAAGAAGATTCCGTTTTTGGCAATTAAATAATGAAAAAGACGCAAATACCCAAGCGTCTAGCGCAGATTCAAATATTTACAAATTTGCCATTTCGCGCTCAAATGACGGGACTATAGGTAAAAATCCTATGTGTTGGAGATCTATAAATAGCTAAGACGTACAAAGGTGCTCGAGCAACTTTCGAGTAAAATATTCCACACTCTCATATCAAAACTCAACTGTGAAACATTGGGGGCTTCTGTTGATACAAAAATTAGGCAACTGACGTGGACCAATTATATAAAGACACGTAGCATCTTACGTGTCAAATACATATGCTCACCGAGCTATATGGCGTGACAAGCTACAAGGTGTGTCGAGCTACATTGCCTGCCGAGCTATTCAGCCTGTAGAGCATCTAGACACGAAGATCAAGCGATGACTACGCATTCAATGAACATTGGATTTAATGAATATTCTTATTGTACAGATGTATATGTCTATTAAAACAACGGCATATCGCCTATTCATATTGCTAGTCCCAAGGCTATGAATACATTGTAACCCCCCCCCATAACGGTGTGAATTGATCTCTTGTAATCATCATCAAGATTAAGGCAAACATCGGCAATACAAGAACAATGGACGTAGGTAATTTTCGCTGGTCTAATCCACTTTAAAAATCTATTATCTTATTTTCCTTATTCCTTTTTATCCGTGATTAATTAATTAGATCAAATCTAGTTTTTTTACATCAACAACGATCTTGAATAAGCACCCGATGAATGAAACACTATATGGGAATAAGTTTTCGAAACTGTTCTGCCTTTTTGAACTTTTAAAGATACGTTTTTTATTTATAATTGAGCAACACAGAGTCTAAGAAAATGAAAACACAAAAATCGAGATGGCAGGTCGTTCGAGCGAGAAGTGGATCTTGCTCGCGCGACATGGGGATGTCGTTTAAATGTGTCAATGTTTCGTTCGAGCGAGCTATAGTGTTAAATAAAATATTTTTTCTTTTAAATAAATCCTCAAATTTTCATTAAACTTTTTGCAACTTAGAAATATTTTAAAACATAAAAAGATTTAATTCCCAATTATTTAAATCACCCAGCATTTAGTTAATATTCAAAATTACTCAATTGCTCACAAGTATTCATACCTGATTGATCTTAAACATATGTAACACCTCTTGACTTGAAATCTTCTTCAAAGCTTTAAATTGCGCATTCTTGGACTTGAACTTTGTCGTAGGCTCAATTAAACTCCATAATGAAAACTAGCCTAGACTTAATTTATTTTTTCCGGAATTAAGACAATTAAAACAAAAGTACATGATAATAATTATGTTCTTACAAATCTCCCCCTTTGGCTATTCCGGGACAAAACTAAACAGAGATGCTATATGCCATAAACAAATACATGTCCTATCTCAAAACTCAGAAATGTAAAAGTATAGGACATAGTGAAACTGAATAAATGGGAAGCCTCTGATTGTGTCTCTGAATGGGAATCATCTGAATCTCTCTCTGAATGTAATGTATCAATAAATATCTGAATCTTTGAAAACAATACCTACACACATGAGACACAAACTAATACCCAAGTGAAGTATGGAGGAATAAAACAAATATAATATCATAATAAATACTCCCCCTACATCACATATCTCTCCCCCTTTTTTGCCTGGAATAGACAAAAGGTGGGACAAACACACTAAGTCTAGCATGAATATATGAGAATGAACAACATGACTAGAGAAACAATATCAGTATGTCAATGGATAAGAATAGAGCAGTATCTGAAGCATAATAAGAGAATCACTAAACTGTAAACGAAATAGTACATCCATGTTATAAAATAAACCAAGAGTGATACAACGGTCCTGAAGAGTACATCATATCTGAGAATAAATAATACATCAAGAATCATAATGTCTCAGATACAATAAAACAAATATAACTAAGCATCGACAGGAGCATCATCATCAGCAGCAGCATCAGCAGTGTCATCAGAGTATGTAAATAAAATATGACCTAATCCAGAGGATCCTACACCTCGAAGCTTCTCTCTCTGCCGCATCTCATAAAAAATGTTGTCATCCTGGATTAAGCACGGACACGTGCTTGGGCCTCAGCATCAAATATGGACATGATAGAGTCATACATCCTGGATTGAGCAGCTACCTGTGCCTGTAAGGTAGAAACCTCCTCCTCAATAGGACGAGTGGGACCAAGAGTGGAGGGTGGTGGTTGAGAAAACTCGGAGGTGCTCGGGACAGTGTGATCACCAGGTGACAGGGATCAACATCGGATAAGGCTCTCTCAGGGGGTGGAGCACTAGATCTCGTTGCCTGTGGTAAATGACTCTCGTAATGAGTAAAAGTATTATGATCAATAATGGCAGGCGAAGGGAGACGCTGATCACCCTCTAAAACATGAACCCCGGTAGTAATGCAAATAATGGAAATGAGAGTCCTATATGGAAGAGCAGGGCGGACTGGGATGGTACCACTGACGGTAACAGATGATATAACACGAAGCATAACCGTCGGTAGATCTATATCCCACCTCTGAGAGACGTGATACATGAAATAGATAATGTCAGATCCAATTTGAGTATGATTTATCCTAGGATAAATGGATGATGACATAAACCTATTAAGTACACAGAAGGCAGGAAAAAGCTGGCGATGGTACATAATAGTACTAGCCTGGGGAATCTCCCAGAAGCAATGACGTAGAATATCATCATATGTAGGTCCATCGTAGGTATAACGAGGAAACATAGCGCCAGGGACACGAGGAAGGTGTATAAAGGCAGCTATGAGATATACTATAACGAGAACAGGAATCCCTCGTACAATAGAAAAGATCCCCTCAGCGTGGGGAAGAGCGCAAACGAAAAACTCTTAGATAATGTTCGGATAGATAACCCCACGAGCCTCAAACATATAATCCCATCCCCTATCAGACAACCACTACTGAATGCCTAACCCCTGAAACTCAGAATAACGAAATACCCTCTCCTGAACAACTCATCGAATGTGGAGACCCAATAAACAGTAATGATCATACTCAGCATGAGTGGTCCATCTCACTAGGGAGTATGGGGGCCTATTGGCCTGAGCTCTCTGAGCTCGAGCAGAGGGAGGTGGCGCATCGAGTCGCCCTGAGGGGACACCACGACATCGAGGGGCATGACGGATGATTAATGTGTGATGAGAGAAAGGGTACATTCGTCAAGGAACACACACACATAAGAACCTATCTCCGTACAACAGTCCAACCGAGCCACCGTGAACATCAACCACAACAACATCCAAAAATCAGCAATAATATACTAGACCAGCAACAAATTCTATCAAATGATTTCAAAAAAAATCAAAAGACAACTATGATCAGAAATACCTCTAAAACGCCAGAAAAATTAAACACTATATGGGAATGTGTTTTCGAAACTATTCTGCCTTTTTGAACTTTCACAGATACATTTTTTATTTATAACTGAGCAACACAGAGTCCAAGAAAATGAAAAAACAAAAATCGAGGCGACAGGTCGTTCGAGCGAGAAGTGGATCTCTTTCGTGCGACTTGAGATGTCGTTTGAACGAGCCACTGTTTCGTTCGAGTGAGCTACAATGTTAAATAAAATATTTTTTCTTTTAAATAAATCCTCAAATTTTCATTAAACTTTTTGTAACTCAGAAATATTTTAAAACATAAAAAGATTTAATTCCCAATTATTTAAATCACCCAGTATTTAATCAATATTCAAAATTACTCAATTGCTCACAAGTATTCATACCTGAATGATCTTAAACATATGTAACACCTCTTGACTTGAAATCTTCTTCAAAGCTTTAAATTTCACATTCTTGGACTTGAACTTTGTCGTAGGCTCAATTAAACTCCATAATTAAAACTAGCCTAGACTTAATTTATTTTGTCCAGAACTAAGCCAATTAAAACAAAAGTACATGACAAGAATAATGTTCTTACAGTATAGATGATGATTTGATGATGAATTTTATTGTTATATATATGGGACTATCTTGTATGGATCCCATCAGAGCATATATTGAAGAAGGAACCTTGTCGTTAAATATAGTTGAAGCTAAAAGGTTGAAGTATAAAGCTTCCAGATATGTTCTAGACAAAGGAGTTTTATACATGAGAGGATTGGCAGTCAATTTGCAGCATTGCGTTCATCCATCAGAGGTTCCAGACCTAATTTAAGAATTACATGAAGGATATTATGGAGCTAACATAGGGTGAGGAACACTTCTGCAGTGAATAAGTGTGCAGGGATATTATTAGCCAACTATGCAAGAGGATTGTCCATCTTTTGCTAAAAAGTGTGACAAATGCCAAAGGTATTCCAGCATTCGCAAGACTCCTCAGACTGATATCACCCCAATCACTTCACCTTGTCCATTTTCCATATGGGGTATAGACTTGGTCGGGCCAATGCCAACCACCCGAGGAAGATTCAAGTACTTGGTTATTGTAGTGGATTACTTTACAAAGTGGGCTAAAGCAGAGTCATTGATAGACATGCCTCATGACAAGGTTACCAATTCATTTGGAAGAACATCATTTGCAAATATGGCTTGACTATGCCTTCATCACCGACCATGGAATGCAGTTTGATAATGAAGAATTCGCAGCTTATTGTGCTCAATCCAATATCCAAAAATTACATTCTACACCAGGACACCCATAGAGTAATAGGAAAACTGAAGTTACAAAGAGAACTCTATTGATTGGGTTGAATAAAAGGCTTAATGATGCAAAGGAAAACTGGATCAACGAGCTATATTCTATTTTATGGGAGTACCGAACAACCCCGAGGACTGCAACTGGAGAATCCCCATACATGTTAGCATTTGGGACTGAAGTAGTCATACCTGTTGAGTTAGGTCTTCCATCCTATAGAGTTTTAAATTTTAACTCTCTTGTGAGTGATCTAATGCGAAGGTTGGATTTGGATATTCTAGAAGAAGTGCGAGAAGATGCTGCTTTGAGAAATGCAGCTTACCAGCAGCGAACAACTCGGTTTTACAATAAAAGGATGAAGCTGACCAACTTAAAGGAGGGAGATTATGTGCTAAATAAGGTTCTCTAGAAAAATAATAAGTTTGAACCCAACTGGCATGGGCCCTATCGTATTTCTGCAGTCATCCGACCTGGAACTTACAAGATTGAAACTTTAGAGGAGGAAGAATTCAAGAATCCATGGCACACTGAGCATCTTAGAAAATATTACCAGTAGTATAATCAAGTGTACTCAGTTTAATATCAATTTTTAGTATTAATAATATTATCTTCCCTCCAATTTATATTTTTTTAAATTTTTTGGGAGTACCAGTGCTATGCATTGCTAATAAACTATATACTTGATCTTAAATAAGCTAAAAGTTGTCAGAAAATCTTCAAAATGTTGCTCGGCATAAGAAATAAGTTGCCCGGAATAATAAAAACTTGATCAGCATAAGTTCCTCTCCAAACAAGTTATCACGACCCTAAGACAGTTAATAAATATAAGGATAAAACGAGATCTTTATCCTACTGGGCAAAGTGCAGAAAGAATGTTGCGAAGATTCCTCAAGAGGAATGTAGGCACATATTACATATATTTCTGATCACACCATAGGCACATATTCCATATATGCCTGGTCACACCATTGGTAACTAATATAGAAAACCTAAGCATTTGAGTGTGTTAGTGAAACCTTTGGAGACACATGGGTAACTAGCTCCAAATTTAGATTTTAATCTAAGTATGTTAGTATAACCTTTTTATTCATTGGTAATTTAGATTTTAATCTAAGTGTGTCAATAGAACTAATGAAAAAGAAGAACAATCACATTAACAAGATAAGATAATCAAATGCTTTTTCATTCATTTGAATAATGATTACATAACTGTGTTTACAAAAGAAATACATAACATTATTCTAAAGGGCATTTCCCATCTTTGGAAACAAGATCCATGCCAGCTGGAGGATCATCTAAAGTATAAGTAGAATTAATCAAATTAAAGTCTTGAGGCATTTTCCTATTGCTGCTGCTTGGCTGATCTAACAGATAATGAGGTCAGACGATTTCCATCTCGTCATGCAGCTCATAGTCTCCCAGATATTTAGAAATCAGGCCTTGGGGAATTGTGTTGGAAGGAATCCAGTTAACATTTAGTTTAAATGGAGGATCTTCAAGGTCTAACAACTTAGGATCGTACCATATCCATAAAGGACTATTTTCTTCAACCTTCAACACTGTCATATAATTGGTCCAACCCTGCGTATAGACTTTATTCTGGGCCTATTTAAACCTAACATCGAAATGCCCAAAATTTTTATTATACCCTTCCATCCAGATATCTCTAGGTTACTTGTGAAACTAGAAGGTCATCCTCTCAACTTGATGATGTGATTTCTTCAGCACTCCATCCTTAGTTTGTATTTGAGAGGACTGAGTGGTGAGTTGCTCGGTTTGAGTTTGAAGCTTCTGGTATATCTCAGTAAGGGCTTGGTTTTTGGCCTTCAACTAGGCAACTTGTTTGGTAAGAGTTTTTTGAGTTCTAGCTTTATTTATAGTTCCTTGGCCAGGGATATTTCTTGCTCAGGAAGAAGAGGCAAACTTAGTCTTTTTTAGTGCCTCCAATTCTTCCATTAACCTAGCATTTTCAGCTTCCAAGAAAGAATGACCATCGTTAGTAGTAGCAACAACAGTAGAAGAAGACTTCAAAGAATTTAGCTCATCTCTTAAATTTTTATTCTCCTCCTCCAGTAGCTTGGCAATGGCTATGGCATCCTCTACTTCACGGTTAAGAAGAAATTCTTGTCTTCTAAAAATAGAAGCAAATTTCTCCAACTTCTGTTCAAAGCCCCAGCCTTCACTCAAAGACTTGTACTTCTTCTCATAGCTATCATGCAAAAGATCATTGGACTCCTTATTCTCCTTTTACAACTCTTCAATCATTTCGTAGTAGGCAACATTAGTGGCCACTGCCCGATCAAGAAGGCATTTTAGATAAAGATAGGCTTCATTGCCTTGCTCAGACACACCTTCCCAGAGAAACTTAGTAGATCTTCCTCAATCAGAAATAAATGACCTGCTTTAAAAATTTCGTTGCATCTTTGGAGTAGCTCAGAGTCAGTAGAGGAAAAGTATTTCAGTTTATCCGTGAACTATTAAAAGCAAGAAAAATATCCAATCAACAACAAAATATAAAGTATGGAGAAAAGACAAGCAAGGGAGAAAGAAAATTTCTTTCCATTGATAAGTTGTTAATTACAAATACATCAGCAAAAATAAAGGAAAAATTACAAGTGCAAAATAAAATAAAAATAAAATATGCTCAGACAGATCTACACCTTCTTCATGTCTGGCGTAGGTTCAACAAAAGTGGATGTAGGAGCAGTTAAAGGCAAATGGCCATCAGATGGAGGAGCAGAAGAGTCAACAGTTTGATGTTGATCGACGAAATCTAACACTAACAGGGATTCACTTGAACCCCCATTATCTTCAATCTCCTCATCCATGTTAAGAGGAGCTCCCGAATCATGTCTAAGGAAGAGTTCAGAATCTTGAGGAGTGTCGACCTCCACCAAGGCTGCCGACTAACCGTCCTTGAAGCATTTATTATTTACAAATTTAATTTACAAAGAAGCATCCCCAATGCCTTTGTCCCATCCTTTGTTGAAGCCAGCCTCCCTAGCCTTAGCCCTTTTGGCCTTTTTAGCAATGAGTAGGGCCTTCTTAGTATCCAAGTCCTACTACATCTTGGTGATCTTAGCTCTCTCAGCATCCAGGTCTTTTTGTAGACCAACAACTTAGCCCCGAGAAGCCATGGCATCATCTTCTATAGTTTTTATTTTTTCCTCCCACTTCTTCTGCTCATTGGCCAGTGCATATTGGAAATCAAACACTAACTTCTTCAGCCTCTTGTGAAAAAGAACGCAAAACATCATCCTTTTCCAGCATTTTGTTGAAGTCAACAAGAAACTGCAAAAAGAGAAAATAAGGTAAGTTAATCAGAAATATCAAACAAAGAGATAAAGAAGGAAAAGAAATTACCAGAGCTAGGCTTTGAGAAGCCCTTTCAGAACTCCTTGATCTGCGTAGTGTAGCTGCAGCACCCCTATGGTCTGGAAAAGTACCAGACTTTATTAATTACCTAGATAAACCAACGCCAAGTGCCACGGGTGAACCAGTAACAAATAAATCAACCAACTCTTATTGGTTGGTGTTAGCTGAAGACCCTTCTACCAGCCTAGAAGGGAGTCCTCTTCTCAACCTCTTGAGCTGACTTTCACCAGATTCAGCAGGAAGCTTCTTCCCAGCATTCCCCTTATTAAATGGGGGATTATTCCCAGTATCATCCTTATTGGATGGGAGATTCTTCCCAATATCTTATTTATTTTTAGCTCTATTAACATCTTATTTGGAGTTTCCAGTAGCAGCTATGTCACCCAAGATATTGGGAAACTTCCTCTTCCCTAAAACAGCAGCAAGAGGTAGGTCTGAATCTAAGGAAGAAGAAACAGTAGCAAGTTCACCACTGCTAGATATAGTGGTAGAGGATGTGGAGATGAGGTCTTGGTCAAGGTCGATTAAAAGAGAAGGTGTAGCTACAATTGGGCGAGCAACAAAGGAGGTGATGGTATTTTTATACTGCAGCAAGTATGATGCTGATCTAGTATGCTCTTCCCCAACTTTCTAATGAATGCCCTAAATAAACTTCTACTCCCTAAGGTTGACGTCACTCTCCTTGTGACACTTTCTCTTTCGATCAAATGCAAATAAAAGTCAACAAAATATACATCAATATTAGCAGTTAGCATATTATACAAAGAGGTACAAGAAAATAAATGCAACCTATCCCATTACCACTTGGTGGGCACCTAGGCCCCTGGTACTCAGCATTCCCAGTCAAAGGAGCATGTTGCCAATTTTTAACAACTACTCCATGTTCAAAGCAATTCCTATTGGAGTCAAGAAGGTTAACTACTAGTGCTTTGTTCACATCACTGATTTTTAAATAAAAAGTGGTATCACTGGTTACCCACTTATAACATAACATAATTTTTGGGATCCCTAGATGAGTCCCATGAAGTTGGTTTGATCTATATACTCCATTAACCACTCTCCAGGTATTGGGGGCTACTCTAGCTGGGACGATGTCAAAATATTGGAAAAAATCAAAATAAAATAGGTTTGGGGAAAAAGTAAACCCACATTCAACAATAAAAATAGAGAGAAACCAGTGACCCTCAGCTAACGAAAAAAGATTAACGGGCAAAGTGGGATGTTCTAATTCTACCCATAAAGGAATGTTCCATTCATTTCTGAATTCATCAAGAGAAGTAACAGGATAAACCATGATTGATGAAGAAGAAAAAGATTCTTACAGAACTTAAAGATTCAGCAAGAACTATAAGATAAAAGAAAAAGATTCGTACATAACTTAAGGGTTCAGTAAGAACTGAAGAACAGAGATCGGTCGCCCAAGAGAGAGAAAAAGCTTGAAGACACAATGGTAGGAAAAAAACTCAAAAAGTTTGGTAAGAAATGATCGCGATTTTTCCCGCCTTTATAGGTTGCCTCGAAAATTGGAAAGGTAATGATTAAAAGAAGACGTCGATTGAAGTGTTGGCGGCTAAAGACAGAAAAGAAATATTTACCCAAAAACGGTTCGCTAAAGTTGCAGATAATTACAAAAATACAATACGCATTATGTGCCGATAGTTAAATCATTATTTTTACAAGTATGGGAAGTCGGTAACCGACCAAGCCTCAAAATTGTCGCCCAGGCAACGTTAAGAGATAAATGTTCCATACTCTTGTAAAAATCTCAAGCATGAAACATTGGGGCCTTCCGTTGATACAAAAAATTATCCTGATGCGTGAACCATTCATGTATGAACACGTGTCATTCGAATGGGCATTAACCCAAGTCAACAAAGACGAAACACTGAGCAACTGAAGGAATGTCGACCAACATATTAAAGAAGACCGACCAATGATGGCAACAAATTCTCAACAGTTGTATACATTAACGCTGTATAGATGTAAATGCCTATATTATAAACGCATTCCATCTTTTACTATTCCAACTCTTGTACACCCTCAAATAACTATAAATACATTGTAAATCCTACATCCTGGGGACATGAGAAAAACGAGACAAGAGGTAGTTGAACAAGCCCAAGGCAATAAATAACAGTGGACGTAGGCTCTTTCTTATAGCCGAACTACTTTAAAATTTCTATCTATTTTCTTCATATTTCTCTATGGTCAATTAATTATGACAGTTGAGTTTTTTGTATCAACATATATCATTTTTTTTAAATAGTAAAAAAATGATTTTTTGATGAAACTTCATGGATATGATCTTCATGGTGAGAAGATCATCTCCAATTATTTTCATCAAAAAATTCAATAAAAAAATCATTGAGATGAGGTGATATGTAAAAAAATGGTATAAATATGCATTTTTGACCATTGAAATGTTGACGATCATCTCACTCACTTTTTGATTGAATTTTTTATGAAACTTCATGTATATGATCTTGACAGTGAGAAGATCATGTCCATGATGTTTCATAAACAAATCAATCGATAAATTGGCTGACGATAACCCAACATTTCAACGGTTGAAAATGAATATTTATACCATTTTTTTACACATCCCCTCAGCTCAATGGGTTTTTATTGAATTTTTTGATGAAAAAAGTTGGAGATGATTTTCTAACCGTGGACATCATATTTATGAAACTTTATAAAAAAAATCATTTTTTAGGCCTTGTTTGGTTGTCCGAAAATTGTAATTTGAATCGTTAATAAATTGATTCATTCACAAATTGACTAATTAATTGTGTTTAGTTTCATTAATGAAAAGATTCATTAATTGCTCCATTTTAACTCATGTGCAAAATTTGAAATTAGATTATTTCAAAAAAAAGTTGAAATGAATCCATTTGAAATAGGAGTCACATAAAGTGCATGTTCCCTCTCCCTCTCCCCCTCCCCCTCCCCCTCCTCTCCCTTGATCTTTCCCTCCTTCCCTGTCTTTTGATTTTTTTTTCCATAGAACCTTAACATCAATTTCAAATTACCAAACATTGTGTAAAATTAGATTTAATTCATTTCAAATTCACTCATTTACAATTCACTAATTTACAATGAATCAATTTATATAATCAAACAATTTGCGCAATCAAACTGGGCCTTACTATTTTTAAAAAAAGAATAATGATATGAGTACAAAATCTCCACAAAATCTGACGTAGATTCCACTTATTCTCCCACCTGCTTATTAAACATTGTCTTATGGTATGGGGTCCCATCAAAATACTAATAACACTATTTTTTATGAAGTTACTTTGTACTCGTAACACTATTTTTAAAAAAATAATATGCATGAGATATGCATACGTAACTTTTTGCAAATATTTAAGGAAAATTCTACAGCGACTCTCATTTTGTGACTCACAACGTGAGTCACAATGAGTTGTCACACAACCATTGGTTGAAGTTATTTTTTTTTTAATAAAAATTAAAATTTGTATTTTTAATAAAAACTATTTTTTTTAAACTGATTTTTTTTTTCAAATGTATTTTTAATTTTTTATAACTGTTTTAAAAAAAATATTTCACTATTTTTTTTAAAATAATTTTTATTGAAAATTTGTATTTTCAATAAAAATCATTTTTTTCAAAAATAGTTTAAATGACATGGGTCCACATCAGCGGCACTGACCAATCGCGATGATAATGTGAGTCTACGCCAGCGGCACTAACCAATCGCGACGATGATATGAGTCTACGCCAGCGGCACTAACCAATCGCGATGATGATGTGGGTCCGCATCAGCGGCACTAACCAATCCCGACGATGATGTGGGTCCACGCTAGCTTTTAAAAAAGAGCGATTCTACATGAACCGCATTTTTTTTTCTGTTCCTTTGTTTTTAACGGTTTTCTATATATAAAAAAAAACAGTCTTTTATAAAATAAAATAAAAAATAGTTTTTATATATTAAAAAAAGTTGTTTTCTTATTAATAAAATATTGTTATTAATTAGTGCCGCTGGCGCGGATCCACATTAAACAAATGATTTTGGTTCGGGAATGTGGGTCTGCGCCAGCAGTACTAATTAATCGCGATATTTTTTTTCAATAAAATATTGCGATTAATTAGTGCCGCTGGCGCGGACCCACATTCAACAAATGATTTTGGTCCAGGAATGTGAGTCTGCGCCAGTGGCACTAATTAATCGCAATATTTTTTTCTTATTCTTTTGGGTTTAACAATTGATATAAATATAGTTTTTTATATAAAAAATAGTTTTTTATATAGAAAAACAGGTTTTTCTATTAACATAAAAAACAATTTTTTTATTGAAAGTATTTTTTTTTTAAAGTTAATATTTTTTTTATAAATAAAAAAAAATTATGTTCTTGACATAATATCGCGATTGATTAGTACCGCTGAAACGGACCCATAAAATATCGCGATTAATTAGTGCGGATGGCGCGACACTAATTAATCGTCGCGATTGGTTAGTGCCGCTGGCGCGGACCCACATCATCGTCGCGATTGGTTAGTGCCGCTGGCGCGGACCCACATCATCGTCGCGATTGATTAGTGTTGTTGGCGCGGAACAAATTTTCGGACAGTAAATCTGGGTAAAAATAACTTTTTTTAATTAAAAATTATGTTTAATAAAAAAAATTATATTTATTGAAATGGTATCGCGATTGATTAGTGCCACTGGCGCGGACCCAAATTAACGGACTGTGGATCCGGGAATGTATCGCGATTGAAATGGTATCGCGATTGATTATATAATTTTTTTATTTAAAAAATATCACGATTAATTAGTGTCGCTGGGGCGAACCCACATTCTCAGACCTACATCATTTGTTGAATTTGGGTCCACGCCAGTGGCACTAATCAATCGCGATATTTTTACCAGGGGCACTAATTAATCGCGATATTATGAAAAAATATTTTTTAATTTTTATAAAAAAAATGTTTGATTTTAATTGAAAAAACTGTTAATTGAAAAAACTGTTTTTTTTAATATAAAAAACTGTTTTTATAAATATAAAAACTGTTTTTATAAATATAAAAACTGTTTTTATTAAAAGTTATAAATAAAACAGTAAGAAACTTAAAAAAAAAAAGAAAAAAAAGAGAGGAAGAATGCGGTTTGTAGGCGGTACACAGGCGGGACGTTTAGAATTTCTCTTTAAAAAATAGTTTTTCCTATTTTTAATAAAAAAAATATTGTTTGTTTTTAGAAAATTAAAAAATTGTTTTTTTGAAAAAAAAAATAATGTTTCAACAATTTTTTAACTGTTTTTACCAAATTTTTTTAGTTTTTATTTATAAAAATTGTATAATTTTTTTTATGTATATGGTATGATTTTTTTTTATAGAGAATTAAGGTAAAGGTCATGTTCTATTCTATATTTGGATATTTAGGACAATATTTTTCAAGTTTATAAATCTAGTCCCTATGATACAATATCATTTATAAATCTAGTCCTTGTAGTACAATACCTTTATTTTTTTCGTTCGCGTCAGCGGCACTATTTTTACCATTTTTCATAATATTTTTAGTACAAAGACTAAATTTATAAAATTATATGAAGTGTTCTATTTTTATACATTTTGAACACTATGAGAATCTTTTTCTAAAATCCCATTTTTTTTTAACAAAGTCTTATTTTAAAAAAAAAAAATACAAGTTTTACACTTTTTTTTTTGTCCTTTAATGGGGGCAAATGAGAGAGAGAGTCACAAGAGGGAGTCGGCCTAGCAAGGCTCAATATTTAATGCAGATTTAATTGATAATTTTGACTTACAATTGAGTCAGTGAAGGACAAATAATGTGAGCAGTCAATTTACGGCCAAACCTAAAAAGTAAAAATGATTAAAAACCATTGGCTTAATAGTATGATATGAGGTCGGCAGGCATATGTCCGTTTATCCTCTCTCCACAAATCATATCTGTACGCCTCGTGGGGCTAGGATTAGTAACTGATCGCAGCTTCGCTTCGGGCACAAATAAAATCAGTGAATCATCTGATGAGTTGGTTGGACGAGGCGCACGTAAATGCTTTCTACTTGCTTTGATTAGTGTTGAAGCCAGCTGCCTCGCTAATATTATCCACAAAGAGATACAGTACTATAATGAGTTGCCAAATTTGAATAAATCAAAGTCCTACTATTCTTCCTTAGGCTTCAACTGTGTCAACCTCTCCAGCTATAAAAACTCTTCAAAAGCCATTATCTAAAATAAAGCTGCAATATCTTTTTTTCAGCCCCCCTCCCTACTAAAACCGCTTCCAGCTGTCTTCGTCATTTGGTATTTCCTCTTCGTCCTCTCCGTCACAGCCTTAGTCCCGGCCAATCAAACCTTCAGATTCGTTAACACAGGCGAATTCGGAGACCGAATAATCGAATACGACGCTAGTTACCGTGTGATACGCAATGACGTCTACACGTTCTACACATTTCCCTTTCGCCTCTGTTTTTACAACACCACCCCGGATTCTTACATCTTTGCCATTAGAGCCGGGATCCCCAATGACGAGGACTTAATGCGGTGGGTTTGGGACGCAAATCGTAACCATCCCGTTGGTGAAAACGCCACACTTACCTTCGGCCGTGACGGCAACTTTGTTCTGGCGGAGGCTGCTGGGGGACCGGTTTGGCAAACTAACACGGCTAATAAAGGTGTGACGGGGATTAGGTTGTTGCCAAATGGGAACCTGGTTCTTTATGATAGGAATGGGAGGTTTGTTTGGCAGAGTTTTGATTACCCAACTGATACTCTTTTGGTAGGTCAGTCGGTGAGGATTAATGGACGTAATAAAATTGTTGCCCGGACTTCTGATGTTGACGCTTCTGACGGGCAGTACAGCATCGTCCTCGAACGGGCAGGCTTCAACATGTATCTTAATAACTCCGGCAAGCTTCTCATATATGGTGGATGGGGAGGTACGTACTTTCTCAATATTATTTTTTGGCATTCCAATAAAACATTTTTTTTAAGTTTATGTCCTGAAGAGCAAAGTTTTAATAAAAGAAATAAATAAACGTGGAATATTTTAATGATGGCTGTTATAATTTCACTCACCTCATAATGAAACTAAACCAAGTAATATCAGCTATGAGCTCAAGGTCCACGTGTGTATTATTAAATCTGCATGATGATCCAATATAATTGAAACCCATATAAGACCAAGTGAATGTGAAAATATAATCCACAACAGTCACTATACCCGGCAATCAATTCTGATCCAATCGGACATGATCGAACCATCCAAAAAAGTTGAAGTCTGACTGCTAAAACCAAACATGTCAGCACCGGTAGAAAATATTAGATGAAAGAATAATGCAGCATTATTAATCCTGCTCTATCCGGCTTCAATAACATACTTAGTAGAGAATGCTTAAATGGACCCACTTTCAAAGCAAAAAAAGCACGTATTTTCTTTAAAAAAAATCAAATATAAAAGAGTTCCTCAAATAATTTTTTATTAATACTCATTTAATTCAAGTTTTTTTATTTTATATTAAAAAGTCCGACACCATGCGAAAAAGATTTTATCATGCCAAAAATTTTCTTATTCTCTTGCATTTAAAGGTCCACGCCAGCAACATGATAAAACCTTTTTGACATGGTGAAGGACTTTTTGGTACAAAATAAAAAGACTTGGACTATACATGTATAAAAAAAAGTTCAAGGAACTATTTGATATAAGATGATGTGAAATGAGATAAAAATAATAATAAAAAATTATTAAAATATATTTTTTTCCTAATTAGTTTTTTTTAATTATTTTTAACTCATTTAATCCCTTAAACACCAATTTATATAATATTCTCTTATTTTTACAGGTCTGCACCAGCGGCACCTATTATTTTTAAACTTAATTTTTTTTAATTAATCCGACACTATCTCTCGGATTGTCTAGTATAATTCTTTTGATTTTTTTTTATAATTATTTTTAATTCATTTAATCCATCAAACACCCATTTATCCAATATTCACTTATTTTAAAGGTTCTTATATTTAAACATAATATTTTTTTTACAACATTTAAAACAATATCTGTATTTCTAAAAATTATTTAAAAATATAAAAAAAAGTTTTTTTTATTTATATTAAACTAAATTTTATTTTTTGAAACAACGGTTTTCCAAAAAAAAATATAAATCTGTATTTTCAATTAAAATATGTTTTTTAAAAAATTATTTTTAACTCAATTAGTCCCTTAAACACTCATTTACCCAATATTCTCTTATTTTTAAAGGTCCTCGCCAGCGGCATCCATTATTTTTAAAGTTTTTTTTACAACATTTAAAACAATTTTATATTTCTTAAAACTGTTTAAAAATGTAATAAGGGTCACTTTTTTCCCTCCTAACTAAAAAAACATGTATTTTCAATAAAAACTTGTTTTAAAAAATATTTTTAATAAGAAGCGTTTTTTTTAAAATTGTTTTTACTTTTTATAACTATTTTAAACAAAACATTTCAACTCTTTTAAAAAATAACTTCTTAACACATTCATTATCGTACAATTAAAAAAATACTTAGTCCCTTAAACAAATATTAATATATCATTAGTCTAAATTTAAAAATAGATAGTTGAAAAAAACATATACAATTTTTTAATAAAAAATAGATTTTTAAATTAACAAACAAGTTTTTTATGCGCCTACAATGAGGGACATGTTTTTTTGGTTCTTTCCTATATAATTTTTAATTTTTTTTATTTATGTCCCTAAACTAAAAACAATAAAATTGGTATTATGAAATTCAAAGGGGGAAAAAAACAATTTTTTTATCTTTTTTTTTAACTCAGATTTAAAAAAAAATTATTTCGGTACATTTTGGAGGTTTTAACTTTTATTTTAAAAAAGTAATTCTTCTAACTTTGAAAAAAATTAAAACAAAAAACATTTTTTTAACTTTTTATTTTCAAGTTATAATTAGCAGTGTCAAATTATGGG
Source organism: Sambucus nigra (assembly GCA_949130495.1). Taxonomy (NCBI): domain Eukaryota; kingdom Viridiplantae; phylum Streptophyta; class Magnoliopsida; order Dipsacales; family Adoxaceae; genus Sambucus; species Sambucus nigra. The sequence goes on along the minus strand of OX422213.1, from coordinate 211,980,539 downwards.
TTGGGCGTTATGTGGACGGACCAAATATGGGTTGGAATAAATATGGGTTAGGCCTAATATGGGGGGGGGGGGGGGGGGGGGGGAATATGGGTAGGTCAACCCGTTTTTCCGCTCACAAATAAGTATTATAGTTCCGAATATATGTAAAAAAAAACATAGCTTACTCTTAACTTTTGAAAATAAGTTTTGTATTTAACTCGTAGTTTTTGAAAATGAACTCCATATGAATTTCATATTTGATTTATAGCTTTAAAATATGGGCGTCATATTTGGCTCTAATTTTTAAATATGAACCTCATATTATACTCATAATTTTAAAAAATAAGGTCTGTATTTAAATGACTGAATTAATATAAATTATTTTATTCTTTAAAATTCATTTTGCCACTAATAATTATAATAGACCGATGATAATTGGAATGATGTTTCGAATTATAATGCTGTCCAACTCAGCAAAGGGGCCTCAGTGTTTAACTAAGGGCCGGTTAGCGTAGCACTGCTCTAGATGAAATCCTCTTAAAAGCCAACCATCCATAAAAGATTATAAAATCCTCTAAGACATAAAACAAAATCATTGGATGCAAAATCCAATCTCCATGAAACTGATTGGAAATATTGTTGAATTGACAAAGCAAACCAACTGATCCCAAATGTTAAGACGTGAAATTATCAACGACTCCACATAAGACTTTGAAGAAAAACAAACTCATTAATGTGATCACTTGTGATACGTGGGGAGCCACGAATTGAGTTTGGATGGGCCATAAATCAATGATGGAATTTGGGAGCGGTAGCTTTGGAAAAAAAATGAATTATCTTTATATTTTTATAAATATTTAATTAATAATTTATATTTTGAAACAATTATAATTCAAATTTTTAGGATATAAATTTGTTAAAAAAAACAAAGACATATTGCAAAATTCTAAGCAACAACTAATTTTAAATACTCAATATAACAACTAAAATACTATAAGACTTAAGAAAAATAATTTAATAAAATCTAGTAACAAGCACAAATGCACGACCTACCAATAGCAATCCCCAAAACAATAAACAAACCACACCCAACAACAAATAAATCAACTATATTAAATCATAAGATTAAACCAAATCAAGCACTAAATTAAATAACATAATAAATAAATCACACCCCAAATAAATATCAAATCGAACCCTAACTAAAAAACAACCAATCAACCCATGTTTAAAAACAAAAATTTCCTTAAGTGAGAGACACGGGCTTTTGAGTGTGAGAAAAGTCGATCGGCAGCATAAATGTCGTCTTTGGGGAGCGAGAGAACGAGGGACATTTTTTTTTGTTTTCTCATTTTCTCTCTCTCCAAGCATGCCTCAAATGAAAGAAAAATAGTCTCAAAGCTTATAGAAGAAGCGTGTGTGCTCTGAAGCGTCTCTAAAATGAAAGAAGTATTAACTTATTTACATAAGTTAGCCCTAAAATTTTGAGAACATCAGGCATCTGTAATGGGTAGTGTAAATGTGTAAAACTACACATTTCTGTTTCACAATGGGTAAAGAGTCGTGTAGTTGGAGGAGAGAGAAAAGGTAGATGGAATGCAAATGTAAACATCCGAAACACAATGTGCAAATGGGCCCCATGCGTTCTGGGCGGTAAACATATAGCCGCTCAATCTGGGCGTTAAAAATATTACCGCCCAAATTAACTTTTTTAATATTTTATTCGCCTAAATTCATTTTTGAAAATCTGGGCGGTAAAAAGGTTAACGCCCAACAGGCGTCACGTCCCCGTTTTGCATTGTCCCAGTGTAAAACTTCGACCAACAATCTAAACAAAACAATCTAAATTTATATCTCCACGTACTCAGTTTACACTTTGCGACTACATATGCCTCACAAAGTTACCCTAAGCTTATAAAAATATAAAAAAGAATATTATTTTTCCCAAAATCCAGCCTAGGCGCTTGGCTCCCAGCTAAAGCATAGCTCCGTCCCTGCATGTGATAATCAGATTCATGCATTAAACCCATAGGTATACGTATATGTAGAACCATGTTTTGATAAGCATAATGATAAAGGGAGGAACGTTTGAAACACATTTGAGGCACATATTTGTATATTTGTATCATTCACTTGAGTAGAGTATGTCTCACTTAAAATATCTACCAATGATATGAGGACAGATGTGCTGTATTATCAAATCGTGTTTTCAAAGTGGGTCTCCCCAATACTACGCTTTGGATAATGAGGGTGGCAATTCGAGTTAGTCGTATCATTTTCGGATCGCGTTGATTTTTATTTGAGTATAAATTTTGGGTACTCTTAAATCTATCCCAGTTAATCGTGTCAAGTTCGGATCATTTCGAGTTATTATCATAAACGGATTATCGTGTCAAAAATTGTCAATCCTGATGAAGCCAAAACTTGTCTAACAAATGATCTGAGGGTCCATAAATGACTCATTGTGATAGCTTGTATGCATTCCAATAAAACGTGAATCGTGCAAGTCTTGCAATAACTCCACTTTCCTTTTTTTAAACCTTATGCACATTAAGAATTTTATGCCATGCCACACAGGACATTACAACAAAGTAGATAATTGGAAACATTTTTTCCTTTTAATACTACCAGAGAATAGATTGTTATATTAAAATAATTGGAGATATTTCTTGCAAAACATATCTAGTTGGGGAGATATTTGGCCTATGGTTTTTTTTTTTAATTAAATATCAATTTATCTAGATATATTTATAGATATATTGTTACGTAAGCATGAATTGTGTTTAAAATAAAGAATATCTTCCTTCACAGGTGAGTATGGTAGCATCATAACCTTCGACGCAGTGCCGGAAAACGATAACGCTACAGCCTACGAGCTAGTTTTATCGATAAATCAAGACCCATCACCACCTCCGCCACCCAACCAGCGACGACTCCTCCAATCACGGCCAACCCAGAGTGGTGGACGACTGAACCTCAACAAGCTCAACTACAACGCAACCTACTCCTTCTTGAGAATCGGTTCCGACGGCAATTTAAAAGCATTTACTTACTACGTGCCAGTTGGGTACCTCAAATGGGACGAGAGCTTTGCTTTCTTTTCAAGCTACAACGTAAGAGAATGTGCTTTGCCCTCAAAATGTGGGAGATACGGTTACTGTGACCGGCGAATGTGTGTGGCATGTCCCACGCCCAAGGGCCTACTGGGGTGGAGTGAGAGCTGTGCGCCGCCTAAGCTGCCTCCGTGTAAGAGCGGAGCTAAGGCTGATTACTACAAGATTGTTGGGGTGGAGCACTTTTTGGGTCCGTATATGGACGGCGGCATGGGTCCGATGAAGGTTACTGAGTGTAGAGAGAGGTGTGATAAGGATTGCAAGTGTTTGGGGTTCTTTTACAAGGAGGATAGTTCAAAGTGTTTGATTGCGCCACTTCTTGCGACTCTTATTAGGGATGTCAATACTTCTGTGGGTTATATCAAGTACTCAAAGTAAGAATGTGTATATATACGTGTGTCTTTGTGAGAGGTTGGTGTTTACGAGAGTGGAGTCTATTTATTTATATGGACAAATAATATTATGTCTTAATGATATCATGAGTACCAAATAAATGTGATAGTATAAGAGTCTTATACCCGGTAACTATTACACTATTGGACATCATTTATTGCGATGTTATTTTAGTTTGATATAATTTAAAGGGGTTTTTAGAGTAATCTTTGGATTAATAATTTTGAACAAAAAAATTAGGTCTAATAAATTTTAAACGATTAGGTTCAACATATAAATATCTTCAAATTAAAACAAACATGCACTATTCAGAAATCGAATCGCTAAAAACACTGTATTCTCTCTTAAATCAAAACCTTAATCGTACCATCTCTTCGATCAAAACCCCAAAACGAATCTATATCTCAATCAACTTTTGGTCAACAAGAACATATAAATACTTCTCATCGAAGCACCAAAAACTCTCTTCGATAAAAAATCTAACTCTTTTCGATCAAAACCCTGACTCTATTCGATCAAAACCCTAACTCTATTCGATCAAACCCTAATCGTTGAAGTTCTACCGAGCATTTTACATTCTAAATCAAATTTTTCAAAACACCACTAACAAGTATGCATACATTCTCTTCTCACTTGTTTGTCCTTGTGTATTTTGTGTTCTCATACACTACAAGAAAAAGTGTTTTCCACGACACATGTTTTACGACACTTTATAAAAATGGGTCGCGGAAGGTGGATAAAGATGACACTTACTAAAAATGTGTCGTGAAAAATAGATAAAGGCGACATAATTTTGCAAAGTGTAGTAAATAATTCAAGTATAATAAAAACCACGACATGTAAAATAAATATGTCGTGTTTTTTTTCAATACGACACGCTATTAGGTGTCGTAAATTTCTTTCCACGACTTTTCGAGCCATGTGTCGTGATTGAGTGCGTGTTTGGCGCTGAAAATTTTCCTCCGCTATTTAAAACAAATCTATTAGATTATATCCTAACTAATTCTCCGCACGATTCCCTAAAAAACTCTTCTTCGTTTCCAGCCTCTAGCCGTAACCTCCCTCTCCCTCCATCCGTAACCTCCCTCTCGCTGTAACCTAGCTCCAGCGATATCCTCCAGAGCCGCTCCTCCATTGATATAAGGTACGTTTTCACAAGAATTCAAATCTCCGATTTTTCTCTTAAGAACACCTCCATTGACAGAGCCGTAATTATTTTCTCTGTTAAGAAAAACAAATGTGTATTTATATGACTTTCGTTTTCACAAGAATTCAAATCTCCATTGATAGAGTCGTAATTCAAAAAATAGTTGTTAAGAAAAATAGTTGTGTAGTCTCTCTGTTTAAGAAAAATAGTTGATGTAATAGTTCTTGTATTATACAGCTCAAATAGCCGGAGATTAATGAAAAATAGCTGGTGTAATAGTTCTGAGATCTTCCCCTTACAGAAACATCATATAAACACACAACTATTTAAGAAAAACACCTCCATTAATATAAGGAGCTCTCTATGTTACTCTCTCTGTTTTTTCTTTATTATCTTTTTAATTTCAATTTACCCTTTTTAGATTCGAATCTCCGGCTAGTCCCGTTTGTTTATTCCTCTGAAATCTGAATTTAACCCATATCAGGTAATTTCTCTCTTCTTTCTATTTTTTCAACCTGTTTGTGTTCATGTGTGTGGATGATAAGATTACAAAAAAAGGTGTAATATATACATTTGAAAAAAAAGGTTTCACTATTCTTGCAAATTTCGACATGGAGGAAAGGTGGTTGCGTATGTATCTTTTTATGTGTAGATTATGAAAAAATGGAAATGATGCATATATACATGTTTAGGAACAAAACATATGATGGCCTAATTATTTAGTAGAAATTATGATTTATATTTTACTCTTATTAGTGTTTTCTTTATTGTAATAGTTTTTTAGTTAGTTTTTGAATATTTTTTCATCACTTTATGGTATTAATTAAAACTATTTGGATGTCTAATATTATATTTTACATATTGTATGCATTTTTTTATGAACATGAATGTTTCATATGTTTGTTTGTAATTTTTCATATTTTTGTTATGACAAATGCATGTGTATTGTTTATTAAATAAAATATAAGGGTAAATTGGTCCAAATAATTTGATTTAGACGGACATTTTCGGTAATTAGAAGTTGATTTAGACGGACATTGCCCATAGAGCATTTTTGATGGCGTATGGAAAAAAATGGTAGCATCAATTTTTAATCCTTTATTTATTGAGTTGCTAAAGTTTAAAATCACAAATTTCAGATTTTTCCCCTTTTATTATTATACTGTTTGAATCATTACAGACATTAAGCCCACACTTAATGTTTGGAAGCATTTAACATTCTCACCAGGTAAAGATGAGAGATGATAAAGAGTGGAGGAGAAGATAAGTTCAATATTTTAATTGTTGGTTAATGGTTCATTACTTTTAATTTTGTCACTCGAGATGACTTCTTTAATTATGCAGTCAATTTCAGCAATCTTTATCTTTTAATTAAATTATTGGAGACGCTGTGCAAGAATAAAAAATAACTTAGGACAATTGAAAAGCTCGGGAAAAGATAATTTATTTTTAATTTAGTTTCATCATATTCCCCTAATTAATAGTCATTTTTTTCCATGTAGTCATCCCAAATTAATAACTGTGTTTCAAGTAAGCTAGAGTTGGATTGGCAATTTAGGAGCGTTAAAAAAATTAAAGGGTAAATTTTCTAGTCGTAGATAGTTAGTTTAACACACCTTTATGGATAGTATAAATAAGAAATTCCATACGAGAACTTAAAGTTTGATGGACAAATCTTTTTTACCATTATGGAATATTCAGAACGTAAAGAAGAAAATAAAAAAAGTGTTTGGGTTTGTAAATTTTATTTCTCAAAGGTTTTTGGTTGGTAAACTAACCGGAACAATTATCGAGCAACTTTTGTGTTATTCTTCTTTTCTTTCTTAACCGAGCTATGTCAGTTTTATTTATTTTATCGATTTTTGTCTTAATTCTTTTTTCATTCTTTTCTGGGAGCCTCATTAATACTAAATCTGATGTTTTCATTTGCAATATTTCATTCTTTTATTTTGCAGATGATTGTTTTGGGCAATATTCAGACACTACAAATCAGATCCAATATAGGTATCTTTATCTTGCTTCATTTGTCTATCTCTTTGAAATTATTAAGTGTATATACTAACAATGATATTTCTAAACATATGTATATTACAATAGGTCAGCTTGATTTAAGTGTATTAATATGTATTGTTGAGTGTGAGTGTTTATATTACTTCTATGCTCAAGGAAACCATAAATAAGACAAAAATGGCTATAGTCCATTCGTATTAATTTATAGCCCCGATGATCTAACTATATATTGATTTCAATCTACCTTTGTAGATAGCGAGTAATCTAATAAGATTTAGTAGAATGTGAAAAATCTAATGAGATCTTGTAGAATGTAATTATATTTGAAAAGAACATGATTTTTTATTCGTTTATTATTGACATTTTACCTCTTTTTCAATATTAGTGTTTGCTAGTGTAAACAGAGTAGAAACTAGCAGGTGGGAAACTCAAGATGGAAAAAGATTGGTTGAGATTTCCAAGGTTTTTTTTATTATTATTACACGCATGCATATACGTTTACATATATTAGAAAAACCTATAGTATTTTTCTGAATTAAGACTGTTCAAAAATTGAGAAGTGATCATGATTTCATGCTTTTTTTATTATCTGTAGACATACCGAGGAGTACCAAGATGGCGTGTACAAATTTATTGAATCTGCCAAGAAAACTGGTAGAAATCCTGATATGATAATATGTCCCTGTAGAAAATGTAAAAACCTTTGTCAACAAGATGAGGAAGAACTATTTGAACACCTAGTCATTCATGGCTTTGATCCTACGTACAAGAAGTGGGTATTTCACGGAGAACATTCGACTTCTTCATATTCTAATGATATTGATATTGAATTTTCAAATTTACATAGGATGTATAGAGATGCTTATGTTCAAGATGCAGTTTTTGCTGAAGATAGTTTTGAAAGTGGCGATGAAAGTTTTAAACAAAAGTTAAAAGATGTCAAGACTCCTTTATATACCGGGTGTACAAATATGTCAGCAATTACATCTTTATACAAGCATAAAACTACACACGGACTATCTGATAAAGGATTTAATGAACTTCTTGAGTCTCTACATGAAATGTTGCCTGGGGATAACGTTCTTCCTAAGTCTTTATATGCAACGAAGAAGTTTTTAAAGGAATTTGATCTTGGCTATGAGAAGATAGATGCATGCATTAATGGTTGTTGTTTATTTAGAAAAGAGTATGAACATTTGGACAAATGCCCTAAATGTGGCTCCTCGCGGTGAAAAGTTGACAAACGCGCAAAGAAGGTTAAGAAGGGAGTATCTGCAAAAGTATTGCGATACTTTCCAATAATCCCAAGATTTCGAAGGATGTTTTTATCATCAGATAGATCAGAGCAGTTGCAGTTGCACTCAACTCACATAAGCAAAGATGGCAAGATGCGACATCCAGTTGATTCATTAGCATGGGACATGATTAATAAAAAGTGGCCTCATTTCGCATCTGATCCAAGAAATCTTAGGCTTGGACTTGCAGCGGATGGATTTAATCCCTTTAATAATCTTAGCCCGAGCTATAGTTGTTGGCCTGTAATTTTAACTGTGTACAATCTTCCCCCATGGTTATGCATGCTACAGGAAAATTTGATGTTGACTTTGCTTATACCGGGGCCAAAGAAATCGGGAAATGACATAGATGTATATCTGCAACCACTTATAGATGACTTAATCGAGTTGTGGAATAATGGGGCGGAGATGTACGATGCAGCTAGTCAATCTACTTTTAATTTGAAAGCTATTTTGATGTGGACAATAAATAACTTTCCCGCATACGGTAATTTAGCTGGATGTACCACAAAAGGGGAACTTGCATATCCAGTTTGTGGTCCTAACACATCCTCACTACGGTTATCAAAGAGTATGAAATCGGTGTATATGGGCCATAGTCGTTTTCTTCCAATGAACCATCCATGGAGGGTTACAAAAAAGAGATGGTTTGACGGATATGAAGAATTGAGGAGGCCATCAAAAACTTTGAATGCAGAAGAAATTTTAGATTCTCTGAAGGGTGTTGAAAATGATTTCGGTAAAGGGAAGAAGCGTAAGAGGAAGAAAGTGTTCTTGAAAAAGAAGTTAATAGTTTTTTATTTACCGTATTGTCCTGTACGTATATTTTAACTCATAATATAAGCCATTAACTTAATGCAATTATATTAAAAGTTTTAGGACATTTAGTTTTCATATTAATCCTCCCTCATTTTTTTCTTTAGGCATTAGATTTGCGTCACAATTTGGACGTGATGCACATCGAGAAGAATATAAGTAATAGCCTCATTTCCACATTATTAGATGTAAAGGGAAAATCAAAAGATGGCCTCGAGTCTTGTAAAGATTTGCAAGAATTGGGCATTAGAAAGGAATTGCATCCTCAACCAAAAGGGAATAAATTTTACCTGCCGGCAGCACCTTACACACTCTCAAAGAAAGAAAAGAAAGTTTATTATCGAAGACTATATGATTTAAAGTTACCTGATGGTTATAGCTCCAACATCAGTCATTGTGTTTCAGTGGAAGAATGTAAGTTATTGGGATTGAAATCCCATGATTATCATGTTTTAATGCAACAATTGTTGTCAGTTGCTATACGGGGACTACTACCAAAGGGGCCAAGACAAGTGATTTTTCGCTTATCTTCATTTTTTAATGAGTTATGTCAAAGAGTAATCGATAAAAGGAGAATGGAAAAATTAGAGGAAGATATCGTAGAGATTATATCCATGTTGGAGAGGTACTTCCCTCCCTCTTTTTTTGACATTATGGTTCACTTGCCAATTCACTTAGCTCGAGAGGCTCTATTATCTGGGCCCGTACAATTTCGATGGATGTACCCATTTGAGAGGTAATTTAGAATTATTTAACCTTTTTCTTATTAACAAGTTAAACATGTAGTAAATAGATGTTATATTCGTATTCTTTAGCTATTATTTGTCGTTAGGTTTATGAAGGTACTCAAGGGTTATGTTAGGAGCCGTGCGCGACCTGAAGGATGCATAGCAGAAAATTATTTGGTTGATGAGTGTGTAAGGTTTTGTAGCATGTATCTAAAAAAATAGCAGAAATTGGTGTTTCACAATCTCGAAATGAAGAGTTTGAAGATGAGACAATACTGGGAGGTTGACCTATCTCTAAGGGGAAGCCAATAACATTGTCTTATGACATATTAAAAATTGCCCATCGTTATGTGCTATTTAACAATCCAGAAGTTGAGCCATATATAGAGTGAGTAAAATGATGCTCGTCATATAAAATTTATAACTTCTGTTATCATTAATATTGTTATTAAAATTCCTTTATGTTCATATTAGAATGCATTTGAGCGAGCTAAAGCATTCCAATCGAAGGTTATCCCAAGATGAGACTATGCTACAAAAAAGACATATCGAGGCATCCGCTTAATGGTTTATGAACAGGTAGGCCAATTTTTTGCTGATATGTATAGACAAATTCATATAATTTCATTTATGATCTTTTAAACAGATTAAGGTTCAAGCAAACACAATTGAAGAATCAACAATCCTAAAGTGGCTAGCGGTTGAGCCACGACGTTATGCTATGTCATATTCAGGCTACATAATAAATGGCAAACGATTTCACACATCAATGGTTGAAAAGTCCACCCAAGATAGTGGAGTTTTTTTTTCGAGGCAGAGACTATTTGTAGATCTAGTGCAAGGGATACCACACACGTTGTTGCTAATGTTTCATATTATGGGATTATACGGGATATAAATTTGTTAGACTTTCATAAATTTTGAATGCCTATCTTTCAATGTGATTGGGCCAATATTTCGAATGGTGTTAAATTTGACGATGGATTCACTTTGGTTAACCTCCACTAAGGACAAAATCAACTAAAAAAAGATCCTTTTGTTCTAACATCACAAGAAAGGCAAGTATTTTATTCGAGAGAAAGTGGAACATCAAATTGGTATATGGTTCTTAAGGCACCGCCGCGAGGCTTTCATGAGCTGGAGACATATGATGAGAGTGCTTACACATCATATTTGCCGATTGATATTTCAAAACTTGACAATAACGAGAGAAATGACGATGAGCCTCTTATGAGGATAGATTGTGAGGGTGTTATTGTGTGATTGTTATTTATTTTAGCATGTAGACATTAAGTTTTTTTGATGAATATGTACATTAGCATGCTTATGGTAAATTTATTTTTATTTACAAAGTTTGTGCATGGTGATGTAATGAATATATACATTAGTATGCTTATGCTTTGAATTTGGGATTAGAGTAAAATTAGTTTATGATTTTAAACTAATTATACTCCTTTCAAAGTTTTGAACTCGAGTTCTTAATATACTCTTTTAATGTCTGGCCGAAAATTTTAATTTTAACCTTTTACTTCCTGGCACTATTTGCTTACCCATACATCAGCTAAGCATGCTTAAGGTTCATGGACTTGTGGAGAAGAAAACAAAAATCTGGACAATGGCTTGAAACAAGAGCAGCAGAAGCTCATAATGAATCACACATTGGGTTGTCATCAGAAATCAATGTGAAAGCAGGAGTTAACATAAGTGAAGGTATGAACCTATGTCATAAATGAGGTGTTTTACTAATGAAAGGCCACTATATTTTTTGTTTTAAATTGCTTATGTTATAAAAAAGGTAAAAAATAGAAAAAATAAAATAAAATCTATTACTCCTATTACAAAATACCCTCCTCTGCATTTCAAATAAGCTAAACTATAAAATATTTACAAATGATCCTTTATATGTCGCTAAAACTATGAAATAGTAAATAGTTCTCCAATGTTTTTGCGTGTCTCGAGAAATGGATTCTTGGTGAAAAGTACTTGTGCAGTTGAAATAGAGGTTACGGTGTTTGGATCAGTAACTGGATAATAGAAGAAGGAAAGTATTATATGCTAATGTTGTTAAAAGATGTAACCACATAGAGGTTTCTTCAGGTTTTATTTACTATTACACTTCTAGATTTTTTGAGAATGTTGAAATCTATGTGGAATTATAATGCTTTTAACAAGTGACTCCATTTTGAATATTTAGTTGAAAACACTTGATTAGCTACAATACATCTTTTTAACACTCTTTCATAGTTTAATTGGCAAATTTATAATGGGAAGTTGAAAGTTAAAGGTTTTAATAAAGATTTTACTTCAATATAATTCCTATCTAAACTCATTACCAGTTTAAATATCATGAAATTTGGTAGATGATCAAATCTTGTCATGTATCTCAGTGTCCCTATGTCAGAGTTCCTTATAGTCCAATGAATTATTTTAGTCCCTATGTCCCAGTTCCTTAAAAATATTAATTTTAATGAACTATTAAGTCAGAATTCTCCTGCTAGTTTCTCGGGTTCGTCCATATAGACTTTTAGTGGAATCGCTATCTGAAGTTAATGCCAAATTGGAAGAATTCCCACGTTCACATTATTCATCTCCGTAAATACAACAACATCCGTTTTAGTCTTCTCACATCTTCCACACATAGAGCGCATAAAACAACGAGAATGAAGACAACATTAGTAGTGTTAGTTCTGGACTTCCTCTTGGCCATTTCCCATGCAAAATATGATCCGGTGCTCGACACCACTGGAAAGAATCTCAGAACTGGCTTAAAATACTACATACTTTTGGTTATCCGCGGCAGAGGCGGTGGATTCACACTTGGCACTGCCAGGAACGAATCATGCCTGCTGGACGTGGTCCAAGAGCAACGTGAAGTCGACAATGGCCTCCCAGTGACTTTCTCCCCCGTGGACCCTAATACAAGTGTCATTCACTTGCTAGCCGATCACAACATTAAGTTTGTCTAGTTGGTCTCTTTATTTTTTAAACAAAAATTAGAAGGAAACCACTGGAGTAATCACTAGTTGTCATTACAGTTTGCTGTTTCGCTAGCTGGTGAAGAGCACTCGCTTCCCTGTCATTACAGTTTGTAACTCTTCTATAACACTTGATTGCCTCCTCAAGCATGCAAAGTTGTTATGTTTCATAACACTGAGGCATCTCAATCCACAACCTAGAATCGTTTGGCTGCAAGAATACTGAATTTTTAAAATAATGAACCGCGTAAAAGGGCATCCTTATGGTGCAGCTTCGCTAGCTGGTGAATTGCAATCTCTTCCCTGTCATTACAGTTTGTAACTCTTTTATAACACTTGATTGCCTCCTCAAGCATACAAAGTTGTTATGTTTCATAACACTGAGGCATCGCAATCCACAACCTAGAATCGTTTGGCTGCAAGAATACTAAATTTCTAAAATAATGAACCGCGTAAAAGGGCCTCCTCATGGTGCAGCTTCGCTAGCTGGTGAATTGCAATCTCTTCCCTGTCATTACAATTTGTAGCTCTTCTATAACACTTTGTTGCCTCCTCAAGCATACGAAGTAGTTCTGTTTCATAACACTGAGCCATCGCAATCCACAATCTAGAATCGTTTGACAGCAAGAATACTGATTTTCTGAAATAATAAAGCGCATAAAAGGGCCTCCCCGTCATTTTGTACGTTTGTCCTAACCCATACCAGGCCCGGTAATCACAAGGATTTATGTCTACGGCCCGCCAATATGCATCAACGGCAGCTGGGGTTCCTGGTAAGCGCTGGTAAGAAAGAAGTCCTTCATCCAATGGTTATTGAGATTAAGGCCATTTAATGTCTTGATTGTAGTGCACAAGAACTGTAGCTTGGACCAAGCACTCCAATTCCATGGATAGCTATTTACAGACTCTATGAAAGCACCATACGAGCAAGATTATCGCTGCCTTTCTCTTTAAGAACGAGACTGTACAGGTAAAGCCCAAAAGAGTCAACTGTGCCATTTTTGCGAAGCGTAGACAACTGCCTTTCAAGGGAGACTAGCTCACAGTTTAAAGCATCACTCTTGCTGACAAAACCCAAACCTAGCCTATTACCCAACTGCCAGGTCTGCTGGAAACTATAGTCGGGTCGAGTTCAAAAATTTGAACAATGTGGTTTCCCATTAAATTTTGAAAGTTCAAATTACTAAAAATAGATTACTTGCTGCCCGTTTTTGCATTAAATTAAGTTAATTTGAGTTATATTCGTCATTTTTACGCTTAGAATTTACGTTCATGCAACTATTATGGTGATTTATTTTTTCTAGAGTAAGATGGATTGTGTCATCATGAAGTAAAACCGAATAATTTATTTATGATTAAGAATAATTCTTTGTGAGTTTGAAATGGGATGCATAACCCTCTGTGTAGTTTTTATAAATTCTCTTAAGAATAATTTTAAATCATATGAATACATGTGGTTTAAAAAATAAATGAATTCTTTAGTTTTGTATTGCTTTGACAATATTTAATTTTATTATGCATACGATTGTTGGAATTTTGAACAAGGGATTAATGACGATATGAACTTGCAAGAAGTAAATTTCTCCATGTTCCTTCAACAACCCTATTAGATCATTGTTCCAACAGTAAAATGACGAATATAACTCAAATTTAAAAACCAACAATGTCAATGTTATATAACTTACAAGCGGCAAGTTATTTTCGGGATGAAAAATGTTCCTTCTCTTCCATTGGCATAGTGTATAAAGCAAAGTTTCGATCGCTAAATAGTGTTGAAATTTTTTCTCAAAAAATGAAATAGAAGTGTTATCTTTTAAGTTGACCAATTAACCTAACAAAACTCCTAACCCAACCTATTACCCAACTGCCAGGTCTGCTGGAAACTATAGTCGGGTCAAGTTCAGAATTTTGAATATTGTGGTTTCCCATTAAATTCTGAAAGTTCAAATTACTAACAATAGATTACTTGTTGCCCGTTTTTGCATCAAATTAAGATAATTTGAGTTATATTCGTTATTTTTGCGCTTAGAATTTGTGTTCATGCAACTGTTATGGTGATTTATTTTTTCTAAAGTAAGATGGATTGTGTAATCATAGAACTTGCAAGCATCAAGTTATTTTCGAGATGAAAAATGTTCCTTATCTTCCATTGGCATAGTTTCTTATTGGTTTAAAATAATTTCATGTGCATAATTGACGACCCAGATACATCGTACTCTACGCATCATGTAACTCATAGCTCTTCTTGACAGAGGAGCTAGTATTGACCATCTCTAACTCCTGCTCGTAGTCGAGGGCAATGTATGCCAGCTTTTCCTGCATGTCCCTCACAATTTCACGTTCTGATGTGCTTGCAAATAATAAATTTTATGTGAAATGATAAGGCACAAATTAAGAATTGCCTATGTCAACTGATAAGACTAAATAAATCATAAATTTTAGGTTTAGTTTAAATAGCATACTATACTTGCAAATATGAATGCTTTGCAACTTTCCATTATTGATTCATTCCTCTGTTCATCTATGACTTGTACTTACATGGACTATAAAATTGTCTGAACTATGTTGCACCTTGTTTTCATATTGTTTCATGTAGATTTGATCAATACATGTACAAATTTCTTATGGCCTTGTGTCACCCAAGCTTTCTTCAAACCATTCCCCTCAGTAAATGAATAATTGTACAAGTCTGCTTTTCTAGTAATGCTACTCGGTTTGGACTGAGTAGTAATTTTTTGCTTGTCAAGTAGAGTGAGTAGAAAAAAATTCTATTTTTTGAGAATATGGCGGATATGTTTAAAGAGGTGAGTTATGAGTCCATTATCTCTTCAATTTAAACTTTGTAATAAATGTTATTGAAGTCCATATATTTTACACTACATTCCATCTATATTGCGTGTATCCAAAACATGTTGCTAGGGGTAAGAGATCGAAACGAACTACATCTAATGAGAATGAGGGTGCAAGAATATCATGTGAAGTCTCTAACTCACATACGGTGGAAGAAATTTATGCGGATGAAGTACCCAACATTGATTCTGTTGATAAGGGCAAAAAAAAGAATTGGGGGCCATCAAAATTGAATGTAATTGCAACTGGGATAAAAGACCGTAAAGAGGTAAGATTAAATGAGTTTGGGCAACCAATTGGACTCAATTCCATCTAGCTTAGTTCTATAATTGGGATTTTAGCACGAGAATGTGTACCGGTAACACATAAAGATTGGGATAAGGTGACAAGTGACATCAAGGATCAAATATGGGAGTTTGTTACTGTGAGTATTTTATTTCTTTACCCTTTGCACAATTATGTAATATTTTGAATGTAACTTTATACATATTGAATTGTAACTAATACAGTGTATTTGTTCTGTATGATGCAGCAAAAATATAATCTTGAAGAATGTCGAAAGGCCATTATTTTGGGTCAGACGGGCAGAGCTTGGAAAGATTATAAGTCAAAATTATCAACACAGATACGAGAAGAAGCTAAAGGACCAAATTCCACTCGCCATCTTACATTACTTAAGCCCCCTGGAATGAAGTCAAATGAATGGGATGCATTTGTTAAATCTCGTTTATCACCTGAATTTGATGCAAGTGAATTTGATTATTTATTTTTTATTGTTGTTAATAGATTAAAGTCCACTTTTAGTATTCTTGTATTTCTCGCAATTATATATGATTTATCTTATTTTTATAGGAAACGAGTGAAAAGCATAAGGATACTAGAGCAAAGCAAATCCATCCACACACAACTAGTCGTAGAGGCTATGCAAGACTTAAGGAAAACATGGTATGTTTCCCCTTTAAAGTTGTATATTTCATAAATAGCTTACATTATTTCGTAATTCAATCTTTTAAAATTTTGTAGAAAGCCGAAGACCCAAATAAAACTATACGCCGTGTTGATGTTTGGATAAGGGGACATAGGAGAGAAAATGGCAATCCGATTAATCAAGTTGTTGGTGAAGCGATAGTAACGACTTAAACACTTACACAACACTTTACAATTTTTTTAAAAGCTACAATGTGTTTATTATATTTTTTTTAATATGTTGAATTCTTGTACTTATTTTAGAAAATGATGGAAAAAATTCCATCTCATGATTCAACATCATTGAGAGATGATACAGTAGTAAAGGTGCTTGGTCCTGAACGTCCGGGTCATGTACGAGGTCTTGGATTTGGGGTGACGCCTACGAAGGTAGATGCGTCGTTACATAGTAATGCAAGGGTAACGACTCTTGAAACTCAAATTCAACAACTTTTGGAATGGAAGATGCACATGGAAAGTCGAATGACATAAGGAAATGAACGAAATGTGGTATTTTTTAAAATTAAATATGATTCAATACATATAGTTTTCCCTTGTTTTGTTTTTATATACTTCACTTGAATTTTCTATAGGGTCAACATGAGGGTGGTGGGGATGACATGCATAATCACACACATACTCTACAGGTTATTGTTAATGAATTATTTAAGTCTAAATTGTTTTACTAATTGCAATAATAATTATTTTTTAATTATTTTCTTTATACTATTTATTACTGTAATCGAAAAAGTTCATGCGCACAAAGTGATCCACAAAGAAATTATCCTTGCAAATTGTTACAATGGTTGGGGATCGGAGAAGAAGTGGCAAGCGGAGAACTTGATTCTACAGACGCGAAGTCACTAGTGCACCACCAAATCCTTGGGCCTGATTGCTATAAAGTATGGCTTGTTGAAATTTTAGTGCCTAAAGTGCCAGTTTTTCGATACTCGGATGCATTTTCCATACTTGATGATGCAAAAGGAAGTACCATAGCATGGCCACATCGATACATTCGTTTTGACTAATAATGTGAGTGGAATAGTTATAGTGCTTGGATTTTATTCTAAGAATTTTTCTTTGACATTCTCTCGTATTGATTTAAAAAAAACGTAAGGAATCAAGTGGGTATGGTGTTTCTTCATTGCTTTTTGGATTGAAGGTATACTTTGATTTTTTATTTTTTATTATAAGTGTGTTGTTAATTTACGATAGTATTTAATAAAATTATTTTCTGAACAGGTACCTATTTTTGGAAGATGTTGAAGGCATTTTGGGAGGAATGTTTTTTAAGAATGCTATTAGTTATTTTTTGAAGGAAGGTTTCATTTTAACTTGTTAGGATAATGCTCGTTTCATTATAATCCCATGTTTTTATATGGCTTGTATAACCCAAATATTTATTCATTCTACTGTTTTGGGTATGACTTTGATATTATGGTTATGAGTACATATTATGAGTTCCTCTTAATTATATAAGTTTGGTTTAAATTTCAGGAATTGTGGAATTTCTAATTGTGATGCTATCATATATGTGGTGGATATGTTAATGTTAGTATAAGCAACATGCATTTGAGAAGCTGATTTTTATAAAAAAAATTATACACTTTTAACAACATATTTTATACATCATAAAATGATAATAACGACTCTTATATTTAGTCGTGTACAATATTAACGACACGTACATTCAATCGTAAAATAACATTAATGACACATAATAAGTAGTCATGGAAGGTTTTTTTGGGTAATGACTTTTACGACTAGTAACTAGGTGTCGTGAATATTTGTTTCAATGATAATTGGCAGGTGTCGCGAAATAGTTTTACGACCCCACAAAGGTGTCGTGGCTATTTACGACTAGTAACTAGGTTTCGTGGATATTTGTTTCAACGACACTTGGCAGGTATCATGAAATAGTTTTACGACGCCACAAATGTGTCGATATAGAAGGTAACTTTCTATGACACCCCCTTCAACGACTACATAAAATGTGTCGTGAAAACAGTTTCACGACACATATCAGGTGTCGTGGAAAGTACTTTTTCTTGTAGTGATATGTATAAATTTATAGACACATGGACTGATGAAATCACAATCTTCTTCTTCATGATACGAAAATATATATTTGTTTCCCTCATTTTAATTGCCAAACACACTTTTTGCATGTTAGATATATGTATTTCATCATTTTATTTTTCCTCCTGTATACATCATTTATCTAGGATTTATCGAGGATTTGGAATATGTACATGTACAAGCCCTGTTTTATTTCGTGTACTCTGTCTATTTCGCGTGTACTTTCAAAAAGTACACGCAAAATACACAGAGTACACGCACATTGAAATTGAATTTCTCAATCCAATATGCGTGTACTTTTATGTTTTATACGTGTACTCTATAAAATATATATTTCAAATCCATTTTTGATCAATCCTATGTTATTTTGGTCCGCGCCAGTGGCATTTGAATGATATTCCATGAGTTTGTAAGAAGTATTATTAGTGTGTTAATATTTAGGAGTTATTTTGGTCCGCTCCAGTGGCATTTGAATGATATTTTATTAGTTTGTAATCAGTATTATTGCGTGTACTTTTTCATTTTTGCATGTACTTTGTTGAAAGTACACACAAAAAATTCATAAAGTACGCACATTGAAATTCATTTTTTGTTCAATCCAATATGCGTGTACTAATGTGTATTATGAGTGTACTATTTTGTATTGTCGTGTTATTGTTTAGGAATCATACGATCAAGCATGTTCAACTACAAAACTACTGCTTGCACGTTCAAAGATCTTAATAATACAAAACCTTTCACATTGACAGTTAATAGTACTAACGATGACGAAATTCATTTTCTCCTTCACATCAATGATAGAGCTAAAAGGTTACTTGGTTTCTACTACTACTATGAAGACATTTACTGCACTTTTGATGTGCAATCTCTTCAAGTAACTGAATCGAAAGCGAAGGATTTAGCTAAACGAATTGAGCAGTATTGCTTAAGGGGATTTGATAATGTTGGAGCTTTTAACATGCAGCTATTGTATCACTTCTTTACTGAATATGTTAGGAATAGAGAATCTTAGTTTTTGACTTGTCGAACAACTTCTATCAGGTTTTACCATGAAACAGACAATATATATTACCCCCTTTAGCATGTATTTTGTTGAGAATTGTATGAATTGCTTGTGAGAATATTGCATGTACTTTTGTTAAATACGCTTGTATTTTATTGTTTTATTGTTTTATTGTTTTAGTCTACGCTTTATTCTAATTCGCATGTATTTAATTTTTTGTACATATCATTATAGGTTAGTAATTAAATTTTTTTTATAGATCAATAGAATGGGGATGAAGATGAAGGCAAGAAGAGGAAAGAAACAAAAAAAGAGCAGTTCTGATGATAGTTCTTCATCCAGTTCCGGTTCTAGTTCTAGCTCTAGTGTGTCATTGAAATCTAAACGTCTTGAAAAGAAGAATTACCAATATCGATCAAATATTGTTAGCTTTCTTCATGATTTGCATCATATTAAAGAGAAAATAAACAATAGGCTTATTGAACTTCTTAAGAAGACTCCATTTTGGAAGCTTTTCAATGCCTACTATAGTGAGAAAGTAGTAGAAGTGGACCACAAGAAGACGAATAAAATTATTTTATCAATTATCCAGCTATACAATGCGGAAACCAAAAGTTTCCATATGAAGAGTAGGATTGCAATAATGCCAATAGATATAAGTGAAATATTTGGCATACCACTGGTTGAGGGTTTAAAATCAATAGAAATGAAAAAGCGACAAAATACTGCTCAGAAACCTGGATTACATGCACGATATTTCGCAAAAAGAATAGGAAAGTCAGAAATATTGAATGGTTTGAAGAAATCAGTCGAATTGGAGACGGATCAAGGCATTGTCGATTTTGTAAAAATTGTGTGTCTCCACTTCTTGAACACGTTGTTTTTCTCCAACTCAAATTTCACCCTTGTCAAATTTTGGTTGAAATACATCGACAATATTGAGGAAATGAATAAGTGTGATTATGCATCTGCTGTGCATGAGTTTCTCATACATTCACTTGAAAAATCAGCAAGTTCAAAACCTAGCACAATTACTGGATGTGTCATTTCCCTACTGGTGAGCAAAAAAACATCCTGATATTATAAAATTTACATACCAATACTCATGTGTACTTAATAAAAATCACGTGTATTTTGAAAGTACACGTGATACTTTCACGTGTACTTACAAAATACACGTGATATAAGACGTGTATTTTTAAAATACACGTTAAATTATCGTGTGTATTTTGAAAATACACGTGAAAATATCACGTGTATTTTGAAAACACATGTGATATAAGACGTGTATTTTCAAAATACCATTGTTCTAAAAAACCCGCCTAGGCACGCCTAGGCTTGAGGCTTGGGAGAAACACCCCGCCTTAAGATTTTAACGCCTTATGCTTGGTAAAACCCTTAAGGCGTATTTTTTCTCTAAAAACAACAATGCTTTAGTGAAATAATATCGCCTTTTAAAGATTATTTTACAAACCGGACCATTATCTCATCCAAAATACTTAAATAGTATTTTTATTTGCAAATATTCAGACATATTTTTATGATATGTACAATTTTAGTATTTTAATAGCCTTGTTATGGTTAAAAAATATTAAAATATATTAAAAAGACCTAAACGCCTTTTCACGCCTTTTTACGCCAAGGCCCGCCTAGGCTTCTAAGGCTTAAGGCTTGGCCTCCACGCCTCGATCACGCCCCTCATTTTTTAGAACCTTGTAAAATACACATAATATTTTCACGTGTACTTTCAAAATACAGGTGATAATTTCACGTGTATTTTCAAAATACATGTCTTATATCACGTGTATTTTGAAAGTACACTTCTACTTTATAAAGTACATTTGTATTTTATAAAGTACACTTGTACTATATTTTGTATTATAAAGTGCACTTGTATTTTATAAAGTACACTTATATTTTACAAAGTACACATGTACTATGTTTTGTAAATATAACCAGTGTACTTTCAAAATACACTTGTTATATTTTTTGTTAATATTATAAGTGTACTTTTGAAAGTACACGTGAACTTATATTGACAAAGTACACGCCAACTTTGTAAAAATCACGTGTACTTTCAAAATACATGTGTAAAATTTACAAAGTACACGTTTAATTTTGCGTGTACTTTGAACAAATCATTTTTACTTTCCATTATGAATACCTAGATAATAGAATTATTAATATCATTTTGTTTTTTGTATGATCACAATATTGGGCATGTGAGAAATTTGAAATTATTTATCCTATTGAAGAACTTAAAGATAAGACACCAAAATTTCTGAGGTGGAAATTGTCTTCTTTGAGACAATGGTTTGTGAAGAATGACATCGCAACAGCAACTTTGAAGCAGACTACAAATAAACCAGCTTGTAAGGACAGTTCTGTACAAAAGGAATCTCAGTTTCAAGGGCCAAGTTACACTTTGAACATTTCTACAGAAAGTCCTATACATACTGATTCATCATCAGAAAAAGTTGCTGAAGATATTAATGACAATGAGTTTTCACATGGTTGGAATATTCCCCTTAAAAACATTTTGAGTCCAAAGAAAAAGAAGGGAAAATATCAACCAAAGGTTAATTTGGAGGAACAAATTGTTGTTTTAAAAAGGGAATTGTTGAAAAAAATAAACAACTATCTAAAGTGGCTGAAGACTTTAATGGTGCACTAGAGAAGGTGACTTCTTTGGAGGTGGAGAGTGCCATTTTGAATGTACAGTTGCAAGTAGATCATGATTCATTTTTGGATGCCCAAGAGGAAATGAAGAAGTTAAAGGTGGAGAATTCCAACCTTTTGAAGGAAAAAGATTTACTAAATAAGTTGGAGGTGGAAAATGCCCAACGAGTTGAGTTACACAATTCTTTAAAAGAAAAGCTTGATCAAGTCACAATGAGTGACTTAGATAGAATTAAAGAATTGGATGAATCATTGAAAAAACAGGAAGAATCATCACGAATTTTGGAACAAAAAAATGGATATATGTCTCTGACTAATGAATATATAATAAAAAGTATGATGATACATATAAAAAATGGATAGATGCTGACATAGAAAAGATGACATTGAGGCAGGATCTTGAGGAGTCAGAATTGAAAAGAACTCAACAGGTACTTTTGATTATAAAGAATGCAGAGTACACGGAGTTTTCATAAAGTACCCGCATTTTTCCTAATGTACATGCAGTTTTTCTAAAGTACACGCAGTTTGCCTAAAGTACACGCAGTTTTATTTGATAGTATTTTTAAAGCAGTTTTAGTTGATATTAGAAATAATGCAGAAAACACGCATTATTTGATTATAAATAATGCAGTTTTATTCCAGTATTGCTTATAATCTAACATTTTTTTCGTATAACCGGAAAACAATAATAAATTCCTTAATGATGAAATTTCGGAGTTGAAGAAAATGCTTGATGAATCAGTATTGAAAAAAACTGATCAGGTATCTATAATGTACAATAGATATAAAGTAATCACGTTTACTTCTAAAGTAAACGCAAATTATGATGAAAGTACATGTGTATTTTATAAATTTTATAAACTACACGTATTTTATAAAATACACGCGTGTAGTTTATATATTACACACAAATTTGGATAAAAAACATAAATTTTATCAAAATACACGCAAGAGAAAATGAATCATTGTTTCAAAAAATTCTTACAATCCAACATTCCTTGTTAAATATATCAAGCAAACACTAATAAACAACTCATGGACGAAATTTCGAGTTTGAAGATTGAACTAGCCTCAAAGACAGTTCAGGGCACCCTCGAAATACGTGTAATAAAAGGGCCTGTTACTAGAGGACTGAAGAAAAGAAAAGATGACAACCAAACCGAGAAGCATGAACCAATTAAAAAACAAAAAGAGACAAAGCTGAGAAAAGGCCCTCTAACAATAGCTCAACGAATGAAAGGAACTCACTTCAAGCTTGAAGCAGTCAAAGCATACAACATATCTTTATGAAGTTGCGAAGAAAAAAATTGAAGAGTTTATTCAAAAGGCCGAGCCAGGGTAGCGTGTATTGTTTTATGATTTATCACTTCGCTAATTTATATTTTTTTGGGTGCAAAAGAATAAGGTTATTATTATTTTATAATTCTTATTGCTTATATAAAATGCAGGGAATTTATTTTCAAAGCGATGGTTTCGTATGTCCGATGGAAAGATTTTGTTGAAGTCCTCAAGAATCAAGAAATTTCAAGCCAAGTATGTAGTCCAAATATTAGATATTCATTAAATTTTAACATTATTATTTTCTCACCATTTTATATTGTGTAAAACATATAATACTTGCCTTTAGTGAAGTATTGAGGTTAAAATTATCAGAGGAAGGGATCTCCCACTCACACACTTTTTTTGATTATTGTTGGGTAAGTACAATTAAACCGAAAGCTTTGTGAAACAAAATTTCATTTTTTTTATTAACACAATGCCTATAATTTTTATTCAGATAGAAGCTTGTAGCAAAAATGAAGTCAATAAGAAGGGGGAGTTATATAAAGATTTATTTGAATACTTAGACACTTGTAATAATTTATTCATTGTACTAAGACATAACATTGGATATTTCACATTACTTGCGATATACAAAAAAGAAAATAAAGTCGTCCACATGGATTCCCTTCGACCAGACGACAAGGAAACAAACACAATGTACTTCGATGATGTGAAAAAAATGGTTACTGCCTAAACTTAATTAGTAATGTTACTTGTACTTATATTATACACGTGTACTTTATCATATACTGCGTGTACTTTGTATTAGTTGCACATAATCACCCAGATTATCAAAGTACATGCATCATATTTTAAAATACACGTGAAATGAACCAAAACAAATTACGTGTACTTTAATATTATGCGTGTACTTTTAACTCTTTAGGCAAAGTACACGCATCACATTTTAAAATACACGTGAAATGTACAAATAAAATACACGTGTAGTTTAATATTATGCGTGTACTTTTCACTCTATAATCTTCATACTCTTTTATTTGTGTACACTAAATATTTGTCTTCTTAAAAGTTTTCTGTCTTTCAAAAAATATGGTGTTTATTGGAGACTGAAGCAGAAACAATGAAAAACAATGGTTTCAAAATTCAGATAAAGTTTGATGAAGGTGCATCAAATGAGTTTACATTGGATGATGATCCATTGACAGAGCAAGAAAAAAGGATAGTAGATTTTTTGCTGGAAAGTGATCTCAAATTTGACCTAATAAGAGATCATGAATACCCTAAGCAATATAATGGGTAAGCAAAAACTTCATTTCTAAGAATTAATAATTTGTTTTTTTTCAAAAAATTTCATTCTCATCATACTAATTTGTATATTTATTTTATTTTAATTTCAGGGTTAACTGTGGGGTGTTCTGCATGTACTACATTGAACAAATGAGTAGAAACAAGGAAATGCAAAAATTATTTTAAGACCCTGACATGCTAAAACACAGAGCATATGTACTAAGGGAAATTCTTCTATCAAAATATTTCTTCCCTCGAAAGGAGAAAAAACTTCTATAAATTGTGATTTAAATACAAGCCATATTTGTAATTATTTTGTGTTATATTGGTTATTGTTTACAACATTTATTACACCAAAATGGTTTATTTCCACTAGCGCGTACCACAATCCACGTAAGGTTTAGACAAACAATGCACCTCAGTGTTATGAAACAATGTACATGCATTTTTCATGAAAACTACAAGTGATAATTACTAAGTACACACACGAATTCTTCAAAGTACACGCGGTTTGCTTAAAGTACATGCACTGGTTAATATAATATTTTTTTATTTTTAATTGAAAACTACTTTAAATATTTATTCAGAAGGACACAATAACCAAAATCAATTTATTAAGCTCAACTACTCACTTCCCAACTACTTCTGGTCAAGAAATAAATAGCTTTAACTTTTCTATAAAAGGGTAATATTTGTTCCTTTCTTAACCATTATATCTAGGGTAAAAATAACATAATGACTATTCCAGCAGAAAAGTTGCGAGATATTCTTGAGAGAGATGAAAGAAATAAAACAAAAATAAGGCAAATTGACGAAAATATTTCCTCATATGAAACTGCCTTTGAGCAGTTTCAAACATATGTGAGGGAAGGCTATTCTGGACTTCCATCCAATCCCATAGATTTATTTGATGGGGATGAGGACCCTCCCCAAACACATGAAGACCTCATGTCTTTCTATAGACAATAAGTGCCCTTGAAAATAGTCAAGCTGAAGGAGAAGAAGGCTCACCATGAAGGCATTGTAGCTGTCATAGAAGAAGAAATTCGAGTATGGTCGAATTTAATTGACTCTCTTCCTGACACCATAAACTCCTTTAACAAATTTTCCTGATAGAAGCCTTCTTTAGTTTTTTCATCTTTTGTTATGTGAAAAAAATGTACTTTATTTTTTCGTTTTAAAAAAAATATTATTTCTTTCATGCATGTATTCTCACTTATATCATACACCAAATATAGTAAAGTACACGTGACCCTTTATAAAAATGATCACGTGTATTGTAAAAAATATAAACATTAATATCATTTATTTTAAATCATTATATGTCAAAATATGAGTGTATTGTCAAAATATGTCAAAATTTGATTCTATCTATTATAAATTATAATACACGCAAGTTTTTATAAAGCACACGCACAAGGTATTGTCCCAAACTATTATATAAATGCGTGTACTTTATATATTACATGTGTACTTTATAAAGTACACGCATAGTCTATAAAGTACACGTTTATTGAAATACTTGTATAATAATGCCACTGGCGCGAACCATAATACACATAGGAATTTAAGAATATGAGTGACCTAAGTGTCTTTTATAAAGTACAAGTACATTGTAATGTCCAAAACCATTTTCCACATAGTACATGCATTTATATACGTTTACTTGATAAAATTACATACAGAATACATAAAGTACACGTATATTGAATTCGATTTTGGTCATATCAGTATGCGTGTACTTTATAAAAACATGCGTGTACACGTATATTTAAATGCATGTACTTTATATATTATGCGTGTACTTCATAAAGTACATGGACATTTCATCAATTACACGCATATTATATATATATTATGCGTGTACATCATAAAGTACACACATATTTCATTAAGTAAATCTAAATTAAATGTCATTAATAAAGTACACGCATGCTTTTATATAGTACACGCATATTGAACTGACCAAATCCATTTTTAAATGCGTGTACTTTATGTATTCTACCTGTACTTCATAAAGTACATGCATATTTCATCAAGTACACGCATTGATAAAATGGATTTGGTCATCAAAATGCGTGTGTATTGTACATAACATGCGTATATAAATGTAAAGTACACGTGAACATCAGGAAAAATGATTACGTGTATTTTATGAAAAATACGTGTACAACTACACAAAGAACAAACTAAAAAATGAGACTAAAAACTAAAATTACATCCATTTATGTGAAACAAATGGTTTATTAATTAATTTATTCAATCAAATGGTTAAAATGAGTGAATTCAACAATTTTAAACGTACTCAAATGGGTTACTTACAAGTAGACCTGTAATGACCCGTTTTACTACACCTCGAGCAAGTAACTTCCCTTACTGTGATCTCACCAGAAGACGTTATTCTCTTATTTCTTGGCCTGCCTCTCGGTCTCTTAGTCATTGGTGGAAGGACAGATGGATTTTCAGGTATAGGAATATTTAAGGAAATCAAATCAGGAAGAGGAACTATATGTATCGAGTATGGTTTACTATAGAAAGATACCTTATAGTACTCCTCAATATAATCATAAATACTAGTCCCTTTCCTCCGTACAACACAAATAGCATGAGAACATGAAAAACATCTAATCTGCCAACTCTTACAAGAACAAATCCTTTCTCCTAAGTTAATTGTTGCTCGCACTTCTGAATGAACTTCAAATACATTTTGACTTGAGCGACTAATAGTCTAATATCGGATTTTATTCCAATTTTCATTCAGTAACTTTTGAAAAAAAGGACATAGCCCATTTGTCCAAGTGTCAGACTCAACAAGTTTGTTTGCATTGAAATTCATAATCTTCTCTCAATTTATCAAGCATATTCATTACTGGTAAGTGCCTTTCCTCAAATATCCATGAATTTAATGACTCCGCAACACTAGATACCATGTCACCATACCGTTTACCAGGGAAATATGCACAGGACCAATTCTCGGGAGGCAAACTATAAATGAAATCAGCAATAGAAACTCCCCCTTCCTTCTTCAATGCTTCAATATTCTTGTGAAATACATCTACTGAGACAGCATATGCACAAGACAAAAAATATTTAACAATTTTCTTTTAAAATACAGCACAATTCCCACGAATTTTCTTTTTTATATTCCCTTGTAAATGATGTATACAGTAGGAATATGCAGACAACGGAAAGACCCTCAAAACGACTTCAAGTAATCCATTGTTTCGATCTGATATAAATGTTATGTTTCGATATTGCTCAACTACTGCACTATGCAAATTGACAAGAAATCACGTCCAGTTATCTTCGATTTCAGAATCAACGACAACATATGCAGCAGGAAAAAGGCCTGAAATATGAAAATATATCAAAATTAAAATAAATAACATATCCATGTAGAACACATCGTAAATTGATGCTGCTGGTGCAGACCTTAAAACACATGGGAAATATATTGTGTGTTTAATTTAAATTGTTTGTAAATAACAAGACAAAATATAAAAATGTACAGTACACGTGATAAAGATAAAAATACATGAACGTTTACTTTCCAATATTTTGCTTGTACTTTGAATTAGTTTCAAATAACAACACTAACATCAATGTACACGCATAAAAATGCAAAGTACATGTGAACTAAACAAATACATTCAAAGGTACTTTACATTTTTAACGTGTACTTGGATTTATTATTTGTAAATAACAACACATATCATCAAAGTACATGCATAAAAATGAAAAGTACACGTAAAATTAATAGAAACATTCACATGTACTTGACATGTACTATGCGTGTACTTTAGTTTGTATTCAACATAACAACATCATCATCAAAGTACACACAAAAAAATGAAAAATACACGTGAAATTAACAAAAACATTAACGTGTGCTTGACATGTACTATGAGTGTACTTTAGTTTGTATTCAACATAACAACATCATCATCAAAGTACACGCATAAAAATGAAAAGTACACGTGAAATTAACAAAAATATTCATGTGTACTTGACATGTACTATGCGTGTACTTTAGTTAGTATTACACATAATAAGACATATCATCAAAATACACGCAGAAAAATAAAAAGTACACGTGAACTAAAACAAAGACATTCAAAGGTACTTTATATTTTTATGCTTCTATTTTGATGATCTGGAATGGAACAAACAAAATGTCAATGCAATACACAAAATAAAATATTTAGAATTAATTTACCATTGTTCTCATTCCTTGCAGTAGCTGATAATATTCTTCCACAGTAACAGCTTTTGAAAAAGGCATCATCAAGAAATAAAACAAGTCTGCAGTATTGAAATCCATAAATACATCCTCTAAACATTACAAATATTCTCTTGAACTTTTTACTCTCATTTTCCACGTCAAGGATGCAATGCGACCCAGGATTATGCTGCAATAGAAGGTCACGATAATTATTCATTAGTGCATAAGAAACCTTTTCATCACCATATATATCAAAAACAACCATCTCTTTCGCACGCCATGCATGTTGATAAGCTATATCAAGACCATAATTCGTCTTCATATCGCTAACTACATCAATTGGTCTTAATAGTGGGTTATCTCTAAGATCATCAGTTACTAATGTTGAAACCAAATTGGAGGCTATCATTTTGGCTGACGGACTACGAAAGACACCTCTACATGTATGCTCATTATTCAAACTTCGTATGTAAAAGTATTCATTTATTGTAGATAATGAAGCATGAATTCTCCACATGCAATTTTCAGTAGTCTTTTTAGAGCATTCAACCGTCATTCGAGTTTTATCATTCTTCAAATACACATACTTGAACCCAACCTCAATGGCATACTTTCACAATTTATCCCGAAATTCCACTACACCTCCTTCAAAACACTGCTGCTCATGACTTATATATGTCTTATAATCATTCGAAAGATAGACTTTCGACTTACTTGGCTCCATATCTCCAAGATAAAAGTCATTTTCAATGCAACTATTAAAATCATTTGCAGTGCCTGATGATAAAGACTCTACCCTCTGTGTATTTGTATCACCACTGCTAACCCTCTCAGAACTTGTATTACTGCAGTTACCCCCTTCAAAAATTCGATTAGAGCATTCAACCCATTCACGACATGTATTACATGGCAATGGTAATGAATATATGACATATATCCAAATGAAATTAGCTTTTACGATCAATTGGGACTCCAACATACAAAAAACATCGTTGTCAAACCAACATGAACCGACATTCATCACCAAATGAATACCTCAATGAAAAACTCCCACTTCTAAAATTAGTAAACCTAATACACAACTCATTGCATATGAAATCTAATGAGCTATCTTTAAATATTTCAATACAATCCATATTATCTAAATAACAACACCTTGCTATTACACTACTTACCATAATGTCCTGTAGTAAAAGAGAGACAAAAAATATTTACTTCAAGGTCAACAATTCTAAAAATGTGTGCAATAATTTAATGCATGAAATATCAAAATGTTTATATATAATTAATATAAAATTACAGGCACTATTTAAAAACGTATACATGAAGCAATAAAGTAGACGCATATTTTCAAAAAAACAATCACGTCTACTTTATAAACACTGCGTGTACTTTGAAAACTGATATCGAACTGGTGAGTTCCGCTGACGCGAACCTATATCAATAAGTGAATCAATACCAAATCAAAATCAAGTACTCTTAAAATTAGAATGAAACATCAATAATATTCATTCAACACGTTCAACTAACAATTACAAGTATTAATAAATATAACTTATATATGAAGAATCCAAAATACATGTAGAATCGATTAAGAACATTGTAATCAATTATTGGACAGACGAAAAAAGCATCAAGATTGATGTTATTTTCGATTTCGGAGAATAGTCATTAGTTGCAGAGAAACCTCCAATAGCTGATTAGGTTTATGATTTTTTTAGATTGGCAGTATTTATATGTTGGACTTAATCGTTTAAAATTTGTTTCAACGGTTTATTTGTCCAAAATGTTTAGTCAAAGGACTAGACCGTAAAAACCTATAATATTATGTCTTAATGATATCATGAGTACCAAATAAATTTGATAGTATAAAAGTCTTATACCCGGTTATTATTACACCATTGGACATCATTTATTGTGATGTTACTTCAGTTTGATATAATTTAAAGTATGTTTTCAAAATTCATGTCATTATTTATCTATGAATAATAAAAATGTCATGTTTACCTTTTAAGATATTATTTTTATCAAGGTTTTAAAAATTGTGAGGCTTGATCGAGGCGTGGATGCCAAGCCTTAAGCCTAACAAGCCTAGGCGTGCCTTAGGCGTAAAAAGACGTGAAAAGGCATTTAGGCCTTCTTAATATATTTTAATATTTTTTAACCATAACAAGGCTATTAAAATACTAAAATTGTACATATCATAAAAATATGTCTGAATATATGCAAATTAAAATACTATTTGATTATTTTGGATGAGATAATGGTCCGGTTAGTAAAAATATTCTTTAAAAGGCGATATCGTTTCACTAAAGCATTGTTGTTTTTAGAAAAAAAAGTGTGCCTTAAGGGTTTTACCAAGAATAAGGCGTAAAAAAACTAAGGCAGAGCGTTTCTCCCAAGCCTTAAGCCTAGGCGGAGCCTAGGAGGTTTTTTTAGAACATTGATTTTTATATTGGAGAACATGTAAGACATAAAATACATCGTGTCATATATATATACTAATATGTAGGCCACGCGATGCGTGCCCGAATTTATCAAACTGTAATTTTTTTGTTGTAACTTGTTTGACACAATATATTTTACGAATGAAATAAGATTGATTTTTAAATTAATATCAAAAGTCATATGAGTAACATTCAACAAGTGGAACCGACATTTTTAATTTTGAGAATATATTATAACTCAATTTACATTCGTTTTATGATCACTAAATAAAGAAAACGATTGTTTTCAATCATTGAAGTAGTTTAATATAACAATTAAAACTATAAATCTTTTTCCAATATACAAATAGTTTAATCCATTCAATCAAGAAATTTAATTGAGTGAAAATATATATTTTTTTAAATACATATAAAACACAATATATCTGATGAGAACATGATGTCAACTTTAAATGATCTTCATATCCTCTATTTAAGAAGCTTGTTTCGGGCCAACAATATACAATGCCACTTAGCAATATCATTAGGAGCAATGAGTTGACATTTCTCAATGCATAAAGCGCACCTCAAAAACCATTGAACTCATTCTACTAAGCCTTTTACCATCTCTGTTCTTATAACAGGAAAATAACGTGTTAATGTTTATAGGTTTGTGCTGTGTTCTTTGTCCCTCGTGCTCCAACTTCACTGTAATCTTTTATATTTCCAAATTTCCTATTTGCAATGGGTGTACTAAAAATGTCAAAATCGATAGATTAGAAGAGAATATTTACCTGATTAGCATCATAAATAGTGTTGAAACTTATGAAGTGGTCGTTAATATTTTCTACTCCAAATTTCTCCATCGCAATCCTCCTTACTAATTTCCTTGTAAATTGATAAACAAACTAACATCACAAATAGAAACTCTTTATACAAAAGTCATTATAAAAATAGTGAAACTGCAAGTGACCTATCTCTTTTGTTTCTCCTTTTAGCATTGTAGTTTGGTTGGCAATACCAAGTTTTACCAGGTAAGTGTCTGATCAAAACTCGCAGAAACTGGGTATTTGAATTTCTGAATAAAAATGCCAAAAATTTATATTATCATAATGCTTAAAATAAAAAAATAAACAGTTGCAATTGTCCCCTCATTAGAATATTTGCCATGGATAATTGAAGTATATTCGCCCTTCCTATGCTTTTCAAGAGTATTGCAAACCTTCATTGAAAATCGTAAAGAAGTATTATACCTTAGATAAACATGGGCATGTAGTATCAACAATTTGTATATTTTTGTCATTTAAAGCCAACAACTCATCCATTGCAGCT
The DNA here is from genome assembly GCA_949130495.1 of Sambucus nigra. NCBI lineage: Eukaryota > Viridiplantae > Streptophyta > Magnoliopsida > Dipsacales > Adoxaceae > Sambucus > Sambucus nigra. The sequence continues at coordinate 211,947,952 of OX422213.1, read as the reverse complement.
CCAAAAGCAGGATAAATACAACACGACCCTTGTCAATAGCTTCATATTATAAAATCAACAATCTCATACTATCATTGTCAATCAGTAAATACTCAATTTGAACATATATCAAGCATAAAATAAAATAATGTTAGATTAACTTAAGAAATTAACTACTAGTCAGCAAATACTCACTATTTTGTGATTACCCATGTTGTGACAGTGAGAATCATCGGAGAGGACATCGCGAGCAGTCAAAGATGACGCCAAGAGTCGCTGAAGAGGACGTCAATCTAACACAGAGATCAAAGTATGTGACAATTTATACACGCTTCAAAGTAGGGTATCTAGCTAGATCGAAGCGAAGAATATAAAGGGATGAATCGTTTGATTTTTTTTTCTTTCTTCTGTTTGGGAAATAGCGAGAAAGATGAAATGGCCTTTCATTTTTCTAATTTCTTTTTCCTTTTTGTTTGCTTTGTGAAATGGTGGATGAAGTTTGCTTGGAACTCTCTCAAATGGTTTCAAATTTAATGACTGGTACACGCGTAGATTCAAGACTCTCTCAAATGGTTTCAAGGGACTTAATGATATTTAATACACCTGTCACGTGTCATCCTCACACGATTTGGGGCAATAATTTTTATATATTTATATAGATGAGGCAAACTCTCATACATACCAAGTATATATACTTGTTGATGCAAACCTATTTTTTTTAAATATTAAAAAATACCGTGTTGAATTTTTTATGTGATATTTAAACATTTCAAGGGATTCATATAAAAAATAAACTCAAAATATATTTTTTTGCTATTTTTAAAAAATCGGTCAAACTTTCACAACTTTTAAAGTGCTTTAAAAGTATGAAAGTTTGATCGATTATTGATTTTTTTACCAATTAGTCCCGTTTACTAAGTATGTAGTTTAATAGGTCCAAACATTTTTTTTGCTCCATTAGGTCCTATGAAAAAAGAGTTTTGTTCCAATAGGTCTTATTTGTAAACATACAGTGAATAATCACTATATGTAGAAATATGACATATTAAGGAAAAAATATTATGATAGGACCTATTAGGAAATGTCCTATGAAAATGGGATTTAATTGGAAGATCCCCATATTTTAAATACCAAAAAAAGTTGTTTTGAGTTGATATTTTTTTTGGTTCCTTAAAATGTTTAAATACCATGCAAAAAAACTCAACTAAAAAATTATTTTTTTACTATGTTAAAAAATCGGTATGTAAACTTGATATGTACATGATTCTGGCTCATATGAATATATAAAACCCTAAACCGCAACACAACAACAAGTTTTTTGAGCTCCCAATGCGAGCTATAGGGAATGTGCAAGATCCACCTGACACATCCCGTTTAAAGTCTCGTATTTGTGCGGGATTTCGAATTCGAGACATTTGGCATAAAAGAACAACCCTTTACCACTGGAACAACCTATGGTGGATTCATATTTATGTTGATGGGTATGTGCACGCAATATATAATTTTGCTCATTTATTATGTCTTTGCAAAATAAAGGGTTTTTGTTACTCATATGATTTTCCTTAATTCTTATTTCATCATATGGTCAAAGCAGGTCATTGCTAGGCTATTATGATTTCAAATATACTAATAAGAAAGAAATTGACTCGAGGCAATCAAATATGCTAATAAGAAAGAAATAACTTAAGGCAATTATTGGCTTCAATAAAAAAGAAAACATCTTTTATCATGAGAAAAATTAAACAGAAAAAAAATCACCCTGAACAATTATCCATGTGAACCCAACGTTTCTATTTGAAAGTCAAATAAAGACCCCAACTGATTTTTCATATTATTACAAATATATTTACCTTTCAATATAATTTCCTCACACTTGCCTCTTAATTTTCTTATGATTTCATAAATATAAATGTTTGCAAAATATTATAAATTTGAAAAATATTAACAATTACTTCATATTCACGTAAATATAATGGAAATCCTAACATTGATTTAGAAAATAACATACAATATTAACCAACCTTCTTAAAAGTGAATTTTTTTTTTGTTAACTTCTTTGTGAAAGTTTGGTGTAGATGGTTGGTGGAGATTATAGAAGGATTGGGTTGTTTTTAAGGTGGGAGAAGTTTCAAATTTATATTGGTTATTGATTGTTGTTCTAAATTTTATGGGATTCGATGTGCAATTATAAAAATTATCCCTTCAAAATGCAAGATCCCGCCGCATAATAAACTTCATCCCTAGACAAAGGATAATGCTCCAAGTGAGGGAGGTCCCCACACCTCCCAGACTAAGGATGATTTGCCAAATTAATTTTGTTTATTACAAAATGGAGTCGTTTTTGCTTCTTTATGTTATATTTAACTCACACCAATGGGTGGGTTCATGTTTTGCATATCATAAATAAATTAGAAAAATAAATTTATACACTATCCATTAAGGATGCTCTTAAGTTTATCAATATGAATACAATATAAGGTCATCCTCAATTTTAGCTAAAACCCTGAATATAGGGGATTCCAAAGCTCAAGGTAGGAGTGACAAAATGGAATACAATCGATAACATGACACTACCTACATGATCTTCTAGCGGGGATACCTTATCAAATTCGAGTTTTAAGGGGTGGACCCTCTCAACACGATGAGCTAAAGAATAAAATTAGAGTTTACCCATCTAATACATGACACGAGAATGATAATAACCCGATAAGACACAACACAATGTACACATAAGACATAATGGTTGGGTTTGGTTATAGGATGTTTAAATACGAAATCGATAAGACCAGTCCGGGAACTAAGACAACACGATATGTTGTCACACCTAAATGGAGGGGTAATAATTTAAGAAATTGTAACTTAGCTTTGCTCCCTCAAACTTAGATGAGTCTTATTCCCGTTTTAATTTGGTTTCATGGGGGCATACGAGGAATTGAATACGAGGTCAGGTTCATGCATGGAAAACTTACCCCTTTGAATGTTTAGAAAATGAATAATGATATACTAAAAAATAATTAACAAAAAGTGGGCCTATAATTTTTTTAGATGTGCTTGATTGCATATATTTAAATTATTCATAAGTGAGACCTAAAAGTCACCCAATAATATACAATTAAAAATGTTTTTGGAACTAGTACTGTAAGTTAGATTGTGCTCTTAGCATTATTATTCTAACTTATTTAATACCGGCCACTAAGAATGCTTGTTTTTTTTATTTTCTCTCCATTCTAAAAAAATCTTAGAGATAAATCAATGGGACTCTGAAACCCATAGACAATTTACCTTTTACAAATTGTGGATTGCCTAAGTAATATAAGGTTAACATGCATTGTAACATTGACAGATCTTATATAACATCCTCACAAGTTTGAAGGTATGAAACTAGAGTGAAGATAGTATTTAGTTGTAACAATGATTACAAACTTGCATCGTCATATATTACATTTCATATAGATTAACATATATTTTACTATTCTTTTTAGAATTTAGAACTAAGTATCGGACTTATATATTAGAAGTTAGATTTTACAAATATGATATCTATTGAATATGGGTATATACATTATGTATATAATGTATATATACACCACTAATAACAATAATTTTTGGCAGTTTCGTTTTTATGTTCTTGATCAGGACCTAGTGGAATACATGTGATTGAGATTCGTCATATTCAACCACCTTTATACAATCTTGAATTCGGCTTGCTGATCATAACCTAGAAACAAGGACTGAGACAACAAATATTGGAACCCAGTAGTGCTTCTTAATAATATTAAATATTCATAATACATGCATGTTAATGCTAAAATTAGGTATCACAGTCAAATTCTTATGAAAGCGTTGTAAAAATAATTAAATAACAGTGATGCCGGGTTAATGGAAGAGAAGGAGATAACACAAGTGATAACTTAGATAACACACTCAATTTCCAAGGAAGTCCACCAAAGAGAAGGAGCAACACTCGTTGTCAATCGGAATCCACCAACTTACTAGGAGCAAAATAAGAATCCACTTTTAAAGACAAAAGTTTGTTTATATTATCAAGTTAAGATGTCTTTACTTCATACATGGACACCCCTTATATAAGTGTTTGGAATAACCCTTAGCAATGTGTAGGTAAATAGTAATTAATAAGGAACCTAGGAAATAGATAATAATAATTGGCACTTCATCCAATATGACTAGGTATATTGAACAAAACTATTTTGCTAGAAATATAAAGCTGACTTCAAACTGTTACTAGGACCTGTATACTTTGAATCTGACTATGAGCCATATATCATTGGAAACATACTCATATTATATTTGCAAGAAATTTTGAATCACGTCATTTGGACTTCTGGCGAGGGAGTAAATGCATTTTTACTAGAGGTTATTTCTAATGCAAGAAAATACGAGAATTGATTATTGAGATTCCTAAGCTCACAAAAATGAATAATTAACTTCTAGGGACTTGTAGAATTAATGAAATATACTCCGACATCATTCTTCCAAGGTTAAAAATATTCTTCCTCAAATAGAGCTCAGCTTCATCATCATGGTATGGTCAAAGATCCGACACTTTGAAATTTGCTAAAACACAATACTCACCTAGAAGTTCAGCTTTCTATATTTTCAACGAGTATATCTCTCCTTTCGAAGATGAATCCACACTAAAATCACCTTTTTTAAATGCAGATGGCTTGCGATGCGTGTTGTCTTGATTTCGATACTTTTCATTGATCTTGATTTTCTTCTCTCGCACCTGCTCATTCAACTTCTTAAGGTAATTAGATTATTCTTAGGCATCACCACTAAAATTTCTAATTATGGAAGTGACTGGGTTTCTTACATACACAACTTTAAAAGGACTATCAGTCGTAGTTTGACTCGAAGACCTATTGTAAGGAAACTCAGCTTGTGCTAGGACAAGATCCCACTTTTGAATACTACTTACCAAAAAACTCCTCAATAAATTTCTCATACTTTAATTCACTGCTTCCATAAGTTTTTGGATGATGAGATAAACTGAACTGCAAACTAGTACCAAATTTTCTCCATAAAGTGCGCCAGAAGTGACTTACAAACTTTGAATCACAATATGAACTAATGGTGTTTGGAGTACCATGTAACTTAATAATTTTTTGAAAATAAAGATCAACAACATGAAAAGCATCAAGTGTTTCATTGTAAGGAACAAAATGGGCCATCTTGGAAAAGCAATCAACAATCACTATAATCGAATCTTTGTTTCTTTGAATTTTAAGAAACCTTACAACAAAGTTTAAACTCACATTTTCCCAAGGTACTAATGGAACGGGAAAAGGAGTATATAAAACCATATTTTGAGAATGACTCTTTATAATATGACAAGTTATACACTCTCCACATGTCTAGAAACATCACGTTCCATCTTGGGCTAGTAAAAATTCTCTTTAATGAGAGAAAGAGTTTTCCCCCTGCAAAGTGTCTGCCAAGCCCACCACAATAAGCTTCGATTAGAATAGCCTCTCTTAAAGATCACTCCGGGATACACAACTAATTATTTATGAAAATATAGCCATCGTGCAATAAAAATGGTTAATATGGCTCATTTGCGCACTTTTCCAAAATTTAACCAAAGAAAAGATCATATTTGTAAAGTCCTTTAAGACTTCGAACCCCGAAACTTTCATTTTCATAGTCATAATCAAGGGATTCCATTGGCTTAATGCGTCCGTCACTTGATTTTGTACACTAGATTTGTGCTTGATATAAAAAGTAAATGCTTGCAAAAATTTCACCCACTAGGCATGTCTAGAATTAGTTTCATGTTAACCATTGATTTACTTTAGTGATTCATGATCAGAAAATAAAATGAACTCCTTTGGCATAAGTTAGTGTCTCCAATTATCCGAAGTCCTCATAATAGCATAGAACTCCTTGTCCTAACTAGAATACTTTTTTTACGAGAATTACTTAACTTCTCATTAAAGTATGCAATAGGATCTCCCCCTTAACTTATCTTAATACCAATACCCACATTATAAGTATCATAATTAACTTTGAATACCTTGTTAAAACCTGGAAGAGCGAGAACAGGAGCTTACACCATTTTCTATTTAATAAGGACCAAATTATTCCGTGCTTCATTAGTCCACTAGAATGAACCTCCCTTTAAGCATTTAGTAATAGGAGCAATAATAATGATAAATATTTTTCACAAATCTTTTATAAAAATATGCAAGACCATGAATCGAACTAAGAATATGCCAGCTACTAATTGCCTCCACTTTGCTTGGATCTACTTTTCAAAGTGTTCAATTTGTTCTTTGCTATACACAAGAATATCATATAAGTAAACCACAACAAACTTACCAATGAAGGATTGAATATGTGATTCATAAGACGCATAAACGTACTTGATCAATTTTTGAAATTACCTCTTCCACAGAAAGTTTGTCAAGAAGAATATGGATTAACTTTAGCTCTAGGGGCATCGAAGGATACAAAGTAACTTTAACTCCATCCATACGAAAAGAATAAGTATTCTTAAACCCACCATGTCGAATATTTTTATCAAACTCCCATGGTCTTCCAAGTAGTAAATGACACACATCCATAGGTAAAACATTACACCAAACTTCAACTTGATACACTTTACCAATTGAAAATTGAACTAAGCATCTTTTGCTGACTTTTACCTCATTTCCCTTCTTAAGCAATTGCAACTTGTATGGTTGAGGGTGCTCCTCCACCTTGAGCTTTAATTTCTCCACCATTTCAATAACTACAACATCTTTCATACTCGTTGTATTTATCATGTCAAGCTATGCAATGTGATTATTGATTGAGGTAGTATACAGGTCCGAGCAACCATTTGAAGTTGTCTTAATATTTCTGGAAAAATATTTTTGTTCAATATACGAAGTCATGTTGGATGAAGTGTCATTTATTATTATCTATTTTCTAGATTCCTTATTTATTATAATTCACTCACCTACTTCTGAAGGGTTATTCTAAGAACCTACATAAGAGGTGGCCATATATTGAGTAAAGACAGCTTGATTTGATAGTATAAACAAACTTTTATCTTTAGTAGTGGATTCTTTTTATTTCTCTCTTAGTCCATTGGAGGATTCCAATTGACGATGAGTGTTGCTCTTCACTTTGGTGGAATTCCTTAAACATTTAGTGTGTTATATGAATCATCACTTGTGTTATCTCCTTTTCTTTATCTTATTGCAATCCATTCTCAAAACCATGATGCATTTCATCATGATTTTGAGCTTCAAAGTGCTCTAAATTCCCTTAGAACTGTTGCATTGTCTCCTCAAGTAATCCATTTCAATATCACACAAGTCTCGGTGCATCAACATCCAGACCACGAAGATGACAGTTAGCCACTATATTCCTGAATAATAATTAATAAGGAACCTAGGAAATATATAATAATAAATGACACTTCACCCAACATGACTTGGTATATTGAACAAAATTATTTTTCCAGAAATATTAAGATGACTTCAAATGGTTGGTCGGACCTGTATACTTTGAATTTGACTATGAGGCACATATCATTGGAAAGGTACCTGTCATATCTCTCCGAGGAACTTTGAATCACGTTATTTGGATTTCTGAGGAAGGAGTAAATGCATTTTTACTAAAGGTTGTTTTTGGTGCCAGAAAATACTAGAATTAACTATTGAGATTCCTAAGCTCACAAAAATGAATAATCGTACTTTTAGGGTGTAGCTGAATTAATGGAACATGCTCCGACATCATATATGGGCATATTTTTTGTATCCCTTTACTTTGGTTTTTGAATTATTTCAAAACTCAGAAAACTACGCCTTTGTGTCTTTTTTGAGTCATGGGTTATAATATTGTAATATTTGAAGGCAAAGCACTAAGACATCAAATAAATTTAATGGAAAATTTTATTTTATTCAAGATTTGGTAAGGAATTTTTTATTTTTGTATATTCTTAACTTTATACAAGAATTAAGAATTGACATGACATAGCCAATTTTTTAAAAAGACTTTTACAATTTTGTTGGAATTTTATGAGGCAATTTTTTAGTCTCAGAGGAAGCATCTTCTTAAGAAGGAATCATTATATTGTACCATCTTTGTACGAGGTCCCTTTTTCTTTTCGAAACTTCTTTCAAGAAGTGGATTTCGTATGAAGGTTTGTCATATAAAGCCATTTTCATACAGGAAACTCTTTAGACTCATAGAAGTTATTGTAAGAAGATAAATTCATACGAGAGTCCCTTGTACAAAGTGGATCATTCAAATGGGGGTAATTTTCATTTGAAAAAGGACCCATATATAAGAAATATTGTTATATTTGTTCTATGTATGAATAAATTTGAAAATGTGGTCTCTAGTGCCTAAACAATTTTATAAAATCCTACCTTCGTCCTTGAGAGAACTTTTTATCAGATCGTGATATTTTCAATCCTATATTCTATGAATATATTTTAAATTAAAAAATCTCTTTTAGTCTTCATTCTTCACTCAGAATATTTGTGATCCTATCAATACTTTACTCTAGAAATAAATTTCGATTTACATAATTCCTTTAAATGTTCATTCAGAGTATATCAACACAAGTAATTGTATGGGTTGAATAACACAAGGATTTGTGTGGGTCGATCGATCTTATAGTTAATTAAATACCAAGGCCTATAGGTTGTGCAGTTTACTTTGGAAAATAAGAACTTATTGTTAGTACGGGTCGAATCATCAAATTAGAATGGAAGGGAGAGACTTTGTAGCACTACGAAAAGTAATTTTGGGGACTGAAGCTTTTGAGATGACTAAAATTTCAATTTCTAAAACAACCCTTTAGGGACGGGTATAATTCGAGGTCGTAAAAACTAATAGTATTTTAAACCTCTTTAATTATATATTTTTCATTAATGGGTATTTGACAAGGTTCATTGACATTTAAATATTTGATCTAATCATGAGCAGTCAAGTTATAATATCCTCGAATTGACACGGCTAAATGGTAATTTTAATTATTGGTTATTGATTAATATCATTAGTTTTGAAGTGGATTGATTTGTAGTGGTGATAGAAGGTTGAAGGTCATTTAATTGAAAACCCGGATTGTCATTTGGTTTTTATAGTATAGTTTTAAGATAAATTTATAAGAATATTTGTATACTTGTTAGTGTGAATTTCAGTTAGAATTATTGATATGTTTGTTTGTGTTAATTAATCCATGTCCTTTGCAAGTAGTTTATGCCATTCAAGTTTGAATTATTAATTCTCATACTTATTTGTGTGAGTTTACTCTTCAATTATGATTTTATTTTATAATATATGTGATGTATCCACTCAATTCAAACACACATCACCGTTGAAAAAATCATCAATATTATCCAACATCATATCAAATGCTAAATATTGACATTTAAATCATTCAGTGTTAGGAAACAAACTCCAATATATGAGGTAGTACCCGAAAGCACTACATAAAAAGACAAGAATATATTAAATTCTAGTTTAAACAAAAATTTAGTAAACTTAAAAAAATAATGTCATAACCTTTAAAGAATATAAAAACATAAACTTGATATTTCAGTATCTCTATGCCTCATTCATTATCTAATTACATATATTTGATTAGAAAATGTATGTAACAATGAAGAAGAAGAAGAAGAAGAAGAAGAAGAAGAAGAAGAAGAAGAAGAAGAAGAAGAAGAAGAAAATAGAGCAAAAATGAAGGAATTAGGAGTCCATAAATTGTTTTCGGCAATGAGGAACCATACTAAAAGTTAGAAGAGTAAATCAAAGAGTAATAAAATTTTATTAACAATGATGAAGCGTATGTGCCATACAAAGGAGAAAATGAGCGTAATGAATCGAGCATAGATGAAAATGGGTATGTTGGTTGTGAGTTTTTGAACCTATAAATGTTTAATGATGTGATGTTAAAATGTAGACCGTGTGACTTTTTAATTGCGTAAGATGTTTTTCTTTCTTATGCTTTAGTGCATCGGTACTTCATTAATCTAAAATTTATAAGTTTTAATTGTTAGGCTTAGTTTGTTGTATTATTTCTTAAAATAATGTGTTGAATTGTTGAGTTATATTATAATTTCAATCAGTTTGCTATTGAATTTTCTGAATTGATGCATTAATTGTTTTTAAGAAACATTGTGGTTGTTTGTCATTATTAGGTATGGATAAAAGTTGAATTTAATTACATAACCAGTGTTCAAAAGATTACATTAACGCGATTAGAGGATTTATTAACTATGTATATACAAATAAGAACATTAAGACAATAAAAATAAATTGCACATGTAAGAAATTCGCAAACCGAGTATACCACAACCGAAAAACTGTGAGAAATAACCTTGGGATGCATGGTTTTGATAAAACTTATAAGGTTTAGGTTTTTCACAGAGAGGCTTTTGGTTGTGTAAGAAGGAATATAAATTCTTCATGGGATTATATGCTAGATGATGATATGCCCGTTGCATTGAATGCTCGAGACAACATGGTTACAATGGTTCATGAGGGAAAGGGTATTCTGCACACGTATGACAATATGAGTAATAATGAGGAACATAGGCCAAAGATGTCTTCAAATGTGATGAAAATTTTCCAGAGTATTTTAGACTTTTGAAATAGGAAGAATACGATTTGTATGAAAATTGTCCAAAGGAGGTTACCAAACTGTCATTTGTTGTTGAACTCTTGCACATAAAGAAACTTTATGGATCGTCGAATTACTCTTTCACTGTATTGTTGGGTTTTTGGGAGGGAATTTTTTAGTGTTAGAATTCCCAAGTCTTACTACCAAGCCAACAAACTAACGAATGCCATAGGATTCAAGTACGAGACGCGGGGTTCATGCCCAAACAATTGTATGCTATTTTGAAATCAAGCCGAGAATCTTAAAAATTATGATATGTGAGGATCTTCTCAATATAAAAATGAGGATTCAAGTCCAAGGCCCGATCACTACACTAAAACTTCCAACTTGTCACGGTAAAAAACTTGACAAGTTTGGGGGTGACAAATGAATTTATCACATACTTCTCACTATCAAAGACCGTGACAAGTTTGTTAGAGTTGTCACGAACTTATCACGATGTTTGATCGTGACAACTGTGTCACGATAAAAAATCATGACAATCTCGTGACAAAACCTTAAAATTGTCACGGCCAAAGTTCGTGACAAGTCCGTGACAAATAAAAAATTATCACGGACTTTGACCATGGCAAGTCCGTGATAAGTTTCTTTATCACGGACTTGTCACGGTCAAAGTCCGTGACAATTCTGGGCATATTTAAAAAAAAATTGTTGGGCAGTATGGCCACTGCAACTGCCAAGCAATATATTTGTACATGTTATAGCAAAGATGTACCTGTCCAAACAGCATATATATAGAGCAACCAAACCAAAATACAAATATCCATAACCAATATGTAAATATCAATAACCAAATACAAATATCTATATCCAAACCAACATGTACGAAATAAAAAAAATACAAATATAATCCAATATCTAAATAAAGTAAATAGAAATAATGTCATGGCATAGGGTCTTGAATAGGTCGGAGGAGGAAGGAAGGCCACACGACATATGCATTGGCACACCCATCAATTCGCTAAATGCCTCATTATTTGTGCAACCATAAAGCTGAGTTCTCATTTTCGGCCAAAACATGCGCGACGAGAACCTTTGCCTCAATGTCTTACAGGGGACGTCCATGAACAACCATACCCGGGAGGGTGTCCTGGTCCCTCAACCCCCTCACTATCGGCTCCCCACCAAATATGTCGAGTAAAAACATGCTCGGCCAACCGATTGTTGACATAGGCCGTTCGACGGGGATCAAGATGTGAAATAGATCATATGGCGATGAGTCTATGAGTACCGGGAATTAAACAGTGACGTCCTCGTCTACCTCCTTCTCCTTCCCCTTACCCTTCCCCTTCCCCTTCCCTTTCCCCTTCCCCTTGACCTTCCCCTTTCCATCATCGGAGGTGGACCCCCACTGACGCTTCATGAAGGCGTACATATCTAGGACCGTCACCTACAACCTTGATAGTTTATCATCATGATGTGACACCCTGCCTAATTAAATACCGGGTGATCAGTCCTTTATTAAATTAATTCAAAGTGACCGATTGGTTCATTCTTAGCATCAATGTCGTAAAAGAATTTTCTTTATTAACCACCTAATGAATAATTAAGCTAAGTGTCAAAACATTTAATTTAATTCAAGTCCGATTATTATTATTTGCTAAGAAACCATTTTTCATGATTGCAAACGATAATATTAAAACCAAGGTTCTAAAAAACACAGAGCATGATCGAGGCGTGGAGGCCAAGCCTTAAGCATTAGAAGCCTTAGGCGTGAAAAGGCATAAAATGGTGAGAGATAGTGTTGGGTCCCCCACATTGAACTCTGTGAAGAACCTCTTGGCATTGGCATAGCTCTTCTGTCTATCCTGAGCAACCCGAATACGACTCTGAATCACCTAAGTACTAAGTAGCTTGTTGTCCCCCACTTTTAGCCTACATGCTGGAGAATGAAAAGGCCTACCATATAATGCCTCTAATGGAGCCATGCCAATAGTAAACTGGTAGGAGTTATTATAAGCAAACTCCACTCGTGGAAGATACTGCTCCCAACCCCCACCAGAATCGAGGAGACACATCCATAACATATCCTCTAACATCTGATTTATCCGCTCTGTCCACCCATCTGTCTGCGGGTGATAGGCCGAACTCAAACGTAACTCCATACCCATGGCATCCTGGAAGCTCTCCCAAAATTGGGACGCAAAGATCTTGTCCCGGTCGGACATAATATCGAAGGGCACCCCACGGAGTCTCACTATCTCGACAATGAAGATCTGAGCGTACGATCCCGTAGTATAATCAGTCCAAACTGGCAGAAAAAGATCTACCTTGATCAACCGATCCTCAATCACCCAAAAGGAATCGTGACCCCTACGCGAGGTAGGCAGCCCTGTGATGAAATCCATGGAAATGCTCTCCCATTTCCATATAAGGATATCTAACGGCTGTAGGATCCCTAGAGATCTCTGGTGGTCCACTTTTACCAGCTGACAAGTGGCACATTTCAAAACAAACTCGGCGATGTCTTTCTTTATTCCACTCCACCAGTACTGTCGCCTCATATCCTGGTACATCTTATCCCCTCTGAAATATACCACAAATCGTGATCTATGTGACTTTATCATCACTTTATATCGTAACTCCTCCCCTTCTAGAACTACTAGTCTGCCATTAAAGTGTAAGCACCCATCTATGCTCACAGAATACGACTCTGCCCCTCGGCTAGAAGCTCTAGAATCTGATCCTGACAGAACGAGTCAACTGCCTGAGCCTATATCACCCTAGTAACGATCTCGGGTGTTACCATAATCACTAACATGAATGAGCGGGCAACCGCATCCCGATGTCCCAGTTCCTTTCATTTCGTCTTCCATACCTCATCCACCTCACCTGCTGGCCTACGGCTCAACGCATCTGCTACCACGTTAGCCTTCCTCGGGTGGTAATGGATGTCGAACTGATAGTCCTTCACAAATTCAAGCCACCTTTACTGACGTATATTCAACTCCCGCTATGTGAATAGGTACTGCAGTGACTTGTGATCTGTGAATAGGAAAAGTTTATCCCCAAGAGATAATGTCTCCATACCTAAAGTGCAAAGACGATAACTGCTAATTCCAAGTCGTGGGTGGGGTAACTCCTCTCATGAGGTTTAAGATTACGGAAAGAATAAGCTTACGGGAAGCATAAGCTATAGCCTTATCCTCCTGCTGTAGCATAGCACCAAGTCCTAGTAAGGGCGCATCAGTGTAGACCAGGTATTCCACCATCGGCCTGGGTAGTGCTAAAACTGGTGTTGAAGTTAGCTTTCCCTTCATCTCATCAAAAGCCAACTGGAATACATCATCCCATATAAATAACACCCCTTTGTAAGTCAAATTTATCATCGGACCGCTACCTTCGAGAATCCTCGAATAAATTGACTGTAGTATTCTTTCAGCCCCTAGAAACTACATATCTCGGTCAGCGTCATGGGTTATCCCCACTCCCTCATCGCTGACACCTTCCCCAGATCTATGGATATACCCTCTTCAGAAATAATGTGCCCTAAAAACTGAAATTCTCTCAACCAGAACCCACACTTCTCATATTTTTCATACAACTCGTGCTCTCGGAGTGTCTGCAAAACCAACCTCAAACGATCAACATGCCCCTCCTCAGTCCGGGAATAAATCAGGATGTCATCAATGAAGGCGATGACAAACTGATCTAATAACTCTCTGAACACCCTGTTCATCAAGTCCATGAATACAGCTGGTGCGTTGGTTAATACAAATGGCATAATCCTGAACTCGTAGGATACATATCGCATCAAGAAGGCACTCTTAGACACATCCTCCTCCTTGATACGTAATGATACGATGCAAATATTGCATATTTCATCCCTCAAACCTACGCATTTTAGTCCCCTCGGGTATCTTATTCCCTATATTTATGCTCGTTTACCAAACAACCTCGGATTTATACATTAACATGTTTTACAGGGGTTAATTGAGCTTTTATAGGTATTTGGATGCTAAGTGTGAAGTTCGAACGCATTCCGCTCGATTTCTGTACGCGATTGCACATTCAAGGGCATTTTAGTCTTTTCACAGCTTGGGTACCTGGCCCATCATTTTCACGAAAGTTGTAGCCCTCCTCGTAAGCTTCTCGTGGCGGTAAACAGTGCGCGATTCCGATTCAGAATGACGAAGTTACGGTAATTTCAGCGGATGAGAAATGCATTGAAGCCAAAACATAAAGCATCTTGGCTGAGACCTGCTTGATCGATCGATAGATCAAAAGGATCGATCGATCGATCCTTCGCTACAGTGGGCTGATTTATTCACCATCGATCGATCGACAGTTTGGGTCGATCGATCGATCCTTTATTTTCAGGAGATATTTTGCCTTTCTTTTCTTTCTTCTTTTCTTTTATTCCCACTTACTATATAAAGCATTTTTGTTGTAATAATCAGATATTCTAGTTTATGATGGATTTTAGCTAAGAATAGCTTAGGGTTTGAGGGTTTTGGAGAGTTCTTCTTCATTTAACACCCCATTTGGGTTGAATGTTGCAGTATTCATCATCCTCTCCATTAATATAGTGTGTATTTACTTATTTATTGCTTTGTTAATTAGATTTACATGCTTTCTTAATTAGATTCACATGATTTCTTTACTTTCTTTCTAGTGTAACTTTACCGCATTTATTTACTGCTTTTCTTTGCCGCGTTTTTACCATGCTTTCTAGCTAATTTAAATTAGGTTGTGCTTGAATTGAACTCACTCGAGTTGATGCGATGCTTTGCTTTGGTGATTGTGTTTGCGGGTCTATTTCGGGTGCGTTGTCCTAGTTATTGCGCCTAGGATATTTGACGGGGCATATCATGTATGTCCCGTGCTTATGACCTTGCGTGCACAATTTTCGGAATATTTGTTGACGCCAAAATCTTATTTGGCTTTTATGCGGATTTAGGGGCATGATAACCCTTGGTTCAATTCACCGTCGAAATGAGACGTATTCTAAATAACTCATCGAACCATGTATCAATTTTATACAAATTAACTCGGGTGAGGGATATTCTACGCAACCTATAGTTTACTCGCTTTGTTAATCTAGTTTCAATACACTCGCCTAGATTAATATTTCCCTTTTATTCATCTTTTCCTTTTTAGTTTGTAATCACCTTTTACACTTTTATTTCGGAGCACTAAATTAATTAAATTCTAGCATCTCGTCCCTATGGATTTTTAATACCCGACTTACCGCTGTGCTTGCCTCGCAAGTGTAGTAGTAATTTTGGTTTGTTTGTATTGGGTAGGCGAAACGAAAGCAACGACCATGCACTTACACGTCCAGACATTTCGCACTCGATCAAATTGGCGCCGTTGCCAGGGATGAGTTTGTTTTAGACTTTATTTGATTTAGTATTTCATAGTATTTTCTTTCTATTTGTATTATTTGCTAATCTTTTTGCAGGACTTGCACATTTGAGCACTTAGAAACGCTTGAATTTTTCCCGCGCGCACCTACTTTGTGGAATTCGCCACTTCGAGCCATTTTTGGGGTAAGCATGTCTTATTCCAATTCTTTCGGTAATCATTGTTATAATTCTCAAAATTCTCGCAAACCTATGACTTTCGGTGAATACTTAGAATCCCAAAGCATTACAAATTCAAATATGACTTTGGGTGAGTATAACGAAAGTCAAAACTTAGGTTATTGGAATTTTGATGATGATGATAATGCTTTTGGGCCTTTACCTCCTTATAATAGGAGTTTTGAAACGAATTCGAATAGTTTTCAAAATTCCTATAATAATGAGTTTTCGTTTAAGTCCGATCGTAATTTTTAAAGTTCCCATTCTCATGTATCTGCACCTCGACCTATGACATTCGGTGAGGGTTTGGGTATGTATGAGAATGAGAAAATTGAAAATCGTTATCGAAAAGAAAATCGTTGTTGGGAACATGAATTGGATTTATTATTTGAGTCCGACGACGATTTTGCTTCTGAGACTTTTGAAGTCGAGGAATGTTTTGAACCAAATGAGGTACTTTTTCCTACTTTGGAACAACCCATTCTAGACTTTGCCCATTGCATAATAGATATTGAAAGTGAGGATGATAATGACATAATATCTATTTGCAATGAAATGATTTCTTCTTTGGCCCCCAAAGAAGAACATTTCATTGAAAATGATATTATTTCATTCGAAACTCAATCTTCATGCGATGATGATTCATCTCATGAGTTTGAATTTCTTTCATCCCCATTTTCATTCTCTATTATCACACCGTCACAAGTACCTGATGATTCGATTTCAAACTTTAAAATTTTTAACCTTTTCGTCGATGAGGAGTACTTGCTCGAGTCTCCTTCCACGATTGCATTCCTACCTTCATGTGCGCCACCTCCCATTCCAATTTCAAAATCATTGGGAGGATATTCAACTTTTCTCGGCCCCACATATTTTTGTCACCCGTTCAATCCAAATCCCCAATCGTCCCTCCAAAACTTTTAATTAGCGATGGTTCATTTCTTTCGCCTTACACATGCCTTCTGTTGTTCAAACGAAATTCATATTTTTCGAAAGGCATGCTTGTATGTGAGGTACACCGGTTATGCTCCAAAGTCAAACCGTTTTTGCAGTGGACCCTTAGCTATTTAGACTTCTAGTGTATAGTTAGTGTGAAGCCTAAATAGTAGGTTGTATATAGTAGCTTTCTTTGTTTTTAATTTTTCCTTCCTTTTTAATTTAGTTTAGTGTAATTAGTTAACTTTTTATTATTTGTTTTTGCTATGATCAGTACTAACTTGTTTTGTAGATTCTTTGGACTTGTTCTTATGGGGATCACTCCAATTTTGGGTAATATCGCTCTTTTCCTCTCTTTAACTTGGTTCTTAATTTACATTGAGGACAATGTCAAGTTTTAAGTTAGGGGGTATGGGATATTCTATCCATTTCATTATTTAGTCCATGTTTTTGCTCACATGTTAGTTACTTAGTATGCTTTTCTTAGAAAAATTGAAAAAAATCAAAAATATTTTCTTTCTTTTTTCTCATTTTTTGGGCATTTTGCCTTTGTTTCCGATGATAAATTTTAATAATTGCCCGATCCAATAGACAACCCAACGATGCATGTTCTTGATTTTAGAAGTTATTAGACTTTAGTCTCACTTATTGATATTATGAATAGCTTCATGAATTAAACTTTAATCCCATTAGCACATGCACTTTTATTTTTCTATTGATTTGGTTTAAGATTTTTATAACTCGGTAATCTTTTGTTGCATTGTATATACTTACACCGAGTAAGCTTTGTACCTTTCATCGTTTGTGAGTGTATACACTATTCTTTTCTATTTGAAATTGTTGAATTCGTTGGTAATCTCACTATTCTTTCATTTTACCGTTTATTAATTGAGTTCATACTTGAAATGTGTTACTTGATCAGGATTTTTATATATTGTTATGACTCGAGAATTGCGTAAACTTTGTGAAATGATCATAGGCCCTCTTTGTTACATCACCCATATTGACCTTGACCTCACCCTTATATGTTTACCATCGTTAACCCCTTTGAGCCTAAATATATCCTTTCATTTCATAACCCCATTCCCATAACCAACTCCAAATTGGAGTAATATAACATACATACACTTTACATACCTTTGTTTGGAATGTTACTTGGGATTTAATGTTGTTATTGTGATGTCGGTTGCAATTTAGGCATATGAGAGTGAGATAAGTAAAGAAAAGAAAGTAGTGAAAAAAGTGAAGAAAAAGAGAAAGTAAAAAGCAAAAGAAAACAAAAGAAAAAATAAAAAAGAAGAAAAGAAAATAAAGAGAAAGTTGTAAATGTTGTGTATAGTGTTCAATAAGCTTTGATTACTCTCCCGATGATATATCTAATGCCGTTTTGAAACTTGTTTTCCAATTTTGATATTGCCCGCATTTTCCCATTATCCGGAGTTTTCACCCTGAACACTTTGAATGCGTACATACATATCCTTCGTTTCATTACAACACTATTCAAGTCCTATGTGATCTTAGGTGCATGTAATTTAAAAGTCATAATAGTTTTGATAATCTGTGAAAATGCATTTTGCCTCTTTTAGTGTGCGGTATCCTTTCATTGAGATTACCGTTTTTATTTCCTATATAGCGTTCTTCATTTGTGACATGTGCGAGGCCTAGTTTTCATTTATATTTACTCTTTATGCCCGCATGTTCCGTGTGTTACCTCCCTGTTTTGAGTGAATTCACTTGATGAGCGTAATTCCCGTGAGGATTGAATGTATGCTTGCTTTAATATTTATCCGGTTTATTTAAGTTTTTCGCCAAATCACACTTTGCATGTGCTCACTCCCCTCCCACATTTTAAGGTTTCAATTCTATGAGGTGCATTCTATAATGTTAATGATTTGGACTTTTATTTGAATTCATTCACTTTGCTAATAATGCGTATGAAATACTTTTCGCCATTGTTGGTCTTATCGCATGTTGGTTTGGGCATATTTTGAGGAAACCATGTGATGTTTGTGGGTACCATCCCTGAAAACCCTCACAAGACTACACTCGTCCACTAGGGTGACCTAAGGGTTTAACGGCTTATTACATACGCTAAATGCAATCGAATCCCCCGCGAAAGTGGCCTTTTGCTTTTATACCATACTTTTGTACTATCTCCTGCTTTTGGTTTGCTTGTAGTTCTTGTTGCATCCTATTTCATTGCTAGGGACTAGCAATGTGTAAGTTAAGGGATGTGATACGACGCAAATATTACGTATTTCATCCCTCGAACCTACGCATTTTAGCCCCCTCGGGTATCTTATTCCCTATATTTATTCTCGTTAACCAGATAACCTCGGATTTCTACATTAACATGTTTTGCAAGGGGTTAATTGAGCTTTTATAGGTATTTGGATGCTAAGTGTGAAGTTCGAACGCATTCCGCTCGATTTCCGTATGCGATCGCACGTTTAAGGGCATTTTAGTATTTTCATAGCTTGGGCACCTGGCCCATCATCTTCACGAAAGTTGTAGCCCTCCTCTCAAGCTACGCGTGGCCATGAACGGTGTGCGATTCTGATTCAGAACGACGAAGTTATGGTGATTTCAGCAGACGAAAAATGCATTCAAGCCAAAATAGCAAGCAACTTGGCTGAGACCTCCTTGATTGATCGATCGATCAAAAGGATCAATCGATCGATCCTTCACGACAGTGGGCTGATTTATTCACCATCGATCGATCGACGGTTTAGGTCGATCGATCGATCCCCTGTTTCCAGGAGATATTTTGCTTTTCTTTTCTTTCTTCTTTTCTTTTATTCCCACTTATTATATAAAGCATTTTTATTGTAGTAATCAGATATTCTAGTTTGGGATGGATTTCAGCTTAGAATAACTTAGGGTTTGAGGGTTTTGGAGAGTTCTTCTTCAATTGTTCTTGGTTTGACACTCCATTTGGGTTGAATGTTGCACTATTCATCATCCTCTCCATTAATATAGTGTGTATTTACTTATTTCTTCCTTTGTTAATTAGATTTACATGCTTTGTTAATTAGATTTACATGCTTTCTTTACTTTCTTTCTAGTGTAACTTTACCGCATTTATTTACTGCTTTTCTTTATCACGTTTTTACCATGCTTTCTAGCTAATTTAAATTAGGTTGTGCTTGAATTTAACTCACTCGAGTTGACGCGTTGCTTTGATTTGGTGATGGTGTTTACGGGTCTATTTCGGGTGTGTGTTCCTAGTTATTGGGCCTAGGAGATTTGACGGTGCATATCATGTATGTCCCGTACTTATGAGTTTGCATGCGCAATTTTTGGGATATTTGTTGACGCCAAAATCTTATTAGGCTTTTATGCGAATTTAGGGGTATGACAACCCTTGGTTCAATTAACTGTCGAAACAAGACGCATTCTAAATAACTCGTCGACCAATGTATCCATTTTATACAAATTAACTGGGGTGAGGGATATTCGATGCAACCTATAGTTTACTCGCTTTGTTAATCTAGTTTCAATACACTCTCCTAGATTAATATTTCCCTTTTATGCATATTTTCCTTTTTAGTTTGTAATCACCTTTTACACTTTTATTTCGGAGCACTAAATCAATTAAATTCTAGCATCTCGTCCCTATGGATTTTTAATACCCAACTTACCGCTGTGCTTGCCTCGCAAGTGTAGTAGTAATTTAGGTTGTTTGTATTGAGTAGGCGAAATGAAAAAAACGACCGTGCACTTATATGCGCACGCATTTCCCACTCGATCACGTAACTGATGGTATCCTGACCTCAAGTCTATCTTCAAGAAGAAGGCAGCACCCCTCAACTAGTCGAATAGGTCCACTACACCAAAACAGCAATTTGGCACACCCTGATATTAAAAATCTGGCAAAGTTTAAAACTGTGCCAGATTTTGGCACGGTTTAATATAAATTTGGCACACTTTAAAACAGTGCCAAAATTTGGCACTGTTTTAAAGTGTGCCAAAATTGAGTACACTTACTAAAATATAAATACCCTAAAAAAAAATTTAATTATAAGTTTTATTTTTTCCCTCTTTCATCTTCCCATAATATTTTCCCTCCTTTCCCATCTCCCGATCTCTCTCCACGATTTGGGAAAGAAAACCTCTCGCTCCCCCCAAATCATCTTCCCCAAATCAGGTTCCTCCATGGCCTTCCACGCCGAGGGGCGGACACAGTTCAACACTGGGGGTGCACTTGCACCTCTCAGACTTACAAAAAAAGGTTAGAATCACTATATGAAACAGGTCAGTAGTGCTAC
Organism: Sambucus nigra; assembly: GCA_949130495.1. Classification (NCBI taxonomy): domain Eukaryota; kingdom Viridiplantae; phylum Streptophyta; class Magnoliopsida; order Dipsacales; family Adoxaceae; genus Sambucus; species Sambucus nigra. The sequence continues at coordinate 211,926,605 of OX422213.1, read as the reverse complement.
AGCACAAAAACTTTACCCACCCAAAAACGAAACAGCCCTAGCTGCTCGTTTGAACCCAAAAACAAAACACAATACCCATGATCTTACTCCTCTTCTTTCGGTCGACGAGACCTCCCCTGTTCGGCTATTCTTTCTAGCCAGCAGGCTTGCTACTAACCCCATCACTGATGAAGGTATCTTATGAAGTTCTTATTATTGTTTGATTTCATTCATAGTTGTTGATTTATTTGTGGTTGTGTTTGTGTTTGTGATGTTGTAAGATTATCTGTTTGTGATGTTGTGGTTGATGGTGGATTTTATTGTTTGATTTTTAAGATGGTTCAATTAGATTTTTACATTGCTAAGAAATTAGTGCGAAGGGTTTCGGTGATACACGTTGGGGTTCACACTATGGAACCTTAATTAATTTGATTGTAAGATATCTAAGGTTTGTTACATTGCTGTTTTTTTGTAATGTTTGAACTCATCGCTGTTTGATTGCTTATGTTTTTTTGTTTAGTTTGTTACTAAACTAATTTTTTCCAATATTTGTTATTTGAACTCATTGCTGTTTGAACTAATATTTTCGATCTGGCATTTTTCTATTCATAAAAAAATATATTTGTTAAGTATAATTAGATTAGTAACAAAGCTTGAAAAAATATATTTGTTCAAATTGTTGTCATTTGTGAATTTTATATGTTCAAATTTTACTTAAATCAAATTAAAAATGCATACAAATTTTACTTGAATCAAATTAAAAATGAATACAAATTTTCTGATTTATTACATGAAAACACTATGTTAATGAGGCTAATGAGTATGTAATGTGTGTTTTGATTTGATGTTAGGAGGTGATCACTTCGAATATGTAATGTGTTTTGATTTGAATCCATAATTTTCATCCTCATTTTCTGGCCAATTGTTAATAAATCACAATTGGTTATAGGTCTTGTCTAATAGTTGTGGGTATTCATTGAGTAATTATATTGATTAATTTTCTTGGTTTTGTGGTAAAGTTCACATACACATAGTACTTGTCTTGGTTTTGTAGTATTTGAGCCCATTTCAGTCACTCTGTCTTCTATTGATGCATTAGCACAACCACGTTTCACCTCTTCCTTATAGCCCTATCTTTCTAGGTAAACATAGATTAACATTGACATTAATTGTTGATTTCTTCACCTCTTTGTTAAGGTACACACAGAAGAAAGAAAGTTACAAGCCCATATTTAGACCTAACAACAATATTGAGGTAAGAGTGAACAGTGTTTGTCAATATAGCATTCCACAATATTTTATTTGATATAGAACTATACATATATGTGTGGGTGGGTGGGTGGGTATGTTTATATTATATTAATGTTTGTCAATATAGCATTCCAAAAGGATATAATATTTGTTACAAATAAACACTTAAAACATTTCTAACATTGTCGTCTCTCTTTTGTGGTTCTTATATCATCAATGAACAATGCACACACACATACACATACACATATGCATACACGAACAAGCTTGGCCAACAACTTAAAGCACTTTATGAACTTGGAAACACATATTTTAGATCTTCTTCAGAAGACCTGATCACATAAGCATATATGAGTGTTGCAATTGTCTATGCAGTATGACAAATAAAATGTTGGGTATAATACTCTGACAGAAGTTTTTTGTTACTTTTATAGAAGTTTAATGAGGTATATACCTTATAAGAAGGTATACCTCATAAGCAATATTAGTATATTGGACAAGGAGAATCTGACAGGGTTTTAAACTGTGCCAAAATTTGGCACAATTTCTTAAAATCGTGCTACTCGTGTCGACTCGTGTTACTTACGGGTTGTGTTCTTGTTAGCAAAAAACACGACATCGGGATTGAAATTACAAATGATCGAATGTAGTGCGCTATGTATAATGATTCATTACCTATCAATGCAATGCGCTAGGTCCAGTTTGTCTAATGATTCATTACCTATTTTGTATAATGATTCATTACCTATCAATGCAGTGTGCTATGTCGAGTTTGTATAATGATTTATTACTTGCTTTTCCTTTTATCGAATGTGTTAAGAATCATCCATGTCTAATCATCCATCTAGCAGGACCTGCCGCCTATGCCTCAACTGGACACCACTGTCTTGGAGTTGACTGAATTGTAGGAAACAATAAATATCATCAACATCGAGAAGAAGAGATAAGCCATCCTCAATAGTTACTCTAGCAGCAAGCACATGCTCCCATTCCAACGGCCTTTTAGAGACGTTATGTTCGTTGCCGCCAGACGCAGATGTAGGGTCAACTTCAAGAAGTGGAAGATTACCCTAAATACTTGGATTGTATTTTGGGGTTAAGTATATATGTTTTGACAAAACATTACATATATTCAAGGGGTGACATTATTTTCGGTGCTTAATTTTTTAAGATACTAGAAATGATTAAATGATTACAGTAATTGTGAATATTTAGGCTTTTCGTCTTCTGTGGTGGTATGTGACCCTTCAATATCAATATATGTTTTGTAATGAAAATTGATTGAATGTTTGTAGGATCGGGATATCTAAAATGGGGTCATCATCAAGGCTAGGAATACCCAGGTGAGCTAGCATATGCAAATGATTTCGAAATTGATTTGTATTCCTTTTATGTTGTTATTTATTAGTTAATATTTCTTTTTTCGTGCTTAGTTTACTATTTGTTATCTGCAAGTGAACTTGTTGCTTTATATGGTTAATCCCCGGGAGGATCATAGGCCGGATATTGAGAAGTGAGTATAAATCATTCATCTTTGATTTTTCTCCTATTTTGTTTGGTCATTGTTTCGACATAATATGGTCTATTGTTAGTACATGACATTAGCTTTAGGTATATTTTTACTAGAGTATGATTGTTACTTTTCAATCACAGTCATTAAATTGAATAAGTTCAAGACTTATTATAATGATTATACCAAAAATCATTATATGACGCCCAAATGATATACATGATGCTCAAAATGATTTCAAATTTTATTTCATAGTTTTCTTTATTGGGTCTATTAAGTCCTGCGTCCCATCCCATCCCCCCCCCCCCCTCTTGCCAATTGAATAAAAAAAATTGAAAACATATCGGTGAATATGTTAACTACCAATGACTTGGATATGCTCTCTTTATCCTCTGATAAGAACAATTGATAGATCTACACTAGCCTCAAGTCTTCACGGAGTATAGATTTTGTTTTTGATTTGGATTATTTTTAATTGATGATTCACCTTCTCAACTTTACACCAGTGATCATGAGCAATGCATGTTGCGGTTTGTTTGATTTCTTTACCGCGTATAAATTGTGGTTTCCCCAACGTTGTGGGTTGATTGATTGATGAAAAATGGTATTGATTTCAATCCCTTCTATATTTACCTTATTAGAATTCCCTTCTTTTCTATGTGAATATGGATATGCATTGTTTAAGTTGACATTTATGATTAGCGATAAATGTATGCATAACTGTTTGACAAATGTATAATTGTAATACTAATGTTACGGTTTAGATTCTTTGCTTTGGCAGCTTATTTTTACTATAATTGTACTATTATTGGGAGATAATGAGCAATGATGAACAATTTGGAGATCTTCAGAACTCAGCTCTTCATTATTTATCCTATCAATGTGTTCTTGGACAATGTTGCATCCCAATACCCTTTCTTTATTTTTTATCCCAATTAACTCCAGTTTTTTTTTATATCTGAGTCTTCCGCATAAATTTGATTCTCCTTGATTATATCATCTGAGCCTTTATCTTCAAGTGTTGAAACGTCATCAGGACTAATTACTTGTTCCTCATGTTGGTTCCCCATATTTTTCTCCTCCTCCATACCTTTATCGAGAGCTCTTACTTCACTGCGTAGCTCCTTGTTAAAGGAAGCCGTGCCATCAGGTTTGTAGGTTAGAACCTCCATCAGGTACTGCACCATCAGATTTGAGAGAAAATTCCACTGTGTTAGATGGCAGCTATATCTGCTCTTCTCTATCAATAAAAACATTTGATTTCTTTTGGATTGCAACTAATATTTTGAACACATGGGACTGAGTTGAGCTAGAATTCAAGGATTTATACTTATTTCTCATGAATGTTCCCTACAATCCTCTATCAAAATTCCACTTCCAATAGAGTTTAAGGCTAGTAGCTATAATGATGTCCTTTAGACTCCTGAAATACAGACCTCCTTATTCTAGGGGATAACAAAGCTTCTCCCATTTAACCCGTTGATGATATCAATCTTTAGAATATCCATTCTAAAGAAATTTCCTGAAAAGATCTTGAACTTTCCTCAAAACTATTTTTGGAGGATATATAACTGATAAGATATGGATAGGAATAGATTCTAGATCATGTTTTATAAGAACCACTCTTCCCCTTTCAGAGATAAGTTAAAATCCCCAACCAAATATTTGTTATCGTATGTTGTTAATAATATCAGTGAATGGGCAATCTTCTTCCTGCTAGAAATGAAAGGGCAGCGAGGTACTTGATACGAAAAGATTTATGAGAAAGTCCAGTGAATTCTACTATTTCTTTAATCCTACTCCTTCTGGTCTTCTTAGCCATATAAAAAGAGCTTTTGAATCTGTTAACTAGTTGACCTGACACTTTTTCAAACTCTTTATTATTTACATCACCTTGCTTTAGCCATTTGAATTTTGATTTTTATTGCCAAAAAGTTTCCTCCATTCTCAAAGAATGATTTAAATTGGCCTTACATTCTTAAAATTCACTTCAAGTTTACGGAGTGGGATTAACTAAAAAAGAATTCTCCTTAATAATCATTTGATCCTCCAAATCCTATACATTTTGGAAGATATTTTTTATATGACTTTCATTATAGTCTTTCAAATTGCCTTTAAGACTTTTAAGCTTTAAAGCAAATAAATTCATTAGGGCTGCCTTTATAAGGTCAGTTATTAGTCCATTGGGGTTGCCTCTACAAGTTTTTATAGTGTCGTCAAAAGACCATGGATTTCATAGATGCCTGCAAGAATCAGAAATAGAACAAGTCATGCACCATGAAGTTTTGTCACACTTGCCTCTTGAACAGGTTTCATTTGGTTAAAGCAGCACCTGTGTTGCCAATAAAGGCCACATCAACAAAGTGAAGAAGATATTGTCAATCGATCCTTTATTCAAAAGAATTACCACGTCTTGTGCTATAGTAATCTCAATCTCTCTTTTTAACATTTTAAAATGTTAAATTTCATCAGTTGGGATTTGAGGGGAATTGAAAATTACCCCTAAGGAAGAAGTTTGGTATATCTGTTCATATTCTTTATGATGAAGACTAAATGTTGTGTTTAAAATTTGATCATCAGTAGCTTAAGAAGTCTATAATCTTATCCATTGTATATGCCAAATGTACAAGAGGAGAAAGATCAGTTTTATGGTCCCACATAGATTGTTTCTACAATCTATATGAAGACTCTGATCATATTATTATCGGGGATTTCAATGTGGTTAATGATCAAAGTTAGAAAATAAGGCGAAATGATATTAACTTTAATGCGCCTATAGAAACATTTGTAAGTGTGTCATAGTTCATTAAGTTTATGAGCAAAATGTTTTTGTTCATTAAGTTTTTCATTTTAAGTGTGTTATTAAATAATTATACTCCAAGTATAGTTATATCATTTTAATGCAGTGGCAGACCCCTGCCGAAGAAAAGCATAGCAGCAGCAGCCCCCTGCTGAAGCAGAGCAGTGGCAGACCCTTGCAGAAGCAAAGAAGCGACAACCCCTGTCCTCTCTTCTCTCTCGCATATGTCCTCTCTTCTCTTCCGCCCCTGTCCTCTCTTCTCTCCCTCACTCGCAGATGTAACCCCCTGTGGTACACATGGTAATTGGCATATAACATATTCAGTTTTATTGGCCCATACTGATTCTTTTTCTCTAGAAATATGATTGGCAGAGAATGTATGCATTGTTTTAATGGTTTATGATGTGTACAAAGGTCAATAATGATCTTGTAAGGAGTTAGAATACTAGTTGATGGTGATTTTAGTGTAATTCACTTTCTACTGTTGTGCTTCTTCTCCTGAGTTGATTTCCCCTTCTTTTCCTCCTACCATTTAATCGTTGTATTTTGGTCTACTGAACAGTTGGAAACCATATTACTTTTGCTTATATTTTAGTCTACTGAACAATTGCCAATTACCCCGTTTTTCAGGTGGATCAAACCCTTGATTTATTTGATGAATTACAGCAACAACATCAAACAGTAGCTACAAAGACAAAAACTCTTCACGATGCATGTGACAGATTGGTGCGATCCTCTCATCTTTTCTCGAAAACATTTTTTATGTTTTGATTTTGCTCAAGTTCCTTTCGAACAAGCTAAATAGTTTTATATGCTTATCAGGAACTATTGCTAAATAAGTGTTCTTTTAGAAACACTTTTCTAGCTGCATATACGGGTCAAAACCTAAGAACTAGAATTGTAGTGAGGCTTCTTAATATCAAATTGCTTTGTTACATATTTTAAAGAAACAAGCGGATTAAAATTCTCACTTTATGCATCCATTTAGAAACTGGATTAGAGCTTACTTGAAGACACCAAGCACTTAAAGTGTGAAAACCCAAACCAGCCCCCAAACAACCCCGTAAGAGGCACGAACACCTCGCACGGGACAAATGTAACTTGTACGAACTGACCGCGTAGTCGCGGGTCTCTCGGTTTGTGAATATGATAATAATTTGCAAAAATTAACACTTAGACTTAAAAATAGGCTGTTAAAGGGTGAAAACCTAAACCAACCCCCAAACGACCCCGTAGGAGGCACGGACACCTCGCACGGGACCAATGTAGCTTGTAGGAACTGATCGCGTAGTCCCGAGTCTCCCGGTTTGTGAATATGATGATATTTTGCAAAAATCAAAACTTAAACTTAAAAACAAGCCGTCAAAGTGTGAAAACCCAAACCACCTCCCAAACGACCCCGTAGGAGGCACGAACACCTCGCTCGAGACCAATGTAACTTGTAGGAACTGACCGCGTAGTCCCAGGTCTCCCGATTTGTGAATATGACGATAATTTGCTAAAATCAGCACTTAAACTTAAAAACAAGCCGTTAATGGGTGAAAACCCAAACCACCCCCCAAATGACCCCGTACGAGGCACTAACACCTCGCACGGGACCAATGTAACTTGTAGGAACTGACCGCATAGTCCCGGGACTCCCGGTTTGTGAATATGACGATAATTTGAAAAATCACACTTAGTTAAAAACAAGTCGTCAAATGGTGAAAACCCAAACCACCCCCCAAACGACCCCGTGGGGGGCACGAACACCTCGCACGGGACCAATGTTACTTGTAGAAACTGACCGCGTAGTCCCGGGTCTCCTGGTTTGTGAATATGACGATAATTTGCAAAAATCAGCACTTAAACATAAAAACATGCCGTTAAAGGGTGAAAACTCAAACCACCCCCCAAACGACCCCGTAGGGGGCACGAACACCTCGGACGGGACCAATGTAACTTGTAGGAACTGACCGCATAGTCCCGGGTCTCCCGGTTTGTGAATATGACGATAATTTGCAAAAATCACACTTAGTTAAAAACATGCCGTCAAAGGGTGAATACCCAAACCAACCCCCAAACGACCCCGTAGAAGGCACGAACACCTCGTACGGGACCAATGTAACTTGTAGGAACTGATCGCATAGTCCCGGGTCTCTCGGTTTGAGAGTAGGACGATAATTTTCAAAAATCAACACTTAAACTTAAAAACAAGCCGTTAAAGGGTGAAAACCCAAACCAGCCCCCAAACGACCCCGTAGGAGGCACAAACAACTCGCACGGGACCAATATAACTTGTAGAAACTGACCGCGTAGTCCCGGGTCTCCCTATTTTAGAATACGACGATAATTTGCAAAAAACAACACTTAAACTTAAAAACAAGCCGTTAAAGGGTGAAAACCAAAACCAGCCCCCAAACGACCCCGTAGGGGGCACGAACACCTCGCACGGGACCAATGTAACTTGTAGGAACTGACCGCGTAGTCCCGAGTCTCCCGGTTTGTGAATATGACGATAATTTGCAAAAATCACACTTAGTTAAAAACAAGTCATCAAAGGGTGAAAACCCAAACCACCCCCAAACGACCCCGTAGGAGGCACGGACACCTCTCACGGGACCAATGTAACTTGTAGGAACTGATCGCGTAGTCCCGGGTCTCCCGATTTGTGAATATGACGATAATTTGCAAAAATCAGCACTTAAACTTAAAAACAAGCCGTCAAAGGGTGAAAATCCAAACCACCCCAAACGACCCGGTAGGAGGCACGAACACCTCGCACGGGACCAATGTAACTTGTAGGAACTGACCGCGTAGTCCCGGGTCTCCCTATTTGTGAATATGACGATAATTTGCAAAAATCAGCACTTAAACTTAAAAACAAGCCGTTAATGGGTTAAAACCCAAACCACCCTCAAACTACCCCGTAGGGGGCACGAACACTTCGCACGGGACCAATGTAACTTGTAGGAACTGACCGCATAGTCCCGGGTCTCCCGGTTTGTGAATATGACGATAATTTGCAAAAATCACACTTAGTTAAAAACAAGCTGTCAAAGGGTGAAAACCCAAACCACCTCCCAAACGACCTCGTAGGGGGCACGAACACCTCGCACGGGACCAATGTAACTTGTAGGAACTGACCGCGTAGTCCCGGGTCTCCCGGTTTGTGAATATGACGATAATTTGCAAAAATCATCACTTAAACTTAAAAACAAGCCATCAAAGGGTGAAAACTCAAACCACCCCCCAAACGACCCCGTAGGGGGCACGAACACCTCGCACGGGACCAATGTAAATTGTAGGAACTGACCGCGTAGTCCCGGGTCTCCCGGTTTGTGAATATGACGATAATTTGCAAAAATCACACTTAGTTAAAAACATGCCGTCAAATGGTGAATACCCAAACCAACCCCCAAACGACCCCGTAGGAGGCACGAACACCTCGTACGGGACCAACGTAACTTGTAGGAACTGATCGTGTAGTCCCGGGTCTCTCGGTTTGAGAGTATGACGATAATTTGCAAAAATTAACACTTAAACTTAAAAACAAGCTGTTAAAGGGTGAAAACCCAAACCACCCCCCAAACGATCCCGTAGGGGGCACGAACACCTCGCACGGGACCAATGTAACTTGTAGGAACTGACCGCGTAGTCCCGGATCTCCCGGTTTGTGAATAGAACGATAATTGGCAAAAATCAACACTTAAACTTAAAAACATGTCGTTAAAGGGTGAAAACCCAAACCATTACCCAAACGACCCCGTAGGAGGCACGAACACCTCGCACGGGACCAATGTAACTTGTAGGAACTGACCGCGTAGTCCCGGGTCTCCCGGTTTGTGAGTATGACGTTAATTTCCATTCATATATGTAATTTTTTTGTTTTGAGTATTTTTTTAAGTTAATTGTTATATTTTGTGGCCGTGCGGGCTTTATGTTAGGCAGGTTTTATGGTTTTGGAATGTCCAGAAAATAGAGGAAACTCTGCCCAATTTTTTTTGGGCCTATGAGCAGTTAAAGACTTGTAATATTTTGAAGTTTGTATGTACATTAGTTTATTAATAACGCGCAATATTATTAATTTGTGAATTTTGTGCTTTCAAATATTTTTTTTTAAATTAAAAAAAATTGGCACAGTTCAAAACCGTGGCAAAAGTGTATCATATTTTGGCACGGTTTTAAACTGTGCTAATTTTTTTTAAATTATGCTGAATTTTAACTGTGCCAAAAGTGTGCCAGAAATATCAAATTCTGGCACGGTTTAAAAGTGTGCCAGAAGTGTTCCTATTTTGCTGAATCTGGCACAGTTAAAAACTGTGCCAAAAGTGTGCCAGAAATATCAAATTCTGGCACGGTTTAAAAGTGTGTCAGAAGTGTTCCTGTTTGACTGATTCTGGCACACTTCTAAACCGTGCCAGAAAAAAATTCCCATTTTGGAACACCTGATTCTGGCACAGTTCAAAACCGTGCCAGATCAAATCTGGCACGGTTTTGAACTTAGCCAGAATCCTGTTTTTGGTGTAGTGGTCATCGATTCTGGTCAACGAATACTTATTCCGTATCGTGACCTTATTCAATTATCGATAGTCAACACACAACCGTAGTGACCCATCTCTCTTCTTTATGAATAGTACGGGAAGGCCCCAAGCAGAGGTACTCCTACGGATGAAACCCTATCCCAATAACTGCTCGATCTGATCCCATAACTCCCTCATCTTCGTCGGAGCCTTACGGTAAGGTGCACGGGCTATCGGCCGAGTGCCCGATGTCAAGTCTATCACAAAATCTATTTCTCTGCTAGGCGGTAGCCCTGGTAGTTCCTGAAATACATCAGTGAACTCACAAACAACGGGAATCGAGTCAAGTGGAATCACTATCTCCTTTAGGTCTCCTCCTCTATATAATATAAATGGGTGGATGAACCTCCCTCAGGATGAGGCATCGCCACTAAAAACATTTCCTGACCCGATATGGTAAACACAATACTATGACTATCACATTCAATGATTTCCCTAGACAGAACTAGCCAATCCATCACGATAATAACATCATACTCGTGCATATCTAAGAAAAGCATGTCGCCCGGTAAGATCAATCTACTAATCTCTATGCCCACTCCCCGACATATAAATAATATCAAAATCCATAGCCCAATGATCAGTCTACACTAGTAACGGGGCTCTTTACCGTGTCTAATAACCTAGTGGTGCGTGCAAAACTAGTGGCAATGAAACTATGTGAATCCCCCGTGTTAAATAATATCCGCCCCAAAGTCCCTTGAATAGAAAGCATACCCTCAATCATGGGTGGATCGTAGGGAACTGCGTCCTGGTGGACATTGTAGACACCCATAATGTAGCTGTCCCTACTGGATCGGAGCTACTGGAACGACCGGCAAAGATGTTACCTGCGGTGGTGCTGGGAGGGCAACTGGAAATATTGGTCGTTGGGGTTCCTGACGAGTGCTCTACTGCTGCTACTGCTATGGGGCAAGACCCTTCTGAGGACAATCCTGACGTTTGTGGCCAGTTTTTCCCCAACCAAAGAACCTCCCTAGAAATTATCCTCCCCTATCCCCCTGCTACCCTCGGCCCTGATGATTGTTACCACCCCTCCCTTGGCCCTACTGGCCCTGCTGAAAATGCTGCTGACCCTGCTGGCCAGGCTAACTCTGCCTAAAACCTCCCTATCCCTACCTGTAGTCACCTGATCTGAACCTCTTATAAGGGTCCCCCTGGTGGGAACTCTACTCGCCCTGTCTCTCCTGACCCTCAGCTGGTTGTGACCCACTAGCACCATTACCTCCTGTCCTACCCTGCTGGCTGGACTCCCCCACTCCTTTGCTTCCCTTCTGATGGAAGCGATGATCCTGGTAGAGGAGTAGGGTAGCATTAAGTACATCAGTATACTTACCCAATGAAAGATTACCCAAAAGGTGCTGGCGAATCCTCCAAGTCAAACCGTCCATAAACATATGAATTTTGTTCCCCTCAGTAGGCACCTTATCAAGCACCATATTAATCAATCTTGTAAACACTTCTTCGTACTCCTCAACTTTCTTCCCCTCCTGGGTGAGATCCAGTAGTTTCCTCCTCATCTCAGTCTGAATGGCGGAAGGAAAATATTTGCAATCGAGCCACACCTAGAAGTCTTGGATAGTCATGTTGTCTCTCTCTTCGGCAGTGGTAATAGACTCCAACCACTGCAGTGCCGCTCCCACTAGCTTAAACGTAGCTACTATCTGCCACTGAATTTCAGTGCACTTGTACATCCTCAAGTGCCATTGGATGTCCTTTTTCTACTGGCTTGCTACCACAACATTAGAGTTCCCTGCGAATTCCGGAGGATGTGCCTTCTGGAAGGCATCTTTGACTCGCTCCCAAGAAGAAGGGAAAGCGAGAGATGGCGTTGGGTCCACCACTGGTGCTTGGGGTGGGGCCTGCTGTACTACCATCAATGCTACATTTACCGTCTGTGCCACGATAGCGGTAACCTCCGCAGCATTCATCGTACCCTGGGCCGGAGCTGGATAGGGCTTGGGCTGGGCATCCCTAGGAACTCGCTAAGCATGTCTGGGAGGCATCTTAAATGAGAGAGAATATTTATAAGTCCACAGTAGATATCTCAAATAATTGAAGATGTAAAATGCATAATTAATGAATATAACAGTCCTAAATGTAGGGCTCTATATCAAAGAAAGCTATGCTGGAAGCATAATAAGTCGTACAGATCCTAAAGGACTCTAGAACTTGATGCTCAGATACCACCTGTGACACCCTGCTTAATTAACTACCACATGATCATTCCTTTATTAAATTAATTCAAAATATCCGGCTGGTTCAGAATATGCATCACTGCCAAAAAATTTATTATTAACAATAACCACTTAATATTTAAAAAGGTTGATGCCAAAATTTTTTCTTTTACTTAACATGAAAAGAAAACTAATCAATTACTAATCACACACCATTCAAACGAATCTCATATGAAATAAAATGACTAAGGTAATAAATGAGACTGGAGTAAACACATCCAACCTAAATCCCAAATACAATAATAAACCAAAAATAAATGAACTACTGAAAGGAATAAATAAATAGATTCACAAATCTCTGGTTGTCTGAAAAGTAAAAAGGGGCGACATGCCCTAACTGAAATAGCAGACTGGAAATAGAGGAATGTGAATCATAGAGGTGTCTACTACCAAGTCATGTAACTTTCAAAGCAGCTACAACTCGTCAAATGAATGGAACTTTTATCCTTGGTGTCCCTATGGCTGGGAACCTAGAATGATTTGACAAAAGAAAAGAGAATTGTAATAAATGGTCCGGAGCCTGAGTTGAGAACAGATTAAAAAATCAGCAAGTGTATAAATGAAAAAATAGCACATATAGTGTACACGTTAGATCCCCGTACTCTCACTTGAGATGCTCACATCTAATCTAATGGGCACATCTAACGCATATATTTAACACACCCTAGTTATGCTACCCCGCCTAACTAGTTCGAAGATAACTATTATCACTCCAATAACTTCATGTGTTTACCCGTATCACCCATATCCCGTATTACCACGTGCTTAAGGATAGTTATTCATATACATAACCGTTATTCTCATAGGTATTATTTTCCTCACTAAGATCATTTTAAGTATCATTATTTCCATATCTACTAATTACACAGAGTAGAATAGATCACAAGTATACATATATTTATCACACTATACATATATAAACTAATTCTGCATCCCTAGGTTAGGACCCCTTGGTGAAATGCATACTCTGCTATCATGTCCCGGTGCATCGCTCACTGCGTAGAGGACTATAGGTTCAATCTCTCGTGAACCATCAAAACAAACACACATATTCGAGGCGAACAATGTTCCAAGACTATGGGATACGAACATACCTACGCACCCATATGACCATCAACACTATCGTTCTCACTGATAGCCCGTACCAAGGTTTTATGTTCTAGTGATGCGAATCAAAATCCCCCCGAAGGCTCCTCAAGATATGATCGTCCACAACGCGCAACCTCCACACAATAGAAAGTAGCGTGGGTATGTAATACACACAATAATTCATCAAATAGGTACATACACACAACCTATAATAATCATTAGGTATCCACACAACCCAAGTCCCGAATTAATATGTAGTATTATTACCCGTAATACTCACATTAATATATTCGCACGATTTATATCTATCGTTACATACTCTGTAAGGCCCTCTGATTCTATCATACACCCTTAGTAGTTACACAATCCTCTCACCATTAGACTATGTATTTAAGCCACTCGAGGATATTTTAACTCGATTGGGTAACAATTAGAAATTATAAAATCTCGTTAGAAACTGGGCAATTTTTGTTTGAACGAAACTTCGAATGAACTAAGGCTTTGAATTCTCGTTAGAATCTCGTTCGAATGATGTCGTTCGAATGAGATACTCCACTTTAAATGAACTTCTCTCTGAATTCTCGTTGGATTTGTCGTCACAATTCTCGTTCGAACGACTCAGGTCGTTCGAATGAGAAAACCGAACTTCGTCCCTGACCTCTAAAATCTGCGCTTTTCCAAATTTTTCATCACCCAAAACATATTAAACTTCACTTAACTCAAAACCAACGATTCTAAATCATAAACACTAGTAATTTAATTCTTTCTAACAACTTTTTAACATCAAATCTCTATAATCACATCAAAATTTCAAATAAATCCCTTAAATCCTCAAAAAGCCCTAGATTCACATGAACACTATTTATGACCAACCAAACACAGATTAAATTTCATTAATTCAAGATGTATAACTAAAATTCCTTATCCCCAATGTATGATTATTCAACTACATGCAATACCTATACCACAACCATCGATTAAGACCCAATTTCAGTCCCAAATTTCATAATATCATGATTAAACCACCAACCAAATTAACATGGACATTATATGCTCTAAAATTAAGAAAGATAAAGACCTGTCTTAATCACAAAGGTGTGAATCATCGCTTGAAATTGGTATCCGCTTGATCCTCTCTTCCCGATCTACACTTTGATGGTATTTTTGACGATAGAAGGTTGAGTTTGGCCTTGGAGCTCCTAGAAATCTCTTCTCTTGCTTTCCCTCAAACTCTCTATTGGGTTTGTCAGTTGATTACCCTAACTCACCCACATGCATGAAGTTTTATTATCCTAATTTTCTTCCATAATTAAATCTTAAAATTTCAAAAGTCTAAAATACCCCTCCGGGGTGTCGGGTTGGCCTAAAACTGCCCTGGACCCCAAACTAAACACCCGAGTAGGCTTTTCTAACTATCTCGACCCTTCCGGACACATTGGAGTACTCAAAATAGCCATCCGAATAACCAAAATTAAAATTAACATTTAATTCCTCATTTAAGTCCCGACACGACTCACACGCGCGTCCCAACTAAGTTTACTGTAATTGCCGTATTTTTCACTCACGATAACTTTAATAGTTTCATAATCATATATTACTTTACTCACTAAGTAATAGTTATCACAACTCACATAAGTAAATACTAACTCTCGTCACGCTAGTGATTATTTAATTAAATCTAGATTAATTGTCAATAAATTTCCCATTTTTAAGTCAATTAATCCTTAAGTAATCCCATAATTAAAATAATTAAAAGATACGGGGTATTACGAATTGTCATGTAAATTTTTCCATAGCAAATTTTGTGGCCCTTGCTATCAAACAAATCATAATAGTTAATCCATGAATAAAGAGAAATCTTAGATAAGAAATACAATTTTAATAAATTAAAATCATATAAATTTGCAATTGTCCTTAATGCTAATGACAATGAAACAATAACAGTTTAGTTTTATACTCCAAAGCTCCTTTATTTTACACCGTTTAAAGGTTTTAGGGGACACTAGACTTTTAATAATATTTGTGGAATGTGATATATTTAAGGGCGTTTTCCATTCTATACCTAACCAATAAGAGTCCTTCTACGTCGACTAATGAATGTGAAAAATTTGGTGTGGCACACTGATGTATTATACTTGTATTGATTCGTGTCCGGGTCCAACAGTGGTAGCATCCAAACATATGCCCATGCAAGCGCAACACATCAATGTGTCACACCATTATATCAAGCTTTTGAGTTGAACTAGAATTATTGAACCATTAGTTATATTTCTCTCACTCCATTAAATTTAACACGTGTTTATTATAAAATTCGTTTATACATTATAAAATTTTAGGTACATATTACAAATTTTCCAAAAAAAAAAATCATTTGTACATTACAAAATTTAATGTATATATTACTAAAAATACGGGTATACACGATGGTATGTTTTACCAAAAATAAAATTACAGAGCAAAGAATTAAATAAAAAAACAAATATCAAAATGTATTGTTAATAATTATACCCAGCATAATATTCTAACAACAAACTTAAATATGTAGCTCCCATACAATACTCAGGACCACAAAAATAACTCCAATATATAAAACTACAAAGTAGATTTCCCTCATTTTGCTACCCCAGCAAATCTTCTACCGACAATCTACCCAAATACCAAATATAAAAGTATCTCAACACTCAAAGTTACATTCAAAATTCTCTCTCGTAACCTAAAATACATATATGCACATTTTAAATCAAACATACAAACAAATATAGATAATGAGACACGAAGAGGGAACATAAATAGCACACTCAATTAGAGAGAGAGGGAGAGGTTGTAGAGTTCTCTAGCTTCCTATTTCTCCTATACAAAACTATTAAATAATAAAAGTGAAGCTTCTGAGGTTTGATTCCATCGTTAATATCTTTTTTATATTTGATAGTAATTACCTATAGTTGTTAGGGCAGGTTGATGAAATGACATTGAATGTCAATAAATATAAAGTTGTGATTGTTAAATCCGCGAGGAAGAAAACCAAGCAGCAGAAGCGGCGACACAAATAACTCGGAATGTAGCAGGCCGATTATGAATAGAGGAGAGGTATATACGGAACCTGAGTATCAAAACGTTTTGTTTTCATGATTGAGAAGAAAATAACATTTCATTGACAGTTATTAATTAAAGACGCATGGCATCATACAATTTAGAGACACCTTTTTTATATTATTATATTAGATATAGATATTGAAAAACTGTATCTTTAAACAATTGTATGGGAAATCCTTAATTTCAACTTGGATATCCTCATAAACTTGAGATATAATATTTTTTTACTTCATTTAAACTTACTCGAAAAAACATTAGTTCCTTGCACACCAGATACGCCAGCAGAGCCTGCAGAGGACGCTAAGTAAAAGATTGCACAAGATACCTTTAATATTCTTTCCTCTCGTACTTAAAAACCAAGGCATGAGTCTAGTCCTCGAGAAATTACTCATGTGAGACAATCCCATTATACCTTAAATTCTGATAAGACGTTTCCTCATTAGCATTGCCACAACATATGCATTTAAACACAAAAGGAATTTATAACTGTCTTATGGTTTCATTAATAGTTATCCCTTTTGTGAATAAGTTTCCACATGAACGTTGATGTTTTATGAGGTGTCATCTTATCCCAAGTCATTGAAAAAAATATTCCAATCTCGCATTCTAATCATCTCCCAAGACGACTTTAAGGAGAATTACCAAGTACCCCGCGCGATGGGCGATCGTTTTATAATTTTCTTAATTTTTATAAAAAAGTAATTATATATTTATGATTGAGGAGAGCAATTTTAAATATTAATTTATATTTACACTTTTAATACTATCGTACGAGAGATATAATATAAATTGATCATGCATTTGCTTAATTTTTAAAACTCTTCAAGAGGCACTTTGTTTGGTATGGGGTGGTCAGGTAGGATGAATTGGATGCTGCTATGGATGGCAATGCATTCGGTATCGAATGGTTTGCCATAATCCTACCCTACCCTGCAAAATAAATAATTTACTTGAATCCGACTCGCGACGTTTTTTTAGCCCCGAACCCATTTAAATATAAACCCCCTTAACCCGTTTCGTCCACCGATCCAACCTGCTCCGATCGGGTTAGAACCCACATAAATTTTGCATTTTCAATTCTTGTTAAAACATATAAAAAATGTCAGAATAAATGTATGTCAATTTCTATTAAAAGAGATGATAAAAACTAACATATATTAGTATGTGATACATGAACCAACTAAAGAAGAAAAAGATGCTTTGACGGGTATAATTAATTGAGTATAAAAAGAAAAGAAATCTCACACCAAAAAATAAAGATGCTCTGATTTTGTACCAAGCCAGAAAAATAATTGAATGAAATCAAATTTCATACCAAAAAAACAGAAAATATAAAAAAGTGGTGGATCTCGTACAAAAAAAAAAGTTATCGGCGATAGACGACTGTCCAGGGCGGGATGAGCTCCTGAGTTTTGATGGAGGTCTGGATGAGACCTTATCCGATCGGCTGGGTTATGGTCGGTGATGGACTAGCCGATGGCTTTGGTTGGTGATGGACCAGCCGCTGGCTTTGGTCGACAATGAGCAGCTGCTGATGGAACATAGCAGTCGCTGGATTTCTCATATTTCTCATATTGAGAATGGAGAGAGACGAAGGTGGAGGCTGTGTGAATTAAAATGGATAGAGACGGAGTTCTCAAATATAGGGTTTAAGGGTGTTTACAATAATTGCGTATACTAGTTTTAATCCCCGCGCGATGCGCGAACGTGATATAATTTTATTCGTAAAATATATGCCACATAAATAATATTATCATTACATTTAAACTAATGTTAATATGAGATGAAAAAATGAATAAAAAATTTGGGACATATGAACATGCCTCTATTTTAAAATTACAAATCAATTACATATTTATATTTTTTAGTAGAGATGGTAGTTCTATGATTAGTATACACTAAACACCGAGATACTTTTTTTATTTAAGACATAATTATCTTTTTATGTCTATATGATACATTATATAAGTATTAATTAATAATAGATGGAGAGAAAATGGACACTCATATATAATCACGATAATTACTATCATATATATATATAGAGGCAGGCTCCTGTGCACACTAAGTTTGCACATTACCTTTTATATATAGTAAAAAAAATATTTTTGAGTTGATTTTTTTTGTGTGATATTTAAACATTTCAAGGAACCCATATTAAAAAAATCAGCTCAAAAAAACTTTTTTTGCTATTTTTAAAAAATCGGTCAAACTTTCGCAGTTTTTAAGCCCTTTAAAAAATGCGAAAGTTTGACCGATTTTTTAAAAATAGCAAAAAAAGTTTTTTTGAGCTAATTTTTTTTATGTGAGTCCGTTGAAATGTTAAAATATCACATAAAAAAATTGGTGTGCGCTAGCACTAAGTTTGCACACTTTTAAAAGGTAATGTGCAAACTTAGTGTGCAAACTTAGTGTGCACAGGAGCCTACCTCTATATATATATATATATATATATATTTCAAAATATTTCAAAATATTTTACTTGGCACTTAATCAACTTTACATAAATTATACTTTAACCCCTAATTTTTGAAAAATATAATGAATAGTATCATGGACATGATAGACAGAAATGACAAATAATTAGAACTTGTATGTTAAGAAAATAAAGCATAAAGGTTATAATTTGTATAAAAAAATCTGAAAATGAGTCAAAATAAAAATAGCAAACCTTATAACAAAGCACAAAAATAATTGTGCAATCACAATATAAAAAGAGAAAAATCCAAAAAGAAATATTATATATTTTATTTAAAAAACAATGTTATTAAACATGGAAGCATACCTCACTTCCTATAAAATAGAACAACATACACCATATGTTTCCAACTAACTAAATTCACATAATATGCTTCTAACTAATTAATCTCACATTTCTATATAAAGATTCAATCGAAATTATCTTACGAAAATCACTATTTCAATCCTCACATAACACATTCTATTTAAACAAAATCACAGTCTATTCTATGGCTCCTTGTCAATTTTGTAAGGATCTTTTAATATTTGGGGTCCAATAGTTATTTAGAGTTTTATTCCATTTGTTTACATTCTACTCGTTTAGGATTCAAAATCGACAAAAAACGTTAGTTAGCTAGTTTGATGGTCAGTTCACCCATTTTCTAATCAAAAAGACTATTTTACCCATTAGTATAAGTATTTATTAGTGTATTAAAACAAATTTTACATTATATCTTATTTTTTTAAATAGTAAAACTTTTTTTACTAACACTTTTTTATAAAATGAGAAAGTTTTATAAAATGAAAAAGTTTTATACACTTTTTTTATTAAGTGTTTTTTTTAAATCAAAAAGTTTTACAAAATCAAAAGGTTTTTTTATAAACTTTTTTAAGCACTTTTTTTTACAAACATTAAAAAATATTGTTTTTAACTGTTTTTATAAACGTTGAAAAAACTTTATATAAAAACAATCTTATAAAAAACAGTTTATGAATGTCAAAAGTTTTTTTGTAAATTGTTTTCAACTTTTTTCATAAAACCAATTATTTATATGAATAAATTAAAAACGTAAAAAACACTTAATATAAAATCATTAAAAACACTGTTTTTTAACAGTTTTTTGTATAAACGTTAAAAAAAATTATGTAAAAACACTGTTCTTAAAAAAAAGAACTCTTTTAAAAAAATATTAAAAAATGGTTTATATAAAAACAACATTTTTTTAAAGAGAATTATAAAACTGTTTTTGAATGTTTATAAAAAATAGTTAAAAATTCAGTGTTTTATAACGTTTTCTAAAAACAGTATTTTTTCCTTAAAAAAATAGTGGTTTATATAAACAATTTTTTAACATTTATAAAAAATAGTGTTTTTAACATTTTTATATCAACTGTTTTTGAATGTTTTACATAAAAAAATAATTTTATAAAAAAAGTTAAAAAAATTGTTTATAAAAAAACCGTTTAATGATTATAAACTGATTTTTTTAAAAACATTGATTTTATATAAATTGTTTTTTGATGTTTATAAAAAATAGTGTTTTTTAACGTTTAAAAAAATAATCCAAAAAAGAGAGAAAGTAAGAATAAGAGAGATAAGAGAGAGAAAAGCTCTTATAGTTTATATAAAAACACTGTTTGTTAAAAACACTGTTCTTTAAAAAGGTTAAAAAAACACTATTTTTTTACTTTTTTTTATATACGTTAAAAAACTGCTTATACAAAACCCATTTTTTTTAAACAGTTATAAACATCAAAAGGTTTTCTAATAAACTCTTTTTAACTGTTTTTTATAAAATCAATTTTTTTTTATAAAAAGACATCAAAAATGTTTTAAAAAAAAGTTTTTATCAACTATTAAAAACAACTTTTTATATGAACAATTTTCATATAAAATGTTAAAAACGTTAAAAAAACAGTATTTTTCAACGTTATTATATAAACTGTTTTTTAACATGTTTATAAAAAAAATTGACTTATAAAAAAAACGTTAAAAAAGTTTTATAAAAAACCATTTCACGTTTATAAAAAAAAATTAAAAACATTATTTTTATATAAACTGTTTTTAAAAAAAAAGTGTTTTTATATAAATTTTTTTTTAAGTTTATTAAAAAGAGTGTTTTTAATGTTTTTAGTAAACAGTGTTTTTAAAAAAAAAAAAAGCGTTTTTATATAAAATGTTTTTGACCATTTGTAAAAAGCAATTAAAAAATCAGTGTTTTGTAACGTTTTTAAAAGCGGCATTTAAAAAAAAAATAGTGGTTTATATAAACTATTTTTTAACGTTTATAAAAAAAGCAGCTAAATATAGTGTTTTGAACGTTTTTATATCAACTTTTTTTTTATGTTTTTAACGTTTTATGTAAAAAATTAATTTTATAGAAAAGTTAAAAAAACAGTTTATAAAAGAACCTTTTAACAATTATAAACTGTTTTTTTTAGAAAAACATTGCTTTTATATAATTTAATGGTTATAAAAAACAGTGTTAAAGAAATAACCCAAAAAAGAGAGAAAGCAAATTGTTTAAATTGAAGGAGAGAGAGAGAGAGAAAACTCAATAGTTCAATGCATCTATTAAATTGCTTGTATAGTATTTTATAGAAATATAAAATATAGAGTGCCACGTGGACACTCTCAATGAGGAGGAATCTTAAATGCTCATAAATGCCTTGTTTTGCATTTTATAGTATATAGAGATTAGCCGACGGAGAATACAAAGGGTTTAAGGATCATTAAAACTCTATCAAAGCGCATGCATTAAATGATATTAAACCTCTAATACTATTGTATTAGAGGTATAATATAGACTAGTTGTAAACCCGCGCGATGCGCGATCGAGACGCAACGTGTGAAACGTAAGTAATAAAAAAACAATACATGAATAATTTAACCCTTGGAATTTATTCCAACCTCCCCTATTTGGCCACTGAGAAAATTGCTCAACTCATGGGTTATTCGATTTATTGTTCCATTTAAATGCTTGTTGTAGCAAGCCAAAATTTGTACTCGGTATCATTTCTCGGGATCTACAAACTGTGGAAAAGATTAAAATATCAAAACTCCTTAACTTTTCTCACAGTTTTATTAGAACCCAAACATGAGAAATTTTCTACCCAACCAATTATATTTGATGTTTTTTTTAACTAAAACAATTAGTATCCACCCAACCGGACGGTGTTTTGATAGTGAGCCATTTGTGTCTTATGTTACCCCTTCAACCCAGCATCATACATAACTAATAATAATATATATTACATGATTCATACAAATGGCATGAATCATATAAATGACATGAATCAGGACCATATCATAGCCCATATAAAATTAAAGCCGAACTAAATGTAGGGGTATGGGAGGAAGAAAAGTCTCCATGCCTTGCAATCTCGTATATTGAGAATTTGATTTTCTTTTTGCCTAAATTTATTCTGCATTTTATATATAAATCTATAAACTTCATTTATGATTGTGAATCGAAATTATACAAGTTCTCATTTCTCATTTTGTGTTACTTCACCCGCGTCTTGCTTTACGCAGAGAGATGCCCAATTACAATTGCTTCCCCGTAATCATCTCTGTAAACTGCAAGATAATATCATATTTCCTACCCGTAAAGCAAGACGTAGAGAGATGCTCAGTTCTCGAGGTAAGAGAAAGTAATACCACTATACAATATGAGAGGGTTTTTCGGCAACTACAACTGCCAAAGGATAGTTTCTTGGCGAAGACCACAAACACTCTGGAGCTCCTCAATTTGCGGATGCTTTTGTCATCTTTAGGTGAAACATCAACCAAGATCCAGAAAAGAAAAGGAGTCTCGGGCTATCCAATGGCATCAAACGCTTCGTCAAATGACTCGTAATATATTTACAAAAAGAAATAGTGAAAAGATAATCCAGATCCACATATGCAAATACAATCATAAATATATGATAGAAGATGAGGAATTGGGGACTTCCTTACCGAATTAGAAGCGTGGAGCTTATGGGCAAAGCACCCTATAAACAACAATGAAATATATTGCAAAACCGTCCGTTTGGATTTCTCCATTACAAAATGATATATTTATTTTGGATAGATGAAGAGATAGAGGATATTTATGAAGGAAAATGAAAAGGAATTTTTTTTAGGAGGAGGAAAATGAAAAGGTATTTTTTTTAGAGAGAAAAGGAAAGGGTTAAGAGGGAGACGTGAGAGGTTAGATTGTATTGATATCGGGAGAATCAAAATGGATGCCACGTGAATATGTTAGTTGCAAAGCAAAATTAAATGCTTGTTTAGCCTTTTATAGTAGTATATATGTCACTGAAACTCTTTTTTTAATCTTATGTATCATAAATTTATTTTTATTTTGATGGAAAAGGAAAATAAGATTAAAAAATAAAAGGTTTAATGGTTTTCTAATCCAACTTTTGCTAAGGTATTGTTCAAATCCATCACATATCCCTTATCAATCTCACTCCCCCTAGTTTCTCTGTTTGATTGGTAACAACATTGAAGCCCCACCTATCAACCTTTTATCTTGATATTCCACAGAAAAATCGAACAAGTCATTCCATATTTACCACCTTTCTCCTCTACCATATTTAGCATGCATGAGAAAAAAATAGAAGTGATAAGATTTGAATGTCAAACTTTCACTATTAATTATAAATTACCATTTTTACATATGCTCACTTGCTAATCATCCTTCCATAGGACCCAAATTTTGTTATTCATATTGACCAATCCATATTGAATATAAATTATTTTTCACATTCCACTTAAATTATTCTCATTCACTTTGGGCTCCATGGTAACAATAACACCAAGTCTATGAATTTTAATGAGTCTTTCGAGTCTCCTAATAAAGGCTTTGAAGTCTATCTCTCTAATGTTCCATACAATAATCTTCACTATTTGGAAAATTAGACATTTACATTATTTGATGTCCTTCATCCTTTTCTCATTTGAATATTTTATTATTTTTTTCGATCATACCTTTTTCTATTCCTCTTACATTTAACAATAGTGAACTCATTATTTCTGAATAAAAATGATAATTTTTTGTTCAAAGTCTCTGAAAAATCATCCCATTTATTGTCGTGGACTGTTTTTGGAGAGTCTACTGAGACGTTATTTGATGCCCATGTAGGTTTTTCATGAACTCTCTTTGAAAAATCAATAGGCTTCATTTTAAGTCTTGGAGAACAATTGAGATCTTTGAGTAAAGCGTGGTTGATTGCTACTATACGAAGATTATATATATATATATATATATATAATTAAAGGGGATTAAACCCAAAATAACATAACAACAAAGAAAAACAACCTTTCTCTAGGGGCTTACAACTGATAACATGAATGCGAGAAATATGAAGAAAAAAAAAGATGAAAGAAATCTAGACAATGGACCTTTATAAGGCCTAAATTTGAAAGACAAAATAATCTTTTCATGTATCTAAAAAATAATAGACTTGGCATTCCTATTAGTTCCTTCAAATGTGGCTTTGTTCCTGGCACACCATATTTTCCAACAAATGAAACTAGGTAGCGGCTTGCATAGAATGGCATGAATATTCTTCCCCCTCGAATTAAACCACCAAAATAAAAGTCGAGATCTAAAACCCAAATTCTGAAATTTAAGACCCATTAAATTTTTGAAATAAAACCAAACAGAATTAGGAATATCACTAGAACAAAACAAATGAGGGATGCTCTCCTCTTGAGGTTAAGAACAACAACGACATCTCAAAGCCAAAGGAATATTGATAAGCTGTAACACATCTAGAAGAACAACATCATGAAGAATACGCCATATAAAAGTAGACACTTTCAGAGGTAATCTAGGATCCCAAATCATGGTAAAAGAAAATTGTATGCCATGTTTATGTCTTACCAAATCCCAAACTATTTTGAAAGTAAAGCCATTAGATAATCAACCTTGATTGGGATCTTCAAAAATATTTTCATCAATAACATCAAACACCACTTGCATCCTCTTTCACGTCCCATTAGCAAAAGGAGTACCTCTAAAATTCAAATGGGCTAATTTTTTGTATTTAAAATTCATAAAATTTGCCCATAATGAATTACTCTGAAGAAAGCAAAACCATATTTTTCATGAAAAAGTCACATTCAAATCAAAAGGCTTACGAATACCAAGGCCAGCTTATATTTTAAGTCTACAAATAATATCCCAAGAGACCCAATGATGTTTAATTTTTTCATCAGAATTGCCCTAGAAAAAGTTCGTGTAACTCTTATTAAAGTCTTGGATGAACGCCATTGTGGGGAATATAACTGAAAATACATGGGATCACAACATCAAAAGAACTATCTGAATTAATTCCAATTTACCTTCAATCAATAAGAACCTAGACTGCCACTGTTTAATCTTATCAACTGCTTTAGCAGTTATGGGAGCGAAAATAATATTTTTTTCCTGCCATGGTAAAGAGGAACTCCAAGATAATTAAAAGGAAGATTTTAGAAGAAAACCTAGTAGAAGAAAATATCCATATGCAAAGCCTAACTGAACACCTCAGAGCTGTTATAACACAGCTTTTAGCAGCATTGTAACACTGACCGGAATGTGCTTGATAATCAGATAGAAACTTCATGAAAATTTCGACAAAGAGCAAATTACCATTTTGAATAAAAAATATATCATCCACAAACAAAAGTGATGAGATAAGCGTACAACCTCTCGGCATTAAGTAGTGCTTTATAGAACCATCAAACATTAAATATGTATGCCTCTATTCAAAACCTTTGCTACAATCATAAACAAAGCAGGAGAAAGAGGATGGCCTTGACGAACCCCACACTCGGACTTGAAAATCCAAACGATTTTCCATTAATAATGATGGAATACCAGCAATTAGATAAAAGCCTCCAAACTAAATCAATACACGTTCTCGAGAATCCAAAAGCATGAAGAACCTTAAATAATAAATAGCCAGGAAATTTTATAATACACCTTAGCCATAACCACCTTACTCACCACATTAGTAACATGAATCTTCTTGTTGAGATCAGAAATTAATTCCCGGGCAAGAAGAATATTATCCATGATGTGACACCCTTGAATAAAACCTGTTTGAGATGAAGAAATAATCTTGTGAAGCAAATTTCCAAAATGGTTAGCCAAGATTTTTGAAATAATTTTGTTTGAGAAGTTGCAAAGACTAATGCGTCTAAACTCTGAACAATTTAAAGGGTTGTCCACTTTAGGAATAAGAACAATATTAGTAGAAGGCCAACTTTTTGAATTTTCATGTCTAAGAAAAAAGGATTGAATTGCAAGGATTAGATCCTCTTCGATGATATCCCAACACGCTTGAAAAAAATATACGTTAAAACTATCCAGTCCCGCCACACTATCTTTATCCAATGAAAAAACAACCAACTGAATTTCTTCATAAGAAGGAATATTGGTAAGAAACTGATTGTCACAAGAATCAACCATATTAAGAACATGTTGTAAAATACTAGAATTGTTATCACAAGTAGACTTCTCCACTAGAATATTTTGAAAATGAGAAATAACAAAATCCTCAATCTCCTTAGAGTCCGAAACCCAATAACCATCATTATGCTTGATTATTTGACTAAAAAGTTCCTTCTTCTTCTTCTTCTTCTTCTTCTTCTTCTTCTTCTTCTTCTTCTTCTTCTTCTTCTTCTTCTTTACCATGGAATGGAAATTTTTTAAATTTAAACCACCATGAGTAGCCCATTTAACTTTAGATTTTTGCCTCCAAAAAATTTCCTTAATTTTTAATTCCTTATTGAAATTATCCTTAGTAAGGGTCCAAGCTTCTCTATGCTTCGGGTTAGGATCAATATCATAAGTGGCCTCCTTAATAGTTAAATCATGTTCAGCTTTTTGGACCCGGGTAAAGATATTGCCGAAAACATCTTTATTCCAAGATTTTAAAGTTTATTTTACATAGTTAAGTTTGGAAGCAATATCATCCATGTCTATTAATGTGATTTGTCCCTCCTCTATGCTTCTACCAGTTGCGTTTCCTGGTTCACTTATTCTCCAACTTTCAGCAATTGCCCCTCTTAATTAATTGTCTTTCGATTCGTTCTTTTGTAATGGATTATTTACCTTGCCATCTTCCCCTGTAGCTTTTTGACTTGTAAGGAATCATTCCTGTCAATAATGATGATCCCTTTGTTACCCTTGTATGAAACATCCCATTTTACTAGTGCAAATTTTGTGTTTGTTGGGCCCTCATCCAAAATCCCTTTACCTTTGCCAGTACTCGTCTGGTTAGATTTGACAATTGATGAACTGGTGTTTTAGAGGTTTGAGCATCCATCTTATTTAATTTCCCAAAATTATGCCATATTTACGCAATATCTTCGATAACTGGTAAGTTTCTCGTGCGTGATGGATTACCAAAAGCATTTACATCCGCAACCAATCAGAACCCTATTAGGTTGGGTTTTAGCTACATCAATATCCATAGAAACCCTCTTTTGGCTTAGATGAATCACTAGGGAATTTGATTCATTTATCTTAAAATTTGAATGACACAAATAACATTAGCATGATAGTCAATTTTAAAAAAATGTTTTCATTCGAAAATCCCGTGTGGTCGCATGTTTTATTTTCGCATTATTTAAATTGCATCACCCACACATAATTTGGTTTAAATACACTACACCCAAAAAATAGAAAATTTTCACCAAAATCCAGCCATGTGTTGTCATGGTCAAGGACCTTGATAAAAAACATGCATGTGTTTCATAGTCATTGACCGTGACAAGACCAGAACAAGGCTGATTACAGTAACGTGAAAAGGATATGTGCGCATGATCAAAATTAACCATGAATAAAACCATATTTTTTTTGTCACGGTTCTTGAGCATGATAGGGACCGTGACAAACATGGAAATTCCATCCCTAAAACCCCTCACTCCCCCCGAACGCGCGCGCGCACACACGCACACACACACACACACACATACACACTATTTCCCTCCTCTCTCTCATCAACTCGGTTGCATCTCTCTCTTAGATAAAAAACACACCATTTTTTCACCCAAAATGTATGATTTACACATTTCGACTTCGATATATATATATATATATATGTGTGTGTGTGTGTGTGTGTAAATATATAAATGTAGTTATAGTTGTAGCTATTGAATACATGTGTTTGTTTGTTGTAAAATAATTTTATTTACATGTATGACTTTGATATTGGTAGAATACAACTTATGCAAAACTTAGATTTGTATAATTTGACTTTGATATTTATTTCGTCTTGAATATATGTGTTTATTTATTATAAAATATTTATATTTTTCATGTAGAGCTGGATATTATTATAAAATATCTAATGCAACACCTAAGTTTGAAGGTTTGATCAATTTTACTTTGATGTTTAATTGAGCTTGAATATATGTGTTTATTTCTTATAAATGTAATCATTTTGGTTAAATAAAGAGGTTTCTTTAAAAATCTCAAGGATTTTGGGATTTCGTATGTATAATTTGAATAATTTGTGGGTTTATTTAAAAATAATTTATGTTTTATGTCAAAATATAACTAAGAACACAATGAACATTGTATCATAATTTCTAATTTGGTATGTATATGAGGCTTAGGGTTTCAACATAGTTTTTGAAAATTTGATTTAGTTAGACTATAAAGTATAATTAAACCAATTTGGTATGTATATGCGGCTTATGGTTTTATTCTAGTTTTTAAAAATTGGATTTAATTAGGTTCTAAAGAATAATTAAAACTAAGTGGTACGTATATGCAGCTTAGGGTTTCAACATGATAGTGTTTCAACATTGTAAGTGTTAGATAATGACTTAACTACCCATAAGGATAAACTAACTTGTAGACCCTCCCCCCTTTTAACACATAGTAGGTAACGATTCTTACAAGATGTTATAGGGTATCCTCAATACAAAGAGTGGATGGGTGAGACAAATAGACTCAAGGATGTACCGTAGAGGTGCTAACGAGTTCGTAAAATTTATAAAGATGTGTGTCAATGATGCAGAGTTCTCATGTCCCTATGCACGTTGTAGAAATGGGAAAGTATTTGAGTGAAAAATAATTGAATAATATCATCTTAAATAGGGGTATGCAAGACGATTACTAAGTGTGGGATTTTCACGGAAAAATACATTGTCCCTTGTGTCCTCGAATAATTTCCACTACAACCGTCAAGTATGACAACGGTGGAAGGACATAAAGATTACCCATAAAACATAATATGTTAAATAATATAATAGACGATGCTTATGAAGTTCATGTGGTGGAGGACAATGAGGATTCCGTTAGGAAAGACAATGATTCACGTAGTGGAGGTTCTATTCTCATGACAATATTGAAATAAACCTTGAAGATGAAAACCAAAGTCTGAAATTCAAATAAATCCAATCATTGTACCCTAATTATAGAAAATATCACACAAATTTCATGACATGGCAAGTTTATATATTTTAAAGAGTCGTTTTGGTTTATCAAGCAATAATGTGACTGAAATTCTGAATTAGGTGAAGGGTTTTCTCCCTGAAGAAAATATGTGTCCAAGTAACTGTCTGAGTATGAAGAAAATTTTAAAAGCTTTAGTAATAAAGTATATATCAATTCATGCTTGCAAGTATGATTTCATAATATACCAAAAGGAGTACGAAAATCTTGATCATTATCCATTATGCGGGGAACCTAGATAGAATGGTTCTAACGATAAGAGAGACACACTTTCAAAAGTGCCTCAAAAAAGTATTAAAACACATTGTGGATGTGAAAAAAACTCTAGCTAAAGAAACTTGTTTGTTGGAGAAGTACTTTCCCACGACATTCTTCAAAATATGTATTCACTTATTGGTGCACTTATGCGATGAGATGATTTTTTGCCTCCATGTAAGATATCAATGGATGTACCCATTTCCAAGGTTGATGAAATTTTTGAAAGATTATGTTAAGAATATGACGTACATTGAAGGATCCATCACAGAGGAATACTTATTGTGGAGTCATCCCCATTTGCTAAGTATTATATGTCTAACGCTAACATTGTAGATGATAGAGATGATTTCACAAATGAGGGTGGTGAAGTCATGAAAAAACGAGTTAAACTGACAAGTTTACAAAATGAGCAAGTGACTCATTATTGTTTGAAATGCATGAAGATATTGACGAATACAGAGAGTAAGTTCGTGTTGTAATTTTCTTTCGTGTTAATTTATGTAATTTTACTTCGTGTTGTTATCTTATATACATGTTCACCTTTTTGATAAAATTTGTCATTTGATGTAGAAAATATAATGTGTACAGGCACAATAAAAAATTAATGACAGTTTCACATTCAGATATATGCAATCCATAATTTTGATTGTTGAAGATGGGTGATTCCACGTCAAGTCTTTCTCATCTCGCCACTGGACCCAATTTTATGACACACAAGTATAAGAGGTATCGACTGAAAGGTTATAATACTCCTTAAGGTTTTACGAGAAAAATATGTTGTTATAAAACAATGACATTTCTTATATGTCTCTTACATATTTCAGATTGAGTGGCAAAGCAAAAACTTCGTTGAAGAAAAAATGACTTACTATGGTGTCATTCAAAACATTTTTGAGTTGGACTATATTTCAAAGACTGTGATTGGGTAAGAGTTAAGGATTTTTTTTTGTAAAGTCGATACGGGTACCAATTTGATAATAGTAGATTATCCAAGTTGAAAAATAAGGAGCATATGAATGATGAGATTTTTGTTTATGCAAGAGAAAAGCTCAAGCAAGTGTTTTACTCGGAGTATATCAATAACGAATAATGGCCAGTCGTCTTGCACGCGCTAAAGCTTCTTACCAGTAGCATGGATGACCTGGATGGGCCTACCGAATATCAATCCATTTTAGATGACAATGTGAAGTTGAAAATTTCTTGATACTTTACATTCATAGAGTTATTTGGGTTGTAAAATTTATTAAGGATTTCAATTTGTAATTTGTAATATGTAGTTTGAAATAATATCAAACATTAATTTATTATTCGTTGACTCCAATGTTAGTTGTTGTCTTAAAACAATCATATGAGTATTTTCATTGTATTTTTATATCCAAATTGAGTATTTCCATTTGATTCACTAATGAAAACAATTGGGTAGAACCGTTTTGTGTTATTTAAATTCTTACATCCCAAACTTGAGTATTTCCTCTTGATTTATGTTATATATTTTGATACTGAAGCCTTTTTTTTGCAGAATATGACTTTATCAGACCATCAAACCCTGGGAAAAAAGCAAGGATGACGAGGGATCATTTAATAATGAGCTCATCAAATTTGCAAAGATTAGTACTGTTGTTTAAAACAAGACTAATCTAAATATGAGGGTGTTATAGTTGATGAAATCAGTAATTGGGATCGGGTACGAAGATTAGAGGATCATTCCCGTGGCGTTGGAGATGGACGTTTAGGGGGCCTTAGAGGTATGGAAATATAATTATTTATATTAAATATTTAACTTTCATATAGGAATTTATTATTATGTTTTAATGTTAATACGCTAAATTTAATATATTATATATTTATTGGAAAACAACAATTCAACTTGCCCCCGGAAGCGTAGGATAATATATTTGTGGGTGTAGGCTTGGAATGAAAGACATGGAAGAAGAACATGCGTCACCATTATTTCAAGTAGGAACGAGAGTACATTCTTGCACGCAGGGATACCATCCCAGAGAAGGAGACAATCACGTCGGTCAACTTGAAGAGGTTCGTGGATAATGAGGTGTCCGAGAAATAATTGTCCTCCCGTGGCTCAAGGAGGGTTAACTGATCAAAGAAGGTGGAAGTGCACTACTTCGGGTGGACATCTTACGCGGAGATAGAGCATAGGATGGTAAGTAAATTGATTTAAATCATATTTTTTTAGTGGTAAATAAATTACTTTAATTTGGTCGCATTTTGCAGGAATCTGGGAGTGGCCCAGGGGGAAGCCACATATGATCGACTCATATATAAATATTCGGATGGAGAAGGGTGAGCCTGCTAATCCAGAAGTCTCCAATACCATTGTAAGTTATAACTAAAATTATATTATCAATTTCAAGTTGTTTATTAATATTCTTTTTCAAAGTTAATAACATATTTTTATATTTTTTTTAGGAAAGTCTAAATCCATACGAATCACCTAAAGTGATGACAACAAAGCATATCTGAGTAGATATGAACTGAGCTGAGTGCTAAGTTAAGATAGAAAATTTCATACTCAGGGTGTCAGCTCCTGGATAGGAAAGTCAAAGCTGATAGGCATGGATTGCACTAATAGTGGGTTGTCCTCCAAATTCGAGACGTACAAATCAAACACGAACTCAAAAGTTAAAAGTCTCCAAAAAATGAGGAACCACTGTGACAATGGGTCAAATGAGCTATCATGGATAAATAGAAGGGCAAGGCGAAGGCAAAGGATAAGGGAAAGGGCAAGGAGAAGATGGGTGAGGGGACCACTACTCCATCCGCCTCACCAAGTTCAGCCTAATCATTCCCTGTATGACATGTATTCTATCCTAACTAAAATATTTCGACACCATTTGAATCAGTTTGGGGGGGGGGGGGGGGGGGGGGAGTGTATGTCCTCGACATGTGCGTAGGTGAGCATCACTCCTAGTACCATAGGGCACAACAGTCCACTGGAAGATTTTGAGTCCCGAGTCACAGAGATTGTGGTGGGGAAAGAGGATTAGGTATTGTGGCTGGATGAGAAAATTAATGTCCGGTATATTGACAGCATGATGGGGGCGTACATCATTTGGTCAAGTTTTCTCCTCAGACTTTACTATATTTTTTTGTAGAATGTTACATTTGATAAGAAAAACTGGATGTAATTAAACTTGTGATGTAATGATGTCATTAACCTGAAACATTAATTTGGTTTGGTATATGATGTTGGTGTTTATTAGTTTTGATTTCATTTCTATGTTGTATTATATTGTTGAATGTGTTGATGTTAAGTAAAACATGAACTTTTCTAAAGAGGTTTATTGATGGGCACTAGCTACTGCCCAATAATTTTATTTTTTCATTTTCTCAGTATTGTCATGGTTAAGGACTGTGAGAATACTAAGGGAAAAATATAGATCAGTGTGCACAACCTTTATTTGTAGCCATGCGCACGACCCTCCATTTGTGTGCAAGGACAGAGTTAACCATGTTCATGTACCTTCTCCTTCCACATAAATGCAAAGTAGTCGTGCACATGGTTGTTGTCACGATCCTAATTGTGACAAGTTTGGGTCATCCCGACTTAATATTGATATTTAAAGAGTAAAAATGATAATGACAAAAGGCTATTATCATGGTCCTTGACTATGACATGAATTTTTGTCACTCCCAGAATTGTCACGATCATCGACCGTGACAAAAGGGCCATAATGGTGCAGTGATATTTTTATTAGGTAAAATAATATTTGGTTCAATTTAATTAAAATTTGTTTTAATAACCTTAATTACTTAAGATTAATTAATTGGATGTATACTATCCTAAAACATGGGTTTTCAAACTACTATTAGAGTCGTTTAAATTATGAATCCCGGGGGTATGTTATTACAGGGTCATGTCACATGTCTTCTTGTGTTTTGTGGTAGAAACTTACTACACCAAAACAATCAATTAGTAACACTACTGTAGTGTTACTAAAATAATTACTAACACTAAAAAAATGTTAGAAAAAAGGCGCGGGGAAGTAAATTACTTATACTTTTTTACTGTTACTAAATTTTGTGTTACTAACATTATTTTTCCGTTACTAAAGCGTTAGTAAATTCTGTGTTACTAACACTTTTCTACCATTACTAAAGTGTTACTAATTGCGTAATACACTTCTAACACAATTTTTGTAACACATTTAGTAATGGTATAGGTCCGTTACTAATATTAAAAAAAATTAAAAAAATTTATATACGTGCGCGCACACACACGCGCGAGTATACAATATTAAAACATGCTAACATAATGACAACAAAATAACTGTCGATCCGATTTAATTTCAATACATATAAGTTATATTTAAAAAACTTGGGACAATTGTTTGAACTGCTCGTCACTGCATAACAAAATTCTAGTACAATACATCAGATTAAATTATATTTTTTTTCATGAGAACAAAGATCAATTGAAAACATTTGATAGAATCCCTCTCTGGATAAAATAAAATAAAATAAAATGTTTCAATTGCCCTAAAATCAGAATATTTAGCGGGATAAACTTATCAATCACTATCATGTGCTGATCAAAAGCTCATAGCTCCCATCTAAGTTACATTTAGGTGAAGTTTGGATGTGTAGAGAGTGAGTTAAATGGCAAAGGAATCATTATTTAACCTTAGAATTCTTACTATCTGGAGAATAAGTATTTAAGGGGAAACCAGAACATAAAAAAATAACATGATTAAACTCAATTTTATTTCCATTATCTTGGCAAGCATATGTCATGGTAACGCAAAAGTTCTAGCACATAAACACCATATATAATCAAGTCCGGTATATGGGTTTTAGCAGGTGTGGGTACCGCCGAGGCTTGGGTGCTTTGGGTCAGAATTCCATAACAATACTCCTGAAACTCTCTCCTCCTCCTAATGACTCCAATGAATTGGTTATCATGAGCGCGATTAACCAAAGGAATTTCTCTTTAGTTTCTATTGAAAATCAGAAAGATACCAGAGTAAACACAAAAGTTTGAGATGAGATATAGAAATTACAGAAATTGAAAAAGTTTGAGATGAGAAAATTGTACCTTCGTGAAACTTTTATGCCTAGAATTATCGCTTGATGCCTTTTTACTCCAATTCAATTTATTAAAATATAAACACGTAGTCAACAAATGATATCCCTTCAACAATAACAATGTATTAAAATAAACACATTGATTCAGCAAGCAACACTGAGTAATTTGCTAGGTAACAAATAAGGTAAATATTTGGTGAAAACTGGTGCAAAACTATAAAATCACCTAGATACAAAATTCTAAAAAAGGATGTGTCTTTGGGCGATAAAATTTAGAGAAAAAAAATGTAATGACCTTCTCAATCTTCCCTTTCCATTTCTCAGGAATACATGACTCTGTCGTCGCTCAATGCTATTGTCTGATCTAGAACTTTGATGTTCCACACTATTAATAGAATTAGCATTTGAAGATAGCAAATATTGATACTCTTTCTCCACCCTACGTGCTCGTACACTCACAAAAGATTTCCAAAGTTGTAATCGTAAGTTAAAAAAATGTGAAGCTCATTCCACATTAATGAATATAACAAAATTAAGGGAACCCAAGAGTCTGTAATCTACCTCTCCCTTGAGAGCCATTGGAACACCACCTTGAACAAGACAGTCGAATCCTTCTTTACCAGGAAAAGAAGGTTCTGGAGGGGCCATGTCACTAGCAGCGCCTATTGCAGGGTCACTCACACTGTCACTTAAATGGACATCTTGAACTAAATCTGATCCCTTCAAATCGTAAAACACCTGCTAAAATTCCTCTTCGAATCCTGGTTTTGTAAGTCTAGCCTTTTCAATAGCCACAAACAAAATAGTATAGAAAACATTAATAGTGATAATGTGCTCTTACAAAATTAAGTTTTTAGGTAGCTAAAGGAAATCAAGTCCATAAATGAAGTTCGAAGATCAATTAATATTGGCATTACACCATTTATTTTCATTAAAAAAACTTATAATCTTCTCAAAGTTATATCCTAGTAAAGACCATTATCATTAGATGAAAATATATGAAACAATTTGAAGTTTAATCTGAACGACCCATTCTTCAACTCTCTTGAAAATGAATGAAAGTCATTATGTAATGCAATCCATAATAGCACTAAATTGGCGAAAGGGAGTGGGGACATAGGTCAAATATTATTACATAAAAACACACTAAATTATATGCAACTTATGAATATATTACCTAAGAAAAGAAGGGCGGGGGAGGGGATTTTTTCTATGAACCTGGAGTATATATATTAGGGGATAAATTGCCTCTCCTCGTGGCATTAACATAATAGCAACTCGTGTCGTGTTCGATTTATATATGTACATACCTACATCCATATACTACGGTGTAACATTGTTACATTGGTATTTCTTATTTATCGCTTCAATATAATTCCACGCATATAACCACACACATTATTTAGTTCATAAGAAAACATACACACTTTAGTACAATCACAAGTATAAACAACGCATGCACTTTATTTACATAGACTGTTGTAAAAACAATCAAACACACATACACATAGATAGTATTGCAAAATTCACATTGTTTTTTAACACACTACACATGCAAACTCTAGTACGCATAAGAAAATGTTCACATAATTTTGTAGTGCACGCACTGTTTTGTAGTAGAACACACACATCTAACGCACATACACTTTGACACACTACGTTTTCTAATAAAAACAGATAATATATACACAATAATATGGTATATATGAATTTATGTCTATTTTCAGTAAAAATTATATATCTCTAATGAATTTATGTCTATTAAGATCTCTAGTTTGTTTCCTTCTCATCTCTTCATATGCTTCAACAATTCATATAACGACTTAAGCAAATATCTCTACTATACCAAGAAGTTCGTTTGAATTTCATTACATAAGATAAAAAAGTTCATATAAAGTAATGCATAAATAATATGTAAAAATGATAATAACTCTTTTGAAAGTGGAAGTATGATTAACAAAAAGCAGGTAATGCATAGGAGAACATGCCTCAACGAGACTTAATTCATGCACTTGTTATCCCTTTCCAAACTTAAAAATTCCTTTTATATTTTTATGGAATGACTAAAATATATATGGTAAAATGTATAATAAGATGGATCCATTTTTTCCAACATAATTCGAGGAGGATAAAAAATGATTCAAATTTATATGAAAAAGCCCTTATTTAGATGTTACCTCTGCTTGGAACTCTTTTCCCCCTTGATTTGAATCGAGGCAAGAACTTTATAGAAACCACTACACTGGTAGACATTATAGCTTCATATATTGGACCAAAATATCCCTGTGATCACCTGGAATCACCCACTAGATGAGCTCCATTTTGTTTAACTAATTGACCTGCTGTAGGTTTCATCAATGTTGAGGTCCTTGGAAGAGATGATTTCATAATGGACTTAGTTTTAGCTTTTGAATTATCATTCCTTATATGACTATAAAACTTCAAACCTATAAAAAAAGGATTGCAAACGAGTAAATATATTTAATGTGAGAGGAATTGCAATTGGGAATAAATGAACTTGTTTAAACTATGGCACATGCAAATAATTTAATGTGAACATCTCTCAGATAATATCATTGTAGTCGAATTGAGATGTAAGCCATGAATCAAAACTGTTATTTATAAGTAGGGAATCATAAGAATAAGTACATATTTCAAGAAAAAAGAAGAGGAAGAAACTATATATGAAAGGGTTGGAAGTAAAACAAACTAAACAGTGAGAACATTGTTGCGTAAAAGTATTGATGTCAAGAAAAAGATAAATTAAATCTTAACCATTACTCATGAACTTGTAAACTAACATGTGTTATCCGTTATCAACACAATATCCAACCAAATTTACCAAATTTCGGTGATGTATCCTTATTTTTTTTATTTAAGCAAAGATTTTGAATTGAGGAATCCATGAGCTTATGAGTAGAGGGTAGGGTTAATCATTTCACAATGCCCTTAGGGGGCGCTGATTAGTTGCTCATCATTGACGTATAATATTCTTACATTCTCTAATAGGAAACAAAGATTGGTTTGTACCTTGATGGATTTCCTGCATAGGTATGAAAATGAACTCTAGCGAGCTAATAAATAACCCAAATATGACATTAACGCAACATTATCTAATGCAACATTCGTAGGAGTAACTATTGAATCCCACTTTTAATCTTTAGAATTATTGCACCAGTAACCCAGCTTCTTAAGTGTCGTTAAAATTTGAATAATCTAATAACCTTATCAATTTTATCGTTGTAGGTAAAACAGTGTGATGTGATTCGCAGATGCATAAACAACAACTAGGAAACTAATGTTTCTTCTCTTTGTCATTCATATTATCAATGGCTGATTACAAAAAGAAGAATGGCAATGTGTTTCTGGGATCAATGGGATTAGGAGCCCAAGTAACCTAATAGACTACATAATAAAAAAAATACTCCTTACTAAACCTAGAATATTCTTAGGGAATATTCATCATTCTACTAAGATAAATGGGTCATTCGGCCTTTGGTCCAGGTTTGGTATACCGTATATCGCTTTGGGTGCCAAAGTTTCACGTATTATAAATTGAGGTACGATTTTCACTTCAGCGAAACTTTTGTGAATAAACTAATATCGTAAAAAGTCACTAAAAATGAAAATGGTACCCAAAGTGATATTACATTGAAACTCGGCACCCAAAGTGATATACATCATAACAAACGGAAGTAAAAGACCAAATAATCCTATTTAAAATTATGGGTATCACAAACATTCCAACAAACATAATTTAAACATAAACAAATCTCTGGAGGACATATTAATGAACAACATATTATTAAATTATAGGGAAAAAAAGACAAATTATTTCAACAAGCCAATTACTGGGATGGAAGAACAATTAATAGGTCTTACTTTTTTTGCAATGAAAAAATAATAAATGAATAGAAAATGAAGGTCACCCATCGCCCATTATAAACAAGTGTCAGCAATAGTAGCTCTCCTGTTTTGGTTGGGAGCGTGGCCACATCATTAGATAACCAAGTTGCATTGACAATGTCAAGCTCAACACTGAAACTTGATCTTAACATCTCTTAACTGTCATATAACTCAAAATGCTTTCCACGTTAGAAATTAATTGGTTGTTCTATGTCAAGGAACGGGTTAAAAAAATAAACCACAACAACCACAATTATCACATTAGACGTGAATACTCAGGGCATGAGAGGAAATGGGGAAAAACACTTGGTGGTGATAAAATTAAAGAAAGCTACTGCGTTATTTATAGTAATATCAACGATTTATAACCTAAGAATCATAGACACTTGTAAGAAGGCTACGTATCTATATCAGATACCGATACTTTGTTGATACTCTTAAATATTGCAACTTCATGAAACCTAATTCAATCTCACAACCAAAATTAATCATGAAAATATCTGATGGAGTAAAATGTTTCAGTAGTTATGCCTTGATACTCATCATATCATTAAAGATGCTAATATAAACCCTAGTAATTTTATAACAAGGTAACTGCAATGAAATAACATCAATTTTTACAATTACTGGAATATCAGGTAACTTTTATTAACTCAAAAGCATATACATATTCCAAACATTAATTTTTATCAATAAAAAAATGAGTTACATGGATCCATACTCTACAAGTTAGTTTTGTGGTCGAGATATAACATTAAGGGTGAGAATGTAGTTACTTTGTCATTATATCTATCAATTTTTGGTCCATACACAACCATTTATATGAATTATATCATGAAGAAAACAAAAAATATAAAATAAATCAAAATTCATAATAGAAATCATATGATTTCCTTTTGAAACCCTGAAATGTTATAATACTAACCCTAAAATCAAAATAAAACTTACTAACAACATCTTTCAAGAATAAAACTTAAATTATATTGAAAATTAAACTTACTAGGGCGAGAGAAAACATGTATGAGTTACGAGTAGCGACAGAAAGACAACGTCAATAGAGAAACGTGTCCGGGAGAGGAGAAATGTGAGATGTGTTTGAGGATTAGGGGAAGAATAACTAAGATGGTATGAAATTAGGTTTTTATTTTTGAGGGGAACATGGGGAGGGAAAAGTGTATATGTGCTCCTCTATTCTTTTTAAAAAGTCTTAAAATAATATAATCGTAATTTAATTTTCTGTAATTTGTAAACATAAATTACTAACACTTAAATTAAATTAATAACGGGAAAGTATTGATAGAAATAGTAACAGTAGAATACTGTTAGTAATAAAAAAATGGTATGTTACTAAAAGCCTGTTTTGGTATAGTGACTACGCATATTGGAAGGAACGAATGAACATTTTGGAAAAATCCCAAGATGAGAGAGTTTTGGCTAGCCATAAAAAAAGGATGGAATCATTCCATGACAACGCAACGTTACATTAATGCCCTTAAGCATGAAGAAACCTAGAATAAGATGATCATAGGGTAAGAAATTTAAAACTAGGGTATTTTTTTTATAGTCACATCGAAGCAGTTTCACTGAATTTTAATGTGAACTAGGTCAAAAGAGTTATGGGATATACTCCGAATTGCCCATGAGGAATCAGTACTAGAAGGGTCTTGAATGTCCAACATCTTGCCTCCCAGTTTGAGATGCTAAAGATGCTATAGAATGAGACCTTAAACAAGTTTTACTCAAAAATATATGATATCATGAACTTTCACTTTAATTTAGGTGATAAAATTATAGACTCAAGGGTTGTTAGGAAAATTTTGAGGTCATTGTCACATAAGTTCCTCTCTCACATCATCGCCTTAAAAGTGCTAGGTAATACTAATGGAATGAAGATTAAAGAGAACATAGGTTATCTACATACTTCTGAGTTATAAAATTTTCCACTGCCCAGGAAAGAGAAGGGCATGCACATGATATGTTAGATACTTAACACAAAAAGCTCAAAAAATACTTGGAAGAGTCCAATAAGGTGAAGGTTGTAACTAAAGTGTGTTTTAAGAAGTTAGGGAATATGCTTTTATCACCATTTAAAACCTTTAAGGACAAAATAGGTGTTGGATACAACATGCACAAGGGTCTAATCTAAAGAAATACTTCAAATTTGTTAAATGGGTAAACCAAGATACCTATTCACCCCCTCGAAAGTTTCTCCCAAGCTGAAGAAGGTGGATCCTCTAAAACCTTATTTTTTTCACCCATTCCAATATGAAGTGTCACCTTAGGGATTATTGATATAAACTTAATCAAGGAGACTTTTATGGGATATTTCTTTAAGCTTCCAGAACATGTTAAGTATTTTGTACATGCATACCAAATGGTCTTAGGATTTAAGAGGATGATTGTTAGTCCTCCAAGAGCTAATAAAAGAAGAAAACACAAGAGGAGTATGATGCAAAAGAAGAGAGTTTGAAATAAGGATGATGATTCCACCATACATCCATCTGACCAATTAGAGAGAGTCATCCCCACCATTTATAGGTTAGGGTTATTTCCAAGAATCCGTCATGTTTATTCCTAACTAGATATGTATCGGATGTATTTTTTATTTCCTGAAAAATGAAACATACAAAAAAAAATTACTTTCTTTTGAGTCATTTCAGAAAAAAAAAAATATTTTGAAAATGTTTACAAAAATACAAAAACATTTTTATTTTTATGATAACATATGTTAAGATGATTTAAAAGTTGTGGAACACATCTTGCTATTTATTTTCCTATTATTTTATTAGAAACATAGGAAGGTAATGAGAAGCTATGCATGTTTAGATTAATCATTGTATAAATTCCTCCGAGAATACCTCATCCTAAATATGTACAAGTCTCTACCATATCGAACACACATACACAAGTTCAAACTTGGGTGTTTTTTTTTTATTTTAATCCACAAAAATTGTAATTGTTTTTAATTAATCGGGTCATATTTTTTTCATCATACTTTTTAGATGTGCATGCAAGAACAAATTTCTTATGAGTTTAAATAAAAAATAATGAAAGAGTCATTGATAAGATTTACCAAAAATGGTGATAGCTACCCTTGGCAAAAACTTATATTTATGTGTTAATGAGAGAAAATGAAAAATATGTTATCTATGAAAATTCATATTCTCAAAGAAGTAAATGCTAAATCTTAAATGAAAATTTTAAATGGAGTTGTAAGTTTAAGACCAATGAGCTCAAACATTTTTGTCCAGTATGTGATTTTTTTATACCTTATTGAGGTTCTAAAGCAAGAAGTTAGATTTTGATCTTCAATGACATGAAACTTTATTAACTTAACTTTTTCTCAATATGGTTGACTTTTTTTGTTATCCACTATGGGTTGAATTTAGTTTTTTTTCTTCTAAATATAAGTGGGGTCTATCTATTTTTTTCAAGTCTTGAGTGCATTCCCATTCCCTTTATATAATTTGTGTATGATTCTTAAAAAGACATTATATCACACATATGTGACCACTTGTATTTTATTGGTCATGTTGAGATATGGACTTATTTTGATTAAGTGATATATACTTAGTCATATCGTTGATATGTCATTTATCTCATTCGAGAATTTTTTATCGTGTTATTACTCTTATTATTTGGTTGATGATATTTTGATTGTTGAGTTCTTCCCTTTTCCTCTTTGAGATAAAAAGGGGGAGAAAGTTTGGATTAAGTGGGAGTCATGTGAGAGAGTGTAGGACATGCATGGCTACGTATCTTTATTTGATATATGCATTTATTTTATATTATCATGTATCTGTTGTACGTCACGGTTATGTGTTAAAGTGTAATGGTTTATAGGGCTTGTGATGTTTTAAATAACCATGGATTGTTCCAACCGTATAACGTATCGCATTTGTCTTTTGGAATTTGAGATGGGTAGATATGATGTAGAGGCATT
The DNA here is from genome assembly GCA_949130495.1 of Sambucus nigra. NCBI lineage: Eukaryota > Viridiplantae > Streptophyta > Magnoliopsida > Dipsacales > Adoxaceae > Sambucus > Sambucus nigra. The sequence continues at coordinate 211,884,029 of OX422213.1, read as the reverse complement.
TTGACTCTTTTTTAAATATCTCCCACTTTTGTGTTTTATCCCGAAATCAAGAAAAGGGAAGAGTTGTAAGGACATATTTTTGTATCCCTGTAATTTGGATTGTCTTTATCTCAAAACTCAACAAAGCTAAGACTAAATTGGTTATTTTAGTCCTGATTTGTAACATTGATGATTTGAAGAAAAATATAAAATATTAATTGTAAATGTTCTAAAGATAAACTTACATGTACTAATATTTCTGGCATGTATCGTTGTCTTACATGTAAGTTTCGTATGTCAACTCAAATATTCGAAAAATATTAGTACTAGTTAGGGCTGTGTTTTTTTTCCCGATTTTTACGAATTCTGGTCCGATTTTTTTCCAATTTTGGAAAGATTTTTTTATTGCCGATTTTCGATTTTTTCGAAAAAAATTGGATCGGAAATCGGAATTTTTTTTATATTCCGAATTTCCGATTTTTGCCGATCCGAATTTCCGAAATTTGTTCCGATCCGAATTTTCGAATTATTTTATGAAATATTCTCCGAACTATTTTCCTATTGTTTTTCCGAACTATTTTCCGAAGTATTTTCCAATTTTGCCACGAAATATTTTCTGAACTATTTTCCAAAGTATTTTCCAATTTATGTTTCTGGAAAATTGCCGAATTTTTCGAATTTTGCCGAAAATTCCGAATTCGGGAAACAAAATCGGATTCGACACGCCGATTTTTTTGCCGATGTTTTCGAAATTTTTTCCGAAACATGCTTTTCCGATCCGATCCGGCCGAAACACAGCCATAGTACTAGTTGACTTGGTTGGTCTAGGGAGCAATAGTGATTTTTTTCGCGAAGAATTTAAATCTAAAATCATGTGTTGATGGGTGGTTGCATGTTTTATTTACACATTATTTTATATTACATCACCCATACATAAATTTGACTAAATAATTTTATTCTGAAAAATTAAAATTTGATTCAATTTAACTAGGATTTTTTGTAAGGACGCATAACTAATTAAGATTAATTAATTGGAGTTAGACATCCTAAGATGTTTTAAAAAAATGAAAATATGTACAAAAACACAAGAGCACATAGTTTACACGGTTCAAAGCTTAATTTACATTGAATGGATTTACAATGTTGGGTCTTTAGAGCTCATTTACAATGATGGAGATTTTATGGATTTTGAGGAAGAATATGAATTTCTTAATATATATAGAGATATTTGGGACTTTATACAAAACTATATAGTTGGTCCATAAGACTTGTAGACTGTATTAAGCGAACAAATCAGCTAAGAGAATGCTTTATGAGTGGAAAGGACTGCAATATTTGATACACTTATGACTAAAGTAATATGTGACCCAAATATCCATCATCAATAGCCCTCATTCTTTTCTTTGAGTGAGTCCTTGCATTTGGATTTGGAGTAGAGAATCCTCATGGCATTATTTTGTCGCTTCCAACGATCGTGCCTTGATTAAGTTAATGTATTGTATCGTTTTCATTGATAGAGACAAAACTATTATTATGTTTAAATATGTTGGCTCCCATCACGTTAATTTTTTAATCTGATAAATCAAAATCAACCTTAGGATTATCTTTGCCTACAATAATGAGTAGAATAAAAATGCAGTCTACAATAATGAGTAGAATAAAAACTGGTTCATACAATAATGAGTGTTAGCCAGGAGTAGAATAAAAATGCAGTCTACACTACGTGAGAGATGTATTATCAATAGGTTCGTGGCTAGCTTGATTAGTCCAATTAGCTACGCTTAGTAAGATTGTTTTGTCAATAAATAAGTTATCTCGACCAAGGACATATGCCATGTGATTAACGTTCCATTCATGACATTTTGCCACGAGTCAATTTGGCTACATCCATTTAGGGCTCTTTAACCTTCCTCTTTATGAAAAGATATATCAAAATGAGAGTTGGATTGCTTATTTTGTAAAAAAAAATTCATATCTTTGGCTTGATTGTTGATGTTGAGGTCTAAAGGTCATTTTTTGCAAGTAAGTTGTCCTAAAATTATGGGTATAAGCAACATTAGCACTTCACAATTATTCACCATGCAACCCAAAAAATTAAAATTTATTTTTTGTAAATTAAAACGAATGTGAAAATATAATAGATGACACCTAAATGTCTTTGATGCTAGATGTTACACGAATTGGTAACAACTCAGATAAAAGAAGAAGAACTCAGTGACTAATTAATTAAACAGTTTAGGGGTACGATGATGAACAATAAATAAAGTAAATAAATGCATAAATTACGATCAACACAAGTGATTTAAAATGGTTCCACATTGGTGAAGCTCATTTCTCACTAACTCAAGAGTGTTTTACAAGTTATGTGATGTACTTTCTCTCTCTAAAGAGTGTTTTGACAAAGTAATAATAATTATTTGCAATGTCTTGACTTATGGAACACATTAGATGTTTGTAAGGACATTTTTCACATGTCCGAAATGTTTCATTTATTTATGTCGTACGCCGCTACATTTGGCACGTCTCCTCACGATCTCACATGACGGCCTCTATCCGAATTCCGGGAATCAAGCATGCATTATCTGCACTAATATGTCCCACATCTGCCTCAATGACTTCACGTTCCAAGATTTTAGGGACTTAATGCAAGTGGTACGCAAGGGAAGTCAAAACAGTGAAAAAAAGGCACAATAGGAGAGTTCAAGGGCATTTTCATAATTTCACATCCATAGTTCGGAGGTCTGGTCAACTAGAAAGTTGAAGAGCTCGCCGGAACGAAGATACTAGAAAAAACGGCATATCAATCCGAGCTACGGTGAAGGAGTTATGACCTTTTGAAGATAGACAAAATTCCTTAAAGAATGCTGTTTTTTTTTTGTACGCTGGATATAATTTTAGAGTTTTAAGAACGTGTGACTCTTCATATTTTTTCCTATAAATACCAACTTCGGGGGAGTTATTTTGCAAGACTTTAGGAGACGAATTTGAGAGTCCAAATACATCTAGTCTTCATATTTTTGAGTCCCAAGACTCATGTTTTGATTCACACATCATTGCCAAACCTTTGTGAATCCTTTAGCAACCCAAGAACACAACTTTGGTTTGTTCAACCCTTGTGGAGGAGACCGTTCTTCTTCTTCTTCTTCATTGCAGCCCTACTAGAAAGGGATAATTCCAGCCGCGACTACAGAATCCGATACCCGAGGGTAATTCTTAGTCAACTTGTATTTTCATTATAATCCGATTGTAAGCCGTTTTCTTACAAATTATAGTGAAAATAAATGGTTTTGCCCCTGAGGGGGATTTTTCCTTAATTGCATGTGTTTGAATGTTCTTGCGTAGATTATCTATTTATTCAATCACATACTGCTGCATGTTTAGGGTTTGTTTGTGTTAAAAGGGTTTTATATATGGTTTGATCATTTGAACGCGAGCACACACGTTTCTCAAATTGGTATCAGAGCAGGTTACGCTAATCTATCGCGTATTCCTTTTTTTTTCCGCAAAATTTTTCTAAGATATCAATTTTCTGAAAAAATTGATTTTTGAAAAAGTGCGTGTTCAAATGGAGAAGTCATATTATAAAATGCCTATTTTTGACGGGACAAATTATGCTTATTGGAAAGCCCGTATGAGGTCGGCTTTAAAAGCCATTGATGAACGTGTCTGGATTTTGGTTGAACGAGGGTGGACTCCTCCCACCGTGACTGTTGATAATGTGACCAACTTGAAACCTGACATTTCTTGGTCTGATGAAGAAATTAAATGGTCATCTTTTAATTCTAAGGGTCTAAGTTCTATTTCTGGGTCTATCACACCTGATGAGTTCAAACGCGTAATGACGTGTACCACCTCAAAAGAGGCATGGGATGTTTTACAACTCACCCATGAAGGAACTAATGCTGTGAAAGAGTCTAAGTTGCAAAACTTGACAACTCAATTTGAAACAATCACCATGCATGATTCTGGATGCTTTGATGAATTTTATGCTAGACTTTCTGACATTGTGAATACTAGTTTTAATCTTGGTGAACATATTCCGAATGCTAGAGTTGTTAAAAAGATTCTTCGTTCTTTGCCTAAGCGTTTTATCCCTAAAGTCACTGTGCTAAATTCTATGGGTAATTTAAATACGCTAAAATTGGAAGAACTTGTAGGAGATTTGCAAACTTATGAAATTGATATGTTCCCTAAAAATTCTAAATCTAAAGATAAGGGAATTGCTCTTAAAGCCCAAGAGAGAAGGAGTGAGGGGTCAGCTAGAAAGAGGGTAGAGTCATCTAGAAAGAGAGAGACTGACACGTCAGATTCTGAGTGCGATTTTGACTTAGATGATTTGGCTCTTTTCGCAAAAAAATTCAAGAGGATTCTCAAATTTAAGAAAAATGGCAATTTTAAAGATAAAACGAAATTTGAGAAAAATAAGTTTGAAAAGAAAAATGAAAAAGTTTCCAAAAATCCTTCTCTGAAAGAAAGTGAGAGATGTTTTGAGTGTGATGGTAGGGGTCATAGAGCTTTTGAGTGTGCCAATCGTCTGAATAGAGAGAAAGGGAAAGCTGTCCTTAATGCTACCCTTAGTGACGACAGTGAGGTCGAGACGGTGGATTCTGGAGATGAGTCACCGCATGAGTGTAACTTCACCGCATTCATGGCCAGCCAAGTGAGCACTCCTAGTTCTCCTCACGACGATGAGGATGATGCTTCACAGGGACACCTCGATAGTGAGATCGATGTGAGTGAGGGGGAGGATGACACAAGTGAGAGCGAGAGTGATATACAACGCGCCTACGCTGAGTTATATTCTGAGTCTTTTAAAACTAAAAAGCGTAATAAAGCGTTAGTTCTTAAGATCACTTGCCTAGAGGAAGATTTAAGGAAAGCGAGAGAAAGAGAGTTCTCTACCTGCACCGCCCTGAGAGAGAGAGAATCTACCTGTGTCGAGAATGAGAATTTTTTAGAGAGAGAGAGAGTACTCTAGAGAAAGAGAGAGGGGACTTGATCAAGCAAGTGGCTAGTCTTACGAGTCAGCTCCATTCCTCCGTGGAGACTCGGAAGAAACTTGAAGCCCTTGTTGCCCAGCTGACTCATGATCTTGATAAAGTACGGGAAGTCAAGGTACAAATCGAGGACAGATCTGGGAAGATGGGAAAGATTCTCCTCGACCCCGCTTTAGGTTTTGGTGATCGTCAAGGAATTGGATATGATGGTGCCTCCACGTCCCAAATTGCACCTCGACCAGTTCCTGAGTTTACTACAACTCCTTATGGTCACCGTAAAAAACCTCGAAGGAGAGTTCGACCAAGAAAAGCAAACCAAGGTCCGCCTTTGACTGAGCTCTTTTGTACTTATTGCAAAAGAAAAGGCCACCTTAGGGAAACTTGCTATAGCATGGGTCGGACACGACGTACTACTGCTCCACCACGACATGCTGATGAGTTTTCTAGTCTGAGAGAGCGAGTTGAGTTCTTAGCTGCCACGACTCAGAGTTTGATGAAATAATTCCGACGGATGTCTTCGCCGTTAGTGAATGCTTCTTACATTCCAGCTAAAACCAACAAAGGCAAACAAAAGGTCATCTCTGCTTGGGTGCCTAAGAAAGATAAAAAGGCCTTTGTTGTTCATGTTGCTCTCAAAGCACATAATACATCACAGTGGTATTTTGATAGTGGGTGCTCCAGACACATGACAGGTGATGCCTCATTTTTTACTACTCTTGAGGATTATCAAGATGGCAGAGTCACCTTTGGAGATGGGAGTAAGTCTAGCATTATAGGACGAGATACTATCGAGTTACCTGGTTTTCCTAAGCTAGAAAATGTTTTGTACGTCAAAGGTTTGAAAGCAAACCTTCTCAGCATTAGCTAGCTGTGCGACACTAACTTTGCAGTAAAGTTTGACCGGGACGCGTGTAAAGTCTACAATCAAGCCGGTAAACTTTTGATGCAAGGGTTGAGGACCGAGGATAATTGCTATGGGACTGAGCCCACATCCTCACTTGTCTGGAGCAGCGCCACGATCACTCCTATGGATCTGTGGCACCAACGTCTAGGTCACGTGAACGTTAGAGATCTCAATCGTTTATCTAAAAAGGACCTAGTACGTGGCTTACCATCTCTTGGAAAGTCAACTTCGACCGTTTGTGGACCCTGTCAGTTGGGAAAACAAATTCGTAGTCCTCATAGGAAGTTACATTCCATTACCACCTCTCGTGTTCTGGAGTTGATTCACATGGATCTTATGGGTCCCACTCGTACTGAGAGTCTAGGTGGTAAGAGGTACATCCTCATGATGGTAGATGATTTCTCCAGATACTCCATTGTAGGTTTTCTGAGAGAGAAATACGATGCTGTAGATTTCTTAACGACCAAGTGTCGTGTCCTGCAAAATCAACACGGTGTCACTATTAATAGAATACGTAGTGACAACGGCACTGAATTCAAGGAAGCAAAGGTTGATTTGTACTGTGATAGCCTTGGGATCAAACATGAGTTTTCTGCTGTGAGAACTCCTCAGCAAAATGGGATTGTTGAGAGAAATAATAGAACGATCCAAAAGATGGCTAGATCTATGCTTCTAGGTCATAAAGTTTCTAGGAGATTTTGGGCAGAGGCAGTGTCTACTGCATGCCACACAGTGAATAGGGTGTATCTGCGTCCACACACACTTCACACTCCTTATGAGTTGTGGACTGGCAAGAAGCCCAACCTGGAATATTTCCGTGTCTTTGGGAGTAAATGCTACATCCTACGGGATAAAGAGCAATTAGGAAAGTTTGACTCCCGAAGCGATGAGGGAATATTTCTAGGATATTCATCGAATAGCAGAGCGTACCGGGTTTTTAACCTGAAGAGCTCTAAGATTATGGAATCAATAAACGTCACCGTGCAAGATGACGAACCTCCGACGGTTATTGATCCTAACCTTCAGTGTGAGGATGAGGATTGTTCTGACAGTGATTTACCTGTTCCTCTCTCACACTCTATGGACCCTACTCTTGTGTTAGGGGACACACCTGCTTGGGTTCGCAAGAGTCATGACCCTTCTGCCATTGTTGGTGATCCCACTCTAGGGGTCAAGACTCGTGCTCAGCTAGAGAACGTTGTTAGCCATCTTTGCTACACGTCCAAAGTCGAGCCCAGGAACCATAAAGAAGCACTCAAGGATGAACACTGGATATCTGCTATGCAGGATGAGTTGCTTCAGTTTAAAAAGAATGATGTCTGGGAACTTGTCCCCCGACCTAGTGAGATTAATGTGATAGGTACCCGGTGGATTTTTAAGAACAAAATGGATGAAAATGGTACCATAATCCGAAATAAGGCTAGGTTGGTCGCTCAAGGCTACACACAGATAGAGGGTGTAGACTTTGGGGAGACATTTGCTCCTGTTGCGAGGCTTTGTGTCCGTCCGTCTTCTGCTCGCCATCGCATGTCATCTGCGCTTCAAGGTGTATCAGATGGATGTCAAGAGTGCCTTTTTGAATGGCATTCTACAGGAGGCGGTTTATGTGGAACAACCAAAAGGGTTTGAAGACTCTCAGCACCCTGAGCACGTCTACTATCTGAGGAAAGCCTTATATGGTTTGAAGCAAGCACCCCGTGCTTGGTACGAGAGGCTTACTTCTTATCTCTTAGCTCGTAGCTTCAAGAGAGGGGGAGTAGATATGACGTTGTTTGTCAGGAGAGATGACGGTGCTATTTTGGTTGCCCAGGTCTATGTGGACGACATAGACTTTGGATCCACATGCTCCCAGCATGCTCACCACTTTGAGGAGGAGATGAAAAGTGAGTTTGAGATGAGCATGGTTGGTGAGCTTACATTCTTCCTTGGTCTCCAGGTTCGTCAGTTAGAGGATGGGATGTTCATCTCCCAATCCAAGTATGCTAGAGACCTGGTGAAGAAATTTGGTTTAGACTCCGCTAAGCATGCACGTACACCTATGAGTACCACTACCAAGCTTAGTAAGGACACTTCAGGCAAGGACGTAGAGCAAACCTTATATCGGAGTATGATAGGTAGTCTCCTCTACTTGACTGCCAGTCGTCCCGACATCGCCTTTAGTGTTGGAGTCTGTGCGCGTTATCAGGCATCCCCAAAAGAGTCACATTTACTTGCTCTAAAACGTATTATTAAATACGTAAGTGGGACTCTCTCATACGGGATTTGGTATTCCTTTGATACCGATGACCGTCTGTCCGCCTACTCGGATACCGATTGGGCTGGGGATGTAGATGGATGTAGGAGCACTTTTGGTGGGTGTTTCTATTTTGGTTCTGCTCTTGTCTCCTGGCTGAGCAAGAAGCAAAATTTCATCTCTTTGTCCACTGCGGAGGCTGAGTACATAGCCGCCAGGAGTTGTTGCACACAACTCTTGTGGATGAAGCAAATGCTAGAGGATTATGGGATATCACAGGACACCATGACCATTTCCTGTGATAACACGATCGCGATACACATATCCCGCAATCCAGTTCAGCATTCGCGCACAAAACACATCAGGATACGTGAGCACTTTATTCGTCAGTTAGTTGAAGAGAAAGTTGTATCCCTGAGTTTTGTTCCTACCGACCGTCAGTTAGACGATATTTTCACGAAACCTTTAGATGCCCTTAGATTTGAGAGTCTTAGGAAATCTTTAGGGATTTACACAGTTGACTGAGGGGTTGGTCTATGTCTAGAATAGGATGCTTCTTCATGTTCATATCATATGCTTCCTATTGCTAGTCTGTTTTATATGTACCATTACTTTGTTGTACAGCTTTGTTTTATTCCTTTTGCTTTTTATATTTCTTTTGAAAAAAAATACAAAAAGATTTTCCTTTAAGAAAAATTTTGAGAAAAGCACAAAAAGATTTTATTCTTTTTTCCCAAATTTTTGAAAAAATCCAAAAAGATTTTTGTATTTTGCTTCTTTTATGGATGAGCATGTAAGATAGCCAAGTCACAACTTCATTCCATTTATCCATGTGACTGTTTGATAGAGATTTGAGAGGCTACATCATTTCATCCATGTGCTTTACATTGATTGGAGTCTTTGAGATGTAATTAGTGATATCTTCCTACATGTTTGACTCCTATATCCTTTATTGCACACATGCACGGCTATATTTTATTATTGCACTTGTATATCTCATGTTGGCTTGCGTGTTTTCATCTCAATCATGTCTATACAATGTACAATATGCGATAAAACTTGACAAGATTGGAATGCATGTAAAAACCGTTTTGGTGAGACTGTGTGTTTTTGTATAACGGGGAGGGGCTACAAAAGGTACTCATCTATCCTTTGCGCAAAAGCCACCGTTAAAAAGGACCTAAAAAATGGAGGAATTTTAATATCCGAGGTCCAAAGAGGTTAAAAGAGCCCGAAAAAATTTAAAGGCAATAAAAAGCAATTCATGCCAAATATGGGCCACTTAGGTTTCACCATCAATTCTCCAAAGTTTGAGAATTTAGAATGCCTCTATTCAATACAATATCTGAGGGAGTTTGGTTGGAGAATCTAAACGGGTTTGCACTTCCTTGAAAGTCCTGAAAAAGCATAAAATCATTTTGGACGTTATTGGTGTGAAAATCATTTTGAGCTTTAATTTGTTGATTCGATTGAGTCAATATCTTATATTTCACTCTTTTACACCAAAGAAAGCATTTGAGTTCATTCGCTAGGAATATCCAATATTCATCGTGCACATATGTCATGTTTATATGCATTGATTTTCCTATCGAATTTGATCACACCACTTCATTTACGCTATCATTGACTTGGTTGCTTTCTGTTTATTCATGGTGTGTTTTTATCCTAGTGACACCCCGCACTTGCTTATTTGATTTATTTCTCTATTTTGTCCATTTGGGGACATCATAAAAAGGGGGAGAAAGAATTATCATATTATGGGGGAGTTTGAATTCTGGGGGATTTTTTGAGATGTTGCTTATATTTTTATCATATATTGATATCCATGTTATCTCATTTCAAACTCGATATGTCACGTGGTATTTGCTTTGTCTCATGTGTGTAGGTATGAAGATTGCAGATCTATATGTTGCACACCCTGATGAGAAAAGTTTTGAGATTCCTGAAGAATTAAAGAACAAACGATGAAGACTATTCATTTGTACCTTTTCCAGTTTTGGGTTCATGGGAGGGTAGATTTGTATAGGCAATTTCATATTTGATAATTCGAATTTTTTATGTATGTACCGGCATAGACATAGGGTGAGATTTGTAAGGACATTTTTCACATGTCCGAAATGTTTCATTCACATGACGGCCTCTATCCGAATTCCGGGAATCAAGCATGCATTATCTCCACTAATATGTCCCACATCTGCCTCAATGACTTCACGTTCCAAGATTTTAGGGACTTAATGCAAGTGGTACGCAAGGGATGTCAAAACAGTGAAAAAAAGGCACAATAGGAGAGTTCAAGGGCATTTTCATAATTTCACATCCATAGTTCGGAGGTCTGGTCAACTAGAAAGTTGAAGAGCTCGCCGGAACGAAGATACTAGAAAAAACGGCATATCAATCCGAGCTACGGTGAAGGAGTTATGACCTTTTGAAGATAGAAAAAATTCCTTAAAGAATGCTGTTTTTTTTTTGTACGCTGGATATAATTTTAGAGTTTTAAGAACGTGTGACTCTTCATATTTTTTCCTATAAATACCAACTTCGGGGGAGTTATTTTGCAAGACTTTAGGAGACGAATTTGAGAGTCCAAATACATCTAGTCTTCATATTTTTGAGTCCCAAGACTCATGTTTTGATTCACACATCATTGCCAAACCTTTGTGAATCCTTTAGCAACCCAAGAACACAACTTTGGTTTGTTCAACCCTTGTGGAGGAGACCGTTCTTCTTCTTCTTCTTCATTGCAGCCCTACTGGAAAGGGATAATTCCAGCCGCGACTACAGAATCCGATACCCGAGGGTAATTCTTAGTCAACTTGTATTTTCATTGTAATCCGATTGTAAGCCGTTTTCTTACAAATTATAGTGAAAATAAATGGTTTTGCCCCTGAGGGGGATTTTTCCTTAATTGCATGTGTTTGAATGTTCTTGCGTAGATTATCTATTTATTCAATCACATACTTCTGCATGTTTAGGGTTTGTTTGTGTTAAAAGGGTTTTATATATGGTTTGATCATTTGAACACGAGCACACACGTTTCTCAATGTTACATTCTATTTATAGTTGGCTTGGGGTGTAATGTGTACCCCAAGTCACATGGAGATTGTTGATTAAAATTCTCCTCCTAATTGTTGACACGTGTCCTTCTAGAAGTTTGATGGAATGTATGATTATCCCCTACGCGTGCAATACAACCACGTACACCATATATCACCGTCGTGATATGACTGAAATATCGTGATTTTTGTGCATTCTTAGTTGTCTAATATAATTTGGCCGGACTTATGAGGGTAAGAGGCTAAAGATACTAGGTCGACCCTGTGAGGGTATGAGGACGACCCCTTTCAGGGAGAGGGACCCAAAATGCCCATTATATAAATAAGGAAATTTCTTGGATCATCAATTACCCCTAACTTTCAATCTTTTAAATTATTCTGACTATGATAGGAGATTGGAGGATATAATCCCTTAAAGGTACTTTGGTCGAACTAATTTTTAGCCGAGGGTCGAATGGTAGCCCTTCGCTTAGGCCGAACCATATATGTTCGTGGATCGATTAAGTTATCCAAATTTCATAAGCAGACCCACATACTACCGACTGTAGACTGAGTAATCCAAATTGAATAGGATGACCCTCATATGACCGAATGTCAAATGACTAATCCAATATTCAAGATAAACCCTTTTTATCCGTCCAAGAATTAAACATGTCTTGATAAATGCTTAATTTGAGCTTTTTTAGCCAAATGGTACACAAGTTCTCCTAACATTTATGTCGAACCAATAATGGCCGAGAGTCTCGTGGGTAATACAAATACTTAGCCGAGCCTTACTAGCTGAGGGTTTAGCAGGGCCTTAAAATAATTTAGCCGACAAAACATCATCCAAGATCCAAATAAATTCCTCTAAATCCTTTAACTAATCTATGTATAACCGAGATTAAATTGAGGGATTAAAATTTGCATAGGCTGAACCCTTCTTTTCGATTTCTCGAATGAGTAATCCTAAATGATTCCTTCAAAACCTTCTTGATCGATTGACAGGAGAATGTTGATCTCATTACGTTCTGATTGAAAACATATGATAAAGACCTAAATGCTTTATCTATTCTTCAAGGAGTTTGACATTCTGTTTGCTCCGAAAATGTATTGGTCGAATCCTCAAGTTAGTCTTTCAAGTAAGGAGGCTGATCTATTTCGACAGAGGGTCAGTTTGATAATTGAGTTTGTATAGGCGGAACTCAGGGTTTATTTGGTTCTTTAAATACCATAGCCGAACTGCATCCAGTCTATTGGCCCAAAAATATACCAAAAGAGAGAGGGTGAATTGGGTATGTGGGTTTAATAGAAAATTTAAAACTTTCTTGACTTTGTGTAGAAATTAATTTCAATATGATAAATAAATTTATGTAAGAAAATAATAAATTTAAATATAAGCAATTAAAATAGAGAGATTAATACAATTTTGCAAACCGATATTTTAACGTAGTCTGGCCATTAACTACATTGATGCTCGAGACAGTACTCGATAACTTCATTGTCTTCGACTCACTTATGGAGAAATAAACATCTTACAAGAAACATTACCTTGAAAACTACAACTAACAGGGCAATATATCCGTCCATGACGAAAGGACATCCACACAATATCCCAAGGACTTTAAATTGACTACCCACAACAACGTCACTACCGTTCCAGAAGATACCAAAATGTAAATAAAAATATCTTTACTAAAAATAGTGGTGAAATGAATTTACTTTATCTTTATAGAAAAGTATACAAACAAGAATCACATGTATAATGCTCAAATGGGTTTTGGGGTAAATCTTTAGCACAATTAGGTATTGGGATTATAATTTTTTCTAAATAAGGATTAAGGTTAAAGATTTTCGTTCAAATGAATTTTCTTAGAGCACTGTATTTAATGGATTTTTTGGGTTTTAAACTCTGAAATGGGTTTTATTGATTTCTCGTTTTAGAAACTCAAGTATAGAATTACACAAACTAAAATAGGGAACTTTACTCAAGAGGATTATTGTTGTAAGCTTGTGTATTTTGGAATGGAAATGAGAAGATATTTATATTGTGTTAGTATGCAATAAAATATTGTTAAAAGTGTGGTAATCAGGTTAGAAAAGTTATGGTATTAGTATAAAAGGTTCAAAGGTAATAAGTGGTGGGTTTGAGCATATACAAGGACACACATATTACTTTAATTTTCTACAATGATTCCTAAAGTACATAAAAATAAAGTAATAATTAGAAGGGCTTTTGAGAATTCTTTTGACTTATCTGAATCAACAAATGTGGGATTGTGATGTGATGCTAGCTTGAGCTTGGTCTTCATAGGTTGTGTGATACGGTAATGAACTTGCTTGTGTGGATAGTTAAGATTGAACTTCATGGTACATATGATGTTAAGAAAATCATGATCTTAGTTGAATGTTTTCTTTGTGATGATGAGCTTGCATGTATGCATAGTTGGTCTTTGAATTTCTCTTATTTCATGATATATGAACTTTGCCAAGGTTTGATGATTTTTTGTATCTTCATTATAATGTATGTTATATTTATTGCGTTGCTTGTGACATTTATTGTGTTTCTTGTATATGGTTGCATCGTAGTATTTTGGTTGAAATACATTTAGGTTAAAAATCTCTCTCGTTTTGACGACGACAATACAATTAAAATAGTTTGAGAAAATGTTTATTACCCTCCCCCCCCCCCCCTTTAAAAACTATTTTCTCCCCTTTTTTTGTAGTTTCTTTTTCTAATATCATATTTCTCCCCTTTTGTCATTATGGAAAAAGGTGAGGTTTCATTTCTGATGGTTTCTTGATATATAATGCAAACGATAGTTAGTGTGAAAATAGTAGGAGGAAATATCTTTTACTATCATGGGTCTTAGCAATCAAGGTAAGTAATGGATCATATTTGTCATGGGGTGTATCACGAAAGACATTATTTGAATCATACGACAATCATATCATGATAAAATATGTTATGTAATGATAGAATAAGAATCATATCAGGGTATACTCTTAATGTTGTGGTTGAAGTTTTTTTAAATTAGAAGCACATGTGAGGTTTAGATAGTGGATATTTGAAGCTCTTAGGCCTTTTATAAACTATATTTTGTAAACATCTCAGGTAGTTAGTGTGTGTGTGTAAGTGACTCTTTTCATGTATGGAATCATTGCATGTAGAGGGTTAGTGTTACATAAGTTTCTAAGAAATTTTTATTTATATTTTTAAAGGCAAGGTCACATTTATTGGTGTAATCCTATCGTTAGAACAAAATTTGGTAAAGATGTCGATGAGGTTGTTTAAGGTATAAGTAGATTGAGGTAACACATCCCACTTTTTGTACATGTCCCATAAGAAATGGCGTTTGATGTTAATACGTTTAGTTCAATAATGTTTCACCGAAATTGTGTTAAGGACATCGCACTTGAAGATCTTGGTGGGTTCACTTCATTCAATTAGAGTTTCTTCCTTGTAGTGGTTCTTCGATGGTCCTATGGAAAGGGTTTCTAGTTGTATTTGTACTTTGTTAATATCCTTGATTTTGATGGGAGTATTTATTTATTTTATCAAATGTGATATGTATTGATTCTTGGATTATAAGTGTTCTTGTGTTTATAAGCTTGACTATTTGTTACACCAAAACGATTCCTTAATTAGATTTAGGATAAAAAATATTGACTTTTCCAACTATTTTGGCTATGACTTTTCTGCCCAAAAACTTTGATATACTCAATGTGTTGTTTATCTCCTTCTCCAAATTTCATATGGGATATGTTCTATGAATTGTTCATATCATATGTCGAAAAGGTTTTCCAAAACCTATGAGGGTTTCACCAAAATTCACATTCTAAGTAAGGATGCCATCATTTATAAGATGGATAATTAACATGTTAAGTTATTTTCTTAAATCATAGAAGCATGTGATAATATCATGGTATAACTCAAGTATTTGATGTGTAAGTGATTTAGTGGAGAATGTAGGGTATAATATTCTTGATTGTAGTTGAATTAAGATGAGAAATTGGTAAATGGTGTTTCAATATTCTCATGGGTTTTTATTTTTTCGACAACACTATTTCTTTCTCAAATGTTTCATAAGTTGTGAAACAATGTTTTGTGTTGTGTGTCTTTCTAAAGTTTTTGAGGTTCATAACTTTCTTCATTTCATAGGATGCCCAAATAATGTAAATAATTTTTGAATCAAGTAAATTTCATTTTGTGGAAGCCATGTGAGATTAATTTGGTATTGTGTTTACAATATGTATGGGGATATCGTGACATCTTGTCATAAACTCGTTTGTTGTGATGAGGTTAAGTGTGTTCCATTTTACACTTGTTACATATGTAGGATATCTTTAACTGCTCTTATTTCATATTATATAATCATAACTTTTGAATGTATTCAGAATTTTCGTGAAACTAGGGATGTATAAATTTATGTGAGTTATAATGTTGGGGTGTAAGTGTAAGATATCATCTTTCATTTTCAATATTCAAAGATTTTCATGTTTTATTCTAGACAATAACTATTTTTCACAAAAAATATCTTCACTTATTCTTCATGGAGGGCATATTTATCAATCTCTGCCATTAATTATCTACCATAACCTTTTTTTGATAAGGGAGTAATAAATCATCTTTTCTACACTAACTTTCCAAGAATGGATATTCCTTCTTTTAAAACTTTTTCTATTGTTCCATGGAGTTTCCAAAATTAATTTCTTTTTAAAGACACGAATCTTTACCAATTTTCACCAACCATTTATTTTCTTGAAATCTTTTTCCAATACTTTCTTGAAATATATTCTCATCACACATATCACCTTTTAACAACCTTTTCCAAATGTGTATAATCTAACTTTTGGGTTTTGTTTTTGCAAATTCACGGGTTTTCAATAAACACATTTATATGCTACATGGGTTATTATGATTCCTAGATTGTCCCTGTGGTGTAGTGGTTTCCTAGATTTTGTGTGCATCGTGTGTTTTGGTTTTAGTTGTAATGGGTAACATATAATTATTTGAGTATTAATAATAAATGTTACCAATTTGAAGATTTCTTTAGATCCTTAGATCATGGTCAACCCTTTGATATTTCACAATCATTTGCCTTCTTTCTCCTTTATCATGTATGTCTCATCTCCATACTTTTCATCCTTTTCCATCTTTAGATATTTCTTTCCCTACTTACATATCTTCAAAATAAGGTAATTTATGCGCTCTTTGAGTACTTAAGAAATACGAAGAACAAACATCCATTTGTGGTATCCTTTGAGTTTTAGGTCCTTGTTTGTTATTGAAGGAGTATGGTGATATCCTTTTTCTATACTTATGAATTTTTCTTTTCCTTATTCTACAAACATCAAACGTACGATTATTTAAATCACAATATATGCAATGAGCATTAGATGAACGTGATTCACAATCAATGTATGTATGATCTTTTCTTTTGAAAATAATATAAAAATTTATTCTTTTATAACTTATGAAGATTTAAAAAAATGATATTTCTTGTTAGAATGTTTTTAGGTTTTGTGTTTTCTTTTTTTTGGTTCCCTAATTTTCTTTTAAAAAATGATTCATTCATTCATTCATTCTTCTTCTTCTTCTTCTTCTTCTTCTTCTTCTTCTTCTTCTTCTTCTTCTTCTTCTTCTTCTTCTTCTTCTTCTTCTTCTTCCTTTCCAAAAATTAACTTCAACTTTTTGCTACATTGATAAACTTTTACAAAAGATTCTTTTGACAAATCGACTTATTTTCTTAGTTGATTATTTTCAATTTGAAGAGGCATAGGGTATTTACTTTTATCTTTTTTCAAAGTATCAAACTCTTTTTTGAGTTAATTATTTTCTATTTTTTAATTTTTGTTTTCTTTTGTAATACTTTCAACTTCAAAATGTGTCTCCTTATTATTTAATGTTATCCTTTCATTCTCTTCATTTATTCTTTTAATTTCAGTAATAAGTTTCTCATTTTCATTAGTTGATTCCTCATTTGAAATGTGAAAATCTCTGGTTTTCTTTCCCAAATTGACGTGTTTAGCAATTAAATTTGTATATCTACCCATGGATTGATCAAAAAAATATTTTGATTTTATCAAAGCAATCATAATATCCTTTTAAATGACACCTTTTAGATATAAAGATTTAGTAGAGTAAGGTTTTACTTCTGAGTTCTCGATTCTTGTTGTGAGCATTATGGAATTTCCATTTCCTCATCGAATGATGAACTTGAATATTCCTCTACTATTTCCTCTATTTTTTTATTGTATGTTTTGTTCATTTGATGGACTCAACACCATTTCTTTTTGTATAAATTCATTCAAGAACTTTTTTAAAAGTGTAGCCCAAATATCGTTGACTTTTGTGTAATATGCTACTTTTCTTACAATAACACTATCTAAAGAAGATCGTATAATTATCATAGCTTCATTATTTAATTCAAATATATTTTCGTGGGTTAATCTTTCTAGTAAAAGAAAATTATTTAATTCAAATCTCTTTTCGGGGGGTTAGTCTACCTAGTAAAGGATATTTGTTACCGCTAAGAATTTTCTAAATATAATAATAAATGGATTGGATAAGCCAAGAGGTTTTAGTTTTTCATGTTTTAAAATCTCATCTTTTAAAAATGGGTATATCATATCTACCCAAAAATTATTGTGAAATTCTTGTCATTTATTTTGATATTTATATTCAAAATATACTTTTGAAAATACGTATCAATGAGCTAGGCTTTGGTACCAATGGTTGGCCTAGAAATACACCCAGGGGGTTTAATTGGGTATATGGGTTTAAGGAAAAAACTTAAAACTTTCTTGACTTTATGTAGAGATTATTTAAAATATGATAAATTAATTTATGAGTAAGATTTTAATCAATAATACATATAAGAAGTTAAAAGAGAGATAGAGATAGAGATAGAGAGAGAGAGAGAGAGAGAGAGAGAGAGAGAGAGATTAATAAAACTTTGCAAATAAAGATTTTAATGTGGCCTGGCCACTGCCTATATCCACGCTCGTGGCAGTACTCAAGAACTTTACTATCAAAAGTTCACTTACAACTGAACCAACACCTTACAAGGAAGACCACCTTGAAAACCAAAACTAATAAGATGGTACATTCGTCCCAACCTAAGTGGTACCCATGTAATAGCCCAAGTAATTTAAATGCCTTGACTACTCGTAATAATGACACTATCGGTCGAGAAGATATAATGAAGTTTAACCGTAATCAACAATAATGGTTTTCGTAACCAAAATGTAAAGCAAAATAACTTTACTAAAAATAATGGTGAAATGGGTTTACTTTCTCTTTCTAGAAAATTAAACAAGCAAGAATCGCATGTATAGTGCTCAAATGTTTTTTTTGGTAAACTTCAGCATAAGTGGATATATGGATTATAACTTTGCTAAAGATGTATTGAGGTTAGAGATATTGGTTTAAATGGGTTTTCTTGGAGCTGTGAATTTAATCGAGTTTGGGGTTTTAACTCTCAAATGGGATTTTAGCATTTCTCTATCCAGAAAGTCAAGGATGAAATGACAAGAACTAGAAGTTGTAATTGAGTATTGTTGTAAGATTATGTGTTTTGGAATGGAAGTAAGGAGCTATTTATATAGTGTTAGGATGCAATAAAATGTTGATAAAAAATGGTAATCAGGTTGGAAGAGTTAGGGTATTAGGATAAAAGTTATATGATTTTTCCAAAATTAATTATTGAAATCCTAACATGTTAGTCAACTAAAAATGAGTTTAGTGGACAAAAACTCCTCCTGGTTTGTAGGTTGGCTAGGTTTAATTGGATGTAAAAAGTTTAGCTAGATAAACTAGTTTTAGTCTACTAAAACAAGGGTTTAGTCTACAAATCCTCCCAGGTTTTAGGTAGTGGGGGTTTTGGATTTAGGGCCACGATTTAGGGAAGGTTTACAGAGATTTAGGGTGGGTTTATGTGAAGTTTTGAGCATATATAAGGATAAACGTGTTACTTTACTTTTGTTCAATGGTTCAAAAAGTACAACAAAATTAAGTAATAATAATCATAGCTTTTGAGAATTCTTTTGACTTTCTTGAATCATCAAATGTGGACTTTTGATGTAATTTTAGATTGAGTTTGATCTTCACAGGTTGTCTGATATGGTAATGAACTTACTTGTGTGGTTAGTTGAGCTTGAACTTCATGGTAAATGTGATGTTGAGATGATCTAATCTTAGTTGGATGTTTTCTTTATGATGATAAGATTGAATATATGTAAGGTTGGTCTTTAAACTTATGTTGTTGCATGATATATGAACTCTGTTGGGGTTTGATGATTGCTCTGTATCTTCATTGTAATGTATGGGATTTTCATTGTGCATTGCATTGCTTGGGAATGTTTGCATGGTTATATAAATTGTATGTTCCTTATGACATATCTCATAATGTATTGATTATTTTTTTTAATCTCAAGTAAATTAGAGAGAAGATAGTAAAGTTTGATCTTATCTTAATTATGTTTTCACCATACAAAATCCATTTTGGTTGAAATAAATTTGGTTTCACATGGTCAGCAACTGAATAGTTGTCGACCCTCAATCGAGTGTTGAGAGATGAAAGGATGACAATTCTTTTTTGTTGGTATGGAGATCATTCAGGTGGATCTATTAAGTGTCGGTTTGAATCGATTCCGATCGAGTCTAAGCTGTAACGATGATCCTTCTCAGTCGAATCTCAAGTTTATAGTTTTAAGTGTTAGAGTCGAGGCATTTGGGTCGGATCTCGGTTTGATATCCCAAATGGTTATCACTAACCCCTTCTCGGTCGAGCCTTGTTGAAGGTTTTTGAATTGATGAAGATGAGCCTCTTTAGGACGATCCTTATTAAAGGTGTCTAAATTGGTAAAGCCTAGCTTCTTTAAGTCGAGCTTTGTTTAAGGCTTGTGGAAGATACAAGTTGAGACTATTATAGAGGGAGGGTGAATTCTAGTTTGGAATTATTCCTTGCATCTTTTGGTATTCCCAATGATAAGCATTGGCACGTGTGTCCCAGTACATCTTCCCCTTATATAAGGAGTAATCTGGATTCACTTTTTACCACATCAATTTTTTTCTATTCTCAAGTGAAAAAATCTCTCTAGGATTTTCAAGGGCCTTCAACATGTTCTTAGAGTTCATCGTCCGTTCATCCTGCCTCGGTAAAATTTTCCATTTCTAGATATTTATTCGATAGTGATTTTTAGTTTATAACCATTTATCACACACCATTAATGTAATTAGGACTTTTTCCATTACTATTATTTCTTGTGTTCTTTAACTTTTGCATTCTTTGATCTTTAAACTAATAGGGTAGATTGTGCTAGTGGAATTTCTATGAATGCCCAACCCATTCTAAGAATTCTTAAAAGAGTCTAGGGATAATATAGCGAGGGAAACCTTTTATGAAGAAAGAGTATCCTCTGGGTATTACATGCCGACCCCCTTATCGATCATTCATACTTATAGTACTCATACATAAGGTTCATATCCTCTCCGTAGCAAAGAGGATTCGGATCCCATTGTTAACATTAGGCCAAATGTGCCCAATCGTCCTAGTGATTTCTCTATTAAAATTAATACCATGAGTGAGGACGATAACTCCTTTGGCTACCATGGATAATGTTCCTTCTGATGTGATGATTAGCCTTTCAGCACATATTATGATTTTAGCCTCTCTATCTAGAACCATTATGAACATAAAGAACATGGCTTTATCTTTGTCTAGGTTCCATCATTCCTCGGTGATGTGTTCATGCTAAGAATATCACAGGGGAAATATTAATGAGTGTCTATATCATTGTATCCACTAAGAACTTTCCTGGGTATTACTTTATGAGTTCTTGAACCCAAGGTGTCAATTTGCTAGGGTCTCCCAAACATCAAATCATAATTAGAAGATAGACTTTTTTATGTTAGTGGAGATGGGGAATTTTTGGATGGGGAGGTGAAAGAATGGGCTGTGAGGGTCGCTCGTGACTGGGGAAATCTTCCTTTGAGCAATAAATTATATTTGTCTTTATCTTTGAGTTATAGTCACTACGAATTTTATTATCGATTCTGATATTCTTGTTGACTATTTGCTTTCACAGACAAAGTTCATATGGGCCTGAGCACTACTCATCGATAATTTTTGGATGACATTGTTGAGGCTGGGATTAAGACTTTTGAGGAGTTATCCTCCTTGGAAAATCTCGAGGAGTTTGGCATCAACACCAATCCTCACACATTAGAATACTTCGTAATATTTATTGCTCATATTATGTTTTCTTTCCCATCTTTTTCAAACTATCATAAACTATGGTTCTTACTTTGTGCACTAAAACCCTAGGATATATCTGTTGAAGAGCGGGATATGGTGATTTCTAAACTTATAAGAGATTGCGTGACTGAGACCGAGGGGAGACTTGAATAGCCTAAGGAGAAGGCTCCAACTAAAAGGAGCAAAAATGAAGTTACTACTTATAGTCCCCATAAAAAGTCTAGGAATCGAACGGATCTTCTCCATAGTGTTGGAGGTGCCATGAGTCCAACTTGGCCTATGATGTAAGAAAATCTCCCCTCGTTTAGGGAGATTTTGGAGGGTCTTCAAAGTGATCCCAGCACCCTTAATGGGAATTATTTGAGGGCTCGTGACTTTCTTGATCAAAACTTACACAACTATGACAAGGCGTATTTTTCCATTCTTGATAGGGGTGAAGAGGTTGGCCTTGACATAAGTAAGGTTTTCTAGGTTAATTTCTCTTCATTAGCTTGTTAAATTCTCATTTTTCAAGTTCTCCTCCTTAAATATTCAATAAAGCTTTCATCTATTTTTTGTTCACAGGGCCTAATGATGCTTGGAGAGTGCCCACGATAATAAGAAAATCTTAGATGACTATAAAGGCAAATATGAGGTCCTTTGTCAAGAAGAGGAACAAGGATCTAGAGGAATAAAATAAGACCAAGATGGATAAGATCAAAACTTTAGCTAAAGAGAAAGATGATGCCTCAGTAGCCCTTTAGAGAGCTGAAGGAAAATTCCAAAAGAAATTGGATAAAGTTGTTTCCGCTATAGCTAAGACGGCTAGAAAAGATTCTATCTCTGAATACCATGATTCAACTACATTTCAGGAGCTCAGTTTTTATTATATACGCCAAGGATATAGAGAGATGAAGGTGAGGTTCAATCTAAAGCATCCAAATATTTTTTAGGGGGTGGGTACATGGATGATCAATGATTACATTGGAAAGGTCATATCCTTAGATTTAGATGCTCAAGAGGATGAAAGGGAAGTGTCCGAGGTTAACTCTAATGTTTTAGATGATACCCCTTTGACTGTTGAGGAGACTCCTGAAGGAGAGGATGATGTCACTGTAGACCCCACACTCAATGTTGACCCTCGAGAGGATGGAACATCTTAGTTTCACTCTCTTTGTCTCTTTTTTATTGAACATTGATTCGGATCTTTGTGGCATATAAATGCATTTTTTGAATATGGTTTGTAATCTTTAACATTTCTCCCCTTCTGATGGATGCTACATTTAACTCCATGGAGTTTTACTTTTGTTATGATAAAGGTTCTTAATGTTCCATTCTCATGTATTTGATATGTGTGGTTCTTTTATGAGTATTTTGGTTACACATGTCATGTTTGCACGTTTTCCTATTGATAACCCCATATTCTTGACCTTATTGATCCAGTTCAATTACAAGTATGAGGCCAAACCTTATCAGGTTAAAACTTATGCAGTGGTTGCGGCTTTATTGCCTCTAATTCTTGCTTTCCAACTAGTTTTTTTAAGTTTAACCGAACAAGTTAATGCACTACCAAATTTTCCATGAACTAACTTGTATTGAAAATGACCAAACCAATTGTTAATTTTTTTCCAAGTAAAATTCAGATTTTGTTTCTCCCTCTTATGCTTGTTCAAGGTCGTGACTAGATTTTTCATTAAGACAAGGGTGATATTGATAACAATAGTCCCTAAACCAATTTATCTTAAATCATCTCAGGGAGTAGAAAATATTAATCAAGACTAACTGTTTAATTAATTTTTGCCAAACTGGTCGAAGAAATTAAACTTTACCTCTTATGTTTTTTTGGGGTCGCATCCAAGTTTTACATTTCAGAAGAGGGTGAGTTTGGAAAAATATTTTTTACTTTAGCTTTGTCTCGTCAGTTTTGGGTTATGGTTTATAACTTTTACTATGGGCATTTATGCCAATCTTTCTATTATAAATTTACCATTAATGATATTGACTAAGACTTATATCGTAATATATAGTGTTTTGGGGTTTTTTTCCTTGATCTTTTTATACTAGGCTCATTTACCCTCGTAGGTGTGTCCCAAAGATGAGACAAAACTTTGTTGGCTTAATTTTTTAGGAGACTATCCCCATCTATGTCATAGTTTGAGAAATTCATATGAATTCAGATCCTAAAGAATTTCCCTTTTTATGTCATAAAAGAGGTTTAATCATTAAAAGAGGTAGATATAACAGATAAATCAAGTAGGACGGGAGGATAATTTGTATTTCTATTCATCCACATAGGGAAAATTAACATCATATGAAAAACTCTTATTTACATAATCCCTCATCTAATGGAAATATTTCTTTATATACCTTGCATTTCAACGATTGGAAAATGGTTATCCTTTAGGGTTTTCAAGCCAATAGGTCCCTCGAACTAATTTTTTCGTAATCTTATAGGGTTCATGCCAGTTTGGGTAGAGTTTGTTATTCTTCTGAATAACAAACTTGAGGACATAATCCCCAACCTTCAAGGGTTCTCTTTTAACCTTTTTATTGTAGTACATGGAAGCTCTTTGTGGATATATTTCATGTCGCATCTGTGCATCTTCTCCGATTTCTTTGATGAAGTATACGTTTAGTCTCTTTTCTTCATCATTTCTCTCCTAGATAAAGTGTTTTACTCGGTGGCTTAGAAAATTAATTTTAGTAGGGACCACAATCTCTGACACATATGCTAGAATATAAAAGGTTTTTCCCGTAAGAGTACTAGGAGTCGTACGATATGCCCACAATATGTTGTATAAGTCTTCCATCCATTAACCCTTTTTATGTAAGCTACTCTTTAATGCCTGAAAGCGGAGTCTGATGTGTGACCTTCGTCTGACCATTAGTCTGAGGATGATAAGGAGTTGGATAAAAGTTCTTTGTCCCTTTCTTTTCATAGTGCTCTTCAAATGCATAGTTATCAAACTACTTTCCATAATCAGTGACATATGGAATCCCATACATACACATGATGTTCTGGCTCATAAACTAAAAGAAGTTTTTACTGGTGATTTCAATCAAAGTCTCGGCTTCTAACCATCTTATGAAATAAGAAACTACCTCTATCAAGTATTTCAATAATCTTGGTGCCGAGGGGAAAGGGTCGACAATTTCCATTTCTCTCTAATAAAACGTCTATGCGACAATGATTGGAGTGAAGGGTTGGTGAGGTTGAAGACTTATGTTTGCTTGCCTTTGGTAAGAGTCATATTTCTTTCCATAGGCATGGGCATTTTTGGTTAAGGTTGACCAATACTACCCCTGAACAATAATTCTATTAGCAAGTAAATGCCCTGCTATATGACTACCGTAAGAACCTTTTTCAAAATATAATACACCTTCAAAGGATGAATATACCTCAATAGAGGATGAAGGAATACTCTTTTATACAATATGTCTCTGAAGATACAAAATATAACATCTTTTAATCTTATTTTTGGTAGCTTCCAATTTCAGAGATAATCAGATCCATCCATAAGGGTTCAAGGATTAGACTGAATATTTATATCTCTTGATCTTATAAATCTATGTTGGATTCGTTCAGTACTTCTATTGGTACTACTCTTTTAGGTTTTGTTCTTGTAGTAAAAGAAAGTCTTGCTAAAGTATCGGCTTTAGCATTCTCTAGTCTTGGCACCCTTTATATCTCGACATTCATAAATCATGTCATGAGCGCCTTCACCTTAGATAGATACTTAACCATTTTCTCTTATTTAGCCTCATATTAGCCTAGTATATGTCTTACCATGAGACATAAATCGCTATGATCTTGGATTTTATTTACTCCTACCAATAAAAGCGAGGTTAAATTTGGGTATCAGTGCCTCATACTCTGCCTCATTGTTATGGGCATAAAAGTTAAACTGAAGTGATTTTTTTATATGAGTTTCATCTAGAGACGAGAGTATGCCTCCCACACCGCTTCCTGCTACGCATGAAGAACCATACATGTATAATTTTTAGATAGGGTTATCTGGAAAGAATGGTTCGGGGTCTTCCTCCTTATGTTGATTTGAGGCGTCTCCCTGTCTTTACCTTGAATAACTCTTTTCCCTTTTCCAGGATCCAAATCATTGTTGGTTAAGAATGAGGCCTGAGAGGGAGCCTCAATTTATTGGATTCGAGGCTAAGATAAAGCCTCAATTGATGGAGCTGAGTCTTATGAGCGAGATTAAATTTCCATAGCCAAGGCTTGATCTTAGGGGACTGTCTCAGAGGATGAACATTCTTTATTAAATTTGGATCGTCCCATATGAATTTTATAATAAAATCTGCAAGTTCCTAGACTCTGATTGCAGTATGAGGTTGATAATCCATATTATATGCTCCAAGTTCAGTGGACCATATCATGAGGTGACCATATTTTTCTAGTTTATGCATGATTCGATTAAGAGGCTGATCTGTTAATACCACAACTATATGAGCGAGAAGAATGGTTGCATCTTCATTGCAGTATGGATAAGGATAAATTATTATTTCTCCATTGTAAGATACCAAATTTTTATCCCCTGAAAAGCTTTTCTTGTTTAATACACTAGCTCCTGACTCCCTAATCCAGCTGAACCATTGTTGAACTAACTATAGATTCTTAAACTTCTAAATACAAGTATATCTTTTCACCATACAGGATAATAAAGTAGAAGAACCCAAATAGACCTTTAATTATTGAAATTCTTTCTCGCGTTCTTCCTTTTATTCAACGTTGAAGGAGGAAACTTTCCTTAGTACTTTAAAGAGCGGTAGCATTTATCAGTGACTATAGAGACAAATTTTGTTTAAGTCTACTACACACTAAATGAGTCTCTGAACCTTTTTTTTTACATTTCTGTAGAATTATGTCAATCAGTGGCTTGATTTGTGTTGGATTGACTTTTATAATTAAAGATGAAGGGGAGGAACTTTATAAATCCAACTCTGAAAATGCATTTGATCGGGTTCAACTCCATTCGCTGCTTTTCCATTGCATTAAAAGTTTTTGCCGAGTCCGTCACATGGTCTTAAGCTTCAAGAATCTTTGTTAACATGCCATCCATGTAAATTTTCATTGTTTGAACGATATATTCTTTAAAAAAATCATCAACTATTGTTATGTGATTTCATTATTCTTTAATTCGAAAGGCATTACTTTGTAAAAATATGTGCCCTTATTAATTATTAATGATGTTTTATTAATAACATGCTCATTCGTAGATATTTATTTGTAACCACCATAGACATCCATTAAACTCATAAGCTCATGGCCGATAGTGGTGTCAACCATTTGATCAATTTGAGGCATATAGAAATAGTCTTTGGGACATGCCTTATTCAGGTAGGTGAAATCGACACGCATACGCCACTTGCCATATCGATTTTGTATGAGCACCATATTGGAAAGCCACGAAGGATATTTCACTTAATCTATGAACCCCACATCTGGGAGCTTCTTCACATCCTGTTGGATAATCTAGTACCGAATTAGGGAAAATTATCTCCTCTTTTGCTTAACCTCCTTGGCTGAGGGATCCATATCTAGGTGGTGGCATATAGTTTTAGGGTATATCCCTATCATATCTTTATATCACCATGAAAATATGTTCTTCTTCTCTTTAAAGAGTTTTAACCAATTTAATTTTGACAATAGGTGTTAAGGATGATATAATTTTCATGGTCTTTTAGGGTCCTCTTCATCGAGAACCATCGATTATACCTGACCGGTGCCTTACCTTTAGTCAATTTCTTCTATCCCTTGGGTCAAGAGTGTCAATATTGTATGAAGTACTCTTTCACTTATAATTTTTCCTCTGTTCAACAGATGTGAAGTATCATTCTCTTTCTTCGCATTGATCGCCATTTACTTCTCCTACCCCAAAATGAGTAGGAAACGTCATCATTTGATACATAGTAAAAGGAACTAATTCGAACTACTTTAAGGAAACTCATACTATAAAGATGTTATATGTTGATATCATGAGATGATCTATGATAAGAACATTACTTTCTTTGTCAAATAGGTTGGACACTTACCCATATAAACATCCAATTCCATCATGCCGGATGGGAACACCATTCCCCCACTAAAGTCGATAAGGGGTTGGTGATAAGGCTTTAGCTACTTCACGTCTAGCTTCAGACTTTTGAAAAAATACCTAAAAATTACATTTGTTGAGATTCCTCCATCAACTAGTATTCGAGTAACATTTTATTGACTAACTAAGAGGCTCATAAATAATGGATCATCATATGGGCAAAGAATATTCTTAAAATCCAACATAGAAAAGGCAACGATCATCCGATCAATGTTCACTTTCCTAGTATAAATTTCTTCCTCCTTTTCTGTTATATGATTTATATCCATTCATATAACGCCGAATTTTGATTCTCCTACACATTCTTTTCTATTGGATGGTTTAGTTCCTCAACCAGTGACTCCTTTCAAAATCATAAACGTGCCTAATTAAATTAGGTGTAGGTTTTCCTTTGGAGCTTGGGGCTTTTCAGGTTAACTCTGTTTATTCATCACCGAAGTCATTCTTTGAATCCACATTTTTTGTCTTTTTATTTTCTTTCTTGTTTGCATTGTCTCATGAAGGAGATCCCTCCCTCTTTCTTTTCTCATGAGGGCAGTTGTTCTAATCCATGAACATTTTTAGTTGACCCTTCTTGATAAGTTTTTCAATCTAGTCCCTGAGAGCATAATAATCATCACTGTTATGGACATAATTTTTATGAAATTCACAGTATTTGTTCTTATTTCTCTTATTATGTGGGGACTTTGACTTTCGTGGACACCTGATCTCTTCCTCATCATTAAGTTCATTCATGATGTGATGAACTTCCGTAGTGATGGGTGTATAACTAGAAAACTTCTCCTAAGCCTTCTTTACTCCTATATCTTTGTCCTTATTCTTGGAAGCCTTTCCTCGCTTATCTTGTTAAGCTATCCTTTCTTAGCTTCCATTGCTTCTTCTGCTGCCATGACCTTCCTGGCCTCTACTATCATTTCATTTATTATGGTAGGAGGGGCTTTAGAAAGTGTCCAATATAATTGGTCAAGAAGGAACCCATCAGTGAGGGTTGTCATTTCAATCTTTTCATCGTAGCAAACCACTTCAAGTTTTTCCTTGTTAAACTTGGAAATGAAGTCTCTGAGTGTTTTCCCCTCATTGTATTGGACATTTAAGAGGTAAGTCACCCTCTTAAGTGGTTTTGGTTGAAACAAAAGTTTTGAGTTAACTTATCAGTAATGTCTTTAACTTTTCTAATATGACCCTTAAGTAGGTCGTATAACATACATGTTCTACTCCTGTGAGAGTGCTCGAAAATGCTCGACCCTCATTTCATCCGACACTAATTATATATCTGTGGCCGACTCGTACATCGCCACATGATTAATAGGATTTGTATGTGATACCCCACCTAATAAAATACCGAGCGAGCGATCAATCCTTTACCAAATTAAAACAAAAGTCTCCTATGGTTCATCCTTAGCATCACTGTCGAAAACCAATTTAATTACTAATAACCTATTAGGCCGGCGTTAAAATTTTATTTAACTAATCTTTTTAAACAAACCATTCTAATAAAACATCCACACAGTTTATACGAAACTGAAAATGAAATAAAATTCTCGGTTTAACATAGTATAACTAAATCGAATAGCTGTAAATCAAAGGGCGGTAAAAGAATAATTTACTAAAATTAGGATTTAGGCCCGAGAGTCTCTATAGTACCTCCTATCTAGATTACAAGGATAGAAACGTCTACAGTAAACCTGCCTGCATCCACAGCTGCTGCAGAAAACGTCCGACTCGAAGTAATTATCATCCAGGCATCCCCATGTTTGGACACCTATATATATATATATACATATATAGCAAGAGAGGAAAATAGAGAAAAACGGGTCAGAGCCCGAGTTTGAAAATGTTTTACAAGTGCATAAATGCTATATTTTTAAAATATGATTTATCTCATATTTAAATTGGTACCGCACTCCCATGAAATACCCCTCACCCCTCTTCTAGTAGTGCACACCTATCACATTCTTTTTAAACAACCTAGTTAAGCTACTCTGCCTAACTAATCCATTACACCAAATATCTAAAAATCCTAATTAACCCGAGTACTGAGGGCCAAACTTCTCCCAATTCCCAACACTGCGCTACGTTTGTGCATGGGGTGTCTCGCGAAGCGAAATCCAAATAAGGAACCCCCCGATACACTACTACCTGGCAATGTTGATCGTCGAGATCCATGAGATCCTCAGCACACAACGTATATATATATATATTGTGACACCCCGCCTAATTAAATACCGGGCGATCAATCCTTTATTAAATTAAAATCAAGGTGCACGGTTGGTTCATTCTTAGCATCACTGTCGTAAAAATAACTTTTCCAATTTAAACACCCTAAATAATTAAGCTAAGTGTCAAAACCATTTTAGACATTACATTCCAACTTTTATTTTATAAACCAACATTTAAAACTTTACATAATTCATAGTTAGAGAATCACACAACAACTATCCTGGAACATATAATCTAAATAATTTAAACATTCAACAAATTGATTCCAACATAAAAACTTAAAGGAAAACATCCTGATAGTAATAAATTCCAAAGTGTAAATACTGGAAATAAATGAATCACAATATCTAATAAAACAACTGAATGATGGAAAAGGGCGACACATGCCCAACTAGATAAAATAATGCTAGGAGTGGAATCAAATAAATGAGGTCGCCTAAGCAAGAGGCATGCAACTCTCACCTAAGCTGCAGCGCGTTCCTTCCAAAGGATCCCATGCAAGACGCCCCTGTGGCTGGGCACCTATAATATATACATATATATACAAGAGAGAAAAGAAAATGGAAACGGGTCAGAGCCCGATTGTAAAAATGATTTAAAATTTATTTAGCAAGTATTTAAAATGTTTACTGGCCAATGCAACAACATATTAGTGCGACACTCCCTTGAGAAATTCTCACCTCTCTTCTAATGTGCACGCCTATCGCACTAACCTTCCCAACGGTTTAACTTATCTTATCTCAGGTTTCTCGTAAGATTTAAACTGATAAATTCAATTGTTTAAGAGGTTAATTTCATTTAACAACAAAGTTCTCATTTAAACCTTATTTACAAATAAAGTTTCTCAGTAACATATTATAGTTTTCAAACACTTATTCCCAAATTGAAATAATTGTTCCTTTCTTACTTACCATAGACACAATAGGTAGTTCCCAAATTCCAAATTTAGATATATATATATTAAATACTCATAAAATATATATATTCTAACAGCACCCCACATAATAATTATGGTGTGGGCATACTCTGCTATCCAGTCCCCGTATCACTCGTACTAAGGTAAATACAAGTTCGAAATCACTCTCGAACTGTATTAACACAAACACAAACAATATTGAGGCGAAGCATAGTTTCCAAGTCTCTAAGAGGTCAGCACATGCCCTCACGTCTCTTAGGACCGTCTGACTATCGATCCGATAGCCTGTACCAAAGGATTTCTATCTTCTAGGGTACGAGTCAATATCCTCCATAAAGGTCCCATCGAGATAAGACTGTCCCAGCGCAGTAACCTCAGGGATAGCAAGTAGCGCGGGCTTGATTTTCACACGTATATAGTTTATGCATAAACACAGTCATATAAATATACTACTATTACCATATCAAATTTAGGTACATTCTCATAACCCATAATTATGATATTTATCCTTATTTCTCATTATTTAGTTATCACGTATAACAGTTTGTCTCTTATTCATTTTATATTTGAGATTTGATTTATTCCAACTCACTTCTCATCTCTCGAAGTATTATCTTTTACCTAAGTACAATTTCAGTAAGCCCTCACTCACCTTCTAATCCAACTCCTAGACATTTCGATTTTTAAGTCTACGCACGTTAGATTTCTTAGGTATGAATATTTTCCCGTTTACCCTTCGTTTGTCCCATTTCATTAAAGTTCCACTTAACGGGGTTACCTTGACCCTAATGGTCCTTTTTATGTTTCCTTATGTCCTAATAACATTAATCAAGATTTATTACGCATTTAATCGGATTAAGGCAACCCAAGGAAAATCTTATTTTTTCCCAGAAGGGGTCGATCGATCGAACCGTCGATCTATCGATGCTCTTGGCTCGATCGATCGATCAAGCAAGTATGGCGAAATCTGCAGAATACTTGTTATGGGTTCTATCATCCAACATCATCCAAATCCAAATTTTTAACTCCCAAACTCCCATAAATTAATACCACAAACATTCTAAACCCAAATGGACAATATTCTACGTAAGACATGTGAGTTTTCATCAAGAATCATGGATTAAAAATGCCAAAATTTATACAATTTTCATGAACCCTAAAAATTCCTTTAACTTAATTCAAATCATTCTTTTTCCAGAATTCCTACTTCTAATCCATCATAAATACGTGGTTCAACCTCTACATGTGAAAGAAATTTTTAGATTATTGTTTATATCACTACAACATGGGATTTCTAATCTCCAACATGGGTTTTCTTTCATAAAAATTCATCCTAATCAACCCTAAACTAATATGAATGAAGCATTAATGAAATTAAGTAAGATAAATACTTGCCTGGGAATTTTTGGTCTCTGATTTGTGCTGAAGTCAGTGTGGTGGTGATCCTCGTTACGCAATCTATCGTTTGGCGGTGACGACGGCGCAAACGGAGGAGTTCTTGGCCTAGAACTCTTTGGTAAGCTCTCTCTTTCCTTCTCCAATGGCCGTCACTTGTTTTTGGTTGTGTTAACCCTAGAAGACAACCCTAAGCATCTGATATAACCTTACAATTTTCGTGGGTTTTCAGGCCTAAAAAAGTAAAATGTCCAAAACGCCCTCCCGGGGTGTTAATAAGGCCTAAAAATACCCCGAGACTCAAACTAAATCCCCGGGTACATTATTTTGACTATCTCGACCCTTCCGGACACTTTGGCACACTCGAAATAACTATACGAGTTATTTATAATTTATTCACTTTTATTAATCAACATTTAGTCCCGGCACGACACGGGCGCGTCCCGACTTAAATTTCCAAAATTGTCATTCTATTCACTCGTGACATTTAATAGAATCAATATTAGATATTACCTTGCTCATTAGTAATATTCAAAAAGTTTCCAACGATTACTAACTCTCGTCACGTTAGTAATTAAAAATAATTAATTTTTGGATTTATATTAAATTAATAACTCACATTAAATTTAATAAATCCCCAAATTTAAAAAGCATAAAAATACGGGGTATTACATACTTCCCCCTAATAACGGAATTTCGTCCTGAAATTCAGAAAATAAGGTATACCTGGTAAGAATAAATCTGGTTATCTCTCGCTCATATCCGTCTCGCGCTCCCAGGTGGATTCCTCCACATTATGGTGCTCCCACTGGACTCGCACAAGTGGAACTACCTTCGACCTCAATCTCCTCTCGCTATGGTCTAGGATAGCCATTGGTCTCTCCTCGTAAGAGCTGTCAGGTTGTAAGTCTATCTTTTCTATCGCGATGTGGGTGTGGGCTATATCATCCCGAAGGTATCGTCTCAACAACGAGATGTGGAATACATCATGGATGCGATGAAAATGCTCTGGCAGTCCCAATCTGCATGCTACCGGCCCAACCCTCTCGATAATGGGAAATGGTCGCACGTACCTCGGGGCCAATTTCCCTTTCTTCTCGAATCTCATCACTCCTTTCATAGGAGATACACGTAGTAATACTTGGTCCCCCATATTAAACTCTCGACAGAACCGTTTCGCATCGGCATAGCTTTACTGCCTATCCTGGGCTACTCGAATACGACTCCTGATAATCTCAATCCTAGCGGAGGTTTCCTGAATCACCTCTGGTCCGAGAAACTTGTTATCCCCCACCTCTGGCCAACACATTGGGGAACGACAAGGCCTGCCATACAAAGCCTCGAATGGAGCCATGCCAATCGTGAACTGATAAGAGTTATTATAAGCGAACTCTACCAGTGGAAGATGTGGCTCCCAACCTCCTCCAAAATCAAGGACACACATGCGTAGCATATCCTCTAACATCTGATTAGTACTCTCTGTTTGTCCATCTGTCTGTGGGTGATAAGATGAACTCAACCTCAACTCTGTACCCATAGCCTCCTGAAAGCTCTCCTAGAAACGCGACACGAAAATATTGTCTCTACCTGACACAATATTCAGGGGCACCCCATGCAATCTGACAATCTTAGCAATGAACAACTGAGCATACTGACCCGTGGTATAGTCTGTCCGCACCGGCAAAAAATGAGCCACCTTGGTCAAACGGTCCATAATCACCCAAATGGAGTCGTGGCCCCGCTGTGATGTAGGCAACCCTGTAATAAAATTCATGGAAATACTCTCCCACTTCCACGCGAGTATTTCCAATGGCTTAAGTAACCCTGACAGTTTCTGATGGTCCACCTTTACCAGCTGGCAGGTAGAACATTTGGACACGAACTCAGCAATGTCCTTTTTCATCCCACTCTACCAGTATTACTGCCTCATATCCTGATACATCTTATCTTCCCCAGGATGCACCGCAAATCTGGACCCGTGAGACTGGGTCATCACTGCATGACGTAAGTCTGCTCCTTCTGGGACCACCAATCTCCCATTAAACCTCAAACCTCCATCAAAACTAACAGAATAGGACTCAGCACCCTCAGCTAAAAGTCGTACAATCTGATCCTGGAAAAATGGGTCTGCGGTCTGTGCCTGTATCACCCTCGTAATAATCTCGGGTGTCACTGTCATGAAAGATATGAAGGAACTGGCTACTGCGTCCTGGTGACCCAACTCTTTCCACTTTGCTTTCCAAATGTCCGCTACATCATCTACCGGTCTACGGGTCAACGCATCGGCAACTATGTTGGCCTTTCCCGGATGGTACTGTATGTCGAACTGATAGACCTTCACAAACTCTAACCATATGCGCTGAAGCATACTCAGCTCTCGCTGAGTGAACATGTACTGCAGTGACTTGTGGTATGTGAACAAGAGAAATTTCTCCCCCAATAAATAGTGCCTCCATATCCTCAATGCAAAGACGATTGCTGCTAACTCTAGGTCACGTGTGGGTTAATTCTTCTTGCGCGGCTTAATCTTGCGGGAGGCAAAAGTTATAGCCTTCTCCTCCTACTGAAGTACTCCCCCAAGTCCCCGTAAAGAGGCATCGGTGTAAACCAGGTACTCCACGCCCGTCTTAGGTAAAGCAAGGACCGGTGCTGAAGTAAGCTTGTCTTTCAGCTCGTCAAAGGCCAATTGACAAGCATCGTCCTAAACATATGGTACCCCCTTGCGAGTCAGGTTCGTCAATGGACCCGCTATTTTGGAGAAACCCCAAATGAATCTCCTGTAGTATCCGGCTAATCCCAAGAAACTACGTACTTTCGTCGGTGTCGTGGGATGTCCCTACTCCCTCATCGCTAACACTTTACTCGGGTCAACTGCTATTCCTTGTTCAGAAACAACATATCCCAAGAACTGAACTTCATGTAACCAGAACCCGCACTTCTCGTACTTAGTATACAGTTGATGCTCTCGTAGAGTCGGAAGAACCTGCCTTAAGTTCTCGGCATGTTCCTCCTCGGAGTGTGAATATATCAGGATATCATCTATGAAGACGATGACAAACTGATCCAAGAACTCTCTAAACACTCGGTTCATCAAGTCCATGAATACGTCTGGAGCATTTGTGAGTCCAAATGGCATCACTCTGAACTCATAGGACCCATATCTCGTCAAGAAAGCAGTGTTTGAAACATCCTGCTCCCTAATACGTAGCTGATGGTACCCTGACCTTAGATCTATCTTCGAAAAGAAAGTTTCTCCCCTTAGTTGGTCGAACAGATCATCAATTTGAGGCAACGGATACTTGTTCCGTATCGTGACCTTGTTTAGCTCCCGGTAGTCCACACATAGCCTCAGTGAACCATCTCTCTTTTTTACAAACAAAACTGGAGCGCCCTAAGGTGAGGTACTCCTGCGAATGAAGCCCTGACCTAACAGCTGCTCTATCTGATCTCGTAACTCTTGCATCTCCGCTGGATCCATATGGTATGGAGCGCGTGCTATAGGTCGAGTATCCGGTAATAAATCTATGACAAAAACTATCTTTTGACTAAGGGGTAGGCCTGGTATCTCCTGAAATGCATCAGAATACTCACGAACAACTGGGATCGAGTATAAGGGAATTACAACCTCCTTAGAGGTATCCTCCTCTATGTAATACAAATGAACGGTAGAGCCTCCCTCTGGGCGAGGCATTGCCACTACAAACATCTCTTGCCCCGGAATGACAAAGACAATACTCCCACCTAAAGAATCTATTATGGCTCTGTAAGCTGCGAGCCAATCCATACCGATAATAACGTCGTACTCATGCATATCTAAGACTAATATGTCTGCTGGTAATACCAAGCTACCAATATCTACTCCCACACCCTGGTATATAAAGAAAATTAGCGATCCATTTCCTAGTAGTGAGTTTACACACGTCACAGTGCTCTCTGTTGTGGCTAATAACTCTAAGGCCTTCGTATAATGGGTAGCTATAAAACAGTGTGTCACCCCAGTATCAAATAAAACCCCACCCATAGTACCATGGATAGGAAACATACCCTCAATCGCGGGTGGTGCCTGTAGAGCTGCTGCCTAGTGGACGTTATAGACACGTCCGTACTGTAACTTCCCCTGCTGCACTGGAGCGACTAGAATGGCTGGTCGGGCTAGTACCTGAGCTGGTGCTGGGAGGGCGGCTGGAAAAACTGGCCTCTGTGGCTCATTACGGGCACCCTGCTGCTGTGGGGCCCTATCACCCTCTGGACAATCCTGACGCTTATGGCCATTCTTGCCGCACACGAAACTTGGTCCCTGAAATTACCTCCCCTCTGACCCTGCTGACCACGACCCTGTTGGTCATTACTGCCCCGCCACTAGCCCTATTAGCCCTGATGAAAACGTTGTTGGCCCTGTTGTTAGCAGTGTTTGCCTTGCTGACCCTGCTCATTAGGCTGGCCCTGCTGACCCTGCCTAAATCCCCCAAATCCCTACCTGGAATCACCTGATCGGAATCGCTTGGCAGGGTCCCCCTGATGGGAACTCTGCTCATGCTGACAAGTCTGCCCTTGAGATATCGATGCTCCACTAACACCACTACCCCCCTGTCCTGCCCTGCTGGACGGACTCTCCTGCTTGCATGCTTCCCTGCAGATGGAAGCGGTGATCCTGGCAGTGTAGCAAAGAAGCATTGAGTACATCTGTGTAGGTACTCAGAGACAGATTCCCTATAAGGTGCTGATGGATTCTCCAAGCTAACCCGTCCACAAACAATAGTATCTTCTTACCCTCAGTGGGCGCCTTATCTGGCACTATAGTGAGAAGTCTTGTGAACTCCTCTTCATACTCAGCAACAGTAGAATTCTCCTTCTTCAAGTTCAGTAACTTTCGCCTCATCTCAGTTTGAACGGCGGATGGAAAATACTTGCGGTCAAACCGCTCCCAGAATGACTGAATCGGGATAGTATCCATCTCCTCCAAGGTGGTGGTGGACTCCCACCATTGCAAAGCGACCCCCACTAGCTTAAATGAAGCCAATAACTATTTATGCATGTCTGTGCACTCATACATACGCAAATGCCTCTGGATATCTTTCTGAAAGGCATCCCTAACCTGCTCCCATGCTGATGGAAGCTGTGCAAGTACTGGCGCCACTGCCTAAACTTGGGGTGGAGCCTGCTGTAGTACCGTTAGCGCGGTATTCACCGCCTGAGCAACAAAAGCGGCTACCTAATTAGCATTCATCGTTCCCTGAGCCGGGGCTACTGGTTGTTCGGCTTGGGCACGCCTATCCTTTGGTGCACGTCTCGGAGGCATCTGAAACGTGAAGAAATTTATTAGTCTACAGTTATCATCAAATCTCAAATAGCTGAAGACGTAATCGTAAAAGAAAGAATACAACAATCCTAAAATAGGGCTCTATAACAAAAATGCTAAGCTGAAAGCGAAATAAGCCGTAAAGATCCTAAGGACACTAGAGCCTGATGCTCTGACACCACCTGTGACACCCCGCCTAATTAAATACCGGGCGATCAATCCTTTATTAAATTAAAATCAAGGTGAACGGTTGGTTCATTCTTAGCATCACTGTCGTAAAAAAAATTCTAATTTAAACACCCTAAGTAATTAAGCTAAGTGTCAAAACCGTTTTAGACATTGCTTTCCAACTTTTATTTTATAAACCAACATTTAAAACTTTACATAATTCATAGTTTGAGAATCACACAACAACTATCCTGGAACATATAATCTAAATAATTTAAACATTCAACAAATTGATTCCAACATTAAAACTTAAAGGAAAACATCCTGACAGTAATAAATTCCAAAGTGTAAATATTGGAAATAAATGAATCACAATATCTAATAAAACAACCGAATGATGGAAAAGGGCGACACATTCCCAACTGGATAAAATAATGCTAGGAGTGGAATCAAATAAACGAGGTCGCCTAAGCAAGGGGCCTGCAACTCCCACCTAAGCTGCAGCGCATTCCTTCCAAAGGATCCTATGCAAGACGCCCTTGTGGATGGGCACCTATAATATAAACATATATATACAAGAGATAAAAGAAAATGGAAACGAGTCAAACCCCGATTGTAAAAACGATTTAAAATTTGTTTAGCAAGTATTTAAAATGTTTACTAGCCAATGCAACAATATATTAGTGCGGCACTCCCTTGAGAAATTCTCACCTCTCTTCTAATGTGCACGCCTATCGCACTAACCTTCCCGACAGTTTAACTTATCTTATCTTAGGTTGCTCGTAAGATTTAAACTGATAAATTCAATTGTTTAAGAGGTTAATTTCATTTAACAACAAAGTTCTCATTTAAACCTTATTTACTAATAAAGTTTCTCAGTAACATATTATAGTTTTCAAACACTTATTCCCAAATTGAAATAATTGTTCCTTTATTACTTACCAACAGTAGGTAGTTCCCAAATTCCAAATTTAGATATATATATTGAATACTCATATAATATATATATATATATATTCTAATAGCACACCACATAATAATTATGGTGCGGGCATACTCTGCTATCCAGTCCCCGTATCACTCGTACTAAGGTAAATACAAGTTCGATATCACTCTCGAACTGTATTAACACAAACACAAACAATATTCAGGCGAAGCATAGTTTCCAAGTTTCTAAGAGGTCAGCACATGCCCTCACGTCTCTTAGGACCGTCTGACTATCGATCCGATAGCCTGTACCAAAGGATTTCTATCTTCTAGGGTACGAGTCAATATCCCCCATAAAGGTCCCATCGAGATAAGACTGTCCCAGTGCGGTAACCTTAGGGATAGCAAGTAGCGCGGGCATGATTTTCACACGTATATAGTATATGCATAAACACAGTCATATAAATATACTACTATTACCATATCAAATTTAGGTACATTCTCATAACCTAATTATGATATTTATCCTTATTTCTCATTATTTAGTTATCACGTATAACGGTTTGTCTCTTATTCATTTTATTTTCGAGATTTAATTTATTCCAACTCACTTCTCATCTCTCGAAGTATTATCTTTTACCTAAGTAAAATTTCAGTAAGCCTTCACTCACCTTCTAATCCAACTCCTAGACATTTCTATTTTTAAGTTTATGCATGTTAGATTTCTTAGGTATGAATATTTCCCCGTTTACCCTTCGTTTGTCCCATTTCATTAAAGTTCCACTTAACGGGGTTACCTTGACCCTACTGGTCCTTTTTATGTTTCCTTATGTCCTAATAACATTAATCAAGATTTATTACGCATTTAATCGGATTA
Source organism: Sambucus nigra (assembly GCA_949130495.1). Lineage (NCBI taxonomy): Eukaryota > Viridiplantae > Streptophyta > Magnoliopsida > Dipsacales > Adoxaceae > Sambucus > Sambucus nigra. The sequence continues at coordinate 211,844,731 of OX422213.1, read as the reverse complement.
AGTCAACCCAAGGAAAATCTTATTTTTTTCCCAGAAGGGGTCGATCGATCAAGCCGTCGATCTATCGATGCTCTTGGCTCGATCGATCGATCAAGCAAGTATGGCGAAATCTGCAGAATACTAGTTACGAGTTCTATCATCCAACATCATCCAAATCCAAATTTTTAACTCCCAAACTCCCAGAAATTGATACCACAAACATTCTAAACCCAAATGGACAATATTCTACGTAAGACATGTGAGTTTTCATCAAGAATCATGGATTAAAAATGCCAAAATTTATACAATTTTCATGAACCCTAAAAATTCCTTTAACTTAATTCAAATCATTCTTTTTCCAGAATTCCTACTTCTAATCCATCATAATTACGTGGTTCAACCTCTACATGTGAAAGAAATTTTCAGATTATTGTTTATATCACTACAACATGGGATTTCTAATCTCCAACATGGGTTTTCTTTCATAAAAATTCATCCTAATCAACCCTAAACTAATATGAATGAAGCATTAATGAAATTAAGAAAGATAAATACTTGCCTGGGAATTTTTGGTCTCTGATTTGTGCTGAAATCAGTGTGGTGGTGATCCTCGTTACGCGATCTATCGTTTGGCGGTGACGACGGCGCAAACGGAGGAGTTCTTGGCCTAGAACTCTTTGGCAAGCTCTCTCTTTCCTTCTCCAATGGCCATCACTTGTTTTTGGTTGTGTTAACCCTAGAAGACAACCCTAAGCATCTGATATAACCTTACAATTTTCGTGGGTTTTCAGGCCTAAAAAAGTAAAATGTCCAAAACGCCCTCCCGGGGTGTTAATAAGGCCTAAAAATACCCCGAGACCCAAACTAAACCCCCGGGTACATTATTTTGACTATCTCGACCCTTCCGGACACTTTGGCACTCTCGAAATAACTATACTGGTTATTTATAATTTATTCACTTGTATTAATCAACATTTAGTCCCGGCACGACACGGGCGCGTCCCGACTTAAATTTCCAAAATTGTCATTCTATTCACTCGTGACATTTAATAGAATCAATATTAGATATTACCTTGCTCATTAGTAATATTCAACAAGTTTCCAACGATTACTAACTCTCGTCACGTTAGTAATTAAAAATAATTAATTTTTGGATTTATATTAAATTAATAACTCACATTAAATTTAATAAATCCCCAAATTTAAAAAGCATAAAAATACGGGGTATTACATATTTATGAATATTTCTTACTATAACCTCTGATTCATTATTCATATAAATCCGGATATATATCTACCGGAGGGGGAGAAATACCTTATCATTCTTTTCATCTTATATATATTTCAACTTTATATACAAGCAATATACTATGCTCAACGAACATAATTATACTTATTACAATCACAAGCATAATAACCATCCCACCGAGCTATAACACGAGGATGCAGTCTCATAGTGCCTATCCGAATCCGAGTTTACTCACTATACCTTGGTACCAAGCCAGACTCACCCATGGTCATGGTAAAAATATACACAACGGTGGATGCGGTCATATTCCCTCTGCAAGTGGAGTACACACACATCACACTCAAATGTGGGACAAGATGACCTGGGGATATACTCTCCCTTCTCCTCAAGCCAGGGGATTCACCCACATCGCGCAACTTCCCCGGATCGCACTAGAGAAAATATATAATCCAGCTGTTCCAACCTTACGCCAAAGGAAAGCCCGTGGAACCAGCCTCTAAGGTACAAACATATCAATCACAAACAAATATATTTATACGTATTATATTATATATACTGTAACCCCATCATATGTATATATAATATATATTGCTTCTCAAACATATATATGGCTATAATTGCCAGCTCTCATGGCGATAGCCAACAATCCCGAATGTTCCCATTCGTAATAGTATAAGTATTTACACACTTACGATACTAAACCAAATAATTATCCTCTTACTTAAAATATAACTTCCACCTTCATCACTTTTAAGGATTTATATCTATACCATAATTCACAAATTTATACTACCTAGATAAGTATAGTATCGTCTTATCTTAATTCCATAGGTATCACATCACCTATAATATCCATCGTCAATAGACGTACTGGGTAACCGCTAAATCCTATTTAGCCTATATCCAAAATTTCATCCTAGTCGCCTCGTAGGATTTCCTCAATCAATCGGCATATAATTACATTTCCTATGCGCACAATTATCTACATATAATTGCCCGCTGAAATACTCCCTCGAGTGTTACTCGTCCCGAACATCCCTAAATAAATAAGTCCTAGATTTTTCTCAATTAACCCAAGGTATACATCGCACTCCTATAATAATTTAGAAGTCCCCACTCTATTTTAGGAGCCCGAAATATTAAACTCCCCAATTTATTTTTCTCAAAACTATTCCTTTAGCGACATACATTTTTGCACTCTCCTAGTCCCAAATGTAACTCCCTCAATTGACTAGGAATACATTCCCCTAGGTGGATATTTATTTCCTCGAATAAACAAGCTGCAAACCATTAATTTGGAAATTTATCCCATATTTATTAACTAAGCCGAAATTGCCAAAATAACTGTAGGATCGATCGATCGATCGATCAAGCAGGGCAACTTCTTCTCTAACCCCTGTTTCGGCCATTAACAAACATCCAACCTTTTTATCTCTTCTCCCAACCTACTTTAATCACCACCAACTATATATATCCAAGGTAAATAGGTTCTAATCATCCTAGAACCAAAAATCAACTATTAATTTCCATAAATTTCTAAGTTTCTCGAATTTAATATTATCCGGTGTTTATTTGTTAATCTTCCGAAAATCCCAACCCAAAAATCTTTATAGTTTTATACACCAACTACAATATGAGATTTTATGCTTAAAGGAATAAAGAAAGTAAACACTTGCCTTGGGGATTAAATCCGACGACCTCGAGTCGAGTTCCGCGGAGTTTGGCCGAATCTCCCTTTTTCTCCCTCTTTATCCCTTCCTTTATCTCTTTCTTTCTTTTCTTCTTATTTTCTCTCTCTTTTTATTTCATTTCTCCCACTCTCTCGTGTCTTTTATAGGAGAGAAAAGGGTTTATCCCTTATTAAACCTAAAAATGACTTGTTTACTCAATTAAGAGTCCCTATTAACCCAAAAATTCTTGAAACCTAAACACTACCCTCGAATACTCTATTTTGACTATCTCGGGCATTCTAAAACCAACTGCGCACTCAAAATCTCCATCCGAGTCACTTAACCTCAATTTACTAATTAAACCCAACACATCTTTATACAAGTTTTCCAATTAAAATATTATCCTTTGTCACTTTATCCAACTGCGACATGTAATTAAAATAGTCCAACTCATTTACTTAATTCCAAAGTAAATGTGACACACATCCGAAATCATCTAATCCTCATAAATTCCAAAAATTTATTATTCAGGGAAATTCCTCAAATCTCTAAATTACAGCCATTTATGTAACTTAATATTCCATAAAAGTGCAGGGTATTACATTGTACTACCATCACATTTTGTTATTAGCACTGGAGGTTTGCATTTAGTAGGATTATGGGACGAATGGAGGCCATTCCATGTATCCCCTTTCAAAGGGATTCTTACTCTTCATCATATCTCCGAACTTATTCTCCAGACTTTGAATGGAATTTTTCTAGGGTCTATCACTTTCAGGATGATTATCTTCGAACCCTTCCTTCTTAGATCCCCCTCTGCTCCTGTAAGTTAAAGTATGAGACAGATCCTGAGGTCAAACCCCTTGGGGTTGATATTATCGTAAACTCTTAAAAATGATGCATCGCATCACACTGGCTATGATCAGTAGGTGGGACACTCCATCTTGGTCCTATCCTATCAAAGGTCGATTGCTTCGTGAGCTTATTGAAGTAACTATCCTTCTATTGCGAAGGGTGTTTTCTCCATATTGTTGTTATTATTCTTGGGATAGAGGAGGTTTTTCCTAGTTGATAATAATAGTCTCGGCTTCTTGGGTGTGACTCATCTTCTTTTTACTCTTCATCCATCGTCGAAATTTCATTTCTCGAATTCTCCCCCTCATACCTTATTTCGAACTCACGGTATCCTTACACATTTATTCATCTTACCCCCGATGTTAAATATTTTCTTAATGCTTAAAGTACTTCCATTGGGGGGTTTCAACTACCCCTAATTGTAGGTTTATGAGGGTTCTTGACCCTTTTTAATGGTTTTCCTACCAATGTCTGAGTAAGAGCCAACATTTGTGACTGCATTTGCTTTTGGTTTGTTATCATTATTTGCAGTTCCTCTTTGAGCTCTGCCATATATAATGATGGTGCACTACTTGAAGCATGCATCCCACCGGGCGATGGAGGTGGTAAGTCCGATGATATTTTTCGCTCAACAATTTGATATTTTCGATAAGGAATTTAACCTCAAAAATTCTAGATAAGAGAATGAATAGTAATCACCAATTTACAAATCAAGACTAATTTTTATACCCAGAATTTGCATATCTATCAAATAAATAAAATTAGGGATGAGTTGGTGATAGTTTTAGATCAAAATACCACAAATATGATGGTGTATAGTGATTTTCACCCAAAATTACACTTAAAATAAAATAGTGTTAATACGATACCTAGAAACTAAATTGAAGGTGAAAGAGAGGGGTAATCCCTTATTTCAAACCATCAAACTATACATCCAACTCTGAGCTAACAATCGATTACCACAAACGATGCTAATCTAATGTTACACGAAATGGTAAAAACTTAGATAAAAGAAGAAGAACTCAGTAAATCATTAATTAAATAGTTTATAGGTATTAATATGAACATTAAATGCAGTAAATAATGTAGAAGTTAAGACCGACACAAAGAATTTGGAGTGGTTCATCCAATTGGCCTACATCCACTTTGGTGCCGATAATTTTTTACTAACTGAAGTGTCTTACATGTTACAGGCTGTAATTTATCTCTCTAGAGAGTGTTTTGGTAGAGTAAGAGTAATTCTTTACAATGACTTGACTTATGGAACAAGTTAGATGGTACAGTCTATTCATAGGTGACTTGGGGTGTAATGTGCACCCTACGTCATGTGGAGAATATTGATTAAAATGATCTTCTTGATTGTTGACTCTTGTCCTTCTAGAAGCTGCATGGAATATGGGATTAATCCATCCATGTGTAATGTAACTACGTCCACCCATCTACGCATGCATGATATGATTGAAATATCTTTTCTTATGATTTTTTCACATTTTTAGTTATATGATGTAATTTGGCTGACCATATGAGTGTATGAGGCTGAAGATATGAGGTCTTCCCTATGAGGGTATACGGTCGACCCCTTTTAGGATGAGGGATCCGAAATTTCCATTACGTAGAGGAGACTAATTCTTGAATTATCAATGCTCATTTGGTTTTATGTTATGCACAAACTAGTTAAATAGTAAAGGTGAAATATCGACATTATATGTAGAAACCATCTATACATGATATATGTATCCACGGGGAGATAAAAAATTCGACTAAAATAAGTGCACACCTTAATATAAGGATATAAAATAACATATACACGAAAAAAAATTGGAGGAGACAAGTCTAGTAGAGATAATTTGTTTTCCCTTGTTTCATTTATAAATGAAAAAGTGCAAAGAATAAAAAAAATCACCTTTAGTGAACTACTTTGGTATCATATAAAAACAATTCAACATCAAGAATTTAAAATATTCTTCCACATCCTCTTGAAAATTAAAACTACTAAGAACTTGGGAATATAGAACCAAATAGTTCAATAAATGACACATTTCATTCTGAAAATTATAACCAATAGAGCTTTTTGAACGCTAAAACTAAAAGTAAAAAAAAATCTAAAGGATATTTATGGAGGAAAATATAATATAGTTAAAGGTCCTTATAAGTCCTACAGGAATAATTGTGGCAAAAATAAGTCTCTAAGTTGACATTTTACGAATTGACACAAATGCATAAAATATTAGTTAGGACTTCATGTTCATATAAATATATGATTGGATAAGTAAAAAATGAGATAGGGAAAAATAGGGAAATGAAAAAATATTACTCTACAAATCTTAGCACGTTTAGTATTAGAGGAAGAAACCAAATCCTACATAACCACAACTACAAACATGCAATAAAACAATTCTAATTTTATGGCGAGCCAAACTTTGTTCCCTAAAATTGTAGTAAAGTTGATCCAAACCAAAAAAAAAAATAGGAAGACGTAGGGAAAGAAGAAAAACATACATAGATTTGTGAGTTGTGCATGAAAATGGAAGAGGATATTGATAATAAATCTTAGAGGAAAATCTTCAGTGGAGAAAGTGAACGATTGAGTTCTCCCCCTAAAATGTTAAATACAAAAATGGTAAAATAAGCAATAGTTGTCTCATATAAGGAATCTAAATGACGGTTTAATGTGTTGTAAGTATCAGAGTGATTCTGTGGAGACCCTCAAATTTTACACAAAATAAAAACCTGACGACGTGTCAATAATGTATTGGTTAATGCCACTGGCGCGGACCCACAAACACAAAGGCACCAACCAATATTCGTGTGACACATCACTGGGTTTCAATTTTTTGTACAATTCTGAGGGTTTCCCTAGAATTATTCATAAGTATAAAAAAAGCATGATTTGAAATGAAATCCAAAGGCATTTGAATAAAAAGTGCAATCAGGATGCATTGTCACCAATTAAAGGGTTTCAACCGAGATTCAACATATATCTTGCATTGCATTGGCCAAAACACTTTGTAGATTGCAAACGCACCAACGTCGATTCATATCTTCGAGATAAAATTCAAATTATTTTTTCGTGCTATATGAGGCACATCCATTGAAAATAATTCATCTATTATGAAGTCAATTATAATTCTTAATGGCATCACCAAAGCTTTGGGGAAAATTAATTTTCCTTTCCAACGAGTGAAATTCGTTCCATCAAAGTGGTCCAAATAAACATTGGGGTTCAAAAACATATTTCTATTATTTTTTACTTATTAATACCTTACTACTGTTTACGAATTTTATGAATGCAAAAAATATGAACAAATTGATTGGATTTTAAGCGTAAGAAACTACTATCCTTAAGGTGTTATTTTCCCCCACTCGTATAGAGTTTGCTAACGGGTATAGGCAAATTACCTCTAAGATACAACAAATTCACGATTTTTTTCAAGTAGTAAACTTGAAGAATAACCAAGACACTCTATGAAATTGGTAAGAAGAATAAGAGAGAGAAAGAAATTTTTTCAGAATAAAATAAGATAGGATTTGGATTGCTATTTATAGCCTCTTGTGGTGTTTGTTCACCAATAGACACTTATCCAAAGATCATGTAATCAGAACCCTTGGCTATATAACTATAGATTAAATGATCCAGATTTAAACAAAAGGGGTGTGACTATACGGATTATTCTTTAATGAAGTGGAGCCAAAATTCGAAGGTTCATATTTACTCATGCCATAATTTTGTGTCACGATTGGTGTATTTTAATATGGACCGTTATATCTTTTGACTTTGTGAAAAATCAAAGGTTCTTACTGCTCCTCACGACCGTACAAAGTGCGCCTCTAAAGCACCCTAAACGCCTAGTCGCACACGCATACGCACGGGTGTGCGGATGGTGCAAAGCATCATCCTTGGACCTAAGGTGTACACTAGTAGCATACACTTCAATATGAACAAGTAATCTCTTATGACCCAAGAGCCTTTATTAACCCACTAACTTTTTCACACTTTTCCAATGTGAGACTTTGGTTTTCCCACTTCCCCTTGTCTTTTCTTATTCCAACTAGTTGATGGTTTTAACCTTTTATTTTCTCTAACCATTAAAACCCACTAATATGAAAATAATCCAACAAATTATTACACCATTAATATGTTAAAACACGTGGTAACCCCAGTTAGTGCATGTCCTAAAAGAGATCAACACCATCCACCTATTAGGATAATCTCTTAAAAAATGTATGATAGGGCAAACCCTAGAAGCATTCGGCGTATACTTAACTAGGCCAAACTCACTTAACCATTAGATAACAAGTTGAAGGGTTATTAACATTTCTAGCTGCCCCACATGATCCATTGAGTTCAACAAAAAAATATTATATAGGATAAAACGAATAATGAAGGTAAAGTAATAAATAAACCTTTATCAAAATTAAAAACAAATTGAGTAGGGTTAACCCCAACCTTAAAAATAAATAAATTATACACCTGAGGTAGAAAGGGAATACTCCAGCAAAACAAATAAAATTAATTTAACAAACAATACCTTTTATTGCGACAATAGGGGATAGTATTTAGGAAGGCCTTGTTGGTTGCTCCCAAAGTCCTCTTTAAAATAAATTATAAGGTCATGAATAACCCAAAATGTCTCATTTAGTGTTACTAACATTGGACAAAAAATGTTCTACAAAGTTCCTTTCTCGATAAATGTGTTTAATATTAATTTATTGAGTCAAATTCCTTTTAATTTTTTACACAGTAGGGGGATATTCCTAGGAAAAAAATAATCATAAAAGTATCCTTGGACAAAATATGAGATTACTCTTTGATATAAACAAAATCAAAATGAAGTTTTATAAAATTTTCAAGCCATTTATTCGTAGTGTACGCTTTAGCTTCGGTATCTGTGCCTTCTCTATATAAAACTTGTATTCAAGGAAAATATCACATTCCCTGTCTCAACTGGGTAATTCCACCTCCATTTTCCCCACCCTTCATATTTGATCCTGTAATACCCCGTATTTTTGTGGCTTTTAAATTTAAGGATTAATTAAATTTAATTGAGATAAATTAATTTAATATGAATTCAAAAAATTGTTTATTATTTACTAGCGTGACGAGAGTTATTAATTATTGGAAATTTGTCGAATATTACTAAATGAGTAAAGTAATGTATAATATTGATTTTATAAAAATTGTCACAAGTGAATAAAATGACAATTACAGACATTTAAGTAGGGACGCGCCTGTGTCGTGTCAGGACTAATTTATGATTATTAAAAGTGAATAAATTATAAGTCACTTGTATAGTTGTTTTGAGTGCACCAATGTGTCCGGAAGGGTCGAGATAGTCAAAATAAGGTACCCGGGGGTTTAGTTTGGGTCTCGGGGCATTTTTAGGCCTAATTAGCATCCCGGGAGGGCGTTTTGGACATTTCATATTTTTGGATAATTAAACCCACGAATTTACCAAGGATATATCAGATGTTAGGGATTGTCATCTAGGGTTAACATAAGAAAAACCAAAGAACGACCATTGGAGAAGAAGTGGAGAAGATTTTCACGGAGTTCTAGGACAAAAACTTCGTCGTTTGCACCGCCATCACCGCCAAATTGTAGATCGCGCGAAGAGGAACAACACCACTTTCTTCCACAAATCAGAAACAAAATTTCTAGGCAAGTATCTATCTTGCTGATTTCTAGTTAATGTTCCTTCCATGTTAGTTTAAGAATGAAAATCACATGTTTTAATTGAAGAATTATATGTTTTAGAAGAAAACACGTATGTGTTGTAGTGAGAATCTAGGTAGCCAGAATTTTGATCATCTGTAGAGGTTTTATCAAGAAATTGGAAATAATATTGATGAATGAATTGGGGTTGGTTAGGTTCTTTAATTGAAAATTTGGAAACTAGGGTTCTTATAAATTAATTTGGGGATTTCATGTAATCTTAATGATTCTAGACGAATTAATGATTCTAGGAGGTTATGAATGATATATAACCTTGTGATTATTGATTGGGCTTGAAGATGAGACGTTGGGTAATAAACTGTAGAGGTTTTTAAGCTTAAAAATGGTGAAAAATGAGGCTGCCAAAGGTTGAAGATGAAACAGTTCAGTTCGCGCGTAGTCGCGCGAAGTCGTTTGAGCGAGATGCAATGTCGCGCGAAGTCGTTCGATCGACACGTGAAAGTTGTTCGAGCGAGATCCATTCTGGTTCGAGCGAGATTTCTAATTTTTAGGGAATTTCCTATTTTGCCCCTATTTTAGTAAACGGTTAATTTGAGTGAGGAAAACCAGTGTCCGAGGAACCCAGAAGGGTGAAAAATTATTGGGAGTTATTTAGGTGTAAGGATTCAAACATTTGGGACGGTGAGTTTACCCTGAAGATCACGAGAGTGAGATAATCGTAATTAGGATTTATACCATAAGGTAAGCGAGAGTATACCTACTAAGATTATACTTAGTGAGATGGAATACTTCGAGATGAGAAGTAAGTATAAAGTAAATTATAAATGAGAATAAAAGAGACGAGTTCGTTATGCGAGATACTTGAGTAAAACGTGATAATTATAATTATGGGTCGTGGGTGAACCTAATTTGGAAAATGTGAATAATTATATATATGACAATGTGACTGTGCATATATTGTGTATCTATGTAAAAATCATACTCGGGATACTTGCTATCATGAGGGGGTTCCACACCGGTACAGTGTTATCTCGATTAAGCCTTTATGTGGGATATTGACTCGTACCCTAGAAGATAGTATTTCTCGATACAGGCTATCTGAAAATGATAGTCAGATATTATAAGAGACGTGAGGGCATGTGCTGACCTCTTAGAACATGGAACTATGCTTTGCCTCCATTTGTATGTGTTTGTGTTAATATAGTTCGAGAGTGATTCCGAACTAGTATTTCCCTTAGTTTGTGTGATACGGGGACATGATAGGAGAGTATGACAGCACCATAGATCTTATGTGGGGTGCCGTTAGTATATATATTATATGTGTGACTAATATATATATGTATATATGTGAACTTTCTACTATGTGTATAAGTAGATAAGTAATGAATAAATGTTTCAACTTTATTATAACTGTTCGGGAATATGGGTACACGGATTTGGAATAACGGGCATGGACGAGTAGCCTAGTTAAAATGGCCCAAAGTCCAAACCCTTCGCACCTTAACATTAATTCAGTTATGACTTAGTCTTCTCCCATGTCCTCGAATAGAGGTGTTCCAGGAGAAGATGGTAAACGTGGGGGAGTCCAACACCCCCACTCCTTAAAGACAGACATGTATATAATAAACCCTAGGTCTGGGGCATAAGACGCGCATTGTATTCTCTGTAAACACTCCCTGGAGTATATAGAAATAATACTGACTGCACCACCGTGGACGTAGGCATTCTTGCTGAACCACGTACATCTCCTATTGTGTGATTGATATTTTGTCTTCCATATTTTTTTTGGTGATTGCGCTTCTCTTATCTATTTATGTTGAATAATAATTGTCACCACAATTGGCGTCATCTGTGGGAACGTTTATCTTCCCTGAGAAAGCCCACACCAACAAAGATGTTTGAAATGTCTGGTCACAGTAGTAATGCTCCTCAGGTAGGAGATATCCAAGAACAACCTGCTCCTCGTAGGATCAGATCTGAAGTTTGGCGTTCAGATCAGAGGGCTAACCTAGAGAGGCCAGCCTCAAGAAAGCCAAGGACCAGCGAGGTCCACACAAATATCCAGGTTGATTGATGCATATGAGGCGAGGCTCTGAGAACCGAGGGAGTCTTCTCGCAAGCACGAAGCTGAGAATGCTCGCCTCAAAAGAAGGTTAGAAAGAATGGAGAGAGAGCTCCATCGTGGCACCAGGAAACGTCCGTACAACACTCCTAGACCTCAGGCGAGCAAGTCTCGCAGCCGAGGAAGGAGCTCCAGACGCTGGTCCCAGAAAGTTGAGGGAAACGAGTCAGAGGATGACCTGCTCGAGCAACTGCGACTAGCTCGCAATTACAGGAGCCCAGCTCGCAGCAACGAGAACATACAGAGTCTGGTCCGAAGGGAGATGGACCAACACCGTGCGCATCACGGTACTAGATCGACCCGAGAGGTCGCTAAGTGAGCTTTCAAAACTCAGATGAAATCACCTTTCTCAAGGGAAATAGAGGAAGAGGAAGCCCCTAAGAAATTTCTTATTCCAAGGTTCAAGATTTATGATGGTAAAACTGATCCCATTGATCACGTCAGGTAGTACAGGCAAGCCGTGACCCTCTGGAATCATCGAGACGCACTGATGTGCCGAATTGTTTCCTCGAGCTTGCATGACGTGGCGCAGAAATGGTTCGAAAGACTCCCCCACAGTTCCATCAGAAGCTTCAAGTCCCTGGCCGAACTCTATACGGACCGCTTCATTACTAGTAGCTCCCATCCTAAAAGGATGGATGCTTTCCTAACAATAAAAAAGATCCCTCAAGAGACCCTCCGAGACTACGCAAAGAGGTACTGGGAGTTATTCAACGAGGTCGAGGACTGATTGGAGTAAGTGAAGGTGGCCTCTTTCAAAATTGGGCTTCCCAATTCTTCCCTTCTGCACTAGTCCCTAACAAAGAAAGAGACCATGATCATCAACGACCTGATGGCTCGCATCGAGAAATATGCCAAGGTGGAGGATGTGACCTGCCTCAGCACAGGGGAAAATGGTCGAGCTAGGCTCACTGCCAAAGGCAATGACAAAGCTGAGAACCAGAAGAAAGGAGGAAAGAATGGGGGTAAGAATGGCTCCAAGAACGGAGGCAGCAAAGATGTGGCAAAAGCATTTCAGGCGGTCAACAGTGTCTTCAGAGAACCAATTTAAAAAATTCTCATAAAAATCAAAGACGAGCCATTTATTAAGTGTACCAGAAAGATGGGAGGAGATCCCTCAAAGAGAAATAACTGAACATTGCAAGGCTCTTAAGTCCCACCTCGAAGAGCTGGCCCAGTCTGAGCATCTGAACGAATTCGTGGAAAAGAAGGCAGAGAAAGTTGCTGCCCATAGGGAAGCAAGGCCTGACAACGTACTCGAAGATGACGTCGGCCATGAATTCGTAGTAATTCATGGGGCATCTGATGTGAAGTGGATTCAAGGGAATTCATCTCGAATGGAGGTAAAAAAGCTTACACCGGTGATGCAACCTTTTCAGATCGATCCAACGAAGACACAATCAGGAAAGCGTCGGTGAGCAGATGACATCGACTATAGTAAGCATATCATGTTCATAGATGAAGATCTGGTGGGAGTGAGAATCCCACATCATGATGCTTTGATCATTACTCTCAGGATAGTTAACTATGACATCGACAAGTTGCTCGTCAATCAAGGAAGCTCGTTCGAGGTAATATATCTTGACCTGTTCATAAAATTAAAGTTAAGCATCGCCGACCTAAAGGAAGTTACTGCCCCTTTAGTTGGCTTCGCTGAAAAAGTGAATATGCCATTGGGAAAGATCATGCTACCAGTTAGGGAAAGAAATGTCTCTAAGATGATTGAGTTTCTGGTAGTTGACATCGACTCGCCATACCAGGCTATCCTCGGCAGAGGATGGCTGCACGCAATGAAGGCAGTCTCCTCGACCTACCATCAGAAACTCAAATATGTGACCGAGCGAGGTGTAATGGAGATCCATGGTGATCAAGCGATGGAAAGAAGGTGCTTCATAGAATCCATCCACCCAAGACCAGAGAAGAAGGTCGACAATGTAATACCCCGTACTTTTGGCTATATTTATTTTTGGGATTAATTAATTAAATGCGTATTAATTGGAAATTAATCCGGGTTATAAATACTAATGAGATGCGAGTTGGTATTTGATTATGTGCATACATGTTTTGATATATGTATTTGGTATTATAAAAGTTGTCGTGAGATTTATATACGACATTTTAGAAATTTGCTTGAGACGCGTGGGACCGCTGCGTCACGGTGTAATAGTTTGATTATAAAAAGTGAATTTAAAATCTATAAACCGTATGGTCATTTTGAGTGCGCCAACGCGTCCGGAAGGGTCGAGATAGTCAGAAAACACTAGCCGGGGGTGTAGTTTGGATTCCGGGGTATTTTTAGGCCATACCGGCATCATAAAGGGTATTTTGGTAATTTTACTTTTTGAGGAATTAAAAGTGACGAAAATTGGGAGTTTTAATCTGATGTGGATTTAACCCACTAAGCCCATTAACCAAACCATATTAACCCATTAAGCTACGGAGGCTATCATTAGGTTTACAAATTTTCCCAAAGAAAACCCTAGCCACCTTAAGCCACCATTGGAGGAGAAGCTTGGAGAGAGGAAATTCTGCAGACACCAAACCAACACCAAAATCAGAAATGCAATCAAGGCAAGTGTTTTAATCACATTTAAATTCGTAGAATGTTTCTTCCATGTTAGAAAATTGATGAATTATAACTGTTCTTGAGAGATAATGAAAACCCATGTAGTTTGGAGCTTAGAACTTGAAAATATTGAGGGGAATTGCATGTAGAATGATAGGTAGATAATTATTCTCATGATATCTGTGATAGGAAGGAATTAAAATGGATTTATAGTGAGTTAATTCATGATTCAAAAGTTAGGGTTCATGTTCTTGAAATAATTGGGAAAAAGTGTAGAGATTTATATTTTGATTGATGTTAAAGAGATTTAATCCTTGAAAACATGTTAGGAGTTGACTTGAATATGTTTGGGATGAATTAGAGACCCTAAAACGTTGTTGGGATGAACTTTGGAAGAGATTAGGAGTGATAAAATGGATAAAAATGAGATGGGGAAAAATCTGGGACGAAACTGGCAGGTCGTTAGAAGCCCCTACCCAGGTCGTTCGAACGAACTCGTTCGAACGAGCTTCTAACGAGTTGACCAGTCGCTGCTAATGAAAAGAGATTTCGTTCGATATCTCGTTCGAACGAGATATCGTTAGAAGGTACAGTTCGTTCGAACGAACTGGAATCTCGTTCGAACAGCCTCATTCGAACGAGACTTCTAACGAGTTGACAGAGGAATCTCGTTCGAATAGTCTCGTTCGAACGAGACTTCTAACGAGTTGACAGTTTGGTCCTTTTTGGACTGTTTTGATTTTTGGAGTCCCGTAAACTTGTTCGAGGATATAGATAACCATCCTTTGATGATGTAAGGATAGATTTGGGACTTTTGGGTTATTAAGAGGAGTAAACTATATACGCGAGTTATATTAAATGGAGGGTTTGGGTTGAGACGTGAGTGTCTACTACGACGTGAGAAAATTATGGCGCGTATGATTATAAACCTGAATAGTATAAATTGTGATAATTATAGTTAGTAAGAGAATGCGATAAGTACTACGATTAAACTACGGTATTACTAAGACGTGTGTTTACTTAGTATTGGTATATGAATTGTGTGTATGACATACCTACCATACTTGCTATCACGGGAGGTTTGCGTTCGCTTAGGGCCCTCTAATCCTTGTGTTGCCCGGATTTAGACTGGTTACCTTGATGAACATAGGTCATAGAAAGACTTATTGGGATATTAATAAGTCCGCTGATCGTAGGAGCGTAGGTATGTGCGTGACCTATGTGATGTGACTGTGTTCGCCTCCATTATTTGTGATGTTGTTATCTGTGAACTATTCCTGAGAGATTCGGAATATGTAATCCTTATGTACGTGATGTACCGGGATGGATAGCAGAGTATGTGTGCACCGCAGCTTAGTTCTCGGGGTGCTTATACTGTATATTTATGATGTGAATGATATACACTTAATTAATGGGAACTTTCATGTTAATGTTGTGAATATAATTACGGTATTGTTTCGAGAATGTAACGAGTTAGCTGATGGTGATATATATATTGCATATTGAGCATCTGAGTTTATGTTAAACCCCTACTTAATTACGAGCGTTATAATGTTAATAGAACCGAGTAATATGGGTAGGACCTATGATAGTCTAGCTAGAGATGATGTCACTTAGCTAGTGGTTTGCGTCGTTATAGATGGGTACTTACGTTAGGAGTGCACAGTTAGACGAGAGGTGAGAATATCATGTGAGTGCACGTCCTAACATGTACTTTGCATTTAATGTTTTAAATGTTTTTAAAGCACTTGAAGGTTTTTAAAATATAACTCCACATTCGGGCTCTGACCCATTTGCTTTTCAAATATTTTTCTTGTAAAACCATTTTAGGTGCCCAGCCACAAGGACACCAAGCATAGGATACTCATTCAGGAGACGAGCTGTAGCTGTTTGTGGAAGCTACAGGGATTTGCTTGTAGACGCTTCTATCTTTTGGATTCCAGAGTCACGATCTATCAGTTGTAGGGCACGTTTCCCATTTCTATTTAGAGACATCTTTTACATTTCAGTTTTGTTTCAGACTTTGGCATGTATTATTTCAGTATTCAGTTTAGTTGTTTCAGTTGTGGGTTTGTAGTGAGGAGTTTTCCTCCAGATTTTATTTACATTATGTGATGGTTATTCGTTTTACTTCAGTATGGTGAATGGTGTTACTTATTTCTTCATTACACTTGTTGCGTGTTAATCAGACCTTAATTAAAATTTGGCAACTTACTTTTTAAATACTAGGTGGTTAGTAAAATTAAAATGTTTTCGACAATGATGCTATTAACTGAGCCAACTTTGCATTTTGAATTAATTTAATAAATGAGTAGCTATCAGGTATTTAATTAGTCGGGGTGTCACAGGTGGTATCAGAGCATCAGGTTCTAGTGTCCTTTAGGATCTGACGGCTTATTATATTTCCGCTACGTTTCTTTGATATAGAGCCCTATATTTTAGGACTGTTATACTCTTTTTGTGTATGCTTCGTTCTTCAGCTATTTTAAGTTTATAAATAGCGAACTTATAAACTTTGTTCTTATTTCAGATGCCTCCACGATGTACACGACGAGTTCCCAGGGATGCAATGCCCGAACCCCAGCTCGCTCCAGTTTAGGGCATGATGAACGCCGCTGAGGTTGCAGCTATAGTAGCCCAAGCGGTAAATGCCGCCATTGTCGTTATTCAGCAGGCACCACCGCAGGCGCCGGTTGCCGCGCCAGTATAGGTTAATGCATTCCCGTCTGCTTGGGAGCGTGTACGTGACGCTTTTCAGAAAGCGCATCCGCCAGAGTTTGCAGGTAGCTCAGATGTGGTAGTCTCGAGCCAATGGAGGAAGAATATGCAGAGGCACTTAAGGATGTATGAGTGCACGGATGTCCAGAAGAAGGTGCTAGCTACTTTCAAGATGGTTAGATCTGCACTACAGTGGTGGGAGTCTATTACCACCATGGAAGAGAGGGATACTCTCACGATTCAGGAGTTCTGGGTGCGGTTCGACCGCAAGTACTTTCCGTCAGCTGTTCATACGGAAATGAGGAGGAGATTGATGAGTCTGAAGAAGGAGGGCAAGTCTGTGGCCGAGTATGAGGCCGAATTCATGAATCTGTTGAATATCGTTCCAGATGAGATACCAACAGAGAAGATGAAGATTGAGAAGTTCACGGACGGATTGACTTGGAGGATCCGTCAGCATCTGCTAGGGAACCTATCATTGTCCACCTATTCTGATGTGGTTAACGCTGCATTGTTACACTGCCAGGACCACCGTTTTCATATGGCCGAGGGTAAGAGGTCGGGGGAGTCTAGCCATCAGGGCAGGACTGGAGGACATGGTGCCAGCGGGGCACAATCTGGTCAGGGCTCCCAGCAGGGGGATAATAAGAGGTTCCGGTCAGGGAACTACAGACAGGGACAGGGAGGTTTCCGTCAGGGCCATCAGGGTCCAAACGGCCATCAAGGCCAACAGGGGCAGAATGGGCAGCAGTTTCACCAGGGCCAGCAGGGCCAAGGGAGGAACGGTAACGGCCACCAGGGCCGGGGACAGCAGGGACAGAGAGGAGGGAACTTCCCAGGGAAGTGCTTTGTTTGTGGCAAGACTGGCCATAAGCGACAGGATTGTCCTGATAGGGCAGGGCCCCACAGCAGCAGCAGCAGGGTGCTCGCCAGGAGCCACAGAGGCCTATGTTTCCCGCCGCTCTCCCCGCACCGCCACAGATGGCAGCATTGCCACCCATTCCAGCAGTCCCAGCTCAGCAGGGGCAGCTACAGTATGGACGTGTCTACAACGTCCACCAGGCTGCAGTTCCACAGGCACCGCCCGCGATCGAGGGTACGTTTCCTATCCATGGCACTATGGGTCGGGTGTTATTTGATACGGGTGCTACACATTGTTTTATAGCTACACACTTCGCGAAAGCTTTAGGATTGTTAGCTATGGCAGAGGGCACAGTGACGTGTGTCGACTCACCATTGGGGAGTGGGTCACTTATTTTCTTTATATGCCGGGGAGTGGGGGTAGAGATTGGTGGTTTGGTATTACCTGTAGACATGTTAGTGTTAGACATGCATGTTCACGATGTGATTATTGGGATGGATTGGCTCGTAGCTTATAGGGCCATGATTTATTGCTTCAGCGGGAGCATTGTTTTGCCATTCCGGGACAAGAGATGTTTGTAGTAGCGATGCCTCGCCCAGAGGGAGGATCGACCGCCCATCTGTATTACATTAAGGAAGATACCTCTAAGGAGGTAGTGATTCCTTTAGATTCTATCCCAGTAGTCAGGGAGTATTCGGATGTGTTTCAGGAGATACCAGGCTTACCCCCAGTCGAGAGATAGACTTTGTTATAGATTTGCTACCGGGTACGAGACCTATAGCACGTGCACCGTACCGTATGGCTCCAGCTGAGATGAGGGAGTTACGGGATCAGATAGAGCAGCTGTTAGGTCATGGCTTTATTCGCAGGAGTACCTCACCTTGGGGCACTCCAGTTCTGTTTGTGAAGAAGAGGGACGATTCACTGAGATTGTGTGTGGACTACCGAGAGTTGAATAAGGTCACGATACGGAATAAGTATTCGTTGCCTCGAATCGATGACTTATTCGACCAGTTGAGATGAGATTCTTTCTTCTCGAAGATTGACTTAAGATCGGGATACCATCAGTTGTGTATCAGGGAGGAGGATGTCTCGAAGACTGCGTTCTTATCGAGATATGGTTCTTACGAGTTTCGGGTTATGCCTTTCTGCTTGACCAACGCTCCAGTTGTGTTTATGGACTTGATGAACAGGGTGTTCAGGGATTTCCTAGATCAGTTTGTCATTGTCTTCATCGATGATATTCTGGTTTACTCTCAGATAGAGGAAGTGCACGCCGAGCATTTGAGGCAGGCTTTGCAGACACTTCATCAGAACGAGTTGTATGCAAAATATGAGAAGTGCGGGTTTTGGCTGAAGGAAGTCCAGTTTTTGGGACATATCATTTCCGACCGGGGAATATCTGTTGATCCGGGGAAAGTATCAGGGGTGAGGGAGTGGGGACAGCCCACAACACCAACTGAAATTCGTAGTTTCTTGGGTCTAGCAGTATACTACAGGAGGTTTATTCGGGGCTTCTCAGAGATAGCAAGTCCTTTGACACATCTGACTCGTAAGGGTGTGCCATACATCTGGAGTGATGCCTGTCAGTTGGCATTCGATGAATTGAAGGACAAATTGACCTCAGCACCTGTGTTAGCATTGCCAAGACCGGGAGTTGAGTATTTGGTTTACACCGATGCGTCTTTGCAAGGGCTTGGAGGTGTATTACAGTAGGAGAGACAGGCCATAGCTTATGCTTCCCGTAAGCTTAATCCTCACGAGAAGAATTACCCCACGCATGATTTGGAGTTGGCGGCAGTGGTATTTGCCCTACGGATTTGGAGGGACTATCTTTTGGGGGAGAAGTTCTAACTGTTCACGGACCACAAGTCCCTACAGTACCTGTTCACGCAGAAGGAATTGAATATGCGGCAGCGTAGGTGGCTTGAGTTTGTGAAGGACTACCAGTTCGACATCCAGTACCACCCAGGAAAGGCTAACGTGGTAGCAGACGCGTTGAGCCGTAGGCCAGTAGATGAGGTGGCAGAGGTGTGGAAGGCTAAGTGGAAGGAATTGGGACACCAGGATGCAGTGGCCCGATCTTTCATGTCTGTGATGACCGTTACATTGCAGATTGTCACGAAGGTAGTACGGGCACATGCTAATGACTCGTTCTGTCAGGAGCAGATAGTTCGATTACTAGCAGAGGGAGACGAGTCCTATACCGTTAGCTCAGACGGGGGATTACGCTTCAATGGGAGATTGGTAGTTCCAGAAGGAGAGGAATTGCGACACGAGGTGATGGCAGAGTCGCACGGCTCACGGTTCGCGGTACATCCCGGAGGGGACAAAATGTACCAAGACATGAGACGGCAGTATTGGTGGAGGGGTATGAAGAGAGATATCGCTGAGTTTGTTTCGAAATGCGCCACTTGTCAGCTTGTAAAAGTGGATCATCAGAGACCGGCAGGATTGCTACAGCCATTGGAGGTCCCGGTGTGGATGTGGGAGAGCATATCCATGGACTTTATTACGGGGTTGCCTACGTCGCAGAGGGGTCACGACTCCGTTTGGGTAATTGTGGATAGGTTGTCCAAGGTCGCTCACTTTTTACCCGTAAGGACTGACTACACTACGGGACAGTATGCCCAGCTCTTCATTTAAGAGATTGTGAGACTTCACGGTGTGCCCCTAAATATCGTGTCTGACAGAGACAAGATATTTGTTTCGCGGTTTTGGGGAGAGTTTCCAGGAGGCCATGGGCACGGAATTGCGGTTGAGTACGGCTTATCACCCGCAGACCGATGGGCAGACAGAGCACACAAATCAGATGTTGGAGGACATGCTACGCATGTGCATTATTGACTTTGGGGGTGGATGGGAACAGTACCTTCCACTGGTGGAGTTTGCTTACAACAACTCCTATCAGTTCACTATTGGCATGGCTCCGTTTGAGGCATTGTACGGTAGGCCTTGTCGTTCCCCAGCATGTTGGTTAGAGGTGGGGGACAACAAACTGCTTGGGCCGGAAGTGATTCAGGATACTTCGGCAAGGATTGAGTTGATTCGGAGTCGCATTCGGGTAGCTCAAGACAGGCAGAAGAGTTATGCTGATGCGAAGAGATTTTTCAGAGAGTTCCAAGTGGGGGACCAGGTTTTGCTCAGGGTATCTCCTATGAAGGGGATTATGCGTTTCGGGAAGAAGGGGAAGTTGGCACCGAGGTATGTGGGGCCGTTTCCTATTATTGAGCGAATCGGACCGGTTGCGTATAAACTCGGGTTACCCGAGCATTTGCATCGGATTCACGATGTGTTTCATATTTCCTCGCTAAGGAAATACCTTAGAGATAATTTGGCTCATTCTCACATTGCTGTGGAGGACATCGATCTCCAGCCTGATAGCTCCTACGAGGAGGGGTCGATTGCTATTTTGGACCGAAGCGAGAGGAAACTGCGGTAAAAGATAGTTCCGTTAGTGCGTGTTCAGTGGCGACATCACAATGTCGAGGAGTCCACATGGCAGCGCGAGGATGAGATGCGCGAACGTTATCCAGAGTTGTTTTTAGCAGGTACTTTCTAGTTTCGAATTTCGGGACGAAATTTAGTTATTAGGGGAGAAGTATGTAATACCCCGTACTTTTGGCTATATTTATTTTTTGGGATTAATTAATTAAATGCGTATTAATTGGAAATTAATCCGAGTTATAAATACTAACGAGATGAGAGTTGGTATTTGATTATGTGCATACATGTTTTGATATATGTATTTGGTATTATAAAAGTTGTCTTGAGATTTATATACGACATTTTAGAAATTTTGTTGAGACGCGTGGGACCGCCGCGTCACGGTGTAATAGTTTGATTATAAAAAGTGAATTTAAAATCTATAAACCATATGGTCAATTTGAGTGCGCCAACGCGTCCGGAAGGGTCGAGATAGTCAGAAAACACTAGCCGGGGGTGTAGTTTGGATTCCGGGATATTTTTAGGCCATACTGGCATCATAAAGGGTATTTTGGTAATTTTACTTTTTGAGGAATTAAAAATGACGAAAATTGGGAGTTTTAATCTGATGTGGATTTAACCCACTAAGCCCATTAACCAAACCATATTAACCCATTAAGCTACGGAGGCTATCATTAGGTTTACAAATTTTCCCAAAGAAAACCCTAGCCACCTTAAGCCACCATTGGAGGAGAAGCTTGGAGAGAGGAAATTCTGCAGAAATCTTCACCAAACCAACACCAAAATCAAAAATCCAATCAAGGCAAGTGTTTTAATCACATTTAAATTCGTAGAATGTTTCTTCCATGTTAGAAAATTGATGAATTATAACTGTTCTTGAGAGATAATGAAAACCTATGTAGTTTGGAGCTTAGAACTTGAAAATATTGAGGGGAATTGCATGTAGAATGATAGGTAGATAATTATTCTCATGATATCTGTGATAGGAAGGAATTAAAATGGATTTATAGTGAGTTAATTCATGATTCAAAAGTTAGGGTTCATGTTCTTGAAATAATTGGGAAAAAGTGTAGAGATTTATATTTTGATTGATGTTAAAGAGATTTAATCCTTGAAAACATGTTAGGAGTTGACTTGAATATGTTTGGGATGAATTAGAGACCCTAAAACGTTGTTGGGATGAACTTTGGAAGAGATTAGGAGTGATAAAATGAATAAAAACGAGATGGGGAAAAATCTGGGACGAAACTGGCAGGTCGTTAGAAGCCCCTACCCAGGTCGTTCGAACGAACTCGTTCGAACGAGCTTCTAACGAGTTGACCAGTCGCTACTAACGAAAAGGGATTTCGTTTGATATATCATTCGAATGAGACATCGTTAGAAGGTACAGTTCGTTCGAACGAACTAGAATCTCGTTCGAACAGCCTCGTTCGAACGAGACTTCTAACGAGTTGACAGAGGAATCTCGTTCGAACGAGACTTCTAACGAGTTGACAGTTTGGTCCTTTTTGGACTGTTTTGATTTTTGGAGTCCCGTAAACTTGTTCGAGTGTATAGATAACCATCCTTTGATGATGTAAGGATAGATTTGGGACTTTTGGGTTATTAAGAGGAGTAAACTATATACGCGAGTTATATTAAATGGAGGGTTTGGGTTGAGACGTGAGTGTCTACTACGACGTGAGAAAATTATGGCGCGTATGATTATAAACCTGAATAGTATAAATTGTGATAATTATAGTTAGTAAGAGAATGCGATATGTACTACGATTAAACTACGGTATTACTAAGACGTGTTTTTACTTAGTATTGGTATATGAATTGTGTGTATGACATACCTACCATACTTGCTATCACGGGAGGTTTGCGTTCGCTTAGGGCCCTCTAATCCTTGTGTTGCCCGGATTTAGACTGGTTACCTTGATGAACATAGGTCATAGAAAGACTTATTGGGATATTAATAAGTCCGCTGATCGTAGGAGCGTAGGTATGTGCGTGACCTATGTGATGTGACTGTGTTCGCCTCCATTATTTGTGATGTTGTTATCTGTGAACTATTCCTGAGAGATTCGGAATATGTAATCCTTATGTACGTGATGTACCGGGATGGATAGCGGAGTATGTGTGCACCGCAGCTTAGTTCTCGGGGTGCTTATACTGTATATTTATGATGTGAATGATATACACTTAATTAATGGGAACCTTCATGTTAATGTTGTGAATAT
The DNA here is from genome assembly GCA_949130495.1 of Sambucus nigra. Taxonomy (NCBI): domain Eukaryota; kingdom Viridiplantae; phylum Streptophyta; class Magnoliopsida; order Dipsacales; family Adoxaceae; genus Sambucus; species Sambucus nigra. The sequence goes on along the minus strand of OX422213.1, from coordinate 211,821,364 downwards.
AATTACGGTATTGTTTCGAGAATGTAACGAGTTAGCTGATGGTGATATATATATTGCATATTGAGCATCTGAGTTTACGTTAAACCCTTACTTAATTACGAGCGTTATAATGTTAATAGAACCGAGTAATATGGGTAGGACCTATGATAGTCTAGCTAGAGATGATGTCACTTAGCTAGTGGTTTGCGTCGTTATAGATGGGTACTTACGTTAGCAGTGCACAATTAGACGAGAGGTGAGAATATCATGTGAGTGCACGTCCTAACATGTACTTTGCATTTAATGTTTTAAATGTTTTTAAAGCACTTGCAGGTTTTTAAAATATAACTCCACATTCGGGCTCTGACCCGTTTGCTTTTTAAATCTTTTTCTTGTAAAATCATTTTAGGTGCCCAGCCACAAGGACACCAGGCATAGGATACTCATTCAGGAGACGAGCTATAGCTGTTTGTGGAAGCTACAGGTATTTGCTTGTAGACGCTTCTATCTTTTGGATTCCAGAGTCACGATCTATCAGTTGTAGGGCACGTTGCCCATTTCTATTTAGAGACATCTTTTACATTTCAGTTTTGTTTCAGACTTTGGCATGTATTATTTCAGTATTCAGTTTAGTTGTTTCAGTTGTGGGTTTGTAGTGAGGAGTTTTCCTCCAGATTTTATTTACATTATGTGATGGTTATTCGTTTTACTTCAGTATGGTGAATGGTGTTACTTATTTCTTCATTACACTTGTTGCATGTTAATCAGACTTTAATTAAAATTTGGCAACTTACGTTTTAAATACTAGGTGGTTAGTAAAATTAAAATGTTTTCGACAGTGATGCTATTAACTGAGCCAACTTGGCATTTTGAATTAATTTAATAAAAGAGTAGCTACCCGGTATTTAATTAGTCGGGGTGTCACAGACAAGCCCAGCGAGAAAGTTAAAGAAGAAGAAGGTCTAATACCTTCGAAATAACAGTTAAAATACGAGAGGCCTGGAGTGGAGGAGACCAGGCTCCTCCCCTATGAACGGGTCATCGAAGACCTGGAGGAAGTTACTGCTAGAGATAACACCAATGACAGGATCTTCTTGATTGGAGCTTCTCTCATAGATCAGGAAAAGAAGGAGTTGACGACTGCTAAGAAGTAATGTAGACGTTTTCGCATGGGAACCATACGAGTTTCCTGGAATCGATCCTAGTATGGTTTTTCATTAGCTGCACGTCGAACCCCCCTTCAAACCAATCACACAGAAGGAACGACAAACTGCACTCGAGAAGGCAAAAGCCGTGGAAAAAGATGTTGAAAAATTGCTGGATACAGGATCCATACGGGAGGTCCAATTCCCCAAATGGTTATCCAACCCAGTAGTAGTTCCAAAGAGCAATAGGAAGTGGAGAGTCTACATCGACTTCACTGACCTTAACATGGCATGCCCTAAAGATAGTTTCCCTCTTCCAAAAATTGATCAACTAGTGGACGCCACAGCAGCTCACGAGAGATGAGTTTTCTGAACGCATACTCAGGGTATCATTAGATCCCCATGTACGCTCGAGACCAGGATAAGACAACATTCATCACCACCGTTGGATTTTACTGTTACAAGGTCATGCCCTTTGGGCTAAAAAACGCAGGGGTAACCTACTAACGGCTGGTCACCAAGATGTTCTGAAAGAGTCTAATGACCGTGTGATAATTGATTAACTTCGCAACTTTCTAATATAGCACACTTATTTAATTTGAGCCCCTTATCATGCATCTAAAGTGCAAGTGTCAACCCATAAACAAATAAAGTAAGCGACACACAGTTAGGGAAAAATCCCCGAAGGGAAAAACCTTTTATTTCTAGAACTTTGAAGAATTTACAAGACCATTGACTTACATATAACCTGATAATCTCCCACAAGTGTAATGCACAGTGTCTTCATCAAACCTTAAAAGCAACGACTAGAAATAGTGTCGGTTGGAATCTCCCGCACGAACTCCAGGTGGTCAGCAATGAAGAAGAGAGAAGGCTTCTCCATAAGGGTTGAACAATAACAAAATTGTGTTCTAGGGTTCCAAAAGATTCACAAAAGTAATTGGGATTTTTGTGTGTGAATCAAAAAGATGTTTGGCACATCAAAATTTGAAGTCTTGTTGTGTTTGTACTCTTAAAAACGTTTTCTCAAAGACTTGAAAAATATACCACCGAAATAGGTATATATATAGGAAAAATAAGTTGGTGGATAAAAAACTCAAGGAACTGATCGAGTTTGTCCCAGGCGGACCGTTCCGGCTAGGAGGCGGATCGGTCCGACCTCGGGTCGGTTCTTTTTAAAATAGTCGTTATCGGTTCTCTACTAGTCCGGGCTCTACTGGATCTTAAGTAAGGCGGATCGGTTCGGGAAGATGGAGGATCGGTCCGGTATAGAGGCGGACCGGTTCGGAGGTTAAAAAAAAATTAAAATTCTTTTAAAAGCCTCATTTTGCTTGAAAAAACTTACTTCTAATTTTTATAAAAAACATTTTATGAAAATTTCCCAATACTAAGTATGAACTTTAAGGAACTTAAAAACAAAACTTTACCAAGTTCATTCTCGCAGAGGTTATGATGTTGAAGACGCTTTGATATTCGGATCCGTTGATGTAGATGCAATCTTGAGTTTCTTCAACAGTGTAACGGCGTATGACATATAAATTGATAATGGACAAAAATGTCCTTACATGTTCAAGGACCAAATGGGAGACACCATGGAAGTCTACATCGACGATATGCTCGTCAAAAGCAGGAAGAAAGAAGACCACCTCTCAGACCTATCAAGAACCTTCAAAATCCTCAGGAAGTACCGAATGAAACTTAACGCAAGCAAGTGTTCTTTCGGTGTCCAGTCAGGAAAATTTCTTGGGCACTAGGTCAGTAAGAGAGGCATCGAGGCTATCCCAGATCAGATCGATGCAGTAAATAGGGTACAACCTCCTCGCACAATCCGGGACATACAAAAGCTCACCGGCATGCTCGCTACCTTGAACCGTTTTATCTCAAAATCCTCCAAGAAGTGCAAACCGTTCTTCCATCTCCTAAAGGGAAACAAAACAGTAGAATGGAATCAATATTGCTCGCGGGCATTAGACGATCTCAAGGCCTACCTTAGCTCACCACCACTGCTCGCCATACCCCAGGATACAAATTCCTTGTACTTATATCTCGCCGTATCCAAACACTTTGTCAGTTCTGTATTGATGTGTGAAAAAGCAGGAACCCAGCACCCAGTTTATTACGCGATTAAAACCTTCTTAGAGGCTGAGAAGAGGTACCTACCACTGGAGAAGCTCTCCTTTGCACTTGTAGTGGCTTCAAGGAAGTTGAAGCACTACTTTGAAGCTCACACTATCATCGTTCTTACGTCACACCCCCTTAAAGCAATCCTGATGAAAGGGGATTTATCGGGCAGACTGTCTAAATGGTCAGTCGAGCTCGAGCGATTTGACATCCAATTTTAACCAAGGAATGCAATCATAGGATAGGTCCTTGCAGATTTCATAGTCGAATTCACATGCGAGCAACCTCTCAAACAATTTCAACCTGTGAAGCAAAGAGAGAATCACACAACAGAGGGAGTCTGGAAATTGTTTGTTGATGGAGCCTCCAATTTAAAGGGGGCAGGAGTAGGCATTGTGCTTGTCACTCCAGAAGATACGATCCTCGAACAAGGAATCAGGCTTGGATTTGAAGCCTCCAACAACGAAGCAGAATATGAGGCTTTAATAGTCGGCCTCCAAAAGGCACATACTTTGGGGGCAAAGTAGTTAGACGTGTTCGGTGACTCATAATTAGTCTCCAATAAGATAAGTGGAGACTACAATGAGAGAGATGAAAGAATGGAAACCTACCTCGCCTCGGCAAAAGAGCTAATGGCTAGCTTCGAGGAAGTCAGTGTCCAGTAGTTTCCCAGAGGACAGAACAACCATGCTGATGCCCTAGCCGCCCTGAGTTCGGCAATAGATTCCAACTTAAAAAGAATAATACCCATAGACATCCGAGCATTAACCATAACAACGAGCTGCCAAGCGTGGAGCATGTGCTCCAAATTGAGTCAGCACCCAGCTGGATGGATCCTTTAAAGGACTATTTGAAGGATGGAGCACTTCCAGATAATAAGAAGACTGCTCACCATATAAGAGTAAAGGCTTCTCGCTTTCACTTATTTCCAGAGGGAAACCTATATAAGAGATCGTTCTCCGGTTCCTACCTTCAATTTTTTCACCCGAGGGATGTCGAACAAATTCTACATGAACTCCACGAGGGAATCTGTGGAGGCCATATTAGAGGAAGGTCATTAGCTTTTCGAGCAATGAAGGAAGGCTATTGGTGGCCATATATGCAAAGATACTCTGCAATGTATGTTCGCAAATGCAAAAAATGCCAAATTCATGCTCCCATGGTCCATCAACCCGCCAGCGATCTAAAATCACTTTCCAGCCCATGGACATTCGCCTAATGGGGAATGGACATCATAGGACCTCTTCCAACCGCTGCCGACAATCGCAAGTATCTATTGGTCATAACTGACTACTTCACCAAATGGATCGATGTAGAGCCACTGGCAAACATTCGAGATGCGGATATGATAAGATTCATATGGAAAAATATAATCACCCATTTTGGGATCCCTAGGACCATCATCACTGACAATGGAACGTAGTTCGAGAGCGTCTCCTTTCATAAATTCTGTAATGACCACGAAATCAGACACCATTTCAGCTCAGTGGCTTACCCTCAGAGTAATGGCCAGACCGAGGCTTCTAACAAAACGGTGATCGATGGGTTAAAGAAATGATTAGAACGAGCCAAAGGCGAATGGGTAAATGAACTACCGCATATTCTGTGGGCCTACCGTACTACCCTACGCCGAGCAATGGGGGAAACCCCATTCTCACTAACATATGGAATGGAAGCAATCATCCCATTGGAAGCAGGCTTACCCACTATGAGATCGACCCTTGTCGAACAGGGCCAGAATGATGTAGCATTGCTCGCTGAGCTTGACATAGCCGACGAACGCCGAGAGCTTGCCTTAGTGAAACTAGCGAGCTACCAGCAACAACTTGCAAAGCATTATAACAAGAGGGTCAACCACGGACATTCCGAGTTGGGGTCTATGTCCTAAGTAAAGTCTTGGGTAGCACAGTAAAACCATCAGACGACAAGTTAGGGTCAAACTGGGAAGGACCATTCAAGATAATAAGAGATGATCTGCGAGGAGCCTATCACTTAGAAACGCTGGAAGGCAGAGAGATACCTCGAGCATAGAATGCAGCCAATCTTAAGAAATTCTATTTTTAAATTCTTCTTTTGCATTGTACTTATGAGACTGGAATCTCATTTCCTTATAATTAATAAAAGTTGTTTAGCGGTTGCATTCTACGAAGTATCAGTTAACTAGTATATGAACTTTATGACTCACACACCTTTTCCAAGTGACAGGCACACTAATCATTACACCATAGCAGGGAAATCACCCTCCTCAGGTTTTCGTTGTGAAACACGAAAAACCTCTTAGCATTTCCCCTGGTAATATATGAAGCCCTACAGGAGATCCTTAGGCAATATGGCTAACTCATAATTGGTGGCCAAACAATGTTTGGTTAACAAAATCCTGATCGGATAGAGCATCCAACACCAGGTGTGTCCTCGCCAATTGCCACACTTAGGCCTAAGGAAGTGTGACGACATGACCTAAAAGGTAAAGTGGGGAAGAATGGTATCCTACAAGCATACTGGATTGGAGTTACACTCACTTGACAACACAAACTTACAAATCTAATCAGCCAAGAGAGGCCCAAGATTATTGAGCAAAGTCTAAAAGATGTGGAAAATATACAACACTTGTTTAATCGGAAAATTCTCCAGAACATAAACTTTATATTACTTCATCACATTTACAACAAATACAACTCATGTTTAGTCGGTGAGCTCACCCAAAATATCAACATTACATTAGAGTGGCAAAATATCAATGAGGTCAAGGCCTCTAAACGAGATAATCAGCCACTTGGGCTCTTCAACCATCGTCGGGATGGGGAACTAACTCCTCATTGACTTTATTCACATCCGACTCCAATAGATGTCAAGGGATCGATAGGGATCCACTGATCATCTATCCGAAAGGGATTAGACATTATAGTGGAAGGAGAGATCTCATGACGATACCAGAGCACTGAGTTCCTTTGGACTTGCAGCTCCTTCAGGGCACTCAACCAGCCCCTGATAACGGCGAGCTCTTCAAACTCTGTTAGCCTTATCGGGGCATCTAGCCAACCTTGGTCATAACCATCGGCCCATACTTGTCGAGGTACTCTCTTAAATAGATGCCTCAGCCGAGTGATGTCCCTTTTAAGCCCACCAATAATCACATATGCTCGTTGGACATCACTACGGGGCTCTTCCATTTCCCTAGCTGAATTCCTTGTGTTTGTGCCAGCTCGCAGAACAGTCAGTGGGGTAGAACCTCGCAGCACCAAAGGAACATCGCTTGGTCCAGCTCCAGCTCGTGACAAGGAGGCACCTCGTAATACTGCAGGAGCGATGCTCGATGCATGCTCCATGAGTCGCGAGACTTCCTTCCTCAAAGCCTCATTCTCTTGCTGAAGAATTTCTCCAACCTAGTTGATCTCAGAAGCATCTAGAAGCCTTTCTCTCAGAGTATTCACCTCTTCTTGGATTGAGGCACCAACTTCCTCCATCTCTTGGAGCCTATCTTTCAGTTTAACGACGAGCTCAGTCTGCTCTATGAAATGCTTGTTCCTCAATCGCAGTGATTTGCAAATCCTCACAAAGGTATGATGAACCTCAGAACTTACATCAGGACCAAGCATTCTTCCTAATTGAGAAGTGGCTGGTATATAATCATAAATACCAATCAACTACAAGCAAGAAAAGAGCAATTAAAGATAGAATTATTCAGTACACTAAAGGAAAAGTCTTCTCATTTCATTCATGCGAAAAATATCAGAGTACATTGAAAAAGCAGAAAGGAAAATTACAAAAAAAAATAAATAAGAATAACCCTAAGGGCTCCCTGATATTCCAAGATTTAACTAACTCTGAAAGCCGAACCTCGCTGAAGAAAAAACAGGAGAGAGTCAGAAAGATCACACATTAATAAAGAAATTGAAAGGGCAGAGCAAATACTACCTATATACTCTTCCCCATAAAAGGGAACAGTAAACCTATCAGACCTCGACCCCTCAGTCTGGGGGGAGAACTGCCAATTCCTAGCAAGAAAGCCATCTTGCCAGTAATCCTTGTGGGAATCAGGTAGGTTTACTACCAATACCCTATCAGGACTCCTGGCTTTGAGATAACGAACACCAGAGCTAGTTCGACAAAAGGAATAGCAAAAACAGACTTCGGTGAGCCCTAATTTAGTGCCATAAAGTTAATTTATTCTATGGACGCCATTGATTATCTTCCATACATTGGGCGAACACTGTGCAGGAGCAATGTTGAAATAACCAAAGAAATGCAAGAATAAATTGTTTTGAGGAAAAGTAGGCCCCCTTGAGAAAGCAACAACACGTGAATCCAATGAGCACCCTCTATCTCTCTAACATTTATAGGAAGAGAGGCGCACTCAATCTCTACCCACTCTGGGATATTGTAAAATTTCCTAAACTCCGACACTGATCTATTACCTATCTTTACCATTTGTAAACCCTAAACTATAAATTCAAAGAAAACACAGAGAGAAAGCAAAGGAGACTTACGAGATGAGAGTTTGACTTGGATAATGCAAGATCACAAGCTCAAACGATGAGGGAGATCGAAAGTGAGGAAAATGAATACCTGAAGAAGAGGGCACAAATTGCTAAAACTCGTAGAAGATTCGCAGAAGATAGAAGAACACTATGAAGCTTGAAACGAAAACTACGAAACGTTGCCCAAAATGACTTTTAAATGTTGCTAATCATCGCGCATAAGACACGAAGAAACTTTCGCCTAATTCAGTCCTCAAACTTTGGGAAGAGTTACACGATACACAAAAGAGCCATTATGACAAATCATTTAAATTTATTGAGCCCAAATTATGGCCCAACAAACTTAGGGGCAATTGTGGGTACACGAATTTGGAATAACGGGCCTGGACGAGTAGCCTAGTTAAAACGGCCCAAAGTCCAAACCCTTCGCACCTTAACATTAATTCAGTTATGACTTAGTCTTCTCCCATTTCCTCGAATAGATGTGTTCCAAGAGAAGATGGTAAACGTGGGGGAGTCCAACACCCCCACTCCTTGAAGACAAACATGTATATAATGAACCCTAGGTCTGGGCCATAAGTCACGCATTGTATTCTTTGTAAACACTCCCCGGAGTATATAAAAATAATACTGACTGCACCACTGTGGACGTAGGCATTCTTGCTGAACCAAGTACATCTCCTGTTGTGTGATTGACATTTTGTCTTCCATATTTTGTTTGGTGATTGCGCTTCTCTTATTTATTTGTGTTGAATAATAATTGTCACCACATGGAACTTTATAACGGTAATGAGTTGTTTTAAATAACGTAAGAAATCTTAAAGAGAATGATTTCCTAAAAGTTAATATCATAACCTTGCTTTTCACATGATAAAACCTTATGGAGAATCAGATAGAGAAATTGATGAGATTTATTAGTACGGTAGGCGTGCACACTAGATGAGCGGTGAGAATTCTCAAGAGAGTGTCGCATACTAATATGGTTGTTGCCTTAGCAGGTAAGCATTTTAAATACTTGTTAAACTAATTTTAAACTGTTTTACACTCGGGATTCGACTCGTTTCCTGTTATCTCTTTTCTCTTATATATATATATATATGTGTATATATTTCAGGGGCCTAGCCACAGGGGCGTTTTGCGTAGATTCTTTGGACCGGACGCGCTTCAGCTTATGTGGAAGTTGCAGGACATTGCTTAGACGACCTCGATGCTGAATCTACTCTCATTTTAGTTCTGATTAGTTAGGGCATGTGTCGCCCATTTCCTTATTCAGTTGGATTTGTTAGAGATTATGTTCATTTACCTTTAGCATTTTTACTCTTTGGGATTTAATTACTGTCAAGATGGTTTTCCTTTGTAGTTTTAAAGTTGGTATTGGATTATTTGAATGATTAAATTTATGGGTGTTTATTTTCAGTCTTAATAATTGTGTGAATCTTAAACTGTTACTTAATAAAGGATTTCGTAATTGGATTTAATAAATGGAGACAATGTTTTAAATAGTTTTGACACTTAGCTTAATTATTTAGGGTGTTTAAATTGGAAAGTTTATTTTGCGACAGTGATGCTAAGAATGAAGCAACCGTTCACCTTAATTATAATTTAATAAAGGACTCATCACCAGGTATTTAATTAGGAGGGGTGTTACAGATCCATCCTCCTTAAGATTATAATAGACTTTAGTAGGAGGTCTCCTTTCGACCTAAGCCCCCTTTGATTGCGATCCGTTCAACAATAACCCTTACAAATATGAGCGTAAGATTTTCTACAAAACTAGGATAAATTTTTGGGATGCAACTAAATTAGACTTATCTTATCCTTATGAGGACACCCCTTTTGGAAGAATTGGAATTTATATCCTATCCCTTAAATAAATTATTATTTTCTTGACTCCAAATTTCTTAACATATTGCACATGTTGTCAAAATTCTTAGAATGCCATATTTTCTCTTCAACTTTACCCATTGATCCATTTGCAAAAAATTGAACCTAGGCAATTATATTTCATAACTAGATTAAATTTTTAAGCAAATAATTTACAAATGTATGGATAAAGGTTGTTATCATGAAATAAATGATCAAGGGTTTTAATTTTGGCATCAACACAACATCTACATTTAGAAACTAAAAAAATTCCCTCCTTATGACATTCAAATCTAGTGGGATCCCATTATGAACAATATTTTAGAAAAAAACCTTAGTTTAGGAAGAATCCACTTGTTTTAAACCAACTTTGACGAAACTATTAGATGATGAAGTCTATTAACCTCTAAACAACTGGAAGAAGAGAAAAATACATTGTAGCTTGACCATACTAAGATGTTATTTTCACCCTTTTTGATGTAGTCTTTGCTGTCAAGAATGTATAGCACCATGTTATGAGGAATGGAGGGATAAATTGTGCTTAAGAAATTAGTCTTGGACACCGTCTCTTTAAAATTTATGAGGGTATTTATGATAATACCATAAGGGAGTAGTTAATCGAATCATTTGTCATGACGGTAAGAAGTGCTCCTTGATCCTAATACCTAATTACTGTAAATGAAAACCATTGAAGTTGAACTTAAACATTCTTTCGAACATAATATGCATGATAGGGAGACTTATTATATAATACATCACGAAAAATCCATACTTTTCCTAAAAACTTTGGCCCAAAAATAATCCCCTTACACATAAACCCTTGTAAGGTTATAGTGAAGGACCTAAAGATTTTATTCCTAAACCTTCTTCATCTAAAGGATTGTTGTGCGGATACTCACTCGATAGAGCGATTCATGCATGCACAAGATCCATGATTATGAATAACCCAAGAGATAACAAGAAAATACAATCCAAATGCAAAGTAATGATAAAGTAAGACAAAATATACGAGAAAAGTGCAAGACACGATCTACGTGATTCATTAACATGGATACGTCTCCGAATGATGACTTCCTTTCTTTGATTCCATATTAGCAAGGGTAAAAGCTCTCACAGGATCACAAATCCTCTCAATGCATATAACAAAAGTAAATGAGATGAAAAAGTTATAATGACCCGAACCGGATTTATGGATTACCTGTGAGTCAATCCGATCTGAATGAGACGTTAGGTGTCAAGTGCAATTGGACAACCTTGAAAATATTGCTAGTCTAGTTTTATTTTTAAATTAACGTTTTACTTGTTTAGCATGCAAGTTCGATTTCGAGATATACTATGTGCAAGACCAATGGGAGGAACCCGAGTCCAAGTAAACAAAGCTACTTAACGTAAAATGAATAAAATACACTTATGTGAATAACGCCCTTAAAATACGAAACCGCACCCAACCCGCCGTAACAAAGCGAGGGTGTGAGCCTATGCCCAGTGGGAATATATAAGCAATATAGAAATGAACGGTAGTAAAGAATACTTATACACTACAATTACATGCATGTGAATATATATATATATACATATATATATATACATACATACATATATATATATATATATATATATATATATATACACACACACACACACACATTCGATGCATTAACCTATTTCTTCCAAAACTTTACTCATCTAGATTAATTTACGTTAATCTTGAAAGGACTTTCTTTTTTCGTAATTAGGGTTCTCACTTAGTTTAACACGCCCGGTTAGACACATGTATCCATTACACTTAATTTATTCCAACTCATTCCTTTATCGGAATCACTCCTGTTTTATTCATTTAAACATACATCAATATGTTCATTGAAAAGTATCATTTCAGCGAACAGATTCATCATTTCAGGAAATACTTGTTCATTATCTGAAACCCTTTCAATACATACATACACAATACATGGATTCAACAACCTAGGTTACTTGACCATCATTTACCCATTTCTGGGTACCCTTAACCTCAACTTATGGACATTAATAGATTTTCACATTTGCTCGTTCATTTCACATTTACCGTAAAATTATTATATTCATTCAAGTTAGGTTGTATCAATACATCTACCACACAACTCATTTCCTGACATGTTCCTTTTTCATTTATTTTTTCTTGAAATCTTCCTGTTTATCGCATACTTACACGGGCTCCACACCGACGGCTATGCACACTATATGCTCTGGCCAGTGATTTAGGTCTTTTCACCCAAGGGCTCTGGTTCCTTCTTGCTTATTCCCGATTGCATCCGAGTATTTATTAATGTGTTTAACATTTTACACATGTCCACATTATTCTACTTCTTTACTTTTACACGGCCGAAGCCAAAACCTGAACTTAACCGTCCATTTTTCCATTAATACTGGGAAAATTATTTCTTTTCTTCTTAAGTCCCTTATCAAGCTCACGTGATTTATACTAGATTCATTCACACTTTAGGACTTAATTCATTTTCACACTTATTAGCGTAAATACATTCTTTAACATTTGTATTCCATAAAAATGTTCCACTTTAAGTAAATTACCAACTTACCCTTTATTCGCCAAACTTGCAAATTAATCTTTTAACAAGTGCTAGTTCTAAAAAATTGTCATTAAGTTTTCAACTTAATATTAAAAAAAATTAGCCGTCTTAACACTCATTTAACACCGCACCTTTACCCAACTTTTACACTTAATGCTTTAACACCTTCCACGTAGCATAGCACCTTTACACAAATATACTTTTTCTTTCTATGATATTAACAACACAAAAGTTGTTTTTATCAATTCCTTTGAACTCAACAATGCCCATTCTTCATAAGTCTCCATTTGGCAAGAAACTAAAAATATTTATTTTATAAATATTTCAACAACATTAATATCATTCCGGATTTTTATTTCATAAATATGTCCATTATTTCCTTATGTTATAGATTCGTCAAATAACATTTTTATTCCATAAAAATGTTGGTTATTTCATTTTTTACTAGAAATACACCAAAATATCATCACACATTTTTATTTCATAAAAATGTCTATTTTCAGATTTAATAGAAAACACACTACAATAATAATTTCTAGCATTTTTGCTCCATAAAAATGACTATTTTCAGATTTAATGGAAAATACACAACAATAATATTCTCTAGCATTTTTACTCCATAAAAATGACTGCTTTCATATTTAATGGAAAATACAAAACAATAATATTCTCTAGCATTTTTACTTCATAAAAATGACTATTTTCAGTTTACTAAGAACACACATCATTTCTTTTAACCGTACTCTTAATTATACACAACAATAAAACTACAATATTTATCCAATAAAGTTTCAACTGTAATAAGAATATATTATCCACCTAAATAGTCTCAAGGATGGTGGTGGTGATGGTGAAGATGGATGATTCCCCCACCTCCAAAGGTCGCCCTAAAAGGAGTCACAAAAGCTCCACCAAACAGACCTCCATGAAAGCTCCAGCACGCTCCATTAAAACCCTCTTCAAATACCCCCAATAATATACTCATCTGCTTTCCAAGAATATCCCCTCTCAATACCCATTAAAATTCCTCCGATAATGCCTCTTTATTTTGTGGCACTATTTCATCAATGGAAATAACTAACTATTTAATGGTGTGGTTATGATCGTTACACTATTTGTCTCAAGAATTGGAGGACATCTCACTCTCTCTCTCTCTCTATCTCTCTCACACATAGCGTAGCAGTGAAAGGTTTACAAAATAAGGGATTTCATTCTACCAAAATCTTCCCATATCTGATGTTGAATCTCTCATGAGCCGATAACACATAACCATCTATGGTCACATCCTCTCTCTCTCTCTCTCTCTCTCTCTCTCTTTTCCTAATGTTTAAGTTGTCAGTCCACATCTTTATAACACAAATATAACATGTGTTCCGTCCATTAGCTCCACGTATTTGTATGAAATATTAGGTCCACCGATAAGATCTTGGCAGTAACAAGGAAAGGCTAACATCTTCCTGATCGTTCGAGCAATGAACCAGTCATTCCAATGATAGCCTTTAGTTTATCGAACTACGACTAAGTCGTTCTAGCTATGGGGTTCTCCTTGGTTGCCATATTTTGTCCACTACCTCCTTACCTCAAACAGGGCACCGATTCAGCATAATTAAAGGGTTCGGGCTTTTTAAAGGATAATTCTCCCTTTTTTTTATTAATGTAAACTCCATAATTCTAATATTTATTTATATAATGCAATTTGGTACCCACAAATCCCTATAATTATAATTTATTTCTCTACTTATGAATTCCGTAAATAATTAAATTAATTTATCATGGCGGGTATTACAAACTTCCCTCCTTGGGGAATTTTGTCCTCAAAATTCTTGACTTATTACAACTTGTAATCCGGCTATTTACAACTAGTTTCCAATCCTAGGGCATTCTTAACATTATGGTCTAATACTTAAAGGCTTCAATTTCATCAATCATCAATATTAATCCAATTATAGCTAACCCTAAGGTCTTATTGCTAATTCTCGAGCATGCCTAAAATATTTATCTAAACAAGACTCCGGGATGTTCGATATCCACCCAAATACTATCATCACCAATGAACTTATCACCATGTATTGTTTCTATGTTAGGATTCACAACTTATGTTTCCTCAAACAATTCTTAGATCACATCTAGTCTAGGCTGAAACAACCTCAAAAATTATAATTGCACACCGGTGATTGCTAAAACTGATGCCTTATCACATGGGTGTATCCAACCGATATCTCCTACGGGATCTTTATGCTAACCCAGAGTCATATTAGGTTCTGCAACACGATTATACACGAGCGATCACACCCTAAATTTGTAGAACTCTTAACAGAGTGCAATGCTAATACAAATCGTTTCATCAAATACTAACACTCACAATATTCAGAAGTCATAGTCTTGGGACATGCGACCAAGTCGCAATAAACTCTATCGATGAACTATCTAAGTATGTTAACCTAAGGCAATTAAGCAAGATATGCAAACCGCATGCAATAAGTGTGAGGCCACATGTACACCCAAATAAGTGTAGAACAAAAGGGTTTTTGAGGGAGAGCGCACACATACACCGTGACACATCAGCCACAACTATCCTAACTTGTATCACAACTGAGCTTATGTAGCGCTATACCGAGTCATAACTAATCAACATCCTCCCATTACTAGGATTGAGAAGGCACAAGTAATGCAACAAGTCAGGCGACTACTTAAGACAAACAGAAACAACCGAATTATGATAATGAATCGTACCACATGAAGGACGAACCCACAACGTACACTCGAAGTCTCTAACCCTTATCGATACCTATTTAAGCACCTTAGCCTTTCAACATACCCTGGCTTGGCCTCTTACTCTAGACGAGTTGAAACAATGTATCACTCATCCGTGCTGAACAAACGGAATGAAAAAACTAATTTCTTTGGAAAGCTGAAACGGTATGCTTCCCTCCTTAGGACTAATGCCAAATTCCTACCGTTGGCAAGTACAACCAACCAACCAAATTAATTTACATTCCTTCAACACTTATCTCTAGTCACTGACCCATAATACCTAGGCTTTCATAATTCTTACTTGTGATAATCTATCCTCCTTTTTCGAGATCACTCTCATCAAGTGGGATACCACGCTCACCTAGTTCCACATATTCAACTCACAAACCATTGCTACAACTCTCAGCAAAGTCTACATGATCCCCAAATTTAATCACTATAATAGCACCTTAAACTCTCAAGCATTACCCATGCCTAAGACCTAAGGATTTACCTCATCATAGTTATTACTAACCATACAGGTATCACACTTAGGTGGTATAAGCAAATCTAACACTTCATTCTGAAGGCTATCTCTAAAAACCATATCGGACATCATCGTGTCCTAAGTCTCCCGAGTGCACCACCTATACTTGCTCCACCTATTTTCAAATATATCCTCGAAGGTCATATCATGACACATCTCTATAATAAGTCGTAACACCAACTCCAAGGCACTGCCACAAATTGACATGATCTAACAATACTATAGTCATGAATGGTCTACTATCACTTATGCAAACTTCAATACAATAACGACTCCTAATGTCTAACGGGATACAACTTAAAATTCAATTATTTCTCTAAAAAACTTACACATCTATTACAAGAACCCACAAGTCGCACCATGATCTATGCTACACACCGTTAAATTTACCACCACGAAACACATATCACCACAAGAACTTCGATGAAACAATGTTTTCTAAAGGTTTCTAGGGAAGGCACTATTTTCATTGTGACACACACTACAGGACCTCAATTCACTAATTAGGGAATGACTATCACTTGCATTAATATCTCATCGGATAAACCTTAGTGTATATTGATAGGCAAGGTTTTACCACGGCGCGAGATTCACCTACGCACCGATCGTTTTGAATTCGGCTCACCTGAACTATACAAAAACCAAAACTTATGACTACACTCAATGGGTGAGTATAGAGGCCAAGTTCGGGTATCGAAAGATCCACAGAGACGAGAAGCTAGAATTTATAAGGTTTAATATTCCTAAATAAAAGTGTAAAAGATAAATAACAACAAAAAGGAAAAGACGCGAAAAAGGAAAATATTAATCTAGGCTAGTGTATTGAAACTAGATTAACAAAGCGGATAAAACTATATGTTTCGTCGAATATCCCTCACCCGAGTTAATTAGTATAAAATGGTTACATGGGTCGACGAGTAATTACAAATACGTCTCGTTTCGACAGTTAATTGAACCAAGGGTTATCACGCCCCTAAATCCGCATAAAAGCCTAATACGATTTTGACATCAACAAATACCCCGGAAATTACACACGCAAGGCTGTAAGCACAAAAGATGCATGCTATGTCCCGTCAAATCTCCTAGGCGTAATAACTAGGACAACACACCCGAAATAGACCCATAAGCACCATCACCAAAGCCAAGCAACACGTCAACTCGAGCGAGTTCCATCAAACAGAACCTAGGCTAAATTAGCTAGAAAGCATATTAAAAACGCAGTAAATAAATGCGGTAAATAAACGCAATAACTCTACACTAGAAAGAAACTAAATCAAAGCATGTAAACCTAATTATGAAAGCATGTAAATCTAAGTAACAAAGAAAGAATAAAGGAAATACAACTATATTAATGGAAAGGGAAGATGAATAGTGCAACTTACAACCCAATTGGGTGTCAAACCAAGAAGAATTGAAGAAGAACTCTCCAAAACACTCAAAACCTAAGCGAAACTAAACTAAAATCGATTATTTTACAAGATGAAACCAAAATTGGTTTATATAGTAAGTTACAAAAGAAATAAAGGAAAAAAAAGGAAAAGATATCAAAATATCTGGTAATCGCGGTCGACTGATTGCATGGGGGTGGTCGACCGCGCCTTCTTGTAAAAGTGCACTATCTCCTTTCCACGGTAAAATGCCAAACCGCGGTCGGTCGACACTCTGTTTTATGCAATTCTTTAGTCCATGAAGAGGGGGGAAAGGTCCATTACAGAAACGACCATAACTTCATCGTCCAGACTCAGAATCGCCCACCGTTTGCAGCCACGTGAAGATTGCTCAACGAACTACACATCCGTGGAAATTACATGAGACGAAGATGAAATGTGGATTGACTAAAATGCCCTTGAAGTAACGTCCGACGATGGAACTTCTCCGAAATGCAACGGATCCTCACGTTTAGCGTTCTAATACATACAAAAGCACAATTAATCCCTGCAAAGCATGTATTTATCCAAATCCAAGGTTGTCTGGTTCATGAGAATAAATATAGGCATTAAGGACCGTAAAGGTGATAGAATGCATAAAGATAAAGGGCAAAAATATGCAATATTTGATACGAATAACACCCGTAACTTAAACATTGCTAGTCCCTAGTAATGAAACAAACAAAACCAGTCTACAGAAGGTAGTACAAGACGTATATATGCATCGAAATATAAATGCCACTTTCGTAGGGAACACGATTGCATTTAGCATATGCAATAAGCCATTAAACCCCTAGGTTACCCTAGTGTACGAGTGTCATCTCGTGAAGGTTTTAGGGATGATACCCACAAACATCAAATGATTTCCTCAAAATATGCTCAAACCAACATGCGACAAGCCCAACAAAAGCAAAAAATATTTCATACGCATTATTAGCAAAGTGAACGGATTCAAACAAAAATCCGAATCATTAACATTATAGAATGCACCTTATAGAATCGAAACCTTAAAATGTGGGAGGGGACCGTGCACATGCAAAGCGTGATTTGGCAAAAACTTATATAAACCGGATAAACATTAAAGCAAGCATGCATTTAATCCTTACAGGCATTACACTCATCAAGTGAAATCACTCGAAACAGGGAGTTAACACACGGGACATGCGGGTGAAAAGAGTAAATGTAAATGGAAACTAGGCCGCACACATATCACAAATGAAGAACACTATATATCAAATGAAAAACTGTAATCTCAATGAAAGATCCTGCTCATTAAAAGAGGCAAAATGTATTTTCACAGATTATCAAAACTATTTCAACTTTTAAATTAAATACACTCTAAGATCACATAGGACTTGATAGGGTTGTATGTAGGCTAGGCTAGGGTAAGAAATGAAGGATGTAAGTATGTACGGATTCAAAGTGTTCGGAATGAAAACTCGGGATAATGGGAGAATGCGGACAATAGCAAAATTGGAAAATGATTTCCAAACAAGCATTAGATATATCATCGGAGAGTAATAAAAGCTTATTGAACTATATAAATAACATTTACAACTTTCTCTTTCTTTTAATTTCTTTTTTTTCTCATTTTTTTCTTTTGTTTTCTTTTGCTTTTTTTCTTTCACATCTCGTTTCTTTACTTATTTCACTCTCACATGCCTAAATTGCAACCGCAACACAACAGCAACATTCAATCCCAAGCAACATTCCAAACAAAGGTATGGAAGGTAATATGTATCGTATATAACTCCAATGTGGAGTTGGTTATGGGATTGGGGTTACGAAACAAAAGGCTAATGTTTAGGCTCAAAGGAGTTGACGAGGGTAAACAAATAAGGTGAGATCAAGGCTAATATGGGTGATATAACAAAGAATGCCTATGATCATTTCACAAAGTTTACGCAATTCCAGAGTCAAAACAAACTTTGAAAATCATGCTCAAGTAACAAATTTCAAGTATGAACTCAATTAATGAACGGTCAAATGAAAGAATAGATAGATTACCGACGCATTCAACGTTTTCAAAGAGGAAAGAATAGTGTATACACTCAGAAATGAAGAAAGGCACACAGCTTACTTGGTGTAAGTATATACAATGCAACAAAAGATTACTGAGTTATAAAAATCTTAAACCAAATTAATATAACGATAAAAGTGCATGTGCTCATGGGATTAAAGTTTAATTCATGAAGTTATTCATAATATCAATCATCAGGACTAAAGTCTAATAACTTCTAAAATCGAGAACATGCATCGTTGAGTTGTCTGTTGGACCGGTCATTTATTGAAATTTATCATCGGAAACGAAGGCAAAATGCCCAAAAAAGGAGAAAAAAGAAAGAAAATCTTTTTGAAAATTTTGAATTTTTCAAAGAAAAACATACTAAGTAACTAACATGTGAGCAAAAACATGGACTAAATAAAGAAATGGATAGAATATCCCACACCCCCTAACTTAAAACTTGACATTGCCCTCAATGTGAATTAAGAACCAAGTTAAAGAGAGGAAAATAACGATATTACCCAAAACTGGAGCGATCAATCTACAAAACAAGTTAGTACCGAGCATAGCGAAAACAAGTAACAAAAAGTTAACTAATTACATTAGGCTAAATTAAAAAGGGAAGAAAAGATAAAAAGAAAGAAAGAATAAAAAGCTAACTATATACAACCTACTATTTGGGCTTCACACTAACTATACACTAAAAGTCTAAATAGTTGAGGGTCCACCAAAAAATGATTTGACTTTGGAGGATAACTGGTGTACCCTCACACTCAAGCATGCCTTCCGAAAAATACGGATTCCGTTTGAATAACAGAAGGCATGTGTAGGTGGAAGAAATGAATCATAACCAATTAAAAGTTTGGGAGGGACGACGAGGGATTTGGATTGAACGGGTGACAAAAACATGTCGGGACTGAGAAAAGCAGAATATCCTCCCAAGGATTCTGAAATTGGAATGGGAGGTGGCGTACACAAAGGCAAAGATGCAATTATGGGAGGCGACTCAAGCAAGTACTCCTCATCGGAGAAAAGGTTTAAAACATTAAAGTTTGAAACCGAATCATCAGGTACTTGTGAAGGTGTGATAACAGAGAATGAAAATGGGGAGGAAAGAAATTCAAACTCACAAGATGAATCATTATCGCATGAAGATTGAGTTTCGAAGGAAATAACATCATTTTCAATGAAATGTTCTTCTTTGGGGGCCAAAGAAGAAATTATTTCATTGCAAATAGATATTACGTCATTTTCATCCTCACTTTCAATATCTATTACGCAATGGGAAAAGTCGACAATGATTTGTTCCAAAGTAGGCACAAAGTCCTCATTTGGTTCAAAACATTCCTCGACTTCAAAAGTCTCAGAAAAAAAATCGTCGTTGGATTCAAATAATAAATCCAATTCTTGTTCCCACAAACGATTTTCTTCCCGATAACGATTTTCAATTTTCTCATTTTCAAGCATATGCAGGCCCTCACCGAATGTCATAAGTCGAGGTGCGGATACTTGAAAATGGGAACTTTGAAAGTTACCATCGAACTTAAACTTAAACTCATTATAATAGGAATTTTGAAAACTATTGCACATCGTTTCAAAATTCCTATTATAAGGAGCTAAAGGCCCAAAATTATTATCATCATCATCAAAATACACACACTCCAAAGCTTGACTTTTACAATACTCGCCCAAAGTCATTTTAGATGTTGCAATTTTTTTAGATTCTAAGTATTGACCAAAAGTCAAAGGTTTACGAGAATTTTGAGAATTATCATAATGATTACTGAAAGAATTGGAATAAGACATGCTTACCCCAAAAATGGCTCGAAGTGGCGAATTCCATAAAGTAGATGCGCGCGCGAGAAATTCGAGCATTTTTAAGTGCTCAAATGTGGAAGTCTTGCAAAAAGGGTAGCCAAAAAATACAAATAGAAAGAAAATACTATGAAATACTAAATCAAATAAAGTCTAAATGAAAAAAGTCCCCGACAACGGTACCATTTGATAGGCAAGGTTTTACCGCGGCGCGAGAGTCACCTACGCACCGGTCGTTTTGAATTCGGCTCACCTGAACTATACAAAAACCTAAACTTATAACTACACTCAACGAGTGAGTATAGCGGCAAAGTCTGGGTATCGAAAGATCCACAGAGACGAGATACTAGAATTTATAAGGTTTAATATTCCTAAATAAAAGTGTAAAAGATAAATAACAACAAAAAGGAAAAGATGCAAAAAAGGGAAATATTAATCTAGGCGAGTGTATTGAAACTAGATTAACACAACAGATAAAACTATAGGTTGCGTCGAATATCCCTCACCCGAGTTAAATCGTATAAAATGGTTACATGGGTCGACGAGTTATTAGAAATGCGTCTCGTTTCGACAGTTAGTTGAACCAAGGGTTGTCACACCCCTAAATCCACATAAAAGCCTAATACGATTTTGGCGTCAACAAATACCCTAGAAATTACGTATGCAAGGTCGTAAGCATGGAACATATATGATATGCCCCGTCAAATCTCCTAGGCATAATAACTAGGACAACGCACCTGAAATAGACCCGTAAACACCATCACCAAAGCCAAGAAACACTTCAACCCGAGTGAGTTCCATTCAAACACAACTTAGACTAAATTAGCTAGAAAGCATATTAAAAACGCGGTAATAAATAGAATAACTCTACACTAGAAAGAAACTAAATCAAATCATGTAAAACTAATATGAAAGCATGTAAATCTAAGTAGCAAAGCAAGAGTAAAGGAAATACAACTATATTAATGTAGAGGGTAGATGAATAGTGCAACTTACAACCCAATTGGGTGTCAAACCAAGAAGAATTGAAGAAGAACTCTCCAAAACCCTCAAACCCTAAGCTAAACTAAACTAAAATCGATTATTTTACAAAATGAAACCAAAATTGGTTTATATAGTAAGTTACAAAAGAAATAAAGGAAAATAAAAGAAAAGGAAAAGATCTCAAAATATCTGGTAATCGCGGTCGATCGATTGCATGGGCGCGGTCGACCGCGCCTTCTTGTAAAAGTGCATTGTCTCCTTCCCACAAAAAATACCAAATAATGGTCGACCGGACATCAAACCGCGGTTGATCGATAGTCTGTTTTTTGCAATTCTTTAGTCCATGAAGAGGGGGAAAGGTCCATTAAGGAAACGACCATAACTTTATCGTCCGGACTCGAAATTGCGCACCGTTTACGGCCACACGAAGCTTTCTCAATAAACTATGTATCTGTGGAAATTCCATGAGTCAAAGATGAAATGTGAATTTACTAAAATTCCCTTGAATAGCGTCCGGCGACGGAACTTCTCTGAAATGCAACGGATCCTCACTTTTAGCATTCCAATACCTATAAAAGCACAATAAACCCCTGCAAAGCATGTATATATCCAAATCCAAGGTTGTCTGGTTAATGAGCATAAATATAGGCATTAAGGACCTTAAAAGTTCTAAAATGCATAAAGGTAAAGGGCAGAAATATGCAATATTTGATACGAATCATATATTTCCAAAGAAATTTTCAATACGATTTCACAAGCCTATAGCTTTTAATCCTTAAGGAACATCAAATCATTATAACTAAATTGACTTACTTATGCAACCTCGTACCACGTGTTAACATTCTGAGTTACAAAACTATATATATCTATACATATATTGGTAGGATACGGGACGTCGGGTATCGCTTGTAATCACCAAGGCCTATGCCCACGAAATGCCACAAGGGATCCTATTTCTCAAAGCCACACTGAAATCACCATACTTTAATTTTACGTCTAGGTTCTGGTGGTAGACAGGACATCGGGTGTTTCTTATGGTCACTAAGGCCCACCCTAATGATGTCGTAAGAGGTCCTATTATAAAACATCAAAACTCATTTATTTAACGCTAAGTTAGCACAATTATTTAGTTTGAGTCCTAGGTTACCTCAATCATCCAGATTATCTAAACCCACATTATAGTCAAAGCACATGAATCGGGATATACTAAATCCAATCCCACAACCAAGGGACCCAATATGTTCTCACCACGAAACCAACACTTTCACACCTTAATCCTTATCGTCACTCTGTGACCCCACTCGAGGTTCATGTGATATACTTATATGCTAACAACCACTAAGGCATTATCCCCCAAGGACAACATCCTATTAATTTCCATCAATCATGGTGTCACCCGAAGGATCGATTTTACCTAATCATAACATTGACATGGATTCCTCATATATGTCTCACCTAAGACTGCATATAATTGAAATCACGTCTTCCCACTACTTAATCACAATATTTCAACTATCAATCTCTATTGTTGACTACACACAATTTGATGACACTCGCCCAATGGTGTCATCTCCTTCTATTAACATCTCCAAATACATTACGTCATCAGAGGTTGAAATAAATACGTCACACTATGAACCACGGTGTCACCATTGACTGGTTTATGTGAACACTCGTAGATTATTACATGCTAAATCAGAAATGCGAAAGCGATTTATAGTAATTAACTTGATCGTATGCCACTTGGCACTAACTTACTTGCCATGCTAACCTCTTGACTTCACCGTCGAGGACACGAACCATAACTTTCACCAAACTATCGTGATTGGCTCAAACCAAAATTGATGTCGAAAGATCTAATACCGACCTCATCGTGTCACACCCAAAAGGAACCTCGAACCTAGAGCTCTGATACCATTTGTAACGACCCAACCCGAATTTATGGATTACCTGTGAGTCAATCCGATCCGAATCAGAGGTTAGGTGTGAAGTGCAATAGGACAACCTAGAAAATGTTACCAGTCTAGTTTTATTTTTAAATTAATGTTTTACCTGTTTAGCATGCAAGTCCAATTTCGAGATAAACTATGTGTGGGACCCATAGGGAGCAGCCCGAGTCCAAGTAAACAGAGCTACTTAACGTAAAATGAATAAAATACACTTACCTGAAAAATTCCCTAAACATACGGAACTACACCCAACCTGCCGTTACAAAGCGAGGGTGTGAGCCTATACCTAGTGGGAATATACAAGCAGTATAGAAACAAATGATAATAAATAATACTTATACGCTACAATCATATGCATATGAAAATACATACATACATACATACACATATATATATATATATATATATATATATATATATATATATATATATATATATATATATATATATATATACCTTTGAAAATACACATTCGATGCATTAACCGATTTCTTCCAAAACTTTACTCGTCTAGATTAATTTACCTTAATCTTGAAAGGACTTTCTTTATTCGTACTTAGCGTTTCTCACTTCATTTAACACACCCGGTTAGACACATGAAGCCATTACACTTAATTTTCGAACTCATTCCTTTACCGGAATCACTCCTCTTTTATTCATTTAAAATTTACATCAATATTTTCATTGAAAAGTATAATTTCAACGCACGGATTCATTGTGTCAAGAAAAACTTGGTTATCATACGAAACCCTTTCAATACATACTTATACAATACATGGATTCAACAACTTAGGTTACTTGACCATCATTTACCCATTTTTGTGTACCCTTAACCTCAACTTATGGACATTAATAGATTTACACATTTTCTCGTCCATTTCACATTTACCGAAACACTATTACATCCATTCAAGTTAGGTTGTATTAACACATTTAACACACAATCATTTCCTGACATGCTCCTTTCTCATTTATCTTTTCGCAGAATCTTCCTTTTTAGTGCATACTTACACGGGCTCCACACCGACAGCTATGCACAACATATGCTCTGGCCTATGATTTAGGACTTTTCACCCAAGGGCTCTGGGCCCTTCTTTCTTATTCTCGGTTGCATCCGAGTCTTTATTAATTTTATTAACATTTTACACATGTCCATATTATTCTACTTCTTTACTTTTACCTTGCCGAAGCCAAAACCCAGACTTAACCGTCCGTTTTTCCATTAATACTAGGAAAATTATTTATTTTCTTCTTATGTCCCTTATCACACACACATGATTTATACTAGATTCATTCGCTCTTTAAGACTTAATTCATTTTCACACTTATTAGCGTAAAGACATTGTTTAACATTTTTATTCCATAAAAATGTTCCACTTTAA
The DNA here is from genome assembly GCA_949130495.1 of Sambucus nigra. Taxonomy (NCBI): domain Eukaryota; kingdom Viridiplantae; phylum Streptophyta; class Magnoliopsida; order Dipsacales; family Adoxaceae; genus Sambucus; species Sambucus nigra. The sequence goes on along the minus strand of OX422213.1, from coordinate 211,796,369 downwards.
GTAAATTACCAATTTACCCTTTATTCGCCAAACTTGAAAATTAATCTTTTAACAAGTTCTAGTTCTAAAAAATGGTCATTAAGTTTTCAACTTAATATTTAAAACATTTTAGCCCTCTTAACACTCGTTTAACACCGCAACTTTACCCAACTTTTATACTTAACGCTTTAACACCTTTCACGTAGCATAACACCTTTACACAAATCTACTTTTTCTTTCTATGCTATTAACAACACAAAAGTTGTTTTATCAATTCCTTTGAACTCAATGATTCCCATTTATTCATAAGTCTCCATTTGGCAAGAAACTAAAATCATTTATTTCATAAATAATTCAACGACATTAACATCATTCCACATTTTTATTTCATAAAGATGTCCATTATTTTCTTATATTATAGATTCGTCGAATAATATTTTCTAACATTTTATTCCATAAAATTATTTGTTATTTCATTTTTTTACTAGAAATACACCAAAATAATATCATCCCACATTTTTATTTTATAAAAATGTCTGTTTTCAGATTTAACAGAAAAGACAGAAGAATAATAATTTCTAGCATTTTTACTCCATAAAAATGACTATTGTCCATATTAACGGAAAATACACAACATTAATATTCTCTAGCATTTTTACTCCATAAAAACGACTATTTTCATATTTAATGGAAAATACAAAACAATAATATTTTCTAGCATTTTTACTTCATAAAAATGACTATTTTCAGTTTACTAAGAACACACATCATTTATTTTAACCTTACTCTTAATCATAAAGAACAATAAGACTACAATATTTATCCAATAAAATTTCAACTGTAATAAGAATATATTACCCACCTAAATGGTCTCAAGGATGGTGGTGGTGATGGTGAAGATGGATGACTCTCTTACCTCCAAAGGTGGGCCTAAAGAAAGTCACAAAAGCTCCTCCAAACAGACCTCTATGGAAGCTCTAGCACTCTCCATCAAAACCCTCTTCAAATAGCCCCAATAATATACTCATCTGCTTTCCAAGAATATCCCCTCTCAATACCCATTAAAAATCCTCCCACAACGCCTCTTTATTTTGTGGCTCTATTTCATCAATGGGATAACTAACTGTTTAATGGTGTGGTGATGATCGTTACACTATTTCTTTCAAGAATTGGTGGACGACAATGGGAGGGGAGAGCTATGAGCTCTGAAACCGATGTTAATACTGTTGGTATTTTTTTCCAACATCTCACGTTCTCTCTCTCTCTCTCTCTCTCTCTTATAGCGTAGCAGTGAAAGGTTTACAAAATAAGGGATTTCATTCTCCCAAAATCTTCCCATATTTGATGTTGAATCTCTCATAAGTCGATAGCACATAACCATATGTGGTCACAACTCGTCTCTCTCTCTCTCTCTCTCCCCCTGATGTTAAAGCTGTCAGTCCACATCTTTATAACACAAATATAACATGTCTTCCGTCCATTAGCTCCATGAATTTGTATGAAATCTTAGGTCCACCAATAAGATCTTGACAACAACACAGAAAGGCTGACATCTTCCTGATCGTTCGAACGACGACCCAATCATTCAAACCGCAGCCTTTAGTTGCTCGAACGACGGCTAAGTTGTTCTAGGGACTGGGTTCTCCTTGGTTGCCATATTTCGTCCACTACCTCCTTAACTCAAACAGGGCATCGACTCAGGATAATTAAAGGGTTGGGGCTTCTTAAATGACAATTCTACTATTTTATAATTCATGTGAAGTCCATAATTCTAATATTTATTTATATACTCCAATTTGGTACCCACAAATCCCTATAATTATAATTTGTTCCTCTACTTTTGAATTCCGTATATAATTAAATAAAATTATTGGGGCGGGTTATTACAAAATCTCTCAATATTAGGTTAAAACCCCTAAAATTTATATTTCTACAAGGGAGCAAACATTGGAGTAATGCCTAAAATAACCCTCCTTAAAACCCATTTATCATAATAATTTCATACTTGTTCGCTGGAATGAATATGAACCTTCGATGGTCGCTAGTTCCCATATGCAAACCCACAATGATTGTCATATCTATGTCTTGATAACACTCCCTTCATTGCAGTGAAGACCAACCTTTGTTGCTCATGCGGAAAGACAGAATACATAATTTTGTTAATTGGGCTTTCTTCTACACTAAACCTCACAAATATTCACCTAGGAAAAGAATTTTACAACCCCCATACATTAACTCAATCATCTAATAAAATCACAATAAAATAAACCGTGAAAGGCCTCAATAATATAGAACATTGATCAAGTTTTAAGAATGCTTAAATTTGACCATCGGTGCCACCTTCGTCAACATATTAGCCAAATTATCTTTGCCACCAACTTTCTTCAAAATAAAAACACACCCATCGATAACCTCCCATATGAAATAAAATTTTGAGATATATCCGACCGAGTACGAACCATGGCATATATAAAGCTTCCCACCACAATAGCATACATAAATTGATCCATGTAATCCACCTGATCGTCGGTGCTCAGATCCATCATAGACAAAAGTTTGAAATGAAAAACTAATGGAGTATTCATAGTATTTGCATAATTCATCCCAAAATGTATCATAATTTTCTCTAGGTATTGACTTTTTATGAGGCTCAACCTTCCTTTGTCCTCTCTTTACTAATCTTTATGCTGAGAATCTTCTTGGATTTACAAAAATATATCATCAAAAAACTATTGGCTTAATTGAGGCTTTACCTTGTCAATCTTCACCGCGCTCTAAAAATAAATGATCATGTCATAAACATACAAGAGTAAATGAATCTAAAAAACTTCCTTGATCCGTCTAAAATAGACACAATTATCAAAATCCCTCCATGTGAATTTCTCGCCCATTATAAATATGTCAACTCACTTGTACCACTGTAGAGGTGGTTGATTCAACCCATACAAAGAATTTTGCAAATTTCACACATATAATTATTCTCATCTATATCCCCATGAAAGAATTCCTTTTGACGTTGAGTTGTTCACGATCTAAGTCCAAATGCATCATCATAGAGAATAGTACCTGAATGAAAGTGTGTTTAACCACTGGAAAGGAAACTTAATTGTAATATACACCTTCCCTTTGTGAAAAACCCTTGGCCACTAACCTTTACTTATGGTAATACCGTAATATAAAGCCCCATATTTCATAGCAAACACCGACTTGCACCCGATAGACATCTTCCCTTGAGGCAACTTCATAATTTTGTACTTTATTTTTAAAGCCCTATATATTATATTGTAAAAACAATTATAAAAGGATTTTTTGATATTTAAAGAGAATAAAAGGTTTATTTATTCATTTTATGCTTTCACAAATGTTATTTAGTCGTTGGCCATCATTAAATGGTTTTAAGTTGCATGCATTTTACTATTTATTTTTTAGTGGCATCCTAGGATTTCCCAAGGTGTTACAGGTAGTTACAGAGATCTAGGTTAAAATATTTCTTGAGCTTGTGTTTTTTGGTTCATTATGTTGTTCATTGTGGGATATTTTTCATTTTCAGTTTGATTTGGAAAGAATAAGTGTTATGTGAATTTCGAGGATGTAATTCTTTTCACAGGGGGAAGAATGTAATATCCTGTATTTTTGGTACCTAGTTTATAATGATTTATCGTTCATTATTGGTATTTATTTGGATTTATTTCTAAATTTGGAATAAGGTTGGAAGACCGGGGGCATTTTATCTTTTAGTTTTACTTAGGGAACAAGGAATGAAGAATTGTATGTTGGTTTGGGTTCTAGTAAGAATCCAAAATTGATTAAGAGAGAAAGAATAAGAAAAAGAAAAAGAATGCGTCTCAAGGAAGGGAATCGCTATAGCGGGGCTCTCTAGCAACTATAGCAACAGTATGACGAGAGAGAGAGTGGACACGCCTTTTTTATATTTCTTTGGTTTTACTATTTAAGAGACACTGGGACCCTATTTTTCATACGCATGCACTGTTTCTCAACTAGAACCTATAAACCATAAGCAAACCACTTAAACCACCATTAATTATCATCTTTAAACCATAATTTGAATACCTAACAATTGGAGTTTAAAGATGAACCAAGAATTAAAGTTGCTCGATTTTTTGAGTAGAACACATATTCGAGATCAGATTTTAAAGACGGATCATAATAGAATTTTAGAATTTATTTTTTCATGTATTGTATTCATTTGAGGTAGGTTTCATTCTCTCATATTTATTTTGTGTGCTACATGTGTTTACCCATGTTTGTATATATATACTCCATACTATGTGGTGTATCTTATATGTCATACTTGTATATATTATTCTTGTTACATGCATGATTATGTGATATTATTTTCATGCCAAGTAGATGAAAAAATCATAATTAGATGATATTATGAAAATATTGTGTATAGAATTGCGTAAAGTTATAATAACTTAATTGTGGAAATATTGATAAAGATGTTATATTGAGAGATTGATATTGATATTGTTATTATAGTACGAGGGGAATACCATATTGTCCCTTGTAATTGTTATTGTATTATTTTAGGGCAATGTAGTGTTGGAAGGTTAATTGACAAGAGTGTGATTAAGAGTTCATACTTTGCCGAGGGAAGTGTAGTGGGGATTTTATATGTGTTGATATTGGGATGCATAGTGACATGCGATGAGATCTTATGGTGTGATATTTCTCTTGGGATGATAGTTGAGTGTTCATATGCATACACTCTTACATATGTTCAAGAACGAGTCTGAATAGTTCACCTAGAGCATTTGTATGAGCCTACTGAGTTTCCTTATAGTTTATATATGCATGATAGGTTTTGATTCAAGTATCGATTTATTGTTCTTGTGGTGATTTGGATTTGGGATGACTACGCAACCATGTACTTTATTTTCAAAAGCATTCTACATTATATTGTAAGGACACTTTATGATTTAATAATAATAAAGAGTTTATTTATTCACTTTATGTTTCCACATATGTTTATTTAACTATTGGGCATAGTTAAATAGTCTAAAAATGGTTTTAAATTGGACGCATTGTACTATTTTTTATTTATGAAATCCTTGAATTTTCCCAAGTCATTAGAGGATGTGAACCCGGCCAAGACTCGAGAGGAGTCTTATAGTCAATTGCGGTATATGGAAAATGGTTCCCAATTAAGCAATTATACGATAAATCCTTCACCTAAAAACTCTTTAACAAGACCACATTGGACACCATACACCTCATCTATATAATTAAGGTCCGGTTCATCCTCTTTTCTACTCCAATACTTCGAGTATGGATCATACCGGTACTCCTCTTTGCTAGTCTGAATCTCCACCATATTCTTCCATTTAAGAAAGACCTCAAAGACCTCGTCCATTGTGTTTCATGTTATAGACCCAATTCTGCCTAGGGTATTCATCAATGAAAGTAAAAAAAAATAATGACTACCTTCTAAAGATGGTGTTTTTATATGACCATAAATATTCGTATGAATGTAATCGAGTATATCCTTTGTGTAATGAATCACCATGTCAAATTTTACCCTCGTTTGCTTCCCAAGCATGAAATGCTCACAAAATCCCAACTTTCAACTCCTTGTACCCTTTAATAACCTTTTCTGACACAATATTATCATGGCCTCATCCATGGCATGTCACAAATGCATATGCCAAAGCCTACTGGATTATGGCTTTGACTTTTCTTTCGCATTAACAATTAAGTCATAACATGATACCATGATCCCTTGAAGAAAATATAAGTTTACCTATTTATTTCTTCTCATCACTACTAAGGCACCCAAGACAATCATTAGCATTCTTCCCTCGAATACAATCTCGCACCCATTGGGATCTACATCACCCAATGAAATCAAATTCTTCTTTAGCTCCAGAATATATCGAACATTTGTGAGAGTCCTAGTAATTTCATCATACATATTAAATTTGATAAGGCCAATACCATTCTACCAAAAAATATGGTCATTACCTATGAAAACTTTACATCCATCCACCTCCTTAAAGGTATGGAATAAATATTTATCTGAGCACATGTGGTAAGAGAACCCAAAGTCAAGGATCCACTTATTTAAAGAGATTTCTCATGAAGAACTGTCAATGTACTCCCAAATTTATCATCCATTGAAGTAACATAATTAGCAAACCCTTACAATAGTTTCTTAACATCTCTTGCCTTTAGCTTTGGGAAATCCTTCTTGAAATTTCCCTTATCACTTGGAATACACTGCATTAGTCAAGCCCTTAGTCCTTGACTTGGACCTTGCGTTTCCTCATATACCTTTACTTCTTTTATCACTCCTAGCCTGCGCAACCAACACATTGTACTAAGAATCACACTTATCTTTATTTCTCTTATAAGTTCCTAATAATTCTGAAGGGACATCATTAAGCTTCACTTCCTCCTTTCCATATATAAATGTGGTGGTATAATACTCATATGAATTCAAAATTGAATTTATGTAATACCCGTGCCTAATATTTTATTAGTATTCCTGTGCCAATTGTAATAATATGAAACCTTGAGATTTGGACCATTAATATGGGATTTCCCTCCATATTTGGTTTACTCTTGTGTCATTGATGGTATTTGTTGAAAGTTTTGGGAAAATTTAGAGATTTAAGAATCTGTGTAGTTCGAACGAAAATAAGCTTGTTCGAACGAGAATCCAATGTCGTTCAAAGTTGGGTTCTAACGAGGATTTAACAATAAGTCACTACATAGGTGCATCACCTCGTTAGAACGCCGTTCAATGGAGAGATCGAACGAGATCTCAACCTCGTTTAAACAAGGTCACATTATCGTTTGAATGACCTATTCAGATTTTTTTTTAATTGGATTTCCCTTGTGTGTTGTCGCATTTTTTTACCCTTAGATTGATGAGGTGTCGAGTTCTGGTCCACCCAGGTGGTCAAAATAGGTATTTAGAGGTTTGGGATTATTTTTATAAGAGTTTTATGGGGTTAATTGTGGGTTAGAAGAGGAGATCAAGGGGGTGGATCTCCACTACAAATCTCAGCATATTTACCCTCTCTCTCTCTAAATGTGAAGACCTATCTTCTTTCCCATCCTTTCCTCCCACATTCCTAAACCATATACCCACCTTGTGCCACCATATATTACTAATATTCTACCACAAACAAGCTTTCTACACCCATTTCCGCTATTGACGAGTAAAGCTACGAATTTTGGAAGTGTTGTTGGCGGATTTGGATAAGAAGAAGAGTAGAAATTTATGGAGTCCTGAAGGGGATTTTTTCTTGGAGATTTCTTGTAAGCATGCTTGTAGAGCTAGGCAACCTACTTGAGGCCAACTTAGGAGGCGAGGGTTGCTATCGTCTTCTTCTTTATCCACCATTTTTGGAGTTTCATTTGAGGTGGGAAAAACTTTACTCTTAGTTTAAAACTATATTTTGCATATTGGAGGTCTTGTTTCTAAAATTATAAGAGTAGGATGCATTTGTGATATAAGAATGACATTTCTTATAAATTGTGAAAAAATAGGTTTATAAAAAGGGTTGTAGTGTCTTTGGGCAAAATGATATATTTCACGAAAACTTGTTATTAAACATTTTTATGGAATAAAAACGTATGACATAATATTTAAAAGTTTGCTTGTGAAAATTTGGATTCTTATATAAATGGACATGTTATTCAAGTTTTGAAGAAGCAAAAATGTCTTTTTCTTTAAAAAAATATGTTTGTGAAAATATTGTGAAATTTCTAGAATAAACCATGTGTTAGACCCATTTAATAGGATTTTTGGACTTAAAATCCATCTTCTCATGCAATAAACTTGTAGTATTTTGAGAATGAACATATAAACAAGTTTAATGACAGGTTTTATTTGGTTTAAACATGAAATGAAGGAAATAAAAATATCAACCCTTTAAAGTGAGTGAAAAAGGTGTTGAAAATATGATAAGTGTAAGGTTTCAAGACTACATGTATTAATAAAGTAAATGGTATGTTTCTTATAAAGTTGTTCTTAAATAGCTAATGATTTCTTAGAGAAATAAAGTGCTGAAATAAATATGTTTCCAACATGAGAAGAATGTTGCTCTAAAGTGTTAAATAAGTGTTGATCAGTTAAAAACACTTAAGAAGTTAATGCGGGTAACTTAATAATATTTTAGGGAATAACACTCGTGAAAAGGGAGGAAATGACAAGTTTAGAAACATATGGGTAAAATGGTAATTTTATGTAAAGTAGAACATTTTTATGAAATAAAAATGTTCGAAAGGGTGTTACACAATATGGTCGTAACTGAAAGTGATTTTTGGAATAAAATCAATGTTAGAGTAAAAGGAACAAGAAATGATGCTTTTAAAGTTTAACACAAGTTGGGGTGAAACCCCAAGTTTTGGCTTCAATCGGGAAAAGGAAAAGTGGAATAATATAAAAAATGTTAAAAAACGTTAATATGGACTCGAATGACATCAGGAATAATTAAGAAGGGCTCGAAATCCTAGGGTGAAAAACCCAAAATCACTGGCCAGAGATTATGGTCACATAGCTGATAATGTGGAGCCCGTTAAAGTATGCAGATATTGGAAATTTTTGAGAAAAAGACAATAAATATGGAACATGTTAAGAAATGGGTTGTGTGGTTAATATGTGAAAAGACAACCTAAATTGAATGAATTAATAAATATTATGGTAAAGGATAAAGTAGACAAAAAGTATGAAAATTGAAGGGATTAAATGGGTAGCTAGGAAACCTAAAGAGGTTTAACCTATAATTAACACAAGGGTGTGTTTATGAAAGGTTTTCAACGGAAAAATAATTATTTTCTAACACGGTGTTCGCGTGTGTTGAAAGGTGATTTTCAATGAAAATACTAAGATAAGTTTGGCAAGAGTAATAAGAAAATTTCAGTAAAAGAAATGATTTTCCTTAAACAAGTGGTATTGTTTATAGTATTTAATTGAGTGTGTTAAATCAAGATATAAATGTCAAGTCAATTAAAAGGGAAATTCTTTTGCAAGATTAAGTGAATTATCCGGGTTAAGTAACGGAATAAAAATGGTTTCATATATATATATATACATATACATATATATATATATATATGTGTGTGTGTGTGTGTGTGTGTGCGTGTGTGTGTGTGTATAAGGTAGTTTCAAGTGCACATAGATAAACATGTTAGAGTCTCCTTATTGCCATTCGATTCTATATTGCATTCTTGTATGTTTCCACTGGGCATTTGTCTCATTCCCTTGTCTTTGTTACAGTTGGTTGGGTGCGATTCCGTATTTTGAGAGTGTTGTACACATAAGTATTCTACTATTTTACGTTAGTAGTTCTGTAGGCTTGGATTATGGGGACTCTTCCCACGGTCCCCTCACATAGCTTGATTTGAAATGGAATCGCATGCTAAGCAAGTGAAATCTTAATTAAATAAAACTTGACTAGAAAATTATATAGGTTGTTTCATTGCACTCCACACCTAGCGCTCTGGTCGGACCGGGTTGACCATGGGTAACCCATAAATTCGAGTCGAGGCATTACAATTTATAAGTAACAAAGATTTATCTTCGTTATTGATATCATCATACAAGCTTAATAAATCAAAGAAATTTTATTGAAGTCATTAAGATATTTAGACATCATCATATATTCAATGTAATCAAATTAGAATAATATATTCTTGAGAAAAAGATGATCACCTATAGTTTTCGTCATATATCTTTCTTCTAATTTCTTCTATATTGGCACTTCTAGTTCTTCCTTTATTACACAATATACAATCATCTTTCGACATACCCCTTGGTTTGAACCAAAATTCCTTTCAATGCCTTACGTAAACGTTGTGCGATAAACACATCTCTCATTTTATATTGTCACATGTCAAAATTAATGTATTAACCATCAAACTTCTCCAAGTCAAACATTACAGTTAACACTTGCGGTCTTATATGTATAAATTCTCAAATCTCTCAAATGAGACTTCAATAAGAAACAACCAGTCCAAAAATTTTGGAATTTTATAAAACACATTGGATGCACACAAAGTAATGGCGCTATAAACCAAAGATCTGATACAAACTAGTTATTCGAAGACTCACTCGATAGAGTGATTTATGTAAGAATGAGATCCAATATGAGAAACAACCCAATAAATAACAAGAGAATACAATCCAAAGCCAAAGTAACGATAAAATAAATACTAATAAGGATAAGACAAGATGCACGTGGTTCACCAATATGACTACATTTGCATATGATGTCTTCATTTCTTTTATTCAATCAATGAGGGATGAAACTCTCATAATCTCATAAATCCTCTAAATATATATACAAAAAATAATTGAGATGATAAATATTATCTTAATATTTAGTTAAAAACCTTAATAAGTCTTATTTATACAAGAGATAAATGTGACACCCCGCCTATTCTAATCATGAGTGATCAGTCCATTATTAAATTAAACGAGATTCATTAATAGTATCATTCTTAGCATCACTGTCGAGTTTTAAATTAATTACTAATATCCTAATAGCCCGGTGTCAAAATTTTTATCTAAATTATTAGCATGAAATAAATTGGAATAACTATATCATTCACCCTTTTCCATGTAGATAACAATGAATAATAAGATAATGTCATGAGTAAATAACTGAATATGGAATAACACTCCAGAAAAAAATCTAAATATAGTCATTTATGAAAAAGTCTAAATCAATATTGGAAACAAACGGGACTACAAAGTCTTTAAAAAATGATATCCAACTAAGAATCGGGGACATGCCCGACTGAGGTAAATAGGTATACATCAGAATTGAAATAAATATGGAGGCATCTAATAGCAAGGTCCTGAAACCACCACAGTAGCTGCAGCATGTCAAATAAAGGAACTCATATGCCTGGCGTCCATGTGGCTCGGCACCAAAAAGGGTTTTTACAAAAAGGATTTGAAACGGGCCAGATCCCAAGTAAAATAGTTGAAAAAGATTAGAAAGTGTTTAAAAAGCGACAACATAAGATCTTATATACATGTTAATATTGCGTGCCGTCACCTGAGATCCTCATCCCTCAACTAATGTGCACACCTAATTTACTACTCTTACCAGCCTAACTAGTATGGCTTACATCTCTTCACATCTAATCAATTGCAATGCCCACTTGTATTGCCCATACACTACGTTACTACATTTCCTAATTTTTTATACTAATTAGGAATTTATACTAAACGATTTAGTTCTCATATACATTGGTTAATTTTAGATATCACTATCTACCAGTCATTGATTTAGTTCTCATTCATTTGAATAATTTAGATATCACAATCTATCTTATCTACTAAGATACTCGTAGAAGAATCAATCACACATACATATATACATCACTCTTATCATATATACGTATACAACACCCCTAGGTGGAGACCTGGGGTATGGGAATACTCTGCTATCAAGTCCTGGTACATCACGTACTACATAAGGATGCTGGCTCGAATAAACTCCCTCGAACCACAAATCAAATCACACAATATTGAAGGCGAACATAGCTATGAGCCTTTGGGATACTCTCATACCTCACACCCTCATTCACACAAATGGTGCTCAATCCCTAAGTTCTATGTCATAAGGTACAACTCAATATCTTCCCAAATGGGCTCATCAGAATAAGACTGTCATTAACGCGAAACCTCCCCTGATAGTAAGTAGCCTAGGTATGATCATACAAATCAAACAATATGTATATACACCAACCATATATATGTGGAATATCATCATAGGTATACATGTAACCTATAATATATGCCCCGTACATAGTATAATATCTCTCTAGTGTCAAGTAACATAATACTTCTCACAGTAATCTCCTGAGTATTATTCAATACTCAAATGGTTACCAAGTGTCCATTAAGTAAATTCAGTAGGCAATCCCACTGAATGCCTACTAGTCTTGGTCCTACATTCCCTCAATTTTTCCATAATAAGAAATCAATATCCGAATAAGCTTTTATTACCCGTTACGTGAAACCAATTTTAGTCTTAAACTCTCCTCATGCGACTAATCTCAAACCTAACTTTAGCCTACTGGCAATTGGAATATCGTTTAATAGGTTCTTATAATTAATTGAAGGTCAACCAAAATATTTTCCATGAGTTCTAACTGAAAAAGGGGAAAACTATGCAATTCTAGGAAAATTAATCAATTAGGACTTCGTCCAAATCGATTCGCTTTCCAAATCGATTCGTCCAAGGAACCGAAGCGATTCGCCTGCTACAGGTCTCGTGTTCTCCACTTATAAGAGTTACGGGATTCACCACTTTTAACCTTAAAACCTCTATGATTCATTTTCAATCTCCAAACCAATCATTCTAAACATTATACCATCACATATACATGATTTCTAATGTATTGGAATCATGAAATCATCAAAACAACACCCTTAAATTCATTTTATTCAAATTAAACATTTAAAACCGTGGTTTATCATTCATGTTCAAGAACCTCAATATTTTTCCAGATTTCCTCCCGAATTTTGTGATGTTTCTCATCAATTTCAGTCTAGATGTGTAAGGGATCAAATATAACACCAATCCTACCCAGGAACATGATTTATATCTCAAATTATAATGCCAAATTTCATGAATTTCACAAAAGTATCACCCTATATCAATATGGATGATATATCAAAATATAGTTTAGCAAGATTAAACACTTGCCTATGTTTCAAGGTCTGATTCCTTGTAGAAGAATGGTATGGTTGTGATCTTCTCCACCCAATCTACGCGATGGTGGTGTTTGTAGTGCAAGAATGGTGCAACTTTGCCTTAGGACCTCCTCTCTTCTTCCTCCTATGGCCTCTCTGTGGTTTTGCATATACTAACCCTAATATCCTCTACGTTTCATTAGATATAATCCTCAAATTTTCGTGGGTTTATTATCTCCAAAATTTCTAAGACCAAAATACCCCATCGAGTGCCGATTTGGCCTAAAAGTGCCCCAGGACCCAAACTAAACCCCCGGGTAGACTTTTATGACTATCTCGATCCTTCCAAACACACTAGCACACTCAAAATTACCATATGGAATATAAAAAGTGAAATTATATTTTATTTCTAAAATTAAGTCCCGACATGATTGACACGAGCGTCCCGACTAATTTTATCGTAACTGCCGTATTTTTCAGTCACGACAATTATAATCTTTCCTTATCATTATTATTACTCATTCACTAAGTAATATTCAATATAAATAAATATTAACCCTTATCTCTCTAATTGATATTTATTTTACCGGATTAATATTTCAAATATAATTTAATTAATCCCAATTAATTCCTAAAATAAAAATGAATAAAATTACGGGGTGTTACATAGTTCTCCCCTAATAACGGTATTTTGTCTCGAAATTCCAAAAAGGAAATACCTGGTATGCATAACTCTGGATACTTTTTGCACATATCATCCTCGTGCTCCCAAGTGGAATTATCGCACTATGATGCTCTCACTGACCCCTATAAGTGGAACCACCTTCGACGTGAGTCTCCTCTCGCTATGGTCTAAGATAGAAACCATCCTCTCCTCATAAGAAATATTGGGTTGCAAGTCGATCTCCTCCAAAGAAATATGAATGTGAAACAACTCATCCCAGAGATACCGCCTTAGCGAAGAAATATGTAAATACATCATGAATCCGATATAAATGCTCCATGAGAGTGATCCAACAATCAATGATTAACTTATTTAACTAAATTCCAATTTTTAATCCCAAAAATCCTAACTCTTGTAGACAAATTATGACAAATTAATTAAATCAAACCAAGCATGCAAAGTTAACCAAAATATGAGGAAAAATCCCCTAATGGGGCAAAACCAATTTTATTTCTCAATGATTCATAACAACTTACAATTACAGAGAAATACAGTGACACACGAATACTCGCAGACATTGGTTCGTTATCATTGGTGTTTTCAGCAAGATATCCTGCAAGAGCTCCAATTCAATAATGGAGAACAACCTTCTTCTCCACAAGATTACTCCAGATGAGTAGAACAATTATATCTAGGGTTTATAAGACTCATATATATATATATATATATTTGGGAATGATTTGTGAATCAAAAGTGTTGAAAAACCATGAAAAAAAAGTCTAAAAATATAAAGAAGTTTAGAAAAAACGTGAGTGACGAAGACTTGAAAATCGTGTAGAATGGGCACTGCTTTAAATACAAAAATCGAGACGCCCTGTCGCTCAAATGAAATAGAAATGTCGCTCAAACGAACAGCCACTCGCTCAAACAACTTCGCACGAGATGGTTATGTCGCTCGAACGACAAGTCAATCTCGCTCGAACGACGTCAGCGAGATTTTTCCCTTCGTCTCTACACTTAGAAAAACTTCTTATTCCGAAGTAAAAACATTCAGGACCCTTAAAAAATATTTTTAAACATTTCCCAAATATTTATATAAATAATAAACACTTCAAATGTAAGGTCACAAATTTCCAATTGAGTCTTATGTAGTGTTGGCTCAATTCTGGGCAAATCCATTTGAGCCATAGGATAGAAGTTTTCCGTATCAAGCCTATGACGTGTTTGATGAGTTGAAGACGTAGCGGCCCAGATTTTAAAACTTCACAATTGCCGATTTTCGTGCCAAGTTTCACGTCATCAATATGTGGATTCCAATGTCTCCTAAAGGTATGAATGAATCAATATATATATATATATATATATATATATGAGCTTTGAAATTTAATTGGGGTGACACTATTTTTTTTTGTTAATTTTTTTTGAATTCATAGTTCTAGAGATTTTTTTTACTTAGACACCTTTTCGTAGAAAAATCATATCAAATCCAAAAAATATCGAAAAAATACGAAACTAGCCACCACACGTTCGTATCAAATTATCTACAATCAAGGCGTGAAGTCTCGTTATAAAAGTCGTTTGAACGACCTCATTCGAACGAACTTCAAACGAGATTTCAGATTTTTTTTTGTTTTCTTGTTAGAAGTTTCGTTCGAACCAACTCGTTTGATTCGAACAAACTTCGAACGAGATTTCAGCGGGAGCAGTTATTTTGACAATTTTTCCCACTTTTCCACTTTTCTCACTAACTTTGTACCATATTTACTTAGTGCAGGAAACACATTTTTGGAGGTAACTTTTGTGAGATTTCCAAAGCTTTTGAGAGAAAAAATACTCCCAACAAAAGTTCATGTTTTTGTGTTCTTCATTAATGATTTAACCATTTCCAAAAATACAAAAATTACACCCATGTCAGTTTAAATCCAAGTTCTCATTTATATATATCTTGCTTGGAGTTTGTTTGGCATTGGGTTCATCTCTACCCATCAAAAGGAAGATTGTTTTGCTACGTCTTTCTCACATGGTGAAAGGCTCCATGTGTGGCTGACGGTTGCTACGCTTCGATTGGTGGAATCGAAAACTGTGATGGATGTCGTGGTTATTTATTAGATGGAGATATTCGCAAGAATAATCGTTGGGGCTTGAAGGTAGACACCTATAGAGTTGTAAGTCTTTTTGTCTTGTAATTATAAAACCATATCTTGTGAATTTGTTAGGGCAGGGCCGTCAAAGATTTTTCCCGTTATGGGTTTTCCTCGTACATTGTCGCGTAGTGAGATTATTTCCTTTATCTTATTTAACTCACCTAGAATGCATGCTTAGGTTAAAAAGATAAAATTTGGTTTAATTTGCAATCTTGCTTAATTTGGTGCTAATAAATTGTTTGGGGTGTGTTAGTTTAATTTGATTCAAGTCATCATATTTAATTCGTTAAAATTGGTGTTAACCTATATTGATAAATGAATTAATTAGTGTTAGGCAAATTTTAGGACTTGGATTGAATTGATTGTGTTTAAGTGAAAATTAATGTTTGAGTAATTTTTATTTCACTTCTAGTTTAGTTTAGTTTAGTTTAATTTTAATTTAAAAGAAATTAAAATTTGAAGTTTGTTTTGTTTTAAATTTGAATTGAAATTTTAGTTGGGAATTTAACTGAACCATCTCGTTTAATTGAAAGAATTTTGAAATTGGGGGCCTTGTGTTCCAAAAAGTGGTATCAGAGCGGGAGCGCTAATTTATTGCGTTAAGATCCTGAATTTATTTTTATTTAAACTTGAAATTTTCCCCATTTTCCCCATTTTCAGTATTTGATGGTTCTAATTACATGTATTGCAGAGCGCAAATGAAATTGGAACTAAAGTCCATAGAGGTGTGGATGTCTATCTTTACCGGGTAGTCCCCACCTACATGCTTAGTAAAAAATGAACGTGTCCTCAAACCCAGAGAGAGATGGACTGAGAATGAACTGAAATCAGTAAATTTCAATTACCGAGGCTTGAATACTTTGTTTGGTACGATCACATGAGATGAATTCTGACATATCATGACGAGTGAAACCGCTAAAGAAACTTGGAATATTTTTGCAACTCACCCATGAGGGAAGTAGTGTCGTAAAAGCTTCAAAACTCCAAAACCTCACAACTCAATTCGAGACTATTAAAATGGTTGAAAATGAAACTTTTGATGAATTTTATGCTAGACTTTTTGATATTGTAAATTCATCTTTTAATTTGGGAGAAAATATACCCGACGACTGAGTAGTAAAGAAAATTTTACGGTCCCTACCCGATAGATTTATTCCTAAAGTGACCGTGTTGAATTCTTTACCCACTTTAGCCTCTACGAAACTAGAAGAGCTCGTAGCTGATATATAAAACTATGAACTTAACATGTATTCCTCTAAGACTGAAAAGAATAAAGATAAGGGCATCACTTTGAAGGCCCAAAAAGAGGAAAAATAAGTTTTGAATGATGAAAGTGATTTTGACTCGGAAGATATGGCAATGTTTTCTTGGAAATTTAGAAAATTTCTTAAGACTAATAAAGAGAATTTAAAAAATGAACATAAGAAATTTGATAAATCCAAGCATAACAAGTCCGAGAAGAACCCTAAAAATCATAATGAAAATCTTAATAAGGATGAGTCAAATCGGTGTTTTAGTTGTAAAGGGTATGGCCATAGGGTTTTGAATGTCCCACTAAACTAAGGAAAGAGGACAAGCAACCAATTTCATACAATGCTACCCTTAGTGATAGTGATAAGGAAGAGGGACCCAATTCTCCAATTGAGCGCAACTTTACTGCGTTCATGGCAAGTCATGTAAGTGATAGTGAGAACTCATCCAATGATGACATTATAGTACATGACACTTCCGAGGCCAAAGTTTAGGAATCCCAAAGTTTTGATGGTTGTGAGAGTGGAGAAGAAAGAGAGCCTTAAAATGGAAAAGAGGTTGATGTGAGTGAACTTCAAGTAGCTTTTCAAGAATTATATGTCGAATCTATTAAATTAAAAATGGTAAATTTGATGTTAGAAGCTAGTTTGAGAGAGCATGTCAAGGTCATTGATGAGAGTTCATTAATGGAAGACCTTAGGACACGTGAGAGAGCTCTTCAAAAGAAGCTTGATTATGTTGAAGGCGAGAGAGATAGCCTTAGAGTATTAATGGAAACAATGAAGAAAGAGCTTCTAATGTTTGAAGAGAGGAAGGTTGTGCTAGAGTCTAGAGGCTTAGAATTAGAAGAAAAATTAAGAGACTTTAGTAAGATCAAATTTGGTTTGGAGTGTAGGTTAGAAAAATTAGATAAAATCTTAGGCACGGTCCGAGTAAAAAATGACACTTGTGGTATAGGCTTTGATTCTTATAATGCTTCTGATAATAAAGCCAAAACCACTATTTTGAGAGAATCACCAAGGAACATTTCCAAAGATCAATCCTTAAGTTCTATCTTTCTCCGAGTCTTTACTTGCTCACATTGTGGTCGAAAATGTCATCTTAGGAAATTTTGTTGTGATGTAAAAAAGGATCCTAGGAAATCCAAGGATAGATTCACCACGGTTCCCATATCCTGAGAGTATCACATTTCACTAGTTTGGGTTAGGAAATCCGATTTTGTGGCCTTACAAAATAGGATTTTTTATTCTCATTTGCTATCACGTGAAACCTCCCATGCCAAATAAAAATGTTAAATTTGTCAGCTTTATTTTCATACTCTAGCTTATGTTCATCATGATATATTCTTTTGCTAGTTGTATGTTTTGTTTGTCATTTTCTAGTCCTTCCTCCATGATTAATCACATGTTAGAATTATGATTTATGTATATATTTTGTATTTATTTTTATTTGTTTATGTCTTAACAAATGGTATCTTATTGAGAAAAATACAAAAAGATTTTCTTTATTTTTCTTTTGAGTTGATTTTTTTTTTTGTGTATTTTAGTTTGACACAATTTATGTGGCATATACTTGTGTTTGAATCCTTTACTTTTTCTCTTTCATATGGCTATAACTTTTGGTTAAGATTGTCAATCCTTAAAATGTTCTTTGTCATGCTTACATGGAGTAGTTTGAATTTGACTTGCTTAATGAATTCACTTTTTATACGCCTTCTCACACACATGCACGAGTTCATTTGACATATAAATATCACATGTATATTTGAGCTAACTGAGATATTGTCCTATGAATTTAGTCATCTACATTTTTCTATGACTATGGAGGGTTTGTGCATTTAATAACCGCTTCCCCGATTTAAAAAAAATAGAAAAATATGTTTATCCGGTGTATTTGTTTATCAATGGAATTGGGCTACGAAAGACGAAATTACTTTGCGTGAAAAGCCACCATTGAATATTAGGCCTTAAAAAATGTGTCACTAAAAAGAATATTTGCCAAGGCCAAAAATAGTTTAGTTAATATGTTCAAAAGAAAAAAGAACAATTATTAGGAGTTTGGTTGGATGTATTAACGGGTTTGCACAATGACTTTGTATCCTAGTTAAGCTTTTATTGTCATGACTCTATTGGTTTGTAAAATCATCGAAATTCTAGGCTTGTGTGCATTGCGTATGTTTGTTCATTGAGTTCAATTTATATTGTCACATGAGGCTATATCTAAATGTGAAAAGTTTTGCAATCAAATGAGAACTCTGTGAACATGTTTTAAGTGATTGGGTCGAAATTTAATTGTTACTAGTTCACACCCCTACGCTTCCATTTACCACATGTATTTGGACACATTTTTGCCATACGAGTGTGAAAATCTTAATGTATTTTGTGTCATTTGTGGTGTTTATACCTATGAATATGTGTGTCTGCGTTAGTAATATTCATTATCTATACATATATATGGTAGCTTTTTTTTTCTTTTGAGTCTTTGCCTTGCTTGCTAGTCCATATATGCTTTGAAGTCATAATTGGTACCTATATTGTTGCGAATTCTGGTTGATATCCCATGCTTAGGTGTAATACATTTTAGTTGGAATCATTTGTTTTTCCTCACATCATGATTGGTATTTATTTTTTCGTGATTGTGGATTGGTGGCTTGTTATTTGTTGCCCATATGAGTAATTATTCTTATCACCTTAGTCACCATTGCATGTTTAACTTGTTATTCCTTAATTCATATCCCTTGTGTAGATTTAAGGGGGAGAAATGGTATTTGCACTAAATTGTGAGAGAGATAAGTTATTTATTTATTCTTTAACCTTTGTATACCTGAACAAAAGGTATCTAAACTTTTAGTTTAGGAGATCTAACTTAGGGGGAGAGAGCTATCTTTCTAGGTAGATTATTGTTAGATAAAATAGGAGAATTTAATTTTATGCACTTTATATTTTTGATATTCCCTATGCGTTTAATGCTTTGCTTAAATCTGCAGGAAATTTCTTTTAGCGGCAAAGCAGTTCATCCTTGGGTCGAGTCATCGTGTCTATATTTTTTTTTTGTTTTTTTTGTGTGGGATGTTGTGTCTAGACTAGTTTGACGGCCCTTTAGGATTTTTGGTTGGGTTTTGTCCCGTAATAGCCAAAGGGGGAGATTTGTAAGGTCACAAATTTCGAATTGAGTCTTATGTAGTGTTGGCTCAATTTTGGATAAAACCATTTGAGTAATAGGATAGAAGTTTTCCTTATCAAGCCTATGGCGTGTTTGAGGAGTTGAAGACGTAGCTGCCCAGATTTTAAAGCTTCATCATTGTCGATTTTCGTGCCAAGTTTCACGTCATCAACATGTGGATTCCAATGTCTCCTAAAGGTATGAATGCATATATATATATATATATATATATATATATATATATATATATATATATATATATATATATATATTATATATAGGAGCTTGGAAATTTAATTTGGGCGTTAGTATTTTTTTTGTTAATTTTTATTTTGAATTCATAGTTCAAAATATTTTGTTCTCGGACACCTTTCCGTAGAAAAATCATATCAAATCCAAAAAAATCGAAAAAATACGGAACTGGATACCACACGTTCGTATCGAAATTATCTACAATCAAGGGATGAAATCTCGTTAGAAAAGTTGTTCAAATGACATCGTTCAAATGAACTTCAAATGCGATTATGTTTTCTCGTTAGAAGTTTCATTCGAACCAACTCGTTCGAACCAACTCGTTCGAATGAACTTCAAACGAGATTTCAGCGAGAGCAGTTATTTTTCCAATTTTCCCCACTTTTCCACTTTTTGCATTAACTTTTTACCAGCTTTACTTAGTGCGGTAAACACATTTTTGGAGGTAACTTTTGTGATATTTCTAAAGCTTTTGAGAGAAAAAATGCTCCTAACAAAAGTTCATGTTTTTGTGTTCTTCATTAATGATTTAATAATTTCAAAAAAACACAAAATTCACACCCATGTTAGTTTAAATCCAAGTTCTTATTTATATATATATTTCTTGGAGTTTGTTTGGCACCAGGTTCATCTCTACCCATCAAAAGGAAGATTGTTTTGATGCGGCTTTCTCACATGGTGAAAGGCACCATGTGTGGTTGACGGTTTCTATGCTTCGATTGGTGGACTCCAAGACTGCGAGGTATATCGTGGTTATTTTCTAGACAAAGGGATTTGCAAGAAAAAGTATCAAGGATTGAAGGGAGTCAAGTCGAGTGTTATAAGTCTTTTTGTCTTGTAATTGTAAAACCATATCTAGTGAATTTGTTTGGCTAGGGTCATCCGAGAGTTTTCTTGTTGTGGGTTTTCCTCGTACATCGCCGCGTAGTGAGATTGTTTCTTTTATCTCGTTTAACTCACCTAGAATGCATGCTTAGGTTAAAAAGATAAAATTTTGTTTAATTTACAATCTTGCTTAATTTGGTGATAATAAATTATTTTGGGTGTGTTAGTTTAATTTGATTCAAGTCATTATATTTAATTCATTAAAATTGGTGTTGACCTATATTGATAAATGAATTAATTAGTGTTGGGCAAATTTTAGGACTTGGACTGAATTAATTTGTGTTTAAGTGAAAATTAATGTTTGAGTAGTTTTTATTTCACTTCTAGTTTAGTTGAATTTTGATATGAAAGAAATTAAAATTTGAAGTTTTTTTTGCTTTAAATTTGAATTGAAATTTTAGTTGGGAATTTAATTGAACCATCTCGTTTAATTGAAAGAATTTTAAAATTGGGGGCCTTGTGTTCCAACACCAAATAAATTATTTTACCATAATCGTGAGTGGAGTAGTGGGAACGGTTGAAGAACGTGTTACATATAATATGATGCATGTATGAAGATAATGGAAGCGAGGATTAAGATCAAGTTCTTCATGGATGATCGTGTTGATGTGCCTGAATGTAGCGGTATCAGACATACTAACTGTGATCTAGGACACACAGAAAAATTCCTAGATTCTGACTCAGACATTTATAAAATCATGTCCTTACAAATCCCCTCCTATGTGTATGCTGGTACAGACATAAAAAATTAGAATTATGCTACCCAAATAAAAACCAAATGACACACAGTTTAATATCCCCATTAAAACTAAAAAATAGAAATACTAAATGACATGTCTTCAAACTAACTTCAACATCTTCAAATCTCCAACTCTTCAATGTTTCTTTGTCATCATCAGGGTCTGCAAAAATAATCCTCAATTAAGTTCCTACACACATGAGACAAGAAACAATACCCATGATGTGCAATAGTTTGAAATATAATGATAAGCAAAAGTAAGTATCAATTAATGCTCAAGCAAATCACTATTGAATAAAAAAAAAATTCTCCCCCGTAATTCGTTCTCCCCCTTTTTATGATGTCCTCAAATAGATAAATATGAAGAACATAAAATAAATGCAAATGGATAATTTCACAAGGTAATCAAACTTTATCTTTTTGAATTTTTCAAAGTTTTTCTCACAAAATATTCAACAAAGAATCACACCATGAAAGAACAGGAAAAAAACCAAGTCGGTGATAGTGGAAATGTAAGGATGTGAAAAAATTTGTCAGGAAAATCAATATATACAACCATAACATATGTGCACAATGAATTTTGGATATTCCTAACAAATGAACTCAACATCTTCCTTAGGTTAAAAAAAATGGTGGAATTAAAACAAATTGACTCAATCAAATTAACAAATCAAAGATCAAAGTGATTTCCACACCAATAACAACCAAAACTTTGTCATGCTTTTTCATGACTTTCAAGAACGTGCAAAACCGTTTTTCATTTCTTTCCACACAAACTCACTCATAAATAATTATGCATTATATTTTTCTTTTGAGGTGATGAAACTAAAACCTATTGGCCCATTGGATTTGGCATTTTTTTATTGTCTTTTTATTTTTTTTGGGCTCTTTTCAAATAGTGGCTTTCACGACGAGTTAATTTTGAACCCTTGCAGCCCTTTCCCCTAATTTACTCATCATATTAGGGTCCAATTAAATCTCACGGTAAACGGTTTTTACATACATTACTATCTTGTCAAGTTTTATCGCATTTTGGTTGTTGTATAAACAGAATTGAGATGGAAACACTCAAGGCAACTTGTGATAGACAAGTACAATATTCAAATAAGACCATGCATGTGTGCAATAAAGGTGATAAGGAGCCAAACATGTAGAAGATATCACTAATCACATCTCAATGACTCCAAAAAATGTAAAGCACATGAATGAAAATGATGTAGCATCTCAAATCACTACCAAACATTCACGTGGAATATGGAATGAAGTTGTGACTGTGGCTATCTGAAATGTTTATCCATAAATGGTGTAAACAAAATACGAAACTCTTTTTGTGTTTTTCAATTTCTTTTTTTTTACAAAGTAAAATCTTTTTGACTTTTTGTAAAAAATTTCAAAAATAAAATCTTTTTGGATTTTTTTATTTTTTCAAAAAAATAAAAACCAAAAAAAAATAATCATACAAATGATACAATCTAGAGATAGGAATCATATGATATGAACATAAGAAATGCATCCTACTTTAGAAATGGTGACCACCCCTCAGTCAAATGTGAAAATTCCTAAAGACTTCCTAAGACTCTCAAATCTAAGGACATCTAAAGGCTTCGTGAAAATGTCGACTAACTAGAGGTCGGTAGATACAAAACTCAAGGATACAACCTTTTCTTATACAAGCTCATAGATAAAGTGCTTGCATATCCTAATATGCTTTATACATGAATGCTGGACTGGATTATGGGATAGGTGTATTGCGCTCGAGTTATTATAGGAAATAGTCATGGTGTCCTGTGATATCCCATAATCCTCCAACATCTACTTCATCCACAGAAGTTGTGTGCAATAAATCTCGACGGCTATGTACTCAGCCTCCGCAGTTGACAAAGAGATGGAGTTTTTCTTCTTTCTCAACCAAGAAACAAGAGAAGAACCAAAGAGGAAACACCCACTAGAAGTGCTCCTACATCCATCTGCATCCCCGGCCCAACCGACATCTGAATAGGTGGATAAATGATCATTTTTATCAAAGAAACACCAAATGCTAAGTGAGAGAGTCCCACTAACGTATTTGACAATACATTTAAGAGCGAGTAAGTGTGACTCTTTTGGGGACGCCTGATATCGTGCACAGACTCCAACGCTAAAGGTGATGTCGGGACGACTGGTAGTCAAGTAGTGAAGACTACCCATCGTACGCTAATATAAGGTTTTCTCTACCTCCTTTCCTGAAGTGTCCTTGCTAAGCTTTATTGAGGCACTCATCGGGGTACATGCGTGCTTAGCGAAGTCTAAGACAAATTTCTTCACAAGGTCTCTAGCATACTTAGATTGGAAGATGAACATTCAATCCTCTAGGTAATGAACCTAGAGACCAAGGAAGAAAGTAAGCTCACCTACCATGCCCATCTCAAACTCACTCTCCATCTCCTCCTCAAAGTGGTGAGCATGCTGGGAGCACGTAAATACAAAGACTATGTCATCCATATAAACCTAAAAAACTAAAATAGCACCGTCATCTCTATTGACGAACAACGTGATATCAACTCCCCCTCTCTTTAAGCCATAAGCGAAGAGATAGGAAGTAAGCCTCTAGTACAAAGCATGGGGTGCTTGCTTCAAACCATACAAGGATTTCCTCAGATAGAATATACGTTATCAGGGTGCTTAGGGTCTTCAAACCCTTTTGGTTGTTTCACATAAACCTCCTCCCATAGAATGACATCCAGAAAGTCACTCTTGATATTCATCTGATTTAACCTGAAGCGCAGATGACATGATGACTAGTAGTAAGCAGACGGACTCAAGCCTTGAAACATGAGAAAATATCTCATCAAAGTCTACACCCTCTATTTGTGTGTAGCCTTGAGCGACCAACCTGGCCTTATTTCGAATAATAGTACTAGACTCATCCATCTTATTTTTGAAGATCCACTTGGTACCTATCATGTTTGTCTTACTAAGTCGGGGGACCAGTTCCCAGATATCATTCTTTCTAAAATAAAGTAACTCATCCTGCATAGCACATATCCAGTGTTCATCTTTGAGTGCTTCCTTATAATTCTTGGTCTCGACTTTGGATGTGTAGCAAACATTGCTAACAACGTTCTCTAGCTGAACTTGAGTCTTGAACCCTAGGGTGGGATCTCCTAGAATAGAAGTAGGATGATGACTCTTGCAAACCCAAGCAGGAGTGTCTCCTAAATCAGGAATAATATCCACTCTAGATGTGGGAGGCACAAAGGTATCATCAATAGGAAGTGCATAATCCTCACCTAAAGGGTTAGAATCAATAAATGTCGGTGGTTCATCATCTTGTACGGTGACGTTTATTGACTCCATAACTTTAAAGCTACTTATGTTAAAAACCCGATATGCTCTACTCATCGATGAATATCCTAACAGTATTCTCTCGTCACTCCAAGAGTCAAGCTTTCCTACTTTCTCTCTTTCTCATAGGATGTAGAATTTACTCCCAAAGACATGGAAATATAAAAGGTTGGGTTTCTTTCCAGTTCACAATTCATAGGGCACCTTAAGTGTGTGTGGACGAAGGTAAACCCTATTCACCGTGTGGCATGCGGTAGACACCACCTCTGCCCAAAATCTCCTAGAAACTCTACGACCTAGAAGCATAGATCTAGCCATCTCCCAAATCGTCCGATTCTTCCTATCAATAATCCCATTTTGCTGAGGAGTCTTCACGATCAAAAATTCATGTTTGATCCCAAGGCTATCATAGTGAAGATATACTTTAGCTGCCTTAAACTCAGTGTTGATGTCACTACATATTCTATTTATAGTGACTCCGTGTTGATTTTACAGGACATGACACTTGGTCTAAAGAAATTCCATTGCACCGGATTTCTCTCTCAAAAAACCTACAATCGAGTAACGAGAGAAATCATCTACCATCATGAGGATATACCTCTTACTAACCAAACTCTTAATACGAGTAGGACCCATAAGATCCATGTGTGTCAACTCAAGCACTCGTGAAGTGATAATGGAATTAAACTTCCTGTGGGGCTACGGACTTATTTTTCCAACTGACAGGGTCCACAAACCATGAAAGTCGACTTTCCAAGTGATGGAAAGCCACGTACTAGGTCTTTTTTAGCTAATTTCTCCAAATATCTAAAATTCACATGACCTAGACGTTGATGCCACAGAGCCATAGGAGTGATCGTAGATCTGTTGCAGACAAATGAGGACTTGGGCATAATCCCATAGCAATTATCTTCATTCCTCATCCCTTGCAATAGAAGTTTATCGGCTTGATCATAAACATTGCATTCGTTACGGTCAAACTTTATTGTAAAGTCAGTGTTGCACAACTGGATAATGCTGAGAAGGTTTTATTTCAAACCTTTGATGTACAAAACATCCTCTATCTTAGGAAATCCGGGTATCTCTACTGTACCTCGTCCTACTATGCTAGATTTTCTCCCATCTCTAAAAGTGACTTTACATTCATTACGATCCTCTAGGTAGGTAAAAAATGAGACACCGCTTGTCACGTACTGGGAGCACCCACTATCAAAGTACCACTAAGAAGTGTTATGTGCTTTAAGAGTGTTGATATGAAAATTAGTCAGCTGATGTGGATCAGTTATATGAAGACACGTGTCATCAGGCGTGGCATAAAATATATTCACCGAGATACTCAAACGTGATGAGCTACTCAACATATAGAGCATCTGGCCAAGAAGATCAAGAGACAAAAAAAGATTCAATGAACATTCTTGTTATGTACAGATGTATATGTCTATTAAATAACGACATATTGTCTATTCATATTGAAAGCCCCAGGGCTATAAATACATTATAATCCCCTTCATAATGGGGTAATCGATCACTTGCGATCATAATTGAAATCAAGGAAAAACACCCAGCAATACAAGGCAGTGGACGCAGGCCATTTTCATTAAGGCCGAACCACTTTAAAAATCCTTTGTCTTATTTATTTATTCATATTTATCTGTGATTAATTAATTAGATCAAGTCTAGTTTTTTACATCAACAGATTAGCACCGTCTATGGGAAATGACTATACGTAGCATTTTTCACTAAACAACTCATCTTACACGGATGAAATCCAAGAATCTAGCAATAGGAACAATGATGGAGTTCCTCCCAATCCGTACGCTCCTCCAACTGTCCAGGGTCTCATAGGAATAGTGGCCAACTTAGCCAAAGGACAAACAGGTATGCAGGAGACCATGCGAAAACTCATTCAGAATATTCAAAACGTAATGCCTACTCAGTCAGGTCAGCGAAGCGCTCCTAGAAATGTGCACATGCCGTCTTCACGATCCAGATGTACTATATTCCCTCATGCTTCCCAGTCCAGAAATACTGAAGCCCATCATACTGAGAGGTCCATCAATCCCTCCTATCAGCCTGGATGGACATCTCCCATAAGAGTTACGGGCTCTCAAGAATGTGTTACTCTAACTCTAGAACAAATGAGCGCTTTGGAGAGGTTGAGTAGAGTCTCCCCCTTCGACCGTTTTGTCTCTAGGAGGAATAGAAATCCTCCTTGGATTGCGTCGAGAAATTCTCAACGACCAAATGATCTAAAGGAAGGTTCTGCCCAATCACACCCTACAGAAAGATACCAAGAGGAGAATTCAGTGCGATCTGTTGCTAGGGAAAATAGATCAGGCGCTGGAAATGATGCATGGAAGGGCTCCATTCAGAGGCTGGAAGACAGGTAAGGGGAAATGGCTAAGGCCAAAAACCCTCTCCAAAGAACCTTTATCAAAGGATCTCAATTTATACAAGCAACTGTGGACTTACCCACTCCCTACAAGTTTAAGTCTCCTGTAGTTATACCGAAGTATGATGAGAAGACTGATCATGTTCTCCACATAGAGCAATACCAAGCTACTACAGATATTTATGATGTCCCAAATGAGATGAGGTGCAGGGAATTCTCTGGAACCATCACTGGTTCTGCTCAAATATGGTATAACAACCTTCCTCGGGGGAAAATCGCAACCTTTCATCAGTTGGCTGAGCTCTTTATAGGAAATTTCTATTTTGGTGCAAAGTCAGTCAAGAGGGTAGCCCATCTGTTAAGCGTAAGGCAAAAAGTAGGAGAAAGCAATAGGGATTACATCACTCGTTTTAACAATGAGAAGCTGGAGGTAATCGACTACAAAGAGAAGACATCCATTACAGCTCTGATGAGTGGTCTTTTACCGAATAAGATAACTTACACTTTGGCCAAAGAAACCCTAAATCCATGGCAAAGTTGATTGCGAAATTAGTCAAGATTATGAATGTCGAAGAAGTTGTGGCTGCGAAGAAGAACGTGGAGGCAAAAGCTGAATCTAAAGCTGAAGGCAGGTCATAGAGAAAGGATCATAAGCATAATGGAGGAAGCAAACAATCGAAAGGCAAGGAAATGATTGAGCACTTGAGGAAGTATGCAAATTATACCCCCTTAAAGGTAGGCATAAACAATGTTCTGGAGGAGATAAAAAACAACGAATAACTATATTGGCCGGAGAAATTGAGGAGAACCCTCGAAAGGAGAAATAAGTCCAAGTATTGTGAGTTCCACAAAGACCACGGTCACACGACCAATCGGTACATAACTCTCCAGAATGAGATCAAGGCACTCATTAGACGAGGGAAATTAAACAAGTTTGTTGATCACCAGAACGGTGAGAAGACCAACAAGGGAACACGGTAAAGGTCCAAATCTCCTCGCCGACCAAGATATGATAAGAAAAGGAACCATGAAGAAGACTTGGAGGATGACCCTGATCTCCCCAAAAATCCTAGATAGCCTGAACGTGAGGTATTTTTTATCTTCTTTGGTTCATTTGATTGTAATATGATAACAGGTGGAGATGCAGGAGGTGGTGATCATACCGCTGAAAGTAAATCTTACCTCAATGAAGCCCAAGCTTGTTCCTATATACAACGGATAAATATGGCAGAGGAAGATCATCCAAGGAAGGTCAATAAGGATAAAATAGTCATTGGTTTTTCCAAAAGTGATCTGGAAGGTGTCTTGTATCCTCACGACGATACTTTGGTGATCAAAATGAGGATGAAGGATGTAGTCATCACAAGAGTATTGGTAGATAATGGTATCTCGGCAGACATCATGTTCTACCCTTGCTTTAATAGTTTAAACTTGAAACTCTCCCAGTTGGAGCCGTACCACAGGCCCCTTATCGGTTTCTTCAGCGAAAAAGTCTTTCCACTTAGGACGATTAAGTTGGACATGCTTATTGGTGCCTGGAATGCTTGCAGAACAGAAAAGGTACACTTTTTCATAATGGATACACTACACCAAATCTGCCGAATTGTCAAGGTCATTGACCTTGACAAATCCAACTTGTCAAGGTCAATGACAGTGACATTTCGAGGCGAGACAACTTTTTTTGTCACGGTCGTGTCACGGTCATTGACCTTGACACAAAACTCGCGTTTTGTGTCACGGTCGTGTCGCGGTCAATGACCGTGACACGTTTGTCACGGTTATAAACCGTGACAAAGCCGTGACCCTTTTTAAAAAAATTGTCGCGATCATTGACTGTGACAATTCTGGGCAGAATTTAAAAAAAATCTGCTGGGCAGTATGGCCACTGCCACTGCCCAGCAGTATATTTATACCTGTTCCAAACATCATATATCCAAACAAACTAAAGATAATGAAAATATATATTCAAATAGAGACAATATGCATCATGATATAATTCAAATGTAACAACTTAAAACAATTCAATTCAAACTTAAAACAATGTCACTACATGTCTGGTGTATTGTTAAAACTGAGGAGGTGAGTAGGCCACACGACATAAGAATTGACGCACCCACTAATATACGTCGTGCCACATTGTTCGCGCAACCACAATAGGGAGTTCTCCTTCCCGGGTATGACATGCGTGACGAGCACCCTGGACTCCATCTCTTGAAGCGCACGTCCATGAACTATTCCACCCTAGACGATATTCGGGTCCCTCAACCCCCGCCCTATCCGTTGGACATCAAATACATCCACTATGAACACGCTCGACCAACCAAGTGTCGACAATGGTCTGGGGAAGGGAGCCAAATAAGGAAGTGGATCATCGAAGTACGCACGTGACGGTGAAGAAGCAGCGAGGTCCACATCCTCGTCCTCCTGCGCCTCGTTCTCCCGCACCTCCTCCTCCTCCTTCTCCTCCAACGCATTCTCCTTCCCTTTCCCTTTCCCCTTCCCCTTTCGTTCTCTACCCAACGTACGCTTCATGAATGCGTACATATCTTCGACCGTTGCCTCCAAACGGGATAGCTTCGCGTCGTGTGAATCCACCGTTCGAGCCAACCCGGTGTCACTCGTCTCCAATCCGATGATCCTAGATTTCGCCACCCGCGAGCTCACCCCCCTTTTCCTCCCCTTGCGATCAGAGCCAAGCACTTGGCTGAGTGCATCTGTGGACAAAGATGCCTTGTCGGCATCAGACTGCGACTCATTCACTTCCTTAAGCTTTGCCTGAAACGACAAAAAGCACATGATTAGTAAAATAAGTAAACTAAAAAATTATAACGTAATTAACAAAAATTAAACTGTCGGATTACTTACAATCGTCGTCGCGATGCTTGGGGACACCTCCTTGTCCTTCCCCTTCTTCGTCCGAAGAGCCACATAAGTATCGAGCCTATGTGGCTTACCCCCTGGCCCACTCCCTACCCCCTGAAATAAAATAAAGTAAAGTAAAATTAGTATCTTCCCCGCAAAGTAAAATAATGAAGAATAATATATTTCTGTATTTATAGAAAAATTAAATCTTATTTGCATCCTATGCTCCACCTCGGCGTAAGAGGTCCGGCCAGAGTAGTGCACGTCCGTCTTTTTTGCCCGATTTTCCCTCCCCGATTGGCGAGATGCCAATTGTCGATCCTCGATCTCATTGTCAATGAACTTCTGCCATTGTGCCAATGAGATCGGCTCCTTGGGGGGACGGATTCATGCCATTGGATAATGGACTCTCGTGTTTTCCCAAAGTACCGTGGCCGCATATTTTTTTTCCACGACTTAAGTTTCTCCCTAATCTGCTCCAAGACGGGATCGCGTAGCTTTAGATCCAAGTTGAATTGTTCCTGTCCAACAAATACAATGTTAGTTGCGAATAAATATAAATATAAATATAAATATAAATATAAATATAAATATAAATATAAATATAAATATAAATATAAATATAAATATAAATATAAATATAAATATAAATATAAATATAAATATAAATATAAATATGAAATCGAAATTGAAATTAAAATTGAAATTGAAATTGAAATTGAAATTGAAATATAAATATATTACCTGTAGTGCCGCCCAAACAGCTAACTTGAGCTCACACGGCACCTCCTTCCAACTCATAAACCCCGAGCCGATGACCGTCTTTAGCAGAACGAGGGATCTCGCTAATATCTCCGATTGGTTCTCGACGATAATCCCAAATTTCCCATATTTTAGCAACTTCGGATGCCATTTTAACCCTTATTGTAGTTTTTTAGTTTTCATGCTTTTATTTGATGGATATAAAGTCATGTGATTATTTCACCATATAAAGTCAACAAAAAACGCCATATATGGTTTTTTTCTCCATTAGTATAAGTATATAGCGATTATTTCACACTTAAATCACATATTAAGCCGACCTTCATTTTTTTATGAAATTTGTAGAAAATTACTTATTTATTTTGAATGAAAATAAATTGTTATCCAATATTTTTGGATATTATTTACATTTACATTTTTGGATATTATTTTTGGATATTATTTACATTTACATTTTTGGATATTATTTTTGGAAATTTATAGAAAATTACTTATTTATTTACATTTTTAACCCCCTACCCCCACCCTGCCCCACCCCCTACCCCCCACCTTGTCCCCACCCTGCCCCCACCCTACCCCCACCCTGCCCCACCCCCCACACACGCACACACACACGCACATATATACACACATATATATACACACAAACATATATATAAATGGAAGAGAGAGAGAGAGAGAGAGAGAGAGAGAGAGAGAGAGAGAGAGAGAGAGAGAGAGAGAGAGAGAATTAAACCTAAAAGTAGAGAGAGAGAGAGAGCAGCGTCGAGAGAGAGAGAGGGAGGGAACGACGGGAGGGAAAAAAGAAGGGGGAAAGGGTTTTTGCTGCTAACATTGTCACGGTCGTGTCACGGTCATTGACCTTGACAATTACTTAAAGAATTGTCACGGCCATTGACCGTGACAAGTTCTTGTCACAGTCGTGTCAAGGTCAATGATCGTGACACAAAACACGTGTTTTTTGCCACGGTCAATGACCTTGACAAGGGTGGCCGGCTGAAAGGTGACAATTTGGCCATTTTGGTATAGTGATAAAAACATCCAATCAGCCTATAATATAATCATGGGACGACTAGGCCTGAAAAAGTTCAAAGCAATGCCATCGAAGGTACATCAATGCTTGAAGTTCCCGACCAAATTTGGTGTGGGACTTGTGAAGGGTGATAAAAAAGTAGCTCGGTAATGATACTATTCATCCACCGAACAAGAAGAATTGGAGGATACCATGAAGAAGACCACCATGTACCAAGTAGATGAGTCTGAAGAGTCGGAGATTGAAACACTAGACCCCAGAGATGAATCAGAGCTCTTGAAGGGTCAGGTCATGGAAGCGACGGAGAAAATTATTCTGGACGATGAACGAACAGAGAGAACAACCCAAATTGGCACTTCACTTGATCCAATAATAAAGCAGGAGTTGGTGGCATTTTTGAGTCATAGAAAGAAATCTTTCGTGTGGAGTCATGAAGATATGCCGGGGATAGACCCAGCCTTTTTGTACCATGAACTCAATGTTAATAAGGAGATAAAATCGGTGAAGCAGTGGAGAAGGGTCTTTAGCCTAGAGAAGAACAAAACTATTCAAGAGGAAGTAGAGAAACTGCAAAAGGCCTCTTTTATTAAGGATGTCAAATACCCTGAGTGGTTAGCCAATGTGGTGATGGTAAAAAAGAAGAACAATAAATGGATAATGTGTGTGGATTTCACAGATCTGAACAAAGCCTGCCCAAAAAATCACTTCCCGCTACCCCGAATAGATCAGCTGGTAGATGCTACTTCGGGGCATGAATTGCTGAGCTTCATGGATGCTTATTCTGGATACAACCAAATTAAGATGAAGCTAGAGGATAGGGAAAGTACCTCTTTTATTACCCTAAGGGGAACATACTGTTACAATGTTATGACTTTTGGTCTTAAAAATGAAGGTGCAACATACCAACGACTATTTAACAAGGTGTTCGCAGAGCAAATCGACAGGATCATGGAGGTTTACTTCAATGACATGCTGACTAAGAGCAAGAGACTTGCTAACCATATAGCAAATCTGAGCTAAATATTTGACCAGCTGGAGAAATATCAGATGAAACTAAACCCGACCAAGTGCGTCTTTAGCGTATAAGGAGGCATGTTCCTCGGGTATATTGTGAATCAACGACGCATCGAGGCAAATCCTGATAAAATCAAATCCTTCCTAGAATTATAATCTCCAACTACGAAGAAGGAAGTACAAAGCCTCACAGGGCATGTTGCAGCTCTCAAAAGGTTCGTCTCACGAGCAACTGACAGATGTCTTCCATTCTTCAAGACGCTAAAAAAACTTTCGACTGGAATGATGAGTGTGATAAGGCATTCCAGGAGTTAAAGAGATATTTGGGGACACTTCATTTGCTATCCAGGCCGGTAGTGGGAGAGAAATTATACTTGTACCTGGTTGTCTCAGAGAGTGAAGACAATGTTGATAAGAGTAGACGACGGAGTGCAGAAGCTGATGTATTATACAAGCAAGGCATTCCGAGGAGCAGAGATCAGGTACCCAAAATTGGAGAAGCTAGCATTAGCGTTGATCGAGGCGAACAGGAGAATGAAACCATACTTCCAAGCCCATACCATAGTGGTATACACCAACATGCCACTCAGGCAGGCTCTACACAAGTCGAAAAAATCTAGAAGATTGATGTATTGGGCGGTGGAGTTAGGTGAATATGACATTGTCTATGAGCCAAGGTCTTCTCTCAAAGGGAAGGCAGTAGCAGATTTCATTGCTGAATTTACTTACCCAGATACCTTCGACCAATAAGGAGCCAACAAGAATACTAGAGGATCATCAAGGAGCCAACAAAAATCATCCCCGATCAACTCCCGTCAGCAGATTTGTCGGGGGGAATGATGGATGAGCAATAAGAATACTTTGATAAAGGCCTAAATTTGAGGGATGATAAAAAAGCACCAAATCTTCTATCACGAGACTTTGTCAGATCAAGGGTTTGAAAACTATACCCCCGTGTGGAATTTATATGTTGATGGTTCTTCATGTGCCACAGGCAGCAGAGCCGGAATAATTCTTAAGAGTCTGGATGGATTGGATATAGAGTATGCTCTGCGTTTCTAATTTATAGCTTCCAATAATGAAGTTGAGTACGAAGATAGGATTCCGGGTCTCAGTTTAGCCAAAACACTGAAGGCAGAGAAAGTTGCGGTGTTTAGCAATTCATAGCTAGTCGTGAATCAAATTAATGGGTTGTACGTGACAAAAGGAGAATTCACGTCTAGGTATCATACCAAAGCTATGGAGATTGTATACAATTCTTGAAATGTTCCAAGTGATCAGAATACCAAGAATGGAAAATGCGAGGGAAGATGTATTAGCTCGGTTAGCCTCAGCTACTCGCATCGAGCTATGAAAAATGATTCCTATTGAGATACTTGCAGACCGAAGCATTGATGACGATTTGATGGTGAATTTTATCACTTTGGATATGGGACCTTCCTGGGTGGATCCCATCAGAGCGTATATTGAAGAAGGCATTTTTCCAGCCGACCAGCTTGCAGCCAATAGGCTCAAGTTTAAAGCTTCTAAGTATGTCTTAAATAATGGAGTTATGTATAGAAGAGTTATAATGACAGGTCTTCAGAGATGTGTTCATCCATCAGAAGTTCAAAATCTAATAGAGGAAATTCATGAAGGCTCTTGTGGAGCTCATGTAGCAGGTCTAACTCTTTTGTAAAGGATAACGACACAAGGATATTATTGGCCAATGATGTGAGATGACTGCGCAGCTTATGCCAAGAAATACAATAAGTGTCAACAGTTTTTTGCCATAAGAAGAACTACCCAGGCATTATTAACCCCCATTACCTCACCTTGGCCATTTTCTATGTGGGGAATAGACTTGGTTGGGACTCTGCCAACTACCAAAGGACAATTCAAATACTTGGCTGTCGTCGTTGATTATTTCACAAAATGGGTGAAAGCTGAACCTCTCATTGACATGGCATATGAAAGGGTTTATCAGTTCATTTGAAAGAATATTATTTGAAGATATGGTCTTCCGCATGCTTTCATCACTGATCACGGTATCCAGTTTGATAACGAGGAGTTTGATGTGGATTTTCAACAGTCTAATGTTCAAAAGATTCATTCTGCACCAGGCCATCCCCAGAGAAACTAGCAAACAGAGGTAACCAACAGAACTCTGTTGAACGGGATGAAGAAACGGTTGGATGATGAGAAAGGCAATTGGATTCACGAGTTGCATTATGTGTTATGGGCTTACCGAACAACTCCCCGAATGGTAACTGGGGAATCTCCTTACATGTTAGCCTTTGGAAGTGAAGCAGTCATACCCGCTGAACTGGGTCTACCTAGTCATAGGGTGCTTAATTTCAACACTCCAGTAAGAAATTTGATGAGACGCTTAGATTTAGACATGCTCGAGGAAGTCCGGGAAGATGCGGCAATCCGAAATGCCGCTTATCAGCAACAGACTGCCATGTTCTACAATAAAAGGGTCAAGAAATGTGATCTCAAGGAGGGAGATTATGTACACAAGAAGGTCATTCAGAAGCATAATAAGATGGAGGCCAACTGGCATGGGCCTTATCGTGTCACAACGATTGTTCGACCTGGAACCTACATAATAGAATCTTTAGAGGGGGAAGAATTCAAAAATGCGTGGAATGAAGATCATCTACGTAAATATTATCAGTAATGTAGATTCACATGTATTCCTTCCTTTCAATATGAATAAAAATGATATTTTCCCCATATTCTTTTTAGTTTAATTTTTTTTCACTACACCAAAATGATAAAATTATCACCTTTCAGCCGGGAACCTTTGTCAAGGTCAATGACCGTGACACAAAACGCGAGATTTGTGTCACGGTCAATGACCTTGATACGACCGTGACAACTTTTGCAGTAAAAAAAGCCCTAGGCTTCTTTTTTACCACCTTTTTTGG
The DNA here is from genome assembly GCA_949130495.1 of Sambucus nigra. Taxonomy (NCBI): domain Eukaryota; kingdom Viridiplantae; phylum Streptophyta; class Magnoliopsida; order Dipsacales; family Adoxaceae; genus Sambucus; species Sambucus nigra. The sequence continues at coordinate 211,760,312 of OX422213.1, read as the reverse complement.
TTCCCCCCCCCCCCCTCTCTCTCTAAGCGATTTTTGCTCTCTCTCTCTCTAAGGTATATTTTTTTTCCCTCTCTTTCTCTTTCATTTCTATATGTATGTGTATGTGTATGTGTGTGATGGTGTGTGGTGGGGGAGGGGAAGGGGGTAATGGGGGTGGGGTGGTGTAGGTGTGGTGGGGGTGGGGGGAGTCTGTGTGTGTATGTGTGTGTATATATGTGTGTGGTGGTGTGTGGTGGGGGAGGGGGTAATGGGGGTGGGGTGGTGCAGGTGTGGTGAGGGTGGGGTGTGGTGGGGTGAGGGGGTGAGGGGGTGGGGTATGTGTATATGTGTGTGTATATATGAGTGTGGTGGTGTGTGGTGGGGGAGGGGGGAAGGGGGTAGTGGGGGGGGGGGGGGGTGGGGGTGGGGGTGGAACTTTCTAACTAAAAATATGATAATATTTTGTTATAATTTGTTAAAACTATGTAAACCTTAGTATGAATGCAAGGTTAGTGATAGTTAGAATTGTGTAAATGTTAGATAAGTTCTAGAATTCATATGTTAAATTTAATTATATAAATATTTAAATTTGATAATAATTTTATTCATGAAATTAATTCAATTAGGTAAAACCCTAGATAATTTTTTAACAGAATAATATTATATAAAGTTTAGTAAATTCACAAAATTTTGCCAATTTTATGTTTTTAGGAATATCATTAGTTACTTTCGTGCCCAAGTATGTAGAATCCATACACATGCATGTTGTTAGAAAGTCTTAAATTTAATTCTCACTTTAATTTGTAGAATCTCTGTACTTGGTTGGATTTATCCCTTTATGATAATGAAATTTGTGCTCCAATTATAATTATCTCATGTCATAATTTTATTGATAAACAATAAATTAATAAAGTAATAAAAATATGAAAATACCCCAATTGATTTAGTAAGATTCGTTCTAGTCTTCATTACAAATTATTCATGCCAAACCCGACTCTCTTATAAGATATGCATATTGTGATAAAATAAAATGAGGATAAGAGACTTTTGAAATATAAAAGAATCTCAAAGAATAAAGATAAAGATAAAGGATTAAAGAAGTAGATAATTGTAATGAATATACAGATAAGATGAGGGTAGGGGTGGGGTGTGTGTGTGCGCGCGTAGGTGTGTGCGTGGCGGGGGGAGGGGGGCAAGGGGTGTGGTGGGGGTGTGGTGGGTGTGTGTGTGTGCGTAGGTGTGTGCGTGTGAGCGTGGCGGGGGAAGGGGGCAAGGGGTGTGGTGGAGGGGGGCAATTTTAACAATTGTATAGATTTAATTAAAAAATTGTATAGCTTTAATTGTAATTTTAATTGTATAATTTTAGATGAAAGTAAATTAATAATTAATGCCAATTTCATATGAAAGTAGGATTGTTCCTCATTGTAAATTAGTAAATTAATAATTGTATACTTTAATTGTTAGTTTAATTAAGGAAATGTTGGGTTGGTTAGTTTTAAAAGTGGCATGACGTGTGCGTGTGTGTGGTGGGGGTGGGGTAGGGGTGTGTGTATGTGTACTATTAACAATTTTTTTTATCTGTACTAATAACATTTTTTTACAGCAAATGTCTCCTTCAGATATTAAGGCGAAGATGATGACACTATTTATGATGATGTCGTCTGGGCTCGGTGGTAGCGGAGGCGACGAGGGCTCCTCCGTCCCTAGGCTCCCCAAATATGGAAAATTTGGGATTACCTTCGAGAACAAATCGTAGCTATTAGCGAGATCCCTCGAGCTGCTAAAGACGGTCATCGGCCCGGGGTTTATGAGTTGGAAGGAGGTGCCATATGAGCTCAAGTTAGCTGTTTGGGTGGCCCTACTGGTAATCCATATAATAAGATAGCATGGATTTTGAAATGTCTAAGCACAATAACGGCTCAGATCTTGCCACCTCACTCTCCAAAAATCAAGGGTTAAGATCAATGCTTCCCTTTTCCAAATTTCAAATTTCCCCCTAAAATTTCCAATTCAACTTTTCATTCCCCCCCCCCTTTGTTAATCAGATTCATCCCCACAACTCCATTAAACACCACACGCTCTCTCTCTCTCTCTCTCTCTCTCTCACACACACACACAGACACACACACACACACATTCAGCGCCACTCTCTCTCTCTCTCTCTCTCTCTCTCACACACTCACTCACTCACCCACGCATACACACACACACACATGTAGTATCTCTCACACACTACATATGCTTTCGTTTCTAACCACCATAACCTATTTTTTCAGGGATTCAAACTCAAAATTTCTTAGTATTGGGAGATTCAAACCTCCAAACCCATGTCTTAAAAAAATCAAATCCACACCCAAACTACTTGAATATTAGGTTTTGTTTTTTGGAGACTATGCTTCATTACAATTTATTTTTTTGCAGATCTGATACATTATTTTTATGACCTTGCGATTTGGGTTTTGGTGGTTGTGATGGAAGATTACGAAATGCCCTCTTTTTGGTGGTAAGAATATATACTAATCATACATATTTATGTTTCTCTAAATTTAGTCTACCACATGTTTGATAAAATGTATGTATGAAACTTACTCCTTTGATTTTTGGCCAAGTTTATTACCATTTGGTTTTTGGTTGTGACTAAATTTAAACTTGAAGTTGTGTGAAACATACAAAATCAACTAAGTTTATAAATTACCAAAGCTTTTACTCAGCAAATGTTTGGCAGTTGCAAAATGTTTATCAGTTGCAAAGCTTTTCTTAAACAGTTATGAATTGTAAATGTTTGGGAGTTGCAAAGTTTTTACTCAGCAATTGTTTTGCAGTTCTTTGGAAGATACTATTATAAATACCAAAGTTGTCACCTGGAATAATCGTGTGGAAGATGTCTTAGCTATGTAACTTCCGATCTTGGACTTACAAGGTATAAAGTATGATATTGTGTGAATGAAATTTTTTCATTATTATTAAAGTGATTTACTTCATATCATTCAGCACTACAATTTTACTAGATTTTATTAGTGCATTATTTAATTAAAAGTTTAAAATGTCTCTATTTTGGAGATTTAATTTGTATAGGGTTCATTTGGTTAAAGATATGTATTTTGGAGAAAGTGTTATTAATTTTTTGTACCATAAGGTATTATATCATTGGAGATTTGTTAATTTTGGTTAATGTTTTGTTTTTCAGCTTAAAATCAAATCACTTCATTTGCCAGATATCATTGGAGATGCTCTCACAGTTTGATGTTTGAAGTTTGATTTCTAAGTTGATTTCTTTAAGAAAAAAAATTTCAGTTTCATGTTTGAAGTTTGATCGTGAATTGAGTTACATAGACGGAAGTTGTTACATACATGTTTGAAGTTTGATCATTATGTCGCACACTGAAAACATGTAACTCAAACATGTTTTTAAGTGTAACAACTCAATGCACGATCTATGTAACTCAATTCAGCGCTTAATTGTATGTAACTTTATGAGTTGTTACATTACCATTTGTTCTTTGTAACTTTATGCCACACACTGAATTGAGTAATGTAACAACTCAATTCACGATTTATGTAACTTTATGTCACACATTGAAAACATTCAAAACATTTATTCCGCACGATACCAAAATTAAAGTCTTTTATTGTGCCTTTTGCTCACAAGCCTCTTGCATTGGGGCCCCAATAAGAACGAAATCTTTCCTATAGTTTGGATCTTTATAGCCTTATACACATAGTAAGCTCGGATCTTTATTGGTAATAGTTAAATTTAGTTTGTAGGGGATCTGTTTCATTACATTACTATGACACTCCCACTATAAAAATGGCATCTATTCAGATTTGTAGAGGATCTTTATTGGTACCTGTTATATCACATTTTAGGTATGAAATGACGCAGCATCAGCAGGTATAGGAAACACATTTAGCAGGCGATTATGACGACATTTTACTCAGTGATTCTCCCCATGCAGCAGCAGTATGACTGATATTTGTGCGTATTCATTATATTCAGCTGTGCACTTTCATTTTGTGTGTATTCATTATATTCGTCTAGGTCTAATAATATGTATATGCGTGTAGGTTTAATCTTTGGTGTATGTTTAATGTTTGGAACTCACGTATTCTTGCTCATTGACTTATATATTACATTTTTTACAAACTCAATTTTTTATTTAATTGCAAACTCATTTTTCTATGTTTGTCATAACTAATTAGATGACTGATTTAAGCTTCCTCTATTTAGTTTAAAAATGATGCGTTGCAATTATTAGATACAGTAGTGCTCTGATGTTGCATTTTAATGACTTAAACCTTGAACCTTCGAGCTTATTTTTGTTATATAGCTGCTATATACCAGCTATAGCTACTATATAGCTGCTATATACCAGCTATAGGATGCATATGATGAAATTTTATAGCTGCTATACCGTCTTGATTGGAGATTGGACTTTTAACATGCATATGATGCCTGAATAAGGGTCATTTTTATCAACAACTTGCAGATAGCGCAGGCACTACAAATGCAAATTTGACTCTTATTGGATGAGCAGGGGACTTGATCACCGGAGCAGGGGACTCCAAGAGTTACTTAACCTGACTCTTATTAGATTAATAGAGTTCGAAATGAGTTGCTTAACCTGACTCTTATTTCAGGCTTGGTACCGAGAAATGATTAACCTAGCTCATTTCGAACTCATTTCTTAACCTGACTCTTATTTCAGGCTTGACACCGAGACATGCTTAACCTGACTCTTATTTAGATGTATTCACATGTCATGCCATGAGGCATGCCATAGTTATGTATTCTGCATATATGACTACGTTTTTGTCATTCTGGAGTAGTCATATGCATATATGACTAAACATTTTATTTTTGTAGTCATATGGCATATGTATTCTGCCACGTATCTTATGACGTATATGCATATATGACTGCATATACTGAATACATATATGATCACATATCATATAGGATGAATTTGTATAATAATTCTACTCCAACGGCATGTCATAGTTATGTATTCAGTATGCCATTAATATCTTTCTAGAAATGAATGAAGATTATGGTTTGAAGTAAAGCAATGGCCGTGCTTGGAATATGTAGATTCAAATGAGAAATTATTCTTAGAATGCAATATCTCATTGGAGCAGGTGGATCCAAATGGGAGTTCTTTTTCCAATCTTATCAAGAAACACACTTGGTCTGTGTTTGAGAGTAATTCCCAGGTGTTTGAGACTTAGGCTGCCTCCCAGATGTTTGAGAGTAACTGATTTGGTAACTCCTTTTTTCTTACTTATTTCTTACCTATATTAGATTCTATTGCTTTTATTCTCATCCTTCATTATTTTTTTAAAAAAGAAGCTCCCGTTCTTTTGTTTTTTCACGTTCTTGCTGTAATTCCAGCCGTCGCTGTTCATCATCAAATACAATGCGCTGTGTCAACGAGTTTTTCAAAACCTTTATTTTATTTTATATCTATTTATATTTATCTCCGTCTCTTATTTGTATCAACTTTTGATAGTTCGGTATTCCAGAGGTTAATTTACCCAAGTCTTATATTTGTTCATTTTCAAATATTTGGGATTTAGTGTTTCAGCTTTTGGAAAACTTTGTTTGGCAGTTGATCAGGCAGTATCTGTCTACTAGCTAATCAGGTAGTATCTCGGGTGAGATATTGCCGAGAGGGTGAGATCAATGAATCATATGACTATTCAGTTTGCATTTGCTACTAAGCATTATAATTTTCAGCATTATAAATTGTAGATGAGGTGTTTTTCAGTGCATTCTAAATTGCAGACAAGTTGAGTTAAATGAGATAACTGAAATTGTGAAACCATTTGCTTTCCATATTCCTCTATATGTAGCGTGTCTATTTGGGAGTTAATTCACACTCTTATTCCCTACTTTTTTTGCATCACACATACTATACTCTGTTTTTACCATTACTTTTCAAACATTTATGTTTTAGATTATGTAATGGGTTTGTACTAATCTCAATTTAGTTTTTGCTCATGTTTTGTTCTAAAATTGTTCAGGATGCACATAATACATGGCTATCAAGAGAAATATATCAATAGCACTCATAACATCAGGTACTCCCTCTCAAGAGCAAACTTCATATGCCCAACTCCCTCTCAAGAGCAAACTCCCGCTCATAATAAATGGCATTCGAGTTAAATCCTTGCTATTATATTTAAGGAGATTATTCTTTTTGTTCATTTTTAGTTTGTGCAATTGCGTATGCCCAAATCTCATTGTTATTGCTTGCAATTCGAGTCACATTTACACTACTATTTTCAAATTTCAAGTACATTTTCCCTATATTTTGCAGTGCGTCTGGATAAAAATTATCGTACATGTGTTTAGTTGTATACGTGTAGTGAAAAGTGTGGCATGGGAATGTCCGAAATGGCATTCGTTATGCTGAAAAAGTTCAAGTACATTAATATGACTTTTGTTTTTTGCCCCGTTCTCTATATTGAATATTCTTTCTCATATAGGTACGCACGGATGCCCTGTTCCCAGATCCAAAAATGGCCAAGGTATTGTCCTATTTTCTATGTTGAAGATTACAGTTGAAGATGGATTCATTCTCACACAATTACGAACAAACACAAATATGGATAAGTTCATAAGCACAATTTCATGAATTTCTACTCTTGATATGTATACGTTTAATAGTAACACATATGTCGAAGTTCATAAACACGTGGATTCATTCTCACACAATTACAAACAAACACAAAGATCCAAACAACAGTTACCTTTCACCGACCAAAAAAATTGGTCCGCATTCATCGGGCCAATTGAAGTATGGAACCTACCTTAGTTCAGTAGTAAGGAGGCATGGCATATATGCATATGCATATGCCGATAAGAAGGAATGAGAAATTCAATATGTCAAGGTATGGGGTTGGTAGTATGATGTTGGTTTCTTTTAGATATCAAATAATATTAGGATGAAAAAAGCTTAGGATGAATCTTCTTTTCCTTGGATGAAGCTTAAGATTAAAAAAAGATTACTATCAATCTTCTTTTCCTTGGATGCAAGTAAGATTAGGATGAAAAAAAGCTCATGTATGTTACTGATTCTGATTGTATATATACTTATGTGATTGTATCTTTGTTTGAGAAACTGATTAATTATGTTTATTGTTTGTCAAATCGTACAGAAAATCGAGAGGGAGAGAGTGATAATGGGAAGAAGGATGGGAAGACATCAGTAGTAGCACCTAATCCAGAAGCAGATGAGTGCAAAAGACTTAAAAGAAATTCAATTTTCATAAACATGCCCTCTGATGCTCCCGCAAAGGCTTGCTCAGTTTCTCTCACCCCATCCAAGATGGTGGTCAAACACCACGGAACATACATTTTGAAGAAGTCCCACAGAAAGAATAAATTCATATTTTCCTTTCCCGGACTTCTAGCTCCCATCTCTGAATTTGAGATTTTTTTCATATTGTTGGATTTGTTGTTACCCCTTAAATAGGGTGGATAGTCCAATAAATAGAGGAGATTATATCCAATTTTTTTAAAAAATTGACACTTTGTTTTTTTGAGACACAGTGAAATTGATTGATGAATATTGTATATTTCATTTTATATGTGAATTTATTTGAAGAATTTAGACAATTTGGATGTTGGACTATTTGTTATTTGTTAAGCAGGGTGAATCATTCCATAAATAAAGGAGATTATGCCCAATTTTTTTAAAAATTGGACACTTTTTTTGAGACACAATGTGAATTCGATGGATGAATATTGTATATTTCGTATTATATGTGAATTTATTTGATGAATTTAGACTATTTGAATGTTGTTAGACTATTTGTTGTTTGTTTTAAATTACACTTCGAAATTTTTGCGTTTCGCTATTACGTACTTTGAAAAATTGTCGTCGTTTCGCGATTACGTACTTTGGAAAATTTTGTCGTGCCTTCAGGCACGGGCATATGCTAGTATATTTATATTTATATGAATATTTTAATTTCAATTTCAATTTCATTTTATATTTCTATTTATATTTATATTTATATTTATATTTATATTTATTCGCAACTAACATTGAATTTGTTGGACAGGAACAATTCAACTTGGATCCAAAGCTACGCGATTCCGTCTTGGAGCAGTTGAGTGAGCAACACAAGACGTGGAAGAAAAATATGCGGACACGGTACTTTGAGAAAACACGAGAGTCCATTATACACTGGCATGGATCCGTCCCGCCCAAGGAGCCGATCGCATTAGCACAATGGCAAAAGTTCATTGACAATGAGATCGAGGATCGACAATTGGCATCTCGCCAATCAGGGAGGGAAAACCGGGCAAAAAAGGCGGACGTGCACTACTCCGGCCGGACCTCTTACGCCGAGGTGGAGCATAGGATGAAGGTAAGATTTAAGTTTTCTATAACTATAGAAATATATTATTCTTCATTATTTTACTTTGCGGGGTCGATACTAATTTTACTTTATTTTATTTTAGGGGGTAGGGAGTGGGCCAGGGGGTAAGGCACATAGGCTCGATACTTATGTGGCTCTTCAGACGAAGAAGGGGAAGGACAAGGAGGTGTCCCCAAGCATCGCGGCGACGATTGTAAGTAATCCGACAGTTTAATTTTTGTTAATTACGTTATAATTTTTTAGTTTACTTATTTTACTAATCATGTGCTTTTTGTCGTTTCAGGCAAAGCTTAAGGAAGTGCATGAGTCGTAGTCTGATGCCGACAAGGCATCTTTATCCACAGATGCACTCAGCCAAGTTCTTGGCTCTAATCGCAAGGGGAGGAAAAGGGGGGTGAGCTCGCGGGTGGCCAAATCTAGGATCATCGGATTGGAGACGAGAGACACCGGGTTGGCTCGAACGGTGGATTCACACGACGCGAAGCTATCCCGTTTGGAGGCGACGGTCGAAGATATGTACGCATTCATGAAGCGTGCGTTGGGCAGAGACCGAAAGGGGAAGGGGAAAGGGAAAGGGAAGGAGAAGGAGGTGGAGGAGAAGGAGGAGGAGGAGGTGCGGGAGAATGAGGCGCAGGAGGACGAGGATGTGGACCTCGCTGCTTCTTCACCGTCACGTGCGTATTTCGATGATCCACTTCCTTATTTGTCTCCCTTCCCCAGACCATTGTCGACACTTGGTTGGCCGAGCGTGTTTATAGTGGATGTATTTGATGGCCAACGGATAGGGCGGGGGTTGAGGGACCCGAATATCGTCGATGGTGGAATAGTTCATGGATGTGCGCTTCAAGGGATCGATTCCAAAGTGCTCGTCACGCATGTGATACCCGGGAAGGAGAACTCCCTATTGTGATTGCGCGAACAATGCGGCACGATGTATATTAGTGGGTGTGTCAATTCGTATATCGTGTGTCCAACTCACCTCCTGACATTTACCCAAGACATGTAGTAACATTATTTTTAAGTTTGTACATTTTAATTCTATTTGGATTATATTGTCATGTATATTGTTTTTATTTTGAATATTTGGATTATATCGTCATGAATATATATTTGCACTATCTTGGGTATATTTGGATATATGATGTTTGAATAGGTACAACCAACGTTGTTATAACAGGTACAAATATACTGCCGGGCAGTGGCAGTGGCCATACTGCCCAGCAGAATTTTTTTCAATTATGCCCAGAATTATCACCGTCATTGACCGTGACAAGTCCTTTGAAATCTTGTCACGGGCTTGTCAGTGTCATTGACCGTGACAATTTTTTTAAATATTGTCACAGGTTGGTCACGGTTGTTAACCGTGACTAAACTTGTCACGGTCCATGACCTTGACATGACCGTGAGAATTCTAACGAACTTGTCAAGGTCAATGACCGTGACACGTCCGTGACAAAAAAATTTGTCTCGCCCAGAATCGTCACGATCATTGACCTTGACAAGTCCAATTTGTCAAGGTCAATGACCGTGACAATAGTGCAGATTTGGTGTAGTGTTTTGGAGTACTCATGCTACACACTACACTTGAATTTTTCACGAAGGCATCAAGAACTACCAACTACAATTGGTCGACATATCAGCAACCACCAACTACGATTGGTCGGCATATCAGTAACCACCAACTACGGTTGGTCGGATATCAGCAACCACCAACTAAGGTTGGTCGGCATCAATAAACTTAACCAATAATGTTGGTATTACAATCATACAAGGCAAGGCCTGTTTGATTATGGGTGACCTCACAGGGTATCCAAAACTAGGCAAGAAGATGGGTGACCTCAAGGGGTATCCATTGCCTAGGCACCAAGGTAATCTAGATAAGATTGCTAAAACTAAGCAGGACCGTGGGATGAAAATAATTCCATTGCTTAGGCACTTATGGGTGACAAGTCACTACAACTAGGTAGCAAATGGGTCAAAGTCGCATTGTCTAGGTAATTAAACCAAACAGGACAAATTGTACCTTTAAAGATATATTGATAAGTAAAATATCATACAATGAATTAATTTCCAAGGAAAATCAAATTATAAAAGATGATGTTTCATTTAATAATTATTAACAATATACGAACAACCAATTGTATTGGTTTCTTTCCTTCAAATTTAGGTACAGGCTCCATTCCAGTTGGAGGATCATCTAGAGCATAAGAAGAGTTGATAAATTTCAAATCTCGTAACATTCTAGTGTTGCTCTAACTCGATCGATCAACCAGATGTTGAGGTCGAGATATCTCAAAGTCTTCATGAAGGTGGTAGTCACCAAGATACTTGGAGATCAAACACTAAGGAATGGCACGGGATGGAATCCAACTGACATCTAGTTTAAAGGGAGGAACAGACAGATCAAGTAATCCAGGCTCATACCAATCCCATAAGGAATTCCATTTCTCCAATTTCATTACGGTCAGGGCATTCAGCCATCCCTGTTTGAATCCTTCATTATTTGACTGTTTCAACCGAGCATTAAGGTGGCATAAATCTTCATTATAGCCCCCCATCCAAAATTCTCTAGGTTGTTTGTGGAATTGATAAGTCAATCGCTCCACATGCTAATGAAGCTTTTTCACCAGGTTCTCTTTACTCTCCAATGCAGAACTCTAGTTGGATAGTTGCTCGGTGAGATTTTGGATTGTCTGGGACATTTCAGCTAATGCTTGATTTTTTGCCTTTAGCTGAACAACTTGATTCGCTAAGGCTTGTTAAGTCCTAGTCTCTTCAATGTTGCTCTGACCAGCTCTTGCTCTACCATACGAGGAAGAAGTAGGTCTGACTCGTTTCAAAGTCTCCAATTCTTCTCTTAATACAACATTTTCAGTTTCCAAAAATGAAAAGCCCTGATCACTAACCGGGACTAGAGCTCTAGAAGAAGAGGTAGATTTTAGTTATCTCAGTTCTTCTCTCAGAGTAATACTTTCCTCCTCCAGTAGCTTAATGATGATCATATGCTCTTCAGCCTCAAGTTTTAGCACACTTTCTCTCTTCTTATGGGCTAAGAGAAATTTGTCATAGCCCCGATCAACACTCAACGGTTGGTACTTTTTCTCATAACCTTCATCCATAAGAGTAATGGTTTCTTTGTGCTGAAGATGAAGTTCTTTGATTACTCCTTGGCGATCTTTTATTATTTCATAATAAGCCAAATTGTTCGCCACAGCTCGATTAAGCAGACATTTTAAATATTGATAAGCATCAATTGCTCGTTCTGAAGCATCAGGCCTGAGAATATCAGCTCTTTGTGCTTTTGTAAAATCTTCACGACCAGCCTTGAAGTAATCATCACATTTATTCATCGACTCGGTATCATGAGCTGACCAGGGTTCCATCCTGCGAATAAACTAACAAGGAACAGTAAAAATGGATCAACAGCGATACAAGATCGAGCAAGTAAAGGAGAAAACTCATAATAACTAACAAAGTCCATTTTATTGATCACAGGAGGAGAAAGTACAACCAAATTTACAACAAAGAGGGAAAAATAGAAAAATAACATAATTAAAGAGCCGAACAACTCTACACCTTCTCCTTATTTCCTACAACATCTTCAGTTGATTTGGAGGAAGGAGTTGGTTGCTCGGAAGGCAGTTGGCGTTGTTCAGCAGAAGTTGTTACTTGGTGAACTTCCTCGGAGGATTGGGGAATGGTAATAGCAGGTTCTTGTTCTACTATCACCATAGAAGATTCATCAAATGTAGCTTCATCTTCTTCCTCTTTTTCAATAGTAGGAGGAGGGCCATGAGTGTGTTTCTGAAACAGTTGAGAATCATCAGCAACATTCAACTCGTTCAGAGCTGCTACCCATCCATTTCTAAAGTACTTCAAACTTTCATAGTCCATATGGGAAGAGACATTAGCTAAAGCTCTGTTCCATCCTTTGTCCTAGCTAGAGCTAAAGTACTTTTTTACAGCAGTTTTCCTCTTCACTCTCTCTGAGGAAGTTTTTTCCCTAAGAAGCTCTTCAACAGACTTCACCTTCTCCTCAAGATCTTTCTTACGTTGTTCATCCTCTTCAAGCTTTCCACCATCTTCCACTTTGCTGGAAAGATCAACCTTCAATTTTTCCTCCAATTCCTTTGAGGCATTTACATCCTGATCTCGAGCTGTGTCAGCAGATTGGAATTTATTCTTCGAGGAAGCTTTGTCCTCTTTATACTTCTACCGGGACTCCCCCAAAGACTTTGACAACCCAGCAAAGGGTTACTCTACTCCACTTGAAGAGGTTGAAGATTTTATGGCTTCATCCTTCTCCACGATATTATCAAAGTACACCAAAACTATAAGAAGAAGAAAGGCACGAATTGGAGTACGAACATGCCAATGAAGAATTATAAGGATAAGTATAAAGACCACTTACTGATGTAAGGTGTAGGGATGCCAAATCAGTAACCTTATCCCAAGGAGTTAAAGTTTTAACAGCTCGACAATTAGGGAGATTCCTCGATTTGATCAATTTCTTAGCCAAGCCAGGGGTGAGCACGGCCTGAGAACTAGCCCTCAAAGAAGAAATCCCAACTCTAGTAGGATGGGCAGCACAATCAATGGTCTTCTCAGTAAGACCTATTCTCAATATTCTCAAGGGAGCACCATCAATCAAAGGTGTTGTCTCTTCTTGAATAACAACAGCTTCAATCAAAGGTGATGCCTCTTTTGAGACAACTACTTCAATCAAAGTTTCTGCCTCTTTAGGGGCAATAGGGGGCTTCTTGATGATATCTTTAGTAGGAGGAACAACATCCTTTTTCTTAATCCCTTTAGCTAGGATATCCTCTTTGTTTTTCTTTGCCCCATCAGTACCAGGAGAAGATTTGGCAAAGAATTCCAGCACTTTCCTCTTCCTCGTCATCAAGTCAGCAATAAAAGTACCCAAATCAGAAGAAGATTCTTCGACAGTCGCTGACGATGCTGGTGTCTGGTCAAGATCAATAATCAAGGGAGGAACAAGAGGGAGAGAAATAAAAGAAGAAGTGTTGTTCTTATATCGCAGAAAATAGGAAGTAGACCTCATGTCCTCCTCAACAATTGATTGATGCAAACCCCATATGAGTTTCAAATCCTTTATACCAATATCACTTTCTTTTGGAGATTTCCTTTTACTGTCAACTGCAATAAATGAAAAATAAGCGTCAGTGACACATTTCATCAAACAAAAATAGAGATAAATAAAAAAAACTAAAAAGAACCTATCCCGTTGCCATAAAGTGGACATCTGGGACCTTGGTATACATTTTCCCCTTTTAATAGGAGGTGTTGCTAATTTTTCATCACAACCCCATGATCAAAATAGTCCCTATTAGCATCAGGGAGATTGACCACTAAAGCTCTATGGGAATACCTAGTTTTTAAATAAGAGGTGGTATCACTAGTAATCCATTTATAACAGTACATAATTTCAGGAATCCCTAATGAGTTCCATGAATTTAGTTCAACCTATGTATTCCATTAATTACTCTTGAACGAACAATATCAAAATATTGGCAAAATTCCAAACACAGGGGATTAGGTAGGAAAGAAAAGTCACATTCCGCTACAAAAATGGAGGGAAACCAGTGTCCTTCAGCTAAAGAAAATAAATTATAAGGGCAAGGAGGTTCTTCCAGAATCACCCAAAAAGGAATTTCAAAATCAAATCGAAACTTGTCCAACGATTCGATAAGATAAACTATCGTGGCTAAAACAAAGAAAGAAGAAAGAAGAAGTTCTTACAGAAACTTGATAAATCTGCTAAGGCGGATGACAGAAGGAACGAGCGTAAAAAGAAAAAGTGAGAAGACAATAAGTTCAAAAATCTAAAAGGCAAAAGGTGGTAGATGATTTGATTTTACCACTTTTAAATGCATTGCTTTGGGAAGCGAAAAAAAGTAATGATCACTAGAGACGACGATTGCATTTTCGACGGCTAAATGATGAAAAAGACACCAATACCCAAGCGTCTGTTAAAGATTCAAAATATTTACAAGTTTTGTCATTTCGCACTCAAAATCATTAAATGTCACAAGTGTTGGACATCTATAAGCTAATGGGACTGAGTAAACATGTCCGAGAAACCTCTGTGCATAATGTTCCACACTTTCATATCAAACCTCAATTGTGAAACATTAGGGGCTTCTGTTGATACAAAAATTAGTCAGATGATGTGGATCAGTTATATGAAGACACGTGTCATCAGGTGTGGCATAAAATATATTCACTGAGCTACTCAAACATGACGAGCTACTCAACGTATAGAGCACCTTGCCAAGAAGATCAAGCGATAAAAACAGATTCAATGAACATTCTTGTTATGTACAGATGTATATGTCTATTAAATAACGGCATATTGTCTATTCATATTGACAACCCCGGGGCTATAAATACATTGTAATCCCCTCCATAATGGGGTAATCGATCACTTGCGATCATCATTGAAATCAAGGAAAAACACCCTGCAATACAAGGCAGAGGACGTAGGCCATTTTCATTAAGGCTGAACCACTTTAAAAATCCTTTGTCTTATTTCTTTATTCATATTTATCTGTAATTAATTAATTAGATCAAGTCTAGTTTTTTACATTAACAAAGAGCAACATGAACAACAAGGGATTTTGAGTCGAGTTTAGGCACCCAAGATGAGTTAACCTTTTGTTTACCCTTGTCAATGTTGGCTTTAGTTGGTATATTAGAAGTTTCCATTTACGGAATAGAAATCCGTTGGAACTCTTCCATTAAACTTTGAGAAATGGCGACTAGAAACTCAACATTCTCTCTAAGACTCAAAAATATCGTTAGTGGCACGTGGTGGAGCTAATGTACGTCGTGTCCGACCCAAACTATAGAAAAACTCCCTAAAGTGTCCCTTTCTTTTGCAATAGGTACAGAAGGACACAGTCTTTGGCCAACCTTGGTTTGCTTTTCTTGGTCGCACTCTTCTCCGGGGTTTTCGGTGGTGGCCATATGGATTCATACTAAACTCAGGAATTGGTTCTGGTGTCACGTGAGATGTGGAGGCACCATCAAAACCAATTCCTTGCCTTTCACTAAAACCTAAAGCAGGGGCGAGGAACATCTTTCCCATCTTTCCAGAACAATCCTCAATCTTTACCTTGACCTCCCTAGCTATCTCAAGGTCATGATCAGGCTGGGCTACAAGGGTTTCAAGTTTCTTTCGAGTGTCCATGTATGTCTAGATCTCGCTTGTAAGACTAGACCCTCGATTGGTCAAGTCCCATTTCTCTTTCTCTAAACATCTCTCTCCCACACAAAACTGACTCTCTCTCTCTCTCTCTCTCTCTCTCTCTCTCTCAACACAAATAGTCTCTCTCTCAAGGATGTGCTAATGGAGGACTCTCTCTCTCATTTATCCTAAATCTTTCGTTAAGGCAACTATCCTAAGTGCTAACATTTTGTTACGCTTTTTAGTTTTAAAAGAATCAGGATATAAATCAGTGTATGCGCATCGTAAATTACTCTCGCTCTCATTTGCAGCATCCTCCACCGCACTCACATTGCTTCCATTGTCGAGGTGTCCCTTTGAAATAGCATCCCCATCGTCGTGAGGCACACTGTCAGTACTCACATGACTAGCTATGAATGCGGTGACTCATCTAAAGAATCCACCGACTCGACCTCACTATCGTCACTAAGGGAGGCATTAAGAGCAGCTTTGCCTTTTCCTTGACATCACAACCTAGTAGGACACTCAAATGACTTATGACCTCTACCATCACACTCATAATATCTTTCCTTGTCATTCTTAGGAGCATCCTTTTTATCCTTTTTAGTTTTCTTTTCAAACTTATTTTTCTCAAAATTCTTTTTATCTTTGAAATTGCCATTTTTCTTTAATTTGAGAAATATCTTGAAATTTTTAGAAAACAAGGCCAAATTGTCCAAGTCAAAATCAAACTCAGAATCAAACAACTCTTTCTCTCTTCTCCTAGATGACTCACATCCGTTTCTTGCTGACCCCTCATTCTTCCTAGCATGGGCTTCAAGTGCTGCCCCTTTATCTTTTGAGTTTATTGTATTAAGAAACATGTCAATTGCATAAGTCCGGAGGTCTCCTACCAATTCTTCTAATTTCAGACTACTCAAATTTCCTAATGAATTTAGCACAGTGACTTTCAGGATAAAACGCTTAGGCATAAATCTCAAAATCTTTTTAATTACTCTAGAATCAAGATTTTGTTCACCTAAGTTGAACTAGTGTTAACAATATCAGAGAAGCGTGGATAGAATTCATGAAAGCACACATATTCAACCATGGTGATTGTCTCAAAATGTGTAGTTAAATTTTGCAATTTTGATTATTTAACTGCATTAGTGACTTCATGGGTAAGTTGAAGAACACCCCATGCTTCTTTAGACATGTTACCCGTCACGATGCGTCGGAACTCGTCGGGGGTGACATTTCCAAAAATTGCCCTAATCCCACGTGAGTTATATATGCTCCATTTAAATTCATCATCAGTCCATGCAGTCACAGATTTTTAAGTAGTTACATTATCTACAGTGACAGTGGGAGGCATCCTCCCTCTTTCACACAGAACCTAAACACTTTCGTCAATGGCCTTTAAGTGAGATTTCATATGGGCTTTCCAATATGTGTAAATTGACATGTCAAAAATTGTCACTAGATTATACAAGTTTTTCATTGAAATTGCGCTTTTTTCACAAATAAATTTTTAGACTAAAATTGATATCAAGAAAAATTTTGCGGAAAAAATTACACGGTATAATTATGTAATAGGCGTTGATACCAATTTGAGAGTGCACCAGCAATCAATGATTAAGTTTATTAATTAAATTCCAATTTTGTAATCCCCAAAATCCTAACTCTTATAGACAAATTCTGACAGACTAATTAAATCAAACGAAGCATGCAAAGTTAATGACAATATGAGGAAAAATCCCCCAAAGCGGAAAAATCATTTTTATATCACTATAATTCGTAACAACTTATAATTACAGAGAAATACAGTGAGGCGTCGGTTCATTGTCGTCGGTGTTTTCAGCAAGAGATCCCGCAAGAAATCCAATTCAACAATGGAGAATAGTCTTCTTCACATACGATTACTCAAGGTGAGTACAACAATTATTTAGGGTTTATAAGACTCACATATATGTTTGGAAATGATTTGTGAATCAAAAGGGTTGAAAAACCATGAAAAACGAAGTCTGGAAATATGCAGCTGTTCTGTAGAAACGTGAGTGACAAAGACTTAAAAATCGTGTAGAATGGGCACTACTTTAAATATATAAATTGAGACGGCACGTTTCTTGAACAAAATAAAGATGTCGCTCAAATGAACAACCACTCGCTCGAATAACTTTGCGTGAGCTGGCTATGTCGCTTGAACGACAAGCCAGTCTCACTCGAACGACGTCAGCGAGATTTTTCCCTTCGCCTTTGCACTTAGAAAAATTTCTTATTCCGAAGTAAAAACATTCCAGACCCTTAATAAATATTTTTAAACATTTATCAAATATTTATGTAAATAATAAACCCTCCAAATAAATTATTTTACCATAATCCTGAGTGGAGTAGTGGTAACGATTGACGAGCACATTACATGTTACATGATGCACGCATGAAGATGATGAAAGCGAGGATTCGGATCAAGGCCGTCATTGATGTTCGTGTTAACGTACCGAATGTAGTGGTATCAAACATACTAACTGTGATCTAGGACACATATAAAAAATCCAAGATTCGGATTGGAACATTTATAGAATCATGTCCTTACACTCCGGCAGCCCATGTCTGTATGCAACTGACCCAATCTGCTCAATGATAGGGAATGGACCGACATATATCGATGCCAACTTACCTTTCTTCCCGAACCTCATTATCCCCTTCATAGGAGATACACGTAGCATCATCTGATCCCCTACATCAAACTCCAAGAAGTACAACTTAGCATCTGCATAACTCTTTTATCGGTTCTGGGATATCCGTATACGGATCCGAATCAACTCAATCGTAGCCGACGTATCCTGAATAAACTTAGGCCTGAGAAACTTGTTGTCCCCCACCTCCAACCAATAAGAGGGAAAACAACAAGGTCTACCATACAATGCCTCAAATTGTTCCATGCCAATCGTGAACTGGTAGGAGTTATTATACGTGAACTCCACTAGTAGAAGATACTGCTCCCAACCTCCCCTAAAATAAAGGATACACATCCGTAGCATATCTTCCAATATCTTATTTGTCCTCTCTATCCATCTGCGGGTGATAGGCCATACTCAATCGCAACTTGGTACCCATAGCCTTCTCAAAACTCTCCCAAAATTGAGACACGAAAATCTTGTCCATGTCGGACACAATATCTAATGGCACCCCATCCAATCTTACTATCTCACGAATGAAAATCAGGGCATACTGTCCCATGGTATAATCAGTCCAAACTGGCACGAACTGAGCCACCTTAGTCAACCGATCAACTATCACCCATATAGAATTGCAACCTCACTGTGAAGTAGGTAACCCAGTAATAAAATCCATGGAAATGCTCTCTCATTTCCACATCGGGATATCTAATGGCTATAAGACCCCTATCGACTTCTGATGGTCCACTTTCACCAACTGACAAGTGATAGACCTTCAAAAAAACTCGGTGATGCCTCTCTTCATCCCACTCCACTAGTACTACCATCTCATGTTTTGGTACATTTTATCCCCTCCAGGATGTACTACAAATCGGGACGCATGTAACTCCACCATCACTGCATGCCGTAAATCTTCCCCCTCTGGGACAACCAATCTCTCGTTGAATAGTAAAATTCCCTCCAAACTCATGAAGTACGACTCTTCTCCTCCGACTAAGAACTTTTTTATCCTCTCCTGATAAAAAGAATCTATTGCATGTTCCTGTAACACCCTCGTGACAATCTAGGGGTGACGGTCATAACTGACATAAATAATTAGGAAACTAAATCCTGATGTCCCAACTCTTTCAATTTTGCCTTCCAAACTTTAGCTATATCCCCTATTGGCCTACGACTCATATCGTCTGCCACCACGTTAGCCTTTATCGGGTGATACTGGATGTCAAACTGATAATGTTTCACAAATTCAAGCCATCTGCACTGACGCATATTCATCTCTGTCTGAGTAAACAAGTACTGCAGTGAATTATGATCTGTGAACAGGTGAAATCTCTCTCCCAGTAAATAATGTCTCCAAATTCGCAACGCAAACGCGAATGTCCCTAACTCCAAGTCACGGGTGGGGTAATTCCTCTCATGAAGATTAATCATGTGGGAAGCATATGCTATAGACTGATTCTCTTGTTGTAACACACCACCAAGTCCCTATAGGGACGCATTCGTGAACTCAAGATACTCTACTCTTTCCCTGGGAAGTGAGAGTATGGGTGGTGAAGTCAAATTTTACTTCAACTCATCAAAATCCAACAAACAAGCATCATCCTAGACAAACAGTACACCTTTGTACGTCAAATTTGTCAATGGACCCACAATCTTCGAGAATCTCCTAATAAACCGTTTGTAGTACCCGGCTAACCTCAAGAAACTGCGTACCTGTATCGGTGTCATGGGCTGTCCCCACTCTCTCACCGTTGACACCTTACTCGGGTCCATCGATATTCTCAACTCATAAATGATATGCCCTAAAAATTGTACCCCACGTTGCCAAAATCCACATTTCTCAAACTTTGCATAGAACTGATGCTCATGTAGTGCCTGTAAGACCCGATACAAATGCTCGGCATGCTCCTCCTCGGTCCGGGAATACATCAGAATGTCATCAATGAAGACGATAACAAACTGATCCAAGAACTCTCTGAACACCTTATTCATCAAGTCCATAAACATGGCTGGCACATTGGTTAGCCCAAATGGGATAACCCGAAACTCGTAGGACTCATATCTCATTAAGAAGGTAGTTTAAGACACGTCTTGCTCCCGGATGTGCAACTGGTGATACCCAAATTTCCAATCTATCTTAGATAAGTAGGAGGCTTCTCTTAACTGATCAAATTAGTCATCGATGCGGGGCAACGTATACTTATTCCGTATCTTGACTTTATTCAACTCCTGGTAATCCACACACAAGCGTAAAGACCCACATCTCTTCTTTATATACAATATTGGGGCACCCCAAGGCGACATACTACAACGTATAAAAACCTTCCCCAATAAGTGCTCAATCTGATCCCGTAGCTCCTCATCTCCATAGGAGCTATACAATACGATGCACGAGCTATTGACCGAGTGCCCAGTGCCAAGTCAATGATGAACTCAATATATCTACTAGGGGCAATCCCAATATTTACTAAAACACATCGGCATACTCACATACAAATGGGATATAATCAAGGTAAATCACCAACCCTGAGAGGTCTCCTCATCTATGTAGTATAAATGAGTGGATGATCCTCCCTCAGGGAGAGGCATCACCACTAAGAACATCTCCTGGCTGGGGATCGTAAACCCTATACTCCGACTATAGCAGTCAATCATGTCCCTATACTCAGCTAGCTAATCCATTCCTATGATGGTGTCGTACTCTGACATATCTAATACAAGCATATCAGTAGGTAAAACTAATCTCCCAATATTTATACTAACACCCCGACATATAAAGAATGTCAATGTCCCATTACCTAATGGTGAATCTACACATGTAACTGTATTGTTTGTCCTATTGGAATGACTGGTGCTGCAGGTAAAGATGGTATGGGTGTTGGTGCTGGGAGGGCGAAGGCCAAAATAGGTCTTTGAGGCTCTTAATGGCCTCCTTGCTGCTACCCTTATCAGGGCAATCCTGTGGCTTGTGACTACTCTTTCCACAATTGAAACACCTACCCACAAAATTACCTCCCCTCTGGCCTTGCTGGCCTCGACCCTGGTGTCCATTGCCACCCCTACACAGGCCCTTCGGCCCCAATAAAATCGGTTCTGGCCCTAGTGGCGCTACCTGAATCCACCTTGTACCTAACGATAATCCCTTGAATGGAACCTCTTAGTAGCATCCTCCTGGTGGGAACCCTGCTCACTCTGCCTCTACTAACGTTGGGTCAGATCATTTGCTCCCCTTAACATGGAAGCGGTGATCCTAGCAGTGTAACAGAGCAACATTCAACACCTCAGTGTATGTCTTCAGGGCTGGATTACCCAACAGATGCTATCAGATAATCTAAGTAAGACCATTTGTGAATAATTGTATCCTATTTTCCTCTATAAGTACCTTTCCTGGAATGAAGTTAGATTACCTCATGAATTCTTCCTCATATTCAACCACTGTCTTCCCTCCTGTGTGAGATCTAATATTTTCCGCCTCATCTCTTTCTGAATGGCAGATGAGACATATTTACGGTCAAACCACTCCCAGAACTCCTCTATCGACATACTGTCTTCCTCCTCCACAGTGGTAATAGACTCCCACCACTGTAGTCCCGCCCCAACTAGCTTAAATGTAGCTAGAATCTGCCTCTGAACGTCCTTGCACTCATGCATCCTCAAATGCCTCTGGATATCTTTCTTTTATTTTCTAGCAACCACTATATATGAACTCCCCTGGAACTCGGGACGGTGTGCCTTCTGAAAAGCATCTCTAACTCGCTCCCAAGCATAAGGGAAGGCATACATCTGAGTTGGTTCCACGACATGTGCCTGGGGTGGTGCGTGTTATGTTACTGTAGCCAATGTTGCATTAACTGCCTATGCAACTATAATGACAACCTCTGCAGCATTCATGGTACCTTGGGCTGGAGCTGGCTGGGGCTCTGACTGTGCCTTTGGGCTGGCTCGTGGTGCACGTTGAGGAGGCATCTGAAACGAGAAATAATTTTCCACCAGTCTTCATTTCAATATGTCTAAAATGGCTGAAGACGTAAATACGTAATAAAGAATAAAACATTCCTAATAATAGGACTCTATATCAAAGGACTCTATGCTTAACATCGCAGTAAGATGCAAAGATCCTAAGGACACTAGAACCTCATGCTCTGATACCATCTGTGACACCCCGTCTATTATAATCTTGGGTGATCAGTCCATTATTAAATTAAATAGGATTCACTAATGGTGTCATTCTTAGCATCACTGTCTAGTTTTAAATCAATACTAATATCCTAATAGTCCAGTGTCAAAATTTTGATCTAAATTATTAGCATGCAATAAATCGGAATAACTATATCATTCACCCTTTTCCATGCACATAACAATGAATAATAAGATAATCACATAAGTAAATAACTGAGTCTGGAATAACACTCTAGAGAAAATCTAAACACAGTTATCCATGAATAAGTCTAAATCAATACTGGAAATAAATGGGACTACAAAGTCTCTAATAATAATATAAAACTAAGAATCAACGACATGCCCAACTGAGGTAAATAGGGATGCATCAGAATTGAAATAAATATGGAGGTGTCTAATAGCAAGGTCATGCAACCTCCACAACAGCTGCAGCACGTCAAATGTAGGAACTCATGTGCTTGGCGTCCTTGTGGCTGGGCACCTAAAATGATTTTAACAAAAATGATTTGAAATGGGTCAGAGCCCAAGTAAAATAGTTAAGAAAGTTTAGCAAGTGTTTAAAATGCGATAAGATAAGATATTAAATACATGTCGCTACCGAATTCCCTCACTTGAGATCCTCATACCTCAACTAATGTGCACGCCTAACGTACTACTCTAACCCATCTAGTTATGTTACCCGCCTAACTAGTCTGGCTTATATCTCTTAGCATCTAATCAATTATAGTTCCCACATGTATTGCCCATACACTAAATTACTACATTTTCCCAATTCTTTATACTCATTAGGAATCTCTACTAAATGATTTAGTTCTCGTATACTTTGGTTAATTTTAGATATCACTATCTATCAGTTATTGATTTAGTTCTCATTGACTTGAATAATTTAGATATCACAATCTATCTTATCTGAAAAAGAAAAAAAAAACGAAGTGCCCCCCAATTTTAAAATAAACTCATACTTTAAAATCAATTTCCTTGTTAACTAGATTTGCGGAAGCGTTAGATGATAGTTCACAAAAACACCAAATTTTAATTTACTTTAAAATTAAAATCAAACCAAGTGAAATAAACTTATAACACACACACAATTCAAATTTCACTTAAACACAATTAATTAATCCAAGTCCTAGAATTTGCCTAAGTCATATTTATCAATATTTCCAAATTCGGCCAAAATAGTTTTAACAATGGACTTGAATTAAATAAACAAATACCCAAATTTAATTAGCACCCAATTAAATTAAGTGTGACAATTAAAACCATTTTTATCTTGGATTATCCTAAGAATGAGTTCTAAGTTATTATGCAAGATAAAAATAAATCAATCACACTACGTCGCGATGTACGAGGAAAAACCTAGAACGGGAAACAACCTCGGACGGACCTAGCCTCAAATTCACTAAGTATGGAATTTATAATTACAAGACAAAAGACTTACATCACACGACTCGATCCCTCTCAAGCCTCGAAGCTCCTTCTTGTAAACACCTCCACTTTGCGAATAACCCCGTAGCTCCACCGTAGTCTCGGAATCCACCGATCGGACTTTATGTGGTCACCGTCACCCGAACTAGGAGTCTTTCTCCAAGTGAGTAAGTCACGAAAACCTCTTCTTCTTTGTGGGATTTAGAAGGAAACCCAAACTTCTCTTCAAACTAATGTAGAGATAAACCCGGTACCAAACTCCAAGCAAGATGTATATATATAAACTTCGATAAACAAAACTATGGGTGTAAAACTAAAGTGTATAATGATTTTTCTTTGAAAATTAACACTTTAAAACAATGAACTTTTCCCTAAAATAATTTTTCTCTCAAAAAACTCTGTAGATGTTGGTAGGATATGAAAAGTTAAATTAGAAAAAGTTATTCCCGCACATAGATATTCAGCAAAAAGATAGTGGGGTAAAACAAGTGGGAAAGTGGACAAAACTGCTTAAAACTGCCAAAAAACCTGTTCCCGCCAAATCTCGTTCGAACGACATTCTCGTTTGAACGAGTCTTCTAATGAAGTTCCAGTATGAACTCGTTAGAAGCTCGTTGGAAATATCGTTAGAACGACCATCTCGTTCGAACGACATTTCGAACGAAGTTCCAGTATGCCTTAATGGGAAGTCGTTGGCAATCTCGTTCGAATGACCTGTGGTTCGAACGATAATCTCGTTTGAACGACACTTCAAACGAACTCACAGAATGTTAAAAAATTCTTTTTAAGCCCAGAAACATATATATACTTTATATATGAGTTTTAATAGAAAACATTCTGAAAACAAAACATAGTTTTAAAAACCTAACACCCAATATAAACCGTTCCAAGCTCCTATATATATGTAATGCATTCATACCTTGGGATCATGGAACCACTATTGATGACGTGGAAATGAGGCACTTAAACTCGACATTTTGATGAAGATTTATACACTTGGTCGCTACATCTTCAACAAACACGTCATAGGCTTGAAATATGATCAATACACTCTATCATATGACTCAAATGTTTTTGTCCGGAATTGAGCCAAAACAACAAAGGACTCAATTGGAAATTTACGTCCTTACAAATCTCCCCCTTTGGCTATTCCAGAATAAAACCCAATAAAAAAAATCCTAAAGGGCCGTCAAGCACTACTATACTAATAAAAATTCCCACCCAAAATAAAAGGACAATGCTTGACTCAAACAACCTAAAGGATCACAAACTTTGCCGCTGAAAGTTGCCGCTTTATAAAATAATTTTTCCTGCACACTTAAGCAAACACATTACATGCATAGGGAATATCAAAGTATTTAATGCAAGTAAAGTAACTACATCCCTTAAATTAATTCTCTCCCTTTATCAACTTTGACCCACTTAGAAAGACGTCTCCCCCTAAGATAAATATTCCCCAAACTAAGATACGATAATAATAGGAATATATACCATCTATCTCCCTATCATTTCTCCCCCTTTTTGTTCAGGAATAGACAAAGGTAAAAAAAATAAACATTAACTTATCTCCCCCAAATAAAGAATATACACCCTCTAAACTAAGTAAGGGATAAATAAACTGGGATAACAAGCGAAAACATGTAATTGTGCATATAGTGATGAGAACGTTAAAGCACTTAGGCAACAAAGATTCAACTAATCTAAGAAATAACATCGGATACAAACTAGGATGCAATAAAATGATACAAATATGATATATAAATTACTAAGCATGATATATCAACAAAGAATGCAATAAGATGGATACCAAATATGAATGAAAGCATATATGGATTAGAAATCAAGGCAAAGACTAAACAAAAATATCAAATATATGTATACATAATATAGACCAAAAAGATTCAAGTACACATAGATAGATATAAACACACACATGACACACACAAAATATAATAGGAGTCTTTCACACTCGTATGGTAAAAACGTGTCATATGGAAATGGAAGTGTTGGGGTGTGAACTAGTAACGATTAAATTTAGACCCAATCACTTAAAACATGTTCACGGAGTTCTCAATTGATTGAAAACTTCATCACATTTGAATATAACCTCATGTGACAATATAAATTGAACTCAATGAACAAACATACACAATGCATACAAGCCTAGAGTTTTGATGATTCTACAAACCAAATGGAGTCATGATAATAAGGACCACTAGGATAAACGGACATTGTGCAAACCGTTGATATACCATCCATTCTCCCTCAATAAGAATATATATATATTCCTTTTTTATTGAATGAATAAATCAATTAAACATAGGCCTTGGCAATTATTTTTAGTGCCATTTTTCTGTTTTTAGGCCTTTGGGCCACGTATTTCTTTTAGGTCCATTCCAAACGGTGGCTTACAATCGCAAAGGATCACTAAGTCCTTTCGGAGCCCTTCCCCGTGAACATTTATATTTATCATGTTTTCATTTTTTACACAAATCTCACGTGCAACAGATTTTGACATGCACTAGTCCTCCTATGTCACAAATATGTAGATGACAAGATTGGAAGGAGAACACCTCACATAGCTCAAATATACATATGAAGTTAAAATTTCAAAAGAGCTCGTGCATGTGTGAATAGAGGCATATAAAAATAGAATCCATTTAATCAACACAAAATCCAACTACTCCATGTATGCATGGTAAAGAACATAATAAGGATTGACAATCTAAACCAAAAGTTCTAGCCACATGGGAGCGTAAAATGTGGGATTCTAACACAAGGTATGCCACATAAAGTGTGTCAAACTAAAATACACACAAAATAAAATCATTTTGATTTTTTGAAAAATTTTAACCAAAAATAAAAATATATACTCAAAAGACAAACAAAAGTAATTTGACTTTTCATTAAGCTTAAATTACCAAGAGATAAAAATTCAAATGATAAACAAAAATCATTATTCTAGCATGTGATATGAAATAAAGTAATGACTGTAAAATGATTAAACAAGCATACATTTAGCATGTGAATATAGCATGAAGTACAAAAGCTAAAGTATGCAAACACTAACACATTCAACCTTTAGATTTAGCAAGGGAGGAAGCATGTGAAAGTAAATGAGAATCAAACGTCCTATTTTGCACGGCAACCAAGTCGGATTTCCTAACACAAATTAATGAAGAATGACTATCTTGGGGTGTAGGAATCTTAACTACCTTGGTTGTTTTACGTTTGGATTTTCTAGGAATTCGTTTAAGAACAAAACAAAATTTCCTAAGATGACCTCTTCGACCACAATGTGAACAAGTAAAATTAAGTCAAAATTTGGTACCTAAGAAATGATCTCTAAAGACTTTCCTAGTAGATTCTCCTAAAACATTGGTTTTGACTTTATGAATAGATTCATTACAAGTATTGAAGACTAAACCACACATGTCATTTTTAATTTGGACCTTTCCTAAGATTTTATCTAATTTTTCCGAACGACACTCCAAATCAAATTTGACATTACTAGAGTCTTTTAATTTATTTTGCAATTCTAAAATGTTAGACTCTAATAAAACATTTCGCTCTTCAAAAGAAATAAGCTCATTTCTCAAGGATTCCATTAAACCCCTAAGGCTATCTCTCTCGCCCTCTACATATTCAAGCTTCTCTTTAAGAGTCCTCTCACGTGTCCTAAGGTCTTCTACCAACATACTATCATCAATGACCTTGACACGCTCTTTTAAACTAAATTCTAACTGTAAATTAACTCTTTTTAATTTAATTGATTCTTCATATAATTCTTGAAAAGCATTTTGAACTTCACTCACATTAACCTCTTCTTCATTTTCACTCTCTCTCTCTCTTCTTCACTCTCACTACCATCAAAAACAAGAGATTCATAAACTTTGACCTCGGAAGTGTCATGTGTTTGAATGTCTTCAAGAGAAGATTTATTATCGATGCACACATGACTAGACATAAAATCCACAAAGTTGGGCTTAGTGGGGGAATCAGGTCCCTCTTCCTTGTCACTATCACTAAGGGTCGCATTATATGAAATGGGTCGTTTACCCTCCTTCTTTAGTTTAGTGGGGCATTCAGAAGCCCTATGGCCATAACCCTCACAACCAAAACTCCTATTAGACTCGTCCCTATTTAAATTTTCATTAATAGGTTTAGGGATCCTCTCGGCTTTGTTATGCATAGAAGTTTCAAATTTCTTAAAATCATTTTTAAATTTATCTTTGTTAAATTTAAGAAATTTTCTAAATTTTCGAGCAAACAAGGCCATGTCTTCCGAGTCACTATCACTCTCCCTCTCTACTACTTGTTTGACCTCTTTTCGGGATTTTAAAGCAACACCCTTTTCTATTTTCTTTTCAGTTTTAGAGGAAAACATGTCCAGTTCATAGGTTTGTAAGTCACCTACGAGCTCTTCTAATTTCATAGAGGCTAAAGTTCGTAAAGAATTTAAAACGGTCACTTTTGGAATAAATCTATCGGGTAGGGACCTTAAAATTTTCTTTACTACTCGGTTGTCGGGTATTTTATCTCCTAAGTTAAAAGATGAATTAATAATATTGAAAATTCTAGCATAAAATTCATCAAAAGTTTCTTTTTCATTCATTTTGATAGTTTCAAATTGAGTGGTGAGGTTTTGGAGTTTCGAAGCGTTAACGACACTTGTATCTTCGTGAGTGAGTTGTAAAATATCCCAAGCTTCTTTAGCAGTCTCACACGTCATAATGCGTCGGAATTCATCCGGTGTGGCAGCGCTAAACAAGGCAATTAAACTATTGGAATTAAAATTCGAAAGTTTAAATTCACCTCACTCTATCTATCGGCCGGTTTGGGAACACGTTCATTATCTACTAAATGAGTAGGTGGAGACCACCCATTAACAACAGACATCCAAACTCTCTCATCGATAGATTTTAGTGCCGATTTCATTCGTGCTTTCCAATATGCGTAGTTAGAACCATAAAAAATAGCAAATTTAGAAAATGGGGAAAATTCCATTTTAGCCAAAAATTATTTAAAAGATCTTTAACGAAATAATTTATCGCTTTGGCTCTGATACCAAATTGAAAAAAAAACGAAGTGGCCCCCAATTTTAAAATAAACTCATACTTTAAAATCAATTTCCTTGTTAACTAGATATGCGGAAGCATTAGACGATGGTTCACAAAAACACCAAATTTGAATTTACTTTGAAATTAAAATCAAACCAAGTGAAATAAACTTATAACACACACACAATTCAAATTTCACTTAAACACAATTAATTAATCCAAGTCCTAGAATTTGCCTAAGTCATATTTATCAATATTTCCAAATTAGGCCAAACCAGTTTTAACAATAGAATTGAATTAAATAAACAAATACCCAATTAAATTAAGTGTGACAATTAAAACCATTTTTATCTTGGATTATCCTAAGCATGAGTTCTAAGTTATTATGCAAGATAAAAATAAATCAATCACACTACGTCGCGATGTACGAGGAAAAACCCACAACGGGAAACAACCTCGGATGGACCTAGCCTCAAATCCACTAAGTATGGAATTTACAATTACAAGACAAAAGACTTACATCACACGACTCTATCCCTCTCAAGCTTCGACGCTCCTTCTTGTAAACACATCCACTTAGCGAATAATCCCGGAGCTCCACTGCAGTCTCGGAATCCACCGATTGGACTTTATGTGGTCACCGTCACCCGAACTAGGAGCCTTTCTCCAAGTGAGTAAGTCACGAAAACCTCTTCTTCTTTGAGGGATTTAGAAGCAAACCCAAACTTCTCTTCAAACTAATTTAGAGATAAACCCGGTGCCAAACTCCAAGCAAGATGTATATATATGAACTTGGATAAACAAAACTATGGGTGTAAAACTAAAGTGTATAATAATTTTTCTTTGAAAATTAACACTTTAAAACAATGAACTTTTCCCTAAAATAATTTTTCTCTAAAAAAACTCTGTAGAGGTTGGTAGGATATGAAAAGTTAAATTAGAAAAAGTTATTCCCGCACAAAGATATTCAGCAAAAAGATAGCGGGGTAAAACAAGTGGGAAAGTGGACAAAATTGCTTAAAACTGCCAAAAAACTTGTTCTCGCCAACTCTCGTTCGAACGATATTCTCGTTCGAACGAGTCTTCTAACGAAGTTCCAGTATGAACTCGTTAGGAGCTCGTTGGAAATCTCGTTAAAACGACCATCTCGTTCAAACGACATTTTGAATGAAGTTCCAGTATGCCATAATGGGAAGTCGTTGGCAATCTCGTTCGAACGACAATCTCGTTCGAATGACACTTCGAACGAACTCACAGAATGTTAAAAAATTCCTTTTAAGCCCAGAAACATTTATATACTTTATATATGAGTTTTAATAGAAATCATTCTGAAAACAAAACACAGTTTTAAAAACCTAACACCCAATATAAACTGTACCAAGCTCCTATATATATGTAATGTATTCATACCTTGGGAGCATGGAACCACTATTGATGACATGGAAACGAGGCACTTAAACTCGGCATTTTGATGAAGCTTTATACACTTGTCCGCTACGTCTTCAACAAACACGTCATAGGCTTGAAATATGATCAATATACTCTAGCCTATGACTCAAACGTTTTTGTCCGGAATTGAGCCAAAACAACAAAGGACTCAATTGGAAATTTGCGTCCTTACATTATCTATTAGCATATACGTAGAAGAATCAATCACACGTATATATATACATCACTCTTATCATATATACGTATACAACATCCCTAGGTCGAGACCTGTGGTGCATACTCTACTATCAAGTCCTGGTACATTACGTACTATTTAAGGACGCTAGCTCGGATAATCTCCCTCGAACCATAAATCAAATCATACCTAATTCACACATAGCTTTATGCCTTTGGTGGTGAACATAGATCTAAGCCTTTGGGATATGCTCATACCTAACGAAACCAAATAACCGATCACACCCTCATTCACACAAGTGGTTCTCAATCTCTAAGGTCTATGTCCTGAGGTACAAGTCAATATACCCCTAAATGGGCTCATCATAATAAGACTGTCCACGATGCAAAACCTCCCGTGATAGCAAGTAGCCTAGGTATGATTATACATACAAATCAAATAATAGGTATCTACACCACCCATATATATGTATAATATCATCATAGGTATACGCGTAACCTATATCATATGCCCCGTACGTAGTATAATATCTCGAGTGTTCCACGTAGCATAATACTTCTCATAGTAAACTCCCGAGTGTTATTCAATACCCAAATAGTTGCCAAGTGTACCTTAAGTAAATTTAATAGTCAATCCCACTCAAGGCTTACTAGTCTTGGTCCTACATTTCCTTAATTTTTCCATAACAAGAAATCAATATCCGAATAAGCTTTTGTTACCAATTAAGCGAAACCAATTTTAGTCTTAAACTCTCCTCGTGCGACTAATCTCAAACCCAACTTTATCCTACTGGGAATTGGAATATCCCTTAATAGGTTCTTACAATTAATTCAAGGTCAACCCAAATATTTCCCATGAGTTCTAAATGAAAGGGGGAAAACTATGTAATTCTGGGAAACCGGATCGATTCGGCTTTGGTTCCGAATCGATTCGCCTTCTACATGTCTCGTCTTTTCCACTTATTGAAGTTACAGGATTCATCCTTTTTAACCTTAAAATTTCAATTATTCATTCTCAATCTCCAAACCAATCATACTAAACATTATACCATCACATATACATGATTTTTAACGTATTGGAATCATTAAATCACCAAAGAACACCCTTAAATTGAATTAATTCAAATTAAACATTCAAAACCCTAGTTTATCATTCATGTTCAAGAACTTCAATATTTTACAAGATTTCCACCCAAATTTTGTGATGTTTCTCATCAATTCGAGTCTACATATGTAAGGGATCAAATATAACACCAATCCTACCTAAGAACATGATTTATATATGAAATTATAAAGCTGAATTTTATGAATTTCGTAAGATTATCACCCTATTCTAACATGAATGATATATCAAATCATAGTTTATCAAGACTAAATATTTGCCTCTGTTTGGAGGCCTGATTCCTTGTAGAAGAATGGTATGGTTGTGATCCTATTCTCCCGATCTACGCGATGATGGTGTTTGTGGTGCAAGAATGGTGCAATTTGGCCTTGGGACCTCCTATCTTCTTCCTCAAATGGACTCTCTGTGGTTTTGTAGATACTAACCCTAGTCTCCTCTATGTTTCATCAGATATATTCCTCTAATTTTTGTGGGTTTATTGTCTCCAAAATTTCAAAAGACCAAAATACTCCCTTCGGGGTGCCGATTTAGCCTAAAAGTGCTATGGGACCCAAACTAAACCCCCGGGTAGGATTTTCTCACTATCTTGACCCTTTCAGACACACTGGCGCACTCAAAATGACCATATGGAAAATAAAAGGGAAAGTATATTTTATTTCTCAAATTAAGTCCCGACTAAATTTATCGTAACTGCCGTATTTTTCACTCACGACAATTTTAATCTTTCATTATCATTATTATTACTCATTCACTATGTAATATTAATATAAATAAATATTAATCCTTATCTCCAAATTAATATTTATTTTATTGAATTAATTTTCCAAATATAATTTAATTAATCCCAATTAATTCCCAATATAAAAATCAATAAAATTACGGGGCGTTACAATAAAAAATAGTAGAAATGCCCAAAATAACCCTCCTTAAAATCCATTTATCACATATATATGATGCCTGCTCAATATAGTGAACATGGACCTTTTTAGTTGTGAGTTTCCACTAGAAAACTACAATATTCTAGCCCTTCCTCACCCCGTGAACACTCCCTTCACTTCAACAAAGTCTAGCCTTCGTTATTTGAAACAAAAGTCAGAACATATAGGGTTATCTTCTAAATAGAAACTACACAAGGTTTGTACACATTTAACTCACCCAAATATGTTGAATCTCTCTGTTGGCACTCCATAAATTATTAACACAAGCAACATTGATGGTATTTGACAAAATTAATGGGAATTTCATGACTAATATAATATGAATGATAATTAATTATGAATCAAAGTTAATTAAAGTAATTTTCTAGAAAAGTTCAAAAGTATAGGTCTTCAACCTTATAAAAATAGGATATGCGGCATACACCCTGAATATAGATGCTCTTATACATTTAATTGTAAGGCTTCTCCAGTTTATAGGGGCTAACATTTTTTTTTCTGGAAGCAGAGCACTTCTCATTTGTGATGATATTTTTTAATGTTTGGATTTTTGTTCTTGGTATATATATAAATAATTTGGGAAAATAATGTATATATAGTTGTAAAAACTTACAGAATTCTAGTAATGTTTAGGTTAACTGTAGACAGATAAATCAATCCTAATGAATTCACGTATTGTCCTTAAGCCTCTATGTTTCCCAAGGTTGTCAGCAATTGTCTCCACGGATAGAACATAATTTTTCATTCATGTGGAAGAAGCGCTGCAAGTTGCATAGGAACTGTTACACGCAACCGGTTTAGAAAACAAGTTCGAGAAGATATGAAAAGGAGTAGGAGAGAAAAAATACAGGAATTAGTTAAGGAAAACTAGCAGACCCAAGGCCATTTTATAAACTTGGTCATGTCCATTCGAACATTGATAATGTATATTTAGTGTGGCTTTTCAATTAACATTAATAACTTTTCAAAAAGAACCCAATGAATATAAATGGTCTTTGGAATTTTCCACAAAAAAATGAGAAACCCAATAAAATAAACTAAGAGCCATTTCATAAATGCCCAAAGCATATTTAATAAATATTCTGACCCTTTTTTATAATGGGATGAAAAAAAATATGAACCAAAAACTTTAAATGAATATTATCCAAAAAGTTATATATTTTATGAATCTCAAGCCCAAGACCTAGACTAGGCCTAGACCTGAGCCTGAGCTTAGCTAATTAGGGTTGGTTAGAGATGGGACAGGGAGGTAATAGGGCATGTGTGAGTTAAACCCACATTCACCAAACTCCTCTCCCCTCCACTAAAGTGGGTTTCTCTTGGGTCTAACAAATAAGTTCCCATGTAGGAGTATAGTAACTCTTCAGATTGGATTTCTATAATCAAGGAAGATAGTTATTTATGTGACTTGTATCATGTCAACATGGATTTGTATTATGATGAGTACGACAATAATGTGGTGAGAGTAAGGTAATCATTGATACCATAATAAGAGACACTGGTCATTCCCTATGGGATAGGGTGGAAAGAAAGAACATGGGGATGTTGCATATTTTCCAGCTAATGGATATTGATATTGCCTTTGAGAAAGCCTGTTGGAAATCTCATGAACTTAGGAATGGATTTATGTAGTGAATATATCTTTCGAAAGGGATACAAAATTATGGACTTCCGATAAAAATCGGTCCACGCACACATTTATGACACAAAGCTTTTCTTACAAGAAGGGGAAATGTGATATGTCTCTTAAAACATTTAATCCTTTTTCTGTTCATATAAGATGAACTTTTTTTAGTTGATGATTTCTAAGGGGAGCTTCTTTAACCACTTTTAAAGTATTTTTTTCATATCTATATGACATTGGATACCACTCTACCATCATTGATATAACCAAGTGTGACCTCGTCTTAGGACGAGGGAGGTAAGGTCTCACAGCCGAGTTCTTAAGGGACCTCACTAAGGTCGTTTCCAAGACTCGTCTAGACTGGTGTTGGCCTCGTAATCCATAAAATCGGCCATCCAGTAGGTCGAGACCTCAGAAGATTACTTCGTCAACAAGGACATCTCTCATCCTCTTCACCACCCAACACCAGGGAATGCCTTATATGACCCGCCTCGACCTGATGCCATTGGCCGAGACCACACTTGTGTCTTATCAACATAAAGTCATGCACTACATCATCTACCTCATACTTGGCCAAGCCGAGACCTCTACAGACAACATATATTGTACGAGCAGTAGAAGTCTCCAAGGTGGTGTGTTTCACGTGGACAATTCTGTTACAACCAGATTATCCCCTCACGTCAGGGGATATTGAATCATCATTAGTTACATGTGATATGGAAAGTTGTCACCATCCTATTGGGAGACTTATTGATCACACGCCTACTTCATGCTTAGGGGGTGCATTACACCCCCTAAGCACTAGAAATATTAGTTTTCTACCTCATGTAAAGGGATCACATATTAGAGACCCTGATAAAACTCTGTCAAACTAATTATAATAGAGAGAAAGCTTAAGGGCATGTATCCATGGCCATTAGAGCCCATATTTAGTGGATTTCACACACTCACATAGTGGACGTAGGCCCTTTAAAGGCTGAACCAATTATATCTGGTGTCTTCTTCGTCTTTTCCTCATATCTTATTACTCCGTTTTTACTTATTTTATGCCATTGTTGTATCTGTATGAGTTGATTCATCACTGTGATCTGGTGATACCAATTTTGGTATCATCAGTCTGGCGCCGTTTGTGGGAATGAGGATTATTATCTTTTCCCTTCTATAGCTTATACTCACCCAAGTCTCTAGTGGTGAACCAGTCCTCCCCTCTTTTGTCGAGTTGTTTCACTATTAAAAGATCTCTAGTTGAACCTCTAAGCTTCTACTCTTCAGATTACATCTCATCCATCAGATTTGAAACATGGCATCAGAATTTCCACCTCCAGTTGGTGTACCTAGCTCTAGTCACACCCCTCCTCAATCAGAAATGGCAGAGGTGGTGGTAGAATTGAAATCATTGGTGGCTAGACAGTAGGTGATGCAGGAACAACTAGACGCCTTCAGCCAAAATGTATTAGTGAGACCCATGGGGATAATGCCTGAGATTATTACTCCAGCAGCCATGTAGCAGCATCCAGATTCCAGGGGACCACCCCAGGCGCCGCACAAGGATTTTCCACCCCATCAATGGAGAAAAAACATTACTGACCCTAGGCAGCTAAGCTTGGGGAGGCAAGGTCAACACTTCTCAGAGGATAGGTATGATGACTGTGAGGCCGAAGATGCTCAGGCTGAATGCTGGGAGACATATGAAATATAAAAACAAATTGTACGCCCCATTCAAGTTAGCCAAGGACATAGTAGAAGATCTTGTTAGGACGATCAACCAAGGGTCACAACCTTCGATTGACTAAGCATAGGGTCGACCTTTAAAGGGCTCAACC
The DNA here is from genome assembly GCA_949130495.1 of Sambucus nigra. Classification (NCBI taxonomy): domain Eukaryota; kingdom Viridiplantae; phylum Streptophyta; class Magnoliopsida; order Dipsacales; family Adoxaceae; genus Sambucus; species Sambucus nigra. Next base: position 211,724,286 of record OX422213.1, on the reverse strand, counting down.
CAAAGGGTAATCTCATAGATCGGTTGTCTAGTTCAAGGAGTACTTTTGGCTCCAGAAGAGTAGGAGTAGGGTGTCAGCCCCCATACGATCGAGATGAGGGGCTGAGAGAAGTGAACAACTAATAAAGGTCTATGTCAAGGGAACCTTTGGTTTGGCCGATCGGGGTGGCAAGATATAATATCATCAATGTCGATATTATAATAGCAGTCGAGAGGCCCTAGAATGAATCAATCTAGAGGTTAGAAAATAATATTGGAGACATTCTAAAAAGTTGAGATCTCTTACAGAGGGGCTATTTAGAAAGCTCTCCTTTCATGTCTAGGATCATCAATTTTCCAACCCCAGCCAAGTTCAAGCCACCAGTGGTCACTCCCAAGTATGATGGGAGCACTAATCTAATTCACCACGTTGAGATGTACCATTCAGTTGCAAACATTTACTCAGTCCCAGATGAGATGAGGTGCCATACCTTTTCAAGAACTTTTACTAGAGCAGTCCATGTATGGTTCACCTCACTCCCAAAGAGTTTAATTGATAATTTCAAACATCTTGCAGAGAGATTCATACACAAATTATGATTTGGGGTGAGGCCCCAAAAGAAGAAAACTCACATGTTGTACGTCAAGAAGGGAAGAATGAGAGTCTCAAGGAATATATTGCGAGGTTTAATAATGAAAAGCTAGAGGCCGAAGACTATGAGGAAATCATTACAATGACAACTTTTATAGGAGGTCTGCATAATGGAAAGCTACTCTGGAAGATTGTGGAAGACCCATCGAATCCATGACCTAGCTATTGGTGATGGCCGCAAGGTTATGAACACCGAAGAAGCTATGGAAGCAAAGTATGAGGATGAGAAGGGTACTAGAAGTGGGGATAAGTTTCGAAAGAATAACAAAGATGGAAAGAGTAGATCAGCGGATAACAAGTTCTCTTACTACACTACCCTCACAGTCAGTTACAAACATATCCTGAATGAGATCAAGAATGATCGGTCCTTGAGGTGGCCTTAAAAATTGGAAGCTCCTCCTCACAAGAGGAAAAAAAACCTATTGTGTGAATTCCACCAGGACTATGGGCACCTGGCCAATAAATGTTTTGCTCTGAAGGATGAAATAAAGAAGATGTTGAAGGCTAAAAATCTGAGAAAGTACGTGAACAGTCACAATGAAAATGGTGGCTGAGACGACACCCAGAAAAAGAAAAAAAATGACAAGTGTAATCCAGATACTCCAGTCGGTTGAGATGATAATGAGTCGAACGACTGTGATACGGATGACGCCGACCTGCCTCCCAAGTTTTTTGATTCAAAGGGTCAACTCCACATGATCTCGCGTGAGGTTAAGATGATCTTTGAGGGGCTTATTAAAGGAGGAAAGGAAGTTGTTGATAGGAAAGCACCTGTAGCAGAGGCAAAATCTCTCCCTCTAAAGCCTAAGACTGTTAATTCTGCTGCAATTTAGCCTGTTAAAGGTAAGAGAGCAAGGGTTAATATGAATACTTCAGTAGTTTTATTTTCAAGGTTAGATTTCAAGGGAATTTTATATCCACATGATGACCCTTTTTTCATTACTACTCTGGTTTATGGCTATGAGTTCCAAGAATTCTAGTAGACGAAGGAAGCTCATTCGACATTATGTTTTGGGATTGTTACAAAGGTGTAGATCTGAACAATAAGAGGTTGATTTCATATCACCAACCACTCATAGGTTTTAGTGGGGATAAAGTACAACCCCTGGGCATATATGAAATGGAAGTAAGAATGAGAAACAGCTGGCCGAAATGTCTTATAAGGAAGATCAACTTCTTTATCATGGATGAAAACGTATACTCGACCTACAATATAATTATCGAAAGGGTAGCCCTCAAGGAATTTGAGGTCGTGCACTTAAAAGTCCGCCATATGATTAAATTCCCAACCCCATATGGGGTAGGGAAAGTTCAGGGGGACCAAGTTAAAGCATGCGATTGCTACTTCAACTCAGTCGAGGATAGAGAGAGTCATACACAAGGGCCACTATGACCTACAACATTCATACCTTAGACCCCAGAGATAAAAATAATCTGAAGAAGAGTGAGGCCACTGAGGAGGTAGCACCCATCGTCCTCAATGAGTATGAGCCGAAAAAACCCATCCAAATTGGAAAATCCCTAAGGAAGGAGGTCAAAGGGGAGCTGGTTAAGTAAGAGGTAAAGCATCTTTTCTTGGAACCACGAAGACATACCCGAAATTAATCCAAAAGTTATTTTCCATAAGCTTAATGTGGCCGAGGATGCAAAGTCGATATGATAGAGGAGAAGGGTTTATTCACAAGAAAAGTATGATGTCATCGGGGAAGAGGTGAAAAATCTAGAGAAGGCAGACTTCATAAGAAAGGTCATTTACTCGGAGTGGTTGACCAATATTTTCATTGTCCCCACGGCCAATGGAAAATGGAGGATGTGTGTTAATTTTACAGATCTGAATAAAGTTTTCCCTAAAGATAACTTCCCATTGTCGAGGATCGATCAGATGGTAGACGCTACCATCATCCATGAGTTAGTGAGCTTTATGGATGCCTACTCATGCTATAACCATGTAGAGGGCATGAAGATATTCTCGGGACTAGAGATAAGCTTCCCTAGATAATACAACAAACTTAAAGGAATAAGCAGCATGGAAGGTCAAGGCATGTCTGTGGTGATCCACCTCTGTGGTGACAGTCCTCTGACGCACAATGGTTAGGCAAAAGGCATGTCTTGGCATTTAATGTTTATGACGTAGAGATGACTAGACCATCATGCATTTAATGTTTATGACGTAAAACATGAGGGGATGTCTTTCACAGCTGTGAAGGACTGAGGCATCTCGGTAATGGTGTGGGGGATATTTATTATCCTCAACCACTCCTGAGATAGGGGTTCTTCTCTAAAAGATTTATTGGCTAAAGAGAAAAGAGATCAGGGTGAAGTTATTGCAAACCAAAGATCTTACTCACCCACCATTTTCATTTATTGTGAATCTTTTAATCGCTAACTGGAGATCTTTCAGAGGTTGCTGGTGTGTCTGGCTACCTATTGAGGTGCATCTATAGTGCTTACTCCTCTCTCTCTTTGACCGAGTTACTTCTGAGTTTTCTTTATTAATATTTGAGATATACACGAGTGTATTATGAGTCCAATCTGAGTATTGATCAACTATAATATTGTGTATTTATTTTTGTTCATTAAAGAGTTTATGGGTTATCATTTATCACCATACCTATAGGGGTTACACCTCAACTAGTATTACCACACTCCCAGGATATAAGGGGACTACCCTCTTACATTTAGTGACTCTGCTGGGGAGATATTCTTCTAGACGTATGTCTCAAGATAATGTTAAACATGTAATAGATTTTGATGCCATTCAATGTCAAGAAGAACAAGATGCAAGAAAGCTTGAGGCAGCTAGAGATGGGGTCCCTCGGGTGGATGTGCCTCCAGTTCAAAAGGCGACGGGTGTCCCAAGGATAACATAAGCTTCCACGAGTGACGGGATGGGGAAAGCTCAAGTGGTCCTCCTCATGAGTAAGTTTTATGAGTTTTTATAGACGCCCATTGCTACAACGGTGGATTTGATACCATTTCTTTTGTCATGCCAATGATGGCTTCGATAGCTCAAACAAGTGCAGCTCCAACGGGCATTGCCCCCTTGAACAAAGTACTCACTCATGTTCCAACAATGGGTGCCCCAGGTGTGACGGGAGTTACACCAATTGTGGTTACTCCAGATGCAAATAGTGTCCCACTAGTGGCCCTTCTAGCTATTCCCCTAATGATCGAGAAAAAACCAACATCTGCTTTGGAAGAGATGAGGAAAGAGATGAAGAAAGAAATGTTGAAGATGATAGCAGCTTCCTCGCAATCAGCCGACGAGATGGCATCGGTGTATGATGATTTTCATACGCCCTATCCCTGGGAATACAATGATGATTCCTACCCGAAGGACTACATTCCTCCCATCTTCGAAAAATACACTCGAAAAGGGGGGAAACCCCCATCGAGCATATTAAACGCTTCATTGAACACTTGGGATCTCATTGTAACAACAAGAAGCTTATGTTAAGCGAGTTCTCCAAATCCTTAACCGATAAAGCCTATACCTGGTACTCCCATTTGGTGCCAAAAAGTGTTTTAACGTGGGAAGTGATGCACGTATTATTTGTCCACAAGTTCTTTCTGGAAGAAGATGAGTTTACGTTGACTCAGTTAGGTAGGGAGAAGCAACGACCATGGGAAGACGTAGTGCATATGTCCGAAGATTTGGGGAGAGGTCCCTCGATGAGAAGGAGGAGGCTAAAGAGTCCAAACTGTTGCATCTTTACGCTGAAGGTTTGATCCCGAAATATATTTGTCACCTCATTAATGAAAGACACGAAAGAACTTTTGCAGTGTTCCTGAAATATAACTGGTGGTTATGCCAAGCCCCGCTATAGCACCAGTGGTTTTCAGGCATTCGATACAACCCGTTGCAGCACGTGGACATCCCCTAAGGGTAGGATACATCGATGGAGGTGAAGGGACCAAGAAACCAAATAAAGATAATAAGAGAAAGTTTCAAAGAGACGGGGAACACCCACCACCACTGCCTTGCACAGTTAAAAATGCTATTAGTTGCTACAACACCATGGTCTAAGGGGGAACGACGTACGAACCCAAAGGCATTCGTTCTGTGGAGCCAGATGCAGCAATGATAGCTGATCCTAAATACTACCAAATCAATCGAAAGGTGGGTCACCCAGTGGAGACTTGTTTTAAGCTGAGGAAAATCATCAGCAAACATAGGAAGATGGGAACTTTGCAGATCCATCAAGATAATGCAAACGTTAACCCCCGCCTACCACATGGGGAAAATATGGTGGTTGCCTATGATGAGGAGGCCGAACGAGAAGCGAAGGAACTGGAGTTCTAACATAAAGAATTTGAGGACACTTTGAAACATTGTATAAGGGGCATGGTCAATGTGGTTATAGCCAACGATGAAGCAAGTGCGAGGGATATGAAAGAGGTATACAACCTGGAAGGGGGAGAAGTGGACCAAATGTTAGAGTTCCAAGCTCTTTTATAGTCACCCAAGTTCTCGTGGTTCTATGACCAAGTGGGGATGCCAAAGGAAATCCATTTGGAGATAACACAAGCGATTATAGACATTGCGAGAAAGAACGCAGTACCATCATTGAGATGTTAGGGGCCGCCCATAGCCAAGTCGGTGAGAAAGTTCTTGTCTGAAGTAACTTTTACTGATGCTGATAGGGCTGTGAGATTCCCACATAATAGGCCCCTTTACGTAACAAAAAGCATCAACGAGGTAAGATTTTCAAGAGCCTTGATGGATAGGGGAGCATCAATAAATATCATGCCTATCAGTTCCTTCTGGATAGCCAACATTACATAGGAAAGATTAATACCAATGCCTTTGGTGATTTCTGACTACGATAATCAATCATACAAGTCTATTGGATATATGAATATGGGGATTGTGATGGGGAACCTTACCTCACATATCAAGTTCCACGTGATTGAATGTGCCACTTTGTATCACCTGCTGATAGTGAGGGTATGGATGCACAACCATGGTCTAGTCCCTTGGACGTATCACCAATGCACAAAGGCAAATGTTAAAGGGGCTGATATTATTATATATTCCATAAAGAAGCCTTTCACCACTGAATAAGCTTATTTGGTTGACGCAACTTTCTACACGGAGATGGAGAAAGATTCCAGGGTGCTGATAAAAAGGATGGAAGGGGCAAGAGTTCCCTATATCAGAGAAAGGGTGGGGAATGTGAATATCCAAAGAAGAAAATGGACAAAAGGAAAAGCAATAGTCGAAAAATTTCACTTTGATGATCCCAAGAATAAGAACCTCTCAAAATAGCTTAGGGATCGAATGAGGCCCGGGATGGACCCGATGGAACATCAGGTCTAACGGTAGAGCATGTTGAGCAGATATTCAGGAGATAGACTGGAAGCAAATTCGATGGAAAGGAAGAGAAAATTAATTATAACGACGAGTAGGCAGTGCAAAAAGAAGATCACAGAGGATGGGAAAGTGATTTACCTCCTTTGGAGGTTTGAGCGGGTAGTCGAAGGAACTGATCTAGGGGATAATAAAGAGGCTGAATCGATATACGAATGTTTCCTGGTGGTCCAGGAGGGGCAATGCATAGTCATTGATAACTCAAATATACAAGAGTCTGTGGACGACCTCGTCGAAGAACCAGACTACATGATGGATTACCCAAAGCCCCAAGTACAAGAGTTGGAACAGTTGAACCTGGATGAAGGAGGAAAAGATGCAAGGCCCAATTTCATTTCGAAGGACCTGAGTGCAAAGAAAATAGGGTCCTTGATAGAGTTGATTCGGGAATTTAGAGATGTCTTTGCGTGGAAATACACAAAGATGGAGGGGCTAGGCGAAGATGTGAGCTGCCACAAGCTGAACGTTATGCCTTTAGTCATGCCGGTGAAGTAAGCCACAAGAACCTACAAGATGAAGATGGATTTGAACATTAAGAAGGAGGTCCAATGATTTCTAGCAACATGTTTCGTTGAGCCGATACAACGCCCACTTTGAATGTTAAGCATCGCTCCAGTAGGAAAGAAGGAGAAGAACCAGATAAGGATCTATGTGGACTTCAGAGATCTGAACAGAGCCTACCCGAAAGATGAGTTCCCTCTACCCTCCATTAATAGCCTGATTGATGCAATGCTGGGTCATGAAATTTACAGTTTCACGGATAGGTATGTGGGTTACAACCAAATCAAGATGGATCGAGCTGCGCAGAGAATACGACATTCATGACCCCGTTGGGAAACTTCATGTACAAAGTGATTCCCTTTGGGTTAAATAATGTCAGGGAAACATATCAATGGAAAATGATGGCTATTTTCCATTATTTCTTTTATAAGTTTTTAGAATTCTATGTGGATGATTTGGTCATCAAATCAAAGAAGGAAAAGTCCCATCTAGACGACCTGAGGAGGGTGTACATTACCTAAAAAAAATACAAGCTGAAGATGAACAAACTAAAGTGTGCTTTCGGGGTCACAAGTAGGAAGTTCTTCAAGTTCGTGGTGGATCATCAGGGAGTACAAATGGACTAGGACAAGCTGTAAGAAATCCTAGAAATGTAATGTCCAAGGAAGACGAAGGAGCTCAAGAGTTTCCTCGATAAAGTCTCCTACCTTAGGGGATTTTTATTAAGACTACCCAAAATAACTCACCCGTTGATGGAGCTACTACGAAAGGGCTCATCGTTTATGGAGAGGCATTCGTTCACTATGCATCAAAGGCGATTCCAACTAGGTGGTCTATTAAGTAAATGGGGAATATGTGTTGAAGCACCTCAGTTTAGCACCTTACAGAACAATCATCCAACGGTTGATCAGTAAATTCCTTCAAGTCAAGATAAGAAGGCATCCTAGAATGATGAATAGACATGCCGATGCATATGCCATAATTATTCAAAAGTTGTCTATAAAGACCGATATAACTACTGTGGTGATCCAACGAAGAATAGCCCCGTCATTTGTGCAATCAATCCTACCTATGGAAGGTGATAGGATTGGAGGGGAGAAATCAAAAAGTAGTTGGAGTCTAGGAAAGGCAAGATGGAACTGAAAGAGATAGCATAATACTTTGTCAATTATGGTAACCTCTACTTCAGGAACGTGGGAGGATGGTTATCAAGATATGTCAGACCAAACGAAGTAGATCAAAGATTGAAGAAAGCACATGAAGGCCACTACGAAACAACAAAGATCCATCTGTATAAAAGAATTCAGAGGGAAGGTTAATTTTTTCCAATGATGAAATAAAATGTAGATGAGTTGCAACAAAAGTGTGATAAATGCTAACTTTTCTTTTAGGCAGCTGAATGGCACTTCATTGAAACCAAAACAGACTCGAGACAACCCTATATTGACTTCATCAAAAATAGAGTTGTTCCTTTGGAGAAAATAGATTCGATGGGACTTAAACAGAAGGCACTGTAGTTTTACATCCAAGAGGATCAACTCTATCGATCGGGATACTACAGTAGGCCTATGAGATGCGTCACAAAGGAGGACTCAGTAGAAGTATTGAAACAAGCTCACGATCCAGCCCACAATGGAGAGGCCAAGCTATATGACTAACTAATGACCTTGGGGTAATATTAGACAACTATAGAGAAGGATTCTACTGAGTTTGTGCAAAAGTGCAAGGCATGCCAGCTGCATGGAAATATGATCCATACCCCTTCGGTGGACTTACATTTTTTGGCCACTCCTTATCCATTCCATACTTGGGCATTTGACCGGGTGGGGGAGATACATCCTTCGTAAAGAGGAAAGATTTAGGTATTAGTGGCAACAGAGTGCTTTACGAAGTGGGATGAAGCGATACCACTCAGAAGAGCAACGACTGGAGTGGTAGCTAATTTTATTAAAGATTACTTAATTTATCATTTCAGGATCACAAAAGTCATCCTCTCTAATAAGGGAACCCTTTTTTGTTAATAAAGAGGTAACAATGATCATCAATAGATACTCCATCGTCCATCATACCTCAACGGTGGCATTCCCCAAAGGTAAATGGTCAAGCCGAAGCGACTAACAAGACTTTGGTCAATATTTAGGCCAAAAGGATGGAAGACTTCCCAGGATCGTGGGACGAAAAGATCCCAGTAGTACTGTGGGCCTACCGAATGACCAAGAGAAAACCGACAGGATATACACCATTCTCCCTTGTATATAGAGCTAAGGCAATCCTGCTAATAGAGTTAGAAGTTCCCTATGCATGTTATGCCCTGCGAGGAAGCGTGCTCCCTCAAAGAAGACACGCACAACTGGAAGCGTTGGATGAGCACAGAGATAATGCGATGCAACACTTCTAAATGTACACGAAGAAAATTTCAAGGGCAGATGATAACTTGGTGAGACCAAGGAAGTTCATTGAAGGATACCTTTTTTTAAAAGAAACTCTATAAATCACATCAGAGGGCTCCCACTCCCTAAGTTCGCTGTAAATTGGGAGGGACCTCTCATTGTGAAGGAGGCTCACGATTCAGGTTACTGTTTAATTTCAAAGATGGAAGAAGATAGACCATTGAAGATTAATAAAAATGGTTGAAGGTCTATTATGTATAAGCAAGTAACCTTAGAATAGATATGTATTTGGTTTCCATGTATATACAAATCATTTTGAAGTTATATTTATTGTTGTAACTAGAGTTTGATTGAAGATGACAAGAGATAGAAGAGTAGTTATAAGACAAAGAGATGATAAGATAAGAATGAGCTTCTTTTTCATTTATATACCTGGAAATACAATAGAATATTGGGGACTACCGCCCAAGAATTACATATAATAAAGGGGGGGGGGAAATTCAAGGCATTGGGAGTCATCAACCTAAGAGGAAATATAAGTATGGGGAAGAAAAAAAATCCCCAGGTATGTCTAAAGAGGCTTCGAAGCATGTTTTTTACGCACTAATAGAAACCTCAAGTCTTTCTTGGACTTGGGCATGCCTAATAAGGAGTCTTTCGCATTTCAGTTTGGCAGCACGGAGAGCCTCTTAGATGGTTTGGACCTCTCGATCAACTTTTTCCAATAATGACTCCAGCTAAGCCAATTTTTCCTCCTCAGCCCATTGGGTCTCCAGATGCTTCTGAAGTACCTCCCTCTGGTTCACCAAGTAATGGCTCTTCAAAATCTTCAAGTGACTATTCAACCAGTCGAATTGAAAGCCATTTTTACCCAAATCCTTTAAGCGTCCCAAGTATTGATTAGTGAGGGACCCGATGAGGTTTGAAGTCTGGGTAATGATAATCTCTGCAATAACGGTCGACATACCCTGAAGTCTGAAACCCATCACTACTACATTTGAACGAACGCAGTCAGTCATAAAAGTATGAGGATGATAAGTCACAATCCGTTCTATGATAACACGATGACATGATGGGACCTGGGGAGATTGATGAATCACCAGGAGGCATAACTCATGAGGATCCATTGTGGGTAGAGGAATCTCATAACCAGACTCACTATCAACTAGAACATTGGTCGTGGAACCCTGATCGTTATGGATGGACTCCTCAGAACCAACTGGTTCCCAATGAGGTGAGATAACGGATGAAGGGACGTGCTAAGTTTGCTCTTCCGCAAGAAGGGACTCCCTAGCACCCTGATGTGAGAATAAAGAGAAGAATGAGTTTGATGGAAAAATCTTAACAAGTTATTTTCATCGTTAAGTCACCGTTATTGGTGGAGTTTGATGAAAATATCTTAACAAGTGGTTTTCATTGTTAAGTCATCGTTACTGGTGGAGTTTGATGAAAAAAAATCTTAACAAGTGGTTCTCATTATTAAGTCACCGTTAATGGTGGAGGTTGATGAAAAAATCTTAACAAGTGGTTTTCATTCTTAAGTCACCGTTATTGGTGGAGTTTGATGAGAAAATATTAACAAGTGGTTTTCATTGTTAAGTCACCTTTACTAGTTGAGTATGATGAAGAAAATCTTAACAAGTGGTTTTCATTATCAAGTCACCGTTACTGGTAGAGTTTGATGAAAATCTTAACAAGTGCTTTTCATTGTTAAGTCACCATTATTGGTGGTGTTTGGTGAAAAATTTTAATAGAGTGTTTTTCATTGTTAAGTAAGCGTTGTTAAAATGAGATATGTATTGTGGTGACTGATCATTGTACATGCATAACGAAATAATTTGTGCAATATAATAAAAGGCACTAGTCACCTCGGTGACAATGGTAGGAGAAATATATGAAGGAGCTGTAACGCCCACACCCTTTGGGCTCTCTACATAACCTTCATGCAGAGGAACATGAACCGAGGTACCTTGGACGTTAAGGGGCACAAGTGCTAAGGCTAGAAAAAGATCCTCTAAAGTAGTTGGGACATGGGGAGATATTAATGAATCCATAGCCGAAGGAACCCCTGACCCACCAGATGAACCATTTCAAGCCTAAGGCACATATAAACCCTCGAGTTGAAACGGGGGAGTCAGAACTGGAGAGAGCTGCAATAACAAAGTCGAATGTAACATATAAGAGATTAAACATGATAAGGGGCAAGACAAATGTTTCTCCTTACCTCAGTTATGTTGGAGAAAGGGAAAAACCCAGAGATTGGTCTCAACAGAGGAAGATGAAGAAGAGATTCAATGACGACTGAGGCTAGTTGGGATCTCCAACCTGAAATAGGTCAGGAGACTTAGTAAATATGAAGGTAAAAGAAATCTAAGGGATAATCAAGTTATTACCTGTAGAGGGCTACTAGAGTCAACGGGTACAATGTCTAGAGGAACCACTGGAAGGACAAATGGCACAGAAAAAGGCAAAGGAGTTTCCTCTGTTTGGGAAGAAGCTCCAATGATTTCAAGAGGAATGTCACACCCCGCATAATCCGACAGACGGGGTTGCCAACCACCGCTACCGAACCGTGTCGGGCGTGAGTAAATAAATACCATTCTTAGCATGTGATAAATATGAAACATAAATAAATCAATCCACAAGATAAATAATTGAATCAATCCCAACTGACAATAACAATTGAACGATTAAAGATCCATCATATGCTAAACTCCGAATAAATCTAATATCCAATAATGATTTAATTTTAAAGATTAAACAATAATCAACCGTGAATAATCCAACTGAAATCCTCTAAGAACTTTGGAACCGAATGGACCAATAAAAACCCAAATGAAGTCTCATAATTAAATACGACTGGAAAGAAAGTCTAACTAAATAAAGAAATAAAATGAATAAATTCCGGCTGCACCTCCAAACGATAAGCTTCGATAATCCTATGCAGCTTCTCCAAAAATTATCCTGGAAAAGTTAGTCAACGCACGAGGTCAGAGCCCCGAGCATGAATACACACTACTCCCCTTAAACAGGACCTTGAATCCAGACAGTAGCATTATACGCAATAAATATCATAATAGAGTATTTTAATTAATACCAGACAATTAAACGCAAGAAAGGTAAATTACTAACCACCCCTAAGGATTCCCATAAAATCACACCAATATCATTTTAGATATCCCACAGTCCCAAATTGTTAATTTAATTAAATTAACTCAAATTATCATCGTTCTCACTTTTTATTATGGTGGTCCTCCTGCCCCGGGTGGTAATTTACAAAGATTAACACCTCCCCTTGTCAAAATGACCGTTGATCTGTTTAAACTGTCGATCCTACAATTTGATAAGGTTCCACGCACGACACGACATAAAATGCCGACTGGCGCGTTTAAATTGTCGGCCCTCGTTATTTATGTCGCCCATATTTTAATACCCGTTTTTATCTTGGGCATTAATTCTCAATTTCACAATTAACAATTTACCCTACCCTTTTAATCGATGTGCGATCCTCAAAATATCCCTTAGTACCATAACTAAGGGTCCCCATGTCACCAATATGTCCTACCCTATGTATAGGATGAGTTTCTAATATAAATCCCGATCTAGTCTCATGCCTAGCCTATCGTAATGATGATAGATTATCAAAAATTAACCCACCCCCGACATAATAAAGTCGTAATAATCTACCCTCACCAGTCCCATACCTAGAAGGAGTTAATCATCAAAAGGCCTACCCACTAGTCCCATAGCTAGAAGGCATCCTAAAATATAGGGAGGGTGAAATTACCAAAAATCCGTCGTCACAATGGTAATTCAATAATACCAACAAGTCACACAAATAAGCATAATTAATCAACGTATAAAACTACACATGATAGTTAAATTCAATTAAATCTTAATTTAATTATCACATTGTCATAAACACCCAATTAATCCCATTTAATTATTTTGAATTAAATACACCAAGATTTCATCATTAATACATCATATTTCCAATTTTATTATCTCTACACAATTTACATGAGTTATACGTCCCCAAATTCATTTAATTCATAGACAAGGTTTTTCTACATGCCACCTACACCAATAAAACATAAAATCTACTCATCAATCCTACGTACCCAAGGGTTATTAATATTATCCAGATTAAAAGATTTAATAAAAATAGCCCCATAATTAGTGTCCACTTTTCCTAATTTAGTCACTACTTTCTTTTAAGAAAAACGTGATTCAAGGTTTGGGTAATACTTCAAATGCATAATACCAAAGGAAAGGAATAGAGTATTCATGCCTGAGATTAAGTTGAAGAAAAATTGGTAGTATGGTTGGATTCCTCTCGAAAAATTAACAAAGAAGTGTACTTGAACAATCTTGATTAAATCCCAATTAAGCCTTCCAAAAGTTGTGACAAAAAAACTTGATTATGTTGGAGGTTGATGCATATGGTGGAGAGGAAAAACTTTTAGAAGAGCTCTCTGGTGAAAACCTTGGGAAAAGTGATTATGAGAAGTCCTCCCCCGAATTAGAATGGTTAAATACCAATTAGGATTCTTAACCCAACTCAAACTCTAAAATAACTCACCGACTCAAAATCTAGGCATAGTCGATCGATCGACTCCCAGGGTCGATCGATCGACCCTAAAGGTCAGGCGACAGTTCCCCCACAAAATGCCTATAAGGCAAAAATAATTAAAAATCCATTTTAAATATGATTTAAATTCCGCTTGAAGTTTTATTCTTCTAAAATCAAAACCAACATATTTATTTAATAAAAATCATTAAATTCAAAATTTTATTTTTCTCGAATATTCCTATTAATTAATTAATAAAAACACAGGGTGTTACAAGGAGCAACAACTCCTCTAATGGCCTGAGAACAAGGAGATGATGCATCGGACAAAGCGCTCCCGAAGAGTCCTCCCATGAAGGTGCTCACAGGAGGACTTAGTCCTTATTCTTCGATATGCTGAGAAAAAGGGTTAGAAAATACGCTCACTATACTGAAAAATGACTAAGTATGAAAAGAGAGAAGTTACCTCTTGTTCAGGAGGGGGAGAATGGGATAATATGACCAATGGCGAAGAAGGTGGAGAAGGAATTGAGGAATCCCTATCGGTTTGGCCTTGGTCGGCATCAAGACTGTCATCCAGAGTTATAGCTTCAATTGGATTTTATGGGGCGAGATTCCTCAGCAGTAAAAGCAGTAATAATGGGTTGCACCTCATGAGCTCGTTTCTTCTGAGTCTTGGTGCTTCGAGTCTTTTTTTTTGCATCAGAAGCACCAAGGAATGAGGGAACTCTTGTACTATTACTTCACTTTGACCCCCCCCCCCCCCCCCAAATGGATCTACCAAAATGGTGGGAAAAGAAGCAATAGGAGGAACGGAAGGAGTGTGCTAGTGAAATTTAGGGTCGTTCCACCTTAGTTTGAGCTTTCTTTCTTAATTCCTCACTCATTTCGGCAGATATAGGAGGAGGAAGAGAGGCAATGGGGAATGCATCCAAGGGAGCTTGAGGTTGAGGTTGGGACTTGGACTTTGAAGAAGTCCCACTCTTGGATCTCCTAGTCCTTTTGGCCAGTGGCTTGGAAGGTCCTTTGCTAGGAGTTGCACCAGTTAGAAAATCCTCACCAAAAACACCTTCAGAAAGGGCAGGCTGTTTTAGGGTTGGAACATTCTTGGGCTTGGGTGTGGCAGTGGGGATGATGGGGAAATAAGGAGGTAGCTTTCTTTGAGGATATTTCTTAGAGGGAACTCAACCTCAAGAACAGAGTTTCCATTGAGGACTAATTCTAAGGCAGAGAAAGACAGAACGGGGGATAATGTGGGGGACTTTGTATAAATTCATGAATTCTGGCCAGTTGCATCGGCTAGAATTTGGTGGCAAACAAAGTAGACACATTCCCTTTCCTTTTGGCACTGGGGATGGTAACCGGACCATCCATAGTAAAAGTTATGCCAAGTAAAGAAGCAGAAAGGTAGAAAATGCAAGCCTCTGCAAAATTAGTACTCTCATTTGTTAACTAAAATACAGGTTGAGGACCCCCTTGATCAAAACCAAACTGCCTGCTGCATCGATCAGGGTTGTAAGGTTTAGAAGTACATCCACACTCGATAAATGAAGTAAGGAACCCAAGGGTGAACTGCAGCACCACAACTTGCGAAGGATCTTCTACAATAAGAACATAAGTGACCATTCTAGCTGTAGAAGAGATAAAATTCCAAGTATGGGCAAAGGTTGATTACCCATATGGCCTCATTACGAAGGAGTACAAACGGTCAAAAATACCCATTATCTCCTTTCGACTTTGTTTTTTGTGAAAGCACAAGAGGCGAGGGGGATTGATGGCTTGGCTAAGGGGATAAGGAACAGATTTGGCGATAGTAGCAGGAAAATGGGTATAAAGGAAACCCATTAAAATAATGGAATTGGCAAAATTGGCTAGGTTGTAACGGCCAAGGGACCGTTCCATGTCAAGATGGGTCCGATACAACCAAGTGTATAGGGACCCCATAGCAATAGCGGCCAAAGGAAGATTGAAACCTCTGGCCAAATAAATGGAGATGTTTATGAGGTCCCTCATTGGCTGGTCATTAGGCTTTTCAGTCAAGAAGAATGGGGAGAGCCAAACAAGTATGTAGGCTAGTAATACTAGGGATGTACCTTTACCCTTGCCTGTGACAGAAGTGGCATCCTTTGCAGTAGGAGCTTTGCAGAAATAACTGATTAGGGGAGTAAATGTAGATTTATTGGAAGACCCAGTGCAACGTCGATAGATTCGATCTAACTCTACCCGATCAGCATCTTCCTCGGCATCTAAGGCCTCATCAAGATAAGTAAACTCGCACATGGGTTCAAACCTAAGCCGCTCACACACATCTTCTAATAAAATGGTGAACTCTCCCCAGGCAACAAAGAAGGTGTGAGTTGTGATGTTACATCTAGAGACCAACACTTGGAGTGCAACGTTCTGTTTGGAGAGAGTGAACTCCCCAAACCAATTGGCTCGATGAAGACCAACTTTGGCATGAGATGCAGTGTGGTAGCTCTGCATATATGAATGCCAGGCATTGAAATGAGATGAAGATTCCCCAGGTGCTTCGAAATTGATATAGGAGCAAGGAAAGTCACCACGATCCAATCTGAAGCGCAGATCCCCCTTTGGAGGGAGAAAACCCCATTTATATGACTCTTCATCTTCATCAGCCAATAACAAAGGGTCATACTTGGCTAAAAAACTACAAGTCTTGCACGCATCAGAAAAATCACCGTTCTTACTAAAAATAGGAGAATGACAGTAGAAACGTAGTTGTTCTTGGCGTGCCACCAGGAAGGGGGTGGTAGGGGAAGGCGTAATGGTTAGGCCTGTCAACGGGTTAGTTTGGGTCGTGTATATGTTACGAGTCAAAACACCCTTAACCCATACATAACCCATTAAGGCTAACGGGTCTAATGACAATACCCAAACACGAATCATTAATATAATGTGTACACGACTCGAACCATTACCACCCGCTAATATTAAAGAATCAGTTTGGGTCTAAACAGGTAATGGGTTGGGTGACCCTACATTAATCGTTAGTCTTTAATAGTTTAAAAATAATGGGTTTAATTATAATTCTTATTGGGTATAGGTCTGATGACCCTATAGTACCCATTAGTCTTAAAGGATTTAGAAATAATGGGTTTAATGGTTATTCTTATTGGGTGCGAGTTGGGTGACCCTATAGTACCCGTTAGTGTTAACAAGTATTAACGGGTAGAAATGGGTTAAAATGGGTACAAGTAAATTTTCAAACTCAAACCGTTAGTGTTAACGGGTCTACCGTGTTAACCCATTAACGACTCAAACCCAATAAAGGTAAACCCATTAACTTATAATTTCGTGTTGGGTCGTGTCGTGTTAATGGGTTATCGTATTTTTTGATAGGTCTAGTAAAGGTGGTTGCAGACGGAGCGTTGTCAGTGGGATCATTTAGAGTGCTGGAAGAAGTCATGGCAGATAATGTTAAGAAAAAAAAATTCTAAGGAAGAAGGAGGAGGCTAAAAGTGGTAGAACACAGTCGCTGAAGATGGCAAGAAAGTAAAAGAACGGGAATAATCGGGTGGAAGCTTGATAACAATGGAGGTTTTGCCTTTTTCTCTCTCTAAAAGCTCTGGAAGTTTGAAGAAGATAAAACTAAGGTAAATGAGAAAAATAGCTAAGTGTTGTATAATAGTCGTTTAGTTTTTTTTCAAATTTGGCGTTTGAGTTTCCCACCTCCACACGTGACAAGCTGCCCATAATCATTTCAAATGGATACATGGCACTTCGGGGAGTGCCCTAACAGTTTAAAAGACAGTACCACATCATTAATGAAGTGACGCATGGAGAATAGAGAGGGTTACTTTCAAAACAAGTTATAATTTTGGAGCCAAAATTTTTTTCAGGCACATCGGATATCCCACAACGCAGAAGTTGTTACCATGGTTGAAAAAGCTACGATGTCCCCTGGCCATAAGTCCAAATGGGGTTAACTTTGACTCAGGTGCATCAGGGAGAATTTTTCTTTTCGAACAAGAGGAAATGATGACGCAGCACGGCCCAAACGAGGTAGTACCTTCAACTTGAGAGAATTTCGTTGGGAGAATTCCAACATTGGAGGAAAGGCTCCACACAACGCAGTACAAAAAGTTCACGATGTCCCCTCGCCACAAGCCTGTTCGGAGTTATTTATGGCTTTGGTACATCGGTGAGAATTTTATTTTTTGAACAAGACAAAACAAAGATGAATAGAGATATGGAGAAACTGGGGAGAATTTCATAGTTCAACAGTTACTTTGAGAGAATTTCACAAGTCTAAACGCTAGGAATGTTTAGGAGGGAGATTTTATACCACTAGGGGTAGCCCTAATATAAATACCACCTTATTACAACTACGTTTCATAGTGGCACAGAACAGGTACATCGGGGAGAATTTAGCTTTTTTCTGGCAGAGATAATGCCAGAAGTTGTAACGAAGATAGAGATGCAAGAATTTTTTCACAAGTAGAGGGTTCATCGGATTGAGAAATTTTTCGTGCAGACATTTCTTATTACCACAAAAAATCTCTACATAAAGGGGAAAATGTAGGGGGCTTGAAGATAATATCGGGACTAGAGATAATCCTCCCCGGCTACTACAACAAACTTAAGGGAATAAGGCAGCGTGGAAGCTCAATTAAGGCAACTCAGCATGGTAACTCAAGTAAGGCTGCTCAGCGTGGCAGCTCAAGTGAGGCAGCCCAAGGACGTCTCCCAGTGAAGAGGTTGGCCAAGATATCTCACCCTTTATTTACTTTGTCTTACCTAGTTATGTCGTAATTTAAAACATATTATAATGATGTAGCAATTATAGTGATATTTATAGTGAGGTCAAATGGTATTCGCGAGAGACCAGGCCTAGCAGGGCCTGGGAGAGCTTTCATGCTCTATCGAATGATCTCGTTGTGCTAAATTTAGAGAAACTTGGTTTGGAGGATTGATAAGTGAGGCAGCATTGGGACTTGTCCTGGCCATCTTAGATACACCTGGTAAAACACCAAGAGACCTTTCATCATGTATGCTTGAGCGGAGCAGTCTTGAGTTCCATCATTCATTGGTTTTTTGAACAAAAAATCTCTCTACCTAATGTCACATCGAGTTTAGGTGATGTCACTAGCCAGCTAAACACTGTCCAATCCGTACTTGAGTAAGCCACCGTGGTATTTGGGGTTTTCAGACAGTTGGTGAGCCACCTCTATTATGACAGTCCTCTGACGCACAGTGGTTAGGCAAAAGGAATGTCTTGGAATTTTATGTTTATAATGTAGAGTTGACTGGCCCATCACGTATTTAATGTTTGTGACGTAAAGTGTGAGGGGATGTCTTTCACATCTATGAAGGAGTGAGGCATCTCGAGAATTGTGTGGGGGCTATTTACTGGCCTCAACCACTTCTGAGAGAGGGGTTCTTCTCTAAAAGATTTATTGGCTAGAGAGAAAATAGATCAGAAGAAGTTATTGCAAACCAGAGCTCTTACTCATCCACCATTGTCTTTTATTGTGAAGATTTTAATAGCTAACTACAAATCAGAGGTTTTCTGTGTATTTGGCTACTTGCCGAGGTGTATCTAGGGTTCTTACTCCTCTCTACCTTTGACCGAGTTACTTTTGAGTTTCCTTTATTATTATTTGAGTTATACACGAGTGTATTGTGACTCCAATCTGAGTGTTGATCAAATATAATATTTTGTGTTTATTTGGGTTCATTAAAGAGTTTTTAGGTTATCATTTATCACTATACCTATAGGGGTTACACATTAACTAGTATTACCACAATCCTAGGCTACAAGGTAACTACCCTCTTACAAACCAAATATTCATGGATTCGGCCGACGCAGAGAAGACAACCTTTATAACCAATAAAGGGATCTATTTATACAAGGTCATGCCCTTTGGATTGAAGAATGCCGGGAACATATACTAAAGGCTGGTCAACAAAATGTTTGAGGACTAGATTGGGTAGATAATGGAAGTATATGTCGACGACATGTTGACGAAGAGCCTCAAGGTCGACACTCACGTGGCCGACCTTGAGGAAACTTTTAACACAATGGATGAGTATAAGATAAAGCTCAACCCCACTAAGTGTGTCTTTGAAATCGGAGCGGGCAAGTTCTTAGGCTTCATTGTGAATCAAAGGGAGATCGAGGCCAACCCCAAAAATATCAAAGATTTGCTGGAGATGAAGACTTTCATAGCGATAAAGGATGTTCAAAGACTAACTGGATGAGTGGATGCATTGAACAGGTTTGTATCTAGAGCTATTGATAAATGCCTTACTTTATTTAAAGTGTTGAGAAAAGATTTTTAATGGAATGATGAGTGTGATAAATCCTTCCAAGATTTGAAGTCCAATATCGGCTCTCTGCTCTTATTGTCTAGACTAGTCAAAGGAGAGAAGTTTTATATTTATCTAGTTGTTTTGAAGTCGGTCATTAGCGTTGATATTGTCAGAGAACGGGATGGAATTCAGAAACTAGTGTACTTTAACACCAAGGCCCTCCAAGGGGATGAGCAAAGATACCCCAAAATGGAGAAGCTGGCATATGCTCTGATCCATTAGTCAAGGAAGATAAATCCCTATTCCCAGGCGCATATAATTGTGGTCCTTACCAACTCTCCTCTCAAACAGGTCATTCACAAGATTGAGAAGTCAGGAAGGATGATGGCTTGGGCAATTGAGTTGGGGGAATTCGACATCATATACCAGCTCAGAACAGCCATTAAGGGGCAGGCCCTAGAAGACTTTGTAGTCGAGTTCACCTAGGATGAGGTTGATACTGAAGATATTGAAGCTACATCTTGTTAATAAAAAAGTAGGATGTGTCCTCCCCCATCCAAGGCCGAGACAGGGTCAGCAAGAAATAAGGTGTGTGAGAATGAGGAGGAGCAATACCTCTTCAAAAATGGAACCATGGAAGAAGGCAGTTTTTTCTCAAAATGGAACTGTGTGGAACCTCTTCGCTGATGGAACTTCATGTGAAAATGGAAGTGGGGTAGGATTAATAGTGTTTGCACCAGCCGGGACCATATTGAGTATGCATTAAGGTTCAACTTTAAAGACTCCAACAATGAATCAGAGTATGAGGCCCTCCTAGTAGGCCTCTCCCTTTCCCAGGAACTAAATATTAGACAACTCCTGGTCCATAGTGATTCCAGATTGGTTATCAATCAAATTTTGGGGGTATATGAGGCCAAGGATAATAGAATGACCAAGTACATGGTAAGAGTAATGGAAGCATTGAATTATTTTAGCAAAGTGAAGCTGAAAAGAATACACCGGCTAGACAATGGTCGAGCCGAAGCTCTGGCAAGATTATCCTCAGCCATTAAAACTAAAATTAAAACAACGGTCCCAATAGAGATTCTCCATCGATCGATGATTGAAGGAGAAGAAACTATCGTGGAATCTTACTTCAACTTAAGTATGGGAGATTCATAGATGGATCCTATCATCCGATATATCAGAGAGGGGGAGTTGTCAGAGTCTAGAGACAAAAGAAAGAAGTTGAGGTATAAATCTCCTAAGTTCTCCCTCATAGGAGACTAACTATATAAAAAAGGGTTCCTGCTTCCTCTAGTCAGATGTGTCCATCCATTTGAGGTAGAGTATATTTTAAAGGACATGCATAAAGGATCCTTCTCCATCCATATTGGAGTAAGTCCATTAGCTAAGAGGATCATCACTCAGGGTTACTAGTGGCCGACATTGGCCAAAGATGCAGATGCAGATGCAGATGCATATGTTTAGAAGTGTGATAAGTTCCAGATATTTGACACCATCCCCCATCAGCCTCATCAACCTCTTACCTCCATTATTTCTCCATGGCCATTTGTGGTTTGGGGGATTGATTTGGTTGGGTCATTGCCAAGAGCTGTGAATAATTATTGTTATTTGATGGTGGCAAATAACTATTTTTCAAAGTAGGTAGAGGATGAGACGATTATTACAATCACAGAGAAGAAATCTTTTCAATTAATTTGAAAAAATATAATCCGTAGATATGGCTTACCTAATACCCTAATTTCTGATAATGAAATGCAGTTCAAGAACATCTCTTTGGAGAAATATTATGAACGAGCTAGCATTAATCAGTTCTTCTCCACTCTCAGCTGACCCTCGGCCAATGGGCAAACAGAAGTAACAAACAAAAAAAAATCTTGATGGAATCAAGAAGAAACTGGAGGATGTCAAAGGAAGATGGATTGAAGAGGTGTATGTTGTCCTATGGGCTTACATGATGTCGGAGAGGAATCCAACTGGAAAAACTCCATTTATGATGGCTTATGGTTTAAAGGCAATGGTGCCGACAGAGGTAGGTCTCCCAACCCATAGAGTTTGAACGTACGACCCAGAGAAGAATGTGGAAGAGAGAAAACTGGACTTGGATCTTGTGGAGGAACGAATAGAAGATGTTTAGGTTAGACAAGATGCACATCAGCAAATGATAATGGAGTTCTACAATAAAAGGGTAAAAGTTCGGCCACTGGTAGTAGAAGATCTGGTGCTGAAGAAGACATGGCAGAAGCCTAACAAGCTTCATTTGAATTGGCACGATCCATATAGAGTGGTTGAGGAGGTAGTTCCAGGGATGTATCGATTGGAAATTTTAGAAGGGGAGCCATTATCCAACCCATGGAACGCCGACCACCTCAAAAAATATTACCAGTAAGATTCCAGATGTTGATGTAAAAAATTAGATTATATCTAATTATTTAATCACAGATAAAATAAATGAGACAAAGAAGTTTTAAAGTGGTTCAGCCTTATAAGAATGGCCTACGTCCACTATTTCTGTTATTGATGACTGCTTGGGAATTCTCGATTATAAGTTCAATCAAGAAATTCCGGTCCCCTTACAATGAGGGTAATAAAAAGTATTTATAGCCCTAAGGTTGTAATGTGAAAGAGTAATACATTCAATGTTGTACATGTGAAAGGGTAATACATTCAATGCCCCTTAAGTGTATACATCTGAATGATAAGCATAAGCATTTAATGAACAGTCAAACTGTTGGTTATCCTGCTATTAATGCTTTGTTCGAGGTGCAGCTCGGACCGCCTAAGCTATTCTGTACTCAAGAGTTCCTCGTAGAGTTCTTGTTGGTCGGAGCGTCTGAGTTCCTCGGGGAAGCAGTGTTCCTCATTGTAGTACGGTTCCTCGGAGCGTCTGAGTTTCTCGGAAGTGTTTGTTGTTGCCACGTAGATTTCCACGTGTCTTCACTCAATTGAGCCATGTTAGCAGACTAAATTTGGTATCAACTGAAGCCCCCAATGTTTCATAGTTCGAAATTTGAGGAGTGTGGAACATTCTTTCTCGAAATATGATGGTTTTAAATGCTCATCCTGAAATTTAGGAGTCTTTTGTATTTATTTCTCCTTCCAAATTCGTAGAATCGGTATTTTTTGAATCTTTCTACTCGCTTCGATTCCCGCGCCCTTTTTGTCTTTTTAGCCGCCGGTAACATAACCGTCTCTTTTTGTAATCATTACTTTTACCTTTTCCCAAGGCAGAGTATTTGAGCGTCACAGACAATCCCATCGTCTTCTACTTTTTCAACTTTGTATCTTCGAATTTTCTATTGTCTTACTCTCTTGTGCGTTCATCCTTTTCATCGTTCGTTGTCAACAGATCCACTCTTTTTCTGTAAGATCTTCTTCCTTCTTCTTCATTTCCTTCTTTCATCGTGGTTTATCCTATAGAATCTATTGATAAATTTCGCTCTGATTTCTCTATTCCCACCTGGGATATTTTGGAAGAGCTTTCTGAGCCTTCTGACTATTTCCGTTTGGCTGAGGGACATTGGTTCCCCAGTCTCTTTGTTGCTGAGTGTGGTTTTTCTTTTCCGCCAAATCCTTTATGTCTGGAATTCTGTCAATATTTTGACGTTGTTCCTGCAAGAATAGCCCCCAATACATAGAGAATAGTTAATGGTGTCCTCTTATTCATCTTCAGGAGTTGGAGGGGGACCAGGGATGTGCCGTTGAAATAGTTCAGAAGTTTCATCAACTTTCATCTCTTGTAGAGCAGCGACCCACCCATCTCTAAAGTATTTGAGGCTGCCATATTCTACTTGCGACATCATGGCAGCCAAGCCTTTGTTCCACCCTTTATCCCAGCCAGCGCTGAAAGATTTCTTCACAGCCAATTTCCTCTTTAACTTCTCCGAGGAAAGCTTCTCGAACATAAGATTTTCAGCAGCCTTCAGTTTATTCTCAACTTCTTCCTTCTACCGACTTACTTCTCGAAGTTGACCCAACTCCTCCTCAACAACCTTGAGCTTATATTCAAGCTCCCTAGCATTTTGAGCTTCCCTTCGAGCTCTTTATTCTTCTTCTCCAAATCATTTATTTTTTTCTCCAACCCCTTGGAGACTTCAACAACTTGAGCATTCTCCTTCTCGGTTGAGGTAAGTTTCTTCTCCCAAGCAGCCTTGTCAGCATCATGCTTCTGACGAGAATCTTCCAAAGACCATGTCAGACCCATCAGAGTTTCCTCCACACCAGATGAGGAGCTTGAAGCTTTAATAGCTTCATCTTTCTTCAAAATTGTATTAAAGCAACTCACCAACTGTGAAAAGAAAATTAAAGCAAGTCAGAGACAGATATAACAAAGGAAAGATGAAAAGTTCAAAACAATAAGACTTACAGAAGCAATATGGCGAGCAGCCAATGAGGTAACCATGTCCCGAGAAAGGTTTCTTCAATACCTTGGATCTCGGGAATGATCCAACTCTTCACCGAGCTGATGGCAGAGCTCGGGGGAACAAAAGTAGGAACACCAGTTCCAGTAGTTAGGGGCTGAGAGATGGTTTCAGCCAAATTGACCGAGGATCTTTTCTTCAACTTCCTCGGGGGAACCGGAATAGTTTCGACCAAGGAGGAACTCTTGGTCTGTGATATAACAATCACTTATTTTGGAGCATCAGTCTTGCTCGGGGCCACTGGGGGCTTCTCGGCAACCTTTACAGGAGCAGCCGAAGGGGGTGCATCAATTTTCTTTGTCCCCTCTCCTGGGACGTCAATCTTACTTCTTTTTGCCTCTCCAGCACCAGATGCGGGTTTCTCAAAAAGGGTGGGAGGTCTTATTTTCTTCCTCCTTTCACTCAAAGGAATATGTGATTCAGGCGAAGAACTTATAGAGGCAGGCATTGGCTCTGCGTCGCTTATCACCGGACGAGCAGTGAAAGAAGAGGTGTAACTCTTGTACTGCAGCAAATACGAAGCTGACCTAATGTGCTCGTCGGCAACAGTCTGATGCAAACTCCAGATAAGTTTTAAATGCCTTATATTAACGTCTGCCTCTTTTGGGTATTTTCTTTTGCTGTCAACTGCAAATAAATCAAAATTAAAATATCAGTGGCACATTTTGTCAAACACAGAAGAGGCATAATTTTGAAAATAAATAAAATGAAATAAAAATAACCTATCCCATTGCCATAGGGAGGGCATCTGGGATCCTGATTCACTTCATCTCCAGATAAAGCAGCATGTTGCCAATTTTTTATAACAACCCCGTGCTCAAAATAGTCCCTATTGGCATCCGGGAGATTGACCACTAAAGCCCTATTTAAAAATCTAGTTTTTAAATAAAAAGTATTATCACCAACAGCCCATCTATAACAAAACATGATTTCTGGAATTCCTATGCGAGTTCCATGAATTTGATTTAGTCTATGAACCCTATTAACTATTCTCCATGTATTGGGGGCTATTCTTGCAGGAACAACGTCAAAATATTGACAGAATTCTAGACATAAAGGATTTGGCGGAAAAGAAAAACCACACTCAGCAACAAAGAGACTGGGGAACCAATGTCCTTCAGCCAAACGGAAATAGTCGGAAGGCTCAGAAAGCTCTTCCAAAATAACCCAGGAGGGAATAGAGAAATCAGAGAAAAATTTATCAATCGATTCTACAGGATAAACCACGATGAAAGAAGGAAATGAAGAAGAAGGAAGAAGATCTTACAGAAAAAGAGTGGATCTGTTGACAACGAACGATGAAAAGGATGAGCGCATAAGAGAGTAAGACAATAGAAAATTTGAAGATACAAATTTGAAAAAGTAGAAGACGATGGGATTGTCTGTGAAGCTTAAATACTCTACCTTGGGAAAAAGGTAAAAGTAATGATTACAAAAAGAGACGGTTACGTTACCGGCGGCTAAAAAGACAAAAAGGGCGCGGGAATCAAAGCGAGTAGAAAAATTCAAAAAAGATCGATTCTACGAATTTGGAAGGAGAAATAAATACAAAAGACTCCTAAATTTCAGGATGAGCATTTAAAACCATCATATTTCGAGAAAGAATGTTCCACACTCCTCAAATTTTGAACTATGAAACATTGGGGGCTTCTGTTGATACCAAATTTAGTCTGCTGACATGGCTCAATTAAGTGAAGACACGTGGCAATCTACATGGCAATAACAAACACTTTCGAGGAACTCAGACTCTTCGAGGAACCGTACTACAACGAGGAACACTGCTTCCCCGAGGAACTCAGACGCTCTGACCAACAAGAACTCTACGAGGAACTTTTGAGTACCGAGAAACTCTTGAGTACCGAGCAACTCTTGAGTACAGAACAGCTTAGGTGGTCCGAGATGCACCTCGAACAAAGCATTAATAGCAGGATAACCAACAGTTTAACTGTTCATTAAATGCTTATGCTTATCATTCAAATGTATATACTTAAGGGGCATTGAATGTATTACCCTTTCACATGTACAGAATTGAATGTATTACCCTTTCACATTACAGCCTTAGGGCTATAAATACATTGTATTACCCTCATTGTAAGAGGACCAGAATTTCTTGATTGAACTTATAATATAGAATTCCCAAGCAGTCATCAATAACAGAAACAGTGGACGTAGTCCATTCTTATAAGGCTGAACCACTTTAAAACTTCTTTGTCTCATTTATTTTATCTGTGATTAAATAATTAGATATAATCTAATTTTTTACATCAACACCAGCTTTTAGTGTCTCTTTTTAATTCAGATATAATACATGTATATGGGAGGCAGATGATGAATCAAAATGAATGAAGTTTAGTAAAAATCTCCAAGTGTTCCATCATAAATTATATATTTGTTTGAATATTTGTTTCTTGTAGGTATCAACTCATCTTAAGCTATAAAACATCATTCTTGGTGAAGTATCCTTAAGTTGCTCCTGATGACACGATTGTCCAGACAGGGTTAACCTCATCCAGGACTGTCAATAACATCGAGAGGGGTTCATTTATTAAACATCATTAACTTGGTGGAAATTCTCTCTCGACTGAGACGACAGTGCATGGATGAGACGACACTCATCCATACACTCTCAAAATGACAAGAGAGGACTTATGATACAACACCATAATTTGGTGGATTCAAATTCAAAATCACTTAGTTGTGGTTAATTTATTAAACACCATTAACTTGGTGGAAATTCTCCCTCGGCTGAGACTATAGTTCATGAATAAGAGGACACTCATCCATAGACTCTCAAAATGATGAGAGAGGACTTATGATACAATACTGTAATTTAGTGGATTAAACTTAAAAATCACTTAGTTATGATTAATTTATCAAACATCATTAACTTGGTGGAAATTCTCTCTCAATCGAGACGACAGTGCACGGACGAGACGACACTCATCCATACACTCTCAAAACGACGAGAGAGGACTTATGATACAACACCATAATTTGGTAGATTCAAATTCAAAATCACTTAGTTGTGGTTCATTTATTAAACATCATTAACTTGGTGAAAATTCTCCCTCGGCCAAGACGACAGTGCACGTATGAGACGACACTCATCCATACACTCTCAAAATGACGAGAGAGGACTTAAGATACAACACCATGATTTGGTGGATTCAAATTCAAAATCACTTAGTTGTGGTTCATTTATTAAACATCATTAACTTGGTGGAAATTCTCCCTTGACCGAAACGACAATGCATGGATGAGAGAGGACTTGTGAATTATAGTTAATGAAAAATTAGAGCAAACATATGTGTATAACAAAAGAAAAAGTTGAGAATAAACAGCTTCATTAATAACAACAGAGTTATATAAAGATAAATTACAAGGCCACGAAGGGACACCCCCACAAAAACAAAAAATAACAAGAGCTTAAGCATTAAAATTTGGCTGAGTCGTCCCTTCGCCAGGAGTAACCTCAGTCTCAATGTTGGTAGTCTCAGCATCATCGTCATTTTGGCCAGTCTCAGCAGCCATATCATTATTCTCTGTGACCTCAATGGGGTTGTTCTCCATAAGGTCGGTTGGGTTTTCAACATTGGCCAGAGCAGTGACGAGACGGGGATCACTGAAGTTCAGGCCTATGAAATCATCAGGGTATAGGTCTCTAACCTTAACATGTTTGAGGGTATCCCATCAGCCAGTAGTCTTGATGCACCTCTCAAGATATTCGAAGGCATAGCCTCCGAATTCGTCAGATTCTTTGAACTCAAAAATAGCCTGGGATTTAGCCTCATCTAGAACGACCTTAACCGCAACAACAATCTCAGCCTTCTTATTCCCCGCCATCTTCTTCAGGGTATTGGCATCTTAGGTCTTCAGATTGGTATTCTCGTCCTTATACATCTTTAGAGCCAACTTTAATTTTAAAAGGTCATCCCTGAGCTCCTTCTCTGTGTTCTTTTCATCTCTGCCCTTATGAATCAAGGGCAACCTCTTGTTGATCCAATCTCCCATACGATGGAGGGAGACTGAATTCTGTAAAAGTGTATGGTGATAAGTCTAATACCCCGTACTTTTAAACGTATTTAAATTACAATGTGGATGTAATTTGGTAATTTGAGGAATTATTATGAATAGTAATTTTGGGATTAATGAGTGAAATTAAATAAATTCAATATTATAAAATGAATAGTAAATATTAGTTTTTGAGTGACAAATTAATATTTACGTGGATTATATTTCGAGACTAAGTATATGAGTAGATTATTTTTATTGCATGTCGCAGTTGGGTAAAGCGACAAAGGAAAATATTTTAAATTGGAAAACACGCGTATTGAACGTGTTGGGTCAAAATAATGAATTTTAGTTAAGTGAATCGGATGGAGATTTTGAATCTTCCATTAGGTTTGGAATGGCCGAGATAGTCAAAATAGAGTACCCGGGGGTAGTATTTGGGTTCCAAACATTTTTGGACTAGTAGGGACTCGTAAATGAGTACACGAGTCATTTGACAATTGGGTATACACCCAATTTCGAGTTTAATAAGGGGAAAGACCTTATTTTCCGCAAATACCAGCCCTAAGAGAGAGAGAGAGAGAGAGAGAGAGAGAAGAGAGAAAGAAGAGAAGAAAGAAGAAGAAATAAAAGAAGAGATTTTCGATCAAAATTCGCGGGATTCGACTCGGGGTCATCGGATTTAATCCACGAGGCAAGTGTTTAACTTGCTTTATGATTTAGTGTGTTTCTTTATCATATTGTATTTAGTATAAAACTAAAGATTTTTGGGTTGGAATTTTGTGGATCAAACGGGTTTTCGGAAGATTAAAATGGATATAACTCTATTAATACCCAATTTCAGAAACTTGAAATTTATTGAAATTAATTGTTGAAAATGGGTTCTAGGATGACTAGAACCCTTTCTTTATGTGTATTTATGGTTTTTTGAGGTTGGTTGATGATGAGAGAGGAGACGAAAAGCTTGGAGGTGTTTTAATGGAGGTTTGAATTTTTGAGAAGAAGGTGAATAGTGACTCGCATCACTTGCGGACTATTTTGGCTATGAAGACAGCTAATTCAGCTCTCGGTCAAACAAGAAAGTTGTAGATCTTTTTGATACGATCGCGTGGGCGCCAACCATATATTTTTCTGATTTTTTTTCCATTTGATATGATTTTTCTAAGAAAGCAGTTTCGGGGTTAATCATTAACTCGGAAATCAAATCGAAAATTGGAAAAATAAAGGCTAGAATTGTTTGGAGATAAATATTTGGGGTTCCTAAAAATAGTGTGGGGACTTCTAAATATTTTTTTAGTAAGGCGTGTACATTGGGTTAGTTGAAAGTAAAATCCAACATTTACCCAAATAGGGGTGTTCGTGAGGAATAATACTTAAAGAGGCATTTAGGTGTGATTTGAATAATAAATAAAAGAGTACGTATAGGGGATAATATTTTAAGGGTGTGACTGCTATTATGAATGGAAATATTTGAGGTTATTGGCTAACGTTATAAGAGTTTGGAAATTTTAGCCATAGTATATTGATAAAAGATATAAATAATACATATACGATGTCGTTAAAGTATATATATTATGAGACGAATGAATATATCGGGGTTGTTGATATTATCATTGTGCGGTGAGAAAAGCTCGAAAATATAATATTGGAGATTAGTCAAAAATTAATAAATGCGTAGGATAGTCGAGATATAAATATACTACGTAGGGGATTATTATATGGGTGGTGCGTGTTCCCTGATGTTATTATATACATGGGTTAAATAATTACCTATGGGAAATTATGTACAGGTGTGATAAATACCTATCGTTATAATATGGTTGTTTGAATACCTAATTGATGATATATTTATGTAGGGGAATGTGTACCTATATGATTGTTTATTATGTGTATGACATACCTACCATACTTGCTATCACGGGAGGTTGGCGTTCGAAAGAGGACAATCTTATCCTGTGTTGCCTTCGGGAGGATTTTAGATTTGGTACCTCAAGAACATAGGGCTGTGAAAGGCTTATTTGTGAGTTGATAAGTCTGTTGGCTATGGGAGCGTAGGTATGTGCGTGACCCGTAGGTACGTGAACTATGTTCGCCTCCAATATGTGTGATTTGTATTGATACAATTCATGAGCAATGTGGAACATGCGATCCTTTAGTACGAGATGTACTTGAATTGGATAGAAGAGTATGTGTGCACCGCTATTAAGTCTATGGGTGCCGGATATGGATATATGTATTGTGATTAACATATATGTGTACTTGAGATAATCCACGGATGCTTAGTAAATGAAAATGACTAAGCCACTGATATTATAGTTCGATGGATGATTAATATACTTGTTACGTATAGTATACTGTTTATATATATGAGATGAGATATCATATAACCTAACATTGTATAAAGTAAAAAGAATGAATAAAGTGTGATATTACGTCCGGTAAATGAATATCCGGATTTATATGAATATGAATCTTAGGTTCTAATGAGAACTATTAATAAATACAGGATGGTATAAATATGGTATGTACTAAAGGCCTAATGGATCCCGATGATCAACATTGTCACGTAGTAGTGTATCAGGAGGTTCTTTGTTTGGATTTCGCTTCGCGAGACACCCCACGCACGAACGTAATGTAATGTTGGGAATGGGGAGAAGTTTAGTCCTTAGTACTCGAATTGATGACGATCATTAGAAGATGGGTGATTACATTAGTTAGGCAGGGTAGCTTAACTAGGTTGTTTCAAACGGTATGCGATAGTTGTGAACTATTAGAAGCGGGGTGAGGTGTTTCTCATGTGAGAGCGATACCAGTTTAAATATGAATAATATCATATTTTAAAATATGGATTTTAAGCACTTGCTAAAATGTTTTCAAAACTCGGGCTCTGACCCGTTTTCTCTATTTTCCCCTCTCTTGCTATATATATAGGTGTCCAGATACAGGGACGCTTGGATGATGATTCTTTCGAGTCAAACATTTGCTGCAGCAGCTGTGGATGCAAGCAGGTTTATATTAGATGCTTTTATCATTGATATCTAGATAAGAGGTACTATAGAAACATTCGGGCTTATGGCCCAACTATACTCATTTATTCTTTTTTCACCTTTTAGTGCGACATTCGATTTGGTTGTATTATTATACCGAGTTTTCGGTTATTTTATTTTATTTTATTTCATTTCAGTTGCTGCATATAAACTGTTGTAATTATTTTATTTGAATGGTTTGGTTAAAAAGATTAGTTAATTAAAAAAATTTGACGCCGGCCTGATAGGATATTAGTAATTAAATTGGTTTTCGACAGTGATGCTAAGAATGAACCATATGAGACTCCTGTTTTAATTTGATATAGGAGTGATCGCCCGGTATTTTATTAGGCGTGGTGTCACAGGTGGTATCAGAGCATCAGGTTCTAATGTCCTTAGGAATCCGTGCGGACATACTACGCTTTTAGCGTTGCTTTCGATTTGATATAGAGCCTTATGATTAGGATTATTGATATCCTCTTATGAGATTTCGTTCTCCTGCCGTTATGTAATATTATAGTAAATCTTTTGCACGCTCGTTCGGGATTCATGTGCTGATCGACGAAGGGAGACCATGGAAGATCGTGGTGAGGGCACCAGGAGGCGAGGCTTAGTTAGATCTATAAGTTGATGTTAGAAATGAGGACCGTAGTAAAGGTCATTTTCCTTGTGGCATTGTCATGGGTTGCTGCAACGACTAGTAAAATATAGTAGTTAAAATTATCAAGAATCGTTGTACTTCAGAATGGTGCTAAACTTGAATTAACAAGTAGAAGGCTCAGAAGCTCTTGCTTACAGTTGGGTATGGAATTACCCATATGTGAAAATTTAAGGAATTTTTTTTTCCACTCGTTGGAGAAATGTGAAATGGTGGGAACGATGGTCAC
This sequence comes from Sambucus nigra, assembly GCA_949130495.1. Lineage (NCBI taxonomy): Eukaryota > Viridiplantae > Streptophyta > Magnoliopsida > Dipsacales > Adoxaceae > Sambucus > Sambucus nigra. Next base: position 211,692,203 of record OX422213.1, on the reverse strand, counting down.
CATATTTAGAGGAGCATTATATTTTGCTCATAAATTAATCTTACAGATGGTTTTAAACTCTAAATTCCTTTGATTTAGAATAAAGTGAATGCAGTTTCTTGGTTATTCACATAAGAATCGGTCAGAGACCGACGGTGAATAAAGAGTGACATGGTTAAGTGAACTTAGTACCAAAGTAAGGTAGGTACAATGGATGAAGAGGCTGCTCCAGTGGAATAATAGACTCACTAGTAAATTGGACTTACGTAGAGTGAGTTATAGTTGTTTTAGTGCAAGGTGTGAAATCTACAATGAAAAATTAATGTTGTGAGACTTTGTGTGATTTTTAAGAGTCTAATGGGATAAAGACTCTTGGGCTTTGAATTGGAATTTCGGATGTAATTGGGATACGATCTAGTTGTGATAAGCTTAATATTTTGAATTTAAAAGTGATGACTTAGTTATATTACGAGAGATATACATGATTAGCCGGATTTTACTGTATATATATATATATATATATATATATATATATATATATATATACGAGCATATTGAGAATATATATATGATATGTTTAAATATATTTGTATGTGATTGGTATATTTGTATGAAACATACCCCTCGAGTGCTATCATGGGAAGTTATGCATTTTGGGTGAGGCCCCTGGATTGAGGAGTAGGGAGCGTATAGTCCCCAGGCCATAATGTCCATTTTATATTGTGTGATTTTTATCAGGAATGAGACGTGGTGGGTATGTTTCATTCTCATCATTCATTGTGATTTGGTTTTTACCATGTCGGTGTGATGGTGCGACCACTGGTACCCAAGATGATGTGTAATTAATTCCTTGGAAGATGATAGCATTGAGAGACTGCATCCACTGAGTTATAACTCTGAGGGATGGTTATTATATATGAAACATATATATACGGACATATTAAAGAATGGAATGCGAGATAAATTCTGGATGAGCTCGCCTTGATTTTATGTTTAGATGGAACTTCGATGAGGAGATGTTTCATTTGCATGATTTGAGTGCATGTGGACCTTATATATATAATTTAAGGTATACTGGAATTATAGTTAAGCTGGGAGTTTAATATTGTTGTTGTTCGTGCGAAGGACTTACTATTAGTACAAGCGCTTGTGGTATGGCTCCTTGACAGAATTAAGAGTTCTGACCATATTTTATTGATAGATGGGATGGGGTTATCCTGGTTGCATATTTGAAGCTAACAACACACTCCACGTACGAACCTTAACGACGTCGGGAGTGGACAGATGTTATAAAATGCAAGGATGTTAGTTTTGACGATAAGTCACCTAGTGTAAAGGAAACACTATTAAGTGAGAACCATTTGATGACTGTATAATTATATAAAGATATAAGTGCTATGAATAAGCACTCTCTTACCCCAAGTAAGTGGGTGAGGGATGATAAAGAAAATTAATTTGAGACTTATAGCCAGACTTTGAATATAAGGGAAATTGAGAGGAAATACATTTTGGGTATGATGTTCATAATGCTTTTGCAGAGAGTAGGTGCCCTAATTAGTTGGACTTTCCATTTGGACAAGATGGAAGGATATAGTGGTAGAAGTACATTAGTAGGTTAACGAGGTAGGATTTAGAGCATCCCGTTGGTGTCCCTTAGATCGTTATATCTCGATGACCGACGAAGCGAGGGAGTAGTGTATCGGGAAGGTTCCTTGTTTGGATTTCTCTTTGCGAGACGTACCACGCACGAAACCAAGCAAATGTCAGAAGTCGAGAGAGGTCTTGGGCACTAGGGATATAGTTAGAATAGTACTCATATTACGTGTGTTAGAAACACCTTAATCATAGGACTACCATGAAGTAAGGGCAATAAGACTATCGACACTGATATAGGAAGGCTATTGTGAGTTAACCACAAGAAGATCGATGAGATAATCTTAAGAAGTATTGAATTTCCAGGTATCAGGAGAATTAAATTTTGAATTATTCAGGTTAAGGGATACCCAAGTGTTAGTACCAGGCCGATGAAATGATGCCCATTATTTAGAGTAAGTGTAATATATCAAAACGTTTACAATGGTGGTGCATATATGCACGAATGATAGGGGGTATGGGTACCCTAGTTAGTTAATTCCAAAAATGTTCGATATAGAAGGACGTAAAAAAATAAAAATAAATGAATAAATGTGTAGAATATATACCTGAGGGACAACTACAAACAATGTTAAATGGTATGACGTATTAAATGTCGTGTGAGAATGACGATAATCCAAGCATTTATGTGCAACGAGAGCTAGCACACCCAAGATGGGTTGAAAGGTTGTGGAAATTCATTTAAAAGATACCTCTTAATGAAAAAGATACCAAATTATTGTGAAAAAATAGAGTGGAATATTACTCGAACAAGTGTTGAAGAGTGGCTGGCACATGATGGTATTGTTATAATACTCCAAGGAAAGACAGAGTATATGTGGTACCAAATTTCGGAAGAGTATGTGAAAATTAATACTTTAATTATTCGGTATAGTGAATATACCTTGGAGATTACGAGAGAGATAGTAATCCGAATATTTATACAATACGTAGCGATGAGAATAAAAATATGTATGGTAAGTATGCAAATAAGTTGGGAGAATACCTATAAATTTTAATAGAATGTGTGTATGCCTATTATGTGATATGATTATTAAGAGCACTAATGGGTGTTAATTCGGGGGTGCAGGATTAGTATATATATGAATAGCGATGATGAGAATATATATATATATATATATATATATATATATATATATATATATATATGAGCATACGCCTTGAGATGGCTGGAATATAGTGGGAGACCATTGTGTTAGGCTATATCTAAATTTGGTTAAACTAGGATGTAATGTATATACCGATCCTTGAGTAGTGGTACAGGTTATATCCGAATTTCGAGGACGAAATTCTGTTGTAAGGGGGGAAGTATGTAATACCCCGTACTTTTAAAGATATTTAGATTACACTGTGGATGTAATTTGTTAATTTGAGGAATTATTATGAATAGTAATTTTGGGATTAATGAGTGAAATTAAATAAATTCAATATTATAAAGTGAATAGTAAATATTAGTTTTCGAGTGACAGATTAATATTTACGTGGATTATATTTCGAGACTAAGTATATGAGTAGATTATTCTTATTACATGTCGCAGTTGGGTAAAGCGACAAAGGAAAATATTTTTAATTGGAAAACACGCGTATTGAACGAATTGGGTCAAAATAGTGAATTTTAGTTAAGTGACTCGGATGGACATTTTGACTCCACCATTAGGTTCGGAATGTCCTGAGATAGTCAAAATAGAGTACCCGGGTGTAGTATTTGGGTTCCGAATATTTTTGGACTAGTAGGGACTCGTAAATGAGTACATGAGTCATTTGACAATTGGGTATACACCCAATTTCGGGTTTAATAAGGGGAAAGACCTTATTTTCCCCAAACATCAGCCCTAAGAGAGAGAGAGAGAGAGAGAGAGAGAGAGAGAGAGAGAGAAGAGAGAAGAGAGAAAGAAGAGAAGAAAGAAAAGAAGAGATTTCCGGCCAAAATTCGCGGGATTCGACTCAGGGTCGTCAGATTTAATCCACGAGGAAAGTGTTTAACTTGCTTTATGTTTTAGTGTGTTTCTTTCTCATATTGTAGTTGATATAAAACTAAAGATTTTTGGGTTGAAATTTCGTGGATTAAACAGGTTTTCGGAAGATTAAAACGGATATAACTCGATTAATACCCAATTTGAGAAACTTGAAATTTATTGAAATTAATTATTAAAAATGGGTTCTAGGATGATTAGAACCCTTTCTATATGTGTATTTCTGGTTTTTTGAGGTTGGTTGATGATGAGAGAGGAGACAAAAATCTTGGAGGTATTTTAATGGAGGTTTGGATTTTTGAGAAGAAGGTGAATAGTGACTAGTGTCACTTCTGGACTATTTTGGCTAGGAAGACAGCCGATTCAGCTCTCAGTCAAAACACAAAAGTTGTAGATATTTTCGATACGGTCGTGTGGACGCTAACCACGTATTTTTTTGATTTTTTTTCGATTTGATATGATTTTTCTAGGAAATAAGTTCCGGGGTTAATGATTAACTCGAAAATCAAATCGAAAATTGGAAAAATAAAGGCTAGAATTGTTTGAAGATAAATATTTGGGGTTCCTAAAAATAGTGTGGGGACTTCTAAATATTTTTTTAGTAAGGCGTGTACTTTGGGTTAGTTGAAAGTAAAATCCAACATTTACCCAAATAGGGGTGTTCGTGCGGAATAATACTTAAAGGGGCATTTAGGTGTGATTTGAATAATAAATAAAAGAGTACGTATTGGGGATAATATTTTAAGGGTGTGACTGCTTATATTATTATGAATGGAAATATTTGAGGCTATTGTCTATCTTTATAAGAATTTGGAAATTTTAGCCATAGTATATTGATAAGAGATATAAATAATATATATACGATGTCGTTAAAGTATATATATTATGAGACGAATGAATATATTGGGGTTGTTGATATTATCATTGTGTGGTGAGAAAAGCTCGGAAATATAATATTATGGATTAGTAAAAAATTAATAAATGCGTAGGATAGTCGAGATATAAATATACTACGTTGGGGATTATTATATGGGTGGTGCATATGCCCTGATGTTATTATATACACGGGTTAAATAATTACCTATGGGAAATTTTGTACAGGTGAGATAAATACTTATCGTTATAATATGGTTGTGTGAATACCTAATTGATGATATATTTATGTAGGGGAATGTGTACCTATATGATTGTTTATTATGTGTATGACATACCTACCATACTAGCTATCACGGGAGGTTGGCGTTCGAAAGAGGACAATCTTATCTTGTGTTGCCTTCGAGGGGATTTTATATTTGGTACCTCAAGAACATAGGACTATGAAAGTCTTATTTGTGAGTTGATAAGTCTGCTGGCTATGTGAGCGTAGGTATGTGCGTGACCCGTGGGTACGTGAACTATGTTCGCCTCCAATATGTGTGATTTGTATTGATAGAATTCCCAAGCGATGTGGAACATGCGATCCTTTAGTACGAGATGTACTTGAATTGGATAACAGAGTATGTGTGCACCGCAGTTAAGCCTATGGGTGCCGGATATGGATATATGTATTGGGACTAACATATATGTGTACTTGAGATAATCCACGGATTCTTAGTAAATGAAAATGATTAAGCCACTTATATTAGAGTTCGGTGGATGATTAATATACTTGTTGCGTATTGTATATTGTTTATATATATGAGATGAGATATCATATAACCTAACCTTATATAAAGTGAAAATAATGAATAAAGTGTGATATTACTTCCGGTAAATGAATATCCGGATTTATATGAATATGAATCTTATGTTCTAATGATAACTATTAATAAATACGGGATGGTATAAATATGGTATGTACTGAAGGCCTAATGGATCACGATAATCAACATTGTCACGTAGTAGTGTATCGGGGGGTCTTTGTTTGGATTTCGCTTCGCAAGACACCCCACGCACGAACGTAATGTAATGTTCGGAATGCGGAGAAGTTTAGTCCTTAGTACTCGAATTAATGAGGATCATTAGAAGATGGGTGATTACATTAGTTAGGCAGGGTAGCTTAACTAGGTTGTTTTAAAAGGTATGCGACAGTTATGAACTATTAGAAGAGGGGTAAGGTGTATCTCATGTGAGTGCGATACCAGTTTAAATATGAGAAATATCATATTTTAAAATATGAATTTTAAGCACTAGCTAAAATGTTTTCAAAACTCGGGCTCTGACCCGTTTTATCTATTTTCCCCGCTATTGCTATATATATATATATATATATATATATATATATATATATATATATATATATATATATATATATATATATATATATAGGTGTCTAGACACAGGGACGCCTGAATGATGATTCTTTCGAGTCAAACGTTTGCTGCAGCAGCTGTGAATGCAAGCAAGTTTATATTAGATGCTTATATCATTGAGATCTAGATAAGGGGTACTATAGAAACATTCGGGCTTATGGCCCAACTGTACTCATTTATTCTTTTATCGCCTTTTAGTTCGGCATTCGATTTGGTTGTATTATTGTACCGAGTGTTCGGTTATTTTATTTTATTTTATTTCATTTCAGTTGTTGCATATAAACTGTTGTAATTATTTTATTTGAATGGTTTGGTTAAAAAGATTAGTTAATTAAAAAAATTTGACGTCGGCCTAATAGGATATTAGTAATTAAATTGGTTTTCAATAGTGATGCTAAGAATGAACCATATGAGACTCCTATTATAATTTGATATAGGTGTGATCGCTTGGTATTTTATTATGCGGGGTGTCACAATAAGTCAGTATGAGACGTAATTATTGTATAGGCTGAACTTGGTGAGTTTGAAAATACCTGAACGGCCTTGTGAATGGAACATTCAGTCAGCGAGAATGCTTGTGGCCATCCCCGATCCCACTCAGAGACCAAAGATATAACTCCATCTATAACTTTCTTAGCACAGTCGAGAACGCTTGTGGCCATCCCCGATCCCCGCCACGGAGGGAGGAAGGATCCTTCGGGTCCCGCGCGTCCCCTCTCGGGAGAGCGCTTCGGCCGGCGTCGATTTGTGAGGTGTGGAAATGTAGAGAGATTTAGAGTCTCCGTTCTATTTTACTAAAAATAGACAAAAGAAAAAGGGGAAGCCACCCCGAAGGATGGCATCCAAAGACATACTGGTGCGTGCGAAACCAAATGATTCGAGAAGGGTTCGGAGGCTTAGTTACGAAATGGGAAGGTGTTAGGCACCCATTCCTCCCTTTCGGTCTCTCATGGATATTTGCTATTTTCCTTTATATTTCCCCCCGTGATATGTGTGCATGTGTATATATAGAATGAAGGTAGGAATCCTCGACTTGTATCATGGAAGAGATAAAGCGAGTCATCCGTAGGAATGTGAGATTAGTGTAGAAAATAGGATTTGCGCGATTACCCTTACGTTAATCGTTATAAGGGAGCGATAACGCGTGTAGAATAATACGCCACTAAGAACGAATATATAGAATATAGTAGAGAGTGAGATAAAGATAAGATAGAAAATAAGAGAAAAAGTGAGAAAAGGACTCAAGTCTCGAGTTTTACCCCGAGACGCCTACGTAGCCTATAAAGGCATCAAAGTCCACGTAGTTCGTATTCACAACGAGGGGTGGGGTTTAACCCATAAATCCAAATGGAGAAATATCTTATTTGTGAATGTGTGTGTATGTGTAGAAAAAGTGTTTTAGTTGTGAGAAAAGTGTGGAAAAAGGGTGCGAATCCCTGTTTGGAATTTATGAGTAAACTCTCTTTTTCTTGTTTTTTGGGTTTTTATTTATATGAAAATAGAAGATGTGCAATAATACTAGAAATAAAGTATTTTAGGATATGTGAAATAAGAGAGTAAAAGTTCTTAAGTAATAAAACAAGTTATTGTAAATTTAAGAAGATTCAAAGAGAAAGGTGAGAAAAGATGGACCTTCTTGGAGACTTTGAGCTTGATCTTGAATGTTGAAAAGCAGCCCTTGCACTTGGATGATGATGGAGAGTGGTTAATTCATCATGTTTGATGAAAGGGATGATGAAAAGTGGAAGTGAAAAAGGAATTTGGAAGTTGAAATCACGTTGCCTTCGAGAGAGGTTTCTGGGATTCGTTGAGAGTGATTTTCTTCTGATCTGAGCTCCCTTTGAAAATGAGGCCAAGGCCTCCTTTTATAGGCCCAGGGGTCTTCCGATCAGCATTTCCATGGCACTACCTACTGGCAGGTGCCGATAGGCAGGGTCTGGGACCTGCCATTTAGCAGTGCGCTTCAGGCTTTTTCAAAAAATTGGCCGTCGAGGGCAAACCGTTGGTCAGAATCGCGCATGGGGCATACCGTTGGAAAAGTATTTCAGAGACCTTCAAAAGTACTTTGGACCTCTCCCAATTTTGGGAGATTACTTTGTATCAAATGTGGCTCGGAAGCATTTATCGTTCCGTTGGACGGGGAATCGTTCGGACGCAAATGGATCGTTCGTCCGCATGGCAAGTCCGAATCATGCACGGGACGGCCCATTAGAAAGGTTAGGAGATGTACTTAGACATTCCAAAGAGTTTGACCCAGTTTGGGGAGTTGACTTTGGTCAATAGGGCCCGAGAAGCCTTCAGTGATCTCTCGGAGTCAAACGAATCGTTCGTCCGCATGGAGAGTCGGAATCACGTACGGGATGGACCGTTGGAAAGGGTTTTTGGTTCCCTTAGAAGATTCATTCAGCCTCAGTCGAGCTGAAGAGTTGACTTAGGTCAAACAGAGCCCGGGTGGTGCGCCCGATGGCCTTTAGGTCGGGTTTCGGACGCAAATGGATCGTTCGTCCGCATGGTAAGAGGGAATCATGCACGGGGTAGACCATTGGAAAGTGTATTCAGTGCCCTTCGAAGATTCATTGAGTCTCGATCGAGATGAAGAGTTTGACTTTTGGGTCAAACTGAGTTGGGGAGTACCCGATAGCTTCCAGGTCAGTGTTCGGGACATGACCTGGGTTTACAGTGATGAGTGGAGGTACTAGGGACCTAAGGAGAGTTAGGGGGTAACAAAATGAGGTGTCTATAGAGCTCCTCGACGGGTGAGTTTGGAACAAATGATAGTCGTCGATTAGACACCGCATGATGCTTTTGAGAGAGTGTGATCAATTTAGAGGATTGAGGCCGATTCTGAGGATCTAAGGAAGCGAGGATGACCGATTCAGAGGGTCGAGGTCGATTCCGAGGACCTAAGGAAGTGAGGATGACCAATTCAGAGGGTCGAGGTCGATTCTGAGGACCTAAGGAAGCGAGGATGACCAATTCAGAGGGTCGAGGTCAGTTCTGAGGACCTAAGAGTGGTGGCGATCGAGGATCGAGGTCAATTCTGACCTAACTCAGGTGACAATCCAAGACCGGGGTCAATTCAGACCCGAGAGTGGTGACGACCGAGGACCGAGGCCAATTCTGACCTAATTCAGGTGACGATCCAAGATCGGGGTCAATTCTGACCCAAGAGTGGTGACGACCGAGGACCGAGGTCAATTCTGACCTATTTCAGGTGACGATCCAAGATCGAGGTTAATTCTGACCCAAGAGTGGTGACGACTGAGGATCGAGATCAATTCTGACCTAACTCAGGTGACGATCCAAGACCGGGGTCAATTCTGACCCAAAAGTGGTGACGACCGAGAACCGAGGTCAATTCTGACCTAATTCAGGTGATGATCCGAGACCGAGGTTAATTCTGACCCAAGAGTGGTGATGATCGAGGATCGAGGTCAATTTTGACCTAACTCAGGTGAAGATCCAAGACCGGGGTCAATTCTGATCCAAGAGTGGTGACGACCGAGGACCGAGGTCAATTCTGACCTCACTAAGGTGACGATCCAAGATTGAGGTCAATTTCTGACCGAAGAGTGGTGACGACCGAGGACCGAGGTCAATTCTGACCTAACTCAGGTGACGATCCAAGACCGGGGTCAATTCTGACCCAAGAGTGGTGACGATAGAGGACCGAGGTCAATTTTGACCTAATTCAGGTGACTATCCAAGACCGGGGCCAATTCTGACCCAAGAGTGATGACGACCGAGGACCGAGGTCAATTCTGACCTAACTCAGGTGATGATCCAAGATCGAGGCCAATTCTGACCCAAGAGTGGTGACGACCGAGGACCGAGGTCAATTCTGACCTAACTTAGGTGACGATCTAAGACCGGGTCAATTCTAACCCAAGAGTGGTGACGACCGAGGACCGAGGTCAATTCTGACCTAACTCAGGTGACGATCCAAGACCGGGGTCAATTCTAACCCAAGAGTGGTGACGACCGAGGACCGAGGTCAATTCTGACCTAACTCAGGTGACGATCCAGGACCGGGGTCAATTCTGACCCAAGAGTGATTGCATTTCCTTGGGAAAAGAAAAGAGTTCCACTAGGGATAATAATTGGATTTAAGGTTCCGCTGGGGAACGATGAATGAGCTGGAGAATATTTGGATCATCCTTTGGGAGAGATTGCCTGGGGCGAGTGATTCATCTGAATTCCGCTGGGAAAAATACCATGCGATATTGTTTCGCACCGGTTAGCCGATGGCTGGGGAGGCTTTGTGTCTTTGATTTGAGCGGAGGAGCTGATTGTTGGGGAGATAACCGGATTGAGGTTGTAAACTCTGCTGAGGAGGTGATTAGGTAGTCTGGGCGCATTGCTCAAGAGGTCATTCGCTTGGATTTTGAGGGTTCCGCTAGGGAAAAATAGGTTTCGCCAGAAGGAATGCGAAATTTTCTTGATGAAAATGTTCAAAATACATCCTGGGATTTTTAGGAATTCTCTGGGGATTTTTCGAGGCTTTCTGGCATTTTCCAGGAATTTTTGTACGAAATTTTAAGGGGGGTGCTGGCCGGCATAGACTGAGGGGTGCCATTCGGCAGTGGCACGGACTTTTGGGTTGCCTCGGGAAGGTGAGGAGATAGTGCCGATCTTTTATTTTTTGACAATCTTTTATTTTAATGATGAATGAATGCATGCACATGTGCTTTTTGACTTTGCTGCTGAGACCATAAAAAAACGAATATTTTTTTGGAATTTTTCGAAGGAAAGTTTTAATTGAAAAGGGAAATCCTACAAGGAGAAAATAGGATTCTTGAAATTGTTTTGAGAATATCAATTTATTTTTATTGAGTTTCCTGATTTGACAAAAGAGGAAAAAAGGAAAATTTCCAAAAGTAAGGGGTTGCCGATCGGCAAGCACCCTGGCCTGCCTATCGGCAATTCAGTCCAGTCCTATCAATTGAAAGCTTTGATTGGTGCCCTCTTCATCCTTCAGTACCTTGTGGGGTAGGATTCCTTCCGATTTCTGGAGGGATTATGTCTTTTGTGAGAGTTCTCAAGTATAAAATGGGGTGTGGGTGGAGTATTTTCATCACACCTTTGCATCCTTATCCACTTGCCTACTATTTCTTTGCCCTATAAGATGGCTCTCCCTGGTAGAACCGAGTTTGTCAACTACCTTGAAGCCTTGGAAGCTATGTGCTCTTATAATGTCGACTATGATGCTTTCAACATGCGCCGAGTTTTCTTGTGGCGCAATCGTCCTTTTGAGTGGAATATGCTGACAGCGGCGGTACAATTCTGGTACCCGGAAGACCATGTATTCTGCTTTGGGTTGGAAGAAGTTTGTCCTACCTACGAGGAATTTTCCGCCATACTAGGTGTGAATCCTATTGTTGCTGCGGCTTTACCCGAATTTTCCCGCTCTCCTAGGGATTTATTGGCCGGGCTTCTTTATATCTCGCCTTCGGCGGCTAGATCGTTAGTTTCTGGAGGAATGATCTCCCTCCCGGCGGTGTTGCAGTCCGTGCATTTGTGGGAAGTAGGTGATGCTGGTTATGCTGGAGCTATTGTTCTGGGCCTGGTTTCAAAATTGTTGTTGGTGACTGGGGAGGTGCGAGTGGACCCACAACTTGCAGCCATTACTTTGTGGATGTCATACCATCACAATCCTGCGGAGGTGATATTGGCGGAGACTCTGAATGGCCTGGATGCCTGGAGAGAAGGTCTTTATGACTTTTTGAGGGGTAGCCTTGTGATGCTGTACATGTGGTTGTCTGAAAGATTCCGCTTGTCGACTCCTCCAGAATATCCTTTGTCGGCTGTACCCAACTTCTTTTCACGCTACTTCATCCGCATTGGCCTGTATGTTGAGAACTGGGAGAATTGGTTTGTGGCGTATGGGGCTCGTGGGCTATATTGGTCAGTGCCTTGGTGGGGACAGTTGCAGACTGTTCTGGAGCTAGGAGAGTATTCATATGTGCGGCTGGTTGGTCTCAGACATACCTCTTTTTATTTCCCTTGGCGACTTTTGCGCCAATTTGGCTGGGGGCAGGTCATGCCACCTCGGACCTCAAATTTCTTTTTGGTAGAAGATTTAACTGAGCGCTTGTGTCTGTTGCTTGGATCTTTGTGGGAGAATCGGTGTCCGTCGACCCGTCCCTCTCAGTCTGTCGGGAAGGTTTGGCATGTCCCCAAAGATTATATGAGGTGGTTGTGGAGGAAAGTAGTCAGCAAGATGTTAGCAGTGGAGACTGGTCAAAGGTGGTTTATTTTATCTGACTCTATGGAAGGGGGTGTTATGGTCTTTTCGAAGATCGTTAAGGCTCATCGTTCCATGGAATGTTTGTGACACTCTATTTAGGCAGGGGAATCTTGGGGTCCTCAGGATATAGATGATGAGGGTGCGGGCTCTTTTGGGTAGCTGTGTGTAGGATTCCTGGGGAGTTTATTTGTGTAACAGATGTGGGGGACTTTATCTGGTTTTTATGGTAGTAGGGGGGAGGGAGTTATCCGTTCCTTTTTCTTATGTAATTTGTATTGTAGTTTCTTATTAATGAAATAAACAAGTTTCTGATCATCCAGCTGTGCCTTTCGATGAATTTTGCATTTTGAATTATCTATACCGATTGCTAAGGCATACATAATCCTTTTGTTCAAGTATATGTTTAGAATGAACTGTCATTCTCAGAGATAAAAAAAGAATAGTATTTTGTGAAAAAGAAAAGGGATGTGCTCATGTGAGATGTATGAGCTGCCTACGTACCTCTGGGGTTTTTTGAAAAGTTTGAAAATAGTTTTTGTAGAGGATCAGTCCCACGTAGTTCTGGGTAGAGGGAAATGAAGAGTTTTTTTTTAGAATAGAAAGGGGAAGAGAAGAGTTGTAGTGCGCTGAGATTTCAGACTAGGGGTAGAATTTCTTGAGACTATCCAGATTGACTGGACGAGCCATCTCTTCCCCATCCAGGTCAGTGAGCATGGCGGCACCGCCAGACAAGATCTTCTTCACAATGTAAGGTCCACTCCAATTGGGCTTAAATTTTCCTCTGGGGTCCCAGATGGGTTCTATCATCTCCGTGAGGGCTAAATCCCCCTCCCGGACACCGCGGTCCTTGACTCTCTTGTTGAATGATCGCCCTATTTGGCGATGGTATCCCTGTATGTGATACAGAGCTTTTAATCTTCTTTCATCTAGAAGGGCTAGCTCATCAAGACGGATTTGGCACCAGTCTTCTTCACTAACCTTACTTTTGAGCATGACACGTAGCCAGGGTATTTCCAGCTCCACAGGTAGGACTGCTTCCATGTCGTAAACCAGGGAGTAAGGGGTAGCCCCAGTAGAGGTTCTAATTGAGGTTCGATAGCCCTAGAGGGCATACGGGATCCGGTCGGCCCAATCTCTACAACTTTTGGTCATCTTTCTGATGATGACTTTGAGGTTTTTATTTGCGACTTCAACTGCACTATTAGTCTGAGGTCGGTAGGGATAAGATTTGTGTCTCTGAATCCCATACTCGTTGATAACTTCTGTGACTTCTGTCTCGAAGTGCAAACCGTTATCTGACACTAGATCGTGCGGGACCCCATATCGGCAGATGATATTTTTCTTGATGAATTTGGCCACCTTCTTGGCATTTAATACTGTGTATGACTCAGCTTCGACCCATTTGGTGAAGTAATCGATGGCAACCAGGATGAACTCATGCCCGTTTGACGCTTTTGGCATAACCTTCCCTATGATGTCGATACCCTAAGTGGAGAATGGCCAGGGAGAAGTCATGTTGTATAATTCTCGTGGAGGTAGGTGTTGGAGTTTGGAGAACTGTTGGCATTTAGGGCATCTCCAAACATAGGCGGTGCAATCCTGGGCCTTGGTGGTCCAGTAGTAACCCTGTCGGATGATCTTCATGGCAAGCATGTGTCCGTTCATGTGGGGCCCGCATTCCCCGATGTGGATTTTTGAATTATCTTTTCAATGTCAGGCCCTGCGATACAGTGCAAATGAGTTCCATCGAAATTCCTCTTGAGTAGTTCTTTATGACAGATGATGTACTGAGCGACCATCCTTCGGAGGGTAGCTCGGTCATTCTTATTAGAACCCTCGGGATACCTACCATATTTGAGGAGGAACCATATATCATAGTACCAGCAATCGGCTAGTTTGGGGTCTTCTGTGGAGACAAGCTCAATATGGTAGCAATGGGTCAGTTTGTCCTGCTTCTGAACTAGGAAGGGGGTCATTATTATTCCCTCGGGCATGTCGACCATGGAGGCCAAGGTAGAGAGGGCATTGGCTAGGTTATTATTTTCTCGGGGCAGGTAATGGAAGGTGATATCTCGTAATTGGGAGGCTAACTCTTCTAATTGGGCATGAAAGGGATGGAGCTTTTCGTCCTTGACTTTCCACTTTCTGAGCACTTGACCGATGATGAGGGAAGAATCCCCATATACATCGAGGTATTGAATAATTTTCTTGAGAGCGACCTTGAGGCCCACTGTGCATGCTTCATATTCTGTCATGTTGTTGGTGCAAGGGAAATTCAATTTTATGGCGATAGGAGTGTGGGAGTCATCTGGGGCGACCAGAAGTATCCCAATGCCATATCCCTTTTTGTTGGCAGCGCCATCAAAGAACATTTTCCATCAGAGGCAATCTTGAGTGGTGCAGAGGACATTTTCATCTAGGAACTCGGAGATCCAGACATCTATTTCTTCTACAGGGTAGTCAGCGAGTTAGTCAGAGATGGCTCTTCCTTTAATGGCTTTCTATGAGACGTACACGATATCGAACTCGGTTATGAGCATCAACCATCGGTCCATTCGGCTGGATAAGGCGGGTTTCTTGAGCAGGTATTTAATGGGATCCATTCGGGATACAAGCTTAATGGGAAAGGCGAGCATGTAGTGTCGCAACTTTTGGGTGACCCAGACAAGCGCGACACATGCTTTTTCTAAAGCAGTATAGTTAACCTCGTACCCGGCCAATTTGCAATTGGCATAATAGATGGCTTTTTCTTTGTGGGAGTCCTCAAGGTATTGGGCTAGCAAAGCCTCAGTCGAAGTGTCGGTTATGGTTAGGTATAGGATCAAAGGGAGACCTGGTTGTGGTGGCATGAGAACTGGAGGTTGGGTCAGATATTGTTTGATGCGGTCAAAGCTTCTTAGCAGGCCTCGTTACAAATCTTGGTTGAATCCTTTCGGAGGAGCTTGAAGATTGGTTCACAAATGGAGGTTAGCTGGCTGATGAACCGATTGATATATTATAATTTCCCAAGGAAACCTCGAACTTCTTTCTCTGTTCGGGGAGGTGGCATCTCAAGTATGGCTTTCAGCTTGCGGGATCTGCTTCTATCCCCTTCTCACTGACCATGAATCCTAAGATTTTTCCCTTTGTAACGCCGAAGACGCATTTCTGTGGATTGAGTCGCATCTGATACTGCCGCAGTAGTTCGAAGAACTTTCGGAGAGAAGGAGTATGACCTTCTCTAGTTTTGGACTTGATGATCATATCATCCACATGAACCTCGACCTCTTTGTGAATCAGGTCATACAAGACGGTTGTAGCGGCCCTGTGGTAGGTAGCCCCAGCATTCTTGAGGCCGAATGGCATAACGGTGTAACAAAAGGTCCCCCATGGGGTGATGAATGCGATTTTCTCTTGGTGGCTGGGGTGCATCTTGATTTGGTTGTATCCAGAAAATTCGTCGACGAATGACTTGAGAGCATGACTAGCTGTGTTTTCCACGATCATATCGATATTGGGTAGCGGGTAATCATCCTTCGGAGAGGCTTTGTTTAAATCTTGGTAATGCACACACATTCGAACCTTTCCTCCTGATTTTGTCACAGGTATAATATTGGCTAGCCACGTGGGATATTCGATTACTCGAATGAAACCCACGTTTAACTGTTTGACCACCTCTTCTTTGACCTTGAGCGACCATTCGGGGCGGAGCTTTATCAATTTTTGTTTAACCGGCTTGTAATCTGGGAGAGTGGGGATCTCATGCTGAGCTATTTCAGGATCAATACCGGGCATATCTTCGTAGGACCATGCGAAGACATCCATGAACTCCTTTAGCAATTCTTCGAGTTGTGCGCGCTCATGCTCGTCAAGGGTGGCCCCTATCCTAATCTCGCGCAGTTGTCTACTAGAACCGAGATTGATAACAACAGTCTCTTCTTCATTAACTTGAACGCGGTTATGTTATTTGTTATTAAACTTATTTAAATCAGTTAAGAATTGGTCATTTGCAAAATCATCATCACCAAACGTTTGATTAGAATTTAAATAATTAATGTAAGGCACAGCAAGATACTCAAAATCTTCGTTTATTTCATTGATAGTAAAAATAGCATTGAGAACCTCATCAAAAGAGGTCTCGATTACATTTGAGCCAGGATAGACAACAGAAGAAGAAACAGGGTAAACATTGGGGTTAGGGGAGATTTCAAGAGGTAGAACTGGCACAGCATGCCAGTTGAGGATAGGTGTATCAGCAGCTTTGATCATATAAGAGGGGTCCAGTGATGTAGTGCCTGAGTGAACCATGCAGAGTGACAGCCCCAGTGTCTGCAAGTTGAATGAATCTTTAAAATCACTTTCCTCAGTCTCTTCGATATTTTTTATGAGCGGTTGTACGCGGTGTGGGAAACTTTCGGCCCATGGGTAGCTATCTTGGAAAAAGATCTCCATTCCAGGCTTCATCTTTTTATCTGTATGGTCATACCACGGTTCTGGAAAGCCGCAAAAGGGGAAGTCTTCACCCTCTTTAATGAATCGTCCATTTAAAGAATCTCCCGAGATAGGTCGAACGCAGTCTAACCCTTTCTTTGATCGAGTCTGGCGGATCATTCTGAGCTCTGGTTCTGATGGTTGATACTCCAAGCCGTAAAGAGGGAAAGCTTTCTTCAGTTCGATGGGCTCAAGTATCCCTTATTGCCTTTGCTCTATCCCCAGTCCGGGCATGAAGTGCATGTTTTTGAACATCTGAATCACATTGACATTGCCATGAGGGTCGTATTCTGGACAAACCCTTTCTTTGAAACCGTCCCCTGCTGGGAGTAGGGATGGCTCAACTTGAAACCCTAATAGGAGAATATCATTTGACCCATGATGTATCTCGAGAATTGGACTGCTGGTGCTTGTACCCTCGGCATTATCGTCGTCACCCAAGATGGTGATGACTCGCCCATCGGCGAAGAACTTCAATTTCTGATGGAATGAGGAAGAGAGACCCTTTATACTTTGGATCCAGGCTCATCCGAGCAATAGGTTTAAATAGGTCGGGATATCAATGACTTGGAGTTCGACGACAGGGTTTATAGGTCCAACCCCTATTGCAAGTTTTATGGATCCCATCACCTCCCGACGGGTATTATCATAGGCACGCACGGCAGCGGAGGTTGGAGTGAGGTCACTTTCTTTGAGCCCCAAGCATCTGAAGGTTCTCAGTGGGCAGGCATTCAAAGAGGATCCGGTATCAACGAGAGAAAGCTATACAACCTTCCCCATAACTTCGATGGAGATGTTGAGTGCATGATTGTGATTCGGCCCAATTTTGGGAATTTCTTCTTCAGAAAATGATAGCATTCGGGTGGAGGTCAAGTACCCGACCAAATTTACCGTTTCTTCTGGTGTGGTAGAAGGAAGAACTATGGGTCCTGTGAGCAACTTGATTAAAACATTTCTATGCAGCTGGAAAGACATGAAAAGCCCTCATAGAGTGATGTTAGCTTGAGTTTTCTTCAGTTGATCGAGGATCTTGCTCTCCTCGATGGTCATTTCTGGCATAAGAAGGTTTTCAACACCCTTCGCCTTGTCATTTGTTGGTAGCGAGCTTGGAACTTGTTAATGTCTCCCAAATCTGGTCATGTGATTTATTGAAGAAGGGAAAAACTTAAATCCAGTTTCCTCATCAATCTCAGGTTGTTCTGTCGCCCTGTCTATTTCTCCGAGGAGTTCTTCAAATGATATCATCCCACATATGTCGGCTACTGGTCCAGTTCTTCCCGAGGCTTGTTCTTCATTTGAGTCTTCGAATTATTCCCCCTATCCGGTGGCAACAATTCTATTTTCTTCCGTGAAATCAATGTATTCCACAACTTCAACGGCTTCCTCGTATAGGCCTTCCCATTCTGTGGGGATATGTGTGATTGAAGGGACCAAGCGCCCTTGTAGCTTCAAAGTGTCAAGTGACCCGGTGATACTGCAAATGTTGTTGGTTTTTCTGAATGCTTTCTCCATGATCTGGACAACATCCTCTAAGCTGACTTCGTCGGTTGGTACCACCCAACTATCTGATTCTCTGGCCCATTTCCGTGCTTCCAAAAATAGCGCGCTGAACTTCTGGCAATCGATAATCATATGTGAGGGCAATTTCACCCCATACTCTAGGAGTTGATTTAATACCTCTGACAATTCCATACTTCCATTTTCAGAACGGGTACGGACAGTGATGCATGCTCTGGTAAGGAGTGACAGTGCCTGATCCGCAGGGTTGGTAGGGTGTAGGAGGAAATATGGGCAAAGTTGAAGATGTTTAGGAGGGTATAGGGGTGTGATTTGGGTTGATGGATCGAAGTTCGGGTTTTCTTCCAAGAAGATGACATTGGTGTGATTCAGGAGGGGGTTATGAGTAGTGTTTGGCTTAGGATTGGCTGGTGGGGTGATGGTACCCCGGTCAATGAGATCTTGGATTATGTTTCGAAGGTGGAAGCATTGGTCAGTGGTATGACCAGCTGTTTGGTGAAAGGCGCAATGCGCATCGGTCTTGAAATTTCTTGGGAGTGGATTTGGCAATGGACGTGGATCCAAGGGTTTGATAAGGTTTCGGCTTAACAGGGCTTGGTAAACTTTGGAGAGGGGAGCATGAATCTCAGTGTATTCCCTTCGGGTGGGGGCAGGGCGAATTTCTGGTGCCCATGATGCGGTTGGTTGAGAGATATTGTTGATGGTTGAGACTGTAGCATTGGCAGGCTTGTCATACTTTTTAGGGGTGAACTGTCCGGACACCTTCTTCGGTTCAACTTCTGTTGACTTTCCTCGATTTCTACTCCTGCTTCTCTGAGAGCTCTAAAGTGGGGGTAGTACTGTCCTCCCATGGTTTCTCGGACATGGGGTAAGAAATTCTTCTTCACTATGTTGACTTGTTCTTCTTCGGATGATCGATTGGTCATGGTAGCAACTTTTTCCCTCCATCGGGCTATAAAGTTACTAACTGATTCTCCAGAGTTTTGTTTGAGCAGATCTAAATAACGGGGGATGACCTCGAGCTCTTCGTTGTACTGTGACATGAATTCTCGGGCTACATCCTCCCAGCTACGAATTCTGGATTCCTCAAGAGATAAAAACCATCGGAGGGCACTGTCCTTCAAAGTTTGCTGAAATAATTGGTCCATCACCTCTTCAGAATCCCCTAGTAGAGCCATGGAATGATGATAACTGTGAAGACAATTGGGGGGCCACTCCCTCCAAACTTCTTGATATTTGCCATCTTGAACTTCTCGGGTAACCTTGCTTTAGGATAAGGAGACATATGGGTGTAGTCCATGTAATTCCCAGAGATTCGGACTTGGTCGAACTTCTTAGTGAGCATCTTGAGATCCTCTTTGACTTTATTCAACTCTTCCTCCTTTGGATCAGAGATCACAGGCAGGTTAGCCATAAGCTGGGAAATGTTTGGCATTGGAAGCTGGGCAGGCGACAACCCATTCGCAGGAGGGGCACATGGAGCGTGCTGATATTCTTATGGGACCCAGATAGGTTCGGGTGGACCCATAGCACGAGGGAATAGGGCCTCGGTCTCTTGAGGAATAGGAACTTGGTTTCGTTGCATTTCTCGGACCTCAGCTTGGAGGTTGTCAATCTTGGCCACGAGCTGAGCTAGGACTGTTGGCAGATCCGGTTGTATGACTGGTGGTTGATCTGCATTCTCCATGTAGGATTGATGGATTCCGGATTCAGAAGAAGTAGTACAGGAGAGGATGAAACTTCGAGGTGATTTGACTGAAGACTGAAGCCAATAAGGAGCTAGGCCAAGGGCGTACGATCGACCTGAGAAGGCGTAAGATGAGATTTATTTTTGAGAAAAAAGGGAATAAACTATTTTTGGATTTTTGATAAAGAAGGGGGAAATGTTTTTGGATTTTTTTTAACAAAGAAGGGAGATTTTGGATTTTTTAACAAAGAAGGAAGAAATGTTATTCTATTTTTAACAAAGAAGGGAGAAATGTTTTTGGATTTTTAACAAAGAAGGGAGAAATGTTTTTTGATTTTTTTGAGATGGAACTCAGCATGATTATTATGATTATTATGTTCTCACTTGTATTTAATTCTCCTAAATGCAATGCCCGACGGGACCCGAGCCTAGAAAAGTGGGGGTCTTAATATATGCAAAGCTACGTTTGGACTTGTAACCAGGCTCGCGAACAGGGTCCCGTTTAAAAAAATGCGCGAAACTTGGGCGGCAGGCCGACCCGGAATTTCGACAGAGTTTCGGGTTAAAATCGACAATCTAAAGTGCGTGTCCTAGGTCTGATACCTATATGCGGGTATGCAGTTGGTTGGGTGAATCGGCATGGGTTCCCCCCTTTGGCATGACTTCCACGATATACGTCTTGCTCTTGCGGGCAGTCGGTACGTGTGGACAAGCCATTTGATATACTTGAGTGTACGTGAATTGCCTCACCATATACCATGTGGGGACGGTACGTGTGAGAGAGAATTCGATATACTCGGCGTACGTGAATGAATTCCCTGCGATATACCTCCCATCATGACTTCGGTCAAGCGGTACGATGCAGGGGAACCGTTCGATATACGTCGAAGGTACTTGGCCAATGGAAGGTGAGATTCATATCGCTTAGGGTAACATTGACCTGCCGGACCAGCACCCATCACGAAGTGACCCTCCAGTTACTAGGTAAAATTTGGTAAATAGCAATGCTCTTTGGTGATATCGTGTGAATCATGCATGATTCTCTTATTAGTATATTATGATGAGAATGCCTTTCTTGATTATGCCAAAACAGGGAGCCAAGTACAAGTACCCCAAAAGGTACAACAAGTATGGATGGGTGATGCGTGCAACATGGGAATATACATGTGATCCTAGGTGCACGTGGTGTGAAGTGTACATGGAGACTTTTCTACAAGTGTGTGAATATAAGCATAGGCATGGGATATACATGTGAGAAAGGGGGATAGGCAGATATGGGGGGGGGGGAACATAAACAAATATAGCATACATGTAAATATAATCAATCCGTCAAAATATAATAACACAGTTATCCCCAGCGGAGTCGCCACTGTGGCCATCCCCAATCCCCGCCGCAGAGGGAGGAAGGATCCTTCGGGTCCTGCGTGTCCCCTCTCGAGAGAGCGCTTCGGCCGACGTCGATTTGTGAGGTGTGGAAATGTAGAGAGATTTAGAGTCGCCATTATATTTTACTCAAAACAGACAAAAGAAAAAGGGGAAGCCACCCCGAAGGATGACATCCAAAGACATACTGGTGCGTGCGAAACCAAATGATTCGAGAAGGGTTCGGAGGCTTAGTTACGAAATGGGAAGGTGTTAGGCACCCATTCCGCCCTTTCGGTCTCTCATGGATATTTGCTATTTTCCTTTATATTTCCCCCCGTGATATGTGTGCATGTGTATATATAGAATGGAGCTAGGAATCCTCAACTTATATCATGGAAGAGATAAAGCGAGTCATCCGTAGGAATGTGAGATTAGTGTAGAAAATAGGATTTGCGCGATTACCCTTGCGTTGATCGTTATAAGGGAGCGATAACGCGTGTGGAATAATACGTCACTAAGAAGGAATATATAGAATATAGTAGAGAGTGAGATAAAGAGAAGATAGAAAATAAGAGAAAAAGTGAGAAAAGGACTCGAGTCTCGAGTTTTACCCCGAGACGCCTACGTAGCCTATAAAGGCATCAAAGTCCACGTAGTTCGTATACACAACGAGGGGTGGGGTTTAACCCATAAATCCAAATGGAGAAATCTCTTATTTGTGAATGTGTGTGTATGTGTAGAAAAAGTGTTTTAGTTGTGAGAAAAGTGTGAAAAAAGGGTGAGAATCCCAGTTTGGAATTTATGAGTAAACCCTTTTTTCTTGTTTTTTGGGTTTTTATTTATATGAAAATAGGAGATGTGCAATAATACTAGATAAAAAGTATTTTAGGATATGTGAAATAAGAGTGTAAAAGTGCTTAAGTAATAAAACAAGTTATTGTAAATTTAAGATATTCAAAGAGAAAGGTGAGAAAAGATGGACCTTCTTGGAGACTTTGAGCTTGATCTTGAATGTTGAAAAGAAACCCTTGCACTTGGATGATGATGGAGAGTGGTTAATTCATCAAGTTTGATGAAAGGGATGATGAAAAGTGGAAGTGAAAAAGGAATTTGGAATTTGAAATCACGCTGCCTTCGAGAGTTTCTGGGATTCGTTGAGAGTGATTTTCTTCTGATCTGAGCTCCCTTTGCAAATGAGGCCAAGTCCTCATTTTATAGGCCCAGGGTTCTGTCGATCGGCATTGCCATGGCACTACCTATCGGCAGGTGCCGATAGGCAGGGTCTGGGACCTGCCATTTGGTATTGCGCTTCAGGTTTTTCGAAAAATTGGTCGCCGAGGGAAAACCGTTGGTCAGAATCGCGCACAGGGCATACCGTTGGAAAGGTATTTCAGAGACCTTCGAAAGTCCTTGGACCGCTCTCAAGTTCGGGAGTTGACTTTGGGTCAAATGTGACTCGGAAGCGTTTGTCGGTCCATTGGACGGGGAATCGTTCGGACGCAAATGGATCATTCGTCTGCACGATAAGTCCGAATCGTGCACGGGATGACCCGTTAGAAAGGTTAGGAGATGTACTTCAACATTACAAAGAGTTTGACCCAGTTCAGGGAGTTGACTTTGGTTAACTAGGCCCGAGAAGCCTTCGGTGACCTCTCGGAGTCAAACGGATCGTTCATCCGCGTGGAGAGTCAGAATCGCGCACGGGACGGACCGTTGGAAAGGGTTTTTAGTGGCCTTCGAAGATTCATTTAGCCTCGGTCGAGACGAAGAGTTGACTTAGTTCAAACAGAGCCTGGGAGCGCCAGTGGCCTCTAGGTCGGGTTTTGGATGCAAACGGATCGTTCGTCTGCATGCTACGTCGGAATCATGCACATGGCAGACGGTTGGAAAGGGTATTCAGTGCCCTTTGAAGATTCATTGAGTCTCAGTCGAGACGAAGATCTTTACTTTTGGGTCAAACTGAGTCGGGGAGTGCCTGATGGCTTCCAGGTCAGTGCTCGGGACATGACTTGGGTTTACAGTGATGAGTGGAGGTACTAGGGACCTAAGAAGAGTTAGGGGTAACAGAATGTGGTGTCTATAACTCTCTCATCATCAAGTTTCAAATAAGAAAGACGAGCTGCCAAAGACTTGTCTGTGGAGATTAGAATCTCCTAATCAGAAAGATTCTGCTTTGAAGGATAATTGGTAGTTTTATCCTCAACTCGGACTTTTCGTTTCTTCCCAACATCGGCTCTAGCCCATAGTAGATTTTTTAGTTTGGGCAACAGGGGGATTAACATTTTTGTTGTGTTTGCTGATGTGTTTGCTCATGTTGGGGGCCACTATATTCTAAAGGACGTTAAGTATGCCTTTTGGACGTTCCGCAAAGAGATAAACAAAGTCAGTTGTGAATAACTATGAAATACGAGACAACAGTTGGTGAAAATAGTACATAGATCGGCTAAGGGGTCAACCCCCAGACCTATTTGAACCAAATAATACGAGGTCATTAAATGCTCAAACTTAATGAGATGACCCTTGTCACCTTAACTACGAAGCTTATTAACTTTCTCAAAGGCCTCAGGCAAGTTTAGCGGATGCAGAGACTTTAGCCCATCTCAGATGAGTCCTAGGCTCAGAGGTTCCATTATCTTCGTTTGGACCAAATTCCCAAGACCTAGAAATGAAAAATTATTGGGGCTTCTAGTTGTGATTTGAGGTATGAGTGACCAAAATAACCTTCTTCTCAGACTTCCTAACTATGAGATGATAGTAGCCAGGCCGAGTCTTGGAAGACGGGGGAGTATAACAAGCCAGGAAAATGTTAACTAGAAGGTCGGTTTGGTGGACAACCTTCCATAGGGAAATAAAGCCGATAATAACCCTCCAGTCGTTCGCATAAAGTTAAGAGGGGGAAAGTCCTAGATGAGCTAAGATGGCACGAATAGTTGGGTGAATGGGTAGTCGTAAGTCGACCTTGAACATCTAATCATAAACACAAACCTCACCCTCTCGTCCATACAAAACTCTTTCATCCTTAATGGGGTTTTTCATAGAAATGGAGGGAGCAATGCCATAGAGGTGTCTATAAACCAGAAGGTTGGCCTCAAAGACAGTGCTCTCATATTCCTCAGCAACAGACGTATGAAGCTCACTTTCCTCACCACTATTTTCTGGTGCCTCAGCTTGAGGATTATTTGGGTCACAACTAGGAAAAATCTGGACAAACTAGGCCCAGTTGTAGCCGAGAGAAGAAATTGCACCTATAGGAGGAGGAATTATTACGTTAGGCTCAAGTATTTTGACAAAGTCAGATTGATTTGATGTCTTGGCCCTCTGAGAGGACGAGGTACGAGAAGAAGCCTTGTCCACCTCTGGCCCTTCAGTTTGGGATGAAGAATAGTCCATGGCTTCCTCAAATGAATCCACACTCTCAGCCAGCTAAGAGGTAGACATAGGTTCTTATGACGCAGAGGATGACTCAGACATTGGATCATTGGGTTTAGCAACTTGGGGGTACATGATA
Source organism: Sambucus nigra (assembly GCA_949130495.1). Taxonomy (NCBI): domain Eukaryota; kingdom Viridiplantae; phylum Streptophyta; class Magnoliopsida; order Dipsacales; family Adoxaceae; genus Sambucus; species Sambucus nigra. Next base: position 211,667,512 of record OX422213.1, on the reverse strand, counting down.
ACTAGTGGAGGTGGATAAATAGGATGAGTTGGGAAGGCCTCGGCTTTATGGATCTTGGCTTCCTTAGCCTCTACCCTCCTAATATGACCAAAACACTTCTCTCTAAGACTGTGAAACTCCTCGACCAGCCTATATAAGCATTTCAACACCAAAGGATGAGATTCAACTTGGGTAAAAATAGGAAAAAGGCGAAAATAAGTTGCATCTTTGACTCCAGTTGACTAAAGATCAAACAAAGGAATGTGAATCAATCTAAACAGATTACACCAAGAACACCACTTTTGCATTTGGCTAGAGAAGATGATCGTAGGTCACTGGAAAAAGGCAATAATGGAAGGTAAGCCCCTAAAATCTTTCCAAGCTAACCCTAACCACCACTAGAAACTTAAAACGACCCCACGGGTGGATGGTTTTAGCCCTAATCCTCCTAAAACCTTGGCCGAAAAACTGGAGATACTAAAACCTAGTTATTATAGTGAAATAAAACCAGGAAGAAGTAAAATAAATTTACCTGAGGATGGTTGCAGCCAAAAAAACCTAGGGGAAGGTGGAAATTTCTTGAAATGAAGAACAAAAGGGTTGCAGAAGGAAAATGGGAGTTTCAGAGAGAGAAGGAAATGGTGGGCTTAAAAGTTTGAGAGGGTATTTAACTTCCAAAAATGATTATGCACGAATTACCAAAACACATCATTCAGGGCACAAAACCCTAAGTGTTCATCTATCGAATCAGTCTTAGGATAGACGCTACCTAACCAAAACAACAACAAGTGTGAGTCCCTTATCCATCAAGTTGTATCCAATTAATACATCAAAAAAATCTCATCAAAGTCCCCATCAACTCGTAACCATCAGCCTTCTACTCACACAAAAGACTAAGGGCTAGAGGGTGATTGATATGACCGTGTGACCTCATCTTAGGACGAGGGACGTAAGGTCTCACAGCCTAGTTCTTAAGGGACCTCACCAAGGTCATTTCCAAGACTCGTCTAGACTAGTGTTGGCCTCATCATACACAACCTCAAACATACAGTAGGCCGAGACCTCAGGAGAGTAATTTGTCAACAAGGACATCTCTCGTCCTCTTCACCAGTCGACAACAGGGAATGACTTGTATAACCTGCCTCGACGTGATGCCATCAGTCGAGACCTCACTTCTCGCTTATCAACATAAAGGCATGCACTGCATCAACTACCTCATACTCTGTCAGGTTGAGACCTCTGCAGACGAAATCTACAGTACGAGCAGTAGAAGGCTCTAAGGTGTCGTGTCCCACGTGGATAATTCTATTACAACCATATTATCCTCTCATGTGAGGGGATATTGCACCATCATTAGTTACATGTGTTATGGACAGTTATCATCATCCTATTGGGAGCCTTCATGATCACACGCATAATGCATGCTTAGGGGGTGCATTACACCCCCTAAGCACTATAAATACTTGTCTTCTACCTCATATAAAAGGGATCACATATTAGAGACCCAACTATAACTCTGTCAAACTGGCTGTAAGAGAGAGAAATCTTGAGGGCATGTATCCATGGACATTAGAGACCATATTTAGTGGATTTTATACTCTTACACAGTGGACGTAGGCCTTCCAAAGGCTGAACCACTTATATCTGGTGTCTTCTTCCTCTTTGCCTCATCTTTTATTATTGTTATATTACTTATTTTCTGCCATTGTTGTATCTGTATGAGCTCATTCATCACTTTAATCTGGTGATACCAATTATGGTATCATCAGTCATAAACATGCCCATAATACAATACTAGATGACTATTTCTCTCTCTCTCTTTCTCTCTCTCTCTCTCTCTCTCTATATATATATATATATATATATATATATATATATATATATATATATATATATCTTGAAATCATGATCTCAAACTAACCAATAAGTGATAATTGGGAGTCTATCTTTATCGAGCATTTACTACACATTACTATAAATATTATAACAACCCTAATATTTAGGGGATGTGAGTTTCAAAGGCCTAGATTTATGTCAAAATTTACTCAGATAATACTCAATAAAAATTATCTCCCCTCTCGTAGACGCGGGCTACTTAATCAACCATGTATACTTATGTGTATCCTTTTTGTGTGTTTATTTGTGCTTAATTATCCAAATAATTAATAATTATTGCATCAGATGTAATGTTTAAACAATAAACAACTATTGTGGTTAAATTCAACCAATAACTATGTAATGAATCAAATTTAACATGGATTAATATAACAACCTTGGGAATCTAGATTAACAATCCCTTTCCTCGAACAGTCATACAACCTATTATGCTTCCATAAACCTTCAATTAGTCTTTAAATGTTCTCTGAAACCTTAGGAACAACATTTATCAATAACTCATCCCAATTCACACGATTCAAAAACATTAAAGTAATACACCATATTTTTAATATAATTAGCAATTAATTAAGAGTAATTTAGATAATTATATTGCAATTCAAAATAATCATATAATTAAAATTGAGAATTTAAAAATCATTTATGAGGATTTAAAGTTTAAATGAGTTAATTTGGAATTTTAGAGTTTATACAGTAATTAATAAAGTTTTATGGGCTAAAGTGTAAATAATATAAAGTTTGTGGTTTGATTGGAAATTATAATAAATTAAAAATTAATTTGGACTCATGGGGGATTTTGAAAAAGACTTGAGGATAGAATGGTTTTTATGTTTGTAACACCCCACGATTTTGGAGACTGAGAAATTAAATTTTTGGGAAAATAAAATTTAATTTAATTGGAGAATTTTAAAATTGGGAATTGAGGCCCAAAAATAGAGAATGTTTCAAAGTGTTCCGATGATGATTTTAAGAGTACCATCGATCCCGGAAGGGTCGATATAGTCAAAATGACTGTCATTGGATTTTATTTCGACTCTGAAATGTTTTTAAGTTAGTTTGACTCGAATTGGAATAAACGAGTCATTTAAAGTGTGTATTAACATTTAAAATTGGGTTTATTGTTTTAAGGTTTATGAGGCTTACGGATTAAGCCATTCTCATTTGAGAGAAGAGAGAGAAAAAGCCCTAGAGAGAAAAAGAAGAAGAGAAAGGAGGAGAAAAGAGGAGAGAGAGGAAGAAAAGCTTGGAAATTTCGGCCCTAACGCGACATCGAGGATGATCCAACCTCTACAAATCTGAGGCAAGTGTTTATTCTTGCTAAATAAGTCATTTGTGTATTTTATTTCATAATTTGTGGGTTAAAGAAATGGATTTTAGGTATAATTATCAAACCTAGATTTTTGGGTTTAAATCTTGAAATCAATGTTTAAATATGGGTTTAATGGTGTAGAAATGGTTAGGATCAACTTTGGGTTAATTTATTGGCTTAGAATCATGTTGTGATAAAGATTTGGAGGTTAGAATAGAAATTTTATGGTTTAAAATTCGTGGGTTTTGTTGAAGAAGAAGAACCCTTCAAAAGTCTGCAGACCAGAATCGATTCGTCCCTTAAGCGAATCGATTCGGCCTAGGCAATGTTGGTAGGTCTGCATGACCGAATCGATTCGGTTTGAGATAGAGTCCCAGGTCCTTTGGACCGAATCGATTTGCAGTTGGAGCGAATCAATTCTCCTTTGAGACCGAATCGATTCGGGCCAGGCCGAATCGATTCGGAAACAGGGATGTTTCAGGGGGATTTTTCTAGGATGATTTCTAACCCTTTTTGGTTGGGTCTATTGATTTGGGTCCTTCTCTTATGAAGTAAGAGATATCTTTTGGAGACTTATAGGGGGTATCTCACTTAGTATGATAGTGGGGACTTCTTGGAATAATTGGAGAGGAATATATCCATGTATGTTGTGAAATTTATAGGCCGACATTTATATCGAATCCTCATAAGGATAGGATATTATTAAGATACAATTTGGGGCAAAATGAAAGAGAGTAGCCGCATTATCTTTGGTAAATGATATATATAAGGGGTAAATCAGAGGTATTAGACTAGGGGAATCATGAGAGTAAATGAACCGTAGTCCGAATTAACTAGAATAATTAGTAGCATAAATTCTAGCCAAGATAGTTATTATATAATCTTATGGAAATAATTATTGGGATCCCAACACTTGAAGTGAAGTTGGGATAAGTTGAGGTTTATATACTATTAGTCATGTATAGGCCAATGGTCAGATAGTGTTAAAGATAATTATGTACTTACGGATATAGATGAAATGTGTAGTGATGGTTTCCTACACTAAAATTTGGGTGATAACCCTAATGTTTAATATATATGTATAGATATATACATATGATTTTGGGAGACTATTCATCATAGAAAAAAATGATTGAATATGTTTCAAGTGAGGGATTGTATTCACATATCGAGGTAAATCAAATGAGTTTGTGGTGACGGCTTGTATATTGAGGATTATTTATACTTATAGCCGAGTTTATATTTCGTATGCATATGAACGAGAATTAGTTGTATATATGGATATGTGAATATATGTGTATATATCTATATGGATATGAATATATGGATATATTTATGTTGTGGATATACATGTTATGAATATCTAAACCTTATGTGATGGTTTATTTATATGATTGGATCATATGGATGTATATATATTGTGCATGTGAATGATATATATACTTATGTGGTTAAGCATACCCCGCTCATGCTATCATTGGGAAGTTTTCGCGCAGAGGGTGAGCATCCTGGCTAGAAAAGCAGGGTGTGGATATTCCCCAGGTCATAGTCGTCCCGTGTGTTATTATGTGATTTATATTTTTGGGATGAGACGTGGTGGGTATGTTTCGTCTCATTGCCGGTTAGGAGTTATGACCCATTCCCGGGACGTCGTGTGCGTGAGTTTACCACGAGATGGGTGTCATTTAGTCCCACCATGGTGGCCCCAGTTTTTCTACGTGAGTCGGGCACTTGGAAGATGATGGCATGATGCAGTTTTATCGGCGATATATATAGCCGGGTATATTATGTGGATGGCCATTGTACATCATATGTGATATGTACACTTGGCCATGGGAATGGATGGTTGTATATATATATATATATGGTTAGAATGAAATGCCTATATATATATTTGTATATCCTACAGATGAAAGGATATGGACTTTTTATAGAGTACACCTTGGATGATTATGGTGTACTAGATAATTGGGGGTTGATGTATCGCATTTACGGAATATTTCGGTTACATCATCCCAAGGATATTATTGGAGATTTTAGTTTTTTTCATAATTATAGTATAATATTGTATGTATGGCATAATGGATCTCTAGGATCGACATTGTCAAGGATTAGTGTAACGGGGTGGTTCCTTGTTTGGATTTCGCTTTGCGAGACACCCCACGCATGAAACATAGTGCATTGTTGAGATTAGAGAGAAGTTTTGTCAATAATTAGATATGGCATGATGGATCTCCAGGATCGACGTTGACAAGGAGTAGTGTAACGGGGTGGTTCCTTGTTTGGATTTCGCTCTGCGAAACAACCCAGGCACGAAACACAGCGCAGCGTTGAGATCGGAGAGAAGTTTTGTCAGTTATAATTTTTTATGCCCATTATTTGGAAATTAAATTATATGTTTCAACCCAAATGCATATGGGTAACTTATTAAGATTAATAATTGCTTAAATTATAAACCGGAATCCATTAAGCCTATTATGGCAACATTGTTTGTAAACATAATCAAGTATAAAAAAAAGGGGGTGGATTCTTGGGTTAAGATAGGAAGGCAAATCTCGTGGGTAAAGGCTAGGCCTATGATAAGTTAGGTTGTCCTAATAAATGGGGGTAATTTAACTAAAATTTGAAGACGCGAATAGGTGCGCGCCATTAGATGAGAGGTGAGTTGGGGTTCCACGAGAGTGCGATTCCACTTTAATTATGAAATAAGTACACCGATATTTATTATGCACGGTTAACACAATTGCTAAATATTTTTCACACTCGGGCTCTGACCCGTTTACTTTTCTCCCCTGCCTGTGTATATATATATATATATATATATATATATATATATATATATATATATATATATATATATATATATATATATATATATATATATATTATTACAGGTATCCTACCGCAGGGATTCCGGATGACCTTCTATCCAGAGTCTTAGGAGTCGTGACATGTGCGGACTGTTGCGGGATGTATCTTGTAGTTGCTTCCTACTACTAAAAACCTAGGTAGGATTCATGTTGTATATCGGGTTTTTACCCAAGGAATATTTATATACATATTTATATTTATTCCATTTCAGTTATTGTATTAGCTGTGACCCGACAGCTTATTCGGGTCTACTCCGTTGTGGCATATTCAATTGTAGTTAATTAATTCTTTTTATTCTAGCATTTTAATTATCATAGTTATTTCATACATCTTTCTTTACTTTATTAGTAGTGTTAGATTGTTGTCTGTTGCATATTTTACTTAATTTTAACATCTCGCTTATATGATATCGGGTAGTTAGTCCTATATTATGTAGTACCGATAATTGATGTTGAGACTGGACCATCTGAAACTCCTGATTTAATGTAGTATAGGGTTGGCCACCCGTTATTATTTTAAGCGGCGTGTTACAATGTTATACTTGGGGCATAAGTTAGGTTTTTAACACTAGGGTTTTAAAATCCATTTCAAGTACCCTTGATATTTTAAAGTCGCCCCCGCAACCGCGAAAATACAAATCGCAATTGTGGATTGGAAACCGCGACCGTGGTAGGAATAAGCTATGATCGTGGGACTTTGTAAATGATCGGGGCCTCGTTGCGAGGTGTACGAGTTCAAGGTTATTTTAATACCCTTTTTTACATTCAAAGTCGCATCTTTTACTTCAACCCTCATCTTATCATACATCCTTCACCAAGAAAACCCTAGATCTCTCTAAACTTTCCCTCACACTATTTTCTTCCATTAATAAAATCAAAGATACTTTCAATATTTGTTAAGTGGGGATTAAAAAAAGTCTCTTAAAGAAATCAATCCAAGTTTTACAAGAGGAATACAAGCCTAGAATTTTCAAGACTACATTTCTTCAAGTTTTAGTTCATCTTTGAGGTAAGTTGCTAACTACTCCTCTCATTTTGCGTATACACTTGTTAATTTCACCTAAACACTAATTATACATTTACAATATGTTAAAACCCCTAGGGATTTGAGATTTCTTATATATATAATCTTCATTAAGTGAAATTAGTTATCATGACATGTTATATATTAAGATTTGGCACTAATTAATGTTCAAAATTAGATATTGAACCCTTAGTAGTGAATTGACATATTAGGATTTGAGGTTCTTAAATTTATATTATTTGGAAAGTATGGTGCGTAATTTGGACATAATGAAAGCTTAATTAAGTTCTAAAATGCATATGCTTAGTAAGGTTGTACCTCTAGCATTATAAGTGGTATCTTGATAATAAATTCCTAATTAATGAGATTATTAGCATTATAATATATTAATGGCCTTGTTACTTATGAGAATTCATTAGTAGTGATTAGATTATGTTCATACTCTCAAAATGTAAATGGAATAACCTTGGTCGAATAATGCTCTTTAATTTGAGAATTTCACTTAATTGTGTAAGAATTCAATGTACGCCCTTCAGTACTTTTATCATGTTGCTGAAAATGAATTAATCGAGTAGACAAATTAGAAGAATAACGAGATAAACATGCGTTTGCTTATTGGCTTGTTGTTGTGGTGTCTTGTATTAAATAGATTACACTTGGATATAGAAATTGGATTTTTAATTCCTTAATCTCTTAATTTAATTCAATCTAATAAATCCTTAAAGAATTAATTTCATAATGACTACCCTATCTAAATAAAAGTTTACCAGGGGATTCCTTATTCATGTCTCAATTGAAGACATTCAATTAATTATTGAATGGGGTGAGTAAAATTAAAAGGACTGTGAGGTTAAGTGAAACCGAGTGGGTTATCATTATCATTATTGACAAGAGAAATGATGGACTCCTCATATGTGTAAATATTTGTTTTGAGTTGGCGTATCTTGGCATCACGCTAAGGTTTTGACCCATTTCCACAATAATTATTTTAGGAGAGAAAAATATTTGAATGATAAAAGCTTTTTTTTTTGTTGAATCTTGTATTCAGCCACATTTTAACTCTTATTTTTCTCTTCAATATAGTCTTAAAATATTTTAAGTTAAACACTTGTGAAATATAAAAATATTTGTAAGTAAACGTTTTTGCTTTCAAATATTTTTTATACCTTGAACAAATCTCTTTACAATTTATTCTTGTGTTATTTTTAGATTTATTTATCTAGAAAATAAATTTTGCGAGTTAGGCCATTATTTTCCAATACACTTTCACTTTAGGTTCATCATACATCTAGAAAGTGGTTATACACTTATTAGATGCTTCTCGTCTTTGTTACAAGATTTGGAACACAGTTTTCTTTAAACTTTAAACAATGAAAATTTTGGCGTACGATTTAACAATATTGGTCGCGGATCAAAACCGGTGGTGGTTAAGTACCATTCTTCAGATATCAGCGCTCCTTGCAAATAATATGGTGTGAAAGAGTATTTAGTCAGTCATAGTATCATGTGGTTACAATTCATTATCTTTTAGTTATTAAACTTTACCATAATACATTTATCGCTTTTTCGGCCTGAGTTTTTTTTGTTGAGGGTTTTCATCGTTTGCCTTAGTGTTGTGATACATTATTTATCATTCCTCACTTAAATTAAGCCACCTAATTATTTATGATAAAATTTGGTGTAATCTACTTGGTAAATAATTTGTCAGAGAGACCTTAAGCTTTGTATATGTTAATCTAACATGAACTTAAAAGAAAACATTGTTACAATTTGATAAGAGATTTTAATTGGGTACCTTTATCCGTGTAGGCTTCAAGCACACTCACTCTCATATTATGTTTTCATGGATTTACTCACAAAATCACAGCAGGATATCTTTAGTTTGATTTGTATTTGTCTTAATTGTGTTATTTATTCGAGTAATATTTATAGGGGATATCAAACCCATAATAAATGCAATATTTTGAATCTGCCCTAAGAATATAAATGTAATAAAATAAGTGAAGCCAAATGTATGTGATTCGAAAGATCATCCTACCTACGTCCATGGGGAAGAGAGGGAGAGTTGTATATTAATCGGGAAGAATAAATGGCGATTGGAGTGCTAGGGTTTCCAGCTAAGAGTCCAAGTCACCATGAGTAGATACAAATCAATACCCCAAAATAGGGTGAGATATCCCTATGAGTAGATACAAGGTTCCTACAAATATAGATCTCTCTACTATGATGCTATATTTGGGTTTATAGAGTTGTGTTAGGATTAATTGTTCGAGATGTACTATTATCTTCCTATATGTTAAGTTATCCCTTCCTTGGTATTCATTAGATTATACCCTCTTAACACCTGGATGCTGAGTGTCGACCCACATGGACTTGTCAGCCAAGCCTCCCTTTAATTCCATTAGGTCCTAATATGTTTGTTTAACTAGACACGTGTTTATGTGGGCTTGATCACAAATCGTTGACAGCTCCACATGTGCCCATTCAAGTGAGCGGGGGTATAATCATTAAATTCTGACCTGCACAATCACCATAGTTAGGGCTTCGTGCACCGTCTACGATAGGTCCAAGGTAATGATTGGGCATGAGTTAATGTCTTAAGGGGAAAAATGAATGTAGGGTTTTCTTCCCAATAACCCGTCACCCTTCCATTTTGTTTGCGACAAAATGTATAAGATTCTGGAGCAGCCTTATACCTTTCCCATTTCATTCATTTATAAGGTATACTCCCGTTCCCTTCTCTCTCTAAAATTTTCAAAATGCAGAGCTTTCTCTCTTCTCAGCTTTTATAATATTTATCTTACATTATAGTATCTCACCATATCTAAGAACTTGAAAAATTATGAGGTGACTTCAGATAACAAATTTGAATAATTTCTTATGAAATATTTAATACTATACAAAGCCTATATTTAGTCTTCGTCGGAGGAGTAAACCTTCTAAATCAATGATGAAGTTGCTTTTATGATGATTCCCATAATTTAGGGGGAAGTTCTCTCTCCACTTTACCCATTGTTGGTGGAAGTACTTCAATTCTAGGAATACTTCCAATCTGGGAAAACAGTGTGTTTTTTTGAATTTTTATGGGCATATATTCCGTAAATCAAATTTGTGAGACAAACCTTGGCTTGAATGAAATTAGGTATTGTTATAATCCGAGGAGCTCTCCTGGGTCTGACACGTACCATTTTCAAGATAGAAATGAGTCTTTAGTTTGGTTAGGTGGATGTGTAGATAAAGAAAAAGACATAAAAAGGATGTCTTACTGTTATTTAGGCTCCTTTATGGTGAGAACTACAGTGGTCTCTGCGTGCTTGCAGTGGTCGGATATCCTGGTAGTTCATCCACCATTTTTAATATTTAATTATAATTTCCATTATGCTCCTAATCATGTCGTCTTATATGCAGATCGTTGTCATAAAAGAAACCCCTGAGATTTCGAGGTTAAAATGCCCGATCATGAGATCATTTGAAAAAGGATAATTCCAAATGGTGTGAGATCATATTAGAGAGATAACCATATACTGCTCATCTATGACCTCACTGTCACTTTTACAAATAATTCCACAGTGATACCAGAGGTAGTTGTAGTGTCTGATAGAGTAAAATTTTCGTGTTATTTTTGTCATCGCTTGAAAGCTCCTCTAATCAAAACCTTGCATACCTATAAAAATATAACAATACTAGAGTGCAGCGATAAGTAAGAGAACCAATCCAAATCTAAGGGTGAAATATACAAGAGAGGCATGCAATTCATTTGTTTATTATTGTCTTTTTCGATTTTTGCATTTTCTATTTTTTTTAGCTTTCTCAATATTAAAACAATTTTGAGATTAAGATGAAATAAGACCACAAAATCAAAGATGTAAATAACTAACTAAAAAATAAGTGAAGATACTAAGTAAATCTAACAAAATAAAAATCTAAAATATGAAATGGGTGAGAAAATAAAAGTGAGGAGTAACAAGGGATAGGATGACACCATTTATTCTAGCTAATTAAAATTAATTAATTCATTAAAATTAATTATCCCAAGTTAGTATCAAAATCACAAATCAACTCTTGTTGCAAATATCATTTTGACAATAACATTTTAGAAAATTAAATTTAACACACTTACAACTCTTGAAATGTAGATCTAAACATCATCTAACAAATCACTCGCTAGGATTGATCGATTAAACTAGTTTAAATCATAAAAGTAGGCCTAGAGTTGAAATTAAAGGAATAATACCACACTTGAGAAACCCCTATCTTTAGTTCGAATCTAAAATGGGTATTATAACTGAAATTTTGATTTTCTCTCGAAAATCATTTACCCTCTCTCGAGGCGTAAATAGAAAGTAAGAGTGTAAAGTTAATTATGAAAGGGAATTTTAATGTAAATAAACTAATTAAAACGGATTAATATCAAATAATGGGATCATCCCACCCTTTGAAAGGGTATTTAGCCTAACATTATATTAAACGTAATGAACAAATAATCAAAGGCATATAAAATAAAAGACTAGAGAAAGAGAAAAATCTTCAACAAGTCTCCTTGAAATTGACAATTTGAACTCTATCCTCTTCAATACAAATCAAATCATTCACAATCAACTCTCACCAATTTTCTAAAAAAAATAATAAATAAAAATAAAACTATTTATAAAATATTTTTCTCCTTAATTTATTTTCTACTCTAAACTATCTCTCTTCTTCTCCAAGTCTCTCTTAGATGATATCCAAATGAGATTTAAGGTCTTCATTTATAGTGTGGCACATGGAGCTAGGGGCATAAATGGGAGGACAAAGGTGTGCATGTGGTTTTTGGTGAGCTAAGGAGTGAGGGAATACAAATTTATTTTGGGTGAGGGTAATTAAGGAATAAGGGGTCTAGTAAGGTGTTGGGGGTATATTGGGAAAAGGCGGTTAAAAGGATTTTAAAACATGTGGTGTTATTTGACTTTGGTCTTGACTTTGTTGTTTTGGTTTGTATTTTAGTGTTTGGTTTTGTGCAGATACAATTTTTCTTTGGATTTGGAGATAAAGGGTTGCAAATGGGTATTAGGGAAATGGGTTGGAGGGGCATAAGGGTATGGAAGGTGAGGTTATGGCTCCGGGTTTGGTTGCATATGGGTTTCGGGTTATGGAGGTTGGAGATGGATCGCGATCGGGCAGCGGGGATGGATGGAGTTGGAAGTCAGGTTGGACGGCGATGGGTTGGAAGTTCCAACCGGGTTGAATTATGTGGAGTGGATCGTGACCGGAGGTTAGGCAAGTAAGGGGTCAAGGCTTGGGTTGCTGCCCGAGTTGTGTTGCCGACGGGTTGGAAAATGGCACCAGATTTGTGTTTCAGATTGACTTAGGTGGTTACGGATTGATGGGGGTTTTCGGGTTTGCTCCGGTTGGTTTCGAAAATGATGTAGAGTGGGTTGATGGGTTGTTTATGGGGATGAGAGGAGGTGGTAATGGGTTATGGTGATGGGTTTGTTGGGTGGTGGAAGATGGATGTGAAGAGAGAGGAGAGAGATTGTGGTAATGGAGGTTGTGGAAAGAGAAAATGTGGGAGGTTGAAGATGAGGTTGGGGGTAATAGGGTGTGTGAGGGTATATGGTATTGTTGTGTGGGTGAGGAGTTAGCTTGTGTCTGGGTTATGGCGTGGAGAGGTGTATGGAAAAGGGTGAGGGTGAGTGTTTAGTTTAGGTGGTAGTGGGTGTAGGATAGTGTGGAGTGTGTGTGTTTAATTTGTGACCCTAAAAAAAAAATTAAGACACAAGTGGAAGCATAAAAATAAAAATCTAATTAAAATGCTAACCTAAAAAAACTAAAGAAATATAAAATCAAAAATTAAATTCCTAAGCTAAAAATAAAAGACTCAAAATAAAATAATACTAATAAACCTAACTTAATAAGAAATAAAAAAACTAAACTAATACTAAAAAATAAAAAATAAATAAAAATAAAAATTAAATAAACTAAAACGCACACCTATAAAAATATAAAGATAATAAAAACACACGTGATACACAAAAATAAAATATAAAAATAAATCCTAAAAATATATACATGACTCAAAACACAATATAACATAAAAAAATAATTACAAATGACACATAAAAATTTAGAAAAATAAAAGAAAACAAATAAAAGGGAACAAACCAAACACACACGGGGCTTGTGTGATGGTTTTGGGATAGGATAGAGAGGGTCTAGGCTTAAGGTACGGGATAGGTTACAGGACAAGAGAATTAGCTCCATACATCGCACATTTGCCTTGAAATAAGAGTCGAACTTCCACAAACGTCGATCAAGCCTGCACATTAAACATTTATGCATATTAGACCCACTTTGTCGAGAATTAGCAATTAAAAATCGTCTATTCCGGGTATAAAATGTACACTTTGGGGTGCTTATCATAATCGATTACACCGTGGTTTGTGACCCCTTTATTCTGATTGCTACCCTAATTCCTGGCTAGGCTATAAGAGGTGTCTATCTTGGGGAGTCTTCTCCCATTTACATTATATCGACTGACTCTAGTGAAGAGCAGGAGGAGGAAGAAGGAGAGGAAAAGGAGGATCAAGTTGCAAAAATAAATCCTTTCTTTAATAATCTTAACCCTCTTAATTTGTACGAAGAGGTATGTATTTCTAGTCACCATTATGAGGTGGTTGTTGAAAAAGACATTTAACTTAGATGAATTCACCTTCCCCCTCTTTGAGACGATGTTGAAGAGATGGATCATGATCCAACATGAACGATTGACTTCGCGGCCAGTCGGGCCTATTAGAAGAATCAGGACGGCCAAGTCACAACTGGCGCCAAGAAGAGGGTAATCACTCTCAGGGAAAAAGATAACCTCGAAATAGAACAACAGAAACAGTACGAGACAGGCCGAACATGAAAAAAAGAGAAGGGCCGATAAGTCCACCATAACTGCTCTCCCCCAACCCGAACTAGCGACATGAAATCGAGTTATAGTCATCCACTCATTGCCACAATATTGTCAAATGCCCCCTCCATTGAGTAAGTTTATGGTAGAACCCTATAAAATCTAAATCGTGAAGGGAAAATATCATGTGACAACAACAAATTATTCCTATCACTACCTCGATATTCGGTATCGATTGCCCAAAGCACCATGTTTGTAAAACACAAGTTTTAATGGGGGGTGGTCCGATTATATGTGGAAATCATAGATTAGGTAACATGCAAGCCAATTTCAATTAAGTCCAATTTAATCATGATTAATTAGGTGAATTTATATATGAAAGATATTAGATCTAAATTGAAAGAAAGAAATCATAAGATATGATATGAGGAAAAATCCCTTTTGAGAAAAACCTTTCATTTTTTATCAATGATACAACTAGATATTACGAATGACAAGACAAACTTAGACACTTAGACATCACTATGTATGGCAGTTATGTTTTCTTTCTTTATTATTGATAAAAAGTGATGCAAATCTAACTAATCCCCACACAACAAGATCTACTTCCTTCGGGGTCCACCGATCAGCCTCAGGAAACTCATTTCCTATCTTTAGTAGTGAAGAATTAACTCCACAAGGATTAGAACATGTGATGTCTTCTTCAGGGTTTGATAAAGTGATCACAAAACATCCATTAGTTATATATTTGAAAAAAAAAAATTTGATCATAAAAATATATCTAAAAGGCTTGATAGAAATTGCAAGTTCGTATATCTATATATACGTAGAAAAATCTCTAAGAGGTAGAGTTTAAAGATTGCATTTGATAATAGGTAAAAACAAAGTTTTCTCAACTCGTTTGAATGAGGTACATCTCATTCAAGAGAAGTACCTTATCTCGTTTGAACACCCATAAAAGGACATTTCCAATGAAATTACAGAATAAGCCGAAAGCTACCAAAATTAATCTTTTTCGATGCTTATTCAAAGATGTATTAATTAGGTATATGCACACGTTTGAACGACATTTGATGTCGTTCTAAGAATTTCACGATTTTTTCAAACAGCATTTTAAAAAATTTGGGAAAATATTTTATGTTTTTAAAAAATTTTAAAATTCCCCAGAATAAATGGATTACACAAAATCAACCTCATATACCTTCTTCGATAATTGTAGGGTCGATCTCAACTCTTCGATATTCCATTATCGTGTTCGGCCACTAACTTATATTCACTTGAAGCTCTTGAGAATGTACATAACATTGTAGAGGTATAACAAAATATATAAGAATTAAAAACATAATGATAAATTATAAATTTTTCTCTTATAAATTTTCCCCTTTGGCTATTTAGGTACAAAACACAAAACCGAAAAATAACCCCTAAGATAAGTTCAACTAATATTTCTCCCAAATCCAAAAAGAAAAAGACACTTGAAATTTTGTCTATGATGAAAATCTTCATCGTGTAGTCCATGATTTCATCATTACAAAAAAATACCTACACACATGAAATAAAAGGAATAACATGATTCATGGACTTTAAAACAAAGGAAACTCCCCCTCAATATGTTCTCCCCTTTTTTGTCCGTAATAGACAAGGGGTGAGAAGCTAAACCTAAAACATTAGTATCATGAGAGTCCAAATATTTAATATCATCACACAGTATAGAAAACAAATCATAAGCGATGAAACTTCAACAAACCAACAAACTTATTTTGAAAATTTTGAGTATATAATTATACAAATTAGTAGAAGTCTTACCTTAGTGAGATGAAAAGGGCCCTCCCCCAAGTTACGGCTGGTCTCGGGTTCGAGACAAAGGAGAAACCTTTTCCTATATATATATATATATATGTATATGGGGGTAAGTCCACCCGACATCTGCCTCTCCCATACCCTAGAGTTAAGAGGGAGCCTTGTGCCTTGGGTACGACGTTTTTATAATAATAGATACTAGTACAAATATAAACAGCCACACCATGGAGTATAACAAAAATATTTGAATCATGGATATGGAACGAAACTGTGTGAACCTCAATTCACAAGAAAATTAACATTGAGATACGTAGTGATGTTGCACGAAGTCAAAAAGATAATCCTAAAGAAAGAACTCAATTCAACCTTTTGTGTACAAAAATTGAACAAAGTGAAATTGACTCAACTCATAAAAAATATTCCAAATTTTAATGCTTTTCAAATTAATAATGCCAAACTAGTTAATATTTTTTATGGAATTTTATTATGCAAACCCATTGGTATTTAACTTATAACACCCTAAAAATCTCAAATTTTACACATAAACTCATAATTTTTTGAAGGAATCATATTGCTCATATTTTATTAAGCATCAATGAAATAAACTAGTCTTGTCACTTCTATTTTTATGTGCCAAAAACATCTTTTAGGCTCTTGCCAATGGTGGCCTTTAAACCCAAAGAAGACTAGATCTTTCGTAGCCCATTTCTATTGCTTAAATATAAATTAATTTTTCGACAAAAAAAATTGGGAAATGGTATTTACATGCACGATTAGTTCATTGTACATTTGTTTATTTATTAAGCATGATTGAGATGAGAACACCCAATTCAACGTATGACAAACAAGTTCAATTTTCAAAAAGTTCATGCAAGTGTTAAACCTAATCGAGATAATGAGTCTAGTATGAAGGTAGTAATCAACAATGAATGATTCAGAGCCAAATATGCATTATTACGAACACAAAAAAAATTCATCCAAGTCAAGAAACACCATGATTAAGTTACGTGAGTGGATGGAATTAAATTATGATTTGAACATTGTAAATGAGTATCCATATATGGTGTAAAACAAAATGTGAAAATATTTTTGAATTTTTTTAATAAAAAAAATCGTTTTGAAACTCTTTGAATTTTTTTAAAGAAAAAAAAATATATTTTTGGAATTTTCAAAATACAATTTAGTTTTACGGGAAATGATAGTAATGTGAAAAACACCCTATACTATAAACAAGTCCATACCTCAATCATTTGTTTGGAGTTGTTCTCAAAAGGTGTAGACATCCTTTGATATTCCTCCATCAACATTGAGAAGTCTTGACAAGAAACTTAACTTGCACTTGAATACTAGCAAGGTCTCGATGGTGGTGTGTGGGAGAATGTGTGTGAAAGACTCTTCCTAGCTTAAAGCAAAACTCCCCAAGGTAACCGCTTTGTTTGCAATGGGTAAAACATAGTTTGGTTTGGGTTGAACTTGGTTAAAACGTCTAGGACAAGTTCTCCCTGGTGGGTTAGGTTGGAGCTTATAGGGATCTAACCAAAACTTGTAAAGTGGTTCGGGTGCGGTATGGGAAGTGGAATCACCCTCACAACTTATGCCACGCCTCTCATTAAAAACTAAAACACAACCTATGAACATCTTTACAACCTTCTTAGATGTGTCCTCTAAAGTGACCTTGACCGCATGGGCACGTTTGAGATCTTTGTCGAGTTGGAAAATATGGGCTTCAAGTTTCTCACGAGTATCCAATGATGCTTCAACATCTCTCGAAAAACTAGCCACTTTTTTTGGTCAAAATGATCTTTTTCCCACCCATCAAAATAAGTTTCTCACTCAAAGAGACACTCAATTTATTTAGTTGACTCACCGAGGCCTAACTCTCTCTCGAAAATTTTGACCCCTTCTCTAAAGCCACCACCCTAAGAGCTAAATTTTTATTTTTCTTTTTAACTTTTAATGACTTGATGTAAAGTTCGGAGTATGTAGATTGGATACCATGTTCTCCCTCTCTCAAATTATCACCTCCACACTCTCTAAAATGATTAAACTCATTATCGAGACTATCATATTTAGGAATGTCTTTATCGACGTGAGACGTATTTATTGTGCTAACGTGACTAGCCATGAACGTGCAAAAATTATGTTTATGTGGTGATTCATCCCGGAATCTATCAACTTAACATCACTATCGCTTAGAGTGGCATTATAGGCTCCTTATCCTTTTCCATGTCACTTAAACCTAGTGGGATACTCTTTAGCTTTATGATTATTTCTCTCACACTCATAACATCTCTTTGATTCAACTTTCTTGGGTTATTCGCCTCTATCTTTCTTTTGATCATTATCATTAAAAATCTTTAATGATTTAAAATTTTGTTTATCTCAAAATATTTATTGTACAATTTGAATGAATTTTTATTTTTGATTTTTTAGCAAAAAGGATAAGATCATTGACGCGACTAAGAATTTGTCTCAAAAGTGCGTTTTCTCTAGGCTCAAGTGCAAGCCTGTCGCGTTAGTAAAATCCGACAAGTCGGGATCGTATCCACAGGGATCAACAATTGGCACTTGTGTAGGAGAAGTTATTAAATCTTGAAATGATTCCTCAAAAGAAATATGAAAAGATGATTAATGATTGGGAAATTTCTAGTGAAATAAAAAAATTCTTTCAAGAAAAAGAAACTAAAAATTGTGAAGAAATTAGATTGACAAATGAGAGAAAATAGGGTAGGGTACAATCTCTCAAACCCTAACGAATTACCGTGTAGAACACCAGAGTTGAAAATTAAAATTCTTAACTAAATCCAGCCTTTATAAATCCTAAGCATTACATATATGAAGGATCTAGCCCTCATCATATGAAATCAAAGGTAAATATAAAGCGGTGAATGAACAATTACACTCGCAAAGCGTTCTTAAACATCTCAAGTACCTAGGGCAAGAGTAATTCAAAGATTGACTATGTTTGTATAATTTTCATTCACAATTCGGTCAGAATTTAATTTACCCTCTATTTTCTATATAAGTAATTTTCCTCGGAGTGAGTTCATGTACCCCAGCCCTTAAGAATTTAGCTATACATGATTTGATTAAATAACAACTTCATACACAGAATTATAGATCTAACAGCTATTGAAAATAATTTGCAAAGCAATTAAAATTTAACTAACATAGATACCAACTAAGAGAATGGAATTGTTATACTTGATTTCAGCAACAGGAAAAGAATTTGAATCCAAAAATTGTAGTCTCTCTCTCAACCTTACAAACTAGGGTTTATCAAGAAAATGAAAAATTCCTAACTTCTGAATTCCTCTCTCTAAAAATCTCTCCAAAATCGACCTCCTTAGAATGAGGTAGGGCATGGGCTTTTATAGCTCCAAGTACTATGAATTAGACAGCCAGAGTTGCTTGTGGCGCAAGATTTCACCATCTACGCACATCAAAATCTTCACAATAAATGCCAGGATTTCGCACGACCGGATCGGTCCGGATATCCCTCGGATCGGTCCGTTTTTCAGCACCGGATCAGTTTTTTTTTTATTATGCCGGATCGGTCCGGTATCCACCGGATCGGTTCTGCTTTTATAGGTTTGTCATCCATCCGGGGTCTACTGGACTTGGGTCATTTCAGATCGGTCCGGTCCCCACCGGATCGATCCGATTTTCTTCCATGTTGACTTTTCTCTTTCATCTTTGACTGGCCATAACTTTTGATCTCGAGCTCCAATTTGAGTGTCGTTTCTTCCGATATTCTTGTGAAATCAAGAACTTCAACTTCCCTTTGGGTGTCGAATTCGAATTCTGGATAGAAATTTACGCTTTTGCCCTTTGACTTTTCTTCCTTTCCTTTCTTCCGGTTTCTTTCTCTCTTTTCTTGCACTAAATTCCTTTAAAATCCATCAAAAATACACGAAACTCAGGGAAATTGTTAGAAACAATCAATGGCAATGATATGGAATAAAAATGGTTCAATTACCTTATTCGGGATATCAAAATCACTAACTTAAGGGGCTAAATTCAGAAGAATTTATGCTTGGTCAATCATCATGATTAATTTCAAAATCAAAGTAAAAAACCTTTGCCTTTTTCGATTTAGCTTTTAATGCTAATCTTTTTTACTTTTAATTTTGGGAAACATGTCTAATTCATGAGTTTGGAGATCACCTATGACCTCTTCTAGACTAATTGTGTCTAGAATCCCCAAAGAGTTAAAGACGGTGACTTTCTCACTTAAGCAAGATGGGAGAGACCTCAAAATTGTTTTAACAACTCTCACTTCCAAAATTTTCTCACCCAAATTAAAATATGAATTCACAATATCAGATATATGAAGATAAAATTCATCAAACATGTCAGATTCAAGCATACGTATAGTATCAAATTGTGTGGTGAGGTTTTGAATCTTTGAACCTTAACAACATTGGTACCCTTGTGTGTGAGTTGGGGAATATCCTAAGTGTCTTTAGACGTAACGTCACGATGCGTCGAAATTCTTCTGGTGTGACAACACAAAAAATAGCATCAAAATCTCGATAGTTTAAATTACTTAGCTGAAAATCATCCTCAGTCCAATTTGTTGTTGGCATGAGACTAACAACATTTTCATTATTCACGATAAAAGTAGTCCACCCGTTTTCAACAACAATCCAAACGTGCTCATTAATTAATTTTAGAGATGATCTCATTCGAGCTTTTCAATAGGCAATACTTGTGACACCAAAGAAAAGTGGCCTATTATATGAATTATCCTAATAACCACTAGGATTAATCTAAATAACTTGTAGAAACAAGCTCTATTACCAATTTGTAAAATTCAAGTTTTATATGGTGGTCCGATTATATGTAGAAATCGTATATTAGGTCACATACAAGCCAAATTCAATTAAGTCCAATTTTATTTTGATTAATTAGGTGAACCTAGATATGCAAGATATTGAATATAAATTGAAAGAAACAAACCACAAGACATGATATAAGAAAAGAATCCCTTTCAATAAAAATAATTTATTTTTTAGCATTATTACAACTAGGTATTACAGAATGACAGGGACGAACTTACACACTTAGACACCACTAAGGATTGATTTTTTTTCTTCCTTCCTTATTATCGACAGAAAGATATGCATATCCAGTAATGCCATACATATCAAACTCCACTTATCTCAGTGTCCACCGATTAGCCTCAGAAAACTCATTTCCTATCTTTAGGAGTGAAGAATTAACTCCACAGGGATTATAACATATAATTTATTCTTTAGGTTTGATAAAGTGATCACAGAACATCCAAGGGGTTTGAATTTGAAAAAACAAAGTGTTTGATCATAAAAGATGTCTAAAAGTCATGATATAAATTGCAAGTTCATATCTTAATATATAGGGAGAAAAATCAACATGAGATACTTTTGAAAGATTGCATTTGAAATCAGGTAAAAAATTAATTTTTGCCAGCTCGTTCGAACAAGATACATCTCGTTCAAATCAAGTACCCTTATCTCATTCGAACACCCATTAAATGACATTTCCAACATGATTCCAGAACGATCAAAAAGTTTCCAAAATTGATCTTGTTTGAAATTAGTTTGAAGCTATTTTAATGAGGTACATGCACTCATTCGAATGACATCCAATGTCATTCAAACGATTTCGCAATTTTTTCAAAAAGCAGTTTAAAACATTTTGGAAAAATATTTTTACATTTTCAAAGACTTTTAAAGTACTCCTGAATAAATTGGTTACATAAATGAACCTCATATACCTTCTCTAATAAATATAGTGATGATCTTAACACTTCGATCTTCGATTGTCACGTTCAATCACCAATTTATCTTCACTTGAAGGTCTTGAGAATGTACATGATGATGTAGAGGTGTAACTGAATATTCCAAACCTAAAAAAATAATGAACAATTATAAGTTTTGTTGTTGCAATGTTTCTGTTTAATATGGGATCTCTGAGATCGCTTTTATTGGAGCGCCTCCATAAGGAAAGGGCTCCGTCACAGTGTGCTAGTAAGCCTTGTTTTTTATTTCTCAAATTACCAAATGACTATTCTTTTATCTAATATTTTTCTCTCTTTGTCTTCCAAAGGACACGCGGGAGGTTGACACCATGAATGATCACCTGGTAAGGTGTAATGATGTTCTTACTGATAATAAGAAACTATTGAAGAATGTCGTGATAGAGAAGAATAAAGAGATTATAAAACTCCAATACAAGTTGAAGGAGGAACGAGCCACCAATGACAAAGCCGTGGAGTAGGCTGAGTGAATTCAACTGGATTTTAACAGGGTTGAGAACAAGTTATTCGACCTGAATAAGGTCCACTGCTAGAAGACTTTGCTCAAATTTATTCTTCAGAGGAAAAAATTCAAATTAGAGAACAAAGTTGAGTCCGACCTCAACAATTATGATGATGGCTTCGAGGCAATAATTGAAAAGGTTGCTTCATAATTGGACTATCATGAATCCATTGTGTACAACCTGGGATGAATGGAATAGATATAAAGGGGAAACGCACCTAAGACCGACCTAGATTATGCTGAATATCCTCCCTTGGAGGACACAAAAAAGGGGGGATGATGTTGTTGAAGTTCCTACCATTGAGGCCATTCAAGAAATTATTGCAACCGATCAAGCCGCTGTTAAAATTGATTAGGTGATCGTCGATCGGTTCCCCCAGCTGAAGGAGAGGTGGATGTTGTATTGGTGGATATGCTACCAGAGATTTTGGGGGATGTTGATACCAAATTTAATTTGCTGACATGCACCAATCACTTGAAGACACGTGGAGATCTACCTGTCAAATACAAACACTTTAGATGAGCTACTCAGGCACCCCGAGAAACTCAGGCGTCCCGAGCAACTCAGATGCCCCGAGAAACTTAAGCGTATCGAGCAACACAAGCAGTCCAAACAACTTAAGCGTACCGAGCAACTCAGACGGTCCGAGCAACTTAGCATGCAGAGCATCTAAATCGAGAGAATTAAAGGACAGTTGCGCATTAAATCCACATTATTATCGTATAGATGTATATGTCTACTAGATAACAGCGCATTATCCTTTCACATGTACAACCTCAAGTCTATAAATACATTGTAACCTCCTCATTAGAAGGGGACTCTGGATCTCTTGGTAAACCAATTATCGAGAATTCTAGGCAAATAGTCAGCAATACAAAAATAGTGAACGTAGGCCATTCTCATAAGGCTGAACCACTTTAAAAATCATTTGTCTTATTTATTAATTACCTTATTAATCTGTTATTAAATAATTAGAGATAATCTAGTTTTTTACTTTAACAGATTGGCGTCGTCTGTGAGAAACAACTGTACTTTGCGTTTTTCACCAAAATAATTCATCATCAATGGCTGATAATCCCGAATCCAGTAGTCGAAACACTGGGAACCCTCCAAACCCTTTTACTCCCCTAAATATTCAAGACCTGGCTGGTATAATGGCTAATTTAGCCCAAGGTCAAACGGCCATGCAAAAAACCACGCGTCAACTTATACAAATTGTTCAAGGCGGAGTGCCAGCCCAATTAGGACAACGAAGTGTTCAAAGAAATACCTGTCTACCCTCCTCACGAACTTGGAGAATGTTATTCCCAGAAGAATCTCAATCTAGATGCACCGAATCATATCGTACTGAGAGATCTAATGATCCTTCTTATCAACCTGGTCGGAATTCATCAGTACGAGCTACAGATTCTCAACAAAACATCACTCTATCCCCAGAAATGACTAGTACTCTAGAAAGGTTGAGTAGAGTCTCTCCTTTTGATCGTTTGGGCCCTAGGAGGAATAGAAGTCCTCCTAGGATTGCATCGAGGAACTCTCAACGACCATCCAATCTAAGGGAAGGCTCTGCCTAATCACGACCAACTGCTCGTAATGAAAGATCCCAAGAGGCAAATTCAACGTGATCAGTTTCTTGAACCAATAGGCCTGAGGAGGGAGATGACGCATGTAAAGGCTCTATTCAAAGGTTGGAAGACAGATTAGGAGAAATGGCTAAGGCCAGGAATCCTCTACAAAGAACTTTTATTCAAGGGACACCATTCGTACAGGCAATTGTGGATTTTCCTACACCATCAAAGTTCAAAGCTCCTGTGGTAATGCCTAAGTATGATGGAAAAACTGACCCGGTCCTTCATATAGAGCAATACCAAGTTGCTGCCAATATCTATGTAGTTACAGATGAGATGAGATGCAGGGCATTTTCAGGAACTCTCACCGGGTCAGCCCAGATATGGTACAATAACCTTCCTCGGGGGAAGATCGCGACTTTCTTTCAACTAGCAGAGCTCTTTATTGGGAACTTTTATTTTGGAGCAAAACTAGTCAAACGAGTAGCACACTTGCTGAGTGTTAGATAGAAGGCAAGTGAAAGCACCACGGACTATATTACTCGTTTCAATAACGAGAAACTTGAAGTAATTGATTATGAGGAGAAAACAATAATTACTACTCTGATGAGTGGACTGTTGCTAGATAAATTGTACTACACTTTAGCCAAAGATCTGCCCAGAACCATGGCAGAACTGATGGCGAAAGCAGCAAAAATCACGAATGCCGAGGAAGCTATGGTTGCAAAAAAGAATGCAGACAATAAGGAGACCAAGGTGGAAGATGGTAAAACGGAAAAAAGGATCAGAAGAACAATGGTGGAAACAGGCAGTCGTAAGGAAAGAAAACACTGGAGCAGATGAAGAAATTTGGAAATTATACTCCCTTGAAGGTAGATATAAATCACATTCTGGAGGAGATCAAGAACAGCGAGGAGCTAGCCTGACCAGGGAAAATGAAGGCAGATCCTAACACAAGGGACAAGACCAAATATTGCGAATTCCACAAAGATCATGGTCATACGATCAAAAGTTACATAGCTCTCCAGAATGAAATTGAAGCACTCATCAGACAAGGAAACTTGGCTAAGTATGTTGATCGCCAAAATGGTGGAAAGACCAATGACCGAGGAAGGCAAAGGTCTAAGTCTCCTCGTCGAGGAAAAGAAGACAAGAAGAGAAGTCATGAAGAAGTTCCAGAAGATGACCCCGATCTCCCTAAAAGACCAAGGCATCCAGAACGTGAGGTATTTTCAATCCATTTCGGATCATTTGAATGTAATGTTATTACAGGTGGAGATGTAGGAGGTGCATATCTAACTACGGAGAGAAAAGCTTACCTCAATGAGGCTCAAGCTTGCTCGTACATTCAACGAATAAATCTGGCTGAAGATGATCGCCCGAGGAAGGTGAATAAAGACAAATTAGTCATTGGTTTCTCTAAGAATGACTTGGCAGGTGTACTATATCCTCATGATGACCAATTGATGATCAAGATAAGAATGAAGGAAGTAGTGATTTCACGAGTACTAGTGGATAATGGTAGCTCGACAGACATCATGTTCTATCCATTCTTTGACAGTTTGAATCTGAAGCTAGCTCAGTTGGAGCCATATCATAGGCCCCTCCTTGGTTTTACTGGAGAGAAAATTTTTCCACTTGGGACGATCAAGTTGGATATGCTTATTGGTACATGGCCTGCTTGTCGAACAGAAAGAGTACGCTTTTTCGTAATGGATAAAAATATCCAATCAACTTACAATATCGTCATGGAAAGGGTAGGTTTGAAGAAGTTCGAGGCAGTAACATCTACTAAACATCAATGTTTAAAATTCCCAACCAATTTTGGAGTGGGAGTACTGAAAGGGGATCAAAAAGTCGCTCGGGAATGCTACTATTCATCTACTGAGCAAGTGGAATGTGAAGAATCCAGGAAGAAGACTACTACCTATCAAGTGGATGAAATAGAAGATGCAGAGATTGAATCGTTAGATCCTAGAGACGAGTCTCAGCTCGTAAAGGGCCAGGTCATGGAGGCTACCGAAAATATCATTCTGGACGACGAGCATCCAGAAAGAACAACTTAAATTGGAGCATCACTGGATGTATTGATAAAACAAGAATTGATAGCATTTTTAAGGCGCAGAAAGCAAACTTTTTCATGGAGTCATGAAGACATGCCATGGATAGACCCGAATTTCTTGTGTCACGAGCTCAACGTGAACAAGGAAATCAAGACAGTAAAACAGCGAAGAAGAGTGTTCAGTCCTGAGAAGAACCAAGCTATACATGAAGAAGTAGAGAAGCTGCAAAAAGCCTTTTTTATTGAGGATGTCAAATATCCTGATTGGCTAGCAAATGTGGTGATGGTAAAGAAGAAAAATAACAAGTGGAGGATGTGTGTTGACTTCACTGATCTTAATAAGGCATGCCCAAATGATCATTTTCCTTTGCCCCGAATCGATCAACTGGTGGATGCTACCTCGGTTCATGAATTGTTGAGTTTCATGGATGCTTATTCTGGTTACAACCAGATTAAAATGAAACCCGAGGACAGGGAGAGTACCTCTTTCATCACCCCAAAGGGAACTTATTGCTATAATGTTATGCCTTTTGGACTCAAAAATGCAGGTGCAACATATCAGTGGCTGATGAATAAAGTGTTTACGGAGCAAATCAGTTATAACATGGAGGTTTATGTTGATGATATGTTGACGAAGAGCAAGAAAGTTGCTGATCATCTAGTTGACCTAGGCCAGACCTTTGATCAACTAGAGAAATATCAAATGAAGTTAAATCCCACCAAGTTCATATTTGGGGTACGAGAAGGTATGTTTCTCGGATACATTATTAACCAGCGAGGTATTGAGGCAAACCCCGAAAAGATCAAGGCCCTAATGGAACTGCGATCTCCAACAACAAAGAAGGAAGTGCAAAGTCTTACAGGGCGAGTTGTAACACTCAATAGATTTGTGTCACGAGCAACAGACAAATGCCTCTCATTCTTCAAAACACTCCAAAAAACTTTTGAGTGGAATGATGAATGCGAGAAGGCCTTCCAAGAGTTGAAGAAATATCTGGGGACTCCTCCATTATTATCTAGACCAGTGATGGGAGAAAGACTATACTTGTATCTAGCAGTTTCTGAGAATGCAGTTGGCTCGGCATTGATAAGTGTGGAAGATGGATTCCAAAAACCGATCTATTACACCAGCAAAGCTTTCCAAGGAGCAGAAATCAGATATCCAAGGATGGAGAAGTTGGCACTAGCGCTGATTGAAGCAAGCAGAAGGATGAGGCCATACTTCCAAGCCCATACTATAGTGGTGTACACCGATATGCCCTTAAGACAAGCTCTACATAAACCGGAGAAATCAGGAAGATTGATGTACTGGGCAGTAGAACTTGGTGAATATGATATAGTTTATGAACCTAGATCGTCGCTTAAAGGGCAGGAAGTAGCGAATTTTATCGCAGAGTTTACTCAGGAAGATGCCTCCTAAGAGTAGGAGTTTAATACAGACTAACCTGTGGATGTTACATGATCATCAAATTTAAACCCCGACCAACTTACGTCGATAGACGAGAAAGAGAAGATGATCAACGAGTAGTGAGAAGTGCCGGAGGAAGACAAAAGGAATCACCAAATATTCCACCGAGGAACTCTGTCTGATAAAAAATTTGATGATGAAGTACCTGTATGGAATTTGTATGTGGATGGCTCTTCATGCAATGCAGGCAGTGGAGTACGAATTGTTTTAAACAGTTCGGATGAGATTAATGTGGAGTATGCTCTGCGCTTTCAATTTAAGGCTTCTAATAATGAGGCCTAATATGAAGCAATGATTGTGGGTCTAAGTCTATCCAAAACCATGAAGGCAAAGCAAGTCATTGTATTCAGTGATTCCTAGTTAATTATAAATCAAATTCTGAGGGTGTATGCAGCAAAAAGGGAATCAATGATCAGGTATCATGCAAAAGAAATAGAGGTTGTATCGAGTTTTACTGTAGTTCAATTGATTAGAATACCAAGAATGGAGAATGCAAGAGCAGACACTCTAGCTCGTTTAGCATCGGCCACACGCACCGAGCTACGAAGAACAATCCCAATAGAAATCCTGGCTGGTCAGAGCATAGACGAAGATCTGATGATGAACTTCATTGCCCTCGACTTGGGACCATCTTGAATGGACCCCATCAGGAACTATATTAAATAAGGGGCTTTTCCATTTGATAAACTTGTAGCCAAAAAACTAAAGTTTAAAGATACTCGTTATGTATTGACTGGTGGCATTTTATATAGACGAGGAGTTATATCAGGGCTACAAAGATGTGTCCATCCCTCCGAAGTGAAATATTTTATCGAAGAGGTTCACGAAGGGTTCTGTGGAGCCCATGTAGCGGGTCAGACGCTTTTGCAAAGAATAACAACGCAGGTGTATTACTGGCCAATGATGAGAGCTGATTGCATAGCTTATGCTAAGAAGTGCGATAGATGGAAACGCTTATCTTCCGTCCGAAGAACTCCCCAAGCCTTGTTAACACCCATCACGTCCCCTTGGCCATTCGCCATGTGGGGTATTGACTTGGTCGGGCCACTTCCAACGACCAGGGGAAGATTCAAATACCTCGTGGTTACTGTGGATTATTTTACTAAATGGGTGAAAGCCGAGCCTCTCATTGATATGATGAGAAGATTAGACCTGGATATGCTCGAAGAAGTTAAGGAAGAAGCAGCAATCAGGAATGCAGCATATCAACAATGAATAGCTTTGTTCTATAACAAAAGAGTGAAGAAGTGTGATTTGAAAGAAGGGGATTATGTGCTGAAGAAAGTGATCCAAAAGCATAACAAACTGGAAGCCAACTGGCATGGACCCTACAGAGTAACAGAAGTTGTTCATCCAGGGACATACAGGATTGAAACCTTGGAAGGAGAAGAATTTAAGAATTCATGGAATGCAGAGCATCTGCGCAAGTATTATCAGTAATTGAAATTCCTATATAATGCAGTTTCTTCAATATGAGTAAAATGATGTTTCACCCAGTTCTTTCTTTGTTAATTTTTTTTTTTGGAATATTAGTGCTGCACACTACACACAAAATTCAGAGTAATTACCACCAACTCCGATTGGTCGGGAAATCAATTACCACTAACTCCGGTTGGTCAGGAAATCAATTACCACCAACTCCGATTGGTCGGGAAATCAATTACCACCAACTCTGGTTGGTCGGGAATCAATTACCACCAATTTCGGTTGGTCGGGAAATCAATTACCACCAACTCCGATTGGTCGGGAATCAATTACCACTAACTTCAGTTGGTCGGGAAATCAATTACCACCAACTCCGGTTGGTCGGGAAATCAATTACCACCAACTCCGATTGGTCGAGAATCAATTACCACCAACTCCGGTTGGTCGGGAAATTAATTACCACCAACTCTGGTTGGCCGGGAATCAATTACCACTAACTTCGATTAGTCGGGAATCAATTACCACCAACTCCGATTGGTTGGCATTTCAATTACCACCAACCCCGGTTGGTCGGGAACTCTATACCACCAACTCTGGTTGGTCGGCAAACTAGGCAAGAAGCTGGACGACCTCCCGGGGCATCCACTGTCTAGGCAACAAGGTAATCCATAAGAGATTAGTAAAACTAAGAATGAACATGGGATGCAAATCATTCCATTGCTTAGGCCCAAAGAGTGACAAGTCACTATAATCAAACAACAAATGGGATAGGTATAGTATATACATATATATTTACCAACCAACAAGAAAGGTTATTCTACAAATTATTTAGAAGAAAATAAAATGGCAAAAGACTAAAAATTTCTTCATTCAAATCAAGTAAAATTACATATGATGTGAAAAATTTGATTCATTATATAAAAATATCCTACTCTATGGGTTTCTTCCCCTCTACTTTTGAAACAGGTTCTACCCCGGCTGGAGGATCGTCTAATGCATAAGGAGAATTTATAAAGTTCACATCTCACAGCATTCTAACATTCATTACAGATGGCCGGTCAAGCAAATGTTCTGGGCGAGATACTCAAAGTTGGCATGAAGACTGTAATCACCGAGATACTTGGAAATCAGTCATCGAGGAATTGCACGAGCAGGAATCCAACTAAAATCAAGCTTAAAATGAGGCACGGGCAAATCAAGCACTCCAGGCTCATAATAATCCCATAATTAGTGTCCCTGCTCCAATTGTAGCACACACATAGCATTCAACCATCCCTGCTTGTACCCCTCATTATTCGACTGTTGTATCCGAGCATCTAGATGGTACAGAGCTTCATTATACCCAGCCATCCAAATTTCTTTGGGTTGTTTGTGAAACTTATAAGTTAACCTCTCAAGTTGCTCGTGGATTTTATTCACTAGAATTTCTTTACTTTCCATAGCAGATCTTTGATTAGAGATTTGTTCGGTGAAGTTCAGAATCTTCTTAGACATTTCAGCCAAGGCTTGGTTCTTCGCCATTAACTGAACGAATTGATTCTCTAAAGCCGACTGCGTTCTCACTTCTTTAATAGTAACTCGACCAACCCTTGCTCTTCCATGAGAAGATCTTGCTCGACCACGAGTAGATGTGGAGGGTCCAGCTCATTTTAAGGTTTCTAACTCATCCCTTAAGTTGGCATTTTCTACTTCCAAAAATGTAAAACCATCATCATTTACTGGGACCAAGGCTCCCGAAGAAGAGGTATCAGATTTTAGTTGCTTTATTTCCTCTTACAAGGCAATGTTCTCCTGCTCCAACAACTTGGCGATATGCCTGTGTTCTTCAACTTCATGCTTTAGAACATTCTCTTTCTTCTCATGAGCAGAGATGAATTTTTCATATCCTTTGTCAGCACTCAATTGTTGATATTTTTTCTCGTATCCTTGATGAAAGAGGGCAAAAGATTATTTATACTATTGTTGAAGTTCCTCGATCGTCCCTTAGAGATCATCAATCATCTTGTAGTAGGCCATATTGTTGGCAACAGAACGATCGAGCAAGCATTTTAAGTATTGGTAAGCTTCAATTACTCGGTCAGAAGCTCCTAATCCGAGGATGTCAATTATCTGGCCCTCATTAAGATCTGTATGACCAACTTTAAAATAGTCATTGCATTTCTTCATCAATTCTGTATCATGAGCTGATAAGAGCTCCATCCTGGCCATAAACTAGCAAAGAGAAGAAATAAAAAGAATCAATAATGATGCAGACAGAACGAGTAAAAGAGGAATTCCAGATGAACAACGAAAGTTCAAATTTTTATTTATTATAATCAAGAAAAACATAGTTCATAGTTACATTTCAGAAAACAACAAAACAAAAAAGTCCGAGAAACTTTACACCTTCTCCTTATTTCCTACGACTTCCTCAGAAGGTTTGGATGAAGGGGTTGGTTGCTCAGAAGACAATGGTAGCTGCTCGGCAGAAGTACTGGTTGATTGGAGTTGTTCGAAAGGTTAAACAACAGGAACATTGGGGACCTGATCTCCAGTCATCATATAAGATTCATTTGAAGCAGCTTCATCCTCTTTTTCTTCTCTAGGAGAGGGAGGAGGGCCATGAGTTTGCTACTAGAATAACTCAGAATTCTCAGCAACCTTCATCTCCTACAAGGCTGCTACCCATCCATACCTAAAGTATTTGACACTGGCATATTCCATTTGAGAAGACATTACAGCCAGGCCCTTGTTCCAGCCTTTGTCCCAACCAACACTGAATGATTTTTTAACTGCATATTTCCTTTTTTCCTTCTCCGAGGAAGTCCTTTCCCTAAGGATTTCCTCGGCAGACTTCATCTTTTCTTCCACCTCTATTTTCTGTCGCTCAACATCTTAAAGTTTAACAACTTCCTCTTCAGTCGACTTAAGCTTAACCTCCAGCTCTTTGTTGCTTTGTTCAAACTCCTTCAACTTCTTCTCCATGTCCTTGGAGGCATTCATAACTTGATCTCTGTCTAGCTCAACGGACTTAAATTGCTTTTCCCAAGCGCTTTTATCTTCCTCATACTTTTGACGAGAATCTTTTAAAAATTGGGCCAGCCCAACAAAATCTTCCTCTACTCCACCCGAGGAGCTTGAAGCCCTAATAGCTTCATCCTTCTTCAAAATACTGTTGAAACACATCACCAACTAAAAAAAGAAATAACTTTAAGTCAATACATGAACATATTATTAAAAAATAAAGGGGTCAAGCTAAAGATACTTACTGAAGAAATGTGTTGGGCAGCCAGTGTAGTAAGTTTCTCGCGAGAAAAGGTGTCTTCAACACCTTGAACTTCTAGAACAGTCCAGGATATTAACAAGCTCACAGCAGAGCTCGAAGCAATAAAAACTGGAACACTACCTTCAACATTTTAAGGTTGAGATATAGGTTCAGCAGGTCTCTCAAAAGAATTTTTTTAATCTCCTCAGAGTAACACGAGCATCTTCAACTATAGATGTTGTCTTTATTGGTGAAATGACAACAACATCACTTGAAGGAGAGATAACAACAGTCTTACCCGGAGCCACAGAGGGCTTCTTGCCAGCTTCCTGGGCAACAACGGGAGGGGATACATCAATTTTCTTTGTCCCCTCATCTGGGACATCTTTTTTACTCTTCTTTGCCTCCACAGGGGCAAAGGAAGACTTGTCAAAAAAGGCAGGACCTCTTCTTTTCTTCATCAGATCAGTGATAGGAATATTCAATTCATAAAAAGAACCTTCCACACTAGTCAGAGGCTGGTACTTGGTCAAGATCAACCACCACTGGACGAGGACGAGCAGTGAAAGATGAAGTGTAGCTTTTATATTGCTAGAAGTAAGAAGCAGATCTAATATGCTCCTCAACAGCAGATTGATGCAAGCTCCAGAAAAGTTTCAAATGCTTTATATTAACCTCGATTTCTTTTGGAGGTTTTCTTTTACTATCAATTATAACAAACAAAATCAAATGTCACTGATGCATTTTATCAAACACAAAGAAAACAAGATTTTAAAAATAAAAACAAGCTATCCCATTGCCATAAAGTGGACACCTGGGACCTTGGTATACATCATCTCCATTTAATGGAGGGTGTTGCCAATTTTTTATGGCAACCCCATGATCAAAATAATCCCTATTGGCATTTGGAAGATTGATAACTAAAGCTCTATTCAAAAACCTAGTTTTTAAATAGAATGTGGTATCACTGACAACCCATCTATAGCAATACATAATCTCTGGAATCCCTAATCGAGTTTCGTGAAGTTAATTCAACCTATGTATGCCATTAACTATCCTCCATGTATTTGGAGATACTCTTGCAAGTACAATATCAAAATATTGGCAAAACTCCAAACACAGGGGATTTGGCGGGAAAGAAAAGCCACATTCGGCCACAAAAAGACTTGGGAACCAATGTCCCTCAGCCAAAGAAAAATAATCAGAAGCTTCAGAAAGTTCTTCCAAAATAACCCACGAAGGGATTGAAAATTCAAACTGAAATTTGTCCAACGATTCAACAAGATAAACCGTGATGAACAAAGTAAATAAAGGAGATGGAAGAAAATCTTACAGAAAAAGAGAGATCAGTTGAGAAATGAATGATGGAAGGAACGAAGGCACAAGATAGAGAGTAAATGAAGAGTTCAAAGATACAGATTTGAAAAGTAAAAGACGCTAGGATTTCTTCTGCGTTTAAATACTTTACCTCGGGAATAGAGAAAGGCAATAATTACAAGGAAATACGTTTGCGTTTCCAGCGGCTAAAAGAAGAAAAGGGCATAAATATCGAAGTGGTCATGAAAATTCAAAATATTTATGAAGCCTGATACTATGCCCTCAAAAAGGAGCACAACAAAAGTTTTCCTAAAATCCAAAAAAACCAAAAATCAAAGCAATTTTCAAGCAGAATGTTCCACACTTTTTCTTCAACCTCAAAACTGTGAAACATTGGGCTCTTCTGTTGATACCAAATTTAATCTGCTGACGTGGAACAATCATTTGAAGACACGTGGAGATCTACCTGTCAAATACAAACACTTTAGACGAGCTACTCAGGCGCCCCGAGTAACTCACGCATCTCGAACAACTCAGACACCCCGAGAAACTTAAGCGTACTGAACAACTCAAGCGGTCCGAGAAACTTAAGCGTACCGAGCAACTCAGGCGATCCGAGAAACTTAGCGTGCAGAGCATCTAAATAGAGAGAATTAAAGGACAACTGCGCATTAAATGCACATTATTATCGTACAGATCTATATGTCTACTGGATAACAACGCATTATCCTTTCACAGTACAGCCTCAAGGCTATAAATACATTGTAACCTCCTCATTAGAAGGGGACTCTGGATCTCTTGGTAAACCAATTATCGAGAATTCCAGGCAAACAGTCAGTGATACAAAAATAGTGGACGCAGGCCATTCTCATATGGCTGAACCACTTTAAAAATCCTTTGTCTTATTTATTTATTACCTTATTTATCTGTGATTAAATAATTAGAGATAATATAGCTTTTTACATCAACAGGGGAGGTCTCCCCTAGCTTTTTTTTTTCTTAACTTATATATACCTATTAGTAATTTTATATGCATTAAGTGACTTTTATAATATTTGAGTAAAAGTATTTCCTTTAATATTGTTCTTTTTGAATTTTTAATTTAATTTTGACATGATCAATATTAACTTTCTTGACAACGCCTTATCTAAAAATACATTGCAAAAAGTGAACATCCATTTGTGACAATTTAATTGTCAATTTGTAAGGCTACTACCTATTCTAGGTCGATCGAACCAACTTGGGTTTTACCAAAATTTTTAGGTACATTTTATGCTAAGCCTAGACCACCAACTTATCTTTAAGTTGTATCATTTAATTCTTAAGTGGGTTTATGCCTATTTTAGGATGACCAAGCCAACTTGGGATGTACCACCATTTTCAGATGGGTTTTGTGTCAAATGTAGTCCCCCAACTTATTTCTAAGTTATATTACCCAAATCTTAAGTGGGTTTGTGTATGTTCTAGTCCTGATAGCCCACTTGGGATCCACCACCATTTTAGGTAGGTTTTTTTCCAAACGTAGGCCCCCAACTTATTTTTAAGTTACAATAGTTAATTCTTAAATAGGTTAATGCCTATTCTAGGCTGGCCAACCTAACAAGGGTTGTACCACCATTTTTAAGTGGGTTTTTGTTGCTAAACATATGTCCCCATTTTATTTTAAGTTGTAACACTCAATTTTTAAGTCGATTTGTGTCTATTCTAGGATAACCAACCCAACTTGGATTACACCACCGTTTTCATGGGTTTTGTGCCAAACGTAGGCTCCTAACTTATTTCTAAGTTGTACGACTTAATTCTTAAGTTGGTTTGTGCCTATTCTAAGCTGACAATGCAACTTAAGTCATACTACTCTTTTTAGGTGGTCTTTATGCTTGAATAATTACCATGATAAAAATATTTAAGGAACAACTTTTATTAATAAAAATAATTTAAAACATTTGTAGAAAGAAAAATTTGCCTAATGGAAAAATTTCATAAGGTTCATGGCATTTAATGAACTTTACTAGTGTGTCATCTAACTCTTCTAAGTGGTAAGATCCCCCACCCCCTTTTGATGTTGTTCTATACGGTGCTTTCCAGTTCGATGCCAATTTTCATTCTTAAGGTGTATTTTTCATTAACAAGAGCTTTCTGAGAACTATATCATTGACTAGAATTTTTTTGACTTTGACTTTTTGGTTGTGCTATTTGGAGAGAACTTTCTGGTAAGTAGAAAGATGTATAAGGTATTTTCCTTTACGTTCCTCTTCTATGGATCACGAAATACTCGATCGTAATTTCTTTCGTCTTCGTAAATATCAGTTCTGAAGGTTAGAAGATTGATCTCAAGGAGGATAACCTCTTTCATGTCGTATGACAAAGAGTGTGGTTTTTTTTCCATTGGACTCTTGGGTGTTGATCTATAGGCCTAGAGGATGGATGGGAGGACTCCCATCATCTTTCCTTTCTATTTTCTAATTAGTCATTAATGCTGGAGATTAAAGTCTTATTTGTGATTTCGTTCTGACTATCGCACTTAGGGAAGATGATTAAAAATAATGGATACTGATCTCGTATTCCATATAGAAGAATATGAAGGTATCATTGTTAAATTGGGTCCGATTATTAGTTACCAAAGCTCTAGGGATTCTTCTGTAATATGGGTGACAGGTTCTGCCTCCACCCATTTAGTGAACAAATCGATAGCAGTTATTAGGTATTTTGATTACTAGGAGCTACAGGTAAAGGTCCCATGATTCCCATGACTTATTAAAAAGGGGGACAAGGACTCATGAGGAAATATCATTGGTTAAATACTTGATGATCAAAGAGAATACTGGACATTTAGCACACTTACAAATAAACTAAAGAGAATATTTTTTCATGTAAGGACACCAATGTTCATGAGAGATTGCCATGTAGGATAGTTATATTCTGCCTTCATGAGCTCTATAGCTTCATTTATGCATCTCGTTAAGGATTCCATCCACTTAATTTGGACCAACAAATTTGAGGAAAGGGCCCATAAAGGAACATCAATAAAGTTATCCTTCAAAGTTAAGGAAACCAACTGGATCTTCATTTTCGGTCTTTTTACCATCTGAGGATAGTTCGTTGTCTTTTAAAAAGGAAATGCTCGAGTCCATCAATGGCATTGATTGTAACATCTACATGATGCCTGGGGTCGACTCTAGTTCATCAATGTTGGGCCTATCTACATACTCTATCTTTATCGTTCTCTTTAGGTTGGTATCCATGGTTGGTGCCAAAATAGATACTGCATTAACATGGTTGTTATTATTTCTATTTAGTTTCTCGATGGTGGATGATCTGAATTTCTTGAGTAATCCTCTTGACTTATCTCTGTAAGAAAGAATTTTGGGATCTCTTACATGGTATTCCCTATTGAGTTGATTCGTGATTAGATAATATCATAATATACTTCTACATCGTTGGCTCCTATATTTATAGCCCATTGCAATCTATAAATCATAGTTTTATACTCGACCTCATTATTAGATCATTTGAACCCTATCCAAACTTTTTGTTCAATGAGACACCCCTAAAGTGTTCCAAAGACAATCCCCACACTGGTCCCATGCTCATTTGATGCCATGTCTATAAATAACTTATTCCATGTTGTTGATTAAATGTAATATTGGCGAGTGACTCCAAAAATTGAATTCGGATGCATCTCCTCCTTGTCTAGTGATAATGCAGAGAATTCGGTGGCGAAGTCATCTAGATTTTATCCCTTGATAAATATCCATGGTTTATATTTGATATCAAACAGTATAAGTTCTACAAAACACTTAATCATTCATTTGGACATATATGACTTATTGAGAACTTCGTAAGTGGATAAGTAAAAAGAATGACTATTAGTTTCATAGTTTCCTCGTGAATATCACTAATGCTATAACCATTTTCTTGATAGGATTTTTTTTTTCTTCCTCAAGGAAATTATAACTAACATAGTACATTGGTAGATCTATCCTGCAAGTGCACCAATGCCCCACTGCTCACATGTTATGAGACAGCTAAGTATAAATAGAGATCTTCTTTGATGGTAGGATTTGACAGCAAGGGAGGAGAAATCGAGTACCGTCATATTCCTTCCTATGGATATCACATTCCTTTGTTCGTTCTTCCCTAAAGAAAGGTTGGCATTTATCCAGTTGAGAGCGACAAACATCCCATTGAGTACCTAAACATCCCTCACCATGGTCGGATTTCTGATATCCTAGAGGGCAATGATATAGTCTGGATTTGCTTATATCCCTCTCTTTGTAACTAACAAAGACACACTTGTAGGTGTTTCAGCCACACTTTGTACTCTCTGAGGATCCTGAAAGTTTTGGCCACATCCTTGATATGATCGACCACCTATTTCCATTTGATAAGCATTTCTTCGATGTAGACCTCCATAGTTTCACCGATATTCTTCTTAAACATCTTGGTTATGAGTCTTTGATAAATGTTATGATGAATGACAGTTTCTCCTGATTTGGACTGAACAATAGTAGCTGATGGAATCATGAGTAGGCATCTATAAAATTAATACGCTAATGGTTTGTCGTTGATTCCTCAAGCTTATTAATCTGGGGTAGTAGAAAAATTCTTTTGGACAATGTTTGTCGAGGTCGTTAAAGTCGACGTACACCTTCCATTTTCCACTATACCTCTTAACCAAACCATTATTTTATATTCAATATGGAAATCTGGCTTCTCTGATGGAGACGGCATGGAGGAAATTATCAATTTCTCTTTCCACGGCTCCTACTTTTCTCTGGTATTAACTTTGTCATCTTCTATGTAATTGGTCGACAAGTTGGATTCGCGTGTAGTGGATGGTCGACAACGTCTATAAGATCGTAGGGATACCAGGAAAAGACATCTGCATTAGACCAGAAAAAGGGAATGAGTTACTCTATTTCTTCTTTACGAAATTCTGACCCGATCAAAAGAGTATTATTTTTTAGAAAGTGTAAGAGTATTCAGATACTCATTTGTGCCCTCATAAGTAGTTGTCTTATTATGATTTTCATAACCACTTTAGGTTCTTAATTTACGGATTTTGAAAAGTTAATCAAAGTTTCATATTTGAAGAATGGTTTTGATCATCCTCGTTATCTCACATATCACACTGTTGGATGAAAGGTATATTTAAGATTCCCTCACCCGCATCACGTGTTTTTTATTTAATTTCAAAACATCTTAGTAAAAACCTTTTGTGTGTGTAAAACTTGTGGATTTTCTATCTTAATCTTATTTATGGACATATTTTTGAAAATTCAAATGTGTAAAAAATCATGTGCGATACTGATTCAAATGGATTTGCAAATTTCCAAATCTAACTTATTTAATTGAATGTCTAAATTTTCTCAAACCAAACTTTAATTTTATTCAACCCTTGAACATGCATCTACGTGTCAAATCAAATCAATAACTTAAACCATGCAATGATTAAGCTGACAAACACAAATTTCAGAAGAAAAAAAAACTTTTGGGTAAAAACCTTTTTATTTCCACTATAATTTACAAAATACGGTTTACAGGGATTATAATGAAAATACAATTGACATACGAAATACCCGCATTTGTTAATTCGTATTCGTCAGCCCCGGAATACTGCAACACTCCCTATGACACGCAATCGATCAACCCACTACCTCCTGCAAGTGGTACCTATTGTCAGCCCAGTACCTTCCAAAGGCACCTAGTTCAGCAGCTTAAAATCCTTGTAAATATGTCTTGGGTTCCACAAAACAACTCACACAAAAGTAATTGGGATTGTGAATTGTAAAACAAAACCTTTGAACCCTTTAAATTGTTGCAGAAGAAAAACAAACACTCAAAAATATATTCAGTTAAAATTAGTGTTTCTCCACAAATAAAACCAGTAGTCAGACACCCTTTTCATAGCAGCATTTAATGCGGTGACATGTCAAACTGAAACTGATGTCGATCGAACGACAGACATTGTTGTTTGAACGATATAGCATCTCATTTGAATGAGATACTCTGTCGTTTGAACGACAGAGACAGTGATCCCATTAAAACTTTAGTATTTGAAAAAAGTTGAAAACCTCAAAACTAAAACTTGATACGGGATCAGAAAATGATTTATCAAAAACTTTTATAAGAAAATGTTTTTGAAACAAAAAAACTAATTCTATAAAACCATTTATAAAAATTTCAAAAACCATTTTTCATAAAAAAAATATCCCAACACTTTTAATGTGAAATGTAAATGGAACTTAAACATAATTTTACCAAATTCATCATTGTTGGGCTTGAATGTTAAAGTCTTCTTGAAATCCGGATTCGTCTTTTGTAGATGTAAGCTTATCAATCCTTTGATGACTTGTGGTGGTGTACGACATAATTGATTGGGACGGACAACGTCCTTACAAATCTCCCCCTATGACTATGCTGGTACAAAATAAAAATATCTAAATCATCAATTAAAATTGACCTATACAA
The DNA here is from genome assembly GCA_949130495.1 of Sambucus nigra. NCBI lineage: Eukaryota > Viridiplantae > Streptophyta > Magnoliopsida > Dipsacales > Adoxaceae > Sambucus > Sambucus nigra. Next base: position 211,627,902 of record OX422213.1, on the reverse strand, counting down.
ATCTACCCTCCCAAAAAATCAAATGTGGAAAGATAAACTGGCAAGTCTTCAAACTTTGCTTCAACAATCAACTTCTCAAAACTTCAAGCTTTTGTTATCAGGGTGTGCAATATAATGATCTTCAATTGTACCTACACACACGAGACAAAGCAAATACCTCGTGACGTAACGAGGTATTTGCGTCAACGAGTCTTCAGACTTTTCTTAAACAATCAACTTTTCAAAACTTCAAGCTTTTCTCATCAGGGTGTGCAATATAATTATCTTCAATTGTACCTACACACACGAGACAAAGAAAATACCTCGTGACGTATCGAGTTTCAAGTGATATAAAACATAAACATGAAAGCATAATCAATTCTCCCCCCCCCCCCATACATAAACTCCCCCATAAAGTCATAATTCGTTCTCCCCCTTTTTGTTTATCCGAAATAGACAAGGAAAATAATAAAAAATATAAATTAAATCGGGATGTCACGGTAAACCACGACAAAAAAACTATTGTTGATTTTTTAGATTTTTATGCAAAAATGCAAAAACGATGTTACAAAAATCACACACCATGAATTTTCACTAAGACAACCAAATCATGGATACGGAATGAATAGGTGTGAACAAATTCGATAGGAAAATAGACTCAATCATGACGGGTGCAAGATGCATAAGTGTACTCCTAACAAATGAACATCAAAATAGTCCTTAGGTGTAAAATCGTTGAATTTAGATGATATCGTCTTAATGATATCAACAAATCAAAGTATAAATGATTTTCGCACCATTAATGTCCAGAACTATGTAATGCTTTTTCATGACTTTCAAGGACGTGAAAACCGTTGTAAATTCCATCCAAACTCCCTCATTAGAAGATAATTATTTTTATTTTTCTTATGAGGTGATGAAACTAAAACCTATTGGCCCATTTTTGGCATATATTTCTTTTTATTGCCTTTTAATTTTTTTGGGCTCTTTTAAACCTCACTGGACCCTGGATAATTTTCAATTCCTCAATTTTTTAGGTCCATTTAAATGGTGGCTTTATCGCAAAGGAAAAAATGAAATACCCTTTGCATCCCTTTTTCGTTCTCGAAATAAATCACATAAACTCACAAACGATTTATAACATGCACTATTTACTTGTCAAGTTTTATCGCATTTAGTTCGTTGTATAGACAGAATTGAGATGGAAACACTCAATCAACATGTGAAAGACAAGTACAAAAGTCAAACAAATCCGTGCATGTGTGCAAAAAAGGACAAATGAGTCAAACATGTAGGTAGCACCACTATATATCATCTCAAAGACTCCAATCTTTGTAAAGCACGTGAAAGACACAACATATTGTCTCAAAACACTATCAAATAGTCACATGGATAAATGGAGTGAAATTGTGACTCGATCATCCTAAGTGTCCATTCATATATGGTGTAAACAAAATACAAAACTCTTTTTGGATTTTTCAAAAATTTTATCAAAAAAATGAAAATCTTGTTGTATTTTTTTAACACTGTTAAGAATCAACCTAGTAGTACCAAAAAATATAGTAATATGAACCAGAGGACTGTAAACAAAAGAGGCAAAATTCTCCAAGGGTCGCTCGAACGAAGCGCCGTGTCGTTTTAACGACAAGGGTTCTCGCGAGAAGCATATTCGCGCGACATCAAATATCGCTTGAACGAGAAATCCTCTCATTTGAATCGAAAAAAAATATTTTTCAAAGATTTCCCAGAATGTCATGCAATTTTGTCCAATGAAAAAATTTCGTGAAAACAGTTCTTGGAATGGGCAAACAGATCCAAAACAGTGCTAAAATAGTAGTAAAAATAAGAAAATAATGTAAACTACAAAATGATACATACTAGCAATAGGCAAAAAATGTAATCATGTAAATCAACCTATGCTAGCAAAAAGTCTAAACCTCATCCAGTAGGTGTGGGGGAGTTTTCCAAAGATGGCAACATCCTATGAAAAACTTCCAATAAATCATGTGAGGCTTTGACCAAAAACTTTACTTGCTCTCGAATATATGCAAACTCTCTATCATTATCTGCAAGCATAGTATCATGGGTGGGTGCATGTGTGCGAACATGTGTAGAAGCAAAGCATGACACATTACCCAACTTAAAACAAAACTCCCTAAGGTGTCCTTTCTTTTTGCAATGGGAGCAAACATAAACTGGCCTATGTACACCTCTTTCAAAATGTCTCCTACGCTCTCACCTAACAGGTATAGGATGCCTAGGTGGGTCGGGTCGAGAGTCATGTGGATCTAACACTAAAGTAGAAACCGGCTCGGGTGTAACAAAATAAGTGGATGCATCGTCATGACTTATTCATATACTCTCACCACTACCCAAAATGGGATTAAGAACCATCTTTGCAACCTTCTTATATGCTTTCTCTAAAGGGACTTTGACCTCCCAGGCACATTCGACATCACTCTCGAGTTGGGATACACGTGTCATCAGACTAGACAATGTGTTAATCAAGTCACACTTTTACCTCCTTAAACCTTCTTTCTCTCTCTCCAATACTAAAACCCGATGACATAAATCCCGATTATACTTATTTTTTTTCAAGGTCTCCGTGTACAAATCTCTAAAATCTTTTTTGGATCTCACTTTCATCTATACTCTCAAACTCACTCTCACCTCCATTATAAACACTCAACTCATCACCGTCGCTCTCGTGTACATAATCATCGTGGGAAAAAAAGGGGTGTTCTCACACGACTCAAAAAATATATACACTTCCCATGTGCTAAACCTTTATCGAACTCATCTCCCTCACTCTCACTAAGAGTGGCACGCATAGCTACATTCTTCCCTTTTCTCCTTATCTTAGTAGGACACTCAAATGCTCTATGTCATTTGCATTTACACTAAAAACAAGTCATATCATCTAATTCTTCGTCACTCTCTTCTTCTTTATCACCCTCTCTCTCTTTTTCACTTCCCTCTTTGGCCTTTTCTTTCCTTTTATTTTCCTTAAAAGAATTTTTATTAGAAAAATTCTTTTTGTTCATTTTGAGAAACTTTTTAAAAAATTTACAAACAAGGCCACATCATCAATACTAAACTCTCCCTCAGAATTAGACTCATAAACTCTCTCTTTATCTTTCTTCCTAACTTGAGTCTTTAAATCAACGCCTCTATCCTTAGCCTTAATGGTTTGGGGAAATATGTCTATCTCATAAGTTTGTATGTCTCCTACGAGCTGTTTTAACTTAAGTGAGTTTAACTTTCCTAATGAATTCAAAACAGTGACTTTAGGAATAAAATATTTCGGGAGAGATCTCAAAATCTTTTTAATGACACGCGTGTTGTCAATTGGCTCACCTAAATGAAAAATTGAGTTAAAAATGTCCGACAAACGTGCATAAAACTCATCAAAACGTTCGGACTCAGATATGGTGATAGCCTCAAACTGGGTGGCCAAATCTTGTAACTTTGAATCTTTAACCACGTTCCTACCCTCATGTGTCAATTGGAGGACATCACGTGACTCTTTAGACGTGGTGCACGTCATAATTCGACGGAACTCATCGGGGGCGACGACTCCAGAAATAGCACTCAAACCACATGAATTAAAATTAGATATTTTAAATTCATCTTCAGTCCAATCCGACACGGGTTTCATAGAGGTGATATTATTAGCAGTGAGAGTGGGACGAGTCCACCCTCTTTCACAAATCAACCAAACACGTTTGGAAATGGCTTTTAAATGTGATTTCATACGGGCTTTCCAATAGGCATAATTGGACCCATCAAAAATAGGCATTCGATTATATAAGTGATCCATCGATAAGTTGCAATTTTTCACAAAATAGATTTTTCAAAAAAATCAATATCACACAATTTATGCGGAAAATAGTAATACGCGATAAATTAATGCAACCTGTTCTGATACCAATTTGTAAAAAATCATGGGCGATAATGATTCAAATGGATTCGCAAATTTCTAAATCAAACTTATTTAATTGAATGTCTAAATTTTCTTAAACCAAACTTCAATTTTATTCAGCCCCTAAACATGCATCTACGTGTCAAATCACAGATTTCAGGAAAAAAACTCTTTCGGGTAAAAATCTTTTTATTTCCACTATAATTTGTAAAAGACGGTTTACATGGATTATAATGAAAATACAATTGACATATGAAATTCCCGCAGCTGTCGATTCGTAGTCGCCAGCCGAGGAACACCGCAGCACTCCCTATGACACCCAGTCGATCAACCCAGTACCTCCTGCAAGTGGTACCTATTGTCAGCCCAGTACCTTCCAAAGGCACCTAGTTCAGTCGCTTAAAATCCCAACAAATATGTCTTCGGTTCCACAAAACAACTTACACAAAAGTAATTGGGATTGTGAATTGTAAAAAAAAAATCTTTGAACCCTTTAAATTGTTGGAGAAGAAAAACAAACACTAAAAAATATATACTGTTAAAAACAATGTTTCTCCAAGAATAACACGAGTAATCTGACACCTTTTTTATATAAGCATTTATGGCAGTGACATGTCAAACTATAATTGATGTCGTTCGAACGACATACGCTGTCATTTCAACGAAATACATTGTCATTTAAATGACAGAGACGGTGATCTCATTAAAACTTCAATCTTTGAAAAAAGTTGGAAACCTCAAAACTAAAACTTGAGACGGGATCAGAAAATGATTTATCAAAAACTTTTATAAGAAAATGTTTTTGAAAAAAAAAACTAATTTTATAAAACCATTTATAAAAATTTAAAAAACCATTTTTCATAAAAAATATCCCAACACTTTTAATGTGAAATGTAAATGGAATTTAAACATAAATTTACCAAGTTCATACTTGTTGGGCTTGAATGTTGAAGCCTTCTTGAAATTCGGATTCATCTTTTGTAGATGTAAGCTTCTTAATCCTTTGATGACTTGTAGCGGTATATGACATAATTAATTGTGATAGACAATGTCCTTACAAAAAGATAAGCAAAATTGAGAAAAAGCTATCAGTTTGACTACAACGATGTTCTGCCTCACTAAAGAGAAAATAATGTGTTTCCTTTGGAAAACTCTCTGTCTTTTGGTGCGAGCAGAATTATCGCTGAAACGTCGTCGCAATAACATTTTTCGCTGCAGTGATACTTCATTCACTGGATGCCAATCTCTTTGAAGGTTCCTTAAAAAAATTCTGGAAATTCCCATGACTTAACATCGCTAGAGGTTCGCTATAGCGAGGATTTTCCTTCCTACAGCAACACATACAAATCCATGAATCTTCTTTAAATATCTTTAAGGATCTTCTAGATTTTTGTGCTAAAAGTACCTGTTTGGCTACTGATTGGACTTCCTAGCCCCCAATTACTCTTTCACACATGATTTGTGTAAGAGATGTGTCCTTTGGATTTTTTTAGTATTGGTTAAACCCATTTCTGTGATTTTCCTTATTTAAACATTCAATGCTCTTCATTTCAAAACAACCTCTCAAATCTTTCAAAAGCAAAATCCCCAGAGAGCTCTTTTTATGCATTTTTTCTTCTTATTTTCTAATAATATAAGAACACTCTTGTGAAAAATAATGAACCCATCTTCAAAATCCAATTCATCTTTTTCTTATTTTCTTGTTTGCATTTAATCACCTCGCTTTTTAGAGGTTCATTAATATAAAAGAAGATGAATCATTTTACTAAGAACTCATTTTGAAAAAACAAACTTTATATACATTTTGGGTCTTTCTCCTAATAAGAAGTATTGTAATACTTGAGGTTTTTTTTGTCCAAATCATTTGTGATCTCCCAAGTTTGAAGATGAAGTCTTGTGCAACATTGTTGATGGGTGTCAAGACATAAGAACTGTTGATATCTTCCATCAAAGGATAGTATTTTACATATTATAATAAATTGATGGAAAACGTGTAAGGTGCGAGTTATCTTAGAAGGAGTGTTAGCCGTTAGTCCCCTCTATAAATATTTACCAAATTTTTAATGAGATTTTTGCATTGGTCTAAAGTTTTTCCCATTAGTGCATTTTTGTTCTCGTATATCTCTTGTTGTCCTCTCATTTACATCTTCTGTATATTTTTATGATCTATACGCTTAAACAAGATAAAACTTGATTTGGTTAATTAAATTTTTGGTAAATATTTGAAAATAGACTTTTAAGTGTGCAAAATAATTTTTAGTGGGTGTCCCTTTCAGTACGTAATATGCACTCTTAGGATGAATCTTGAGGAACTGTGGTCATATCCTCCACTACACGTTGGACGAAGCCCAGTCTGATTTTTCCGACCCCCGATTGAATGGCCTTTGGTTGCTAATTGGGATAGTTGTCCTCTAAATCATCATTATTATGACTTTTTTTGGACTGATTTTGACTGGTCTTCATGGAAGCTACATAGTAATTGTAGGTCTCCTCTTCATCTCCCCTGATCTCCGCGACGCCTTAATCGCTTAGAAACTGGAAATTTTAGTGAAGAGATTAAGGTAATACCCTCATGGTATGGATCCATATTGGTCCGACCTTAATAGGAACTTTAATCTTACCCAGTGGGGTCACCACATTTCCATTAAAATCGATCAATGTTCCCCTTTGATGTCCAAATCCTAAATAGTATAGAAAATTTTATGCATCAAATGTTTGTATGTGATCTCCAAAGAGCTCCCCTGATCAACTAGTATCCCTTAACATTGAAATTGGCTAGCTGAAAGTTCAAAATCAAAGCTTCTTTATAAGGCAAGTTTATACCGACTAGATCTTCATCTGTGAACATAATGTCTGGGTCAAAATAACTGTCTTTGCGTTCCCGCTTAGATAGAACATACATAGACACCTTCACTTGGAATGCCTCTTAGATGTAAGATACAATCTTCACTCTTTCCATGAGCTTATTTTCAGTACAGTATGAGGATCCTTATAGTTGTGAATGGCCATGTAATGCCCCGGCCTGGATTTATGGGTTACCCGTGAGTCAACTCAATCCGAATCGGACGTTAAGTGTGAAGTGCAATGAAACAACCTAAATAACATTGCTAGTCCAGTTTTATTTTAGTTAACGTTTCACTTGTTATCATGAAATTCCAATTTCAGGATAAACTACGTGTGGGACCCAATGGGAGCATCCCAAACTTCAAGTAAATAGATCTTGCTAACGTAAAATAAATAAAGTACACTTACTAGAATAGCGCCCTCAAAATACAAACCCGCACCCAACCTGTCGTAACAAAGCGAGGGTGTGAGCTTATGCCCAGTGGGAATATACAAGTAGTATATATACGAATTGGCATAAAGGAAATACTCACATGCTACAAAACATTCATGAGAATATATATATATGTATCTACATATGTATACCTTTGAAAACATATATTGAATGAATTAATCGTTTTACTTTCGAAAACCATGCTAGCCCAAATTAATTTACCTTAATCTTATAAAATACTTTCTTGTATTATACTTAGCCTTTTTCATGCTACTTGACACACCCGGTCCAACACTTGAAACCATTATACTTGACTTACCCAAATACATTCATTTACCAAAATTACTCCTTTTAACTCATTGACACACTTTAGTATTTTCATTGAAAATTGCCATTTCAACTCATGCATTTATCCTGTTAGAAAATACTTATTTGTACTTGAAAACCTTTTCAATAATTACATATGAAATTGGGGGTTTAACAACTTGGTTGCTTAATCAGCCATTTATCCACTTACTTTACCCAATTTTACCCTATCTTATGGGCATTAATAGGTTTACGCATTTACTTGTCCATTTACCTTTACTCGAATATTTATTCATCCATTCAAGTTAGATTGTATTAACACATTACCACAAAAACCATTTCTTGATATGTTCCATATTTACTTTATCTTTTTTCTTGGAATCTTCCAATTTACCGCATACTTACACGGGCTCCAAAACGACAGCTATGCGCTGGCCAGTGGTTTAGGGCTTTTCACCCAAGGGCTCTGGACCCTTCTTACTATATCCCGATGCCATCCGTGTTCCGTTCATATGTTTTAACATTTTACAAATATCCACATTATGCCATTTCCTTACCTTTACCCGGCCGAAGACAAAACCCGGACTTAGCCATCCTTTTCTTTTTCCATTAACGCTTGAAAAATTGTTTCTTATCTTCTTTAAGTCCCTTATCCACATGCACGTAACTTATATTAAAATCTTTCACGTTTTAGGACTTAATTTTTTTCACACACATTAGTGTAAAGGCATTCATTAAAATTTTTATTCCAAAAAAATGTTCCACTTTAAGTAAATTACCAATTTACCCTTTATTTGCCAAACTTTCAATTTCGTCCTTAACAAGTGTATTTTGTTTTCTCAAAATGGTTATTAAGTTTCCAACTTAACATTTAAAATACTTTAGCCATTTTGACACTTGATTAATATCACCCATTTTCTCAACTTTCACACGTGTTAGTTTAACACCCTGGACACACAAAATAACACCCTTTACATTTTAAGCTCCAAATTTCGGTTTGTTTCATTTCATCTAACTCGAACAATGCCTATTTATTCATAAAGTCTCCATTTGCAAAAAACTTAAAATTATTATTTCATAAATATTTTGACAACATTAACATCATTCCACGTCTTTATATCATAAAGATGCCCATTATGTTCTTATACTAGACATACCTAAAAACAACATTTTCTCACAATTTTATTCCCAAAAATTCTTTATTATTTCTTTTTGCAAGAAATACACAAAGATGACATTTCTAACATTTTTATCCCATACAAATTTTTATTATTTCTTTCTTAATAGAAATACACCAAATAACATTTTTATTTCCATAAAAATGTCTATTTTCAGTTTTATTAGAAAATATTCACAACTAATATTTTCTTACTTTTGTATTCCCATAAAAATGTCTATATTCAGTTTTATTAGAAAATATATACAACTAATATTTTCTTACATTTTTATTCCCATAAAAATGTTTAATTTCAGTTTTATTAGAAAGTATAGACAACTAATATTTTCAACACATTTTTATTCCATAAAAATGTCTACTTTCAAATTTATTAACCAATAACAATATGGTTACAATAACAATATGGTTACACTATTCATCAAATAGAGTCTCAATACCATAAGAGTAGTTTACCCTCCTAAATGTTCCTCAAAGTGGTGGTGGTGGTGGTGAAGGTGGTAGGCTCACCCACCTCCAAAGGTGGGCTTAAAGGGAGCCACAAAATCTCCACTAGAGTCCTTCATGGAAGCTCCATAAAAGCCCTCTACAAAACCCCTAATAAAACTTACCCATTATCTTTCTCCAAGACCTCATCCTCAAACCCCCATAAAAACTCTTAAAACAGTTTGGTATTTTCAGATATTCATTTTGTTAACAGTGGAAGAGTGTTTATATTTAGTGGTGTGGGTGTAGGGGTTTCACTAGAAGGAAACTGGGAAATAACAGATTGAGGACGGGGGAAGATATTTTCGTGGGTGTTTGACAGTGGGGTTTACACCTCATGTCTCTCTCTTATACAAATATTCGAAAACCCTAAGCCTCACCTCGATTCCCTAGGTTCAATATCGACCCTCCAAAATTGATCCATGGTTCCAATCGTGACACGATTAGAGTAATGCACATAATTATTATGCATCTTTCTTTAAGATAGGATTTGTATAAACCTAAATGTTTTCATTCATCTACACGAACCACAGAAAACCCACGATTTAATACCATATATTCTTCTCCTTCATCAAGTAGCCTGACTTGAAAATACTGGGCAACGAATGGAAGGATGATAGTACGCGTAAGGGGTTGGAATTTTTTAACGTCATTCGAGCGATGGGGTATCTCGCTTGAACGACTGTAACGTCATTTGAGCGACGATGAATGTCGCTTGAGCTACCTGTTAACCTTTCACCTCTTACATCCCCTCTTTCTAGACTTATAGCTTCACTCTTTTACAGTTCGTTCCACCTGTATACCTGTGATATCAAAAAATATCACAATAAAGGATTTATGAAGAACAATCACAATCAAACAAGAAAACGTGTAATCACACACAACATAACTATGTATGTGGTTCGAAAACTTTCCTACATCCACGGAGAGGTTTACTATTAAGTCTCTCTCAAGATGCTTCTTTTACATGCCCCTATTCCCCTAGGCAGGGGTTACAATTTATAGATGTAGAATTTTAGTTCTTAAAGTAACTCCATGATGTCCATGATGATCCATAAATCCCTTGAATATCTCCACAAGATTATAGGGTATTGACTTGGTTTTGGGGCACTGTGGACTGCACATACTCGTAGCTTATTCCAATAATTTAGGTCGGACATCTTTCTAGATTTTTTGGGCTAGGTCGGCTACTCCCATGGGCTAAGAATAAAATTGGTCCCCATAATTGCCCCTAAAATCTTTGGGCCATTGTTTGGGTCGATGAATTTTAAATGAGGCAAAGAGCGTAGCACCGTCAGTAGTGGTATTCTTGTAATTTGTTGAAACATGAGGGGCATACTCATCTTTCTGTAAGATATTGAAGCGCCAAATCTTTCTTGAGAAGTGTAAAACATCATTTGAGTATTTGAAAGTGGTTTGTCAAAAACTTAACCACCAGTTCATCGTCTTTGGTCATTTTTGTGCATACTATGTTCTCAGGCTTCATTCTTTACTCTCGCTCTTCAAAAGTAAGACTTTCTCAACTTTCCAAGCCTCATTTGTGTCTCATAAGTTCCAAATTTTTTCTTCTTCTAGTTTTTGTCTTCTGTGAATCGTTCTTTTACTGTAGTTGGGTTTTTGTGTTTTTTCTCATGGCGATGCTTGATAATAATTCTTTGCTTGAGTTTAGAAAATGCTACAATATTCCTGATTGGGTAGAGATAGAGTTTACTTCAGTCCCAAAAAATGTTCGCGATCTAGAAGATGGTCACTGGATTCACATTCTGTTGGTTTCCCAAGGGGGTTTAACGTTTCCCCCTAACCCATTATTTTTACATTTTTTCCAATACTTCAACATAGTTCCGGCCCAACTCCAAATGTGTGGAAGATTGTTAATGGAGTTCATAGGATAAACCAGCTCTATGGTTCCCACTTAGGATTAGCTGAGATTTGCTATTGTTATACTTTCTCTCGCACCAGTGGGAAAGTCCTAATAGGGTGTTAGTATTAAATCTACCTGATTTCCATAAAGACTATTGGTCTGAAGGTTTCATTACTAGATATTGGTAATATCCTCCCCAATCAGGGGCTATAAGGTACATGGAACCTAGGATCCCTACATTTAAGGAGAGATACATAGGTTATTATCACCATCTCTGTTTTATTATTTATTTTCCTGATTCTGTGCACTTTCCTTCTGATATTTCCTTTTTTTTCTTTGAATGCAAAAGCCAAGAATCAAGAACCTGCTCCTCACGAGATCTAAGTTGCTGAACTTTTAAAACCTTAGAGGATAAGGGACATTATTACAGAAGGGTAACATCCTCGATCTGCTGCATTATTGATGGGATATATGAATATTATTTCCATCTTTATTGCTCATCCAGTAGATAGAATCCCTCATCTAGACATTCCATAAGAAGGCATTGGGGGTACTTATTAACCCATTGAGGTAAAGTATGAGGAATAAAGTAGATCGGGAGAGGATCTGGTAGAAGGCGACTAGGAATGAAGTGGTAAAAATGAGATCAGCGAGGAAGAGTCTAGCAAAAAAAGTCCAGCGATGAAGAGATGGCCCTCTAAGGAGAAGAAACTTGATCCAGGATGATGATGATGATGATATGATGTCCAACAGGATGAAGTTCCTTAAGCAGAAGGTTGGAGACTCCATTGGTAGTTCCAAGGTAGTGGTTCAGGAGAAGGACGTTGAGAGAAATAATATAGAAGACGAGGAGAAGCGAGAGAGAGAGAGAGAGTAGAGAGAAATAAAGAGGGAGAAAAGAGAATGACACAGGCATCAAATGCCTCGACGGTTCCCTTTGTTGTTGCTATTGAGAAGGCCTTAGTGTCTACTACTCCTTAACTTGCCCCTTTGTTGCTGGAGAATGCAATGATCGCTGCCAACCGAGAGCTCTCATCGAGCATAGGGGGAGACCATTTAACCCTTAAATCTTCGCTCAAGGGCTTGATTTGATAAGTACTCATTTCTCTATACTTATTTGTTCTCTATTTTCCTTTAACATCTTATGTTTAACCCGTGTTCTTTCTATTTTGTAGTTTGTCTCCGATTATACTGTGTTGCTCCATGGTCGAGCTGAGTTGTCGATGAGAAACTCAGAGCTGGACGAAGCTTTATAGTCTTTCGATAAGTCTTTGGTTGATACGAAGGTTGCCTTTGACAATGAGAGGGAAAATTCTGCTGAGGAGTTATCTGACCTCTGAGAAACCTACAATGTCGTGGTTGCAGATAAACTGGCAGTGGCAGAGGCAAATAAAGGGTTAGTCGTAAAGGTGGAGTAGCTGGAGGGGGAAGCATCGACCGTTCAAGAGGATGGGTGTAATGAAGGTTAGGAGGCGGCTTACGATGACGCCGAGTTTCAAATTGCTTATCTCCAATGAGAATTCTTTAAAAAGGGATGGGATCAAGCCTTGACTACTGTTGGGGTTACTACTGACTCCCCTCTTTTCTCCCAGCATCATCCCGACCGTAATACTATTGAGGTATCTCCATCTGCCCAATCTGATGCTCAGGATGGATTGAAGCCCATTACTCTTACTGTGGGAGGTGCATCGATCAACCTAGAGGGGATCATTGTTTCAACTGGAGGAGCTGCCTTAGGTGCTGGGGGAGGTGAGGTCGCCGTCGACTAGGCTACTGACAAGAGGAAGGGGCCTTCTACGGCTGACCAGGTTGAGGCCTCTTAGGAATTTAGGCTCTGTTCTTGTTTTGTTCATTTATTATACTTTTTCTTCTTCCCTTTATTTGTATTGGTCTGTGCCTTTTGATTAAATGAAAATCAATATTTTTGTTTCATTACTGATTCTTACTACCTTTGTTGCTTGTTTGGTTAGTTATAGCACATTGATTTAGATGATTATATTCCTGCTAACTCCCATCTAGGCTAGATTCTTAGTCCGAACATAAGCGCTCAAGTGCACCTAGCTTTTGTAAAGATCTGTAAATCCCTCCGGGCAAGAAATCGAGATTATAAATATTAATATGAGGTTATCGCTAAGATCAAAGATAGGCTCGAGGAGATGGAGGGAATTGGTGCCTCTGTGCAGGAGGAGATGGACGCCTTGAAAGAAAAACTTTTGGATGCATCTGAAATCAACCAGGTAAGGGAGTTATTGTAGAGAGAGAATGATGCTTTGAGAATGGAAATTGCTTGTCTCAAAGAAAACACTCCATCTGGTCCTCCTTTGGTACTGTAAGGATCCTCCTAATCATCTGTTATAATTTCTCAAACTGATAATCAAGCTTCCACGAGCGAGATTATCGAGCTAAAATGAGACATTAGGTGAGCTTATATGATTGCCACGGGTATCCAGAGAGATGTTACTCGATTAAGACACTTATTTCGAAAGGATCCTCATCAGGTCTGGACACATAGTTACGACCAAGGTTGGACAGATGCCTCGGCAAGACTGAAAGAGGTCGAAAACTTTGCTTTTGCTAGGAGATGGATGAAAGTTCTTAAGGAATTAAAATTTCCAAAGGAGTCCTCCATATGGTATAAGTATCAGACTATTCGCTAATCTGCTATGCAAAATCCCTTCTCGAAGGATGACCGTTGGATCCCAATAGATGCTATTCATGCGCAACTTATAGAGCCATGCCCAGAGGGTATTGAATAAGACTTAGTTTCTCATACTAATGATGGTCGTAGATCTCAAGTAGAGGATGACCTTGCTCGTCATGCTGGGCCATCGTAGGTCTTTAAGTATTTCTTGGTCTTTTGATGTAAATGTAATCATATGATTCTTAATGACAAATACAATCGATTATTTATGTCTTGAGCATTTGCTGACTAAACATGTGTTAACCTTATTTGTTGATTGCTTGACATCAGTGTTTGACCAAAAAGGTACTTGATGGATCTGATCATAGTACAAAAACTTTTAATCATTTTGGGCTTTTTAAACGACTAATTAATGTTGAGTTTTTATTATCTCGTGTTTGAACATTATCCCAGTACAATATGCCATAGCTATATCATTCCATCCACTTTACCTTTTAGGTTATTTCATCACACTTCTTTAGGCCTAAGTAGGGTGATGGAAAGAATGTACCTGGTTAATGGGACATCCGCCCGAACAAGATTTTTTAACCAACCTAAGTTGGCGACCAACCTTGGGTTATCTTTATTACCCAAGGATAACTTGTAGGTCTTTTATTATTGCCGGAGAAACTCAAGAGGACAAATGTGTTTTCAACAAAGACCTGAGGAAGGTTAATTGTAAGCCTTGCTTCATATATTTTAGCTTTGAATGGCATAAGTATAGCACACTATTATAACCATAGAAGCTTTATTCCTTGACTAGAGTAAGTTGATCACCTTACAGTAATCCTGAAACTTTGTTATGTCTTGAGGGGAGCATACTTCATATAAAAGATGCGTATTGATGTTCGGTCAAGAGATATTAAACAACCGAGATCTTTAGAATGCGCGAGCAAATCAACCTTTATTGATAAAAATGATAAATAAAAGGCAACATTAGTTGGTAAATGAAAATTCGCCTATACTAATGAAGCTGAAAAATAAAAGATATAGAAATCTAAAAGTAGAACTTCTTAATGTTGGTTGCATGCTAGGCCCTTGATATCTCCCTGCCCTCCATGTATCCAAGTGATATGCTCCCTGTAGGTCGTCCCTTATTATCTTGAAAGGTCTGTCACAATTCAATCCTAATTTGTCGTCTGATGGTCATACAACACTGCCGAGGACTTTCCTCAGGATGTAATCCACTATTAAAAAATTTCTCGGATTGACTTTTTGGTTGTATTATTTGGCTAGTTGTTGTGTTAAGATGCTAACTTAACTAGTGCCACTTCTCGTCACCCATCATCTAAGTCAAGTTCAGTGAGTAATGCTCCATCGTTGAGGCTTTGGTCGACCAAGGTGGTCCTTATAGTAGGGAGTCCTGCTTCCAATGGGATGATTGCCTCCATTCCATAGGTGAGCAGGAAGGGGTTTTCTCTTATTGCTCTCCTGGGAGTTGTACGATAAGCCCATAAAATATGGGGAAGTTCATCTACCCAGGTACCTTTGGTTCTTTTCAATCGTTTTTTTAGTCCGGTGATCATTGTATTATTAGAAGCTTCAGCTTACCCGTTGTCTATGGATATGCTACAAAGCTAAAGTGGTGCTTGATGCCATATTCATCGCAAAAGCCTTGAAAGAATCCACTTTTAAACTACGTGTCATTTCAGTAATGATCGTTCTTGGTGTCCCAAAGAGGGTGATGATGTTCTTCCATATGAACCTCGATATATCAAAGTCTTTGATGTTTGCAAGTAGTTTTGCCTCTACCCATTTGGTGAAGTAGTCAATGTCTACCAATAGATACTTGCAATTTCCAAATGCGGTAGGCAAAGGCCCTACAATATCCAACCCCACTGGGCGAAAGGCCATGGACTGGTCAATGACTTGAGGTTGCTATCTGGTTAGTGGACCATAGGGGAGTGCTTCTGGCACTTTTCACACTTACGAATGTAAATTCCAACATCCTTCTGCATGTACGACCACAGTATCCTTATTTGATCGCTCAAAAAGCCAATGATCTTCCTCCCATATGACTCCGACAAAGACCTTCATGAAGTTCACTAAGAACCTGCTTGACATCTTCTGGGTGAAGGCACTAGAGGTATGGGCCAGTAAAATATTTTATATAGAGTTTCCCCTAAGGAGATAAGTGAAAGCGAGTAGCCTTGACTCTTATCTCGTGCGTCTATCTCTTATCGCCTGGCAGTGTGTCGCTCCGTAGATAAGTCATGATGGGATCTATCCAATTGGGTGCCTTTTCTATGTGTAGGACTTACTCAGCTACGACTGAGTTGTTGATGCTTGGTTGGGAGAGGAATTCTTTTTGAATAGTTATCCTTTAAGTCAGAGTCAATGGTAGATCTTTGGGCTTATAAGGCGTCGGCATGACTGTTCTTCCCCCTAGGGAAGTGTTGAACATCAATTCTATCAAACTTTGCCATAAGTCCCCTTTCAACAGGGAGGTAAGCTGACATCCTATCATTTTTGGTGTTGAAGTCTCCACTTATCTGCTTGGACACTGGATTTGAATCTTCAAATACCCAAAGGCATTTTACCCCTAGCAGTCGTTATTTGCGCAGGCCGACGAAAAGAGATTCATATTATGCTTCATTATTGGAGGCTTAAAATCCTAGCTTGATCCCTTGTTCGAGCATAATTTTATCTGATGTAACCAAAATAATGCCTATTTCTTCCCCCTGGAGTTGGAGGCTCCATCAACGTAAAGGGTCCAGTCGAAGGATTTTGCTTCCTCTTCTGTTGGTTGCTCAATTTTTAACTGGACAATAGGTTGGTTCCCTATGAACTCAATAATAAAATCTGCTAGAATTGTGCCCTTAATTGGTGCTCTTGGTTAAAAGTGGATATCGAACCTTCCAAGCTCTACTGACCACTTTGACAGTTGACCGGAGAGATCAACTATCCTTAGAACAGATTTGAGGGGATGTGAGGTGATCACAATGATGGAATAAGCCTCAAAGTAATGCTTCAGCTTCCTCGAGGCTACCATTAAGGCATAGGCGATCTTCTCTAGGGGAAAATAATGTTGCTCGAAATCCAAAAACATCTTGCTTGCATAGTAGACCGGGTGTTGGCCTCTATCCTGCTCGTATACCAAGGTGGATCTCACAACATGGTCTGACACAATAAGGTAAAGATACAAGGGACTTCCTTCGCTTAGAATCACCAGTAAGGGTGGATTACTGAGGTAAAACTTGAGTTATTCCAGGGATTTAGAGCAGTCGTCGTTCCATACTAGGCCCTTATCTTTATTCAGCATTTGGAAGAACAGTCGACAGTGCTCCGAAGACTTATAGATGAAGCTTTTGAGTGAGGCTAGCATATCAGTAAGATTCTGGACAACTCTAATTATCTGAGGGGGTTGGACTTTTTGATGGCGTCGATCTGATCAGGGTTTTCTTCAATCCCACTCTTACTGACCATATATCCTAGGAACTTTCCTAACTGGACATCGAACGAACACTTTCTAGAGTTAAGTTTCATTAGATATTTCATGAGGATCTTAAAGGTTCCTTCTAGGTCTAAGATATGGTCTCCCTTGAGTTTACTTTTGACGAGCATGTCATAGGTGTATACTTCCATTGTTTCTCCCATTTTCTTGTTGAACATCCTGGTGACTAGTCATTGATAAGTCGCTCCTGCATTCTTGTGGCCGAACGACATGAATTTGTAATAATATAACCCAATAGGAGTTATAAAGGGGGTCTCATCTTGGTATAGATCATAAAGTGGGATTTGGTGATCTCCAAAGTAAGCATCCAGAAAGCTCATTCTTTTGTAAATTGCAATAGTGTCGACCAACTGATCTATCTTTGGTAGAGGAAAATTATCTTTCAGACAAGCCCAGTTGAGGCTAGTAAATTCAATACATACTCTCCAACTCCCGTTGCTTTTAGGTACTATGACTTGTTTGGATAGGCATTTAGGGAATCGAACTTCCCGAATGGAACCTGCTTTCAGTAATTTTCATCCCTCTTTCTCTACTGCCTTCGCCTTTTTGGGGGATGCTCGGTGAGCTTTTAGAGTGACCGATTTGAAAGATGAATCGACGTGCAGTTGATGACATGAAATAGTTGGATCTATCCCAGGCATCTCGTACGATTCCCAAGTAAAAACATCCATATTTCTCTAGAGGAACGTGGTTAGCTCCTTCTTTTCTCGGTCGGTGAGAGAGGTACCAATCAGAAATTTCCTTTCAGGTGAATTACCCTCTGCTGTAACTTCTTACAGGTCTTTGACGATCCTACTTACGGGGTGGACCCTAATTTCGTCCACCCCTGGTCGGTCGTATCATAATTGCTATTTTGAAGGCAATACCCTTTCTTGGGATCTCTCCTGGACTTTCCTCTCATCTTTGTTCTTCTCATGCTTGGGGCAGATGTCTACATTGAAGAATTTTCTATCCATGGATTGGTCACTATAAATCTAGACTACCCCCGATCTATAATACATTTGAGTTTTTAATGATATGAGGATGGAATGGCCTTCACATCATGGATCCAACCTCTTCCCATGATAGCGTCATAGGGGGTTCAATATCTACTACTAGAAACTCGATCAATATTAAAATACTTCCCGCCCTAACTGGCAGAACTATCTTTCCCAGTGGCATGGTTATCTTTCCTGCAAAGCCAACCAATGGAATGGTGGCCTCTTTAATGTCAGTGATATTCAATTTTAATTTGTCGAATAAGTCTAGGTACATCACTTTGGAAGAGCTACCTTGGTTGGCGAGCAACCTATCAATGTCCCAATTAGCTATCCTGAGTGTGATGACCAATGAATCATGATGTGGGGTTCTCACCCCAACTAAGTCATCTTCAGTAAACACAATGTTCTTGATGTAATCGGCGTTTTATGGTCACCGATGCTTCCCAATCTGAGTCTTAGCAGGTTCTATTTGAAAAGTTTGCATAATAGCAGTAAGCTTCTTAGCTTCCATCTGAATAGTGTTTCCTTGTACTTTCTTAAAGTCTGATGCCCCACGAATTATTGTGAACTCATGGACCATCTCATCCTCGAGGACGTTCTCTGGCTTCTGGTGGCCATTGGCTGTGACCTTATCTGCTCTCTTATCTATGAGCTCATTGACATGACTAGTTTGTCCAACTCCTCGAGATGAGATTTGAGTGCTTTATAGTGTCCAGTCTTGCGATCGCCTTCTTTGTGGAATGCACACCTCAGTGCATTATTATTCTTTATTAGATCTCCTCTCATCTTCTTAGGCCATTTGACAAATGTGTCTTCCTTGATTTTGGTGAGGATTTTGTATATCGATTCCTTGAAGGTTGTCTTAACAGACTGGAACGCTTTTGAGGGGTCGTTTGTGTTGCCATTTTTTTATCCATTCCTGCCCCCATTCTTGTTTCCTTTCTTTTGGGAATCATTCTTCTATGTCCCTCTGTTCGTCTTCGCGCTAACATTATCCCATGTATTAAGATGGATTGCATCTTCGACTTTGGAGTATTTTTCAATATGATCCATTAGGTCGTTGATGGAGTTGGCCTCCTTCTTAGTTAGGGATTGGTGCAATAAAGAAGTGCTTGGCAGTCCGATCTTGAAGTATGCTACGGTAACCTGCTCCAAGAAATGCTCTATTTCATTGAAAATCTCCTAGTACCTTTTGGCATACTTCCTGAGGTTCTTCTGTAATTTTTTCTTCATTGTGAGCAGAGCATCCATATTCTTGGGGTGGGAGCTGCTGGTTATAAAGCGAGCTGTGAATATTTCAACTAGATCCTTAAATATCCTGATAGAACTATGTGGTAGCCTCTCGAACCACTTCTGAGCCACGTCGTGGAGAATAAAAGGGGAGATGCGACACATCAATGCGTCGTTGTGTCTCGACAAGGTCATGGACTACCTGTACTGCTGGACATGATCTTGAATTTAGTGATTGCGAATTTCTTAGGAGATCCTCTTCTTTTATTTCGAAAAAGGAGACTTCATCTGAGTGTTAAGATCTCTTTTATCTAGCTCTCGTATGAATCTGGCTCCTCGGTGGGCTAGGTGCTGATCCATCTCCCTACGGACTAAGCTCCTGATTTCATCATTCTGTCGACTAGGACTCCCATGGTGTAGAGCTAGCTATAGTCGTTCTAATCGACCATTCTCTAACCTGTTCCTCTCAATTCTCCCTTGATCTCACCTGGGGATCCTTTCTCAACTGTGATACTCACTCACCTGAGGGCTAAGAGTTCGATCATGGCATCGTCTTGTATTTCTGTGGATATCTCTCTCTATTCTTTCCAGGCGCCTTTTTAGGCGAGCATTCTCTTCTTCTTGGCGACGCGTGGCTTCTTTTTTCTTTCGAAGTCTGGCCTCATAGGCATCGACCAACTTGGAAATCTACGTGGACCTTGGTGGTCCATGACTCTCTTCAGAAGGCTCCTTTTGTTGGAGAAGCCTTAGATTTGGTTGGAAAATTTCAGACCTCACCCTGGGAGGGGCAGGTTCTTCCTAAACATCATTGGCTTGAGGGATGTTACTGCTGTGCTGAGACATTGAGGGCTTTCAGTTAGTGAGTCTTCACGTAGGAATAACAGTCGATTCTCACAGACAGTGCCAATTATGGTATCAAAAAATATCACAATAAAGGATTTACGAAGAACAATCACAATCAAACAAGAAAACATGTAATCACACACACAACACAACTATGTACGTGGTTCGACAACTTGCCTATGTCCATGGAGAGGTCTACTATTTTATTAAGTCTTTCTCAATATGCTTCTTTTACATGCCCCTATGCCCCGGGCCAGGGGTTACAATTTATAGATGTAGAATTTTAGTTGTCAAGTAACTCCATGGCGTGCATGATGATCCATTAATCCCTTGAATATCTCCACAAGATTATAGGTGATTGACTTAGTTTTGGGGCGGTGTGGACTGCACATACTCGTAGCTTATTCCCAGGATTTGGGTTGGGCGACTTTCTAGATTTGTTAGGCCAGGTCGGCTACTCCCGTTGGCTGAGAATAAAATTGGTCCCCACAATACCTAGTCCAAATAACTTTTATATATATATATATACTTCTCTTTGTTTGTCCCTTTAATCTATATTCCTGTTTTCACTATTTTGAGAAACGGTAAGGGTCAATGGGAGATTGGGTTTTAGACCTGGACTTCTTCTTTTATTTCACACTATCCCAACAATTTACAAATAAAAAGAACCTATATTTTATTAATTAATCAATAGCACACAATTCTATAACCCATCTAATATTCCACTAATTTTCTTATTTAATTATAACATATTCCTCGTCATATATAATCCTTATATCTGATTCACATCCATATATGACCTAAATCCGATAATTAAAAAATTCGCCTATATTAATCCATTTATTACCCCCAAGTTCCTAAAATTTTCATAAGTTCCTCCTCGTACAAAATTTATATATAATATAATTGATTTATCACGATGGGGTATTATATGGCCATGACCATTCATGTAGGTGGGAGATCGTCCTCCACCTTTTGTACTCCGCCACCTAAGATGAGGGCTCGATTTTGTCTATTTCAATGTAGTCCTTAAGATTACTGGACTGAACAAGATCTTCTGAGTGACTCTTACAAATTTTATAATCCTTTGTGAGATGACCATGGCGGTGGTAGGTAGACATGAGATTGGCTTCCCTATTGTGATCGTTGGCTATCTTGGTTGGTCTCATTAAGAACGACTTATCATATATTTAGGAGATCAATTTATAGATCGTCAATGTTGATATAAAAAATTAGATTATATCTAATTAATCAATCACAGATAAATAAATGAGACAAAGAATTTTTAAAGTGGTTCAGCCTTATAAGAATGGCCTACGTCCACTGTTATGTTATTGCTGAGTGTTTGGGAATTCTAGATTACAAGTTCTATCAAGAAATTCCGGTCCCCCTACAATGAGGATTGTACAATGTATTTATTGCCCTGAGGCTGTAATGTGAAAGGGTAATACATTAAATGATGTACATATTAAAGGGTAATACATTCAATGCCCCTTAAGCGTGTGCGTATAATTGATAAGCATTTAATGAGAAGTCAGACTGCTGGTTTTCCTGCTATTAATGCTTTGTTCGAGGTGAAGCTCGGACCGCCTAAGCTTCTCGGTACTTAAGAGTTCCTCGAAAAGTTCTTGTTCCTCGGAGCGTATGAGTTCCTCGGAGAGTTCTTGTTCCTCGGAGCGTGTGAATTCCTCGGAAGTGTTTGTTGTTGCCACGTAGATTGCCACGTGTCTTCACTTTATTGATCCATGTCAGCAGACTAAATTTTGTATCAATAGAAGCCCCCAATATTTCGTAGTTGGAAATTTGAGAAGTGTGGAACATTTTTTTTTCTCTGAATACGGCAGCTTTAAATAGTCCTCCTGATTTTTAGGAGTGTTTCCCTTGTATTTATTTCTCTTTCCAAATTCGTGTAATCAGTCTTTTTTGAATTTTCATAACCGCCTCTATCTCTACGTACTTTTTGTCCTTTTAGCCGCCGGTAGCGTAATCGTTTCTTCTCGCTTCGATTGCCGCGCCCTTTTTTTTCCTCTAGCCGCCCGTAGCATAATTGTTTCTTTTTGTAATCATTACTTTACCATTTCCCAAGGCATGGTATTTAAACTTCACAGACACTCCCATCGTCTTCTAATTTTTCAAATTTGTATCTTCGAGTTTTCCGTCGTCTCTTTCTCTCTTGTGTATTCATCTCTTCCATCGTTCGTTGTCATCAGATCCACTCTTTTTTTGTAATATTTTCTTCCTTCTTCTTTATTTCTTTTATTCATCATGGTTTATCCTGTTGAATCTCTTGATAAGTTTCTCTTTGATTTTTCCATTCCCTCCTGGGTTGTTTTGGAAGAGCTTTCTGAGCCTTCTGATTATTTTTCGTTTAGCTGAGGGACATTGGTTCCCCAGTCTCTTTATTGCTGAGTGTGGATTTTCTTTTCCACCTAATCCCTTATGCATGGAATTCTGTCATTACTTTGACGTTGTTCCTGCAAGAATAGCCCCAAATACATGGAGAATAGTTAATGGGGTTCATAGGTTAAATCAAATCCATGGAACTCGTATAGGAATTCCATAAATCATGTATTGTTATAGATGGGCAGTTGGTGATAACACCTTTTATTTGAAAACTAGATTTTTAAATAGGGCCTTAGTAGTAAATCTCTCGGATGCCAATAGGGATTATTTTGAGCACGGGGTTGTCATAAAAAATTGGCAACATGCTCCTTTATCTAGAGATGAAGTTTATCAGGGTCCTAGATGCCCTCCCTATGGCAATGGGATAGGTTATTTTTATTTCATTTTACTTATTTTGAAATCATGCTTCTTTTGTGTTTGATAAAATGTGCCACTAATATTTCAATGTTGATTTATTTATTTACATTTGACAGTAAAAGAAAGTGTCCAAAGGAAGAAGACGTTAACATAAGACACTTGAAACTTATCTAGAGTCTGCATCAATCTGTTGCCGATGAGCATATTAGGTCGGCTTCATATCTGCTGCAATACAAGAGATACACCACCTCTTTTACTGCTCTTCCAGTAATAAGTGAATCAGAGCCAGTACCAGCTTCCACCAGTTCTTCTCCTGAATCTCACGTCCCTTTAAGCGAAGGATGAAGAAGAGAATACCTCCCACCCTTTTCGAGAAACCTGACTCTGGTGCTGGAGAGGCAAAAATAAGTAAGGTTGATGTCCCAGGGGAGGGGACAAAGAAAACTGATGCACCTTCCTCGGCTGCTGCTGTTGTGAAGGTTGTAGAGAAGCCCGCAGTGGCTCTGAGCAGGTCTGCTGCTCCTGGAGAGGTGATTGTAATATCACTGACCAAGGGTTCTTCCTTGGTTGAATCTATTCCTGTTCCCTCGAGGAGGCTCAAGAAGAGATCCTCGGTCAATTTGGCTGACACCATCACTCAGCCCCCAGTTACTGGAACCGGTGTTCCAACTTTTGTTCCCCCGAGCTCTGCCATGAGCTCGGTAAAGTCCGGGATCATTCCCGAGGTCTAAGGTACTGAAGAAAATCTTACTCGGGATATGGTCACTTCTTTAGCTGCTCGCCACCTTGCTTCTGTAAGTCTTCTTACTTTGAACTTTTCATATTTCCCTTGTCATTTCTGTTTCTGACTTTCTTTCTTTTTCTTTTCACAGTTGACGAGATGCTTTAATATAATTGTGAAGAAAGACGAGGCGATTAAAGCTTCATGCTCCTCGTCTAGTGTGGAGGGAGCTCTGGAGGAAGCTATTAAGTCTCTAGAGGATTCTTGCAAGACATATGCTACTGACAAGGCTGTTTGGGAGAAGAAGCTTGCCTCCACCGAGCAGGAAAAAGCTCAGGTTATTGAGATCTCCAAGGAGTTGGAGAAGAGAATAAAAGACATGGAGGGGAAAAATAAAGAGCTTGAAGAGAAGATCAAAACTGCTGGGGAGCTTGAGGATAAGCTTAAGGTTGCTGAGGAAAAGTTGGTCCAACTTCAGGAAGTAATTCGGTAGAAGGAGGAGGTTGAGAACAAACTGAAGACTGCTGAGAACCTTCTGTCCGAGAAACTTTCCTCGGAGAAGCTGAAGAGAAAGATGGCTATGAAGAATTCCTTTAGCGCTGGCTGGGACAAGGGGTGGAACAAGGGATTGGCTGCCATGGTGTCGCAAGTGTACTATAGCAGCCTCAAATACTTTAGGTATGGATGGGTTGCTTCCCTTCAGGAGATGAAAGTGGATGCAAATTCCGAACTCTTTCAGCAACACATCCCTGGTCCCCCTCCAACTCCTGAAGACTTAGAAGAGGACGAAGCTGCCTCCAAAGAGTCTTATATGATGATGGGAGATCATCCCCCAGCCATCCAGCCTACTATCGAGGAACTTCCGTAAATCGTTACTTCTTCCGAGCAACTGCTGGTGCTCCTCGAGCAACTCTCTACTCCCTCCGAGCAACCTACTTCCTCGTCCCAGCCTCCCGAGAAGGTTTTGGGAGACAAGGAAAAGGTGTAGAGTTGTTCGGGTTTATCTTTATATTTTTCTTTTATCAATTGTAACCCAGCACATGTAACTCTGAATTTTATGATCTAATAAACCTGGACTTTTTTGCATACTGTTGTCTATTTTCTATTCATACTCTGCTTGTACTTCTAATTGATTATTGGTTTTTCTTTCTCTGCTAGTTTTTGGCCAGGATGGAATTATTATATGCCCATGATACAAAGCTGCTACGACAATGTAATGAATACGTTAAGGTTGGTCACATAGACCTGAGTGCAGCACAAGTAGTCGACATCCTCGGCCAAGATGCTTCAGAACAGGCAGTTTAAGCATACCAATATCTGAAGTGTCTTCTTGATCGAGCTGTGGCCAATAATGTGGCCTTTATGATATGATCGAGGATCTCCAAGGCACCCTCGAAGACCTTCAGCTACAATATAAAGAATCCACTGCCCTGTTACATGAAGGGTACGAGAAGAAGTACTAGCAGATCATTGCCGACAAGGGGTACGAGAAGCTTTTTGCTGACTATGATGTAAGGGAGAGAACCCTGAAGGGTGAGGTCGAGGAGTGAAGATAAATCGTTGAATTACTAGAGCAAGAGAACAACAACCTGCAAAGGGAGCTATCACAATTGAAGTCTGCAGCTTCCACTTCAAAATCCTTAATCCCAGTGACTGATGAGGGATTCTCGTTCTTGGAGGTCGAGAACGCCAACTTGAGGGACGAGTTGGAAACCTTGAAAAGGTCTGGCCCTTCTTCTTCTTCTCGGGGATGAGCAAGAGAAGCTCGTATTCCTGTCGAGGAACAGAGGACTCAGTCTGCCTTTGAGAACCAAGCCTTCCAGTTAATGGCGAAGAACCAGGCATTGGCTGAAATGTCAAAGAAGATCAGGGACCTGGAAGAGCATCTCTCTGGGCAGAAATCTTCTTTGGAAAAGAAGGAACTCTTTATAAAAAATCTCCACGAGTAGCTGGAGAGGCTAACATATCAGTTCTACAAACAGCCCAGGGAGTTCTGGATGGCTGGATAAAACGAAGCGCTATACCACTTGGACGATCGTATCCAGAATGCCAATAATGAGGGCTACAAGCAGGGCTGGTTGAATGCCCTAGGTGTGCTGCAACTCAAACAGGGTCATTACCTGTGGGACTACCATGATCCCGGGCTGCTCGATTTACCTGTGTCACCGTACAAATTGGATATGAGTTGGATCCCTGCATGGTCCATTCCTCGGATCTTGATTTCAAAGTATCTCGGTGACTACAATCTCCATTCAAAAGCCGAGATATCTCGTCCCGAGCATCTCTTAGATCGACCATCCTTGATGAATGTCGGGATGTTGAAGGATCTCAACTTTATAAATTCTCCTCTGGTTTTAAATGATTCGCTTGCTGGCGAGGAACCTGTGTCAAAAGCAGAGGGGAAAAGACCAGTAGAATAGGAATTTTGATGTAATAGTTAGTATACATTTCAATATCAATGTAACTTTCATTTCATTATCAATATAATTTATTTTGAATTCAATGGAAGACTTTCATTTTTGTTTGCAATCTTAATCGCTATTGTCTTGTAATACTTTACATCTATGCATGTGTATCTGTTAAAAAAAATAACAATATTGTGTTATTTGTCGACCAACTTATTGTCGAGTAGTGTGAATTTCTTGTTTACCCAAGTTTTGTTTCTCGACCAACTCAGTAATAAGTTACGAGTATAAAAAATTGCTCGAACACTTAGTAATAAAGTTTTGAGTATAAAAATGTTACTCGATCACTTAATAATAAAGTTACAAGTATCAAAAATGTTGCTCAATCACTTAATAATAAAGTTACGAGTATAAAAATGTTACTCGATCACTTAATAATAAAGTTACGAGTATCAAAAATGTTTAAAATATTTATGACCAACCAAGGTCGTTAAATTTTACTTGTCGACCAACTACAGTTAGTGGGTTTTTATCCCCGACCAGCCATAGTTAGTAGATTTTTCTCTTAAATGATTCCGACCAACCAAGGTTGGTAAATTTTCCTTGTCGACCAACTACAGTTGGTGGGTTTTTATCCCCGATCAGCCATAGTTAGCCTTTTTGAAATAATTTTACCTCCCGACCAACTCAAGTTGGCATTTTCGAGAATATATTTACTTCCTAACCGACATAAGTTGGCATTTTTAGGAATACTTTTATTTCCCGAGAAACATATAATTTTATTTCTAGTAGGAATACAAGTTTTACTTCCCGGAGGAATACAAGTAGCTTTACTTCCCGGAGGAATATAGGTAGCTTTACTTCCCGGAGGAATATTGGTAGCTTTACTTCGCGGGGGAATATAGGTAGCTTTACTTCCCGGAGGAATATTGGTAGCTTTACTTCCCGAAGGAATATTGGTAGCTTTACTTCCCGGAGGAATATAGGTAGCTTTACTTCCCAGAGGGATATTGGTAGCTTTACTTCCCGGAGGAATATAGGTTTCTCGACCAACCTTAGTTGTCCTTTTCGAGAAAAAATTGAGTAGTCTGAGCTTTGTCGAGTTTTGCCCCGAGTAGTGTGTAGCACTAGTATTCCCCGAAAAACTTTCAATAAAAAGAAAGAATTCGGCGGAATATCTTCATTTTATTCATCACTGATAGTACTTGCGTAAGTGCTCTGTGTTCCATGCATTCTTAAACTCCTCGCCTTCTAGGGTTGCTATTCGATAAGTTCCGGGTCGAACAACTTCTGTAACTCGGTATGGTCCATGCCAGTTTGCCTCCAGCTTATTGTGCTTTTGAATTACTTTCTTCAGCACATAGTCTCCTTCTTTCAGGTCGCACTTCTTCACCCTCTTATTGTAGAACAAAGTTGTTCGCTGCTAGTAAGCATCATTTCTAATGGCTGCTTCTTCTCTAACTTCCTTGAGCATGTCTAAATCCAATCTTCTCATTAAGTCGCTGACAGGGGAGTTGGAATTCAGTACCCTGTGTGTTGGGAGACCCAACTCGGTAGGTATAACAACTTCACTTTTAAACGCCAGCATATATGGTGATTCTCCAGTTGCTACTCGAGGAGTAGTTCGGTAAGCCCACAGTACTGACTGTAACTCGTTGATCCAGTTTGCTTTTGCATCATCCAGTCTTTTCTTCAAGCCATTTAGCAGCGTTATATTTTTCACTTTAGTTTGTCCATTGCTTTGAGGATGGCCTGGTGCTGAGTGGACCTTCAAAATATTTGACTGATGACAATAGGCAGCAAACTCCTCGTTATCAAATTGTGTTCCATGGTCTGTGATGAAAGCATGAGGAAGACCATATCGACAAATGATGTTCTTCCAAATAAATTGGTACACCTTCTCGTACGTCATATCAATGAGTGGCTCAGCTTCTACCCACTTAGTAAAATAATCCACTGCGACGACGAGGTATTTGAACCTTCCTCGGGTCGTTGGCAGTGGCCCAACCAAATCAATTCCCCACATGGCAAATGGCCAAGGGGAAGTTATGGGTGTTAACAATGCTTGTGGAGTTCTTCGGATGGAGGAAAAGCGCTGGCACTTGTCACATTTCTTAACATAGGCTATACAATCAGCTCTCATCGTCGGCCAGTAGTATCCCTGCGTCGTCACCCTTTGCAAGAGCGTCCGACCTACTACATGGGCTCCACAGGACCCTTCATGGATCTCTTCAATTAATTATTTCACCTCGGAGGGATGTACACATCTCTGCAAACCTGCCATAATTCCTCGTTTATAAAGAATACCGTTAGTTAATACATACCGAGCAGCTTTAAACTTCAATTTCTTGGCTGCGAGCTTGTCAATTGGTAACTCTCCCTCCTCAATGTATGCCCTGATTGGATCCATCCAAGATGGTCCTAAATCAAGGGTAATAAAGTTCACCGTTAGATCTTCATCTATACTCCGACCAGCTAAAACTTCAATTGGGATTGTTCATCGTAGCTCGGTGCGAGTAGCTGATGCTAGTCGAGCTAGGGCGTTTGCTCTCGCATTCTCCATTCTTGGTTTTCTGACCAGCTGAATAGCAGCAAATTCTGACATCAGCTCCTTTGCCTTTGCGTGATATCTGATCATTAATTCTCCTTTAACTGCATATACTCCCAACATTTGATTCACAATCAATTGAGAATCACTGAAGACAATAACCTGTTGCGCCTCCATAATTTTTGCCAAATTAAGCCCTATAATCATGGCCTCATACTCAGCCTCATTATTGGAAGCTTTGAATTGGAAACGTAGGGCATATTCCATGTCGACCACATCCGGAGTGCTCAAAACTATCCCCGCGCCACATCCTGTAGTGCAAGATGAGCCATCTACATATAGCCTCCATATAGGTAACTCGTCTTCCAATTTCTGATCTGACAGAGTTCCTCGATGAAATATTTGTTGCTTCCTTTCATCCTCCCCTGATATCTCTTGCTCCTCGTCGATCATCTTTTCTTGCCCTTTTACCAACCGGAGTTGGTCTGAGCTCGAATTTGATGATCTTGTAACATCCACTTGCCCTTTTACCAATCGGAGTTGGTCTGAGCTTGTGTTTGTTGATCCTGTAACATCCACAGGTTGATCAGTGAGCAAGTTTTGCTCCTCGGGGGTATCAGGATAGGTGAACTCTGCTATAAAATCTGCTATAGCCTGCCCTTTTAACGATGATCTGGGTTCATAGACTATATCGTATTCACCGAGCTCTATTGCCCAGTACATCAATCGCCCTGATTTTTCTGGTTTATGAAGGGCTTGCCTCAATGGCATATCAGTATATACGACTGTGGTATGAGCCTGGAAGTATGGCCTCATTCTCCTACTCGCCTCAATCAACGCCAGTGCTAACTTTTCCAGCCTTGGATATCTAATCTCTGCTCCTCGGAAGGCCTTACTCGTATAATAAATTGGTTTTTGCACTCCATTCTCCACTCTGATCAGCGCCGAGCTAACTGCATTTTCTGATACTGCTAGATATAAATACAATTTTTCTCCCATCACTGGCCTGGATAACAATGGAGGTGCTCCCAAGTATTTCTTCAAGTCTTGAAAAGCCTTCTCACATTCATCATTCCACTCAAAAGTCTTTCGGAGTGTCTTGAAGAATGGGAGACATCTGTCAGTTGCTCGTGATATAAATCTAATGAGTGCAGCTACTCAACCTGTAAGACTTTGCACCTCTTTCTTCGTCGTTGGAGATCATAGCCCTAATAGAGCTTTGATCTTTTCAGGATTTGCCTCAATGCCTCGTTGATTGATAATGTACCCGAGAAACATGCCTTCTCATACTCCAAATATGCACTTCATCGGGTTCAACTTCATTTGATATTTATCCAGTTGATCAAAAGTCTAGCTCAAGTCAACTAGATGATCGGCAGCTTTCTTGCTTTTCGTCAGCATATCGTCAACATATACTTCCATATTGCAACTGATTTGTTCAGCAAAGACCTTGTTCATCAGCCGCTGATATGTCGCACCTGCATTTTTCAAACCAAAAGGCATAACATTATAACAATAAGTTCCCCTAGGGGTAATGAAAGAAGTACTTTCCCTCTCTTCAGGTTTCATTTTGATCTGATTGTAACCAGAATAAGCATCCATGAAGCTCAGCAACTCATGTACCGAGGTAGCATCCACCAATTGGTCGATTCGGGGCATTGGAAAGTGATCCTTTGGGCGTGCTTTGTTGAGGTCGGTGAAGTCTACACACATCCTCCATTTTTTGTTCTTCTTTTTTACCATCAACACATTTGCTAACCAGTCTGGATATTTAACATCTTCAATGAAACAAGCTTTCTGGAGCTTCTCGACTTCCTCCTGTATAGCTTGATTCTTCTCGGGGCTGAACAATCTTCTTCTCTGCTTCACTGGCTTGATCTCCTTATCACATTGAGCTCTTGACATAAGAAATTTGGGTCTATCCCAAGCATATCTTCATGACTCCACGCAAAAGTTTGCTTTCTGCTTCTTAGGAAAGTTATCAATTCCTGTTTTAATGAGGCTTCCAACGACAAACCTACTTGAGTAGTACGTTCAGGGTGCTCGTCATCCAGAATGATGTTTTCAGTAGCTTCCACCACTTGACCCTTCACGAGTTGCGACTCATCTCTAGGATCCAATGTTTCAATTTTTGCACCTTTATCCACTTGATAGGTAGTAGTCTTTTTCCTTGATTCCTCCAGTTCTTATTGCTCGACGGATGAATAATAGCATTCCCGAGCTACTTTCTGATCACCTTTCACAACTCCTACTCCAAAATTTGTTGGAAATTTTAGGCACTGATGCACTGTAGATGGTACAGCCTCGGACTTCTTCAATCCTACTCTTCCCATGATGATGTTGTATAATGATTGAACATTCTTATCCATCACGAAGAAGCGTATTCTTTCTGTTCGACAAGAAGGCCACGTACTAATGAATATATCCAACTTGATCGTCCCAAGTGGAAATACTTTCTCGCCAGTAAAACCGATGAGGGGTCTGTGGTAAGGCTCCAGTTGAGATAGCTTTAGATTCAAACTGTCGAAGCACGAGTAGAACACGATGTCTGCCGAGCTACCATTGTCTACCAGTACTCTTGAAATCATTACCTCCTTCATTCTCATCTTGATCACCAGTGGGTCATCATGAGGATATATAACACCTGCCATGTCATTCTTTGAGAAACCAATGACCAATTTCTCTTTGTTCACCTTTCTCGGGCGATCCTCCTCAGCTAGATTTATTCGCTGAATGTACGAGCAAGCTTGAGCCTCACAGAGGTAAGCTTTTCTCTCGGCAGTAAGGTCTCCTCCTCCTGCATCTCCACCTGTAATAACATTACAGTCAAATGACCCAAAGCGTATTGAAGATACCTCTTGTTCTGGCTGTCTTGGTCTCTTGGGAAGATCGGGGTCCTTTTTTGGATCAACTTAATGGTTTCTTTTCTTTTTCTCCTCTCCTCGACGAGGAGATCTAGACCTCTCTCTTGCTCGGTCGTTGTTTCTTCTTTCGTTTCCACGATCAACATACTTTGACAGCTTTCCTCGTCAAATGAGTGTTTCAATTTCATTTTGAAGAGCTATGCAATTCTTGGTTATATGGCCATGATCTTTATGGAACTCGCAATACTTCACCTTATTCCTCTTGTCAGGGTCTGCCTTCATTTTCTCTGGCCAGTTTAGTTCCTCGTTGTTCTTGATTTCTTCTAGAACATGGTTGATATCCTTATTTAAAGGAGTATAATTATCATATTTCTTCATTACGTCCCATATCGACCTAGTTTTTGAATGTTTGTCATTACCATTGTTCTTGTGCTCTTTTTTCTTAGCTTTATCACCGTCCACCTTGGTTTCTTTAGCATCCGTATTCTTCTTCGCATCCATAGCCTCCTCGGCATTCATAATCTTGGACGTTTTTCCCATCAGGTCTAACACGGTTCTAAGTGGATCTTTGGCCAAAGTGTAGTACAACTTGTTCGGCAGTAGTGCACTCATCAAGGCAGTAATAGCTATCTTCTCCTCATAATCAATGACTTCCAGTTTCTCATTATTAAAGCGAGTTATGTAATCTCTGGTACTCTCACCAGCCTTTTGTCTAACACTTAACAAATGTGCTACTCGTTTAACTGGCTTTGCCCCAAAATAGAAATTCCCAATGAATAACTCGGCCAGTTGAAGAAAAGTTGAGATCTTACCCCGAGGAAGATTATTATACCATATTTGAGCAGATCCGGTAAGAGTTCCCGAGAATGCCCTGCATCTCATCTCATCTGGAACAGCATAGATGTCGGCTGCAGCTTGGTATTGTTCTATATGAAGGACAGGGTCAGTCTTTCCATCATATTTGGGGGTCACAACAGGTGCTTTGAACTTTGATGGTGTTGGAAAATCTACAATTGACTGGACAAAAGGTGTTCCTCAAACAAAGGTTCGTTGTAGAGGGTTCTTGGCCTTAGCCATTTCCCCTAATCTATCCTCCAGCTTTTGAATAGAGCCTTTCCATGCATCATTTCCTTCCTCGGGCATGTTGGTTCGAGCAACTGATCGCGTGGATGTGGCTTCCTGAGATCTATCTTGACGAGCAGCTGGTCGCGACTGGGCAGATCCTTCCCTTAAATCTTATGGTCGTCGAAAACTCCTCGATACGACTTTAGGAGGACTTCTACTCCTTCTAAGTCCTAATCGATCAAAAGGTAATACCCTGCTTAACCTCTCTAACGCACTAGTCCTTTCTGGAGAAAGAGTGATACGTTGTTCTGTATCTGTGGCTCGCACTGACGAAGTTCGCCCAGGTTGATAAGAAAAATCTCCAGATTCCTCATTGCGATATGAATTGGTACGCCTAGTACGTGAGGATGGTGCACGGGTGTTTCTTTGTATACTCCGCAGTCCTGAATGGGTTGGTGCACCGCCATGAAGGGTTTGGATGAGTTATCGCATTGTTTCTTGCATGACGGTCTGGCCCTGAGCCAGATTTAACATTAATCCAGCCAGATCTGGAATATTTGGCGGAGCAGATGGATTTGGAGGGGTTCCAGCGTTTCGATTGCTGGATTCTGGAATATCAGCCATTCGTAATGGATTTTTTTGGTGAAAAACGATATTACCATTCGTTTCCCACAGACGGCGCCAATCTGTTGATGTAAAAAATTAGATTATATCTAATTAATGAATCACAGATAAATAAATGAGACAAAGAATTTTTAAAGTGGTTCAACCTTATAAGAATGGCCTACGTCCGCCGTTATGTTATTGCTGAGTGTTTGGGAATTCTCGATTACAAGTTCTATCAAGAAATTTCGGTCCCCCTACAATGAGGATTGTACAATGTATTTATAGCCCTAAGGTTGTAATGTGAAAGGGTAATACATTAAATGATGTACATATGAAAGGGTAATACATTCAATGCCCCTTAAGCGTGTGCGTCTGAATGATAAGCATTTAATGAGCAGTCAGACTGCTGGTTTTCCTGCTATTAATGCTTTGTTCGAGGTGCAGCTCAGACCGCCTGAGTTGCTCGGACCGCCTAAGCTTCTCGGTACTTAAGAGTTCCTCGGAAAGTTCTTGTTCCTCAGAGCGTATGAGTTCCTCGGAGAGTTCTTGTTCCTTGGAGCATGTGAGTTCCTCGAAAGTGTTTGTTGTTGCCACGTAGATTGCCACGTGTCTTCACTTTATTGAGCCATGTCAGCAGACTAAATTTGGTATCAACAGTCACTTTAAAAATGTAGCTACTACATGGTAGGTATGTGATATTGAACTTCCCTTGGAAGTGTCATTTTGAGCTCCCTTCTTCGGCAGAGCCGACTGGTTTCATCTATTGGAGGGATTCCTCAATTCATTCTTCTTATGTTATTTAATGTTTTGATTGGAAGGGACCTCTACTCTGAGAAGCTGATCTTCTACATTAGTGATCTTCTCAGTGTAGAGGTTTCGACCAATAAAAACTTTAAACAACCTAAGAAGAATGATTTTAAAAAATGCTCTAAGGGATAAAACCATCCAGCTCTGCCGACCAATGGAACTTAGAATGACACTACCAAGGGAAGTTCCATGTCACATAATAATAAAAATACCTATCATGCAGTGGATACATTTTTAAAAAGTCAATCTATAAGTTAATCTCCTAGATATATAATAAGTCATTCTTAATGAGACCAGTTGTACTTCTCAATACGTGCCATAATATTGTCCATAGTGGATGCGAGTTTCCTGGTTAAGGACAAATAGAGATTATTCGATGTAGAGAGTCCAAACTTGAAGGATGAGATCGTTAGTTGCTCGGTGCAGTTATCGATCTCGTAGAAAATCTCCCAATAGTCTTGATCATACTACTTGAGGAGATTTCCATTTTTCGTTCTAAGGTCGATCATAAAATCAACTATTTGACTTCCTTAATGCTGGTGATGAAGAGAACCATAAACTTCTTGGATAGCTCTCTGAATGAGTAAATCGACCCATCGATCAATTTTTCAAAACACTTTATATTGATATACTCTAAAGTGGAGGGGAAAACTAGACACAATAGGGTATTATGGTGACTCAACAGATACATCATATGCCAATAGTGCCTGGTATGATGAGAGGGATCTAGCTCTCTATCATATGAGGTGATCTTTGGCATGGAAAACTTCTTTGGTGGGTTTGAGTCTTCTATCTCCATAGTAAACAGTGAGGCTAAGCCATTCCCCCAATGCTCTCCTAGCAATATATTCTTGATTTTATGCTATATTGGGGTGGAACTTCCCCTCTAACTACTTTTTTTATGAAATCCATGAGTTTTTCACTCATAACCTTCTTCGACGACATCCTAGGACGGACTGACAAACTGCTATGTGCAGGCCCTATTAGCCGAACTAGTATGTGGTTGTGACTAGTAGAATTGTGATCTGGCGTATGATTGATATGCCATGGATTAGATTGCACTGCACGTGGGCTCCTTGATTTGGAAATCCTATCGATCCGGTTGGAATTATTATGCTTTGAGGAATGGACCTCCCCCTTATGTGTCAGTTTAAATTATGAGGATTGGAATTTTTCTCTTCTAAATGCCCAGTTAATTGGCCTCTCAGATGGATAATATCTTCATCATCATCATCCAACCTTTATTTATAGGTACTGACCAGTCATGACGTTGCTCTCCCCAAAGGTCGCTCTGTGGAGGGAGTATAATGTTGGAGACTACATCTAGACCTGATGGGCTAGCACCCCCTTGACCTTAACCTACCAAGAGGTGGAGGGGACCTCGAAGGAGTTTTCTCCCTCCTAACAATTTATATCTCAGATCAGATATGACTTTTGTCATGAAAACGATGAGTCTGGTGAGAACTCATATTACTGCAAGTCTGATATTTCACGATGGTGAGAATCCAAAACTTTCCCACATACGGTGATATTTAACCCACAATAATTTTTTATTTTAGGTCATCCCCAAGAATATAAATTCAATAAAATAAATGACGCCAGATGTATGTGGTTTGGCATATCGTATTGCCTACGTCCATGGAGAAGAGAGGGAGAGTTGTATATTAATCAGGAAGAACAAATGCTGATTAGATTGCTTGGATTGTTAGATGAGAGTCCAAGTCATCGTGAGTAAGACAAAAATCAATTCCCCAAAATAGGGTGCGGTCACTTTTATTTATAAGTACAAGGTTCCTATAAATCTAGGTCTCTATACTTTGATCTTATATCTAGTTTGATAGAGTTCTTTTAGGATTTATCATATGTGATGTATTATGATCATCCTAGATTCTAAGTTAGACTTTACTTAGTATTAGATCAACACGTTCATGCCACATGTCGACCCAAGTGTCATGATCTACTATGCCTCCCCTCAGTCTTTTATTCGCCAAATTTCCTGAGACCTATGTTTTTTTAATCCAATCATAAATTTTATGTCATTCACATCTTTGTTCATTTTTCTCTTAGTCTTTGTTTGGAAAGTTGTTGTAATTTTTTGATAAAATCTTTAATACTATATGGCCATTAGTGATTCTCGAGTGATCTCCCAAAAGGAAGAATACCTCGAGTGAAAATGGGGTCAGGAAAGAGAATGTAGAAAATGGAGTTGTCAGACTATTTTACTCAAAATAGGAAAAAATATATAGCCATCCCTGGACAAATGTCATCAAAAGACTAACTGATGCATACAAACCTATATAGACTACGGGTCCGGGGACTAAGTTATAGAATGGGAAGGTATTAGTCACCCATATCTCCCTTTCGGTTTCTCATGGGCTATAAAAATATTCTCATTTTCTCCTAAAATGTGTATAGTTTATGTGAGGTGAAAATTGTATATATATATGTGAAAAGTGCGTGAGGTGAGAAATCCGCATCATGGGAAAGATGAGAACGAATCATTCAAAGGATTACAACCAAAAAAGGGGAAAATATATGTATAGTATTTAACATGTGAGTGGTGCAACGGGTCATGATTCAGTATAAAAGAATGAATATGCATGTCTCACAGGACTGCTAAAAATAAGTTAAATATATACATATATAAGTAGTAATCTACATCGTGACTCATTGTGAAAAAATGAGTACGCATGTAAGATGGGACAACTAAAAGTAAGAATATATATATATATATATATATATATATATATATATATATATATATATATATATATATATATATATATATATATATATATATAAACCCTGGAATGCTTATATAGTTGAAACCGACATCAAAGTCCACGTAGTTCAAAAAACACAAGGTTGGAGTTAACCTATAAGACCGAAAATAAAATTTTCTATTTTGATTAGTGAAGAAAATGTGTATACATGGTGAATGTGAAGAAAAGGGAGGAAACTTAATTTTGGATTTATGGATAAACCATTTTTTTTTTTTGGGGGGGGGGGGGGGGAGGGGTGAGTTTTATGAAAATAAGTTTTGTGAATAATTTGTAGATAAAAAAGGAAATTAGAGGTGATAAAAAAGAAACTAAATGTACAAATATAATAAATTAGTAGAGTGAAAGAAATGACAATAAATTAGTAAGCTTAAATGGATAAGAAAAAGACCTTCTACGTAACTTGAAATCCGATTTTTTTAGAAATGTTGGTTAATTTTAATGGATGATGTGATGATGACAAAGTGGGGTTGAAAGGTGAGGTGAATTTGAGGTAATGGAATGTTGGAGATAATGTTTTGAAATAGATATTTTTAAAAGCGGCGCACTAATTTCGAGGAAAAGACCCCTAAATAGTGAGGTCGGGGTTTTCTTAAATAGGAAGTCTAAAGAGGAAAATAACTAAAATCCCCCTAGGGGTCTCTTGGTCGGCATACACCTTGGCGTACCTATAGGCATACATTCCAGACTTAGTGGCCAAGTAAGTTACCCTTTGCCCCTAGGCATGAGTGACGGGGTGCCTATAGGTAGTGCAAAGGTAGACTTTTTCGAAAAATTATCATAAAATACAAATTTTTAAGTTCATTTTTCATAGTGTCCAGCTAAATGAGAAGCTTTTATGATTTCCTTATAATGAAATGGTGTGATGAACATGGAATTGTAGTAATATAAGAGAAATGAGAATTTTAAATAAAGACTTTGTTTTGGAATAAAACTAGCATTGTTACTTTTTATGATTGTGGTCAACCTATAGTTTAGCGTTATGATTATATGGTCACCAGTCAGCCGACTAATCTGCCCTATTGGTTACCAGTTCAGATGAACATATTTTATCCATCCTTAGGTTCTACTAACACATTTATGGTCATTGAAATGGATTTTGTCATTTTGACCAAGTGTTTATGTTAGTTACCATTGGCGACCAAATGTTTTAAGATTTTTCCTTAATTCAGTCTCGTAAAATTTCTTGTTCTTGACGTAAGGAGTCATACATAAAGCTTTAGGTTTTGGTACTTCTTGTTCTTAGCCTGTTAAAGATGAAGTCACATATAAAGTTGAAGGTTTTTTTTTTATGGTTGTGAATTATTGGGTGTTTGAGATTTGTACATCTCCCACTCCAAAAAAATAAAAACAAGACATGGAATAGGAAATCAATCTATGGAGAAATGGATGTTTCTTATTGAAGATGAAAAAGATGCATTACATAGATATTGAAAGTTTGCATTACTGACAATTACTAATATTACTTCCTCAAATATTCGACATTTCGTGGGTTCTTGAATTGTTCTCCTTCCAAGGTTTCTAGGTGATAAGTACTTAGTCGGATAACTGCAGAAATACGGTATGGATCATATCAATTCATATCCAACGTTTTTCCCTTATAAAGAACTTTTTTTGAAATATAGTCTCCATCTTTCAGATTGCTATGTTTAACCCTCTTGTTGTAGAACCAGGCAGTACGTTGTTGGCTTCCATACTCAGTGTTGTGTTTTCTCTAACCTCTTCACCAAAATCCGGTTCTAGCCTTCTCATTTGGTCGCTCTTGGAGGAGTTGAAATTAAGTACTCTATGACTGGGCAGACTAATTTCTATGAGGATTATAACTTTCATCTCAAATGCCAACATGTAGGGGGTTTTATTGGATGTTGTCCTCGGCGTGGTCCTATAAGCCTAGAGTACACTTTGCAGCTCATTAATCCAGTTTACTATAGCATCATCTAACCTTTTCTTCAGCTCATCGAGTAGATTTTTATTCATTACCTCTGTTTGGCAGTTGCACTGATGGTGTCCATAAGTAAAATGAAACTTTTGGCTTTTGGATAAGATACAATAATCTTAGAATTCCTAGTTATCAAACTAAGTCACATGGTCAGTGATAAAGGCATATGGTATTCTACATTAACTTATAATGTTCTTTCATATGAATTGGAAGACTCTATCAACAAGAGGCTCAGCTTCCACCCACACTGTGAAATAGTCTATAGCAATGACAAAGTTCTTAAATCTTCTTTTTATCTTCAGTAGTGGGCCTACAAAATCAATTACCCAAATGGAAAAAGGCGATCGGGATGTGATTGGTGTAAGCATAGCTCTGGTTGTTCTGTGAATTGTTGCAAATTTCTAACGTTTGTTACATCGTCTAACATATACCACACACTGCCTTCATAGTTGGTCAGTAATATCCCTTAGTAGCCACTTATTGAACTAATGATCTTCCTGCCAAGTGAGATTTACAAGATACTTTGTGCACTTATTTAATCAGATCTTACACTTCTGAAGGGTGAACATCTGAGTAATGAGACAATGAATCCCCTTTTATATAGGACTCCTCCTTCCATAACGTAACTAGTTTCTTTGTATCTCAACTTACTGGCCTTTTTGGATCGTCTGGTAAGGTACCTTTTTTAATACACCCCTTGATACTTTCCTCATCAATGCTTTTGTTCGCGAGGACTTCTACTGGAATGGTCCTCCTTAACTTAGTCCTTATTACAAAAGCGAACGGAGAAAGTGCATCTGCTCAGGCATTTTTAATTGTTGGCATTCTAACCATCCTGACCACTAAAAACTTGGATATTTTGTCTTAAGACTAGACTAAATACCTTGTCATAAATTCACTTTTGACCCTATATATTCCCAACACTTGATTGACGATCATCTGGGAATCACTTTGAGCCAATATCTGCTCAGCACCCAATAATAAAGCTAATTC
The DNA here is from genome assembly GCA_949130495.1 of Sambucus nigra. Taxonomy (NCBI): domain Eukaryota; kingdom Viridiplantae; phylum Streptophyta; class Magnoliopsida; order Dipsacales; family Adoxaceae; genus Sambucus; species Sambucus nigra. Next base: position 211,588,222 of record OX422213.1, on the reverse strand, counting down.
AAAGCCTGCAATCAACGCCTCGTATTCTGCTTCATTGTTAGAGGCCTTGAATTAGAATCTTAGTGTGTATTACACATCTATATCATTTGAAGTATTTATTATTAACCCAGCATCGCTGCTTGTGGCACATGATGATCCATCTACGTATATCCTCGACATGGACAATTCATCCATAATGTATATCATACTCTCCAAGCTCTACGACCCATGCCATCAATTTTCCTAACTTTTTTGGTTTGTCAATATCTTAGCATAATGGCAAGTTTGTGTAAACCACAATAGTATGGGCCTGAAAATATAGTTTTATTCTTTGTAAAGCTTCAATGAGGGCTAAGGAAATCTTTTCCAGATGTGGGTAACTAATTTCTGCACCTCAGAAAGCCTTGTTAGTATAATAGACTGGTTTTTACACCCCATTCTCTAGTCAGATAAACGTCAAGCTAACTGTCAACTCACATATCCCCATGTATAAATATAATGTTTCTCCCATGAGTATTTGAAAAACAATAGTGGAGATCCTAAATATTTCTTCAATTCTAAAAAAGAGTTCTGAAACTCCTCATTCCACTCAAAATTCTTTATCAATACCTTGAAGAAAGGTAGGCACCTATTCGTATCTCGAGAAACAAACCTATTAAGGGCTACTACTCTTCCGGTCAACTTTTGCACACCCTTCTTATTGGTATGAGACTTAATGTCTATCAAAGATTTAATCTTGTCTAGATTATTCTCAATACCTATTTGATTCACTAAGAATCTTAGTAACACCCCTTCTTACACGTCGAATACATACTTGGTTGGATTGAGCTTTACTGATGCTTCTCCAACTGATCAAACGTTTATCCCAAGTCCTTGACGTGGTTGTCTTCTTTCTTGCTTTTAGCGAACATGTCATCCACATAAAAATCCATGTTTTTACCAATTTTCTCCTCAAAAACATTATTCACCATCCTTTGATATGTTGCTCCAACATTTTTAAGCCTAAACGGCATAATGTTGTAGCTGTATGTAACCTGACCAGTGATGAATGAGGTTTTCTCCTTGTCTTTCGATGTCAGCTTGATCTATTTATACCCCTAATAAGAATCCATGAAATTGATTAATTCATGCCCAACAATGGCATCGTCCAGTTGATTAATCCTAGGCAAAGGGAAATGATCTTTCGGACAAATCTTGTTGAGATCTATGAAATTAACACACATTCGCCACTTGTATTCATCATTATCATCACTACGATGTCTAACCATTATGGATACTTAAAATCTTCAATGAAGCTTGCTTTCTGCAGTTTGTCCACCTCTTCATGGATGGTCGCCCTTTCTATTTGATCATCTTAGCATCCTTAACATTATTTAGTTCATGGCATATAAATCCTAGGTCAATTCTCCGCATTTCCTCATGGCCCCAAGAGAACACACTATTCCAGTGTTTAAGGAATTTTATTAATTCCTGTTTGAGGACTGGATCCATGGACGAGCCAATCTATGTTATTATTTATGGGTTTTCATCATCAAGGATGATGGTCTCTGTTGCTTCTACGACTTTTCCTCTAACTAAATCGACCTCTTCGCAAGCATCTAGAGTTTCAATATGGTAAGTGGTGGTTAGGTTCTTTGCTTCCTCCTGGTCGGCTGAGGTGTAATAGCATTCTATGGTTTCAACTTTATTTCCAGTAACAACGTCAACCCCATAGTGTGTGGGTAATTTTAGGCATTGGTGGACAGTATATGGCACTACTTTAAAACTTTTCATACCGAATCTACTAAAAATCATATTATAATCTCATCGGACATTCTTGTTTAACACGAAGAAGTTGATCCTCTCAGTTCTTCTAACTAGACAAGTGCCGAATAATACTTCCAATTTACAGTTCCCAAAGGATATACCATTTCTTCCAAGAAATCGATGAGGGGTCTATGATATGTCTCTAGCTTGCTGTCACATAGACTTAGTCTTGGGAAGCATTCGTAAAACATGACATCGGCTGAGCTACCATTGTTCACCAAAATTCTAGCAACACTTGCTTCATGTACCATCATAGTAATGACCAGAGGATCATTATGGGGATAAATTACCCTAAATATATCATTCTTGAAAAATCCTATTATAAACTTATCTTTGTTAACTTTTCTCAAGCGACCATTGACATCATTAGAGAAATTGATTTATCGAATGTAAAAACATGCTTTGGCTTCATTCAGGTGTGCTTTTCTCTCAGCTATTTCATTGCCTCCACCGGTATCTCCACATGTAATGAAATGACAACCAAAAGAAATTATGTTCACCTTGCGTTCGGCTTCCCTGGGTTTCTTAGGCAGGTTCGGATCATCTTTATCATCATCATCATCATCATCATCATCATCATCATCTCTGCCTCTTTTTTATCGTCTCCTCCTGTACAGGGGTATTCCGATTTCCTTTTGATCTCCTTTCCTTCTGTCCTTCTTTCTCTGTCAATGAACTTGGAAATCTTGCATCATCGGATTAAACTTTCTATTTCTTTCTTCAAGGCTATTCACGTGTTATTCCCATTGTTCTTGTGAAATTTGTAATATTTGGATTTATCTCTCCTATTTGGTGGAGACTTCAATTTTCCAGGCCATTTTATATCCCTGCTTCTTCAGATATACTTTAGGATGTGGTGCACACCAACAGTAAGAGAGAGATATTTATCAAACCTAATGGGTTTTTCGACCTTATTATCTTTCTGATCCTTTATTTTAGAGCCTTTGTTATCGTCAGCTTTAGAGCTATGAGATTACTTAGTAGCCAAAGCCTCCTCGGCGTTTAAAATTTACCATCTTTATCCATAAACTCAGTCATAGTTTTTGGGGGATCTTTATCCAAAGCATAATCTAACTTCTCTGGAAGCAAACCACTCATCAAGGCAGTGATCGCTGTATTTTCTTAGAAGTCCACCACTTCCAATTTTTCGCTATTAAAGCGAATGATATATTTGCGAGTGGTTTTCCCAGGTTGTTGGTGAACACTCATTAAGTTAGCTAACCTCTTGATAGGTTTTTCTCTAAAGAAGAAATTAATTATTAATATCTGGGAGAGTTATTGAAAGCTGGAGATTTACCCACCAGGCAAATTATTGTACCAAATTTGAACCGACCCAGTAATGGTGTTGGAGGACTCTTTGCAACTCATATCGTCTGGGACTGAGTAAAAGTCGATGGAAGCTTGGTTTTTCTCTACTTGAAGGACATGATCAGTTTTACCATCATATTTGGGGGTGACCATAGCGGCTTGAATTTGGCAAGTGTTGGGAAATTCATAATTCCTATGACAAAGGGTAACCCATGTAATACCCCATAATTTTAATGACTTTTAAAATGGGTTATATTTTAAATTAATGGATTAATTGAATTTTATTATAAATTAATTCATTTGGGTTTTATCCGAATTGTGGATATTAAAATGAATGATTCCGTATATTACTTAAAGATATTTAGGTAATATATGAATGTCATGCTATTGATATGACGGTGTGATACTAATTCAGTAATTTAAATTTTTAGTCGGACGCAGCATGGGACGTGTCGGAACTAATTTATTTAATTAAAAGGGAAACTTATTTTTACATCAACCTTATAGCCGTTTCGACTGTGTCATTGCATTCGGAAGGGTTGAAATAGTCAAAAAGTCTATTTGGATGTTGATTTTGGGTCTCGGGTCATTTGGAAATGAAAGGACAGCCCAAAAGGGCATTTTGGTCATTTTTACAGGGGGTGAATAGTGATTTCAGATTTTGTCCTCTTATAAGTATTTGGAGATTAAGTGTACGTGGGTTATTCATCTCTTCTACACAAAATAGAGAAGTCATCTTCCTAGAGAGAGTGAAAGGTTGCTTGGGAAGAGAAAAGTTTACTTGGGAAGGAGAAGACCAAAGACCAAAGGTCACCACCACCAACCACCACCGGAAGTTGACCGGAGAAGGGAGAACCACATGTGATATACAACACCAAAGGATCAGATCTTCATTAGAGGCAAGTGTTTGATAATTGCAATCTAAGTTTGTATATTGTCCATGTTAGGATAGTTATAAAAAGATGAGATGTTTACATGTTTGGAAGATAATGAAGAGTTGTTTATGAATTTCTGAAAAATGGAAGTTTATAGGAATCAAACTCATGTTGTAGGTAGATAGTAATACATGAAATAATTATAAATCTGTAGAAGAAATTCTGAGAATCAATGGTGTGTTCTTAAAGATATCATGTATATTATTTTCTGGAAAAATAGGATAAACATATGATTTTAATTTAAAATTTTGATGATTCTAGGATGTTTAGAGCATCAGAAATCATTCACATGTGTTGCTATATCATGTAGTAAGGTTTATGAGTCATTTGGGTTTTTAATATGAAGGTTTGATTGATCAAAAATGGTTAAACCCGTAGTAGAAGAAATGCAGAAAACTGGCCTGTTATATGGGCGATCGATCGATCGACCTACCCAGAATTGTTAAAGTTGTTTCTTTTTAATGTTGGTTCTTATCTCAAACCTTTTGTAGATCTTTGGTGATTATTAATTGGATATTATGTGACTTAGAAAAGATCAGTAGACCCTAAATAAGATTCGAATTAATTTGATTGGGATTTAATTAATTAGAATGATGATAATTATATTGGAAGAAATTTCGATTTCTAGATTCATGTGTTAGATTCTAATTTGTATACATGAGGATTAAGGATAGGTCCAGTAGGGAAGATTTAATATAACACCTGGGTAGCCTTAAGGTTATAATTTGAACATCAAGGACTGAGTTTAAGCTCATTATTGATTGCGCAAGGACTGAATGGAGTACAAGCGCTTAGTGGTATGGCTCCTAGTTAGAGATGGGAGTTCAGACCATATTTGGTTGAAAGAGGGGATGAAGTTATCCCGATCGCGTATCTGAAGTTGACGGACCTCCTCGATCGATAAAGTTAAGTAGTAGTGTATTTGAGGGGTTCCTTGTTTGGATTTCGCTTTGCGAGACGCTCAGCGCATGAACCTTAACGACGTCGGGAATGGAGATATGTTATAGGATGCGAGGATGTTGATTTTGTTGATAAGTCATACAGTGTGAATGAAACACTTTAGACTATGAGCCATGTGATGATGGTATTCAATCCTAGTTGGTAGAAGATGTGTTTATAAAAGATTAGAAACTATCGGTTATAACCCTAATTAAAGGAGGGTTTAATTCTTGGTAATTCGGGAGATATGATGATATGGATCAGTAGGATATTATTGATTTCTTAGTGAATAAAATGTTGAGGAAAAACCAAATTGAACCTTGAGTAATGAGTGAGGCTCGGGGATGATTAAATTAAGAAGTAAAGTCATGATATTTTAATACGTAGGATTTGAGAGATATAATGCTAATTATGGGAACTGTCTTAGGGTAATGTAAGTACCTTGTTGATATTATATTATAGGTATGATAATGACTACTTGATTGATTGTTGATTTATGTGTATAACATACCTAGCTTACTTGCTATCGATGGGGAGGTTTGCACGTGAGGGCAGTCATATCATGATGAATCCATGGGATCTTTGATTTGTCGCTCAAGAACATAGGTCTATAAAATACTTATCGGGGAGTTAATAAGTCCGCTGACTGTGGGAACGTAGGTATAAGCGTGACCCATGGATATGAGAGCTATGTTCGCCTCCAATTTGTGTGTTGTTGTTGGTGGTTCAAGGAACCCTTACCGAACCTTTAGTCCCCTATTCAGCGACCAGCGATGATGGGACATGATAGAAGAATAATGCATTGCACCGCAGCTATGACTCGGGGTGCCGTATTATATATGTATACATACGTATATATATATATATATATATATATATATATATATAATGAATTAAATGAATGTATATAGTGGTTGAATCTATCTACTGTGTGACAATTGTAGATAACGGTGAATAGAGAAAGAGAATGGAATTAAGTTAATGAATGTTTATTCTTATAGAATTGAAAAGCTTAATTCATGTTAATGAGAAACGATTCATGTTAATGAGAAACGTATAAGAATGATTGTATGACGTATGGTATGGGACATACGGGGTTATGATATGGGATGGAATCATATTATGGAAACTAGTTAGGAGGAACCATTAACTAGGAGGTTAATAGGAAACGTTAAGTGTGCACTCTAGATGAGAGGTGAGAATAGCAAGTGAGAGTTGGATACTAATATGTAGATAATAAATGCTTTATTTCACTTGTTAAATACTTGTTGTTTTAAAGATTCTTTTCACAATCCGGCTCTGACCCGTTTCCTCGTATATTCTATTTTCTATTGTACCTTCTATATCAGGTGTCTAGCAGTAGGGATGCCAACCTTAGAGGAATATGATGAGCTATGGAGTATTTCTTAGACGCCTATCGTCATTTGATTCACAGTATCTTTTAGTTAGGGCATGTCGCCAAATGGAATTCAGTTATCTCTTTTCTATCTGAGTCAAATACTCTTGTATTCGTGTTATTTTAATACATTTATTATTGTTGGGAGTACTGTATTGAATTATTATGTGGTAATGTTTATTCCAATTGCATTTAAATTCTTTTGGAATTATCTGTTCAGTTATTAGTGTAGAATAATATGTGTAGTGTTATTCAAAAAAACTAAAAATGGATTTTGTTGAAATTAATATTTGGAAAGTTTTTAACACCAGCTTAATTGGATATTGGGTGATTAGTTAATGTTTTCGACAGTGATGCTAAGAATGAGCCAACTGTATATTCTGTTTTAATTTGGTATGGGACTAGCCACCCGGTATTTAATTAGGCGGTGTGTTACAGGTGGTATCAGAGCATCAGGTTTTAGTGTCCTTTCGGGTCTGTACAGCTTACTTTGTTTTCAGCTTAGCGTTCTTTGATATAGAGCCCTATGTTTAGGATTGTTGATTTCTTTGGTAAGATTCCATATATATTAGTGAATCTTATTTTCTTTCGGAAGGGTTCGTACAAGAAGTATGACAGATGATGGTAATTGGACGGATAGCGGAGATCGTACCTAAGAGGTTATGAAGTATGTTCGAGTATGATGACCATAGTCGAGGTCACCCATATTATGGAAAATTGAGGAGTGTCATCAGTAGAAGTTCTTAAAATGCGGGAATTTTGTGTGTTACCTAACGAAGGAAATATATTCAAAGGCTTGGGCATATAGTGGAGTGTGGTTAACTAGAACTGAAAATTTGGGGTAAAATTTTTCTTAACTTATCGGTGCAAAGTTATAATAATGGGAGTCAACAACCACCACCGGCGAATGAGGGTATATTTTCTATCTAAGGAATTATGAGGCGTATATTGATTTTTGTAGAGATTAATATTGTATGGGAAAGAGGGTTGCTAAACTTAGCATATAGCACTGTTATTTACCTAGACTCACCAAGGGGTGTGGGACACCTATACTTTCATGTCATCATGTGGGCTTGATTTTTATCACGAAATTTATTTTTTGGGGCATGAACGAACATGATGTGACTACCGGCATGGTTTTACTTGTGGTATATGAGAACATATGTACTACTTTAGCCAGTGTTTTATCTTTAATAAGAGGGTAGATGAGTAGACTTTTATTGAAATCAATCAACCTTTAGAGAGGTTATAAACTATAGACTAAGGACCTGAGGAGTTTCGATGACCGACTACTTTAGGTAGTAGTGTATCGGGGGGGTTCCTTGTTAGGATTTCGCTTGCGAGACACCCCGCGCATGAAACTAATAACCGTTGGGAGTCGAAATAAGATAGGTCTTTAGGATATGAGTTTATAACCTTTGTGATAAATATTATAATGGAAGTTGTACGATAGGGTGTATGGGCGCCCTAGACGGTTGGATTGTAGTATTTTTCATAATTGTGAAAAAGTAAGTAGTTGTGACTTCAGGATTTATTTGCTTAATGATTAAGGATCATTCCTTCCCAAACTTTTTCACGAGGATGGTATAGGGAAGATTGGGTAAAGTTTAAATTCGATTCTGTTGGAACTATATGGTGAGGCTTGCGTATAACATCAATGGGGATTTTAGTTAATGTACTGTATGGGCGGTACGACATAGATTACTTGCGATGTGAGATTTATACTCAGAGTTAACCTTACCAGTATGATTTATCTTTCCGAATTTTGGGACGAAATTCTGTTATAAGGGGGGAAGTATGTAATACCCCGTAATTTTAATGACTTTTAAAATGGGTTATATTTAAAATTAATGGATTAATTGGATTTTATTATAAATTAATTCATTTGGGTTTTATCCGAATTATGGATATTAAAACGAATGATTCCGTATATTACTTAAAGATATTTAGGTAATATATGAATGTGATGCTATTGATATGACGGTGTGATACTAATTCAGTAATTTGAATTTTTAGTCGAGCGCGACATGGGACGTGTCGGGACTAATTTATTTAATTAAAAAGGAAACTTATTTTTACATCAACCATATAGTCGTTTCGACTGCGTCATTGCGTCCGGAAGGGTTGAAATAGTCATAAAAGTCTATTTGGGTGTTGATTTTGGGTCTCGGGTCATTTGGAAATCAAAAGACAACCCAAAAGGGCATTTTGGTCATTTTTACAAGGGGGATGAATAGTGATTTCGGATTTTGTCCTCTTATAAGTATTTGGAGATTAAGTGTACGTGGGTTATTCATCTCTTCTACACAAAATAGAGAAGTCATCTTCCTAGAGAGAGTGAAAGGTTGCTTGGGAAGAGAAAAGTTTACTTGGGAAGGAGAAGACCAAAGACCAAAGGTCACCACTACAAAACCACCACCGAAAGTTAACCGAAGAAGGGAGAACCACCTGTGATATACAACACCAAAGGATCAAATCTTCATTAGAGGCAAGTGTTTGATAATTTCAATCTAAGTTTGTATATTGTCCATGTTAGGATAGTTATAAAAAGATGAGATGTTTACATGTTTGGAAGATAATGAAGAGTTGTTAATGAATTTCTGAAAAATGGAAGTTTATAGGAATCAAACTCATGTTGTAGGTAGATAGTAATCCATGAAATAATAATAAATATGTTGAAGAAATTTTGAGAATCAATGGTGTGTTCTTGAAGATATCATGTATATTATTTTCTGGAAAAAGAGGATAAACATATGCTTTTAATTCAAACTATTGATGATTCTAGGATGTTTAGAGCATTAGAAATCATTCACATATGTTGCTATATCATGTAGTAAGGTTTATGAGTCATTTCGATCGTTAATATGAAGTTTTTATTGATAAAAAATGGTTAAACCCGTAGTAGAAGAAATGCAGAAAACTGGGTTGTTATCTGGGCGATCGATCGATCGACCCCCTACCTTCAATAGATCGACCTCCCCAGAATTGTTAAAGTTGTTTCTTATCCCAAACCTTTTGTATATCTTTGGTGATTATTAATTGGATATTATGTGACTTAGAAAAGATCAGTAGACCCTAAATAAGATTCGAATTAATTTGATTGGGATTTAATTGATTAGAATGATGATAATTATATTGGAAGAAATTTCGGTTGCTATATTCATGTGTTAGATTCTAATTTTTATACATGAGGATTAAGGATAGTTCCAGTAGGGAAGATTTAATATAACACCTGGGTAGCCTTAGGGTTACAATTTGAACATCAAGGACTGAGTTTAATCTCATTATTGATTGTGGAAGGACTGAGTGGAGTAGAAGTGCTTAGTGGTATGGCTCCTGGTTAGAGATGGGAGTTAAGACCATATTTGGTTGAAAGAGGGGATGAGGTTATCCCGATCGCGTATTTGAAGTTGACGGAACTCCTCGATCGATAAAGTTAAGTAGTAGTGTATTGGAGGGGTTCCTTGTTTGGATTTCGCTTTGCGAGACGCTCCGCGCATGAACCTTAACGACGTCGGGAATGGAGAGATGTTATAGGATGCGAGGATGTTGATTTTGTTAATAAGTTATGTAGTGTGAATGAAACACTTTAGACTATGAGCCATGTGATGATGGTATTCAACCCTAGTTGGTTGAAGATGTGTTTATAAAAGATTAGAAACTATCGGTTATAACCCTAATTAAAGGAGGGTTTAATTTGTGGTAATTCGGGAGATATGATGATATGGATCAGTAGGATATTAGTAATTTCTTACTGAATAAAATGTTGAGGAAAAACCAAATTGAACCTTGAGTAATGAGTGAGGCTCGGGGATGATTAAATTAAGAAGTAAAGTCATGATATTTTAATACGTAGGATTTGAGAGATATAATGCTAATTATGGGAACTATCTTAGGGTAATGTAAGTACCTTGTTAATATTATATTATGGGTATGATAATGCCTATTTTATTTATTATTGATTTATGTGTATGACATACGTAGCTTACTTGCTATCGATGGGGAGGTTTGTGCGTGAGGGCAGTCATATCCTGATGAATCCATGGGATCTTTGATTTGTCGCTCGAGAACATAGGTCTATGAAAGACTTATCGGGGAGTTGATAAGTCCGCTGACTGTGGGAACGTAGGTATGTCCATGACCCATGGATACGAGAACTATTTTCACCTCCAATTTGTATGTTGTTTTTTGTGGTTCGAGGAATCCTTACCGAACCTTTAGTCCCCTATTCGGCGACCAACGATGATGGGACATGATAGCAGAGTAATGCATTGCACCGCGGCTATGACTCGGGGTGCCGTATTATATATGTGTATATATATATATATATATATATATATATATATATATATATATATATATATATATATATATTGAATTAAATGAATGTATATAGTGGTTGCATCTATCTACTGTATGACAATTGTAGATAACGGTGAATAGAGAAAGAGAATGGAATTAAGTTAATGAATGTTTATTCTTATAGAATTGAAAAGCTTAATTCATGTTAATGAGAAACAATTCATGTTAATGAGAAACGTATAAGAATGATTGTTTGACGTATGGTATGGGACATACGGGGTTATGATATGGGATGGAAGCATATTATGGAAACTAGTTAGGAGGAACCATTAACTAGGAGGTTAATAGGAAACGTTAAGTGTGCACTCTAGATGAGAGGTGAGAATAGAAAGTGAGAGTTGGATACTAACATGTACGTAATAAATGCTTTATTGCACTTGTTAAATACTTGTTGTTTTCAAAATCATTTTCACAATCGGACTCTGACCCGTTTCCTTGCATATTCTCTTTTCTATTGTACCTTATATATTAGGTGTCTAGCAGTAGGGACGCCAACCTTAGAGGATTATGACGAGCTATGGAATATTGCTTAGACTCCTATCTTTATTTGATTCACTGTATCTTTTATTTAGGGCATGTCGCCAAAAGGAATTCAGTTATCTCTTTTCTATCTGAGTCAAATACTCTTGTATTCGTGTCATTTTAATACATTTATTATTGTTGGGATTACTCTATTGAATTATTATGTGGGAATGTTTATTCCAATTCCATTTAAATTCTTTTGGAATTATCTGTTCAGTTATTAGTGTAGAATAATATGTGTAGTGTTATTCATAAAAACTAAAAATGGATTTTGTTGAAATTAAAATTTGGCAAGTTTTTAACACCAGCTTAATTGGGTATTGGGTGATTAGTTAATGTTTTCAACAGTGATGCTAAAAATGACCCAACTGTATATTCTGTTTTAATTTGGTATGAGACTGGCCACCCGGTATTTAATTAGGCAGGGTGTTACAATCCATTCATTAAACTTTTGTGTGAGTGATTCTTAGATTTTGCTATTTCTCCTAAGCGATCTTTCACCCGTTGGATTGAAAGGATGATCATATGTATTTGGATTTGATTGAAATAGTTTTAACTGCATGATCGTGCATTTATGTTGAGCTCTCTTCCTGATAAGTCTACTTGGCACACTTGTTCTTAACCTGACAGAACCTTCTCGGTGATCTCTGAGAGTGTGCCAACAATCAATGATTAAATTGTTTAATTAAATTCCAACTTTTAATCCCCAAAATCCAAACTCTTGTAACGAAATTGTGACAGACTAAAAAAATCAAACCAAGCACGTAATGTCAATCACAATATGTGGAAAAATCTCCCAAAGAAGCAAAACCATTTATTTCACTATATGCAACGGCTTACAATTACAGCAAAATAAAATTTTGATGCACGAATACTCGCAAGCATTGGTTCTTTGTCCTCAAGGTTTGTCAGCAAGAGGTCACGTAAGAACTCCAATATCAGCAGTGGATAAAGACCCTTCTTCTCCACAAGGTTACTCCAAGATGAGTAGAATAATTGTATATAGGGTTTAAAGATTCACACAAATGTTTGGAAAGGATTTATGAATCAAAAAGGCATTAAACCTTGAAAAAATGAAGTTTGTTTCTGGGCAGAATATTTGCAGAAACATCAATGCCAAAAGACTTGGAAAACGTGTAGAATGACACTGCTTTAAATACGAAAATTGAGGCGGTGCGTCGCTCGAACGAAGTACAGGTGTCGCTCGAACGTTAGTCCACGTTGCTCGAACGACTTCACGCGAGATGGCTAAGTCGCACGAACGACCAACCAATCTCGCTTGAACGACGTTAGTGAGATTTTTTTTCTTTCGTCTCTACACTTAGAAAAATTCATATTTCGAAGTAAAAACGTTCTAGTCCTTTAAAAATATTTTATAAAATTTCTCAAATATTTATGTAAATAAAAACACTCCAAATAAATTATTTTACCGTAATCGAGAGTGGAGTAGCGGGAACGGTTGAAGAGTACGTTTACATGATGCAGTATGAAGATGATGGATGCCTGGATTCGGATCAAGGACGTTGTGGATAATCATGTTGACATGTCGAATGTAGCGGCATCAGACGTACTGATTATGATCTAGGAAAAATAGAAAATTTCCTAGATTCTAACTCGGACATTTATAAAATCATGTCCTTAAAATTCTCCACCTATGTCTATGCCGGTAGATACATAAAAAATTCGAATTATGTAAGCCAAACAAAAACCAAATGACATATAATTTAATATCCCCATTAAACCCAAAAACTAGAAATACTAAATGCATGTCTTCAAACAAACTTCAACATCTTCAAATCTCCAACGCTTCAATCTTTATTTGTCATCATCAGGGTGTGGGAAAATAATTTTCAATTTAGTGCCTACACACATGAGACAAGAAATAATACTTGTGACGCGCAAAATTTTGAAATATAATGATAAGAAAAAGTAAGTATCAATTTATCCTCAAGCAAATCACTATAAAATTAAGCAAAATTCTCCCCCATAATTCATTCTTCCCCTTTTTATGATGTCCCCAAATAGAAAAATAACATAAAGCAAATGCAAATGGAGAATGTCACAAGGTAATCAAACTTTCTCTTTTTGAATTTTTCAAATTTTTTCTCACAAAATATACAACAAATAATGACACAATGAAAAAATGCCAAAACAACGAAGTCGGGGAAAGAGGAAATGTAGGGATGTGAACAAATTCGACAGGAAAATCAATACATACAACCATAACATATGTGCACAATGAATGTTGGATATTCCTAATGAATGAACTCAGCATCTTCCTTAGGTTTAAAAATAGTGGAAGTAAAAGAAATCAACTTAATCAAATCAACAAATCAAAGCTCAAAGTGATTTCCACACCAATAACGTCCAAAACGTTGCAACGCTTTTTCATGACTTTCAAGGATGTGCAAACCCATTTTTCATTTCTTTCCATCCAAACTCCCTCATAAATAGCTATACATTATATTTTCTTTTGAGGTGATGAAACTAAAACCTATTGTCCCATTTAGTTTGGCATGGTTTTCTTTTTTTTCCCATTTAATTTTTTTCAGGGCTCTTTTCAAACGATGTCTTTCACGATGAGTAAATTTTGAACTCTCGCAGCCCTTTCCCGTGATTCACTCGTCATATTTTTTACGATTAAATACTCACGGTAAATAGTTTTTACATGCACTACTATCTTGTCAAGTTTTATCGCATTTTGGTCGTTGTATGGACAGAATCGAGATCGAAACACTCAAGCCAATATGTGATAGACAAGTACAATACTCAAATAATACTATGCATGTGTGCAATAAAGGAGATAAGCAGCCAAACATGTAGAAGATATCACTAATCACATCTCAAAGACTCCAAATAATGTAAAGCACATGAATGAAATGATGTAGCATCTCAAATCACTATCAAACAGTCACGTGGAATATGGAATGAAGCTGTGGCTATGGCTATCTTAAATGTTCATCCATAAATGGTGTAAATAAAGTACAAAACTCTTTTTGTATTTTTCAAAAAAAATTATAAAATGAAAATGTTTTTGATTTTTTCTAAAAATTAAAAAAAAAAACTTTTTGGATTTTTTCAAAATTTCAAAATAATAAAAAAACGAACAAATAATGACACAAATGAAACAATCTAGAGATACGAATCAGATGAGATGAACATGAAAAATGAATCATACTCTAGACATGGTGACCACCCCTCGGTCAACTGTGAAAATTCCTAAAGACTTCCTAAGACTCTTGAATCTAAGGGAATCTAAAGGCTTCATAAAAATATCGGCTAACTGGAGGTCAGTAGATACAAAACTCAACGATATGACCTTTTCCTCTACAAGCTCATGGATATAGTGTTCGTGTATCCTAATGTGATTTGTGCGCGAATGATGGACTTGATTACATGATATATGTATCGCGCTCGTGTTATCACAGGAAATAGTCATGGTGTCCTATGATATCCCATAATCCTCCAACATCTGCTTCATCCACAGAAGTTACGTGCAACAACTCTCGGCAGCTATGTACTTAACCTCCGTAGTGGACAAAGAGATAGAGTTTTTCTTCTTACTCAATCAAGAGACAAGATCAGAACCAAAGAAGAAACACCCACTAGAAGTTCTCTTACATCCGTTTACATCCCCAGCCCAATCGACATCCGAATAGGCGAATAAATGGTTATTGGTATCAAAGGAATACTAAATGCCAAGTGAGAGAATCCCACTCACATATTTGATAATACGTTTAAGAGTGAGTAAGTGTGTCTCTTTCGAGGACGCCTGATATCGTTCACAGACTCCAATACTAAAGTCTATGTCTGGAAGACTTGCAGTCAAGTAGAGAAGACTACCTATCATACTCCGATACAAGGTTTTCTCTACGTCCTTTCCTGAAATGTCCTTGCTAAGCTTAGTTGAGGTACCCATCGGTGTACGTGCATGCTTAGCGTATCCAAGACCAAATTTCTTCACAAGGTCTCTAGCATATACCTAGATTGGGAGAGGAACATCCCATCCACTAGCTAAAGAACTTGGAGACCTAGGAAGAAAGTAAACTCACCTACCATGCTCATCTCAAACTCACTCTTCATCTCCGCCTCAAAGTGGTGAGCATGTCGGGAGGACGTGGATCCAAAGACTATGTCGTTCACATGGACCTTAGCAAAAAAAAATAGCACCGTCGTCTCTCTTAACAAATAACTTCATATTAACTCCCCCTCTCTTGAAGCCACGAGCTAAGAGATAGGAAGTAAGCCTCTCATACCAAGCACGAGGTACTTGATTCAAACCATACAAGGCTTTTCTTAGATAGTAGACATGATTAGGGTGATTAAGGTCTTCAAACCCTTTTGGTTATTCCATGTAAACCTCTTCATGTAGAATGCCATTCAGAAAGGAACTCTTGACATCCATCTGATATAACTTGAAGCGCATAAGACATGCGATGGAGAGTAGTAAGCGAACAGACTCAAGCCTCGCAACAAGAGTGAATGTCTCGTCAAAGTTTGCACCATATATCTATGTCTAGCCTTGAGCGACCAACCTATCCTTATTTTAGATAATAGTACCAGTCTCATTATTCTTGAAGATCCACTTGGTACCTATAACATTTATCTCACTAGGTCGGGGGACCAGTTCCTAGACATCATTCTTTCTAAACTGAAGCCACTCATCCTGCATAGCTCATATCCAGTGTTCATCTTTGAGTGCTTCCTTCTAGTTCTTGGGCTCGACTTTGGACGTGTAGCAAACATGGCTAACAATGTTATCTAGCTGAGCACGAGTCTTGACCCCTAGGGTGGGATCTCCTAAAAAAGTATTAGGATCATGACTCTTGAGAAACCAAGCAGGAGTGTCCCCTAAATCAGGAATAGGATCCACTCTGGGTGTGGGAGGCACAATGGGATCATCAGAAGAAAGTGCATCATCCTCACACAAAAGGTTAGAATCAACAAACGCCGACGGTTTGTCATCTTGCACGGTGAAGTTTATTGACTCCATAACCTTAGAGCTACTCAAGTTAAAAACCCAATATGCTCTACTAGTCGATGAATATCCTAACAATATTCCCTCATCACTCCGGGAGTCGAACTTTCCTAATTGCTCTTTATCCCATAGGATATAGCATTTACTCTTATAGACACGGAAATATAAAAGGTTAGGCTTCTTTCCAGTCCACAATCCGTCGGGTGTCTTAAGTGTGTGTAAACGAAGGTAAATCATATTCACCGTGTGGTATGTGGTAGACACCGCCTCTGCCCAAAATCTCCTAGAAACTCTATGACCTAGGAGCATAGATCTAGCCATCTCCTGAATCGTTTGATTCTTCCTCTCAACAATCCCATTTTGCTTAGGAGTCTTCACGGTCAAAAATTCATGCTTGATCCCGAGGATATCACAGTAAAGATCTACTTTAGCTTTCTTAAACTTAGTGCCATTGTCACTACGTATTCTATTAATATTGACTTCGTGTTGATTTTTGCAGGACACGGCACTTTGTCGTAAGAAATTCCACAACATCGTATTTCTCTCTCAGAAAACCTACGATCGAGTAATGAGAGAAATCATCTACTATCATGAGGATATACCTCTTACCACCCAAACTCTCCGTACGAGGGACCCGTAAGATCTTTGTGTATCAACTCAAGCACACATGAAGTGGTAATGGAATTCAACTTCATATGGGGGCTACGGACTTGCTTTCCTAACTGACAGGGTCCACAAACCATGGAAGTTAGCTTTCTAAGTGATGGCAAGCCACGTACTAGGTCCTTTTTATCTAATTTCTCTAAATCTCTAAAGTTCACATGACATAGACGTTGATACCATAGATCCATAGGAGTGATCGTGGAATTTTTACATACAATGAGGACTTGGGCACAATCCCATAGAAGTTATCTTCAGTCCTCACCCCTTGCAATAGAAGTTTATCGGCTTGATCATAAACATTGCACTCGTTCCAATCAAACTTTACTGCAAAGTCAGCGTCGCACACCTAGATAATGTTGAGAAGGTTTACTTTCAAAACTTTGATGTACAAAACATCCTCCAGCATAGGAAATCCTGGTATCTCTAATGTACCTCTTCCTACTATGCTAGATTTTCTCCCGTCTCCAAAGCTGACTTTACCTTCCTTGCGATCCTATAGGTAGGTAAAAAATGAGACATCACCTTTCATGTGTTTGGAGCACCCACTGTCGAAGTACCACTGAGAAGTGTTATGTACTTTGAGAGCAATATGAACAATAAGGGCCTTAGTGTCGATTTTAGGTACCCAAGATGAGGTAACCTTATGTTTTTCCATGTCATTATTGGCACTAGTTAGGATTTTAGAAGTGTCTGCTGATGGCATAGAAATACATTGGAAATCTTGCATTAGACTCTGACAAGTGGCGATTAGAAACTTAACTTGCTCTTTAAGACTTAAAAAATCACTAGTGGCACGTGGTGGAGCAAATGTATGTCGTGTCCGACCCAAACTATAGAAAAACTCCCTAAGGTGGCCCTTTCTTTTGCAGTAGGTGCATAAGTACACTGGCTTTGGCCGACCTTGGTTTGATTTTCTTGGCCAAACTCTTCTTCGGGTTTTTAGCCATGGCCACATGGGTACGTAGTAAATTTAGGAAATGGTTCCGATGTCACATGGGACATGGAGGCACCATCAAAACCAATTCCCTGCCATTCACCAAAACCTATAGCAGGGGCGAGGATTATCTTTTCCATCTTTCCAGATCTATCCTAAATCTTTACCTTGACCTCCCTGACTATCTCACGGTCACGAGTAAGCTTGGCTACAAGGGCTTCAAGTTTCTTTCGAGTGCCCATGGAGGTCTGGAGCTCTCTCGTAAGACTAGACACTTGCTTGGTCAAGTCCCCTTTCTCTTTCTATAAACATCTCTCTCTCTCACCCCAAACTGACTCTCCCTCTCTACACAAACTATCTCTCTATCAACACAAATAGTCTCTCTCTCCTTTTCAAGACAGTGGTAATAGAGGACTCTCTCTGTAGTCTCTCCAAAATCATTCTCTAAGGCAACTATCCTAGCGCTAACACTTTGTTATGCTTTTTAGTTTTAAAAGAATCAGTGTACGCGTGTCGTAAATCACTCTCGTTCTCACTACATCCTCCCCCTCACTCACATCGCTTCCAGTGTCGTGGTGTCCCTATGAAGTAGCATCATCATCGTCGTGAGGTTCATTGTTAGTACTCACATCACTAGCCATGAATGTGGTGAAGTTATATTCATATGGTGACTCATCTCTATAATCCATTGACTCGACCTCACTGTCGTCAGTAAAGGAGGCATTAAGAGAAACTTTTCATTTACCTTGACGTCTCAACCTAGTAGGATGCTCAAATGCCTTATGACCTCTACCGTCACACTCATAACATCTCTCCTCGTCTTTCTTAAGCGCGTCCTTTTTATCCTTGTCATTTTTCTTTTCAAACTTATTTTTCTCAAACTTATTTTTATCTTTGAAATTGCCATTTTTCTTTAATTTGAGAAATTTCTTTAATTTTTTTGCAAATAAGGCCAAATCGTCTAAGTTAAAATCAAACTCAGAATCAGACAACTCTTCCTCTCTTTTTCTAGACGACTCACCTCTCATTCTTACTGACCCCTCACTCTTCCTAGCCTGGGCTTTAAGTGCTACCCCTTTTTCTTTTGATTTTATCGTATTAGGAAATAGGTCAATTTCATAAGTCTGGAGGTCTCCTACCAATTCTTCTAATTTCAGACTACTCAATTTTTTTAATGAATTTAGCACAGTGACTTTAGGGATAAAACGCTTAGGCAGTGATCTCGAAATAGTTTGAACTAATCTAGCATTAGGAATGTGTTCACCTAAATTGAAACTAGTGTTAACAATATCATATAAGCGTGCATAGAATTCATCAAAACACGCAGGTTCAAGCATGGTGATTGTCTCAAATTTTGTAGTTAAATTTTGCAATTTTGATTCTTTAATTGCATTAGTGCCCTTATGGGTAAGTTTAAGAAAATACCATGCTTCTTTAGACGTGGTACACGTCATGATGCGTCGAAACTCGTCGAGGGTGACGTTTCCAAAAATTGCACTAAGCCCACGTGAGTTAAATGTGCTCCACTTAAATTCTTCGTCAGTCCAAGCAGTCACAGATGTTAAAGTAGTTATGTTATCCACAGTGACAGTGGGAGGCGTCCACCCTCTTTCACACATAACCCAAACACGTTCATCTATGTCTTTTAAGTGAGATCTCATATGGGCTTTCCAATATTGTAATTTGACCTGTCAAAAATTGGCACTCTATTATACAAGTTTTCCATGGAAATTGCGCTTTTTCAAAAATCAATTTTTAAATCAAAATTGATATCTAGAAAAGTTTTTGCGGAAAAATAACACGATATAATTGTGTAATAGGCTCTGATACCAATTTAAGAGTGCGCCAGCAATCAATGATTAACTTGTTTAATTAAATTCCAACTTTTAATCCCAAAAATCCTAACTCTTGCAACCAAATTGTGACAGACTAAATAAATTAAACCAAGCATGCAAAGTCAATCACAATATGTGGAAAAATCCCCAAAGGGTCAAAACCATTTATTTCACTGTAATATGTAACGACTTGTAATTACACTAATATATAATTTTGACGCACGAATACCCACAGGCGTCGGTTCGTCATTGTAAGCGTTTGTCAGCAAGAGGTTCCGCAAGAACTCCAATATTAGCAGTGGATAAAGAAACTTCTTCTCTATAAGGTTACTTCAAGATGAGTAAAATAATTGTATCTATGGTTTAAAGATTCACACAAATGTTTGGGAAGGATTTGTGAATCAAAAAGGCATTAAACCTTGAAAAAATGAAGTATGTTTTGGGAAGAATATTTGTAGAAACATCAATACCAAAAGACTTGGAAAACATGTAGAATGACAATGCTTTAAATACAAAAATTGATGAGGTGCGTCGCTCGAACAAAGAACAGGTGTCGCTCGAATGTTAGGTCATGTCGCTTGAACGACTTCGCGCGAGATGGCTATGTCACACGAACGACCAACCAATCTCGCTTGAACGACGTCAGTGAGATTTTTTCCCTTCGCCTCTACACTTAGAAAAAATCATATTGCAAAGTAAAAACGTTCCATCCCTTTAAAAATATTTTATAAAAATTTCCCAAATATTTATGTACATAATAAACACGCGAAATAAATTATTTTACCATAATCGAGAGTGGAGTCGTGGGAACGGTTGAAGAGTACATTGCATGTTCCATGATGCACGTATCAAGATGATGGATGCGTGGATTCGGATCAAGGCCATCGTGGATGATCGTGTTGACGTGCCGAATGTAGCGGTATCAGACATACTAACTGTGATCTAGGACAAACAGAAAATTTCCAGGATTCTAACTCGAACATTTATAAAATCATGTCCTTACAATCTCTTAATTTGGAGGGTTCCCCATGATTGTGGCCCCGAGCTGCTCGGGGACCTAGACGATAAAATGTGAAGTCCCTGCTTATCATGTCTAGGATTTTGACCGTTCCCGAGAAAGGGAATACCCATCGAAGTAATCAAGGGGTCCGATGGAAGAGGTCACGCCGAGGAAATAAGAAACGTCATTGGAAGATCTAGAACATCTAGATCTACTTATTTCTTGCCTCGGTGATAGGGGAAACATTGTTGGGAAAAAATTTGGCCAGGTTTAAAGCATCTAAATATGCTATATCACTATCGCTTGCATTGCCTTTTGGCCTTTGTCTATGTTCTGAAATATTCCTTAAAGATCTCCGATACTAGTATGGGCATAAGGAATGAAAGCATTTCCAACGGCATGGCTACCTTCTGGAATATATGTCATTTTTTAGCGGTGTGACTGAGAAATGGTTACTTATAGAAAATAGGTAGAAAACAACAATAACTTTTCCTTTTCCACAACAACATCAATATGTCGATGTCTAAATTTTGTTTACTAATTTGGAATAATCTTAGCTCAATCAAACCAAAAAATATAACCACGGATAAAATAGTAGGATAGATAGGGATGAGAGAAAGAAAGAGACTCAAAGGTTTTTACATGGTTCAACCCAATCGGGTGCCTACACCCATGGGTACAATGCCACTATATTTTAGGGTTTAGTACAATCGTCTCAAGAGATCTCTAAGGTTTGAATAAAGTATTTACAGTTGCACTTAACTGATAGAGGTCGTAATATATTTATAGTAGTTGGAAGTTAAAGAGATGGAATAACTTTATACATTAGGTATCTACATGATAATAAGCATCTAAATATTATTCACGTGCATGTGCATGGTAACTGTTATGAGTCCCATGTGTGTCTGTTTATATTATTGATTGTTCGTATTCATGGGGGTGGTAGGCTAGATAGCCGACTAGCAAGATAACTGAGTCGACCATATTCATGTGTTGTTTGAGGGTCCCCTGATTATGATGATAATTGTCATGAATTTATTTTTCCACGTGGTCTAATTATTTTGTGCTACAACACCAAACATAAAAACATAATGAGCAATTATAAATCTTTTTCTTAAAAATCTCCCGTTATGGCTATTCCGTTACAGAACACAAAACTGAAAAATATAATAACCCCTAAGACAAGTTCAACTAATTTCCCTCCTAAATCCGAAAAGGAAAATACACTTTTCATATTGGCTTCAACTAAAAATCTTCATCGTATAGTCCATAAAATCATAAAGGTGAAAAATACCTACACATATGAAGCAAAAGAAATACTGTAACGTATGGAATTTAAAGAAGATAAGAAACTCCCCCTCAATATTTTCTCCCCTTTTTTGTCTAAATAGATTAAGGGTTAGAATCTAATCCTGAAAAGTTAGCATCATGAGAATTCAAATATGAAATATCATCACAAAAATAAATAATTAAGCATATGTGATGAAACTTCAACAAGCCAACAAACTATTTTTGAAAATTTTCAGTATATACATATACATATAAGTATAAATACAACCAGTCACACCATGGAGTAGAAAAAAATATCTTAATCATGGAAATGGAATAAAATCATATGAACTCAATGCATGAAAAATTCAACATAGGCATACTTAGAGAAGATGCACAAAGTCAAAAGAGACACTCATAAAGAACAAATTCAATTCAACCTTAGGTGTAAACAATGGTTGAACAAATTGAGATTGACTCAACTCATACAAAATATCATAAATTTCAATATTTCTTAAAAAATAACGCCAAACTATTTAATATTTTTAATGAAGTTTATTGTGCAAGCCCATTGGTCTTCAACTTATAACACTCTCAAAATCTCACATTTTAAGCATTAACTCTTAAAAAATTTGAAGGAATCATATTAATCATGTGAATGAAGCATCAACGAAACAAAAAAAATTCATTGCCTCGTCTGTATTTATTTGTCGAAATCATCTTTTAAGGTCTTACCAACCGTGGCCTTTAACACACAAAGTAATGTGACACGACTCAGAATGTGTATCTAAAGTGTGTGCTCTCTAGGCTCAAGTGCAAGCCTATTGTTCAAGTAATAATCCGACAAGTCGGGTATCGATCCTCAGGGAAAAAGGACAACGGAGTTGTGACGACGGGATAAGATAGAGGACTCCTAACGTTGACTCTAAGAAGAAAAGAAAAAAATTGCTTTGGTCTTTTGGGATTGATTAAACTAAATGCAATTATGAAACTATGATAAAATATGCAACTAACTAAATTATCTAAATGAAGAATGCAGAATTAAACTGAAACTGTCAACTAAATGATGAGAAAATAGGATGGGAATACAATCCCCCAACCCTAGTGTAGTGTAGTGACAACGTCAATCATAAATTTATCCGATTAATTCAAACCCGGAATTTAGTACTCCCAAGCATTATATATACGAGGTTCAAGCCCGCGTCATACCTAATCTGAGGATGAGTAAATCGGTATCGCGGTAATTACATTCAAATTGTACTCTAAATCATCACGAGTACCCAGAGGCAAACGAGATATAAAGATCTACAATTCTTAAGAAATTACGCGATACGATTTAAATTAATCATTAAATTCAGCGGATCGACGTTATACACACGCACTAACACATCAGGTTGGGTTCATGCATCCCAACCTTGAAAAACCTAGCCGTACATGTTAACTTGACTAACGCATGAAATAATGACGTTGCATGTGTATGAATTCATGATAAAACTAAATCTAAACATGTAAATACGTATTATGAATGCGAAAACAAGTTGAATCAATTAGGAAAACTAAGCATGCAAGAACAATAATAAGAAACAAGAACTTTGAATTAAAACTGGTAAAAACAAACCCGAAACAATGAATTCTTGAAGTAAATTGTGCCCTTGATGTTCCTAGATGTTTCTCTCCTTTTGTTCTCTCAAAAACTCTCTAAAAATAACCCTAAAAGCTGCTCCTAGGTTAATGCCTTCGTTCCCCACAAGTTTGGAGTGTTTTTAACCTATTAGGAGACTTGGAGACCAATCCAAATGAAAGACAAAATTCGCGTGTCAGGTACAGCGAACCGGTTCGCATGTACCAGCCTGGTCTTGCTCTCAACACTTATTTTTTTCTGGTTTTTCTCTTCTTTTCTTGGATTTTTCTTCAACTTCAACTGAGCATAACTTTTCAACCGTAGCTCGGATTTGGGTGCCATTTTTTCCAGTGTGCTCGTTGTTCCGAGATCTTCAACTTTCCAGAAGGCCCCACCTCCAGAATCGAGCTGTAAAATTACGAAAATGCCCTTGAACTTGCCTTCCTAGCCTTTCTTCTATGATTTTTCCGCAACTTCAAGGGGTCATAACTCTTTCATCGTAGCTCGGATTGAGGTGCCGTTTCTTATGGTGTTCTTGTAATTGAAAGATCTTAAACTTTCTAGTTGGACCCACTTCCGGACTAAGGCTGAAGAATTACGAAAATGCCCTTGAACTTGCCTTCCTAGCTTTTCTTGCACTGTCTTGCTTCCTCCTTTGCACTGCTTGCATAATTAACCTGTAAAACCAATAGGAGAAGCACGAAACACGCAATACTCGCCAAGAAGGTTAGAAGCATAAAAGTGAATCAAATCCATATATGTTACATCATTCGGGTTCACAAAAGTACTGAAATTAGGGGGATAAATATACAATATTTATGCCCAATCAAACCCCCCTAACTTAGAACTTTGCGCGTCCCGAGCAATGTAAAAGAATGAAAGTAAGAGTTAAGGACACTTCAAGGACTTTATTGGGATAGAATACCACTTTCGCGGGCAAGCGATTGCATTTAGCGTATGCAACAAGCCTTTAAACCTCTAGGTTACCCTAGTAGGACGAGTTGTGTCTCGTGAGGGTTTGCAGTGAATATACCCACAAAATTCGACTCAAAGAAAATTCAAAATACGCAAAAATTGTACAATTCAAACTTTACCATAAAATAGTCATCATCAAGTCATATTTATAAGTCTCAAACCGTAGTGTTTGTGTGCGAAGCCGTAAATATAACCGCCAATTTCCATCGATTGATCATTACGTTACTTATCCGAAAATTCGTTTTGATTTCAATTTCTCACGGAATGCACTAACAAACGAATCTCTCGGATTATGGCTATTCTCTCGGCATGCGTGATATAAAGAGTAAATATAATGGAAGCAAATACACGCATGCAATTAGAACGACGGAAATTTTATGGTGAAGGGATCTCTTCAACGGATTACGGTTTTAAAAATGGGAATATCGCCTCTATTTCGCGCATTTAACCTCTTATATTATCTTTTGGTGTATTGACTCTCCACGCGGTACTCAATTTACGCAATTTGGACTCGGTTAGGAGTTTTTCGGGTTAAAGGTTGCATTGGGTAAAATAAAGGAGGTATGGAGGGTTGGAATTGGAAAAGTCATTCGTGATGTCCGTTTGTGCATTTTCCGGGCTATTGCTCATTTTTTTCTTCTTTTTCTATTTTTTTTTTCTTTTTTGCTATTTTTGTTGAGCATTCTTCTATTTTTTTTTTCTTGCCCCTTTTTGTTGCACTTTTCGGACTTAAATTCTGAATTTTTGTCATTTTTCGCAATTCCGGGCTATTTTGGGTTTTTCGGGTTGTCAAACGAGAGGGAAAAATATTCGGCTCAATTTGGGTTACAAAAGGGATAATTTTTCGCTACTTTTTTCTTGCCCAATATTTTTGGGTGACAAACGAGGGCCTACTTCATTGTCCAAAATACCAATTGCGTTACCATATGCGTTTCGAGGTGAATTTAAGTTTAGAAACTAATTTGGCACGATTTTCAAGGCAATATTGCACACATTTTTCAAAACCGATCAAATGAAAAAAAATTGAGATCCTTGACAACTTATTAAGTGCTAAAAAGAACTTTGAGTTAACAATTAACTCGGATTGATTTAAAATCTCGCAAAACGTGATAGGCTTGAATCTCACCGGGTTTGTTAATCTCTACATTTATTCGTTAAGTCGTCAATTTTCGCACAACTTCCATCTTTAGTCAATTTCGGCTTTGTGTATGTTGGATGTTTACAATTTGAGACTCCAATTCGACTTTTAATGATATTTTTGAAAAAATTTGAATTCCAATTTTTATTTATTTTGAAGAAAAATATTTTTGGATTTTTCAAATTTTTATGATTTTTTTTTTGGAAATTTTTGGGCATTTTTGAAAATTTGTGAAGTTTTAGAAATACGCGCTTGTGACCCCCCCCCAACTTAGACTTTTGCATTGTTCTCAAGCAAAAAGGACGAAAATCTAACTCAAGGCGAATGAAAAGTGCGGAAAAATAAAAAAAACAAATATGAAAAATGCAACAAGACACTATATGACACTCATGCATGACTCAAAAATGCAACAACAATCACCCCATACGCGTCGGGGGTGCGACGACCTCTCATCTCTCCACAAACTCACCCGACCCCACTTATGGGGGTTGATGCTCTCCTTGTCACTCTCGTCCTAGGATCATATTCCAATAATCGAAACAAGTTGGGACCTCGCCCATAGATAAAGGATAGACCGGGAGACTCGTCGTGACTAATTGGAAAGGGATCCTCGTGATGCTGACTCAAAGCATGGTCAACGTGTACTGACTCGGAGGGGACACCTAGGTTTCTTTCAATTTTTAAGACGCATGGGTCGGGCTCTAAGTTGGATGAACCACAACTTTTCTCCTCACTCGCCTTCGGGGCCTCTAGTGTTGTGGGTGGATTGTCACAACGAAGGAATTCATCAATTTTTGCTTTTAATTCGCTGTCGTCTAAGTGACTACATGAATCCAATAGGGATTGGCCTTCAATAGTAATACTTTCATCCACCTTCCCGAATTCTCTTTCAAAATCTTCCATGCTCATGTCGCCTAGTTCTCCCTCTCTAGTAGTGCCTACATCCTCTCTTACTTGCTCGATCTCCAACTCCACTAGTTTTCTCTCTTCTACCCCCTCTCTCTCTCTTTCAATTGCGGTCACAACACACCTCTCCCCCTCTTTGCTCTCATCGTCACATCTACCACCGTTACTTGGTGAAATAGGGCGCACTCCTAACGTCTCTCTCTTGTGGGACCCTTTATTCTTGTGATTTGACATTAAAGATGATCCTAAGGTGTCTCCACAATAATTCTCCTCATTGTATTCCTCTATGATCTCATTTATAGAACTCACCGCGTGAAGATCATCTTCTTCCCCTGTCTGTTGGGTGATATGGAAGATGTTGGTCTCTAAAGTCATGTTCCCAAAAGTGAGTTGCATTCGCCCATTCCTAGTGTTGATGATTGCGTTAGCCGTAGCTAAGAACGGGCGCCCCAGGATGATAGGGACATGGTTGCTTGAGGTAAAGGAGGGCTCCGTGTCCCAAATGACAAAATCTATCGGAAAGTAGAAGGTGTCAACTTGGACGATCACGTCCTCAATTATGCCTCGTGGAATCTTCACGGTTCGATCCGCTAGTTGGAGAGTGACCTTTGTGGGCTTGAGGTCGCCCAAGTCAAGTTGCCTATAAATGGAGTAAGGAAGTATGTTTACACTTTCTCCCAAGTCAAGTAAGGCTTTCTCAATTTTATTATCTCCAATGATGCATGATATGGTGGGTGCACCGGGATCTTTGAATTTAGGCGGGAGATCATTTAGTAGAATGGAACCCACGTTTTGAGCTAGAAAGACATTCTTTTTAACCTTCATCTTCCTTTTTACCGTCAACAAATCTTTGATAACTTTGCCATAGGCTGGAATTTGCTTGATGGCATCAAGGAAGGGCAAGTTTAGCTTCACTTGCTTAAGTACTTCTAGCACTTCATCACGTGGGCATCCTTTCTGTGAAGGAATCAACCTTTGAGGAAATGGTGCCGCGGTGGGTGGTTTCGCTACTACCTCAGGCTCACTAGTGTTATTTTCATCACCTTCATTCAAGGGGACATCTTTGGCCTCTTTCGTGCCGGGCGAAATCTCCTTGTCTTTAAGTATGTCTCATGGAGGAGGTGACAAGTCAACTACCCTCCCACTACGTAGAGTGGTAATTGCGCTACATTGCTCAGGATGGTCATGGAGCGTCGAGCTAACACTAGTTTGACCTTGGAGAGGTCTTTGGCCTTGGGCAGGGAATTTGCCTTTCTCTTGAACACTTAACGAGGATTGTATTTTAGATAGATTCGCATTTATGTCGCCGATCAGACGATCATATTTGGCATTGGTTGCGGTCTGGTTTGCAATGAATTGATTCACGGTATCCTCGAAAGTTCTCCGCTGTGGCGGGATATAATTTCCATGAGGTGGTGGCACTTGCATATGTCCCTGCATGTGCGGAGCTTGTTGAAATTGTTGTGGAGGAGGAGGGGCAACATGTGAAAGAGGGTTCATTGCGGCATGTTGTTGCCCGTATCTAAAACCGGGATGGGTTTTCCACGAAGGGTTGTATGAATTCCCGTGCGGGGCACCGAAATTACCCTTAAAGCCTCCTATCCCACTAACTTGCTCTTGCAACATTACTTTGTAGGCGGGTATCGTCGGACACTCCTCAGTTGAATGTCCCGCCTCACAAATTGCACACACCTTTTCGACGGGATTCTTGATGGATCGAACTACCTCACATAAGTCTCGCAGTCCTCTCTCAATGGTGTCCAACCGACAGTCCGACATAGAATTATTATCTACGTGGAATAGACCGGATGTCGACGGAGCGGTGGTAGATTGTCGATTTCGGTTTTGAGCGTTCGGATCAAAGGTATCCCAGGATTGGGTAGTCTCGGCAACATACCTCATGTGAAGATCAGCGTCATGGGCATCTAGATCGACAAATGGACCACTTCCCATGGTTTCAACAAGCTGTTTAGAATTAAGATTTAACCCATTATAGATAAAGGAGATGATTTGCGATGGATCAAATCCATGATGGGGGCATGAAGCCACTAACTCGTTGAAACGTTCATAACATCGATGGAAAGGCTCATTTTCTTATTTCCTGAATGCTTGAATTTGAGCCTTTATAGAGATTGTTCGATGTGTTGGGAAGAATTTCTTGAGAAATTTAGACTGTAGCTCATTCCAGGATGGAATCGAGCTTGGAGGTAAAGACCATAGCCAAGCTTTGGCTTTATCTTTAAGCGAGAATGGGAAGAGTTTGAGGCGGATTACCTCTTGTGTGCAGGTTTGATCGTTGAGAGTATCACACACGTCCTCAAATTCCCTTATGTGGAGGTATGGCTTTTCAGAATCCATACCATGATAATGTGGTAGTGTCTGGATCATCCCATTTTTGAAACGAAATTGCCCGGCATTATACGGGAGTATAATGCATCCCGGAGTGACAGTGCGCTCGGGATATAAGAATTCTCTCAACGGGCGGTACGGGGGCTCGTCCTCACCGGTAGGTGCATTACTGTGCTGCGACATCTCTCTTTCACTCGACGATTCGGCGTTCTCACTGGGTGTGGACGAAGTGTGTCCTACGAAGGAGAAAGGAGTGTTGCTAGAGATGGAGTGTGACGGTGTGGGAGGTGGGATCCAGAACTGTGGGGCTTGTGGAGTGTGGGGACTGTCAGGATTATACTCAACAAGTGGATTTTCGTGAATGCTGGTTGGAGTATTATGGGGTGTGGGAGTGGTTTCAGAATTTTGCATTAAGCTCAGGAGAGATGATGATTGTGAATCTTTTTGAAGTTTTTTTTTATTTTTTTATTTTTTTTATTTTTTTGGATTTTTGAATTTTTTTTTGGTCAAAGTTTTGGATTAACTCGATCTAATCCTAAGTCTACCTAATTCCCCGGCAACGGCGCCAAAAACTTGACACGACTTAGAATGTGTATCTAAAGTGTGTGCTCTCTAGGCTCAAGTGCAAGCTTATCGTTCAAGTAATAATCCGGCAAGTCGGGTATCGATCCTCAGGGAAAAAGGACAACGGAGTTGTGACGACGGGATAAGATAGAGGACTCCTAATGTTGACTCTAAGAAGAAAAGAAAAAAATTGATTTGGTCTTTTGGGATTGATTAAACTAAATGCAATTATGAAACTATGATAAAATATGCAACTAACTAAATTATCTAAATGAAGAATGCAGAATTAAACTGAAACTGTCAACTAAATGATGAGAAAATAGGATGGGAATACAATCCCCCAACCCTAGTGTAGTGTAGTGACAACGTCAATCATAAATTTATCCGATTAATTCAAACCCGGAATTTAGTACTCCCAAGCATTATGTATACGAGGTTCAAGCCCGCGTCATACCTAATCTGAGGATGAGTAAATCGGTATCGCGGTAATTACATTCAAATTGTACTCTAAATCATCACGAGTACCCAGAGGCAAACGAGATATAAAGATCTACAATTCTTAAGAAATTACGCGATACGATTTAAATTAATCATTAAATTCAGCGGATCGACGTTATACACACGCACTAACACATCAGGTTGGGTTCATGCATCCCAGCCTTGAAAAACCTAGCCGGACATGTTAACTTGACTAACGCATGAAATAATGACGTTGCATGTGTATGAATTCATGATAAAACTAAATCTAAACATGTAAATACGTATTATGAATGCGAAAACAAGTTGAATCAATTAGGAAAACTAAGCATGCAAGAACAATAATAAGAAACAAGAACTTTGAATTAAAACTGGTAAAAACAAACCCGAAACAATGAATTCTTGAAGTAAATTGTGCCCTTGATGTTCCTAGATGTTTCTCTCCTTTTGTTCTCTCAAAAACTCTCTAAAAATAACCCTAAAAGCTGCTCCTAGGTTAATGCCTTCGTTCCCCACAAGTTTGGAATGTTTTTAACCTATTAGGAGACTTGGAGACCAATCCAAATGAAAGACAAAATTCGCGTGTCAGGTACAGCGAACCGGTTCGCAGGTACAGCGAACCGGTTCGCATGTACCAGCCTGGTCTTGCTCTCAACACTTAGATTTTTTTCTGGTTTTTCTCTTCTTTTCTTGGATTTTTCTTCAACTTCAACTGAGCATAACTTTTCAACTGTAGCTCGGATTTGGGTGACGTTTTTTCCAGTGTGCTCGTTGTTCCGAGATCTTCAACTTTCCAGAAGGCCCCACCTCCAGAATCGGGCTGTAAAATAACGAAAATGCCCTTGAACTTGCCTTCCTAGCCTTTCTTCTATGATTTTTCCGCAACTTCAAGGGGTCATAACTCTTTCATCGTAGCTCGGATTGAGGTGCCGTTTTTTATGGTGTTCTTGTAATTGAAAGATATTAAACTTTCTAGTTGGACCCACTTCCGGACTAAGGCTGAAAAATTACGAAAATGCCCTTGAACTTGCCTTCCTAGCTTTTCTTGCACTGTTTTGCTTCCTCCTTTGCACTGCTTGCATAATTAACCTGTAAAACCAATAGGAGAAGCACGAAACACGCAATACTCGCCAAGAAGGTTAGAAGCATAAAAGTGAATCAAATCCATATATGTTACATCATTCGGGTTCACAAAAGTACTGAAATTAGGGGGATAAATATACAATATTTATGCCCAATCATAATGCTTCTTTCGTATCCCCTTTCCATTGAATAAAGAAATCAATTTTTTGGGGAAAAAAATACAGGCAAGGGTCCTTACATTCACAAGTAGTTCTTAGTACATTTGGTTCAGTAATAAGCATGATTGAGATGAGAACATCATATTCAACATATGATAATAAAGTACAATGTTCAAAGGGTTCGTGCATGTGTGAAATAAAAGCTATATATAGAGCTAGCATGAAGGAAGTAATCAACTACGAGACAAGATGACTCGAAAGTAAAAGCATCCACCCAATGTGTTTTTACAACCATCAACATTCATGGACTAACCGGCATCTAAATCAGCCAATAAGCTGACATTAGTATCAAAGGAATACCAAATTCCATAAAAAAAGTGTGACTCACGTATTTGATAATACATTTAAGTGCAAGAAAATGGGACTCTTTTGGGTACGCTTGGTAATTCAAAAAAAAAACTCCAACACTAAAGGCTATATCGGGACGTCTAGCAGTAAAGTAGAGGAGACTAACTATCATACTCATATTAAGTGTTTGCCTTACTTCCATGCCTAAAATGTCCTTACAAAGCTTGGTCGAGGAAATCATGGGTGTGCGTGAGTGCTTAGCGGAGTCTAAGACAAACTTTTTCACAAGTTCCCTAACATATTTAGATTGATATACAAATACCCCATTCTCGAGTTGACGCACTTGGAGACCTAGGAAGAAGGTAAGTTCACCAACCATGCTCATCTGAAACGCACTCCTCATCTCCTCTTTAAAATTATCAGCATTTGGGAATACGTACATCGAAATACGATGTTGTCTATAAGACTTGGGCAACAAAGATAGCATTACCCTATCTCCTCACATACAACGTCATATTAACTCCCCCTCTCTTGAAACCATGAGCTAAGAGATAAGAAGTTAGCCTTTTGTAACAAGTACGGGGTGCTTGCTTCAAACCATACAAGACCTTCGTTAGATAAAATATGTGTCTCGAGTTCTTTGGATCTTCAAACCCCTTTAGTTTTTTCATGTAAACATTCTCTTAAAGAATGCTATTGAAAAAGGCACTCTTGACATCCATTCGGTAAATCTTAAACTGTGGATGACATTTTATGGCGAGTAGTAAAAGAACGGACTCAAGCCTAGCAACATGAGCGAATGTCTCGTCAAAACCTATACCATAAATCTGTGTTTAACCTTGAGCGACCAACCTAGCCTTATTGCAAACAATGGTACCATTATCACCCCTCTTGTCCTTTTACACCCACTTTGAACGAATCACATTAGTCTTTCTAGGTCAGAGGACTAATTCCCATACACCGTTCTTTCAAAATTAAAGCAACTCATCTTTCATAGAACATATCCAATGCTCATCCTTGATTGCTTCCTTCACAATCTTAGGCTCTATTATAGAAGTGTAGAAGAAGTAGCTAACTAGATTCTCAAGTTGAGTGCAAGTCTTAACACCTAGTTTAGGATCTCCAAGTATGTTGGTAAGGTCATGACTCTTTTGAACTTAACAGGGTGGATCCCCTATGTCAAGAGCGGGGTCCATCGTGATGGTATAGGGAATAATGAGATTATCACCAGGGGTGAATTATTCTTGCAAGTAAGGCTAGGATCAATAAAAGTAGTCGGCACATCATCTCTATTAGTTGCGTTTATCAATTCCATGACCTTAGAGATTTTAAGGTTAAACACCCTATAGGCTCTACTAGATTATTAATACCGTAAAAATATTCCTTCATCGCTTCTAGAGTCAAACTTCCATAAATTCCCTATATCTCTAATTATATAACAAGGAAACCTAAAAGCTCGAAAAGACGACAGGTTGGGTTTCTTTCCTATCCATAACTTATATGGAGTGTGAAGTGTTTGTGGGCAAAGATAGAGACCATTCACCGTGTGGCATGCAGTGTTTACTGCCTCCACCCAAAAATGTCTAGTCACATTCCTACCAAGAAGTATGGATATATCCATATCTTTAATTATTTGATTCTTCCTCTCAACAATCTCATTTTGCTGAGGACTACAAACAGCCAAAAACTCATGTTTGATGCCAATCTCATCACAAAATCCATCAACTCCGGCTTCTTTAAATTCAATGCCATTATCCCTATAAATTCGATTTACATTAACACCATGGTGATTATGTAGAACACGACAGTCGGTAGTTAGGAAGTCAATAGCATCATAATTTTTTCTAAGAAATCCAACGATATAATATCTCAAAAATTCATCAACCATCACTAGCATATATTTTTTACCACCAATACTTTCCATACACGTTAGTCCCATAAGATCCATGTGTATCAAATCTAAGACGCAAGAGATGTTAATGGTATAAAAATTTCTATGGGGACTCTTGATTAGTTTCCATTATTAGAAAGGACTACAAATCGAGGAAGTTAGTTTTCCAAGAAATGGTAAGCCACGAACTAGGTCTTTCTTGACTAATCTCACAAGATATCTAAAATTTAAATGACACAGTCGTTGATGCCAAAGGTCCATGGTGGAGACCTTAGAATTATTTTACACTAAAGAGGACTTTGGAATGATACCATAGCAATTGTCGATAGTCCTCACACCTTGTAACAAAAGTTCACTACATTGATCATAAACGTTACACTCCGATCGATTAAACTTTACAACAAAATTAGCATCGTAAAGTTGGCTTATTTTTATTAAGTTCGATATTAACCCTTCAACATACAACACATTGTATAGTTTAGGAAAGTCGATAATCTCCACGCAACACCATCCTAATATGTTAGACCTACTTCCATACCCAAAGGTGACTTTTCCTTACTTACGATCCACGAGGTTGGTAAAATATAATTTATTACTGCTCATGTGCCTAGATCACCCATTATCAAAATAAAATTAAGAAGTATCTTGAACCTTAAGAACTACATGAATAACAAGGTATTTTTCATCATTTTTAGGTACCCAGGATGTGGTAACCTTTTGCTTGACCTTATCATTATTGGCACTAGTCAATGTGTGGCAAGTGTTCTAAAAAAGCATAGACATACTTTGAATTTGTTCCATAAAACTCTTGGAAGTAGTGACTAAAAACAAAACTTTCTCTCTAAGATAGCAAAGTCGCTATAGTGGTGTGTGGGAGAATGTGTGTAAGATAGCGAAACTCCCTAAGGTGAACTCTTCATTTGCAATGAGTACAAACATTGATTTTTTTTAGGTTTACCTTTGTTAAATCGTGTAAGACGAGTTCTCCTTGGTGGGTTAAGTCAACGACCATATGGATCAATCACAAACATGGGAATCGATTTAGGTGAAACATTGAAAATGGATGCACCATCATAACATATATCTTGCCCTATTATCACCTAACGCATGACCTAGGAAAATTTTTCCAACCTTCTTAGATGTGTCCTCTAAAGTAACTTGGACCACCCAAGCACGTTCGAGATCTTTCTCGAGTTGGGAAACATGTCCCTAAAGTTTCTCATAAGTACCCAATTATGCTTGAAGATATATTATAAGAGTAACCACTTTGTTGGTCAATTCATTATTTTCCCTACACATCGAAATTAATTTATCACTCAAAGAAATCCTAACTAAGGTCTCATTATCTCTCGAAGCCTTCATTTCCTTCTATAAAGACAATAACTTACAATTCAAATTTTTATTTTTATTTTGGGTCTTTAACGACTCAGTGTAAAGTTCGGTGTAGACGTGTTGGAGGCGGACACATTCTCCCTCGCTCAAATCATCACCCTCAGTCTCTCCAGAATGTTTTAACACATTTTCGAGTCTATCACATTTAGAAACGTCCTCTTCATCCCGAGGCGTACTTGAACTGCCAACATGACTAAACATGAATGCAATGAAGTTACGTTCAGTGGTGATTCATCCTCAGAATCCATCGAGTCAATATCATTATCGCCTAAAGTGGCATTATAAAAACCCTTGACTTTACCATGTCTCTTAATCCTAGTGGCTCACTCATAGGATTTGTGACCTATATCTTCACGCTCGTATCATCCCTTTGAATCGTCTTTCTTAGGATACTCATCTCTAGCTTTACTTTGATCATTTTAAAAAGTATTCTTACCTGCTTTGAAATTTTGTCATTCTAAAAAAATTTATTTCCCATTTTGGAAGAATTTGATTTTTAAATTTGAGAAATTTTTGATTTTTTTTAAAAATAGGGCAAGATCATTTAAATCAAATTCAAAATCGGAGTCAGAAACCTCCTCTTTTGCCTTTGATTGAGTTATTAAAGCGATTCCTTTTTCCTTTTCCTTTTGGCTTCTGGGGAACATATCTATTTCGTAAATTTGAAGATCATCTATGAGCTCTTATAACCCAAGCATAGATAGAATTTCCAAAGTGTTAAGGACTGTTGCTTTCGCACTAAAACGATATGAGAGAGACCTTAAAATTTTCTTGAATTTTCTTTACTACCCTCATTTTTCAGTATTTTCTCACCCAAATTAAAACTAGAGTTCACAATATTAGATAAACGCGTATAAAATTCATCAAAAGCTTCAGATTCAAGCATGCTTATAGTCTCAAATTGTGTGGTGAGGTTGTGAAGCTAAGAATATTTGACAGCATGAACCCTCGTGAGTGTGCTGGTGGATATCTTAAGCTTCCTTATACATGGTACACGTCATGATACAATGAAATTCGTCGGGTGTGACAGCACCAAAAATTGCATTAAGCCCCGAGATTTTAAGTTACTCCATGTAAAATCATCTTCAGTCCAAATAGTCACTGCCACTAATGATATTTTCATTAGTCATAGTGGGAGGAGTCCACCCCCTTTTAATGGAAAGTCAAACGCACTCATCGATCGATTTTAAAGACGATCTCATTCAATATTTTCAATAGGTATAATTAGACCCATAAAAAAATGTGACCTATTGTACGAGTTATCCATATAATAATCAAGATTCATCTAGCTAACTTATAGAAACAAGCTCTGATGCCAACTTGAAAAACATATAGTGGTCCGATCATATGTATAAATCATATATTAGGTCACACACACATAAATAAAATTTTATCTTGATAAATTAAGTGAACCTAAACATGCATGATATTGAAACTAAATTAAAACAAGTAGACCACAACCCAAAAATATAGGGGATGAGAAAAAATCTCTTTCGTGCAAATTCTATATTTCCGCACTTTTACAACTTGGTTTGATAGAAATCACACAGACGAACATATAAAACTTATACTCAACCAAGTGACGCAGTTGTGTCTTCAATCCTTATTGTTAACAGATAGCGATGAAGATCCGAAATTCTCCGCTGCAAGCTCCACTTGCCACAATGTTCACTGATTGGATTTGGAAAAAAAGAATTGTTTATAAAAACAAGGGCTT
Source organism: Sambucus nigra (assembly GCA_949130495.1). Lineage (NCBI taxonomy): Eukaryota > Viridiplantae > Streptophyta > Magnoliopsida > Dipsacales > Adoxaceae > Sambucus > Sambucus nigra. The sequence goes on along the minus strand of OX422213.1, from coordinate 211,551,677 downwards.
GAAGAACAATCGAATATGTATGGGAAATAATTTTCGCCAAATGTCTTGTGTAAAACTAATCTGATGACCCCATTATCTAGAAAACATGATTTTTGAGGCGGCATAAGTTTTGAAAAATCTAGTTTAAATAAAAAAAATATTTCCTTTGAACAAAAAATTCTAACTCATTCCAACCAAAGTAAAACTCGTTCGAACTAATAGCTAATCTCGTTCGAATTAGCTTCAAACGATATTAGTTCTGCTAACATAAAAATCTCATTTGATGTTTATATGAAGTTCATTTGAATGAACTTCTAAACTCTTCTGAATGAAGACTTAAGGAGCGGTTTATCAATAGGGGTGATCTTTATGGATTAGTTACACAACTCGACCTTGACATGGATCATGCAAAGATCCATTCTCGGTGTATGGAAGCTAAACAATTTAGGGATGTCGGCACTTTTATCACTCTCAATGATTTCAGTGTTTGAAGAGATTGAGTGAGTAGACTTAATGGCCAAGGGTCTCACCTTATGCTCTGGGCCTTCGTTCCAAGTGATTTTTATCTTTAAAAAAATCTTAAACCCCATTTTCAGCGTGTTCTCTATAACATAATATGATGGCTCATGGAAACCACAAAAGAGGAAGTATTCACCTTTTTTGATAAACTGTCCATTTAGAGAATCACTAGAGATCACCTTTTTTCTATTCAATACTTTGTTTCTAGATGGCTGACGGAGATCCATAACCTCTATTGAAAATGGTGGATATCCTAGTCTACATGAGGGGAACACTTCTTTTAAAACTACGATTCAAGGATTCCCTAGTAACGATGACCCAAACCTATTTTGGGCATAAAATGCATGTTCTTAAACATATGGATCACATTAACATTACCATGTGGGCTATGTTCTGGACACACTATGTATTTGAAGTTGTCCCCTAGTAGGAGAGGAAGTGGATCAAGCTTGAAGTTTCAAAGGAACACATCATTGATGTTATGTTGTATTTTTAAGATAGGGTTCCTTATGCCAAAGCTATTAGAGTTGTCATCGTCTATGATCATGGTGATGACTTGTTTATTGGCAAAGAACATCAGTTTCTGATGGAAGGAATAGGCCACTCCCCTGATACTGTGGAGCCATGGCCGTCTAAGGATTAAGTTAAAATAAGAAGGGATATCGATGACTTAAAATTCTATTTGAGGGCATATTAGTCCAGCCCTAGTGTGAGAGATACTGAACCTATAATATCTCATCGGGTATAGTCATTGGCACGTACAGTGGCGGATGTAGGAATGAGGTCATTGAGCTATAATCCAAATCATTTTAGGGTTCTTACACAAAAAATATTCAAAGAAGAACTGTTAATTATAAGCACCAACGGTACTCTTCTCTCTATGACTTCCACTAAGATATTGAGAGCGTAGTTGTGATTTAGTCCAAACTTAGGAATCTCTTAATCGGTGAAGGAGACTAGTGGTGTAGCAGTTAGGTTTTAACTATATGAACTTCCTCTTCAGATGCGGTAGAAGGAGGAACCATAGGTCCGGTGAGAAGCCTGGTTGGGGAATTTTTATGAAGTTAGGAAGACATAAAGAGTCCCCATAAGGTAATATTGGCTTGGGTCTTTTTAACTTCTTCGAGGATTTTCTCTCTTCATTCGACATTTCAAGCATTGTAATTTCTTCGGGTTTCCTTTTTATCTTATTTTTAGGTTCACTGGATGGTGAGAAGATTTGATCTTTGTAGTCTCTCCTGATCGGGCCATATGATTCACAGATGTCGAGAAAAAAATCTTCATATATCTCAGATGCAGGAGATATCTCATTTATTCCTAATAAAAACTCTTCAAAAGAGATCATTCCACAAAATGGGGCAACCGTACTTGCATTCTCATCATCAGGCTCACCATCTGAGTCTTCGAAGGGGTCAGAGTCATTTCCCTAACTGGTAGTAATAATATTGTCTTTTCGAGAAAAGTCTATGTATTCCACAACCTCGACTGCTTCATCGTACAAGTCTTCACACGCAGAGGAGGAGTGTTAAAAATAAAGGACCAAATACCCTTTGACTTTCATCATTGTAAGAAGTTAAAGAGATTTACATATCTTCTTCTTTTTGTCATACTCATCTGACATAACTTAAATAATGATGTCTAAGCTGAAATTTTTTTGAAGAGATAATTCAATCATCTGACTGATGGGCCCACTTAAGGGACTCCATGTATACATTTCTAACCCTCTAGAAATTACTTTATTCAAGAACTATTTCAGATGAGAATTTCATCCCAAAGCTTTTAAGTTGTTCTAATACAGGTGGAAATTCCATACTCATTATTTTTTAGCGGGTGCGGACAGTGATACTGGCTCTTGTCATGAGGGAAAGATCTTGATCGAGAGCATCTCAAGTGTGTATGAGGAAATATGGGTAAACTTGGAGAGGTTTCGGTGACTATATTGAGATGCTAGAAGGGGTAGGTTTATTTTTTGGTTGATTCTGGTAGATGGATCAAAATCTGGATCTTCATCGGTGAGAATATCATTCACACTTGTTTGGTGCATTGGTAAAGGGTTTTGGGTAGTATTTGGATTAGAATTTGCATGAGGAATTATAAAACCATTGTCTATGAGGCCTTAGATAGCATTTACCAGTTGGAAAAACTGATCAGTGGTGTGCTCAATGATCTCGTGAAAGTCATAACGGGCATCATGTCTAAAATTCTTGGTAAGTGGATTAGGTAATGGATGAGGATCCGAGGGTTTGATTATATTTCAGGGCAAAAGAGCTTTATAGACTTTTGAGAAGGGATCATGAAGATAGGTGCATTCTTTTGGGGCTAAAGTAGGGAGGGATTTCAGTGCCCACGAAGTGGTAGGCTAAGAGATGTTGTTGATAGTTGAGACAGTGGTAGCAGATGGCTTATGATACTTACGAAGGGTAAAATGCCCTATTGTCTTTTTTTATTGAGATTCGATCTTCTGTTTATGGGAATTTTCTTCGATCTCAACCCCATCCTCCTAAAAGGATTAAAAATGAGGGTAATACTGGCTACCCATAGAGGTCTGGATATACGGAAAAAAATTCTTCTTCACGATACTAACTTAGTCTTCCTCAGGTGGACGGTTGGTCATAGTAACAACCTTTTCTCTCAACCTACTGATGAAACTAATGATATCTTCTCCAAGGTTTTGTTTGAGAAGTTCAAGATCTCAACGAGTTACTTCCTACTCCTCATTATACTTGTACTGAGTTATGATTTCCCTGGCTACATCCTCCCAACTGTAAAGTTCGATATTACTCTAGTGAGAGGAGACTGCAATGGGCACTTTCCTTGAGAGTCTATTAGAACATCTGAGCCATGATTTCTTCGATATCCCCAAGTAGTCTCAAGGAACAGTGATAATTGCAAAAATGCACAATGGGTGTAATCCAGGCCCTAGGACTTCTTTATATCGACTATTTTGTACTTTTATGGTAACATAGCCTTCGTATAAGGTGACTTGTCGTTGTAATCCATGTCATTACCTAAGATTTTTACCTGATAAAACTTAGTGGAAAACATTATGAGGTCTTCTTGGACTTGGTTCAATTCTTCATCCTTGGGATCGATAGGAATGCACGCCAGAAAGTTAGCCCCTGACTGAGCAAGGTGGGGATTTTCAAGGTGGAGCATGAGGAACTTGTTGATACTCTTTTGGAGGCCACATTAGCTCGGGTATTTATGGTCCCATAGCACGAGTAAAGTCATGAACCTCAAGAATTTTTCCCTTGTTTCTTTGTATTTTATGGACATTGGCTTGCAGACTATCTATCTTTGCATTGAGTTGAGCAAGTATTATCATTAGGTTCAGTTGAACATTGGCATTTTGATACGTGTCCTCCATAAATAAGATTTGATAAGACTTCTCGGGTGAAGTGGACGATGGCCAATAGATAACTAAAATAAGTAAGAATATGCGATCGCACCTAAGTGGGAAAAAATTAGTTTCTATTTTTGAAAAATAATATTTTTTGTATTTAAAAAAAAGGGATAAAATGTTTGTTGTATTTTTAAAGAAAAGAGGAAGGACGGACCCTCGATGTAGTTATTATTATTAAGTTTAACTTGTATTATGTTCCACCTAGGGTTCAAGTGAAATGTCGAATATGACCCAAGTCTAGAAAAGGATGGGGTACGCGATGCAAGATACGATTTGACTTGTTTTTAGACTCTCGGTTCGGGTCCTGTTTTAAAAATGGGATAAATAATGCAAAATTTGGGCAGTAAGACGACCTAAATTTTCTACATAGTTTCATGTTAAAACTAGAAAACTAGGTATGAGTGTCCTAGGACAGACACCTATATAAGGTTTATGCATAGGGGGATAGTGTAAGGGTTACCCCTTTGGCATAACTTTCATAATATACCTCTTGTCTATAAGGGCATCATTCATCGGTATATGTGTAAAATACATTTGATATACCTGAGTGTAAGTGAATTTCCTCATAATATACCTCATGGTGACGGTACATGTGAGATCAAATTAGATACATTCAATGTACATGAATGAGTTCCTTATTATATATCTCCCGTATTAAGTTCGATCAAGTGGTACGATGTGGGGAGAATCTTTCAATATTCGTTAAAAGTATTTAACTAATGGAAGGGGGAGTCATATCTCTTAGGCTAATTTCACCCCGCAGAACTAATAACTCATCACGAAGTGACCCCCGAGTACACGACAAATTCAGGTCAAAATGTAGTGCTCACATGATGTAGTGTGCAAAATGCATGAGTCTTAATTAGTAATTTTATGGAAAGTTTTATATATGCTAAGAGGAATATGTACAATTAATAATCGTGAAGTAGAGCATATGAATATACATGAGAGGCATGAAAAAGAGATACATATACATAAATGGTGTAACTTGTAAAAAATATGTACAAGTAGCATGAAGCATATACAAAGCATAATGATATGTAAAAGGTGTAAATAATATGGAAGTGTGCGAGTGAGAGTAATGTGAAATTGTGTTCAAGTGACATGGGATATATACATGTGATGGGAAATATGTGAATAACCATGTAAATATATACAAGTGGGAATAAGCATGGGTATCTACAAATGACATGGAGTTGGTGAATAATGTGAATAAGTAGAGTGACATGTGGAAGATATATACAAGAGAACGTGAAGCGTGAAATATATAAATATATATATATATATATATATACACTAGGGTATGCCCGTGCCTGAAGGCACGCTTATAGTTTTGAAATGCATACATGCGTGCCTTAGTACGATGGCAAGTGCCCTCACTAAAGCTACAATTGATCTCAAGTTCGGAACACATGAGCAACTTTTTAATATATGCTCGTGCCTGAAGGCATGACGAAAATTCCAAAATTTTCGAAGTACATAATTGCAAAATGGTGAAAATTTCGTTCCCTAACAAAATTTCTAAAGTTTGTAATGTTTTTTAATTCCAAAAACAAACCAAAGATAATGTTTTTTAAACATTCATGTAAATCTTTTATAAAATGGTTAAAAATAGTTTTATAAATGTTTTATCGTTTTTCTATTAAAAATATCTAATTTTTTTAATAAATAAACTGAAAAATAAAAAAAAAACATTTTGGAATTGTCACTATTTTTTCTGTTAAAAAATTAAAAACAACAAAGCAAATAAAAATAGTTTTTATTATTATGGACCGACCATAGAAACACATATAAACTATCTAATAAACCCCTAATATGTGTAAATCGCAAACCGTTATTCGTTGTTTCAATATAATGATTGTCAATTACAGAACCTCATTGGGATTATCATCTAGTTGTAAGTTAGAAGTAATACTTCCATTTTGTCATATTGAACTGTAAGACCCGCACTTTAAAGAAAATAAACAAAAACTTAGGACATACAAAAACAATTTCCATCATATGGAATGCAGATACACTCAATGAGTTCCGTTCGCTGCATCATTAAGTCCTAAAATGTTCAAAGTAGCACCTTTGTTGATTAATAATGTTCGTTGTAGCAGCTTTCGATTCACATGATGCTGGAATAGTGATTACAATGTTGGATGGACTCAATATAATGTCCGTTGTAGCAGCTTTCGATTCACATGATGCTGGAATAGTGACTGCAACGCTGGATGGACTACAAAGAACAATTTGAGGCTACTAAACTGGTTTCATGCCATTGAATTTTGAAGGCCTCAATTGTGTTAACTTACTTGTCTTTGGAGCTAGGAAGATGGTGCAGCCCCCACATACGCTCTGTGATATTCCAAACATCGTTGAAATGATTTGAATTAAACCATTGCCTCGTGAACTGTGCAACCCACTCATTATTCACTTTCTATTCACATAACTTTTGCGCCTCTCATCTCCAGTTCCACAGATGCATACCTGTAAAAAGGAAAACAAATACATAAATTTCGTGCGACATATTTAATTTTTTGATTGAGAGTAGTGTCCAAAATACAACTAATTTAAATGTTTGCACAAAGGTAAAATTCAACATATATAAACTAACGGAAGTATTAGAATAATACTTGGTCATCGTGTTTATTTTTAGCCCACGCCTAGCCATCCAATTATAATTAACACCCATATAACACACATACACACATTATTAGAAGATAAATCACAGATATATATAGATTTAAATAAAAGGATTGAAATAAATTGAGGTTTTCAAAATAGCATTTGATGTTGCAAAAATTCCATGTGAACAAAAAAGACAAAACTGACCTGTTTAAATTTGACTACTTAATGTTCAGAGTGCACTTACTTCTGTAAGAAAATCAAAGATAAGAAACTCCACCCCTCCAGATATGTCTTGCTTCAGATTTTCCAAGCAAGATATTCTATATCTTTTCGTATGGATGATTGTGCAGTTAGTATTCTATTTCCACTACTCCGTCAATAAGACAAAACTCCATAGCCCCAGAAACGGATAATAATTGATCCCTCTCAGTGTACTATTTCACTTTCTTAATTGATTGACTGGTATAAGAAGCATACATCTTGTCAATTTTATGGCGAGATTGAACTACTTCATTAACTCGGTGCCTTACATCCTCCCCGTGACCCCCACATCCACTTATTGGTTGATGTATCTTAATACGTACACCTAGCATTGTGTATCCATGCCTTTTCTCCACCAGCAAGAAGTGCTCCTTGGCTCGTAGCCACTCCAAAACATAGTCTGCCAACCATAGGCTTTATCCAAGACACGTAAACATAAATTGCCAATATAGAGTACGTGCTCCCACTGAGGCAGTTCAGATAAACCAAGATATATGCATTCTCATCTATCGCCAAAACAATTTCATACATTCATGCCGGAATAAATAAGTTAATTATATAATTGAAGAAAATACTAACCGTGGAAAAATCGCAGTTGATCAGTCAATTCACCCCGAACCATATTCCTTGTCAATCCAACCATATTCCCTGTCAATTCACCCAAAACTAAAAAATTAAAAAACTTCGAAACGAATTATACAGCTCTTATATTGGACTAAGAAAGAAATGCATTACATTTCAACGCCAAAAACAAACACGAAGTGCCCCTTCGATTTGAATGAGGGGTAAATAAAGAACACAGTGTCACTTACAGAAGATTATTCTTGTATTATATTTTAGATTTATACAATTATATTTATACCTACAACTTCACAGTAGTTAAAAAATGAAAGAAAAATCTTCTGGAGTATTAAAAACTGCCAGCTGCTCTGTTCTCACCAAATCAGTTTAGAAAATTTTTGTTTATAACAGTGCTATTATGAAGAAAACCGTCAACATTCCTAGAGTTTGAACCGAAGATGTAAATAATAACAGTAAATAAGAGGTCCATTTTTTATCCGAATGCACTCAAATTCAAATGCAAGTATTCTTTAAGTTACATATATCTAACTTTTTGAATATTTGAAATTTCCAGCTTAACCATCATATACAACCAAAAAGGCTGTAAACGACTCGAGTTTAAGAAGGCTGAAAACGACCCTAAAAACATGTGGGTCGACTTCATTTCACACCAGATTTCATCGGAGCCAAATTTCTAAGTTAGATTTTTGGGTCGACTTGACATTTCTCCATTGACATTGCTGAACCTCAATCAAACCTGCACACAATATATATATTGTTCAAATAGTTGGAGAAATAATAGTCACTGGGAATCATTGTTACACTACATGTTCTGGCAACCTACAACCTACAAATATCTAAATAAGTTTAATTTTTGTCCACTCTTGGCAACTTACATGTTAGTATAGCAGCAGAGCAATTTACCAAACTCAATGTCAAGAATGTGCCAAACTGTTTTATACATTTTAGTTGTATGGTTTATAATCACTAACTGATTGATTTCAAACAAAAATTAGTTAATGAAGATAAAAAAAAAATGGTTCAAAACAAAAGGGAGTAATTTAGACCCGGATATGAAATCTTCGGTTATACCCCATCTGTTGAGCCATTATGGGATAAAGCTTGCCTTTGTTTTCTCTATAATGAAAAAATGACAAAATTAACAAAAATAGCAACATACAACAATGTGAGAAATACTTTCAAAATACTTTTATGTTAGTAAATTATGTGGGACAAAACCTTATATCCATATTAATGTGAGAAAAAGGCAAAATAAACTTCCCTTTATCAATTATAAACTGAACCATAACTCGAAAACCAAGGTTCTTTTACCTAGTACAAAAAATCACAGAAGGTCCAATCTCCACCCACAACAAGGGCCTTCACCCTCAGTTAAACAGAAGGTCCAAATGAACCATAAGAGAAACATAATAGAGCATACATTTATATGTATGGACATGATTAGATATATTACGGTGCGAAACAAATCAAATTTGAACACTATAACAAACCACGACAAAAAAAATGTGATTCCAGCAGAAATATTGTGTAACAAGTGCCTGAAAAAGAAAGAAAATTGCTAAAAAGTATTAGATGTGCTTGATAAAGCAAAGAACATAACTACTTTAATTATTAAACATGTGTGCAACTAAGAAAAATAAATGGGGATTTTGTTAAACAACTGGGGTGAAACTAAGAAAGAGCTAAATCCTTACAACCTTGTAGCTCACCTATTATTCATATGTATTATCCACTGTCCACCAGAAGAACAGTCCCAGTTCCTTGTCCTTTCACTTTCCCTCCGGAAGTATCCATTTCCTCAATCACAACCTTGAATTCCAATTCTCACTTAATGTGTTGTCTTATCACAAACGTTCAAAGAAAAACAATAAGAAATAGGAAAAGCAGACTTTTCCTTACAGAACTTACTTTATCACCCACATTTCTTCCTTAATAAACTTTGCCTTTCAAAATTCAATTTCTTCCAAGTAGATGGCAACACAATGGACAGTGGGGAGGGTATAAATGTCCACAGAATTAAAAAAAAATTGTCTATATCAGAAATAGTATAAATCATAACAATTGGTTTCAATTTAAAATTAAAAAAGACCCTAAAACGAACCTAGTCTTGAGATGTGGGGCTTTTGGAAATAACCCATACCAACAATGTCGTCAACTTTCGAAATCAACTGAGACCTCATTTGCAGTTTATGCTAGAATTTGTACCAAATTATTCTCAGATAAAAAAAATCCATGATATAGAATAAACCCCAAAATAACTTGAATCACAGTTGATTTTGAATCCTTGAATATAAATAGAGGCGGAGACAACTAACATTTGGAACAGATTTGAGAAAGAATATGTAGGTAAAATAGAAGATTCAAACTAAAATCATGGTTCAATAAATACCCGGATTAATATTGTTTCTTGACATATTCAATTAATTAAATTTCTGATTATCTTACCTGAAAGCTATCAAAGCCCAAATGAGACCAATGAGGCTAGAATACGTGTTGGGGTTTCTGATAACCATGATCAAGATTAAACAGGTCATAACACTGGTCAGAGGCATACATGTTCTGGAGCCGGTCAGTTCAGGGTGAAGTCCGGCAGTAGTGCTTGAACACAATTTGGAGATCCAATGGGTCCCTCATTTTCTCTATCCTCGTCTCCATCTCTCCCATTACCAACAAAGCTGGAGTTTTCCCCAAATTCCTCAGTTTTTAGAGCACCTTCAAATATAAAATCAAGTCATATATAACATTCATTATAGCCGATCTGCAACACCTCAAAAAAATTAAATCCAGTACAAAATCACAAAAAGACCTCTTTATTTCTTTTCTTCGGAACACAAATCAGAAGAAAAAAAAATCATTAAATATCAACTAACCTAATAAAAGTAACTATCACAGAAAAAAAAGAAATGAGAATGAGTACAAATCAGAAAAAATCGTTGTAAAGCGAAGAGACAACAACAGGAGAGGGGAGAGAGGGAGTAAAGTGGGGGAAAATGATATGGCTAGGTTTAGATAATTGGGCGTAAAGGCAAGAATGTTGGAAATACAATTCTGTCCTTATTTTTGAATTTTGAAGGAAGTGGGAAATAAATTAGTGTGTCTAAAAAGAGGGGGAATCAAACATTTTAAGGGCAAATTAGGTAGTGTAAGAAAAATACATTTTCTGGCATCATAGTTCTATCTTATGACAAACATTTTAAAGGCAAATTAAGTGAATAAAGATAAATCGTGTGATCGAAAAGATAGCATATACATGTGATGAGAAAATGAGCATGACAAAAATATACATATATAGTGTGATATGAGCATGGCATATATACAACATATGAGCATGAGAGTAAGAAGTATATACAAGTGGAAATATATACACATTTAGAAAAATAAAGAGAGGTGAGAAAAGGAAAATAAATCCCATAGAAAATAGAGTCTAGTCCTCTAAAATAAATTTCCCTAATGAAGTCGCCACTTTGGTCATTCGGGATTCTCGAGTGCGTCCCGAAAGGAAGAATACCTCGCATGAAGATCAGGTCAAGGAAGATAATTCCCTTTTCTCCACTCGCGCGATATTCGTAATCTCCCACAAAAATAAAGTGATCTTCGTCAAAAGGGGCGCAAATGTAGAAAATTAAGTTGCCAACATATTTTACTCATATAGGCAAAAGATATAGCCTTCCCCAGAGAAATGGCATCAAAATACTAACTAACGTATATGAAACCAAATAGATCACGTGTTCAGGGACTAAGTTATAAAATGGGAAGTTTTTAGGCACCTATTCCCCCCTTTAGGTCTCTCATGGGATATAAAAATATTCTCCTTTTATCCTAAAATGTGTATAGTGAATGTGAGATGAAAAGTGTATATATGCATGAAAAGTGCATGAGGAGTGAAATCAGCGTGTTTGCGTCATGGTAAAGGCGGGAACGAATCATTCAAAGAAGTATAACTAAAAAAAGAGAATAATATATGTATAATATCTAAAATATGAGTGATGCACCTGATCATGATTCACTATAAAATAGTGAATATGCGTCTCTGAAGTGACTACTAAAAATCAGTCATGTATATATATATATATATATATATATATATATATATAATGGAAGGATAGTGGATAAAATATGAAAATGAAGAAAAAAGAACTCGAATCCTAAGGAAAACATGGGACTCCTACGTAGCTGAAACTAGCATCAAAGTTCATGTAGGTCGAAACAACACAAGGGTGGGGTTTAATCCATATTTTGATTTGTGAATAAAATGTGTACAGGTGGTGAAAATGTGAGGAAATAGGAGAAAACTTTAATTTGGGATTTATGGATCGTCCCTCAATTGGGGGTTTTGGGGTTATATGAAAATATGTTTTGTGAATATATATATAGATAAAAAAAATATGATTATAGGTAATAAAGTAGAAACTAAATGTATAAATATGCTAAAACTAGTAAAGTGTAAAAAATGACACTAAATTAGTAGTCTTGAATGGAGAGGATGTAGATCTTCTAAGTAACTTGAAATATGATTTTTTGAGAGATGTAGACTGATTTTGATGGATGATGTAATGGTATAAAAGTGGTGGTGAAAGGTGAGGTTATTTTGAGGTAATGCAATGTTGGAGAGAATGTTTTGGAATTGATGTTTTTAAAAGTTGTGCATTGATTTCGAGGAAAAGACCCCTGAATAGTGAGGTCGGGGTAGGAAACCCTAAAGGGGACAAAAGACAAATCTTCCCTTGGGGGTCTACCAGTCATCATGGGCCTTGTCCTACCTATCAACATAGGTGCCAGACTTGGCGACCAAGTAAGGTATCATCTACCTATAGGCATAGGTGAAAGGGTGTCTATGGGCGGGTGGATTTTTTGAAAAAATGGTCATAAAATACAAATTGTAAGTCTTTTTTGTGCACAGTCGGGACTGTTGGAAAGGGGATTTAGAAATCTACAAAAGCATGTTAGGTATTATCAGGTCTGAGAGTTACCAGAGTCAAATGGAGCTTGGAAGCGTCTGTTGACCTCTGATTTAGGTTTCGGAGTAAAAAAAATAACTAAATGCAAATCGTAAGTCCAATTCGTGCATGGTATGGAAAGTTGGAAAGGAAATTCAGAGCCCTACAAAAGCGCATAAGAAAATATGTAGTCTGAGAGTTATCCAAAGTCAAACGGAGCTAAAAAAATATTTGATGTCCTTTCGGGTAAAAGTGGTGTTAAATGCAAATTGTAAGTCAGATTCGTGCACGATATGGACCGTCGAAAAAGGGATTCAGACATGAAAAAGGATAGCCGCGATATGAACCTTCGATTCAAACATGGAAAAGGATAGCCGCGATAAATCCAAACTTGGCTCGCAAAATTTCACCATTCTTACATTTTGTCCAATGAAAGACACTAACCCTAATATGGTCCTCTCCAATATCCAATTAATTTTCATATCAAAAAAATCTTTTCTATTTTAGGATTACACTAACCCTAAAATGATTTTTCACAATAGTGGGTTTTAATTTATATTAGTCCTAAATATTTGGAGATTTTCAATCTGTAGTAAATAGTCCGTGTCTCTTATTTATTAAGAGATGTTTTAAGCGGAGCTTATACATTTTCAAAATTGCTCCAATAGGATTGTGGACATTTGTCTGTGCCTTCATATAGTGTTCCTATAGGATGACTCGATAGCATTAAAAGGGTAATATTACCCAAAAATTTAAATTTAAATTTAAATTTAAATTTAAATGTAATATACAAAAAGTGTAACAGCTTTTGTTACTAAACCCATTATAATGGGATCTAAACACAACATTTAGTTATTAGTTGCCCAAAAATTGTCACTAAGCTAATTAAATTTTAATTTGTTGAGTTCATATTGTTAAAAGACGAATAAGCCATATACTTTTTAAGAAATAAGATTGTTTAGGAGATAATATTAAAACACTCAACAGTGTAATCTCTAATAGAGCTATATGCTTTTTGTGCCCACTGGCATGCATGTCTTCTTCAATGTCAAAGTAATGCTATCAAAGAGTGAAGAAAAATACATAATTTGATGTATTAACTCGTATATGATTGACATGTAAGGCATGTGCATGTATCCTGAATTTAGGAAATATGGTGCAAAATTACAGATGATGTATTTTGTATGCTTGCTCATTAAAAGGTAAAATAAGTGATAGAAGGATTTAAAGGAAACTAGTGGGTGAGCAACAACAAAAACATCACTATTGTTGTTAATGGATATTAATATCATTAACCATTATCACCACTGTTGATAATGGTACTGGCGGTGGCGTCAATTATATTACAAATGCTTTAACATCACAGCCCTAACTAAAGTTCTCAATAAACAATAACATTATTTACATTGATCATCTTTTTATTCATTAAATTTCAATTGTAACATTTCCTTTGGGTAAGATTAATCTTAAGAGTGGTGCTATGGGTACCAAATAACTCCTCAAAATCTCCCCCAAATAGCATTATTGAGTTGTGTCATGGCGAGACCCATACCACAAGGTATAACACTTAAAGCTATTTGGGGGACGATTTAGAGGAATTGTTTAGGACACATAGCATTTTTCTAATCTTAAATATTAATAAGATTTGTTGCTAGATGTAAAAATCACAAACAAATGAGAGATTATTTTAACATGTCATGTCTCACAAGAGGAGGTGGATGTTAGTGTAATCATCTCAATAGAGCTTTAAGGTTAATTTTGAGCTTTTTAATTTTATACCATATTAATGGTGTAGTTTTATTTTAGCAATAACTTTATGTCAGTTATTAATTATTTTGTTTTTTTGTATAATTGAACTTTTACTATATAGGTTTAAGTTACCCTTTAACAATTATAAATAATTATATTGAATTTGTTTTAGTATATTTTGTTATATAGTTTAATTTGTATTAGATCTTTACGGATAAAGGGTTCTTTCATAATTTTGTCGAACCCAAGTCAAATTGGTGAAAATAAGAAGACACGTGGCAAACCTAGCTTGGTTCGTGAATTACACATGCCAACAAAGGCGAGTGTATGTAGCGCTGATAATATTTATTATTCGTTGTCATTTTAAACTCGCTTATTGGTACATTATCATTTTCAAATTAAGAGTTTGGTTGAGTTTTTTGGACCATTCCAAATTAGGAGTCTTGTTTAGATAAGTAGTATATAAAATAGTGTGACATTCTAAAATTTTTAGAAGATCACTCATATAAGTGCATATGTTGCATTTATAATTTTTATAAGGATAAATTTGAAATATAAAACATTTAACTAAAGGGTTCTAAATTTGGTACTTACGAGAATATAAACGACTAATTTACTCTTTTGTGTATGGGTGGGAATCGATAGTTAAAAGCTATAATCTTCACTGTAGTTTGAATATTAGTGAGATCTCTCTGTGCTGGAACAACTCAAAGTCTATTTAAACAAAACTATGTCATGAAATACAAATATCACACAACACTAATGAATTCGACTGCCCCTATCAATCATTTGAAAAAAGAAAAAGCTATCACATCTTTAATAGAAATTCTCCTTCAATATACAATACTCCACTTAGCAATGTATTAGATGCTGTTTCGGGGACGTGGCTTTCTGTAATTGGGTCTTTCCATTAAGTTTAGGCTCTTAGATTATAACTTATCCTTTTCATTTTTTATAAACAGTAGATCCTTCTAATCATCTTAGACCATAAAATTACTGGGGGAATATAGGAATCTTTATTAAGGTGGGGAAAAAGTACAATAACATATTCACTCTACTCCTCTTAATAAGGACAAACATTCAACATCTTAGCAAGTGGTAGAAAAAGTAGCAAGTGTTATTCAAATTTTTATTAGAAATACACATGTACATATATATATTCTCATATTTAAATAATACCATCGATAATGTCCTCTTTTACATTTTCAACCCAGTTAGAGGGGTCAAAACCATAAAATTTTATTTTTCACCCTATTTTTTCCCTCCTCAAATAATGACATGGTCAGCTGCCCACCTTATTGATGTAACTTCGCCAATATATATACAGTGAGGGCTGGAATTTTAGTACCTTTGTTCTCTCTTCTCTACCATGTTTAATAGATGAGAATATAACTGTAAATTAACACTGGTAAATAGTGTTGGATATATTTAATTATTATAATACTTTCAAAACTATGTTAAATTCATAACTAATTATATATAATAATGTCCTACTTAAAATGATTCACCGAAAAATTCAAAATTGATAAGAATTCTTTTGGATAAGTCATCACGAATGTAAGAATAATGAGGGTAAGTTAATTTACTAATCAAAAACTCTATTATGGGGCATGGTAGAATTAATGTTTAATTATATTAAACTTTATCATGCAAGTTGTTCTTAATAAGGAAATTAGGCGATTACATGACAAGGAAGGGAGAGTCGATCTTTCAGGTGAGGAGAAAAGGGTGAGGGAAGATAGGAAGAGGGAGATTAGGAGAAGGCTTATTCAAGATGAAATCATTTGGAGATAAAATCGTGAAAGTTGTGTCTAAGGGAGGGAGATAAGAACACTAAGTTCTTTCACAATGGGACCAACTCTCATCGGTGTATTAAGCATATCGGGAAGATTGAGGCGGGGGTGCAGTTTGAAGAAGTCAGCAAGGTGAGGGAGGTCATCTCTCAGTTTTACGAGGATTTGTTCGTGGAGGAGGAAGAACAACGCAACAACGCTGAGTTGGGCAGCATTTCAGGATCTGATGATGAGATGTTAGATGGTCAGTTCATCGAGGAGGAAATTATGTAGGTGTTAGCTTCTATAAGTGGAGATAAGGCCCCTGGACCAGACGGATTCACGATAGCTTTCTTTCAGCATTATTGGATTGTTGTCAAAGAGGAGGTGATGGGTTTCTTTTATGAGTTCCATGATAACATATTACTTCTTGAGGAGCCTGAATGCGATGTTCATAGCCTTGATCTCCAAGAAGAGGGGTTCGATCGATGTTCGTGATTTTTGACCTATAAGTCTTATGAGAAGTTCCTACAAGCATCTTGCCAAGGTTTTATCGATTAGGCTCAAGAAAGTCATTGACCCTCTTATTTTTGAATCCCAAAATGCTTTCGTCGGTGGAAGGCAAATTCTCGATGCAGTTATGGTGGTCAATGAGTGTGTGGAATCTAAGCTAAGAAGCAGCGAACCAAGTTTTACGTGAAAGTTGAGAAGTTGTATGATCATGTCAACTAGAACTTCATTTTGTACTTGATGAGGAGGATGAGATTCAAAGAGTGGTGGTGTCATTAGATCTGTAGGTACATTTCTACTCTTAGGCTCTATCCTGATTAATGGGGTTCCAGAAGGTTTCTTTCCCAACTCTTGTGGTCTTCGACTTGGAGATCTGTTGTCTCCATATTTATTCATATTGGTAATGGATACTTTTAGCCGAATAGTGGGACGAGTGGTTGAGGCCATGTGGATCAATAGTTTTCTGATTGAGCAATCAAGTGAGAAATTGATTATGGTTTCCCACCTTGTGTTTGTTGACGATACGATTGTGCTTTGTAAAGCAGAAGACGGACATGTACAAGCTTTAAAATTACTCATTATATGCTCCGAGGCAGTGTTGGGCCTCCGTATTAATGTGGATAAATGTGAAATGATCCCAATTGGGGGAGAAGGGAATATGGAGGTTCTAGCGGAGACGCTGGGATGTAGGATTGGGAATTTCCCTACTTCATATCTTGGATTACCGTTAGGGGATAAGTTTAAATCTAAAGCGAATTGGAACCCAATTTTGGAAAGAATAAAAAGTACGTTGGCAGGGTGGAAGAATGGGTATTTATCGAAAGGTTGGAGGTTGACTTTGATAAAAAAAAAAAAAGTACACTGTCTAGTCTGAACACTCACTTCATGTCTAACTTACCGTTACCAAGCCAAGTTTGTAAGAAGATGGAGAAGATGATGAGATATTTTTTGTGGAGAGGCAATGAGGATAACCTTAAATACGGTCTTTTAAGGTGGGAGGAGGTTTGCAAGCCTATTAAGGAGGGGGGGGGGGAGTTAAAAATTTAGAGTATTTTAATAAAGTGTTGTTAGGTAAGTGTTTGTTGAGATTCTCACGTGAGGAGAAGAGGTTAGGGAGGTTAGTGGTGGGAGCTAGGGTTGCACGCATCTTACATAGAGGTTGGGCAGGGGCGCTTTGCTCATAAGGTGGGTTTGTGGAAGAATATATCAATGGGGCAAGAATGAATATCTTCAAGATCAATTTCCCGACATATTCAGTTTAGGTGGGGATAAAGACGGATTGTTTATTGATCACATGACAGTTATTAAGGATAGAGTGGCATGGAACCCTAAGTTTAGGAGATGGTTATGGGACTAGGAGCTTGAGGAGACTGAGGCTTTTTTTACATGTTGGGTTCGGCCCCTCACCCTTTGAGTGATTGGGTTCAGCCCTTCCCCCTTCGAGTGGGGATGATTAATTGAGATAGAAGACAGTCAAGAAAAATGATTTTATGGTGAGATGTTATTACTCCATGTTGAATGGCGATGGGAAACAATGACCTTATTTCCCGTGGAAGCAAATATGGAAGTCTAAGGCACCCCTAAAAGTCGTGTTCTTCATTTGGACCGCGAAAAGGCATGCCATTTCGACGACCAATGGCCTACATAAGAGAAGGAGGTTAATGGCAAGTCGTTGTTGGTTATGTAAGGAGGTGGAAGAGAAGACCAGTTATTTACTTTTGCACGGCAGGGTGACAAAAGGCTTGTGGGATTTCTTATAGCTCTAAGATGGATTGTGCGAGTAATGCCTAAGATGGTGAGGGATTTATTAGATGCCTGGCACCCCCTAAGTGTTGGAATGGAGACATAAAAGTGTGGCATCCATTCCCATACTATATCTTTTGGACAATTTAGCAAGAGAGAACTTCAGATACTTTTTAACGTATGGAGACTGCGCAATCTAGATTATGTTACCTTTTCTGAGCACCTTACTAAATTAGTATAAGGAGAGAAAAGACGCTTCTATACCTGCCTTTTTAGAGTTTGTGGAGGATTTACATAGAGGCTTGTAGGAGTGATAGTCCTCGGGTAGGGATTTTTTTCGGATCCTATCTTCTTTACGTTGTAATGTATACTCTCTGTCTACAGTTCTACTCCTTTAGCGGTTATAATACATTTGCTTATCAAAAAAATAAAAGGATATTTGATCTTCATATTTTTACAAAATACACCTAAATTAATAGAACAAAGGACTTATCTTGATATGATTCAATTTACTATAGCAATCCCCTTTGAATCATCAATTGCTACAGCATAACCTTCGTCACTTTGACAAAAAAAATAATAATGTTGAATTTCTCCATCTTTCCCAATAACTTTAGTGTGATGCTTTATATGTAGATAAACTGATGGAACATAATCTACTATATATATGGAGAAAGAAAACCCAACGTCCTGGTTAGACATTAATTCTATTATTCATCACAATTGAGCTTCATTAGAAAACTAACACATCATCATTATCTTTAGAATTTTGATGAGTTATTCATAAATATATTTTATCAAATCTGAACTCTTATATGAATTACATTACGTGGGACACTAATATTAATAAAATAAGAAATTTTGAATTAACTTAATTTTAAAATGAATACAATAATTAAATATATCCAACATAGAATCCATTAGATGCTCAATTTTGACATAAATTTACATTCACTTCTTTTTTCTTTGGCGTCTTCATTTACCTCCTCTATAAACACTATGCACTACCATCACAAACTTATGATGCATGGAAAATTTAGCTCGCTTTTTTTGCTTACATTATTTACCATAAAACAGTTAGTCCGTGCCTTGCTTGCGAAAGCGATAGCATAGTCATATGGTGGTAATAGGATTGGATGACCTCCAAATTTGGAACAAAATTACCTTATCTTCATACGTCTAAACGTCTAAGGAATCAGTCTTCAAAATTGAAATTTTGCAAAATACGAATTTGTCTGTAATCAATGGTCAATTACGCCAACCTTAAATTATAAGTTCCCTCAAATAATTGTACAACCACAACTAACTATCATAATATCATCCATTCTTTTTCCTATTTTTATACTTGTGGATACTGGTTTTTATTATTACAAATCTCCATAAAAAAAACATTATTTTGGCTTTTCTTTTTCTTTTTGGCCAGGGTTAGTGGCCACTTGAAACAATCCTTGTATTTTTCTTAGGTCTATTCCGAAAATAATGAGGGGGACAAGTTTCTTCATAAGCTTAAACACCGAGATCTATTCTGCAATTTCATGTTTCTCCCTATTTGTACTGTTTAACAGCGTTCCAAACACGCTCCACATCAGGTCACTTGCACTGGCTGCCTAGTGACTAGGAGTTGTATCATAGTACTATTTTCCGCTAATATGCTTGATAATGATTGCTTGGATGATGGTAGTAGCATCATTATAAATATAAGGAAAAATTTAAAAAGTATACTTAATACTAATAGTACCATTAAAGGGAAAAAATACTGTGATAGGAGGAAGAAAAAGAGAAGCTAAAGCACTTTTCATTGGACCCATACTATGTCTTCTCACTAGCTCCATGATTTGATCTCCATCTCTCTCTCTCTCCACGCCTACTCTCTTCTCACTTCAATTAATTTCTTCTTATCTTCCCAAAATAATTCTTCCATTGCGATGGCGAGTGAGAAAGGAAGAGAATTAGGGGAAGGATCTTCAAGATCAGTTGTTGCTGCTGCTGTTGATGGTCAGCAGCAGCAGGTACCGGCTCAACTGAGCCGGTATGAGTCGCAGAAACGACGTGATTGGAACACCTTTGGTCAGTACTTAAAGAACCAGAGACCCCCGGTGACTTTATCGCGGTGCAACCATAACCATGTACTCGAATTCCTTCGCTACCTTGACCAATTTGGGAAGACTAAAGTTCATGTACAAGGTTGTGTGTTCTTTGGAGATCCTGATCCGGCAGGTCCTTGCACGTGCCCCCTTAGGCAAGCTTGGGGAAGCCTTGACGCGCTCATTGGGCGACTCAGAGCAGCCTATGAAGAGCACGGTGGCTTACCGGAGATGAACCCTTTTGCCAGTGGCGCGATACGTGTTTACTTGAAGGAGGTGAAGGGTTCTCAGGCGAAGGCTAGGGGAATCCCATACCAGAAGAAGAAAAAGAGGAGGATCCTTATGAAGGCAACTGATTCTACCTCAAATATCCAGATGCAGTCTTCTTGATTGCGTTTGGGTTCTCAAAAAAGGGTAATTTTTTAGTTTTTGCAAAATGGGTTGTGTTTTTATAGGTTGATCGAAGGTGGTAGATAGCATGGGGTTCAACTCCATTGATGATATAAGATATAATAAGGGTAAAAAAAAATTAATTTTGATGTGATTATATATAAAATCTTGTACTGTATATACCTTGTGTCTCTGGAACTGATATTATTTAATGAGGAATCCAAAAAGGGAAGAACTCAATGGTTAAACTATACACTCTTCATAAACTGAAAGTATCCCATCTCTTCATAAGAAACCCTAGATTAAGGGTTTGAGAAACCCTAATTTGCATTGTAACTCAGAGTAAAGAGAGAGAGATAACTTATTACCATACGCTATTTATTCTCGTCAACATCAAGGATACTGGCAATGGAATCTCTCTTTCTCTCATGCTAAAATCATCTTCTTCTTCTTCTTCTTCTTCTTCTTCTTCTTCTTCTTCTTCTTCTTCTTCTTCTTCTTCTTCTTCTTCTTCTTCTGCTGTTTTCAAATTTAATTATTGTCTTTTATATATTTGCTTTTGTCTAGGCTCGTCTAAAAGATTATGGACGATTGTGTCCACCATCGATGGTCATTAGATATGACATCAATACCTACTGTTATAAAATTGTAAATTAACAAATAACGAATAACAAAAACACATGTATTGATGCTTAAATTTAATGTGGTGGTATGTTCGTGCTGATACATTAGAAGATGAACTGTTACTTTCAATTTCATTTCTGGGAGATCTTAAATGCAACGAAAAAATATGTATTTCTTGCTACTTTGTCTTATTCACTTACTATTATCTTCTTTCTTTTGAATTGTAGCTACACGAATGTCCTTTTCTTCGGCACTGCTATATATAATTGTCATTTGTAGCTAGCTTAGCAGTGTCGTTGTATCCAGGTCAGATAAATGCTGATCAATCATTCTACAAAGCTATGAAATCTATAATGTAAACAATATTAAGTCTGTAGCTAAAATATTTTAGAATGGATCAAATAGCAAGCTAGCAGCTATTAGCCTTTTGGCGAGCTTGTTCTTTGTCATAATTATTTAAAAACATCGTGACGAAAAATATAATTACAAACTATGGTCGAAATTCAATAATATAAGAAGCTTCAGTTTAATTATCTTTAACATCACAGTTTCTTTAGTGTTCAAACTTTAAACCCTGTAATTTTCAATCTTCATGCTGATCCTTAAAATATCTTTGATCTAAGAAGGCATATAAGAAAAAAATAGTCACGATATCATGTACTAAAAGAAACAATAAATTGAACCATATGCCTTCAAACAAATTGTATCATACTTTTTCATGTCTTTCGACTTTTCTTGTATACTTTCGGAGACTCAAGTGTAGCATTTGATTTGGCCAAATGATTAATCTTTTTTTTATTTGTGTATCTAGGTAATTAATTCTGGTATAATTTGAGAATTGATCTTAATTCTTGAATGTGATACCGTATACACTTACTCTCCCTAACATTTCTCGTTAAATACCTCCATCTGATGTGCACGTGGGGTCCCTTTTATTTTCCATCATGTTCATTTCTATCTTTAGTATTTTATTATGAGTAAATAATTATCTAGTTAGTGTTTCTTATTTTATTTAGGTTTCTTTGTTAGTGGATAATTTCCTAGTTTAACTGGGAGACTTACTCCCCAAATCTTAGAATTAGTATAAATAAGTCATTTAGCCATCCCTTGTTATTAATTTATTATTATCGATATTACTGATTTATGAGATTTGAGAGAGCTGATTTGAGAGAAAATATGATTTGATTATTATTGTTATTCGTGAGTGTGTTCACATGTGTGTAAATTGCATTCCGTTTCACATCAAAGTGGTATCTGAGTCAAGCTCGCTCTCAATTTTTCCACACAATTTTGTGCCAATCGTGTGTGTGTATCGATATCACGAGTTATGGCAAGAGCTCAGGACAACCTCTCGTACAGCGTGTACTCGGCGACGGATCAATGCTCCAAACTGGCCACCACAAATGGAGTGTCGTTCATCCATGAACGACCCTTTGCTTCTCAAGGTTCAAGGCATCCATCAAAATCAACGGACAATCTTGAAGAGCAAGTCGCACTGCCACCAACGGTGGCTGAATTTGACTTCGCGGAGCAGTTCAAAGAATTGAATGAAAATAATTGAGGGTGAAAAAAAATTGGAAAATTTTGGGGCGTAAATAAAATATTTTGCAACATTTTAAAAGTTGATGGTTGCCCAAATTATTCCACATCAATAAAATTAGTTCTTTAAACCGGACCGTGAAGTCAAATCCATGGTGAAAATGATTTGCTCACCATGAAAATTATCTCCACTAAATTTATCAAATATTTAACTATGCAGTGTGTGTGAGATGATGATCACAAGTAATGCACATGTATTCATTATTCATTTCACATACTAATATTTTGATGAAACTTGATGGAGATGAATATGGAGATCATCTTCACCAAGTTTCATAAAATTAAATCATTCATTTATCCATCTAAATGGAGGTTTGCTTATATCTTGATCTATATATTACTAAAGGTGCATAATTATAGCTCACTTCATTAATTATGCATGACTGTAGTGTGGTAGTTCCAATGGGATCATAAAACTTTCACACTTAATTAATACAAAAATTTAGGGTGAGAATTTGATGCCTCAATGTCATAATAAAACCTCTAAATTGATGTATATAGTTTAATTACGATTCAATGTTCATATTCAAGGACTCCTAAAAATTAAAAACAAAATATATTGAACACTAGTTAGTACTTTTTATGTTTAAATTCAGACTTAAAAAGCCAGAAACAGTCCTTTAGAGAAAATTATCGTATTTCTCGTGACTATTTTGATAATATTTATTGTTCCGTGTTTATATTTGAAATGCATTTGTTTTATGAATATCTTGTACATCCTATTAAATCTCTCTTTATTTATCCCGTTATATATATATACACACACACACACACACATTACTGCTCTTGTACGGACTGTACATGTGTCACCTGACAGTGACCCTAAAAATTATCGGCTAAATTATAGGCACACTCTCTCCCTTTTCTGGGCTCACCATCAGGTGACACATATTCGGTTCGCACTCTTAAACAAGAGCAGTATTGTATATATCCACATTCTTAAAATGCGGATTAGTCTGCACAAGAGCAATATTATATATATATATATATTCTAACTCCGAGTTCAACATTATTTCAGGGTCAGGCGTCATATGTTTTCCATCTCCACAAGGTTCCATGTGCTTTGGAGATCTATGGCATCAGATGTTTACTCTTGTGTGGCGAATTATCCATCTCATCTTGTATATCTCTTGTTTCCTAATTAGCTCAAGCTATAATTATGAATTGTATAAATGAGAATTGATGCACGAATTTGATGAGAATGGAACCGATAGTTGTAGTTGGTATGATCCTTTTATTTCCTCTCTTTTGGTTTAATCATAAAGTTTTAGTATAACATTGAATCAAATTTATCGTATGAAGTTTCTTCAAACTACATTGATTGATGTGAGGTCTAGGTTTTTGAAAAAAAATCATATGGTTTATTACAATAATATCAGCACGCGCACACATAGGATCAGACTCCAGTGACAACATATAATTTTATTATGAATACTTTTGCCACATTAGAAAATCCACAAATGAGCATTTGTATTTAAAATAGGGTATTGTTTGTGGTTTGACTCTTATTTATTTTGTTACATTCTGTTTGGGCCCATAATTTTCACTTGTAGTACTTTGGCAACTTAGAGCTTTATAAATATACTTTTTAGGACTCTTTTTGAGTATTTGTAATAATTTTGGTGGCAAAATTTCAACAAGTGAACTATTAGGAGCCAAACCCATAGTGCAAAAGAAACTGAGGTTAAAAGTCATATAACCCTAAAACAAATGATAAGTCGGCATTGGAACCTCTCTCTCTCTCTCTCTCTCTCTCTCTCTCTCTCTATCTCTATCTCTATCTATCTATCTATATATATAAGAGGGTCCCTCATATAAGGACTCCTTATGGTGCAGACTCCGGTACATAACATTTTTTTAAAATAGTAAAAAAATAAATTTTTTGATGAAACTTCATAGATATGATCTCCACGGTAAGAAGATCGTCTCCTATTTTTTCATTAAAAAATCTAATAAAAAAATGCTGAGATGAGGTGATATGCAAAAAAAATGGTATAGATATGTATTTTTGACCATTGAAATGTTGGCAATGATCTCACCAACTTTTTGATTGAATTTTTTTATCAAACTTCATGGATATGATCTCGATAGTGAGAAGATCGTATCCATAAAGTTTTTCAAAAAATTCAATCGATAAAGTGCTTGACGCCGACCCAACATTTCAACAGTTGAAAATGAATATTTATACCATTTTTTTACATATCACCTCATCTCAACGGGTTTTTATTGAATTTTTTGATGAAAAAAATTGGAGATGATCTTCTAATCGTGGACATCATATCTATGAAGTTTCATAAAAAAATATTTTTTTTACTGTTTTTAAAAATTATATGTAGCGGGGTATGCACCATAAGGAGTCCTTATAGGAGACTTTCTGTATATATAGATATATACAATACTGCTCTTGTTGCGGACTTTTCCCCATTTTAACATTGCGGACCGAATATGTGTCACCTGGCGGTGAGTCCAGAAAAGAGAAAGAGTACTGATATTTTTTTTGGCTCACCGCTAGGTAACACATTTCCAGTCCGCACTGTTAAAATGTGAAAAAGTCTACACAAGATTCTTATGCAGATAGAATACAGATTAGCTACCTTTCAAAAGCGGATTAGCTACCTTCCAAAAGGTCTTGGGACCACTTTGTCTTTTATGGACCACCTTCATTTTCGAAGATTTCTTGGAATAGAAATTTCTACCCCAATAATTTCTATAGTTTATTTAAGCTTATTTTAAAATCTAATTAATCTGGAGGCCTAAGCGTAGAAGGTTCAGGGCTACTTTTTAAGCCTTCACTATCATATTGTATTTCAGAATAGTGAAGATTATTTATCCAACTATTTTCCTCAATGTCTTTAGAAATTTCTAGCAACTTTGAAGGAAAATAATCTAATTATAAACATCTTATGCGGTATTGAGGTTTTATCTGTCTAGTCTCTTTATATAATTGATTAACAAGATAAATTATATTGTCTTTGTCTTCCATGAATTCGTCTAAATCACTGTCACCATAGGATGACAAAAATCTTCTATATATTCTAGGAAGACCTATCTCTATGCATTTAAGAATAGGACGAACTCCTCCTGATCTAATTAAGGTAGTTCTTGTTTCATCTAATCTTTTGCGTCTAATATATTTTAATACATCTATAGTATCTCTAAGTATTCTAGTATATTCTTGATACTTTTCTGGTCTTGAAAGTTCTTTTGTAAAATTCTCAGTCCTTAAGTCTTGTTTAAAAAGATCACGGATCTCTGTTCTAATTACTTCTATTCTAGATACTTCACGTATTAGCCACTCAATAATGTGATCTATATATTTGTATGTACCCCTTGCGTATATTAAAGCAGTTTCTATAAGTAGTCTTTCTTTAGGATCTCAGAGAGTCCACTCGTGGATTTCTCTTATTAAGTCTTGATGTGTTTGATTAACAAATGCTAAAAAATTTATAGTAATTTGAAGGCTCATACAAGTGCTTTTGAATTTTAACAATATAATTTGAAATAGCTATTGGTTTGAGTTTATACCTTCTTTCTGGTCTACAATTCTTTTATATTATCCCCTTCTTCTCTTCAGTGTGTTACTATTCATCTCCAGTCTGTACCTCCTGCAACTCTCTTTTTATGTGTCACACATCAATCCTGTGTTGGAGTTAAACTCGATTCCTGCCTGTACGCCACCACCCCCAACGCCCACCTGGCTAATGGCTCACAGCAAATCGGCACCTGACGACGGTTCAATAATATAACACCTATGTGCTACACTAGAGATTCTACGCAATAGTCATCTATGAACAGAAAGTTGGAGATGTTTGGAGAATAATAACAACGTAATAAAAGAGATTTTTGAAAAAGAAAATATTTTTATTGCATAACACAAGTACATATAACTCTCACCTCTCACCTAACTAAGAGAGGTTTACTCACTAATATATATATTACTCTCTACCTCTCTTACTCTCTATTAAGCCTTCTCACTCCTTTTTTCCGATGCCCTTCACAATATACATGCTCTCCCTTTTATAGCCTAATGGATATTATAACTAACTAAAAACCAACTGTGGAAAGAAAAATCGGTGAAAGAAAAAAAATTATTAAAGTACATAATAATTTGCTTTACATAAAGCAAAACTGTTTGCTTTCAATAATTTCTTTTGGTGGACCATACAGATCAGGTCTATTTCTTCTCAAAAAGCAAACATGTCGTCTTGTGATAATTTGGATGAATCTTCTTGTTTTCAAAAAGTGGTCCAATAATTCTGAGTCACATGTTCTCCATCTTTAATATTTCTTCGGATATAGAGGGGCCCTTCTCTATCCCCGTTTGTGCCTTCCTTTATCTTTTCTACTTTGTCTATTTTTTGTGGAGCATTATCGTTACTGTAGTATTCATGAATAAGTCCCACCACCCTGATGCTAGCTAGCAAAGCTACATCCACCACTTATTTAGATTATCTTCTGAGTCTACTGTTGAATGGCTCATCAACTTGAATGATTAAATCTACATTATGGTATACATTATGGTATACATTATACCATCTTTCTTGGCTTATTAAAAGTTCCATAATCTCGCTTGTTTTCATGGCTTGGGCAACCTAAAATTTGGACTTGTCTATATATAAGTATTTGGTGTCGTCTTTAGAAAGGATCTCAAAGTCTTTAAATTCAAAGGATGAATATCTAACCAGTATAAATCCTTCAACCCTTTTTCCCTTAAAAGAATTTGGAGGAATCTAATAAATTCTAGGAAATAAGAGAAAAATTATTTTATCTTCTTGGCATACTCATGGGCAGTTTTTCCAAGAGTAATAGCATCTTCTACAATCTATATATGGATGAGTTCAATGAACCCATAGTCTGCAAGAGTTATATGTGTCATTTTTATTTTTCCAAAAAGATAAATTTTTGGAACTTCTTTTGAAGAAGCAACTAATTATTAAGGCCTCTCTATTAATCTCAGATAATAACATATTGAAATGATTAATAATGCTATCACCATATTTCTGAGAGTCTTCTGAAATTGGAAGATTATTATTAGCAAATGGTATAACAATCTTAATCTTAAAAGTTTTTTTTTCTGATAATAGAAATTATCAACAGGTCTAGTTTTGGAGGTTTCTCTAAGAGTCTGAGCATATGTCAGAGTCTGAGGTCTAGGAATAACAGTACCATTGAGTTGGGTAACTACAAGCCTTGGGTTCTCATGAATCTAATAGCAGCCACTAAATTCTTCTTGAATTCTACCCATAGCTTATTCTTCACATTCCACCATATGGCATCTATAAGAGTATTTTCACCGTCTGAAAATTCTCGTCTATATTTTATTAAGTCTAGATATCTTTGATTTGGTCTATACTGGGGAAAATACATTTTCCCAATAAGTCTATTATGGGCAAGAATGTCATCGAAGTTTTCCAGAATTGGTCTTTCTTGATTGTCTTGTATATGAGTATGTTCTTCCATTTTACCGGCATTTGGTTTTACGCATCTAAGGTAGTCTGCAACGTCTTCTTTGTTAAATATAGAGGAACTTATGGTGTATAAATCTTTTGTTTGCATCATAAAACAAGATATAATATTAGTGTTAGTAAACATAGGTTCTCTAGATATGATGTTTGGGATGGTATTTTTACTTTCCTTGATATGTATAATAGAAAAGTCATGTCCATTAAGCAATTGTTACCATCTAATTAGTCTATTAGTTATTGATTTTGATAAGTCTAAGTCTCTGAATAAGATGAATCAGTATAAACAGTAAAATACTTGGGTCTAAGAAAAAACATATATTTTTCTATAGCCCATACAATGTCTAAAACTTTTTTCCGTGGGCAATATATCTTATTTCTGAATCAGTAAAAGTTCCAGAACTATATCTACAAAGTTTTTTTCTTTTTAGTCTGATTGATGATCAATGGCAAAGTATATTGCTCCCCATTGTTTATCATAGGCGTCTGTTTCTATTATAAACTGGTCTTCAGTATTATGCAGTTCAAATAACGGAATATTCTTGACTGATTCTTCGATTTGTCTTGTAGTTTCAAAATCATCTTTAGTCCATGTAAAAGGATTAGTCTTATCTGTTCCTTTTAATTTGGATGTTAAGCTTTGTATTTTTGAAGATAAATTTTTAGTAAAGTCTGCAACACAATCAAGCAATCCTAAAAATGATTGTAATTGTTTTCTATCTCTATGTTGGTTTGGAAATTCAAGAATCTTCTTGGTTATGTGTTCTGTTAAGGATATTCTTCCTTTATTATTATGCATTCCCACAGAGTCTATTTCAGTCTGAAATAATTGTATTTTCTTCTCAGAGATAACAATTCCATTTTTATATAATTCCAAGATAATCCTCTTAAGATATTCTACATGTTCTACATCAGTCTTGCAAGCTACAAGAATATTATCTATGTAAACAAGATAACATTATGAGTAGGGTATAAAAATGATATTCATTCTTCTTTGAAATACTTGAGGGACGTTCAAGTATCCAAATGTCATAACTAACCATTCATATTTTTTTAGGGCACACTAAAGGCTGTCAAGTTATACTGTCTAATTGCATCTTAATTTTCCAGAAGTCTGACTTACAATCAAACTTATAAATTATTCTTGTCTGGTATCTTATAAGAATCAAATTAACAATTCTCATTAAGGTGTCTATTATCTATGACCATTCGTCTTTTTCCTCTCTTTTATTCAGACTCATTTTGAACGTAAAAGTCAAGGCTGTTATGTTTACTTTTGCTTTCCCTCACAACTCTAGTTTAAGTATCTCATCTATGTCTTTTTTGAATTATTCTTTATCTTCTTGTGAATATCTTTTCTTATAAGTTCCATCATTAATAGTGGAATTTGGATTAGTAGAGATAATTTCACAATAGCTTTGGTATTTATCCCACTTAGCAATGGGATTTTCTCATAAAGTAGAATTCGCTAATTGCCTAATTTTTCTTCATCTTTTTATATCAATTTTCTTTTGTTTGGATATAGCTTGGACCTTTAATAAGACTTGTTGGACTTAGTCTAAAATTTCTTGTTGTATAAGCGCAATTTTTTTATAACACTTTTGGTCTGAAAACTTACATTCTTTTTGTAAGGGTTTAGTTATTTATTGGGCTTCTTGTTAATTTGTATGTCTAGTTCCACCATGCTCAGCTGAAGAACTCTGGTGGATTATTAGTCTATAATTTGATTTGACTTGCATGAGGTCAAAAGCAGTCTTGTTATCAATTTTAGGAGTTTTAATATTAAATTCCTCTTTATCACTAAGTAATATCTTATCATTATACTGAGTATAAGGATGGTATTTACTAATGAAGTCTTGTCCTAAAATAATGTTTTCTGTGAAACTAGGACAGGGATTCATAATTCAAAACTGATGATTTACAGTTTTGTTTGTCTGATTTCTTAGTTTAAAATAAATAGGAATAGTCTGAATATATAAGGTAAATGGATATCAATTAGATACGTTACCATGGATCTCTTGATTACTATATAAAAAATATTCTTGGGAGAAGGCATTAACCTTACAAATACTCTGCGAGCATCCTGTATCTATAAAAGCTGAAAGACTTTTAGTATAATATTTATTTTTTATAAATAATTCTACAAAACAAGCATTAGGTTTAGTAGAAATTCTTAAATTATTCTTTTCTATAATAGATATTTCTTTCTGAGGTTTATCTATAGTATCTATTAGTGTTAAGTCTTCTATACTACTTTATGAGTACCTTTCTTCTAGATCGTAGGAAATTCCCTTTCCTTTTAGTTCTTCATTTTCTTGTAATCTTTTGGTTACATTTTTATCAATGTCTTGATAATAGATTTGAATATCTTTGTCTATTTGATCATCATACTGGGTAGTATAGATTGCTCTAAATCTGGTTCTCCAACATCTTTCATGGTAGTATAGTTGACAAATAACACAAACTATAAATAGTTTTGTTTGTATTTTCTGAAAACATTCTACACAATTAAAATCTTTCTTGCTACATTTCATTTTGAATGTGCAATAATGTTCTTGATCGAAGTAACATCTAGATATATATGTCAGTAACTCAGGATTACTAACTGTCCATCTTTTCTTTAAAATGGGCTTATTATGCATTTATACCAAGATTCTTCAAAATTTATATAATCATCTTCTTGATCAATTTTCATCATATATAAGTTTAGAGTGTATTGGTAATCTTCATACTCATTAGTTTCACTAATATAGTCTTATGAATCACTATCTGTATATACACTATAGATACTAGCATTGTCATCATTTTAATGTCAGATGTTTCTATAGCATATAGTATATCTTATTCTTCTTGATCTGCAAAGTCTAATATTGTATTAATAATCTTAATACTTTCTTTATCTTTCTTGTTAGGACAGTTTTTAGCAAAGTGTCCTTCTTTGCCACAAGTCCAGCATTCTTTGGTAGAAGTCTTAGATTGAGCTACTTCATTTTCTTTCCTATAATTAGGCACTTTCTTATGTTTATTGGTATTCTTCTTAAAATATCTTCTTCAGTTAAATCTATTTTTTTAGCTCTGAAATTCATTTATCTAAAGATAGTAGATAGTCTGAATCTATATTTCTTCGAAAAACTTAAAGGCCTAGTCTTAAACTTATTTTGTTTCCAATCTAGCTTATTCTTTTTGAATTTCTTATCTTTAGATTCACTACCACATCCTCATTGGATTGGAGTAATGTCTCTTTCGTCTTTAATTGGACGAATCTGTTTGAAAATTTCTTCAATTAACTTTCCTTGAGTTATATCTTATCTTTTAGATATGATATAGTCTTTGGCAAAATTAATTCTTTCTCCAAGGGAGTTATTCTTAATTCCAGCAACTCCTCACCAATTCCTGTATTCATTAATTAGAATTTGTCCAATAGATAGTATTCTTTTAAAATATTCATCTTATAAGGTTTCACCAAATTTGTTTATTTCGTAATATAGTTGTTCGTAATTATTGTTATATATATTCATTGATATTATCTAATTTGCAAATACTAAGAAGAGCTAGCTTAGTTTTTGCTAAGTCTTGTTCATTAATTTAAGCTAGATGTCCAGCTCCAATAAATTCTATCATAAATAATTGAATATATTCTTCACCTGATCTTTCATCTTGATGTTGTCTCATTTTCTCAACTTTAGCTACGGATTCTGCATATGTAGCTTGTCTAAGGTTGTCTAAATATTTCTTAGCAATTCCTCTAATGGATTGCTCAGCTTATTGTTTACATGAACTTGAATCCCATTGTTCATTAGATACAAAACACGTATTCATTTGATTGTGCCTTTTATCTAAGGCTTTCTTTCCATCTTGCACATTATCTAAATTAAGGTATATTTCAACTGGATTTATGGCTTAACTTGCCTTGGTCTTAACTTGAGCAAAACTTTTGTCACTGGTTGAAAAATATTTCATATAATCAGGTTTAGTCTTTACTAGAGTATTAGAATAAATAAGAATATTTATTCCTATTGTTTTACTAAAAAGTCTAGGAGCATCATTCAACCTACTATTGAATTCAATTTCCTGGTTAGTAGGACCTACCTGAGTAGCTGGCATTAATCTTTCTTCTCCTTCTTCTATTAATCTAAGGTTTCTAAGAAGTTCTTTGGTATTCTTAGATTCTTTTAATTTTAACATATGGTCTTGATATATCATATTAAATCTATCCTTATCTTGGAATCTAACAGAATTACTTCTTTTAATATCTTCATATCTAATTCTGAGGGTTCATGTCCAAAGTTCTGGATTCTGGCTTTCTCTTTAACTAAATCTTTTTGTTCAAATAATCTTCTAGGTCTAATTGCTAGAACTTTTTTTACACTACACCAAAATGACAAAATTGTCACCTTTCAGCCGGCCACCCTTGTCAAGGTCATTGACCGTGATAAAAAATACGAGTTTTATATCACGGTCATTGACCTTGACACGATCGTGACAAGTCCGTGACAAATAAATTTTCCACGGAGTTGTCACGATCATTGACCGTGACAATTCTTTAAATAATTGTCACGGTCAATGACCTTGACACGACCGTGACAATGTTTCCAGCAAAAACTTTCCCCCTTCTTTTTTCCCTCCCGTTGTTCCCTCCATCTCTCTCTCTCTCTCTCTCTCTCTCTCTCTCTTCCATTTATATATATGTTTGTGTGTATATATATGTGTGTATGTGTGTATATATGTGTGTGTGTGTGTGTGCGTGTGTGGGGGGTGGGGTAGGGTGGGGGCAGGGGGTGGGGCAGGGTGGGGGGTAGGGGTGGGGCAGGGTGGGGTAGGGGGTTGGGGGTAGGGGGTTAAAAATGTAATATTATTTTGATACAACATGAATTTGTGTATGAGTTTCATAATTATAAATAATATCCAAAAATATTGGATAACAATTTATTTTCATTCAAAATAAATAAGTAATTTTCTACAAATTTCATAAAAAAAAAATGAAGGCCGGCTTAATATGTGATTTAAGTGTGAAATAATCGCTATATACTTATACTAATGGAGAAAAAAACCATATATGGCGTTTTTTGTTGACTTTATATGGTGAAATAATCACATGACTTTATATCCATCAAATAAAAGCATGAAAACTAAAAAACTACAATAAGGGTTAAAATGGCATCCGAAGTTGCTAAAAGCATGAAAAATAAAATATTTTTTAAGATTTGTGGTGAATAACTAAAGTTAAAAAAAGTATTACTTTAGTCATTAAATTATTTTTTGAATTCGGGCGATGCGCATAAATTTGTAGTAATTGTCTTATAATAAAGATCATTTAGTCTATGTTGTTGAAAAATTTGATCAAATTGTTGAGCCCTTCATATTTTAAAAATGTTGTTTTTATTCCTATTTAACTTTTCTTTCTATACACCCCTAATTATATTTAAAGTTTAATAAAATAGGAGTTATAGAAAGAAAAGTGGGGTTTAAATAAAATTGAAAATAGGAGTTATTTTTATGGGAACTTGTTATACTAGAAATTAGATGAACACTAAGTGATGAAAATAGTCCTTAAAATTGAAAATTAAATAAAGTTTATAAAAGTAAAGATGCTGGTAATACATCAAAGATAAATTAATAAAGACTAAATAACAAAACGTGTTCAAGTGTATAACAAGAAAGAAAATGTGGTATTTAGATTGGGTAAAATTCTTAAAGTAATGTTAAGGGACTAAAAGACCCAAGACAACTGGCCAGTAAGTCACGGACGGAAAAATTTATGATGGGTGATGAAACCCGTAAACATGATGGGTGGGGGTGGGGTGGGGTGGGGTGGGGTGGGGTGGGGTATGATTTATAAAAAGCACAAAACAATAGTAGAAATTCAATACCTGAAATTAACATTGAGATTATTTTAAATAGACATTCACTACTGTGTGTGTGTTTAAATTGAAAGAAGATATGAGAATTTTATTAAAGATTTTTAAGGAAACTTGTTATACTAGAACTTAGATGAACACTAAGTGATGAAAATAGTCCTTAAAATTGAAAATTAAATAAAGTTTATAAAAGTAAAGATGCTGGTAATACATCAAAGATAAATTAATAAGGACTAAATAACAAAACGTGTTCAAATGTATAACAAGAAAGAAAATGTGGTATTTAGATTGGGTAAAATTCTTAAAGTAACGTTAAGGGACTAAAAGACCCAAGACAACTGGCCAGTAAGTTACGGACCGAAAAATTTATGACGGGTGATGAAAGCCCGTAAACATGTTGGGGTGGGGGTGGGGGTGGGGGTGGGTGGGGTGGGGTGTGTGTGTGTGTGTGCAAGTGTGTGAGTGTGTGTGTGGCGGGGGCAGGGGGTGGGGGGATGTGGTGTGTGTGTGGTGGGACAATCTTAACAATATATATATACACCTGCATGTTGTTAGAAAGTCTTAAATGTAATTCTCACTTTATTAATGCCAAACCCGACTCTCTTATAAGATATGCATATTGTGATAATATTATATCTGTACTAATAACATTTTTTTACAGCAAATGTCTCCTTCAGATATTAAGGCGAAGATGATGATGCTGTTTATGATGATGTCGTCTGGGGTCGGTGGTAGTGGAGGCGACGAGGGCTCTTCCGCCCCTAGGCTCCCCAAATATGGGAAATTTGGGATTACCGTCGAGAACAAATCGGAGATATTAGCGAGATCCCTCGTTCTGCTAAAGACGGTCATCGGCCCAGGGTTTATGAGTTGGAAGGAGGTGTCATATGAGCTCAAGTTAGTTGTTTGGGCGGCACTACAGGTAATATATTATATTTATATTTATATGAAGATGAATATTTCAATTTCAATTTCAATTTCAATTTCAATTTCAATTTCAATTTCAATTTCAATTTCAATTTCAATTTCAATTTCAATTTCAATTTCAATTTCAATTTCAATTTCGATTTTATATTTATATTTATATTTGTATTTATATTTATATTTATATTTATATTTATATTTATATTTATTCGCAACTAACATTGTATTTGTTGGACAGGAATAATTCAACTTGGATCCAAAGCTACGCGATCCCGTCTTGGAGCAGATTAGGGAGCAACTCAAGTCGTGGAAAAAAAATATGCGGGCACGGTACTTTGGGAAAACACGAGAGTCGATTATCCAATGGCGTGAATCCGTCCCCCCCCCCCCCCCCCAAGGAGCCGATCTCATTGGCACAATGGCAGAAGTTCATTGACAATGAGATCGAGGATCGACAATTGGCATCTCGCCAATCGGGGAGGGAAAATCAGGCAAAAAAGACGGGCGTGCACTACTCCGTCCGGACCTCTTACGCCGAGGTGGAGCATAGGATGCAGGTAAGATTTAATTTTTCTATAACTACAGAAATATATTATTCTTCATTATTTTACTTTGCGGGGCCGATACTAATTTTACTTTACTTTATTTTATTTCAGGGGGTAGGGAGTGGGCCAAGGGGTAAGCCACATAGGCTCGATACTTATGTGGCTCTTCGGACGAAGAAGGGGAAGGACAAGGAGGTGTCCCCGAGCGTCGCGACCACGATTGTAAGTAATCCGATAGTTTAATTTTTGTTCATTACGTTATAATTTTTTAGTTTACTTATTTTACTAATCATGTGCTTTTTGTCGTTTCAGGCAAAGCTTAAGGAAGTGCATGAGTCGCAGTCTGATGCCGACAAGGCATCTTTGTCCATAGACGCACTCAGCCAAGTGCTTGGCTCTGATCGCAAGGGGAGGACAAGGGGGGTGAGCTCGCGGGTGGCCAAATCTAGGATCATCAGATTGGAGACGAGCGACACCGGGTTGGCTCGAACGGTGGATTCACACGACGCGAAGTTGTCCCGTTTGGAGGCGACGATCCAAGATATGTACGCATTCATGAAGCGTACGTTGGGCGGAGACCGTAAAGGGAAAGGGAAAGGGAAAGGGAAAGGGAAGGAGAAGGCGGTGGAGGAGGAGGTGCGGGAGGACAAGGCGCAGGATGACGAGGATGTGGACCTCATTGCTTCATCACCAACACGTTCGTACTTCGATGATCCACTTCCCTATTTGGCGCCCTTCAACAGACCAATGTTGACACTTAGTTGGCCGAGCGTGTTCATATTGGACGTATTTGATGGTCAGCGGGTAGGGCGGGGGTTGAGGGACCCGAATATCGTCCAGGGTGGAATAGTTCATGGACGTGCGCTTCAAGAGATGGAGTCCAGGGTGCTCGTCACGCATGTCATACCCGGGAAGGAGAACTCCCTATTGTGGTTGCGCGAACAATGCGGCACGACGTATATTAGTGGGTGCGTCAATTCGTATGTCGTGTGGCCTACTCACCTCCTCAGTTTTAACAATACACCAGATATGTAGTGACATTGTTTTAAGTTTGAATTGAATTGTTTTAAGTTTGAATTGAATTGTTTTAAGTTGTTACATTTGAATTATATCATGATGCATATTGTCTCTATTTGAATATATATTTGCATTATCTTTAGTTTGTTTGGATATATGATGTTTGGAACAGGTACAAATATACTGTTGGGCAGTGGCAGTGACCATACTGCCCAGCAGATTTTTTTTAAATTCTTACCAGAATTTTCACGGTCAATGACCGTGACAATTTTTTTAAAAAGGGTCACGGCTTTGTCACGGTTATAAACCGTGACAAACGTGTCACGGTCATTGACCCCGACACGACCGTGACACAAAACGCGAGTTTTGTGTCAAGGTCAATGACCGTGACACGACCGTGACAAAAAAAGTTGTCTCGCCTCGAAATGTCACGGTCATTGACCTTGACAAGTTGGATTTGTCAAGGTCAATGACCTTGACAATTCGGCAGATTTGGTGTAGTGTTAATAAGCTAAAGCTAGCCTTACTACTACATTCTACTTCTGAGGGATTACTAAGTATGGTTTCTCCCATATTTTTAAATCTAATTTCTTCAAGTTTGAGATTTTTGTTAGTAGTCTTAGGAGGACCAAATTGGATGGTAACATTTTCAATGACATCGTCTTGATTAATAAACACGGGTTTATTTTTTATAGTCTTAATTTTTTGAAATTCTGGCGATTGCCAAAGAGTCTGAGCTTTTACTCTCATAGGTCCAGTATTCCTAATGTTGTAAATATAATTATAGTCTGAATTATTACTTCTAACCAATATTTCTTCATTAAGTGAACCACTAAGAATTCTCGATTGCATTCCTTCATAGGAGAATTGGGAAAATTTCACGCAACTTTGAAATTCTATATTGATATTAGCATCTGGGA
The DNA here is from genome assembly GCA_949130495.1 of Sambucus nigra. Classification (NCBI taxonomy): domain Eukaryota; kingdom Viridiplantae; phylum Streptophyta; class Magnoliopsida; order Dipsacales; family Adoxaceae; genus Sambucus; species Sambucus nigra. Next base: position 211,514,186 of record OX422213.1, on the reverse strand, counting down.
TAATATGGTCTTCATAGCCACTTGCATATAGGATTAACTTAAAATGCTTGGTTGTGTCTACAGTTACTGTAAATTCCAGAATGATATTAACATTTCTAATTGGGCTATCCCAATAAGGCTTTTCTCAAAATATTTCCATCTTTTATCTATTAAGAAACATAATATATTGATATTATTTTGAGGTTTATGTAATCCTTGGATTCTTACTTGAAAGAGTCCAAAGGTTAGGAACTAGAATTTTCTATCAGTTCCTCTTGATCTTAGCCATTCTGAGTAAAAACCTTGAAGCTCGGTATATGACTTGTCTAACACATGATAAAATAGAGAAATTCGTACAATCTATAGAAGATAAAATGACATAGGAATATGTGCAAGAACAAGAAAAAGATAATGAAGTAAAAGACTACATTATAAAGATTGATAATACTCTTGCTAAGAATAATGAAGATATTAATGATAGTGCAAGAAAAGGAAATAAGTTGTTTAAAGAAGAAATCCTTAGTCAGATAAAAGGACAAAGATTATTAAGACTCTTTAGAAATAATTAAAAAAAGACTTGAACAAAAACAAGTAATCACCTGTAAATTTAAAGAATCTCCTTATACAGATAAGGTTAGCTATCTTACTAGTCTTATCTAATCCATCGCTTATGATTCTTATGGTTTTATTTCCTTAGTTTCTATATAAGGAGATTCTCTAAATTTACAGGTGATTACCTATTTTTGTTCAAGTCTTTTTTCAATTATTTCTAAAGAGTCTGAATAAAAAAAAATTGTTTTTATCTCACTAAGGATTTTCTTCTTTAAAGAACTTATTTTATTTTCTTGCATTACCATTAATATCATCGTTATGCTTAGCAAGAGTATTAGCAATCTTTGCAATGTAGTTTTTTACTTCACTATATTTTTCTTGTTGTTGCATAGATTCATGTGTCATTCTAGATTCTATAGATTCTACGGATTTCTCTATTTTACCTAAGCGTGTTAATATAAAAGGAGAGTCTAATTCTGCTTGGAAAGGTTTATTATATATAAACTTAATTCCCTTCATAATTTCTTCATTTTATTCTTCTGCTTGAGTTATATTAAGTGTAAGTTCATTAATAATACTATCCATTCTAAATAGGTTATGGCTTTCCATATTGTTAAGATAATTGGTTAAATTTTGCCGAAATTTAACAAAGTCTGTATAGAAAGTGATTAATCCTTTTGTCTTACCTTTTAAATATAATTGTAAGTCTTTATCAAATCTACTATTGTAGTCTTGTGTAGCTGTTATTGAGGTTGATATTAAATTTAATCTTTCAAGTATAAGTCTTGATGCTTTAGTAGCATTAGCAATCTCATTTTCATTTATCTGATAATAAAATTTTTCATCATTTATCTTTTCTAGAATTCTTTGATAAAAATCTGTTAGGGTATAAATAGAGAGGTTTTCAGGTAGCTCGTTCCAGTCTAACTATTTTCATTGGGAAGATAATTGTCTAATCTCGGAATAAATTTAGCTTGTTCCTTGGTGAGCTTAACTAACTCACTTTCTTGATTCTTTATCAGAGTTGTAATTTCTGAAATATCTTTGTTAAGGAATTCTATGTGATTGGTCTTAGTATTTATATCTTGTAATACTTGTACAATGTTTATTGGGATTTGATTGTCTATTTCTTGTATTTTTTTAGAGATCTTTTTTATCTCTATTTTTAGGGTTTGGATGTCTTTTAATAATTGTCCTAACATAAGTAGGATACACATATTTTGGTTTATTATGCTATTGATAGCACTGGTAGTAACTTACCTACTGTCTGCGTGTTTGGCTGGGATGTGTTCAATGTGTGAACAACCGTCTATATGTGAGGTTAAACAACCTTCTGGGTCTAAATCGGTTATGGGTATGGGTTGATAATTTGGATGGGTTTCAAAAATATCTTTGTTAATGCGTGGGATAAATTCCAAGGGCATTAAAGTCTTTTACTATTATTGGTCTGAAAGTGGCATCTTGGCGTTGATACTAGATTTGGGATTGGGTTGGAATTCGATCGGGTTTCTCTTTCTTACGCTCTAAAGCTCTTATACCAAATTAGGGTTCTACTTTTCTTCTTATCCTTTTGGGGTCTAAAATATAAATTTATTACAAGTATAGTCTTGAAAAAAGGATTTTATTATAAGACGAGGAAACTACTAATAGAAAATAAGAAATTTGACTTTAAAACAACGAGAGGACCACGTTGGGAGAAAGATAAATTCCGCACCGTGTGCGCACGAATCTGTCCGCAATATATATATGTATATATATATATATATATATATATATAGAGAGAGAGAGAGAGAGAGAGAGAGAGAGAGAGAGAGAGAGAGAGAGAGAGAGAGAGAGAGAGAGAGACCGTACTAGGAAGATCTTTCTTTCAGACTATTTGAAGAAATTATGTCGGTTTGTTTCTAAAATAAAAAAGTTCAATGTCGTGGAGCTTTATCCAGGAGCCTGTAAGGCACTTGAAGTAATGATATGTGGTGAGTCCCTCTAGTATTAATTTGAAGTAGAGTAGTCATAATAATTGAGAGAATTCATTTTTTCTAGAAAATTATATATGCTGTGATTTGTCCACTAGTAATGGAATACCATTGTATTCCTGTTTAATTTTTAACCTAATGTCTTAGTCTTTTGATTATCATTTGAGGGCCTCTAGATTTATTCATAAGAAAACCATCTTCTTTTTTATTATGGGGTAAGAGTTTCCTCGGACAATTTTCGCGATCCGAGACTACTCTCCGTGATCTGGTCACACACCGAGATAATCTACTTCACACTATTTTGCTGCATTTTTGAGCTGGTGAGACTCGCTAACTAATCTCTTATACATTTGGGTATTATTTTTAAGTTCTTTCTAGAATTATTCTTACATTTATTTCACTAGTTATCTCAGTTCTACCATCACCGAGTAAAATTTGCATCTACTTATCATTACGATTAGACTAAAGCAATTGCCAAATCAATTATGATTCTTGTCAACACTAATCTTGTTATAAGAAATTTGCATCATATGCTTCCACCTAATATGTACACTGCTTGCTTGATAAGACAACCATTATTTTAACCCTACACTAATCAATGATATTCTCATTGTAGTCAAAATGGTATCAAAATCGTATCAAATCCATGAGCAATTGCCGAGTGGGGCAGTCACCTTTACTGAGAGTTTTTTAAGATATATATATATATATATATATATATATATATATATATATATATATATATATATATATATATATATATGTATATGTATGTGTGTGTGTGTCTGTGTATATACAATGCTTTTAATTTCAAAGTATTCTGGATGAAACTTAAATGTAACTAGTATTAAGTGGTCATAAATAACAATGTAGAATATCTCTATTTTGTAGCTCCTATTGATAATTAAGAATTCAACTTCGGTCCTAATAATTTATTAGTTCTAGCCATTATTAAAATGATGTTATAAGCACTTGTACAATGTTGGAATTGTTTCTTTTGAATAAAACAATTGGGTTTTGGTATTTACATTGACAATAGTACTAATCTTAATTTATTCGAGATAATTTAAATAAAAGGGTTTATTTTACTTTACCCTTGAGGTAAAGATGTATTTAGAAATGCTCCTTTGATTTTCAATAATTAGACTTACCCCCTATTCATAAGGTACAAGTGAGTCAATATAACTTACAAGCGGAATGTTGTACATGTTGGGATTTAAGTATGATTTTTATATCTAATCGAGGTACATGTTGCCATATCAAAAAAACCCTAAATAAAAAGTTCTTGAAAAATGCACTTTTAAATTCTAGTGAACTATAGCATATAACTATTTTCTTTACATGCAATCAATTCGACTCTCTTTGTTAAATCCAGTGGGAGGGGAAACTATTGAAACCGCTACTTAATTCAACTATTTCTCCAATCTTGCAGGTAAACTCGTGGTATGAAAATGTAAACATTTATAGTGCAATTGGATTTACTTTATCTCATGTCAAACTTTGAATCTTTAATCAATTGGCATAACACCAAAACAGCATTTTTGGTTCACTTTTTTGGCCACGTGTTGTCACGAACCAAAACCATGGCCCAAAAAATTGTCTTGACCTTGTCACGATCAAGGACTATGACAAGGCCGAGATAATTTTTTCATGACAATTATATCACAGACGAAGCCATTAAAACTATTTTTGGCCAAAATATTTCACTTTATATCCTCTCACTCATCAACCCGGCTCTCGCTCTCTCCTATGTCAAAATTCCCCATTTTTTATTCGCTCAAAAGGTATAATTTATGATAATGTCATTAAGTTGCCCGTCTTAGAGGGAAAAAACTCCTATACTAGAGAACAAAAAACATGTTAACATAATTACCAGAATACCAACATAACGAAAGTTAGTCTTGTTGATTTTGGCTCTCCTATTTTTTCAGTTTTGATTTATTTACAAATTTGCCATTTTGGCTCAAATCTATAAATACAAGTGTCATTTCTAGGTTTTGTGAGAGGACAAGTTTGAGAGCTATTTTGTGAGTTATCAAAGCTAAAGAGAGATATAACTCCCATTTGAGGGGTGAGTTCTTGTGAGGTTGTGAGTGACTTTCTAAGAGAGATAAATTGTGTGTGTGTATAACCTTTGGGTTCCTCCATTTATCTATAGAAAGAAGAAATCCTCCTTGGTGGATGTAGCCCAAATTTGGGTGAACCACGGTATATCGTTGTTGTTTTGCTTTGATGATTGCTTGTATGTTCTTATTGTCTCTTCATTGATGTTTGGTTGATTCGATTGGGAGTTTGCACACTAGTTCATTTTGGGAACAAGGTCTTGGGTGTTTTCCGCACACCAAGTGTTTGATAAAATTCCCGAGTGAGTTTTATCGTCTTGGTCGCTAGAGATAGTCTTGCTTTAGCGCAACAAGTGGTATCAGAGCTTTGGTTGCATTGTTTGCCCGGTATTTTGGTTCGAGGTCGAATCAATTTTGGCAATTTTGGCATAGCTTTTGTTTTTGTTCCAAATGACGGAAAATGTGGAGAGTGCTCGAGAATCAACCTCTACGAGCAGAGGCTCTAAGAGATGGGATCCGAGTTATGGATCGAGTGGCTCAATGAAGACGGACATGAAGACTTTTGATGAGAAGATCAATTTCGGGTTATGGCAAAGACGAATGCGAGGCGTTCTTGTCCAACAGAGGTTGCAATTAGCATTGTTGGGGGTAGAGGGACGACCGGTAGGCATGACCGATGCCGAGTGGATTGACATTGATCAAAGAGCGGCTTCGTGTATTGAGATGCTTATCACGGATGATGTGTTGAATAACGTGATAGCGGAGACCACGGCTAAAGGCATGTGGGATAAGCTTGAAGAGATTTATTTGGGAAAGTCGTTGTCAAATAAATTGTTCCTCAAGAAGAAACTCTTCAAGCTTGAGATGAAGGAGGGTGAGGATATGATGAAGCATATCAACGTTTTTAATGCCTTGATAAATGACTTGAACCGGATAGACGTTCAATTCATTGAGGAGGATCGAGCATTGTTGTTGCTTGCATCATTACCCGATTCATACGAGCATTTTGTGACCACGCTCATGTTTGGGAAGTCTACGCTCCGGTGCAACGAGGTTGTGCAAGATATTCAATCTCATGTCACAATGAGAAAGAAGGAAGGTGGAGGTGACGGGTATTCCCATAATGAAGGCCTTATGGCGAGAGACGGAGGTGGGCAAAATGGCGGGAGGAACTCCAACCGAGGATTTAATGATGGTAGTAGGTCTAGATCGAGAGGTGTTGGTGGTAAAGGGCCGAAATGCTACAAGTGCCGGGAATGGGGTCATATGATCCGAGAATGTCCTTTGTGGAACGACAAGGTTAAGGGCAAGGTTGATTCCGAGAGGGCAACGGTAGCGAGTACGAATTATGAAGATGAACTTGGAGAACTTCTCACAATCTCCAAGGTTAACTCTCTTTCCCAAGATGATTGGATATTAGATTCGGGATCGTCGGATCACGTTTGCTCCAAGAGGGAATATTTTGAGACTTTCACAGAAAATGGAAAAGGTTCCATGTCTTTGGCTAATAGAGAGAAGGTTTCCGTTGAGGGTGTCGGGACGGTGAAACTCAAGATGTTCGATGGGATGGAACGCACTTTGGGTGGTGTGGCCTATGTCCCAAAGTTGCGAAAGAATTTGATATCCATTAGCCGTTTGGATTCCAAGGGTTGCCGGGTGTCGGTGGCGGGTGGAGTCTTGAAAGTCACACGTGGTTGTATGGTCCTAGCGAGGGGAGAGGAGAGAGAGGGGTTGTATCGTCTAAATCAGACTTCGAGAAAGATGGGGAGGCGGTGTGCACAAGTGATCGAACGTTCGAGGCATGTCTCGTTTGTGAACAAAGCGGAGACATTGAGTGCTAGCTTTCTGAGAGTAGACGGTAGTGATGGGAGAATACCTACTAGTGGAGGGGATGGATCGAAGTCCCCCTCTAGGGCCAACGGGTGATGTTGACCCGGTTTAGTTGCACACATGCATTGGCCGATTCGAATCGAGGAGGTGTAGGACTGTGATGGATTCGAGGTGTGTGTAGCTAGTACAAGGAAGGTCGATGAGTTATTGTTTGCGAGCATTGGCAAACGGGAGTTCTTCGTGACAAAGACTTGGTACATCTTTCGAGGGTGAGATTTGGAGGGTGTGGGAGGTGAGGAATTTTCCCTCTCATCCGTGGTTATTTCTCAAGGTGGAAGATGGTGTTGATGTGTTTGAATGTTTCGTGTAAAGAAGGTGTATGCTATATGTATTGTGTGGGGGTGTACTCACCGGGTTACATGAGGAGCGAGCTTCACCGTATGGTTACATGGGAAGCATTCAGGGGAGTTCTTAGTTTAGAACTTGGTTCCTCGGCGGGTGGAGTCGTTTGGAGTCTTGGAGTGAAGACTTGCGGTATCTCACTTCATGGTTGAAGTTTGAGGTGGCTTAGCGTCGGGTGGAGCGTATTGGCTTGTTAGATGTCGGGATGATCTTAGAGCGGATTTGATGTTTGCATTCCGAGTTCGGTTGGATCGTGAGGATCGTCTGGGGGAATCGCATTAGCTTGGTAGATGGTGGGACAGTCTTCAAGCGGGTTCAATTTCAGCATTCTAGAGATTGGTTGGATCGTCAGGATCGCCAAGGTGGAGTTTGTTGATTTTGGCTCTCCTATTTTTTCAGTTTTGATTTATTTACAAATTTGCCATTTTGGCTCAAATCTATAAATACAAGTGTCATTTCTAGGTTTTGTGAGAGGACAAGTTTGAGAGCTATTTTGTGAGTTATCAAAGCTAAAGAGAGATATAACTCCCATTTGAGGGGTGAGTTCTTGTGAGGTTGTGAGTGACTTTCTAAGAGAGATAAATTGTGTGTGTGTATAACCTTTGGGTTCCTCCATTTATCTATAGAAAGAAGAAATCCTCCTTGGTGGATGTAGCCCAAATTTGGGTGAACCACGGTATATCGTTGTTGTTTTGCTTTGATGATTGCTTGTATGTTCTTATTGTCTCTTCATTGATGTTTGGTTGATTCGATTGGGAGTTTGCACACTAGTTCATTTTGGGAACAAGGTCTTGGGTGTTTTCCGCACACCAAGTGTTTGATAAAATTCCCGAGTGAGTTTTATCGTCTTGGTCGCTAGAGATAGTCTTGCTTTAGCGCAACAAGTCTATTATACTTAACCCATCCATAAATTCCAAAAAGAAAGGAAGGGATGGTGTTGGATCCTTCCTATGCCAAATTAGCAACGAACTCATAAACAAATAATGCAGTCGAGATTGAGCTAATTCATTTTCTTCGAAACACCTTTTATTTCTCTCTAGCCACGTCATCCAAAATATGTAATGTGGGACCATCCGCCAAACACTCCTCATTCCCTTCCACCCCTAGGGAATCTGTCATTCTTATAACAGGTCACTCATGGTCTCTGACATGACCGATTGCACCCGACTAAGAGATCAGAAGGGACCCCATATCCCCTTTTCACCCAGCAATGCAAAAGTAAATTATTAGTGGTCTCCTCGGCCTCCTTGCACAACAAACACCGAATGGCCATTCAACAACCACTCCTTTGCAAACACTATATTGTCCAATATTATTTGTTTAGTTGCAATACACACGAAAAAAGTGACTTTAGGAGGCGCGTTCATTCTTCACAAATTTTTCCACGAAAATTGGTCACCCATTGGGTCCTTCAAAACTATGTAATAGCCTTTAACCGTAAACACACCATCATTGTCTCTAGCCCATCTCAAACTAGATTCCTTTATAAATGGCACCCGTGTCGTTTCCAACCAGTCAGAAAAGCCTATGCCTCGTATAATTCCTAATCCCAAAGTCTCCTCAAAAATTTGAATTCCAAGTCGTTTGGTCCCTCTCCATTATTTAGTCCCTCTCCATTATCATGTGCTCACCTATTGAACCCTATTTATCCCCTTTAATGCAGAAAATACCTGGGAAAAGGTCCTCCAAGGTTTCATCCTTTCCCTAACTATCTTTTCAAAATCTAATCATGTTCCAATCCCCTAGGTGGCATGCTATGTGTCTAGAGTTTTCCCATCACTTTGCTATGAACTTCCACAGCCATACCCCATGTGCATAGCGACCCACCCCTGATCCCCACCCAAATGAGTGAAACCTCCCCTAAACACCACCACTTTCCTCCACAACCTATTTTCCTCTCGAGGAAATATCCACGGCCACTTACCTAATAAATCTTTAATAAAATGCTCTAAGCCTTTCACACCTGCTCCCCCCCACCCCCCGGCCGACTTACAGACCTCTTTCTAATATACAAGATAATGTTTGAAATTGTTCTCATTACCTCTCCACAAGAAATCCCTCATCATCATTTTCATCCTCTTATGCACTGAGGCCGACAATGGCAAGATAGACATGAAGTAGGTCAGCGTGCTCAATAGAGTGCGTTTGGTCAAAGTCAATGTCCCTTGTTTGAGAGAGAACAATTCTTTCACCCCTCCAATCTCCTTTTAACCCTCTCAAGTATCAGATCACGTATTGCTTTAGATTTGAGTTGTGCCCCTAAAGGGAGACTGATGTATGATGAGGGAAGTGAGCCCACCCTACACCCTACTGTGGAGGCAATTATTATGCAACACAAATAAAATATGAAAGAGGTAACAACCAAGAAAAAACAGATGAAAGACCAATCACAACAACGGGGATACGTGGTTCAGCAAAGAAGTGCCTACGTCCACGGTGGTTCAGTCAGTGTTATTCCTCTATATTCTGAAGAGTAAGTACAGAGAATACAACTTGTCCTTTGCCCCGGACTTGGGGTTTAATTTATACATGTATGTCTTAGAGTAGTGGGGGTGATAGGTTCCTCTTTATTAGCCATCTCCCTTTCATGGGATCATGTACCCCCACAACTCCTCTTCATGGCATCGTGGAGTAAATGGACGAATACCAGAAGTGATGGGCCTGGGTTTTGGGCCGCTGAGGATGGGCTACTCGTCCAGGCCTTATGGTGATAAAATCGGTGTACCCACAATTGCCCCTGAATTTGTCGGGCCATTTTTTATGGGTCCGATGAATTTAGATGATCAGTAATGATGGTTGATTTCTTTGAAAACTGTGAAGTTGCTTTGGCGGCACCCGCTTCGCTATCCGTGCGTTATGATTAGTTTTGAAGGTTTGTTGGAATAAAACACATTTTTTCGTCGACGTTCCAGTTCTTCCAGCAGTCTTCTATCTTTTGAGAACTTTTGAGTTTTGTACCTTCTGTTTTCGGTCTCCACTCTCGTCGCTTCTTCGCCTTTTGATCTGATCTTCTGTCTTGTAAGTCTTTTGTGCCCTTTTTCTTGAGTTTATAGTTTTTCTTGCATTTTTCCAATGGCAAAGATTGGAAATAGGTCGGTAACTGAGTTTAGAAAATTCTATGGTATTCCTGAATGGGTAGAGATTGAGTGTTGTGTCTCGCCGCCTAGGAACGTTAGGGACATAGAGGATGCACATTGGATTCACGTCCTGTTGCTTTCTCAGGGGGGTCTCACCTTTCCCCCTAATGGTTTGTTTCTGCACTTTTTTAGTTATTTTGGTATTGTGCCTGCACAATGTTCGCCCAACGTGTGGAAAATAGTGAATGGTGTGCACAGGATAAATCAGTTGTACGGCACGAGGTTAGGGCTTGCCGAGGTCTGTTTTTGTTATTCTTTTTCTCGAACGAGTTCAGGGGTCTTGTACCTTAAGGCCAGGAGCCCTGATAGGGTATTGGTAGTAAATTTACCTGATTCCCATAAGGACTACTGGCAAGAAGGTTTTCTCGCTAGGAACTGGCAATATTCCCCTCAATTTGAAGGGTCGAGGTCCGAGAGGTTCATTATCCCCTTTTATGGGGAAGAATATATAGGTAGATGTTGTATTGTTGTTTCAACCTTTGCTAGCTTTGTGATTTTTCTAACTCCTCCTTGCTCTTTCCTTTTCAGCGAAGATAAAGAACTTGGAGCCAGCTCTCAGCGAGGTTCGTATCTCGGAATTGGTGAAAGCTTGGAACATCAGGGAACCTTTGGGTGACGGCGAGCACCCTAGGTCTGCTGCTTTTCTGCTTGAATACAAGAACACAGGCTCCAGCTTCATAGCCCGACCTGTGGAAAGTGTTCCGGATTTTGACTCTTCCGAAGAGATTTCAGCGGAGCCCATTCAAGTGGACGAGGACGAGAGCAGCTCGGAGAGCGAGCCTGCAGGTGTTGAGAGTAACTTGGGTGGAGGCAGTGCTGATAGTAGTAGTTCATCGAGTTCTACCAGCAGTCCAGGTGAAGAAATGCCTCCCAGGAAGAATCTGATCCGGGATGATGATGATGATGATGATGTGCTTCTTGCACAGAGGTCCAAGAAGTCGAAGACTGTTTCCGGGGCCATAGCTACTGGTTCTCGGCCTTCCTCTCAAGAGCAAGAGAAGAAGAAGAGAGAGGAGGAGCAGTCGAGGAAGAGGGAGAAGAAAAAGGAGGAGGAGAGGAAGAAGGTGGAAGAGAGGAAGAGGAGGGAGAAAGAGAAAGAGGAGGAGAGGAGGAAGATGGAGCTGAGGACTAAGACCGTTCAAGCCTTGGTCCCAGTATCTGCTTTGCCTGAGGGGGCTTCGGTGGCCACCTCTCCTCAACTCGCCCCTACGCTGCTTGAGAGGGCAGTCCTCCCTGCAGATCGCGAGAGGGCGTTAGGGTCTGATCAACTGGCCTTGCAAGCTAGCCAGAGGCTTGCCTTGGTAAGGTTTCTCTTCTATTTCTCAACTTCTTTTTCGTCTGTTTTGATGGTTTCCTCTTTTCTGATTTTTCCCTTGTTTTCTGCAGTTTGTGACTGACTTCGCTGTGCTCTATCGCTCTCGCGACGAGCTGTTGAGAAGGAACAGCGAGCTGGAGCAGCAGAATTCTACTCTGGTGGCCAGGGGTTCTCAGCTGGAGGCCGATCTGAAGGCTGCTGACGCGGCTCGAGCTTCTTCTGACTTGGCCCTTGCTAATTCTGCTCGCGAGAGAGATAATGCTGTCAAGGAGCTTGGCGAGCTGAGGGAGTCGTATGAACAGGTCTGCTCGAGCAAACTGGATTTTATGGAGAAGAACAGGGTTCTTGCTGAGCAGCTGGAGATGGAGAAAGCCCAGGCAGCCACTGTTAAAGAAGATTCATGCAATTCTGGCTGGGCTGCTGCGTATGAAGACGCCGAGGTTCAGATAGGCGATATTAGTCGTCTGAACTTCAAGAAGGGGTGGAACAAGGCCCTTGTGGCTGCAGGGGTGGATGTTGCATCTCCACTCTTCGATGAGCATGATCCAGGGCCAAAACCGGTAGTGGATGAGGATCCAGCCCCAACTGTTGAAGGCACCTGTCCTGTTTCTCGGGCGACCTCTTCTGATGCTCCCTTGGTCGAGGAGGCAGTGGATACCCCTGCGGAGGGTAATGCCCCTGCTGATGCTAATAAAGACAAGGACCCATCCACCGAGGTTGCTAAGTGATAGGGTTTCTTTGTAATTTTTTCTTTCTTGTTCTGATGTAACCTCGCTTGGTATAAATAAAAAGGCTGCGTTTTTACTTGTGCTGATTTCATTCTTTTCTCTTCTTTTCTCTGTAGTTGGTTGATGTGGATGATTATATTCCTGTCACCTCCCAATTGGGTAGAACTCTGGGTCCTAATGTAAGCCCTGCAGTTCGCCAGGCTTTTGCTAGGCTTTGTAGGTTTGCTAAATCAAGGAACCAGAAGTATAAGGATCAGTCCGAGCTGGTGGCTAAATTGAAGGACAGGCTTCAGGAAATGGGGGAGATCGGAGCTTCAGTGCAAGAAGAAATCAGCGAGCTGAGAGTAAAGTTACTGGAGGCCACCGAGATCAATCAGGTCGTGGAGTTTCTTCAGCGGGAGAATGACGACCTGAGGCGTGAGGTCTTGAAGCTTAAGGAGCATTCTCCGAGCACCGCGTCGGCAGTCTTGCAAGGTTCTTCCTCATCGCGAGTTGCTCGGCCACCCCTCCCGCGAGCTGGTAGGAGTACGCGGGGTAGGAGTAGGGGAGCTGAGGAGCAGCGTGAGAGGGAGATGGAGGAGCTGCGCGGCGATGTTCAGCGAGCTTACGTAACTGCTGCTGGGCTTCAGAGGGACGTCACCCGACTGCGGCATTTATTTAAGAAGGGCCCTCACCAAGTGTGGACTGATGGCTATGATCAGGGCTGGCTAGATGCTCCCACAAGGTTATCAGAGTTCGAGCAGCTTTCCTTTATCAGGGGGTGGTTGAGTGCTCTCAAAGAGCTGCAGGTGCCGAGAAATTCGATGTTGTGGTATCGGCATGAGATGTCTTCCTCTATTCTGATGCCCAATCCATTTAGGCGAGATGACCGATGGATTCCTATCGATGCTATTCCTCGGCGGCTACTGGAGTTGGACACAAGTGAAGTTGTAGAGGAATTCGATCCTGCCCCTGATGATGGGAGGAGAGCTAAGGTTGCTGACTACCTTGCTCGGAGGCTACCCCCTTCTTGATTTTTTTTTTTTAATAATTGTAAATGCTTTGGGCGAGTCTTTGCCGACTAAACATGTACCATTATTGTTTGTAAATATAAAAGATTAATGGATATATTTGAGTTTTGGGCGTTTTGCCGACTAAACGTGTTTATCCAATCTCTGTTATATTTTTCCAGCTTTATAGTGTCCGCCCAGTCCAGTATTAAGAATACCATTGTGCTCTCTCTTTACCTTTTAGGTCGTGTCGTCACACTTCCTTAGGTCTAAGAGGGGCAATTGGCGAGGACACACCTGTTTTTGGATGTCTTCATCCGGTCAGGATTTTAACCAAAGTAGGTTTGATGCCTAAGAATGCTCTGTAGGGCTTCATATATTGCCATGGGCAATGCTAAGAGGTCTGTCATGCTTTCGTGACGATGACCCGAGGAGGGGTGTTCCCCTGCTATGTCAACTATTATACCTGTGATTTGAAAAGGATGTGCAATAAGATATAATTGTTATACTTTTAGAGAGTAATCAACTGAGAGATTTTTATTGGTGAGTCAAGAAATAAACTGTCTTTTCCCAAAACGAGTACAATAAAAGATCTAACAACAGAACTCCTAAAAGTAGAATTTCTTGAGATTAGCTGCGTTCCATGCTCGTGGGATCTCTCTGCCCTCCATCGTTTTCAAATGATAGGCACCTTGCAGGTCGTCTCTAATTATTTCATAAGGTCCTTCCCAGTTTGGGCCCAGTTTACCATCTGATGGTTTCACCGTGTTGCCCAGGACCTTTCTTAGGACATAGTCTCCAATTTCGAACTTCCTCGGATTGACCTTTTTGCTGTAGTGCTTCGCGAGCTGTTGCTGATAATTCGCTAGTTTTACTAGGGCAAGTTCCCTGCGCTCGTCGGCCAAGTCGAGTTCAGCGAGCAAAGCCTGATCGTTCTGGTTCTGCTCGACAAGGTCGGATCTCATTGTAGGCAATCCTACTTCTAATGGGATGACCGCTTCTATACCATATGCTAGTGAGAATGGCGTCTGATCTGTGGCTCGTCTGGGAGTCGTTCTGTATGCCCATAGGACATGTGGTAGCTCGGTAGTCCATGCGCCTTTTGCTCGTTCTAACCGCTTTTTTAATCCAGCGATCACTGTTTTGTTGGAAGCCTCAGCTTGTCCGTTGCTCTGAGGATAAGCTACCGAGCTGAAGTGGTGCCTGATTCCGTGTTGGTCGCAGAAGTCCTGAAAGGGGCCACTTTCGAGCTGTGTCCCATTGTCAGTGATGATGGTTCTGGGGATCCCGAATCGAGTGATTATATTTTTCCATATGAATTTCATCATGTCAGCATCTCGGATGTTCGCCAGAGGTTCTGCCTCGATCCACTTGGTAAAGTAATCGGTGGCGACCAATAAGTATCTGCGGTTGCCGGCAGCGGTGGGTAGTGGTCCCACGATGTCCATTCCCCACTGGGCAAAAGGCCAGGGGCTGGTTAGGGATTTCAATTCGCTGGCAGGCTGGTGGACCATGGGGGCGTGAAGCTGGCATTTTAGGCATCTGCGGACATATACTGCGGAGTCCCTTTGCATATACGGCCACCAGTAACCTTCTTTCATTGCTCGGAAGGCTAGAGATCTTCCTCCGATGTGGCTTCCGCAGATTCCTTCGTGAAGCTCGTGAAGTACTGTCTCGACCTCGCTTGGGTGGACGCATCTAAGGTAGGGGCCGGAGAAAGATCTTTTATACAAGACGCCCCCCGTGGATAAGTGAAAGCGAGCAGCTTTGACTCTTATCTGGTGGGCGGTCCTTTTATCATCTGGGAGCGTTCCGTCCTTCAAATAGCCTCTTAAGGGATCCATCCAGCTAGGGGCTGGTTCCAATTGGAGTATTTGGTTTGCTCTTGTTAGCTCGCAGTTGGGGTGAATGCTCGGGTAGCTAAGGAAATCGATAGGGATGACCCTTTTAAGGTTGGAATCAACTGCCGAGCTCAGGGCTGCCAAGGCGTCAGCGTGGCTGTTCTGCCCCCTGGGAAACTGCTGGATGTTGATTTCTTCAAAGTTTGTCATCAAGTTTCTTACCACCGAGAGGTAGGCTGCCATTCTCTCGTCCTTCGCGTTGTAGTCTCCACTTATCTGATTGGAAACTAGTTGCGAGTCTCCGAATACCTGTAAATGCTTTGCTCCTAGAGTTTGCGCCCTTTGGAGACTTGCAATTAAGGCTTCGTATTCTGCTTCGTTGTTGGAGGCTGCAAATCCCAGCCTAATTCCTTGCTCGAGGACTGCATTTTCTGGAGTGATGAGAACAATTCCTATTCCTGCCCCTTTTGAGTTGGAGGCTCCATCAACGAATAGCTTCCAGTTTTCCCCTGCAGCCTGGCTGTTTTGTTCTGTTGGGTTAGGCTGGTCGAGAGGTTCTTTGCCCGTGAATTCAGCTATGAAGTCAGCGAGGATTTGTCCCTTGATAGCTGTCCTTGGTTGAAATTGGATGTCAAACCGGCCGAGCTCGACTGACCATTTAGACAGCCTGCCTGACAAATCCGCCTTCCTTAGGACAGCCTTGAGGGGGTATGATGTAAGGACAACGATCGTATGAGCTTCGAAGTAATGCTTCAGTTTCCTCGAAGACATTACTAGGGCAAATGCGAGCTTTTCTAATGGCAGGTAGCGCTGCTCGGCGTCTAGTAAGGTTTTGCTCGCGTAATAGATTGGGTGCTGGATCCTTGCGACTTCACACATCAGCGCTGAGCTGATAGTGTGGCTGGATACAGAGAGGTAGAGGTACAAGGGGTCTGTTTGATGTGGTATGACAAGCAGTGGTGGGGAGCTTAGGTAGGATTTGAGCTCGCCTAATGCTTGCGAGCAATCTGGGGTCCATTCTATCGTTTTGCTGCCTTTTAAGAGTTGGAAGAAGGGCTTGCATCTCTCGGAGGATTTAGAAATGAAACGATTCAGAGCAGCGAGCATTCCAGTGAGCTTCTGTACATCGCGGATTGTGCGGGGAGGTTGCACCCGTTTAATTGCCTCAATCTGGTCCGGATTTGCTTCTATGCCACGCTTGCTGACCAAATACCCAAGGAACTTTCCTGACTGGACACCGAAGGAACACTTGCTTGCGTTGAGTTTCATTCGGTATTTCCTGAGGATTTCGAAAGTTTTTGCCAGGTCAGAAAGGTGGTTTTCTTTCTCCTTGCTTTTGACGAGCATGTCGTCGATGTAGACCTCCATTGTGTTTCCCATCTGTTGTTTGAACATTTTAGTAACCAGCCGCTGATAAGTTGCCCCTGCATTTTTAAGCCCAAAAGGCATGACCTTGTAACAGTATAGACCAACCATCGTGATAAACGCCGTTTTATCCTGATCTGGGGCATATAAGGGGATCTGGTGATAGCCTGAGTATGCGTCCAGGAAACTCATTCGCTCGTGAGCTGCGGTGGCGTCTACTAGTTGGTCTATTTTTGGAAGAGGGAAGCTATCCTTTGGGCAGGCTTTGTTGAGGTCAGTGAAGTCTATGCAAACTCTCCATTTACCGTTGCTTTTTGGAACTACCACTGGGTTGGATAACCATTTGGGGAACTGCACTTCCCGTATGGATCCTGCATCCAGTAGTTTTTCGACCTCCTGTTCTATTGCTTTGGCTTTCTCGGGAGCAGTTCGTCGTGCCTTCTGTGCTATCGGCTTGAATGTGGGATTGACATGCAACTGATGGCAGACCATATTGGGATCGATTCCTGGCAGCTCGTAGGGTTCCCAAGCGAAAACATCTATGTTGCTCCTGAGTAAGGTTAACAAATCCTTTTGCTCTTCGTTAGTGAGTGAGGTTCCAATCAGGAAGACTCTGCTGTTGTCGCCTTCCCTGGCAATTACTTCTACCAGGTCTTCTACAACTCGTTCGTAGGGGTGGAGCCTGGTCTCTTCCACTCCGGGCCTTCCGTATTTTAATTGCTATTTGGAGGGGATTGCACCTTCCTCCATTCTCTCGCTGATTCGAACGTCTTTTTTTTCTGGCTTCGGTCGGATGGCCGCTATGAAGCACTTTCTCGCCATCGCTTGGTCGCCATGT
Organism: Sambucus nigra; assembly: GCA_949130495.1. NCBI lineage: Eukaryota > Viridiplantae > Streptophyta > Magnoliopsida > Dipsacales > Adoxaceae > Sambucus > Sambucus nigra. The sequence continues at coordinate 211,497,174 of OX422213.1, read as the reverse complement.
ATCTCCATCACTCCCCGCTCGATGATATATTTGAGTTTCTGGTGGTAGGTCGAGGAGACTGCCTTCATTGCATGAAGCCATCCCCTGCCGAGGATGGCTTGATACGGTGAATCGATGTCGACCACCAAGAATTCGATCATCTTCGAAACACTTCCAGCGAGCACTGGTAGTACTATCTTGCCCAAAGGCATGGTCATTTTTCCAGCGAAGCCCACCAGAGGGACAGTGGTTCCCTTCAGGTCGGCGATGTCCAGCTTCAACTTTCTGAACAGGTCGATGTACATTACTTCGGATGAGCTTCCTTGATCGACGAGCAGCCTGTCGATATCAAAGTTGGCTATCCTGAGTGTAATGACTAAGGCATCGTGATGTGGGGTCCTTACTCCTACAAGATCTTCATCCGTGAAGACGATGTGCTTGTTGTAGTTGATGTCCTCTGCTCGGCGGCGTTTTCCTGCCTGTGATTTCGCTGGATCAATTTGAAAAGCTTGCATTACTGCTGTCAGCTTCTTTACCTCCATCCGAGCTGAGTTGCCCTGGATTTGCTTAACATCGGATACTCCATGGATTACTGCGAATTCGTGTCCGGTGTCGTCTTCTAATACGTTGTCGGGTTTTGCCTCCTTGTGGACAGTCACTCTCTCTACCTTCCTTTCCACAAAGTCATTCAAATGTCCGGATTGGGCCAACTCCTCGAGGTGGGACTTAAGAGCCTTGCAGTGCTCGGTCTTATGTCCTCCCTCTTTGTGGAAGGTGCATCTCAGCGCGTTATTTCTTTTCGATGGGTCTCCTCCCATTTTCCGGGGCCATTTAACGAACGGCTCATCCTTGATCTTAGCGAGAATTTTGTAAATTGGTTCTTTGAAGACGGTGTTGACTGCCTGGAACGACTTTGCAATGTCAGGACTTCCTCCATTCTTGGGGCCATTCTTGCTCCCATTCTTACCTCCTTTTTTCTGGTTATCAACTTTCTCACTTCCCTTCGTGGCGAGCTTGGCTCGACCGTTTTCACCTACGTTAAGGCGGGTGACATCTTCCACCTTTGCGTATTTCTCAATCCGGGCCATCAGGTCATCAATGGTGGTTGCTTCCTTCTTTGTCAAGGACTGGTAGAGGAGGGAAGAGCTGGGTAGCCCAATTTTGAATGAAGCCACTGCCACCTCTTCTGCGCAGTCCTCGACTTCGTTGAATAATTCCCAGTACCTTTTCGCGTAGTCTCGGAGTGTTTCCTGAGGAGTTTTCTTCATCGTCAATAGAGCATCCATCCTTTTGGGATGGGAGCTGCTGGTGATGAACCTGGCCGTAAAGAGCTCGGCCAGGGATTTGAAATTTCTGATGGATCGGTGAGGGAGTTTCTCGAACCATTTCTGGGCCACGTCATGAAGGCTCGAGGGGAAAATACGGCACATCAACGCATCTCGGTGATTCCAGAGGGTCATAGCCTGTCGGTACTGCCTGACATGATCAATGGGATCAGTCTTCCCGTCATAAATCTTGAACCTTGGAATAGCAAACTTTTTGGGAGCTTCTTCTTCTTCAATTTCCCTTGTGAAGGGCGATTTCATCTGGGTCTTGAGGGCTCTCCTGGCGAGTTCTCTGGTCGACCTGGTGCCGCGGTGAGCTGGATGTTGGTCCATTTCTCTGCGGACTAGGTTCCGTATGTTGTCGTCGCTGCGAGCAGGGCTATGATAGCGGCGAGCTTTTCTCAGCTGCTCGCGGAGGTCGTCGTCTGAGTCGCCACCTTCGAACCCTTGATGTTGCCGCCTAGGGCTCCTTCCTCGGCTGCGAGATTTTCTCGCCTGAGGGCTAGGAGTGCGATAGGGGCGCCTCCTGGTATCAGGACGTAGTTCTTTTTCCAGTTTTTCCAGTCTTCTTTTCAGGCGAGCATTCTCAGCCTCATACTTACGAGAAGACTCCCTCTGCTCGTGGAGCCTTGCTTCGTACGCATCGATCAATCTGGATATCTGAGTGGACCTTGCTGGTCCTTGACTTTCTTCTGAGGCTGGCCTTTCTAACCGAGCCCCTTGATCGGAACGTCGGACTTCAGACCTAATCCTGCGAGGAGCGGGTGGCTCCTGAATGTCTCCTGCTTGAGGAGCATTGCTGCTGTGACCAGACATCTTAGATTTTTTCTTGGTGTGGGCTCTTCTTAAGGAAAGATAAACGCTTCCCACAGACGGCGCCAATTGTGGAGGCAATTATTATGCAACACAAATAAAATATGAAAGAGGTAACAACCAAGAAAAAACAGATGAAAGACCAATCACAACAACGGGGATACGTGGTTCAGCAAAGAAGTGCCTACGTCCACGGTGGTTCAGTCAGTGTTATTCCTCTATATTCTGAAGAGTAAGTACAGAGAATACAACTTGTCCTTTGCCCCGGACTTGGGGTTTAATTTATACATGTATGTCTTAGAGTAGTGGGGGTGATAGGTTCCTCTTTATTAGCCATCTCCCTTTCATGGGATCATGTACCCCCACAACTCCTCTTCATGGCATCGTGGAGTAAATGGACGAATACCAGAAGTGATGGGCCTGGGTTTTGGGCCGCTGAGGATGGGCTACTCGTCCAGGCCTTATGGTGATAAAATCGGTGTACCCACACCTACCATTTATGTCAAATAACCCACATTCCCATCTCCCCCAACCAGGATCAATTCATATTTCCCTACGTTAATGTGCAACCTTGACACAACCTTGAAGCACAACAGAAGCAATCTATGCTCGAATATCCATTCACCTGCTTTAATTTTAACTCTTGTCAGAAGTTTGCGACTCTATTTCACTAATATCCTTACCCCCTAACCAAAGAACCTCCCACTTTGCTAGTAGAATTTATTTAGTATACCCTCTGCCTCTTACCATGAATCTAAAATGGTAATCAATGTCAAAAGTCTCTTTGGTGAGTTCAAACATACTCTAGTCAGTTTGGAATATGACCTTCCTAGTATCATTCTCCATTTTTAAGAATCATCTACTCTTGACTCCATCAACTATAGTCAAGGGACTAATGACATATTCACATACGTCCATGAAAATCACACAAACACACACACACATAGGGGTGTGTGTAGTTTTAGTTCTTGAATATGTGTGTTTGTTTGTTGTCAAATATTTATATTTAAGTCCATGGCTTTGATATTCTTAGAATACATCTGTGCAAAACCTATGTTCGAAAATTTAAATCAATTTTATTATAATGTAAATATTTGACTTTGATATTTGTTTGTTCTTGAATATATGTGTTTGTTTGTTATAAATAGTTGTATTTACATTTATGACTTTGATATTGTCAGAAATAATTTTTGCAAAACCTAGGTTTGAACATTCGAACCATTATTATTGAAATATGAATATTTGAAATATTCATTTGGGATTGAGTATAATCTTTTTGTTTATTGTAAAATAGTTTTATTTATATTTATGGCTTTGATATTGTTTGAAATAATTTGTGCAAAACCTAGGCTTGAACATTCAAACCATTCTTTATTACAATATGAACATTTAACTTTGATATTTTTTTGGGCTTGAATATAATGTGATTGTTTATTATAAATATAATAATTTTGGTTAAAAAAATCATTTGTGGTTTTATTTAAAAATGTGAAGAATTTTGAATAAAAATAGCAAAGAACACAATGAATGTTATCCGATAAATTCTAATGTTCTTCAATTGTACATACGTTTCGAAAATTGAATTCGATTAGGTTAAGAAGTATAATTAAAACCAATTTGGTATGTATATGTGGCTTAGGGTTTCAAAGTTATTATTTAAAAATAATAGGTTTCTAATTAGGTTTCGCTTGTATCTAAGTTAACTAATGATTTAATTACCCACTGGGATAAACTAACTTATAGAAACACCATTACTCACATGACTGAACAGCTTATTTTGACAAGTTAGTTCAGTCACGTGGGGAATATAACTATTCTCACCCCATTTGTTCGCACGTGGTAGGTAACGATTCCTACAAGATGTTATGGAGTATCCTTTATACAAAGGGTGGATGGTTGAGACAAATGACTCGGGGATGTGTACCGTAGAGGTGCAAATGACTTTATAAAATTCGTAAAGAGGTGTCTTAATGATGAAGAGTTCATATGTCCAAGCACACGTTGTATAAATGTTTAAGTAGAAAACAATTTAATTACATCTATGTAAGTGGGGTATGCAAGATGGTTATCGGGTGTGGGCTTTCTATGCCAAAATACATTATCACTTTGTCCTTAAAACCCTCCACCAAAATCGTTAAGTAGGACAGTTGTGGAAGGATGGGAGGATACTGTAGATCATAATACGTTAGATGATCTAATAGATAATGCTTATGGAGTTCATGTGGTGCAAGAAAATGAGAATTATGATGTAGAAGACATTGAATATTATGGTGGAGGTTTCAGTGCTCATGACGGTGTTGGGATAAACCTTGATAATGACTACAAAAGTTTTAAAGTCAAATTAACCCAACGACTATACCCTAACTGAGACAAATATCAGAAAAATTTTCATGCCATGGTTGGTTTGTAGAGTTTAAAGAGATGTTTTGTTTGCTCAGCAATATCATGGCCCGAATTCTGAACTGGGTGAAAGTTTTGCTCCATAAATAGAATTCGCTTTCGAATAACTATCCGAGTATAAAGTAGTTTAAAAGTTTTAGGAATGAAGTATAAATAAATGCATGCTTGAAAGTATAATTTCATACTATACCAGAAGGAGTATGAAAATCTTGACCATTGTCTGGTATACGAGGAACCTAGATATGTGCAAGAGCATGGTTTGAATGATAAGAGAGGCGCACTTTCAAAAGTGCCTCAAAACGTATTAAAATATTTTCCTGTTGGTCCTAGGTTGAAGATATTTTTCTCAATACCATAGACAGCAGAGGCAATGACTTGGTCCTCTAGGGCAGAAGTGGGGGATAATCTCATGCGTCATCCTATTGACTAAACTGTTTGGAAAAATATAAATTTTAATTACCAAGATTTTTCCAATGAACATCATAATATTCATCTAGAAATAACAACGGATGGGTTCAATCCATTTGGTAATCTAAGCACCAATCAAAGTGTATTGTCGGTGATCTTAGTGCCCCTAAATATAAATCCTTTGTTGTGCATGAGAGTAGAATTTTCAATGTTATCCCAAGTGATGACATTGATATCTACTTGGCATCATTAGTAGAAGAATTGAATGAGTTGTGGGTAGCGGTCATGAAAGCCTATGACTCAAGAAAATAGGAATATTTCACGTGGAAAGCTATGTGGATCTGGGCAATTCATTATTTTCCAACTTATGTGACTTTATCGGGCTGTAATGTTCACAATTACTTTGGGTGTCCCATTTGTAGAGAGGAAAATGGATTTTAACATCTCAAAGATAGTGACAAAATTATATATCATTGTCATAGGAGATTTGTACATATTGATCAAAGGTTTAGATTGGAAAAAAAGTTTTATTTTTTTATCGAGTGGGTCGAACATAGGCTACCACTGAGAGACATTTTAGGTTTAGAAATGGAAAGGAGGGCTTCCAAACGTAGAGCTAATGTGCCGCGGAATAATCCTAAATTCAAGTTTGTCAATCATGAAAAGACCCCTGTTGAGAATAAAGTCGAGAAATGAAAGGTGTGGGCTAGTGTGACACCCTATAAAATTTAATAATAGGTTGATCAAATCTAAAAAAAATAATACATGAATATATAAAATTTAGTACTATTCTAAGCATGACCAATAATAAGAAAAATGTGTAAAGCTAATAATTGAACATAAGTAAGTGGAAGCCTAATCACATCTAATACCAATTGTTGTCGCCTAAAACTATAACATTGATTTGGTCTAGAAAGATTATACGAATTACAAGATATTATAAATAAATAAAATATATAAGTCAAAGCAATGTCAATCTAGAGTAAACGATAGAGAGAGATGAGATAAAGAGAATGAAACCAAATTTACATGGTTCGGCCTAAGGAGTTTCCTACGTCCACATGTGCAAGTGTTGATTATATTGATTCAATGGGAAAATGCCATGGATAAAGGTTGGATATAAGATCTCAAGTTCACTCTAAACTTTAACGTATAATGGTAAGGTAAAAATATTTTGATCCCTTTAATGTGAAGGTGTGCAAATTATTTATAAGTTGTTAAAAAAGAGATCATTGAGAGTGACAGGTGTCATGCCTTTATATGTTAGGCAGGTACACACTTTATATGCAAGTGAGAGAATAATCATAAAGTTTATTATGGTCACATAGGGGTTATATTTTCATATCTCCCCCACGGGTGCGCACTATTGATGTCATCCAATCACATAGTACATGCTTTCTTAAATGGAGTTACTTGACCGTATTAACCAGTTTTAAGCAAGCTGAGCTAAACTGACTGGTTGTGATGCTATTATCGACCAGACTAATAATTGAGACGAATTCATTTATGTGAGTAGTGTGTTTATGTGTCCTCTTTCGATTTGTCCCTGAACTAAACTATATTCATGGTGTAATAAAATCCCTCAAGGCTTTACTTATGATTGAAGATTATAGCAGATTCTCTCAAGCGTTATGTCCTCTGCGTATGTGCTGAGCAGATTGAGGGAGTGAAGTGTTAACTTTATAATATCATTGGCTTGTATTATGCTCGAATTGTAAAGATATTCTCGACTGAAGAAAAACATCGGCTCAACCTTCGATGAGCCTGGGGCAGTGTACGTATTGTTCCACTGAGTCAATTATGCTTTCAATGCATGACATCAGTCTTTTTTTTAAAAGTAATCATTACTGCAATTAAATAAGTATGAAAGACAAATGCCAATTTATTTTAACATTTCGCATCCATAAATCTTCGCGTTTAAGAGAGAAAAAGAGACTTTTTTTCCTCTCACAAACAATTTCCCACATTATACCTTTTTTTACTATTTCTCTGCATGAAAAACTCTTTTTCGGCATGGATTTCTTCCTTTCTGGCATTAGAGGCATCAGAACTTTTGTCGTTCTTCAACATTTTTGGGTTCCATGTATGCAACTCTCTCTTGTGTAGATTTCTTAGGGTTTTCTTCCGAAGTTTCTATGATTTCTTCATAGTATTTTGTGGGGGGTGGGGTGTCCCCCTCCACATGGATGATTAACTTAGCCAAGAGAATTGATTATTCACAAAGAAGCACGTCGAATAAACTCACTTCAAAGATTCCCCATGCAAATGGTTTGCAGGACCCACCTCTAAGACCCTTCGCGAGCAAGTAGATCGTAGGGCTCTATCTCGAAGAGCCTCTAATGGACTTGACTCGAAGGACCTAGTTCAAAGAACAAAAGTCACCCGGATGATAATAGTTCGTAATAAGAAATAGAATGTTGTATTATGTACTTTATCTTATGAATGTATACGTTGAGTGAGGTTATTTGGTACCCAGGAGGGACTATGCCTGGTAGGGCATGGGAGGGATTTCATGCCCTATCAAGCAACCTCATTTTTGGAACTTTGCAGGGACATGGTTTGGAGTATTGAGAACAAGGCAACTTTGGGAATTATTACCAACCCTCTTGGCACACTTGGACAAAACTTCACTTAGGACAAATGTCACTCGATCCTACTCATTGCTTACCTACTCGAGTGAACCTCCTTGAGTCATTCGATCTCCCTCAATACATGCCCCCTCGTGATCACCTCCTCGAGGTACCTCCGACGCCATCCCGCCTGACTGATGTGACTAAATACCAAACAATATCCACTGTTTGAACCATTTCCCGACGTCACGACGTCTGACATTTAGGAATTCAAGAATACAGCACTCAAGTACTTTATCCTTGGGATAGAAGGCCTAGTCCACTAAATCTGCCCATATAGCCATCCTAAAGTAAACCTCAAGCTGACATGACTTCAATACTTCCAACCAATAGAATGTTTTTTTGCCAAAACTACCAGATCCCATGCATTAAATGTAGTATCTAATGCATTTAATGCACCAGACAAAAGGGATTAAGGGCATGCTGACTCGAGAAACCTCTCCCTCCATATAAATAAGACCAAAACAAATAAATAAAGGAGAGAGGATCTAGATTCCAGAAATGCTGCCCAATTTTCCTTATACCAAAGAAATCCCGCAAGAGCATGAACTCCCATACACATTCAACGCACCCATCATTGGGCATTAACTGAGCTTGAAGTTCCTGCCTTGTCTTTATATTGCCTAGAATGCTTGTTCTTTCTCCCTCCAACCATGCTACCTACTGATCCCATTCATTTATTGTGTTTTCCCCATGCTACTCATGTTAATATGTTCTTTAATGCAACTTTGAATATTAGACCTGCATGTCTCTAATCCGCTTGTGGCTCTGACTTATACTCTATATCTAACGGTGTTAATCCCGGTCTTGATAAGGGGTTACGCCTCACTTAATACTAACGGTATTTGAAGAACCTAAATCTTATATTTGGCGACTCTGTTGGGGAGGTATTCTCTTTTGAAAATATATCAGAGGATAACACCATTAGAAACATTAATTTCGACACCATACAGCGTAAAGAAGAGTCAAACGACGTTGCGTTGCCTGAAGCGGTAAAAACGACAAGGACAGAGCTTAGCGCACCTGGCATTGGTATCACGGAGACGATGTACATGCAAGGGGGAACGGGTCAGGCGCAGATGCACGGGCAGATGGGACTATTCGGAGAGTTCATTAAGACTTCGACAGCCCAAGCAATGTTGGGAGCCTCCACGGGAGTGAGTTCTTTCACCACACCACTGGCCAATATATCATCTCCATCTGTTATTGGAGGAGTGGCGGCTCCTGCTTCCATTAACACATTTTCCATGGTTCCACCACCCTCAGGCGGTGCATGTCCTACTATGGTCCCACTTGTGACAATGGGACCGACGTCGCAAAATGGGGGAGTAACTCCAGTAGCTCCAATTGTCGTGGTAAGTCAAGGAGTAGACGCGCCAGCCTAAATGATCCCGGTGACAACGACAATGTCGTCAGCTAGATCCTCACCAGCCAATTTAGAAGATATAAAGAAAGAGCTGATAAGGTTTATTGTCGTGTCTAAAGGGGAGAGCTCCTCCATATATGATGACTTACTTACTCCCTACCCAGAGGAGTATAATAACGAGCCCTACCCAGTGGGTTACATTCCCCCAATATTTAAAAGTACATGGGGAAAGGTGCGAATCCCAAGGAACATGTGTAGAGGTTCATCGAGAATCTGGGGGCCCATTGCAATGAAAAAAAGTTAAGTCTAAGGGAGTTCTCAAAATCTCTGACAGAGAAAGCCTACACGTGTATTCCCACCTAGCTCCAGGTAGTGTAAGTTCTTGGGAGGAATTACATGTTTTCTTTGCGCAAAAGTTTTTCTTGGCTGAGGACGAGTTCACACTCACCTAGCTTGCGCGCGAGAAGCAGAAGCCAGGAGAGAATGTTGTGTCCTATATACAAAGGTTTCGCGAGTGCTCCCTAGATGTGCAGGAGGAGACGCGAGAGGACAAGATTTTGCAAGTATGCGCAGAAGGCTTGCTACCCGAATACACATGTCACCTGATTAACTAGATAAGAGAAATTATGTTCGCAATCTTTTTGAAGGCGACAAGGAATATCGCATTAGTGGTAAAACCCATAGTACCACCTCCTACTTTGCCTAGCTTACTGATGAGACCAACAGTTACCTCGGGGAGAGGAATACCCTCGAGGATCAATTACGCAGATGATGGGGGTAGAGAAGGAGGTAATGGTGATCGAGCAAGTAGAAGGGGTAGAAGCAACAAGAAAAGGTTTTAAGACGAGGATCCTCCTGAGCTACCTTGCACGGTGGATAAAGCTTTGAACATGTACGATCTCATGGTTCATGATAAAATTTGCCAGCCGATTAATGTCCACACCGTACTGCTCACTCGAGAAGATAGATAGAAACCCCATTATTACGCACTCCATAATAGGGTAAATTATCCTACTAAAGTATGTTTTTCATTAAAGAGGTTGATTGACCGCCATGTGAAGAATGGAGACATTGAGTTTTCGAAGACAAGTATAAATTACAACCCCTTACCACCCCACGGGGCCCATATGGCTAGTGCCTTCGATGAGGAGGTAGAGCGATCAATGATGGAACAGTGGATTGGGGGGAATGACCCCGAAGGCACTACGGGGAGAGGCTTCGAGGATTCTTTCGAAGAATGCACTTTCGACCTATCTTGCCTGCATTTATATGATAAGTCTGAAGACAAAGAGGACCAAGAAAAAGAAGCATATGATGATGATGATGATGAGATGCTCAGCAGGAAAATGGGAGCCTATTCTCTAGGAAAGGTCAACGCAGTGATAGAATATAATGAGGCTTCATATAGAGATGTGGAAGAAGTTTATGAGGTCAAGGATGATCGGACGTATCCGTGGATTGAGTGCACAGATGTGGCCCACTCGCCAAAGTTTGGCTGGTTCTTCGACCAGGTTGGCCTGCCTGAAGATTCCTGACTGGAAGTTACGAGGGTTATTCTAGAGATTGAAAAGAAAAATATGGCCCCACATTTGAAATGGAAGGGTCCTATGGCTAAGTTGGTGAGTAGATATCTCTCGGAGGTCACGTTCTCGAAGGCGGATAGGATGATGAGGTGCCCGCAAAACAGGCCTTTACATGTTACTGCATCAGTGAATGACTTTGTTTTCTCATGAGTATTATTGGATGGAGGGGCATCCATCAACATAATGCCTGTGGGATCCTTCTATGCCACTGGGTTGTCGGAGATGAGGATTATGCCCCATTTGTTGAAAATATCGAGTTATGACAATCAGTCCTCCAAGTTAGTGGGCTACGTCAATGTGGGCATTATGATGGGGAACATCACTTCTCATATTAAATTCCACATCATGAATTGCGAGTTGTCATACCAGCTGTTGGTAGGAAGAGTATGGATGCACAACCATGGGTTGGTACCCCCCTCCTATCAACAATGTGCTAAGGAAAACATAAAGGGTAAGGAGGTGGTGATACGGGCTACCAAGAAACCTTTTGCAAATGAAAAGACCTATATGGTGGATGCAGCTTTCTATAACGATCTGACGGAAGAAGTTACTATGGTGATAAGATATATCGGGGGATAAGCATCCCGTCAACTCGAGAGTAGGTGCAGGTACCTGCTTGAACGATTGTGACTTATGAAGAAGAACGTGATCTATGGGCAATAAAGCCCCCCAGCCTGTCAAGACAACTTCGTGATCAGATGACTCCACAAATTGATCCCATCGAGCACCAAATTCAAACACCTAGCGTCCTTAGTAGGCGAACAGTAAAGGAGGTGGATGAGATCATAAAAAGATACCTTTCCAAAGAGACGCGGCCCGACAGTTCAAGCGGGTGGTTTTGCCTAATGGCAGAATTATTTATAGACTATGAAGGTGTGAGCGGGCAGTCGAGAGACTGGACGATGAAGTTGACTCGATTTATGAATGCTTCATGGTGGATAACCAGGGGCAATGCCTAGTGATTGATAACTCTGGAATCCAAGAGTTCGTATAAGAAGTATAGAAAGAGACAGAATGCATAAAAGACGGTCCTAGGCCACAAATCTTTTTTTTTGCAAGAGAATCTCTTTTCGTTAAGTGTTAACTATGACTTTTACAACCCATCTAGAGATTTTAACCCCATCTTTATCTCGAAGGACTTGGAGGGTACCCCTCGAGAGGGGTTAATTAAGCTTCTGATGGAGTTCAAAGATCTCTTCCCATGAAAGTACACCGAGATGCCTGGGGTTGACACGGAGGTAAGTTGCCACAAACTGAATGTCTTTCCCTCAGCGATCTCGATGAAACAGACCACTCGAACATACAAAGCAGGATTGGATTTGAAGATCAAGAAAGAAGTACAGAGGCTGATCGCGGCGGGGTTTATAGTTCTTATATGGCTATCCAGTATTGTACATGTGGGAAAGAAAGACAAAAGCCAAATCAGGATATGTGTAGATTTCAGGGATCTAAAACGAGCGTGCTCGAAGGACAAATTTTTGCTGCCCTCCATTGATAGCTTGATTAACGTAACAGCGGGCCATGGGATGTACATATTCATGGACGGGTATGTGGGCTATAATCAGATAAAAATGGATCCAGATGACACGGGGAAGACTGCCTTTCGAACACCCTTGGGCAATTTCATGTACACGGTCATGCTTTTCGGATTGAATAACGCAGGAGCCACCTACCTTTTCCACAAGACTGTGGAGTTTTATGTTGATGACTTGGTGATTAAGTCCAAGAAAGAAAAATCCCACCTAGACGACTTGAGGAGGGTATTCACTCGTTGTAGGAAGTATAAGTTAAAGATAAACCCTCTCAAGTGTGCATTTGGGGTGACGAGCGGGAAGTTTTTGGGGTTCATGGTGAATCGCCAGGGAGTGTAAATGGACCTGGATAAATGAAGGGCCATCTTTGATATGCCAAAACCAAAATCAGTGAAACAGCTAAAGAGTTTCCTTGGCAAGGTATCCTACTTGAGGCAGTTTGTCTCGGGGATGGCTGAGGTAATGCATCCCTTGATGGAGCTGTTGAGGAAGGGCATAAAGTTTGCATGGGAAATAATACATCAAGAAGCCATAGATAAGCTGAAGGGACTCCTTACTTATCCACAGGCAATGATTCCCCCGAAGGCAGGTACCCATTTACGCTTATATCTCACGTCAACAGAATGGTCTATTAGGGATTTATTGGCCTAAGAGAGCGAAGGTGTTTAAAAACCTGTTTATTATCTAAGTAGGATTATACATGGGCCTGAGGCCAACTATACTAGCATTGAGAGGCACTATTTGGCCCTCGAATTTATGGCGCAAAAGCTAAGGCATTACTTATTATTATTCACGGTGCATATTGTAACTAAGTGTGATCCCATAAAATTCTTGCTTGCTAGAACTGAATTGATAGGCAGGACTGCCAGATGGTTTCTAATCCTTTCAGAGTATGATCTCAAGTGAGTGGTCCCTCAGGCCATCGAAAGTCAGGCATATGCAGATCTGTTGGCCATTTTCCCATCTGGGACGTTTGATCCGCCTATTAAAGAGCTCATGGGTGATGACCTCCATGCTAATTTTATAGTAGTCAGCTAAAACGAATGGAGTATGGAGTTCGACATCTCTTCAATCGAGAAAAAAAGAGGATCAGGAGTCATTTTATGAAGAGGTAATGAAGAGATTCGCTTGTCTTTAAAATTAGAGTTCGAATGCTCAAATAACGAAGCTGAATAGGAGGCACTGGTCCTTGGGTTACTCAAAGCACTGAGGAGGGGAATTCAGGTTCTAACAATCAAAGGGGACTCAAGCTTGGTGGTGAAGCAAGTGACTGGGGAATTTACATTGAAGCATATGAGTTTGGCGCCTAACTGGACAATCATCCAGCGATTACTAGGCCAGGTGGAGGTGGTAAAGATAAAAAGGCACCCCCTAATGATGAACAGGCATGCGAATGCCTATGCCACCATCGGATAAAAGATTACCTTTGATGGAGAAGCAATCGTGGTCTGAATCACAAAGAGAACTTCCCCCTCGACAGTTCTGAAACCCTGCCATCAAAAGACAAACACGACTATAGACGTGAAATCAAAAAGCAGCTAGAGAGAGGGAAAGGACCACTTATCTTGGTTGAATTAGCACAATACTTTGTTGCTAGGGGCAACTTATATTACAAGAATAAGGGAAGTTGGTTATCCAGGTGTGCGGACCCCGAAGAGGCGAGGATAAGATTGAACGAAATATATGAGAATAGTTATGAGACTACTGAGATCCCTCTATACAGAAGGATACAGCGGGCAGGGTAATACTGGCCCTCGATGAGACAAGAAGCCACCGTAGTACAAAAAGAGTGCTCAAAGTACTGTCTTTTCTATCAAGCGGTGTAGTGCAACTTGATTGACCAACTGCAAAACTGGAGACAGACCTATTTGAACTTCTTGATACATGGAGTAATGCCACTGGATAAAGAGGATACTACGAAGATAAGGAGGTGAGCACCGAGGTACTTCATGTAATATGGGTGGTTGTACCGACGAGGCCATCATGACAGGCCCCTCAGGTACATAAGAAGCGAAGAGGCCGAAGAGGTGTTGAAGCAAGCTCACGAGCCAGATCACATTAGCGGAGACAAACTTTACGACCAGCTAATGACCTTAGGCTATTACTGGCCTTCAATGGAGAAAGACTGAGCTGATTTTGTTAGAAATTACAAAGCCTTCCAGCTATACGGGAATATGATCCATGTCCCTTCAGTGGACCTACACTCATTGTCCACACTATTCCCATTCCATACTTAATCCTTTGACCTGGTAGGATCCATCAACCCTCCATTACGAGGAAAGAACTGGATTTTAGTAGCCACCGAATGTTTCACGAAGTGGGCCGAGGCTATATCGCTCAAGAAGGCCACTGCGGGGTTAGTAGCTCGATTTATAGAGTAATACATCATTTACCACTTTGGCATCCCGAAGGTGTTTTTATCGAACAATAGTACCCCCTTCATGAACAGCGAAGTGCACTTGCTTACGAAAAAATATTCCGTCATCCATCACAAGTTAACAGTGGCCTACTCGAAGTGCAATGGGCAAGCAGAAGCTACCAACAAGACGTTGATAAATATTTTGGCAAATATGTTAGAAGACTTACCTGGAATGTGGGATGACAAGATCCATGAAGTTCTATGAGCCTATCGAACGACGAAGAGAAATCCAACATAGTACATTCCATTCTCTTTAGTATTGGGGGCAGAAGTTGTGCTCCTAATATAACTCGAGGTACCATCTGCTTGTTATAACCTACGAAGTGCTATGATCCCTCACATATGCCATGTACAACTCGAAGACTTGGAAGAACATAGGGATAATGCCGCGAGGCACTTCGAGATATATAGGAAGCAGTTATCTAGATCTTACGATCAATTGATGAGGCTAAGGTAGTTCAAGGAAGGAGACTTGGTTCTAAAAGCATGCACGAGACAAATAAGAGACTTGTCACTACCAAAGTTCAAAGCAAACTGGGAAGGGCCTTATGTTATTCGAGCAGCCCACGATTCGGGCTACTGCGAGTTATCAAATCTATAAGATAATGTGACTTTCAAACTAAACAACAAGTGGCTAATGATTTATTACGTCTGAATGTATGTTCTGTCACTCTTGTCCAATGACTTGTGTTTTTTATTTTTTATTTTGTTTAAACTATAGATGTATGCTTTAAATCAATTGGGCTCTCCCGTTTCATATAGTCAGAAGAAAAAAAATCATGGGGCACATGTTAAATTAATATTTTATTTTCACAAGTTCATTGATTGAGCCGTTTATTATACATGATGTACTTAGCATTGATGTATAAGCGTAGACAATATTCAATTAAAATAACAGAAATGAAAGTAAATACCAAAGTTGCCAACGGTTCTTTATTTCAAATAAGCTATAGCATTGTGGTTACAACCAAGTTAGAAAAAATTCAAAAGTTTATAGAAATAGGCAAGACCAACAAAAGAAATGATGAATAATAAAGATAGGGGCCATCCATGATAAAGCGAAGATTCTCTTAACCAAGTAGTCGGTGGTGATGTGGGGGAATATTATGCTCAAGTTGGCTCTTCGCTGCAACAAGGTCAGCTAGATTCTTCTGGCAAATTTCTTAGGCCTGATAAATGGTTTCTAACTCCTGCTCTTTTTCAACCAACTATGCCTATACACTAGCAACTGTCTCGCAAGCCTCTTGCACTGCTTGCTCAGTCACCAACAACTGGGATTCCAGACCCACAAGTTCTTCAAAGATAGCCACCTACTCGCGATGGGAATTCTGGAGGTGATTATAGACGCTGGGAAGATCACTCTTCTTGAAACTCCGCAGCAGCTCCACCAGCTATGTCATGGAAAAACCATCATTGGTTAACTCGTTAACCCTAACCAATAAAGCTTTGATAGTGTCATGGCTAAGGGACATAAGGGGGGTGCTGAGAATGTCCTTTAATACCATTGCGAGCCCAAATAATCGGCAAGCCATCATCCCAAGAAGTGGATGCAGACAGGGAATAGTGAACGTCGAAGGAAAGTGAGACATTAATTGCTCGATTAAAAAATGGGGACCCTCAGTCAGAACAGAAGGGAAACTAGTCAAAGTTTATCGCAAAATCACATCGGGGGCTTCCCCAGGTGGATAAATACAGAAAATGCCATCACTAGCAGATGGTCGTCGGGTATGCGAAGCACTATCACTTTCTTGGACTTGAGGAATGCGTGTTGCAGGAGTATCACTAAGTACATAGGGCCCGCCCAAAGAAGCAACTGAAGCTACTATCGGTGCTTGAACTAACTCCTTAACAGCAGGCTCCACTTCGAGCCTATGAGTTGCTAGTTGATCGACCTCCACCTGAAATGCAATAAACAGTTGAAGTTAGAAATAAAGATAAAGGAAAGCATGAAAAAAATACTATGCTAACTTAGATATTTATGACTATAAGACTAGGCCCGCCTGATCCTTGGTTATAAGAGATTTATGCCTATAAGACTAGGCCCGCCTAACCCTCGATTATGGGAGATTTATGCCTATAAGACTAGGCCTGCCTGACCCTCGGTTATGGGAGATTTATGCTTATAAGACTAGGCCCACCTGACCCTCGATTATGTGATTTTAAGCCTATAAGACTAGTCCCTCCCAACCCTTGGTTATGGGAGATTTATGCCTATAATATTAGGCCCGCCTGACTCTCGGTTATGGGATATTTATTCCTATAAGACTAGGTCCGCCCGACCCTCGGTTATGGGAAATTTATGCCTATAAGACCAAGCCCGCCTGACACTCGATTATGGGAGATTTATGCCTATAAAACTAGTCCCACCCAACCCTGGATTATAGGAGATTTATGCCTATAAGTCTAGGCCCGCTTGAACCTCGATTATCGGAGATTTATGCCTATAAGACTAGGCCCACCCGACCCTCGGTTATGGGAGATTTATGAAATATAAAGTCCTATATTACTAGGCTCGCCTGACCCTCGGATATGGAAGATTTTAAATTTAAAGCTAACATATTTACATGCAGAAGATAAATAGAAGAGTGGAAATACCTCAGGGCGTTTCTCATCTGCAAACTCGCAAGTGGCCATCTGAACCACGTCCTCCTCTTCAATTACCCTGGGAGCCACCAATGGGGGATGACTTTGTGGGGAAATCACATTATCCCCAACCTCAGCAACCTGCTCCTTCCCATTCTCCCCAACCTCAGCAACCTATTATTGCCTATTCTCCCCAAACTCAGTAGCATGCTCCTGCATATTCTCCATGGCCTCAACAATATGCTCTAGTTAACCCTCTCCTGCGGTAACTGCAGCTGGCTCACCACCTTCGGGGTTTAAAATCGAAGGCCCAAATAAAGTAACAAGCATTTGATCGTTTGAAGGTGGAGGTGCCATGGAGACAGTTGAAATGGGTGTGGGAGCCTAAAGAAGGAAGAAAGTCATAAATTGAACCAGTAGATCAAGGGGGCAATAAAACGGGGAGATAACTACAGAAAATAAAAGGCTTACCATAGGCATTGAAGTAACATCAACAATGGGTACAAGCACAACTTTAACAACTTTCACGAAAGGCACACCCCTCTCAAGACCAGCCTGCTCGCACAAAAAAGAAAGGTCAGGGGAATAACCGTCGCTAGATGTAGTATCAGATACAACTTCCCCTAGGGGGAAATAGGTGACTAACTGAGAAACAATAGGGGAAGATGCTTCGAGAGGGAGATTCTCCTCAACATCATCATGCGCATCAACCTCCACACCAACCTGAAAGAAGAAAATAGCAAGTTGCAACAGAATGAGGCCATCAACATAAGAAAGAGTGAATAAAAGGAGGGCATTTAGAGTTATAGATGTTAAGAGACTTACTTATTCTTCCATCACATCCTCAACGATTTCATAATCTTGGGGAGGTGAGGCAGGTTTCGAGGAAGATACCATCACCCTCAACCTACTCCTATGTACTAAGGCAGTCTCTTCCTCCTCTTTTTCTTATTCATCTTCCTCCTCATCATCATCATCTTCACTAATATCTCCACCAAAAAATGCTCCTCAGTAATCTCCTCTTTACTAGACCCTCTCGACTCCTTCATCACAAGATTGAGGGGGATAATCGTTTTCCTCTTTCTACTACCCCCAACAGATTAGGGGTCATAAGAAAACCCATGAGCATACATCTCGGCTGACATGAAAGACCTGTATTCTTCACTAAAATGTTCCCAAGCCTGGCGAAGACGATCCACCATCTGGCTTACTGCTTCAAAAATCTTTGGGTCAGGAGTAGAGGCTAACGAAGGTGGTAGAATGATTTTAATCTTCTTCAAGGGTGCCTTCCGAGTGGCCTTAACTGCTGCACCCGTTGAGGCAGTGCGAGGAGACTCAATCCTTCCAATCATCCTCAAAGGACCAGGGGAAACATCATCCAGAAGAATGGAGGGATGAGTGGTCCTCTTTCTATTCACAACTGCCTGATCCACGGGCGCTATAGGAGGGAGTATTGGTATTGGCTGTACTGAGGAAAAAAATAGAAGATTGGGTGGTGTAGTTTCTCAAACCAAACTCAGTGGGTGGAAATCTCTCAACTTCGGGATAGCGAGGTTTATTAAGAAGGTTAGTTTGAAAGTGAACCAAATGGTTTTTCCAGAACACATAGGTGTACATCGCTGACCTCCCTCCTCGAGCACTCTTTCTCGGGACCATAGGGTTAGCGGGATAATGGGCACATGACTGGCAACAATGGAAGTAAGGAAATTCGAACAAGCAAACGAAAAATTAGTGGGTTCTCTCTGGTGAAATGGCTTAACAGGGGGCCCCTTGATCATAGCCAAACTGCATGGCTACTCTATGGGGGCTATATACTGAGTAAAATGATGACCACTCGGTATATGAAGCCAAATATGAAGGGATTAACAACAAGGGGACAATGTGCTGGGGGAAATTGTTGGCAAGGGCTTCTATGATAGGAACAATGGGATGCTCCTCTGCGATAGGAAATTTTTGGCAAGGGCTTCTTCGATAGGAAATTTTTGGCAAGGGATTACCCGGAAGGTATACCTTCGATAGCATCACCCATATATACCCCGCCAGCTCAATTTTGGACTCCTAGCCTTTCCCAGTTGGAGGCGGCTCAAAAAATTATTTCACTCTAGGGTTCTCCCTAGTAGCCTCACGGGCTCTAATGGCAATCTTCTCTTCAATGAAGTAAAAGTAGCGGATGACCTCAAAGTAGGTGAACTTGTTATAAGTGACCATGAAATCTGTAGAGGGACCTTGAAGATAATACTGAGATTAGAAATAATCCCCCCATTAAACAACAGTGTTTGGGATTAAGGCAGCTCAGCGTGGCAACTCAACGTGATAGCCCAAAGGGACCTTCCAGCGAGGAAACTGACCAAAAGAGCTCATCATTTAGTCTCGCTGATTAACTTAGTCTTGTTGCATATTTTTTTATATTGACTATGAGATATAACGATTGTAAAGATGTAATGAGTATAATGATTGTGTGTGAGGTCGAACGGTACTCGCGAGAGACCAGTCTTGGCAGGGCTTGGGAGAGCTTTCATGCTCTATCGAACGACCTCGTCGTGGGAACTTTGGAGGGACTTGGTTTGGAGGATTGATAAGTGAGGCACCATTGGGGCTTGTCCTGACCATCTTAGATACACCTGGTAAAACACCGAAGTACCCTGACCGTGGAACCTCGGGGGGAGCATCCTTGAGTTCCATCGGGGGTTGAGTTATGATCCAAACAACCCTCTACTTAATGTCACATCCACTTTATCTGATGTAACTAACCATCTAGGCAATGTCAAATCTTCACTTGGGTAAACCACCATGGTATTTAGGGTTGTCAAACAGTTGGTGAGCCACCTCTGTGACGATAGCCCCCTGACACACAGTGGTTAGGCAAAAGGCATGTCTTGGAATTTAATGCTTATGATGTGGAGATAACTAGTGCATCAGGCATTTAATGTTTGTGATATAAAGTATGAGAAATGTCTTTCACAAGTCATTAATGACTGAGTTGCCTTGCGGGTAGTGGGGGGGCTATTTAAAGACCCCAAGAACCTCTAGGGAGAGATCATATTCCTATTTGAGAGTTCAGAAGTTATTACTAGAGAGATTTATTATGAGCTAGAGGGTTTACTCACCCATCGTTATCATTTATTACAAAGCTTTAATATTTGACAAAGATCATTGAGGGGGGTGAGGGTGTTTTGGCTTCCTGCTAAGGTGTATCTAGGGTGCTTACTTCTCTCTCCCTCCAAATGAGTTACTTATGAATTCATTATTATCTTATTGAGTTATACACGAGAGATTTTGTGAGTTCAAACTGAGTCTATCTTCACTGAGTTGTGTTTGCATGTCTTATGGTTAATCAATAGTGTTGCTATTTGACTTATCATTACTGTACTCAAAAGGAGTTACGCCTCTATATGATCTAAACTACCCTCTTACATTTGGCAACTCTGCTAGGGGGGCATTCTTCTAAGCAAGGAGTATGGCACAAGATAATTTTATTCGAAGGCTTAACTTTAATGACATTCAACACAATGAAGAACAGGCGGCGAGAGAGCCGGAGGCTTCCATGGATGGATACCCTCGACTAGAGGTACCTCCAGTCCAAGTGACGACAGGTGTCCCAGCAGTGGCACGGGCTTCTACGAGCGCTGGGTTGGGACCAACCCAATTGGCACTCCTCATGAATAAATTCTATGAGTTCTTGCAAACTCCTATAGCTTTAACGGTGTTAGGAAGATTTGAAGTCAAATCCTTCGTGACACCAGGGGTAAACCCAACGGCCCCACCAAGTGCAGTCACAATAGGAATAGTCCTAGAAAGTATACCCTCTGTTGTAAATCCAACGGTGGGAACCCCATGAGTATCAACGGCTCCAACTATGATGACTTCTCCAGCTGCAACGGGCACTCAGGCTATGGTCCCGCTGATAGGCATTTCAATGGCATCGCCCATGGAAGAGATGAGGAAAGAAATGCAGAAAGAGATATTGAAATTCATACAAGCCTCCTTGCAATCTATCGATGAGGTAGCTTCGATCTATGACGACTTTCGAACGCCTTATCCCCAGGAATACAACGATGAGCCCTACCCAAAATATTATATTCCTCCTATTTTTAAAAAATACACAAGAAAGGGAAGAAAACCGAAGGAACATATTAAATGCTTCATTGAACACTTTGGGTGAATTGTAATAACAAGAAACTCAGGTTGAGGGAATTTTCGAAATCCTTAACCGATAAAGCATATACTCGGTATTCTCATTTAGCTCCTAAGAGTGTTTCCACATGGGAAGAGATGAACGTTTTATTTGTCCAGAAGTTCTTTCTGGAGGAAGATGATTTTACTTTGACCCAACTGGGGAGCGAGAAGCAATGACCTGGGGAAGAGGTGGTCACTTACGTTTGAAGGTTCAGGGAAAGGTCCCTCGATGTGAGGGAGGAGTCCAAAGAGTCCAAGTTACTGCAGATCTATGCGGAGGGACTGCTTCCTGAGTACATCTGCCATCTTATTAATGAGACGCGCGAGGGGACTTTTACCGCGTTCCTAAAAGAAGCAAGGAATATCTCATTGGTTGTACGACCAAATCCAGTGGTGGTGCCCATGATGTTCAGGCAGCCAATACAACCCGTGAGAGGGAGGTCTCAGCCCCTACGAGTGGGATACACCAAAGGAACAGATGGGGGAAATGTGGATAAGAGGGACAACAAGAGGAAGTTCAAGAAAGATAGGGAAGACCCACCACCGTTGCCTTGTACAGTAGATCAGGCTGTCAGTTGTTACAACCTAATGGTCCAAGGAGGAATGGTGTACGAACCAAAGAGCATTCCCGTTGGGGAACCCGATGCTGCAATAAGGGCGGATCCTAAATATTACCATATTCATCGAAAGATCCAACATCCAACGGAGAGCTGTTTCACGCTAAGAAGAATCATCGACAAGTATGTGAAAGCAGGAACATTGAAAATTCCTTCGCAGAATGTTAACAACAACCCACTCCCAGCGTATGGGGCCATTCTGGTAGTGGCCTACCACGAGGAGGCCGAGAGAGAAGAAAGGGAACTAATGACGGACGAGGAGGAGTTTGAAGAATCTTTGGAAGATTGCACTAGGGGAATGGCTAACGTAGTATTAGCTTATGATGAATCAAGTGCTAAGGATATGGATGACGCATATAGCGTTGAAGGAGAGGAAATAGACCAAGTTATAGAATACTATGAAGTTTTGAAATCCCCAAAATTCACCTGGTTCTTCGACCAGGTTGGGATACCAAATGAGAGTCAGTTGGAAATAACCTAGGCAATCCTTGACATTGCGAGTAAGAACGCGGTCCCTTCGCTGAGATAGAAGGGACCCGTGGCCAGGTTGGTAAAGAGGTTTCTATCAAAAATAACTTTCAGTGACGCAGATAGGGACGTAAGGTTCCCTCATTATAAACCATTATATGTGACTGCCAGCGTTAACGGGGTTAGTTTTGTAAGGTCTCTTATGGATGGGGAGCTTCCATCAATATCATGCCAATCAACTCTTTTCACGCAGATAAGATTCTAGAGGAAAGGTTATTCTCTATGCCTTTGGTGATTTCAGGATATGATAACTAGTCTTCCAAGTCCTTTATGTACGTGAATGTTGGGATCGTGATGGAAAATCAGAGTTCACATATCAAATTCCACGTGATAGAGAGTGCAACTTCCTACCATCTATTAATAGGAAGGGTGTAAATGCACAACCAAAGGCTAGTTCCTTCGACGTATCACCAATGTTCTAAGGAAAATATCAAGGGAACGGAGGTGACCATTAGGGCTACAAAGAGGCCCTTCGCTGTCGAGGAATCTCACCTAGTAGATGCAGCGTTTTACACAGAATTAGAGGAGGATGTTTGGGTCCTAACGAGAAGAATGGAGGGATCATGGGTTCCCTTGATCATAGAAAGGATGGAGCCCTTGAATGATCATAATAAAGAAGCTGCAAGAAGCAAAGGAGCGATGGCCAAAGAAGCCCATCAGGTGGTCCCTCGGCCCCAAAACATTTCGAAGCAGCTCAAAGACAGGATGAGACCTAGAGAGGACCCAATGGAACATGAGGTCCAACGATAAAGTGTGCTGAGTCGATATTCAGGAGGAAGAGTTGTTGAAGCTTCTAGAGAGAAGAAGAGTAAGGCAGTGGCGACTACCAGTAAACAGTGCAAAAAGGTAGTTACCGAAGAAGAAAAGGTGGTTTATCGGTTATAATGGTGTGAACGGGCGATCGAAGAAACAGATAATGAGGCTGACTCGATATATGAGTGCTTTCTGGTAGATCAATGGGGATAATGTATGATGATAGACAACTCCAATATATAGGAATTTATAAAAGAAGTCACTGAAGAACCAGATTACATGGCAGATCAACCGAAGCCATATGTGCAAGAGTTGGAGAAGTTAAACCTAGTGAAAGAAGGGGAGGATCCAAGGCCTATTTTTATCTCGAAAGATCTCAGTAAAGGGAAAGAAGAGGCCTTGGTTGAGTTGATTCGGGGGTTCATAGACGTTTTTATGGGGAAGTAAACAGAGATGGAAGGGCAGGATGAGGAACTGAGATGCCACAAGTTGAACGTGATGCCTTTGGCCATTCCAGTGAAACAAGCAACGAGAACTTACAAGCCTGAGATAGACTTGAAGATCAAGGAAGAGGTCCAACGCTTACTAACGGCAGGGTTCATCAAATCGATACAACACCCACTTTGGTTGTCTAGCATTGTTCCAGTGGGTAATAAAGACAAAAATCAAATAAGGATCTGTATGGATTTTAGAGACTTGAATAGGGCTTGCCCTAAGGATGAATTCCCTCTACCCTCCATCGATAGTTTGATAGATGTAACATCTGGTCATGAGATATACAACTTCATGGATAGGTATGTAAGGTACAATCAGATCAAGATGGACCCTACGGATGCAGAGAAAATGGCATTTAGAACCCCATTGGGAAACTTCATGTACAAAGTAATGTCGTTACTCAAGAATGCTGGGGCTACTTATCAAAGAACAATGATGGCCATTTTCCATGACTTCTTTCACAAATTTGTGGAATTTTATGTGGATGATTTGGTCATCAAATCGAAGAAGGATGAGTCTCATCTAAGCGATTTGAGGAAGGTGTTTGCTCGGTGCAAAAAGTATAAACTAAAGATGAACCCACTAAAATGCGTCTTTGGAGTAACTAGTGGAAATTTTTTGGGTTTTGTAATTTATCGGCAGGGAGTACAGATGGACCAGGACAAACATTGAGCAATCTTGGAGATGCCCAATCCAAGAACGGCGAAGGAATTGAAGAGTTTCCTTGGTAAACTTTCTTACCTTGGGAGATTTGTGCCTGGATTGGTCGAAATGATGCACCCGTTGATGCAGCTTTTGCGAAAGAACACGAAATTCAAATGGGAGGAGGTTCACCAGGAGTCTCTCACTGAATTGAAAAAGCTGCTCGTTTCACCACAGACTATGGCTCTACCAAAGGTAGGAATACCGTTGTAGCTATACCCCACATTCACCACGAGGTCCGTTAGAACTTTACTGGCATAAGAGATTAACGGGCAAGAACGGCCAGTCTACTACCTCAACAGAATCATACATGGGCCAGAGGTCAGATATAGTAGCTTGGAAAGGCATTGTTTATCCTTAGTTTTTGTAGCGCAAAAACTTAGACATTATATGCTATTTTTTATAATTCATATTGTAACCAGCTGTGATCCTATTAAGTATTTGCTGGCAAGAACTATATTGATCGGTAGGGCAGCTAGGTGTTTCCTCATCCTCTCAAAATATGACTTGAAGTGTGTGGTCCCTCGCGCGATCAAGAGCCAGGCGTATGCTGACCTATTGGAAATCTTCCCCTCTGGGACGTTTGAGCCACCTAAAGAAAGTATTCCAGGAGACGACTTAAAGGCCAGTTACTTTGATGTAAGTGATGAAGAATGGAGGATGCAATTTGATGGATCTTCGACAAAAAAGAAAGGAGGGGCAGGGGTTATTCTTTCAAAAGGAATGGAGGAGATTTGTCTTTCCTACAAATGCGATTTCCCTTGCTCCAACAATGAAGCAGAGTATGAAGCGTTAGTGTTGGGGTTGCTGGAGGCCCTTTGATGGGGGATTCGTTCACTTTGCATCAAATGTGATTCAAACTTGGTGATTCAATAAGTGAATGGATAATATACGTTGAAACACCTAAGCCTGGCACCATACCAAACAATCATTCAGAGGCTTCTCAGCCAGTTCTATCAGACCAAAATTAAGAGAGATCCCCGAATGATGAACCGATATCCAGATGCCTATGCCACCATCGCCCAAAAAATTATCATAAAGAACGATACAACTACAGTTATGATTCAACGAAGAACGGATCCTTTGGTGGTACAGTCAATTCTACCGATGGAGGATGATGATGACTGGAGGGGAGAGATTAGAAAGTAACTGGAATCTAGGGAAGGAGTGATGGAGCTGGGGGAACTAGCCCAATACTTTACAAACTGGGGAAATCTTTACTTCAGAAACATAGGGGGTGGTTATTAAGATGCATCGTCCCAGAATAAGTAGAGTGGAGGTTGATGAAAACACATGAAGAGCACTGCAAAACAACTGAGATGCCTCTTTACAGGAGAATTCGAAGGGAGGGTTATTTTTGGCTTTGAATGAAGTAGGACACAGCAGAGGTACAATGGAAGTGCGCTAAATGCCAGTTATTCTTTGAGGCAGTTGAATGTTATTTCGTTGAAACTCAACCAAACTAGAGGAAATCTTATATTGACTTCATTAAAGACGTAATTATCCCAATGGAGAAGATTGATGCGATGGGACTTAAGTGAAGGCCCCAAGGTTCTACGTTCAGGAGGGGAAACTTTATCGAAGGGGCTATTTTAATAGGCCATTGCATTACATCACGAAGGAAGAAGCAGCTGAAGTCCTTAAATAGGCGCATGATCAAGATCACATAGGAGGGGCCAAGTTGTATAACAAGTTGATGACATTAGGGTATTATAGGCCAACGATGGATAAAGACTCTGCTGAGTTCATTCGAAAGTGCAAGGCTTGCCAACTTCATGGAAATATGATCAATCCCTCGTCGGTGGACTTACACTCCCTAGCAACGCCTTATCCTTTTCACCCTTGGGCGTTCGACCTGGTAGGGTCAATACATCCTTCTTCGAGGGGGGAGATATGGATACTAGTAGCAACGGAGTTCTTTACAAAGTGGGTCGAAGCGATACCACTAAGAAGGGAAACAGCAGGGGCGGTGAGCAACTTCATCAGAGAATACATCATTTTCCATTTTGGGATTCCAAATGTTATCCTCTCAGATAACGGAATCCCTTTTGTCAATTCAGAGATAATGATGTTCACAAACAAGTACTCCATTGGTCATCGTACTTTAACGGTGGCATACCCAAAGGGTAATGGTCAAGCCGAGGCAACTAACAAGACCTTGGTTAATATTCTGACGAAAACGATGGAGGATTTTCCAGGATCATGGGATGATAAGATACCGACTCTGTTGTTGGCCTATCGAACAACCAAGAGGAAGCCCACAGGGTACACCTCATTCTCTCTCATTTACGGGGCTGAGGCTATTCTTCCATTAGAGTTAGAAGTTCCCTCTTCTCGATATGCCTTGCAAAGTAGCATGCTCCCTCAGAATATACATGTGCAGTTGGTAGCATTGGATGAACACAGAGATAATGCGATACATCACTTTCAAATGTATACTAAACAACTCTTCAATGCATATGACAACTTGGTGAGACCAAGGAAGTTCATGGAGGGAGACCTCATTTTGAAAGCAGCAGTAAAGCACATCAGGGGGCTTCCTCTACCTAAGTTTACAGCGAATTGAGAAGGACCTTTTATTGTAAAAGAAGCTCATGATTCAGGTTATTGCTTAATCTCTAAGATGGAAGAAGATAATCCATTCAAGATTAACAATAAATAGTTGAAAGTCTATCATGTGTAAGCAATTGAGTGTAGACCATCGTTGTATTTAGCTGTTGTTATGAATATACAAGTACTTGAGTGGAAATGAAAGAATTATAGCAATTCATGATATATGAAAACAATTATAGAACAAAGAAAGGATATGGAAAAACATACATCTTTTTCATTCATTCATAAACTTTGGGGCATTACAAAATTAGGAGCTATTGCCCAAGAATTACATAAGAAGAAGTAAAGGAAATGTTTACAAAAATTCATTGACCTAAGAGGAACCACAGATCTGGAGCAGAGAAAAAATCTCCAGGAAGGCCAGAAGAAGCTGCTAAGCAAGACTGTTGAGCATTTATAGAAACCTCCAATCTTGTTTGCGCTTGTGTACATTTGATGAGGAGTTTCTCTCGTTTTAGCTTCACTAGACACAGAGATTCTTCGACATCTTCTACCTCCTTATTAACATCTTTAAGGTGAGGTGCTAGCTCAGCCAACTTAGCCTCCTCAGCCCATTGATCCTCCCAATGTTTCTGCAGCAGCTCCCTCTGACTATCCAGTCGCTGACTCTTTAAAGTTTTTAAGTGCGCAATAAGCCAGTCAAAATGGAAGCCATCACGACCCAACTCCCTCAGATAACCCAAGAATTATTTGAGGAGGGCTCTGGTAACGTTTGAAGTGGGAGTGCTAATGATATCAGCAACAGCGGTCGCCATGCCCTGAAGCCTATAGCTCATCACTGGGATGTTGGAACGCAGGTAATCCGTAGTAAAAGACTCAGGATGGTGGCTTGCAAGTTGCTCAACTACCAAGCGATGTATGGTAGGCATTTGAGGGGAACGCTGAAGGACCATGAGGAAAAAGGCATGAGGAGATAAGTCTGGTAGAGGGAGATCATAACATGATTCGCTCTCAGCAACAGAGCCAGTCATGGAACCTTAATCGTTGTGACTAGAATCTTCTAAGATAATGGGTTCCCTATGGGTCAAAGCGATGGGCAAAAGAACTGGTGGAGAATTCTCCCGTGCAACCTGAGAACAGGTAGAAGAAATAATGAGTTAAAGAAAAAATCTTAACAAGTTTTTTCATTGTTAAGTCACCGATATAGGTGGAGTTTATGAAAAATCTTAACAAGTGTTTTCATTGTTAAGTCACCGATATAGGTGGAGTTAATGAAAAATCTTAACAAGTGTTTTCATCGTTAAGTCACCGATATAGGTGGAGTTTATGAAAAATATTAACAAATGTTTTCGTTGTTAAGTCACCGATATAGGTGGAGTTTATGGAAAATCTTAACAAGTGTTATCAGTGTTAAGCCAACTTTATAGGTGATGTTTGAAAGGTTGAGAAATGCATAGAAACTAGCGAAGTACCTCAGCAGTAGAGGGAGCGAGAATGGGAGTCACCATGGAGGCCATGACGGAAGGAACCGTTGGAGGCAGGTTTATTTCCTCATAAGCCTCAACGGCACCATGAACTGAAGAAGCCTCAACGGTCGGTAAAGCTCCCTCGCCAACAAAAGGTACTAAGTCCAACATATGAGTTTCACTGAGAGAAAACGATGGACCTCCAAACGATGCCCCAACATGGGTGGGTATAAAAGAACCACCACGTTGGGCAGAAGCATTAACCTTGGCCTTATAAGTATGCAGACCACCAAGAGAAGAGGGTGGGGCAAGGCTTGGAGAAAGATACAAACATAAAGCTAAGTGTTAGACATGAGGAATAAGTACAGAAGAAGTGAGAAATACCTCTAAGTGTTACTTACCTCAGTTATGGCACCAAAAAGAGAAACCGCAGCTAGTGGCCTTGTCAGCACAGGAGGTAGAAGAATGTTAGCTAACAACGAAGCCATTTCAATCTAAGGCATTCCAACATATCAATGTTTAGCAGGCCAAATAGGAAAAAGGATGGGGGAGAAAAAAGACGTGAGACCTAACAAGTAATGGATAATATATTACCTCAGGGGCACTTTCTGCAACTGGAACAATGGGCAGAAGGACCTCGTGCAGACGTGATAATTCAGAAGGGGCCCGAGGAATTGTCTCTGGTCGAGACGAGATGCCCACAGACTCAACGGACTCACCCCCCACAGCAGAATCCTTCGCACGTTGAGAGGTCGAATGGCGCGAATAAGTAAGCCCGATCATGGGAGAACGGGGAGGAGTTACATCGGTTTGAGAGGAACCGAAATGTCCCCCCACGAAAGGGCTCACATGGGAGCTGGGTCTTTCTTCTCCAACTTGATGCACCAAAGTGATTAAGAGTTAAACAGATGCAGCCTTCGAAAAAAATGCAAATAAAATCACAAACACACATACATACCTCGGATTCAGAGGGAGAATGGGAGGATATAACTACTGGTAAAGGAGGAGAGGAAGAAGCAATAGAGGGAGTTGGGGAGAGATGTACATCTGGATTTCATTTTCTCTGGGACTTGGTACCCAGAGTCTTTTTCCTCGTACCCACAGCGCTAGTACTGCGAGGAACCTTGGCACTTTTCTTCCTTTTTGACCCTGGTTTCGTTGGATCAACCAGGATGGTAGGGAAGGCAACAAAATAAGGAACGACAAGAGCGCATTATTGAAACTCAGCATTTATTCATTCCACCTCAGCCTGAACCTTCCTTCTCATCTCTTCACTTACCTCTGCAGACATGGGAGGGGGAACGAAGGTGATGGGGAATGCCTCCAAAGGGGTTTGAGGCTGAGTTTGAGACTTAGATTTTGAGGAAGTCCCACTCTTAGACTTCCTAGTTCTTTTGGCATGGGTTGGGAAGGCCCTTCGCCAGTGGCTGCTTCGATTGTAGGGGCAGGCTATTATGGGGTTGCAATGGTCTTGGGTTTAGGCGTGGCAGTAGGGATCATTGGGTAATAAGGGGGTAGCTCGAGGGGTGGATCTTTAACGGTTTTACTCAGAGGGAACTCAACTCCAAGGATGGAGTTGTCTTTGAGACCCAACTCCAAGGTAGAGAAAGAAAGGACTGGGGGAGACTCTGTATGAACTCACGAATCAGGGACAGTTGCCTCAAACAGAACTGGGTGGCATAAGAAGTAGATACGCCCCCTTTCCTAGTGACACTAGGAAGGGTGACTCGACCATCCATGGTATAAGTCACACCAAGTACTTCTGCTACAAGGTAGAAGGTGCAAGCCTCAGCAAAAGTAGCCTTTTTATTGCTTAATTGAAACACAGGTCGAGGAGCCCCTGATCAAACCCGAACATCCAGCTACAAATATCGGGGTTATAAGGTTCAGAAGTGTACCCCCATTCAGTGAAGGAAGGAAGAAACCCAGGAATGAACAGAAGTACCACGGCCTGCGAAGGATCTTCTATAACTATAATGAAAGTGATCGTTGAAGCTGTAAAAGGGAAAAATTTCCATGTATGGGCAAAGGTAAACTCGTTGTACGGTCTCATGAAAAAGGAATCAAAACGATCAAAAACTCCCATTATCTCCTTTAGGCTCTATTTTTTACGAAAGCATAAGAGGCGTGGAGGCTTAATGCCTTGACTCACGAGGTAAGGTATAGACTTGGCAAAAATGGAAGGAAAACGGATATAAAGGAAGCTCATTAAGATAACGGTGTTGGCAAAGTTGGCCAAGTTGTAATGACCCAGTGACCGTGATATGTCAATATGGGTTCGATCCAACCATGTATAGAAGGACCCCAAAGTAATGATGGCCAGAGGAAGGTTAAAACCCCTGTCCAACGGATGGAATTGTTTATAAGGTCCGTCCTAGGTTGGTCATTCGGTTTCCCAGTTAAAAAGAAAAGTGAAAGCAGCA
This sequence comes from Sambucus nigra, assembly GCA_949130495.1. Lineage (NCBI taxonomy): Eukaryota > Viridiplantae > Streptophyta > Magnoliopsida > Dipsacales > Adoxaceae > Sambucus > Sambucus nigra. Next base: position 211,466,423 of record OX422213.1, on the reverse strand, counting down.
CAAGAATGTAGGTTGGTGGTTCTAAAGATGTACCTTTACCTTGGCCCGTTATAGCAGTGACATTCTTCGCAGTAGGAGCTTCGAAAAAATAGCTGATAAGGGGAGTAAAAGTGGCCTTATTTGAAGACCTAGTGCAACGGTGATAGATTTGATCAAGCTCAGCTTGGTCAGCAGTCTCTTTGGTATCCAATGCCTCATCATGGTATGTAAACTCACCCATGGGCTCAAACCCAAGTAGCTCAAAAACGTCCTCCAACATAATGGTGAACTCCCCCCATGCAGCAAAGAACGTGTGAGTTGTAACGTTCCATCTGGAAACCAATAATTGGAGCGCATCATTGTGCTTGGAAAGATTGAGCTCCCCAACCAGCTGTCTCGATGAAGACCAACCTTTGCAAGAGTTTCAGCGTGAGAGCTCTACATGTGTGCATATCAGCTAGTAAAATGAGTTGGCGATCCCCCAGGTGCCTCGAAATCGATCTGAGAATAGGGGAAGTCACCACGGTCCAACCGAAAGCGTAGAGTCCCCTCTGGAGGAAGAAAGCCACACTTTGACGAATCCTCATCTTCATCACCCAGCACTAAGGATCGTACTTGGCCGAAAAATTACAGGTCTTGCATGCGTTGGATAACTCATCATCTTTGCCAAAGATAGGAGACCGATGGTAAAAACTTAGCTTATCTTGACGAGCAGCATCCAAGGTAGCGGTGCTAGGGGTAGCAGCGGCGCCAGAGGTGGCAGAAGGGGAGCTTGGCTAAGCAGCAATGGTGGTAGATTTTGAAATACTTGAAGAAGCCATAGTAAGTGGAGATGAAAGAAACAACTTGGTAAAGAAGGTCTAGGAATGAAAAAGGGAGGAATGCAACCACAGGTGATGGCATAACAGACGAGAGGAGGAAGAAAACTAGGTGAAAGCTTAGTAACAATGGAGTTCGGGCAAAGTTTCTCTCTCTAGAGTAAATGGAAGCTTAAAGAAGACGAAGGAAAGAGAAGAGTTTGAAATATAAACGTTTGAGATCTTTTAAACCCGTCTGTTGAGTTTCCCACCACTACACATGCAAAGCCGCCTATAAATCATTTCAAATGGACAACTGGCACTTCAGGAAGTTCCCTAACAGTCAAAAAGACAGTGCCACGTCAGTTGAGAAGTGACGCTTGGGGAATAGATAGGGTTTCCTTCCTAGGGAAGTTTGAGTTTTGGCGCCAGAATTTTTGTCAGACATATCCAATAAACTCCCAATGAAGAAACTGTCCCAGTGGTTCAAAAAGGCTACGATGTCCCCTTGCCACAAGTCCAAACATTGTTTAATTGTGACTCAGCTACATCGGGGGGAATTTCTACTTTTCGAACATAGCAAAACATTACAAGGGATAATTTCATAAGTCACAACAATATGGGCAGTCCTAAAGAAAAAACACACTGCCTACAACTATACTTCACAAAGAGTTTCACTTCCCTAAAGCCAACATGAGTATTTGGGCAGGTTAGCAGGTGTATCGGGAGAATTTCAAATAGTCAAGCTAGAACGATGGAAACTCTATGTAAATGGAAAAGTGGCGATGTCCCTTTGCCAAAGCCCCAATAGGCCGCAGCTCTTCGTCTCACAAATGCTTTAGTGTGAAAAATGTGTTCCACATGTCAATGATGAATAACGTCCCAGGTCCAACGCACATCTTAAGTCCCGAACCTCTTCAAGTTAGAGAATATTTGTCATACATTGAGCATCCGATAGAAATTTTAGACCATAAAGATCAAATATTACAAACCAAGGTAATTCCATTGGTCAAAGTGTTATGGCGTAATCATTCCATTGAAGAAGCAAGATGGGAGCGGGAAGATGAAATAAAGGAGAAATATCCATACTTGTTTGGGAATTAATGTAAGTAAAGTTTGGGGACCAAACTTTACTTAAGAAGGGTAGGATGTAATGACCCCACTTTTATATATAGTTTTAAAAGTTGTATTATTTCATATGTGATATGAATAATGTTAATTTATTATTTTGGTCTAATCATCCCTTTATAAATCATGAAATATCAAATTAATTACAAACATAAAATTTAACGTTTTTAGTAGGAATGTTCATATTAAAGACTAGTTTTGACCATTATAATATAACAATTGATTTGAGGTAAAAACTAAAAAGTTGTAGATATATGAATTAGGTTTGTAACACAACAAACGGTGTGTTAAATAGAGTTCCGAACAAGAAGTTATGCCAAAATTACGAAATAAAGGCAAATATGTCCATCCTTTAAGTTGTATTTTGTCATATTACCACACCATGTGTAATATTTTGATTGGTTGAAGGGAAGGATGGTTTGGCCTACTTAAACACTTTGAAATAACCTCCTTCTTCATCAAAATGGATTAAATCAAAGTCTTATAGCATATCATAAGCTAAATGATAAGTTTTGGGGTAGAAAATTAAATTTTTTGAAACTTTAGGGACTTAATTTTTAAATAAAGAAAGTTTTAAGGACTAAAATGAAAATATAAAAAGAATCGTTTTTTAAATAAAATATTTTCAACTACCTCTAAGAGATATTGAAAATGTATAGTGTAAAATTACTAAAATACCCTTCACGTGTAAAATGACCTTTATACCCTTAATAACTTTACACCTCGTGCTATACTTTCGACACCACACCTTACACGTGTCATCCATATGAATAAGGATAAAACTCATGTCATTCAGTTAAATAAGGCTAAAACACGAGTCGGCATCGGGTGAAATAAAGATTGCAAGATACTCCCATTACGCGACACGTCATCGATGACTCACCAAAACAAGCGCTTAGTCCTCAGGACACATGTCAACACCCTAATAACTTTGAAAGACTATAAATAGGGCCTTAGGATCATTTCCAATACGAAATTACTCCAAAACTTTAAAAAGAAAAAGTGAGAGAAAGTGTGTGGAAGTTTAAGAAGAAGTTTCGTCTTAAGATTAACGAGCTATCCAAGACTCTGTATCTGTAACTTTGGATTTCTGTTCTAAGTGAGTAATCTGTGACATTCCTTGTGTATTTTGATTATATGATATTATGTAAAGTACATATATTTTGTGAAATGATCTTATTCCCAAATACATATGATACCGATGATTCTGTCGTTTGTTATATGTGTATATCTCTCGATATATACATCTGATTTGAATTCTGAAATTATTGATTCGGCCTATTGAAACTCTCTTACTATGTTGGCCTTGACTACCGGGTGAAAATATTTGGGTGGTACCTTCCCAGCTGGTTTATCACTGGTGTGCCCTAAATAAGGCGTTGTTTCAGATATCATGATTTTCTGTCTGTGTTGTTACCAAGTGGAAACATCTGGTGACACTATCTGGGTATTAGAGCGTACATGGCCATTAAAAGAAAATTTAATAACTGATATATTGCCCAAATTGTTTCATTTGTTCTGTTCTGAACTGTTTATTCTGAAAATATATACTGTCAGTTTGCTTTATATATTTTACTGCAAATTTCTATCCATATATGTATATACCTTCTGTTGTAAATTGAATAGGTATCAATTTTCTTAAAAAACATGGAATGTATGGAGATTAAATCTCACTCGGCTTTTAGCTGATGTTGCATAAATAACCATTTTTCAAGAAATAAGTAGGTTCGCGAAGGGAACGAAAAAGGATTGTGTTGAAGATTCATCTTTTAGAGCTCTTTTTGTTACTATGTTTATTTTATCATTTAGATCATGGTTGGATCTCTTGTAATAAGTTTTTAAATTTTGTCTTAAGTTGTAATTCATCATTACTTTAATATAAATGAAGTTTCCTTTAGAAAGCTCTGATGACGTAATTCCTTTACTTTCAGTATTTTACGATTCATAACCATGTGATTGCATTTCCGTTGCACTTATTTAAGGAAATAATTTATGTCAGAATATATGTTGCCTTGGTGACATGTCAAGACACTCGTTCCCTACTACTAATTTGGGTCGGGGTCATGATGAGATGGTATCAGAGCATAGGTTATAAACCCGTAGACTACTGAATATAAGTTTCGAACGTTATCGATTTTAAGTCTCCATACATAGGATATAGGATTAAATATCCGACTTATGTGATAACCATCCATTTGTCTTACAGTCTACATATAATTGTTCTTCTACTTTGAAATCTTGAGTTAATAAAATACGTCTTATGTTTGTCCATGACTGTAGAAAATGACCAAGCCAAGATCAACTGCGAGAACAAGTGGTTCAAGTATGGAAGGATTAGAAGGTGCATACAAGGCGATTGAGAGTCTAGCAAAGATTGTGGAGCATTAGGTGAATAATGGAGCACCGAGGAATCTGTAACTAACTAGTTGTACCATTGAGCATTTCAAGAAGTTGAACCCGCCTTCTTTTAAAGGTACTCCTAACCCCACTGAAGGATAAAGTTGGGTGATGAAGATGGAAAAGATGCTCGATGTTCTTAAGTGTACCAATAAACAAAGGGTTTCATTTGTAGCATTTATGTTAGAAGGTGAAGCCGAACATTGGTGGAGAATGACTAAGAGAATACACGAGGAGAGAAATATTTACATAGGCTGGAAGGACTTCTTGGTGATCTTTTATGAGAAATATTTCCCTGAAATGGTGAAGGATGAAATGGCAGCTGAGTTCATGAGTCTAGTGCAAGGGAATATGACAATTAGTCAATACGAGGCCAAGTTTATCGAGTTATCCCATTTTCACCTTATGTTGTGATAACTGGTGTTTTAAAAGCCAAAAAGTTTGAACGTGGGTTAAGATTGAGTATTTATAATCGAATTTCCATCCTGAAGTTGACATCATATAGTGACGTCGTGGCTAGGGCTACGATAGCTAAGAGGGATGGAAAGGAGTACAATAGAATTAGATATGGTAAGAGGAAGTTTGGGGAACAAATAGGGAAGAACCCAAATAATAGAAGTAATTTTAGGAATACATCCAATGTTGGGGGAACTAGGGATGACAAACGGTATAACAACAAGATATCTCAGCAATGTGGGAAGTTGCATAGAGGATAGCCTTGTTACAAGAATACGGGAGCTTGTTTTAGATATGGACAAAAAGGACATCAGATAAAAGCTTGCCCAACTCCAGCAAGGATTCCGATACAACCTTTAGGTGAAAAGAAGGACAAAGGCAGACAAGGTAGAGTTTTTGCACTTTCTGATACCCAAGCTTCTAATGCAGTAGTGTCAGGTACACTTTCTATATGTGCACAACCTTTTTAAGTTTTAATAGATCCTGGTTCTACCCATTCATTTGTTTCTGTGCGTTTTGTTCATCGCTTTCCTAATAGGCCCGTACCCTTGAATCATAGCATGCACGTTTCTACTCCTTCGGGTGAGTTATTGGTGGGAACCTTAATATATAAGTCTTTCCCTATAGATGTTAATAGTCATAAACTATTCATTGATTTAATTGTTTTAGACATAAAAGACTTTGAAGTCATTTTGGGGATGGATTGGTTAGCATTGTATCATGCTAAGGTAGATTGTTTTGAGAAGAGAGTTACTTTCCAAATACCTACTTCCAAATACCTAACCAACCAGAATTCAGTTTTGAAGGAACAAGCATCCTATCTCCCATTCGTATTATTTCTGCAATGCAATCTTGTAGTTTTCTTAAGAAGGGATGTTAAGGATTCCTTGCAAGTGTCATTGATTTGCAAACAAAAGATCCTATTTTAGAAGATATTCGTGTAGCCAAACATTTTCCAATTTTTTTCCTGATGATTTACCCAGTCTTCCTCCTAGTAGAGAAATAGAGTTTACGATTGACCTTATTCCTGAAACTATACCGATCTCGAAACCACCTTATCGCATGGCACCTTTAGAACTAAGGGAATACAAAGTTCAATTACAAGATCTGTTAAATAAGGGTTTTATTAGACCAAGTGTATCCCCTTGGGGTGCTCCAGTGTTATTTATTAAAAAGAAGGATGGGACGATGAGGCTATGTATAGATTATCGTGAACTAAATAAGGTGACCATTAAGAATAAATACCCCTTACCTCGTATAGATGATTTGTTTGACCAACTGCAAGGTGCGTAAGTATTTTCTAAGATTTACCTTAGGTCAGGCTATCACCAATTGAAGATTAAGGAGGATGATATTTCAAAATTAGCTTTTCGTGCTAGATATGGTCACTATGAATTTCTTGTGATGCCATTTGGACTGACTAATGCACTAGCCGCTTTTATGGATATGATGAATAGAGTGTTTAGAAAATATTTGGATCATTGTGTGGTTGTTTTCATTGATGACATCCTTATTTATTCTAAAAGTATTGAAGAACACGAAAAGCATTTAGAGATAGTCTTGCAAATCCTTAGGAAGGAGGAATTATATGCGAAATTAAAGAAGTGTGAGTTTTGGTTACCTAGTGTCTCTTTTCTAGAACATGTCATTTCTACGGAGGGAGTGTCGATTGATCCTCCAAAGATCAAGGCTATACTAGATTGACCTAGACCAACTAATGTGATGAAGATTCGTAGTTTCCTTGGATTAGCCGGCTATTATAAAAGATTTGTTTAAGGATTTTCCATTATTTCCAAACATCTATCTAGGTTAACACAAAAGAAGGTGAAATATGAATGGTCTGAGGAATTTGAGAATAGTTTTCAAGAACTTAAGAATGGATTAGTAACTTCCACAATTTTGACTATTCCTTCCGAAATAAGAAGATTTGTGATTTATAGTGATGCTTCTAAAAATGGTTTGGGATGTGTCCTAATGCAAAGTGGAAAAGTAGTAGCTTATGCCTCGAGACAGTTAAAAACCCATGAGCAGAATTATCCAACCCATGACATTGAATTAGCAGCTATAATTTTACTTTTAAGATTTGGAGACACTATTTATATGGTGAGACTTGGGAGATTTATACCGATCATAAGAGTTTGAAGTAGATATTTACTCAGAAAGAATTGAACATGAGACAAAGGAGGTAGTTAGAATTGATGAAGGATTATGATGTAAATATTCACTATCACCCGGGGAAAGCTAATGTAGTAGCTGACGCTTTAAGAAGAAAGTCTACACCGAATTTAGCATGTCTTATTACAAATCAGGAAGCTCTGTTGAAGGATTTAATAAGTATGGAAATAGATGTATGTATTTATAGCAAAGGAGGAATAATAGTGAATTTACAAGTACAACTCATGTTGATGGAAAGGGTCAAAAGTGAACAAGTAAATGACCCACAACTAAAGAAAATTATAGAAGAAGTTATTGAAGGGAAGAGAACTGAATTTACGATATGGAATAATATATTGAGGTTTGAAAATAGAGTGTGTGTACCATGTGATGCCCAACTAAAGAGGCAAATTTTGGAGGAAAGTCATTACTCAAGATTCACATTTCATCCCGGATGTACAAAAACGTATAGGGATCTTCGAGAAGTATTTTGGTGGAATAACATGAAGAGGGAAATAGCAGAATTTATATCCCAGTGTTTGGTTTGTCAACAAGTAAAGGCAGAACATCAAAAACCATCAGGATTACTACAACCCCTACTTATCCCTGAGTGGAAATGGGAACATATTACTATGGATTTTGTGATAGGTTTACGGAGGAGTTCAAATGGTAATGATTCTATTTGGGTAATTATTGATAGGTTAACTAAATCTGCTCATTTTCTTTCCATTAAGATTACCCATTTTTTAGAAAGTTGTATGTGCAAAACATTATTAGGCTTTATGGAACCCCAGTTTCAATTATTTCTGATCGTGACCTTATATTTGTGTCTCGCTTCTAGAAAAGCCTACAAGCAGCCATGGGAACAAAATTGAATTTCAACACCGCTTTTCACCCTCAAACGGATGGACAATCTGAGAGAACCATTCAAACCTTAGAGGATATGCTTAGGGCATGTGTACTTAATTTGAAAGGGAATTGGGATGATCAATTACCGTTAGGGGAAGTTGCATATAATAATAGTTATCAAGCAAGTATTCAAATGGCTCCATGTAAGTCACTCTATGGTAGAAGGTGTCGTTCCCCTACATGTTGGGTAGAAGTTGGAGAAAGAAAATTATTGGGACTATAATTGATCCAGATCATAACATAGAAAGTGAAATGTATACAAGACCGACTTTGAATCGCGCAAAGCTATCAAAAGAGTTATGTTGCCAATCGCCGACGAGAGTTGGAATTCTAAAGAGGAGATTATGTGTTCTTATGAGTATTACCAGCAAAGGGAGTAATCCGATTTCGAAAGAAAGGGAAATTGAGTCCAATATACATAGGACCTTTTGAAATCCTTGAAAGGATAAGAGGTGTTCATATAGAATACCTTTACCCCCTAAACCCTCTAGTGTGAATAATGTGTTCCACGTGTCAATGATGAAGAAATACGTCTCAGATCCAATGCATATCCTAAGTCCCGAACCTCTTCAAGTTAGAGAAGATTTGTCATACACTGAGCATCCGATAGAAATTTTGGACCATAGAGATCAAATATTATGAACCAAGGTAATTCCATTTGTCAAAGTGTTATGGCGTAATCATTCCATTGAAGAAGCAACATGGGAGCAGAAAGATGAAATAAAGGATAAATATCCATACTTGTTTGGGAATTAATGTAAGTAAAGTTTGGGGACCAAACTTTTTATAAGGAGGGTAGGATGTAATGACCCCACTTTTATATATAGTTTTAAATGTTGTATTATTTCATAAGTGATATGTATAATTTTAATTTATTATTTTAGTCTAATCATCCCGTTATAAATCATGAAATATCAAATTAGTTACAAACATAAAATTTTAACATTTTTGGTAGGAATGTTCATATTAAAGACTAGTTTTGACCATTATAATATAACAATTGAGTTGAGGTAAAAACTAAAAAGTTGTAGATATATGAATTAGGTTTGTAACACAACAAACGGTGTGTTAAACAGCGTTCCGAACAAGAAGTTATGCCGAAATTACGAAATAAGGGCAAATATGTCCATCCTTTAAGTTGTATTTTGTCATATTACCACACCATGTGTAATATTTTGATTGATTGAAGGGGAGGCTGGTTTGGACTACTTAAACACTTTGAAATAACCTCCTTCTTCATCAAAATGGATTAAATCAAAGTCTTATAGCATATCATAAGCTAAATGATAAGTTTTGGGGTAGAAAATTAAATTTTTTGAAACTTTAGGGACTTAATTTTTAAATAAAGAAAGTTTTAAGGACTAAAATGAAAATATAAAAAGAATCGTTTTTTAAATAAAATATTTTCAACTACCTCTAAGAGATATTGAAAATGTATAGTGTAAAATTACTAAAATACCCTTCACGTGTAAAATGACCTTTATACCCTTAATAACTTTACACCTCGTGCTATACTTTCGACACCACACCTTACACGTGTCATCCATATGAATAAGGATAAAACTCATGTCAGTCAGTTAAATAAGGCTAAAACACGAGTCGGCATCGGGTGAAATAAAGATTGCAAGATACTCCCATTACGCGACACGTCATCGACGACTCACCAAAACAAGCGCTTAGTCCTCAGGACACATGTCAACACCCTAATAACTTTGAAAGACTATAAATAGGGCCTTAGGATCATTTCCAATACGAAATTACTCCAAAACTTTAAAAAGAAAAAGTGAGAGAAAGTGTGAGGAAGTTTAAGAAGAAGTTTCGTCTTAAGATTAACGAGCTATCCAAGATTCTGTATCTGTAACTTTGGATTTCTGTTCTAAGTGAGTAATCTGTGACATTCCTTGTGTATTTTGATTATATGATATTATGCAAAGTACATATATTTTGTGAAATTATCTTATTCCCAAATACATATGATACCGATGATTCTGTCGTTTGTTATATGTGTATATCTCTCGATATATACATCTGATTTGAATTCTGAAATTATTGATTCGGACTGTTGAAACTCTCTTATTATGTTGGCCTTGACTACCGGGTGAAAATATTTTTGCCGTACCTTCCCAGCTGGTTTATCGTTGGTGTGCCCTAAATAAGGCGTTGTTTCAGATATCATGATTTTTTGTCTGTGTTGTTACCAAGTGGAAACATCTGGTGACACTATCTGTTTATCTGGGTATTAGAGCATACATGGCCATTAAAAGAAAATTTAATAACTGATAGATTGGCCAAATTGTTTTATCTGTTCTGTTCTGAACTGTTTATTCTGAAAATATATACTATTAGTTTGCTTGATATATTTTACTGCAAATTTCTGTCCATATATGTATATGCCTTCTGCTGTAAATTGAATAGGTATCAATTTTCTGAAAAAACATGGAATGTCTGGAGATTAAATCTCACTCTGCTTTTAGCTGATGTTGTATAAATAATCATTTTTCAGGAAATAAGTAGGTTCGCGGAGGGAACGAAAAAGGACTGTGTTGAAGATTCAGCTTTTAGAGCTCTTTTGCTTATTATGTTTGTTTTATCATTTAGAGCATGCTTGGCTCTCTTGTAATAAGTTTTTAAATTTTTTCTTAAGTTATAATTCATCGTTACTTTAATATAAATGTAGTTTCCTTTAGAAAGCTCTGATGACGTAATTCATTTTATTTCAGTATTTTACAATTCATAACCATGTGATTGCATTTCCATTGTACTTATTTAAGGAAATAGTTTAAGTCGGAATATATGTTGCCTTGGTGGCATATCAAGACACTCGTTCCCTACTACTAATTTGGGTCAGGGCCGTGACAGTTCATGGTTTGACTTATCATTACTATACTCAAAAGGAGTTACGCCCCATCTGATCTAAACTACCCTCTTACACAATCCTTCACAATGGCTTCTAGCTCCCTCCTCAGAGTTTTCTCTTCACTAGAAATAGCCTCCTTGAAGAAGGTGTCAAACCCAGTACCTTCCAGTCATAATAGTTCGTAAACATACTCTAGTGTAACTGTAAACTCCCCCCAGGCGGCTACCAAGGTGTGTGACCTATGGCTCCACCTGGACACTAATAGTTGCAAAGCGGTGTTATTTTTTACCAAGGTAAGGTCACCCAACCACATAGAACAAGACAAACTAATGAGGGGCAGTTGAACAGAGTACTTTGCATGGATATATTCCGTCCAAGGGCCCAACCCTTCACTAGGACCAGAGGACGCCTCAAATTCCACCTTGGAATAGGGGAAATCACCGCGCTCTATACGAAAATGGGTAACAGTAGTGATAGGGATATAAGAGAAGTCTTCAGGGTCTTCACCTTCGTCCATCAAAAAGTTTGGCTCCTCAGTTGGCACCAAAGGACGGAGAAACCGCTCTGTCGTCGCCCTAAAATGATTGTTCTCTCCAAAGTATGAGTCGCGATGGTATCGTGCCCATTGATCCTGGTGTGCCTGGGTGGCAGGAGAGGCATCCCGGATAGAAAGAGTTCTCTTTACTGGGGCCATAGCAGATGAGAGAAAAGAGAATGGAAGATAACTGAAAATCTTAAAGAAAGGGATAATTTCTTTGTCAAACTCTCACAATAAATCTTGAACTCAAAAAGTTAAACCCAAAGGTGAGTTTGAAATAAAGGTGCATCCCCTTTTATAGGGGAAACACGAATTCCAAAAGACGGTAAGAAAAGTGACATTTGGAAAAATTTAATTATGGCACTTCAGAATTATGTGACTGGCGTGTTGTCCAAACGCGCGTGGTCATGGAAGACTAAAGGTTGATATGATGACGATTCGGGGGACGACGCTTTGAATGGTTGCGTCGCCTTCACACGCTCGCCCTGGCACTGCTACGTGTGACACACTGAAACATAAACGACAGTTGTATTTAATGAGACATGCATCGGGGTCGTGTCTACCTTGGGGAACGAAGAGCTTTGGGGGAAATTTGAATAAATATCTTTATTTTCCCCAAGAAAGAAAATCATAAATGATCAGAGGTTTCGTACAGATATTTCTTCATGAATAAACAAATATCTCTACGAAGGGGAAAATATGGGGGGGTACCCCCTCCACATGGATGATTAACTTAGCTAAGAGAATTGATTGTTCACAAAGAAGCATTTCGAACAAACTCACTTTGAAGATTCTCCATGCAAGTGGTTCACAGGACCCACCTCGAAGACCTTTCGCAAGTAAGTAGCACGCAGCGCTCTATCTCGAAGAGCCTCTAATGGACCTGACTCAAAGGACCTAGTTTGAAGAACATAAGTTACCAGGATGATAATAGTTTGTAATAAGAAATATAATGTTGTCTTATATACTTTATCTTATGAATGTATACATTGAGTGAGGTTGTTTGGTACCCACGAGGGACTACGCCTGGCAGAGCATGGGAGGGCTTTCATGCCCTATCAAGAAACCTCCTCTTGGGAACTTTGCAGGGATATGGTTTGGAGGATTGAGAACAATGCAACGTCGGGAATTATTACCAATCCTCTTGGCACACTTGGACAAAACTTCACTCAGGACAAATGTCACTCGAGCCTACTCATTACTTACCTACTCAACTGAACCTCCTTGAGTCATTCGATCTCCCTCAATACTTGCCCCCTCGAGATCACCTCCTTGAGGTACCTCCGATGCCAGCTCGCCTAACTAATGTGACTAAATACCAAAAAATAGCCATTATTTGAACCACTTCCTGACGTCATGGCGTCTGACGTTTAAGAACTCAAGAATACAGCACTGAAGTGCCTTTATCCTTAGGATGGCAAGCCTAGTCCACCAAATCTGACCGTATATCCATCCTAGAGTAAGCCTCAAGATGACAAGTCATATCCTTTATTAATGACTTCAATACTTCCAACCAATAGAATGTTTTCCTGCCAAAACTACCAGATCCCATGCATTAAATGTAGCATCTCATGCATTTAATGCACCAAACAAAAGGGATCAAGGGCATGCTGACTCGAGCAACCTCTCCCTCTATATAAATAAGACCAAAATAAAAAAATAAAGGAGAGATGATCCAGAGCCCATAATTGCTGCCCAATTTTCCTTATACCAGAGAACTCCCGCGAGAGCATGAACCCCTATACACATTCAATGCACCCATCATTGGTCATTAACTAATCTCGAAGTTCCTGCCTTGTCTTTATATGCCTATAATGCTTGTTCTTTCTCCCTGCAACCACGCTACGTGCTAGTCCCATTCATTTATTGTGTTTACCCCATGCTGCTCATGTTAATATGTTCTTTAATGCAACTTTGAATGTTGGATCTTCTTGTCTCTGATCTGCTTATGGCTCTAACTTATACTCTATATCTAACGGTGTTAATCCCGATCTTGATAAGGGGTTATGCCTCACTTAATACTATCGGTATTTGAAGTACCCGCAACTTACATATTTTTTATTTCTTATTGGTTTTGGTTATTATTAGTGTTTGATAGATGATTCTACATTCTTAGGTGGACACTGAGTTAGTTGGCCTAGGTTTTTAAAATTATGGATTTATAGGTTAAAGTCCCTTAAAATTTTATTTACTAATGTATAGACTAGCCCCTAATCGTAAGATGTCTCCTTTATGAGTAACGATCATTAGATTAACAGGTGGTTGGAACAACTTATTGAGTTAGACCTATAATTTCCTGGTGTTTAGTCCAAGAGATTCCTAACACTCATTCAGACCATTCGTCCTGAGGAAGATCTTGGTCATCCCAAATATACTTCCCAACTACCTTCATCCACTAGTTTGGCCCCCCATCCTCTATGTTGAGAGTACATTTCACCAGAGTTCGTAGGTAATGTGAGTCGTGAAGAGATACGTCGCTCTTCTAGTGGTGTTAGGCTGTAAAACACAGTTTTGGACCTTCTATTATAAATTTAGAGCTTTCAGACAAAAAGGTGATGGCTGAGAGGCTTAATCCATCAACTTCCCCCCATTATTGTACCTCTTACTGAGGAGACCATTTCTAATGACTCTTGCGACCCTATGAACTTTGAGGCCAGATATCATGGCTATGATATTGCGGAGGATGAGCTTGACAGCCTAAGAGATCTCTAATCCATCCCTAGTGGTGTTAATATAAGGTTGCTTGACTGCGATGATAAAACCTATGATCGACATAATGTTGATGAGATCTATTTCTCGATCTGGGCTTTACAAGTAAGAGTTTTTCTTCCCTTTCACCCCATCATCCGATTTATCCTTAACGGTTATGGGGTTGCACTAATACAGTTTCCCCTAATTCATATTGAATAATTTTATGGTCCATGGTGTATTGGAGAGCCTACACTGGATATGATATCACTGGAGATATCTTTAGGTCGATCTATAAGATCAATGACAACGCCAAATATTCAGGTTATTATTACTTTCACTTAGGAAATCCCATTTGAAGTTGGTGAGGGTTGTCCAAATGAAAACCATACCTGGAAGATAATATTTGTATATTTTTTTGGTGCCTGGGACGTCCCAAATAATAGGCACCAATCTGTTGCACTTCCCCATGATGGAGCTGGGTCTAACAAGATTGGTAAATATTTTGGCTTCTTCGTAGTATTTTAGTTATTCTTATACATATTTCTGATGAATTCTTTTAAGACTTTGTGTAATCTTTTGCAAATAAAAAGGCTCCTCGGCTAGCTAAGCAGTTAAAAATTTTGGTGGCAAAAACTTGTACTAACAAACCTCGGGATTTCAAGAATATTTTCTCATTTTCTGAGTATGTGAGACTTGTCTATATAGCCCCATCAATAGAGCCTCTAAAGATAAATTAATGCAAGAAGAGGCCATAGCAGCTGAATCCAAAGATGAGGCTGATCAGGACGTCATTGAAGGTATGCAAAATTTTCTAGTGTTTGGTCGTCCTCATTTTTTTCATCTCATCAAAGTTTTTCTAATTTTTGGATCTTTTTGTACAACTTCTACACCCAATTCCTCAGGCTTCATAGTTGAAATCTCTTGTGGAATGGTCATGTTTCCCGCTCTTCCATGGATGTAATTAGTCAAAAAAATCTTGAACATGAGGCTAAGTCCAAAAATAAGGCTGACACCTAACAAAGGGTTGAGGTCGAAGTTAGGAAGAAGGCTCGGGTTGACGTGTTGTAGGTAAATCTAGAGGAAATGGAAAAGATAATTCTTTGCAAGATATTTTGTCAGATAGAAACAAGGGGAATCTAGAGGGCCCTACGACCCAAAACTATCCAAAATAATATAGGACCAATGCTCCAAGGCAAGGGGTCCAAATCGACAGACAACTAGCTCGTCATTTGGTCAAAGGTGGGGTTCATCTTTTCACTATAGTGAAATCAAAGAGTTCGCTTTTGATCAAGAGAAACCAATAACCACATAGCAGGTGAAGAAGGAACCAAACTCCAATTTCCATTACATGAATAATGTTGTTGAAGTGGTCGGATACCACGAGTATAATCCATACTTCGAGTTCCTTAGGGGTTTTGACCCTGACGCCCTATAGAATCTAGTTCAGCACTGGAAGTTTGTGAAGGGATTGATTTAAAATAATTTCCTATTGATCTTGTATCGTTCTTGTAATCAAAAGAATTAAAGGCAAAAAAAACTAGGTTTTAAGGCAAAAATTAGGATTTCAATTCCATACATTTGTGGATCGTTTCAAAGGATCCTGAAATGGAGTTGATTTGGAGAAGATGAATGGTGTTAATAAACCTCTGATCTTCTAATGGATAATACCTTGAATGCGGAATAAGAACTTTGAAAAATTCCCAAATAAATTATTTTTTCTGTCCTCACTTGCTCTCTATGCAGAATTATAATTGTGTTGCACTCTTTCCCACTTCCTCAAGTGACTCCTACTTATCCTCCTCAACCAAAAAACGTATTGGAAAGAGGTTGACCAAGTATGGACTTCTCCAAAAGCTCCTAAATAAGTGCCTTCAGTTAATAAAGGGGTATAACTTATAAGTGACAAAACACAATTCTGGTCACAAAAAGGATTAGGGACTACATTGGTGACCTAATATAAATAATTAAAGTTAGCTTTCAAATAAAAAATGAAATTATAAATTACAACCCCATAATTTATTGATTTTCCATTTAATTGTAATTAATTCCACTATATAATTATAACTGCACTCCAATTTTATTATCTCAAAAACACCACAATAAAAGAGGCCCTTATCTGAAAAGTTATACAGTATATAATGTGACTCCCCATATTAATTATACAATACCCTGTTGGAAAAATAAATTTATTACTAATCAATTTACACCGACATCTTATTTATTCCTTGTTCTCAAACTTCACTTATTTGATACTCTACCTGATATAAATCCACTGACCATGTTTACTGGTAGAAACAAATCCTATAAATTTATCAAGGGGGTATCACAATCTAGAATACTTTCTAGGAGTTAATTCCACCAGAGTATGATCTTGGATATACTCACACAAACGTTGCCCAACTTATAGGGTTTATTGGCGCAATATAAAATCTATCGGCTAATTAAATCAATGATTATTTAAATACTCCGATCCTCATAATCCTCAGGGTTAAGAGTCTATGCACCCTAAGAAAACTCTGAGATTGTACAAGTCTAATCTAGTTAGTACCTAGATTTTTAATATTAGCGTTAGTCTTGTTTAATAAATTCCTGGTGTACCGGTACAATCATCCTTGAACTATTATCATGGCCAGTCCAAGGGGAAAAACTTTATGTATATCTAGCAGTCTCAGAGTCGACTATTAGCACTGCCATCGTAAGAGACGAGGATGGAATACAAAAGTCGGAATATTTCAATAGTAAGGAGCTCCAGGGGGAAAACAGAGGTACCCTAGGATGGAAAAATTATCCTATGATCTGATTCACACTTCAAGGAAGACGAAGTCGTACTTCAGGGATCACACAATGGTCATCCTAACGGACTCTCCACTTTGACAGGTCATCCACCAGGCTGAGAAGTCGGGATGACTAATGGCTTGGGAAAAAGAGATTGGAGAGTTTGATATCATTTATCATCCTAGAGTGGCCATCAAAGGGCTAACGTTAGTAGACTTCATGGCTGAGTTCACTTGGGACGAGGCCGATAGTGAAAATTTTGAAACTATTGGCTGTGAACAAGAAAAAAGTTTAAGCTCTCCCCCGGACAAGGTCGGGACAAGTTCAGCAAGAGGGAAAGTATCTGAGAATGAAGAAGAATGGTATCTCTCCAAAAATGGAGCCTTGGTATAAGGTAGTTCCTCTGAGAATGAAATACTGTGGAGCCTCTTCGTCGATGAGTCCTCTAGGGAGAGAAGAAGTGGTGCAGGCCTGATAGTGTTAGCACCAGATGGGATAGATATTGAATTCGCATTGAGGTTCAGTTTTAAAGCCTCCAATAATGAGTTTGAATATGAAGATCGTATAGCAGGCCTCTCCTTGTCTCGGGCTCTAAATGTCGACCAACTTATAGTTCATAGTGATTCAAGATTGGTGGTGAACCAGATCTTGGGGGCATATGAGGCGAAAGATGATAGGATAGACAAATATTTGGAAAGATTAAGGTTAGTATTGAAGAGTTTCAAAGAGGTGAAGATGAAGAGGATACCTCGGTTAGACAATGGTCGAGCTGACGCACTTGCAAGACTGGCCTCAGCTATAAGAATGGAGATAAGAAGGACAGTGCCAGTAGAAATCCTACATCATTCGAACATTGAAGAAGAGGATAGTGCCTCAGAGTCTTGTCTGAATTTAAACATAGGAGATTCCTGGATGGATCCCCTCATCAGGTACATAAAGGATGGGAAGTTACCAAAATCTAAGACCGAGAGAGGAAGTTGAGATATAAAGCTGTCAAGTTCTCCATCATAGGAGACACTTTATATAAAAAAGGTCTTTTGCATCCCCTGCTCAGACATGTCCATCCGTCTGAGGTAGCATCTATACTAAAGGACGTGCATGAAGGTTCCTGCTCCAGTCACGTTGGGGGAATATCCTTGGCTAAGAGGATTATTATAGAAGGGTATTAGTAGTCGACCTTGGCTAAGGATGCTGCAGCATATGTCAAGAAGTGTGATAAGTGCCAGAGGTTCGCTACCATTCCCCACCAGCCTCCTCAGCCTCTGACCTCAATCACATCTCCTTGGTCATTTGTGGTATGGGGAATGGATCTGGCAGGACCCTTACCCATAGCTATGAATAATTATCGTTATCTGATCGTAGTGATAAATTACTTTTTGAAATGGGTGGAGGTCGAGCCGATGAATATAATCACGAAGCAGAAGACCTTGTTCATCTGGAAAAATATCATTTACAGATATGGCCTACCCAACACCCTGATTTTAGATAACGGAACACAATTCAAGAACGTCTCCCTGGAAAAGTACTGCGAAAGGGTCGGCATCAAGCAGTTCTTATCCACCCCTGGCCGACCCCAGGCATGGGAAAACGGAAGTAACAAATTGAATAATTCTTGATGGAATCAAGAAGAAGATAGAAGATGCAAAAGAGATATGGACTGAAGAAGTGTACGTTGTCTTATGGGCCCACAGAATGATAGAAAGGACTCCTAGTGGGGAAACCCCGTTTATGCTGGCTTATGGATCGGAGGCAGTCGTACCAACGAAAATAGGTATGCCTACTCATAGGGTTCAGACCTATGACCCTGAGAAGAACAATGATGAGCAGAGGTTTGATTTAGATCTTATAGAAGAAAGAAGAGAAGATGTTGAAGTTAGGCAAGTTGCCTACCAGCAAAGAACTGCAAAATTCTACAATAAGCGAGTGAAGGCGCATCCATTGAAAGTAGGAGACTTGGTACTGAAGAAGACGTGGAAAAAAACCCAATAACCTTCACCTAAATTGTCATAGCCCATACAAAGTAGTTGAATAGGTGGTTTTGGGGATCTACAGATTGGAAAACTTAGAGTGGGAGCCATTCTCCAACCCATGGAACACCGATCACCTCCAGAAATATTAGCGATGAGATGACAGTTTTACTGTCTTGTCTGCATTCTATTGTAATACATGTGTATGAGGCTTAAAATGAAAGAAATCTAATGAAATTCAAGATGTTCAAGTCTTCCCTCACATGTTATTTATTTACTCAGATATTTATTTTCATGAAACAACTCATCTTAAGCTACAAAATATCATTCGTGGTGGAGTAAGCTTAAGTGGCCCTCGATGATATGACAGTCTGAACGGGGTAAACATCATCCATGGACTATCAACAACATCAAAGTGAGCTTATTATTATTAAACATCATTAATTTAGTGAACTTACTCCCTCGGTTGGGATGGTAATGTATGGATGGGATGACCTTCCATACACTCTCAAAAAAGATGAAAACAAAATTATGCCTAAAATACCATAATTTGGTGGATGCAAATTATAAAATCACTTAGTTGTGGTTGATTATTAAAAATCATTAATTTGGTGGACTTACTCCCTCGGTTGAGACGACAGTGCCTGGATGGGACAACCCTTCGTACACTCTCAAAAAAGACGAAAGAGGACTTGTGCCCAAAACACCATAATATGGTGGATGAAAATTATAAAATCACTTAGTTGTGGTTGATTATTAAACATCATTAATTTGGTGGACTTACTCCCTTGGATGAGACGATAGTGCATGAATGGGACGAACCTCCATACACTTTCAAAAAAGACGAGGAAGGACATGCCTAAAACACCATAATTTGGTGGATGCAAATTATGAAATCACTTTGTTGTGGTTGATTATTAAACATCATTAATTTGGTGGACTTACTCCCTCGGCTGAGACGACAGTGCATGGATGGGACGACCCTCCGTAAACTCTCAAAAAAGATGAGGGAGGACTTGTGCCTAAAACACCATAATTTGGTGGAAGCAAATTTTAAATAACATGTGAGGATATTATTTAAAGACACCATTGATTTGGTGAAATTACTCCCTCGGAAAGGACAATAGCTCATGGATGAGCCGATAATAGTTTATGGTTAATTTATGACATTCAAACATTTGGAGGACCACGCAATAGCATAATTAAGGCATGAGAGAAAAGGCAAAAAGAGAGTACAATTAAGAGGGCAATGAAAGATTTAATTTCATAAAATGAAAAGTATATAGATGACAAAAGAGTTCATGATAGGCAAAAGTATTACAAAAACAAGGGTATCGGCCACAGACGGCCATCCTATTGTGTTGGCGCAGTACGAATGATTGCCTCGGCCCCACCAGTAGCTACAACATTGGGCGCATCAATATTTCTTTCCGCGACCACATTAGGGTCAGTCGATGTCGTTTCTCCCTCAGTCGTGGATAGAGACTCAACATATGCTAAAGTCTTTGCCATAAGAGGAACATCAAGGTCAGCAGCTTCCAGGGATGGTCGGATGGAAGATACTGCATCAGTGAACTTTAAGATGATTCATCGATAGGCCGTTTTGATCCCTTTCTCCACGTACTCCAGCCAAAGCCTTGGAAATCATCCAAGGTCTTATACGCTTCAACATCATCAACCCCGACAGTCTTGACTACTGCAGTAAGGTCGGCCTCAAATTTTGTCGATTGGTTCTTTAAAGATTCATCCATTTCTTTGATGGTGATGTCCTCAAGCTTCAATTAGTCGTTGAGATGAAGTTTGAGCTCGTCTATGACCTACTTATGTTCGGCCTTGAGGTCATCTATCTGGGCACTGAGGTTGACCTTGGTCTGAATTACTCTCTCAGCCTCCATAAAGTTTTGTTGGTTTTTAGCCATTTATTTGGTGGATAAAGTTAAAGCACAAACGGACAGTAAGAAACAAAGGCAAAGTCAGTTAAAGATCAATTATTTACAAGTATATGATCATAGAAACGAGGACGATACATCTACCATGTGGTGAAGTCCAAAGTCGTAGATCTTGGCCAAGGGCATCTTGGCCAAGAACACATAATCAGCGGCTGAAGGAGATGCAAACATAGAATCCTTTGCATGCCTGATGTTAGTAATCAGAGAAGTGGGGTCAGCCTTAAGCTGGGATAGGTTGGCAGACCAGAATGCCCCAGGGATGATGATGAGCTGACATCAGAACCTGATGCCATCTCTGTGGTACCAACCCTCGTGCCCATTGTGGGGTATGGCCGACTGTTAACAGGGACCTCATGACCCTTTCTCTTGCGTGTGGCCTCAGCAGCTGGCCCCCCAATGATGGTCTTCTTGGGGATGGTTATTTATTCTTATTCTTTCCAGACCAACCAGCAAACTTGGTGTTGTCATCTCCTAGATATCGTCTGGTATATTAGAAGGACGACCTGCAAGAGGAGACAACATGTTAGTACAATTATTATATGAGTCGAGGGAAGACATGAAGGAAAAATAACTCACAAAGATCCTGAAGGGGGTCAACACCCAGACCAGACTCTTTAAGGTATTCAGAAGTCATGAGGTCTTCAAATTTTGGAAGAGAACCCTCTACTCCCTTCTCTCATAGATAGTCATCCCCTTCCCTTTCCTCAAGGCCAAGGTCGGGGTCTGACCTCACTGCCATGGAAGGATTTGACCAAGTACGTGGAACCCTCAGCTTATCCTCATTAGGGTTGGCCTCGGCCGGGAATTCCCAAGCCCTAGAAACAAAGAAAAACCTCTTTTTCAATAGCGGTTTGAGGCCTGGGTCACATGGATGAGCTTCTTATCTGACTTTCTGGCACCTAAATGAAAATAACCCAATTTCTTGGATGAGCACGAGATATTATAGCAAGCTAGAAAGAGTTCAGTTGATGGTTTATCCGTTAAAGTGTTCTTCCGCAGGGAAATATGCCCTAGGATGATTCTCTAGGAGTTAGGGGTAATTGAGTAGGAGCAACCCCCAGAGCAGACAGGATGGCCCTAATGGCAGGATAAAAAGGAAGTCTGACATCGACCCTGAACATCTGATCGTAAATAGCGACTTCTCCCTATTAGACCTGAAAAACTCTCTCATCCTCGTCCGGACCCTCGTTGTGATATCGAACTTGATGCCAAACGAATGACTCCATATGAGGAGGTCGCGCTCTTTGACGGAAGAGATGAAATATGAAGCATATGAGGTGTTAACTTTCTCTTTATCCTCGGACTCTTCATCCTCGGCCTCCACACTAACGGCCTCATCCTCCTAAGTAGCAGGGGGCCTTCTGGGAACTTTGCCTGAAACTCAACAGGGGATATAGCAGATAGAGAAACAACATTCGAATGAAATGTCAGCTCGATTTGATCAGGATAAATGGGAATTGATGGGTCATCCTGCCCAGATGTCTCGGCGGTGTTGCCTCTATCCCGAGGCTGTGGTTCCCCCATCGTCTCTTTAAATTTTGAATCCTTGGCTTGAGGGTGAGACAACCCAAAGACCTCTGAAGACGAGGGTGGTATGGTGGCCAAGGGAATGGGAAAGATGGGTCGTACCCAAATAGGGTTGGCCCTATGTTTTTCCTTGGCCTCTTCTTCTACGCTACGAATTTCTTGAAAACACCTTTCCCTCGGTGTGGGAAATTCCTCGACCAACTTATAAAGCCTTTGTAGCATTCAAAGGATGACTTTAGACTTGAAGATCTTCTGAGAATAAAGTAAGGGAAAGCACAAACAAGTGGGAGTTATTGACTAGTTTGACTACAAGATCAAACTAGAAGAAATAAATTATCTATAAACCAAACAATGAAGAACATTGATGAAGGCCACCGGAGGAGATGACTAAAAAATCACCGGAGTTCACAACTGTGGGATTTTTGGTTTCTATATGAGCGTAGACAGGGTATAAGGTTGTCTACAACCTAATGAACACCATTATACTCCCTAAAGTTGGCCCTAAAATCCACCACAAGCGGATATTAAATGAAGTGAAGGTTTCTAGAAAGTCCTACTTTGCCAATAATGGGGAAAAGGAAAATGCTATGTAACAATGGAGGAAAGGAACAAAGAATGGCAAAGGGAAGTTACCTGGAAAAAGGAAGAGAAGCTAAACCTTGAAATGAGCACGATGTATTGCCTGCAAACAGATATGGAAGATAAGAGGTCGCAGAAGCTAGAGAGAGAGGAAACATGCAAAGTATTTTAGAAAGAAAGAGAAAACCAAAATTTTCTCAAAATTTAAATGTCACATAGTGATTTGGCACAATGAGCCAAGAGGCCCACAGTTCCCTGTGCATATCATCATTAGGGCACTATGCCCTAAGTATATCTAACAGGTGTCATTCTTGGAAGGTGTAACATGATAGTTGACAAGTATTAATTTAGAGACTCATCAACTTGACTACTAAGAAAATAATAATAATACCCCTCAGTGACCTAATAACATAAATGGCTAAGGGCTAGGAGTGATTGATATTCCAAAATATACCCTCGTCCTAGCCAACAGTATACTCAAAATAAGACGAGGGGATAATTAAACTAGGCATTATCCCATTCGTGAGTCGTCTAAAGGATCATCATGGCCTCGACCCCTCTGGTATGTCAATCTGTAGCTACCTATCAATTGATAAGTGTTGACCCTCGTCTTAGCCAGAAGCTTCATCCTTGTCCTCGTGAGAATATAAGACTAAGGTCGACCTTAGGTCACCACATCACCCGATGGTTTCAGCATCATCAATTTTCCTAGTCTATGCCTCGTCAAATGCGCGTAGGTAGAGGGTTACATCATCATGGCGTGTG
Organism: Sambucus nigra; assembly: GCA_949130495.1. Taxonomy (NCBI): domain Eukaryota; kingdom Viridiplantae; phylum Streptophyta; class Magnoliopsida; order Dipsacales; family Adoxaceae; genus Sambucus; species Sambucus nigra. The sequence continues at coordinate 211,442,955 of OX422213.1, read as the reverse complement.
GTTTGGGAGATGTGTGGATCAATGTGCGTGGTACCCAAACCAAACGTGGGCAAAACCGTTACCACCATATCATCCCTTCATGTGATGGAATATTTAGTCATCATGGCCTATATGTGGCAGGGCTAAATCTCCACACTAGATTGGCTAAGAGCAACACATTCATGCATACGACATGCTTGGGGGGTACACTGTACCCCCTAATCACTATAATTACCTATCATGCTCTTCATTATAAAGGATGAATTAATTCAAACCCTATCTAAAAATCTGCTCATTTGTACACAGAAGAGAGAGAGAGAGAGAGATAGTGTTATAACTAGGCCATTAGAGCCATATTTACTAAAATATTTTTCTCTCACACACACACAGTGGATGTAGGCCTCGGCGAACCACTTATATCTAGGTGTTCATCATCTTCACCTCATCTCCTTCTTTGTTGATTTGCTGTGTGATTATTGCCATTGTTGTATAGTTATTGAGCTTCATACATCTGTGACCTAGTGATTCCATTTCTGGTATCATCACCAGTCATTCAAACGACATAGTAGTGTCGTTCAAATGATATGGAGTTATTATTCGAAGATCACGAGATGCATCGTTTCTTCTGTACATCAAACGAGACCGTACTTGAATGAATTTTTAAAGGTCATTTCTTGGGTCGATCAAATGACATATCAATGTTGTTCAAACGACATCAGTAAGTCGTTCAAATGACCTACGCTACCTCAAAAATTTTGTTAGCCTATAAATACCTGTTTCGTGAGACTTTTCATTAATACTTTTTATTTATGAAATCTGTAGAACTACTACAATTTAGTCTTCATTTTTTAGGGCTAAAAACCTTTATGATTCAAATAAACACATCCCAATTAAATTTGTGAATCATCTTTGGAACCCAAACACTTATGTCACGAAGTTTATTCTTATGGATCTCTACTGTTGTCTTGGGGATACTCGAGGGTATTCACTGCTGAAGAAGGAGTTGCGGTCCGTGTGATCCTTGAGGGAGTCATTGTTGATTTGAAGGCGGCAGTCTTTATGGGTTTCTGTAAAAATTCATTGTAGTGTTTCACTTGTAAGTTGCGATTTACATTTTATTAGTGACACAAAAGGTTTTGCCCAGTGGGTATTTATCCTGAAATTTTCATGCTTATTGATTTAATGTGTTATATCACTTAGATGCATGTTTAGGGTTAATTAAAATCAATTTGAAGATTTACTCTAATTAAATACATTTAATCAATTGAAAATTTTTGAATTCATAAATTGGTATCGCATCCCGCCTTTCTCAAATTGGTATCAGAGAAGGTTTCACCAAAATATCGTGAGATCATTTTTTCTGCAAAATTTTTGTAATATCAATTATTTTGAAATTTTTGATTTTTGAAAAATTGCAATTTTTCTGATGGATAGCTTATATAATCGGATGCCCGTCTTTGATGGAATAAATTATTCCTATTGGAAAGCCCACATGAGATCGTGTTTAAAACTATTGATGAAAGAGTTTTGCTCATACCCAAACCTATGTCTGATTGGTCTGAAGATGATTATAAATGGAGTACCTATAACTCTCGAGGCCTTAGTACTATTTCTAGAGCCGTCAGCCCTAACGAGTTCTGTTGTATTATGATGTGCACCACGTATAAAGAGGCATGGGATATCCTCCAATTAATACATGAGGGTACCAACGTGGTTAAGGTGTCAAAATTACAAAATTTGACCACCCAGTTTGATACTATCACTATGTTAGAGTTCGAGTGTTTTGATGAGTTTTATGCTAGGTTGTCAGACATAGTTAACACGAGTTTTAATTTGTGTGAGAAAATTGACAAGACGAGAGTTTTTAAAAAGATTTTGAGGTCACTCCCGAAGCAATTTATTCCTAAGGTTACTGATTTAAATTCATTAGAGATGTTTGAGTCACTTATGTTAGAGGAGTTCGTAGGAGACCTTCAAACTTATGAAATTGATATATTTCCCCAAATTGTTAAGCCTAAGGATCGAGGTAGATTTAAATACTCACGTTAAGAAAAGAAAAAAGAGAGTTTATGCGTTTGACTCTGAGCGTGAGGTTAATTTAGATGACTTTACCTTGTTTGCTAAAAATTTTAAAATGTTTCTCAAAATTTCCAAAGAAAATTTTTCCAATAAAAATATTTTTGAGAAAAATAAAAAGAAAGATGAGGCTAAAGAGAGGGGTGAGAAAGAGGAAGAGGTGAGATGTTATGAGTGTGAGGGAAAAGGGCACAAAGCTTTTGAGTCCCCCACTATGCTAAAGAGAAAGGTCAAGAAGAATGCTAATACCACCACTCTTGATAATAGTGACATCGAGTTAGATGATTCCGAGAATGAATCACCACATGGAAAGTGTGCTAATTTCATGGCTATTCCCATGAGAACATACAGTTTGTCACACGACGATGAGGACACTTGTAAACGTGAGAGCCTCGATGATATTTTGATCCATTTGGGGAATAATGAATGTGAGAATGAGATTGGAAGTGAGAGTGAAGGATATCTCCAAAAGTTGTTTAGAGATTTGTACACCGAGATTTTAAAGATGAAAAGGTTCAATAAAGAGTTAGGTCTTAAGGTGTTAGATTTGGAGAGAGAGATATAAGTTTTGAGGGAGTGTGAGGCATCGGCGAGTTAACTCCGGAAGGTGAGAGTTTATTATGTGAGCAGTTGATCGTCTTAGGTCGAGAAAAGAGTGAACTTGAAGCCAGTTTATCCCACCTCGAGAGAGATCTCGAATGTGCTCGGGAGGTCAAGGTCACTATTAAGGACACATTTAAGAAGGTTGGAAATATGCCCCTCGGTCCCGCATTGGGTAATGTTGAGAGACTAGGAATAGATTATGACGGTGCGTCTACTTCCCATGTTGCACCCGATTCGGTTCCCTAGTTTTTAATAGATCCATATGGCTCTTGACCTAACTCACATAGGCGTTCATTTCCCATAGGAGAGTGAATCGTAGATGTTTGGAGAGAGTTATTTCTAGTCCCGTTTATGTTTTCTCCCATTGCAAGAAAAAAGGACACCTTCGGGAATTTTTCTTTAAATTGTGTAGTATGTCTCATAGGTATTTACCTCATTATGCTATTACATGTGTTCCCATGCGCACACGCACACATGATACTTTGCATGCTCCGGCACATCACATGAGAGATTTTGAGCATTTTAGAGAGCAAGTTGAGTATTTAGTCAAGACTTCACATGACTTGATGGATATTTTTTAGAGGATGTCACCACCTTTGGAAATCTCCTCCAGACCTAATGATTGAGGTTTAGACTTGTTTGCTAGCATAGGTTGATTTTCATGATTACGCCTATTGCTAGTGTGTACTACCATTGTATTTATTTTTTCCATTTTTATATATTTTTCAAAAAAACCAAAAATATTTTTTTGTTTTTGAAAAATTTTGGTAAAATACAAAAATATTTTCTATTTTTTGTGAAAAATTGAAAAAGCCAAAAAGATTTTATTTTGAAAAATGCAAAAATATTTTTGTATTTCTTTTTACACCATTTATGAATGGACGTTTAGGGTGACCAGTCACAACATCATTCCACTATCCATGTGACTATTTGATAGTGTTTTGAGATGATACATCATTTCATCCATGTGTTATATAATGCTTGGAGTCATTAAGATGAGATTTGTGATTATTTTTTACATGTTTGACTCTTAGTCTCCTTTAATGCACACGTGCACGGATTTATTTAATTATTGTACTTGTGTATCACATGTTGGTCGAAGTGTTTTCATCTCAATCATGTTTTTAAAATGAACCAAATGCCATCAAACTTGACAATGAAAGTAGTGCACGTAAGAACCGTTTCCCGTGAGTATTTGTTTGGAATTATAAAATATGAGTGTACACGGGAAAGGGCAGCAAGAGGCACGTGAAAGCCGCCATTTAAAAAGAGCCCAAGAAAAAATCAAGGCAATAAAAAGACATATATGCCAAAAGGGGACAATAGAAAATCTTTTAAAAATAGAATTTATCATCTCATTAGAAAAATAAAAAGAATTATTATTTATGAGAGAGTTTGGTTGGAAATAAACGAATTTGCACGTCCTGACAAAGTCTTGAAAAGCATTGCAAAGTTTTAGATGTTATTGGTGTGAAAATCATTTTAGACTTTAATTTGTTGATTAGATTGAGTCAATTTCATATAAATTCACCTTTTTACACCTAAGGACGATTTTGAGTTCGTTCATTAGGAGTATTCATATTCATCATGCACATGTGTTATGAATATTTGAGTTGATTTTTCTAACGAATTTGTTCCCACCCATTCATTTGGTTTCCGTGATTTGGTTATCTTAGTATAAATTTATGGTGTGTTATTTTTTTGTAAAATTATTTTTGTTTGAAATTTTTGAAAAATCAAAAATAGTTTGTGGAAGCCTCCCATGATTGGTATTAGATTTGTATAGGATATTTGATTTGTATTATATTTGTATAGGAGATTTGTACTAAGATATTTTTTATTTATACCAATCATGGGAGGGTATTAGATTTGTATAGGATATTTGATTGATAATTCGAATATTTTTATTTTGTACCGGAATAGACATAGGGGGATATTTGTAAGGACATACTTTCCATCATCCCTAGTTTACATTGAGTATGTCTTATCTTGTTACAACCATCAAGGAAGTTTACGTTCACACATTCAAGAAGACGAATGAATATCAAGTATCTTCAACCTCTACGCGGCATAAGGTATAGTTTGGTATAGATTTTGTTTTAAGTTGCTTAGATTTTTTACTAAGCATTGGGATATTTTTTATAAATCGATTTTACCAAAATGAAACGTTTTTATAATTTAAAATGTTTTCTAAAAGTCCTATAGATGGACTTTAGAAAATATTATTTTTTTCTCCAGTCATTCAAAGGACATAGCAGTGTTGTTTAAACGATACGCTCTTGTCGTTCAAACGACATGGACTTATCGTTCGAACGTCACGAGATGCGTTGTTTCTTCTGTACATCAAATGAGACCTTACCGGAATGAATTTTTGTAGGTCGTTTCTTGAGTCATTCAACCGACATCAGGAATTCATCAAACGACCTGCATTACCTCAAAAATTTTGTTAGCTTATAAATACCTACTTCGTGAGAATTTTCAATCAATACTTTTTGGTTACAAAATCTATAGAACTGCTTCAATTTAGTCTTCACTTTTTAGAGATAAAAACTTTTTTGATTCACACAAACACATCCCAATTACTTTTGTGAATCATCTTTGGAACCCAAACACTTCTGTCACGAAGTTTATTCATGTAGAGTGTTGTTTCTACTGCTGACTTGGATATACTCGAGGGTATTCACTACTGAAAGAGGAGATTCAGTTCGTGTGATTCTTGAGGGAGTCATTCTCGATCTGAAGAATTCAGTCCTGTGGTTTTCTGCAAAAATTCATTGTAGTGTATCACTTGTAAGTTTGTATGTTGCGATTTACATTTTATTAATGATTTTAAAAGGTTTTGGTCCCATGTGGAGGAGATCATTATATGTGTTTAAGTGTATATCATTGCTTCATTTATTTATAATTAAATTTGTGCAAAATTTCCCCATTGGGGGGATGGAACATACTCGTTGTTAATTTAAAAAAATTATCACTTAAGAAATTCAAAATACTGTGATGTCGTGATATACTCCCTTCGTTGTGGAGGAAAGTCAATGCTAACATGAGGAGAAACTACATCACTATTTTAAAACACAAATGGAGACCGCGAGTATTAGGGTATATTTTCCATCGTCCCTAGCTTACATTGACTATGTAATATCCTGTTACAACCCTCAAGGAAGTTTACGTTCACACGTTCAAGAAGACGGATCCGAATATCAAGCATTTTCAACATCTACGCGACATGAGGTATAATTTGTTATAGATTTTGTTTTGAGTTGCTTGTTTTTTTATCAAGCATTGGGATACTTTTATAAACTGGTTTTACTAAAATGAGGCATTTTTCTAACTTAAAATATTTTCTGAAAATCATGTAGACGGACTTTAAAAAATATTATTATTCGCTCTAGTCATTTAAATGACATGCTCTTGTCGTTTAAATGACATGGACTTGTCATTCGAAGGTCATGAAGTACGTCATTTCTTCTGTGCATCAAACGAGACCTTACTGGAATGAATTTTTGTTGGTCATTTCTTGGGTCGTTCAAACGACCTGCACCGACTTAAAAAATTTATTAGCCTATAAATACCTATTTCATGAGACTTTTCAATCAAGACTTTTTGTATACGAAATCTGTAGAACTAATGCAATTTAGTCTTCACTTTTTAGGGCTAAAACCTTTTTGATTAACATAAACACAGCCCAATTACTTTTGTGAATCATCTTTGAAACCCAAAAAGTTATGTCACGAAGTTTATTCTTGTGGAGTATTGTCTCTATTGCTTACTTGGGGATACTCGAGAATATTCACTGCTGAAGGAGGAGTTGCGGTTCGTGTGATCCTTGAGAGAGTCATTGTTGATCTGAAGGCTACGATTTTTGTGGGTTTCTATGGAAATTCATTGTAGTGTTTCATTTGTAAGTTTATTAAGTTGCGATTTACATTTTATTAGTGAAATAAAAGGTTTTACCCTACGGGGGGGTTTCCTGAAATTTGCATGCTTATTGATTTAATGTGTTCTATCACTTAGATGCATGTTTAGGGTTAATTAAAATTGGTTTGAAGATTGACTCTAATTAAATAAGTTTAATCTATTAAAAATTTGTGAATTCATAAATTGGTATCACATCTCACCTTTCTTAGCGAGATTTATTTACAAACCTCTCTCCCACTTAATATTTAAAACAGTGAGGGTATATATGAAATATTATTCAATTTTATTTATCCTAATTAAATTCATAATAATATCCTAATTTCTTTATACAAAACTAAATTAGCCAGTCTCCTTATTTTAATTTAAAATCTCGTGATACCATGAATTATTCTCTTTACTGGGGAAGAAGGACATTGCTAACATAGGGAATAGCCATATCATTATTTTTTAAAAATTGAGCCCATTATCACTTGTACAACAAATTAATTGTATGATTTAGTTCTAAATTGAAAAGAATAGACAATTTTTATTTTCCAGAAAAATCATGATATAGTCTGGTTGCATAAGCTTGGTGTTCGTAATAATCGTGTAATTAGAGAAATTATTATTAAACATACAAATAAGATGGAATACATATATAAACACATGCATATACAAATTAGATAACCGATTCCTTTAATCATGGACTAAAGAGAGCATTTCCAAAATATCCTTCGCCCCAATGAACGTCTCCCGAGAAGATTTATTTAAAACTAAAGTTTGGGCACCTGTCAAAGACTGTTCGAAGGGTCACTAATACAGCCTTTCGTACAGGGCCATCATAACGGATCCGTATGTAATTAAGTCATCATTCCCAATTCATCTATCATCTGAAGAACACCGTATGCCTGGTGCAATATTCAGTCGTGCGCAGAGATCACGTTGTTTTGTTTTTCAAACTTTTGAATCTTCTCTTTTTGGATATTAATTTTCTAGTTCTTGAAGTGGATTATGATCAATAATCATTTACATAACAAATTTTTTTTCCAGAAACATAAAAGCATATCCCTAATCATGTATTTACATATCGATTGCATAATTAAAGGAAAAAACTAATTACTTAAAACCCAATCAAATCTTTGTAAAAATTAACTACGAATAAACATGTCATAGGAACCAATCAATAAAAAAATAATTTTTAATGACTATGATTGAGGGATAAAATCATAACACCTTTCAAAAACAAATTATTACAATATTCATACATTCTCATGCATACATACAAACTAATGTTTCCTATGGACACCATGTTGTCGTTTGATCTCAAGATCGGTATCCTTATCCATGGAGCTCTTATACTAATTTAAGGGATTGATTTAAAATAATTTATCAATGATCTTGTATAATTCTTTGAATCAAAAGAATCAAAAACACAAAAACTAAGTTTTAAGGAAAAACCTAGGGTTTCGATTCCATACCTTTGTGGATCGTTTCTAAGGATCCTGAAATGGAGTCAATTTTGATAAGATGAATGATATTAATCAACCTCTAATCTTACAATGTATGATCCCTTGAATGAGCAAGAAGATTGGTCTTCTCCTTTGAAAGTAAACCTTGAAGATTTCTCAGAGAAAAAATTTTCTCTCTCCTTGCATGCTCTCTCCTCACGATTCTAATTGTGTTACACTTTTTACCACTTCCTTAGGTGACTCGTACTTATACTCCTCAACCCAAAAACGTGGTGGAAAGATATGGACCAAGTATAGACTCCTCCAAAAACTCCTAAATAGGTATCTTCAGTTAATAAATGGGTATAACTGACGTAATATAATTCTGGGCTCAAAATGGATTAGGGACTACATTAGGTAGCCAAGGTGAATAATTAATGTTGGGTTCTAAATAAAAATAAAATTCTATATTAGAACCCCGTAATTTATTTCTTTTTCATTTAATTATAATTAATTCCACTAAATAATTGCAACTACACTCTAATTTAATTATCTTAGAAATCACCATAATAGAAGAGGTTTTTGTGTGTAAAATTATATAGTACATGATGTAACTCCTCACATTAGGTATACAATACTCACTTGCTAAAATTAATTTACTACTAATCAATTTACACAATATCTTATGTACTCCTTAATCTCAAACTTAAATTATTTTACACTACTAGATATAAATCCACTAGCTAAGTATATTGGTGTAAAAAAATCTTATAAGTTTATCAAGAGGTATCATGTTCCAGATACTTTCTAGACGTGGATTCCTCCAAAGTATGATCGCGGATATAATCATAAAACATTCCCCAATTTAAAGGTTTATTGGCCAGACATAAAATCGAATCGTATCCATCGACAAATTAAAGAAATGACTATGTAAATACTCTAATCTTCATAATCCTTGATATTAAGAGTATATGCACCCTAAGATAATTGCCTATCTGATATCTCATTATCGACAAACTGTTGCCAGTTTGCTAATGACATTGGCTCCTTTTTGGGTACTGTATTCGTATGTCTTAAGACGGACTCCTGGTCCCGGCCAAATACCATGCACGCATATTTTTCTTCCATGTTTTCCATTGATCTCTTAGTTATTCCAACGTGGAATCGTGTGCTTATGGGGGCAAGTCGAGTTGTTCATGTCAAACAAATACAAAATAAAATAAATGTAAATATTATTCAATCAATCAAGTACCTGTAATTCCCCCAAATGGCCATCTTAAGCTCATAGGGCACCATCCTCCAATCAGTGTATCCGGGGCCAATAAACATTTTGAGAATTTCCAAGGCCCTATCTTGGAAGGTGGTCTTGTTCTCCACTAACATCCCAATTTCCCCACTTTAGGGGCCTAGTGCTAGACAAGCCTTCATCGCCCCCATTTCCCTAACGCCTTGATGAAGACATATCCTACAATAATTGTTATTAGAATAAACGTATATATATGAAGTTGATTTAGAAATAAAAATAATGAATTAGTTTAACATATTTACTAAACCAAATTAATGACATTAGAAGAATACAAATCCATATCATAAACCAAAGTAAGAATTGTTTCAAATAATTGGAATACTTATAATCTAAGAATTATTTCATAATCGAGTTATGTCACGGACTTTGAAATAATGTGTAAACCGATTAAAGTCCAAATTAATATATTCACTAACCAACCAGCTAAGATTGATTCAAATCCCTAGAAACTGATCAAATCCAAATGGTTAAAGCACTAAACTGTCATCCGATGATAATAAAGCAGTAGAAGAATACAAATTAAGGACATTAAAATAATTAAAAAAAATCATATCATAAACCAAACTAAGAATTGTTTCAAATAATTGGAATACTTATTACAAATCCAAAAATTATTTCATATTTGGGTTATGTCCCGGACTATGATATAATTCTTAAACTGATTAAAATCCAAATTAACGTATTCACTAACTAACCGAGAAAAAATTGATTAAAATTCCCAAAAACTAATAAAATCCAAATGAATAAAGCATTAAACTATCATTCGATAATAACAAAGCACTAGAGAATACAAATTAACGACATTAGAAGAATACACATACATATCACAAACCAAACTAAGAATTGTTTTAAATAATTGGAATACTTATTACAAATCTAAAAATTATGTCAAATTCGGGTTATCATCCAAAATGGATTGATATTCAGTAGGATCAGGCAAGTCATCAACGCTATTGATTAGATGCTTTGTCGCGTGTAGGAAGATTGATCACGGCTCATTATTGATATACTCCGAGTGAAACACTTGCTTGACCACTTGAAGAGCACAAACAAATGTCTCATCGCTCACATGATCAAATTGGTACCAGGATCAACTTTACAAGCATTTTTATCCTCAACTCTTTCCCAATTACAGTAAAACACAACCTCTTTGAACTTATATAGTCCAATTCAATTATAATCCGAATGACACCATAGTATGTCATTTCATCTTCAACAAGATCTTTTTCTTTCTCACTCGCTCAAAAATAAGTAAGAGCCTTATATGAAATGCCCGAGTTCTGTACATTTATGTTTTCCTTGTACACCCTTTCACCAAATACATAAATGTTCAATTAATAGTTTTGTACTCATGTGTGAAAAATAAGGGTCCATTGGCTAGATGCGCAAGCCCTAATGTCGCATCACCCATCTTTAAGAGCTGAGATTATATAGAAATTAATTAGGTTAGTTTCAAAGCTTCCTTGTAATATGTCATTTAATGAGAGACATTCTCATTATAATTACCTCGTGTGACACCCATTGCCTAAATTCGTTGTCTGATTGTGCCATCATACTTTATCTTTTATTGAAATATTATAAAATTGATCAAGTATAAAAGTTAAAATCATATAAAAGTTAAAATAATATAAACATTCTTTTTCCATTCTTCAATATCTTCATGAGTTTCAAATAGATAACGGGATACTTTTCATGTTGTAAACTTGTTAATTTCACTCGCGTGCCCATTGCATGACAACCCTCATCAACAAACTCATCACTCTTATCTACACTGCTCGGATCGGGCATATATTCCTGATTGAAGATTGATGACTTCATGGTGACTTATTCCTCTTCAATTGATACTTCACTGTATCGTGTATTCTTGACATAATCTTTTAAAACTTTCATCAACCTTTCAAACGATTACATCCATCGATATATAACTGGGCCGCAAAGAAGTGCCTCGTCACATAAGTGTACCAAAAAGTGAATACTTATGTCAAAAAATGATGGGGGAAAGTACTTATCCAACACACAAATCGCTTGATCTATAGCTATTTTTGCGGTCATTATGTGCTTTCGATTGACTACCTTTTCACATAAAATTGTTAAGTAGATGATAATTTGTATAATGGCCCTCCGCAAATCCTTATGCTTAGAGAAATGATGCTTAAACAATAAAGGAATCAATTGCATGATCACATGCCAATCTTAAGACTTACATTTATGTAAATCATGGGTAGCATAATTAACATTCCTTTGCAAGTTGGATAAAAAATTAGAGGGAACTTTAAAATTATATGTTGTGTCTAAAAGAACCTTTATGTCCTCACTCATCAGAATAAACACACCAGGGGGAACTATTTTCCTTACGCTACTATCTTCTTTCAACCATAGATGTGGCTTAAGGTCTTTTCGTGCACTTTATCCATCATTCAAATGACTCTCCCAAGTCATGTGCCTATAATATGTTTGGTGATGTTCTTATCCACATGCATTACATCCAATACATGACGCATTGGGTTACCCTTACAATAAGGCAAGTCAAATAAAATTGACCTCCTAGACCATGCCTTTCTTGTCTCAGTTTCGTTCTCAATTGTGGTCTTGTTATGGTTGACATTATTTAAATTTTGATTCTTACTTGACATATTAGGTCCACAATTAGAAGATTTACTCTTAATTTTCTGAACCTGAAAGTTTTCTCGGAGGTAACCTATGTTCAACCGTACCCGGTAAAAAATTGAAACCTTTCTAAAATCTAAAACTATAATCACAGCGTACAAACATCCTATGGAAATTGTATATAATTTTTCCACTAGCGTTGAGACTGAGGGATTCAGTCTACTCTCCACAAATAGGACACCCCAAATAACCATGTACTACACAATCGGATAATGTCCCATAAGCTAAAAAATTATGAATTGCCCAAATCAACATAGATTTCAGCATAAAATCTTCTTTTTTACAAGATTCAAATGCTTTCACACCCTCTTCCCACAACTAATTTTATTCTTATACCAAAGGAGCCAAATGAACATTGATGTCTTCACTTGGTGGCTTTGACCCAGGTATCAATAAAGACAACATCAAAAATGCAGGTCACCCTGAAGGAGGGAGGTTGAGTGGTGCTAGGATCACCGACCGTACACTCTGATTGGTGCTTATATTTCTAAATGAATTGAAACCATCTGTTGATATTATCAAACGAATGTTATATTGCTCTAAAGCAAAGTCAAGATACTCATAATTTAGCCTCTTCCAAGCTGTAAAATCAATAGGATGACTCATGAGATTATCCCCTACTTCTTCCCTGGCATGCCAAGTCATTGCCTCCGCTATCCATATTAATGTGAAAAACCACTTCAATTTAGGACCAATGGGAAAATACTTCAATCATTTTTAGGCACTTTTGAGATTATGCCTTCTTTCCAGTAGATTGAAAATATCTAGGTTCCTCGCATACCGAACACCAATCGATATTTTTATACTCCTTTAGGTATAGTATGCAATCATACATATAAGAATGAATTAATTTGTACTTGATTCCCATACCTTTCAAACTTTTCTCCATACTAGGATAGATATTTGGAAGCATATTTTGCTTGGATAGTTAGCCCTTCACCCAATTCAAAATTTATGTCACACTATTACCAGATAACCCATGTTAGGTCTTCAAACTATGCAAACCAACCGTGGTATGAAAAGTTATTTGATCTTTGTCACAGCCAGGGTATAACAATTGGGTCGCCTTAAATTTAAAACTTTGATAGTCATCGCCAAGATTTATCCCAATACCTTTCTAAGCACCTGGACCTTGTACATCGTCAGTGACCTCTTTTTCTTACACTTCATGAGCATTATAAGCATAATCAAATAAATCCTCTAACATATTATGATTACACAATCCTACTGGCCTTGTACATCTATCCTACTTGATGAATGTTGTGAAGGTTTCTCGTGGACAAAGGGAACATGCAATTCCTCATGAAAAATCCACGACCGATTAATATCTTACATACCCCATCTTAACAGATGTATTTCAACTGTTTTCCACTCAAACACCTTACCATTCCTACATCGTGCACACAGACATAAGAATTTTTCATCATTAAGACATCTCTTTGCGAATTTTACAAATTGATTAGCACCTCTACGATACTCATCCCTTAATATATTTGTCTCACCCATCCACTCTTTGTATAGAGGATATCCCATCACATTTACTACAGATAATCACCTATTATGGGTAAGAAGCATATATTCATGGATAAGTATCAACAAATTAAATTTTAGTATAGTACACTAAAATAAAATTATAGTATAGTATATTAAACTAGTATTGTTTGCATTTTTAGCATGATGGACACGTAAACTCACACTATAGACTACTTAAATAGTATTCACAGTCTCTTTATCCATATTCATCATTAATTGATTACAAATGAGGGATTACAAGGAGATATATAAGCCCCAAGGACATGGGCACCAAGCTACCCTAATTGGAAAAAATGTTAAAAATACCCCTAAACTAATTGTTGAATATAATATTCCTTGGGGTAGCAATATTAAAACTCTAAAATAAATAAATTACACCTTTTCAGCATGTAAATGGATAAAAGTGGTATAAGCAATTCCAATATTTATCTTTCATAAGAAAAGTTAAAAAGTGATGTAATAATTATTACCATCTAGCTGGTTCATCCATATATGAAATTCTAGTATAACCAGACATGGTTGCTAATCGTTTAGATGATGCTATTATGACTCAACAGTATAAAATAAGTAAAAAAGCAATATAGATAAAACATTTACAGTATCACCAACAGTACTCCCAAAGAATATCATAAAGCATTTACTGATATCATAGTACATACCATAATTACTGTGTTTTGAGTGTTCATGTTGGTGGGATATATTCTATATGAACCTATAAAAGAAGTTTATAAATCAAAAACTAACATTTTCAATACCTATTGTTTTTCATCAAAATCGCTTTTTCAATACATGGAAAAAGAATTCTCAAAGTAAATGTTTGGCAGTATTACCCCAAGAAAAAATCATGAACAAGAGTTAAATATTTTGAGGAATCCATAAATTTATAAACATGAGAATAGAAAATAAATTTTACAATGCTTTCGGCTCAAGTATAATAAAACGAAATAGGCCTCAAATAGGATAATCAATTTGAACATGTTTTCCCTCTAAACAAATAAATGAATTACACATACAAACATGTATATTGGGTTTTAAGAATATAAAATATAACAAACATGAGAATAGCAGACTTACGGAAATGGGATTGATTCTGGTGCTGAACCAAATCAAAAAATCCTATGCTAAATCAAATTATGGTATAAACCAATTCATTAAATTCATGATGTTAGGCATTAAAACAAATGAAACACAATTAAACAAAAAAATGTATACACAAATTAAAGTACCATATTATAAGATTAAACAAAAAGCCCACTTGTTCTTCTTTCGATTTATGAACTAGATTTGTGGTGGTAGATTTGTAGATGTGTGATGGTAGATTTGTAGAACAAGATCTTAGTTAGAGATGGTAATGGTGATTTGCATCTGAGAGAGAGAGAGACTGAGAGAGAGAGAAAGAATAGCGACCAATAGAGAGAGAGAATTGAGAACAACGGCTGAGAAGAATAAGGCGTTAGGGTATAGATGTTTCTTTTAATGTTATGGTCATGTCAATGTTACAGATCGTGATAATAAACAAGCGTTATCAAGGTCTTTGACCCTGACACGACCATGACAACAAACTTGTCAAGTGTAACACCCCATAAATTCAAGGTCCTTTAATTTAATAATGTTTTGGGAGAGAAAGAATTTATTTTATTGAGAGGAATTAAATTCGTGATTTGGGACAATTTTTAATTTGAGGAATTTATTAATTTGGCGGATGGAGGATTAATTATTTGGACTATTTTTGTGTCGCATTTTGAGGTCAAAAATTTGGAGAATGTTATAAATTCATTTGGATGGTAATTCGGAGTGCATGGTTGAGTCCGGATGGGTCAAAGTAGTTGGAAAGGAGTGGCCATAGGTATAATATGGGTTTTGGGACCTTTCTAGACACATTTTAGCTCCCAAATAAATATTTGGGCCTTTTTTAGAAGGCCCATAAGCCCAAAAACGGGATTTAGGTTAATAACCCTAATTGTGAGAGGGTGTGGGAACTTTAATTCATTGTTAAAAGAATAAATTGAGGAGAGCCAAAGAAGAGAGATATTAGAGGAGATTAATCCAAGAACAAGAGAGGAGACACTTCAATCAACCTATCATCTTCATCAAAAAAATCTGATTCTACAAATCCTAAGGCAAGTGGTTTAACTTGTATTTGATTAATTGCATTTTCCTATTCATATTATATATGGTGTGGATTGAATAATATGTTAGGGTTAGTTCTATATTTGAATTTTGGGATTTCATGATTATGATTTATAAATCTGTGGAGATGATAAGAATATGTGGATTTTAGTTCCCCAAAATTGTGTAGATGATGTAGTTAGATTGAGAAAATCAAATGGGTGGATTTAGGATGAATCTTGAAAGGTTTGGGGGGGTATAATATGTACAGAATCGAAACTTTTAAAGATTTAATAGTGGATTAGTTTTTCGAGGTAACGAAAGAGGTGAGAGAACATCAGGGTCATTCGAACGACATGCTTGGTCACTTGAACGACCTGATTGATTCTGACAGATTTCTCCTCCCCCCCCCCCCCCCCCGATTAAGGCCTGATTGTTAATTCGTGATGAATGTTCCTATTTTGGATGAATCCGAATTTAAAGATCTATAAGTGAGGGTTTGAATTTGTAGAAATTACCCATGGATTAGTAGAGGATAAATCCAAAACGAGATCTAAGGTTTAATTTGTGTAATTGTGAACCTTGCACTTTAAGTGGGAAAACTTATTTGATAGAAATTGTATGATAATTTGGGGGTGTTGATTTTCAGGTTGAGCAAGTGAGTCCGGGTGTATTGGTTGAGCGACGCCAAGATAATTAATTAATATGTGATTAATGCAATTGAGTTGGGATGTGGACTCGGGCAAAATTTGGACTAGTGCTATGAGTGTTTAGGTATGGATTTGGTCGAGTTAATTTATTATAGGGATATATAATAAGTTAAGGAATATTCTAGTATAAAAAGCGTGTTAACCATAATATACGGGATTAAGGAATAAGTTCTACATGATGAGACTTCGGGCTGATGGTACAAGTCCGAGTAATTTAGTGGGGTGACACAACTTGAGTAATAAATAGATAATTGTATGAAATTATTTAAATATCAAGTCGGTAGATAGACTTGGAAAGGTTAGGCTAGTTTTACGGATTTAGTACACGGGTAGCCTGGATTTGATATATGTAAATACAGTGACGTGTTGTATATATATATGATTTATAAATATTTGTGTGCATAATATTTATAGGAAAGCATATCTATTCTAGTGCTATCATGAGAGGTTGCACAATGTGGGTGAAACCCCTAGCTAGAGAATGCAGGGCGAGTATAGTCCACAGGTCATAGCGTTCGAGTTCAAGAGTGAGACGTATGGTGTCTGATTTGATCTCACTACCGTGGGAAACTATGATCGCCTCCACAGCATTTGTTACATTTTTCTGATGGCGGGAGCTAACCCTGGCAGTATTCCGGGTGGATGAGTATACCCGAGTATGATAGCATTTAGAGAACACCCGATGAGTGCCTACTCGGGGGAGTAGTTATATATCTAGGACATGTATGTGAAAATGTTGTAGTATGATATTACGTATATAAGGTACATGTATATACGGGTGAATACATGATGAGAATTTCATAAATTATATAACTCGTGTGAATGTTATATGGTATCAATTGAGAAGTGATTTAAATAAGTTAGTGTGATTAATAACTTATAACTCGTATACTAAATTCACTCGGGATAAAGTAGTGGGAAAAGTAGAATATGTATATATATATATATGACATGACTAGTTCGGGGTAGATAGCTAGATGGGTCATGTATAGGTACGCTAGGCATGAACATTAGTCGAGGGGTGAGGTGTCCTTAAGAGAGTGTGCGGAACTAATTTAAATATGAAGAGTATTCATGCATTTTAATTTACTGCAATTAAATTCACTTGCTAAATATTTTCAAAATATTTTCGTTTCTAACCCTTGCTATAAAATATTTTCAAAACCTTTTAGGTGTCCAGCCACAAGGACGCCAGAATTGTTCTATTCCAGGGTTACGCAGTTGCGAAATATGTGGATGTTGCAGGACTTTGACTTAGCCTCTTCCATTATTTCATTCCTAGAGTAGGCTGCAGTCAGTATTCCACTTGGGCATACCGCCCTAGTTGTTCCATTTTATTTCAGTTAGATGATGTATTCAGTTATTTCTCTTATGGTTTATGTTTGGTATTTGATTTGTAGTCAGTGGTTGTCTAGGCAAGGATTATATTTATTCCATTTTTTATTACTGATTCAGTGGTTCTGTGAATGGTTAATAAAGATAAATTTTGGCACCATGTGTTTTGAATACTAGGTGGTAAGTAAGTTGTAAAAAGTTTTCGACAGTGATGCAAAGAATGATCCAGATGAGATTCCTGTTTAATTTGATATAGGACTAATCACACGGTATTTTATTAGGCTGGGTGTCACAGATGGTATCAAAGCATCAAGTTCAAGTGTCCTTAGGATCCGTGCGGCTTTTCACATTTCAGCGTAGCGTTCTTTGATATAGAGCCTTCTTATAGGGTTGTTGTATTCCTTCACGTATACGATTTACGTTCTCCTTCTATATGGTATATTCATGTGATTCATTTAAGGTTTTGGTCGACCATGGTAGATCGAACATTTTAGAACAACAACCGTGGGACATTGGAAGGATATTAGGTGGGAGGATTCAGTAGGGGACATAAAGTATTTGGGGAACACTGACCCGTTAGGTTTCACTACGATTATTGTTCAAATAATTGAAGTTGGAGTAATCGTCAGGACGTAGTAGTTTCCCCAAGAACCATCGTGAAGGACGATGGTGCAAGTTAAAACCCTAAGTGTAGACGACAAGGGGTAAGGGTCGAAGAAGATTTTGTTTTAGAAGAACAATCCTCTAGGATTCGAGGGAGGTGTGGAAGGGTGATTTACCAATGGATGGAAAGCATCAAATTGGTATCACATGTGGGGGAGTGTAGTGACACTCAATTCAAAATTTTGGGCAAAGAAGTTTGCTCTTAGAAGCAGTATGGGGTGATGGGAGCGAGTCACCACATTCATGGGTAGATACCGTGAATAACGGGGAATTTGGGGTGCGTATTATTATGAATCCTCTCACTAGAGGTTAAATTGAGAGGCAAGGGATATTTTAGAAATTTTCCAAAAGGGTCGGACGGTGGCCGGAGGGTTAGGAAAATTGGCGTAATATACAAACTTTGTAACCGATGAGAGGGATACGAAGAATCAAATAGGGTTTGTAAGTTGATATTAGACTCGTGGGTAGAATATATAACTATGGATAGGAGGTCTGGATAGGATGACTAGTGTCGTTGTCGTCAATGTTGTACATTTACATTCGTATCAATGCTCTCGCGAGAGGGGAGCTAAGGGAGTTGAAGAATCTATCATAAGAGTGAGACTGGATTTTAGTGCTAGTAAGGCAATAAGGGAAGGGATACCCAGTACGGGACCCAGATTTATGATTCAGATAGGGTCGTTAAGGACATCAATAAGTCCTAGGGAACAGTGGATCCATAGGTACATTTGGGGTAGCAATCAGGGGCAAGACTATTAGGTCTGTGAGAAGGACAACCCCGACAGGGCCGGTGGGGCCAGAGAACGGCGAATGACACAAAGATGTGTCTTATGTGTAAAAGAGTGGAAACACAGGGGTGGATTTTGTCCGCGGTGAGTCAGGGGACAAGATCTAGATGCCTAGTAGGGGCATCTGTTGGAAAAGTTTTTGGTTTGATTAAAACGAGGATGTTATGTCTAATAACCTTTGAGCTGACAGTGTTATGGGTAACTGAGACTATAAGTTTTATTCCAAGATGAATGGGGTTTGTTTTGTGTGATGCAAGAGGGTCATGGTAATGTATTAGAACTAGATTCGTGTGAGAAATAGGTTTAGTGGAGGTACCGTTAATATCACTAGTATGTGTATTTTTACCACGGAGTAGAGTGGTACTGTTCGGTACCACCTATAAGGAATTGGTGGGTACATTGGGACAACATATTTTTTCTAAATATTAACTCCCTTGAGAGGGGATATTCAAGGTATGATTTTATCATGGGTACAGACGGGTTTGCAATGATGGGCGACCATAGCAAGGCTATCACTGTGACACCCGGACTAATTAAATACCGAGAAGCTACTCCTTATTTAAATTAATACAAAATGTCAAGTTGGTTCAGTTGTCGAAAACATTTAATTAATTACTAACCACCTAATATTTAAAATAGTGAAGTGTCAAATTTTAATATTTAATTTAACCATCAACTAAATAATTTAAATCATCATCCAACAAGAACATGAACAATCTCATAAGGTAATTAACGGAATGAAATAACTGATGTCTGGAGTAAACTCTCCAATAATAGTAGCAATGTAAATAAACCCAATACAAAAGTCTAAATGAATAATTAAATTCCAAGACTGAAATAAAATGAAGGTCTAAAATTGTTGTCTCTGAATAAGAGTGGGAAACAGGACCTAACTGGAATAAATGACTACGAAAGAAGCAAGGATAGATGTGGAGGCATCTAGTAATGAGATCCTGTAACTTTCACAACAGCTACAGCACGTCAATGGAATGTAACTCCTATGCTTGGCGTCCCTGTGACTGGGCACCTAAAATATTTTTACAAAAAAAATCGATTTGGAAGCAAACGGGTCCGAGCCCGAGGTTAAAACAATTTAAAATATAGCAAGCGTTTAATTGCATTAAACAGTAAATATTAAACACATGTTAGCTATGTTCTCTCACATGAGTTCCTCACCCCTCAACTCATGTGCACGCCTAACGTATACCCTTAACCCATCCTACTTATGCCACTAATTAACTAGTTTGTACTAACTCTTGCCTTCATATTTCAATATAGGGTGTCTATTCATATTGCCCAAATATACCCTACGTAAGTCTTATTTTTACATTAATCAAATTGCTTATCTCAAGTATTATATGAGTTCTCACATTGTTAACCCATTTAAATATCTTAATTATTCGCATCTACCAAGAAACCGTGAACCAGTCACAAGTACATATATAAATCTCAGTACATATATACATATATGGCACCCCTAGGCTAAGCTACGGTTCACGCATACTCTGCTATCGAATCTTGGTACATCACGTATATAAGGATCATGCGTTCCGAATTGCTCAGGAACCGTTTGAATAAAAATCACACATATTGGAGGTGAACATAGTTCACATACCAATGGGTCATGCACATACCTACGCTCCCATGGTCAGCTGACTTATCAACTCACATATAAGTCATTCACAGTCCTATGTCCTTACGGTAACAATCTAAATCCTCCCGAAGGCACACAAAGATAAGATGGTCCTTTTTCCAAAAATCAACCTCCCGTGATAGTAAGCATGTTAGGTATGTCATACACACAATAATCCATATACCAAGCATTCACACAACTTAGATAATCCTCATATTACTATAGGTATTTTCCATCCCTATACCATAAGTCTTATACGTACTCTAATATCATCCCATTTATTTCCCGTAATACGTTTAGCAGATAACTCTCTCGTCGTATAATTTCGAGTACTTAAACCTGTCCCAAAAGGTTGCTAAGTCACACACTTGTCCGTAAGGTTAATTCAGTAATTTAAGGTCCGTATTCCTGCCTCTAACCTTAAGTTATAACTTATATAAATTGAATTCATTTTCTTGCAACTTCTAATAGTAACTCACTCGTCATACACTCCTAAGTTTAGCACTAAGTCCCAAATTAATTCTAATAAGTTTCGGGCTTCAAATACACCCCTCCTGGTCTTCCCTAAGTCTCAATATGTTCGTATAGTCCCCACTAATAACTTCCAAGAGATGGAATCGATTAAATCTTAAAAGGGAAAAATATCATAAGTGCAGGGGGGAGTCGATCGATCGACTCAAGAATGTCGATCAATCGACCTATGAATGCAATCGATGGAGCAGTTACAGCCCAGATTTTTCAATGTTTTTGGCATGGTTTAATCTCCAATTTTCATTAAATGATGCCATATTCTAAAGTAAATGCATTGGATGGTATAATAACCTAAATACATGATTCCTAACGTTCCAGAATTCTTAAATTATCATGAATCACCCCTTTTCTTGAATTAAATCATCCAGTTATCATAAAAACCCTATTTCTCTATTTTCTTCAAAAGCCTCAAACAAGTCAACATAAATTCAAAATTATCTATGCATGGATCAGGATTTAGTGACTGATGTATTTCCAGAATTGAGTCTACGTACAAATCCTACCCAGATTAATATTTTAGTATCCAATTTCACAAATTTGAATATTATCAAGGTTATTCTCAATTCCTAACTATCATGGGTAATATATACACTGATTATTGAAAGTTAAATCACTTGCAGGGAAATAATGATTCTGGTTTTTTGAAGCAGATGATATGGAATTAATCCTCTCTTCGCGATCTATCCGGTGGTGGTGACGGTGGTGCAAAATCCTCTAAGTTGTGGTTTTCCTTTGGAAACTTCCTTCTATTCCTCTATAATGGCCATTTCTGATTTTTGGTTGTGAAAAACCTAGGATACCTAAGTGTTGGATGATATAATTACTCTAAAATTCATGGGTTATTATTCCTCAAAAAGTCAAAATGACTAAAATACCCTCCCGGGTTGTCGGTTAGGCCTAAAATTCCCCGGGACCCAAACTAAACCCCCAACTAGTGTTTTCTGACTATCTCGACCCTTCTGGACACGTTGGCGCACTTAAAATGACCATTTGGATGATATAAAAATAATTTACTTTTAAATTCATTAGATTAGTTCCTGACACGCGCGTCCCAACTTAATTTCTGAAATTATCATATCTATAACTCGTGACAATTTTAATAAATTCAATGATCATATATTACCATATTCACTCAGTACTATCAACATTATTATCATAATCAAATACTGAGTCTCGTCCCGCTAATATTTAAATCCAGATTAATTTTCAATTAATTATCTCATTTAATTTATTAATCCAAATAAATAAAATCAATAAAAATTCGGGGTATTACATACTTCCCACCTAATAACAGAATTTCGTCCTGAAATTCAGAAATAGGATATACCTAGAAAAAATAACTCTGGATAATGCTCGCGCTCCCAAGTAGACTCCTCGGCATTATGATGCTGCCACTGAACACGTACTAGCGGTACTAACTTCGGCCTCAACTTCCTCTCGCTACGATCGAGGTTAGCAATCGACCCCTCCTCATAGGAACTATCAGGCTGTAGATCAATTTCCTCTAAATCAATATGAGTATGGTCCAACTCATCTCGAAGATATCTCTTCAGCGAAGAAATATGGAACACGTCATGGATCCTATTCAAGTGTTCCGGTAACCCAAGTCGATAAGCAACTGGACCAATCCACTCGATGATAGGGAATGGCCCCACATATCTAGGTACTAAATTCCCCTTTTTCCCAAAACATATTACCACCTTCATAGGAGACACTTGAAGTAACACTTGGTCACCCAGATTAAACTCTCGGAAGAACCTCTTGGCATTGACGTAACTCTTCTGTCGATCCTGAGAAACCCAAATATGGCTCTGTATCATCTCTATCCTCACCAAAGTATCCTGAATCACTTCCGCCCCAAGTAGTTTGTTATCCCCCACCTCTAGCCAACATGCTGGGGAAAGATAAGGTCTACCGTACAATTCCTCGAATGGATCCATACCAATAGTGAACTGGTAGGAGTTATTATAGGCAAACTCCACCAGTGGAAGATACTACTCCCAACTTCCGCCAAAGTCGAGGATGCACATACGCAACATGTCTTCTAACATCTGATTCATCCGCTCGGTCTGACCATATGTCTGCGGGTGATAGGTTGTACTCAACTGCAACTCCGTGCCCATAGCTTCCTGAAAACTCTATTAAAACCGAGACACGAATATCTTATCCCTGTCAGACGTGATATTGAGAGGTACCCCATGAAGTCTCACTATCTCGGCTATGAAAATCTGTGCGTACTGTCTTGTGGTGTAATCTGTCAGGGCTAGCAAAAAGTGAGTAACCTTGGTCAATGGATCCACAATCACCCATATGGAATCATGACCCCTATGAGATGTAGTCAACCCCGTGATGAAGTCCATGGAAATGCTCTCCCATTTCAATCTAGGGGCCTCTAATGGTTGTAGGAGTCCTATCGTTCTCTGATGGTCCACCTTTACCAGATGACAAGTGGCACATTTTGACATAAACTCGGCAATATCCTTCTTCATCCCGCTCCACCAGTACTGTCGCCTCATATCCTGGTACATCTTATCCCCACCGGGATGTACCGTGAATCATGAAACATGAAATTTTGTCATTACCTCATGTCCTAAGTCCTCTCCCTCGGGAATAACCAATCTCCCGTTGAAGCGTAAGCCCCCGTCTGAACCAACAGTATAAGACTCAGCCCCTTCTGCTAGTAACTGAACTATTCGCCCCTAATAGAACGGGTCCGCTGCCTAAGCCTGTACTACTCTCATAATGATCTGGGGCATAACTGTCATCACGGACATGAATGATCGGGCCACTGCATCTTGGTATCCCAACTCCTTCCACTTCACTTTCCACACCTCGGCCACCTCACCTACTAGCCTACGGCTCAACGCGTCTTCTACCATGTTAGCCTTCCCTGGGTGGTATTGGATATCGAACTGATAATCCTTCACAAACTCGAGACACAGACGTTAACACATATTCAGCTCTTTCTGTGTGAAGAGGTATTGTAATAACTTGTGGTTTATAAATAAACAAAACTTCTCCCCCCGAAGATAATGTCTCCAAATCCGAAGTGCAAACACGACGGTCGCTAACTCTAAGTCGTGGGTGGGGTAATTCCTCTTGTGAGGCTTAAGCTTGCGGAAAGAATAAGCTATAGCCTGACTCTCCTGTTATAATACACCTATAAGTCCTAGTAAGGACGCATCAGTGTAGACTAGAAACTCCACTCCCGATCTGGGCAAGGCTAACACTGGTATTGAGGTCAGTTTGTCCTTCAACTCATCAAAATCCAACTGGCAGACATCGCTCCAGATAAATGGCACCCCCTTATGAGTTATATGCGTCAACGGAACTGCTATATTGGGAAACCCTTGAATGAACCTCTTATAGTATCCTGTTAGGCCCAAGAAACTGCGTATCTCTGTCAATGTCATGGGTTATCCCCACTACCTCACCGCTGATACCTTCCTCGGGTCCATAGATATCCCCCTGTCAGAAATTATGTGACCCAAAAATTGTACCTCCTTCCGCCAAAACCCGCATTTCTTATATTTTGCATACAATTCGTGCTGACGTAGTGTCTGTAAAACTTGCCTCAAGTGCTCGGCATGCTCCTCCTCGGTCTGAGAGTAAACTAGAATGTCATCTATGAAGGCAATGACGAACTGGTCCAGGAACTCTCTGAACACCCTATTCATCGAGTCCATAAACACAGCTGGGGCATTTGTTAGACCAAAAGTCATAACCCTGAACTTGTAGGAACCATATCTCGTTAAGAAGGCAGTCTTCGAGACATCCTGCTCCCTGATACGCAACTGATGGTATCCTGATCTCAAGTCAATCTTTGAGAAGAAGGAAGTTCCTCTCAACTAGTCGAATAAGTCATCGATTCGGGGTATCGGATACTTATTCCATATCGTGACTTTATTCAATTGTCGGTAATCGACACATAACCTCAAAGATCCATCCCTCTTCTTAACAAATAGTAGAGGAGAAACCCACGGTGAAGTACTCCTACGGATAAACCCCTGGCCCAATAGTTGCTCTATCTAATCCCGTAGCTCCCTCATCTCTGCTGGAGCCATACGATAAGGTGCATGGGCTATCGGACAAGAACACGGCTCCAAATCAATAATAAAGTCTATCTCTCTACTCAGTGGTAGTCCCGAAATATCCTGAAACACATTAGCGAACTCCCGAACCACAAGAATCGAATCAAGTGGTATTAGCACCTCTCTAGAGGTCTCCTCCTCTATGTAGTACAAGTGAGTGGATGATCCTCCCTCAGGATGAGGCATTGCAAATCAGAACATCTCCTAATCGGGTATGGCAAAAATAATACTCCTACTAAAACAATCGATCATGGATCTATACGTAACTAGCTAATCCATGCCGATAATCGCATCATACTCGGACATATCTAATACGAGCATGTCAGCAGGTAAAGTAAATCTCCCAATATCTACACCCACGCCTCTACATATAAAGGAAATCACAGAACCTCTACTTAATGGTGAATCTACAAAAGTGGTAGTGTTCTCCGTTGTATCTAATAGTCCCATAGCACATGCAAATCTGGTGGCAATAAAATAGTGTGTGGCCCCCGTTTTGAATAAAATACGCCCCATAGTCCCTGAATAGAAAACATACCCTCAATCGTGGGTGGATCCTGGGGGACTGCGGATTGGTGAAGATTATAAACCCAACCATACTGAAGCTGCCCCTACTGAAATGGGACCTCTGGAATAGGTGGTAGTGATGGCATCTATGGTGGTGCTGGGAGAGCGGCAAAAAACATCAGTCTTTGGGACGAGCACCCTACTGTTGCTGCTGCAAGGCCCTGTCCCTCTCAGGACACTCCTAGCATTTGTGGCCAATATTACCACATATAAAGAATTTCCCTACAAAGTTTCCCCCTCTCTAACCTTGTAGCTCACGGCCCTGATGATCGTTACCACCCCTACCCTGGCCATACTAGCCCTACTGAAGCTGTTGTTGGCCCTAATGGTCATGCTGACCCTGCTGGCCATACCTAAAACCTCCCTGGCCATGTCGAAAACCTCCTGATCTGAATCTCTTAGAATCCCCCTATTGGGAACTCTGATTGCCCTGCCTATGCTATAACTGAGCTGGTTGTGCCCCACTAGCACCATTACCTCATGTCCTTCCCTGCTGGATGGAATCTCCTACACACTTACCCTCTGACAGATGAAAGCGGTGGTCCTAGTAGTAAAGTAACACTGCATTAAACACATCTAAATAAGTGGCCAATGAGAGATTTCCTAGCAGGTGTTGGTGAATCCTCCACGTCAACCCATCCATGAACTTCTGGATCTTCTTCTCTTCAGTTGGGATCTCATCAGGTACTATGTTCAGAACATTGGTGAACTCAGCCTCATACTCTGCCACTGTCATCCCTTCCTGCTTAAGATTCATCAATTTTTGCCTCATCTCTGTCTGAACTATAGAGGGGGAATATTTGCGATCAAACCGCACCCAGAACTCCTGAATAGAAATAATATCTCTCTCCTTGGCGATGGTAATGGACTCCCACCACTGCAATGCTTCTCCTTCCATCTTAAACATTGCCAGTATCTGTTGCTACACATATATACACTCATACATCCTCAAGTGCCTTTGGATGTCCTTCTTTTATTGGCTCAACACTAGAACATCGGAGCTCCCTGTAAACTCCAGAGTATGTGCATTCTGAAAGGTATCTCAAACACGTTCCCAAGCAAACGGGAATGCATGAGCCTGGAGTGGGGCTACCACCGGTGCCTGAGGTGGTGCCTGTTGCACTACTGCTAATGCTGAATTTATCACCTGGGCTATAATGGCGGTAACTTCAGTAGCGGTCATAGAATCCTGAACTGGTGCAGGCTGAGACTCGGGATAGGCATCCCTGGGAACTCGCTGTGCATGTCGAGGAGGCCTCTGAAATGATAGAGGAGTTTTGTAAGTCTACAGTTAATATCTCAAAATAGCTGAAGAACGTAAGATACACAAAAGAGTACAACAATCCTAAAATATAGGGTTCTATATCAAAGGAAACTACGCAAAAATATAACAAGTCGTACAGATCCTAAGGACTCTAGAACCTGATGCTCAAATACCACTTGTGACACCCTAACTAATTAAACACCTAGTAGCTACTCCTTTATTTAAATTAATAAAAAATGTCAAGTTGGTTCAGTTCATAGCATCACTATCAAATACATTTAATTAATTACTAACCATCTAATATTTAAAATAGTGAAGTGTCAAATTTTAATATTTAATTTAACCATTAACTAAATAATTTAAATCATCATCCAATAATCACATGAACAATCTCATAAGGTAATCAATGGAATGAAATAACTGATGTCGGGAGTAAACTCTCCAACAATAGTAGCAATGTAAATAAACCCAATATAAATGTCTAAATGAATAATTGATTCCCAAGACTTAAATAAAATGAAGGTCTAAAACACCTGTCTTTGAATAAGAGTGGGCAACAGGCCCTAACTGGAATAAATGACTCCGAAAGAAGAAAGGATAGATGTGGAGGCATCTAGTAACGAGATCATGTAACTTCCACAGCAGCTACATCACGTCAATGGAATGGAACTCCAATGCTTGGCGTCCCTGTGGCTGGGCACCTAAAATATTTTTACAAAAAAATAAATTTGGAAGCAAACAAGTTAGAGCCCGAGGTGAAAACAATTTCAAATATATAAAGTGTTTAACTGCATTAAACAGTAAATTTTATACACATGTTAGTTACATTCTCTCACATGAGTTCCTCACCTCTTAACTAATGTGCACGCCTAACGTATACCCTTAACCCATCCTAGTTATGCCACTAATTAACTAGTCCGTACTAACTCCTGTCTTCATATTTTAATATAGTAATTCTATTCATATTACCCAAATATACCCTACGTAAGTCTTATTTTTACATTAATCAAATTGCTTATCTCAAGTATTATATGAATTCTCACATTGTTAACCCATTTAAATATCTTAGTTATTCGCATCTACCAAGCAACCGTGAACCAGTCACAAGTACATATATAAATCTCAGTACATATATACATATATAGCACCCCTAGGTTAAGCTACAGTGTACACATACTCTGCTATCGAATCCCGGTACATCACGTACATAAGGATCACGCGTTCCAAATTGCTTAGGAACCGTTTGAATAAAAGTCACACATATTGGAGGTGAACATAGTTCACATACCCATGTGTCATGCACATACCTACACTCCCATGGTCAGCTAACTTATCAACTCACGAATAAGTCATTCACAGTCCTATGTCCTTAAGGTACCAATCTAAATCCCCCCTAAGGCACATAAAGATAAGATGGTCCTTTTTCCAAAAATCAACCTCCCGTGATAGCAAGCATGTTAGGTATGTCATACACACAATAATCCATATACCAAGCATTCACACAACTTAGATAATCATCATATTACTATAGGTATTTTCCATCCCTATACCATAAGTCTTATACGTACTTTAATATCATCCCCTTTATTTCACGTAATACGTTTAGTATATAACTCTCTCATCGTATAATTTCGAGTACTTAAACCTGGTCCAAAAGATTACTAAGTCACCCACTTGTCCCTAAGGTTAATTCAGTAATTTAAGTTCCCTATTTATGCCTCTAACCTTAAGTTATAACTTATATAAATTGAATTCATTTTCTCTCAACTTCCAATAGCAACTCACTCGTCGGACACTCGTAAGTTTGGCACTAAGTCCCAAATCAATTCTAATAAGTTTCGGGCTTCAAATACACCCCTCCTGGTCTTCCCTAAGTCTCAATATGTTCGCATAGTCCTCACCAATAACTTTCAAGAGCCGAAATCAATTAAATCTTTAAAGGGAAAAATATCACAAGTGCAGGGGGAGTTGATCGATCGACTCAAGAATGTCGATCGATCGACCTATCAATGTCGATCGAGCGAGCGAGAAGTTACAACCCATATTTTTTTACATTTTTGGCATGGTTTAATCTCCAATTTTCATTACATGATGACATATTCTAAAGTAAACGTATTGGATGGTATAACAACCTAAATACATGATTCCTAACGTTCCAAAATTCTTAAATTATCATGAATCACCCCTTTTATTGAATTAAATCATCTAGTTTTCATAAAAAGCTTACTTCTATAATTTCTTCGAGAACCTCAAATAACTCAACATAAATGCATAATTATCTATGCATGGATTAAGATTTCGTGACTGATGTATTTCCAGAATTGAGTCTACATACATATCCTACCCAAATTAATATTCTAGTCTCTAATTTCACAAATTTAAATATTATCAAGGTTATTCTCAATTCCTAACTATCATGGGTAATATATACATTGATTATTGCAAGTTAAATCACTTGCCTAGAAATAAAGATTATGGTTCTTTGAAGATGATGATATGGAAGTGATCCTCTCTTCCCGATCTACCCGGTGGTGGTAACGGTGGTGCAAAAGCCTCTAAGTGGTGGTTCTCCTTTGGGAACTTCCTTCTCTTCCTTTCTAATGGATGTTTGTGATTTTTTTTTTTGAAAACTCCAGGAGACCTAATTATTGGCTGATATATTTACTCTAAAATAGTGGGTTACTATTCCTCAAAAAGTCAAAATGACTAAAATACCATCCCGGGTTGTTGGTTAGGCCTAAAATGCCCCGGGACCCAAACTAAACCCCCGGCTAGTGTTTTCTGATTATCTCGACCCTTTCGAACACGTTGGCGCACTTAAAATGACCATACAGATGATATAAAAATAATTTACTTTTAAATTCATTAAATCGATTCCTAACACGACTAACACGTGCGTCCCAACTTAATTTTTAAAATTGTCGTATTTATAACTCGCGATAATTTTAATAAATTCAATGATGATTAATTAGAGTATTCACTAAGTAATATTCAACATTATTATCATAATCAAATATTAAGTCTTGTCTCGCTACTATTTAAATCCGAATTTATTTTCAATTAATTATCCCATATAATTTAATTAATCCCATTAAATAAAATCAATAAAAATTCGGGGTATTACAATCATGTTCGTTGTTTCAGTGCAGAGTGTATATTCTTCTTGTGATGTCTCACTTGAAATAAGGTTGAGCTCGCGGTGCTATTTGGTGAAGTAGACTTCAGAGAGTACAGTTGTCTAGTTATATTGGATTCCGGTGCGTAGGGACTCATATTGATGAAATTCAAGGGATGTAGGATTGCCATGGAGTGGCAAGATTTAGATCATTATTAATATTTAGCGCTAAGGGCTTTGTAATAGTGCAAGCACAAAAATAATGTGACTCCTTTAGATACACGGAAGTCAACGATAGACTTGTGAGTATAGGGTCAAGGTTTTAGAGTCCTGGGGATATGCTTTGGATTCTGCAAGGCATAATTCTTGATAAAATACAGGAAGTGGGAAGACGTCATTGGATTCAAGTTCATCGGAGATAATGATAATTAGTGAACATGTGGAGAAAATACGTTGAGCAGGGAGTCACTAAGAGATAGGGCCAGTGGATCCGGGAAGTGTTGCGAAAGAAACACTGCGAAGTTTTGCACCACAAGTTAATAGGTGGGGTAATATCGAGAAGAATTGTATAGTAATTGGTAGGGTCATCAAAAAAATCTGGGGATTATAACCACGTCAAGAATGCAGGAGCTGAACATAAGATAAATATGGTGACGAATGTGATGATCGGAGGTTTGTACAAAGATGAACGAGATATAGGGTGTATGGGCACCCTGGGAGGAGCCAGAGTCTCTACTGCGTAGTTACTTAGCAAATTCGGGGAGAAGACGCAAAGTCTACGAATTTAGGTATATCTCGAAGGAATAGGAATAAGATGGTCCACAGATTATGAAATGTTGAGCATGGGTATGTTTGGAAGTGACATTGAGTGCATCAGAACATATGGTTTGTTACCACTAGGATTCGCGAGTGAGGCAAATATTAGTGGATGTGTTGGCTGAAATAGCCATAGTGTATATATTTAAGTACCATGGGATAGCAGGGTTATTTGGTGTTAACCACAAGAGAGTGGAAGGTAAACTAAGAGGAAGGTTGCATTATACGAGAGATTTTAACTTTCGAGAATTATGGGGGTAGCGTGGATGTTTTTTTTCCAAGTTTTAACTATGTAGCTATAGTTTGGGGCTATAGTGGATAGTCATGGTAAGACTGGGTGTTCGCGGTACCAGGGAATGAATTATCGTTGCTAGGTTTCACCTAACATAGGGTCTAGCTTATATATACGGTTATGTATGTTAAAATGTTTTGCATATTAATGTATTAATATTGTTAATTGAAATCTCAGGGAGTAAGGACATTTCTTATGTGATTTAGGGTGGTTGGATTCATTGTCAAGCGGGGAGATATAGCTCGGGATTTATTTTCGCGCAAGGAAACTGTTGATAGTAAGGACGTGGTAGTGTATTTTGTCCTTTTTAGCACAAGAGTGGATACGTATACTTTTATGCCGAGAGAAGGGTTTTTGGGATGTTATGACTGTGGGATTGAAGTTATATTACGGTTTAAGGGATAGTAAAAGTAGAGTTTCATTTCGTGCAGTTAAATAAGAGTATAGGGTGTATGGGCACTCTGGTTTATTACATTCGCTTAGGAATTATATGTAGCAAAGCTAAGGGTAAGTGATTAAAGAGCTAGTTGAGACTGGGAGCACTAGTCTTATCCGAATTTCGAGGACGAAATTCCATTGTAAGGGGGGAAGTACGTAACACCCCGTAAATTCAAGGATCTTTAATTTAATAATATTTTGCGAGAGAAATAATTTATTTTATTGGGAGGAATTAAATTCATGATTTGGGATAATTTTTAATTTGAGGGATTTATTAACATGGCGGATGGAGGATTAATTATTTGGACTATTTTTGTGTCGCATTTTGAGGTCAAAAATTTGAAGAATGTTATAAATTAATTTGGATGGAAATTTAGAGTGTACGGTTGAGTCCGAATGGGTCGAAATAGTTGGAAGTGAGGGGCCATATGTATAATATGGGTTTTGGGACCTTTCTAGACACATTTGAGCTCCCAAATAAATGTTTGGGCCCTTTTTAGAAGGCCCATAAGCCCAAAAATAGGATTTAGGTTAAAAACCCTAATTGTGAGAGGGTGTGGAAACTTTAATTCATTTTTAGAAGACTAAATTGAGGAGAGCCAAAGAAGAGAGAAACTAGAGGAGATTTTAGGAGATTAATCCAAGAACAAGATTGGAGACTCTTCAATCAACCTATCATCTTCATCAAAGAATATGATTCTACAAACCCTAAGGCAAGTGCTTTAACTTGCATTTGATTAATTGCATTTTCCTACTCATATTATAGAAGGTGTCGATTGAATAATATGTTAGGGTTAGTTCTATATTTGAATTTGGGGATTTCATGATTATGATTTAAAAATCTGTGGAGATGATAAGAATATGTGGATTTTGGTTCCCCAAAATTGTGTAGATGATTTAGTTAGATTAAAAAAATCAAATGGGTGGATTTCGGATGAATCTTAGAAGGTTTTGGGGGTATAATATGTACAGAATTAAAGGTTTTAAAGATTTAATGGCAGACTGGTTTTTCTGGGCAATGAAAGAGGAGAGAGAACATCAGGGTCATTCGAACGACATGGCTGGTTGCTTGAACGACCTGATTGATTCTGACAGATTTCTCCCCTCCCCTGATTCAGGCCTGATTGTTAATTTGTGATGAATGTTTCTATTTTGGATGAATCAGAATTTTGAGATCTATAAGTTAGGGTTTGAATTTGTAGAAATTACCCATGGATTAGTAGAGGATAAATCCAAAAATAGATCTAAGGTTTAATTTGTGTAATTGTGAACCTTTCACTTTAAGTAGGAAAACTTATTTGATAGAAATTGTATGATTCTTTGGGGATGTTAATTTTCGGGTCGAGCGAGTGAGTCAGGGCATATTGGTTGAGAGACGACAAGATAATTAATTAATATATGATGTGACACCCCGCCTAATTAACCCCGGGTGATCAGTCCTAAATTAAGTTAGAACAGGTTTCTCAGTTGGATCATCCTTAGCATCACTGTCGTCTTTTTAATTACTAACCACCTAAGTAAGAAAAAGTAGACCGGTACCAAGTTTTATCTTTCATTAACTTAAGTGAAAACTCATGCGGAAATTAAAATAACACATTTAATCACAATTAATTAAAACAACCATACACATTTAAATGACTAACTGAATAAACCATCGGCCCAATAATCCAACAATTATAAAATAAAGACAAGTAATCAATCTCAAAAATTTTGACAGAAACTAAATGAACTGTGAGCGACATGCTCGAAATAACTGATAGGAGCCTCTACACTAGAATGAAAGAATGAGGCGTCTATCAAAACTCCCGCAACATCCACATATGCTGCAACAACGGATTTCCTGAAACAGAGTCAAGCCTGGCGGCCTTGTGGCTGGACACCTAAAAGGTTTTTAAAAAAAATTATAGCAAGGGTTAGTACCCAAAAACATTTGAAAAACATTTAACAAATGATTAACTTGCAGTAATAAATAAATATGCATGCTCTCCATATTTTAGTTAGTGTCGCACTCCCTTGAGGACATCCTCACCCCTCCTCTAATGTGCACTACTAACGCCTTAAATAAATTCACTAGTTTTTCATCTTATGACTAGCTAAATTATAAAGCCCTTTGCAAACACCCTTCTCTAACCGAGTATACCTTAATTATGATTTTTAAGTTATTATCGTCACCAACTTAATTAAATCATTTCCCTTTTTAAATTTCCTATCACTTCCACATCCGTTATACATATAATACAACTCATGCTTTGTATTAATTAGCCCGTATATAATTATTTACCTAATTATATACTCAGTCACATTACAGTATTCACAAACATACTAATATAACATTTAATAATAGTATTTTTCCTCGAGTAAAGTCTCACCGGGTAAAATTCCTCTAAAGTGCTATCCCACTAGGTATATTCACCTGACCTAGTTATCCCAAGTCAGAATGTCTCCCTAACTTGGTTAATACATATATATTGGAGGCGGTCATATTCCTTCCCTGAAAGTGAGATGCCCCTCACCCATATAACGGACGCTATGAGCTGGGATTATACTCGCCTTAGTCCTAAAGCTAGGGGATTCATCCACTACGCGCAACCTCCCCCTTTAGCACTAGAGAATATAATAATAATATCTATCACTGATATTAAAGCACACCCCATATATATATATATATATGTATACTATCGCACACCGTATATATATATCCCGGCTATACCGTGTACTAAGTCCGTAACGCAAGCCTATTCCATTTTATAATGAGTTTGTGGCCCAACTCGAATTATTAATAAATTTACACATTAATTTCTTTTGGTATCCCCCTAACCAATATATCCGGACTTACTTTCGTGGCCCGAATTAACATCACCCGAGTCTCAATCCCCGACTCTAAATTATTTAGGCTTTACCTAAATAAAATTTATATCTCAGTATTTCTCAACCGTTATTCCCGGACTTGTTCACTATATCCATATTTAATCATTTTGAACAAACTTTCCAAAATTCAACCTTAGTGTGTCACACCTAATTTCCCCAAATCCCAACCTTAGTGTGTCACACTAAGCCGCCTTCAAATTTTAATTAATTTTATTCACTATTAATTAGATTTTAAATCCTTGTGTTAATTACTACAAATTAAGGCATGGAAGAAATTTTTATTAAATTTCCTTATATATTACAAGCTAGGCGAACTGTCAAAATTTTCGGACCATCGATCGATCGATGGTTCCCCTTCGATCGATCGATCGAGCAGGTCCTCGTCTTCCCCGAGTTGGCTGTTTCAGCCAAGGACGCACACCTCCAAACCCTAGTTTCTTCTACACTGAAAACTAAGCTTTCCCCTCTACAATAAACGTCAAATACCTCATGTGGAACCTCTACAAAGTCCAACAACATCAATAATTTCACTTTTTCTACTGTTATCACAGATTGGGGTAAAATTTCATTCAGTCTTTAACCCATTTAAACATCAATTTCTTATCATCAAATTCGTCTCAAATTCGTCTTGTTTACGCATCTTACCAGATATAAAGACGCAACCCAGATTATATATGATCTTCTAATCCATTTATAAATCATATTCATGATTTACAAAACCCCATGTTTATCCCCCTTTAAATCCCAAAACGAATTTCTTTGCTTACATACATCACATGAATATGAATTGAAATACACTTTACATGCTACAGCAATTTAACCACTTGCCTTAAGGTTCGTAGAGTCTGAATTTGGAACCGTGAGTGCTGAAGGTTGAAGATGACTCCTTTATGCTCTCCTGTGATCCCCAAATTTGGCTTTGGCTGCTGTTAGGGTTTCCTAATCCTCTAAGTCCTTTATCTAATTAATTCAGTGTTCCCTTGTTTCTTTTATTTGATTAATTAACCTTAATCCCGTTTTTTCCCTAATGGGCCAAGCCCGAGTGACCCAAATACCCCCGTGTGGGCCCGGCTATGCCTAAAAATGTCCCGTGACCCGTTTACTACCCCCGGGTACACTTTTCTGACTATATCAGCCCATCCGGACTCAACCGTACACTCAGAATTGGCATTCAAATTAATTTCTAAAAAGTCCTTATTTCACACCCAAATTAGTCTATACCGACCCCCGAGTGAAATAAGTACATATCCCGTCATTAATATCCGAAATGACGTAAATACAATATTACTATTCACTTAATAAATAAGTTTTCCTCAAATATTAACCATTCACTTCCCGATTTATTTAAATAAAATTACCATAATTAATTCAATTAAAATTACGACTCACAAGTAATTTTCAATTCCCGAATTAATTAAATATTTAATGCATGAAAATACGGGGTGTTACATACTCTCCCCTTACAAAGTAATTTCATCCCCGAAATTAGGTCGTACCTATGTTGAAAAGCTCTGGATATTGCTCCCGCATATCCTCCTCCCGCTCCCAGGTAGACTCGTCAACGTTGTGATGACCCCACTGTACTCTAACTACTGTAACAACCTTGGACCGTAACTTCCGTTCGCTACGATCCAAAATAGCCACCGGTCTCTCCTCATATGAGATGTCTGGCTGTAAATCAATCTCCTCGAGTGGAATGTGCCAGAAAGCCCTCTCGCTCCTGCGATATTTCTTCAGCGATGCTACATGGAACACGTCGTGTATCCGCTGAAGGTGCTCCGGTAATCCCATCCTATAGTCTATAGGTCCCACCCTCTCGATAATAGGGAAAGGTACCGCGTACCTCGGTGCTAACTTACCCTTCTTGTCGAACCTCATCACCCCTTTCATAGGGGACACCCGAACAAATACCTGATCCCCAACCTATAACTCCACATGTCTCCGTGAAGCATCAGTGTAACTTTTCTGCCTATCCTGAGCTATCCGAATCCTCCCTCGGATCATCTCTATCTTGGCAGATGTCTTATGAACAATCTTCGGCCCCAATAGTTTGTTATCCCCCACCTCTAACCAACAAGTGGGTAAACGACAAGGTCTCCCGTATAGTGCCTCGAATGGTGCCATGCCGATCGTGAATTGGTAAGAGTTGTTATACGCAAACTCTACTAGAGGAAGATATTTCTCCCAACCTCCCCCAAAGTCTAATATGCACATTCTGAGCATATCTTCCAGCATCTGATTGACTCTCTCAGTTTGTCCGTCAGTCTGTGGGTGATAGGTTGTACTCAAACGTAACTCCATTCACATGGCCTCCTGAAAACTCTGCCAAAAGTGGGCCACAAAGATCTTGTCCCTATCCAACACAATATTTATCAGTACCCCGTGTAGCTTAACAATCTCTGCTATGAATAGTTGCGCATAACGCATCGTCTCAAAGTCTGTGTGAACCGGAAGGAAGTGGGCCACTTTGGTCAACCGATCCACAATGACCCATATGGAATCGTGACCCTTCTGCGATGTCGGTAACCCTATAATGAATTCCATGGAGATGCTCTCCCACTTCCACACGAGAATTTCAACTGGTTGTAGCATCCCTGATGGTCTCTGATGGTCAACTTTCACAAGCTGACACGTGGCACATTTCGAAACAAACTCTGTTATGTCCCTTTTATTCCTGCCCACCAATACTGCCTCCTCATATCCTGATACATCTTATCCCCACCGGGATGTATCGTGAATCTCGACCCATGAGACTCTGTCATAACAGCGTGTCTCAACTCCTCATCCTCTGGCACAATCAACCTCCCATTAAGGCGTAAGCCTCCCTCCGAGCTGATCGAGTAACCCTCTGCTCCCTCAGCTAGAAACTATCTCACCCTATCCTGGCATGTCTGATCCTCTGCCTGAGCCCTCACAACCCGCATAATGATCTCAGGTGTGATGGATAATGCTGACATGCAAGCCTTGGCTACATCATCCTCATATCAAAGTTCTCTCCACTTCGCTTTCCAGACTTCTGATATTTCTCCAGTCGGTCTCCGACTTAATGTATCTGCTACCACATTAGCCTTTCCAGGATGATAATGAATATCAAACTGGTAGTCTTTCACGAATTCTAGCCATCGCCTCAGCCTCATATTTAGATCCTTCTGAGTGAAGAGATACTGAAGTGATTTATGATCTGTGAATAACGTGAACTTCTCCCCTAGAAGATAATGTCTCCATATCCTCAACGCAAAAACAACCGCTGCTAACTCCAGGTCGTGAGTGGGGTAATTCCTCTCATGGAGATTTAGCTTCCTGGATGCATAAGCTATAGCCCTTTCCTCTTGCTGAAGCACACCCCCAAGTCCCTCTAAGGATGCGTCAGTGTAAACGCGATACTCTAATCCTCCTTTCAGTAATGCAAGAACGGGTGCAGATGTCAACTTGTCCTTTAACTCATCGAAAGCTAATTGATAATGATCACTCCAAGTGAAAGGTAACCCTTTTTGGGTCATATTCATTAAAGGGCCCGCAATCTTTGAGAATCCTTTGATGAACCGCCTATAATAACCGGCCAATCCTAGAAAACTGTGCACTTCAGTTGGTGTCGTGGGCTGCCCCCACTCCCTCACCGCCGATACTTTACTCGGATTCACCGCAATACCCCGGTCTGACACCACGTGGCCAAGAAACTAAACCTCCCATAGCCAAAATCCACACTTATCGAATTTGTCATAGAGATGGTGATCCCGCAATGTCTATAAAACTATACGCAGATGCTCTTCATGCTCCTCCTCGGTGCGCGAGTAGATCAGGATGTCATCAATGAACATAATGACAAACTGATCAAGAAACTCCATGGAAACTCTGTTCATGAGGTCCATGAATACTGCTGGTGCATTTGTGAGCCCGAATGGCATCACCCTGAGCTCATAAGATCCATACCACGACAGGAAAGCGGTCTTAGGAACATCCTCCTCTCAGATACGTAGTTGATGATACCCTGACCTCAAGTCGACCTTAGAGAAGTAAGACGTCCATCTCAACTGGTCAAATAGATCATCAATCCTAGGCAACGGATACTTATTTCATATTGTGGCCTTATTCATCTCTCTATAGTCCACGCATAACCATAGTGAGCCATCTCGCTTCTTCACAAACAACACCGGTGCACCCCACCGTCCAATGAAACCTTAACCCAGAAGCTGTTAAATCTGCTCTCTCAACTCACGTATCTCTGAAGGGGCCATACGGTATGGGGCCCGAGCAATCGGCCTCATCCCCGGTGCTAAATCAATTACAAATTTGATTTCCCTGCTAGGTGGCAACCCTGGTATCTCATAAAACACATCCTCAAAGTGTCTCACCACTGGGATTGAGTCCAACGGAATAACCACCTCCTGTGAGGTTTCCTCCTCGATGTAATACAAGTGTGTGCGTGACCCTCCCTCAGGTAGTGGCATTGCTATCAAGAACATCTCCTGCCCTGGAATGGAGAACACGATGGTCCTCTCGTAGCAATCCACCGTCGCTCGATAACCTACCAACCAATCCATACCCAAGATGACATCGTACCCCTCCATATCTAACACTAAGAGGTTCGCTGCTAAACTAAGTCTTCCAATTAAAATGTCCACACCCCGACAAATCGAGTGAATCATAGCCCCGCTGCCTACTGGCGACTCTACACACATCCGAAGACTACCCGCGGTCTCTAGTAGTCCGGCCCGTTTAGCAAAATTAAATTTAATGAATGAATGCGATGCTCCCGTATCAAAAAGAATGCTACCCTCATAACCATAAATGAGAAACATACCCTTAACTGCTGGTAGTGCTTGCTGCGCTGGGGGATTGGGAACATCTCGGACGTTATACACACGCCCGTAATGCATCTATCCCTACTGCACTGGGGCGGGTGCTACTGCTACTGCTGCTGGTAGCATCTGCCCCCGTTGCCCCTCTTGGGCCTCCTACTGTTGACCTCTTCCCCTTTGTGGGCACTCCCTCTTGAAATGTCCTGGCTGGCTACAGACAAAATAGATTTTCTAACCATCCCCCTGTCGTTGGCCCTATTATCCCTAACGCGGCTGGCCCTGGCCCTGCTGGCCTCCCCCATTGTTCCCTTGGCCCTGACGGCCCTAAGGAACCTGCTGCTACTAATTCGGGCCCGGTTGTCCCTGCCTGAACCCCTGTCCTCCCGGTCGGAACCCACCAGGCTTAAACTTCTTAGCCTGATTCCCTTGTTGACTGCCCGCTTGCTGCTGAGTACCACTTGTGTCACCACTAGTAACTGCCTTGCCCTGTTGGCTCGGCTCCCCTGTTCTCTTGTTCCCCTTCGCATGGAAGCGATGATCCTGGAAATGTATAAGTGCGGCATTAACGACATATGTATACGTCACCAATGACGAATTCCCAATCAAATGTTACCTGATCCGCCAGGCTAAGCCATCCATAAATATCGATTTCTTCCGCTCCTCATCGCTCACCTCATTTGGCACAAAGTTTGCCAACCAGGTGAACTCTTCCTCGTAGTTTGCCACTAATCGCTCAACCTGAACTAAATCACTGAATTTCTTTCTCATCTCAGTCTCTACTGCTGGTGGAAAGTATTTGCGATCGAACTGCACCCAGAACTCTGCTATTGTCATCAAATCTCGCTCCTCGGCGGTGGTAACTGACTCCCACCACTGTAAGGCTTCCCCCGACAGAAGAAAGGTAGCAAGCATCTGTTTTTGTACCTCGGTACACTCCAGCATGCACAGATAGTGTTGAATGTTCTTCTTCCAGTCATAAGCCTCTACTACATCTGTGTTACCTCGAAACTCAGGTGGGTGACCCTTCTAAAAGGTCTCCCTAACTCTCTGCCAAGATGGTGGTCCCACTGGAGCCTGAACTGCTGGCGCCAGTGGAGGCGGTGTCTGGGGCTGTGGAAAGTGAGCTGCCATAGCTCGCATTGCTGTCTCGACCGCCTGGGCCACTATCACTGCCACCTGAGTAGTGGAAATCAACTTGGGTGGGGGTGGGGGGTGGCGGTACCTGTGGCTCCTGGTGAGCCTCCCTGACCTCATCCCTAGCCTCAGCCCTCTCCGCTCTCAGTCTCCTCGGTGGCGTCTGAAATAGATTGAATCGTATAAGTACACAATTTACACAAAAATATTCACAGCAAAAATACGATATCTCACAAGCGAAAAATGAATCAACAGTCCAAATAATAGGGCTCTATAACAACCGAGTGCTACGCTGAAATGTAGAAAGACGCACAGATCCTAAGGACACTAGAACCTGATGCTCTGATACCATCTGTGACACCCCGCCTAATTAACCCCGGGTGATCAGTCCTAAATTAAGTTAGAACAGGTTTCTCAGTTGGATCATCCTTATCATCACTGTCGTCTTTTTAATTACTAACCACCTAAGTGAGAAAAATTAGACCGGTGCCTAGTTTTATCTCTCATTAACTCAAATGAAAACTCATGCGAAAATTAAAATAACACATTTAATCACAATTAATTAAAACAAGCATACACATTTAAATTACTAACCGAATAAATTATCGGCCCAATAATCCAACAATTATAAAATAAAGACAAGTAATCAATCTCAACAAGTCTAACAGAAACTAAATGAACTGTGAGCGACATGCTCGAAATAACTGATAGGAGTCTCTACACTAGAATGAAAGAATGAGGCGTCTATCAAAACTCCCGCAACATCCACATTAGGGGTGGCCGTGGGCCGGGCCTGGGCAGGCCCGGTCGGGCTCGGGCCGGGCTTGAAAAATTAAGTGTTATCCCAAGCCCGCTCGGGCCTAGATCGGGCCTTATTATGTAATCCCAAGCCCGCCCAGATTTCAAAGCTCTTTACCCAGGCCCGCCCGATCGGGCCCTATTATGTTAATTAAAAGATTTTTTTTTAAATTAAAATACCTATTTTTTTATTTAAAGACCAATTTTTTTTAATTAAAAATCTGTTTTAAACTCCATATATTACAAAGTCCATTTATAAAGTTTCTCACTTTACATGAAAAGACTTGGTATACGTTTTTATATTTATAGAAGTCCCCCACCCACACACACACACACACACACACACACACATATATATATATATATATATATATATATATATATATATATATATATATATATATATATATATATATATTTCGGGCCTCGGGCCTCATCGGGCTTAAGAACTCATGCCCAAGCCCGCCCGAAAAAAAATCGGGCCTATAAAATTTTGCCAAGCCCGCTTTGCGGGCCTATTTACCTTACCCAAGCCCTATTTTTTTATTGGGCGGGTTGGGCGGGCTTAGCGGGCCTCGGGCCTATGGCCACCCCTAATCCATATATGCTGCAGCAACGGATTTCCTGAAACAGAGTCAAGCCTGGCGGCCCTACGGCTGGACAACTAAAAGGTTTTTAAAAAAATTTATAGCAAGGGTTAGTACCCAAAAACATTTGAAAAACATTTAACAAATGATTAACTTGCAGTAATAAATAAATATGCATTCTCTCTATATTTTAGTTAGTGTCGAACACCCTTGAGGACATCCTCACCCCTCCTCTAATGTGCACTACTAACGCCTTAAATAAATTCACTAGTTTTTAATCTTATGACTAGATAAATTATAAAGCCATTTGCAAACACCCTTCTCTAACCGAGTATACCTTAATTATGATTTTTAAGTTATTATCGTCGCCAACTTAATTAAATCATTTCCCTTTTTAAATTTCCTATCACTTCCACATCCGTTATACATATAATACAACTCATGCTTTGTATTAATTAGCCCGTATATAATTATTTACCTAATTATATACTCAGTCACATTACAGTATTCACAAACATACTAATGTAACATTTAATAATAGTATTTTTCCTCAAGTAAAGTCTCACCGGGTAAAATTCCTCTAAAGTGCTATCCCACTAGGTATATTCACCTGACCTAGTTATCCCAAGTCAGAATTTCTCCCTAACTTGGTTAATACATATTTATTGGAGGCGGTCATATTCCTTCCCTGAAAGTGAGATGCCCCTCACCCATATAACGGACGTTATGACCTGGTATTATACTCGCTCTACTCCTCAAGCTAGGGGATTCATCCACTACGCGCAACCTCCCCCTTTTCGCACTAGAGAATATAATAATAATATCTATCACTGATATTAAAGCACACACCATATATATATATATATATCCCGGCTATACCATGTACTAAGTCGTAACACCAGCCTATTCCATTTTATAATGAGATTGGGGCCCAACTCGAATTATTAATAAATTACACATTAATTTCTTTTGGTATCGCCCTAACCAATATATCCGGACTTACTTTCATGGCCCGAATTAACATCACCCGAGTCTCAATCCCCGACTCTAAATTATTTAGCCTTTACCTAAATAAAATTTATATCTCGGTATTTCTCAACCGTTATTCCCGGACTTGTTCACTACATCCATATTTAATCATTTCGAACAAACTTTCCAAAATTCAACCTTAGTGTATCACACCTAATTTCCCCAAATCCCAACAAATTTTTAAATTAAGATGTCACACTAAGACGCCTTCAAATTCTAATTAATTTTATTCACTATTAATTAGATTTTAAATCCTTGTGTTAATTACTACAAATTAAGGCATGGAAGAAATTTTTATTAAATTTCCTTATTTATTACAAGCTAGGCAAACTGTCAAAATTTCCGAACCATCGATCGATCGATGGTCCCCCTTCAATCGATCGATCGAGCAGGTCCTCGTCTTCCCCGAGTTGGCTGTTTCAGCCATGGACGCCCACCTCCAAACCCTAGTTTCTTCTACACTGAAAACTAAGCTCTCCCCTCTACAATAAATGTCAAATACCTCATGTGGAACCTCTACAAAGTCCAACAACATCAATAATTTCACTTTTTCTACTGTTATCACAGATTGGGGTAAAATTTCATTCAGTCTTTAACCCATTAAAACATCAATTTCTTATCATCAAATTCGTCTCAAATTCGTCCCGTTTACGCATCTTACCAGATA
Source organism: Sambucus nigra (assembly GCA_949130495.1). Classification (NCBI taxonomy): domain Eukaryota; kingdom Viridiplantae; phylum Streptophyta; class Magnoliopsida; order Dipsacales; family Adoxaceae; genus Sambucus; species Sambucus nigra. Next base: position 211,399,212 of record OX422213.1, on the reverse strand, counting down.
TAAAGACATAACCCAGATTATATATGATCTTCTAATCCATTTATAAATCAGATTCATGATTTACAAAACCCCATGTTTATCCCCCTTTAAATCCCAAAACGAATTTCTTTGATTACACACATCACATGAATATGAATTGAAATACACTTTACATGCTACAGCAAGTTAACCACTTGCCTTAAGGTTCGTAGAGTCTGAATTTGGAACCGTGAATGCTCAAGGTTGAAGATGACTCCTTTATGCTCACCTGTGATCCCCAAATTTGGCTTTGGCTGCTGTTAGGGTTTCCTAATCCTCTAAGTCCTTTCTCTAATTAATTCAGTCGTTCCCTTGTTTCTTTTATTTTATTAATTAACCTTAATCCCGTTTTTTTGCCTAATGGGCCAAGCCCGAGTGACCCAAATACCCCCGTGTGGGCCCGGCTATGCCTAAAAACATCTCGTGACCCGTTTACTACCCCCGAGTACACTTTTTCGACTATATCGGCCCATTCGGACTCTACCGTACACTCTGAATTGGCATCCGAATTAATTTCTAAAAAGTCCTTATTTCACACCCAAATTAGTCTATATCGACTCCCAGCTGAAATAAGTACATATCCCGTTATTAATATCTGAAATGATGTAAATACAATATTACTATTCACTTAGTAAATAAGTTTTCCTCAAATATTAACCATTCACTTCCCGATTAATATTTAAATAAAATTACCATAATTAATTCAATTAAAATTACGACTCACGAGTAATTTTCAATTCCCGAATTAATTAAATATTTAATTCATGAAAATACAGGGTGTTACATATGATTAATTCAATTGAGTTGGGATGTGGACTGGGGCGAAATTAGGACTAGTGCTACAAGCATTTAGGCACGGATTTGGTCGAGTTAATTTATTATAAGGTTATATAATAAATTAAGGAATATTCGAATACAAAACGGGTGTTAACCATAATATGTGGGATTGAGGAATAAGTTCTAAATGATGAGACTTTGGGATGACAATACAAGTCCGGGTAATTTAGTGGCATGACACAACTTGAGTAATAAATAAATAATTGCGTGAAATTATTTAAATATCATGTATGTAGATAGACTTAGAAAGGTTAGGCTAGTGTTACAGATTTAGTACACGGGTAGCCTAGATTTGATATATGTAAATAAGGTGATGTGTAGTGTATATATATATATATATGATTTATAAATATTTATCTTATAATATTTATAGGAAAGCATATATATTCTAGTGGTATCATGGGAGGTTCCGTGATGTGGGTGGAACCCCTGGCTTGAGAATGCAGGGCGAGTATAGTCCCCAGGTCATAGCGTTCGAGTTCAGGAGTGAGACATATGTGTCGGATTCGATCTCACTAACGTGGGAAACTATGGTCGCCTCCACAGCGTTTGCTACATTTTTCTGATGGCGGGAGCTAATCGTGTCAGTATTCCAAGTGGATGAGTATACCCGGGTATGATAGCATTTAGAGAACACCCCATGAGTGCCTACTCGAGGAAATAGTTATATATCTACGACGTGTATGTGTAAAATTTGTAGTATGATAGTACGTATATAAGGTACATGTATATACGGGTGAATACATGATGAGAATTGCATAAATTATATAACTCGTGAGAATGTTATATGGTATCAATTAAGAAATGATTTAAATAAGTTAGTGTGATTAATAACTTATAACTCGTATACTAAATTCACTCGGGATAAAGTAATGGGAAAAGTATAACGTATATATATATATATATATATATATATATATATATATATATATATATATATATATATATATATGACATGACTAGTTCGGGGTAGATATCTAGATGGGTCATGTATAGGTACGTTAGGCATGCACATTAGTCGAGGGGTGAGGTGTCCTCCAGAGAGTGCGCGGCACTAACTTAAATATGAAGAGTATTCATGCATTTTAATTTATTGCAATTAAATTCACTTGCTAAATATTTTCAAAATATTTTGTGTTCTAACCCTTGCTATAAAATATTTTCAAAACCTTTTAAGTGTCCAGCAATAGGGATGCCAGAATTATTATATTCCAGGGTTACGCAGCTATGGCATATGTGGATATTGTAGGACTTTGACTTAGCCGCTTCAGTCATTTCATTCCCAAAGTAGGATTCCGTCAGTAATCCACTTGGGCATGACTCCCTTATTGTTCCATTTTATTTTAATTAGATGATGTATTTTGTTATTCCTCTTGAGGTTTATTTTTTGCATTTAATTTATAGCCGGTGGTTGTCTCGGCAAGGATTATATTTATTCCATTTTTGTCTTACTGACTCAGTGCTTTTGTGAGTGGTTAATTATATATTCTTTTGCATGTTGTTAGAGATGTTAAATAAAAAAATAAAATTTGGCACCATGTCTTTTGAATACTAAGTGGTTAATAAGTTTTAAAAACTTTTCGATGGTCATTCTAAGAATGATCCAAATGACATTTTTGTTTAATTTGATATAAGATTGATCACCCGGTATTTTAGTAGGTGGGGTGTCACATCAAGGTATTTTACTTTGACACAATTTTGACAATCTGTCATGACGATCGTGTTAAGATCTTTGACCATGTAACGACCGTGACAAACTATTATCACGGTCGTGTCACGGTCAAAGACTTTGACAATTACTCCGTATTTTTTTGTCAAGGCTTTTTACTGTGACAACTCTTTGCAAGTGAAAAGTGACAAAATTCCTTTTTGGGTGTAGTGATATTTTTCCTGACATCGTAATATGGGTGAATGCTCTGTTTACGAAATTATATGCCCCTCCTTGGTTATATTTTTCGTCCAACAATTGGTACCATATCTTAGCTCATGGGTACTTATTTTGAAAGTATATTTTGGATTTAAAGATCAATAAAATAATGGCATCTCTAAAATTATTTTGAACAAAAATGACCTTCCCGTGTTCATTGATGGATACTATAAATTATGGAAATGTATAATATCCTATATCATTCAATATGTTGATTTTTATCTCTAGAAAATAATTAGTTGTATGAACTCACCACTTTTATCTAGATTAAGTGAGGAAAAACGAAAGGAGGTAAATCAAGAAGAATTGAAAATATGATGTTAATTTTTAGATACACGTGCCTTGGGTATAGTATCTAATTTCACCAAACACAGTGAAGTATGGAACTACATCATGGAGTAATTCGTAGAAGAAAAGGAATTCATGAATTCGAAAGATAAAAACACACCACCACCTCAAGTCGGTTGCTCTAAAACTCCATAGGAAAGTCTCTTATCTGATAGTCCAAAAGAATGTGGTCACTCACAAGACAACACAACATCATCATCCAATTGTACATTAGGTAAAGAGGAGATATGTTAAAAATCAAATATTTGGGAAGTTATATCAAAGGAAGATTGAATAAATGCATATGATGACTTTAATCAACTTTATTATATGTTGGTTACCGGTTACAAAAAAAAAACACTAATTGAATCTCATATAGAAATACAAAATGGAAATAAAGAACTCCATATAGAATAAGAAAACACAATAAAAGAAAACGAAAACTTGACATTAAAAATGATCAACTTCAAAAACAACTCGATTATCTCAACAAAGGAAAAAGTAAGGGCATTCCATGCCTTTAAGTCGAAAATAATTAATTAAGAAAGGAAGTTGATTTACTCAGAAACTCTATTGGAAAATTGAACCAAACTTCCATGCATTTACTTTCTGGGAAACACAAACTATAAAATAAAGCTCCAAATAAAATAATCACATCAAAAGGAGTTAGTCGAAGAATCCAAACTAAAAATCTCAAAGGAAAGAAAGAACCAAATAAAATTAGTCATATTATGAGATGCACATTTTATAAAGACAAAAATTACACATCTAAAACTTGCAAGATTAGATTGGGAAAGAAGATTCATTTTTGCAACACCTATAAACAAAATATCATATTTATGTTTGCTTCAAATTAAGATATCCCCCAAATTATTCTGCATTCTATGGAGTAACTAATTACATCACTAACTTATGCAACCTTATGAGAAAAAGAATTATGAATCATCAAAGAAAATATAATAAGTCTACTACTATTTATCCAACATAAGACAAATGGAGACATGACCCACCAAAACATTATCCCCTTAAACCTTCTAATTATCAAGGAAATAAATGGAGACGAGAGGTTGAAAAAAGAAAACATAAAAAATTCAATTCTTGGTACTAAAATCTTTAGACTTTATAAAATCTACTTTAAATAATTAAACAAATAGTTTTGCCATATATGTCATATGATAAAAAAACTACGCATTCCTATAAATTACTAATCATGATCCCTTTTGACACTGTTTAAAATGATTGAGTTCACTCTCCTCTACCTCGCAAAAAACACTATGGGAAATGATAGTTTTTTAATTGTATGGATAGGTTGTCATCTTATAATTTACACATTTTGGGGAATGTGAAAATCAAGTTGGAAAAAATTTTGGAGTCGTTCACAAGAAATTTATCTCCAAAGAAACAGTCGTACTTTCCTTTCAAACACCTTCTTCCCACGCTCGTAATATTTACTATCCTTATTGTCCATACAACATTCCTCAAGACTCGTGCAGTAAAGACAGTGCGTCATCTTCTACCTTAATCACATCACAAGAAAAGGATTACATCATGAATACTACTATCAAAAATAAAAATGGAAAAGAATTCATTAAAGAAAATGTGAAGGACATTTTTAGAATATTACAAACATTCAAAATATTACAATAATGTCATCTTGTCTTCTTCTTATTTAAAGAAATAGTTGTCTTATTTAGTCACATTAAGCTTGTCTTCGTCACACAATCTTACAATCTTACAAAATGTCATAATGAATCATATTCCTATGCACCGCACATTTATCTAGTAAAAGTAAAAATTGAAACATGCCAACAATAAACCTCAACAATCTATGCATCAGTCGCAAAAAAATAATAATAAATTCGGACAATTTTAGTAGTCTCAAAATTGTCTCTTAAATCAATGGACACTAACCCACCTAAAAATGACTCGCCTGATGTATCTCTACAAAAACTCCTCAAAAACCTCCCAAACTTGTTTTCTATTCCTATTGTACGGACCATATGTGTTGACTTGACTTTGTTAAACCCTCGTTACTTTCTTTATAAAGCTTAAAAGTGTCTTTTGTGCATTCACCACCATTCTCTTCCAAAAATTATCAGACCAACTCTAAAAATTCCTCTTTCTACACACTCACATGGCCTTTTCATCTAAATCTAGCTCAACAAAACTGAACAAAGCCTTTTTCCAACTATTTTGGGTCGGTCACATGAATCCTAATTTTTCATCCCGCTCTTTTCAACACAATATCCTTAATTACACCATGATATCATGTCATTTTTTATAATATCCCATCAAGTCAATTTAAGGGTATCTCTACCCCTTGTGTTACCATCAATACTAACTAAATCACTCTTCCTTACGAGGGCATCCATTAGTCTGCGCTTGACATGTCCAAACTAACTATGCCAATTTTCTCTCAATTTATCTTCTATAGGATCTATATTTACCGTTTTACAAATTTATTCATTTCTAATTTTATCCTTTTAAGTTTTACCACAAATCCATCTTAAAATTTATATTTATGCCACGCTCTTTTTATGTACATTTTGTTTTCAAGTTTCCCAAAACTGTCCCATATAAAGTGAGTATAATGGTCATCTTATAAAAAAAATCCTTTAACTTCAAAGGTATATGTGGATCACATAATACATCGGTAGCACTTCGCCACTTCACCCAACCAGCTTTAATCCTATGAGTGACATCATCATTAATATCTACCTCTTTTTTTATAATCGATCCTTAATAACAAAAATATTCATTTCTAGGTTTCTCTTGACCCTCTAACTTCACCACGTCCTTGTATGTCCTCTTATTATTAAAATTGCACTCCACATATACTGTTTTAGTTTTTCGTATTTTAAATCATCTTATTTTGAAAGTTTCTCTCCTCAACTCAAATCTAGCTTTAATTCATATCTTAATCTCATCCACTTAAACAATATCATCTGCAAATAGCATACACTGTGGTTCCTTATTGTATTTGTCCATTCAACTCACCCATAACAAGAGCAAAGAGATAAAGACTTAGTGTAAACCTAGAGTAATTGGGAGTTCACTACTTTTTTAAGTTGATGTTCTTACTATGGTTATGGTCCCATCATACATTTCTTTGATCACATCAATATATTTAGAGTCACTAATTTGTATGTAAAACACACAATATTATAGCTCTTACTATCCTATCATACACCTTCTCCAAATCTATAAAAACCATATGAAGGTCATTTTTTCTCATTATACCTCTCTATTAATCTCTTCAATAAATAAATAGCTTCCATTATTGACCTCCCGTGCATAAACCCAAACCGATTCTCAGATATTATTGTTTTCAATCTCAATATGGATACCATATGGTCTTATATCCCTCCATGTTTTCATCTCTTTTAGAGTAAGCTTAGCCTATGTTGTCATAATTATACGAAATATATATTTTATCGATTCTCCCTACGTTTCTTTGTGTTCAATCTACTCCCATTATCTTCATTTACTAACCTCTCGAAGTAGTTTTTCCATCTTTCTATAATCGCATCACCCTTGACTAGGATTCTCGAATCATCACTTTTAATACAAATAACATTATTAAAATCTTTTTTTTTATATCCCTAAGTTTAGCAACCTTATAAATACATTTTTCCCCTTCTTGTGCTCTAGTTTTGTATAAATATCAGCATATGCATTTAACTTAACATTTGTCAGCATTTTCTTAAATTCCTTCTAATACCATTTATATTTCTTAAAATTTTCTTCGTTTTTAGTTAATTGTCATGTTTTAAAGAAATACCTTTTGATTTTTACTATTTTTCTATTTTTTCGTTTCACCACCAAGTTTCTTTATATTGTATCCCCTACCTTTTGATTCAACAATAATTTCTTTCGATATTCTCCTAATGAATGTAGTCTCCTTATCGCACATTATGTTAGTCTCATCTTCGATATTCTATGATGCTTCATATAATATTTTATCTTTAAATAGTTTTAATTTCTCTCCTTTTAAGTTACACCACCTAGTTTGTGGCCTAATCTTCTCTTTTTTCACATATGATTGATTGTTAATATTTATATCCAACACCTTTATCCTATGTTGTGAGGTTAGTCTCTCTCTTGGTATATCCTTATAGTCTTCACATTTTAAGGTGTCTCCTTTACTAGTAATGAAATAATTTATTTGGCTCTTATCCATTCCACTTTTATAAGTTATCAAGTGTTCTAGCCTCTTTTAAAAACATGTATTTACTAGTACAAAATATAATCCAACAAAAAAAAATAAACTGACTTTCCACCTTCGTTCATATACCCAAAACCATATCGTCTATGAATCATCTCATATCCTACATGATATTCCCCTGCATGGCTATTAAAATCTCTCATGTATAGATGTTCTCATCTACGGGTATTTTTTAAATTAGTTCATCCATTTGTTCCTAAAACTATACTTTAGTACGCTCATCTAATCCTACTTGTGGTGTATAATCACTAACAATAATAATTACATTTTCGTCTAACACTAGTTTTATAAGTATAAGTCTATCACCTCTCCTAATAATAATTATGATATCACCCTTAAGATTATTATCTAATATTATTCTAACATTATTCCTATTTCTATATTTTCTTGTATAATCTAATTTAAACCATGTTTTTTATATCTCTAGCTTTCTCACCAACCTATTTAGTTTCTTGTGAACAAGTTATGTTAACTTTTTTCCTAACCATGGCATCCACTAACTCCATTACTTTTCTTGTCATCGCCCATATATTCTAATTTACTAACCTAAGTCTACTATCCTGGGCTAGTTTCTTCATCCGTACACATCAAGATTATTGCAGGAACATCCCCATTTCTCATCGAACTCAGGCACCGATGCAACCCCCCTTGCTTATTTTTCGATACACTCGGTGGTAGGCTCAATGCACCTTGATTATTTTTTGAGACACCTAGTAGAAGACATAATGCTTTGATTAATGGGAATGCCCTAGTATTAGCGCATATATTCATTGGATTCAAGTTTATAAGGATCTAGTAAATTTTTAAGCTTGTTATCAACTACCTAATGCAACCCTCCTCATTTATACTAGATAGGGTGTACCCGTACCGATAGCATGGCGATAAATTTGTTCCCGTGATATTTTGGTACAGCAATAAATTTGTTACCATGATAAATTTGTTCCCGTAATGAAAGTCTATGCTCATAATTTATCCCGGTGCATTTTTGTTACCGACCAATCATTACCGGCACACGTAAGTTTTATTTAATTTATTTTTATTTATATAGTTGCAAATAGTAGACTTTTGGGATTTTTTAAAGATTTAATAGATCATGCTCTTAATTGATATGTAATACCCATGTCGATGCCACAATCGATTAATTATTTAATATATATATTTGTGTGACACACTATGCACTATACTTATGTATCATCTCACATGACTACGTAACTGCACACATCATACCCATATATTCGTTTCCCAATCATTTGTATCATAAGTTTCTTGAAGTTTATTTAACAGGTGCATGGGAACAACCAAACCAAAAAAATCACAATGCTCGTCTCGATATTTAAGTATATTTATATTATATTTTAATAAAGTTCAAGAGTTACAATATATGTAGGTGGTATCATATATTTATGATTTGAGAATACATAAAATATATTTTTTTTGTTTAGAGAAAAAAAATCCTAGGAGTTAATTAAGGTTTCACTTATTATCTAATTCTTAGTGGAGAAATCTAAAGCAAGACGACTTTCATTATATTTTACTATAATTGGCTCAAATTCTTAATGGAACAAATGTGTTAAAGAAAGAGCTCAAATGAAGCAATTCCCATCACTACAAACTTGGCTTGTTAATTTTTAATTTGAAATTAAAAAAATCATTTTTTTCAAAAAAAGATGAACATGATTTACTTATTTTGCTCATTTATTTGTTACCCGAAGCCATGTGTTGTAATTGTTGTCTTTTATAAAATCTTTAGTGATACTCACTGTTATCAAATCTTTAGTGATACTCACTGTCAAATCTTCAAAGTACTTTTAGAGAAATAGAGTTTCACATTGGACCTTATGACCTGATGTGTCCAATGCTTAACCTTCTCCTACTTGCCGCAAGCCATGTGCTCACATTTTCTAGTAAGCTTTTCTAAAGAGACATGACACCAAAAATGCTTTCTGAGGCTCAAAAGGATTAAAAAAACTTTCAAACTAAATAACACTTGCTTCTTTCTAAGAAATACTTAATCTGAAAATAAAAATAACATAATATCAAGAACCTAAAGATAACTTGATTTGAACCATGTATAGGGTAAGATAATCTTTACACGGACGTTGCAAGTTACACAAACAAACATTATTAAAGAAAATAAACGGGAAAAAAATCTGCATAACTCGGTTGTTTAACACAATAAAAAATTTTAAGGGTTGGTGACCCATTGATGATGCTTAGATTCAGTACCACCAGATAAGTGATGATGAGCTCAAACAGTAATAACCATGGCAGCCCTGGAGATATGTATGTTAAGTATATAGAAGGAGGTGAGTATAAGAGGAGTAAGACAATGGTGTATAGTGGTTCAGCCAATTAGGCTTCATCCACTATGAGTGTGTGATCCACTAAGTATGGGCACTAATGGCCTTGGATACAATGCACATAAGCTCACTTTCTCTCTCTACTGTGTATACAAGCAAAGTTTCAGCTAGGGTTACAATTACCGATCCATCCATCCCCCTGTAGGGTTGTAGGTAACAAGTATATATAGGTCTTGGGGGGTGTAGTGCACCCCCCAAGTATGCATGGTGCATGTGAATGATGATCTAGACAATATCCTGTTGACACCTGTAGATGCCAAATGATGACATAATATTCCCTCACGTGAGGGGGTGATTCTGTTATAACGGTCTTACACGTGCTATATGAGCCTCACGCGCACTGTTCCACGCGTCTCCCAAACCACGTGCTATGATGATGTCACCCTCGGCCTGTGATATGAGGCCGAGGGAAAAGTTCCTTCTGATAGTGAGTCTGGCCCAATTTAAGCCTCGTACTTTTGTACCCTCGGAGGGTCGTCTGGGCCTGATGAGGGGTCGGTCCTTTGGAGGGTCATCTGGACCATAATGAGGGGTCGTCCCCTTGAAGGGTCATCTGGTCCTGATGAGGGGTCGTACCCTTGAAGGTTCGTCTGGACCATGATGAGGAGTCGACCCCTTGAAAGGTCATTTGGGCCTGATGAGGGGTTGGCCCCTTGGAGGGTCGTCTGGACCATGATGAGGGGTCGGCCCCTTGGAGGGTCGTCTGGACCATGATGAGGGGTCGGCTCCTTGGAGGGTCGTCTGGACCATAATGAGGGGTCGTCTGATATATGTTGAGAGGTCATCTTGGCCCCATCCAGGTGTTGGGTGCCCTCGACCTGGCTGAGGGTATATATGGGTATATCAATCACCCCCCGGCCCTTAGTCATCGATGTTGTTGGGATGGCTGAGGGATAGTGTTTCCTTTGAGATGAGTGTATGGTCAGTTATATGAATGACACCTGTCAAGCTTTTATCCACTGTTACTCCAGTTTTATAGGCGTGGCGGTTACACACTGCTTGGGACTTTGTGCCCTAATGATGCCCTCCTCGTGGGTTGTGCTCTGCCTTAGTTAATGTGCCCACTCATTAGCAAGGTATTTAAACAGATTTTTTGAAGTTATTCCCTTTCTTATTCTTCTTTGTGCCTGAACTCTCTCTCTAGCTTCTCAACTTCTCAACAGCTCCATAGCCATTTCTGCGATTTCTGCATCAAGCCTTGTTGTTCCCCCTCAGGTAATCCCTCTGAGCTATTGCCCTCTTTATATTCCATTGATAATTACACCTCGACTGCTTTAGGTCTGTAGGACTAGGATTTTCTTTGGCTGTCTCATAATTTTTCGATGTTCTTCTCCGGTGGTTTATTCTTGAATGTTCTTGATAAAAACCCTTTAATTATTTGGTTTTGATCGAAAAGTCTAACCTAGTCAACTGTGAGATTGTTTGTAGTTGGCTTAGCTAAATTCTTCTAAGTGTAAGGTCTTCCCTTTAATTCATAGTAGGCTTTACAGTTTATCTGAGGAGTTTCCATCCCTGAGAGAGAAGTTCTTCGTAGAGATTAGGCTAATAGAGGAAGAGGAGGAGAGAAGATGAGGGGCCGACCCTAACTGGGTACGACCCATTTTTCCCATTCCTCTAGCCACCATAAATCCATATGAGTCTTGTGGTTCATCCTGTCGTCCAATCGAGAGCCACTCAGGAGAGATGGATGAAAGAGCGTCATCACCAACAGGTGCTGGCCCTTCTGGGAGGAGAGAAACGTCTGATCTTAGCCCAGGCCGACAGGCCGAGGGTGTGGTTCCTTCTGAGGCTGTCCCTGTGACAACTTTGTCTCCCCATGCTTTCCAGATGGCTTTTCCTCATGGGCTTCTGACAGGTGATGAGGCCGAGGGAGAGGGGACTGAGGAGGATGGTGAGGACTCAGATGCTGACCCAGTCGACACCTCCTATGCCTCGTCCTATATTTCCTCAGTTAGGGATCGTGACCTCCTGTTGTGGAGACATGCATTTGGTGTGCCCCCCAACATAAGTATGAGGGTCCCCTCTGAGTCTGAGAGGGTCTTTGAGGGTAAAGAGGGAGAGATCGCAGTGTATGAACAGATGTTTAAGGTCGGTGTTAGGTTCCCTTTGCACCCTGCCATTGTGAATATCTTATCAGCCCTCGGTGTTGCCCCCTCTCAACGTCCTCCTAACTCCTGGAGGACGATCCTCGGCTACGTCTCCTTATGGAAGAATGCCTTTACTAACGAGCCTTTGGCCGATCAGTTCTTGTCTTGCTATAATATCACTTCCTCGTCCAAGCATCCTGGTTACTATCATTTGGGGGCGAGGAAGTCTGATAAAAAACTTCTCCACGTGGCACAAACCTCCAACCACGATTGGAAGAAGAGATTCTTCTTCATCTATGGAGAATGGGAATTTGCCGCCGAGGCTCGACATTTGTACGATGGTCCTAGGGTTCCAAGAAGATGGTCTAACCCCTCGATGAAGGCCAGGTCATATCCCGGACTTAGTCTGGATGAGAAAGACATAGTTGAGTATTTGAGAGAACGAGGGAAAGGGGGTGAACTTGCCATGTTTGAAGATCTGATGACCCCCCGGTTCCTCAAGGAAGCTGGTCTGAGGGTCGGCCCCCTGACAGAACTATGTGAGTTATATTATTTTTTGCCCAATCTTTGCCTTTTTCAAGTGTTTCATCTTTGCCTCTGCATTTTTCTGACGTGTCGTCCTCTTTTCAGGTCGTCCTTCAGGTATATCAGACCATCTTTGGGAAATGACTGCTCCAAGATTACTATCTGGCCTGGGCAAGAAAAAAGGCAAGGAGCCTCAGCAAGTTCCGAGGAAGACAAAGACAGTGGGGCAGACGCATGTTGAGCCGACCTCCGACAGGCAAAAGAGAAAAGAGCCAGAAGTCCCCATTAACTCTCGGCCAGATTCTAGGATGAGGGTAAGGGTGGAGGCGTCTGAGGGGATTGCCTCTTCTTCCAGTATAGGGGCCTTCTGGTCCCAAAACTTGGCATTTTTGAAGGCCGAGCCATCTTCTCTGATTTCCAACTTGAGGGAGGCCAAGGCGTCTATGTCTTTTTCCCCCTCGACTGTCGACTATGAGTTCTTGTCCAAGATGCCCCCGGCGAAGGTGTATGACTACGGTCTGCACACTCTGGCTCGGGTACTTATTCATACTTTTTCTTAATTGAACTTTTCACAAACTCTTTCCTCAGCCTCTTAACAACTGTTTATCATTTTTATGTGCAGTCTGTCTGTACCTTTACTTCGGCCACTAAGTGGATGGCTGAAAATCAACAAAAATTTCATGAGGTCGAGAGGGCCATTCAGCACGAGGTTGATCTACAGATGGAGCTGGAGACTGTGAGGTCTGAACTGTAAAGTGCCAGGACCGAACATGCCAGGGTCTTGGATGAGCTGATGAGGCAGCACGATGCAGACTTACAGGCCAAGGACGCACTTATAAAAGAGAAGGATGAGGCCTTGATCAACTTGGTGGTTCAGTTCAAAACCGATCTTGATGTGGCTGTGAAGAAAGCCGAGATTGATGTTGTGGAGGCCTATAAACTCTCGGATGAGTTTCAAGGCTTCGGTCTTGAATACTTAGAGAGGGGGATTAGGACGGCTTGTCGGTGGGTCGTCCTTAAGTTTGCTGATGCAGTATCTTCTGTTCGCCCCTCTATCGAAGCAGTCCAACTGGACGACCCCCTGATTGCTGAGGCTTTGGCACAGGTGGAGTCTCAAGTGCACGTCGAGGATATCGGCACTTCTGAGGATAAGCCTGTCATGATCGTTGAGGATACTTCTCTTATCGACGTTGAGGCCCTGCCCTCTGATGCTGCTCAATAGGGTGGTTGTTTGTAGCCAATACCTTCTTTATGTACCCCATGAATGTACCTTATTTTTGTAGAACAAACATCCTTTTGTAATATTTCATTTATGATATCGTCTCTCTTGTTGTCTTCCATACTCGTTTCTTGTGTGATTTGTATTGTGAATTTTTTTATATTGACAATATCACTAACCCCTCCCTCGTCTTTCTTGAGGGTGAACGAGGGGTCGTCCCCAACATTCACCCTCATTATAGCCGAGGGTGTTTTCCACCAATTTTAACTGATGTTTAATAAAGTCGTCCCTCATCTTTCTTGAGGGCAATGGTGGGGTTGTCCCCACCATTGACCCTCATTATAGCCAAGGGTTATTTTTACCAAATTAATGGTTTTTAAGATAATGTCCTCCCTCGTCTTTCTTGAGGGTGAATGAGGGGTGGTCCCCAGTATTGACCCTCATTATAGCCGAGGGTGGTTTTTAACCAAATTAATAGTTTTCAAGTCTTCCCTCGTCTTTATTGAGGGCAAAGGTGGGGTCGTCCCCACCATTGGCCCTCATTATAGCCGAGGGTAGTTTTTAACCAACCTAATGGTTTTTTTAAGATAATGTCCCCCCTCATCTTTCTTGAGGGTTAATGAGGGGTCGTCCCCAGCATTGACCCTCATTATAGCCGAGGGTGGTTTTTAACCAAATTAATGGTTTTTAAGATAATTTCCTCCCTCGTCTTTCTTTAGGGTGAATGAGGGGTGGTCCCCAGCATTGACCCTCATTATAGCCGAGTGTGGTTTTTAACCAAATTAATGGTTTTCAAGTCTTCCCTCGTCTTTCTTGAGGGCAAAGGTGGGGTCGTCCCCACCATTGGCCCTCATTATAGCCGAGGGTGGTTTTTAACCAAATTAATGGTTTTCAAGTCTTCCCTCGTCTTTCTTGAGGGAAAAGGTGGGGTCATCCCCACCATTGGCCCTCATTATAGCCGAGGGTAGTTTTTAACCAACCTAATGGTTTTTTTTAAGATAATGTCCCCCCTCGTCTTTCTTGAGGTTGAATGAGGGGTCGTCCCCAGCATTGACCCTCATTATAGCCGAGGGTGGTTTTTAACCAAATTAATGGTTTTTAAGATAATGTCCTCCCTCATCTTTCTTGAGGGTGAATGAGGGGTGGTCCCCAGTATTGACCCTCATTATAGCCGAGGGTGGTTTTTAACCAAATTAATGGTTTTCAAGTCTTCCCTCGTCTTTCTTGAGGGCAAAGGTGGGGTCGTCCCCACCATTGGCCCTCATTATAGCCGAGGGTAGTTTTTAACCAATCTAATGGTTTTTTAAGATAATGTCCCCCCTCGTCTTTCTTGAGGGTGAACGAGGGGTCGTCCCCAGCATTGACCCTCATTATAGCCGAGGGTGGACTTAGCGAGCATTATCCCAATCACACTTGCTTTAATCAAACACAAAATGAGGGACCAATGTGACATTCTCATTAACTTTCCAAGTGTTCTGTTGGAGAAACACATTCATTACAACTGTCGTCCGATAGGACTTTACAAAATTACTGATAGTATTTCTTCAAATGACCTGCATTCCAGGGGTTGGAAAAGGGTTCCCCTTCTAGGTTTTCTAGTCTATAGGTTCCAGGGACAACTTCATTGATGACCCTATATGGGCCATGCCAATTTGGATGCATCTTGTTGGTCTTCTGCAAAGTTTTTTTGAGAACCAAGTCCCCCACTGCAATTGGTCTCTGCTTCACCCTCTGATTGTAAAACCTTGCAGTCCTCTGCTGGTAAGCGGCTTGCCTTATCTCGGCGTCTTCCCTCCTTTCCTCAATCAGGTCTAAGTCAAGTCTCCTCTCTTCCATATTTCTCTGGGGGTCATACATTTGGACCCTATGAGTAGGGAACCCAAACTCGATGGGGATGATGGTTTCTGAGCCATAGGCCAGCATGACCGGGGTTTCTCCGGTTGAGGTCTTTATCGTCGTCCTGTAGTCCCACAGTACAGCATATAACTCCTCAACCCATCTTCCTTTTGCCTCCTCAAGTCTCTTCTTGATCCCATCTAGGATTGTCCTATTTGTAACTTCCGTTTGCCCGTTGGCCTGTGGTCGGCCTGGGGTAGAGAAGAATTGTTTGATTCTTACCCTTTCACAGTACTTCTCTAAAGATGTATTCTTGAATTGAGTCCCGTTATCCGAGATGAGGGTGTTGGGGAGACCATATCTGTATATAATGTTTTTCCATATAAACTGGAAGGTATTCTGCTCTGTGATCGTTACCATCGGCTCCGCCTCCACCCATTTTGAAAAATAGTCAATTGCTACGATGAGGAACCGATAGTTATTGATGGCCCTAGGCAAGGGGCCTACTAGGTCGATCCCCCACACTGCAGATGGCCATGGGGATGTAATGGAGGTAAGAGGCTGATGGGGCTGGTGAGGGATGGTGGCAAATCTTTGACATTTATCACACTTTTTTTCATATACCGTGGCGTCCTTCCCCAAGGTCGGCCACCAGTACCCCTGGGTTACTATCCTCTTCGCCAAAGACCTACCCCCAATGTGGCTTGAACATGACCCCTCATGTAAATGTGTGGGACTTCAGACAGGTGCACACACCTAATTAAGGGGAGAAAAAACCCTTTTTATACAAGGTGTCCCCGATGACAGTGAACTTTGCAGCTCTGTATCTCAACTTCTTCTTTTCTTGCCCTGCTTCTGGCATCTCCCCCTCTTTAATGTATCTTATCAGAGGGTCCATCCATGAAGCTTCATTAGAAACATTCAAGCAAGTGCTAAGTGTTCCCTCAGCATCTTCAATAGTTGGTCGGAGAAAAAATTCCACTGGGACTGTCCTCCTGATATCTGTCCTAGTCGCCGAGGCTAACCGAGCAAAGGCATCAGCACGGCCATTATCGATCCTAGGTATCCTCTTCAATTTTACTTCTCTGAAGCTCTTTAATATTGACCTCACCTTTTCAAGGTATTTGGCCATCCGCTCATCCTTGGCCTCGTAGGCTCCTAGTATCTGGTTCACTACTAGCCTTGAATCACTATGAACCAAAATCTGGCCGACACTAAAAGACATGGCCAAGGAGAGTCCCGCTATCAGGGCCTCATATTCGGACTCGTTATTGGAGGCTCTGAAGTTGAATCTCAGGGCGTACTTAATGTCTGTGCCATCGAGTGCTGACACTATAAGTCCAGCTCCACTTCCGCTGTCACGGGAGGACCCATCCACGAAGAGGCTCCACACAGTATCTTCTGAAAAATTTCCCTCGGTGAGGGTCCCCTGTCTAAATAGATATCTTCCCTCTTCATTTTTGTCCACCTTTTCTTTAGCGGTGCTCGTCTCAGCCTTATATGCGGGTGTGTCGGTGAGTCTTCCCTGTAGGGTATCTGTCTTCCCGAGGCTCTCATCTTCAGTTTCATCGTCTTCCCAAGTAAATTCAGCCACAAAATCTGCCAATGCTTGCCCCTTGATGGCCTTCCTAGGTTGATACACAATGTCCAACTCCCTCAACTCTATGGCCCAGGCCATTAACCTCCCTGATTTCTCTAGCTTGTGTAGGACCTTCCTAAGAGGAGAGTCAGTGAGGATGACCATTGTATGGGACTGGAAGTATGGCTTCATCTTTCTTGATGCATGGATCAAAGCATAGGCTAATTTCTCCACCCTTGGGTATTTTTTCTCTGCCCCTTGGTGCGCCTTACTGTTGAAATACACAAGCTTTTGTACCCCGTCTTCATCTCTCATAATGGCTGCACTGATGGTTGATTCTGAGACAGATAAGTACACGTGTAGCTGTTAGCCCTGTACTAGCCGGGACAACAACAAGGGAGACCCCAGGTATGACTTTAACTCCCTGAAAGCCTCATCACACTCTTTTCTCCATTCGAAGGCCTTTCTGAGAATTTTAAAGAACGAAAAACACTTGTCTGTGGCTCTGGATACAAACCTATTCAAAGCAGCCACTCGCCCCGTGAGCCTCTGAACGTCTTTAATGGTCTTGGGGATCTTCATCTCTAGGAGGGCCTTTATTTTCTTGGGGTTAGCCTCAATGCCTCTTTGATTCACGATAAACCCCAATAATTTCCTTGCTCCAACCCCGAAGACACACTTGGCCGGGTTAAGCTTCATCCGGTACTTGTCCATCGTGTTAAAGGTCCTCTCAAGGTCAGCCACATGATCGTCTGCCTTCAAACTCTTGGTCAGCATTTCATCTCCATAGACTTCCCAATTTGGTCTTCAAACATTTTATTCATAAGGCACTGATGCGTTTCCCCTACATTCTTCAGACAGTATGTCCCCTTGTCGGTAAAGAAGGCCATTTTCTTCGAGTCTTCAGGGTTCATGAAGATTTGGTTGTAACCCGAGTAGGCATCCATGAAACTCATTAGCTCATGGCCTGCGGTAGCGTCTACCATCTGATCAATACGGGGGAGAAGGAAGTTGTCTTTGGTACAATGCTTGTTGAGGTTGGTGAAGTCTACACACATTCTCCACTTCCCGTTGGCTTTTGGGACAATGACTGCATTGGACAGCCATTCAGGGTAGATGACCTCTCTGATAAACTCAGCATCTTCCAACTTTTTAACCTCATCCCTTATGACCTCATATTTTTCTCTAGAGTAAATCCTCTTCTTCTGCTTTACCGGCTTTGCACCCTCTACCACGTTAAGCTTGTGGCACATGATTTCAGGGTCGATCCCCGGCATATCTGCATGACCCCATTCAAAGACGCTTTGTCTTCTCCTCAACAGTTTGATGAGGTCTTCCTTGATATTTGGCCTCAGTGTCTTATCGATTTGGATAGTTTTTTCCTGTTCATCCTCATTGAGGATGATGGATTCTACCTCTTCTGCGGCCTCTCCTTTCTTCAGCTTCGTCTCGTCCCTGGGGTCAAGGGTATCAATATTGTATGTGGTTGTAGATTTCTTGTGTGCCACTCTTTCTTTGGCGGAGTTGTAATAACATTATCATTCTATCATCTGGTCTCCCTGAACTTCCCCAACCCCGTAAGGGGTTAGAAATTTAATCATCTAATGGACCGTAGACGGCACAGCTTCAAACCCCTTGAGGGCTACCCGCCCCAGTATAATATTATAGGCTAAAAAGACATGTTCATCCATCACAAAGAAGCTGACCTTCTTGGTAAGCCATCTCGATCACTCGTCCCCCATACTGACATCGGCCTCATACACTCCAAGGGTATGAACCTTTTCTCCACTGAACCCAATCAATGGGTGATGGTATGGGACGAGTCTAGCATGGCTGAGACCCAAGGCTTTGAAGCACGGCTAAAACATCACATCTGCAGAGCTACCCCCATCTACCAAGATCCTAGGCACCTCATATCCATGCACCCTGGTAGTGATGACGAAAGGGTCGTCATGTGGTGCTAACAGGACTTTGAAGTCCATTTTTAAGAATCCCACTATCAGAGTGTCCATGTCGACCTTCTTTCTCTTTTCTGACTTTGCCTCCAGAGAGGTTGAGTGTACTGTCTTCGTCACTACCTTGGCTTCAGCCACGTGGGCCTTCCTATCTACGACCTTTGACCCTCCTCCTGCTAGGCCTCCGTAGATCATCCCCACACTGAGAGAGATCATATTAAGTCTCTTGACAGGGCCGTGGTCATCTCTTGGTGGGAGGTCAGGGTCGTCCTCATTATCAGAAGGGCCGTCCCCTCTTTTTGGAGGATTTTCTCGGCATGCATCACCTCACTTCTTTCTGGGGTCGTCCCCTCGACCCCTCTTGAATGCACTTTTATCAACGTACTTCCTCAGCTTCCCTTATTTCAACATTTTTTCAATCTCATCTTTCAAGACAAAGCATTTATTTGTCACGTGGCCATGGTCTTGGTGAAATTCACACCACAG
This sequence comes from Sambucus nigra, assembly GCA_949130495.1. Classification (NCBI taxonomy): domain Eukaryota; kingdom Viridiplantae; phylum Streptophyta; class Magnoliopsida; order Dipsacales; family Adoxaceae; genus Sambucus; species Sambucus nigra. The sequence goes on along the minus strand of OX422213.1, from coordinate 211,379,831 downwards.
GTTTTTATTACTCTTGTTGGGGGCTGCCCTCAACTTCTCAGGCCACTTCAGAGATCGGTCACTCTTTATCTCATTGAGAATATGTTCACAGCTGATCGTTAGAGGGGTGTAGTCAGTGAATTTGTCATCCATAGACCTCTTCTTCCCCTTTTTGTTCTTCTTAGGGTATTTAACCCCACTGGTGCCTCCTTTTTCATCTTCGTATTTTACGGCCATCGCCTCTTCAGCGTTCGTCACCTTCCCTGCTATCGACAGTAATTCAGCCATCGTCCTCGGAGGGTCTTCACTAAGCTTCCATAGCAGCTTCCCCTTCTGGAGTCCTCCAATGAGGGCGGTCATGGATATGCTCTCCTCATAGTCTTCAACCTCTAATTTTTCTTTGTTGAATCTGGCTATGTAGTCTCTTAGACTCTCATTCTTCCCCTTCTTAACATAGAGCAGGTGTGTGGTCTTCTTCTGTGGCCTCATCCCAAAGGAAAAGTTATGGATGAATCGGTCTACCAACTGCTTAAAGTTTTTGATGGAGTTTTTTGGAAGAGACATGTGCAGCCCCAGTCAGAGTACCAGAGAAGGCACGACACCTCATCTCATCTGAGATAGAGTATACGTCTGTCGCTGATTGATACATCTCAATATGGTGGACAGGATTGGTACTCCGGTCATATCTTGGGGTGACCACAGGTGGCTTGAACTTTGATGGCGTAGGGAAGTTGACTATCTTTGCCACGAAAGGTGAGCCTATGGAGTATCCTCTTTGAAGAGGGTCCCGACTCTTCAGAATATCACCGATCTTATCCTCTAATCGCTGGATCGAGTTGTTCGAGGGCCTCGTAGGGTCGTCTTGGCCGATGTTATCCCCTGCTGCCTCTTTGAGGTGGACGGAGGGATCTGCCACGGTAGGCCTACGTCGGCTATTTACTTCCCCCTGATCGTCGTCCCGTCCTTGGGGTCGGCCCCCATGGGGTTGGCCATCTGCTACCTCCCTTCTGGACCTCGCGGCACTCCTTGATCTGGACAATTCTTCCCGCAAGTCATTTACTGGGCCCAGCCTCTCAAAGTTTGACCCCCTGCTCAGGTGATCGAAAGCATAGCCTCTCGAGCGATCGTCCGGATTTTGCCTTCCACACTTCCTTCTGCTCTCCTGGAGAGTTTGCACAGTATTGTTGGAGACCTCATACGGCTCCCATTATTCTATGGGGGCTTCCTCCCCCTCCAGATCATCATACCTATCCTCAGGGCAAGGGTTTCCTTGCCTCCCCAGGCGTAGACGCCGGGGGTCAGCAACATCCCTCTGCCACTGAGGGGATGGCAGGTCTTTACGTGGTGCCTAGGGTGGTCCCCTGGCCTCATGCTTCCCCGGAGTCGCTGCCGAAGTAATCATCTCAGGTGAGACCCCTGGTGGTCTTAATATGTTCTGGCTTAGAGCTATGAACTGCTCCTGCATGATCCGCTGGCTTGCTTCCAGAGACTTCAAGGTTGCCGCCATATCATCCATCTCAGACTGGGGTGGTGGCTGACTGGAACTGGGTCCTACTCCACTATCCGGTGAAGGGAGTGGTGGTGGTGGCATCTCTGGTGCCATGTGTTTGAGCTATAAACAGCTGAACTGGAAAAAAGACTGGTGAGCTTGAGGACCTTAATGGGTCTCTTTCAATGGTGAAACATCTCCTCTCAGGGGGAGAGCTAGTTCACCACCAGAGTGCCCAGTGAGGTCAAGCTGTACAAAGGAAGAGATGTCTTCTCGTTCCCACAGATGGCGCCAAACTGATGATGCTTAGATTCAGCACCACCAGATAAGTGATGATGAGCTCAAACAGTAATAACCATGGCAGCCCTGGAGATATGTATGTATAAGTATATAGAAGGAGGTGAGTATAAGAGGAGTAAGATAATGATGTATAGTGGTTCAGCTAATTAGGCTTACATCCACTGTGAGTGTGTGATCCACTAAGTATGGGTACTAATGGCCTTGGATACAATGCACATAAGCTCACTTTCTCTCTCTACTGTGTATACAAGCAGAGTTTCAGCTAGGGTTACAATTACCGATCCATCCATCCCCTTGTAGGGTTGTAGGTGACAAGTATATATAGGTCTTGGGGGGTGTAGTGCACCCCCAAGTATGCATAGTGCATGTGAATGATGATCTAGCCAATCTCCTGTTGACACCTGTAGATGCCAAATGATGACATAATATTCCCTCACGTGAGGGGGTGATTCTGTTATAACGGTCTTCCACGTGCCATATGAGCCTCACGCGCACTGTTCCACGCATCTCCCAAACCACGCACTGTGATGATATCACCCTCGGCCTGTGATATGAGGCCGAGGGAAAAGTTCCTTCTGATAGTGAGTCTGGACCAATTTAGGCCTCGTACTATCATACCCTCGGAGGGTCGTCTGGGCCTGATGAGGGGTCGGCCCCTTGGAGGGTCGTCTGGACCATGATGAGGGGTCGGCCCCTTGAAGGGTCGTCTGGGCCTGATGAGGGGTAGGCCCCTTGAAGGGTCGTCTGGACCATGATGAGGGGTCGGACCCTAGAAGGGTCATCTGGTCCTGATGAGGGGTCGGCCCCTTGGATGGTCGTCTGGACCATGATGAAGAGTCGGCCCCTTAGAGGGTCGTCTGGACCATGATGAGGGGTCGGCCCCTTGGAGGATCGTCTGGACCATGATGAAGGGTCGTCTGATATATGTTGAGAGGTTATCTTGGCCCCGTCCAGGTGCTGGGTACCCTCGGCCTGGCCGACTTCTATGTCCCTGTAGGACTCTTCCATTACCCCTCTTTTTTAGTAAATCTAAATAATGATCTTGTGTCCATGCTTGCTAAATACAACTAATTAAAATAATCCTATCTGCAAAAAAGATAAATGTGTCTGGATTTCAGACACATTATAATTAACATGTATCCAAATAAACCCTTGTTACAATATTAACGTGTATCTCAGACAATTCGTATTGAATAAAAAATATATAAATCAACATTAAAAAATTAACATTTGTTACAGTATTAAAAAAATCTCTAAGATTAATAATTGAAACTCTAGTAATCTTATCAAATATAACCAACTAAAAGTTGTATAAGATCCATGGGATTGGGAGCAAAACAAATAGAAATATTTTAGATTTAAATTTGGGTAAATACCCCTCCCCCCCCCCCCCCCACCCCCCACCCAACTTGAATAAGCATAAAAATATAGCATTTGCCAAGAGAAAACCTGAAGAAAATTAATTATTCGAGGAGAAAACATCATGCCTAAAAATTTGAGAAGATACGCACCAACAAATTGATCCCCTAGCTGACTGCCAGTTTCCACAAAAATGATTAAGTATAATAATCAAGTGAGATAAATAGGAAAAGATGAATATAAAACAAAAGCAAAAAAAGCTTACCTGAAACTCCTCAAAGTCCTACCCTTGTTGTAGAGATTGTTAAGAAGATCAAGAATAAACCCACTCGCTTTCATCTTTTCACACAGCTACAATCAAACACATGAAGAGAAACCTTTAGCTTGGAAACAAAAGGATTAATTAATGTTTAGTCCTAAAGAAAAAGTTCCATTTACTATTTAGTCCAATATACTTCCAACAATAATTTTGAGTCCCTGAAAATGTTACATTTAATGTTTAGTACAACATAAATTTTTTTGAAATAAATAAATAATCATGGGCTTTTTGTTAAATGTCCCCCACCCCCACAAAATTTTAAAAAATATATATTTTCCTACAATTTCTATCAAACTATATTTTCCTTGAATGGGGCCAGCCAATGTTGAAACCATTTTCTCCGTCTCAAACCAAGTTAGTGAGGGTTTGATAGAGATAAACTAAATTAAGAAAAAAAAATGTTCTCATAAAGATTTATGGGTATTCAAGTAGCGGGGATTTATCTTAGCAGATCTGAACAAAAAAGATTATACCTGACTGAGACGTCATGTTAATGTGGGAGGGAGGTGTAGAGACCTACAAAAATCCTAAATCTGCGCTAAATCGGTTAGATTTGGAAAAAAAACTAAAATATGAACCAAGCTAGAAACCAATACAATTGAGAATGAGCGAGGATAAAGAAACTGTGAACAAGCGAAACTAAAATATGAACCAAGCTAGTTAGGCAACACTTATTGAGAGAGAGAGAGAGAGAGAGAGAGAGAGAGAGAGAGAGAGAGAGAGTGATGAGCCGCAAAAGTTTTTCCAAAATCCTCAACAGATTACATTTTAGCAGTCTAGAGACATGGGACGGTCTTGAGACATGGGATAGATGGGACTTGGCTGCAAATGTTTTTCCAACACATTTTTCCACATGGCATATGATTTTACCATTAGATTTAAAAGTTCCAGATTCAATCTCAACCACCAGTTGACAAAGACCAAACCACTAACTTTCAATCTCAGCCATTAATTGGGAAAGACCAAAAGTCCCTCCTCCTTTATTACATAGATTAGGACCGTCGTTGTCTAAAATAAATATAAGAAGTTAAGCGCGACACGGGAGGAGCTCCTCTTCATCAATATCTACCTCTAAGAAAAAGTAAAAATAGCATATTGTCCTCGGCCTAGAACTTTGTTTCTTCAAACATCCCAACCATAAATACGCTTTCATCAATGTCTTCTTCCAAAAAACCATTGAGTCAGGAGAGTTATACCCACAACGTTTCTTCAAATTGAGATCCCTCACGTATATGACTTATTTCAAACACAAGGGTCGATCAAGTTCTTATATAAATCTAAACCTATATATCTCACTTATGTGTGTGTTGTCTTCACTAAACTCTATTTGAGAAACAATGCACTACTCCTATGTCCTTAAACTCAACCGAAATATACATACAAAGATATTAAGAAATATCTTGACATCCCCAACACTGGATTTAGCACGTACAGCGCACATCAATGGACAGGTTATCCTGGTTTCCATCCCACTGAAGCAATAAACTTTCTTGTCAGGAGAGAAGTAGATTTCTCTAATGAATATTGTCTGAATCTCAACAAACTCAATGTAACATTAAGAGTCATCCACAACCTCATCACCTACTGCATCATTTCTAGTAGTGGAAGCCAAAGTACCATCACTTACCTAGACGTATTCATAAAATGGTGCATCTAAAAGAGAATCATCATAAATCTCATTGCCTACATTGTCCAGCACATCTTTACGTGTCACAAAATAAGACACGCCACCAAATAGGACGTAGAAGTCTTCCTTTTGGAATGGTATTTTCAAATATCTTCAAGGATAAATATCTCTCGTTATCACAATCCCACGATTATATACCCATAATAAAATTTCCTACCCTTTCAGACAGTATTCTCAAACTTACTAAACTTGTAAAAGTTAATGATGCTTGGTACTCCTAGCGTCCAGAAGAACAAGGTCGAGAAGAGGCAGAAAAAGAAATTTTTATTTTCACTAAAAATGCAACAACGATGAACAAGGTGTCTCTCCACAACATCCAAACTCCATGCATTCCTTGACTAAGAAGTACTTATCAATTCTCATCCCTTGACACTTATGTTAATAAAGAAATTCCTCCTTATGTTCCCGTTAAGATCATCTTGTAAGTCGAGTGAACTCTCTTGAAAAAATGTCAATTCTCTTACTCATACCCATCAATGCAACTGGGACGATGCCTACCGTAGAATTAATGAACACTCTGATAAATCCATATGATTTAGAACGCTGGAAACCTCTATACCAAATAATGGGACACATGGGTAGTTAAACATAACACCTTTATCAATCCAACATATTGTAACACACGGAAATTCTTTAACGTACCGCTCTATTTTCCTATCCCGGCATGCCAATGGAAGACGTACAAATTAACAACCTCGGGTTTTTAATGGATGATATCCTGAACTTTAAGGCAATGAGCAAAGTAACCAAGGAAGTGGATTCGCATGCCACTGCTACAACCTCTGGGGCATTCTTACAGCCCCAATCCCTCTTATATTGTCAAACTATATTTTGCTTGTCTATGTGTTTTCCTCTCACCTGCTTTAATGACATGCTTATGAATGAGTTCTTAAGAAAATAAATGTGTCTTATACTCCAATCCTCAAATATTGAAAGATCAACTTAGAAACTAATCTTAAAATACTCATTACACATGAAAACCTGTAAAAAGGGAAGGGATGCTATATTATAGAAAAAGACACTTGACATAACTAAAATTGACATTGTAAAAAGAAAGCCCTCATCCTAAAAATGTTCAAAAACTTCACAATTTGAACCTCACTTTAATTCACATGTGCTTCAAATTTAGTGTAAGGGCAAATTTCCAATCTAGTCAATTTATAGTATTGGTGTAATTTCGGACAAAACTAATTGAGTCATAGAATAGTTGTTTTGGTATCCTTCCAAGCCTATGACGTTTGAAGTTTAAGTTGAAGACGTATCGGCCAAGTCCATAGTGAAGATTTCATCCTTGTCGATTTCGTTCCATATTTTACATTATAAACATTTGGATTCCAAGGTCTCTAAAGGTATGAATGCATTTAATATATATATATATATATATATATATATATATATATATATATATATAGAGAGAGAGAGAGAGAGAGAGAGAGAGACTTGGATATATTTTTTATGGGTGTCTTTTTATAAATCTATTGTCATAATGATTTTTTTATTTTTTTCAAAAAATCATTTCCAATCTTTCCATAAAATTTTTGGGCTTTAAAAGAAATTTTGGATTTTCTGAAATGTCATTTGAACAACATTTTTCTCGTTCAAACGAGGTCATTCTAATGAACATCGAATGAGATATCAAACGAACTTTTGTCAGCTTTTTTCTGAAATGTCATTAGAAGTTTTGTTATAACGACATCGTTTGAATGAGATATCTAACGAGAGTTTACATTTTAACATTATTTTCTCGTTAGAAGATCATTTAAACCAAGTCGTTCGAACGACACTCAAAAGTCATTCGAACGACCTGGGCATTTTTTGTGCAGCTTCGTTAGTTTTTATCTTTAAGTGCCATTTTCCCCACTAACTCTTTACCTGATTTATTATGTGCGGGAACAAAACATTTTGACTGGCGTTTGGTATTTTCCTAAGTGTTTTTAAAGAGCAAATTTCTACACCAAAAAGTCCTTTAGTTTTTTCTGATTCTAAATGATTTAATCTTACAACAGAAATATGTTTACAGCCATATGTTTAGTTTGATCCAAGTTCCAAATATATATTTGCTATGAGATCACCATTATTGTCATCGGGTATATTTCACATCCCAAAAAGAGAAAGTTTCCTATGGAGGAGTTCGTTCATTGGTTCGTGGTGTGCATACGGAGGAGAGACTTCCATATGTTTGACGGTTGATTCGTCCCATCAGTGGATTTCGAGACGACGGTGGCTTTCGGAGTTATCGACTAGGCAGAGGTGGAAGAACGAAGAAGCGTCAAGGCTTGAAAGGAATCGAGTCATTAAGGTAAGTCTCTTGTCATGTCTTTTGTAAAACCATACCTAATGGATTTGTGGTTGGGTCGTCCAAGGTTTTTTCCCGTTGAGGGTTTTCCTTGTATATCGCGATCTTGTGTTGTGATTGTTGATTTTATCTTGCAAAAACACCTAGATGCATGCTTAATACTAAAAAGATAAAAAATTGGTTTAATCACAACAATGGTGTAATTTTGGTGCTATATCTTATGGGTAATTTTAACTTAATTCAAGTCAAGAAATTTAATTAGAAAATATTCTTACTTGTTTGTATGGCATATGAAGAACTTGAATTTGGTTTATTTTATTTTTATTTGAAAGAAAATTAAATATTTGTTTAGTTGTGTTTAATTTTGATTTTATGGAAAATAAAATTTGGGAACTTTAATTATTAAATTTGAAAGAAATTTTTAGTTTGATATATTGACTGAACCATCCTTATTTGGAATTTTTAAAATGGGTCTTTATCAAGTGATATCAGAGCTTATAGTTAGAGAAACTGCACACTTTCATTTAGAAAAACTTAAGCATGACATTAAGTGTATACCATGATATGATTCTTACATAATTATGTATTTCACTTCCATGAATACACCTTGCAAAGAATATGATACACCTCATACCTTGATAGTTAAAACCAATGATAATAAAAGATATTTCCTCCTAGTATTTCCACACTAACTCTGTTTGGCAATTTATATCAATAAAGTCGTCAGAAAAGGACAAGACATAACTACATTTCAATTACACTTGGGAACAAATATAAAATTTTTAAAAAAATTGCCTTTTTGATAATGACAAATGAGATAAATATAAGAAAAAATAAAATGATATGAGAAAAGGCAAAGCTACAAAAATTGGTGAGAAAATCTTTTTTTCGAAACCAAGTCTCAAATAAAGGGAGAGGCTTTCAAATAATTTATCAAACCATATTATTTGAATTGTCATCATAAAGGGGGGAGATTGTGAAATCAAAAGAATTGAAAGTAAAAAAGATTTTGTATGATAATAATATAATTTACATATGATCATATTTTACTATCTTCTCTCTAATGTACTCGAGATAAAAATAAGCTCTCAATGCATGATGAGATTTACTACAAAGATCATAAAATCCATGCCACTAAGACAAAAAATGCCTCAGCATTGAAATAGAGATACAAGCCTTCAAAAAATAATTCATCAAGTCTACCATATACTCAAGCATATGTCATGAATCAAGAAGAACAAAGTCTTGATCAACATCACCCAAGCAATGAGCCTATTGCAAGAAAAATCCATCTATTCACAATCACCATAAGTTCAACCATAAAGAATACTCAACTTATAACAAACACAAACCTAGTTAATCAATAAAGTATCAAGAGAAGTATATCACAACTAATCATACAATCAAATCTCTTGATCATCATACAGAAGTAACATCATATGTTTCATACATACCATAGAAATGATCAAACTACGGGATACCTTCCCATAGATTTAAAGAACTTTAGGATTGATTTTAATAATGTAATGGAACTTGTATGATCATGTATATGCTCAATAGAACCCACTCAAACCTTCCTAAAATCTTTAACCATGACAAAACAACATGAATAACCAAATAAGGAGTTTTATGTGATATAGAGTTGACTCAACCAAAGTTTAAGTCGATTCAACTTCGAGTCAAAATTGACTCAAACTACCTATTTAGGACAGACTTTCATTCAATGAAAAACCACCCTAGTGATAAGACTTTGAGTTGATTATAAGAAATTTGAGTCAACTCTAAGTGTGTCAGATGTAAAATTTCCAATGGCTAGTTTTTAAATTTTGAATTCCACGAGATCTAGAAATTATCATACTACCCTAAAATGGCTAGTTTTTATAATAGCCTGCAAAAGGATACCTTGGGTTCCTTCATCCAATATACACAAGATTCCTACAACATCTACATTGATCAAAGTTCCATCTCCAAGCTTGTGTCAATTCTCGTGACTTTTCTAGAGAGAGAAATCAAGTCCCAAACCCATTACCAAATGATAATTTCAAACCCAAAACTCCATTAAATACAAGCTTCACCCAAAACTCCTTTGAGCTTCAATCTTCTTACTTAAGACCTCTTTAGCCTAAGATATAAACTCATTACTCTTGTGTCCTAAATAATCGACCAAATATCCACTTGAGAAATATACTTGTGATTACTTGGTTGTTTACATTTCTGTGCATTTAATATTTAATTAATTCGAAAAAAAATTAAATTACTTATGTGTCGTAATTTAATTGAATTAGTTATGTTAATATTTATTTAAATATTAATCTGAGAGAAGATGATTAATATTTATGAAAATTAAATTACTAAGTGAATAGTAATAATTTATTTATGTCATAACGTGTATAAGTGATGTGGCATTTATTTATCTCAGCTAGAAGTCGGATATAGACTAAGTTGGGTGTGAGATAGGAACCTTTTATAAATTAATTCAGATCTCAATTCTTAGTTCACGGTTGAGTCCGGATGGGCCGAGGTAGTCAGAAAAGTGTACCTGGGGGTGGTAAATGGGTCACGGGATATTTTTGGGCATAATCGAGCCCACTAGGTGGTATTTGGGCCATTTTATTTAGGCCCGTGTGATTAAAAACGGGATTTGGTGATAAAAACCCGTTTTGGAGTTGTGGGCCGCCATAACTCATTTCGAAGAAATTCGAGAACATAAGGGACAAAGAGGGAGGACTCTTGAGAGCCAAAAAGGAAGAACAAGGAAGGTATTCTTCATCACACAATAATCTCTACACCAAAGGATAATCAGACACTACGAATTTATAAGGCAAGTGGTTAAATTGCTTCAATATAAATTGGTGATATTTTATTCATATCATAGTAGGTATTATACAAATGATTTTTGGATTGGGTTAATACAAATTGGGTTTTGATTTGGGGAAGTTACGAATCAAGTTATTGGGACTGGTTTTGATTCGTAAGGATTTTAGTGGATAATTCTGGGTAAAAAGCTTCACAGAAGCTGTTAATGGCGATTATGTTCACGTTGCCTTCTAGAAAATGGAGTTTTCTAACTTCCGTTCTCTAATACTCTTTACCAAAACGGGATTTTAAATATCTTGGCAGATTGAGTAAATTAAAAACATCAGATTTGGGGATATTGTATTATGGACCAAGGAGGTGTCCGGATATTTTGGTTGAGTGATGCCATGATAATACATTAATTAATGGGGGATTAATTAATTAAAGCTTATGGCTGGAATAATTTATTATAGGATGATATAATAAATTGTTAAATATTATTTAATTAGGAGTGTTCTCTTTATAATAGAATTTTGAGGAGTACGTTCTAAGAGATGGAAATTCGGGCCAGGTGATCAAGTCCGAGTACATTGGTTGTGTGACACCGGGGAGATAATAAGTTAATTAATGGGCATATTAATTAAATTAGAGTCGAACCATAGACTCGGGGAGATATTAAATTAATTCATGGGCATATTAATTAAATTAGAGTCGGACCATAGACTCGGGGAGATATTAACTTAATTAATGGGTAAATTAATTAAATTAGAGTCGAACCATAGACTCGGGAATATGTTGGCTAGTGTTACGGACATTGTACACAGTAAAGCCGAGATTAAATTTTATTTATATATATATATATACGGTAGTGTGATAGTATATATATTGTGTGCTCATAAATACCGGTGGCTAGGTATTTATTTAGAATTATATGCTCTAGTTCTATCGAGGGTGGTTGCGCGATGTGGGTGAATCCCCTAGCTTGAGGAGTAGGGCGAGTATATCCCCAGGTCATAGCGTCCAAATAGAGGTGGGCATTGAGATGATTGTCTTCACACTTGGGGGAATATGACCGCCTCCAATACGTTTATATTTCTATGTTCTGATTCGGCGGTGGCTAGTTGTCTCAGAAATCCAGGTGGGACTGAGTAGTCCTGGGAAGATAGCACTTTAGAGAATGCATTCGATGAGATATTACTCGAAAGGATGGTTTTAATTATATTCAAAATATGTGTGATTGTGGAATATAGTTGTACGTATATAATGGAGTAGATAATTATATACGGGTAATTAAATACGTGAAGAGAATTTGTATTACTTATATAACTAGTGAATGTTATATGGCTTTTAATAGGGGTTTTATTTATATTCAACATATGAATAATTGTGGAATATAGTTCTACGCATATAATGGAGTAGATAATTATATACGGGTAATTAAATACATGAAGAGAATTTGTATTACTTATATAACTAGTGAATGTTATATGATTTTTAAGAAATGATTAATTAAGTTAATGTGATAAATAACTTATGAAGTAAAGATACAAATTGCTCGGGTTACAGTATAGTTCAAGGAGTGTCATGACAAGGCTAGTTAGACAGGGTGGTGTAACTAGGAGGGTCAGAAAGAAAGCGTTAGGTGTGCACTTTAGAGGAGGAGTGAGATGTATCTCAAGGGAGTGCGACACTAACTTAAATATGAAGAGCATTCATACATTTTAATTGTTGGATTTTAATTCACTTGCAAAATATTTTCAAAAGGACTTTGGGCTCTGACCCATACATGCAAAATATTTTCAAAACCTTTTAGGTATCCAGCCACCGGGATGCCAAACTTGAAGATCTGTTCCAAGGATGCGTAGCTGCAACAGGTGTGGATGTCGCAGGATTTGAACATAGACGCTTCAGTCATTTCATTCCTAGAGTAGGATGAAACTTGGTAATTCTTTCGGGCATGTTGCCCCAGCTATTTTCATTTCAGTCGGACTTTGTACTGGTTACTATTCTTTGTTGGATTATATTAGTGGATGTTGGTTTTCTGCTAATGGTTTATTCGGCCGGTCATTTATTGATTTATTCAGTATTGCTTCAGATTCATGGTTTGTGTGAATGGTTCGTATTGATATTTTTATTGTTGTTGTTGTTAAATAAAAAGATTAAAATTTTGACATCAGCTTTTGAATACTTGGTGGTTAGTAAGTTTTAAAAAGTTTTCGATAGTGATGCTAAAAATGAACCAAATGAGATTCTTGTTTTAATTTGATATAGGACTGACACCCGGTATTTCATTGAGCAGGTTGTCACAGACGGTATCAGAGCATCATGTTCTAGTGTCCTTAGGATCTGTGCAGCTTTTCACATTTCAGCTTAGCGTTCTTTGATGTAGAGACTTATGATAGGATTGTTGTATTCCTCTACGTATGCGAGTTACGTTCTCCTTCTATCAAGTATAGTGAGGTGATTCATACACGAGTTCAGTTGGGTTTTGTATACCAAACATTCTTTGGGATGGCCAACGAGGGTCGTAGGATAATTATAGGAGGAGAGACTTAACAGAAGACATATGGTATTCTGGAAATGGTGATCGTGATAGGAATCACCTTGATTGTTGTTCAGGCCAGTGGGGAAAGAATAATCACCCGGGAGCGATAGTCTCCCAAAGCACTATTGTAGATAACAGTGGTACAATTCCAGTCTCACTCAGCGTAGTCAGTAAAGGGTGGGGAAAGTATGGAAGGACCCTTTTGGAAGGGCTATCTATAAGGATTCGAGTAGAAGAGTAGCGCAATAAGTCAATGGGAGGAAATAACCCAAAGACAATTGTGTAGGGTCGTGTGCGGTGGCACCCAGGACTAAGTTTTGAATGAAATTTTTGGCCCAGTGGGGCGGTGTTGTAGTGGTAGGAGTCATTCACCACAACCATGGAGAAATACCATAAATTATAAAAAATTTAGGGTGTGGTTTGACCGCAAATCTTTGCATCACCCGTTTGAGCCGGTAGGCAAAGGAGAATTCATTACTTACTTCAGAAGGGCCGGAAAGTGGTCGGACATAAGGGAAAGTTGAATTATTCGACAAACTTCGTGCCCAACGAGGTGGATGCAGAGGTCAATAAGGGGTCCATGAGTTAATAATGGACTCGTGGGTAATACACAAGCGTGGATGGAAAACTCCATCTAGGATGACTGGGGCTATAGTCATCAAGGTAGTATGTTTTTTATTTGATATCAATACTTCTATGAGAAGGAAGCCAAGGGAGGTGGAGTATCTGACCAAAAGGCAAGATCGTATTTAGCAGTGCTAGTGAGGCACCACAAGGGGATACCCAGTAAAGGAACCCATATATATGATTTATATCAGTTAAATTCCTACCGATTGGCGGTGCATTTAATTCGGGTTGTCGAGGCCAGCAACGAGTCCCATAGGGCTAGCAAATCCAAAGGGACAACGAGGGTAACAATTTGGGTAAAGACTACCAAGTACGCGAGAGGGATAACCCCGACATGGCCATTATGTCCAGAGGCGGGGGATTGACACAGAGAAGTGTCTTATGTGTGGAAAGTGGGACCACAACAATTGATTATGTCCACAGTGAATCAGGGGATAGGAGTGGGATGCCTAGTAGGGTCAAAAATTATGAAGTTTTGGTTCGGTTGGATAAGAATATTATGTCCAGGAACCATTTGGGCCACTGGTGTATAGGCGACTAGAAGTATGAGGTTTTTCCTCGGATAGATGGGGCGAACTTTGTGACACGAGTGGTCATAGTATTCTTCTTAACACTATATTCGCAATGGAGACGAGTTTAGTGGGTGTATCGTAGTGTTACTATTAATTATATATTTACCGCGGGGTAACGGGGATCTCTTTTGTTTTACCTGCAAAGGAGCAGGTGTGAACACTGAGAGGGTATATTTTATAAGGTCAACTCATTTGGAGAAGTTCTATGCGAGCACGATTTTATCCTGGGTACAGATTGGTTAGCGACGGGTAAGCGATAGTGGGCGGTTACAGCAAGACTATCGTGTTCGCTATTCTAGGGCAGGATGTATATTCTTTGTGAGGTTCCACCTGAAAGAAGGTTGGGCTCGCAAAAATATTTTATAAAATACACTTCAGAGGGTAGGGTTGTCTAGTATATTATATCCCAGTGCATAGGTATTTTTACTGATGTGATTCAGGGCATGGCGGATTGACCATGGAGCAAAGAGATTTATCTCGTTAGTGACTTAGCGCTGAGGACTTAGTGATAGCGTGATCGCGGCATTATATAACTCCTTTAGAGATGCGGGAGTCGACAATTAGACCTTTGATTACAGGGACAGATTTTGGGGTGTCCCGGTTATATGCTCGGGTCTACGAAAATTAATGAACGACAATGCTAGTGTTTAATGCATTGCGGAAAGTTTTTTTTGGGGCTTTGTTGTGAAATGTTATGCGCATAAGCCCTAATAAATGTCAGCAGTGGAAAGACGTTATATGATGCTAGGACACCAGTTTAAAGGGTGATTTTTAACGTGTGGAGTTACACTTTGAGGTGAAAGCTATTACGCTATAAGGCCAGTATAGCCAGGTAGTGCTGTGAAAGTAGCACTGAGAAAAATTTTGTACCACAAGTTAATGGGCGGGGCAACATTCAGAACATTAAATTGCGATTTAGGGAAATATCGAATGTAATCATATGATATAATGTGATCTGTGGGATAACCTTGAAAGAAAAATATCACATATGTGATGTTTGTGATGTTGTGCAAATATGCATGGGATTTACGGTGTATGGGCACCCTGGTTAGTGTGATTTCAGAGTCGTCTTAAATAAAGGGATGTATGAATGAACATATTTAAATGTATGCCTGCAAGGCAGTCAGAAAATAAGTGGGAAAGTGAAGTGAACTGAAATCTGTTTGAAAGAGGAAATAATTCTACTATATGCGTATCAAGGTGAACTATCTCCACCGTAAGGAGTGTAAAGATAGTGGAGGCGCATGTAACAAAATATCTCAAGGCAAGAAAGAAGTCACATTTCTGGGAAAATAGAAAAGAGTGTCACTTAGTTATATGCTTAGAGTGGTCTTACGCATAGACAAGGTATAGATTCCTATCTGATAAAAACTGCACAAGGAATATAGTTCATATGCATGGGAATTGGTGTTGAGTGAGACATAGTGAATTTGTCTCCTGATAGACCATTTATGAATGGGAAAAAGTTGATTTGAGGGTATCAACCAAGAAGTTTTTGAAATTTTATGGTTCCAGAGATGGAATTAATGCTCAGGTTGGTAAAAATAGTGAAGGGGTCCAGGTTTCCATCGGGTTGTTGAATAGATTGACCTGAACACGAATTGTTGTCTCAAAATGGGTTATACTATCGAGTAGTATGCCAAACTTTACTATTAATGGGAATGAGTGAAACAGAACAAGGTGTCGTTCAATATTGTTGGGAATTTGGGTGGACCTTTCAGTCCCACCTCTGGTAAAAAGTGTCAGAAGGTGATAGGGACAGAGTTACATATTGGGTTGAACGTGTCGCCCATAAGTTGATGGGTAGACGGGAAGTGAGGATTGTGCATTCCAGATTTTTGGGTAATTCGGGAGTAGTAATTACCAATGGTAGAGTTACGTGTGATGCCTCTTAACAGTTTAGTATCTGCGTGATAACTTGGGAGACTTTATGGGAAATGTTTGATTATCCACCTTTGGTTGATAAAAAGTGGGGAAATAACAAGCTACTAGGACCCGAAATGGGTTATGGTCCGCAGTGGCAATTGAGTAAGTTGTATCCCTTCGTATAGTTCAGGGACGTAAGGAGGGGAATTTCCTAACATAGAGATAGTGGATTCGGTGGAGTATAGGCTTATCTTTTGGGGCACTATGTTGTCAGGGGCCATCGAGTTAAATATTTATGACCGGGTATTGATTCGGGTGTCTCCTATGAAAGGAGTGGTGAAGTTCGACAAGAGAGGGAAGCTAGCATCAAGGTATGTGAGCCATTTCCCTATCTTTGAGAAGGTGGGACCGGTGGCTTATCGACTGGGTTTTTTAGAACATCTTCAGTGGATACGTGATGTGTCCCACGTGGCATAGCTGGAGAGATACAGGAGGAACGATAGGGATTTTTGGGAGCGTTCCACTCGAGGAGAATGATTTGCAATAAGACACCTCATATAAGTAGAGACTAGTAGCTATGTGAGCGCACGCTGCAGTCTAAGGTAGTACTACCAGTTAGAGTGTAGTGGAATGGGGTCATCACAGTATTGATGAGTATACGTGGGAGCGGGAGTAGGATATGTGAGAGCAGTATCCAGAGTTATTCGCCGCAGTTATGACCAAATTTTGGGAACGAAATTCCTTTGTAAGGGGGGAGTATATAAAACCTCGTATTTCTGTGCATTTAATATTTAATTACTTCGGAAAAATTTTAAATTACTTGTGTGTCGTAATTTAATTTAATTAGTTATGTTAATATTTATTTAAATATAAATCTGAGAGAAGATGGTTAATATTTATGAAAATTAAATTACTACGTGAATAGTAATAATTTATTTACATCATAACGTGTATAAGTGACGTGGCATTTATTTATCTCAGCTGGAAGTCGGATATAGACTAAGTTGGGTGTGAGATAGGAACTTTTTATAAATTAATTCAGATGTCAATTCTGAGTGCACGGTTAAGTCCAGATGGGCCGAGGTAGTCAGAAAAGTGTACTCGGGGGTGGTAAATTGGTCACGAGATATTTTTGGGAATAAGCGAGCCCACTAGGGGTATTTGGGCCATTTTAATTAGGCCCGTATGATTAAAAACGGTATTTGGAGATAAAAACCTATGTTTTGGAGTTGTGGGCATCCATAACTCATTTCGAAGAAATTCGAGAACATAAGGGACAAAGAGGGAGGACTCTTGAGAGCCAAAGAGGAAGAACAAGGAAGGTGTTCTTCATCACACAACAATCTCTACACCAAAGGATAATCAGACACTACGAATTTATAAGGCAAGTGGTTAAATTGCTTCAATATAAATTGATGATAGTCAATTCATATAATAGTAGGTGTTATACAAATGATTTTTGGATTGGGTTAATACAAATTGGGTTTTGATTTAGGTAAGTTACGAATCAAGTTATTGGGACTGGTTTTGATTCGTAAGGATTTTAGTGGATAATTCTGGGTAAAAAGCTTCAAAGGTGCTGTTAATGGAGATTATGTCCGTGATGCCTTCTAGAAAATGGCGTTTTCTAACTTTCGTTCTCTAATACACTTTTTCCAAAACGGCCCCAAAATGCCCCAAAAAGGCATTTTAAAAATATGAGTAGATTGAGTAAATTAAAAACCTCAGATTTGGGGATATTGTATTATGGACCAAGGGGGTGTTCGGATATTTTGGTTGAGTGATGCCATGATAATAGATTAATTAATAGGGGATTAATTAATTAAAGCTTATAGCTGGAATAATTTATTATAGGATGACATAATAAATTGTTAAATATTATTTAATTAGGAGTGTTCTCTTTATAATAGAATTTTGAGGAGTACGTTCTAAGAGATGGAAATTCGGGCCAGGTGATCAAGTCCGGGTGCATTGGTTGTGTGACACCAGGGAGATAATAAGTTAATTAATGGGCATATTAATTAAATTAGAGTCGGACCATAGACTCGGGGAGATATTAAGTTAATTAATGGGCATATTAATTAAATTAGAATCGGACCATAGACTCGGGGAGATATTAACTTAATTAATGGGTAAATTAATTAAATTAGAGTCGGACCATAGACTCGGGAACATGTTGGCTAGTGTTACGGACATTGTACACGATAAAACCGAGATTAAATTTTATATAAAAATATATACGGTAGTGTGATAGTATATATATTGTGTGTTCATAAATACCGGTGGCTAGGTATTTATTTAGAATTATATGCTCTAGTGCTATTAGGGTGGTTGCTCAATGTGGATGAATCCCCTAGCTTGAGGAGTAGGGCGAGTATATCCCCAGGTCATAGCGTCCAAATAGAGGTGGACATTGAGATGATTGTCTTCACACTCAGGGGAATATGACCGCCTCCAATACGTTTATATTTCTATGTTCTGATTCGGCAGTGGCTAGCTGTATCAGAAATCCAGGTGGGACTGAGTAGACCTGGGAAGATAGCACTTTAGAGAATGCATCCGATGAGGTATTACTCAGAAGGATGGTTTTAATTATATTCAAAATATGTCTGATTGTGGAATATAGTTCTACGTATATAATGGAGTAGATAATTATATATGGGTAATTAAATACGTGAAGAGAATTTGTATTACTTATATAACTAGTGAATGTTATATGGCTTTTAATAGCAGTTTTATTCATATTCAACATATGAATAATTGTGGAATATAGTTCTACGTATATAATGGAGTAGATAATTATATACGGGTAATTAAATACATGAAGAGAATTTGTATTACTTATATAACTAGTGAATGTTATATGATTTTTAAGAAATGATTAATTAAGTTAATGTGATAAATAACTTACGAAGTAAAGATACAAATTACTCGGGTTAGAGTAGAGTTCAAGGAGTTTCATGACAAGGCTAGTTAGGCGGGGTGGTGTAAATAGGAGGGTTGGAAAGAAAGTGTTAGTGTAGACACCTCATTCTGTTACCCCCTAACTCTCCGTAGGTCCCTAGTACCTCCACTCATCACTGTAAACCCAGGTCACATCCCGAGCACCTACCTGGAAGCCATCGGGTACTCCCCGGCTCAGTTTGACCCAAAAGTTACACTCTTTGTATCGACCGAGACTCAATGAATCTTTGAAGGGCATGGAATACCCTTTCCAACGGTCTGCCTCGTGCGCGATTCCGACTTACCATGCGGACGAACGATCCGTTTGAGTTCGAAACCCTACCTAGAGGCCACCGGGTGCTCCCGGGCTCTGTTTGACCTAAGTGAACTCTTTATATCGACCGAGGCTGAATGAATGTTTGAAGGGAACTAAAAACTATTTCCAATGATCCGTCCCGTGCGCGATTTCGACTCTCCATGCGGACGAATGATCCGCTTGACTCCGAGAGGTCACCGAAGGCTTCTCGGGCTCGATTGACCAAATTCAACTCCCCAAACTGGGTCAAACTCTTTGGAATGTTGAATTACATCTCCTAACATTTCTAACGGTCCATCCCGTGCGCGATTCGGACTTACCATGCGGACGAACGATCCATTTGCGTCCGAACGATTCCCCGTCTAGCGGACCGACAAAAGCTTCCGAGCCACATTTGACCCAAAGTTAACTCCCAAACTTGGGAGAGGTCCAAATTACTTTCAAAGGTCTCATAAATACCTTTCCAACGATATACCCCGTCCGCGATTCTGACCAACGGTTTGCCCTCGGCGGCCAATTTTCCGAAAAAGCCTGAAGCGCACTGCCAAATGGCAGGTCCCAGACCCTGCCTATCGGAACCTGCCGATAGGTAGTGCCATGGAAATGCCAATTGGTAGACCCATGGGCCTATAAAATGAGTCCTTGGCCTCATTTTCAAAGAGAGCTCAGATAAGAAGAAAATAACTCTCAACGGATCCCAGAAACCTCTCTCGAAGGCAGCGTGATTTCAACTTCCAAATCCCTTTTTCACTTCCACTTTTCATCATCCCTTTCATCAAACTTGATGAATTAACCACTCTCCATCATCATCCAAGCGCAAGGGCTGCTTTTCAACATTCAAGATCAAGCTCAAAGTCTCCAAGAAGGTCCATCTTTTCTCACCTTTCTCTTTGAATCTTCTTAAATTTACAATAACTTGTTTTATTACTTAAGCACTTTTACTCTCTTATTTCACATATCCTAAAATACTTTTTATCTAGTATTATTGCACATCTCCTATTTTCATATAACTAAAAACCCAAAAAATAAGAAAAAAAGGGTTTACTCATAAATTCCAAACAGGGATTCTCACCCTTTTTCCACACTTTTCTCACAACTAAAACACTTTTTCTACACATACGCACACATTCACAAATAAGAGATATATCCATTTGGATTTATGGGTGTTAAACCCCACCCCCTCGTTGTGTATACGAACTACGTGGACTTTGATGCCTTTATAGGCTACGTAGGCGTCTCGGGGTAAAACTCGAGACTCGAGTCCTTTTCTCACTTTTTCTCTTATTTTCTATCTTCTCTTTATCTCACTCTCTACTATATTCTATATATTCGTTCTTAGTAGCGTATTATTCCACACGCGTTATCGTTCCCTTATAACGATCAACGCAAGGGTAATCGCGCAAATCCTATTTTCTACACTAATCTCACATTCCTACGGATGACTCGCTTTATCTCTTCCATGATACAAGTCAAGGATTCCTACCCCCATTCTATATATACACATGCACACATATCACGGGGGGAAATATAAAGGAAAATAGCAAATATCCATGAGAGACCGAAAGGGCGGAATGGGTGCCTAACACCTTCCCATTTCGTAACTAAGCCTATGAACCCTTCTCGAATCATTTGGTTTCGTACGCACCAGTATGTCTTTGGATGCCATCCTTCGGGGTGGCTTCCCCTGTTTCTTTTGTCTGTTTTGAGTAAAATAGACTTGCGACTCTAAATCTCTCTACATTTCCACACCTCACAAATCGACACCGGCCGAAGCGCTCTCCCGAGAGGGGACGCGCGGGACCTGAAGGATCCTTTCTCCCTCCGCGACGGGGATGGGGGATGGCCACAGTTAGGTGTGCACTTTAGAGGAGGGGTGAGATGTATCTCAAGGGAGTGAGACACTAACTTAAATATGAAGAGCATTCATACATTTTAATTGTTGCATTTTAATTCACTTGCAAAATATTTTCAAAAGGACTTTGGGCTCTGACCCATACATGCAAAATATTTTCAAAACCTTTTAGGTATCCAGCCACAGGGATGCCAAACTTGAAGATCTGTTCCAGGGATGCTTAGCTGCAAAAGGTGTGGATGTCACAAGATTTGGACATAGACGCTTCAGTCATTTCATTCCTAGAGTAGGATGCAACTTGGTATTTCTTTCGAGCATGTTGCCCCAGCTATTTTCATTTCAATCGGACTTTGTACTGGTTACTATTCTTTGTTGGATTATATTAGTGGATGTTGGTTTTATGTTGATGGTTAATTCGGACGGTCATTTATTGATTTATTCAGTATTGCTTTAGATTCATGGTTTGTGTGAATGGTTCGTATTGATATTTTTATGGTTGTTGTTGTTAAATAAAAAGATTAAAATTTTGACATCAGCTTTTGAATACTAGGTGGTTAGTAAGTTTTAAAAAGTTTTCGACGGTGATGCTAAGAATAAACCAGATGAGATTCATGTTGTAATTTGATACAGGACTGATCACCCGGTATTTCATTGAGCAGGGTGTCACAGATATAAACTCATTACTCTTGTGTCCTAAAGAATCGACCCAATATCCACTTGAGCAATATACTTGTGATTACTTGGTTGTTTACATTTCTTGCAAGAGAAATTAAGTCCATTTCATATTTGTTTTAGTAAATAACTTTGCTTTATATTTTGGTTACAAATATTTTATCGTTACTTATGGTGAAGTTCATTGTATCTTCAAAACCGATAATGTCATTGTTACAGGGATTCAAATCGCAATAAGACCTTGGGATCTTGCGTGTACTAATTCCTTAAGAGGTTTTTAGTTCCTCCTTAGTGAATCGGAGATAGTGAAGCTCCTCGAGTACTATCTCAATTGTGGATGTAGGGAAAGGCCGAACCACGTTTAACTTTGATTTGCAAGGATTATATAAATCCTCTATCAAAATATTAATGCTTGTTGATTGATTGCTTTTACTTGATTTGATATATTGAAATTAATATTTCCACCACCACCACCACCCAGTATATATCCGGGCCAACGGGTTCGATTGTGAGATATCAACTCCACGATTTATAAGGTAAATAAACGGTTCAATTTTTTATTCCCATACAAGCAAATAGGAGTCCCTTGTATATGGCATGAACTAGTAAAAGCAAGTTTTGTGTGAGCCAATTGTAACCTCTCGATTTTCCATCCAAAGTAATTACTGCAATGACTCATTTTTTCGTGAGAAAATATATAAAAGAAGGGGTGTGAATATGACCAGGGCTTTATAATGTGAACTAGAAGATGAAAAAAGATATAAAGGGTTTTTTTCATATGGGACATCATATAAATACTAGAAGTAAATCCTCCAATTAATTATAAAATTACTATGTGTATACCTAATAATTAATATTTTCAGATTAATCAATCAAACACAACAAATACAATTTTAATACAATTTGAATTCAATTAATTCAAGAATTACTATGTGTCCACCAATTACAAAGCTCTTCCACTAATTTTTATTTACTCAAACATCGATGAATTAAGGAAGGGGTGAACACGACCTCAACAATTAACCAATAAGATATATGTACTAATAAGAAATAAAACAGTATATCAGCTCTCAATGAAATGAAGGATCATCCTTCAAGTGAAGATAATCTTCATCCGCATAATATCAATATCAACTAATTAATATTTTTCAATTAATAAATCAAACACAACATGTTCAATTTTAGTTCAATTTTAATTCAATTAATCCTAAAATTGCTACGTGTCCACCAATGATAAAGCCCTTCCACCAATTTGTGTTCAACCAAACAGCAACCACTTAAGGAAGGGGTGAACTAGTCCACAATAGTCAACCAAGAAGTTATATATATATAGGTAAATTTATATATAAGACTATGTTACATTAAAGAAAAGATAAGTAAATTTACCTGAATAAAGAAAGCCTCTAGAATTAGATAAACTTCAATAATTGTTCACAAATTGCATGCGCACATGGAACGAGAAGAAAAAATGTTAACAAAAGTAAAATTTCCATAAAAAATGTTAATAATGCTACTTTAACAATTAACGACATCATTTCTACTCACGTGATTATTCAACAACCTATCCAATTATTAATACTATAAATTAAAGGGTAATTTATATATATACACATATGCATACACGAAAATACTACAAGTTTCTTCTTTGAACTTAAAAAATGATCGTTTTACTTTTGTCATTACTATTTTTCTTAACCAATTTGAAATAACATAAAATTCTTTTACAATAGTTAATTTATTTAAATTAAATGTGAGAACATACATATAAGAAAGATTGACATTAATGCATCTCTTGATCTAGTCATTTTTGTTTTCGATAATTTTATGTTGTTGTGTCTTGAAAATTAATGGCATGCATTTAGAAAGTGATGATTTTATGATCTTGGTAAACAACTATGTAATTTTTGCAAATTGACTATAATGGAATTGAATTCATGTTTAAATAGTAAGAGTTTTCCACACTAATAAAAATATATTATTTGAGACTAAATATTATATTGGATGTGTTTCTACATATAAACCATATGTTTCATGTTTAGAGTTACTTTTTGCTCTAACCCTAACCTTAATGGTTCTGCAGACACATAAATATGTTGGTATATACATATACATACACAAATATAATTATACATATGCATACATACACAACCATATACATAAACATGTATAGAGAGAGAGAGAGAGAGAGAGAGAGAGAGAGAGAGTGACCTCGGTGAGAGAGAGATGGTGATGGTAATGGTGGTGGAAGTCGTTGGTAAAGATGATGGTATTCGGTGGTGGAACCCAATGATTTTTGTAGAAAGAGAAGGGTCACGGAGAGAGAGAGAGAGAGAGAGAGAGAGAGAGAGAGAGAGAGAGAGAGAGAATGAGGGAAATTATAAATAAAATTTATACCTGAAATGGGGTCATGTTTTAAGATCATGACCCGATCTGTAAACATTTTGAATTGAATTAACTAGTCACTATCAGTAGCTGTGGTCACGGTCCGCGATTGTGATCCTAAGAACTCCTTAATACCTGGCATGGTCCAGAATCATGATCATATTGTTATAACCAATTTGAATTTCATGGTTGTCATGATTGGGGGCCACCGTTATGGACCATGACCATTTTTTACACATATTGGTTACGGTCTTTTCAAAATGATCACGGTTTTGGACAGTGACCAGTAATGTGACCAACTTGACACCATTTTTCTCGCTAAAAGGTTCATCATTCATGACTGTGACCATGATGGACACATTCATGAACCGTAACAATCGTATGTAGATCCCCCCCCCCCACGGGGTCACAAATAGTGTCACAGTAAAAGAACTTATGGTTATGGTATTGTACCATAACCACCCAACGGTGACCGTTTCTAGTTTTCGGCATGGTGCAGTCGACTGAACGGGGGACATTTGATATCCATTATAAATCAAAAATTGTTTTTAAAGGTCAAGTTTTAGCAGATTTCGCCGAAGAACATAGACCTGAGGAGAACCCTAAGTTTGACGATCAAGTAGTCGTAGCAGGTTCAAAAAATGATAATACATATACCATTTATGTGGACAGAGCATCGAGAAGAAAGGGGGTGGAGTATTTGTAATGACCCAATCAATTTTGGGTCACAATTGGGTCAACATGCACCAAATTAAGGAGTTAAAGGGGGAGGGGGAAGGGGAAGTCTAATTTTATTATTAAGACAAACCCTTTTAATGCACCATTTGTTAAGAATTTAGTTACCGATTTTAAATTGAGAAAAAAAATGACCACTTTAAGTAATTAAGTTAATTTGCAAGGTTTATTTATAAAAATCTGATTAATCCAATAATACTGATTAAATGACAAGTAAATCATAGGTATCCCTGTAATATTACATCACATGGCCAAAGTCCCAAATAAAAGGTTTAAATGTCCCAAATTTCAATATTTTTAAAATACAATTTCAACAAAGTAAGAGACCCTCTAACGATGTAGACTGTCCTTCGAGGCCTTATCGGCGTCCTTCCCAATGACCCTACTCGATGTACCTAAGGTGGGGTGGGGGTTTTGTACATAAAAATCAGGGGTGATAAAATGCTCAGCGGGGTGGGTTATACTTAGCTATACGTTTTCTACAACAAAAAAAAAAAAAAAAAAAAAAAAAAAAAAAACTATCCATATAACATGTATTTTAACAATTCTCAAAATATTTAACAATTTAGCAAGTATCAATGAAACTATCATTCAATGCACCCTAGCAATGTGCTCATACTCACACTTAGCCATTTCATTCTACCCTTTACCGGATCTAGAGACTATTTAATCATATTGTATTCCTTAGTCTCCTTTTTATCCCATTTCATTAGGGTGTTCTATTTACATTCTCGAGCATAGCCATATTCATTTATTTTCCATTATCTTTTCTCAAAATCTTCCAAATATCTGCATACTTTAACGGGCTCCACGCCGCCGGCTATGCTACCATTTGCTCTGGCCAGTGATTTTGGGTCTTTCACCCCAGTTCTGCGGGCTTTTCTTAATTATTCCTGGTGTCATCCGAGTCCATATTAATGCTTTTTAACATTTTTTGCTAATGTCCACATTATTCCGTCATTTTACCATTTTTATCATTTTTACGCTTCATACAACCATTTCATCTTGTCAACATGCCATTTTATCTACTTTATCCTTTTTTCACAAAAACCGAATGTTGACGTAGCTTTTCTGCCACCAACTCCTTGCAAAAATTATGGAGACCTGACCACCACACAATCCAAAAAAATGAAACACGGGATCCCTACAATTAATATAAATTTTTTTTTAAGGGTCTGTTTAGTTCTGTATTCAGAAAACTCGATTTAAATGTTATTTTAAAATATAGTTTTTAAATTTTGTTTTTTTGTGGTTATAATTATTGATGAGCATTTGATAAATTTATTTTTAAATACAGTTTTTTGAATTTTTTTACCAAATTCACAAACATGTATATTTATATTATACATGTGTGTGTGTGTGTGTGTGTGTGTGTGTGTATACACATTTAATATCATGTATTTTTATGTATATTTAATGAGGTATGTTGGATAGTTTAACTATATATATATATATATATATATATATATATATATATATATATATATATACAGTCCTGCTCTTGTGCGGACTAGTCAACATTTTAAGAGTGCGGACCGGACATATATCACCTGGCGGTGAGCCCAAAAGAGAGTATGTGCCTATAATTTAGGCGATAATTTTTAGGTGCACCGTTAGGTGACACATGTCCGATCCGCATTCTTAAAATGTGTACTAGTCCGCACAAGATCATATATATATATATATATATATATATATATATATATATATATAATTCATAATAAAATTATATACATATATGAATTGATAATATTTTTTAATACATATGTATTATATGCATAATTTATATTATTCCATACATTAAAATACACGTATAAAACTCTTTTGCCCCTTAATTGGTTGGATCCCAAAAATTTGACTTATATCATTAGGGCTTATTTGGGCATCGCTAATCATCCTAAAACACTTTGTCTTTTTGTGGAGCTTGACAATGGTGAGAATGCTTTTATCCGTCTTTTTATGATCTCCTTCTACTACTTCACCGTTGTAGTGGGCATTGAATCGCTACCATAAAGGCGTCTTCTTAAGAAGTTCAATATGATTATCATTGATTTTGCTGCGAATATCAGCCAAATCATGATAGAATCTCGAGATATTCGACCTATATTGGTCATATTTATGAACTTCCCTTACTGATTTCTTTTTACTCTTTTCATTTGCTTTTGTTAGCCTCTTCAAACCACTCTTATCAGTAACGTCCTTTTTGGGATTCTTTCCCTTCTGTGCTTTTATATTTAAAGTCATTTCTATAAAGTAGATGCATAAATATTAAAGTACACACATAAATAAATAAAATACACACATAAAACATAAAGTACATGGATTTTGTATTGATGAACAAATATATTTCAATAGAGTACATGAATGTTTAACAAAAGTACATTTAATATTCTCTTAACACTTCATACAAATCTCAACAAAGTACAAAAAATACATAATACAAAATTTCAATAAACAAATTTCCTATCGTCCGTTACATGGTAATACCTAAGACTTGTTGTTTAACAAGTTATAAACCAAGATTCTCTGTTCGTAATATATTTACAAAAGAAGTGATACAATAGATCCATGTTAAACGCGCCAAGACTTTTAAAACCTCTTAAGCAATACTGCTCAATTCGTTTTGTCAAATCCTTCGCTTTCGATTCAGTTACTTGTAGCTTTTGTGCATCAAAAGTGCACTTAATGTCTTCAAAGTAGTAGTAAAAAACAAGTAACCTTTTCGCTTTATCATTGAAGCGAAGAAAAAAATAAATTTTATCATCATTAGTATTGACTGTTAATGGGAAAGGTTTCATATTGTTAAGATCTTCAAAGGTGCACCCACCAATTTTATACATTCCTAAACAATAACATATCTCAATTAATTCTTACAAACAGTGGAATGTCATTCAAATGTCGCTGGCGCGAACCACAATAACATAGGATCTATTAAATATGGAGTCTGGAGATGACACATATATTCCATAAAGTACATGCATAATACGTAAAGTACATGCACACTGGATTGAAACAAATCAATTTCAATGTGCGTATACTTTATGAAATTGAGTGTACTTTATGAAAGTATATGCATAATACATAAAGTACACGCACATTGGATTGAACAAAATAAATTTCAATGTATGTACTTTATGTATTATGCGTATGACAGTACACGCATAATACATACAGTACACACAAATTGCATTGAATCAAATCAATTTCAATGTGCGTGTACTTTAGAAATTTGCATGTACTTTTTGCAAGTACACGTAAATTCATAAAGTACACTCACTTTATAATTTATTTGGTTCAATCCAATGTTACCACAATAATACGAACTATTAAATGCAGCTGGCTTGGCCCACAATTAATATGACATATGAAAATACACAGAGCATGTATATATTCTCCAGTCCTTAATAAATTTCGTTGGCGCGGACCACAATTAATATAAAAGATATAAAAATACACAAAGCATGTAGATATTCGCAGTCCTCAATAAATGTTGCGAACCACAATTAATATAGGTGATTTCATCAGTCCATGTATAATGTCTACAAATTTATACATATGAGAATACAAAATACATAATAAAATGAGGAAAAAGTTATATAAAACCTAAGGACACAAAAATAGTACATGAAATACACAACATAATACTCAAAATACAATGACAAACATGTGATATCAAAAATATAATGCTAAGAACACAACATATATAGAGTGTATGGTATAATATTAAGAAGAAGATTTAATAACACAATATTACATTCAATTCACAATAAATTAAATCAAATACATATACATGAGCATGCTTTCATACCTATTAGTGTTGTTTGCAAGAATTTGATTAAGAATGTAAACAGTTTGTTAGAACATCCACGATTAGAGTTTTGATAGCTTGAATTTTTGTAGAGTGTGGATATTTATATGTTGTTGGTCCAAAATTTATTTGAGAATGAGAATCTTTTTTTAAAACTTCGACGATTAGGATTTTGATCGAAGAGACAATACGATCATTTTGAAACTTGAATGTCTGTAAAGTGTGTTTTATTTGCAATTCGAGGCTATTTATATGTTGGACCTAATCATTTAAACTTTGTTGGACCTGGATTTAGAGTCCAAAACTGTTAGTCCAAGAACACGACAATAAAAGCCCCTAATTTATATCACCTATAAAGAAAACAACCAAAGGTCATTCGGTAATATTTTCTTTAAATAAATTAGTTTCTAAATAGAAATAAATAATGTCATAAGCAATTGAGTAATTCTAAAGAAACCCTTAAATTATATTCACAAACAAACTCAGCTCTAGTATATTGGTTGGTATCTTAAATGGACCTTACTTGAATCCCACACACCAAACAATGCATTCTTGAGGGTCTCTCTTGAACAACTCTAGTCAATTTTACTAACTTGATTCCCATCATTTGTGGCGTTGATGGCAGTTTAATTTCCCTACATATTTTCATATCATGAAATCTAGAAAACTTAGAGAGAGAAAACCCATACCTTAAGGTTTGAAGAGAAGAATAAGAAAGAAGATGAAGAGAAGCTCTAGACTCCAAAAGTTCTTCAAAGGTCCTTTTGAATTCTCCTACTTGCTCACTCAACCCCCTTCTACCCTTAACAAAGCTTGTAATGGAAGAATGAAGCTAGGAAATGGGGTGTAAATGGTGGAATAAGGCGTAAATATGGTGTAGCAATGGTCGAATACTATTATGGGAGGAAATAGTGGTCTTGAAACGATAGAGAGAGAGAGAGAGGGGGAGGGGGGGAGAGAGAGTCTTTGGCTGATACAAAAATGGGTGGAAGAACCCACCTCCTTCTCTCTCTTAATAACCCACAAAACCCTAAGAAAGACATTTACCTAAGGGTTTTCTCATGTCAAACATTTTTATTGATCTGATGCACCAGAGGTTAACACTTCATAGATCTAATGGCCCATATGTTAATAGCACATTAAAAATATGCAGATTTTCAAATTAATCTATGTTCGTTCGAA
This sequence comes from Sambucus nigra, assembly GCA_949130495.1. Classification (NCBI taxonomy): domain Eukaryota; kingdom Viridiplantae; phylum Streptophyta; class Magnoliopsida; order Dipsacales; family Adoxaceae; genus Sambucus; species Sambucus nigra. The sequence goes on along the minus strand of OX422213.1, from coordinate 211,350,106 downwards.
TGAGTTACCTCCTCATTCGAACGAGTATCTAACGAGGCTAAAATATAGGGTTAAGTGGGATGTAAGAAGTAACTCCTTCGAATGGGAAATCCTCTCCATTCGAACGATTGTTTATTTCATTCGAATGTGGCTTTCAAACGAGATTCCAGAGAGCAGGGGAAATCGACCATTTTTTCAATCGTTATAAGTTCGTTCATCTTCATTCGAACGACTCATTCGAATTACAAATACTCCTCGTTCAAATGACATCAAAATTAACCATATAAATTTTTAAGACATAAAAACTCCAATTCGACATGCACGAAGGCTATGATGATCGTCTAATTTCAATACTCATTCATAAATACAATTTACATGGGAAGAAATAAAATTTCGAGTGCGGGTGCTACATTTTCCCCACCTTAGGAGATTTCGTTCCCAAAATCAGAACAACCAACTAGAAAAAATGTTTTGGGTATTTCTCCCACATCTCTGACTCGTGCACCCAAGGCACACCTTCGACACCCTAAAACTCCCAGAGAACCTTCACCAAAGGAATGACCTTGTTGGGCAGACTCTGTTCTCACGATCCAGAATGGATACAGGTCACGTTGGAAATATAATATCTTCCTCTAACACAATTTGGTTCCAATTGATGACGTGTCGGGGTCGTGACACTTAAACATTGAGATGTGGAACACATTATGAACTTGGGACAACTATGGAGGTAGTGTCAAGCGGTACGATAAATCCCCAACCCATTCTAGGATCTCAAAGGGACTAATATACTATGGAACCAGCTTTCCCTTCTTCATAAATCATTGAATGTCGATTCTCGCTCTAACTTCCAACATTACATGGTCACTCACTCTGAACTCCAAAGGTATCCGATGATTATCGACATAATTCGTTTGTCGGCTTTGTGTCATCATGATCCTATATCGAATTACTCAAACGTTATTAGTCATTTCTCTAATCAAATTTTAATAGGTGAGATGCTTCTCACCCACCTCCCAACAAATTGGAGAGCAGCATGGCCTCCCATAAAAGGCCTCATAGGAATCTATTTCGATGCTTGCCTCGTAACTATTGTTGTAGGAAAACTCTATCAGATGCAGATTCTCTGCCTAATTACCCTAAAAATTGAGTGCACAAGCTCTTAACATGCCCTTCAAAATTTGGATGGTTCATTCTGACTACATATCAATCTCAGGATGATACACCGTACTCATATTCAACTCGGTACTGAACTCTTACTGAAACTTCTTCTAGAACTAAGATAAAAATTGAGGATCCCTATCCAAGAAATTCTAGAGAAGAACACCATGAATTCTAACTATTTCCCAAAATACATCCTTACTAACTTAGCCACGTTGTCCTTGACTTTAATTGGCAAAAAGTGTGCGGATTTCGTTAGTCGATCCACTATAACCCACACTAAATTATAACCATGCTCAGACCATGGTAAGGCTATGACAAAATCCATCATGATATGCTCCCACTTCCACTCCACCGTGGGTAGTGGTTGTAATAGCCTTGTTGGCTTCTTATACTTAGCCTTCACCTGCTGACAAGTGTAGCACTTGGCCACATGCATCGCCACATCCCTCTTCATATCGAACCGCCAAAAATCTCTACACATGTCCTTATACATCTTCGTAGCATCAAAATGTATGCTAAAGCACGAGTGATGTGCCTCCGTCAAAACCTTATCCTGAAGGTCGTCAATAATTGGAACAATCAATCAACCCTTGTGTCACACCCCGTCATCCTTGTCTATGGTGAGAGTGTCAAAAACTTCACCATTCAGAATGGGATCACAGTATTGTGCAAATTTAGGATCACATGATCGGGCGTCTAGAATTTTCTGATGAATGAGTGGCCTAGATACTACACCCTAAAGGTACGCCTAATCGTAAACCCATTGAGCATGAAGATTGAACTTATGTATCTCGTCGAACAACTATGCACGCCGACACTTCATCATTGCCAGGGTGAGGCTAGACTTTTGATTAACAGTAGTGGCCACCACATTGGTCTTGTCGGGATGATACTCTAATGAGAAGTCATTTATTCCATTAATTACATTCATCGTCTCTGACGGAGATTAAGTTCACGTTGCGTTAAAATGTACTGGAGGCTCTTATGATAACAAAACACTTCAAACCTTTCTCGATACAAATAATACTTCCAGCTCTTAAGTGAAAATACCATAGTAGCCAACTCCAAATCATGGGTGGGGTAGTTTTGCTCATGCACCTTCAACTGACGGCATGCGTAAGCACCTACCTAATCATACTGCATAGTACTATGCCGAGCCATGACCCCAAAATGTCACAACACATGGTGTAACCCTCCCATGATTTGGGATTAAAAGAACGGGCACAAAAGTTAACCAAACCTTCAGATCTTAAAAGGCTGACTCACAATTCTCGAACCACTCAAAGTGCACATCTTTCCAAGTTAATATGGGTAGGGGCAATGCAACCCTTGAGAAGTCTTACATAAACCTATGGTATTAACCGACCAAAACCAAGAAACTTCATACTTTTGCAAATCTCCTTGTCCTATCCCATCTTAGAACGGCCTCAACCTTGGAAGGGTCTACGAAAATTCCCTTGTCGAAAACCACATGGCCAAGGAATTTGACCTATTCTATCCAGAATTCACATTTTTTGAATTTGGCATGTAACTGGTTCTCCCTGAGCACTTGCAATGTCATGCAGAGGTGATCCTCATGGTCTACATCCAAATCCAAATAGACCAATATTTCATTTATAAAGACCACTGCAAATTAATATATATAGGGAGATAAATATTGTTCTTCAAATCCATGAGCATTGTTGGGGCATTGGTCAAATCGAAGGGCATCACTAGGAACTCATGGTACCCATATCGAGTTCGGAATGTCGTCTTAGGAACATCCTCTTCCCTGACACGCAATTTATGGTATACAAACCGAAGATCAATCTTTAAAAAAATTCCCACCGTACATAATGAGTCAAACAAACAGTCAATAGGGGGCATAGGGTATTTATTCTTCACTGTTTCCCTATTCAACTTCCTATAATTGATGTAGAGCCACGGGGTGTTACCTTTCTTCTTAGAAAAGAGGACTGAGACTCCTAAAGGGGACACTAGTAGGAATAAAGACCTTATTGGTCAACTCCTCCAACTGAACCCTTAGCTCCTCTAGTTTCACTAGAGCCATCTTATGTGGTGGTATAAAGATAGGAGAGATTCCCTGATGCACCTTAATGACAAAATCCACCTCCCGGTGTGGAGGTAACTCGGTAAGATCATTCTAAAACACATCGAGAAACTCTCGCACAATTGAATAGTCTAACAACATAAGATCTGACTCATCCCAAACCACCATATTTCTTAACCAGCCAAAGTACCATTTTTCCTCACACACGGTAGAGAACTTATAAGGATAATCAACATCCTGATCGCTGCTAAAATGATGGTGAGACTCGTTTAAAAGGGATACTAATACACTGTACCAATGGTATTCGATGGTAGCATCGAAACATGATAGCCAATCCATACCGAGGATCACCTCAAACCCATCCATGTCCATAAGAATCAAGTTATACTCCAGATCATATTCTCCAGCTATAACCACACAACTATGGAAGATCTTATCGAGAACTATATCATCACCAATCGAAAGTCCTATGAAGATAGGAAGACAAAATTGATCTACATCTACTCCCAAACTAAATGCTAAGGAGCTGGAAATAAATGAATACGATATGCTCGAATCAAAAAGTTCCTTAACCCATGTATAGAACAAAAGAATCATACCTTCCATTACGAATGGATCAACGACAGTTATAGAAAATGGCGACTTAGCATAGGCTCGTCTAGGGTTAAACTTTCTTCTCTGGCCATCAAGAACCTGACCTGTCCCGTGGCTACTCTTCCCCTAACTTTGACGTGAACCATCTATAATATTCCTTACGGGATGATGATAGCCCAAGGAGAAATGCTATTGCTATTATTGGGTGGGACCCGTGTAGCTAGAACTCCGTCCCGATACATAGTTGATAGTTTTCTAATTGCCCTATTGACTACCCAAACATCTCTATGGGAAATATATCTTGAAATGATCGGGGGACACACAAGCAAAACAAGTCCTCTCCTTAGGGGCTATACGGCCCCGATCTCTACTACACTAGGCGGATGAAGGACCAACACCCATAGCGGCATTTAACTTCACAAAGAAGCATTTAGCCCGGCCTCTGGACTTCTTATGGCCACCATCCTGGGACCCACTAGGCTCCCTCTTTTTTTACCAAAAGTACTTTCCATCCTCAGATTCCAACTCCTACCTGATAACCTTGTTCACCTCTGACCTAAAGTTTGGCAGATCTATACCTACCAAGATTCGTTGAATACCGAGACTAAGGCCCTTGACGAATAGCCTCATCTTCTCAACCTCATCCCTTTGTACTGCGTCTACATACTTACATAAGCTTTCAAATTTGACCAGGTAATCATTCACGAAAGTCTTCCCATATATCAGATTGAGGAACTCGCCCTTCTTGGCATCTTTAAAGGCCTGGGAAAAGTACCGATCAAGGAAGGTTACTCTGAAGCTACCCTAGTCTATGATCTCTATCGTACTTGTGGAATAGGCAGTCCACCAGTGTTTTGCCTGCTCCGTAAGCTAGAATGTAGCTACTTGACTTTGTGCCCAGCTGGCACATCAAGAATCTCCATGATCGAGTGACTTCCCGTGCAGCATCGGGCCAGCTGCCTCATTAAAAGTGGGTAGGTGTAGCCTTCTGAACTCCTTCAGGATGGAGGTAGAGGTAGTACACTCAATCATTCAACTACGATTGGCCCTCTATTGTTATGAGAAGGAGTCTACAAGTTGGCACATGGCTTGATCCATGCATTTAAGCTCGTTGTTTCCTGACCCACTAGTCACATTACGATGTGGAGGCATATACACAAGAAGGGAGAGTTCAATACATAATAATAGGAAATGAAACCGATAGAGGAAGAGATTAACCTAAACAGTGGCTAAAGCGGTAACTACGCAAAAACATATAAGGAAACGTACTAAGAAATCATAAACATTCTGTTACACCCCGGGATCCTATTGCTCTGATACCATTTGTAACGCATTTCTTGATGTGGGTTTGGGTCACCGTTGGGTCAACCTGCACCGAATCAAGGAGTTAAAGGGGGAGGGGGGAGGTCCAATTTTATTATTTAAGAAAAACCCTTTTTATTGGACCATTTGTTAAGGAATTAGTTACCGGTTTTAATTTGAGAAAAGAAGTGAACATTTTAAGTAATTAAGGTAATTTGCAAGGTTTATTTATAAAAATCTAATTAACCAACAATACTATTTAAATGACAAGTAAATCATAGTTACCCGTGTATTATTACATCACATAGCCAAATTCCCGAATAAAAGGTTTAACTGTCCCAAATTTCAATGTTTTTAAAATACAATTTCAAGAAAGTAACAGAGCCTCTAGCGACATTGCTTGCCCTTAGGGGCCTTACGGACGTCCTTCCCGATGTCCCTACTCAATGTACCTAGGGTAGGGGTGGGGGATTTTACATAAAAAGTAGGGGTGAACAAATCCTCGGTAGGGTGGGTGATACTAAGTTATACGTTTTCTACAAAAACACTATACATATAACATGTATTTTAATAATTTCAAAAACGTTTAATAATTTAGCTACTATTAATGCAACTATTATGCAATACACCTGAGCGATGTTCTCATATTCACATTTAGCCATTTCATTCTACCCTTTACCTGGTTTAGAGACTATTTAATTATATTTTACTCCTCAGTCTCTTTTTTCTCCCATTTCAGTAGGTTGTCTTAATAACATTCTCGAACACAACTATATTCATTTTTTTCATTATCTTTTCTCGGAATTTTCTTATTATTCGCATACTTTAATGGTCTCCACGCCGCCAGCTATGCTACCATATTCTCTAGTCAGTGATTTTGGGTCTTTCACCCCATGGCTCGGGGCCCTTCTTAATTATTCCCGATGTCATTCGAGTCCATATTAATGTGTTTTAACATTTTTTGCTAATGTTCACATTATTCTGTCATTTTACCATTTTTATCATTTCTGCTATTCATACCACCATTTTATCTTCTCAACATGCCATTTTGTCAACTTTATCCGTTTTTCACAAAAATCGATCGATAAGGTCAGACGAGGAAGTCCGACCACTATGACCCTCAATTTTATCCAAAATTACCGTTTTACCCTTTATTCATCATGACCTTGTGAAAAAAATGTACTTAGTTCATTATGACACTAAAAAACAACATTTATATTCAAAACCATCCTTTTATGATTTTATGTTCAAAAATCACGCTTCATCACTTTATGTTTTACCACATAAAATACATTCAATCATTTGAAGGCTATTTTAACAAAATATCTACTACTTTTCCCTATTATCACATGTAGTCTCAAATATTGCTTTTATTCATTCTTACCAACATATAGAATACATTTAGGACTGTTTTTCCAAACTTTATTATTTTCTCATGAAACCCATTTTCAACATCATTTATCAAGTTTAGATGCCTTCTACTAATATATTATATATTTCTATTCATTTTAGGGGAGGATTTTAAGCCTAAAAGTCCTCAAATATGAATCTAAACAAGATATTAACAAAGGTTTACATTTTGTATGCTTACTCTTCATATTCAGAGTTAAAATACAATTTATTCTTCAAAACCCATTAAGTTTTTATTTCCTTTAAAACTCCATTTTTGCAGAGACTTAAACATACTAGAAAATATCTTCATTTTTAACATTAAATCATATCTATCATGCATCCTACGTATTTTCATAGCTTGAAACCTTAAAAAGTTAGAGAGATAAAAATACTACCTTAAGGTTTGAAGAGGAGAACAAGGAAAAACATGAAGAGAATCTCTAGACTCTAAAAATACTCCAAAATTTCTTCAAATGTCCTCCTACATGCTCCTACTTTCTCACTCAACCACCTTTTACCCTTAACAAAGCTTGTAATGGAAGAATGGAGCATGGAAATGGGGTGGAAGTGGTGGAATGAGGTGTAGAAATGGTGTAGCAATTATGGAATAAGATTTTGGGTGAAAGAAGTGGTCTTGAAACTAGAGAGAGAGAGAGAGAGAGAGAGAGAGAGAGAGAGAGAAAGAAAGAGGCTATGGTTGATACAAAAATGGGTTGAAGAATTCAGCTCCTTCTTTATCTTAAATAACTCAAAAAACCCTAAGAAAGACTTTAACCTAAGCGTTTCTTCATGTCAAAAATATTTTTTATTGATCAGATGCACCAGAGGTTGTCACCTTATAGATTCAATGGCCAATATGTTTACAGCACATTAAAAATATGCAGATTTTCAAATTCAGCTTCGATCGTTCAACAATTCGTTCGAATGAGATCCCTCCTCGTTTGAATGAGAATTTAATAAGGTACTAACAAGGCTAAAATCTAGGGTTAAATGGGACGTGAGAATTACCTCATTCAAACGGGAAATCCTCTTTGTTCGAATGACTGTGTACTTCATTCGAACGTGATTTTCCAGCGATATTTCAAAGAGCAATGGAAATCGACCAATTTCTCATTCATTAGAAGTTCTTTCGAAGGACTCATTTCAATGATAAATACTATTCATTCGAACGACATCAAAATTCACCATATTAATTTCTAATCCATAAAAGCTCCGATTCAACATGCACGAAGGCCATGATAATGGTTCAATTTTAATATTCATTCATAAATACAATTTACACGGGAAGATATAAAATCTCGGGCACACGTGTGTTTCAAGTATGAATAGTGTTATGCACCCCAAATTTCACCATCCAGGAGCAGGCTATACAATATGGTTTTGAGGCATCGAATAGCGAGGCGTAGTATGAAGCTCTCATAGGCGGACTAAGGATAGCCTTGTCCCTTGGTTTTTGTCACCTTGATGTATATTGAGACTCGAGGCTGCTATCTAATCATATAGCAAAAGATTATAAGGCCATAGATGAACGTATCATTTTATCTTAAAAGGGATTAAGAATTAGTCGCATAATTCTAGCATGTCCAAATATAACAATTACTATGGGGAATAATATTGATGAAGGCGTCTTGGCCACTTTAGATTCAGTTGTTAAGTATGACCTCAAGAGAGATATACAAGTGGAGTACTTAGCGCAGTCAAGCATCTAAAGGAAATAAGACACTGACTAGGTACCTTTTGAGGAAAAATATCCTAGTTGGACGGACTCAATATCTAGGGAAGATGTGTTTCCCTTGGACAAAGGAGAGGCCCATCAAAATAGGGTGAAAGTTGTTCATTTCTATATATCCCTTGAAGGAAATCATTACAGAAGATCATTAAATAGACTATATTTATAATGTGTCCATCCCAGCAATGTCGATCAAACCCTATACGAGCTATATGAATAAGTTTACAAGAGTTACATTAGTTCAAATCCTCTATCATTCCTAGCAATTAAGGAAGGGTACTAGTGGCCTTATATTCAGAAAAAGTGCAAAAAGTGTTAATTGTTCTTGTCGCTACTACACCAACTGACCAGTCACCTCAAGTCTCTAACCATCCCATAACCATATGCTCAATGGGGGATAGACATCATAGGACCATTATCTACATCACCTTGAAATAATAAATACCTTTTGGTTGGCATAAACTAATGGATTGAATCAGAGCTACTAGTGAAAATTAGATATGCTGATATGATCAAGTTTATTTAGAGAAACATCATAACATCTTTTTATGTACCAGGAACCCTCTCATCATCGAAAACGAGATGTAAATCGAAAGCAAGCCCTTCCAATATTTTTAGAAAAGGAAAAAGTTGCATGGGTGTACTATTTCCCCCATGTCCTCTAAGCGTATCGAATAACTCCAAGGAGGTCGACATGGTGAATGCGTTTCACCTTAGCCTATGGAATGGATACCATATAATGTTTGAGTCGGGTTTTTCAACCATGAGAACGACCATAAGAGACTAACTCTTGAATAACAAAAAGATCAGTGTAGATCTTGACCTAGAAAATAAAAGGAATGAGCAAGATTTGATCAGGTTGGTAGCCAAGTATCAACAGTTAGCAATTCCATACAACAAATGTGTGAATTCAAGGAAGTTTTAGGTCAAAGATTACATCCTAAGAAATAACATCGATGGAGTGAAGAAGACATCAGATGGAAAATTAGGACCAAACTGGGAGGGTCCATTCAGGGTCACCAAAGAAGACCTCCAAGAGGCCTATCACTTAGAAATAATGGAGGACTAAGAGACGCCCTGGGGTTGGAATGCAACAAATCTTATGAAATTTTATTTTTGAATCAAATTTCATCTTGTTCTTTCTAGTTAATTCTTTATATTAGATAACTAAGTTTTTGTTTCTTTCTTAATTAAATTAGCTTTGATTGTTCCAAGTGACAGGACAATAATAAATCAAGTTATCTCATTATATGCAGTCGACTAGACTTCATTTTTTTACTTACTTTAAATTACGCCTTATTGAATTGATTCCACTCTTAGTCGCCACTATAAGGCTATATGTTTCGTCAACTCTACACGAAAGTACAAGGTATTTCCCATGGCAAGAAAAAGGCTTATGGGGCTTCCGTGGGAACTTAGAAACCCAAACACGTTGGTCAAATAAAATTTTTAACGGGTGGGTAGCCTTGCGAACAGGTTCATTCTCTCTAAAAGTTGGTACTAGGCCTAAAGTGGAGTGCGATGACACCTCCTAAATGTAAGGCCAATAAAACATGTTAGGTAGTGAAAAGGGGGATTTCAAATGAACACTTTCATTTTATTCAAACATTCATTAATTACAAGTCATTTACAAGTATAAATAGCTACATCATCTTTGAGGACAACTAGATGGACCAAGATACCTTATACCATGATGACACTACGATAGGAAATGTTATCATCGTTATCATGGTCATGCATATATTCCTCATTAATTGTAGAGGAACTATATCAACTGGTAGACATGAATCATCTCTCCCAAATGTAGGAAGCTTATAATAGGGGGAGTCCAGGGCATACCAATACCGTAAATCAGAGTCATAGGGAACTTTGAGGATAACCAAGGTGTCCAAGTAGTCATTCTTATAATCTAAATTTGTGGCTTCATTGAGATGGATTGGGGAACTTAGCAAGACTAAATCATATCCATCGACCTATACTGCACTAACTTGCAACCTGAATTGATATCCCAGCCTCATAATCCTCTGGAGGGGTGGAAATTTACGACATGGCCCATAACACGACTAGAAATTGGCATGCTTTATTAAGGTTTGGGTATAGACTTAATGGGTTTGGGTTATAAACGAGTGCATCCACCACACACATTAAGCAAACGAATTGGTTTTGTATATATTCGTGAGACCCGTTTATGAGTTGCCACACGCGTTAAATAAATGAATAGATTTTGAGTTATATGACACGTTAAGACCCATCAGATTGCACATATAATAAAACTTAGTAATAGGTCTTTTTGGTAATTTGAGGAGCAAAGGAACCCCAAAAACCCTATTCCCTCTAACATTTTTTTATTTCCCTATCATTGGTTCTATCTCTCTATAACCATCTCTTATTTCCTCCTCCCCTCCTTTCATACCCCTCTCATCCTCCTTCCTCACCCTCTTGACCTCCTCCCTCTATCGGCCTCCTCTCATACCCCTATCGGCCTCTTGTCTCCAACAGTAGATTTATCTCTCCTACAGTAAATACGTAAGTTTAATCTTTTTCTTTTTTTCAGTAGATCTCATCTCTTTGTCATTTTTTCTGTAGTAAATTTGTAAGTTTATTTTTCTGTAGTAAATTCGTAAGTTTATTTTTTTGGCAACCCATCCCAACTTTTGGTGATTTGTTTGGACATTTGTTTTTTATTTGGATATTTTCTTGGTCATGCATTACGAGTAGTAGATCAGTATATTTTTTTGAACATTTTTTATTGATTGTATTTGTTTTAAACATTTTTTTGTTCGGACATTATTTTTATTAATTGAACATTTCTTTGGTGATTAAACATTTTATTTGTTGTTATATTAACTTTTGGTGATTGAACATTTTTTTGTTTTTATATCAACAATAGATATTAGCCATTCTTATTCATTTGTTTCACAGATATATCGAAGGAAACAAATTATGATATAGATGAATCGGGATTATCGGGCCAATGCTCAAACACAATTTTTGTTAATGATTACGAGAAGGTGGTGAAAGTTATCAAAACTTACATTCAAGTAATTTTAACTTTTTTTACTGATTTATTATACTAACTATTTGTATCTATTTTAATTTTTTTACGAAAAATTGATTTGGAGGAACTATGATTTGGAGAAGGCATGTAGCTATGATTTAGAGGAGATAAAGTTGTAGAAAATTTCAAAAGACTGGTCCCAATCTTTATTTTTATGTTGAATGGTTGTGCTATTTTTATTTTGAAGAACAATTTGTTTCTATTTTACTTGGATTTTGAATAGTGGTTATGCTATTTTAATTTGACGAACAATTTGTTTGTATTTTATTTATATTTTAAAGAATGGTTATGTATAAATTTGATTATTTAATTGTGGTTGATTTTATTCTATTGGTGTCACTTGGTGGTTATATTATTTAATATTTGTTTAGGCTATTGTGATTTACATTCGGATGATATCAGTTAATTGATTTTCATTATTATAAAATAAAACTGACACTTGAAACGGGATAAACGAGTGAAAACGAGTTGTGTCGGGTTAACGAATGAAAACAAGCCATGCTAGGTTTAACGGATAAACATGATTTGTTTGGTTAAACGGGTAAAAATGGGGTGTGTCGTGTCACCCACTAAGCAAACAAACTGTGTACGAATTTAATTTTCCCTCCCATTGAGTAAATGAATCGTGTTCGGGTGGAAACATTTTTCACAAGATTCATTTATGACCCGACACGAACTCGGCTCGATATGACCTGTTGTCACCCCTATCCTCTGGATTAATCCCCTTTTAATCACTTCTTTTTCATGAAAAGGTTTTTTGCCTTTCAGGAGATTCTACCTTTATCCAGCATTTTCATTCTGCACCAAATTGGCAATGTTCCTTATCTCTTAGAGCTCAGCATGAAGACTCAAGAGATTCCCATTATGATTGTCTTAAAGTGACATCATCTTATGGAGTGATTGTCAAACACCGAAGAAATCCATCCTAACCCGATCAGAAGCAACATCCTGAAGCAGAAAATCCAAATCATTATCGCCTTGGACCATTGGCATGAGAGTTAAGCAATCACTAGATTGCATAAATGGATAAAGTTAGTTTAGTATTTAAGAACACACAACGAAATAAAACACATGCATAATCAATGTATGAAGCGAACAATCCATACAAAGTGGAGCAAAAATGCAAAAATTATATGTGGAAAGGCCCTTACATGGAGGAAAGAAAGAAAAAAACACTCAAAATTACAAGAGACCCGTAAAGAATACTAAAATACAGTAGTATTCCCCTTGTGATATTCTACAGCCTTGGCTTGATCAGCCGCTTTTTTTTTCTTCTCATTCCTCTAAGTTTGTAGGATTACCAGGATTATGCTTGACGAACAACTTCGAGTCCCCAGCAAATCTAGTCTTCGCTAAGGCCTCATCACATCCCTTTTTGAGAAAGGACTTTGTTAAAAAGCTCAATTCTTTTTCATTCTTTTTCAGCATTGTTAAAATCTTTGTCCCATCCTCTGTTGAAGGCATCGTTGTTTGCCTTTAACCTTACAACAAGGTTATGTGTGGAATCTTGGATTGCCTTTTTCTAAGGTCACCACCTTAGCCTTTAACTAAAGGTTTTCCTATTCTTAGGCCTTCATATTGGCCTTCCCCTTGGTCTCCATGCCCTTGGAAACATTTAAGGCCTTTTAGGCCTCATTAAGGGTGATCCCTCGATTGTAGACCTCTTTATTTCTTTTGAGTGGCACTCCTATCAAGAAGATTGATGAAATCCACGATGAACTAGCAAGCAAAGATAAAAAAACAAAAACGGTATCATCTAGTAGATCAAATTCACTACAAGTAAAATAGAGAAGTTTTAAAAACTTAGAAGATGTAGCGGGTAAGAGGCATGAATAGCCAACCTCTCTGTACTTAGAGTAGTGGCCAAAGTTTAGTTTCCAGGGAGGCAGGCTCCCCTCAGAATTCCAAGAGATAGTTTTAGTTGCTTGGAAAATAGACCCTCGGTAGGTGCCTCCCACTTACCAAGGAAAACATTCCCTGACTTGGAAGTTGGTGGATGCATAACAATGTCTCTGGTCGGATTTCTCTTCTTAGTAGGGTTGGATTGGGTATTTTTCTTGGGAATCTTCCATGGAAACTAGATCTGAAGGACCCCTTAACTCTTTCCCCTTCACCTGAAGGGAAACGGGGAGAAGTTAAGAAAATATATGTAACACCCCGCCTAATTAAATACCGGGTGGCCAGTCCCGTACCAAATTAAAACAGAATATACAGTTGGCTCATTCTTAGCATCACTGTCGAAAACATTTACAACTCACCCAATACCCAATTAAGCTGGTGTTAAAAAAACTTTCCAATTTTTAATTTAACAAAATCCATTTCCAGTTTAAGAATAACACAATAAATTTTATTCTACAACACTTAACTGAATAGATAACACAAAAGAATTTAAATGCAATTGGAATAAACATTCCCAAATAATATTAATCCATTACAAAAATCCCAACAATATTAAATGTATTAAAAAGACACGAATACAATAGTATCTGACTCCGATAGAAAAGAGATAACTGAATCCTTTGGGCGACATGCCCTAACTAAGAATACTGTGAATCAAATGAAGATAGGCGTCTAAGCAATAATCCATAGCTCCATATCTTATCGTAATCCGCTAAGGTTGGCGTCCCTGTTGTTGGACACCTAATATAGAAGATACAATAGAAAAGAAAATATGCAAGGAAACGGGTCAGAGCCCGAATGTGTAAATGATTTTTAAAACAGCAAGTATTTAACAAGTGCAATAAAGCATTTATTATGTACATGTTAGATACAACTCTCACTTGCTATTCTCACCTCTCAACTAGAGTGCACACTTAACGTTTCCTATTAACCTCCTAGTTAATGGTTCCTCTTTTCTAGTCTCCATATTATAATTCCATTCCCATATCATAATCCCCGTATGTTCCATACCATACCTCACATTATTATTCATTTACATTTCTCATTTATATGATTAGTTTCTCATTAACATGAATCATTTCTCATTAATATGAGTTAAGCTTTTCAATTCTTTAAGAATAAACATTCATTAACTTAATTCCATTATCTATCTCTATTCACCGTTATCTACAATTATCACACAGTAGATGATTTAACCACAATAAATCCAATCATTCATTTAATCCATTATATATATATTCATATATAATACGGCACCCCGAGTCACAGCTGCGGTGCAATGCATTACTCTTCTATCATGTCCCAATATCGTTTGTCGCCGAATAAGGGACTAAAGGTTCGTTAAGATTCCTCGAACCACAAACAACAACACAATCATTGGAGGCGAACATAGTTCTCATACCCATGGGTCACGCACATACCTACGTACCCATAGTCAGCGGACTTATCAACTCCCCGATAAGTCTTTCATAGACCTATGTTCTCGAGCGACAAATCAAAGATCCCATGGATTCATCAGGATATGACTGCCCTCATGCGCAAACCTCCCACCGATAGCAAGTAAGCTAGGTATGTCATACACATAAATCATCAATCAATCAATAGGCATTATCATACCTATAATATAATATCAATAAGGTAATATCACTACCCTAAGATAATTTTCAAACGTAGCATTATATCTCTTTTAAATTCCACGTATTAAAATATCATATCTTTAATGAACACTTGCCTTTAATGAACCCACATTCATCTCTTCTACACAAAATTGAAAGGTCATCTTCTTAGAGAGAGTGAAAGGTTGCTTGGGAAGAGAAAAGCTTGCTTGGAAAGGAGGAGAACTAAAGACCAAAGGTCACCACCACCAACCACCACCGAAAGTGTCCGGAAAAAGGGAGAACCACCTATGTTATTCAACCCCAAAGGATCAGATCTTCATTAAAGGCAAGTGTTTGATATTTGCAATTTAAGTTCGTATATTGTCCATGTTAGAATAATTATGAAAAGAGGTGATTTTTCATGTTTGGAAGACATAATGGAGTTGTTCTATGGATTTCTAGAAACTGAAATGATATAGGAAGTAAACTCATGTTGTAGGATGATAATAATCCAAGAAATATTCATCAATCTGTGGAAGAAATTCTGAAAATCATTTTGTGTTCTTGAAGATAATATGTTGATAATTTTCTAGAAAAAGAGGCAAAAACGAGTGGAATGAGAAGAGCCAATTTGGAATGTTTAGATCTTCTTTTTGAGTGCATTTGGATGAGATTTAAGAAAAACTCAAAACACATACCTGACTCAATTTTTCGTGTAGAATCCAAATCTGAAGTCGGATTGATGATTTGAATAATTTTTGGATCTGATTTTTTTGAGTATTTAAAATATGAGAATTCATGATGTTGTTTTTTTTTAATGTTGGTTCTTATCCCAAAACTTTTGTAGATCTTCGGTGATTATTAATTGGATATTATGGGACTTAGAAAATATCAGTAGACCCTTGATAAGATTTGAATTAATTTGATTGGGATTTAAATTGATTAGAATGATGATAATTAAATTAAAGAAATTTCGGCTGCTAGATTCATTTGTTGGATTATAATTGGTTTGCTTGAGGATTAAGGATAGGTCCAGTAGTGGTGATTGAATGTAACACCTGGGTAGCCTTAGGATTACAATATGAACATCAAGGACTGAGTTTAAGCTCATTATTGATTGTGCAAGGACTAAGTGTAATACGAGCGCATAGCAGTATGGCTCCTGGATAGAGACGGGAGTTTAGAACACATTTTGTTGAAAGAAGGTATGAGGTTATCCCGATCGCATAGTTGAAGTTGTCGGACCTCCTCGATCGACAAAGTTAAGTAGTAGTGTATTGGAGGGGTTCCTTGTTTGGATTTCGCTTTGCGAGACGCTCCGCGCATGAACCTTAATGACGTCGGGAGTGGAGAGATGTTATAGGATGCGAGGATAATTAAATTATGAAGTAAAGATATGATATTTTAATACGTGGAATTTAAAAGAGATATAATGCTACGTATGGCAATTATCTTAGGGTAGTGATATTACCTTATTGATATTATATTATAGGTATGATAATGCCTATTTGATTGATTGATGATTTATGTGTATGACATACCTAGCTTACTTGCTATCGGTGGGAGGTTTGCGCGTGAGGGCAGTCATATCCCATTTGTAACACCCCGCCCGCCCGGAGAGAGCGAACGGAGAGCTAATACGATAAAATAAATCCAAATCCACAAGTGACAAGGTATAGAGCATCTAAGTGCCACAACAACATAAGATAAACTACAAATCTCAATCTCTTCAATTACAACAAGTCTCTCGAATTAAAATACAACAACTAACTCGAAAATAAAATACAAATCTCCAAAGCTCTATACATCAAAATAATACAAATCTTTCCCAAACAATCCTCGCTAAAATAAATCTCCATAGCGCCCCAAAATCCGCGCTAACCTGCCACTAAAAGAAAACATGGGGAAGTACACAATACGACAGGAAAGATGCTCAACAAATATATGTTAGCGATGAATAAAACGTAACAACACGAGTACGAATATTCAAATCAAAATGCAAATCTCAAAGCATTTATCAATATAATTTCTCAACAACACTTTAACCGGTTCACCAGGCCTCACCACATCCGTATATGCTTTATCAAGCCATAGCCCGGGAAATAGGAATTTTGGCGGGTGCCCAACATCCGTGCCATATTAAAATCTCATGACAACGTTCTCATCAACAATATAAAGATACCACATGAATCAAAATAATTTCAACAATTATTTTCCAGATTTCAATGAATTTATCAATTCAAATATGAGTTCAATTAACAAGAATTCAAAGAGAATGACACTCGCGAGATTTAAGGAGCATATTGTATAAAATCCCATACCTCAAACCATGATGGGAAACCAACGATCACATCCTCAAGATCAACTCAAAAGATCTACAAAAGCTCCTACAAGAACCTCCAACAAAATAGCCCCAAGAACACCTTTAATCTAAGGTTGGAACTCACAAATCTCAAGGGTCAATGTATATATAAAAAGAAGAGGAATATAAAAAATATTTGCTGCCAAAATTTGTGTCAAAAGTAGGTTAAAAAGGTTGCCCACGACTTCCTTTTATAATGCAAAGAAATGAAAAGTTGGAATCCAAAAGACTCCTTTAAATATGGCAAAGAAATGAAGAGTTGGAAGTCAAAACAACTCCAAGAGTTAAAAACATTTAAAAATCATTTTAAAATCCGTTTTAACTCCGTTTTCGAAACCGTTTGAAATTCTCGTCTTTAAAAATAATAACCAACATATTTGAGCAATACAAATAATTTTATCAAAAACTTTATTTTCCTCCATTTTCCAAAAATTAATTATAATAGCCCAAAATTATGCGGGTTGTTAACCCACATTCAACTAATCTCCAAATACTTATAATAAGACAAAACCCGAAATCACTATTCATCCCCCTTGTAAAAATAACCAAAATGCCCTTTTGGGTTGTCTTTTTATTTCCAAATGACCCGAGACTCAAAATTAACATTCAAATAGACTTTTCTGACTATTTCAACCCTTCCGGACGCAACGATGCGGTCGAAATGACTATAAGGTCAATAGAAAATAAATTTTCTTTTTAATTTAATAAATTAGTCCCGACACTTCCCATACCGCGTCTAACTAAAAAATCCAAATTACCGAAATTATATCACACCGTCATAATAATGACATCATATTCATATATTACCTAAATATCTTTAAGTAATATTCAGAATCATCCATTTTAATATCCACAATTCAGATAAAACCCAAATGAATTAATTTATAATAAAATCCAATTAATCCATTAATTTAAAATATAACCCATTTTAAAAGTCATTAAAGTCACGGGGTATTACAATATCATCACCTATAAGATTGGGGATCGTTCGTATTGGTCCCATGTTGTCTTTACAGGAGATGGCGATAACGACAAGAATGGAACAAATTTTTAAAGGCTAGAAAGAACTAGAGGTACTACCATAAGATGGATTGTGGTCGGCGTATCCTACTGGGATCTCTGGATCCTTGACAACTAGTTGGAAAACAACTGATGTAGTTTATGGAGTGTAATAAATAAATAAATCGGTCGCCCTGGAATATTAAAATATCCAAGCGTCTTTCTGATCGCCCAAATCTTCTTCAAGGTAACGAAGTTAACTTTGTCTGACTTGGGCTATTTCTTCTTCTGAGGAACTGCACAATTAAAAAATGTGTCACAGCATTACCCAAATGAAAGAAAGAGAAATATCAAGGGAAATTTTATAATAATGTAATTTGAACCCAAATAAGCAGAACAAACCTACTACATGCCCCTACTGGGGTATTTGGGGTCGTTATAGGGTTCACCACCCTCAAGATTGGGAAAATGCTCCCAGTTCTTACTCTGAGTCCTTGGGACTAGTATTACTCATTAGAATATGTTAGGCTGACGGCCAAAATCCTCTCTTCCTTCCTTTATTTTAGATAGTAAACCTTCTTAATGGTCAAAACCCACATGTAGTAATAACGTAATTCTAAGATCCCTAGACGAGTTCCATATGTCTCATTCAGGCAATTAACAATCCTCTATGTGTTAGGTGAGAAATGTGATGTGGCAACATTAAAATATTTATAGAACTCCAAGAAGAGAAGTTTTGAGGGGAAAGTAAGCCTAGCCTCATCCACGAATTGAGAAAAAATAAAATGGTCAACTTCAACGTTATAATTTTCTATAGGACTGGGTTTCATTCCAACAATAACCTAGTTAGGGATATAACGTTTCTTAGAGGACTCCATGGTATTTCTATTTGGGATATAACATTTCTTGAAGGCTTTCATAGTATTTTCATTTATAACATACACCATAATTTTACTAACCCTGGACTAAAATAAGAAGAAGTAGATTCACGGTAAAAAAAAAAAAGACGTTTGACAAATGAAATTCTTAGCAAAGCTGAAGGATAGAACATCCAAAAAATGAGAAGATAGATACAACTTTGAGTCCTTGAAATTAATGGGGATTCTAAACATAGGAGTCCAAATAACGGTAAGAGGGTGGTTTAATATCTTGGAACAAGTTCCAATGAAAAAGCTCATCATTAGACACATGCACCTAGTGGTGAAAAAGCAAGCATCCCTTCAACTCAAACTGTCCAAATGATCAGTGTACCCAGATCAGTGGGGAAAAAGAATAACTTCCCCCCACAATTTAATGGGAAAAATTACTCTTCATTACAAAGATAAAATACTTTTATTCCCTTCGACCATAGCATCACTAAAAGATCAAGATTATCCGTGATCACCACATGGATTCTTTTAAAAGTCAGAACATACCTTTACAACCTCAATCAGCTACAGAGTTTTGGGAAAAATTATGAGTGAAATAATCTGCCACAAGTGGGAAAGGACCGCGTGGCCTACTGACCTAGTTAGTAATTTCCATAATGTAAATATGGACTATTAAAGATAACTAGCTTGAGAAAATCAAGGGAAACGATACAGACAATAAGTTGGGAATAACTCCCACGTTGATTGAGGTCCCAAAGACTCAAAGACTTACTCTTCTAAATGTAAATCTAGCCCCCAGATAAAATATGAATGTAACAATAGTATTGACCACTACACCAAAAGAGGTTGATGATCACGGTTTTAGCCCATGACTAAGGCCAATGGGTCACAGTTTTGGATCATGACCATATTGAGGGTGACAAAATAGTGGATCGGGATCCAAAATCGTGAACCCATATGGGAGGTTATAGTCCAGTATGTGACATCGATGTTGCATGGCAGGTCACGGTCCAAAACTGTGACCCCCAATGTAACCATTCAAAGTTGTGACACTAGGGGTCACGATTTTCGACCATAAGTAAAACTAACAACAAATTAATATATATATATATATATATATATAGTCATGGTTCTTAGTCGTGACCAAAAATTATTATTTATAACTTTGTCACGGTTTAAGTCAATGTCCAAAACCATGACCAAAATTTAAAAAAAAAAATCAATTTTAATTTTCTGCATCCCATAAAAACCTGTACATTTTTCAAACCAATTTTCATTTTCAAAAATAAATATTTAGCCACTATGTCATCCATAAATCAAAAAATAATAATACAATACAAATTAACTAACTAAAGCCATCAAATTGTTTAACACAAATAATAATACAACGCATGCTTACATGAATATGATAACATCACAAAATCCTACTCAAAATCCAATCCAATGATTGTTTACTTCCAGAAAATAAGACTTCAAAATATTCCTTCTCCAACTAGGCCTGTAAACAAGACTTCATAATGTTCCAAATGGTAAGTAAGAAAGGACTTGAATCTCAAAATAACTTCATGCCGCCTACGTAGCCAAAAATCGCATCAAAGTCTATGTAGTTTGTTTGATGAACAAGGTTGGGGTCTAACCCATAATTTGAATCTAGGGTGTCACTTTTGATTTGTGAAACTATATGTGAAATATGTTTAAAACGTAGAAAATTATGAGAACACGCTAAATTAGAAATTGTGGTATATGCCCCCTTTTTGAGTTTTTTATTTATATATATATATATATATAATAAAAGGAGTGGGATTGGTGGTAAAAGCTGAAAATGGAATAATATAAGAAAATGGAATTAGTCTCAGTGAACATCACATGACACAAACCACCAATCGAGGCAACCAAACATATATTGAGCATCAACAGAATTCGTGACCATTTGTGTGGTTACCTCGGATTGGTGATTTGTTATCAATGTCACATTTAAAAGTTAAGAAGATCTACATAATGATATTTTGTAAAATGTGAGCGATGGGAAGCAAGTGTAAGAGAACTAAATATAAACGTAATTAAATATGAGGATTGTTCCAATAAATACAATGCAAAGAGGTTTATCATACAAGAGTTAACTAAATGGCAATAATATAATGTTTTGAAACTCAATCTTTTTCTAAATCAACTAAAACAATGACCACATTAGGATTTTCATCAAGAGCAGACTAAAACTTTTTAGGTGCCTTTAATGCGTCTGCTTGAGTAGTCAAACCCTTCGGTGCATGTATAGCAGCATACCAATTATTGCTTAGAGTATAATACCTCCTTGATATTTTTAAAGGCACAAAAATAAAAAGGTCATTGATAAAGCGATCTTTACATTTCATCTTAGATAAATCTACCATTACAAGTTTTGATGAAGTATCAACTTTATAACAACCGTAGTGTCCTCCACCTTCTCCCACTCACAATAGAAGATGATTTCTTTGAAGTTTAAGTAATTTGTTTCTAGGATTTATTGGCAATCCCTTAATAGGTCAACACTGTGTCATTTGGATTTTTATCATTTTTACCAGCTACACAAGAAGTCAAGGAAGAAATTGATATTCTGCTACTTTGCATCAATACTTTTTCCATGAATGGGTATGAGACGAACTGAAAACCATTGACGTGTAAGTTTTTAAACTCCTTCGCATGAAAACTAGGACCTTTGGCTAGGAATGAAAGCCTTGAAGACACATCACCTTTCTTTAAAAGCTGCATTTTTAATGGATTTGTATTAGTCCATGTTTTGCAACACATACGTAAATAACCACAATGGAATAGCTTGGAATTAGCTCTTTTGATACCCATGCCCTAAAATCACTTCTCTTCGAATCTATGACCATTTCGCACTCATTCTTCCTAAATGTGTTCATAAAATTATAGAGTTTATATGGTAATATATAGAATAGATGTAATCAAACAAAAATAAGTTATGTATGTAGTTACTTGCTCTCTCTAATTAACTTCATCTTGGGATTTGAAGATATAATGAGTTGATTGCTCGTATTGCAGATTAGTGAGTCTCGCCTCTTTAGGGTTACTAAAAGTAAATTCATCCCCAAACTCACTCATTCTCGACGTGGATTGAACGCCCTAAGCCCTTATTTTGGTGTATGTTCTTGAGCGTATGACGATGATTCTACTATTATGTACTCTTTTGTAATTAATCCTCCAATATACCATGTATTTTTAATGTATTATTTGAAGGTTTTCATCAATATCCTAAAAGGATACATCCGGCGATACCTCATGTTTCCACACAAAAAAGCCTCATCACATGAATGTACAAGCAGGTGGACGCTGATGTTAAAGAATGACGGAGGAAAATACTTCTCCAAGACATAAATTGCATTGGCTAAAGTGGCTTTCGCAACCTTAATATGTGTCTTGTTTACCATTTTTGCACACAGTAAGGTGAAACACAAACTAATATGAATAATTTTCCTACAGAGATTTTTTTGCTCAGAAAAGAAAAAACAGAGGAATTAATTGAACGATAATGTTCTAGTCGTGAGACTTTTAGTGTTTCAAGTCATTTTTTTGGTAGCTTAAAACCTGTAAAAATTACCGGAATAACCATTCAGAGTCTTTAAATTGAACATGTCTTGGAGGATTTTGTCCTCACTAGTATTCAAAGTGAAAGAACCACTAGTAGTCAAAGTGAAAAAACCCACAAGAGTCGAATTTCTTCTAGTTGTAGGATCAGTTTTAAACCACACTTTTTTATTTTCATCTCCTTTA
This sequence comes from Sambucus nigra, assembly GCA_949130495.1. NCBI lineage: Eukaryota > Viridiplantae > Streptophyta > Magnoliopsida > Dipsacales > Adoxaceae > Sambucus > Sambucus nigra. The sequence continues at coordinate 211,327,343 of OX422213.1, read as the reverse complement.
GATTGTGACGCGCCCTCTCTCCATCTTTCGAATGAGATCCAACCAGACATGTTCCCACCATATGTTTCACAAAATTATTCTCTATGTGCATCACATCAATTACATACCTTACAAGTGTTAAGTTAAATAAGATTATCCATGTGGACCATGCCTTCATTTTACTAAGATCTTGCGAATCATCCATAGATTTACACATCTTACCTAAACAACTAGGGTGTTTTCCTGCAAACGTACTCCCTGAAGTCATAGCCTTCACCTTCTCCTTGATTTGATAACCAAAAAGCCTATTTGGTTCTGCCCTGTGCTCTTGACCGATGTGTAAAAATTTAGACTTGTCATTCCTAAAAGGATGATTTCTCCGTATAAATCTACAATGACCGACATAACTCATCTTCCCACTATGATGTATCCAAATAGACTTAGCTTAATTTTTCCCCTCAAATGGGACATCCATAAAAACCATGAACATTGCAACAGGATAAGGTCCCATAGGCAGGAAAGTCATGGATCGCCCACATAACCAATGATTTAGGTGTGAACTCTTCACCCTTATGAGTGTCAAACGACCTCACGCCTTCGTCCCATAACTCTTTAAGTTCTTCGATTAACAGGGCCAAGAAAATATCTATATTGTCATTGGCAGTCTTTGGCCTAGGTATAATTAACGATAATAATGTGAACAATTTTCTCATGCATAGTGTTAGATGAAGACTTAAAGGTTCCATGAGAACTGGCCAATAACTCTTATTAGTGTTTAAATTACCGAATGGATTGAACCCGTCAATTGATAATGGAAGATGAACATTGTGTAGTTCTTTTGTAAATTCAGGGCGTCGTACATTTTAAAGTTACCAGATGAGTGCATCAACCGGATGACGCTGAGACTCTCACCCACCTCAGCTCAAGCCTGCCATGTTATGGCCTATCCTATCCATGGTACTGTGAAAAATATTTTTAACTGTGGCCCAAGGGGAAAATACTTTAATACCTTCTATGGAACTTATCAGCACTTACGAAATTTTGTTGTACGATCTTTCCGACTCTCACAAAACATATTTCTTGGATCCTTTCATACAGTACATTCATTCTTCGGTTAGTGTTTCCTATGGTACAATATGCAATCATACTTGCATGAATGAATACATTGTTACTTCAAACCCAAATCCTTAAATCTCTTTTTCATGCTCGGAGCTGGTAACGTGTTCTCTTTCCAGAGAATGTCTTTAGCCCACTTAAGAATTGCAGTTATGCAATTAACCGACAACCCAAATTGATTCTTCAAATTATGCAAACCAACCAATGCATACAATAACGAGTGACCTTCTTCACAATTTTTAAACAAAGGTCTAGTCGCATCGGCTTTTAATCGTATGTATTCCCGATATTCAAGTAATTCAGCATTAACTTTTTTATTGACTTGGTCATAATGCATATTATCTGTATTCACAATCTAGAGGTTTTGATGGTGGTGGACTCTGTAAGCATCATCAATTAGGTCATCCAAAGGACAATGTGCTAGCAAATCATTCACCACTTCCATCCGATGGAGTTTCGTCACGCTGTCATGTACTAGTAATTCTTTTGGAACATATGGTACATTCTTTTCCCCAAGGAATGTCTATATCTTATATTCTTGCACCATACCCCACATTAGTAAATGCAATTCAGCATCTTCTAAAGACTTAAATTTTTTGTTTATACAATAACTTTACGGACACAGAATCTTATCACTATTAAGATTTATATCTGCATATTTAATAAATTCTCAACCGCCTTTTACATGTTTATCAGATACTCTCTCTCATCCACTCTTTATATTTTGGGAAAGCCATTAAGTATTCTTAAAAATTAAAGTCACCTATATAAATAGGTTGAAACGAAGGTCATGTTGGATATAAGAACTCAAAGCAAATTAATTCAACACAAACAAACTCAAAGAAAATTCATTTGACTCGATCATTCAATAAATAAGGAATAAAACCAAACAAATGTCCCAGATAATTAAAATATTACAAATTTGTTTAAAAAAATATTGTTCAACACCTAAACTTGTCCAACAAATGAATTGGACACATAATAAAATAATGTTGATAGTTTCATAACAGAGGCCCTTCCCCGTGGTCAAAGTACACAGACTCATCTTTACAACCATCGTACATTGTATCAACCAATATATGAACCTCACCCATTGCCAAAAGGTGATTGTGGAAAAAAAATTGACAATCATGGGAATGAAAGTGCACACACCAATACCCTGATATTGGACAAGTCCATTATATCATATGACTTATCAAAGTCACCGTGCGTGGATGATGATGATCCATCAAATGTTGGAAGAGGCATTCGAGAGGGGAATATTCCAAGAGGAGGAATTTGGGAAAGGAATATTTCAGGATGAGGCATTTGGGAGGAAAAACCTTGAGGCATAGGATAGGGGAATGTTTGAGGAGTCATCTGAGGGGGCAACCCTGTTGTTAAGTAAAGAATTGGAACAACCCGTGGATTTTATTCATCATTTCTAAGATTAACCATCTCCCTCCAAATATCTGACACCTCTCATATAGTCATGGCATGGTCTTCAACCTCTCTCGACACATGACTCCTCATCGAAGAGATCTCGTCCAATAGAGTTTCATTGTGATGTGATTTTCTACTGGGAATATGTGAGCCCAAACCTCTTATTCTCCGTGAATTGTCCATTCTAAGTACCTTGGTTGGGGCATCGGCTTAAATGTCAAAGGGGTTGCACTCAGACTAACTGCTCGACATGCCTTCTATCATTTCCTATAATATAATATTATATTTAGGACTATGATTTTAATAATATTTTATCATAACGTGTAGATATAATATAACTAAATTCAAACTCACCAAAGTTGGAGCCGATCTGTATGGGAATCTATTGGTTCCTTTTTCCCGTTGGACATGCAAGTACTTGACTCGATTAGATTGTTTACCTTTTTTTGGATTCCCCTTCGTCTGTTCCACCCATTCATCCTTCAAATCATCATAAAAGTTTGCCTCGAGTTTGTGGACATCAACTTTGTTTGACCTGTTTAGTTTATTTATCTTCCTCTCAACGACTTTTCCCTCCCTGGACTCATTCTCCAAGAAGTCGTTCCATTAGTCAGTGGGAAATTCAATATTTTGGAAAACTCTATCTTATAACCCAAAAAATATCATAACTCGTTGCCCCCTTCGAGAAAAAATTCTTCTGAAGATTCTTTCGATAAGTTTTCAATTGATCAGCTACTCGGGAAAGAACCGTTGCCTTCGAATCGTATGGGAATGAAAAAGTCTTATGAAGTTACTAACTCACATCATCCTTTATAGTAGGATATAACTTCTTCCAGTTTTATGCGACCCTGACACCCACAATCATCTTTTCGAGAGATAGATAGCGGTTTTTAAAAATTTAAAGTTTGGTATTATTATCGGTTGGATGATTCCTACCCAAGGAGAACTTAATCAAATTCTTAGGGTTTGCTTGTTATTCCTTGGTAGCAGGAGGTGGGGTGTTGGATTAATAGGGGGTCTCGCGTTTGATGACTCAAAAAAGGAGTGGTAGAATGAATCTCCGACATAGTATAGTATTGATAACTCGAAGGAGATGAGAATTGAGGTTAGGGTGTAGGAGAGCGCCCAATTTGTGATGTTCCACTATTTGGTTGATTATTTTTTTTTCGTTCTACAATTAAAAAAAATAGCGAAATATGTAAGAAAGTATGGTTTATATATATATATATATATATATATATATATATATATATATATATATATATATATATATATATATATATATATAGAGAGAGAGAGAGAGGGGTTCAGAAGCGAACATAAAATATGAACATTTTAATGAACCTTAACAAAAAATATCTAGCACTCAATCAAGTTTAGTTCATACGTTATAATTGGTCCGCGCCAGCGTCAACGGACACGCATGTGATACACGTGTTTTTTAATACACACGTGTCCGTTGTCACTGACGTGTGTCACACGCGAATCCATTGCCGCTGACGCGGACCAATTACAACATAGGAATTAAAATTAATTAGGTGTTAGGTCTTTTTGTTAAGGTTCATTAAAATGTTCGTATTTATGTTCACTTATGAACCTCTCCCTATATATATATATATATATATATATATATATATATGCCTTTTCAATAGTTTTTAAAATATGCTCAATGAGCCTGATTTCCATCCAATTAGTATTACTTTTTAAAAATCTATGAAATTTTTCATGCAGACAACTAGGCGGAGTCGTATCTATGATTAACGTATAAAGGCATATATATACAACATTGTTTAAAGCCATCCGATCAATAAGACACAACAAGTCCAATTTAAGTTCATTTTAATTTAATTAAAACTAAAATTACTATTTGTCCACCAATTATCCGATTCGTTCCACCAAATTGTGTTCATAAAAATATCAACCATTTAAGGAAGCGGTGAACACGGACACAGGAAGTTAACCAAATGAATATATTCTAAATATTTAATACATATATGTGCGCCTGTGAGTCTGTGTGCATGGGTATGTGTGTATGGGTGTGTATGTGTATGTATGCATTTGTGTATGTGCGTGTGTGTGTGTGTGTGTGTGCATGTGTGTACGTGTATCTGTGTGTGTAGTCTTTGAGACAAATAATTACTTAAAGGTTTACTATGAAGAACTAATAGAATGAGGGCTTTAACTATCCATCTTTCGTATCCAACCATAATCATTCAACGCAAGCCATAACAACCATCAATCCAATAATCCAACACAAGTTTATCACATACTCCTTATAAATCCTCCACTTAATTGATTCTCTTAAGGAATAAAGTGCCTTACATAATTAGTTCATTTCTCAATTCCAAGAACATAATATCATAATTCCATGAACATAATATCCCAATCAAGTATTTGGTATTAAGGGTATTACTCATGGAGTTATAGAAATACTTATACCTAACATGAACTTTCTCATATTGTAATTAATATTTTTACTATATCTCAATTAATCAATTTATATTTCAATTATCATAAATCTAAGAACAAGTCTAAAACATTAATAAGTTAATTCTACATCAAGGGTTTCGTATAAAATTTTAAACAATAAATTGGACTATATTTCAACATAAAACATGTGAGAATAATCACACACACACACACACACACACACACACACACACACACACACATATATATATATATATATACTTGAAAATTTGTTATGTACATTGATAAAGATTTCTATATTTGAAAATTTGATGTTTCGGTGTGTATATATAAGATTTTTAACTAACTTGAGTTTTTTTTAAAAGTTGTTTTCGGGCATTTCAAACTCTGACTGAATTTTGAATTTATTATTTTTGATGAAATATTCTTAAAAATATTTTGAGTTCCAAACAATTTCGTATTCGTGAATTTCAAACTTCGACTCAATTTGAGCTCTAAACAATTTTGTGCTTTCATGCATTTCAATTCTGCCACTATATTCATGCATTTCAATTCTGCCACTATATATATATAGTGGCAGAATTGAAATGCATGAAAGCACAAAATTGTTTAGAGCTCATATATATACAACACATTCAAACACACACACTGAAACATACACATCCACACGCATTGAACCCCACACTGAAATATATATAGAGAGAGAGAGAGGAAGAGAAATGTACCATGTATGCCGGTGGAGAGAGAGAGAGAGAGAGAAAGAAAGTTGGCGATCACCAGTGGAGAGAGGTGGTGGAGAGAGGGGGAGAGGTTTAATCTCCGCTCGAGAGAGGTTGGGAGGGTGAGATATAGAGAGAAATGAAATATGAGACCAATTCCAGCCTAATTTATAGCTTTAAAATGGTCACGATTCAAAACCATGACCCATATTGTTACTGTGACCAATTAAATATCAAGAAATGATCACGGTCCACAACCATGACCAAATAAAGGTGATTATTGTGAACTAGAGGTGGTGGTCACAGTTCAGAACTGTGACCATAAATGACTGGTATTGGTCACGAGTGGGTCACGATCCAAAATCGTTACCATCATGGCGGAAATTTTAGCGAGAAATTTGGCGTCTAAAGGGTCATGGATTAGTCACAGTCTGGAACAATGACCAGTATTGTGATGGTCCAAATATGTGACCAATCGCTTGTTAATGTCACTCTTCAGATTTGTCACGTGGTTGGTTATGGGTTTTGGTTGTGGGTCACGATTTTGGATTGACTGTGATAATTTTCATATTTTAGTTTAGTGGACACTCTTCCAATAACAAATCATAACCTCCCATGGACAAAGGCACGTTACCGAATCACGTACATACTTATTCTTATGTGTGTGCATGATTTTTCTATTTTGTTTGGCTAATCAATGTTGAATATTAATCACTACGATTTTACCACCTATAGTTTGAATTGATTATTTTAACAAAATTGAATAAATCAATTATCATTGGTTGGTGAAAACTCACTGAGTTAAATCTTCTGTACCTACTTGTCTTTGTGTATTTTTTTATCATCGTGATTGTGTGATGTGTAATTTATCATGGATATTTCTAAATTTTATGCGTTAGGTGATATCACTGAACATCTTGATTCTAAGAATTCATATTTTCATGTTGATGAAGATCTAGGATCATCAATTAGTTCAAGTGTGTCCCAATCCTTGAATGATAAGGATAACTGTAGTGATGACGAAGTGATAAGTTATATCAATCATGCTTATAAAAACTTTATCATGTATCTCTCATACTTAACAAGTCAAATCTCAAGATGTAAAATATTCAAAAAGCTTTTAACAAATTCAAATTTGTAGACACGAAAAGTTTTGAATTTATTAGTCAACTTAAGATTGAATTTTCTAAGCTTTGTGAACTCAACAGTTTTCTAAATAAAGGGAACAATGACCTTTCAAATGAATTTAAGTTAATTAAAAATGAGTTTGGTCTTCGAAAAAGAGAAAAAAATTGGTTTGAAATTGAATTATTTAAGGGGTGATTTATATAATGCTATGAATGTTAAACTTTCTCTTGATGAAAGATCTGGAAAAAATAAAAATAAAATGATTTTCAAAAATGTTAAACTTCCCCTTCACCATTGGCGGAATTCTCAAGAGGGAGTGCTCTAAGTAAGCCCCTCGTGAATGTTACCCCTTTTAAGATCATTTATCCGACATTTTTGGAATGCAAGTCCTCAAAGCCTTCATTAAAAGCATTTTTCTATTCCTTCTCTAGATTGGCAGCTAAGGTGAGCTCATGACTTTGGAGAATAAACTTCTACAAGGTCTTTAAGGCGAAGGCATTCTTCAGCACGGTAATTGGGAATCCACCTTGTTTTACTTTAGCTACAAGGGTTCGCCTTCCTTTACCAACTGTTCCTTGATGGTGGATTTATCCTTTAGCTTTCTAGTCATCTTGGTAATATGGTTGTTCTTTTCGTTCAGTTGGTTCTTCATGACATTGTCTTGGTTAAGAAGAACATTATTCATTCTCATCATATTTTCGGCTCAATTAGTCGCCTCATGCATAGTCTTAATGGCTTGTTAAAGCAAACATAAAAATTATAGGTCAGTATTGGGACGATGCAAAAAACTTGAAAAATAAAGAGTTCAATATAAACTTATCAAGACCATTTGACAAAGCTCTTACTTGAAGAGGCACTCTAAGCTAAAGCTCCTAAGGGCTGATACATCCTTAGGCAACATGGAAGGGCCACAAAAAAGCCAACCTCGAAGTTGAAGATGTTAAAGGATCTTGATGTTGTAGGGCAATCACCATAGGCTGATTGTTCCCCCTAGTTAGTGTGGAGGAGAAATTGTGGTTTGTTCATTCCTCTTTGTACAGTCCGGCCTCTCTCTCCTTTTACCTATTTATTTATCCTAGAAGGAGATGATTTTTTTCTTTGAGGGGCTAGCTGCACCTTTGGCATGCTGATTAGATTGTCTGCCCTTATTCTTTAAGTTCGCCCTAGCGGTGTCAAGGTCAACCACATGCCTAGGACAACTTGCATGTCTTAGAAGTGCTGGAGTAGTGGGGAAAGATACAGTCTTCTTTATTTTTCTCCTCCTCCTCTACCTATTCCTAGAGAAGACCTAAGGTTCTTACCTTCTCGTACAAAAATAGAGGAAAAGATTGTTGTAAGAGAGATATTCTTGGTCTTGCACTGATTCAGACTCCTCTAAATCAGTGGAGATCACGCAGGTTGGTGAGGATACTTCACCAATGTATACTCCCTTAACCTCGGCGTGAAAGATGGGGTGGCTATTGGGATTTAAGAATCACTGACCAATGTGTAATAGGATAATGTGATTGGAGGGGCAACTAGAAGTTCGTGGCTAACGCAACAGACAGTTTCTAACCAAGAATCACGTGAGATGATCTATAACAGTACCATGCTCAACAAAGAGTCTATCGATCCTAATGTTTCTTCAAGTCGGCTAGTCTGACTTCAAATTCTCTGGGTTTTCTCTTGCTATGCGTATCTCCATCAAAGTTGAAAAGGCTTATTAGTTCTTGATGAAATTATGGTTCTTAAGAAACCTAAACAAATAATAAAAAACTTATGAGGAGATCCGGCCACCACAGACACACGAAGACTTGCATAGTTCTCACCATCGATTTTCCTAGAGAACACAAAAATGTCCATGTCAGTGTCCATTTGGGACATGGGCATCCAAGTTACCAAATTATGGGACTTGTCCTTGTCCTGGAAGTGATATGTGCTAAACCCAAGAGAAGTCCTCAAGTCATATAAATATTTGATTTCATAGAGGCTTAGGTCAGTGCCACAAATTTGGTTAATGGCAATTGTAGCTATTACAATTCGGAATAAGCTTTTGTTTACTTGGAAAGGAAGAATTCCATAAAAACGGAGAACTCCCACCAACAATGGGTGGAGGGGGAAACGACGACCCCCCCCCCCCCCCCCCCCCGAAATTATGGCTACTATCATAAAAGCAAGCTCACTAAGGAGGTCGTAAATGTCATCCACATCAGGTGAGGTGCGTATTTTAATTGAGCTTGATATGTTGTGCTTAGTAAGAAATGCCTCAAAGTCATTCTATGATGTCACTATGCAGTTTCTCAAACGCCTATACATGGTTGATGCAGGAAATGAAAAAAATATATGAATTTTTGTAGAAGAATAACTCAATGTAACTTCAGAGAGAGAGAGAGAGGTGAGAATACTATGTACATTTAGCTTTAAGTGAGGAGCCAAAGGGGTTTTTGAACTCCTTATAGATCTTATCACCAAATGGTAGGTGAAGTGACTAATCTCTTAGAAAGGGATCCCAACTATCACGCCCCTTGGGTCACATGCTTCACGCGCAATGATAACATGGGTAAAGCCAAACTACGATGCACGAAACCTTAAATATAGGGATTATGTGCCGGTAGGCCCATAATTGTGCTCTCAGTAAGAATAAGTGAGATGTGTGGCAGTTATTGAACTTATAATGAGAAAGTCCATGTCACAGGTGGATAATATATCAAAGCAAAATTAAGGTCGACTATGACTAAAGACCGAACACCCCAATTGTGGGGGCAATTGAAGGGATTGGAAAACGGGTGTTCCAAGTGGCATGACATATGAAACCTAGAGAATTGTAACAATCTAATCGCGCAGAGATCATGGATTAGCTAAAGGTGAATTGTAATACCCCGTACTTTTGACTATATTTATTTTGGGGATTAATTAATTAAATGCGTATTAATTGGAAATTAATCCGGGTTATAAATACTAATGTGATGCGAATTGGTATTTGATTATGTGCATATATGATTATATATGTATTTGGTATTATAAATTTGTCGTGAGATTTATATACGGCATTTTAGAAATTTTGTTGAGACGCGTTGGACCGTCGCGTCACGGTGTAATATTTTGATAATAAAAGTGAATTTAAAATCTATAATCCGTATGGTCGTTTTGAGTGCGCCAACGCGTCCGGAAGGGTCGAGATAGTCAGAAAATACTAGCCGGGGGTATAGTTTGGGTCCCGGGGTATTTTTAGGCCATACCGGCAACTTAAAGGGTATTTTGGTAATTTTACATTTTTTGGAATTAAAAGTGACGAAAATTAGAGATGTAAAGCTGATGTGGATTTAACCCATTAAGCCCATTAACCAAACCATATTAACCTAGAAAGCTACGTAGGTTATCATTTAGGTTTTCTAAGTTCCCAAATCAAAACCCTAGCCACCTTAAGCCACCATTGGAGAAGGAGCTTGGAGAAGGAGAGAAAGAGAGGAAATTCTGCAGAGATTCTTCACCAAATCAACACCAAATCCGGAAACAAACAAGGCAAGTGGTTTAATTATGTTTAACTTCAGCAAATGTTCTTTCCATGTTAGAAAATTTAAGATTTATAATTGTTATTGGAAGATGAATGAAAACCCATGATTAATTGGACTTAGGTTCTGAATATTGAGGATAAATTGCATGTAGAATAGTTTGGAGATGATTAGTTTGATGTTAATACATGATTGGGTGAAAGAAAAACGAATTAAATTCTGGGATTTGATTATGATATGTAATTAGGGTTCATGTTCTTGAGATCTTTGGAAAAATTGTAGAAAGTTGTAAATTTAATTGATGTTAGGATGGATTAATCCCTTAAAAATATGTTAGGATGTGACTATATATGTTTAGTATTGATTATAGACCTTTAAACGATTGATTGGGACTTAGTTTAGAAGATTTGAGGTGTTAAAATGGATGAAAAACGATTTGGGGAAAAATCTGGGCCGAAGCTGGTAGCTCGTTAGAAGCAGCCCCCAGGTCGTTCGAACGAACTCGTTCGAACGAGCTTCTAACGAGTTGACCAGTCGCTGCTAACGGAAAGGGATTTCGTTCGATATCTCGTTCGAACGAGATATCGTTAGAAGGAACAGTTCGTTCGAACGAACTGGGATCTCGTTCGAACAGTCTCGTTCGAACGAGACTTCTAACGAGTTGGCAGAGGGATCTCGTTCGAACAGTCTCGTTCGAACGAGACTTCTAACGAGTTGACAGTTTGGTCCTTTTTGGACTGTTTCGATTTTTGGAGACCCGTAAACTTGTTCGAGGATATAGATAGCATTCCTTTGATGATATAGTGATAGAATTGGGACCTCTGGGTATTTATGAGGAGGAATTTACATACGAGAGTTGTATTACATGGACGGTTTGGGTTGAGACGTGAGTGGTTACTACGACGTGAGGAACTATAGCGCGTATGATTATAAATCGGATTAGTATAAATTGTGATGATTATAAGTTAGTATGAGAATATGTACTACGATTAAAATACGGTATAACTAAGACGTGTGTTTACTTAGTATTGGTATATGACTGTGTGTATGACATACCTACCATACTTGCTATCACGGGAGGTTGCGTTCGCTTAGGACCCTCTAATCCTTGTGTGCCTACGGGGGGGATATAGACTGGTACCTCGATGAACATAGGTCATAGAAGGACTTATTGTGATATTAATAAGTCTGCTGATCATGGGAGCGTAGGTATGTGCGTGACCCATGTGATGGTGACTGTGTTCGCCTCCACTATTTGTGATTTGTGTTATCTGAATTATTCCTGAGATATTCGGAATGTGTGATCCTTATGTACGTGATGTACCGGGATGGATAGCAGAGTATGTGTGCACCACAGCTTAGTTCTCGGGGTGCTTGTATTGTATATTTATGATGTGAATAATATACACTTAATTAATGAGGACCTTCATGTTAATGTTGTAAATATAATTACGGTATTGTTTCGATAAATATATGAGTTAGCTGATAGAGAAATATATTGCATATTGAGCATCTGAGTTTACATTAAATCCCTATCTAATTACAAGCGTTATATGTTAATAGAACCGGGTAATAAGGGTAGAAACTATTACAGTCTAGCTAGTTATGATGTCACTTAGCTAGTGGTTTATATCGTAGTAGATGGGTACTTACGTTAGGAGTGCACAGTTAGACGAGAGGTGAGAATATAATGTGAGTGTACGTCCTAACATGTACTTTGCATTTAATGTTTTAAATGTCTTTAAAGCACTTGCAGGTTTTTAAAATATAACTCCACATTCGGGCTCTGACCCGTTTGCTTTTCAAATCTTTTTCTTGTAAAACCATTTTAGGTGCCCAGCCACAGGGACACCAAGCATAGGATTCTCATTCAGGTGACGAGCTGTAGCTGTTTGTGGAAGCTACAGGGATTTGCATGTAGACGCTTCTATTTTTTGGATTCCAGAGTCACTATCTATCAGTTGTAGGGCATGTGGCCCATTTCTATTTAGAGATATCTTTTACATTTCAGTTTTCTCACTTTAGCATGTACTATTTCAGTATTCGGTTATTTATTTCAGTATGGGATTGTAGTGAGGAGTTTTCCTCCAGACTTTATTTACTCTATTGTGATGGTTATTCGTTTTACTTCTGTATGGTGAATGGTGTTATTTATTTCTTCATTTCACTTGTTGCATGTTAATCAGACTAAATAAAATTTGGCACTTACTTTTAAATACTAGGTGGTTAGTAAAAATAAAATGTTTTCGACAGTGATGTTATTAACTGAGCCAACTTGGCATTTTGAATTAATTTAATAAAGGAGTAGCTACCCGGTATTTAATTAGTCGGGGTGTCACATGAATCATCAAGGATAATGATACATATGACCGGATACGGTCTTGCTATAATTCAACCACTCAAAAGATAAGACTAAGATAAAGGTCGACTACATCAGAAATGCCTTAGATTGTAGTTGACGTAGTTAGGACTATTGTATTTATAAAGAGAGTCACTTTAATGTTAAAAAAACGATATATCACAACATTGTATCAAGTAGCATTCGGTAGCACTCTAAGTCGCCTTTTTTCCCTCGATATAATACAAATCTCTCCCTCACTTCCTCGTAGATGTAGGTAGACCAACCTATCGAACCACGTAAATCTTTGTGTTCTTTTTATATTGCACTTATATTTGTGGCCAAAATTGGTATTTAGTGTTATTTTAGGATTAATATCCCTTACAGAATCCAAGGAAAAAATATCAATCGGTCGATATCAATTTTTCTAGTTTTAGGTCGTTTTGTTTTGAATGAAGAATTGGAAAGATTAAAATTTTCAAAAGAATTTATATTGTAACTGAGTCATTAAATTTGTATGCAATGAAATTAAAAATCACAAACAATGCATCATTAAGTATAAATTGCAAAGACAAATCAAAAGTTAAACATATTCAAACTGAATAGCGAATTCAAAAAAAAATATATGCATAGATGTGTGTGTGTGTGCGCGCGTGTACACTAACACTATAACACAAACCTGGTCTAACACTAACACAAACCTGGATTATAATCCCCATTAACATCATAGGTTTGATTCAAGATGTAATCATTCATTCAAGGTGCATCTTCGATGTAAGCCTTTCCATAGTCGTACACTCAATTCAAGTTTTATGCACCTTAGATTCAAGCCCGAACACCTTCAATTTAAGCTCAAACTTTCATACAACCCTTGGTCTTCAATCCAAGCCCTTACGATTGTGTCTAAGTCAAGGAAGAGGGGATTGTAGAAAAGGAATTTACTTACCTTGTATTTCAAAAATTTACACTTAAGCCCCTTTCGATTGGTCTTCGACCTCTCTCTCTCTTACATGCCAAACGGTACATACCGCTGGCGCGGAGCCATTTTATAAATTATTTTTAGTCGAGTTTTTTTATGTTGTATTTAAACATTTCGAAAGAACCATATAAAAAAAATCAGGACAAAAAAAATGTTATTTTAAAACAATCGGTCAAACTTTTACAGCTTTTAAAGTACTTTAAAAGCTGCGAAAGTTTGACCGATTTTTTTTAAAATAGCAAAAAACGTTATTTTGAATTAATTTTTTTATATGGGTATATTGAAATGTTTAAATACCATGTAAAAAAAATCAGCCGAAAAATACTTTTTTTTACTATTTTAAAAAATTAGTATGTACAGGAAACTCTCACTATATATATATATATATATATTGGGGGGGGGGGGGGGGGGGGGGGGGGATTGTAAGTGTTCTTATTCTTTTTTATTTTATTTTTAAATTTTGTAAATATGTTTTGATTTTATTGAATGGATCTATTGAATATTGGGCATATTGGCTTAAATTTATTTTATAAACCCCCCACCCCATCCTACCCCCACTATTGAATGGATTTATTGAATCAGTTGCAATGTGCGATTGGCATACACATTCTTAGCAGATACTAAGAAGTAATGCATGCAATGTCACCCGTGTAACATTACAGGTATAAACAATAACAGTGATCATGAAGCGAATAATTAATTTATTGATTCATCTGAAATATCTTTAATTACAAATACAAATGGTAAAAAACACATAACTAGTCTCCTCACCCACCATCTAAAGAAGCCTGAAGATTTAACTAAACTTTCGACACTGCACAAGCTAAAGTGAGATGAAGAAAGTAGACGGGAGATTTGGGTTAGAAAAAACTAATAATCTAATTATAGGATACAAATCCCGAATTAATATCTCAACAAAATTATCTTCAAACCACCAATTTAGGTTCCAGCTTGGAATGATCGTCAATAAATGTATCAAATTTCAAGCTTCTTGCAACATCAAAGAAATGACTGACAGCTTCCTCCGGTGTCCCAACAAGAACACCATGTCCCAGATTAAGAATGTGACCCCTGGGCCCGGCACACTTCACAACCCTGCCAAATGGATTTGAGAAATCTGATTAATAAGAATCAAATTTAAAAACTCAGCTTTCAAGTTGTACGTAGGCAATTGAATTCATTGGTATTGGCATGGCTGTGTTTATAGATGCAACCATTACTACCATTTCCACCACCTTTTTCTTTTCCCAACCTTCCTTCGGTCATTTTAGACATCTTTTAGCCATGCAGAAGACAGACAAACAGGTCATTTTGGTTTTTTTTTTCCTCTTTTTGAGGATGATGTTCAAGATATTTGGATTTGAGTCGGATATTGAGAAGCTTGTTTATGGCATTGTCATACAACAGGTGGAGTAGGATCACTGTCTCGGTCCAAAATAAACGAGTCAAAGTCAAAGTGGAAGATAAACATCAAACAGGTAGTCTCTCTATATAATGTTATGCTTATAAAATTAAAGAACTTCATTTTATTTGCAAATAAACTAAAATTACAGTCATGACCAAGTTTTGGTCTTTATTTAGTGTGATGTAAATCTGAAAATTTGGGGGCTAAATGTTTAATATTTTAGAAGTTGATTTCTCTTTTATTTTCCCTCTTTCAATTTTGTTTGTATTATAGTGTAGGTCATGGACTTGTACTATAAATAAGGAGCATCTTAGTTTTTCAAGTACCTTTTAGTGTTGCCCTAATTTGTTGGGCACACATTCCTAGGTCTATGTAAGCATTGTTTAGTCTTGGTTTGAGTGAGATTCCTTTATGCCATTATCGTCCTTACGGCGCTCCACCCATCGTTTGTGTAGTTGTGTATAATAAATCGTACCAGATGATACCGAAATAAAATAATCAATCCAGGATGGAATATAGAACCACGGAATTCATAGAGGAATTAATTTGATCAATTCTCAATAAGTTTGAAACCTTCACAGCCACCCTAATCTCGTTGCAGCAACCCCCAATCACATCTGGCCTTCCAACAGTCCCCACCGATTCCACAGTAGCTGCCTGCCACAGGTCCTCCACTGACCCTCATTTGTACATGCAGCCTTCGCACAACCCCAGCAAGACACCTCCTCTATTGCGCGACCCCAGGAACCTCAGCCGGGCCCTTACTCCCCTCCAGCGTTGACTGCCACCTATATCGGCGGGGAGGGAAGCAACCCCTTGGCGCTCTCAGCACCACTCGTGTGGTTCCATGAGCTTGCAACTCATTGCTGGCACTCATCATCACCCACCCACCTTTATTCCTTCCACCGCGATCTGCACTAGAACTTTCTACCAATGGCATCCTTGTTAAGGGATGACCCCTTGTGGAGCTTCCGTGTGTCCCTCTCAACACCCGGTATGTGGTTTCAACCCCCTTGGACACACGGGGCGTCGATCGCGATACTAATAACAAAGACATTTGTATTAAGTGATTTTTCAGGCATGAAGCTCACGGAAAAATGAGATTATTTCATGATTATTATAAAATAATATCTATTATTTCATATTTCGAGGAAAAATGAGATTATTATATTATTTCATGATTATTATTACACTTGGAAATAGATATTATATATGACACTGTTATAAGCTTAATTTTATATATATTTTATTAACTAAGTAATTATTATATTATAAAGATATTATGTAATTAATGTTCTTTAATAGGGTCCAATAATATCCAATCCTATCTGAATCCGTTAGGATTCGGATATGGATTAAAATTTTCAAGATCTATTATATGATCCGAATCCGATTCGGTCCGATATTTTCTTAACAATCGGATTTGGATTGACCTTTATCCGGTCCGAATCCGATCAATTGAGAAGCCTATCCCGATGCTCCCTCCGAATAAGAAAGATGCATTTAAAATGGCTTTGTTCCTGCACGAATATCACCCCCTCCAGTTCGACCCCAATGGACGTGTGTGGAGAGTAGCCTCCTTTGATGAGGATATGGTTCACCCATTTGGAACCTAGGTAATAGCGAGCACTTAAGTTATGTAGTGCGGCTCATGAGAAAGTCTTCATGGTGACGTTCTTATTGATGTGGGATATAAAAAGATTTTAAGGGTCAAATATATTTGATTAGCGGCTCCAATACTTCAAGGGTTTGCCATAATTTGGTGGAATGATACAGAGCAACACCGGGAGTGGCAAAGCTTACACCTGAGGAGATATATGCCTTATTTGTACCTTCGTCGTATTAGCATGATTTGTTCACGCAGATTGGCCTATTGATGTTTTTCTTTAGGTATCATTGAAAGTGTTCATGCTCCGAATAATATTCAAGCGACCCAAATGGACTGGTGAATGATGACAGTGGAGGGTACCTTTCGCTAGCTAGTGAGCAAGGTTAACAGCCACACCACTGGTCCAAACTACACCATAAGTTGTGCACTACCTCTGCTAACCTTGTTTCCTACACTTCTGCTACCATCGCCTCCCCACATATTTCTATTCCATGATTTTCGATATGACACCCGCCCATGCAGCAAAACCCTCATTCTTACACTCGTCTCAACACGGACTATCCCTCACCAACAACGCCTTCCACTAAAACCCTAACCTTAGACCCTTTGTTGCATATTAGCAGCGGGGTGCGTAAACCCATTATGGCCTTAGAGCTTTAACTAATATGATGAGAAAGCTGAAGATCTTGAATAACCAAAGAGTGCTCTAGGGGGTTATATTTGGCCAAGGCATCCCTCTATGAGCCTCGGCGACCTTCGACGGAAGTCAAAGTGCGACATAACCCAGGGTAGAGGAGTTGTGGGTCATCGGATATTTTACTCGAGGTGATTGTCTCAATTAAAATTGAAGAGAGAAGAGTGGGCACCCATCTTATATGATATGTCGGAATTCTAGCGGCGGATGACGCCTGCGATGCAAGGATCGAGCATCACCTGTTGGCAGTTATTGCTCCAAAATAGTAGGTTGAGATGTTGGGAGTTTGAGCCTAATTAAGTATCTGGTTCTATGTGGTTTGTGTATTAACTAAAGGTGCGCTAGAGTCAGTTTGGTTGGGTTCCATAGCTTAACGAAAACAGGAACCACTGTATGTTGATCCTATTATTTTGGAATCATAACCTTAACCACAACTTTGTACAACCAAACCAACTTAACCTATCGATTCTCAAGTTGGTTCAATTTGGGTCTTGGTACCAAATATTTTTTTCCTAACAATTAATTCAAACGAATTAAATGTCACAAAATAGTATCATTTTCTTTAAAATTAATTGATAAGTTAAAAATTACCAAAAACTAATAGCATAATATATTTTACAATTCTAAACCATTTCCAAGGCATTGGAGCAATTTTTCTCCCTTAAATTGCTCCCCCAAATTCATATTTTGCTCCAAGGCAAGTGGTATATGGTGTCTTCCTACTGCAGAAGAACTACAGCACGTGTCACTTGTCAAGTGTCAGATCCCAGCAACAGTTGGATTGTCACGGGAGAGTTCAAATTTGTTGACCCTCTATAAAGTGGGTTAACATGACCCTCTAATGTGATTGGTTAAAAACATGGAGATCTTATTTGAATCCTTGGAAATAGTTTCAACCTCTTTTATTCTCAAATTTCAATGAAAAACTTCCCCTCACATCAATTCCAAGATATTGAAGACCAAAAAACCCCCGAAAGCCAAACATTTATGGCGAGTCATCGTAAGAAAAAAAAATTCGAATAATGAAGACGTTGTACTGGGATTTTACATCCGAGGACTCCATTTATGGAGCCAATCAAAAAAAATTGCGAGAGAACGTAGCCTACATCTTCAACAAGAACAACTAGCACAACGAGTATCGTTCTCCGGACTCTCTCAAGACACGGTTCTGGGTCATTAGTCGAGTCGTCAGTAAATTTCGTGTCGTCGTTGGCTGGTTCAAGCAAGGGTTGCCAAGCGGCCGCACCAGCAATTATGTGCCCCCTAGTCAGGCATACAAGCTGAATACAGGGAGCATTTTAGGTTCATGAAGTGCTACCTTGCTCTCAAGAGCACTTCAAAATGGGGCTACGAGCTCCAAATGCAGTGCAAACCGCGAAAGAAGGCTAGGACCGCCTCCACATCGGGCGGAAGTGTGCACACCGATTTTGAGCCCAGCCTATCATCTGTGCCTACCGAGGAATCTTATGTGCCTTTGATGGATGGCATGCCATTGGAGGACACTTTCCTGACGTTTACCCAGCCGAGCATGCAGTGGCTCATTCGTAAAGTCGCCGCAAAAGAGAGAAAAAAAATTGGCACCAGCTCCTCCGCGACCAATGTTCCAGAGCTTGTGGCGGACTTAAGCGTCCGCTTTCACTCACTTAATCTAAAGAAACTAGTCGAGGCTGACACCAAATAGGCCCTCTTGGATACAAAACTAAGAATCGTCTTGAAAAAAAGAAGGCAATGGAAAGAAAGGTAAAAGAAGATATAATCAATCGCGACTACTCCAACATGTACCCCTTTACACGTGGGTATTGTGAGGACCGAAAAATGGCTATCCTCGATAAGTGCGAGGCATAAGATGGCAGTCGAGCGTAAGGCTGGCAATTTTTGACACAACACGAAAACACGACTCGAACTCGACACGCAAATAGCAAGTTCAGGTCATGCATACACAGGTTCGGGTCCAAATCGGGTCAGACCCGATTAACCCGTGAAGTAAACAGGTCATGTTTGGGCCGAACCCGCTAAACCGCAATTGACACGATTAAAGTTCGGGTCGATTCGAGTCATTTTCGGGTCAATAAAAAATAATGTATAAACACGAAATAAAATTGACCCTTCATTTTTCTTTTTCCAATTGATCCAACGATTTACAAAAAAAACATTACTAAACCCTAATACTCTTCTTTTCTCCAAACACACCACATTCAACCGCTCCTCTTTCTTCTCTCCCTCTTCCCCGAAAGCCCCCTCCTCCTCTCCGTTCTCTCCCTTCTCTCATCAGCGCTGCCAAAAATTAACACCTGTATTAGTTTAATTCCTTACAAAGTCCCTGTATTGAACATGTCTCTGATTTTGTCGTGTTAACTTTTTAGTACTGCACAATGGGAGATTCGAGAAGCAAAAAATATGAACAGTGTTACTGTTAAATACCTGCTCACCATTTTTATAGTGTCAACTATGAACGCTGTTAAATATTTTTGATATATTTTTAATATATATTTGTAATGCAATGTTATATATGTATTTATTTACAGATTTATATATGTATTTATTTGTAATTGTGTTTTTTTTAAACATCCATTGGATGTTAATTTGCTATCTAATTCCATTGATGTTGATGTAACAATGGATGATGATGATGATGACAACGACGATGCTGTGGAAGTGGAGGTGGAGATGGAGCAACAAAACAATGCAAACAAATCAACGACTATTGCGCAGGCCAAGTCAAAGGAGGCAAGAGCAAAAGGAGATGTACTTCTGCTGTTTGGGCTTTCTTTGAGATTCTCAAGCAAAAAGGCGTGGATGGTAAACCAAGATGTAAGTGCATGAAATGTGGGAGCATCTTCATTTGTGATAGCAGATATGAAACTAGTAACATAGAACAATTGATTGTTGAACAACAACTAGGGGCATCGGCTCTAACATTGGGTGTCCCAAAGTTCGATCCTGCAATAATTAGGGAGACGTTGATTGCTGCCATCATTATGCATGATTTACCATTTTCATTTGTCGAGTATAAGGGCATAAGAGCAATCTTTTCATATTTACGTGATGATGTCCCACTTATATCTCGCAACACCGCTAAAGTTGACGTGTTAAAAATGTATAATAGGGAGAAGTCTAGGGTTAAACATATGCTTGATATGGGTCCTTGTAGGGTATGTTTGACTTCAAATTTGTGGTCTTCAGTTGTCACCTATGAAGCACGGACATTCTCTCGGAAGTCACAAGTCAACCTTGACACAAGTCCGACAAGCTACACGCTCTGACACGTTGCCGACTCGCTGGGACACGTTGCCGACATGCTGGGACACGTAAAAGGACAATCTGGGACACGTAAAGGAACACGTTTTTTATTTTTATTTTTTTTATTTTTTTTTCTTAGGTGATGGTGATTCTGATTTATTTAATTTTTAATGTTAAAGTGTGTTTAGATTTTGTTTTGTATGGTCCAGTTTCTAAATTTCATGTTTAGAATGCTCTAATAATATATTTTATGGAAAAATCTGTTTTATTTCATTAATATATATATATATATATATATATATATATATATATATATATATATATAATGGAAAATGATAACATGTGCCCTTAGGACACATGTTTTGAGTCTCAAATAGCAAGTATTAGAGCTCCACGAGTATATGTTCCCTATTAAATGTATGTCGGATCTCTGTCCCTACTATTTTGGGGATCTTAATGTGTGCCCTTAGGGGACATGTTATCAGGACCCTATTTAAATATATATTATATATTTAAATATATATTATATATCATACATATCCTAGCGTATCGTATCCTAATTTTTGGAAAAATCACGCGTCGCCTGTCGCGTGTCGTGTCGAAACATTTATTACGTGTCGAGTCCGTGCTTAATAAATTGTCACGGATGGGGTATATATTTGTCACGGCACATTTTCTTGACAAGGATTGGGTTTTGCAAAAAAAGGTGTTAAATTTTTCATAAATGGCCCCTCCACACAATTGGGTTTTGCAAAAAAGGGTGTTAAATTTGACATCTTTATTTGTGGCTTGAGATTTGGAGAGTGAATGTTGGCAACTCAAAGAGAAGAATTGTTTTTTGTTGGATTATTAGATATATATTAACTTTTATTAGCATGTGTGATGTATGTGTAATGGATTATGAGTGAATAATGTTATATAGGATATTTATTTGGGTAATATCTTTTGGTCTTTGTTATGTTGTTGTTGGAAAATTAATGTACTAATGACTAACTATTTTGTTTATGACTTTTATTTGTGTGATTATGATCTTATTTTTTTAGGGATATCGTTCATAATATTATTTATGTGGTCCGTATTTTTTAACAAGTTAACACTATCTGATTATTAATACAGGTTTTTACAGGTCTTGCTATTATAAACGAGTTAAAAATCACCCAATTTATTAAACTGGTCGCAAAGGTCGCCTCACGTAAACGGGTTGAGCATGACTTATTTATTAAATCGGTTACACAGGTCGTGTCGTGTTGTCGGGTTGAACACAACCTGTTTATTAAATGGATTATATGGGTCGTGTCGTATTGTCGGGTTGAACATGACCTGTTTATCAAACGGGTTATGTGGGTCGTATAATGTAACCCGTTTATTATACAGGTTCGTATTCGAGTTATAAATAATGACACGGTTAATTAAACGAGTCGTGTTCAGGTTCCGAGTATAAAAAACTGATGTATTTTTAAGAAAAAAAAGTAAAAATATTATTATTATTGCTCATTTTAATTGTTTAAGTACTGCGGTTGTTGTCGTAATTTCGTGCCAAACCCCCTTGTAAACAACGTAAAATCCCGAATCACACATTGCTATTTTGGAAATATTAAATGGTTTGGTGCCTAGAACTATTTGTGATGTGAGAATTAATAGACCGCACAAAATTTGTCCCGTTGGTGGCAAGGCATTTGGTTTGCCATGTGTGCCTGACCTACGAAAGTTGGTTTGTCGCGCCAATGTGACCCATGCTCCTCCCACGGAAGCGAAATCAGCTGCATTTTGCTCGTGATTTTTCTCCCCCATGCCACCTGGCGCTCTGGAGAGCCAAAATAGCATTATGCCATCTTGCTCCTTGCCTTGAAGATGGTCTTAGAGAATCGAAAGGATGATACATAATTTAAAATATCATATATAGCTTTAGAAAAGAAAAATAGTAGCAAAGTCGTATGATATGGATTATAGTCACTTAGAATAAAATTCTGACTAATATAACACTACAGAATTGAAATCATTGAGTAGAATATTTACTTTTGTCATGTAAACACATAATCTCTACGAAACTCTCATTAATAAGAATGAATAAAATAAGGTCCAAGGCCCTATTTATACTAAATAGAGTCTTAATTCTATCACCTAACGAAAAGATAAATAAGGGTTTTATTAAATAAATCTAATATCCTAGAGATAATCTTAAGATAACCCAAAAATACTCAACTAAATAAACGGCTACATGAATCCTATTTTTCCATTCCATTCTGTTTAGTGCAATATCTTATGTTAAGCCACATAATATCATGTCCTTTTTTACACTATCCTACCAAGTCAATTTAAGCCTACCTCTACCCTTGTGTTACCATCAATACTAACTAAATCACTATTCCTTATGGGGGCATCCATTGATCTACGCTTGATATGTCCAAACCATACAAGTTAATTTTCTCTCAATTTACCTTCTATAGGAGCTATTTTTACTATTTCACGAATTCGTTCATTTCTAATTTTATCCTTTCGAGTTTTACCACAAATCCATCTTAGCATTCGCATTTCTGCCACACTCAGTTCTGCACATTTTGTTTTTTGGTTGCCCAACAATATGTTCCATATAACATGGCAGGTCTAATGGCCGTCCTATAAAATTTTCCTTTTAATTTTAAAGGTATATGCCTATCACACAATACACCGGTAGTACTTCTCCACTTAACCCACCCTGTTTTAATCCTATGAGTAACATCATCACTAATATCTCCATCTTTTTGGATAATCGAGCCTAAATAACGAAAATTATCATTTCTAGGTATCTCTTAACCCTCCAGTTTCACCACACCCCCGTTTGTCATCATTTTACTACTAAAATTACACTCTACATATTCTGTTTTAGTCCTGCTTATTTTAAATCCTCTTGTTTCTAGAGTTTCTCTCCACCATTTCAATCAAACATTAATTCCCATCTTAGTCTCATCCACCGAAACAATATCATCTCCAAATAGCATACACCACGGCACCTCATCTTGTATTTTTTCAGTCAAGTCATCCATAACAAGAGCAAAGAAATAACGACTTAGTGCTGAACCTTGGTGCAGACCTACAATAATTGGAAATTCACTACTTTCTCTACAAATGTTTTTACTATAGTCATAGCCCCATCATATATATCCTTGATCACATCACTATATATACGAGTCACTCCTTTTTTATGTAGATCCCACCATATTATATCTCTTGGTATCCTTCCATACGCTTTCTCCAAATTTAAAAAAAATCATATAAAGGTCCTTTTTGTCTCTGTAACTCTCCATTAATCTCCTCAATAAATAAATTGCTTCCTTTGTTAACCTCTCAGGCATAAACCCAAATCGATTCTCATATACGGTTGTTTTTAATCTCAATCTATATCCAATCACTATCTCCCACAATTTCATTGTATGGCTCATTAACTTAATACCACGATAATTTGAACAACTTCGTATGTCCCTTTTATTTTTATAAAGAGCAACTAAAACACTCTTCCTCCATTGATCGAGCATCCTATTAGTTATTATAATTCTATTAAATAATTTTGTAAGCCAAGACAAACACTTCCAAACCTCAATAGGGATACCATCTAGTCCTAAAGTCCTCCATGTTTTCACCTCTTTTAGAGCAATCGTAACCTTTGTTGTCCTAATTCTGCAAAAAAAAATATATTTTCTCGAGTCTCCCTAAGTTCCTTTATATCTTATCTACTCCCATTATCTTCATTCAAATACCTTTCAAAATAGTTTTATCAACTTTCCATAACAAGTAAAATAGAATAAAACAAAATTATCTCTGTTATGGGCAATGAGTTTCCCATAGGGGCGCCACATCATTCCCCATCTTCGAAAAGGCGATCGTCTGTCCAACCTTGGATAACGTGTGATGTGAGGAATGTTGGTATTTCTTCAGGTTCGATCTTGAGTGGAAGGCTGAAACTCTTCACCATCACCTCCATCAGCTAGTAGTGGCAAACGAGTCGTGTAGTCGACGGCTCAATGTCCAACCTTATGACAACAAAATCACTCCATAGACATTAAACCGAAGCCCAAAAATGGCTGGGAAGGTTTGGAGGCAACTGTGGAGGTGGTGTCAGAGTCGTGGGTGGAAACATAATCCTCCAAGCAAAGAGCATACTCGTAAGCCACCTCAAATCTGGGGATTTCTTTGGTGAGCAACTCTTGTCGAATCTTTGGTAAGACGTTGTTAATGTAGCGTCCTAGTCATCTGCTTCCATTAGGCATGCGTGGGTGCAATGAAGTTGAAATTTCTTGGACTAGTCAGTAATGAGTCGTATCCAAAGGTTCCAGGATACGCAGGAACGGGTATACATAGTAGTTGTTGCATCGGAGGAACAATGCCTCCATCGCTGCCTTTAAATCGACCCAAGTACAAATAGGAGGTCAGTGTTCAAGCGTGCGACAGGGTAAATCTTGCCACAAAACTCGTGCAAATCACCCGAAATTCATGGCGACAAAATGAACACAACGAACACACGAGTTGCACTATAGATAAAGATTGACTTTAGTGCATCAAACCCATTATTATACGCGACGGGCACAAAACGTCCGATAATAGTCGGAACATCAACTCAAATACCAGTTGCAGTCAAATGTTAGAAAATTTATTCCTAATCGATAATGCTATTAAGAAGTTCGATACCATTGTTCCAGTTATTCCTCTGATTGGATAATTGGCTAAAGCGAAATTTTATAACGTAGTAGGGCGTCTTATTAGAAAGGCGGATTGGACCGATTTATCAGATTCTGATATTATTGAACGATTTGGGCGTATATATAGAAATCTTTCTCATTACCATAGCGGATCCTCACAAAAAATAGGTTTGTATCGAATAAAGTATATACTTCGCCTTTCTTGTGCCAAACCTTTGGCTCGTAAAAATTACCACTTGCACACTCTACTCCATTAAGAGTAAAAGTTGGTCCATATTATTGGTGGTGGGTTGTTTGTCGAAGTCAGGGTAGTCGAGGTCATTTGAAGCGACCTTCGCACCCTCGATCCACCGGAGGAATTGGCAGTGCGGCATTGGGCAAAGGCTGGTGGTAGGGCTTAACATACCCCCATTACCAGCAGTCTCGAAGGCTCGCCCGAGGTGTAATAAGCATCATTCGTATCTATCTCGATACGACGGAAGTCGTCGAAAGGAAATCAACGGTTGTGCTGGGGGGTGATAAAATCTAATCTCAAATAAATTTTGGCAAAAATCACATCTAGTGACACCGAATCGGGGGCTGTAAGGGCATATTTTTATATCATTCCTTCGGTTTGTCTTATTTCGGACAACACTATTTCATTGATGAACACATCTCGAGATATTGGTAAGTTTGGTAAGTTGTGATTTTGGTTTATGTTGTGTTTTCACTTGATTTGATTTGGCATGAATCGTTAAAAATGAGTAAAAACATTTTTTGATGTTCACGAAAGTTTTTAAGTTGTAAAAATGGTTTTGAAAACTTGGGATACTTTTGGCAAATCAAATGTTGGAATTTCAGACCTCTTAAAAGAGTAAGCTTTATA
Source organism: Sambucus nigra (assembly GCA_949130495.1). Taxonomy (NCBI): domain Eukaryota; kingdom Viridiplantae; phylum Streptophyta; class Magnoliopsida; order Dipsacales; family Adoxaceae; genus Sambucus; species Sambucus nigra. The sequence goes on along the minus strand of OX422213.1, from coordinate 211,301,255 downwards.
ACGCAAAAAACTGTGCGTCATATACAATGCAAAAAACCGTGCGCCATTCTGACATCTGAGTCAAGAGCTCAAAATAGTGAACCTCATACAACGTTGTTGAGCTCGTTCGAAGCTCGCACAAAAGGTGTTTCAACCGAGAGCCCCATAAATTAGGTCCAAAGGCCCATTCGAAAGGTGTTTCAAACGAGAAGACCCTGGTTCGAACCAAATCTCGTTCAAACGAGATTGACCGGGTTCGAACGAAGGCAAAATATGCATAAATGTGTTTTTTGACGTCTTTTCACTTAAAGACTATAAATATGACTCTATTACGATCAAGAACAACCTCTCGAGCTGTTGTGAGCTTTAAAACCCTAGAAGGAGTGTTTTTTAGTTTTTCTTTATGTGTTCATGAAAGATATTGCCAAACGAATCATTATATGAACCAGTGTTCTAAAAAACGCACCTAGGTGGCGCCAGGTGCGCCTAGGCACGAGGCTTTTTAGATACGCCAAGTTTTGGCCCTAGGCGTGGATCAAGGCATGGTCAACGATGGTCAACCTTTTTTGGGGTAAGGCGTGAAAAAATGTGCGTTTTTTAGAAGGCGTGAAAAACGCAATTTTTTTTTGTTTTTTTTATTTTAAAAAAATAGTATTTTAATTTACAAATATTTAGACATTTTTAAGGTATGTACTATTTTAGTATTTTTAATAGCCTTGTCATAGTAAAAAAATATTAAAATATATTAAAAATGCCTAAACGCCTTTTCACGCCTTTTTACGCCTAAGGCCCGCCTAGGCTTCTAAGGCTTAAGGCTTGGCCTCCACGCTTCGGTCACGCCCCGCATTTTTTAGAACCTTGATATGAACACACAAAATCAAATTAAAATCATATACATTTGATTTTGTTGTGGTTTGAGGCATTGATGGATTCTAAGGCTGAGAGTGTCAAATATTGGTGTACCATGGAGTCAGAGTTGCGTTCAGATTCATATAGACCGTCTTCTTCAGAAGATATTAGCACGAGTGATCATGTGAGAAAATCATGTTCTTAGTCGAGATCGGTGGATATCGAGACTTATAGGTTGTGTCAATCGTGAGCAGCTAATTGCTAGTACGATCAGAGACATCGGATCAGAACGTATGGGAAAGACTTCGTGGCGTGTATTATTATTTTATATGTAAGTCGTGCTTGTTCTCTATAAGGCCTGTAAACATTTTTAGTACTAGTGGAATTGATTGGGCTGGGAGCGATAGTTCCCGCGAGGGTTCCACTATAAATACATGTGTTTATTGTGTATGGCTGCTTTTAATATCTTCGCCATCGTTTATTTTGCGATCATGGCATATCATACTTGGATCCAATTAATTAATTGGGTAACTTCTGAAATGGACCATAGTTACATCAATTTACAAATAATTTTATTACGAGTAAAATTGGACCAAAATAATTTTTCCTTTTGGTATCAATTGAACTGTTTCCTGTCGCAACGAACAAATATTCAAACGGTTTTCAATTAATAGTTGTTTTGAGGACAAAATTAATGTGTTAAATTAATAAAGTAACCGGACTTAGACCACCATCAGACAAATCTTTTTCAAACTGGTATCAGAACGGGTTTTTAATATGTATCCCACGAATTTGTCTATGGAGGGCAGTTCAGTTTATCATCCACATTTATTAAATAGTTTTGATTATATTTCACATGTCAAGAAAGTTAAGAAAAAACATTCCAATAGGGTAGAAAAGGATTCAGGGTATGCTTCGAATGTCAAGGTGATGGTCATAACTTATAAGTCATTCGAGTGTCCCACTAAGCTAAGGAGTAAGGGCAAGAACAAGTTGAATGTCATTCCTAGTGATAGTGACTCGAGCTCCACGAGTGAGTTTTCAGTTAAATGCAACACTAATGCCCTCACCGCCATCATGGATGTATTTGATCCTAAGTCTCCCCTTGTAGACAAGGTTGAGGCTGATGGAGTAGATTCTCATTCCGATAGCTCTCAAGATGAAGAGGAATTTAGTGGAGAGGGAGGGAGGTTCACATTGAAAAGGCTTACTCCAAGCTTTATGATATGTCGCTCAAGATGGAAAAAGTGAACTTTAGGCTTTCCTCTAAGCTTAAGTGTGAAAAGGAGATTAGTGCCACGAAGGAAGGTGAGGCACTTGTGAACCATTTAAAAGCTCGTGAAGCTACTATTGTTGAGAAGATAAAGTCGGGAATGCAAAGCGTGCGATTTTGCACGACAAGGTCGATAGCCTCAACATACTGGAAACTGGCTAGAGGAGGAGAATTCTAGACTAAAGAAGGATCTTGTGGAGTCTAAGAAGGTGAAGGTTGATCTGAAAGAGAGGTCTGACAATTTAAGGGCGATGCTCATAACATCATCCCAATCCTCGAAGGATAAGACTAGATTTAGCAATGACCATTCGAAAGGGTTTACTCCCAAAGTCGAGATCATCTTTGTCAAAAGGCCAAATAAGATTCCTATCGCATACCCCACCTAGGAACACTCCCAAGCCTAAGAAGGTAAACTCCTTCACTATTCGATAATTTATTATATATCTCTATAATAAATTAAACCGGCTAATCTGTGCCTAACTCCCGTAGCACTAGCCTGAGAAATATCAAAGTCAAAACCCCGACCCTTAATTTAATTACTATCACCTCAATTAATTTTATCCAATTGGTGTCACTCAACCAAAATGCCCGGACTCACTTTATTGGTCCGTATTTTAACCTTTTAGAATTCATTTCACCAAATTTCGTTAATAAGTTTGACACCCTTATTAAATTTAATAGTCCTTAATACTCATCCCATAAGAAGTATTAGGTTCCATTTAATTTCTATCAATTAAATTCCACCTTAAGATACCATCTCGTATGCTAAATTCATCCAAAATTCCCATTCGAATACATTCGTATATTTTTGACATATATAATCGAGTATTGTTCATTATAAATACTCCTAAATCCATACCCCGGGTTCATCCCTATCTAATCCAAGATAAAATAATTTTCCTTTATATTTTTTCAAAATCCTTCACTCATCTACAGGCATCTCCAAATAACCCGAATTTATTTCTTCCTAAAGATGTCGCTCTCACGCACCCTATCGTAGAAAAATCATATCAAATCCAAAAAAAACAGAAAAATATGAGGTCGGTGCCCACGCAACCGTGACGAAAAGATCTACAATCTCATGTTTTACAATAACTGAAGGGGTCGATCGATCGACGAATTGGGTCGATCGATCGATCGACCAGATATCAGTCATCTTGCCCGATTGCTTTTTCCACCATTTTTAAACTCTGAAGTTTTCCAACTTCAATCCAGACCTCGATTACTTTATCTCCCATATTTATTTCATCTATAAACATGTTCAAACACCAATATATGACATTAATTCTCAGTGATTTTCATTAAAATTCTAGAGTTCATAAATTGGGTTTTTCTCAATACCCCTTAAATAACAATTCTCAATTAGATTCAATAATCCAAATTCAACAACAATTTCTACAGGTTTTCGATTCTAAATCATATTCTAGCGTCGTATGATATTATTCTCACCTCAATTAAACATCAATTTCACCATTAATGCTTGAATCCCCAAAACCCAGATTTAACATGTGATACCCTCCAAAAACGAATTTTGCTATAACAACTCATCCCAAAATGAATATGGTTTACACCCACCATGATATGAATCGCAATACCGCAATTTAAATAAAAGCAAGCTTAACTACTTGCCTGGATAATTTCGTAGGGTCTGATTTCCTTTGTTGTAGACGAATGTTTGACGAAGAACACACTCATCTTCCTTTAGTTTGGCTCCCAAAAGATCCCCAATTTCTTCCATTGTTTTCCTCTGCAGAGTTATGACTGCCCCAATTCCCTCAATTAGGTTTTATTTTATTAATCCCGTTTTTAAGCTTATGGGCCAAATTAAAATGGCCCAAACACTCCCGTGTGGGCTCGGCTATGCCTAAAAACGCCTCGAGACCCAATTACTACCATCGGGTACTCTATTTTGACTATCTCGACCCTTCTGGGGACCCGACCGTACACTCGGAATCATCATCCGAGTTACTTAACTGAAATCTCAAATTTCAACCTCAATTTACGACACTTGTATTCTTAAAGAAAATAACCCGAATTAATTTAAATCTCAATTCTCCAAATATATTGAATCTTCCAATTTAAATAAATTCTCCAAATTAAATAGTTTCTCCAAATCATCAATTTGGTTTAAATTATAATTCTCCAAATTAGATAAATTATCTATCCTAAAAAAATACGGGGTGTTACATACTTCCCTCCTGACAAAGGAATTTCGCCCTCAAAATTAAGATGAGTCTAGTACTCCAAGCCTCGAATACTTCCTTACTCACATGTCTCTAAGATCGCTACATATATTTCTACCTCTTCTAATCGCGAATTATGTTAAAATTAAATTAATTGTCCAGGGCACCCATACACCCTATACCCATGCATAACTGCACAAAGGTTACCCGGCTCCACTAACCTTAAGTTGTAATACAACTTTCAACTTACAGTTATAACTATCTGAATGGATAATAGTCAAGGTACCAAAACTATGTGCTAGTGACCAAACATCTACCCACTTCCAACGTTGCGCTAAGTTTCATGTGTGGGATGTCTCGCAAAGCGAAATCCAAACAAGAAATCCCACTGATACACTACTACCTAGCATTGTCGGTTGATAAGATCCGTTTGGTACTCAATTCATAGCACGTACCCCCAAATCCCGTCTCCTGACATAAAAGTATACTCGACCACTTTCATGTTACCAAAGGCATCATACAATATAGTGCCCCTTACTATCACTAGTATCTTAGCGCGAGTCAATCACAAGCTATATATCCTCGCTCGATAATAAATATATCCACACTGAATCTCATCAGTAAACATCCCCACTCACCGGGATCAATTATAGCAATACAAACACTTTCTTATAAGTATATTATGCAACACACGATAACATATATACACGAATATATAAGCTAGACCCTCTTTCAGGTCCGAGATCCTGTAACTTCCACAGCAGCTACAGCACGTCAACAGAACGGAACTCATATGCTTGGCGTCCCTGTGGCTGGGCACCTAAAATGTTTTTACAAAACAAAATAGATTTGGAACAAAACGGGTCAGAGCCCGAGGTGAAAATATTTTAAAAACAGCAAGTGTTTAATTGCATTAAACAGTAAATATTATATACATGTTAGTCACGTGCTCTCACTTGAGATTCTCACCCACTATTGTGCACGCCTAATGTATGCCCTTAACCCATCCTAGTTATGCTATTACCTAACTAGTCTGTATTAAATCAGTCTATAGAGATTACTACATTGATCAACCCGTATTACTCAATTAAGACGTACTTATATTTCAGTTACTCGTTATTTGAATCCATTATCTCATGTATTATTTAAGTTCTCACATCTTTAAGTCATTTAGATATCTTAGCGCTTCTTATCTACTAAGCAACAATGAATAATCACAAGTATATATTTATATCACTCTCGGTACATATATACACATATGGCACCCATAGGCTAAACTGCGGTGCACGCATACTCTGCTATCGAATCCCGGTGCATCACGTACATAAGAATCACGAGTTTCGAATCACTCAGAAACCCGTATCGATACAAATCACACATATTAGAGGCGAACATAGTTCACATACCCATGGGTCACGCACATATCTACGCTCCCATGGTCAGCTGACTTATCAACTAACAAATAAGTCTTCACAGTCCTATGCTCTTGAGGTACCAAATCTAAATCCCCCCGAAGGCACACAAGACAAGATTGCCCTCGTCCTACAACCTCCCGTGATAGCAAGTATAGTAGGTATGTCATACACATAATAGTCCGTGTACTAGGTAATCACACAACCTAAGTAATCATCATATCAATATAGGTATACTCCCATCCTATATTACAAGTCTTACACGCAATATAGTTTCATCCCGATTATTTTACGTAATAATGTTTAGCGTGACAATTCTCATCGTATAAATCTGAGTACTTAAACCTATACCAAAAGGTTACTAAGTCTCCCACTTGTCTCTACGGTTATTTCAGTCAATTAAAGTCCCCCTACTACTGTCTCTGACCTTCAGTTATTGTTTATCCAAACTAAATTCAAGTTTCCATAGTTTCCATAGTTTCCATAGTTTCCAACCGTAACACTCTCGTCAAACACTCGTAAGTTTATCATTAAATCCCAAACCAAACTAATATTTTCCGGACCTCAAATACACCCCTACTGCCCTTCTCTAAGTCCCAATATATATTCAAATAGCCCACACCAATAATTCTTAAAAGTCGGGGTTTGGTTAAACCTTAAAAAGAAAATATAACAAAAATTCAAGAGGAGTCGATCAATCGAAGGAAAGGGTCCCATACGTTTGCACCTATTGCAATAAAAAGAGTCACCCTGGAGACTTTTGCTATCACCTTTAGAGAGTGTCTAGGATGCCTAGAACCAATTGTTTCACTAGCCAAAACTTGGAGTCTAACCACATAAGTCGAAGGATTAGGAACCTCATTAGAAAAGTCGATGATGCAACTATACATATGAAGTTTGTAGTCTCAAATTCTAAGACTAAGGCACCTTTTAAGACTAGAACCAAACCGATTACCAAACTCATGTTCCCATTGTTAGATTTATTTGGGTTAAGAAATTTGATTTGCCTGTACAATTGGTTGATAGGCTTGTTGTTTCTCACCATGTTACTTTGGACATATATCGCTCTGATCCTCAAGTAAGTAAAAAGTTTTCTTGTCACAAGGCTTCGCTCCATAGACTAGGTGTACCTATTGTTGATTTTTTTCCCAAGTCTTGGAGTAAGTTTTATTCTGGTCTTAGAATATTTCTAAATTCTAATGCAGGACTATATCCTTGATTAGATATGTAATGTGTGTACATTAGTTTTTGGTTTTTGTTTTAGTTTCATAAATGAAAAATACAAAAAAGATTTTTTCTTTTAATTCATTTAAGAAAAAACAAAAAGATTTCTGCTTTGAAAAAAATTTAAGAAAATACAATAAAATTTTGAATTTTGTAATTTCTGTGGATAGCTAGTGGTGAGATAATTGATAACTTGTGGGACACACCTTGCTATCTATTTCCCTATTCTTGGATTAAATTCTTAGGAAGGAATGCGAACCTAAACCTGTTTTGCTTAATCATCCCTATGAAGTTCCCTGAGAATGACTCATATTGACTATGTTGTAATCATTGTCTACTGCATACACGTACACGAGTTGACTAGGGTGCATTTTTTATTTCGATCTGAAAAATTTACCTACACTAGTTTTCACTCAACCGGGGCATATTTTCATTGCTAGATTTTTTAAATGTGCATGTAAGAACCATTGCTTGTAAGTTTATTATAAAAAGAATAAATTACTCTTTTGGCCCCTAAACTATCAGCATTGTTTCAAAATGGCCATGAACTACCAAAAGTGTCAAATTGGCCCTCAAACTAACCAAACCGATTTAATAAGACCCTTCCGTCTATTTTTACCATTCATGCTGACGGGAAATAGGCATGTGCTTGATAGATGACCCATTATAAAGGCATAAATGTAATTTGATTAAAACATTTATTTTAAAACACAAAAACAAAAAAAAACAAGTACACATTCAAAAAAAACCTCTCTCTCTCAGCTACACACCTGTACCCATCTTCCACCCTCCTGCCACCACACCCACCCACCGCACCATCATACACTCACATATATACCCTCCTGCACCCCCGACACCTTCTTGCCCATCATCCCCCACCCATCGCACCCTCTTACACCCACCCCCATGCCATCCTGCACTAACCGACACCAATCGGAACCCACCAACACCCTCTTGCCACCAACCCAACCCTTATCTTTTATTTCTATTCTTAAATCCTACACAGTTCTGTTTTCTGAGATTGGGTTCATTTGGGCTTGTTAGAAATGCAGCTATGAGGAAACGCTTTTCAAATTTTGACCATGGTCCCTAGTTACAGTAATTACTGAACCAACTATTACCTTGTTATATATGTCATTGATAATGTGTTGATCAGCGTACATTATACACACTTTTTGGCTTGAAAATCTCTCTCTCCACACACACAAAAGTGGAAGGTTTTCATCGCCAGGAAAAACAAATATGGGGGGTGAGGGTCCGGAGAGTGTGAGGGATTATTTTGCAAGATGGTGAGAGAATTGTGCGTTGGGAGGTTTGCCGGCAATGAACTGGGTGGGCAACAGGAGGGGAAGGTTTGGTTGTCAGGGCAGGGGGTTTGTTTTTTATTTTTGACTTAGTTTAACTAAAAATTATTAGCAAATTACAAGTTAACCCTCCAATATTAATGTGTTTCCTCTTTTTTCCTTATAATGGGTCATGTACCAAGCCCATGCCTATTTTCTGTCAACATTAACGATCACAGTAGACTGAAGGATCTTTTTTTTTTGGGTAATTCTGAACCTCCATACGAACGAGTCCTTTAGACTCCTCCATGCAAGCAAAACAGGGGATACTGCGCAGGACCCACCTCCCACATGAGCGCTGCTTAAATACTGGCATGCCCAGGGGGAATCGAATCTACTACAATGCGCCTCACCACACAGAGTTCGCCCATACCGCTGGGACAAACCAGGATGGGTGGACTAAAGGGTCTTGTTAAATCGATTTTGTTAGTTTGAGGGGCAATTTGACACTTGTGATAGTTTAGGAACCATTTTGAAACAATGTTGATAGTTTAGGGGCCAACGGAGTAATTTACTCTTATAAAAATAATCTGACTAGCATTGGTAAGAGCTACCTAAATTGGGTGATAGTTACCATTGGCAATAAACTTATATTTATGCACTAATGAGATAAGAGAAAAGGAACGGATTATTTATGCAAATGCATACTCTCAAAGAATAAAAATGAAATATATATATATATAAAACAAATGTTTGGGAACGGAGTCGGAATAATAGTAGATAAGAACCTTAAGGATGATATCGTAACCGTTATTAGGAAAGGTGATAGACTTGTACTTATAAAACTGATATTAGGTGAAAATACAATTAATATTTTTATACTTATACACCCCAAGTAGGATCAAATGAGCACACTACAGTACAATTTTGGGAACAAATGGATGAACTAATTCAATAAATACCCGTAGGTGAGAAATTCTATATAGGGGGAGATTTTAATGGCCATAAAGGAGAAGATCGTGTAGGATATGAGATAGTGCATGGAGGATATGGTTTTGGAGATAGGAATGACGAGGGAGAGTCTATCTTAGATTTTGCGATGGCTTGTGATTTTGTACTAGTAAATACATGTTTTAAAAAGAGGCTTGAACACTTAATAACTTATAAAAGTGGAACGCATAAGAGACAAATAGATTTTTTCATTACTAGGAAAGGAGACCGATTAATGTGTAAAGATGGTAAGGTTATTCCGGGAGTGAGCTTAACCTCACAACATAGGATAATGGTGTTGGTTATAAATATTAAAAATCAATCACAATTGCGAAAAGTGAAGATTAACCCACGAACTAGGTGGTGGAAATTAAAAGGAGAGAAATTAGAACTATTTAAAGATAAAGTATTAAATGAAGCAACATGGAATACTAAAGAAGAGACTAACATAATGTGGAATAAGTTGGCCACGTGCATTAGGAGAATATCAAAAGACATTCTTGGAGAATCAAAAGGCAAGGGGCCATAGTCTAAAGAAACTTGGTGGTGGAATGAAGAAGTACAAAATATAGTAAAAATTAAAAGGGAGTGCTTTAAAACATGGCAAACAAATAGAAATGAAGAAAATTTTGAGAAATATAAATGGGCTAAAAAGGAAGTTAAGAAAGTGGTAAGAGATGCTAAGTTAAAAGCGTATGATGATCTTTATACAAAATTTGGAACACAAGAAGGGGAAAAAAGTATTTATAAGCTTGCTAAACTTAGGGACGGGAAAACAAAAGATTTTAATAACGTTAAGTGTATCAAAAGTGATGATTCGAGAGTCCTAGTCAAAGATGATGAAATTATGAAAAGATGGAAAAACTACTTTGAGAGGTTATTAAATGGAGATAATGGGAGTAGATTAGATATAGAGTAGGGAGACTCGAGAAAATATATTTATTCGCAGAATTAAGACAACAGAGGTCAGGATTGTTCTAAAAAAGATAAAAACAGGGAAGGCTTTAGGACCAAATGGTATCCATATTGAGGTTTGGAAGTGCTTAGGGGAGGATTGAGTATCATGGCTTACAAAATTATTTAATAGAATTTTAATGACTAATAGGATGCCCGGTGAATGGAGAAAAAGTGTTCTAGTACCTATTTATAAAAATAAAGGGGACATATAAAGTTGTTCAAATTATCGTGGTATTAAGCTAATGAGTCATACAATGAAACTTTGGGACAGAGTGATTGAATATAGATTAAGATTGAAGACAACAGTATCTGAGAATCAATTTGGGTTTATGCCTGGGAGGTCAATGATGGAAGCAATCTATTTATTGAGGAGATTAATGGAGAGGTATAGGGAGAAAAAGAAGGATCTTCATATAATTTTTATAGATTTGGAGAAGGGGTATGATAGGATACCCAGAGATATAATATGGTGGGTTCTAAATAAAAGAGGAGTAACTCGCAGATATATTGATATGATCAAGGATATGTATGATGGTGCGATGACTACAGTAAGAATATCAGCCGGAGAAAGTAGTGAATTTTCAATTAAGGTAGGTCTACACCAAGGTTCAACATTAAGTCCTTATCTCTTTGCTCTTGTTATGGATGAGTTGACTGGAGAAATACAAGATGAGGTGCCATGGTGTATGCTATTTGCAGATGATATTATTTTAGTGGATAAGACTAAGACGGGGATTAATGCTAGGTTGGAATTGTGGAGAGAAACTTTGAAAACAAGAAGATTTAAAATAAGCAGAACTAAAACAAAATATGTGGAGTGCAATTTTAGTAGTAATAGGAGGACAAATGGAGATGTGGTGAAATTAGAAGGTCAAGAGATACCTGAAATGATCATTTTCGTTATTTATGATCGATTATCCAACAAGATGGAGATATTAGTGATGATGTTACTCATAGGATTAGTGCAGGCTGGGTTAAGTGGAGAAGTGCTATCGGCGTTTTGTGTGATAGGCGTATACCTTTGAAGTTAAAAGGAAAATTTTATAGGACGGCCATTAGACCCGTCAATGTTATATGGGACAAAGTGTTGGGCAACCAAGAAACAAAATGTGCAGAACATGAGTGTAGCGGAGATGCGAATGCTAAGATGGATTTGTGGTAAAACTCGAAAAGATAAAATTAAAAATGAACAAATTCGTAAAACGGTAAAAGTAGCTCCTATAGAAGATAAATTGAGAGAAAATCGACTTAGATGGTTTGGACACGTCAAGCGTAGACCAATGGATGCTCCTGTAAGAAAGAGTGATTTAGTTAGTATTAATGGTAATACAAGGGGTAAAGGTAGGCCTAAATTGACTTGGTGGGATATTATAAAAAGGACATGATGTCATGTGGTTTAACCGAAGATATTGCACTGGACAGAATGGAATGAAAAAATAGGATTCATGTAGCCGACCCCAAATAATTGAGAAAAGACTTTGTTGAGTTGAGTTGAGTAATAAGTTAAAGACCAAACATTTTCGTCTAGTATATGAATTTTTTTGCCTAATTGAACTGTTGTCATAAGCGATTAATTTTAGGTCTTAATCGGCGTGAATCTATAAACACTCTATAATTTTTAGTATGGTTGACTTGTAGTTATTTTCAACTACGGGTTGCATCAAAGGGTTCGTGCATAACATAAGTGGGGCATCTAACTTTTCTCGATTTTGAGTTCATTCCTATTTCCGTTAGATAGCTTGTGTGGGATTTTATAAATTTGACGTTATCTTGCATTTGTCCTCCACTCGCGTTTGGTTTTGTTTATTTTTATTTGTTTTGATCATGTTGAGATATGGATATTTGGACTTCATTGATATATGTTGGTTATATTCGAATTTCCATGTTCTTGTCACTTATCTTGATGAGCATATGCTGTAATTGCAGATGATTATTTGCTTGATTCGATCGATTTGTGACATATTGTCGGATTCCTTCTTTTGTCTATTCGGGAGAAAAATGGGGAGAAGGTTTTGATAAGGGAGAGTATTTTGTTAAAGAGTAGTTTAGTTCATGCATTGCATTTTTAAAAACTCATTGATTTATTATTCTCCTTTTATCTTTTGTACGTCACGGGTATATTGAAGTGTGCATGATACAGGTACCGTTGGTAGCGGCAAAATGTGGATCAAAGTTTCAAAGACTATTCAGATATCGAGTCTCTCGATATTTTGGGACTAGGTAGTTATGATGTATAAGCAAAATTTTATATGTCCAATTTTGGATCTTTTCCAGCTTTTATCTTTTTTTAAGTTTTATCAGCCAAGTGAATGTAAGGTTATATTTGTATATCCTTCCTTCGATTTATCTTATTTCAGATTGACAAAATATAAAAACATAGGTCTAGGTGTCTTAAAGATGCAACGTGCCTATCTACACCATTTTATTGAACAACACCATTGCAGTGATGCACACATCTCAACGTATTGGTAAGTTTGGTAAGTTGTGATTTTGATTTATGTTGTGCCTTCACTTGATTTGGTTTGGCATGAACCGTTAAAAGTGACGAAAAACATTTTTTAATATTCTTGACAATTTTTAAGTTGTAAAAATTGTTTTTGGAAACTTTGAGGGCATTTTTGGAAAATCAAATGTTGGAATTACATACCTCTCAAGACAAAAAAAATTGTAGACTTGTGAGTAAGCTTTACAAAGCAAAAAAATGTGCATCATTCTAACATTTGAGTCAAAAGTTATGTTCAAAATAGTGAACCTCGTATGAGCATATTTGGAGCTCTTCTAAAGGTATTTCAAAAGATGGCCCTTAGAAATGAAGCAGAAAGGCTCGTTCTGACGTAAACCACCCGTCAAAAGGCTCCCAAAATTATCTAAACACCAATTTCGAGAGAGAAACACTCTTTTCTATTGTCAAAATTCAAGTCTACCTCAAATGAGGCTTACAAGGGGGTATTTAAAGGGGAGGAGTAGCTTAGGCTCCAAGTTAAGGCACTAATTACAAAATTCCCATTACTACTCCTAGCCTTTAAATACAAAAAACAAAACAAAAAGAAATTGTTCAAACAAAAATAAAGAAAAATAACAAAAGAAAGTAAAATACTATTATGTCCAAAAATAACCCAAAAATGGCGATTATGCCCTCGATTCACATCAATCTCCCCTCCTTGAAAAAGAGTTCGTCCTCGAACTCATAGAGGGAGACAAACGGAATCACCCTCCAAGACGGTGATCAAAGCCTGCTGGGGCAGCTCCTCGGACGCGTCCAAATAGTCAGGTGGATGCGGGAATGGTCTAGGAAGGGCTTCGGCATCATGGTGGTGGGGAAATGGGTCATTGGAGGTCGGCCAAGTTAGATAGGAGGTGGACGGTCCAAAAAAAAAAGGGCGGGTTAAGGTAGGAATACACTTAATGGTACTCCGGGTTTGGATTGGAGTAGGGGCTTGGTTTTTGGGTGCCGGAATGGTGCGGGTGAGGGTTGATAACTGCACGGTGAAGGTTTAATGAGTCGTTGGTGTCTATCGGGTTGGAAGATGGAGGAAGGTGGGGCGGGTTGCTTAAGAGTTTAACGGAGGGGCCCTGGAGTGGTAGGGATTGGATCGCGAGGCAGGTGTGGGTCGAAGTCAAAGTAGGGTCGGGGTAAAACGTTATTTGGGTTGGGGTTAATGTCGACTGGGTTTAAGGGGGAGTTTTGGGTCTGTGCAGTCAGGGGATTGTTTACGCTGGACTAGAGGGGTGGAACAGGGGAGCGGAGGTTGGACGGTTGGGCAAGGGTGGAGGGCCAGCAGTAGGGGGGATCAGGTAGGGGGATTTTAGGGTTTGAAGTAGGGTTTCAAATTTTTGGGTGAGGTTGTGGGTAACTAGGGATTGTTTCTCAGCCATGTGCCTCAATTCTTGCATCTCTTCATTATGTTGTTTGGATTTTTTGGGAGCCATTGCGAGTAGCGTACGATTTTGATATAAAAAACATTGATATACCAACACCAATGTGGAGCGATACCAGCTCAGATACCAATTTGACGTAAATCACCCGTCAAAAGGCTCCTAAAATTATCTAAATACCAATTTAGAGAGAGACGCTCTTTTCTATTATCAAAATTCAAGTCTAACTCAAATGAGGCTTACAATGGGGTATTTAAAGGGGAGGAGTAGCTTGGGCTCCAAGCTAAAACCAATGTTTAAAAAGGCGTTTGAGGCTTACGCCTCGAGGCGAGGCAAGCAAAAAATGCCTTGAGGCTTAGGCCTCAGGGTATAATTTGAGGCTTACGCCTCGATGTGCCTCACACCTCACCTCACGCCTTTTTGGCTGAGGCGCAGGAAAAAAAAAACTCTTTTTCTTCTTCCATCACGAAGCCTATTTTTTTAAAGTTTAAAGTTCTTTATTTTTCTCAAATTGTACTCAACTTAAAAAAAAAAATGTTGTTTTAATCTACTAACTCTTATTCTTTTTTTCTTTTTTTGTTTTAAAAATGCACTTAACTTATACTATTTACTATTGTAACTTGAAAGAAATTTTTAAAAAATAACTAATAAGTGAATGAAACTTAAAAAATTGATTTTGTCAATTTGATTTTGCATTAATTAATTTATTGTCATATTATAAAATAACCAATGTGAATGAAACTAAAAAAAAATGATTTGGTCAATTTGATTTTGCATTGATTAATTCATTATCATATTATAAAATTAACACTATGTAAAAAAAGTCATATCGGGGAAACAAAAAAATGTTTAACTATGTGAGAAAGTCCTCGAAGATGTTTTTTTTTTGCAGTTTTATTTTATATTTCTTTGTTACTTTATTTTTTATGGTTTTATTAGTATTTTTTTAATATTATTTTGTTCTTTTTTGGGGGGGTGAGGCTTACGCCTAGCCTCGCGCCTTTTTAAACATTGGCTAAGGCATTAATTACAAAAATGTCATTACTACTCCGAGCCTTTAAATACTAAAAACAAAAGGAAATTGTTCAAACAAAAATAAAGAAAAATAACAAAGGATAAAATACTATTATGTCCAAATATAACCCAAAAATGGCAATTATGCCCTCGATTCACATCACGTTCAAAAGGTATTTTAAACGAGAAAACCCTAGTTCGAACCAGATCTCGTTCGAACAAGATTGACCTGATTTGAGTGAGGGCCAAATATGCAAAAATGTGTTTTTTGACGCCTTTTCATATAAAAAGTAAAAATCGGACTTTAGTTTCGATCCTGGACAACCTCTCAAACAACTGACCTTTCAAAACCTTAAAGAGTGTTTTTTAATTTTTCTTTGAGTGTTCAAGAAACAGAGCCAGTGAGGCCCTCGAAGTCAAGTACATCGAGATCGGCGAGTTAAGGGCATGGTTCAAAGTCTCACCCGAGTCAACTCGGTATCGGCCGAGTTGACTCGGTTTCGCAATCCACCGTTCCGAAACCGAGACTCATATCAAAAAAAATGCAGAAAAACTAGTAACTCGGCGAGATATTGGTCGAATCGGCCGAGAAATCGCTAACCCGGTCAAATATCGGGCGCGTCAGACCGAATCGGCCCGAGTTAAGCAGAGTTGGACCCATGACCTCACGGCTATGAAGCACGGATACTCTCGGGAGGTCGCGAATTTTTGTTGGACACGTATAGGATACGGGATACGTTAGGATACGCTAGGATACGCGAATCCTAGAGTATCCTAATTTTTATTTATTTGTTAAATGGCCAGGATACGTTAGGATACGCTAGGATACGCTGGGGATACGTTAGAATACGTTTTGGATACGTTTTTAGGATACGTTTTTTATTTTTTTTATTTTTTTAACTGTGTTTTTTTTGTTTCTTTAACTGTGTTTTTTTCATTCTTTAATTATTTTTCTTCTTTTACTATGTTTTTTTTTAACTGTGTTGTTTGTTTTTCATTCTTTGCTTGTGTTGTATTGTTTTCTGATTTTTTTCTTAATTTTTTTTATCTTTTCATTCTTTTTTTTATCTATGTTGTTTTTAACTGTATTGTTTTCTTTAACTGTTTTCACTCTTAGCTGTGTTATTTTTAACCTTTACATCTGACTGTTTGAATCCTTTTTTATGGTACTTGATGATGTGGTTAACGGAGATGATGATGTCGTTGATATTGGGTCTACTTAGTGATTGAGATACTACGAAGCCGGGATGCTCTCGGGAGGCTTCTCTCTATCTTATTTTATGCTAAGGATATTATCTTTATTTTTGCCTTATGTTTTTGTTGGAACAACCTTTTATGTTAATGATGTTTTATTGTAATGGTGTTTGTTTGGTGACAACAATCATCATATTTGAGCACTTTAATATAATGGTGTTTAATGCTTTAGTTTCATTTTATCAAGTTTATCATTAATATATATAAAATACATAATAAATATTTAACGTATCCTAGCGTATCCGTATCCTACATTTTCGAAAAATCACGTATCCCGTATCCCGAATCGAGTCGTATCCCGTATTACGTGTCGAGTCCGTGCTTCATAGCCTCACGGATTTGGCTTTGAGCAAGTATTCTTTCTTTTTCTCTCTCCCACGATTCTGATTTGAGCTGCTAGGATATGAAATTTAGCACCTACTTTTTTTTTATTTTGACAAAGCCGCTAGGTTTTTGTTGGTTTAGGTCTTGCTGGAAAAGAAACGAAGAGGGGGGATTGTTGGTATAGGGTTTGTGTAAAAGTTATTATTCTGTACAAACGAATTAAAAGCTACTTACTTCACAGCTTGTGTGGTACAGCTGTCCTGGAGATAAAGTTGTGTGGTACAGCTGTAACTAATTTGGTTAGAAGTTTATTTTTTGTACCGATAAACTGTTTAAGGCACTTTTATTCTTTTATCAAATAAAATGTTTAGAGCTCTTTCATATTTGTTAAAAAGTATAAAATGTCCACAACTTAAATATGTTTCAATTTCATTTTTTCGGTACTAAATAAAAGTTGAACCATTTTTGTATAAAAAAATATTTACAAAATAAAAAATGTTTGCGGCAATAATTTTTTGTAACAAATAAAAGGTGATTGTTTTGTACAAAAATAATTGAAAATGTTTTTGTTGTACATTTTTCACATGAATACAAAATATTTTCTTAAAAGTTAGTAATTTGATTCTTAAAAGTTTGTTGTACATATATAATAAATTTGTACTATTTCTTACAAAATTAGTAGTATTCCTCAATATGTATTTCGTTCAAAATTAGTACTTTTTCTTACAAAATTAATGTATTATAAAAATAATGTTTAGAATTCTTAAAAAAATATTTAGAATTTCTAAAAATTCCTAAAAACAAAAAGATTATTTAGAATTCTTAAAACAAATGTTTAGAATTTCTAAAAATAATGTTTTGAACAAATAATATTTAAAATTCTTAAAAATAATGTTTAGAATTTCTAAAAAATCCAAATAATATTGTTTTGTACAAAAAATGTTTAGAATTCTTAAAAAAATGATATATTACGGAATATTGAATCTAACAAGTCCGTCACGCTTCAGTATAACCAATTGTACAATGCAATGCATATCAAATCATGGTTTTTGAACGTATTTGATCGCTCCACATTGTTAATATTATTTTTTTAATATTTTCTATATTTTTTTCGGAATTTTTTGTGCTCTCTAAATAGCACATCTTTGCGTATCGCCCGATACCGCGACCGAGTTGAAAATCGTGTGTCCGATACTGAGACTTTGAACCATGGTTAAGGGTTAACACATCGAGTCTCACTCCCATCAACATGACCTCAGATATTGTCTAATCAATCATTATATTATATGAACACAACAAATCAAAATCATATACATCTGATTTTACAATGGTTTGAGGATTTTGTGGATTCCAAGTTTGAGTATGTCAAAGACGGGTGCGCCACGGGGTGAGTTGCGATTTAGATTCAGAAAGTCCGTCTTCATCAGAAGATATCAGCACGAGTGATCTGTAATACCCCGTACTTTTGGCTATATTTATTTTTGGGATTAATTAATTAAATGCGTATTAATTGGAAATTAATCCGGGTTATAAATACTAACGAGATGCGAATTGGTATTTGATTATGTGCATATATGATTATATATGAATTTGGAATTATAAAATTTGTCGTGAGATTTATATACGGCAATTTTGGAAATTTTGTTGAGACGCGTGTGACCGCCGCGTCACGGTGTAATATTTTGACTATAAAACTGAATTTAAAATCTATAAACCATATGGTCGTTTTGAGTGCGCCAACGCGTC
The DNA here is from genome assembly GCA_949130495.1 of Sambucus nigra. Lineage (NCBI taxonomy): Eukaryota > Viridiplantae > Streptophyta > Magnoliopsida > Dipsacales > Adoxaceae > Sambucus > Sambucus nigra. The sequence continues at coordinate 211,282,891 of OX422213.1, read as the reverse complement.
CGGAAGGATCGAGATAGTCAGAAAACACTAGCCGGGAGTGTAGTTTGGGTTCCGGGGTATTTTTAGGCCATACCGGCAACTTAAAGGGCATTTTGGTAATTTTACATTTTGAGGAATTAAAAGTGACGAAAATTGGGAGTTTTAATCTGATGTGGATTTAACCCACTAAACCCACTAACCAACCCATATTAACCCATTAAGCTACGGACGCTATCATTAGGTTTACAACTTTCCCAAAGAAAACCCTAGCCACCTTAAGCCACCATTGGAGAAGAAGCTTGGGGAAGAGAAGAAATTCTGCAGAAAAAAACTTCATCAAACCTACACCAAACTCAGAAACAACCAAGGCAAGTGACTTTATTCCATTTAATTTCAGAGAATGTTCTCTCCATGTTAGATAATTCGAATTTATGGTTTGTTCTTGAAAGATAATGAAAACCCATGTAGTTTGGAGCTTAGAACTTAAAAATATTGAGGAGAATCGCATGTAGAATGATAGGTAGATAATTATTCTCATGATATCTGTGATAGGAAGGAATTAAAACGGATTTATAGTGAGTTAATTCACGATTCAAAAGTTAGGGTTCATGTTCTTGAAATAATTGGGGAAAAAGTGTAGAGATTTATATTTTGATTGATGTTAAAGAGATTTAATCCTTGAAAACATGTTAGGAGTTGACTTGAATATGTTTAGGATGAATTAGAGACCTTAATACATAGTTGGGATGAAGTTTAGAGGAGATTTGAGGAGTAGAAATTGGGTGAAAAACGATTTTGGAAATTCTGGGCTCGCAGCTGGTCGCTCGTTAGAAACCAACCCAGGTCGTTCGAACGAGCTCGTTCGAACGAGCTTCTAACGAGTTGACCAGTCTCTTCTAACGAGGGGTAGTTTCGTTCGATACCTCGTTCGAACGAGATATCGTTAGAAGGTACAGTTCGTTCGAACGAACTGGATCTCGTTCGAACAGTCTCGTTCGAACAGTCTCGTTCGAACGAGACTTCTAACGAGCTGACAGTTTGGGCCATTTTGAACTGTTTTGATTTTTGGAGTCCCGTAGACTTGTTCGAGGATAGAGTTAACATTCCTTTGATGATGTATTGATGGATTTGGGACTTTTGGGTTATTATGAGGAGTAAATTCATACGAGGGATTTAAATCAATGAACCGTTTGGGTTGAGACGTGAGTGTCTACTACGACGTGAGAATAGATTATGGCGCGTATGATTATAAACCGGAATCGTATAAAGTGTGTAAATTATATATTGGTACGGGAATGAGAATAGTACTATAATTAAACTACGGAATTACTAAGACGTGTGTTTACTTAGTATTGGTATATGAATTGTGTGTATGACATACCTACCATACTTGCTATCACGGGAGGTTTGCGTTCGCTTAGGGCCCTCTAATCCTTGTGTTGCCCGGATTTAGACTGGTTACCTCGATGAACATAGGTCAGAGAAAGACTTATTGGGATGTTAATAAGTCCGCTGATCGTGGGAGCGTAGGTATGTACGTGACCCATGTGATGTGACTGTGTTCGCCTCCACTATTTGTGATTTGTGTTATCTGATCTATTCCTGAGAGATTCGGAATATGTGATCCTTATGTACGTGATGTATCGGGATGGATAGCAGAGTATGTGTGCACCACAGCTTAGTTCTCGGGGTGCTTGTATTGTATATTTATTATGTGAATAATATACGTTTAATTAATAAGAACCTTCATGATTAATGTTGTGAATATAATCACGGTATTGTTTCGAGAAAAATATAACGAGTTAACTGATAGTGATATATCTATTGCATATTGAGCATCTGAGTTTGCGTTAAACCCCTATTTAATTACGAGCGTTATTATGTTAATAGAACCGAGTAATAAGGGTAGGACATATGGCAGTCTAGCTAGATATGATGGTACTTAGCTAGTGAGCTGTGTCGTTATAGATGGGTATTTACGTTAGGAGTGTACAGTTAGACTAGAGGTGAGAATATCATGTGAGTGCACGTCCTAACATGTACTTTGCATTTAATGTTTTAAATGTTTTTAAAGCACTTGCAGATTTTTAATATATAACTCCACATTCGGGCTCTGACCCGTTTGCTTTTCAAATCTACTTTTCTTGTAAAACCATTTTAGGTGCCCAGCCACAAGGACACCAAGCATAGGATACTCATTCAGGTGACGAGCTGTAGCTGTTTGTGGACGCTACAAGGATTTGCTTGTAGACGCTTCTATCTTTTGGATTCCAGAGTCAGTATCTATCAGTTGTGGGCATGTTGCTCAATTCTATTAGAGACATCTTTTACATTTCAGTTTTCAGACTTTAGCATGTATTGTTTTAGTATTCAGTTTACTTTTCAGTTGTGGGTTTGTAGTGAGGAGTTTTCCTCCAGACTTTATTTACATTATGTGATGGTTATTCGTTTTACTTCAGTATGGTGAATGGTGTTATTTATTTCTTCATTACACTTGTTGCATGTTAATCAGACTTTCGTTAAAATTTGGCAACTTACTTTTTAAATACTAGGTGGTTAGTAATAATAAAAATGTTTTCGACAGTGATGCTATTAACTGAGCCAACTTGGCATTTTGAATTAATTTAATAAAGGAGTAGCTACCTGGTATTTAATTAGTCGGGGTGTCACATGATCGTGTGAGCAAACCGTGTTCTGAATCGAGATCGGTGGACACCAAGACCTGCGGGTTGTGCACGTTGTGTCAGTCACGAGCAGTTGATGACATCGAATCAGAACGCAAGGGAGAGACTTAGTGGCATGTATGGTAGTCTTATATGTAAGTCGTGGTAGTTGGATTGTAAACATTATCAGCATTTCAGTTGGGCGCGATAATGGTATTTCCCACAAGGGTTTCCACTTTAAATACTTATGTTCATTGTGTGTGCTTACTTTTAATACTTTCGTCATCGTTTAACTTGCGATCACCACATATCATACTTGGATTTAATTAATAAATTGGGTAAATTCTGAAATTGACTATATTTTCATTAATTGGATTTAGTTAAGAGGTAATTTTATTTCGCGTGTAAAATTGGGCCAAAATAATTTTCAAATTAAAATTTTGTATCAACTGAATGGTCTCGTGTCGCAACGAACAAATATGCAAACGGTTTTCGATTATGAGTTATTTTGAGGACGAAATTATTTTTTTAAGTAACCAGACTTGGACTACCGTAGGGTAAATTTTTTCCAACGAGGGCTAAAATTACCGATTGATTGTCACGAGGTAGTTTAAATGGTGTCTTACCCTCTTTGACTGAGGATGATTTCAATAGAAAGTTCACTCCCGCGTGAGATACTCCCGATGAGGTCGTCATAAGGGTGAAAGGGTGCTTGTAATGGCCCCCTCGTCTTCGGCCTAATCGGAGTCGGGTGTTGGGTTGAAACTAGATGCAGGTGGGGGTGAAATGCCCCCAATCGGGGCTAGAAGGTGGCTTTTAGTCTAGACAAGAGGTGGCGTTAAGTTGACAAGGGTGGCAATTGGGGCATCGTCAAGCTAAAAGATCTCCTACGATACGCTGCAGTAGCAGGGTGGTAGAGGTAGGGAGAATAGGGGTGGGGTTGTGGGTATTAAGGGCCAGCATAGTGAGGTCCATGGGATTGGCCAGAGGGTGGCGAAGGAAATGACGGGAAGGTGGTTGTAGCCAAAAGGGAAAAAATGGGTTAGGCCAAACCCCAAATAGGGACTACAAAGGTCGTGGACAGCGTTAGATCCGGTGACGGGCCGCCATAGAGGTGTGGCACATGTCAAGTAGCTCGCGGTAACAGTGTTACGAGGTGGCACATTTGACGGGAACCTGGGGGTTGCACGTCATATTGTTGACTAGCGGCGGCCGCAGTTGCGGAGTTGTTCAAACTGGCGGCCAGGGGAATTGGGGGGAATTGGGCTTGTGAAGTGAGGGTGGCACTGGCAACCAGGGGTTGGATGTCATTCACCAAGTGGTTTAATGACCAGCGGACTTCTTTGGCAGCATAATTTTCTTTTAGATTGAGACTACCACTTTAATGTAAACATAAAATCTCTCTCATCTCATTAATAATGAATGAATGTACACTGAGGGGCCAACGCCTTATTTACACGAAAAAATAAACTAGAGTCATATTTATATCACCTAAATAAAAGACGAATAAGGATTTTATTAAATGAAACAAATGTCCTAAAGAAAATCTAAAGATAATTCCAAAAATAATAAATAAATAAAATAAAACTATATTCTCTCTCAGTACGGGGCCCACGCGTCACATCCTTTTGCGATTTGGGTATTGGATCGATTATCACTTATATAATTTTATAAAATAAAAATAAAAAGACCCAACCCACTCTATTCCATGATTTTTAGAACTATAACCAAACGTTCTAAACCATTAGTGGAAAAAAACAACTCAACTCAACCGTCGAAGACACATTAGTTCGGCTCTTCTGGTTAACGTTCTAATGAAAACCCCTAGTTTTAACAGACCAAGGGTGGTCTTTGTAAGCTAGACTCTCTCCTAAATTTTCAAGTGGGGGTTAAATCTAATTTTGGAGGCCCTGATTTGTCAATTAGATACTGATTTATCTTGGGCCAAGAATCATTACATATTTTGGGCTGCAAATAATTGTGGGTGTCAAAATTTTCAAGCCTCATACGAGTCTCCAACTTTTAAAGGTCGGGGATGAGCTTTCTCTGGAAAAGGAGGCAGGTGTTGATGTAAATAGAGAGGGGGCAATTTTTATTTTTGTAAATTCTATAAGTGGGATCCTCCTCTCCTATTCTTTTTGAGTATTTATTCAATTAGGATGCATGTTGAGAGTGATAACCATATTTTTTACCTCCTCTCTTCCATCAAACCGTTCAGCTTTCTTTCTTCTGGACGAACAACCCTTGGCCTTACCTATCTTAGGCCAACTTCTGCACTACCACCAGGCCCAAGGCCATGATATTAATAGTGATAAAGGCAGTTCCTCAGCTCTCTGCACCAGGGCAGGACAACTCTTCAGTACGGTCATAGCGCGCGGAATATTTACGGTCATAGCATACAGGAGATGTCGTCTAACTGACTAATGTCACGGATTTACTACAAAGAAATAAACATGTGGTTGTATCAACTTAGAGCACCATGTGGTTGTATCTCCCAAGTGACGTCCCCTTCCACTACCACAGGATTTACTACAAAGAAACATGCAAGCCTGATAGAAATTCACGTCAATCCCTTAGACTGTTTTATAGGAAAAAAATATACTCTTTCGTAATACAATCAATTATACTTTAACATGGTAGTTTAGTGAAATTGAGGAGATCGAGACACCTACGTCCATCTGTGGACTGATTCCTCAACCGAACAACATAAAATCATTGTGTTGTATGTGATTCTATCATTCTTGTTGATTTCCTTTCTTCTCCGCCCTAGGCTTGTGATTTAAATTTTCATCTCATTTGATGTTGCTGATTTCCTATCAGCACAGAAGTAATATTGGCTTAGAATTTTTCTAAGTACCCTCTTTAGTGTTTTTACTTCTTTAGGGTTCCCTTGCCTAACAAGATAGACCTATAAATAGTAGTCATGTAGGCCATAAGTAATCACATTTCATTCAATTTTAATAGAAATTGGCTTATTGACATTTTCCTCTTTGGGCATCTTTGACAGTGTTTACATTAGAGTTTATGATGTGAATCGGGGGCATAATTGTCATTTTTTGGTTATTTTTGACATAATAGTATTTCACTTTCTTTTGCTATTTTTGTTTGAACATTTTCTTTTTGTTTTGTTTTAGTATTTAAAGGTTAGGAGTAGTAATGGCATTTTTGTAATTAGTGCCTTAGTTCGGAGCCTAAGCTACTCCTCCCCTTAAATACTCCCTTGTAGCCTAATTTGAGGTAGACTTAAATTTTGATAATAGAAAGGAGTATTTGTCTTATTTTAGGAGCCTTTTGACGGGTGGTTTACGTCAAATTGGTATCAGACCGGGGTGAAGCTGCACATTAGTGTTAATGTAACGGTGTATTTGTATCAAAAAAATCGCACGTTACTCGCAATGGTTCCCAAGAAATACAAACCACAACAAGAAGAAATTCGTGACTTGAGAGACAAAATGGATCGACAAACCCTAGACTTCAACTTGAAATTGGATGCCATAATGCAACAACTGACTAAATTGCAAAACCGTAACCCTAGCCCCCTTACTCCTGCTACCCCAATTCAAAATGAACTCCAAACCCTAGTCACAACCCTCCCAAACCCAGGTGTTGTCCTAGCCGCCACCCTATACCAACACCAGCAGCCGCCAGAGCCTTCCGACCCTAATCCCGCTACCCCATTTCACTCCAGCAATCAGCCCCAACCCACCCGCCCCCCTCCCACTGCAGACGCTACTCCCGAGCAAAACACACACACACACACACAACCAGCTTCAGACCCGGGTCAGCCTCCAGAGACCCATCCAGTCACCGCCAACCCCCTCTTGGCCCCCCGACCTTCCTCCGATGCTAGCCCATACCCTTAGACCCCCGCAAAGCCCTTATACACCCTTCCGGCCACCCCAAACCCTAGCCGACCAGTCCTAAATCCTCTCCAATACCAACCAGTGCAACGGAATCAATATACAAACACCAACCCACTCAGCGACCCTTTTGACCCCAACCGGGTTGAATTTTTCCACCCGCCTCATCATCCCGACCCTCACCCTAGCCCAATTAAGCCCCCACACTACACAGCCTCCAATCCCTCTAATTTTTTTTTATGGGTCCACCTCCTTTCAGCCTCCTAGCCTATTTCACCCTCCCGACCCCAGATCACTCCACCCCCACGACCTCACCGTTCTCCTTGCCCCTCGACTGACCCCACACCCTATCCCTCCACCTTCGCATCATACACCCTCTCACTACTCCAGTCAGGCTCTTCCTCATCCTCCTCCGAGTTTGGGTGTAGTGGATACCTCTCCCTCCACCCCCACCACCCCCATCAGATTCCCCCCGCTTAGCTCCCCGACAGGACCGGCATTATTTCTACTGCGGTGAGCATGGCCACTTAATAGGCACGTGCCCTCACTACCACCGCGTTCCTCCCGCACCCCCCGTGCCCAAGCTTGCACCCCCTCTTTATCCACCACCTGCACAGCTGCCACCCCACCCCGTTGATGTTGTTCCGCCTATGCCGGGTGATGTGATGGGCCTTGATGTCCACCAGGATGAGGGCCCGCTATTTATGTCTCTTCAGCTGCTTTCCTGGAGTCTCCACGGGAATATCCGCATAGACGTACCCATGTTCGACGAACGCTTCTCTCCAGACGCCATGATAGATTGGCTAGCTTCGATGAAGAGAGTTTTTTAGTACAAACGGGTCCAATTCCGTTCCTGTGTTCTCCTTGCTACCACCAAATTTCAAGGATTTGCCCGGGTTTGATGAAATGACCTCTGCTACCGCCGCACGGCGGCCGGATTGCCTCCTATTCAAACTTGGCCGGAGTTGAAGGCTGCTCTCCAGACGTCCTTCATCCCACCTACCTACCAGCATAACCTCTTTGCTCGCGTTCAGTCTCTCAGGCAGGACGCTTCATCGGTAGTGGTGTATACGGAGCAGTTTCAGCTTTTGTACACTCGAGCCCGTCTCCCTGAGACAGCGGGTCAGCCGCTATATATTGGACCTACAGCCACATATTCAGCACGATCTCGGCCTGAGGGAGATACCGACCTTTCTGAAGGCGATCGAGTATGCGGTCAAGGTTGAGGCCTACCACACAGCGCCCGCGGCTCCTCCGATCTCACGGACTCCCATTACACCAGTTCCTGCTCCAACTCCTTATCCAGTGACAGCTTCAGTTCCTACGCCCGCTCCTTCCACCAGTTCACAGCTAGGTCCTCCTACCTTTCGGTAATAAAACTGTGGTAATGTTGATCACTGAGCTTCTGATTGCTCTCTCCCTCGGCGCCGCGCATTATTGGCGATGGATCATCCACCTGACTATTTGGATGCCTTGATTACAGTTTTGGAGGGTGATTCAGTTGGTCTACCCCATTGAGTTCGAGGACGAACTCTTTTCAAGAAGGGGAGATTGATGTGAATCGAGGGCATAATTGCCACTTTTGGGTTATTTTTGGACATAATAGTATTTTACTTTCTTTTGCTATTTTTGCTTGAACATTTTCTTTTTGTTTTGTTTTAGTATTTAAATGCTAGGAGTAGTAATGACTTTTTTGTAACAAGTACCTTAGTTTAGAGCCTAAGCTACTCCTCCCTTTAAATACTCTCTTTTAGTCTCATTTGAGGTAGACTTGAATTTGATAATAGAAAGGAGTATTTCTCTCTCTAAGTTGGTGTTTAGATATTTTTTAGTATCCTTTTGACGGGTGGTTTACGTCAGTTTAGTTTGGTTTCAATGAACTTCTTTTGTGCCATTGTCATGGTGTTTGAAAAGCAATCAATAGAGAAGTCAGTAACCCACATGTCTGGTAGTTCGACTATAAACAAAACCCAGATCATCCCACTACCCCCACCAAAAAAAAAAAGTGGCTGCCAAAAGCACCCCAAAAATTAAGCAGGACACCCACGTGTGCAATGCTTTAAGCGTCTCGTACAAATATTTTTATGCCAGCATGGTGTGCCCCTCTTAATTTCTGGAATACCTTTAACAAAAACAAAGAAATTTAGGTTAGATGCTGTAGAAAACTTGCTGAAGTTCAGTCAGTAGTTTTAGTTTATATCACGAACCTTTGAATTTCATCAGTCAAAGCAGGAAGGGTGGAAAATAAATAAGCAGGATCAACATTTCCCTGTATACTAATATCATTTCCCAGTCGCCTCCTTCCATCGGCCATATCCACCGTCCAGTCCAGCCCAATCACATCAACTCCAGTTCCTTTCATACGTTCAAGGAACCCACCATTTCCATTTATGTAAAGAACAAGTGGTGTTTCGGGGCACTTTTTTCTCACTATACTCACAATCTGCAATTTCAGAAATCCCAAGAGGTGAACAAAAAGGTAAGATGAGGAGGTGTGATAAAGAAATCATATATTATACAACACATTAACAAGTGAACAGCATGTAAAGTAGAAAGGAGCCAATATTTTGACAATAAAGAGGGTGCAAACAATGATGTTGATCACTTAATCCAGATTAACAAAGAGAAGTTACCTCATCAATATAAGGCTTTGACCAACGCTCCCACATATCAGGTGGTAGTTGTCCACCCCATGAATCAAATATCTGTACACAATGTGCCCCCGACTCCACTTGGAAAACAATGTAGTCCGATATCGCCTCTGTTAAATGAGAGAGCAGAGCCCTCAATATATGTGGTGCTTTGTGGCACATGCTCTTTATAGTTGTATATGTACGAGTTGTACCCCCTTCTATTATATATGTAGCAATTGTCCAGGGAGCTCCAACAAAACCCAACACTGCAGCTCGTTCCCCAACCTACATAGAAAGTAAACAAAGATTAGCTGGTTGATATAAAACGATAAAATTCTAACGGCAAATTGGGAAGGAAAAAAAAAGAACTGAACTATCACACCGGTTTCAAATACGTCCCTGAGCTCTTAATTTTGCCCAAAAAAAATCTCACAGTATTCTATTGTTTGCATCCCCGCTTCCGCGGTGTGTACCGCAAAAAAATGTTGTTAGCAGCACATAAAGGGTTATTTGCAGCTTTTTTCATATTTAGTGGTTATTTGCAACATTTGGGGGTTTTGCAATTGAAGAATACTTTCGAGGTTTCTTGAATTTTAACCTTAATCTGAAACAATACCCAAAAAAGGCACTAAAAAGCCACTACCACTTCCAACTTAAATTGATGTATGCTACAAAGAATAAGAAATACCTCCTTGCGCAAAATTCTTAGGGATTCTCCCACAAAATGTAGCTTCTCTAAGTCAATTGGATGTAAGGCTTTCAAGTCCTCCTCAGAACGAATTGGAGAATGAATAACGGGACCCCTAACCTCTTCTATGTCAAATGGGACACCAAATGCAGGCAGAGGGGTAAGTATGTCAGAGAAAATAATAACTCCATCAGGGTGGAAAGCTTCCCAAGGCTGCAAAGAAATTTCCACTATGAGATCAGTTGTCTCTGACCTCTCTCTGAAGGATGGGTGTTTTTCTGCAAGCTTTCTGTAAACAGCCATATACCTTCCTGCCTGACGCATCATCCATGCTGGTGGGCGGCTTACAGGATCTCCTCTAGCCGCCTTGACCAAAAGTGGATCTGGATCCCATATAATAAATAGAATCAAAAAAAAATATCAAAACTAAGAATGTACCCAACATATCTCTCCATAGATGGGAAACAGATACAAAGGAAAATGCCGAATGAAACTGACATGTTTCCAAACCCCCCAACCCCACAAATAAAAGTAAAAAATATAAATAACATATTTAAGCACGTTGTTCGTAAATGCATATCTTTTCGTCACACTAGTCCTTCAAAGACCACCATTATTAAGTGCTGGTAAGCCTTTCAAGGTCCCAACTTAAGGGAAGTGACTTCCATGGTCCTCTGACCAATAATCCTACACCCAGATGATCAATTATGTGTGGGACATTAATCAGACACACTATAGCATTCATTCTAATGTGGCCGTAATTTATAAGCATGCATACGCGGATTTAAGAAGAGTATCATTGCATGGATCGTAGTTGAGTAAAGTGTCCAGGTTTCAGATTGTGGGCCTCAATGTCAATTGCATAACACCGGCACTCTCATGTCCTATAACATTGTTTCTCTTTATTATTATAACAATAATAATAGAGGCATTCTTCTTAAAACTGCAGCCATAAAAGTTAAAAGGGCAGCCCTATACGACGAGCCCTCCACTGTAAGAACATGTCTACAGTCTTACCCCACGCACATTAACAGGTTGTTTCCATCTGTAGCTGCAAATAAAGAAAGAAATCTCGCTCCCACATTGTCTTACATAAAAAACAGAATTAACAACAGTTGATCTATAATGTTCCTGCAAGAATCATGGATAAGTTGTTTGGACATATTCAAGAAAAAACACTGGTTTCGTGTAGATGCTATAAAACATAAAAAAATAAAATAAAATAACACTGGGTTCGTGTTAATTGTTAATGTGCCCGACAAAATGTAGTGTGTTACCCGGAAATGACCACAGATGTACCAAATACACGCAAAAATCCACGTCAACCTCAAAGTGCCTAGAGAGCATCCTAGCATACAATAAGATGTGCCAGACTCTTTTAAGGGGGAGAGCTAAAGACACCAGTTACCTGAACGTGGATAGCCTCGATGCATGGTAAGGGTATGAGTACGCGGTGCACTATAATGTAGGGTATGCGACACATTGGGGACAGACTTGGTTTGAATGTTGTCTTGATTTGTGGTTCGCACAAAACTGAAACGTGTATATATATATATATACAGAAAGTCTCATGTAAGGACTCCTTATGGTGCAAATCCCGATACATACCCTTTTTTTAAAATGGTATTATAATGAATTTTTTTATGAAACTTCATGGATATGATCTCCACAGTGAGAAGATCATCTCCAATTTTTTTCATCAAAATATTCAATAAAAAAACCGTTGAGATGAGGTGATATGTCAAAAAATGGTATAAATATGTACTTTCGACCGTTGAAATTTTAGGTCTGCGTAAGCCACTTGATTGATTGACTTTTTTTATGAAACTTCATGGATATAATCTTCTCACTGTAAAGATCGTATCCATAAAGTTTCATTAAAAAATTCAATCAAAAAGTGGGTGAGATGATCGTTGATAAGCACCCAAAAGTGTACATTTTATACCCCGAATAGACGTATTTTAGTTGCTAATTCTCGACAATAATGGTCTTATGCGCGTAAATGTTCAATGTGCAGGCTTGATTGCGTTTGCTGTTCAAAAATCATTATTTCGAGGCAATTGTGAATCAAATGTAGCTAATTCCTCATTCCCGTAACCTTACCCGAGCCTAAACCTACCCCAAACCCCGTGTATGTTTAGTTTGTGCTTTCTAGATTTTCTTAGATTTTTAGTTTGAGTCGTTTTATTTTTAATTTTTATTTTAGATTTATTTAGAATTTTCTAGGATTTATTTTCTATTTTTATATTTTATTAGTATAATTTTATTTTATTTTGATTCTTAATATTTTTTACTTTTTTATTAGGATTATATTTTGTAGGAATTCATTTATTTTTAGTTTTATTAGATTTTACATTTTCTTTTTAGGAATTTAGTTTTAAAAGATTTTTATTTTATTTTTTTTTATTTCTTTTTAGTTTCATTTTTTTTAATTGAGTCTTTATTTTATTTTTAGAGTAGGATTTTAATTTTTATATTTTTAGTTTTATTAGTTTTATTTTTTATTGTTATTTGTTTTAAGGATCCAAATTAAACACACACTCACACCCCAATACCATACACACTCGCACACACCTAAACTAACTCACCCACACACACACAACTTATCAAACACACACACAACACCCAAACACCTCCCTAACACATACCCATCTAATCTACACCCTCACCACACCCAATCACACCCTCACCCACATCATCTTCTTCCCCCATCACCATCCATTCTTCTCTCTCCTCCATTAACAACCACCCACCTCTTCTCTCTCTCCCTTCAATCACCACCACTCTCTCACCTCCCACCATTCACCCCAACTCCATCCAACTCCAAACCCGGTCCCAATCCCCAGAACCCGTAACCCGGTGACGCAACCCGTCGGCGCCCCACCTCGCCTACTCGCGACCAAACTGATGAACACCTAGTCGCCAAACCCGGAAACCCAGCCCCGGCCACAACTCGACCCATACCAGGCCATAACCCGAGACCCACTATCCCGACGACGACTAACTCCGACAGCCCTTGTCCGGCCACGCAAACCCGAACTCGCCTCCCAAACCCGCCGACCCGACTTCCCATCTTCGACCCGGAACATCCCCCATCTCCAACCAAGACCCATTTGTCTTTTTAAACCCAAATGAAAACACGATTCCACCTGCCAACAACCAAAAAAACAAACCCAACAAATAAAATAAAATCCCACAGGCCATATATCCCATTTAACCCCCCCTTTTAAACCATTTTTCCATAAATACCCCAATCCCATTCAACAAATCAGATTTTTATTCCCTCACCCAAAACACCCTCACACCTCACAACACACATGCACTTGTGTGTGTCACCTAAAATACCCTCACACCATAACCACATGCACACCCCTATCCTATTTACCCAATTTACCTCCATGCTCCATGCCTACTATTTAAGGAAGAAGAAGACTATTTTGAAAGGGGGCTTTTATCATATCAATTTTAGTGAGAGAAACACCATTTGTTAGTTTAGTTTTTTTTAGGTTAGAATTTATTTTATTTTACTTTTTTTTAGATTAGTGAGAAAAATAAATTAGTGAGTATTCATTTTTTATTGTAATTGTTCATGTAATTTTGGTTTGATCACACAAATTGGAGGGATGTAAATTACAAATTCAAGGATTGGAGTTCAATTTCACTCAAAGAGATTTGGTTTGATTGTTCTCTTCTCTACTTTTATTTTAATTGCCTAGTTTATTTGATTATCATGTTTAATATCATGTTAGGCTAAATCCCCTTTCAAGGGGTGGGGTGAACCCTTATTTGATGATTTTTTTAAAATTAGTTTGATTACTTGAAAATTCCCTTTGAATATTAATTTTTATACCTCACACTTAAATTTACGCCTCGAGAGAGGGAAAATGATTTTCAAGAGAAAATCGAAATTCTAAGTTATAATACCCATTTTACATTCGAACTAGAGATAGGGGTTTCTTAAGTGTAGTATTATTCCTTGAATTTCAACTCTAAAATTCATTTTCTAGATTTACATAAATTTTGATAAATCGATCCTAGCGAGCGGGTGATTAATTAAAAGGAGTGTAGATCTATTTTCTAGAGTTGTGGGGGATTAAACTTCATTTTCTAAAAGATTACTATTAAAATTACATTTGCAACGAGAGTTAATTTTGATATTAATTTGGGAGAACTCAATTAATTAGTTAGAATAGCTCAAATTTGTGGTGTAGTCCCACTCCTTGATTGTTCCCACATTTATTTACCTCACTTTATCTCTTATTTTTGTTAGACTTTGTTATTCATTTTAGTCACTTTTTAGTTAGTTCTTTACATCTTTCATTTCAGTTTAGTGTTAGTTCACCATTTCTCACAAAAATTGTTATAATATTGAAAAAGCTAAAAAAAAAAATAGAAAAAGCAAAAAGCCCAAAAAGAAAATAAAAAGTGAATTACAATTGAGTTTGTCTCTAGTTTCACCCCTAGATGTGGATTGATACCCTTACTTACTTCTACACTTTAGTTGTTATATATTTTTGTAGGTAATTGAGGTTTTGATTAGAAGACTTTCAAGCAACGACGAAAAAAAATACATCGAAAAGTTCTTTTTATCAAATGGCGCCGTTGCCATTCTTGGGAGCGTGAAACACTTGGAGCGGATTTCATTTTGTAGTTCATATATCTTTTCACATTTTTTTAGTACCATTTTTCTTTATTTTAGAAGGCTTGTATTAGGAGCGTATTACCTTGCTTGTATTGCGGTGCATAGAGACACCATTTATTTTTTATTTTAAATTTGTAATAAAAAGAAGAAAAGCTTGATAGGGAAACCGGACAAGGTAGAGAGAAAGTGTCCAAGGCGAGGAAAATAAGTCTCTCTACCTTGGGCCAGTAGGACTCCCGGGGCCGACTGAGATAGGCGTGATCTCCCCCCGGTCGACTCAAACTTTTCGGCACCCCACGACGTAAAAACCGTGGGAGGTACATCTCTTGAACCCTCGCGCCTCTCCTGTTAGCGAGTAAATTATTGTGTGTACTTGTATGCTCTTGTGTGATTTTATTCTCGCATTTATTTTTTGAATGGTGTGATGAATTAAATTACTAAAACCTACACCCGGTCACTCACGAGAAGAGATTTCATCACCCGACTCACTCGCTTACCAATTGTGTGCTACTCTAGCCATCACTAAATTTAAAATCAATCAACTAGGTAGCCCAATAGGAGACCATTTTTGCAAAGGCGATCACTCAGATAATGCCGTGATTTTTTATTGTCCGCGGACTTCAGTAAAATTTGACTACCCTCTCACCTAAATTTAAAGATAAAAATTGGCTATGTGCTAGTTAGGAATTCTCCTTGACTTGTGTGTGTTCAATTCAATTTTTCGGTAGTCGATTTTAGTGAGTTCGTCAAAATTCAAAGAGTCCATATTTTTCCCCACATTTTCTTCCAAAAATATTTTCTTCCTTCATTTTTCACAAAAATCCAAAAATATTTTCTTTCTTTCATTTTCTGAAAAATTCAAAAATATTTTCCTTCCTTTTGAAAAAATTTAAAAAATTCAAAAAAAAAAATTCTCTCCACATGGCCGAAGAACGTCCTTTACGGGACTACTTTGATCATTTTCCATTATCACGCGACACGTGTGAGAGTGATCCCGAGCCGTCTCTTTATGATATTCTTAGTGGTTTCATCTCTCTCACGAGAACCGTTGATACTCTTGACCCATCTATGCACGCACCTCATATTCCATCACCCTCGGTGTCAAGTGTCGACGTGTCGCGTACCTTGTCGTGCACCCATTGTTCCTATGCCGATCACTTGTCCCATAAGTGTCCGTACTTGTCATATCCCTACGAACTCACCATGGAACATGTGTATCCATATGACACTGTTTCGGAACCCACCTAGGCCTATTATCCCAATATACATAATCCCGAGTTGTGTGAGTACCCAAGCTATTCGTGGAGGCTTGATCACCCTCCCACGCAATACGAATCCCAACCCGATGTTGCGGATCCTCACACGTTCCAACAGTCGTCATGGCAACCTTGTGCACCCGTTCACGATCAGTTCCCACACTATGCACCCACTGAATATCAACCATTTGTCCATCACCAAAGCGATCCTTCCGTGTATGATGAACTTGGCCCCACTCCACACACTTCATTTGAGTATTCTCCGTACAGTCATGATAGTAGCGAGTTGTGTCCACCTCAACCACCGCCGCCACCCGCCATCACTCCACCACCACCACCATCCACATCCGCTCTCGAAAGCCTCTTGCAAAAGTTCATACTCGAGCAAGCGCAAGCCACTCAAATTCAAAATACCGCTCTTCAACGGCTTGAACAACGATTAAATGAATTTGAATGTGAGCGAGAGTCGGACTTCACCCCAAGTCAACCCATTGTTGCCCCCACGTGGAGTGATGATGTGTCGTCTTGTGCCACTGACTTTGAGTGTGACCAACCCTATCCTCCCAAGAATCTCGAAGTTGAGACAATTCCTTGGCCCGGGCCTCAAGTTGACACTTGTGTTGATTTATCCATCGATAGTGAGCCTGATCTAGTCCCGTCATATCCAAATGAACCTACCATTGCGGTTCACCTTTCCACTCCCGTAATATCCAAAAATATGTCCGAGCTTTTACCTTATGACCCAATTGCATGTTTCTGACATGACCATATCTTTTAGGTTCGCTCCGGCTACGAGTGCTCACCATTGTACCGAGATAGCATCAGAGATGGTTCCCACCTCTCTTGATATGGATCCTACCCCATCATATTTGGCTCCCCTCGAGCCGAATATTGATTTTGATTCATCTATCTCGGATCTTGATGCCTCGTTAGACCCTTTCACCACATCGGATAGTGACACATTGGTGGATAAGTTGATCACTCACTCGTTTATTTCCACACTTCATCCTGCAAATGCCCTTGAGGATCACTCCGCGCCTCATAAGGAATGTGTGTCTCCCACGCTTTAGTTGGATCATCTTCCTCCACCCTTTTATCCCACCCGACCCACCCATTGTCCCCTCCATTCCACCACCTGGTTTGGATCTTGATTTTGCACAGTTCATGTTTCCATCTACCTTTTTAGATCCCTACCCTTAAGCCATCCACCTTCCACGAGAGTATTTATGGTGCTACTCTCCACTGTGACACCGAGCTTGTTATTCTATGCCCCTCACTCTCTTGTGGTGTTGATTTCTCCCGTAGACAGCTCCTTGGTGTGTCACGGTGCGACCACTATCATCGCCCATTTATCAAACGATCGTGTCATTTCTATGAGACCCACCCCATTACACTTTTCAAACCATTTTGCCTCCCTCACCAACTAGAGCATCATGCTTATAGGGCCCTAGTTGCCTCACTTTTAAGCTCAATAAGGCCCAAGACCGACACCTCTTCACCCTTGCCCTTTCCTTTCTCACCTATACCCACCCGCCCATGGTCCACCGATGCTTTGCATCGTGTGATGCACTTTGCCATACAAGTGCATTGACTATTTTTTAGCCTTTATCCAGCAAGACTGACACTTCAGTCTTGTTTGGGGGTGATTCTCATCACCCAATTTTTTTGCCACCCCGAGCTTTCCTAGTTCCCATCTTTAGAGTGAGATCCCTTCGGTCTGGCTGAAGACATTAAACTTAGCGCTACCGAGAGGCAACCCGTCGTTTCTTGTATGAGTCTCATCTTGTTTGGGGGTGGTGTTCCACATCACCCAATGCTTTACCATGTTATAGACTTGTACATAATTTTTTCTTTATCACTCATTCAGATTTCTTCTTGGCTACATCTGACCACTTCATTAGCGGTTGATTCTGGTAATCTCTTTCCTCCCTTCTGCTCTCCATTTTAAAAATCATTTTACTTAACATCGAGGACGATGTTCCTTTTTGTTTGGGGGTGGGAATTTTATCAAAATCGTACCTCTTTTGAAAAAATTTGATTTTTAAACCTGATTTTTAAAATTTCGTTCAGTTTCTTTCATCTCACTCATTGACGTGAATTTTCTATCATCCATCTTTTTAAGTCTAGGAATCAAGCTAGATGATTTATATTTTTCTACAAATAGCTTATGTAATACGTATCAAGGCATTTTGCACCATGAATTTCTAGACTCAACAAAAATTGCGCACTAATCACGTCACTACGGTTTAGAGTTGAGAAGTACTACAATTCCCAAGAGAACCTTAAGGATCACTAGTAGAGACTTTAACTTGTGAGATTCGTGTCTTTCACCTTTCAGAGAGTTTTACACAATCTCCGAGTCACAAGTTGATTCAACTTCCTTTGAATTCGCACTTAATTGTTGTATGATCTCATTATTCTTCAACTTTTGGCTTTATCACTGAGAACGATATCACTTTCGAGTTGTAAGATATATGTGTCTTGAAATTTGTCCCGATCACTAGATTTTCACCCATACACTACCCATTCACTTCACCCATTACTTTCCCATATTTCATATATATTCCCCTCACCATCCATATACATGCCCCACTCATTTCATATATCTTCCATCATTTTGAGAAAAAGAATGTTTCCAAATGTTAAATGTCTTCAGAGTTGAAAGTATAAAAAAAAGAAAATAAATAAATAAATAGAAAAATAGCAAAAGATAGAAAGGAAAAAAAAGAAGAAAAAAAAGAGAAAAAAAAGAGAAAAAAGAGAGAAAAGGAAAAGAGAGTTTGAAGTCAAGTCTTGTAAAATAAAGGCATTTGTGCCTAAAGTGTATACACTCTTCTATCGCATCCATCTTTTATCCATCACCCATCCATCACTCATCATGTAACCATACATAACCATCCTACCTCATATCCCATCCTTCTCATCTCATTTCCCCTCACCCATAAACATCCATATTTCCCCTAAGCGTCAGGGGAAATGAAAGTCAACGTGGTGAATAACTCGACGTTCTCACTATAGTGATTAGCATTCTTTCATGAGATCACTTTTCTTTCAAATTATTCGTTCTTTCTTATATGTGTATGAGACGTTTGAACTTGATTACATTTATTTACCTCCTCACACACAAGATCGATACAATAACCCTAATCTCGAGAGTTCGTTTGAGAGAGTTATATCCAATGAGATTTTGAAGTTCAAGCGTTGATTCCGATAAGGCAATCTAGGAATTACTCTTGTGATACTCGACCCGTTTTGACTGATTCACACTACACACGTTGAGTTCTAGGAAGGATGTGTCTTGTGTATTCACATAGCTAAATATTTTTACAAGTTTAGCTTGTATTTCTCAAAACATTTATCTCATATGATGGATTGTGCGATTATTCTACGTCTAATAAGAGATTGACTGTCTTTCAATAAATCTTTTTAAATAAAGAATTTCGTGGGTATATTCCCCGCAAACCCTCACGAGACACAACTCATCCTGTAGGGCAACCTATAGTTTTAAATGTTTGTTGTACATGCTAAGTGCAATCGCAAGTGCCTGCGAAAGTAGTACACTTTTGGTTTCTTATCTTTCTCTTTCTCTCTATCTTATTGCTCGAGGACTAGCAACGCTCTATTTGGGGGTGGTGTGATAAACACCCAAAAGTGTACATTTTATACCCCGAATAGACGTATTTTAGTTGCTAATTCTCGACAATAATGGTCTTATACGCATAAATGTTTAATGTGCAGGCTTGCTTGTGTTTGCGGTTCAAAAAGCATTATTTCGAGGCAAATGTGAATCAAATGGAGCTAATTCCCCATTCCCGTAACCTTACCCGAGCCTAAACCTACCCCGAACCCCGTGTGTGTTTAGTTTGTACTTTTTAGATTTTTCTTAGATTTTTAGTTTGAGTCGTTTTATTTTTAGTTTTTATTTTAGATTTATTTAGAAGTTTCTAGAATTTATTTTCTATTTTTATATTTTACTAGTATAATTTTATTTTATTTTGATTCTTATTATTTTTTAGTTTTTTATTAGGATTAGATTTTGTAGGAATTCATTTATTTTTAGTTTTATTAGATTTTACATTTTCATTTTAGGATTTTAGTTTTAGTTTTAATAGATTTTAATTTTTATTTCTTTTATTTCTTTTTAGTTTCATTTTTTTTAATTGAGTCTTTATTTTATTTTTTAGAGTAGGATTTTAATTTTTATATTTTTAGTTTTATTAGTTTTATTTTTTATTGTTATTTGTTTTAAGGGTCCAAATTAAACACACACTCACACTCCAATACCATACACACTCACACACACACACACACACACACACACACACAACACCAAACACCTCCCTAACACATACCCATCTAATCTACACGCTCACCACACCCAATCACACCCTCACCCACATCATCTTCTTCCCCCATCACCATCCATTCTTCTCTCTCCTCCATTAACAACCACCCACCTCTTATCTCTCTCTCTTCAATCACCACCACTCTCTCACCTTCCACCATTCACCCCAACTCCATCCAACTCCAAACCCGGTCCCAATCCCCAGAACCCGTAACCCGGTGACGCAACCCGTCGGCACCCCACCTCGCCTACTCGCGGCCAAACTGAGAACACCTGGTCGCCAAAACCGGAAACCCAGCTTTGCCACAACTCGACCCATACCAGGCCATAACCCGAGACCCACTATCCCGACGACGACTAACTCCGACAGCCCTTGTCCGGCCACGCAAACCCGAACTCGCCTACCAAACCCGTCGACCCGACTTCCCATCTTCGACCCGGAACATCCCCCATCTCCAACCAAGACCCATTTGTCTTTTTAAACCCAAATGAAAACACGATTCCACCTGCCAACTGCCAAAAAAACAAACCCAACAAATAAAATAATATCCCACATGCCATATATCCCATTTAACCCCTTTTAAACCATTTTTCCATAAATACCCCAATCCCATTTAACAAATCAGATTTTTATTCCCTCACCCAAAACACCCTCACACCTCACAACACACAAGCACTTGTGGGTTACCTAAAATACCCTCCTACACCATAACCACATGCACACCCCTATTCTATTTACCCAATTTACCCCCATGCTCCATGCCTACTATGTAAGGAAGAAAACCATTTTGAAAGGGGGCTTTTATCATATCAATTTTAGTGAGAGAAACACCATTTTTTAGTTTAGTTTTTTTTACGTTAGAATTTATTTTATTTTACTTTTTTTTAGATTAGTGAGAAAAATAAATTAGTGAGAATCCATTTTTTATTGTAATTGTTCATGTAATTTTGGTTTGATCACACAAATTGGAGGGATGTAAATTACAAATTCAACGATTGGAGTTCAATTTCACTCAAAGAGATTTGATTTGATTGTTCTCTTCTCTACTTTTATTTTAATTGCCTATTTTATTTGATTATCATGTTTAATATCATGTTAGGCTAAATCCCTTTTCAAGGGGTGGGGTGAACCCTTATTTGACGATTTTTTTTAAATTAGTTTGATTACTTGAAAATTCCCTTTGAATATTAATTTTTATCCCTCACACTTAAATTTACGCCTCGAGAGAGGGAAAATGATTTTCGAGAGAAAATCGAAATTCTAAGTTATAATACCCATTTTACATTCGAACTAGAGATAGGGGTTTCTTAAGTGTGGTATTATTCCTTGAATTTCAACTCTAAAATTCATTTTCTAGATTTACATAAATTTTGATAAATCGATCCTAGCGGGTGATTAATTAAATGGAGTGTAGATCTATTTTCTAGAGTTGTGGGGGGTTAACCTTCATTTTCTGAAAGATTACTATTGAAATTACATTTGCAACGAGAGTTGATTTGTAATTTTGATATTAATTTGGGAGAATTCAATTAATTAGTTAGAATAGCTCAAATTTGTGGTGTAGTCCCACTCCTTGATTGTTCCCACATTTATTTACCTCACTTTATCTCTTATTTTTGTTAGACTTTGTTTTTCATTTTAGTCACTTTTTAGTTAGTTCTTTACATCTTTGATTTTAGTTTAGTGTTAGTTCACCATTTCTCACAAAAAATGTTTTAATATTGAAAAAGCTAAAAAAAAAAATAGAAAAAGCAAAAAGCCCAAAAAGAAAATAAAAAGTGAATTACAATTGAGTTTGTCACTAGTTTCACCCCTAGATGTGGATTGATACCATTACTTACTTCTACACTTTAGTTGTTACATATTTTTGTAGGTAATTGAGGTTTTGATTAGAGGAATTTCAAGCAACGACGAAAAAAAATACACCGAAAAGTTCTTTTTATCAATAGCCAATATTTCAACGATCAAAAATACATATTTATACCATTTTTTTGCATATCACCTCATCTCAACGATTTTTTTATTGAATTTTTTGATGGAAAAAATTGGAAATGATCTCCTCACCGTGGAGATCCTATGCATTTTTTTATGAAACTTCGTGGATATGATCTCCACGGTGAGAAGATCATCTTTAATTTTTTCCATCAAAAAATTAAATTAAAAACCGTTGAGATGAGGTGATATGCAAAAAAAATGGTATAAATATGCATTTTCGACCGTTGAAATTTTGGCGATCATCTCACCCACTTTTTGATTGAATTTTTTATAAAACTTCATGAATATGATCTTGACAGTGAGAAGATCATATCCATGATGTTTCATCAAAAAATTCAATCAATCAAGTATATGAGATGATCACCAAAATTTCAACGGTCGAAAATGCATATATATACCCCTTTTTTGCATATCACCTCAACTCACCCACTTTTTGATTGAATTTTATTATGAAAAAAATTGGAGATGATCTTCTCACTGTGGAGATCATATCCATGAAGTTTCATCAAAAAATTCGTTTTTTCTTTCTATTTTAAAAAAATGGTATATACCGGAGTTTGCTCCACAAGGAGTATTTACAAGAGACTCACCATATATATATATGAGTATCCATGCGTCCTCGAGCACCTGATTAATCCTCGAGGGTATGTTTAAACCCTTCAATCCACAAGCGTACTTCTATATATATTATACCCCAAACACGTTAATACTCAAATCTTTTTGATTTTATTTTCTTTTGTACTAAGCACTTAATGTTGGAGTACCTTGCTTTTTGTAGATTTGCTTGGGATACAACAGATTAAGAGATTTGTAACATATGCTTCCTTCCACGTTTTTCTGTCTTATCTTCATCTTTTAAAAACAAAATGGGACGTGAGATTTGAATGTTACATGAGATGTGGAACCCGATACTCAGGAGGGGGGAAGAGAGAGAGAGAGTGAGAGAAATCATCTAGTAACGTTGGAAACCATCCTCAAAGGGGAGCCAAAGACATCATCATCAAGGGGGGTACCCACACCAAGTCTCACCCTATGACATGTTCCATAGGTTACCATTAATAGTCGACTGACTTGTTGAAGCCAAGGGGGTACAATCCCAAATCGTATAAGTGGTGAAGAACCATATATATATATATATATATATATATATATAGAGAGAGAGAGAGAGAGAGAGAGAGAGGAAGGCTCACCTACATCATACTCTATACATCACGCCTAGTTATAGGCACTAAAAAACTTTTTTCTTTAATTTTTTTGTTTTTCTCTTGAAATTAACCTTCCAATCAATCCATGTTCAAAAAATTAGGTCAAAATACATTTTGTAAGAATCCACAAAACTTGGCACACGCCCTTATAAATAAGGTATTTTCAACAATTTTTTGTTGAATTTATTAAAAATAGCTACAAAATGTATTTTGACCTAATTTTTTTAACATGGATTAATTGGAAGGTTAATTTCAAGAGAATTTTTTAAAAATAGCTACAAAATGTATTTTGACCTAATTGTTTGAGCACGGGCTAATTGGAAGGTTAATTTCAAGAGAAAAAAAATGAAAAAAAAAAATTTTTAGGGCCTAAAACTAGGTGTGATGTATAGAGTGCGATGTAGGTGAGTCTTCTCCTATATATATATATATATATATATATATGTGGAAATTCTCTCATGGGACCCCAAAAATGCAGAACTCGGTGTGGGCTTAAAATTTCTCTTTGCTTCTCTCTTTTTCCTACCTCACTCCCCAATTCTCTCTCATTTCCTTCTCCGGTGATCGTCTCTTCCTTCGGAAAACATCTAAACCACCAAACAACCACCACGTCGACGACCCTCTCTTATGGATTGGGTCTGCGCCAGCGGAATCCATGCCCGAGCGACACATCGGTGGAGGGCAAGAACTCAACACTGTTCACCGTCCTCAACAACCAAGCTTCTATATGGGTTGACCAAGCAAGTAATGTGGGTTTAGGGCAAAAATGAAACAAGCAATGGGATTATACAAGGCAAAATTCGCAGCTGAGTTTTTTCCTTACCTGAGGAAGATGATCCAACCAGAGTGTTGTTGGTCGGGGTTGGTAGAGACAGCAAAGGGTAGGGCTGGTTCCAATTTGGAATGGAGGGAGGAGATAGAAAGTGGAGGTAAACGTGATTTTTTTTGTGCGTGTGAAATAGAGAAGGTCAAATGTTAAGGTTTTGGTCTTTGTTTTTAAGAGAGTCCGCATGAGAGAGGGCCTCTCTCTCTCTCTCTCAATATATATATACATATATAAAGAGCAGGTCATACCATCACTAGTGCCAAGATATATTAAATTCAAACCCGGTATCTTAGGATGCTCCCTTGGGCTCATGTGGTAAAGTTGGAAACAATAATAAATAGCAGGTGGTTACAGACTCGAGTTGCTAATTGGGTCAGTATCGCATTTAAAGATTGGTTGCTATTAGTTGGTCCACAGTGGAGCAATTTTCACAACAAGAGGCTTCAACTCTCAAAAGTTTCATTTAAAGATCAGGATTTAATTGTTGTTAACGTGTGGTGGAGCACCTTCAAAGTTTCAATTAAGAGACCCACAACCCCAAGAAAGCTACATTAAGTAGCTGCTACAGACCTGTATATCATAATCTCGAGACAATATAAGTTGAGATGATACAACGAGATCGCCACGTCGGTGTACCTCGAAATGTATCGACAAGATGGATGGTGAGATGACAGGTGACAAGTGGCTTCAATCTCACCAAGGTAAAGATTGTAGTTGGTTGGCCTATTGGAGCTAAGTGGGTGTAGTCCTACATTAAAAAGGAGTAGAGTACTCACCAATATATAAAGAATGAACAGTATTCTAAAAAAAGCGCCTAGGTGAGAGGCGTGGGAGAAATGTCCCGCCTACGCCTTGTGCGTAGTAAAAGGCGATCAAAGCGCATGTCGTGATCAATGGCGCCAGGGCGCATTTTTTTGCTTTTTTTGTTTTTTTAAAATGCTTTAGCAAACCGACTTCGTTTTTTAAATAACTTTTTTTAACAAATCGGACCAATATATTGTCCAAAACAATGAAAAGGCAGACGTAAACCCAAACCTCTATGCATCTTTCTTCCTCTCGTCCAAAAAAAATTTTACATTGCAGACCGACTTCCAACCAACCTCTCTCTATCTCCGACCGACTTTCGACCAAAACGTCCTAGCCTCCGACACATTTTTGACTCCGACTCCAACCTTCATATTTATACTATATCTCTTTTTTTTGGCTAACCACTTCAGTTTTTTTTCTATTTTCAGCCCTAATTCTGACTCCAAACTGAAAAATATAAGTACTTTCAGTGTTTTTTTTTGTTTCATATAAAGTTTTGACATATAAATACATTCAGTGTTTTTTTTTTTTTTGCTTTCTAATTATTTCATTTGAAAGATGAAAGATACATTTTTTTCAATTGAACCAATTTATATTGATTATAGATTATTAAATGATTATTGATATTGATAATTTAATGATGACTACCAAACATACAAATATATTTTCAAATTTCAAGTCATGCATTATATTATTGTTTTACTAACCTTAGTATAAATACAAAATAATATAAAAAGAAAAAACGTCTTTTTACACCTAGGCTTCACCTAGGCTCCTAAGGCCTGATACTTGACCTCTACGTCTCGACCACGCCTCGCGCCTTTTAGAATCTTGAGAATGAACATCGCTATCATTCCCCAAAACCATCCAAATTTTTATACCAAGATACTCCTTCAATATAATTGATGGATAGATGAAGTCCCAAGGTTATTTTAGTATTTTAGTATTTGTAGTCTTTTTATTTATTAGTTTTGCTTTATTTTTATCGCATTTTTGTTGTTTGTATTATAGGGCTGGTGGGAAGCCTTCTAAAAGGAGCATTATAGGAATATAATATAAAGGGGGTGTTCCTAGTTCATGTGACATCATATGGCCTAGGTCCACTTTCATATTTAGGGTATTGATATCACCCTTTTGGATCCTTCTCATTCCCCTACAAAATCGTTTTACCTTAATTAATAAAATCATTTTACACTACTTAAAATTGAGTGTTAATCCTATCACTCGAGTGTCTTTCTGTATTTCCATTGACGGTTTAATTTACGTCACTAATAGACTCCTTATCAAATTTCCTACTATTGCTTACAAGGGTCAAATGGGATCCCCCCACCCTCCTCTGGCAGATTGAAATTGAACATAGATGGACCCTCCATTGAGGGCATGGGAGCTATTAGAGATGAGCGTAGTGATATCATAGGTGCCTTTGCTGCTTCTTATGGGAGGAACACTAATATGGAGATTCGCCAAGGCTTTAAAGTTGTAGTTGAGTCAAAATCGTAACAAGGTTATTCAACACATTGAAGTTGATTCAATAATTTCAATCCAAATCATGGAGATGTGAAATGCCCATGGAACATTATAAATGTCTTGAGAGTGGCTAAGAGGATTTATCCTACGGAGGTGAACATTAAGCGTGTATATGGAGAGGCTAATTTCATAGCAAACTCTTTCAAAAATGGGGTCATAATTTAAGAAAATTTGTTAGTCGAGTCATGTCGTATTCTATAAGGGTCATGTTCGTGTCCGGTAAAAGAAACATGAAGTTGTGTCGTGTTTGTGTCCAAGAAAACTTTGTCCCGACCCAAAAACACGAATTGCCGCCCCTAAATTCCCACCCCCTCGTAAGACAATGTTTCCAGGTACAACCTTATTGATTCAGCCCAAATGAACACGTCATTTTCACCACTACAATCAATTAACATATAAAAGATTACATTTTATAAACTATTTTCCATGAAAAAATTAAGCTTGAAAATATATTCGAGATAAAATATTCACTTTGCAACAAAATGCACCCCAAGAATCCAAAATTAATGAAAAAGAGAAATTCTTGCACAAGTTACTGAGTAGTACTATCTATCAGCAATATAAAAAGCAGTCCAAATAATATTTATATATACATACACACACAACATAATGAGAGGAAGTAGAGACCTGACGAAGAGGAGGATGCTCGAGGGAATTTGGTACAAGTGAGTTTTGGTTTAACTCTGTTGGGGCCGTTAGAGGGAAACCCTAACTGTACGAACAAGCTCGATGATTTCCAGCTGAGAGTACCGCAACAACTACCACTGCATACCAACAAATTTGCAACTATTAATGTGAGTTTGTATGTGTTTGTGTTTGTGTCTGTGTCTGTGTGTGTGTGTGTGTGTGTGTCTGTGAGAGAGAGAGAGAGAGGAAATGCCTGGTTAAAGAAGAGAAGCTCATTTCGCGAAGAATTGTTTTGAAGAGACAAGGAGTGAGTGAGTGAGTGAGAGGAGAGGGGTCAGCTATCAAACTGCCTCTCTCTCTGTCTCCCCAGGAGGTGCTGCTCAAGTGATGAGATAGGATGATATCCAAACTCTTCTCATCTCACCTAGCAATGGGCCACACTCACATTTATATTGTCTATTATTAAATATATATATCGATTTATATTCACATATAGATTTTTTTTAAATAATAAAAAATATTTTTTTGAATTGAATTTTTTATATAGTATTTAAAAAATTTAAGGGATTCATATTAAAAAATCAGTTCAAAATAAAAAAAAAAAAGTCTATTTTTAAAAAATTTGTCAAACTTTCACAGGTTTTAAAAATCTCTAAAACTTTCGGAGCTTTTAGAAGTTGTGAAGGTTTGACCGATTTTTTAAAAATGGCAAAAAGAAATATTTTTAGTTGATTTTTTTTATATAGGTCGGTTTAAATATCACATAAAAATTCAACTCAAAATAATTTTTTTAATATTTTATTAAAATAGGTTTGCGTCAGCAAGTATGTAAACTTGGTATGTATGAGTCTCTCTCTCTCTCTCTCTATATATATATATATATATATATATATATATATATATATATATATATATATATATATATATATATTAAAGTTTTAGTCATAATCTCGACTTTTCACGGGTAATGAACTTCTCAATTTATCTCTAGTATATATTAGATACTATAAAATACACAAGAGCGCTAAATTCTCCTTTATTATTACAGTGTTCACGTGGTACTTCTTTTGAAGGGGTGACAATCGACCGTCACTTATTTATATCTCTCAGATGTGCCTCGTCACTCATCACATTTAATTCTCACCCATGTCTTTTCACCACACCCCACTAAGGTGATCCATCTCTTTTCTAGACTATTGAAATTCTTGGAGTTCTCTCCCCGTCGATTCAATTACTACACCACTGTCTCCGTCTTTTCCACTTCAGAACATCTTTTTTTATTCATTTCCTTCTCATACACCATTATATATACCTTTACATCGGTCACGTCTCTCCCTATCAATTAACCCTTCATCGTCTTCCTTACGTTACAAACAAATTGATCATGGTGGTAACTTTTTTACAAGAGATGGAAATGATTGGTTGTTCGTGTAAAATTGTTGATATTGTTCATATTGATACCGTCGACTCCTGCCATTACCCTTCTCGTCGATGCGAAGTGCACAGAATTTTTCGGTGGTTTTGGGAGTACTGTCAGCGTAAAGATCCATCAAGATACGACCGATAGGTGTACCATCAATTACAAGGTTAAAGAAGACCTTATGGTTAGCCATTTTTTTTCTCGGTCATTATTAATTTCGTTAAATATGATGAGTAAGGTTTTATGTGATTGTTTTGGGTTATGATTCGATGATTGAGTATTTGGTCAAGACTATTGTTATTGTATTATCATCTACATATGGTAAGGTATTTATATCCTAGGTGTCAAGACTCCTTTAGAAATTTCTATTTATACGTGCAATAATTTTTTCACAGATAGAAAAGCTAAAGAGAAACACATCTCCAATGCTCTCATATTCTAGGTCCAGTTGGCATATCTATATTTGATCAATAAATCAAATCTCCTATAATTACTCTTGATAGTGTGGTCCACATCGTATAGAAAATGGGGAGTAGAATTTCTACATGTAGAAATTCTGTCTAAAATATTTGTAGCATAGTTTGTCCTCGTCAGATAAATATACCCAAAGAAACTCTCGTTGGAGGAGAATTTTTTATAGTTAAAGAATCTCCTATAATTACTCTTGATAGTTAATCCTTAATATGGGTACCTCAATTAATTATTCCGGCCCAGATGTGTAGCCCAATTAAGTCCGACCCAAAGTCTAGAGGCCTCGTGCATAACTGATTCAGTTATGACCCATTCAACCCCTAAAATCTCTCAAAAGATATTCTAGGGATTATGGGATAACGTGGAGGAGTCCAACACCCCTACTCCCCGAAAAATGGCATGTATATATCAAACCCTTTGCCCGGGGAAAAATGCACGTAATTGTAACACTCCCCTAGAGTAAAGAGAAATATAATACAAAAAGAGCACCACCGTGGACGTATGCCATTCTGTCAAACCACGTATATCTTGTTTTGTTGTGATTACAGATGTTCTATGTTATTTATTTATTCTGGTGATCGCATTTGCTTATTATTTTGTGCTGAGATTTATCGTCACCACAATTGGCGTCGTCTGTGGGAAACGATTGTTTTCCTTTAAGAAAGCCTTCACCAACAAGAACCTAGAATGTCTGATCACAGTAGCAATGCCCCTCGAGCAAGGGATATTCAAGAACAACCAGCCCCTCGAAGGGTTAGATCTGAAGTTCGACGCTCAAATTCCAAGCCTCGCCCAGAACGGTAAGCTTCAGAAGAAAGTCAGGGACCAGTCAGGTCCGCGTAAGTCTCCAGGCTGATCGACGCCTATGAGGCCAGGCTCCAAGAGCAGGAGGAAGCCACTCGCAAGTAGGAGGCCGATAACGCTCGCCTCAAGAGAAGACTAAATAAGATGGAGAGAAAACTCCATCGCTGCACAATGCAACATCACTATAGCACTCCTAGCCCTCAGGCAAGCAGGTCTCGCAGTCGAGGAAGGAGCCCTAGACGTGGATCTAAAAGATTTGAGGGACACAGGTCAGATGACGATATGACCGAGCAACAACAATCAGCTCGCCGTTATAAGAGCCCAAGCCGAAGGAACGATGACATACGAAATCTGGTCCGGAGGGAAATGGACCAACACCCCGCGCATAGGGGTGCCAGGTCAACCAGAGAGCTAACCAGGCGAGCTTTCGGGACCCAAATGAAATCCCCTTCCTCAAGGAGAAGAAGAAGAAGAAGAAGAAGAAGAAGAAGAAGAAGAAGAAGAAGAAGAAGAAGAAGAAGAAGAAGAAAAAGAAGAAGAAGAAGATCTATGATGCCCCGATTCAAGATCTATGATGGTAAGACTGATCCTATTGACCATGTTAGGCAGTACAGGTAGGCCATGACCCTCTGGAACCATAAGGACGCGTTGATGTGCCGGATCTTTCCATCGAGCTTGCATGACGTAGCTCATAAGTGGTTAAAAAAACTCCCTCATAAATCCATCAAAAGTTTCGATTCCCCGACAGAACTCTTCATAGCTCGCTTCATTACCAGCAGCTCCCATCTAAAAAGGACGGATGCTTTGTTGACAATGAAGAAAATACCCCAGAAGAGCCTCAAAGACTATGCGAAGAGATATCGGGAGTTATTCAACGAGGTCAAGGACTGCTCGGAGCAGGTCATCGTGGCATCATTTAAGATTGGCCTACCCAGCTCCTGCCTCTTACACCAGTCCCTCACTAAGAAGGAGGCCACGACCATTGACGACCTAATGGCTCGTATTGAAAAATACACCAAAGTTGAAGATATAATTTGTCTCAGTGCAGGGGATAATAGTCGCGCCAAGTTCGCCGGCAAGGGCAGCGATAAAGCTGATAACCAAAAGAAAGGAAGCAAAGATAGTGGCAAGAGCGGCCCCAAGAATGGGAACAAAAATGATGCCTCAAAAGCATTTTAGGCAGTGAACACAGTTTTTAAAGAACCAATCTATAAGATTATAGCAAAGATCAAGGACGAGTCGTTCGTCAAGTGGCCCAGGAAGATGGGAGGAGACCCCTCAAAAAGGAACAACGCACTAAGATGTGCTTTCCACAAAAAGGGCGGGCACAAAATCGAGCACTGCAAGGCCCTCGAGTCTCACCTTGAAGAGTTAGCTCAAACTGGACACTTAAACGAATTTTTGGAAAAAAAGGCAGAGAAGGTCGCTGCCAATGGAGACCAAAGGCCAGATAATGTTCTCGAGGAGGATGTCAGCCATGAGTTCGCAGTGATTCATGGGGCATCCGATCTAAAGCAGATTCAAGGAAACTCAGCTCGGATGGAAGTTAAAAAGCTTACGGTAGTAATGCAAGCTTTTCAAATTGATCCAACCAAAACACAAGCAAGAAAGCGTCGGCAAGCAAAGGACGTCAACTACATCAAGCATATTGTGTTCACGGATGAATACCTAGTGGGAGTAAGGATCCCACACCATGATGCCTTGATCATTACACTCAGGATAGCTAATCATGATGTCGACAAGTTTCTCGTCGATCATGGTAGCGTATCCGAAGTAATGTATCTCGACCTATTCAGAAAGTTGAAGTTAAGCGTCATCGACTTAAAGGAAGCCATCGTTCCTCTAGTTGGCTTCGCTGGTAAAGTAACCATCCCTTTAGGAAAGATTATACTGCCAGTGAGGGCAGGAAGTATCTCCAAAATGATCGAATTTCTGGTGGTCGACATTGATTCACCCTACCAGGCAATCCTTGGCAGAGGGTGGCTACATGCAATGAAGGTTGTCCCATCTACTTACCATCAGAAACTCAAATATGTGACTGAGCGAGGAGTGATGGGGATCCGTGGAGATTAGGCAATAGCGAGAAAGTGCTTTATAGCAGTCATCCACCTCAAAACAGAGAAGAAGATCAAGAAAGCCAATGAGAAGGTTGAAGAACAGGAATGTTTGATACCTTCCAAATAACAGCTAAAATATGGAAGACCTAGAGTGGATGAGACCAGGCTCATCCCCGTTGAACGGGTCGTTGAGAACCTATAGGAAGTCACAGTCGGCGACGACAAAAAAGATAGGATGTTCTTGATCGAAGCTTCTCTTACAGATTGAGAGAAGAAGGAACTGACAGTACTTTTGCGGAATAACTTGGACGTTTTTGCGTGGGAACCCTACGAGCTGCCTGGGATTGATCTCAGTGTGGTTTATCATCGGCTGCACGTTGACCTGACTTTTAAACCGATCGCACAAAAAGCACGATAAACTACACTCGAGAAGGCCAAGGCAATAGAGAAGGAAGTGGAAAAGCTATTGGATGCAGGATCCATACAGGAAGGTCAATTCCCTAAGTGGTTATCCAACCCAGTAGTGGTCCCGAAAAGCAATAAAAAATGAAGAGTCTGCATTGACTTCACCGACCTTAATAGAGCTTGCCTTAAAGACAGTTTTCCTCTCCCAAAGATTGACCAGTTGGTGGACGCCACAGTAGCTCATGAAAGAATGAGTTTCCTAGACGTATACTCCGGGTATCATAAAATCCCTATACACGAGCTAGATCAAGACAAGACAACATTCATCACCACAGTCGGGTTGTATTACTACAAGGTCATGCCCTTTGGGCTAAAAAACGCATGAGCAACTTACCAGCGGTTGGTCACCAAAATGTTCAAAGACCAAATGGGGAGCACTATGGAGGTATACATCGATGATATGCTCGTCAAGAGCAAGCTTAAAGAAGACCACCTCTCTGACCTATCAAGGACCTTCGAAATCCTCAGGAAATACCGAATAAAGCTTAATGCAAGTAAGTGTTCCTTCGGTGTCCAGTCAGGAAAATTTCTCTGGTACTTGGTTAGCAAGAGAGGCATTAAAGTCAACCCAGACCAGATTGACGCCATCAATAGGGTGCAGCCTCCCGTACGATAAGAGACTTGCAAAAGCTCACGGGGATTCTCGCCGCCTTAAATCGGTTCATCTCGAAGTCATCCGAAAGGTGCCCGCCATTCTTCCAGTTGTTAAAGAAAAGCAAAAATATGGAGTGGAACGAGGATTGCTCGAAGGAATTAGAGGAGCTCAAAGCTTACCTCAGCATACCACCCTTGCTCGTAATACCTCAAGAGAACGATTCCCTGTACCTATACCTCATAGTTTCCAGTCATGCTGTCAGTTCTGCACTGGTATAAGAAAGAACAGGGATCCAACACCCAATCTATTACATGAGCAAAACTTTCTTAGACGTCGAACAGCGATACCTACCATTGTAAAATCTCGCCTTTGCGCTAGTGGTAGCCTCAAGAAAATTGAAATATTATTTCGAAGCCCATTCCATCATTGTACTTACATCCCACCCTCTCAGAGCAGTACTTAGAAAAGAGAACCTGTCAGGCAGATTATCAAAATGGTCAGTCGAGCTTGGGTGATTCGACATTCAGTTCTAGCCAAGGAATGTTATCAAAGGGCAGGTCCTCGCCGACTTCATCGCGAAAATTATAAGAGAGCACCCTTGCGATCAACCTCAAACTATTCATAAGCAGGAAGTTCCCTCTGCATCAGGTATCTAGAGACTGTTCGTTGACGGTGCCTCCAACTCCAAGGGGGCAGGAGTAGGCATCGTGTTGATTACCCCTGAAGATGCAATCCTTGAGCAAGGGACCAGACTTGGATTTGAAGCCTCTAACAACGAAGCAGAATATGAAGCACTAATAGCTGGCCTACATAAGGCGCACGCATTAGGAGCAAAACAGCTCCAAGTGTTCGGTGACTCACAGTTGGTCTCCAACCAGATAAGTGGTGATTTTAACACCAGGGATAAAAGGATGGCAACCTACCTCGCCACGGCCAAAAAAATTGATGACCAACTTTGAACAAGTCACCGTCCAACAATTTCCCAGAGGACAGAACAACCATGCTCAAGCCCTATCAGCCTTAAGCTCAGCGATCAATTCTGACTTGAAGAGAACAATTTTGATTGACTTAGTCACCCAACAAAGCATCAACCAGATCAACAAACTGCCAAACGTAGGACATATTCTCCAGATTGAGACAACCCCCGATTGGATGGACCCCTTAAGGGATTATTTGAAGGACGGTGCGCTACCAGACGATAAAAAGACCACTCATCAGATAAGAGTCAAAGGTGCTCGCTGTCACTTATCTTCTGAGGGCAAACTGTACAAGAGATATTTTACCGGTCCGTACCTCCAATACGTTCACTCGAAGGACGTCGAGCAAGTTCTTCACGAACTCCATGAGTGAATCTATGGGAGTCATATTAGGGGAAGGTCGCTAGCTTTTCGAGCAATGAAATAAGGCTACTGGTGGTCGTACATGCAGAAAGATGCTGGAGTTTATGCTCGTAAATACAAAAAATGCCAACTTCACGCTCCTATGGTTCACCATATAGCCAGCGACCTGAAGTCACTTACCAGCCCATGGCCTTTTGCCCAATAGGGAATGGACATCGTAGGCCCTCTTCCTACTTCAGCTGGTAATCGTAAGTATATGTTAATCGCAACAGACTACTTTACCAAATGGATAGAGGCAGAGCCACTAGTAAACATTCGAGACACAGATATGATAAGATTCATATGGAGGAACATTATCACTCGTTTTGGGATCCCCAAAACCATCATCACTGACAATGGAACCCAGTTTGAAAGAGGCCTCTTTCAGGGTTTCTGTAGCAACCACGGGACAAGGTACTACTACAGTTCTGTAGCATACCCTCAAAGTAACGGGAAAGTCGAAGCTTCTAATAAAATATTGATTGATGGATTAAAGAAGCTCTTGGAGCGAGCCAAAGGGGCATGGGTAAACGAACTACCCCACATCCTATGGGCTTACTGCACTACCCCACGATGAGAAACTGGGTAAACCCCGTTCGCACTAACATATAGTATGGAGACAATCATCCCCTTGGAAGCTGGCCTCCCTACCATGAGGTCCACCCTGGTCGACCAAGGCCAGAACGATGCAACATTGCTCGCTGAACTTGACCTAGTTGAAGAATGAAAAGAGCTAAAGGTAAAGTAAGGCACTATAACAAGAAGGTCAATTCAAGAGCATTCCATGCTGGGGACTACGTCCTAAGGAAAGTTCTCGACAGCACTGTAAAATCAACGGATGGAAAGCTATGACAAAACTGGAAGGGACCATTCAAGGTGATAAGAGACGACCTATAAGGAGCCTACCACTTAGAAACGCTGGAGGTAAGGGAGATACCTCGAGCTTGGAATGCAGCCAACTTGAAGAAATTATACTTTTAGTTTTTCTCTTTTAATTTTTTACTTTAATGTTGAAATTTTCAATTCATTTCTAATCAATAAAAAAGTATAATTTACAGGCTCCCCCTTAACGCACAAAACTAAGACTACGAGATGAGTATTAAAGCAGGGTCAGTATGTAATAACCCTCGTCAAGCCTTCGTCATCAAGCACGAACGGCCTCCTAGCATTTCCCCTGGCAATATATGAAACACTACAGGGGACTTTTAGGCAACATAACCAACCCAGGTTAGTCGCCAATATTGTTTGGCTCAAAAATCCTGATCAGATGAAACATCAAATGCCAGGTGTATCCTGGTCATTGCCACATTTAGGCATAAGGAAGTGCGAAGACACAACCTAAAAGGTAAAGTAAGGCAGAATGGTATAATAAAAGCATACTGGACTGCGGGGATACTCACTCAACAAACTCTGCCTACGTCAAGTCTAGTCGGCTAAACAAGCCCAAGATAGTTGAACAAGGAATCGATGAAGTAAAAAATACACAACACATGTTTAGTCAGCAAATTGCCCAAAACATAACTATTTTATTACATCATTACATATACAAAGAGTTACATATGACGAGTAAAGTAAATCCTAATGAGGATTAGGTCGTTGAGTAAGAAAGTTAGCCACTTGCGCTCTTCAACCATCATCTGGGTGAGGAGTTAATTCCTCATCGACTTCATCTTAATCTGGTTCCACGAGTTGCCTTGGGATGGCATCTATAGGAACCCATCGATCATCCCTTCTAAATGGGTTCGACATCAAAGTTGAGGGGGAGATCTCATGACGATAACAGAGGACAGAGTTCCTAGGGACCTACAGCTCCCTAAGAGAACTCAACCATCCTCTAATGAAAGATAGCTCCTCGACCTCCCTCAAATTCATCTGAGCATCGGTTTAACCCTGGTTGTAAACGTCAACCCACGCATACCGAAGACCTTTCTTGAACAGGTGCCTCAGTGAGGTAACATCTCTTTGAAGACCGGCAGCTATCACATACGCCCTACGAACATCACCCCGAAGCTCGATAATCTCCCTAGCTGAGCCACTGTCATTAGTATTAGCTCGCGGACTGGCCAATGAAGAGGAACCATGCAGAACTCGAGGGGCAATGCTCGGTGCATTCTCCCTAAGTCGCGAGACTTCTCTACGTAAAACATCATTCTCTTATTGGAGTACCTCTCCAACTTGAGTAACTTGAGAGGCATCCAGAAGCTTGGCCTTTAGAGCATCCATTTCTTATTGAATAGAAGCGTCGACCTCCTCCATCTCCTAGAGCCTATCCTTTAGCTTGGC
Organism: Sambucus nigra; assembly: GCA_949130495.1. Classification (NCBI taxonomy): domain Eukaryota; kingdom Viridiplantae; phylum Streptophyta; class Magnoliopsida; order Dipsacales; family Adoxaceae; genus Sambucus; species Sambucus nigra. The sequence continues at coordinate 211,246,363 of OX422213.1, read as the reverse complement.
TACGAGCTCTGACTGGTCCTTATAATCTTGGTTCCTCGACCTAAGATATTTTCAAATTCTTACAAAAGCACGACGAACTCGATTGCTCGCATCAGGACCAATAATTTATCATAGTTGAGTGGAAGCATGAATATATTCCTCATCATCATTGAGCTACAAACCACATAAGCAGTAACGAATAAATAAATCAGTACGCGAAAGGGAGCAGAATTTCATTTCATTAAAAGAAAGTTCAGGTACATCAGCGAAAAGAAAGAATAACCGAAATACAAAAAATACAAAAAGCTCCCTAACGTAGACTAGCTGACCACCCAGGTCTGTTCTGAGGACGCTGGTCACTTTTCCTTATCTGTAGTAGTCCTACGTACGCCTCCCTTATATGGAACAGTCACCGTCCCCTGATCAAGGGGAACATCAGTAGTGAGAGAGTAGCTACAGCGAAATTATTGCGACTTCTCAAATAAAAACCAATTTTAATTAATCCCAAATTTTAGTTAAACCCTAAGACATGCATCTAGATGATTTATCAAATAAAATATAGCATGCAGGATAAAAATAAATAATTTCAGGAAAATCCCCCAAAGGGGCAAAACCTTTTATTTTCATTATAATACTGTAACATACAATTTCGGATTACAATGAATATACAGTGACTAAGAATTACCCTCGGGTATCGGATTCTGTAGTCGGCGGCTGGAAATATCCCTTTCCAGGAGGGTTGCAATGAAGAAGAGAAACGACTTCTCCACAAGTTTGTCGGCTGGAATTTTCCCTTTCCAGGAGGGCAGCAATGAAGAAGAGAACGGCTTTTCCACAAGGGTTTGAACAGTAAAACTGCGTTCTTGGGTTACCAAAAAGATTCACAAATGATTGGTAATTGTGTGAATCAAAAACCTAGAGTCTTGGGCTCAATAGGTGAAGACTTAGAGTATTTAGGACTCTGAAATTCATCTTGAAAAGTCTTGTAAAACAACTCCACGAAGTTGGCTTAAATAATAAAACTTTGAGCCTAAAAAATCTCAGCAGATCTGGCAAAGTTTATCCCAGGCGGACCGGTCCGGCTTGGGGGCGGATCGGTCCGGCTGTGACCGATCGATTCTTTTATTCTGAGGCGGATCGGTCCTGTTGTCACCGGATCAGTTCTTTTATTCTTGCTTCATCGGTTTGCTTGCGGTCCGGGGTATACTGGATCTGCATCAAACGGATCGGTCCGGTTGAGTGGCGGATCGGTCCGGCTTCCCAGAAAACTTTGATTCCTCTTCTTCTTTTGATATTCGGATCCGTTGATGAATGTATGAATCTTGAATTTCTTCAACGGTGTAACAGTGTGCGACATAATAAATTGATAATGGACAAAAATGTCCTTACAAGTAGAAGTGGTTTGAACAGATGGTGCACCTTCATTGGCAACAGGAGGGGACATCTCATCCACAACAGGCTTGGGGCCAGGGTCGTGCTCATCAAAGATGGGGAATCGATATCCAACTCAACAACAAGCAAGGCTTTATCCCAACCCTTCTTGAAATTGAGACGACCAATGTAGCCAATATGAGTATCAGCATCCTCATACGATGTGACCCATTCAGCGTTGTACGAACTCTCTTTAAGGGTGGCAGCCTCGGATTCTGCCTTATTCACCTTCTTAGCAAGAACCTTATTCTCCTCAACCACCGCCAATTTGCTAAAGCAGACCAAGTCATAAGACTGCCTCAGCTCCTCGAGCTCCTTGGGCGTCGTCTCCTTTAACGGTTAGCTTTGTCCAAGGCGAGGTCGGAAGCCTTCTGAGAAATATCGGTAGCTTTCAAACTCGCCTCCAGCTAGACATTTTTCCTTGCCAGCTCATCCCGGCTGCGATAGAGGACGGTGGAATCATATACGAACTGCAGAAAGAAAAAAGAACATTAGCAAAAGGGAGATTAAAAGAAGAGCTGCGAAAATAGAGAAGAAAAAGATAAACTTACCAAGGATAGCCCCTGACTTGCCTTCAGGGCTAACCGGTCAGCCCCCATCGACCTCTGGCGATCAGCTGGTAAAACTGCTCTCTCCAGCACCTCCGGAGCTAATTGAGGGGAGAGGGCAACAGAAGCCCCCTCGGCCAAGGCAGATACGGGCACCAGAGGCTGCCCTGCCTTGGTCCTCACTTCTTCTCTCTCTTTATTCTTCCTCTCTTCTTCTTTCTTTCTCTCTCTCTCTTTCACCAACGCATCCTCTTTTTTCTTCCTCTCCTGCTCATGAGTAGCGGTCTGAGAGCTAGTAGCAGTATCCCCACTCCTAAATTTCTGCTTCTTCAACTTACTAGCAAGAAGAACATTATCTTCATCATTATCTCGAATTAGATTTTCCTTAAGTGGAGCCATAGCTTCCTCGTTAGAGCTATCCGAAGAATCCTCTGAATCCTTCAGAACCTCTGAACCTCCCTCCGAACTGGAAGACTCTTCGTTGCTTGAGCTCTCCTCATTGGAAGACTCTTCGTTGCTTGAGCCCTCCGAACTGGAAGACTCCTCGTTAAAGTGTTCGGAATGAAAACTCGGGATAATGAAAAAATGCGGGCAATATAAAATTGGAAAAATTACATCTAAACAAGCATTAGATATATCATCGAGGAGAGTAATCAAAGCTTATTGAACTATATACACAACATTTACAACGTTCTCTTTCTTTTCTTTTCTTCTTTTTCTCATGTTTTCTTTTGTTTTCTTTTGCTTTTTGCTTTCTCTTTTTCTTCTCCTTTTTCTCATCTCTCTTTTCTTTACTTATCACACTCTCGTATGCCTAAATTGCAACCGCAACAAAACAACAACATTCAATTCCAAGCAACATTCCAAATAATATGGAAGGTGTATGTATGGTGTATAACTCCAATTCGGAGTTGGTATGGGATTTTGGGTTATGAAACGAAAGGCTAATATTTAGGCTCAAAGGGGTTAACGAGGGAAAACATTTAAGGTGAGGTCAAGGTCAATATATGTGACATACAAAGATGGCCTATAATCATTTCCAAAAGTTTACGCAATTCTCGAGTAAAAAAATACATGAAAATTACGCTCAAGTAACACATTTCAAGTATGAACTCAATTAATGAGCGATCAATGAAAGAATAGTGAGATTACCGACGAATTCAACATTTTCAAAGAGGAAATAATAGTGTATAACATTCACAAACGACGAAAGGTACAAAGCGTACTCGGTGTAAGTATATACAATGCAATAAAAGATTACCGAGTTCTAAAAATCTTAAACCAAATCAATAGAATAATAAAAGTGCATGTGCTCATGGGATTAAAGTTTAATTCATGAAGTTATTCATAATACCAATGATCGAGGACTAAAGTCTAATAACTTCTAAAATCGAGAACATGCATCATTGGGTTTTCAATTGGATCGGGCAATTATTGAAATTTATTATTGAAAACAAAGGCAAAATGCCCAATAAAGGAGAAAAAAGAAAGAAAATCTTTTTGAAAATTTTAATTATTCTAAGAAGAGAATACTAAGTAAATAACATGTGAGCAAAAACATGAACTAAATAAAGAAATGGATAGAATATCCCACACCCCTAACTTAAAACCTGACATTGTCCTCAATGTGAATTAAGGACTAAGTTAAAGAGAGGAAACGAGCGATATTACCCCAAATTGGAGTGATTCCCATAAGAGCAAATCCAAAGAATCTACAAAACAAGTTAGTACCGATCATATCAAAAACAAATAACAAAAAGTTAACTAATTACACTAGACTAAATTAAAAAGGAAAGAAAGAAAAAAAAGTTAATTATATATAACTTACTATTTAGGCTTCACACTAACTATACACTAGAAGTCTAAATAGCTGAGGGTCCACCGCAAAAATAATTTAACTTTGGAGGATAACCGGTGTACCCTCACTCTCAAGCATGCCTTCCGAAAAATATGAATTCCGTTTGAACAACGGAAGGCATGTGTAAGGCGAAAGAAATGAACCATCGCTAATTAAAAGTTTTGGAGGGACGATGGGGGATTTGGATTGGACGGGTGACAAAAACATGTGGGGACCGAGAAAAGCATAAAATCCTCCCAAAGATTTTGAAATTGGAATGGGAGGTGGCGCACACAAAGGCAAAGATGCGATCGTGGGAGGCAACTCGAGCAAGTACTCCTCATCGGCGAAAAGGTTTAAAACATTAAAGTTTGAAACCGAATCATCTGGTACTTGTGACGGTGTGATAACAGAAAATGAAAATGGGCAGGAAAGAAAATCAAAGTCACGAGATGAATCATCATCGCATAAAGATTGAGTTTCGAAGGAAATAATATCATTTTCAATGAAACATTTTTCTTTGAGGGCCAAAAAAGAAATCATTTCATTGCAAATAGATATTACGTCATTTTCATCCTCACTTTCAATATCGATTACACAATGGAAAAAGTCGACAATGATTTGTTCCAAAGTAGGCATAAAGTCCTCATTTGGTTCAAAACATTCCTCGACTTCGAAAGTCTCGGAAGCAAAATCGTCGTCGAATTCAAATAATAAATCCAATTCATGTTCCCACAAATAATTTTCTTCCCGATAACGATTTTTAATTTTCTCATTTTCAAGCATATGCAAGCCCTCACCGAATGTCATAGGTCGAGGTGCGGATACTTAAAAATGGGAACTTTGAAAATTACCATCGAACTTAAACTTAAACTCATCATTATAAGAATTTTGAAAACTATCGCAATTCGTTTCAAAATTCCTATTATATGTGACACCCCGACTAATTAAATAACGGGTAGCTACTCCTTTATTAATTCAATACAAAATGCCAAGTTGGTTCAGTTAATAGCATCACTGTCGAAAACATTTTTATGATTACTAACCACCTAGTATTTAAAAAGTGAGTTGCCAAATTTTAAATTAAATCCGATTAACATGAAATAAATGAATAATAGAAATGTAGCACAACCATTCACGATAAAGTCTCAATAGTGAAATCAACAAGTATTAAAGAGTCTGGAGGAAATACTCCTCGCAACAATCCCAATATGGAAATAAATAAAACAAGTCTGCATCCTGAATTAATTACAAACCAAAGTCTGAATAACTGAAATGTAAAATGTCTCTAATAAAAATGGGCGACATGCCTTACAAATGATGAACACTGAATAGAGTCAAGACAAAAAAAGCGTCTACTAGCAAGGCCTTGTAACTTCCACAAACAGCTACAGCTCGTCACCTGAATGGAAATCCTATGCATGGTGTCCTTGTGGCTGGGCACCTAAAAAGGTTTTTACAAAAAGTAGATTTGAAAGCAAACGGGTTAGAGCCCGAAAGTGGAGAGTATTTTAAAAACAGCAAGTGCTTTAATAACATTAAAACAATGAATGCAAAATACATGTTAGGACGTGCACTCACATGAAATACTCACCTCTCGACTACTTGTGCACTCATAACGTACCGTACCCATCTAAGTGATATACGTATCTAACCAAACCGTCATAAGTTCTAACCGTTCTACTCGATTCACAATATAAATTCCCAATGTTAGCACTTGAATAGATAACTTTACTTAAACTCGGATTCTCAATTATTAGCATTACCATTTACTGGAGGTTATCCCCTTATTTATCTTCTCAAGGAGTTACTATAAATTATTCTCATAATTAAACATGACAAGTCTGTTCATTTCACCGTATATTATTCACATCATAAATATACAATACAAGCACCCCGAGGCTAAGCTGCGGTGCACACATACTCTGCTATCCATCCCGGTACATTACGTACATAAGGATTACAAATTCCGAATCTCTCAGGAATTGTTAGAATAAGCACAACACACAAAAATGGAGGCGAACATAATTCAACATATCCATGGGTCACGTACATACCTACGCTCCACAGTCAGCTGACTTATTAACTCACAAATAAGTCATTTTAGCATTATGTTCTTAAGGTACCAATCTAAATCCGGGCACACAAGGATTAGATGGCCCTAAGCGAACGTAAACCTCCCGTGATAGCAAGTATGGTAGGTATGTCATACACATAAAATCATATACATATACTAAGCATGCACACATCTTAGTAATTTCCATAATTTATTAGAGGTATACTTCTCATTCTTATACCAATACACGTGTCCCCGATTTATATATACACATCATCCATTATCCTCACGTCGTAATTAGTTATTCGCGTCCTAACCCGCAATTACCATTTGGTTAAAATCAGTCTTCTATATTTTACTCCCCAATATATCCCGAATCTCCCGACTATATCAATTAGTCACCAAGGTAATGTTATCTCTACCATTAAACAAGGTTACGGGACACTAGAAATTAAACCAGGCCAAAAAGGCCAAACTGTCAACTCGTTAGAAGTCTCGTTCGTTCGAACGAAGTGGGAATCTAACGAGATCTCGTTCGAACGAAAGGCATCGAATGAAAGGCATCGAAGGCAAACTGTCAACTCGTTAGAAGCTCGTTCGAACGAGCTCGTTCGAACGACCTAGGCAGGTCTTCTAACGAGGTGACAGTTCGAGCCCAGAATTTCTAAATTCGTTTTTCCTCCATTTTTCTCTTCTCAAAACTCATCCAAACATTATCCCAACAGTGTTTTAAGGTTTCTAATCACTTATAAACATACTTAGGTCGTATATTAACATATATATGGGATCAAATCATCCTAAACCACATCTAATCATCAAATCTCCCCAATTTTCCCCAAATCTCATGAACATGAACCCTAGAAATTTGCAGTCATCAATAGACATAATCAAATCCGTTTTTGTGATATAAAAGATGTATTTCTATCAGAATAATTACCCAAACATAATTCTACATGCAGTCTCCTTATAAAAATGTGAATTTCTAATTCCAATTCAATGTGTTTTTATCAATCTCGTAAAACAATGCAATTTTCATAAATGTCTAAGCATGGAAGAAACATTCATTGTAAATAACGTAATTAAACCACTTGCCTCGGATTGTTCTCTGAATTTGATGTTGGATGTTGCTCTCTTTTCCTCTCCAATTTCTCCCAAGGTTGAAGGTTGAAGATGATGGTTATGGTTTCTCTTTTGGGAACTTCTCCTAACCTCTCCTATAACTCTCGTAGCCCTTTAGTTGGTTAAGTGCTGATGATGGCTTAGTGGGTCACTAAATATCCTAATATTATACTCCCAAAATTCGTTGGTTAATTATCCTAAAATTTCAAAATTACCAAAATACCCTTATTAGTTGCCGGTATGGCCCAAAAATGCCCCGGGACCCAAACTTAACCCCCGGCTAGTGTTTTCTGACTATTTCGACCCTTCCGAACTCGTTGGCGCACTCAAAATGACCATAGGTTGATGAAAATAAAATTCACTTTTTAATTCAAATAATTACATTTCTGACGCGACTGTCACACGCGTCCCAACAAAATTTCCCAGATTGCCGTCTTTCAATCTCGCGACAATTTCAATATTTCCAATCTTTATATTGCCATATATACACATTATAATCGAATACCAACTCACATCTCGTTTGTATTATATCCGGATTAATTCTCAATTAATACACATTTAATTCAATTAATCCCATAAATAAATATCACAAAAATACGGGGTATTACATACTCCCCCCCTAATAACTGAATTTCGCCCCGAAATTCGGAACTAGAAAGTACCTGGTAAAAACAACTCTGGATAGCGTTCGCGCATCTCATCCTCGCGCTCCCATGTGGACTCCTCGACATTATGATGCCGACACTGAACACGTACTAATGGAACTATCTTTGACCGCAGTTTTCGCTCACTTTGGTCTAAAATAGCAATCGGCCCCTCCTCGTAGGAGCTATCGGGTTGGAGATCAATGTCCTCCAAAGCAATGTGAGAATGAGCCAAATCATCTCTAAGATATTTCCTTAGCGATGGAAATATGAAACACATCATGAATCCTGTGTAAATGCTCCGGTAACCCAAGTCTATACGCAACAGACCCAATCCGCTCGATGATAGGAAATGGTCCCACGTATCTCGGTGCCAACTTTCCCTTCTTCCCAAATCGCATAATCCCCTTCATAGGAGATACTCTGAGTAAAACCTGGTCCCCCACTTGGAACTCCCTGAAAAACCTCTTCGCATCAGCATAGCTCTTCTGCCGATCCTGAGCTACCCGAATGCGACTCCGTATTAATTCTATCCTCGTCGAAGTATCCTGAATCACTTCCGGCCCAAGTAGTTTGTTGTCCCCCACCACCAACCAACATGCTGGGGAATGACAAGGTCTACCGTACAACGCCTCAAATGGAGCCATGCCAATGGTGAACTGGTAGGAGTTGTTGTAAGCAAACTCCACCAGTGGAAGATAATGCTCCCATCCACCCCCAAAATCAATGATGCACATACGCAACATGTCCTCCAACATCTGGTTTGTACGCTCGGTTTGCCCATCGGTCTGCGGGTGATACGCCGTACTCAACCGCAATTCCGTGCCCATGGCCTCCTGAAAACATTCCCAAAACCGTGAAACAAATATCTTGTCTCTGTCAGACACGATATTTAGGGGCACACCGTGAAGTCTCACTATTTCTGCAATAAAAAGCTGGGCATACTGTCCTGTAGTGTAGTCTGTCCTTACGGGTAGAAAATGAGCAACTTTGGTCAACCTGTCCACAAATACCCAAATGGATTCGTGACCCCTCTGTGACGTAGGTAACCCCGTGATAAAGTCCATGGAGATGCTCCGCCACATCCACATCGGGACCTCTAATGGCTGTAGAAGTCCTGCCGATCTTTGATGGTCCACTTTTACCACCTGACAAGTGGCGCATTTAGAAACAAACACGGCAATATCTCTCTTCATCCCGCTCCACCAATACTGACGTCTCATGTCTTGGTACATTTTGTCCCCACCGGGATGTACCGCGAACCGTGAGCCGTGCGACTCTGCCATTACTTCATGTCTTAATTCCTCCCCTTCCGGAACTACCAGTCTTCCATTGAAGCGTAATCCCCCGTCTGAGCTAACGGTATAGGACTCGGCTCCCTCTGCTAGTAATCAAACTATTTGCTCCTGACAGAACGAGTCATTTGCCTGTGCCTTTACCACCTTCGTGACAATCTGCGGTGTAACAGTCATCACAGACATGAACGATCGGGCCACTGCATCCTGGTGTCCCAACTCCTTCCACTTTGCCTTCCACACCCCTTCCACTTCATCTGCTGGCCTACGACTCAACGCATCTGCTACCACGTTAGCCTTCCTCGGGTGATATTGGATATCAAACTGATAATCCTTCACAAACTCAAGCCACCTTCGCTGCCGCATATTCAACTCCTTCTGCGTGAATAGGTACTGTAGGGACTTGTGGTCTGTGAACAATCGAAAATTCTCCCCCAAAAGATAATGTCTCCAAATCCGAAGGGCAAATACAACTGCCGCTAACTCCAAATCATGAGTGGGGTAATTCTTCTCGTGAGGCTTAAGCTTACGGGAAGCATAAGCTATGGCATGACTCTCCTGCTGCAATACACCTCCAAGTCCTTGTAAGGACGCATCGGTGTAAACTAGATATTCAACTCCCGGTCTCGGCAATGCTAACACAGGTGCTGAGGTCAACTTTTCCTTCAACTCATCGAATGCCAACTGACAGGCATCACTCCAAATGAATGGCACACCTTTTCGAGTCAGATGTGTCAACGGACCCGCTAACTTGGACAAACCCCGAATAAACCTCTTGTAGTATCCTGCTAGGCCCAAGAAACTACGGATCTCAGTCGGTGTCGTGGGCTGTCCCCACTCCCTCACCGCGGATACCTTCCCCGGATCAATAGATATCCCCCGGTCCGAAATAATATGCCCCAAAAACTGAACCTCCTTCAGCCAAAACCCACACTTCTCATACTTTGCATACAGCTCGTTCTGACGTAGCATCTGCAAAACCTGTCTCAAATGCTCGGCGTGCTCCTCCTCTGTCTGGGAGTAAACCAGAATGTCATCAATGAAGACAATGACGAACTGATCTAGGAACTCTCTGAAAACTCTATTCATCAAGTCCATAAACATGGCTGGAGCATTGGTTAACCCAAAAGGCATAACCCGAAACTCGTAGGAACCATATCTCGTTAAGAAAGCAGTCTTCGAGACGTCCTCTTCCCTGATACGCAACTTATGGTATCCTGATCGCAAATCAATCTTTGAGAAGAAAGAAGCTCCTCTCAACTGGTCGAATAAGTCATCGATTCGGGGCAACGGATACTTATTCCGTATCGTGACCTTATTCTACTACCGATAATCCACACACAACCTCAACGATCCATCCCTCTTCTTAACGAACAACACAGGGGCACCCCATGGTGAAGTACTCCTCCGTATAAACCCCTGACCCAACAACTGCTCAATCTGATCCCGTAACTCTCTCATCTCAACTGGATCCATACGGTAAGGTGCGCGGGCAATAGGCCGAGTGCCCGGCGTCAAATCGTTCACAAAAATCTATCTCTCTACTCGGAGGTAATCCAGGTATATCCTGAAATACATCGGTAAACTCTCGAACAACCGGAATCGAATCAAGTGGTATCACCACTTCCTTAGAGGTCTCCTCCTCTATATAGTACAAATGAGTGGACGATCCTCCCTCAGGACGAGGCATCGCCACTAAAAACATCTCCTTCCCGGGAATGGCAAAGATAATACTCCTACTAAAACAGTCAATCATGGCTCGGTACGTAACTAGCCAATCCATACCAATAATGGCATCATACTCAGTCATCTCTAACACTAACATATTAGCGGGTAAAGTAAATCTCCCGATCTCTATACCCACATCTCTACACATAAGCGAAATCATGGAACCCCTACTCAACGGCGAGTCTACACAAGTAGCGGTGCTCTCTGTGGTGTCTAACAACCCAATGGTGCGTGCAAATCTCATAGCAATGAAACAATGTGTGGCCCCCGTGTCAAATAAAATACGCCCCAGAGTCCCCTGAATAGAGAACATACCCTCAATGGCTGGTGGATCCTGTGGGGATGCGACCTACTGGAGCTGATACACTCTCCCATATTGAAGCTGTCCCTGCTGAACTGGGACTGCTGGAATGGGCGGTAATGCTGCCATCTGTGGTGCTGGGAGGGCGGCGGGAAACATAGGCCTCTGTGGCTCGTGTCGAGCACCCTGCTGTTGCTGCTGCTGCTGCGGGGCCCTGCCCTTATCAGGATAATCCTGACGTTTGTGGCCAATCTTACCACAAATGAAACACTTCCCCTGGAAGTTTCCCCCTCGCTGCCCCTGCTGACCACGTCCGTGGTGACCGTTACCATTTCTGCCCTGGCCTTGCTGGCCCTGGTGAAACTGCTGCTGTTGACCATTTTGACCCTGCTGGCCGTTCTGACCCTGCTGGCCATTCCGGAATCCTCCCTGACCATTCCTGAAACCCCTGATCAGAATCTCTTAGAATCCCCCTGCTGGGAACCCTGATCACCCTGCCTATATTGACCCTGAGCTGATTGTTCCCCGCTGGCACCATTTCCCCCTGTCCTGCCCTGATGGCTGGACTCTCCTGATCGCTTCCCTTCTGTCAAGTGAAAGCGGTGGTCCTGGCAATGGAGTAGTGCAGCGTTAACCACGTCAGAATAAGTGGCCAACGAGAGGTTCCCCAACAAATGCTGACGGATCCTCCATGTCAATCCATCGGTGAACTTTTGGATCTTCTTCTCCTCTGTCGGTATCTCATCCGGAACAATGTTCAGTAGATTTGTGAATTCGGCCTCATACTCGGCCACAGTCTTACCCTCCTGCCTGAGGTTCATTAGCTTCCTCCTCATTTCCGCGTGAACAGCTGACGAAAAATACTTGCGGTCGAACCGCACCCAAAACTCCTGTATCGTGAGAGTATCTCTCTCCTCCACGGTGGTAATAGACTCCCACCACTGCAGTGCAGATCCCACTAGCTTGAAAGTAGCTAGTATCTGCTTCTGAACATCGGTGCACTCATACATCCTCAAGTGCCTCTGAATATCCTTCCTCTACTGACTTGAAACCACAACATCGGAGCTAGCTGCGAACTCCGGTGGGTGTGCTTTCTGAAAAGCATCACGAACGCGTTCCCAAGCAGACGGGAATGCATGTGCCTGAACTGGCGCGGCTACCGGCGCCTGCTGTACAACGACGAGAGCGGCATTTACCGCTTGGGCTACAATGGCTGCAACCTCAACGGCATTCATGGTGCCCTGTACTAGAGATGGCTGTGGCTCTGGCTGTGCATCCCTAGGAACTCGCTGCGCACGTCATGGAGGCATCTGAAATGAGAGTAAAGTCTACAAGTTCGCAGTTATAAACTTAAAATAGCTGAAGAGCGAAGCATACATAAAGGAATACAACAGTCCTAAAATATAGGACTCTACATCAAAGAAAGCTCAGCGAAAACATAACAAGCCGTACAGATCCTAAAGGACACTAGAACCTGATGCTCTGATACCACCTGTGACACCCCGACTAATTAAATACCGGGTAGCTACTCCTTTATTAAATCAATACAAAATGCCGAGTTGGTTCAGTTAATAGCATCACTGTCGAAAACATTTTTATGATTACTAACCACCTAGTATTTAAAAAGTGAGTTGTCAAATTTTAAATTAAATCCGATTAACATGAAATAAATGAATAATAGAAATGTAGCACAACCATTCACGATAAAGTCTCAATAGTGAAATCAACAAGTATTAAAGAGTCTGGAGGAAATACTCCTCGCAACAATCCCAATATGGAAATAAATAAAACAAGTCTGCATCCTGAATTAATTACAAACCAAAGTCTAAATAACTGAAATATAAAATGTCTCTAATAGAAATGGGCGACATGCCCTACAAATGATGAACACTGAATAGAGTCAAGAAAAAAGAAGCGTCTACTAGCAAGGCCTTGTAACTTCCATAAACAGCTACAGCTCGTCACCTGAATGAAAATCCTATGCATGGTGTCCTTGTGGATGGGCACCTAAAAAGGTTTTTACAAAAAGTAGATTTGAAAGCAAACGGGTTAGATCCCGAAAGTGGAGAGTATTTTAAAAACAGCAAGTGCTTTAATAACATTAAAACAATGAATGAAAAATACATGTTAGGATGTGCACTCACATGAAATACTCACCTCTCGACTACTTGTGCACTCCTAACGTACCCTACCCATCTAAGTGATATACGTATCTAACCAAACCGTCATAAGTTCTAACCGTTCTACTCGATTCACAATATAAATTCCCAATGTTAGCACTTGAATAGATAACTTTACTTAAACTCGGATTCTCAATTATTAGCATTACCATTTACTGGAGGTTATCCCCTTATTTATCTTCTCAAGGAGTTACTATAAATTATTCTCATAATTAAACATGACAAGTCTGTTCATTTCACCGTATATCATTCACATCATAAATATACAATACAAGCACCCCGAGGCTAAGCTGCGGTGCACACATACTCTGCTATCCATCCCGGTACATTACGTACATAAGGATTACAAATTCGGAATCTCTCAGGAATTGTTAGAATAAGCACAACACACAAAAATGGAGGCGAACATAATTCAACATATCCATGGGTCACGTACATACCTACGCTCCACAGTCAGCTGACTTATTAACTCACAAATAAGTCATTCTAGCATTATGTTCTTAAGGTACCAATCTAAATCCGGGCACACAAGGATTAGATGGCCCTAAGCGAACGTAAACCTCCCGTGATAGCAAGTATGGTACGTATGTCATACACATAAAATCATATACATATACTAAGCATGCACACATCTTAGTAATTTCCATAATTTATTAGAGGTATACTTCTCATTCTTATACCAATACACGTGTCCCCGATTTATATATACACACATCATCCATTATCCTCACGTCGTAATTAGTTATTCGCGTCCTAACCCGCAATTACCATTTGGTTAAAATCATTTTTCTATATTTTACTCCCCAATATATCCCGAATATCCCAACTATATCAATTAGTCATCAAGGTAATGTTATCTCTACCATTAAACAAGGTTACGGGACACTAGAAATCAAACCAGGCCAAAAAGGCAAAACTGTCAACTCGTTAGAAGTCTCGTTTGAACGAGAGTTCGTTCGAACGAAGTGGGCATCTAACGAGATCTCGTTCGAACGAAAGGCATCTAACCAACATCCCACTCGTTAGAAGGCAAACTGTCAACTCGTTAGAAGCTCGTTCGAACGAGCTCGTTCGAACGACCTGGTCAGGTCTTCTAACGAGGTGACAGTTCGAGCCCAGAATTTCTAAATTCGTTTTTCCTCCATTTTTCTCTTCTCAAAACTCATCCAAACATTATCCCAACAGTGTTTTAAGGTTTCTAATCACTTATAAACATACTTAGGTCGTATATTAACATATATATGGGATCAAATCATCCTAAACCACATCTAATCATCAAATCTCCCCAATTTTCCCCAAATCTCATGAACATGAACCCTAGAAATTTGCAGTCATCAATAGACATAATCAAATCCGTTTTTGTGATATAAAAGATGTATTTCTATCAGAATAATTACCCAAACATAATTCTACATGCAGTCTCCTTATAAAAATGTGAATTTCTAATTCCAATTCAATGGGTTTTTATCAATCTCCCAAAATAATGCAATTTTCATAAATGTCTAAGCATGGAAGAAACATTCGTTGTAAATAACGTAATTAAACCACTTGCCTTGGATTGTTCTCTGAATTTGATGTTGGATGTTGCTCTCTTTTCCTCTCCGATTTCTCCCAAGGTTGAAGGTTGAAGATGATGGTTATGGTTTCTCTTTTGGGAACTTCTCATAGCCTCTCCTATAACTCCCGTAGCCCTTTAGTTGGTTAAGTGATGATGATGGCTTAGTGGGTCACTAAATATCCTAATATTTAACTCCCAAAATTCGTTGGTTAATTATCCTAAAATTTCAAAATTACCAAAATACCCTTATTAGTTGCCGGTATGGCCCAAAAATGCCCCGGGACCCAAACTTCACCCCCGACTAGTGTTTTCTGACTATTTCGACCCTTCCGGACTCGTTGGCGCACTCAAAATGACCATACGGTTGATGAAAATAAAATTCACTTTTTAATTCAAATAATTACATTTCTGACGCGACTGTCACACGCGTCCCAACAAAATTTCCCAAATTGCCGTCTTTCAATCTCGCGACAATTTCAATATTTCCAATCTTTATATTGCCATATATACACATTATAATCGAATACCAACTCACATCTCATTAGTATTATATCCGGATTAATTCTCAATTAATACACATTTAATTCAATTAATCCCATAAATAAATATCACAAAAATACGGGGTATTACATTATAAGGAGGTAAAGGCCCAAAATCATAATCATTATCATCATCTTCATCAAAATACACGCACTCCAAAGCTTGACTTTTGTAATACTCGCCCAAAATCATTTTAGATGTTGTAATTTGTCGGGATTCTAAGTATTGACCAAAAGTCAAAGGTTTACGAGAATTTTGAGAATTATCATAATTTAGGTTTGCTTGTATTATCGCGTGAAAAGTGTTTTCATTTGTATTATCACAATTTTTTGTTTGTATTATCAGAATTTTGAGAATTATCGTTGTTTTCGTTTCACCGCGATAATAAAAATAAACCTAAATTACGACTACACCCGCGATTCAATTGGAATAAGACATGCTTACCCCAAAAATGGCTCGAAGTGGCGAATTCCACAAAGTGATGCACGCGCAAAAAATTCAAGCGTTTCTAAGTGCTCAAATGTAGAAGTCCTGCAAAAAGGTTCGCCAAAAAATACAAATAGAAAGAAAATACTATGAAATACAAAATCAAATAAAGTCTAAAACAAACTCATCCCCAGCAATGGCGCCATTTTGATTATGCGTGAAAAGTGTGTTCGTGTAAGGACACAATCGTTGATTTTGTTTCATCGCGATAATGCAAACAAACCTAAATTACGACTACACTTGCGATACAAGTATAGCGGTAAGTCGGGTATCGAAAATCCACAGAGACGAGTTGCTAGAATCTATAGGGTTTAATACTCCTAAATAAGAGTGTAAAAGGTAATTACAAAAAAAAAAAATGCGAAAAGGGAAAATGTTTAATCTAGGTCAGTGTATTGAAACTAGATTAACAAAGCGAGTAGAACTATAGGTGGCGTCGAATATGCCTCACCCGATTTAATTAGTATAAAATGGTCACATGGGTCGACGGGTTATTACAAATGCGTCTCATTTCGACAGTTAATTGAACCAAGGGTTGTCACACCCCTAAATCCGCATAAAATCCTAACACGATTTTGGCGTCAACAAATACCCCAAAAATTATGCACGCAAGGTCGTAAGCATGGGACATACATGATATGCCCTGTCAAATCTCCTAGGCGTAATAACTAGGACAACACACCCGAAATAGACCCGTAAACACCATCACCAAAGCAAAGCAAAACGTCAACCCGAGTGAGTTCCATTCAAACACAACCTAGACTAATTTAGCTAGAAAGCATAGTAAAAACGCGATAAATAAATGCGGTAAATAAAAGCAATAAATCTACACTAGTAAGCAAGGAAAGAAAGCATGTAAACCTAATTAAGAATGCATGTAAATTAACTACAAGGCAAGAATTAAGTAAATACACACTATACTAATGGAGAGGGTGAATAAAAAATTAACTTACAAACCCAAAAGGGTGTCAATCCAAGAAGAAACGAAGAAGTACTCTCCAAAACCCTCAAACCCTAAGCTAAACTAAACTAAAATCGATTCTATCTATTTTTACACCAAAAATCCTTTTATATAGTAAAAGGAATTAAATTAGAAAAGAAAAGCCAAAATATCTGCAGAAAACAGGGGATCGATCGATCGATGGAAAAAATCATAGCCCACTGTCTCCCCACGATGGCCAAAAACTGAAGGATCGATCGATCAAGCATGTTAACATAGAAATCCAAACTTCACACTTAGCATCTAAATACCTATAAAATCTCAATTAACCCCTGCAAAACATGTTAACATAGAAATCTGAGGGGGCTAAAATGCGTCGGTTCGAGGGATGAAATACGCAATATTTGCGTATTATCACCTATTTTCGCCATCAGACAAGAAAAACCCTAACAGTGACATTGACGAAATTCAACATAAAAAGAAAAGAAAGGGAGTATGAAGAACTTACGAAGTAAGAATCAGCTTGAGACGATGCAAGGCCATAAGCAAAGAAGACGGGAGGATAAGGAAGAAGCTTGAAGATGAAATATGGGACCTAGAAGTGAGAAAGCACAGTAAAAAAGTTGGAGAAATCTAGAGAATGCAAAGAAGTTTGAGACGACATCGGGGAATAGCCTCTCCAAACCGATTTAAACCCTCTCAATCATGACGCACAGGAAACGAAGCAAATCTACCGCCTGAATTTACTCTAGAAAGACACTTCAATCCCAAGGTGCTACGCGATTCATAAAAATGCCACTAAGGCTATTATTTAAAATTATTGAGCTCAAATTGTGACTCAAAAATTTTAGGGGCAATTATGGGTACCTCGATTAATTATTTCGGCCCAGATGAGTAGCCCGATTAAGTTCGGTCCAAAGTCTAGAGGCCTCGTGCATAACTGAATCTGTTATGACTCATTCAACCCCTAAAATCTCTCAAGAGATATTATAAGGATTATGGGTTAATGTGGAGGAGTCCAACACCCCACTCCCCGAAAAATGGCATGTCACTACACCAAATCTTCCCATTTGTCAAGGTCATTGACCTTGACAAATCCAACTCGTCAAGGTCAATGACCGTGACATTTCGAGGCGAGACAACTTTTTTTTGTCACGGTCGTGTCACGGTCATTGACCTTAACACAAACTCACGTTTTGTGTCACGGTCGTGTCGCGGTCATTGACCTTGACACAAACTCGCGTTTTGTGTCACGGTCGTGTCGCGGTCAATGATCGTGACACGTTTATCACGGTTATAAATCGTGACAAAGACGTGACCCTTTTTAAAAAAATTGTCATGGTCATGGACCGTGACACGTCCATGACAATATTTGTCCCAGGATTGTCACGGTCAATGACCGTGACAATTCTGGGCAGAATTTAAAAAAAAATCTGCTGGGCAGTATGGCCACTGCCACTGCCCAGCAGTATATTTGTACCTGTTATAGCAACGTTGTACCTGTTCCAAACATCATATATCCAAACAAACTAAAGATAATGCAAATATATATTCATGACGATATAATCCAAATATTCAAAATAGAAATAATATACATGACGATATAATCCAAATATAATTGAAATGGATAAACTTAAAAATAATGTTACTACATGTCTTGGATAAAACTGAGGAGGTGAGTAGGCCACACGACATACGAATTGACGCACCCACTAATATACGTCGTGCCGCATTGTTCGCGCAACCACAATAGGGAGTTCTCCTTCCCGGGTATGACATGGTGACGAGCACCCTGGACTCCATCTCTTGAAGCACACGTCCATGGACTATTCCACCCTCGACGATATTCGGGTCCCTCAACCCCCGCCCTATCCGCTGGCCATCAAATACGTCCAATATGAACACGCTCGGCCAACCAAGTGTCGACAATGATCTGTTGAAGGGCGCCAAATAGGGAAGTGGATCATCGAAGTACGAACGTGTCGGTGATGAAGCAGCGAGGTCCACATCCTCGTCATCCTGCGCCTCGTCCTCCCGCACCTCCTCCTCCACCGCCTTCTCCTTCCCTTTCCCTTTCCCTTTCCCTTTACGGTCTCCGCCCAACGTACACTTCATGAATGCGTACATATCTTGGACCGTCGCCTCCAAACGGGACAGCTTCGCGTCGTGTGAATCCACCGTTCGAGCCAACCCGGTGTCGCTCGTCTCCAATCCGATGATCCTAGATTTGGCCATCCGCGAGCTCACTCCCCTTGTCCTCCTCTTGCGATCAGAGCCAAGCACTTGGCTGAGTGTGTATGTGGACAAAGATGCCTTGTCGGCATCAGACTGCGACTCATGCACTTCCTTAAGCTTTGCCTGAAACGACAAAAAGCACATGATTAGTAAAATAAGTAAACTAAAAAATTATAACGTAATTAATAAAAAATAAACTGTCGGATTACTTACAATCGTGGCCGCGACGCTCGGGGACACCTCCTTGTCCTTCCCCTTCTTCGTTCGAAGAGCCACATAAGTATCGAGCCTATGTGGCTTACCCCCTGGCCCACTCCCTACCCCCTGAAATAAAATAAAGTAAAGTAAAATTAGTATCGGCCCCGCAAAGTAAAATAATGAAGAATAATATATTTATGTAGTTATAGATAAATTAAATCTTACCTGCATCCTATGCTCCACCTCGGCGTAAGAGGTCCGGACGGAGTAGTGCACGTCCGTCTTTTTTGCCCGATTTTCCCTCCCCGATTGGCGAGATGCCAATTGTCGATCCTTGATCTCATTGTCAATGAACTTTTGCCATTGTGCCAATGAGATCGGCTCCTTGGGCGGGACGGATCCGCGCCATTGTATAATGGACTCTCGTGTTTTACCAAAGTACCGTGTCCGCATATTTTTCTTCCACGTCTTGTGTTGCTCCCTCAACTGCTCCAAGACGGAATCGCGTAGCTTTGGATCCAAGTTGAATTGTTCTTGTCCAACAAATACAATGTTAGTTGCGAATAAATATAAATATAAATATGAAATTGAAATTGAAATTGAAATATAAATATAAATATAAATATAAATATAAATATAAATATAAATATAAATATAAATATAAATATAAATATAAATATAAATATAAATATAAATATAAATATAAATATAAATATAAATATAAATATATTACCTGTAGTGCCGCCCAAACAGCTAACTTCAGCTCCTATGGCACCTCCTTCCAACTCATAAACCCCGGGCCGATGACCGTCTTTAGCAGCTTGAGGGATCTCGCTAATAGCTCCGACTTGTTCTCGACGGTAATTCCAAATTTTCCATATTTGGGGAGACTAGGGGCGAAGGAGCCCTCGTCGCCTCCGCTACCACCGAGCCCAGACGACTTTCTAACAACATGGAAAAACATACAATTGTAACTAATTCCAAATTCCAAATTCTAACAACATGCATGTGTATGGATTCTACATAGTTGGGCACGAAAGTAACTAATGATATTCCTAAAAACATACAATTGGCAACATTTTGTGAATTTACTAAACTTTATATAATATTATCAAATTCTGTTAAAAAATTATCCAATTGGCAACATTTTTGAATGAAATATTTATTTTGAATGAAAATATCAATTATTATCCAACTATTATCAATTATTTATTTTGAATGAAAATAAATT
The DNA here is from genome assembly GCA_949130495.1 of Sambucus nigra. NCBI lineage: Eukaryota > Viridiplantae > Streptophyta > Magnoliopsida > Dipsacales > Adoxaceae > Sambucus > Sambucus nigra. Next base: position 211,226,057 of record OX422213.1, on the reverse strand, counting down.
GTTATCCAATATTTTTACCCTCGACGATTGTTTATTTTGGATTTCCTTTCATATTTAAACAATCACACCATAGGATTCATTCTTCTCCCTCAAAATTCCAAGAAAAGTGAACCTAAAGAAATCATCCACAATCACAAAACAATATCACTTGCCTCTTAAACTCTTAGTTTATAGGGACCCTTAAGATCAATATGTACTAACTCTAAAGTCTTAGAAGAATTTATCTTATTTAGTTTCTTGTGGGGACTTTTCATTTTTTTCCTTTTTAACATATTCCACAAAACTTGGTATCTGGTTTTCCTAACTTAGGTAAAACCTCTAACTCGTTCCTTTCTAGATAATCTATCCAAATATCTATAGTTGATGTGTCCCAATCTTGTAAGACATAAGTCAATGGCTTCAATTTTTGCACTATCACACACAAACTTCACATCATTTGTGAAAACATATCAATTCTTTTTGCACTATCACACACAAACTTCACATTATTAATACCACATTGCAAGTATAATTTTCTTTTCTAATTTACATATATATACACACATACACACATATATATACACACAAACATATATATAAATGGAAGAGAGAGAGAGAGAGAGAGAGAGAGAGAGAGAGAGAGAGAGAGAGAGAAAATCGACCTGAAAGTAGAGAGAGAGAGAGAGCAGCGTCGAGAGAGAGAGAGAGGGAGGGAACGGCCGTAGGGAGAAAAGAAGGGGGAAAGGGTTTTTGCTGCAAACATTGTCACGGTCGTGTCAAGGTCATTGACCGTGACAAGTATTTAAAGAATTGTCACGGTCGTGTCAAGGTCAATGACCGTGACATAAAACACGTGTTTTTTGTCACGGTCAATGACCTTGACAAGGGTGACCGACTGAAAGGTGACAATTTAGCCATTTTGGTGTAGTGTGTATATATCAAACTCTCAGCTCGGGGCAAAGGGCACGTAATTATAACACTCCCCTGGAGTAAAGAGAAATATAATACAAAAGGAGCACGACCGTGGACGTAGGCCATTCTGCCGAACCACGTATATCTTGTGTTGTGTGTGATTACAGATGTTTAATGTTCTTTATTTATTCTGGTGATCGCATTTGCTTATTATTTTGTGCTGAGATTTATTGTCACCACACTTAATTTCTAAAATAGAAATTTAATAAGATAGAAACTCTTATTAAAGAATGGCCTAGGGGTTGATAAAGATAAGGCTTTTTTAATTGGTAGCTCTATTTTTAGTTATAATTATCTAAATTTGTTTTGCAAGCGCTATAAGGAATTCCTTAATTTTCGACATAAAAATAGATATTTTGAGCATGTGGATTGTTGGAGTTCTTAAATTTACCATAATATCCATGAATAACTATTTTGTTATTGATTTCTTCCATGCAATCTTTATGGTTGTGCCCAAATTTTTGTTTTGATTCTTAGTATATTACATGCACTTAATTTCTAAGAAGGGTTTGTTCATTTTTAGGGAGATTAAATGGCCAACTATTGATTTTGAAAATTTGTTGTCATTTAAGTTATGATTCATGGGTGCATTTGTATTTTTTATATTGGATCATGATAAACAACGGAGTAATAATGATCTGAGAATTACAATTATAATGTTAAATTCAAAAATTATATTGCACTTTTAGTATAAAGTTTAGTTGTACTTTTCTTTATTGTGTTGATGCAAAAAACTAAGTTGATCTAATTAATTGGTCACAGATAAATATAAGAAAAAAAGACAAAGGATTTTTAATGTGGTTTAGTTGAAAAAGGAAAGCCTATGTACACTGTTATGTATTGCATTGGGCTTGTTTAATTGCCTCTTTTCTCCTCTCCTTTGATGTAGGGTTTACAATGTATTTACAGCCCCTTGAGGGTGCACAAAAGTCGAAATATTAAAGGATATAATGCCTTTATAACATAGGCATTTACATCTGTACAATGTTAATAATTTATACAACTATTGGCAATTTACTGTCATTGTTGGTCGGTCTTCCTGGTGCTGGTCGGGATATTACATCCTTAAATTCTTGTAAGAATATTTTCTCTTTCCTTTTTCTTCTTCTTCTTCTTCTTCTTCTTCTTCTTCTTCTTCGAATATGGTTTATTTTGTAACCTCTTTTGCATAATTCAGAAATAAATGGAATATCCCTTCGTGTGTAGAGTTAAAACTTCCTAATCTTCCCATTGATCTTTTTTCTTTGCCTGAGGGCCATTGGTTACCTTTTATTTTCATTGTTGAGTGTGGGTTTACTTTTCCCCCAACCCATTTTGTCTTGAATTTTATCAGTACTTTGATATCGTTCCTGCTAGAATATCCCCCAATACTTGGAGAGTAGTTAATGGGGTATATAGATTAAACCAACTCCATGGGATTCATCTAGGTATCCCAGAAATTATGTTTTGATATAAGTGGGTAACTAGTGATACCACTTTCTATTTGAAAACTAGGGCTGTGAACAAAGCATTAGTAGTTAATCTTCCTGACTCCAATAGAGATTACTTCGAGCATGGAGTAATTGTTAAAAATTGGAAATATGTCCTTAAACTAGGAATGCTGAGTACCAAGGGCCTAGGTGCCCACCAAGTGGCAATGGGTTATGTTGCATTTGTTTATTTATCTTTCTTTGCATATTTTGCTAAATGCTAATACTGATGTATACCTTGTTAACTTTGATTGCAGTTGATTGAAAAAGTGTCCCGAAGAGAGTGATATCAACCTTATGGAGTTGAAGTTCATCTGGGGAATTCACTAAAAAATTGGGGAGGATCATACCAGATCAGCATCATATTTGTTGCAGTATCGGAATACCATCACTTATTTTATTGCCCGCCCCACTGTTGCTGCATCCTCTCCTTTAATCGACCTTGACCAATACCCCATCTCCACATCCTATGCCACTGCATCTGGAAGTGGTGAACCTACTGTTGTTTCCCCCTCTTCTTTAGATTCAGATTTGCCCTTAGCCACTGCCATGGTGAATAAGAAGTTTCCCAATATTTTAGGTGACATAGCTAATACTGGCTCCTCCAAATAAGCTGCTGATGGAGCTAAAAATAAAAAAGGATGCTGGGAAGAAGCCTCCAACCAAGAAGGTTGAAGAGAGTTAGCTTAAAAGAATAAGGAAATGGATCCCTTTATCCATCCTCGGCCAACAAGAGTTGGTCAACTTATCTTCCTTTGATTTTCCTGTGCCTCTTGGCCCTGGTTTGGCTAGACAATTAATAAGGTCTGGGACTTTGGCAGACTATATGGTGCTGCACTTGTACTGCTCAATCAAAGAGTTGTGAAAGGGCTGCTCAAAGCCTAGCTCTGGTAATTTCCTTTGCCTTCTTTATTTCTTTATTTTATATTCCTGATCTTAACTCGCCTTGTTTTATTTTTGAAGTTTCTTATTGACTTTTACAACATGTTGGAAAAGGATGATATTCTGCGTTCTTCTTCAAGTGAGGTTGATAAGGCCTTTGATGAATTGAAGAATTCATTGCTTGACTCCCAATAAGCATTGGCTAATGAGCAAAATAAGTGGGTGGAGAAAATAAAACTCGCAAAATAAGATGCAGTGGCTGCTCGGGGCCTAACTACCAAGTTACAGAAGGACTTAGACGATGAGAAAGCCATGGTCACTGAAGAGAGGGATAAAATTACCAAGCCATAGAAGGATTTGGGCACCGAAAAGGCCCTGGTCGTTACAGAGAGGGCCAAAAGAGCTAAGGCCAGGGAGGCTGGCTTAAAAAAGGATTGGGACAAAGCCATTGGGGCTGCTTCTTCGCAAATTCAATTTGCGAAGAATAAATGCTTCAAGGATGGTTGGTCGGCAGCCCTGGTGGAGGTCGGCACCCCTTAGGATTCTGAACTTTTCCTCAGACATGACCCATGAGCTCCTCCTAACATGGATGAGGAGATTGAAGATGATGGGGGTTCAAGTGAATCCCTCATGGTACTGGATTCTGCTGACCAACACCAAGATATTGACTCCTCTGCTCCTCCAACTGACAACCACTTGTCTTTGCCTGCTCCTGCCTCTACTTCTGCTGAGCGTACTTTAGACATGAAGAAGGTGTAGATCTGTCTGAGCAGCCTTTATTTTTCTTTTCTTCTGTAATTGTAAATTTTCTTTTTGAGAGTGCGCGTGCGTTTAAATGAATTAATTATTTAATTAAATTTCAATTCCAAACCCAATAATTTTTTTAACTCTTGCAAATAAATGTGATTGAAAAAATTAATCTAAGCATGCAAGACAGTCACAAATGAGAAAAAAAATTCCCGAAGGGCAAAACCATTTATTTAACTACAATTTTGTAATTCACAACTTACACGGATTACAATGAAATAATTTGACACACGCATACCCGCAGTCGTCGGTCGGCGTCATCAACAATGGAATAACCTCAGCAGCTCCACAAAAACACTCAGTTCTATTTCAGCAAAGATATATCTTGGGTTCCATAAAACAATTCATATAAAGTAGTTGGGATTATAAATTAAGTGAACGAAGGTTTTGGACCCTTAACTATGAGAAGAAGGCATGCTGAAAAATATTGAACACAAAATTTTTCTGCTTCAGAAAGTGTTCTCCCACAAAAAAGCTTTTCTTCTTTCCTTTGAAAACTGTACGAGATGACCTTTTAAATAGATGAGATTGAGATAAAGACGATAACCATGGGCACGCCAGTTATAAAAAAAAAAGAGGCGTAAGAAGTTTAAATGAGCAGTGGCGTAAGGCATTAAAAGAAGGGAGTTAAGTTTTGCCTTTTAAAAAAATAACTCTGTACGCAACTTTCTTTAAAAAAAACTTTCAAGAAACCTATCGACATATGCCAATCATTGGCAAAATTAAAAAAAACGGCGCTCCACATAAATCTCTACAACTAGCGCGTGGCAGCGGCCTTATAAAATAAGGAGTGATGTTGAGTTTAAAAAACTCCTACACCTTTTTATATACTCATGCCAATCATTGGCACAAGTAAAAGGAGGCGTCCAAATCTATTCGGCCTGCTTTAGCTGCATGGCAAGGCTTATAAGGAAAAACAAATGGCGTGTAAATGCCTAATACAAGCAGAACCAAAACTCCTTTTCTTTTAACAAAACAAGGCTTTTATGAAATATTTTCTAAAAAAAACTTTTGATTCCTATTGTTTTTAAAATAAAAATTCTCTTATTCAAAAGAAATTTTATAATTAAAAAAAATCTAACCTTTAAAAAAAATATCCCAACACTTTAAATATAAAACGCAAGTGGAACTTAAACTTATTTTTGCCAAAATTATCTCGTTAGAGCTTGAATGTTGAAGTGAACTTGTAATTCGGATCCGAAATTTGTAGATGCTAGCATCCTCGATTCTTTGTTGACTTATAGCGGTATATGACATAATTAAATGTGACGAACAATGTCCTTACAAATATCTCCCTATGTCTATGCCGGTACAAAAATAAAAAATCCGAATTAGTAATCACAAGAATGACCTATAGAAATCTTCCCTCCCAAGACAATCATAGAAAGATAAAATGACAAGTCTTCAAACTTTCAAACTTTGCTTCAACAATCAATCTTGTCAAAAATCCAAGCTTTTCTCATCAGGGTGTGCAACAATTTGATCTTAAATTTTCGTACCTACACACATGAGATAAAGCAACAAACCTCGTGACGTATTGAGTTTGAAATGATATAAACATAATCAATGTTAGCACAATCAAATCTCCCCCATAATATCATAATTCGTTCTCCCCCTTTTTATTTGTTCGAAATAGACAAGGAAAAGAATAAATCACATAAAGCAAATAGGGGTGTCACGAAAATCATAACAAACCAACTATTTTTTATTTTTCAAATTTTTATACAAAAAGAATTATGTTACAAAAAAAATCACACACTATGAATTTATACTAAGACGACCAAATCATGGAAACGGAATGAATGGGTGTGAACAAATTTGATAGGAAAATCAACTCAATCGTATCATATATACAAGATGCATAAGTGTACTCCTAACGAATGAACATAAAACATAGTCTTTTGGTGTAAAATTGTTGAATTTAGATGACATCATCTTAAATCAAAATCGACAAATCAAAGTCAACATGATTGTCACACCAATAACGTCTAAAAAGATTTCATGCTTTTGCAAGACTTTTTAAGGATGCGCAAAGCTGTTTTAATTCTCCAACCAAACTCCCTCATATATATTTTCTTTTTGAGGTGATCTAAATTCTAAAACATTGGAGAATTGGCGAATAAACCTAATGATCCATTATTGGCATGTATTTCTTTTTATTTCCGTTCAATATTTTCGGGCTCTTTTAAACCTCTTTAGACCCCGGAGGATTAAAATTCCTCAATTTTTTAGGTCCAATTTAAACGGCGGCTTAATCGCAAAGGATAGATGATAACCTTTCGTAGCCCTTCACTGTTTATAAAATTCACACAAACTTACGGCAAAGCGGTAAAAACATGCACACCTTTTATTATATTATTTATCGTATTTCGTTCGTTGTAATAGACAGAATTGAGATGAAAATACGTAACCAATATGTAATTTGTCAAGAACAAACATCAAACAAATCCGTGCATGTGTGCAATAAAGGACAAAGTGAGTCAAACATGAATGTAGCAACACTATAGCAACTCAAAGACTCCAAACTTTGTAAAGCACATAAATGACATAACATATTGTCTCAAATCACTATCAACCAGTCACATGGAGTGGCATGAAGTTGTGACTTAGTCATCCTAAGTGTTTATTCATAAAAGGTGCAAAACAAATTACAAAAATCTTTTTGAGTTGTTCTGATTTTCTCAAATAAAAGAAAATATTTTTATATCTTTCATTTTGTTTTAAGAAATAAGAAAAGAACCAAATGTATATGAATACAAAAATGATACAAACTAAAAATAGGAGCAGAATTATGCGAGCATGAAAAAAATGCATCATATACTAGACGCGGACCATCCCCTCACTCAACTGCGCAAATTCCTAAAGACTTCCTAAGACTCTCGAATCTAAGGGCATCTAAAGGTTTCATGAAAATATCGGCTAACTGAAGGTCAATGGGTATGAAACTCAGGGATAGTACTTTCTCCTCAACTAACTGACGTATAAACTGCTCGCGTATCCTGATGTGCTTTGTACGCGAATGTTGGACCAGATTACGAGATATGTGTATAACGCTCGTGTTATCACAGGAGATGGTTATGGTGTCCCGTGAAATCCCATAATCCTCTAACATTTGCTTCATCTACTAGAGTTGCGTGCAATAACTCCCGACGACGATGTACTCAGCCTCCGCAGTGGACAAAGAGATGGAGTTTTACTTCTTGCTGAGCTAGGAGATAAGAGCGGAACCAAAGTAAAAACACCCACCAGAAGTGCTCCTATAACCATATACATCCCCGGCCCAATCGACATCCGAATAGGCGGACATACGGTCATCGGTATCAACGGAATACCAAATACCGTAAGAGAGTCCCACTCACGTATTTGATAATACGTTTTAGAGCGAGTAAGTGTGACTTTTTCGGGAATGCCTGATATCGCGCACAGACTTCAACACTAAAGTCTATATCGGGATGACTGGAAGTCAAGTAGAGAAAACTACTTATCATACTCCGATACAATATTTGCTTTACGTCCTTGGCTGAAGTGTCCTTACTAAGCTTGGTATAAGTACTCATAGGTGTACGTGCATGCTTAAAGGAGTCTAAACTAAATTTCTTCACTAGGTCTCTAGCATACCTGGATTGGGAGTTGAATATCCCATCCTCTAGCTAACGAACCTGGAGACCAAGGAAAAAAGTAAGCTCACCTACTATGCTCATCTCAAACTCGCTTTTCATCTCCTCCGCAAAGAGGTGAGCATGTTGGGAGCACATTGATCCAAAGACTATGTCATCCATATAGACTTGGGCAATCAAAATAACACCGTCATCTCTCCTGACGAATAACATCATATCAACTCCCCGCCTCTTGAAGCCACGTGCTAAGAGATGGGAAGTAAACCTCTCATACTAAGCACGGGGTGCTTGCTTCAAACCATATAAGGCTTTTCTCAGATAGTAGACGTGCTCTGGGTGCTTAGGGTCTTCAAACCCTTTTGGTTATTCCATGTAAACCTCCTTCCGTAGAATGCCATTTAGAAAGACACTCTTGACATCCATCTGATATAGCTTAAAGTGCAGATGATATGCGACGGTGAGTAGTAAGCGGACGGACTCGAGCCTCGCAATAGGAGCAAGTGTTTCCCCAAAGTCTACACCCTCTATCTGTGTGTTGCCTTGAGCGACCAACCTAGCATTGTTTCTGATTATGGTACCATTTTCATCCATTTTATTCTTAAAAATTCACTTGGTATCTATGACATTCATCTCACCAGGTCAGGGGACAAGTTACCAGACATTGTTCTTTTTAAACTGAAGCATCTCATCCTGCATAACAGTTATCCAATGTTCATCCTTGAGTGCCTTTTTGTGATTATTGGGCTCGAATGTGGATATGTAGCAAAAATGACTAACAATGTTCTGTAGCTGAGCACGAGTCTTGACCCCTAAGGTGGGATCGCCTACAATAGTAGCAGGGTCATGACTCTTGCGAACCCAAACAGGTGTGTCCCCTAACACAGGAGTAGGGTCCACAGGGTGCGCGTGAGGGACAAGTAAATCACGCATAGACTTAAGTCCTTATCCTCACACTGAAGGCTAGGATCAACAAACGCTGGAGGTTCGTCATCTTGTACGGTGACGTTTATTAACTCCATAACCTTAGAGATACTCAGGTTGAAATCCCTGTATGCTCTACTGTTTGATAAATATCCAAGCAAAATTCCCTCGTCGCTCCGAGAGTCAAACTTTCCTAATTGCTCTCTATCCCGTAGGATGTATCATTTACTCCCAAAGACACGGAAATATGCAAGGTTGGATTTCTATCCAATCCATAATTCATAAGGCGTCTTAAGTGTGTGTGGAAGTAGGCAATACCTATTCACCGTGTAACACGCGGTAGACACTGCCTTTGCCCAAAATCTCCTAGCAACCTTACGACCCCAAAGCATAGATCTAGCCATTTCCTAAATCATCCTATTTTTCCTCTCAACAATCCCATTTTGCTGAGGAGTCCTCACGGTCGAAAATTCATGTTTAATTCCAAGGCTATCACAGTAAAGATCTACCTTTGCTTTCGTAAATTTCGTGTCGTTGTCATTACGTATCCTGTTAATAGTGACTCCGTGTTAATTTTAAAGGACACGACACTTAGTCGTTAAAAACTCCACAACATCAGATTTCTCTTATAAAAAACCTACAATCGAATATCTGGAGAAATCATCCACCATCACGAGGATATACCTCTTACCACCCAGACTCTCAGTACGAGTAGGACCCATAAGATCCATGTGAATCAGCTCAAGCACACGAGTGGTGGTAATGGATTGCAACTTCCTATGGGGACTACGGACTTGTTTACCCAACTGAAAGGGTCCACAAACCGTGGAAGTTGACTTTCCAAGGGACGGCAAGCCACGTACTAGGTCCTTTTTAATAAGATGATCTAAATATCTAAAGTTCACGTGACCTAGACATTGATGCCACAGATCCATAGGAGTGATCATGGTGATGTTGTAGATAAATAAGGACTTGGGTATAATTCTATAGCAGTTATCGCCAGTCCTCACCCCTTGTAATAATAGTTTACCAGCTTGATCATAGACATTACACTCATTCCCGTCAAACTTTACTGCAAAGTCAGCGTCGCACAGCTGGCTAATGCTGAGTAAATTAGCTTTCAAACCTTTCACATACAGAACATTCTCTAGCTTAGAAAATCCAGGTATCTCTATAGTCCCTCGTCCTACTATGCTATATTTGCTCCCATCTCCAAATATGACCTTGCCTTCCTTTCGATCATCGAGGGAGGTAAAGAAGGATACGTCACCAGTCATGTGCTTGGAGCAGCCACTGTCAAATTACCATTGAGAGGTATTATGTGCTTTGAGAGCGACATGAACAACAAGGGCCTTTTCATCTTCCTTAGGTACCCAAGAAGTGGTAACCTTTTGTTTACCCTTGTTGTTATTGGTTTTAACTAGGATGCGGGAAGCATTCACTGACGGCAAAGACATCCGTCGGAATTCCTCCATCATACTCTGTGATGTGGCAGCTAAAAATTCAACACGCTCTCTCAAACTGGTAAAATCATCAGTACAATGTGGTGGCGTATATATACGTGACGTCTGACCCAAACTATAACAATACTCTCTCAGGTGGCCTTTTCTTTTGCATTACGTACAAAAGAACACAATTTTAGGCAGACATTGGTTTGATTTTCTCGGCCGAACTCTTCTGTTGGGCTTTGATGGACAGCCATATGGAGTAGTCGTAAACTTAGAGACTGGTCTAGGTTCAATCTGAGAGGTGGAAGCACATCAAAACTAATTCTTGGCCTTTCACCAATCCAAGGCGGGGGCGAGGAACATCTTTCCCATCTTACCAGATCTATCCTCAATTTGAACCTTGACTTCTCGTGCTCTCTCAAGATCATGAGTGAGCTGGGCAATAAGGGATTCCAAAATCTTTCGAGCCTCTTCAGATGCACAGAGGTCTCTCGTCAGATTAGACACTTGTTTAGTCAAGTCCCCCTTTTCTTTCTCAAAACTCTTCTCTCTCTCATCACAAACTAACTCTCCCACTCTCTCTCTCAAGGCAGTGCTAAACGACGACTCTCTCTCTCTAGTCTCTCCTAATTCTTTTTTAACGACGACGATTCAAAGAACTAACGCTTTGTTACGCTTTTTGGTTTTAAATGATTCGACATATAAATCAGCGTAGGCGCGTCTAAGATCACTCTCGCTCTCACTTCCAGCATCCTCTCCCTCACTTTCATTACTATCAAGGTGTTCATGTGAGGTGGCATCATCATCTTCGTGAGATGCAGTGGGAGAACCTCCATGACTAGCCATGAATGCGGTGAAGTTGCATTCATGCGGTGATTCATCTCTAGAATCCACCGACTCGACCTCGCTGTCGTCACTCAATGTGGTATTTAGGACAACTTTTCCCTTGTCTTGACGCTTCAACCTAGTGGCACACTCAAAAGCCTTATGAACTCTATCGTCGCATTCATAACATCTCTCTTCATCTCTCTTGGGGGTGTCCTTTTTATCCTTTTCATCTTTCTTGCCATATTTATTTTTCTCAAAATTCTTTTTATCTTTAAAATTGCCATTTTTTTAATTTGATAATTTTTTTGAAATTTTTGGCAAAAAGAACCAAGTTGTCTAAATCAAATTCTCCCTCAGAATCAGACGCTTCTATCTCTCTCTGTTTAGATGCTTCTTTCCTTTTAATGGACCCCTCAGCGTTTCTAGCCTGGGCTTTAAGTGAAATTCCCTTATCTTTTGGTTTAATAGACTTAGGAAACATGTCAATTTCAAAGGTTTGTAAGTCTCCAACCAATTCCTCTAATTTAAGCGTGTTTAAATTACCCATAGAATTTAACACAACGACTTTAGGGATATAACGCTTGAGTAGTGATCTTAGAATCTTTTTAACAACTCTAGCATTAGGAATGTGTTCACCAAGATTAAAGCTAGTGTTTACAATATCAAATAATCTAGCATAAAATTCATCAAAACATTCAGACTCAAGCACGGCGATAGTTTCAAATTGAGTTGTTAAGTTTTGCAATTTTGATTCTTTCACATCATTAGTTCCTTCATGGGTAAGCTATAAAACATCCCATGCCTCTTTTGACTTGGTACACGTCATTATCCGCTGGAACTCATCAGGTGTGACGGATCCAAAAATAGCACTAAGACCCTTAGAGTTAAAAGCTGACCATTTAAATTCATCTTCAGTCCATGCAATCACAGATTTTAAATTTGTCACGTTGCCAATAGTGATGGAGGGAGGTGTCTACCCTCTTTCAACCCAAATCCAAACTCCTTCATCTATGGATTTTATAGCAGATTTCATATGGGCTTTCCAGTAAGCATAATTAGTCCCGTAAAAAACTGGCATTTTATTATATAATTTTTCCATTTTGAACGATCCCTTTTTCAAAAATCAATTTTTTCAAAAATTAATATCTCAGAAAAATTTTGCGGAAAATTACACAGTATAATTGTGTAATTGGCTCTGATACCAATTTGAGAGTGCGCGTGCATTCAAATGAATTAATTATTTAATTAAATTCCAATCCGAGACCCAATAATTTTTTTAACTCTTGCAAATAAACGTGATTGAAAAAATTAATCTAAGCATGCAAGACAGTCACAAATGAGAAAAAATCCTCGAAGGTCAAAACCATTTATTTCACTATAATTTTGTAATTCATAACTTACACGAATTACAATGAAATAATTTGACACACGAATACCCGTAGGCGTCGGTCGACGTCGTCAGCCATGGAACAACCTTAACAGCTCCACAAGAAGACTCAGTTCTATTTCAGCAAAGATATGTCTTGGGCTCCATAAAACAATTCATAAAAAGTAGTCGGGTTTATGAATTAAATGAACAAAGGTTTTGGACCCTTGACTGTGAGAAGAATGCATACTGGAAAATATTGAACACAAATTTTTTCTGTTTCAGAAAGTGTTCTGCCACAAAAAAACTTTTCTTCTCTCCTTTGAAAATTGTACGAGATGACCTTTTAAATAGAGGATATTGAGATAAAGAGGATAACCATGGGCACGCCGATTATAAAAAAAAAAGAGGCGTAAGAAGTTTAAATGAGTATTGGCGTATGGCATTAAAAGAAGGGATTTAAGTTTTGCCTTAAAAAAACAACTCTGTACGCAATTTTCTTAATTTTTTTTTTAAGAAACCTATTGACATATGCCAATCATTGGCAAAATTAAAAAAATGGCGCCCCACATAAATCTCTACAGCTAGTGCGTGGCAGCGGCCTTATAAAATAAGGAGTGAGGTTGAGTTTAACCTATACCTTTTTATATACTCATGTCAATCATTGGCAGAAGTAAAAGGAGGCGTCCAAATCTATTAGGCCTGCTTTAGCCGCATGGCAAGGCTTATACGGAAAAACAAATGGCGTGTAAATGTGTAATACAAGTAGAACCAAAACTCCTTTTCTTTTAACAAAACAAGGCTTTTATGAAATCATTTTCCAAAAAAAACTTTTGATTCCTATTTTTTTTTTTAAAAATTCTCTTATTCAAAAGAAATTTTATAATTAAAAAAAATCTAACCTTTAAAAAAAATATCCCAACACTTTAAATATAAAATGCAATTGGAACTTAAACTTATTTTTACCAAATTCATCTCGTTGGAGATTGAATGTTGATGCACTTGTAATTCGAATCCGAAGTTTGTAGATGTTAGCATCCTCGATTCTTTGTTGACTTGTAGCGGTATATGACATATTTAAATGTGACAGACAATGTCCTTACACTTTTCTTTTTACTTATGTATTTGTACTTGACAATTTATCAATGAAAAGAAATCTTCTTCCTCTTTTGCTTGTCTTTACTCTATACTTTGCACATTATTATTGATTGGATTATCTTATTGCTCTTAATAGTTCATGGATAAACTGGAACACTTCTCCTCCACTAACTCCGAGCTACTCAAGAGATGCAACGGACTTTTTAAAACATGTCATCTATCTCTTAACGAGGAAGATCTATTGAAGTTGCTCGAGGAAGGTGTGTTTGAGCAAGCCAAGGAAGCCTACCTTCATCTGAAATGCCTTCTTGATCGGGCAGTGGCCAACAATGTTGCCTACTATGAAATGATTAAAGAGTTGTAGGTGGACCATAAGGAGGCCAAGGCTCTCTTGCATGCTGACTATGAGAAGTGTTAAACGAAAATGTAATTAATCATTTTTAATTAATATTGAATTAGTTTAATTATAATTAGTGTACATTTTAGTTTAAAATAATATATTGATTTTGATGATTCCAAACAATTTTATATTAAGTAATTATGTAAATTTTTCTTATCTTGTAATATTTATATTATAATTTTGTTCGTAGGCTTTATATAATTTTTTTAATAAATTTTTCTTGTCTTATAAAAAATATATGTATATACTTAATATAATAGTTTTTTTTCAATATAAATACTATGTTTTTGCAATAGTAATCTATTTTTGCATATTGTCACCTTACATATTTTTATATAACTATTACTGTTATTTTATATATATATATATACATATTTTAGTGTCAGTTATTTATATTAATAGCATTATGTTTTTATTTGGAAATATTGTTTTATTCTATACTATTAGCAATTACTTATATACATTATTATATGTAAATATGTATGCATATAATATAATGGATGAAGTGTAATGAATGCTAAAGTGAACTTTGTCAACTGTCATTTTTTTCTATCCTTTACGCATGGGCAAATGTTAATAAATCTCCTACTTGCAAGTCTTGCATAACCTAAAGATATCATGGAACTTCTTATAACTGTTCGTGTTATACATAATATAATACCTTTCTTGTAATATAAAGGCATAGTCATTTCTTTGGATATAACCGCACATGTCAAAGACTAGTATAATAATTCACCTTGCAGACTACCTATATATTTACAACTTTGGGCAACTATAATGTTTTATTTAACAGGTTTCATTTACCAACTGACATATATTTCGTTATCAATTTTTTTTGTTAAATATATGTCTTTAATTAAATTTTTTAAAGAATAATTTTTTTCTACTAACTTTTACTGAATATATTATATTACATATATATATTGTTTGTAACACCCTTATATATATATATTTTTTTTTAACTCCTATTTTTTTAATAACTAGAATCCACTTGTTTATATAACTATATTATAATTTTTTTCCTGTCAATATATGAGATAAGTGGCACATTTTTTTAAACATCTATTAATTTTTTTTACTCTGTTTTAACGTTTTTCATATACATTTTCCTTATTAATTTTTTCGCACATATTTTTTTGCAGTTAATTTATTTACTATTTTTTTGTAATCTTTCTACTTCTTTATAATGCCTTGAAGGGTATGTGTGGTTCAAACTTACTTGTCAGGTATGTGTTATCTGCTTTATTGATCATTTCCAAGAAAGATGAAAATATTTGTTTTGGGAACACAATTTTCCTTCTCTTTCTACATCCTTCAAATTTTCTTTACGATTTTATATCCTATGTTCTTTATTGGTGTGGTTCAAATTGCTATAACGCGTGGTTCAAATTCGACTCCATCTCAAAGTCTACCTACTTGTCATGTGTGTTATCTCCTTTATTGGTCACGTACTTGTCAGATATGAGTTTGCTGTTTCATTTGTCATTTACAAGAAAGATGAAGAGATGTGCTTTGGGTACACAATTTTCTCTCTTCTTCTTCTTTGAAATAACGTGCACCAATCTTTTTTTTGAGATGACTACCCATGTCTACTTTATATATATATATATATATATATATATGCATTTTATATTATATTTTTCTTTGTTAAAAAAAAAACATTTTTTTATTCTCGTAAAATGTTTACATAATTATATATATTCTGATTATATATATTTAGTTTTTTTAATCTACGTTTTTTTAATACTCTTAACGTTTTTTTTTATATAAATAAAAAAAAAAACTGTCTCGAACAGTAATTTTTTTTTTCTTGAACTCATTACTTGCTTCTAAATATCCTACACATATATTTGTATATCTGTTCTACTTGCCAGATTTAACCTCTTACCAAGAACTCAAATACTATTTATGAAATGACTTGGTTTTGACTAAATGAAAAATAATCTCTTATGACCACATCTTTTCAGTATATAGCTTTGTAGAAGCTATCACTACACCAAATCTGCCCATTTGTCAAGGTCATTGACCTTGACAAATTCACCTTGTCAAGGTCAATGACCGTGACATTTCGAGGCGAGACAACTTTTTTTGTCACGGTCGTGTCACGGTCATTGACCTTGACACAAAACTCGCGTTTTGTGTCACGGTCGTGTCAAGGTCAATGACCGTGACACGTTTGTCACGGTTTATAACCGTGACAAAGCCGTGAAAATTCTTAAAAAATTTGTCACGGTCATTGACCGTGACAATTCTGGGCAGAATTTAAAAAAAATCTGCTGGGCAGTATGGCCACCGCCACTGCCCAGCAGTATATTTGTACCTGTTATAACAACGTTGTACCTGTTCCAAACATCATATATCCAACACAAACTAAAGATAATGCAAATATATATTCATGACAGTATAATCCAAATTTTCAAAGTAAAAATAATATACATGACGATATAATCCAAATATAATTAAAATGGACAAACTTAAAAATAATGTTACTACATGTCTTGGGTAAATGTGAGGAGGTGAGTAGGCCACACGACATACGAATTGACGCACCCACTAATATATGTCGTGCCGCATTGTTCACGCAACCACAGTAGGGAGTTCTCCTTCCCGGGTCCATCCCTTGAAGCACACGTCCATGGACTATTCCACCCTCGATGATATCCGGGTCCCTCAACCCCCGCCCTATCCGCTGGCCATCAAATATGTCCAATATGAACACGCTCGGCCAACCAATCGTCGATAATGGTCTGTTGGAGGGCGTCAAATAGGGAAGTGGATCGTCGAAGTACGAACGTGTCGGTGATGAAGCAGCGAGGTCCACATCCTCGTCATCCTGCGCCTCGTCCTCCCGTACCTCCTCGTCCTCCCGCACCTCCTCCTCCACCGCCTTCTCCTTCCCTTTCCCTTTACCTTTCTCTTTACGGTCTCCACCCAACGTACGCTTCATGAATGCGTACATATCTTGGACCGTCGCCTCCAAACGGGACAGCTTCGCGTCGTGTGAATCCACCGTTCGAGCCAACCCAGTGTCGCTCGTCTCCAATCCGATGATCCTAGATTTGGCCACCCGCGAGCTCACTCCCCTTGTCCTCCCCTTGCGATCAGAGCCAAGCACTTGGCTGAGTGCGTCTGTGGACAAAGATGCCTTGTCGGCATCAGACTGCGACTCATGCACTTCCTTAAGCTTTGCCTGAAACGACAAAAAGCACATGATTAGTAAAATAAGTAAACTAAAAGATTATAACGTAATTAACAATAATTAAACTGTCGGATTACTTACAATCGTGGCCGCGACGCTCGGGGACACCTCCTTGTCCTTCCCCTTCTTCGTCCGAAGAGCCACATAAGTATCGAGCCTATGTGGCCTACCCCCTGGCCCACTCCCTACCCCCTGAAATAAAATAAAGTAAAGTAAAATTAGTATCGGCCCCGCAAAGTAAAATAATATCCAATAATATATTTCTGTAGTTATAGATAAATTAAATATTACCTTCATCCTATGCTCCACCTCAGCGTAAGAGGTCCGGCCGGAGTAGTGCACGTCCGTCTTTTTAGCCCGATTTTCCCTCCCCGATTGGCGAGATGCCAATTGTCGATCCTCGATCTCATTGTCAATGAACTTTTGCCATTGTGCCAATGAGATCGGCTCCTTGGGCGGGACGGATCCGCGCCATTGTAAAATGGTCTCTCGTGTTTTTCCAAAGTACCGTGTCCGCATATTTTTTTTCCACGTCTTGTGTTGCTCCCTCAACTGCTCCAAGACGGAATCGCGTAGCTTTGGATCCAAGTTGAATTGTTCCTATCCAACAAATACAATGTTAGTTGCGATATATAATATAAATATAAATATAAATATAAATATAAATTGAAATTGAAATTGAAATTGAAATTGAAATATTCATATAAATATTACCTGTAGTGCCGCCCAAACAGCTAACTTGAGCTCATACGGCACCTCCTTCCAACTCATAAACCCCGGGCCGATGACCGTCTTTAGCAGCTCGAGGGATCTCGCTAAAAGCTCCGACTTGTTTTCGACGGTAATCCCAAATTTTCCATATTTGGGGAGCCTAGGGGCGGAGGAGCCCTCGTCGCCTCCGCTACCACCGAACCCAGACAACGACATCATCATAAACAGCATCATCATCTTCGCCCTAACATCTGAAGGAGACATTTTTGCTGTAAAAAAAATGTTATTAGTACAGATAAAAAAAATGTTATTAGTACAGATAAAAAAATGTTTCGTCTATATTATAACGTATGTGTAAGTTCCGTCAATACCACCCCCGCCACACGCACACACACACACACACACACACACCACCCCTACCCACCCCACCCCACCCCCACCCCCGCCACACGCACACACACGCACACACACACACACACACACACTTGTATTTAAAAATAGTATACAAAACTAGGTGAGATTTTAGAATTACACGTCGAAATAATACATGTTGTATAATAATAATACAAGTGCATGCTTTGCAATCAAAGGTATCTATCTTTAGGGGTTTGTAAATTTAGGATTTATTGTAATATGTATTTTGAAAATAGGACAACAAACATTTTATTTATGATTTTAGTCCCTAGTTTTGAATAAAACCGCTGGCGCGGACCCATATTCATAAAACGTTAACCAATCATAACATGCCACGTGTCCCTTTAATTTGAAAATAGGGACTAAAAATGGAAACAAAATGTTTGTTGTCCTATATCCATAATCAATATTATTTTAAGTCCTAAAATTACATAATCTATTATCTTTATAAGGATAAAATTATCTTAAAATGATTGGTAGGGAATGTCTATGAGGTGGATGATAATTTATTTGATATTTTATTTTATTTCTTTTGGTTAGGTTATTAAGACTTTATTTGAATTGATATCTTAGTAATTATTATTTAATATTTATTTTGAGCAATTATCTTATAGTAGGATTATTATCGTAGAAACAATTCTATCAATTCAAATAAATAGATATCAATTCAAATACATGTCTTGGATATCAATTCCCACTAGGGGTGGCAATTCGTGTGCGTCGTGTCGTGTTCGGGTCGTGTCATGTCGGGTTCGTGTTAAGTATTAGTCAACCCGACCCATTTAACTAATCGTGTCAGATGAGCAAACACTAACCCGACCTATTTATTATCGTGTCGTGTTCGGGTTGACCCGCATAACCCATTAAGTAAAATATAAAATAATTTTTTTCTTCTCTCTTAACCAATCATAGCACTCATAGGCCTACAATAACTTAATTTAATTAATTTCAAATTCTTGCAACACAAATAATTTATCATCCGATTCTCCATGAATTTTATAGAATACCTATCAAGATATATAAATTATGTAATATACTCTCATTTTCGAGTTATACGTGTTTGACACTAACCCAACCCGTTTATTATTCGTGTTGACGGGTCGTGTCATATTCGGGTTCGTGTCAAGAAATCGTCAACTCTAACCCGCTAACTTCGTGTCGAGTTCGTGTCGGGTTATCGTGTCGTGTCAAAAATTGCCACCCCTAATTCCCACCCCACCCCACCCCTCCACCACCCCCTCCCCCACCACACACCACCACACACACACACACCCCACCCCACCCCACCCCTCCACCACCCCCTCCCCCACCACCCCTCCCCCGCCCCACCCCCCACCCCCTGCCCCCCTCCACGCACACACATACACACATATATATATACACATACACACAAATATATATATATAATAAAAGAGAGAGAGAGAGAGAAAATGGACATGAAAGTAGAGAGAGAGAGAGAGAGCAGCGTCGAGAGAGAGAGAGAGAGCAGCGTCGAGAGAGAGAGAGAGAGAGAAATGGAGGGAACGGCGCGAGAGGGAAAAAAGAAGGGGTTAAGGGTTTTTGCTGCGAAGATTGTCACGGTCGTGTCAAGGTCTTTGACCGTGACAAGAATTTAAATAATTGTCACGGTCAATGATCGTGACAATTACTTGTCACGGTCGTGTCAAGGTCAATGACCGTGACATAAAACGCGTGTTTTTTTGTCACGGTCAATGACCTTGACAAGGCTGACCGGCTGAAAGGTGACAATTTGCCCATTTTGGTGTAGTGTATGACAAATATTTGGTTGAGACGTTCGTACAGGACAATATATTTGTAGTGAATCAGACACTGATTTTACACCCTTATCTGTAGCTTTCATATTTAGGGTCTATTATTTTGTTTTGGACCACGCATCAACTAGTTTGGTTAGATAAGATTTGTTTTGAAGTCCAAAGAGGACTGAAGTGCACGTCGTGTCCCAACAAATTCTGACGCCATCTAGACAAGTTGTATATTCAATTTTGACCCTGATATTATTTTACATTTGAACAAGTTTTATTTTTGGTTCACTCTTTTATTAGTTATACACAAATGAAATCAGATATTAATTTTTTTTGGCTCACTCGTTGATTGACTGACTTGCATTTAATCTTTTTTTTAACTCTTACAGGATTTTGTACAGATATATATCTGTTGTGTTGACTGTTTGAGATATCTTATTTTATTTTTATGTCTACTACACACACACAGATGCTTTATATATTTTTTTTGCTACTAATCTCTCTCTGTGACCTCAGCCTCATATATTTCTTAGAGAACAAAGAGTGTGTCTTTAAATACGATTTTCACTTCAGATATTGAGCATTTAATGCTCTCCCAATCTCTATCTATCAGTTCACAATTAATGCTCCAAGTTGAAGGAGAATTCAGCCCAAGCTTTCTCCAACGGTCATTATTTTTGTTGGCAACTACAAAAAGATGTGAGGTTTTTGTTGATGTGCAAGATTCGAAAATATCTACAAGAGAGCAACCAGAAAATTTTATACGGCTCCTCTTACACACAGAAAAGGGAGCAACTAGAATTTATATTCAGCTCATACACTCGTTCAAAAAAAACATTGAAGTTGACACTCAAATCTGAGATAACAACAAAGTTTTATTCAGTTATTTGTTGAAGAGAAAATTTGAAGAGCACAATAATCATTATTTTGCTACAAAGATTTCAAGAAGACTAGTGCCAAAAATCAGATTTATTGCGAAGTCCCACTCAAGAAGAAACTCGGATCAATTGGTATTTTAGAGAGTTTCGACATCCAAACTTTGTACTCAAAACACCAGTTTTATTTTGAAGCTCGGTGATTAGCTTCGGTGGTTGTACAAGTAGCTCGATTTAGCTGCTCGATTGTACGTTGGAGGTTTGATCCTGCCTTAGTGGATCACGGTATTGAAGCGCGGGAGACGGAAGCTGCTCTTGGCGCGTGGACGTAGGCCGGGATTTGGTCGAACCACGTTAAAAATACGGTGTCATTTATTTTCAGCACTTATATTTATTTATTTGTTTGTGTGTGATTGGTTATTTTTATTTTAAGCCCTTACACTTGCAATTTAATGAATTCTAAAAATTTGATGATTTTATTTTAAGACTGAAATATTTATTTTCGTAATATTTAATTAATTTCAGAATATTAGTTTTTATTAATTACGAAAATTATTTATAAATTTATTTGGATCTTATAATCTTGAACTTGTTTAATTAATTAGTAGTATTTATTTGATATCCTTGTGTGAATCACTTTAGATTATATTCAAAATATTAATTTATAATAAATAAAAAAATTGATTATTTATTTATTGGATGTAGTAATCTGCGTCTTATATAGTTTAATCAATTGGAAGTATTAATTTGATAATTTATTTATTGTGCGTTATAATATCTGATTTATATTGTTTAAAATAATTGGTTGCATTTATTTAATCATCATAGGTTTAATCATTTAAGATTTATTAATTCTGAAATTTGGATTAAGAGTTTTAAATTAAATATTTTTCTGAAATATCGATTTAACCCTAAAAGTTTGTAAAAACTCAATTCACCCCCCCTCTTGAGTATTTTTTTGGGCAACAATTGGTATCAGAGCAGGGCTCTGATTTATTTATTTTGATTTAACGATCTTAGAGTTCAAAAGATTATGGCAAACTTTTTTAGTGAAGGACAATCAATTTCTAGACCTCCTTTGTTTTTTGGAACTGATTATATTTATTGGAAAAATATAATGAAATATTTTATTCAATCTTATGATTATGAAATTTGGAGATTAATCATAAATGGATCACACATTTCTTAAAATGAAAACAATTTAAGTAATTTAGATATCAAGGAAATTCAGTTAAATGCTAAAGCCTTAAATATGTTATATTGTTCATTACATATTGATGTGCATAACATGATTTATCGTTGTGAATATGCTAAGGATATTTGCGATCGATTACATGCTATTTATGAGATGGGAATAGTTGATCAAGAAGAAATGCAGAATTCAAATGAGAATGAATCCCTTGATGAATCTTCAAGCCAAGATGATGATACAAGTAATTTATGTTTCATGGCTATGGAAGATATGGTACACTCTAATCTTGATTTTTCTAGTGACAACGATGATGATAATGTTGATGATTATGAGGCATTGTAAAATATTTTTGACGAATTATGTGATAGATTTGAAGAACTTAAGAATAAATATGTTAAACTTAAAAAGTCTCATTTATCACTTTCTAAAAATTGTGATTTGTACTTGAATGAAATTAATGAGTTGAAATTCGAAAATCATTCTTTGAGAAACGAAGTTGATACCTTGCAAATAGAAAATACTTGTAGAATGTCTCTTGAAAAACTTGAATATGAAAATAATAAGCTGAAATTTCAAGTTGAGGATTTGACAACTAGTCTTGAGAAATTTGGAAATGGAAAGAAAAATTTGAACATGTTTCATGGTAGTCAAAGATGGAAGTATACCAACACTAAATTAGCTTGGATTCTGTAATACCCCGTAATTTTAAATGACTTTTAAAATGGGTTATATTTTAAATTAATGGATTAATTAGATTTTATTATTAATTAATTCAT
Organism: Sambucus nigra; assembly: GCA_949130495.1. Taxonomy (NCBI): domain Eukaryota; kingdom Viridiplantae; phylum Streptophyta; class Magnoliopsida; order Dipsacales; family Adoxaceae; genus Sambucus; species Sambucus nigra. The sequence continues at coordinate 211,203,340 of OX422213.1, read as the reverse complement.
TCGGGTTTTATCCAGACGGTGGATATTAAAATGGATGATTCTGAATATTACTTAAAGATATTTAGGTAATATATGAATGTGATGTCATTGATACGACAGTATGATATAAATTCGGTAATTTATATTTTTAGTCAGACGCGGTATGGGACGTGTCGGGACTAGTTTATTAAATTAAAAAGGAAATTTATTTTCTATCGATCTAATAGTCATTTCGACTGCGTCGTTGCGTCCGGAAGGTTCGAAATAGTCAGGAAAGTCTATTTGGATGTTAATTTTGAGTCTCGGGTCATTTGGAAATGAATAGACAACCCGAAAGGGCATTTTGGTCATTTTTCTAGGGGATGAATAGTGATTTCGGGTTTGTCCTATTATAAGTATTGGTAGATTAAGTGTATGTGGTATTATTCATCTCCTCTTCACAAATTAGAGAAGCCATCTTCCTAGAGAGAGTGAAAGAGTGCTTGGGAAGGGAAAAGCCTACTCGGGAAGGAGAAGAACAAGAACCAAGGTTCACCACCACCAACCACCACCGGAGTTTGACCGGAGAAGGGACAACCAACTGAGATATACTACACCAAAGGATCAGACCTACAGTAAAGGAAAGTGTTTGATAATGGAAATTTAAGTTCGTATATTGTCCATGTTAGAACAGTATGAAAAGAGAAGATTATTGATGTTTGGAAGAAATAATGGAGTGATTAAATGGATTTCTGGAAACTGAAATGATATAGGAATTAAACTCATGTTTTAGGTTGATAATAATCCACGAAATAGTCATGAATCTATTGAAGAAATTGTGAAAACCATTGATGTGTTCTTGAAGATGATATGTTGATAAATTTCTGGAAATAAGGAGATAAAAATTCTTTTTAATCCAATCCATTGATGATTCTAGGATGTTTAGAGTATTGGATATCGTTCATATATGTTGATATATCATATAGTAAAGATTATAAGTCATTTGGGATGTTTAGATGAATGTTTAAATGATCATAAGTTGCTAAACCCGTAGTTGCAGAAAATGCTGAAAACCAGGCTGTGACCTGAGGGATCGATCGATCGACCCCTGCCTTCGATCGATCGACCTCCCCAGAATATGTAAAGTTGTTTCTTTTAAAATGTTTATTCTTATCCCAAACTTTTGTGGATCTTTGCTGATTATTATTTGGATATTATGGGACTTAGAAAATATCAGTAAACCCTTGATAAGATTTGAATTAGTTTGATTTGAATTCAAGTGATTAAAATGATGAAAATTATATTGAATGGAATTTCGGTTGCTAGATTCATTTGTTAAATTCCAAATGGGGATGTATGAGGATTTAAGATAGGACCAGTAGGGGTGATTTAATATAACACCTGGGTATCCTTAAGTTTACAAGAGGGTTTAATCCTAAGTGAAAGAAGATGTGTTTATACGAGATTTGAGACTATCGATTTTAACCTTAATTAAAAGGAGAACTAAACTCGTAGTAATTCGGGAGAAATGATGTTGTGGACCAGTAGGATATTAGTGAATTCTTACTGAATATATGTTGAGGAAAAACCTATTTAAATATTGTGTATTGAGAGGGGGTAGCCTTAGGGTTACAATTTGAACATCAAGGACTGAGTTTAAGCTCAATATTGATTTCGCAAGGACGAAGTGTAATACAAGAGCGTAGTGGTGTGTCTCCTGGATAGAAATGGGAGTTTAGAACACATTTGGTTGAAAGAAGGTATGAGGTTATCCCGATCGCATAGTTGAAGTTGTCGGACCTCCTCGATCGATAAAGTTAAGTAGTAGTGTATTGGAGGGGTTCCTTGTTTGGATTTCGCTTTGCGAGACGCTCCGCGCATGAACCTTAACGACGTCGGGAGTGGAGAGATGTTATAGGATGCGAGGATAATTAAATTATGAAGTAAAGATATGATATTTTAATACGTGGAATTTAAAAGAGATATAATGCTACGTATGGGAAATATCTTAGGGTAGTGATAATTACCTTATTGATATTATATTATAGGTATGATAATACCTATTGGATTGATTGATGATTTATGTGTATGACATACCTAGCTTACTTACTATCGGTGGGAGGTTTGCGCGTGAGGGCAGTCATATCCTGATGAATCCATGGGATCTTTGATTTGTCGCTCGAGAACATAGGTCTATGAAAGACTTATCGGGGAGTTGATAAGTCCGCTGACTGTGGGTACGTAGGTATGTGCATGACCCATGGATACGAGAACTATGTTCGCCTCCAATTTGTTTGTTGTTGTTTGTGGTTCGTTGAATCTTACCGAACCTTTAGTCCCCTATTCGGCGACCTGCGATGATGGGACATGATAGCAGAGTAATGCATTGCACCGCAGCTATGACTCGGGGTGCCGTATTATATATGAATATATATATATAATGGATTAAATGATTAAATGGATATATATTGTGGTTAAATCTATCTACGGTGATAATTGTAGATAACGGTGAATAGAGAAAGATAATGGAATTAAGTTAATGAATGTTTATGCTTATAGAATTGAAAAGCTTAACTCATGTTAATGAGAAACGATTCATATTAATGAGTAATGATTCATGTTAATGAGAAACTAATCATATAAAGGAGAAATGTAAATGAATAATAATGTGACGTATGGTATGGGACATACGGGGATTATGATATGGGAATGGAATTATAATATGGAGACTAGAAAAGAGGAATCATTAACTAGGAGGTTAATAGGAAACGTTAAGTGTGCACTCTAGTTGAGAGGTGAGAATAGCAAGTGAGAGTTGGTTCTAACATGTACATAATAAATGCTTTATTGCACTTGTTAAATACTTGCTGTTTTAAAAATCATCTACACATTCGGGCTCTGCCCGTTTCCTTGCATATTTTCTCTTCTATTGCATCTCTATATCAGGTGTCCAGCAACAAGGACGCCAACCTTAGCGGATTATGACAGGCTATGGATTTACGGAGTATTGCTTAGACGCCTATCATCTTTTTGATTCACAGTATTCTTAGTTAGGGCATGTCGCCCAATGGATTTCAGTTATCTTTTCTATCGAGGTCAAATACTATTGTATTCGGGTCTTTTTAATACAGTTGTTATTGATGGGATTACTGTAATGGATTAATATTGTTTGAGAATGTTTATTCCAATTGCATTTAAATTCTTTTGAGTTATTTATTGTGTTATCTGTGTTGTAGAATAAAATGTATAGTGTTATTCTTAAAATGGAAATGGATTTTGTTAAATTAAAATTTGGAAAGTTTTTTTAATACCAACTTAATTGAGTATTGGGTGAGTTGCAAATGTTTTCGACAGTGATGCTAAGAATGAGCCAACTGTATATTCTGTTTTAATTTGGTATGGGACTGGCCACCCGGTATTTAATTAGGCAGGGTGTTACAGATTCCAAAGGGGACTATTATGCATGCTGACCCTTATAAACCACACTCATATTGGGTTTCAAAAGATAATGTTTTTAGGTGCAAAACTGGTGTTGGAACTTGAACAAATTTATGAGAATAGAATTAGTGTTATTTTTTTTTAAATATTATTTTCTTGTTTAGATGTTTGTTTTAAGATTGAACACATTCTTTACTTGACAAATATTGTGATATGTTGTTTTCATATTTAATATACTTATGAAATATTATTTCATATTACTTTTGGATTCTATATGCTTATTCCTGAATAATAATATGATTAAATTCATGTTATTCCTAAATGAGTCAATCGTTTGAAAAAGTCAATACCCTCACTTTTTGTCCAAGATAATGCATACTAAGGATGACCAATTATTTATATACATTGATGAATAATCTATTTTTGTATATGATAAAATTGACACTTATGATTATCATTTATTTTTGCACATACTAGTATGTCATAAGTTGCGTATCATTATTGATCTTGATGATTATCATTTATCATGATTATTCTTGAAATCTTGAAAGTTGATGAGAAAATGCATCTTGAAAATTTTATGTTTCAATATTGCTTTATGGACCTAACACACTCTTGGTATCGAAAGAGAATATCTTTAAAGTTGTATAGATTGCATATTAAGATGGGATTGTGGACTCTCAAAGTATACATGATTTGGTATGGAAGCAAGGTCGTTATTACTTATATCATTGCCAATGGATGAAAATGCCACACTTGAAGAGAATTTCATGGATACATGACTTGGTATTGGTAAGGTTGTGAGGTACACCTTCTTGAATTATAAATAACATATATTTATTGATGATGTGATCTTAATTGATATTATTCCATACTTAGATTATTTGTTAAAACAAATGAGTTTGTTCTTGATGATTTAGACATCACATGTTAATCTGTACACTTATTATTCTTGATGACTTTATGTTGTGAGATAATTCACTTGATTTTGGTGATAAAGTTTTGAGATGAAAATTCGTAATCTTTGTGTGTTACACTTAGATATATATCTATGGATAATAATCTTGGATTAGTTCATGACTTTATCATGTCTTTTCGAAACGAAAATGTCATTTAATTTTTCATTTGCTTATATGTGCTACATATTGATATTATGATATTCTTTCCTTGAGTTTAATTATATGAACATATTGATCTTTTATGACTTAAATTTATGGCATGTTATTTGATTATCTATTGGAATTCATGAAGAATATTTTTTTTAAAGAAAGCAACACTTGGTGTCATGTATGTATACATATTGGCTTTGTTTCAAAGCTTGGGAGATTTAGTCCCATTGTTTGAATATCATTGACTCTCTTGATATATATATATCTTTAAAAGTAAAATGATATTTGAGATATTCATGCTCCATTGAAAAATAAAAAAGTCTTATGATTATTGGAATTGTTATTTATGGATATATTGTTGTTGAAAGACATTAACACTTGAGATATTTGAGCTTGATTAAAAATCACATGATTATTGAAATTGAAGTTGATTTGTGAATATATCAAGACTTGTGAAAACTAATTTTGTGGTAGAAAATATTGATAATATTTTATCTCATGAAATAGATGCACCAAATTTATTATATGCATATATGCCTTAATTGGTATCCCTTAGGGGGAGATAAAAGTTTATTGCAATTTATTTGATTATTTGTTCGAAAAATGCTTGATCATAATTTTGATATATTTTTATGAATATTGTAATTTAGTTGATTATAACGAGAATTTTAGCTCGTATCTTGAAAACGGCAAAGCTTGAGTAAAATGCTATATTTTTTTTCGTTATTTCTAACTCATGTTATGTGCCTAATTCTAATTATTTGAACACATCGAGTTATGAAATGTATCATGGTTGTGCACTTGAAAGTATTTTTTTGTGATCAAACAACACTTGAAATGCGCCTATTGAAAATTTATATGTTGCAATTTTATTACATTAGTGAGAGAGTTAATTGTGCTAATTGATAAATCTTTTATGTCTCTTGTATTTTCATTAAACTCATGTTGTGCGCTTAATTCAAATTGTTTGAAAAACATCGAGTTATGAAATATTCACCATTATGCCCTTGAATTTATAGACTTTGTCATTTTGGTGACTTATGCGTATTTGATTATATTCATGTCTATCTGAAGATTCAAGTACATGCTTTGAGAAATTTATAATGAAACATTTGATTTTGTGTCAAAATATTGATAATCAAATTATTGAACTTTGATGACTTATTTTTTTTTTTTAATTTTGTGTAGATAGTAACTGTAAGTTGTGTGGGAGATGTTAGAATGCTATTTTTGATCTTGTTATATATTTAACTGTGTTTGTTATCTGCATTGTGTCATATACATGCTTCCTAGTTTCACCCACTTGGCACTTGAATGAATGCACTTATTATACTCTTTTGTCAAATAGTATGTTTATAATAGTTAAATATTTATTTACCCACTTGGTCATATTTTTTTTACACTTATATATTATTAGATGATATTCGTATATGCTGGAATATGTGCTTATTGAAATTCTAAAATTTCATTTATGCCCCTTGTATTTTTTTTTTGGTTGAATCCCATGCAAAAATTATTTTTTGATAGGGGGAGATTCCCTTTTTACCCGTGACACTGAATTTATATGAAAAATCTTTTTGATAATGTCAAAAGGGGAGAAGTATGTATGATTCACCAATTGTGCTTAATTTATACATTCTATACATTTGTGAATCATTGTTTGTCATCATCAAAAAGGGGGAGATTATTAAACGAAAATGTAATTAATCATTTTTAATTAATATTTAATTAGTTTAATTATAATTAGTGTACATTTTAGTTTAAAATAATTTATTGATTTTGACGATTCCAAACAATTTTATATTAAGTAATTATGTAAAATTTTCTTATCTTGTAATATTTATATTATAATTTTGTTCGTAGGCTTTATATAATTTTTTTTATAAATTTTTCTTGTCTTATAAAAAATATATGTATATACTTAATATAATAGTTTTTTTTAATATAAATACTATGTTTTTGCAATAGTAATCTATTTTTGCATATTGTCACCTGACATATTTTTATATAACTATTACTATTATTTTTTTTATATATATATACACATTTTAGTGTCAGTTATTTATATATATACGCATTATGTTTTTTTTTGGAAATATTTTTTTTATACTATACTATTAGCTATTACTTATATACATTATTATATGTAAATATATATGCATATAATATAATGGATGAAGTGTAATGAATGCTAAAGTGAACTTTGTCAACTGTCATTTTTTTCTATCCTTTACACATGGGCAAATGTTAATAAATCTCCTACTTGCAAGTCTTGCATAACCTAAAGATATCATGTAACTTCTTATACATGTTTGTGTTATACAAAATATAATACATTTCTTGTAATATAAAGGCATAGTCATTTCTTTGGATATAACTGCACATGTCAAAGACTAGTATAATAATTCATCTTGAAGACTACCTATATATTTACAACTTTGGGCAGCTATTATGTTTTATTTAACAGGTTTCATTTACAAACTGTCATATATTTCGTTATAATTTTTTTTTGTCAAATATATGTCTTTAATTAAATTTTTTAAAGAATAATTTTTTTTCTACTAACTTTTATTGAATATATTATATTACATATATATATTGTTTGTAACACCCTTATATATATATATAATTTTTTTTAACTCTTATTTTTTTAATAACTAGAATCCACTAGTTTATATAACTATATTATAATTTTTTTCCTGTCAATATATGAGATAAGTGGCACATTTTTTTTAAACATCTATTAATTTTTTTTACTCCGTTTTAACGTTTTTCATATACATTTTCCTTAGTAAAATTTTCGCACATATTTTTTTGCAGTTAATTTATTTACTATTTTTTTGTAATCTTTCTACTTCTTTATAATGCCTTGAAGGGTATGTGTGGTTCAAACTTACTTGTCAGATATGTGTTATCTGCTTTATTGATCATTTCCAAGAAAGATGAAAATATTTGTTTTGGGAACACAATTTTCCTTCTCTTTCTACATCCTTCAAATTTTCTTTACGATTTTATATCCTATGTTCTTTATTGGTGTGGTTCAAATTGCTATAACGCGTGGTTCAAATTCGACTCCATCTCAAAGTCTACCTACTTGTCATGTGTGTTATCTCCTTTATTGGTCACGTACTTGTGAGATATGAGTTTGCTGTTTCATTTGTCATTTACAAGAAAGATGAAGAGATGTGCTTTGGGTACACAATTTTCTCTCTCCTTCTTCTTTGAAATAACGTGCACCAATCTTTTTTTTTAGATGACTACCCATGTCTACTTTATATATATATATATATGCATTTTATATTATATTTTTCTTTGTTAAAAAAAAACATTTTTTTATTCTCGTAAAATGTTTACATAATTATATATATTCTGATTATATATATTTAGTTTTTTTAATCTATGTTTTTTTAATACTCTTAACGTTTTTTTATATAAATAAATAAAAAAAAACTGTCTCGAACAGTAATTTTTTTTTCTTGAACTCATTACTTGCTTCTAAATATCCTACACATATATTTGTATATCTGTTCTACTTGCCAGATTTAACCTCTTACCAAGAACTCAAATACTATTAATGAAATGACTTGGTTTTGACTAAATGAAAAATAATCTCTTATGACCACATCTTTTCAGTATATAGCTTTGTAGAAGTTGGTTTTGACTAAATGACTTGGTTTTGACTAAATGAAAAATAACCTCATACACTCGTTCAAGAAAAACATTGAATTTGATATTCAAATCTGAGATAACAACAAAGTTTTATTCAGTTATTTGTTGAAGAGAAAATTTGAAGAGCACGAGAATCATTATTTTGCTACAAAGATTTCAAGAAGACTAGTGCCAAAAATCAGATTTATTGCGAAGTCCCACTCAAGAAGAAACTCGGATCAATTTGTATTTCAGAGAGTTTCGACATCCAAAGTTTGTACTAAAAACTCCAGTTTTATTTTGAAGCTCGGTGATTAGCTTCGGTGGTTGTACAAGTAGCTCGGTTTAGCTGCTCGATTGTATGTTGGAGGTTTGATCCTGCCTTAGTGGATCACGGTATTGAAGCGTGGAAGACGGAAGCTGCTCTTGGCGCGTGGACGTAGGTCGGGATTTGGCCGATCCACGTTAAAAGTACGGTGTCATTTATTTTCAACACTTATATTTATTTATTTGCTTGTGTGTGATTAGTTATTTTTATTTTAAGCCCTTACACTTGCAATTTAATTAATTCTAAAAACTTGATAATTTTATTTTAAGACTGAAATATTTATTTTCGTAGTATTTAATTAATTTCAGAATATTAGTTTTTATTAATTACGAAAATTATTTATAAATTTATTTGGATCTTATAATCTTGAACTTGTTTAATTAATTAGTAGTACTTATTTGATATCCTTGTGCGAATCACTTTAGATTATATTCAAAATATTAATTTATATTAAATACAAAAATTGATTATTTATTTATTGGATGTAGTAATCCGCGTCTCATATAGTTTAATCAATTGGAAGTATTAATTTGATAATTTATTTATTGTGCGTTATAATCTCTGATTTCTATTGTTTAAATTAATTGGTTACATTTATTTAATCATCGCAGGTTTAATCATTTAAGATTTATTAATTCTGAATTTATTAAAAGTTTTAAATTAAATATTTTTCTGAAATATTGATTTAACCTTAAAAGTTTGTAAAAACTCAATTCACCCCCCCTCTTGAGTATTTTTCTGGGCAACAAGAAGAAGTACAAGGCCTTGAGTGAAGGTTGGGGCTTTGAACAGAAGTTCGAAAAATTTTCTTCTCACTTTCAAATACAAGAATTTTTGCTCAATCGTGAAGTGGAGGAAGTCCGAGCCATTCCCAAACTATTGGAGGAGGAGAACAATAATTTAAGAGATAAGCTAAATGCCTTGAAGCCTTCTTCTACTGCCACTGCTACTACCGACGAAGGACATTCTTTCTTGGAGGCTGAAAAGTCCAGGGTAAGGGAAGAATTAAAAGCACTGAAAAAGACCCAAGTCTGCATCTTTTTCTCCGGAAAAAATTATACTTGGACAAGGTACTTCAGATGAGGCTAGGACTCAACCAACCCTTGCTAACCAAGATGCCCAACTTAAGGCCAAAAACCAAACCCTTACTTTGATGTCCCAGAATCTTCAAACTCAATTCGACCAACTTGCCACTCAGTCTTCTCAGATGCAAGCTAAGGATGGAGTGCTGAAGAAATTGCATTATCAAGTTGAGAGATTGACCTTCCAGTTTCACAAGCAACCTAGAGATATCTGGATGGAAGGGTATAATAAGGCTTTGGGTCATTTTGATGCTAAGTATAAACAGGCCCAGAATAAAGGCTACAAATGGGGTTGGACCAATTGCCTAACAGTGCTAAAGGTGGACCAAGATAACAAACTGTGGAAATGGTATGATCCTGGGTTACTCGCCCTTAAAGACCCCCCTTTCAGACTGGATGTTAGCTGGATTCCTGTCAACACCATTCCCCAGTGCCTGATTTCTAAATATCTGGGAGACTATGAGCTGCACGACGAGCTGGAATTCATCCAAACTCCTCATTTGCTAGATCGACCAAGCAACAACAATAGGAGAATGCTTAAAGACTTTAAAGTCATCAATTCTCCTTACACGTGAGATGATCCTCCAACTGGTATGGATCCAGTTTCCAAAGCTGAGGGGAAGCACCCTTTAGAATAATGTCATGTATTTCTTTTGTAAATACAGTTATGTAATGATATAAAATGTATTTGATCAACTTATCTTATTAATCATTAGATGTGACCATTTTCTTGAATGATTTCTTCATTTTCATTAGTTCTATTGACACACTTAGATTAAAATCTAAATTTAGTATCAATTACCAATGAATACATAGACTTACTTGCATACTTAGATTAAAATCTAAATTTGGAGCTAGTTACCCATGTGTCTCCAAAGGTTTTACTAACACACCTAAGTGTTTATATTTTCTGTACTAGTTACAAGTGGTGTGACCTGGAGTATGTGGAATATGCGCCTATATTCCTCTTGAGGAATCTTCTCATTATTCTTCCTACACTTTGCGTTCTCGTTTTATCCTTATATTTATTGACCATCTTGAGGTCGTAATATCTTGTTTGGTATGTTGTCGATCAAGTTTATCTTGTGCCGAGCAACTTATAACTTACGCCGATCAATATTATACCTATTTTTTGAAGAAGATTCTTGTGCCGAGCAACATTTCAGGCTTCATCATTATTCAAGATCAAGTATATAAATCAAGTATATTGGTAGTGCATAGCACTAGTACTCCCTAAAAAAAATTTGAAGATAGAATTTGGAGGAAAGATCATTTTATTGATACTAAAAATTGATATTGAACTAAGTACAATTGATTACATCACTGATAATATTTTATAAGATGCTCGGCATGCCATGGATTCTTAAATTCTTCCACCTCCAAAGTTTTAATCCGGTAAGTTCCAGGTCGGATGACTGCTGAAATACGATATGGCCCATGCCAATTAACCTTAAGTTTATTATTTTTTCGAAAGAATCTTCTTCAGCACATATTCTTATTCCTTTAAATTGGTCGACTTCATCCGTTTATTGTAAAACCGAGTTGTTCTCTGCCGGTAAGCTGCATTTCTCAGAGCAGCATCTTCTCATACTTTTTTTAGCATATCCAAATCCAATCTTCGAATTAGATCTCTTACAGGAGAGTTAAAACTTAAAACTCTATGGGATGGAAGACCCAACTCAGCAGGTATGACTGCTTCAGTCCCAAATGCTAACATATACGGGGATTCTCCTGTTGCAGTCCTCGAGGTTATTCGGTACCCCCATAAAACAGAGTGTAGCTCGTTGATCTAGTTTACCTTTGAATCATCAAGCCTTTTCTTCAACCTATTTAGCAGAGTTCTATTTGTAACTTCAGTTTGCCCATTACTCAGAGGGTGACCAGGAGCAGAATGTAATTTGTGGATTTTGGACTAAGCATAATAAGCAGCAAATTCATCATTGTCAAACTACATCCCATTGTCACTAATGAAGGCATAGGGCAACCCATATCTGCAAATAATGTTCTTCCAAATGAATTGGTAGGTCTTATCATAAGTTATGTCTATCAATGGCTCTGCCTCAACCCACTTTGTAAAGTAGTCCACTGCAATAACTAAGTACTTGAATCTTCCTCGGGTGGTCGATAATGGACCGACCAAGTCTATACCCCACATGGCAAATGAAAAGTGAAGTGATCGGGATGAGAGCATCATGTGGAGTCTTGCGAATGCTGGAATACCTTTGGTAATTGTGCATCTTTTTAGCAAAAGATGCACAATTCGCTCGCATCATTACTAATAGTATCCATGCGCACTTATTCGCTGCAGAATGTTCTTCCTACTATGTGAGCTCCACAAGATCCTTCAATTACTTCTTGAATTAGGTCTGGAACCTCTGATGGATGAACGCAGCGCTGCAAATTAACTGTCAATCCTCTCCTGTACAAAACTCCTTCATCTAACACATATCTGACAACTTTATACTTCAACCTTTTGGATTCAACTATATCTACTGGCAAAGTTACTTCTTCAATATATGCTCTGATGGGATCCATCCAAGATGGCCCCATGTCTACAGCAATAAAATTGATCATAAAATCCTCATCTATTCTCTTATTGGCCAAAATCTCAATAGGAATAGTTCATCGGAGTTCAACTTTGGTAGCTGAAGCTAGCCGATCAAGAGCATCTGCTCGGTCATTTTCCACTCTTGGGATTTATTCATTCGAATAGTTGGTAATTTATCATTACCTCCATTGCTTCGAACAGGTGTCTGGTTGTCAATTCGCCTTTATCTCCATACAAGCTCAATATTTAATTTACTAACAACTGAGAATCACTATGTGCCACAACTTGCTCGACATTCAGTGATTGAGCTAGACTTAAGCCCACAATGAGAGCTTCATATTCTGCTTCATTATTTGAGGCTTGGAATTTAAATCGCAGGGCATATTCAATATAAATATTATCAGTAGTGTTAATTATTATACCTGCTCCACTGCCTGTTGAATAAGATGGCCCATCAACGTACAAGTTCCATATTGGGAGATCGTCGTTAAATACTTGGTTTGTCAAAATCCCATAGGGGAATGTTTTTCTCCTTGCTTCCTCATACTTCTTAGATATCTTTTGTGTTCAGGAAGAGGAATCTGGTAGGTCGGTAATGGCTTCTTCTAGTAAAAGTTTCTCAGGAGCTTGACTGTAAATAAGTTCTTTCACTTTATTTTCTTCGGATTCTTGCTTGACTTGCTGATTTTGTTGCTCGGGAACCTCAGGGTAAGTGAATTCAGCTATGAAATCTGCTACTGCTTGGCCTTTTAGATAATCCCTTGGTTAATAGATAATATTATCCTCCCCTAATTCCATTGCCCAATACATTAATTTTCCATACTTCTCTGGCTTATGTAAAGCCTACCTTAGTGGCATATCGATGTACACTACTATCGCATGGGCTTGAAAATAAGGCTTCATGCGTCTAGACGCTTCAATCAACGCCAGTGCTAACTTTTCTAGGCGAGGGTACCTGATTTATGCTCCACAAAAAGCTTTACCGGTGTAGTAAATAGGCTTTTGAACTCTATTCTCCTCTTTGACCAAAGATGAGCTCATAGCTGATTAAAAAACAACTAAGTACAGGTAAAATTCCCCCCCCCCCCCCCCCAAAAAAAAAAAATTGATCAGGAAAGTAGTGAAGGTGACCCCCAATACTTTTTCAACTCCAGAAAAGCCTTCTCACATTCTTCGTTCCGTTCAAAACTCTTTTTGAATACTTTGAAAAATGGTAAGCACATATCTGTAGCTCGGGACACAAATCTGTTCAGAGCTACTATTCACTCGATTTTCCTTTGCACATCCTTCTTGCAAGTTGGGGACTGCATCTCAAGCAATGCCTTAATCTTATCTGTATTTGCTTTAATTCCCCTCTGATTTATAATATACCCGAGGAACATCCCTTCTTATACCCCAAAGAAGCATTTGATTGAGTTTAATCTCATCTGGTGCTTCTCAAGTTGATCAATCTGGCTGAGGTCAGCAATATGGTCGAACATTTTTTGCTCTTTGTAAGCATTTCATCCACGTACACTTCCATGTTTTTGCCTATTTGCTCCTGAAAGACCTTGTTCACCAGCCTTTGATATGTAGCACCTGCATTTTTCAAACGAAACGGCATAACATTATAACAGTAAGTTCCTTGGGGAGTAATGAAAGAAGTGCTCTCCCTATCTTCAGGCTTTATTTTAATCTGGTTATAAACAGAATAAGCATTCATAAAACTGAGTAACTCATGTCCTGAGGTAGCATCCACAAGCTGATTTATTTGAGGCAAAGGAAAGTGATCCTTTGGGCATACTTTGTTAAGATCTGTAAAGTCTACGCACATTCTCCACTTGTTATTTTTCTTCTTGACCATAACTACATTGGCCAACCAATCTGGATATCTCACCTCGTCAATGAAGGCATCTTTTTAAAGCTTTTCAACCTCCTCTTGTATGGCTTGGTTCTTTACGAGGCTGAATACTCTTCGTCTCTGCTTTATCGTCTTGACTTTTTTATTAACGTTGAGCTCATGGAAAAGGAAGCTAGGATCAATTCCTGGCATATCTTCGTGACTCTAGGAGAATACATGTTATCTCTGTCTAAGGAAGCTCACTAATTTCTATTTGAGAACAGGATCCAGCGTTATTCCAATTTGAGTGGTGAGCTCTGGTTTATCGTCATCTAACACAATGCTTTATGTTGCCTTTACAATCTGGCCCTTCAACAGCTCTGTTTCCTCCATTGGATCTAAGGTTTCAACCTCAGATTCTTCATTATATTCAGAGGTATCCACTTGGTAAGTGGGGGTTTTCCTCTTTATTTCATCCAGATCTTCTTGCCCGACAGATGAGTAGTAGCATTCTCAAGCTACTTTTTGGTCACCCTTCATAACTCCTATTCCAAAGATGGTTAGAAATTTCAAGCATTGATGAACAGTAGAGGGCACTGCCTCAAACTTCTTTATCCCAACTCTTCCCATAATTACATTATAAGCTTAATGGATATTTTTATCCATTACAAAGAAACGAATTTTCTTTATTCGGCTGGCTGGCCATGTGCTAATCATCACTTCCATCTTAATGGTTCCTAAAGGGAAGATTTTCTCACCTGTAAAATTTATTAGTGGTTGATGATAGGGCTCTAACTAGCTGAGCTTAAAGTCCAAGCTGCTAAAATAAGGATAGAACATGATATCTGTCGAGCTGCCATTCTCGACTAACACTTTAGAGACAATGATATCTTCCTTTTTGACTTTGATTACTAGAGGGTCATAGTGAGGGTATAGTACTCTCGATAGGTCATTTTTAGAAAATCCTATCACCATCTTATCTTTGTTAACCTTTTGTAGTCTGTCTTCCTCAACAAGATTAGTCATCTGTATGTACGAGCATGCTTGAATGTTGTTGAGGTAAGATTTTCATTCTGCTATATGATCTCCTCCTCCCGTATCTCCATATGTAATCATTTATCAATAAAAAGAACCAAAACTGAGTGTGAATACCTCATGTTTCGGTTGTTGGGAATTTTTGAGTAAGTCGAGATCATCATCCTAGTCATCTTCATGAGCCCTCTTATTCTCCTCTCTAGGTCTACAAGGAGATTTTGATATGTGTCGAGCTCTTTTATTATTCCGCCGATCAACAAACTGATTTAATTTTCCTCTTCGGATGAGAGTTTAAATCTCATTTTGAAGGGAAATGCAACGGTCTATCGCGTGACCACAGTCTCTATGGAACTCACAGTACTTAGTTTTATCCCTTTTGGTAGGGGAACTCCTTAACTTATCAGGCCAACGCACATCTTTGTTGTGTTTGATCTCCTCAAAGAAACGATGAATGCACATGGTTAGTGGAATGTAGCAGTTATACTTCTTGAGCCTTTCTATAATTCTTTTCTATTTTGACTCCTTGTGCTCCTTAGAATCTTTATGATCCTTCTTGTCATTTTTGCCTTTAGTTTTTACTCTCAAGCTCCGCTTGGCTGTCATTGCTTCTTCGGTATTTATGATTTTGGTTGCTTTGGCCATCAATTCTGCCATGGTCTTTGGAGGATCCTTAGCAAGTGTATAATCGATCTTCTTAGGATGTAATTCACTCGTAAGGGCTGTTATAACAGTTTTTCCCTCATAATCCACAACCTCTAGCTTCTCATTATTGAAACGAGTGATGTAGTCCTGGTGCTCTCTCCTTCCTTATGTCGTACACTGAGCAAATATGCTACTCTTTTTACAGGCTTGGATTCAAAACAAAAGTTTCTAATAAATAACTCGACCAACAGAAACTAGAAATCTATTCCCATAGAAGGCTATTGTACTAGATTTGGGAAGATCCAGTAATAGTTCCAAAGAATGCTCTACACCTCATTTCATCGGGAACTACATAAATATCGGCGGTTGCTTGGTATTGCTCTATATGGAGAACTGAGTCAATTTTTTTGTCATATTTGGGTGTAACCACTGGAGCTTTGAACTTTGCTGGAGTGGAGAAATCCACAATTACTTGTATGAAGGGAGATCCTTTTATAAAGCTTATCTGTAGTGGGTTTTTATCCTTTGCCATCTCTCCCATCCTGTCATCCAATCTCTGGATAAAACCTTTCCAAGCGTTGTTACCAGCATCAGACCTATGCGTTGCTACTCTGTTGTTCTCTGAACTTTCTTCTTGGGATTGTAGCTCGACCCGAGCAGTACGTCGGGCATCTGATCTAGACTGGACAGAGCCTTCCCTTCGATCAGATGGTCGTTAAGTGTTTCTCGACATTACCCTAGGAATATTAATGTTCCCTATGGGTCCCAAACGATCAAAGGTAGAAGCACGACTTAGCCTTTCTAAAGAACTTAACCTCTCTGGAGTGTAGGAGTGTGTATTGAAAGATTCTGACGCCCTTAATAGTGAATTTAACCCTGGATGATAGGAAGTATCCCCTATAGTCCTTGACTGACTTCGTTTGCCACCTCTTGGTGCAGGTGGTGGAATATTTCCACGGGCAGATAGAGCAGGTGCTCCTGCTTGAAGAGTTTGCACGAGTTGCATGATAGTGTCCTGCATAGCCTCTTGGCCTCTTGCAAGACTGACCAGAATTCCAGTTAATTCATTCGGTGCTGGTGGGGCAGAAGGGACAGGCAGAATTCCATCGTTCCTAAGACTTGATTCAGGAATATCAACCATTTAAGTGTTTTAATGAATGAGAACGATAAGAAATATGTTCCCATAGATGGCGCCAATCAGTTGATGCAAAAAACTAGATTGATCTAATTAATTGATTGCAGATAAATATAAGAAAAAGAGACAAAGAATTTTTAAAGTGGCTCAGCTAAAAAAGTAAAGCCTACGTCCACTGTTGTGTATTGCCCTGGGCTTGTTCAATTGCCTCTTTTCTCCTCTACTTGGATGTAGGGTTTACAATGTGTTTATAACCCCTTGAGGGTGTACAAGAGTCGGAATATTAAAGGATGGAATGCCTTTATAATATAGGCATTTACATTTGTATAATGTTAATAATGTATACAACTATTGGCGATTTACTGTCAATGTTGGTCGGGCTTCTTTAACCTGTTGGTCGGCATTCTTTCAGTTGGTCGGTGACTCGCCCTTACTGACTTAGATTAATGCCCAGATGGATAACACGTGTTCGTACATGAATGGTCCACGTAGACGGATAATTTTTGGTATCAACATATTGTATATTATATTAGTCATATTTATTGTATATTTTTGTTTAAATCATTTTTAAAGAAGTTTAAATTATGCGGATTATATACTATAAAGCGCGAATACAGACACAGGTGTCGTGTCCGACATGACACGAACACGTTGACCTGACAATTTTAAAGAAAAATGGACACGGCATGTAGGGGACACGGATACACATAAATATATTTTTAATACTATTGCATATATACTTCGATCTATTTACACTAAAAAAGTCGTAGTCAAATTAATTATCTAATCATCTAAACTAACATGGCCAAATATATTATAAAAATATTTAAACCATAAGTTAATAGTGTTATATCTACATAAATATTGTATCACAACTAACTCCATTGAAAGCAAAGTAAGAAGTAACAATCAATACACAAAGAACCCACTCAAAATAAAACTATTAATCATTTCAATGGGCTAAGTAAGTGCTTCAATGCTCCTCATTTATCATCATCTCAGGCTAGACCTAAAACTCCATCATCACTACTATAAGTGTCCGATAAGTATTTACGGAGTGTCACATAAGTGTTCGACTTTTTTAAATTGCCAAATCAGTTCAACACAACACGTGGCGTGTCGAACACTTGTCAGAGGAGTATTGTAAGTGTGTCGTGTAGGTGAAAGCGTCTGACACAGGTACGCTGCCTCTGACAAAGTGTTAGTGCTTCATAGATGACATATCCTTTTGTTTTTGTGTTAGTATTGCTAATTGATGGTTTCAAGTGTTTACAAATGTAAAGCGTTATAAATTATTAACTCGGTTATCTAACTCAATTGTTTTAAATGATCTCTCATTAAGATTTTTTGAAAAACAATTATATAAAATTTATTACTTTTAAATGCGCTCGGGCATTGCGCGGGTTGACACCTAATTATTATTACAAAACAGAAGACAAACGTTAATTTTGGCCTAATTTCAGCCTATCCGCGTGGGCTCTCACTGTCTTTTTTTCCTTCACCTAATTAATTATCCTACTCACACAAATGTCCATATTCAATCCATTCACTATGAACTATTCACATTCCTGCATCTTTTAAGAGACTTGTGTGTCCCTTCATGTAATACCCCGTAATTTTAATGACTTTTAAAATGGGTTATATTTTAAATTAATGGATCAATTAGATTTTATTATAAATTAATTCATTTGGGTTTTATCTGAATTGTGGATATTAAAATGAATGATTCTGAATATTACTTAAAGATATTTAGGTAATATATGAATGTGATGTTCTTGATATGGCTGTGAGTTATCAATTCAGTAATTTGTATTTTTTAGTGTGATGCGGTATGGGACGTGTCAGGACAATTTGTGACATTAAATAAGAAACTTATTTTTATATCGACCTTATAGTCATTTCGACTGCGTTGTTACGTCCGGAAGGGTTAAAATAGTCAGAAAAGAATATTTGGATGTTGGTTTTGGGTCTCGGGTCATTTGGAAATGAAAAGACAACCCAAAAGGGCATTTTGGTTATTTTTACAAGGGGGATGAATAGTGATTTTAGATTTTGTCCTATTATAAATATTTGGAGATTAGTTGTACGTGGGTTCATTAATCTCTTTTACACAAAAATTGAGAGGTCATCTTTTGAGAGAAAGTGAAAGGTTGCTTGGGAAGAGAGAAGCTTGCTTGGAAAGGAGAAGAACCAAAGACCAAAGATCACCACCACCAACCACCACCGGAGAAGGGGAGAACCACTAGTGATACACTACACCAAAGGATCAGATCTTCATTAGAGACAAGTGTTTGATAATTGCAATCTAAGTTTGTATATTGTCCATGTTAGAATAGTTATAAAAAGATGAGATTTTTCATGTTTGGAAGATGAAAAGATAAAGTTGTTAATGGATTTCTGGATAATGGAGATATATAGGAATCAAACTCATGTTGTAGGTAGATAGTAATCCACGAAATAATCACAAATCTGTTGAGGAAATTCTGAGAATCAATGGCGTGTTCTTGAAGATATCATGTTTATAATTTTTTGAAAAAATAGGAAGAATATATGCTTTTAATTCAAACTCTTGATGATTCTAGGATGTTTAGATCATTAGAAATCATTAACATATGTTGATATATCATGTAGTAAGGAATATAAGTCATTTGGGTAGTTAATATGAAGGTTTGAATGATAAAAAATGATGAAACCCGTCGGGTTGTTATCTGGGCTATCGATCGATCGACCCCCTGCCTTCGATCGATCGACCTCCCCAGAATTGTTAAAGTTATTTCTTTTTAATGTTGGTTCTTATCCCAAACCTTTTGTAGATCTTTGGTGATTATTAATTGGATATGATGGGACTTAGAGAAGACCAGTAAGCCCTAGTTAAGAATTGAATTAATTTGATTGGGATTTAATTGATTAGAATTATGATAATTAAATTGAAAGAAATTTTGGTTGCTAGATTCATATGTTGGATTCTAATTTGTATGCATGAGGATTAAGGATAGGTCCAGTAGGGGACATTTTATATAACACATGGGTAGCCTTAGAGTTACAATTTGAAAATCAAGGTGTGAGTTTAACCTCATTATTGATTGCGCAAGGACTGAGTGTAGTACAAGAACTTTGTGGTATGGCTCCTGGATAGAGATGGGAGTTCAGACCACATTTGGTTGAAAGAGGGGATGAGGTTATCCCGATTGCGTATTTGAAGTTGACGGACCTCCTCGATCGACAAAGTTAAGTAGTAGTGTATTGGAGGGGTTCCTTGTTTGGATTTCGCTTTGCGAGACGCTCCGCACATGAACTTTAACGACGTCGGGAGTGGAGAGATGTTATAGGATGCGAGGATGTTGATTTTTTTTTATAAGTCATATAGTGGGAATGAAACACTATAGACTATGAGACATGTGATGATGGTATTCAATCCTAGTTGATAGATGATGTGTTTATAAGAGATTTGAAACTATCAGTTTTAACCCTAATTAAGGGAGAGTTTAATTCGTGGTGATTTGGGAGATACGATGATATGGACCAGTAGGATATTAGTGATGTCTTAGTGAATAAATGTATTGAGGAAAACCTATTTGAACCTTGAGTAATGAGTGAGGCTCGGGGATAATTAAATTAAAGAAGTAAAGTTATAATATTTAATACGTAGGATTTAATAGATATGATGATACGTATGGGAAGTATCTTAGGGTAGTGTGATTACCTTGCTGATATTTTATTATAGGTAGGTGATAATGCCTATTTGATTGATTGATAATTTATGTGTATGACAGACCTAGCTTACTTGCTACCGATGGGGCGGTTTGCGCGTGAGGGCAGTCATATCCTGATGAATCCATGGGATCTTTGATTTATCGCTCAAGAACATAGGTCTATGAAAGACTTATCGGGGAGTTGATAAGTTCGCTAACTGTGGGAACGTAGGTATGTGCGTGACGCATGGATACGAGGACTATGTTCGCCTCTAATTTATGTGTTGATGTTTGTGGTCCGAGGAATCCTTATCGAACCTTTAGTCCCCTATTCAGCGACCGACGATATTGGGACATGATAGCAGAGTAATGTATGCACCGCAGCTGTGACTTGGGGTGCCGTATTATATATGTATATATATATAATGAATTAAATGAATGAATGTATATATGGTGGGTATAACAATCTACTATGTGATAATTGTAGATAACGGTGAATTGAGATAAAGAATTAAAATAAGTTAATGAATATTTATTGAAGAGCTTAATTCATATTAATGAGAAACGATTCATATAAAGGAGAAACATATAAGAATGATTATATTACGTATGGTATGGGACATACGGGGCTATGATATGGGATGGAATCATATTATGGAAATTTGTGAAGAGGAACCATTAACTAGAAGGTTAATAGGAAGCGTTAAGTGTGCACTCTAACTGAGAGGTGAGAATATCAAGTGAGAGTCTGGATACTAACATGTACATAATAAATTATTTTTTGCACTTGTTAAATACTTGTTGTTTTCAAAATCATTTTCACATCGGGCTCTGACCCGTTTCCTTGCATATTCTATTTTCTATTGTATCTTCTATATCAGGTGTCCAGCAGCAGGGACACCAACCTTAGTGGATTATGACGAGCTATGGAGCTATGGAGTATTGCTTAGACGCCTATCTTCATTTGATTCACAGTATTCTTTTAGTTAGCGCATGTCGCCTAAAGGAATTCAGTTATCTCTTTCTATCTGAGTCAAATACTATTGTATTCGTGTCATTTTTAATACATCTATTATTGTTGGGATTACTGTATGGGATAATTCTTTGGGAATGTTTATTCCAACTACATTTAAGTTCTTTTGTGTTATCTGTTTAGTTATTAGTGTTGTAGAATAATATGTGTAGTGTTATTCTTAAAATAAGAATGGTTTTTGTTGAAATTAAAATTTGGAAAGTTTTTAACACCAGCTTAATTGGGTATTGGGTGAGTTGTAAATGTTTTCGACAGTGATGCTAAGAATGAGCCAACTGTATATTTTGTTTTAATTTGGTATGGGACTGGCCACCCGGTATTTAATTAGGCGGGGTGTAACACTTCATTACTACCACTTCCATAAGTCTTTCATCTCACTCTATCATTTCTCACATCTTAAAATCCCTCGCTCTCGAATTATAAGGCTTCAACACCTACTCTCGATTCCCTCGATGCTAGCATCAACGTCGTAGATATCAATCGTGAGTGAATAGTCTCCAAGTCATATGTTCCTCTTGTGATAATAATCCTGTTTAAATACATTAGATATTATTTAGTTGATCAACTCAATTCTCTACAATGCGTTTGATAAAATGTTTGAATGGTTATGTAGTTGTACATACAAGTATATGGCTTCTTTGGGATTTTTTTCTTTTTTTTTTCTTTCACTCAACACCAAATCTGTATGCACAAAGATTGGTGTCCAAACTCCAAACTAGAATTTATGGAAGTTTGAACCTATTATGATTTTGCTTTATGTGTATTATAAGAAGTTTTTCTGCAGGTTGCTTTGCTAATCTCGTTTATTAAAACAATAGAGTCCGAATTTATAATAAATTTCAGTTAGATCTATTAATGAGGATTCATGATTTAGTCGTGTATTTTATCTTTCCCTCCTCGTGGCATGAACCACATTTTGTTACAATATTATTTTTATTGTTTGTACTTTGTTGTTGTTAAAATGAGATGTGGAAGAAGGTATGGATTTGATTTAAATTTATCTAAATACACAACAATTATTACAAGTTAAATTTCATTCTTCATCATATGGATTGTATAGATAAATTTAACGGGCCCATTTCATACCTTTATACCAAAAACAAAGAAAACTATCGGTCCATTCTAGATTTGTAGAGTTAGAAAATTGATCAATGATTTATTCAAATTCTTTTATTCCCTTTATTTGTTGAATTTGGAAATATACAGATTCTATTTGGTTATACTAATTATGAAGAAAAAAATGTTGGCTAATAGTCTTTAATCATATATCAATTGTAACAAGGTTTTAGATTTTTATTAAAAAACACTACCAACACATATTATTTAGTAAGAATGTTTCATTTTCTGAACTGATATTTATATTTGAAAGTTAATAAATTTTATACTGCTTCAATACCAATCATGTCAAGTAAAGAAAATTTATTCCTTGAGAATTGTGTGAGTGTTCAATTTTTAGCTTTTGAAGATATCGTAATTACTAAATTATAAGGGAATCATTCAATATAACTTACTTAAGAGTTAATTGTGATTCATTTTAGCTTGGATAAGAGAATGGTTAATGTGTAACAACCACATTCATATTTAATTTTATTACCATAATATTATTGTTTTTATAAATATAACCGATGTAGTACATATAAATTACTATTATTAATTACAATTTGTTTTCTTGATGCTTTTTATATATTTTGAGTTGTCTATGAAGATGGTAATTCTTAATTTGGACAGTCTATTAAGTTATTCACAAAAAGCATTTTATATAAAAATTATACATATTGGCTTTGGTTGTTTAAAGCTAACACCATTTGAATTTATAAATAGTTGGAAAACTATAATTGCAAATCCGTTCTTGATTGTAGGGAAAATCCACATATAACAACTTCGTTGCTCCATTAAACATGATATAGGGTTCCCATGCCTTATGCTTTCTTCATTTTTTTAATACAATTATTATTTATCTAAAAGAAGATAATTTGTTTGTGGGAATTACAATATTATATAACGCTACAAGTTGTTATTTCTTATTCATTATTACAACAAAGGCAAGAATATAGATGGCAAAAAGTAAACAATTTACGTGCAAAATAACTATCACAGTCGCCTAGCTCTTGCATTGAACGGGTTTACACCTAGTGTATTAAATGATGCATTTCCAATATAATATCCTACTTGCCTCTGATTTTATATATTCTCATTTTCTTTGCTCTCCCTCTTAAACCGTTTACACTCTTCCTTTTCTTTTACTGCACATTTACTACAGTGAGCTTTTTCATTTCATTTCCTTCTTACCCGCTCTCTTTTCTCTATTATCTAGTTTCCTCTCTCTCTCTCTCTCTCTCTCTCTCTTTGTAAAATATAATAAGAGAAGTCTAGGTAGCTTATATAAATATCTCTAAACTCCAACTGTTCTTTCATCCATTAGAAATTCTTTTATGTTCATGCTCAAATGTAACAAGGTCATTTTTTTCCCGTTCTCCCAATTTATCACATCTCTCTTATGTATTTTATTTATCTCACACTTTTTGGATATTTTTTTTGGTTTATTACTGCCTAAATGTTTAGACCATTTATTTCCTATACATGTGGGTGTATGAACATGTACTTATAGTGTCATCCCCAAATAAAGTCAATGGAATTCTCTTTTCTCTATCTTTGAACGAAATAAAGTGGGAAGGGGAGGACGTAAAGAAATGGAATTTATAAAAAATAACATTTTAAAATAATTTGTAATTCAATTATCTCATTTTATTTATTTTTTGAATGAATTGATTACATAGAGAAGACTGATATTTATAAATACAAGGAGAGCACAACTAACTAAAAAATTTATAGCTAACTGATCAAACAAACTATCTTTTAACTTTCTAACTACTTAACTGCCTAACTGATACTTTGTGAGCCCCCTTCTAACTGATGGGGAAGGAGGTCACCATGAGTTTGGATGTTAAGAACTCAACGCGATGAGAGGGCATTGCTTTAGTGAAAATGTCAACTAGTTGTTCAAGTGTGGGAACATGATTAATAATGACCTTTTTGTCAAGGACTTGCTCTCTAATGTAATGATAATCAACCTCAATGTGTTTGGTTCTTGAATGGAATATAAGATTGGAAGCTAGTGCAATAGCCGATAGATTGTCACACCATAATATTGGTTGTTGAGGAGTAGCAATGTGAAGATCATGAAGTAACATTTTGAACCAAGATAGTTCAGCAGTAGCTTGTGCAAGAGCTCTATACTCAGCTTCTGTAGATGATCTGACCATAATTGTTTATTTCTTTGCAGACCATGAAATGTGGTTTGAACTAAGAAATATACAATAATATGTAGTGGATATTCTATTAAGAGCATCACCAGCCCAATCTGAGTCATAAAAATCATGTAGTTTAAAAGAGCTAGGAGTGAAGTTGAGATAGTGAGCAATTGTGCCTTTAAGGTATATGAGAATTCTTTTAAGGCTACAAAAATCTGCAATTATGGGATGTTGCATATGCTGGCATTCTCTATTGACTGAAAAGGACATATCTGGTCTAGCGATGGTTAAGTATTGCAAAGATCCTACCAAACTTCTATAAAGAGAAGGTTGATCAAAAGTAAAATATGTTTGAGGGGTGTTAGAAGATTTGGTAGGTAGAGAAGAAGAGGCTGGTTTGTAGATTGTCATGCCTGCTTTGGTGAGAATATCAAGAGCATAATGTTGTTGGGATAGGGAGTATCCAGTAGAGGTATGAGTAACAAAAATACCCAAAACATAAGTGACATTCCCCAATTATTTCCCAGAGAAGTGAGTATGCATTTGGAAAATCAGAGATTGAATGTGTTGTGGACTATTTCCTATTAAAAGGATGTCATCCTCATAGACTAGAAGAATGGTGATGGTATCATCAGTTTTCTGAATAAAAAGAGAATTATTATAATGGCTAGATTTGAATCCATTGGCTATAAGAAATGAGGAAAAAGTGGAGTACCAAGTTGTAGGAGCATGTTTGAGACCATACAGGGCTTTTAGTAGTTTGCAAACATGTGTAGGATTAGATGTGTCAATGAACCCTGGAGGTGGATCAAGAAAAACATATTCTTCAAGTTTTCCATGGAGAAATGCATTACATATATCCATTTGCTTGATGGGCCAATTGAAATGAAGAACCGTACTTAATACAATTATGATTGTAGGTTCTTTGGCAACAAGGCTAAAAGTTTCTTAAAAATCCATTCCTTCTTCTAGTAAGTATCCTTTTTCCACTAGTCTGGATTAATAATTTGCTATAGAACCATCAGAATTTCTTTTGATTTTAAAAATCCATTTGCAGCCAATGGACATCTTCCTTGGGGGTAATGAAATAAGAGTCCATGTTTGTTGCTGGAGAGCTTAGTATTCTTCCTGCATTGCTTTGTGCCAGTGAGAAGATTGCAAAGCAGCTTTTACAAATGGAGGTTCAGATTGGGATAAGTCTAATTTGGAAGTGACACTGGATAGACAAGTGGGTATTTTGGGTTTTACAATACCAACTTTGGATCTAGTAATCATATGATGGTAATTTTGGTGATGAGTGATGGGAGTGGGAGAAGGAGAGGTAAGCATATGATTGTAATATGGAGAAGATGATATGGGAGGTTGTACTGTATGAATAGGAATATGAGAGGGAGAAGGAGAAGATGAAAAATGGGGATGAACATCTAAAAAAAATATCAGTGGAAGGGGGAGAATAGGATAAGTGAGTTTGTAATTCATGAGTAGAAGAAATATAATTTGACATTATGGTGTTGGGATTGGGAGAAGTGACCACTGAGTTAGTATTAATAGAAGGGGAGGGTGACCAAAAGAAAATTTTGATGAGATGACAAAAAGATATCTGTGGGAGGAGAAAAATTATTGGTGATATTATGATATGGAAATATAGTCTCATCAAAGACTACATGTATTGACAAATAGATTTTCCCTATGGTGAGATCCAAACATCCGTATCCTTTTTATAGTAGGATGATATCCAGTAAAAATACAAGGAATATATCTTGGTTCAAGTTTGTGACGAGTGTATGGTCTAAGCCACGAGAAACATCTACACCCAAAGACTTTCATGAATAAGAAATCAAGAGATTTTTGAAATAATTTTTCGAATGGTGTTTGATAATTCAATTTAGAACTAGGTAGTCTATTAATGAGAAAAATAGAAGTAGAAATGGCATCAAACCAATAATTCAAAGGGACTCTGACTTGATGAATTATTGTGATGGCAGTCTCTACAACATGTCTATGTTTCCTTTTAACAACCCCATTTTGGGATAGGGTATGTGGACAAGGCAATTGATTAATGATGCCATGAGTTTGTAGAAATTATTCAAAAACTTTTCTAATGAACTCACCACCACCATTTATTCGAAATATTTTCAAAGAAATAGAGAATTGATTTTCAACGTAAGCTTTGAATTCAAGAAAATTTTCAAATACCTCAGCTTTGTACTGTAAACGTTATGTCCAAGTAAATATACTATAGTCACCTACAAACAAAACATAGTATTTAATCTTGGAATTAGAATGAGGGAATGGACCCCAAACATCACGACGCATTAAAGACAAGGGAGAATTCACAGAAGAATTGGACAAATATAAAGAAACCTTGTGTCTTTTAGCAACTACACAATATGTACACAGGGATTTATTCTTAGCCTTGACAACTGGAAGTTGAAATTTGTTTACAATGTGAGAAAATTTCGACTGAGATGGATGACTCAATCTTTTATGCCAAAGATCATCAGTGATCTGTGTTGCGAAACAAACTTTGTTTGATGATTTTAAGGGAACTGATGGAGTGCATACAATAAGTTGATATAGACCTTGTGAGTGTTTATCTTGACACAAAACTTCATAAGTGATTTTATCCTGAACCATAAAAGATTTAGAATCAAAAGTTACAGTACAATTGTTATCGAAAGTATGTTTATGAACTGAAACAAGATTTGAGTGAATTTGATATTATGGAGTTTGAGAGAAGAGTGGGGAGTAGAGAGAATACCATCATCAGTGTTGTGAATTGGAAGCATATTTCCATTTCCAACAATTACTTGATTGTTACCTTGATAATGACGCTGGGAAATAACGCTTTGCGTGTGTGTGTGTGTATATATATAGCATATTTTTTTTTGCTTTAGTAAAAGATTTGGGCATATTTTTTGGATTTGTTCAAGTGAAGTGGGAAAAGAGGAGGGTATGAGGGATTGTTTGGTGGTGATAATGAAAGAATATGAATGTGTGGGCTTATGGGGTATCAAGTGAGAAAGTGATTTGGTTTGGCAGCATGTACACATTGTGTAGAAACAAAGTATGATTTCTTCTTCTTCATTAATTTCTTTAATTATTATTTTCATGTGTTAGATGTAAACACTAATAGTAAACTTTGAAAGTGTGATATTGAACTTTTTTTTTCTTTAAATTGTGTTACTTTTTTTACTAAAACATTGATTTACTGCCATCTTAATTTATTTCCTAAATTTTTGTTTGTTTAATGATGTATGTGAGTAACATTTTAAGAGCTAAAAGGTGTATACTGAAAAACAACATATAAAAATATAACTAATTTTTTTATGGTTACAAAAGGCATTTATGTTATTGTTTGAATTGTTTTTAGTTTTGAAATCAAATTCGATGAGATGGAGATTTTTAACCTCACTCTTATCCAACCTTATGCTTCAAGGGATATTTAAAAACAATTATTTTTTATGACAGTAGTACTATGTTCAAATTGTTATTTATTTAGAATGATCAGATCATTTGCATTAGTCTTTAATTTATACATTGTTTCGGATTGTTGAATACAATTGCAATTTAATACTCAACCATGATAATATTATATAATATAACCGTTTGCACATCGCGCAGGAGTGCATACCAGTATATTATTTATATTTCTAAAAGGGTGTTGTTATTTACACCTCACTTTTCCTTCTACAACCCCGTTTTTTATTGAGCCCACACTAACGGGCTGCAAATCACTTCACCAAATCTATATGAGGGGGTATAAAAAAATTAGAACCAAAGTTCTTACTAAATACATCTCATACTTCTTTTTTCATATAGAGATAAACCCAGAAAATCGACATATCATTCACCCCCCACCAAAAAAACTCAATCAACCCCAATCGATTCCTCTTTGTTGAACCGTCGACGTCCCATCTTTCAAATGGGAATGATAATGAAGAATAAAATGATTTAAAAGGAGTGTGTTCCTATATTGATTTTAAAAAAAATATTTTTTTCACTCTGACTATTCGTTTGTCCTTTTTATACTTATTTGAAAGCTGGTCATTTCTATTTCCATCCTAATCGAAGCAAATCAGTTTGTTTCATGTATTCTCTTCTAATCATCTTCCAAAAAGAGTCCTAAAAGAATGGGGGGTCTGTAGAAATCTCAATAGCAAGTTGTTGACAGAAAAGTGGGGTTGAAAAAAAATCACCCTTTTAAAACTCAAGACTAAGGGTGGCAACAGGTTGTGACAACCTGACTATTCTAATATCGGGTGGCCAATCATCTACTAAAATAAAATAGAATTCTCAGTATGGTTCATTCTCAGTATCACTGTCACAATCACAATATAATATAAATAATATGAATAAAATCATACAATTAAAAATGAATGAATAATCCTCATGCATCAATAGATAAAAAAGTGAACCGATAAACCATCAATCACCAAATATAACATCCACAGTAATTGACTAAATAAATCACCAAATAAAAAATCGAGAGAAACTGACTAAATAAACTGAGTACTTAAATATAAATGTCTGACAGTAATATAAAAGCCTATCCATCTACGGGAAACACGCGCCCAAAGCTGAAGCTGAAATGACTGGTCGTATCAAGACAAAATAGACGGTGGCATCTAAAAAAAGATGTATCTTTCACAGTTACTGCACGATAAGAATGAATCCATCCATGCGGTCCCGGCTACTGCTGCTGCACACTTAGGATTGTAAAAGAAAAACAAGGCAAAGTCGTAAAGTATAAAATATTTTGCAAGTAGATAATTGTTTTAAATTGGTTAAAACAATAGTGTATTAGTTTCATAATTAACCGGTCGCACTCACTTTAGATAAACCTCACCTCTCAACTATAGTGCGTACCTAATGTGTTCATTTACTATCCTAATTAAACCACCCGGTCTAAGTAGGAAATATGACCGCTCTCTAAACTCAATCCCACTAGTACTCACTATTAGATAAGTATAACTACTTTCTCTAGGTATATGTTCATAAATAATATTGTAGTGACACACTTGCTATAAATAAATAATCACGTAATAAACACAACATAGCTATGCTCGTGAAATAAATTGAGACTTCTACTATATCATACAAACATACATATATATCACTCTCTATATATGTATAACTGCATCCCCAGAGATAAGACCTCGCTGATGCATCCCTAGTGTGCTATACTGCTCCAGACATCACACCTCACACCGAGTCATCGGGTTTAAATCTCACCACCGATCCCAAACAAAAACACATACAACGGAGGCGGTCATAGACATACATTTGAGGGTCGCAACCATACCACATCGTGCCCAACTGGACTTGAAACTAACGCATATCCTCACACACAGATAGTGACCATGCAACAGTATTGTGACCTAGGGAATCAACCCAACACTCGTTGTTCAACGTTGGAGTGGACTGTCCAGTACGCGCAACCTCCAACAATAGCACTCATGGTATGTTCAATAAAACAAATAGCACACACACACACACACACACACACACACACACACACATATATATATATACACAATGATTGTGTGTCAGACAAAGCGTATGTTCCTAAGGTGCGCATGGAACTTTCTCACCATCACACGTGTCCCTCCCGCGCGTGATCATCACCGATCACCTAAATTAATCATATCAAGACAAATTTAAGGATTTTAAATCTTAAAGTTAGAAAATAAAGTATGAATAACAAAGCTTGAAAAACTAATTTTAATTTACATGGTTGACAATAAATCCCCCACTATGAACCAAAATTACTAAAGAATTTAAGGCTTAAAAACAATTACAAAGGTTAAAACACTTAGAGGCAAACAATCGACCATGTAAATTGAAACTTTTCATGAAAGATAAAAACTTCAATTTCAATTATTGAAGTACCCACATATATTGAAATACATACAAGGACTAGATTTTTAGTGTGCGCAATGCGCACATGTAGTATAATATTTGTATTATTACACACACACACACACACACACACATACACACACACACGCATGATGATCATATAAGCCGTTATATAAAAAATATATACACACACATGATGTTGATGTGAGTACTAGACATTAGATATAACTTCAAAATCTATATCATGGTATGTATCACCCAATATATGATATCATTTTATATCTTATATGTATATATTTTTATATTTTATTTTTAAAACTAAGAGGTGCCATAAAATTAGTTTTTAAAATGCCATTAATCCAACAAAAAAAAAAACGACATGCCTTGTATAGGAATCATGTTCTAGATAATGGTAGAGAACAAAATCTAACCTTAAAGTGAGAGAAACCTTAAACAGTGGAAATAAAATAAATATATTGTAACTAATTGCAATCAGCACAACACCTGATATTATTTATTTTCAAGTCACAATATAAAGGTACATGACTCGCTATTTACCAATAGTGTCGAATTCTGGAAATAAAGATCTTTGTGGGGGAGATAGTGATGATGAGAAGTAAGAAAATAAATGGTTTTCGGAAGTAGAAAAGAAAATACATAAAATTTATGGATATGGGAATTGATAAAAATGACAGATGAAGAATTTTTTAAACTCATGTTTGCTGTGTTTAATTGAACAAAAATCAACTGTGATGATCTAAATTTACTTTAATTACTATTCATGTCACAAAGGTTAGAAAGAGAGATAAAAATACTAATTTATTTTTGCAGATTTAAGAAAGATTTAACATTATGAAGTATAAGTTGTAAGGAATAAAAATAGTTGGAGCACACCGGGACTTATTTGTTTTCACTCCGAATAAAACCAAACCAAAATTCTTGAATTAAATATTATGGTAGATGTAATGAATTGTTGGACACTTGTCAAGTTCATACATGTTGCAAACTTGTCAAACTCTCTTGAAAATAGAGCATTATATAGCTAATTCTAATATTCAACCCCGCGAGATGTGCGGGTAGTTTTAAATTAAGAGATGGAAAAATATTTGAATAAAAAATTATTTAAGAATTATAAGTATTGAGGTAAAAAGAAGAATTCAAGGAAAATATGGATGATATGCAAGCAATATAATAAAGTGAACAACTGACATAAGTGATTTGATCGTGATGTGACCTATGTAGAGGGGGCAAAGGAAGAGGGGCGTCATTTATTGCTTGAGAGACAATGTTACAGCATACAATTGTTCAATCCAACTTCCCATGGCTTTATATAGGAGCTATACAACGGAAACCCTATAGTTCCAAACTCGTCAATAGAGGAAGCATTTATCTTAGTTGTGCACGTGGTTGGCCCTCAAGTGGGCTGCATTCTCCATATTTCCTATTCTTTAGGCAAGTGGGTTTCGAACATGTTTTAGTAGCGGAACAACCTTGTGACTTCATAGGTACAATACGTCACGTGGGCGACTTAACATTTGTGTCGAATGCCCTTATTCACCGTGCGTTCACTCACCAAATGAGGACTGCACAATTCCCTTTCAATAATCAAATTGGTCCGTTCAACGATGATAGGTTCGAGCACTAATGGGCATTCGTCCAGCCATACTGGAATTTTTCTCATAAGGAAAATAATGGAGGGGAAATAGTCGTTTATCTCGATTAAAAATATTATTTCAAAGTGGGTTCATTATTCACAACCTTAATAAATTGGTTCCTCGCTATTGTAGAAGCATTAGTGGTTAAAACTATTACATATGATGTAATATAACTACTAGACATGATTTGCATACGAAGAAAGCTTGTATATTTATGAGAAAATTCAAGAACATTTATGAAATTACAAAGGAAATAGAGAGAAAGTTACTTGCATTGTGCTTGAAAAACAACTAATTTTAATGAATATTGTTTTATTAGTAACTAATTTTTAGGAATACTTCAAAGTAACAAAATAATACAGAAGAGAAAAACTAAACTAATTGATGATAATTGATTCTTTTTACAAATGATGCTCTTGCTTTACTATAGGGGTTGTCTACAACAAATCAAATCGATTCGGAGGGGGTTTGTATCGATTCGGGTCTCAAAACTTGGTTAACAAGAAAAAGTCAACACTTAGGTCCAAAGTCACGATCAAATCGATTCGAATGGGGTATGAATCGATGCTAAGATATGTCAGTTGAATTCCTTTTCCCTTTGACCTAATTTTTGCATTATCGGACGCGAATCCTTGTATATTCTTCGTTTGTTGTCAAAATGATTAACCATTTGAAGCCACATAATCGGTGTGAAGTGCATAATCGACCTAATGTGCAAAGTGCCTGATATGTTATCGGAGACATCATGACCTACACTGATTACTCTCCCCGGAATGTCTCTACCGATTCAGTCTGGAGTTCTCCTCTGTCTTGGATTGATCCTCATACGCAGGTAACAAAGGCAACCCCCAAACCTATGATAAAATATATAATTTATTACAAGATTAAATCTCCTTTGTGAGCACCGAATACATCATTTGAGTATTGTAATGAATAGATATAAGTGGTTTTAATTACAATAATGTGGTTTTAAGTTTCATCTTTTATAATATCTTGCTCTGTTATATAACTACCATTATTAAAATAATCTATTGTTTATTTTTATATGTTATTTTTCTTTTTAGCAAAAACACAGTATTGATGGTTCCATTGTTTTTTTCTGGATAGTCCCCTATTATGCTTCGGTTAATTATTTTATCTTGGGCAGTGGCTTTTAAATGGAAGATCGGGGAGCTATGTACCTTCATGGACAATTATAAATTTATGCAGTAATTTGAGATAATCATTAGGTTGTTCCTGGATTGTGATTGTTATTCTTTTTAACCTCCCATGACAATGGAGGAGCTTGACGAGTTGATGTGTGAACTTGATGTTTTACAAGCCTATGAACAAAGTGTTTTTTGGGTGATACATGGGTTTTTTAGGAAAATTTCATTTTGATTTCTAACATGACCGGATTTTGATTTCATTTTTGTTTCTCATAACTTCAGTGCTCATGCTTTCTAACATTTTTTTGGTCATTTCCTTACTTCTGTCTATGTTGTGTCTTTTATTTTTAGAAAATTTTGAGTAATCTATTTCAGCAGTGATTCTAGTTTTTCAAGCTTTTAATATTTTTTAGACCATTCATTATAATGTCTTAATATTTTTAAGCAGAAAATCTGGTGTCCTTCACAACGGTTAAGTATTTTGTTAGGTGTGCAATGTGATTAGTTAATTTTATATTTATGTGGAGGTTAGTTTACGTCAAAATGTGTAACTTTGATAAGTTATTAGAGTTACACCATTTTAGTAGAGTTCTTTACACCAGTCAATTATCAGTTATGGACTTTGTGGATACCCGGAATTTAGTGCTATAAGCCTGGACCAGTAGCCCAGCCCAAGCGGCCCAAAGTCCAGGCCCCTCACCTTTTGTATGGATCCGATTTTCCCACGATCCCATGAAGGGAAGTTATAGGGAAGATGGC
Organism: Sambucus nigra; assembly: GCA_949130495.1. Lineage (NCBI taxonomy): Eukaryota > Viridiplantae > Streptophyta > Magnoliopsida > Dipsacales > Adoxaceae > Sambucus > Sambucus nigra. The sequence continues at coordinate 211,169,198 of OX422213.1, read as the reverse complement.
TAATATGGAGGAATCCATCATCTCCATTAACTAACCGACACATATATAAATTAAACCCTAGGTCCGGGGCAAAGGACAAGTTGTATTCTCTGTACTTATTCTTCAGAATATACAGAAACAATACTCACTGCACCACCGTGGACGTAGGCACATCTTTGCTGAACCACGTACACCTGTTGTTGTGTGATTGGCGTTTTATTTGTTATTTCTTGGTCATTACCTCTTTCATATTTATTTGTGTTGCACAATAATTGTCACCACAATTGGCGCCGTCTGTGGGAAGCGTTCATCTTTCCCCAAGAAGAGCCCACGCAAAGAAAAGAATCTAAGATGTCTGGTCACAGCAGCAACGCTCCTCAAGCAGGAGATATTCAAGAGCCACCTGCTCCTCGCAGGATTAGGTCTGAGGTTCGACGTTCAGATCGTGAGACTCGCTTGGAAAGGCCATCCTCAGAAGAAAGTCAAGGACCAACAAGGTCCACGCAGATATCCATATTGATTGATGCATACGAGGCAAGGCTCCACGAGCAGAGGGAGTCTTCGCGCAGATACGAGGCTGAGAATGCTCGCTTGAAAAGCAGACTGGAAAGACTGGAGAAGGAACTACGTCCCGATACCAGGAGACGCCTCTATCGCACTCCTAGATCTCAGGCGAGCAAATCTCGCAGCCGAGGAAGGAGCCCTAGGCGGGAATATCAAAGGGTTGAAGGTGGCAACTCAGACGACGACCTCCGCGAGCAACTAAGAAGAGATCGCCGCTACCAGAGCCCTGCTCGCAGCAACGAAAACATACGGAACCTGGTCCGCAGAGAAATGGACCAACATCCAGCTCACCGCGGTACCAGGTCGACTAGAGAACTCGCCAGGAGAGCTCTCAAGACCCAGATGAAGTCACCCTTCACGAAGGAAATTGAAGAAGAAGAGGCTCCCAAGAAATTTGCCATTCCAAGGTTCAAGATTTACCACGGGAACACTGATCCCATTGATCATGTCAGGCAGTACCGGCAGGCCATGACCCTCTGGAATCACTGGGATGCACTGATGTGCCGTATTTTCCCCTCGAGCCTCCATGACGTGGCTCATAAATGGTTCGAAAAACTCCCTCACCGATCCATCAGAAATTTCAAATCCCTGGCCGAGCTCTTTACGACCCGGTTCATCACCAGCAGCTCCCATCCCAAAAGGATGGATGCTCTATTAACCATGAAGAAAACGCCTCAAGAAACACTCCGAGACTATGCGAAGAGGTACTGGGAGTTATTCAACGAGATTGAGGACTGCGCGGAAGAGGTGGCAGTGGCTTCCTTCAAAATCGTACTACCTAGCTATTCCCTCCTTTACCAGTCCTTGACGAAGAAGGAAGTTATGACCATTGACGACCTGATGGACCGAATTGAGAAATACGCAAAGGTGGAAGACGTCACCCGCCTTAATGTAGGAGAGAACGGTCGAGCCAAGCTCACTACCAAGGGAAGTGAGAAAGTTGAAAACCAGAAGAAAGGAGGAAAGAGTGGGGGCAAGAATGGCTCCAAAAGCGGAGGGAACCTTGACGTAACAAAATCGTTCCAAGCGGTCAACACCGTCTTCAAAAAGCCGATTTACAAAATTCTCGCGAAGATCAAGGATGAGCCGTTCATCAAATGGCCCCGGAAAATGGGAGGAGACCCCTCAAAAAGAAACAATGCATTAAGATGCACTTTCCACAAAGAGGGAGGGCATAAGACCGAGCACTGCAAGGCCCTTAAGTCCCACCTCGAGGAGTTGGCCCAGTCCGGACATTTGAATGACTTTGTGGAAAATAGGGTAGAGAAAGTGGCTGCCCACAAAGAGGCGAAACCCGACAACGTATTGGAAGATGACGTCGGACACGAATTCGCAGTAATCCACGGAGTATCTGACGTCAAGAAAATCCAAGTTAACTCAGCTCGAATGGAGGTAAAGAAACTGACAGCGGTAATGCAAGCTTTTCAGATTGACCCAGCAAAATCACAGTCAGGAAAACGTCGGCGAGCAGAGGACATCAACTACAACAAGCATATTGTCTTCACGGATGAAGATCTTGTGGGAGTAAGGACCCCACATCATGATGCCTTAGTCATTACACTCAGGATAGACAACTTTGACATCGACAGGCTGCTCGTCGATCAAGGAAGCTCATCCGAAGTAATGTACATCGACCTGTTCCGGAAATTGAAGTTGAACATCGTCTACCTAAAGGGAACCACTGTTCCTCTGGTCGGTTTCGCTGGAAAAATGACCATGCCTCTGGGCAAAATAGTACTGCCAGTGCGCGCTGGAAATGTTTCCAAGATGATCGAATTCTTGGTGGTCGACATCGATTCACCGTATCAGGCCATCCTCGGCAGGGGATGGCTTCATGCAATGAAGGCAGTCTCCTCGACCTACCACCAGAAACTCAAATATGTCACCGAGCGGGGAGTAATGGAGATACATGGCGATCAGGCGATGGCAAGGAAGTGCTTCATAGCGGCCATCCGACCAAAGCCAGAGAAAAAAGCCGTTCAACCCAGCGAGAAAGTGGAGGAAGGTGCAATTCCTTCCAAATAGCAATTAAAATATGGAAGGCCTAGAGTGGAAGAGACCAGGCTCCTCCCCTCCGAGCGTGTCGTCGAGGACCTGGTAGAAGTGACGGCTAAGGAAGGCGACAACAGGAGAGTCTTCCTGATCGGAGCGTCACTCACTGACCAAGAGCAAAAGGATTTGTCAACCTTACCCAGAAGCAACATAGATGTTTTCGCTTGGGAACCCTATGAGCTGCCAGGAATCGATCCCAATATGGTCTGCCATCAGTTGCACGTCGATCCCACATTCAAGCCGATAACGCAGAAGGCACGACGAACTGCTCCCGAGAAAGCCAGAGCAATAGAAAAAGAAGTCGAAAAACTGCTGGATGCAGGATCCATACGGGAAGTGCAATTCCCCAAATGGTTATCTAACCCAGTGGTAGTTTCGAAAAACAACGGGAAGTGGAGAGTTTGCATAGACTTCACTGACCTCAACAAAGCCTGCCCCAAGGATAGCTTCCCTCTTCCAAAAATAGACCAACTAGTAGACGCCACCGCAGCTCACGAACGAATGAGTTTCCTGGACGCGTACTCAGGATATCACCAAATTCCCCTGTATGCCCCAGATCAGGACAAAACGGCGTTTATCACGATGGTTAGTTTATACTGTTACAAGGTCATGCCTTTTGGGCTCAAAAATGCAGGGTCAACTTATCAGCGGCTAGTTACTAAAATGTTCAAGAATCAAATGGGAGACACAATGGAGGTCTACATCGACGACATGCTCGTCAAGAGCAAGGAGAAGAAGAATCACCTCTCGGACCTGTCAAGTACCTTCGAAATCCTCAGGAAGTACCGAATGAAACTCAATGCGAGCAAGTGTTCCTTCGGTGTCCAGTCAGGAAAGTTTCTTGGGTATTTGGTCAGCAAGCGAGGCATAGAGGCTAATCCGGACTAGATTGATGCAATCAACAGAGTGAAACCTCCTCGCACAGTCCGAGATGTACAGAAGTTCACTGGAATGCTCGTTGCTCTAAATCGTTTCATTTCTAAATCCTCCGAGAGATGCAAGCCTTTCTTCCAACTCTTAAAAGGCAGCAAAACAGTAGAATGGACCCTATATTGCTCGCGAGCATTAGACAAGCTCAAGTCCTACCTAAGCTCTCCACTATTGCTTGTCATACCACAATAAATGGACTCTTTGTACCTCTACCTCTTTGTATCCAGTCATACTGTCAGCTCAGTGCTAATGTGTGAAGTTACAGGAATCCAACATCCAGTCTATTACGCGAGCAAAACCTTATTAGATGCCGAGAAGTGCTACCTACCATTGGAAAAGCTCGCATTCGCCCTAGTAATGGCCTCGAGGAAACTGAAGCATTACTTTGAAGCTCATACGATCATCGTCCTTACATCACACCCCCTCAAGGCTGTCCTAAGGAAGGCGGATTTGTCGGGGAGACTGTCTAAATGGTCAGTCGAGCTCGGCCGATTTGACATCCAATTCCAACCAAGGACAGCTATCAAGGGTGAAATTGTTGCTGATTTCATAGCTGAATTCACAGGCGAAGAACCCTTCGACCAGCCTAAGCCAACAGAACAAAACAACCAAGCTACAGTGGAAAGCTGGAAACTATTCGTTGATGGAGCCTCCAACTCAAAGGGGGCAGGGGTAGGAATTGTTCTCATCACTCCAAAAAATACAGTCCTTGAGCAAGGAATCAGGCTGGGATTTGCAGCCTCCAATAACGAAGCAGAATACGAAGCCCTAATAGCAGGTCTCCAAAAGGCGCAAACTCTGGGAGCAAAGCATTTGCAGGTATTCGGTGATTCGCAACAAGTTTCCAATCAGATAAGTGGAGACTATAACGCGAAGGATGAGAGAATGGCAGCCTACCTCTCCTTGGTAAAAAACTTAATGACGAGCTTTGAAGAGATCAACATTCAACAGTTTCCCAGGGGACAAAACAGCCACGCTGATGCCTTAGCAGCCCTGAGCTCAGCAGTTGATTCTAGCCTTAAAAGGGTCATCCCTATCGATTTCCTCAGTTGCCCAAGCATTTACCCCAACTGAGAGCTGACAAAAGCAAAACCAATACTCCAATTGGAATCAGCCCCCAGCTGGATGGATCCCTTGAAGGACTATTTAAAGAACGGAACGCTTCCAGAGGACAAGAGAACTGCTCACCAGATAAGAGTCAAAGCTGCTCGCTTTCACTTATCCACAAGAGGCGACTTGTATAAAAGATCTTTCTATGGCCCATACCTTAGATGCGTCCACCCAGGCGATGTCAAGGCAGTGCTTCACGAGCTTCACAAAGGAATCTGTGGAAGTCATGTCGGAGGAAGGTCTCTAGCCTTCCGAGCAATGAAGGAAGGTTATTGGTGGCCATACATGTAAAAGGACTCCGCAGTATATGTCCGCAAATGCCTAAAATGCCAACTTCACACTCCCATGGTCCACCAGCCCGCCAACGAATTAAAATCCCTGACCAGTCCCTGGCCCTTCGCCCAGTGGGGAATGGACATCGTGGGACCACTGCCCACCGCTGCCGGTAATCGCAAATACCTGTTGATTGCAACTGATTACTTTACCAAGTGGATCGAGGCAGAACCACTGGCGAACATCCGAGATGCAGACATGATAAGGTTCGTATGGAGAAATATAATCACTCGATTCGAAATCCCCAGAACCATCATCACTGACAATGGAACACAGTTCGAGAGTGGCCCTTTCCAGGACTTCTGCAACGAACACGGAATCATGCACCACTTCAGCTCGGTGGCCTACCCTCAAAGCAACGAACAAGATGAAGCCTCCAACAAAACAGTGATCGCTGGATTGAAGAAGCGGTTAGAATGAGCCAAAGGCGCATGGGCAACCGAACTACCGCATATCCTATGGGCATACAGAACGACCCCTAGGCGAGCAACAGGAGAAACACCGTACTCACTAGCATATGGTATGGAGGCGATCATCCCACTAGAAGCAGGATTGCCGACAATAAGATCCGATCTTATCAAACAAGGCCAGAACGATGAGGCTTTGCTCGCTGAACTCGACCTGACCGACGAACGCAGGGAACTTGCCCTAGTGAAACTAGCGAGCTATCAGCAACAGCTCGCGAAGCACTACAGCAAAAGGGTCAATCCTAGGAAATTCAAAGTTGGGAACCACGTTCTAAGAAAGGTTCTGGGCAACACAGTGAAGCCATCAGACGGCAAACTGGGCCCAAACTGGAAAGGACCTTATAAGATAATTAGAGACGACCTACAAGGTGCCTATCATTAGGAAACGATGGAGGGCAGGGAGATACCACGAGCATGGAACGCGGCTAATCTCAAGAAATTCTATTTTTAGGAACTTTATTATTAAATCTTTTATTGTATTCGTTATGTGACAGTTCATTTCTCATTTCACTAATGAAAATCTCTCAGTTAATCAGTCTCTAATTAGTAACGATCATATTTTATTACACATCCCTTCCAAATCACAGGCATAATGGTCGACATAGCAGGGGAACACCCCTCCTCAGGTCATCATCATGAAGCACGACAGACCTCTTAGCATTGCCCCTGGCAATATATGAAGCCCTACAGAGTATTCTTAGGCATGAAACCTACTTTGGTTGAACAAAATCCTGATCGGATGAAGACATCCAATACCAGGTGTGTCCCCGCCAATTTCCCTACTTAGGCCTAAGGGAGTGTGACGACACAACCTAAAAGGTAAAGTGAGGGCACAATGGTATTCTTATACTGGACTGGGCGGACACTCACATGACAAAATAAAAAGGATTGTGAAGCAGCAAAAATATAAAAGGATTGGATGAACACATTTAGTCGGCAAAATTGCCCAAAACTCAAAATTTTCATTAATCTTTTATATTTACAAACAATGATAATACATGTTTAGTCGACGAAGCTCGCCCAAAGAATTTATGATTATCAAAAAGAAAAAGAGTAACAAAATCTCAAGATGGTGGAAACCTCTGAGCAAGATAATCAACAACTTTAGCTCTCCTTCCATCATCAGGAGCAGGGGCGAGCTCCTCCACGACCTCATTTGCGTCCAATTCCAATAGTTGTCGGGGAATAACATCAATGGGGATCCATTGATCATCCCGCCTGAATGGATTGGGCATCAGAGTGGAGGAGGACATCTCGTGTCGATACCACAATGTCGAGTTCCTCGGGACCTGCAGCTCTTTGAGGGCACTCAACCACCCTCTGATGAAGGAGAGCTCCTCGAACTCTGATAGTCTCGTCGGAGCATCCAGCCAGCCTTGATCGTAGCCATCGGACCACACTTATCGAGGACCGTTCTTGAACAAATGACGTAGTCGGGTGACGCCCCTCTGGAGCCCAGCAGCAGTCACATAAGCTAGCCGAACATCGCCGCGCAGCTCCTCCATCTCCCTCTCACGCTGTTCCTCGACTTCCCTGTTCCTACCCCTGGCACTCCTACCAGCACGCGGGAGGGAAGGCCGAGCAGCTCGCGACGAAGAAGAACCTTGTAGGACTGCCGAAACGATGCTCGGCGAATGTTCCTTAAGCCTTAGGACTTCCCTCCTCAAGTCTTCATTCTCCTGCTGCAGGAACTCCCCGACCTGGTTAATCTCGGTGGCCTCCAGCAACCTTGAAGCACCGATTTCTTCCATCTCCTGGAGCCTGTCCTTCAACTTGGCCACTAGCTCGGACTGATCCTTATATTTTTGGTTCCTTGACTTAGCAAACCTGCAAAGTCTAGCAAAGGCCTGGCGAACTGCAGGGCTTGCATTAGGACCAAGAGTCCTACCCAGTTGGGAGGTAACAGGAATATAGTCATCCACATCAAACAACTACAGATAAAAGAAAGATAGAAGAGAGAAAGGGATCAGCGTAAATAAAAGGAAAATATTCTCATTTCATTAATAAAGACAAAGTACATCGAGCAAAAAAACTTCGGAGATTACAAGCAAAAAGCGTAAAAGTAAATCCTAAGAACAGATTAACTAGCAACCTCAGATTGCCCTACGGTGTCTGGATGCTTCCCCTTATCAGCTGCAGCAGAGCTATCCCCCTAAGCAGGAATGCTTTCAGTCGCCTGAACAGGGCGAACACCAGCAGGAACTGTATCCAAGGGAAGATCAGCACCCTCGATGGTTGGAGCAGGAGCTTCCTCGTCCACAGTTGGCTTGGGGCCCGGGTTGTGCTCGTCAAATAGGGGAGACTCAGCATCCACACCAGCAGCTAGAAGAGCTTTGTTCCAGCCCTTCTTGAAGTTTAGACGGCTGATGTAGCCAATCTGAACCTCAGCATCATCATAGGCAGCAGCCCACCCAGAGTTGTATGAATCCTCCTTAATTGTGGCTGCCTGGGCTTTCTCCGCCTCCAGCTGCTCGGCCAGGACCCTGTTCTTCTCTGCGAGGTCCAGCTTGCTCGAGCACACTAAGTCATAAGCCTTCCTCAGCTCGCTCACCTCCTTAACCGCGTTATCCTTCTCGCGGGCAGAATTGACGAGGGCCAGATCAGACGAAGCTCGAGCTGCATCAGCAGCCTTTAAATCAGCCTCCAGTTAAGAACCCCTGGCCTCCAGAGCAGACTTTTGCTGCTCCAACTCACCGTTCCTCTTCACCAGCTCGTCGCGAGAACGGTAGAGCACAGCGAAGTCGGTCACAAACTGCAAAGAATAAAGAAGAAATCAGGAAGAGAAAACAATCAAGACTTGTTTAAAAATTGAGAATGGGAAGGGAATCTTACCAAGGCCAGCCTCTGGCTAGCTTTCAGGGCCAGCTGATCGGACCCCAGCGCCCTCTGGCGATCCGCAGGAAGAACTGCTCTCTCAAGCAGCGCGGGAGCTAGCTGAGGAGAAATGGCCACCGAAGCCCCTTCGGGCAAGGAAGATACTGGGACCAAATCTTGACCTGCCTTGGTCCTTGATTCCATTTTCCTCCTCTCCTCCTCCTTCTCTTTTTCCCTCCTCTTCCTCTCCTATATTTTCTTCTTCTCCTCCACCTTTTTTCTCTCCTCCTCCTCCTCTTCCTCTCTTGCTCCCGAGAGGAAGGCCGAGAACTTGTAGCCACAACCCCAGATGCAGTCTTCTGCTTCTTTGACCTTTGTGCAAGGAGCATATGGTCATCATCATCATCATCATCTCTGATCAGGTTCTTCCTGGGAGGCATATCTTCACCAGAGCTGCTGAAAGTACTCGACGATCCTCGGGCCTTAGAAGCCTCCTCAGAATCAGAAGAGCTGCTACTATCAGAGCTCCCTTCACCGAGATTACTTGCGGGCTCACTTTCAAAACTCCCCTCCTCCTCGTCCAACTGGATTAGCTCGGCAGTAGTCTCTTCGCATGAAGCAAACTCTGGAACACTGTCCACATGCCGTGCTTTAAAGCTAGAGCCTACGTTCTTATACTCTAACAAGAAAGCGGAAGATCTGGGATGCTCGCCGTCACCCAAAGGCTCTCTGATGTTCTAAGCCTTGACCAACTCAGAAATCCGGACCTCGTTAAGAGCAGGCTCCAAGTTCTGTGACCTCGCTGTAAAAGAAAACGCAAAGAGAGGTTAGAAAAGTCATAAATCAGTAGAGATTGAAACAATAGTATGATATCTACCTATATATTCTTCCCCATAAAAGGGAACAGTGAACCTCTCAGACCTCGACCCTTCAGATTGGGGGGAGAATTGCCAATTCCTAACAAGAAAACCTTCCTGCCAGTAGTCCTTATGGGAATCAGGTAGATTTACTACCAATACCCTATCAGGGCTCCAAGCTTTAAGATATAGGACGCCCGAACTAGTTAGAGAGAAGGAGTAACAAAAGCAGACCTCGGCAAGCCCCAACCTGGTGCCATACAATTGATTTATCCTATGCATGTCGTTCACTATTTTCCATACATTGGGCGAACATTGTGCAGGTACAATACTAAAGTAGCTAAAGAAATGCAGAAACAAATCATTAGGGGGAAAGGTAAGTTCCCCCTGGGAGAGCAACAAGACGTGAATCCAGTGGGCATCCTCTATATCCCTAACGTTCCTAGGAGGCGAGGCACAACACTCGATCTCTACCCACTCAGGAATGTTGTAGAGTTTTCTAAATTCCGAGACTGACCTATTTCCAATCTTCGCCATTGGAAAGTACAAGAAAAATTACAAACCAAAGAGAAAATGCAAAGGGCACGAGAAACTTACAAGACAGAAGATCAGGTCAAATGACGAAGAAGCAACGAGAGTGGAGATTGAAAGCAGAAGGTACAAAGCGCAAGAGTTCCCAGAAGATAGAAAATTTCTGGAAAAGCTGGAACGACGAAAAGAAATGTGCCTTATTCCAACAAACCTTCAAAATCTAATCATATTGCACAGTAAGCGAAGCGGCTGCCGCCAGAAATCGACTCTACAACTCCCAAGGAATTGCAACACAATAATCATTTAAATCTGTTGGACCCACATGCAAGGCACAACAAATTTAGGGGCAATTGTGGATACCCGGAATTTAGTGCTATAAGCCTGGACCAGTAGCCCAGCCCAAGCGACCCAAAGTCCAGGCCCCTCACCTTTTGTATGGATCCAATTTCCCCACGATCCCATGAAGGGAAGTTATAGGGGAGCACGATCCCATAAAGGGAAGTTATAGGGAAGATGGCTAATATGGAGGAATCCATCATCTCCATTAACTAACCGACACATATATAAATTAAACCCTAGGTCCGGGGCAAAGGACAAGTTGTATTCTCTGTACTTATTCTTCAGAATATAGAGAAATAATACTGACTGCACCACCGTGGACATAGGCACATCTTTGTTGAACCACGTACACCTGTTGTTGTGTGATTGACGTTTTATTTGTTCTTTCTTGGTCATTACCTCTTTCATATTTATTTGTGTTGCACAATAATTGTCACCACAAACTTCTTTACACCAAGTTTCAATATAGTATTAACTGATCTAATTCAAGGCACATGCAACATGAATGAGACAATGGTAATAAAGATATATCTGTTTTGAAAATTTTAGTTTGTTTGTGTATTATGTTGTTACTTTTTATGTGATGACAGCAGATCCCTCCCATTTTCATGGTAAATTTCATGTTTTCTTGATAAGAATCGGTCTGTTATATGGTTAGGCGTGATAAAATTCTCTCACAGTAGTAATCAAATTTTGTTAATACATCTTAATATGTTCCCCACTTTACTAAATACTTTCATATTTTGTGAGTTATGATTCATTTAATGGACTAAGGGTTGTGCTATATGATACTTAAATTCGTTACATAGTTTTGGTGAATATGTGAATCGACAAACTTATTAATCATGTTTATTATTTGTCAAATCTTACTGGAAGTACAGGTGGAAATGATTATTATCATTGACGAATGTTTCCTCAACAGAGCAGGCAACTCCACCATATAGTGTTCCACCAACTCCACCAACTTCTGTTGATAGAGTCAGAAATCACCCCATGATCCGAAATAGCGAACAACTGAAGCCTACCCCCATGGTACATGACTAAAGATGCATACCACAGAGACCGATTTTCTTGGTAACATTAGTTTAGATACATTACTACCTTTTGATTTTTGAGCACAATACATTCTAGCATGACTGTTTAGATCAGTCACATTCATCTCAGTCAAAATATTGATCTCCTTTCCTCACTAAGTATCTTAGTCTTTCTTTATGGTCCCCCATGCATTGGATAATCATTAGGATTCTTAATTTGGTATGAGGTTTGTTTATCTTATATGCCTCCTTTTTTATTTTTTTTGTGAGTTCCTAATTTTGTTTCATTATAGTTGTGGGTACCCGAAATTAGAACCATGGGCCTGGACGAGTAGCCCAGTCCTGGCGGCCCAAAGTCCAGGCCCCTCATCTCTTATATTGATCTGGTCTCCCCCCACGTTCTCATTAAGGGAAGTTCTATGGGAGATGGAAAACGTGGAGGAACCCATCACCTCCACTTACCTACATGTACATGTATATATTAAACCCTAGGTCCGGGGCAAAAGGACAAGTTGTATTCTCTGTAATTACTCTCCGGAGTATATAGAAATAATACCGACTGCACCACCGTGGAGATAGGCACATCTTTGCTGAACCACGTACATCCTTTGTTGTGTGATTGTCATTTTATATTCCTTAGTCTTACTTGGTGAATGCTTTCTTCTTATTTATTTGTGTTGCACAATAATTGTCACCACAATTGGCGCCGTCTGTAGGAAACGTTCATCTTTCCCTGAGAAGAGCCCACACCAAGAAAGGAGTTTAAGATGTCCGGTCACAGCAGCAATGCCCCTCAGGCAGGAGATATTCAAGAGCCACCTGCTCCTCGCAGGATTAGGTCTGAAGTTCGGCGTTCAGATAAGAGAGCTCGCAGGGAAAGGCCAGCCTCAGAAGAATGTCAGGGACCAGCGAGGTCCACACAGATATCCATATTGATTGATGCTTACGAGGCAAGGCTCCATGAACAGAGGAATCTTCCCGCAGATACGAGGCTGAGAATGCTCGCTTGAGAAGAAGACTGGAAAGAATGGAGAGGGAGCTTCGTCGTGATAACAGGAGACTTCCATACCGCACTCCTAGCCCTCAGGCGAGCAAGTCTCGCAGTCGAGGAAGGAGCCCTAGGCGAGAATCTCAGAAGGTCGAAGTAGGCGAGTCAGACGACGACCTCCGCGAACAGCTCTCCGCTACCAGAGCCCTACTCGCAGCGACGAAAACAAACGAAATCTAGTCCGCAGGGAGATGGACCAACATCCTGCTCACCACGGAATAAGATCAACCAGAGAACTCGCAAGGCGAGCTCTCAAAACTCAGATGAAGTCACCCTTTACGAAGGAAATCGAAGAGGAAGAAGCCCCCAAGAAATTTACCATTCCAAGGTTCAAGATTTACGACGAAAAGTCTGATCCCATCGATCACGTCAGGCAATACCGACAGGCCATGACCGTCTGGAATCACCGAGATGCCCTGATGTGCCGCATTTTTCCCTCGAGCCTGCATGATGTAGCTCAGAAGTGGTTCGAAAGGCTCCCCCACCGGTCGATCAGGAATTTCAAGTCCCTCACCGAACTTTTTACGGCCCGATTCATTACCAGTAGCTCCCATCCCAAAAGGATGGATGCTTTGATAACAATGAAGAAAACGCCTCAAGAGACCCTCCGAGACTATGTGAAGAGGTACTGGGAATTATTCAATGAGATCGAGGACTGCGCAGAGGAAGTGGCAGTGGCCTCTGTCAAAATTGGGCTCCCTAGTTCTTCCCTCCTATACCAGTCCCTGGCGAAGAAGGAAGCTATGACTATTGATGACCTAATGGCTCGAATCGAGAAATACGCAAAAGTAGAGGATGTTACCCGCCTCAGTACAGGAGAAAACGGTCGAGCTAAACTCACTACCAAGGGAAGTGACAAAGCTGAGAATCAGAAGAAAGGAGGAAAGAACGGGGGCAAAAATGGCTCCAAGAACGGAGGGAACAATGATGCGTCAAAAGCATTTCAGGCGGTCAACACCGTCTTCAAAGAACCAATTTATAAAATTCTCGCGAAGATCAAAGATGAGCCATTCATCAAGTGTCCCAGGAAAATGGGAGGAGATACCTCAAAGAGGAACAATGCATTAAGATGCGCTTTTCACAAAGAGGGAGGACATAAGACCGAGCACTGCAAAGCTCTTAAGTCTCACCTCGAGGAGCTGGCCCAGTCTGGGCATTTGAACGACTTTGTGGAAAAGAGGGCAGAGAAAGTAGCTGCCAACAGAGAGGCGAGACCCGACAACGTGCTGGAGGATGATGCTGGACATGAGTTCGCAGTAATCCACGGAGCATCTGACGTCAAGCAGATACAAGGGAACTCAGCTCGAATGGAAATGAAAAAACTTACAGCGGTAATGCAAGATTTTCAAATCGATCCAGCAAAGTCACAGTCAGGAAAGCGTCGACGAGCAGAGGACATCAACTATAACAAGCATATTATTTTCACAGATGAAGATCTGGTGGGAGTAAGGACCCCACATCATGATGCCCTGATCATTACACTCAGGATAGCCAACTTTGACATCGACAGGCTGCTCGTCGATCAAGGAAGCTCATCCGAAGTAATGTACCTCGACCTATTCAGAAAATTGAAGTTGAGCATCGTCGACCTAAAGGAAGCTAGTGTCCCTTTGGTCGACTTCGCTGGAAAATTGACTATGCCCCTGGGAAAGATAGTACTGCCAGTGCATGCTGGAAACGTCTCCAAGATGATCGAGTTTTTGGTAGTTGACATCGACTCACTGTACCAGGCTATCCTCGGCAGGGGATGGCTTCATGCAAAGAAGGCAGTCTCCTCGACCTACCATCAGAAACTCAAGTATGTAACCGAGAGAGGAGTAATGGAAATCCACGGTGACTAAGCGATGGCGAGGAGGTGCTTCATAGCTGCAATCCGACCAAAGCCAGAGAAGAAGGCCGGTCAACCCAGCGGAAAAGATGAAGAAGGTGAGATACCTTCCAAATAAAAATTAAAGTACGGAAGACCTGGAGTAGAGGAGACCAGGCTCCTCCCCTCCGAGCGTGTCATCGAGGACCTGGTAGAAGTTATGGCTGAAGATGGTAACAGTAGCAGAGTCTTTTTTATTGGATCATCTCTCACCGACCAAGAACAGAAGGAGTTGACAACCTTGCTGAGGCGCAACGTAGATGTTTTCACATGGGAACCATACGAGCTGCCCGAAATCGATCCTAGTATGGTCTGTCATCAACTGCACGTCGACCTCACATTCAAGCCAATCACGCAGAAGGCACGACGAACTGCACCCGATAAGGCTAAAGCGATCGAAAAGGAAGTCGAAAAACTGCTGGATGCAGGATCCATACGGGAAGTGCAATTACCCAAGTGGTTGTCCAACCCAGTAGTAGTTCCGAAGAATAATGGAAAACGGAGAGTTTGCATTGATTTCACTGACCTCAACAAAGCATGCCCTAAGAATAGTTTCCCCCTCCCAAAGATAGACCAACTAGTAGACGCCACTGCAGCTCACGAGCGAATGAGTTTCCTGGACGCCTACTCGGGATATCACCAGATCCCCTTGTATTCCACAGACCAGGACAAAATGGCGTTCATCACGACAATTGGGTTATATTGCTACAAGGTCATACCTTTTGGGCTCAAGAATGCAGGGGCAACCTATCAGCGGCTGGTCACTAAAATGTTTAAGGATCAAATAGGAGACACAATGGAGGTCTACATTGATGACATGCTCGTTAAGAGCAAGAAGAAAGAAAATTACCTCTCGGACCTGTCAAGCACCTTCGAAACCCTCAGGAAGTACCGACTGAAACTTAATGCGAGCAAGTGTTCCTTCGGTGTCCAGTCAAGAAAATTTCTTGGGTACTTGGTCAGTAAGAGAGGCATAGAAGCTAATCCAAACCAGATCGATGCAATCAACAGGGTGCAACCTCCTCGCACAATCCGAGACGTGCAGAAGCTCACTGGAATGCTCGCTACCTTAAATCGCTTCATCTCCAAATCCTCCGAGAAGTGCAAGACTTTTTTCCAGCTTCTAAAGGGGAGTAAAATGATAGAGTGGAGCCCAGATTGCTCGCGAGCATTGGACGAGCTCAAGTCCTACTTAAGCACTCCATCGCTGCTTGTCATACCACAGCAGACGGATTCTTTGTACCTATACCTATCCGTATCCAACCACACTGTCAGCTCTGCGCTAATATGCGAGGTTGCAGGGATCCAACACCCCGTTTATTATGCGAGCAAGACCTTATTAGGCGCCGAGCAAAGGTACCTGCCATTGGAGAAGCTCGCCTTTGCACTAGTAATAGCCTCGAGAAAGCTGAAGCATTATTTTGAAGCTCATACTATCATCGTTCTTACATCGCATCCCCTTAAGGCGGTCCTAAGGAAAGCGGATTTGTCGGGAAGATTGTCTAAGTGGTTAGTCGAGCTCGACCGATTTAACATCCAATTTTAACCAAGGACAGCTATCAAGGGCCATATCCTCGCTGATTTCATAGCTGAATTCACGGGCGAAGAACTCTCCGACCAACCTCAACCAACAAGGCAAGAGAATAACCAAGAAATAAAGGAAATCTGGAAGCTATTCGTTGATGGAGCCTCCAACTCCAAGGGGGCAAGGGTAGGCATTGTTCTCATCACTCCAGAAAATAAAATCCTTGAACAAGGTATCAGGCTTGGATTTGCAGCCTCCAATAACGAAGCAGAATACGAAGCCCTAATTGTCGATCTCCAAAAGGCGTAAACTCTAGGAGCAAAATGCTTACAGGTGTTTGGCGATTCTCAACTAGTCTCAAATCAGGTAAGTGGAGATTACAATGCGAAGGATGAAAGGATGGCAACCTACCTCACCTTAGTGAAAAAATTAATGACGAGCTTTGAAGAGATCAACATCCAGCAGTTTCCCAGGGGGCAAAACAGTCATGCTGATGCCTTAGCAGCCCTGAGTTCGGCAGTTGACTCTGACCTAAAAAGAATCATCCCTATCGATTTTCTCATTTGTCCGAGCATTAATCACAGCAGCAAGCTACCAAACGTGGAACAGATACTCCAAGTGGGGTCAGCCTCCAGCTGGATGGACCCCTTAAGGGACTATTTAAAGGATGGCACGCTCCCAAATGACAAGAAAACTGCCCATCAGATAAGAGTAAAAGTTGCTCGCTTTCACTTATCCACGGGAGGCGACTTATATAAGAAATCCTTCTCCGGTCCCTACCTTAGATGCGTCCATCCAGGCGATGTCGAGCAAGTACTACGCGAGTGTGACACCCCGCCTAATTAAATACCGGGCGATCACTCCTTTATTAAATTAAATCAAGGTAAACAGTTGGTTCATTCTCAGCATCACTGTCGATAGAAATACATTTTCCAATTTAACACCCTAAATAATTAAGCTAAGTGTCAAAACCATTTTCATACATGCTTTCCAAATTTTAATTAAAGAAAAAGATTTATTTATTTAAAAACAACATTTCTACAACTTAGAATCACATCACAATAAACCAAATAATATAATACATTCGTCAAACGAATGTCAACATAAGAAAACTAAAGTCACCAATACAAACTAAATAAAACCCATAGTAAAAATACTGAAAACAACTGATATACAAATGTCCCAATAACAACGGGATAATGGAGAGAGCTACACATGCTCAACTGGTGAAAGTACTAAGAGTAGATCCGAATGAATGAAGTCGTCTAATCCAGAGACCTGCAACTCCCACCTAAGCTGCAGCGCGTTCCTTCCAAGAGATCCTAATCAAGACGCCCCTGTGGTTGGACACCTGTAATACATACATATATATATACAAGAGAGAGAGAGAGAGAGAAGAAACGGGTCAGAGCTCGAAAGTGTGTTTGATTTTAAAATACGTTTAGCAAGTATTTAAATTGATACAGGCCAATGCAACAACATATTAGTGCGTCACTCTCTTGAGAAATACTCACCTCTCTTCTAATGTGCACACCTATTGCACTAACCTTCCCAACGGTTTATCTTAGCATTTTATTATACTAACCTTCCCAATAATTTAGCGTATCTACTTACTCGTAAGATTTCAAAACCAAACTATATTTTTGTTTACAAAGAATACTTCCCATTTAGAAGCACAACTCTCGTTTTAGCTTTTTATTAATATATCAAGTTCCTCGGTGACATATTGTTTTTCACAAACAAGTATTTACTATAAGAGTCATCAACCATGTCCTACTTATCAAATCTCAGTAGGCAGTTTCAAATATCATAATCTCATATATATATTAACTACTCGTATAATATATATATATAACAACACCCCGAATAGAGCTATGGTGCGTGCATACTCTACTATCCAAAGCCCCATATCACTCATATTAAGGGGAATACATACGGAATCACTCTCGAATTGTATTAACATAAATACACAAACAATATTGAGGCGAAGCATAGATTCCAAGTCTCTAAGAGGATGGCACATACCGGCGTCTCTTAGGACCGTCTGAACTATCACATCGATAGCCTGTACCAAGGACATCTATCTTCTAGGGTACAAGTCAATATCCCCCATAAAGGTCCCATCGAGATAAGACTTGTCCCAGCGCGGAAACCTCAGGGATAGCAAGTAGCGTGGGTATGATTTTCACATGCATATAATATATGTACACACAATCATATAAGTATACCACTTCATCAAATTAATATAGATTCTTCTCATCACCCGTAATTATACCATTTATCCTTAATTTCACATTTATAGAATTACGCATAAGGTTTCATTCCTAACCTTAACTCGAAGGGTTCCCTCACTTAGTACCTAACACTCATGGGCTACATCCTCACAAATCTGAATTTCAGTAAGTGTCTTTATTAGGTTCCAACGTAACTCTCTTACGCACCTCACCCTTTAAATTCATAAATCCATTAACCTAAAGTAAATATCCCATAAATACCATTTTCGTTAAAGATTAAAGGTTCCAACATTTATTCATATACCCTACTGGTCCTCAATGTCTCCCAAATCAATTTATCAAGAGTTCACAAGAATTATATCACGACAATTTGAATTTAACGCATTTAAAGAGGGAATTAGGAGTCTGCCAGGAGGGGTCGATCGATCGAAGCTTGGGGCTCGATCGATCGAACCTTCGATCGATCGAAGCTCTAGGCTCGATCGATCGATCAAGCAGGTCTGGGCAAAATTCTGTAGAATGCAGTTACGGGTTTCATCCAACTTCTTCATCTAAAACGATGTGTTTCCATTCTAATCGCCCCAAAAATCCTACTATCATCATTATAACATTATACCAGGTGTTTATAACGTAAAGCATGCGTGTAACTATCATTAAACATGGATTTTCAACCTAAAATCATGTCCAATTATCAAGAACCCTAGAATTTTCTTAAACAGATTTCTAATGAATCTTTCTCCAATATTTCTTTATTATGATCACCAAATTTCGTGGATTATTACCTCTACATGGCAAGGGTTTCCAGAATTTACATATACATCAATACTACATGGGTTCTCCTATCAAAAATGGGGTTTTCTTCCATAGTTTTTATCACAATTTATTCCTAAGCTAACATGAAGATTGCATCAACGAAAATAGCAAGTTTAAACACTTGCCTGGGATTTTGGTATGCAGATTCCCGGATGATTTTGGTATGGCTGCGTTCCTTGTCTCGTGATCTACGCGGTGGTGGTGGTGGCGGTGAAATCCGGTGGCTTTTTGGCCTTGGTTTGCCTTGGAGCTCTCTCCTCTCTTCTCCAATGGTTGTCACTTGATTTGTGAATGTTCTAACCCTAAGAGGCTGACCTAATGGCTGATATAGGTTGGCTGAAATTCGTGGGTTTAATTACCCACTTATGTAAAATGACTAAAATGCCCTCCCAGGGCACCAATTAGGCCTAAAAACGCCCCGAGACCCAAACTAAACCCCCGGGTATAATTTTCTGACTATCTCGACCCTTTCGGACGCGTTGGCGCACTCAAAACGACCATACGAAAAAACTTATAAAATATTTACTTTTTATTTGACAAAATTAGTCCCGACGTGACACGGGCACGTCCCGACTTAAATTTCTGAAATAGTAATTTAATTCACTTATGACATTCAATATAACCAATATAATATATTACTATGCTCATTAGTAATATTCAACAAGTTTCCCATAATTACTAACTCTCGTCACGTTAATAATTATAACATATTTAATTTTCGGATTTTTATTAAATAAACCGTCACATTAAATTTAATAAATCCCCAAATTAATATAGCATAAAAATACGGGGTATTACAGCGAGCTTCACGAAGGAATCTGTGAAAGTCATGTCGGAGGAAGGTCTCTAGCCTTTCGAGCAATGAAGGAAGGCTATTGGTGACCATATATGCAAAAGGAATCCGCAGTATATGTCCGCAAATGCCTAAAATGCCAACTCCACGCTCCTATGGTCCACCAACCCGCCAATGACCTAAAGTCCCTGTCCAGCCCATGGCCCTTCGCCCAATGGGGAATGGACATCGTGGGACCACTGCCCACCGCTGCCGACAATCGCAAATACCTGTTGGTTGCGACTGACTACTTCACCAAATGGATCGAGGCATAACCACTGGCGAACATCCGAGATGCTGATATGATAAGGTTCATATGGAGGAATATAATCACTCGATTCGGAATCCCCAGAACCATCATCACCGACAATGGAACACAGTTCGAGAGTGGCCCCTTTCAGGACTTCTGTAATGAACACGGGATCATGCTCCACTTCAGTTCGGTGGCCTACCCTCAGAACAATGGCCAAGCTGAAGCTTCCAATAAAACTGTGATCGATGGATTGAAGAAGCGATTAGAGCGAGCCAAAGGCACATGGGCAACAGAGTTACCCCATATCCTATGGGCGTACCGAACCACTCCTCGACGAGCAACAGGAGAAACCCCATTTTCGCTGACATATGGCATGGAAGCAGTCATCCCAATCGAAGCGGGTTTGCCAACAATGAGATCCAACCTTGTCGACCAAGGCCAAAATGATGAGGCATTGCTTGCTGAACTCGACCTAGCCGACGAGCGCAGAGAACTTGCCCTAGTGAAGTTAGCGAGCTATCAGCAACACCTCGCGAAGCACTACAACAAAAGAGTTAACCCGAGAACATTCCAAGTTGGGGACTATGTTCTAAGGAAAGTCCTGAGCAGCACAGTGATGGAGGGCAGAGAAATACCACGAGTATGGAACGCAGCTAATCTCAAGAAATTCTATTTTTAGATCTATTTGTATTCTGTTGTTACGAAAATAGAAAGTTCATTTCCCTTATTACTAATGAAAGTTACTTAATTGGTTACACTCTGATCAGTAACAACTGCATTTATCGCACATCTTTTCCAAATAACAGGCACAATGGTCACTATAGCAGGGGAACACCCCTCCTCAGGTCATCGTCATAAAACATAAGAGACCTCTTAGCATTGCCCCTGGCAATATATAAAGCCCTACAGAGGATTCTTAGGCAATACGACCAAATTTTATACTGGTCATCAAACCTACTTCGGTTGAGCAAAATCATGATCGGATGAAGACATCCAACACCAGGTGTGTCCTCGCCAATTGCCCTACTTAGGCCTAAGGAAGTGTGACGACACAACTTAAAAGGTAAAGTGGGGCACAATGGTACTTTGGTATTATACTAGACTAGGGGGACACTTGCATGACAAAACAAAAAAGATTATAAAGCAGCAAGAATATGAAAAGTAGGATGTACACGTTTAGTTGGCAAAATTGCCCAAAACACAAACTTTTCATTAATCAATCATACTTACAACAATGATAATACATGTTTAGTCGTCGGGCTCGCCCAAAGCATTTACATTATCAAAAATACAGAAAAAATAACAACTGGGAAAATCTCAAGGGGTGGAAGCCTCCGAGCAAGATAATCAGCCACTCGAGCTCTTCGTCTGTCATCAGGAGCAGGAGCTACCTCTTCTACAACCTCATTCGCATCCGACTCCAATAATTGCCGAGGAATAGCATCGATGGGGATCCATCGATCATCCCTCCTGAATGGGTTGGGCATCAGTGTGGAGGAAGACATCTCATGACGATACCATAACACCGAGTTTCTCGGGACTTGCAGCTCCTTCAAGGCACTTAGCCATCCCCTGATAAAAGAAAGATCCTCGAACTCAGATAGCCTTTTTGGAGCATCCGACCAGCCTTGATCATATCCGTCAGCCCACGCTTGCCAAGGACCTTTCTTGAAAAAGTGCCGCAACCGGGTAACGTCCCTTTGAAGTCCAGCAGCAATTACATATGCTCGCTGAACATCACCGCGGAGCTCTTCCATTTCCTTATCACGAAGTTCTTCTGCTTCCCTGTTTCTGCCCCTGGTGCTCCTACCATCTCGCGGAAGGGGAGGGCGAGTGGGACCTCGCGACATAGGAGGAGTAACATTATGACCAGCTCTAGTTCGCGATGATGAGGAGCCTTGTAATAATGCTCGAACGGTGCTCGACGCGTGCTCCCTGAGTCGTGAGGCTTCTCTCCTCAGGTCTTCATTTTCCTGCTAAAGAACCTCCCCAACTTGGTTGATCTCGGTGGCCTCTAGTAGTCTTGTTCTCAGCACATTGACCTCCTCTTGCACTGAAGCACCAATGTCCTCCATCTCCTGGAGCCTGTCCTTCAGCTTGGCCACTAGTTCAGATTGCTCCTTATACTTCTGATGTCTAGACCTGAGGGACTTGCAAAGCTTGACGAAGGACTGGCGAACTTCGGGACTCGTATTGGGACCAAGGGTCCTGCCCAATTGGGAAGTAGCGGGAATGTAATCATCCACATCGACTAACTACAAGCAAGAAAAAGATAAGGGGGTGAGAAAGAGACAAATCAGTACAAGCAGAAATAAAGCCTTTTTCATTAATGAAGATTGAAATTACATCAAACTGAAAAAATAAAGGTTGCAGACTGAAAAAAGCAAAAATACAAGGCAACCCTATCAGATAACTAAGTAGCGACCTCAGGGGGCCCAGAGGCTGATGGCCCTTTCCCCTTATCGGCATCAACAGGAGCACTGCCCTCGGCAAGGGTGATCTCTGTCGCCTCAACAATAGAAACATCAGCAGGGGTCGCCTGAGGAGCAGGATCAGAGACTTCAACGTCTTGGGCACGGTCCTCATCCATGACTGGACTCGGCCCTGGATCGTGCTCGTCAAAAAGGGGAGATGCAACATCCACTCCAGTAGCTACGAGAGCCTTGTTCCATCCTTTCTTGAAGTTCAGACGGCTAATATAGCCTATCTGAACTTCAGCATCTTCGTATGCTGCAGCCCAGCCAAAATTATAAGAGTCTTCCTTGGCAGTGACAGCCTCAGACTCCTTCTTCTTCAGCTCTTCAGAGAGCACCCTGTTTTCCTCCACGACAGCAAGTTTGCTCGAGCAAACCAGGTCGTAGGCCTGCCTCAGCTCCTTTAGATCCTTGATCGCCGCATCCTTCTCCTTGTTCGCAGTGGCAAGAGCCAAGTCGGATGAAATCCGAGCAGCGTCAATAGCCTTAAAATTGGCCTCGAGCTCTTTACCCTTCAGCTTCAGTGCAGAGTTCTCTTGCTCCAGCTCACTGTTCTTCTTCACCAGCTCATCACGTGAACGATACAGCACGGCGAAGTCAGTAACAAATTGCGAAAAAGAGAAGACATTAGAAGAGGGAAATGAGGGAAACCAGAAAAACATAAGAGAAAAAGAAAAAAAAAACTTACCAGAGCAAGCCTCTGACTAGCCTGAAGGGACAAGTGCTCTGACCCTACTGCCTTTTGGCGATCAGCCGGGAGGACAACTCTCTCAAGTAGGGTCGGGGCCAGCTGAGGAGAAATTACTACGGAGGCCACCTCGGGCAAAGCAGATACCGGGACTAAGGCCTTCCCGGCCTTCATCCTCGCCTCAGCCCTCCTTTTCTCCTCTTCCTTCTCGCTCTCTCTCTTCTTCCTCTACTCGACCCTCCTTTTCTCCTCCAATTTCTTCCTCTCTTCTTCCTTTTTCCTCTCTCTCTCTCTCACCTGTTCCTCTTCCTTCCTTCTCCTCTCCTGCTCCTGAGCAGAGGATCGAGAACCAGTAGCCACAAACCCAGAAGTAGATTTTTGCTTCTTTGACCTCTGTGTAAGAAGCACGTGGTTCTCATCATCATCATCCCTAATCAAGTTCTTCCTTGGAGGAACCATCTCTTCCCTTGAACTGCTATAAGTACTCGACGATCTTCGAGCTTCAGAAACCTCCTCACGGTCAGAGGAACTGCTACTATCAAAGCTCCCTCCACCCAAATTACTCACGGCTCCTACAAGGTCACTTTCAGAGCTGCTCTCCTCCTCGTCCAACTGGATAGGCTCTGCAGCAGTTTCTTCGAAGGAGTCAAACTCTGGGATACTATCCACAGGCTTTGCTATGAAGCTGGAGCCAACGTTCTTGTACTCGAGCAGAAAGGCAGCAAACCTGGGATGCTCGACGTCACCCAAAGGCTCCCTGATATTCCAAGCCTTAACCAATTCTGAGATACGAACCTCGTTGAGAGCAGGCTCCAAATTCTTTGACTTCGCTGTGGAAGAAAAAGCAAAGAGGAGTTAGAAAGGTCACAAATCAGCAAAAATTGAAACAACAGTACAATGTCTACCTATGTATTCCTCCCCGTAAAAAGGAACAGAGAACCTCTCAGACCTCGACCCTTCAAATTGAGGAGGGAACTGCCAATTTCTAACAAGGAAACCTTCTTGCCAGTAGTCCTTATGGGAATCAGGTAGATTTACTACCAATACCCTGTCAGGGCTCCTAGCTTTGAGGTAAAGGACACCTGAGCTAGTTCGAGAAAAGGAGTAACAAAAATAGACCTCGGCAAGCCCTAACCTAGTACCATACAATTGATTTATCCTATGTACGCCATTCACTATTTTCCACACATTGGGCGAGCATTGTGCGGGAACAATATTAAAATAGCAAAAAAAAATGCAAAACTAAATCATTAGGAGGAAAAGTGAGTCCTCCTTGGGAAAGCAACAAGACGTGGATCCAGTGGGCATCATCTATATCCCTAACGTTCCTAGGAGGGGAGGTACATCACTCAATATCTACCCACTTAGGGATGTGGTAAAACTTCCTAAATTCAGAGATTGACCTATTTCCAATCTTCGCCATTGGAAGACCCAAGAAAAGCTACAAACCAAAGAGAAAGTACAAAGAAAGGGCACAGGCAACTTACAAAATAGAAGATCGATTCAAGTGATAAAGAAGCACGAGCTCAAACAACTAAGAAGCAATGGGAATGGAGATTGAGAGAAGAAGGTACGAGGTGCTAGAGCTCTCAGAGGATAGAAGAATACTAGAAAGACTGAAGCGACGGGAGAAAAGTGGATATTCCAACAAACCTTCAAATTCTGCTAATCATAGTGCACAGTAAGCGAAGCGGTTGCCGCCAAAATCAACTTCACAGCTTTCGAAGAATTGCAAAACAGCCATTATAGCTAATCATTTAAATCTATTGAACCCATAAACATGGCCCAACAAATTTAAGGGCAATTGTGGGTACTCGAAATTAGAACCATGGGCCTGGACGAGTAGCCCAGTCCTGGAGGCCCAAAGTCCAGGACCCTCATCTCTTATATTGATCAGGTATCCCCCCACGTTCTCATTAAGGGAAGTTATAGGGGAGATGGAAAACGTGGAGGAACCCATCACCTCCATTTACCTACATGTACATGCATATGTTAAACCCTAGGTCCGGGGCAAAGGGACAAGTTGTATTCTCTATAATTACTCTCCGGAGTATATAGAAATAATATCGACTGCACCACCGTGGACGTAGGCACATCTTTGCTGAACCACGTACATCCTTTGTTGTGTGATTGTCATTTTATATTCCTTAGTCTTACTTGGTGAATGCTTTCTTCTTATTTATTTGTGTTGCAGAATAATTGTCACCACAACAGTCGTAAACTCAATTGACTTGATTCAAATTTCTTGTATTATCACCCCATTTGGTTTCGCAATTGTTTGGGTTCAAGGAGATTGATTTTTTGGTACTATAAGCAGAAGCGCTTTTTATTAGGAAAGCTGGGGAAGATATCAGAGACCAGTGCTGGCGTTATGAGAGAATGACCAGGGGACGACGTCGTGAGCACTACCAGTGGAACGTGTATATCATTGGTGTACCTGATGTAACAGCTGAAGCTGAGCTCATCACTTTTATTGTCACATTTTTCAAGCGAATTGGGATTACAGCATCAGATGTTGGGTTTAAGATTTCAAGCCGAAAGGTTTTACAAGAAGTTTTACTAGGTTACTCCATAACATAAATTTTATTTAGCAAAGTTTGCATCACTATAGACAAGATGGAAAAGATTCCCATGGATGAGATCAAGAAAGATTTGAAGTATGCTGAGTTATCAGATGAGGCTATTGAGCAGCTATTGCAAGTTCTTTCTGTGAAGTCCCTGCCAAAGTTGGAAGAGAAACTTGGAGTTGCAGGGGAAGCAGTTAGTGAACTGATACAACTGTTCTCACTTGCTGAAAAGTTTGGTTTTTTAGACTGGATTCAGTTTGATGATTCTGTTATCCATGGCCTCACCTACTATAATGAAATCATCTTTGAGGGGTTTGATAGATAGAGGAAGCTGCGAGCCATTTGGGATGATGGGAGGTACAATCAATTACTTTCTACTTTCGGAGGTGATGTCATTCATGCTGTGATAGTAGAACTGCTCAAGGAGAAAGGATTTCTGCCAGAACTTAGTGCGCAAGTAGAGAATATTGTATGCTCACTGGATAATGGTCTTCAAGATGTGGCTACGGTTGCGACTATTCAGAGGGGAAAGGGCCGAAGGGTTGATTTGGGTTTGGAAAACAAACCTCTTAAATGGTACATAAAATCAACTTTAGATGTATAGAGGCTTCTGGTCAATATTGCATGCAATTTTATTTAATTTTATGTATTTATTTTTCAGGATAAATTGGGTAATAATCATTGTAGATTAGGATTTTTCGATTTTAAGTATTGTCTTAATCAGGTCTTATTTTTTGGGACTTTATTAGTTTTCATTAGTCCTCATTGTTTGAATTTCGCCTTGGTACCCTTTAAAGTATAAAATAACTGCGCAATATGGTAGACTATCCTTCTAGATGCCATGTTCAATGATCTCATCTAAATCATTAGGAAATTGAAATGTATATATGAGTGATATTTGGCACAGTTAACGAATGGATTCTATTACCAGCTGCATTATGCTCTTTTCAAGTATATATACCATCTTGAACAATTAGACAGTTTTATATATTGATAACTTAGGATATCCATGCCTCATAGAGCACCTGTTTAATCGAAAGGGTATGCCATTGAATCTTTTTATTGAATTATAATTTTTCCCCACTTTTTTGGTAAATGTATAGCTGCTTAAGGAGAAAGGGCTTATGCCAGAACTTAGGAGTTGTTATGGAAGAATGAACGGGGAAGTGTTCATACATCTAGGAGCTATACTGTATACATACACCAACATAGAAAACTGCAATGGAAAGTCTAACTTGGTTGACTAGAATCCTCGAATACAAATCCAAAGTGCATATGCTTTGTAAGAGAAATAGCAAAAGGACTCGACTCAGTTGTAAAATATTCTAGGTCAGTTATTCTTGGAGTATGGCTATACATAGTATCAGTTGTTTTAATGAAAACTTAAACTCCCATGTTGGTACACTCTTTTTTTTTTAAAAAATTCTTTTTTTTTTAATTTTTTTGTTATCCCATGTTATTCCACGAAACAAATGTCCATCTCTTGATTAAATGTTGGAGATATATAACACAACATTCGGATAAGATAAAATTGTAGTGCTTATTTTAATGTTTTACATAAGCTATTTAAACATTCATTTTCATTTTATTTTTGACAACCTTACATTATTTGTTTACAAATGCAGAGCATTCCAAAGTTATTTGAATCGGTTGATAAGTCGTAGCGGACAAAGTGAGCGAATCTCTAAGGACCGCAAGTCTAACCGAAGGTCTGGATAGGCAGGCCTCCAACATAAGGTCATAGCAGGAGCAAAGGAGGCCTGGGGGGTTGATTTAGGTTGAGGTTGGAATTTTACGATCGCATTAGCACATGTGCAGCATGACACAAAGCAGAGGAGGGGTTTGGTACTGAAAAAATCTCAATGCCACAATTTTATTAAATTTTCAAAAAACTGTATTTAAAAGCAAGCTTACCAAAACGCACAACAATATTTATAAACATAAAAAACTAAATTTTAACATTATATTTAAAAACAGTGTTTAAATCGAGTTTAATGAATACATAATCAAACGGCTCATTAGTAATTAAACCTATCCATCTTTCTCATGTGATCAATATAATGGTCCCCTAAAGTACATCTTTGCCAGACAATCACATATGAACAAGGTTCTAAAAACACGGGGCGTGATCGAGGCGTGGAGGCCAAGCCTTAAACCTTAGAAGCGTAGGCGGACCTTAGGCGTAAAAAGGCATTTATGGCATCTTAATATAAATTAATATTTTTAACCATAACAAGGCTATTAAAATACTAAAATTGTACATATCATAAAAATATGTCTGAATACATGCGAATTAAAATACAATTTGATTATTTTGGATGAGATAATGATCTGATTTGTAAAAATATTCTTTAAAATGTGATATCGTTTCACTAAAGCATTATTATTTTTAGAAAAAAGTGTGCTTGAGGGTTTTACCAAGAATAAGGCGTGAAAAGCGTATGGGAGGCATTTATCCCAAGCCTAGACGGATTTTTTAGAACAGTGCATATGAATAAAGCAAGAGTCGAATCCCCATTGTCATTATTCCATGTAAGACAAGGACAAGAGTTCTTATGGTACGAGTGGTTAGGAGTGGTCAAGGTAAGTTGTTTTACAATACCATACAATTCTACTATGAAAAATATAATTAGAATTCACTATTTTTTATTGAGGCATATACCAAATAGTCCCTCGAACTTTTTTTAATACACATTTAGTCCAAGCCTTTTTATTTTGCACCAAAAAATCCTTCACCCTGCCATAAAAGCTTTATCATGCCGCTGATGCGAACCTTTAAAGACACGAGAATAAGGGACTTTTTGGTACAAAATAAAAGACTTGAACTAAATGTGTATTAAAAATTGTTTGGGGTACTTTTTGATATTTTATCCTTTTGGGGGTATTTGATCCTTTTTTATTACCAAAAATCAAAATTAATGAAACCAAAATTACAGGAAGTTTATGGTTGGTTTTGGTTTAGACATCTCAAAATTCGATTTACCAAACTTATCGAACAAAACTTAAAATACCTAAACTACCATCCAAGATTCTGATCTAATATGCTAGGAACACCAAATTTATAGTATATATGTTAATTTCTAAAATTTATTGGACACGATTATCATAGCAGTTAATATTCAAAAAGAAAAAAGATCTCAAACATAATGTTCCCATCCATGTAAAACCTCTCAATTAATATTCTGTCCTTTGGGAAAGGATTTTTATTTAACAAGGTGGGTTTCTATTTAACAAGGTATATGAAGTATTTTTTTTTAATTTTGTGGACTTTCTGCTCATTCAATTGTGTTGTAGAAACTGGAAAAAAGCAAAAAGAGAATAAAAAAAAAAATTAAAGAATAAAAAAATAAAGTTAAACGAAACTAAAAATACAGGGAAAATCGAAATTACCGAAAGTAAAACTTAAAGCAAATACAAAAAAAATGATGTACCGCACGTTATTGACAAGTGTTCTCAGAAAACTGAAACTACCGAAACCAAACATATAAAAAAATACATCGATATAGTACTGGTACATGTGAAATACCGATAAAATCGACCGACCTTAGATAGGATTGTTTGAAATGGATTTTTGACATAATGTCCTTTCATTTTTATAACTCGACCTATCGCACATTACCTTCATTTAAAATAAAAGTGGGTGCTTCGACACAGAATCCTTTCTCACCACTACACCATTTTCCTTGTATACCTTCATGGTTGCAAATGCAGATTCCATATATAATTTACAACAATTTGAAATATGTTATCATATGGGGATTACAATTGGTGGTTCAAACCAATTTTATCCTCCATATATGAAAATAAAAACATAATATTCTCAAGATTAAAAAGAAAAGAATCAATTAAAAGATCGGTTTAGAACTGCTAATTGACCAGAGTCCCCGTTAAGAAAGAAAACCTCCAAGGGAATATAAGATGAAGTAGACATTATAGCCGATTCAAATCTGTATGTTGGTTGTAATATTTTGCTACCTTTGGCGCATGGAATGGTGAGAAGGCGGGGTCCGGTCCTCATCTGCCAAACCTGCAAGAACAAACTTAAGTTGAGCAAAGAATCACCTACTTTCAAGCCATTTCAAGATATGAATTTAAGAGAATACTAGTATCGGAGGGCAAAGACATCTACTTAAATAAGGACCCTACTAATAAAAATAAATATAAATAGCGCACCTAATAATAACCCTCTCCCCCAACCCACCAGTGCATGCTGGCATCCCTACGGATCCTATCATCACGTCATTTAATTATCTTTATAAACACAGATTTTAATCTATATTTTTAAGAAACAAATCCATCATTATAGATTAACTTGCATCCACATTGTCAATTATGATGATCTGTCTAACGGTAATAATAGGGGCAATCTAATTGCCAAAGCCATTTGGCTGCCTGACAAACCCAAAGATTCGTGTGAACAGCGTGCCAATAAATGTAGTATACAACCCCTTACATATATCATTATTGAAGATAACAGCCAGGATAAACGTCCAGTAGATAGTTCTGATAATAGATTTGACAATGAAACTAAGGGTGTGTTTGATAACAAAATTGGAAAGAAATGAAATCAGTTTATTTTTATGAGAAGTTGGAAAATGTGGAAAGAGACAAGTGTCTTGGTGAAATGTTCTATTTTCCGGTTTTCCATATAATCCAATTCATTTGTAAAAAATCAGAAAAAGATGGAGCACAATTCACATTGAAGACTATTTAGGCCAAACCAATGAACATTTGCCTTGGAAAAAAATTCTTTGGGTACGAGGTAAAAAAATTAAAGTGGGAAAATGCAAATTTTCATGCTTTAATGTTGTGCATTCTGGGTGGGTGAAAAAAAAAACAAGGCTTTGTGCAATAAAACAAGCCAAAAATTGGTAAATATGGAATCTTCCATGGCAAATGTTGCCAATGAAACACCATCCTAAGATATCATCAAAGAATGAAAAAAGCAGCATTATATTGAAAAGACATGAGAAAAGGATACCTCAACTATCCCTTTTCGAGGCGCATGAATGGCTAGACATAAGCAATAATCACTCTTCACATAGTCATGGTAGGCAGAACTTGAGGTTGAAGCATCTCTATTAACAAGCATCTCCACAAACAGGCAGCTAGCATCGCGATATCCCTGCAAAGAAGCTAGTTATACTCAGTTCTGAAAAATAACCAGATAATTAAAACATAAGGAGAATTTATCTGCACGTGGAAAAGGAGAAACCTTCCATAAGCGCACGACAACAAGTGCCTGAGTGTCAAGAAGCAAGATACGACCAAGTGAATCTGTTATTGCAGCCAAGGTACCACTAGGTGATAGAGTAAGTTTCTCACCCTTTCTTGGGTAATCCTTCAAACATGTCAGAGGAGAAGCTGGCAAAATATCACAAACTTTTAATCCAACGAGTCAACTTTGTTGACAACCACTCGTAATTAAAAGTGGAAAAACTTTGTTAACAACCAGAGAAATGCAGGTAAATAGAAAATAACAAACTCTGGTGAGTGGAGAATGAACATATACAAAATCTCTTACAGGGCAAAATGTAGTGAGACATTGTAATTTCTCACAAGCATATTATTATAATCTTTCACGTCATGTAATTCTAATTAACTAGTATATATGATGATATGTGGGTGTGGACTGAATCTTGGAATACTCCCCCACTCTTAGTCTCTTTATTGTTTATCTTAATTCAATCTCTTAAAATTCTTAACTTTGTACCAAATTAGCTTATCCATGCTGACCTCTTAAACGTGTTCTCGCTTTTGCTGGCGGGTGGCACTTAATTGTCACCCTTTGATCTCTCTTTGTCGACTTTCATCCCACTAAATTGGTTTGGGCCAGATAATAGAAGGGCTGCCCCGTCCAAGTGTCAAGACACTCGTATGACACCCCTTGGACACGCGTCTGACACAGCCACGTGGCATGTCGGACATCTGGTGTTTAAAAAAGCCTGACACGCGGGGGGACACAGAGGGGACATGGCGAGGACACGCGGGGGGCACTGCGGAGCAAAAAAAAAGGAAAAAAAATGAAATAATGAGAGCAAACTTACGACATAAGTTAGTTTTCATGGTTTACTAAACTATGTCGTCGCCCCCTCTCAAATCCTAAGGTTTCAACATAAGAACAAATTTCTTATTAGTTTGAAGAGATTTAATTTACTTCTTAGATATAATTTATTTTTTGTTCGAACAAAATTTATTTTGTTATTTTCAGCTCCTGTTATTATTTTTTTGAAGCCGTGTCGTGTCTTAATTTTTTTTAGGTTTGTCGTGTTGGCATGTCCAACACGACGTGATGTCTGTGTCCGTGCTTCATAGGTGATGATGGTTGTTATTGCTTTGAAGGGGAGATTGTGGTAGTAACATCTGAGATGAAAATGGCATGGAGTAAAGTCTTGTTCGCAGATCGAAGCCACTAATAAGCGTTCGGGGGAGATTCCTCACTGTTTTGTTGCTTAAATCACTGTAGATGAACTCTCATTGTTGTTGCCAAAATCCCCAAGACATCACCATCCCTTGTCATCACTGCTAGGTCGAAATTGGTCTTCCCATCACTTGGGTCTAATTTATTTCTTCACCAACAACTATATCTTTGATTTCTGATGATTCATATTTTTTCAAGCAAACCCTATCCGTCTTTCGGCAACCCATCTTTTGTTGTTCAGCCTCGGTTAGCCCAACTCGGTAACCTTCCTCGTTGCTCAATATATCTGCTGGTATAGTCCTGAGCACATTTGATTGTATGCCTGAAAGTTGTATTCACTATTGCTAGTTGCTGTCTATAAAACTTGGGAAACCTTTTGACATCAGGGCAGTTTACCCTTAG
Source organism: Sambucus nigra (assembly GCA_949130495.1). Classification (NCBI taxonomy): domain Eukaryota; kingdom Viridiplantae; phylum Streptophyta; class Magnoliopsida; order Dipsacales; family Adoxaceae; genus Sambucus; species Sambucus nigra. The sequence goes on along the minus strand of OX422213.1, from coordinate 211,137,064 downwards.
CATAAGGGTGTAGAGTCTTTATTTGCAACATTGGGGCCAGCTGTCATAAGCTTTGGGTGTTTTTCAAAACATGCCGCAGAGATTTGCTTGTGAGATGGTCTTGTCTGGTGCTCTTATCAGTCGGTGGATATATGTTGTCACCCTCTTTGTTGCTGATTTGTTGCTGGGATAGGCCCTTGCCCAACTCCTGAGTCCATGTTTGGTAGCATTTTTATTATATTTGAACAATCGTAGTCGCTTTTATTATATTTTTATTACTTTGCATCATGTTTGGTACCATCACTTAATACCCTTTATTATAGGTCTTTTGTGGATGAGTGATAAAAGTCTCTTATTGATTGTGTTTAAGTTTGCACCCTTTGATGGGCCACTTTAGGAAACCTTTGATAATGGATGACATATTTTAACTCGTTTATTGGTGTTTCAAGAACACATTTGCTATGTGCACATGTGCTTCTCTCATTTACTTGGTGAACCTTAACGTGTGATTTCTTTCAAATTAAAGATGCTTTATTCAACATGTTTAGTTGAGGGGATTGTTAGAGAGAGAATTATAGTGATAATATATGGAATTTCTCTCAATGTTATTATTGCAATCTTCCATACCATTTAACCCAAGGTCATTAATGTAATCTTCCATACCATTCAACACTGTAAGGGGGGTGACTCGTATATCTCTTGATCCCTAGACTTCTCGGTTCCCATACACTCTCGATAACCTTTATTTAAAAGCAGTCTAGATCCTAACTACCTAGGTCCCCAATAGTTCAACCAACAGCCGATCTGCCCCCAGAAGATCTCTGATCTTCACCAATGAGCTCTCAAAACAAACATTCAAGACCCAGTTCCAGGTATGTGGTTTGGGTTGAAGGATAAAGAATACAGGTTCGTTAAGCTTCCACTAGCCAAAAACTTCTTCACAAGAGGAAGGGCACAATTTTCTTTCTGATGACCGAAGCCAGTTTCGATGATCACTGACCCCAATCCCGATAAAACTCTCGAGAACACCTTTCTTTCACTCCCCAAAACAACATCATGACAACCTAAACTAACTTTACATCCTGCAATGATAAATACCAACCACATTTAGGCCACAAACATGCCTTCCTTGAGTGCTTATACCCTAACATCTCATTAAATGCATTGAAATGTTCATACCCGAAATGAGCGACCCAAACCATTATATATAACATCCTCAACCTCATTGACTATGACAAAATCCCTAGAATTCACCTTAAACCTCCATTAGAGAGTGAAAATTCCCTGAATCTCATTAACCACTATTGAAGACCATTTATTATCTCTTGACTTTTAATCACCTTGATCTCTCATCTCCTTTATTTCCCAAGCACCGTGTACTAAGGTTGTCTCCTTGTCTTTCTCTGTGATGAGGTGTCTATTCTCTCACCCTCCGCCTTATTACTCGCATGCTCTTCACAACCGTGGCACAGGTTCTTCAAAACAGGTTATGTCTCGGCTCCTAAGGAATACTCTCTCGACCCTCCCTCTCAGATTAACTAACCTCCTACAACTAGTGTATATGATGGGATGTAGATGTGGAATATCTTAGGATACTCTCCCATTCTTAATCTAATTATGGTGTATCTAAATTTTTTTCTGAATTTCAACATCTTAAACTCTTAAGTAAAACAAAGAGCACAATAGACATCCTATAAAGGGAATAAATAAATAGAAAATAACCTTTTTTTATCAAGTTCAAAGTGTTACGATGATTTTACGACATAAACGATGATTGTGATATTGAATGGATCAAGGGCTCGGTGTTTATGGAACAGTAGCAAGTGCTTATGATAAATCTAATTACTACTGTTGCAGTTTGTGATGGGACCAACTTTGATAATGATTCTTTTAACAGTGGTAGGGTGCAGATCTAAGAGAGAAACTTGGTAGGAGCATCATTATAAAATGTATGCGATTCGAAGGTAGTTAACTAAATTATCAATCTAAAGATTTGGTTCTTATACCAATTGAAGCAGGAGGATATACAGAGATCTATCTAAAAGTGCGCACAAGTAATATAGGGAGAAGAGAAGAAAAGTATATTGGACACAGATGTACACAATTAATGGCACTAGGCTTAAGCACGCATGCTTGACAGTTCATAATCCAACGCTAGTTATAATTGTACGTTGAATAATCGACGAACAGGTTTGCGGGAAACAAGATGAATGCCATGCGAAATCAAATACAAAGCAAGTGAAGACCACCTTCAATCGGTGGAGGTCTTATTTATAATACAAAAATTGCGATCTTGTTACACTTAGTAATTGCAATCCTAATCTAAATGCTGGGGAGGTTCCTCCCACCCAGTCATAATAGTCCAGTCCCAGCTTAAATAGGTTTCTCATCCTCATTCAGAGAGACTTTTTAGCAGGTCGGACACCATTATTAGCTGATGGCTCCGCATGTCAGTATGCAAGTAGTCAAAGAACTTCATCTCCTTCAAAAATTACTAGCAATACATTACTATTTATAGCCTAAAAGGAATTTTAGGAAGCATCTGATTAAAAAGTTGGAAAGAGATTGAAAAATAGTTCACTTAATATCATTTGAAAATAGCGTGGAAAAATACGTGTGGTTTGTTGAGCTGCAACTCTCTTATTTTTCTGATTTTCCATTCCTATGTTTGAGGTGATATGAATTGGATTCCATGAAAACCCGGAAAACTAAGAGGTCATCTATCCCAGTAAACTCATCTATTCTTCCTCTCTTTTCAAATTTTTCAGAAAGCTTAACTGTTTTTCAATCTTTTTCCAACATTGTAACCAACGATGCACTTAATTCTAATGGACTAGCACTAGACTGAATAAACAAATTACCAAAAAAACTTCAACTAACATAATTTGACTAGAATACCTAAATCCCAATTTCTTAAATTAATTCTAAAAGTTATCCACGGAACGTGAGAAGCAAATGATTACTTAACATAAAAATTGATTCCGTTAAGATCCAATTTTGCTTTTTGGTGATTTCTGCGTCATCTTTATTTCTAAGATAAGGATTGACCGAGTCGAGATTTTCATTTGTGACTAGATTATTTGTACTTGTGGTTATATCAAATTTTGTGGATTTTCATTTTTCTATTTGATGTGCATGCATTATATTAACAGATCGACATGTTAATAGAAGTCATAAAAGGTTCTCAATAATTTTCTGAAAAAGTATGATACATCTCAAATCATTATTATTAAAATATGTAGAACAGGGAAGGGATAATAAGTGTAGGTGGGTAGTGAATGCGGGTTAGGATTATGTCCTTCAAAGGACCGAGGCGTAACCTTCTTTGGAGACATCTTGAGCAGAAATTAGCAACAACAATAATATTACACAAATAATAATATATGAAAATGACTTGAGTTTCAAGAGGAAGTATATTGAAATAGTAATAAATGATGAACAATTACTGATATAAACAGAAACAGTAAGGAAATGACAATAAAGGTATTCTGGAAAGATTCTTGAGATTTTTACCCCGAAGGCTGAGAGAACAAACATCCCTCTTGAGAGTAAAGCCCGGAAGGCAGTCCAACACAGGTTAATGTCGTTTATATGGAGGTTTGGCTGTCTAAGGGGATTCTCTAGTGAGTGCAGGCTATATTACTGGTGGTATCAACGAGTTTTCAGATGATATTATGAAAGGAATATGGTTTTCTCAGAGAACGTTTTTGAGGGACATTAAAATGGGGGTATTAATGTTGCTAGGTCAATAAGAGAGTTTAAAGGTGAAAACCATACACTCAATTCAAACTTCCATTTAAATTAATTCATAAATACTTGAATTTCAGCATTCATAAACCCCTAAACAAAGCATTATGTAACAACCAAAATTAAGTTTTAGATATGATATAAAACCAGAACACAACTTTGTTCACCTCGAGCAAATGGTTGAGGCTTTGCCTCTGTTTTTTTTGGTGATGCTGGTTGAACCCGCCAAATCATTTTAGATAAAGAAGATATGGTTGAAAAGGTTGCAGGCACAACTTTTGAAAGAATAGCTCCGACTAAAGACCTGCTTCTGTCCTCGGAAAGTCTGTAAATATGAGGAGAAAAAATCCTACTATTAGAAAAAAATGTGGAATTTACCACTTCATGGGTGTGAACATACAGTAAATCTGAAGAAAACATGTATTAATATTACTAACCTAAAAGCTGAAATCACAGCATCGTTTCCAACACTGACTGCACAATAGTAACGCTGACTTGACTGCCCAACAATAAAAGCAGCTGAATTCAAATACCAGAATAACTTCAGAAAGTTTCCACAAGTTTTTGAATTAGAAAATTTTGGGGAAAAAGGGTACTGTTAATGGAAATACATCATGGGGAAGCCTCAATCAAAAGCAGATGGAGGGCCAAAAATATTTGTTATTATTAATATTTTTTTGTGATAACTTGTAGAATCAGGGTTTTCTACACGACTAATCCAAGGGCACGCGTGGGCACTCCAATTCAAACCGCAGGGACACAACTAAGGGCACGCATCCGAGGAACTATATTGCATTATTTTTACAAACCATATTAACAATAGTTAAAAGACGCTCTCTGTCCATCAACACGACTCTGAGTTTATATATATATATTGACGTAAATAACGTCAAATGGGCACAAGAAAAGATAATTCTCTCTCAAACTCTCTCTAATCAATATCTCAAAATATGGAAGAATGTCTCAAATGAGGCTACAAAAGAGTATTTATAGGAGGAAGGTTATTTGGCCTCTAATCTAAGAATCTATGTACAATTATGCCCTTAAGAGCCAATTAACCTTCCTTCCTCTAAATACTAAGCAAAAGAAAAAATACAATGAATACTAAAAATAGGAGAAATACTAAAAATGACAAAAAATGACTAAAAGGCCCTTATTCACATCACTCTCCCCCCCTGAAAGAGTTTGTCCTGAGGGGAAGGCCTTCAGTGTCACCATCGAGGATAGTAATGAGAGTTGGCTAGGGTGTGATCTCCGGTGCCTCCTCAAGATACTCAGGATCGCCCGAAGCTAGGAGAGAGCGACGGTGAGGAAGGGAACAATCTAAGGCTCGCTGACCAATCACCCCACAGTTGTAGCATTTGAATGTGATAGGATGAGTGGGTGCAGGAGGAGAAACCGTGGGAGTAGGAGTAGCTGGAGTAGGCGGAATCGCAGGAAGAGCAGAAGTCACTGGTGCTGGAGGAGCTGTTGTGGAGTGGCCACGAGGAGGAGGAGCAGACTGATGAAAAGACTCAACTTTAGTGGGGTGCTCCACCGCCTTAGCAAAGGAGGTGATATCACGTAAAGCGAGGTCGCGCTGGATATAGCGCTGAAGGCTGTGGATATACCGACTGATCCTCTGTTCCTCGATCTCACCAAGGCGGGCACGAGTACAAAGAAGCTGGAAGCACTCAGTGTAGTCCAAAACTGTAGTGTTCTGTCGAAGAGACTGAACTCGCAAGAATAGATCACGCTCATAAGTGGCGGGAATAAAAATTGTCATCAACTAGTCACGAAGCTCGGCCCAAGTCTGTATAGGAGGCTGACCCTCAAGAACACGGCGCTGCTCCAAGTCATTTCACCAAACACTCGCGTAACCCTGAAATTTAGTAGCCGCTAGCAAGACACACAGGTGACCTTCAGTCGCTTGTACTCAAATATCCGCTCCATGGCGGCAAGCCAGTCAACAACGACATCGGGCCGGAGGTGGTCGTCAAACATCGAGATATCGACCCGAATGTCGCACTGCATGCTCCTCCTCAAGAGTAACCGAAGTGTCAACTGTGTAATGGCATCCCCCTCCCCCCCCCCCCCCCCCTAGGGCTAAGGCATCCTCATCGAGATCATCATCACCTAGCGGAGGCTCGGGAAGTCTCGCTTTGGGCGTCTCCGAGGCGGTGGATGAGGAGGGTCAGGAGCTGGGACTGGGGGAGATGTATGAGGTGGAAGAGTCTCGCGTGGTGGGAAAGGAGGCGGAGCTGGGACCAACGGTTGGCGGTAGGGGCAGTGGTTCATCTGGTATCCTTTATGGTAACACAAAAAGCAATGGCGCTCGGAGAGAGGTATATAGGGAGTAACCTTCGGACCCAGAAAGTCAAAGGAGAGACATTCATGCGCTACTCCGCAGGAGGGGGTGGCTCAAACTCTGGAGCAGAGTGGGGTCAGGGTGAAGGGGGTCCATCATGTGGAGGTAAACTAATCCACTCCCGTACCTGCTCATGGGAATCAAAGGGTGCGGAATGAACAGAACGGGCATCCCATGTAAAACGATGTGGAGGAACATGTATCGGATGGCCAGGCGGTGGTGTGGTGTGGAGAATAGGTGGGGGCGGAAGCGTGGGGAAGGCGGAATGGGGTGGGTGAGGGTGTGTGGTAACGGATGGAGCGGAGGGCATGGAGGAAAGATGGGGCGGTTCAAGGTGTTTTTGTGGATGATGGCAAGGGTAAATGGAGATGGAAGGTACGTGGTAGTCAAGGTGAGGATGAGTAGGGTAATTGTGTGGGTGTGGGGATAGGGAATGGGGGGAAGCTAGGATACGAGGTGGCGGAAGATTTGGTGAGGGTTTGGGTGGTGGAGGGGGGGGTATATGGGAGGTGTTTGTGAATTTTGGAGGGTAAAATTATTGGGGATTTGGGAGGGTTGAAATTCTAGGATTTGGGATTCAAGATTTGGGTTAAGGGGCATATAGATTCATTTGTAGCGCTGTAAACAGATATTCGAAAATCCGCATCCGTCCGATATCCGAATCCGAATTTGCGGATATTTATCCGAAAATATGGAAACGGATACGAATATGGATACTCTTTAAAAATATCCGAGAAAACGGATACGGATACGGATAGTACTAGCATCCGACACGGATAATCCGTATCCGATGCGGAGTATCCATTTTATCGGATATCAAACGGATATCCGTATCCGTCAAACATATGTTTAAAATATTACTAATAATATTAGTATCAGTATTACTAATAAAATAATATTAAAATAAATCTTAATCGTTTATTCCTAAAAAAAAATAAACACATACTCCACTCAAAACAAAAAACACCCTAAAGTTATTGTTTTATTGGGTATATTATAAAATGTCATGTATTATTATTTAATTGGGTATATTATCATGGAGTTACACTAAAGTTACAATACATCTTATCACACACAACATACACCGACTAAAGAACATATACTCCACTAAAAAAAACTAACTTCGTTTCATTTCTCCTTCGTACAAAATAAGAGAACATGTGGTTGCTCGTTAGTTTCCTTAATTATAAATAAATGTAAGAGAGAAACAGAAAAGAATGTAAGAGAGAAACATAATAGAATGTAAGAGAGAAACATAAAAGTAAAGAGATGGTTTTTATTTTTATGAGAACTGAAGTTCATAACATGTATATTATATACAAAATAAAAATGTATACTTATTAAAATAAAAATATCAGTATGTTTTGAAGACAAAAGGTCCATGAGGTTATCATTCTCAATAAATTTGATTAATCTAAAGGGTGCATATTTATTTCTACTGTCATGTAATGCGACTGTTATTTTTTTTGGATGGGTTTAAGCTTATATGGTTGTAAAGTATGAATGACTTTAAGCCATATTATCATTATGGAATGATACTATTATTAGGGAATGCATAATTGTTGATGTTAGGAGGCAGTAATTTTGCTACATATTTATCTGGATTGGATTGGATTTCAATGGATTGTATATTTTTTATTGTTATTTTTTGCGATGGCTAAATAATGTAAACGGATACGGATATGGAAAACATGGTATCCGATCCGTATCCGTCCGTTTACCACCCCTATTCATTTGACATTGGAATTGTTACATTTGTTTGTGGATGAATTGGATTTGAGCCCTTAGTGTGCCGAATGTCACGGATCATTTTGGCAATTGTCGGAGAGTACGTTCCAAATCATAGGGGGCGCCATTTGTGCACCAATTGGAGAAGGAATTGCCGGACAAACTCTTGCTATCGGAGGCACCTATGGATCCTCGGAGGGTGTGTCAGCCCATTGGTGAGAGCGGATCAACCCGGAGAACTCATCTAGGGCTGGCGGAGGCTGGATTTGGGCCGTTTGGCCTTGGACCTGCACCATCCTGCTTCGCAGTGAATATTCGGAGAGCGGGAGATGAGGTCTGACAGGTTTCGGCCACGTCGGGGCAGAGACGGGCTGGCTTTGGACTTCGGAGGGGTTGACGTGAGGATTCGGCGGGAGAATTGGTAGTTTCGGATCAGTGGGAATGGTCTTGGACTTTTTTTTGTGGTCCGGCTGGTGGCTTGTGGTGGTGGTGCCTTCTTGATTGCAATTGGGGTTTGGGTTTGCACAATTAGCGTTTCGCTGTGGTAGTGGTGTAGAATGGGTTGATTTGGGGGAATTAGGGTTAGGGTTTTGAGATATTACAGGGGCGGTGTGGGGGCGGTCCGTGGTGGTTGCTGGTGGTGGATTTCGCGCATTGATCTCATCCATTTGAACCTTCAATTGGTCGAGGGCTGCCATGATTTGATCAAAAGGGTTTTCCGCGGAGGTGTTCATCTTTCTTGGACCCACGTGACGTTGTTCATGAGTTTTTGTTTTACAACCACAACAACCGGTGGAGCGACTAGGCTCTGATACCAATTGTCGTAAATGAAGTCAAATGGGAGAAAGAAAAGATAATTCTCTCTCAAACTCTCTCTAATCAATATCTCAAAATATGAAAGAATGCCTCAAATGAGGTTATAAAAGAGTATTTATAGAAGGAAGGTTGCTTGGCCTCTAAGCTAAGAATCTAACTACAATTATATGCCCTTATGAGCCAATTAACCTTCCTTCGTCTAAATACTAAGCAAAAGGAAAAATACAATGAATACCAAAAATAGGAGAAATACTAAAAATGACAAAAAATGACGAAAATTCCCTTATTATATATATGTAAGGACAAACTCAGTGCACGAGGCTCCCGCCACTGCGGGGTACTGGAGGATTCGAGTGACCTCCAGGTCACAATGGGGCAACCTTACCGATATATTCATATAAATATATTCCTATATATATAAGTTAGTAGGTCAAGTAATGTCAATTACTACCTGGAGTTCCATGAGTGGAGGAGGCATGATTCCAGTAATTGCTGCATCAGCACATGAACCATACTTGCTAACATTCCATAGCTGGTAAGGAAGCCTTCCAAAAGAATCCTCTGTATCTCTCCTTTTTGATGTTTGATCCCAAATGTCTGTGTGTGTTTCCTTAAACCATCGCTGCAGCATGTTCTGATTTATCATATATATATATATATATATATATATATATATGGAAAAAGAAGAAGTGTTAATTGCTTGGGAATTTTGAAAAAGGAAAACTAAAGAGAATATATTTATTCACAAAATAAATAGTTGCCCATTATTGATTGAATAAATATACGCTTGAACTATCACGGCATAATATGCTTGCCTGAGGATGTATTCCCAAAAACAAATTGCGATAGGATAACTGATGTGTATACAGTGTCCAGGAAATTAATTGTACTTTTCATTTTATTTTTGCATTTTATTATTGTTAGAATAAACTAATATTCCTTCAAAATATTCTAGAATAGGCTAGATATGTCTAGTGGTTGATGACATTACACGTGACATCACCCCAGTGTTTTAAAAATAGCGCCTAGGCGCGAGGCTTTTTAGATACGTCAAGTTTTGGCCCTAGGCGTGGTCAACGATGGTCAAAGTTTTTTGAGTTAAGGCGTGAAAAAACGTGCGTTTTTGGGGGGTAAGGCGTAAAAAAACGCGAGTTTTTTAGAAGTAAGGCGTGAAAAAACTTGATTTTTTTTTGTTTTTTTAGTATTTTACAATAATAGTATTTCAACTTAAAAATATTTAGACATATTTTTAAGGTATGTACCATTTTAGTATTTTTAATAGCCTTGTCATAGTAAAAAAATATTAAAATATATTAAAAAAGGCCTAAACGCCTTTTCTCGCTTTTTTACGCCTAAGGCCTGCCTAGGCTTCTAACGCTTGGCCTCCACGCATCGGTCACGCCCCGCGTTTTTTAGAACCTTGCATCACCCCAAAACATAAAGCTCTCCATTATTCTGTGTACCCTATATATAGAGTGCTCTGAGAGGACACTACTACATTTTAAAGAGATGAAAATACAAGATGGAGTTGGCAGTTATCTTTGATTATTTCTAAATGTGAGTAAATATGTTGCGCTTACATCAATTGGCACCGTGACTCCTGATGTGATTGACAATAACATCGTAAAGTCAAGGGTAAGGCATATAGGAACCATCATCGGACCACACCTTAGTAATCCACCCCATCCGCACACAATCAAGTGGCACCGCTGCCTTTTGCTATGCGATTTCATCCTCCCCCATCGTCGTTCCTTCATGACAACCCTCCTCAATGACCGGCGAGCCTCTCCAACACTCAATCGATCGCAAAAATACCCCACCCTCCTCGTTGGGACCAAACCCCTTCGAAAACTCTAGAACCAGACTTCAACACGTCCAATCAACTAATACCGACCCCCTACCCACATCGCTATCCACCAACAAACTTCACCGACCCCATGAGACCCAAAACTCTCCATCGACGAACACCTGAATAGCCCTCTTGCATCACCCCCTTCATCCTCTCGAAGGGCAGCAGCGATTTGATGAAAAAAACCCAAGATCGAAGGCATCCGAGGATGCGCCTGCGGTACATAACCCTTCTCCAACCTCCTGCAAACCTCACCGGCATTGGGCAAGGATGAATAAACCATTGGAGGCCTCAATCGGCGGCCAACTGCTTGGCGAGGCTCCTAGGTAGGGCCGTAAACGGATATTCGAAAATCTGCATCCGTCCGATATCCGAATCCAAATTTGAGGATATTTATCCGAAAAAATGAAAACGGATACGAATATGGATACTCTATAAAAATATCCGAGAAAACGGATACGGATACGGATAGTACTAGTATCCGACACGGGTAATCCGTATCTGATGCGGAGTATCCATTTTACCGGATATCCGTTTCACCGGATATCCGTCAAACATATATTTAAAATACTACTAATAATATTAGTATTAGTATTACTAATAATATAATATTACAAAGAACCTTAAATAGTTTATTCCCTAAAACAAAATAAACACAGACTCCAGTCAAAACAAAAACACCCTAAAGTCATTATTTTATTGGGTATATTATAAAATGCCATGTATTATTGTTTTATTGGGTATATTATCATGAAGTTATACTAAAGTTATAATACACCCTATCACACACAACATACACTCACTAAAGAATATATGCTCCACTTAAAACAAAAACAAAAAACTAATTTCATTTCATTTATCTTTCATATAAAATAAGAGAAAAGAAACTCTCATTTCACTTCACAAAAATCCTCATTTCGCCACCTCCCCCTCCGCCGCTGCTCATCAACCCCACCACCGCTTCTCATCAACCCCTCCACTGCGCATCAACTCCGCCGTTGCGCATCCCCTCCTCCTGCAACAGAAAATTAGTAACAACAGGTACATACAAGATAAAAATAAAAATATATAACTGTATTTATATATTGTTCATGTGGTTGTTCATTAGTTTCCTTAATTATAAAAAAATGTAGGAGAGAAATAAAAAAGTAAAGAGATGATTTTAATTGTGTTAAGAACTGAAGTTAACAATTGATATATTATATACAAAATAAAATGTATACTTATTAAAATAAAAATATTAGTATGTTTTGAAGACTAAAAGGTCCATGAGGTTACCATTCTTAATAAATTTGATTTAATCTAAAAGGAGCATATTTATTTCTACTGTTATGGAATGCTACTGTTATTTTTTTTAGATGGATTTAAGCTTATATGTTTGTAAAGTATGGATGGATTTAAGCCATATTATCATTATGGAATGCTACTACTTTTATGGAAGCCATAATTGTTGATGTTAGGAGGTAGTAATTTGTTATATATTTATTTGAATTGGATTGGATTTCATTGGATTCGATATTTTAATAGTTATTTTTTGTGATGGCTAAACAATGTAAACGGATACGGATATTATCCGATTCCGGGGTATCCGGGCGGATACAGATATGGATAGTTGTTTTAACTATCCGGGCGGATACGGATATGGATAGTGCATTCAGATAGCGGATACGGATATGAAAAATATGGTATCTGATCCGTATCCGTTCATATAGCACCCCTACTCCTAGGGCAAGCTTTGATAGCTCGGGAAGGGGCAAGGGCTCAGGATTTCCTCATTTGGGGTGAGCCCATGAATCGAAGCTTGCTAGAATTCTTTTCACTTTAGCCCCTACGGCTTTTGGACACAAGTCCCTAATTTCAAAATTGATCCCAAGTCTTTCCAACAAAATTGTGACCTCACGTCCCATTTCAGTCCCTCTAAACTTTAAAACAATTTTTGAAATTCCCAAAACAACCCTTCTCTCTTCCTGCACTTCTTTCGTGTCGCCCACCACCCTCTTGTGCATCCGATTTAGAGGTCACACAGTGATTTAGGTTATGTTGAGAAACTCGATGATGACTATCGGGAGTTTATGCATACTATCAAGAGGGTCTATGGGAAATTGAGGGAAAGGTTGAGAAATTGGAGGGTGAACGCTCTTATTAGTAATTGGTACAACTAGGTAATGGGATATCGGTTCAGTCTCATCATATTAGCCCAATATGAGGAGTTTCGTTTAGGAGTGTGACGAGCAGCCTTCACTGAAAATCTGAGTACGAAGAGATGGAGCTCCAAGTGCTTGTCATTGGGCGAGCCATTTTTGTGGCCCCCGTTACAGTTGCCCCGTTACCATAGTTAAAGACAGTTGTTTTCCCTCCTCGGTTGTGTCAACGCTTGCCATTCTAGGTGTATTGATGGCCGATTGCTATGAAGCGCGGACTTAACATGCAATACGGGACATGACATGACTAGGAACACGGGATGCGTGATTTTCCCAAAATGTAGGATACGGCTATGCTGGAATACGTAATATATTATTATTATTGTATATATTTTAACCAATGTTTAAAAAGGCGTTTGAGGCTTACGCCTCGAGGCGAGGCGTTCAAAAAATGCCTCGAGGCTTAAGCCTCAGGGTTGAATTTGAGGCTTACGCCTCAATGCGCCTCGAGGCTTATGTCTCGGTGCGCCTCACGCCTCGCCTCGCGCCTTTTTGCTGAGGAGCAAAAAAAAAACTCTTGTTCTTTTTTTGTTTTAAAACTGCACTTAACTTATACTATTTACTATTGTAACTTGAGAGAAATTTAAAAAAAATAACCAATATGTTGATGAAACTTAAAAAACTTATTTTGTCAATTTGATTTTGTTTGAAATAAATGTACTAAATTAACTTCAATATGACTTTTTTTTTAAGTTTTCTGTTTTTTGGTTTTCAACTTAGATTAATATGTTATCTTTAACTAAACTGAATATATATTAAGAAACTAATATATTTTTAAGGTTGCTGTTTTTTTTAATAAACTTAGGTTGATATGTTTTATTATTTTTTTAATAAAATTGCTGTTTTTTTAATCTTAGCTTATAAATCAATGTTTTTTAATAAATTTGTTTGTTAAGTTGCATTGATTAATTTACTATCATAATATAAAATAACCAATATGTGAATGAAGCTAAAAAAATGATTTTGCCAATATGATTTTGCATTGATTAATTTATTGTCATATAATAAAATAACCAATATGTTAAAATTGATTTTCTCTAATTGGGGAACAAAAAATGTCAAACTATATGAGAAAGTCCTCAAGGATGTTTTTTTTTTATATTTCTTTGTTATTTTATTTTTATGGTTTTATTAGTATTTTTTAATATTATTTTGCTCTTTTTTTCCCTTTTCAGTGAGGCTTACGCCTCAAACGCCTCGAGGCTTACGTCTCGCCTCTCCGCGACTAAAACGCCTCGCCTCGCCTTTCGCCTTTTTAAACATTGATTTTAACGAAAAAATTCAATAAAATGAAACTAGACACCAATTTTCCCAAGTGATCAGATATGATAAATGTCACAAATCACCATCCTTAACATAAAGATAACATCCATTGCATAAAAATTAAACAGATTTGTTATTTTTAAGAACTAGAAACAACTATGAGAACTATAAAATGAAAACCACAGACAAGTAGTAAGAGACTAGGGTTAAATGTATATGTAAGTCGCAAAATAGCAAGAAATACTTACGATTAAAAAGCTGGGGTTCAAGATTGCACATACAAAGAGGAGAAACGGGCGCAATAAAACCGACGATGAGGACGATCCCCAATTTGCAAAATCGGAACCCGAGTTTCCGTCGACCCTCTCAAACAAAAATTGATGGACTCTTTTTTGTTTTACACAAACTCGCAAAGTTGTTTTAATGACCCTTTGACTTAAACCCAATAACTTTGTGTTGTTTAACATATAACACCATTTTTTCAGTTTTAAAATATCAAAAATATCCCCACGAGTAAAAAACGAGTCATAGCGAGTCTGAGAGTATCCCAACATGTCTAGCGTATTAAATAAAATAAAATATATATATATATATATATATGATACTCTTCAACTCGAGCGTGACGTGTCTGAGCATATCCCTGCGAATCCAAGTTCGCTCAAGTCAAACAAAAATTCTAGACCTCAAGAGAGTATACATGCTTCATAAGTTGTTGAGGATGCTCCTTTCAACATCTTTGTCGTGAGTTGTTGGGTCAAGCGAACCAAATTCTACGCTGCTGAGGTGTTCGACATCGCAGACTTTTAAGCCCATCTTTGGCAAGGAGGCAGTATCGGAGACTTCTTCGATATTTTTATGCGATTGGTTGGGTAACTCGCACTCACTACAAAGATGGCGTTGTATGGGGGACTTACTCCCGCTCTTTCGAGATGAAGTTGAGCCTTATGACGTGCTTCTGAGTTTGTCTCATCAATGAATCTTTGCTTTTCCATTCAACGTTTACAGTCGAAATTGTTGATCCTGCTCCGGCTGAGGTGTGGCCCCGTCTTCCTCCATCGATGCTTTGATGCTCGATTCCACCTCTCGGCAAGATTCGGGCAGAATTCGCATTCTATAACTGTGGATTGGGTTATTAGCTACCATGCCCACCTTTTATCCACCATGTAAGTGGATCGATTTTAAAGATGGCTTCCCTTTCAAATGTGGGAGTCCGGTGATGATTACGCAGTGACGTCGATGCTTCTCTTCTCCCACCTCCACCAACGAGGTGAACTTTTTCAAGTGGGGAAGAGTGATGTGTATGCTGGACCCAAAAAATTAAGTGTACTTTTTTTGGTGCTTTATCATTGTTAGAATAAACTAATATTACTTTGACATATTTTAGAATAGGCTAGATAGGTCTAGTGATGATATCATGGTTAATGCCATTACATGTGACATCACCCATGAAATCATCATAATCTCGAAAGTTATCCATTATTCCCTTGTATCCTATATATCGAGTGCTCTCCCATTTGGGAGGACACTATTACATTTTACAAGGATAAATATATAAGCATGATTTGAAAGTTATTTTTTTTATTATTCCCAAACGTGTGAGTAAATATCCCGATTTGTTTATATCAATAACAGTTGAAAGTATCATATACCTGAATGTCAGATCCATCAAAACGGGCAATTACGCCGGGCAAAACAACACAAACTTCCTCTGATGATGCATCTTCTTTCAGATCTTTCTTAGTTCCACGGACTCTTAATTTAAGAATCCTTCCAGTATACACTATCTGTAAGAAAACAAATATACAAATAACTTCAATTATCATCCTATAATTCACATGAGAAAGTGAAAGAAAGGAAATATACAAAATATAAAATTCCTCATCCTTGTGAGCTTTACATTACAGTTGATTGAGTTGACAAACAACAGGATTGAATGATTTATTTCTTGGGTGGGGGTGGGGGGGCAGGGGGAAGGGCATGTATATGTAAGAATAAATAACGTACACATCTGTTTGTGGACTTTTCAATCTCAAATGAGTGACATTTTAAAATTGGTTAAATTATGATCAACAAGACCTTGCCATGTGTTAAACTAATTGATCAAAAGGACAAACAATCCTTCCCATTATAATTTAGGATAAGTGAAGTTAGAGATAGCTGGAAACAAATCCTGTCAATCAAAATGAAGGAACCTTTCCTAGGAAGAAAAATAAATTAAGTTCACGGTGAATTGGCTAAATTTAAATAATTAATTAACAAATAAAAAGGAACGGAAACATAAAATATTAGGGATGGAAATTAAATGATTAATATCATAGAGTCAACCTTTCAATACAGTAATAGTCCAAGTAGGGGTATGGAATGCTTCATACAAGTGTTATTTACTTACCGTGTATTAGGGGTGGCAACGAGTAGGTCAAGGTTTAACGAGTCGGGTCCAAACCCGCACAATAAAATACTCGGATTAGTATACGTCGAGTCAAACTTGGGTAGGTTGGGGTCGGGTCAACCCATTTGACCCGTTTATATCATAACAAGTTAAACTCTTTGCTCTCTCTAAAAAATTCTCTTTCTAAAATCCTTTCTTTTTCTCTATCTAATTTCTTTCCCATCTTCTTTCTCTATCTAAAACTAACAATTTTCATTATATGAAAATTCATTTTAGTGTCATTTTGACAAAACCCGGTTTGATAATACGATATTAGACTTAACCCCAATTTTTGCAAATAATTAGACATCTCACCAATTTCATGCAAATTGACACCTATTTCATAGAAATCTACTACTATAGACACATTTCATGGAAAACTACACATCTTCAATGCAAATCAACACTTTTTCCCATAAAAATCAACAGTTTTTTTCATGAAATTGGCGTGATTCCTAATTATTTGCAAAAATTAGGGTCAAGTCTAATATCCTATTATCGAACTGGGGTTTAGTCAAAATGACCTATTAGCAGAAAATTACCAGACTTTGATTTGATACAACATAACATATTATACTATAAATTTAGTGAGATGTATCACGTATTAGCCCAACTGCACGATATCCTAAATTGTAATTTACACTGAACACAAAAGGAACATTTGTTTTCGCTACTCTGTTCCGATTCTTATCTTCTAAAAAAGAGAATTCCAATTCATATTTATAAAATTGTAACATATTTCTCTCTCAAAAAAAGTTTATTTTTAAAGTGAAAACCCCTTTCTTTCTCTAAAAATTTTTCTTTCAAATTTCCTAAAAAGTTCAAACATTTTTCTCTATTTGAAATATTGTCTCTCTAAAAAATTTTGTTACTCTCTCTCTAACTTTCAATTTAGGAGAGGAAGATAGACAATTATAGATGGAGAAATTTTGTTATAGAAACAAAATGATTAGCATTTTAGAGATAAATTAGTTTAGAGGAGAAAGAGGAGACAACTTTATAAAAAATAAAGGGATTAAATTTTTTAAAGAGAAATTAACTTAATGAGAGAAATAAGTTACATTTTGAGAAGAAAAAAATGGATTAACATTTTAGAGAGTAACAATTGGAGTGTGAATGAGATTATAAATTGAAGGAAATTAGGACTATTGTAATATTTTCTTATATTTTTAGTATTGCATTGTATTTTTTTCTTTTATTAGTTGTTTAGTATTTCGTTTACATTTTTTTAGTAGTAGTAAGGGTTGAGAGGAAGCTTCTAGAAGGTTCCATTAGTTGGTGTTGTCATGGATGAGTTGTCATGACAACTCATAATAATTCATACTTTGCTAATAGCTTCAAGAAGGTTTCATTTTGACACGTTATGTATTTGGGAGTTAGTTATAGCCCATGTGACATCACATGGGCTTACACCCTCTCAATCAATACGAGCTTAGGAAATCCCATCTAGAACCTTCTCTCCCCCTATATAAAGGACCTTAGTCCCTCATTTGTAGGAATCCTACATTTGATAGATATATAGAAACTCTAGTTTCTCTCTTTAGTTGTGTGTTTGTTTTAGTTTTGGGCTTTTTAAGGTGTTGTTTACGTCAAATTGGTATCAGAGTGGGTGTCGCTCCAACATTAGTGTATTGGTGTATCGGTGTGTAGATTAATAACAAAATCATACACTACAACATCAAATGGCCCCAAAGAAATCCAACCACCAATGACGAGATTCAAGAATTAAAGCAACAAATGGCGCAATTAACCCTCCAATTCCAACAATTCTTGGCGCAATCACAACCCAAAACACCTTCCCCACCACCGCCACCGCCCTCCACCGCTTCAGACCCAACCCACGCTTCCACCACGACCACAGCTGCTCCAACACCCTCATTCCCCCTTTCACCACCCTTTGTTGCCCCAGCAACTCAAAACCCTAACCCCATCAAGCCCATCTCTATCAAAACCCCCCAAAAAAAACGAAGAAAGAGGGCCTGAAATCCAGCCCTAGGATTAAATTGGGGAGAGGTAAGAAAATAGAGAAGAAAACGACCAAAAATGGGGAGAAATTAGCCTTCCCCACCGCCATGTCACCTTCGGCAGCCCTCTTTGTTCTCCGGCAACCCCTGATGGCTTTGGATTTGGCCGGTGATGGTCATGGACAGTTTGATCTAGGGTTTCGAACCCCTAGACTGATTTTTGACCCAGAGGCGACCCAATTTTGCGGGTTGGAAGTGAGAAAAGAGAGAGAAATGGAGGACGATCGTCACCGGAAGGGGAACATGGCCGAGTCTTCTCAGGTAGTGGTCTAGTCGGCACATGTTTTAGGAACTTTTCACATGCATCTCCAATTTTGAAAGCTCGAGGGCGAGCTTGACTTTAAGTGGGGGAGAATGACGGAAAATAGGGCTATTGTAATATTTTCTTATATTTTTAGTATTGCATTGCATATTTTCTTTTATTAGCTGTTTAGTATTTCGTTTACATTTTTTTAGTAGTAGTAAGGGTTGAGAGGAAGCTTCTAGAAGGTTCCATTAGTTGGTGTTGTCATGGATGAGTTGTCATGACAACTCATAATAATTCATACTTTGCTAATAGCTTCAAGAAGGTTTCATTTTGACACGTTATGTATTTGGGAGTTAGTTATAGCCCATGTGACATCACATGGGCTTACACCCTCTCAATCAATACGAGCTTAGGAAATCCCATCTAGAACCTTCTCTCCCCCTATATAAAGAACCTTAGTCCCTCATTTGTAGGAATCCTACATTTGATAGATATATAGAAACTCTAGTTTCTCTCTTTAGTTGTGTGTTTGTTTTAGCTTTGGGCTTTTTAAGGTGTTGTTTACGTCAAATTGGTATCAGAGTGGGTGTCGCTCCAACATTAGTGTATTGGTGTATCGGTGTGTAGATTAATAACAAAATCATAGACTACAACATCAAATGGCCCCAAAGAAATCCAACCACCAATGACGAGATTCAAGAATTAAAGCAACAAATGGCGCAATTAACCCTCCAATTCCAACAATTCTTGGCGCAATCACAACCCAAAACACCTTCCCCACCACCGCCACCGCCACCGCCCTCCAACGCTTCAGACCCAACCCACGCTTCCACCACGACCACAGCTACTCCAACACCCTCATTCCCCCTTTCACCACCCTTTGTTGCCCCAGTAACTCAAAACCCTAACCCCATCAAGCCCATCTCTATCAAAACCCCCCCAAAAAAAACGAAGAAAGAGGGCCTGAAATCCAGCCCTAGGATTAAATTGGGGAGAAATAGAGAAGAAAATGACCAAAAAGGGGGAGAAATTAGCCTTCCCCACCGCCATGTCACCTTCGGCAGCCCTCTTTGTGCTCCGGCAACCCCTGACGGCTTTGGATCTGGCCGGTGATGGTCATGGACAGTTTGATCTAGGGTTTCGAACCCCTAGACTGATTTTTGACCCCAGAGGCGACCCAATTTTGCGGGTTGGAAGTGAGAAAAGAGAGAGAAATGGAGGACAATCGTCACCGGAAAGGGAACATGGCCGAGTCTTCTCAGGTAGTGGTCTAGTCGGCACATGTTTTAGGAACTTTTCACATGCATCTCCAATTTTGAAAGCTCGAGGGCGAGCTTGACTTTAAGTGGGGGAGAATGACGGAAAATAGCGCTATTTTTATATTTTCTGGTATATTTAGTATTGCATTGCATATTTTCTTTTACTAGTTGTTTAGTATTTTGTTTATATTTTTCTACTAGTTGCAAGGGTTGAGAGAAAGCATCTAGAAGGTTCCATTAGTTGGTGTTGCCATGGATGATTTGTCATGACAACTCATACTTAGCTAATAGCTTCTAAAAGATTTCATTTTGACATGTGATGTATTTGGAAGTTAGTTATAGCCCATGTGACATCACATGGACGTACACCCTCTCAATCAATAGGAGATTAAGAGATCTCTTCTAGAAACTTCTCTCTCCCTATATAAAGGGCCTTAGTCCCTCATTTGTAGGATTCCTACATTTAAAAGATATAAAGAAATTCTAGTTTCTTTCTCTAATTGTGTGTTTGTTTTAGTTTTGGGAGCCTTTTGACGTGTAGTCTACATCATAATTGATAGAAAATTAATTCACATGATATAAGTTGGGTTAGTGGGTACCCAATAAAAACTCAATCCGTTAGGTAATTGGGTCTAATTGGATAACCCCGATAAGACCCATTTACTTTATGGATTGGGTCGATTAGACGGGCTGAGTTTGTCTTTTTCACCCTGCCGTGTATATTCCTTCCTTTATAATTCAGAGTTCAACCTTAAAGCTACCTTAAAAATACAAAAGATACACCCCTTATGAATCCATTAGTGTATAACCTTGTAAAGATACAAAAGGTACAACCTTTTAAAGTTTTTACAAAAATGAAAGGTACATATAATTTATTATTTTTTGTACCTTCTTTTGAATGACATATTTTTATTGTATAATATTCAAAATATACAAAATATAACAAAACCGTCTAGTGGCCTATTATTTATCCTCGCCTAACCACTAAGAGGGCTCCATTCGACCGTTTACCGCGTATCTTTGTTTAGAACCATCCGCTTAAACTTCCGTTCTGTGAATGGTTCATGCTAAGGCCATCTCATATGGATATTTCTATTTTACCCAAATTTTTATTATAAAAATAAAAAACTAAAAGAAACCTTCTATAGTGGAGAATCTCTATCCCTATATAATGTGGTGGGATGAGCGTATAAAATCTCTACATGTAGAAAAATTCAATTAGGATTTCTATATGACGTGAACAAATATGATAGGAGCCATGCATTATCTAGAGATGTTCTACAATTGACACATAAGAATAAGATAGAAATACTTTTAGAAATAATAGATACTCTTTTTGAAACTTTTCTATTAGCATAAAAAAAAAGTGACATGTCACATAATATCAAGTTACAACACATGTCAGAGATCGTTAGGAATCTAAATCTAAATCTAAAACCAAGTTGATGATAATGCATAAGCTTGATAATATCATTAATTAGTATGCACACAATTGAATAGAATAGAATACCTGTTTATGAATAAGAAGGCCCCCGAGAGAGTAAATGAACAAGTAGCCACAAGAGGTCCCAAGAGCAAGAACCCTAAGATCGTCAAACACCAACCACTCAATTGCAGAGATATACTCGGCCTCGATGGGAGACATGTCGGGTCGGATCTTGACCCGATTGCTGGCTTGATCCGCGCCATTGGACCATTCGAGGACGAGAACAATGGTGCGGTTGGCGATGGCGAGAGAATGGGTGTCGAGAGCGCATAGGAGGTTAGGGTTATCGACGAGCCACCCTTCTTTGCCCGCACCAAGTTGGGTCAGATCATCGCAAGCTATGCATCCAAGCTCACTTGTGTGGGTTCGTCGAGCCATTTTCGTGGGGGTGGGGGTGGGGGCTTTTGGTTTTTAAGCCATAATTGATTGAAGGTGTGTCAAATAAAATTAACGAGGTGAGAGCGAAGACGATGACAGGTGTAGTTATCAACCATCTTTATACTTGTACTAGGCTACTAGCATGTAGAATATTTTATAAAAATATATAAATAATCAACTTTAAAAAAACGTTGTATACTAAAACTATTTATTGAAAAAAATAGATTAAAATTATAACTATATAATAATATTAATAAATTTGTAATAATAATATAACAAATGAGAATAAACATCCATATTATCTCGGGTTGTATATGTATACATGAATAAAGAGAGAATATAAAAAGAAAGACTCGTACAGTTGCGGCTCCAAAGCACCAATCAAAATGAAAATACAAACTCCAATATATTCTTCCTCAAAATGAAAGAAAGCCTATGTTTGTGTCATGTTTGTATCTTTTTTAGAAATTTCTTCAAACAGTAAATATGCACCATGATAAACTCCCGAGATCAAGTGAACTCTTCAACATTAGAAATTATCAACCTCATACATAATTTAAAAGAGATAAACAATGAATAGTCGAATTTTAAGGAAGTAAAATATATAGAAAATTGTAATAAAAATAACATATTTTTGTTGGGGGTTTGAGGGGTAAGCAATGTTACATAATTAAGGCATGTAAGATGTCTTTGTTTTTAAAGTAATGGCTCGTTAATTGGTTCTTTTATATAAAACACGTGTAAGAAAATGACCTTAAATTTGGAATACAGTTGCAAATTGCAACCACTCATCAATACTTACCTTTGCATCCATGTATTTTTAAAGAAGCATATATATGTGAAAAAGTTATATCCATGAGATAATCTACGTATATATATATATATATATAAAAAAATTGGTGTACCATAAAAACAGTATATATAAATTAGGGGTGTTCAAAAAACCGACTGGACCGACGGACCGAACCGAACCGAGCCGAACCGACTACTTTTTTTCGGTCTTTTTTCTTAATCGGTCCAGTCTCGGTTTATTTTTTTGGAGGACCGACCTAGTCGGTCCGGTCCACGGTTTACAGATTCAAAAACCCTGTTAGGACCGACCCGGACCGACTATATATAAAATAATATATTTTTAGATACATATGTATATATATAAGATAAACAAATAGTGAAAATATTAATTTTAATATTTGATTAGTTTAAATTATAGTTTAATCCAATACTAGTTTTGTTTTAATTGTAAATTTCGATATTTTTTAGTTTTTAATATTTGGAAAAAATAGACTCGGGTATATTTTTATTATTATAAATGATGTAATTCATTAATGTGAGGACCGACGGGTTAGACCGGACCGACCCTATAAAAAACCGAACCGACCCTATAAAAAACCGAACCGACATTATCGGTCCGATCTCGGTCCATTTTTTTAGAGGACCGACCAAGTCGGTCCGGTCCAAAAAAACCCGTAAAACCGAACCGAACCGGACCGCGAACACCCCTAATATAAATGAATGTGTATCCTTCAAAAATATATTTTTTCCATTAAGAATGTGGTCATATGCAAAGATATTCTAAGATTTACTTTCAAGATATTATTATAATAATAATAATAATAATAATAAAAAAAAATATATATATATATAATCATAATGGGAAAAAAGAGATGTTACATAAAAACATATCTGCCTCCAAAGATAGAATAATCAACAAATCCCCGAAGAATTGTGAATAGTATTTCTTCTAATTATTTTTTGTGCGGCTTGTAGAAGGCGTGAGATGGAAAGGCTGAAATGACCAATGCACGTGCCTTTTTGGTTTTTCAAGAAAATAGAGTCCCAATGTGCAAGTATTATTGTGTAAAAATTAAACGTAAAATATATTAAAATATCTATGAAGTGTACACATGTTCTCGTGTAGGCGCGAAAAATATCTACATTGTGTTGTGATGACAACTTTAGGTATATAGTATAATTAGGATACAAATCTCAATATATGCATATGCATAAATATATACCAAAAAAATTGACAGGTTATCGATTCAAATGTGAATAATTTCATAAAAACAAATATTTACAAAAGCTTAAAATTTTCCATCTCACTAAATTATCTCTATTTCAGCAACATAATCTCAAAAAAGATTGACGATTACATATAACAGAATTAATATCACATGAACATATTTTTTTTCCTATGAAATATTTTCCTATGATATTTTTTTCTTCTAGAAAAAAATATCATAGGAAAATATTTCATAGGAAAATATGTCAAAAAATTGATGCAAATCTTTGCATTCTTCTAGAAAGAGCTGAAATTTGTCATTTTGCCTCCACGTACATTATTTAGTATATACACAGTGGCAAAACTTGACATCTTCACGACTTGTTTATGGGATTATAGATCATAAGTTTTGGTTCTTCTATATATATTATCCACGTTGAAAGGATTCCATACCAATGGCAGTAAGTTTGTAATTTAAATCTTCATTCAAATCTTGTCGTCCTTAATTGAACTCCAGAAGGAAGAAGGGAAGTAGAAAGCTTGTAAGCCCGTTGGTTTTAGTTTTGTATATTGTGGTGATTATGGCTTCTTTTTGTTTTTCCTTCTGTGTACAGGACTATTCAGTATTGTCATAAACACAATTTGGAAGTGTTGATGAAATTTGTTGGAACTGATCAATGAGAAACTATTGGGGGTAAGGTTCGGTGAATTAGATGGGTTTTTGGGTATTTATATATTTTAAAAGTCCATGTTGTTTGGTGTTTTTGAGATCGTTTGGTGTTTTTGATATTGTAGAGCTTTTTTTTTAACCTAAAGGTTGCTTAATTTTCGGGAGTTGCAGAAGTATAAATGTTATACATATATATACACATAAAATTTTGGGGCCCCTAAAATGCGTCAAAAATCGGGGGCCCGAGGCAGCCGCCTCCTCGGCCTCCCCTCAGAACCGGCACTGCTTATGGTGGCAGTTTCCTTCTTCTTGAATGACGTTCCCAGACAAAGGCACAGGTTCGATCGTAGAGGTGAATTGGCATTGGCCTTGGTGTTCCATTACTTCTTGGTCATCGGTTCTTGTTTTGTTGACATTCTTTTTGTTAATGTGGTTTTACAAATGAAGGATGGAAGAGTTTTGTACCACTAATCCTGGCTGAGATATTTAATGGCATATATTCTCATCGTTCCCAAGAATGGGAAGCCCAATTAATGGCATATCTGGTTGTCATTCCCAAGAATAGTTGAGACATTTAATGGAATGTCTGGTTATTGTTACCAAGAATAGTTGTTTGTATTGACTTTGCCTAGGTCAGGAGAGGTTTCGTGTATTGCTCAAATATAAGATAGAGCAACTAAATTTTTTTGAAATACCCAGGTGGAACGAGAAGCAATAAGTGTAAGTAGCAATTCATAGGACACGAGCTTCTCGGAACTTAAGAGATGGAGTTTGTTTTGCCAGGAAGTGCTGACATTAATTATCCTTTAATGTCCTTGAGTGTTTATGAAACTTTGTATTTTAGTGATGAATGTACATTTATTATGTTTTTGTAATGAAAAATTTATTAAATGAAAAGTGAGTTCACTTGGGGATCCGAACCTATCTTTGTCATCCTATAACTCTGTGACTAGTTTCTTAGTGATCTAAAGAGATACAAAGTAAAATAAAATGTTGCCCCCAAAGGGGTGTTGGGTTATTGATCGGACCCATAGGGGTTTCCTACGTACTTCCATTAAGCGATAAAGATATTGGAAAAAAGATATCTCGAATAATCGTGAGGTTTGGATATGGAGGATCAGGTCATACGTAGTTCTTGTTGCTGAAAATGCGTTTGTTTTATATTTCCTTTCTTTTTATGTATTACTTTTTGAGATAATTTAGATTAGTCGTCCTAGATAATTCCATTCCATAGAGGTCGACTAGGAGGGTTGTGTTTCGTGAAAAAAATTCCTTCATGACATAAGTTCTCATCCAGTTGGGATAAAACTTGCCTCAGTAGTCCCATATAGGTTCAATGGCTTCCTTCGATATGAGGTATCCTTATTCAACCCCTCGATCCTTGAACTTTTTATTAAATGTCATGGCAATGCAACTATAGTACCTTGCATATGATAACGCGATAGTAATTGGAGTTCATCCAATAATGTCGATTCCTCTAATTGGCTTTTCATCTAGTCAACCTTGGTAATTTGATTATGTGGAACCACTCTTAGAGAAGGGATTTAAATTTTTTTCGAAAATACATCTTCCATATCATAGACTAGGGAGTAGGTTGTGGACTTAATAGGTGTGATGATTGAGGTTATAACCCCATGGTGCGTATGGTACTCTATCGATCCAGTCACAACATCCTTCGATCATCTTAATCAGGATAACATTCATGTTCTTGTTGGCAGATTTAACGGCGCCGTTGGTGTATGGATGGTAAGGGGAAGATTATACATATTCTTCGATGAGCTCCCTGACTTCTGCTTCAAAGTGCATCCCATTGTCTGAGATTAATTCAAAAGGTGCCCCATACCTACAAATAATGTTTTTGCATATCAATTAATCTACCTTTTTAGCATTCAACACAACATATGACTCAACCCTAACCCATTTGGTGAAATAGTAAATGATTACCAGGATGCATTCGTGGCGATTAGAGGCTTTCATTGAGACCTTTACGATGATGACGATTTCTTGGGTTGAAAATGGCCAAAGTAACACCATATTATAAAGTTATCTTTGAGGCAGATGTTGCATATTTACGAATTGTTGGAATTTAGGGAATCTTGGACGTATTTGTTGTAGTGATATTTACGAGTTAACCAATAGTATTCTTAATGAATTATTTTCTTTTCTAGCATATAGTTGTTTATATGAGGACCAAATTCTCTACTATGAATCTCTTCCGTTATTTTCTACGCCTCCATCTCGATGAGTCATCATGGGTAGGTGCCATTAGGGTGAATCTTATATAATTATCCAACACAAGTGATGAATCGAGAGGCTCATTGTTGAAGTCTGATCTTATCCTTTTTGTCAGTACCTGAAGGATATTTTCCTTTTTGAATAAATCTCTTGATGTCGTGTTGTGTCATGATACCATGACTCTTTATCAATAGCCCTAGTTATACAAATCTCGTGGATGAATCAATTTCTCTCTTGCACATTGTCTATCTCATTTGGGATATTTGCTATTGAGACAAGATTAGTTAGGGCATTAATAAAGTTGTTTCAATCTCACGGGAGGTAAAGGAATTAAACATCCTTGAACATAAAGGCTACTTTTTCTAGCTTCTCGTGGTATGGCAGTAGCTTTTATTCTATGATTTTCCAATGCCCAAAATTTGGCAGATAATAGGGTCTTAGTTCCCAAACATATCAATTCGTAATATCTATTTCCCATGGGCTATCTTTAGTCGAGCATGGCAAAAATCATATTTGGTGATGTTGTTCGTGCACTAGAAATTTAACTTGATGGTTGTAGGTTAGTGCTTCCCATTTGGTGAGATTAACAACATTCTGATTTTGTATCCTCTCTTATTATCTTCCCCATTAAAGTATAATTACCATATATACTTATGGACATTTTGAAGTTGCATGAGCCCCTAAGCATGACGTATAGCTTGGAAATATACACGAGAAAGAAAGAGATAAGTATATGAAAGGAGTAAAGCACGTAAGTTTCTATAAATAATAAGATGCATGGAGCATGTACAAGTGGATAAATCACGATGATATATACAAGGTGTTATACTTGTGGATATACACAAGTGAGAGGGATACATATACAAAGTGAGAGTATCATAGGAACATGTGTAAGTAAGGAAATCATGGAGATGTGCGCAAGTGAAGTAAAATATATACATAAAGCTCGTGGTGTGTACAAGTGATGTGGAACATGTCATAGGTGAATCATGTGAATATGTACAAGTGGGAATACGCGTGGATATCTACAAGTGATATGGGAAGCATGTGAAAATTTGGATAAGTAAAATATGGGAAATATGTACAAGTGAATATGGAACATGTAAAATATACTCAAATAAAGAAAGCATGGATATATACAAGTTACATGAGGTATGTGATAGTGAATATGGTATATACATGTGATGACAAGATGGATATGATGGAAAAGAGAAAATACAAGGATAGTGTAACATGAACGTGGAATATATATAATGTGAGCATTAGAGAAAAGGAAGAATATACAAGTGAAATCATATATACACATGGAGGAACAAATAGAAAAGAGGTGAAAAAGATAAAACAAAGCCCATGTAAACAAAGTATAGTCCTCTAAACTAAAGTCCCCAATGGAGTTCCCATTATGGCCATCCCGGAGTTGTGTGGTCCTTAAAGGAGAAATTAAGAGGGAAACTCTAGCGGCATTTTCGCGAGCTCACAAAGGACACGAAGCGGTCATCGTGGGTGTGTGAAAGTGTAAAGGCTGGAGTCGTCAACCTATTTTACTCAAAACAGTCAAAAGATATAGCCATCCCCAAAGAGATGGCATAAAAGACTATTGATTCATACACAATCAAATAGATAATGAGTCTGGGGGCTAAGTTACGAAATTGGATGGTGTTAAGCACCTATTCCGCCATTTCGGTCTCTCATGGGCTATAAAAATGTTCTCCTTCTCCTATGACGTGTAGTTGTGTGTATACAGTGCACGGGGAATGATATCATCGTGTCCGCGTTATGGAAAATACGGGAACGAATCATTCTAAGGAGGAAAAATATAAAGATATCGATAATACGAGCGACGCGTCAGATCGTGACTTAATATGAAAGAGTGAATATGCATGTCAATGGGACCGTTAAAAAGTGGATAAATGAATAAAAATGGCTAGACTATGAGTGATGCACCGGATTATGACTCACTATAGGCATGTGAGTGCGCATGTCAACGGGACCGCTAAAAAGTAAAAATATATGATAATAGATAAGCTATGAGTGATGCACCGGATCGTGATTCACTATAAGCAAGTGAGTACGCATGTCAACGGGACCGCTAAAAAATGATAAAGCATGTAAAAATAGTTAAACTAATATATATGTAAAACACTAGTGAAAATGAAGAGAGAAGACTAAAATGAGGAAAATGAGGAGGACTTGAATCCCAAGATAAACTCGGGATGCCTACGTAGCTAGAACCGACATCAAAATCCACGCAATTCAAAAAGAGAATAAAAGTGGGGTCTAACCTCAAATTACTTAACCAAGTTTTTAACAAAGTTAAAAGTCGGGTTAAGAGTCCGAAAAAACTCTTTGAAGAAACTCTTTTTATTTTAAAATAATTTCACACAAGATGTGTAAAAATGTTAAAACAGTTATGAATTAGAAATCTTCAAGAATCTTCGTAACTCAACTTTTAAAAGATATTTATAAATCCGAGTAAACTTCTTAGACAGAAGATATCATGCAATTATTAAGAGACATTCATAGAAGTTTACACACATGATTTTTTTACATGGAAAAACCCTAAAGTCAGGGGGAACATCCACGGTGACCTCTATGCCACAAAAAAAACTACTAAAATGGAATACGGTTACAAGTTAAAAGTATGAAATCACATGATCAAAAGTGAAAAGAAAATTTACCTAAAATTCCCAGAGCTACACCTCATTTAGGTACTCCTTTTTTGACCTAATAGCTTCTTGAACTTCCTTTTCCTTTAGCTTTTCTTTACATCGACTCAGTCTCAGGTCTCTCAAGAAAATAATTTTTTTTAAACGTGAAGTGTGTTAAATTCTTAAATGAAAATACAACACACTCACACTTATACAAATACTCCTACAAATTACATAGTATATTGTAGATGCTTTTGATCTAAAACTTCAAATATCAAAACTCTCAAATAATTTTGATCTGATTTAGATCTATGCAAAAACACATATCTAAAAAATATTTATATACACATAACAGATATTCCGAAAGGAAAAATCAGTTTTTCAGAAGATAAAATCAGATCTAAATATGCAAAGTAAACTATTCTGATATTTACTGTTTTAAACCCAAAACGTTTGTGAATCTAAAAATATTTTTGAAATATTTCCTGAGATCCAACAAACCTGATGTTTGTACAAAAATATAAACAAGACAAAGTGTGTAGAAACAGATCTAACTAACAGTGTGTGCAAATGTATCACTTTGAGTTAGATCCTTGATTTTACAAGAAAAATCAAGTCCCTGTCACGAGTGAAGGTTGTTTTCTAAAGAAACTACATCTAGAGGAGTTTTGGTTGCAAGATATGAAAATAAACAGTCAAAAATCAACTTTCGTATGAAAAACCTAATGTTTTGTAAACTGTAAAACTGCGGTTTTCAATGAAATTTTTGGAGAAAAATAAAGGTAGAAAACCTTTCTGGTTTTTAAAAAACCTAAAGCTCTCTCTAGTTTTTAAAACTAATTTTGTCTCTTATTTTTCTTTTAGAGTTTTTTTCTCTCTCTAAGTTCTCCTCTCTCTCTCTCTCTCTCTCTCTCTCTCTCTCTCTCTCTCTATATATATATATATATATATATATATATATATATATATATATATATATATATATATATATATATATATATTATCCCTCTGAAATGGCAAAAGTCTCAAAATAAGAAAACGAGAGTCCTATTTATAGTGGTGAGAGAATCTTATGGAGAATCAGTTCGAAATGGATGTTTGAGATTTTTTACACTAGTTTGATAAAAAATTCCAACGGCTGTGGTTGAAGCATACAAGGTATGCTTGACTAGTCATAACAGGTTGTAAGTCACAACCTCTGATTGGTTAAAATGGTTAAGGCATGGATTGATCAAGATTCAAATTAGGCCATTGATTAAAACAGATCTACGGGGTAAAACTCGCATCAATTATGTGTGTGCAAAGAAACACAAACTCAGCCAATGGGATTAGAGTAGGTGGTATGCATGTGGTAATGTTAGACGCATGGTCATTACGTGTGTTATTAAGGTGGTTTAAACTTTCAAAAATATTAATTTTCTCCCCAAAACCTATAGCGGAGGATCCTAGTAAGTCAACCATATAGAGTGTTTCAATATCCTCCTTTGGATATTGGAGACAAAATCCCTCTGAGTACATAATGAGTGATCATTGGTAAAAAAAATTCCTAATCTTATAAAAAGTTCTAACTACTCAACCCATCCTTCAATCGAAATAAGAGAAAACAAATTAAATTATATAACTCGACTAAAATACATACCAATACCCTAACATCTAAGATGAATAATGAAGTCCTAACAGAAATACTCAATATAGCATATTAGCCGAATTAGAATTGAAATCTTTATAAAAAGTCCCGAGATGGACTCAAACCTTCTCCCCCGTTTCAAGAGAGAGCATATTGCTAAAATAGTCTACCTAAATTAAGTCATAACAACAGGTCATATCAATAGTCTCCTATATTAAACAGATAAGGGAGGCGTCATTTATCAAACGACCTTGCCCTAGATCCTCAAAGAACTATTATCAATCAAGATATAAAAAGGAGGATATGCCTAATTAAGGTAGGGAATTAATCAAGCATGATCATCCCAATGGCTATTCTTAAGGATTCAAATCTTATATAATCCAAGGGCTTAGTAAAAAAATAAGGCAGTTGTTTATCAATTTACAAATATTTTACGATAAGTTCTTTCGATTCTACTAGTTCATGAATAAAATGGTGTCTGATCTTAATGTGTTTTGTGTGAGAGTGTTGAACATGATTTTTTGATATATTTATAGCACTTTTATTATCACACAATAAGGTTAATTAGTTCTCTTTAATTCCATAATCACATAACGTTTGTTTAATCCATAATAACTAAGCACAATAGTTTCCAGCAACAATATACTCAGATTCAACACAATAAGTGATATTCTTTATGAGCACATTGGTATCGTGCACAAACACACAGGCATACATAATATCAGGTCTAGAAGCAGTGAGATATAATAAAATTCCTATCATACTTCTATACAGAGTAGGATCAACATTTTTCCTATTTTTATCCCTTGATATCTTAGTTGTAGTACTCATGGGAGTGCGTGCAATCTTAGCCTTCTCTAAACTAAATTTTTTGATCAATTCATTCGCGTACTTAGTTTCAAAAATAAATAACCCATCAGTCAATTGCTTAAATTGCAAACCTAAGAAATATTGTAACTCCCCCATAAGAGACATTTAAAATTCCCCGTGCATCATTTTAGAAAAATCATTAATTTGTGTAAGGGAAGTTTAACCAAAGACAATATCATCAACATAAATTTGTGCGATCAAAGCATCTTCAATTGTTTTACGGACAAATAATGTCTAGTCATTACCGCCATGCTCAAACCCTTTATTGACTAAAAAATTTGAGCGACGTCCATACCAGGCCCTAGGGGGTTGATTTAAGCTAATATAAAACCTTCTTCAATTGAAAGTAGAGTTGTATTTTTTTTTTGAACTTTCGCTTTTTTCAAAATTCGATCCGTTTTTTTTTTTGAATTTTGAGTGAAATTTTAGTTTGCTGATTTCCAATTTTTTCAAAAAAAATCGGATCAAACATCGAAAGTAATTATGAATTTCTGATTTTTCAATATTTTCGAAACTGTGTCGATCCAATTTTTTCAAATTATTTTCGATTTTTTATGAATTATTTTTCGATTTATGATTTTTTTTGGATTTTTTAAAACTTTTCCATATCCCACATTGATTGGGAGAGGGTGATGGCACCGAAGTGTGCTCTATATAAGGAGATTATCCTCCAAACTTTTACAGAAATGAAAAAATGGGTTAAATTCTCATGTATTTACATGTTAGGTTAAACCATTTTCTTTATTTTTTTAAAATGAGAATTTCAAGTAATAAAAAATCCTAATTTTTTTTTTTTTTTTGGAATTTTAAAATTTCTGGATTTTAAATATACTTGTGAATTTTCATTTTTTTTAATTTTATCGAATTCGGAATTTTTTTATTTTTTTGAAAAAATCGGATCGGAGATCAGAATAATTATTTTATTTCAAAAGAAATCGGAATTTTTTTCTAAGAGGCATTTTTTATTCAGATCTAATCAAAACACAAGCCTATTCGAAAAAGTGATAGATCAACAAAGCCTTTCGATTGTTATACGTATACCTCATCAGTCAGAATACGATTTAAAAATGAGGATTTAACATCCATTTGAAAGATTTTAAATTATAAATGA
The DNA here is from genome assembly GCA_949130495.1 of Sambucus nigra. Lineage (NCBI taxonomy): Eukaryota > Viridiplantae > Streptophyta > Magnoliopsida > Dipsacales > Adoxaceae > Sambucus > Sambucus nigra. Next base: position 211,104,152 of record OX422213.1, on the reverse strand, counting down.
CATGTAACAGCAAGGAGGAGACGAACAGACTCGAGTCTTGTCGCTGGAGCAAAAGTCTCGTTAAAGTCTATTTTCTCTATTGGAGAGTACCCTTGTGCTACCAGCCTAACCTTATTTCTAATGATTTTCCTTGATTCATTAGTTTTATTTTTGAAAATTCAACGGGTACCGATAACCTTTTTATTTTTAGGCCAAGGGACAAGATACCACACATCATAACTCTTAAACCAGGTTAGCTCTTCTTGCATAGCATCAGTTTAGTAAGGGTCATTGAGGGTATCACTTACATTCTTTGGTTCTATTTGAGAAACAAAGCAGGCAATTTTAGCCATATTTTGAAGTTAGGATCTTGTTCTCACAGGTTTCGTAGGATTACCAACTACCTTATCTAGGGGATGATCTTTAGAAACCCAATATGGTACTTCATGAACTTCAGTTGGCAATGTATCAACTGTTTAAAGAGATTTAATTTCAAAAAAACTTTCGGACTCATCCTCAACAATTGATTTAGTACAAGTACTCATTTTCTAGTTTTGTTAATAATTACATTTATACATTCCATTAGGACCTTGGTTCCTAAATTATAGATGCGATATGCTCTACTGTTTTCGGAGTAACCCAGAAAAATTCCTTTATCACCTCGACAGTCAAATTTCGAAAGGTGTTATCTATCTTTGCAAATATAAAAAACACTCCCAAAGGTTCTAAAGTATTTAAGGCTTGGTTTTTTATTGCACCAAAGTTCATATGAAGTCTCTTTGGTATTCTTTCTAAAGTATACACGATTAATGATGTGAAATCTCAATCTGCGTAGGTTATAAAAATTAGCATGACCTAATCTATTATGCAACAAATCAGAGCCATTTAATCTTGTTAAATTACATGACTCATTATAAGGAATGACTGTATAACAGTTATCCAGAGTTTTGTTTCTTGTAAGAATACAATTACCATATTCGTTCAAAAAATTTCATTCAGTTTTAGAATAGGTACACAATGTGCCCAGAGTCACAAAATTGATATATATTGAGCAGGTTGGCTTTTAAGCCTTTCACTAAAAGAACATCATTAAGAATAGGAATACCATTTTCTTGAAGCGTTCCTTTACCAATAATCTGAGACAAGACTCTGCTACCAAACAGAGCATTCTCTTAACAAGTCTATTTTGTTTATCAGTTTAGTCTCGTCCCCGATCATGTGTTTACAACACCCAGAATCAATGTATCTTCCAACTAAGGTGCATTCACCTCTAAACATAATTATAACAACATTAGTTGGGGGTAATATGTCATCTTTTCTAACCCAAATAGTTGGTTTTAAAAAATTTCTTGGCCTTTGATTTTAAAAAGGTTTGAGGGGTTCTCCTAGTTGATTTCCTTTTAGTGCGAGACTTTCGTTTTTTCTTTCTAAAGTTAGAGTTTTTATTAGTCTGTCTTAGGAGAACGCAAAAGTTTCATCGTTTTCAAGAATAGATAAAGTTCATATAGACTGGTGTGAAAAGAAGCTTTTGAAAACATTCAGGAAAAGAGTGACCATAGACATCACAATAACTACAATATTGATGTGAGGTTGGTTTCACTTTATTTTCTAAGCCTTTAAAAATATGTTTAGACGCACTTTAAAAGTGAGGTTCAACTGCGATAGATTTCAAGTTCTCCCCAATGTCTTTAATATGGGTGGGGGGGGGGGGGGGGGGGGAAACATACTTAGCCTTATTATTAGACTTTTGCTTAGGGACACACACAGTCTTTGTGGCTTGTGAGACAGATACCTTCAAAATTACTTTATGGGATTTTTTAAAATCTTGACCTGGTTTAGTTGTTAAAGTCTTAGAGGAAACAAAGACAATTTTTGCATTTTGTACACTAGTCTTCGCTCCTTTAGTTTTTTTTTGTCAAATCATAGGCCAGTTTTATCTTCAAAATTTATTTTGCTAGAGTTAATTATTTTATCATATGCTTTTGCATTAGTCTTAAAATGAAGACATTTTTTGAAAATAGTTGAGACTTTTTGTTTGGATTCTTCCAGTTATAGCAAAGTGGCCTTATACCTTTCTCCTAAAATATTTTTTTTTCCAGAAAGTTCATTGATTTTGGAAATGTAATTTTTTGTTTCAATCTCATGATTTATACATTAATTAGTGTATTCCTCAGCGTTCTTCCTAATAGTATTACTTAAGCTTTCAACGCGTTCAGTCAAATGTTTAACCATTTTCTCGAGTTTAGAACTTTTCTTCAGAGTCTTAGAGTATAACACTTGTATGTCAGGTAATTCATCATCATCGGGCTCACTAAGTGAAGTGTGTCATTTATCCCTTAACGCTTAAATTTGTGGTTTGGAACTCACACAGCCATTCAATTTGTCATAATGATTTTCACTTTGGCTCATGCACATACTAGACTCATTAGAATTATTTAAAATAATAACATTGGACAATTCATTCACAAAGGCATCAGACATAGTAATAACAATAGAATCATCACGTAAGCATGCTTTATCATCAATGTAAACAATTTTAGCAAATAAATACATGCATGGTTCATTTGTTTCAGATCACTCAGGCTCATCATTCTCTGAGACACTAGAGTCGTCCCAAGCCTTACACATGTGGGCCTTAGGAATAGTCATAATCTTAGATTTACATCTATTAGCATAATGACCAATATTTCCATATTTATGACATTTGTATGTTGCTTAAGTCCTTTCTAAGTCTTTGACTATTATTGAAGGTATGTTTGTCATTATTTCGCTCATGTAGTCTGGGAACTTGAATGTCTTGAAAGTTAGCTTTCCTTTATTTAGTTGGCATATCATTCCTAAACTTTATTTTATTTTAAAAATGTTTGCTCATTAGGGCTATTTCATGGTCAATGATTTCAAGATCACAACCCTTATCTAGTACTAAGTCATAGTCCAGCAGGTTTAATTTAGGTACAATCATTTGAGAAGAGAAAACAAAAATGGATCCAGAGGATCTTTTGACATTAGAGGTCATGTGCTTTTTATACTCTAACTACATTTCTACAGTTCTTAATTTTTTACTCAATAATTTAGGGGTTTGGTTAGGGTCATCCATATCTTCTATAGCATAACACTTGTCATTAAATTTAGCAGGTGGAGATCTAAGGATTTTCTACACTATCTATTTTCTATAATATATTCAATACCATTTGCATGAAGTTTAGTGATAATGTCTGTTGATACCAAATTTAGTCTGCTGACATGGCCCAATTGAATGAAGACACGTGGCAATCTACATGGCAACAACAAACACTTCTGAGGAACTCACACGCTCCGAGGAACAAGACTACAATGAGGAAGACTATTTTCCCGAGGAACACTGCTTCTCCGAGGAACTCACACGCTCCGAGGAACAAGACCTCTCCGAAGAACTCTTGAGTATCGAGAAGCTTAGGTGGTCCGAGCAACTCAGGCGGTCCAAGCTGCACCTCGAACAAAGCATTAATAGCTGAATAACCAACAGTTTGACTATTCATTAAATGCTTATCATTCATACGCACACGCTTAAGGGGAATTGAATGTATTACCCTTTCATATGTACATCATTTAATGTATTACCCTTTCACATTACAGCCTCAGGGCTATAAATACATTGTACAATCCTCATTGTAAGGGGACCGAAATTTCTTGATAGAACTTGTAATCGAGAATTCCCAAAAACACTCAGCAATAAAACAACAGTGGACGTAGGCCATTCTTATAAGGCTGAACCACTTTAAAATTCTTTGCCTCATTTATTTATCTGTGATTGAATAATTAGAGTGATCTAATTTTTTACATCAATAGATTGGCGCCGTCTGTGGGAACGACTGGTAATATCGTTTTTCACCAAAAACAATCCGTTACGAATGGCTGACATTCCAGAATCCAGCAATCGAAACGCTGGAACCCCTCCAAATCCATCTGCTCCGCCAAATATTCCAGATCTGGCTGGAATAATGACAAATCTGGCTCAGGGCCAGACCGTCATGCAAGAAATAATGCAACAACTCATCCAAACCCTCCATGGTGGTGCACCAACCCATTCAGGACTGCGGAGTATTCAAAGAAACACCCGTGCACCATCCTCACGTACTAGGCGTACCAATTCATATCGCAATGAGGAGTCTGAAGATTTCTCTTATCAACCTGGACGAACTTCGTCAGTGCGAGCCACAGATACTGAACAACGTGTCACTCTCTCTCCAGAAAGGACTAGTGCGCTAGAGAGGTTAAGCAGGGTATCACCTTTTGATCGATTAGGACTTAGAAGGAATAGAAGTCCTCCTAAAGTCGTATCGAGGAGTTTTCGACGACCATCAGATTTAAGGGAAGGATCTGCCCAGTTGCGACCAACTACTCGTCAAGATAGACCCCATGAGCGACTAGCTGCTCGCCAAGATAGATCTCAGGAAGCCACTTCAACGCGATCATCTGCTCGAACCAACAGAGGAAGGGAATGATGTATGGAAAGGCTCTATTCAAAGGCTGGAAGATAGATTAGGGGAAATGGCTAAGGCCAAGAATCCTCTACAACGAACCTTTGTTCGAGGAACGCCTTTTGTCCAGGCTATTGTAGATTTTCCAACACCATCAAAGTTCAAAGCACCCGTTGTGACTCCCAAGTATGATGGAAAGACTGATCCTATTCTCCATATAGAACAATACCAAGTTGCAACCGACATCTATGCTGTTCCAGATGAGATGAGATGCAGAGCATTCTCGGGAACTCTTACCGGATCTGCTCAAATATGGTATAATAATCTTCCTCGGGGTAAGATCTCAACCTTTCTTCAACTGGCCGAGTTATTCATTGGGAATTTTTGCTTTGGGGCAAAGCCAGTTAAACGAGTAGCACATTTGTTAAGTGTTAGACAAAAGGCTGGTAAGAGTACCAGAGATTATATAACTCGTTTTAGTAACGAGAAACTTGAAGTCATTGATTTTGAGGAGAAGACAACTATTACTGCCTTGATGAGTGGACTACTGCCGAACAAGTTGTACTACACTTTAGCCAAAGATCCACCTAGAACCATGTCGGACCTGATGGGAAAAGCATCCAAGATTATGAATGCCGAGGAGGCTATGGCTGCAAAGAAGAATATGGATACTAAAGAAACCAAGGTGGAAGGTGATAAAGCTAAGAAGAAAGAGCACAAGAACAATGGTAATGACAAACATTCAAAAAGTAGGTCGGTATGGGATGTAATGAAGAAATATGATAATTATACTCCTTTGAAGAAGGATATCAACCATATTCTAGAAGAAATCAAGAACAACGAGGAACTAAACTGTCCAGAGAAAATAAAGGCAGACCCTGTCAAGAGGAATAAGGCAAAGTATTGCGAGTTTCATAAAGATCATGGCTATATGACCAAGAATTGCATAGCTCTTCAGAATGAGATTGAAACACTCATCAGACGAGGAAAGCTGTTAAAGTATATTGATCTTGGGAACGAAAGAAGAAACAACGACCGAGCAAGAGAGAGGTCTAGATCTCCTCGTCGAGGAGAGGAGAACAAGAAAAGAAACCATGAAGTTGATCCAGAAGATGACCCCGATCTTCCCAAGAGACCAAGGCAGCCAGAACGAGAGGTATTCTCAATACGCTTTGGGTCATTTGACTGTAATGTTATAACAGGTGGAGATGCAGGAGGAGGAGACCTTACTGCAGAGAGAAAAGCTTACCTCGGTGAGGCTCAATCTTGCTCGTACATTCAACGAATAAATCTAGCTGAGGATGATCGCCCGAGAAAGGTGAACAAAGAGAAGTTGGTCATTGGGTTCTCAAAGAACGACCTTGCAGGTGTTCTATATCCTCATGATGACCCACTGGTGATCAAGATGAGAATGAAGGAGGTTATGATTTCAAGAGTACTGGTCGACAATGGTAGCTCGGCAGACATCATGTTCTACTCGTGCTTCGATAGTTTAAATCTAAAGCTATCTCAACTGGAGCCTTACCACAGACCCCTCATCAGTTTTGCTGGCGAGAAAGTATTTCCACTTGGGACGATCAAGTTGGATATATTCATTGGTACGTGGCCTGCATGTCGAACAGAAAAAATACGCTTCTTCGTGATGGATAAGAATGTTCAATCATCATACCATATCATCGTGGGAAGAGTAGGATTGAAAAAGTTCGAAGCTGTACCATCTACAGTGCATCAGTGCCTAAAATTTCCAACAAATTTTGGAGTAGGAGTTGTGAAAGGTGATCAGAAAGTAGCTCGGGAATGCTATTATTCATCCGCCGAGCAAGAATAACTGGAGGAATCAAGGAAAAAGACTACTACCTATCAGGTGGATGAAGGTGCAGAAATTGAAACATTGGATCCTAGAGATGAGTCTCAACTCGTGAAGGGTCAAGTGGTGGAAGCTACTGAAAACATCATTCTGGACGACGAACACCCTGAGCGAACTACTCAAGTAGGTTCGTCATTGGAAGCCTCATTAAAACAGGAATTGATAACTTTCCTTAGAAGCAGAAGACAAACTTTTGCATGGAGTCATGAAAATATGCCTGGGATAGACCAAACTTCTTATGTCACGAACTCAATGTGAATAAGGAGATCAAGCCTGTGAAGCCGAGAAGAAGAGTATTTAGTCCCGAGAAGAATCAAGCTATACAGGAGGAAGTCGAGAAGCTCCAGAAAGCTTGCTTCATTGAAGATGTTAAATATCCAGATTGGTTAGCCAATGTGGTGATGGTAAAGAAGAAAAACAACAAGTGGAGGATGTGTGTAGACTTCACCGATCTCAACAAAGCATGCCCAAAGGATCACTTTCCACTTCCCCGAATTGATCAACTGGTGGATGCTACCTCGGGACACGAGTTGCTGAGCTTCATGGATGCTTATTCTGGTTACAATCAAATCAAAATGAAACCTGAAGACAGGGAAAGTACTTCTTTTATTACCCCTAGGGGAACTTATTGTTATAATGTTATGCCTTTTGGTTTGAAAAATGCAGGTGCGACATATCAGCGGCTGATGAACAAGGTTTTTGCTGAACAAATCAGTTGCAATATGGAAGTCTATGTTGACGATATGCTGACAAAGAGCAAGAGAGCTATCGATCATCTAGTTGACTTAAGTCAGACTTTTGATCAACTGGATAAATATCAAATGAAGCTGAACCCGACGAAGTGCATATTTGGAGTAAGAGAAGGCATGTTTCTCGGATACATTGTCAATCAACGAGGTATTGAAGCAAATCCTGAAAAGATCAAAGCTCTATTATGGCTGCGATCTCCAATGACGAAGAAGGAAGTACTGAGTCTCACAGGACGAGTAGCAGCACTCAACAGATTTGTGTCACGAGCAACTGATAGATGTCTCCCATTCTTCAAGACACTCAGAAAGACTTTTGAGTGGAATGATGAATGTGAGAAGGCTTTTCAAGACTTGAAGAAATACTTGGGAGCACCTCCACTGCTGTCCAGGCCGGTGATGGGAGAAAAAATGTATTTGTACCTTGCAGTGTCCGAGAATACAGTTAGATCGGCGTTGATCAAAGTGGAGAATGGAGTGCAAAAACCAATTTACTACACAAGTAAGGCCTTCCGAGGAGCAGGGATCAGATATCCAAGGCTGGAAAATTTAGCACTGGCGTTGATTGAAGCGAGTAGGAGAATGAGGCCATACTTCCAGGCTCATACCATAGTCGTATATACTGATATGCCATTGAGGCAAGCCCTTCATAAACCAGAAAAATCAGGGAGATTGATGTACTGGGCAATAGAGCTTGGTGAATATGATATATTCTATGAACCCAGATCATCGCTAAAAGGGCAGGCTGTAGCAGATTTTATAGCAGAGTTCACCTATCCTGATAACCCCGAGGAGCAAAAGTTGCTCACCGATCAACCTGTGGATGTTATAGGATCAACAAACACAAGCTCAGACCAACTCCGATTGGTAAAAGGGCAAGTGGATGTTACAAGATCATCAAATTCGAGCTCAGACAAATTCCGATTGGTAAAAGAGCAAGAAGAGATGATCGACGAAGAGCAAGAAATATCCGGGGAGGATGAAAGGAAGCAACAAATATTTCACCGAGGAACTCTGACTGATCAGAAATTTGAAGATGAGTTACCTATATGGAGGCTGTATGTAGATGGTTCATCTTGCACTACAGGATGTGGCGCGGGGATAGTTTTGAGCACTCCGAACGAAGTCGACATGGGCAATTCAAAGCTTCCAACAATGAGGCTGAGTATGAGGCTATGATTGCAGGACTTAGTTTGGAAAAAATTATGGAGGCGCAACAGGTTATGGTCTTTAATGATTCTCAATTGATCGTAAACCAAATGATGGGAGTATATGCAGTCAAAGGAGAATTAATGATCAAATATCATGCAAAGGCGAAGAAGTTAGTATCAGAATTTGCTGCTATTCAACTGATCAGGATACCAAGAATGAAGAATGCAAGGGCAGACGCCTTAGCTCGACTAGCATCAGCTACTCGTACCGAGCTCAGAAGAACAATCTTAATTGAAGTTTTAGCTGGTCGGAGCATAGATGAAGATCTGACGATGAACTTTATTACCCTTGATTTAGGACCATCTTGGATGGATCCCATCAGGGCATATATTGAGGAGGGAGAATTACCAATTGACAAGCTCGCGGCCAAAAAATTGAAATTTAAAGCTGCTCGGTACGTATTAACTAATGGTATTTTATATAGACGAGGAATTATGGCAGGTTTGCAGAGATGTGTACATCCCTCCGAGGTGAAAGAATTGATTGAAGAAATCCATGAAGGGTCCTGTGGAGCACATGTAGCAGGTCAGACGCTTTTACAAAGGGTGATGACGCATGGATACTACTGGCCGACGATGAGAGATGATTGTATAGCCTATGCCAAGAAGTGTGACAAGTGCCGGCGCTTTTCCTCTATCCGAAGAACTCCACAAGAATTATTGACACCCATAACTTCCCCTTGGCCATTTGCCATGTGGGGGATAGATTTGGTTGGGCCACTGCCAACGACCAGAGGAAGGTTCAAATACCTCGTCGTCGCAGTGGATTATTTTACTAAGTGGGTAGAAGCTGAGCCACTCATTGATATGACGTATGAGAAGGTATACCAATTTGTTTGGAAGAACATCATTTGTCGATATGGTCTTCCTCGTGCTTTCATCACTGACCATGGAACACAATTTGATAACGAGGAGTTCGTTGCCTATTGCCATCAGTCAAACATTTTGAAGGTCCACTCAGCACCAGGCTATCCTCTAAGCAATGGACAAACTGAAGTGACAAACAGAACGCTGCTGAATGGTTTGAAGAAAATATTGGATGATGCGAAAGCAAACTGGATCAACGAGCTACAATCAGTACTTTGGGCTTACCGAACTACTCCCCGAGTTGCAACAGGAGAATCACCATATATGCTGGTATTTGGAAGTGAAGCTGTTATACCTACCGAGTTGGGCCTCCCAACACATAGAGTTCTGAATTTCAATTCCCCTGTCAGCGAATTAATGAGAAGACTGAATTAAGACATGCTCGAGGATGTTAGAGAAGAAGCAGCCATTAGAAATGCTGCTTACCAGCAGCGAACAACTTTGTTCTACAACAAAAGGGTGAAGAAGTGCAACCTGAAAGAAGGAGATTATGTGCTGAAGAAAGTTATTCAAAAGCACAATAAGCTGGAGGCAAACTGGCATGGACCATACCGAGTTACAAAAGTTGTTCGACCAGGAACTTATCGAATAACAACTTTAGAAGGCGAGGAGTTTAAGAATGCCTGGAATGCAGAGCACCTGCGCAAATATTATCAGTGATGAATAAAATGAAGAGATTCTGCCGAATTCTTTCTTTTTATTGAAAGTTTTTCGGGGAATACTAGTGCTACACACTACTCGGGGCAAAACTCGGCAAAGCTCAGGCTACTCAAATTTTTTCTCGAAAATGCCAACTAAGGTTGGTCGAGAAACCTATATTCCTCCGGGAAGTAAAGCTACCAATATTCCTCCGGGAAGTAAAGCTACCAATATTCCTCCGGGAAGTAAAGCTACCAATATTCCTCCGGGAAGTAAAGCTACCAATATTCCTCCGGGAAGTAAAGCTACTTGTATTCCTCCGGGAAGAAAAAAATTTGTATTCCTCCGGGAAGAAAAACTTTGTATTCCTACGGGAAGTAAAACTATATGTTTCTAGGGAAATAAAAATATTCCTAAAAATGCCAACATATGTCGGTTAGGAAGTAAATATATTCTCGAAAAGGCCAACTTGAGTTGGTCGGGAAGTAAAATTATTTCAAAAAGACTAACTATGGCTGGTAAACCCACCAACTGTAGTTGGTCGACAAGGAAAATTTATCGACCTTGGTTGGTCGGAATCATTTAAGAAAAAATCCACTAACTATGGCTGGTCGGGGATGAAAACCCACTAACTATAATTGGTCGACAAGTATAATTTAACGACCTGGTTGATCGGAAACATTTTAAACATTTTGATACTCGTAACTTTATTATTAAGTGATCGAGCAACATTTTTTATACTCGTAACTTTATTATTAAGTGATCGAGCAACATTTTTTATACTCGTAACTTTTTAATTATTACTAAGTTGGTCGAGAAACAAAACATCATTTTTACCAAGTAACTACCACAAATTCACACTACTCGACAATAAGTTGGTCGACAAATTACACAATATTGTTATCTTTTTAACAGATACACATGCACAAATATAAAGTATTTTACAAGACAATAGCAATTAAGATTGCAAATGAAAGTGAAAGTCTTTCATTAAATTCAAAATAAATTGCATTGATAATAAAATGAAAGTTACATTGATATTGAAATGTATACTAACTACTACATTAAAATTACAATTCTACTGGTCTTTTCCCCTCTGCTTTTGACACAGGTTCCTCACCAGCAGGCGGATCATTTAAAGCCAGAGGAGAATTTATGAAGTTGAGATCTTTCAACATCCTGACATTCATCACGGATGGTCGATCTAAGAGGTGCTCGGGACGAGATATATTGGCTGTTGAATGGAGATTGTAGTCACCGAGATACTTTGAAATCAAGCTCCAAGGAATGGCCCGTGCATGGATCCAACTCATATCCAATTTGAATGGAGGCACAGGCAGGTCGAACAGCCCGGGATCATGGTAGTCCCACAGGTAATGACCCTGTTCGAGTTGCAGCACACCTAGGGCATTCAACCAGCCCTGCTTGTAGCCCTCATTATTGGCATTCTGGATACGATCGTCCAAATGGTATAGTGCTTCGTTGTATCCAGCCATCCAGAACTCCCTGGGCTGTTTGTGGAACTGATATGTTAGCCTCTCCAGCTCCTCGTGGAGATTTTTGACGAAGAGCTCTTTGTTCTCCAATATAGATTTCTGTTCAGAGAGTTGCTCTTCCAAGTCCCTGATTTTCTTTGACATTTCAGCCAAAGCCTGGTTCTTCGCCATTATCTGGAAGGCCTGGTTTTCTAAGGCAGACTGAGTCCTCTGTTCCTCGACAGGAATCCGAGCTGCTCTTGCTCGTCCCCGAGGTGCTCTTGATCATCCCCGAGAAGATGTGGAAGGGACAGGCCTCTTCAAGGTTTCCAACTCGTACCTCAAGTTGGCGTTCTCGACCTCTAAGAACGAGAATCCCTCATCAGTCACTGGGATTAAGGCTTTTGAAGAAGAGGCTGCAGACTTCAACTATGATAGCTCTTTCTGTAAGTTGTTGTTCTCTTGCTCTAGCAACTCGGTAATTTGTCTGCACTCCTCGACCTCACCCTTCAAAGTTCTCTCCCTCACATCATACCCAGCAAAAAGCTTCTCGTAGCCCTTATCGGCAATGATCAACTTGTACTTCTTCTCATACCCCTCATGTAACAGGATAGTTGATTCTTTGTATTGTAGCTGAAGGTCTTCGAGGGTGCCTTGGAGATCCTCGATCATATCATAATAGGCCACATTATTGGCCACTGCTCGATCAAGTAGACACTTCAGATATTGATATGCTTCAACTGCCTGTTCTGAAGCATCTTGGCCGAGGATGTCGACGACTTGTGCTGCACTCAGGTCTGTGTGACCAGCCTTAAAGTATTCATTGCATTGTCGCAACAGCTTTGTATCATGGGCAGATAACAATTCCATCCTGGCCAGAAACTAGCAGAGAAAGAAAGAGCAATCATCAATAAGAAGTACAAGTAGAGTATGAATGGAAGAAAGACAACAGTATGCAAAAAAGTCCAAGTTTTATTATATCATAGTTCAGAGTTACAAGTTTTGGGTTACATTTGATAAAAGAAAAATAAAATATAAAGATAAACCCGAACAACTCTAAACCTTTTCCTTGTCTCCCAAAACCTTCTCGCGAGGCTGGGACGAGGAAATAGGTTGCTCGTAGGGAATGGATAGTTGCTCGGGGAGCACTGGCAATTTCTCGGAGGAAGTAACGATTTGCTGAAGTTCCTCGGCAGCAAGCTGAATGGCTGAGGGATGATCTCCCATCACCATAGAAGACTCTTCGGAGGCAGCTTCGTCCTCTTCTAAGTCTTCAGGAGTTGGAGGGGGACCAGGGATGTGTTGCTGAAAGAGCTCGGAATTTTCATCCACTTTCATCTCTTGAAGAGCAGCAACCCAACCATCCCTAAAGTATTTGAGGCTGCCATTGTCCACTTGCGACACCATGGCAGCAGATCCCTTGTTCCACCCCTTGTCCCAGCCAGCGCTGAAGGACTTCTTCACAGCCAGTTTCCTCTTCATCTTCTCCGAGGAAAGTTTCTCGGACAGAAGGTTCTCAGCAGTCTTCAATTTATTTTCAACCTCCTCCTTCTGCCGACTTACTTCCTGAAGTTGGCACAACTTTTCCTCAGCAACCCTGAGCTTATCCTCAAGCTCCCCAACAGTTTTGAGCTTCTCTTCGAGATCTTTATTTTCCTTCTCCAGGGCATTCATTTTTTTCTCCAACTCTTTGGAGACTTCAACAGCTCGAGCTTTTTCCTGCTCGATGGAGGCAAGCTTCTTCTCTCAGACAGCCATGTCTGTAGCATATGTCTGGCAAGAATCGTCCAAAGACTTGATAGCTTCTTCCAGAGCTCCCTCCACACGGGACGAGGAGCATGAAGCTTTAATTGCTTCATCCTTCTTCAGAATTATATTAAAGTAGCTCGTCAACTGTGAAAGTAAAAAGAAAGTAAGTCAGAAACAGAAATGACAAGGGAAATATGAAAAGTTCAAAGTAAGAAGACTTACATAAGCAAGGTGGCGAGCAGCTAAAGAAGTGACCATGTCCCGAGTAAGGTTTTCTTCAGTACCTTGGACCTCGGGAATGATCCAGGACTTTACCGAGCTCATGGCAGAGCTCGGGGGAACAAAAGTTGGAACACCGGTTCCAGTAACTGGGGGCTGAGTAATGGTGTCAGTCAAATTGACCGAGGAGCTTTTCTTCAGCCTCATCGGGGGAACAGGAACAGATTCAACCAAGGAAGAACCCTTGGTTGGTGATATTACAATCACCTCTCCAGGAGCAGCAGACCTGCTCGGAGCCACCGCGGGCTTCTCGACAACCTTCACAACAGCAGCCGAGGAAGGTGCATCATTCTTCTTTGTCCCCTCCCCTGGGACATCAACTTTACTTCTTTTTGCCTCTTCAGAACCAGAGGAAGGCTTCTCGAACAGAGTGGGAGGTCTTCTTCTCTTCATCCTTTCGTTTAAAGGGACGTGAGATTCAGGCGAGGAGCTGGTGGAAGTTGCTACTGGCTCTGCGTCACTTATTACTGGACGAGCAGTAAAAGAGGTTGTGTAACTCTTGTACTGCAACAGATATGAGGTTGATCTAATGTGCTCGTCGGCAACACTCTGATGCAGACTCCAGATAAGTTTCAAGTGCCTTATATTAACATCTGCTTCTTTTGGGCACCTTCTTTTACTGTCAACTGCAAATAAATAAATAAACATTGAAATATCAGTGACACATTTTATCAAACACAAAAGAAGCATGACTTCAAAATAAAAAAAATGAAATAAGAATAACCTATCCCATTGCCATAGGGAGGGCATCTGGGACCCTGATAAACTTCATCTCCTGATAAAGGAGCATGTTGCCAATTTTTTATGACAACCCCGTGCTCAAAATAATCCCTATTGGCATTAGGGAGATTGACTACTAGGGCCCTATTTAAAATTCTAGTTTTTAAATAAAAGGTGTTGTCACCCACTTCCCATCTATAACAAAACATGATTTCTGGAATCCCTATGCGGGTTCCATGAATTAGATTTAACCTATAAAACCCATTAACTATTCTCCATGTGTTGGGGGCTATTCTTGCAGGAACAACGTCAAAATATTGACAAAATTCCAAACATAAAGGATTTGGTGGAAAAGAAAATCCACACTCAGCAATAAAAAGACTGGGGAACCAATGTCCCTCAGCCAAACGAAAATAATCAGAAGGCTCAGAAAGCTCTTCCAGAACAACCCAAGAGGGAATAGAAAAGTCAGAGCGGAACTTATCAAGAGATTCAACAGGGTAAACCATGATGAATAAAAGAAATGAAGAAGAAGGAAGAAATTCTTACAGAAAAAGAGTGGATCTGATGGCAATGAACGATGGAAGAGATGAATACACAAGAAAGAGACGACGGAAAACTCGAAGATACAAATTTGAAAAGGTAAAAGACGATGGGAGTGTCTGTGAAGTTTAAATACCTTGCCTTGTGAAATGGTAAAGTAATGATTACAAAAAGAAACAATTACGCTACCGGCGGCTAGAGGAACAAAAAGGGCGCGACAATCGAAGCGAGAAGAAACGATTACGCTACCGGCGGCTAAAAGGATAAAAAGTACGCAGAGATCGAGGCGATTATGAAAAATTCAAAAAAGACTGATTCTACGACTTTGGAAAGAGAAATAAATACAAGGAAAACACTCCTAAAAATCAGGAGGTCTATTTAAAGTTGCCGTATTCTGAGAAAAAAAAATGTTCCACACTCCTCAAATTTCGAACTATGAAACATTGGGGGCTTATGTTGATACCAAATTTAGTCTGTTGACATGGCCCATTTGAATGAAGACACATGGCAATCTACATGGCAACAACAAACACTTGCGAGGAACTCACGCGCTCCGAGGAACAAGACTATAACGAGGAAGACTATTTTCCCGAGGAACTCACACGCTCCGAGGAACTCTTGAGTACCGAGAAGCTTAGGCGGTCCGAGCAACTCAGGCGGTCCGAGCTGCACCTCGAACAAAGCATTAATAGCTGAATAACCAACAGTTTGACTGCTCATTAAATGCTTATCATTCATACGCACACGCTTAAGGGGCATTGAATGTATTACCCTTTCATATGTACATCATTTAATGTATTACCTTTTCACATTACAATCCTCATTGTAAGGGGACCGAAATTTCTTGATAGAACTTGTAATCGAGAATTCCCAAAAACACTCAGCAAAAAAACAACAGTGGACGTAGGCCATTCTTATAAGGTTGAACCACTTTAAAATTCTTTGTCTCATTTATTTATCTGTGATTGAATAATTAGAGTGATCTAATTTTTTACATCAACAATGTCAGTAAGCTTAATATAGAAGTCATCAAAGGTCTCAGATTCAACCATCATAAGGGTATTATATTATTGCACCAAGATTTGCATTTTCCTAGCCTTAATAGGCTCATCACCTTCATGGGCAGTGACAAGGGTATTCCATGCCTCTTTGGATGTAGTGCATATAGATTTTCTTTTAAATTCGTGTTCATTCACAGATATGAATATACAATTTTACCCTTATTATTGCATAGAGACACCTATTTCTCTTCTTTGGTAAACTCATCGAGTTGTTTTTAAATCCTTAGGGTGCTACCTACTGTCAGAAGTTTAGTGAGGTGAGTGTAACCATTTTTAATAGTCACCCAAACTTCATCACCCAAAGTGCCTTTAATTAACACAATCATCTTAACTTTCTTGTAGGGAAAATTGTGTCCATCAAACATTGGGGGTCTGGAGAGGTTACCAAGTTTCTCAAATTTTTTCATCCATTTTAGAATCTCAAAAATAGTTTCAGTAGTTATGGGATAAAAAACTTTTGAAATCTCTCTCATACTAATTGAAATTACTTGACCAAGTTTTTAACAAAGTTAAGAGTCAGGTTAAGAGTCCGAAGAAACTCTTTGAATAAACTCGTTTTGTTTGAAAATTAATTTCACACAAGATTTGTAAAAATGTTAAAACAATTATGAATTGGAAATCTGTTAGAATCTTGGTAACTCAAATTTTAAAAGATATTTATAAATCACAGTAAACTTATTATATAGAAGATATTAACAAGTATTAAGAGACATTTATAGGAGTTTACACACAAGATTTTTCAGGTGGTAAAACCCTAAAGTCTAAGAAAGCATTCACAGTGACCTCTACACCACAAAATAAAATCTACTAAAATGGAATATGGTTACAAGTTACAAGCATGCAATCATGGAAACAAAAGTGAAAAGAAGATTTACCTAAAATGCCGAGTGCAACACCTCCTTTAGGTAATCCTTTTCTGACCCAACAATTGCTGAAACTTCCTCTTCCTTTAGATTTTCTTTACATCGACTCAGTCTCAGGTCTCTCAAGAAAACAACACACTTTCTAAACATGCAGTGTGTGAAATATAGTGGTGAAGTCTGTTTCGAAGATCTTAAATGAATAGACACGTATACAAACATCCCTACAAATTACACAGGATGTTCTAAATGCTCTTGAAATATCAGAACTATCAAAGAATTTTGATATGATTTAGATTTATACAAAAACACAGATCTAAAAATTATTTATATACACAAAACATATTTCACAAAAGGTAAAACCATTTTTTTAGATAATAAATCAGATCTAAACATGCAAAGTAAACTATTATTATATTCACTGTTTTAAACCCAAAACGTTTGTGGATCTAAAAAGATTTTTGAAATATTTACTAAGATCCCAGAAACAAGATGTTTGTACCAAAATATAAACAAGACAAAGTTTGTAGAAGCATATCTAACTAATAGTGTGTGCAAATATATCTCTTTGAGTTAGATCCTTAATTTTATAAGAAAAATCAAGTTCCTATCGCAAGTGAAGGCTATTTTCTATAAACACTAGATTGGTTGCAAGATATGAAAATCAACTCTCATATGAAAAAATTATTGTTTTGTAAACTACAAAACAATGGTTTTTAAGAAAGTTTTGGAAAAAAACGAAGGTAGAAAACCTTTATGATCTTTAAAAAAACCTAAAGCTCTCTCTGGTTTTTGAAATTAATTTTCTCTCTTATTTTTCTCTCAGAGTTTCTCTCTCTCTCTATCTCTCTCTCTCACTTAAATGGCAAAAGTATCAAAACTAGATGACGAGGGTCATTTTTATAGTGATGAGAGAAACTTTTTGAGAATCAGTTCAAAATGGATGGTTGAGATTTGTTACACCGGTTTGATAAAAAATCCAACGGCTATGGTTCAAGGGTACAAGGTATGATTGACTGGTCATAATCGGTGGTAAGTTATAGCCTATGATTGGTTGAAATGGTTAAGTCATGGATCGATCAAGATTCAAATTAGGCCATTGATTAAAGCAGATCTACGCTGTAAAACTCGCATAAATTAATTGTGTGCAAATAAACACATACTCAACCAATGAGATTAAAACAGGTGGCAATGTTAGACGCGTGGTTATTACGCGTGTTATTAAGGCGGTTTAAACTTTCAAATATATTAATTTCCTCCCAAAAGGCTTTAAAAATAATTTTTGATAAATTAATAAATGTTTAAAATTTGATTTTAAATTCAAATAATTTCCAAAAATTATTTTAAAATTTTCAAAAAATTCTAGAAAATAATTATGACACAAATAAAGCAATGTGTGTGAAAATGTGTCCTAAAGTGTGCCATTTTATACATTTTGGAGATCATGTAGAATTGCCAGCTGAAGTATATGCCTATCTTGAATGTTATAGCGCCTTATGAAGGGGATCTTGGCTACTAAAAATATTTTGTCTTCATATCCAAACTATTGAAAAGCCTATATGGTGCAGACTCCATGTAAGTCAACTATACAGGTTGTTTCATAACCCATAAACCCGAAACTACTTTCTTACATTTTAATTTGTGAAAAAACTTCCACAAGTGGCGAATATGTAAAAAAGTGGGAGAAAACTCTAATTTGGGGTTTATAAGTTAAACCCTCTTTTTTGGGTTTCTGAGTTTGTGAAAATAAGTTTGAGAGTACATAAATAATAAAAATATGATTACATGGTGAAAAAAATAGGAATTAAGTAGAAAATGTGTTAAAAGTAATGAAATATATGGAATGACACTAAATTGATAAAGTATGATGAAGTGGGTTTAGACCTTCTAAATGATTGAAATTATGATTTTTGGAAGAAGTGTGAGATAATTTTGGAACGTGGTGGAATGATGGAAAATGGTGAAAAAAATGAGGTGAGAGGGTGATGTAAGGCAATATAAGAGAATATTTTTAGGAGTGATGTAATAGGGTTATCTTGCAAATTACGAGGATGAGGGTCCTTGAGAATGAAGTTAGGGTTTTCTTAAATATAAAACCCTAAAGAGCCAAAAAGATCAGGCTACCCCTCGGGGGTGCCACTTAGAATGGATATTATCTTGCCTATCGGTAGGCCTACCAAATTTGCGGTCATGTAAAGTCTCCATTTCCTGCAGGCAAGGGGAGGTGTGCCTATAAGTAGGCGAAAAGTAAATTTTACAAAAAATGTTCATGAAATGCAAACTGTAAGTTCGATTCGCACACGGATAGGACCATTGGAAAAAGGATTCAAAGATCTATAAAACTGTGCGAGATACTCTAGGGTTTGAGAAGGTAAATGGAGATCAGGGAGCATCCAGTGATTTCCGATCAGGTTTTTTGGGTAAAAAGGTTGATAAATGTCGGGATCGTTGGAAAGAGAATTCAAAGCTCTATGAAACTACGTTGAGATAGTCTCGAGTTCGAGAGTGGACCAAAGTCAAACAAATCTCGGGAAGCATTCTAATGTCTACGATTAGGGTTTAAAGGAGGACCACGGGTTCAAGGCTCGAAAGGACTTTGTATGGCCCCTATGGAGGTGTTCGAGGGGGGGGTAATAGAATGGGGATGAGAGAAGTTAATCAAAATATAGACTCCTTAATGGAAATTATGAGTGTTAAGTTCCCGTGCACCGGGACTCTGGTGGAGATGACCAGATTTTGATCCCACCGGGGATAAAGTTCTGATTTTGAGGACCTATAGGGTGTAAGCGATCGATTCTGGACGTTGTGGTCAATTATGAGGTCTAAGGTCATTTTTAGGACCTAAAGAGTGAAAAGGTCCATTTTAAGGATCTAAAGAGTATATACGACCGATTCAAGGGATCGCAGCCTAAATCTAAGCGTCTTGGTCAATTTTAAGGGCCTAAAGAGTGTCGACAACCGATTCAGGGGCCAAGGCCAATTCTGAGTTCCAAAGACCAGTTCTGAGGTCCCAAAGAGTGCAGAAGATCGATTTAGGGCGTCGAGGCCATTTCTGAGCGTTGTGTCGATTCTGAGAACCTAAAGAGTGAAAATGTTAATTTTGATGACCTAAATTTTGTATGCAATCGATTCAGAGTATCGGAGAATAACTCAAAGGGACTAGATTAATTATGAGAATTTAAAGAGTGCAGGCAACCAATTCAGGGGTCGAAGACAATTCTGAGGGCCAAGGTCGATTCTCAGGACCTAAAGAGTGAAAAGGGCAATTCTGAGGACCTAAAGAGCGTATGCGACCAATTCCAAGGACCACAACACAATTCAGAGTGCCTAAGTCAAATTTGAGGACCTAAAGAGTGAAAATGTCAATTTTAAAGTCTAATGGGTGAGAAATAGTTTTGGAAATGATACGTAATAATATGAAAATTTTGGATTTTTTAAAGAGTTTTTGAAATCTTTTGATGATTTTTGAATATCTGTGTATTTTTATTTTTTTATTTTTTTATCGATAATGTGGAATTTTTATTAGATTTAACTTTTTATGATTTTTGGAATTCCATGTGATTTTTTGAATTTTTGAGATTTTTTAAAATTAGTTTGGGATTTTTTTATGAATTTTTAAATGTACTTGGAATATTTTAAATTGGACGACTTGTTATTTTTAAAAAATGGGATTTTTATGAAATTTGAGATTTTATGATTTTTGAGAAATTTTGGAAATTTTCTACTATTATTCTAAACATTTTTTTGGATTTTTTGAAGTTTTTGTAACGAAATTTGAGGGGGTGTCCCAATTGGCACTGGGTGATATGTGCCAATCGGCCCAACATTTAAGGGTCCGTTTGATAGCACAAAAATTCTAAGGCAAATTCTCAAAAGTTGGAAAATTCTTGTATTTTCCAGCTTTTAGGCTGTTTGATAACCTTAATTTGCCATGTAATTTGTTTTCTATGTACAACACCCCTTAAGCACAATTTGCCACCCTAGGGTGGAATTCAATTCTTTGGGGGGGGGGGGGGTCAGGTTTTTGTTTGCCACCTTTGGGTGGCAAATCACTTGAAACCAATTTTTTTTATAACTCTATATATTTCATAAATATATAAATATATATTGTTAATAAATATATAAATATATATATATTTCGTATATTTTAATATATATTCGTATATTTTAGCACATATATGTATATTGCGTATATTTCGTATATTTATATATATTTCATATATTTATATATTTCGTACATTTATATAATTTATATAATTCATATATTTTAATATATATTTATATTTCGTAAATTTTGTATATTTCATATATTCCTTATATTTAATATATATTATTTACAAAATATATACATATATATTATGTATATGTATATTATATTCTGTATATATACATATATATAATATACATTATTATATATATGTATATATACATTATAATATACAAAATAATGTATATTATATATATGTATATATACAGACATATTATATTGTATACGTATATTATATATATGTATATATTCATAAATACATAATATATATGTATATATTCTGTAAATAATATATATTTAGTATATATATAATTTACATATATACAGAATATAATATTATGTATATATTATGTAAATAATATATATTTAGTATATTCAGTATATAATATAATATATATTCATATATTCTGTTATTAATATATTATATTTTCATAGATTTTTTATATTTAATAGATTCTGTACATTTAATAATATAAAAATCTATTATATTTAATAATATAAAAATCTATTATATTTAATAATATAATAGATTTTTATATTATTAAATGTACAAAATCTATGAAAATATAATATTTTATTTACGAAATATATTCATATATTAAATATATTATTAAATTATTATATTATTTGCGGAATATATATATTTCGTAAATTATTATTAATTTCCAGAAAAATATACAAAATACATGAATATTCCGAAAATTAATAATAATATACGGAATGTATATATTCCGCAAATTATATTAATTTTCGGAATATATATATTCCGTAAATAATATAATATATATTCATATATTTTGTATATTTGGAATATATATATTTCGTAAATAATATAATATATATTCATATATTTTGTATATTTAATAATATATATTTATTATATATATATATTCCGTAAACAAATTTTCCACTTTTATATATATTTTTCAGCTTTTGCGTTTGATAGAAAATGTGGAAAATTGATGATTTTTCAACTTGTATCAAACAGACACAAGTTAAAAATATTCATTTGCCTTGAAATTGTTTGTCCTGAAATCAAATGTCCTGAAATCATTTACATTTTTCCAACGGAACCTAAAATCAAGATATTTTGAGGTTCCTGCATATCAGTCTCGATTGGCATACCTAAGGGTGCAAGTCGTCATACCTTTTATCCCCTTATATAACGGGGTGAGCACAACCTATATTTCTCACCCCAAACATATCCTCTCTCTCTCTAGAAAACTCTCTCGAGCAATTTTGTGTTTCCCAAAGAAAATGGTCGTCAATATCATGGATGTTGATTGTTGGGCGAACATCGTGCCTACACGCCCTGTGGTGATGCCGACGGGGGTCGAAAACGCGTATCATCAAGCCCTGTGGTGAAGAGTGAATTTTATTGCGGGAGCCCGAGCTCCATCATTCTGCTCGGGTGAAAAACCCTGAGTGCTATGTGAGTAATTTTTTAAACTTTTGTTTTATTATTATTTTTATTTACTTTTTGGATTGTGATTAATTCTTTCACTGAGGGTCTATGTTATTGAATTGAATTTTACAGGCAGGCGTATCTATAATAGGCGTTCGTTCTCGGGACACGACGAGGGTAAAGACGATATGGGACAAGCTTCATGAGGAGGTGAGGCTGATGGTGGACATTATCGGGTTCAGCTACCTGGCGAAAGCTTTAGATAACACATCGCGGTTGACTGCAGTGTTGTGTGCCCTTTGCGAGGGGTGGTGGTATACCACCCACACATCCCATCTGGTTGTGGGTGAGATGACGGTCATACTAATAGACGTGCACCAAATCTCGAGGCTAGATTGTGCAGAAGAGAAGATTGTGATGGACCATTCACTTTGTTTGATTGAGGTGCTGGAGCCCATTGGGCGAGTGGGTTTTGGAGAGTCAGTTGAGATGTCCTTGCTGAAAGGCATCCAGATGATGATGTAGATTGATGTCTTGGATGACGAGCAGCTGACACAAGTGGCTTATATGTTCATTATGCTCCTGCTGGGGGCATTCTGGTATCTGAAGGGGGATGACGTCCACTTACTTGTGGTTCCTGTCGTATCTATGAGGTTGGAAAGTATGATTGGTGGAGCCTGAAGTTGGCTTCTCTTTACATCTCTCTAGATGTTTACAACCGGTATTATCGATTAACCTTTGCGGGGTCTATGTACCTTCTGGAGGTAGTTTTATTATTACACCCTTTATTATTGCTCTTGTTTTTTAATATACTTATTCTTTTTAAAGATTTTGTTGAAATTTTTTATTTCTCTTTTAGGAGTGGTTCTATAAGGTGATTGGGCATAACACGGGTTTGATTCCTTTGCTGAAGAGTGAGGCCGATGTGTGGCAGAGTATGGCTCTGTATTAGAAGGCTAACAGGATATCAAATGAACCCTTGGACCTTAAGAAAGTGAGGATCGTGCTGAACGCTCTTACGAGTGCCCATGTTAGACCTTATTTTTTTAGAGGGGGGATTTTGGTTAATGTTTGTATTTTCACTTTTAATTATGTATTAATGATTGATTTTATTAGGACATGTGACTTTCTACCCTTGGATACAATCTTCGGGAGAGATCGGGGCACGGTCATACATGCCAAATCACTCTAGCTATTGACACATGAGTTCAGGTACACCTGGTACTTGGGAGATAGGGTGGTTAGAAAGGTGATGGATAGCGAGATCGTGATTCCACCGACGTTCCCTTGCCTTCATATGAGGAGTTATGGGAAGATGTTGGACGCAGAGTTGGAGGCGACGATGGATAGGGAGCATTATACGCTTCACACCAATACGGAGGCATCATATGACTATCTAGATTTCGTGACCAGTTAGTTGATGCCATCGTCAATCTATGACATGGATGCTATGTCTCCTCCATCGACAGAGGCTAGTAGTAGTAATAATGCACCGGGTTCTTCGGCTCAGGCTTCAGGGAATGGTATAGGGGCCACGGAGGCTCCTCTTCTTTGGCATTATTTTACGCCTTTGTATTACATACAAGTTGGACGATGTCGCTTCTTTCGGGTGCCTCAACGTCCACATGCAACAATATAGAGTTTCCCTCCCTTTAAAGAGGTGAACATTCAACTGGAGGTATGACTTATGTCTTTTCCTCTTGATTTCTGAGTTATGATTTCTAACATTAACTTGTTATTGACTTGATTTTTCTGCTTGATACTTTCTTTTTGTAGATTATGGTTGCGTCGATGTCTTAGCTATGGGATGTTCTAGATTGAATGTCTTACAAGCCCGAGTGTGTGCTGATGAT
Organism: Sambucus nigra; assembly: GCA_949130495.1. Lineage (NCBI taxonomy): Eukaryota > Viridiplantae > Streptophyta > Magnoliopsida > Dipsacales > Adoxaceae > Sambucus > Sambucus nigra. The sequence continues at coordinate 211,080,171 of OX422213.1, read as the reverse complement.
GACTCGGCCTAATATTTCACCCTCGATGACTGTTAATGATCACTCACCTAGCTCGAGCTTTGGTAGCAAAGGTGTACGGACAAAATTTCTAATTTAGTCCATCGTATGTATTTAACTTATTTTTGAGTCATAGACAATTTTTTTTATTATCATGATGCCACACAGTTTATGGCATAAAGTTTATTGAAGATGTTGCGGCCAAGCTTCATAGATTTATTATGCCGAGATTAATATGGTGCACGTTTCACGTCTTTATTGCATTTCGATCTCTTATGTATGAATACTTAATGTTTATGGGACTTGGAAAATGTTTTAAGGATGTCATTATATATATATATATATATATATATATATATAATGATAAAAATGATTTTAAAGAGTTTTTATTTCATTTATTCTGAGAAAAAGATTGTTTAGAGTCATATAGAACCTTCCCTTGTGTTTAGAAGAATCAAACGACACTTGCACTCATTCGAGCGACATTGCAAGGTGGTTCAAGCGAGATGAACATGTCGTTCAAGCTATATGGCCATTTTATTCGATCGACATGCTGATATCGTTCAAACGAACCCGTCGACTCAAGTTTTTTATTTAAGACGTGTTTCACTCAGAATTTTATAAGTGCAGAACTAGAAAAATAGTTTACAATCAGTACACCTATATAATGTTTTCTAAGATTTTCAATGTCTAAAACATCCTTAGAGTTTCAAGATCCAAGTTTTTATAATCTTATGGTATATAGATCTTGGTTTGCACCATAGATGTTTGTTCATCACATGAACATTGTTTCGTTGGGTTTTGCGGTAGTTCGTGTTCAACATCGTAAGCATTGCCAAGCTGTATAGGTGAACACCGAGGCATTGATGGATGCATATGCTATGGACGGGTATCGTATAAGGACTTCTACGTGGGCACTATGGAGGGGTGGTTGAAGGATCAGAGGCGCATCAAGACTTGTGGGGGATCGAGTCGTTGAGTAAGTCTATCATCTGTACTTTGTAATGCCACATCATAGTGATTATCTCGCTCTGGCTTGGGTCGTCTGAGGTTTTTTCCTTAGTGGTTTCTTCGTACATTCAGCGTCACTTTTGTGAACTTAATCATTTTACTCGCTTTCATCACCTAAATGCATGTTTAGGATAAAACAAGATAAAATTGGGTGATACGACGCAAATATTACGTATTTCATCCTCCGAACCTACGCATTTTAGCCCCCTCGAGTATCTTATTTCCTATATTTATGCTCGTTAACCAGACAATCTCGGATTTTTACGTTAACATGTTTTGCAGGGGTTAATTGAGCTTTTATAGGTATTTGGATGCTAAGTGTGAAGTTCGGACGCATTCTGCTTGAGAATGAGAGGTACGAAGACCGTTATCGGGAAGAAAATTGTTTGTGGAAACATGAATTGGATTTATTATTTCAATCCGACGACGATTTGTCTTCCAAAACTTTTGAAATCGAGGAATGTTTTGAACCAAATGATGAATTTTTTCCTACTTTGGAACAAACCATTCTTGACTTTGCCCATGGTTTAATACAGAATGAAAGTGAGGATGAAATGGATGTAGTATCCATCTGCGATGAAATGATTTCGTCTTTGGATCCCAAAGAAGAAAGTTTCATTGAAAATGATCCTATCTCCTTCGAAATTTCAACTTTGAGTGATGATAACTCATCTCTTGAGTTTGAATTTCTTTCCTCCCCCTTTTCATTCCCCATTATCACACCGTTACAAGTACCCGATGAATCGGTACCGAACTTTAAAACGTTTAAACCATTCACCGACGAGGAGTACTTGCTCTAGTTGCTTTCCATGAAGGCATCTTTGCCTCCTTGTGCCCCCTCCCATTCCAATTTCAAAATACTTGGGAGATGATTCAATTTTTCTTATCCCCATGTGTATTTGTCACCCGTCTTATCCAAATCCCCCATCCTCCCTCCAAAAATTTTAATTGGGGATGGTTCATTTTTTCCGCCTTACACATGCCTACCGTTGTTCGAACGGAATTCCTATTTTTCGAGAGGCATGCATGAAAGGGAGGGTCCCCCGTGAATCTTTCAAAGTCAAATCAAGGTTTGGGTGGACCCTAAAAAATTTCAACTTCTAGTATATAGTTAGTTAGAAGTTAAAATTGTAGGTTATATGTAGTAGCTTATTTTTCTTCTTACTTATAGTCTTGTGTAATTAGTTAAAGTTTTATTTATGCTTTGGTACTAATATGTTTTGTAGAATCTTTAGACTCGTACTTTTCGGAGATCGCTCCATTGTGGGTAATATCGCTCTTTTCCTCTCTTTAACCTTGTTCTTAATTCACATTGAGGACAATGTCAGGTTTTAAGTTAGGGGGTGTGGGATATTCTATACATTCATTGGTAGTTTCTTTGATTTGATTGCATGTTAGCTACTAAGTATGCTTTCTTAGAAAAATTAAAAATTTCAACAAAAAATTATTTCTTTTTTCTCCTTTGTTGGGCATTTTGCCTTTGTTTTCGATGATAAATTTTAATAATTACCCGATCCCAAAGATAACTCAATGATGCTTGTTCTCGATTTTAGAAGTTATTAGACATTAGTCCTCAATCATTTATATTATGAATAACGTCATGAATTAAACTTTAATCCCATGAGCACATGCGCTTTTCTTGTTATATTGATTTGGTTTAAGATTTTTATAACTCGGTAATCTTTTGTTGCATTGTATATACTTACGTCGAGTAAGCTTTGTACCTTTCGTCGTTTGTGAGTGTATACACTATTCTTTTCTCATTGAAAACGTTGATTTCGTTGGTAATCTCACTATTCTTTCATTTGATCGTTCATCAATTGAGTTTATTCTCGAAATCTGTTACTTGATCATGATTTTCATATATTGTTTTGACTTGAGAATTGCGTAAACTTTTGGAAATGATCATAGGCCCTCTTTGTTATATCACCCATATTAGCTTTGACCTCACCCTTATATGTTTACCCTCGTTAACCCATTTGAGCCTAAATAATAACCTTTCGTTTCATAACCCAATTCCCATAACCAACCCCGCATTAGAGTTATAAGCCATACATACACCTTACATACCCTTGTTTGGAATGTTACTTGGGATTGAATGATGTTGTTATGTTGTGGTTGCAATTTTGGCATGTGAGAGTTTGAAAAGTAAAGAAAAGAGATGAAGTGAAAAAGTGAAGAAAAAGAGAAATCAAAAAAGCAAAAGAAAACAAAAGAAAACATGAGAAAAAGAAGAAAAGAAAGAGAAAGAGAAAGTTGTAAATGTTGTAATAGTGTTAAATAAGCTTTGATTACTCCCTCCATTTGTATATCTAATGCCGTTTTGGAACTTGTTTTCCAATTTTGCTATTGCCCGTATTTTCCCATTATCCCGAGTTTTCATTCCGAACACTTTGAATCAGTACATACATTCCTTTATTTCGTACCCTAGCCTAACATATAATACAACCCTATTAAAGTCCTATGTGATCTTAAGTAGATGTAATTTAAAAGTCATAATAGTTTTGATAATCCGTGAAAATGCATTTCGCCTCTTTTAGTGTGCGGTATCCTTTCATTGAGATTACGATTTTTCAGTTTATATATAGCGTTCTTCATTTATGACATGTGCGCGACCTAGTTTCCATTTCCATTTACTCTTTATGCCCGCATGTTCCGTATGTTACCTCCCTGTTTCGAGTGAATTCACTTGATGAGTGTAATGCCCGTGAGGATTGAATATATGCTTGCGTTAATTTAGTATCCGATTTATATAAGTTTTTTCCAAATCACACTTTGCATGTGCTCGCTCCCCTCCCACATTTTAAGGTTTCAATTCTATGAGGTGCATTCTATAATGTTAATGATTCAGACTTTTGTTTGAATTCATTCACTTTGCTAATAATGCGTATGAAATATTTTTCATTGTTGTTGGGCTTGTCGCATGTTGGGTTGGGCATATTTTGAGGAAACAATGTAATGTTATGGGTATCTTCCTTGAAAACCCTCACGAGACGACACTCGTCCACTAGGGTGACCTAGAGGTTTAATGGCATATTGCATACCTTAAATGCAAATGAATCGCCCACGAAAGTGACCTTTTTCTTTTATACCATAGTTTTGTACTTTCTCCTGTTTTTGGTTTGCTTGTAGTTCTTGTTGCATCCTATTTCATTGCCACAGACTAGCAAAGTGTAAGTTAGGGGCGGTGATACGACGCAAATATTACATATTTCATCCTCCGAACCTACGCATTTTAGCCCCCTCGGGTATCTTATTTTCTATATTTATGCTCGTTAATCAGACAACCTCGGATTTCTACGTAAACATGTTTTGCAGGGGTTAATTGAGCTTTTATAAGTATTTGGATGCTAAGTGTGAAGTTCGGACGCATTTCGCTCGATTTTCGTACACGATCGCACGTTCAAGGGCATTTTAGTCAATTCACAGCTTGGTCACCTGGCCCAACATCTCACGGAAGTTGTATTCCTCCTCGCAAGCTTCCCGTGGCTGCAAACGGTGCACGATTCCGATTCAGAACGAAGAAGTTACGGGGATTTCAATGGACGAGAAAGGTAAACATCCCAAAACAGAATTGCAAGAGGCTGCCTTGGCTCACCCCTGCTTGATCGATCGATCGATCAAAGGGGTCGATCGATCGATCGATCCTTCATTTTCTAGCCATCGTGGGGAGACAGTGGCATGATATTTTAGCATCGATCGAGCCCAGGGGATCGATCGATCGATCGAGCCCTTATTTTCTGAGATATTTTGGCCTTTTATTTTCTTTTCTTTTTTCTTTTCTAATTTAATTCCTTTTACTATATAAATGATTTTTGATGTAAAAACATATCTAATTCGTTTTAGGTAGGATAGATTAGGGTTTTGGAGGTTTGGGAGCTTATTTCTTCATTTCATCTTGGATTGACACCCATTTGGGCTTGTAATTTGTGCTACCAACTTCCATCTCCATTAATATAGTGTGTTTTTACTTATTTCTTGCTTTGATAATTAGATTTACATGCTTTGTTAATTAGTTTACATGCTTTGATTTACTTGCTTTCTAGTGTAGTTTTATTGCGTTTATTTACCGCGTTTTTAATATGCTTTCTTGATAATTTAGTCTAGGTTGTGATTGAATAGAACTCACTCGGGTTAACGCGTTGCTTTGCTTTGGTAATGGTGTTTACTAGTCTATTTCGGGTGCGTTGTCCTAGTTATTGCGCCTAGGAGATTTGACGGGGCATATCATGTATGTCCCGTGCTTACGACCTTTCATGTCCAATTTTCGGGGTATTTATTGACGCCAAAATCTTATTAGGCTTTTATACGGATTTAGGGGCGTGACAACCCTTGGTTCAATTAACTGTCGAAACGAGATGCATTCTAAATAACTCGTCGATCCATGTATCCATTTTATACAAATTACCTCGGGTGAGGGATATTCGACGCAACCTATAGTTTTACCGCTTTTGTTAATCTAGTTTCAATACACTTGCCTAGATTAATCATTTCCCTTTTATGCATCTTTTTACTTTTTAGTTTGTAATTCACCTTTTACACTTTTATTTAGAAGTATTAAATCATATAAATTCTATCATCTCGTCCCTGTGGATTTTCGATACCAGACTTATCGTTGTGCTTGCCTCGCAAGTGTAGTCGTAATTTAGGTTTGTTTGTATTGGGTAGGCGAAACGAAAATAACGACTGTGCACCTACACGCGCACACCTTTTGCACTCGATCATTGGGCTTAACGAAAATTGGTTCGCATACTTGGTGCCAATAAAATTAGGGAAAAAAATTCAAAAAGAAAGTTATTTTTTACATCCTTAAAACACATTCAAAAGAAAAAGGGGCCTACAAATTGGTATCAAAGCTAGAAACATTTTTTATACGTGTTGATCCCTTTTGTTTTTAAGGTTGAATTTCGAAAATTTTGAAAGTTTTCGAGCTCTAGTTTTTTTTGGCACAAACTATGCTTATTGAAAAATGCAAATGAGAAGTGCTTTAAAATCAATTGATGAGCATGCGTGGTTAGCGGTTGAAAAGGGTTAGACTCCACCGGTTACACGAGAGGGTGAGGCCACTAATTTAAAACTCATTGAGTCATGACCAAAGTCGAACATAGACTTGCACTTTACAACTCTAAAGGTCTTCACGTTATTTCATCACATGTCACACCAAAAGAGTATAATAGAATCATGACATTTGAAACTTCAAAAGAGGCTTGGGATATACTTGCACTTACTCACGAGGATACTAGCATGGTTAGGGCGTCTAAACTTTGAAACCTCACTACGCAGTTTGAAAGGATTAAGACATTAGAGAGTGAGTCGTTTGATGAGTATTATGCTAGATATTCAAACATTATCAACTCGTCATTTAACTTGGGAGAGAAAATATTCGACAACCGCATCATAATTTTTTTTAAGGTCGTTGCCGAGTAGATTTGATGCAAAAGTGATCGTTTTGAACTCCTTGGGTATGCTCGAATCGAAAAAACTTAAAGATATTGTAGGTGACTTACAAACCTATGAACTCGATATGTTTACCTCCAAGCAAGTGCCAAAGAAAGAAAATGGCATTTCTTTGAAAACTCGGAAGGAGGAGACTAAAGTTTCGGATGATGATTTCGATTCTAATTTTGAGGATGTAGCCTTGTTGGCAAAGAAGTTCAAAAAGTTTATCAATTTCCAAAAGCAATCGAAAGATGCTAAAAGACTTGAAAAATTCAAGAGCAACATGGTCGATCCCGACCCTAAGCATAAGAGTGAGAAAGTTAACAGGGATGAGTCGGATAGGTGTTTTGGGTGTGAAGGTTATGGTCACAAGTTTGTCGAGTGTCCCACTAGACTTAAAAAGGAGGGAAAGGAATCGATAGCATATAATTCCACCTTAAGTGATAGTGAACCGAAAGAGGGAGTGAGTTCCCCTATTGAGCGCAACTTTTTAGCATTCATGGCATGTCATGTGAGCGACGGTAAAAAATCTTCCTATGAAGATTCTCATGTGAATGACACTTATGAGGCCGTTGAGTGTGAATCCCAAGTGAGTGAGGGTGAAGCGAGTGAGGATGAGGATATTGATGTAGGAGACTTACAAGTTGCCTTTAATGATTTGTATGCGGAAGAGGTAAAGGAGAAAAATGCAAACTTGAAATTGCAAGCTAAGTCGAATGAGCATGTCTTAGAAAATAATGATGCTTTGATTGAGGATCTTAGGGCATGGGAGAAGACTCTTAGGGAGAAACTAGAATATATTGAGAAAGAGAGAGATAGTCTTCAGGGTTTGATGGAGGCTTTAAAAAAAATATTCTAGAGATTGAGGAGTCTAGGCATTTATTTGAGTCTAGGATTAGTGAGTTAGAGGAGAGATTGAGAAACTCAAGTAAAGTGAAGTTTGATTTGGAGGCTAGATCGGAGAAGTTAGATAGGATATTAGGCACCGTCCAAATCAAGGGAGATAGGTTTGGTATAGGCTACGATGATCATGTTGTTCCCATTCCCAAAGCCAATATCAATTGTGTGAGAGAGCCCACTAGGAACGTTAAGAGATGTCAACATTTTGGTAATCATTCCCTCCGTGTTTATACTTACACTCATTACGATAAGAAAGGTCACCTTAGACGTTTTTGCTATAACCTTAGGAATGCTCCTAGGAAGTTAAGGAATAAAGTCGTTTCGGTTCTCAAAACCCCCATGCGTCATTTCACACCTAATTGGGTTAAAAAATCGGACTTAGAGGCTTTAGGAATTAAACTTCATGGTTCTTGTTTAGTTTCACTTGATTCTTCACATGCTAAATCTAAGGATAAGTGTGTTGCCATGTTTGTCATACGCTAGTTTTTGCATATTGATTTATATCTTGAAAGTGTTATGACATGTGTATGTTTTGTATTATAATTTTTCATTTATTGAGTCTTAATTGAAAAATATAAAAAGATTTTATTTTTGATAAAATTTTTAGAAAAACCTCTGTTCTAAAAGGCCCGCCTAGGCTCCGCCTAGGCTTGAGGCTTGAGAGAAACGCATCGCCTACGCCTTATTACGCCTTATTATTGGTAAAAGCCTTAAGGCACACTTTTAAAAAAAAACAAAAGATTAGTAGACAAATATTGGTTATGAAGCATGAATATGAGAAAGATGACTACCAAACATATGGATATATTTTCAAAATTCAAGGTATGTATTATTTTATTATATTACTAGCCTTGGAATAATTAAAATAATAAAAAAAGGAAAAACGCCTTTTGACGCCTAGGTTCCTAAGGCTTGAGGCTTGACCTCTACGCCTCGACCACGCCTCGCGCCTTTTAGAACCTTGAGAAAAACACACAAAAAAAATTTTGTTTTAAATATTTTTTAGAAAAATAAAAAAAATGATTTTATTTTTGGGTCAAAAATATTTTTAGAAAAACACAAAAAGATTTTAGTTATAGTTTTTTGTCGTGAGTTTTCATGTTTGATATGGCATATTGGTGTGGTTGGACCCCCATCATTTCATTCTCCATGTCTCTAGGACATTGATCATAATTGTTGATGTGTTGAATTATCTGAACCATTGTTTATACGAGTTATTTCGAAGTTGATATGCATTTGAATTTGACTTTGTATATATGTTATATTTGCATGCATGCACGACTTTATATGAATGTTTGATATCTCATGCATAATTGAGTTTGGTGAGACGTTCTTGTCTCAATTTTGTCATCTATGCGTAATAAGACTTAGGAGGAGGTATGCATGTAAGAATCGTTTATCCGTGAGGATTTGATTGCTTATATTGAAATATGATGAGTGCACACGGGGAAGGGCTACGAAAGGAACACTTGTCCTTTGCGATTAAGCCACTATTTAAATCAGACCTGAAAAAGTGTGGCATTGTAAAAAGTATCCACAGTCCAAAGAGTTTGAAAAGAGCTCGGGAAAAAAAATTAGGATTATATGCTAAAATGTGCCAATTAGTTTACGTTAATTCCAAAAGAATTATATATATATATATATATATATATATATATATATATATATATATATATATATGTGTGTGTGTGTGTGTGTGTGTGTGTGTGTGTGTGTGAGAGAGGGAGCTGGATTGAAAATTAAACGAGTTTGCACCCTGAGATGCTATAACTTATACAGTCGTCAAAATTCTGGATTTCTGTGTATATTGATTGTTTAGTTCATTCAGCTCAATATATTAATTGTCACATATGGTTAAAACTAAGTTTGTCACATATTGTCATATATAGTCGTTTAAGCACATTGATACTACGTTAGAATGAAACTCACATTGTTTTACGTATTTTTTTTCCAGTTTTGAGTCTTTATTACTACTATTTCATATTTTTAGTTGATGTTTTCAGGAATTTTTTTTCACCGGGAAAAACTTCATTTTTAGAATTGAAAGACAGAAAATTTGATGTCGTACAAATGAAATTTGGACCTCGTTCAAGCGGCAAGTCCATGTCGCGTGATGTTTTAATCTCGCGAGGTTCAAGCGAATTCAGAAAAGTGTCAGGTACAGGTCACGAGAAGGTCGTTTGATGGTTTTCATCACGCAAGAGCCTATTGTTTTTTACTGTTTAAGGTCGCTTGATGCATGGTTCAAACGACATGCAATGCCGTTCAAACGACAGTGCATAGTCGTTTGAGCAACCACCGATAGAATTTTTTTTTTCTTTTGATTTCGTACCTGCTTCGTTTTAAAGATGATATCATAATGTTTTGGTACTTCTGGGTTTATTATATGCAGTTTAAGTTGATTATGCATTTATAATTTGTCATACTGCATTGATTTTAGTGACATGATTACTGATTTTGATGATTCATATTTTGTGACTGTTTGCTAGCTACGATTTGGTACTTTGTGTTTATTTTTAGCTGGCGATTTTTGTTTACCTAGATATTTTTTATTGATTGTTTCATTCTAGATATTTAATGCTTGTTTATTGTTTTCACTTATTGTCTATTCGAGACAAAAAAAGGGAGAGATATATGTGATGTAGGGGGAGTAGTTTGTTGCAAATTGGTATCATGTTTGTGATCACCGTCTTTTCATATTGATATCATGTTGACTTGCATCAAATTAGTTTATACAAATTGGTTCCCCGATTTCAAATTGGTGTGTTTAACAAGTGGTTTGTTTTACCTATTGATATTTTTATGTCATTTGTTCCTCCATACTTCACTAGGTATTTTTCTATTTCATGTGTGTAGAATTTAAGATTAGAACACATTGAGATAACTCATGCTTGTCGGACCAACATTTACTAGTCTTGTCGTGTAATTTTTTATTTTGGGTTTTATGTGATGGGATTTAGGTGTCATACAACTTAACGGCCCGACTCAAGCATTTCACTGTTTGATTTTTTCTTGGAATAGTCAAAGTGGGAGATTTATAAGAATTTTTTGTTCAATTGAGTCCATTGTTCATATTTGTCATATTCCTGGAACAAAACATTGTTTTTGAGTCATAGATAATTTTTTTATTGTCATGATTACCATACAGTCTATGACATAAAGTTTATTGAAGACGTTGCGGCCAAGCTTCAAAGATTTATTATGCCGAGATTAATATGGTGCACGTTCCACATCTTCATTGCAATCCGATCTCTCAAGTGTGAATACGTAATGTTTATGGGACTTAAAAAATATTTTAAGGATGTTATTATATATATATATATATATATATATATATATATATATATATATATATATATATGTTTTTAAAATGTCAAAAATGATTTTAAATAGTTTTAACTTCGTTTATTCTGAGATAAGGATTGTTTAGAGTCGTACAGTTTCTTCCCTTGTGTTTAGAATGATCAAACGATACTTACAGTCATTAGAGTGACATTGCAAGGTCGTTCAACCAAGATGAGCATGTCATTCGAGCGACATGGTCATTTCGTTCGATCGACGTGTTGATTTCGTTCAAACGAACCCACCGACTCAAGTTTTTTATTTAAGGCATATTTCACTCAGATTTTTAAAAGTGCGAAACCATAAACACAATTTACAATCAGTACGTTTTCTACACAAAGTTTTCCAAGGTTTTCAAAGTCTAAAACATCCTTAGAGTTTCAAGATCCGAGTTTTCATAATCTTATATGATAGAGATCTTGGTTTGCACCATAGAAGTTTGTTCATCACTTGAATGTTGTTTTATTGGGTTTTGCGGTGAAGAAACGAAGGAGTTCGTGTTCAACATCGTTGACATTGACAAGCTGTATCGGTGGACACCAAGGCATTCGTGAACGCGTATGATGTGGACAAGTATCGTAGAAGGACTTCTGCATGGTCACTGTGGAGGAGTGGTTGAAGGATCAGAGGAGCATCAAGAATTGTGTGGGATTGAGTCGTTGAGTAAGTCTATCGTTTGTACTTTCTAATACCACATCATAGTGATTGTCTGGCTTGGGTCGTCCAAGATTTTCCCCCTTAGTGGTTTCCTTGTACATCCGGCGTCACTTTTGTGAACTTATTTATTTTACTTGCTTTAATCACCTAGATTCATGTTTAGGATTAAACAAGATAAAATCCGGCCTAACTAAAATTGGTTCACATACTTGGTGCGTATAAAATTTGATTTTTTTTAAAAAGAAAGTTTTTTTTAACATCCTTAAAACACATTCAAAAGAAAAGGGGCCTACGTAAGGGTCTTCTTTTCGCCTTTATAGGAGGCGCCACAGGAGGAAGTAGATTGTCAAGGATTTAAAAACTTCAGGCTGCACCTCGATAATTTTGATCTTTTTTTGTTTTCTTATACATGAAGAAAATGTAAAAGAAACAATGAACATATACAATGATGCATTTTCCATTATGATTAGCTTGAGTTAATGACTTATTCTACATGCACTTTAATTTTCTAGAGGCACTATTATTTGTAAAGTAATAAAAGGTATTCTTTTCAATGTTTAAGAAGGAAATGTACAGGAATTTTTTTTGTAAAAAGTTGATCTTGAGAGGGTCTTATTTTGTAAATGAGAAAAATAAAAGAGGAGCGAGTAATCTTCCCAGATAGGGGGTGCCGACCGACATACCACTTGGCATACAATCGACACACCTGCACATGTACATTTTCTTTTCATCCTTTTATTTCATTCTTGCTGGGATTCTTTCATTGTAGTTGGTGGTTCACCGACTTCGTCATTTTGCGGAAGAATTCAAGTATAAAAGGGGGCTTGGGGTAAAGATTTGAATCACACCTCAACCATTTCCCTTCTTTCTTTTATGGAGTTATTATTTTCCACGATAGATGTTCCCATGACAGGCATTTTTTTCCTACCTCGAAGGCCTATAAGTTATGAGCTTGTACAATGTGAATTATGAGGCTTCTAACTTGTGCCCTGCCTCTTTGTGGCACAACCATAATTAATTGGAGTTTACAAGAGTTGGCTCTACAATTTTGGTTCCCGGAGGACCACATGTTCATTTTGGGTTGAAGGAGGTGTGCTAAACTTACGAAAAGCTCTCTTCTATGTTGGGTGTTGACCCTCGAGTTGCTGCGACCAACCCGACTTTTCTCATTCTCCTCGGGTGATACTGGCTGAATTGTTGCGTATCTCCCAATATAATTCCAAATCATTAGTGTGCGGGGTAGCTATTACCCTTCATGTGGTGCTGGACTCTATACATCAAAAGGAATTTAGGGACAATGATTTTACTGGGGTGGTAGCCATGGGCTTAACTGCCAAAATTCTCTTACTGACAGACGATCTGAGTGCAGACACCCATGTAGCTACTGTGGTGCTATGTTATATTACTGTTGTAACCATATTGGAACTATATTGGTCGAGACATGGAATAGCCTGAATGATTGGAAGGAGAACCAATCGACCTTTCTACAAGGTAGACATATAATGTTGTATATGTGGTTATCGAAGAGGCTTCATCTGGTTATGCCCCCCATAATATTCTCTGACCGGTGTTCCTCATTCCTTTCTGCTATCTCGTATAAATTATGCCACTCGGTGGATAATTGGACCGACTGGATCTTGGAAATGGGGCTAGATGTCTCCGCGGATCTGTGCCCTGGTGGGGCAAATTGGTGGCCATTTTTCAATTTGGTGATTTTTCTATGCTTAGCTCGCGGTTCTCTACCAAACCTCTTTCTATCTTCCCTAGAGACTTTTATGGCAAGTGGGATAGGAACATATTGTTCCTCTATGTATATCCTATTCTTATCATGTAGAGGACCTTACTGAATCATTGATGATGAATTTGAGAGCATTATGGCAGTGTCGCAAGCCATCTAGCCATTCGACCCAGTCTGTGGGGAAAGCAGAGGTAGTGTCAGAGGGTTATCTAAGGTGGTTGTGGAAACACTTGGTTATGAAGGTTGATGATGGGGATATTGGGAAAAGGTGGTTTATAATGGTTGAGATTGTGGAAAGGGGCATGGTGATGACGTTTAAACTGTTCGTAACGTATCGTCGCATTGAGCGCATGAGGAAATGTTACCATAATTAGGATTCCTAAGGCCCCTGGGGGAATAATGGAACTCATGGCAATGTTAATAATGGTGAGGCTGAGCCTTGTGATAGTTAATATGAGTTTGTGAAGTTTCTGAAAACATGGTTTTGTATAGGTTTGGGTGTTTGATGACTTGACTTGTATGTTTATGCGTTTATTTATGTTTGAGCATGGGTTTGGTTGGTTGGTAAGTATATGGTATGGGTTTATGAAAGTATTTGGAACGTTCTTGTTGCTGATACTTCGTGTAATCGCCATGTTTAGAAAAATATTTGAAATAAATAATGATTTTGACGTATTATTTCATGCCCTTAGAATAATTTTGTTATGTTTGAATTATCTATACCGATCTCTAAGGCATGCATAATCCTTTTGTTCTTTTAATAATGATGAAACATACTAGTGTCGCTTGATGGATGGAAAGGATAACGTTTTATGAAAAAGAAAGGTCCATGTCCAAAGTCACTTTATGGGTTGCCTACGTAACTTTGTGGGGATAAAATTGTTCGTAAGTTTTGAAGAATGTTTGAAAGGATCTGATCTTACATAGTTCTTACCAAGGGAGGAAAAAAGAGTTTTTTAAGAATAAAATGGAGATGAGAAGTGTGTAGCACGATGAGGGTGAGATTAAGGGTAAAATTTCTTAAGTCGGTCTAAGTTGACTGGACGTGTCATTTCTTCTCCATCGAGGTCTGTGAGCATAGAGATGCCACCTGATATAATCTTCTTCATAAGATATGGTCCCCTCTAATTGGGCAAAAATTTCCCTTATGGGTCCTAGATGGGTTCTCCGATTTCTTTGAGAGTGAGGTCTCATTCTCATACACCACAATCTTTGACCTTTTTGTTGAATGATCGTGTAATGCAACGGTGATACCCTTGTATGTCGTACAAAGCTTTCAGTCTATTTTCATCCAAGAGTAAAGTTCCTCATAATTGATTTGCCACCAATCAACTTCTCCGACTTGACTTTTGAGCATGATACGGAGGGATTGCATTTCCAGTTCAATAGGTAAGAGTGTTTCGATGATGTATACCAAGGAAAATGGTGTAGTCCTAGTGGGTGTTTTGACAGACGTGTGGTAGCCCCAGAGGGCATAAGGGATTCGATCAACATAATCCCTACAACTATCGATCATCTTGTTGATTGTGGATTTGAGTCTTTTGTTAATATATTCAACATCACTATTAGTTTGTGGTCGGTAGAGAGACGACTCGCGTGTTTGAATTTTATACTCTTCGACTCTATTTATGACTTCAGCTTCGAAATAGAGCCCATTATCTGATACCATCTCGTAGGGGACCCCTTAGCAATAAATGATATTCTTTATGATGAATTTGGCTACTTTCTTTGCATACAATACCATATATGACTCATATTAAGCCCATTTGGTAATAGTCAATGGCGACCAGGATGAATTCAAGCCCATTTAATGTCTTTGGAGTGACCTTCCCAATAGTGTTAATGCTCCAAGTTGATAAGGGCCAAGGAGTGGTTATGTTGTATAACTCTCGGGGAGGTTGGTGTTGGGTATTGGTAAATTATTGGCATTTTCTTACATAAGCAACACAGTCTTGGACCATGGTGGTCCAATAGTATCCCTATTCAATAATCTTATGGGCAAGAAAATGACCGTTTATGTGGGGCCCACATTCTCCACTATAGATTTCTTTATTACTTCTTCAATATCATCCCTGATATGCATTATAAATGGGAGCCATCGAAGTTCCTTTTAAATAGTATCTTATCACAGATGATGTACTAAGCTGTAATCTTGCGAAGGGTCACATGATGTTCCTTATCTTCCCCTTGAGGATATCAATCGTGCTCGAGGAGGCATCAAATACCAAAATACCATAACCCAACTTTGTCTAGATCTTCTTATGTAGCGAGCTTCATGTGGTAGCAGGAGTTGGCCTGGACTTTCTCTGAACTTAAAAAGGGGAAATTATTATTCCCCTAGGCATGTCGACCATTGAGGTCTAGGTTATCAATGCATCAATAATGCTATTCCTTAAATGGGAGTGGTAGTGTAATATAACATCTTTGAATTGGGAAGCGAGCTTTTTGAGGTGAGCGTGAAAGGGTAGGATCTTCTCATTTTTGAATTTCCATTTTTGAAGGACTTTTCATTTGATTAGGGTCAAGTCTCCGTAAACGTCGAGCTATAGGATTCCCATTTTTAAGGAAATCTTGAGGCCCACGGTGCATTCTTCATATTCTATCATATTGTTGGTGCAAGGAAATTCTAACTTGATGGCGATAGGAGTGCAGGAGTCATCAGGCACAATTAGGAGTATCCCAATGCTTTGCATGTGTTGTGGTTGAGTTTGTGCGACATCTTGAATTTAAAGAAGTTTTTCTGGGACATTCAAATGAATGAGTGAAAACTTTCAAGTTCAAACGATTGCTTAATTGTTTAGATTAAGGGGATTTTTGCATTGTTTCGTGTGTAAGGCTAAAAGGCCACCATGCATATCTCGCCATTCGCACGACTCTGTTCACCCCCGTGTGTATGTTCTCCTATTTTTCAGGATTTTGTTTGCCACCCCGCTGTGTCTGACATGATCCATGTATGTTTCCTGCTTATATAACTCATGTATCATAAGTTTATTCCCTGCTTCTCTCTCATGACTTAGTTTGTCTTATTCCATGACAAAAGGGGGAGATATAATTCTCATGTTGGTTGTGCCTTGTGATAGGAGGATAAGCTTTCATGACATATCTTTAATTGTCATCTTGTTGGGTTGTCTCATGCTTGATTATCGTATTGATCATTGTATGCGTGTTTGTTATATCCTTCGATTATGATCCTTATGGGGAATTTGTTATGAGTTTTTTTGTTTTTATATATATTTAACGGAGGGAGAGTTTTATTGCATTACGATTCATTTATCATATCTCTTTATCCCATCATCCATATTGTTGATATCATTTTTATAGAAGGATTCTTAAGTAAGGGGAGTTACTTCATTTGCTTGTCTGCGTAATTATTTCTTATTATTGAGATTTTGTAGATTTTTTCTCAATTATACATGACCAAAGATCTTAACTTGGAATATTCAGTCGGTCATATGAATTTGTGTATTGTGACAAGCCTATATCATTATATGGATAATGTGGAGTGAGGTATGCTTGTTGTAATCAATACATTTTGGGCTTTGGGGGGTTTAGCCAAGGGATAGCTAAAGGGAGCGATTGAATATGTAACATTTATTGTGTAAAAGAGTTCTTCTCAAATGGATGGAAAACACAGCTATATATAAAAAAATGAATTTTCAACTCTGCCATGTGCACGATGTTGGACAATAAGACCCCTTCTAAAAAATATGGCAGGGTCGTGCGCATAGAGGCAAAACATTGGCATGCACAGGATGTGTTACCTACTATGCGAACGGTTAAATTCTAAACCATGACAATGACTAAGACAAAAGACCTATCAAAATTAAATCCAAGGTATTTTTAAAATTCATCTTTGAACCCATTTTCACACAAGAAATAAATAACTAAAACAATTATTTTTCAAAAGTAATTTTATGAAAAAATATCTTAATTTTCAATACCTATGAGCGTGTGCAATAGCCAAAGCTTAATCAAACTCCGTAAAAGGATGTACTTTAAATTTAGCAACGGATGACTTCAAACTTGAGTGGTCTTCATGTCCTCAGATCGCAATCTCCATCGGTAAAGGCCAAAGACACTCTCAATCATCTATTATGAATTAAGCTTTTGGGCTTGACATAGTGTATGACTCAAATATTTTGACACAAGAGATAGCCAATTTATATATATTATACTGACTATTCTCTCTAAATAGTTTTTCGTATTTGTAAGTTTTTAATTCTTTCTTTAATTCAAATTCATTGATTTCAATTGAGAGTTTGAAAGTTTTTTAGATAAATCATGAGATCCACGATTGAGATAATTTGAGATGTGTAAATCCACCATTTATCGAAGTTTACATATACTTGATCCAACACTTGATATACACTTAGAGATCTAAAATGGAGAGGCTGATCATGATGTGGACTTCCATGTTTGAGTGATAGAGTTTCACTTTAATTTTTAATTGAAACGGGGGAGAGTCGCGATATTGATTGGTAAAGTTTTGTGAATTCACTTGATTGATTTATCTGCTTGTTTCATGTAAATAAACTTTTCAAATTTAATGAGATGTTAGGTCACATCGAGGTCACCCATAGGTTGGAGTTTTTCCTCGTATACCTGGTTTTATGTGTTTTTATTTGATTTCTTGTTATTTTTTATGGCTTGATTGTGTTTGTTTGATCGCAATTACATTAGATCACCGTGAGATTTGAAAAGATCTAGATCTAGATTTTAATAAATTGAAACTTAAAATTTGGGAAAATTATAGTAATAACATATTCACCCCGTATAGGTTATTTTGTGTCAGTGACCGCACACTTTCATTTTTAGAAATCTTTTTGGAAAACCTTATAAAAAATATAGCTTGTGTCATGAACTAATTTTGTTAAGCTATTGTTAGAGAAAATACTTTCTCCACATCTACGATGGGCCTACGAACTTGTTAGATTATTACTTTTCCAAATATCTTTCCAAATATTGCTTTGGTAGTTATGCAAAGACAAAATCTTGACTAGACAACCAAATTTATCTTTTCTTGAACTATGGATTTTTGACACTTTAGTTATATCCCACTTGTCTTCATACACTTTTATATATAATCAAGTGTTACTCCATTTTTCATAAATAAATCGAGAAAAGAATTTTAAAGAGAAATAATATCTTAGATTTTAAGGTCAAAATTATTTGATCTTCTCATTTTTTTTCAAGGTTTGTTTGATTATTCCTTGAACTAAAGAAATCTACACTTTCATACTTATGCTTGTTTTGACAAATTATTTTCCAAAATACTTTCATTATTGGATACGGTTTACTTTAAAAAGACCTTGCAAACACTTTGTGAGATTTTAGAAAAACCAAACCCTTCACTATATCTTTTCAATCATATAATATCACCACACAACATAGTTTTAGTCATTGGTTACTTTATTGTTCCATTAAGTTAATAGGAAGTTAGTGCATTGAGTGATTGGAAGTTATTTTTTTTCCTATTTGTGTAAATCTCTACCATAGTAATTTTTTCGCTCATTTTAGCCTAAGTTTTTTTTTCTATTAACGGGATGTCCCTCGTACATCCGGTGTTATGTGAATTATTTAATCCTTATGCAATTTTAGAGTCATTTGTCTTAATAAGAATATAAGTTAGGTTAGATTCTAATTATGATTAAATATTTTGTCACATGTACTTTTAGGATGCTATGTACCTTTTATTGTTTTAAAAACTAAATTATAATTTAGATTGATAATTAGTTTTTAATTGGGTCGATCCTTCTAGGGATTGTATACTCAACTGGTATTAGAGTGGAGTGCATTCTTTATAGGCTTAATCCCCTAGAGTAGATCATTTGTGCGAGATAGAGGTTGGTTTCTCTCTTCGACCTCCGACTTTTGATGGTAGTAATTATTCCTATTAAAAGGTTCTTATGATATCATATATAATGTTAATAGATGCTGAAATTTGTAAAAGTGTTTTAATAGGTTGAACCTCACCAGTTACCATCATTAGTATGTCATAATCCCCAAAATAAGATCTAGCTTGGATGATAATGACACGAGATAAAGTGGGTGGAATGATAAGGATTTAAACACAATTTTTTTTATTGTGTTACCGTCAGTGAGTTTCTACATATTTCGATGCGCACTACGTTAAATGATCCATGGGATGTTTTAAAAACAACTTATGAAGGCACCTTCACCATGAAGTATGAGAACTTCAACGACTCATCGCTCATTTTAAACTCCTTATTATAAAGGAGAGCATAACTTTTGATGAATTAAATGCTCAGCTAAGTCACATAGTTAATTCGGCATTTGATGTTAGAAAGTTGATCAAAAAGGATACAATCATCGGTATGTTACTTGGGGAACTTACCTTTAAGTTACATGACAAGTTTGATGCAGTTGAAGAAGTTTAAGGCTTACTTAAAACTGTCATGTAAGTAAACGAATACGTAGGCTCATTTCAAACGTATGAGGCCAATTTGAATTTTTGCCTCAGGGAACCTATTAAAGAAAATAACATAGCCTTTAAACCGAGATCTCACAAGGTTCATCTGTCTTTTGAAACCCTTGATATTAGTGAAAATGATATGGTCGTCCTCACTAGGAAATTCACCAAGTCATTGCGAAAGAAATTTCTAACCAAAGGAAATCCAGAATTGTACTCACCTACGTTTCCAGTCAGGTAAGTGGGGAGAATAATAAAGATTCTCCAAGTGCCATCATATGTTATACGTATGGTCGTAAATGACATTATTCTAAAAAATGTCCTACATAATCGAGTCAAGTTAGTGAAAAATATGCTTATCAAGCCACTTTTAGTGATGAAACTCGTATCAATAATCTTCCTAATAAAAACTATTCAACAAGTATATCTCGTGGGAAATTTGAGGAGTCGAATGATTTGGAGGAACTTGATGCTCCTCCCGCGAGTGTTGATATTACCACCAACACATCTTTGGATAGTAATGAAGGTGTGAACAATTATATACTCACCGCATATAGTCAAATTTTTTTAGGAGTCCATAGAACTCGATAAAAAGAACATATAACTCTCCACCATGCTAACCAATGTTGCAATTGATTACTTGAGGATATCATTACAAGAAAGTAAAATCTCCAAGATCGAATTGTTGGAAAAAATCTATGTTTTGTAGATTGAGCCTATTTGCGCATTCACTTTGAAGTTGGATTTGAAAAATAGGTCTCAGAAATTTGGAAGATGCTTTTAAGGGGTAAGTCTTTTTGTAGACAAGAGAATTATATGATTTGGTGGTGACATTCCTTCATCTTATGCCTTATCTAGACTCATAATCCACGTATCATAACCCATTTACCATCTTCCTTAGAGAATTCTTCTTCATTTGAGTTATATATGAATAATGAAAGGACGGTGAAGTTCATTTGTCTCTATTGTGACCAAAAAATATTTTTGAAAGAGTTTTATTTCAAGTGGAAGAAACATGCACTCAAATACTCGATCAATACGTTAGAACAAAAACCCTATAAGTGTGCATATTATCATAAGATAGGCCATCTTACAAGAATCAAGATTCCCTATGTGTTGTCATATGTTACACATGTGGTGGTAAAGGATATTATTCTAAACTATGTCCTACTAAATCGAGTCAAGGTAGTGGAAACCATGTTTATCAAGCCACTTTTAGTGATGATGATTGAAATTCGGATAAAGAGACTCCCAATAATTAATATGCGACCTTTATGGCCCGGGGGAAATTTAAAGAGGCAGATGATTTGGAGAAATTCAATGCTCCTCCCAAGAGTGTTGATATTACCACAGACACCTTTTTGGACAGTAATGAAGGTGTGATTAATGATTTCATCACCACATATGCTCAAATATTTGAGGATTTCATAAAGAAAAGAACATAGAACTCTCACCATGCTATTCAGTGTTGAAAAGGAAAAGGCTTTGTTGAGTGAGAGTACTTGGAGACATTTTTACTCTCAAAATGTGATGTTTGGTGAATCACTTGTCATAGAAGTGAGTAATAACAAATTTCTTAATATTGAGGTTGAGTACTTGAGGAGACCATTATAAGAGAGTGAAAACTCTAACATCCCCGTATTAAAATAAAACTTTGTGCTTGAGATCAATCTTTTGTTCGCATCAACTATGACATTGGAATTGGAATATAGGTCTTGAAAATAGGGTAAGGTATTTTAGAGCGTAAATATTTTAAACAAAAAAGAGGTATGGGCTTTGGTAGTGACATTCTTTCATCTTATTACCGATCCAACCTCTATAGCCACGCATTATAACCCACTTTACCATATTCCTTAGAGAGTTCTTCGTCAACCGAGTTATCACTAAAAAATGAAAAGAAGGTGAAGTCATTTGTTCCTATTGTGACAATAAGAGACATTTAAAAGTGTTTTATTTAATGTGGAAGAAACATGCACTCGGATACCCGATCACTCTGGCAGAACCTAAATCTTATAGGTGTAACCATTATCATAACATAGGTCATTTAAGAGAGTTTTGTGTGTAAGGACATAAATTTCCAATTGAGTCCATGTATTGTTTTGACTTAATTCCGTGAACAAAACTGTGTTTGTAATATGTCATAGGGAGAATTTTATTTTGTCACGATCCCACTTGGTCTATGACGTATTGAAGAAATTGAAGACATTGCGGCAAAGCTTCAAAGAATTAATCATGCCGAAGTTTAATTGGTGCAAGTTTAATCGTCTTCAAAGTTAATTTCATTCCGAGATCACTCAGGTATGAATGCGTATAGTTTATGGTGCTCGGAATTATTTTTATAAAAGATAAGGATGTATTTTTTATAAAGAAAAATGTTTTAAATGTTTTAAAAGTGTTTTAAAGGTTTAAACTACGTTTTATAATGATAAGCTCGTAAAAGAGTTTGACATTTTTGGATATCTCTTTGGAAGAGACGTTTTAAACAAAAAGTCAAACTTTCGCGCTGTCATTCAAACGACATCCAATCTCGTTCGAACGAGATGGAATGTTGCTCGAACGAGTTCCTCAAGTCGTTCGAACGACATGTTTTTTGAGGCGACATTTAAATCCTATTTAACTAGTGTTTTCATCATAATTTCATAAGTGTGCATTCTGGAAAATAGTTTTGCGAACCAGAACCTTGTTTGCACATGTTTTCTAAGGTTTACAAAGCATAAACACATCCTTAGAGTTTGCAAAGATCCGAGTTATCATTCTTATATGTTTAAGTGATCTTGCTGCACCAAAGTTGTTTGTTCTACACATTTAACATCAAAGGGTTTTGCGGTGAAGAAAAGAGAAGGACTTCTTGTTCGACATCGTAGACAAATCAAAGTCATTCGGTGGACACCGAGACATACGTGGACGCGTGTGTTGTGGATAGGTATCGTGGAAGACGGAATTTCTGCGTGTGCACTATTGAAGAACGGTTGAAGATCAGAAGGAGCGTCAAGACCCGCGGGGATCAACTCTTAGTGTAAGGCTAATCTGTCTTTGTAAAACCATTGTTCGTAGTGATTGTCTGGCTTGGGCCGTTCGAGATTGTTTTCCCGTTTTGGGTTTTTTCCTCGTACATCTGGCGTTGTGAGTATTCTTTACTTTATTCTACTTGCTTTAATCACTAGATGCATGTTTAGGATTAATCAAGATAAAACTGGTTTAAAGTAAGAATTGGGTTTTCACAACTTGGTTTGGTGCATAATTAAAAGTTGGATAATTTTTCGGAGAAAAATTGGTTTGAAAGAAAACACACATATATTGGGCACTCTTCAAATTGGTATCAGAGTGGGTTACGCTAATTTATCGCGTGATCCTGATTTTTCGAGGACTTACTTTCTGGTACAATTTGTCTACTCACGTTTTCAAATTGGTATCAGAGCTAGAAAACATTATTTATTTGTTTTGTGATCCCGTGTGTTTGTTTACCTCTCATGTGTTTGTTTTATCTCGATGGATTCTCTAAGCTTTGACGATTTACATCGTTTAAATTTAAAGATCGCAAAACGTATTGAAGTTTTGGAAAAAGAAAATTCCGGTTTTAAAAATAAGATTGAATATTTGCAAAGCTTTCAAATTCAAAGAGATATTTGTCGTGAGCAATTTAGTTCCTTGTTTAAAGATTTTAATATATTAAAATTGGGCAAAAAGGAGAGTGATGATAGAGTCCTCATTTTAGAAAAAGAGTTAGAGGATTTGAGAAATTCTAGTGTTTGTGCCGTTGAGGAAAATAATTCGATTAATGACATTGTGGCACGAGAAAAGGCTCTTAGGGATAAGTTTGCTCACATTGAGGGGGAGCAAGATAACCTTCTAGGGGTAATTGAAAATTTAAAGAAGGAGTCCCGAAAGTTTGAGGAGTCTAATCATTTGCTTGAATCCAAAGTTTTGAAGTTAAAAAATGATTTAAATGACTCGAGTAGTGATGGTAGCGGCTTATCTTGTTCTAGTGGTTCGATTGTAAAATCCAAAACCATAGTTTGTTTTAGAGCGTCAACCACATCCGAGGGTATTAGAAAAGGTCAACCTAAAGGTCCCGTTCCTCGTCGTGTTTTCACCTGTTCGCATTGTGGTAGGAAATGTCACCTTAGGAGTTTTTGTTTTGATCTTAGAAAAGACCCTAGGAAGATTAAACGTAGTGTCCCATTGGTTCCCAAAACCCATTTTGTTAGGTATACACCTGTTTGGGCTAGGAAATCCGTTTTGGAGATGCTAAATGCTTCGTTGGTTGATTCTCACATGCATGCACATGATTCATCTCTTGCTATTTCTTATGGTTAGTTGCTTGCATGATTTGTCATACGCTAGCCCTTGCATCATGATTTATTATTTGCTAGTGATATGACATGTTTATCTCTTTGTATTTTATTTTTCACTTGTTTGAGTTTTATTTGAAAAATACAAAAAGATTTTATTTTTGAGAAATGTTTTGAAAAAACGAAAATAGTTTTGTTTTCTTATTTTTTTTTGTTTTTGAGTTTACATGTTTGATGTGGCATATTGGTGTGCTTGGACCCCCCCCCCCATCGTTTCATTATCCATGTGGCTAGGACATTTGGTCATTATTATCGATACTTAGAATGATCTTAACCATTGTTTATATGGGGTGGTTTCGAAGTTGATATGCATTTTGATTCGACTTTATATATATGCCAACATTGCACACATGCACGAGTTTATATGGATGTTTGACTTCTCTTGCATATTTGAATTTGGTGAGGCGTTCTTATCTCAATCTTGTCATCTATGCGTAAGTAGACTTAAGGAGAAGTGTGCATGTAATAACCGTTTACCGTGAGGATTTAAAATTGGTAAAAATGATGAGTGATTCATGGAAAATGGATACAAGAGTTCAAAATTAACTCGTTGTGAAAGCCACCGTTTAAAAGAGCCCAAAAGAAAATGCATTATGCGAAGAAAAGGGCCAATAAGATTTTCTATAAGTTGAGAATTCTAGAACCCTCAAAAGAACTTGAAAAAATATGATATTATTGAGGGAATTTGGTTGGAGGAAATTTAAACGGGTTTGCACAACTAACCCTAATGTTGAAACATTGCAATTTGACGCTATTGTTTGTAGAATCGTCAAAACTCGGGATTTGTGTGCATGTAGTATGTTTAGTTCATTAAGCTCACACTGTAATTGTCATATGGCTATGATAAAGTTTGATGATTTATCGCTATCAATTAGAGCTTCTTGATCGTTTCGATGTGTTAGAATTGTGACTCATTTATTGTAGTTTCAGGCCCATTCATTCCATGTCTATGTTTGAGCACATCAGTACTATGTTTGCATGTAACTCGCATTTTTAGTTTTTATGAGTTTTTGCGTTTTCGTGTTAAAAGCCTACTGTTTTAATACTGTTTTGATTCTGTCAGGCCCTTCCTGGAATTTTTTGTGAAATTTTTTTCACTGGGCAATACTTTATATTATTTCTGGGAATCTGGGAAATTTTGGCAAGTCGCGCGAAGTCGTTCAAACGATAACTCATCTCGCGCGAACGACATCTGTACTTCGTTCGAGCGAGTTCCTCATCTCGTTTGAGCGAAGTCCCTGACTCGTTCGAACAACAGGCTGAAAAATGGCTTCTAATTGGTTTGCAGTCCACTGGTTTAATTTGATATATTTTTTGTACTGCGGGAAGCATTTCTGGACTGTTTAGTTTATATGCAGGTTCTTTTATGTTCCATATTGGTATTTTGCATATGAGCCCGTTTATCACACCTGATTAATTTGCGATATTCTTTGTGTGATTCCTTGGTTTACTAGCTACTGATTTATCATTGCTTGATCATATTTAGTTGGTTGTTTCATGATTATCTAGCGTTTTTTAATTCTCAAATTGGTAACCACTTGATTCAAATTGGTTTCATATTCTCATGATAGATATTTCATATTGGTTTATCTTTTCCCGGAATAGTCAAAGGGGGAGATTTGTTGAGCGCTTCTATTGATATCTGGATTTACATATTGTTTGATTATATTTGTTTCAAATTGGTATCAAATAATTGCTCACATGTTTCAAATGATTTGTTCTTATTAGAAATATAAATTGGTATCTTTTATTCCTCCATACTTCACTGGGTATCTATTTGTCTGTTTCATGTGTGTAGGTATGCCTCAGCGATTCGAGATTTCAAGTCTACATCACATTCAAACAGTTCATGCTTGCCGGTGCTACATATTCTAGTCCATGTCCTGTATTTTTTATTTGGGGTTTATGAGATGGGACTTAGGCGTCATACGGCTTGACGACCCAGTTAGGCATTTCACTGGTTTTGTTTTGTCCCGGAATAGTCAAAGGGGGAGATTTATAAGGACATAAATTTCCAATTGAGTCCATGTATTGTTTTGACTTAATTCCGTGAACAAAACTATGTTTATAATATGTCATAGGGAGAATTTTATTTTGTCACGATCCCACTTGGTCTATGACGTACTGAACAAATTGAAGACATTGTGGCAAAGCTTCAAAGAATTAATCATGCCGAAGTTTAATTGGTGCAAGTTTAATCGTCTTCAAAGTTAATTTCATTCTGAGACCACTCAGGTATGAATGCTTATAGTTTATGGTGCTCAGAATTATTTTTATAAAAGATAAGGATGTATTTTTTATAAAGAAAAATGTTGTAAATGTTTTAAAAGTGTTTTAAAGGTTTAAACTACGTTTTATGATGATAAACTCGTAAAAGAGTTTGAAATTTTTGGATATCTCTTTGGAAGAGACGTTTTAAACAAAAAGTCAAACTTTCGCGCTGTCGTTCAAACGACATCCAATCTCGTTCGAACGAGATGGGATGTCTCTCGAACGAGTTCCTCAAGTCGTTCGAACGACACGTTTTTCAAGGCGGCATTTAAATCCTATTTAACTAGTGTTTTCATCATAATTTCGTAAGTGTGCATTCTGGAAAATAGTTTTACAAACCAGAACCTTGTTTGCATATGTTTTCTAAGGTTTACAAAGCATAAACACATCCTTAGAGTTTGCAAAGATCCGAGTTATCATTCTTATATGTTTAAGTGATCTTGCTGCACCAAAGTTGTTTGTTCTACACATTGAACATCAAAGGGTTTTGCGGTGAAGAAAAGAGAAGGACTTCTTGTTCGACATCGTAGACGAATCAAAGCCATTCGGTGGACACCGAGACATACGTGGACGCATGTGTTGTGGACAAGTATCATGGAAGACGGAATTTCTGCGTGGGCACTATTGAAGAACGGTTGAAGATCAGAAGGAGCGTCAAGACCCGTGGGGATCGAGTTTTAGTGTAAGGCTAATCTGTCTTTGTAAAACCATTGTTCATAGTGATTGTCTGGCTTGGGCCGTCCGAGGTTGTTTTTCCGTTTTGGGTTTTTTCCTCGTACATCCGGCGTTGTGAGTATTCTTTACTTTCTTCTAGTTGCTTTAATCACTAGATGCATGTTTAGGATTAATCAAGATAAAATTGGTTTAAAGTAAGAATTGGGGTTTCACAACTTGGTTTGGTGCATAATTAAAAATTGGATAATTTTTCGGAGAAAAATTGGTTTGAAAGAAAACACACATATATTGGGCACTCTTCATTGTGTTTTGCTTCAACCATCTTTCCTTTCTTTGCATTTTAAGGATAATTGGAGTTTTGAATATAAGGGAAAGAATAAAGTAGGTTCCCTTAGCAATGCCTATAAGGAAAATCAACCACAATTATTTTTGCCAAATTGATTCCATTTCATGTACTCCAAAAAATATCCTCAATTGGTCTAGGAATATTGACATTGATCAAGCTGAAGTCAACAACCTTTCTAAGTTTTTGAGGTCATTTCCCACCTCTAAGTGATTAGATTTTCCTAGGATGTACTTTAGAATTTTCAGATTTTCCCTGGTAGTATCTAGGTTTGATTTATTCTTTTGCCATTTTTATTTTTTATTGTTCTTTAGATGTTCATATCGAGAACCTTTTTTGGTGTAATTTTGGTTTTCTATGCTTATAGGTATTCATATATCCAACATGCTTCACTTTTGACCTACATGCTTAGATATTGTGCAATTAGTTTCATTTATGTATAATATACTCCTAGTTTAGAATTCTATAACTTGAAATGCCTTGGTGAAAGTGCTAGGGTTCTATACGGAGAGGGTAAAAAAGCATACAACAATTATTTTTAATATTATTAAATTTAAATTAAACAAACCATTTTCACCCATTAAAACTTAACACCAATTAACCGATTGTTGTGTTAAAATTATTAACCAATTTTATCATAACCTAAATCACACATCTAGGTGATATAGCAAGATAAAATAAATCAATCCACATAACGCTCGATGTATGAGGAAAAATCACAATGGGAAAAACCTCGGATGACCCAACCATGCAAATTCAGTATGTACAAAATGACAAGAGAACATGACAGTAGACTTACATAACCAAATCCACACCCTCACAAGTCTTGATGCTTTTCGTTACTTATACCTCTACACAGTGACACGCAGGAATCCACCCGCAAAGACGCCCTAACGTTAATTTGTTTTCTATTTTTACTTTTTTGTACCATTTTGCATTTTATTAGAAGGCTTGTATTAGGATTATATTATTTGTCTTGTATTGCGGTGCTTGGTGACACCATTTATTTTTTATTTAAATTTGTAGTAAAAAGAGGAAAAGCGTGATAGGAAAACCGGACAAGGTAGAGAGAGGGCGTCCAAAGGCGAGGATTTAAAAGCCTCTCTACTTTGGGTCGGTAGGACTCCCGGGGCCGACAGAGATAGGAGAGATCTCTTCCCCGGTCGACTCAAATCGTTCATCGCCCCAAGCGTGTAAAAATTATAGGTGGTACATTTATCAACACTCACGAATCTCCTGCTAGCGAGTCAATATTGTGTGTGCTTACGTGCTCTTATTTGATTTTTATTCTCATATTTATTTTTGAATGTGTGTGATGAATTAATCAATTAAGACCTACACCCGATCATTCATGCGAAGGGATTTCATCACCCGACTCACTTGTTTATCTTTTGTGTGCTACCCTAGCTATCATTAAATTTAAAATCAATCAACTAGTTAGCCCAATAGGAGAACATTTTTGCTAAGGCGATCACAAAGATAAATTTCGTAATTTTTATTGCCCGCGGACTTAGTTAAAATTTGGCTACCCTTTAACTAATTTTCAAGATAAAAAATTGGCTATGTGTTAGTTCGGCTTTATCCTTAACTTGTGTGTGTCCAATTCAATCTTTAGGTAGTCGATTTTAGTGAGTTCGTCAAATTCGAAAGTCCACATATTTCTCTCTCGTATTTTCTTCCCAAAAAATTCAAAAACATTTTCTTCCTTAAATTTTTCAAAAAATCCAAAAATATTTTCTTTCTTTATTTTTATAAAATCCAAAAATATTTTCTTTCCCTCATTTTTAAAAAAAATTCAAAAATATTTTCTTTCCTTTTGAAAAAACATTTAAAAATTCAAAAAAATATCTCTCTCATCATGGCCGAAGAACTCCCTTTACGGGAATACTTTGGCCATTTTTCATTCTCTCAAAGCATGCTTGATGTTGAGCCCGAGTCGAACCTCCGCACTTTACTTAGTGGCTTTAACTCTCAAACACACACTGTTGATACTCATGTGTCGTCCATGCACGCATCTTAAATGCTTCTTTGTGCATGTCTTTCTTTCTATCCAATCACTTGCCCCATGAGTGTCCATACTCTTCATATCCATACGAACCCACCATGGAATACGTGTATCCATATGACACTGTTTCGAAACCTACCTCGGCCTATTGTCATGATATATCCAATCCCGAGTGGTGTGAGCAACCAAACTATTCGTGGAGGCTTGATCACCCTCCTACGCAATATGAATCCCAACTCGATGTTGTGGATCCTCACACGTTCCAACAGTCGTCATGGCAACCTAGTGCACCCCATCCCGATCAGTTACCTCACTACGCACCTAATGATTATCATCCTTTTGTCTCTCATGACGATGCTTCTCCCATGTATGATACACTTGACCCCGTTTTACCTACTTTATATGAGTATTCTCCACTTCTTAGTGTCAATAGCGAGTTGTGTACACCTCCACCACTGCCACCACCCGCCAATACTTCACCACCACCATCCACATCCGCTCTCGAAATCCTCTTGCTAAAGTTCATCCTCTAGCAAGAGCAAGCCACTCAATATCAAAATCAAGCTCTCCAACAACTTAAATGACTCCTTAATGATTTTGAGTGTGCGAGAGAGCCAAATTTTACCCCAAGTCAACCCATTGTTGCCCCCACGTGGAGTGATTATGAGTTATCTTGTGCCATTGATTTTAAGTGTGACCAACCCTGTCACTCAGAGAATCTCGAAGTTGCGACCAACCCGTGGTCCAAGCCTCAAGTTAATAATTGTGTTGATTTATCTAGAGATTATGAGACTGGTCAAACCCCGCTATGTCCAAAGGAACCCATAATTGAGGATCCTATTTACCCTCCCATTGAATCCAAAACAATGTCCGAGTCTACACCTATTGATCCCACCACGTGTGTTCCCGAAGAACCACTTCATCATAGGTTAGCTCTAGCTATGAGTGCTCACCATTTTATCGAGATTGCATCAGAGACAGTTCTCACCTCTCTTGATATGGATGATGTCCCACCATGCATGGCTCCCTTTGAGCCCAATATTTCTAGTGAGTCCTCTAGCTCCTACATTAGTGCCTCATTTGACTCACCCACCACCTTAAATGGTGACTTACGTGTGGATAAGTTGATCACTCAATCGTTTACTACCACACCTCCTCCTACGAGTGACCTTGAGGATCACTCTGAGCCTCATGATAAGTGCGTGTCTCCTATTCTTGAGTTGGATAATATTCCCCCATTCTTTGTCCCACCCGATCCACGTTTTGTGCCACCCGATCCACGTTTTGTCCTACCCGATCCACCCATAATTTCACTCTCATCACCACCTAGTTTGGACCTAGTCATTATACCATAACTATTCACATATGTTTATATAGATCCTTACTTGAAACCACCATCCACGAGAGTACATGTGGTGCTACTCTCCACTTTCGTGACGTTGAGCCTGTTCTTTCACGCACACCACTTCCTTGTGGTGTTGATTTTTCTTCCCGACAGCTTCCTGACGTGCCACGGTGCGATCATTATCATCATCCATTTATAGAACGGTCGTGTGATTTTTATAATCCCCACCACATCCCAATTTCCAACCCATTCCGCCTTCCTCACCAATTAGAGCATCATGCCTAAAGGGCCCTTGTTGCCCTCACATTTAATCTCAATAAGGCCCGTGATCGATGCTTATTCACCCTTGCCTTTCGCCTATATACCTTTATCCCCACCCATCCTTGGTCCACTGATGCTTTTCATTGTGTGACGCATGCATTGATCATGTTAGCTTTCAACTAACAAAGTTGATGTTGCAGTCTTGTTTGGGGGTGATTATCATCACCCAATTTTTCTGTCACCCAATTGCGCTTTCCTAGTTCTTATCCTTAGGGTGAGTTTCCTTCGGTCTGGTTGAAGACATTATATTTAGCGCTACCGGGTGGCAGCCTGCTATTTCTGAGTATAAGTCTTATCCTATTTAGGGGGGGGGGGTCACACCACCCAATGCTTTACCATGTTTATAGACTGGTACACATTTTTGTCTCCTTACTTATTCAGGTTTCTTTTTGGTACTCTCTTTCCTATCATATGCTCTTAATTTTAAAAATCATTTTATTTAACATCGGGAACGATGCTCATTTTTGTGTGGGGGTGGGGAATATTATCAAAATTGTACCTCTTTTGAAAAAAATTCAAAACCTAATTTTTAAAATTTCCATGCAGTTTCTTTCATCTCATTCATTGATGTGAATTTTCTATCATCCATCTTTTAAGTCTAGGAATCAAAGTAGAGGATATTTTTTTCTAAATAGCTTATGTAATACGTACCAAGGCATTTGCTACCATGAATTTCTAGACTTAACAAAACACTACACCAAATCCTGCGAATGGTCACGCCCAGTGGGTCACGGCCCAAGTCCGCGACCAGCTGGTCGCGGACTTGGGCCGTGACCCACTCAATATTTGGCGTGACCATATTTATTATCACACTAAATTATCGATGCTCTCGAAGTGGTCACGGCCCAAATCCGTGACCACGGTGGTCGCGGACTTGGGCCGTGACCAGGTCGTGACCATCTTGGCGCCAAACTCGCGCCAAAATTCCCTCCAAGCTTGGTCGCGGATGGGTCACGGCCCAAGTCCGTGACCCATGGCATGATGAAGAAGAGAGTACACACATTGAGGGTCACGGCTTAGGGCCGTGACCATTTCTGGGTGTGGGTCACGGCTATGGGCCGTGACCATCCCTCATTCAAGCACTAGGGTTGATAAAAAAAGGTCGCGCATCACAGATTGAGGGTCACGGCTATGGGCCGTGACCATTTCTTGTTATGGGTCACGGCTATAAACCGTGACCAATAGGCGGTATACCTCCCACTTAGCTTCATTAATGGGTCGCGGTGGGTGGGTCACGGCTCTAAGCCGTGACTAGTGTTAAACCTAAAACAATACAACTCGTCTCAAATTTTCAATTACCCCGCTCATCTTGTTCCCCAAACTGTGAAAAAGACACAGCCAACGTCGAAAATGGCACTCACTTCCTCACCTCCTTCAACGATCCTGAAAATGGCACTGATTGCTTGAATAATAAAGAGGGTGAGAGGTGGTGGGCGATAAAGGTTGGACGGAGGTTGGGGTGGTCGCAGGGGGTTGAAGGAAGTGGGCTGGCAGCGCCGATTTGGTCTGAGCTTGGGATTTGGTCTGGCAGCGCCGATTCAGGTGATGGCTTTATTTTTTTTGCTTAGTTCATCTATTTCTATGGGAGATAACAAGGGAAGATGTTAGCAACTACAACAGGGGAATTTCAAATCGGGGAAGATCTCCACTTTTAAGTTATTTTTCTTTTTTTCTTTTTCTTGAATCTATTTTTAGTTTCTATATTTATGTATTTTAAATTTTTACATAGAGGTGTAAGATTTTTTTTAATGTTTTTTCCCTTTTTCTAGGTTGGTTAGAGCTTCAATGGTTCTTCTTTCTTCCATATTCGAAAGAGGAGAACTCTCTCACCTGATTAAACATATCTCCATATCTATTT
Organism: Sambucus nigra; assembly: GCA_949130495.1. Taxonomy (NCBI): domain Eukaryota; kingdom Viridiplantae; phylum Streptophyta; class Magnoliopsida; order Dipsacales; family Adoxaceae; genus Sambucus; species Sambucus nigra. The sequence continues at coordinate 211,047,487 of OX422213.1, read as the reverse complement.
GATATGAATGTTCCAAGAACTTCTTCGATTTTCATATGTGACTGGTTTTCACAGGGGTTGCATGTAGCTGGATTACAAAGACGGTTCATTTTTTACATTATTTTTACTTTTATCTCCCACGCTTGTCTTATTTTTTTTATGTTGTTCATGTGTTGAATTTTTTTTACATAATATTTGAATAATAAAGAGGGTGTGAGTTCTTGAGTGTTGTTTTAATTTACTCTCCATGTTGTTCAATGCATTCTGAGATCCATTTTTCAGATATGAACATCATCTCTCGGTTTGTCTTAAGGCTTTACAGTAAACCAGTAAGTTCAATGCCTATAATTTTCATAGCTTAGTTTGTATGACATGTTTGACTTTGAGTGCATTTGAGTTTAATAAGTTTTATGGAAGTAAGGTAATATAAGGGTTTGTGAAATTAGAGAGTGAGGGTTTGTGATATTTGCAGACGAGGATGGCATGTGATGGGTAACCGAGCAAATACGCATATATCCAATGTTCTGCATTTTTTTAATTCATGTCCTGCAATATCAAATGCGTATTTGCTCGGTTTAGATTTATTAAAGTGGGAGACTGACTAGCCACTCTCGCTTTGCTGATATGACTTGGGTTTAATCGGGTATTGTTCGAGACTTATTTATTCGTGAAAGTATAACTATAAGTTTTTTAAAGCAAGTAAACGAGTTTTATTTTTATTTTTTATGTACTACATGAGTATTTAGGCTTTCGGTAGTTATATATTCTCATCTTTTATATCTGATTTTGTCCCACTTTGTAGGTTATCAATTTGACTATGTATTTGATTGGACTATATTGAAGTATCCTCAGATTGGGGCCAGTTCTAGAGGACGAGTCGGTGTTTGTATAATTTTCTTTCGTGTTTTTTTCTTCTTCCAAGGATGTTACTTATTTAATGCTTTTGTTTTCAAAATCCAAATGGAAATGCAGGTTTAAATGCAAGACCATCTGCGAAAAGGACCTTAGGTACTCTCTCTCTAAGCATATTCAGATTTGTCCGCGAAATGTCATGTCTTTATATAACTATTCTTCTAATTATACGATTTAGTGTTGTGAGTCTAATTTGAACTTTGCGGAATGGTTATGTTCCTAATTCAACCAAAATTGTAGTTTTACTGGAATGGCTTTTTTGGATTCCGTTAGATTTTTTTTAATAAAGCTAACTATGCTTCTGGGGAATACATTGTATATTTTGTTGGGACTCATTTTAATATCGGTGTGCTATAGCTCCAATTTTATATTTCTAAAAAATATTGTGTTATGCATGCTAGACGGCCAGTAAAAAACATTCCCATGTATGCTCCAGCACAGTTCTACATTGACAATGTGTTGTTTCGGATCAAGGAGAAGAACATTCCCTATTGCTATTGTTGCAGGTTAGATCTGCTATGCTTTACTTTAACAAAAGTAGTTATATAATTGATATGCATTATCTATTAAATGTTTTAGATGATAGAAGGAGTACGGGATAATTATTGGTTTTGTTTGGTTTGGCTGTTGGATAATTATTGGTTGTTTCTTGTTGTTGGATAGTATGTTAGAAGGAGCATGGGATAATTAGAAGGAGTACGGGATAATTATTAGATAATATGTTGAAAATATTTTAGACTCCCGGTTTGGGAATACGACGATAATTTGAAAATGTGTAGACTTAAGCTTAAAAGCATGGCGTTAGAGGGGAGAAACCCGAAACATCCACCAAACGGTCCCGTTAGAGGCATCAACACCTTGCACGAAACCAATGTAACTCGTACGAATAGGCCACACAATCACGGGACTCCCGATTTTAGAATCAGAGGATAATTTTACATATATCATAACTTAGGTTTAAAAACATGGCGTTACAGGGTGAGAACTCGAAACAGCCCCCGAACGGCCCCGTGGGTGGCACCAACACCTCCCACGGGACCAACGTAACTCGTAGTAACTGACCCCGCAGCCGCGGGTCTCCCAGTTTGAGCGTACGACGGTAATTTGCTTATTTCCACACTTAGGCTCAAAAACATGACGTTAGAGGGTGAGAACTCGAAACAGCCCCCGAACGGCCCCGTGGGTGGCACCAACATTTCCCACGGGACCAACGTAACTTGTAGAAACTGACCCCGCAGCCGCGGGTCTCCCGGTTTGAGCGTACGACGGTAATTTGCTTATTTCCACACTTAGGCTTAAAAACATGGCGTTAGAGGGTGAGAACTCGAAACAGCCCCTGAATGGTCCCGTGGGTGGCACCAACACCTCCCACGGGACCAACGTAACTCGTAGGAACTGACCCCGCAGCCGTGGGTCTCCCGGTTTGAGGGTACGACGGTAATTTGCTTATTTTCACACTTAGGCTTAAAAACATGGCGTTAGAGGGTGAGAACTCGAAACAGCCCTCGAACGGCCCCGTGGGTGGCACCAACACCTCCCACGGGACCAACGTAACTCGTAGGAACTGACCCCGCAGCAAACACCTCCCGCGGGACCAACGTAACTCGTAGGAACTGACCCCGCAGCCGCGGGTCTCCCGGTTTGAGCGTACGACGGTAATTTGCTTATTTACACACTTAGGCTGAAAAACATGGCGTTGGAGGGTGAGAACTCGAAACAGCCCCCGAACGGCCCCGTGGGTGGCACCAACACCTCCCACGGGACCAACGTAACTCGTAGGAACTGACCCCGCAGCCGCGGGTGTCCCGGTTTGAGAGTACGACGATAATTTTCTTATTTCCACACTTAGGCTTAAAAACATGGCGTTAGAGGGTGAGAACTCGAAACAGCCCCCGAACGGCCCCGTGGGTGGCACCAACACCTCCCACGGGACCAACGTAACTCGTAGGAACTGACCCCGCAGCCGCGGGTGTCCCGGTTTGAGAGTACGACGGTAATTTACCTATTTCCACACTTAGGCTTAAAAACATGGCGTCAGAGGGTGAGAACTCGAAACAGTCCCCGAACGGCCCCGTGGGTGGCACCAACACCTCCCACGGGACCAACGTAACTCGTAGGAACTGACCCCGCAGCCGCGGGTGTCCCGGTTTGAGAGTACGACGATAATTTGCTTATTTCCGCACTTAGGCTTAAAAACAGGGCGTCAGAGGGTGAAAACTCGAAACAGCCCCCGAACGGCCCCGTGGGTGGCACCAACACCTCCCACGGGACCAACGTAACTCGTAGGAACTGACCCCGCAGCCGCGGGTGTCCCGGTTTGAGAGTACGACGGTAATTTGCTTATTTCCACACTTAGGCTTAAAAACATGGCGTTAGAGGGTGAGAACTCGAAACAGCCCCCGAACGGCCCCGTGGGTGGCACCAACACCTCCCACGGGACCAACGTAACTCGTAGGAACCGACCCCGCAGCCGCGGGTGTCCCGGTTTGAGAGTACGACGGTAATTTGATTATTTCCACACTTAGGCTTAAAAACATGGCGTTAGAGGGTGAGAACTCGAAACAGCCCCCGAACCGCCCCGTGGGTGGCACCAACACCTCCCACGGGACCAACGTAACTCGTAGGAACTGAACCCGCAGCCGCGGGTGTCCCGGTTTGAGAGTACGACGATAATTTGCCTATTTCCACACTTAGGCTTAAAAACATGACGTTAGAGGGTGAGAACTCGAAACAGCCCCCGAACGGCCCCGTGGGTGGCACCAACACCTCCCACGGGACCAACGTAACTCGTAGGAACTGACCCCGCAACCGCGGGTGTCCCGATTTGAGAGTACGACTATAATTTGCTTATTTCCACACTTATGCTTAAAAACATGGCGTTAGAGGGTGAGAACTCGTAACAGCCCCCGAACGGCCCCGTGGGTGGCACCAACACCTCCCACGGGGCCAACGTAACTCGTAGGAACTGACCCCGCAGCCGCGGGTCTCCCGGTTTGAGAGTAGGACGATAATTTGCTTATTTCTACACTTAGGCTTAAAAACATGGCGTTAGAGGGTGAAAACTCGAAACAGCCCCCGAACGGCCCCGTGGGTGGCACCAACACCTCCCATGGGACCAACGTAACTCGTAGAAACTGACCCCGCAGCCGCGGGTGTCCCGGTTTGAGAGTACGACGGTAGTTTGCCTATTTCCACACTTAGGCTTAAAAACCTGGTGTTAGAGGGTGAGAACTCGAAACAGCCCCCGAACGGCCCCGTGGGTGGCACCTACACCTCCCACGGGACCAACGTAACTCGTAGGAACTGACCCCGCAGCCGCGGGTGTCCCGGTTTGAGAGTACGACGGTAATTTACCTATTTCCACACTTAGGCTTAAAAACATGGCGTCAGAGGGTGAGAACTCGAAACAGTCCCCGAACGGCCCCGTGGGTGGCACCAACACCTCCCACGGGACCAACGTAACTCGTAGGAACTGACCCCGCAGCCGCGGGTGTCCCGGTTTGAGAGTACGACGATAATTTGCTTATTTCCACACTTAGGCTTAAAAACATGGCGTTAGAGGGTGAGAACTCGAAACAGCCCCCGAACGGCCCCGTGGGTGGCACCAACACCTCCCACGGGACCAACGTAACTCGTAGGAACTGAACCCGCAGCCGCGGGTGTCCCGGTTTGAGAGTACGACGATAATTTGCCTATTTCCACACTTAGGCTTAAAAACATGGCGTTAGAGGGTGAGAACTCGAAACAGCCCCCGAACCGCCCCGTGGGTGGCACCAACACCTCCCACGGGACCAACGTAACTCGTAGGAACTGACCCCGCAGTCGCGGGTGTCCCGATTTGAGAGTACGACTATAATTTGCTTATTTCCACACTTATGCTTAAAAACATGGCGTTAGAGGTTGAGAACTCGAAACAGCCCCCGAACGGCCCCGTGGGTGGCACCAACACCTCCCACGGGACCAACGTAACTCGTAGGAACTGACCCCGCAGCCGCGGGTCTCCCGGTTTGAGAGTACGACGATAATTTGCTTATTTCTACACTTAGGCTTAAAAACATGGCGTTAGAGGGTGAAAACTCGAAACAGCCCCCGAACGGCCCCGTGGGTGGCACCAACACCTCCCATGGGACCAACTTAACTCGTAGGAACTGACCCCGCAGCCGCGGGTGTCCCGGTTTGAGAGTACGACGGTAGTTTGCCTATTTCCACACTTAGGCTTAAAAACCTGGTGTTAGAGGGTGAGAACTCGAAACAGCCCCCGAACGGCCCCGTGGGTGGCACCTACACCTCCCACGGGACCAACGTAACTCGTAGGAACTGACCCCGCAGCCGCGGGTGTCCCGGTTTGAGAGTACGACGGTAATTTACCTATTTCCACACTTAGGCTTAAAAACATGGCGTCAGAGGGTGAGAACTCGAAACAGTCCCCGAACGGCCCCGTGGGTGGCACCAACACCTCCCACGGGACCAACGTAACTCGTAAGAACTGACCCCGCAGCCGCGGGTGTCCCGGTTTGAGAGTACGACGATAATTTGCTTATTTCCACACTTAGGCTTAAAAACATGGCGTTAGAGGGTGAGAACTCGAAACAGCCCCCGAACGGCCCCGTGGGTGGCACCAACACCTCCCACGGGACCAACGTAACTCGTAGGAACTGACCCCGCAGCCGCGGGTCTCCCGGTTTGAGAGTACGACGATAATTTGCTTATTTCCACACTTAGGCTTAAAAACATGGCGTTAGAGGGTGAGAACTCGAAACAGCCCCCGAACGGCCCCGTGGGTGGCACTAACACCTCCCACGGGACCAACGTAACTCGTAGGAACTGACCCCGCAGCCGCGGGTCTTCCGGTTTGAGAGTACGACGATAATTTGCTTATTTCCACACTTAGGCTTAAAAACATGGCGTTAGAGGGTGAGAACTCGAAACAGCCCCCGAACGGCCCCGTGGGTGGCACCAACACCTCCCACGGGACCAACGTAACTCATAGGAACTGACCCCGCAGCCGCGGGTCTCCCGGTTTGAGAGTACGAGGATAATTTGCTTATTTTCACACTTAGGCTTAAAAACATGGCGTTTGAGGGTGAGAACTCGAGAGTACGACGGTAATTTGCTTATTTCCACACTTAGGCTTAAAAACATGGCGTTAGAGGGTGAGAACTCGAAACAGCCCCCGAACGGCCCCGTGGGTGGCACCAACACCTCCCACGGGACCAACGTAACTCGTAGGAACTGACCCCGCAGCCGCGGGTGTTCCGGTTTGAGAGTACGACGGTAATTTGCTTATTTCTACACTTAGGCTTAAAAACATGGCGTTAGAGGGTGAGAACTCGAAACAGCCCCCGAACGGCCCCTTGGGTGGCACCAACACCTCCCACGGGACCAACGTAACTCGTAGAAACTGACCCCGCAGCCGCGGGTCTCCCGGTTTGAGAGTACGACGATAATTTGCTTATTTTCACACTTAGGCTTAAAAACATGGCGTTAGAGGGTGAGAACTCGAAACAGCCCCCGAACGGCCCCGTGGGTGGCACCAACACCTCCCACGGGACCAAAGTAACTCGTAGGAACTGACCCCGCAGCCGCGGGTATCCCGGTTTGAGAGTACGATGGTAATTTTCCTATTTCCACACTTAGGCTAAAAAACATGGCGTTAGAGGGTGAGAACTCGAAACAGCCCCCGAACGGCCCCGTGGGTGGCACCAACACCTCCCACGGGACCAACGTAACTCGTAGGAACTGACCCCGAATCCGCGGGTGTCCCGGTTTGAGAGTACGACGATAATTTGCCTATTTCCACACTTAGGCTTAAAAACATGGTGTTAGAGGGTGAGAACTCGAAACAGCCCCCGAACGGCCCCGTGGGTGGCACCAACACCTCCCACGGGACCAACGTAACTCGTAGGAACTGACCCCGCATCCGCGGGTGTCCCGGTTTGAGAGTACGACGATAATTTACCTATTTCCACACTTAGGCTTAAAAACATGGCGTTAGAGGGTGAAAACTCGAAACAGCCCCCGAACGGCCCCGTGGGTGGCACCAACACCTCCCACGGGACCAACGTAACTCGTAGGAACTGACCCCGCAGCCGCGGGTCTCCCGGTTTGAGAGTACGACGATAATTTGCTTATTTCCACACTTAGGCTTAAAAACATGGCGTTAGAGGGTGAGAACTCGAAACAGCCCCCGAACGGCCCCGTGGGTGGCACCAACACCTCCCATGGGACCAACGTAACTCGTAGGAACTGACCCCGCAGCCGCGGGTCTCCCGGTTTGAGAGTACGACGGTAATTTACCTATTTCCACACTTAGGCTTAAAAACATGGCGTTAGAGGGTGAAAACTCGAAACAGCCCCCGAACGGCCCCGTGGGTGGCACCAACACCTCCCACGGGACCAACGTAACTCGTAGGAACTGACCCCCCAGCCGCGGGTGTCCCGGTTTGAGAGTACGACGATAATTTGCTTATTTCCACACTTAGGCTTAAAAACATGGCGTTAGAGGGTGAGAACTCGAAACAGCTCCCGAACGGCCCCGTGGGTGGCACCAACACCTCCCACGGGACCAACGTAACTCGTAGGAACTAACCCCGCAGCCGCGGGTCTCCCGGTTTGAGAGTACGACGATAATTTGCTTATTTCTACACTTAGGCTTAAAAACATGGCGTTAGAGGGTAAAAACTCGAAACAGCCCTCGAACGGCCCCGTGGGTGGCACCAACACCTCCCATGGGACCAACGTAACTCGTAGGAACTGACCCCCCAGCCGCGGGTGTCCCGGTTTGAGAGTACGACGATAATTTGCTTATTTCCACACTTAGGCTTAAAAACATGGCGTTAGAGGGTGAAAACTCGAAACAGCCCCCGAACGGCCCCGTGGGTGGCACCAACACCTCCCATGGGACCAACGTAACTCGTAGGAACTGACCCCGCAGCCGCGGGTCTCCCGGTTTGAGAGTACGACGATAATTTGCTTATTTCCACACTTAGGCTTAAAAACATGGCGTTAGAGGGTGAGAACTCGAAACAGCCCCCGAACGGCCCCGTGGGTGGCACCAACACCTCCCACGGGACCAAAGTAACTCGTAGGAACTGACCCCGCAGCCGCGGGTATCCCGGTTTGAGAGTACGACGGTAATTTTCCTATTTCCACACTTAGGCTTAAAAACATGGCGTTAGAGGGTGAGAACTCGAAACAGCCCCCGAACGGCCCCGTGGGTGGCACCAACACCTCCCACGGGACCAACGTAACTCGTAGGAACTGACCCCGCATCCGCGGGTGTCCCGGTTTGAGAGTACGACGATAATTTGCCTATTTCCACACTTAGGCTTAAAAACATGGCGTTAGAGGGTGAGAACTCGAAACAGCTCCCGAACGGCCCCGTGGGTGGCACCAACACCTCCCACGGGACCAACGTAACTCGTAGGAACTGACCCCGCAGCCGCGGGTCTCCCGGTTTGAGAGTACGACGATAATTTGCCGATTTCCACACTTAGGCTTAAAAACATGGCGTTAGAGGGTGAGAACTCGAAACAGCACCCGAACGGCCCCGTGGGTGGCACCAACACCTCCCACGGGACCAACCTAACTCGTAGGAACTGACCCCGCAGCCGCGGGTCTCCCGGTTTGAGAGTACGACGGTAATTTGCTTATTACCACACTTAGGCTTAAAAACATGATGTTAGAGGGTGAGAACTCGAAACAGCCCCCGAACGGCCCCGTGGGTGGCACCAACACCTCCCACGGGACCAACGTAACTCGTAGGAACTGAACCCGCAGCCGCGGGTGTCCCGGTTTGAGAGTACGACGGTAATTTGCTTATTTCCACACTTAGGCTTAAAAACATGGCGTTAGAGGGTGAGAACTCGAAACAGCCCCCGAACGGCCCCGTGGGTGGCACCAACACCTCCCACGGGACCAACGTAACTTGTAGGAACTGACCCCGCAGCCGCGGGTGTCCCGGTTTGAGAGTACGACGGTAATTTGCTTATTTCCACACTTAGGCTTAAAAACATGGCGTTAGAGGGTGAGAACTCGAAACAGCCCCCGAACGGCCCCGTGGGTGGCACCAACACCTCCCACGGGATCAACGTAACTCGTAGGAACTGACCCCGCAGCCGCGGGTCTCCCGGTTTGAGAGTACGACGGTAATTTACCTATTTCCACACTTAGGCTTAAAAACATGGCGTTAGAGGGTGAAAACTCGAAACAGCCCCCGAACGGCCCCGTGGGTGGCACCAACACCTCCCACGGGACCAACGTAACTCGTAGGAACTGACCCCGCAGCCGCGGGTCTCCCGGTTTGAGAGTACGACGATAATTTGCTTATTTCCACACTTAGGCTTAAAAACATGGCGTTAGAGGGTGAGAACTCGAAACAGCCCCCGAACGGCCCCGTGGGTGGCACCAACACCTCCCATGGGACCAACGTAACTCGTAGGAACTGACCCCGCAGCCGCGGGTCTCCCGGTTTGAGAGTACGACGGTAATTTACCTATTTCCACACTTAGGCTTAAAAACATGGCGTTAGAGGGTGAAAACTCGAAACAGCCCCCGAACGGCCCCGTGGGTGGCACCAACACCTCCCACGGGACCAACGTAACTCGTAGGAACTGACCCCCCAGCCGCGGGTGTCCCGGTTTGAGAGTACGACGATAATTTGCTTATTTCCACACTTAGGCTTAAAAACATGGCGTTAGAGGGTGAGAACTCGAAACAGCTCCCGAACGGCCCCGTGGGTGGCACCAACACCTCCCACGGGACCAACGTAACTCGTAGGAACTAACCCCGCAGCCGCGGGTCTCCCGGTTTGAGAGTACGACGATAATTGGCTTATTTCTACACTTAGGCTTAAAAACATGGCGTTAGAGGGTAAAAACTCGAAACAGCCCTCGAACGGCCCCGTGGGTGGCACCAACACCTCCCATGGGACCAACGTAACTCGTAGGAACTGACCCCGCAGCCGCGGGTGTCCCGGTTTGAGAGTACGACTATAATTTGCTTATTTCCACACTTATGCTTAAAAACATGGCGTTAGAGGGTGAGAACTCGAAACAGCCCCCGAACGGCCCCGTGGGTGGCACCAACACCTCCCACGGGACCAACGTAACTCGTAGGAACTGACCCCGCAGCCGCGGGTCTCCCGGTTTGAGAGTACGACGATAATTTGCTTATTTCTACACTTAGGCTTAAAAACATGGCGTTAGAGGGTGAAAACTCGAAACAGCCCCCGAACGGCCCCGTGGGTGGCACCAACACCTCCCATGGGACCAACGTAACTCGTAGGAACTGACCCCGCAGCCGCGGGTCTCCCGGTTTGAGAGTACGACGATAATTTGCTTATTTCCACACTTAGGCTTAAAAACATGGCGTTAGAGGGTGAGAACTCGAAACAGCCCCCGAACGGCCCCGTGGGTGGCACCAACACCTCCCACGGGACCAAAGTAACTCGTAGGAACTGACCCCGCAGCCGCGGGTATCCCGGTTTGAGAGTACGACGGTAATTTTCCTATTTCCACACTTAGGCTTAAAAACATGGCGTTAGAGGGTGAGAACTCGAAACAGCCCCCGAACGGCCCCGTGGGTGGCACCAACACCTCCCACGGGACCAACGTAACTCGTAGGAACTGACCCCGCATCCGCGGGTGTCCCGGTTTGAGAGTACGACGATAATTTGCCTATTTCCACACTTAGGCTTAAAAACATGGCGTTAGAGGGTGAGAACTCGAAACAGCTCCCGAACGGCCCCGTGGGTGGCACCAACACCTCCCACGGGACCAACGTAACTCGTAGGAACTGACCCCGCAGCCGCGGGTCTCCCGGTTTGAGAGTACGACGATAATTTGCCGATTTCCACACTTAGGCTTAAAAACATGGCGTTAGAGGGTGAGAACTCGAAACAGCACCCGAACGGCCCCGTGGGTGGCACCAACACCTCCCACGGGACCAACCTAACTCGTAGGAACTGACCCCGCAGCCGCGGGTCTCCCGGTTTGAGAGTACGACGATAATTTTCTTATTTTCACACTTAGGCTTAAAAACATGGCGTTAGAGGGTGAGAACTCGAAACACCCCCCGAACGGCCCCGTGGGTGGCACCAACACCTCCCACGGGACCAACGTAACTCATAGGAACTGACCCCGCAGCCACGGGTGTCCCGGTTTGAGAGTACGACGGTAATTTACCTATTTCCACACTTAGGCTTAAAAACATGGCGTTAGAGGGTGAGAACTCGAAACAGCCCCCGAACGGCCCCGTGGGTGGCACCAACACCTCCCACGGGACCAACGTAACTCGTAGGAACTGACCCCGCAGCCGCGGGTGTCCCGGTTTGAGAGTACGACGGTAATTTGCTTATTTCTACACTTAGGCTTAACATGGCGTTAGAGGGTGAAACTCGAAACAGCCCCCGAACGGCCCCGTGGGTGGCACGAACACCTCCCACGGGACCAACGTAACTCGTAGGAACTGACCCCGCAGCCGCGGGTGTCCCGATTTGAGAGTACGACTATAATTTGCTTATTTCCACACTTATGCTTAAAAACATGGCGTTAGAGGGTGAGAACTCGAAACAGCCCCCGAACGGCCCCGTGGGTGGCACCAACACCTCCCACGGGACCAACGTAACTCGTAGGAACTGACCCCGCAGCCGCGGGTCTCCCGGTTTGAGAGTACGACGATAATTTGCTTATTTCTACACTTAGGCTTAAAAACATGGCGTTAGAGGGTGAAAACTCGAAACAGCCCCCGAACGGCCCCGTGGGTGGCACCAACACCTCCCATGGGACCAACGTAACTCGTAGGAACTGACCCCGCAGCCGCGGGCGTCCCGGTTTGAGAGTACGACGTTAGTTTGCCTATTTCCACACTTAGGCTTAAAATCCTGGTGTTAGAGGGTGAGAACTCGAAACAGCCCCCGAACGGCCCCGTGGGTGGCACCTACACCTCCCACGGGACCAACGTAACTCGTAGGAACTGACCCCGCAGCCGCGGGTGTCCCGGTTTGAGAGTACGACGGTAATTTACCTATTTCCACACTTAGGCTTAAAAACATGGCGTCAGAGAGTGAGAACTCGAAACAGTCCCCGAACGGCCCCGTGGGTGGCACCAACACCTCCCACGGGACCAACGTAACTCGTAGGAACTGACCCCGCAGCCGCGGGTGTCCCGGTTTGAGAGTACGACGATAATTTGCTTATTTCCACACTTAGGCTTAAAAACATGGCGTTAGAGGGTGAGAACTCGAAACAGCCCCCGAACGGCCCCGTGGGTGGCACCAACACCTCCCACGGGACCAACGTAACTCGTAGGAACTGAACCCGCAGCCGCGGGTGTCCCGGTTTGAGAGTACGACGATAATTTGCCTATTTCAACACTTAGGCTTAAAAACATGGCGTTAGAGGGTGAGAACTCGAAACAGCCCCCGAACGGCCCCGTGGGTGGCACCAACACCTCCCACGGGACCAACGTAACTCGTAGGAATTGACCCAGCAGTCGCGGGTGTCCCGATTTGAGAGTACGACTATAATTTGCTTATTTCCACACTTATGCTTAAAAACATGGCGTTAGAGGGTGAGAACTCTAAACAGCCCCCGAACGGCCCCGTGGGTGGCACCAACACCTCCCACGGGACCAACGTAACTCGTAGGAACTAACCCCACAGCCGCGGGTCTCCCGGTTTGAGAGTACGACGATAATTTGCTTATTTCTACACTTAGGCTTAAAAACATGGCGTTAGAGGGTGAAAACTCGAAACAGCCCTCGAACGGCCCCGTGGGTGGCACCAACACCTCCCATGGGACCAACGTAACTCGTAGGAACTGACCCCGCAGCCGCGGGTGTCCCGGTTTGAGAGTACGACGGTAGTTTGCCTATTTCCACACTTAGGCTTAAAAACCTGGTGTTAGAGGGTGAGAACTCGAAACAACCCCCGAACGGCCCCGAGGGTGGCACCTACACCTCCCACGGGACCAACGTAACTCGTAGGAACTGACCCCGCAGCCGCGGGTGTCCCGGTTTGAGAGTACGACGGTAATTTACCTATTTCCACACTTAGGCTTAAAAACATGGCGTCAGAGGGTGAGAACTCGAAACAGTCCCCGAACGGCCCCGTGGGTGGCACCAACACCTCCCACGGGACCAACGTAACTCGTAAGAACTGACCCCGCAGCCGCGGGTGTCCCGGTTTGAGAGTACGACGATAATTTACTTATTTCCACACTTAGGCTTAAAAACATGGCGTTAGAGGGTGAGAACTCGAAACAGCCCCCGAACGGCCCCGTGGGTGGCACCAACACCTCCCAGGGGACCAACGTAACTCGTAGGAACTGACCCCGCAGCCGCGGGTGTCCCGGTTTGAGAGTACGACGGTAATGTGCTTATTTCCACACTTAGGCTTAAAAACATGGCGTTAGAGGGTGAGAACTCGAAACAGCCCCCGAACGGCCCCGTGGGTGGCACCAACACCTCCTACGGGACCAACGTAACTCGTAGGAACTGACCCCGCAGCCGCGGGTGTCCCGGTTTGAGAGTACGACGATAATTTGCGTATTACCACACTTAGGCTTAAAAACATGACGTTAGAGGGTGAGAACTCGAAACAGCCCCCGAACGGCCCCGTGGGTGGCACCAACACCTCCCACGGGACCAACGTAACTCGTAGGAACTGACCCCGCAGCCGCGGGTGTCCCGGTTTGAGAGTACGACGGTAATTTGCTTATTTCCACACTTAGGCTTAAAAACATGGCGTTAGAGGGTGAGAACTCGAAACAGCCCCCGAACGGCCCCGTGGGTGGCACCAACACCTCCCACGGGACCAACGTAACTTGTAGGAACTGACCCCGCAGCCGCGGGTGTCCCGGTTTGAGAGTACGACGGTAATTTGCTTATTTCCACACTTAGGCTTAAAAACATGGCGTTAGAGGGTGAGAACTCGAAACAGCCCCCGAACGGCCCCGTGGGTGGCACCAACACCTCCCACGGGATCAACGTAACTCGTAGGAACTGACCCCGCAGCCGCGGGTCTCCCGGTTTGAGAGTACGACGGTAATTTACCTATTTCCACACTTAGGCTTAAAAACATGGCGTTAGAGGGTGAAAACTCGAAACAGCCCCCGAACGGCCCCGTGGGTGGCACCAACACCTCCCACGGGACCAACGTAACTCGTAGGAACTGACCCCGCAGCCGCGGGTCTCCCGGTTTCAGAGTACGACGATAATTTGCTTATTTCCACACTTAGGCTTAAAAACATGGCGTTAGAGGGTGAGAACTCGAAACAGCCCCCGAACGGCCCCGTGGGTGGCACCAACACCTCCTACGGGACCAACGTAACTCGTAGGAACTGACCCCGCAGCCGCGGGTGTCCCGGTTTGAGAGTACGACGATAATTTGCGTATTACCACACTTAGGCTTAAAAACATGACGTTAGAGGGTGAGAACTCGAAACAGCCCCCGAACGGCCCCGTGGGTGGCACCAACACCTCCCACGGGACCAACGTAACTCGTAGGAACTGACCCCGCAGCCGCGGGTGTCCCGGTTTGAGAGTACGACGGTAATTTGCTTATTTCCACACTTAGGCTTAAAAACATGGCGTTAGAGGGTGAGAACTCGAAACAGCCCCCGAACGGCCCCGTGGGTGGCACCAACACCTCCCACGGGACCAACGTAACTTGTAGGAACTGACCCCGCAGCCGCGGGTGTCCCGGTTTGAGAGTACGACGGTAATTTGCTTATTTCCACACTTAGGCTTAAAAACATGGCGTTAGAGGGTGAGAACTCGAAACAGCCCCCGAACGGCCCCGTGGGTGGCACCAACACCTCCCACGGGATCAACGTAACTCGTAGGAACTGACCCCGCAGCCGCGGGTCTCCCGGTTTGAGAGTACGACGGTAATTTACCTATTTCCACACTTAGGCTTAAAAACATGGCGTTAGAGGGTGAAAACTCGAAACAGCCCCCGAACGGCCCCGTGGGTGGCACCAACACCTCCCACGGGACCAACGTAACTCGTAGGAACTGACCCCGCAGCCGCGGGTCTCCCGGTTTGAGAGTACGACGATAATTTGCTTATTTCCACACTTAGGCTTAAAAACATGGCGTTAGAGGGTGAGAACTCGAAACAGCCCCCGAACGGCCCCGTGGGTGGCACCAACACCTCCCATGGGACCAACGTAACTCGTAGGAACTGACCCCGCAGCCGCGGGTCTCCCGGTTTGAGAGTACGACGGTAATTTACCTATTTCCACACTTAGGCTTAAAAACATGGCGTTAGAGGGTGAGAACTCGAAACAGCCCCCGAACGGCCCCGTGGGTGGCACCAACACCTCCCACGGGACCAACGTAACTCGTAGGAACTGACCCCGCAGCCGCGAATCTCCCGGTTTGATAGTACGACGATTATTTGCTTATTTCCACACTTAGGCTTAAAAACATGGCGTTAGAGGGTGAAAACTCGAAACTGCCCCCGAACGGCCCCGTGGGTGGCAGCAACACCTCCCACGGGACCAACGTAACTTCGTGGAACTGACCCCGCAGCCGCGGGTCTCCCGGTTTGAGAGTACGACGGTAATTTACCTATTTCCACACTTAGGTTTAAAAACATGGCGTTAGAGGGTGAAAACTCGAAACGGCCCCCGAACGGCCCCGTGGGTGGCACCAACACCTCCCACGGGACCAACGTAACTCGTAGGAATTGACCCCCCAGCCGCGGGTGTCCCTACACTTAGGCTTAACATGGCGTTAGAGGGTGAAAACTCGAAACAGCCCCCGAACGGCCCCGTGGGTGGCACCAACACCTCCCACGGGACCAACGTAACTCGTAGGAACTGACCCCGCAGCCGCGGGTGTCCTGGTTTGCTTATTTCTACACTTAATTTTCATATTTCTACTTGGTTACTGATAATTTTAACTCATATATGCAATTTTTCAGCTTGATTAAATTTTTTGTAAAACTGCGTGGTTACTGATATTTTTATTTTTTGTATCCTATCATTTGTAGGATTTTTGCACGTGGATCAAATGAAGGAGGCAATGGTTTACAACATGATGATTATTTATATGTTGTGGACATTCAGGATAATGTTTTTTTATGTGTTATAGTCGTGCAGGCTTTTATTGTTTAGTTTTATGGCCGTGCGGGCTTTTATAATTTGATTGTTGAATTTTATAGCCGTGCGGGCTTTATAATGAGCAGGTTTTTCATTTACAGGTTTTGGAATGTCAAGAAAATTGAGGAAACTCTGCCCAATTTTTTTTTTATCTGTGAATTATTAAGACGTGTAATATTTTTAAGTTTGTATATATATTTGTTTATTAACAACATTCTCAATTCGCAATTTGTGATTTTTTTTATTGTTTTGCCTATAATAAATATTTGTAACACCTCGTAGCAACCGACGATGCACTCACAGGACCCCCAATTTTAGGATTGGACCAAAAAAAATACATTTTTTTTAAATTACAGATAAATATGGTCATGGACTTTGTCCATGACCATTTTTATTTTTTTTTTCGCGCTTAAAAATGGTCGCGGCCAAAGTCCGCGACCATTTTTTTTATTTTTTATCACGGTAATGGGTCGCGGACTAGGGCCGCGACCAATTTTTTTTTCACGCACATGGGTCGCGGTCAAAGTCCGCGACTAATTTGTCACGGTTGTGGGTCATGGACAAGGGCCGCGACCAATTTTTTTAATTTTTTTTTGTCACGCACATGGGTCGCGGACTTTGGCCGCGACCAATTTGTCACGGTTGTGGGTCATGGACAAGGGCCGCGACCAATTTTTTTGATTTTTTTTTGTCACGCACATGGGTCGCGGACTTTGGCCGCGACCAATTTGTCACGGTTATGGGTCACGGATTAGAGCCGCGACCCGTCACGGCATGGGTCACGGCCTAAGTCCGCGACCATCTGCCGTGACCCCTCTCGGCCGTGACCATTTTTTGGTCACGAACTTGGGCCGCGACCCACGAAAATGGTCACGCCCGAAATGGTCACGGCCCAAGTCCGCGACCCACAGCTTTGGTCAGGGATTTTGGCCGTGACCAATCGCCAGTTTTGGTGTAGTGAAATGTGCGCACTTATCACGTCACTACGGTTTAGAGCTGAAGAATACAACAATTCTCAAGTGGACCTTAAGGATCACCAGTGAAGACTTTAGCTTGTGAGATTTGTGCCTTTGACCCTTTTAGAGTGTTTTACGCAATCTCCGACCACAAGTTATTTCAACTTCCTTTAGGTCTGCACTTAACCATTGTATGATCTCATTATTCTTCAATTTTGGCTTGATCACTGAAAATGACATCACTTTTGAGTTGTAAGAAACATGTGCCTTGAAGTTTGTCCCGATCAGTAGCCTTTCACTCATGCATCATACATCCATACACCTTTCATTTTTCATATCATCACCAAATACCATTCCACCTATTTCCATACCATTTTCCACCCACCAATTTTGAAAAAAAGAAGAGTGTTGAGAGTATAAAAGAGAAAAAAATAAAAATAAAACCAAAGAAAATTCGAAAAAAAAAAGAAAAGAAAAGAAAAAGAGAAAATTGCAGTCAAGTTCTTGTGAATTAAAGATATTTGTTCCTCAAGTGTTGAACACTCTTCTCATGCATTCATCAAAATATCCATCATACCTCATCTCATCCCGTCCTTCTCATTTCATTTCCCCCTCACCCATAAGCATCCCATGTTTTCCCCTAGGTGTTCGGGCAAATGAAGGTCAACGTGGTGAAATGGCTCGACGTTCTCACAATAGTGATTAGCATTCTTTCATGCGATCATTTTTTATTTTTATATGTTCGTTTCTTTCTTATGTGTGTGTGTGACGTTTAACTTTGCTTACATTTACTCACCTCCTCACACACAAGAGCGATACACTTACCCAAATCTCGTGAGTTCATTTGAGAGAGCTATATCCGTGAGCCTTTGAAGTTGAAGCATTGATTCCAAAAAGGCGATCTAGGAATTAATCTTATGATATTCATACCTGGGCCTAAGGTTAGATATACTAGTATTGAAAGGCATTGTTTAGCCCTTGTATTTGTAGCACAAAAGCTTAGTCACTACCACTGATTTTGTAACTAGGTGTGATCCTATAAAGTTTTTTATTGCTAGAACTATGTTAATAGGCAGGGCATCTGGATGGTTCTTAATCTTCTCAGAGAATGATCTCAAATGTATGGTTCCTCGAGCCATCAAGAGACAAGCGTATGCAGATTTATTAGCCATCATCCCATCAGGAACGTTCGAGCCACCTGTCGAAGAGCTCCCAGGTGACAATCTCCAAGCCAATTTCATAGCATCTAGCCTAGATGAGTGGAGTACGGAATTTGATGGCTCTTCGACCGGAAAAAAAAGGGGGAGCTGGAGTTATTCTACGAAGAAATGGTGAAGAAGTCCATTTATCTTTCAAGGTGGAGTTTGAATGTTCGAATAATGAGGCTGAATACGAAGCACTAGTCTTGGGGTTACTCGAAGCTCTCAGAAGAGGTATCCAAGTCCTGAAGATAAAGGGGGATTCCATCTTGGTGGTGAAGCAGGTAACGAGGGAATTCGCTTTAAAGCATATAAGCCTAGCGCCCTACCGAACAATCATTCAGCGGTTGCTCGGGAAGTTCGAAGTGGTAAAGATCAAGAGGCATCCCCAAACGATTAATCGACATGCGGACACCTATGCCACCATCGCCCAGAAGATTGCCTTCGATGGAGAATCAACGGTGGTTCGAATCACAAAGAGAATAGCCCCCTCAACGGTGTTGGAAATGTTTCCCTCAGATGACAAAGATGATTTCAGGGGTGAGATCAGAAAGAAACTGGAGAGAGGCGAAGGGCCACTGAGCTTAGTTGACTTAGCACAATACTTTGTTAGCAGGGGAAACTTGTACTACAAAAATAAAGGGGGTTGGTTGTCCAGGTGTGTGGATCCGGAGGAAGCCAAAAGAAGAGTGATCGAGATGCATGAAGACAACTGTGAAACTACCGAGATCCCGCTGTACAGAAGGATACATCGGGAAGGGTACTTCTGGCCTTCGATGAGACAAGATGTTGCAGTAGTACAAAGAGAGTGCGCGAAGTGTTGCCTGTTCTATCAGGCAGCAGAGTGCAATTTCATTGATCAACCACAAGATTGGAGGCACTCGTATATGGATCTATTGATAGACGGAGTAATGCCTACGGACAAAGAGTACGCCACCAAGGTGAAGAGGCGAGCACCAAGGTACTTTGTACAAGAAGGGCAATTGTACTGACGAAACTACCATGCCCGGCCCCTAAGGTGCGTAAGGAGAGAGGTAGTGCTGAAGCAAGTTCACGAGCCGGGACACATCGGAGGAGCCAAACTCTACAACCAACTCATGACCTTGGGGTATTATTGACCCACAATGGAGAAAGATTCGGCGGAGTTTATTTGTAAGTGTAAAGCTAGTCAACTACATGGGAATATGATTCACGCTCCTTCGATGGACCTACATTCCCTCTCTACAGCTTTTTCATTTCACACTTGGGCGTTCGATCTGGTGGGGGCCACAAATCCTTCATCATGAGGAAAGATTTGGATTTTGGTAGCCACAGAATGCTTCACAAAGTGGGCAGAGGCCATACCACTCAAGAAAGCTACAGTGGGGATAGTGGCACGATTCATGACGGAGTACATTATCTACTGATTTGGTATCCCAAAGGTGTTTTTATCAGATAATGTCACCACTTTCGTGAATAGCGAAGTACGTTTGCTAACGGACAAGTACTCCATCATCCATCATGAATCAATGGTAGCATACCCGAAGTGCCAATAGGAAGGCAGAGACCACCAACAAAACCTTAGTAAATATCTTGGCAAAGATGTTAGAAGATTTCCTGGGCACATGGGATGACAAGATACCCGAAGTACTTTGGGCTTACCAAACAACAAAGAGGAAACCAATGGGAAATACCCCATTCTCATTAGTGTTTGGAGCAGAAGCTATGTTACCAATTGAACTTGAGGTACCTTTTGCTCGCTACAACTTACGAAGTGCCATGCTCCTTCACAATCAGCATGTACAACTCAAAGCAGTGGAAGAACATCGGGATAATACAGCGAGACACTTCGAGATGTACAGGAAGCGGTTGTCTAGATCCTATGACCAATTGGTGAGGCCAAGGAAGTTTAAAGAGGGAGACTTGGTTTTGAAAGCATGCACAAGGCATATCAGGGGTTTATCACTGCCCAAGTTTGAGGTTAATTGGGAAGGACCGTATGTTGTTCGAGTAGCTCTTGATTCGGGTTATTGTAAGATATCCAAGGTGGAGGACAATGTTACTTTCAAACTAAACAACAAGTGGCTGAAGATATACCATGTTTAAATGTATGCTTTACTAACACCTCAATTTATAACATTGTACCTCGTTAATATTTGTTCGAAAGGATGTCTCTCGTAAATGATTGGGCGTATTCGCTTAATATAATATGTTACGATGTTTAGGTGGAAAATGTTAGCCCACTACTCTTTATATATTTGTTATTCTCCTTAGCTTGCATGGTACGACTTGTATTAATGTAATAGTTTAACCAATGTTAAAAGAACAAAAAAGGGGAATGAAGAAAAGCACCAAACATCACAAAAAAAATTATTTAATAAAGAAGTATTGTGATTGCATGCAAATAAAGTAAAGAGGGGGATCACAACCCCAAGCTAAAGAACACCAACGAAGGAACCATTAAACAAGGGTAACTATGGGCGATCCATAATAAAATGAAGGCTCGTCGATCCAAGCAACCGATGGTGATGTTAGGGAAGAATTTGCTCAAGGTTGCTCTGGTCTGCAATAAGATCGGTCAAATCCTTCTGGCGAAGCTCCATCTGCTGCTGAATATATTCCAAGTCTTGTTCCCTCTTAAGAAGCTCAGCCTCCGCCCAAGCAACAGCTTTACGAGCCTCCTATACCTTTTGTTCAGACATCACCAGTTGGGTCTCTAGACTTACGAGCTCCTCCGAAACAGCTACCTGCGAGCGATGAGAGCTCTGCAGTCGATGATAGAGGGCAGGTAGATCAACTTTCTTGAAGTCACGGAGCAACTTCACCAACCTAGGCAGTGAGACCCCATCATTTATGAGCATATTCACTTTCCCCAACAAAGACTTGATTGTATCAGAGCTAAGAGATTCGAGGGGGTATTGAGGATCTCCTCTGAGACAATGGTGAGCCCAAATAAGCGGCATGCCATCATCCCATGAATAGGTTGAAGACTGCGAAAGGTGAAAGTCAAAGAAAAACGGACCAAGAGTTGCTCAATCAACAAACGGGGACCCTCAGTCAAGATATGGGGGACCCTCTTCTTCTTCTTCCTCCCTTTCCTTTCCTTCGTCCTCACCATCATCGTCATCATCACCATCATCATCAGAACTAGCTGCTACATGTTTCTCATGCAGCTCCTCCTCGCTTGATTCGCCCGATTCTCCAGCACAAGTTTAAGAGGGCTAATTGCCTTCTTCTTTTTACTACCTTCAATGGGATAAGGAACGTATGAGAAACCACGAGAAGCCATTTCAGCTAACATGAATACCCCGTTGTCTTCACTAAAATTCTCCCAGGTCTGTATAAGACGATCAAACATTAGGTTGACTGCTTAAGTGACTTTGTCATCGGGAGTATGGGCTACTAGAGCTTGTTGGACAGTTTTGAGCTTCTTTGTTTGAGCTTTTCGGGTAGCCCTAATCGCTACCTCAGACGAAGCAACACGTGGAGTATCACTTCCTTCAACTGGACTAGAAGGACCAGGGGCAACAGTAGCTACCTCCGCTGGAACGGAGGATTACGATGATTTCTTCTTCTTGATCACAGCTTGGTCCACTGGAGCTATCGGAGGCAGCTCGGAAAGAATAGAGTTATTAGCAGTACTCAGAGGGAACATCGAGTTGAAGGTCGTACAATTTCTCAAACCCAACTCTGTGGGTGGATATCTCTCAACCTTGGGATATCAAGGTTCCTTCAGAACGTTACTTTGAAAACGAACAAGCTGGTTTTGCCAGAACACTGTTATATACATGGTTGACTTTCTTCCACGAGCTTCCTTGCTCGGAATGACAGGATTGGACGGGTAACTGGCGCAGAGACTTACTACGATTGAAGTTAGATAATTAGCACAAGCAAAGGAAAAGTTTGTTGGCTTCTCATGGGTAAAGTGGCTCGGTAAAGGGGTTCCTTTATTATAACCAAATTAAAGGGCCACACGATGGAGGTTGTAAACGGAATAGAAAGAAGACCATTCCGTGTACGATGGTAAATATAAAGGGATCAACAAAAGGGGGACATTGTTCGAGGGAAAGTTCCTCGCAAGAGCTTCATCATGGGGAGCAATGGGGCGTTCCTCATTAGCAAAAAAATCATTTGTGAAAAATTGGTCCACCCCAACATAGGGGCGAGGTAAGAACCTTTCGGCTCTATCGATCAAAGCAATGAGAGGCTTCTTGACACTTTTGTGATTCCAGCAACAAATCTGGGGGATCTTAACGGGCTGAGAACCGGGGTAATTACCTGTCGGTGCATAGTCTGGGAAGTGGTCATAAAGGAAATCTATTAAAAGTACATGATTTGCATAGTTGGAGACATCAAATTTGTCGATGCTTCGCGCAGAATCTGCCGCCACACGATCTAGCCAGGTATACAATGAATCAAGAACAATAGAAGCAAAAGGGATCTTCACATCGCTCGTCATCCGAACAGCTATGTGTATTAAATCCTTTCGGGGGCAATCACGGGGCTTGCTCGGAAGGTAGATTTTTTTATAACATCACCCAGATATATCCAACCAATTCGATCTGGGAGTCAAAGCCCTTTCCCGCCATGGGTTGTTCGAACACTCGCTTTCCCCAGGGATTATCCTTAGCCGCCTCGCGGGCCTTAATCACAACTTTGTCTTCGATGAAGTAGAAGTACCTAATCACTTCGGAGTAGGTGCACTTGTTGTAAGTAACCATACAATCATTCGCCATTGCTTCCAGTTCAGTTATCAAGGCTTTTTCTTTGCTAGAGACTACCTTGTCGAAAAAAGTATCAAATCATATAGCTTCCAAACCCAGAAGCTCACAAACATCTTCCAAGGTGATAGTGAACTTTCCCTAAGAGGTCACAAAAGTATGTGACCTGTGACTCCAGCGAGAAATTAGCACTTGAAGGGCGGTGTTGTTTTTAGCGAGGGTGAGATCACCCAGCCATAGGGAACATGGTAAACCAACGAGAGCGAGTGGGACAGAATACTTAGAGTGGATGTATTCGGTCCAAGGACCTAATCCCTCACGGGCACCTGAGTAAGCTTCAAACTCTACTATGGCGGCAGGTATATAGGCAAAATCTTCAGCATCCTCACCCTCCTCCATCAGTTAATTTGGGGTTTTCAGTTGGCTCTAACTCACCAGGAAATATCTTCGTAGTTTGCCAAAAACGATCGAACTCACCGAAATAGGGAGCACGGCGATAACGCGCCCACTGGTTTTGGCGCGCTTAGGTTTCGGGAGAAGCACCCCTAGATGAGTGGGTTCTTTTGACAATGGGTGCCATGGAAGTTTAAAGGAATAAAGTGAGGGAGTAAGTTGAAAAGAGTGAAGGGAACGAAGAAGGCAAACTCTCACAAAGGCTCAACACAAGATAACGAAAACCCAAAGGTGAGTGTTTGAAATGAGGATACCCTTTTTATAGGGGCAACACGGACCCCAATAGGCGGCAAAAAGTGATGCTTAGAGAAGCGTAGTAATGAACAGGTTAGCTTGCGTGTTCGTCAAGCACGCATGACTGCAGAAGATCAAGGATTGCAATGATGGCGTTTTGGGGGACGAACGTGCGAAATAGGAGCGTGGGGAACACGCGCGTACCCTGGCACTGCCATGTGTCACATACAGAAGTACAAATGATAATCTCATTTAATGTGACATGCTTGGGGTCTTTTCGCCTTGGGGAATGAAGAGTTTTGGGGGAAATTTGAATAAACATCTTCATTTTCCCCAAGGCATCTGCCACGAGTAATTATGAAGCATCACACAAGAGAAAAGACGTTATTTAAGTATGGCAATATATTCATTAAAACCAGCGAGGTGGTTCGGAAGGTAGAGGAAAATATAACTCCTCCATTTTTAATAATTTGATGTTTCTTATGAATCAAGTGCCCAAGGATACTTAAAACTTGTTGTAGGAAAAGACTGAAGATCAACGAAAGGTTTCGTACAGATATTTCTTCATGCAATAAATAAATATCTCTACGAAGGGGCAAATGTAGGGGGAGTTCCTCCCTCCCCCCCCCCCCCCCCCCCCCCCCCCAAAGAGTGATTAACTTTGTCAAACAGATTGAAAAACTCACGAATAAGGAGAAGGAAGGTCGCCCGAGCAAGTTACCTCGAAGAGGCTCCACAGAAATGGCTCGAAGGACCCACCTCAAAGATTCTCCACATAAGTGGCTCGAAGGACCCACCTCGAAGATTCTCCAACGGACCTGGTTCGAAGGATCTAACTTATAGATCAAAGTCACTTGGATGACGATAGTTTGTAATAAGAAATAGAATGATATATATCATGTACTTTATCTTATAAATATATGTTGAGTGAGGTTGTTCGGTACCTACGAGGGACCATGTCTGGCAAGGCATGGGAGAGCTAACATGCTCTATCGAGCAACCTCCTCTTGGGAACCTCGCAGGGACATGGTTTGGAGGATTGAGAGTAAGGCAACATTGGGCGTACAATTACCAACCCTCTTGGCACACTTGGGCAAAACTTCACTTAGTACACATGGTTGCTCGATCCACCTACAGCCTAGCTGCCTTAACTCCTGCTCATTTAAAGGAACCTCCTCGAGGTACCTCAATCTTACATCTAATAGAGTCACTGTTTACCCACTTTCTGATGTCATAACATCTGACATCTAGGGACTCGAAGTTACGGCACTCAAGTGAGATTATCCTTGGGACGGCAGGTCTAGTTCACAAAACCTGGTAAACCCCAAGATGCCATGTCATGTCCCTCATTAATACCCACAGTACTTCCAGCCAATGAAACAGTTTCCCGCCAAATTATGAGATCCCATGCATTTAATGCAATATCTTCCACATTAATGGGGGGTACTTATGCATTTAAGACGATCGGTCACATCAAACGCGGGCAAGTTCACTCGAGTAACTGGCCCTTCATATAAATACTTTATCAAACAGTTTAACTGGGAGGGCGTTCTGAATCTAGAATTGCTGCCCAACTTCCCACATATACAAGAGCTATTATAAGAACATAACTTCCCATATCTATTAAATACCCATATCATTAAGCATTAACTGAGTTTTGAGGTTCCTGCCTTGCCTTTATTGTGCCTAGAGTGCTTGCTCTTTCTCCCTCCGACCACGTAACCTACTAGTCCCATCTATTTATTTTGCATGTTGTGTATTTATTGTTCCAACATATTATTTAATACAAATCTGAATGTTGAATCCCTTAATCTCCTGTTCACTTGTGTTCATTGTCAATATTTAATACCGCACAGTGTTGATCCCGATCTTGATAAGGGGTTACATCTTATAATATCTTTTTATGATTAGTTCTTTCCTTTGTCTCATTCGTGATAAAATGGGAGAAGTTTGTAGATAGAGAGAGTACTAGTTTTGAGCACATTAGGTCAAGAAAAGTGTTTTTATACTATATCATATTTATTGGGGGAAATTGCATAGTTGAGGTAGAATTACTTTAGTAGTTTGATTTGATGCTCACATGTATACAGTGCTATATCACATGTTTCATCTTGTTATTCCTACATTTTTTTCTCTTTAGAGCACGACTTGGTATTTCATGAACTTACTAGTGTGACAAGAAAATAGGTAAACAAAACTCATTAGAGAAGTTGAACGTCTTGGTTTTACATTACTTGTAATTCTATTTGGTCTATCTCATACGGCTTTGGTAGGGTAAGACGCATCTTAAGTGATAGATTTGATTCATTTTGCTTGTATTTTTTTTGTTTTATGTATTTTGTCATGTAGTAGACAAAGGGGAATATTGTAAGAGTATATGTATATTCATGTGCCCCACGTCATTTGCATTGTCGTATATTTCATAGTTAGTCTATTTTTGTATGAAATTATAATGCCATTTGGATAATTATAATACAAATATAGAAATAGACACGCAATTTTTAGTATCATTTGCATAGTTACTTTCTTTTTGGTATGAAATTCTATATAAATTTACAAATTATAATTCTGCGAAGGGTTATGCTAAAGGCACCCCCAATTTTTCTCTCTGACACCAAAGACTACTTTTGAAAATATAATATACAAACACTTTTAAGCACTTTATGGTGTCGAAGAAAAACAATGTGGTGCCTTTAGCATGACTCTTCTACTAAATGGATACATCAGTGTGCAAAAATTAATTTTAACTAGTGGAAAATACAATATTTTCTTTATAATTGCCATTGAAATTATGAACAAATCTATTAATAATTGTGACAAAGTCCAACTGTATATGATTCCTTCTACTTTCTCCCTCATAGCACCAAAAATCATGCATGTCTCAAGAGGACTGTTCATATTCTCCTTTCTCGTTGACTTAAAGATAGAATTTATTAATGTCAAGTGCTTTAAAAAGGGGCACATGACAAGATCTTTTTCGAAGTTACGTATGTTACTATATGATTTGTACTACCCACTTGTATCAAATTCCAAAGTTTTGAACAAAGAAAAAGGTTCAAAAGAGAACCTAAGGAGGCATATCAGCTAACATCATTCTGGTGAGTTGGAGGTAGGGATGGTTCACTCAGTCCATAAGATAATAGATATCATCCATTTTAGATGCAACCTAATGAGCGACTTTGTTGAAAGACCCCCTCACCCACTTAAAAGATAATGATGGGGCTAATTCAAAGATATCAGCTAGCACAGTACAGCTATTCCAAGGACTAAGAGTCTGATTTTTACACAGATGAATTAACTCTTTGTCGTCACATTCCACTATCACAACCGGAAGCCTATCTCTGAAAGCATGATCTCTGAAAGCTAGCATGCAGGCCTCTCTTTGTTGCAAGTTCATAAAAAGAATTGTTAATGGAATGTTTAGCTAAATTATTTCTCAATTTTATTAGCTTAGCATCACGAAGGCAAAAAAATGGATCATAGGTTGATGAATCTCTTAGTCAATATTTCTACAAGTTGGAAATCATAGACAAATCCATATTTAAAGATTATCACGATGCCTTGATTTAAGGTTAATCTCATACATTCCCTCAAAGCTCATAGTTATTCCACTCCCTCCATTACAATTTAAGAATCCATATTTGATATTCGCATTTTAAAGGATATCGCTAATCAATGGTCAAATCAAGACATATTATCGTGACATTAGGTCAACTGATGTTAGACCCAAAAGGAAAGAAGACTCTTAATTCGAAACAACTCAAAAATGAATGATGTATATATGTTAGTATTATTTCTAATGTTCATCGTAAAATGCAATCTTCTTCATTATATCTTGCTAGCTCTTTGTTGTAATAAATTAGCCTATATAAGGTTACTTTGGTCCTTTAAACCATTAAGTTATTTAATGGTTAAGTCTTGTAATAACTTAGTCTTATAGGGTCATTCGAGTCTTTTAGAGTCTTTTAACTTATTTTTATAGGGTCATTCGAGTCGTTTAGTCATTCTTGTAAAGCATATAAACATGTCTCTCTTGTAACATAGAAAATACACATTTATAATACAAGTAATTTCTTTCTTGTAACTTCTAGTTTGTGTCAGAGCATAAGGCTTTCTTCATCTTGTTCCGCCTTCTCCGACGAGCGACAAAGTTCGTCGGTCCGCTCAAAGAGCTTTATTCTTTTAAGTTTCTCTCCTTTTTTGGTGCTGTAGCCCTTGGAGAATACCCATTGATGTCTGTTGTTGCTACACTTAGCCCTACCGGAGTTCTAGTGGGGTTCGCTTTTGTCTGGATATGGTTGCGAGCATCCGACCATACCAATGGATGGATGAGTAGAGGCTGAAGGGGAGTTTGACTGACATTCAAAAAATATCATTTTTTTTCTGTTGCACCCGCCTTAAGAAGCCCGCTAGCTATGGCTCTGCATGTGGCAACACTAAGCTCAAACTGTGTCTCCCATCTCAACAACAAGCCCTAATGTGTCAGAATACTCTTTGTCTCTCTACACATGGCTTGAATTATAGCTTTATTAGTTATGTCCATGGGCCTCAAACTCCTTTCCTGCATCTCCAAGAAGAGAGGTTTTGCTTCTTTTCCACTTTTAAAGAACATATCAATCAACTTGTTGAAAGGGAGATAAATGAAGCAAACCCCTTCTGAGACATTTCATCAAACACCTTATGGGCTTTCTCAAAACCTCCATCCTTGCAGGACCCATTTAGAGAGAGTGGGAGATGATGGGTGAAATGATGATAATGGGTGAGAATGACCCATAATACACCACTGTGTAAGTTGGCAATCTTAGTCCAAAGGTAACTCAAATCTTTATCGCCATTTCCATGGTCTTGGTGCTTTTGTTCTGGGTTTCAAAGGAAGGAGCATTATCTGCTGGAGCAACACTTGCAGTTACATCTGCACTGATAGAAGTTCCGATGGATTTTTAGGAGCCCAGGCAGCAACCTCATGTGATTTCGATGGGACATACCCAGTCAATTCTTTGTGACAGACAAATTAAGTGCTCGTGGGGGATAACATCATTAGTTTTGCATGCTATGGTGGGTTTCACATTATCACCATCACTGTTGGTGGGAGCCACAGTGAAAATCCTATTGTTGGCTTTAATTATCATCAAGACCATCGTTTTCGGAACTTTCGACTGGAATTATATAGGCTTTGATTATTCTTGTGTTTTCAATTCATGGGTTGGCATTTGGGGATCCACTGAACTTAAAATTACTTTTCTGCCCTATAATTTCTAAAAATTACGTCCAGTCCCCTTTACCTTCTGAAAATTGCAAATAAGCCCCCATTTTTTTCTAAAATTCTTTTAGTCCCCATCCACTTTATGGACCACTTTAATTTTGTCAAAGTTGGTCCCTTCACTTCACTTACTACCACAATTGTTGGAAAAGACATGAATCACTTTAAGTGAAGCAAAACTATTATCCCAAATCTGCCCTAGAAAATTTTCAATATTATTTTTTAACCCCTCAACTTTTGAAATTTGCATCTTAACCCTTAAAATTTTTGTAATTTTCAAATTTGTCCTGAAACTTTCAAAAATTATTTTTCAACCCCCCAACTTTCAGTTGTTAGTCTTTTTTAGATTGGGCCTAAATTTTAGGCTCTTGTTCTCTATTATTTGGGTTGGTACTTGAGATATTTTTGGGCTTGAGTTCCTACTAATATTTGGACCATCCACATGCTGATTTTTGGGGATCATACTTTGGAATTAAGATATTATCTGCTATAATTTTCTTATTCCTCTACTGTGCATATTTTTGAATTTGCTCACTCGGCTCCAACTTTCAAAGCTCGTGGATGAATTTTTGTTAAAGGGGAGAGTGACGAGAATAAGGAGTGCAGGGTTCGTGTGGTAGTCAGTTGGATACACGTGTTTGGGACAGGTTTATGAGCGCGTTCATGTTTTTGAAAAGTGGACCAACCCACGTTTGCATGTCTTACAAGGGAGGTGCGATCACCAAGGGGCTATCTCCCCTTGTTCTTGTTAACCCGTAAGGGGTATTCCCTTTATTACTAATTATGTACTAAGATTTGTGAGGATTTCTTTTATTGAAAGGTTGTCGACTTGATTTTGGTACCAATCGCCGATGTTTTCGTTGGATTTGTTCGGTTTAATTAAAGGGTTGTCAGCTTGATTTCAACAACAATCACCAATATTTTTCGACGAATTTGTGTAATTAATAGTCTGGGTTGTCCATTTTTTATCCTGTTTGTTACTTGATTTGTGGTTCGTTTGGTATGAGTTGTTCGATGACATTGTATTAGCTGAATTGGCCCGTTTTTTGTCTCGAGAACAACTTTTGATTTGCGATTCAATTTTGAGGAATCCTATTTGTTACTCAATTTGTGGTCGATGTGGTTTGAGTTGTTCGATGGCATTGTGTTGGCCTAAGTGGCCCTTTTTTGTCTCAAGATCAACTTTCGATTTGTGGTCTGATTTGATTTATTAGGTGGCAGTGTTGGCAAGATCAATCATTGTCTCGATCAACTCCATATGGGTAGGTGTTATTTTTTACACATGATACTGATGGGTGTTATTCTCACCTTTTGTGAGTCACACTTCTTTCAAATTGAGGGGCAATTTTGGAATATCACTTTTTTTTGTGAAATTTCCCGAGAAGACTTCACAAGTTATGCTTCATTGTGGAGGTTCGTACCATGTTATCCCTCGTCTTCTTCAAACACTTCTATGGCAAGCTTGGCTTGATTGACATCTACGCGCGAGCTTGAGGGGGAATGTTATAATAAATTAACTTATAGAAGGTTACTTTAGTCCCTTGAACCATTAAGCTATTTCATGGCCAAGTCTTATAATAAATTAGTCTTGTAGGGTCATTCGAGTCTTTTAGTCTTTCTTGTAAAGCCTATAAATAGAACTCCCTTGTAACATAGAAAATACACATTTATAATACAAGTCATTTCCTTTTTGTAATTTTTAGTATCCGATGATTACATCAATTCATTCTTGACATGTTTGGTTGAACGTTGACCTATTTGTGTCTAGCTTGCATTTCCATATATTTGATGGCTTCTAATTTATGTAATGTTTTTCTCCTTTGTTTTAGAACTTGGTACTTGTTTGGAAGTTTTGGAAAGAAAAGAAAGGAAATGAAAGCTTTATTAAGAGAGAAGAAAATAAGAGAGTTAATAAAAGAGAAGGGAATTTAAGAGAGAAAACAAAACAATTTTCTTTCGAGTTGGAAAGAAAATAACTTTTTTAAGGGGAAGATGGTACAATTCATTAAAAAAACTTTTCTCGCTCAATTTCTTTCCGATTTGGAAAGAAAACTTTGCAAAGAAAGGAAGGGAATGTTTTTTTAAAAATGTACTTTATTTTCTCTCCTTTTAAACTCCCAAGCGAGAGAAAGACAATTTATGTCATATTTAAACTTTCAAACGAAGAAAAAGAAATATAATTTCACTTTTCATTTTTTTTCTCTTCAAAATAAAACTCGCAACCTTATCGTTTTTCATACAAAAGTTCAAATAGCTTGTATTAGAGCACATTGTACTTTTTGCTGATGTAACTTCATAGAAAGCTCCGTGTTCAACTCCAGGTCATCAGTTTGTACAGCATTTGTAAGTCCATTAATTGGAATGATGGTGTACCTGCTTTGAGAGTATATTATGTCCGTAAAAAGAACATACTGATTGGATAAAAATACGTTATCTGGATTGTTGTTATTTGGGCTCCTCTTTCATCCAATTTTAGTGCGTGTAGTGTGAGAGGGAGAGAGAGACGCTCAATCTTTTACATTAAAGGAAACAGTGTTTGCAGCAAGTACCCAAACAGACAGTTATGTTTTAGTCTTAGGTCTCTCCACTGAGCAGCAGTATGGAAGTCGAAAAAGATATAGCCCTCAAGTGAAATATTCCTCAGGAACATAAAATTTTAATCCAATGGCCTGCAACCACAGAATATCACGTCAGTCAATCCAATGTTTTGCTTCACCTTATTAATATACTATGTGAGTAGATTTATAGGATTATACATAAGTTGTCAGAAAGCATCAATCTTACTATCAATCTGTAACATCCAGGTTATGCTTACAAGGAAGAAAATGAAAGTAACTATCCCATAATTTTTAAAATGATTTAGTAAGAAAACTGTTGACCCGTGGCTTATATTCTCTCATAAAACACATCGGCCCAGTGCTAATTTTTGGTGACTAGGATGCACGCTTGTGGTCTCGCCTATTATGGAAACTGGGGTCTGATATTTTATAGTTCTAGAGGGAAATTGCAAGAACATAAGCCAATTCTGATACTCGTGTTTGGACATTGGGTGTCATAAAAAGGTTCGCCGCTTATTCCTCGACTCTCTTCTTCCCCTCAAAATTGTTGATCTCTTTTTGATGCCTCGTTTCCTCGAATTTAGTGTATAAATCTCCCAAGAACTAACCTTGGAAGCTTCCATCAGCTTGATCACCAAGACGAAGCGTTGCAAACCATGCCTTTGGTTCCTCTTCCGTAATATATTCATATGAAAATACTGCTTACGCTGACTTGTCAAAGACGAAGTCATACATGAAGATTTTGATAAAATTTGAATTTTTGGGACTAGTAACTCGTTAATTAGTGACTAGCTTTTTTCTTTGTTGTTTGAGATTGTACATCTCCCACTCCCAAAAAAATGAAAAGGAAATATGAAAAGGAAACCAACTCGTTATGAAACTGGGTATTCTTTATTGAACGAGTTACAGAAATAGTGAGAGATTACATTTCAAATAA
This sequence comes from Sambucus nigra, assembly GCA_949130495.1. Taxonomy (NCBI): domain Eukaryota; kingdom Viridiplantae; phylum Streptophyta; class Magnoliopsida; order Dipsacales; family Adoxaceae; genus Sambucus; species Sambucus nigra. Next base: position 211,015,192 of record OX422213.1, on the reverse strand, counting down.
TTAATGATAATATTTTCTTAGATGTTCGGCATTCCATGGCTCTTGAATTGTTCTCCTTACAGGGTTTCCAAACGATAAGTATCTGGTCGGACAACTGCAGAAATGCGGAATGGACCATGTCAATTTGCCTCTAATTTGTTTCCAATCTGGAGCACCTTCTTCAACACTGTTCTTCTTCCAGGGTTTACAGACGATAAGTACCTGGTCGGACAACTGCAGAAATGGGCTATGGAGCATGTCAATTTACCTCTAATTTGTTTCCAATCTGGAGCACCTTCTTCAACACTGTTCTTCTTCCAGGGTTTACAGACGATAAGTACCTGGTCGGACAACTGCAGAAATGGGCTATGGAGCATGTCATTTTGCTTCTAATTTGTTTCCTTTCTGTAGCACCTTCATCTACACGTAGTCTCCCTCTTTAAGGTTGCTCAGCTTAGCCCACCTGTTGTAGAACCGGATAGACAGTTCGCTGCTGGTATGCGGCCACGCGCAGTGCTGCGTTCTATCTGACTTCCTCAATTAAGTCCAAATCCAACCTTCGCATGAGATCACTCTTTGGGGAATTAAAGTTGAGTACTCTGTGACTGGGTAGACCAATTTCTATTGGGACCATTGCCTCTGTCCCAAATGCCAACATGTAGGGGGTCTCGCCGGTGGTTGTCCTCGGCGTGATCTTATAGGCCCGGAGTACACTTTGCAGCTCATTGATCCAGTTTCCCTTGGCATCATCTAACATTTTCTTCATTCCGTCAAGCAGAGTTTTGTTTGTCACCTCTGTTTGGCCATTGCTCTGAGGATGTCTGGAAGCAAAATGCAACTTTTGGATTTTGGACTGGATGCAATAATCTTTAAACTCTTGGCTGTCAAATTGTGTGTCATGATCAGTGATGAAGGCATACGGCATACCATATCGGCATATAATGTTCTTCCATATAAACTGGAAGACTTTCTCATAAGGCATGTCTACTAGAGGTTCCGCTTCCATCCACTTTGTGAAGTAATCTATAGCAACAACCAAGTATTTGAATATTCCTCTCGTCTTCGGCAATGGGCCGGCCAAGTCAATTCCTCATATGGCAAAAGACCATGGGGATATGATCTGCGTGAGCGCAGCTCCAGGTGTCCTGTGAATGGTAGCAAAACTTTGGCATTTATCACAGCGTATTGCATAAGCAGCACAATCTGCTTTCTTGATTGGCCAACAATACCCTTGTGTGGCTACTCGCCTAACCAACAATCTTCCTGCCGAATGGACCCCATAGGATCCTTCATGTATTTCTTTAATTAGTTTGGCACCTCAGCTGGATGGACAAATCTGAGAAGTGAAATAACGAATCCCCCTTTGTATTCCACAACATAATTGGTTGCTTTGTACCTTAGTTTCCTTACTTCCTTTAGATCGACCGGCAAGATACCCTCTCAATGTACTCATTAATTGGATCTATCCAAGAGGGACCCAAATTCAACGCGATCAAATTGATGCTTTCTTCGTCAATGCTTCTGTATACGAGGATTTCTACTGGAATAGTCCTCCCTAATTCAGTCCCAGTCGTAGAAGCAAGCCGAGCGAGCGCATCCGCTCGGGCATTATCAATCCTTGAAATTCTTATCATTTTGACTGCTGAAAATTTGGATATTATGTCTTGTGTTTTGGCCAAGTACCTCATCATAAACTCTCCATTGACCCTGTACACTCCCAACACTTGATTGACAATCAATTAGGAGTCGCTGTGAGCCAGTACCTGCTCGGCGCCTAGAGAGTGTTAATTCAAACCTCGCGATCAATGCCCTATACTCTGCTTCATTGTTGGAAGCTTTAAACTGGAACCTGAGCGCATATTTCATGTTTATGTCATATGGGGTATAAATTATCAACCCAGCGCTACTGTAACAAGCACATGATGATCCATCCACATACATCTTCCACACCGGTGGTTCTTCAAAATTCCCGTCAACCAGAATCCCATAGTTAAATATCTTGTGACTCTGCTCCAGCTAACATGCAACAACTTCTCGCTTAGTTGATGTTTCCAGTATATCTTCCTCTAGGTTGGTTATACCCGTTATTGAGCTATCTTCCGGAGAAGTCTGCTCGGGTGTTCGAATTTTTTAGCACTCTTCCAGAGAAGTCTGCTCGGTTAGATTTACTACTGAGCTCTCTTATATAGAAGTCTACTCGGCAGGATTTTCTTCATAGGTAAACTCTGTTATGAAATCTGCTACTGTTTGGCCTTTTACCGTTGTTCTAGGCTCATAATGTATATCGTACCCTCCAAACTTCACAGCCCAAGCCATTAATCTTCCTGACTTCCCTATTTTGTGAATTGCTTGGCACAAGGGTAAGTTCGTGTAGACCACAATGATATGGGCTTGCAAATATGGCTTCATTCTTCAAGAGGCTTTGATGAGGGCTAAAACTAGCTTTTTCAAATGTGGGTAGCGAATTTTAACACATCATAAGGCCTTGCTTATGTATTCGATTGGTTTTTGTACCCCATTCTCTAATCGGATGAGCGTCGAGCTGACTGCCGACTCAGATTCTACCAAGTATAAGTAGAGTTTCTCTCCCATGAGTGGCCTTGAAAGTAATAATGGAGATCTCGGGTATTTCTTCAATTCTAGGAAGGCATTATCACATTCTTCATTCCACTCGAAAGTCTTCCTTACCACCTTAAAGAAGGGTAGGCACTTGTTAGTAGCTCGGGAGACAATCTGTTGTGGGTTGCTACTCTTCCGATCAGCTTTTGCACATCCTTCTTATTTGTAGGAGACTGCGTATTTATCAGCGCTTGAATTTATCTGGATTATCCTCAATACCTCTCTAATTTACTATGAATCCGAGGAATATTCCTTCATACTTGGTTAGGTTGAGCTTCATTTGGTGCTTCTCCAACTAGTCGAACGTCTGACTCGGATCTTTAATGTGATCGACTGCTTTCTTGCTCTTGGTGAGCATGTCATCCACATATACCTCCATATTTTTTCTGATCTGCTCTTTGAAAACCTTGTTCACTAACCTTTGGTATGTTGCTCCAACGTTTTTGAGCCCCCCAAAAGGCATAACGTTGTAGCAGTAGGTACCTCCACTAGTGATGAACGAGGTCTTCTACATGTCTTCCGGTTTCATTTTAATTTGGTTGTACCCTGAATACGCACCCATGAAACTACGCAATTCATGTCTGGCAGTAGCATCGACCAGTTGATCAATCCTTGGCAGAGGGAATTGGTCTTTCGAGCAAGCCTTGTTTAGATCCGTGAAGTCAATAAACATGGGTCATTTATTGTTCTTTTTTACCATGACCATATTGGCCAACCAATCACGATATTTGACGTCTTCAATGAAACTCGCTTTCTGTAGCTTTTCCACCTCTTCCTGGATGGCCATATTCTTCTCGGAGCTTAAGGCGCATCGCTTCTGCTTGATCGACTTTGCATCTTTGACAATGTTTAGTTCATGACATATGAACTCTGAGTCAATCCCAGGCATATCCTCGTGGCTCCAAGCAAACACGTTCTTTCGTTGTTTCAGGAAATCCACCAACTCCCACTTGAGGGATGGATCCATAGATGAACCAATTTGTGTTGTCTTTTCCGCCTCAACAACTTGTCCTTTCACGAATTCAACCTCTTCGCGCGGATTTATGGTCTCTATTTGATAAGTGGTAGTAAGTTTCTTCATTTCTCTTGGTCGGTTGAAGTGTAATAGCATTCTCTGGCAACATCGACCTCATAATGTGTAGGGAATTTCAAGCACCGGTGCACAATGGATGGTACAGCTTCAAACTTTTTTAGGCCAACCCTGCCAAAAGATAATGTTTTAGACTGACTGAACGTTCTTGTCTAAGACAAATAAACAAATTTTCTCTATTCGGCAGATTAACTAAGTGTCAATTATGACTTCTAGTTTGACTGTTCTCAAAGGGTACACTTTTTCTCCGGATAAATCAATGAGAGGCCTGTGATAGGGCTCCAGTTTACTGTCTCGTAGCCCTTGTCCTTTGAAGCAATCATAAAACAAGACATCGACTGAACTGCCATTATCCGCCAGTATTCTGGCAACTCTTCCTTCATGCATCATCATTGTGACGACCAGAGGATCAGCATGAGGATATAGTACCCCAGATAGGTCGTTTTTGGAGAATCCTAACACCAACCTGTCTTTGTTCACTTTCCTTGGGCGACTATCAACGTCGCCAGACATGTTGATTTGTCGAATGTAGGAGCATGCTTTGGTTTCATTCAGGTACGCTTTTCTCTCAGCTATTTCGTGACCTCCGCCAACGTCACCACCAGCAATGAAATGACATACCAAAAGAAATCATTTTCACCTCGCGCACAGGCTCTCTGGGTCTCTTAGACAAATCTGAATCGCCCTCGGCATCATCATCCCTTACCTCTTTTCTTATTGTCTCCTCCTTCACATGGAGATTTCAATCGTCTTCGAGCTTCTCGCTCTTCCGACTCGCCTTCTCTATAAACGAATTTGGAGAGTTTTTCCCTTCGAATCAGACTCCCTATCTCGTTCTACAGGGTTATACAACTGTCTATGTTATGCTCGTGGTATTTGTGGAATTCACAATAATTTGATTTATCTCTCCTGTCTCTCCTGTTTGAGGGAGATTTCAATTTCTCGAGCCATTTTAAGTCCCTACTTCCTTGGACTTCCTCTCAGATGTGATGCACACCAACAGTGAGAGGAGTATATTCATCATACCTCTTGAAATTTTCAACCTTCTTGTCCTTCTGCTCTTTCTTCTCCGATCCCTTGTTGTTGTCAGTCACAAAGTTATGAGATTGCTTCGCTCAATTCAGTCATGATTTTTGGAGGATCTTTGAATAGGGCATAATTCAGCTTCTCAAGGAGTAAACCGCTCATTAGTGCAGTGATCACCGTATTTTCTTCATAATCAATAACTTCCAGTTTTCCATTGTTAAAGTCAATGATATATTCGCACATAGTTTCTCCTGCTTGCTGGCGAATACTCAGCAGATGAGCTACCCTCTTGACTCGTTTGACTCCAAAGCAAAAGTTACTAATAAACAACTCAGCGAGCTATTGAAAGTTGGAGATCAGTCCTCGCGGCAAGTTATTGTACCAGATTTGTGTTGACCAGTAATAGTGCTAGAACATGCCCTACAACACATATCGCCAGGGGACTGAGTAGAAGTTGGCAGCAGCTTAATATTGTTCAACGTGAACGACATTATTGGTTTTGTAATCGTACTTAAGAGTTACCGCGGGTGGTTTAAACTTGGCAAGCGTAGGAAAGTTCACAATTGCTGGGATGAAAGGTGAACCCTTCACAAAACTCTTGTGCAAGCAATTTTTGGATTTGGCTATTTCTCCCAAGCGATCTTTCAACCATTGGATTGAACCTTTCCAGGGATTGCTCGTCTGGATCAGCTTTGATTGAAATGGTCTTAGCTGATCAGCCGTTGGTTTGTGCTAAGCTCTCTTCCTGAGAAGTCTTCTCGGCGCGCACGGATCCTCAAAAGTTGGTTCTTGACCTGACAGATCCTTCTCGGCGATCTCGTGATCTGGAGGGCTTTCTGTGATTATGACCCTTAACAGCTCGGGAGCCAAACGATCAAAGGCTGAGCCCCTGTTTAACCTGTCCAGGGCGCTCGGCAATGAATGCCCATCTTAGGAATCAGTAGATCTAATTGATGAGGTCGCGCCAGGGCAGTAAGATCAGTCGTTGGTTGATCTAGAATACCTTATCTGCTCCTTTCCTGTCTATGTTGCCTGTCCCTATAGGGTGCTAGAGGCAACATTTATCCTCCGGGTGGCTAGACCAACTACGGACCTGGTTTGGAGCATCTAAGTTCGCTGTCTCACAGTCTCTTGCATAGCCTCTTGACCCTTGGCTATGTTCATCAGAATTCCTTGTAGATCCCCTATACCAGGAAGGGCAAAGGGACTGAAAGCATCGTCGGCGACACGACTTTCCTTTGGATTGTCTACCATTTTTCAGTATTTGCTAGCAAATGACTGAAAAATTGCTGCTTGATGGAAAATAGGTAGAAAACAACACTAGCTTGTCGTTTCCCATAGACGTCAATCTGTTGGTGTCTAAAATTGGTTTGTTGATTAGGATAAGTCTTATCTTAGTTAAACCAATGATTATCAACCACAGATAAAATGAGAAAGATATAAAAGAGAGAGATGGGGCAAAGAGAGACACAAGAATTTTACGTGTTTCGGCCCAATGAGGTGCCTACATCCACAGGTACAATGTTACTATGTATTAGAGTTTAGTACAAGCCTCTCAGTAACTCTCTAATGATTTGGATAAACCGGTTTCAGTTGCCTTTAGCTAAGAGAGGTAGTGAGTTATTTATAGTAATAAGAAGATGAAAAGGTGGAATACCTTTATACATTAGGTATTTATATCTTTACATTACAATTAGCAGTTGGATATTATCCACGTGCATGTGCATGATGACTATTGAGAATCCCACGTGTGTCTATTCACATTATTGACTGTTCATATCCTTGAGGGTGGTCGGCTAGCATGTCGACCAGGGAGATAATAACATCGACCACGTCTACCTATTGTTTTTGGACCCACCGAGTATGATAACAGGTGTCAACTTTTTATCTTATTTTAGGTTACGACAATAACCTTACAATTTTTACGTGTTAATCGATCTCATTTCCTAGTAACGAAAAAGTCTATTTGGCTCTTATTTGTTTCACTTTTACAAGTAGCTAAGTGTTCCAAGACTCTATTTAAAACACGTATTTACTGGTGCAAAATCATAAGCCATCACAAAATCTAATATAGACTCTACACCGTTGTTCATATCTCCAAAACCATATTTTCCATGCACTATCTCATTAGAATAAAAACATGACATGGGAATTGCGACTGGTAGGAAAGTAATATCATCTATAAATAGGGGGGTTTTAAAGAGTGTGGGTGTATGGGGGAGGGGGGAGAGAGATTTCTAAGGAATCTCAAAAGGGGAATTCTAAGCTATCTCACAGAGAGGTTCTAAGCCATGTCGAGGTGGAGGAGGCTATATGCCATCTCGCAGGGGGATTCTAAGCTACTCACAGGGATTGTAAGTTATCTCTCACATAGGGGTTCAAGTCATTAAGTCTTGAGGGGTTCTAAATCATCTAGAAAGGGTGGTTCTACGATATAGGATGGGGTTCTGCATCATCTCGTAGAGGGTTCTAAGCCATATAGAAGGGAGATTCTAAGCTATCTCATAAAGGGGTTCCAAGTAATCTTGAAGGAATGTTCTAAGTCATCTCGAAAAGGGTTCTAAATCATCTAAAATGAGGGTTTCATGTCATATAGAAGAGGAGTTTTGCATCGTCTGGCATAGGGGTTCTAAAGTTACCTAAAGAAGGGTTGTCCAACACCGAGAAGAGGTATCTAAAATAAGTTGTTGAGGAGATCACGAGCAACATTGGGGTACAACATGAGCCCAACTTTAAGACTCCTATATAAAGGCACCTCCACACAACAAAGAACATGCAACACAGAGAAATTGCTGAGAGCAAGAATTAGAGAGACTTCACAATCTTTCTATTTACAACATTAATGAGCTAAGAACAATCGAACACCACTGTGGATGTAGGCAAATTCCCAAACCACGTTAAATCTTTGTTTTATGTATGCGTGTATTATATCTCTTCACTTTGCTCTCACATTGCGCTCTTGTTATCTTCTCCAAAACGAGCAACATCAAGGTATTGAGGGGCAATCTCCCAGACCCAACCAGCAACTCACTACCCTCCTACACCTTGGAAGCATATATCCACTTGATCATCAAGATATAATGTTGCAAACACTTCCTTATATTCCTCTCTTCCACATGATTCATCTGAATATACACTCTCCAACAAAATATGTAAGAATCTAACCATTTTGATCAAGTTATTTTAATAGTAAATTGCAGAATTTTGAACCAAGAGGAAATTAAAAAGGTCGTACCCAGTGCACAGGGCTCCCGCTTGACTGCAGGGTCTAGAAGAGGCGGATGTCGGCTAGCCTTACCCCCATATATGGAGAGGCTGCTTCCATGCCTCGAACCCGAGACCAACCATAGCTTGGGCGATGGCACTTGCCATCGCACCAAAGCTACGACCTAAGAAGAGGAAATTAAAAAAGGGAAAATATAAATAAAATATAAACACGAGCTAGAGGATACTCATAGCAGAATTCTCATTACAACATTAAATGATGGAATGCAGAATACAAATGAATATAAGAGAATATGAAATGTTCAGAAAATAGCGGCTGAAAAATGAAAGACTAAAAACAACTGTACTCGCGAAAATAGATCCACAATTGAAGAACAAATTTTCAGAAACCTGGGGCTAGGTAGCAAGTGAAAAGATATAAGTAAGAATAAAAATTGATGTTCACTAATTGAAAAAAATGGACAGGAAGATAGCAAAACCAAAGAATATAAAATGAATGTGAAAGGGAACATGAAAGGAACAATCACTGTATAATAATCAATTGTATATTTTCCTGCTCACTGCTGGCTTTCTACAACTTCCTCTTCACAGCATGCATCTTGGTTCCATCCACCATGTATTTTCCCAACGGTTCTTCCACTGCTCTAATACCAATTGTTATGTCCCAACCAAATTAATTGAGACGACAAAAAAAATGACAAATAAAAATTGAGAATAAAAAGGACTTTTGGAAAATAAAAAAATGTAAGTCAATCCTTGAAGTAGATGAACTTCTCCTAATTTCTATCTTGACCTACAAAGAAGAATCCAACTCTAACTCAAGATAATAGAGCCTAAGAGCAAACGCCCATTTAAAATTTTGTGTCCTTCATAATTTGACACTACGTTAGTTGAGAATATATACAGCACGTGAGCCCATATCTAGAATATTAGACTACATTCTAATGCATCCCTTTCGATCCAAATTGCCTAATGTTTCTTAGATGTACATCTCTACTCTTCTATATGGCATATAATTGTTCATAGCAAGAAACAAAGAGTATCGTGCCCCTTCAAAGGTTACAGTTCCCCTTTCTATAATTTCATGATTGTTCTTTATCTTAAGGTAATTACAAAAAATGTGGGAAACCAAATCATAATAGTATAATACGATAGAAATGCAACAAGGTTTCTCAGTAAGTGCATAATAATAGAGAGAAATAATAAGGCAACACTAAAAGCACCTGTGCAAATTTTATGTCAGCATTACTATGATCGTTTGGCCTCCCAGCCGCATCACCAACATAAAAGGACCTACAATGCAGATACAGCAATCTGATATCAAAAGGCCGATAAATAAAACCATAATAAGAAGGATAGTATAGAAGGCAAAAAGCCTACGGGTACGTTTGATAACAAAGTTGAAGAAGGGTTGAAGACAATCTATTATTACAAGTTGGAAAAGGCGTGGAAAAGGAGACAAGTAGTTTGGTGAGATGTTTCCAAATCCCTTTTTTGCGGTGGTGGTGGTGTGCGCGTGTGTGGAGAAGGGGGGGGGATAGTAGTTTTCCATAAAATATCTTGTATGAGAATAATTTTTAACAACAAAATAAATTGGTAGAGGTAACAAAATGAGAAAGGAAGATAACTGATTCATGTCAATTGCAATGCCAGAGTTGAAATGCTGCTCCATGATATGCCACATCCCAGGTTTGGGTTTGCGGAAGGGGTCGTCTGCTTGACCAGATTTACCTAACCCACAGGCGATGAAAATCTGCAAATAAATGATAGCAAAAAGTGAACCATGTTCCATACTTTTCCAAATAAACATAATTATATAATTTGTCAGTAATTCATCACATACGTCAAAGGAGTTAAAACAAATTTACGATAAAGGATAACCCACATTCTTAGCATCAACTACCGAAAAGATATGGGTGTTTTTCAAGACAACACAGGAAATGTGTTAACTGTAAAATTTGTATGTGTATCGGATCGCATATAATGGGTTTAGGACGTACCTTGATGCGAAAGAATGCCCAAGTTGTTGATACATCTATCTTTGCGAACTACTCCTTATCGTGCTTCCAATCTTAGCGAGGACAGCGGGTTGGCTATTGGAGTTGCCCCAAATATCCACGTCACAAGACCTAGGGTTCTAGGTGATAACCCAAGAGAGAGAGAGAGAAACATGGGAAGTAGAAGGGAGGGAGATAGGCTTGAGATTTTGTGTCTTCATATTAGCCTCAAAGTCCGCCTCTCTCGGATCCTGCAGTTAAGCGGGAGCCTTATGGACTGAGTACGACCTTTTTCATATTACCCACAAAGGCACATATTTATACTAATGTTATAACCCTTAACCTAATTAGGGTATCCAACACTAAGGGGGCGGATATTGCATTTGGGTCAAGCCCATGCAATTTTATTAACATCTCCCACTCACCACATAGGGCGGTTCAAACTCCTCCAAAATTCTTAATAATTCATCTCTTTCATACAGGAAATGGGACGTGCGACCTCGCGAGAATAAATGCATATCCTTGGGAGCATAATTACTAAGCTATCACCAAACTAGCAAAAACGCATCACACCAAGTGAGTGTCTATAAATACACCTTGAATTCATCCACAAATTCTGTAAGTACATCCACTAAAAATATAATTAGTAAGTTAATCCACAAGAACAAGACATCCACAAAGTGTCTATAAATACATCTTCCATTTCGGTGGATTAACTTAATAATACCTTTAAGTGGATGTACTTACAAAAATTGTGGATGGATCCAAGATCACCCAAATGTATTTTACGGAATAAATTTGTTTTATTTCATTAATATATATATATATATATATATATAGGGAAAGGATCAAGTGAGGTCCCAGTTTGAGGACCCCGAATAAGGACCATTTTTTTAAAATAGTAAAAAAAATATTTTAGGGCTGATTTTTTTTTATGATTTTTAAACATTTCAATAGCACCATAAAAAAATAATCAGCTCAAAATGATTATTTTTGCTATTTTAAACAAATCAGTCAAACTTTGCCAGTTTTTAAGTTGTTTTTAAGTTGTTAAAAACTGACAAAGTTTGACCGATTTTTTTAAAATAGTAAAAAAACTTATTTTGACCTGATTTTTTTTATATGACCTACTGAAATGTTTAAAAACTATATATAAAAAAAATAGATCAAAAATATTTTTTTTACTATTTTATCAAAATTGGTCCGCGCCAGCGGTATGCAAACAGAGGTCCTCATGAGATCCTCTCTCTCTCTCTCTCTCTCTCTATATATATATATATATATATATTATACGTATCCTAGCGTATCGTATCCTATTTTTTTGAAAAATCACGTGTCGCATGTCGTGTCGAAACACGGATTACGTGTCGAGTCCGTGCTTCATAGATTACAGGCCTCATAGAGTCGTGGGGTTACTCTGTGATCGACCTTTGTAAGGTCTCATCTTAGCTCTAACTAAGGCGACATATAGCATATAATGCTTAATCATATATATCTTGTTCGCCTTTCGAGCGCCAAAGATATAAATATCTCAACTCGCTATCAAAGCGCCATTGACAAATGTCTAAACTTGCTCACTATCTAAGCGCCAAGGCAAATCGCCCATGTGAGGGTTAATTCAATCCCGTTGACATATCTATAGATGTGCACACAATAATAGTCATTTAAATACAATAGATGAATATCATATCATTCCATAATAATAATGTCAAAATCAAAAACAAGTTGCATATGGCAACCATCCTCTCATCCGTAGCATTTGAAGAAAGCACTTCTGCATAAGAAGCAGGCTCTTCTTCATCTAAAGCATTGCTCGTTTGCTTCGACGAACTGAAGAATCTTGTGGTTCCAATGGTACACTCCCACTGAGATGAAGATTACTCCCACTATCTTCAACGATTACATGATGATGAATTAATCCCCAGCCTCGCTTGAAGATAGTAAGATGTTTTCAGTGTCCTCCAACTCATAAAGGTCAAAATTCTTTTTAGCATCGCCTATGCTAGGGAAATCATTCTCTATGAATCGATATCACGTAACTCTATTTCACTCATTCCTCCATCAGGGTGTTCACCGTACATGACATAGCCTTTTGAGGTCTCAAAATATCTTACAAAGATATGCTTCCGAGCTCTAGGGCGAAATTTTCCATACTTATGGGAGGTATCGTGAACATCACCTGCTAAATCCCATGGGCGCAAATGCTCCAAATTGGGCTTTTCGTCTTTCCAAAGTTCATATAATGTTGAGGAAACTGAGTAAGAAGGCACTTTGTTAAGTATATAGGTTGTAGCTAAAAGAGCATCCCCCCAGAAGGATATTGGGAGCTTAGCCTGTGCCATTATAGATCTAGCCATGTCTAGAAATGTTTTATTACTTCTCTCTAAGACACCATTTCGTTGCGGAGTGTTTGGAATAGTCAGTTGTCTACGTACACCCTTTTCTCTACACAACTCTTTGAACTGATCCAATAAATATTCGCGTCCTCTGTCTGTGTGAAGAGTTTTTAACTTTTTTGAACTTTGATTCGCAACCTTTGCTACATAGCATTTGAAACAATCGAAACCTTCGTAGCAATGAGCTATCAAATAGACATGACCAAACCGCGAGTAATCATCAATGAATGTAAGAAAATAAGAGGCATCATAACGTGCCTTAAGGCTCATTTTTCTGCAAATATCAGAGTGAATTACTTCTAGTGGTTGATTAGATCGGAAAGTCTTACCAAAAAGCTTCCTACAGGCTTTTCCTGCTAAACAAGGCTCACATATAAGTAGGTTAACTTTAGCGAGTGGGCCTAAAAGGCCTTCTCTAGCTAATCTAGTAATTACTATATTTTTGCAAAGAAATATTGCATTAATTATTATAATGCACATCCTTTAATTTGTTTTTAAATCCAATAAGAACATGTTATCCTTGTTTACACATCGAGATCGAAAGTTCGCTAAGCTCACAATCATCTCTGTAATACCCCGTAATTTTATTGATTTTTATAATGGAAATTAATTGGGATTAATTAAATTATATTTGGAAAATTAATCCAGTAAAATAAACATTAATTAGCGAGATAAGGGTTAATATTTATTTATATTGGATATTACTCAGTGAATGAGTAATAATAATGATAAGAAAATATTATGATTGTCGTGAGTGAGAAATATGACAGTTACGATAAATTTAGTCGGGACACGCGTGTCAGTCGTGTCGGGACTTCATTTGGGAAATAAAATGTAATTTCACTTTTGACATTTCATATGGTCATTTCGAGTGCGCCAGTGTGTCCAGAAGGGTCGAAATAATTAGAAAAATCTACCCGGGGATTTAGTTTGGGTCCCGGAGCACTTTTAGGCCAAAATGGCGCCTCGGAGGGGTATTTTGTTCTTTTGAAATTTTGGGGCAAATAAACCTACGAAAATTAGAGAGTTATATCTGCTATCACGTAAAGGGAACTAGGGTATCAGTTACCAAACCATAGGGAGAGTCACAGGAGGGAGAAGGAAAGGTGTTCCTAGGGTTCCAAGGCCAAAAATCACATTCTTGCACCACCACCACCACCATCACCGAATTGTAGATCGGGAGGAAGAGAACACGAATCTCACCATCAATTCTGCAGAAATCAGACTTCCGAATTAAGGCAAGTGTTTATCTTGTTGATTTATGATTTGATATACCATCCATGTTAGAATAGGATGATTACTTTATGGACTTCATGAAATTTGGACTTAAATTGAATATATAAATCATGTTCTTGGGTAGGAATGGTGATAGACTTGATCCCTTATACATGTAGGGTGGATTTGATGAGAAATATCACGAATTTGTGAAGATATCTGGAATTATATTGAAGTTCTTGAACAAAAATGATAATCTAGGGTTTTTAGAGAAATCTTGATTTAATCCAATTTAAAGGTGTTCTTTAAAGATTTAATGATTGTTTTACGTTAAAAATCGTTGATACATGTTACTATAATGTTAGAAACCTTTGGTTGGGAGTTTGGGGTAGTGTAATGTTGGTTTGGAGGTTTAACAATGATTAAAACCCGTAGCAATGAAGAAGAAGAAGTCCCAGGTACAGCGAACCAGTTCGCCTGTCACCCCAAACCGGTTTGCCTGTACACCCGAACCGGTTCGCGTGTTTCCGCAAACCGGTTCGGGGGACCTGACACTTCTGGGTCTCGATTTAATAAATTTTTGGGTAGGTTTGAGTTGGGATTTCTTTCCGATTGAAGAGAGAACTATGGAAAACAAAGCGTGTGACATATTTAATATTTAATCTCCCAAAAATTTATGATGGGTATTGGAGAATACGAGTGAACCACGAGGCTTAGTTTGACATTAAATGATCTCTCGTAAATTAGAATGGGTCACGGGAAGTGTGAGTGAATATACGACCGCACCAATAATAGAAGAATATTTTAATTACTGGAATAATCCAAAATGGAGTGGTTAGGACTCTTCGAGTAGCGGGGAAAATGCTCAGGAAGAACACGATGAATAATTAAATGGTGAATTGAAAATACGCAGGACATTCGGGTGTTTTATGCTATAGGTTGTGTGAATGCCTTTTGTGTATTCGAGTGTTATATATATATATATATATATACATAGAATGTGTGAATGCCTATTGTGTATACCCTTATGTGTAAACATACTTGGCTACCTTGCTATCGCGGGAGGTTTTCGCACCGTGGACAATCTTATCCTGATGAGCCCATTGTGGGGTATTTTGACTTGTACCCAAGAACAACGAACCTAGGTACGTGCTATCTGAGTGCATGATAGTTTCGACGGTCAATTGGGCACGTTTGGTGTGTGCGTAACCCATAGACTTGGAACTATGTTCGCCTCCAATGTGTGATTTGGTTTATGGTTCGAGGGTGATATCCGAACCGATGTCCATATTTAGTTCCATATTTAGTACGTGATGTACCAGGATTTGATAGCAAAGTATGCTTGCATCGCAGGTCTCTACCTAGGGATGTCGTATACATATATATTACAATAGTGATGTAAATATATATATTCACGTGATTGATTCTACTACGGGTGTATTAGTAGATAAGATAAATAGTAATAATTAAATTACTCTAAGTGTGTGAGAAGTTATTCATAAACTGGTGACTCCTAATAAATAAAAGAATTGTAAATGTTGTTTAGTATTGTAAGGGCAATACGGGTGGGCACTATATATTATTAGACGTGAAGAGATGTGAGTCAGACTAGTTAGGCAGGTAGCATAACTATGTGGGTTAGAGTAATACGTTAGGCGTGCACAATAGCTGAGAGCTGAGGATCTCAAGTGAGAGCATGCGGTACTAACATGTATATAATATCTCATCTTGATGAATTTTAAACACTTGCTAAGCTTTTTCAAACTGTTTTACTTGGGCTCTGACCCGTTTCAAATCCATTTTTATAAAAATAATTTTAAGTGCCCAGCCACAGGGACGCCAGGCATAGAAGTTCCTACATTGACGTGTTGCAACTGTCGTGGAAGTTGCAAGAACTTGCTATTAGGCGCCTCCACATTTATTCAGTTTCTTATTTATCTTTATCTATCTCAGTCGGGCATGTCGCCCATTCCTAGTTGGATAGTATTTACAGAGACATTGTATTTCCAGTTACTTTCAGTATTTGATTTAGACTTTACTTATGTACGACTGTATTGGGATTTTATCTGGAGTGTTATTCCAGACTCATTTATTTATTTATGTCATTATCTCATTATTCATTAGTATATACATGGAAATGGTGAATGAAATTATATTTCGTTTATATTTACTGCATGATAATAATAAGAATTTAAAATAATTGACACCGGATTATTAGAGTATTAGTAATTAATTGGATTCCGACAGTGATGCTAAAAATGAAACCATTAATGATTCCTGTTTAATTTAATAATGGACTGATCACCCAGGATTAGAATAGGCGGGGTGTCACAATCTCCCAATAATGTAAATTTGGAATACATTTTCTTGTTGATTTCTTTAAACAAATTCTTTAGTGGTGAGAATAAATCTAACTAATCGCATCTGATATGCCCAAGTATAACCTCGGCCCAGAGATACCTAGCTCGGCCAAGATGATGGCCCAGACATGGATCGACCCTGAGGGGCAGGGGCCCACGATATCATCCCTCGGCCAGACATACCTCGGCTCTGGCCGACACTACCATCTACACAGCCAAGGGGGGGCACTGCGCGCATCACAGGCATCCTCAAGCACCTGGGAATAGCAACCTCAGCTGATAGCAGACCGAGGTGACAAGGAGCCCTAATCACCTTCAAGACAAATAGTCTCACCTCGGCCGTGACCTGAAGTATTAATAATCACCAACATGGGACTATCCCTACCTCGGCTGGGGCCGACCCAGCATAATGTCTCGGCTGAGATCAGGCCGAGGTTCTTCATGACATTATTCGGATTGAACGGACATCAAGCTTTTACAGCTCGGCCTCTCCCAGGCCGAGGTCATTCACCAACAAGACTGCCGAGCATCTGTTGACATTTGGATAAGGACACCTGGGCACAAATCAGTTGTAACAAGATTATTCTCCACATGGGGGAGAATATTTCATCATCATTGCTTACATGTGACAGTGACAGGTGGCATTCCCACATTGGTGAGGATACCACACACATGCTCATTGCATGCATGGGGGGTACAGTGCGCCCCCTAGGCACTATATATAGGGATCATCCCCTACCTTGCAAAAGGATCCATTTATTAAAACCCTAGCTAAAGCCCTGTCTAAATATACAGTAGAGAGAGAGAGCTTGAGTGAATTGTACCCATGGCCATTAGTGCCTTTCATCAGTGATATTACTCACACACTCACAGTGGACGTAGGCCAGATTGGCTGAACCACTCATATTCCGGTATTGATTCCTCATATCCTCACCTCCTTCTCTTCTCTTTATATGGCTGTGCCACCATTGTTACTAATATATTGAGCTTGCAAACACCTCACCTGGTGGTGCTGATTCATAGCATCATCAGCATCCACAACAAAAAGTCTCGTAGCACGAGTTTTTGCAAAAAAAAACTATTGATATTATAATTTATTAAGTTGATCCAATGAATATATATGTAAAAGTAATAAATAACACCCCCGTTATATGTGTAACCCTAAAATTGGTACTATGAGGATTGTCACCTTTACATTTATATTAAAATATTAAAGCACCCTACGACCACAGTATGACCTAAAATATTAAAATATTAAAATGCTAATATCTTCATTTCATATTACATTTATGTATTTTTCATATTTTTTGGGCATCAAATATGACCTAAAAATAATATAAATACACCAAACGTAGGTACATAATTACAAATTATGTAAATTGCTCAACAATGTTACGTCATATTTATCACACAAAGTATAAAAAAATAGTGTAATTTTAGCAATTTTCCGAGTTAGTAAAAAAAGTCAAAAAAAATCACAATGAAGGAGATAAATAATTGCACAAATTATTTATGATGATGAACAGTACCCTAACATATATTTTGTGTTTCTGAATTTAAAAATTAAGAAAAAAATTCAACTTTCAAAAACAAAATTAAAATGGGTATCTTATTGAAATTTTACAAAAAATGTTTACCAATGGTGAGAACACAAGCATAAGTGTATAAGGGCGATCAAACAACTACACAAGCTCTGATACCATGTAAAATTTATGTATGCGTATCGGATCGCATATAATGGGTTTAGGAAGTAACTTAATGTGGAAGAATGCCCAAGAACGTAACGAGTTGTTGATACACCTATCTACGCGTACTACTCCTTCTCGTGCTTCCAATCTCAACGAGGACAACGGATTGGCTACTAGAGCTGCCCCAAATATCCACGTCACGAGACCTAGGGTTCTAGGTAATAACCCTAGAGAGAGAGAGAGAGAGAAACGTCGAAGGAGAAGGGAAGGAAAGAGGCTTGAGATTGATTGCATTTTAGCCACAAAGGCACATATTTATACTAATGTTATCACCTTAAAACAATGTTACCTAATTCGATCCCCCCCCCCCCCCCCCCCCCCCCGCGAACCAAAACGCACGACCCCAAATGAAGTGCGTTCGCGATCCCATTTGCTGAATATGGAGACCCCAGTTTCAGAGGGAAAAGATTGGTTTGCACCAAAATAAATACGAAAAAAAGGAACATATAAAATAGATGAATCGTACAACAGAACACTCGTTTCGTCCGCCGACAACGGGTTTCATCACCATAAATGAACAACCACGCACTTCGTTGTCTTCCATTTATGTTGGCTTCGATGTCAAAGTTGAGGGAAGAAATGTTTGATATTTAAAGTTGGTCTATTAAGTTAACAGAGACATAGAAGGAATTGAGTTTTGACTGTCGAGTTCTTGATGGTTTCAAGGATGAATAGTTATCTCAAAATGGGTAATATGTACAGGCTTTAAATAAAGAGAGAACCATGGCATGTTCAAATCAGCACTATTACATTTTTATTACTTTACCCTAGTAACATATACTGTAAAGTAATCTGATATAAGGATAAATTGGAACTTGATATAAAAACAAAAAAAAGTACATTTTGAGATGTGATCTGATTTATCATTTATCGTATATATAGTAGATTAATTAATTAATTAATTATATAGTATATATTTCTGCCCTCCTGAGTTTTATAACTAACATTAACAAAATACATATTATAACAAACTCTCTCAAGTGCCTGACTTCTAAAAAGACAGGTAATGCTTCGTTTTTTATTATCTTAAACTTTTAAATTTTATAAATCATGTTAGGTACTACTATATGTGATTTTTATATGGATGTTTATTGTTGTATCACACTCACCATATATATTTTATAGTACATATTATACATACATGGCCAGCTGTGAACCAAATCGAAATTCAAAACGAATTATGATCCAGAATAGCATTCCAGCTAAGTATACCCTACCATACCGCATACCGGCTAGGGTACCATACCCTGTACCCTTACTCGTACCACCTACCAATGCGCTCCGCAATCCTAGTAACATTGCCCTAAACCTAATTAGGGTTAGCCTGTCTGAAATCTCTAACCGGGTCAGATTATTAATAAATTCCGAAGGTCAAATATCAGGGAAAGCATCATTCCCCATACTACATTTTTCAAAATTAGATAGAAAGTTTATATCTAATTCAAAAACAAAAGAAAATGCACAAAATATGTATCAGGAAGGAAGACGAGTAGAACACTCCAAAATTATACACAAAAAACAGTACAGAAAATCCAGAAAAGAGGCAAAGAGCTAAATGAAACAAAAAGGTATTACCAAATTATCTCTTCTAATTATTAGCTGATGTACTTAAACGGCAGCAAGGATTAAAACAGAGTCCTCATTTATTTTATTTTACTTTTTTGTGGCTGTGTGTGTGTGTGTGTGAGAGAGAGAGAGATGTATTTGAAGTAAAGTTTCTGGGAGAGAGAAACGATAATCACCCCGCACAAAACTCATCTTGTTTTCAACCATATAAGACAATTTTTCATTCAAGGGCCTAGAGTTAGGCCTGTCCCCAATTGAGCCGAGCAAGCCTGAAGCCCGCTTGCTCGGCCCACTAAATTTGGTCCGAGCTTTAATTGAGTTTGAGCCGGGCTGAGTTTGAGCCAAAGTATTATGCCCGAATTCAATTTGAGCCGAGCTCGAGCTATGCACTGTCAAGCCCGAAGTAGGCTCGGTCCGAAATAATACATACATACATACATACATACATACATATATATATATATATATATATATATATATATATATATATTGGGTTGCCATTTGCAAACAAATTGTTGGGCTGGGTATTTTTACAATTTGCATTAGGCTTGGGGGCGGTTTGATTAATAACAAAACCCATAACACATTTACTTAGGGTTTGTTGTTCTCTTCTCCCATTTTCATTTTGTACGCACACACATCTCCAAGACTGGCACGAGGCCAAACCAAACGTAAACCAACCTTCTCTTCTTCTCCTCCTCTAATCCAACACGAAATCATCCATGGACAAACCTCCTTCGCCTTCACCTCCAACCTTTGGCACACACGGCACTTAACAGCTACGAACAACCTCCAGCTCAACTCCAAAATCAAAAACATAAATCGAACCCGAGTTTTCAGTTCACTTCCAAAATCAACTTCGAATTGGTGGTTTTTTAGTCTCTTCCTCTTTTACAGCTTCATTTATGTTTTTTTTTCAGTTTTTGATTTATTCTATTTTTTGTTTAATTATTACTCGCATATTTGAGGAATTTATTTTGATTTTCATCTCTCTTTTCTCTTGCAATTTGTTAGAAGATGAACCAAAGGTAAATTAATACAACTAACTTTATGGTTTATTAGTAATTATGGGGTACATTAGTATGCCATTTTAATTTGTATATTGTGTTTTTTTTATTGACATAATGCATAACATTTCAAATTTTGGGCATGCTCATATTGAGCCCGAAGCCCGTTATACTTTATGAGCTGAGCTTGAGCCCAGATCTCTCAAGCTCATACGGGCCGAGCTTGAGCATGAGCCGAGTAAATCTAAATAGGTCTAAGCCTGGACAACCCCAAGCTCGACTCATTGAGCTCGATTGACAAGCCTACCTAGAATCTTGAATACACATGGAATTTAATATAATAGAACGATGATAATTATTCCACCAACCATTCCTAATAAAAGATAAATACTAAAAGAATCCTTAATAGTTCTCTACCTCCATCAAGGCTTGTAAATTGAGTGTTCGAGGCCCGAAGTCCGCCCGTTCGGCCCGCTATTTTTGAGCCGAGCCGAGCAGAGCAGAGCCTGAGCCAAAATTTCAAGCCCGAATGAATTTCGGGCCGAGCTTGAGCCAAACTTTGCCAAGCCTGAATTGGGCCCGAAGCCCGAACTTCATATTTATAAATAAATAAATAAATAATTTATATAATATAACATATTTATGTTAATACTGTTTAATTAGGTTTCGTTCTTTTATTTCATTTACTACTTTAAAAAATAATAATTTGTCATAATACATTAGATTACATGTGATTTTCAATTTTGTGATTTTATTGTTAATCTCATTATGGGTATTTGATTTAATAATTGCTCAAGTCACAATAGGCCTTTGTGTAGTGATCAAATTTTGCTAAATGTATGAAATTTAATAGGCATTTGTAGGTTTTCACTCTTATTTCCCTTGTTTTAATTTAATACATTTCATAATTATATATTTTATTTCATGAAATATCAATTAGATTTTAATGTGTAATTTTGTCCATAATGGAAATACAAGAAAAAAAAATTAATTCAAACTTTTTTAACAAAAAAATTGAAATCGGGCCCGAAGCCCATAATATTTATGAGCCAAGTTCGGGCCTAGGTAGGAAAAAATAATTCGGGCCGAGCTCGGGCTTGAGCATGGGTAAGTGAGTTCGAGTCGAGCCTGACCAACCCCAAGCCCGGCTCACCCAGCCCGATTTACAGCCCTACCTCCATCTCATCTCTACCCTTGTCCTTTATCTTCAAAATAACCGTCCCCTCACTTCAGGAATTACCCCCCACCTCTCGAGAAACTAGACCTCGAGCTTAAAGGGGCACACCATTTGTCTTGACAGGAACACAAAGAAGATCTCTCAGGTAAGTACTTCACATTTTGCTTCTTCAACCTCCACTCTATAGGTTATTAACACCGCCCGCTTCTTTCGTTTTCGTTTAGGACAATCCAAAGTTGTACGCCCAAATCACCGAAGTCATCACGTCGTGGCGTATCCTCCGCCTCCTTGGTTAGCTCCCTCTATTCAAAAGTACTCTTCCACCTTCCTAGCATATTCAACCGCCTTCTCAAGTTGCTATTTTCCGTAAGTACAACTCGGACTTGATGCAGAATTGCAACTGATTGATGTACCGACTAAATTTGTTGCTCCTCGGACTCATTTAAGTTGGCCCTAGTGTAAAAGAAATTGAATTGTTTATTGTAATCAGTAACAGCAGACAGGTTTTCCCGAAGGGATTGCATCAAAGTGAATAAGTCCCTTCCATAGACTTACAAAACAAAAGTGGTGTGAAGGTACTTCATTTTGCCCACGCCTAGCAATGGGTTTCCGTCGGTTCTCAACAGGTTGACACAAACAATTTCACCACACTTTCGCATACCTGGTTACTTTTGTAGCCACGAGATGAACAAACTTTAACACCCAAAATTTCTCTATATTCAAGCATCTTCTCGATGGGGTCTAACCAACCAACAAAGGCGTCTAAGCTCATCTTCCCCTCAATTAAGCATGTCCAACAGAATGTCCCCATGCATATTTCTTTCTAAAATCTACAAAAGCCGCAAAATGTCACTTCGATATCTATGGGGTGCAAAAGGGGGGCTCGTCGGACCCAACGTCGGATTCCACCACCACAGGCAGCCACGAGTGATGGCTCTGGATATGATATCCGGTTGGCCTAGGTGGGTGTGGTGGAGGTCTAGGCTCTTCTCTCTCCGAGACGATTTGGACATGCATACGCCATAGGAGTCGGCTCCCCACATCGATAACGTAACTAGGCTTCCATTTATATTCCGTGTGTGGTAGTTGTTGCATCCACCCCATACCTCCATAGAGAGTCGTTTGGCATTTCCATGGACCAAGTGACGTGTATCAAACTAACATGGCATGAGGCTTTCAATCTCATCTCTAGCAAAATTCCTGAACTTGAGGGATGGGTGAAGCTTGGTTGTTGCACCCGATCTTTTAGTGTGGTGTCCCACGTTTTTCCAATCACCTTAGGCTGATTTCATGGACCATTAATTAAACAGAGGATGTCGAATGGGTTGATGGGTTAGCCCTTTAGCTTTCCGTGGGTGTGGTGTCAAAGACATTGATCATGGGTGGAGAAAGTGTCGTTCCGCACCCATGGGAGGCTTACCCGGGCTTGGTGGATCGTCGCCTCATGGCGAGAGTGGGAACAGGGAGAGGAGGGGAAGATATGCATTGTGGACTGTCCGATTGACCATGGGACGGGCTGCGTAAGGCGGGTGGCACAGCCAGTGGGCTAATCAACATGGGTTGGTGGTGGAGAGAGGCCTCGGTGGTACGGGTTTTCTGTCGGAGCGTGTGCTGATACACTTGCTCTGAATTGCAAAGTGTGTAGATAAAAGAACTGAAGTCTGGGATGTAGAGTATATTGATAGTAAATTAGTGAGGATTACAATGGAGATGGGACTTATTTATAATCACTTAAGTCCTACATAAACATGGAAATTAAAATAATAAAAGGAAGATAATTATTCTACCAACCACCTATCCTAATAAAAGGTAAATACCAAAAATAAATCTTAATATTTCTCTACCACCATCTCATCTCTACCCGTATTCTTAGTCCTCAATATAACTGGCCCCTCCGTTCAGGAATTACTGCCCACGTCAGAATATTGTTAGTAAATCAACAAACAAAGTGACCAAATTGACCTACCTGAATGGGAACTTCCACTTTCTTAATAAAATTATTGAGGCGGCCAATTTTTGAGTCCACAGCAACCTGCCTCTTATTCTTCCAGCGTTCAATGTTAGATTCATTGGTGAAAATTACCTGTTAATAACAATGAAGGAAATTATTAGGAAAAAGAAAATAGGAAAAATAGCAAATTTAACCCGGAGGTTTGGGGTCAATTTAATATCCATGCCAATTCTTTCAAAGTTGCAAAACCCTTAGTACATTTAGTGATCATATCCTAACCCTCAGTTAGTCTACCGTTTGGAAACTTAACGGAATTACTAAATGGACATCCTATGTGGCAAACTCTTGACATGTATTAGTTTGACCAATAATAAATTGACATGTGGCCAAAATAATTGACACGAAAAATGGGGCTAATCAAACACTGCCTTATTATATAATTAAACTAAACCCAAATCAAAAAACCCATTGTGGGTTCTTTTTTGCGTGCTGAGACCAACGACCACAAGGGAGGGGGAAACGGCCATGGACGATGTGTTGGCCGGCAACCATGGCATTTTTTGTTGGCGGTGGAAATGGTCTCTCACTCCTCTCGATTTATCTCTGTGAAACCCCCTCTCTAGAAATTGGCTCCAAAATCGTTCTCTCTCAATGAAATTGATAAACCTGAGGTCGATTTCTTAGCTTGGAGATGGTAACAATTTTGCGATTTAGTGTTTGGTGGTGGTGTTGGCTTGCGGTTTTTAAGGGATGAAGTTTGTGGTGTCGGGTTGTGGCTCGGCAGTGGTGGTGTTTGGGTTTGGTTGGCTTGGAACTGGGTTACTAGACTAGAGATGTTTGGTTGCGGTTTTGGAGGATCGATTGCGTGTTGGTGGTGGAGAGGTGAAGATTTTGTGTTTGTGTGGGTTGTTTTCTTGTTGGTAGTATTATGATTGTGGTGTCTGGGTGCTAGCGTTGGTTTGGTGATGTGATAGTGGAGGGTGGCGGTTTGGAGTGTGGTGGCGATGGACCGATGGGGGAGGGTTTCCTCCGTCATGTTCATTTTTTTTTTTTTTTTCCTTTTTTTTTATTTTTTTATTTTTATTGTTTAAGATATATTTTGCAATTATTTTGTATTTTCTTCTTGGATTTTTTACATAATGTATTTATATTTATTAAGCCATGTGTCACTTTATAATTCGATGACTTAATTTTTCCACATATGATATCCAGTCAAACTCCGTCTGTGTCGTGCTTAACTTCTTTTTTTTTTTTACAATGCCGGTCCCAAGCCCGGATAAAGGAGGAGGGTTGCGTTAGGCAGCTGACAACCAGCGTGAAACTTTGTCAAATCCTTATGAACATGAATCCTATGACATCCAGACACTAATTCCGTCAAATTGCCTAACGGAAATTTGACGGAGTGTCAACATTTTTAAAAATTAAGTCGTTGGGGTCAGTTTTGAACTTTTGAAAGAATTGGCCTGGACAAACTGACATCAAACAAGCTGTCATCAACATATTTGTCCTTTTTTCCCAAACTATGCAAAAAACTCAGTGAGTTTCGAAGAGGAAAAAGAAGCAAACCAGCTTGTAGCCATCATCGTACAAACTTTTCAGCTTCTCTGGTATTGATGGATACATAAGGGACCAAGCATCCTCACCTACTCTGGAATTAAACAAGTATAATTACATTGTCAGTCAATTTCTTCAAATCACTCTTCCCTCATACGATCTCATTGAAGATCCTCGTGTTCAAAACGCTGGAATAAATTTACTTCAGAACAGAGACTTCATCATGTGCCGCGAGAGAATGATAGTACAAGCAAGGAAAATAGGTAAATACTAGGATTACAACATATTAACTACATGAATTAAAGCCAGAAATCATAATATTAAAATGCAAAGTAAAAAATACATAAAATCAGAAACGATGTTATATTGAAAACAACACCTCTCTGTAATTGACCTACCTTTCTTTTTATAAATTATTCATTCAATCAAATTATTATTAGTAATATAAAATTGAAAAAAATCCATCTAATGTAGAGTCGCTAGGTTTCTTGAAAATCTCAACTATTAACTATTTCTTCTGCGAGTAACCAATCTTACTGGAAATAAGTAAACAGCATTCAGAATATCTTTATAAGTCACTTTAACTTTTAAGTATCAAGTTGGCATCATGTAAGGCAATCATCAGAGTATTAATTAACACTGAGAAAACCTATATATCGCATTTTTGTTAGTATTTCTCCTTCCTTAAATAGATATGATCATCAATAATTCCCTCAAATACTGAAATATGCAAACCTCTTTACAGATGTTTTTGCAAGGCATCCATCAAAATCAAATGCTGCAATTTTGCTTGAATCATGAAGACCATCGTCCTGCAAGAAGTGAAACTTATAAACAACATTGACAACACAAAGATGCCATGTCACAATTGAACATTCACATCTGCATTAGACAGATGAGTTCTTATCAATAAAGCAAATCGAGAGCTCAAATGCAAAAAGTTAGTATTTTCGAATGCAAAAAGTTAGTATTTCTACTAGTAGTAGGCAGAAGTAACATCTCACCCGTTCAAGAAAGATGATTGTCCGAAAAGCCTTCCATTTGGGTAACAGTGTTGCATTCTGAATCAAATAAAGAAATAAAACAAAAGGAGAAAGAAAAAGCGAAAAATATAAAAGAATAGAAAGGTTTTTGCTCCTAAGAAGACACACCAACAGATAGTAAATCAAAAAACAATAAGGATAATGATACCTTATAATTATCCTTGATAGCAGAAATCGAAAAGTTCAAGTCCAGCTCAGCTATCTCGTGAGGTGCAGACAACTAAAAGACATTGAACGGAAAATGGGGTGAGTGTGTGTGGGTGGGTGGTGGGGTGGGGAGAGTTCAACTTGCAGTGAAAAGAGATGTTAAGATTACTACAAGTAATGTAACATTCAGCACATTATATAAACAATGAAAATCTACCAAAAAGCTAGAATATTAAAAGTCTTTATCCAAAAGGAGTGGTGGCATGAACTTAAGATCAATGATGGTTATGCTCAACTTCTCCGGACATGAACATAATAGCACCATGAATAAATATATCAGAGTTAATACATTCACCCAACATTCAATATTTATATACATGTATATGCAACTATGCACACACATATATACGTATACACAAACAGACATGTAGTTGCATACACAGGCTAAGATGCATGAAACAACATCTTATGGCTTATCATCAAATTATCATATGCGGTAATAGTGATCAATAAAGGGGGGGAACACATAAGCCCAGCTGAACAAAATTCAAAACTTTCCAAATAATTTCAAGGACACTGAGCTGCCATGAAAGCAAACAAATCCAGCCACATGATTTATAAGTTAGGTTAATGTTTTTGGTCAAGTTGGATTGGCTTTCGCAATAAGCCCCGCTGTGGGATATTTCACCATATGCTTTTTAAGACGTCTACTGTTTTGGCAAAACTACTTTTGCAATAGAGCTACTAATGTAGAATGGAAGGAATGGAGAGATAAAAGAGGGAGAATGAATGAGAAGTAGAAGAAAATAGATAGAGAGAGAAGAAAAGAAGCGATGAAACGGAGAATGAGGGGAGAAATATGTAATCAATTATTTTATTAAAGGCTGAGAATCACATTGCCTTAGTCTATATCATATAGGCAAATGCAAAACCTAATATAGAAACTTAATTGAATCCCGCTACATTATAAAATCTCAAAGATGGCAATTACATGTTTAAAATCCTTAAATTAAACTAACTAAAATACAGAAATTATAACTTAATGATAATAATAACATAAGCATTAATCTTCAATTGACACCCTATCCAATCCATTTTCACTCCACAGCTGTTAGCTACAAATTAGATAGACTCCAACAGATACTTTTAAACTTTGAGCAAGAAATAACACTAGCAAATCAATACGAAACATACTAAAAGGCAGACTTCATAGACCAGCTTTTGGCAACCATAGATAATGAATTGGGAATTTGAAACTGTTAAAAATGATTAGCTATGTGCTAGCCAACAAGGGGCAATCAATCTTGCAATTTCAGTATTCTTCCATCAGAAGGGGAACACAACCCCTTGGCTGTTAATGTTAGTAGAGGAGTTTTTATATAAATGACGAGGGTTGTTCTTAATTTTAACTCAGCAGACAGCTTGTCTGCCATTTTTTGCAACCTTTCTAGCATTCAATTAAAGGTTTTGTTTCTTGTCTTATAATAATTATTATACAAATATAAAAAATAAATATTATCAACCTGGATATTTATTATGAAGTAATTCTAAAGTCAGTCCAAGAAAATGGGCTTACAACGAGCATGGAAGATGTTCCCATAAGTTTTAGGATAAGCTTCAATTGAAACGAATGTTTGAAAATATATACATGGGTCAATGTAGAACTTTAGAGATCTGAGCGAGGATATCGCTTAATAACTTGACTTTATGACGCTTATGAAGTTCTGTTCATGAATTGTATGTGTGTCCCTCTAGTATATAGAAGTATTCGCATCAACATATCAACAAGAGTCTTTAAAATCCCCATAGAGACGAGCAATGCTAAAAGTCAACTCTTAACATGAATCTTAAGCACCATCTACCTTTGTTTTCTTTAAACTCTTCTCCTCCAGCTCATTGTTGGCATCTTCATTTAATTTATTAACCTGTTGATTAGCAATGTAAATATGATAATTTATTGCTAAGTGGATCTGTGATAACCAGAAGCTCAGGAAAATCACCCTATTGACCTTGGTAGTGCGCTCTTTGCTTCCTTCCCCATCTGCTACCTGCAAATTTACAGATATTATCTTTATATATATATGCATACAAATTAGAAGAAATGTGAGAACATATGCATGTATGATCATCATTAGGTGACAACAATTAGAAGTATATATATATAAGAGAAAATAGTGACATGGGCCATTACATATGAAATTAGGGGCAAACACTCCCAACTTCTAATGACGATCGTACAAATAATGACATAAGCCATTACATCCCTAGAAGGTTCTATACTCGAAAGAAAAAAACAATTTACACCTTTTGGTGAGATTGATCATCTTTGTCCACCAATTTCTTCAAAATTTCCTGATCGCCACTCTACAAAATCAATCCAAAACGATTAAATGAAGTGTATAAAAGTTGAATTTGGAATCCAACCCAAACATACCTTGAGCGAAGAGAACCCCGTAACTGCCTCGGGCGTAGAAATAGAGGCTGAATGTAAGGGAAAGCAGTCCAAGTGATGCCACTTTGGCATATCAAACCCTCTCGGGTCTCTAGTAACTAAACCCATCCTCAGAGTATCCGCGGCAATAGTGTTTGAGCATTTCTTGCACGAGGACCGACTCGACTTTGCGTACTCCACAACGACCTTAGGAGAATCTGACATTGAAGTAATGAATAGTTGGAACCTGGGATTTTGGGAGGTGAGGAACAGGCGTGAAATGCTAGGTTTACGTTTATGGGGTAGTAGTACGCATGTCAAGAAGATGGTTTGCATAAATAAACCGTGCTCCTTCCTTAGGGCTTTTAGTTTTTACGGGGTGATACAAGCTCAATCGAAGTACGTGCGAGGGATACTATTTTCCCGCCATTTCTGTGTTGCAGAGCTGCGTAAGTATTGTAGCTGCGTTTTCTTGGTAATGTTACCGGGTACGAACATATGGGGTGTTGCCAAAGCCAAAAGAAAATGGACTTATGCTCCATTTATTTTTGGGTAATATATTAAGGAACATGTATCAAATAGATGTTTGAATTTTTTTTAATATACATATAGTTTAAATTTTTTTATTTTGCACTAAAAAAAATTTTATCATGTTAAAAAAACTTTACCATATCATTAGCGCGGATCTTTAAAGATAAGAGAATAAGGGACTTTTTGGTACAAAATAAAAGGATTGGACTAAATGAATATTAAAAATGTTTGAAGGACTTTTTGGTATTTGATCTATATATTAAACCCCCTTATTGGGGGTGAGAAGCTTTTAACATAACTGTTGATGTAAAAAATTAGATTATCTCTAATTATTCAATCACAGATAAAAATAAATAAGACAAAAGAATTTTAAAATGGTTCAGCCTTGAAAGAATGCCTACGTCCACTATTTTTGTTATTGCTGACTGTTTGGCCTTGAGGTGTACATGTGAAAGAATAATATATAGATGTCCAGTAGGCGTGTACATCTGTGCGATAATAATTGTGCATTTAATGTGTAATCATCCTCTTGATTATCCGGATATGAATGCTCTATACGAGATGCAGCTCGGACCGCCCTAGCTGCTCAGACCGCCCAAGTAGCTCGGTATACATGAGTTGCTCCGAGCGCCTGAGTTGGTCGGGGAGGTTGAGTTCCTCGGAGTCAAGGTGTTGTTCAAAAAATATTTGCGGGTGCCATGTAGATTGACACGTGTCTCCTCATAATTAGTCCACGTCAGCATACTAAATTTGGTATCAACAGAAGCCCCCGATGTTTCGTAGTTTGATGTTGAAGAGAAATACAAAACATTCTGCTGCTTAGATTTTCGGTTTGTATGGTTTTTAGGAAGGCATTCGTTGTATGTAGCTTCTTTTTAAATGCTCAGTATCAGACCTCTTTATATTTTGGATTTCCATAACTGCTTCGTTTTTTGTGCCCCTTTTCTTCTTTTTAGCCGCCGGATACGCAATCGTCCATCCTGGTAATCATTGTTTTTCTCTATTCCTAAAGTAAAGTATTTAAACGTCTCAGAAAATTCGATCGTCTTCTACTTTTTCAAATCTGCATCTTAAAACTTCTTTCCTTCTTCTCTATCTTGTGCGTTTATTTCCTCCATTGTTCGTTGTCAACTGATTCACCATTTTCCTGTAAGATCTTATTCCTTCTCTTTTATTTTTTTGTTCATCATGGTTTACCTTGTTGAGTCGCTTGATAAATTTCGCTCTGATTTTTCTATTCCTTCATGGGTCGTTTTGGAAGAACTTTCTGAACCTTCTGACTATTTTCATTTGACTGAGGGACATTGGTTCCCCAGTCTCTTTGTGGCCGAATGTGGCTTTTTTTTTCCTCAAAACCCCTTATGTTTGGAGTTCTGTCAATATTTTGACGTTGTACCTGCAAAAATAGCTCCCAATACCTGGAGAATAGTTAATGGAGTCCATAGGTTAAATCAGATTCATGGAACCCATTTAGGAATTCCAAAAATTATGTTTTGCTATAGATGGGTTGTCAGCGATAGTACTTTTTATTTAAAAACTAGATTTTTAAATAGCGTTTTAGTTGTCAATCTCCCAGATGCCAACAGGGACTACTTCGAGGGGGGGCTTGTTATGAAAAATTGGCAACATGCTCCATTAAATGGAAATGATGTATATCTGGGTCCTAGATGCCCTCCCTATGGCAATGGGATAGGTTATTTTTATTTTATTTTATTTTTGAAATTATGTTTTCTTTGTGCTTGATAAAATGCGTTATTGACATTTTAATTTTTTTTTATTTGCAGTTGATAGCAAAAGAAAATCCCCTAAAGAAACTGATGTCAATTTGAGGCACTTGAAACTTATATGGAGTTTGCACCAAACTGTTGCTGACGAACACATTAGATCAGCTTCTTATTTGTTGCAGTACAAGAGCTACACTTCATCTTTTACTGCTCGTCCAGTGGTAGGTGACATTGACCCAGTACCAGCTTCTGAAGGTTCCTCCCCTGAATCAAATATTCCCTTTAGCATCGGAATGAAGAAGAGAAGAGCTCCTGCCTTCTTTGATAAGTCTGCCTCTACTGCTGGAGAGGCAAAGAGAAATAAGCCAAATGTCCCAGAAGAAGGGACGAGAAATATTGGTGCATCCCCTCCTGCTGCTGCTAAGGAGATTGTTGAGAAGCCCCCTGTGGCTCCGAGCAAGGTTGTAGTTGTTTCTCCTCCAAGCGAGGTTATCGTTATATCACCGACCAAGACAGCATTCTTGGTTGAGAATGTTCCTGCTCCTACGAGGAGGTTAAAGAAAAGCTCTCAAGAGAGACCAGTTGAAGCAATCTCTCAGTCTTTAAATGTTGAAAGTGGTATTCCCACCTTTATTCCTACGAACTTTGCTATGAGCTCGGTGAAGTCTTGGATTATTCCCGAGATCCAAGGTGTTGAGGACAATCTTTCTCGGGATAGGGTTACCACCTTGGCAGCTCAACATATTGCCTCAGTAAGTATTACTAATCTAAACTTTCATTTTTCAATGTTATGTCCATGCACTGACTTATAATTATTTTCTTTTTCGAGCTGGTAACCTGTTTCAACGCTATTCTGAAAAAGGATGAAGCTATTAAAGCTTAGAGCTCCTCGGGAGGTGTGGAGGAAGCTTTTGTAGGTCTGACTCAGTCCTTAAAGGACTCTCGTCAGAAATATGACGAAGACAAAGTTGCTTGGGAGAAGCAACTAAAGTCCATCGAGCAATAGAGAGAGAAAGCTATAGAGGCCTCTCAGGTGTTGGAGAGGAAAATGAAAGAATTTGAGAAGAAGAATAATGAGCTTGAGGAAAAGCTCAAAAATGCTGGAGAGCTTGAGACTAAGCTCAAAACTGCCGAAGAGGAACTTGGCAGACTCCATGAAGCTGATCGTCAGAGGCAGGAGCTATAAGGAAAGATGAAGGTTGTCGAGGAACTTTTTTCTGATAAGATTTCCTCGGAGAAGGCAAATAGAAAGCTTGTTGTTAAAAAGTCCTTTAGCGCTGGCTGGGACAAGGGTTGGAACAAAGGCCTAGCTGCCATGTCCTCTCAGATGGAATTTGCTAGCCTTAAATATTTCAGGGATGGATGGATTGCTGCTCTGCAGGAGTTAAAGGTCTCCGAGAGTTCTGAACTTTTTCAGCGCCATGTTCATGGCCCTCCTCCCTCTCCTGGAGAAAAATAAGAGGACGAAGCTGCCTCTGAAGAGTCTTCAATGATGATTGGGGATCAAGTCCCTACTGTTGAACTTCGTTACGAGCAGCCCCAACCAACTATTACTCCTACCGAGCAGCTACTCGTGTCCACCGAGCACCCAGCCTCTTCCTCGAAGTCTCCCGAGGAAGTTATAGGGAATAAAGAGAAGGTGTAGAGTAGTTTGGGTGTTTATTTTTGTCACTTTATCGGATGTAGCCTCAACTTTTGTATTTTTCTTTTATGATGAAATAAAAATTTGAGCTTTTGGTTGTTTATCTTGACTTCTTCCTCCTCTTGTTCTGTCTGTATTCTTATTAATTCTTTTGTTCTCTTTTCTTTACTAGTTTATGGCTAGAATGGAGCTATTGTCAGTCCACGATACTGAACTGATGAAAAAAATGCAATGACTACTTCAAGGCTGGCTATGCAGATCTGAATGAAGCTCAAATCATCGACATCCTCGGTCCAGATACTTCTGAGAGAGCAGTTGAGGCCTACCAATATCTAAAATGTTTGCTCAACCGTGCAGTTGCCAACAATGTGGCATATTATGAGATGATTGAAGATCTCCAAGGTAACACCGAGGAACTTCAACAACGATATAAGGAATCTTGTACCCTTTTGCACCAGGGGTATGAGAAAAAGTATCAGCAATTAAATGCTGACAAAGGATATGATAAGTTCATCGCTGCTTATGATAAGAAGGAGAGGACTTTGAAAACCGAGGTTGAAGAGCATAGGCAGATCGCGAAACTGCTGGAGCAGGAAAATAATAACTTGCGAGGAGAGATATCCCAACTGAAATCTGCAGCGTCTACCTCGGGAGCCCTGGTCCCTGTCAATGACGAAGGTTTCTCTTTCTTGGAGGTCGAAAATGCCAATTTGAGAGACGAATTGGAAACCTTAAAGAGGATTGGACCCTCTACCTCTGCTCGCGAACGAGCAAGAGCTGTTCGGGTTACTGTTGAAGAAGCTATAACGCAAGCAGCCTTGGAGAATCAAGCATTCCAGTTGATGGCGAAGAATCAAGCATTAGCTGAGATGTCCAAAAAGATTCTGAACCTCGACGAGCAACTCTCTACACAAAGCTCTGTCTTGGAGAATAAAGAATTTTTAGTGAAGAACCTCCACGAGCAACTGGAGAGGTTGACCTATTAGTTTCACAAACAGCCCAGAGAGTTTTGGATGGCTGGATGTAATGAAGCCCTTTATCACCTCGATGATCGGATCCAGAATTCAAATAACGAGGGTTACAAGCAAGGATGGCTGAATGCGCTGGGGGTGTTACAGTTGGAGCAGGGTCATTATCTCTGGGATTACTATAACCCTGGGTTGCTCGAGTTGCCTGTGCCACCTATTAAACTTGATATGAGCTGGATTCCTGCTCGGGCAATTCCTCAGTGTTTAATCTCCAAGTATCTCGACGACTATAGTCTTCATTCTAATTTCGAGATATTTCACCCGGAGCACCTGCTTGATCGGCCATCTGTGATGAATATCAGGATGCTTAGAGATTTGAACTTCCTAAATTCCCCTTATGCCTTAGACGATCCTCCTGCTGGGGCAGAACCTGTTTCAAAGGCCAAAGGGAAAAAGGCAATAGAATAGGATTTTTGATGTAATATGTAATATGTAATTTATTTTCTATGTAATTTGTTCTCATTTTAATGAAGAAACTTTTAGTTTTTCCTGCAATCTTGATTGTCATTACTTTATGAAACATCTATTTTATTTACTGAAGAATGTGTACGTATATCTGTAAAAAAGATAAAAATATTTTGTGTTATTTTACATTGCCGACCAACTAGAGTTGGTGAAAATTTATTATTGACTATCCTGAATTGGTGATAATTATCTGACGACCAACCAGAGTTGGTGATATTTTGTTTCCCGACCAACTTAGAGTTGGTGGTAATTTAAAATGTCACAAGTAAAGAAATTCTGTTTTATTTTTTTATTATAGTGACTTATCACTTTTTAATTATAAGCCATGAAACGACTTTCATCACATGATCCTGCTTCGTTTAACCAAATGTTCCCGACCAACTGTAGTTGGTGGATTTTCATTCCCGACCAACCGTAGTTGGTGGATTTTCATTCTCGACCAACCGTAGTTGATGGATTTTTATTCCCGACCAACCGTAGTTGGTGGATTTTTATTCCCGACCAACCGTAGTTGGTGGATTTTCATTCTCGACCGACCGTAGTTGATGGATTTTCATTCTCGACCGACCGTAGTTGGTGAATTTTTATTCCCGACCAACCGTAGTTGGTGGATTTTCATTCTCGACCGACCGTAGTTGATGGATTTTCATTCTCGACCGACCGTAGTTGGTGAATTTTTATTCCCGACCAACCGTAGTTGGTGGATTTTCATTCCCGATCAACCGTAGTTGGTGGATTTTTATTCCGGACCAACCGTAGTTGGTGGATTTTCATTCCCGACCAACCGTAGTTGATGGATTTTTATTCCCGACCAACCGTAGTTGGTGGATTTTCATTCCCGACCAACCGTAGTTGGTGGATTTTTATTCCCGACCAACCGTAGTTGATGGATTTTCATTATGGACTTGATGCGTAGTGTGTAGCACTAGTATTCTAAAAAAAATTCAACAAAAGGAGAGAATTGGGTAAAACATCCAAAACTTTATTCATATTGAAGAAAACTACATTACATAGGGATTAAACTACTGATAATATTTGCACAGATGCTTTGCCTTCCATGCATTCTTAAACTCATCTCCTTCTAAGGTTTCAATCCTATATGTCCCTGGTCGAATAACTTCTGTTACTCTGTAGGGTCCATGCCATTTAGCTTTCAGTTTGTTGTGTCTTTGAATTACTTTCTTTAGCACATAGTTCCCTTATTTCAAATCACATTTCTTTACTCTCTTGTTGTAGAACAGAGCTGTTATTTGCTGGTATGCAGCATTCCTGATTGCTGCTTCTTCTCTAACTTCCTCGAGCATATCCAAGTCTAATCTTCTCATCAAGTCACTGATAAGCCCACAGCACAGAATGTAGCTCGTTGATCCAATTTGCCTTCGCATCATCCAGTATTTTCTTCAAACCATTCAGCAGCGTTCGGTTTGTCACCTCAGTTTGTCCATTGCTTTGGGGATGGCCTGGTGTAGAGTGGGTTTTCAATATGTTTGACTGATGACAATATACAGTGAACTCCTCGTTATCAAATTGAGTTCCATGGTCTGTGATGAATGCATGAGGAAGATCGTATCTACAAATAATGTTCTTCCATATAAATTGATACACCTTGTCATATGTCATATCAATAAGGGGTTCAGCTTCCACCCACTTAGTAAAGTAATCCACCGCGACCATGAGATATTTAAATCTTCCCCTGGTCGTTGGAAGTGGCCCGACCAAGTCAATTCCCCACATGGCAAATGGTCAAGGGGAAGTAATGGGTGTTAACAATGCTTGGGAAGTTCTTCGGATAGAGGAGAAGCGTTGACATTTGTCACATTTTTTGGCATAGGCTATACAATCAGCCCTCATCGTTGGCCAATAGTATCCTTGCGTCTTTAATCTGTGCAAAAGCGTCTGACCTGCTATATGGGCTCCACAGGACCCTTCATGGACCTCTTCAATTAAGTCTTTCACCTCGGAGGGATGCACACATCTCTGTAAGTCAGCTATAATTCCTCGTCTATATAGAATACCATTAGTCAATACATAACGAGCAACTTTAAACTTCAATTTCTTGGCTGTGAGTTTATCAGTTGGCAAAACCCCTTCTTCAATATATGCCCTGATGGGATCCATCCAAGATGGTCCTAAATCGAGGGTAATAAAGTTCATCATTAGATATTCGTCGATGCTCCTGCTAGCCAAAATTTCTATTGGGATTGTTCTTCGTAGCTCGGTGCGTGTGGCTGAGGTTAACCGAGCTAAAGCATCTGCTCTTGCATTCTCCAATCTTGGTGTTCTAATTAATTGCACAGCGTTAAAGCTCGATACAATCTCCATTGCTTTCGCATAATACTTTATCATCAATTCTCCCTTTGTTGCGTACACTCCCAGCATTTGATTTACGATCAACCGTGAGTCACTGAATACAATGACCTGCTCTTCCCCTATGGTTTTTGCTAAACTAAGACCTGCAATCATAGCTTCATATTCAGCCTCATTGTTAGAGGCTTTGAATTGAAATCACAGAGCATACTCCACATCGATTTCATCTGGGCTGTTTAAAACAATCTTTGCCCCACAGCCTGTACTGCAAGATGAGCCATCCACATACAGATTCCATATAGGTACTCATTCTCAAATTTTTTATCGGATAAAGTTCCTCGGTGGAATATTTATTGCTTCTTTATATCCTCCCCTGGCACTTTTTACTGCTTGTCGACCATCTCCTCTTGATCGTCAACCGACTTAAGTTGGTCGGATTTTAAATTTGATGATCCTGTAACATCCACAGATTGGTCGGTATTCAGCTTTTGCTCCTCGAAGGTGTCAGGATAAGTGAATTATGCGATAAAATCTGCTACTGCTTGCCCTTTAAGCGACGATCTAGGCTCATAAATTATGTCATATTCACCAAGTTCTACTGCCCAGTACATCAATCTCCCTGATTTCTCTAGTTTATGAAGAGCTTGCCTCAATGGCATATCGGTATACGCAACTATGGTATGAGCTTGGAAGTATGGCCTCATTCTTCTACTCCCTTCGATCAACGCTAGTGCCAACTTTTCCAGTATTGGATATCTGATCTCTGCTCCTCGAAAGGCCTTTCTAGTGTAATAAATTGGTTTTTGCACTCCATCCTCCATTCTTATTAATGCCGAGCAAACTGTATTCTCCGAAACTGCCAGATATAAGTACAATCTTTCTCCCATCACTGGCCTGGACAACAGTGGAGGTGCTCCCAGGTATTTCTTCAACTCTTGAAAGAACTTCTCGCATTCATCATTCCATTCAAATGTTTTTTAGAGTGTTTTGAAGAATAGGAGGCATCTATCAGTTGCTCGTGATACAAATCTATTAAGTGCTGCAACTCGCCCTGTGAGACTTTACACTTCCTTCTTCGTCGTTGGAGATCGTAGTCCCAATAGAGCCTTGATCTTTTCAGGTTTTGCTTCAATACCTCGTTGGTTGACAATATACCTGAGGAACATGCCTTCTCATACTCCGAATATGCATTTGGTAGGGTTCAACTTCATGTGATATTTATCTAGTTGATCAAAGGTCTGGCCTAAGTCAATTAGATGATCAGTAGCTTTCTTGCTCGTTGTCAGCATATCATCAACATAAACTTCCATATTGTAACTGATTTGCTCTGCAAACACCTTGTTCATCAACCGCTGATATGTTGCACCTGCATTTTTCAACCCGAAAGGCATAACATTATAACTATAAGTTCCCCCAAGGGTAATAAAAGAGACATTCTACCTGTTTTCAGGTTTCATTTTAATCTGGTTATAGCCAGAATAAGCATCCACGAAGCTCAACAGCTCGTGTCCCGAGGTAGCATCCATTAATTGATCAATTCGGGGCAAGGAAAATGATCCTTTGGGCATGCCTTATTGAGGTCGGTGAAGTTTACACACATCCTCCACTTGTTGTTCTTCTTCTTCACCATCACCACATTAGCTAACCAGTCTGGATATTTGACATCTTCAATAAAGCAAGCTTTTTGGAGCTTCTCGACTTCCTCTTGTATAGCTTGATTCTTTTCGGGGCTGAACACTCTTCTTCTCTACTTTACTGGCTTGATTTCCTTGTTCACATTGAGCTCGTGACATAAGAAATTTGGGTCTATCCCTGGCATGTCCTCATGGCTCCATGCAAAAGTTTATTTTCTGCTTCTTAAGAAAACTATCAATTCCCGTTTTAGCGAGGCATCCAACGACGAACCTATTTAAGTTGTTCGTTCCAGGTGTTCATCATCCAGAATGGCATTTTCAGTAGCTTCCACCATCTGGCCTTTTACGAGTTGCGACTCGTCTCTAGGATCTAATGTTTCAATTTCTGCACCCTCATCCACTTGATAGGTAGTAGTCTTTTTCCTAAATTCCTCCAATTCTTCCTGCTCGGCAGATGAATCGTAGCATTCCCGAGCTACTTTTTGGTCACCCTTCACAATTCCCACTCCAAAGTTGGTTGGAAATTTTAGGCATTGATGTACAGTAGATGGTACTGCTTCGAACTTCTTCAATCCTACCCTTCCCATGATGATATTGTAAGCTGATTAAACATTCTTATCCATCACAAAAAAGTGCACTTTTTCGGTTCGACAAGCAGGCCATGTACCGATGAACATATCCAACTTGATCGTCCCAAGTGGAAAAACTTTCTCGCCAGTAAAATCGAGGAGGGGCATGTGATAAGGTTCCAACTGAGACAACTTTAAATTTAAGCTGTCAAAGTATGAGTAGAACATGATATCCGCTGAGCTACCATTATCCACCAGTACTCTTGAGATCATTACTTCCTTCATCCTCATTTTGATCACCAATGGATCATCATGAGGATATAGCACACCTGCGAGGTCGTTCTTGGAGAAATCGATGATCGACTTCTTTGTTTACCTTCCTCGGGCGATCATCCTCAACTAGATTTATTCGTTGAATGTATGAACAAGCTTGAGCCTCATCGAGGTAAGCTTTCCTCTCTGCAGTAAGGTCTCCACCTCCTGCATCTCCACCTGTAATAACATTACAATCAAATGATCCAAAACGAATTGAAAATACCTCATGTTCTGGCTGTCTTGGTCTTTTGGGGAGGTCGGGGTCGTCTTCTGGATCATCTTCATAATCTCTTTTCTTGTTTTCTTCTGCTCGACGAGGAGATCTAGATCTCTGTCTTGCTCGGTCGTTGTTCTTTCCTTCATTTCTACGATCAACATACTTAGCAAGTTTAGCTCCTCGTTGTTCTTGATTTCTTTCAAAACGTGGTTTATGTTTACTTTTAAAGGAGTATAATTTCCAAATTTCTTCAACATTTCCCATTATGGCTTTGCTTTTGATTGCTTGTTACCACCATTGTTCTTCTGATCCTTCTTCTTAATCTTCTCGGCTTTAACTTTGGTCTCCTTAGTGTCCATATTCTTCTTCGCAACCATAGCTTCCTCGGCATTCATGATTTTGGTTATTTTTGCCATTAGTTCTGACATGGTCCTAGGCGGATCTTTGGTCAAAGTGTAGTACAATTTATTTGGCAATAGTCCACTCATCAAAGCAGTAATTGTTGTCTTTTCCTCGTAATCAATAACTTCGAGCTTCTCGTTATTCAAACGTGTTATGTAATCCCTGGTGCTCTCACCGGCTCTTTGTCTAACACTTAACAAATGTTCTACTCGTTTAACTGTTTTTGCTCCAAAACAGAAATTTCCAATAAAGAGCTCGGCCAGTTGAAAGAAAGTTGAAATCTTCCTCTGAGGAAGATTATTGTACCATATTTAAGCAGATCCAATAAGAGTTCTCGAAAATACCCTGCATCTCATCTCATCTTGCACGGCATAGATATCGACAGCAGCTTGGTATTGTTCTATACGAAGGACAGGGTCCATTTTTCCATCATACTTAGGAGTCACAACAGGTGCTTTGAACTTTGATGGTGTGGGAAAATCCACAATTGACTGGATGAAAGGTGTCCCTTGGACAAAAGTTATTTGTAGAGAATTCTTGGCCTTAGCCATTTCCCCTAGTCTATCCTCCAACCTTTGAATAGAGCCTTTCCATGCATCATTTCCCTCTTCGGGCATGTTGGTTCGAGCAACTGATCGTGTTGAATTTGCCTCTTGGAATCTTTCATTGCGAATAGTTGGTCGTGATTGGGCAGATCGAATGGTCATCGAAAGTTCCACGACACAACCTTAAGAGGACTTGTATTCCTCCTAGGGCCCAAACGATCAAAAGGAGAGGCCCTACTTAATCTCTCCAATGCACTAGTCCTTTCGGGAGAGAGAGTGATATTTTGTTCAGTATCTGTAGCTCGTGCTGATGAAGTTCGACCAGGTTGATAAGAAAAAACATTAGATCTCTCAGTGTGATATGAATCGGAACGTCTAGATCGAGATTCCTCTGAGAGTAACGTTCGCCTATAAGGTAACCGGGCATTTCTTTGAACGCTTCGTTGTCCTGAATGGATAGATACTCCACCCTGGACGGTTTGTATGAGTTGTCGCATAGTTTCTTGCATGGTTGTTTGGCCCTGGGCCAAATTAGCCATTATTCCAGCCATATCTTGGATATTTGGAGGAGTAGATGGATTTGTGGAGTTTTCAGCGTTTCGATTACTGGATTCAGGATTATCAGCCATTGATGATGAACTATTTTGATGAAAAACGATAATTGCAGTCGTTTCCCACAGACGGTGCCAATCTATTGATGTAAAAAATTAGATTATCTCTAATTATTCAATCACGGATAAAAATAAACAAGACAAAAGAATTTTAAAGTGGTTCGGCCTTGAAAGAATGGCCTATGTCCACTATTTTTGTTATTGCTGACTGTTTGGAATTCTCGATAACAAGTTTTTTACCAAGAAATTTCGAGTTCCCTGCTAATGAGGAGGTTACAATGTATTTATAGCCTTGAGGTTGTACATGTGAAAGAATAATACATAGATGTCCAGTGTGACATCTGTGCGATAATAATTGTGCATTTAATATGTAATCATCCTCTTGATTATCCGGATATGAATGCTCTATACGAGATGCAGCTCGGACCGCCCAAGTAGCTCGGTATACATGAGTTGCTCGAAGCGCCTGAGTTGGTCGGGAAGGTTGAGTTCCTCGGACAAGGTGTGGTTCAAAAAATGTTTGCGGGTGCCATGTAGATTGACACGTGTCTCCTCATAATTGGTCCACGTCAGCAGACTAAATTTGGTATCAACAATAACCATAATCGTGGTTTACCCCAAAAAAAAACACAAGATGGGCATATTTTGACTAAATGACTTTTTCATACAGTATCTATCCTTATTGTCGTGTGATACCAATTAAATTTCAATCAAACCCACCTTCTCCCTCATCCCACGGAAGCTATGGCCGGAAGCTTTGAAGTTGAAGATTAACAAACTTAAAAGGGGTTTCCATAAATTAAAACCCAAAGAAGTTCTCTTTTTAACTACAAGACGATATACTGTTAAGAGACTCATCTCATAGCGTGTATTGAATAAAAATGTGAAGTTGTATTTGCCGAACCTTCGAATAACCGACCATTGCCAATGTTGATATAAAAAATTAGATCACTCTAATTATTCAATCACGGATAAATAAATGAGACAAAGAATTTTAAAGTGGTTCAGCCTTATAAGAATGGTCTACGTCCACTGTTGTTTTATTGCTGAGTGTTTGGGAATTTTCGATTACAAGTTCTATCAAAAATTCCGGTATCGATTCTTCGGTCTCTCTACAATGGGGATTGTACAATGTATTTATAGCCCTGAGGCTGTAATGTGAAAGGGTAATACATTAAATGGGATACATATGAAAGGGTAATACATTTAATGCCCCTTAAGCGTGTGCGTCTGAATGATAAGAATTTAATGAATCAGTTGAACTGTTGGTTATCCCGCTATTAATGCTTTGTTCGAGGTGCAGCTCGGACCGCCTGAGTTGCTCGGACCGCCTAAGCTTCTTGGTACTTAAGTATTCCTCGGTGAGGTCTTGTTCCTCGGAGCGTATGAGTTCCTCGGGGAAGCAGTGTTCCTCGGGGAAATAGTCTTCCTTGTTGTAATCTTGTACCTCGGAGCTTGTGGGTTCCTCAAAAATGTTGTTGTTGCCGTGTAGATCACCATGTGTCTTTATCTAATTAGGCTATGTCAGCAGACTAAATTTGGTATCAACAACCAATATCATTGTTGATCATTACTAACCATCTTCAACATCATGACCAGCCATATTCGTCCATTTCTCACCATCACCGACCATCATAAACACCATAACCGACCATCAAATACACCATCTGTTGAAGGAGAAGAGATACATCTCTTTACAAATCGCACCTACCTAGAGATTTGTTGGTTGAGTTAGTTCATTTTTTTCATGTATGATTTTCGATTTTAATCGTTGAGCTTGTGTTTGAGGTTATCCACTCTCAACACATTTTTAAGTTTGTCGTTGAATTGTTCGTGTGAATGCAAATATGTTGTAGGGGTGTTTTAAATGGGTTATAAATGTCTTTTTAATATTTTTTCTTTTGTTAACTATTATAATCTGTTAGTTGGGGGCTGGTAGCTGAAAAGGTGGTTCATATAAAAATGCCCTTATTTTTTCATATGTGAATCTGATATATTTGTTTTCATAGTTGAGTGGACCTCTAAATAAATATATTTAAATTAATTTAAATTTTAAATTCAAACTCCAGAGGTATATTTGTCTTTTAATTATTTAGAGGCAAAAATAACAATTAATCTCTTAATGATTTAAAAAATAAATACTATTTGGTATCTCTTGTGTCTAGATAGTTCAAATTCAAACTTAATAAGAAAAAATAAATAGCACCTTAGTGCATAACATCGGCGCCTTCGACACAAACTAAAAATATTATTTTTATATTGAGGATATGTGGACCACGTATCGCATACGTGTTGTCTCTATATTGATGGTGAGCACAAACACACGGTATCTTAAATGCATGATGTTTTTTCTCACGCATCACAATATTTTTTACCCGCACTACTTTAAAAAGAAAAAAACATAAATTATGCCACCCATAAAATTTATCCATTTTGTAAAGTTATAAAAATAGAAGTCAAACCCGCGGTTATTTTCTATAATTTAACATTTAAATATC
Organism: Sambucus nigra; assembly: GCA_949130495.1. NCBI lineage: Eukaryota > Viridiplantae > Streptophyta > Magnoliopsida > Dipsacales > Adoxaceae > Sambucus > Sambucus nigra. Next base: position 210,972,173 of record OX422213.1, on the reverse strand, counting down.
AAAAGAATCTAAAATGTAGTTTTACCCAAAATATTTCAAACCTTAACTTCAACTTCACCACGACCCTCCATTGAATTCCTCATCACTCAACCCTCCATTTAAACTATTCCGAACCCAGCATAAAACTCTATTGAAGTGGTTGTTGTTTGCAATAAGTTTTTTTTATAGATAATGGAGCTCCAAGAAATAATATACAACAATGTCGATGAACTTGATATTTCAAACTCAAGGGAACAAAAAAGAGATGGACTCCCAGAGGTATAAAATCATGTTCCCAACCTCTATGTAGTATATAAAAAAAATTAAATAATCGAAATAAAGTTTAAAATAAAATAAAAATTTGTTCCCAGTTGTTTCAGTGTTATGGTGTCGAGAACAATGACATTTTTCGGCACTGTAACACCGAATGGAGATTACTGGTTAAAAAAACTCTGCTTCGGTATCGTAATACTGAAAGTATAGACAAATTTCAGCTTCATGATACCCAAACACTCCCCAACACCACAACAAATGGAAAAAGTTATCACCAACACCGAATACAATAATTTTATTTTATTTTCGACATTAGAATACCGACTCAGTATCAAAGTACTGAAATATATCATCGTTTTCGGCACTTAGGTTTCGAATTTAACTAAAAAACGATAGTCATTTGCTTCGGTATCCTAATACCGAATGTGAAAATAAATTTTAGCACCATAATATTGACTCGGTAAAAGAGTGACAAATTATATCATCATTCTTGGCACTTAGGTGACGAATATACAATTACGTTTTTTTAAACACACTTATGTGGTTGTTGAAATAGGCATACTCTTACTGTTTCTTGATCGTTTGTTACTTACTAACATTAACATAATAACCACTTAGGATTTGTTTATGTGCAAATGTTGGTAAAAAAAATGGAAAAAAAAAAGGTTAGAGCAATAGAGGTGCAATTTGTGGAGTGGTTATCGTGGTGGGGGAAGAAACAAGAGGGGGTGATGTGGTGGTGGTGGTTGTATAGTTAGGGTTTGGGTCTTTTAAGTTTGAGAAAGAAAATCGTAGAGAGGGAAGAAGATGGAAGAAAATAAATTTGGTAAGATAATGGTTTAAATATCTTTGACTTGTGTGTGCCTCACTTTTGGGTGTTAGGAGTAATTTTTGACAACTTATGTGGTGTTTTTCATAAGTGGCATAAATTTAACAAGGTAATGATATGAGTACTAAATAAATCCATTTTTTATCCACCAAATTAGTTGTCATATCAATAAAGTAATGTACTCTGTTACTATTACACTGCAATGTGTAACATTTATTGCAATGTCATATCTTTTTGGGGCGTATCTGGAGGATATTTTTTGAAGTCATATCATTATTCAATTTAGTATTACATAGTAAAATGAAACTTGAGCACAAAAATATATGATTATCTTCGAAATCGTATTGTATTTATTTCACTTGTATTTGTAAAATTATAAACATGATGGAATATTTATAGGTAAAAACAAGTTGATTTTTCAGCATGGTGAGTTAACAACTAGCTTTGTTTTGTTGAGCATGTAAGGGACTGAGTTAGTAGATTAAATATTCTCTCCTTATTGGTGGCTATTCATTATGCTTATATTATGATATAGTTATTATGGACGATAATTTGTTTGGAAATCTATACCCTCGTGAAGTGTCAACAAAATAGATTTATTTTGGCGTGCTTGTATTTTTTATGTGCCCTTCTTGTAGCTTGGTTAGTCATGCTTTTACTTTTCATGCTTGGCACCTCATGGTTACATCATGACATTGGTTTTTCTCCCAACTTCGAATGCTTGACACCTTATGCTTCCATCATGGTATTGTCGTGCTTCCAGCTTATAATGTATTATGGGTATCCACACATGTATGACATCTACATGCTTATAACACTCCCCCTTGGTTACCCAAATATAATATAAATTATGCAGTATATATTGCCTCGTTAAAACCTTAGCAGAAAAACATAGTGGGACAAATTATAATCGGACGAAAAAGGGCACAATGTCCATAAGGTAAAAAATAATTGATACTCCCCCTGATAAACCCACCACTAGTTTAAAAAGATTGATAAAAAAACTAGTCACATATCAATAGCATGTATCAATTTCTTGGTAACGATTTAGTGAGTAAATCAGCAAGATTATCATCTCAACTAATTTGTTGAGTCTCAATTTCATGACTTTTTTAGAGCTCATGCGCGTAAAGAAATTTAGTGAAATGTGTTTTGTTATGTCAACCTTGACATATCATCCTCTAATTTGGGCAATACAACCAGCATTGTCTTTGTGTACTATTGTTGGAATGCATATGACTAAAGGCAATGTGCATGTACTTCTAATGTGGTGGATTATTGTTAGAATATAACATCTTTATCAATATTTTCACAAAATTAGGTATTTATTATTCTACCCAAGTCTACGACTAAACACATGCGTAATATCATATAATTATGATTTTTCCACATACCCAGCATGAAAGCAATATCACATAATCATGCATGCAATAAGAATAATATATACAATTATGGCATATAAGATGCAACATGTGGCATGTATACAAGCAAGCGTGAACATGTAAATCATAAAAAATACATGAACAGTTGACACGTGACTCCCAAATACTCTCGTATGGGGGATTTTATTCCCTCTAATGGGAGTTTATTATCACCACTCGGAGTCGATTTTCTATACCTTGGAGTTTCGTATATATACAAATTAGTTTGAAACTATTTTACAAAATAAGGATCAAATTGGATTTGGTTTGAAAATTGTTTGTGTGTAGGTTTAGGGGTGAAGTTGAAGAGAGAGAGAGAGATGCTTCGATGGTATAAAATATTAGGTGTGTTTTATTTTTAATTTCGATGGTTTTTTTTAATGGGGGTTATTATATAAACTGTTGTTTTCTTATTCCACCCCTACCTTTTTTTATCCCTCTAATTTGGGTTGAGACTCTTATTACTCCCCCACAGTCGGGTTTTGATCAGGGAAAAAGAGAAATGGTCATAAATTATACCCAAATACTATGTCCAACATAGTATCCCAAGAACATAAAAAAACCTCACATTTTTTATCCTCTCTCTCATCGAAGAGGAACAAATATGGGTTATAAGAATACCCAACTGAAATCCCATTCGATAAAAAATTTATGATCTGAAGGTATTTCTACTTGACTAGCCTTTAATTTTTTTGGAAAACTCGTTAAAAACACTGAAATGATCAAATAGCAGAAAACCCATTTGCCCACCAAATTGTAATATTACTTCTATTTGAGATTTTTTACAATAAATAGCTAAGGCATGCTTTTGCTAATTTACTTATGCAGCACTATTTTTACATAATCATCACAAAGTTGGTTTCAATATCTTGTGTTACAACACTATAGAGGAATTTTATTGGTAAGTGAGCAAACCAACCCTCCGGGGAGCAACTTTAGGTTGATTCAGTCGTAACCCACTTGGCAAGTTTAGCTATCCATTTCGATTTAGTAGGATGGAATCACACTCCCAATCTATCTTCTTTTTCCCTTGCTTTTGAATTCTATATTTTAGAATACATTTTTGACTTATTTTATTCTCATAACTTTCACAAAGTCAAATTTCTCCCTTCTTACTTGAGTTTTCTATAAGGGGAAAGACTAAACGTGTTATGCAAAAGTTGTTGCGCATTTTACACTCATTTTAAAATCTCAATTATTATAAATTGTCATTTACTCCATTTGTTAGGGTCGAGAAGAAGGTTGGGTGTAGATTTGGACTATTCTTATTGCCTTTGTTTAAAGAAAGCTTCCAAATTGCTGTAGCAGTCACTTTGGAGAAACGTGTTGTGAATAGACTCCTAAAAAAATTATAACATTTGCATATGAAATCAATCTTGAAACAAACCTTATGTAGTTTTAAATCAATGGGGATATCCTTTTTAACGATTTTTCCAACCAAATGCTGATATTTAAATAGGGCAGTGTTTATTCCACACTGATTTCCAACTCACATAAGATGAATTTTGGGATCTGGAAACCTTATAAGTTGAATTAAAAGTGGATTCCCCTTGAGGAGAAGGAGCCAAAGCTCTTACTTAAGGAGTAATTTTGATATCTACTATAAAGTTTCATTTGTCTGAGTTGTATCTTTTATTCCTTTGATTGATTTCCATTGTTATATGTATGATTTTAGCTATATTGAGAAGGGTTCGCAGTTCTTTCCTTCGCGGTGACAGAATCTTAAAAAAGAAAGATAAGGGATGGTTTTGATATGTTTTTCTACCACAAGTGTTTTTCATTTATTAGAGTTCAATCAGATTTAAATGTTTATTGTAATCCGATTGTAGAGTAATATGGATCCCATAATTGTATTCTTTATTTTCTTACATTAAGCACGCGCGCGCGCACGTGCACACACACACACACACACACACACACACACACACACACACACACACACATATATATATATATATATATATATATATATATATATATATATATATATGGAAGGTTGCAATTTGCTCCCGTGGAAGGCTGTTGTACCCTATCTGAGCAGATCCATTAATGGTTCCTGAGAACACCCTGCACCCCATTTCATCTAGGACTGCATAAATATCTGCTGCAGCTTGGTATTGTTCGATGTGGAGAACATGATCAGTTTTTCCATCATACTTCGGTCTGACCACAGGTGCTTTGAACTTTGATGGTGTGGGAAAGTCCACAATCGCTTGGATAAATGAAGATCCATTGATAAAGGTTCTTTGTAAAGGGTTTTTGGCCTTACCCATTTCCCCTAACCTGTCTTCCAATCTCTGAATAGATCCTTTCCATGCGTCATTTGTAGCCTCTGATTTGTGATTTCCCGAGCAATAGATTGCGCATAATTTTCCTCTTGGGATCTTTCTCTGCGCGCTGCAGATTTGGAGTTTGGACGTGATTGGGCTGAACCTTCCCTTAGATCATTTGGTTACGGATAATTTTTCGACGCAATCCGAGGAGGGTTTCTGTTCCTCTTTGGACCCAAACGGTCAAAGGGAGAAACTCTGCTTAACCTTTCAAGAGCACTTATTCGCTCTGGAGTTAGAGTGACGTTTTCCTGTGAATCCAAAATTCTTATCGGAGAAGTTAAACTAGGATGATAGGATGGATCACTTGAATTCCAAGTATAATGGAATTCAGTATGCCTGGATCGTGAAGATGGTGGACGCATGCTTCTATGAACGCTTCGTTGGCCCGACTGGGCAGATGCTCCATTTTGAACAATCTGAATAAATTGTCGCATGGTTTCCTGCATAGTCGTTTGTCCCCTGGCTAAGCTTGCCAAGATTCCTGTGATATCATTTGCATTCCTGGTTTATAAATATAGTCCCTGTAGTACAATAACATTTATTTGTGTGGGCTTTTAGAGTTATGGGTATGCAAAACAGATAATTTTATTTGTTTTAGTTAAACATGTATTTATATTTATACCCTTACTCATACTCATTTAAAAATAAACGTATAACCCCACCTCCACCCCCACCTCACCCACCAAAATCCTCGTCGGAACCCTAGTTGGATTGTTTTTTTCTCTCTCTCTCTCTTCATCTATTTTTTTCATTTTTTTTGTCCGCGTCAGCGACACCATTGCCAGCACTGGAGAAGAAGTTTTTTTGTGGGAAAAAATGTAATTTTTGCAGAAAAAATGAAGTTTTCACCAGAAAAAAATTAGGTTTTAGTGAAATAATAAATTTATCTGTTTCATTTTTTTTTATCAAAAAATATCAAATATGGATATCGTTTGATAGATCTCGATAAGTAGAGTTCAAATATATAAATTTTGTGAATTTTAGATTCGTAGATTTGAAGTTATGAATTTTTATAATTTTAATATTTTTTTATGAATTGCCAAATGATATGATATGGACTAAATTTATAAAATTATGTGTTAGTGCTTTATTTTTTTATTGTCCTTTTCCCAAAAGTCACAAAAATGAGTTGGATTGTGCGTCGAAATCTAAAAAACATAAAGACATTGAAACTCTGAACTCCCTTTCTCGTATACATAAACTGTTGAAGTGAAGAGTTCGGAGTTCAGAGTTCAGAGTTCAAAACCCTAGATCTTGTTTCTGTGTTCTCCAAATGGATCCCTTTTACGAACAAAGATTGAGAGATCCCTTTTACGAACAACGATTGAGAAATGAAGTCATCTACCTCCATTTTCTCTGGCACCAAGGCCCCCCCAGACCAAACCCAAACCCTAAACCTATAAACCCCAACCAAAACACACCCACATACCTCCAACCATCAAATCCCACACAGTTCAAAAAAAAGAAGAAGCCAATAAAAGGTAAGAAAAAACTGCCGGAATCTAATCCACCTCCGGTGTCCAACATCGAATGGCCGTGCCCGCCTTCTCCGAAACCCCACCCGGTAACATCATCGGGCTGGCCCGTTCTGAATCTCCCGTCCACTCAGACGACGCGGTTACCTTCGGAGGAAGAAAAATCAAAATTCATTGCAAACCAAATTCAGAAAAAGGCCTTAAAGGCCTCAGAAGCTTTCTTCACAAGCAATGAGGAATCCGATAGTGATGAAGATGAAGATGAAGATGAAGACGAAGACGAAGAGGAGTATAAGTTTTTGTTGAAATTGTTTATGGATGACAGTGAATTGAAGGGTTACTACGAGAAGAATTGGGAGAGAGGGGAATTTAGTTGTTTGGTGTGTTGTGGGATTCGGAAGAAGGTAGGGAAAAAGTTTAAGGACTGTGTGGCGCTTGTTCAGCACTCTGTTTCTATAGCTAAGACGAAGAAGAAGAGGGCGCATAGAGCGTTTGGGAAGGCCATTTGTGAGGTGCTTGGCTGGGATATTCACCGGCTTCCCTCTATTGACACGTCTTTTGGTAATTCCCAGGTAATTCAAAACTAAATATTTGCATCGCATACAACAGTATTACAATTTTATTTAGTGTGATTTATCTAAGCATTGCGGGTCCTTCAAAGGGCATATACCTTTTACTCATTTAGAATTTAATAATATCAAAATTTGGATGATTTTGAACTTCACCTAGTGTCAAATGCGTATGAGTTGAACTAATGCAGACAATAAATGAATTTGATACAAATATGTAATGTAATTTTGTTCTAAGGGTTAGACCTACATTCACGGTCAAATATTCTTCGCTCTTATTATAATCAAGGGCTAGATGCCAAATTACAAGTTTGAGTTATAAATACCCCGGAAGTCAAATACATCAAGTACTGGAGAGTGAGAATTGCCGGTAGACACACAGAGATATAGAGAATTTAAGTATCTTGGAGTGAAATTATTTAGGCTTTAGACAGGAAGAATACATTGATTGTAGTGGTTGGGAGCCATTAATGCTCTCCTTATCCGATGGCTTGTCAGAATCATAAATGTTCACCTTCTCAAAGACCTTACATACATTAATTGTGTCAATTGGAGCTATGGACCTATAGGGCTATGGGTCTTTGCGACGTCATTATGATTTACACGTTTGAGGATGATTTAAGTCCCGAGTGGTGGATGGTGCTATAGGTTCACTTGGGAGGTGGGCTAATATTTGATGCTAAGGTTCATTTGGCACACCACTCACGATGTTGAAAGGCTTTTGCAATGGACTTGGGATACTATTAGAAGAGGAACGGTTCCTTGGACTTTATTATGAATGAGTTCGTGAACTTTATTGTGGGCTCTGAGTTAAATGTCCAATGACTTCCATTCCTTGGACTCTTGAGGTGGACTCGACATTGACAAATTCTAGCGCCAAATTTATATGTATCAGATGTAAATATAATCGTTTGCCTTTTAGGATCCATTTGCTACACCTTATTTGTCATGGCAAATGTAAAAAATAAATGATTTGATCACTATTTTGGGTGTTTGATTGTCCTTATGTACTAGAATTTTTTTTCGTGGATGAATTTTTTTTTCATGGATACCCACGCTCATATGCAAATATGTCATCATTTTTTTTTCACTTTTTTTCTCCATTTCTTCCTAGATTTATAGTAAATAAAAGTTTTTCACAATTTTTTCCATCATTATAGGGTCTTTAAGAGGGTGTAAAGAGGGCCACCAATCCATTCCCTCCATTTATGCGGAGATGAATTCTGCATTAAGGCCAAATTCGAAATATCTATTCTCTCTACCTTATAAGTTGTTGTTTTTTTGTCAAAACTATTTTTATTTTGTTAAAAATGATATTTTTAAAACTATTTTTTTCTCGTTTTATTTCGTGAAAAACTATTTTTTTTTGTTAAAACTATTTTTTATTAGAAATCATATTTTTTTTTGGTTAAAATTGTATTATTTTTTATTAAAAAATTATTTTTTCTTTAAAAAATTGCTTTTTCAATAAAAACTATTTTTCCGTTAAAAATTGTTTCGAATTGGTTAAAAACCGTTTATTTATTTATTTGTTATTGTCTATGTTCTAAAAGGCCACCTAAGCTTGAGAGAAACACATCGCTTATGTCTTATTACGTCTTATTTTTGGTAAAAGGCTTAAGACACATTTTTTTAAAAACAAAGGATTAGTTTACAAATATTGGTTATGGAGCATGAATATGAGAAAGATGACTACCAAACATATGGATATATTTTCAAAATTCAAGGTATGTATTATTTTATTATATTACTAGCCTTAGAATAATTAAAATAATAAAAAAAGGAAAAACGTTTTTTACCCCTAGGCTTCGCCTATGCGCGCCTGGGCTCGTAAGGCTTGAGGCTTGACCTTTATGCCTCGACCACACCTCATGTCTTTTAGAACCTTGGTTATTGTGTGTTAAAAACTGTTTTTTAGATAAAAAAAATGTTATTTTTTCCTTGGACATTTTTTTCGTTAAAGTTTATTTTTTATTTTTTAATTTACATTTGTCACTTTTGCCATTAACGCTATCAAACAATCCACTTTTGTCACCTTATCTAGAAACAAAAATTGTCACCCAAGCCATTTGCACACATTTGTATCAAACAAACCCTTAAAAAATCGCACTTTACAGATTCAAGCTTAAGAGGTAAAAATAAACAGGACTTAAATCCGAATTTGAATCAATTTTTTTTATGTCTGAATGAATGTATTTACATAGTTTTAGATGTAATTTTATCGTTTAACCATACAGAGGCAAATATAGTCGTAGGACTCCTATCTCATCCCACACAGAATATTTGGTGGGATAATATCCCACTTGAAATCCTATCACATTCGACAACAAACATTGAATGGGATAATTTTATTTTATCATACCTCCTTATCCCACGCATCGAACGAGGCATTAATCAATTAAAAAGCAAAATTTAGATTTAAGAGGTAAAAACCAAAGAACCTCTTAATCTCATTTTGTGTTATGCATTAAGGTGTCATGTCCAATGATTTGGGTTGATAAATTGATGGTAATATTAAGTAATACCAACATGAGACATTAGAGTGTTGCGAATTAAATGTTCGAATCATTTATCGCATTAACTCTTTTTGTTTGACTTTTGCCCATATACATGTAATTTTATGTGCTTAATAAAATTGTAAGAGGGTAGAGGTTCATTAATCTTAGTCATTTTATGTAAAATTGAACTATTTTAATCTAGTGAGATTGAAATAATTCGTAGTAACCTAAAAATTATCTAAATAGAATTTGTTGGTGGTCACATATTCAAGTGCGTGGTCCCGTGTGATAATTTATTCGCCTTTCATAGTTATTATATAACCTTATTACATTATAATATTTGTCAAATTGTGTCATAATATAACTGCATTTACTTTTTATTAATGTATTTTATTATAAAGGGATTTCACCATTAACTTGAAAAAGCCTTGGTCCGCAAGTGCTTGAACTAATGGCCATACACCTAACTAATATATCCCCAATAGGACTTTAATATGTTTTAATGTTCACCTAATTATTGTGCATTGCAGAATACGTTGACATTAGATGATGCCAACAAATTGATTGAAGATCCTGACAAGGGGGTTTTGATTATTGCAGAAGGGAACGTTGAGGGAGTGGTTAGTTGTTAGGGGAACTGATGCTATTGTTAACGTAACGATTATTATGTAATGCGACAAGTTGATTTCTACTTATTACAGATATATTTTCTTTACTTTTTTTTCTAAAATATATTTTTCTTTAGTACAATTGACCTTCTTAAGCTCACAATCATAAGCTCGTGGTTGTTTTTGTGTTTATTAAAAAGTATTTCAAGATTTTAGTAGTTACTATCGTGAATAATATAATTGAAGACAATAATTTTATGAATCTTATTTCTTATATTAGTCCATCCCGAATTAAGAGCACTATTTTTTCGAGTTCTTCCTCGTGTTAATCTTGTATGACTTTTTCTCCCCATCCAATTATTTTTTCCAAGACTAGGTAGTTCAGGAAACTCTCAAGGACAATGGCATTGAAAGCTGTGGAAATGAATTAAAAGATAATCGAAAGGATAATGTAGTTCCTGATGGCTCAAAGGCAGAAGCCGATGGAAATCAGAATATGAAGACACAATCTTAACAAATTTGAAGACACCGAGAGGGCGCTAGGTGGTGAGACGATTCTTGTCATCTGGAAATGTCATGAAATTATCATTTTTATTTTGAGATCTTCACTTTCACATGTTTGCTTTGCAACGTGTGTTTGCTTTGTAGTGTCTTTGGATGGAAGATCTTCAGAAGTCGGTGGTAGGTATTAGAAAAGGATCACAAGTATTTTGTCTTACTTTAAAGATTCATTTGTACCCACTTCCATGTATTTGTTTTTTAGTTGTTAGTCTTATTATAACAACTATAAAAATTATGAGACAAATGTCATTCTATGTAAAAAGGAGGAGAGGTGATTGAAAGGCAGAGAGCCTAACAATACTTTTGATATGCGACTAAGCCTTGAAAAACTATATTAGATATCTCCTCTGTTTCTTACGAAGAAGACTAATGTAATTTAATATATGGACTTCTCTCTACTTATTGTTGATATAACTCTTCTATGTGGTTATTTGAGCAGTTGACAATGAACTTTTCCATTGTGAAATGACAAATACTTTTTAATCATCTACAAGCCACTTCGTAAGTTAGAATCGAGTTTTAGGGTATCTTCCATTTTATTCAAAACCAGATATTTAACATTTATTTTTTGTGCAATTTTTCTTAAAATTATGCGGCGATAAACTTGCTGTCACATCGTTTTTTCCTTTATTGAATCCTAAAATAGTTCTTATTTTGGTTCTTAAGTTCAAATAGACTCCATATAAAGAGCACTAATAATATGAAAAACGCTCCATAGTTTTTATCACTTTTCATGAAAAACATTTCTTACCCAATCCCCCCAAAATTGATTTCAATGGAAAACATCAAAATTAAGGCCAAATTACTCTTATTTTTTCAACTTATTTTCTAACTTATAAAAACGAACTACTTTTAAATCATTTTTAAACTTTGTCATGAAACACATCCTTAGTAGTTCTCGACATTTGTTATGTTGTGCCACTAATTCAGATCTCGGTTATGAAAAAATTTAAGTTGTAGTAATTTTATGCGATGCTAATGCACTTGGACAACATTGGTTGTTCACTCAACAAGTTAAACAGTATGAATTAGGATACTGTCCATTTGAGGTTTTTGGGGGTGATAGGGTGGGAGTTGATGGAGTTATTCCTTTAATGACTACAACTTCGGGTACTAGAGTTGAGGGTGATTTAATATACAACCATTGTTAAACTAGGTAATCGACGGGTTAATGTGTTTTTTTAAAATTAAATTACCCCCTCAACAAAATTATTTGAAATATCCTAAAATGAAATTAAATGTAGCAAACCACCAAAATACTTTGCTAATTAACATTAAGAACCAATTTTGTAATTCTCTTAAAATCACATAGTATTGTTTATTTCCGTGTGCTTCATTTTGCTTCTCAAGTCCTTAAACCCCAAATTGATGGAAGAGGGTGGATGTCCTTGATTCAAGTTGAAACTTCTATGATAATTTCGCTTCGGCATTAGAATTCAAGATACTGAACGACTAATGTTATTAAGACTTAAATCTTTGAGGAAAGTATACACATCATCATGGTCTTGACGTAAAATGATTGTTGAGTCGTAATGTATTGAATAAAGCTTATTGTTGAGCTGCAAATTTAAGAAGTTGAACGACGAATAATATTTAGACATAAACTTGTGCAGAAAGTATATCGTTCATCGCTGTTCTCTTGACAATACTTTTCAGCCGTAAAGTTCTGGACAACACCTAATGTTTAATTGTTGCGTTTCGATGTAAAATCAATTTAGGGCGTACATTTGGAGTATTTATGATAATTTTTTGGTGAAGATTAGTAACATATAATGGAGGTTTGGTCATTTAGTGTTGTTTTACATACACAATTTTCATGAGGGTATATTTTAAAAATCATTGAATATTTTTTTATCTTTACTTTGTCGAGATTAAACCTAAAAAAAGAGTTTAAGTTGTACAAAGACGTTGGGTTGTACTTAGTCCATAGCCAAATGATCTTAAATTTTATGATACAAAAACCTCCCATATGTTCTCATCTAATTCGTCGCTCTACTATGTGCCTCCCCCCCCCTCTCTCTCTCTATATATATATATATAATTCATGTGTGGACTTCCCGCACAAGAGATATGCGAACTCATTCTTTTCTCTCTCAAATTACTAAAATCCCTCGCTCTCTCTCTCTTCCCTTTCTTATGTTTTAGAGTTTGATACCAACTAAACTACCCACCCCCTCTTTGAAGGAACAAAAAACGAGAGAAACCCAAAAGAATAAAATAGTTACACGAAATATGAATAAAGAAAACGGTATGCATTCCACACATATTTTGTGCGAAAGTCCGCACACGAGCAATACTCTCTCTTTATCTCTTTCTCTCATTATATATATATATATATATATATTAGCACTAAACTCACATATTTGTCTCACAATTGATGCAACATTAATGGATAAATCTGTTCGACTTTTATTTTTTTTACTTTTTGGTTAATTTAAATGGTAGTGTAAGGAACTTTTGTTAAAGATTTAACCCACAGATTGAATTTGAGATGCGAGCTTTGGCTCGTGATCGATCTTAGTCGTATATTAAGAGCTTAAAAAAAGCTGATCTTGAGCATAAAATGTGTAAGGCAAGACAATCTTGATTAACATCACCTAAATATACCCGAGCTCGACATCAACCAGCATGTATTCCTAACAAGCTGAGTTTGACTAGTAGCCTATTCGTCTATCTAGACTCAAATCATTTTTACCCTTATATTAAGGATTACAAGGGCCAACCTTAGTGGATCCAACGACTTAAAAGCAATGGAGGGCACCGAGATCCCCGAGCTTGGAACGCAATCAACTTAAAGAGTTTTTACTTTTAACTTAGCCATTCTTCAATATCTTTAGCTTAGCTTAGTTTAGTTTAGCATATCTACCTTAATTACAGATAATTTACGTGTAGTTTTAGTTTTGATATTGTTCCAAGTGATTAACAATTGTTGTCTTCTCGGAATAGTCATTTTAATAACAAGTTTTACTCCGAAAAAACGTTCGTTCATACAAATCATGTGTGTGAAAACACCACCTAAAAATTAAGCACGGGACCCTAATAAACATATAAGGCTAGTTAAATGTCCATACAAAGCATGCCAGTAAAGGGCACTAAAATTTATAAACAAAAGTTAAAATTTTCCTTTACAAGAGAAGTTTTGAAAAAATATAGTACAATACTGAATGCAAAAAGGGCTTGGGTCTGGTCGATGATGAGGAAAATCGTTAGTTTCACCATCATACTTTGCCACATTCTCCCAAATCGAGTGCATAGGTACAACGACGTGTGGAAAATAGATGAGAATATAAAATCGTGATTAAAATGGCCAGAGAGAATGTAACAGTCACGTATATGCAAGAACACGAGGGTGCCTAAGGAGGATGCCGATGGAAATGGTCGCATGGAGTTAGTTGCCAAAAGAAAATGGCCGCACATGCATGCAACACTTCTTGGAATTCAAAAAGAAACCTCCCAGTAGTTATTTGACGAAAACAATTACAATTGGGAGGACTACAAATAAACAATTGGAGGACAAAATTAGAGGACGACTCTAAAAAACAACTTTGCTTGTTTTTTATTTTATCAAGTTTATTTTACTAGTTATTTCCAATTTTATGAGTCTATTTCTTCTTCGATTTGTAAGGTTAGATGTAGATTTTATCTCAAGTACTTTGTAATTTTCAACTCATTTACCATTTTATTTACAATTTAACTTCAAGTTTCAATCATCTCAATTGTTTATTTTATTGTAAAAATCACTTACTTTCCTTTGATTTCCAAATGCACTTTTGTTATTTTAATCGCTCTTATTAATCCTTTATCCCATTTTTCCTGTTTTGAATTCATAGTTTATTTAGTACTAAAGTAAAGAAAAAATAACTTAGCACTTCACAAAAAGTATTCTTAATTGAAGCATTCGAATATAATACAATCATCTTATTATTTGTTGGCTAATTTTAATTTATTATGGTTGGCAAAACCAATAATCCTTGCGTGGCACACTCAAGAATTTCTCAAAAATTAAGCCACAAAATTAGACACATGCATTGGTTGTTCATTACTTTAACCTATTGGTTGAGATTCATTTATGGATCAATGATATTGGTAGATTGGGTAATGATGACCAGTGTATGGTGAAAGTTAGTTATGGATAAAATCCATGTCTCAGTATAAAGGTTGATGATACCCTTCTGACGTAGGTAGCTTATAAGTTCTGATTAAGTTGAACCGAGTCGGAGGGTTTATTTATCCGACTTATCAAATAAGTTAAGCGGATGGTCTCAAGAAATTTATAAAAAGCCGATTAAATATAATTGCCAGTAATTTAATTTAATCGACGGGTACATGTAATCTTAACATGTGAACGTTACTAATCATTTAATAATAAGGAGATCGAAATTATAATTTTTATATTATATACTAGATTGCAATTATTTTTATTTAGTGGAATGAATAATAATTTATAGAATTAATTAGAATTCCTAATTCTGTAGGAAGTTAGTCTCTTATTTCTCGTAGAGGTCACCGTGCTAATCTATATAAGCAATCCATTCTCTTCTAATAAGTTTAAAATAATTATATATGAGAAAAATACATAAAAATGAGTGGGAGGGTCGTGCTTTTTAGTTCCCACACATAAACGTCACGTCTTGCCTTAAAAGGAATAACATGAAAATCTCGAGGCTTATTTTACAAATCTCACCTTGTAAAATTAATTTCGCACAATTTGAGCGTCAGAAAATCCGAAAAAACTAGTATATATTACTAACAAAAAGAAGAAGAGACACACCAAAATTCAGATCATTCAGATATAGTTTCGTTTGTCCATTTCATGCATCTTTACAAAACAATGATTCGTAAAACAAATTTGATAACACATGGTAAATCGAGAATCAAATAAAGAAGAAATTAAGTAGGTTAATGGATATGAATATTTAGGGATGAAATTAAATCAAGAACATCCTATTTCATTTGGCCAAATAAATTTGCGACACGACACGATGTCTACCTTAACCGAGGCATAACTTGAGAACCATTTATTTGGTTGAATCGTTTTTGGAGATTCTAGAGGCTGGAAGATATAAAAGCTTTCAAAACATCTCATTTTGAGGTTGTTAAGATTTTTAAAAAATAATAATTTTGATTTTGTGACAATCACATTGTTAGATTCACAACACGACATAGTGTAAAGTGAAAGTGATCAAATCTTTATGGTTTAATCCAAGTAGAACTGCAGAGGAATAAGAGATTAAATCTCCTCTATGGATACACCATAAATGTACCTTTATTGAAACTTAATTATCATATAGATGAAACGATCATGAATATTAAGTCCTCCAAAACAAGATGTGTAAGCAAGTTGAACAACAACGAATCTGTGTGGTTGGAGTCCCCTAAACTTTTCTTGGTGGAACATATTTATTAGTGTATAAAATTGGTGTGGTGATAGTTATGTGTCTTAACTGAGTGATACCAATTATAATATACCACAAATATAGAATAAAATGTTATTAACTAGAGAGGGATGAGAGATAAAGAAGGGGACACAATATTTTATGTGGTTCAGTTTAATGAGGTGCCTACATCCATGGGTACAAAGTCACTAGGTTTTAGGGTTGAGTACAAGCTCTAAAGAATCTCTTTAGGGTTGGGTGTATGATCTTTTTTACATGTGTGTCCCAACTGAGGGATATAGTGTGCTATTTATAGTAGTGGGAAGAAAAAGAGATGGAGTGATTTATATGCCACATATTTACATCTTTGTACATTATTGATAACAAGTAATCATGAGTCAACATGGAGGTTAGCTTTATGCGCATGTATCTTGGTGACTGTAGGTATTCCCACGTGTGCATGTTTTACTCTGTTGGTGGTTAGCCTTTATGCAGGTGGTTGTCCCTACTACCGACCAGAGGGGGATAATCAACCGACCACGATAATATTATGGATTAGGGCCTATTGGGATATATGATAATGATAGATGTCACAATTTCATTCGTTCATGTCATACTCTTATGTTAGGTTACAACAAAAGATCCCAATGCTTCATCCTTTATCGGAGTGAGCAGTGACTCGTGGAGTGAAATGATTGAGTATTAACCACTAGGTGTTGGTTAATTTCAAGAAAGTTTGGCTACCAGCCTCCTAGGGTATATTTGTCACATCGAGGCATCTGGTCAGCGGTCGATCTTTAAGAATTCGAAATTTGGGTTTCATTCCTAGAGGCAGTTGCAATTTTATAAATAATAAAAAAAATAGCAACACGTCTAGGGCTACGCCGATAATTTTGTTCATTGGGATTAAATCGCCGCAATCAATCGAAGCGGTATGTACATTTAATCATACCAATTTTTTGCAACCCAGGAGACGTCACCAAGTTATATAAAACATCACTTCCCTCATTCATTCACTTCACCCCGAATTTCAAATATCTTTCTTCACTTTTAAGCCTTTTTCGCCATTTGTGAGAGCTATAATTCCTTGGTATCATTTTCACTGTAAGAATATCTCCCTCTTTAAATTTATTTATTCTTTGTTAAAAGTATAGTACACACTATAGATGAGAGTTCATTGGATCTCTCTAGGTACCACCCATAGAATCGCTGCCTGAGTAAAATTGAGTTTTTAACTAGTCCTTGTGACCTTTGTACGCTATGAGAGGGACAGTGGATTTCCACAATATTTATTGTTGAGTGTGGGGTTACCTTTCCTCTCAACCATATGTTTTTGGAGTTTTGTCAATATTTTGATCTAGTCCTCGCTCAGGTGTCCCTAAATTCTTAGAGAGTCATTAATGGGATATTCCACATTAATGAGCGATACGGGACACACATAGGAATAAAATAATTAATGTATTGTCAAAGCTGGGGTACCACCAATGAAAATATCAATTATTTGAAGACGAGGTATTTAAAAAGAGTTATTGTCATAAACTTGCCTCATTCCAATAAGGATTATTGGGATCATGGATTAATAGTGAAGGATTGGCAATTTGCCCCTCTTCTTGATGGTTTAGTGTACACTGGTCCCTGTTGTCCCCAAGAGGATCAAATCATAAGTCGACATATGCACACGACTCGGATATCTTTCTTTTTGTCCTATATTGGGTTTTATATCTAATTGTATATTTCTGTTTTGCAGAGAAAAGGAAGAAAAAAAATTCCCCATGTCTCTGAAGTCAACTTCACTGACCTAAGGATTGTTTCGTCCGTCCAACAGAGGATTAGTGAAGACCTTGCTTGTTAAGCTTTCATTCTTCTCGGCTATCATATTTCCATCACCTCTTTTATTATTCGCCCAATATAAGACACACCAACAACCCCCATATGCCTAGAGGACCTTGTTTCTTCATCTTCAGGTACTGAGTTTGAGTCCTCCCCTAAAGCAGAACGGAATTTTAGGCGGAGAGTACTTTGTCATCTTTTGATCCCTTGGACATATCCTGGTGCCGAGCAAAATGCCATCTATAGAAATGTGAAGGGAAATATCCCAAACCTCTTGGCTGGTTCCAATTATTCCCTTCCTACAGGAAAGAAGCTCGAAATTGAGGGATCCATCCATCCCATCATTATTGATATCTCGTCGAGAAAAAAATTAAGAGCCCCAATACAAGAGGTTGAGGAGACGTCCAACCCCCACTTTGGAGTTAGCAGTAAAAGAGCCCCACCTAAAAGGGTAAAGGGATCATCCAGTCAGTTACGATGAACCCCGAGCTTGCCTGAGGATACAGTTAGCAACTGTATCCTCTATTCCACATTCAAGGCTAGTTAATTGGTCCAACCATAATCTAGCCCTTATGAGTATCATCTGTTATTTTCCTATTTATCATAATTATTATCATCTATTACTAATAACCTTCCTCGAATGCTTATTTTTGTAGTTCCTGATTGATTATAACCAATTGTTGAGGATAAATGATAAGTTGAAGGAGTCCTCCTATGATGTGGAGGCATCTTTCTCAGGGATGCGCAAGTCCTTTGAGGCAGCCAGTCGCACTCATGAGGATGATAGGAAGAATTTGGGAGATACCATCAAGCAGTTAGATCATGGAAAGACTCTGGCAAGAGAGCTGCGAGCACTGCTAGGAGAGAGGTCGAGGATGTTAGGAAGGTGGACGACCAGGCAAGGGTGCATATTGTTGATATCAAGGCTAATGATAAGAATGACAAGGAGGATGCCTTCACCAGGGGATAAGATAATGCAGTCTCTACTGCTGCCATTAAGATTGATTACCCAAAGAAGTCTTCTTTCAAGGAGGGATGGGATGTTGCCCTTACTTATCTTGGCACTGTAGAAGGGTCAGAGCTCTTCCTCGAGCATAAACTAGAAACTCTTTAACAAATTGAGGAGGAGGTTGACGAGGAGGAGGAGGTGGAGGATTATGTGGCACCCAAGGGTCAAATGGTGGTGGCTGACCTAACAGAGGGTGAAGTGGTTGCCGATAAGGAGAAGGTGTGAAACAGGCCGTGATAACTATAGGGATTTAATGCCTTTGTATTGTAAACCTTTGCTATAATTCCTCACTTATAATATTTTCATGTTTTCAATAAAATGAAATTTTACATTCCTTATTGTGATCTCGAACAATATAGCGCTACTTCTCCTTTATTTGTCTATTACTTATGTACCACCATATATCCTTCAGTTTAACACTATGATGTCCTATTTGGTCGCAACCAAAAGTGAGCTCTATCAGAGGAGCAACAAGTTATTCTATGCTTGTCATGATGAAGTGAATAAGGAAGACTTGGAGGAGTTTCTTAGCTTGGATGTATCAAATAAAGATAAAAAAATTTATCTCAGCATGCGACGACTCTTCCATCAAGCAGTGGTGAGTAATGCCTTATACTACAAAATTATCCTTAATCTTCAGCGAGACCATAAAGACACTATTTCTAGGTTTGGCTACCGATTACGAGATTTTTTTTTTTTACTTTACATAGTGATTGTGGATTTGATAAGAAATTACAAGCTTTATCTTCGACCTACTCTAAGAAGGAGTATGCTTGACAATCAGATCTGAAAAGTGCTCTGGGAGGTGGAAAGTCTTCTCCAATAGGAGAATAACTTATTATGCAATGAGTTGGAGGGCCTCAAGAGTCCAGATACGATCAATCAGAATAAAGATGCCTCTTTTCTAGAACAGGGGAATGCTCGCTTGATGGAGGAGTTGGAGTAGTTGATAAAGTCCTAGAGCATACAGTCTTCTCGGTAAATAGTTGAGGTTCCTCAGTCAGTGGAGGAAGAGCGGACCAAGAAGACTTTGTCCGACCAAATACTACTTATAAAGAATCAGTCTACAACCATAAAAAGGTTAAGTGAATAGGTTGACCGCCTTACCTATCACTTTTATAAACAACCTCATAAGATATGGATGGAGGGATACAATAAGGCTCTTACACACATGAGTGAAGAACTTGATCAGGCCCGCAAATATGGCCATAAATATGGTTAGCTCAATACCCCTATTATAGTAAAATTAGAGAAGGAAGATAAGCTGTAGTATTGGTATGACCCTAGTTGTTTGAATCATCCTAATTCTCCGTTCAAGTTGGAGGCCTCTTGGATTCCTCCAGACGCTATTTCGACGACCTTGATCAGGAAATACCTTGGGAATTATGGTTTGCACGACGATGGCACCCTTAGCCGACCACTGCATTTGGTGAATAGGGAAAGTTCCAGCAACTAATCAAGGCTCAGGGACCTGAAAACTACAGTTACCCCTACGCTCTGGATGTACCGCCTGCTGGAGTTGAGAAAGCGCCAGGCAAGCATCCGTCAGATAGGGCATAAAGACCACTATTATCTTGTTACTCTTTTATTTTGTTGGCCTTGTAATAACTCTCTATGATTTGTATGGAACTTTTACCTTTTGGTTTCCTGGATTAATATAGTGGTTGTTAATTATTTGATCATAGCCCGCTAGTAGTTTAGTCTTACTATTATATGTTTGGCAGTAGTCCAGCTAATCTGCCTTACTAGTTACCAGTTTGGTTGAACCTAGGTTGTCCAGTCTTAGGTTGTGCTAACGTGCAATTTTTTTTGAGGTTACCTAAACGGATCTTGTCATTTGGACCAAATGCTAACGTTAATTACCAGTGGAGACCAAATCTTCTTGGATTAGTCCTTAATTTATTTGGGTAAAAATTCTTGTTCTTGACCTTGTGTGGTTATGCATCAAGTTTTTTATTTGTGACGTCTTGTTCTTGACCTTGTGGTGTCATAAATGAATTATTTATCTTGTTCGTGACTCGTTCGAAGATGAAGTCATATGTGAATTTTGTTGTTTTATTTATTATTATTTGTGATTGCTTTGAATTAAGCACATCTCCCACTCAGAAAAAGAACATAAAAAAGGCAATACTATTTTCTAGAAATTGTCAAATTTTATTGAGTAATAAAAATGAGTTACATGAATTTAAAAAGGAATTACATTTCATCAGATTATTGACAGTATATACTCAAATGCTCAGCATTCCAAGGGTCTTTGAATGGCTCCTCTCCTAGAGTTTTAATCCAATAAGTTCTTGGACGGATGACTACAAAAATGCCGTATGTGCCACACTAATTGGTTCTAACTTATTTCCTTTCCGGAGTACCTTCTTCAGCACTTAGTCTCCTTCTTTTAGGTTGCTCAACTTTACCCTTCTATTGTATAATCGAGTTCTACTGATAGGTTGCCACACGAAGTATTGCATGCTCTTTGACTTCTTCGACTACGTCCAAGTCTAACGTCTTCATGAGATCACTTTTCGGTCAGTCAAAATTAAGCACCATGTGATTGGGCAAACCAATTTTTGTTGGGACCACTGTTTCTGTCCCAAAGGCAAACATGTAAGGAGTTTCGCTAGTGGTTATCCTTGGCGTAATCCTATAATCCCAGAGTACACTTTGTAGTTCGTTGATCCAATTTCTATTGGTTTCATCCAATCTTTTCCTTATCCCGTCGAGCAGGGTTTTGTTCATCACTTTTGTCTGCCCGTTGCACTGTGGTTGGCCATGAGTGGCATGTTGCTTTTGGATTTTGGAATGAAAATAGTAGTCTTCAAATTCTTGGTTATCAAACTGTGTGCCATGGTCGATGATGAAAGCACATGGCATTCCATAATGGAAAATGATGGTATTCCATATGAAATGAAGGACCTTCTTATAAGGCATTTCCCCTAAAGGTTCAACCTCCACCAATTTGGTGAAGTGATCCACTGAAATGACTAATTATTTGAAACTTCACCTTATCTTTTATAAAGGGACGACGAAGTTAATGCCCCATATGGAAAATGGCTAAGGGGGTGTGATTAGTGTGAGTTAAGCTCCCGATGTTTTATAGATCATAGAGTATTTTTGGTACTTGTCGCATTGTCGGGCATAGTCAGTATAATCTGCTTTCATGGTGGGCCAGTAGTAACCTTGCATGGCTACTCATTTAACTAATGATATTTCTGTAGAATGTTCCCAACAGGAGACTTCATGTATTTTCTTTATCAAGTTACCTACCTCAGCTGCATGGACACATCTGAGCAATGAAATAGTGAATCCTCTTCTATATAGGATCCATCATTCCATAACATACCTAGCTTCTTTGTATCGGAGCCTCCTAACCTCCTTAAGATAAGTGGGAACAATGCCTGTTGTACCCCAAACATATTAGGCCGCATGACCAATAAGGTAGTGAGACATGTCAACATTATCATTGAGCTTTTCACAGTGGGTAAAACCCAGTCGGCTCAGGTACCCTCTAGTTGGCTGTCCACTCGACCACAACCAGGAAGACAAACCATAAGTTATATAAAAAGACACATGTAGGTTACTCTATAGACACCGTGCACATGGACGTGAATAACATCCAGCTACATATTACTCTATAAAGGTGTAAATTCTTGAAGATATAAAGGCATTCCATCCTCTTAATTTTCAACTTACTATAAATACACTACTCCTCCCAACCGAGGGAAGGCATTAGCACACTTTTATGCTGAACCCTAGAATTATAATCAAAAGATTGAAACAAAACCCTAAACAAATAATAGATCTGCCCTATTGGTGTAGGTTCCATTATTGAGTTGAACCACGTAAAAAACCTTTAGTGTCCTTTTATTATTATTATTATTATTATTATTATTATTATTATTATTATTATTATTATTATTATTATTATTATTATTATTATTATTATTATTATTATTATTATTATCAGCTGTGGTTATATATTTGGATAACTAAGGCTAAGATAAAGAATCTAAATTTAGACATCAACATATTGACGCCATTTGTGGGAATGACAAGTCGCTTTTGTTTCCTACCTTTTTTAAACCCATTTTCATACCTTTGAAGTATGACAAACATCTCGGAAAGCAGCCTTTCTGGAGATGATGCTCCCAGTCCTTCCACTCCTCCCCGAATAGGAGACTTACATGGAATTCTACTTAACATTGTTAAAGGTCATGAGGCAATGCAGGAAATCGCGAGGCATCTTACTTAGACGCTTCAAGCTAGATCTACTGCTGCTCCATCCTATAGGAGGGAAAAGGCCTCCTCCATCTCCTAGAAATAATATAAGCAACTCTAGATATTCTAGATCTTTACAAGACCAATCCTACCGTTCGGGAGTAACCTCTTCAGTCAGATCTACCGACTACTATGACGGTCGGTTTCTCACTCTAGAATGACCGAGTGCCTTGGAAAGGCTGAGCAAAGCCCATGCTTTTTATCATTTGGGTCCCTGAGCAAATAGGAGCTACAATAGAGAACCCTCCAGATCGCGAGATCGTCGATAAGGGTCTACTATATACAGGGCTAGAGCATGAGGTTCCATGCATGCCGAGTAGACTTTTCTGGAAGAGAGCTCAGCACAAACACATATTAGAGCTTCTAGAGTTTCCTTAGCCAAAACTAATCAAGAAGATTACCCGTAGAAAGAATCAATACAACGATTGGAAGATCGCCTGGGAGAAATAGCCAAGTCCAAAAATCTATTTCAAAGGAGCTTTATGAAGGGATCTACTTTTGGTCGCCTATGGTAACTAATTCAAACACTTTTCCTAAAATGAGAAAGATCCGTTTGAACAACCATAATCGTATTAGTAAAACCTAAGGCTGAACAACTCATGTTCATCCAAATCGATAATTAGTAAAGCAAATTAGTCGATCAAAGGCCGACCATACAATCTTATTGCTTAATTACTGGTCGGCTAATATTAAACATGTGTTAAATGTATATTATATTTTATTAAAAAGTAATGAACTCGATTACAAAATAATTTTCATCAAAGTTACAAAGGTAAACATTTTCATTCTATTGGGCTCTTTTCTAAGGCTTTCTCCATTTTTTCTGGAGGAACATCATGACCAGAAGGTAAAACTGTGGACCTTAAATCCCTATGTCTTTCGCGGCTCCTAGAGCTGGGCCTATCCCCCAAATGTTGAGGTCAGACAAATGTATCTTCACCATGAAGTCCATAGTCTCCCAAATATTTTCTAATAAGGCTTAGTAGTATGGCATCAATGGGAATCCAGTTAACATCTACTCTGAAATGAGGATATGAGTATTCCAAGCAACCTGAATCATTCTAATGCAATAGGGAATCTTCCTTGGGTACATTTAAAATTTCCAAAGCATTCGACCAACCCAATTTATAGCCTTCTCTATTTGCTCCTTGCCCATGTGTGATAATGCCTCATCATAGCCATTCATCCAAAAAGTGCGTGGTTGCTTATGAAAGTGAAAGGTCAACTAATCAACCTTGTCAGTTAACTTCTTAATAGTGTCTATTTAGCTCCTGATCAAGGTTGCATGGTCGACCAAAGTTTTCTTCGTTCTCTTTTTTTCAATAGTAGGCTGAGCAACCACTATTTGCTTAGATGATTGGACAGTCTTGGTGTTCTTCAAAACCTCTATCTCCTCCCTTAGCTTGGCGTTCTCCCACTCTAAGAAAGATGCACTTTCGTCCTGTTTGGCACTTGATGATTTCTTTAAGTTTTCCAATTCATTTCTTAGTGAATTATTTTCATGCTCCAATAACCTTGTTACTTCTCGAGCACTAGTCAACTCAAAATTTAGCACAAACTCTCTCTTCTTATGAGATAAGAAATGACCTCCAATTTCTTATCAAAACTTGCATCGTTGCTGAGCCGAGCATACTTATCTTTGTAGGCAGAATGAAAACTAAACAAAGATGCTTTATGATCTTCCTAAATTTGGAAGATCATCTCATAGTAGGTAGCGTTGGTTTACACAACTTGGTCAAATAACATGTGCAGGTGAATATAAGTTTCTTTAACTTGGTTAAAGGCATCCAGGTCGAGCAATTCCTGTAATTCATCTTCGTACATGTCTTCATGACTATCCCTAAAGAACCGAACACTCCTCCGGTAAAGTTCACTCTCTGCTACTACTATAATGGATCTCTTGGATTTGAACTGAAGAACATAATATGAGTATAAAAATCAAGGAATAAGTTCAACAAACCTCAACACAATGCACGTGAAATGATGAACAATCTTATTAAAGCTGTGAAGAACTACATAATAAAGGATAATTTTTCCGTGTTATGTGGAGATCAAACCAAACATTACAAGGCAAAAACAAAAACTGCAAAATACACAAAAAGGTGTTTACACCTTCTCCTTGTCTTGGGTCGTTTCTTTTATCGATCGAGCGATCACCACTAAAGCTTCAGGTACAATAAAAGATTCACCAGTTCCCTCCTCATCCTCTATTTCTTCATCAATAATAGAGGGGTACCAGGGTTGAACTACTAGAAGAGGTCTAAGTCGGCAGAGTGCCGACCTGTGAGTGTAGAATTCGAGCCTTCCTTAAAGGAGGTCTTCTTGAGATCATTAATTTGCAGGGAAACGATAGCAAAAGCCTTGTCCCAACCTCGAGTGAAGGCATCCTCTTTCCCTTTCTTCATGGCGTCCTTCAAGTTCTGGTACTTGTTATCCACCTTAGCGGTGGCCTTGACAGCATCTACAATATCTTTCTTGGCAGATTCTTCTTAGCCTGCTTGGTAGTATTCAACAGACCTTACCGTTTCTCTTGGTCCCTCTTGTCATCTTTCTTGGTAACTGTTGTGACAATTAAACTCAACAAAAAATAATAAGCAAAGATGATCACTAGAATAGATAAAGAACTTGAAATGATTGCAATCACACACAACACAAGATATACGTGGTTAGGCAAGAAGGTCTACGTCCACGGTGGTGCTCTCTGTATTTTATTTCTCTTTACTCCAGGGGAGTGTTTACAATTGCATGCTCTTTGCCCTGGACTGAGGGTTTAATATATACATGTTTTTTCTTGGAGAGTGGGGGTGTTGGGCTCCTCCACATTAGCCCGTAAATCCTAGAATATCTCTTGAGAGATTTTAGGGGTTGAATGGGTCATAACTGAATTAGTTATGCACGTGGCCTTTAGAATTTGGGCCGGATTGAGTCGGGCTACTTATCTGGGCCAGAATATTTAATCGAGGTACCCACAATTGCCCCTAAAATTTTTGGATCATAATTTGGGTTCAATAATTTTAAATAATAGCCTTAGTGGCATTTTTGTGAATCGAGTAACACCTTGGGATTGAAGCGTCTTTCTCGAGTAGATTTAGGTGACAGACTTGCTTCGTTTATTGTGCATTATTATTGAGAGTGTTTAAACCAGTTTGAAGAGGCCATTCCCTGACGTTGCTTCAAACTTCCTTGAGTTCTCTAGATTTCTCCAGCTTTTTACTGTGCATTCTCACTTTCTGGTCCTGTTTTTCATCTTCAAGCTTCTTCCTTTTCTTCCCGTCTTCTTTGCTTGTGGACTTGCGTCGTCTTAAGCTGATTCTTACTTCATAAGTTCTTCGTACTCTCTCTTTTATTTTTCTGTTGAAATTTCTCCATTATCATTGTTTGGGTTTTTCTTGTCTGATGGCGAAAATAGGCAATAGGTCAATAAATGACTTTAGGAAGTTCTACAATATTCCGGACTGGGTAGATATTGAATGTACCCCTGTTCCTCGTAATGTTAGAGATATTGAGGATGACCATTGTATACATGTTCTTCTGTTGTCTCTGGGTGGTCTTACTTTCCCCCCAAATCATCTGTTTTTGCATTTTTTAGTTACTTCTATATAGTTCCTGCACAGTGCTCACCAAATGTTTGGAAAATTATCAATGGTGTACATAGAATTAATCAGCTCTATAGCACCAATCTAGGGCTTGCTGAAATTTTCTACTATTATTATTTTTCTCGAACAAGCTCTGGTCTCCTTTATCTGAAGGCTAGGAGTCCTGATAGGGTATTGGTAGTCAATCTACCTGATTCCCACAAGGACTATTGGCAAGAGGGGTTTATTGCTAGGAACTGGCAGTACCCTCCCCATGCTTAAGGGACGAGGTCCGAGAGACATGTGATTCCCTTTTACGGGGAGAAATATATAGGTAGGCATAACTCATGTTCTGCTAATTGATGCTCTGTTAATGTACTGCCCATCTTGTGTTCTTCCCGAGATTCGAGCTGCTGAGTTGGTCAAGGCTTGAAAGATCAGGGACTATTTGGCCGATGGTGAGCATCCGGTATCAACAACATTCCTTCTGGAGTTCAAGAACATTAGGTCCAGTTTCATCGCACGACTTGTGGATAGCATCACTCAACTAGATATTACAGAATAGGTCGCTACTGACCTGCTTCAGTTAGACGAGGAGGAAAGCAACTCGGGTGAAGAGAGCGAGGGAGCTAACTAGGGTGGTGTTGAAGGTGATTATAGTGAGGAGAGATCAAGTAGCGAAGAATATTCTAGCTTGGAGCAGGGTTCAGATGCTCAGGAGTCTTCAGGGTATTCAAGTAGCTCCAGCGAGGAAGATACGGCTCCTCTTAGGAAGAATTTGATCTAAGATGATGATGAAGATAATGTGTTGCTTTCTCTCCGGTTGAAGAAGCAGAAATCTGGGAGCAGGGATACTGCCACTGGCTCCCAAACTATTGTTCATGAGCATGAGAGGAAGAAGAAGGAGGAGGCACTGGTGAGAGAAAGGGAGAGAAATAAGGAAGAGGAGAAGAAAAAGGTGGAAGAGAGAAAGAGGATAGAGAGGGAGAAGAAGGAGAGAGAAGAAGAGAAAAGAAGAGAAGAGGTAAGGACAAAGGTGGGACAGTCTCTGGTGCCCGTGTCCACTCTGACTGAGGGGTCTTCTGTTTCTCTTACCCCTCAGTTAGCTCCGTCAGTGCTTGAGAGGGAAGTGCTGCCAGCTGATCGCTAGAGGTCGATAAATATAGGGACCGACCAGTTAGCCCTGAAGGCGAGTCAGGGGCTAGCCTTGGTAAGCCTGTTTTCACTTATCTTTTCTTGCAATGCTTCTTTAAATAGTTTCTCTGCTAATGTTTTCCTTTTCTCTACAGTTTGTGTCTGATTTCACTGTCCTCTACCGCAGCCGCGACGAGCTGGCGAGGAAGAACGCTGAGCTGGACAGGAAAAATGCTGAGCTGGAGGCTAGCTTGAAGACTGTCAGTTCTGCTCAAAAGTCTTCTGACCTCGCTTTGGCCCAAGCCAACAAAGCGAAAGAGGCGGCGACCAAGGAGCTCGAAGAGCTGAGGCAGTCTTATGACTTGGTCTGCACGAGCAAGCTAGTTGTGGTTGAGGAGAACAAGGTGCTTGTTGGGAAGGTGAAGAATGTGGAATCTGAGGTTGCCACCCTCAAGGAGATCTCGTACAATGCTAGATGGGTCGTGGCATATGAGGATTTTGAGGTTCAGATTGTTTATATTAGCCGCCTCAACTTCAAGAAAGGTTGGGACAAAGCCTTGCTCACTGTCGAGGTGGATATGGACTCCTCCCTCTTTGACGAGCACCACCTGGCCCCAAGCCTATTGTGGATGAGATGCCCGCTCCTGCTATCAATTAAGGTGCTCCAACTATCCAGACCACTCCTGCTGGTACTCCTACAGTGACTGCTCCGTCTGAGTGGGGCGTATCTGGATCTGCCGCAGACAAGGGGAAGCAACCAGCGGCCTCGGCGCAGACTGAGGTTACCATCTAGTCTTCTTTTAGGGAGCCCTTTGTATTTTTGTTGTTCTTTCTTTTTTATGATGTACTTTGAACCTTCTTTAAATGAAATGAAATCCAGTTCCCTTCCGCATACTGATTTACTTTCTTTTTAATGCTTATATGGTTTGTAGCTCATTGATGTTGAGGATTATATTCCTACTACCTCTCAGTTAGGAATAATTCTTGGGCGAGCAATCGAGTTTGCAGAGCCTTTATAAGGATTTGCAAATCTCTTAGGTCGATGAATCAGGAGTATAAGGACCTGCCAGAGCTCGTTGCCAAGCTGAAGGACAGTCTCCAAGAGATGGAGGAAATCGACGCTTCTGTTTAAGAACAAGTGAATGAAGGCCAAGCTTCTGGATGCCTCTGAGGTCAATCAAGTTGGAGAGGTTCTTCAATAAGAGAATTATGCTCTGAGGAGAGAAGTCTCGCGACTTAGGGAGAATGCACCGAGTATTATTCCTCGAGTTTTGTGTGGTTCCTCTTCATCGACCAGACTGCGAGTTGGTACTGATGATAGTGGTTCAGATAGGGAGATTACTGATCTTCGAGGTGATGTTCGCCGGGCGTATGTGATAGCTGTCGGACTTTAAAGAGATGTTACCTTACTGAGGCACCTGTTCAAGAAAGGTCCTCGACGAGTGTGGGCTGATGGTTATGATCAGGGTTGGACCGATGCTCCGACGAAGTTAAGGGAGGTTTAAGAGTTATCCTTCATAAGAGGATGGTTGAGTTCTCTCAGGGAGCTGCAGGTCCCGTGGAACTCTATCATTTGGTATCGTCATGAGATCTCCCCCTCAACTTTGCTGCCGAACCCATTCAGAAGGGATGATCGATGGGTTCCCATAGATGCCATCCCAAGGAAACTGTTGGAACCAGAATCAAATGAAGTTGAGGAGGAATTGGCTCCTCGTCCAGATGATGGCCGAAGAGCGTAAGTGGCTGACTATCTTGCTCGAAGACCTGATCCTCATTGAGATTTATTTTTCTCAGTACATGTAACTCTTTGTATATGTAATGATGTAATAAAATAGTTATGTTTTGGGCGATTTTTTGACTAAACATGTGTTGTGTATTTTTTACTTTATTGATGTCTTGTTAGAATATCTTGGGCTATTCTTAGCTGACTAGATTTGATATAGGCTGAGTTAAATTGTCGAGTGAGTATCCCCCCAGTCTAGTGTGCTTACAGGATACCATTCTGCCTCACTTTACCTTTTAGGTTGTGTCGTCACACTCCCTTAGGTCTAATTGTGGCAATGGCGAGGACACACCTGGTGTTGGATATTCTATCCGAGAAGGTTTTTTGAGCCGAACATTGTTGGCGACCAACCTGGGTTGGCCGTGGTGCCTAAGGGTCCCCTGTAGGACTTCATATATTGCAAGGGGAAATTATAGGAGGTTATTCGTGTTTAATAACGAAAACCCAACGAGAGTGATACCCTGCTTTTATATATTGAAAGGAGAGCCTGTGACTTGGAAAAGGTGCATGAATTATAATGTAATTGAAAATCAACACTTCATAGAATGCTACTGCCAAACAAATTTTATTAATCATAAACGAATTGAAAATTTCGACACTGGGTTTAAAAAGATCAAGGAAAAACTAAAAGTAAAATTTCTTCAAATTGGCTGCATTCCAAGCTCTAGGTATCTCCCTGCCCTCCAACGTTTCCAGATGATAGGCTCCTTGTAGGTTTCTGTTATCACCTTGAATGGTCCCTCCTAGTTTGGCCCTAGTTTACCATCTGATGGTTTTACAGCGCTGCTAAGAACTTTCTTTAGGACGTAGTCCCCAACTTGGAATGCTCTTGGATTGACTTTCTTATTATAGTGCCTGGCTAGCTGTTGCTGATAACCAGCTAATCTCATCAGAGCCAGGTCTCTTCGTTCCTCAGCTAGGTTAAGTTCAGCGAGCAATGCTGCATCGTTTTGTCCTAGGTCGACCAGGGTGGAGCGCATGGTAGGGAGTCCGACTTCCAAAGGGATGATTACCTCTATACTATATGTTAGCGCGAATGGGGTTTCCCCAGTTGCTCGTCATGGGGTGGTGCGGTAAGCCCATAGGATGTGGGGTAGTTCATTTACCCATGCCCCTTTGGCTCGCTCCAACCTTTTCTTCAGTCCATCGATCACTATTTTGTTGGAAGCTTCGACTTGTCCGTTACTCTGAGGGTATGCTACGGAACTATAATAGTGCCTGATCCCGTGGTTACTACGGAAACCTTGAGAGAGGCTGCTTTCGAACTGGGTTCCATTGTCAGTGATGATGTTCTTGGGAATCCTAAAAAGAGTGACGATGTTCCTCCATATGAATCTTATCATGTCTGCATCTCGAATGTTTGCCAGTGGCTCTGTCTCTATCCATTTGGTAAAGTAGTCTGTTGCGACTAACATATACTTGTGATTACTTGTTGCAGTAGGAAGAGGGCCCACGATGTCCATGCCCCATTGGACGAAAGGCCATGGGCTGGTAAGTGACTTGAGGTCACTAGCTGGCTGGTGAACCATAGGAGCGTGAAGTTGGCATTTTTTGCATTTGCGAGCATAAATTGCAGCGTCTTTCTGAATATATAGCCACCAGTAGCCTTCTTTCATTGCTCGAAAAGCTAGCGACTTGCCCCTAATGTGACTTCCGCAGATTCCCTCATGGAGTTCGTGGAGGACTTGCTCGATGTCCTTCGGGTTAACTCATTGGAGGTAAGGACCAGTGAAAGATCTCTTGTACAGTTTTCCCTCAGGAGATAAGTGAAAGCGAGCAACTTTGACTCTTATCTGATGAGCGGTCTTTTTATCGTCTGGTAGCGCATCGTCTTTGAAATAACCCCTTAAGGGGTTAATCCAACTAGGGGCTGTCTCAATCTGGAGAACATGTCCTACGTTTGGAAGTTTATCGATCTGGTTGATGCTTGGCTGGGCGAGGAAGTCAATCGGAATTGTTCTCTTCAAGTCAGAATTGATCGCTGAGCTCAAGGCCTCTAGGGTGTCAGCATGGTTATTCTGTCCTCTGGGAAACTATTGGATGCTAACTTGTTCGAGGTTAGTCATTAATCTCTTCGTTGTGGCGAGGTAGGCTTCCATCCTCTCATCCCTGGCATTGAAGTCACCACTTATCTGGTTGAAGACCACCTGTGAGTCGTCGAACACTTGGAGTCGCTTTGCCCCTAGCGCGTATGACTTTTGTAGGCCTGCTATCAGTACTTCATATTCTGCTTCATTGTTGGAGGCTTGAAATCCAAGCCCGATTCATTGCTCAAGTATTGCATCTTCAAGGGTAATCAGCACGATGCCTACTCCTTCCCCCTTTAAGTTGGAGGCACCGTCAGCGAACAGCTTCCAGATACCGAATACCAAGGGAACTTCCTGCTTATAAATAGTTTGAGGTTGATCACAAGGATGTTCTCCTATAAATTTCCTTATGAAGTCAACGAGGACTTGTCCTTTGATAGCATTCCTTGGCTAAAACTGAATGTCGAATCGATCGAGCTCCACTGACATTTTGATAATCTGCCTGACATGTCTGCCTTTCGTATACTGCTCTGAGAGGGTGGGACGTAAGGACAATGATGGAGTGGGCTTCAAAATAATGTTTCAATTTTCTTGATACTACTACTAGCGCAAAGGCGAACTTTTCCAATGGTAAGTATCGCTGTTCGACGTCCAAGAGAGTCTTGTTCGCCTAATAGACTGGGTGATGGATCCCCATTCTTTTGTATATCAGTGCAGAACTGACAGCGTGGCTGGAAACTGCAAGGTATAGGTACATGGAATCGTTCTCTTGAGGTATTATGAGCAGGGGTGGTGTGCTGAGGTAAGCTTTGAGCTCCTCTAATGCCTTCGAGCAATCCACGTTCCACTCCATATTTTTTATTTTCTTCAACAACTGGAAGAATGGCTGGCACCTTTTGGATGACTTCGAGATGAATCGATTTAGGGAGGCGAGCATCCCCGTGAGTTTCTGTACGTCTCTTACGGTATAGGGGGGGGGGGCTGCACCCTATTAATGGCAACAATCTGATCTGGGTTAGCTTCAATGCCTCTCTTGCTAACCAAGTATCCGAGAAATTTTCCTGACTGGACACCGAAGGAACACTTACTTGCGTTAAGCTTCATTCGGTATTTCCTGAGGATTTCAAAGGTCCTTGATAGGTTAGAGAGGTGGTATTCCTTAATCTTGATCTTGACGAGCATATCTTCGATGTAAACCTCCATGGTGCTCCCCATTTGGTCTTTGAACATTTTGGTGACTAACCGTTGGTAAGTTGCTCCTGCATTTTTGAGCCGAAAGGGCATAACCTTGTAGCAATAAAACCCGACGGTGGTGATGAATACTGTCTTATCTTGATCTGGCTCGTGTAGAGGGATTTGGTGATACCCGGAGTATGCGTCTAGGAAACTCATTCTTTTATGCGCTGCTGTAGCGTCCACCAACTGATCAATATTTGGGAGAGGAAAACTTTCTTTAGGGCAAGATCTGTTAAGGTCGGTGACGTTAATGAAGACTCTTCATTTTCCATTGCTTTTCGGGAGCACTACTGGGTTGGACATCCACTTAGGGAATTGAACTTCCCGTATGGATCCTGCATCCAGCAGCTTTTCCATTTCCCTCTCCACAGCCTTGGCCTTCTCGGGTGCAGTTTGTCGTGCCTTTTGTGCAATCAGCTTGAAAGCCGGGTCAACGTGCAACCGATGACAAACCACACTGGGATCAATCCCAGGCAGCTCATAGGGTTCCCACGTAAAAATGTCCAAGTTATTCCACAAAATTACTGTCAGTTCCTTCTTCTCTCGATCTGTGAGAGTGGCTCCGATCAAGAACATCCTATCTTTCTTGTTACCGCTGGCTGCAACTTCCTCCAGGTTCTCAATGACCCTCTTAGAGGGGAGGAGCCTGGTCTCCTCCACTCTAGGTCTTCCATATTTTAGCTGCTATTTGGAAGGTATCAAACCTTCCTATTCTTCAACCTTCTCCTTGGCTTTCTCGACCTTCGTCTCCGGTTTGGGGTGGATGACTGCTATAAAGAACTTTCTCACCATTGCCTGATCTCCATGGATATCCATTACTCCTCGCTCAGTCACATATTTGAGTTTCTAATGGTAGGTAGAGGGGACGACCTTCATCACATGTAGCCACCCTCTACTAAGGATCGCCTGGTAGGGGGAGTCGATGTCGACCTCCAGAATTCGATCATCTTGGAGATACTTCCTTCCCTCACTGGTAGTACAATTTTTCCCAAAGGGATGGTTACTTTACCGCCGAAGCCAACTAGAGGAACGATGGATTTCTTTAAGTCGGCGATGATTAAATTCAACATTCTGAATAGGTCGAGATACATTACTTCGGACGAGCTACCCTGGTCGACGAGCAACTTGTCAACGTCATAGTTAGATATCCTGGGTGTAATGATCAATGCATCATGATATGGGGTCCTTACTCCTACTAGGTCTTCATCCGTGAACATGATATGCTTGCTGTGCTGACGTTTTCCTGCTTGCATTTTAGCTGGATCGATTTGAAAAGCTTTCATTACTACCGTAAGCTTTTTGACTTCCATTCGAGTTGAGTTTCCTTGAATCTACTTTAGATCGAATGCCTCATGAATCAATGCGAACTCATGGCCGACGTCCTCCTTGAGCACGCTGTCAGGCCTTGGGTCTCCATTCGCAGCAACCTTCTTTGCCTTTTTTCCCACAAATTCGTTCAAGTGTCCAGTTTGAGATAACTCTTAAAGGTGAGACTTGAGGGCCTTGCAGTGCTCAATTTTGTGCCCACCCTATTTATGGAAAGAACATCTCAGTGCGTTGTTCCTCTTTGAGGGTTCTCCTACCAT
This sequence comes from Sambucus nigra, assembly GCA_949130495.1. Taxonomy (NCBI): domain Eukaryota; kingdom Viridiplantae; phylum Streptophyta; class Magnoliopsida; order Dipsacales; family Adoxaceae; genus Sambucus; species Sambucus nigra. Next base: position 210,937,800 of record OX422213.1, on the reverse strand, counting down.
CTTTCTGGACCACTTAACGAACGACTTGTCCTTGATCTATGCTAGAATCTTGTAGATTGGTTCTTTAAAAACTGTGTTCACTGGCCGAAATGCTTTTGTGGCATCATTTTTGTTCTCGCTCTTGGGGACAGTCTTGCCCCCATTTTTGTTTCCTTCTTTTGGTTCTCAGCTTTGTCGCTGCTCTTGTCAGCGAACTTGGTGAGACCATTCTCCCTTGCACTAAGGCGCGTCACATCCTCAACTTCGACGTATTTTTCAATACGAGTCACTAGGTCGTCAATGGTCATGGCCTCCTTCTTAGTAAGGGACTGGTGCAAGAGGCAGGAGCTGGGTAGGCCAATCTTAAAGGATTCCACAACGACCTGCTCCGAGAAGTCCTCGACCTCGTTGAATAACTCCCAATATCTTTTTGCATAGTCTCTGAGGCTCTCCTGGGGCATTTTTTTCATTGTCAACAAGGTATCCATCCTCTTCGGATGGGAGCTGTTGGTAATAAAGCGAGTTGTGAAGAGCTCTGCAAAGGACTCGAAGCTCCTGATGGATCTGTGAGGGAGTTTCTCGAACCAGTTCTGGGCCACATCATGCAAGCTCGATGGAAAGATTCAGCACATCAATGCGTCCTTTTAGTTCCAGAGGGTCATGACCTGCCTGTACTGCCTAACATGGTCGATAGGTTTAGTCTTTTCGTTCTAGATTTTGACTCTGGGCATCGCGAACTTCTTGGGGGCTTCTTCTTCTATCTCCCTTGAGAAAGGGGATTTCATCTGGGTCTTGAGAGCTCACCTGGCTAGCTCTCTCGTCGATCTGGCACCCCGATGTTCTGGGTGTTGGTTTATTTCTCTCCGGACCAAATTTTGTATGTCATTATTTCCTCGACCTGAGTTACTGAAAGGGCGAGATGGTTGTTGTTGCTCGGGTAAGTCGTCATCCGACCTGTGTTTCTCAAATCTTTAAGACCACGTCTAGGGCTCCTTCCTCGGCTGCTAGATATGCTCTCCTGAGGGCTAGGAGTGCGATATTGACGTTGCCTTATGCTACGATGGAGTTCTCTCTCTATTTTCTCCATTCTTTTATTAAGACGAGCGTTCTCAGCTTCTTGCTTGCGAGTGGCCTCTTATTGCTATTAGAGCCTAGCCTCATAGGCGTCGATTATCCTCGAGACTTGTGTGGACCTGGATGGTCCTTGGCTTTCCTCCGAAGCTTGTCGTTTTAGGCAAGCCCTAGGATTTGAACGTCAAAATTCAGATCTGATCCTACGAGGGGCAGGTTTCTCTTGAATATCCCTTGCTTCAGGGGCATTTTCGCTGTGACCAGACATTCCAAATTCTTATTAGTGAAGGCTTTCTTAAAGGAAAACAAATGTTTCCTACAGACGACATCAATTATGGTGACAATTAAACTCAACACAAAATAATAAGCAAAGACGATCACCAGATTAGATAAAGAACTTGAAATGATTGCAATCACACACAACACAAGAGATGCGTGGTTCGACAAAAGGCCTACATTTACGGTGGTGCTCTTTGTATTTTATTTCTCTTTACTCCAGGGGAGTGTTTACAATTGCATGCCCTTTGCCCCGGGCTGAGGGTTTAATATATACATGTTGTTTCTTGGAGAGTGGGGGTGTTGGGCTCCTCCACATTAGCCCATAACTCCTAGAATATCTCTTGAGAGATTTTAGGGATTGAATGAGTCATAACTGAATTAGTTATGCACGTGGCCTTTAGACTTTGGGTCGGATTGAATCGGTCTACTTATCTGGGCCGGAATGTTTAATTGAGGTACCCACAATAACATTCAAAGACTCTCTTAGTCTTTTTAAGGTCTCCTCAATGTAAGTAGATGACTCCCTGAGCTGGTCATCCCACATCAAAATTGATCATAATAAACCAAGAACTGCAAAGTTTGAAGATCAAAAGCAATTCGTAAAGAATAAGTCTAAAATGATCCAATTAGGGAATAAAAATGTGTCTAGACAGTTACCAGAGCTAGATTTTGATTAGCTCTCTCCAATAACCTTACCTTGGACAAAGGGTGTAAGGGCGAAAATAATCACAAAGGGTGATTTCAACAAAAAATTGCAACACCAAGTTGTAAATATGGGAAGTGACTTTTAACCAGTTTTTATCTTGTTTATCCTAAGTATGAAACTATGTGATAAAACAGATAAATCAAACCACGCAAATACCACAAGGAAAAGTTTCAGGAAAAAAACCCTTTTGGGTAAAAACCTTTTATTCACTAAGAAATTTACAAGAGAGTCAACTTATAGACTACTTGATCCCCCACAAGCATAACGCGATATTCTTCAAAAATCTCTAAGTAACAACTATGATCCTCGCAAGAATCACATGACTGCAATCTTCTGAATTAGCCTCAGCCTTCGTCTTCAGCAGTAAATCCCCGCATGTATCACAAGTCAAAAATGAAGTGCCTCTCCACCATGGTGTATGCAAGAGATACAAAACTTTCTAGGGTTTTAAACTAATTCACAAGAACATTATTCAAGGATACTTTTTGTGAATCAAAATAGTGTTTTGACACACAAAACTTGAAGAAATTTTGCTACTGATATGCAGAAGTGTGTTGGTAAAATTCTTAAACAAACTGATTCACGAAACATGTATTTATAACAAACCTTAAGTCGACGGGTCGCTCGAACGACTTCTGCATGTCGTTGGAATAACAATATTATGTCGTTTAAACGATTGTGCAATGTCGTTTGAACGACTAAGCGTCAAAAAACTTTTTTCTTAAACTCCACCTACAGGTCGTCCAAAAATATATTTTCGCAAAGTAAAACAGTCCTGTTTGTCTTTTGATAAAAATTAAACATCCCAAACATTATTTTATGAATTGATTCAAACTCTAAATCGTTTTATACCTTTTGAGATGTCGAGAAGTCATTAAACGTTGGAGATGCTTAAGTTCGGTTCGTCTTAATCGTGTGTGAGGATTTGTAACGGGATACGACGAACTAGCCTAAAGCTATGTTATGAAAAATGACTGAAAAATTATTTTTACAAATCTCCCCCTTTGGCTATGGCAGTACAAAATAAACAAAATGACCGAACACCAAATTAAAATCAAAATCTCCTATTACAAGAATGCTAATACCCTTCCCAACCCTAGAACGGAATGCTATAAGTTTCTTTGTCTTCAAACTCCATCTTCTTCCCTTTAAACCTTGCCTTCATCCGCATGTCTTTAAATTCCGATTTAAGTACGGTCACACATGAAGAAACAAATGTATACCTTCGTGACGTATCGAGTTTAAAACAAAATAAATAAGTAAATAAATACTCCCCCATAATTCAAACTCATCAAAAACTCCATTTTAATTTGCTCTTCCCTTTTGTTTTTATCGAAATTGACAAATATACAAAGAAGTAGAAATAATAAACATTAATTCCAAAGAATAAAGACGAAGAAAAGATATAATCACAAAAGATGTAAATCATGCATGTGTAATGATCATCTCAAAGGAAACTATGATAGGAAATCGGTTATTTGCCTTTATTTTTGAAAATTTTCAATTTTTTCAAAACAAAACTAATTTCACAAATACAACATGCAATATCATATATAATGTATGAAAAATATATCAAAGCAAAATTCGACACACATATATAGGTATAAACGACCCCAAAACACGACACAAAACACATAAGCTTTACACACTAGCATATTGTCAATGTGTACAAAACGCGTGGAATGGAATGAATGGTTGTGAACTCTAAACAAAAGAATTATAACCCAAACACTCAAATATATTCAAGAAGTTCTAATTGACCGCACAACTTTATCAAACTAAGATTTATCCTCAAATGACAAAATAAAGTTGAACTTAATGAACAAAACAAGCACAATGCACACAAGCCTAGAATATTAATGATTCTACAAATAAAAATCATCATGACAAAATAAGCTTACTTAGGATAGATTGTCATGGTTCCAACCCGTTGATATTTCCATCCAAACTCCCTAAAAATAATTCTTTTCTTTTCTTTTGAATGAATATATCAAAATAAACAAAGTTGGGCCCTATTTGGCATATTATTCTTTTTATTGCCTTCATTTTTTTCTTGGGCTCTTTTCAAACGGTGGCTTTCACGACGAGTTCATTATACTCTCATAGCCCTTTCCCGTGGAATAAATATTAAAAAATCCTCACGGCAACGATTCTTACAAGCACAAATCCTCCGTAGTCAAATAAATATGTAGATGACAAGATTGATAGTAGAATATCCCACAAAGATCAAATGTACATCATGAATTTAAAATCCAATAAACTCGTGCATGTGTGTGTGAAGGCATGAACAAATTCGAATCCATAAAGTATGTCAAGTTCCAAATAACTCCATAAACATGGTTAAGAACCATCTAAGCATCTAAAGTCATAAACAAATGTCCTAGCCACATTGAAATTGCGTACTGAATTGGATTTAAACACATCAATATGCCACACTAAACGTGTAAAACTAAAATACACAAAGAACTGAAAATCTTTTTGAATTCAAAAAATAAAATCTTTTTGTAGTTTTCAAAAAATATATAAAGTCAAAAATCTTTTTGTATTTTTCAAATATGACTGAAGAAAGAAAAGTATAATACAAAAAGTACACCTATCATAACACTAGAAAAAATGTATCATGAAGCACAACTAGCGCATGACAAACAAACCGTGCAAGCAATCATTCATAGGATATGGACAAAGAAGAATCATGTGCAAGTATGTGAGAATCAATTAGTTTAACATCTAGTGCTTCTAAAAGTGATTTCCTAACCTAAATAGATGTGAAACGTCGAATAGGGATTTTAGGAACCAACGGTACATTAGAGTTCAACTTCCTGGGACATCTTCTAAGATCAAAACAAAAACGCCTATGGTGACCTTTCCTAACAGAGTGTGAACATGCATAAGTAAGGGGAATGGTACCTATGGGTTGAAGTTTTTTAATGTACTTGGATTTAGTTGACTCTCTAAAACAAATAATGGTCTTGGCTTTAGTAACGGAAGCATCATAAATAAATAAGCCACTACTATCATTACCTGAATCTTTTAAATCATTTTTTAACTTAAAACTTTTTGATTCAAGAAAAGAATTAGACTCTTCAAATTTTAGGTGATCCTTCTTTAAATTACCAATCAAACCTAGAAGGTTATCTCGTTCATCCTCAATAAAAGTAAACTTTTCCCTAAGAGTCTTCTCACGTGCCACAAAATCATTAATCAAAATATTTTTATCCTCTTTGGCACAAACACAAACCCTAGAATTTTTAAAATCCTCTAATTCTTTTTCCAAAACAATAACTTTATCACCACTCTCCTTTTTGGCCACTTTTAAAGATTTAGCATCATCATATAAAGCACCAAACATCTCACGAACTATATCTCTTTGATTTTGAACCGTTTGTAAAAGTTCCAAAACATTTTTAAAATAATTTTCAAGAAATTCGATTCTTTCGAAAAACGTCAAATTTAAATGACAATCCATCGAGAGACAAAAACACACGCACATGAGCGATAAAAAACCAACCACCCAAAAAGCAGTTAAACAAGATTAAACATAATAAATTAGTGCAACCTGCTCTAATACCACTTGTAAGGGCGAAAATATTTGCAAAGGGTGATTTCAACGGAATTTTCCAATACTAAGTTGTAAATATGCGAAAGCGACTTTTAAATAGATTTTATCTTGTTTATCCTAAGTATGAAACTATGTGATCAAATAGATAAATCAAACCACACAAATACGACAAGGCTAAGTTTCAAGATAAAATCCCTTTCGGCTAAAAACCTTTTATTCACTTAGAATTTTACAATAGAGTTGACTTACAGATTACTTGATCCCCCACAAGCATAATGTGTTATTCTTTGAAAATATCTAAGGAACAACTATGATCCTCGTAAGAAACACATGACCGCATTCCTGCGAATTAGCCTCAGCCTTCGTCTTCAGCAGTGAATCCCCACAAGTATCACAAGTCAGCAATAGAGTGCCTCTCCACCAAGGTGTATGCAAGAGATATAAAACTTTCATGGGTTCTAACCTGATTCACAAGAACAATATTCAAGGATGCTTTTTGTGAATTAAAACAGTGTTGTGACACATAAAACTTGAAGAAATTTTGCTGCTGATATGCAAAAGACGTGTTGGCAAAATTCTTAAAAAAACTGATCCACGAAACAGGTATTTATAATAAACCTTAAGTCGCCGAGTCGTTCGAACCACATATGCATGTCATTTGAACGACAACAACATGTCGTTTGAATGATTGTGCAATTTATTTGAACGACATAAATGTTGTTTGAATGACTGAAACGTTAAAAAAATGTTTTTCTTGAACTCCTCGTATAGGTTTTCCAAAAACATATTTGCGCAAAGTAAAACAGTCATGTTCATCTTTTGATAAAAATTAAACATCCCAATCATTATTTAATGAATTAATTCAAACTCTAAATCGTTCTATCCTTTTTGGGATATTGGGAAGTCTTCAAACTTTGGGGATGCTTAAATTCGGTTCGTCTTGATTTTGCGTGACGATTTGTAACGGGATACGCCAAAGTAGCTTAAAGCTATGCCATGAACAATGATAGAAAAATTGTACTTACAAAGGGATAGCCAATGACCTGTCCGCATGCGAGACTCCAAAACCAATTAATCCCCTATCCAATCTATGGTTCACGGCTATAAAGGTAACTTCAGCAGAGGCCTGGTCGGCCTAAGTGTTTTGTACTAACACCTGTTGGGTGGAAGGACCTTTCTTCAATCTTTGGAATTGAGGCTTTATACTCTTCATCTCTTCAGTAGTCACTACTATTGGGTGCTTGGAACTTTCACCTGCACTCTTCTTCTTCTCGGCTGGCGGGGGAGATATGTCTCCAGCAAGGAGGTTTGAGATTTTCCTCTTGACCATTCTGTTTAGAAAAGAACGAATGTCCGGAATAATAGACAAATATAAGGAATCCAATGAGGAAGAAGTTCATCCAAATGCAGTGTTTCCTTCTTCTTGCAAATGAGACTCAGATGCAGCAACAAAAAGGGATGGAGTATTATCCTCCAAATCAATGGGGGCCAGGGGGATATCTTCTATAGGCCAAGCTACAAAAGAAGTGATAGAGCTCTGATACTCTAACAAAACTGAAGCCGACCGAGGATGGGTTTCTACTGTCCTTTGTTGGATAGACCAAATGAACTTCAACTCTTAAAAATTAACTTCAGTGTCAGGGGGATAATTCTTGTTCCTCCTCTCTGCAATAAAGAAAACACAATATATTAGTCGGTGAACCAATAGGAGGAAAGCAAGAATAAAGAAAATACATAAATGCAGTAGAAGAGGCCGACCCATGCCACGCCCTTCCCGGGGGAATCTGGGCCCTGTATATCTTACACCCTCATGGAGTGGAGCATGTTTCCAATTCTTTACAATAATCCCATAATCCGAATAATCCTTATTAGAATCGAGCAAATTCACCATCGGAGCCCTGTTAGCATGATGTGTCTCCAAATAATAAGTGTTGTCCCCAGTGGTCCCCCAACTATAATAGTACATTAATTCTTTTATTTCTATATGAGTTCTATACAACTCATTGAGACGTTTAGCCCCATTAACTATCCTCCAACTGTTCGGGGCCACCTTTGTAGGAACTACATCAAAATATTGACAAAATTCCAGAAATATATTATTTGGTGGGAAATTAACTCCACATTCAATGATAAATATTGTGGGTAACCAGTAACCCTCATCCAAGGCATATAAATCTTAAGGACCATAAACCATCTTCGTAATTACCTATTCTAGGATTTTTATTTTCTCCCTAAACTCCTCCAAAGAGCTCTTATCAATGATACAAACCATCCTAATGCTAAAAAATAAAAAAAAACTAGAAGAAGAAGACTCTTGTAGCAGTAAGCAGAGGGTTGAATCCTTAAAGCAACAAGACGGAGAAACAACAGTGGATGAGAGAAAAAGAAAAATTATAGAAGTGAGAAAAAATTCAAGGAGAATTAAACCTTTTATAGGTACAATGATTACTCTCGATATCATGGATTCAAAATAATTATGTGTACCGATGTTTGGATTGTCGATGGCATCCCAAATCCCCAAATGACAAAAAGACCAACGTACCCTCCGACGGTTCACTATATTTTAAGTTATTTAAAAATTACCACCGCCTCAATACAAACAAAGGGAAAAATTACAAGTCCTTGAGGTCGGATGCCGACCACAACCTTTGATGGTGCGGAGCAATTTTTGAGATGAATACTCCATTCTCTTGTTAAACCTTCAAGTATGCTGTATTGGGGCCTTCTATTATACCCCGAAAATATTAGGCCACATGAACTAATAAGGTAGTGACAAGTGTCAACATTATCATTGGACTTTCTAACGGGTAAAACTCGATCGGCTCAAGTACCCTCTAGTTGTCTGTCCAACCAACCACAATTGGGAAGACAAACCATCATTTATATGAAAAGACACATGGGTACTCTATAGACACCGTATTCATGCAAGTGAATAACATCCGGCTACATATTACTATGTAAAGGTGTAAATTCTTGAAATTATAAAGTCTTTCCACCTTCTTGATTTTCCACTTACTATAAATACACTACTCCACACAGTTAAGGGAAGGAATTAACACACTTGCTTTATGCTAAACCCTAGAATTCTAATGAAGAGATTGGAACAAAACCCTAAACAAATAGTAGAACTGCCCCGTGGATGTAGGCTCCATTATTAAGCTAAACCACGTGAAAAACTCCAGTTTCTTTATTTTCTTTTTTATTATCTGTGGTTATATATCTCGATAACTAAGGCTAAGATAAAAAATCCAATTTTAGACATCAACAATGCCCCTTTTAGGTAATTTCTTATCAGATCCATCCAAGATGGGCCCAAATCCAATTCCATAATATTGAGGTTTTCTTCATCAATGCTCTGGTGCATGAGTATCTATAATGGTATGGTCCTTCTTAACTCTGTTCTGGTCGCGGAAGAAAGCCAAGCAAGTGTATCCACTCAGACATTATCAGCCCTAGGGATTCTGATCACCTTGACGACTAGGAACTTCGATATAATCTCTTGTGCTTTGGTTAGGTATTTCTTCATGAATTCCCCCTAACTCCATATACAGCCAAAACTTGATTCACAATCAACTAGGAATCAATGTTTGCTTGTATTTGCTCAGCACCTAGGGATAGTGATATATTAAACCTTGTTATGAGTGATTCATATTCTTCCTCAGTGTTGGAGGCCTTGGACTAGAATTTGAGGGCATAATCAACATCACTATAATTTAGGGTGTTAATTATCAGACCAACCTCGCTTCCAGAAGCACATGGCGAGCCATATACGTACGTCTTCCAAACTGAAATCTTGGCCTGCTAGGTCCTATGGTTGAACACATTTTTCCTTTATTCTAGGTAGTGAGAAATTTCCTCTTGCTTAGTCGACGAGTCTGGTATATCTATAATCTAGTCGGCTACACTAATCATTAAGCTATATTCCAGAGAAGTCTTCTCCATAGGTTAGACTTTTGAGCTTTCTTCTGAAGAACTCAGTTCATATTACTTCTTTGTTGAGCTCTCTTCCTTAGAATTCTGCTTGGTAGGTTTTTCTTTACAAGTGAATTATGCTATAAAATCAGCCACTGCTTGGCCTTTTATAGCCATTCTAGGTTCGTATTGTATATCATTATCTTCTAATTCTATACCCCAAGCTATTAGTATGCCCAATTTATAAGGTTTATGAATGGCTTGTCGTAGGGGTAGGTATCTATAGACTATAAAGGTATGAGCTTAAAAATATGACTTCATTATTTGGGAACCTTCAATCAGGGACATAAATAACTTCTTCAATCTTGGATATTAAATTTCTTCTCCTCTCAATGCTTATTTCATATAGTAAGACGTTTTTTTTACCCTATTTTCTAGTCCGACCAATGCCGAGCTAATTGTCGACTCGGATATTGCCAGGTATAAGAAGAGTTTTTCTCCTATGAGGGGACTTGAGAGTAAGGGTGGAGATCCCAGGTATTTCTTCAACTCCAAGAAAATGATTTCACATTCCTTATTCCACTCAAATTATTTTCTTATCACCATATAGAAAGGAAGTCACCTATCAATATCTAGCGAAATAAATCTATTAAGAGTTTCTACCATGACTGTTTGTTTTTGTATATCTTTTTTATTCGTTGGAGATTGAATGTTTATTAGTGCTGGGATCTTGTCTGGGTTAGCCTTGAAACCTCTTTACTTCACTATGAAGCCGAGGAATATTCCTTCCTCCATGCTGGACACACATTTTGTAGGGTGGAGCTTCATTTTGTGCTTCTCCAACTGGTTGAATGTCTGACCCAAATCTTTGATATAGTCGATGACTCTCTTGCCCATAGTGAGCATATCTTCTATGTATACTTCCATGTTCTTTCTGATCTGTTCCTTAAAGACTTTATTCACTAACCTTTGATATGTTGCTGCAATAGTTTTGAGCCCCAAAGGTATAAGTTGTAGCAGTAGGTACCTTGAATGGTGATGAATGAAGTTTTGTCTATGTCTTCAGGCTTAATTTTAATTTAGTTACATTCTGAATGCACATCCATATTGATCAATCCTTAGTAGAGGGTAATGGTCCTTCGGTCAGACTTTGTTAAAGGAAAAATGAAGTCAAAACACCTATGCCATTTATCATTCTACTTTCTAATCAAAACTACATTGGACGTCCATTCGGGGTACTTCACGTCCTCCGTGAAACTTTCTTTCTATAACTTTTCCACCTCCTCCTTTAAGGCCATGTTCTTTTTGGGACCGAAGACATGTCCTTTTTGTTTGATCGACTTTACATCCTTAACAGTGTTGAGTTCTTAACACACCAATTTCTGGCTCAATCCCGAACATATCCTCATGAATCCAAGCAAATACATTCTTTCGTTGTCCAAGGAAATCCACTAACTACTTTCTAATAGTAGGGTCTAGTGATGAGACGACCTGGGTTGTCTTCCTCGAGTATTTTTCATACAGGATAATGGACTCTACAACTTCCACAACCTATTTCTTGATTGATTATGCTTCCTCACATGGATATATGGTCTCTATCTGGGCATTAGTGATGAGTTTCTTCTATTCCTCCTGGTCAGTTAGTAGCTTTCCTAAGCTTCAATTTAATTCCCTTCAACTACGTCGATGAGTTGATGTTCTTGTCAAGAAGGAAGAAAGAAATCTTCTCAATTCGACAGGTCAATCAGGAACTAATCACGACTTCTAGGTCAATAATTCCTGGAGGATACACTTTTTCCCATAGTCCCAACCATTTAAAGCACTTGTAGAATAATACATCGATTGAACTACCGTTATCGATCAACACTCTAGCCACCCTTCCTTTGTGAGCCAACTTTGGGACAACTAGAGGGTCTAATTAGGATAGAGCACCCGTGACATGTCATTTTTGGTGAATTCTATCACCTTTATGTCTTTATTTACTTTCCTTGGGCGATTATCCATGCCACCAGATAGATTGATTTGCTGAATGTAGGAGAAAGCTTTGGATTTATTGAGGTAGACTTTCCTATTTTCTATTTCATCTCCTCCGCTGGCGTCGCCACCTACATTAAAGTTACAGCCAAAAGAGTTCATTTTCACTTTGCGTAGAGGTTCTTTTGTCTTCACGGTAGATCTGGATCCTCCTCAACATCGTCGTCCTTGCCTCTTTTCTTATCGTCTCCCCTTCTACAAGGGGGTTCTGATCATCTCCTGGGTTCTCATTCATCTGAAGGATCTTCTCAATGGACATATTTTATATAGTACGTACTTTGTATTGAGTATGTCATATATCTTTACACTGCTGAAGACTTATTCAAGATCAATCATGCTTCAAGACGGATCCGAATATCAAAGTTCTTCAACATTCAAGCCTCTGCGAGAATATTTTGGTAAGGTTTTGTTTTTATACCTTAACATTTCACTTAGAGTGTTGTGATCTTTTTTAAAAATATTTTCTGAGTGTTGGAGCAGAGTTTTTTGTCAAAAGTATTTTTTAAAGTTTTGAGGCACAATATTTTTTGGCAAAATAAAAAAATTATTTTTTTATTTAATTTCGCTCGAGCGACAGGAGGATCTCGCGCGAAGCTCGTTCGAGTGACACATGTCATCATTCAAGAGAGATGGTCTTTTCATTTGAGCAACGCGCTGCGTTAATGTTTTTATATCTATCGTCTTAAACAATTCATTTTCCTTCAGAAGACCTGAGAATTTTGTTTTATGAAAACTGCTTTGGCAGAAACTTTTGTCTTCTCACTTTTGAGAGTTTTAGTTCGTTTCAATTCACAAAACGCCCCAATGTTTATGTGAATCGTTTTGGAACCCAAGAACAAAATTTCGTTAAGTTTCTCTTGTAGAGACAATCTCTATTTCTGATCTAGATGCCACTTGAGAGAGGTACTGGGATGATGTGACTGCGTATCAATAGGGAGTACTCCTGGGTGTTCCTGGGCTGCAACGGACTGCGTGTTCATGTGGACTGCTGCAGTTGTTCATTTGCTGACTCTAGACTGCGTGTCTATAAGATGGTTCTGAGTAGTGATCATTGTAGATTTCATTGTAATCTTTGTAAGTTGCGATTTACTATTTATAGTGAAATTAAAGTTTTGTCCAAAAACGATTTTTCCTGAAATCGGTGTGTTAGCAATTTTATTTGTGATGGCTTGACACACACACACACACACACACACGTAGTTGCATGTTTAGGGATTGAATTAATTTGGTTTGAAAATAAACTCCAATTAAATAAGGTTAACTTTAAAACTTGCAAATTCGATTTAATCGCTATCACACGACACTTACAAATTGGTATCAGAGCGGGTTTCTCTAAGTTATCGAGTGATCCTTATTTTTCGCAAAATTTTGTGTGATATTGATTTTTTTTGAAAAATCATATGTTTAAAATTTTGCAATTTTTCGATGGATCACTTATGTAATCGGATGCCTCCCCTTGAAAGAACGAGTTAGAGTTTCGATGATTTAAATAGTTTGAATTTGACGTTTGCTAAAAGAATTAAAGTTTTGGAAATAAAATTATCGTTTTAAATCTGCTATGGATCTTTTGCAAACGGTTCAAAATCAAAGAGATTTTTATTGTGAGAAATTTGTTGCATTGGACCGTGACTTTAATGGTTTAAATTTTTCCAAAAAGGAGAGTGATAGAAAAAGAATCGGAGGACTGTAAAAAATTTAGGATTTGTGTTTGTACGAAAGATGATAAAACTATTTTAATCGATGAGTTTGTGGCACGTGAGGAGACTCCTAGGGATAAGTGTGCGTATTTTAAGGGAGAACGTGATAACTTTCTAGGAATAATTAAAAATTTAGAAATGGAGTTCCTAAAATTGGAAGAGTCTAATTCTTTGCTTGAGTAAAAAATTTTGGAGTTAAAAAATGATTTGACAGACTCCAATAGTGTTGGTAGAAATGGTAGCAGCTCATCGTGTCCTAATGTTTCGAGTGTAAAAGCCAAGACCATTATTTGTTTTTTAGGGTCAGTAAATCCCAATTGTGTTGTAAAAAGGTCAACCCATAGGTGTCATTCCACCCGATTACACATGTTCATATTGTGGTAGGAAAGGTCACCTTAGGCATTTTTGTTTCGATCTTCGAAAAGGTCCTTGTAAGTTGAAATCTAGTGTTCCCTAGGTTCATAAAACTCCCATGCATCGCTGTACACCTATTTGGGTTAGAAAATTACTTTTAGAGGCACTAGATGTTAGACTAGTTGATTCTTGGTTGCTTTCATATGATTATTATTTTGCTATATCATATAGATGATTGTAATCGCATGTTTGTCATATGCTAGTTGTGTTTCAGGATATATTCTTGCTAGTGTTATGACTTGTTTACTTTATGTATTAGTTTTTTGCTTTTTGATAAAACTTTTGAAAAAAATAAAAAGATTTTATTTTGATAAAATTTTTGAAAAAAGACAAAAAGATTTTTGTATTTTGTTTACACCGTTTATGAATGGACAGATGACCGAGTCATAATTTCATTCCTTATCCATGTGATTGTTGATAGTGTTTTGATATGCGTCATCATTTTATTTTTGTGTTTTACAGTGTTTGGAGTCATTGAGATGTGATTTGTTGTTATTACCTACATGTATGACTCATGAGTTCCTTTAATGCACACTTGCACGGATTTATTTGGTTATCGTACTTGTTTATCACATATTGGTCGAGTGTTGTCATCTCAATTATGTCTTTAAAACGAACCATATGCGATAAAACTTGACAATGAAAGTAGTGTATGTAAGAACCGATGCCCGTGAGGAATTTGTTTAATTTAAAAAATGATGAGTGCACGGGAAAGGACTGCGAGAGTACAAAATTAACTCATCGTGAAAGCCACCGTTTGAAAGAGCCCGAAAAAATTAAAAGGCAATAAAAAGATATATATGCCAAAAAGGGGCCACCTCAAAAGAAAAATAAATGCATAATTGTTTATCAGGGAGTTTGGATGGAAAATAAATGAACGGGTTTGCATGTCCTGACAGAGTCATGAAAAAGCATTACATAGTTTTATACATTATTGGTGTGTGAATCATTCTTGACTTTGACGTGTGGATAGATTGAGTCGTTGTCATTTAAATTCAACACTTTCGACACCTAAGGACGATTTTGAGATTCATTCGTTTGGAGTACACATATTAATCGCGCACATATGTTATGTATGCTTGCTTTGATTTTCCTATCGAATATGTTCACACCCATTCATTCCGTTTCCATGATTTGGTTATTTTAGTGTAAATTCTCGATGTGTGATTTTTGTAATTTTTTTATTGCATTTTTGTATGAAAAATTAAAAAAATCAAAAATAGTTTGCGAAAGCTTTTGAGTTACCCTTTGCATGAGCATAGTTTAATTCATTTTTTCTATGCATATTTATCGTGACACTCCATGTTTATTTTGTTTATTCGTTTCCTTGTCTATTTCAGACAAAATAAAGGGGGGAGAACGAATTATGGGGGAGATTTGATTATTGATTGATTTATTCTTATATCAAGTCAAACTCGATGCATCACGAAGGTATTTGCTTTATCTCATGAGTGTAGATACAAAATTGAAGATCATATGTTGCACCCCCTAATGAGAAAAGCTTAAAGATTTGAACTTGAAGATTTTGAAGAAAAGTTTTAGACTTGCATTTTTTGTACCTTTTCATTTTTGGATTCTTGGGAGGGTATTAGTTATGTATAGGCATTTTGTCTTTGATAATTCGGATGTTTTTATGTTGTACCGACATAGACATAGGTGGAGATTTGTAAGAACATATTTTACATAGTTCATACTTTGTATTGAGCATGTCGTATACCGTTACACTGTCGAAGACATATTCAAGATCAATTATGCGTCAAGACGGATCCGAATATCAAAGTTCTTTAACATTCAAGCCACTGCGAGAATATTTTGGTAAGATTGTGTTTTGGTACCTTAGCATTTCACTTAGAGTGTTGGGATATTTTAAAAAAATATTTTCTAAGTGTTGGAGCATAGTTTTTCGTCAAAAGTATTTTTTAAAGTTTTGAAGCGGAGTATTTTCTGGCGAAATAAAAAATTTATTTTTTTATTTAATTTCATTCGAGTGACAAGGGGATCTCGTAGGAAGCTCGTTCGAGCTACGCATGTTATCATTCAAGCGAGATAGTCTTTTCGTTTGAGCAATGTGCCGCCTTAACATTTTTATATATAGCGTGTTAAACAATTCGTTTTTCTTCAGAAGACCTGAGAATTTTGTTTTACGAAAACTGCTTCGGCAAAAAACGTTTGTCTTCTCACTTTTGATAGTTTTAATTTGTTTTCAATTCATAAAACGAACCAATCTTTATGTGAATTGTTTTGGAACCCAAGAACATAATTTTCTGAAGTTTCTCTTATGGAGACAATCTCTATTGCTGATCTAGGTGCCACTTGAGGAGGTACTGGGCTGACGTGACTGAGTGTCAATAGGGAGTGCTCCTGGGTGTTCCTAGGATGAATCGGACTGCATGTTCATGTGGACTACTGTGGCTGTTCCATTGCTGACTCTAGACTACATGTCTATGTGATTGTTCTGAGGAGTGATTATGCAGATTTCACTGTAATCTTTGTAAGTTGCGATTTACTATATTATAGTGAAATAATGATTTTGTTCTAATTTTTTTCTTCTTAAAATCTGTGTGTTAGCAATTCTATTTGTGATGGCTTGACACACACACACACACACACACACACGTAGTTGCATATTTAGGGCTGAATTAATTTGGTTTGAAAATAGACTCCAATTAAAAGGTTAACTTGGAAACTTGCGAATTCGGTTTAATCGCTATCACACAGCCTTTTCTTCTTCTCATCCATCTTTATCCATGAAATTTGATAGATTCCTTCTTAGGATTAGGTTCTCTATCTCGTTCTTAAGAGCTATGCAACTATCTGTGTTATGGCCGTTGTGACACCCTGACTAATTAAATACCGGGTAGCTACTCCTTTATTAAATCAATACAAAATGCCAAGTTGGTTCAGTTAATAGCATCACTGTCGAAAACATTTAAATGATTACTAACCACTTAGTATTTAAAAAGTAAGTTGCCAAATTTTAATTAAGTCTGATTAACATGCAATAAACGAATAATGGAAGAACAACATAATCCATTCACCATAACGAAGTAATGAAATAACCAACCAATAGTAATAAGTACGGAGGAAAAACTCCTCACAACAATCCCACGAATGAAATAATAACATAAGTCTGAATCCTGAATTAATTACATGCCCGAAGTCTGAATAACTGAAATAAATGAAATGCCTCTAAAAGAAATGGGCGACATGCCCTACAACTGATAAATGCTGAATATGGAATCAAGATAGATGAAGCGTCTACAAGCAAAGTCCTGTAACTTCCACAAACAACTACAGCTCGTCACCTGAATGAGGATCCTAAGCATGGTGTCCTTGTGGCTGGGCACCTAAAATGGTTTTTACAAAAATAGGTTTGAAAGCAAATGGGTCAGAGCTTGAAAGTGGAAATCATTTTAAAAATAGCAAGTGTTTCAATAACATTAAAACATTAAATGCAAAATACATGGTAGGACGTGCACTCACATGAAATTCTCACCTCTCGACTACATGTGCACTCCTAATGTACCGTACCCATCTAAATAACATACATATATAACCAAACCGTAATACATTCTACCCCTTACTACTCGATTCCCATATTACATTCTAGCGTTATCAATTAAATAGAGGGCTCTACTTAAACTCAGATTCTCAATTAGTAATACAATTCACAATCGGTTAACCCGTTATGTTTTCTCAAATCATTACCATAATTATATTCACAATATTAACACGAAAGTTCCCATTAATTAAGTGTATATTATTCACGTCATAAATATACAATACAAGCACCCCGAGGCTAAGCTGCGGTGCACACATACTCTGCTATCCATCCCGGTACATCACGTACATAAGGATCACGCATTCTGAATCTCTCAGGAATCGTTCTCAGATAACAACATTCACAAACAATGGAGGCGAACACAGTCACATCACATGGGTCACGCACATACCTGCGCTCCCACGACCAGCAGACTTATTAACATCCCAATAAGTCCTTCTCTGACCTATGTTCATCGAGGTACCAGTCTAAATCCGGGCAACACAAGGATTAGAGGGCCCTAAGCGAACGTAAACCTCCCGTGATAGCAAGTATGGTAGGTATGTCATACACGTAAATTCAATACATATACTAAGTAAACACACATCTTAGTAATCACCATAATCTATATGTGGTACACCTCTCATTCTCGTACCTACGTATAATGTTACACAATTTACATATTTCCGGATGATACAATTATACAATCCTTTAATTGTTCTCACGTTGTAATAAACACTCACGTCCTAATCCATAATTTCCATTTGGTTCGAATCACACTTCTAGGTTTTACTCCACTATATATCCCAAATGTCCCTACTATATCAATTTATCATCAAGGGAAGGTTATCTCTACCATTAAATAAGGTTACGAGACACGCGAAATCAAAACAGGCTAAAAAGCCTAAACTGTCAACTCGTTAGAAGTCTCGTTCGAACGAGGCTGTTCGAACGAGAGTTCGTTCGAACGAAGTGGGCCTTCTAACGAGATCTCGTTCGAACGAAAGTCATCGAACGAACATCACCCTCGTTAGAAGTTAAACTGTCAACTCGTTAGAAGCTCGTTCGAACGAGCTCGTTCGAACGATCTGGGCAGGTCTTCTAACGAGTGGCCAGATTCGAGCCCAGATTTTCCTTAACTCGTTTTTCCAACATTTCTACACCTCTAATCTCCTCTAAACATCAAACCAACAATTGTACACGGGTTCTAATCAATCCTAAATATACTTAGGTCATATATTAACGTATTTTGTGGGATTAATTCATCCTAAATCTCATCCAAATATTAAATCTCCACATCCTCTTCCCCAATCTCAAGAACATGAACCCTAAAACTTTAATTCATCCATAGACATAAATAAATCCATTTTTATGGTATAAAAGATGTATTTTTCACTGACTAATCATCCTAACATTGTTCTACATGCAATCTCCTCATAAAATTATAAGTCTTTACATCCAATTCAATGAGTTTTTATCATTCTCCAAGAACAATGAAATTCTGTCAATTTCCTACGCATGGAAGAAGCATTCTTTGCAAAATATGTAATTAAACCACTTGCCTTATGTGTATCTCTAATTTTGATGACGAATTGATGGAGTGTTCTCTCTCTCTCTCTGCAGAATTCCTTCTCTCTCTCTCTCCAAGCTTTCTTCTCCAAGGTGTTAATGGTGGCTAGGGTTTGCCTTAGGAAATTTTGGAACAATTCTAATAACCCCCGTAGCCCATTAAGTCCTAAGATGTGGTTAGTGGGTTTAGTGGGAAATTACCAAGTCAGCTTTTTAATTCCCAATTTTCGTGGGTTTTAATTCCCAAAAATCCAAAATTACCAAACTACCCTTATACGTTGCCGGTGTGGCCTAAAAATGCCCCGGAACCCAAACTAAACCCCCGGATAGTGTTTTCTGACTATCTCGACCCTTCCGGATGAGTTGGCGCACTCAAAACGACCATACGGTTTATAGAAATAAAATTCACTTTTTAATTAAAATAAATATATTCCGGACGCGACTGTCACACGCGTCTCAACAAAATTTCCAAATTGCCGTATTTTAATCTCACGACAAATTTCATAATTCAATATTCATATATAATCATATATGCACACTATAATCAAATACCAACTCGCATCTCGCTAGTATTTTTAATCCGGATTAATTTCCACTTAATATACATTTAATTCAATTAATCCCATAAATAATTATCACAAAAATACGGGGTATTACAGCCGTGATCTTTGTGGAACTCGCAATACTTGTTTTTATATCTTTAGTTTGGGGGTGACTTAAACTTCGTGGACCATTTCATATCCTTACTTCCTAGATTTATTCAAGAATATGGTGCACACCAAGGGTAAGAGGAGTATATTCGTCATGTCTCTTTGATTTATCTATCTTTTTCTCTTTCTGCTCTTTCTTTTAGGAGCCTCTGTTGCTGTCGGCCTTGGAGTAATGGGAATATTTTACAGCCATAGCCTCCTTGGCGTTTAGGATTTTAACACTTTGGCGAGTAATTTGGTCATCCTCTTGGTAGGTTCTTTCGGCTAAAGAATAGTACAATTTCTCGAGAAGTAAGCCACTCATCAATGTAGTGATCACTACTTCTTGTTGTAATAAACGACCTCCAGTTTTTCGCTATTGAACAGGGTGATGTATTCGTGAGTGGTTTCTAAAACTCGCTGGGGAACACTTAGTAGATGAGATAACCTTTTGGATGATTTGGCTCCAAAGAAGAAGTTTCCGACGAATAAATCAGTCAGTTATTGAAAGTTGGAGATTTATCCTCACAATAGATTAGTATTCAAAATTAGTGCCAATCCAGTAATAGTGCTGGAAATGCTCGACAATGCATCTCGTCAGGGACCGAATAGATGTCGAAAGCCGATTGATATTGTTTTATTTGTAGCACTAGTTCTATTTTTTTTTTATCATATTTTGGGATTTCTACGGGTGGCTAAACTTGGAAGGTGTAGGATAATCCATAATTGTATGTGTTCCCATTACAAAACTTCTGTGTAATGGGTTTTTTTTCTTTTTCTTCTAAACGATCTTACAATTATTAGATAGAGCTTTTCCAGGGTTGATCGTTGGGATCGACTTTGGTCGAGATAGTTTTAGTTGCTCAGTCATTATTTTATTATGATCTCTCTTCCTGAGAAGTTTGCTCGACACACACTGACTCTTATATGCTAGTCATGACTTGGAGAATCCTTCGTGGTGATCCCTGGATCCTCTAGGCTCTATGTTATGATGGATTTTGTCGCTTGGGGGATTAGGAGATCAAATGGTGAGTCTTTACTTAGCACTTCCAACATACTCGACATTTCCTTGGATATTTATTGCTCATCATAATAATCTGTGGACCTCAGGGATGTGGTGATGCCGGGTGTGTGTGTATGTTTGATCACGAGTTGATCTAGAATACCTAGATCTTCTCCTTTCAACATTCCTTCATACTGGGTTTATGAGTTGTCTGTCTCCATAGCGGGTAAGAGGTAACATTTTTCCTATCCTGTTAAAGTGTTCCCATCCAAACGACTTGACGAGGCCTGCTACAGGCCTGCTCATAATGAATTGGAGTGTCTGAGTCAACTATTTCTTGAATTGACCTTTGGCTCTGCTTATCCAAATACCTTGGAGATCCTCTACTCCTGCAGAGGCAAAGGATGGGATGGTTTCTGTTGTGCGGCTACGTTATGGATTATCTGCTATTTTCCAAAACTTACAAGAAACTTATTGAAAAATATGGGGAAAAGTATTTTAGGATTGAAAATAGTAGGAAAAAATAATGGCTTGTCAATTCCCAGAAACGATGATAATTTGTTGGTGTCTAAAATTGGTATGGTGATAATTATGTGTCTTAGCTGAGTGATATCAATAATAATATACCAAAGATATAAAAGAAAATATTATGAACTCGAGAAGGATGAGTGACGAAGAATGGGGTAAAAGATTTTACGTGGTTCAGCCCAATGAGGTGCCTATGTACACGGGTACAATGTCACTGGGTATTAGGGTTGAGTACAAGTTCTCAAGAATCTCTCCAGGATTGAGTGCATGCTTTTTTTTTACATGCTTGTCCCAACTGAGGGATATAGTGGGCTATTTATAGTAGTGGGAAGAAGAAAAATTGGAGTGCCTTTATATATAGGGCATTTACACCTTTTTACATTATTGATGACAAACAATCACGAGACAACATGGAGGATATCTTCACGTGCATGTATTTTGGTAATTGTAAATAATCCCACTTGCGCATGTTTTACTGTGTTGGTGGTTCGCCTTTTGAAAGGTCGTTGGACCTACTACCGACCAGTGGTGGATAATCAACCGACCACGATAATATTATGGGGTAGGGCCCATTGAGATATATGATGATGAAAACTGTCACAATTTTATTTGTCCATGTCATACTCTTATTTTAGGTTATAATAATATCTTTTATATATAGAGGATATCAACTTCATAAAGGCATGGTTCTTGCTTGTTGCTCATCTACAGAATAACAATAAAAACAAATAGTTAAAAGATTAACTTCAAAACAATAAAATCATGAAATAAGGGGGTATGTTTATATACATAAGTGTGGTCTCATCGCTTTCACCCTATCCTACATGAGTGGTCTCGTCCCACAGTGGACTCGTCTGGATGACACCCAGGAAATTGACCAGGTCTCCTAGTCTCGTCTTATAAAAGAGTGCAACATGGCCTACATCTATAAGGGTACCAGCCTTGGATGACACCAATATTACTAGACAACAACCTGAGTTTGATATGGTTGCATTGGTCATAGATGGCCACCCAGTCTCGTTTCGACCAACAATATGGAGTAGGGCCCTCTAAACTCTCGATTAGGCCGAGACCTCTTACCTCTAATACATTTTCACAGGCATGGAAAGTATGCCAAGAGAATTTTAGGCATCTGTACACAAGACCGTTATTGAAGATTAATAACCCATAAGGGGGAATATTCTTCATGATGACTTTACTTTATGCACACACAACTGACATTATCTCATTGGACACAACCTTAGCTGGGCATAGGATACATGCTTAGGGGTGAAACTGTGCACCCACGGCCTATATAAGGCACACTATATATTCTTCACTTGGATCGCGTTCCAAAAACCCCACTATTACTTTGTGAAACTTGTGGTAGAAAGAGAGATAGAAAACTTACATGTATGTATTCCATATCCATTTGTGCCTCATTATAGTTAAACCAATCTCATACTCTTTATAGTGGATGTAGGCCAAGGTCGAACCACTTAAACACCCTTATTCATCTATGTTTACTCTCATCTCTTCTTATAATTTTATTAATTAATTATTTATTTTATTTCACCCGTGCAAGACCTACACTGTGGGTGAATCCATTGTATGATATCGGTATCATAAATTTGGTGCCGTTTGTGAAAAGTTTTTCATTGTTCTCATCTTTAGTTTGTATTTATCTCTCATCTCTGGTTGTGATTCAAGCCCATTATCGTTGGATCTGAATTATCATTGATAAATCTTGGGTGAGGAGTTCATCAACTTCCGATCCGATCCATTGTCGAATGTTGGGGCTAGTTCCATCCAACCACCCCCTCAATCTGAGATGGCTGAAGTAGCGGAGGGGATCAAGTTTATTGTGGTCAGCTAGAAGCATATGCAACACCAGTTCTTGGCATTCAGCCAAGACATCATGAGCTAGATCCCAGAGAGCCCGACTATGAATCTCATCACGCTGACTGCTATGAGAGAGGTCGAGCCACTAGCAGTCGTAGGATCACCCACAAATCCAATCAAAGGGTTTTAACATGGTCTATGGAGAAAATAAATCGTAGACCCCAGTCATCTCTACATTGGCAAGGAGGTGTGAGGCGTAATGGAGGACATGGCATATGAGGAGGAGAACTACTGTGACTATAATGGGGGGTACGAGATGACAAACACGTCATATTGGCCGATGAAATCCCTCCTCCTCCTCCTCCTCCTGGAGGTAAAAGTATTCAATACACCCCTCAGAGTCATCAAAGGGATAATGTGTTTGCCAAACTAAGCGGAGGGTTGATATTTGATCGTCTCGGGCCAAGAGGGTATTATAGCCGAGACATCATCCTGAATAGTATCTGTATTAAAAGAATCACTTGTCATCTCGGCCAAACTCACCCAAGACACCATCAAAACCAAAAGGAAGTTTGAGAGGTGAACCGTGCACAAAGGAACCCAAACAGAAGATCCACCTACAGGGTCGTCTCTGAGATGGAAGTTTCAAGGGATAACATTGTTGGAGACCAGAAGCTTTAGAACAAATCAATCCAAATGTTAGAGGATAAGATCAAAAGTCTCATCAAAATCTGAGACCCCAGTCACAGGGCATATATGGAGGGTTCTACAGTTGTACCAAGCATTTTCGGCTATCCGACACCTCACAAGTTCAAACCGCTAGTGGTGATGCCCAGATATGAGGGAAGCACCAACCTAGTCCATCACATAGAGGTTATCAGTCGGCGATCGACATCTATTCCACTCCAGACAAGATGAGGCTCTGGGAATTTTCTAGCACTCTCATTAGCGCTACCCATGCGTGGTACACTAGTTTGCAGAGAGAAAATATAAAGAATTTTAAATCGATGGCTGAAAAATTTATCCATAACTTATGTTTCGACATGAAGCCTACAAAGATTGTGACTCACCTGTTAAATGTTAGATAAGGAAATAATGAGTCATTAAAACATTTCATATCTCTATTCAACAAGGAGAAGTTAGAAGTCGAGGACTACGATGAGAGCATTTGCAATGGTAGCCCTCATCAGTGGGCTCCAGTAAGAGAAACTCTATTGTAACCTTTCCAAAGGTCCTCAAAAGTTGATGAAACAACTTATGGATAACGCCAGGAGAGTCATGAATGTGAAGGAGGCCATGGTGGCAAAGAGAAGAGGCTGAAAAGATATGGGCATGAACAAATTTGGCCAGAGTCGAGACCAGTTTAAAGATAAAGAAAGGAAGAAGAAGTAAAATAACTATAAGTCCCACTAATTATTAGTCCCGATATCATTCTAAAAAATATTTATGACAGTAAAGAACTACACTGGTCTGAGAAGCTGAGGGCCCCTGCCCACAAGTGAGACATGAGTAAGTGGTGCGAGTTTTATCAGGATCATGACCACACAAGTGATAAATGCTTCTCTTTGAAGGACAAGATCGAGAAGTTATCGAAGCAGGGAAAGATATAAAAGTACTTCGAAGGATGAAACTCGAGATGATAATAAGAAAATATACTCCTCATCAAAGGATGACATGCCAAAGAAGTAAGAAGTTCAAGCGAACCAGAACGATCCATAGCCACACGAGGATAAGGAGGACGACCTATATCTTCCACCAAAACCCGATGCAGTTGAAGGTAACCTCCACATGATCTCATTTGATGTTAAAATGATCTCTGGGGGAATGGCAGGTGGAGGTATATATTCGAAAAATAGAAAAGGCTCATGTTATTGAGGCCAAAGAGAATAGACATTAACCTGACGAAATTCGAGGGAAAGTCGGGAAGTCAAAGAAAGGAGACATGGACAGTATCATAATGGGGTTCTCAAAGGTGGATTTTAAGGGGATTCTGTCTTCAGACGATGACCCGCTCGTTGTCAAGACACGAATTCACACTTATGACGTGTCTTGTATCTTGTTCGATGGGAGGGGGAGCTCGATTGAGTTCTCTTTTAGGACTGCTTCAAAGGTTTGAAACATAGTAAGAAGAAACTCTTTCCATATCATCATCCACTGATTGGGTTCATCGGTGAAATCATGCACCAATTCAAAATGTTTGATATTGATATCTGGAAGGGTACTGGCAAATATGGTTGGGAAGAAGGATATTTTTTTTATAATGGACGAAAATATGTTCTCGGCTTACAATATCGTACTAGGGAGAGTATATTTAAAATAATTTAAAGTCGTGCTTCCACTTTACATACAATGATGAAACTACGGACTCCTTATGGAGTAGGGAAGTTAATGGCGATCACGTGGAAGCACGCAAATGCTACTTCATATCGACGGAAGAAAGAGAAGACCATAAGAGGAAAACCCCCTCTTACAATATTGACACTCTTGAACTAAGAGATGAACAAAAATTGAAAAGAGAGAGCCTGCGAAAGACCTCCCAATCCATTATCCTCGGCTTGACCCTCGAATTACTGTGAAAATAATCCAAATCGGCTCGACCCTCGAATCCTCATCGAAGAAATAACTGATGGAATTGCTGTGAAAAAGACAGAGTATCTTCACATGGAGTCATAATGAGACACGGGGGATTAACCTCAATGTCATTAGTCACATACTTGATCTAGATGATAAGGTAAAACCAGGAAAGCAAAAAAGGTGAAATTTTTCTAGAGACAAATATGAAGTCATTTAAGAAAAGGTTGAAAAACTTGCAAATAACAAACTTCATCAAAGAAGTTCGCTATCCATAATGGTTATCTAATGTCGCCATGGTGCCAAATAATAATGGAAAGTAGGGAATATATGTAGAATTTATACATCTCAATAATGCTTTCCCCAAAGACAGTTTTCCTCTATCGATAATCGAACAAACGGTGGACGCAAGGGCAGGGCATGAACTCACGAGCTTGATGGATGTCTATTAAGGCTGTAGCCAGATCTTTATGTTTGAGGGTGATGCTGAGAAAACATCCTTCATTACTAATAAATGGACCTATTGCTATACGATAATGCATTTCGACTAAGGTTCAAATACCCCATCCTAGTAACATTCAAATACCTCCTTAGGCACCTAACAATGTTCTTCTTACCCTTGAACCCCAAGTCCCATGCCAAAACCTTAACTTAGAGGCTATCAGACACTTTTGATCCCTGTTTAACTTCAGTTAACTCTCCAACTCGAGAGTATTGTACTTTCATAGGGCTCTGTATACCCTTAACAACGGTCCATACGGTGCGCGAATCGTCTTTATGGTTTGCACGTACTTGCCTTTGTACTCCAAAACATTGACACGGAGGAAGCTGGAAGCTTCCAAGTCCCATTTTAATTTGGTAATGAGAGTAGATCATTTCACTTTCATAGGGATCTAAATTCCTTTTTCAAGGTCCATACCGTGAATGAATCGACCTTATGGTTCGCACGTACTTGCTTTTTTACTCCAAGAACCCCCTTTAGAGGCACCAGGCACTTTCGATCCCCATTTTACTTTAGTCGACTCTCGAACCCGAGAGTTGCTCGATATATTTTCAATGGGCTCTGAATGCCCTTTCTAATAGTCTCTGTCGTGCACGATTCAGACGTACGATATGCATTTTACGTCCATTTTTCAAGAAAAGTCCCTTTTAGATTGTCTATAGGTACCCAGACCCTCTGCCTATAGGCAGAGGTGTACTTTTATTTTCTAGCAAGACAGGTATGCCAGTAGGCAAGATAGGGACTATGTCATTCTACATACCCCCTAACCCTAAGTTTTTCAATTTAAGGAGTCCATGAATGCATTCCCAAAGGCCACCTTTTCAACAATTCGGACATTCTCTGCCTCGAAATTAGTGCGCCGTTAACTTAAAAATTCTATTTTCCAAATATTCTCTCAACTTTTCTTACATCACTTTCACCCCACCTTTTGCCACCCATTTTACCCTTACTCCATCACCATTCAACCACCACAAAAATGAGCCTACACCACTTCAAAATCAATAGCAAAGTTTTATAGGAGGTCTACTTCTACACTTTTACATCTCATTTACTTAATGTTATACATTTACTTTTTCCTTCACTTTTGATATATTCTTTCTTTATCTTACTCACCTCAAATAATCTCTTTTTTATTATTAGTATGCACAAACCATATTTTCATAAACCAAAAAAGACAAAAGACGGTTCACCTATAAAACCAAAAGTAGAATTACCCCATTTTTTACACTCTCTACACTTACATCTGAAGTAAAAACAAATTTAGGTTTTAGGTTTATATGGATTAAACCCCATCCTTGCATTATTACTGAATTATGTGGACTTTCACTCCTTTTTTGGCTATATGGACATCCCGAGTCATTCTCATGATTCGAGTCCTATTTTGTTTATTTCACTACTTTACTTGTTATCATTATGCGTATATATACATATATGTACTAGTGACCCCGTCAGACATGCACATTCACTCCCTCATAGTGAATCGTGATCCCATGGTTACGTACATCATACTTTCATATTCTTTTTATTATATTTCATTTTTTGGGATCCCGATAGACATACATGTCCACTTTCACATATTAGGTTATGTTCCGGTGTAATGTATATATCGTAGCCTTATTTTTATAATATTTTAGCAGATTGTTAGACGTACATATTCTATTCCCTACAATGGATTATGATCTAGTGCGCCGCTAATATTTTGGCTACCTCGATTATTTTCTTTCTTTTTATACTCCTCAGAATTACTCATCTCCATCCTTCCCATTACGTGAGTATGACGATTTATTTTTCTCACCTATTTTCACATCATACACATTATACACGAGTTACTCTTTGAGAAAAAGGAGAATATTATCATCACCTATAAGATACCCAAAGGGAGGAATGAGTGCCTAACACTTTCCCATTTTGTGAGTTAGTCCTTGAACCCTATATCTATTTGGTTTCATATGCACCAGTTTGTCTCTTGTTCCGTTTGTTCGTTGCCAACTACATCTTTTGCCTGTTTTGAGCAAAATATACTGGCGAGTCCATTTTTTTTTCTTTTCATCCCCTTTTGACTACAACTGATTTATATCGGTGGTATTCTGGAAAGATGGCACACGTGGCATAAGGAGGACTTCCCTCCTTGGACTCACATGTGTCAAACTTTTCCTTTCCTTTCAGGGGATCCCATGCTGGAGGAATCCCGAATGGCCACAATGGTCACTCCGTTGAGGAGGACTAGACTCTATTTCACAAGGGCTTTATTTCCCCTTTCTATCCTTTTTTTTATATTTTTACATATGTGTATATGTGCCTCCACTTGTATATTTTTCTTGCTCTCATACTTTCATGTTATATATATGCCTTGCTCATAACAAGAGGTCTATATATTTCTCTCTACTATACTCTTTTCCTCATTATATGTTTATAGTACCTTTTCTATCACATGCCTTACAATTTATTCACTTATATATAGTTGCCATGTTCACTCCAGTTACTCAACTTTACACATGCTCCATATCACTTGTAGATATCCATGCTTAGTCTCACTAGAACAAACTCCTACATTTTTATTATTTGAATATGGCCACATGCTTGTTTCACATACCACTTGTAGATATCCATGCTTAGTCCCACTAGAACATTTTCCACATTACTCGCGCTTGTGTATATCCACATATTTTCCTCACTTACATATATTCATATGTCACTCTCACTTTTCACATACATTCAACTCACTTGTGTATATTCACATGCTTCACACATTGTATGTACTAACACGCTTTGTATATGCTTCATGGTTCACGTACGTACTTGGTAGTTTTACTCTCCAGAATTATCCCTCTTATCCCATGCTAGTCATGTATATTCCATGCTTTACCTCATCGTAGTAGTATATATCTCGCTTAAAATACATAAAACTATCCATAAAATACTAATTAAGACTCATGTTTTCTTCCACACTACGTCATGTGAGAATTATACTTTGTCTAAAATTTTGTCCCATACTGGGTGATCAATTTGTGATAGGTACCAGTTCAAAAAGGCACAATTAACCTAAGTGATATGATTCCCACCTTCCATTGGCCTAGTTGATTCGACGTATACCAAATGGTTCCCTTGAAATCGTATCGCTTGACCGAGCTTACGACTAGAGGTATATAATAGGAAAATCGTTCAAGTACGTCTAGTATATTGAATACTCTCTCACACATACCGTCTCTATGAGGTATATCACGAGGAAAATTCACATATACTCAGGTATATCAAATGGTTTGTCCACACGTACCAATGAATGATTAACCTTATAGGCAAGAGGTATATCATGGAACTCATACCAAAAGGGGGAAACTTTTCCACTAACCTCCCAATGCATAAGCCTCATATCGGCGTTTTCCCTAGGACACTTATACCTAGTTTTTCTGTTTTAACGCAAAACTTTATTGAAATTTTGGGTCATCTTATCATCGAAATTTTTGCACTATTTTATTTATTTTTAAAACAGGACTTGTCTATGAGTCTGGAAACAAGTAAAATTGGGTCTTGTATTGTATAAACCATATTTTCCTAGACTCGGGTCCTATCCGACATTTCATTTGCACCCTCGGTAGAATATAATACAAGTAGAGCCTAATAATAAAACCTACAGTGGGGAATTTCCTTTTCTATCATTTTTTTTACCTAAAAGTATTTTCCAAAACACCAAAAATATTTCTCCCTTTTTCAAAATATCGAAAATATCTTCTCTCTTTTGTTTACAAAATATAAGATAAAAAATATTCTTTTTCTACTAGAATAAACACAAAAATCCTTTTCCCTTCCAGGTGCAATCACATACCCTAGTTTTAGACTATCTCCCTATTGGATCATATCCTCCTTCAAGCCGCCTTAGAATTCCACCACTTCCTCCGATATATTTATAAAATTTTAGCGGTACCAATCAACACTATTCATAGAAAATGTTGACCAGAATGAAAATGTCCATCTAGATCTAATGACAACCCTTGCTTAGCTCAGTGCCAAGATATATAATCTTAAGGTACAGGTCCAAAAGATGTAATGAAATAGGGTTTGGACTCCCGAAGCTCTTGATTTAGACATCATCTTCCCATGTGATATGGGTTCACAAGCTCTAGAACTAATGTGGGTTCCAGACTCTTGCGTACCCCACCTACTAACGGGCTGCCGCCAGCTCAACTGCAGATAAAAATCTTACCCAACCATGGGGTAATCTGCCAGCGCCTATTCCTGTCAATCCCAAAGAAGAAGAGTTGAATAAGGTCAAAATAACCTGTAAGTTTTGCTTAAAAAGTTTGACCAAGTCAAAAATCTTAATGAACTGTGTAGATACACACATGTTTCCCTATCTTAAATCTCAATTACTAGAGAAGTTCAAAATGCTAGATATTGAAAAGTTTAGAGGAAATAAATCTCCAATCGCACACCTACGAAGCTACCACCATGCTATAATTCTCCTCGAAGTATCATAAGAGATAATATCATAGATGTTCCAGCAAAATATCAAAAAAAAGTAATCTCAGATGGTTCGTGTCACCGAAAGAACCTGAAATTCATAGCTGGGAGGATGTGACACGAGAATTCATGACCCAATACAAGTACAACAAGGAGCTAGAGGTACCCATTGAGACCTTGAGTTACTCAAATAGAACCCTGGTGAATCATTAGAAGTTATATTGTACGATGGAGGGAGAAGGCCACCACCATAACAAATTGACCATTCGAAGAAGAGCAAGTGCATATTGTGAAAAAGAATTTCCAACCACAAATTAGATACTCAATGGGAAGCCAGTACTAACCCCCATTTTAGAGACCTCCAGTAGGAAGGGTCGAGGTTAAAGAAGGAGTCATGAGCCAAAACTTTGAATCTAAGATAAAGAAGCCAACCGAGCAGTTCATCCCTCAGGCGTATAATAAGTTAGTCAACACCTCAGTCTCAACCACAAAATACATCTCTCAACCTTCTACCTTATAGACACTCGAAATTCATCCCTTTTAGGTCATAAAATAATATATTTAACTTCACTCCCCTTTATCAGAAGTTTACCAAGCCCTCCTAGATCAAAATCTCATCAAGCCTCTAGAAACCTCCAGCATTACCAGAAGCACTCTCTGAGAATTTCAAGCATGACGCTCGTTGAAACTTCTATAAAATCACTGAGCACACTAACGACCAATGCTTTCACTTGAAGAGTGTTATCCAAGGCCCCATTGACGAATGGATCATTGTCCCTCCATCCAATACAATAATTAATAACACTCAAAATCCTTTCCTGGCATACCAGACTGGGGTAAACGCTATTCTTTCAGAATTTTTTTTCATATTTCAACCCTTCCACCAAAATCAAGCCCATCAAAGAACCCAATTCATCGACCTATTTACACAAAACCATCAATGTTTGTCCTTTTTCCTCCTACATCTAGAGAACTCATTTGACCAAGCTTTATCCCTCATAACCAGGGCATACATATCCGTTTGTATCCGTTCAAAAAGAAGAAGTATGCTTTTTTGTAATCTTGAATCTACTTCAGGAGTATGGGCTGAAATTGACCTCAAGAATTTTCCTCGAAGAGAACAATTGTGAAAATATTAGTTCCATGTACACAAAAGCCCGAGAATGGGTCCGATAGTTATATGAATGGTTCATATCAGCAGGAGAGTACAATTTGGATAATATTTTGCAAGTTATGTCTGATGAGTTCATCACGAATCAAGAAATATGTATGGCCTCTGAACTACTCATAGTCCTGAAACTCAAGGGGTATCTGCCCTCTCTTTCCATCACTTATTTGTTGAATAGGAAGATTTATACAATGAAGCTATTGAAGTTGTAAAGTGAATTGACTTTTCGTGGAGGAATGATGTTGTTTCCATTAGATGGGGCGACGATTTTGACAGCTCAGATAATGAGTCAAATGGTATACATGTCGGCACAGTTACCTCCTAGTGCAGAATTAGTTATTTTGAAGAATTACTAGAAGGGATCAATGCAATATCCATCATGCCTGAGATAGATGAAGATACCAGGATTTTGTACTTTTATACCTTCATACATCACATGACTCGGTCCGAGTGACACTACAAAGATCTAACTCTCCCACCAGTAGTAACATATAAGGGAAAAAGAGTAACTGTGGAACTCTCAATGCCAAAAATGACAATTAAAAAAAGTAAGGTCCTAAAGAGACTCAATATAACCAAAGCAAACATCACTTTGTAGGGGCTTTTCATGTCTTTCCAATTACACAAAATGCTATGATAAAACTCCTCATTGGACCCATATTTCCTCCTCCTCCTATAACCCTCGAAGAATCCATTCAAATAGTGCTATATATAACCACAACAAGGCTCGTATCCTTCTCCAAGGAAGAAATGTCCAAATTCGGTCCTAATCATAACAACGCTCTCAATATATCAGTTGAAGTCATGGGAAAAATAGTTTCACTAACAGTTGTTGACAATGGGTTTGCTTTGAACGTTTGCCTGTTGAGGACTCTCAACTGCCTAGAGATAAAAATCAATGATCTCAACCCCACTTTTGCCTCTGTACGCGCCTATGATAATACCTGTCGAGAGATTATGGGATCCACAAAACTCACTCTAGGGGATGAACCTATATGCCCCCAAATCGAATTCTGTCAAGACATAAATTTCCAATTGAGTCCCTGTATTGTTTTGACTTAATTTCGTGAACAAAACTGTGTTTGTAATATGTCATAGGGAGATTTTATTTTATCACGATCCCACTTGGTCTACGAGGGATTGAAGAAATTGAAGATGTTGCGGCAAAGCTTCAAAGAATTAATCATGCCGAAGTTCAATTGGTGCAAGTTTATTCGTCTTCAAGTTTATTGCATTTCGAGATCACACATGTACGAATGCGTATAATTAATGGTGCTCGGAATAATTTTTATAAAAGGATAAGGATGAATTTTTATACGAAAAATGATTTTAAAAGTGTTTTAAATTTTTTACACTATATTTTATTCTGATAAGCTCGAAAAAGAGTTTGTCCTAATTGGATCTCTTTTGGAAGAAACGTTTTAAATAAAAAGTCAAACTCACATGCGCGTCGTTCAAACGACAGCTCAGATCGTTCAAACGAGATAGCCATGTCGCGCGAATGACTAGTCAATCTCGTTCGAGCGACACATTTTTCAAGGCGGTTATGTTTTCCTATTTAAAGCGTGATTTCGTCAGAATTTATAGTGGGTGTAATCTGGAAAACAGTTTTCAATCTAGTACGAGTTTTGCACATATTTTTCTAAGGTTTCAAAGCTTAAACACATCCTTAGAGTTTGCAAAGATCCGAGTTATCATTACTATATGTTTATGTGATCTTGCAGCACCAAAAAGTTTTGTTCTATAATTGAACATCTGGGTTTTGCGGTGAAAAAAAGAGAATGACTTCTTGTTGTACATCGTAGACGTATCAAAGCCATTCGGTAGATACCGAGACATACGTGGACGCGTGTGTTGTGGACAGGTATCGTGGAAGAAGGGCTTTCTGTGTGGGAACTTTGAGAGGAGTGGTTGAAGATCAGAAGAGCGTCAATAGCCATGGGGATCGAGTCGTTGAGTGAGTCTTTTGTCTGTTCGTTGTAATTCCACATTCATAATGATTGTCTGGCTTGGGCCGTCCGTGGTTTTTTCTCGTCTTGGGTTTTTCCTCATATATCCTGCGTTGTGAGTATTCTTTACTTTACTTTACTTGCTTTAATCACTAGATGCATGTGTAGGATTAATCCAGATAAAATTGGTTTAAAGTAAAAATTGGTTTTCCACAACTTGGTTTGGTGCTAACTAAAAGTTGGATAATTTTTGGTGAAAATTGGTTGGATTTGAAATACACTCGTGTAGGACAACTCTTTTCAAATTGGTATCAGAGCTAGAAAGCATAATTTATTTGTTTTGTGATCTCGTGTGTTTTCAAATATGAATTTGGGAAATAATGAACGTTTTCGAACTCCTATTTTTTATAGCACTAATTACACCTATTGGAAGATGAGAATGAAAAGTGCATTAAGATCTATTGATGAGCTTGTGTGGATAGAAGTTGAGAAAGGTTAGATACCCCCTGCCACTATTTTTGGTGAGGTCACTAATTTAAAGCCTATCGAGTCATGGACCGAAACTGAACTTAAACTTTCATAATATAATTCTAAGGGTTTGCACGTTATTTCTTCACATGTCACACCGAAAGAATATAATAGAATTATGACTTGTGAAATATCAAAAGAGTCTTGGGATATTTTGGCACTCACTCACGAGGGCACTAGAATGGTTAGGGAGTCGAAACTTCAAAATCTTACTACACAGTTTGTGACCATTAGGATGTTAGAGAGTGAGACTTTTGATGAGTACTATGCTAAGTTTTTCCAATATTATCAACTCGTCGTTTAACCTAGGCGAGAAAATTCCTGACAATCGTGTCATTAAAAAAATCCTTAGGTCATTGCCAAGTAGGTTTGATGTGAAGGTGACTATTTTAAAATCCTTGGGAAAGTTAGAGTCGATGAAACTAGAAGAGATTGTAGGTGACTTATAAACCTATGAAATCGACATGATTAACTCCAAGCAAGTGCCTAAGAAAGAAAAGGGTATTGCTTTGAAACCCAGAAGGAGGAAATTAAAGTTTCGGATTCCGATTCCAATTCCGATTTTGAGGATGTTACTTTGTTTGCAAAGAAATTTAAAAAATTTATTAAATTTCAAAAGCAATCGAAAGATGCTAAGAAGTTTGAAAAATTCAAGAACAACAAAGTTGATCCCGCCTCTAAGGATAAATTTGAGAAGCTAAAGAGGGATAAGTCGGATAAGTGTTTTGGGTGTGAGGGGTATGGTCACAAAGTTAAGGAGTGTCCCACTAGACTTAAGAAAGAGGGCAAGCAATAGTTCCACCTTAAGTGATAGTGATCCGGAAGAGGGAGAGAGTTCCCCCAATGAGCATAATTTTGTTGCGTTTATGGCATGTCATGTGAGCGACGACGATTCTGATGTAAATGACACTTTCGAGGAGGTTTTGAGTAAATATCTTGTTAGTGAGGGTGAAGAGAGTGACGAGGAGGAGATAGATGTGAAAGAATTACAAGTTGCATTTAATGAGTTGTATGCTGAGACGGTTAAGGTGAAAAAGTCAAATGCAAAATTACAAGCTAAGTTGAATGAACGTGCCATAGAAAATAATGATAATTTGATTGAGGATCTTCGGGCATGAGAGAAGACTCTTAGGAAGAAATTAGAGTATGTAGAGGGTGAGAGAGATAATCTCCGTGGTTTGATGGAGTCTTTGAAAAAGGAGATTTTAGAGTTTGAGGAGTCTAGGCGTTTGCTCGAGTCTAGGATTCATGAGTTGGAGGAGAGATTGAGAGACTCGTCTAGAGTTAAGTTTGATTTGGAGGATAGATCGGAGAAGTTAGATAAGATCTTAGGCACCGTCCAAATTAAGGGAGATAGGGGGGGCATATATTTTGATGAGAGAATTGTTCCCATTCCCCGAGCACGTGTGAGAAACAATAGGAAGGTTATAAAAGGTCCACATATAGGTAATCATTCCCACCGTCGCTACACTTGCACGTTTTGCGGTAGCAAAGGTCACTTTAGGCGTTATTATTATGACCTTAGTTTGCTATATTCTTTGTGTGATTCCTTGGTTTACTAGCTACAGATTTGTCATTTATTGATCATATTTAGCTAGTTGTTTCATGATTATCTACCGATTTTTAATTGGTATATTCTCATGCTAGATACTTGATTGATTCGTTTATCGTTTCACCGGATTGTCTATTCGAGACAAAAATGGGGAGAGATGTATGTGGTATGTGATGTAGGGGGAGATTTGTTGAGCATGTTTTTGATTACATATTTTACAAATTGGTAGTACAAATTGGTGTCATTTTGTTTCTCAATTGTTTAACAAATGATTTTTTAGAGTTTATTCATATTGGTATCTATTGTAAAATTGGTATCATTTGGATATATATATTGGTTTTATTTGATCCTCCATACTTCACTGGGTATTTATTTGTCTGTTTCATGTGTGTAGGTATACTTTAGCGATTCAAAATTTCAAGTCTACATCACATTCATACAGTTCATGTTTTCCGGTGCTAAATATACTAGTATGTGTCCTGTAATTTTTGACTTTGGGTTTATAGGATGGGATTTAGGCGTCATACGGCTTGACGGCCTGACTTAGGCATTTCACTGGTTTAGTTTTGTCCCGGAATAGTCAAAGGGGGATATTTGTAAGGACATAACTTTCCAATTGAGTCCCTGTATTATTTTTACTTAATTCCGTGAACAAAATTGTGTTTGTAATATGTCATTAAGAGATTTTATTTTATCACGATCCCACTTGATCTATGACGTATTGAAGAAATTGAAGACGTTACGGCAAAGCATCAAAGAATTAATCATGCCGAAGTTTAATTGGTGCAAGTTTATTCGTCTTCAAGTTTATTGCATTCCGAGATCACACAGGTATGAATGTATATAATTAATGGTGCTCGAAATAATTTTTATAAAAGGATAAGGATGATTTTTTATAAGATAAATGTTTTAAAATGTTTTTAAAAGTGTTTTAAATGTTTTTACGCTACGTTTTATTCTAATAATCTCGAAAAAGAGTTTGACTTAATTGGATCTCTTTTGGAAGAAACGTTTTAAAGAAAAAGTCAAACTGACACGCGCGTCGTTCAAATGACAGCTCGGGTCGTTCGAGCCAGATAACCATGTCGTACGAATGACTCGTCAATCTCGTTCGAGTGACACATTTTTTGAGGCGGTTAACTTTTCCTATTTAAAGCATGGTTTCATCAGAATTTACAGTGGGTGCAATCTGGAAAACAGTTTTCAATCCAGTACGAGTTTGTAGATGTTTTTATAAGGTTTCAAAGCTTAAACACATCCTTAGAGTTTGCAAAGATCCAAGTTATCATTACTATATGTTTATGTGATCTTGCTGCACCAAGAATGTTTGTTCAATACTTGAACATTTGGGTTTTGCGGTGAAGAAAAGAGAAGGACTTCTTGTTCGATGTCGTAGACGTATCAAAGCCATTCGGTGGACACCGAGACATACGTGGATGCGTGTGTTGTGGATAGGTATCGTGGAAGAAGGACTTTCTGCGTGGGCACTATGAGAGGAGTGGTTGAAGATCCGAAGAGCGCCAAGACTCGTGGGGATCGAGTCGCTGAGTGAGTCTTTTGTCTCTTCGTTGTAATTCCACATTCATAGTGATTGTCTGACTTGGGCCATCTGAGGTTTTTTCCCGTCTTGGGTTTTTCCTCGTACATCCTGCGTTTTGAGTATTCTTTACTTTACTTTACTTACTTTAATCACTAGATGCATGTTTAGGATTAATCAAGATAATATTGGTTTAAACTAAAAATTGGTTTTCCACAACTTGGTTTGGTGCTAATTAAAAGTTTGATAATTTTTTGTGAAGATTGGTTTGATTTGAAACACACTCGTGTAGGACCACTCTTTTCAAATTCCAAATCATTAATATACCGACTTGCTTCAACTTGTTCCTTGGTCTCCCTTGGCTTTAAAGTATCAGAGGCATATCTTCTTCCCTCCATCAAAAGCTGAAATTATTCGCTAATGATTAGATCATCACTATCCTTGGATATGACTAAAACTCTAGTGGCATTGACACAACTAACCCTGCATTAGAAATTCCTCATAGGGCTAATGATATGTTCCTCTTGGGATTCAAGATTGATCCATTTCCCATCCCAACCGAACATAGTTTCATAGACACAGTCTTCCTGGAGTACAACCCATATGATAATTTTAGCCTGATTAAGATGTTCAAAAATATAAATTTTGTGCCCGGAATGGGACTGAGTTGCCGTTAATAAGGTATTATCAAGCTAATAATTCTAAAGGATCCTTTCCCCCTTACAGTTTAGGTTACCAACCATCACCACATGAACTTAGGGAATTTCTCTAGCCATACTCGAAGTGAATCTTAAGAAAACAAATTACCATCTTAGGAGATTCCCTAAATGAAAGATTTATTAAGGAGGGCGAAGACTTACACTTTTGTGGTTTCCCCGAGCTATGGTATGACCATGTGGAGAAAAATATAAAAATCCATGAGTAGAGATTTTCTTTAGGGATGAAGTCGCTTGGGATGAAGACCAGAAACACGAGGTGGAGCCTTCGATAACTAATACCGTGGAAAGAACTAAAAACTCTTAAGGAAATGATGATGATGATGATCCGTAGAAATCCATACACTAGGGATAGATTTATGCATGATCCAAATAAAGGCCGAGCAGTCTGATCCGTCCAATAAGATCATTCGTATTGAGAAACCACTCCTTAATTGGCACGGTATTCCTATCAAGCGTGCCCAAACCAATTCGAACCCTGTTGTTCACCCCCTCTAAAATGAACCGCCGTCCATTCCTTCTTTTTTAATTAATGATATGCGTGTAAAACGAGACCTCATTTGACGAGGTTCTCACTGTTGTATTCCAAAAGATGTTTTTAATAAAATGAATGATGATTTAGAGTATCTTGATGTGCCTTATATTAATTGCGTTGATTCTAATCAAATAATTGATAAAGATGATTTAATAAACGAATAATTCTTAATTGATCTCAGTAAAGAAAAAATTAAACATCATAACTGCGTTAAAAATAATAATGATGAGACTATTTTATCAATATCGATTATAGTTGCAATTCGCACAAAACTAAGATAGGGTCCACACTCGACTAACATTAGCGGTCATAATTTGAAGAACTTTTGCTAGAATTGATTGACATATTTGCATATTCGTACAATGATATGCCCAACATTGACCCAAAAATCGCCCAACTTGAGATTCCTACCTTCCCAGAAAGCAAGCTTTTCAAGTAGATTTAAAAAATCTACGGACGGAGTGGTCTCTCAAGGTTAAAAATGAAGGGGTAAAGAAGTTGAACATAGGCTTCATTCGCGTGGTCGCATATCCTATACGGTTTGAAAACATCATCCTTGTGACGAAATCAGGAGTAAAAGTTCGTATGTGCATCGACTATCCAAATCTGAACAAGAATAATGATTACCCTTTACCCAATATCAACATGATTATCGATGACATTTCTTGTTATGCCATGAAATCATATTAAGATGCATCCGACATCAAGAGAAGAGTGACTTTATCACCCCGTGGGGAACCTTTTTCTACATGGTCATGTCGTTCGGTCTCATAAATACTGGAGCTACTATTAAAAGGCAACTACAATCATTTTGCACTATCTTATCCATAGAAAGGTCAAATCTTATATTGACGATATGATCATCAAGTTCAAAACTCGAGAAGGTCACATCCCTTCATTGACAAAATTCTTTAAATGATTGCAGCAGTATCCGATGCACCTCAACTCAGAAAAATGCATTTTCGATGTCACAAAAGCCACACTCATCATCTTCATATTAAAAAATAAGGGGATCAAAGCAGACCCTTCCAAACTCAGTGTTATTCTCAAAATACCACCACCCAGGACAAAAAAGAAGTTTGTGGCTTCCTGGGCAAAACTTCAATGCATTAGTCGGTTCATCATCCAACCGACCTCCATCTACGAGCCCAATTTCAAACTTCTCCAGAAGGACTCAACTAAATTCTAGAACGAGTCTTGTCAAGATGGACTATGTTATCCCCATACATGAAAGAATCACACAAAGAAAGAGCCATCTACTACGCTAGTAGAAATCTATCATGGTATGAGGTTAACTACACAGATTGAATAAAGCGTGTTTAGTCTGGGTCACGCAGAAGCTCTGACATTATATGCTTGCATTACCAATAAAATTTGTGTTCCGAATGTATCCGATGAAATATTAATTTGATAATCCTTCCTTATCCAGTAGCATGGCTCGATGGTTGATGTTACTAGCTAAATTGACATCAGTATGCTGCTCAAAAGGCCATTAAGGGAGAGCCACTTATGATTATCTTGCTAAAAATCCTATGGGGGAGCCGAGGTCTAGATTTTTGAGTTCCCGAATGAAGAAATTCTTTACACTTCCCATGAAGATCTCAAATGGCAGATGTTTTTTGACGGTGTAACTAACAAGAAGGGATACAGTATTAGGGTACTCCTGGTCGCTCCCAATGATTCTCACACTCCCATTGCTATCAAACTAGACTTTTCCTGCAACAACAACATGGAAGAATAATAAGCGTATATTATAGGTCTCAAGATCGCCCTCGAGAAAGGAATCAGGTGTATAAATTTTTATGGATATTTAACTCTCATCGTAGGGAAAATCCTCAGAATGTGGAAAATCAAAGACATAAAGCTCCTACCCTTCCTTGCTCACCTCGAAGAGATTGCCTCACAGTTTAAATATGTCACCTTCCATTACCTTTTTCACTTGATAAACAACTTGACCGATGCATTGAAAACCCTAGCCTCTATGGTCGACATGCCGGATGGAGTAACAATGGCTCCTTTTTAGTCCAAAAATAGACAATACCCACTCACAACTACCAAATCGAGCTCGCAATAGAAGAAGATCCAGATATAACTAGATTGTGGTATTATAATAATTGGTGCCTCCTCAAGCATGGTAGATATCCTCAGTATGCTAATAAGAAAAATCGAGTGACACTTAGAAGGCTTACTTCTTAGTATATCATCTATGACAAGGCACTCTTCAAAAGAAATTTTGACAAATACCCTCTAAATTTCATAACAGGGACATAATCGAGGATATGATGCAAAAATTGCACAACGAATAATGTGGAACCCACATGAACGATCATATTCTTGCCAAGAAGATTGTTCTTGAGGGATATTACTAGACCATTATGGGTGAAGACCGCGTTTCTTATGTCAGAAGATGTCTCAAATGTCAATAATTTTCCAATCTTCCACACTTGCCTTCCTAAGAATTGTACAACATGACTTTGCCTTGGCATTTTTCAAACTAGGGCATAGACATTATTGGTAAAGTCACTCCTAGTGCATCAAACGGGCACGAGTTCATCCTGGTCACCATTGTATACTTCAAAAAATGGTTGAAGTCGAGTCATACACAGTGTTGAATGCAAAGAAAGAAAACCTAATCTGTCGCTACGGAGTTCCCTATGAGCTGGTACAAGACAATAGGATCTATATTTAAGCCGAAGTCATAGAGTTAGTCGATGATTATGGAATTTAAAGGCACAAGTTCTGTCCCCATCGACTATAATATAATGGGGTTTTCGAAGCTGCTAAAAAAGCCTCAAGTTCATAATTAGCAAAATGATCCAATGTTATACAGATTGGGCAAATCGGATCCCATATGCTCTGTAGGGCTATCGTATCTCCATCAGAACACCCATTGGGGCTTCATCTTATTCCTTAGTATACGGAATGGAGGCAGTCATACCTATTAAAGTCAAAATAGACTCCCTATAAGTCATGCTTGAAAGTCAGGTCAACAAGGTAGATTGGTTGCAAAACCGATATGACAAACTCTTACTCTTCAATAAAATAAGATTAAAAGACCAATATCATATACAAGGGTACCATCGCTATATTACGCGATAATTCACGAAAAAAGAAAGATCGCAGTTTAAAAAAAAGGAGATCTCGTCCTCAAAGAAATTATAGAACATATCTAGGATCTAAGAGGGAAGTTCAAACCTAACTAGAGAGGGTCTTACATTGTGAAGAAAATTATATCAGGTGGCGCCACTATGCTCATAAACCTCGATGAAGAAGATATGGGGTGTATAGTCAATTTGGACCGTCTTAAGAAATTCTACCCCTAATACAACTCTTGTCGTGCTATGGCTCTTTTTACCCCCCTTATAGTCTAAAAAAAGAAAAAAAATCTCTTCTCAGAACTACGTAGGATCTGATCTTCTCAAAATCACCTTTTTAATAGAAACTCGTATTTTTTAAATCCCACAAAGGTACGTAGGCAAACCATAAAATAGTTTAGTCACCGTCCTTTATCTTTCACAAATGCTATTCTTTTTTCCCACCAAGAACATTAGTCTCTCTCATGATTAAAACAAACAAAACGATTAAATATTCCTTAGCGACCAGTATCGATAATTCAAATAAAACATATTCTTTAAAAGCACAACAAAATATTTTGAAATCATTATCCCATTCTTTTATTAAATACGAAACACGACGATTACATTATGTATCGGTGATAAGAATGAAAAAAATAACAAAAACACCTTACCAACCCCATAACTTGACCTACACACAAACATATCTATTACCAAATTTTCCCCCATATTCCCACAAAACCCACTTCAACTACCAAATGGACCCCCCTCATCGTTATTACTAGCTCGTGGAGGACCCTAAGAATTCCAACTCCACTTTTGTATGCGCTTCGTGCAATAGTACGCCTTGATCAACTTGGATGAAACCACAATGTCATCCTCTAGAACGTCGAACATCATAAGTCACCTCTTCCTCGTCTCCTCATCATAGAACTTAATAACCATTTTCTTTCATAAACATTTTAATTTGTCATCAAGTATAAACCCAATATCACCAATGGATTGGGACAAATGTGTAGACAGTCGGTGGTGCTACCACAAAGGTCCCAAAATCATTCTCAGAGATTCAGTTAGATTCTCTACAGGAAAGAAGTTGGTTACACGAGGAGGCACAATCTGATCCCAACCTACTTGATGCAGAATTTTCCAAGGAAAATAGAAGGAAAACTGACGAAGGCCAATCAATCGAACATAATGGTAGTCATCCAGTTGAAAAACATGATATAGGTTACCCCAATCATGCCACAAAACATCAAATATTTATAACCCCATGATCCACACACCAACTCACCCAGTTCTCCATAGATGGGCCAAAGCTGTAAAAGTATCGTGTAAAGAAATTAGGGACACCCATTAGAGGGTACTCAGAAGGAACTAATAGGTGAAGTC
The DNA here is from genome assembly GCA_949130495.1 of Sambucus nigra. Taxonomy (NCBI): domain Eukaryota; kingdom Viridiplantae; phylum Streptophyta; class Magnoliopsida; order Dipsacales; family Adoxaceae; genus Sambucus; species Sambucus nigra. The sequence continues at coordinate 210,895,019 of OX422213.1, read as the reverse complement.
TCTCATACAACCACATGACCAGTATCACGGGATTGCCTTGTAAAACGTTAGCTCGACATTCCTGCCAATCATCCAGACTGTTCAGAGCCTCAACCAATATAATAACAATTAGATTACGATAATGAAACATCCACAACACAATTGTGGCCACCTGAAGGTCCTCTGTCATATCACCAGTCATTAAGAGCATCCTAACAGTCAATCGCTGAGCTACAACACCAACAAAACCATTATCGATATAGTTTCTCTAATACAACGAATTTAGCACCGTCAAAAGGAGGATACTTCCCCCATATAATAGTGGCTGGGCTGTTGAAGGGGAAACATGAAACAACTCGGTCAGTGACATAGGTGGGAAATGAGACAAGTCCGATATAGCCGGAGTAACACTAGGGTTGGCACTCGATATTGCAGAAAACCTTTCATAGGTGGGACACACTTCTTCTCGGCCAAAGAAATATATATGGTCCTCAAGGTATCAGAGCTGCAATGCTGATTCTAAAGGATCCCAACTTATGAAAAGGTTATGCCATAAGGTGACCGAATGCAAGTTAAACGCCTCACGGTTAACGTTGTAAGGTCACTTGAAATATAAACCCTTAAGGTAAAATGCGAATGATTTGGTCATGGGAACTGCCATCTTAAGGGAGCAAGAAAATTCGGGATATAGAAAGAAATAAAGTGAAGTGTACTGTTGAACTTCACACCAAATCCCCCCTCTTATACTCAAAACCACTCACAAAAGACAAAGGGGATCGATATGCTATTTTAAATTGTTCTCAAATATACCCAAGTGCATAAAGAGTACAATAATGGAAAGAAAAGTCATTTAGACTTGACTGGTATGCCGATCGACATCCCCCTATTTTTGGAAATTTTTTGCCTTCTCTTTTTCATATATATTTCCAACAAACCCTTAATTGTCAAAACAACTTGTTTACAAAAGTTTTCTCGAGTGTTTCTTTCTAAGGATATAATATTCCAAAAATTAATAATACATACTTTTTAAATCTTTTCTTACATATGAAATAAATAAGAATTTCAAAGGAAAATTAAAGTGCATCTTGACTAGGTCATTCAATCCAAGATAAATCAAGAAAATAAAAAATGCATCTTGTATATATTTGTGATTATGTTCATATTTTTAAGGTACAAAAGGCAAAAAAGAAAAATGAAAATAAAAAAAATGTGTCGGGAGAAAGCCCGAACCTTTTGAAATCCTGCTAAATAAAGACAATCGCCTTAAGCACCTTGACCCTGTGCTCCCTGAACTAGATCTCTCTTCAGAAGTGGCCGATGGAACTATACAATGCTTGGATGCCTTCCTCATGTGATCAGACACCGAATCCATCTAGTCCCGAATGTCCCGCAGCCATGATATCAATACATGAACAATTTGTGAAAGAATCAGCCCAGTAAAGGTGAGGAAAACAGTTATAAAGGAAGTGAATAGAATAAAAGTGAAAAACTGAAAAGTAAAGTCATACCTATCTCTGGAGAAAGTCCTCATGAAGGGGAGTAAAACCAACTATCATCACTTGAGGATGATGAGTCATCGAGGTGACATGCACACCACGCAGGTGAATATGGTAAGCAGGAGTAAAGAGGTACGGGATAGGAACATTCTCTGCCACCATCGTTGTGCTACTGTTAGAGCTATGAGCTAAAGATTTCAGAGCACTATTACCCCTCCCTGATCTTGCTGCCGGTGGAAGCATCCCCTCCATATTGTAGATATATAATGTTATCAACCAATTGGTTCAGAAGTCTAGATAATCATATTCTGGCATCGTGTCTATGTAAAGCACATAGCGTTCACCTTCCATTGTCACCGCCTTCGCCTTATCCGACATCTCCTTCACCCGCCACATGTACTGAGGGGGAGCTAACGATGGGGCCTTTACCTCACCCTCCATCACCTACCTAACCACAATCTATCCCAATTACAGTACATACCCAAACTCGTGCTAGAAACCTCCGTATTTGGGCATGAATACCCATAACCCTTGCAGCCCCATAGGTTGAGACCAAGGGTAGAACGTTTACTATCCCCCAAATAAAATTCAACCATTGAAAATATAAAAAAAATACAAAAAGAAAGGACGAAACCAGATCCTAACCTGATCACGCATCAAGGCGTTTAACACCACCCTCACGTCCTTTAGAACCAAAAAATCCTTCGACTTCCTCCACAGGTACATCCTTGAGAAGTTCCCCGCCTCACTCGCATTTAATGACACCAAACCATCATTGTGCCCGATCATATTATAGAACCACGTCTACAAAAAGCAATACAAAATATCGAAAATAAGAATGAGAAAATGTAGGAAAATAAAGAAAGTTGTATCTAAAGATTACCTCCAGATGGATCGTGGGCTCTGTAAAAGTATGTTAAAAACATTGATTGGTGGCATCTAGAGAAGAATAGAGGGCCTTTAGTGTAAAGCTCCCCTAGTCATATAAGTGAATCTCATAAATGATCCTCAAAAAGGGGAGAAACCATAAATGGACGACATCACCACTCGTTGCCACCCCCAATACCCAACAAAAGAACAATCGGGTTATTTGCCTCACATGACTCCCAATGATCACATCGATTTGTACGACGAATAATGTGTCCTTGAAGACTGATATCTTGATCGAATTATCGAAAATGATCTGCCCAATATCTCCTAGGGAATCTCGAATCGTGACCTCAGAGATGCGTAGAGTCCGGTCCACCATGATCTGGTGAACCTCGCACTCTAACCTGGTCAATTGATGAACATCCATAGGAGTAAATGAAATCTACCCCATGACCAAATGAAATGTATGGGTGGTATCCCACCACCATTCGCTAAAATCACACAATACCATCGAAGAGAGTGGCATATCATCCAAACCCCGACTAGAGGACCGAATCCAATATCTTCTATTATCAACTTCATTACCCCCTGGGGAGATTCTATCACACCTTATTTATCCCCATCGAACAACAAGAATGAATACTCGATGAAGAAATATCCACCTTCACACGAGCAAAAACCCTTAAGAATCCCAAAGGATAAAAGAGAGAAAATAAAATAAGAGAAAAAAAACTCAAAAAAATTAGAGGGCGAGCATTCACATAACCACTCGGGTTATTCACCCTCGCAGAAAGATGAATCCCAGGCTCCTGAAGAGGGACCCTCTCATCAAGAACATAATTAAAGATTTCATAAGTGTTCTCACTCCCAAGTACCAATGCCTAAGCATCATGCCACTCTAGGCAAACCCATTCGTCGGTATCCATCCAAGAGTTGTTCACCGCACCTTACATGGACTCTTTCAAAGAGAAGATGATTGAAACGAATTACTAGAGAGGGGGAGAGAGAGAGAGAGAACAAAGTTCACTGAATTGAGGATGTGAGGAATGAGAGATATCACCCCCTTTTAATAAGGAGCTAGGGGTATGCCGATCGCTAATACCCTGGTCATGCCTATCGACAGTGGCCTTTAACCTTCCTCGAGAAGCAAAGTAGTCCGTGCCTATGCTGATAGGCACACCTTTGCCTATGCCTATGGACAATATCTCTAAATTTTGTCCCAAAAAATTCCAAAATTTGCCTATAAAATCCCCAAAGGATAAAAAATACAAAAGCGTCAAACATTCACTAATTAAAGCATGCAAGCACTCACGGAACTATCATAAAAAATATACTCCCTACCAGTATGAGAATTAAAATACTCCATATGCCTTAATCACTAGCCATTGGTTGAATTTATCAACATTCTCCACCTTTAGGTCCGCAAAATTGACCTAGGGCCTCAGAATTGGACTCACTCCATGAATCGATCGCTTTCACTCTCTTTAGGTCTGGAGAACTTGCCTTGACCCTATAAATCGGTCACTTTTACTTTTTAGGTCCACAAAATTGACCAAGGAACCCAAAATTAGCCTCGACCCTCTAAATCAGTCGCTATCCACTCTTTAGGTTTGCAGAATTGACCTAGGCCCACAGAATTTATCTCGACCCTATGAATCGATAGCTATGCCTTTTTAAGTCTGCAGAATTGACCTGGGTCCGTAGAATTGTCCTTGACCCTCTGAATCAGTCGCTATATACTCTTTAGGTTTGCAGAATTAACCTAGGCCCAGATAATTGGCCTCGACCCTCTGAATCTGTTGCTATCCACTATTTAGGTCCATAGAATTGGCCTAAGTTTGTTAGAATCGGTCTTGACCCTCTAAATTGGATTCTATCCACACTTTAGGTCCATAAAACTAAATAGGCTCGCAAAAGTTTCCTTGACGCTCTAAATCTTCGCTATCCACTCTTTAGGTTTGCAGTATTGACCTAGGTCCGTAAAATCGGCCTCGACCCTATAAATTGGTCTCTATCCATTTATTTGCTATGAAGAATTTAATAGGCCTAAAAATTCTCCTCGACCCTATGAATCATTCATTATCCACTCTTTAGGTTTGTAGAATTGACATAGGCTTGCAGAATTGTCCTGTACCCTCTGAATTAGGTCGTTATCCACTCTTTAGGTTAGCATAATTGACCTAGGTCCGAATAATCAACCTCGACCGTTGAAATCGATCTCTGTCCACCCTTTAGGTCTACAAAATTTACGTATACTTGCAGAATCGTCCACGAACCTCTTAATTAGGTCGCTATCACTCTTTAGGTCCACAGAATTAATCTACGCTCGCAGAATTGGTCTCGACCCTCTGTATCGGTCACTTTCACTATTTAGGTCCACATAATTAACCTAGGTCCATAAAATTGGCCTTGACCTTATGAATTTAGTCTCTACCTCCCTTAATCCCCAGTAGAGTCCCCGACCCGCTGAATTGGTGATTTACGCTCCTTAGGTCCTACGTATGAGTGAAATCGGAATGATACACAGAATATTAACATGGCCCCTGCATAAGGATGACACGTATAAATAGATAAATAGTCCAAATTTTGATTCCTATTGTGTCATGCTTAACTTCTTATATTTTTTTTGGACACCGTCGGTCCCAAGCCCAGATAAAGGAAGAGGGTTATGTTAGCTAGCTGGAAAATAGCTTAAACATTATCTTTGATCCTTAAATTTAATTAAAAAGTGGAAAAAAAATGGCGGAACAGAGAAGAAGAAAAATTGGGCAGTGAGCTGGCATAAGTGTTGTTGATCAGTAGGGAAAAAATCCCCACCAGACATTAACAACTTACATAGCCAATTGTTTTTGGTTGTTGGACTCATCTTCATTGATGCAACAATGGAGATTTAGAGAATTCCCTCTCTTTGGAAGGGATGGGGCTAATTGTAGAGGTGGAGATGCCAGTAACATGTCTGTTTGGAGATGGGAACAATAGTTGTGAAGTGTGTTAGGTGTCATGTTTAGTCAAAATCCCAACCCAAATAAGAAGTCGACTTCTAGGAGATTCATTTTTGATATGAAAATTCCCCCAACTTTGGCATAGTAAGCATTATTGTAAAATATATCATCCATGAGCTTTGCAGAAACAAAAACACTGGTGATTAGCAAACGATGGACGTTGAATGAATTCATAGGTAAGATTGGTTGTTTCTGCACAAAACGATTAGATAAATGTAGGCCATCACAAAACACGAGGGGATAAAATTTTCATACTTAAAGATCCTCTCAAGGTAGGTTTTGATTGAGATAGTAGGTCTAGTTAGCCTATGGAACACTGAGAACTTCTGGATTTCAAAGCGACGGTTGACATCGTTTATCTCCGCCACCCTCTGGAGAAGAGGAGAGGAAGGTTATGAACTTTGGCATCCCCTCAAGGCTCTTAAGCTCGACCAATGTGAATATTATGAATATATTCTCTAGGGCATTCCGCTTAAGCGATGCATTGCACCTGCCACTAGGTGTCTCGAAAAATAGGCACGTGGAGTAATTCCTACCATAGGATGTCTTGAAAATAGGCAAGGGGCAATGCATCAGTACCTGGGTGCGATGAGAACTAGGCAAGGATTCCTGCAATAATCTGGATGTATGCGAATAATGAAGCTAGTCCAGGATAATAGACTTAGGTTAGCGACTTGGAACATAGGGACTATGACTAGGGGTGGGCACGGTCCGGTCCGGTCCGGGTTTTGCCTATTTTTTGGACCGGACCGAATATTCGGTCCTCAAATTTTTTGGACCGAGACCGGACCGATTAATTCGGTTAACCTACTAATTCGGTCCAGGCTTTTTTCGGTCCGGTCCGGGGTAAAATTCGATCCTAACCCTATTTTATATATATGTACATATTATGAATTTTTTATCGATTTTTCTCACAAATATATATACAAAAAAATTATACTCGAAACTCCAAGTGATATTTATATGGGTTTTTTTAACCCAAATAAAAAAATGTCTATACATATATAAAATATTCCAAATTAAGTTCATAAGTTATATATATTAATTCAAAAACTATATATAAGAAACACAATAACATTACTTTTATTATATATATATCAGAATCGGTCCGGTCCGGTCCAAATCGGTCTTTTAATATAGTGGACCGCGGACCGGACCGGTTTAATCGGTTTTTAGGTTTTGTGAACCGATTTTCGGACCGATTTCAAAATAGCCTTAATTTTCGGTTCGGTCCGGTTCGGTCTAATCGGTCCATTCGGGTCGGTCTTTTTTTTGTCCACCCCTAACTATGACAGGAAAATAAATGTAGTTAGTGGATACGATGATAAGAAGAAAAGTTAACACAACTTGTTTACAAGAAACTAAATGGGTCAGTGAGAAAGCTGGAGAAATAGAAAATACAGGGTTTAAATTATATTATATAGAAAAACATAGAAATAGGAATGAAGTCAGAATAATATTAAATAAGAATCTCAAGGATGATATCGTTATCGTTATTAGGAAAGGTGTTAGACTTATACTTGTAAAATTGGTACTAGGTGACAATATAATTAATATTGTTAATGCTTATGCAACCCATGTAAGATTAGATGAGCACACTAAACTACAATTATGGGAACATATAGATGAATTAATTAAAGAAATATCCATAAGTGAGAAAATCTTTATAAGGGGAGATTTAAGTGGCCATGTAGGAGAAGATTGTGTAGGATATGTGGGAGTTCGTGGAGGATATGGTTTTAGAGATAGAAACGACGGAGGAGAGTCTACCTTAAAATTTGCGATGACTTATGATTTTGTACTAGTAAATACATATTTTAAAAAGTGGTTTGAACGCTTAATAACTTATAAAAATAGAACGAATAAGAGTCAAATAGTCTTTTTCATTACTAGGAAAGGAGACCGATTAACTTGTAAAGAGTGTAAGGTTATCCCGAGAGAGAGCTTAACCTTACAACTTTGGATAATAGTGTTGGGTATAAACATTAAAAATCAATTATGAGTGCGAAAATAGAAGATTAACCCACAAACTTGGTGGTGCACTTAAAAGGACAGAAATTATAACTATTTAAAGATAAAATATTAAATGAAGCGTCATGAAATACCGAAGATGAGTCTAACATAATGTGGGATAAGATGTCCGCATACATTAGGAGAATATCGAAAGAAGTTCTTGGAGAATCAAAAGGTAGGGGGACACAATTTAAAGAAACTTGATGGTGGAATAAATAAGTACAAAATATAGTAAAAATAAAAAGGGAGTACTTTAAACATGACAAATAACTAATTATGAAGAATTTTTTTAGAAATATAAATGCACTAAAAAGGAAGTTCAGAAAATGGTAAGAGATGCTAAGTTAAAGGCGTATGATGATCTTAATATAAAATTAGGAACACAATAAGGGGAACAAAGTATTTATAAACTTGTTAAAAATAGGGACAAAAAAATAAAGATTTTAACAATGTTAAGTGTATTAAATGTAATGATTCGAGAGTCTTAATCAAGGATAATGAGATTATGAAAAGATGGAAAAACTATTTTCAAAGGTTATTGAATGAAAATAGTGGGAGTAGATTAGACATAGAGGAACTTCGGGAGACTCGAGAAAATAATTTTTTTCACAAAATTAGGATATTAGAGGTTAGGATTGCTCTTCAAAAATGAAAATAAGGCCTTTAGGGCTAGATGGTATCCCTATTGAGGTTTATAAGTGTGTAGTAAAGGAAGGAGTGTCTAGGATTATAAAATTATTGAACAAAATTATAATGACTAATAGGATACCCGATGAATGGAGAAAGAGTATTTTAGTCCATCTTTATAAAAATAAGGGAGATATACAAATGTGTTAAAATTATCGTGGTATTAAGTTAATGAGTCATGTAATTAAATTATGGGAGAGAGTATCTGAGAATCAATTTGGGTTTATGCCTGGGAGGTCAACATTAGCTTGAGAAAGTAGTGAATTCTCACAAAACTGTAGGTCTACACAAGTGTTGAGTACTAAATCCTTATCTCTTTGCTCTTGTTATGGATGAGTTGATTGGAAAAATACAAGATGCGGTGCTGTGGTGTATGCTATTTGTAGATAATATTATTTTAGCAGATGAAACTAAGTCGAGAATTAAATCTAGATTGAAATTGTGGAGAAAAACTCTATAAACATGATAATTTAAAATAATCAGGACTAAAACATAATATGTGGATTGCAATTTTAGTAGTAATAGGAAGACAATCAGGTGTCTGGTGAAACTGGAGGGTCAAGAAATACCTAAAAATAATTATTTTTATTATTGAGGCTCGATTATCCAAAAAAGATGGAGATATTAGTGATGATGTTGCTCAAAGGATTAAAGCAAGGTGAGTTAAGCGGAGAAGTGCTTCTAGCATATTCTATGATCAACGTATACCTTTGTAGTTAAAAAGAATAAATTTATTGGATGACCATTAGACCCGTCATGTTATTTGGGACAAAGTGTTGAACAACAAAAAAATAAAATGTGCAAGAAATGAGTGTGGTGGAAATGCAAATGCTAATATGGATTTATGGTAAAACTCGAAAGGATAAAATTAGAAATGAACATCTGCACATAGATTTTCCTTTCGAAAGTTTGTAAGCACTATTTATTGGGGAAAAATTACGGTTGTTCACGGAACACAAGTCACTGTAGTATCTTTTCACGTAGAAGGAGCTGAATATTAAGCAGCGTAGGTGGCTTGAGAACAAAATGGCTTTTTGTTGTTCATATGTAGATTAAGGATCAATCAAAGACCGGATAAAGGAGGAGGTGTTTTTAAAGGGTTAGATAATGTTTAGTACCTCATTATTGACATCCAAAACCTTTGGATAAAATTAATCCAGAACCTTTGGAGATATAATTAACCCAAAACCTTTGGGCAAAGTAACCAGCTAGGCACACTAACAAGTATGACACTCATATGTATTTAGCAATAAATTCTGGCACTCAAACATCTGAGTCCTACTCTTGGACTTTACTAGATGGATTGTGGGTTATTTTGGGGATTTTTTTGGCCTTGGTGCAATTAATTAGGATTTGAATGGCTTAAGATTAATATAGAAATTTTTGAGGTCGTTGGAAGCATGGGTCTAACGAGATATGGATCTCATTGGAATGATCAGACCTCGCTCTAACGAGATGGGAATCTCGTTTAATGACAAAACATAATCCAAAAGATATGTTTGGAAGTGTGATAGGATCCGACATATTACTTTTATAACCAATCAACTTACAAAAAAGATCTCAAGGATAATTTTCCTAGAGCACCATCGTCTCTCAACTCCTGAAACCTACTAAGATTTATGCATGAGACGACTCACAAGTAAAATCGAAAAAAGGAACCCTCCCTATACATTATTGCCTATCTCAGTCGGTTATCAAGATTCGTTGACCCAAGACCAAATACGAAACAATGCACACAACAGCAGACCAAAAATAACCTTTTAAGTTTGAATTTGAATTTATAGCATAAAAATATATACTAAATTCAATGAAGAGTATTTCATGAAGACTTTATTGTATTATATATTTGGTCCTATTATAATAAATATAAAATAAGTGTCATTATATACGGAATTGGAGAGAGGCAATTATGGGACTTATTAGAAGTTAAATATTATATAGGATGTCTCCACTAAATGGACCAATGTCATTGTGACACACGTCATCAAAAAATGCTCATCGAACATGGTCGGCACATCATTTCTATAGTCGGCTAAGTATTTCATTTGGTCGGCAGAGTGGTCTACCACCAGTAATTAATGCAAAACTAATTTAATGGATGCAAAATCACTTATAATTCCAACTAATTCAATACTCTAATTCATATTTTTATTTGATTAAATTCAGATTTCAATGAATTGGAATATTATAACCTGTAACAATTAGAACCAAATCCTAATTAAACTTGCCTCAATCACAAATAATGAATAAATTATCAGCTAAAGTATTTACACTTGAGCAAATCACTGAAATTAAGTTGCTTAGTTAATTTAATTCTTTGATAACATGTTTTGGTAGTACCCTCCACAGTGCTATTGAAAGTACTTGTTGCATTAAAATGTATACCATGTTTGAGAAAAACTTTTGGTTTTTTAAAATGGTGCGGGTTAGAAAACCAGATTTGGAATCTTTAAATGTTAAACTTCTTGATTATTGAATACCTACACATGATACTAATTCGTGAAACGGTAAAAGTAGCTCCTATAGAAGATAAATTGAGAGAAAATAGACTTATATGGTTTGGACATGTCAAACTTAGACCAATGGATTCCCTCGTAAGAAAGAGTGATTTAGTTAGAATTGATGGTAACGCAACGGGTAGAGGTAGGCCTAAATTGACTTTGTGGGATATTGTAAAAAAACACGGTACCATGTGACTTAACCAAATATATTGCACTAAACAAAATGAAATAGAAATATAGGATTCATATAGTCGATGCCATATAACTGGGAAAAGGCTTTGTTGAATTGAGTTGAGTTTAAGTCTTATACATCAAGCCTTTGCCCTAAAAACTCTTAACCTTCTATGAGGTGTCTATCTTTTGACGACCTCTGCTTATTTAAGCTCTCCCGTGGAGGGAATATGTATACATACCATTCTAGTTCCATTAAAACACTTTCTTAGGTCCCTAATAATATTCCTCTCACCCTCGGCCCTAGGTCCCCCTCCAAAATCTTGACCCAAAGGCTATCGAACGCTTTCGAGTCCCATTTGACTTTGGTCAACTCTTCAACTAGAGAGTAGACAATTGTAATTTCATAGGGCTCTGAATACCCTTCCCAGCGGTACATACCGTGCGCGAATCAGCCTTATGGTTCACCCGTACTTGTCTTTTTACTCCAAAACGTTGACCCATAGACAACCGAACGATTTCGAGCTCCATTTGACTTTGGTCGACCCTTTAATTTAAGAGTATCTCATTTCACTTCCATAGGGATTTGAATATCCTTTTTATTGGTCCATACCATGCACGAATAGGCCTTACGGTTCACACGTACTTGCCATTTTACTCTGAGAACTCCAGTCTAGAGGCCATTAAGTGCTCGATATATTTTCATAGGGACCTAAATACCCTATTAAGGTTTGCATTTATACCCCCTTTTTTCTGAAAAAATCATTTTTTAGACTACCTCTAGGCACCCCAGACTCTCTGCCTCTAGGCAGAGGTGTATTTTACTTCATCAGTAAGCCAAGGGTATGTTGATAAGTAGGCTAGGTCCTATGCCGATCGGTAGACCTCGTAACCCTAATTTTTTTATATTTAATGAGGCCATGACCTCATTCCCAAAGACCCCATTTTCAGCTATCAAAACATTCTCTGCCTTGAAATTATTGCACCATCATCTTAAAAATTACATTTTCCAAACGTTCTTTTCACTTTTATTACATCACTTTTATCCCACCTTTTTCCACACATTTTATCCTTACTCCATCACCATTCAACCTCTATAAAAATTAGCCTCAACCACTTCAAAATCAGTAGCAAAGTTCTATAGGAGGTCTACTTTCACCCTTTTACATCTCATTTAATTAGTGTTATTCATTTAATTTTACCTTCACTTTTGATATATTTTTTCTTTATTTCACTTTATCACACCAATTAATCTCTTTTTTATTATTATTATTACACAAAAAAAATATTTTCATAAAACCAAAAAGGCCAAAAAGAAGGTTCACCTATAAACCCTAAAGTAGAATTTCTCCATTTTTTATACTCTCTACACTCTCACCTTTCTTGAAAACAAAGTGATGGAAGTTCTAATTTTGGGTTTATGGGTTAAACGCTACCCTTGCGTGATTATCGAACTACGTGGACTTTGATGCTTTTTCGGCTACATCCGCATTCTGAGTCATTCTCGAGATTCGATTCCTATTTTGTTTATTTTGCTACTTTACTTGTTCTCCTTATTTGTATGTATGCATATATGTATTAATGGCCATGTCAGACGGACACATTCACTTCCTCATAGTGAATCGTGATTCGGAGGTTACTTACATCATACTTTCATATTCTTTTATTATATTTCCCTTTTTTGCAATCCCCATAGACATATTTGTCCACTTCCTCATAGTGGGTTATGGTCCAGTATATTTCATATAACGTAGCCATATTTTTATCATATTTTTAACGGCTCCATTAGACGTACATATTCCATTCCTTATAATGGATTATGATCCGGCACGCCACTCACATTGTTTCTTTTTATAGTCCTCAAAATGACTCATCTCTATCATTCACATTATGTGAGTATACAAATTTCTTTTTCTCACCTATTTTCACATCACAGACATTATACACATGAGTTACACTTTGATAAAAAGGATAACATTATCATAGTCCATAGAGTATTAAAGGGAGGAATGGGTGCCTAACACCTTCTCATTCCGTAACTTAGTCCCTGAACGCTCAATCTATTTAGTTTCGTATGCATTCGTTTGTCTTTGGTGTTGTTTCTTTGGGGAGGCTACATCTTTTGCCTATTTTGAGACAAATAAGATCACTAATCCATTTTCTTTCTTTTTATCTCCTACGATGGTCGATTTATATCCCTGGGGGTCCATGGAGATCACACGAGTGGTAGAAATAGGACTTCGCTCCTTGATCCCCCCACGCGTCGATATTTTCCTCTCCTTTCGAGGTAATCCCATTCCGAAGGAATCTCGGATGACCATAATAGGATCTACTTACCAAGGGCTCATTAACAAGATGTTGAAAGATCATATTCGCAAGACTATGGAAGTCAACATCGATAATATTTTGACAAAGAGTCCGAAGGTCAAGAACTATGTCGAAGATCTGGAAATAACTTTTTACACCATAGAATAGTACATGATAAAGCTGAACCCTGCTAAGTATGTGTTGGTATACGTGCAGGAAAGTCTTTGGGGTTCATAGTAAATCAACGAGGCATTTAGGCTAACCTAACTTAGATAAAGGCATTAATTGAAATGAAAAATGCAAAAAACACCTAGGATATATAAAGATTGACAGGCCGAGTTGCTGTGCTCAACAAACTCGTCTCATAAGCAATTGACAAGTTTCGTCCTTTTTTCAAGATGTTGAGGTAAACATTTTTTGGTGTGAAGAATGAAAGAGAGCGTTCGACTAGATAAAATACTACTTAGGCTCACCGATGCTCCTGTCTTATCCTATCTAGATGAAAAATTTATATTTACAGCTAGCAGTCTCATAGTCGACAATTAGCGCTGCAATTATCAGAGACTATAATGGAACTCACAAGCCAGTGTATTATAATAATAAAGTAGTGCAAATGGCTTAGACGAGGCACCCCCAAATGGAAAAAACTTGCATACACTCTGATACATGAATTGAGAAAGATTATGCCTTATTTTTAAGCTCATACGATGGCACTGGTCACCGACACACCTCTCCGATAGGTCATTCATAAACCTGAGAAGTCCAGTAGGTTAATGGCTTGGTTAGTCGAGTTAGGTGATTTTGATATCGTCTATCAGCTAATAAGTGAAGTTATTGGGTAGGATTTAGCAAATTTTGTAGCATAGTTCACCCGGGAGTCGACAGATGAGACCAAAATAAAAACGTGAGTTAAAGGTTCAGAACAATCTGAGAACTTTGAACCAAAAAATAAGAGAATGAAACAAACAACACTACATTTGGTGTTTTAGTGCCTAATTTATTTTAGAAATGGTGTCCTTGATGAAGAACCTTTCTCATCAGATATGCCAGTTTGAAGTTTATTTGTTGATGGCTCATCTTATTTAATGGGTAGTGGGGATGGACTGATTTTATTGGCCCCCGAAAAGACCAATATTGACTACGCTCTGAGGTTTAACTTTAAAGCCTAGTAATGAGGTCGAGTATGAAGCTTTATTAGAAGGACTTGCACTTGCAAAGGCATTGGGTGTTAGTAAACTCCTTGCCCACAACGATTTACAACAGATGGTGAACCAGATTTTAGGAGTTTATGAGGCAAAGGATGGAAAAATGGCCAAATACTTGCAAGAAGTGAAGAAGACACTGGCGAGCTTCTAGGGGTAAAGATGAAGATAATTATAAAAGGTGATAATGGAAGAGAAGACGCCCTTACAAGGCTTATATCAGCAATAAGAGAGAAAATTCGCATAAGGGTTCTGGTTGAAATTCTCTTAGAGCCGAGCATCGAGCGAGAAGAAGCAAAAACCATAGAGTACTTTACCTTGAGCTTAGGACCATCTTGTATGGACTAAATCATTGAGTACTTAAAGGATGGAAAGCTCCCAGAAAGTAAAGACGAATGAAGAAAGGTACGATATTCAGACGCTAAGTTCACTATCATAGGAGATGTATTTTAAAAAATAGGATATTTTCTCCCACTCTGGAGTTGTGTGCACTCCAAAAAAATAAGTCATGTTCTTAAAGATGTCCATGAGGGAATCTGTATGAGCCATATCGAAGGATGATCATTAATAAAGAGAATCGTTACTCAAGGCTACTATTTGTCGAACCTGGCCAATGATGCAGCCAAGTACGTTCTCAAATGTCACAAGTACCAGTGCTTCACCAAAATACCCTATTAACCCTACCAATAACTTTCTATTATCTCGTCTTAAGTCCCTTTACGATGTGGGGAATTGATCTGTCGACCTGTTAGCAAGAGATAAGGTTAACTTCTATTTTTTAATTATCACGGTTGATTATTTTTCAAAATCGGTAGATGCAAAGGCCATGGTAGTTATCCCAAAAGTGAAGTGTTTTAGATTCATTTGGAGAAATAAAATCTGTCAATACGGACTCCCAAACACTCTGATATCGGATAATGAAAAGTAATTCAAGAATAAGTCCTTAGATGCCTACTGTGGTAGGGTCAATATAAAGAAGTTGTTCTCAGCACCAGGTCGACCACAAGAAAATGTGTAAATCTATGTGACAAACCGGACGACACTGGATGAAATAAATAAGAAATTGTAATATGCTAATGAAAAATGGGACGCACAATGTAATGTGGGAAAACCATATAATTAAAAGAACACCGATACGGGAGACACCTTTTATGATGGCACATAGGTCGGAGGCATTCATACCAACTGAAATTGGGTTGATGAGTCATATAATCCAAACGTATGACCTTAAATTGAACTTAGGAGAGAGAAGACTTAATTTGGACTTCATTGAAGTATGGAGGGAAGATGCGGTTATACGACAGTCAACCTATTAACAGAGGGATGTAAAGTTCTACAAAAAGTGGGTCAAAGCTCGTCCAACAAAAGTTAGTGATCTCGTACTTAAGAAAGTCATATGGAAAGCAAACAAACTTCACCCTAATTGGCATGGACCATACAGAGTCACATGGGAAGTGGTCCGAAACACCTAACAGCTGTAGAATCTAGAGGGAGATCCCTTCACCAACCAATGGAACACTGATCATTTGAAGAAGTATTATCAGTGAGAATATCTGAATGTAATATCTTGGGAGAGGTTGTCTCAAATATAATCAAATATTACAGATAGAAATCTTGAATGAAATTAAGTTTTATCTCAAATTGTGCAATTCTATCTTCTAGGTATCATATACACTCATAAAATCTCTCTCGCGACGGTACGAAAGTGTTTGGAGTCTCATCTCCTAAACATATCTCAATAAAAAACAGCGAGAGGTGGGAAGATTAAACCCATTATTGTTATGGTTATACTTAACATCATTTTTTATGGTGAAAGTAAAATGTAAATCTCTCTCTCAGCGTAATGAGAGTGATTGGAGTCTCATCTCCTAAACATATCTCAATAAAAAAAAACACTGAGAGGTGGGAAAATTAAATATCATTATTGTTATGGTGAGACTTAAATCAATTTTTAATGATAAAAGTAAAATATAAATCTCTCTCTCTCTCTCTCTCTCTCTCGGCGGTACGAGAGTGTTTGGAGTGTTATCTCCTAAACATATTGTGGTGACAATTAAGTTTAGCACAAATTAACAAGAAAAAATAATCACCAGAACAAATAAAGAATGTAAGGAATGACAATCACACAACACAATATGTACGTGGTTCAGCAAGAATGCCTACGTCCACGGTGATGCTCTCAATATTATTTCTCTATACACCGGGGAGTGTTTTACAGGAAAAATAATGCATGTCCTTTGCCCCGGGCAGAGGGTTTGTTATATACATGCTTGTTTTTGGGGAATGGGGGTGTTAAACTCCCCACGTCAGTCCATAACCCCTAGAATATCTCCTTACGAGATTTTAGGAATTTGGGTCGGGCTTCATTGGGTTACTCGTCTGGGCCCAGGTGACAAATTGAGGTACCCACAACTACCCATAAAGTTATTGGGCCATAATTTGGGCTCAATAATTTTAAATGATTTGGAATTTTTGTAATTTGTGCAACACTCTACAAGATCGAAGCGCCTCTTCTGAACTAATTTAGGCGGCAGACCTCGTTACCTGTGTGCTTATGATTGAAAAGGTTCAAAACGCCACTGGAGAAGTCATTTCCTGTTATCCTTTCAAATTTCTCCACATTTATAATTCTCTCAAAGCTTTCATTGTTGCTCTTTCATTTCCAGGTCTTGTCTTCCAATTTCAATCCTCTCATCGTCCTTGCTTGTGACTTTACGTCGTCCCAAGCTAAATCTTTACTTCGTAAGTTCTTCTTACTCCTTATCTTTGCTTTTTCTGTTGAAATTTCTTCGCATCTGTTATTAGGGTTTGTATTTTTCAATGACAAAAATAGGTAATAGATCGATTTCTGAATTTAGGGAGTTTTATAACATTCCAAATTGGGTAGACATCGAGTGGGCCCCTATCCCTCGTAATGTTAGAGAGGTTAAGGATGGTCACGGGATTCATATCCTCTTATTGTCCCAATGGGGTCTTACTTTTCCCCCAAGCAATTTGTTTTTGCACTTTTTTGGTTCTTTCAATATAGTCCCTACACAGTGCTCGCCTAATGTCTGAAAAATTATTAATGGTGTGCATAGAATAAACCAACTCTATGGCACCAACTTAGGGCTTGCCAAAATTTACGTTTGTTATTCTTTTTCGCGAACAAGCTCTAGTCTTCTGTACCTCAACGCCAGGAGTCCCGATAGGGTGTTGGTAGTAAATCTACCAGATTCCCAGAAGGATTACTGGCATGAGGGTTTTATTATCATAAATTGGCAGTTCCCTCCTCATACTGAGGGATCAAGGTCTGGCAGATTTGTGGTCCCCTTTCATGGGGAGGAGTATATAGGTAGGATTAGTCTCTGTTCTTCTCATCGATCTTCTGTTTGTGTATGATTCTTATCATATTTTTCTCTCTTTCTTTTTAGCAAAGATAAAGAACTTGGAACCTGCCCTTAGTGAGGTTCGAGCTGCTGAGTTAGTCAAAGCCTAGAAAATCAAGGAGCTCTTGGCTGACGACGAACACCCTCGATCAATGGATTTTCTTTTGGAATATAAGAACATTGGGTCCAGATTTATCGTGCGACCTGTGGACAGCGTCCCTGAGCTAGACATTACTGAAGAGGTTGCTTCCGATCCCATCCAATTGGACGAGGAAGAAAGCAGCTCTGGTGAGGAGAGCGAGGGTGCTGATAGGGGAGGTGTTGAGGGTGGTTCCAGTGAGGATAGCTATGGTAGTGAGGAAACTTCTAACTCGAAAATAGTTTCAGAGGATCAAGCGTCTTCGAGTAAATTAAGTAGTTCCAGCGAGGAAGATATGGCTCCTCTTAGGAAGAATCTGATTCGTGATGATGATGATGATGATGTGCTTCTCTCCCACAAGTCGAAGAAGCATAAATCTGGCGATGAAGAGATTGCAACTGGTTCTCAGTTTGCTACTCATGAGAAGGATAAGAAGAAGAAGAGAGAGGAAGAGCAGTTGAGAGAGAGGAAGAGCAGTTGAGAGAGAGGGAGAGAAAGGAGGAAGAAAGGAAGAAGGTAGAGGAGAGAAAGAAGGTGGAGGAGAGGAGAAGAGTTGAGAAGGATAGAAAGGAGAGGGAAGAAGAAATGAGAAGAAAGGAGGTTAAGACGAAGGCAGGGCAGGCTCTGGTGCCTGTGTCCACCTTGCCCGAAGGGGCCTCTATGGCCCTTTCTCCTCAATTGGCTCCTGCGTTGCTCAAAAGAGCAGTTCTGCAGACTGATCGTCAGAAGGCGATGGGGACCGACCAGTTAGATCTAAAAGTGAGTAAGAGGCTAGCCTTGGTAAGTTTACTCTCACTTTTCTATTCTCGTAATACTTTGCTCTATGCTCCTCTTACTAATATTTCTCTTCTTTCTAGTTCGTTACCGACTTCGCCATCCTCTATCGCAGCCGCGATGAGCTGGTAAAGAGGAATGCTGATCTTGAGAAGAAGAATGCCGAGCTGGAATCCAGCTTAAAGACTGCCAATGCTGTCTATAAGTCCTATGATCTTTCTCTGTCTGAAGCCAATCGAACAAAGGAGGTGGTGATCAAGGAGCTTGGGGAGTTGAGTCAGTCTTATAACTTGTTTTGCTCGAGCAAATTGGTTATGGTGGAGGAGAATAAGGTGCTGGTGGAGAAGGTGAAGTAGGTGGAATCTGAGGCAGCCACCCTTAAGGAAATCTCGTACAATGTCGAATGGGCTGCTGTGTATGAGGATGCTGATGTTCAGATTGGCTATATCAACAGCCTGAACATCTAGATGGGTTGGAACAAGGCTCTCCTAGCTGTCGGTGTGGATATAGACTCCCCACTATTCAAATAGTATGACCCTGGGCCTAAGCCGGTGGTGGATGAGGCACCTACTTCTTCCTTCGATAAAGGCGTTCCTGCTGCCCAGACCGTCCCTGCTGGTGCTCTTTATGACCAAAGGATAGTGATTGCTCCATCTGAGGGAGGTATTCCTTCTATTGTAGACAAGGGTAAATAACCAGTGACCTCAGAGCAAACTGAGGTTTCCAGCTAGCCTGCTTTAGGGTTCCCTTTCTATTTTTATTTTTCTTGTTCTTTCCTTTTTTCTTTCACTGATGTACTCAGAACCTTTTCTTTAATGAAATGAAATATTTTCCCTTTCTACATACTAATTTCTTTGCTCTTTAATGCTTGTATGGATTGTAGCTAGTTGATGTTGATGAATACATACCTGCCACTTCTCAACTGGAAAGGATTCCTGGTCCTAATACTAGTAACCATATTTGCCAAGCTTTTGTAAGGATTTGCAAGTCCCTTAGGTCGACGAACCAGAGCTTCAAGGACCAATCGGAACTCATTGCCAAACTTAAGGATAGGCTTCAGGAGATGGAACAGGTTGGTGCTTCTGTTCAAGAGGAAGTGAATGCTCTGATAGCTAGATTTCTAGACGCCTCCGAAATCAATCAAGTCGGAGAATTTCTTCAATAGGAGAATAAAGCTCTGAGGAGGGAAGTGTAGAGACTAAGAGAGCATGCGCTGAGCGTTGCACCTCAAGTTTTGTGAGGTTCCTCTTCATCGACCGATTCGCGAGTTGGTACAGCACCGAGCACCGCCCCTCAAGTTTTGCGAGGTTCCACTTCATCGGGTGGTTCGCGAGCTGGTACAGCGCCGACGCCACCCCTCACATTTTGTGAGGTTCCACTTTATCAGCTGGTTCGGGAACTGGTACAGATGTCGGGGGTCCAACTGAGGAGATGGATGAGCTTTGAGGATATGTTCGTCAAGCATATATGATAGCTTCCAAGCTCCAAAGAGATGTTACGCGGCTAAGGCATCTGTTCACGAAAGGTCCTCGGTGAGTGTGGGCTGACGGTTATGATCAGGGTTGGGAAGATGCTCCGACGAGGTTGGCAGAATTTGAAGAGCTATCCTTTATTAGGGGATGGTTGAATGCTCTTAGAGAGATGAAAGTCCCTAGGAACTCAGTCCTCTGGTATCATCATGAGATCTCCCCTTCGACTCTGATGCCTAACCCTTTCTGAAAGGATGACCATTGGGTCCCCATAGATGCTATTCCCGGGCAGCTACTAGAGCCAGATGCAAATGAAGTAGAGTTGGAGTTGTCTCCTCACCCAGATGACGACTGAAGAGCGCAATTAGCTCATTACCTTGCCCGGAGACCTAATCCCCAATAGGATTTACTTAATTCATTCAAAGTAACTCTGTTGTAAGTGCAGTGGAGTAATAAAATATTTATGTTTTGGGCGATTCGCCGACTAAACATGCGGTGTGTATTTTCTACTTTATTGATTTTTTATTTGATTATCTTGGGCTCTTCGTAGCCGACTAGATTTGATGTGGGTAGAGTTTTGCGTGAGTATCCTCCCAGTCCAGTATGCTTATGAGATACCATGATGCCCTTCTTTACCTTTTAGGCCGTTTCGTCACACTCCCTTATTCTTAAGTGTGGCAATGGTGAGGACACACCTGGTGTTGGATGTTCTATCCGATCAGGTTTTCTGAGCCAAACATCATTTGGCGACCAATTTGATTTGGCCGAGCTGCCTAAGGGTCCCCTGTAGGGCTTTATATATTGCCAAGGGCAATGCTAAGAGGTTATTCGTGTTTGATAACGAAAACCTGAGGAGGGTTACATCTTGGTTTTTCATATTGAGTGGGGTGCTTGTGGCTTGGAAACTATGTGCAAGTTATAAAGTTTATAATAAAAAGAAATTAACACTTCATTGAATACCACTGCCAAATGATCCTTTATAAATAAAAAGTAATGAAAAGTGGGTCTCCCATTTAAACAATGTAATAGAAGGCCAATATAGAAAAATAGAAGTAGAATTTCTTTAGGTTGGCCGCATTCCAAGCTCGGGGTATCTCTCTTCCCTCCAGCGTTTCCAAGTGATAGGCTCCCTGCAGGTTGTCTCCTGTTACCTTGGATGGTGTCTCCCAGTTTGGACCCAGCTTGTCGTCAGATGGTTTTACTGCGCTGCCAAGAACTTTCCTTAAGACGTAGTCCCCAACCTGGAAAGTTCTTGTATTGACCTTTTCGTTATAGTGCTTTGCTAGCTGTTACTAATAGCTCGCTAGTTTCACTAGAGCTAATTCTCTGCGTTCGTCAGCTAGGTCAAGTTCAGCAAGTAATGCTGCATCATTCTCGCCTTGGTCGACCAAGGTGGACTTCATGGTTGGGAGGCCAGCTTCTAAAGGAATGATTGCCTCCATTCCATATGTTAGTGCAAATGGGGTTTCCCCAGTTGCTCACCGTGGGGTGGTGCGGTAAGTCTATAGAATATGTGGCAGTTCGCTCACCCATGCCCCTTTGGCTCGCTCTAATCCCTTCTTTAGTCCATCAATCACTATTTTGTTGGAAGCTTAAGCCTGTCCGTTGCTCTGAGGGTATGCCACAGAGATGAAATGGTGCCTGATCCCATGGTCGTTGTTGAAACCCTAGAATAGGACACTTTCGAACTGGGTTCCGTTGTCAGTGATGATCATTCCAGGGATCCCGAAATGAGTAATTAATATTTTCCCATATGAATCTCATTATATCTGCGTCTTTGATGTTTGCCAGGTGCTCCGCCTCAATCCATTTGGTGAAGTAGTCTGTCACTACCAACAGATACTTGCGATTATCGACAGCGAAAGGAAGAGGGCCGATGATGTCCGTTCCCCACTGGGCGAAGGGCCAGGGGCTGCTAAGTGATTTTAGGTAGCTGGCAGGTTGGTGAACCATAGGAGCGTGTAGTTAAAATTTCTCTCACCTGCGAGCATATATCCCAGAGTCTTTCTGCATGTATGGCCACCAGTAACCTTCCTTCATTGCTCGGAAGGCTAGCGATCTGCCCCCAATATGGCTCCCACAGATTCCTTCATGAATATCGTGAAGGACTTTCTCGACGTCCTTAGGGTGGACATATTGGAGGTAGGGGCCGGTGAAAGATTTTTTGTATAGTTTACCCTCTAGAGATAAGTGAAAGCGAGCAGCTTTGACTCTTATCTGATGAGCGGCTTTCTTATTGTCTAGTAGGGCATCATCTTTCAGATAGTCCCTCAGGGGGTCCATCCAACTGAGCGCTGTTTCGATCTGGAGAATATAGCCCACGCCTGGCAGCTCCTTGCTCTGGTTAATGCTCGGATGAGTGAGGAAGTCGATAGGAATTTTTCTTTTTAAGTTAGAGTCGATTGCTGAACTCAAGGCCGCTAGGACGTCAACATGACTGTTTTGTCCTCTGGGAAACTGCTGGACACTGACTTGCTCGAAGTTCGAAATTACTTTTTTTGCTAAGGCGAGGTAGGCTGCCATTATCTCATCACTTGCATTGAAGTCCCCACTTATATGGTGGGAGACCATTAGCGAGTTGCCAAACACCTCGAGTTGCTTTACCCCCATTGCACGTGCCTTCTGCAGGCCTACTATTAATGCCTCATACTCTGCTTTGTTGTTGGAGGCTTCAAATCCAAGCCTGATTACCGGCTCGAGGATTATCTCTTCTGGGGTAACGAGCACAATGCCTACTCCTTCCCCCTTGGAGTTGGAGGCTCCATCAACAAACAGTTGCAAAACACCTTCCGCCGAGTGATCTTCCCTTTAACCCATGGATTGAAGTTTGTTGCAAGGTTGTTCGCCTGTAAATTCTGCGATGAAGTCGGTGAGGACCTGCCCCTCGATTGCATTCCTTGGTTGAAAGTCGGACATATCTTCTTTTCGCAGGACTGCTTTAAGGGGGTGTGATGTAAGGACGATGATAGAGTGAGCTTCGAAGTAGTGCTTCAATTTCCTCGAGTATACCACTAGTGTAAAGGGTAGCTTTTCCAATGGTAGGTACCGCTGCTCGGCGTCCAAGAGGGTCTTGCTCGCGTAGTAGACTGGGTGCTGGATTCGTGTTCTTTCACATACTAGTGCAGATATGACATTGTGGATGGAAACTACAAGGTATAGGTACAAGGAATCGTTATCTTGAGGTATTACGATTAAGGGTGATTTTTTGAGGTAGGCTTTGAGCTCCTCTAATGCTCTCGAGAAATTCTGATTCCACTCCACCGTTTTGCTTTTCTTCAATAACTGGAAGAATGGCTGGCATTTTTTAGATGACTTCGAGATGAAACAATTCAAGGCGACGAGCATGCCCGTGAGATTCTGTACGTCTCTTATCATGCATGGAGGTTGTACCTTGTTAATTGCATCGATCTGGTCTGGGTTGGCTTCAATGCCCCTTCCACAAACCAAGTACCCGAGAAATTTTCCTGACTGGACAACGAAGGAACAATTGCTCGTGTTGAGCTTTATTCGATATTTCCTGAGGATTTCAAAGGTTCTTAATAGTTCTGAGAGGTGGTCTTCTTTATTTTTGCTCTTGACTAGCATATCGTCGATGTAGACTTCCATGGTATCTCTCATTTGGTCTTTAAACATCTTGGTGACCAACCGCTGGTAGGTTGCTCCTGCATTTTTGAGCCCGACGGGCATAAATTTATAATAATATAATCTAATGGTGGTGATGAGCATTGTTTTGTCTTGTTCTGGTGCATATAGAGGAATCTGGTGGTACCCCGAGTATGCGTCCAGGAAACTCATTCTTTCATGAGGTGCTGTGGCGTCCACCAACTGGTCGATCTTCGGGAGACGAAAACTATCCTTGGGGCACGCCCTGTTAAGGTCAGTGAAGTCAATATAAACTCTCCATTTCCCATTGGTCTTTGAAACCACTACTGGGTTGGAGAACCATTTAGGGAATTGAATTTCTCGTATGGATCTTGCATCCAATAGCTTCTCTACTTCTTTCTCTACAGCCTTGGCCTTCTCGGGCGCAGTTCACCATGCCTTTTGTGCAACATGCCTGAAAGTTGGGTCGACGTGCAACCGATGAGAAACCACATCAAGGTCAATTCCAGGCAGCTCGTAAGGTTCCCATGCAAAAATATCCACATTGTTCCTCAAAAGTACTGTCAATTCCTTTTTCTCTCGATCTGTGAGAGAGGCTCCAATCAAGAACATTCTGTCTTTTTTACTGCCACTGACTATGACTTCTTCCAGTTTTTCAACGACCCGCTCAGAGGGGAGGAGCCTAGTCTCCTCTACTCTGGGTCTTCCATACTTTAGCTGCTATTTTGAAGGTATCAAACCTTCTTATTCCTCAACCTTCTCTTTGGCCTTCTCAGCCTTCTTTTCTGGTTTTAGGCGGATGGCCTCTATGAAGCACCTTCTTTCCATCGCTTGATCCCCGTAGATCTCAATTACTCCTCGCTTAGTCACGTACTTGAGTTTATGATGGTAGGTCGAGGGAACGACCCTCATCCCATGTAGCCACCCTCTACTGAGGATAACTTGGTAGGGTGAGTCAATGTCGACTACCAGAAACTCGATCATCTTGGAGACACTTCTTATCCTCACTGGTAGTACGATCTTTCCCAAAGGGATAGTCACTTTTCCAGCAAAGCCAACTAGAGGGATAATGGCTTCCTTCAAATCGGCGATGCTTAACTTCAATTTCCTGAACAGGTCAAGATATATTACTTCAGATGAGCTTCCCTGGTTGACGACCAACTTGTCGACATCATAGTTTGATATCTTGAGTGTAATGATTAAGGCGTCATGATGTGGGGTTCTTACTCCCACTAAGTCTTCATCCATGAACACGATGTGTTTTCTGTAGGCGACGTCACCTGCTCCCCAACGATTTCCTACCTGTGTTTTTACTAGATCAATTTGAAAAGCTTGCATTACTGCCGTAAGCTTCTTCAATTCCATCTGGGCTGAATTTCCTTGAATCTGTTTAAGATTCGATGCCCCATAAATCACTGTGAACTCATTGCCAGCATCTTCCTTGAGCACGTTGTCGAGCCTTGTATCTCCGTTGAAAGTAATCTTCTCTACCTTCTTCTCCACAAACTCGTTCAGGTGCCCAATCTGGGATAGCTCTTCAAGATAGGACTTAAGAGCCTTGCAGTGCTCGACTTTGTGTCCACCTTCTTTGTGAAAAGTGCATCTCAGCGCGTTATTCCTCTTTGAGGAATCTCTTCCCATATTTCTGGGCCATTTAACGAACGGCTCATCCTTGATCTTCGCTAGGATCTTGTAAATTGGTTATTTGAAGACAGTGTTTACTACCTGAAATGCTTTTAAAGCATCATTTTTGCTCCCGCTCTTGGAGCTACCTTTGCCCCCATTCCCGCCTCCCTTCTTCTGGTTATCAGCCTTATCATTTCCCTTGGCAGCGAGCTTAGCTCGACCATTTTCCCCTTCGATAAGGTGGGTCACATCCTCAACTTTGGCGTACTTCTCGATCCGAGCCATTAAGTCATCAATGGCTGTGTCCTCCTTCTTAGCGAGGGATTGGTGCAAGAGGCAAGAGCTGGGTAGGCCAATCTTAAAAGAGGCTATGACTACCTGCTCTGAGCAGTCTTTGACCTCATTAAACAACTCCCAGTACCTTCTTACGTAGTCCTAGAGGCTCTTCTGGGGGCGTCTTCTTCATTGTTAGCAAGGCATCCATCCTCTTCGAATGGGAGCTGCTGGTAATAAAGAAAGCCGTGAAGAGCTCTGCTAGGGACTCAAAGCTCCTGATGGATCTATGAGGGAGTCTCTCGAACCACTTCTGGGCCACATCATGCAAACTTGAAGGGAAGATCCATCACATTAATGCGTCTTTGTGGCTCCAGAGAGTCATAACCTACCTGTACTGCCTAATGTGATCGATAGGGTCAGCCTTTCCGTCGTAGATCTTGAATCTAGGAATTATGAACTTCTTTGGGGCTTTTTCTTCTTCTATCTGCCTTGAGAAAGGGGATTTCATCTGGGTTTTGAGATCTCACCGAGCTAGCTCTCTAGTCCATCTGGCACCCCGATGTGCTGGGTGTTGGTCCATCTCTCTCCGAACCAAATTTTGTATGTCATCATTTTCTCGAGCTGGACTCCTACATCGGCGAGCTGGTCTCTTTGACTCGAGTGAGTCATTATCCGATTCGTGTTCCTCGAATCTTTGAGATCCACATTTAGGGCTCCTTCCTTGGCTACGAGACTTGCTCGTCTAAGGGATAGGAGTGCGATACTGACGTCGCCTGGTGCTACGATGGAGTTCTTTCTCAATCGTTTCCAATCTCCTTTTGAGGCGAGCATTCTCAGCTTCTTGATTGTGAGTGGCCTCCCCTTGCTCTTGGAGCCTTTCCTCATAGGCATCGATCAGCCTAGAGATTTGAGTGGACCTGGCTGGTCCTTGACTTTCTTCTGAGGCTTGCCGTTCTTGGTGAGCCCTCTGATCTGAACGTTGAACTTCAGATCTGATCCTGTGAGGGGCAGGCTGTTCTTGGATATCCCCGGCTTGGGAGTCATTGCTATTGTGACCAGACATTCCAAATTCTTTGTTGGTGAGGGCTTTTTTAAAGGAAGACAAACATTCCCACAGACGACACTAATTGTGATGACAATTAAGTTCATCACATATTAACAAGAAAAAGCAATCACCAGAACAAATAAAGAATGTAAGGAATGACAATCACACAATACAGGTAGTACGTGGTTCAGTAAGAATGCACATCCACGGTGGTGCTCTCAATATTATTTCTCTATACTCCGGGGAGTATTTTATAGGAAAAATAATGCATGCCCGTTGCCCCGGGCTAAGGGTTTGTTATATACATGCTTATTTTTGGGGAGTGGGGGTGTTGGACTCCCCCACGTCAGTCCATAACCCCTAGAATATCTCCTTACGAGATTTTAGGAATTTGACTGGGTCGTAACTGAATCAGTTAAGGTGTGAGGACCCCAGACTTTGGGTCGGGCTTCATTGGGCTACTCGTCTGGACCCAGGTGACAAATAGAGGTACCCACACATATATTAATAAAAAAACCCTAAGATGTGGGAAAATTAAAACATCATTATTGTTATGGAGAGACTTAAAATAAATTTTATGGTGAAAGTAAAATATAAATCTCTCTCTCGATGATACGAGAGTGTTTTGAGTCTCTTTTCATACACATATCTCAATAAAAAAAACTGAGAGCTAGTAATATTAAACATAATTATTGTTATGGTGAGACTTAACATCAATTTTGATGGTGAACGTAAAATGTAAATATCTCTCTCGATGGTATGAGAGTGTTTGGAGTATCGTATCCTAAACCCATCTCAATAAAAAAACAAGAGGTGGGAATATTAAACATCATTATTGTTATAGTAAGACTTAGCATCACTTTTATAATGAAAGTAAAATGTAACCTATCTCTCGACGGTACGAGAGTGTTTGGAGTCTCGACTCCTAAACATTTCTCAATAAAAAACTGAGAGGTAGGAATATTAAACATCATTAGTGTTATGGTGAGAATTAACATTATTTTTATGGTGAAAGTAAAATATAAATCTCTCTCTCGGCGGTACGAGATTGTTTGGAGTCATCTCCTAAACATATATCAATAGAAACCCTGAGAGATGGGAAGATTAAATGTCATTATTATTATGGCAAGACTTAAACATCATTCTTTATTGTTAATATAAAGGCAGATAGTACACTGAACACATAATGAGGAAAGAAAAATATATTAAGAGAAAGAAGTAATAAAAAACTCCCCAATGAGAATATTGTTAACAAAAATAAAATGGGCATCAGAGACCACAAGTGGTCTCCCGATAAATGGAAATTAAGTCTCCATTGCCAAGCCATCAGTTGTTGTGGATTCAGGGGTGGTTGAGTCCTCTTGGACAGTAGTAATGGGAACTTGATTGTTGGCCTAGTTCTTTTCCTCGGCTATCTGGGTCATCTTCACATCAATTACGTCTGGATCCACAACCCCTTCATTATCGATCTTGGCCTGAATTTCGTAAAGAGCAATAATATTATCCGAATCGGCCGAGATTAAAGAGTTGAGAGTCTCGACCACCTCTCGATACTTAGAAATGAGGTTAGAAAATTTATTGATCACTCTTCTGCAAGTAGATTTTGACCCTATCCAAGTATTGGACATCGTAGCCCACAAACTCTCCATTATCTTTAAACTCGGCCATAGCTAACTCACTGTTTGCCTTTCCCTATAATTTAAAGTCTCTTTAGGCTTTGTCACTTGTAGTTTATGATTCTCCTTCAAATCAGCAAGAAGCTCCCTATTACGTTACCAGATCTTCTTTATGTCATCCTCATGGGCAACCTTTTGGTCATCCAAATACTTCTTTATGTCGACCAACTTGGATTAACCTCCTCAACTAGATTGACCTTAGTCTCAACCTACAGCACCCACTGATGAAGGTATTGGAGAGAAATGACAGTCTTCAATAAAAAAAAATATGAGAAGTAAAAGTAAGTAAAGACCAAGAAAAATATAAGATGAGATAGCACTTGTAAAAAAATGAAGTGAAACTTATTACCTAGGTGACCCTATAAAGGGAGACGCCGGATACCCTACTAGTGAAATAAGACTCAAAATATCGACTGCCACAAGAGGGAATCACTGAAGAAATAACCTCGTCAGAGTTATTCTGAGTCCTAAGAAGAGAGTCGAGGTCCAGAGCCAGGCGTGCTACGACTGACATATCATTTACGATGGGGACTCTGGGGTGGGGGGTCTTCTCGAAACCTTTTTCTTTTTCTTCTTGGGAGTAATAACTGCAGATCCACCGACCTCCTTCTTCTTATGTAATCCCTCAGTTAAACTAGGGCCAGTTGTCATCGTCTTTTGTCTTGAGTTGTCGGTTGGGCAACCTTACATTGCAGCTTGGCCAAGATATTTCAAGTCATTGGGGTTGCTATCTCCTAAATGTGATCAGGTGTGTTTTCTGGACGTCTATAAAATGAAAAATATCAACTATCAATATCGACTAAGATTAAATGAGATAACAATGAAAGTTAGAAAATTTCATAGAATCTTACAAAGAGACTCCAATAGGTCCGAGCCCATCCTAGGGGATCAAAAGATCTCAGGTTTGATTCGATCTTCAAAGAGAATTAGGCTATTAGTTTCCCTTAGTTTGTTTATATTCTCCATATTAGTCGTAATTTGGCCGATAGAGTGATCATGTCCCATTTATGGGACCCCATTATTTCTCTGAGGTCCAACGACTTATCATCACCAAACTACCATAAACCCGAGTCAAAGAAATATCGATACTTTTAGTCATCATTAGAAGTCGGGTTTACGTGCAAGAGCTTATGATCCGACTTTCGAGTGACAAAATGATAATAGTATAGGTTGAATGTCATTGTAATATCCGAGTAACATGCTCGGAAGACATCTTGGTATAAGTTCTCCTTATAAGTAAGCTTCTAAAGAATCATTTGGGTCCATCTGAGTAGGGCCAATGTCGATAGCTAAAAGAATACCCCTGGTGGCAGAAGCAAAGGGAAGGCACAAATCTACCTCGGACATATGTTCGCAAACAACAATCTCATATTTATTTTTGAGGTCGTAAGGCCTTTAGTCCATAGCTGACACCCTCATGTGTATGTACAAGTCAATGTCGTACAAAGGTCGCTAAATGATAAGATCAATCTCACGGACGTCATATGGGTAAGACGAGGCAACAACTGAATCAAGTTCGAAGGCCTCCTCCTCCTCCTCCTCCTCCTCCTCAACACCAGGAGCTTTTCCACGAGGATCTCAACCCATAAACTCTACCTCATTCATGGAAGTTAAAGGTAGGGGAATTTTAGAGGTGGAGGAATGTTATCTCTTGTCTTGTCATTAGAGATATCATAGATTGGGGTCTCAGAATCCCCCTGTTAACATGATGAGGTACTTGAGTGACCCCTATTGGTTGATTACGTAAAGTATGATGTCTCGACCAAGAAAGGATGAGCCATTGTTACCCTCATGGACTCTTCAAAAGAGCCAGTGCCATAGTTTGTAGTGTCATCACGAAGGACCAAGCACTCAGAGGGATTATAACCCTAAAAAATCAACGACATGCTGTCACTACTAATGTTGGGGATTCTCCAAGTGTAGTTTCGTAGCATGGAAAGTTGGTCAGACATAAAGGAGGGCACAACTTTTATAGATGTCCGAGTCAGAGGTATTGGAGATCTCTCTCGGCTAAGGTTATCCTCAACCTCTTCTCTCTCATGGAAGAAGTGATCGCGAAGGCGATGTAACTCTAACCAAGTCTCATACAGACTTTGGTATATTAAAAAACTTCTATTTGAATGGTTCTAAAGCTAGAAGGATCAAACAAGGAAAATGATGAGTTTTGAGGAAGGACAACTAAGAACTAAAAAGCCAAATTCAAGAAGCCTACATAAAAAAAGTCACTAAAGAACCAAACATGACCCTAAACTTTGGTAAAAAAAACCTTAATTCCTAAGCAACCACCTAAAAACGCACCTCCAACACTTAAAACTCCTACAATTACCACCAAAGCACCACCACAGAAGTATATAAAACCCAAGTTATCTCGTCAAAAAAACCAAAAATGGAAAATCAATAAAATAACAACGTGAGAAAGTGAAGGGAGGATCAAGATCACCTAGAAGATAATGACGACGCCTTGATAAAGCAAAAGACACCGAATAAGATGATCGGAGGAGGGTTCAATGGTGTGACACCCCGCCTAATAAAATACCGGGTGATCACTCCTGTACCAAATTAAAACAGGAGTCGCATATGGTTCATTCTTAGCATCACTGTCGAAAACCAAATTATTAACTAATAACCTATTAGGCTGGCGTCAAAATTTTATTTAACTAATTTTCTTGAACAAACTATACAATTAAAACATTCACACAGTTTATATAAATGAAACTGAAGAGAAATAAAATAACCGAACACTCGATTTCGCAATAATACAACCCAAACGAATTTCATAATAGAAGCGGTAAAAGAATAAATAAATGCAGTTGGGCCTTTAACTCGAGTATTTATACAGTAACTCCTATCTAGATTTCAAGGATATAAGTGTCTACCGAAAACCTGCAAGCATCCACAGCTGTTACAGCAGACGTCTGACTCGAAAGGATCATCATCCAGGCGTCCCTATGTCTGGACACCTATATATATATATAATATTTAGCAAGAGAGGGAAAAATATCGAAACGGGTCAGAGCCCCAGTTGTGAAAATATTTAGCAAGTGCATAAATGCTTTATTTAAGAAAATATGTTTTATCTCATATTTAAATTGGTATCACACTTCCATGAGATACCCCTTACCTCTCTTCTAATAGTGCACTCCTAGCGTATCCCTCTGAACATCCTAGTCAAGCTACTCTGCCTAACTAATCCGTCACCCCCAAACCCTAAAGGTCCTAAGTAAACTGGGTATTAAGAGATAAAATTCTCCCCATTCCCAGTACTGCGCTAAATTCGTGCGTGGTGTGTCTCGCGAAGCGAAATCCAAACAAGGAACCCCCTGATACACTACTACTTGGCCGAGTTGTTCGTCGAGATCCATTAAGCCCTCAACCCACCACGTATATATATATATTTAATTTATCCGAGTACTAATGGCTAACTTCTCCCCAGTTTCCACACTGTGCCATGTTCGTGCGTGGGGTGTCTCGCGAAGCGAAATCCAAATAAGGAACCCCCACGATACACTACTACTTGGCAATGTCGATCGTCAATATCCATTTTTCCCTCAGTACGCAACGTATATGTATACTCATATAATTATATACATTATCATACTCACTTAATATGCATATCACTATATGCGTCCGAATATAATCTCTCGGAATGAGAATTAATCATTTTTCATCTTATCTCTTTACTCTAATAGAGATATATAATATCTTGTT
Organism: Sambucus nigra; assembly: GCA_949130495.1. Taxonomy (NCBI): domain Eukaryota; kingdom Viridiplantae; phylum Streptophyta; class Magnoliopsida; order Dipsacales; family Adoxaceae; genus Sambucus; species Sambucus nigra. The sequence goes on along the minus strand of OX422213.1, from coordinate 210,863,107 downwards.
CTCATGCACAAGTAATATACTATACACACCAGTATAATAACCATCCCAACGAGCTATAACTCGAGGATACGGTCTCTATGCTATCATCCACCAGGGAATCGCTCACGTATAATCCTGCGTACCAACGGTCGGAATCTCACACCGCCTTGGTAAAAGCCAAATCACAACGTATGGGAAGCAATCATAGTTCCTCCTCGAAAGTGAGACGAAACATACCCACCACGTCTCACCCCTAATAAAAATCACACAATATAAAATCGACGCTATGACCTAGGAACTATACGCTCCATGCTCCTCATGCCAGGGGCCTCACCCACATCTCGCAACTTCCCATGATAGCATAGAAGGGGTATGCTTCACATAAATACATATACCATTCACACATAGATATATATACATATTCGTATCATAATATATATATATATATATATATATATATATATATATATATATATATATATATATATATATATACTTTAATCACATCGTATGTATATATATATTCTACATTGCTCCTCAAACATATATAAATGGCCATAATTGTCAATCACACATAACGATGACCAATAACCCCAAAGATTCTCCTAAATAATATCATTCAAGTATTCGCACACTCATAATACTAAATCCAAAAGTATTCCCTCACTTGATAAATAACCTGTACCTTATTCGCGCATAAGGATTTATATAATTTCTTCAACTATACCAATTCATCCTAGTAGTCTCGTAGGATTTACTCAACCATAAACGATATAATTATGTTTTTTACATGCACGATTATATATGCCTAAATGCCCATTGAAATTATCCCAAGAAATATTCGTCACTAAACACACTTAATTTAGATAAGTCGTGGATATCATTTCCAAGCACCCAAGGACTATATTTCACTCAAATAATAATCTAGAGGTCCCCACTCTATTTTAGGAACCCCAACCCTTTAATTTCTCACTTTATTTATTATCGTCCAAACCATCCCTTTTGCAACACACATTTTTATGCTCTCCAAATCCAAATTGTAACTCCCTCAAATAATTAGGAATACATTCCCCTAGGTGAATATTCATTTCCTCGAATAAATAAGCTAAAAACCATAAATGTGGGAATTTATCCCATTAAAATTAACTAAGCCGAAATTTCCAAAATTTCTATTTGATCGATCGATCGACCCTTGGCCGTCGATCGATCGATCAAACAGGGCAGCTTCTTTTTCGCCCCTATTTCGGCCATTAACGATCCTCCAACCCTTTTTATTCCTTCTCCCAACCTTATATAACCCCAACCAACAAATTTTTACATAAAGGAAAATAGGTTCCAAGCATCCTAGAACCAAAATCAACAACTAAATTCAGTTAATTCCTAAGTTTCTCCGATTTGACATTTTCTGAGTTTTACCCGTTAAACTTTCGAAAAACCCGTTTGATTCATGAAAACCCAAATCCCAAAATCATATAGTTTGTTATTACCAACTATGATATGAGATTGATGCTAAAAAATAAATAAAGCAAGTAAACACTTGCCTGAAGGATAAAATCCTACGACCCCGAGTCGAATCCCGCGGAGTTTGGCCCGGAAATCCTTTTCTCTCTCCTCTTTTCTGCTCTTCCTTTCTTCTCTTCTTATTTTCTCTCTTTTTCTTTCTTTCTCCTACTCTCTCGTGTCTTATAGGGCAAGAAAATAGGGTTTATCCCTATTAAATCCAAAAATGACCCGTTTACTCAATTACGAGTCCCTATTGGTCCAAAAATTCCCAAAACTCAATTTTTACCCCCGGATACTCTATTCTGACTATCTCGGCCATTTGAGACTCACCGTGCAATCGTAATCTCCATCCGAGGAACTTGACCGCAACTCACTAATTTAACCCAATATATCTCAATGCCGGTTTTTCCATTGAAATATTATCCTCTGTCGCTTTACCCAACTGCGACATATAATTAAAATACTCCAGCTCATTTTCTTAATCCCAAAAGTAAAGATAAAACCCATCGAAAATCATCTAATCCTTGAAAACTCCAAAAATTACTATTTACGATAATTTCTTAAATTTCCAAAATACACTGAATTATTGAATTTAATTTCCCATAAAAGTGCGGGGTATTACAAATGGTAGGAGGATAGAGAGAGAAAATGGCATCGTTTTGACTATAGTTTGGCAATGAGAGAATTAGTAGGAGTGTAAAGTCATGTCTAAACCACTCCCATTCAATCTCAAATGGGTGTAATGCTTTGTCATAACTTCCAAGGCCTAAAATGATATGAAGGCCACACATGTGGCCCAGACGCACCTAGGAAATCACATCACCTCTGACACAACTGAAAAATGGTCAACAATTGGTCGATGTGACCCATGAACATGGGAGGGCATGGTCATTATATTTGATAACTTGACTATTGTATCCCAAAGGTACGATTGAGAGCTAATGGAAAACTAGGCCAATAGAGTCATGGTCTATGAGCTGAGCATCATTATAAGATGAGGTACGCAGAAGAGTCATCTTGCAGCCACAAGGGAACACGTTTAAACTTCAGCCTTCTACTTATGCCAAAGGCTAAGGTATAGGGGTAATTGATATACATAAGTGTGTTCTCATCCAGATGGCACTTAGGAAGAATAAAGACTACAAAATCATCCCTCAAGAGACCAACACTTTCACTCTAGCCTACATGAGTGGTCTCATCCCACGATGAACTCGTTTGGATGACACTCGAGAAATATATCAGGTCCCCTAATCTCGTCTCATAAAAGAGACCAACCTCACCTACATCTACAAGGGGGTTGGCCTCACATGACACCAATATAACAAGAAAAAAACCTCAGTCTGATATGGGTGTGTAGGTCACAGACGACCACCCAGTCTCGTATCGGCCTGCAGGAAGGAGCATGGACCTCTAAAGTCACAGACATGGAAAGCATGTCAAAGGAATTCTAGGCATATCTACACAAGACCATTATCGATGATAAACAACCCATGTGTGGAATATCCTCAATGTAAACTTTACTTTATGCACATATAACTATCATTCTCTCATTGGCCACGGCCTTAGCTGGACATAAAATATGCTTGGGGTTGACATTGTGTAACCCTTAGCCTATATAAGACACATTATTTTTTCTTCACTTGAATCGTGTGCCAGAAACTCAATTGTTACTCTGTCAAACTTGTGCTAGAGAGTGAAAAAGCGAGCTTAAATATATGTCTTCCATGGCCATTAGTGCCTCACTATAGTGAAACTAGTCACATACTCTTTATAATATATGTAGGCTAAAGGCAAACCACATAAACACCTGTGTTCATCTACATTTACTCTCATCTCTTTGTATATTTTTCGTATTAATTACTATTTTATTTTTCCTGTGGAAGACCTACACTCTGGGTGAATCCATTATATGATATCAATTTCATTATACGGGAACCCTAGAAATCGCTCGACCTATTTTCATTCCCCTTCTGAGGAATAAGGGCCCATCATAAAGGGGACCTCTCGTAGGAATGTGTTAGTCTTACCACTTCCTGATCAGGAATATATGATCCAAGTATTCCTTATTGGAATTCAGGAGATTAACGTTTATGTCATGTTTAACCTTCATCGCCTCCAAATAATGGACATTATTTAGCATTAATATCCACCGGTGGTAATATCTCATCTCAGTGAGGTACAAATTAGTATTATAAAGTTTAATTCATGTGGTGGATGTCGTTCATTACCCTCCTCACATTTAGAACGACCTACGCCAATAACACCCAAAAGTATCCACAAAGCGTAAAAAAGAGGGGTTGGTGGGAAGGTTATCCCATCATCAAGGCTATAACAGTTTATCTCGATTCTTGGTTATTCGATAATGACCCAATCATGGACGTAAATCCTTTTACAGTATTTAATAGTGGACTCATTGATGACATACACCATTTTTACAATAAGAAAGGACAAAATAAAATAAGAGCAGAGTAATTATCAGATTACTTATAGATAAATGCGGATAAAAATGGTTGGGGATGATCTTTGAACGTCACTTGAATGATTTGAATGCAAATGAATGGCCACCAGGGTGATAATACATTTTCGGGCCAAAAAAATCTCACATGTTTTTTGGAATAATCATCATTGATCATGGTTTCCAAATCACGGTTACCTAATGGCCTAAGGAACTATTATTTCCTTCACAACGCAAATGTTTAGTAGAACCCTCAACCAACTTAAGGCTTTGTTCTTTGACAATGACAAATCCTTGGGGAAATTGTGGGACATATATTTCCATATTCATAACTCACATAGGGACTGTCATGTGTGACTTCCTCGCCCTTCAACTGATAAGTGCACCTGCATGGATATACTAAAATATATTGGATACCAACTAACTTAGATTCCACCCTACGGGGGTATGTCATATCAAATTATATAAATAGTAGGTTCCCCTCCTAGGTGGGGCACGCCAAATTCAGAGCGTAGAACCTTTATTTATTCGTACTTTTAGTGCATCATTAAAAATCTCTCTTCTCCATGGGCGTAGGGAATATGCCAAAAGCGCGTACATCCCGTGTCCCTTTTGTGTATGTTTGGTTACATTTTATTTTGTTCATTATCCTTATATTGGCTTGTGTGAGTTTTTTCCCATCACCTGTGAGTTTGTGCACTTATAATATCTTATATATGCTTATATATATATATATATACTAATTGCAATAATATCCAAAAGTTTTTAATAATAATATTTTAGAAATTATTTAAGATTAGATGCAAAATTGTCTCTAAAATGCGTGTGTGTGCGCACGAGAGAGAGAGAGAGAGAGAGAGAGATAAGCATTTAAACATCTAAAACTAGTTGAGGGTAATGTATAAAGGTGACAATGAGTTGTTTTGTGGGATCCGTTATATCTTACTTATCTATCGAGTCGTGTTTTATTGGGTTTGTGTCGTATTTAAACGATTCATATAATGTATTTTCATTGAATGGATAAGCTCAAGTTAAATCCATCAAGTTATTGTGTTTAGTAGGTTTACTTGTTAAACACATGAATTCATTAAGACACAATGCAAGATGTTAAAATATTATTTGCGACATGTCGAGCTATCTGGGCCCTTGACTTTTTGACACCATTAGTAAAATGCGACAAATTTTTATTTACTTCATTTTAGGTCTAAATAAAACTTATAATAATTTAAGGACTAAATAGCCAATATACTAGGGAAAAAAAGAATTTGAAATTTCGGGCAATTAGAATAGAAGTGATATATATAGCGAGGGAGAGGCACCTAGAAAGTAGAGTTTGAAAAGTTGATACAACTTACAAGCATACATAAGAGAGAAATGGCAGGGACATCACAAGACAGGGAGCCGGTGGTGATGCACAAGAAGACTCCTACAGCTGCCGCTCATAAGGACAAGAAGGTTGTCAACGCTGCTCGTCGCGCCGGTGCTCCCATCCAAACCATTAGAAAATTTCTCTCTTTCTATCTCTCTCTCTCTCTCTCTATATATATATATATATGTGTGTGTGTGTGTGTGTGTGTGTGTGCTCATTTTCCCATTAACTAGGGTTTTAATTATGAATCGTCCTTTCATATGTATACACATATATGCACGTGCTACGGCTTGTTAGAGATGTATGAGTTGTATGCATTTTTTCATTTGATCGAGTCTCTCTCTCTCTCACTCTTACTCTCTCTATAGATAGATAGATAGATAGATAAATAGATATATAGATAGATAGATAGATAGATATATTTGTGAGTGCGCTCACGAGCTAGGGGTGTACTATCTTTGCACATATCCTCTTTTTCTTGAGTGCAATTTATATAATGTCGGTGTTTAATATATGGATAATGTGTTTATAACGTTCTTTATATCATATTGTGGAATCTTGATACAAATGATTAATATTTTTTATTGATGGAAAAATGAAGTCAATATTGAGTTCGAATTTGATATTTATAATCTGAAAATCAAATTCAAAGGAACATTGAATTATGGATGTACAGAGGCTTATCTGAATGTGTGTTTTGTGTAGTTAATTATTTTCACTTCTTGTAAACTATTTTAATTGAATTTATCATCATTTAAGTAATGTGATGTTATTTCAGCATCTCAGCATAGAGATTGTGTTAATGCAAATGGAGAATTTTGAGAATTGCCACCTTTTAAATACCATAATTAACACACATGGTAGCCTACCAAAGAAATAGTTACCACACATGGTATCCCACCAAAGGATTAGTCAAGGGTTGGTGGAACACCAAAGCATTAGTTATGGTTGGTGGCACACCAAATAGTAATGGTTGGTGGCACACCATCAATCTCAACCATCCAATCTTGTTTTGATCCAACGGTCATGGTGACTCCCAAACAACTATAAATAGGCGTTGAATTCTCTCATTGTAATCATCACAAACTCTCAAGCTTAAGAGCAATTAGAGAGCAAAGAAGAGAGAGTAGTTAGGGAGAAAGACAGTGCATTGTTAGCACTTGTCAGAGTGTGTAGAAGGCAGTGTTAGCCTCCACAAAAATAGTGAGTGCATACAAGAGAGTGTGTAAAAGTGTTCCTATAATTTTTTTATAGTGAAAGTGGGTGTGAGCGGTGGACGTAGCCAAATTGGTGAACCACGTAAATCTCTTGTGTTGTGTGTGCATTATTATTTTTGAATTATTTTCTTGATCCATTGATTCCCAAGGTCCTGGAAATATTATCGGCGACATTTAGCAGTGTCTAATTTCCCAACAATTGGTATCAGAGATTCAGGTTCTAGTGGGGGCAATGTCAGAAGAAAATAAAGGAATCGATAAGTTCGATGGCAAAGACTTCGGATTCTGGAGAATGCAAATCAAAGATTATTTGTATGGGAAGAAGATGCATATTCCCTTACTTAGCTCAAAACCAGAAGCGATGACAGATAAAGATTGGACACTACTTGACAGACAAGTCATAGGTGTCATCCGTTTGTCAGCGTTTAACGTGATTAATGAAAAAACCACTGCTGGCATTATGTCAGTGTTATCTGGCATGTACGAAAAACCAAACAACAAGGTCCATTTAATGAAGAAATTATTTAATCTGAAGATGTCAGAAAATTCTGCAGTGGCAGAACATTTAAATAATTTCAACGCCATAATCAGCCAGTTGTCTACCGTCAAAATTAATTTTGATGATGAGGTTCGAGCTTTGATTATTTTGGCTTCGCTACCAAATAGCTAGGAGGCCATAAGAACGACAGCGAGCAACTCCGTCGAGAAATACAAGCTCAAATATGCAGATATCAGAGATCTGATTCTGAACGAGGAGATTCGCCAAAAATATTCGGGTGAACCGTCCAACTCCGGCTCAGCTTTAAATGTTGAAGCAAGAGGAAAAAATTCAACAAGAGGTTATGGACGCGACATAAGCAAATCGAGGAATGGTAGGTCAAAGTCGAGAAATCCCAGGAATCTCAACAACTCTCAGAACCAGAATAATAAAAAGGTTATTGAGTGTTGGAATTGTGGAAAAATTGGACACTATAAAAATCAGTGTCGGGCACCAGAAAAAGCTCAGGATAACAAGACTGAAGCAAACATTATAGCAGAATAGAAAAATGAAGCACTGATGTGCTCTATGGAGAGCAAGGCGGAGTCATGGGTGTTAGATTCTGGAGCATCATTTCACGCCACCTCAAGTAGAGAACTCTTTACGAGTTACGCACCAGGTAACCATGGAAAGGTGTATCTTGGTGATGATCAGTCATGCGACATGGTCGACAAAGGCGAAGTATAGATCAAGTTGAATGGGTCTGTGTGGAAGTTAAAGGATGTTCGTCACATCCCTGACTTGAGGAAGAATTTGATCTCGGTGGGTCAGTTGGCAAATAAAAGTTATGTCACAACCTTCAACTGTGATATGTGGAAGTTTTCTAAAGGTGAAATGACAATTGCACGTGGCAGTATGATAGGCACTCTGTACATGACAACAAATGCTTGTGGGTCAATTGCAGTTACAGTAAGCACAGAAGATCCAAACTTATGGCACTAGAGACATGGTCACATAAGTGAAAAGGGACTCAAGGTCATGCACAAGAAGGGGAAGCTAGAAGGGATCCAGTCAACCAATATTGACTTATGTGAGAGTTTCATTTATGGAAAATAGAAAAGTGTTAGCTTCAATACAGGTGGTAGAACTCCAAAGCAAGAGAATCTAGAGCTAGTGCACACAGATGTGTGGGGGCCAGCCCCAGTTTGATCTATTGGCGGGAAGTCATACTTTGTGACTTTCATTGATGACCATTCCAAGAAGGTGTGGGTTTATTTCTTGAGACAAAAATCGGAGGTGTTTGAGGTGTTCAAGAAGTGGAAAGCCAGGGTAGAAAATGAAACAGGCTTGAGAATCAAGAAGCTGAGATCCGACAATGGCGGAGAATATCAATACGGAGAGTTCAAAAGGTTTTGTTACAAGAATGGAATCAAGCCAGAAAGGACAGTTCCATGGACACTGCAACAGAATGGCGTAGCACAACAGATGAACCGAACACTGACGGGGAGAGCTAGAAGCATGCGTCTACATGCAGGCTTACCTAAGCAGTTTTGGGCAGAGGCAGTCAGTACAACAGCCTACTTAATCAATCGGAAACCATCAGTACCGTTGGAGCACAGAATACCAGAAGAGGTATGGAGTGAAAAAGAGATAAAACTTTCACATCTGAAAGTTTTTGGCTGTGTCGCATATGTACATATCAGTGATCAAGATAGAAGCAAGTTGGATCCGAAATCACATAAATGTTCTTATCTTGGATATGGAGAAGATGATTTTGGTTACAGATTATGGGATGACCAGAATAGAAAAATCATCAGAAGCGGAGACGTCATATTCAACGAGAAGCTGATGTACAAGGACAGAGACACGACATATTCAAGTAATTCAGCGCAACGTGATCCTGTGTATGTTGATATGGGTGACATTCCAGAAAGTGGCCAGACAGAACAGACAGAAGAAAGTTCTCAGGCAGAGGAACCAACACCGCAGATCAGTACACAACAGACGGAGGCACTAGAGTCTCCTGTACCAAGGCGATCTTCCCGACCTCATATACCGAACAGGGGATACTTGAATTACTTGTTACTCACTGATGGAGGTGAACCTGAATGTTATGATGAAGCATGTCAGTTACAGGATGCGAGAAAGTGGGAGCTTGCAATGAAGGACGAGATGAAGTCCCTCATTTCTAACAAGACATAGGAGCTAACTGAGTTACCAGCAGGGAAGAAGGCTCTACACAACAAATGGGTGTATCGAGTGAAAGAGGAGCAAAATAGTTCGAAGAAGTAGAAGGAAAGGTTGGTGGTCAAAGGCTTTCAGCAGAAAGAAGGAATTGACTACACCGACATCTTCTCACCAGTTGTAAAATTGACTACCACTCGGTCAGTTTTGAGTATTATTGCAGCGGAAGACTTACACCTTAAGCAGTTAGATGTGAAAACTGCCTTCCTACATGGTGATCTAGATGAGGAAATATACATACAACAGCCAGAGAGTTTCTCAGTGAAGGGAAAAGAGAAACTTGTTTGCAAATTACAGAAGAGCTTGTATGGCCTAAAACAAGCTCCAAGACAGTGGTACAAGAAGTTTGATGGGTTTATGAAAATGAATGGCTACTATAAGTGCAACGCTGACCATTGTTGTTACTTCAAAAGGTTTCAGTCCGGTTATATTATTTTGCTACTTTATGTTGACGACATATTAGTAGTTGGCTCAGATATGGATGAAATCAGGAGGTTGAAGAAGCAGTTGTCGAGTGAGTTTGACATGAAAGATTTGGGTGCAGCAAAGCAGATTCTTGGGATGAGGATTAAGAGAGATAAGCAAAGGGGCATCTTGCAGTTGTCTCAAGTTGAGTATATTGAGCGTGTTCTAAAGAGGTTTAACATGAGTGATGCTAAGCCAGTTAGCACACTTTGGCTAGTCACTTTCGACTATCCAAGGACCAGTCTCCTAAGAGTGATGAAGAAGAAAGCTTCATGGCTAATGTACCATATGCCTCAGCTATTGGAAGTCTGATGTATGACATGGTTTGCACGAGACCAAATATTGCCGATGCAGTGGGAGTTATGAGCAGGTTCATGACAAATCCTGGCAAGCTACACTGGGAAGCAGTCAAGTGGATATTGAGATATCTACGGGGTACCACTGAAAAATGCCTATGTTTCGGCAGAGGGGAGCTGAGACTTCAAGGGTTTGTTGATTCCAATTTTGCTGCTGAAGTGGATCACAGAAGGAGTACTACTGGTTATGTTTTTACAGTGGATACTACTGTAGTCAGTTGGGTTTCACAACTACAGAAGATAGTTGCCTTATCCACCACAGAGGCAGAGTACGTGGCCATGACCGAGGCGAGGAAAGAGATGATTTGGTTACAGGGATTATTAGCAGAATTGGGTTTCAAACAGGAAAAGAATGTTATGTACAGTGACAGTCAGAGTGCAATACATCTGGCAAAGAATTCAGCATTTCATTCGAGGACCAAGCACATCGGACTTCGTTATCACTTCGTCATATCTCTATTAGAAGATGGGGTATTGACACTTGAGAAGATCCAAGGGAGCAAGAATCCAGCTGACATGTTAACCAAAGCAGTTACTATAGAAAAACTGAAGCTGTGCTCAGCTTCAGTGAGTCTTCAAAGATAGAAGACGAAAAAACCTCACACCCAGGTCACTCATAGATGCGATGGTTGAGTTGCATTTCAAAAGTCTCCAAGTGGGAGATTATTAATGCAAATGGAGAATTTTGAGAATTTCCACCATTTAAATACCATAATTAACACACATGGTACCCTACCAAAATAGTTACCACACATGGTAGCCCACCAAAGGATTAGTCAATGGTTGGTGGCACACCAAAGCATTAGTCATGGTTGGTGGCACACCAAATAGTAATGGTTGGTGGCACACCATTAATCTCAACCATCCAATTTTGTTTTGATCCGACGGTCATGGTGACTCTCAAACAACTATAAATAGGCCTTGAATTCTCTCATTGTAATCATCCCAAACTCTCAAGCTTAAGAGCAATTAGAGAGCAAAGAAGAAAGAATAGTTAGGGAGAAAGACAGTGCATTGTTAGCACTTGTCAGAGTGTGTAGAAAGCAGTGTTAGCCTCCACAAAAATAGTGAGTACAAGAGTGCATACAAGAGAGTGTGTAAAAGTGTTCCTATAATTTTTTTATAGTGAAAGTGGGTGTGAGTCGTGGACGTAGCCAAATTGGTGAACCACGAAAATCTCTTGTGTTGTGTGTGCATTATTATTTTTGCATTATTTTCTTGATCCATTGATTCCCAAGATCCTGAAAATATTATCGGCGGAATTTAGCACGTCTAATTTCCCAACAGATTGATGATCGTTCATCTTTCATATCTAGTTTAGCTTTCAAAATAAATCGGTCAAAGTTTACTCTCACAATTTTGGGTGTATTTCTCTTGATTGATCTGAACATATGCGTTGGATAGTTGTTTTTGTTTAACTGTCGACACAGGGCAGTCAAGCAATTAACTTAGAATCTAGAATGAAGTTAAATAACTCTTGACTTTTGGTGCTTATATAATGTCTATATTTTTTACTCCAGCAACTGCAGGCACAAACAAGGCAGCCTCTAGTAGCACGTCGTTGAACACAAGGAAGCTTGATGAAGAAACAGAAAATCTTGCTCGTCAGTTTTATCACTTTTTATTTTCTTTATTATTTATCTAAGAGTTTAATCTACCCTTGATTGTGTTCTGGTCCAAGTTGTTGAATAAATTTGTTAGTATTTAATTTCAATATTGTCTCTTTGAAAAATCACTATTGCAGCACTAGGATGAGATGAATTAGGTGTTTGGTATTCTTATTTATTTCATTGATGACACAACAATATCCATCTGCAATGTTTCCCAAGATGTTTAGAGCAATTTTATTTATCCGTCTTGCATTATGTATACTCTATCATGTGTTTAAAACCATCTTGCAGTGGAGAAGAGTAGCTTTGCTTGGCCTATTGTCATTGGTCTGTTTAACACCTAATGACAGATTGCCAGGCCTCTGGACTTTTAGACTTCCACTTGAAGATCCACTTGAATGATGTTACATGAAAGTTGAGGACAATTATGCGGTTTAAAACAACTTTAAAAAAAACATGGGATGAGAGACAAATAAAATTTTAAAAATGGGACTAAAACCAAAATAACTATAAAAATAAACTGTTTTTCTCTATTTCTTTAAATTGGTAAATTATATGACCCTTCGAGAATTTAAAGAGGTTTTATTGCAACCTTTGAGAGCTTAATGTATAAGGTGACTTAACTGGCTCTTTCCTTCTAACGAGCTGTTAATATTGACATAACTAGCATGTACTCCGCGTCATGCACTGACGTAGATTTATAGTACGACATTTTTCAAAAGGAGCAATGAAATTTCACTATACTTGCAAAAAATAATTATTTCATTAACTACACTAAAAACAGCAATTTCGCACGGTTTAAAACTGTGCCAGATCAAATCTGACACTGTTTTGAACTGTGCCGGAATCAAGTGTTTCAAAATGGCCATTTTTTTCTAACACGGTTTAAAAGTGTGCCTGATTTTGTCAAACAAGAACGTTTCTGGCACACTTTTAAACCGTGTCAGAATTTGATATTTCTGGCACACTTTCAGCACAGTTTATAACTATGCCAGATTGAGCACATTTTGGTACACTTTTGGAACAGTTCAAAACCGTGTCAAAATTTGATACACTTTTGGCGTGATTTTGAACTGTGCCAAATTTTTGGATCAAAGAAAAAAAATTATTTGAAAACAAGAAAATTCACAAATTGCGAATCTCGCACGTTGTTGATAAACTAATATACATACAAACTTCAAAATATTACAAGTCTTAATTGTTCACACTCTAAAAAAAATGGGTAGAGTTTCCTCTATTTTCTGGACATTGTGACACCCCGCCTACTAAAATACCGGGTGGTCAGCCCGTGATAAAAATAAAGCGTTGGTCTCATATGGCTCATTATTAGCATCAGTGCCGAAAACTTTTTAAAGTTACTAACTACCTAGTAATTTAATTAGACTGCTGTCAAATTTTATCTTTCTTTAATTGACAAAATGTGAAAATCAAATAATAATTAAACCATCCACACAAATTGATAACTTAATCAATTACAGATGAATAACATAAATAAAGATAATCGAATCAACTATCAGTTCAACAGTAAAATACAATAGTAATTGAAACCATAACCTAGATACACAAAGTCCAATAAATAATCGAATATTAAATCTGTGGGCGACCTGCCCAAAATGAGTACTGAAGTAAAGATCCCACACAAGGAATAAATGAGAGAAACGTCTATAGCAAAGTCCTACAACTTTCACATGAGCTTCAGCTACGCATCATTAGATAAAATCCTCAAACTGGGTGTCCCTATAGCCAGACACCTACAATGTTTTGAAAAATATTTTGACACGGGTCAGAGCCTAAGTAAAATATTTTGAAAATATTTAGCAAGCACTTAAATTGAAATAATTAAATATGCATGTACACTATTCATATTTAAGCTAGTGTCGCACTCTCATGAAACATAGCTCACCCCTCATCTGGTGTGCACACTAACGCTTTCCCTCTATATTTCCTAGTTAAGCTACCCCACCGAACTAGCCACATCAAATCTCCTTCTACATAATAATTCGTTAGGCCCACCCGCATTTCCCCTGCAATACGTTACCAAATTTTCATGTCTTTTAGTCCATTATAAATTTCTCAATATATATGTTTATTTTTCCCCGAAATATAATTATTTTTAATGTCACTATCTTTCTCTTCTACTAAACCCATATAGTAGAATAAAATAACAAGTATACATATATCAGACATTTATATACATACTAATACGGCACCCCTAAACTGAGTTGCAGTGCGAGTATACTACGCTATCATGTCCTGCTACATCATCTACCAAACACACGTAGTAGAATAAATCACAAGTATATATATTTATCACACTAATTATATATATATATATATATATATATATATATATATATATATATATATATATATATATATATACACAATACAACACCCCTAGGCTGAGACCTGCGGTGCATGTATACTCTGCTATCAAGTCCCGGTACATCACGCAATATATAAAGAACTACAGATTTCGAATCACTCTGGAACAGCATCACTACAAATCATATATATTGGAGGCGAACACATACCACGACTTTATGGGCTATGCAGATACCTACGCACCCATATCACCCAAACTCATCAACTCATCGATAAGAACTCCTTAGATCCTATGCTCTGAGGTACAAGACAAGTATCCCCCGAAGGCTCCTCAAGATAAGACTGTCTCCTTCACAACCTCCCGTGATAGCAAGTATGGTAGGTATGCCATACACATAATAAATTATACAAATCAGTATAGGTATACACACAACCTATATCATATATTCAATACATAGCGTATATATATCTTGAATATCCTACGTATTATTTAATTCCAATTACACTTCTTATCGTATATTCCCGAGTATTCCTCACTACTCGAAGTGTGCCAATTATCCTTTAAAATATTGCAGTAAGTAATTCATTCATATCTTATGGGTCTAAGTCATAGGTTCGCTCATACCCTGAGTTCGTTACATTTCAAATTACACCGATTAATCTAATCAATTTCACATTAATTAATTTATTAAAGTAGTATCACCCAACTACAATACCCCGACTCACTCATTCGGTCTGTATCTTCACCGTTTAGAATGTATCACACCAAGTCCCATTATTAGGTAAAACGCCCTTTATTAAATTCAATATCTGATAATTTATTATATACATTTATAATAAATTATACCGGCTACTCTGTGCTAGGCCTATCAATGGGTCGGGTCTGGACCCGAATCCGATCCGTATAATAGGGTCTCAGCATATTTTCTTGACCTGAATACTCGAAGACCTGTTTATTAAACGGGTAGGGTCTGGATCTTATACAAGACCCGACCCCAAAGATCCGACCCGAATTGTACATTATAAATATAACATGTAAGTATTATATATAAAAATATATATTTATGTATATAATAAATATAAGTAATATATGTTTTATTTATACTAATAATATGCTATAATACATTACAAAATATTTTAATTTAAGATTAAAAAAATAAAGAAGGGGGTTAAAATAAAATAAATGTATATATTTAGCCAGACCCAGACCCGGACCTGAACCCGAGACCCGAAGACCCGAACGAATTCGGGTTTGGATCCAATATTGTAGACTCGATGAAGACCGGGACCCGAACCCGATGAAGAGCCGATTACACAGATCTGGATCTCCCTAAACCCGACTCGTCTTCGACCCGTTGACAGGCTTACTCTGTGCCTAACCCTCGTCGCACTAGCCTAAAAATCTGAGTCACGACACCGACCCTTAATTCTATAAGTATGAACTTACATTCATATTTTTATTTCAAGATACTAAGCAGATCTCAATCTTGTCCGTCTCCTAATTTCATCTGAAATTTCCACACGAGTCTGTTCTTATATTTTCGAGTATTATTTATCCTAAACACTCTTAAATCCATACCCCGTATTCATCCCTATCTAATCCAAGGATAAAATAATGTTAGTTAATATTTTCCCAAGTCCTTCACTCGTCCACATATATCTCAAAATAACCCGAGTTTATTTCTTTCTAAATATGTCAGTCTCACGCACCCTGTCGTAGAAAAATCATAACTAATTAAAAAAAATCAGAAAATTATGAGGTCGGCGCCCACGCGACCGTGATGAAAATATCTACAATATCATGCTTTAGAGTAACTGAAGGGGTCGATCGATCGATGAATTCGGTCGATCGATCGATCGAGCACGTATTCATCTTCTTGCTTGATTATGTTTGCGCCATTGATGAACCGTAAGCTTTTCCATTCCTTCTCCCATGTTTTCCCCATTCTCAATCAACATCTAATTCATAAAATAACAGGTTCTGAACACCCTACAACCTTGAATCATCAATATATTTACATTAATCTAATGTTTACCGATTTGGGTATTTTTTGGATTTTATTCAACCGATTATAATTTCATCTCTATAATTCAAAATTTAAACTTCAATACTACTGGATTCATCATAGAGTTAAGATTCCTACATCCCAGAATCATATATCAACACCAATCTCACTTTTAATCCATGTAATCTCACTAATTCATAAACATCTGATTTCTATGCAGTAACCCACCCCAAAACAATTATGATTTCCACCCACCATGAGATGAATTGTAACACTACAAATCAAATGAAAGTAAGTTTAACTACTTGCCTTGATAAATTCATAAGGTCTGATCCTTTGAAGTAGATGGCGATTTGATGAAGAACACATTAATTCTTCCTCGATTTGTCTCCCAAAAAATCCCCAATTTCTTCCTCTGTTTTCCTCTGCAACTCTAGGGTTTCTCTTCTTGAGTAATGACTACCCCCAATAGAATAATTTCTCCAAATTAACAATTTAATTTAAATTCTAATTCACCAAATTAAATAAATTATTTATCCTAAAAAATGCGGGGTGTTGCATACTTCCCCTCTTATAAAGGAATTTCGTCCTCGAAATTTTGATGAGTCTAGTACTCCAAGCCTTGAATACTTCCTTACTCACATGCCCTTAAGGCCGCTACCCCTATCTCTTCCCCTTGTAATCGTGAGTTATATTAGAATAAAATTAATTACACAGGGTGCTTATACACCCTGTACGCATGCTCATCAGCATGAAAGTTACCCGGCTCTACAAGCCTTAAACTGTAATATACTTTAAACTCACAGTTATTACCACATACGTATATATTAATTAAGATACCAAACTTATGTACTGAAGACCACACATCTCCCCACTTCCAACGATGCATTAATTTTCATGCGTGGGACGTTTCGCAAAGCGAAATCCAAATAAGGAACCCCCCGTTACACTACTACCTAACATTGTTGATTATTGAGATCTGCTAGGCCCTCAGTCCATATCACGTATCCCCAAATTCGCGTCTCCTAACATAAAAGTAAACTCGTCCACTCTTATTTTACAAGAGACATCATACAGTACTACGCTCCTTACTATCACTAGCTTCTTAGCGCGAATCAATCACGAGCTATATCTACCAGCTCGATAATAAACATATCCACCTCGAACCCCATCAGTAAACATCCCTACTCCCCGTGATTTAATGTAACCATATAAACACTTTATCATAAGTATAGTATGAAACCCACGATAACATATATACACGAATATATATAGACTATACCCTCTTTCAGGTGAAAACTAGCACACGTAAATCATATCTCGGAACCGCGAACACAAAGTCCCACCATACTATATACTATAGCCCAAACATTCTAGTAATTATCACTAACGTCTCGTACGTAACATATTTATCTCAAGCTCAGCTTCGCACTCTCGGCGTAGCTATATCATAAGGGTATTCTCAATTACCCCATTTGATTTTGGTTTTTGGGATTGATTAACTAAATGAAATTATGAAATTAGGATTTAATTCTTTTCGATACTGCCCCACCCATTAACTTGTGGTACGAAAGTTTTCTTAGTGCTTCCTTCACAACACTACCCAACTCTCCTGGCCATATATCGTATTAGCTCTCTGCTTTAAGCGTTTTTTATACCCATTCAATAATTTAACATTTAAAACTGATGCACTAGCATCCAACAACATCTTAGTACTCCCAACGTTTATTAAGGTCCAGGCATGTAACATCCCACAACGAAGCTCAACAGAATTTTTCCCAATGCACTACTCCCTAGCATGGTCGACCATCGAAATCTGTGGGTTTCAAGCACATAGTTAAGATATCACTAATTCTATCTCTCGACCCAATAATCAAATCTTCTATGCACATTTCTCTCAAGGAGTAACACAATACGATGCTCTCACTATCACTAAGTTCTCAGTACGTACACAAAAATGAGTTAAATTTCTTCTCTCAATAGTAAACCCGATATACTCTGAATCACATCAGTAAAAGTTACTACGCAACGGGATCCATTGTAACTAGAGAACCATACTCTCTGAAGTCTATTTCATAAAAATATTTCCACGAGCTCGACCCTCTTTCAAGTGAGACATCGCAAAATATACATTATGCCCCGAAACAACGAATACGATAGTCTTGTTGTAACTGCCCACCATCGGTTAACAATCCATATTCAAAATAAACCATACCTCAAATATCACCTCTCAAAATGAGCCAACCTCATAAAATATATCTCCTCTCAGTGTCCCCACCCACTCCCCTACAGGGGTAACTAAAGAGAGTTCTTGGTAACTCAACGGTGAATAAACACACACTATAGTTGTATTAACGATACCTTTACTAAACCCATTTCTCATGCGAGTTTAGCACTAATAAGTTACTGTGACTCGCTCGTGTCACACAAAACAGATCCCAATCAACCCGGGATAAAACTCATTCTTTCAATTTCCAATAGCACTTCTGGTTCAAATGGTTTCTAGACATAACACCCCCGTCCCAACCGAACCAAAAACTTCTTATAACTGTTGCCCTTACCGGTCATTCTGTTCTTGTCCCCCAATTTTCTTTGGATAAGATCCACATATGTATTCCTACTCTTTACACATAAGACACCTCTTTGTGTCATCCCCATTTTCCTGGCCCCACTGGCTATGTCGAGGTTGTCCTTCTCACGGATCTAATAGGCTTAACCATTATCGTTACCCTTGTTATCCCTTTGGCTCCGCTGGACCTATGGGACTCGTTGCTAGCCTTACTGGCCCTAACTGAATCCACCATAACCTCGTAAAAATTCTATTAATTTTAATTATTAAAATGGGTCCTCCACTGGGTATACACTCCTGTGGTGCCTCACTGGAACTGTTAAATCCAGTTTTTCCCTTCGGTTAGTTTCTCTAACTCTCTTGGTTCCCTTCTCACGACATTAACGATAATAGTACCCGTCATCCTACCCGGATTTCCCCATTCGTGTTGGTATATTCGACCCATGAGTCCATTAATAACTTACGGACCCCCTTTTTTTTTAAATTCTCCGTGTCCACCTCGTCAGTTACGAAGGTCAACTTTCCTACATAACCGACCACTGTATGGCCCTTCTTAAACAATTATTGAAATCTCCTTTGCCTTTTTATTTAAATAGCTGATGAGAGGATCTACGATCATACCGCACCCCAAATTCCTCGTTATTCATGGTATCTCTCCATAGTTATGGTGACTTACTTCCATCCCTTCAACATCACTCATATGAGCAAAAATTTGCCTTAAATTTAATTCTAGGTGTTACTACACTCCACCCTACTCATTTTCCTTTGGGTTATCTCTTTCCATTGACTAATTATACTCCCCCTCTTTCCCAAATCCTTAAGGATAGATCTTCAGAGGAGTTCGTCCGACTCCACCCTCTTTATCGACTACATTGGGTGAGTCTGAAATTTGTATCACCACTTTCTATAACGGTGATTAAAGGAACTACTGTGGCCTAGTGATTATCCCAACGTCATCTGCCTAAATAATAACCATGGCGACTTCTATCGCGGTCACCGTTCCCAAAATATTGCATGGTTTTCGCTGAGACTCTCCCCCTGTAGTCCTTCTAACGGCCCTCACTGGTAGTCCCAAAGTTCTTCGGTGTACGAAGCCCAATCGAACTCGTATCAAGAGAATGTAAGTCGCATACGTGAGGTAACTGAATACAACAATCCCATAATAAGGCTCTATATCAAAGAACGCTACGTTGAAACGTAATAAGCCGCACAGATCATAAGGACTCTATAACTTGATGCTCTGATACCATCTGTGACACCCCGTCTAGTAAAATACCAGGTGGTTAGTTCGTGATCAAAATAAAATGTTGGCCTCATATGGCTCATTCTTAGCATCACTGCCGAAAACTTTTTAAAGTTACAAACCACCTAGTAATTTAATTAGACTGGTGCTAAATTTTATATGTCATTAATTGACAACATGTGAAAATCAAATAATAATTAAACCATCCACACAAATTGATAACTGAATCCAAAACAGATAAATAACATAAATAAATATAACCGAATCAACTATCGGTTCAACAGTAAAATACAACAGTAATTGAAATCATAACCTGGATACATAAAGTCCAATAAATAACCAAATATTAAATCTGAGGGCGACATGCCCAAAATGAATACTGAAGTAAAGATCCCACACTAGGAATAAATGAGAGAAACGTCTATAACAAAGTCCTGCAACTTCCACATAAGCTTAAGCTACGCATTCCTGGATAGAATCCTCAAACTGGGCGTCCCTGTGGCTGGACACCTCAAATGTTTTGGAAAAAAATTTCACACGGGTCAGAACCCAAGTAAAATTTTTTGAAAATATTTAGCAAGCAGTTAAATTGCAACAATTAAATAAGCATGCACATTATTCATAGTTAAGCTAGTGTCACACTCTCTTGAGACATAGCTCACCCCTCATCTAGTGTGCACACTAACGCTTTCCCTCTACATTTTCTAGTTAAGCTACCCCACCTAACTAACCATATCAAATCTCCTTCTACATAATAATTCGTTATGCCCACCCATATTCCCATACAATATGTTACTGAATTTCCAGGTCTTTTAGCCCATTATAAATTTCTCAGTATATGTTTATTTTTCCCCAAAATATAGTTATTTTTAATGTCACTATCTTTCTCTTCTACTAAACTCACACAGTAGAATAAAATCACAAGTATACATATATCACACTATTATATATATATATATTACTAATACGGCACCTCTAAGCTGATTTGTGGTGCGAGTATACTATGCTCTCATATCCTGGTACATCATCTACCAAACACACGTAGTAGAATAATCACAAGTATATATATTTATCACACTAATTATATATAAACAATACAACACCCCTAGGATGATACCCATTGTGCATGCATACTCTGCTATGAAGTTCCGGTACATCATGCACTATATAAAGGACTACAGATTCCGAATCACTCTGGAACCCTATCAATACAAATCACACATATTAGAGGCGAACACAGACCACGGCATTATGGGCTACGCACATACCTTCGTACCCATATCACCCAAACTTATCAACTCACCGATAAGTCCTCCTTAGGCCCTATGCTCATAAGTACAAGTCAAGTATCCCCCGAAGGCTCCTCAAAGATAAGACTGTCTCCTTCACAACCTTCTGTGATAGCAAGTATGGTAGGTATGTCATACTCATAATAAATCATACAAATCAGTATAGGTATACACACAACCTATATCATATATTCCATACATAGCATATATATCTCCCGAATATCCTACATATTATTTCATTCTAATTACACTTCTTATCGTATATTCCCAAGTATCCCTCACTACTCGAAGTGTGCCAATTCTCCTTTAAAATATTTCAGTAGGTAACTCACTCATATCCTACGGATCTAAGTTATAGGTTTGCTCATCCCCCGAGTTCTTTACATTTCAAATTACACCAATTAATCTAATAAATTTCATATTAATTAATTTATTAAAGTAGTGTCACCCAACTACAATACCCTGACTCACTCGTTCGGTCTGTATCTTCACCGTTTAGAATGTATCACACTAAGTCCCACTATTAGGTAAAACACCTTTTATTAAATTTAATATCTGATAATTTATTATATGCATTTATAATAAATTAAACCTGCTACTCTGTGCCTAACTCCAGTCACACTAACCTAAAAATACGAGTCACGACACCGGCCCTTAATTCTATAAGTATGAACTTACATTCATATTTTTATTTCAAGATACCAATCACATCTCAATCTTATACGTATCATAATTTCATCCGAAATTTCCATACGAATCCGTTCATATATTTTCGAGTGTTATTCATACTCTACACACCTAATTCCATGCCTCGCATTCATCCCTATCTAATCCAAGGATAAAATAATGTTCGTTAATATTTTCCCAAGACCTTTAATCATCCATGGATATCTCAAAATAACCCGAATTTATTTCTTCCTAAAGAAGTCGGTCTCACGCACCCTATCATAGAAAATTCATAACTAATTAAAAAAAATAAAAAAATACGAGGTCGGCGCCCACGCGATCGATCGAGCAGGTATAATTGAAGGGGTCGATCGATCGATGAATTTTGAAGGGGTCGATCGATCGAGCAGGTATTCATCTTCTTCCTCGATTCTGTTTCCACTATTGATGAACCGTAAGCTTTTCCATTCCGTCTCCCATGTTTTCCCCAATCTCAATCAACATCCAATTTATGAAATAACAGGTCCTAATTAGCCTATAACCTTGAGTCATCAATCAATTTACATAAATCTAATGTTTACCAATTTAGGTATTTTTCGGATTTTATTCAACCGATTATAATTTCATCTCTATAATTCAAAATTTAAACTTCAATACTACTGGATTCATCATAGAGTTAAGATTCCTACATCCCAGAATCGTATATCAACACCAATTTCACTTTGAATCTACGTAATCTCACCAATTCATAAACATTCTCTTTCTATGCGGTAGCCCCCCCCCCCCCCCCCCCCAAAAAAAAAAAAACAATTATGATTTCCACCCCCCCATGATATGAATTGTAATACTGCAAATTAAATGAAAGAAAGTTTAACTATTTGCCTTGATAAATTCGTAGGGTCTAATCCTTTGAAGTAGATGGTGATTTGATGAAGAGAACAATAATTCTTCCTCGATTTGTCTCCTAAAAGATCCCCAATTTCTTCCTCTGTTTTCCTCTGCAACTCTAGGGTTTCTCTTCTTGAGTATGACTTCCCCAATTCCTTCAATTAGGTTTTATTTCATTAATCCCGTTTTTAAGCTTATGGGACAAATTAAAATGGCCCAAACACCCCCGTGTGAGCCCGATTATCCCTAAAAATGTCCAGAGATCCAATTACTACCCCCAGGTACTCTTTTTTTACTATCTCGACCTATTCGAAATCAACCTTGCACTCAGAATCGTCATTCGAGTTACTTAACTAAAATTTTAATTTCATTCTCAATTTACGACACATGTATTTAAAAGAAATAACCCGAATTAATTTAAATCTTAATTCTCCAAATAAATTGAATTAACCAAATTATAAAAAAAAATCTCCAAATAGAATAATTTCTCCATTACCAATTTAATTTAAATTCTAATTCACCAAAGTAAATGAATTATTTATCCTAAAAAATACAGCGTGTTACAGACATTCTAAAACCTGTTAATATAAAATATGCGTAATGTAAAACCCACATGATCGTAAAATATAACGATAAAATTACAAAATCCCGCCCGAACATAAAAGTTAATAATAAAACTACAAAAGCCCGCATCGTCATAACACAAAAAAGTAGAATCATAATTATTAACGACATTAAATAAGTAATCCCTTTGTTGTAAACCATTAACTTCTTTGCGTGTTCCACGTGGATAAAGGGTAACGATAAGTGTTATTAACGACATTATAATAATAAATATCGCTCATATATGCAAAAAAAAATAAGATCTTATTCAAGCTGAAAAATTGCATATATGAGCGATATTTATTATTATAATGTCAAACCGGAAATCTTGTGATTACGTGGTCAGTTCCTACGAGTTATATTTGTCTCATGCAAGGTGTTAGTGCCTCTTACGAGGCTGTTTGGGGGCTAGTTTGAGTTTTCACCCTTAAACGGCATGTTTTTAAGCCTAATCTAGATATTTTTAAATTATCGTCATATTCTCAAATCGAGAGACCCGTGACTACGCGATCAATCTCTATGAGTCACATTGTTCCCGTGTGAAGCGTTCATGCCTCTTACAGGGCCGTTTGGGGGTTGTTTAGGTTTTCACCCTTTAACGACTTGTTTTTAAAGCCTAATCTAAATATTTTCAAACTATCATCATATTCTTAAACCGGGAGACCCGGGACTACGTTGACAGTCCCTACGAGTTACATTGATCCCGTATGAGGTGTTCATGCTTCTTACGGGACCATTTGAGGGTTGGTTTGGATTTTCACCCTTTAACGGCTTGTTTTTAAGCCTAATCTAGATATTTTTAAATTATCGTCATATTCTCAAATCGGGAGACCCAGGACTATTCGGTTAGTCCCTACAAGTTACATTGGTCCCGTTCAAGGTGTTCATGTCTCTTACGGGACCGTTTGAGGGTTGGTTTGGGTTTTCACCTTTTAACGGCTTATTTTGAAAGCCCAAGTCTAGGTTTTTGCAAATTTTAATCGTATTCTCAAACCAGGAGTCCTGTGACTATGCAGTCAGTTCCTACATGTTACATTGGTCCCGTGTAAGGTGTTCGTGCCTCATACGGGGCCGTTTGGCTATTTGGGGATGTTTGGATTTTTTTTCCCTTTAAAGGCATATTTTTAAGCCTAAGCCTAGATTTTTGCAAATTGTTGTCAAATTCTCAAATCGGGAGTCTCCTTACTTCACGGTCAATTCTTACGAGTTACATTGGCCCCGTGTGAGGTGTTCGTGCCTCTCATGGGACGTTTTGGGGGCTGTTTTGGGTTTTCACCCTTTAACGACATGTTTTAAACCTAACTCTAGATTTTTTCAAATTATCGTCATATTTTTAAACTGAGAGTTATGTGACTACGCGATGTGTTCCTACGTGTTAAGTTAGTCCCGTTCGAGGTGTTCGTGAATCTTACGGGACCATTTGGACTTGTTTTGGATTTTCACCTTCTAACGGCATATTTTTAGCGTAAGTCTAGATATTATAAATTATCATCATATTCTCAAACCAGGAGTCCCATCGGGACACAGTGATTTCCTACTAATGACATTGGTCCCGTACGAGGTGTGTGGGTATCTTCAGCAGCCTTTCTGGGGATATTTTGGATTTTCAGCCTCTAGCGACACGTTTTTAATCAATTGAGAACTTTTCTTAAGTTTTGAAAATTTCAGCAAAGTTTGAAACTGGCAATGCAAAGTCAATATTCATTGTGAGATACAACTATGATGTTCGATAAATCATAAAATGTCACAATGGGGAGGGGCAACATCTCCAAAAATATTAGTGGACATCCTCTCTCGAATTATTATTTAGCGTCAATACAACATTGAAAAATGGTAAGTAGGAATGAATGCGGACACAAAAGGACCACCAAAAGTTTTTGCACAAGAGAAAATACATATATTTGGTAATTAGATTATAGTACTGAAAAACTACATACAACATAAATCTACGTTTACAAAACTAAAAGATAATAGTAAGTAGGAAGAGTTTTGTGAACCTACAATTGTTTAAAGCCTTTATTATGTCACCATTGCAAAGCTGAACAATTTCCGCTAAGCCACTCTTAGGAACATCAAGCCTAGTTCAGAAAAATGGTTGTTAAGAGAAATATCATAAGCCCAAATTACATAAGCTAAAAGTAACCAACAATAACTACTTATAATGTATTCAATTTTTACGACAGTAAAGCAAAAAAAACAAGCCATTCAAAGAAATCTTTCAATCTCCAAAAAAGAAATAAGGCTAACAGGACTGTATAACATATATACATATTCATAAACATACATAAGTCACATTTAAAGGTTAATAGTATAGTAGTCCATTTCTGAAAGAGTAATCAACATTTGGTTTTTTAAAGAATGTAAAATCAAGCTTCTACATAGTAATTTATGTCCATCTTCTACTTAATACATAAGATGAAAAGTGGTTCAATTAAATTTAGTTGAAGCTCCAAGACTGATATAAAACCTATTATGGAATCCGTGACAAGCTGACCTTTATTGACTTCACTATGTCCTCCGTCCATAGCAAGGAGTTCCTCTATATTCTTTCCCATAACATGAGATATGTCCTAGGAAAATATAACATAAAAGATATAGCTAAAGTTATTATTTCACATTCAAACTTGCAAAATAAAAAAACAAAATATGCATTATGATGTAATACATGAAGAAGGAAGAAATATGCCTTAAAAAGATGTAATGTGTACAGATAGTTGCCCTTGCAGTTGTTAAAAGTTGAAGCGATAGCCTAAGAGGGAACACTCGCAATGTCTGATGCAGATGCCGCAACATGAGTTATAGTGATTCTCCGACCATTATTTCCACACCTTATTCTTCTAACAACAAATACTTAGAAAAGATAAGAAAATGATGTGTTGATTGCACGTTTGTAAACCCGATCCACTATTACTACAAGTAGAAGTTGCATCAGAAGTCTGAAATTTAATTTGGCCTCCTCATGGTTATATATCAAACATATGGCTTGTCCCTTTCGGGGACGTTATCCTTATCTAGTGGTTGTCATAGCTAAAACTGATGTCATGTGTAACATACCATTTATTTAAAAAAAATAAGTTAGAAGATTCTTACTGGATGGAAAATAAAAATTCAAGTCAAAGATGTTCAATTTCATCCCCTCATAATTGAGGCATTCATATCAACATGTGTCATTTAAAGGATCATGGTGGACACAGGGAGATCGATGAATATCATTTACTTTAATATTTTTGACAATATGTAACTCTCTCGGGGCATGCTTAGGATGATAAAGGTCCCAATTCTTGGCTTTGTTAGAGAAGAAGTCTATCTAAAGGGGGGAATTGAGTTACCCCTCATAATTGCAAAAATTCATGATAGGTGACCCTTCATGTGGAATATATGATCATTTTCTCACCACCGACTTCTGACCCTTCAAGTGTGAGGTCTGATTTGTTTCTTAATTAACGTAATATAATTGATGTGCTTTAATAGACAAAAAATAAAAACAAAATAAAAGTAAAACTGGACTAAAACATGTTTGAACAGTGGTAATTCATGTTTCAAGAGTTGTAATTCATGTTTGAACAGTGGTAATTCATGATCTATTAGAATGATTCACAGTCCACAACAGAACATAGGGTAGAGAAATTGAGGAAATTTACCAATGGAGGTAGGCATTCATTGGCATGTTTCCAAATAACGAAAGAGAAATAATGCCCCAACAGTTGCCAACTAACTAAACTTTCTTCGCGATCTTATTGGTTTCATCAGTTGCTAACTAAATTTTATTCCAAATATATTGGTCTTCAATTCCATCAAATACAATACCAATCTATAGAAAAGAAGAGAATAGTCAGAATGCTACTCCAAATAAGAATAAATAAAGGGAAAGCAATGCTTACAAAATCCCCAGTTAAGGTCGCATGGGTGCTAGGCAATGCTCAGCTACCTAGATGCTAGATAGTCTCATGTCCAATCGCCTACACGCATTGCATTTAACCTCACACTTACATCCAAAATACTCAATGTGTAAAATATTTCATTGTTGTCATTCAAATTCAGCCTATTCTACACATTAGCACCGTTTGCTTTATTTTTCTTTATGGGGGATTTTATCAATATATATAGTTCGAGGGATTTCTTGATAAACATTCATATAGTAGGGGTCATTCATATAGAAAGTATTATAACTGTGCATTCACCTACATAGCATTCAATCAATAGATCTTGAGCATCTCTTGCAACATGAACATTGTAAATCAAAATCAAACCAACATTATAAATCAAAATCATTATTCGGCATCATGTGGTCTCCAACTATCAAAGAAAATACATCAAGTTAATCGGCATGGGAAACTCCTTTCCTTCAACATTAAGTGAACCGTAACTTCCTAGATAAACGTGGAGAGCATAAAGTGTGTTAGTGATTTGATTGACAGAAAAAAAGTAAAATTACGTCAATAACTTTTATCCAAATTCATAACATTTCTGGAATCTGATCTATTTTTTTCCAATTGATCTTGGCATGATAGGTAAAAGTTTCAATTTGTAGGGATTGAAATCCAAAAGAAACTAACCATGTGAATCCAAGAGATTGAAACCCAACCAAATAAAATCCTTAATCAATATGCCCAAAATAAAGTACATAAAAAATTAAACCTAATCAAATTGATAGAAAAATAAACCTAACCAATTAAACCCAAAATCAAATGTAATAGAAATTCAATTGAACTATTTCCACAAATTAATGTAATACTTAACTTCCATTCGTATAGTCTTTCCCAAATAGCTATACAAATAACGCATCTGACCATTCTCTTTTACTTCTCCCTTGAACAGATTCCACAAGCAATTTCCCCCACTCACTAACCTACAATCACAACAACACACCCCATTAGTACTTTTCTCCTCAAACAAAGATATAACAAAAGAGAATAAATTACAACATCCTACCGCGTGAACCGCCGAACACCTCACACAATCCTTGAAATCAAATAAAAGCTCAACGGTACGACAATAAACACCCTCAATCATACTACAATTCTCTACAGCATTAGATTTAGAAAAACCAACTAGTCTAACCAAAGAAACTCTCTTAATATATGGGTACGGGTCTTTTGTAAACTCCAGTAACACCATAAGCAACAAAAATGGTAGGATATAAAACATGTCTACATTTTGCAAAAGCCAATGTCGGGCGGACACGCAGGGGCGAAAACAGAGAGAAGTAAATAAGGCCTCGCTGAGTTGGGAAACAAATGGGATTAAAGAAACTCTGAGCATACTTATCATATCGTCATTAATATCCAATCAATGTGATATTTTAAGTGTATATTGTAGTATAGGCAGTAACTACATCAAATCATTATGCACCGCATAAAAGGTTATTGAAGGTGTAAAACTTAGACTAGTTTAGATAAGGGTGTAAAATGAAAAGTATACATTTGAAGTAAAATGAAAAAGATACAGGAATGCTTTCAAATACAGTTAAAGCAAAATGAAAAGGTAAAATAAAATATGCCTTATGTTTCTCCTTTTCTTCTCTTTTGTCTTCTTTTATCTACTTTAAATAACCTCAAGACATTTATGTCAAATTCATTTATGTTTTGAAAATTTTAAAAAGAAGAGAATATTAAATCATCAATTCAAAGCACCACTCAACCCTAGATTCAATCAAATTGCATAATTGACTAGAAAATTTGACTAAATTGCACACAATATCATACAATTCCACCAAATTTTACCAAATCCTATCACATACATCATTAACGGCGTCATTGCAGGAATCACAAAACTACACATATATATCAAACAGAACACAGATATATAATAGATCCACTCAAAATATAACAATTGGAATTTTCTATTTCACAATTACAAATAACAGAGATATACGTAGCTCCAACATTTTATAGTGAACACGAGGGGGTGAAAAATGAAATGAAACAAAACATACCTTATGGAGAATCTTCGTCGTCAGAAAACGAGAAATTTATTTAGAGAGTAAAAATAGGAGAATGAGATGATTGGACTTCAAGTTTATGCTACAGAACGTCGGTTATTATTCGGGGTGAAGTGTTGGTTGGGTTAAGAGAGAAGGAGGGGACGGTGGTGAATAAAGAAATGAAGAAGATGTGATAGAGAAATGGTGGTACATTGTCACTGCTCCAATTTGGGCGTGATAGAGAAATGTGTGTGTGTGAGAGAGAGAGAGAGAGAGAGAGAGAGAGAGGGAGGCAGGAGACCAAACAATATGAGGATTAATTTTTTTAGGGTTTTTTATATTTTAGTGAAGTGTACATAATTTTGGCACACTTTTAAATAGTGACAAATTTTTGTACTATTTTAAAGTGTGCCAGATAGTCATTAAACCGTGCCAAAATTTGACACAGTTTTAAACTGTGCCAGATTTTTAATATCAAAATGTGCCAAATTACTGTTTTTGGTGTAGTGTTATCTTTAATTGTCCTAAATATTCACATATTACTTGTATAATGGAAAGTTGATTTGAGAAATTTTATCATGTTCACTGTATTGTCCTAACAATATCCCAAAACATAATTGTTATTCCTATTTGAAAATGTCTTCAACATTTCAATCATTTCACTATCAACTTGTCAAATTTGCCTTTCTGAAAAAAAATCTAAGAACAAAAAGGATCATTATTTTTTACCAATCCCAAAGTCATGTCAATCACTCAACGTTAATGTCAATTGTCAAACATAATACTCATCAACCATATTTTTGCAACGGGTAAACAAAATAATAAAATATATAAACAATCCATCAAAACTTAACAAATCACGATCTCTTACCTTGAATCAACAACAATTAACCAATCACATCTACCTCTCATATTCAACACACACACCAGCCTTCATATCATAACAAAATAGAAAACTAAAAAATAAAACAACATTTAAATATGTAGTTAATTAGAATTGAGTAAGTTTTCTTACACTTTGCCATCCTATAATTCATATCCAAATTATCTGAAATTTCAGGTCTATAACATATAAACCTCCATAATCAAATAATGTCATGCAATAAAACGTATTTTGTGTCAATCTTAATCAGTAAACTAATGCCTCATTAAATCACTAACTACAGTTTCGAATGCCAAAACCCATCCGGCAAATCTAAAAATCTCACCCACACATTTGATGACGAGGAAACAAATTTTGAGGGGGTAAATTCGTACACCACTGTATTGTTTTAAAGTAGCCTATAGGAAATCTTAATTAATCCAAGCTTACTTCATATCCTCAATAGATTGGAAGTTAAAAGAAAATAATCCTTTACCTTTTCGTGTGATCCTCCAAGAGTGTCGTGTCCTCCATGAAGCCATTAAAATTTCCTTTAGCTTCTATACCGTAAATGATTATTGACCCTTTCCCAACATTAGCCTCCCTAGCATCCTTGATTTGTAAGATTGAAGAGATTCCATATAAGCATCTTTTGAAAGTCTGACATAAGGAATATAAGCATGAAAAGATGGTTATGGTAGATTGGAAAGTGTGGAGAAGTTATTTCAAGAGCTTTAATGGCCGAGATAGAAACAAGAGTGGATGATGATTTTTGATCACTTTTAAGAATTCTTATAAAAGTATTCGTTGAACCATGATCCAAAAATTTCCAACAGACTCTGGGGAATGTTGATGATGCCATGAATATCAGAAGTGGGTTTCTCTTTCTAGAAGGACGTCGTGTTGTTTTTTATGGTTAATGGTGGTGCTAGGCTTAGCTTGCGATGTGGTGTTTAGGCACTGGATTGGAGGGTGATGATGGTGCAAAATTATGGTTTATCAGTTTGTCTTTTGCGATAGTGAAGTGGTGTCGTAGTGTTTGGGGTTGCAATTGGATGTTAGTTTGGATGTTGGTTGTGATGGTAGTTTGTAGTGGATTTAAGATGTTGGTTATTGTGTTTTGTATTGGTTGTTGTTGATGGTGATATTGGGTTGATTTGGTTATTGACATATCGCAGTGGAGATTGATGGTGGCAGGAGGTTCACGGTGGATTTAAGAGTGTTGATGGTGGTTTCGACAGGTGGTTTGTCGTGGATAATGGGTTGCGGTTTAATGCCGAAAGCTTGGATGGTGACTGTGGTTTGATGAGAGTTTGAGGTTTTATGTCGACATCTTCGTTGAATATTTACTTAGGCATAAGAAACTTTTCTCTCTAGAAATGGGTTTCGATGCGGGGACAGAGAAAATTAAGGTGATGGGTGTGGAGAATAGGGAAGGAGAGGGTAGGAAAGTTGAGTACATTGGAAGGTAATTGAGAAGGAAAAAAGGCTATAATTGTGTAGAGGGAAATCGAAGGGATAAGAGGAGATGGAGAGTCAAAAGTAAAAATTAAATTAAATTTTGTACGTTGCTTGTAGATCATGTTTCTCTATTGAGGGACCTTCTTTACTCAATAAAAGTGACATTAATGAGAATTAATACCTCTAATACTATCGTATTAGAAGTATAATATATATTTGACAAAATGAATTATGTGCCCTCATTAAGGGGAAGTGACTTCTATCCAAACCAGTTGCCGATTTGTATAATATCTTTGAAGAATACAGTTGTAAATACCAGTGTTAGGGATAACACGAAGTGTGAGATATGTGGATTTTTTAATAATATATCTCCACATTAAGGACCTGGAATTATAGATAGAGATAGACCAACAACAACTCTGCCTGTGTCGCGCTTAACTTCTTATATTTTTTTGGGCATTGTCGGTCCCAAGCCCGGATAAAGGAGGAGGGTTGCATTAGGTAGCTGACAGCCAGCATAAAACTTTGTCAGATCCTTATGAACATGAATCTTATGAATATACGCGCGAATAGTATAGCATTCCTCTTAAGCGATGCATTGCGTCTGCCACCGAATGTCTCAAAAAATAGGCAAGTGGCATCGCATCAGCGCCCAAATGCGACAAGAAATACCATTACACCAAACTGGGCGATTGGTCACGGACTTTATCCCTGACCAAGTAGTATGGGTCGTGGATTTGGTCCGTGACCAAATCGTGCGTGACCAATTTCGGTGGTCACGGCCCAAATCCATGACCCACTACCTGGTTACGGACTTCCCATAGTCACAACCCATAACCCTGGCCCTCTTTACAAGCCTGGTCACAGCCCAAACCCGTGACCATCACCCGATTAAGAAACCATTCGGTCATAGCCCATAGTCATGCCTATGTTTTTTGTACACTTAAACCTGGTCACGGCTTTAAGCCGTGACTATTATTCTTATGATTAATATTCGTCACGGTTGTGGGTCGTGACTATATTTTCTGTATAAATCAACTTAGTCACGGCTTTGGGCCGTGAGTAAACTTGTTGCATACATAACATGGTCATGGCTTTGGTTCGTGACCGGCTTTAACAATAATAAAAAAAATCCTCGAATCGGGAGGCTAATCGGTCAAATGCTGCAAGTGCTCCTTGGGTGACCTCGCGAGGGTCCCGTACTCTCAAATCGGTGGTCCTGTGACCACGTGATCATGGGACCAGTGTAAGCATTCTGAAATATGGGTCGTGATCTCAAATCGGGGGTCCCTTAACCACGCGGTCGGCTCGTGTGGGCTATGTTGGTATCGAGCAAGGTGTTGGCGCCGCCTACAGGACCGTTTGGGGGGTGTTGTGAGGTTTTGCCCTCTAACGGCACGTTTTCAACCCTAAGTGTAGGCATTCTGAAATCTGAGTTGTGCTCTCAAATCAAGGGTCCCGTGACCACGCGGTCGATTCCTACGAGTTACATTGGTCCCATGTGAGGTGTAGGCATCGCTCACGGGACCGTTTGGGGGGCGCAAAGGGGTATCGCACCCCAATGGCACATTTTCAAGTCTAAGTGTGGATATTCTCTATTTTGTACCGTGATCTCAAACCGAGGGTCCCGTGACCACGCGGTCTGTTCATGCGAGTTACATTGAACCCGTGCGAGGTGTTGGCACCATTTACAGGGCCGTGGGGGCGCTAAGGGGTTTCACACCCCAACGGCATATTTTCAAGTCTAAGTGTGGATATTTTATGTTTTGGGTCGTGCTCTCAAACCGGGGGTCCCATGATCACGCGTTCAGTTCGTACGAGTTACATTGAACCCATGATAGGTGTTGACGCCACTCACGGGGCCGTGCGGGGGAGCTAAGGGGTTTCACACCCCCAACGGCACGTTTTCAAGCCTAAGTGTGGATATTCTCTATTTTGGATCGTGCTCTCAATTCGAGGGTCCCGTGACCACGTTGTTCCCAGATAAGTCAAATTGACTCTTCCAATTATACAAACCAATCATTGCATATAATACCGAATGATCTTCATCTCAATCTTTATACAACGGTATATCCGCATCGGCTTTCAACCATATATATTCTCGGTCTCCTGGTAGTTCAGTATCAAATTCTTCATTGTGCGCATTATCTATCTCCATAGGTTGGTGGTTTTGGTCGTGATGGACTTCGTAAGCATCGTCAATTAGGTCGTTCAATGGACGATGTGTTGGAGAATCATTTACCACTTCCACTCGTTAGTGTTCTGTTACGTGGTCGGTTACCGGTAATTCTTCAGGAACATAAGGTACATGTTTTTCACCATGGTATGTCCACTTGTTATAATCTTAAAAAATTCCCCACATTATTAAATGTAACTCAACATCTTCTAAAGATTTTTATTTTTCGTTTATAAAATGGGTGCACGGACACGGAATCTTATCACTTCTAAGGTTATTAAAAGCGTATCTAATAAATTCTTAAATACCTTTAACATAACTATTAGCTATACGGTCAATCTCCCCCATCCACTCTTTGTATTGTGAAAAATCCATTTAATAATCTTCAAATTGCAAGCATGTGTTAACATTATAAAATAAATATCATGTTGCATAGTAAAGCTCTAACATAGTATAAAAGCAAAGCACTAATATAGTCAACAACGCACCAATCAATCAAACTATGCAATAACTTAAATATAAGAACACGCCAATCAACGATAATACACAACCACTTAAACTCAAATTAAATAAATGTGTCTATTGATATTATTACAACATAATATTACTATATCTTCATCAAGCGATAAACTAGACAAGTGGTAACAGAGTCTACATAATTTTTCAAAAAATTCCCTTCTCCACTGTGACGTGCGCTGGAACAGTTTCACAACCCTCATATACTGTATCAACTACGATTTGACACTCACCCTGCTGAAAAGGTCGATTATGTACTGAAGTCCTACGACAGTGGACATAAGCGTGCAAATCCCAACGAAAAATTTACCGCTCAGGTCCTGTATATAATATTTCTTGCCAATGTCACCGTGGGTTGTTGACGATGATCCAAGACTCGTGCCATGATGAGGCGCTGAGAAATAGAATGTTGAAGGAGGAATCGGAATCTGTGGGGCGAATGTAGAACGAGGAAAATTTTGATGAATCCTTGGCATCTGTGGAGGGAAATCGGGATGCTTTGGGGGCTGCAGGGCCATACGACCGGTTAAAAGGGACATAATTTGTGAAAGTTTATCATTCACACCTCCCAATTCATTTTGAAGCCCCATTATATCCCCTTCAGTCCTAGATTGACGTTCATCATTGGACGCAAAACGCTTATTAATAGAAGAAAGCTTGTCCACAAGAGGTGCGGTGACATATGTGATCCCAAACCTCTCGTCCTCCCTCTGTGGTCCTTCCCAAAGGTTTATATGATGGCATCATTTTCAGTGTCATCGAATGGGCTTGAATCTGACTGATTACTGATAGACTCTATTGATGCTAGAGTCTTGGCCAAGTGAGGAGGGAATTTATTATCTTTGTCTCGCCTAGCATGCACGTATAAGTTGGCCCTATTAGGTGTCTTTCCTTTATCCGGGATGCCTTTTGTAACGGTCGTCCACTCGCTCTTCAAATCTTCATAAGAGTTCGAGCCAAGCCAATGGACATCAATTTTTTTACCCTATTCTGTTTGTTTTTCTCCCTTTGCAGCATTTTGGAGTCCTTCGCTTCATTCTCCAGAAAATCATTCCATTTAAAGACTGGCATCTGAACGTTCGAAGGGACTTTGTCTTTTAGTGCCAAAATATCAAATCTCGATGCTCCCTTAGAGAAATTCCTCTGCCTAAGGTTTCTCCGATATGTTCGGAGTTATTCAGCAACCCGAGAAAGCACCTTATTTTTTGAGTTGGGGGAAATGAAAGTTGTTTATTGAGTTGCTCGTAGATGTCATCTTTAATAGATTTATCTATAAGGTTCCAATTGGCAGCTCCTCTCACTCCCACATTCATTTTTGCCAAGGACAAACTCTAGGCTTCAAACTTTTGAAAGTGATTCTTATCCGATGTGGGGTTATTTCCCAATAAAGAGAACCCAATGGGCTTCTTCTCAACTGAATCGGCAGTTTCAGGAGCGTTGGGTGTGTATGTTGGATTAGTGGGAGTACCTTGCCTCTCGCAACTCGGAGTAGGGGAGTGAACAGTTTGTGGAGTAGGTGAGTGAACAGTTTGTAGAGTTGAGTATTGTTCACCAATTGGTGATGAGAATTATCCTTTTGATTGTGTAACGTTGTTGGTTGGAGCGTTGCTTCCATTACCGCCCGACATTATCTACAAAAATAATAAAAGTTAAATGTGTATCTATAATAATAGATGCATAATTTCAAAGTTCAATGTGAAAATATAACTAACAAAATAAATTTTTTGACTATATATTATAATCTACCTGTTCATGGTAAGACTTTAGCAAAAGTTTAATGTGTCTGATCTCCATCCATTCTAGATTTGTTTTTAAAAATCTATGGATTTTTACATGTGGCCAATTAGGAGGAAGCGTATCTATAATGGATGCATAGATGTCAGCTACATGAACTCGAAATCTCATCCTCTTTAGCCCATTGGCAAGATTGAGTTTGACGTGCATATGTCGTGAGACATCACAGTTTTCATCAATGCTCTTTGTACGTAGTTCTATCCATAATGGGTGAATTTTTTTTTTTGCCTTCTCTAACAGCGTAAGCAAGGTCAGTGGTCTATCGGAATTATATATATATATATATATATATATATATTGTACAGCTTCATCCTAACATTGTGGCAGGGAAAACAAAATACAATCGAACAAGAACTCTTGTTGGAGATGAACTCCACGGTTTACAAGGTAGTTAAATTTTTCGATCTTTCTATTCCCATACCAATAAATCGGAGTACCCACTTTATAAGGCTCATTAATGAAAGATGTACGCATGCGGTCCAATTTCAACCTTTCCCACTCTTGTTGCCATTTATTAGCACCGTAACTTATTTTTCCTGAGAAAAATGAACGACGGCGTGATTATAATTCCTATAAATAATGGCTCTAATGAATCATTAACGAGTTATTATGTACGAAGGCATGAATATGATTCCTATAAATTGTAGCTCTAATGAATCATCAACCGTTAATTTTTTAGGTTTTGAATACCTATTTTTGTCATTTAAGCCAACAATACCTAAAATCAACCTAAAATTAACCCTTACAAACATTACCCCTACAATTAATAGATTATGTTTGCCCTAGTTTGAAACTTAAGCCAACAATATCCATTAAATTAAAATTTGCCCTAGTTTGAAACTTAAACCAACATTAGTCATATTTTTTTTCTATAATACACACACACATACAAATTTATAGTATATACAGCTACATACATATACACAATTCACACACGTATATACACACACATATACATATACATATACATATACATATACATATACATATACATATACATATACATATACATATACGTATACATATACATATACACACACATATACACACACATATATACATGCATGTATTTACAGTATACACACACAGAGAAAATGCACACACACATATTTACCTTTAAGCTTGAGTTTGAGATTGAGAGAGAACTTGAGATTGAGAGAAGGAGAGAGACGAAATCGCCGGAAAGAGGGAAATGAAATTTTTTTCGAGGGAAATGAAAAATTGTTCTGCATTTTTAAGTATAAAGACCATGGTCATGGCTTAGGGTCGTGACCATATGACGTGACCCTTTTATTTTTTACACGTCAGCATTGAAATAAGGCCATGGTCACGGCCCAAATCCGTGACTCAGATAACTTACTGGTTACGAACCTAAGCCGTGACCATATCCCTGTGTAATGAGATTTGTGGTCAAGGATAAGGGGCGTAACTCCTTCCCTCGACAAAATTAAAGGGAAATTTGGTGCCATAATGGTCATGACTGGGTCAAGGTCTAAAGTCGTGACCCAAAGGAGTCAGGGTCTAGATCTGTGACCACACACAAGACGACCCATGACCACATAGAGTCATGGATTTGGTCATGCCAATTTTTACTATAGTCAAGGTTTTAGGCCGTGACCCCTTCTCCGTGACCATTTCCAGTATTTGGTGTAGTGTACGCAATGGTTCCTGCAACAATCTGGACATGTGCGGGTAAAAAAGCTAGTACAGGATACTAGACTTGGGTTAACGACTTGGAATATAGGGACTATTACGGGGAAAGTGATGGAGTTAGTAGATACCATGATAAGAAGAAAATTTAATACAACTATTTATAAGAAACTAAATGGGTTGGTAAGAAAGTTAGAGAAATAGAAAATACAAGGTTTAAATTATACTATACAGAAAAATATAGAAATAGGAATGGAGTTGGAATAATAGTAGATAAAGAACTTCAAGGTTGATATTGTAACTGTTATTAGAATATGTGATAGAATTATACTTGTAAAATTGGTATTAGGTGAAAATATAATTAATATTATTTGCGTTAATGCATCCCAAGTAGTATTAGATGAGCACAGTAAAGTACAATTTTGGGAACAAACGGATGAACTAATTCAAGAAATACCTGTAGGTGAGAAAATCTATATAGGGGGAGATTTTAATGGCCATGTAGGAGAAGATCATGTAGGATATGAGATAATGCATGGAGGATATGATTTTGGACATAGGAACGACGGGGGAGAGCCTATCTTAGATTTTGCGATAGCTTATGATTTTATACTAGTATACACATATTTTAAAAAGAGGCTTGAACACTTACTAACTTATAAAAGTGAAACGCATAAGAGCCAAATAGATTTTTTCATTACTAGGAAAGGAGACTGATTAACGTGTAAATATTGTAAGGTTATCTTGGGAGAGAGCTTTAACCTCACAACATAGGATAATGGTGTTGGATATAAATATTAAAAATTAATCAATAGTGCGAAAAGAGAATATTAACCCACGAACTGGGTGGTGGAACTTAAAAGGAGAGAAATTAAAACTATTTAAAGATAAAATATTAAATGAAGCAATATTGAATACTAAAGAAGAGACTAACATAATGTAGAATAAGATGGCCACATGCATTAGTATAATATCAAAAGAAATTCTTGGAGAATCAAAAGGCAAGGGGCCACAGTTTAAAGAAACTTGGTGGTGGAATGAAGAAGTACAAAATATAGTAAATAAAAAAGAAGTGCTTTAAAATATGGCAAACAAATAGAAATAAAGAAGATTTTGATAAATATAAATGGGCTAAAAAGAAGGTTTAAAAAGTGGTAAAAAAAATGCTAAGTTAAAAGCGTATGGTGATCTTTATACAAAATTAGGAACACAAGAAGGGGAAAAAGTATTTATAAGCTTGCTAAATTTAGGGACAGAAAAACAAAAGATTTAAATACGTTAAGTTATTAAAAGTGATGATTTGAGAATTCTAGTCAAAGATGATGAGATTATGGAAAGATGAAAAAACTACTTTGAGAGGTTATTAAATAGAGATAATGGGAGTATATTAGATATAGAGGAACTTAGGTATACTCGAAAAAAGATTTTTTTTCACAGAATTAGGACAATAGAGGTCAGGATTACTCTAAAAAGATGAAAACATGAAAGGCTTTAAGACCAGATGGTATCCCTATTGAGGTTTGAAAGTGCTTAGGGGAAGAAGGAGTACCATGGCTTACAAAATTATTTAATATAATTTTAATGACTAATAGGATACTCGATGAATGGAGAAAGAGTGTTTTAATACCTATTTATAAAATAAAGGGGACATACAAAGTTGTTTCAATTATCGAGGTATTAAGTTAATGAGCCATATAATGAAACCTTGGGAGAGAGTGATTGAAGACAACAATATCTGAGAATAAATTTAGGTTTATGCCTAGAAGGTCAACAATGGAAGCTATCTATTTATTGAGGAGATTAATGGAGAGGCATAGGGAGAAAAAAATGATCTTCATATGATTTTTATATATTTGGAGAAGGCGTATGAAATTATTTCCAAAGATATAAATGGTGGGTTCTACATAAAAAAGGAGTGATCCGTTGATATATTGATATGATCAAGGATATGTATGATGGGGCCATGACTACAGTATGAACATCAGCTGGAGAAAGCGGGGGCGGAGCCAGGGGCTTGGGGGGGCCCAGCCCACCCCCCCCCCCCCCCCAAAAAAAAAAAAATAGTAGTGTTAATTTAAAAAAAACAATGTTAAAATATAAATTCATCCCACCCCTAATAGGACTTTTGGTGATTTTTCTCAAAATAATTTAAATAACCTCAAAAAAAATCGGCGCGGGGGCTCCCGCCCCCGAAAATCACCCCTAAGGTAGCCCGTCCTGGCGCGAAATCTTGGCTCCGCTACTGGGAGAAAGTAGTGAATTTTTAATTTCGGTAGGTCTACACCAAAATTCAGCATTAAGTCCTTATCTCTTTGCTCTTGTTATGGATGAGTTGACTGGACAAATACATGATGAGGTGCCATGGTGTATGTTATTTGCAGATGATATTATTTTAGTGGATGAGAATAAGATGGGGATTAATGCTAGATTGAAATTGTGGAGAGAAACTCTAGAAACAAGAGGATTTAAAATAAGCAGAACTAAAACAAAATATGTGGATTGTAATTTTAGTAGTAATAGGAAGACAAATGGAGATGTGGTGAAATTGGAGGGTCAAGAGATAACTAGAAATAATCATTTTCGTTATTTAGGCTCGGTTATCCAAAAAGACGAAGATATTAGTGTTGTATATAAAAATTATGTTCCCACGTGAACCAATGAAGAAGGCACGCCTGTCATCCAACGTGGCCAACCAGCTTGATCGTCCACAAAGACACTTATTCGACAGGAAGGCCGACCAACATAAAAAGACCAACCAATTGGATCATCAATAGATTGGATACTAACCTGCTATGAATTCCAAGAGTTTTTCGTATTATATATAGATGTAAATGCCTGGTAAATAAAAAGGCATTTCATCTTTCGGGTTACACACCCCTATAAATACAAACCAATCCCTTAGCTCAAGGGACAACTCGAAACACACATATGTTTTTCTTACTAAGCTACTGCAAACTACAACAGTGGTCGTAGGTTATTTTACAGTCGAACCACTCTAAAATCTCTGTCTTTTGTATGTGGTTTGAGATATTTTCATAATTTTATCTGTGATTATAAATTGGAATCAATCAATTTTTAGACATCAACAATTAGTGATGATGTTACTCATAGGATTAGAGCACGCTGGGTTAAATGAATAAGTGCTACCGGCGTTTTATGTGATAGACGTATACCTTTAAAGTTAAAAGGAAAATTTTATAAGACAGCCCTTAGACCCATCATGTTATATGGGACAGAGTGTTGGGCAATCAAGAAACAAAATATGCAGAAAATGAGTGTGGCGGAAATGCAAATGCTAAGATGGAATTGTGGTTAAACTCGCAAGGATAAAATTAGAAATGAACAAATTCATGAAATGTTAAAAGTAGCTCCTATAAAAGATAAATTGAGAGAAAATCGACTTAGGTGGTTTGAACACGTCAAGCGTATAGACTAATGGATACTCCCGTAAGGGAGAGTGATTTAGTTAGTATTGATGGTGCGTAACATAAGGGGTAGAGGTAGATCTAAATTGATTTGGAGAGATATTATAAAAAAGGACATGATATTATATGGTTTAACCGAAGATATTGCACTGAACAGAATGGAATGATAAAACAGGATTCGTGTAGCCAACTTGAAATTGAAAAAAAGCTTTGTTAAGTTAAGTAGATAGACTGAGAGCATAAAGAGAATAATGGTGAAGCAAGCACGGGGGGCGACTTGGTCTGAGACCTTCCAAGTTACGCTCTTTCCACAAGATCTATCCCATTTACAAAAAAAATAAACAATCTATACTGGTTTGAACTTCCCATTTTCGGTTGCTAATTTGTGTCTTGTATACACAAAAATCCCAATTGTTCTCAACTTTCCATTTTTGGGAGCCAATTTGTCTTGTTTCCTCTTTCGTTATCAGTCACAATACTTTTATACTGGTGGGGAAAAAAGTTTGATGTCTTCGAGACATCAAACTATTTGAAGTCTTGAATTCTTATTGGTCAATAGTGTTGGTGGTGACTCACATCATTTATAGAAATAGGTCCGCGCCAGCGGCACTGACCAATGATAATCCAAGACATCAAATAGTTAGATGTCTCAAAGACATCAAATTTCTATCCCATATATTTGAGGTTAAGTTGAAATATAGTGTTGAGAGGTTGGAATTTTGATTGGCCCGATTGGGATACTTTTTTGGGGGGGAGGTTCCCGATTAGGTTTTGCAATTTGACCTTGGATCAGATTGAAGAATCATCATCCAGCTATGAGAAGGAAACAACCTTCCTTCATAGGGCTTGGAAAGAACATAGAGTTGGAAAGAACATAGAGAAGAAGCACCCCGTTATGCAAAGGGACTACGCCCAGTTGATTTATGCATGAGCTCACGATGTCCTCTGTTGCTCGAACATTATTTCTCTGCATTTAAAATCTAGCTTGCCCCCGAGGAACCAGCACCAGCAGCAAGTACCTCGTGCAATAGATGGCCCCATTTATTGCCAGTTATCAACACCACTAGGATCATATTAGATCATCTCTGGAACAAATGGGTGCTTATATTTGCCACGAGGGAACAACACTACCACCAACTCAGAAGCGCAAGAGTGAGGGCATCCCTCTTCCCAGCACTCATAATTGTTAAGAGTACATTCTCGACTCTCACGGGTTGTCAATAATTGATGTGTAAAAATGAGAGAATATAAATGCCAAAGAACGCCATACAAGCGCGTCTAAAAGTACTAAAACGGTTGTCTTGGCTTAATTTCCTAATCCGTTATACACATTAAAATTTGTAACATGTACATGAATTTTTTATAATATTTTTAAAAAATTATAATTTGATTGTGCAATTCTATATTGCACATACAAACTTTTGTAACATACATTTAAGGGGTTGGGGACACTTGAGCCAAAATATAGATATATGGACTAGAGCCAAAAGATATTGGCAAGAGACAAATCAAAAACTTACATGCGATCAATTTGCAATATTTTATCTTGGATCTGAATCTTGTTTAATAGACTCCAGGAATGCTTGTCCAAATCACCAATTTTATGAATAATAGATATACCAAAGGTCCTTTTAGGCTAATTTTGATTCTTGGAAACATAAACATCCATTGCAGTCAGTAAGATTATTTGCTATTAATTTCAGCCAGTAATGTCACATATTAATTCATATAATAATTTATACATCAAACATTCCTCCAAACCAAAACAAGACAATCCAGAGATAAAGAAAGGTTGGGGGGAAGAAAAACGTTTGGTGGATGAACACAATCTTAAAACATACATGTACACCAGATTCCTCATAACTGGGTACACATTATACAAATATATATTACTCACAAGCCAGTTTGGTACCAAAGCTAGTGAGGCAAATAGCAAATGCCTGAAATGCTGACAATGGCTGCCTATAGTCCATTGTGAAGATATCGTCTCCTACCTTCCCAAACTGAAGAAGAACTGTTTCCTCATCACCTTTACCTCCTGCCTGGCTTTGGTCCATTGTTGCAACCAGTTGAAAGTTCTTCACCGATGCAATAGTCACCCGGCCATGGAAATTCAAGCACCAGCACTGCAAGTTTTCATGCCACCTTGGAGCTTTGTTCCTCAAAACTGTTTGTCCAGCAACAGAAGACGACTCTGGCTTCATATTACTATCCTCCTGAGGTTTGTGGCCTACTAGTACAGTTTCGGCAGACCATGGGCAATTGAGCGAACATACCATCCTCCTTGGGCCTCTTGATTTCAGGAGGTTGAACTTGTAGGAGACCTGTCCGACCTCGAAGTTGCCTGCTGAAACTTGGGGGCTTATTTGCTTGCTGGCAAAACGGCGACCAGCTCTGCTACTCGAAGGTTTTGCACCAGTGTGTGGTGGCTGGCTGTCATAGATTGTAAAGTTGGTCCCAAGGAAATCGGAGCTGCAGAAGATGGCATCAACCATGCAAACAGCTTAAATAAAACACCAAAATAAAAAAGAGAGGAAATGGAGGTGCAAGTAGAGAAAACCATACAATTTATGACGGAAAGAAAACTGTTTTTCCTTTTTTATTTATTTTTCTACTGAAAAAGATAAGACAATTTCTCATACCAGCATGTGCTTATGCATGAGTTAAGAAAATAACATCATAAAATATTTATATAATATATACCCATGAGCTATGGTAACAATGCCGTATCTATCGAATTTTATAGAAATCGTAATTAATATAGTATATATATGGAAAATAGGCCCGGAATAGTTCCGGTTATGAACACACACATTGGGATTATTCAGGTGCTCAAAGAGGCCTGGACACCTCAAGGTACCAAAAATAATAATTTTATCTTAGTAAAACATAATGGCCCGATCAATTTTCGAAACTGACTTGCGCTTTAGAAGAAGATCAAACCTTCTTAATTTTCACTTTCAAGTAATTCAAATTCAACCATGACACTTTATCAGATTCCCATAGCAAGTAAGCAATATACAGCTCAAGAACCACCATAAATGAATCACATTATAACAAGAAATACCATCATTAATTACGCATACAATTCAAATGAACATTACTCATTCTTATGCCCAAAATAAAAAAGAAGAAAAGAAACGTGAATGGGTATGCATACATCAGAAGATGCATATTATGGTCTCAAAATGGGGGTATCATACAAGGTTGATAGTCGAAGTGCGCGTAAACTGGCCCGGACACCTCATGGTATGCTACCAAAAAAAAACAAAAGTTGATTCCAAGTCAAGTGCCTTTAATAATAACACACACGGTTACTAAGGATGTAAAACATTTTAGGATACCAGTTATTCTTGTACATTTTCACGCACATCCAATTATCCTGCAGAAAGGGTTGGTGTATGATTGGTTTATCAAACTTTTATGCTTTTCAATTACAAAT
Organism: Sambucus nigra; assembly: GCA_949130495.1. Classification (NCBI taxonomy): domain Eukaryota; kingdom Viridiplantae; phylum Streptophyta; class Magnoliopsida; order Dipsacales; family Adoxaceae; genus Sambucus; species Sambucus nigra. Next base: position 210,818,593 of record OX422213.1, on the reverse strand, counting down.
ATAGTAATGAAGATTCTATATTCCTGTAACTTTAAGCTAGCTCTTTGATTAACTAAATCTACTAATAATCAATTGATTGAATCCAACCTCTAGACTACTTAATTATAAATTTGCAACATAAATTCAATGGTAGAAAGCCTATGTTAATAGCAACATCACCTAGAACTTTCTTCAAATCCTTTTAAGCGTCCTAAATAGTAAATTTATTAGTTAGTCATGTCCTAAAATAAGTCCCATTCCGCTCCGAAAACAGCTTCATGCTACTACGCCAGAAAGCGCTATTTCCAACAGATTTTGTGCGTAATATAATCAAATTCTTAATGCAGGCAAACAATGCAGACGCTAGAATATTTATCCATTCATGATAAAACTAAACAATGTCTTCTTCTGAATATATGCTTTTTCATTAACCCACACTATCCCTGCCAAGAATCTCCGAGTACCATAGTTTAGTGTTAATGATTTAACCAGTTTATCACCTGCTAAAGTTTTAACCTACTGGAAATAATGGAAATAACTGACTATAATCATTTCCTACCAAATGTTTTTAACAGTTTCTTTCACATATTAAAAGTACCAATCAAGAAGGCCAGCCTAAAGTAAAATATTTATCATAATTGTTTCTTTAATGTTGCAAAAGATAATTTACTTTGTTTAAACACGGTAATGTTGATATACCAAAATCATGCATATCAAGGGTTTAGTTCAGTGAATATAAATTATTACACGTACATAAACCCACCACCAAGAAGCTAAAAGACACAGTTGCCTAGACTTTACACCAAATGAACATAATACGTTTATAATTTGAACTAAAAATGAATTTAACCATCTACCAAAAGAAGCACCATATTACAAACTGACTTGCTAATATAGCTTTACCTTAATTTTCCAACATACGCATTGCTTCCTTGAGATAAGTCACTAGCGTCAAGTGATATAATATATTCAGTGTGAGCACCATTCCTATGCCTTCGTGCTGCTAAGAGGAATTTTCCTGTTTCTGTCAATGCTGCCAAAAAGCCAAAACATGTCTTAGATGGAAAGAAGCATGTGGGACAAACCATAAAAGAAAATATCAATATAGGTAGAACAAACTTTAAGTGGTCACACAACTGAGAGACATATTTATTACACTACCAATATCCTTGGGTGAAAGAAAACTGGCACATAGTGCTCGTATAAATAATCATACGGCTTGAAAGATGTATTCAGAAAATATCCAACTAAGCTTCTACTGTTCCTCCTCCTGATTTAAACATGCATGATGGATATGGGAACGCAGGGAGTCAAATACTCTGTAATGATTTAAGATAGAAGTATGCTAATATAGGCAAAATAGTTGGAATATTTGATGTGTTTCCAAGTACGAACTTTTCATGTAAAAAACAAAGAACTAATTGTATATGAAGTCGCTGGAGTGTTTTTTAATACGATATTGCCTCCCTAAAATTTTCTTTGGAAAAAAGTATTTGATTATGACGCAAACACCATTAATGATATACAAAGAGAGACGAATCAAATCTGAAATTTTACAAATGAATGCAAAGTAGAAAGAATAATGCTATCACCATTACATCATTACGTATTTATACTACTAGCATACTCAAAGTAAAATTAATAAAGCTGAATTCATTTATAACCCCCTAACTACATCATTCTCCAGGCTATTCCACGAACTTTAGAAGTCCGAGAAGCATGGGTGAATCGTATCAACAAATTTAATTCTGGGCACAAAAGTGGCTGTAATTAATTCTTTTTGTGACCCAAAATTGAAGTCCAACAGCTGACAACATGGCAGAAGCCCAAGCTGTTCCAACCCAGCCAACACTATTAATAATTGGCAGAGGCCAAGGCCCACTCCCACCATTCTATCAATATTACACCTTTCATTATAAATATCTTTTCAATTGAATTTCTTTTTTAAAAATGTCTATTAAAAAATAGCTAGCATGAATATAATATTTACAAAAACATTGGTGACGTACATACCTTGAATTTTGAGAATATATCCGTATGTTTGGTAGCCATCTTTCTCATATTCATGCTCCATAATCAATATATAAAATGTATATGGATTGTTTTGGACGAGATATTGGTCCAATTTGTAATAAAAACTCTTTAAATGGCGATATTATTTCACTAAGGCATCTTTGTTTTAAAAAAAGTGCGCCTTCAGCCTTTTACCAAGAATAATGCGTAATAAGGCGTAGGCAATGCGTTTCTCTCAAGCCTCAAGCCTAGGCACGCCTTTTAGAACATAGCGTAAACCCACTTAACACGTGTTTGTACAAACTTACTTTCATGAATCATGTATGAGATTCACTATTTACACAAATTTTGAAAAAGGCATTGGAGTATAAAGTAAAGTTATATGACTGCTGTGTGAAAAAAAAATTCCATATAGAACTCGCACAAAAATCATACACGGATGCTCAAAACAATCCATTATCTTTTAGACTGACATACGAGTCAACATTTTATTCAGACTGGTAAATGAATCACCCATATTGAATAAGAAAAGTACATGGTCAAATTACAAACTAAGTCAAGTAGACTAAACCAAACTCCTGTTGCTTCTTTACTTAGTTTACAATGAAATTCAAAGTATTGTGAAAGTGATACAAGTTTTAAAGTCATGATACTAGTCCTGGTAATTAAATGTAATATATTATTGGGCTTAGACTACTATTAGTTACATAAGAAATAAATGATCAAATTCTGACAAACTCATTATCATGAGCAATCAATCATCCACCAAAATGTTTCAATAAAATTTACTTACATGGCGTGGGAGCTAGATAAAGGTAAAAGGTCCCGTTTTTCTTGTTTCGTTTTATAAGACACTGAAGCGGAGATTCACGGGGACCGGACTGCAACATAAGTAAAAACAGGTTAGCCATCCACCAATGAAGATAACGAATGCTAAATATCTTACCAACATGTCAGATACAACTAAGAAGCATCCCAAACACCTAAATTATATCTTCCAAGCAAAACTCTTACAATTAATAACATCACAACACGATGAAAACGAAACAAGGACTGAAATACGAAGTTCAGCTTTCACCTAGTTAACCCATTACTTAGCATAATCCCACATCTCATAAAAAATGTTTAAATGGGCTACATTGTATTCAGATAAACCTAAAATTTCTTAAAGGTCAGGTCAACATTAAGGGTGTGTTTGAAAGCCCCAATTCCATGCCATGGAACTAGAATTGGAAAATTTCCAGTTCAAAGCACATTAATCACTATGCTCTACTTCCACTAATGAACCCCAAAATTTTCCAAACCTAAGCAATCTCAAAATTTTCATTTTGAAAAAAGAGTTCCAAAATGGAATATAAATAATAAATGCATATATGTGTGTGTATATATATATCAGATCTTGAACAACCAAGGGCCACAATAGCAGAAAATACAAAATTACTCATCGGACATGAAACAAGTAACAATTTACAAGCTAGCACAAGCAAAAAGAGTAAATGAAAAAGAAAGGTTGAATCTGCTCTGGATAAAAATCATAGCTACCTGTTTAAGGGAAGATGGAAAAGTGATCTTCCCACCATGAAAAGGAGACCTAACAATATCTCTGGTAACATCTCTCCATCTCTTGCAAACACAACCACACGCAACTACGTTTTGCCTTAAAGGCCACTGCTCTTCGCTAGCTTCTACTCTCTTAATAATCTCACCCAGGATCTCAGGTAACATACTTGACCAAGAAATCCCATCTGGGTCTCCATCTTCCACGCCCACTTTTTTTATTTGTGGGATTTCTAGGGTTTCTAATTCTTTAGAGGATTTGGAGAGAGCAAAAGACCTACTGGTGATTCTACGTGACAGAAATGACCTTCTCACAGACATGATCTCATCTACACCCAACACAACACAAGTTAACACTGTTTTGATGGAGAGAGAAAGAGGGGAAACTCAGCAATACTAAACTCCCCACGGGAAATTTAAGGATATGGTGGTATATGGTCACACACACGACTGTCTTAAATCTCTTCTTATTTTTCTTTTCTTTTTTTTTTTGTTTCGGACAGACGACTGTCTTAAATCTTACATCACCCTTTTGCATTTATATTAGCCAATTTTAACCGCACTTAATAATTAATTGACGCAAGAAAAAAAGACTTGTTGACTCGATCTAAATATGGACACAACTGACGCCTGGGGGCTGGCTTGATGGCGTTTAATTGCATTTTCTCTTTCACTTCTACTTTGACTTGGGAACAATGGCGGTGTTGCATATTTGACCGAGGGATGAAATGAACTTCTTTCTTCTCTAGAAAATTTCAATAAATTAATTTTTTATGCTAATCATGGTCTATGACCTATCTATGTTAGAAATTTCGTGCTCTCTTTCTTATTCATTTATTTTCTTTTGAATTTAATTTAATAATGGGTGATAATGTTTACATCCACTTTTTCTGTCTAGATATTCGGTTACAAATTCTAAATAAATAATTACAAAAAGACAACGATGATACTAAAAATGACACTATTAAGTCAAAGTAACAATGAACTCAAACAGGTAAAACAATGGCAGAAAATAAGTAATATAACAGTAAGAAGAGATGGGGCAGAGAGGAAGAAGACACCATATATAAGTGGTTCAGCCTTTGAAGGGCTTACGTCTACTATGTGAATGTGTGAAATCCATTAAATATGAGCTCTAATGGTCATGAATACATGCACTCAAGCTTTCTCTCTCTTACAGTTAATTTGACAGAGTTTCAGCAGAATTTCTAACATGTGCCACTTTACATAAGGTAGAAGACAAGTATTTATAATGCTTAGGGGGTGTAATGCACCCCTTAAGCATGCAGTAGGCATGTGATAATGAAGGCTCCCAATAGGATTATGACAACTGTCCATTGCACATGTAACTAATGATGATGCAATATTCACTCATGTGAGGGGATAATCTGGTTGTAACAGAATTGTCCACGTGGGATACGCCACTTTGAAACCTTCTACTGCTCGTACAGTAGATGTCGTTTGCAGAGGTCTCGGTCTAGCCGAGTACGAGGTAGTTGATGCAGTGCATGACTTTATGCTGATAAGTGTGGTCTCGGTCAATGGCATCAGGCCGAGGCGGGTTATACAGGTTATCCCCTGGTGTCGACTGGTAAAGAGGATGAGAGATGTCCTTATTGACGAAATGCTTCGCTGAGGTCTCAGCCTACTGGATGGCCGATGTTGTAAGTGACGAGGTCGACCCCGGTCTGGACAAGTCTTGGAAATGTCGTATGTGAGGTCCTTATGAAAGCTCGATTGCTGGTGCCAGAGACCCTCGTCCTAAGACGAGGTCACCCTAGGTCATATCAATCACCTCCTAGCCCTCAGTCTTCTGCGTGAGTAGGAGGCTGAGGGGTACGAGTTGATGAGACGTCTCTAATGTGTTGATTAGATGAAACTTGATTGGTAAGGGAGTGGCACATGTCATTGTTCTGGTTGGGTAGCGTTTAACTCAAGACTGATTCGACGGTTGAGCGCTTTGGGTCTCGAGCCTCAAATGATGAGGGGTGTGGGAAAATGTGCACACTCATTTCTTGTTACTTAATGTAACAACCCAGATTTTTTAGCGACTATTTTATACTATTTTGCCTGATAGGCTAATTTTATAAAATATGGGATGTTGGAGTAAATATTATTTCCCGTGAGACTTAGGGATAATATTTGCTATGTTTTGTCTATTTACCGTTATGAGAAGGTAAATAGCGTTATATTGTGTATTATTGCGTCGTTATATGTAAAACGACGGTTATGACCTATATATAAAATGGGGTAAAATTAATGAATTAAAATGAAATGGGAACGTAAAAATAGTTCACACTTTCCCCGAATGCCAAAATAGGGGTGCGGTTGTTTTTAGAATAGTCGAGATAGTCGAAATAAGTTCCACGTTGTATTTTTGGGTTTCGGGCACTTTTTACGCGTTATGGCTCTATTAAGTGGTTACGAGTCATTTTAAAGGTGTATTAGCAATTAAAAGAGGGGAATTGTGTTTTATGACCCGTATAAGTCCCCCCCCACCCCCCCACCCCCCCCCCCCACCCCCACCCTTTTTTCTTTCTTCATTTGTGAGAAAAGCCAAAGGAGAGAGAGAGAAGAGAGAGTTGGGAGAAATGGTGAGCAAAATAGAGAAAATGGAAGATTTGGGCCGGATTCCGTCGCTACCGGAGGTGATCCGAGACTACGAACCCCGAGGCAAGTTTCTTACTTGCTAGATATTGATTTAATGTGATAAATTTGCATGTATAGTTAATTTTGGAGGTTTAAACCATAAATGGGTTTTTGGTTGATTTTGGTGTTTAATTCTAAATCTTGTAGTTTAATTTGATTTGAAGAGAAATATTTGATTATTTGATGTGTAGAAATGATTTTATAGTAGTATTTGTTGTTGTGGTTGGGTGAAATAGCGAATAAAAGCTTTGAGGTTTCGTCAATGACCAAAACAGCTTCTCGGAGAAGAAGTTGTCCGCCAGGATCGATCGATCGACCCCTTCTGAAAAGGTAAGATTTTTCTAGTTTTGTTTTAGCCCTTTTCTTTTAGGTTCGAGGTTTAGGAACCTTCCTTTGGGAAGTAATGGGGAGTCCTAGAGGGTTATATTGGGTAAACTAATGTCCTAGGGTAAGAGTGGATAGTTGGGCTTACCCGAGGGCTAACTTGTATAGGTTAATGTCCGATTGATATAGGAGGTTAACCTAAAGATAAATCGGAAGTTAAAATATTAATGTTGAGCTTTTGGGAGACACTCCATTATGGAGACTCACTTTGAGGGTTTATGAAATAATATGAACTCTTAGAGTCTATTTTGAGGTTAGTGGCACTTTGGGTCTAAGGTCATTAATAAAATATGACTTAATAAGAATGAAATACACATTCTAAAACTTGGTGCTTAATGGCTAAATGAATGATTTTTGGAAAAGTAAAATTGAAAGTTTTCAAAAGGAAAAGTGAAGTTTTTCATAAATGATAATTTATGGATTACACACCTCCCTAAATCGTTATCATAAGGGAAGTTGCGCGCGTTGTGGTGAAGCCCCCTGGCTATTGAGCAGGGTGGATATAGTCCCTAGGCCATATGGACATTTATATTACTGCGCTGGTTAGGGGATTCCGGGTGTGGTCTTGACTTTCCCGCAGGCAATATGGCCGCTTCCCGACGTTGGTAGGTTCCCAGGTTGTCTTGTATAGATAGGCCCTGGAAGATGATAGCCATTTAGGGGCGCGTCCAGTGGGGAAACCCGGAGGGACGGTCTTAGATTTATTAAAGCAATTCATGATAATGGATTGGCTTTAATTACAATTCCCGGATGGAAGAAGGGAAATGGGATATGGTTTGGCTTCGGATAACATTTCCCGGATGGAAGAAGGGAAATGGAAGCATATGGTATACAAAAGTATTTTTATGCTAATAAAAATTACTTTTGATTATACTTCCTGGATGGAAGAAGGGAAGTGGGGTTTTATGAAAAAGATAAAGCACTTTTTATGATAATAAAACTTGCTTTAAATTATGTGTTCTTCCTGGATGGAAGAAAGGAAATAAAATTGGTAAATAAGATTGACTTGGTAAACATTTGATAAAATGTTGTACCATTTATGTATATTCCTAAAGAAAGAAATTAGGAATTGTGCCATTAGATGATGGATGGGTTTATTTTTATATTCCTTGAGTAGCTGTAGATGTAACCTCCCTCACTTATGCACACACATACATTTATTGATTATTTCGTGCTAAGGATCTAATGGACCTCGACGATCAACCTTGCCTAAGTAGTAGTGTATCGTGGGGGTTCCTTGTTTGGATTTCGCTTTGCGAGACACCCCACGCACGAATAGGGCACAGTGTTGAGAATGGGGAGAAGTTAGCCCTTAGTACTTAGGGTTAACTAGAACATCTCACGATATTGCGCTAGGTTGCTGCTAGATTGAGAGGTGAGAAATATTACTGTTATCTGCGAGAGAATTACGCACTTAACTGCCATGCATTTTTAGTCACATGGTAATCATATCAAACCGGGCCCTGACCCGTATCTATATTTATTTGTTTTTGCATACACTCTTTGTCGTACACGTGCTCTTCCACATGGACACCCGAATTTACATTTCCATTCCAGTTGTCATGGAGCTACAGCATATTGCGAATGTTGTAGGTTACTTGTATTAGACGCTTCTTTCTATTGTACTCTAGTTATGATCATTCATTTATTCGGGTGTGTGGCCCAATGTATTGAACTCATTTATTATATTGTAAATATTGAATTGTAATACTCGATGTACTATTTGTATTGATCTGTTCACCGATAGCTTATTCGGTGATATTTATTATTATCATTCTTTATCCATTGATTTTTGATATCCACCGTTTTTGCAAATGGGATTGTCTAAGTGCTTTTCTTTTACTTTCAAAATTTTAAATTTGACAGTCCGTTTTCTAAAATGATTGGTGGTTATCTCATACTATTATTTTAATCGACAGTGATGCTAAGAATGGACCATCTATGATTGCTGTGATTATTAGAGTATTGGGCTGGCCACCTATTATTTTAGTAGGCGGGTTGTCACACTTAAATCCCATAAACATTTTCTCTCTCCTTTTTTACCCAACCGCCCCCTTATTTCTCTCTCTCTTTAAAGCTTCCAAAACCTCCTTTTTGCCGTCTTATTCCTCCATTCTCAAGCGACTCCTAACCATCCTTTAGGCTATTTTCAGCTGCAATCATATTTAGTTACTTTTTCTTACTTCTTCCGTTTTTATTTCATTGTGATAACTAAGTACTAGCAGCTTTAGTTTTTTCGGCAAGGGTTTGGTTTTTCGGTAGGGATTTTGAGAAGAATAGGGATAAAATCATCCACCTGTGGGTTTGTTGTAGGCTTCTAGTGGTGGTTAGGGTTATCTTAGTGAGTCTTTTGGGGCTTTCCTGCCATTGTTGGCTTTTTCCGGTGACCTCCGATCATCTTCTACGGCTAGCTACAGAGTTGTGTTCTTGGTGTTCTTCATTGAAAATGATTCACCTTCCTCTGTTTGTTCTTTGGTCAACTGGAGTCAAAGTTACAAGTTGTTTGTTCATTTTCTAGTTTTCACACAAGTCGAGTCTCGTCCTGTTACTGAAAATAAGGCTTCATCTTCCTCAAGGCATGGATTAGTGCATAGGACAGCTTTTTCATTTTGGGGTACCTCTGTTCGGCCCCCTAGAGAGCCTTACTATTAAAGTAGACTAGTTTTGGAACTCTATCCTCTTCTCTTACAATAGCATCACTAATGGATGATTCTGACAATGCTAAATAAAAATACAGTTTCGCTCCATGAACTGGTCAGGACAATAGGAATGGAGAGATGAGATAGGATTTCAAATCTTTAAAGGCTCTATCACACTTATCATTCCATTCAAAAGATTTTTTCAATACTTTAAAGAAAGGATGCATTTATCAGTGGCTCTAGACACAAACCTGTTCAATGCTGTCACTATTTTGTTAGTCTTTGCACATCCTTTATTGTTGTGGGAGTCTTCATCTCGAGCAACGTTTTAATCTTTTGGGGGTTGGCCTCGATCCCCCTTTGATTCATAATGAAGCTTAAGAACTTGCCTGCTCCAACGCTGAAGAAACACATGGTGGGGTTGAGCTTCATCATATATTCATCCATCATGTCAAAAAATTCTCAAGATCGACCATGTGACACTTCCATTATTTCCCGATCTGATCTTTAAACATTTTGTTGACCAGACTTTGGTATATAGCTCCGGCATTCTTTAACCAAAAGGCATAACCTTGTAGCAATATGCCCCCTTATCGATTATAAAGGCTATATTCTCTTTATCAGCCTAATCCATGAATATTTGGTTATATCCTGAGTAGGCATCCATAAAGCTTATTAACTCATGGTCGGCGATAGCATTTACCATCTGATCAATCCTCGATAATGGGAAGCTATTTTTAGGGCAAGCTTTAATCAGATTTGTAAAATCAACACACGTCCTCCATTTTCCATTGGCTTTGGGGACGATGACAACATTGGCCAACCACACGGCTAAATGACCTCTGTGACGTCTGCTTTCTCTAACTTTTTCACCTCTTTTAGGATGACATCATACTTCTCGCGTGAGTTGACTCTTCTTCTCTGTCGAATCGGTTTCGCATCATCGGCCACATTGAGATTATGATAGAGAAATTTTGGATCAATATCGAGCATATCTTCATGGCTCCAGGCGAATATGCTATGCCTCTTCCTTAACAGCTTAACCAACTCCCCTTTGACCTCTTTCCTTAGGGTTTTGCCAATTTGGATGGGTTTTTTTGGCTCATCCTCATTGATGATGATGGATTCTACCTCCTCAGCGGCCTCACCCTTCTTCGACTTCTTTTTATCTTTAGGGTTTAAGGTATCAATGTTATAGGTCATAGTGTCCCTTTTGTATGCTTCTCTCTCCTCAGATGAGTTGATGTAGCATTCGTGGGCCTCAACTTGGTCCCCCTAAACTCCCCCTACCCCATATGGGGTCAGGAATTTAATCATCTGGTGGACTGTTAAGGGCACAATCTCAAATTCCTTGAGGGCTACCCTTCCGAGAAATATATTATAGGTCGAGTAGACATTCTCATCCATGATGAAGAAGTTGATCTTTCTTGTAGGACATTTCGGTAAGCTGTTCCTCATTCTTACTTCCATTTTATGTATGACCAGGGACTGTACTTTCTCCCCACTAAATTCTATGAGTGGTTGGTGATATGGAATCAACCTCCTACTACTTAGATATAGACCTTTGTAATAATCCCAAAACATAACGTTGGTTGAGCTGCCTCCATCTACCAGGATCCTTGGAACCTCATAGCCATGAACCAGAGTAATGATGACTAAAGGGTCATTATATGGATCCAAAATTACCTTGAAATCTAACCTTAAAAAGGCAACTACAAAAGTATTCATATCAACCTTGGCTCTCTTACCTTTAACAGGTTGAATTACAGTTGAGTTGACACTCTTAGGCTTTGGTGGGAGAGCCTTAGCCTCTCTTACATGTGCTTTCCTATCAACGACTTCCTTTCCCCTTCCAACAAACCCCTCGTAGATCATTTTGACCTCATGCTAGATCAAATTGAGCCGACCCTTTTGATCAGCAAACTTAGGAGGGAGGTCAGGATCATCTTCATCACAGTCATATGACTTATCATCGTCTCGTTCGGCTGTTGCATCTGCTCTACACTTGTCATTTTTCTTCTTCTTCTAGGTGTCGTCTCGACCACCCCTTAAACCACTCTTGTCTATGTACTTCCTCAGCTTTTCAGCCTTCAGCATCTTTTTAATTTCATCCTTTAAAGCAAAATATCTATCGGTCAGGTTCCCATGGTCCTGATGGAATTCACACCATGGACTTTTGTTCCTCTTGTGAGGAGGAGCTTTCAACTTTGGGCCACCTCAGGGACCAATCATTCTTGATCTCGTTCAAGATATGCTCAGAACTGACCATGAGGGGAGTGTAGTCGGTAAACTTATCGTTTGCTGATAATATCACGTGTACTATAAAAGTACACATGATATTTAAAAAGTACACGTGTGAATTGGTTTGAATATCAGGTGTACTTTGAAAGTACAAGTGATATTAAACCATGGTAAATGTAATTAAAATCAGGTTCATATTTTATTAAACTTAGGTTCATAAGAATTTTATAAATACCACGTGTATTTTGAAAGTACACGTGATGTTTACAATGTACACGTGAAATTCAGGGGTTATAAAAAAATCCAATTGTTTATTAGAAGGTATTAGTTATTTTTCTCACCAATAGGGAAATAACACATCCATTTGTTGTGCTAGGTTTTGAACTTATTGTTTTATCGAGTGAATTTATGAGAAACTCATGCACGGCAGATGCCCAATCATAGTTATTAACGTCATCAATATTGTTGATATATTTTGTTAAAATTTCTCCTAATGTGAAGTTTGAGTTGGAGAAAAACAACATCGTCAAGAAGTGGAGATAAACAAGTTTTACAAAATCAATAATGTCTCATCTGTGTCCAACTTTACTGATTTCTTCAAACCCTTCAATATTTCCAACTTTTCAATTTTACGTTTAAAGTATCGGGCAAGGAATTCAGGTTTTTCAAACAAAGTCAATCTCTTTTTCAGTTCTATTCATATATTCCCCTCTACCATTGGTATGCCAAATATTTCACTTATATCTCTTGGGATTATTTCAATCCTACTCTTCATCGCAAAACTTCTGGTTTCCTTATTATACAGCTTGATAATGGATAGAATATTCTTATCAGTCTTTTTGTGGTCCGCTTCTACTACTTCCTCTTTGTAGTAAGCACTGAAAAGGTCACATAATGGAGTCTTCTTAAGCAGTTCAATATCCCTATCATTTATTTGTTTTTAATATCAGAAAAATCATGAAAAAAAAATAACAACATTCGATCTATACTGGTCATTCTTCTTCACACTATGTATAGATTCCAAAGCCACACTAGAACTAAAACTGCTTGAAGAACTTTCTTCAAAATTGCTCTTATTGTTGTCTTTTCCCTTTCTTGCCCTCATATTCATCTCCATTTTATTAATCTATGAAAAAAATTTAAATTACTAACCTATAATGATAATTTACATGTACAAAAAATAAAATTCACGCGAATTAGAATAAAATACAGACTAAAACAATAAAATACAAGCATATTTAACAAAAGTACATGCAATATTCTCACAAACAATTCATACAAGTCTAAAAAAAATACATGCTAAAGGTGGTAATATATATCATCCGTTACATGGTAATACCTAATAGATGTTGTTTGACAAGTAAAAAAGCAAGATCTTCTCTTCCTAACATATTCAGAAAAGAAGTGATATAATAGCTCCATGGCAAACTAAAAGAGCCAAAATTTTCAAAACCTCTTAAACAATACTGCTCAATTCATTTTACTAAATCATTCGCTTTTGATTCAGTTACTTGAAGCTTTTGCTCATCAAAATGCACTTAATGTCTTCATAATAGTAATAAAAACCGTGTAATCTTTTCGCTCTATCATTGATGCGAAGGAGAAAACAAATCTCGTCATCATTAGTAGTATTGACTGTCAATGTCAAAGGTTTTGTATTATTAAGATCTTCAAAGGTGTAAGCAACAATTTTATAGTTGAACATGGTTGATGGTATGATTCCTAAATAATAACACAATAATAATAATTCTTACAAACTTATCAAATATCATTCAAATGCCGCTGGCGCGGACCAAAATAACATAGGATCTATTAAAATAGGAGATGCCATATATCCAAGAGAGTATACAAGCATTGTACATAAAAGTACACACAAATTAGATTGAACAAATAGGTTTTTATAACTGCATGTAAACTGCATGTAGTTATGAATTTAGATGATGTATTTGCGAAATCCTTTATTATTGCGCGTACTTTGTAAATTTTGCATGTACTTTTTGAAAGTACATGCAAAATTCCCAAAGTACACGCAATAATAAATGATTTAGCAAATACATCATCTAAATTCATAAACTACATGTAGTCATAAATAAATGCCACTAGCGCGGACCACAATTAATATAGAAGTTACACAAATACAAAGAGTATGTACATAAATGTAACATGATTTATACATGAGGAAATGTATAATGATGAAAGACATTAATGTAACATGCAAAAAGTGTGTTTTGAATTTAAAATCAGGGCAACAAATGTATTTTTTCATATCATGAAGAATAATAATGTGATATCATCAGTCCATGTGTAATGTCTACAAATTTATACATACGTGAACACAAAATACATAAGGATAAACATGTGATATGAGAAATAAAATGCTAAGAACACAACATATACAAAGTGTATCGTATAATCTTAACTACAAAACTTAAGAACATATTTATGAGCATGTATCCATACTTGTTAGCGTTGTTTGGAAGAATTTGATTGAGAATGTAAAATATTTGGTTGAACTTCCACGATTAAGGTTTTGATAGCTTTAATTTTTGTGAAGTGTGTTTATTTTAGAATTCAAGTGTATTTATAGGTTATTGTTAGACCAAAGTTTGATTGATAATGAGAATTGTGTTGGGGTTTTGATCGAAGAGACAGTAAGGTTAGGGTTTTGAATGAATAGAGGATACCTTGTATTTGGCGTTTGAATTTCTTTGAAGTGAATGTTTGTTTTAATTTATGGGTATTTATATGTTGGACCTAATCGTTTAAAATTTGTTGGGCCCGATTTTTTTATCCAAAATTATTAGTCCAATGACTAGACCGTAAAAGCCCTATTTTATTTTTGGTCTTTAGTTTTATTTGGGTGAATAGCCAGAATCGAGTAGAAGTATTTTGAAGTTGGGTATGAATATGGGTTACAAGAAGCTTTGGGAGACGGGTTAGACATGGGTAGGGGGAAAGAGTGGGTCGAATTTAGCAGTTTGGTTTAGAACTATCGGACGGGTTAATGGAGGCAGGGGATGGCACCAGGGTCGAGTTTGGGGAGTCGGGTATAGAGGTTGATACCATGGCTAGAGTTAGGTTCGATAGGTTTTTGGGATCAATTGGTCATGGGTTCATGTCGTCGGCGTTAGGGGGTAAGGATATGGGCAACCAGGTTGGAGAGGTTTAGGGTTTGGGAGTATGGCGGGTTAAATCGGGTAATGAGTTGGGTTAAGAAGGATACGCGGGTTCGTGGGTTTGCTGGCCTGGTTAGAGGGATAAGGTGAATACCGGGTGTGGCCATCCCCGATCCTCGCCTGCTGACGAGCGCGTGAAGGGAGGATCCTCGGGTCCTGCGCTTCCCTCTCGAGAGCGCTTCGGCCGGCGTCATTTGAGATGAGGTGTAAAAATGTAGAGAGATTTAGAGTCGCCAGTCTATTTTACTCAAAACAGACAAAAGAAAAAAGGGGAAGCCATCCCGAAGGATGGCATCCAAAGACATACTAGTGCATGCGAAACCAAAATGATTCGAGAAGGGTTCGGAGGCTAAGTTACGAAATGGGAAGGTGTTAGGCACCCATTCCGCCCTTTCGGTCTCTCATGGATATTTGCTATTTTCCTTTATTTTCCCCGTGATATGTGTGAATGTGTATATATATAGTGGAGATAGGAATCCTCGACTTGTACCATGGAAGAGATAAAGCGAGTCATCCGTAGAAAGGTGTAAAAATAATATTAAAAAATAAGATTTACGCGATTACCCTTACATTGATCGTTATAATGGAACGATAACGCATATGGAGTAATACATTACTAGGAACAAGTATATAGAATATAAGAAAATTGGATTTGGAGAAGATATAAAATGAGAGAGAAAGTTAGAATAGGACTCGAGTCTCGGGTTTTACCCCGAGACGCCTACGTAGCCTATAAAGGCATCAAAGTCCACGTAGTTCACATACAAAACGAGGGGTGGGTTTATCCCATAAATCCAAATGGCCTCTTATTTGTGAGTGTGTGTGTGTGTGTGTGTAGAAAAAGTGTTTTAGTTGTGAGAAAAGTGTGAGAAAAGTATGAGACTCCCTATTTGGAATTTATGAGCAAACCCTCTTTTTCTTGTTTTTTGGGTTTTATTTATATGAAAATAAGAGTTGTGCAATAATACTAAATAAAAAGTATATTAGGATGTGTGAGATGAGATAATAAAAGGTGCTAAGTAATAAAACAAGTTATTGCGAATTTACGAGAATTTGGAGAAGTTGAGAAAGTTGGACCTTCTTGAAGATCTTGAGCTTGATCTTGAATGTTGGAGAGCAGACCTTGCACTTGGATGATGGTGGAGAGTGGCTAATTCACCAAGTTTGGTGAAAAGGATGATGAAAAGTGGACGTTAGAAAGGGATTTGGATGTTAATATCACGTTGTCTTCGAGAGAGGTTTTGGGGATTCGCTGAGAGCGATTTTTATCAGATCTGGGCTCCCTTTGCAAATGAGGTGAAGGCCTCATTTTATAGGCCCAGGTCACTGTCGATCGGCATAGACTTGGTCCTACCTATCGGTAGGTGCTGATAGGCAGGGTCTGGAACCTGCCATTTGGCAGTGTGTTTAAGGCCTTTTCGGAAAATCTGCCGCCGAAGGTAAACCGTTGGTCAGAATCATGCACGGGGTAGCCGTTGGAAAGGTAATTCAGAGAACTTTGAAAGTCCTTTGGACCTCTCCCCGGTTCGGGAGTTGACTTTTAGTCAAATATGGCTCAGAAGCATTTATCGGTTCATTGGACGGGGAATCGTTCAGACGCAAACGGATCGTTCGTCCGCATGGTAAGTCCGAATCGTGCACAGGGCGGACTGTTGGAAATTTTAAGAGATGTAATTCGACATTACAAAGAGTTTGACCCGGTTTGGGGAGTTAACTTTGGTCAATCGGTCCCTGTAAGCATTCGGTGATGTCTTAGAGTCAAACGGCTCGTTCGTCCGCATGGTAAGTCAGAATCACGCACGGAGTGGACCATTAGAAAGGGGTTTCAATGCCCTTCGAAGATTCATTCATCCCCGGTCGAGCTGAAGAGTTGAGTTAGGTCAAACAGAGCCCGAGAGCGCCCGGTGGCCTCTAGATCAAGTTTCGAACGCAAACGGATCGTTCGTCCGCATGGTAAGTCAGAATTGCGCACAGGACGGGCCGTTGGAAAGGGATTTCAGTGCCCGTAAAAGATTTATTTAGCCTCGGTCGAGCTTGAGAGCTTGACCTTTTGGTCAAACGGAGCCTGGGAGTGCCCGATGGCTTCTAGGTCAGTACTCGGGGTATGACCTGGGTTTGTAGTGATGAAAGGAGGTACTAGGGACCTAAGGAGAGTTAGGGGTAACAAAATGGGGTGTCTACAGATCCCCTCAATGGGTGAGTTTGGAACAAATAATAATGTCGAATTGACACCACATGATGCTTTTGATGGAGTATGACCAATTCAAAGGGTCGAGGCAGATTCTGAGGACTTGAGGGGTGTGCTGGGGATGACGAATTTTGTGGGTCAAAGCCGAATCTGCGGGCTTAAGTGATGAGGGTGACCGGTTCTGCGGGTCAAAGCCAATTCTGTGGGCTTAGGGTGAAGATCTAATAACCGAGGTCGATTCTAACCTAAGAGTGGTGACGACCGAGGTCAATTATGTCCTAACTCAGGTGACGATCCAAGACCGAGGTCAATTCTGACCTAAAAGTGATGACGACCGAGGACCGAGGTCAATTTTGACCTAAGAGTGGTAACGACCGAGGACCGAGGTCATTTCTGACCTAACTCAGGTGATGATCCAAGACCGATGTCAATTCTGACCTAAGAGTGGTGACGATCGAGGACCAAGGTCAATTCTGACCTAACTCAGGTGACAATCTAAGGTCAATTCTGACCTAAGAGTGGTGACGACTGAGGACCGAGGTCATTTATGATCTAACTCAGATGACAATCCAAGACCGAGGTCAATTCTGACCTAAGAGTGGTGATGACCGAGGACTAAGGTTATTTTTTACCTAACTCAGGTAACGATCCAATACCGAGGTCAATTCTGACCTAAGAGTGGTGACGACCAAGGACCGAGGTCAATTCTAACCTAACTCAGGTGACGATCTAAGACCGATGTCAATTCTGACCTAAGAGTGGTGATGACCGAGGATCGAGGTCAATTCTAACCTAACTCAGGTGACAATCTAAGACCGAGGTCAATTCTGACCTAAGAGTGGTGACGACCGAGGACCGATGTCATTTCTAACCTAACTCAGGTGACGATCCAAGTTTGAGGTCAATTTTGACCTAAGAGTGGATAAAGATTGGACTTTGATTCTGCTGGAGAAAGTGCCTTGTGATTTTGATATGAGTTGGGGGCTGATAGCTGGGGAAGCTTTTGTTTCTTTAGGAGGCCTCGCAGTGGGGACAACCAATTTTGGTGCTGTAAAAATTCCGTCGGGGAAGTGATCAGGTGATCCTTAGAGATCCTCCGGGGCTTTTTCGGGAGGAGATTCTCTTGATTTTTAAGGATTTTGCTGGGAAAGAGGGGTTCCGTTTGAGGGAATGTGAAATTTTCCTGGTGAAAATGTTTTAAAACCTTCCTGGGATTTTTAGGAATTTTTTCGAGGATTTTTCGGGGATTTCTGGTATTTTTTGGGAATTTCTGTACGAAATTTAAGGGGGGTGCCGATCGGCATGGTATGAGGGGTGCCATTCGGCAGTGGTACAGACTTTTGGATTGCCTCGGGAAGGTAAGGAGTCAGTGTTGATCGGTATGGTAGGGGTTAGTGCCGATCGGCATGGCATTTGTCATCCTATATAAAGGGGGAGAATCGCCTCATTTTTTCACAGCTTATTTGCTTTCTCTCTTTTTGCGATTCCTCTGCAAATTGTTCTAGCATTACGATCTTCAAGAAATGGCCGCTTTTGTGAGCACTGCAGTCCACGGGGAGTGGTTAACCGTTGATGATTGGGCGAATGTGGAGTAGAGGGCCAGGGCGCCTCTTGCTTTAGGGAGTGAGAACTCCTTTGATGCGTTTGAGCCTGTTGCGAATGAGCGGACTTTGCTATGGGAGCCGTTGCATCATCGCTCTTCAAAAGTGAATCATGGCGGTTATGTAAGTGACCTGACCTTTGGCATTCCCTTATTTTTGGTGATTTTTCTTTCTTTCTTGACTTCTGATGAGATTTTTTTTCCTTTTTGCTAGTCCGATATTTCTTTGAATAACATGCGCTCTCACGGGACGACGGGGCTTAGGGATGTCTGGGAGCATCTCCCACCTGTGGTGCTTTGGTGGTATCATTAGCGGGTTTTGGGAGGTTGGCATCTGCACTGGATGAGACGTCTCGTTCGATAGCGGTCCTGTGCGCTTTGGGGGAGAGGTGGTGGGATACTACCCACACCTTCCATTTGGGCTTCGGGGAGATGACTATAACTCCCATAGACGTGCAGCAGCTATTGGGGTTGGATTGTGATGGAGAGCAGATAGAGGTGGATCGCTCTTTGCGAGTGAGACCGGAGGCAGTGCGTGCGGCACTTGGTGATGTAGGGAGCATAGTTTCTGGGGATTCTATCCGGCTATCTCTGCTGAAGGATGTTCTGTTGGGCAAGGAGATTGATATGGAGGACGGGCTGCAAGTGAGGCAGATGGCCCGATTATTTATTTTGCTGGTGTTGGGAGGTTTCATGGTGACGTCGAGCGGCGACGTCGTCCATTTGTGGTTCTTGCCATACTTGAGGATATTTTCAAACATCCCTTTCTATGATTGGGGGAGTCTGACTTTGGCGACCCTTTACTCTTTTATGGATGCATTTAGCCGGTGCTGTCGGCAGACCTTTACTGGGGCCACGTACCTTCTTGAGGCATTCTTCAGTTTGCGCATTTCTTTTCATGAATTTGCATTTTCCTTTCATGCATTCACATTTTCCTTATGCGTCTCTTTTTGTTTGTGAATTCTTATCTTTGACAGACATGATTTTATGAGGTGATTAGGTGCAATACTCCTCTGATCGCTCTGAAGGACGACTTTGTTGGGAACTCTTACCGATTGTATCGATGGTGTAAGGTCAATCGGGAGTCGAAGGGATCTCTCTCTCTGGAGTCAGTGCGTCAGGTCTTGAATGACCTGACCAGTGGTAGGGTAAGACTCTTTCCATTTCAGTCTTGATATTTGCACCTTCTGATCTTATTTTGATTTATGCCTTATTGGAGATTTTTAGGTGACCTTTTATCCCTGGGGGACAGCCATTTAGGATATAGGGACGACCTGGGTGAACGCGTAGATGAGGCGTTTGTTGTCGCATGAGTTCGGCCATTCTTGGTCTCTCGTGGAGAGGGTGGTTCGCTAGATTGCTGAGGAGGGGGTGGTGGTGACACCTGCACAGCCTCCTACGTCTATGAGGGGGGAGCGACTGCTATCGGAGGATGCGAGGATCGTGACGATGACTAGCGAGTCGTATTTGTTGTACACTGATACGGCTGCGCCGTATGACTATATAGACTTTGTGATGAGCTGGTTGATGGCGATCAATATATATGATGCCCTACCCTTCCCTCCTGCGGGTTCGAGTCGGGCGGTGGGATCTTCCCACAGTGGCTGTGGTCCGACGACATCTGCGTCGGCTGCAACTTCAGAGGTTCCTTTCGTGCGATTGCATACCCCTTCGTACAACATTCGGTGGGCTGATGGAGGGATAGTTCCTATGTTGCATCATCCTCATGCGATGGATCCGGAGGAGTTGGTTTTGACAGTGGAGGTCCTCCGACCTGCAGTATACCTGTATGTTCTTTCCTTCCTTTCTGTTTTGGTCATCTCTGCTTTGATACTGATTTTGCCTTTTTCTTGCAGCAAGTCCGAGTGTCTACCACTTGGCTAAGAGACATCAGAGACTGGATATCTTCGACGACTGCCCATATTCGGGATGCGGTTCCTGTTCCTTCTTGCTTGGTGCCATCTGCTTCATCCGGAGAGGACTCTGGCTCGGGTAGTGGCGGGGCATCGTCTCGTCGTAGGGGGAAAAAATCACGTCGCAGGGGTGGAAGCTCTTAGAGAGAAAGGAGGGTGAGAGAGAGAGAGAGAGAGTGTGGGTTCGGGCTGAGTCTCGCTGTTTTTTCTTTTTCTTTTTATTTCCTGCAAATTGATGTAACACAGAAACAAATAGATGCAATGCAATGGAGTTTTTTTTTATTATCTTTGATTAATGAATGAATGCATGCACATGCGCTTTTTACTTTGCTGCTGAGACCATAAAAAGGAGTATTTTTGGAATTTTTGAAGGAAAGGTTTTAATTAAAAGGGGAAATTATATAAGGAGGAAAAGGGATTTTGAAATTCTGTTGAGAATATTAATTTATTTTTATTGTGTTTTCTGATTTGACAAAAGGTGAAAAAAGGGAATTTCTAAAAATGGGGGGTTGCCGATCGGCAAGCACCCTGCCCTGCCTATCAATAGTTCAGTCCAGTCCCATCAATTCAAAGATTTGGTTGGTACCCTCTTCAACCTTTTGTATTTTATGGGGTAGGATTCCCTTCGATTTCTGTAGGAATTATGTCTCTTGTGAGGGTTCTCAAGTATAAAAAGGGGTAAGGGTGGAGTATTTTCATCACACCCTCGCATTCTTACTTACTTGCCCACTATCTCTTAGCCTTGCAAGATAGCTCTCCCCGGTAGCATTGAGTTTCCTAACTACCTCGGAGCCTTGGAAGCAATGTGCTCTTATAATGTCGACTACGATGCTTTCAACATGCGTCGAGTCTCCTTGTGGTGCAATCGGCCTATTGAGTGGAACATGCTGATGGCGGCGGTACAATTCTAGTACCCTGAAGACCATGTATTCCTCTTTGGGTTGGATAAAGTTTGTACTACCTACGAGGAATTTTCTTCCATGCTGGGTATAAATCCCAGTGTTGCTGCGGCTTTGCCCGAATTTTCCTGTTCTCCCAGGGATTTGTTGGCCGGGCTTCTTCATATTTCATCTTCGAAGACCAGATCATTGGTTGCTGGAGGAATGATCTCCCTCTCGGCGGTGCTGCAGTCCGTACATTTATAGGAAGTAGATGATGCTGGCTATGCTGGAGTCGTTGCTCCGGGACTGGTTTTAAAATTATTGCTGGTAACTGGGGAACTGTTGGTGGACCCACAACTTATAGTCATTACTTCGTGGATGTCATACCATCACAATCCTGCGGTGGTGATACTGGCAGAGACCCTGACTGGCCTGGATGCCTGGAGAAATGGTCGTTCTAACTTCCTGAGGGGTAGCTCCGTGATGATGTTCATGTGGTTGTATGAAAGATTTCACTTGGTGGTACCTCCAGAATATCCTTTGTCGGTTCTACCCAACTTCTTTCCGCGTTGGCCTGGATATTGTGAACTGGGAGAATTAGTTTGTGGAGCATGGGACTCAAAATTTGTGTTGGTCAGTGCCTTGGTCGGGGCATTTGCAGCCTGTTCTGGAGCTAGGAGAGTACTCATATGTGCGGCTGGTTGGTCTCAGACATACCTCTTTTTATTTCCCTTGGCGACTTCTGTGTCAATTTGGTTGGGCACAGGTCGTGCCACCTCGGGCCTTAAACTTCTTTCCGGTAGATGTTTTGATTGAGCTCCTGCGGCTGTTGCTTGGATCTCTGTGGGAGAATCAGCGTTCGTCGACCCGTCCTTCTCAGTCTGTAGGGAGAGTTTGGCATGTCCCTGGGGATTATAAGAAGTGGTTATGGAGGAGAGTAGTCAGCAAGATGTTGGCAGTGGAGAATGGACAAAGGTGGTTTGTTTTATTTAACACCATGGAGGGGGGTGTTGTGGATTTTTCGAAGTTGGTTCGGGCTTATCGGTCCATGGAATGTTTACGGCACTCTGTTCAGGCAAGGAAAATTTGAGGACCCCAGGATGTAGATGATGAGGGTGCAGGCTCCTCTGGTAGCTGTGGTAGGACTCTTGGAGAGTTTATTTGTGTAATAGGGAATAGATGTGGGGATTTTATTTGGCTTTTTATGGCAGAAGGGGGAAGGGAGTTATCCGTTGCTTTTCTTATGTAATCTGTGCTGTAATTTCTTATTAATGAAATAAGCAAGTTTCTGATCATCAAGTTGTGCCTTTGATGAATTTTATAATTTTTAATTATCTATACCGATCGCTAAGGCATACATAATCCTTTTATTAAAGTATTTGTTAGAATGAAATGTCGTTCTCAGAGATAAGAAAAGAATAGTATTTTATGAAAAAGAAAGGGGTCGTGCTCATGTAAGGTGTATGAGCTGCCTACGTACCTCTGGGGTTTTTGAAAAGTTTTGATTATTCTTGCGAAATGTTTTTTTACAGAGGATCAGGCCCACGTATTTCTTGGTAGAGGGAAATGAAAAGTTTTTTTTAGAATAGAAGGGGGATGAGAAGAGTCGTAGCGCGCTGAGATTTCGGACTAGGGGTAGAATTTATTGAGACGGTCCAGGTTGATTGGACGAGTCATATCCTCCCCATCTAGGTCAGTGAGCATGGCGGCACCGCTGGATAAGATTTTCTTCACAATGTAGGGGCCGCATTCCCAGCTGTGAATCTTCTGCATTATTTTCTCAATCTCTGCCCCTGCGATACAGTGTAGATGAGTTCCATCGAAGTTCCTCTTGAGTAGAGCTTTATGACAGATGATGTACTGGGCGGCCAGTCTTCGGAGGGTTGTTCGGTCTTTCTTGTTGGAACCCTCGGGATACCTAACATGTTTGAGGAGGCACCAGATATCATAGTACCAGCAATCGACTAGTTCAGGGTCTTCGGTAGAGGCGATCTCAATATGATAGCAGTGGGTCGGTTTGTCTTGATTTTGAACTAATAAGGGGGGCATTGTTATTCCTTCGGGCATGTCGACCATGGACGCCAAGGTAGCGAGAGCATCGGCTAGGTTATTCTTTGCTCAAGGTAGGTAATGGAAGGTGATATCTCAGAATCGGGAGGCTAACTCTTCTAAGTTGGCATGGAAGGGTTGGAGCTTTTCTTCCTTGACTTTCTACTTTCTGAGCACTTGACCGATGATGAGGGAAGAATCCCCGTAGACATTAAGGTATTGAATACTTTTCTTGAGAGAAAATTTGAGGCCTACTGTGCATGCCTGATATTCCGTCATGTTGTTGGTGCAAGGGAAATCCAATTTAATGGCGATGGGAGTGTGGGAGTCATCAGGGGCGATCAGAAGTATCCTAATGCCATATCCCTTTTTATTGGTAGCGCCGTCAAAGAACATTTGCCATCGAAGGTTATCTTGAGCGATGCGGAGGATATTTTTATCTGGGAATTCGAAGATCCAAACATCTGCTTCTTCTACGGGGTAATCAGCGAGGTAGTCCGAGATGGATCTTCCTTTAATGGCTTTCTGCGCGACGTACATGATATCGAACTCGATTAGGAGCGTCAACCATCGGGCCATTTGACTGGATAAGGCAGGTTTCTCAAGCAGGTATTTGATGGGATCCATTCGGGATACAAGTTTGATGGGAAAGACGAGCATGTAGTGTTGTAACTTTTGGGTGACCTAAATAAGTGCGGCACACGCCTTTTCCAAAGCAGTGTAGTTGACCTCGTACCCGGCCAATTTACGACTGGCGTAATATATGGCTCTTTCTTTGTGGGAGTCTTCAAGGTATTGGTCTAGCGAATCCCCAGCTATGGTGTCGGTTATGGTTAGGTATATGAGCAAAGGGAGACCAGGTTGTGGTGCCTTGAGCACTGGAGGTTGGGTATGATATTGTTTGATTTGGTTAAAAGCTTCTTGGCAGACCTCGTTTTAAACCTTGGTTGAATCCTTTTGGAGGAGCTTGAAGATCGATTCACATATGGAGGTTAGTTGACTGATGAACCGGTTGATATATTACAATTTCCCAAGAAAACCTAGGACTTCTTTCTCTGTTCGGGGCGGTGGCATCTCAAGTATGGCCTTCAGCTTTGCAAGATCTGCTTCTATACCCTTCTCACTTACGATGAATCCCAAGAGTTTTCCCTTTGTAATGCTGAAGACACATTTTTGTGGATTGAGTCTCATCTGATACCATCGTAGTCGTTCGAAGAACTTCCGGAGAGCGGGAACATGACCTTCTCTAGTTTTGGACTTGATAATCATACCATATACATAAACCTCGACTTCTTTGTGAATCAGATCATGTAGGATGGTAGTGGCAGCCCTTTAATAGGTAGCCCCAGCATTCTTGAGACCAAATGGCATGACGGTGCAGCAAAAGGTTCCCCATGGGGTGATGAATGCGGTTTTTTCTTGGTTATCTGGGTGCATCTTGATTTGGTTGTATCCGACAAACCCGTCGACGTATGACTTTAGAGCATGACTGGTTGTGTTGTCCACGATCATGTCGATATTGGCTAGCGGATAATCATATTTTGGAGAAGCTTTGTTTAAATCTCAGTAGTCCACACACATTCGAACCTTCCCTCCTGATTTCGGCACAGGTACTATGTTGGCTAGCCATGTGGGATATTCGATCACACCAATGAATCCCACATTCAACTGTTTAACCACCTCTTCTTTGACCTTGAGCGACCATTCGGTGCGGAGCTTTCTCAATTTTTATTTAATCGGCTTGTAATCTGGGAGAGTGGGGATCTCATGTTGAGTTATTTCAGGATCAATTCCGGGCATATTATCAAAGGACCATGCGAAGACATCCACGAATTCCTTTAGTAATTCTTCGAGTTGTGCGCGCTCATGCTTGTCAAGGGTGGCCCCTATCCTAATCTCGCACAGGTGGCTACTAGGACCGAGAATAATAACAACAGTCTTTTCTTCATTAACTTGAATGCGGTTATGTTGTTTATTATTAACCTTATTTAGATCAGTTAAGAATTGTTCATTTGTAAAATCATCATCATCAAAAGTTCGATTAGAATCCAAACAGTTAATTTAAGGCACAACAAGATACTCAAAATCTTCGTTTATTTCATTGATAGTAAAAATAACATTGAGAACCTTATCAAAAGAGGTCTCGATTACATTTGAATCACATTGACATTGCCATGAGGGTTATATTCTGGACAAACCCTTTCTTTGAAACCGTCCCCCGCGGGGAGTAGGAGTGGATCAACTCGGAATCCTAATAGGAGCATATCATTTGACCCGTGCTGTATCTCAAGAATTGGACTGCTTGTGCTTGCACCCTCAATATTTTGGTCGTTGTCCAAAATGGTGATGACTCGCCCGTCGATGAAGAACTTCAATTTCTGATGGAGTGAGGAAGACACACCCTTGATACTGTGTAGCCAGGGTCGTCCGAGCAATAGGTTGAAATAAGCTGGGATGTCTATGACTTGGAATTCAACGACAGGGTTTATAGGGCCAACCCCTATTACAAGTTTTATGGATCCCATCACCTACCGGCGGGTATAATCGTAGGCACGTACAACAGCGGAGGTTGGAGCGAGGTCGATTTCTTTCAGGCCCAAACACTTGAAGGTTCTCAGTGGGCAGACAATCTAGGCCGATCCGTTATCGACAAGAGAGAGTGGCACGACCTTCCCCATAACTTTGACGAAGATGTTGAGTGCATGATTGTGATTTGTCCCAGCTCTGGCGATTTCTTCTTTAGAAAATGATAGCATTCGGGTAGAGGTCAAGGATCTGACTAGATTTATCGCTTCTTCTGGTGTGGTAGAAGGAGGAATTGTGGGTCCAGTGAGTAGCTTGATTAAAGCATTTTTGTGCAGCTGGGAAGACATGAAAAGCCCCCATAGAGTGATGTTAGCTTGACTTTTCTTCAGTTGATCGAGTATCTTGCTCTCCTCGATGGTCATCTCTGGCATAGGAAGGTTTTCAACGCCCTTCCCTTTGTCATTTGCTGGTAATGAGCTTGGAACCTTATAATGTCTCACTGATCTGGTCATGTGATTTATTGAAGAAGGGAAGAACATAAATCCCGTTTCCTCGTCAATTTGAGGTTGCTCTGTCACCTTGTTTATTACTCCAAGGAGTTATTCAAATGATATCATTGCACATATGTCGACTACTGGGCCAGTTCTTCCTTAAGCTTATTCTTCACTCGAATCTTCGAATTCTTCCCCCTATCCGGTGGCAATAATTCTGACTTTCCATGTAAAGTCAATGCATTCCACAATCTCAACGGCTTCTTCATACATGTCTTCCTATTCTGTGGGGATATGTATGGTTGAAGGGACCAAGCGCCCTTGTAGCTTCAAAACGTCAAGTAACCCGATGATACTACAAATGCTGTTGGTTTGCCCGAATAATTCTGCCATAATCTGGACAACATCATCTAGGCTGACTTCATCAGTTGGTACCACCCACTTGTCCGAATCTCGGGCCCATTTTCGTGCTTCCAAGAATAGTGTACTGAACCTCTGGCAATTGGTGACCATTTGTGAGGGCAATTTCAGCCCCAACTCTAGGAGTTGGTTTAACACCTCTGACAATTCCATATTTAAATTTTTAGAATGGGTACGGACAACGATGCATGCTCTGGTAAGGAGTGACAGTGCGTGATCAGCGAGGCTAGTAGGGTATAGGAGGAAATATGGGCAAATTTGAAGAGGTTTAGGAGAGTATATGGGTGTGATTTGAGTTGAGGGATTGAAATCTGGGTTTTCTTCTAAGATGATGGCATTGGTATGATTTGGGAGTGGATTGTGAGTAGTGTTTGGCTTAAGATTGGCTGATGGGGCGATGGTACCCCGGTCAATGAGATCTTGGATTATATTTCGGAGGTGAAAGCATTGGTCGGTGGTATGGCCAGAAGTTTGGTGAAAGGCGCAATGAGCATCGGCCTTGAAGTTTCTTGGGAGTGGATTTGGAAACGGATGGGGATTCAAGGGTTTGATGAGGTTTCAACTTAACAGGGCTTGGTAAACTTTGGAGAGGGGAGCATGGAGCTCAGTGTATTCCCTTCAGATGGGGGCATGGCAGCTTTCTGGTGCCCATGATGTGGTTGGTTGAGAGATGTTGTTGATGGTTGAGACTGTAGCATTAGTAGGCTTGTCATACTTTCTAGGAGTGAACTGTCCGGACACCTTCTTCGATTCAACCTCTATTTTAACAAGGCTTTCCTCGATTTCTACTCCTGCTTCTCTGAGAGCTTGAAAGTGGGGATAGTATTATCCTCCCATCGTCACTCGGACATGGGGCAATAAGTTCTTCTTCACTATGTTGACCTGTTCCTCCTCAGATAGCCAATTGGTTATGGTAGCTGCCTACTCCCTCCACCCCCTCCACCAGGTTATAAAGTTACTGACTGATTCCCCAGGGTTCTGTTTGAGCAGCTCTAAATCACGACGGGTGACCTCAAGCTCTTCGTTGTATTTGTACTGCGACATGAATTCTCGGGCTACATCCTCCCAGCTACGGATTCTGGATTCCTTGAGAGACAAAAACCATTGGAGGGCACTATCCTTCAAAGTTTACTGAGACAAGTAGGCCATAACTTCTTCAGAAGCCCCTAGTAGAGTCATGGAACGATGATAACTGTGAATATGAACAATCGGGGGGCCACTCCCTCCGAACTTCTTGATATTTGGCATCTTGAACTTCTCGGGTAACCTCGCTTTAGGATAAGGAGACATGTGGGTGTAGTCCATGTAATTTCTAGAGATTCTGACTTGGTCGAACTTCTTGGTGAGAATCTTGAGATCCTCTTTGACTTTATTCAACTCTTAATCTTTTGGATCAACAACCATGGGCAGGTTAGCCACAGGCTGGCAATGTTTGTCATCGGAAGCTGGCCAGGCGGCGGCCCATTGATAGGAGGGGCACGTGGAGCATGCTGATTGTGACACCCCGCCTAATAAAATACCGGGTGATCAGTCCTATACCAAATTAAAACAGGAATCCAAGTTGGATCATCCTTAGCATCACTGTCGAAAACTTTTTAAAACTTACTAACCACCTAGTATTCCGAAAACTGGTGCCAATTTTAACTTTTTGATTAAGCAAAACAATACATGCGGAATTAGAATGTAAACCATTAACACAGCTGAATGAAAATAAACTGAATCTTAACTACACAACTTGCCGAATAAATCACCGGCCACCAAAAAAATAATCCAATACAAATATTCAACACCTGAATAAATACACCTAAAAACTGTACCGAGAAGTCTGGGCGACAAGCCCTAATTAAAACTGAAACTGATACACGATTCCTACTCTAGGAATGAATGAATGATGCGTCTAATCCAAACTCCTGCTAGCATCCACATATGCCGCAACTCCGTGTCTCTGGAATAGAATATCAATCCTGGCATCCCTGTGGCTGGACACCTAAAAGGTTTTGAAAATAGTTTTATAGCAAGGGTTAGAACCCAAAACATTTTTGAAAATATTTAGCAAGTGAATTAACTGCAGTAATTTAAAATGCATGAATGCGCTTCATATTTAAGTTAGTGTCTCACTCCCTTGTGGACATTCTCACCCCTCCACTATTATGCACACCTACTGGTTACCTTAACCCCACCTAGTTGTGCTACCCCATCCAACTAGTCCTGGTATAACCTTCCCTTGTCATACTACTCTAACCCGAGTATAATGCTTTTCTGAATTATAAATTATTTCACAATTAACTTAATTAATTCCTCTTAAATAGTAGCATATAACCGTGTCACAAGTTATATAAAGTAAATACATCACACACTGTATTATTCCCACAAATGATTAACTTAATTAATTTCTCATTAATTAACAACATATAACTGTAACCCGAGTTATATAAGGTAAATACATCACACACTGTATTATCACCTACATATAATATTTACTACCATATTATACGTACCTTTACTAACATCCACACATATATCATACGTGTATCCATCCTTCTGAGTATACCCTCACCGGATGATTCCCTCTAAAATGCTATCTCACTAGGTGTGCTCACAAAACTTAGTTTCCCAAAGTTGGAATCGCTCACCAACCTGGCCCAAAAATATAAACGTAGTGGAGGCGGTCATATTCCTTCCCTGAAAGTGAGATAAATCCCTCACTCATATATACCGGACGCTATGACTTGGGGATATACTCGCCCTACTCCTCAAGCTAGGGGATTCACCCACATCGCGCAACCTCCCTTGATAGCATTAGAGTATTTAAATTGAATAAATATCTAGTCACTGATATTTAATATCACACACAGTATAAACACGTATATATATACTATCACTGTACCGTATATATATAATATAAACCCCAGCTTTACCGTGTACTCAAAATCTCGTACACTGCCTGTAATTTAGTATCACACACAATATATAAACGTATATATATATACTATCACTACACCGTATATATATATATATTATAAACCCTGGCTTTATCGTGTACTAAATATCCCGTACACTGCCTGAAATTTTCTGAGTCTGTGGCCCGACTCAACGTAATTAATTTTCTCACTTAATAATTTATCGTTTTTCCGAGTCTATGGTCCGACTCTAATATATTCAACTCATACCCCAATTTATATAATATTTTCCCCGAGTCTATGGTCTGACTCTAATTAACTTAATTAACACACATTTTAATTTAATACCTCCCCGAGTCTATCGTCCGACTCTAATTAAATTAATTATTACATCCATTAATTTAATACCTCCCCGAGTCTATCGTCCGACTCTAATTAAATTAATTATTACACCCATTAATTTAATACTTACCCGAGTCTACAATCCGACTCTTATTTAATTAATTTACACATTAATTAATCAACATAAATCTGAGTCTGCAATCCGACTCTAATTAAATTAATTATCACATTTATTAATTTAATCCTACCCCAGTCTACAATCTGACTCTAATTAAATTAATTATCACATTTATTAATTTAATAACTTGGTGTCACCCAACCCTTATCCCCGAACTCTCTCACTTGGCCCGTACGTCAACATTTCCCGAGTTTATGTTCCGACTCCAAACTAATTACTTTTTCTCAATAATTAATTTAACACTTAAATGTCACTTAACCAACATACCCGGACTCTCTCACTTGGTCCAATTTACATCTCATAATATCATACCCACATTTTCGCCTACAATGTGTCACACCTTTATTTCTATAATTTTCCCAATTATATTTACCTATAATTATTAACATACCCGGACTCAATTCACTTGGCCCGAAATTAAACATTTTTCGAGTCTATATCTCGACTCTGAATTAATTAGTTTATCTCCAAACTTAATTCCCTACCTTGGCGTCGCTTAACCAATATACCCGGACTCACTCACTTAATCCGTATTTCACCATTTTGGAATAAAACCTCTCAATTTCATCCATTAAGTGCCCCACATAAATTCATCTTAGTCCCAATTAATTTCTCCCATAATTGCTAGGAATATTTGTTTCATAATTATTTATCACTAATTAATGTATGGGAATTAAATTTCTAATTAATTCCCCCTTTATATACAAACTGGGCAAACTGCCCAAAATTCCGAATCATCGATCGATCGAACCCCCTGGGTCGATCGATCGATCGTCCCTGACTTCGTCTTCTTCAAGAGGCAGTTCCACCATTAACGAAAACCTCCAACTTTCATTCTTTCCCCTGGACTAACCCAAGCCCAATCAAACCTATATCTATATAGGAATAGGATCAAGCACCTTATGGAACATCAAACTGGAATTAAATCTCACGATTTTTTACTTTTTCCCGATTTGGGTATTATCCGGGTTTCAAATCCCCAACTCCAATTTCACTCATTTTATCAGTAATTATCCATGTACTCTTACTGGTTTTAACATATGATTCAGTTCTCTACATTCTAGAATCATGAACACAATAAATCTTACCCTTAATCCCATTAAGGTATATTAAATTCCAAAAATCCAATTTAAATTTTTGGTCACACACCTAAAACGAATTTTCATATACACATCACTATAATATGAATTGATTATCATACTTTAAGAATCAAAACAGTTAACCACTTGCCTGAAAGTGTTCGTAGTGTCTGATCCGTTGGCGTAGTCCCTCAATTTGTCTCCGAAATCCCCAAATTGGCTTTTGCTAAGCTTTCCCCCAATCTTCCTCTCAAGCCCTAGGCTTAGAATTATGTTGGCTGCCATTCCTTAATCTCCCAATTAGGTTAAAAACCCTTAATCATGTTTTTCACCTAATGGGCTTAATTAAAGTAGCCCAACTCACCCCGTGTGGGCCCGGCTATGCCCAAAAATATTTCGAGACCCAATTACTACCCACGGGTACTCTTTTCTGACTATCTCGACCCATACGGACTCAATCGCGCACTCAGAATTGACATCCGAATTAATTTATAAAAATCCTTATCTCACACCCAATTTAGTCTATACCGACTCCCGACTGAGATAAGTGTATACCTCGTCATTAATACTCGAAATGACGTAATTAAATTATTACTATTCACTTAGTAAATAAATTTCCCCAAACATTAGCCATTCACTCCCCGATTAATATTTAAATATATATATTGCCATAATTAATTCAATTAAAATTACAACACACAAGTAATTTAAAATTCTCGAATTATTTAAATATTAAATGTACAAAAATACGGGGTGTTACATAGATATTCTTCGGTAACCCAGATAGGCTCGGGCGGAACCATAGCACGAGGGAATAGGGCCTCGGGCTCTTGAGGAATAGGAACCTGGTTTCGTTGCATCTCTCGGACCTCAGTTTAGAGGTTGTCAATCTTGCACACGAGCTAAGCTAGGACTGCCATCAGATTCAGCTGTATGACTGGTACTTGATCTATATTCTCCATGGAAGTGGATGGATTCCAGACTCGGAAGAAGTAGTAGAGGAACGGACGAAATTTCAGGGGTATTTGACTGAAAACCGAAGCCAATAGGGAGCCAAGCCAAGGGCTTGCTATCGACCTGAGAAGGTGTAGAATGGGATTTATTTTTGAGAAAACGAGAAGAAACTATTTTTGGATTTTTTGATAAAGAAGGGAGAAATGTTTTTGGAGACGGAACTCAGCATGATTATTATGATTATTATGTTCTCACTTGTATTTAATTCTCCTAAATGCAATACCGGACGGGACCCGAGCCTGGAAAAGTGGGGTTTTTAATATATGCAAAGCTATGGCTGGACTTGTAACCAGGCTCATGGATAGGGTCCCATTTTTAAAAATGCGCAAAAATTTAGGCGGTAGGCCTACCCGGAATTTTGGAAGAGTTTCGGATTGAAACCGGCAATCTAAAGTGCGTATCCTAGGTTTGACACCTATATGCGGGTATGCAGTTGGTTGGGTGAATCGGAATGGGTTCCCCCCTTTGAAGTGACTTCCACGATATACGTCTTGCTCTTACGGGCAATCGGTCCGTGTGGACAAACCATTTGATATAACTGAGTGTACGTGAATTGCCTCATTATATACCTCGTGGGGACGGTACACGTGAGAGCCAATTCGATATATTCGGCGTATGTGAACGAATTCCCTGCGATATGCCTCCCGTCATGACTTCGGTCAAGCGGTACGATAAGGGGGAACCGTTCGATATACGTCGAAGGTACTTGGCCAATGAAAGGTGAGAGTCATATAGCTTAGGCTAACTGCGCCCTGCCGAACCAGCGCCCATCACGAAGCGACCCTTCAGTTACTGGGTAAAATTTGGTCAATAACAATGCTCTTTGGTGATGTCGTGTGAATCATGCATGATTCTTTTATTAGTATCTTATGATGAGAATGCCTTTCTTGATTGTACCAAATAGGGAGCAAAGTACAAGTACCAAAGGTACACCAAGTATGGATGGGTGATGCGTGCAACATGTGGATATATGTGATCCTAGGTGCACGTGGTGTGAAGTGTATATGGAAAAATTTCTACAAGTGTGTGAACAGAAGCATAAGCATAGGATACACATGGAAAAAGGGGAACATGCAGATATAGGGGGAAGTATAAAAAAATATAACATCCATGTGAATAGAGTCAATCCCTCAAAATATATAAATTCCCCAGTAGAGTCGCCACTATGGCCATCTCTGATCCTCCCCTGCGGGCGCGTACAGGGAGGAACTCGGGTCCCGCGCGTCCCTCTCGGGAGCGCTTCGACTGGCGTCGTTTGAGATGAGGTGTAAAAATGTAAAGAGATTTAGAATCGCCAGTCTATTTTACTCAAAACAGATAAAAGAAAAAAGGGGAAGCCATCCCGAAGGATGGCATCCAAAGAAATACTGGTGCATGCGAAACCAAAATGATTCGAGAAGGGTTTAGAGGCTAAGTTACGAAATGGGAAGGTGTTAGGCACCCATTCCGCCCTTTCGGTCTCTCATGGATATTTTTTATTTTCCTTTATTTTCCCCATGATATGTGTGCATGTGTATATATATAGTGGAGATAGGAATCCTCGACTTGTACCATGGAAGAGATAAAGCGAGTCATCCGTAGGAAGGTGTAAAAATAATATTAAAAAATAAGATTTACGCGATTACCCTTACGTTGATCGTTATAATGGAACGATAACGCATGTGGAGTAATACGTCACTAAGAATAAGTATATAGAATATAAGAAAATTGGATTTAGAGAAGATAGAAAATAAGAGAGAAAGTGAGAATAGGACTCGAGTCTCGGGTTTTACCCCGAGATGCCTACGTAGCCTATAGAGGCATCAAAGTCCACGTAGTTCGCATACAAAATGAGGGGTGGGGTTTATCCCATAAATCCAAATGGGGGGATATCTTATTTGTGAGTGTGTGTGTAGAAAAAGTGTTTTAGTTGTGAGAAAAGTATGAGACTCCCTATTTGGAATATATCAGTAAACCCTCTTTTTCTTATTTTTTGGGTTTTATTTATATGAAAATAAGAGTTGTACAATAATACTAAATAAAAAGTATATTAGAATGTGTGAGATGAGATAATAAAAGGTGCTAAGTAATAAAACAAGTTATTGCGAATTTACGAGAATTTGGAGAAGAAGTTGAGAAAGTTGGACCTTCTTGAAGATCTTGAGCTTGATCTTGAATGTTGGACAGCATCCCTTGCACTTGGATGATGGTGGAGAGTGGATAATTCACCAAGTTTGATGAAAAGGATGATGAAAAGTGGAAGTTAGAAAGGGATTTGGATGTTGAAATCGTGTTGTCTTCGAGAGAGGTTTTGGGGTTTCGCTGAGAGTGATTTTTATCAGATCTGGGCTCCCTTTGCAAATGAGGTGAAGGCCTTATTTTATAGGCCCAGGTAACTGATGATCGGCATAGACCTGGTCCTGCCTATCGGCAGGTGCCGATAGGCAGGGTCTGGAACCTGCCATTTGGCAGTGTGTTTCAGGCCTTTTTAGAAAATCGGTCGCCGAGGGTAAACCGTTGGTCAGAATCGTGCACGGGGCAGACCATTGGAAAGGTAATTCAGAGACCTTTGAAAGTCCTTGGATCGCTCCCCGGTTCGGGAGTTGAATTTGGGTCAAATATGGCTCGGAAGCGTTTGTCGGTCCATTGGACGGGGAATCGTTCGGACGCAAACGGATCGTTCGTCTGCATGGTAAGTCTGAATTGCGCACGGGGCGGACTGTTGGAAAGGTTAGGAGATGTACTTCAACATTCCAAAGAGTTTGACCCGGTTTGGGGAGTTGAATTTGGTCAACCAGGCCCTGGAAGCATTCAGTGACCTCTTGGAGTCAAACGGCTCGTTCTTCCGCATGGTAATTCGAAATTGAGCATGGAGCAGACCATTGGAAAGGGGTTTCAGTGCCCTTCAAAGATTCATTCAGCCTCGGTCGAGCTGAAGAGTTGACTTAGGTAAAACAGAGCCCGGGAGCCCCCGGTGGCCTCCGGATAAAGTTTCGGACGCAAACGGATCGTTCGTCCGCATGGTAAGTCGGAATCGCGTACGGGACGGACCGTTGGAAAGGGATTTAAGTGCCCTTTGAAGATTCATTCAGCCTCGATCGAGCTGGAGAGCTTGACCTTTTGGTCAAACGGAGCCTGGGAGTGCCCAATGGATTCTAGGTCAGTACTCGGGTTATGACTTGGGTTTTTAGTGATGAAGGGAGGTACTAGGGACCTAAGGAGAGTTAGGGGTAACAGAATGGGGTGTCTACACCGGTTTGTGAATTTTTGAATTGTAGTAGGAGGTTGGGGATAGGAATATGGTCCAGGTTGGTTCGTAGGTCTATAAATCGGGTTGATTCCAGATTCAATTGGGTTCAGCAAAACAGTTGATCGGTTATGGGGTCGCCACCAATTTGGGTATAGAATATCGCCGACGTGGTCTATGGCAGCTAATTCTAGTTTGTTTAGGTAGCATTCGGGAATAAGCTCACTGGTCTAGGCCAAAGTGGCTTAGGTATGGGTTCGATTTTCAAGCCGGTTTGAGCAGGTGTGGATTCGAGGGATTTGGACTCGGGTAAGGACTGTTACGGGGATAAAGGCATGTGATTGAGGTTGTGGTTAGGTAGAAATGGGTCTTGGAGTTATAAGGTGTTTGTTAATGGAGGTAGGAGAGAGAAGAAATGTGATGTGAAAAATGGAGATAGGTGAGTGAATGTGAGATATGTTTGTGTGTGATAGGGTGTAGGATAATGGTGCTTGTTAGGTGTAATGTTAAGGTGTGGCTGGGTGTAGTTCAATTGGGTGTTTGTGTTTAACCTGTACCTAATAATTAAAATATCTGACTAAAAAATAAAACTAATAAAATTATAAATTAAAATCTATTAAAACTAAAAATTAAAATCCTAACCTATTAAAAATAAAATAAAATAAAACTAAAAATAAAATAAAAATCACATAAAATATAACTCGCACCTATTATATTTACATAAAAAAATATAAAAATAAATGAAGCACGATAACGAATCTAATATATACAACTATACGCAAAAATAAGTCATAAAAATATACATGACTCAAAATAAAATATAAAAAAATTATATACGACACAAATAAAAATCTAAAAAAATATAACCTAAACACACACGAGGCTAGGGACATGATTAGGGAGGTTTGGGATCAATTTCGGACTAGGTTCGGGTTGGGTTTAGCTCATTTTAACGCTCATTTGCCTTAAATTGAAGCGTTTGAAACCGCAAATGACATTTGACCTACAAAATAAACATATATGAACATAAGACCCATTTTACCAAGAATTATCAAGTAAAAATTGTCTATTGGGGGTTTTATTAAAAAACTTTTAGGTTCTTATAAAATATCATAAAAACTTTATAAATGTAAGTTTGAAACCCATAAGCACACGTCCAATTCTTACTTAGTGATTTCATTTATAGCTTCTACAACTCAATGATTGGTGCGTATTGAAATCGCATGTGACCTCAGACCCAATAAGTGATCCCTATAGCCTCACACATGTAAAAAAGGAGGAATGTCAAAGCGTAAGGAAATATTTTATGTGTTTTTAATCTCAACTGAGTATCCCGTGTCCAATATTAAAAAGTATTCTATTATTTATTATATCATAAATGATCTATTACAATCTAGAAGACCACATGGGATTTGGCCAAGAGAGTTTACGGTCCATGCGATCGTGGTCACTAATCCAAAGGACCTTAAGAAGTAGCTGATAGACTTATCTAAGGGTTCCTGAGTATCAATTAAGGGTTTAATAAGGTATACAATAATCAAGATAGCTGGAAATGATCTGAACTATGATTTATGCTCCAAATTGTGGGTTGATAGTATTTAGAACAATGAGTAAACACATACATTAGCTGATAGATCTTTGTTATCTTTGAGTGTGATGAGTTGAACTCGAATAGCCTGCCTTTAACCTTTAACCGTGCCCCTATTTATATGCAAACTATTAAAGAGAGAATGAGTGGATTGTTGCAACATGACTGCGGTGCCCTTAAGGTGTAACCTTATCAACAGGGGTTAGAGTGTTAGCCAAAGGTTTTACAAGTTATGTAAGGTAGTTTCCGGGAGAATTAAATGCGAATAGGAATTTTCAATACAAGTGGAGAAAAATGGTGGCGGTAGGTGGAATAGTGTTGTGCTTTTCACCTATTCGCCAAATGAGTTGCATAAGCTTAGTCAAAAGCCCAGGAGATTTAAACTTCCGTGGCATGATCTTGAGGTTGTAACATCCCGTATTTTAATTGGTAATTGAGTTATTTAATTAGAATATTAGCGAAAAAATAAAAGTTTGGATTTAATTATTTTTATTAAATAAATATGTTGGTTTAAATAATTGAAAAAGTATATTTTCAACCAGAATTAAAATCGGAGTTAAAATTGAGTTTTATTGAGTTTTTAATAAATTTTTCCTCATATAATAAAACTAGGGAATCTCGGCATTTCACCAAGGGCGAATCGATTCGGTCGAGGCGACAGGCACAATTTGGGTCGGTGGGTTAGATAGCGTTTTAGTTTGATTAAAACTCTTAATGACTATATAATTCTTTTAATTCATGGGGGGACTTCTCATAATCACTTATCCCGAGTTTTTCACCAGAAAGCTCTCCCAAAATATTTTCCTCTCCTCTACAAACATCAACCTCCAACTTAATCAAGGTTTTGGCATAGGATTTGAAGGCTTATTTGGGGTTTAATGAAGATTGTTCAATAACGACTCTCTTCATCGTAATTGCAGGCATAGATACTCTATTCTCTTGCTTATTATGCGTTTTAAGTGTTGCTTAAACTCCTAATGGCATGTTTTTCTTAAAATAAATTAGCAACTTAATTAGAAAAGTGAAAACTAAATTTGGTACTGTTTTGATGAAATTTTTTAATATGAAATAAGATTTGAAACCATTGGGTGCGTAGGAGAGAGTGTTGGGTTTTTATTATTATGGGTGTAGAATCGCATGTATAATTTTATGGGGATATTTAAATTATTTTTGGGAAATGTATAACTCATATAAATTGTATAAGTATTATGGAATTTTTTGTTGGATAAATAAGGAATTCATGTGTAATTAATTTAAAATAATTATTTGGGATTAATTGTGTATTATGACGGCGTTGTGATTTAATTATGATTGAATTAAATTGAACCTTTATGAGTAGATTAACATGTGATTTGATTATACATGTTTGTGTGACTTGTTGATATTATTATATTGCCATTACTATGACGGGGTTGTTGGGTAATAATGCTCTCCCTAAATTTTAGGATGCTTACTAGGTATGGGACTAGTGGGTAGGCCTTTGGATGTTTTACGCCTTCTAGGTATGGGACTAGTGATGGGTGATTCTTGCAATTTTATTATGACGGGGTGGGTTATTTTTTGGCATTTTATCATCATTGCGCTAGCATAGGCATGAGACTAGGATGAGATTTTAGTGGGTAATCTATTTTATACATAGGATAGAACGTATGTGTATTTTGGGGACCCTTAGGTATGGGACTAAGGGTGTTTTTGAGGATCTCAAATAATGAAAAATTGAGACTTAGTACCTAAGATAATAAAATGGGTATTAAAATGTATTGGCGGCGTAATAATTGTAGGACCGATAGTTAGAAATGGGTTGGTTGGCTATTGCGACGTGTGGGTGTGAGGCGTCTGAATAATTGCAGGGTGGACAGTTTAAATGGGTTGGTTGGCTACTAAGACGTGTCGTGCGTGGAACCTCGACATAATTACAGTATTGACAGTTTAAACGGATCGAATGGATATGCGAGGGGAATGTGTGCGGTGTATAACATCGAGAGTACCCCACCAGACAAGGGTTATTAAGATAAAGATTTATATTAATATTAATCGAGATATTTAAATTAAATAGTTGAAATTATGACTTGTAGATAGCTTAGTTCATGTTGTATCTTATGTTGGTCATTCATTTGCATCGTTATTAATTATCTCGTTTAATCTTAAAAAATTATATTATGATATTTATCATGTATAATGCTACTGTCTGGGTTTACGGACCCTATTTGAGGGGAGTAGTGTGCATTCATGCTCAGAGCTCTGACCTCGTGCGTTGACTAACCTTTTTCAGGTATTAGTGTGGAGTAGTTGCATAGGGGTTTGGAGATATATCTCGTAGGTATAGCTAGAGCATTTTTACTTTCACATGATAGTTTAGTTGAGTACTCCATTCCTTTGTATTTATATTGAGACTCAGTTTATAGATATGGTGGGCCATTCAGTTCGACAGTTGTATGCTTTTATTCAAATATACTTAGATGGATTTTATTTAGTTTTATATTATTAGAGATTGGATTATTTGGAGTTTAGCATGGTGATGGATTTTATATCGCTTTGATGAGTATTATTTTTGGGATTGATTTCTTATTGTCTTGTGGAATGAATTTTATATATCTTATATTTGTCACATGCTAAGGATGAAATTTTATTTACTCGCACCCGACTTGGTTTTGGTGGCGGCTGACGCTAGAATTAAACGGAGATGTGACAGTGTTTAGCAACGATATACCTCTCTGCTGAGGGTTAAGTACCCTTGGGAGGACATTTTTCTTTAGATTGAGATGTCCACTGTATGTCAGGCATGGCAAAACACCGGTGATATCATTTATGAGCTTGGTTTTGTGACACCCCGCCTAATTAAATACCGGGCGATCACTCCTTTATTAAATTAAATCAAGGTAAACAGTTGGTTCATTCTCAGCATCACTGTCGATAAAAATAAATTTTTCAATTTAATACCCTAAATAATTAAGCTAAGTGTCAAAACCATTTTCATACATAATTTTCCAAATTTTATTTTTAAGAAAAATATTTATTTATTTAAAAGCAACATTTCTACAATTAAGAATCACACCACATTAAACCTGGAACACAAACCAATTAATTTAAAACATACGTAAATCGAATGTCAACATGCGTAATATAAAGTCATACATCCAATCCGAATAAATCCCATAGTAACAAATCTGGAAATAACTGAAATACAAATGTCCTAATAACAAAGAAATAAAGGAAAGGGCTACACATGCCCAACTAAATGAAAGTACTAAGAGTGGATCCGAATGAACGAAGTCGTCTAATCAAGAGACCTGCAACTCCCACCTAAGCTGCAGCGCGTTCCTTCCAAGAGATCCTAATCAAGACGTCCCTGTGGGTGGGCACCTGTAATACATACATATATATATACAAGAGATAGAGAGAGAGAGAGAGAGAGAGAAACGAGTCAGAGCCCGAAAGTGTGTTTGATTTTAAAATACGTTTAGCAAGTATTTAAATTGGTACAGGCCAATGCAACAACATATTAGTGTGTCACTCTCTTGAGAAATACTCACCTCTCTCCTAATGTGCACACCTATCGCACTAACCTTCCCAACGATTTATCTTATCATAGAATACGCTATCCTTTCCCCAATGAATTATCTTATCTTAGGTATATCGCATGATTTAAAATTTAACGATACAATTGTTTAAAAAGAATATTTCAATTAATAACCAAAGTTCTCATTTTTAACTTTATTAGTCCATAAAGTTTTCCAGTGTCATATTACACTTTCCCAAAACTAGTAATTTGACAATTTGAGTCATCAGCCATATCCTACATATCAATTCACAGTAGGTAGTTCCAAATTTCAGAAATCCATATATATATATATATATATATATTAACTACTCAAATAATATATATATTATAACAGCACCCCAATTAAATTTTGGTGCAGGCATACTCTACTATACAAAACCCCATATCACTCATTTTAAGGGGAATACAATCGGAATCACTCTCGAATTGTATTAACATAAATACACAAACAATATTGAGGCGAAGAATAGATTCCAAGTCTCTAAGAGGATGGCACATGCCTGCGTCTCTTAGGACCGTCTGAACTATCACATCGATAGCCTGTACCAAGGATATCTATCTTCTAGGGTACAAGTCAATATCCCCCATAAAGGTACCATCGAGATAAGACTTGTCCCAGCTCGGTAACCTCAGGGATAGCAAGTAGCGTGGGCATGATTTTCACAAGTATATAATATATGTACACACAATCATATAAATATACCACTTTATCATATTAATATAGGTTCCTCTCGTCACCCATAATTATACTATTTATCCTTAATTTCACATTATTTAGAATTACGTATAAGGTTTCATCTCTAACCTTAACTCGAATGGTTTTCTCACTTAATACATGACATTCTTTGACTCTATCCTTCCAAGTATGAAAATTCAGTAGGTATACCTCTATTTACTATCGTAGCTATTCGCCGCATTCTCTCACTTGAAATACGTAGTTTCATCGTTCATTATATAATTATCCCAAAATCAAGATTCTCGTCTTATAATAAAGTTCCCAACACTTATTCAAATGTCCTACTGGTCTTTCCTATCTACCAAAACATTTCATTAAGGATGCCCCAGAATTATTTCACGATAAATTCAATTTAACTAAGTAAACAAGGGAAATAAGAGTCTGCCAGGAGGGGTCGATCGATCGAGGTCTGGGGCTCGATCGATCGAACCTTCGATCGATCGAAGCTCTGGGCTCGATCGATCGATCAAGCAGGTTTGGGAAAAATTCTGCAGAATGCAGTTACGGGTTTCATCACCAAAATTACACCAAATCCATATTTTCAAGTTCCAATCGTCCCAGAATTCTACCACTAACATTATAACAATATACCAGATGATTCTAATGTAAGGCATGTACATATTCATCATTTAAACAGGGATTTTCAACCTAAAATTATATCCAATTATCAAGAACCCTAGAATTTTCTTAAACAGTTTTCTAACAAATCTTTCTCCAGAATTTCTTTCTTATGATCATCAAAATTTCGTGGTTTATATCCTCTACATGGCAAGGGTTTCCAGAATCAACATATAAATCAATACTACGTGGATTCTCCTATCATAAATTGGGTTTTCTTCCATAGTTTTCATCACAAATCATTCCTAGACTAATATGAAGATTGCATCAACGAAAATAGCAAGTTAAACACTTGCCTGGGATTTTTGGTATTCTGATTCACGGCTGATTTTGGTATGGCTGCGTTCCTCGTCTCGCGATCTACGCGGTGGTGGCGGCGGCGGTGCAAACCGGTGACTTTTTGGCCTTGAATTGCCTTGGAGCTCTCTCCTCTCTTCTCCAATGGCCCTCTCTTCTCCACGGCTGATATAGGTTGCTGAAATTCGTGGGTTTAATTACCCAATTATGTAAAATGACTAAAATGCCCTCCCGAGGTACTAATTAGGCCTAAAAATACCCCGAGACCCAAACTACACCCCCGGGTACACTTTTCTGACTATCTCGACCCTACCAAACCCGTTGACGCACTCAAAATGACCATACGGGCAACTTATAAAATATTCACTTTTTATTTAACAAAATTAGTCCCGACGTGACACGAGCACGTTTCGACTTAAATTTCCGAAATCGTCATTTGATTTACTCATGAGATTCAATGTAACCAATATACTATATATTACTTTACTCATTAGTAATATTCAACAAATTTCCCATAATTACTAACTCTCGTCACGTTAATAATTATAACATAATTAATTTCCGAATTTTTATTAAATAAATCATTCACATTAAATTTAATAAATCCCCAAATAAATATAGCATAAAAATACGGGGTATTACAGGTTTATAGAGATATATTGGAATGAATAATTATCCTAGGTGGACTAGGAGGTGACTAAGGTTTTCCACTCTACTTTGGTCATTTTTTGAGAGCATCATAGGTCTTTGAGACTGGGTAGTTATTTATCAAAGTTCAGAGGTCTATGTTTGGATATTAGTCCTAACATGCGAGAACCGGGGGGGGGGGGGTAAGAGATCTTGAAATAACATGGGTAAGATATGGTATCATAAGTAGCCCCTTGTTGCTCTTTATAAGGATTACAAGGGACAACACTTATCTTTTATGCAAGTTGGGGGTAGCAGTATAACTAACCATCGAGATTCTTATCATAATTATATTTTCATTATGAAGGAGATTGCAAGTGGTTGGGAGCATTGATAGGACGTGCCTTAGGGCTAAACAGACTGAAGTGGTAGGCCTCGAGGGATATAAAAGAGTCCCTTGGGATAGTATGAATTGTTCGTCATTAAGTCTAGTTGTTCTTCTTTATAAAACTCTTTCAGCAATCATCTTCTTCCCCCTTTCTTACTTATAAAATTTCTTGCAACAAATATCTCCCCCTCTAAAGTCTTGGACCCAACACATCTTTCAGCAGTTAGGCCTCATGTTTCTCTTCTACCACATGCTGGGTAAGAGGATGAGGCCTCAGATTATCTTCCTACTTGGAACATTCCCTCTGATTCAATGGTAAGTGATTACTTAGGGGCCAATGACCCCAATTTTACTAGAGTATGCCACTCTGCATCTCAGATCACTAAGCAAGATGAAGCGACTTAAAAAGTGTCTAAAGTGCGTGCTTATATAGGCTCAAGTGCAAGCCTGTCACTCAAGTATTAACCCAGTAAGACGGGGTCGAATCCTCAGGGAAATAGGAC
Source organism: Sambucus nigra (assembly GCA_949130495.1). Taxonomy (NCBI): domain Eukaryota; kingdom Viridiplantae; phylum Streptophyta; class Magnoliopsida; order Dipsacales; family Adoxaceae; genus Sambucus; species Sambucus nigra. The sequence continues at coordinate 210,774,829 of OX422213.1, read as the reverse complement.
GTGGAACGTGATGACGATAGGTAAAATGGTTAGCCCTAAACTGACTCAGAAAAAAAAGATGATTGAAGTGGGATTATATCTACTGACTAAATGCAAGTCAATTAAACTAATTATGAAACTAAACATGTAAGAGTAAGCTAATTATGATTTACTAAGTATAAATGGGAAAAATAGGTTAGAATGAAATCCCCCGACCCTAGTACGTTTACCGGCTATAAAACTAGTTATGAATTAAATAATTGATTATATCCAGTCTTGATTAATATCAAGCATTACATATATGAGGGTACTAGCCCTCACGATACATAATCAAAAGTAAGAATAAAGCGGTGTCGTAGTAGCTACATGCTCGTCGCACTCTTAAGCATCCCGGTTACCTAGGGAAAACGAGATCAAAAGTCCTACAACGGTTGTGATCACCACACAACACGATTCGATCATTGACTTAATTCAGGGAATTAATTTTACACACATGCAAACCACATCGGGTTGGGTTCATGCATCCCAACCCTTAAAAGTCAAGCCTAGCATGGTGCAATTAATAAAAACTAGGGTTTTTATGGTGCATGCAATTGAACTCATGATTATATTACTTTTAAAGAAGAATAAAGATGCAATATCTACTGGGAATAAACTAATCATGCAAGAATTATTGAAATCAAACAGTAGAGAATAAAAAGAAATCAACTTAACTGCAAAAATTGTAATTGAGAATTAACAATTGTAATTTATGAGATTCTAGGGTTCTTCTCTACTTTCTCTCTCTAAAACTATGTAAAAAAAAACTCCCCCATATTTGGGAATCGTTTGGGATAAATAACCTACGAAATTACAAGAGTTTTAGCCATGCAAGACTCTAGCTGGAAACCTGGATAATTATAAAATTCAACCTCTGGATTGGTCCGGCCTGATATTTCGATTCGTTCTGGTGTATATCGGATCGGTTCATTTTCTTTTTATATCGAATCGATTCGTTTCACAAAGGTTAGACAGTAAGTTTCAAGAGCTGGACCAGTTCATTTTTTATGTAATCCGAATTGGTCTGCTTTACCAAACTTAGACAGTGGACTTCAAGGGGACCGGATCAGTTCGTTTATGATGTAATCCGGATCGATCCGGGTCCTTGGATCAATTTCTCTTCATTTTCTCATCAGTTTCTCATTATTATCTCTCATCTTTCAAGGCTCATAACTTTTGTTCCAGGACTCGAATTTGGATGTCGTTTCTTCTTACGTGCCTTTAAACTCAAAATTTTGGGTCCTCATCCGGATTCTAGCTACAAATTATTCTTTTTCCCTTTTGCCCTTTTGACTTTTCCTTTTTTTTTCTTCCAGTTTCTTTCTTTCTCCCATGCATTAAATACCTACAAAATTTATGGAAAATACACAAAACTCGAGGTATTTATTAAAAGATGTTAGTATCCAGTTATGAGATAAATCAACGCATTTTACATCTCCGAGGTGATAAAAGCCTCTAAATTAAAGAGATAAATAGGAAGAATTTATGCATAATCAAAACCCCCTAACTTAGAACTTTGATCGTCCCGAACAATGTAAAAGAATCAAAAGTATGGTCAAACTCTAACTAGGGATAGAATACCTCTTTCGCGAGAAAACGATTGCATTTAGCATATGCAATAAACATTTAAGCCCCTAGGTTACCCTAGTAGGACGAGTTGTGTCTCGTGAGGGTTTGCAGTGAATGTACCCACAAAATTTATTTTCTACTCAAGAAAATTCAAAATATCTAAAAATTGGACAATTTAAACTCCCCAGAAAAATAGTCACCTTAAAATCATATTCATACGTCTCAAATCATAGTGTGTGTGTGTGAAGCTAAAAATCAAACCGCAAAATTCCACTGATTGATCATTACGTTACTTTCTGAAAATTCGTTTTGATTTCAAAATCTCACGGATACACTCACAAACGAATAACTCATAATGTGGCAATTTTTTCTCGGTCTACGTGATATATAAGCGTAAATGTAATGGACACGAATTCACACACACAACTTTAAAAAATGGAATATTTGAGGTGAAAAGATCTCATCATCGGATTACGATTATTGGGAAAAGGGAAACATCATCTCTTAGTCACACCATTTTAATCTCTTTTATTATCTTTTCGTGCCTTATCTCTCCACGCGATAATTAATTTCACAATTCAGACTCGGTTAGGACTTTATCGGGTTGTAAGGTGTATTGGGTAAAATGGGATTGATTGGGAAATTCGGAATTGGAAACTATTCTTAGTATGTTCATTTGTGCTTTTTCGGGTTTTTCTCATTTTCTCTTCTTTTTCTATTTTTTTTATATTTTTAATACTTTTTTTTTTGCTATTTTTGTTGAGCATACCTCTAATTTTCTTGCCCCTTTTTATGCATTTTTCGGACTTTATTTATGACTATTCACAATTTTGGGCCAATTAAGTTTTTTGGGTTATCAAACAAAAGGAAAACATTTATTAGGCTAAAAAAAGGGATGAAATTTTTATTACTTTTTCTGGTCAATATTTTTTGGTGTCAAACGAGGGCCTACTACATTGTCCAAATTGCTAAATGCTTTACCTATCGCGTTTCGAAATTAATTAAAGTTTACAGATATATTTAGCGTGCTTTTCGAGACAACATCGCACGCATTTCCCATAACCGTTCAAATTAAAGGTATTGAGATCCTCAACGGCTTTTTAAAACGTTAAAATGAACTTTGAGTTAACCATTAACTCGGATTGATTTAAAAATTCGCAAAAAGTGATAGGTTCGAATTCTCACCGGGATGATTAATTTCCACACTTATTCGTTAAGTCGTCAATTTTTGCTCAATTTTCGTCTTTGGTGAATTTCGGCTTTGTGCCTTTGATTTTTTTTATAACTTGAGACAAAGAATTTGTGACATGTTTTAAGCTTTTAAATTCCAATTTTCATTTATTTTGAAGAAAAACATTTTTGGCTTTATCAAAATTTTTCAATTTTTCTGATTTTTTTTTAAATTTTCTATTTTTTTTTAGGAATTTTGAAAACTTGCGAAGTTTTGGAAATACGCACTTGTCACCCCCCCCCCCCTAACTTCAATTTTTTCATTGTCCTTAAAAGGACGAAAATCAAACTAAGAGGGAATTAAAAGTTCAAGGAAATAAGACGAACAAATAGTGAAAATGCAAATTTTTATATAACAAGCAAACATGTGTTATAAAAGGCAGGGATAAAAGCAACTAACAATTACAACCAATCCAAAAGGCAACACAAACAACCAATACCCAAAACACCAAACAAGGGCTTCATTGGGTCGGTGGACGGGAGCTACCGGGTGTGTTAGGATCGTATGGGTCATAAAAATATGTAGGTGGTGGCGTACCCATAGACATACGATACATCTCAGCCTGAAGATGCGCCATCATACTAGTGTCGCGTTGATATGCGTGATGGAGACCCGACACCTATAAAACTCCTCTGCCCCATTGAAGGAGACCCGAAATCGTTAAGCTTGATCTCTAAGTTTCTGGCACTTTGTCTCCTCTCATGGAGTTAAAGGTTGGTCTCCTCAGACCCATTTCATTGGATACGGGTTGGGTAGTGAAACGGGCAGAGGTAGTGATAGGGAACTTTCGGATTAATGGGTCATGAGTGACTTCGGTTAGTCTTTGGACCACTGCACAGAAATTTGACGGATCAACTTGTACAAAGGTGGTGTTGATTAAAGTTGATGAAGATGAGAGGTTGTGGTTAGGGTGAGAAGAATCCATGAAATTTAAAAAAGAAAGCGGGAACTAAAGTGAAATGGTAGATTTGTTGTGATGTAAAGAGAGTTTTTAATTTTATGGACTGAAGCATAGACATTTCACTGTTGGGTTGGGTGTTTTATATTAGAGCATATTCAGAGAGTATTTAGTAGTGTCATCTTCCTCATCCTCCTCAGCTGCAGCAAATATCTCGGGCTTTGACATCACGGATCCCATATCCGGCATCCTGAGTTGTGACATAAATCTCTTCGTCCTCCTCATCAACGTTTATGTATAAACATAAACGTTGGGTGCTGGTGTGGAGTGGAATTCTCTCCATTTCACCCATTTCCTTCCATTTAATATATAAGGAGAGTTCATAATAGAGTGGGGAGATAAAAAGTTATAAGACAACTCCTTTAAGAATGAAGACGCGTTTGGGTTTGAAGGGGTTTATGCAATTACTGATTTGAGGGAAGGTGGATGGGAGATTGAAGGTAGAATGAAGAAACGACGTTTGAGCAGAAATGTGAGGAATACTAGTGTAAATGGGAGGAGTGACACGTGTATGGGGTAGAAATGGATAAACATCTAAGGGTTTTATAGGATTATAGAGTATATAATAGATCAGTTGAAACTCACTCATGGATTATAGGTTAATGTATGAAAAACATTCGAATAACTGCAAACACGTGAAATGTTATTAAAAGTAAAATAGGAAAATAGTTAAAAAGTTAAGAGTATTTATGATCACAAGTCATGTAAAATAAATATAACTACATAATATCCCGCAAAAATATAGTAAAATAAGTAGTTCTGTAACTATTTATTGTCTTAGCAGTATTCAGTAATTTATGACCCATCAAAAAATACTTATAAGAAACTTATATAAAAATAATAATTTATCTATAATAACTTTTAACATCATGGTAAAGTTCACAACAAACTAATTTCAAGCTATTGGTTCAAATATATTAAGCAAACTTAAGTAGAAAGATCTAAATATGGTATATAAAGAAGAAATTAATACCCATCATATATCTAAAACTTTAACATGATTTTTGAGTTAATTGATGTGAATAAAAAGTGAGGAAAAACATTAAAACATATAAATAATATATAAAATATATAATTTCACAAAACATTCCTCGCTGATTGAAAATTTTCAATTAATATCTACATCTTTATCATGATTCATAAGTGAAACGTAATATTTTATATTAATACAAAAGGGGAAAATACTTACCAAACTTAATTTGTTGCGAATCTTGGAATAATAATAGTATGCTATGATTATTATTATTAAGCTATGAACATGCAATTTTCACGTTCTTCACCCATTTATCCATATTCATATACCTCTATCTCCCCTTTTTTAAAGCCAAATTTCATAAATAGTTAATAGGAGTTAATGAGATGACAGGAATTCCATATTTGGTGGACATAGGCTACGGTGGTCATTTTTAATTTATATTTTGGGTACAAACCCAATTATGGCATCTTGAATGAAGTAGCTTAGTTTAGTAGGAAAAATGATTTTTTAATAGTTATAGTAGAAATAATTTTGACATCGGTTGTTTAGACCTATAAGTAGAGTGGTAAGAAACTGTATTCAGAAATGGATCTAGTATTGAGAGAACCTAAAAACAAAATAAATTGAAGTCCACGCAATGGTATTAAATTGCATGAGGATGAGGTACTGATAATGTAATTGAAAAGAAAAGGAGACCTGAATGGAGAGGCGACAGGTTCGGGTTCGAGTTCGGATTCGAAATCTTGATTGGGATCTCCATTCTTCAATTCATTCAACAACTCTCTCATAGTAAAAGTCCAACTACTATGGATTGATTCAGGGTTGGGTTTGGGGTTGGAATCATTAGATTGGATCTCACTATCTTTTGCTTCATTGACCTCCGAATTTTCTTTGGATACTTGTTCATGTTTATGTTCAATCCCTCCATTTTGCAATTCCCATTACTCCAAGATAATGATATATACTTTTTTGTGTTCCACACAAAAATAATGAGAGCTCCTTAAGAGGAGGGGTAAATAAAAGGTTGTTTGAACGGATAGGGACAAAAGAGATGGTAAAAGGGAGGCAAATAATTAAATTCGGACCGTTCAGCTAAAATTGTAATATTTAAAGCATAGAGATAAGAAGAGGAATAAAGATTGCTCGCTATGTGGAGTATCTCTTTGATCAACATAAATAAATGTTGTAAAGCATTTTAGAATAGTATAGAGATGATATTTTTTGTTACGTGATAAGTACCCAAAAGTGTTTAAATAAAACCTCAAATAGACAATTTTTAATTGCTAATTCTCGATAAATCGAACTTATGTTGGTATTTATTTCTTTTCTAGGTCAATAAGCATTTGCGGTGTCAAACAAGTTTAATTCGAGGCAATTGCTAGAAATAATTGGTCAAATACAACAAGTGGGAATGATGCGGTTAAATGAGCCTAAATCCAGTCTCGTAGTCTAAACTTTTCCCGAATCAAGACCAATCCACCCCTAGCCGATCCTAAAATTGCCTTGTGTGTGTGGTGTTATTTTATATTTTTTGAGTCATTTTTACTATTTTGTTTTATTTTATTTAGTCCTTTACCATTTTATGTAAATATAATAGTGAGTGCGAGTGTGTGTCATTTTATATAGTATTAAGTCCGTGTTTGTAAATAATATAGGTGTCATTTTTATTTTATTTTTATTTTTAGTTTTTAGTTTTTATTATTAGTTAGTTTTATTAATATTTTATTAGGTTAGGTTTATTTGTATTTTATTTTAGTCTTTTATTTTTTAGGAATTTAGTTTTATAATTTTAATAAATTTTTTATTTTCTTTAGTTTTATTTTATTACGTTAAGATTTTAATTTTTAGTTTTAATAGATTTTAACTTTTAGTTTTATTAATTTTATTAGTTTTTATTTTTATTTTTAGTTAGTTACAAACTAACACACACATACACCTCACCTCACTACACCCTAATACCTCTCGTCATCTTCAACCTTTACCCACATTCTCTCTCCTCCAACCTTCATAACCAAAAGCTCCACAATCCCAACCTCTATTAAACCCCACACTGAAATCCAAACCCTTATCCCCTTCATAATCCGCCTTATGTCCGATCTCCCGCCAAAATCGAAACCCATGGCAGTCATCTCCTATATAAATTCGGGTAGACCCGAGAACATACTAGAACTACATTCCATCCCTGCCAAACCCGATCCACCTCCAATGAACCCACGAACCCATTTCTACCATATCAATCCCAAAATAGCAATCCGCCAAACCACTTCCACGAATCCAAATCATCAACCCGGAACCTAAGCATCTCTAACCCGGTATGAAACCTACCTTCCCATTTTAAACATTTTCAATACCCATTTCCCACTTTCCCCCAATTACCCGAGTCTACTGCATAAACCACAAACGCCAAAAAATAATCTCCCATGTTTTAAATGTCAACTTATCCTATTTGTCCAAAATATACTTCAACCCCTCTTCTCACATGCACTTGTGTGCATTCTCAAAATTACCCTCACTCAATATCAAACATCCATTTTAGCGTATTTACATGTCCATCCAATTCCAATTATACCCATACCCTCATCCACCTATAAATTGAAGACTTGGTGGCATTTGAAGACAATCTCCATTTTAGTTTTTAACTTTGTGTGATAAATTCTCCTCCACCCCTTTATAGAGAGTATTTGAATTTTTAGCAAATATCTCAATATAGAGTGGTGTGATAGAATTTATCTCTTCAATGAATCTCACTCCATCCCTCTATAGTGAGTTTTTGTATTTTTAACAACTATCTTAATATAGAGTGATGTGGTTGAATTCATCCCTTTTGGAAGTAACTTCTTCTTCATCCATTTATGGTGAGTATTTGCATTTTTATCAAATATCTCAACATAAAGTGATGATGTAGAATTTATTTCCTTTAATGTATTCTAATGTACAATTTTATAATTTGAGTATTTGCATTTTTAGTAAATCTTTCTCATTACTTAAGAGTCCATTATAAATTCATCCATTGTATATTGTAATTAGTTTTTATTTTAGAAAAAAAAATATATTAGTGAGGGATTGTAATTGAGAGAATTTGGTATTGTAATTGAAGAGTTGCTTCAATGCAAGGCTTAAATGGGTTTGATATACTCCTCTTTCATTACTCTTGATTTAATCATTGTATACTTTTATTATTTTATCTTATGATTATTGAGGGCTAATCTCGCATTCATGGGATGAATTTTGAAGCCCTCGTGAGTCCAATTTAGTTAGTTTATTTATTAGCAAAATTTTGTTTATCTCATTTTATCCAATTAGCATTTACATCTTAGTTAGTACTTTAAAAATTAACATAGTTAGTTAATTAATAATCCGTTGAAAAATCATTAAAGAAATAATAATATGCAAGTGAATCTACACTTGTCTTCACATATTTTATTCTTCACATATTAAAGTGGATTGACATCCTTACTTACCATTATACAATTTCATATTATGTTTGTAGGTTCAAAGTGATTTTTATTGGAAATGATTTGCAACAACAATCATACACATTAGAACAATTTTCTTTTCCATCAAATGGCACCGTTTTATTTTCATTTTTTTAGTTGTATTTTTTATTTTTTCTCTTCATAGAAGTGGTTGTATTAGGTATTATTGAGGCGTGTATTCATTTGGGTGTATTTTTTACACCATTTGATTGTAATAATTAATTAAAAAAAGCGAAAAGGGAAACAGGACAAGGTAGAGAGAGAGAGCTCTTGAAGTGGAATTTTAAGCCTCTCTACTTTGGGTCCGTAGGACTCCCGAGGACGACTGAAGTTAAGCTAACTTCTCCCAGTCTACTCAACTCGGTCTTCACCCCACGTGTGTAAAAATCGTGGGAGATACGTTTCTTTATCACTCCCGAATCTCCTGCAAGCGAGTCCATTCCTTGTGTGCGTATTTGCTCATATATGATTTTTATTGTCGCATTGCATTTATTTTGGATAGTTTGATGAATTAATGAACCTAAGACCTAAACCCGATCATTGAAATGAGAAGAGATTTCATCACCCGTCTCAATCACTTATTTTCACTTGCTTGTTAACCCGTACCATCATATAATTAAAATTAACTAACTAGCAAGTCAAGTAAGAGCGCATTTTCCAAAGGCGACGTATAAGATTTCGTGATTTTCTCGTCCCCGAATTAATTAAAATTTGACTATCCCATCACCTAATTGAAGGTAACAAAATTGGCTATGTGCTAGTTATGAGTTCTACCATGCTTGTACGTGTCTAATTTAGTCTTTAGGTAATCAATTTTGCGCCCAATCCTTTTGTGTTTCAAATCGAGTCCATTGTCCTTTTCTTTTCCAAAAATCCAAAAATATTTTTCATTCTTTCTTAAAAAGTCCAAAACGCCAAAAATATTTTTCATTTTTCATCACGCCTAAATATTTCCATTTCTTTTCCAAAATCCAAAAATATTTTCATTTTTTCTTAAAAACTCCAAAACGCCAAAAATATTTTTCATTTTTCATTTTTCATCACGCCAAAATATTTTCACAATTTTTAAAAATCCAAAAATATTTTTTTTACTTTCTCTCATATTTTTTAAAAAAATCCAACAATATTTTTCTTTTTCAAAATATTTTTTGAAAAAATCACAAAATTTTTTTCTTTCTTTTTCAAAATATTCAAAAACCACAAAAAATAGTTTATTTTATCTTGAAAAATAAAAATAAAAAATAAGGTCCGTGATCGGTGTTTCTTCATCCTCACTCTTGTCAAGTTTATCCAAGGGGTGACCCTCATCACCCAACTTTTTTGTCACCCCGTGATTTTATAGTTCTTATCTTTAGGGTGAAAATGGTTCGATCTGGCTGAAGACATTAAACTTAGCGCTACCAGGAGGCACATCGTTGATTCCGAGTATGAGTTTGTGTATGATTGTGGTAATATGTTTCTTCCCTTTTACTCTCAATTTTAAAAATAATTTTATTTAACATTGAAGGTGATGTTCATTTTTGTTTGGGGGTGGAGAATTCTATCAAAATTGTACCTCTTTTGAAAAAAAAAATCAAGACTTGATTTTGTAGAATTTTCGTGTTGTTACTTTTGTCTCATTCATTGACGTGAATTTTCTATCATCCCTATTTTAAGTCTAGAAATCAAGCCAGATGATATTTTTTTCTAAATAGATTATATAATACGTACCAAGGCATTTTGCACCATGAATTTCTAGGCTCGACAAAATTTACACACTTATCATGTCACTACAGTTTAGAAATGAAGAGTACTACAATTCTCAAGAAAACTTTAAGAATCACCAGTGGAGACTTTAGCTTGTGAGATTCGTGTCTTTTACATTTTAGAGAGGTTTGCGCAATCTTCGAGTCACAAGTTGATCCAATTTCGTTTGGATCCGCACTTAAATAGTTGTATGATCTCGTTATTCTTTACTAAATTTTTGGCTTGATCACTGAGAATAACATCACTTTCGAGTTGTAAGAAATACGTGTCTTTATGTTTGTCCCGATCACCATACCTTCATCCATACACCTTTTATTTTTCATAGCATCACCATATATATCACCCATTTCCATATCAACTCCATTTTTCACCCATAATGTGGAAAAAGGAAAGGGTGTTGAAAGTAAAAGGAGAAAATCCATCATAGAAAGTGTTTGCATTTTTACCAAATACATCTCCCAGAGTTGGATTCAGATTGAGAAAAACTTAGATACAAATCTATGTTGGGGTTATTTGTAGTTTTAACAGATTTATCTCAGACATCGATGAGTATTTGGATAAAAAAAAGTAAAAGGAGAAAATCCATCATAGATAGTGTTTGAATTTTTAGCAAATCTCTCTCCCAAATTTCAATTCAGATGGATAAAAAAATTATATACAAATCTATGTTGGGGTTATATATATTTTTAGCAGATTGTTCTCAGACAATGATGCGTATTTGGAAAAAAGAGAAACAAGAGGAAATCCATCACAAAGTGTGTTAGCATTTTTAGCCAATAGCTCTCCCAGGGTTCGATTCAGATGGAGAAAGACTTGGATACAAATTTATATTGGGGTTATTTATATTTTTAGCAGATTTATCTCATACATTGATGAGTATTTGGAAAAAAAAGAGAAAAGAGAGAAATTTGTAGTCAAGATCTTGTGAAGTAAAGACATTTTTTCCTCAAGTGTATACACTATTCTCAAGCATCCATCATATCACCATCCTACCTCATATCATCATATCCTTCTCATCTCATTTTCCCCCTTACCCATAAATATCCATATTTTCCCCTAGGTGTTCGAGCAAATGAAGGTCAACGTGGTGAATAACTCGACATTCTCACTATTGTGATTAGAATTCTTTCATGAGATCATTTTTCTTTCTACAATGTTCGTTCTTTCTTATACGTGTGTGAGACGTTTGACCTTGCTTATATTTTTTCACCTCCTCAGACACAAGGCAATCAAAGAATTACTCTCGTGATATTCAACCTGTTTTGACTGATTCACACTACACAAATTGAATTCTAGAAGTAAGATTTCAAATAAATCAAATGTGGGACTGATGCGGTTAAATGAGCCAAAACCTAGTCTCGTAGCCTAAACGTGTCCCGAACCAAGCCTAGTCCACCCTTAGCCTGTCCTAAAATTGCCCTGTGTGTGTGTGGTGTTATTTTACATTTTTTGAGTCATTTTTGCTATTTTATTTTATTTTATTTAGTCTTTTACAATTTTATGTAAATATAATAGTGAGTGCGAGTGTGTGTCATTTTTTATAGTGCTAAGTCCGTGGGGATCCCTTTATATAGTGCGAGTGAGAGTTTGTTATATATATGTTATTTCAGAGAGTGGAGGAGTGGGGCTCCCCCACGTTAGCCCACAATCCCTAGAATATCTCTGAAGAGAGATTTTAGGAACTGCGCGGGGCCTTTGGACTCTGGGCCGCGTTTGATTGGGCTTCTCGTCTTGGCCCAAGTGACAAATCGAGGTACCCACAATTGTCCCTAAAATTTTTAGGTCACAATTTGGGCTCAATAATTTTAAATGATTAGTCTTAATGGCACTTTTGTGAATTGTGCAACATTCTTGAGGCAGAAGCACCTTTCTGGAATTGATTTAGGTGGCAGATCGTCTCGTTACTAGTGCATCATGATTAGGAAGGTTTAAATTACTTTGAAACGGCCATTCCCTGAATCGTCGCTTCAAACTTCTCCGTTTTCTCTCAATTTATCCAAGCTTTTACTGTAGCTCTTCTTGCCCCCAGGTCTCGTCTTACATCTTCAATCTTTTTTTCGCATCTTCCCATCATCCCTGCTTGTGACTTTGCCTCGTCCCAAGTTGACTGTTACTTCGTAAGTCTTTCTCACTTCTTTTCTCTGCTGGAATTTCCTCATATCAGTTACTAGGGTTTTTCTTTTTCAATGGCTAAAATAGGCAATAGGTCGATAGCTGAATTTAGGAAATACTATAATATTCCAATATAGGTGGATATTGAATGTGCCCCTATCTCTCGTAATGTCAGAGAAGTTGAGGATGGTCACTGGATTCATGTTCTTTTGATATCTCAGGGGGGGTCTTACTTTTCCCCCAAATAATTTATTTTTGCACTTTTTTGGTTACTTTAATATAGTTCCTGCACAGTGCTCGCCCAATGTCATGAAAATCGTCAATGGTGTGCATAGAATAAATCAGCTATATGGGACCAATTTAGGGCTTGCTGAAATCTGCTTCTGCTATTCTTTTTCTCTAACAAACTTTGGTCTTTTTTACCTCAAGGCCATGAGTCTTGATAGGGTATTGGTAGTGAATTTACTTGATTCCCATAAGGACTACTGGCATGAGGGGTTTATTGCCAAAAATTGGCAGTTTTCTTCCCATGATGAAGGGTCGAGGTCTGGTAGATTTGTGATTCCCTTTTATAGGGAGGAATTTATAGTAGGCATAGCTTTTTTTCCCATTGATCCTCTGTTCATGCATGTTTTTCTCATATCTCTCTCTTTTTCTTTTTTAGCAAAGATAAAGAACTCGGAGCCTTCTCTCAGCGAGATCCGAGCTGCTGAGTTGGTCAAAGCCTGGAAACTCAGGGAGCTCTTGACTGACGATGAACACCATTAATCAGGGGAATTCCTTCTGGAATATAAGAACGGTGGGTCCAGTTTTATTATGCGACCTATGGATAGCATCCTTGAGCTAGACACCTCAGAAGAGGTTGTTGTCGACCCAATCCAATTGGACGAGGAGGAGAGCAGCTCTGGAAACGAGAGTGAGGGTTCCAATAGGGGTGGTAATGAAGGTACTTCCAGTGAGGAGAGTTCTAACAGTGAAGAATCTTCCAGTTCGGACGAGGGTTCAGGAGTTCAAGAGTCTTCGAGTGAATCAAATAGTTCTAGCGAGGAAGACATGGCTCCTCCTAGGAAGAATTTGATCTGAGATAATGATGATGATGATGTGCTTCTGTCTCGCCGGTTGAAGAAGCAGAAGTCTGGCAATAGGTATGCTGCCATTGGTTCTCAGTCTGCTGCTCATGAGTAGGAGAAGAAGAAGAAAGAGGAGGATCTGCTGAGAGAGAGGGAGAGAAAGAAGGAGGAGGAGACAAGGAAGGTGGAGGAGAGAAAGAGAGTTGAGAAGGAGAGGGAAGAGGAGAAGAGGAGAGAGGAGGTAGGGACAAAGGCGGGGCAAGCTATTGTGCCCGTATCTGATTTTCCTGAGGGGGCTTCTGTTGCCCTGTCTCCTCAACTGGCCCCTGCGCTGCTCGAAAGAGCAATTTTACCGACTGATCGTCAGAAGGAAATGGGGACTGACCAGTTAGCTTTGAAGGCGAGTCATAGGCTAGCCTTGGTAAGTCTGCTTTTTCTTCCCTTCTTTCACAATACTCTGTTCAATACTTATCCTACTAATGTTTCTCTTCTCTGTAGTTTGTGATCGATTTTGTCGTCCTCTACCGCTGAGGCGATGAGCTGGCGAGGAAGAATGTAGAGCTAGAGGCCAACTTGAAGATCGCTGATGCTGCCCAAAAATCTTCTGATCTTACCCTTATTGAGGCCAATCGAGCAAAGGAGGCGACAAACAAGGAGATCGAGGAGTTAAGGTAGTCCTATGACTTATTTTGCTCGAGCAAGCTGGCCATGGTGGAGGAGAATAGGGTGCTCGCAGAAAAGGTGAAGAAAGTGGAATTCGAGGTTGCCACCCTTAAGGAAAGATCGTACAATATCGAATGGACCGTTACGTATGAGGATGCTGATGTTCAGATTGGCTATATCTGCCGTCTGAACTTCAAGAAGGGTTGGAACAAGGCTCTCCTGGCTGCCGAGGTGGATATTGACTCCCCCCTTTTTGACGAGCACGATCCTGGCCCTAAGCCCATTGTGGATGAGGCACCTGCTCCTTCTATCGGTGTAGGTGTTCCTGTTACCCAGACTACTACTACTGAAGTTCCCCTTAACCAGGGAATGGCAATTTCTACGCCTAAGGGAGATGTGCCTGGGGCTGCTGCAGACAAGGGGACGCAACCAGCGACCTCAGAGCAGACTGATACTGCCAACTAGCTTTTCTTAGGGAATTTCTTATATTATTTGCTTTTGTTATTCTTTCCTTTCTTTCACTAATGTACTTGGAACCTCTTCTTTAATGAAATGAAATCTTTTTCCTTCCTGCATACTGATTTCTTTGCTCTTTAATGCTTGTATGGCTTGTAGCTGATTGATGTTGATGAATATATACCTGCTACTTCTCAACTGGGAAAGATTCTTGGTCTCGATGAAAGCAATCAAGTTCGCAGGGCTTTCATAAAGATTTGTAAATCGCTTCGATCAAGGAATAAGGATTATAAGGACCAGTCAGAGCTCGTTGCCAAGCTGAAGGACAGGCTCCAAGAGATGGAAGAAATAAGTTGTTCTGTACAAGAAGAGGTGGATGCTCTGAAGGCAAGGCTCCTGGATACCTCTGAGGTTAATCAAGTTAGACAGATACTTCAACAAGAGAACGAAACTCTGAGGCGAGAAGTATTGCGACTCCGGGAGAATGCGCCTAGCATTTCTCCTTAGGTTCTACGTGGTTCCTCTTCATCGGCTGGACGGCGAGCTGGTACAAATGTTCGTGGTTTAACATGGGAGATCGAAGAGCTTAGAGGAGATGTTCACCGGGCATATGTGATAGCTATCGATCTTCAAATAGATGTTACACTACTGAGGCATCTGTTCAAGAAAGGTCCTCGACGGGTATGGGCTGATGGATATGATCAGGGTTGGACAAATACTCCGATGAGGTTGGATGAGGTTGAAGAGCTATCATTTATTAGGGTATGGTTGAATACTCTTAGGGGGTTGAAGGTCCCCATGAACTCAGTACTCTGGTATCGTCATGAGATCTCCCCTTCGACTCTGATGCCTAACCCTTTCAGGAGGGACGACCAGTGGGTCCCTATAGATGCTATCCCCAGGCAGTTACTGGAGCCAGATGCAAATGAGGTCAAGGAAGAATTAAATCCTCATCCAGACGACCACCGAAGAGTGCAAGTAGCTGATTATCTTGCTCAGAGGCCTAATCCTCGTTAGGATTTCAATGTAACTCTTTGTAAATGTAATGAAGTAATAAAATATTTATGTTTTGGGCGATTCTCCGACCAAACATGTGTATTGTGTTTTCTACCTCATTGATTTTTTAACTATCTTGGGCTCTTCTTATCCAACTAGAGTTATTTTATCGAGTGAATGTCCTCCCAGTCCAGTATGCTTATAAGATACCATTCTGCACCACTTTACCTTTTGGGCTGTGTCATCACCCCCCCCTTAGGCTTAAGTGTGGCAATGGCGAGGACACACCTGGCGCTAGATGTTCTATCTGAGCAGGTTTTTGAGACAAACCTTATTTGGCGACCAACCTGAGTTGGTCGAGCTGCCTAAGGGTCCCGTGTAGGGCTTCATGTATTGCCAGGGGCAATGCTAAGAGGTTTTTCATGTTTTCATAATGAAAACCTGAGGAGGGTAACACCCTGCTTTTATATGTTGAGTAGGATTCCTGTCGCTCGGAAAATATGTGCACATTATAAAGTTCATTATAAAAAAAACACTTCATAGAATGCCACTGCCAAATAATCTTTTATTTACCAAAATATAATGAAAAATGAATTTCCAATTTCAACAATGTAATGAAAGACCAATATAGAAAACAATAAGTAGAATTTCTTTAGGTTGGTTGCGTTCCAAGATCGGGGTATCTCCCCGCCCTCCAGCATTTCTAAGTGATAGGCTCCTTGCAGGTTGTCTCTTGTCACCTTGAATGGTCTCTCCCAGTTTGGACCTAGCTTGCCATCTAATGGTTTTACCGCGCTGCCAAGAACTTTCCTTAGGACATAGTCCCCAACCTAGAATGTTCTTTGATTGATTTTTTATTATAGTGCTTTGCTAGCTATTGCTGATAGCCCACTAGTTTCACTAGAGCTAGTTCTCTTCGTTGTTCTGCCAGTTCAAGTTCAGCGAGTAATACTGCATCATTCTGGCCTTGGTCGACCAGGGTGGACCTCATGGTGGGGAGGCCAGCTTCCAAGGTAATGATTGCCTCTATACCATACGTTAGTGCAAATGGTATTTCCCAAGTTGCTCGCCGTGGGGTAGTGCGGTAATCCCATAGAATATGTGGCAGCTCGCTCACCCATGCCCCTTTATCTCGCTCTAATCGCTTTTTCAGTCCATCAATCACATCACTGTTTTGTTGGAAGGTTCAGCTTGTTCGTTGCTCTGAGGGTATGCTATCGAGCTGAAATGGTGCTTGATCTCGTGGTCACTGCAGAAACTCTGGAAGAGGCCACTCTCGAACTGCGTTCCGTTATCAGTGATTATGGTCTTGGGGATCCCAAAGCGAGTAATTATGTTCTTCCATATGAATCCCATCATATCTGCATCTCTGATGTTTGCCAGTGGCTCCGTCTCAATCCATTTAGTGAATTAGTCTATCGTGACCAACAGATACTTGCGATTACCGACAACGATAGAAAGAGGGCCCACGATGTCCACTCCCCACTGGACAAAAGGCCAAGGGATAGTAAGTGATTTTAGGTCGCTAGCAGGTTGGTGAACCATAGGAGGGTGTATTTGACATTTCTCGCACCTGCGACCTTATACCCCAGAATCTTTCTGCATGTATGGCCATCAGTAGCCTTCCTTCATGTAATACCCCGTGACTTTGGAACTGAGAAATTAAATTTTTGGGAGAAATAAAATTTATTTAAATTGTAGAATTTTAAAATTTGGAAATAGAGGTCCAAAAATTGAGGACGTTATAAAGTATTTCGAATAATGATTTTGAGTGCGCCATTGATTCCGGATAGGTTGAGATAGTTGAAATGACCGTCCTTGGGTTTTATTTCGCTTCCGGAATATTTTTAAGTTAGTTTGACTCGAATTGGAGTAAACGAGTCGTTTAAAGTGTGTATTATCATTTAAAACGGGGATTTATGTTTTAAAGGCTTAAGAGGCTTACGGATTAGCCTATCTCATTTGTGAGAAAGAGAGAAAGAGAAAAAAAAGAAAGAAAGAAAGAAGAAGAAAGGATGAGAGAGAGGAGAAAAAGCTTGGAGATTTTTGGCCCGTACGCGATCTCGAGGATGATTCAACCTCTACAAGTCAGAGGCAAGTGTTTAATCTTACTAAATAATTCATTTGTGTATCTTATTTCATAATTTATGGGCAAAAGAATTGAATTTTGGGTATATATGTCAAAACCTAGATTTTGTAGAATAAATCTTGGATTTGAGTTTTATAAATGGATTTGAGGTTATATTATGTGTGGAGGTGATTTATAGGATGATTTCTATGTTGGAAAACATGTTAGGGTTGAATATTGAGGCTTTGTAGATGATTAAAATTGATTTTGGGAAATTTAGGTTTTGGTGAGAAAAGAACCATTTCGTAGCCTACTGAACAGGCCGAATCGATTCGGTCCCCTTCCGAATCGATTCGAAATGTTGCAGTCTCCCAGGTCTGTGTGACCGAATCGATTCGGACCTAAAGCGAATCGATTCGGCCTGGGACGGTCTCTCAGGTCCTTTGGACCGAATCGATTCGCATTTGGAGCGAATTGATTCGCCCTTGAGACCGAATCGATTCGGACCAAGCCGAATCGATTTGGAAACATGGTTATTTTGGTGAGGCTTTTCTAGAGTGAGTTTTGATCCATTTCGATTGGGTTTATTGATTTGGGACATTATTATATGATGTGAAAGATAAGTTTGGGAGATTTATTGGGAGTTTCGTACAAGATATGACTGTGGGGACGAATTGAGCTATTTGAGGAACTTATGCTCATATGCATTGGAGTTATTGTATCGAGGTAGTGGGAAACCTCATTAGGGATGGAAGTTCTATTTTGAGGTCAGAAGTGAGCTTAGATATGACGTAAGGTTTAGGACTCTTTGAGAGAGTGGTAAGGGCATAGTGGAAATTGTAGGCTGATATTTTTTTTGAATCCTTATAGCGATAGGATTCTATTTAAGATATGATTTGGGACCAATGAGAGGTAAATGTCGCGTATCCTTAGTGATGCTAAACTCAAGGAATAAATCGTTAAGGTGGTAATGTTTAAGGTTCATAATGAGCCATTGAGCCATAATCTAAAATGATAGTGATTTAACGTATTGCCGACCAATAGTTGTGAGCATCCTTATAGTCTGGATTGCTTACACATATCGGGTTGGGGTTTACTACGGTTGGCCCAATATATGATGGGATCATAAAATGAATTTAAGATTTAGCTGGAGGCTTGCAGACTATTAGATAGGTGTATACCAATAGTCGGAATTATTACTAGATATCGATGTGCTTTCGGATATAAATGGGATGTGCAGTGATTGTTATATACATTAAACTTTGGGGTGATAACCTAAATGTTTAATATATTGGAAGACTATTCATATTATAGGGGTAATGGATGAATATGCTTCAAGTGAGGGATCATATTTATATAACGAATTAAGTTAATATGCTTGGACTGATAGCTAGTATAGTGAGGACTATGTACACGTATAGCCAAGTTTATGAATTTCATACAAATGGATGAGAGATAGTGTGTATATATGTGGATATGTGTATATATATATATAGATATGTATATGTGTGTACTTATGGCTTGAATATATATACCGTGCGTGATGGTTTGATTTTATGATGTGAACATATGGATGTATATATAGTGTGAATGATATATATACTTATGGTGTGAAGCATACCCGACACATGCTATCATGGAAAGTTGCGCGATGTCGCTTGAGGAGCAGGGTGTGGATATTCCCCAGGTCATAGTCGTCCATTATTATTTGTGTGATTTTATTTTTTTTGGGGTGAGAAGTCTTGGGTATGAGTCGTTCTCACTTATCGGTTAGGAACTATGATCGCTTCCTATACGTTATGATTGATTTTGTCGCCATGGCGGTGTGATAATAGTCCGATAGGTGGTGACCCCGGGAGAAAGTGAGTAATTCCTGGAAGATGATAGCATGGTGCAATATTTTGGTATCCTATAATCATTTATGTTATGTGTATTGCAAAGCATGCATTATGTGTGTTATGTATACGTGGTTATAGGAATGAATGATTGATTATATATATTTAGAGTAAATATATATTTATCTATCCTATATGTGAAGAGGATATGGAGTTTCTATGATGTACATCTTGGGTTATTTGGTATACTAGTTTATTTGGGTCGAAAGATCGTACTTAGAGACAATTGCGGTTATATCGACCTTAAGGAGTTAGACAGAGATTCTATTTATGTTCTTAGATAAAATACTCATTATTTAAGTAGTTTTAGTAGTATGATATATGTAGATGACATGATTGATCCCTATCGGGGGGGTTCCTTATTTGGATTTCTCTTTGTGAGACGCCCCCCTCATGAAACGTAGTGCAATGTTGGGAGTAGAGAGAAGTTTTGTCTTAGTACTTGTATGTATGTTATTTAGAGAATACACTTTTATATTGAAGCTTAATGTTAATGTGTGACATATTAAGACTTATAACTAGTTTAAGTTAATAATTGGAACCACTATAGCCTAGTAAGGCATATATGTGAAAATATATTTAGGTGTGATTATAATGGAAAGGATTCGAGGGTTATGTTAGAATGACAGGTTATGTGGGTATAGGTCGTGTGTATGGTAAGGTAGGTTGTCCTTATATGGGTGGGGTAACTTAATTAAGGTTCCAGGACATGATTAGGTGAGCGTTGTAGTTGAGAGGTGAGTTGGGGGTTTCACGAGAGTGCGACTCCACTCTAATTATGAAATAGTGCATTTATATTTATTATGTACGGTTAACACACTTGCTAAACATTTTCACACCTCGGGATCTGACCCGTTTATATTTCTCTTTTTCTAAATATACTGTTACTACAGGTGTCCCACCGCATGGATACCGGATGCTCTTCTTTCCAGAGTCTTGGGAGCCGTGGCAGTTGCGGACTGTTGCGGGACTTAGATTGTAGTCGCTTCCTACTTCTTGTAAATCTAGATAGGATTCATTTTGTATATCGGGTTTACACCCAAGAGTTATTTGTAGCTAATTATATTTCTTCTTTATGGTTATTGTACTGTCTATGACCCGACAGCTTATTCGAGTATATTTCCTTGTATGTATTCATGTTATTGTTATGTTTATCACTTCTTTTATCATGGTATTTGTGTACATGTTACCTTTTTACTAGTTCTATATTGTTGGGTTAATATCCATTGCATGTTTTATTTAATTTTTGGCATCCGCTTTTATAGTTATAGGTAGTTAGTCCTATTTATTTTAGTATGGTCTGTTGATGCTGAGAATGAGCCATCTGAGATTACTGATTTAATGTAGTATAGGGCTGGCCACCCGTTATTATTTAAGCGGGGTGTCACACTTCATTGCTCGGAAAGCTAGCAATTTTCTCCCAATATGGCTCTGGCATATTCCTTCATGAAGGTCGTACAGAACTTGCTCGACGTCCTTTGGGTGAACACATTGAAGTTAAGGGCCGGTGAAAGATCTTTTAAAGAGCTTGCCCCTAGGAGATAAGTGAAAGTGGGAAGCTATGACTTTTATCTGATGAGCGACCTTCTTATCATCTGGTAGGGCACCATCTTTTAAATAGTCCCTTAGGGGGTCCATCTAATTGGGTGCTGGTTCAATCTGGAGAACACGATCCATGTCTTGCAGCTCGTTGCTCTGGTTGATGCTCAACTTGGCGAGGAAGTCGATAGGAATTACTCTCTTTAAGTGAGAGTTAATTGCTGAGCTCAAGGCCGCTAGGGCGTCAGCATGACTGTATTATCCTCTGGGAAACTGCTGGACACTGAATTTCTCGAAGCAAGACATTAATTTCTTTGCTAAGGTGTGGTAGGCTGCCATTCTCTTATCCCTCGCATTGAAGTCTCCGCTTATCTGATTGGAGACCAGTTGTGAGTCGCCGAACACCTGGAGTTGCTTTTCTCCCAACGCCTATGCCTTCTGCAGGCCTGCTATTAATGCTTCATATTTTGCTTCATAGTTGGAGGCTTCAAATCCAC
The DNA here is from genome assembly GCA_949130495.1 of Sambucus nigra. Taxonomy (NCBI): domain Eukaryota; kingdom Viridiplantae; phylum Streptophyta; class Magnoliopsida; order Dipsacales; family Adoxaceae; genus Sambucus; species Sambucus nigra. The sequence continues at coordinate 210,753,559 of OX422213.1, read as the reverse complement.
GCCTGATTCCTTGCTCGAGGATTTTATCTTCTGGGGTAACGAGCATAATGCCTACTCCTGCCCCTTGGAGTTGGAGGCTCCATCAACAAACAGACGCCAAACAACTTATGCCGAGTGATCTTCCCTTTGACCCGCAGATTAAAGTTGGTCGTAAGGATGATCTCCTATAAATTCCGCAATGAAGTCTGCGAGGACCTGCCCCTTGATTGCATTCCTTGGTTGAAACTGGATGCCAAATCGCCCAAGCTCGATCGACCACTTTGTTAGTCTGCTGGATAGATCCATTTTTCGTAGGACTACTTTAAGGGGGTGTGATGTAAGGACGATGATAGAGTGAGCTTCGAAGTAGTGCTTCAATTTCGTCGAGAGTACCACTAGTGCAAAGGCGAGGTTTTCCAGTGGTAGGTATCGCTGCTCGACGTCTAAGAGGGTCTTGCTCGCGTAGTAGACTAGGTGTTGGATTCCTATTCTTTTGCATACTAGTGCAGAGCTGACAGTGTGGCTGGAAACTGCAAGGTATAGGTACAAGGAATTGTTATCTTGAGATATTACGAGCAAGGGTGGTTTGGTGAGCCAAGCTTTGAGCTCCTCTAATGCTTTCGAGCAATCTTGGTTACACTCCACTGTTTGCTTTTCTTCAATAGCTGGAAGAACGACTGGCATTTTTCGGATGACTTTGAGATGAACTGATTCAAGGCGGTGAGCATGCCCTTGAGCTTCTGTACGTCTCTTATCGTGCAGGGAGGCTACACCTTTTTGATTGAATCAATCTGGTCCAAGTTAACTTCAATGCCTCTCTCGCTAACCAAGTACCCAAAGAAATTTTCCTGACTGGACACCAAAGGAACACTTACTCACGTTGAGCTTCATTCGGTATTTCCTAAGGATTTCGAAGGTCCTTGATAGGTGTGAGAGGTGGTCTTCTTTCTGCCTACTCTTGACGAGCATATCGTCAATGTAGACTTCCATGGTATCTCTTATATGGTCTTTAAACATCTTGGTTACCAACCGCTGGTAGGTTTCTCATGTAGTTTTTAGCCCAAAGGGCATAACTTTGTAATAATATAATTTGACGGTGGTGATGAACGTTGTCTTGTCTTGGTCTGGTACGTACATAGGAATCCGGTGGCACCCCAATTATGCGTCCAGAAAACTCATTATTTAATGATTTTTTATGGCGTCCACCAACTGATCGATCTTCGGGAGAGGGAAACTGTCCTTAGTGCATGCCCTGTTAAGGTCAGTGAAGTCAATACAAACTCTCAATTTCCCATTGTTCTTTGGAACCACTACTGGGTTGGACATCCATTTAGGTAATTGAACTTCCCGTATGGATCCTTCAGCTTCTCCATTTCTTTCTTTACATCCTTGGCCTTCTCGGGTGCAGTTCATCATGCCTTCTGTACGATAGGCTTGAAAGTCGAGTCGACGTGCAACTGATGATAAACCACACTGAGGTCAATTTTAGGCAGCTCATAAGGTTCCCACGTAAAAATATCTAGATTGTTCCTTAAAAGTACCGTCAATTCCTTCTTCTTTCGATTTTTGAGAGAGGCTCCAATCAAGAACATCATGTCTTCTTCGCTGCCACCGACTACGACCTCTTCTAGGTTTTCAATGACCCGCTCAAAGGGGAGGAGCCTTATCTCCTCCACTCCGGGTCTTCAATACTTAAACTGCTATTTTGAAGGTATCAAACCTTCTTGTTCCTCAACCTTTTATTTGGCCTTCTCGACCTTCTTCTCTGGTTTTGGGCAGATAGCTGCTATTAAGCACCTTCTTGCCATCGCTTGATCTCTGTTGATCTCCATTACTCCTCATTCAGTCACGTACTTAAGTTTCTGATGGTAGGTCGAGGGAACGACCTTCATCGCATGTAGCCACCCTCTGTCGAGGATAGCCTGGTAGGGCGAGTCAATGTCGTCTACCAAAAACTCGATCATCTTAGAGACACTTCTTGCCCTCACTGGAAGTACGATCTTTCCCAAAGGGATAGTCACTTTTCCAGCGAAGCCAACTAGAGGGACAGTGGCTTCCTTCAAATCGGCGACGCTTAACTTTAATTTCCTGAACAGGTCGATATACATTACTTCAGATGAGCTTCCCTGGTCGACGAGCAACTTGTCGACATCATAGTTTGCTATCTTGAGTGTAATGATCAAGGAGTCATGATGTGGGGTTCTCACTCCCACTAAGTCTTCATCCGTGAACACGATGTGTTTACTGTAGTCGACATTATCTGCTCGCCAATGCTTTCCTGCTTGTGTTTTTCCTGAATCAATTTGAAAAGATTGCATTACTGCCGTAAGCTTTTTCACTTCCATCTGGGTTGAATTTCCTTGAATATGCTTCAGATTCGATACCCCATGAATCACTGCGAACTCATGGCCAGCATCCTCCTCGAACACATTGTCAGGCCTTGTGTCTCCGTTGGCAGCAACCTTCTCTGCCTTCTTCTCCACAAACTCGTTCAGGTGCCTAGTCTGGGCCAACTCTTCAAGGTGAGACTTAAGAGCTTTGTAGTGCTCAGTTTTGTGCCCTCCTTTCTTGTGAAAAGCGCACCTCAGCGCATTATTTCTCTTTGAGGGATCTCCTCCCATCTTTCTAGGCCATTTGACGAATGGTTCATCCTTGATTTTTGCTAGGATCTTGTAGATTGGTTCTTTAAAGATAGTGTTCACTGCCTGAAATGCTTTCGAGGCATCGCTTTTACTCCCATTTGTGGAACCAATTTTTCCCCCATTCTTACTTCCTTTCTTCTGGTTCTCAGCTTTATCACCACATCCTCGACTTTGGCGTACTTTTTGATACGAGCCATTAGGTCGTCAATCGTTGTGGCCTCCTTCTTAGTGAGGGATTGGTACAAGAGGCAGGAGCTGGGTAGGCCAATTTTAAAGGATGCCACGGTGACCTGCTCTGAGCAGTCCTCGACTTAGTTGAACAGCTCCCAATATCTTTTCGCATAGTCCCCGAGGCTTTCTTGAGGCATTTTCTTCATTGTCAACAATGCATCTATCATCTTTGGATGGGAGCTACTGGTGATAAAGCGAGCTGGGAAGAGCTCTGCCAGGGACTCGAAGCTCCTGATGGACCGGTGAGGGAGTCTCTCGAACCACTTTTGGGTCACATCGTGCAAGCTCGAAGGAAAGATCTGGCACATTAGTGCATCCCTGTGGTTCCAGAGAGTCATGGACTGCCTGTACTGGCTAACATGATCGATAAGGTCAGTCTTTAAGTCGTAGATCTTGAATCTAGGAATTGTAAACTTCTTGGGGGCTTCTTCTTCCTCTATTTCCCATGATAAAGGGGATTTCATATGGCTCTTGAGTGCTCGCCTGTCTATCTCTCTGGTCGATTTGGCACCCTGATGTGCTGGGTGCTGGTCCATTTCCCTCCGGATAAAATTTCGTATATCATCGTTTCCTCGTGCTGGACACCTGTAATGATGAGCAAGTTGTTGTTACTCGAGTAAGTCATCATCCGACATGTGTTCCTAAAATCTCTGAGATCCACGCTTAGGGCTCCTTCCTCGCTTAAGTGCTAGGAGTACGATATTGACTTTGCCTGGTGATATGATGGAGTTCTTTCTCCATCCTTTCCAATCTCCTTTTGAGGCGAGCATTCCCATCTTCTTACTTGCGAAAGGCCTCCCCTTGCTCTTGAAGCCTGGCCTCATAGGCATCGATCAACCTGAAGATCTGTGTGGACCCGGCTGGTCCTTGACTTTCTTCTGAGGCTTGCCGTTTTGCGCGAGCCCTATGATCTGAACATCAAACTTCAGATCTGATCCTGCGAGGGGCAGGCTGTTCTTGGATATCCCTCGCTTGAGGGGCTTTGCGATTGTGACCAGACATTCCAAATTCTTTATTGGTAAGGGCTTTCTTAAAGGAAGACAAACATTTTCCACAGACGACGCCAATTGTGGTGACAATTAAGTTCAGCACAAAATAACAAGAAAAGGAAATCACCATAACAAATAAAGAACGTAAGGAATGACAATCACACAACACAAAATTTACGTGGTTCAGTAAGAATGCCTACGTCTACGGTGGTGCTCTCAATATTATTTCTCTTTACTCCAGGGAGTGTTTTACACGAATAATAATGCATGCCCTTTGCCTCGGGCGGAGGGTTTGTTATATACATATTATTTCGGAGAGTGGAGGAGTGGGGCTCCCCCACGTTAGCCCACAATCCCTAGAATATCTCTGAAGAGAGATTTTAGGAACTCACAGGGTCAAAACTAAATTGGTTGAGGCGCGGGGCCTTTGGACTCTGGGCCGCGTTTGATTGGGCTTCTCATATGAACCTAAGTGACAAATCGAGATACCCACAATGAGTATGTGTGTCATTTTATATAGTACTAAGTCCGTGTCTGTAAATAATATAGGTGTGCTTTTTATTTGATTTTTATTTTTAGTTTTTAGTTTTTAGTTTTAGTTAGTTTTATTACTATTTTATTAGGTTAGGTTTATTTTTATTTTATTTTAGTCTTTTATTTTTTAGGAACTTATTTTTTTAATTTTAATAAATTTTATATTTTCATTAGTTTTATTTTATTAACTTAGGATTTTAATTTTTAGTTTTAATAGATTTTAATTTATAGCTTTATTAATTTTATTAGTTTTTATTTTTATTTTTTGTTAGTTACAAACTAAAACACGTATACTAGCTAACATACACCTCACCATACCCTAATAACTCTCATCATCTTCAACCTTTACCCACATTCCCTCTCCTCCAACCTCCATAATCAAAAGCTCCACAATCTCAACCTCTATTAAACTCCACACTGAAATCCAAACCCTTATCCCCTTCATAATCCGCCTTATGTACGACCTCCCGCCAAAATCGAAACCCATGGTAGTCATCTCCTATATAAATTCGGTTAGACCCGAGAACATACCAGAACTACATTCCATCCCTGCCAAACTCGATCCACCTCCAATGAACCCACGAACCCATTTCTACCATATCAATCCCAAAATAGCAACCCACCAAACCACTTCCACGAATCCAAATCATCAACCCGGAACCTAATCATCTCTAACCCAATATGAAACCCACCTTCCCATTTTAAACATTTTTAATACACATTTCCCACTTTCCCCCCATTACCCGAGTATACTGTATAAACCACAAACGCCAAAAAATAATCTCCCATGTTCTAAATGTCAACTTATCCTATTTGTCCAAAATATCCTTCAACCCCTCTTCTCACATGCACTTGTTTGCATTCTCCAAATTACACTCACTCAATATCAAACATCCATTTTAGCGTATTTACATGTCCATCCAATTCCAATTATACCCATACCCTCATCCACCTATAAATTGAAGATTTGGTGGCATTTGAAGACAATCTCCATTTTAGTTTTTTACTTTGTGTGATAAATTCTCCTGCACCCCTCTATAGAGAGTCTTTGCGTGTTTATCAAATATCTTAATATAGAGTGGTGTGGTAAAATTTATCTCTTGGATAAATTCTACTCGACCCTCTATAGTGAGTTTTTGTGTTTTTAGTAACTATCTCAATGTGGAGTGATATGGTTGAATCCATCCCTTTTGAAATTAACTTCTTCTCCATTCCTTTATGGTGAGTATTTTCTTTTTTAGCAAATATCTCAATATAAAGTGATGATGTATAATTTTTTTCCTTGGATGATTTCTAATGTATAATTTTATAATTTGAGGATTTGCATTTTTAGCAAATCTCTATTATTATTTAAGAGTCCATTATAAATTAATCCATTGTATATTGTAATTAGTTTTTATTTTAGAAAAAAATATATATTAGTGTGGGATTGTAGTTGAGAAAATTTTGGATTGTAATTGAAGAGTTGCTCCAATTCAAGGCTAAAAGGGGTGTGATTTATTCCTCTTTACTTACGCTTGATTTAATCCTTATCTACTTTTATTTTTTTTATCTTTTATCTTGGATGATGATTATTGAGGGCTAATCTTTCATTTATGGGATGAATGTTGAAGCCCTCATGAGTCCAATTTAGTTAGTTTACTTATTAGGACAATTTTCTTTATATTATTTTCTTTAATTAGCTTTTACATCTTAGTTAGTACTTTAAAAATTAACATAGTTAGTTAATTAATAATCCCTTAAAAATCATTAAAAAACAATAATATGCAAATGAATGTACACTTGTCTTTACATATTTTGTTCTCCACACGTTAAAGTGGATTGACATCCTTACTTACCATTATATAATTTCATATTATTTTTGTAGGTTCAAAGGGATTTTGATTGCAAAGGATTTGTAACAACGATCATACACATTAGAACAATTTTCTTTTCGATCATTCCGCATTTATATATATATTAAATTATATCCAATATTATAATTAAAACTGAATAATTAAAACATGTCATATTAACAAATGGCTCCAGTTATCAAATGATTTAACAACCTCACGCAATCTACTCACGATACTTCGTTGACACTGAGAGAGAGAGAGAGAGAGAGAGAGAGAGAGAGGATTTTTCGTGAAATATATAATGAGGATTTTTTAGGATTGGTGAGGTAGTGGAGGTGCATCCCATTCATTTTGATTATTGAATGAAAGTTCAAAAATTTCATTATTGGTTCAGGGCTGTTAAATTTTAGTTAGTCCATTAGATAATGTGTTTTGATTAATATTATGAAATTGAATTACAATTAACATTTTATTAGGCGACTGGAACCACTCTTACCAATGTTATATTAGGAACAAATAATTTTTTGACTTATGAATCTTTATTGTCTCTCAAACAACAAAATAAGAAAATTCTTAACACAATGAAGGGTTAAGTGGGTTCCAAATACATTAAAAGGAAAAAAACAATATAAACATATAAGGAAGATAAAAGCATGAACTAGCAAAGACCATTGTCACCTTTCAAGATTATCCCAAATTAGTCATTGGGACACTACTCTTCCCTCACACATTAAATATTTTATACCAGCAAGCCTAAGGCCCTAAAAATAACCTTTCTAAGACTTAGAAACTTAGATAAATATTATCATAATAGTTTTACAAAACTTAGTTCAATTTCTTAACATAACAAACTCCATTTTTACATGCTTTGCTAATAAAGTAATATACATTTTTTTTTTGTGTGTGTGTATATATATATATTGTGTTCAATTTAGGAGACTTACAGGTCCCACTTATTATCTCGTGATGAGCAACTCAAATATAATAAACTAAGATGATGTATAGTGATGTTGATAAGTACAAATCATTGTCTTATGGTAGTGCATAAATCTAAAACTAATTACAAATAGTGACATCCATCATATATAAGGGAGGGTGCAGGTGATATCAATGTAATGAACCCTTGCCGAAATGCTTCACAAGTCCCTATTTATTTAATAAAAGAAATTTCCCTCCCCATTAACATAGACACAATAATGAACTGTTTATATTTTGTGTTCCATCTAAGTGTGGGGTGAGTTATCGTTTATACTTTCTATTTGATTATTTAATCATGTTCTATGAGATTTCGCACTTACAGTTATAATGATAAACCCCTTTGCCAATACAATGTCGTTAGGGAAACTAACATAATGTATCCTACCACAGGCAAATAGATTAAAACTCAATACCCAATTCCTTCCTATATAATTCTTAATATAAATATCATATAAACATTTTTGTAAATAAAGGCCTCCTCAGCCTTATACATCAAAAGAAAACGAAATACAATGTAAATATCTCTACAAAGATAAATAAGGTCTTAACCTTAAATATTCGTCCATAAATTAATAACTCCACGACTTATAATCATGAGGAAATCATGTAATAAAGGGAATTAAAAACTCAAAAGGCTCAGCAAGGGAGTATATGAACTACAATCTTAGTATTTGTAAAAATAACTACTCTAAGACATATCCATAAAATTTGATCATAAATAGAATGCTAATGGTTAGTATAATATCTTAACAAGACAAAAACACTTAATAGTAGATAAAAAAGAATAATTATGATCTTGGTAACATTAACAGGTATATATTCAACCTCTCATCGATATGATATCATCTAATATCATATCATCTAAAGAGTAATCAAATGGATAGAGTGTCATCCTTATAAAGACATGGATATATTACCATGTCCATTGCAACCTAGAGTCAATCTATAAAACCCTTGCCTATCTCGATCCATCACAATCTTTTTACTATTGACCGGATCATATATGTTGGGGTTTTATTATTAAAAACTTAAATAGTATTTACTTTTAAGTAAAGATGTGTCAATTTATTTGGAAATAAGAATCATGATTGTGAGAATACCTTATATTTTGTTTAAATATATTCTAGACATCTCAATAAATTGAGCTCTGGAGGAATTCTTGTGAGTCGACTTCGGGTTGATCACCAGGAGATCAAAATTATGGTTCCAAGACTATTGAAACCTTCACAACCTAGATAAAGGTTGAGATCCTCTCAAAATATTTGCGATAAAATCCTAGTAGTTTATCTTAAACTATGGGAACCGGTATGATGGTTGAAGAACTTGTATAATAGCTCGACAAAGGATTATGATTGATACGTCGAAGGAATGTAATGAACAAGGCCACCCCTGAAATTTGAGTTTAAGGGTTGATAAGCACCCAAAAGTATATATTTTATACCCCGAATAAACGTATGTTAATTGCTAATTCTTGAACAAATTGGATCTTATGCTCACAATTGTCTATTGTGCAGGCTTGTTTGCGTTTACAGTTTTAAAAGTGTTCTTTTGAGGCAAACTGCAACAAGAAAGGACTAAATAACCTGTTCCATAACCCTAGCCTATCCCAGACCGAGCCTAAACCTACCCCGAACCCAATGTGTGTTGAGTTTGTACTTTTATTAATTTTTATATTTCTATTTTGAGTCATTTTTATTTTAGATTTATTTAGGATTTATTTAGTATTTTTATTTATTTATTTCTTTTCTTTTATTTTGATTAGTTTTTAGCTTTTATTTTATTTTATTAGAATTAATCTTTTATTAGGATTTTTTTTCTAGTTTTATAAGATTTTTTTAGGGCTTTAGTTTTTAGATTTTCAATTTTTTTTATTATTCTTTTTATTTTATTTAGAGTCTTTTTAGTTTAATAGGTTTATTGTTTTTATTTTTATTTTTATTTTCTTTTAGTTTAATTTATATTTTATTTTGAGTTAGGATTTTATTTTAAGTTTTGTAAATTTTGATTTCTTAATTAGATTTTTTTATTTATTTATTTTTAGTGGGGTACAAATTAACACACTCACTTATCCTACAACACACACACACACACTATCCTAATCACTCACCCTATTCCCATGTACACAAACCACACCTTATCCCCCTACCATCTTCAACCTCCAACCAAACCCATTTTCTCTCTCCTCACTCACCACCATTAACATACACCATTTCCTCTCTCTCACCTCTCACACCACCACAACCCCAAGCTTTTCCCACTCCATACCAGACAATAACCCAACTGCTTGCCCCTTGACCCATGAAACCCACAAACCCGATTTCTCCCTCATTAACCCATGATCTACCTTAACCCGAGTTCCACCCGAGAACATCTCAACTCGGTACGAACTTGGCCCATACCCAACACCCAAACACGGTACAAAATCCGGCAGCCCTATTTTTCCATAACCCGGTGTCATCCTGCCCCATCCTGAACCCGATTTCCATTCGAACCCCATGCCAACCAACAAAACCCATTTCCCACCTTATAACTCCTTTAACCCATGAGTAGCCAAATCGTATCTCAGCAAACCAAAGACAAAATAAACCACAAATCCCACATGTGTTTAAAACCCACTTAACCCTCTTTTTCCATTATACCCCCAAACAACCCACTTCCCACATGCACCTTTTATAACCCCAAAATTTCCCTTAAACAAATCTGATTTCTTCCTCACGATTTCCATGCACTCATGTGTCTAAAAAATACCCAATTTACCCCTACCCTCATATCATCTATAAATTGAAGGCTTGGTGCCATTTGAGGGGGATCTCCAATTTAATTTTTAGACTTTGTGTGATAAATTTCTCTCCACTCCTCTATAAAGTGTATTTGCATTTTTAGCAAATATGACAATATAGAGGTGTGTTGTGAAATTTATCTCTTGGATGAATTCTTCTCCACCCCTCTATGGTGAGTTTTTGCATTTTTAGCAACTATCTCAAAATAAAATGATGTGATTGAATTCATCCCTTGGGAAGTAAATTCTAATCCTTTCCTTTATGAATATTTGTATTTTTAGCAAATATCTCAACATAAAGTGGTGATGTAGAATTTAATTCCTTGGATGAGTTCTAATGTATAATTTTATAATTTGAGGATTTGCACTTTTAGCAAATCTCTCATATTATTAAGAATCCATTATGAATTCATCCATTGAATATTGTAATTAGTTTATATTCTTATTTTTGTAGTTTTGTGGGGATTGTAATTGAGATTTTTGGTTGTAATGGAGAGAATTTCGGTGTATAATTGAAGAGATGCTCCAATTCAAGTACAAATGGGTTTGATCTATTCCTCTTTAATTTCTCTTGATTTAATCCTCACATGCTCTTATTATTTACTTTTATTTTTTGGATGATTATTATTGAGGGCTAATCTCCCATTCATGGGATGAGGTTTGAAGCCCTCATAAGTCCAAGCAGTTAGTTTACTTATTAGCACAATTTTATTTATCACATTTTTTTAAAATTAGCTTTTACATCTTAGTTAGTACTTTAAAATTAGTATAGTTAGTTAATTAATAATCCTTTGAAAATCTATAAAAAAATATATAAAAAGCAAAAATAGAAAAATCATAATAAAATAATAATATGCAAATGAATATACACATGTCTTCATATGTTTTGTGTTTCATCCTTAGAGTTGGATTGATACTCCCTTACCTACCCCTATGCATATTTCGAGTTTATTTGTTGGCTCGAAGGAATTTTGATGGAAAAGGAATTGCAATAATGACATCTACACAAGAGACGCATTTTCTTTTCTATCAAAGGTTATCTTGATTATACTCATGCAATCTCACATCATTTACAAAGGGTAATTAGATTCATAATCCCGAGAATTGTAATTATTGGAATGCTTACGCAAATGTCACTTTGGTTGCTATGGGTACGATCTAATTTTATATTAAGTAAAATGATCCTCGAAGATTGGGTGATAATTGCTTGAGTATGTCTAGGATCATAACTCAGAGGAATTCGCATCTAGGGGATATCTTGGGTGGTGATACCTCCTTAATAAACTTATATGTTTTATTTTCACTAAGTAAAACTTGGTATATGGATTATTCTATAATCCTAATGGAGTAACGGATATGTTAAGTCGAGAATCAATGAATTAATTAGACATTTGTTACCATTGAGTAACAGTAAATTCCATTAACCAAGCAAGTATTGAACACTTAACGTGGAGATTCATATTATGTGTCATAATAAACTTTGCAAATAATACTTCATTATATCCAAGTGATTTCTAAGATAATTAAATTGAAGTCCAGTCATAATTATTTATTGGAATTAATTATGATTAAATAAAGAATGGAATAGATTATTGTAATTACAATTAAAATTTTTGACTCTTTATTTGGATTTAATTTTATTATGTATCTTGTATCCCAAGTGTAGTCCACATACCCAAGTAGTTAGGCCCGAAATCTAAAAAACTCAGTTTTTCCCAAGCCCTTATTTTATATGTATATATAAAGTTATGGGAAGGGGTTTTATTGTCAATGAATCATTTTAAGATTTGAGAGGCGTTAGAAGATACACTATTCATATTTTTGTGAACAGTTCTAAGGAAAGACTATCATATCTCACTCATAAGTAAGAATTTTCATCACAAAAGGTTCCCACACACCTTCCTAGCTTTAAGGAGGATCATACACTAGAAGTCTTGAGCTTTATAGAAGGTTAAACATGGTTTTTTCGTTGACCTTGGAAGGAAAAAAGGATTTAATGGTCTTCTACATTTGTATCGTCATACGAATCAGAACATGATTTGCTATGCTATTATATTCTTAAGACCTAGGTTCAATGTTTAAACCCAATTCTTGATTTCTTTTCAATGCATGATTAATCAAAGATCTTTAGGAATGAAATTTTTCATCATTTTAAATGTCAATTCCAGGTTATTTTTACTAACACTATCGAGACTTCCCAAGTATATTGAACGATAATATGTCGTCTTAATTAATGAAGCCATAAACAATCTATGGAGTCCATCTTTCTCACCCTCCATAAATTCGTTTATACATCCAACATGTAAGACCCATTACCCTTGACTACACTTTGGCGTGGGAGTCAAATAAAGGTTATACACTCTTAACACCCCAAAGGAAAAAATAGGGTTCTTTAGAATCACTTGTTATCCCTAATACTCAAGCATAAAGTAAGAATGGTCATAGGAAAGACAACAAAGTTCATGTACATTATGGAAAAACCATTTTTCCCACTCCCCTTAGTGTACAAGAGGTTAAAAGAAAAAGATAAGTCACACGGAGAGGTTAAATTAGTGGAAATAATCAAGACTAATAGATTAAAGCCCGTGGTTTTCAAGTTAGAAAATATATTTTTATAAAATGATAGTTTATACACAAGGAGTGTAGAAAACTCAAATTTAAGACCAGAATCCTATGTCCCACTCAAAACATATAAATACAATGAATATGTGATGAACAAAAAAACAAGTTATAATAATAACGAACAATAAAAGTCTTAGAATATGTGAACAATCAATAATGGCTGTAATAATTAGTTCATCATTTTAAAGTTTAACACATTGTTAAAATAGTGATTTAATGTCTCGTCAATGATGATATGCAAATTAAGGGTTAATAATGTGAAAGGAATGAGGAAATTTCAAAAGTATCATACCCCCAACACATTAACCACACACCATCAACAACCTTAAATCCTTGAACTCTAATTATTAACATCATAACATATCAGTGGGCCTATTATATATTTCAATTTTGCGATAAATATCTATTCATCATTATTATACCAATCACTATAATACTATATAATGCTTTACAAGGAATTAACTCTCCTGATCATAGAGGTTATTCACGTCATCTTACCTATTCTATATCCCCCCATTCATTTGTACGTCAGTTGATAGTTGTTCACTTCATCTCAAAAGTCGATTCCTTTTCCCGCATTCATTTCTACATCAGTTGTTAGTTGTTCACTTCATCTCCAAAGTCAATTCCTTTACCTGACAGATAAAATTGGGCCAACTTGTAATTTCTCTCTCTGGTTTCTTCATATATGTATCTATCTAGCATGTGTGTAGTCAAATTTATTTGCAATAATTTTTTGTTCCAATTTTTCATTTTCAAAGTTTAATCCTTTGTTTCGTGTTTTAGTTTTTTCAATATCTAAAGCTTCAACAACAGATCTAGTGAAGGTGATCGATTAGTTTGCAATAATTTTTTGTTCCAAATTTTCTTTAAGTTTAATCCTCTATTTCGTGTTTTAGGTTTTTCAATCTCTAAAGATTCAACAGCAGATCTGGCGAAGGTGAACTATTTGTTTACAATACTTTTTTGTTCCAAATTTTCATTTTGAAGTTTAATCCTTTATTTCGTGTTTTAGGTTTTTCAATCTCTAAAGCTTTAACAAAGGATGTGGTAAGGTTAACTATTTGTTAGCAATAATTTTCAGTTCCAAATTTTCCTATTTAAAGTTTAATCCTTTGTTTCGTGTTTTAGATTTTTCAATATCTAAAGCTTCAAGAACAGATCTAGTGAAGGTGAACTATCGAACTACATTCATAATATTTATCGATTATCGAGTTGATATAATTATTTTGTTGACACTGCGTTGAAATTTATTTGTTAAATTTTGAACTTCTTTGGATTTTAAAGACCCTATAATCGCGGTAAAGGGAAAGGATGCAAGATGTCTCAACACCTCATCTCAATGATAGATTCAAGAGGGAGCTTGATGGAATTCAATTGGAGTTGCAAGCAACTGATCCAATTGAGATGGATCTCGACGTTATCAAAAGTTGTGACAGTTGAGTGCAACCCAATCTTCATGTGAAAATGTTTATAATTTAGGGGGTGGTAACTTTGGATTTTAGATATTATTATGATGTTGGTTACCATTACCAAATGCTGTTATATCATATGGTGTTGAATGAAATTATGTTGTTTGAAACATCATGTTGGTACGTGTAGAACCTTAAAAAAATCTATTTTTATCACCACTGAGAATGATCTCCTCGGTGCAATAGCTATCAAAGACCGTTTTGAAGGTAAGAATACTCTTTATTTCTTGGAAATTTTGATATGTTTCTTTTTAATTTTAGGAGCACTTGAGATATATATGGGCTTAAAGAATCAAATATGAACTCTATATGAGTTTTTGTCAGGAATTTTCAGCAATGTGCACCAACTGCTTGGTTAAATGTTGTGTGAAAGAAATGTTATTGGATAATGATTTTTTTTCATATTATTATTTCTTTTAGTTCCAACTATGGGGAGAAAATGAATTTTAACTGCGTTTTGGTATTGAATTTTTTGTACACCAACATAAAATTCAATGTGGCATATTTTCTCTTTATACAATTTGTTTATGTCTATGATAAGTTGTTTTATGGAACAGTTGAATTTTGATCTTTAGGTGGTTGATATTTCTTCTTCTCCTTAGAATTTGGTTATAATGGCAGCCAACAATAATATCCCACCAATCCCGATGGACAACGGACAAATCTTTGGTATGGCAGAGATGGAGATGGAGCATAGGGTTGAATATATAAACGAACATATCTTTTTTTTGTCCAATTGGAGATTCATTGCAAATGTCATAATCAGTTTTCCACCCATTAAACTTTGAGGTGCTGTTAATTCTTTTTTACAACTGAAGCAGACAGTCAAAGAGCATCTCAGTGATCCATAAAACTACGTCCCATTTTTTAAAGGTACTATTTCGAAGCATAAATTTAAAAGAGAATACTAGGTAGCATCAAATACACCCACAAGAGGAAGTTTGGCTACTTCTACTGGTGTCAATTGATGCAGGTTTGCCCATCCCTACCTTCTTATGTAGTATGTAAACATATTATTGAGTTGTGATTGGTATTTGTAGCAGTGAGTAAATTTACTACCACGATGTCTATTGTCATGTAAACGTGGTGTTATGTCAATATTACAGTTAGTGCCCTGTTAACGGACTTTATTATTGACAATTGTTTGTGGCTGGACTTTTTTATTATTGACAATTATTTGTGGCTTGACTTTTTTTATTAATAATTATTTGTGGTTTGGTAAAAGCCATTGTGTTTAATTAATAATATATCTATATACATATATGAATTCTCCCTTTTATGTATAGGCCCAACAACTCTTTATGTAATGTCATCAACCTGATACGCATGTTATAAAACATCCTTATAAATTGGATTGTGCAATTTTATTTGTTTGCAAATAATTAGCATGAGATGTGCCTTCCCTATTTTTCTACTATTTTTTATGGTTTCATCTTTTCGGGTAGGTGAAGTGGAATGCCACAAAGAAGATTGACAACTGATGTTTACATTTCTATAAATATGTCTACTACTAACCATTTTAGTTTCCAACAAATCCATAACGAAAACAAAATAAAAGTTAGAGGTCTTATGTCACTTTAATATTTTGGATCCTCTATTGTTTTCCTTTCTGAGATACTTAATTTTCCATGTTAGAATTATCCTTCATCAAATGTTTTAGTTGGACATATAGGTACAAATTGGTAGTATGGTAAGTTCTTATTTCTTTAATTGAATAAATTTATTTTTATTGATATCAACTGTTTTAAAAAAATAATTACATTAGTTTATCAAATACATCCTAAAGTCATGTAACATGTTTTTAAAAAATCGGATTCTTAAATCCTCAGATGTTATATTATTTTTTTACTGATCTAGAGCTACAAATCTATGTTCATAGGAAAAAAAAATTAGAATTTGATCTTGGTTTGTTGTTTAAAGGATTGATCTTCCTGGAATGTTAAATCAGTTATTAGGGGTGAAAGTTAACATTGGATCTTAAAGGTATTATAATTTTATAGGTACGAGATTTAACAATCTTTATATATTTGGGTGGATATTATAACCATCGCTACCACTTAGCATTCATACATATGTTTTGGTGTAAGTTTTAGGATATCTTATTTTATAGAAGATAAACTTAGGATATCTCATTGCATGACTGGTTTATGTTAAATCTGTACTTTACTCTATAATGATTTCAAATTTGTAATACCCATTATTTAAGATATATTTTTAGTAACAAAATACTACACATGGTTATCATGTTGGTCAGAAAAAACATTATTCACAATCCCACACAATACTTATCCGACATGCTATGCAGGATGATATATAGATTGAAATTGATTTAAAATAAATGAACAAGACCAAAAAAGATTTTTTTTAACTAAAAATGTTTCAAACATATTTATGTGTATTTAAGTGTGCCATGTCTATTTGATAGGAGTGGTGAGACATTTTGTCAAATGGAATAATTGAAATAAAGACCCCAACATGAATTCGTAGATTGTTAATTAGATAATAACTAGCATGTAACCCGCACGATGCGCTAGCGTACAAATATCATTTAACTTTTTAACTAAAACATACCCCATTTAGACGTCTATGCATAAACATCCTAATACATGAACCAACTAAATGCATGTATTGACTAAATACACGAACATCCATTTAAGCTTCTATACATGAATTTTATAATACATGAACAAACTAAGTTCATGTATTGGCCAAATATAAGATAAATTATTATGGGAGAAGAAACGTAAAGAGGAAAATCTCGAGAGATATTATTTTTTTGGAAATCAAAAAGATTTGGAGAAGGGAAAGGTTTAAAAGAAATAGATTGACATGAGTTTTAAAGTGGCAATAAATGATCCTCATTAAACTCTCTTTCTATTATTAGTTGCTAAAACTTACGAGTAAATTACCTAAATATTCCCCACACTATAGCCCTGGTTGCTAAATCGTCCTTCAACTAAATTAAACTAAAGAAACACACTGAATCAAGTTTCAAGTATTAATTAAAACAAAATTTTGTCTAGGAATTGATTTGAAAGCAAAGCCATAGTAAGGGCAAAAATTCCTTACATTGAATCGTGTTTAGTCTTGACGCGACACGATAACGAACCAAATTTAAAAACATGAAACACTACGATTAATAAATTTTACACTCAATTAAACACGATAACATGACACAAATAACTCGACAGTTAATATCAAAAAATTTCGTGTTGTGATATTGTGCCACGTCTAAAATGACCACCACTACCCATACTTTACGGATTCAAGATACATGTTTTACACATGGTCAAAAAAATAAAAATTCTCATCTTAAAGTTCTTATATTCCTGTTTATATTAATAAAATGGATTTTTCCATCCGATCCACGGTAGTTCATTCAATCACATTATTTGTTTCTTTTTATTGTCGAAATGAATGTCAAATTCGATTAGATCGCCCATAAATAACGATTGACCATAAATAACCTTTGCCTAATAGTCAACCTTTGCCTAATAGTCAACCTTTGCATAAATAACGATTGACCATAATTTTTATTGTAGAAATCACGATTGACCATAAATAACCTTTGCCTAATAGTCAAAGTCTTTGGATCACCATTGCCCTAGTGCTTACAAGTCAACATCCTCACCACCCACATCAACCTTTTGTGTCAAATAATTAAATACATATTTGAAACACTTGGATTTTAGCTATTACATTATTTATCTCAAATTTAAGGTAAAAAAACAATTTCGTACCTTAATAAAATTTCATACAGCGTATTTTTAATTAATGAAATAAATGGATATTTACTATTTTTCCAACTTTGCCCGTATTGTATGGTTGTTGTGTAATCTATTGAATTTATGACTCATATTATAATTTAATTTAAATCAAGAATTTAAATTAAATATTAACACCATGTGAATTAATAAGAGTGTTGTGAATTATTTTTGTATTATGAGTGTGTATCATTAGACTGGGCTCGAGGGAAGTTTTTAGTGTGTCGGAATGAGTAACACTTTGGGCTAAATTTTCGGAGCATATGGATAGTGTTTAGGGCATATTTAGAGGTCTATGATTATCCCTATAGGAGGCGTTCTGAAAGTAAAGGGTAAATAAAGACAACCTTCATAATTAACATATCATAACATAAGATATAACCCTATCACGTAGATGAGATACTATGAGAGAAATAAATTCAACTAGAAATATTTAAGAAGGGATTCAATATAATTATTTTAGGAAAGTGATGACTTTCTTTACTACTTATTTTTTGTAATTATTTTATGATCAAATGCTAATATGATTTTAAATTAGTCAGTCGCATGCTAAAATTAAATCTTGTGTTTAATAATAGAAGAAACTAGATTTATTCATGTTTAATGCCAAAAATGATTTAGATTCATTGTATGTATGCTATATATTGACCTATTATGATCTAAATATGTTTTTAATGGATTAATCTGGCAATTAAGTTAATCCCATAAAAAGAACATTATGAAATTGATGAATAGGCCCTGATAATGACAAATTTGATCTTGTTAATGATTATATATTGTTATAAACAAGTTTATGAACCCTATGTAATATTATTTACGTTTTTTGTGACTCGTTATGGGTTAGTAAAATATTTGATTACGGTTTGTTATGAAGAAAATTGATTTTATTATGTTATGTGCAGATTTTTGTAATATGATATTATTTTGGGCTCGTTAGATAAGGTTTGCTTGATTGGGGCATCATGCTCATGGTTACAAAATGGTTTAGTGCGCACGGATGGTCACAGATATCTCATGCCACATATATATGAGATCAAAATCATGTTCAAGAATCAATAATTTAACACGGGATAAAACCAAATCTATATAAATTAAAAAAATACATTTTCATTTAGGATTTCCTAAAGGGTTAAGGGTTTTAACTAGGATATTAGGGTTCCTTTCATATATGTTATTTGGGGATATATATTAATGGGAATAAATATAAAATAAAGGAAGTATATCCCATGATATATAGTTACAATTGAAATAGTATTCATATATGCATATTAGTATAGTGTATGATTTGTTTAATATATGGGGACATAAGTAGAGTGTGTGAATACTTCGTGAGGATATATTGGTGGCGATTAAATGGAATGGTTTTGGGACCAGGTATCACAAACCTAATTGGTGATGTGGGTTGCGTATAGGTCAATATCTTAATCCTAAAGGCTGTTTGTAAATTGTCTCGCGTGAAAGAGATGCGAGAATTTAAATCAGTTTGGTGTTGGGGTCATTAGTGAAATGATAGGATATTGATTTAGCGAGGAGGATCGATGCTTTCGAGTTGCGCTTATATGTATATTTAGTCCTAAGAATGACATAATTTATATGAGAATATGGGTTGTGCTAATACGGTTATTGTGACATTCTTATTTATAGGATACAATATTGTAGTATACGGGTACTACGTATATCTGTATCACATAATGCATGATTATTGTTTATTATATTATTATGTAATACTAAGCAGTGATTTGTAGCCATTGTTGTGAAGCTTATATTTACTTATATATAGTAAGATAACTAGACACTAAGGGGCACAACTAACTAAAGATTGATGAGTCTTATAGCTAGGTCAATGAGGTTTTAGTTTGTACAAGTATTGTATGATATAAAAATTAGAGTATATATGGGTATGGATCATTGGGAGGTTTTATAGTACCTTGGCTAGCCTAGTAATGAGTAGAGCTTATGTAGGTAGTGTGAAGGGTAATAATTGGTCCGTAAAGAGGGAAATAAACTAGTTGGGTATCGTATGATATATGGATATTCTGGGGTTACTTTTAGTTTTGGTATATGTTTATCAGGGAGGATATTACTTTGGGCACTTTGGGTACAATGATGGTTTAGTATTCCATTTAATGGTGACAACATTACATTATAGTTCACGCTAGGACTTGCGTTAGCTGCATGATTAGTCTTAGGACCTAAATACCGGTGTTCTTTTGAATTTGATTTTCGTATGGATAGGATATTCCTTGATAGAGGTGATGTGATGTAAGGTAAGATATTTTAGATGTTAGTGCTAATGTGGTTGACATAAGATGTAAATAAGTCGTATTTAAAGTTAAGAAATATATTTCTTGAAAATGTGGGGTCTAACCCACAATGTTTTTATAAAATATTTGTAGGTGTCCTGAAGGTGGAGCAACATGATTGATCAAGAAGACTTGTAGTATTTGGTTATTCGATTTATCTATACTTAGATGAATGATGTTTATTAATTTAAATATTTCATTTTAGTTAGACTCTCAAGTTTTATTATTTAGATATTTTATTATGGGCCTATGGTGGCTTCCAAAGTTGTTATTTCATTCGATTATCGATAATTGTGGAGGCTATTTAGTTTTATCGATTAAGTTTTAATAAAGGCTTCCTTAGTGTACAACCTGACCATTTTATGTTCCTCTCATTCATCTATTAGATCGATAATAAGATCATAGTTATATACCAAATAACTAAGAATAAGGATAATAACAAAAAAAGGCAAGTTAGTAGGAGAGCACACTACAAGAAAACTGATTTTTTCCGGCAATTTTTTTGCGACAGTTATAAAAAATGCCCAGAAAACTTTTATCCCGGCATTTATTTTTAAATGCAAAAAATTTACGGAATTTATTTATAAATGCCAAAATTTATTGCACTTTTTAGAAAAAGTAAAAAAATATGCGGTATTTTAAAGCAAATGCCAAAACATTTACGCTTAAATTAGGCTTGGAATTTTTAAGTTAGCGGGATCTTTAGCAGATTTTTTTCTTCCTTTTTCTGAGCGGGTTAGATCTCCCCTTCTCTCTCGACCAGTCTCTCGAAAAGTCTTGCACCCCCATATAGTAAACCGACTGCAGCCGACCAGAAACAGCTGCCTCCACGGACCATCAAGGTTCCCGCCGCCGACCATCAAGTTTCTTACCGTCGAACACTCCTACTTTTAGCAAGGTACAATCTCTCAGTTTTTTTGGCTTCTAATATTTTTTTTGCTTTCTATTTGACTTCCTAAAATTGGGTTCATAATATGATTATTTTGGGTTCAAACTTCGTTTGATTTGTTGTAATTTGTTTTTCTTTCAATTTTTAGGTATATTCTATTATATCTCTCGTCTCTCTCTCTAGCAAGGTATAATCTCTCAATTCGGAGTAGTTTTCTTTGGGATTTTGTATGGGCTTTATGCTTTCTCTAATTTTATGGGTTTGATGTCTATTTTTTGGGGTTTGATATGTATGCATTTGGAGTTTAAAACTGGGTTTCTGTTGCAAATTATGTCATCTCTACTTTAGATCGTTTTTTTCACTTTGGTAGAATTATGTTTCATTGCAGTTCTTACTCCATACATTTTCCCTAATATAGTTGATTGGTGATTTTACTGTTGTTTTTTCCTTTAAATTGTTCTATAATCATGGTGGAAAAACAGAAATATAGAACAATTTACACGTTTGGAAAATCAGAAATATTAAACAAACTGGAAATATCTTAGATGGTTTTGGAAGATCTCTTGATATAATTATTTTTTCTACACATTTTACTCAAATTTGTTCAGATTTTTGGTATTGCAATTGCATATGATAGACAAATTGCTAAGAAAAGCTTGTCTAGCTTGTGTTTTACTGACTTGTTATAATGTACGTTATTTTATTCTATAAAGTCCCTTTTCTTCCTCTTGGTTTTATTCTCGCTAGATCCAAAAAACGAGCCGATATGGGCGGGTAAAAAATGGGTATAGGCTAACCCCAAGTCGGATTTGGGTCAGTCCAATATAGGTTCGGATTGGGTCAATTTGTTAATCTGCGACTGTGTAATAAATTCCCAATCGAGATTGAAAATAATTTATGAAATCTATTTGTCAAAATCAGATGGTAATCAATTTTCTCAAGATCAAATTTAATCGATCTTAGAAGAAATTAGTTATTGATTTCCTCTAAACCTGAAAAGAAGATAAAGACGATAGATAGAGAAAGAGATATAGAAACAGAGAGGCGATAAATACCACATGGATGGTTTTGATGGTTCCGTCCATCAGTTTTGATATTTGGTGCCAAATGGTTTTAGAGAGAGAAAGGTCGCCATTTTGTTGTAGCTGAGATATGGTTTCATGGTTTTAATGTAAGGTTTGGTTATACCCAGAATGAACCGCTACTAACCCATTACTAAATCGACTTATTTTACTGCTAAAACCATTCTAACCCACAAACATAACTGATGGGCCCCGATCAAATTATTTTAAGTGGGTTCATCCTCAAAAACCCATATTGTCAGGTTTAATTCTCACTTTTTTCCACAAAAAGTCAAGATAATGTGTGTGTGTGTTTGGATAGTGGGGGTGGGAATTGTATGATGGTTGGAGCCAATATACTCTGTTGTTCTTGGTTTGTGCTTTAAAATATATTTGTAAGAGTTATAATTCTAATTGGATTCTATCATATTTTATGTCGTATTTCTTTTTGAGGATTATTGGATAGCTTTATTTTTCTACATATATGGTTATTTTCCATGAATGAAACTTCTATTCAAACCCTAGAGGTTCTGTTTTCTCGAAACTAAATTATTCATTTTCTAAGTTTTGATTAATTTTATATTGTGTATCGATTTGTTTTCGCATTCAGGATGAGGTTTCCACAATTAGATTTGATTTAGAGGCTCTTAAGGTATACACAAGGCGTTTCACTTCAGATGTTTTATTTACTTTGTTAGTCTAATGATATTTATATTTTTTGTCTAATTTAACTTTGGATTGAAAACATAATGAAGGAGCTTCGAGGTATGAATATTTCCTATTTTTTCACGGTTAATTCATAAATGTGATTTAATAAGTTATTGGCTTATATGCCTTTCTTGCATCCTCATCATCTATTCAGGGAAGAGTTTATAGAGAAAATGTTTGAGGTCAACACTAAGATAATGTAGGTTTCATTAGGTCATATTAACATTATTTTTCTTGTGTAAAGATTTTTTCCCCTAGACCACTTTGGTTTCTTATAACTTGCTATATCATGAAATATTATGCATTCCACGAGAAACGTACTCTTAAATTTGAGGTTGACCTTTTCCCTTGATTGTATAGAAGGCAATGAAATGTGGGTTATCATAGTAGTATTGTGTATTATACTACTGGATTGTATAGAAGGTAAATTAACACAATAAAAGTTAAAAAATATGGAATCCTTCAAATTTTCCATGGCAAATATTTCCTATCAAACACATCCTTAGTAAGGAAAAAAATATATAAAGATCACTATCAAACACATCCTTGATATCTTGATGATTTAGAAACAATTTGTTATTTGATTTGCAGTTAATTATGGCCAGGAACAAAATTGGAATTACTAAGGATGCTACTGAAGTAAGTTTGAATCCGATCATTTAAATTTGTAATCTTCTTTTAGTTATATATGGAGTGGTTGAACTAATAATTGGAGCTTGGTTTCTTTTTTGCCATACACAGTTGATTAGTAACACCTCATTGGTATATCTCAACAAAGTTGTGGATGGATGCTATGCTCAACTCATGTAAAACACTTTCGGTAATTTTTCGATACTTGTTGTAGGTAAATGTATCATTACACTTGTTTTTATTGCTTTTATCACAAATTCTTTAGAAAATTTAAAATATTTTTTAGTGTTATGTATTGAATATCATCTCTTTCCTATTCTGTTATGTAGGCTTGTGTCCAAATATTTATTGGATTAATGAAAGATTGGTGTGCTAGGTCCGTTACTGAAGAAAAGGTAATTAATATTGACTTCATCTATAGCCGTGAGACGAACTACTCAAATGTACTAAAATGGTGAGTGTTTTTCAGGTGCCTGGTTTCGAAAGTTTTATTATTGAGGTTTTTGCAATGAACTTCCATTCTAATTTTCACACCTTCGATTTTGATTTACTTTTTTTCCCCCTGAAAGTTGTTGTATATGTTCAGGGGCTAAACTAGCTTTTTATCCATCTGTATTCTTCAGTAGTAGAAAACTTTCTGATATGTCTACTGGGGCTAAACTAATTCTCTGATTGTGATGGACTTTTGGCAGTTTATTTTATTTGGAGAAATCGTATTGGCTCTGAAGGTCATGTATGAGAAATTTGGCGATGATTTTATTGTTTGTTTTGTATCAAAAAGTTTACCAACTGCACATTTATCATCAACTATTCATAGGTGAGACCCTTATAGTCTTGATTATTTCCCTATTACTTGATTTTTTTAGTGCTATTTATTTTGTAGACTATGAAGTCTTAGTATATTAGCACTCAAGAATAGACTATACTTGAAATTTCTTTACACGGATTTTTACTTGAGAGTAGAATTTAGGTACAGCATTATTTCAAGAATGGACTAAGCTGATTTCAGTTGCACAACCCAATGATATTAAGGCTTTTCAGGTTGTATTACCTAGAGCATATTCAAAGAGCAGTGAGCAAGTGCTTCTGGAACAGGACAATAAAAGGCATGTTTGGTATGACCTTAAGAGGAAAACAATAAAAAGTGTTGGAGTTTGTGGCTTGCCAAAGTTTTTCGAGTCAAATGTCTATGTTGGACGCCTTGTCAAGATGCCCAATGGTGGTGGGGGGACTAATGCGAAGAATCGTCTAGCACAGGAAAAAAGAAAGGAGAAAAAAAAGAACAAGTAAGTCGAAAGAGGTAAAATAGTGAAGTTATTCCCCCTGTATTATATATCTTTACGTTGCTTAACTTGATTATGGTTCCCCCTGTATTTTTTATTGTTTTTTCAAAACTATAAGAAAGGAAATGGATTAAAAAAAATATTAAAGAAATAGCCTACCCATTGTCACTTAACCAAATGCGAGCAACAACAGTAGTAATCAACTGCTCGACCTCTTGTGAGAGTAAAATGCAGCTTTGAAGCTTAAACTTTGTAACATGTATTTTCTGAGCAAGAAATCGAGAATGGAGAGATGGGAGTTTGGTCTATTGGCGTTTTGAAGAAGGAAGTAAGAATCATAGACCCTCTCCATACGCGAAGTAACAGTGAGCTTATATGTAGTTTGAAGGCCTGAATTCCCCAGATCCATAATATCCTGTTTTAAATATTGCCATTCGCCAGTTGCCTTAGCATGCCTCTCCACAGCACGGTACAAGCAATCTAAACTATACAAAACCATTCCGAACATGCATTGATCCTCTCTTTCAAGTCCTTGATCTAGGCAAATTTGGAATTGCATAATCCTTTTTTCAACCTCCACTATCAGTAGCCTTCTTTGGAGCCGAGCTATCCTTCCCCTGCCTTCTGCTCTCGTGTCCTGTTTGAACCATGTACAAAGTTTATCTCATTGGCCTTGAGTATCTGGTCCAGTTCAAGCATTTCCATCTCAATATCCAATTTTAGCTTTTGAATCTGGATAAGTAATGCATGAACAAGTTCTCCCCCCAAAAGACTCTGAATGGGATGCATTAGTTCCTTTTCATACCTAGTCATAACTATTTCAAGCATTTCCTGGTCGGAAGCATTTACTAGAAACTTTTGGCCTTTAGTCTACTCATTGAAATTCAACAACATTCTGTGCACAGAGTTAACAGTTAACTGAACTTCTTCAAGTTTCATTACACCTTTGTGCCTCTTTCGAAATGTGTCGAAAAGCTCATCTCTTATAGACAAAAGCGGCTGCTCTACATGATCACTCCAAAATCCAACTTTAGAGTCCTTTGCCTCACGAATCCAATTGTAAATGTCAGAACTTCCAGTCAATCTACTATGACGTAGAAGCCATATTGAACAAACTGAGATGCCGACAAACCCGCATGTGTAGCGCATCCAGTATAAAGTTAATTTCCTTGGTTTTTGGTGTATGGCAACAAGGGAAGATAAGTATGAATCCAATTTGTGTAGATTTTGATAAATCATGTTGATAGCATCCCTAATCTCACAATCAGTCCACTGAGAGCCTTCCTGATTTACTTCTGGCAGACTCTCAAACATAAGAGGGAATGAATAGTTCTCCTGCGTGAGATGTTATAGGTCTCTCACCCTTATCAATATCCCTAAACTTATCTGAGTGGTTCCCTTCCCATGTAAGTCAGAAATTTGATAAATATCGATAAACTAGATGTTTCTGACATGTTATCTGGTGAAATTTCATTCACTATTGGTAGTTGTATAATGTTAGAAGGCTTATACATGGGAGGGAGTTTTTTTAGCGGGATCATTCCTTCTTCTCTTTTATGGATTCACAATTTTTCTTATATTTATTGTCTATTTACTTATCCTTTCCCCTTAACGAATCATTAAACCAAATGGAGTATAATGGCAAACAGAGAATGAAGGAATAAACATTTATATAAAAGAAATCGATAAGTACTCTAAGAAATAATTTTATGTCACTTCAAAATTAATGATGCCAAATATAAACTTTGACCAGACTAATACCATGTGTCTAACTTGATCATTACTTGATTTCATAAGGTGCACAACGTCTGTGTTTAGAACATTGATATTACTAATCGTATTAATATTCCACAACTAAGAGGGTATATATGTCAATTTCGTAAATGCTAAATAAGCTTATCCGTGGAAAACAGTTGAAGTGTCGATATGTTTAATTTTACGTCTTATGGATCGAGATATTATATAGCAAGGAGTGGTATTTAATTTCCCCTAGTGATAGAATATACTGATCTTCAGCAAACTCACTCATGAGAATAATGGAAGTTATTCTCTCACCGTCAGATAAGGATAAAATTTAGGCCAACGGTGTGCCAGCAACAGCACGTCTGCATGCTGGAATTTTTTAGGCTCGAGCAGAGTAGACAATTCCCTTATCACTGAAGTACGGGACATGTTCATGAGCAAGAAGAACAAGAATAGTGGTTTTTCCTCCAACTATGACACGTCCTCGCCCAGTTAGATATGCCTCTAAACAAAAAATAAATGCACCCTCACCCTTAGTAAATCTAGATAACACTAAAGTGACAAAGATAATTACCACTAATCGTGATTGCCGATTGAATTGCAGCCGCCCTACAATAAGGCTAGAGTGTTTTGAGTAGACCAACAACACTATAAATAGGCGGGCACGACATAGAGGTACCGAATTCTGTGTTGAACGGTGTCCTACGTGTATCAAAATCTTCCTCTATCGGGCTTACTGCTTCAGAGTATGCAGCTATAATGTTCACTCCCGGTGCAGTAATAGCAGGTTGCATATCATATCAACACAAAATATTAGAATCACAAAATAATAAAATGGGTAGACACTTATAAAAGGGTAAAATTATTGATTGGATTAAACCTTGAGAATCTCGGGTGTAACAGTATTGGGGCCCTTAGAAGAGAAAGAAGCCATAAATGGAGCAGGTTACATGTTAATTTCTGCCTCAGGATCTGTAATGAATCCAAGCGGGTCACTGTCAAAGATACATCCTAATAAATAGTATTCTTACTTAAACACAAATAAAAGATACATCCTAAAGTTAATCTAATAAATAATATTAATAATAAAAATGTGTCATGGAGAGAGCGAGAGAGACATACTCGATAGAATTGAGGTATGCATAGACGGCAAGACCATTAGTATAGTTAAGATGTGACGTGAGAAAAACATGAGCATCGAAAATAATTTCATTACCGCTAGGCTTATACCGATAATATTTTGGGATGGTTCTTTGCAAAGAACCATCGGAAATAATTTCATTACAAGGCAGACTAATATTTTTCTGTTCACCTTGTCATGGTCTAGTGTTCCTGCTTTACAAAGCCTCCTCATAGGAAACAACATACAACAAAACAAAAGGTAGTTTTAAGACAACTATAAAGGCTTATAACTTAAAAACATGATTTTAAAAATAATTTCTTACGCGTCTTCAGCGGATGCATTGGCAGCTTTAGTCTCTGCCCTGCCAATGAGTGAATAGAATCTAGCATCTCTCAATGGTGCAGAAAGGCTTGTCCCCTGTTAATAACAAAATGAGAACGAATAAAATTTAACAAAACAAAGTACTAGTAAAAACAAAAAAAAAATCAACTCATTTGGTAAAAAATCCAAACCTTTAGGCGCTCCCCATCGCATAGTTGAACAAAAGTTTTAAACTACCGATCAATTATTCTCGCTCCAACAGTTAGTATCCACGGAGCAACATTTGTCACAGTCCCAACATATGGTCCTGAATTCCCAGCCGAACAAACTACCACTATACCATTCTTAACAGCATGAAACGCGCCAATGGAAAATGCCATCATGCATGGCCATATCAAAGCCTTTCAGGATATCAGCATCGAAACATTTGTTTCCATCCACGGGTGTCCAACATACGTTATAAGAAGCAACCGTGCTCTAGGTGAACCACCTTTCGCAGTTTTATTTCCTACACCAAAGACATTTGCCCTCGGAACAAAGTTACCCCCGACAGTTGATAGCATGTGGGACCCGTGTTCTTCGTAGTCTCAGGCAGTGTTCATAGAAGTGTTGATTTTGTCTACATAGGCATTATAACCTTCGTTGAAGTACTTCGCCGCAATAAGTTTCCTGCAATGTTAAAATAGACATGAAAATTAAAATCTGCCAAAATATTGATCAATTAATTTGAACATCATATAGACATGTAAATTATACTAAAGATAAATAGATTTTAGAGTAAAATGGAAAAAATGATTTAGCATTAACAGGTAAAACTAGCAGGGTCATTTAATTATGAGATATTTTGACTTTGCACCCTAAATTAGAGTCATGTTTTTACCTCTGCACCCCATATTCTGAAATGTTTGACTTCGCACCTTATTGGTGTATCACTTAAGCATAAAAAATGTTGCTAAAAACTGAAAACATGTGTCACTAAAGCTAACAAACATAATGAAAATAAAGGATGGGAAGTCAAAATCTGATTAATTATTGATTAATGAATAAAAAAACTATATGTGATGCTTCGATTTTGAACCCTGTATTTTGAAACAAAAAATTAATTTGTCCATAACGCTTTTTGTTTCCCATAATTATTTATTTAAAGATTTCTATGTTGTTCTTCCCCTGTTTTATAATTAATATTTTTTTATAGCATCATCCTCATTTTGCAGCTTTAGCTCAATGCCTTTTGCCTATTTAGATTCAAAATGTGAGTTGATTTGATGATGGTATCATTGCAGGTAATTTCGTTACTGTTTCGGCACTCTTTGCTACCTTACAGTTTCATATGATCATGAAATCGACAAGAACATTGAAATATCGAAAATCATGAAGCTCATCAAGGCACTCGAAGTTATTAGAGGTAATAGAACCAACATGATTTCTCTTATTATGCCTTCACGTGATCAAATCTCGTCGGTCACTAAGATGTTGGGAGATGAATTTGGAAGTGCTTCAAATATAAAAAGTAGGGTTAATCGTCAGTCTGTTGGTATAAAGAAGTTATTTAGGTTTAATTACATCTACTCATGTTGCACAGAGATTGAACAACTTGGTAGGTTTCTACTTAGGGTCCGTTTGATAGCATTATTTGCCATGGCAAATGGCAAATAAGTTGGCAAATATGACATTTGTCTACAATTTGGTGTGTTTGATAGCAAAATTTGCCTACAAGCTATTTGCCAATGTACAACACCTCTTGTGCATAACATGTTGGCAAATTTTGCTTTGCTATATGGGTGAGAAATATTTGCCAACAAATTTGCTAACTTCTTAAACACTTTTAATATTTTAAAAAACATTTTAAAAACTATTTTAAATAATTAAAAAAAACTGTTATGAATATTTTAAAAATTGTTATGAATATTTTAAAAATTGTTTTAAATAGTTAAAAAAAATGTTTTAAATTAAAATCCGTTTAAAAACTGTTTTTTCGTAAAAACCGTTTTAATGTAAAAAACTGTTTTAATGTAAAAAATTAAAAATTGTTTTGATGTGAAAACTGTTTTAATATAAAAAATTATTTTAATGTAAAAACTGTTTTAATGTAAAAAATTATTTTAATGTAAAAACTGTTTTTTCGTAAAAAATGTTTTAATGTAAAAATTGTTTTAATGTAAAAAATTTAAAAATGTTTTAATGTAAAAACTGTTTTAATGCAAAAAATTATTTTAATATAAAAACTGTTTTAATGTAAAAAAAATTAAAAACTGTTTTAACGTAAAAACTGTTTTAATGTAAAAACTGTTTTTAGTAAGTAGTTTTGGCGTAAAAAACTTTTTTTTTATATATAGTTTGTTACTTTTTTAATAAATAAAAATGGAAAGTAAAAAAGAAAAGAAAAAACTGTTTTTTATTAAATAAGACTTGGGACGAAAATTTTAAAAAAACATATTTTTTATTATTATATATGTTAATATGGACGAAAAATGTGTTATTAAAATTTTTTGCCTAAAAAACTTGTTTTACCTTATTTGGTGTTTGATAGTCTAATGGAAGAAAAAAATATTTGTCTAGGCAAAATTTGCCTAGGCAAAATTTGTCTTGGCAAATTTTGCCATGCCAACACTTTTGCCCAATATGTATCAAACGGATCCTTAGTTCTATTTCTAATTGCATGCTCTCTGTATTGGAAGCTAAAAGACATGTAAAATATATGATTGGTGTATATACTAGTTTAACTTGAATATCTGATTCGATCATTGACTTAATTCAGGAAATTAATTTTACACATATGCAAACCACATCGGGTTGGGTTCATGCATCCCAACCCCTAAAAGTCAAGCCTAGCATGGTGCAATTAATAAAAACTAGGGTTTTTACGGTGCATGCAATTGAACTCATGATTATATTACTTTTAAAGAAGAATAAAGATGTAATATCTACTAGGAATAAACTAATCATGCAAGAATTATTGAAATCAAACAATAGAGAATAGAAAGAAATCAACTTTACTGCAAAAATTGTACTTGAGAATTAACAATTCTAATTAACTCGAATAAGCTGTTGGGTCACAGACAATACAATAACTGAAATGAAATAAATATAAATATTTATAAATATCCCTTGGGTGTAAACCCGATATACAACATGAATACTACCCATATTTTTAATGAAGTAGGAAGCGACTACATTCTACATCCTGCAACAGTCCGCACCTGTCACGGCTCCCAAGACTCTGGATAGAAGGTCATCCGACATCCATGCGGTAGGACACCTGTAGTAATATATATATATATATATATATATATATACATGCAGGAGAGAAAAGTAAACGGGTCAGAGCCCGAGTTGTGAAAATATTTAGCAAGTGTGTTAACCGTGCATAATAAATATCAATGCACTTATTTCATAATTAAAGTGGAATCGCACTCTCGTGAAACCCCAGCTCATCTCTCATCTAACGGCGCGCACCTATTCGCGTCCTGAAAACTTAATTAAGTTACCCCACCTATAAGGACAACCTAACTTACCATAGGCACAGCCTATACTCCCAATACCTGCCTTCCTAGCATACCCAAGAATCCACCCCTTTCTAACCATACTTGATTATTTTCAAACATATATGCCATACTAGGCTTAATGGATTCCGGTTTATAATTTAATCAATTATAATTCTTAATACGTTACCTATATACATTTGGGTTGAATCATATGATTTCATTTCTAAATAACATGCATACAAAATTATTATTGACAAAACTTCTCTCCAATCTCAACATTGCACTACGTTTCGTGCGTGGGGTGTCTCTCAAAGCGAAATCCAAACAAGGAACCACCCTGTTACACTACTCCTTGACAATGTCGATCCTAGAGATCCATTATGCCATACATACAATTCTACTATTATAACTAATAAATTTAGATTACCATATAAGAAAAACCAAAATCTCCAATAATATCCTTGGGATGATGCAACCGAAATATTCCTTAAATGAGATACATCAACCCCCATCAATCTAGTACATCATAATCATCCAAGATGTACTCCATCAAGATTCCATATCCTTTCACCTATAGGATATATAAATATATATATAGGCATTTATTCAAACCATATATATATATATATATATATATATATATATATATATATATATATATATATATATTTATATATATATATGATGCTGGAATTAGCACCACCAGATAAGGTGTTCTCAAGCTCAATCTGAGGACAACAATGGCAGCACAATTATGTAAAGAAGTAAGAGAATGAGATGAGGAGAAGAGGAGAACACACCAGGATACAAGTGGTTCAGCCTAGATTGGCCTACGTCCACTGTGTGTGTGAATAATCTCACTGCAACAAGACACTAATGGCCATGGATACAATCTCTCAAGCTTTATCTCTCTTACTGTGTATATGGACAGAGTTTCAGCTAGGGTTCAATATTTGGGATTCTTTTGCAAGGTAGAGGATAACCTCTATATATAGTACCTAGGGGGTGTAATGTACCCCCCATGCATGCCATGAGCATGTGTGTGGTTAGCTCACCAATGTGGGAGTGCCATCTGTCACTGTCACATGTAGAGAATGATGATGCAATATTCTCCCCACGTGTGGGGAATAATCTTGTTATAACTGATTTGTGTCAACGTGTCCTTATTTAAATGTCAGCAGGTGCTCGACTACCGCGTCTGGTGTATGACCTCGGCCTTGATGAGGCCGAGGTTGGTGAGTCTTGATACCTATTCAGTCCGAGTGTTCCATGGAGGTCTCGGCCTAATCCTAGCCGAGACAATGGACAGGGTCAGCCTGATATGAGGTTGATCTGGGTGGCTTCCTGCAGGCTCGGCCTATGTATGGCCGAGGTTGCCATTTCAAGTCATATGCGAGTGCTGTTGATCCTTGTGAGGTCCCTTGGAGAGGTTCATAGTAGTGTCGGCCACGGCCGACCTTGATATGGCTGAGGGGTGATATCGCGTGCCCAAGACTCATCCAACTATGGCCGAGGTTGGTGTCTCTAGGCCGAGGTTGGTGTCTCTAGGCTGAGGTTACACTTGGGGCATATCAATCACCCCCAGCCCTTAGTCACATGTGAGAGCAAGTGACTAGGGGATTACTACACCTCCGAGGCCTGTCTGTTACAAGCCAATACTTGCCTGACACTTGTCCAACGCTGGAACATGCTTGCTTGGTTGGCGTGTGCTGTCAGCCGCCCTTTGGGGCTCCCAAGGCA
This sequence comes from Sambucus nigra, assembly GCA_949130495.1. Taxonomy (NCBI): domain Eukaryota; kingdom Viridiplantae; phylum Streptophyta; class Magnoliopsida; order Dipsacales; family Adoxaceae; genus Sambucus; species Sambucus nigra. The sequence continues at coordinate 210,720,448 of OX422213.1, read as the reverse complement.
ATGATGGGCCTTGGGAGTTGTGCCTGAGTATATAAGGGTTTTGAACCCCTCTTTCCCTCTTTCTTCTTCATTTCTTCGTTTCAGCCGCTAGCGTTTCTGCAGTTCTCTCTTTCTAAAAAGATCTTGGTTCAAGGCATTTTGGTGGTGATTTCTCGCGTTTTCTCCTCTCTTCCTTACCATTTCATCCTCAGGTAAGGTTTTCCATACTTTTTCCTTCTTTTTCCTGCAAACACCCTTATTTTCGTACTTTCCGGCGAGTTTCTTAGCTTTCCGGCGAGACCACCATAATTTCAGGCGAGCTTTTCTTGCCAAATTTAAGTAGTTTGATATTTAGATTCCTTTGCTTTGTTAGCCAGTCTTGTTTGTGACTTTTAGAGTTTAGGGTCCCTAAGTGTAGTGTCGTCCTCTGATGCTCAGACCTTTATATCAGCTTCTTGAGGAGTTCCCTTCTCTTAGAGAGAAGACTTTAGAAAAAATTAGGCAAATAGAAAGAGCTCAGGAGGAGGCTCGTAGATCACAAGAGTTTCCCATTAGACCCCTATTTCCACCACCTCTGAAGGTGATATATCCTGACCCCCCGGAGAACTTCTATCAGACAGGGGTTCCTGCTGATCCCATACCTATGTCTGAGTCTGAATCTTCTACCTCAGACCCCATGTCTGTGGATTCCTTTCAAGAGGCCATGGACTTCACATCTAGGCCTGATCAGGCCGAGGTCTCCAGTCGAGCCTCGTACCATAACCACTCAAGCACCTCAGGGTCTTCCTCATAGGTTGAGATTCTTGAGCCGAGTGTGGCCATTCCACCACCAATTGACGCCATCCCTATGTCGGCCGTCACCGGGGCAGAGTTACCTCAGAGGTTTTCGAGTTACCCATCAACATCTGCTCCGGCCGATGTTGAGTTGGATGATGATGAGGTTGAGTCTTATGGGGACATAACTTTTAGAGTTTAGGGTCCTTAAAATTAACCCCGTAATATCCATGTATCATACGATACCCAACTAGTTTATGTCCCTCTCTACGGACCAATTATTACCCTTCACACTACCTACATAATCTCTACTCATTACTAGGCTAGCCATGGTACTATAAAACCTCCCAATGATCCATACCCATATATACTCTAATTTTTATATCATACAATACTTGTACAAACTAAAATCTCATTGACCTAGCTATAAGACTCATCAATCTTTAGTAGGTTATGCCCCTTAGTGTCTAGTTATCTTACTATATATAAGTAAATATAAGCTTCACAACAATGGCTACAAATCACTGCATAGTGTTACATCATAATATAATAATCAATAATCATACATTATGTGATACACATATACGTAGTACCCATATACTACAATATTGTATCCTGTAAATAGGAATGTCACAATAATCGTATTAGCACAACCCATATTCTCATATAAATTATGTCATTCTTAGGACTAGATATACATATAAGCGCAACCCGAAGGCATCGATCCTCCTCACTAAATCAATATCCTATCATTTCACTAATGACCCCAACACCAAATTGATTCAAATTCTCGCATCTCTTTCACGCGAGATAATTTATAAACATCATCTAGGATTAAGATATTGACCTATACGCAACCCGCATCACCAATTAGGTTTGTGATACCTGGTCCCAAAACCATTCCATCTAATCCCCACCAATATATCCTCACGAAGTATTCACACACTCTACTTATGTCCCCATATATTAAACAAATCATACACTATACTAATATGCATATATGAATACTATTTCAATTCTAACTGTATATAATGGGACATAGTTCCTTTATTTTATATTTATTCCCATTAATATATATATATCCCCAAATAACATATATGAAAGGAACCCTAATATCCTAGTTAGAACCCTTAACCCTTTAGGAAATCCTAAATGAAAATGTATTTTTTTAATTTATATAGATTTGGTTTTATCCCGTGTTAAATTATTTATTCTTGAACATGATTTTGATCTCATATATGTGGCATGAGATTTTCGTGACCATCCTTGCGCACGAAACCATTTTGTAACATAAGCATGATGCCCCAATCAAGCAACCTTTATCCAACGAGCCCAAAATAATATCATATTACAAAAATTTGCACATAACATAATAAAATCAATTTTCTTCATAACAAACCGTAATCAAATATTTTACTAACCCATAACGAGTCACAAAAAACGTAAATATTATTACATATGGTTCATAAACTTGTTTATAATAATATATAATCATTAACAAGATCAAATTTATCATTATGAGGGCCTATTCATCAATTTCAGAATGTTCTTTTTATGAGTTTAACTTAATTACCAGATTAATCCATTAAAAACATATTTAGATCATAATAGGTCAGTATGTAGCATACATACAATGAATCTAAATAATTTTTGGCATTAAACATGAATAAATCTAGTTTCTTCTATTATTAATCACAAGATTTAATTTTAGCATGCGACTGACTAATTTAAAATCATAAATTAATTACAAAAAATAAGTAGTAAACAAAGTTATCACTTTCCTAAAATAATTATATTGAATCCCTTCTTAAATATTTCTAGTTGACTTTATTTCTCTCATAGTATCTCATCTACGTAATAGGGTTATATCTAATGTTATGATATGTTAATTATGAAGGTTGTCTTTATTTATCCTTTACTTTCTGAACGCCTCCCATAGGGATAATCATAGACCTCTAAATATGCCCTAAACACTATCCATATGCTCCCAAAATTTAGCCCAAAGTGTTACTCATTCCGACTCACTAAAAACTTCCCTCGAGCCCAGTCTAACGATACACACTCATAATACAAAAATAATTCACAACACTCTTATTAATTCACATGGTGTTAATATTTAATTTAAATTCTTGATTTAAATTAAATTATAATATGAGTCATAAGTTCAATAGATTACACAACAACCATACAATACGGGCAAAGTCAGAAAAATAGTAAATATCCATTTATTTCATTAATTAAAAATACGCGGTATGAAATTTTATTAAGGTACGAAATTGTATTTTTACCTTAAATTTGACTACAAAGATGTGATATATTAAACTGGATAAATAATGTAATAGATAAAACCCAAGTGTTACAAATATGTATTTAATTATTTGACACTAAAGATTGATGTGGGTGGTGAGGATGTTGACTTTTAAGTTCTAGGGCAATGGTGATCCAAATACTTTAACTATTAGGCAAAAGGTTATTTATGGTCAATCGTGATTTCTAAGATGATGTATTTGAGGTTAAGAAACTACAATTATAATTTAAGAGTGTGATTAAAGATTGAAAGTATGAGTTGAAATGGACCAAGTACTTGTGCTGGCTACAATCATTCGTGTAATTGGTCGAGCATTAGGATTAAATAAACTTAAATACATAAGATTGATATTAAAGAAGATTTTTTTTAAATATGTGAAACATTATGAACATCCAAAATATTATTAATATGTGAAGGATGGATAATATTTAGGGTTATATTAAATATCTCGAGGTTAGATAAATAGAGTGGTTGGGAGAGAAATATAAAGGACTAGGTGTAAACCCGAACGATGCGCGATCTAATCGAATTTGACGTTCATTTAGACAATAAAAAGAAAAAAATGATGTGATTGAATGAACTACCGTGGATCGGATGGAAAAATCCATTTTATTAATATAAAAGAAATATAAACAAGAATATAAGAACTTTAAGATAAGAATTTTTATTTTTTTGATCATGTGTAAAACATGTATCTTGAATCCGTAAACTATGGGTAGTGGTGGTCATTTTAGACGCGACACAATATCACAGCACGATTTTTTTTTATATTAACTCGAGTGGCGTTCGTGTGTAGTTGTGCCTTGTCGAGTTATTTGTGTCATGTTATCGTGTTTAATTGAGTGTAAAATTTATTAATTGTAGTGTTTCATGTTTTTAAATTTGGCTCTTTTTCGTGTCGCGTCAAGACTAAACACAATTCAATGTAACGGATTTTTGCCCTTACTATGGCTTTGCGTTCAAATCAATTCCTAGACAAAATTTTGTTTGAATTAATACATGAAATTTGATTCAGTGTGTTTCTTTAGTTTAATTTAGTTGAAGGACGATTTAGCAACCAGGGCTATAGTGTGGGGAATATTTAGGTAATTTACTCGTAAGTTTTAGCAACTCATAATAGAAAGAGAGTTTAATGAGGATCATTTACTTCCACTTTAAAATTCATTTCAATCTATTTCTTTTAAACCTTTCCCTTCTCCCAATCTTTTTGATTTTTTTAAAAAAATATCTCTCGAGATTTGCCTCTTTACGTTTCTTCTCCCATAATAATTTCTCTTATATTTGGGCAATACATGAATTTATTTGGTTCATGTATTATAAAATTCATGTATAGAAGCTTAAATGGATGTTCGTGTATTTAGTCAATACATGCATTTAGTTGGTTCATGTATTAGGATGTTCATGCATAGACGTCTAAATGGGGTATGTTTTAGTTAAAAAGTTAAATGATATTTGTACGCCAGCGCATCGTGCGGGTTACATGCTAGTTATTATCTAATTAACAACCTACGAATTCATGTTGGGGTCTTTATTTCAATTATTCCATTTGACAAAATGTCTCACCACTCCTATCAAACAGACATGGCACACTTAAATACACATAAATCTATTTGAAACGTTTTTTAGTTTAAAAAAAGCTTTTTTTGGCCTTGTTCATTTATTTTAAATCAATTTCAATCTATATATCATCCTGCATAGCATGTCGGATAAGTATTGTGTGGGATTGTGAATAATGTTTTTTCTGACCAACATGATAACCATGTGTAGTATTTTGTTACTAAAAATATATCTTAAATTACGGGTATTACAAATTTGAAATCATTATAGAGTAAAGTACAAATTTAACATAAACAAATCATGCAATGAGATATCCTAAGTTTTTCTTCTATAAAATAAGATATCCTAAAACTTACACCAAAACATATGTATGAATGCTAAGTGGTAGCGATGGTTATAATATCCACCCAAATATATAATGATGGTTAAATCTCGTACCTATAAAATTATAATACCATTTAAGATCCAATGTTAACTTTCACCTCTAATAAATGATTTAACATTTCAGAAGATCAATCCTTTAAACAACAAACCAAGATAAAATTCTAAAATTTTTTCCTAGGAACATAGATTTTTATCTCTAGATCAGTAAAAAAATAACATAACATTTGAGGATTTAAGAATACGATTTTTTAAAAACTTGTTACATGACTTTAGGATGTATTTGATAAACTAATGTAATTCTTTTTTTATAAGATTTGATATCAATAAAAATAAATTTATTCAATTAAAGAAATAAGAACTTACCATACTACCAATTTGTAACTATATGTCCAACTAAAACATTTGATGAAGGATAATTCTAACATGGAAAATCAAGTATATCTTAGAAAGGAAAACAATAGAGGATCCAAAATATTAAAGTGACATAAGACCTCTAACTTTTATTTTGTTTTCATTATGGATTTGTTGGAAACTAAAATGGTTAGTAGTAGACATATTTATAGAAATGTAAACATCAGTTGTCAATCTGCTTTGTGGCATTCCACTTCACTTACCCAGAAAGATGAAACCATACAAAATAGTAGAAAAATAGGGAAGGTACATCTCATGCTAATTGTTTGCAAATAAATAAAATTGCACAATCCAATTTATAAGGATGTTTTATAACATACGTATCAGGTTGATGACATTACATAGAGAGTTGTTGGGCCTATACATAAAAGAGAGAATTCATATATGTATATAGATATATTATTAATTAAACACAATGACTTTTACCAAACCACAATTAATTATTAATAAAAAAGTCAAGCCACAAATAATTGTCAATAATAAAAGTCCAGCCACAAACAATTGTCAATAATAAAGTCCGTTAACAGGGCCCTAACTGTAATATTGACATAACACCACGTTTACATGACAATAGACATCGTGGTAGTAAATTTACTCACTGCTACAAATACCAATCACAACTCAATAATATGTTTACATACTACATAAGAAGGTAGGGGTGGACAAACCTGCATCAATTGACACCTATAGAAGTAGTCAAACTTCCTCTTGCGGGTGTATTTGATGCTACCTAGTATTCTCCTTTAAATTTATGCTTCGAAATAGTACCTTTAAAAAATGGGACGTAGTTTTATGGATCACTGAGATGCTCTTTGACTGTCTGCTTCAGTTGTAAAAAAGAATTGACAGAACCTCGTAGTTTAATGGGTGGAAAACTGATTATGATATTTCCAATGAATCTCCAATTGGACAAAAAAAAGATCTGTTCGTTTATATATTCAAGCCTATGCTCCATCTCCATCTCTGCCACCCCAAAGATCTATCCGTTGTCCATCAGGATTGGTGGGATATTATTGTTGGCTTCCATTATAACCAAATTCTAAGGAGAAGAAGAAATATAAACCACCTAAAGATCAAAATTCAACTTCAACTTCAACTGTTCCATAAAACAACTTATCATAGACATAAACAAAATGTATAAAGAGCAAATATGCCACATTGAATTTTATGTTGGTGTACAAAAAATTCAACACCAAAATGCAATTAAAATTCATTTTCTCCCCATAGTTGGAACTAAAAGAAAACATAATATGAAAAAAATCATTATCCAATAACATTTCTTTCACACAACATTTAACCAAACAATTGGTGCACATTGCTGAAAATTCCTGACAAAAATTCATATAGAGTTCATATTTGATTCTTTAAGTCCATATCTATCGCAAGTGCTCCTAAAATTAAAAAGAAACAGATAGAAAAATAGATCAAAATTACCAAAAATAAAGAGTATTCTTACCTTAAAAACGGTCTTTGATAGCTATTGCGCCGAGGACATCATTCTCAGTGGTGATAAAAATAGATTTTTTTTAGGTTCTACACGTAACAACATGATATTCCAAACAACATAATTTCATTCAACACCATATGATATAACAACATTTGGTAATGGTAACCAATATCATAATAATATCTAAAATCCAAAGTTACCACCCCTAAATTATAAACATTTTCACATGAAGATTGGGTTGCACTCAACTGGCACAACTTTTGATAACGTCGAGATCCATCTTGATTGGATCGGTTGCTTGCAACTCCACTTGAATTCCATCAAGCTCCCTCTTGAATTTGTCATTGAGATGAGGTTTTGAGACATCTTTCATCCTTTCCCTTTACCGCGATTCTAGGGCCTTTAAAATCCAAAGAAGTTCAAAATTTAACAAACAAATTTCAACATAGTGTCAACAAACTAATTATATCAACTCGATAATCGATAAATATTATGAATGTAGTTCGATAGTTCACCTTCACCAGATCCGTTCTTGAAGATTTAGATATTGAAAAATCTAAAACACGAAACAAAGGAATAAACTATAAATATGAAAATTTGGAACTGAAAATTATTGCAAACAAATAGTTAACCTTCACCACATCCGTTGTTAAAGCTTTAGAGATTGAAAAACCTAAAACACGAAATAAAGGATTAAAATTCAAAATGAAAATTTGGAACAAAAAAGTATTGCAAACAAATAGTTCACCTTCACCAAATCCGTTGTTAAAGCTTTAGAGATTGAAAAACCTAAGACACGAAACAAAGGATTAAACTTAAAGAAAATTTGGAACAAAAAATTATTGCAAACAAATAGTTCACCTTCACCAGATCTGTTGTTGAAGCTTTAGATATTGAAAAAACTAAAACACGAAACAAAGGATTAAACTTTGAAAATGAAAAATTGGAACAAAAAATTATTGCAAACAAATTTGACTACACACATGCTAGATAGATACATGTATGAAGAAACCAGAGAGAGAAATTACAAGTTGACCCAATTTTATCTGTCAGGTAAAGGAATTGACTTTGGAGATGAAGTGAACAACTAACAACTGATGTAGAAATGAATACGGGAAAAGGAATCGACTTTTGAGATTAAGTGAACAACTATCAACTGACGTACAAATGAATGGGGGAATATAGAATACGTAAGATGACGTGGATAACCTCTATGATCAGGAGAGTTAATTCCTTGTAAAGCATTATAGAGTATTGTAGTGATTGGTATAATAATGATGAATAGATATTTATCGCATAATTCAAAGATATAATTCAAAGATATAATAGGCCCACTTAGTGAAAATAAAACATATAAGTCTATTAAGGAGGTATCACCACCCAAGGTATCCCCTAGATGCGAATACCTCTTCTGAGTTATGGTCCTTGACATACTCAAGCAATTATCACCCAATCTTCGAGGATCATTTGACCTAATATAAAATTATATCGTACCCATAGCAACCAGAGTGACATTTGAGTAAGCATTCCAATAATTACAATTCTCGGGATTAAGAATCTAATTACCCTTTGTAAATGATGTGAGATTGCATGAGTATAATCAAGATAACCCTTGATAGAAAAGAAAATGCGTCTCTTATGTAGATGTCGTTATTGCAACTCCTTTTCCATCAAAATTCCTTTGAACCTACAAATAAACACAAAATATGCATAGGGGTAAGTAAGGGAGTATCAATCCAACTCTAAGGATGAAACACAAAATATATAAAGACATGTGTATATTCATTTGCATATTATTATTTTTTTATGATTTTTCTATTTTTGCTTTTTATATATTTTTTATAAATTTTTCAAAGGATTATTAATTAACTAACTATACTAATTTTAAAGTACTAACTAAGATGTAAAAGCTAATTTTAAAAAAATGAGATAAACAAAATTGTGCTAATAAGTAAACTAACTGCTTGGACTTATGAGGGCTTCAAACCTCATCCCATGAATGGGAGATTAACCCTCAATAATCATCATCCAAAAATAAAAGTAAATAATAAGAACATGTGGGTATTAAATTAAGAGAAATTAAAGAGGAATAGATCAAACCCATTTGTACTTGAATTGGAGCATCTCTTCAATTATACACCAAAATTCTCTCCATTACAACCAAAAAGCTCAATTACAATCCCCACAAAACTACAAAAATAAAAATAAAAACTAATTACAATATTCAATGAATGAATTCATTATGGATTCTTAATAATAGGAGTGATTTGCTAAAAGTGTAAATCCTCAAATTATAAAATTGTACATTAGAACTCATTCAAGGAATTAAATTCTACATCACCACTTTATGTTGAGATATTTGCTAAAAATACAAATATTCACAAAGGAAAGGATTATAATTTACTTCCTAAGGGATGAATTCAATCACATCATTTTATTTTGAGATAGTTGCTAAAAATGCAAAAACTCACCATAGAGGGGTGGAGTAGAATTCATCCAAGAGATAAATTTCACCACACACCTCTATATTGTGATATTTGCTAAAAATAGAAATACTCTTCATAGAGGAGTGGAGAGAAATTTATCACACAAAGTTTAAAAACTAAATTGGAGATCCCCCTCTAATGGCACCAAGTCTTCAATTTATAGGTGCAATGATGGTAGGGGTAAATTGAGTATTTTTAGACACATGGGTGCATGGAAATGGTGAGGAATAAATCTTATTTGTTTAAGGGAAATTTTGGGGTTATAAAACGTGCATGTGGGAAGTGAGTTGTTTGGGGGTATAATGGAAAAAGAGGGTCAAGTGGGTTTTAAACACATGTGGGATTTGTGGTTTATTTTGTCTTTGGTTTGCTGAGATACGATTTGGCTACTCATGGGTTAAAGGAGTTATAAGGTGGGAAATGGGTTTTGTTGGTTGGTATGGGTTTCAAATGGAAATCGGGTTCAGGATGAGGCAGGATGACACCAGGTTATGGAAAAATGGGGCTGTCAAATTTTGTACCGGGTTTGGGTGTTGGGTATGTGCCAAGTTCGTACCGAGTTGAGATGTTCTCGGGTGGAACTCAAGTTGAGGTAGGTCATGGGTTCATGAGGGAGAAATTGGGTTTGTGGGTTTCACGGGTCAAGGGGCAAGCAATTGCGTTATTGTCTGTTATGGAGTGGGAAAAGCTTGGGGTTGTGGTGGTGTGAGAGGTGAGAGGTGAGAGAGAGGAAAATGGGTTTGGTTGGAGGTTGAAGATGGTAGGGGGGATAAAGTGTGGTGAGTGTACATGGTAATAGGGTGAGTGATTAGGATAGTGTGTGTGTGTGTGTGTTGTAGGATAAGTGTGTGTGTTAATTTGTACCCCACTAAAAATAAATAAATAAAACAATCTAATTAAGAAATCAAAATTAACAAAACTTAAAATAAAATCCTAACTCAAAATAAAATATAAATTAAACTAAAAGAAAATAAAAATAAAAACAATAAGCCTATTAAACTAAAAAGACTCTAAATAAAATAAAAAGAATAATAAAAAAAAATTGAAAATCTAAAAACTCAAGCCCTAAAAAAATCTTATAAAACTAGAATAAAAATCCTAATAAAAGATTAATTCTAATAAAATAAAATAAAAGCTAAAAATTAATCAAAATAAAAGAAAAGAAATAAATAAAAATACTAAATAAATACTAAATAAATATAAAATAAATCCTAAAAATAAAAATGACTCAAAATAAAAATATAAAAATTAATAAAAGTACAAACTCAACACACATTGGGTTCGGGATAGGTTTAGGCTCGGTCTGGGATAGGATAGGGTTATGGGACATGTTATTTAGTCCTTTCTTGTTGCAGTTTGCCTCAAAAGAAGACTTTTAAAACCGTAAACGCAAACAAGCCTGCACAATAGACAATTGCGAGCATAAGATCCAATTTGTTCAAGAATTAGCAATTAAAATACGTCCATTCGGGGTATAAAATATATACTTTTGGGTGCTTATCAACCCTTGAACTAAAATTTTAGGGGTGGCCTTGTTCATTACATTCCTTCGATGTATCAATCATAATCCTTTGTCGAGCTATCATACAAGTTCTTCAACCATCATACCAGTTCCCATAGTTTGAGATAAACTACTAGGATTTTATCGCAAATATTTTGAGAGGATGTCAACCCTTTATCTAGGTTGTGAACGTTTCAATAGTCTTGGAACCATAATTTTGATCTCCTGGTGATCAACCCGAAGTCGACTCACCAGAATTCCTCCAGAGCTCAATTTATTGAGATGTATACAATATATTTAAACAAAATATAAGGTATTCTCACAATCATGATTCTTATTTCCAAATAAATTGACACATCTTTACTTAAAAGCAAATACTATTTAAGTTTTTAAGAATAAAACCCCAACATATATGATCCGGTCAATAGTAAAAAGATTGTGATGGATCTAGATAGTCACGGGTTTTATAGATTGACTCTAGGTTGCAATTGACATAGTAATATATCCATGTATTTATAAGGATGACACTCTATCCATTTGATTAATCTTTATATGATATGATATTAGATGATATCATATCGATGAGAGGTTGAATATATACCTGTTAATGTTACCAAGATCATAATTATTCTTTTTTATCTACTATTAAGTGTTTTTGTCTTGTTGAGATATTATACTAACCATTAGCATTCTATTTATGATCAAATTTTATGGATATATCTTAGAGTAGTTATTTTTACAAATACTAAGATTTTAGTTCATATACTCCTTTGCTGAGCCTTTTGAGTTTTTAATTCCCTTTATTACATGATTTCCTCATGATTATAAGTCGTGGAGTTATTAATTTATGGACGAATATTTAAGGTTAAGACCTTATTTATCTTTGTAGAGATATTTACATTGTATTTGGTTTTCTTTTGATGTATAAGGTTGAGGAGGCCTTTATTTACAAAAATGTTTATATGATATTTATATTAAGAATTATACAGCAAGGAATTGGGCATTGAGTTTTAATCTATTTGCCTGTGGTAGGATACATTATGTTAGTTTCCCTAACGACATTGTATTGGCAAATGGATTTATCATGGTAACTGTAAGTGCGAAATCTCATAGAACATGATTAAATAATCAAATAGAAAGCAAAAACGATAACTAACCCCACACTTAGAAGGAACACAATATATAAACAGTTCATTATTGTGTCTATGTTAATGGGGAGGGAAATTTCTTTTGTTAAATAAATAGGGACTTGTGAAGCATTTCGACAAGGGTTCATTACATTGATATCACATGCACCCTCCTTTATATATGATGGATGTCACTATTTACAATAAGTTTTAGATTTATGCACTACCATAAGACAATGATTGTACTTATCAACATCACTATACATCATCTTAGTTTATTATATTTGAGTTGCTCATCACGAGATAATAAGAGGGACCTGTAAGTCTCCTACATTGAACATAATATATATATATATATATATATATATATATATATATATATATATACACACACACACACACACACACAAACGAAATGTATATTACTTTATTAGCAAAGCATGTAAAAATGGAATTTGTTATGTTAAGAAATTGAACTAAGTTTTCTAAAACTATTATGATAATATTTATCTAAGTTTCTAGGTCTTAGAAAGGTTATTTTTAGGGCCTTAGGCTTGCTGGTATAAAATATTTAATGTGTGAGGGAAGAGTAGTGTCTAACCAATGACTAATTTGGGATAATCTTGAAAGGTGATAATGGTCTTTGCTAGTTCATGCTTTTATCTTTCTTATATGTTTATATTGTTTTTTCCTTTTAATGTATTTGGAACCCACTTAACCCCTCATTGTGTTTAGAATTTTCTTATTTTATTGTTTAAGAGACAGTAAAGATTCATAAGTCAAAAAATTATTTGTTCCTAATATAACATTGGTAAGAGTGGCTCCAGTCGCCTAATAAAATGTTTAATTGTAATTCAATTTCATAATATTAATCAAAACACATTCTAATGGACTAATTAAAATTTAACAGCCCTCAACCAATAATGAAAATTTTGAACTTCCATTCAATAATCAAAATGAGTGGGATGCACTTCCACTACCTCACCAATCCTAAAAAATCCTCATTATATATTTCACGAAAAATCCTCTCTCTCTCTCTCTCTCTCTCTCTCTCTCTCTCTCTCTCTGTGTGTGTGTGTGTGTGTGTGTGTGTGTCAACGAAGTATTGCGTGCGGTTGTTCAATCATTTGATAACTAGAGCCATTTGTTAATATGGCATGTTTCAATTATTCAGTTTTAATTATAGTATTGGATATAATTTATATATATATATACAAATGCAGAATGATGGAAAAGAAAATTGTTCTAATGTGTATGATCGTTGTTACAAATCCTTTGCAATCAAAATCCCTTTGAACCTACAAAAATAATATGAAATTATATAATGGTAAGTAAGGATGTCAATCCACTTTAATGTGTGGAGAACAAAATATGTAAAGACAAGTGTACATTCATTTGCATATTATTGTTTTTTTAATGATTTTTAAGGGATTATTAATTAACTAACTATGTTAATTTTTAAAGAACTAACTAAGATGTAAAAGCTAATTAAAGAAAATGAGATAAAGAAAATTGTGCTAATAAGTAAACTAACTAAATTGGACTCAGGAGGGCTTCAACATTCATCCCATAAATGGAAGATTAGCCCTCAATAATCATCATCCAAGATAAAAGATAAAAAAATAAAAGTAGACAAGGATTAAATCAAGCGTAATTAAAGAGGAATAAATCAAACCCATTTTAGCCTTGAATTGGAGCAACTCTTCAATTACAATCCAAAATTTTCTCAATTACAATCCCTCACTAATATATACTTTTTTCTAAAATAAAAACTACAAAATAAAAAAATAAAAACTAATTACAATATACAATGGATGAATTTATAATGGTCTCTTAAATAATGATAGAGATTTGCTAAAAACGCAAATCCTCAAATTATAAAATTGTACATTAGAATTCATCCAAGGAAAAAAATTCTACATCATCACTTTATATTGAGATATTTGCTAAAAAAGCAAATACTCACCATAAAGGAATGGAGAAGAAGTTAATTTCAAAAGGGATGAATTCAACCATATCACTCCACATTGAGATAATTACTAAAAATACAAAAAACTCACTATAGAGGGTCGAGTAGAATTCATCCAAGAGATAAATTTTACCACACTACTCTATATTAAGATATTTGCTAAAAACGCAAGTACTCTCTATAGAGGGGTGTAGGAGAATTTATCACACAAAGTAAAAAACTAAAATGGAGATTGCCTTCAAATGCCACCAAGTCTTCAATTTATAGGTGGATGAGGGTATGGGTATAATTGGAATTGGATGGACATGTAAATAGGCTAAAATTGATGTTTGATATTGAGTGAGGGTAATTTGGAGAATGCAAACAAGTGCATGTGAGAAGAGGGGTTGAAGGATATTTTGGACAAATAGGATAAGTTGACATTTAGAACATGGGAGATTATTTTATGGGGTTTATGTTTTTTCAGTATACTCGGGTAATGGGGGGAAAGTGGGAAATGGGTATTGACAATGTTTAAAATGGGAAGGTGGGTCTCATACCGTGTTAGAGATGATTAGTTTCCAGGTTGATGATTTGGATTCGTGGAAGTGGTTTGGCGGGTTGCTGTTTTGGGATTGATATGGTAGAAATGGGTTCGTGGGTTCATTGGAGGTGGATCGGGTTTGGAAGGGATGGAGTGTAGTTATGGTATGTTCTCGTCTCTACCCGAATTTATATAGGAGATGACTACCATGGGTTTCGATTTTGGCGGGAGGTCGGACATAAGGCGGATTATAAGGGTTTGGATTTCAGTGTGGGGTTTAATAGAGGTTGGGATTGTGGAGCTTTTGGTTATGGAGGTTGGAGGAGAATGTGGGTAAAGGTTGAAGATGATGAGAGTTATTAGAGTGTGGTGAGGTGTATGTTAGATAGTATGTGTGTTTTAGTTTGTAACTAACTAAAAATAAAAATAAAAACAAAAACTAATAAAATTAATAAAGCTATAAATTAAAATCTATTAAAACTAAAAATTAAAATCCTAACTTAATAAAATAAAACTAATGAAAATATAAAATTTATTAAATTAAAAAAATAAGTTCCTAAAAAATAAAAGACTAAAATAAAATAAAAATAAAAATAAACCTAACCTAATAAAATATTAATAAAAGTAACTAATAATAAAAACAAAAAACTAAAAATAAAAATCAAATTAAAAGCACACCTATATTATTTACAGACACGGACTTAGTACTATATAAAATGACACTCATACTCACTGTGGTTACCTCGATTTGTCACTTGGGTCAAGACGAGAAGCCCAATCAAACGCGACCCAGAGTCCAAAGGCCCCGCGCCTCAACCAATTTAGTTTTGACCCTGTCAGTTCCTAAAATCTCTCTTTAGAGATATTCTAGGGATTGTGGGCTAACGTGGGGGAGCCCCACTCCTCCACTCTCCAAAATAATATGTATATAACAAACCCTCCGCCCGAGGCAAAGGGCATGCATTCTTATTCATGTAAAACACTCCCTGGAGTAAAGAGAAATAATATTGAGAGCACCACCGTGGACGTAGGCATTCTTACTGAACCACGTAAATTTTGTGTTGTGTGATTGTCATTCCTTACGTTCTTTATTTGTTCTGGTGATTCCCTTTTCTTGTTATTTTGTGTTAAACTTAATTGTCACCACAATTGGCGCCGTCTGTGGGAAACGTTTGACTTCTTTTAAGAAAGCCTTTACCAACAAAGAATTTGGAATGCCTGGACACAATAGTAATGCCCCTCAAGCGGGGGATATCCAAGAACAGCCTGCCCCTCGCAGGATCAGATCTGAAGTTCGACGTTCAGATTATAGGGCTCGCGCAGAACGGCAAGATTCAGAAGAAAGTCAAGGACCAGCCAGGTCCACGCAGATCTCCAGGTTGATCGATGCCTATGAGGCCAGGCTACAAGAGCAAAGGGATTCCTCTCGCAAGTAAGAAACTGAGAATGCTCGCCTCAAAAGGAGATTGGAAAGGATGGAGAAAGAACTCCATCGTAGCACCAAGCAAAGTCAATATCGCACTCCTAGCACTCAGGCGAGTAGGTCTCGCAACCGAGGAAGGATACCTAGGCGTGGATCTCAGAGATTCGAGGAACACAGGTCGGATGATGACTTACTCGAGTAACAGCAACTTGCTTACCGTTACAGGAGTCCATCTCGAGGAAATGATGATATACGAAATTTGGTCCGGAGGGAAATGGACCAGCACCCAACACATCGGGGTGCCAGATCGACCAGAGAGCTAGTTAGGCGAGCACTCAAGACCTAGATGAAATCCCCTTTCTCAAGGGAGATAGGGGAAGAAGAAGCCCCCCAAAAGTTTGCAATTCCTAGATTCAAGATCTACGACTTAAAGACTAACCCTATCAATCATGTTAGGCAGTACAGGGAGGCCATGCCTATCTGGAACCACAGGGATGCACTAATGTGCCAGATCTTTCCTTCGAGCTTGCACGATGTGGCCCAGAAGTGGTTCGAGAGACTCCCTCACAGGTCCATCAGGAGCTTCGAGTCCCTGGCACCAAAGAGGATGGATGCCTTGTTGACAATGAAGAAAATGCCTCAAGAAAACCTCAGGGACTATGCGAAAAGATATTGGGAGCTGCTCAACGAGGTCGAGGACTGCTTGGAGTAGGTCATCGTGGCATCCTTTAAAATTGGCCTACCCAACTCCTGCCTATTATACCAATCCTTCACTAAGAAGGAGGCCACAACCATTGACGACCTAATGGCTCGTATCGAAAAGTACGCCAAAGTCGAAGATGTGGCGATAAAGCTGAGAACTAGAAGAAAGGAAGTAAGAATAGGGGCAAAGGTGGTTCCACGAACGGGAGAAAAAACGATGCCTCAAAAGCATTTCAGGCAGTGAACACTGTCTTTAAAGAACCAATTTATAAGATCCTAGCAAAAATCAAGGATGAACCATTCGTCAAATGGCCCAAAAAGATGGGAGGATATCCCTTAAAGAGAAATAACGCGCTGAGGTGCGCTTTTCATAAGAAAGGAGGGCACAAAACTGAGCACTGCAAATCTCTTAAGTCTCACCTTGAAGAGTTAGCCCAGACTGGGCACCTGAACGAGTTTGTGGAGAAGAAGGCAGAGAAGGTTGCTGCCAACGGAGACACAAGGCTCGATAACGTGCTCGAGGAGGATGCTGACCATGAGTTCGCAGTGATTGTTGGGGTATCGAATCTGAATCATATTTAAGGAAATTTATCCCAGATGGAAGTAAAAAAGCTTACGGCAGTAATGCAAGATTTTCAAATCAATTCAGGAAAAACACAGGCAGGAAGCGTTGGCGAGCAGATAATATCGACTACAACAAACACATCGTGTTCACGGATGAAGACTTAGTGGGAGTGAGAACCCCACATCATAACGCCTTGATCATTACACTCAAGATAGCAAACTATGATGTCGAAAAGTTTCTCGTCGACCAGGGAAGCTCATCCGAAGTAATTCATATCGACCTATTCAAGAAATTGAAGTTAAGAATCGTCGACTTGAAGGTAGCCACTGTCCCTCTAGTTGGCTTCACTGGAAAAATGACTATCCCTTTGGGAAAGATCGTACTGCCAGTAAGGGTAGGAAGTGTCTCCAAGATGATCGAGTTTCTGGTAGTCGACATTGACTTGCCTTACCAGGCTATCCTCGGTAGAGGGGGGCTACATGCGATGAAGGCCGTTCCCTCGACCTACCATCAGAAACTCATGTACGTGACTGAGTGATGAGTAATGGAGATCCATAGAGATCAAGAGATGGTAAGAAGGTGCTTCATAGCAACCATTCGCTCAAAACTAGAGAAGAAGGTCGAGAAGGCCAAAGAGAAGGTTAAGGAACAAGAAGGTTTGATACCTTCAAAATAACAGATAAAGTATAGAAGACCCGGAGTGGAGGATACAAGGCTCCCCCCTTTTGAGAGGGTTATTGAAAACCTGAAAGTGGTCGTAGTCGATGGCGATGAAGAATACATGATGTTCTTGATTGGAGCCTATCTCACAGATCGAGAGAAGAAGGAATTGACGGTACTTTTGAGGAACAATCTGGATATTTTCGCGTGGGAACCTTATGAGCTGCCTAGAATTGACCCCAGTGTGGTTTGTCATCTATTGCACGTTGACTCGACTTTCAGGCCTATCGCACTGAAGGCATGACGAACTGCACCCGAGAAGGCCAAGAATGTAGAGAAAGAAATGGAGAAGCTGCTGGATGCAGGATCCATACGGGAAGTTCAATTCCCTAAATGACTGTCCAACCCAGTAGTGGTTCCAAAGAGTAACGGGAAATGGAGAGTTTGTATTGACTTCACTGACCTTAACAGGGCGTGCACTAAGGACAATTTCCCTCTCCCGAAGATTGATTAGTTGGTGGACGCCACAACAGCTTATGAAAGAATGAGTTTTCTAGACACATACTCGGGGTACCACTAGATTCCTCTGTACGTACCAGACCAAGATAAGACAACGTTCATCACCACCGACGGATTATATTGTTACAAAGTTATGCCCTTTGGGCTAAAAACTACAGGAGCAACCTACCAGCGGCTGGTCACCAAGATGTTTAAAGACCAAATGAGAGATACCATGGAAGTCTACATTGACGATATGCTCGTCAAGAGCAGGCAGAAAGAAGACCACCTCTCAGACCTATCAAGGACCTTCGAAATCCTCAGGAAATATCGAATGAAGCTCATTGCAAGCAAGTGTTCCTTCGGTGTCTAGTCAGGAAATTTTTTTCGGGTACTTGGTTAGCGAAAGAGGCATTAAAGTCAACCCGGACCAGATTGATGCAATCAATAAGGTGTAGCCTCCCCGCACGATAAGAGACGTACAAAATCTTAAGAGCATGCTCACCGCCTTGAATCAATTCATCTCGAAGTCATCCGAAAAATGCCAGCCGTTCTTCCATCTATTAAAGAAAAGCAAACAGTGAAATGTAACCAAGATTTCTCGAAAGCATTAGAGGATCTCAAAGCTTATCTCAGCAAACCACCCTTGCTCGTAATACCTCAAGATAACGATTCCTTGTACCTATACCTTGCAGTTTCCAGCCACGCTGCTAGCTCTGCAGTAGTATGGGAAAGAATAAGAATCCAACACCCAGTCTACTACGCGAGCAAGATCCTCTTGGACGCCGAGCAGTGATACCTACCACTGGAAAAGCTCGCCTTTGCACTAGTGGTAGCCTCGAGGAAATTGAAGCACTACTTCGAAGCTCACACTATCATCGTCCTTACATCACACCTCCTTAAAGCAGTCCAGCGAAAAGCGGATCTATCCGAAAGACTATCAAAGTGGTCAATCAAGCTCGGGCGATTTGACATCCAATTTCAACCAAGGAATGCAATCAAGGGGTAGGTCCTCGCCGACTTCATTATGGAATTTATAGGAGATCATCCTTGTGACCAACTTCAATTCGTGGGTCAAAGGGAAGATCACTCGGCACAAGTTATTTGGCGTCAGTTTGTTGATGGAGCCTCCAACTCCAAAGGGCAGTAGTAGGCATTGTGCTCATTACCCCAGAAGATACAATCCTCGAGCAAGGAGTCAGGCTTAGATTTGAAGCCGCCAATAATAAAGCAGAATATGAAGCATTAATAGCAGGCCTGCAGAAGGCATAGGCATTGGGAGCAAAGAAACTCCAGTTGTTCAACGACTCACAACTAGTCTCCAATCAGATAAGCAGAGACTTTAATACAAGGGATAAGAGAATAGCAGCCTACCGCACCTTAGCAAAGAAATTAATGTCTAGCTTCGAGCAAGTCAGTGTCCAGTAGTTTCCCAGAGGACAAAACAGTCTTGCTGATGCCCTAGCGGCCTTAAGCTCAGTAATCAACTCTGACTTAAAGAGAACAATTCCTATCGACTTCCTCGCCCAGCTGGGCATCAACCAGAGCGACGAGTTGCCAGACATGGGCCGTGTTCTCTAGATTGAACCAGTACCCAATTGGATGGACCCCCTAAGGGACTATTTGAAAGATGGTGCCCTACCAGACGATAAGAAGGCCGCTCATCAGATAAAAGTCATAGCTGCCCGCTTTCACTTATCTCCTGAGGGCAAGTTGTATAAAAGATCTTTCACCGGCCCTTACCTCCAATGTGTTCACCCAAAGGACGTCGAGCAAGTTTTGTATGAGCTTCATGAAGGAATCTGTGGGAGCCATATTGGGGGAAAATTGCTAGCTTTTCGAGAAATGAAGTGTGACACCCCGCTTAAAATAATAAAGGGTGGCCAACCCTATACTACATTAAATCAGTAATCTCAGATGGCTCATTCTCAGCATCAACAGACCATACTAAAATAGATACGACTAACTACCCAAAACTATAAAAGAGGATGCCAAAAATTAAATAAAACATGCAATGAATATTAACCCAATCATATAAAACTACTAAAAAGGTAACATGTACACAAGTACCATGATAAAAAAAGTGCTAAATATAACAATAACATGCACCCTCCTTTATATATGATGGATGTCACTATTTACAATAAGTTTTAGATTTATGCACTACCATAAGACAATGATTGTACTTATCAACATCACTATACATCATCTTAGTTTATTATATTTGAGTTGCTCATCACGAGATAATAAGAGGGACCTGTAAGTCTCCTACATTGAACATAATATATATATATATATATATATATATATATATATATATATATATATATATATATATATATATATATATATATACACACACACACACACACACACACACACACACACGAAATGTATATTACTTTATTAGCAAAGCATGTAAAAATGGAATTTGTTATGTTAAGAAATTGAACTAAGTTTTCTAAAACTATTATGATAATATTTATCTAAGTTTCTAGGTCTTAGAAAGGTTATTTTTAGGGCCTTAGGCTTGCTGGTATAAAATATTTAATGTGTGAGGGAAGAGTAGTGTCTAACCAATGACTAATTTGGGATAATCTTGAAAGGTGATAATGGTCTTTGCTAGTTCATGCTTTTATCTTTCTTATATGTTTATATTGTTTTTTCCTTTTAATGTATTTGGAACCCACTTAACCCCTCATTGTGTTAAGAATTTTCTTATTTTATTGTTTAAGAGACAGTAAAGATTCATAAGTCAAAAAATTATTTGTTCCTAATATAACATTAGTAAGAGTGGCTCCAGTCGCCTAATAAAATGTTTAATTGTAATTCAATTTCATAATATTAATCAAAACACATTCTAATGGACTAATTAAAATTTAACAACCCTCAACCAATAATGAAAATTTTGAACTTCCATTCAATAATCAAAATGAGTGGGATGCACCTCCACTACCTCACCAATCCTAAAAAATCCTCATTATATATTTCACGAAAAATCCTCTCTCTCTCTCTCTCTCTCTCTCTCTCTCTCTCTCTCTCAGTGTCAACGAAGTATTGCGTGCGGTTGTTCAATCATTTGATAACTAGAGCCATTTGTTAATATGGCATGTTTCAATTATTCAGTTTTAATTATAATATTGGATATAATTTTTATATATATATATATATATATATATATATATATATATATATATATATATATATATACAAATGCAGAATGATGGAAAAGAAAATTGTTGTAATGTGTATGATTGTTGTTGTAAATCCTTTCCAATCAAAATCACTTTGAACCTACAAACATAATATGAAATTGTATAATGGTAAGTAAGGATGTCAATCCACTTTAATATGTGAAGAATAAAATATGTGAAGACAAGTGTAGATTCACTTGCATATTATTATTTTTTTAATGATTTTTCAAGGGATTATTAATTAACTAACTATGTTAATTTTTAAAGTACTAACTAAGATGTAAAAGCTAATTAGAGCAAATGAGATGAAATTTTTTTTGCTAATAAATAAACTAACTAAATTGAACTCACGAGGGCTTCAAAATTCATCCCATGAATGCGAGATTAGCCCTCAATAATCATAAGATAAACAGATAAAAGTATACAATGATTAAATCAAGAGTAATGTAAGAGGAGTATATCAAACCCATTTAAGCCTTGAATTGAAGCAACTCTTCAATTACTATACCAAATTCTCTCAATTACAATCCCTCACTAATATATATTTTTTTCTAAAATAAAAACTACAAAATAAAAAAAATAAAAACTAATTACAATATACAATGGATGAATTTATAATGGACTCTTAAGTAATGATAAAGATTTACTAAAAATACAAATCCTCAAATTATAAAATTGTACATTAGAATACATTAAATAAAATAAATTCTACATCATCACTTTATGTTGAGATATTTGATAAAAATGCAAATACTCACCATAAAGGGATGAAGAAGAATTTACTTCCAAAAGGGATTAATTCAACCACATCACTCTATATTAAGATAGTTGCTAAAAATACAAAAACTCACTATAGAGGGATGGAGTGAGATTCATCCAAGAGATAAATTCTACCACACCACTCTATATTGAGATATTTGCTAAAAATGCAAATACTCTCTATAAAGGGGTGGAGTAGAATTTATCACACAAAGTTAAAAACTAAAATGGAGATTGTCTTCAAATGCCACCAAGTCTTCAATTTATTAGTGGATGAGGGTATGTGTATAATCGGAATTGGATGGACATGTAGAGGGGCTAAATAGATGTTTGATATTGAGTGAGGGTAATTTTGAGAATGCACACTAGTGCATGTGAGAAGAGGGGTTGAAGGGTATTTTGGACAAATGGAATACGTTGACCTATAAAAGAAATAAATACCAACATAAGTTTGATTTATCGAGAATTAGCAATTAAAAATTATCTATTTGAAGTTTTATTTAAACACTTTTGGGTACTTATCACGTAACAAAAAATATCATCTCTATACTATTCTAAAATGCTTTACAACATTTATTTATGTTGATCAAAGAGATACTCCACATAGCGAGCAATCTTTATTCCTCTTCTTATCTCTATGCTTTAAATATTACAATTTTAGCTGAACGGTCCGAATTTAATTATTTGCCTACCTTTTACCATCTATTTTGCCCCTATCCGTTCAAACAACCTTTTATTTATCCCTCCTCTTAAGGAGCTCTCATTATTTATGTGTGGAAAACAAAAAGTATATATCATTATCTTGGAGTAATTGGAATTCCAAAATGGAGGGATTGAACATGAACATGAACAAGGATCCAAAGAAAATTCGGAGGTCAATGAAGCCAAAGATAGTGAGATCCAATCTAATGATTCCAACTCCAACCCCAACCCCAACCCTGAATCAATCCATAGTAGCTGTAATTTTACTATGAGAGAGTTGTTGAATGAATTGAAGAATGGAGATCCCAATCAAGATTTCGAATCCGAACTCGAACCTGAACCTGTCGCCTCTCCATTCAGGTCTTTTTTTTCTTTTCAATTACATTATCAGTACCTCATCCTCATGCAATTTAATACCATTCCGCGGACTTCAATTTATTTTGTTTTTAGGTTCTCTCAACACTAAATCCATTTCTGAATACAGTTTCTTACCACTCTACTTATAGGTCTAAACAACCGATGTCAAAATTATTTCTACTATAGCTATCAAAAAATTTATTTTTTCCTACAAAACTAAGCTACTTCATTCAAGATGCCATAATTGGGTTTGTACCCAAAATATAAATTAAAAATGACCACCGTAGCCCATGTCCACCAAATATGGAATTCCCGTCATCTCGTTAACTCCTATTAACTATTTATGAAATTTGGCTTTAAAAAAGGGGAGATAGAGGTATATGAATATGGCTAAATGGGTGAAGAACTTGAAAATTTCATGTTCATATCTTAATAATAATAATCATAGCATACTATTTTTATTCCAAGATCCGCAACAAATTAAGTTTGGTAAGTATTTTCCCCTTTTGTATTAATATAAAATATTACGTTTCACTTATGATTCATGATAGAGATGTAGATATTAATTGCAAAATTTCAATCAGCGTGGAATGTTGTGTGAATTTATATATTTTATCTATTATTTATATGTTTTAATGTTTTTCCTCACTTTCTTTTCACATCAATTAACTCAAAAATCATGTTAAAGTTTTAGATATATGATGGGTATTAATTTCTTCTTTATATACCATATTTAGATCTTTCTACTTAAGTTTGCTTAATATATTTGAACCAATAACTTGAAATTAGTTTGTTGTGAGCTTTACCATGATGTTAAAAGTTATTATAGATAACTTATTATTTTTATATAAGTTTCTTTTAATTATTTTTTGATGGGTCATAAATTACTGAATACTGCTAAGACAATAAATAGTTACAGAACTACTTATTTTGCTATATTTTTGCGGGATATTATGTAATTATATTTATTTTACATGACTTGTGATCATAAATACTCTAAACTTTTTAACTAATTTCCTATTTTCCTTTTAATAACATTTCACGAGTTTGCAATTATTCGAATGTGTTTCATACATTAACTTATAATCCATGAGTGAGTTTTCAACTGATCTATTATATACTCTATAATGCTATAAAACCCTGAGATGTTTATCCATTTCTAGCCATCCACGTGTCACTCCTCCCATTTACACTAGTATTACTCACATTTCTGCTCAAACGTCGTTTTTTTTATTCTACCTTCAATCTCCCCTCCACCCAGTGGCGGAGCCAGGAATTCATGTCAGGACGGGCTGTCTTAAGGGTGATATCCGGGGGTTCGGGGGCGGGAGCCCCCGAGCGGATTTTTTTTGAGGTTATTTAAATTATTTTGAGAAAAATCACCAAAAGTCCTATTAGGAGTGCGCTGAATTTATATTTTGGGCGGGCTGAATTTATATTTTAACACTGTTTTTTTTTTAATAAATTAACACTACAATTTTTTTTTTATTTTTTTTGGGGGGCGGGCTGGGAACCCCCCCAAGCCACCCCTGGCTCCGCCTATGCCTCCACCTTCCCTCAAATCAGTAATTGCATAAACCCCTTCAAACCCAAACGCCTTTTCATTCTTAAAGGAGTTGTCTTATAACTTTTTATCTCCCCAATCTCTATTATGAACTCTCCTTATATATTAAATGGAAGGAAGTGGGTGAAATGGAGAGAATTCCACTCCACACCAGCGCCCAACGTTGATGAGGAGGACGAAGAGATTTATGTCACAACTCAGGATGCCAGATATGGGATCCGTGATGTCAAAGTCCGAAATATTTGTTGTAGTTGAGGAGGATGAGAAAAATGACACTACTAAA
The DNA here is from genome assembly GCA_949130495.1 of Sambucus nigra. Classification (NCBI taxonomy): domain Eukaryota; kingdom Viridiplantae; phylum Streptophyta; class Magnoliopsida; order Dipsacales; family Adoxaceae; genus Sambucus; species Sambucus nigra. The sequence continues at coordinate 210,695,275 of OX422213.1, read as the reverse complement.
ACTCTCTGACTATCCTCCAATATAAAATAAAACACCCAACCCAACAGTGAAATGTCTATGCTTCAGTCCATAAAATTAAAAACTCTCTCTACATCACACCAAATCTACCATTTCACTTTAGTTCCCGCTTTCTTTTTTCAATTTCACGGCTTCTTCTCACCCTAACCACAACTCTCATCTTCATCAACTTTAATCAACACCACCTTTGTACAAGCTGATCAGTCAAATTTCTGTGCAGTGGTCCAAAGACTAACCGAAGTCACTCATGACCCATTAATCTGAAAGTTCCCTATCACTACCTCTGCCTGTTTCACTACCCAACCCGTATCCAATGAAATGGGTCTGAGGATACCAACCTTTAAGCTCCATGAGAGGAGACAAAGTGCCAGAAAGTTAGAGATTAAGCTTAACGGTGTCGGGTCTCCTTCAATGGGGCAGAGGAGTTTTATAGGGCTTGGTGGTGAGATGGTAATGGTATCACCTACCTTTGGATCCGTTTGCATATGGGAGTCTTATGTCACCTGTGGAGGAAAAAGTGAGAGGTATTGCGAAAAATGTTATTACTTGCACCTATTAGAGTTTTATTTAGCATTGAGGGTATTTTAGTATTTTCCCCTCTCCTATTATTATTAGGTGGTTGTAGTAGGTTATATATTTTTTCTCTCTTTCCATTTGATTGTAGATCTTTGATATATTTCGGAGGTACTTTTTTTGTTCGCTCGACTGTTTTGAAGGTAATTATGGTCGTTTTCCTCCTGTTTGTTCGATTAATTGTTTAGTTCGTTTGATTTGGTTCCGTTTGGGTACTGTTTGATTGTTTATTTTTGTAATGGCTGGTGAAAGAGATGATTCGCTGCAATCAATTAGTGTCAGATTCGATGGAAAAAATTATACGTATTGGAGTTATGTTATGAAGAATTTTTTGAAAGGGAAGAAGCTTTGGGGTTACATTAATGGCGATTTAAGTAAGCCTAATGATAAGACGAATGTTGAAAAATATGCAGAGTTGTTGGATGTTTGGGAGGCAAACAATTCGAAAATCATCACTTGGATCAACAACTCCGTTGCACCTTCTATAGGTATGCAGTTGGCTAAGTATGATTATGCAAAGGATGTTTGGGATCATTTGGGCAGATTGTATACCCAATCTAATTTCGCAAAAAAGTACCAATTGGAGTGCGATATTCGGGCTCTTGAGCAAAATAAATTGAGTATTCAGGAGTTTTATTCTACTATGACGGATCTATGGGATCAGTTGGCTCTCACAGAGTCGGCTGAATTACGGGCCTTTGCACCATATGTTGCCAATAGGGAGGAACAACGCCTGGTTCAGTTTCTGATGGCATTGCGTGATGATTTTGAGGGTCTTCGTGGGTCGATTCTTCATCGTAGTCCACTTCCAACTGTTGATTCCGTTGTTCACGAGTTGTTAGCCGAGGAGATTCGTCTCAAGACTCAGTCAGGGAAGGTAATTTCTTCGGACCCTAATCCATCTGTTTTCGCAGCCTCCTCTCGGCCTCTTTCCAGTAATCAGAACAAGCCTTATTCGAGAGTTGCAAGTGATGAATGTAGCTACTGTAAGGATAAGGGTCATTGGAAATCTCAGTGCCCTAAGTTGCGAGCACAACAACAACAACAATCAAATAGTCGACCATCTCAGCAGCAGTTTTCTGGTTGGAAATCCAATAACCAATCTCAGCAGCGTTCATATAGGCCTTCACAACCTAATACTGCAGCAGTTGTACCGCCATCAGACTCATTTGCATCAGGTTCTTCATCCTTAGCTCCATCCATGTCTTCTCTTGCTGAGCAGTTTCAAAAGTTTCTTGCCACACAGCCTCATGCCATGTCCATCTCTTCACCAGGTAAGTCCTCAGGTATTTGGATTCTAGACTCCGGTGCTTCTAATCACATGTCACCAAATTTGTCCTCTTTTGGTTCTTTTTGTCCCACTTCTTCGTTGCCCGTTATGACTGCTGATGGTACTCCCATGCCCTCAACGGGTATTGGGACTATTGAATCACCCAACTTCTCTCTCTCTCTAATGTTTACCACATTCCTAAGCTTACAATGAATCTTATCTCTGTTGGTCAACTATGTGATGCCGGTTACTCAGTTTCCTTATCTTCTACCTTTTGTCATGTGCAGGATCCACAGTCTCAGAAGGTGATTGGGATAGGCCGTAGGCAGGGGGGATTGTACATCATGGAGAAACTTAATGTACCAATGGTTGCAGCTTCCAGTGTTGACTTGTCATCCTTTCGTTTGAGTTCAGATTCGTCTAGCTTTTATTTATGGCACTCTCGTCTTGGTCATGTCTCAGGTTCACGATTAAAATATTTGGTTTCCATAGGAAAATTAGGAAATTTGCATTGCCATGATATCTCTGATTGTAGCGGTTGTAAACTTGCAAAATTTTCAGCTTTACCATTTAATAGAAGTATTTCCTCTACTTTTGCACCCTTTGATCTTATTCATTCTGATGTGTGGGGACCGTCTCCTATTATTACAAGAGGAGGTTCTCGATATTATGTCTCCTTTATTGATGATTATACGCGTTACTGTTGGGTTTTTCTCATGAAACGACGTTCGGATTTTTTTGATATTTATAATAAATTTCGTGCCTTTGTCAAAACTCAACATTCTACTATTATAAAATGCTTTAGATGCGATTTGGGTGGGGAATATACTTCTCAAAATTTCGGTGAGTTGCTTGATTTAGATGGAACTATTCACCAATCATCTTGTACTGACACTCCTCAGCAAAATGGTGTTGCTGAACGGAAACATCGGCACATTGTTGAAACTGCTCGCTCTCTTTTATTATCTGCATATGTCCCTAGTGAGTTTTGGGGAGAGGCTGTCCTTACTGCTGTTAATCTGATTAATAAGATTCCGACCTCTCATTGCTCAAGTTTGTCACCTTTTGAAAAGTTGTATGGGTGTGCCCCTGATTATTCTTCCTTAAAGGTGTTTGGTTGTACTTGTTTTGTTCTTCGACCTCGTGTGGAACGTACCAAATTATCTCCAAAGTCAGCTATTTGTGTCTTTCTTGGTTATGGTGAGGGTCAAAAGGGATATCGTTGTTATGATCCAGTTATAAAAAAATTATATGTCTCTCGCCATGTTGTGTTTCTTGAGCACATTCCTTTCTTTTCTATTCCTGATAACCCTCATGAACTCACTAAATCTGATCTCTTCAATATTGATCCGTTCCCTGATAATGATGAGAGTGTGCCATCTGAAGTACCTTGCACCACCGATAGTGTGCCACCCCATGTTGCTCCTGTTCCTATTATTTCTACTGATGCAGGTACTTTGCCATCCGATGTTCCTGATGCTCCCCCTTCTCGTGTGGCTACCCAAGCACCTGCTGAAACGGTGGAACCTCCTTCTCGCTATCCAAAACGTCCACGTAAGTCCACTCAGTCACCAGATTTTGTTTAGTCTTGTTATTCTGATTCTTTTGCTTCATTTTTATCCTCTGTTCACTGCCTCTCTGAGCCTTCGTCTTATAAAGAGGCAGTTCTTGATCCTCTTTGGCAACAGGCTATGGCTGAGGAACTCTCTGCTTTGCATCAGACAGATACTTGGAGTTTGGTCCCCTTACCTGCTGGTAAGCGGGCAATTGGATCTCGTTGGGTATATAAAATCAAAACCAGGTCAGATGGGTCAATTGAGCGGTACAAAGCAAGATTGGTTGCTCAGGGTTTTTCTCAGCAATATGGTATGGATTATGACGAAACCTTTGCCCCTGTTGCGAAATTGACTACTATTCGTACTCTTATTGCTGTTGCATCTGTTCGTCAGTGGCATATATCGCAAATGGATGTTAAAAATGCGTTCTTGAATGGTGATCTTCATGAGGAGGTTTATATGACTCCTCCTCCGGGTGTTCCACAAGGTCCTGGTGAAGTTTGTAGGCTTAAGAAAGCCTTATATGGTCTCAAACAGGCACCATGGGCTTGGTTTGAGAAGTTTACTACCGTGATTACCTCTCTTGGGTTCATTCCAAGTGAGAATGATTCAGCTCTCTTTATCAGGTGCACCTCCGGTGGTCGTATTCTGGTCTCTCTGTATGTTGATGATATGATTATTACTGGGGATGATGTTGGTGGAATTACAACGTTGAAGTCTGAATTATCTCGTTGTTTTGAGATGAAGGATTTGGGGCCCCTACGTTACTTTTTGGGTATTGAGGTAGATCATTCTCCAAAGGGTTATCTTCTCTCACAATCTAAGTACATCGGGGACATTCTTGAGCGTGCTCGCCTCACTGATACTAAGATTGTTGATACCCCTTTGGAGCTTAATGTTCATCTTTCCCCGTATGATGGTGTTCTTTTGCCTGATCCCACCTTATATCGCACTATTGTGGGCAGCTTGGTTTATCTCACTATTACTCGTCCAGATATAGCTCATGCTGTCCATGTTGTTAGTCAGTTTGTTAGTGCTCCTACTACAGTTCATTGGGCAGTTGTTCATCGTATATTGCGCTACTTGAGAGGCACTCGATTTCAGAGTCTTTTACTTCCTTCATCTTCTTCTTTGGAGCTGCGTGCATACTCTGATGCTGATTGGGCCGGTGATCCTGCAGATCGCAAATCGGTTACTGGATTTTGTGTGTTTCTGGGTGATTCTCTTGTTTCTTGGAAGAGCAAAAAGAAAGTTGTTGTTTCTGTGTCTTCCACGGAAGCCGAGTACCGTGCTATGGCTTCTACCACTCGCGAAGTTGTTTGGCTACGTCGGTTACTTGCAGATATGGGTGTCTCTCTTTCTCAGCCCACTCCTATGTACTGTGATAATAAGAGTGCTATTCAGATTGCTCACAATTCAGTTTTTCATGAGAGGACTAAGCACATTGAGATTGATTGTCATATTACTCGTCATCATCTTACGCATGGAGCCATCACTTTGCCTTTTGTTTCTTCTTCCGCACAGATAGCTGATTTGTTTACGAAGTCTCATCCAGTTCAGCGTTTTCGTTTTTTGGTTGGCAAACTCTCAATGCTTCTCGCTGCAGCATCGTGAGTTTGAGGGGGGGGGGGGGGGGGGTATTAGAGTTTTATTTAGCATTGAGGGTATTTTAGTATTTTTCCTTCTCCTATTATTATTAGGTGGTTGTAGTAGGTTATATATTTATTCTCTCTTCTTCCTTTTATTGTAAGACATTCTAGTGTATGACAATATGAAACCCTAGCCCCTCTTTTTCTCTCTTTCCATTTGATTGTAGATCTTTGATATATTATCAGCACCCAAATCCACTCAACAAACCCAGAGGATCTGAACCCAAACTCTTGCCACTATTTCCTCTCCACTTTCCAAGGGATAACCCATCTTTTCCTTCCTCATTTTAATTGTTAGCGATTAATAAAAAAAATAATAATTTGGATATATATTATTTTTCTATAGTTTATTTTTATTTTTATGATGATGTCTTAATGGGATGTATTGTGATCTTTGTGCACCACGCCCGTCAGAGACATGGATTTGGAATGATCACGCGTGGTTGGTGCATTATTTTCAACCCTTTTAAGTTTTCTGATAAATACTGTTTTAACGTGTGTGGATTTTTTCTAGATTTTTTTTTTCATGTTTACATTTTATACAATTTGATAACTTACATCTATTCTATTTTCTATTATAAAACGCCCAACACTACCCCTCCCCCCCCCCTCCCCACACCCAAAAAGGAAGAAGCCTGGAGTGTTCATTTCCTGTGTAAGTCCGTTTACTCTGACTGAAATCCCCATCTCCCTCCCTCCCTCCCTCCCTTCATCTCTCTATATTATATTATGCATCCGCTAAACTCTTAATCTTTTTTGTCAATGATTGTATTTTTTATATTATATCGAAAAGTGTCAAACTGGAATGAAGAATGTGATGAAAAGAGAAGCGGACATTGTGATACTACACACGCACACCAATTATTCTTTGAAACTGCTAAACCCAATCTTTTTTGTTGATTTTTTTCCCATTTATTTATGATCATATTCATTTTGAATACCTAAGTTCGATGTTAGTGAAAAATGACAAATTTTACAATCAATTGTTACTAGAAGGAGGTTTAAGTTGAAAATAATTGTGGGTAGGTTAGCAACCATATATCAAATTTGAAAAATATAAATGAAGAAGGTTATGTTCCCATTTACTTAATTGTATTTGACCTTTATTATTGATTATATTTAGAGATGTTATTTGAATTTCAAGTTCATAACTATATGTAAAGTCGGTACAAGATGAAGATGTAATTCAATTTACATGGGAACAACCATGTGGCTAAATTTGCTACAAATTGGAGACATTTATGTTAACTAATTATAATTTCTTTACTATTTTAATTGGATAACAGAACTCTAAAACTCTTGGTTAAAGATAGTTATATTTTGTATATTTTAATTTATTTCTTCTTTATTGAATGAGTAGTTGAAATTCACATTGGATCTCAATTTATTTATAAATTTAGAGTGATCAAAAGATATACCACTTTGGAAAAGTGATGCTATAATATGTATATATTGTGTCGGAATAAGGCGAAGTAAGGTGGAGAGGAAAAAATAGTGCAAGATTAGTTTCTAACCATTACTTAAGGACAATATCGAGTTGTAACCATTAAATAATAATTTTTTTCTTTAAAAATATGTATATTTTTAACCACGTGTAAACAATCGTCTCGCCCGACGCATCACACGAATTTTGAACTAGTTATTTAAAAAAAGAGTAGTGCTATGAGTCCCAAATACCTCCCCCAAAACTTCTCCAAAAAACAATTAATATGGTGCACTAATGGGACTTCATAACACAAGGTAATACTTAATAGGCAAGTGAGAGAGTAAGTGAAATCCACGTTAAATTTGGGGGAGATTTTGGGAAAGATTTTTGTACTCGTATCATTATTCTTAAAAAAAAATGATAAACTATTTATGAATTAAAATTACGGACCCACCACGGGGAAGTGGGCAAATAAAAACAGGTGCCAAGAAACCAAACCGCCCCGTGCCATGATGTTGTTCCTTGTAGTTTCCACGCGCCCACCACTTGGCTTCCCATATTTCCAACCCTCTTAAGAAATTCATGTATAAAGCAAGCTAATCCAAATCTCTCTTCTTGTGCAAATTTCCATCCAAATCCAAAACCAACCAACAAATCACAATCACGTAAATGGGGTTCCACCGGTTCTACGAGTCATGGTTCGAGCAACTCCAGAAGCTAGTTGCTGAACTCAACAAAGCCCCGAGATCACCCCTCACCCAAGATGACAACGACCACCTCAACCAACTGGTCCACAAGGTGATGTCCCACTTCACCGAGTACTACCGAGTCAAAGCCGTTGCCGCCAAGCATGATGTATTATCTGTATTGGCGGCCCCCTGGTGCACCACCCTTGAGCGGTCACTACACTGGATTGGTGGGTGGCGACCCACCACCGCCTTTCACTTAATCTACACCGAGTCGAGCATACTGTTCGAGTCCCACATCGTCGATATCCTCCGCGGCCTTCGAACAGGTGATCTTGGAGACCTCTCTCCTGCCCAGTTCAGCCGCGTCAGTGACCTTCAGTGTGAAACAGTCCAGGAAGAAAACTCCATCACAGACGAGCTCTCCCATTGGCAGGCACGCTTTTACATATATTTCTACTACTTTACGGTTAACACCTCGCTCATAATACTGCTTCCTTCTCTTAAATTAACATTCATGTTTTTAGTTTGGATTTTTTTTTTTAAATTATAATGATGATAATTTCAATCTTATGATTCATAGAAGTAAAAGTTACTCACTCTGTCACCGAAAGAAGCCTGCAGGCATGCATGAATCAGTGTTGTATCTATGAATTCCTAGTACCTTATTTTAAGGTTTTTAACATACGGATAGTAATTTTCTTTTAATAATAATTTTATCCTTTTAATGACAACAGTACTTTTTCAAGTAAGTTGTACAAATAGTTGAATTTTTTTTTTCTTTTTACTTTTAATCTTTCAAATGATTATAATTTTTTATTTATAAATTTATTTTATATAAAATTATTATTTTTAAAATCTCCTCAATGTGTTGATATCTATTAAACAAGATTCATAAAATTCATAATATTTAAAAAAAAAATACACAAATAGTGTTCATCGGAAAAGGAATTTTTTTATATTTTGGATATTTTTACACACTTTACTGTGACACATAACTTTGTTCATCAGAAAATGAAACAGTTTATATCTCGGATATTTTATGGACAGTATACAATACAATTATTACACATATAGTAATATATACTATTTGTCTAAAAAATAAGAAAAAACATCATCTTTATTTTTTAAGTATTTTTTTTATTGAATAGGGGTCTTGTTTTATAAGGCTCAATTAGTAGCTTTTAAAGAGTATAAATTCATAAATTTTGAAATTATATATCGAAAGTTATAATTATTTAATGCTTGACAAAAAAAAATAACTATTCTTTTTAAATTTAGAGGGAATATAGGGAGAGGGGTTTATTAGTAAAGAAAAATTCATAAATTTAAAAATTAGGGATTATTATATGTAAGTCCTATTTTGAGAGTGTTTTTTTCTTAATTAAATCCTATTTTGAGAGTGTTTTTTTCTTAATTAAGTCCTATTGATTAGACAATCATTAAATAAGTCCTATTTTTAAATTTATGTATTTTTATTTACTAATATACTCTTCTCTCTATATTCCCGTAGTTATTTTTTTCTTTTTCAAACTTTAAATAACTATAACTTTCGATATACAATTTCAAAACTTACAAAATTTATATTTTTGAAAGCTACTAATCAGAACTTGTTCCAACTAGTATTTGGGTGTCTTGCTTGAGTTGTACGAGATGAAAGTCTCATATACGGTTCTCGGAGGGGGAGTCTCACCTATCTCAATCAAGTTTATGATTGGTTTGAAGAACGTCTCGAGATTTAGGCGATTGCGGATGGTATAACTAGTAAATACGTTCCTCCTCATGTCGACAGAGTTTATTGTCTAGGAGGAATTACGCTTACTTTTTTTTTTAGTACAAGTGACTACAGGGTTTGCTATGACTTTTTACTATCGTCCGACCATTACTGACGCTTTTGCTTATGTTCAATACATAATGACTTAAGCTAATTTTGGTTGGTTAATCCTATAACCCATATTCGATGGAAAATATTAAAAAAATAAAGACGATGCGTTTTCTTTGTTTTTTAGATAAATAGTAAATACTATTGCCTGTGTAATATTTGCACAGTAAATATTTACTGTCTGTATCCGGTGAACACGGGAAGTTTTACTGTCTATGTAATATTAACATAGTAAATGTTACTGTCTGTAAAAATGTTCCAGATATAAAACTGTTTCATTTTCCGGTGAACACAGTAAATTTTACTGTCTGTATTTTTTTTTTTATTTCTTTGAAATATTATGGGTCTTCATGGATTTTGTTTGATGGATCTCGTTGATTGTAATTTTGGGAAAAATGGATTTGTAAATTAAAAGTTATGATCATTTGAAGATTAAAAATAGGAAGAAAAAAAGTTCAACCACTTGTATAACATCCCCCCAAAAGTTACGAGTGGTTGGTTTCAAAAGGGTAAGGAAAAAAATTCCAAAAAATAAGGAATATGACCTATTTGATGGTTAAAAAGTCACTGGGGCGAATATTCAAACGTCTATTCATGTGAGAACTTCTTGACCCTTTGGTTGACACCACCTTAGCCTTAGTCAGTAAGGGAGGGGGGTGACTATTAGATAGGGACTACGGAAGTCAATGGGAAGAGGTTTGTGGAAGAGATCATCTTTCCGGGGTTGGAGTCACCGAAGTAAACGAAAGGAAAGAGAAGACATAGGAGTGGACCTGAAAAGCATAAGATTCATTCAATAGACAAGCAGGAGAGTATGCACCACTCCGAAGTACTAATAACTAAGTTGAAATATGACCTATATGTAATAACCCTGTATTTTAATAAGCAGGTGTTTTGGAAAATTTTGGGCTAACTTTGATAACACTAATTCTTGGTTGGAACCTATTGACATTTTGACGCACGTCAGAAAATATGACTTAGATTTAAAAATTCTACAACTACGGGATAAAATATTTCATTGTATAGTTTTATATGATACTAGCATGCAACTTGCGCCATGCGCGAGTGCAAAATAAATTGAATATTTTTAAACTAATCTAATAAATAACCAACTATAGAAGAAACATTGCATACCTTAGAGATGAATAAGTTATAAATTTAAACTCATAGTGAACAATCTTAACCTTTAAAATTATGTAGTTAAAATTGTAAATGAATATAATAAATAAAATCAATCGTACACTTTGTAAAATAAGTTGTATGTTTATACCATGAATGAAGAGAGGAAGTGCGTGAAAATGTTGACACTATATTATTGAGGTTAAAGGCAAATTTTACCTAAAATAAATTTCAATTTCCATAAACAAAGTTTATAAATCAAAGAAAACTTAACCAATCCAATAGTATAAAAAACAAATAGTAAGGTAATGCATATGTGGAAAAAATTATATATAATATACATTTTGGTAGACGCACTAACGTGTCAGGTCCGAATTGGTTGATGTTTGGGGTTCCCTGATTCTCATTAAAGACACCAAGCAATCCGAACACGTTACCAAAATGTGTTTGAATCTTGTGTCCCTTTAGAATTACTCATACAATAATCAATTTGTTAAATATGTGACAAAATAGATATTACAATCAATTCGTAAAACCTTGAAAGAAATATAAATTATCACAAATACAATTAACAAATATTTATCTTAAAAATGACCTCAATTAATTTAATTAGTAAATATACAAATTATAAAATACATTCATGTATGAATATAGACGTGTGAAATGGCTATACATGTTTACTATTAAATTAATAGGTTATTAAGAGAAAATCTGACGGGAACATTTGTTCAATGGGTTATAGATTGTTAATAGTGAAAATGTTTAAGTAACTATCTTTAGTCACTAAATTTTACTTGCACGTTTAAAAATTCTTACACATTGTAATAATATAAAGATAATTTTCTTATTAACAATTGTAAGAAGGGTTTAGTAAGTTATGGGATGAAAATAAAATTACTGGAAATATGATTTAGTAACATAAATGCAAGTCATGAAATGTTTAAATAATTACCTTTTAACTTTTTTTCCACCTTTATATTTCGTCAAATAGGTTGTGCTCACAATACAAAGATTAGAGAACCTGTTCATCTTGAAACCCCAAAAAACTAAGCGCCCGTAGATTAGTTTTATTAAAGTTGGTGTAGAAAAAAATTGATGAGACTTGTACCATTTTTAAGATCTATCCATAAGAAGAGAAAAGAATATAAGAAATAGATAATACAAACTTAGCGCGGGCTTCTACATTTTTAAGATTTGCTCGTAAAAATAGAAAAAAAGATGAGATATAATTAATACAAACATAGAATATGAGAAAATAGAATATGAGATAAGAAAAGAAGATGAGAAATAAACTTCTACCATTGTACATCTTGTATTATAATCCAATAATATGAAAGAGGGAGTAAGATGAACTAGTTAAGATGATAGAGAGAAATTTTATAAGTATTAGATAGATATGTGGGATGAAGGAATCTAATATTGAGAAGATGAATAAGTGGCCTAAGGAAGAGAATAAATGGATAAAAATAAAATAAAAATAAAGAGTGCATGAGAGGAGAAATTTATTGTCAAAGAATGATAAAATTGATGATCCAATTAATAATTTGTGAGAGAAAGAAGATAAGTTGAAAAGACGAAATGGGAGATCAAGATAGAGATAATGAAATATTAATATATCGAAAGGGGAAAGAACACAGATCTTTGGTCTTTGATTAGATCATATCAAGAAGGAAAAGAAAAATACAAAATGTTTAGGAAAATAGAATGAGGTAGAGAAGTGAATAGTGATATGAAAAAAAAAACTATGCCCCGTGGAGTACCGAGCTTGTTTTCAGAATTAATGGAGCAACTTTCATTTTATATTTATATTAATATAGATCTGGAAATTCAAATTTTCATATTATCTTAATATATATCCACACAAATAATTATACAAATGTATCCCACTATGTTCCTAGTCTGCGTATTAAAATGGCCATGTGAGCTTACTTATATAAATAAATGAAACGTTATATATAAATTATTATGCCATAAACTAATGGTCGACATAAAACTGTGATTGTATGAGTTACAGGATATATATGGTGCAACACGTATATCTTCTACACGAGTTTATAGTTTCAGTTGCACAGTAAGTTTCTTGTAGTAAAGAGTTAGTGAGAAGTTATTAATACTTTATCTTACCTCTAACATTAAGATCGCTATCTGAAAAGTACATGTTATAAGAAAAAAAATGTTTTAGAGTTCTTCTATACCGACATAGTTTTGCGACACATTTAGTGTGACATAGTGATGTGTCGCACTGGTATTGGCTAGTGCCGTTGGCGCGGACTCACATCCATGAGATTATAGCCAATACCGGTGCAACACGTCACCGTGTCACACCATTCTGTGTCAAAACTCTATGTCGGCCTAGCATTTCTGTTTGTTTTAATATAATCAATGTTAAAATTAAATATTAATTAAATATTGTAGAATTTTCTATATTAGTCTTTGACAAGTCCTATTATCAATTTGAGAGGTTAATAGTTTATTTGTCTTTAGTCATATGGGTACCTCGATTAAACATTCGGGCCCAGATAAGTACTCCGTCTCAGTCCGACCCAAAGTCTGTAGGCCACACGCATTCAGTTATGACCCATTCAACCCCTAAAATCTCTCACGAGATATTCTAAGAGTTATGGGCTAATGTGGAGGAGTCCAACACCCCCACTCTCTGAGAAACAACATGTATATATTAAACCCTTAGCCCGGGGCAAAGGGCATACAATTTGTAAACACTCCCCCGGAGTAAAGAGAAATAAAATACTGAGAGCATCACCGTGGACGTAGGCCTTCTTGCCGAACCACGTATATCTTATATTGTGTGTGATTGAAATCCTTTCAAGTTCTTTATTTATTCTGGTGATTGCCGTTGCTTATTATTTTGTGTTGAGTTTAATTGTCACCACAATTGGCGCCGTCTGTGCGAAGCATTTGTTTTCCTTTAAGAAAGCCTTCACCAATAAGAATTTGGAATGTCTGGTCATAGCAACAATGACCCTTAAGCAGGGGATATTCAAGAACAACCCGCCCCTCGTAGAATCAGATCTGAAGTCCGACGTTCAAATCCTAGGGCTCGCCCGAAACGACAAGCTTCAGAGGAAAGCCAAAGACCAGCCAGGTCCACTCAGGTCTCCAGGCTCCAAGAGCAAGAGGAGGCCACTCGCAAGCAAGAAGCTGAGAATGCTCGTCTCAAAAGAAGATTGGAGAAAATGGAGAGAAAACTCCATCGTAGCACCAAGTAACGTCAATATCGCATGCCTAGCCCTCAGGCGAGCAATCTCGCAGCCGAGGAAGGAGCCCTAGACGTGGATCTCAAAGATTTGAGGAACCAATCTAAAAGATTCTACAAGAACCAATCTACAAGAACCAATTTACAGGAATCAATCTACAAGAACCAATCTACAAGATTCTAGCAAAAATCAAGGACGAGCCATTCGTTAAATGGCCCAGAAATATAAAAGGAGACTCCTAAAAAAGGAACAACGCACTGAGATGTGCTTTTCATAAGGATGGTGGCACAAAACTGAGCACTCCAAGGCCCTCAAGTCTCACCTTGAAGAGTTGGCCCAAATTGAACATTTAAACGAATTTATGGAAAAGAAGGCAGAGAAGGTAACTGCCAATGGAGACCCGAGGCCTGACAACGTGCTCGAGGAGGATGCTGGACATGAGTTCACTGTGATTTAGTGGGCATCGGATCTAAAGCAGATTCAAGAAAACTCAGGTCGAATGGAAGCTTACGATAGTAATGCAAGCTTTTCAAATCGATCCATCTAAAACGCAGGCAGGAAAGCGTCAGCGAGCAGATGACGTCGACTACAGCAAACACATTCTTTTCACGGATGAAGACCTAGTGGGAGTAAGGACCCCACATCATGATGCCTTGATCATTACACTCAGGATAGCTAACTACGATGTCGATAAGTTGCTCGTCGACCAGGGTAACTCATTAAAAGTAATGTATCTCGAAGCATCGCCGACTTAAAGGAAGCTATTGTTCCTCTAGTTGGCTTCGCTATAAAGTGACTATCTTTTTGGGATAGATTGTACTGCCAGTAAGGGCAGGAAGTGTCTCCAAAATAATCGAGTTTTTAGTGGTCGACATTGACTCACCCTACCAGGCCATCCTTGGCAGAGGGTGGCTACAGGCGATGAAGGTCGTTCCCTCTACCTACCACCAAAAACTCAAATATGTGACTGAGCAAGGAGTGATGGAGATCCATGAAGATCAGGCAATGGCGAGAAAGTGCTTTATAGCAGCCATCCGCCCAAAGCCGGAGAAGAAGGTCGAGAAGTCCAAGGAGAAGGTTGAAGAATAGGAAGGTTTGATCCTTCCAAATAATAGCTAAAATATGGAAGACCTGGAGTGGAGGAGACTAGGATCCTCCCCTCTGAGCGGGTCATTGAGAACCTGGAGGAAGTCACAGTTGGCAGCAACAAGAAAGATAGAATGTTCTTGATCATAGCCTTTCTCACAGATCGAGAGAAGAAGGAACTAATAGTACTATTACGGAATAACTTGGACGTTTTCGCGTGGGAACCCTACGAGTTACCTGGAATTGATCCCAGTGTGGTTTGTCATCGGTTGCACGTTGACCCGACTTTCAAGTCGATCGCGCAAAAGGCACAGCGAACTGCACCCGAGAAGACCAAGGTTGTGGAGAGGGAAGTGGAGAAGATGCTGGATGCAGGATCCATACGGGAAGTTCAATTCCTTAAGGGGATGTCCAACCTAGTAGTGGTCCCAAAAAGCAATGGAAAATGGAGAGTATGTATTGACTTCACCGACCTTAACAGAGCATGCCTTAAAGATAGTTTTCCTCTCCCAAAGATTGACCAGTTGGTGGACGCTACAACAGATCATGAAAGAATGAGTTTCCTAGATGCATACTCCGGGTATCACCAAATCCCTCTACACGAGCCAGATTAAGACAAGACAACATTCATCACCACCGTCGGGTTGTATTATTACAAGGTCATGCCCTTTAGGCTAAAAAATGCATGAGCAACCTACCAGCGATTGGTCACCAAAATGTTTAAAGACCAAATGGGAAACACCATGGAGGTCTACATCGATGATATGCTCGTCAAGAGCAGGCACAAAGAAGAACACCCCTCAGACCTATCAAGGACCTTAGGAAATACTGAATGAATTTTAATGTAAGTAAGTGTTCCTTCGGTGTCTAGTCAGGGAAATTTCTCAGGTACTTGGTTAACAAGTGAGGCATTAAAGCCAACCTGGACCAGATTGACGCCATCAATAGGCTTCAGTCCCCTCGCATGATAAGAGACGTGCAAAAGCTCACAGGAATGCTCGCTACCCTGAATCGATTCATCTCAAAATCATCCGAAAGGTGCCAGCCGTTCTTCCAACTTTTGAAGAAAAGAAAAAATGTAGAGTGGAATGAGGATTGATCAAAGGCGTTAGAAGGACTCAAGGCTTACCTCACTACACCACCGTTGCTCGTAATCCCTCATGAGAATGACTCTCTATACCAGTACCTCGCAGTTTCCAGTCACGCTGTAAGTTCTGCACTAGTATGCGAAAGAACAGGGATCCAACACCCATTCTATTACGCGAGCAAAACCCTCTTGGACGTCGAACAACGGTACTTACCCCTAGAAAAGCTCGCCTTTGAACTAGTAGTAGCTTTGAGGAAATTGAAACATTACTTCGAGGCTCACTCCATCATCGTCCTTACATCTCACCCCCTTAAAGCAGTCCTACGAAAAGCAAATCTGTCCGGTAGACTATCAAAGTGGTCAGTCGAGCTTGGGCGATTTGACATCCAGTTTCAGCCAAGGAATACAATTAAGGGACAAGTTCTCGCCGACTTCATCATAGAATTTATAGGAGAACATCCTTGCGACCAACTTCAACTTATTGGTCAAAGGGAAAACCCCTCGACACTAGGTGTTTGGCGACTGTTCATTGACGGAGCCTCCAACTCCAAAGGGGCAGGAGTGGGCATCGTGCTGGTTACCCCTGAAGATGCAATCCTCGAGCAAGGAATCAGTCTTAAATTTGAAGCATCCAACAACGAAGCAGAGTATGAAGAATTGATAGCAGGCCTACAGAAGGCACAGGCGCTGGGGGAAAAGTAACTCTAAGTGTTCGGCAACTCACAACTGGTCTCTAACTAGATAAGTGTAAACTTCAACATGAGGGATGAGAGAATGGCGGCCTAACTTTCCACAGCGAAGAAATTAATGTCTAACTTCGAACAGGTCAACATTCAACAGTTTCCCAGAGGACAAAATAACCATGCTGACACCCTAGCGGCCTTGAGCTCAACGATCAATTCTGACATGAAGAGAATAATTCCAATCAACTTCCTTGCCCAGCCAAGTATTAATCAAATCACGAAACTGCCAAACATAAGTCATGTTCTCTAGATTGAATTAGCCCCCAGTTGGATGGACCCCTTAAGGGATTATTTGAAAGATGGTGCCCTACCAGACGATAAGAAGGTCGCTCATCAGATAAGAGTCAAAGCTGCTCGCTTTCACTTATCTCCTGAGGGTAAACTGTATAAGAGATCTTTCACCGGTCCTTACCTCCAATGCGTTCACCCGAAGGACGTCGAGCAAGTTCTGCACGAGCTCCATGAGGGAATATATGGGAGTCATATTGGGGCCAGGTCGCTAGCTTTCCGAGCAATAAAGGAAGGCTACTGGTGGCCATACATGAAGAAGGATTCTTGGATATATGCTCACAAGTCCGAAAAATGTCAACTTCACGCTCCTATGGTTCACCAACCGGCCAGTGACCTAACGTCACTTACTATCCCATGGCCTTTCTCCCAATTGGGAATGGACATCGTAGGCCCTCTTCCTACCGCTGCCGGTAATCGCAAGTATTTGTTGGTCGCGACAGACTATTTCACTAAATGGATAAAGGCAGAGCCGCTGGCAAACATCAGAGACGCGAATATGATAAGATTCATATGGAAGAACATTATCACCCACTTCGGGATCCCCAGGACCATCATCACTGATAACGGAACCTAGTTCGAAAGTGGCCTCTTTCAGGGTTTCTGTAACGACCACGAGATTAGGCACCGTTTTAGCTCGGTGGCATACCCTCAGAGCAACAGACAAGCTGAAGCTTCCAACAAAACAGTGATTGATGGATTGAAGAAGCGATTGGAGCGAGTCAAAGGGGTATGTGTGAGCGATCTGCCATACATCCTATGGGGTTATTGCACTACCCCACGACGAGCAATCGGGGAAATACCATTCGCACTGACATATGGTATGGAGGCAATCATTCCCATGGAAGTTGGCCTCCCCACCATGAGGTCCACCCTGGTCGACCAATGTCAGAACGATGCATCATTGCTTGCTGAGCTTGACCTAGCTGAGGAACGAAAAGAGTTGGCTCTAGTGAAACTAGCAGGTTATCAACAACAGCTAGCAAAGCACTACAATAAGAAGGTCAATCCGAGATCATTCCAAGTTGGGGACTACGTCCTAAGGAAATTTTTTAGCAGCGCAGTAAAACCATCAGATGGCAAGCTAGAACCAAACTGGGAGAGACCATTCAACGTGATAAGGGACAACCTGTAAGGATCCTATCACTTAGAAACGCTGGAGGGCAGGGAGATACCTCGAGCTTGGAACGCAGCCAATTTAAAGAAATTCTACTTTTAGTTTTTGCGTTGATCTTTTATTACAATGTTGAAATTTGCAATTCATTTCTGATTAATAAAAGATTGTTTGGCAGTGGCATTCTACAAAGTGTTGGTTTTTTCTCAAATACTTTATAATTTATGAACTTTCCTACAAGGGACCCTTAGGCAGCTCGGCCAACTCAGGTTGGTCACCAAACTATGTTTGGCTTAAAAAATCTGCTCAGATGGACCATCCAACACCAGGTGTGTCCTCGCCATTGCCACATTTAGGCCTAAGGGAGTATGACGACACAACCTAAAAGGTAAAGTGAGGCAGAATGGTATGTTATAAGCATACTGGACTGGGGGGATACCCACTCAATAAAATAACTCCGCCTTTATCAAATCTAACCGGCTAAGAAAAGCCCAAGATAGTCGAACAAGAAATCATTGAAGTAAAAAATACACATGTTTAATCGACGAATCACCCAAAACAAAATTATTTTATTACACCATTACATATACAAAGAGTTACATGTGTTGAATAAAGTAAATTCTAATGAGGATTCTGTCTCCGAGCAAGATAGTCAGCCACTTGCACTTTTCGGCCATCATCTGGGTGAGGAGCTATTTCCTCCTCGACTTCATTTGAATTTGGTTCCAATAGCTGCCTGGGGATAGCATCTATGGGGACCCACTCATCATCCCTCACGAATGGGTTAGGCATCAAAGTTGGGGGGGGGGGGGGGGAGATCTCATTACGATACCACAGGACAGAGTTCCCAGGGACCTGCAACTCCCTAAGAGCACTCAACCATCCCCTAATAAAGGATAACTCATCAACTTCTCCCAACTTCGTCGGAACATCGGTCCAACCCTGATCATAACCATCAGCCCACACTCACCGAGGACCTTTCTTGAACAGATGCCTCAGCAAGGTAACATTCCTTTGAAGACCGACAGCTATCACGTACGCCCGACGAACATCGCTTCAAAGCTCGGCAATCTCCCTAGCTGAACCTCTGTCATCAGTACCAGCTCGTAGTCCATCCGATGAAGAGGAACCACATAGAACTCGAGGAGCAATGCTAGGTGCATTCTCCTTGAGTCGCAAGACTTCTCTCCTCCGAGCATCGTTCTCTTGCTGAAGTACCTCTCCAACCTGATTAACCTCGGAGGCATCTATGAGCTTAGCCTTCAGAGCATCCACCTCTTCTTGAACAAAAGCGCCGATTTCCTCCATCTTTTGGAGCCTATCCTTCATCTTGGAAACGAGTTCTAACTGGTCCTTAAACTCCCTATTACTTGATCAAAGAGACTTGCAGATCCTTACGAAGGCTCTACGAACATGATTGCTCACATCAGGTCTAATAATTTTTCCTAACTGAGAGGTGGCAGGAATATAATCCTAAACATCGATGAGTTACAAACCATATAAGCATTAAAAAAGAAAATAAATCAGTATGCGAAAGGGAACTGAATTTCATTTCATTTAAAGAAGGTTCAGAGTACATCAGCGAATAGAAAGAGTAACTGAAATGAAAAAAATACAAAGAGCTCCCTAAAGAAGACTAGCTAGCAACCTCAGCCCCTTATCTGCAGCATCTCCAGGAACACCTCTCTCAGACGGAGCAGTCGCCATTCCCTGGTCAAGGGGAGAATCAGCAGCGATGGTCAGAACAATAGGGGAACCTTCATTGGCAGCAGGAAGAGGCACCTCGTCTATGACAGGCTTGGGATCAGGGTCGTGCTTGTAAAGAGGGTGGAATCAATATCCACCTCGGCAGCGAGTAAGGCCTTGTCCCAACCCTTCTTAAAGTTGAGACGACTAATATAACCAATCTGGGCCTCAGTATCCTCGTATGCTGCGACCTATCCAGCGTTGTACGAGCTCTCTTTGAGGGTGGCGGCCTCAGATTCCACCTTATTCACCTTCCAAGAAAGCACCTTGTTCTCCTCTACCACAGCTAGCTTGCTCGCGCAGACCAAGTCATAGGACTGCCTCAGCTCTTCGAGCTCCTTGGTTGTCACCTCCTTCAAGTTATTAGTTTGGGCCAAGGCGAGGTCAGAAGACTTTTGAGTAGAACTGACAGTCTTCAAGCTGGCTTGCAACTTGACATTTTTCCTTTCCAGCTCAGCATTCTTCCTCGCCAGCTCGTCGCGGCTGCGATAGAGGACAGTGAAATCAGACACAAACTATAGAGAAAATGAAGACATCAACAGAGAGTATTGAAAGAAGCATTTCAAGAGAAAAAAAGTGAAAACAAGCTTACCAAGGCTAGCCCCTGACTCTCGCATTCAGGGCTAACTGGTCGGTCCCTATGTTTATCGACCTCTGGCGATCAGCTGGCAGCACTACCCTCTCAAGCACTGCCAGAGCTAACTGAGGGGTAAGAGCAATAGAAGCCCCCTCAGCCAAGAGATTGCCCCGCCTTTGTCCTCACCTCTTCTCTTCTCTTCTTTTCTCCCCTCTTCTTCTTCTCCCCCTCTATCCTCTTTCTCTCTTCCACCTTCTTCTTCTCCTCCTCCTTCTTTCTCTCCCTCTCTCTCACTATTTCCTCATCATTCTTCTTCCCTTCCTCTCCTGCTCGTGAGCCAGTGGCGGCATCCCCGCTCCCAAATTTCTACTTCTTCAACCGATGAGAAAGAAACACATTATCTTCACCATCATCACGGATTAAATTCTTTCTAGGAGGAGCCATATCTTCCTCGCTGGAGCTACTTGAATCCCCCGAAGACTTTTGAGCCTCTGAACCCTGCTCCGAGCTGGAAGATTCTTCGCTACTTGATCTCTCCTCACTGTAATCACCTTCAACATCACCCCTGTTAGCCCCCTCGCTCTTTTCACCAGAGCCGCTTTCCTCCTCGTCTAATTAAATTGGGTCAGCAGCAACCTCTTATGTGATATCTAGCTGAGGAATGCTATCCACAGGTCGTGCGATGAAACTGGACCCAATGTTCTTGTATTCCAGAAGAAATGCAGCTGATCGAGGATACTCACCGTCAGCTAAGAGTTCCCTGATTTTCCAAGCCTTAACCAGCTCAGCAACTCGAATCTCGTGAAGAGCGGGTTCTGAGTTCTTTGACTTCGTTGAAAAAAACAAAAAGTGAAAGCTATGAGAAAGACCATACACTAACAGAGAATCAATGAGTAGAACAAAAACTATGCCTACCTATATATTCCTCCCCATAAAAGGGAATCACGTGTCTCCCAGACGTCGACCCTTCAGTATGGGGAGGGAACTGCCAATTTCTGGTAATAAACCCCTCATGCCAGTAGTCCTTATGGGAATCAGGTAGATTTACTACCAATACCCTATCCGAACTCCTAGATTTGAGGTAAAGAAGATCAGAGCTTATTCGAGAAAAATAATAGCAATAGAAGATTTCAGCAAGCCCAAGATTGGTGCCATAGAGCTGATTAATTCTATTCACACCATTGACAATTTTCTAAACATTTGGCGAACACTGTGCATGAACTATATCGAAGTAACTAAAAAAGTGCAAAAACAAGCGATTTGGGGGAAAAGTAAGACCCCCTGGGATAACAAAAGAACATATATCCAGTGACCGTCCTCAATGTCTCTGACATTATGAGGAACAGGGGCACATTCGATGTCTACCCAGTATGGAATATTGTAGAATTTTCTAAACTCAGTTATCGACCTATTGCCTATTTTCGTCATCAGGAAAGAGAAACCCTAGTATCGAATATGAAGAAATTTCAACAGAAAAAGAAAGAAAAGAAGGAGTGAGAAGAACTTACGAAGTAAGTGTCAGCTTAAGACAGTGTAAAGTCGCAAGCAGGGAAGATGAGAAGATAAGGAAGAAGCTTGAAGATGGAAGACGAGACTTGAAAGTGAGAAGGAGTGAGGGGTTAGAGAAATCTAGAGAACGCAGAGAAATTTGAAGCGACGTCAGAGAATGACCTCTCTAAGCTGTTTTGAACCTTTCTAATCATAACGCACAGGAAACGAAGCAATCTGTCGCCTAAATTAACTCAAGAAAGGCGCTTCAATCCCAAGGTGTCGTGCGATTCACATAAATGCCACTAAGGCTATTATTTAAAATTGTTGAGACCAAATTATGACCCAAAAATTTTAGGGGTAATTCTGGGTAACTCGATTAAACATTTCGACCCTGATAAATAGCCCATCTCAGTCCGACCCAAAGTTTATAGGCCACACGCATTCAGTTATGACCCATTCAACCCCTAAAATCTCTCACGAGATATTCTAGGAGTTATGGCCTAACGTGGAGGAGTCCAACACCCCCACTCTTCGAGAAACAACATGTATATATTAAACCCTTAGCCCGGGACAAAGGGATTGCAATTTGTAAACACTCCCCCGGAGTAAAGAGAAATAAAATACTGAGAGCACCACTATGGACGTAGGCCTTCTTGTCGAACCACGTATATCTTGTGTTGTGTGTGATTGCAATCCTTTCAAGTTCTTTATTTATTCTTGTGATTGCCTTTGCTTATTATTTTGTGTTGAGTTTAATTGTCGCCACAAGTCACATCTTCAAAGTTTTGTTAAGCTTCCATCTCATTTATTTTTAAAATTACAGTAAGTTTTATAACCATTGAAAATCGCACATAAAGGCTTTGTAATCCCTCATCGTCTTTTTAGTGCAGAATGATACTTTTCCTATAGTTGTTACAACATGACCAATAACTAAAAAATAAATACGTAGGAGTGGTTATAAATGAATTTTTTAAAATGGAACTAAATACTTAATATTCCATTCAAATATGTGTAACTTTTGATTTCATATGTGAAGAGTAGTAATTTGTCTTCGTTTCACGGTGTTACATAAATGTAGCGAAAATATAAACAACAACTTTCTCTCCTCAAAACACTTTTTCTGCATTGATGATTAATTAAAGGGATGTTTTATTTCAACCCACTTTTTTTCTAACCATCCTAATTTTCGTGTACCCCTACTGTTGGGCTGACTTCTTATTTACCCACCCTGTCGTTTAAATGAAAATCGAAATATACTTTAATCACACATGCAAACAGTTAAAAAAAAATTCTCTTTGTTTTTATATATTTATTTTCTTCATCCTTTTGTATTTCTCGTTTGTTTCACTTTTCAAAATACACACACACACACACACACACACACACACACACATATATATATATATATATATACATGCAATTATTTTTAAAAAAGCGGACCCACAATGCTTATATATATATATATATATGACTGCATGTATATAACATTATTTTTAAAAAAGCGGACCCATAATGCTTATATATATATATATATATATATATGACTGCATGTATATAACATTGCTTATATGTATATATATATATATGTGTGTGTGTGTGTGTGTGTGTGTGTGTATACACATAAATACCCATAGTGTTGTTGTTTAGTCAAAAGGAAAGAAAGGCTTGCCGATGATGCTCAACGAAAAACAACTGCCAAGTGAAGAACCAATAGAACACTACTCTCTCTATGGTTGGCACCCTTTAGAGCAGCTCGCCCAACCAAAATTTTAGCACATAGGAATTCAGTTGGTTATGTAAGGGTAAGAGCTTTTACTTTTTTTAGGGGGGGGGGGGGGTTAATTGGACTTATCTAGTCCTTTAATATAGAGTGGTTTATCTCGTTGGGGTTGTTAGATAAAATTAAGGGGTTGATACAAAACCTCCCTTAATTAATAATAATTATCTTCATTTTGCAATTGGTCAACGATCTATAGTTACAATTATCACAATTAAAATATTATGCAGTTATATTATGATATTTCAAAAAGTTGGGTACGTGAAATGCACTTGATAATCAATTCTTTACAATAGTTCCATTGATATCTAGTTCCATCACATTTTTTTTATCGTGGTTATGATATGAAAACACGGTATCAAAAGAGTTTGTGGTGTTACCCTCTCTTTTAAGTAAATTTTCAAACACTTACCAGTCACTACTCATTAGTCACTATAATAATATACCATGAGGTAAGGCTTTGTTGCACCCACGACTAAAATTTCTTAAAAGATGTATTCAAATTTATTTTAAATCTTGTTTCATTATTTATAGGATTTTAGTGGTGTTGCATATTCATTTATTTATGTGTTTATTGGTGCAGGATGGGGCGAGTGAATTTGTAGGGAGCTGTGTGAATGTGGATGAGAAGATGGAAATTCTGGTGAACGTTGTACATAAAGCTGACGATCTGAGGTTGAGGACTATAAAGAGAGTGGTGGAGCTCTTAACACCCCGACAGGCTCTGGAGTTTCTCAATGCAGCTGCACAGTTACAATTTGGGATTCGTGGTTGGGGATTAGATCATGACCGTCAACGTGGGATCTTATAATGGTTCGGGCTCACGGTGATCAACCCGATGGTGATGGGATAATTTGGATGTTATGTTGTGTTGTACTGGATCAGTGTTATGTATTATATTTATTTTTTCGGTTATCGAAGTCATCTTTCGGTTGCAAGATGACAAATTTGCAATGTTTTGCTACTTTTTATAGTCCATTTTAAGCCTAATGTCACCTAAATGTTTAAAGGTTCATTTTCGAAATATATGAGTGATGCATTTTATGAGTAAATTTTTTTTATCGTGAGATGTGAAGATAAAAAAGTTAGCAATTTCATTTAAATGCATATCGAATATCGATATAACTTCTTAACTTCTCCTTTTATTATGCGATGTCATCATTCATACAATTTGTAGTTTGAAGTCCGTCCGGATATCAACCAGTCTCCATAGACAAGACTAGTCACTTCACTAATTACCACAAAAAAGATGTCGGCTTTAGACCGACACCCAAATTATAAGTAACTACACTCAAGAACACAGATTGGTGTATCGGTCATAGACGATCACTACGTCTCATCTCATCCATTAGCATAAAAATGCACAGTGAACAAGTTATCAGCCTAACATAGACAACCAGTGTTGTTCGGGACGACACCACCTTCTTCAACAGGCATGTCCA
This sequence comes from Sambucus nigra, assembly GCA_949130495.1. Classification (NCBI taxonomy): domain Eukaryota; kingdom Viridiplantae; phylum Streptophyta; class Magnoliopsida; order Dipsacales; family Adoxaceae; genus Sambucus; species Sambucus nigra. Next base: position 210,670,530 of record OX422213.1, on the reverse strand, counting down.
GTGAGGGATAGAAAGCGTGACAGGGGTATCGTTAATAAGAATCACTCATCTATATGAGGGGATTCACATCATGATTAATTCATCATCATAACGGACATGTTACGCTCTCTCATAGGTCTTGAACATCATTTGGGCATGGAATGTATGCTGGGGGTGACACTGAGCACCCCCCTATAAAATCTCACTTTGTCTTCTTCATTAGGGATCGATCTTCTACACACGTACTATTACTCTATTCAATTATTATATATATATATATATATATATATATATATATATATATATATATATATATATATATATATATATATATATATATATATATATAGAAAGCTTCTGTTTGTACACAACGATGGTTGTTCATGCCTCATTTTAGTGAAATACTCTCACACCTTGCACAATGGACGTAGGCCAACGGCCAAACCACTTAAATCCTTGTGTTATATCGCTGTCTCTCTTCTCTTCTCTTGAATTGCTTGATTCCTGCAAATAGCTTATTATTTTTCATCTATGCATAACTCTCTCCTGGGTGAATCAAGTGTATGATTTGTGTATAACCAATTTGGTGCCCTTTGTGGGAACGTCTTCATCGTTGTAATCTTAGCTTGGATTTCCTCTCTCGTCTATGGTTATGATTCAAATCCACCATTTTTGGATCTGAATCACCATTAAAAGAGTTTGGGTGGTGGAGTTCATCATATTTTCTGTCTGATTCACCATTTTCATGATTTTATGCATTTTTTATTCTTATTTTCCTTATCTCTCTGATCGGACATGTCTTCCGATCCATCGTCAAACACTGGGGGATAGTTGCATCCAACCTCACCCCACTCCAAGTTGGAGGACATCGCGATGATGTTGAAGTCATTGATGTCTAGTCAGCAAGCAATGCAAGACTAGTTGAAGATGTTAAAATAAAACACAATGTGCCAGATCCCAGATAATCGAATCGTAAATTCTTTCACATCAGCCGCCGTGGGAGGATATGCATGACCAGTAGCTGGGGTACCTTTCCTATGTTCGATGAAAGAGGTCCCATATGGCCTGAGGAGGGATAGATTAGGTATACGCTTCGTCTTCGCCTTGTCAAGAAGGTAAAAGGAAGACTTGAGGACGCTTCATACAAGGAGGATGACTGTCGGGACTACGAAAAGTGGTATGAGATGTCGAATACGTCATACCAATTAGGTAAAAACTCTATCCTTCCTCCTACTTACTAAGGAAAAAGTATCGAGTATACCTACCCAGAGTCAACACATGAATAATTCCTTTACAAGGCTAAGCAGAGGGTAGACATTTGACCATCTCGGACCAAGAGGATATTCTAGATAGGACGTTGTCTAAAAAAGTATTAGTGGGATAAGGATCACTAGTCATCTTGGCCCAGCTAGTTCAAAGCACCAGCCAGCCCACAAAGGAGGCTGAAAGGTGAAAAGTGCTCGAGGAGACCCACACAGAGTCATCTCTGAAGTTAAAGGGTCATGAGATAATGTTGTTTCTCACGAGAAGACCTGGAACAGTTCGATTTAAAGGCTAGAAGATAAAATAGGCAGTCTCATCAAGAGTCGAGACCCCAGTCATAAGAGATATATGGAAAGGTCTCCTTTTTTACCAACTATCGTCGTCAATTCGGCACCTATAAAATTCAAACCATCAGAGGTTATTCCAAGGTATGATGGGAGTACAATCTCGGTTCACTATATAGAGATATACCAATTTGTAACTGACATTTACTCCACTCCTGACGAGATGAGATGTTGAGTATTTTCTAGAATTCACACTGGTGCCGCCCATGTGTGGTACACTAGTTAGTCGAGAGGGAAGATAACAAGTTTTAAGGAGTTGGCTAAAAATTTATCAGTAACTTTTGTTTTGGCATGAAGTCAGCCAATAAAGTAACCCATTTGTTGAACATGAAGCAAGGAAAGGTGATCCGTTAAGATACTTTATATCTCAATTTAAAAAGGAGAAGTTAGAAGTTCATAATTATGACGAGAATATTGCTATGATAATCCTCATTAGTGGGCTTAAACCTGGGAAACTCTACTGGGACCTCTCCAAAGATCCTCCAAAATCCATGATAGAACTTCGGGCTAAGGCTGGGAGAATCATAAATGTGGAGGACGCCATGACGGCCAATAAAAGGGACGAAAGAGAGCAGGTATCAATAAATCAGGCCAGGGTCAAGAAAAGGATAAAGACAAGAAGAATACAAATGAAGATAAGTTTGTAAAATACACCGTACTCACTGTTAGCTCTGATCTTATACCGAACGAGATCAAAGATGACAAAGAATTGAAGTGGTGTGATAAACTTAGGGGCCCTTCCCATAAAAGGGATAAAAGCAAGTGGTGTGAGTTCCACCGGGATCATAGTCATACAATAGACAAGTGTTATGCTTTGAAGGATGAGATAGATAAGTTGATAAAGTATGGAAAACTATGAAAGTATGTTGATAAAAGTGGGAGCCAAGATGATAGCATGGTAAGGTATTCCTCGTCAAGGGATGACAACCCAAAGAAGAAAGAAGTTCAAGCAAATTAGAATAATAAAAAGTCAGATGATGATAAAGAAGATGACCCAGATCTTCCAATGAAATCGGGGGAAAATAAAGGTAATCTCCATATAATTTAGTTTGATGTTAAAATAATCTTGGGAGGCATAACAGGTGGAGGAATTGAACCAGCAGATAGAAAGGCTCATGTCATCGAGGCTAAGGTCAGGACAAAAAGAATGGATGTTAACTCTATAGAGCCTGAGGGGAAACCATGCAAGTTTAAAGTCTCGTAGTGGGATTCTGCAGGTTAGATTTTAAAGGAATTCTAGCACCTCATGATGACCCACTTGTTATCAACACACGAGTACATGGCTATAATGTGTCTCATATCTTAGTAGATGGAGGAAGCTCATACGATGTGATGTTTTGATATTTCTTTAAAGGCTTGAAGCTTAGTAAAAAGAGACTTGTCCCATACCATCATCCTTTGATCGGATTCAGCGATGAAAGTTGAATCCATGGGAATATTTGAGATGGATTCCCTCATGGGGACATGGACAAGATATTTTATGAGAAAAATAAACTTCTTTGTGATGGATGCAAATTTTTTATCAGCTTAAAATATCATTTTGGGGAGGTTAACTCTAAAAGAGTTTGAAGTTGTGGCTTCCATTGTACATTAGATGATGAGATTCCTGACTCTTTATGGAGTAGGGGAAATCAATAGTGATCAAGTGGAAGCACGCAAATTCTATTTCACTTCAGTAGAGGAAAGGGAAACTCATAAAAGGAAATACACCTCTTATAATATTCATACCATTGATCCCCGAGACGAGTAAAAATTAAAGCAAAGAGAACCTACGAAAGAGGTAGTTACCATCATCCTCAATGAGGACAAATAAAAAAAAATGTCCAAATTGGCTCGTCCCTTGAACCATATTGAAAAAATATTTAGTTAAAATGCTAAGGAAAAGGTAAAGCATTTTTTGTGCGAAGTCATGGTGACATGCCAAGGATTGACGCCGATGTCATCTGTCATAAGATTGACCTTGACTGTAAGATAAAACCGTTGATTTAGAAGAGATGAACGTTCGCTCGAGATAGATGCGAAGTAATCCATGAAGAAGTCAAAGTTACAAGCAACAAAATTCATCAAGGAGGTTAATATCCAGATTGTCTATCGAATGTCGTAATTGTGCCGAAGCAGAATGGTAAGTGGAGAATGTGCATGGATTTTATAGACCTCAACAAGGCTTGCTCCAAAGACATATTACCTTTACCCTGAATTGATCAAATGGTGGATGCCACCACGGGCATGAGCTCATGAGTTTCATGGATGCCTATTCAGGATATAACCAGATTTTAATGTTTGAAGGTGATGCCGAGAAGACATCTTTCATTATAAATAAAGGGACTTATTGTTATAAGGTGACGCCTTTCTGCCTAAAGAATGAAGGTACCACCTACCAGAGGCTCGTCAACATGATGTTACAAGAGTAGATTAATAAGATGATGCAAGTATTTGTCAACGATATGTTGACAAAGAGCCTCAAGGACGAGAATCATATTAAATATTTAGAGAGAACTTTTGACATGATGGACCACTATAAGATGAAGCTGAATCCTTAAAGTGTGTCTTCGGTGTTGACTCTGGAAAATTCTTAGTATTCATTTTTAATCAAAGCGATATAGAGGAAAATCCCACAAAGATAATGGCACTAATATGAAGACCCCAAGGAACACGAAGGATATTCACAAGTTAACAGGAAGGGTCACATTGCTTGACAGGTTCATCTCACGAGCAACTGATAAATGCTTACCTTTTTTTAAGATTTTACAAAAAACTTTTGTTTGGGATGAAGAATGTGAAAGGGCGTTCAAAGAATTAAAGGCTTATCTAGACTCACCACTGTTATTGCGTCGACCTATTCAAGGGAAAAAATTATACTTGTACTTAGTTGTCTTAAAGTTGGCTATCAGTCAGGCGATCGTTCGGGGCGATAATGGGGCTCAAAGACCAGTGTATTATAACAACAAAGGATCGAAACTAGATATCCAAATATGTAGAAACTAACATTCACTCTAATACATGACTCATAGAATATCAAACCCTATTTTTAATCCCACACAATGGTAGTACTCACTGACATGCCACTCAGACAAGTGATTCACAAACCCGAGAAATCGGTAGACTCATGGATTGGTCGCTGTTTTTTTATTACCTAACCACTATAAAAATTATGTTCTTCACTCTTTATCCCCTATTTATCCTCTTTTTTATAATTTTAACTATTTAATATACCTTTATTGGCATGGACTACATTAGTAAATCCAATTTTATCCATCAGCATATACTATTTTGTACCCCTAGTTTATTTCTTTTAAAACCTACATAGTCAAACTTCATACGAAAATTGATTCAAGATGGTTGAAAAAGAAACTTCAAGATTATTTTACCAGAGGATTTCAAGAGGAAAGAAGATGTGCAATCCTGGGGATTCTTAGAGACTTTGACAAGATAATTTAAGATGGAGTGTAAAGGTTTAAAGATGATTATAGAGCTTGGCTTTTACATTTAGATTTTAAATTATTGTGTATTGAGGTAGGTACATTTTCCTATGGTTTATTAGGTGTTTATGTAAGGGTAATCTCTTAGTAAGGAATCAGCGATTCATGGTTTTAACGGAGAATCTCAAATAAAAGAATTAGAGTCTGGGCGAGGAACGAATCTCTATGTATTGCTTCCAGGTAGATGATCACCCCCTAATGTGAAAGTCGTTTCTTATTTTCTCACAACTTAAAGAATCACTCCTTCTCCTTTGCTTTTCCGGGAAGTTAGTCCGTTTTATGGCCTAGTCTCTCACCCAACCTTCGCCTTCTTTAGTGGCGAAGTTGAAGCGTTCAACGGTTCTTCAACCTACCACCATTATTTTTCAAGTTTGAGATTGTGTGTGTGTGTGTGTGTATTAATTATACTTGTATATATATTGTTGTATGTTGATATTATTATGTAAATGTCGAGTATAAATGTGTTCCACTTGTTAAATGTTGTCATGATTACATGTGGGTTTAGATTTGGGTAGAGATATGAAATAATATTTAAGAAAATTAATCTTGATACATATATTTATGTTGAGGGGATGATCATATGTTAATTTTATTTGGAGGATGCTAGGCATCCCTTAGCTAAACAACCCACTATAAGGGTTATACTATGTGAGTTGTTCTGTTACCTTTTGTCTCAATTTAGCCAGAGGACCCATAGAGGACCATGGGGCACATGAGGATAACTGGTAACAAAAGATATGATGGTTAACATTGTACAAAAGGAAGTCCAATCAGGATTTTTATATGGGGATTTTAAGAATTGTAAGTATAGACGGTGATATCTTATATATGTCATTATCAACACTAAGATTTAATATGAGTGTCAAATGAATACACTTTTATATCTGCACATGCGAGTATATGTAGAAAAATTGGATCATTTATACAACCTATTGGGCTTCCCGCTTACCTCTTCCCGATTTTACGTATTTCAGTATGAAATATGTATGTGCTCAAGGGTTCAATTTGAATGAATTCATTTCTTAATTAATTACCATGTTAAGCAAATTAAATCCTGTTTAATTTGAGTCAAATTTTAATTGTACTAAATAAAATTATTTTGGTCAAATTACATGTAAGTGATGAGTAACATTAGAAGTAATTAAAATCAATCACATAAGCACATAAGGATTTTAGAGTGGAAAATTGAAGAGAAAAACCACTACTGCCCTAACCACTTACAAGTCCACTAGTATTGAATTCAATTTTTCACAACACTTAAAAGGACTCGGAAATGACTTGCATATATAAAAACGATCACCACCATGATGCCTCTCCCTTAGGGTCTACTCATATTTGTCTACTCGTACTAGGGAGTGTTGATTTAGTCCAAAAATCAACTACACAACCTCCAAGTCCTAAATATACACCGATGTCAGTCGTTGATGATAATCTCACAAATAATCCATATGTGATGTCTTCTTGGAAGTAGAATATCTTAGGGGATTTGTAAACCTCGAGTCTACATGGATTGCATGGAGTTTATAGGATATCATAAACACAAAAGGGCTCTTCAAAAACTAAATTAGGGTTTTGTAAAAAAAGGCTTTGTACATTGGAAGACAAATTTAAAGGTGTTTAAATATGTTAGAAATGAAAGAGATTAAATTAAACACTCTTTACAGGACAAATGACCTCGTTCGAACCAGAGAACCTCGTTCAAACAATAGCTTTCAAATGAGGAGGTCTTATTTGAATTATTTTCTATCGACGATCAATTTTTTAAGACAACGTGCCCTTATTTAAAACCAACTTCAATCGAGGGAATGTAGTTTGAAATTTGTTTCAATCGAGAGGTCCACTGCCTTCAAAATTAAGCCCTCGTTTGTAATCGTCTTCAATTGAGGTTGACCTCATTCGAACTAGGTCATTCAATTTCGATCCTTAGTGAATTTTATTGAAAGATTAAAAATATTTTCCTTATTGTATTTTATCAAAGTCCGTTCCTATCACTTCCTAGAAATAAGGTACACTAGAAGGAAATATAAGACTTTGAAAAACCTTTACCTAATCTCTTGTTTGGAATGAATGTGTTTGGTTTGGTTTAGTAATCTTTATCATGGTGCTTTGTCTCTTTATCTTCACTTGATATAACATTAGTTGTCGATGTAATTGACGATAAAAAGGTTTGTTTTGGAATTAAGCCAGCCCAAAATCAAAACTAAATGACTGTAAAACATGTCCTTACAAATGTCCCCTTTGGTTATTTCGGAAAAAACAAAAATGTAAAGTATAAAAATTTACCAAATCAAAATAGCTATATGTTAAAACTACCTACTCCTAATACCCAATGAGACTCGATACTGACATGGGGCTTCAATCCATAATAGATTAACATCATGAGCCCTATATGTCTTGCAAACTTAAAAACATACCTCGTGAAGTACTAAAGATATAAGAGATGTATATAAATCGACATAAATTTAAAATGTAATGAATGCACTATGATAATCCTCCTGACTAAACATTTCTCCCCCTTTTTGTCTCAGTTAGACAAAGGAAGAAACCAAAAACCATAAATCAATCCAACCAAGCAATTAAGGATCATCAAATAAAGTATATGCTCAATGGGATATGTGACATAAGCACATGGAAATATGAACATAGTGCATCATCTATCAATTTATAGCATCATATTGATATCTCAACATGACCAAAACATATATAAACAAAAATTAAACATAAGTGGATGAGAAGCGTAAGATAAGGTCAAATCTATGAAATCCCACAAAAACTATCTAACGGGTGACCTCAAAACTCAAAAAAGTTAAGTATACCCCCTTATGTCATGAACAAACCCTTTAATGAAACCACAGTTGAAAATAGCTACAAGTTAACTATATTAAAAAAATTGAGTGTTCATAGATTCATGCCGTTGAAGACCTAAAAAAAACCGCTTAAGTTAACAATTCAATAAGGAAAAAACTTAGATATTAGACAAAATGTTCAAACCCATTGGTCTTGAACTTATAACTCCTTCAAACATGTACTTTCTAAAATAAACATTGAGAGTATAATTTTTTGTAGATAATTCATTTTTCCTTTCTCTTATTAACACATGAATATAAGTTTCTTGCCAATGGTATCTATCCCCCTCTTTAGGTAGATTTTACCGATGATTATCTCATCATTTTTACCACAAATTTACAAGCCATAGTTCTTACAGGCACGTCTAAAAAATGTAGTGAATAATTTATGCCCCGATTCGGTGAAACCAAGTGCAGGTAATTTTTTTAAATTGAAATCTAAAGTAAAGCCTAGTAAACTTGTGTTTGTGTGTGGTATGACAATGACCATAATAGAGTTAACATGAGCCGTTCTCAGAGAACCTCATAGGAATGATTAAGAAAGAAATGAATAGGTTTACACTACCTTCTTAAGAATACAATCCAATAATAGGTATATAAATACCAAGATGTGTTACACAAATTTTCCAATCATCTTAACACTAGCTATCCATAAAAATCGCAAGACACAAACTCTTTTTGTATTTTTCTTAACTGACTCAAAAGTAAATAATTTTTTTTGTATTTTTCATTTATAAAAAAAAATGAAATCTCAAAAGACCTAAACAAAAATCTTTTTGTGCTTATTCTTATTTTTCAAAAACGCAAGAAAAATAAAATGATATACATTTAATCAAGGATATAAATAATCATGTATTAAAAACAATCCAAGAATAGAATAAAAGTTAACCAAGACTAGAAAAATGATCAAGAATAGACATACCTAATATATGGAGATAAGAATACAACTCACTCGGGAGGAGAAAATTCCCTACCTATTAGAGGTTAAGATCTATTTGTCAAAAACAATCCAAGAATAGAATAAAACTTAACCAAGACTAGAAAAATGATCAAGAATAGACATACCTAATATATGGAGATAAGAATACAACTCACTCGGGAGGAGAAAATTCCCTACCTATTAGAGGTTAAGATCTATTTGTATCTAACGTAACATGTTGAGGAACTTCATGACTATCAACTGATTGACAAATCAAGCTCAATTTCCTAACCCAAATATATCAAATATTGGGAACATGGTATTTGGTAATCGATTTGGTTCTAGTCCTAGGATGTGCCTTGGTTTTAGAACTCATACCTAAAAATGTCAAAGCTTTAATCACTTCATTGACTTATTTAGTAAGGTTCCAAACCCTTTTAACTACGTGGTTTGACTCTAAGTTTAAAAAACTAGATTGATTTTTTCTAGGCGACCTAGACACTCTCCTAAGATAAAAAAAATCTCTAAGAGGACACTTGCTATTGCAATGTGTGCAAACATATGGTTTTAGGGTGTTGTCCTTCTCAGTATTAGGCGTGTTCATAGGTGGGGTATGCATAGGATTCCTATTTGACCTTTTGACACAAATCATCTCGACTTAGGGGTAGACTATTTAGAATATCATAGCCAAGTCCAGTCTTATCCTTTGAAGATTGGGATGGTGCTATGATCATATTTGCTAATTTCTCGAATATCTCTTTAACATTAACCTTTATCTTCTTGGAGTCATCAAGATCCTTCTCCAACCTATAATCCTCCTCGATAAAGATTCAAGTTTAGTAAGGAAAGATTCAAGTTTAGTAAAACTCAAAAGGTATATTTTTTAGACTAGTGACATTGTCGTGCAAAATCATGGGCTCCACATTCCTCTCCTTAATCTTCTCAACAACATTTACTTCTTGAGATTTTAAATGGCTTACAAGTGCATCTCTTTCCTTTATGACACAAATTTCCTTCTAACACTTCTTAATTATAGAGGAAAGACTAAATATCACCTTCTCTATATTGAGGTGCATATCATAAACTTTGGACTAATCCTTTTAATTTCAATGACATCTTTCGATCTTCATACAACTCCTTATCTTCATATTCAGAGATACATAATGGAACTTTATACCATTATCCTCAACCTTGTCTTAAATAAGGAAAGACTTAGGACTACACACATCTTTGATGGTGGTGAAAGCATTAATATTTAATTCAACATAAGACTCACTTATGGAGCCCGAGTCACTATCACTATCGGTGGAATTATACTTGTTATTTCCCCGAATACTTGTTCTAATGTGACACTCTAATGAATTATGACCAATAATTTTACATTCAAAACATCTTACCAAATACTATTCTATCCCCCGAAGTTTCCTCCTTTAGTTCTTTGAAGATTTACCCTATAGGCTTTGTTTTTCTCAAACCTTTTCAGTATACCAATTTATTATATTTTAGATTTTTCTTCAATAGCTTTAGTAATTTAGTTAATTCCACTGGTTCATCACTGGTCATGTCAGTATTAAAAGACCCAGCCTTATGGTATTTTAAAATAATTCTCTTCCTTTTCTTGGGCGACAGATAATTTTTAACTAAAAGGTATTGATGGCTCTTATAAGATTTCTACCTTCATTTTACCTATTCCAGTTATGACATTAACGGTTGAGATATACAAAATAAACTTAGGTGGTAGTGAAGTAAGGATTGCCTTGATGACCCTAGAGTGCAGGATCCTCTCACCTAAATAAAATTGAGACCTCATAATGTTAGAGATTTTTGTGTAAAACTCATCGAATGTCTCATTTTTTAGCATCCTCAATAACTCAAACCGGGTGGAAAGATGGTGGATATTCGAGAACTAAATGGTATAAGTATTCTCATGGGTGAGATGGAGAATGTAACATGTCTCCATGTACACAATACATGTACATACCCCACAAAACTATTCTTGGGTGACACTACAGAAAATCACATTATGGCCCCTAAAGTTGCAATTAGCTAGACTATATTAATCTTTAGACCATGGCTCCTCAGCTTTAGGGGCGAAAACATCCCATTTCTTATTCATTACTTATTTCCACCCCTAACTATGGTTAACCACTCCTTCTCATCTTGGGACATAAGGAAAAAAAGTCCATAATTGACTTCCAGTACCGTATTTAACACCATTAAAAAAGGTGGACCTATAACCGACTGACCCTCAATCGAATTTGTCCCGAATTAATATTAAACCCCGGGTATTCCAGTTTGAAATATGTATGTGCCTAACGGTCCAATTTCAATAATTAAATTCTTAATTAATTACCACATTAAGCAAATTATTATTTTTTTTAATTCGAACCAAATTTTAATTTTACTGAATAAAATTAATTAAGTCAAATTACATGGGATGAATGCTTACCTTTACCTTTACCAAATATCTTATATAGAATGAATGTTTTCGATCCGATTCAGTAATCTCTCTTACAGTGTTTTGTCTTGGTTTCTTCACATAATGTAACATTACAACTAGATACAAATACACTAAAACACAAAGGTTTGTTTCGAAATTAAGACAATACAAAATAAAACGCAAGGGAATGTAAAACATGTCTTTAAATAAGATGTGGTGGATTTTAGAGTATCAGAATGCGAGGACATCTTTAGATGGCTCTCTACTTTATTTATGTTAAATAACAAAATGTCCATTATTATTTCATCATAAACAATTGTAAAACTATACTGTGATATCAATGAGAATAAAGTTGTTGGTTTATTTAAATTATCTTTATATTCTTCCACAAATGTTTTAGTTATCCGACGATTTTGGTTAAATGGTTTTAAAAAGTTTCAAATTAACACATATATTTTTATAGCACCTCGGGTTTTCTCGAGCTGTTAAAACGTGGTATCAAAGATTAGGCTAATCCCATGTGCATGAATTTTGGGTTATCAATTTATTACATTTTTCATTTTTTGATGTTTTCTATTACATGTTGTAGTATGACGTTGATAGAAAACGTGTTTGTTAAGGGGGATTTCGTAATAAACCTTATTTTTTTAGTTTGTCTTATTATATTTAATTGTAATTTACAAAATTGTAATTAAGTGGTTTTGATTTTGGGCTATATAATATTGTATTAAGTAATTATTAAATTAGATCATTTTTAATCCAGGCCTTATATGGGAGTTGAACTTGGTTAAGCTAAGGTTGAAACCCTAAGTAGTTATTTAGTCTTAACTTAGTTGGCAAGATAAAGTAGTTGTTAGTAGAAAAATGTGGGTATTTTTTGGATTTGAGTTTTCGAGAGTTGACATAGTATAATACAGAGGTAATTTAGGTGTGCGAGATCCCATTCAAACGAGGCTAGTCTCATTTGAACGAGGGGAGTTCTCATTCACAATAGGGGCATTCATTCGAACGAGATCCTATTTTCTAGACCCTGATTTCCCTCTAGTGGAATATTACATTATAATTACGAACCCAAACTTATTTTCCAACAGTTTCAAACACCTTTCAAAATTAACCATAAATATTTAAATTATTTCTTAACTATAGTTTATTTATCCTTACACCTCCATAACCAAATGTTACATGAAAATTGATTCAAGATTATTGAAAAAGTAATTTCAAGATTATTTTAAGAGATGATTTCAAAAGGAAAGGAGATGTTTAATCATGAATATGCTCAGATATTTTTTCTAGAGAGCTAAATATGTAGTTTCAATATTTGAAGATAATGATGGAACTTGGTTCCTACACTTGGTTTTGGGATTATTAGGTCTTGAGGTAGGTTGGTTACCCCATGTTGTGTATACAAAGTTTTAATGAGCACCCTTGCTTGTATACATATATTCCATGATATGAGTTCCATATTTATATGTTATACTTGTATATATATTACTTGTTATTTATCACATGTTGATAGGCTTATGAGCATGCCGAGTAGAATTGGGTTTCATATGTTAGATTCTGACAAGATTACATGTGGGTTTAGATTTATGCAGAGATGTCACCTAATATTCTGTGAATATTAATCTTGAAAAAGATATGTATATTATCGGAATAATCATATGTTAATTTTATTTGGCGGATGATATGCATATCTTACATATACAGTCCACTGGATGAGTTGTATTGTTTGGACTATATTTCTACCTTTTTCTCTCAAGTTAGCTAGCCGCGGAGGACCTATGGAGGAAAATAAATCACAAGAGGACAATTAGTGAAAATGAGTTGATTGTTCACACAGTACGGAGATAAATGCGGTGGGTATTTTTATATGAGGATTTTGGGAGGTGTAGGTATACATAGTGATCTCTTATGGATGAGATTATTTACTTGGGATTTAATTTTAGTGTCATATGCATATATTTTCTATATTTGCATGCACGAGGATATCTGAAAACTGTGGAGAATTTATACAATCTATTGGTATTCTCTCTCAAACCCTCCCAGTTTTATGTATTTTAGGATTTGTACGCGGTGATTTTTAGTAAAATCATGATGTAATGTATGTTAGAATATCAAGATGCGAGGATGGCTTTAGATGGACCTGTGCTTAATTTTTGTTTAAACTAAATTGTGAAGTATTATTTCATTTTAAATAATTAAAACAAGATAATTTAAGATTATTGATAATAAAGTTGTTTATTTATTCAAATTATGTTTTCATGCTTCCCCAAATATATTATGTAGCCATTGGATGTTAGTTAAATGGTTTTAGAAAGTTTCAAATTGGCGTGTATATTTATTTTATTTTTCAGTAGAACTTTGGGTTTTCTCGTGATGCTACACTAGAAATGGTCCAGAATTTTATTTTATGACAAAAAGTTTACATTTTACATGAAAGTGCTAGAAATGGACTAGGCTTCTATCAACTACTGTGGGTTAATTATCTTTTACATCCAAGGTACTAAAAATGTACCAATATTCTATTTAACTATAGTGAGTTATTTATATTTTACGCGTAGGCTGTCGGAAATGGAGTAGGCTTTTACTTAACTATAATGTTTTATTTTTACATTTTATGTACAAAATGTTCATCTGGTCTTCTGGTGTAGTTGGGGTGGGTTGTGATACCAAAACATATTTATTTACATGATGTTTCTGTTGATAAATAACATGAAAAAATTGCTACAAGAGGAGTAGGTTGACGCATAAAGTAGAGTTTTTGACTTTTTAAGGTAATTGGACAAAGGTCCATCTCGGGACTTCCCCTGTTGGTGTTGGGGTTTTATTCTTAAAACCATGTATGAGTTTTATTTTTCAATAAATGTGTAAGTTCATTTCGAAATTATAATCATGTTTGTGAGAATGCCTTATAATTATGTTAAATATATTATATAAATGTTGGTCAATTGAACTTGGTAGGATTTCTATTGAGTTGGGTTCAACCTGATCGCAGAAGATCAAAATTTATGTTCTAGTTAAATTGAACATTTTATAGCCTAGATAGGGAGTTAACATTCTATCAGTAAAGTTACGTGTACAATCTTAGTAGTTTATATTAACTACGGGAATATGTATGATGGTTCAAGAACTTGTGTGATAGTATAAAGAGGATTGTATCAGTACGTCATAAATGTATCGAATAGGACCAAGGGGGAGATTCAAGTAAAAGCGTTGACCTGATTAGACTTCCATAATATCATGACATTTAGAAAGTTTCCATCGATTCTTAATCCCTAGGATTACGGGGATTAGAACACTCACTTAATTATTGATTTTGTTGTTATGGGTGAGACTTAATTTATTGGGAAGAAATCTACCCGATTTGGACAACTGTTGTGTGGGTATGTCTAAGATCAAATTATAAAGGAATACCCATCTAGGAGATTCCTGGATTGTGACAACCCCTGATCAACTTAAAAGTTTTGATACTATTAGTAAACCTGACATGTGGATTTTACAACCCAGTAGAGTATTAAATAAGTCAAGTTTGAGATCAAAGAATAAATAAAACATTGGTGAAGCTTAATTAGAAACGAATTAAATTATACCAAATGGGTACTATATGATTTACACGGGGGAGCCATATTATGTACTATTTAACATCGTAAACAATAGCTCATTATTCGAGTAATTGTGAGATAATTAGAATGGTTTGCAATTGTAATTATTTAGTAGAATTATTTTCAACTAAAAGGAAAAAAAATTATTACTAGTTGTAATATGCAATTTTGATATTTTTGTTTGAAAGCTAATTTAATTATTTATCTTGGGTCCCTAGTATAATACTTTTACCGAATTGCAAGCCCAAATTTCTCTAGAAATTCTTATTGGCTCAAAGCCACTTTATATATATATATATATACATAATAATAATAATAATAATAATAATAATAATAATAATAATAATAATAATAATAAGTTACAAAACTTATGTATGTCATAAGATAGGAACCTTGATGTCATCAATATGATTTTTTCCAGCACTACCTCTTTTTCCCTCAATTCTTTGATTTCCCCTCGTTTTTTACTTACCAAATTTACACTTCAATTCAAAATTGGGAGTACTCTCGTCAAAATTACTTCATCAATTTGTTCCCCCCTCAGATTCTCTACTCCTCTCTCGTTCTCTCATCATCGACTCAAAAGAACCCTACCTTAAACATCAACCCATTCTCTCCTTCACTCCAATCCACCACCGCCCCTACTCTCACCCTACTCCTCCCCGCCCCTCTCCCATCACCCCTTCTCCCCTCGCTTCCTCAACTTCCCGCCGCCGTAGCTCTCACGTCACCTCCTTCTTTCCACGATGCCTCACCACTATCCATGTCGTCGATCCTCTCAGGTAAGTTTCAAATGGATTAACTTTCTATCTGTGTGGTTTAACCTTCTCTTTAAGTTTCACATCATAAGAAACAAATCAGAAATTACGGTTTATTTAGGTATTGCACATATTTGAACTTTGTGTAATACAACATTTGAGCTCTGTTTTCACTGTGTCTATCTTTTGGATTTCATATTTTTGGTTTACGATTTCACACTCTAGACTTTTGGGTTAGATTGTTTGGACTAATAAATTGTTAATTGACTTTTGGGAAATTTGTTTTTGCAAATTTGATGTTTTTACTTTCAGATGGTGGTTGGGATGAAATTACGATCCGAGCATATGCCCCATTTGATCATGTAGTTTTTCTTAGCTTAACATCACTATATGTTATTTAGTTTTTTTTAATGCAAAAAAAAGTCATATATTCACTTTGAACTCATGTGATTGGGCCTTTCCATGCGTTAGGATGGGAATTATACTAACCAAAAATATTTAGAGTTGGACTTTGAAGCCAAACTCGGTTTGAAAATTCATAAATGTCGAATGCATTGTCGTGGTTGAATGCGTCAGTACCAAACTGGTTGTTGGCGCTTATTTTGCAGTGTCTTGCCGTGGATTATGCATCAAAGTAAAGACTTGATGAATATTGGTGCGCTGTAAAAAACTCATGTCCAATCTGCCCAGTGCTTGCTTGAAACCACCCCTCCCATATTGTGATCTTTGTGTTGGTCAAGAGATGGAGTTGTGCATATATATGTCGGAGTTGAAGAATATTAACGATATTGCCGTTGTTAACCTTATGCTAAGTTACATATATTTTAACATACTATTAAATTTAGTAAATGAATTAATTTATTAACTTTCTTATCCAATCCTCTACTATTTTGATGTAATATATTTTGAGTGATTTTAGTTTGGTATTTGGGTGTTTATGCAAAGTATTTCGCTAACTAGATTTTTATGACTCAATATGGTGTTATATATAAGGACTGATGTCAAGATTCACTGTCTTTGTCCCTATTATTATAAAACTCAACGGGCTTGACTTTTTTTGTAAAGGTGATTCAAATTCAATACTCTCAAAGTTTCCAGAATGGTACATAACTAGACATGTTTTCCTTTTTAGGAATCCTAGAACCAACACCTCGAGTAAAATCATTGCTTAAATAGTATTGATGTTATAAATTATGTCTTTTTGAGATTTTGAATTGGGGATCTACATAGTTACGCATCTATTTGGGTGTTTTGAATTTGAATTTGGGATATTTACATGCCTGCTAGGTTTTTTTAATTGCATTCCGAATTGGGTTGTTTGAATACGAATTATGGATCTATATAGTTACAATTTGAAAATGTATTTCTCTTTTGCATTTTTTTAATTGTATAATACTATTCTTTGCATGTGTTGAATATAGAGCACACATGAAGCTGTGATTTTATTTTATTTGAGGGTGTTTAGATGGGAATATAAGCTCGACAATTTAGAGTGGATTATGCATTTGATATACTACTGTTCAGTGTTGTAGACATACAATCTGCATGTCATATTATGCATTACCTTTTTACCTTTTGCAATTGTTTCCATATTGAAATCTTTATTGTGTCTTTACTATAAATACTTTTGTTCTTTATTGTGTCTTTATTACTCTTTGATGTTTGAGTTAGGCTGTTATAAATAATATGTTCATTGACCCATTTATTGCAAAAACATCTATCAATAATTTAATTCGTTACTATAATGAAGTTTTAACTAATTCGATTTGTGCTATGTTCCATTTATTTCAGTTGCCTAAGTTAAAACACATCCCAATCGATACATGATGATTGCAACCAGTGGAGGGTTAAATCAACAACGAACATGGGTAAAAAAGACACGAGATTTATTTTATGTATTTAGTAGAGACTTCATCATCTTATATGTCATGACATTCTTTTGGCACAACATGAGATTTGAAAATATATTTTCTAAGTTGATTTCTTTAATTTTTTTTCAAACCTTTGTGTTTGTAAAGAGCTATTGTTACGGCTCAAAATCAATAGCAACTCAACTATTTCTTTTCATTTTCACTCAAGCCGACGTCGATACTAGAATAAAATGGAACATGCATGTTCTCACAGTTTTCTTATATGGGTAACTACATTTGTTTTGAATTTGAAAAAAAAATGATATTCATGAGTTTGTGTTGTTGGTTTGACTTGGTTTACAAAGCATATTTCAGTTTGGGATTAGCTTTAGTTTCTGATTTTAGGTTTAGTTTTTTTATTTTGGGGGTATTTTTGGTGTTTGCATTGTAATATTTTTTAAGCATGTTTATTTAGTTATAATGTTTGATTGAAATGACCTAAAGCGCATACACCATGTTTCTAACACTGGTATATGATGTTTGTTAAATTGGAATTATAATATGCATGATTAAGATGGTTTCCATATTTTAGTCATTTCAGGCCCCACCTCTTGAAATAGGTAGTGAATCAAGACAAACTTCACAACGGTTGTATTTTCAATTCATTAAATTTCTTTTAATTCAAATGTCATTGTTTAAGGGACATGTTTGTTGACATGTATGCTGCACACTTGGTATTTCTCTACAGGTTTGCTATGGATAGACTTTCAAATCATGGGTTGTATGTGTATTCTAAGGGAAAACTTCTACTGATGATGTTGTAAAGTCAAAGCCGAACGGTGAAATCGATGAGGATGACACAAATGCAGGTGTTGGATATCTAATACACTCAACTTATTATGCAGGTGTTTATAACAAGGATGTTTAGGATGACACAAATGATGACGAGGACGGGGTGTTTGAGTCTTCCAGGGTTTATGATGAGATGTCCAAACACCATGGGTTATTCGAGTTCCTAGTTCTTGAATATTAGATCCATCAACTGTCACTTAGTATCAATATCAGATTTAAATTTTTAGTTTTTCTTCTGAATCAGATCTTTATTACTTACTATTTTCAATTATGATTAAGATATCAGGAACTGGTAATACTCCACTTGATATTGGTAATGCTCCACTTGATATTGGTAACGCTCCATCAACTGCTACTATGTATCAATATCAGATCTAAGTCGTTCGAAAGGTATGGAAACCACATCAAATAGTTGTACCAGAAAAGAAGCATGGAAAAATGAACAATGAGACAATTCTTATGTTTATATTTGGAGATGTTAGAAATATACTTGGCGGTTGAGAAACAGTGGGAGTAGTTGGTTGCTGACCGAGACCAAGCCTTAGCTCGGATGGATTCAAGCTTGGGCACTGCTAAAGATTCACTTAATAGGTATGTGGCCTCACATAATTCTCTTCTCACTCTTAGCGTCTGTCTATTCATAACTAATTCTACCTATAGTGCTATCTCTTATAACTTTCTTTGTTTTAGATAATTGGATACGAAATTGTACTTAGGGGGCGGCAAAATCAAAATCCTACCCTGATTGTGAATAGGAAATGCTCATAAAATCCTTAATTTTGATGATTTCGAGGAGATTCAGAGCAAAGTTTTGATGATTCGGAGTAGATTCGAAGCACTATTTTGATCACAAAGTTTTGGTGATTCAGAACAAATTCTTCATTCTAGATGATATCCCTACTACCGATTGATCTGGTTTCATTTGTTGAAATCGAGTTTTGATGTTTTCTTGGAATTTATCCTTTTCTATCAATGAATCTCAGTTGTAGATTTGAATAAACTTTTCAATTACATCACCTCTTAGAAACATTTGGAAAATGTCATATAGAATGAAGTTCAAGAACTTTGTGTGCATAATATTGGCATTAATATTATTTTAAGATTTTCATTATCAGTTTCTTTTACATTAATTATAATTATTTTTCTCTTTTCTGAAAATATTTTCATGAACTTACTGAGTATTTATTTATTTCAAGATTCAGTATATCCATTTCTCTATTTAGCCATTGAATTCTTTGGTTGGTTTTGTATTGTTGGAGATGTAACTATTTTTTTATATTATTTTTTTGTGGCTCAATTGCTAGCCTACACATATAACCAAGGTAAACTCAATTGAAACAAAAAATGGTTGGTTTTGTGATTATTCAATTAAAACTCAGAGCTTGTTGAGAAGGTATACTCAGAGCATAATGGTTGCCTCTCTGTTCTTTATTTTAAACAACAATGGATGGTGTAGGGTTCTCTACCCTTTTAATGGCATATGCAACAGAGAGATTTGTTGAGTCGTCTTTACGTTCTCTCGATGGAGACGGTGATGTCTACAAGTGTGCTTATATTCACTCAGAGCTTTGAGGTTAGCATAATAAGTTTTGGGATGGAGACTGGCTATTTGAAGTTAGCACAGTAAGTTTTTTATTTTATTTTATTTTATTATTACGAATATTTAGTGATCTCGACAGTGTATGAAGTTTTGTATGTCGTTGCATTCGCTAAAGTATCAGCATGGTATATTAGGTACTCGAGTTTATTAGCACTTAAATGCATGTTTCTTGAACTTTTGAATGTGTTTGAATGTCTAATGTGTATGAATGTCCAACAGATGGTCCCAAACCTTTTTTTTTCATCAGCAGTCCCGAAGTGTAGTTCAAGTCAATAATAACTGCTCCACTATTTTTGGGTTGACAGTTTTTTCAGTGTCTTAATTCCATTTTTTTCTCACACGACTTTTATTTGTTTCAAAATGTCTATAATCCATGTTCTTTTTCGATGTTCCTAAACAAGACCAATTTCCAAAATTTGTAAACTGTGGGTTGGTCATTTAAAAAATAATACAACTTGGGACTAAGTGCCGACATTCACTATTTTTTTATTTCCTGATCTTTTTGCTACTTGATACGATGGATTTTTTAGATCCATAAGAATATATATAACACTTACTTTCTTTTATATGATTTGATAGCGTCGAAGGTTGTATTAACTAAAAACTAATTCATTTGCTACTGCTGAGTCTGATCATCTTATTTCTTTTATGTTATGGTCTTATTTGTTACAAGGTGAACTCATGTGATGGCTAATGTAGCCAGATGCATTTTTTATCCATATATGTAAGCAAACTATTGATGGCCAATGTATAAGCAGATGAAGGGTTTACATTTGATGAGTTTGATCATCTTATTTGTTATGTTCACAATAGTTAGATATGTAAGAACTTCATTCCTCCAAAAGTCTCTTTGACTATGTGGAAATTACTTATTAGTAGAATTGGACGTGAAAACCAAAGCGTTTGCAATAGGTGCTCAGATGTATTTTTTGCATAAGCACGTGATGATGGATTAATATCTATTTTGTGAAAACTATCACACAAACAGGAACATTCTTATTGAATTATCAAGAATTATAAATATTGATTTTGCGGAAGCGTACCTGAATCCATGACAGAAAGTTAAAATATCTGAGTCTGAGGTCTTATGCTCTTCCAGATCAACACTTTTATTTCCTCTCTAAATTTCTCTCAGACAATGGGAATCAGAAGATTGGTGTTGTGTGATCTGGGGACCATGACCTCTATTTATAACACAATTGTGTATTTTCATATTTCGTATATTTCTATTTTAACCCATCATAAAAATAGAAATTACGCTTGTCTCTACACAATAAAACCCACACTTTAATAATACATTAGTAAGGCCCTAAAACTTAAATTAATCACTTTAATTGGCCTACTTTTATTTGATAGCCTATAATTCATATTTATTTTATATATTGGCCCATATATTAAATATTACTCTAACAATCTCCCACTTGGGCTATATATATATGTAACTTTATAAATTTGAATTATACTTTATGAGCTCATGAGTTTTAGCTATCAAAACTTTATGTATCTTAACAATCTTGTCCATTAATTGCACCAATATAGAATCGAAGCGATCGTCATTACATATTTCCTAAGTAGACCCATCAATGATCACATATATCAATGCAACTAATGACAAAGATCAAGTGTGGACGTGTAGCATGGAAATTTCATGTAATGTGATCTTAACATGCCTATTTCCAACTGGTCCTCCTTAAACCTTAGTGAGATCAAACCATATAAAGTCAGAGTGAATATAAACTTAATACTTTACTGCAGTAAATAACCATACAATATCCATTAAATCAAATATGTCTATGAAAGCATATAAAATACAAACTCCCACTAAACTGACATATCCTGAAAAGAAATTACACCCATATGAGCAGTGTGCTCATGAAAGACCTTGGGTGGTAATCCCTTAGTCAGCGGATCCGCAATCATGGAGTTTGTTCCAATGTGCTCTATAGATATAAGTCCACTCTAAACTCTTTCTTTTACAACTAGGAACTTAATGTCAATAAACTTTGACTTCGTAGAACTCCTTTTGTTGTTGGAATACAGTACTGCTGATTTATTGTCACAAAATAACTTAAGTGGTCTTTCAATGCCATCCACAATACGCAACCCCGTGACAAAATTTTGCAACCATATTCCTTGATTGCACGCATCATAACAAGCTACAAACTCAGCTGCCATAGTGGAAGAAACTATAATAGACTGTTTAACACTCTTTCACGATACAGCACCTCCAGCAAGTAAGTAGATTTAACCTGAAGTAGATTTCATGCTATCTTGGCATCCAGCAAAATCGGAGTCAGAATATCCGATGATCTCCAACTGTTCTGACTTCCGATAGGTGAGCATGTAGTCTTTTGTTCTCTGTAAGTACCTCATGACTCTCTTGGCTGCTATCCAATGATGCTTTCCAGGATTACTTAAGTATCTTCCCCACATGCCAACAATGTACGCAATATCCGGACGCGTACATACTTGAGCATACATAAGACTTCCTACTGCTGACGCATAAGGAATCTTTTGCATCTCCCGAATCTCAAAATCATTCTTGGGACATTGACTGAGACTAAATTTATCTCCTTTAGCTACAGGGGTGTCACCTGGTTTACAGTCATGCATGACAAATATTTTAAGAACTTTCTCGATATAGCTCTTTTATGATAAACTAAGTGAACTCTGAGAGCGATCTCGGTGTATTTGTATAACCAACACAAAAGAAGCGTTACCAAGATCTTTCATCTCAAATTTCTTTGAAAGAAATCTCATGGTTTCGTGCAACATACCTATATCTTTGGTGGCAAGCAAAATGTCATCAACATATAAAACCAAGTAAACATGCTTACTCCCACTGAACTTGTGGTATATACAATCATCAACCAGATTCATCTCAAAACCAAACGAGATGACAACTTGATGAAACTTGTAATACCATTGACAAGAAGCTTGCTTAAGCCCATAAATGGATTTCTTTCATTTGCAAACTGTTTTCTTTGCATCTCCCGACATAAAGTTTTCTGGTTTCACCATATATATTATTTCATCAATGTCACCATTGAGAAACGCAGTCTTAACGTCCATCTGATGAAGCTCAAGGTCAAAGTGCGCCACAAGTGCCATTATTATCCTAAAAAAGTCTTTCGATGAAATCGGAGAGAAAGTCTCTTTATAATCGATGCCTTTTTTCTATGTAAAGCCTTTAGCGACAAGATGGACTTTGTATCTCTCCACATCACCTTTCGAATCCCTCTTGGTTTTAAATATCCATTTGCAACCAATGGGCTTTTTACCTTCAGGTAATGGGACAAGATCCCAAACGTCAATGTCCTTCATGGACTTTATCTCCTCATTCATGGCATCAATCCACTCTTGAGATTTAGAACTTTCCATGGCTTGACGGAAGGTGATCGGATCATCTTCCATCGCACCAATGTCAAACTCATTTTCTTGGAGAAATACAATGTAATCATCTGGCACAGAACTTCTTCTTTCTCTAGTGGATCTCCTCAATGGCATAGGTTCCGGAGGTGGTAGAGTTTGTTCTTCTAGAATGGTAGATTCTTGGATATTGTTTTGATTAGGATCTGCTTCTTGAACAATGTTAGGAATTGGATCCTGATCAATGTTAATAACAATTGTGGGAATATCAACATATTCCTCTTCAAAACCAAAATCCTTAGCCTTATCCTCCTCGATAAACTCAACATCCTCAAAGAACTAGGCATTTCCAGTCTCAAAAATTATTTTGGTAGTAGGATCATAAAATTTAGAACCCCTAGATCTTTCAGAGTATCCAATAAAATAGCAACTAACTGTTCTGGAATCTAGTTTCTTTTCATGTGGCCTATAAGTCCTCACTTCAGCTGGACATCCCCAAATATGAAGATGCTTCAGACTAGGTTTCTTGCCTGCCCAAAGTTCAAAAGGAGTTTTAGCAGTTGCTTTAGTTGGTACTCTGTTAAGGATATACACTACAGTCTTTAATGCTTCACCCCAGAGTAAATCTGGTAAGTTAGAGTAACTGATCATACTCCTTACCGTGTCTTTAAGCGTTCTGTTTCGCCTTTCAGCAACACCATTCATGCTTGGAGAAACTGGCATGGTGTACTGCGGGACGATACAACACTCCTCTAGGAATTTAGCAAATGGTCCTGGGCGTTGTTCACCTGAACCGTCATACCTACCGTAGTATTCACCACCACGATAAGATCTGACGCTTTTAATCCTTTTGCTGAGTTAATTTTCAACTTCAGCCTTGAATGACTTGAACACGTCCAGAGATTGGGACTTTTCATGGATGAGATAAAGGTAGCCATAACGTGAAAAATCGTCTATGAATGTGATAAAATATTGTTGACCGCTCCGTGAAACCATAGGGAATGGCCCACAAATATCTGTATGTATTAGTTCTAAGACGTCTGTAGCCCTATTAGCACCAGATCTCCTTATGTTTGTCTGTTTTCCATTTATGCAATTTTTGTAAATTTTAAAATCTGAAAAATCAAGGGAATCTAGAATTCCATCTGACACAAGTCTTTCAATTCTCCTTTGGGGGATGTGACCTAATATCTTATGCCATAATGATGCAGAATTCTCATTGGTTAATTTTCTTTTAATACCTCGAGTACTTAATTGCAAGGTTTCATGATATGAAGCAATAGTATCAAGCATATAAAGGTTATCTACATAAGATAAAGAACCAGTACCAATCAAATTTGAATTATGAAGAAGTCTAAATTTATTATTTCCAAAGGAACAAGTGTAACCAAATTTATCCAATACAGAAATAGAAACCAAATTCCGTCTAAATGACAGTACGATAAATGTCTCATTCAAATCCAAATAAGTACTAGACTTCAATAATAACCTAAATATCCCAATTGCTTCAACTTCAACCTTCTTGCCATCGCCCACAAAAATGTATCTTTCACCATCATTTGGCTTTCGACAACTCAGGCAACCCTACCTAGACACACTGATGTGAGTGGTTGCACCAGAATCTATCCACCAAGTGTGTTTAGGTACCGAAGTCAAATTAACCTCAGAACAAACTAGGTTAAGAAGTGTACCTTTCTTAACACTCCAAGCATGATAGTTGGTATATTGCTTCTTCCTATGTCCCGCAGCTCCACAGAAGAAACAACCATCAACAGTTTTTTCTTTATGTTGTTTCTTTGGATATGGAACCACTGCAACTTCTTTATCCTTCTTTATTTTCTTCCCCTTGTCCTTGGAAGTACTAGCCAAATGAACACTTTCTGTCTTATCTTGCTTCAGTCTTTCCTCTTCTTGCACACAATGTGAGATGAGATCATTAAGAGACCAAGTCTCCTTTTGGCAGTTGTAGCTGACCTTAATTTGACTGAATTGTGTGGGAAGAGATATCAGAACCAAATGCACAAACAAATCCTCAGAGAGATCAAGCTTAAGTGCTCTTAACTTTGAAGCGAGATGAGACATTTCCATAATGTACTCCCTAATGTTCCCATTACCTTTATATTTCATTGAGATGAGACTTGCCAAAAGTGTACTTATTTCAATCTTTTCATTTTTAGCAAATCTGTTCTTAATTTCTTCTAGGAACTCTTTGGCTGTCTTTATCGTTTTCGATATTGTGCCCCTGAATGTTTCTGGAATGGCCTTCTTTAAACACATGCGATTTGACTTCTCCCACCTTTCAAAGTCCTTTTTGTCATTCAAGGAACTTTTATCCGTAAGAGGTGCAGGAGAAGGAACCCTTAATGCAAGGTCCAGATCCATGATACCGAGAACTATATGAAGGTTCTCTTGCTATGACTTAAAGTTTGTGCCATTAAGCACGGGAATAGAATTAATACTGGCAGTAATGTTGGAAGCAGAACTGATAGCCGAATCAGAGAACAATAAACAAATAAAACTAGCTCATATAAGTCTTAAATAAAAAATAAATTCAAATAAAGGACAAATCCCATTTTAAGATATCGGACACTCTATTAATATTTGATCTTTGGAAAAAATATTAACTTGTAAGTGATATCTTGCCGTAATAATCAAACACTGATAATAAGAACATATTGAATAATAATTCTTCCTTTGGGCTGATTTATTATTCATATGTAAAACTAAATAATTATCACGTGCTTATTATTAAAGTGGCACATGTAATTTTGTTAAAAAAAAATCTTCCTTTGGGCCTATTAATATTCACATAAATTACATGCACGTAATTCTTTTTATATTTCGAAATAAAATTAATTTTTTGAACAAAAGAGGTCACTTTGGTGACATATTGTTTGAATTAATTTATCTCGAAATATATATATAAATATACCAAAATTTGAATTTAAATTTGAAAGGTCATGGGTTCAAAACCCCTTTGGCTCCAGACTTGAAAGGTCATGGGTTCTAAACCTTTTAAGATCCTTCATAATTTTCATCATTTAAGAGGCTTAAATATGAAACACCAAGAGTCGAACATTTAACCTTCCACTACCATCAAATCAACCTTTATACCTAATTTCATGAATTTTATATCGTTGGAATCGTAATGAAACGAGAATATTTCTGAATCCAATTTTTTTTTGAAATATTAAACCTTTTTGAAAAAATATTTGCAGCCGAAAATTAATATCAATATCTTCGTAGTATATTCTCAACAATTCAACATGAAATAGCTCTGATACCACATGATGGATTAATATCTATTTTGTGAAAACTATCACACAAACAGGAACATTCATATTAAATTAGCAAGAAATATAAATATTGATTTTGCGGAAGCATGCCTGAATCCATGACAGAAAGTTAAAATATCTGAGTCTGAGGTCTTATGCTCTTCCAGATCAACACTTTTATTTCCTCTCTAAATTTCTCTCTGACAATGGGAATCAGAAGATTGGTGTTGTGTGATCTGGGGACCATGACCTCTATTTATAACACAATCGTGTCTTTTTATATTTCGTATATTTCTATTTTAACCCATC
Organism: Sambucus nigra; assembly: GCA_949130495.1. Taxonomy (NCBI): domain Eukaryota; kingdom Viridiplantae; phylum Streptophyta; class Magnoliopsida; order Dipsacales; family Adoxaceae; genus Sambucus; species Sambucus nigra. The sequence goes on along the minus strand of OX422213.1, from coordinate 210,643,645 downwards.
ATAAAATAGAAATTACGCTTGTCTCTACACAATAAAACCCACACTTTAATAATACATTAGTAAGGCCCTAAAACTTAAATTAATCACTTTAATTGGCCTACTTTTATTTGATAGCCTATAATTCATATTTATTTTATATATTGGCCCATATATTAAATATTACTCTAACAATCTCCCACTTGGGCTATATATATATGTAACTTTATAAATTTGAATTATACTTTATGAGCTCATGAGTTTTAGCTATCAAAACTTTATGTATCTTAACAATCTTGTCCATTAATTGCACCAATATAGAATCGAAGCGATCGTCATTACATATTTCCTAAGTAGACCCATCAATGATCACATATATCAATGCAACTAATGACAAAGATCAAGTGTGGATGTGTAGCATGGAAATTTCATGTAATGTGATCTTAACATGCCTATTTCCAACTGGTCCTCCTTAAACCTTAGTGAGATCAAACCATATAAAGTCAGAGTGAATATAAACTTAATACTTTACTGCAGTAAATAACCATACAATATCCATTAAATCAAATATGTCTATGAAAGCATATAAAATACAAACTCCCACTAAACTGACATATCCTGAAAAGAAATTACACCCATATGAGCAGTGTGCTCATGAAAGACCTTGGGTGGTAATCCCTTAGTCAGCGGATCCGCAATCATGGAGTTTGTTCCAATGTGCTCTATAGATATAAGTCCACTCTAAACTCTTTCTTTTACAACTAGGAACTTAATGTCAATAAACTTTGACTTCGTAGAACTCCTTTTGTTGTTGGAATACAGTACTGCTGATTTATTGTCACAAAATAACTTAAGTGGTCTTTCAATGCCATCCACAATACGCAACCCCGTGACAAAATTTTGCAACCATATTCCTTGATAGTTGCATTCATTGATGGTATGCATATATTAATGGGTATTTTTACATAAATTGATACAAGTATTATTTATGTAGTTGATATGAGATTTTCTTTGAATGCAATTTCCCAGATATATGATGCTAGGACTGTAGTTTACAACTTGCTTCCATAGTTAATAATGTGACACAGAGCTATTGGTGTGCCTAGGTTCAAGATGCCCACCTTCAGTGTAGTGTAGAACTCTATCCATATTTTACGACGTTGCGATCTATTGGTGCCAACATAATGTTTTTCACTTTGTTCAATAATGAAGACACTTGATGGTCGTTTGTATAATTTTCGTAGTCATTTCCCCAATTTTCATTATGGATTTGAGTCTAATGTTGTTGAAATTAATAAAAAAATCATATATTAGTTATGATGATGTTGTTTAAAGGAGGTCCAAAATGGACTAATTGTTAGTGTGATTTTTTTAAATATTTTTAAGCAAGTTGGGTAGTCTTATAATTAGAGGAAATTTTCGTTATTTAAAAAATTGTTTATCTGCTGCGAACTAAATGCGACGTATGTACCTATTAACAATGTACACTTTTGAAAATTAGCATCGTGCCTTCAGGCACGACATACCCTAGTGTGTGTGTGTGTCTATATATATATATATATATATATATATATATATATATATATATAAGAGAGAGAGGGAGGCTCTTCTATATCACACCTAGTTTTGGGACCTAAGAAACCGATTTTTTCCAAATTTTTTATTTTTCTCTTGAAACTAACCTTTTAATCAAGTTCAATAAATTAGGTCAAAATATATTTTCTAGCTATTTTTAAAAAAATAATAAAATTCTGTTGGCGTAGACCCTTATAAATAAGTTATTTTTACCAGTTTTTTTATTAAATTTTAAAAAGTAGCTAGAAATTATATATTGACCTAATTTTTGAACATGTGTTGATTGGAAGGTTAACTCCATGGGTAAAATAGAAAATTAAAAAAAAATCTTTTAGGGCCTAAAACTAGGTTTAATGTATGGGTGATGTAGGAAACATGGTGTGTGTATATATATATATATATATATATATATATATGGGGATGACTATTCTCACTCCACTAAATTCTTCTCACACTCCATTTAAACATGAAATGACAATTATACCCTTCTCTTGCCCACCTTTTTACCTCCAACTAAAACAATTGATAAAAAAAAATGCATTTTGAATTAAATTTTTTTTTTTTAGTAAAAACTGCTTTTAATAAGAAACTGTTTGAAAATCAAAAAAATTGTTTTTAAATTTTATAACTACTTAAAAAAAATATTTCATCTGTTTTAAAAAAATAAACTTTTTACCTATTTTATCTAACAAGAAAACAACGCAAATAAAAGTGACATGACATGAAATGTTTTTTTAACCTAACACGAACACAATCCAAGTAAAATAGACACGCGATGACTCAAACTATTATTTTAATTTATTTACAAAAATAGAAACACGACTGAATTAAAATGCGACACAATGCGAAATCTTTTTTTTTACGAAACACAAATATGTCCAAGTAAAATTGACACAACATGATTTTTTTTCAAACACAAATAATAATTTTTTTTACCAAATAACAAACACAATTTTTTTACCAAAACAATTATTCGGTCGCATTATTATTTGTGTTTGAAAAAAGAATCATGTTGTGTTGCTTTTACTTGGCTATATTTGCGTTTCGTAAAAAAAAATCGTATTGTGTCGCATTTTAATTCGATCGTGTTTGTGTTTGTGGGTTGAATAAAATATATTTTAACATTTTCTTTAATATTTGTACAAGTTCATTCAATGAATTGACAATTTACTCATTAATTGATTTACACTTTAATATTCATTCATTTTTTTTATCCAACACAAATGCAATCTAATTACAAAACTACACAATACGAGATGATATGAAATTTAATTTTTTACCTAACACAAACACGACTCAAATAAAAGCGACACGACAAAATGTAAAATCTTATTTTTCTAATCAAATCCATACACGATCCAATTAAAATGCGACACGACACATCACTATACATAATCTTTTTATTTTAACAAGACACAACTTAAATAAAAGCGACACGATACACCCCTGACACAAGTTTTTTATTTTTTTTATCTAGCACGATCTAATTAAAACGTAACACGACACGAAAGAAATAAATTTTTTTAAACAAGTGTTGAAATAAAGTCTTGTGAAGTTTTGTTTCCTAAGTCATGTCGTGTTGCTTTTTTTTAAGTCGTGTTTTTGTTACGTAAAAAAATGAGATTCCGTATCATGTCGTATCACTTTTATTTGAGTCGTGTTCGTATTAATTAAAAATGAAATTTCATGTCGTGTTACGTTTTAATTAGATCGTGTTTGTTTAAAAAAAATTATGTCGTATCACTTTTGAAAATTGTTTTTTAAAAAAATAAAATTTTGTGTCGGGACGTATCGTGTCGTTTTTATTTGGTCGTGTTTTGTTAAATAAAAAAAAATAAAATTGGAACGTTGTGATATATGTTTTTTGTTTTTAGATAGTGGGACGTTTAAAAAAATGACTTAAAACTCATATGAAATAAGGTTTGTATTTTATAACAGGGATAATTTTGTCATTATATTAAAATTTGGAGCGCCGATAGATTTTGTGGAGCGGCAATAGCCGCACCCCTTCAATATAATTTTAGAGAAATATGAAGTAGTTAAGATTGGCTTCAGACGTTATAAGTAAGCAAATGGTCCCTAAAAGAGAAGTAAAATTTATATTTAGTGGGTCCGTGTCAATGGTACTAACCAATCGCGTATTTAAGACATAAAAAAAAATATTCGCGTATCTAAAATATCAAATGTTCAAAAAAAAAAACATATGTAAAGAAAAGAGCACATACTAAACATATTTTTTAACGACAAAAATAAAAACGAGAGCTTACATTAAATATAATAGAAATTATAACTTTTAAAATAGTTTAAAACTCTCTTAAAAGATAAAAAAACAACTTTTAAAATAGATTGTCGGATCGCTGACGCGGACCATTTTTTTAAAACAGTAAAAAAATATTTTTTAATTTTGTTTTTTATGTGGTATTTAAACATTTCAGAGGATACATAAAAACTTATTTTTTAATTGATTTTTTTTAAAAGCAGTATAATTTTTTTATAGAAAAAAAATTTATGTTTTTTTTTTAGAAAATGACTTTTGTTTGGGATTTTTTTGGTAGAAGTTTTATTTGTGCCAAATTTTAGCTATTCGCATCCGACACAAATTCGGAAAAAATTATTGTTCTTATATAATTAACATTAGAGTCATTAAATAAATAAAAGTTTTCATTTAGTTTTGAAGGGGTCCAATTTTGTTAGGCTCGGTATAAAAAACGAAAAATAAATATTTTAAAAATACATTTATAAGGATAAAAATCTTTGATTAAAAAAAGTAATAGTGAATATCATTTGTACTTACAAATTTAAAATATTTATAAAAAAAAAGTGGTTTGAAAATAATTTTAATTTGCATTTGGAGTGTAGTGGAGTAAGATAGTTCAGACATAATGATATATATATAATATATTGGATGGCTTGGCTTTAGAGAGAGTTTAATCATCTAGAAGGGTAATTATGTCTTGTGAAAAAATATTGGAGTGCAAGCAGACTTAGTTGGATCATGTATAGCCCCACCATATATATATATATATATATATATATATATATATATATATAATCCACCCAAATCAAGCTATGTGTCTTGGCTCTTCCAGATATGAAATTTTGGTAAAATATGAAATAAATCACTTTCCCTATCCTCACCCCTTAAAAAAAACATGAATAATATTTTTTTCCTCTCCTTCTCTAATCCTTGAGAATGTCTTATACAACTTAAACCCTAACCCTAATATTTAGGGTTAGGGTTTAAGTTGTATAAGACATTCTCAAGGATTAGAGAAGGAGAGAAAAAATAGTATTCACGTTTTTTTTTAAGAGGTGAGGATAGAGAAAGTGATTTATCTCATATTTACCAAAAATTTCATATCTGAAAGAGCCAAGACACATAACTTGATTGGGTGGATCATATAATAAAAGGTCTAATACCAATAACACATTTTGAGAAGGATCTGGATCTTGAAGAAATTCAACAACATCATCAAATCATTATCCTATATCGGATCACCTACACTATACTTAAAGGTATCATGATTCGAACCCTAGATTCATTATTTGAATCTAGTTATTTTTTCGCACTTTATGAAACTTAAACAATCGAAGTTCTTAGGATACTACACCTTTTTATTATTTAAATTCCCAATAATTGGTACCAGAGGCGTGGTTATAGATTGATCATGATTCGAAAAGGTCCATGTTGTCCACCATTGAAAATCTTAGGTTTTTATGTTATAAATATGTCCATGAATGTGTATATTTTTTACTAACATGATTTTGTAGGATTATTATAAGTCCCCCCATCATGGTCACATATTTATGTTATGTGCATGGAACCTATGTTGGTTTATTGATAATTATTTTCCTAGATTCGATTTGGTTATGATAATTAGGTTATTTTTAATTATTGCAAAAATTCATGTAAAACTAGAGTTTGTGAGGGGATGTAATTTTTTTTAATCCTATTGTTTGATCATGGAGAAAGAATAATGGATTTTAGTTAAATTTTACTCAAGTTTGGAGGTCCTTTAATGGAGTTTTTGAAGTTTCATTTAAGGGCAAAAATGACGTAGTTGTAATAAAAGAAGATAGAACCCTAGAACAAAAGGAATGAAGCAAGATAGAGAAATATGCCCCTTCGACATGACCTGTTATAACCACGTGTCCCGCTATTGTGGTTTTTATTCTTAAAACTATGTATGATATCTTCCTTGGAAAAAAGCCTGTCTATTCATTTTGAAATAAGAATCACCGTTACAAGAATGCCTTATATTTATGATTAAATATATTTAATACGTGTTGATCAATTGAACATAGTAGGAATTTTGATAAGTTGGGTTTGTCTTGATCACGAGATATTGGAATTACAGTTCAAGTTTAATTCAATATGTTCACACCCTAGATGGGAAGTTGACACCCTATCCGTATATGACTGCATCTACAATCCCAGTAGTTTATCTCAAACTAGGGGAACTTGTGTAATGGTTCAAAAACTCATATGATAGTTCAAAAGATGATTATGACCGATGAATTCATAAATGTATTGAACATGACCACCCGTGAGATTCAAGTCTAAGGGTTGTCTTAATTAGAATTAGGTAATCTCATAAAATTTGAAAAGGATGTATATATTATTAATCCCATGATTTATGAGGATTAGAATGTTTGCACAATTGTTGTTGTGATTGTTATGGGTGCAATTGAATTTTATATTTGATTAATAGATCCCCGTAGTTGGGCAATCGTTATGAGAGTAAGTGTGAGATCATAATTTTAGGAATCCACGTCCAGGGGATATCTTGATTTGTGATACCCCTTGATAGACTTATATATTTCATTTTCTCCATTAAAACCCGACTAGTGGATTATTCTATAATTCGGTGAAGTAGAAACTAAGTTAAGTCTGAGATTGAAGGAATTGATTCTATGTTTATTAAAATCGGTTAATGACAAATTTATTTGAATAAGTGGGTATCAAAAACTCAACGTGGGGAATCATATTATATACCACTATGAACTTTGAAAATAAGACCTTATTTCAACTTATTTAGAAATACTTAAATTATAGTGCAATCATGATTATTTCTTGGAATTAATCGCAATTAAATAAAGAAAGGATATAATTACATTAAATGTAATTCATATTTCTTAGTATTTATTCGAAAGTCAATTTAATTATTTGTTTTGTGTCCCTAGTATAGTCCATTGTCCAAGTAGTAGGATCGAAACTCTTTGGAAGCTCAGTTGAGCTAAGTTCCTTTAATCATACCTATATATATTGGTGTAATATAGGGTTTTAAGTTAATGATTCATTATGGAGGGTTAGGGAAGAAGGGGAAAAAACTATTCACATTTTTATGAAGGGGTGAGTAGAGTGTAATACCCTAAATAATATTGATTAAGATGGCCATGGTTAATTAATAAACACTTGGAATTAAAATAAATTAAAATATCATTCTCAACATGTGGCAAAAACATGAGATTAAATAAACTTCTCTTAACTAGAATAATAGATGATAAACAACACTATAAATAACCATGTATCAAATTTTTACATTTATTGAATGACTCTAAATGCAATCAGTTGAGTCTCTAACTAATGCAATGTGACTAATCCATGAAATTATGCCTCATATACAATGACTATAAAGGGAGCTAAAGAAATAATTCCAAAAGTTCCTTATATAGTAACACTACCCAAATACTTCTCATGTGTCTCAATCCAATATTTCTCGGGCAATCTAACTCTAACTCAAATCTGAAATTTTAGTCAACAAAGAGCGGGTTAAAATCCCATAAGTATACCAGCTACGCTACTCCAAGTAGGGTACGTGAACCCAATCATTAATTACAAGATGCAGTAAATAACACATGATAGTATTTTAAATAATTATAGAATATATAACTATAAGGTGAAAATAATTTCTAATAAACACTTTGAGACTTGAGGCCCACTCTTCCTCACATGATTTTACCATTTAATCCTTCAAATTCCCTCATAAATGCTCCATTAGACGAGCCCTAACTCCTATATTGATAATACAAAAACTAACAAACTTCCTATTATTATTATTATTATTATTATTATTATTATTATTATTATTATTATTATTATTATTATTATTATTATTATTATTATTATTATTATTATTATTATTATTATTATTATTATTATTATTATTATTATTATTATTATTATTATTATTATTATTATTATTATTATTATTATTTCTAATCAATATCAACACATATAATACATAAAATAAATACGTTCACATATCACCCTCTTTATTACCCTTAAAACTTGAAGTCAAATTAAGCACACTAGCCCTTATTAATAATCAAATAAATAATATTTATTTAAATTCATTTTTTATTTTATATTTGAAAAGAACTCTTAAGATTTCCAATATGTTTAGTGTATCATTACCATGCAAGAAATTAAAAAAATAAAAATAAAATGTGTAACCTTTCTAACATGTCATTTACTAGCTAAATTAAAGATAAACTGTTCAAATAAAAACTAAATAAATTTCACATAAATTTTTATTAATTAAAATACGTCCAAATAAATAAGTTCCACACTTGATTTATAAAGTCCATGTATTGTTTAAATAATTCACTTAAATTTATGGGGTATTACATGTAGAGAATATGATTTCTCTCATACTTCATTGTGTTCTTCTCCAAGAGTGCCCCCACACAAGGCTTACTTTGGGTGGATCATATACTAGAAGATTCGAGATGTTAGAATCATTCTAACAAGGTTTTGGAGACCTTGGATGGGAAGAAATATCTACATCATCATGTTTATATTTCTCCTTATATAGATCACAATAAGATTCACAATGGTATTGATTTTAGAAACCCTAGGTTTATTATTTAAAACTAGTTCTTATTTTTCTTTCCAATGCACGATTAATAAAGATCTTAGGGATTAAACCTATCTGCGTTTTAAATGTCAATCCTGATATGTTTTTTCCAATATTTGATATTAGAGCCCTCGGTTGTATATTGATTTTATTTTACAAAGGTTCAGGTTGTCCAACCTTGAAAACCCCAATATTACATATTGTATGATTATGCATTTTTGTTTATGGTACCGGACGAACATGATTTTTTTAGAGATTTTATGTTTATATCCCTTACATCATGGTCACATATGTTTGTTTTGTGTGATTAGATTCAACGGAGCTTTATTAGTAGTTATTTTTTTTGCTCCTATATATGACACGATTGTAATAATTAGGTTTTTATAATTATTTCTTTTATCGATGTATATATAGGAGTTGGACGAGGTTTGAAATAGTTTTTTATTTCTATAATTATGTATTTACATGGATTTTGGCCTTGGACAAATTTTCATGGAGTTTCAGTGACATTATGGATTGATAGAAGCCCATATGGATGCCTAGAGCAACAGTCTCCGATCGATCGGTGATTTATACATTGATCAATCAACGACCCCTAGGCTGATTGTTTTTTGAGTATTTTTTATATTGTTTGATTCTTCTTGATCCGGTTCTTCGTTCCGATCTTCCCCAAGAAAAATATGAGTATTTCTAGAGGTTTTAATACGTGAAGAACTCTAGGTTACAAATAAGTTTACTTCAAGGAGGATTATTGATCGAAAGGAAGTTTACTTCAAGTGGGATTCTTTTCTTGAATACTTAAAGAAGAACTCTAGGTGATGATGGGATGGGAATTTTATTCCTAATTGAATTGTGACTGCATGCTATTGTGTTTGATTATGAATTTTCCATATCTTTTATGTTGATTAATTTCCATGTGTTAATTAATTGACTAATTAGGATCCCACCTTTATTATGGACAACATAGATTTTTATTATGACCGACCTAGATCACGTTTTTCTAAAAAATCTATTTATTCTTTTCTAAATTAAATTTAATCTGGTAATTTGTTTAAATGTATATATTAAATGTTAATCGTCAGGTCATATTTTAATTTAAAAATAGTTTATTTTTGGAAAATTAAAATAATGAGATCACGTAATTTATTTTGTACGAGTAAAATGTCAAATTACAAATGATTTAATTCGGGCATTTCAAATTGAGTGGATATTTTTTTAATACCCTCAAGTTTAAAATGCTAAGTGTGTGAGGGGTTTCCACAAAAACCCCACGGTATCCATTGGTGTTTTGATAATTGTGACGTGATTAATTCCTCGTATCAACTTGATCTACCCTTTTAGTGGATTTAATTAGGGCGTCCACTATTCTTGAGTCTTGTAGGTGACAGTTAACTGAAATTAATTGTGAGTGTGTTTTGTCCTCCTAATGAAGAAATTATTCACAAGCGGGTTTAATTTAAACAAACAAATCAATGATATACACTTAAACAAAATGAATGAAATCCTTCCAATTGGAAACTATAATAAGGAGTGGAACCACAAGACTCAATCTATTCATTATGTTGAACACAAGTTTCTTAAATTTTATACATATTATAATGAAAGATAAAAGTCAGTCAAGCTCAAGGTGATGTGATTTAAGATCCCATCGAGAAATATCGTATCATAAGGGAACTATAATGTCCCACGTTATTAATTTTTTAATTATTGTAGGGAGTTACCAATTTAAAACATAATCCAAATAATTCTCGCGTAATTGGAAATATTTTTAAATAAGATTTCAAAAATTATTCAACTTTTTCTAACAGTTTATCGTTATAAAGTAACATAATTTTAATTGGAATAAGTTTCAAGAACTGAAAATGTAATTCGAAATTGTTCTTGCATAATGGGATAATAAACTGTTTTAACCCACAATTCCCATCTATATATTAAAATTGTGATGTGATTGATTCCTCACGTTAGTATTTGATTTTTCTCCCCATCGAAGGGAATTGATAATTTTAATATTTATGGTAATTATTTTAAATCACGTGACCCAGGTACTTCTTGAGGTTTTTAAAGGCCTCCTCAGCCTCAGGGGTTGTAATACCTGCACTTTTTAAAGTTATTAATAAAAATGGTATTTCATAATTCTATGATGTTTACAAAATATAGGGCCATGCATATACACGTAACAATTTATAGTAGTTAGTTTGAGGGATTACATGTGCAAAGATATCAAATTTAAGGGACAAAATATGAGATTCGTAGAAATTGGGACACAATAAAAAGGTTGAAAAATCAGGATTTTGGATCGATCTGAAATGAAAATCGGATCGATCTGATTTTATCTTATTTATTAACCAAATAGCTTTAAGGGGAACTTACTTGAAGTGTTATTAAGTTGATTAACTTTTTCTTAAATGGGTTTAAGAAAGAGAGAGAAAAGGAATCCATATCCCATTTTTTAATCTCTACATAAAATATTTATATCCCCCTCTCCCTCTAAGAACTCCATTGTTAGCAAGATTATCCCAACATTATTCATCCTATATTTTAACAAAAACATTATCCTTCCATTATTAAGACTTTAATGAAGTTTTAGTTGGGCTTTAGTGGTGCTAGAAGTCTAGTTTTTGAATTGGGTTTTTCAGAATATTTTGGAGAATTTTTATGGATTTTAAAGGGGGATCTGTATGGGGTCTTGGTGTTACGTTTTCAAGAAATAATTACAAGAAAACTTTGGGAGGTTGGGAACCCCTTTTAAGTCCACTTTGAAGAAGGGGGTTTGCCCTCTTCATAGCCATTTCCACTATTGTTATAGCTTCTTTGACGTGAGAAAAATTACATTGTTGTAAATACTATTATATTCAAGTTTAGAGCATGATTATTACATATGTTGGGGTTTGTGAATGTGTGTGTCTCTCTCTCTCTCTCTCTATATATATATATATATATATATATATATTGGACATTTTTATGAAATAAAAAAGGTTTGGAAGGTTGTCATACGAGGTTTGGCGAATGGTTTTTAAGTAAAAAATGTGTTGATTTTTATTTGACGACATTTTTGTACAAAATAAACATGTTTCACATGAAAATGTAAAATAAAGCAATGTTAAATCGTTTTTTGATATTAAATTATAAATTTCATAATTTTAAAAATTATTTGATATAAAATTATGTTATTTTATGTCAAAGATGGCTAAGAAACATGGTTTCATGTCCTTAAAATGAAGGCTAATAAAAATGAGTAAAAGTTAGCCTGATAAATGTTGGTATTTGGAAATAAAATGAGTAGAAATCAAAGTAATAGGTGAGATTAATAACTTTATATTTAATGTGTCAATATAAAGTTTTTCTCCCCAAAAGTAATTTGTATGTTGGCATTTTAAAAAAATTACAGAATATGTTGAAAATGGAAAATTTCAAGCGGGTTTGCAAGCTGGATAAAATTTTGGAGTTCAAAGTAAGTTATTTTGTAAAAAAAATTACATTTGAGTGATGTTATTCTATAAATTTGGTGTTATATCATGGTAGGGTTATGTTTAAGGATTCTTAGACACCAAGATTAAGATTTTGTGTGTAAAAGTATCATATAAATCACTAGTTGTAAATTTAGGATAACTAGTAACATATCAAGATGATGTTTGAGGCAAAATTATTGTGTTAATATTTTCAAGATAATATTAAACCAAATTATGTGACTTTAAATTGAAAGAAAATTTAAAATTATTGTTAAACATTTTTAAAGGAGCTTATTATGCAAGATCTTAAATGAACACTAAATGATGTAATTACTCCTTAAATTTGGAAATGAAATAAAGTTTATAAAGTAAAGTTATTGGTAATACATCATAGATAAGTAATAAGGATTAAACGAAAAAATGTGTTCAAGTGTATAACTAGGAAGACAAGGTGGTATTTACCTTTGATAAAATGGTAAAAGTAACGTTAAGGGACAAAAAATTCACTTTTTTTAAAATACATACGAAGATAAGTTAGGTGTTTTGCTAAAATGGTTGTTAGATCGCAAGTTAATGGAATAATGTAAAATAAAAGATATTTCACAAAGGAGTACCTGAAAATAACTAAGAATGGCTCGGATTCCTAGGGTGAAGGATCCAAGACAATTGTCTAGTAAATCATATGCCACGTCATTTATGGCGAACGACGACAGTTCGTAAACATAGATTGAATTACGGTAAACTCTAGGATCATAAAGGAATAATTGGAATTAGTTAAAATTATGAAAATAATAAATGAAAGAAAATGGATATGGACGTAATTTCGGGTAAAGGTCTAAAATGGACAAAAATGGTAATTTAATGTAAATTCAATAAAGACCATGGGAGTGTTAATAAATAAGTATGTAATAAAGGATAAAATTGATATGTCAAGAATATTGCGTATTTGTGCCTGTTATCTTTATGCATTCTAGCACTTTGTGTTTTTATGCCTATATTTATGCTCATTAACTAGACAACCTCTATTTTGTATGTTTATATGCTTTGCGAGGTATAATTGAGCTTTTGTAGGTATTGGAATGCTTAACGTGTGGATTGGTTGCTTTTCGAGGAAGTTTTATCATATGACTCAACTTCAAGGGTAATTTAGTCATTTCATATTTAATTTTCGGCTCAGTAAAATTCCACAGAATAGTAGCTCATTAAGTTATCTTCGCGTGGTCATAAACAACACGTCGTTTTGAGTTCGGGCGAAGAAGTTTGAGCCAAATCCGTAAAACACTTTTTCTCCCTTGTAAAGACCAAAGGCCCACTTAAAACAGAGGACCGGTCGACCGACCCTGAGCCCCCGATCGACCGAAATTTCATAATTTTTCCAACGAGCAAGACAACAACATCAATCCCAGACCACGGTCAATTGGCCCCTTGGTCGCGGTCGACCGGTCGCTACAGACTTTCGGCAATTATTTTCTTTTTATTTCTTTTTATTTTTTTTCTTTTCCACTTACTATGTAAATTTTTTTTTGTTGCATTTGTAGGAATCATTCATTTTAGATGGTTTTTAGGGTTGTTGTTGGAAGCTTCCCTCTCCTTCACCTCTTTTGGGTTTATACCCATTTATGTAAGTTATTTACTATTCATTGTCTTCTTTATTTGTTTTAAGCTTTATTTCCTTTGTCTCGCTTTGTTCTTCATTTACTTGTTTTTTATTTTGTTTTTGTTGGTTAAATAGTTATTTGCTTTGGTAAATTAGGTTTATTTCTTTTTTAATTATGTGTTGGGGTCATATTTTCGCCATTAATGGATCTCGACCTTTGAAATCTAGGTTTTTAGGTCAAAAAGCATTTAATTGAAACCTTGTGTAAAAGTTGGAATATTAGGAGTTTAACTTTCTTTGTCACGCAACGTTAGTGTTTATAGCGATATTGTGAAATTAATCCATTTGTGACTATTTTCGATTAAGTGTTTAATCTTTCATTGTTGAATTAAGTTTCTTTAATTTTGATGTCTGAAAGAAGTACGCTACAACGGAATAATGCGACTTTTCAAATAAATCCAATTTTAATTAAACCCTAACACATGCATCTAGATGATTTGATAATATAAAATCAATAAGCATGGAAAGGAAACCAATTTCAGGAAAAATCCCCGAAGGGTAAAACTTTTTATTTCACTATAATTGTAAATTGCAACTTACACGGTTACAATGAAATAGATTTTGACATATGAATACCCACAGGTGTCAGTCGATTTCGTCAGCAATAGATCCATGCGCAACGAACCTACAAGAACCGCACTCCTATCTTCAGCCCAAGAATACCGTAGCATTCCCTATGAACCTCAGTCCAAATCAACAAAGAATCTTCACCCAACAAGATCCTCAATGACACGCCGCCATATGATGTAGATTTACCCTCTCTACAGGAGCAGGATCAGCAAAATCGTATGTTGGGTTCCAAAACAATTAACTAAAGGATTGGGATGTTTTGTAAATTGTAAAAACAGAGGATTAAACCTTTAAAAATAGAAGACAAATTCGTACTGCTTTTTGCAGAAAACAAAGACAGTTTTTGCATAGGTCTTCTTCCTAAAAACGGAGTTGGAGAGTCCTATTTATAAAAGACTTAAGGCGGTGGCTTGTTCAAATGAGATTGGATGTCGTTCGAACGAAATCCAATGTCGTTTGATAATTCGCGCAATTTGACATGTCATTTGAATAACATAAGCTGTCGTTTGAACGACGACCGTAAAATTCAATATTTTTCTTTTTCTTGTTAAATGCACCGCCTTAAAAACTCCAAAAAATATATTTTTGACGAAAAACATTAAAACCTCCGCTCTAACAGTTAGAAAATATTTTATGAAAAATAATCCCAATACTCTAAGTGAAATGCTAAGGTACTTAAACACAACCTTACCAAAATTAATCACGCGGAGACTTATTTGATGAAGAACTTTAATATTCGGATCTGTCTTAATGCTTGAATGATCTTGAATAATTCTTTGACGGTTGTAGCGGTATATGACATACTCTAATGTAAACAAGACTTATAAAATATGTCCTTACAAATCTCCCCCTATGTCTATGCCGGGATAAAATAAAAACAATACGAATTATCAAATCAAAATGCCTATATAAATCTAATACCCTCCCATGAACCCAAAAGTGAAAAGTACTCGAAATGTAAGTATTCAACATATTCTCCAAAAATCTTCATTAATCTTAAAATATTAAATCTTTTCTCACCAGGGAGCTTTTCTCATCAGGGTGTGCAATCCAATAATCTTCAACTTTGTACCTACACACAAGGCAAAGAAAATACCATTGTGACACATGGAGTTTGAAATGCTATAAATATATCAATCAATATAATCATATCTCCCCCATAATGGAAACTCCCCCATAATTCATTTTTCCCTTATTATTTGTCTGAAATAGACAAGGAAAAGAATAAATAATCAAAACACGGAGTGTCACGACAAACAGAACAAGTGTGGATCAAACTAAGTTCATGCAGAGGAAATACTCAAAAGATCCATAAACTATTTTTGATTTTTCAATTTTTTCAAACAAAAACAATTTACAAAAATCACAGCATGAATAACATTAAGACAACCAAATCATGGATATGGAATGAATGGGTGTGAACAAATTCAATAGGTAATAAAACTCAATCAAGCATATGTGCACGGTGTATAAGTGTACTCCTATCGATTGAACATTAAAAATATCCTTAAGTGTAAAATTGTTGAACTTAGATGGTATCGATTAAATCAAATCAACAAATCAAAGCCTAAGGCCCCGTTTGGTTGTCCTAAAATTATAAATTGGATCATTAATAAATTGATCCATTTACAAATTGACCTATTTATTGTGTTTGGTTTCATTAATGAAAGGATTCATTAATTGCCTTATTTTAGCTCATGTGCAAAATTTGAAATTGGATCATTTAAAAAAAAACTTGAAATGAATCCGTTTGAAATAGGAGTAACATAAAGTGCATGTCCCATCTACCTCTCCCCCTCCCCTCCCCTCCCCCTCTCCCCCTCTCTTTCCCTCCCCCTCCCCCTCTCTTGATTTATTTTTATCTTTTTTTCATAGAACCTTAACATCAATTTCAAATTACCAAACATTGTATAAAATTGGATTTAACTCATTTCAAATTCACTCATTTACAATTCACAATGAACCAATTTACATAATCAAACAATTTGCGCAACCAAACTGAGCCTAAGTGATTTTCACACCAATAACGTCCAAAACTATTTAATGTCGTTTTGAGAACTTTTCAAAGGACGTGCAAACCCATTGATTACTTTCCAACCAAACTCCCTCATATAAAATATTGCAATATTTATATCTAATGAGGTTCTTAGCTTAGAGAAAACCTATTGGCCCAAATTTTGGCATATATAATATTTTTATTGCCTTAATTTTTATACGAGTTCTTGTCAAGCGGTGTCTTTCACGCAGAGTCAAATTTACACTCTCGTAGCCCTTTCCCGTGTCACTCATCATTTTGTTAAATTTAAACAAATTCCTCACTAGCAATGGTTTTTACACACACTACTTGTATTACTCTCGTATTATTTCACTTGGTTTGTTTTAAGGACATGATTGAGATGAAAACACTCGACCAACATGTGATAGACAAGTACAATAATCAAACAAATTCGTGCATATGTGCATTAAAGGAAATAATGAGTCAAACATGTAGGAAATATCAATTAATAACATTTTGATGACTCCAAACATTGTAAAGCACATAGATGACATGATAAATTGTCTCAAAACACAATCAAATTGTCACATGGATAAATGGAATGAAATTGTGACTTGGTTATCCTAAGAGTCCATTCATATACGGTGTAAAACAAAATACAAAAATCTTTTTATCTTTTTCAATTTTCTTAAAACAATGAAAATCTTTTTGTATTTTTCAAAAATATATCAAAATATAAAAACCATAAATACAAACATGGTACATACTAGCAATAGGAATATAACATCAGTATGAAAGAATCATATGCTGGAAAATAGTAATCACACAAGTGAATCATTAATCTAAACAGGTGTGATTAAATGAGCTATCCAGTATTAGCAATTAAACATATCAAAGGCAACTGCATATAAACTATGAGAGGCAACCCAGCAATACCAAATAATGTAACCAAAGAACACAGGGTACTGCAAACATAATGGTCAATAGTCAACCTGGTCGCTCGAAAGAGACTCCCTGTCGTTCAATCGATATATCATCTCACGACAAGGCTTCGTGCGAGATCAGATGTCGCTCGAATAAGAAAATCAACTTTTCACAGAATCCCCGGAATGTTAAATAGTGTTTTTCTAGAAAATGACATCTGGAAGGTGCTGACAGATCCAAAACAGTAGCTAAACTAATAAAACAACGTAAGCTACTACAAAGTGAGTCATAACACTAGTAAGAGTATATTATGGAGCACAACTAGCGTATCATAAATATTAACATAGTCAACGAAACGATCTCACGTGGGATGAATCACGTGCAATCAAATGAGAGTCATGAATAATTAGACCATAAGCCTTTAAATCCAATTTCCTAACCCAAACAGATTTTTAATGACAAGTGGGGGTTTGAGGAATCAAATTTACATTTCTATTAAACTTCCTAGGTCCATTTAAAAGTTTGTAACAGAAACGCCTAAGATGACATTACGTATCGCAATGTGTGCAAGTATAAATCGGGAAGTGAATGTTACCTAAAGGTGATCCTCTCCTCAAATTCCTAAGTGGCTCTCTCCTAATGGTCCTAGGTGCCTCTTGCTTGACAACCGTGCCCCTCTCTTAATAACCCTAGGAGGCTCTCTCACACGTGAGGGGTTGGCTTTGGGAATGAGTGCAACACTTTCATCGAAGCCTATACCACCCCTATCCTCCTTAATCTAGACAGTCCCAAAATTTTATCTAACTTTTCTGACCGAGACTCCAAATCAAATTTTTCCTTGATTGATTCTCTCAAACTCTTATCAAGCTCACCTATCCTCGACTCGAGTAAACGTCTAGAATCCTCAAACTCTAAAAGTTCCTTTTTCATAGGCTCCATCACCCCTCGAAGACTATCTCTCTCTCCCTCTACATATCCTAACTTCTCTTTCAAAATTTCCTCACGTTCCCTAAGTTCTTCAATTATAACATCATTATCATTTTCTAAGGCACGCTATTTCAATTAAGCTTTTAGTTGCAAATTTTCTTTCTTTATTTTCAAAGCTTCAGTATAAAGTTCATTGAAAGCCGTTAGCAAGTTACGCTCATCTACACTTCCATCCTCACTCTTATCACCCTCACTATCTTCACTAAGCACACGGGTGGGAAGTTATCGCCTAAAAGCATAAAAAACTTCTTCTTACGAATCACCATCACTAAGGGTAGAAATATGAGAAGTCAGTTTTTTCAATTGCTTCCTTAAATTTATGGGACACTCATCTATCGTGTGACCAACACCCTTACAACCCGAACACCTCTCAGAATCATTTTCTACAGAAGATATAAAACAAGAGTTCATGTGAGTTTTTCAATTAGACGTTGACATAAAAAATCATCAAAAACACCAAAAGCCATTTTTAAGAAAAACAGGATCAAACACAATTTTTCGAAAGACTAAGATCAAATGCGATAAATTAGCATAACCCGCTCTGATACCAATTTGAAAGAAGTGCGCTACAGCGGAGTAATGCCACTTTTCAAATAAATCCAATTTTAATTAAACCCAAATTTTAGTTAAACCCTAACACATGCATCTAGATGATTTGATAACATAAAATCAATAAGCATGCAAAGGAAACCGATTTTAGGAAAGATTCTCGAAAGGCAAAACCTTTTATTTCACTGTAATTGTAAATCGTAACTTACATGGTTACATTGAAATAAATTTTGACATACGAATACCCACAGGTGTCGGTCGATGTCATCAAAAATAGATCCATGCACATCGAACCTACAAGAATCGCAGTCTTATCTTCAACCCAGGAATACTGCAACACTCCCTATGAGCCTCAGTCCAAATTAGTAAAGAATCTTCATGTAGCAAGATCCTCAATGACACGCAGCCATATGATGTAGATTTACCCTCTCTACAAGAGAAAGATCAACAATATCATATTTTGGGTTCCAAAACAATTCACTAAAGGATTGGGATGTTTCGTGAATTGTAAAAATAAAGGATTAAACCTCTAAAAATAGAAGACAAATTCGTACTGCTTTTTGCAGAAAACATAGACAGTTTTTGCACAGGTCTTCTTCTTAAAAATAGAGTTGGAGAATCCTATTTATAAAAGAATTAAGGCGGATGCTCATTCAAACGAGATTGGATGTCGTTCGAACAAAATCCAATGTCGTTTGATATTTCGTGGGACATGTCATGTCGTTTGAACGACATAGGCTATCGTTTGAATTTTTCTTTTTCTTTTTCTTGTTAAATGCACCGTCTTAAAAACTCCGAAAAATATATTTTTGACGAAAAACATTAAAAACTTCGCTCCAACACTTAGAAAATATTTTATGAAAAATAATCCCAATACTCTGAGTGAAATGCTAAGGTACATAAACACAACCTTACCAAAATTAATCTCGGAGAGACTTCTTTGATGAAGAACTTTGATATTTGGATCTGTCTTGATGCTTGAATGATCTTGAATAATTCTTTGACGGTTTTAGCGGTGTACGACATACGCTAATGTAAAAATGAATTATAAAATATGTCCTTACAATGTTTATAATTAATTATATATGCTCGGTTAAATGTTTTCGAACCGAAATCCTTTTATGCATTGTTTAGGCTATGGCGTGGATGTGGCCCTAATCCCGTTTTATTGTTCTTATCTAGTTTTATTTATCTTTTCCCTCTTTTTCCTTTTTTAACCCTCATCACCTTTTACACTTTTATTTGAGAAATAATAAATTGATTAAAGTCTGTCAAACATACCCTGTGGATTTTCAATATCCAGACTGGCTGCTATACTCAATTTGAGTGTAGTTAATGTTTAGGTTTTTTGCATTGTGGTCGGAAGCCGATAATAATGATTGGAGTATTTAAACGGCGCTCGATTTTCGCCACATCAAAATGGTAGCGATCGGTCGACCGTGGCCAAGGGAAACATGGGCCTCCGCGGCTCCTGTCGAGCACCCTGCTACTGCTGCGGGGCCGTGCCCCTATCAGGACAGTCCTGGCGTTTATGGCCAGTCTTGCCACAAACGTAACACTTCCCCGGGAAGTTCCCCCCTCTCTGTCCCTGCTGCCCCCAGCCCTGATGGCCGTTACCGTTCCTCCCCTGGCCCTGCTGAAACTGTTGTTGGCCATTCTGACCCTGCTGGCCCTGATGGCCATTCGGACCCTGATGGCCCTGCCGGAAACCTCCCTGTCCGTGCCTAAAATTTCCCGATCTGAACCTCTTGTGATCCCCCTGCTGGGAACCCTAGTCACCCTGTCTCTGCCCCTGAACAGATTGTGCCCCACTGGCACCATATCCTCCAGTCCTGCCCTGATGGTTGGACTCTCCCGATCTCTTGCCCTCAGCCATGTGAAAACTATGATCCTGGCAGTGTAACAGTGCAGCGTTAACCACATCAGAGTAAGTGGCCAACGATAGGTTCCCCAATAAATGCTGACGGATCCTCCAAGTTGACCCGTCTGTAAACTTCTGGATCTTCTTCTCCTCTGTCGGTATCTCGTCCGGAACAATATTCAACAGATTTGTAAATTCGGCCTCATACTCGGCCACAGTCTTACCCTCCTGTCTGAGATTCATCAACTTCCTCCTCATTTCCATGTGAACAGCTGACGGAAAGTACTTGCGGTCGAACCGCTCCCAAAACTCCTGTATCGTGAGAGTATCTCTCTCTTCCACAGTGGTAATAGACTCCCACCACTGCAGTGCAGACCCCACTAGCTTAAAGGTAGCTAGTATCTGCTTCTGGACATCGGTGCACTCATACATCCTTAAGTGCCGCTGAATGTCTTTCCTCCACTGACTCGAAACCACAACATCGGAGCTATCTGCGAACTCCGATGGGTGTGCTTTCTGAAAAGCATCACGTACACGTTCCCAAGCAGACGGGAATGCATGTCCCTGTACTGGCGCGGCTACTGGCGCCTGAGGTGGTGCCTGCTGAACCAAGGCTAGTGCGGCATTTATCGCCTGGGCCACAATGGCTGCAACCTCGGCGGCATTCATCGTGCCCTGAACTGGTGCGGGCTGTGGTTCTGGCGTTGCATCCCTGGGAACCCGTTGTGCACGTCGTGGAGGCATCTAAAACAAGAATAAAGTCTATAAGTTCGCAGTTATAAACTCAAAATAGCTGAAGAACGTAGCATATACAAAAGAATACAACAGTCTTAAAGTATAGGGCTCTACATCAAAGAAAGCTCAGCGGAAACATAATAAGCCGTACAGATCCTAAAGGACACTAGAACCTGATGCTCTGATACCACCTGTGACACCCCGACTAATTAAATACCGGGTAGCTACTCCTTTATTAAATCAATATAAAATGCCAAGTTGGTTCAGTTAATAGCATCACTGTCGAAAACATTTTAATGATTACTAACCACCTAGTATTTAAAAAGTAAGTTGCCAAATTTTAAATTAAGTCTGGTTAACATGAAGTAAAAGAATAATGAAAGAATAACAACCATTCACCATAACAAAGCAATAGAATAACCAACAAAAGAATAATAAGTCCGGAGGAAGTCTCCTCACAACAATCCCACAACTGAAATAAGGAAAACAATGTAACCTGAATTAATTACATGCCAAAAGTCTGAAAATCTGAAATAGGAAAATGTTTCTAAGAGAAATGGGCGACATGCCCTACAACTGATGAAAGCTGAATATAGCTACAAGATAGATGAAGCGTCTACTAGCAAAGTCCTATAACTTCCACAAACAGCTACAGCTCGTCACCTGAATGAGGATCCTAAGCATGGTTTCCTTGTGGCTGGGCACCTAAAATGGTTTTTACAAAAATAGATTTGAAAGCAAACGGGTCAGAGCCCGAAAGTGGAGATTATTTTAAAAACAACAAGTGTTTTAAAAACATTAAAACAGTGAATGCAAAATACATGTTAGGACGTGCACTCACATGAAATTCTCACCTCTCGACTAATTGTGCACTCCTAACGTACCGTACCCATATAAGTGACATACATATCTAACCAAACCGTAATAAGTTCTACCCCTTACTACTCAATTCCCATTATACATTCTTGCGTTATCGATTTAATAGAGGGCTTTACTTAAACTCAGATTCTCAATTAGTAGCAATACAATTTACTACCGGTTATCCCGTTATATCTTCTCAAAACATTACCATAATTATACTCATAATACTAACATGAAAGTTCTCATTATTTAAGTGTATATTATTCACATCATAAATATACAATACAAGCACCTCGAGGCTAGCTGAGGTGCACACATACTCTGCTATCCATCCCGGTACATCACGTACATAAGGATCACGCATTCTGAATCTCTCAGGAATCGTACTCAAATAATAACAAATCACAAAACAATGGAGGCGAACACAGTCACATCACATGGGTCACGCACATACCTACGCTCCCACGATCAACAGACTTATTAACTTCCCAATAAGTCCTTCTCTGACCTAGGTTCTCGAGGTACCAATCTATATCCCCCCGTAGGCACACAAAGATTAGATGGCCCTAAATGAACGCAAACCTCCCGTGATAGCAAGTATGGTAGGTATGTCATACACATCAAATCATATATACTAAGCATGCACACATCTTAGCTATTACCATATTTATTTTAGTGGTATACTTCTCTTTCTTATACCCACACGCTTGTCCCCGGTTTATACGTCACCCATTATCCTCACGTCGTAATTGGTACTCATGTTCTAACCCATAAATATCATTTGGTTCAAACCGTACTTCTATATTTTACTCCCCAATATATCCCAAATGTCCCAACTATGTCAATTAGTCATCAAGGAAATGTCAACTCTGCAATTTAATAAGGTTACGGAACACTCAAAATCAAATCAGGCCAAAAAGTCCAAACTGTCAGCTCGTTAGAAGTCTCGTTCGAACGAGGCTGGTTCGAACGAGAGTTCGTTCGAACGAAGTGGGCATCGAACGAGGGTTCGTTCGAACGAAAGGCATCGAACGAACTTCCCCCTCGTTAGAAGGAAAACTGTCACCTCGTTAGAAGCTCGTTTGAACGAGCTCGTTCGAACGACCTGGGCAGGTCTTCTAACGAGAGGCCAGTTTCGAGCCCAAAATTTCCCTTTTTTCGTTTTTCCAACTCTCCTCACCTCTAATCCCATATACAATTCGTCCCAACAGCATTTTGAGGTTTCTAATACATACTAAACATTCGTAGGTCAATATTAAACATTTATATAGGGCCAAATCTTTCTAAACATCATCAAATCATCAAATCCCCTCAGTTTTCCCCAAATCCCATGAACATGAACCCTAGAAAATTAAATTCATCCATAGACATAACTAAATCCATTTTTATGATATAAAAGATGTATTTTTATCTGAATAATCACTCTAACATTGTTCTACATGCAATCTCCTCATAAAATTATAAATCTCTAAATCCAATTCAATGGGTTTTTATCATTCTCCAAGAACAATACAATTTCATAAATTTCCTACGCATGGAAGAAGCATTCTTTTCAATTAACGAAATTAAACCACTTGCCTTATGTATTTCTCGGATTTTGATGTCGAATTGATGAATTGTTCTCTCTCTCTGCAGAATTTTTCTCTCTCTCTCTCTACAAGTTCCATTTCTCCAAGGTGACAATGGTGGTTAAGGTTGCCCTAGAAAGCTCTTGAAACTAATTCCAATAACCCCCGTAGCCCATTAAGTCATTAAGTGTAGTTAGTGGGTTTAGTGGGTAAAGGTTAAATCAGATATTTATTTCTAATTTTCGTGGGTTTTAATTCCCAAAATTCCAAAATTACCAAACTACCCTTTTACGTTGTTGGTATGGCCTAAAAATGCCCCGGGACCCAAACTAAACCCCCGACTAGTGTTTTCTGACTATTTCGACCCTTCCGGACGCGTTGGCGCACTCAAAACGACTATACGGTTAATAAAAAAAAATTCACTTTTTAATTAAAATAATTATAATCCTGACGCGACTGTCACATGCGTCCCAACAAAATTTCCAAATTGCCGTATTTCAATCTCACGACAAATTCCATAATTCAATATTCATATATTGCCATATATACGCATTAAAATCAAATACCAACTCACATCTCGCTAGTATTTTTATCCGGATTAATTTCCAATTAATACACATTTAATTCAATTAATCCCATAAATAAATGTCATAAAAATACGGGGTATTACATACTTCCCCCCTAATAACAGAATTTCGTCCCGAAATTCGGAACTAGAAAGTACCTGGTAAGAACAACTCTGGATAACGTTCGCGCATCTCATCCTCGCGCTCCCATGTGGACTCCTCGACGTTATGATGTTGCCACTGAACACGCACTAACGGAACTATCTTTGACCGCAGTTTCCGCTCACTTCGGTCCAAAATAGCAATCGGACCCTCCTCGTAGGAGCTATCAGGCTGGAGATCGATGTCCTCCAAAGCAATGTGAGAATGAGCCAAATCATCTCTAAGATATTTCCTTAGCGAGGAAATATGGAACACATCATGGATCCGATGCAAATGCTCTGGTAACCCAAGTCTATATGCAACCGACCCAATCCGCTCGATGATAGGGAATGGCCCCACGTATCGCGGTGCCAACTTCCCCTTCTTCCCAAATCGCATAATCCCCTTCATCGGAGATACTCTGAGTAAAACCTGGTCCCCCACTTGGAACTCCCTGAAGAACCTCTTCGCATCAGCATAGCTCTTCTGACGATCCTGAGCTATGCGAATGCGACTTCGTATCAATTCTATCCTCGCCGAAGTATCCTGAATTACTTCCGGCCCAAGTAGTTTGTTGTCCCCCACCTCCAACCAACATGCTGGGGAACGACAAGGTCTACCGTACAACGCCTCAAATGGAGCCATGCCAATGGTGAACTGGTAGGAGTTGTTGTAAGCAAACTCTACCAGTGGAAGATACTGCTCCCATCCACCCCCGAAATCAATGATGCACATGCGCAACATGTCCTCCAACATCTGGTTTGTACGCTCGATTTTCCCATCGGCCTGCGGGTGATATGCCGTACTCAACCGCAATTCCGTGCCCATGGCCTCCTGAAAACTCTTCCAAAACCGTGAAATAAATATCTTGTCTCGGTTAGACACGATATTTAGGGGCACACCGTGAAGTCTCACTATCTCTGCAATAAAGAGCTGGGCATACTGTCCAGTAGTGTAGTCTGTCCTTACGGGTAGAAAATGAGCGACTTTGGTCAACCTGTCCACAATTACCCAAATGGAGTCGTGACCCCTCTGTGACGTAGGTAACCCCGTGATAAAGTCCATGGATATGCTTTCCCACATACATATTGGGACCTCCAATGGCTGTAGAAGTCCTGCCGGTCTCTGATGATCCACTTTTACTAGCTGACAAGTGGCACATTTTGAAAGAAATACGACAATGTCTCTCTTCATCCCGCTCCACCAATACTGTCGTCTCATGTCTTGGTACATTTTGTCCCCACCGGGATGTACCGCGAACCGTGAGCCGTGCGACTCTGCCATCACCTCGTGCCGCAATTCCTCCCCTTCCGGAACTACCAATCTCCCATTGAAGCGTAATCCTCCGTCTGAGCTAACGGTATAGGATTCGGCTCCCTCTGCTAGTAATCGAACTATCTGCTCCTGACAGAACGAGTCATTTTCCTGTGCCCTTACCACCTTCATGACAATCTGCGGTGTAACCGTTATCACAGACATGAACGATCGGGTCACTGCATCTTGGTGTCTCAACTCCTTCCACATCCCTGCCACCTCATCTACTGGCCTACGGCTCAACGCGTCTGCTACCACGTTAGCCTTCCCCGGGTGATATTGGATATCAAACTGATAATCCTTCACAAACTCAAGCCACCTTCGCTGTCGCATATTCAACTCCTTTTGCGTGAATAGGTACTGTAGGGACTTGTGGTACGTGAACAATCGAAACTTCTCCCCCAAAAGGTAATGTCTCCATATCCGAAGGGCAAATACAACTGCCGCCAACTCCAAGTCATGGGTGGGGTAATTCTTCTCGTGAGGATTAAGCTTACGGGAAGCATAAGCTATGGGCTGACTCTCCTGCTGTAATACACCTCCAAGTCCTTGCAAGGACGCATCGGTGTAAACTACATACTCAACTCCCGGTCTCGGCAATGCTAACACAGGTGCTGAGGTCAACTTGTCCTTCAACTCCTCGAATGCCAACTGACAGGCA
Organism: Sambucus nigra; assembly: GCA_949130495.1. Lineage (NCBI taxonomy): Eukaryota > Viridiplantae > Streptophyta > Magnoliopsida > Dipsacales > Adoxaceae > Sambucus > Sambucus nigra. The sequence goes on along the minus strand of OX422213.1, from coordinate 210,617,395 downwards.
TCACTCCAGATGAACGGCACACCTTTACGAGTCAGATGTGTCAAAGGACCTGCTATCTTCAAAAATCCCCGAATGAACCTCCTGCAGTATCCTGCTAGTCCCAAGAAACTACGGATCTCAGTTGGTGTCGTGGGCTGTCCCCACTCCCTCACCGCGGATACCTTCCCCGGGTCAACAGATATCCCCCGGTCGGAAATAATGTGCCCCAAAAACTGAACCTCCTTCAGCCAAAACCCGCACTTCTCATACTTTGCATACAGCTCGTTCTGACGTAGCGTCTGCAAAACCTGCCTCAAGTGCTCGGCGTGCTCCTCCTCTGTCTGGGAGTAAACCAGAATATCATCAATGAAGACAATGACAAACTGATCTAGGAACTCTCTGAACACCCTATTCATCAAGTCCATAAACACGGCTGGAGCATTGGTCAAGCCAAAAGGCATAACCCGAAACTCGTAGGAACCATATCTCATTAAGAACGCAGTCTTCGAGACGTCCTCTTCCCTGATACGCAACTGATGGTATCCTGATCGCAAATCAATCTCGGAGAAGAAAGAAACTCCTCTCAGCTGGTCGAATAAGTCATCAATTCGGGGCAACGGATATTTATTTCGTATCGTGACCTTATTCAACTCTCGATAATCCACACACAACCTCAAAGATCCATCCCTCTTCTTTAAGAACAATACAGGGGCACCCCACGGTGAAGTACTCCACCGTATAAACCCCTGACCCAACAACTGCTCAATCTGATCCCGTAACTCTCTCATCTCAGCTGGAGCCATACGATAAGGTGCGCGGGCAATAGGCCGAGTGCCCGGCGTCAAATCGATCACAAAATCTATCTCCCTACTCGGAGGTAATCCAGGTATATCCTGAAATACGTCGTCAAACTCTCGAACAACCGGAATCGAATCAAGTGGTATCACCACTTCCTTAGAGGTCTCCTCCTCTATATAGTACAAATGAGTGGACGATCCTCCCTCAGGACGAGGCATCGCCACTAAAAACATCTCCTGCCTGGGAATGGCAAAGATAATACATCTACTAAAACAATCAATCATGGCTCTGTACGCAACAAGCCAATCCATACCAATAATGGCATCATACTCGGTCATCTCTAATACTAACATATTCGCGGGTAAAGTAAACTTCCCGATCTCTATACCCACGCCTCTACATACACGTGAAATCACGGAACCCCTACTCAACGGCGAATCTACACAAGTAACCGTACTCTCGGCGGTGTCTAATAACCCAATGGTGCGTGCAAATCTCATAGAAATAAAACAGTGTGTAGCCCCCGTGTCAAACAAAATACGCCCCATAGTCCCCTGAATAGAGAACATACCCTCAATGGCTGGTGGATCCTATGGGGCTGCGGCCTGCTGAAGCTGATATACTCTCCCATACTGCAGCTGCCCCTGCTGAACGGGGACCGCTGGAATGGGTGGTAATGCTGCCATCTGTGGTGGCGCCGGGAGGGCGACGGGAAACATGGGCCTCTGCGGCTCCTGTCGAGCACCCTGCTGCTGCTGCGGGGCCCTGCCCCTATCAGGACAGTCCTAGAATTTATGGTCAGTCTTGCCACAAACATAACACTTCCCCGGGAAGTTCCCCCCTCTCTGTCCCTGCTGCCCCCGGCCCTGGTGGCCGTTATCGTTCCTCCCCTGGCCCTGCTGGCCCTGCTGAAACTGTTGTTGGCCATTCTGACCCTGCTGGCCCTGATGGCCGTTCGGACCCTGATGGCCCTGCCAGAAACCTCCCTGTCCGTTCCTGAAATTTCCCGATCTGAACCTCTTGTGATCCCCCTGCTGGGAACCCTGGTCACCCTGTCTCTGCCCCTGAACAGATTGTGCCCCACTGGCATCATATCCTCTAGTCCTGCCCTGATGGCTGGACTCTCCCGATCTCTTGCCCTCAGCCATGTGAAAACTATGATCCTGGCAGTGTAACAGTGCAGCGTTAACCACATCAGAGTAAGTGGCCAACGATAGGTTCCCCAATAAATGCTGACGGATCCTCCAAGTTAACCCGTCTGTAAACTTCTGGATCTTCTTCTCCTCTGTTGGTATCTCATCCGGAACAATATTCAACAGATTTGTAAATTCGGCCTCATACTCGGCCACAGTCTTACCCTCCTGTCTGAGATTCATCAACTTCCTCCTCATTTCCATGTGAACAGCAGGCGGAAAGTACTTGCGGTCGAACCGCTCCCAAAACTCCTGTATCGTGAGAGTATCTCTCTCTTCCACGGTGGTAATAGACTCCCACCACTGCAGTGCAGACCCCACTAGCTTAAAGGTAGCTAGTATCTGCTTCTGGACATCGGTGCACTCATACATCCTCAAGTGCCGCTGAATGTCTTTCCTCCACTGACTCGAAACCACAACATCGGAGCTACCTACGAACTCCGGTGGGTGTGCTTTCTGAAAAGCATCACGTACACGTTCCCAAGCAGACGGGAATGCATGTGCCTATACTGGCGCGGCTACTGGCGCCTGAGGTGGTGCCTGCTGAACCACGGCTAGTGCGGCATTTATCGCCTGGGCCATAATGGCTGCAACCTCGGCGGCATTCATCGTGCCCTGAACTGGTGCGGGTTGTGGTTCTGGCGTTGCATCCCTGGGAACCCGTTGTGCACGTCGTGGAGGCATCTGAAACAAGAATAAAGTCTATAAGTTCGCAGTTATAAACTCAAAATAGCTGAAGAACGTAGCATATACAAAAGAATACAACAGTCCTAAAATATAGGGCTCTACATCAAAGAAAGCTCAGCGGAAACATAATAAGCCGTACAGATCCTAAAGGACACTAGAACCTGATGCTCTGATACCACCTGTGACACCCTGACTAATTAAATACCGGGTAGCTACTCCTTTATTAAATCAATACAAAATTCCAAGTTGGTTCAGATAATAGCATCACTGTCAAAAACATTTTAATGATTACTAACCACCTAGTATTTAAAAAGTAAGTTGCCAAATTTAAAATAAAGTCTGGTTAATATGCAGTAAAAGAATAATGAAAGAATAACAACCATTCACCATAACAAAGCAATAGAATAACCAACAAAAGAATAATAAGTCCGGAGGAAATCTCCTCACAGCAATCCCACAACTGAAATAAGGAAAACAATGTAACCTGAATTAATTACATGCCAAAAGTCTGAAAATCTGAAATAGGAAAATGTTTCCAATAGAAATGGGCGACATGCCCTACAACTGATGAAAGCTGAATATAGAGTCAAGATAGATGAAGCGTCTACTAGCAAATTCGTTTAACTTCCACAAACAGCTACAGCTCGTCACCTGAATGAGGATCCTAAGCATGGTGTCCTTGTGGCTGGGCACCTAAAATGGTTTTTACAAAAATAGATTTGAAAGCAAACGGGTCAGAGCCCGAAAGTGGAGATTATTTTAAAAACAGCAAGTGTTTTAATAACATTAAAACAGTGAATGCAAAATACATGTTAGGACGTGCACTCACATGAAATTCTCACCTCCCGACTAATTGTGCACTCCTAACGTACCGTACCCATCTAAGTGACATACATATCTAACCAAACCGTAATAAGTTCTACCCCTTACTACTCAATTCCCATTATAAATTCTAGCGTTATCGATTTAATAGAGGGCTTTACTTAAACTCATATTCTCAATTAGTAGCAATACAATTTACTACCGGTTATCCCGTTATATCTTCTCAAAACATTACCACAATTATACTCATAATACTAACATGAAAGTTGTCATTATTTAAGTGTATATTATTCATGTCATAAATATACAATACAAGCACCTCGAGGCTAGCTGCGGTGCACGCATACTCTGCTATCCATCCCGGTACATCACGTACATAAGGATCACGCATTCCGAATCTCTCAGGAATCGTACTCAAATAATAACAAATCACAAAACAATGGAGGCGAACACAGTCACATCACATGGGTCACGCACATACCTACGCTCCCACGATCAACAGACTTATTAACTTCCCAATAAGTCCTTCTCTGACCTATGTTCTCGAGGTACCAATCTATATCCCCCCGTAGGCACACAAAGATTAGATGGCCCTAAACGAACGCAAACCTCCCGTGATAGCAAGTATGGTAGGTATGTCATACACATGAAATCATATATACTAAGCATGCACACATCTTAGCTATTACCATATTTATTTTAGTGGTATACTTCTCTTTCTTATACCCACACGCTTGTCCCCGGTTTATACGTCACCCATTATCCTCACGTCGTAATTGGTACTCATGTTCTAACCCATAAATATCATTTGGTTCAAACCGCACTTCTATATGTTACTCCCCAATATATCCCAAATGTCCAAACTATGTCAATTAGTCATCAAGGAAATGTCAACTCTGCAATTTAATAAGGTTACGGAACACTCAAAATCAAATCAGGCCAAAAAGGCCAAACTGTCAGCTCGTTAGAAGTCTCGTTCGAACGAGGCTGGTTCGAACGAGAGTTCGTTCGAACGAGGGTTCGTTCGAACGAAAGGCATCGAACGAACTTCCCCCTCGTTAGAAGGAAAACTGTCACCTCGTTAGAAGCTCGTTCGAACGAGCTCATTCGAACGACCTAGGCATGTCTTCTAACGAGAGGCCAGTTTCGAGCCCAGAATTTCCCTTTTTTCGTTTTTCCAACTCTACTGACCTCTAATCCCATATACAATTCGTCCCAACAGCATTTTGAGGTTTCTAATACATACTAAACATTCATAGGTCAATATTAAACATTTATATAGGGCCAAATCTTCCTAAACATCATCAAATCATCAAATCCCCTCAGTTTTCCCCAAATCCCATGAACATGAACCCTAGAAAATTAAATTCATCCATAGACATAACTAAATCCGTTTTTATGATATAAAAGATGTATTTTTATCTGAATAATCACTCTAACATTGTTCTACATGCAATCTCCTCATAAAATTATAAATCTCTAAATCCAATTCAATAGGTTTTTATCATTCTCCAAGAACAATACAATTTCATAAATTTCCTACGCATGGAAGAAGCATTCTTTGCAATTAACGAAATTAAACCACTTGCCTTATGTCTTTCTCTGATTTTGATGTCGAATTGATGAATTGTTCTCTCTCTCTGCAGAATTCTCCTCTCTATCTCTCTCTACAAGTTCTTTTTCTCCAAGGTGACAATAGTGGTTAAGGTTGCCCAAGAAAGCTCTTGAAACTAATTCCAATAACCCCCGTAGCCCATTAAGTCATTAAGTGTAGTTAGTGGGTTTAGTGGGTAAAGGTTAAATCAGATATTTATTTCTAATTTTCGTGGGTTTTAATTCCCAAAATTCCAAAATTACCAAACTACCCTTTTACGTTGTTGGTATGACCTAAAAATGCCCCGGGACCCAAACTAAACCCTTGGCTAGTGTTTCTGACTATTTCGACCCTTCCGGATGCGTTGGCGCACTCAAAACGACCATACGGTTAATAAAAATAAAATTCACTTTTTAATTAAAATAATTATAATCCTAACGCGACTGTCACACGCGTCCCAACAAAATTTCCAAATTGCCGTATTTCAATCTCACGACAAATTCCATAATTCAATATTCATATATTGCCATATATACGCATTAAAATCAAATACCAACTCACATCTCGCTAGTATTTTTATCCGGATTAATTTCCAATTAATACACATTTAATTCAATTAATCCCATAAATAAATGTCATAAAAATACGGGGTATTATAGAAATGATTAAATTGCCCTTGAAGTTGAGTCAGACGATGGAACTTCATCGAAAAGCAATTAATCCACACATTAAACATTCCAATACCTACAGAAGATCAATTATACCTCGCAAGGCATATAAACATACAAAATAGAGGTTGCCTGGTTAAAGAGCATAAATATAGGCATACGAAACGCAAAAGTGCTAGAATGCGTAAAGATAACGGGCACAAATACGCAATATTCGTGACAGATGAAAAATAAGGTTAGATATGTGGCCTGAAGTGGAATAAATCGAAGTTTACACAGTAATATATTCTTAAAGATGTACTTTAAGGGTGATAAGGTTAAGAAGTATGAATAATTATCCTAGAACACATGTTGTGTTAGTTGAAATGATAATTAGATAATTTGGTAATTTTTTTATGGAATAAAAATCATTTTCTATCTATAAAGAAAGTATTTTTGTTAAGTTAATCAAGTTGGTTTAATGGAAATAAACACGCCGTGAAAATGTATATGGAACGGGTATAAAAAGGGGTTAATGTAATTTAATCGAATTGAGTAATCTTTTTATATAAAATAAAGTTTTTGCATATATAATTATATATATTAGGTCTACATTCCAGTTATCGCTATTTATAGTATCCGTTCTTTCTGTCATTCATTTTTATATTGCATTTTGTTAAGAACCCACTGGGCATTAGCTAAAACACTTCATTTGTTATGGTAGGATAAACGCGGTTCCATATTTGAGAGAGTTTTATAGGTAAGTGTTCCTTACCCACGTATGTTAGATATTGGAACTCTAATTAAATATATTTGATTACATGGACCCTAAAAGCACTCTAATGTGTCCTACACTTGTTATATTATGATATGTTGCTAGTTTGCATGATAAATAGTAGAACTCTAATTAAATAAAAAGGACTAGAAACATTATTTAGGATGGTTTCACATCACTTCACACTAACACAGTCGGACCAGTATGGGTTGACCCATGGGTGGCCCATTAATCTGGGCCAGGGGATTACAGGGGTCCACTCAAAGGACTTATTTATAATTTTAAAGAAGGGAAGACACTTGTCCGTGGACTTTGAGACAAACTGGTTGAGATCCATAACTTTTTCGTATAAGCTTTGAACCTCCTTGACCATTCTTGGAGAATTCATATTCAACAGAGCTTAAATCTTAACTGGGTTGTCTTCTATGCCTCTCCTCGTGACCATAAAGTCGAGAAACTTTCCCCTAGCAATACCAAAGACACATTTCTTTGGGCTAAATATCACTTGGTTCCTACTTAGGATGACAAAGGCTTCTTTGAGGTTCTACATATGGTTATTGGCCTCCAAGATTTTACCAACATGTTGTCAAGATAGACTTCCATGGATTTACCAATGAGATCTTTAAAAATAGAGTTCTCCACCCTCGGGTAGGTAGACCCAGCATTTTTAGTCCTAAGGGCATAACTTTATAATCGTGAGTACATTTGTTCATAATAAATAAGCTCGTTTCCTCATCACTAAGGGCCATCCTGATCTAGGTGTACCCCAAATTTGCAAGCATGAAGGAGGGGAGCTCATGGGTAGATGTAGAGTCTACCAATGTGTCAATACCAAGTTGGGGATAATAATCCTTAGGGCATGCCTTATAAAGGTCAGTAAAATAAATGCACATTCTCTATTTTTTTGGCTTTGGGTACAAGTACTGTATTACAGAGCTACTTTGGTTACTTGACCTCTGTAATGAAGTTGGATGCCAAGACGTTATCAACTTTATCTATTTCAGCATTGTTTCTTTTTGAGCTAAAAAATCTCTTCTTTTGTCGGCCTGGCCTGTGATTTGGGTCCATGCTGAGGTGATGGGACATGACTTTAGGATCTTCCCCAAATGGTTGAGTGGATCTAGGCAAAGGCGTATTTATTCTTCCTTTGGAACTGGATGAGTTCTTCCTTATGGGAGGGGTTTAGGTCGACCCCAATCTAGATTTCTTTAGTTGGATCCTCCATACCAATACTTATGGTGATCAGAGTTTCTACTGGCTCATCCCCTTGCTCTTTCTTTTCATCACATGGATATAAAGTATCCATGTTTATCAACTCCATAGCTAAGTCTCCTTCCTATTTAGAAGAGTGTGCCAAAATGGAATTAGTTAACATTTTAGAGAGTATTTAAAAAAACTAGAAATGTCGTTCCCGTAGACGATGCTAAACTGATGAGTGCTAAAATTGTAAGTGACTTTAAACTTATAGGTTCTCCCCTCTGGACCTCAGGTGGGTAAGAGAAGAGGAGCATTAAAGTGCGATACAATGATATAAAGTAGTTCGGACCTCATATGAGGTTGCTACGTCCACTATTAAAGGTGTTGTACTGGTTTTTTTAGATTGAAAAGTGTTATTATAGTCTATGAGACCTCTTGACCTTTGGTCAATAGAGTCTGAGGTCTTATGGCCATTATCAATAATCCAAAGGACATTAGGAAGTAAGTAATTGACTACTCTAAGTGTGCCTAAGTATTTATTTTGAGATCGATAAGATATACAAGTTACGTAAAGAATATAAATTATTCAAGTTACAAATATAAACTCACAACAGTGGCACTACACCAAATCTGTTGAATTGTCACGGTCATTGACCTTGACAACTTCATCTTGTTAAGGTCAATGACCGTGACAATTCTGGGCGGGATAACTTTTTTTGTCACGATCATTGATCGTGACAACTTCATTAGAATTGTCATGGTCGTGTCACGGTCCTTGACCGCGACAAGATTTGTCACGGTCAAGGACTGTGAGAATCCATTGACATTCTTTAAAAAATTATCACGGTCATTGACCGTGACAAGTTTCTTTGTCAAGGAATTGGAAAAAATTTTGCTGGGCAGTATGGCCACTGCCACTGCCCAGCAATATATTTGTACCTGTTATAGCAGCATTGTAACTGTTCAAACATCATATATCCAAATAAAATAGAGATAACAAAAATATAAATTCAAAATAGAGAGAATATGAATCACCATATAATCCAAATATAATTCAAATGTAATAATTTAAAACAATTAAATTCAAACTTAAATCAATGTCACTAAATGTCTGGGGTATGGTTAACGCTGAGGAGGTGAGTAGGCCACACGATATACGAATTAACACATCCACTAATATACGTCGTGCCGCATTGTTCGTGCAACCACAATTGGGAGTTCTCCTTCCCGGGCATCACATGCGTGATGAGCACCCTGGACTCGATGTCTTGAAGCTCACGTCCATGAACTAGTGCACCCTGGACGATATTCGAGTCCCTCAACACCCACCCTATCCGCTGGCTATCGCATATGTCCATTATAAACACGCTTGGCCAACCAAGTGTCGACATCGGTCTGTTGAAGGGAGCCAAAGAGGGAAGTGGATCATCAAAGTCCGAACGTGTCAGCGATGAAGCAATGAGGTCCACATCCTCGTCCTCATCCTCCCACACCTCCTCCTGCACCGCCTTATCCTTCCCTTTAACCTTACGGTTTCTGCCCAACGAACGCTTCATGAATGAGTACATATCCTGGACCGTCGCCTCCAAATGAAACAGCTTCGCGTCATGTGAATCCACCGTTCGAGCTAACCCGGTGTCGCTCGTCTCCAATCTGATGATCCTAAATTTGGCCACCCGCGAGCTCACACCCCTTGTCCTCCCCTTGCGATCAGAGCCAAGCACTTGGCTGAGTGCATTTGTGGATAAAGATGCCTTGCCGGCATCAGACTGCTACTCGTGCACTTCCTTAAGCTTTGCCTGAAATGACAAAAAGCACATGATTAGTAAAATAAGTAAATTAAACAATTATAACGTAATTAACAAAAAGTAAACTGTCGGATTACTTACAATCGTGGCCACGACGCTTGGGGATACCTCCTTGTCCTTCCCATTCTTCGTCCTAAGAGACACATAAGTATCGAGACTATGTGGCCTACCCCCAGGGCCACTTCTTGTCCCATGAAATAAAATAAAGTAAAATTAGTATCGGCCCCGCAAAGTAAAATAATGCAGAATAATATATTTTATGTAGTTATAGAAAGATTAAATCTTACCATCATCATATGCTCCACCTCGGAGTAAGACGTCCGACCGGAGTAGTGCATATCTGTCTTTTTTGCCCGGTTTTCCTTTCTCGAATGGCGAGATGCCAATTGTCGCTCCCCGATCTCATTGTGAATGAACATTTTCCATTGTGCCAATGAGATCGGCTCCTTCGGTGGGAAGGATTCACGCCTTTGGATAATGGACTCTCGTGTCTTCCCAAAGTACCGGGTCCGTATATTTTTCTTCCACGTCTTGTGTTGCTCCCTCAACTGCTCCAAGACGGAATCGCGTAGCTTTGCATCCAGGTTGAATTGTTCCTGTCCAACAAATACAATGTTAGTTGCAAATAAATATAAATATAAAATGAAATTGAAATCGAAATTGAAATTGAAATTGAAATTGAAATTGAAATTGAAATATTCATATAAATATAAATATATTACCTGCAATGCCACCCAAACAGCTAACTTGAGCTCATATGGCACCTCCTTCCATCTAATGTACCCCGGGCCGATAATCATCTTTACCAGCTCGAGGGATCTTGCTAATAGACCCGACTTGTTCTCGATGGGCATCCCCAATTTTCCATATTTGGGGAGACTAGGGGCCGAGGAGCCCTCGTCGCCTCCGCTACCACTGAGCCCAAACGAAATCATCATAACCAGCATCATCTTCCTCGCCTTAATACCTGAAGGAGACATTTGCTATAAAAAATGTTATTAGTACATATCAAAATGAATTAAAAGAAGACATGCAAATATGTACAATTACTACAAATAAAAATGAATTGTTACTGTTAAACACCTCAATTCTGAATTCCAAAATAATAGCATTTAGCTCATAATATGTACAAGAGTGAAACATCCCCACCCCCACCCTACTGACACACACACATACACTACACACGAGTGAAAATGATAAAGTGCAAATCAATTAAAAGCATTAAAAATGAATGTTTCGGTACAAATTGGAATATTTATTACAAATTGAAAAATTGTTTGAAATTAGGGTTATCATAAAAAATGGATTGATATTCGGTAGGAGCAGCCAAGTCATCCACACTTCTATTTAGACGCTTTGGCGCGTGTTGGAAAATTGACCACGGCTCGTTGTTGATATACTCCGATTAAAACACTTGGTTAACTTTTTGAAATGCACAAACAAACGGCTCATCACTCACGTGGTCGTTTCTTTTCAACTTGGACAAGTCAACAATGATCAAGTTGGTGACAGAATCAACTTTACAAGCATTTTTATCCTCAACTCTTACCTAGTCACAGTAAAATATAACCTCTTTGAAGCTTATATAACGGTTGGCTCGAACAGTGGATTCACATGACGTTATATAACGGTCATTTTCATTATAATTAGTGGTAAAGTTTGACTGTAATGTAACGTTATATAACGATCATTTTCATTATAATTACCTCTTGTGTCAACAACAACCTAAATTCGCTGTCTGATTGTACCATTATTTTTCGTCTTTTATTGTTCTCACAGGCTTCATATTTTCTTCATATTACAAAATTAATCATGTATTAAATAATCTAAAATAATATTAAACATTATAATAATCGAAACTTACTTTTTCCATTCTTCGACATCTTCATGTGTGTCAAATAGATAACGAGCTACTAGTTCATGTTGCAAACTCATTAATTTCACTCATTTTCCCATCACATGACCACCATCATCGACGAACTCATCAGTGTCATCAATGCTAGTCGAGTCAAGCATATATTCCCGAGTATATATTGATGACTCCACGGTGATGTATTACTCTGCAATTGATCCTGCAATGTATCGCGTATTCTTGACGTAATCTTTAAAAACTTTCATCAATCTTTCAAACGGATACATCCATCGATATCTAACTGGACCACAAAGAAGCGTCTTGTCGCATAAGTGTACCAATAAATGAACACTTATGTTAAAGAATGCAGGGGGAAAGTACTTCTCCAATACATAAATCGCTTCGGTCACCGCCAATTTTGCGGCCACAATGTGTTCTCGATTGACTACCTTCTCACACAAGAGTGAGAAGGTAATACTAATTTGCATAATAGCCCTCCGCAAGTCCTTGTGCTTGGAGAAACAGTGCTTAAACAATAGAGGAACCAATTGCATGATCACATGCCAATCGTGGGACTTACACTTATGTAAATCATGAGTAACATAATTCACAATCCTTTGCAAGTTGGATGAAAAAGTTGATGGGCCCTTCAAATTACATATTGTGTCTAAAAGCACATTCCTTTCCCCACTCGTCAAAGTAAACGCACCAGGGGGAATTATTGTCCTTCCCCTACTATCTTCTTTCAACCATAGTTGTGGCTTAAGTTTCAACGATTTAAGGTCTTTTCGTGGATTTTCTCCATCCTTCGAATGACTCCCCCCAAGGAAAGTTCCCACAATATGTTCAGCGAAGTTCTTCTCTGCATGCATCACATCCAATACATGGCGCACCGGGTTATTCTTTCAATAAGATAAGTCAAATAAAATTGGCCTCCTAGACCATGCCTTTCTTGTCTCAGTTTCATTCCTAATTGGGGTCTTCTTATGCTTGACGTTCTTAAATTTGGGATTCTTACCTGGCATATTAGGGCCACATTCAGAAGATTTACTTTCAATTTTTGAACCCGAAAGTTATCTCGGCGATAGCCTATGTTCAACCTCGCCCAATAAAAAATTAGAACCTTTCTCAGATCTGAAACTATGACCCGGGGGTAAAAACCTCCTGTGGCAATGGTATACATTTTTTTAGCTAAAGGATAGACGAAGATATTCAGTCTCCTCTCCACAAATAGGACACCCCAAATAACCATGTACAACACAATCGGATAATGTCCCATAAGCTGGAACATCATGAATTGCCCATATCAACGTAGCTTTCAGCGTAAACTCTTCTTTTCTAAAAGAGTCAAATGATTGCACACCCTCTTCCCACAACTCATTTAATTCTTTTACCAAAAGAGCTAGGTAGACGTCGATGTCATCACTTGGTGGTGCCTTTAGCCCAGGTATCAACAAAGCCATCATAAAAAATTCAGGTCCCATACACTGTGAAGGAGGGAGGTTGAGTGGGGCTAGGATAACTAGCCATACACTCTGATTAGTGCTTAGATTTCCAAATGGATTGAAACCTACCCTCCAGACTGGTGCTTAGATTTCCAAATGGATTGAAACCTACCCTCCAAATGGATTTTCAAATGGATTGGTGCTTAGATTTCCAAATGGAGTATTCAATACAAGTGGGGATGGGTAGCAGTCGTAGGTAAAAATGTGTTGTGCTTTTCACCTACCCTCCAGACTGGTTGCAAGAGCCTTTTCGGAGGTCTAGGTGGTTTAGAATGATCGTGGAGTTTCCCTAAGTTGATACTAAGGTGCTACGTACTGATTCACCTTTGGGTTGAGGTTTTGGGCAACTTCAGGGGATCATTTCTCTTTAGTCTGAGGTCTGTTTTACGTGTCAGACTTGGCAAAACCCTAGTACTACGAATCCTAAGCTTGGTTGAAGAGACATGTTGGAATGATTAAACGTTCTAGGAGGTAGGAAGGATGACCAAGGTCTGCTATAGTGTTGTGGCTTACCTTTAAAAGCAACAAAGGTATTCAAAACCAAGTATTTGTTTTGTTTAGGGTCTGAGGTCAACTGTGGAACCTCTTTCCTTGATTGAAAGTGGTTGAAGGGTTTAAGAGCCTTTTAAAGGCCAAGGGTTTAACTATTTATCATCACACGACTTCACATAAAATAGAAACCAAACATCCCAAATGGTCATGAAACAGGGATGGCGACGTGTTGACTTTGGGGTTGGTATCTCAAAACCTGAATGATGTAAATGGAACCCTATCCACTTATTAAAATTATGTAGTTGTGTTAAACTTACCTTTTAAAATATTTTAATTATTCAAATGTTCATGAACATAATTACAAACTTATATGATTATTGATGGACTAATATAACTTAAAATATACTTATTTAAATGTATATCTTATAAAATGTATATTTATTGAAAATATATGGAGCCTACTTGGCTAGCTGGGCAGGACATGTGGCATATATTATTTAGAATATCCATGGTCTAAGTCATTCAAGTCAAGGCATGACCACCTACATTAGGAATCTTTTTATTTAATTAGATAAATGAAAATTGAGATATCAGGCAATTGATTCCTTTTCTAGCTCAACTGTATTTAAGATGCTCATCCTAAAAAGAAGTCGACTACATATAAACACAATATCTTTAATGTTGTATATAGATAGTGATTGTATTAAAATCAATTAAAACCTTAAAATTGACTTTGCTAAAATCGGTTAAGACCTCAACCCCATCAAATATTCTTCCTTAGAGTAGGATAAAGTGTTTTTTTGAGTAAAATTTAAGTTTAAGAAAGTATGTAAAATGGCTCATTACATATATTGGGGGACCTACATCTACTTTGATGGTGTTGAAATTGATTTTGACCTCAGCCTCACCAAATGTACCCCTTAAAGCATGAGTAGGTATTATAAGTTAGATATAAGGATAACATAAGAAGGTATACTGGTTTATTTTCTTAGTTAAGGTACCTACATCAAGTCTTAAGATGTTTATCTCTTGTATATTCAATATAAATTCATATTTTTAGTAGTATAAAAGTGGGAAGACAACATATAAGGGGACTAACGCTACTCTATAGAAAAATGGTGGGGCAGAAGGGGAAATAACTCTCATTGTAAGGAGTATAAACATCCACAATTTCAGGGTTAACAGATGGACTATCAGCTATGGAGGAAACATAAGGGAGAAATAATGGACCATATTCAAGGAGCTCATAATGGAGTCTTTTAGGAACATTTTTGTAGATGTGAAGATGAGGGTTATTCATCCATGAGGTGTTCGAAGGACAAAAAATAGGGTAGTTCGATCAATGGGGTAACACAATACAACAATCTTAAGTAATTCCACCAGCATTACAGTTGCCAACAACGATTCATGTTCCGCTAGATTTATTGGCACCATCGGAGCTAGGGAGACAACAACTGCCATGCTAAGAGGACGATTAACTTGGTAACTCATGTAATAAGTACCATATCGAATGGAATAAGCTATGTCCTTATTACTTTATTTATGTATTTTTTATTCTCATATATATGAATGTGTAAGGGAATGGTAGGTAGGATATATAGATACACTAAATAAATTATGTGTAATAACTAGGATTGTCATGGTTAATTTTTCAAGGATAGGATATGAAGGATGGCATGGTTTATTTACCACATTATGGGTGATTTGCTTAATATAATGGCATGGTTGATTTGTCATAGCATGAATGATTTGCTAAATAGGATGACACATGTGATTTGTCACAGCTTGAGTGATTTGTTGAATAGAATGCCATGGTTCATTTGTCGTAGCATGGGTGATTTACTGAATAGGGTGACATGGGTGACTTGTCATAGCATATCTGATTCACTTAATAGTAAGGCATGGTTGATTTTTCGCAGCATGGGTGATTTGATGAATATGATGGCATGCTTGGTTTTCTATAGCATGGGTGATTTTCTTACTAGGTGGACACGCTTGACTTTACACAACATGATAAAATTGTTGAGGATAGGATAACCTCAATCATAGTGTGTTGGGTGGATATTCCGTAAGCCATTGGACCCAACAATCAAATTGTAGTCTAAGATTACATATGAGGGTTTCTTTGTTTGGGTTATTCTTCCCATATACTAGTTTCTATTGGGTGTTGAACTCGGAATCCAATAGTCAACTGTTTCTCTATCTTGATTTTCGGTAGGATAACTATTTGGGCGAAATTTTGGGGACAATTCCATTAATAAAGGGAAGAATATAATACATCATATTTTTATGAATTAAATAAACGACCATTTATTTATTAATTTATATTTATTCTGGTGATTTGATTATAAATTTATTGAAACTATTTGGTTTGAACAATTATTCCGGAATAAAAAATAATTTAAATAATATGTGAACAAATCGTTAATTTAGTAATATGGTGATGAATACATTGTACATTATGGGATGTTATGGTTGGACCGGGATTTAGGCGAATGCAGATGTCCAGAATGGTATTTTTAATGTGTCGAAATGGGCCCTAGGGGTAGGTATTCGTTTAGGACAAGATTTACGAACATCTAGGTTGTGTTTTTAACTTATTTGAGGGTGCAAAAGTGGGCCCATGGGGGACCAGTGGGATTAAGATTATAAAAAGATAGTTAAAACTCATTAAGCATCATAATACACCATAAGTCATAACCTAGAACCAAGGGATAACATTGGGAGAGGTGATCAATCAAGAGGGTTCATTTTGCATTCATTCTTCCCTAAGTCAAGAAATATTATTTTGCTTATCATATTACTTGTAACTTATTTATGATTTCCATTACTAAATATGACTTAATTATTGGGAACATGCTTTAAAAGTTAAATATGATTAATGACTTATAAATATGATTAGTTTACATGCCTGATGATAGATATGATTTGATTAGATTAGATTAATAAACTCATGTTCATATTGATCACCATGTTTAATTTAGAACCATATGTCTTATATTGTTAAAAGGCCATGATTAATATGTTTTGAATTATTAGTTGTTGTATATCTGATTCATTTTATAATTATAATTTTTGGTTAATGCATAATCACATATTTAATGGATAATATTATTAATAAATAAAGGTAATCCATGTTTAAAGGTGGATCAAATGAATAAAATATTAGTTTAAAGTTTCAGCCCCTTAATAATGGAATTAAACTTAGATAATATACCTTAAAAGGTTGGATTTTGATTGATAAGTTATTAGATATCGCAAGAGGGTATTGTAGAAGTGTTGGGTGCTTTAGAGTGGTCTTTATTGTCAAACTAGGGCTCCAGAATTCATAACTTAGGGTTGGTTGAATAAGGAGCATCAAAACTATGTCTTTTTGGGACCACTCAGGATGGGGTCATGGTTGCGTCATTTTAGGCCGCATTTGTGGGTTTGGAGGACACAATTGAGGAATTTTATTCTGAGCTCGTGAGGTGGTTAATTAGGCCATGAGTTGGGGTCTAGGTTGGGTTAGTTTTGTGGGCTAGTTGTGAATTTTAATAAAGGTTTTTAAGGATGGACATTGAATCTAATTAGAGGGGTTTTGGTACATTAGAATACATATGGTCTAATTTAATTTATAAAAAGGTTATGGGTTCGGGACCTTGTTTTAAAATATGAATACGCGTGTTTCGATAGGTATGGTTGGGATGTTACACTTTAAGTGGATACACGTGTAGGTATATACGGGTTTAAAATATTATTCATGTAAATAATTAGGGAATATATATAATGATTAATAATATACATTTATCATAGTGGGTTAATCATAGTGAATAAATAATGATTAATAATATATGTTTATGGTACGTTTCTAGGAAATGGATTGGTTTGGAGTAGTAATACTCTTTGTATTGTTTATGATGGGTCCAGAGTTGGTTGTTTACTCAGCCTTAGGACGGTTAAGGTTTGTTTTATCTATGCAAATGATAAAACGACAATAGTTGGTTACGTACTCAGTTTTAGGATAGTTCAAGATGGGTTGACTGCTCTGAACGGATGTAAGAATTAAATGGTGTTGTATATTATATAGCATATAATGTATATGAGTTGGTTAATTGCTCTAAGTTAGGAGGTTCGGGTTATTAGTTTGGTACTTATAAGGTATATGAGTCAGGTTAGTTCTTTATGTTAACTGTTATGAACATGGTAAGTGGGATAATTGTATTTTCTTAGGGATTCTCATACCATTGATTATGATGAACAATCTTTCTAAATAGAAGTGTATAAGGAGGTTAATTATTTTGATTTCATTCCTGGGATGTCCCACATACGGAGTTTAGTTCTGTCAGGATTTAGGAGATATTAGGCATGAGGCTCTTAGTAAGAATCTAATGATAGATTCAGTGGAGGTTAGTATTTGTATATTACTTATGGGTACGATGTACCGGGTTATGGGATAGTAGCCTTAGTATATTAAGGTTAAAATGGATATGGATAGTTAGAATGGTTTCAGTTTAGAGGAGGGAGGGGGATGTATATTTGGTATGAGTTTCAATGGGGGCCCTATGAGCCGTAAATGGGTCTGATTTAATACCTATAAGTAATATATATTTTTATTGAAACTTTTGGCCTCCATTCCATTCCTATTTAAAAAAATTGAGGTATTCTTAGGCAAGATCAGCAGGGTTAAGAAGTCAAATTTGCATTGATTGGTTATCCAGTTCTTCATCCTTATTGTAGGATTGTTATTATTCATATGAGTTTACATTTAAGTTATTTATTATTCAGGATTTGTTTTATGGGCCAAGGTGATTACAAGGTTTTCACATTTCAGTTTGAGACTATTTAGTATTATGTAGTTTTATTGTAGTTGGGTGAATAAGTTTTAGCTCAGAGACTCTTTTATACTATTCTATCACAATTATTTATATTTTCCATTGCTATTATGTAGTGAATGGTTTTAATGTGTTGTCATTTTTATTATCGTTGGTGATACGCATGGAATAAATTGCATATCACACCTTATCTTCAGTGTGTTATCCTGATCAAATACACACACACACACACACACACACACACACACACACACACACACATGTATATGTGTGTGTGTGTGTGTGTATAGATAAAATACATTTTCATTCTCTCTTTTTGTCTAATTTATGGAAAAACCCCAAACCCAAAAATATCTTAGTCGTGACTGTTATACAAACCCCACACAATTCTATGATAAGTGTATGTCAACCAAGCCACCAAGTAAGTCCAATGACCAACACAAACAATAAAGTCAATCTGAATATGGGTCGGGTTCAAAACCATTGAATCAATACCTACAAAAATGTGAACAATAATAAAAGATCATGCAAGTATTAAAATATGAGAAGACATTCACCCTACTTAGGAATTTTCCATAAACAAATATCAATATGAATCAATGTGGGAAACAATAAGTTAAGTTTCTTTCTTCTCGTGTGAGGTTTTTATGCCTACCATGCCTATTTTGTGATTGTTTTACGTTTTGAATCTTTCACAACTAAAATTTTAAATTAAAGCATCTAAATTTTTTTCCTAACCCTGTAGTCCGATGAGGACATAGTTTTTACATGTTACATTTGTCATGTGCGAGGTGTCCATGTCTTTTTACAATCCACTTGGTTCTTATAATACGTTTTCTCCCAACTATGTTTTAAACTCAAATCTTTTAACTATTTGATAGATACTTTACCTGGGAATCGAGTGAGAATGTGGATATTTCCTATAAGTTACTTTAATTCCTTTTAAGGTTTTTGTTCCTATATTTGAGCCATTTGGAAGTTTTTCATATTTTTGACCTTTACCACACCTTCTAAATGTAAGACTTTATAAATTGTCATTAGATTCTCAACTTGGAGTCCCATGAGATTAATCAGTTCTAGTAGTTACTTTAATTAAACACAGGGTGTTTATGCCTCTTTCTCGACCATTTGGTAGTTATTTTACTTTTTATCCTAATTATAACCCAGTTCCAAACCTATAATTTGAAATGCTTTGTCAAACTACCAACCCAGTAGCCCCGTGAGGAAAATTTCAGTTCATTCAATTTTTCATGAGGCATTCATGCCTCTTTCTAAGAAATCAGGTTAATGTTTTTTGTTTTCTCCTTT
Organism: Sambucus nigra; assembly: GCA_949130495.1. Lineage (NCBI taxonomy): Eukaryota > Viridiplantae > Streptophyta > Magnoliopsida > Dipsacales > Adoxaceae > Sambucus > Sambucus nigra. The sequence continues at coordinate 210,597,924 of OX422213.1, read as the reverse complement.
AACATATCAATTTTAAAACTAAAACTTTCAAATTTACATCACATCTCCAACCCTAGAGTTCGCCTAGGATGTGAGAATTTATAATAAGATAATTTGGTTTTGTGTATTTTAATTTTTCATTGAATTCTCCTCCCGGGAGTCTTGTGAAAAGCAATCCATTCTTACAATTTACATTAGTCATGTGGGATGTGATTGTGCATATATATCATACATTTGGTTGTTATTTCATGTTTTCCCCCATTCGTAATTAAGTTTGAATCATAAGTTTTGCAGGTTTTTGTCAAATTCCAAACCTTGGCGAGCAATGAGGGCACGGTATATTACTACAAGTTACTTCGGTCCCCTGCAAGTTACTTTATGTTTTCTTCATTTTTTAACTATATTTCAAATCTAAACTTGCAACTGTTTATCACATTCAAACTGGGAATCCGATGACGACATGATAAGTTCCTATAATTAAATTTGTGTATTTATGTCTCTGATGACCATTTTGTTGTTATTATATGTCTTTAACCTTTCACACTAAATACCATAACTAAGACTTGTAAAGTTTTATCCATGTTTTATCCTAATATTCCGGTATGGATGGTTCCTATAAATTACAATTGCCACGTCAAGGTGACCATGCCTCTTTGCGGGCCTTTCGGTTGTTATTTAATATATTTTACCTTTAATAACTATTTTTCAAAGCTAAAATTTGATTTTTTTCCCCATCTCAGGAGTCCGATGAGGAAATGGTGATTCCCTATAAAGTACTTTTATTTTGTGTCAGGTGTTCATGCATAGTTTTAAGCCATTTTATTTTTATTTTGTGCTTTTCACCTTTAATACCCCACTTCCAAATCTATAATCTGTAAATTTTAATCAACCTATTAACTCAGGAGTCACGTGATACATCATTGAGTTCTTACAAGTTACTTAAATAACATGGAGGTGTTTGTGACTCTATCTCTATCATTTTTTTGTTATTTTATATTTTAGCCGTGAACGACCCAATTCCAAACCTTCAAGTTGCAAAAAAAATTCAGTAACCTGAAATGACATTGGATCGTGGTGAAATATTTACTTAAGTAACTAAAAAAGACTTGGGATTATATGTTAAGTTACCAAATGAATAACATAAGGCCACTTGGGTAAACAAACTCTTATTTATAGTACAATAGGTATTGTATAAAATCCAATTTAAGAAGGGATTAATCTTAGAGGTTGTTCAAAAATTATAGGAATAACCAGTATTTATGTATTTTTGATTCCACTATGGAGGATAAATATGTGGTTAGAAAAATTTAAGAAGGCCATGTGGATCAAGAACTTACTTATAAAATTAGGTGTGGTAACTTTAGTACAATTGACTGTTATTATATACTTTGTGATAGAAGAGAGGATGATAAATTGTGACACCCCAAGACCCATAGTATGGTAATACATAATGCACATACGTGTCACCGAATAAAAGACATAATGCATATGTTTTGATTTTGTAGTGACAAATATTACATCATACAACAAGTTATAAAACCCATTTGGAAATAGCTAACCATCTAAGAAATTTGATAGCCACGCTAGGGGAATGGAGTGGCAACATGGCTTTGAGTCTAACTGGGAGATTGTTAGTGTTTTATACAAAAACCATTCTTTGTACTGAATTCATTACTTATCTCATAAAATAAGATATTCCATATTTGATGAGAATTTATATGGACAAGGCGTGCATAACATTATTAACTCTTTGTTGAGCATGGATCTATTTTTTCCTAATAGTAAATGATATGGTTAATAGAGTTTAAGACACATATGAAGGATTAACCATTATGGTAGAATGTAGGATTTATGTTCATAATTTTATTTGGAACTTGACACGCCAATCTTAGGATTTTATCACAATCTTTAGGATTTATATCTTGATTGAGAAAAATTTTATCAATTCAACTCACTGCTCTATTATGCTTTTTGCGCATTAAATATCAAAATTTTGGGATAATTGTAGTTATACTGACTATATAAGATAAATGTCAATTCGGAGTTATTATAAGTTAGTATGATCTTAAATCCTTCATAATTACTAGACAACCGTCTTTAGTGTTAATTATATTGATTTACAAAGGATTGAGATTATTTTATAGGTCAATAAATTTAGTAAATTGAGTGAGAATTTATGAATATAAAGGAGTCCATGCTCTGGTATGGGGAATGAAGATAGCCCCTCATAGAATATTATAAGTGTCTATTATGTTGTCCCCTCTAGGTGGATATTTTATCCCACATATCAAATAAGTTATAATTACGAGAAATTCAATTCAGTCGAATGATATATGTAATCTCAACTCGGGGAGATTAATAAGTATATAATGATGTGGAGTTGGAAATAAATTTTTGAGGTGAGGTTAGTATTGTAAAAAAAATTCTTTTATGATATGATTTATAGTTCAAAAATTAGGATTTTAATTCAGGTGAAATTAAAGTTTCCTATTCCATAAGAAGCCTAATCCTTATTGACTCCTTAGAGTCTGTTCCGTAGCATATATAAAAGCCTATACAAATATCTTGTCATACACCGTTTCTAAGACTAAAATTCTCGAAATTAACTATTAAACTATGGGAGACAAAGAAGCTTTTAAGGTTTAAAACACATCATATGTTCATGATCTGTAAGATAAAGGATTACTAATTAAGTATTATGAGGTGACATTGAGTTTATGTTCTCAATGTATTGACTACAAGTGTCTTCTCTTAGTGAGGAAATATTAAACAGAAGGGATCTCCAAGTTAAACCCTAATTCAACCTTATATATTGTTATAATTGTTGGTAAAACAGTAATTCTAAATACCTTACTGTTAATGGACTTTGGTCCTCACATACATTTGTGCGACTTATGATCTAATAGGATAATCATCTTGGAACTAAAAACACTACACCAAATCTGCCTAATTGTCACGGTCATTGATCTTGACAAGTTCAACTTTTCAAGGTCAATGATCGTGACAATTCAGGGCGAGACAAATTTTTTTGTCACGGACGTGTCACGGTCAATGACCGTGACAAGTTCATTAGAATTATCACGGTCGTGTCACGGGCCATGACCGTGACATGTTTAGTCACGATTAATAATCGTGAAAAAGCCTTGACCCTTTTAAAAAAAATTATCACGGTCATTGACCGTGACAATTCTGGGCAGAATTTAAAAAAAAATCTGTTGGGCAGTATGGCCACAGCCACTGCCACTGCCCAATAGTATATTTGTACCTGTTATAGCAACATCATATATCCAAATAAACTAAAGATAATGCAAATATTTATTCAAAATAGAAACAATATACATGACGATATAATCCATAATATAATTCAAATGTACTAACTTAAAAATAATGTCACTACATGTCTGGGGTAAATGTGAGGAGGTGAGTAGGCCACACGATATACGAATTGACACACCCACTAATATACATCTTGCCGCATTGTTCACGCAACCACAATAGGGAGTTCTCCTTCCCTGGTATCACATGCGTGACGAGAACTTTGGAATCGATCTCTTGAAGCTCACGTCCATTAACTATTCCACCCTGGACGATATTCGGGTCCCTCACCCCCCGCCCTATCCGCTGGCCATCAAATACGTATAATATGAACACGCTCGGCCAACCAAGTGTTGACATCGGTCTGTTGAAGGGCGCCAAATAGCAAATAGGGAAGTGGATCATCGAAGTACGCACGTGTCGGTGATGAAGTAGCGAGGTCCACATCCTCGTCATCCTGCGCCTCGTCCTCCCGCACCTCCTTCTCCACCTCCTTCTCATTCCCTTTCCCCTTACGGTCTCTGCCCAACGTATGCTTCATGAATGAGTACATATCTTGGACCGTCGCCTCCAAACAGGACAGCTTCGCGTCATGTGAATCCACCGTTCGAGCCAACCCGGTGTTGCTTGTGTCCAATCCGATGATCTTAGATTTGGCCACCCACGAGCTCACCCCCCTTGTACTCCCCTTACGATCAGAGCCAAGCACTTGGCTGAGTGCGTCTGTGGACAAAGATGCCTTGTCGGCATCAGACTGCGACTCATGCACTTCCTTAAGCTTTGCCTGAAACGAAAAAAAGCACATGATTAGTAAAATAAGTAAACTAAAAAATTATAACGTATTTAACAAAAAGTAAACTGTCGGATTACTTACAATCGTGGCCGCGATGCTCAGGGACACCTCCTTGTCCTTCCCCTTCTTCGTCCGAAGAGCCACATAAGTATCGAGCCTATGTGGCTTACCCCCAGGGCCATTCCCTACCCCCTGAAATAAAATAAAGTAAAATTAGTATCGGCCCCGCAAAGTAAAATAATGCAGAATAATATATTTCTGTAGTTATAGAAAAAATAAATCTTACCATCATCATATGCTCCACCTCGGCATAAGACGTCCGGCCGGAGTAATGCACGTCCGTCTTTTTTGGCCGATTTTCCTTCCCCGATTGGCGAGATGCCAATTGTCGCTCCCTGATCTCATTGTCAATGAACTTTTCCCATTGTGCCAATGAGATCGGCTCCTTCGGTGGGACGGATTCACGCCATTGGATAATGGACTCTCGTGTTTTCCCAAAGTACCGTGTCCACAAAGTAATTTTCAAAAAAAGTTGAAAAATCCCACCCCCATATGGACAATAATCTAGTGGTCAGACCACTTTTAAAACTAACCAACCCAACATTTACTAAACAAAATAATCCAACAGCAATGTCAACAACAAATGTGTATCCCGTACTCCTTCTAATTCATCTACTCAATTAATTCATTTCATCAATTAAACTAACAATTAAAGTATACAATTATTAATTTACTAATTTACAATGAGGGGCAATCCTACTTTCATATGAAATGGGCACTAATTATTAATTTACTTTCATCTAAAACTATACAATTAAAATTACAATTAAAGCTATACAATTTATTAATTAAACCTATATAATTGTTTAGATTTCCCCACCACACACACACACCCACCCACCCCACCCCCACCAGCACCACCCCACCCCCTGCCCCCCTCCCCCCGGCACACACACACGCACATACTATATATATATTGTTCGATATACAAAGTAATTTTAAAAAAAAGTTGAAAAATTCCACCCCCATATGGACAATAATCCAGTGGCCAGGCCACTTTTAAAACTAACAATCCCAACATTTACTAAACAAAATAATCCAACAGCAATGTCAACAACAAATGTGTATCCCGTACTCCTTCTAATTCATCTACTCAATTAGTTCATTTCATCAATTAAACTAACAATTAAAGTATACAATTATTAATTTACTAATTTACCATGAGTGGCAATCCTACTTTCATATGAAATGGGCACTAATTATTAATTTACTTTCATCTAAAACTATACAATTAAAATTACAATTAAAGTTATACAATTTATTAATTAAAGCTATACAATTGTTAAGATTTCCCCACCACACACACACACACACACACCCCACCCCCACCACACCAAACCCTGCCCCCTCCCCCCGCCACACACACGCACATATGATATATATTCTTTGATATACAAAGTAATTTTCAAAAAAAGTTAAAAAATTCCACCCCCATATGGACAATAATCCAGTGGTCAGGCCACTTTTAAAACTAACCAACCCAACATTTACTAAACAAAATAATCCAACAGCAATGTCAACAACAAATGTGTATCCCGTACTCCTTCTAATTCATCTACTCAATTAATTCATTTCATCAATTAACCTAATAATTAAAGTATACAATTATTAATTTACTAATTTACAATGACGGGCAATCCTACTTTCATATGAAATGGGCACTAATTATTAATTTACTTTCATCTAAAACTATACAATTAAAATTACAATTAAAGCTATACAATTTATTAATTAAAGCTATACAATTGTTTAGATTACCCCACCACACACACACACACCCATCACACCCCCACCACCCCCACCCCACCCCCTGCCCCCTCCCCTCCCCCCGCCACACACACATGCACACACCTGTACACACACACACACCCCACCCTACCCCCACCACCCACCCCTTGCCCCCTCCCCACCCCACCCCCAGCCCCCCTCACCCCACCCCCACCACACCTGCACACACACATGCACGTACACACATAACCCACCCCACCCCCACCACCCCCTGCCCCCTCCCCCACCCCACACATATATACACATATACACACACATATACACATACATATACACACATATATATACACACATACACACACATATAGAAATGAAAGAGAAAGAGAGGAAAAAAACATACCTTAGAAAGAGAGAGAGAGAGAGAGAGAGAGAGGGAAAACCAAAAATCGGTGGGAAAAAAGCCTAGGGCTTATTTTACTGACGACATTGTCACGATCGTGCCAAGGTCCTTGACCGTGACAAGTCCGTGACAAAGATGTTTGTCACGGACTAGTCACGGTCAATGATCGTGACACAAAATGCGTGTTTGTTGTCACGGTCAATCACCGTGACAAGGGTGGCCGGCTGAAAGGTGACAATTTGACCATTTTGGTGTAGTGAAAGTTTGAGGCTTCACCGCTCTTCCTATACATTTGGTTAAAACACTTACCAAAATTCTTAAATGATTAGGTTTTGGTATCCTCCACACCCAAATGACTTTTATCATTATAATTAAAAGTAAGTACGAATAAAATTACTACACACCTTAATGAAAAAACTGTTGGAATATAGACAAGAAAGATAAACAACACAAATCGGAGAGAGAAGTGTAGAGTATAATCTATATAACTATATAAAAACTGTAGACTCAAATCATGGGAGGATGACAAGTAGCATTGACATAAATGTATATCTATCCTCCTCAAATCAGAATCTCTCCTCCTCAAATCATATCTCCTCTCAATTCCCACGCCAATTCATCTTTTGTCTAACCCCAAACATTTCTCTATCCTCTCAATACCAATTCGTTTCAACTTCCCAAAGGTTGAAACCTAAAATCTTCACGAACCTCAATGCCCATTTCTACACCTCCATTAAATTCAGATAAAGTTCCATCACACAGATGAAGTCGACACTGATATTAAATTAAGATAAAGTTCGTATCTCATGCATCACAATTTTCGTAAGAGCAACCAAACACATCCACAAAACCGGTGAATGGGATTATGAAAATTATTTTTTCTTTGTCGTAAAGGGATGACGCTATGCGTACTTCTCTGGTGGTACCCAAGTTAATGGCAAATTCTTGACCGCTATTCCGCTCTCTCAATCTCCACTTCTTCACCAGGTACATATACCCACCCACGGGCACAAACACGCACACATGATATAGTTATATGTTTTGGATGTGATGAATTTTGTGGACTTGGTGTTTATATGGAAAGATATTGGGCAGATCGTAGTAGATATTGGGAGAGTTTGGAAGTTTGTCGTAAAAGTTTGAGTTGAGTTTGGCATGTAAATAGCTTTGGTTGGTGTGCCGGGTATGTGAAGAGAGAGATGTGAAAAGCTTTTGTAGAGACTTGGGTGGAGTCTTTATATCTTTTGCAGTGAGTTTGTTGTGTAGCCAGTGAAGAAGCCGGGGAACTTGAACAAAAGACACCCAAACAAGATAGAAAACTAAAAATTTAAGTGGGCATTTTTTCTTTGTTCATTTTACACTGTTTATGATTTTTTTAAAATTTCTTCAAATGTACGGATCTCTCCATTCTTATGTTTTGCACTTTACGATCAAATTGATTTTAAGCATGTATAATTTTAATTATGAGTTATTTCTTTTTGGAGTAAAAGATCTACTAATTTTTTTAAATCAATTTTTTGTCAACTTTTGAGTTAACATAATCTCTTTATATATGTACATGGGGTTGGTTCTTTATCTTATTTATTTTTATTTTTTTTAGCTGTAAGTAACTAAAAATTTAAAGGTTTTGAAATGCTCACATATAGTTGCTTAGCAGTTGTTTAGATATTTGTATTGTAAACATGACCTCTGGAGGAAAAAACCATAATACAGTGAAGATGCCAACGATTTCAGCATTGCAAGAGCCAAAAGTAAAAGTTATTTTATTGAGAAAATTACTCATTTGGCCTCTAAATTATCACGATTGTTTCAAAATAATCCATGAACTATCAAAAGCCCTAAAAAAAGGAGGGACAGATTTAAAAAACCCCTTTCGTTAGTTTTAACCATTAATTGTAACTAAATATATATTTTTTAAGAATAGATTAGAATGGGTTTAACTCGGTTAAACTATCTTTTTTAGATATTTTTATTGTAAACAAGACACAAAGGAGGAAAAAACGTAATAAAGTGATCTTGCCGACGATTTCAGCATTATGAGAGACAAAAGTAAAAATTATTTCATTGAGTAAATTACTCATTTACCCTCTAAATTATCACGATTGTTTCAAAATAATCCATGAACTCTTAAAAAGTCATCAAATGATGGGGAAGATTTAACAAAGCCATTTCGTTAGTTTTAACCATTAATCGTAACTACAAATATTAATTTTAGGAAAAATTTGATTGGGTTTAGTTAAGTTAAATGACTTTTTCGCTTAATATATTTGGTATTTTACCCCTTCTTCAACCTACATAAATCCCAAATACCAACGGTCTTGACTTTCCATTTTTCATCTATTGTTGCAAAAAAATATGGGGCAGAGAAAATATAAAAGGAGTAAAACCTTTTTATTTTACTCTATGGAAATTAAGTAAAAAAACATAGCGAAGAAAAAATACTACACGTGTTTTTATCATTGAATTGATGCTGGAATAACAAAAATAATTAAGTTTTGCTAAATTCGGCCACGCATCACGTGGCCTTCATGCTAGTGTTTTTTATAAAACACACTTTCTATTGTTTCACTTTCTATGACTTTTTGTGACTTAACTTCAAATTCCAACATTACATAGGTATTTATAGGATCTCTAAAATGTATCTACCCAAATACATGTATTCATTACATTTAATGTGAACATACCTCTTTTAAACTTCTGTACATGAACCTCCTAATACATGAACCGACTGAACCGACTAAATGCATGTATTAACCAAATATATATGTGTCTATATTAATCTAGATAATATAAAATTAATAAATTCAAGTTTATATTTCTAACACCTTCCCTTAAACTTAATTTGGTTACTCCAAGTAAAATCCATAATTTGCAAAATAGTCCAAACTTGAGGGATTGGATGAATATTCTCAAATTTTATCTTTGGTTCCAATCCCTTCAATTGCACGATGCTCAATGGAAATTTTTTTCAATGTGCATTGTATCAGTGAAATCTTTAAGATGACGTAATAAAATCTCTTCCTCACTTGTTCTTTCCACCAATATTCTTTTCTCTCATTTGTCTCATTAGTTTGGTCATGAATATTAAACAATGACTCCATATTCACCCAATCAGTGTCACTAAAAACATCTTTTGTAGAAAATTTTATAAAATAATTTTTACAAACTTTCATAAATTTGTTCTCTTGGTCATGGATGACAAAATCTTCTCACGAAAATCGTCACAACATACTTCGCAAAATTTATTAAAACATTATCAAAATCCTCACAACAAGATTAACTTCAATAAATTCACTAGCCTCTTCATTAAATTTTTTTGATGAAATTTTTTTCTTATCAACTTCGTGTAACGGAATTAACTCAATGAATATTCGTCTTTCATACATGACAAAGTTACCTCATCTCTCAAGCCTTTTATTTCCAACTTCCTTTTCTTTTAGTATTTCACTTTCCACTTCTTTTGCCTCCTCATTTGGTTCTTCAACTTTTGCCTCTTCAAATTCTATAACTTAATTTCTATAACTATCTTTATCCTTCTCCATTGGAGTGTCTTTGAGATCTTCTTTTATGAACTCATCTCCTCATAATCTAGCAACCAATATTCAGCTGCAAAACTTTACCTCTTCAACTTGAGGCAATTATCTCGATATTCCTCTAAATAGCACATGGAGATCTTGAATCTATAATCTCCATCCAAATTTCTAGATGTATTGACTTTTTTAAAACCTTTAGTGCCTTATCCTCTTTTTTTTCTTTCACTCTTATGGGTATACCATCATTTGTTTTCCACGAACCACATCCCATAAATCACATGATTTGAAATATGAAGTGAGAACAATCCTCATTTTATTGTAACATCAATTTCTCACATAAGAACTCAATTTGAAAATTTCTTCAATCACCTTAACCTTGCTCAAATACCAATTTTTGGAAGTTATATAAGAGAGATAAACAACACAAATCTAGGAGAGAACTGGAGAGTATAATTTTTTTTTATAAAACACACTTTCTTTTGTTTAACTTTTATGACTTTTTTGTGACTTAGCTTCAAATGCCAATATTACATAGGTATCTATAGGATCCCTAAAATGTATCTATCCAAATACATGTATCTATTACATTAAATGTGGACATACCCCATTTAGACTTCTATACATGAATCTCCTAATGCATGAACCAACTAAATGCTTGTTTTAACCAAATACATATGTGTCTAGATTAATCAAGATAATACCAAATTAATAAATTCAAGTTTATATTTCCAACAAGAACTAGGGAACCTTATCTTAATTAATAAGTTTGTCTCTCGTGTATCTTATTCAGAGTTATGATTTTTTAGAATACTTTAACAAACGTTATGACCTTAGTCTACATTATTGGATATTTTTTTCAAAATATGTATTTAACTCTACTCGTAGCTCAAAATTGTTTATACTTACAACATAATAAACCTGATAATGTGGTTTATTTTTCTAATGAATTCTTTCAGTGTTGACAAATGAAATATATTAGGGTATACACACGGCCTCTAACTTTATCTAATATCTAAAATGGTCCCATATACCTCATAAATAACTTAAAATTATTCATAAACGCCATAACTCCATTCTAAGGATAAAACTTAAGGAAAATGTGGTCTGTAACATCTAAGTGTGAAAATTATTGTATCCATTTAATATAAATTTTTCTACTTCCCATGTCAGAACATTGAGTCTTGCATAATAAATCCCATAGCTTGATTTTCATATAGATGTTGTAGGCGAGTGACGTTATCTTATTTGTTGCCCTTTCACATCATTTGACTTCAATAACTCAATGTATTGAAAAAGATTTTAACTTAACATGACTTTGATATCCTTCTATATGATTATGATTTTGATAGCTACACTTTTCACACATGCATGTTTTAAAAATATTTATGGACTTAATGCGAATTGAAAAATCAATATTGAAATGTGTAAATTTTTCAAAAATATATTTTCGATTAAATCATTGCCAAGTTAAAATATTAGGATATATGTGCACAAGCATGCTCACAATGCCAATTTCCAACCACGCGTATGGTATTGATGACCACAAGTAGATTCCCCATGGCTTATTTCTAAGCAATGAGATATATACCATAAGATCTCAAGATCCTAGTTATGAAGTTTGATTAAGAAACTATTAGGGGATTTTTTTGATCTTAATCTAAGAAAAATGTACCCTAGGGTTTGCACAGAAAACACCACTAATTTTTTATTTTTGCAATTTTAACAAATTTTGCACCAAATAAAGTCTCATGTTAAACAGTTTGCCAATTTTATTCTTGACGTAATCATGTATTAAGGTGAGTATAAGCAGGAATAAAATAAACATCAGACCACAACACGATGATGTAAGAAGAAACCCCAAATGGTAAAAACCTCCGATGACCAAGCCACATAAATTCATTATAATAAAGGGCTTACACAAATCGACAGATGATTTATACAACGACTCGACTCCCTCGCAAGCCTTGACACGTCTTAGATCTTCAATATATCCTCCACAGAGGCAATATATTAATCCACCCATGCAACTACCATAACGTGTGAGTCCTCACATGCCTCGATATCTACCGAATGGCTCAACAATTGTTAATGGATCATGAACATAGAATCCATCGCTTTTTCATCGCAACACCACACTATGGAGTCCATCATATGAAACTATTCTCACAAAGATATTGAGAATAAACATTGGTGCCCAAAATAGGATCTTTAAATCATATATGAATTCAAACTTGGATCCTGAACAACTTGAGTGAAAACTAGGGTTTTGGAGAGATTTTTGATTGAATATGAGAACTTTAAAGCAATGAAAAAGTCTCTTAATAAAATGTTGCACCGCAATCCTATTTATAGGAGGTTTGTTAAAAATGAGATAAAGATCAAAATAAGTTTTGAAAATATCAAATTCTATGAAAATTCACATGCTCATTCGAACGAGGTACATCTCGTTCAAATGAAGTACCTCATCTCGTTGAAATTGGCTTCTAACGAGACTTCCAATGAGATTCCAGGGAAGGAAAGAAATAGCTCATTTGAAGTTTGTTGGAACCCTGTTTGAACGACATACCAAGTTGTTCTAATGACCTCTCTAAAATATTTTTTTCCAAAAAATATTAAAACATATTAAATTATTTTAAAAAAATTTAAAAGAAATTTTATAAAATCATAACACCCAATTATTAAGTTCCAAAGATCAAAATATATGCATTTATATATGAGAGATCCTCGGAACATGAACATGAAAACTCAAACACATCACAAGCTGCGAGGGAAACACATCACGGGCTTTAACGGAAACACCAGCCCAAATCTATGACACAAAATGTTTTGTTCGGAAATAAGCCAATATATACAAATTGACTCTATCAGAAATTTGTCATCACAAATCTCTCCCCTTAGTTATTTAGGGACAAAACCAAAAAAATAAAAACTCATGTGGGTCGTCAAGCTTCTATAACTCAATCCCCAACCCCAAAAGAAAAGAGTACAACTCGACCGAATTATAAACCGTGAGTGGCTTTACACAATTGTAAACCTTGTCACCTGTTGCAAACCTGCACGCTTAAACACACCTTCAAATGAATATATAAAAAATATAGATTTTCTATGAATAAAATCCCCATATATCCATATATATGATAATACCCACCCGGGTAAGACGTCTCCCCTTAAACTATAGATCTCCTCCTAAAACTAAAGTGAAACATACCATTTCTTCCCTTTTTTAGTCCAGGAATAGACAAAAAAAGAATGCATAAAAACCATTTCTTCCCATAAACCACATCTCCCCCAAAATGTGATAACATAACATTTCAGTAGGAAATATAGAGGAACGAATAATATCACACAACGGTGTAAAGTGCTACAAACACAATATGATAACGCAAGCACAAAAGATCAAAATGATGATCAATCGATACTAATACTGATGCAATAAATTACACCAACTTTAATACACAATGAAGCATGAGATATCAATGTATACAAGAAAAAAAAGATACCAATATGATCATATAGCATGACAATTTGATCCAAATATTAAGAACGTTGAAAACATGGATTAATTGCAAATGGAAAGATTAAAAAACAAACAATACCATATATATAAGCTAGAAAAATATACCAATGACAATCATGCATATATATAGGTATAAATGAAATATACCAATGACAATTAGGCATATATATATATAGGTATAAACGACACAAACAAGACATAAAACACCTAAGCGTTACACACTAGTATAGTATCGATGTGTCTAAACATGTGGAATGGAGTGAAGGGGGCGTGAACTAGAAACAAATGAATTATGACCTAACCACTTAAAAATGCCTAAGGAGTTTTATATAACTACATTAACTTCAGCAAACAAAGATTTATCCTCATAGTGACAAATAAAGAAAACTGATTATGGACAAACAAGAACAATGCACACTAGATTAAAAAATATTGATGATTCTTGAATTAATTGCGTCAAACATGACATAACAAGGACTCATTGTAAAAAACATTGATCTTGAACTTATAGCACCCTTAAAATTATATATATGGAAAAAAATTAATGGAAAAAAATTAATGAAGATAGCAATTTACATGAAGAATTAATGGAAAAAAATTTGGCCTTTGCAATATTTTATTTTCTATTGCCTCTCAATTTTTTAGGCTCTTGTCAACGGTGGCCTTTCATGAAAGGAAGATTTCTCACTTCGTAGACCTTTCCTATACACACTTAATGTTTTTATAAAAATCGAACGAACTCACGGGCAATGGTTCTTACATGCACAAATCCCCCAATTAAATATATATGTATAATGGCAAGATTATTAGTGAAATTCTTAGTTACTTCATGTAACATGTGAAGTTAAAATCCAAAAGAGCTTGTGCATATGTGTGAGGAGGAATATGCAAAGTGAATCCATTAAACAAGTCACGTTCAAACTACTCCATGCAAGCATGATTAAGAACAATCTAAGTAGTAAAAATCATAATCAAATTTTTGAGACACATGGAAACATGGTAGGAAGTGGATTTAAACACACCGATGTGACACATAAAATGTGTAAAATTAAACAATACATAAACCAAAATCTTCTTGATTTTTAATTTTTTTTTCAAAATGATACCAATTTCTCAAAAATAACTCAAAAGACAAACAAAATCTTTTTTTATTTTTCAATAAGACTTAATAAATAAAAATACAAAAGATAAACATCATACAACTAGCAAGCAGATATAACATGAAGTACCAAAGCTAGTGTATGAAAAATATACAACAACAATCACACATACGATATATCATGGGAAGAATCATGTGATAACATGCGAGAGTCAACAAGTCTAATAGTCAATATCTCCAAAAATGTTTCCTAATAAATATATGAATACCTAATCCCTCAGGATTTGGGAACCATGGTGACATGGGATCTAGACTTCCTAAGACCTCATCTAATATCATTGAAAAATATCCTAAGTTGATCCTTCCTACCACAATGCGAACATGTGTAAATACAAGGAAGACAACCTTCGGGTTGAACTTGTCTAAAGTCTTAGGCATTGATTGGAACTCTAAAACAAACAATTGTATTGGCTTTAATAATGAAAGCATTTAAATTATCAAAGACACTACCATCACTACTTGAGTATCTTTAATCAACTTCTAACTTCAAAATTCTAGACTCAAGCAAGGAATTAAACTCTTCAAACATAAGGAACTCTTTCTTCAAATTTTCAATAACACCGAGAAGGTTATCTCGCTACCCCTTAATATAAGAGAACTTATTCCTAAAATTCTTCTGACGTGCCCTAAAAACATTTATAGATTTATCATTATCGTTAATAGAACTTACATTAACCCTAGAAACTTTAGATTCCTCAAATTATTTTTCTAAAACATGGACTTTATCCTCAATCTCTTTCTTGGACACTTCTAAGGATTTAAAATCACGATTCATGTCCATGAGCTTCCCACGAAGGATATCTCTTTGAGTTTTAACAATTCAAAAAAAATTAACTTCAGCTTTACAATAATATTTTTCTATTTCAAGAAATTTAACCCTTTTTACAAACTTCAAATTTAAATGAGTTAATTTTTCAACACGGTTATGAAGCTCATTAAATACATCTCGAATATCAAAGTCATCGTGATGGCTAAATGCATTGGATAACATATCATTATTATTCCCCATCAAGAAAAATAAATAAACTAGAGAGATATAAAAAAATATCCAAATAACCCTAAAACAGTGCGATAAAATGGATCTATATGATAACTTAGTGTTCCTGCTCTGATACAACTTTGAAAAAAACATGCCCTTGGATTTGTTTAAAAAACACCAACAATTTTTAACTATCACAATTTTAATAAACTTTTTATCGAATTAAAACAAAAGTGTTAGTTAAATAATTGGCCATTTTAGTCTTGACCTAAGCATGCTCCTTAGTGATTATAAGTAAGAATAAAATAAATAGCATACTGAAACACATCGATATACGAGGAAAACCCAAATGGAAAAAACTTCAGATATCCCAACCATGCAAATTCTCTATGATATAGGATTTCCACTAGTCGATAAATTTCTTACACAATGACTCGACTCCTTCGCAAGCCTTGACGCATCTTCGATCTCCAACCTTTCCTCCACAGTGACAATCTAGGAATCTACTGACACAAATACCACAACATGTGAGTCCACACTTGCCTTGGTATCCATCGAACAACTCAATAACCGTCAAAAGATCTTAAATACGGAATCCACCGCTTCTTCACTGTAACTCCACACCACGGAGTCCACCATCTGTAAATAGCAAGTATGGAATCCCCTGTATCAAACAATTCTCACAAAGATGTGGAGAATAAACCTTAATATGCAAAACATGATCTTCAAAGAATATATGAATTGAAACTTGGATCCTAAATAACTTGGGTGAAATCTAGGGTTTTGGAGAGCTTTTTGATTGTATATGGTAACTCTAAATCAATAAAAAATTCTCTAAATAAAATGCTTCTCCGCACTCCTATTTATAGGAGGTTTGTACAAAATGAGATAAAGATCAAAAGCATTTTGGAAAATCTAAAATTCTTCAAAAATTCACCAGCTCGTTCGAAAGATGTGCATCTCTTTCAAACAAAGTACCTCATCTCCTTTGAACCAACTTCTAATGAGACTTCCAACGAGATTCCAAACAAGGCAAGAAATCGCTTGTTTTATGTTCGCTGGAGCACTGTTATAACGGGATAGGGTATCTCGTTCGAATGACATACCAAGTCATTCTAACGACCTCTTAAAAAATATTTTTCTTCTAAAAATAATTAAAAGAGATAAACTCATTTAAAACATTTTAAAAGAAATTTATAAAAACCCAACACCCAATTATTAATTTCTAAGGATCAAAATATATGCATTCATACCCACGAGATCCTCAGAACATGAAATGAAAACTTCTCATAAAACTCAGCACGATGATGAACATGATATCTTATCCGCTACGTCTTTAATTAAATACATCACAAGCTTCGAGAAAAACATAAACTTTAACCTATGGCATAAAATATTTTTTTTGGAATTAAGCCATTACATATAAATTGACTCTATCAAAATTTTTTCCTTACACCATCAAGTGTCACCCTCTCAAAAGATCGATTGTTTAAGAAGTTTGAGAAGGCAGATAGAAAAATTCAGTAAAAATGGTTTGCCCTTGGCCCGCTAATGTGACTACCCTATAGTTTTGAGTATTTTTGGAAACACATGGGATATCATGGCTCAAATTTTCAAAGAGTTACTCAATAACAGTGCCCTTCAATCATTTATATCCATAAAAGGATCCATAATTCACAGTTAGGAAGATATCTCCCAGGAGTTCATGTCCTAAGATGAGCACACTGATGAGATTGAGTAACCCACTGATATCTAGAGATCACGAAGCAAGAGATAAATAAGAGTGTGAATGTCTTGATAAGGGAGTGAAAAGATAAGGTGGCAATGACAACTAATCTCCCTTATGAGTAAGAATAAGTTGGCATTGTAAAGAGAAATATCACCCCCAAAATACAATGATCCCCTTAAATTTTAGTACATCCCACACTTAAGAGAACTCATAGGAATGTTCATTTAGATGGATGAGAAATTTATCCAGGATGACGATAAGCTCACTTCCGATAATATTAGCACAATGGCTCGTGCAATACCAATTGCACTGAGTTCCCCTATATTTCAAGTAAAAATATCAGTATTTAAGATATTATATCCACCAATTGTTTGTTGCTTCTAGAGTTAAGGAAGTGAAAACCAATATGTTCCCAAGCATTTAGTGCAATTCTCAATTCTAAATCACTCTTCTAAAGTATTGGACTTAGTATTTGGTGTGTCACATCACGATATGTGTCAATTGTCCATGGTGTACACTTGGGTTCTTTCTCCTTTGAGAGGTGTTAGTCTTGAGACTAATCCCACAATCCCTTGACATTAGTTAGTTAAACTTAAGAATAAGCCCTTCCCATGGATAATATGGATTGAGCCTAGTTGTTTGAAAATGAAATCAATTTCATTGATAAATCTTTTTGGACTTTAACCAATATTTTTTCCCTTTAAGTTGTATAAACTAAAAATTGATGAATTGGGCAATGACATAGCAGGGGGACACATTGCGTTCATCAATGTGGGGAAGTAAATATTCTCGAAAAAGTTGGTGATTGTAGTCTTTCTCTTTGACATTTTTTTTATCATTTTCTTTGTTCGCACCAATAAGTGAGGAGCCCAAACTTTTATAATAATGTAGCACCCTATACATAATAACTTATGGTTGAGGTGCCCCCAATATATGTCTCATTCATCACATAGTGAAAAAAATATTCCTTACATAATAACACCCACATAACTTATGTTTTTATAAAAAAAAAAATTAACCTAACGCCCATATCACAACGACCTCAACCACCACCACGGGAACATAAATTGCATACAATCTCTCTCTCAGAGAGAGAGAGAGTTAGGCTCTCGTGTGGACCTAGTTTACGGACCTAGTTTATGAACTAGCTACCGTTCAAAAATTTAACTAGGGAAAACTTCGTCTTTTATATACTATTGTCTTTTTCTAAAGTTTTAGGAATAGAAATTTTTACCCCAATAACTTCTATCATCTTTAAGCTTATCTAATTAATCTGGGAGTCTAAGAGAAGTTTCAGACCTGCTACTTCTCCGACTTCGTTCGTCACTATCATAGTGAAATTCAGAATAGTGAGGAATATCTATATAAATGCTTTCTTCAGGGAGTCTGGAAATTGCAAGTGGTTTTGAAGGAAATATTCTAGTCTTAAATACCTTATGCGGTATTGAGGTTTTATCTGTTTAGTTTCTTTATATATATGATTAACAATATCAATTATATCGTTTTCTATAAATTCGTCTAAATTATTATCACCATATGATGACAAAAATCTACTATATGTTCTAGGGGCAGCTGTTTCTACGTTTTTAAGAAGAGGACGGATTCCTCTTAATCTAATTAAAATAGTTCTTGTTTCATCTAACCATTTGCGTCTAATATATTTTAATACGTCTATATTATCTTCAAGTATTCTAGTGTATTCTTAATATTTTTCTGGTCTTGAAAGTTCTTTTGTGAACTCTGCAGTTTTTAACTTTGGTTTAAAGAGATCGCGGATCCTTGTTCCAAATATTTCTATTCTAGGTACTTCACGTACTAACCACTCAATAACCTGGTCTCTATATTTGAAAGTACCACATGCGTATGTTAAAGCAGATTCTATAAATTCTTTATCTTTAGGGTCTGTAAGAGTCCACTATTGGATTTCTCTTGCTAAGTCTAGATTTGTTTGATTCACAATTGCTAAAAAGTCTGTAGTGATTTGTAGGCTCATGCAAATTTCTTTGGATTATAATAATAATAATATGTAAAATAGCTAGGGGTTTGGTTCGAGTTTATACCTTCCTTCTGGTTTGCAATATCTCTATCTTCTTTCCTTCGTCTTCAGCTTTGTTACTATTCTTCTCCGCTATGGGCCTCCTGTAACTCTCTCTTTATGTGTCGCACCTCAATCCACTAGTTTGGCATTGGACCCGTTTCTAGCCTGTATGCCACAACGCCTAACGCCCACCTGGATAACGACTCTTGGAAAATCAAAAACTGATGGCGGTTCAACAGTGTAACACCTACGTGCTACACCAGAGGTTCCACACAATAGTCCTCTATGAACAAAAAGTTATGGACATTTGGAGAATAATAACAACTTAACATAAGAGATTTTCTGGAAAAATAAAATACTTTTATTGCATAGCATAAGTAAATACAACTATACCTTCTCCCCTAACTATAAGAGGTTTACTTACCCATGTACATATTATTCTCTCTAAGTTTACTCACTCTTTCTAACTTCTAATACTCGATGCTCTACTTAATGACTGACGCTCCCTTTTGTAATTACAAGGGAACTACAAATGACTTATTACCGGCTACCAAAAGTAATCCGATGGAAAGATACAATTTATCAAAGCCTTTAAAGAAACTTTATCTTTTATCAATAATCTTATCTTATGGGTCTACAGGCTTTTGATGTCTTGTGATAATTGCAGGAATATTTTTCTTTTTTTAAAAAGCATACAATCTTGTGTCTCCCTTGTCTTTGTCTTAAGGCAATAATTTTGATTGATTCCTTTCTTTTCAAAAAGGCAGTCAAACAATCTAAATAATTCAGTCTTCAGTCTTTAATAATTCTTCAGCTAACGAGGGCCCTTCTTTGTCTCGTCGTGTATTCTTCTACTTTGTCTTTGTCTGGTAGGGCATTATTATTGAATAATTCATCAATGAGGCCTACCACTCTAAGGCTAGCTGGCAAAGCAATTTCTGCCATTTTCTTGGATTCTTTCTTGAGCCTTCCATTGAATGACTCATCAGATCGGATAATGAGGTCTTCTTTATGGTGTACAGTGTACCATCTATCTTCACTTGTTAATAGCTCCATTATTTCTATTATTTCCAAGGCTTGGGCAATCTTGAGTTTGGACTTATCAACGATTAGGTCTTTAGTTTCGTCTTCAGATAAAATCTCCACGTCTTCAAATGAATAATTGGAGAATCTAATGAGTCTAAAACCTTCAACTCTATTCCTCTACAGGAACTTGGAGCAATTTGGTAAATCCTAGCAAACAGGGGAATAAAGTCTTTTACCTTCTTAGTATACTCATGGACTATTTTTCCAAGAGCAATAGAGTCTTTTATAGTCTAAATTTGGAAGAGTCCAGTAAACTCGTAGTCTGCTGAAGTTATCTGGGCTATGTTTGGTTTTCCAAAGTGATAAATTTTTTGTACATCTTTGTAGAAACCTTTAATCATTAAGGTGTCTTGTCTAATCTTAGATAATAACATATTAAAATGTTCAACAATGCTATTACTTTCTTTTTGGCAGTCTTCTGAAAATGCAATATTATTATGACAAAATGGTATAACAATCTTAGTCTTAAAATTCATTTTTTGATAAAATAATTCATCAATTGGTCTAGTATCGAATTTTTCTCTCTCTCTCTCTCTTTGGCGTTTTCCAAACCCTAGTGCATGGCCACCCATGCAGCCTCCATCTTGGAGGCTAGCACGTCAAACCCTAATCGTCATGGATCCATAGAAAAGGAGAAAAACGTGAACAAGTCTTTTGCTGAGATTGTTGGAAAGGTTGAGTCTGATTCAAGGATACAACTGAAGGAGATAGATTCTTATAGAGGAGAGCCAGCTATTTTCTTTTCTATGGAAGATGTCACAAAGCTGTCAGAGCCTTTCAAATACACTCTTATAGGCAAGTTTTCTCATGGACGGCCAACGATTGATAACATCAGAAAAGTATTTGCTTCAATGGGACTCAAAGCAGCCTACAATATAGGAGTTATTGATGCCAAACATATTCTTATTCGATGCTATCATGAAGAAGACTTTCTCAGGCTTTGGTTGCGAGAATCTTGGTTCATCCAAAGATATCCCATGCGAGTTTTCAAGTGGACCTTCGATTTCCATCCAGAGAAGGAATCCTCAATTACTCCGGTTTGGATCACTCTTCCACTTCTTCCTATTCACCTGTACAACAAATCTAGCATTTTTTCGATAGCAAGTGCATTTGGCAATCCTTTAAAACTTGATAGTCCAACTGCAGCATTAACCAGACCTAGTTTGGCAAGGGTATGTATTGAAATTGACCTCACCAAATCTCTAACTCATAGAGTTTGGATAGGTTATGGGACTGAAGGCAAAGGATTCTGGCAAAATTGTACATATGAAGATATTCCCCTCTTTTGCAATCAATGTTACAAGAAAGGTCATGAAAGTGTCAAGTGCCTGCTAAAGAAAAATCAAGAAGAAGCCAGAAATACAGGAAGACAAGAAATTATTCGGATAAAAGAAGGAGATAAGGGTATTATCACTAAAGATCCTTCAAAAGGGTCTACAAAAGAATGGGTGAAGAAGACTTTTGAAAAGGAAATCCAAGAAGAGCAGCAAAATCAAGATGATGAAGAAATAGAAGAAGGCCAAATTGTTCCAGTTCAACATGAATGTAAAACAAGTGAGGAAGCATTAGTAAATCCATCTGATCAAGATAACACTAGTTTGGTTATAGAAGAAGTGGCAACAGTCAATAAAGGAACAACTTGCAATATAGAGGAAGGCACAGGAGATGCTCTGAAAGATGATGAAGTAATTGAACACTTGAATCTATCTCCAAGGAAAATCCCCACTGATGAGGGGAATCAACCTAGCAGAGATCAAGATGGATGGACCCAAGTGTCTACAAAGAAGAAGAAGAACTTCAAGCCTAATAACACAGTGATTACAGAGACTAAGCTGTTAAGGTCTTCAACTAAGAATCAATCAAAACCCTTTTTTAAATGATAAAGCTGATGATTTGGAATGTGAGGGGAATTGGGAAAAAAGGAGCAGGTAGAAGAATTAAAAAGTTTATTAAAATTCACAATCTTGCCATGATAGTTTGCTTAGAGCCTAAAGTGGATGCTGGAAGACTTGAGGAATTTCGAATCAAATTTGGTTTTCAAAATGCTATTGCGAATGAAGTTAATACCATCTGGTGTTTTTTCTCTCTTGACATCTCAGCTACTATTGTCTCTCAAATCCCTCAGTGCCTGACTTTAAAGATTGTTCATCCTGTATTACCTTCAGTAATTCAAGTTTCTTTGGTGTATGCTAAATGTACTAGAAGAGAAAGAATTGATTTATGGAGTTACTTAAACTCGATCTATACTGTGGAACCTTGGTTTGTAGGAGGAGATTTCAATACAGTAGCTGCCTCGTTGGATAAGGTAGGAGGGTTACCTTATGATTTCAATGCTGCTGAAGAGTTTAATCAATGTATGGAGAATAATGGCCTTCTAGACTTGGGGTTTTTGGGCTCAAGATATACTTGGTGGAATAAAAGAAAGTCTAGTGTTTCAATATGGGAGAGAATAGATAAAATGCTGATGAACCTGAATTGCAAGAATTTATTTACAAAAGTGGTGGTTGAACACCTGAGTAAAGTAGCTTCTGATCACTCTCCATTATTGCTTACTCTTTCTAATAGTTGTGACCTACATCCAACTAGATTTGTCTTTCAAAATTTTTGGTCTTTTCACCTTTCATTTAAAGCAGTCATTCAAGCCAATTGGAAGTACTTTGAAGGAGGTAACCCGATGTATAGCTTGGTATCCAACCTCAAGAATCTCAGAACAGTGCTCTATAACTGGAACAAGGCTAAATATGGAAATTTGTTTCAAAACACCATCAAGGCTGAAGATGAATCTCTTAGAAGTGAAATCCAGTTTGAAAATGATCCATCAGATGTTAATAGAGAGGAGATGAACAGAAGTGCAGCCAAGTTAGCTCATCATTTGAAGTTGGAAGAAGAATTTTGGAGACAAAAGGCAAATTGCAAATGGGCTAAAGAAGGGGATATTAACTCAAAATTCTTTCACAAGTCTGTTCAAGCTAGGAGGCACAAGAGCTACATTCACAAGATTAAAAATGATGATGGGGTTTGGCTGGAAGATCAAAATCTCATCAAAGAGGAAGCTGTCAACTTTTACAGAAACCTGATTGGCAGAGATTATATCAGACCTGAGGATGAAGAATTCATGGCTGCCATTCCTGACCTAATCCAAGAAGAAGATAATCTTCATATGACAGCTATGCCTAATGCAGAAGAGATCAAAAATGCTGTATGGGATCTTAGTGGTGACAGTGCTCCTGGAATGGATGGTTTCACTGGCACTTTCTTCACTGCAGCCTGGGATATTATTGGTATGGATGTGTGTAAAGCAGTGGAAGGATTTTTCAATGGTATGGAGATACCTAAGTTTTTTACTTCAACTCTTATTATTCTAATTCCAAAAAAAGAGAATCCTCAAAATTTTGCAGAATATAGGCCAATAAGTCTATGCACTTTCTTTAATAAAATTCTCTCAAAAATCATAGCTTCAAGAATATCTTTAATTCTCCCAAAAATTATTTCTCCTAACCAAAGTGGTTTTGTCAAAGAGAGAGGCATTGTTGATAACATTCTCTTAGCCCAAGAGATGTTCTCAATGATAAACTCTAAGAATGAAGGGAGTAATGTAGCTATCAAAATTGATATGCATAAAGCATATGACAAAGTTTCCTGGTTATTTTTGATGAAAGTATTGAGGAAATTTGGTTTTAATGAGGAATGCATAGACTTAATTTGGAGGCTTATTTCAAAGAACTTCTTCTTAGTGATGATAAATGGGGTTACTTGTGGATTTTTCCAATCTTTCAAAGGCTTGAGGCAAGGAGATCCCCTCTCACCAGCCTTATTTTTAATATGTGCTGAAGTTTTGAGCAGAAACCTTGATAAAGTTTTCCAATCAACTTCCATAATCAAGTTTAAAACTCCTATCAGCTGCCCTCTTGTGTCTCACCTAGCTTATGCAGATGACTTAATTATTTTCTCATCTGGGAGTACCAAAGCCATAAAACGAATCAGATCAGTGATAGACAGATATGAAACAAGCTCAGGCCAAGAAGTGAACAAGTCTAAGAGTTCTTTATTCTGCTCTAAGAAGATGGATTATGCCAAGATTATGAAAGTCTCCAGGATTATGCAAATGCCAGTTAAGAAGCTTCCTATGGTGTATTTGGGGTGCCCTATATATAATGGGAGAATGAGATGTTCCCTCTTCGAGAATCTGATAAGCAAAGTTAGAGGTAAACTTGAAGGTTGGAAATCTAATTTTCTCTCAATGGGTGGTAAGATCATCTTAATAAAACATGTGCTTCAATCGATTCCCATTTACACCCTAGCTGCGATGCAACCTCCAAAGAAAGTTCTATCAGTTATAGAGAAGATCATGGCAAATTTCCTATGGGGAGTTTCAGAAGGTACAACAAAACATCATTGGATAGCGTGGCAGGAGTTATGCAGACCAGTAAAGGAGGGTGGCCTAGATTTCAAAGATTTGAAAGAGATAGTGGAAGCATTCAGCATAAAACTCTGGTGGAACTTCAGAAACCAAAAGTCTTTATGGTCTCAGTTTATGAAGAATAAATACTGCAGAATTCAGCATCCTATGGAGGTGAAGGCATCTAGAGGATCTCATGTATGGAAAAGAATGGTTTTAGCCAGAGATGTGACAGAAAACAACAGCAAATGGATCATAGGAAAAGGGGAAATCAATGTGAAATGGGATAATTGGTCAGGAGAAAGCAGTTTTGATACATCTGACATTCCCAAGAATCTTAAAATCACAGACTTACTTCAGAGCACAGGAGAGTGGGACTCCAATAAGATTAGCCAGCTGCTGCCTCATAATATTGCATCTAAGTGTTCCACAGTAGAAGTTATGGGAAGAAAATACTTAGATAAATTAATATGGATGCCCAACAGTGATGGGATATTTACTCTAAATTCTGCATGGAATATTATAAGACAGCACCATTGTTCATCTTGGACAAATGTTTTTATATGGAATAAGATGATTCCTATAAAAATTTCTTTCTTTAATTTAAGACTCCTCAAAGATAGCCTTCCTGTAGATGAGGCTATAAAGAGAATTGGTATTCGAGGCCCCTCAAAATGTGGCTGTTGTTCTAATCCTCAAATAGAATCTGCAGACCATTTATTTGGTACCAGTGATTTTTCCAAAGATGTGTGGAATCATTTTAACAATCTTTGTGGGGTTCATAACACTAATTCCACAATCAGAGGTAGATTGATTGCATGGTGGTCTTCAGATTCTATGTCTCATTCCGATAAAATCCGCAAAGTCATTCCTGCCTTCATAAACTGGGGTATATGGAAAGCTAGAAACAAATGGAGATTTGAAGATGTGAGAATGCAACCTTCCAGAGCCATAAAAGAGATACATTCTCTATTAACTTTATACACAGGAGTGGATATTTTTCAGAATCATCCCTCAAGAATGCATCAAAAGCAGCAGAGACATTCAATAAGACTGGTTCAATGGAGGCCTCCAAAGGGAAATATGTTCAAGCTAAATGTAGATGGATGCTGTAAAGGAAATCCAGGTCCTATGGGAGGAGGAGGAGTTCTTAGAAATGCTGCAGGAAAGTTCATAAAAGCTTTTTCATCGAGTTTTGGGAATGGTACTAATATTATTGCAGAAGCCCTATCGATTCTTCGAGGTATGGAAATGTGTGAGTCTATTTTGAATGAGGGCATAATTATAGAATCAGATTCTCTTATTGTTATCCAAGTGTTGAATGATCATATAAAATGCCCATGGAGTCTAATGCCATACATTGCAAAGATCAAAAACAAGATTCAAGAGCATAATGTGCAGTTTTGTCATATTCTGAGGGAGGGAAACAAATGTGCTGATTTGCTTGCTTCTTATGGCTGGTCTTCTCAAAGATATACTGAATCAAGTTCTCTAGATGTCTTTCCAAAAGATTTGAAAGGACTCATAAACATGGATGCTTGGGGTTTTCCCAATTTTAGAGTCAATTAGTCTTTTCTATGATGTTGTAAAGGTGACTGTTTCTATAAAGTCATCAGCTCTTCATGTAATCTCTTCGCTTCTTGCTTTCTTTAATAAAATCTCAGGGGGATAATTTCCTCTTCTAAAAAAAAAAAAAAAAAAAAAAAAAAAAAAAAAAAAAAAAAAAAAAAAAAAAAAAAAAAAAAAAAAAAAAAAATAAAAAAAAAAAAAAGAGGTTTCTCCAAGAGTATGAGCACAAGTCTGAGTATGCAGTCTAGGAGTAGTAGTACCACTAAGCTGGGTTATAGTAAGTCTTTGGAGTCTCATGAATCTGGCAACAGTAACCAAATTCTGCTTGAATTCTACCCAAAGTCTATTTTTGACATTCCACCAAAGGGTATATATAAGAGTATTTTCATCATCAGAAAATTCTCGTCTATATTTAATCAAGTATGGGTATCTTTGATCTGGTCTATATTGAGGACAATACATTTTCACAATAAGTTTATTCTGGGCAATGATTTCATTCTTATATTTCCCAGTAGGGACTAGAATGTCATCAAAACGTTCTAAAATTGGTCTTTCTTGAGAGTCTTAAATATGAATCTGAGTCTGTTTTTGCGTTCTACCAGCATTTGATTTTACACATCTAAGATAGTCTGTAACATCTTCTTTGTTTAGTCTCTTTTTTCCAGATATGATGTCTAGGTCTTATGTTTGTAACACAAAATAAGAGATAACATTAGTGTTAGCAAATATAGGTTCTCTAGATATGATGTCTGGAATGGTATTTTTAATTTCCTTGATATGTATAACAGGGAAGTCATAACCATTAAGCAATTATTGCCATCTAATAAGTCTATTAGTTCTTAATTTAGATAAGTCTAAATCTTTGAATTTTACTGCATTAGAAGAGTCGCTATAAACAGTAAAATGTTTAGGTCTAAGATAAAACACATATTTTTTTATTGCCCTTACTATAGCTAAAACTTCTTTTTCATGGGCAGTGTACCTTGTTTCTGGATCAGTAAAGGTTCCAGAACTATATCTACAAAGTTTCTTCTTTTTTGTCTGATGATCAATGGAAAATTATACTGGTCCCCATTATTTATCAGAGGCATCTGTTTCTACTATAAACTGGTCTTCTGCATTAGGCAGTTCAAGTAAAGGGATATTCTTGATTGCTTCTTTGATTACTCTTATGACGTCAAAATCATCTTTGGTCCATTTAAAAGGATTAGTCTTGTCTGAACCTTTTAATGTGGAAGTTGGGCTTTTCCTCTTTGAAGTAAGATCTTTAGTAAAATTTGCAGCACAATTTAGCAATCCTAAAAATGATTGTAATTGTTTTCTATCATTGAGTTGGTCTGGAAACTCAAGAATATTTTTAGTTATATATTATGCTAAGGATATTTTTCCTTTATTAATATGCATTCCCACAAAGTCTATCTCCGTTTGAAATAATTGCATTTTTTTCAGAAATAACAATACCATGTTTATCTAATTCTAAAATAATCTTCTTAAGATGATCTGTATGTTCTATTTTAGTCTTGCATGCTATAAGAATATCATCTATGTAAACAAGATAAAATTCTGAATAAGGTTTAAAAATATTGTCCATACATCTTTGGAATACTTGAGGGGCATTCAAATATCCGAATGGCATTACTAACCTTTCATGTTTCCCTTGGGTCACACTAAAAGCCGTCCAAGTAATACTATCTAGGTGCATCTTAATTTTCCAGAAGCCTGATATGGAATCAAACTTGCTAAACATCATTCTGTCTTCAATTAAACTTGTTAGATTGTTCTTATCTGGTATCTTATAAGAATTAAATTCACAATTCTTATTAAGGTATTTATAGTCTATGACCATATGTCTTTTTCCTCTCTTTCGTTCAGACTCATTTTGAACATAGAAATCAAGGCTATTATGTCTACTTTTACTTTCTCTAATAATTTCGAGCTTAAGCATTTAATCTATATCTTTTTTGAATTCTTCTCTATTTTTTTATTAATATACTTTCTTATAGGATCCACCATTAATAATGGCATCTGGGTTAATAGGGATAATTTCACAATAACTTTAGTCTTTATCCCACTTAGCAATGGGATTTTCTCCTAAAGTAGGCTCTCCTAAGTATCTAATCTTTTCCTTTTCTACTTCTACATCCATTAACTTATGTTTGGATATGGCTTGAACCTTTAATAAGGTTTGCTGGGCTTAATCTAAAATTTCTTATTGTATAAGCGCTATTTTCTTATAACACTTTTGGTCTGGACACTTACATTCTTTTTGTAAGGGTTTAGTTATTTCTAAGGCTTCTTGTTGGTTTGTAGGTCTAGGTCCACCATACTCAGCCGAAGAACTCTAATGTTTTATTGGTCTATAATTGGGTTTGACTTGCATAAGGTCAAAGGCAATTTTCTGATCTATTAGAGGGGTTTTAATATTAAATTCCTCTTTATCACTAATTAATATCTTATCATTATACTGAGTATATGGATGATATTTACTAATAAAGTCTTGTCCTAAAATAATTTCCTGTGAAACTAGGACAAGGATCCATTATTCAAAATCGATGATAAACAGTTGTGTTAATCTGATTTCCTAATTTACAATAAATAGGAACAATCTGAAAATATAAGGTAAATGGTTATCCATTAGCTACCTTACCATGGATTTCTTGCTTACTATCTAGAAATAGTCTTCAAGAAAGGCATTAGACTTACAAATACTCTGTGAGCATCCTGTATCTATAAAGGCTGAAAGTATTTTTGAGAAACCGAATAGGTTCGTTGTGTGATAATGATTTAAATTAAATTAAATGAAATTCTCAAGATTCCAAGTAACCCTTATTTAATTAGAGTCTACTTTTAAATCAAATAAATTCAACCCCTAATCATGCATCTACGGTGCGTGTGTCACTCCCATAAACAAATATGCGAAACAAGTTTAAGGAAAAATCCCCGCAGGGCAAAACCTTTTATTTCACTATAATGAGTAAATCGCAACTTACACGGATTACAATGAAATACAGTGACACACGAATACCCGCAGGCGTCGGTCGGTGTCGCCAGCAATGAATCCACACGCAGCGAACCCACATGAACCTCAGTACAACAAAGGAAGAACCGCAACACTCATCAATGACACGCAGCCATAAAACTTTGTAGAGACTCCCTCAGCAATGACACGCAGCCCTCGGTTGCAAAGATCTCTCCACAAAGGTTTGAACAAACACAAGGTTGTGTTCTTGGGTTACCAAAAAGATTCACAAAGGATTGGCAATTGTGTGAATCAAAACATGAGTCTTGGGACTCAAAAATATGAAGACTAGAGTAATTTGGACTCTCAAAAACGTCTTCTAAAGTCTTGCAAAACAACTCTCCCGAAGTTGGTATTTATAGGGAAATACATGAAGAGACCCACGATCTTAAAATGCTGAAATTCTATCCAGCGTGCAGGTACCCCGAACCGGTTCGGGTACCCCTGCGAACCGGTTCCCCCCCCCCCCCCGAACCGGTTTCGGGCTGGGTTCGGGAAAGTGTGCTGGGAACAGGTGCTTAAACACTTAGAAAAATTCCCAGAATTTTCAATGAACATATCTCCATTTTCAACGGGCCATAACTTGTTCACCGTAGCTCGGATTGAGGTGCCATTTCTTCCAGTATCTTTGTTGCGGCAAGCTCTTCAACTTTTCAGTTGACCGGTCCTCCGGACGGTGGCTGTAAAATTACGAAAATGCCCTTGAAGTCTCCTATCGTGCCTTTTTTCACTGTTTTGACTTCTCTTGCGTACCACTTGCATTAAGTCCCTAAAATCATGGAACGTGAAGTCGTTGAGGCATATGTAGGACACATTAATGGAGATGTTGAATGCTTGATTCCCGGAATTCGGATAGAGGCCGTCATGTGAGATCGTGAGGTGACGTGCCAAATGTAGCGGCGTACGACATACATAAATGTAACATGTTGGACATGAGAAAAATGTCCTTACAAATCTCCCCCTATGTCTATGCCGGTACATTCATAAAAAATCCGAATTATCAAATACGAAATTGCCTATACAAATCTACCCTCCCATGAACCCAAAACTGGAAAAGGTACAAATGAATAGTCTTCATCGTTTGTTCTTCAAATCTTCAGGAATCTCAAATCTTTTCTCATCAGGGTGTGCAATTTAGTGATCATCAATGTAGTACCTACACACATGAGAAAAAGCAAATACCAAGTGACGTATCGAGTTTGAAATGAGATAAACATGGATACCAATTTATGATGAACGCATAAGTCAAATCTCAAAAACTCCCCCAAAATTCAATCTCCCCTAGAATAAGATAATTCTTTCTCCCCCTTTTTATGATGTCCCCAAATAGACAAATAAGAAGAATGAATCAAACAAGAAAAATCGGGGTGTGCAATTCAAATCTTCAGGAATCTCAAATCTTTTCTCATCAGGGTGTGCAATTCAGTGATCATCAATGTAGTACCTACACACATGAGAAAAAGCAAATACCAAGTGACGTATCGAGTTTGAAATGAGATAAACATGGATACCAATTTATGATGAACGCATAAGTCAAATTTCAAAAACTCCCCCAAAATTCAAACTCCCACAGAATAAGATAATTCTTTTTCCCCCTTTTTATGATGTCCCCAAATAGACAAATAAGAAGAATGAATCAAACAAGCAAAATCGGGGTGTCAAGGTATACAAAACAAAGGATCAATCAAATGGCAAACATGCTCTTGCAAGGAGATGCTCAAACAAATCTTCACAAACTATTTTTGATTTTTCAAATTTTTCATATAAAGATAGGATACCAATATGAACAAATATGATACAAAAATCACACCATGGATTTAGACTCAAACAACCAATTTATGGAAACGGAATGAATGGGTGTGAAAACATTCGATAGGTAAATCAACTCAATCAATCATATGTGCATGATGCATATGTGTACCCCTAACGAATGAGCATCAAAAGTATCCTTAGGTGTAAAAAATTTGTTGAATTTAGATGACATCGTCTTATGCAAATCAACAAATCAAAGTCCAAGTGATTTCCACACCAATAACGTCCAAAACTATGTAGCGCATTTTCAAGCAATTCAAGGACGTGCAAACCCGTTTTAAATTCTCCAACCAAACTCCCTCATATATATTTTCTTTTAGAGGTAATCTAAATTCTCAAACATTGGAGAATTGGTGCAAAAACCTAAATGGCCCCTTTTTGGCATGAATATCTTTTTATTGCCTTTAAATTTTTTCGGGCTCTTTAAACCTCTTTGGACCCCGGATAATAAAATTCCTCCATTTTTTAGGTCCAATTTAACGGTGGCTTAGTATTCACAAAGGTAAAATGAACCTTTCGTAGCCCTTCCCCGTTTTTAAAGAAAGCACACAAACTCACAAAAACGGTTTTTATATGCACAATTTCCTTATAAAAAATTATCGCGCTTGGTTCGTTTTAAGGACAGGATTGAAGTGAAAACACCTAACCAACATGTGATAAGACAAGCACAATAATCAAACAAATCCGTGCATGTGTGCAATAAAGGAAATCTAAGTTAAACATGTAGGAAGTAACACTTAATTACATCTTAATGACTCCAAACATTATAAAGCACATGGATGAATTGACCTATTGTCTCAAGACACTATCAAATAGTCACATGAAAATAATGGAATGATGTTGTGACTCGGTCATCCAAAGTGTTCATCCATAAACGGTGCAAACAAAAAACAAAAAAACTTTTTGTATTTTTCAAAATTTTTGTCAAAATAAAATCTTTTTGTATTTTTCAAAATTTTTCAAAACAAAAATATATACAAAATGATACATACTAGCAATAGGCAAACAATGTCATCATGAGAATCACCCTATGCTAGTAAACAAGTCAAACCTCAATCATTAGGTGCAGAGGGGTTTTCCAAAGGTGGTGACAACTTATGAAAAACCTCCATCAGTTCTTGTGAAGTTTTGACTAAAAACTTAACTTGCTCTCCTAAATGTGCAAACTCTCTCATGTAGTCTCCGGGAGCATGTAAAGTATCATGTGTGGGTGCATGTGTGCCAGAAACACGTGTAGAAGCTAAACGTGACACATAACCCAACTTAAAGCAAAATTCCCTAAGGTGTCCTCTCCTCTTGCAATGTGAGCAAACATAAATAGGCCTAGGAACACCTCTCTCAAAAACTCTAGGACGCACTTTCCTAAAAGGAATGGGACGCCTAGGTGGGTTAGGGTGAGACACATGTGAAACTGTCACTAAAGTGGGAACCGGCTCGGGTGCTAATTGGGAAGAAGAAGCACGGTCATGACTTATTCCTAACTTCTCACCTTTACCCTTAAGAACCACCTTTTCAAACTTCTTAGGTGCGTTCTCAAACTTGACTTTGACCACCCTGGCATGTTCAAGATCACTCTCGAGTTGGGATACACGTGTCGTCAGACTAGACAACGTGTCAGCCAAATCACACTTCTCCTTTCTCAAAACCTCCTTCTCTTTCTCCAAATCTAAAACCCGACGACCTAAATCCCTATTATACCTTTTTGTTTTCAAGGTCTCGGTGTACAACTCTCTAAAAGCTTTTTGGAGCTCACTTTCATCTCCACTTTCACTCTCACTTTCTCCCTCACTTGAAGCGCTCAAACCATCACTATCACTTTCGTGTGCACTATTGTGGGACAAGGTGGGTGTGCTCACACGACTAGAAAAAGCTACAAACTTCTCACCACTAGTCTGATCACCCTCACCTTCACTACTATCACTAAGTGTGGTGGGCATAGCTACTTTCTTTCCTTTCTTTCTAAGCCACGTAGGACACTCAAATGACTTATGTCCCTTACCCCCACATTCAAAACAAGTGACGTTCTCAAAATCTTCCTCACACTCCTCATCGGATTTATTTTCTTTTTCCCTCTCACCACTTTCTTTGGCCTTTCCTTTCTTTTTATTTTTCTCAAAAAACTTCTTTTTATTGGAAGAATTATTTTTGTTCATGTTGAGAAATTTTTTAAAATTTTTTGCAAACAAGGCCATATCATTAAAATAAAAATCTCCCTCAGAATCGGACTCACAAACTATTTCTTTCTTTTTCTTAAAATGAGTCTTTAAAGCAATGCCTTTATCCTTAGCCTTAATGGTTTTGGGAAACATGTCAATCTCATAGGTTTGAAGATCTCCTACAAGTTCTTCCAACTTAAGTGATTTCAAATTTCCCAAAGAGTTCAAAACAGTGACTTTAGGAATAAAGCGTTTTGGGAGAGATCTCAAAATATTTTTAACGACACGCGTGTTATCAATCACTTCACCCAAATTAAAACATGTGTTAACAATGTCCGACAATCGTGCATAAAAATCATCAAAGCATTCGGACTCAGACATGGTGATAGTCTCAAATTGGGTGGCCAAATTTTGTAATTTTGACTCTTTAACCGTGTTCGTACCTTCATGTGTCAATTTCAAAACATCCCAAGCCTCTTTAGACGTGGTGCACGTCATAATTCGGCGAAACTCATCAGGAGAGACAGCTCCAGAAATAGCACTCAGACCACGGGAATTAAAATTGGATAATTTATAATCATCTTCAGTCCAGGCTGACACGGGTTTTAAAGTGGTGATGTTATTAACAGTGACCGTGGGAGGAGTCCAACCATTTTCGCAAAGCAACCAAACACGCTCGTCAACAGATTTTAAAATCGATTTCATACGAGCTTTCCAGTAGGCATAATTAGACCCGTCAAAAATAGGCATCTAATTATATAAGTGCTCCATAGGAAAAATTGCGAGTTTTCACAAAACTGATTTTTAAAAAAAATCAATATCACACGATTTTGCGGAAAATAGGAATACGCAATAAATTAGCGCAACCTGCTCTGATACCAATTTGAGAAACCGAATAGGTTTGTTGTGTGATAATGATTTAAATTAAATTAAATTAAATTCGCAAGATTCCAAGTAACCCTTATTTAATTAGAGTATACTTTTAAATCAAATAAATTCAGCCCCTAATCATGCATCTACGGTGCGTGTGTCACTCCCATAAACAAATATGTGAAACAAGTTTAAGGAAAAATCCCCGCAAGGCAAAACCTTTTATTTCACTATAATAAGTAAATCGCAACTTACACGGATTACAATGAAATACAGTGACACACGAATACCCGCAGGCGTCGGTCGGTGTCGTCAGCAATGAATTCACACGCAGCGAACCCAAATGAACCTCAGTCCAACAAAGGAAGAACCGCAGCACTCCTCAATGACACGCAGCCCTCGGTTGCAAAGATCTCTCCACAAAGGTTTGAACAAACACAAGGTTGTGTTCTTGGGTTACCAAAAAGTTTCACAAAGTATTGGAAATTGTGTGAATCAAAACATGAGTCTTGGGACTCAAAAATATGAAGACTAGAGTAATTTGGACTCTCAAAAACGTCTTCTAAAGTCTTGCAAAACAACTCTCCCGAAGTTGGTATTTATAGGGAAATACATGAAGAGACCCACGATCTTAAAATGCTGAAATTCTATCCAGCGTACAGGTACCCCGAACCGGTTCGGGTACCCCTGCGAACCGGTTCGCCCCCCGAACCGGTTTCGGGCTGGGTTCGGGAAAGTGTGCTGGGAACAGGTGCTTAAACACTTAGAAAAATTCCCAGAATTTTCAATGAACATATCTCCATTTTCAACGGGCCATAACTTGTTCACCGTAGCTCGGATTGAGGTGAAGTTTCTTCCAGTATCTTTGTTGCGGCAAGCTCTTCAAATTTTCAGTTGACCGGTCCTCCGGACGGTGGCTGTAAAATTACGAAAATGCCCTTGAAGTCTCCTATCGTGCCTTTTTTCACTGTTTTGACTTCTCTTGCGTACCACTTGCATTAAGTCCCTAAAATCATGGAACGTGAAGTCGTTGAGGCAGATGTAGGACACATTAATGGAGATGTTGAATGCTTGATTCCCGGAATTCGGATAGAGGCCGTCATGTGAGATCGTGAGGTGACGTGCCAAATGTAGCGGCGTACGACATACATAAATGTAACATGTTGGACATGAGAAAAATGTCCTTACAATTTTAGAATAATATTTATGTTGTATGAATAGTTCTACAAAACAAGCATGTGGTTTAGTAGATATTCCTAAATTATTCTTTTCTAGAATAGATATTCCTTTTCTAGGTTTATTTATAAAATCTAATAGTGTTAGGTCTTCTGAACTACTATCAGAGTAGTTATCTTCTAAGTTATATGAAATTCTCTTTCCTTTTAAGTCTTTATTTTCTTGTAATCTTTGGGCTATATTTTTATCAATGTCTTGATAATATGTTTTAATATCTTGGTCTATTTGAGCATCATACTGGCTAGTATAAATTGATCTAAATCTAGTTCTCCAATAATTTTGATGGTAGTGTGACAAATAACACAAACCATAAATAATTCTGTTTGTATAGTCTCAAAGCATTCTACCCATCTAAAGTGTTTCTTGCTACATTTAATTTCAAATGTGCAATAATGTTTTTCATCAAAATAACATCTATATTACTAACTGTCCATCTTTTCTTTAAAAAGGGACTTAATATACATTTATACCAAGCTTCTTTAAAGTCTATATATTCATCATCTTGTTCATCTTGATTAGATTACATCATGTATAAGTCTAAAGTATCTTGGGAGTCTTCATACTCATTAGTGTCACTATTATAATTTTCTGAATCACTGTCTGTGTACTCACTATAGATACTAGTATTATCATCATTTTCTATGTCTAATATTTCTATAGCATATAGAATGTCAAATTCTTCTTGATATGAAAAGTCTAATATTGTATTAATAATCTCAATACTTTCTATATCTTTCTTGTTAGGACAATCTTTAGCAAAGTGTCCTTCTTTGCCACAAGTTCAACATTATTTGGTAGCAGTCTTAGATTGAGCTACTTCTTTTTCCTTCCTTTAACTAGGAACCATATTATGCTTACTGATGTTTTTCTTAAAACATCGTCTTTGATTAAATCTATTTTTCTTAGCTCAAGAGTTCCTTTCTCTAAAGGTTGTAGATGGTCTGAATTTATATTTCTTTGGAAAACCAAAAGGCCTAGCCTTAAACTTCTTTTATTTCCAATCTACCTTCTTTTTCAATTTCTTAGATCTACTACCACATCCCCATTGGATTAGAGAAATATCTTTTTCATCCTTAATTGGAGGAATCTATTTGAAAGTTTCTTCTATAAACTTTCCTTGAGTTTCTCAAATATTTGTCTTTGGAAAAATTGATTCTTTCACCGAGGGAGTTATTCTTAACTCCAGCTACTCCTGGCCAATTACTATATCAATTAATTAGAATTTTTCCTATGGCTGGTATCTTTCTAAAATATTCATCTTTTAATGTTTCTCCAAATTCTTTAATTTGGTAATATAGCTGTTAATAATTATTGCTATATTCATTGATCTTATGTAATTTGCAAATGCTAAGGAGAGGTAACTCAGTTTTTGCTTAGTCTTGTTCATTGATTTGAGCTAAATACCCAGCTCCAATGAATTCTGAAGTGAATAATTGAATATATTCTTCAATTAATCTTTCTTCTAGGTTTTCTTTCATTTTCTCAATTTTAGCTAGGGATTCTTCATCTGTATCTTAAGCTATATAAATAATATTTTGCAATACCTCTAATGGATTGCTCAGCGTATTGTTTACATGAACTTGCATCCCATTGTTCAATAAATGCAAAACACATATGCATTTGATTATGCCATTCATCTAAGGCTTTCTTCCTATCTTGAACATTGTCTAGATTAAGATATATCTCAACTGGGCTTAAGGCTTGACTTGTCATAGTCTTAACAGGAGTTAAACTCTTATCACTAGTTGGAAAGTCTTTTATATAATCAGGTTTGGTCTTTACTAAAGTACTTGAGTATATGGGAATATTTATCCCTATTGGTTTACTAAAAAGTCTAGGAGCATCATCTAGCCTACTACTAGTTCTTGTCTCTTGTTTATTAAGACCTACTTGTGTAGCTGACATTATTCTTTCTTCTCCTTCTTTCATTAGTCTAAGGTTTTTAAGAAGTTTTTTTAGTATTCTTAGATTCTTTTTATTTTAATATATGGTCTTGGGCTATCATGTTGAATCTATTTCTTTCTTGGATCCAAACATAATGACTTATATTAAGATGTTCTTTAAATGTTTTCATGTCCAATTCTGAAGGATTATGTCCAAAGTTTTGGATTCTAGCTTCTTCTCTAACTACGTCTTTTTGTTCGAATAATCTTCTAGGTCTAATTACTGGAGCTTGTCTTAGTAAACTAGAACTGGTCTTACTACTACATTTTCCTTCTGAAGGATCGTTGATTATGGCTTCTCCCATATTCCTAAATTTAACTTCTTCATTCTGGATATTCTTATTGATAATCTTAGGAGGACCAAACTGGATAGTAACATTTCCAGTGACATCGTCTTGATTTATAAATAAAGGTTTATTCTGTACATTCTTAGTTTCTTGAAATTCTGGCAATTGCTAGAGAGTATTAGCTTTTTCCTTTATAGGTCTAGTATTCCTAATACTGTAAGTATGATTGTAGTCTGAATTATTGGTTCTTACGAATATTTCTTCATTAAGTCTACCGCTAGGAATTCCCGATTGCATTCCTTCATAGGGAAATTGGGAAAATTTCACATAGCTTTGGAATTCTATATTTATATTAGCAGCTGGGATAATATATTCTTTATAGCCACTAGCATATAAGATAAACTTAAAATGTTTGGTTGTGTCTATGGTTACTGTCAATGCCGTAATGACATTAAAGTATCCTATATTGTCTGACATTTTTAATTGGCCTATCCCAATAAGGCTTTTCTCAAAATCTTTCCATCTTTTATCTATTAAACAACATAATATGTTGATATTATTTTTGGGTCAATGTAATCCTTGGATTCTTGTTTGAAAGAGTCCAAAGGTTAGGAACTGGAACTTCCTATCAGTTCCTATTGCTCTTAGCGATTCTGAGTCAAAAACTTTAAGCTAAGTATAGGACTTATCTAACACATGATTTCTACAATGATAAGTCATGTTATAATTTGGAGACTTAGGAGTGGCTCCTTTTTTAAACAAGCCTATGTATCCAACTGCTGGAAGTTGTCCATTAGATATGGAATCTTTAATAATTTTCCAGTCAACTTCACCCTATTCCGTCCATTGGAGAGGATTGGTGAAATCTCTCTCCTTCCACAATGTTATAACATTGGAGGATGAATCTTTAAGTCTTTGGAGAATGAAATTACTATGTCCAATATTTGAGATAGGGTTAACTATTTTACTATTCTTGTCTAACCCATCATTTATGATTCTTCTAGTTATGGTCTTTCCTTCCTTAGGTTCTATATAAGGCAATTCTCTAAATTTACAGGTGGTTACCTATTTTTGTTCAAGTCTTTTTTCAATTCTTTCTAAAAAGTATGAATAATCTTTTTGTCTCTTTATCTGACAAATGATTTATTCTTTTAAGGTCTTATTTTCTTGGATAAAATATAAAAAAAGTCCCTCAAACATTTTTTAATACACATTTAGTCCAAGCCATTTATTTTGTACCAAAAAGTTCCTTACTCTCTTATCTTTAAAGGTCCGCGTCAGCAGCATGGTAAAGCCTTTTTGGCATGGTAAAGGACTTTTTAGTGCAAAATAAAAAGGTTTGGACTATACATGTATTAAAATAAGTTCAAGGGACTATTTGATATATGCCCCTATTTTCTTTTCTTGCATCATTATTAATATCTTCAATATGTTTAGCAAGAGTATTAACGAGAGAATTAACAACTTTTGTTATAGTCTTTTACTTCGCCTTATTGTTGCGTAGATTCTTGTGTCATTCTAGCTTCTATGGTTTATACAGTTTTTTCTATTTTATCTAAATATGTTAGAATAAATGGAGAGTTTAATTATACTTGGGCAGGTTTATTATAAATGACCTTAATTTCCTGGATAATTTCTGAATATTTTTCTTTTGCTTGTACCATATTTAGTCTAAGTTCATTAACAATCTTATCCATTTTGGATAGGTTATGGCTTTCCATATTGTTAATGTTAAGATAATTAGCTAAATTCTATTGGTATTTAACAAAGTCTGTATAGAAGGTGGTTAATCCTTTTGTCTTAGCCTTTAAGTATAATTGTAAGTCTTTAATGAAGCTACTATTAAATTCTTGTGTAGGTGTTATTAATGTTGAAATTAAATTTAATCTCTTAAGTATAAGTCTTGATGCTTTAGCGGCATTGGCGATCTTGGACTATAGCGAGAGGCGGTTGAGATCGAAAGTAGTCTCATTGTCGCGTGTCCAGTGGGAGCACCATAACATTGAGGAGTCTACGTGGGAGCGCGAGGATGAGATGCGCGACAGATACCCGGAGTTATTCGTACCAAGTATGCTTTATTTTTCAAATTTCGGGACGAAATTCCGTTATAAGGGGGGAAATATGTAATACCCCATAATTTTACAACTTTTAAATTGAGAATAATTAAAAGTTAATGGGCCAAATTATTATGGATTAATTGGAATTAATTAATTAATTAATTAACTAATTGGGCTTAATTCGAATTGAATATTACTGCTGATAAGAGTAATATATTATTGAATATTACGTAGTGATATATAAATAATATGTGAATATGATAATTATGAATATTACCATGAGATAGAAATACGACAATTATAAAACTTAAGTCGGGACGCGCTTATGAGTCGTGTTGGGACAAAAGTTGGGTAATAAAATGTAAATTAATTAAATATCATTCGGATAATCATTTCGAGTGCGTCGTTGAGTCTGGAAGGGTCAAAATAGGCAGAAAAGTATACTCGGGTGTTTGATTTGGGTCTCGGGTCAATCGGAAGATGAAAGGACACCCCGAAGGAGCATTTTAGTCATTTGACTTGGGAGATGAATAGTATCCACGTTTTTTGTCTTTTATCTAGCCTTGGAGACTTGTTATATAAGTGGGTTTACACTCTACGTAAGGTTCATTTCATTTATTTTCATTTGTGTGTTCTTTAAGAGAAAGTGAAGAGACTTTGAGAGAAAAGAAAAGTCACCTTGTGGAGAGTAAGAGTTGCCTTGAAGAAGAAGAAGAAGAAGAAGAAGAAGAAGAAGAGTCCTATTGGGCAATCAAAGTGGACAACCACCATAAACCACCATCTCTACACCTTGCACCATCACCCAAAAGTCACCGAAAAGTCGCCGAAAAAAGGATAGATGAGGTTTTAACATTATCTTCTCAAAAGGTTCAAACCTACACTAAGAGGCAAGTGATTCTTGCTCTATTTCAGTGTTTATAATATCCATGTTAGAAAAGGATTTTCTTTGGGATTATGAAATTATGAATTTGGGATTAAAATGATTGATAAATCTTGTTTAATGGATATGCAAATTCATGTAGTTGATTATTCACATGTAGAGGTTATGAACATGATGAACTTGTTAGGATGAACATGTAGAAAAATATATGTTTATGGAGAGAATGGGAAATGATTATAGGTATTGCATGTAGATGAATTCTACTCATTATTGAATATGAAATTTGATGATTTAGAGAAGTCATCATAATTCTAAATTCTGGGTTTTTAAGGTGAATAAAAATGGAGAATTTGGATAAATGAAATTTTAAGGGTTAATTGGATTTGATGTTAACTCTCATTTAAACTTGGTGATTTAGATGTTTTTTCTTGTATTATAATTACCTATAATCATGTAGAAATGATTTTGAGATATTTGGGATTCATTAGAATATATTTCATGTGAGTTTGGGTGAAAGAAAATGGATAAAATGGATGAAAAATTGATGAAAAAGAACGAATATTGCATGATAATTTAGGAATGTTTTAAGAGGAAATTGACTGCATGCTCAATAGTTTTTGTATAAAATCACATTCTGCACAACTTTGCAGTTTTAAGTTTTTTCAAAATCGGAGCAGAAAAGCCTCAAATTGTAATTTTATATTTCTGGGCCGGATGTACCTTTAAAAAAAGGTTTGGAAAATGGTAATTTGGCCCATGTGAGATTTTATTAATTTTGGTACATTAAAAAGGAGTGAGGGACTTGGGTTAATGTTGGAAAGTTATTTGGATTCGAGGATTAAATTTTGTGAGAGATATCTACATAATTATATTACGATTTAGATGAGAATAATCGTTATATCAAGTACGGGTAATATTTATGATATATTTACGGGTACTTGGGTCAGATAAAATATTATGTGAGTGATAACTACATAATAAAATATACGACGATAATTGTGATTAACAAGTACGGGTGGTATTCGAGAAATATGACGAGTACTTGGGATATGATGAATTCCGAATATGATATAGGTCATGTGAGTACCTAACATCAGTGTTCTAAAAAACCCGCCTAGGCTTGGGAGAAACGCCCTGCCTTAAGTTTTTTATGCCTTATTCTTGGTAAAACCTTTAAGGCACACTTTTTTTTCTAAATACAACAATGCTTTAGTGAAACGATATCCCGTTTTAAAGATTTTTTTTACTAACCGGGCCATTATCTCGTCCAAAATAATGAGTTAGTATTTTAATTTGCAAATATTCAGACATATTTTTATGATATGTACAATTTTAGTATTTTAATAGCCTTGTTATGGTTAAAAAATATTAAAATATATTAAAAAGTCCTAAACGTCTTTTCACGCCTATTTAAGCCTAAGGCATGCCTAGGCTTCTAAGGCTTAAGGCTTGACCTCCACGCCTCGATCACGCCTCGTGTTTTTTAGAACCTTACCTAGAACTAAATAGGTAGATGATAACACCGATTTAATTGATTGATGATTATGTGTATGACATACCTAGCTTACTTGCTATCGAGGGAGGTCCGCACGTGAGGGCAGTCACATCCTGATGAGCCTATATGGGGGGGGGGGGGTCTTTGGCTTGTCACTTGAGAACAGGGGCGGATGGAGCATAGGACAAACTTCAAGGTATACCTCTAATTATTTACAAAACTGAGGGTGTAAGATTATAATTACCTAAAATATTAAACCTACAAACATAACACAGCAGCGGCTTCCTCTCATCTCATTTATCTCATCCCCTCCCTTCTTCCCTAAACCTATTTCTCCTCCCCCCTCCCTCCGCCTGCGCCTCCCTCCCTCCATCTCCCAGCACAGCAGCGGCTCGACTCCCTCCCTCCCGGCACCACTGTCCAGTCCAGCTATTCATTTCAGGTATTTTTTTTTGTATGTGATAATGTGTAGTTTAATTTTTTGTATGTGATAATGTGTAGTTTAATTTTTTATGTAACCTAATTTTATGTATGTGTAGAAATTTTATATATGTGTAGTTTAATTTTTTATGTAGTCTAATTTTTTTTGTAGCCTAATTTTTTGTAATAGCAATTTTTTATGTAGTCTGAAATATGTGGTATTTTTTAAATAGAAAGTCATGGAGAAATTTTTTAAACGTAAAAGAGGAGACAACACACAACCCTTTAGGGTAATATTATAAAACAAATC
The DNA here is from genome assembly GCA_949130495.1 of Sambucus nigra. NCBI lineage: Eukaryota > Viridiplantae > Streptophyta > Magnoliopsida > Dipsacales > Adoxaceae > Sambucus > Sambucus nigra. The sequence continues at coordinate 210,555,155 of OX422213.1, read as the reverse complement.
CACAAACAAAGTAGGAATCCAAATTTAGTTAATTACTACCTCAAACATTTTTAAGGGTAAAAATAACAAAAAAAGAAAAAAAAATCCAAAAAAACAGCTCGGGAGCTCCCGCCCCCAAACCCCCGGCCTTCATCACAATTTTTCGCCCCACTTGAGTCAAATTCCTGGATCCACCACTGCTCGAGAACATATGACTTAGGTTGATTACCATTAGTGAGAATAATGGTATAGAACGGTCATTTGGGTGCGTAGGTATGTGCATAGCCCAAAGGCTTAGGACTATGTTTGCTTTCATTATTTATGATTTAATATTTGTGGTTTGAGGGATCTTTACCGAACCTATAGTCTCCTATACAGTGACGAGATGTATTGGGACATGATAGCAGAGTAATGCATCACCGCAGCTGTGTCTCAGGGTGCAGTATTGTATATATATAATAAAGTGAGTGTATATATCTACATATGATGATATCTACTGTGTGACTAAAGTAGAATTAAAAGATAATGATGTCTAGAATTAATTAAGTATGAGAACACTTAATTGAATTGAATTAATAAGGGGATTATTCATGTTGAATATAAATGGATACATATGATATTATTACATGTATTGCGAGAGTAATATGTGGGAACGAATTGGGATATGGTTAGTGGATACACTGGGATGAACTAGTTAGCATGAGACTATAACTAGTATAGTTTAGAGGTACGATAGGCGTGCACTCTAGATGAGAGGTGAGAATTTCAAGAGAGAGTCCGATAAGCTAACATGTTTATAACTGCCAAATCTAGCATTTATTTACTTGCTGTTTTTAAAACTGCCAACCATAGGGACGCTAACCATAGAGAATTGGGTCGTCTATTAACGGATGCTATGGAGTTGTGGACCTTGTTTAGACGCTTTCATATTCTTGATTCATACTCTGTAGTTGTTGATCTTTCATTTAGGGCATGTCACCCAAGAGGATTCTAGTTATTTCCTTTATATCTGAATCGGATTATATTCTTATGTCAGTTTGGTACATTTGGTATTATTGGGATTATTGTATTAAGATATTTTACTGGAAAGTTTATTCCAGTTGCATTTAAATTCCATTATGATGTCTATTCAGTTATTATTTGTTGTGTGAATGGTTTGTATTAAATGTTTTATGTTATTTAAAATGGATTTTTTATGAAATTAAATTGGAAAATTTTTAACAACCTGTTTACTTGGATATTAGGTGATTAAATATTATGGAAAAAAAATGTTTTTCGACAATGATGATAAGAATGAACTAACTGTATAATCTGTTTTAATTGGGTATGGGATTGATCACCCGGTATATAATTAAGTTCATTGTTATAGTTGGTATCAGAGCATCAAGTTCTAGAGTCTTTTAGGATCTCAACAGTTTATTATGTTTTCTGCTTAGCGTCCTTTGATATAGAGCCCGATCATTAGGACTGTTGCATTCTTATTTACGCATATATGTTCTTCAACTATTATGTGATATTGAATATTGATGGTATATTATCTCTCATCTCAGTTACCTCCTCGACGTTCACCTTAGCCTGCCCCAGCTCAGGGTACCATGATTCTATCGAGGTTTCTGCCATTATTGCTCAGGCAGTCAACGTTGTTTTGACCGTTGTACAGCAGGCACCAGCTGTGTCACCAGTACCAGGGCAAGGTATTCCTACTACTTGGGAACATGTTAGGGATGCCTTCCAGAAAGTGCATCCACCAGAGTTTCAGGGGGTTCTAATGTCGTTGTTGCTAGCCAATGGAAGAATGATATCCAGAGGCACTTAAGGACGTTCGATTGCACGAAAGTTCAGCAATAGATACTAGCTACGTTTAATCTAGTAGGCGCATCTTTAAAATAATGGGAGGCTATTACCACTGCTAAGGAGAGAGACACGGTGACCATCCAGGATTTCTGGGTGAGGTTCAATCGCAGGGACTTTCCCTTCGCCTTTCAGACTGAGATGAGGCAAAAACTACTTGACTTGACCCAGGAGGGGAGGACAGTGGCAAATTATGAGGAGGAGTTTACTAGGCTGACTAATTTGGTTCCAGGAAAGGTACCTACTAAAGAAAAGAGAATTCAGATGTTAAATGATGGCCTGAACTGGAAGATTCGCTAGCAATTATTGGGCAATCTTTCACTACATACTTACGCAGATAGTCTAAATGCTGCGATGCTTCACTGCTAGGATAACCGCCTACATGGTAAGGATGGTAAGAGGGGTTTTGAGTCTGGCTAGTAGGGCAAGACTGGTGGAGGCAGTTCCAGTGGGACACAGTCAGGTCAAAGTTAGTAGCATCAGGGTAAGTAGGGTTCGCAGTCTGAGGACTATGCTAAGCGATTATGATCTGGAGGATTTTGATATGGGCATGGAGGTAATAGACATGGCCATCAGGTCCATCAGGGCCAAGGTAGAGGTGGTAAAGGCAAGCAAGGTCGTGGTCAGCAGGGACAGAATGGGGGAAAGTGTATTGGTAAGTGTTTCGTGTGTGGCAAGACTGGCCACAAACGATAGGATTGTCCTAATAAGGGAAAATTACCTCAGCAGCAGGGTGTTCACATGCCAGTGCTTCCACCATACGCTCTCCCAACACCAGCTCAGGTGCCAGCATTACCTTCCATTCTAGCAGCTCCAGCACAGTAGGGTCAGTGTGGGCGTGTCTACAACATCCATCAAACAGCGGTTCAGCAGCCACCGCCCGCGATTGAGGGTATGTTATATATCTATGGGGCTATGGGGTGCATTCTGTTTGACACAGGGGCCTCACATTCATTTGTAGCCACTAGATTTTCATGGGATTCAGGGTTATTAGATATAGCTGATAACACTATTACATATTTAGACTCGTCGTTGGGTAGTGATGCACCTATATTCTTTATATGTCGTAGAGTGAGTATAGAGATTAGGAATCTGATTTTACCAGTTGATTTACTTGTTCTGGACATGTCTGAGTATGATGTGATTATCGACATGGATTGGCTCGTTGCATATAGGGCCATGATTGATTATTATAGCTGTTGTATTATTTTTTCTATCCTAGGACATGAGATGTTCCTAGTGGCGATGCCTCATTTTGAAGGAGGATCGTCTACACATTTATACTATATAGAGGAGGAGACCTCTATGGGAGTCGTGTTATCCCTTTATTTTATACCGGTAGTTTGTGAATTTGCGAATGTATTTTAGGAGATACCGGGGTTGCCTCCCAGCAGGGAGATTAATTTTGTGATAGGTTTAGCGTCGGACACTCGGCCTATTGCTAGTGCACCGTACCGTATGGTTCCAGCAAAGATGAGGGAGGTTAGGGATCAGATAGAGCAGTTATTGGGTCAGGGGTTTATTCGCAGGAGTACATCGCCTTGGAGAGCCCCTGTGCTATTTGTAAAGAAGTGAGATGGTTCTTTACAACTGTGCGTGGATTATCGAGAGCTTAACGAAGTCGCGATACGGAATAAGTATCCGTTGCCTAGAATCGATGAGTTGTTTGATCAGCTAAGAGGAGAAACCTACTTCTCAAAGATAGACTTGAGATCTGGGTATCATCATCTGCGTATCAGGGAATGAAACATTTTTAAGACCGCTTTCTTGACCAGATATGGATCGTATGAGTTTTGAGTTATGCCTTTTGGGTTAACTAATGCGCCAACGGTATTTATGGACTTGATGAATAGGGTATTCAGAGAGTTATTGGATCAGTTTGTCATTGTCTTTATAGATGACATTCTGTTTTATTCTCGGACTGAGGTGGAGCATGTCGAGCATTTACGACGGGTCCTACAGACACTACGTGAGCATCAGCTGTATGCAAAATATGAGAAGTGTGGGTTTTGGCCTCGAAAAGTTCAATTTCTGGGGCATATTGTGTCTGAGATGGGGATATCTGTGGATCCTAGCAAGGTATCAGCAGTGAGGGAGTGGGGATAGCCCACGACACTGACAGAGGTGCGAATTATCTTGGGATTGACCGGGTATTATCGGCATTTTAATCGAGGTTTCTCAAAGATAGCGTAAGGGAATACCATTTACATGGGATGATGGCATTCGATGAGTTGAAAGATAAGTTGACTTCAGCACCAGTACTAGCACTGCCCCGTACAGGAGTGGAGTACTTAGTTTATACTAACGCATCATTAGAGGGTCTTGGTGGAGTATTACAGTAGGAAGATAAGGCTATAGCTTATGCCTCTAGAAAGCTTAAGCATCGTGAGAAGATTTACCGCACCCACGACTTGGAGCTAGCAGCAATCGTGTTCTCTCTTTGAATATGGGGAAATTATTTGTTGTGGGAGAAGTTTCACCTGTTCACGGATCATAAGTCACTGCAATATTTATTCACTCAGCGAGAGTTGAAAATGCGTCAACGCAGGTGGCTTGAGTTCATGAAGGATTATCAGTTTGAGATACATTACCACCCAGGGAAGGCTAACTTGGTAGCATATGCATTGAGCCGAAGGCCGGTAGGTGAGTTGGCCGCGGTGTGGAAGGCAAAATGGAAGGAACTGGGACATCAGGATGTAGTTTCACAAACTTTTATGTCAGTTATAATTGTTACACCTCAGATTGTGACGAGGGTGGTTCATGCACAGGCAACAGATTCATTTTGTCAGGAGAAAATTTGACAACTTTTAGCCAAGGGAGAAGAGTCTTACTCATTGAGTTCTGATGGAGTCTTGCGCTTCAATGGTAGGTTAATTATTCCAGAGGGTTTGGATTTACGACATGCAGTGATGACGGAGTAGCATGGATCCAGATTTGTGGTACATCCCGGTGGGGATAAGATGTACTAAGATATGTGACGACAGTATTGGTGAAGTGAGATGAAAATGGACATTACTGAGTGTTGATACCAAAATTAGTATGCTAATGTGGACGAATAATAAGAAGACACGTGACAATCTACGTGGCACAATAGCAACAAGGAAGATCATTCCCCCGACCAACATACTCACTCCGAGCAACAGGTGTACTCCGAGGAACACCAGTTTTTCGAGGAACACCAGCCCTCCGAGGGACTCCAGTGCTCTGAGGAACTATTGGACGATGAGCAACTAAGGCGGTCCGAGCTGCATCTCGACCACAACATTGATTGCCAGATAATCAACAGTTCAACTATTCATTGAATGCTTATCATCTTGACGCACACGCTTGAAGAGCATTAAATGAGTTACCCTTTCATATGTATATCATTTAATGTATCACCCTTTCATGTACAGCCTAAGGGCTATAAATACCTTGTATCACCCTCATTCAAGGGGACCGGAATTTCTTGATAGCACTTGTAATCGAGAATTCCCAAACACTCAGCAATAACATAACAGTGGACGTAGGCCATTCATATAAGGCTGAACCACTTTAAAATCTTTTATCTTATTTATTTATCTGTGATTGAATAATTAGAGTAATCTAGTTTTTTACATCAACAGATTGGCGCCGTCTGTGGGAACGATTGTTATTATCGTTTTTCACCAAAATTCATTCATCATCAATGGCAGATAATCCGGAATCCAGCAATCGAAACGCTGGAAATGCTGGAAATCCTCCAAATCCCTCTGCACCTCCAGATCTGGCTGGGATTATGACGAATCTGGCTCAAGGACAAACCACCATGCAGGAAACAATGCGATAACTCATACAGACCCTTCATGGCGGTGCACCTGCGCGTTCCGGACAACGAAGTGGTCAGAGGCAAACCTATTTACATTCTTCACGATCCAGGCGTACTAAGTCATATCGTAATGAGGAATCTGATGATTTCTCTTATCAACCTGGGCGAACTTCGTCAATAAGGGCTACAGATACTGATCAATGCATCACTCTCTCTCCAGAAAGACCCAGTGCCTTGGAAAGACTGAGTAGGGTATCTCCTTTCAGTCGATTAGGCCCTAGGAGGAATAAGAGTCCACCTAAGACCATGTCGAGGAGTTTTCGACGACCATCAGATCTAAGAGAAGGATCAGTACAATCACGACCAGTTGCTCGTCAAGATAGATCTCAAGAGGCCACATCAGAACAATCAATTGCTCGAACTAATAGGCCCGAGGAAGGAAACGATGCGTGGAAGGGTTCCATTCAGCGCTTGGAGGATAGATTGGGAGAAATACCTAAGGCGAAGAATCCCCTACAATGAACTTTTGTTCAAGGGACACCTTTTGTCCAGGACATTATGGGTTTTCTTACCCCGTCGAAGTTTAAAGCACCAGTAGTGACCCCCAAATATGATGAAAAGACATACCCTGTTCTTCATATAGAGCAATATCAAGTTGCCGCCGATATCTATGCTGTCCCCGACGAGATGAGATGTAGAGCATTCTCGGGAACTCTTATTGGACCTGCCCAGATATGGTATAACAATCTTCCTCGGGGTAAGATTTCAACTTTCTTTCAGTTGGCCGAGTTATTTATCGGCAATTTCTGTTTTGGAGCAAAACCAGTAAAAAGAGTAGCACACTTGTTAAGTGTTAGACAAAAATCTGGTGAGAGTACTAGAGATTACATAACTCGTTTCAATAACGAGAAGCTGGAAGTCATAGATTATGAGGAAAAGACAACAATCACAGACTTGATGAGTGGGTTGTTGCCTAACAAGTTGTATTACACTTTGGCCAAAGATCCACCTACAACTATGTCAGAGTTGATGGCGAAAGCGGCCAAAATCATGAATGCCGAGGAGGCCATGGCTGCGAAGAAGAATATGGATAAAGAAACCAAGGTGGAAGACGACAAATCCAAGAAGAAAGAGCATAAGGGCAATGGCGGTGACAAGCATTCCAAGAATAATAAATCGTCATGGGAAGTCCTGAAGAAATTCGATAATTATACTCCTTTGAAAATGGGTATTAATCATGTCTTGGAAGAAATCAAGAATAACGAGGAAGTAAAGTGGCCAAAGAAACTAAGGTCAGACCCTGACCTGAGGAACAGGGATAAATATTGTGAGTTTCATAAGGATCACGACCATATGACCAAAAATTGCATAGCTCTTCAGAACGAGATTGAAACACTCATTCGAAGAGGGAAACTAGCAAAGTATGTTGATCGGGGAGGCGAAAGAAGAAATAATGACCGAACTAGAGAAAGGTCTAGATCTCCTCGTCGAGCAGAGGAGAAAAAGAAAAGGGATCATGAAGATGATACAGAGGATGACCCCGATCTTCCCAAGAAACCAAGGCAGCCAGAACGAGAGGTATTTTCAATACGCTTTGGGTCATTTGATTGTAATGTCATTACAGGAGGAGATGCAGGAGGAGGAGACCTTACTGCAGAAAGAAATGCTTACCTCGGTGAGGCTCAGGCTTGCTCATACATTCAACGGATAAATTTGGCTGAAGAGGATCGCCCGAGGAAGGTAAACAAAGAGAAGCTGGTCATCGGTTTTTCAAAAAACGACCTGGCAGGTGTTCTTTACCCTCACGACGACCCTTTGGTGATCAAAATGAGGAAGAAAGAAGTAGTGATTTCAAGGGTGCTGGTAGATAATGGTAGTTTGGCAGACATCATGTATTATTCATGCTTTGACAGTTTAAATTTGAAATTATCTCAATTGGAACCTTATCACAGACCTTTATTGGGTTTTGCTAGCGAGAAAGTCTTTCCACTTGGGACGATCAAGTTAGATATATTCATTGGAACTTGGCCTGCTTGTCGAACAGAAAAAATACGCTTTTTTATGATGGATAAGAATGTGCAGTCAGCTTACAACATCATCATGGGAAGAGTTGGTTTGAAGAAGTTCGAAGCAGTTCCATCTACAGTACATCAGTGTTTAAAATTCCCTACAAATTTCGGAGTAGGAGTTGTGAAAGGTGATCAGAAAGTAGCTCGGGAATGTTATTATTCGTCTGCCGAGCAAGAGGAGCTTGAAGAGTCAAGGAAAAAGACTACCACCTACCAGGTGGAGGAAGGTACAGAAATTGAAACACTTGATCCCAGAGATGAATCCCAACTTGTAAAAGGACAGGTGGTGGAATCTATATAAAATGTTATTCTGGACGACGAGCATCCTGAACGAGTAACCCAGATAGGTTCGTCGTTAGATGCTTCAATAAAACAGGAGTTGATAACTTTCTTGAGAAACAGGAAGAAAACTTTTGCGTGGAGTCATGAAGACATGCCAGGAATAGATCCAAACTTCTTATGTCACGAGCTCAATGCGAATAAAGAGATCAAGCCTGTAAAGCAGAGAAGAAGAGTATTTAGTCCCGGGAAGAATCAGGCTATACAAGAGGAGGTCGAGAAGCTCCAGAAAGCCCAATTCATTGAAGATGTGAAATATCCAGACTGGTTAGCAAATGTGGTGATGGTAAAGAAGAAAAACAATAAATGGAGAATGTGTGTTGATTTCACTGATCTCAACAAGGCCTGCCCAAAGGATCATTTCCCATTGCCCAGAATTGACCAACTAGTGGATGCTACCTCGGGACACGAGCTGCTCAGCTTCATGGATGCTTACTCTGGTTACAACCAGATCAAAATGAAACCTGAAGACAGGGAAAGCACTTCTTTTATTACCCCTAGGGGAACTTATTATTATAATGTTATGCCTTTTGGTTTGAAAAATGCAGGTGCGACATATCAGCGGCTGATGAACAAGGTTTTTTCCGAACAAATCAGTTGCAATATGGAAGTTTATGTCGACGATATGCTGACAAAGAGCAAAAAAGCTGTTGATCATCTAGTTGACTTAGGTCAGACCTTTGATCAACTGGATAAATACCAAATGAAGCTCAACCCGATAAAGTGCACTTTTGGAGTACGAGAGGGAATGTTCCTCGGGTACATCGTCAACCAGCGAGGCATTGAGGCAAATCCAGCAAAGATCAAAGCTCTTTTAGGGTTGCAATCTCCAACGACGAAGAAAGAAGTGCAGAGTCTTACAGGACGAGTTGCAGCGCTCAACAGATTTGTATCTCGAGCAACTGATAGATGCCTCCCATTCTTCAAAACGCTTCGAAAAACTTTCGAGTGTAATGATGAATGTGAGAAAGCCTTTCAAGACTTGAAGAAATATTTGGGAGCACCTCCATTGTTATCCAGACCAGTAATGGGAGAGAAATTGTACTTGTACCTGGCAGTATCAGAGAATGCAGTCAGCTCGGCATTGATCAGATTGGAGAATGGAGTCCAGAAGCCAATTTATTACACAAGTAAGGCTTTCCGAGGTGCAGAGATCAGGTACCCAAAGCTGGAAAAATTGGCATTGGCATTAATTGAGGCAAGTAGAAGAATGAGGCCATATTTTTAGGCCCATACCATCGTCGTGTATACCGATATGCCATTGAGACAAGCCCTTCATAAGCCAGAAAAATCAGGGAGATTGATGTATTGGGCAATAGAGCTCGGTGAATATGATATTATGTATGAACCCATATCATCATTAAAAGGGCAGGCTGTAGCAAACTTTATAGCAGAATTTACATATCCTGATACCCCCGAGGAACAAAAGTTGCTCGCTGACCAACCTGTGGATGTTACAGGATCAACAGACATAAGTCCAGATCAACTCCGGTTGGTAAAAGGACTTGTGGATGTAGAAAGATCATCAAATTCAAACCCAGACCAACTCCGATTGGTAAAAGGGCGAGAATAGATGGTCGACGAGGAGCGAAAAATACCAGGGGAGGATGAAAGGAAACAGCAAATATTTCACCGAGGAACTCTGTCAGATAAGAAATTTGAAGACGAGTTACCTACATTGAGATTATATGTAGATGGGTCATCTTGCACAACAGGTTGTGGGGCAGGAATTGTTTTGAAAACCCCAGACGAGATTGACATGGAATATGCCTTGCGATTCCAATTCAAATCTTCGAATAATGAGGCTGAGTATGAAGCCTTGATAGCAGGTTTTAATTTAGCAAAGATTATGGAAGCGCAACAAGTGATAGTATTCAGTGATTCTCAATTAATTGTGAATCAGATGATGGGAACATATGCAGTTAAAGGAGAATTAATGATTAAGTATCATGCAAAGGCGATGGAGTTGTTGGCAGAATTTGATGCCATTCAGTTGATCAGAATACTAAGAATGGAGTGGCCCGATTAGCATCAGCTATTCGTACTGAGCTGCGAAGAACGATACCAATTGAAGTATTAGAAGCTCGGAGCATAGATGAAGACCTAACGATGAATGTTATTACCCTTGATTTAGGACCATCTTGGATGGATCCCATCAGGGCATATATTGAGGAGGGAGAATTGCCGGAGGATAAGCTCTCAGCAAAGAAATTGAAGTTTAAAGCTGCTCGGTATGTACTAACTAATGGTGTTTTGTATAGACGAGGAATCATGGAAGGTTTACAAAGATGTGTGCATCCCTCCGAGGTGAAAGAATTGATTGAAGAGATCCGTGAAGGGTCCTGTGGCGCCCATGTAGCAGGTCGGACACTTTTGCAAAGGGTGATGACACAAGAATACTACTGGCCAGCGATGAGGGCTGATTGTATAGCCTATGCTAAGAGATGTGATAAATGCCAACGTTTTTCCTCCATCCGACGAACTCCACAAGCATTGTTGACACCAATAACTTCCCTTTGGACTTTTTCCATGTGGGGAATGGATTTGGTTGGACCACTGCCAACGACCCGAGGAAGATTCAAGTACCTCGTCGTCGCAGTGGATTATTTTACTAAGTGGGTAGAAGCTGAGCCTCTGATTGATATGACATACGAGAAGGTGTACCAATTCGTTTGGAAGAACATCATCTGCCGATATGGTCTCCCTCATGCCTTCATCACAGACCATGGAACACAATTCGATAACGAGGAGTTTGCCGCCTATTGTCATCAGTCAAACATTTTGAAGGTTCATTCAGCACCAGGCCATCCTCAAAGCAATGGGAAGACTGAAGTGACGAACAGAACATTATTAAATGGTTTGAAGAAAAGGCTAAGTGAGGCTAAAGCTAATTGGATTAATGAGCTACAGTCAGTATTGTGGGCTTACCGAACAACTCCCCGAGCAGCGACTGGAGAATCACCATATATGCTGGCTTTTGGAAGTGAAGCTGTAATACCTGCCGAGTTGGGTCTTCCAACACACAGAGTGCTGAATTACAATTCCCCAGTCAGCGACCTGATGAGGAGATTAGATTTGAACATGCTCGAGGAACTTAGAGAAGAGGCAGCCATTAGGAATGCTGCTTATCAACAACGAACAGCTCTGTTCTACAACAAGAGGGTGAAGAAATGCGATTTAAAAGAAGGAGATTACGTGCTAAAGAAGGTCATTCAGAAGCACAATAAATTGGAAGCAAATTGGCATGGACCTTACCGAGTTACAGAAGTTGTTCGACCAGGAACTTACCGAATAGCAACTCTAGAAGGAGAGGAATTCAAGAATGCATGGAATGCTGAACACCTACGCAAGTATTATCAGTAATGTAAAATGTAAAGCAGTTCTATCAATATGAATAAAACGATGATGTTTCACCATCTTCTCTCCTTTTATTGAAAGTTTTTCGGGGAATACTAGTGTACAACACTACGCTGCTCGACAGCAAAAAGAAGACGATAGTTCAGACCCACGACCAATTCCGATTGGTAAAAGGGCGAGAACAAACTATACTCCTTTGGTTAGGAGGCATACACTAGCGTGACCAACTCCGGTTGGTAAAATAACTAGTGGACACTGATAGTTCAGACCCGTGACCAACTCCGATTGGTAAAAGGGCGAGAACAAACTATACTCCTTTGGTTAGGAGGCATACACTAGCGTGACCAACTCCGGTTGGTAAAATAACTAGTGGACACTGATAGTTCAGACCCACGACCAACTCCGGTTGGTAAAAGGGCGAGAACAAACTATACTCCTTTGGTTAGGAGGCATACACTAGCGTGACCAACTCCGATTGGTAAAATAACTAGTGGACACTGATAGTTCGAACTCAGACCAACTCCGGTAGGTAAAAGAGCGAGAACATGTGATTCCTAAAAATGCCAATCTCGGTTGGTTAAGAAACAAAATATGCCAACTTATGTTGGTCGGAAGGTAAAACTATTCCAGAAAATACAAAATATTCCAAACTGAACCAAGTATGGTTGGTCGGGGATCAATACCCACTAACTGTAGTTGGTCGACGAGGATAAAATTATCGACTTTGGTTGGTCGGACACATTTTATGAAAAAATTTACCAAGTATGGTTAGTCGGGGATAAAAATTCTCCCTAACTATAATTGGTCGACGAGCACAATTTAACAACCTTGGTTGGTTGGAAAAATTTTAAACATTTTTATACTCATTACTTTATTATTAAGTGATCGAGCAATATTACGAATACTTGTAATTTTTATTACTAAATTGGTCGATGAACCATACAATAGTGTTTAACAAGCACAGGACAATAGCAATACAGATTTGCAAACAGAAAATGAAAGTCTTTCATTAAAATTCAAAATGAATTACAAATTACATGTGTACTAACTATTACATTGAGATCCCTACTCTATTGGTTTCTTTCCCTTAGCTTTTGAAACAGGCTCCTCGCCAGCAGGAGGATCTTCCAGGCAAAGAGGAGAATTAATGAAGTTAATATCTCGGAGCATTCTGACATTCATTACTGAAGGAGTATCCAATAGATGCTCGGGACGAGATACTTCGATCTGAGAGTGTAGATTATAGTCGCCAAGGTATTTTGCAATTAAGCTCCGAGGAATGGCACGAGCTGGGATCCATTCCATATCCAAGTTATACGGTGGCACTGGCAAGTCAAGAACCCCGGGATCATAATAATCCCACAGGTAGTGCCTCTGTTCGAGCTTCAGCACGCCCAAGGCATTCAGCCAACCTTGCTTGTAACCCTCGTTATTGGCATTCTGGATACGATCATCTAAGTGAAATAACGCTTCATTGTATCCATCCATCCAGAACTCCCTGGGTTGTTTATTAAATTGAAATGTCAACTTTTCAAGCTTCTCATGAAAGTTTCTGGCAAGAGCATCCTTATTGTCCAGAGCAGATTTTGTCGATGCAAGTTGATCCTCCAGAGTTTGGATTTTCTTGGACATTTCGGACAAAGCCCGATCTTTTGCATTCAATTGGTACGCTTGAGTTTCCAATGTTGACAGAGTGCGAGCTTCTTCAATACTACGAGGAGTTCTTGATCGACCCCGAGCAGGTGGAGTACTTCGTTCCTCGACAACATCCTGGGCAACTCTTCCTCGCCCACGAGAACCTCTTCCTCGTCCTCGAGTAGAAGTAGAAGTTCCAGACCTTCTTAGGATATCCAACTCTTGCCTTAATTTGGCATTCTCAACCTCTAAGAAGGAAAATCCCTCATCGGTCACTGGGATTACCGCTGTTGAGGAAGAGGCTGCAGACTTATATTGTGCTAGCTCTTTCTGCAAATTATTATTCTCTTGTTCCAACAGTTTAGGAATCTGTCTACATGCTTCAACTTCACCCTTTAGGGTTCTCTCCCTGACATCATACCCAGCGAGGATCTTTTTGTGACCTGTCTCGACTGAAAGTTGTTGATACCTCTTCTCATACCCCTCATGTAACATAGCAGATGATTCTTTATATTGCTGTTGAAGTTCATCAAGAGTACCTTGCAGATCTTCAATCATTTCATAGTAGGCCACGTTGTTGGCTATAGCACGGTCAAGTAAGCCCTTTAGGTACTGATAAGCTTCAACTGCTTGCTCTGAAGCATCATGATCGAGGATGTCTGCAACCTCAGATGCACTCAATTATGTATGACCAGCCTTATAATATTCGTGGCATTGCTGCATCAACTTTGTATCATTAGCAGATAGCAAATCCATCCTGGCCAGAAACTAACAGAGAAGGAAAAAGTAATCATCAAAACGAAGATCAAGGCAAGAATTAATAAAATAAGCAGACATAGCATCAACAACACAGAGGAACAAAAGAGGTGATTTTATTATATCATCAAAAAGCAAAAAGAGTACATTGTTCGAAATACAAAGTACAAGTAAAAGAAAAATAAAAAGAGAATACCGAACAATTTTACACCTTTTCCTTGTCTCCCAAGACTTTATCGGGAGGCTGGGACGAGGAGCTTGGTTGCTCGGTGGAAATAATGAGTTGGTCGGCGGGAGCTGGAACTTGTTCTGGAGGAGCTGGTAGAGATGAAAGCTCCTCGTCAGCAGGCTGGGTAAGGATGAGATCACCCACTACCAGTGAAGATTCTTCTGAGGCAGCTTCGTCCTCTTCTTCATCCTCGATGGCTGGGGGAGGACCAGGAAGATGCTGTTGAAATAACTCGGAGTCCTCGCTCACCTTTAATTCTTACAAAGCAGCAACCCAGCCATCTCGGAAGTATTTCAAACTTCCATATTGCACCTGAGTCATCATGGCAGCTACTCCCTTATTCCACCCTTTGTCCCAACCTGTGTTGAAAGACTTCTTTATTGCCATCTTTCTTTTCATTTTCTCCGAGGAGAGCTTCTCGGATAGAAGATCCTCGGAGGCTTTCAACTTGGCCTCCAACTCCTCCTTCTGACGATTTACTTCGCGCAGAAGGGTCAGCTCTTCTTCAGCTGATTTCAGCTTATTTTCAAGCTCCCCGAAGGTAGTGAGCTTCTCGGCGTATTTCTTATTCTCCCTCTCCAAGTCCTTCACTTTATTTCCCAACTGCACCTTCTCTGCTTCAGATGCAGCCAATTTCTTCTCCCATTCACCTTTATCCTCGTCGTACTTTTGACGGGATTCCTTCAGAGATTGGGCCGAACCCTGGAAAGCATCCTCTACTCCAGACGAGGAGCTTGAAGCCTTGAGCGCTTCATCTTTCTTCACTATGGTGTTAAAGCAACTCACCAGCTGAAAAAGAAGGTAGTGATGAGTTAGTGCCGAGATACATATATTGATAGAAGGAAAGAAGAATTCAAGATAAGAAGAAACTTACTGAAGCAATGTGACGAGTAGCTAGGGATGTCAGCATATCCCTAGACATGTTTTCCTCGATTCCTTGGACTTCCGGAATAGTCCAAGTCTTTATCGAGCTCATTGCAAAGCTCGGGGGAATAATGGTTGGAACACCAACTCCACTAGTTTGGAGCTGGGGAATGGCTTCAGAAAAACTAACCGAGGAGGATTTCTTCAATCTCCTCGATGTCTTCTCAACAACCTCAACCAAAGAAGAACTTTTGGTTGGAGAGATAGTGATTACTTCCACAGGCGCATCCTTCTATACAGGAGCCACTGGGGGCTTCTCGGCGGCCTTCTGAGGAGCAACAGAAGGGGCAGCATCCACTTTCTTTGTCCCCTTTGGGACATCAGCTTTATTTCTCTTTCCATCTCCAGCAGAGGAGGTATCTTCAAAGAGAGCAGGAACTCTTCTCTTGCCCATCTTCTGACTCAAAGGAATGTGAGAGTCTGGTGAAGAGTCTTCAGAAGCTGGCAATGGTTCACTAATGCTGACCACAGGACGAGCAGTAAAAGATGATGTGTAGCTCCTGTACTGCAACAAATATGAAGCAAACCTGATGTGCTCGTCTGCAACTCTTCGATGCAAATTCCAGATACGTTTCAAATGCTTTATATTAACTTCTGATTCTTTGGGAGTTTTTCTCTTGCTGTCGACTGCAAACAAAAACATAGTGAAATATCAGTCATACATTTTGTCAAACACAATGAAATCATAATTTCAAAAAATAAAATAAGATGAAAATAACCTATCCCATTGCCATATGGGGGGCATCTGGGACCCTCATATACTGCATCTCCAACCAAAGGGGCATGTTGCCAATTTTTTATAACTACCCCATGTTCAAAATAATCCCTGTTTGCATCAGGAAGGTTGACTACTAAGGCCCTATTCAAAAACCTAGTTTTTAAATAAAAAACATTGTCTAAAACAGCCCATCTATAACAATACATAATCTCAGGAATTCCTATGCGAGTTCCATGAGTTTGATTTAACCTATACACCCCATTAACTATTCTCCATGTGTTGGGGGCTATTTTTGCAGGGACAACGTCGAAATACTGACAGAACTCTAAACACAAAGGGTTTGGTGGAAAAGAAAATTCACATTCTGCAATAAAGAGGCTAGGGAACCAATGTCCCTCAGCCAAATTAAAATAAGTTTAAGGTTCTGAAAGACTCTCCAAAGTTACCCAAGAAGGAATAGAAAAGTCAGAACGGAACTTCTCAAGAGATTCGATAATATAAACCATGGTGAACAAAAGGAAATGAATAAGAAGGAAGAAAATCTTACAGGAAAAAGGAGATCTGTTGACAAACAAACGAAGAAAGGGATGAACGCACAGGAGAGAGAAAATCTATAGAAAACACGAAAGCAGAAATTGAAAAGGTAGAAGACGATGGGACTGCCTCTGAAGCTTAAATACTTTGCCTTGGGAAACGGAGAAAGAAATGATTACAAAAAGGAAACTATTGCGCTACCGGCGGCTAAAAGGACAAAAAGTGCACGAAGATCGAAGCGCTTATAAAAATGCAAAAAGGCGGATTCTGCGAATTTGGAAGGAAATTCAAATACGAAGAAAAGGCTCCTAAAAACCAGGAAGGTCATTTAATATTGCCATATACCGAGAAAGAATGTTCCATACTCCTCAAAGTTTGAAATATGAAACATTGGGGGCTTCTGTTGATACCAAAATTAGTATGCTAATGTGGACGAATAATAAGAAGACACGCGTCAATCTACGTGGCACAATAGCAACAAGGAAGATCATTCCCCCGATCAACATACTCACTCCGAGCAACAGGTGTACTCCGAGGAACACCAGTCTTCCGAGGAACACCAGCCCTCCGAGGAACTCCAGTGCTCCGAGGAACTATTGGACGATGAGCAACTAAGGCGGTCCGAGCTGCATCTCGACCACAACATTGATTGCCAGATAATCAACAGTTCAACTATTCATTGAATGCTTATCATCTTGACGCACACGCTTGAAGAGCATTAAATGAGTTACCCTTTCATATGTATATCATTTAATGTATCACCCTTTCATGTACAGCCTAAGGGCTATAAATACCTTGTATCACCCTCATTCACGGGGACCGAAATTTCTTGATAGCACTTGTAATTGAGAATTCCCAAACACTCAGCAATAACATAACAGTGGACGTAGGCCATTCATATAAGGCTGAACCACTTTAAAATCTTTTGTCTTATTTATTTATCTGTGATTGAATAATTAGAGTAATCTAGTTTTTCACATCAACGCTGAGTTTGTCTCTAAGTGTTCCACTTGTCAGTTAGTGAAAGTGGATCATTAGAAGCCAGCTGGGTTTCTACAACCATTAAAGATCCCGATGTGGAAATAGGAGGGCATTTCCATGGACTTCATCACAGAGTTACCTACTTCTCAGAGGGGTCACGATTCCATATGGGTGATTATGGATCGGTTGACTAAGGTAGCTCACTTTTTGCTAGTTTAGACTGATTACTCTACGGGACAGTATGCCCATATTTTTTTATAGTCCAGATAGTAAGGTTACATGAGGCACCGCTTAATATTGTGTCCGATCGGGACAAGATCTTTGTATCCCAATTTGGGAGAGTTTTTATGAGGCCATGGGTACTGAGGTTTGATTAAGTATGGCCTATCACCCGCAGACAGATGGGTAGACGGAGCATACTAACCAGATGTTAGAGGATATGTTACGCATGTGCATCCTGGATTTTGGGGGAGGTTGTGAGCAGTATCTTCCACTTGTTGAGTTCGCGTATAATAACTCCTATCAATTCACCATCGATATGGTTCTATTTAAGGCACTGTATGGTAGGCCTTATCATTCTCCTATGTGTTGGTTAGAGGTGGGGGACAACAAGTTACTTGGGCCAAATGTGATACAGGATACGTTTATCAGGATTGAGATGATTCGTAGTCGTATTCGGGTAGCTCAAGATAGAAATAAAAGCTATGTCGATGCGAAGAGGTTCTTCCAGGAGTTCAGTGTGGGGTACCAAGTATTTTTGCGGGTATCTCTATGAAGGGAATAATGAGTTTTAGGAAGAAAGGGAAACTAGCGCCACGATACATTGGACCCTTTCCTATTATTGAGAGAGTTGGACCGGTTGCTTATAGATTGGGGTTGTCGGAGCACTTTCATAGGATTCATGATGTGTTTCATATTTCTTCACTAAGGTGATATCTCCGATATAAGTTGTCTTACACTCATGTAGCGTTGGAGGATATTGATTTGCAGCCTAATAGCTCGTATGAGGAGACAACGGTAGCGATCTAGCGAGAGGCGGTTAAGATCGAAAGTAGTTCCGTTGGTGCGTGTTTAGTGGGAGCACCATAACATTGAGGGGTCTAATTGGGAGCGTGTGGATGAGATGCGCGATAAATACCTAGAGTTATTCGTACCAGGTATGCTTGATTTTTCAAATTTCGGGACGAAATTTTATTATAAGGAGGGAAGGATGTAATAGCCCGTAATTTTATGACTTTTAAATTGAGAATAATTAAAAGTTAATGGGTTAAATTATTGTGGATTAATTGGAATTAATTAATTAATCAATTGGAATCAATCTGGATTGAATATTACTGCTGATAAGAGTAATCTATTATTGAATATTAGTTAATGATATATAAGTAATATGTGAATATGATAATTATGAATATTGTCATGAGATACAAATACGACAATTATAGAACTTAAGTCGGGATGCACTCAAGAGTCGTGTCGGGAATAAAGTTGGGTAATAAAATATAAATTATTTAAATATCTTTCGGATGATCATTTCGAGTGAGCCGTTGAGACCGGAAGGGTCAAAATAGGCAGGAAAGTATACCCGGGTGTTTGATTTGGGTCTCGTGTCAATTAGATGATAAAAGGACACCCCTAAGGGGCATTTTAGTCATTTGTCTTGGGAGATGAATAGTATCCACATTTTTGGTCTTTTAGATAGCCTTGGAGACTTGTTATGCAAGTGGGTTTACACTCTACGTAAGGTTCATTTCATCTATTTTCATTTGCGAGTTGTTTGAGAGAAAGTGAAGAGACTTTGGGAGAAAAGAAAAGTCACCTTGTGGAGAGGAATAGTTGCCTTGAAGAAGAAGAGTCATATTGGGCAATCAAAGGGGACAACCACCACAAAACACCGTCTCTACACCTTGCACCATCACCTAAAAGTCTCCGAAAAAGGAAAGAGGAGGTTCTAACATTATCTTCTCCAATGGTTCAGACCTACACTAAGAGGCTAGTGATTCTTGCTCTATTTCAGTGTGTATAATATCCATGTTAGAATAGGATTTTCTTTGGGATTATGAACTTATGAATTTGGGATTAAAATGAATGATAAATCTTGTTTAATGGTTATGCAAATTCATGTAGTTGAATATTCACATGTAGAGGTTATGAACATAATGAACTTGTTAAGATGAACATGTAGAAAAAAATATGTGTTTATGGAGAGAATGTGAATTGATGATAGGTATTTTCATGTAGATGAATTCTACTCATGATTGAATATGAAATTTGATGATTTAGAGAAGTCATCGTAATTCTAAATTCTGGGTTTTTAAGGTGTATAAAAATGGAGAATTTGGATAAATGAAATTTTAAGGGTTAATTGGATTTGATGTTAACTCGCATATAAACTTGGTGATTTAGATGTTTTTTCTTGTATTATAATTACCCATAATCGTGTATAAATGATGTTGAGATATTTGAGATTCGTTAGAATATATTTCATGTGAGCTTGGGTGAAAGAAAACGGATAAAACGGATGAAAAATTGTTGAAAAGGGACGAACATGGTATGATAATTTTAGGATTGTTTTAAGAGGAAATTGGTAGCGTGTGTGTGAGTTTTCGTATAAAATCACGTTCGGCACAACTTTGCAGTTTTAAGTTTTTTCAAAATCGGAGTAGAAAAGCCTCAAATTATAATTTTATATTTATGGGAAGAATGTACCTTTAAAAAAAAGGTTTGGAAAATGGTAATTTGTCCCATGGTGAGATTTTATTAATTTGGGACATTAATAAGGAGTGAGGGACTTGGGTTAATGTTAAATAATTATTTGGATTTGAGGATTAAATTTTGTGAGAGATATCTTCATAATTATATTACGATTTAGATGAAAATAATCGTTACATCAAGTACGGGTAATATTTATGATTTATTTACGGGTACTTGGATCGGATAAAATATTATGTGAGTGATAACAACTTAATAAAATATACAATGATAATCGTGATTAACAAGTACGGGTGGTATTCGAGAAATATGACGGGTACTTGGGATATGATGAATTCCTAATATGATATAGGTCATGTGAGTACCTAACCCTAAATAGGTAGATGATGACGCCTATTTGATTGATTGATGATTATGTGTATGACATACCTAGCTTACTTGCTATCGGGGGAGGTCCACGCGTGAGGGCAATCACATCCTGATGAGCATATATGGGAGGATATTTGACTTGTCGCTCGAGAACATAGGACTGAGGTCGATTACCATTAGTGAGAACAATGGTATAAAACGATCATTTGGGTGCGTAGGTATGTGCGTAACCCAAAGGCTTAGGACTATGTCCGCCTCCATTATTTGTGATTTAATATTTGTGGTTCGAAGGATCTTTACCGAACCTAGAGTCCCCTATACAGTGACGAGATGTATTGAGACATGATAGCAGAGTAATGCAGCACCGCAGTTGTAATTCAGGGTGCAGTATTGCTTATATATAATAGAGTGAATGTATATATATGCCTATGATGATATCTACTGTGTGACTAAAGTAGAATTGAAAGATAATGATATCTGGAATTAATTAAGTATGAGAACACTTAATTGAATTGAATTAATAAGTGGCTTTTCCACGTTTAATCTAAATGGATACATATGATATTATTACATGTATTGCAAGGGTAATATGTGGGAACAAATTGGTATATGGTTAGTGGGTACACTGGGATGAACTTGTTAGCATGAGATTGTAACTAGTATGGTTTGGAGGTATAATAGGCGTGCACTCTAGATGAGAGGTGAGAATTTCAAGAAAGAGTCTGATAAGCTAACATGTATATAATAACTACCGAATCTAGCATTTATTTACTTTTTGTTTTTAAAACTGTTTTCACTTCGTGCTCTGACCCGTTTACTTGCACATTCTCCTCTCTCTCTTCTATCCTCTCTCTCTCTCTCTCTCTATATATATATATATATATATATATATATATATATATATATATATCAGGTGTCCAACCACAGGGACGCCAGCCATACAGGATTGGGTCTATTGACGATGCTATGGATGCTATGGAGTTGTGGACCTTGTTTAGACGCTTTCATATTCTTGATTCGTACTCTGTAGTGGTTGATATTTCATTTAGGGCATGTCGCCGAAGATGATTCTAGTTTATTCCTCTCTATTTGATTCAGATTATATTCTTATGTCTGTTTGGTACATTTGGTATTATTGAGATTATTGTATTAAGATATTTTACTGGAAAGTTTATTCCATTTGCATTTAAATTCCATTGTGATGTTTATTCAGTTATTATTCGTTGTGTGAATGGTTTGTGTTAAATGTTTTATGTTATTTAAAATGGATTTTTTTATGAAATTAAATTGGAAAAGTTTTAACAACCTGCTTACTTGGATATTAGGTGATTAAATATTAAGGAAAAAAAAATGTTTTTCGACAGTGATGCTAAGAATGAACCAACTGTATAATCTATTTTAACTGGGTATAGGACTGATCACCCGGTATTTAATTAAGCTAGTTGTTACAATATCATCTTTGATTAAATCTATTTTTCTTAGCTCTAGAGTTCCTTTCTCTAAAGATAGTAATGGTCGGAATCTATATTTCTTTGGAAAACCTAAAGGTCTAGCCTTAAACTTCTTTTATTTCCAATCTAGCTTCCTTTTGAATTTCTTAGATCCATTACCACAACCCCATTGGATTGGAGCAATATCTCTTTCATCCTTAATTGGAGGAATCTATTTGAAAGTTTCTTCTATTAACTTTTCTTGAGTTATATCTTGTCTTTTAGATATGATATAGTCTTTGGAAAAATTGATTCTTTCACCAAGGGAGTTATTCTTAACTCCAACTACTCTTGGCCAATTTCTATATTCATATTAGGATTTGTCCTATGGTTGTTCTAAAATATTCATCTTTTAAGTTTTCTCCAAATTCTTTAATTTGGTAATATAGCGGTTAATAATTATTGCTATATTCATTGATCTTATCTAATTTGCAAATGCTAAGGAGAGCTAACTCAATTTTTACTAAGTCTTGTTCATTGATTTGAGCTAAATGTCCAGCTCCAATAAATTCTGAAGTGAATAATTGAATAAACTCTTCAATTGATCTTTCTTCTAGGCTTTCTTTCATTTTCTAAATCTTATCTACGGATTCTTCATCTGTATCTTGTCTTAAACTATCTAAATAATCTTTTGCAATACCTCTAATGGATTGCTCATCGTATTGTTTACATGAACTTGCATCCTGTTGATGTAAAAAATTATATCGTATCTAATTATTTAATCACAGATAAAATAAATGAGACAAAGACGTTTTGAAGTGGTTCAGCCTTATAAGAATGGTCTACGTCCACTGTTTCTGTTATTGATGACTGTTTGGGAATTCTCGATTACAAGTTCAATCAAGAAATTCCGGTCCCCCTACAATGAGGATTGTACAATGTATTTATAGTCCTGAGGCTGTAATGTGAAAGGGTAATACATTCAATGATGTACATGTGAAAGGGTAATATATTAAATGTCCCTTACATCTGAATGATAAGTATTTAATGAACAGTCAAACTGTTGGTTATCCTGCTATTAATGCTCTGTTCGAGGTGCAGCTCGGACCGCCTAAGATGCTCGGTACTCAAGAGTTCCTCGTAGAGTTCTTGTTCCTCAGAGCGTCTGAGTTCCTCGGGGAAGTAGTGTTCCTCGTTGTAGTATGGTTCCTCGGAGCGTCTGAGTTCCTCGGGGAAGTAGTGTTCCTCGTTGTGGTATGGTTCCTCAGAGCGTCTGAGTTCCTCGGGGAAGCAGTGTTCCTCGTTGTGGTATGGTTCCTCGGAGCATCTGAGTTCCTCGTATGTGTTTGTTGTTGCCACGTAGATTGCCACGTGTCTTCACTTAATTGAGCCATGTCAGCAGACTAAATTTGGTATCAACAAAAGCCCCCAATGTTTCATAGTTCAAAATTTGAGGAGTGTGGAACATTCTTTCTCGGAATATGGCAGTTTTAAATGGTCATCCTGAAATTTAGGAGTCTTTTATTTCTCCTTCTAAATTCGTAGAATCAGGCTTTTTTGAATTTTTATACTCGCTTCGATTGCCGCGCCCTTTTTGTCTTTTTAGCCGCCGGTAGCGTAACCGTCTATTTTTGTACTCATTACTTTTTCCTTTTCCCAAGGCAAGGTATTTTATCATCACAGACAATCCCACCATCTTCTACTTTTTCAAATTTGTATCTTCGAGTTTTCCATTGTCTTACTCCCTTGTGCGTTCATCCTTTTCATTGTTCGTTGTCAACAGATCCACTATTTTTCTGTAAGATCTTCTTCCTTCTTCTTCATTTCCTTTATTCATCATGGTTTACCTTGTTGAATCTCTTGATAAATTTCGTTCTGATTTTTCTATTCCTTCATGGGTTGTTCTGGAGGAACTTTCTTAACCTTCTGATTATTTCCGTTTGGCTGAGGGACATTGGTTCCCCAGTCTCTTTGTTGCTGAGTGTGGATTTTCTTTTCCGCCAAATCCTTTATGTTTGGAATTCTGTCAATATTTTGACGTTGTTCCTACAAGAATAGCCCCCAATACATGGAGAATAGTTAATGGGGTTCATAGACTAAATCAAATTCATGGAACTCGCATAGGAATTCCAGAAATCATGTTTTGTTATAGATGGGCTGTAGGCGATAACATTTTTTATTTAAAAACTAGATTTTTAAATTGGGCTTTAGTGGTCAATCTCCCGGATGCCAATAGGGACTATTTTGAGCACGGGGTTGTTATAAAAAATTGGCAACATGCTCCTTTATCTGGAGATGAAGTTTATCAGGGTCCCAGATGCCCTCCCTATGGCAATGGGATAGGTTATTTTTATTTTATTTTATTTATTTTGAAATCATGCTTCTTCTGTGTTTGACAAAATGTGCCACTGATATTTTAATTTTGATTTATTTGCAGTTGATAGCAAAAGAAAGTGTCCAAAAGAGGCAAACGTTAATATTAGGCACTTAAAACTTATCTGGAGTTTGCATCAAACTGTTGCTGACGAGCACATTAGGTCAGCTTCATATCTACTGCAGTATAAGAGTTACACTTCCTCTTTCACTGCTCGTCCGGTGATAAGTGAAGTAGAACCAACCCCCGCCTCTGCAAGTTCTTCGCCTGAATCACATATTCCTTTAAGTGAAAGGATGAAGAAGAGACGGCCTCCCACCCTTTTCGAGAAACCTGCCTCTGCTGCTGGAGAGAAAAAAAGAAGTAGACATGATGTCCCAGAAGGGATAAAGAAAAATGATGCTCCTTCCTCGGCTGCACTTGTGAAGGTTGTCGAGAAGCCCCAAGTGGCCCCGAGCAAGTCTGCTGCTCCAGAAGAAGTGATTGTAATATCACTGACCAAGAGTTCTTCCTTGGTCGAAACTATTCCTGTTCCCCCGAGAAAGCTGAAGAAGATCTCCTCAATCAATTTGGCTGAAACCATCTCCCAGCCCCCAACTACTGGAACTGGTGTTCCTACTTTTGTTCCCCCGAGCTCTGCCATGGGCTCGGTGAAGACTTGGATCATTACCGAGATCCAAGGTATTGAAGAGAACTTTTCTCGGGACAAGGTTACCTCATTGGCTGCTCACCATATTGCTTCTGTAAGTCTTGTTGCTTTGAACTTTTCATCTTTCCTTTGTTATATCTGTCTCTGACTTGCTTTTATTTTCTTTTCACAGTTGGTGAGCTGTTTCAATGCAATTTTGAAGAAAGATGAAGCTATTAAAGCTTCGAGCTCCTCATCTGGTGTGGAGGAAGCTCTGGTGGGCCTGAGGCAGTCTTTGGAAGATTCTCGTCAGAAGTACGATGCTGACAAGGCTGTTTGGGAGAAGAAACTTACCTCCACCGAGCAGGAGAAGGCTCAGGTTGTTGAAGTCTCCAAGGGGTTGGAGAAGAAAATAAAGAACTTGGAAGAGAAAAATAAAGAGCTCGACAAGAAGCTCAGAAATGCTGGAGAGCTTGAGAATAAGCTCAAGGTTGCTGAGGAGGAACTAATCCAACTTCGCGAAGTAAGTCGCCAGAAGGAAGAAGTTGAGAATAAGTTGAAGACTGCTGAAAATCTTCTGTCCGAGAAGCTTTCCTCGGAGAAGTTAAAGAGGAAATTGGCTGTGAAGAAGTCTTTCAGCGCCGGCTGGGACAAGGGGTGGAACAAAGGCTTGGCTGCCATGATGTCGCAAGTCGAATATGGCAGCCTCAAATACTTTAGAGATGGGTGGGTCGCTGCTCTACAGGAGATGAAGGTGGATGAAAATTCCGAACTCTTTCAGCGACACATCCCTGGTCCCCCTCCAACTCCTGAAGACGAAGAAGAGGATGAAGTTGCCTCCAAAGAGTCTTCCATGGTGATGGGAGATCAAGTTTCTCATCCCCCGACTATCCAGCCCGCTGACGAGGAACTTCAGCAACTCGTTACTTCCTCCGAGCAACCTACAGCACTTCCCCAGCTACTATCTGCTCCATCCGAGCAACCTACCTCCTCTACCCAGCCTCCCGAGAAAGTTTTGGGAGACAAGGAAAAGGTGTAGAGTTGTTCGGATTTCTCTATATTTTATTTTTCTTTGACAAATGTAATCCTGAACATGTAACTCTGAACCTTGTGATATAATAAAACTTGAATTTTTATTTATGCATACTGTTGTTTCTCTTCTTCATGCTCTGTTTGTACTCTTATTGATTATTGCTTTTTCTTTCTCTACTAGTTTCTGGCCAGGATGGAATTACTGTCTGCTCATGATACAAAGCTGTTGCGGCAATGTAATGAATATTTTAAGGCTGGTCACACAGATCTGAGTGCAGCACAAATCGTCGACATTCTCGGCCAAGATGCTTCGGAACAGGAAGTTGAAGCTTACCAATATTTGAAGTGTCTGCTTGATCGTGCGGTGGCCAATAATGTAGCTTATTATGATATGATTGAGGATCTCCAAGGCACCCTTGAAGACCTTCAGCAACAATATAAGGAATCCACTTCCCTCTTGCATGAGGGGTACGAGAAGAAATATCAACAAATCATTGCCGACAAGGGATAGGACAAACTTTTTATTGGCTACGATGTGAGGGAGAGAACTCTAAGGGGTGAGGTTGAGGAGTGCAGACAAATAGCCGAGTTATTGGAGCAAGAGAATAACAACTTATAAAGAGAGTTGTCGCAGTTGAAGTCTGCAGCTTCCACTTCAAAAGCCTTGATCCCAGTGACTGATGAGGGATTCTCGTTCTTGGAGGTCGAGAACGCCAACTTGAGGGATGAGTTGGAAACCTTGAAAAGATTTAGCCCTTCTACATCTTCTCGTGGACGAGCAAGAGCTCCTCGGGGATGAGCAAGAGCAGCTCAGATTCCTGTCGAGGAACAAAGGACTCAATCTTCTTTAGAGAACCAGGCCTTCCAATTAATGGCGAAGAACCAGGCGTTGGCTGAAATGTCAAAGAAGATCAGGGACCTAGAAGATCAGTTTTCTACGCAGAAGTCTGTATTGGAGAATAAAGAACTCTTCATAAAAAATCTCCACGAACAGCTGGAAAGATTGACATATCAATTCCACAAACAGCCAAGGGAGTTCTGGATGGCTGGGTACAACGAGGCTCTCTACCACTTGGACGATCGTATCCAGAATGCCAATAATGAGGGCTACAAACAGGGATGGTTGAATGCCTTAGGTGTGCTGCAACTCGAACAGGGTCATTACCTGTGGGACTACCATGATCCTGGGATGCTCGACCTACCCATGCCACCATTCAAACTTGATATGAGTTGGATCCCTGCTCGGGCCATTCCTCGATGCTTAATTTCTAAATATCTCGGCGACTATAATCTCCATTCAAGTGTCGAGATATCTCGTCCCGAGCACCTCCTAGATCGACCATCCGTGATGAATATTAGGATGTTAAAAGATCATAACTTCATAAATTCTCCTCTTGCTTTAAGTGATCCGCCTGCTGGCGAGGAACCTGTTTCAAAAGCAGAGGGGAAAAAACCAATAGAATAGGAATATTGATGTAATAAATTTGTATACATTTCATTCTCAATGTAATTTGATTTTGGATTTAATGAAAGACTTTTATTTTTGTTCCAAATCTTAATTTCCATTGTCTTGTAAAACACTTTACATTTGTGCATGTGTATCTGTTAAAAAGATAATAATATTGTGTTATTTGTCGATCAACTTATTGTCGACTAGTTTGAATTTGTGGTAGTCATTTGGCAAAAATAATGTTTTGTTTCTAGACCAACTTAGTAAAAAGTTACGAATATCATAAATGTTGCTCGATCATTTTCTCGTCTTCATAAAATGTTTCCGACCAACCAAGGTCGGTAAATTTTCCTTTTTGACTAACTACAGTTAGTGGATTTTTTCTTAACGAGCAACTTTGGCAATTTTTGGAATAATTTTACCTCCCGACCAACTTTAGTTGGCGTTCTCGAGAATATATTTACTTCCTAACCAACATAAGTTGGCATTTTTAGGAATACTTTTACTTCCCGAGGAACACATAGTTTTACTTCCCGTAGGAATACAAGTTTTACTTCCCGGAGGAATACAAGTTTTACTTTCCGGAGGAATACAGGTTTTACTTCCCGGAGGAATACAAGTTTTACTTCCCGGAGGAATACAGGCTTTACTTCTCGGAGGAATACAAGTTTTACTTCCCGGAGGAATACAAGCTTTACTTCCCAGAGGAATACAAGCTTTACTTCCCGGAGGAATACAAGTTTTACTTCCCGGAGGAATACAGGCTTTACTTCCCGGAGGAATACAAGTTTTACTTCCCGGAGGAATACAAGT
The DNA here is from genome assembly GCA_949130495.1 of Sambucus nigra. Taxonomy (NCBI): domain Eukaryota; kingdom Viridiplantae; phylum Streptophyta; class Magnoliopsida; order Dipsacales; family Adoxaceae; genus Sambucus; species Sambucus nigra. The sequence continues at coordinate 210,527,191 of OX422213.1, read as the reverse complement.
TTTACTTCCCGGAGGAATACATTTGTTTCTCGACCAACCTTAGTTGGCGTTTTCGAGAAAAATTTTGAGTAGTCCGAGTTTTGCCGAGTTTCGCCGAGTAGTGTGTAGCACTAGTATTCCCCGAAAAAATTTCAATAAAAGGAGAGAATTTGGCAGAATATCTTCATTTTATTGACGGAACTGCGTTACATGAGAATATACATCACTGATAATACTTGCGCAGGTGCTCTGCGTTCCATGCATTCTTAAACTCTTCCCCCTCTAAAGTTGCTATTCGGTAAGTTCCTAGTCGAACAACTTCTGTAACTCGGTATGGTCCATGCCAGTTTGCCTCTAATTTGTTATGCTTTTGAATCACTTTCTTTAGCACATAGTCTCCTTCTTTCAGGTCGCACTTCTTCACCCTCTTATTGTAGAACAAAGTTGTTCGTTGTTGGTATGCAGCATTCCTGATGGCTGCTTCTTCTCTAACTTCCTCGAGCATGTCTAAATCCAATCTTCTCATTAAGTCGCTGACAGGGGAATTGAAATTCAGCACCCTGTGTGTTAGGAGGCCCAACTCGGCAGGTATAACAGCTTCACTTCCAAACGCCAGCATATATGGTGATTCTCCAGTTGCTACTCGGGTAATAGTTCGGTAGGCCCATAGTACTGATTGTAGCTCGTTGATCCAATTTGCTTTCGCATCATCCAGTCTTTTCTTCAAACCATTCAGCAGCGTTCTGTTTGTCACTTCAGTTTGTCCATTGCTTTGAGGATGGCCTGGCGCTGAGTGGATCTTCAAAATGTTTGACTGATGATAATAGGCAGCAAACTCCTCGTTGTCAAATTGTGTTCCATGGTCTGTGATGAAGGCACGAGGAAGACCATATCGAAAAATGATGTTCTTCCAAATAAATTGGTACACCTTATCGTACGTCATATCAATGAGAGGATCAGCTTTAACCCATTTAGTAGAATAATCCACAGCAACCACGATATACTTAAACCTTCCCCTGGTCGTCGGTAATGGCCCAACCAAATCTATTCCCCATATGGCAAATGGCCAAGGGGAAGTAATGGGCGTCAATAATGCTTGGGGATTTCTTCGGATGGAGGAGAAGCGCTGACACTTGTCACATTTCTTAGCATAGGCTATGTAATCAGCCCTCATCGTCAGCCAGTAGTATCCTTGAGTCATCACCCTTTGTAAAAGCGTCCGACCTGCTATATGGGCTCCACAGGACCCTTCATGGATCTCTTCAATCAATTATTTCACCTCGGAGGGATGTACGCATCTTTGCAAACCTTCCATAATTCCTCGTCTATATAGAATACCATTAGTTAATACATACCGAGCAGCTTTAAACTTCAATTTCTTGGCTACGAGCTTGTTAATTGGTAATTCTCCCTTCTCAATATATGCCCTGATGGGATCCATCCAAGATGGTCCTAAATCGAGGGTAATAAAGTTCATCGTCAGATCTTCATCTATACTCCGACCAGCTAAAACTTCAATTGGGATTGTTCTTCGTAGCTCGGTACGAGTAGCTGATGCTAATCGAGCTAAGGCGTATGCTCTCGCATTCTCTATTCTTGGTATTCTGACCAGCTGAATAGCAGCAAATTCTGACACCAGCTCCTTTGCCTTTGCATGATATCTGATCATTAATTCTCCTCTGACTGCATATACTCCTATCATTTGGTTTACGATCAATTGCGAATCACTAAAGACAATAACCTGCTGCGCCTCCATAATTTTTACCAAATTAAGACCTGCAATCATGGCCTCATACTCATCTTCATTATTGGAAGCTTTGAATTGGAATCGTAGGGCATATTCCATGTCGACCTCATCCGGGCTGTTCAAAACGATCCCTGCCCCACAGCCTGTTGTGTAAGATGAGCCATCTACATATAGCCTCCATATAGGTAACTCGTCTTCAAATTTCTGATCTGACAGAGTTCCTCGATGAAATATTTGTTGCTTCCTTTCATCCTCCCCTGATATTTCTTGCTCTTCATCGATCATCTTTTCTTGCCCTTTTACCAACCTGAGTTGGTCTGGGCTCGAATTTGATGATCCTGTAGCATCCACTTGCCCTTTTACTAACCTAAGTTGGTCTGAGCTTGTGTTTGATGATCCTGTAACATCCACAGGTTGATCAATGAGCAACTTTTGCTCCTCGGGGGTATCAGGATAGGTGAACTCTGCTATAAAATCTGCTACAGCTTGCCCTTTTAGCGATGATCTGGGTTCATAAACTATGTCATATTCACCAAGTTCTATTGCCCAGAACATCAATCTCCCTGATTTCTCTGGTTTATGAAGGGCTTGCCTCAATGGCATATCAGTATATACGACTATGGTATGAGCTTGGAAGTATGGCTTCATTCTTCTACTTGCCTCGATCAATGCCAGTGCCAATTTTTCCAGCCTTGGATATTTGATCTCTGCTCGTCGGAAGGCCTTACTTGTATAGTAGATTAGTTTTTGTACTCCATTCTCCACTCTTATCAATGCCGAACTGACTGCATTCTCGGACACTGCCAGATACAAGTATAATTTTTCTCCCATCACTGGCCTGGATAACAATGGAGGTGCTCCCAAGTATTTCTTCAAGTCTTGAAAAGCCTTCTCACATTTATCATTCCACTCAAAAGTCTTTCGGAGTGTTTTGAAGAATGGGAGACATCGATCAGTTGCTCGCGATACAAATCTGTTGAGTGCTGCTACTCATCCTGTAAGACTTTGCACCTCTTTCTTCGTCGTTGGAGATCGCAGCCCTAATAGAGCTTTGATCTTTTCAGGATTTGCCTCAATGCCTCGCTGATTGACAATGTATCCGAGAAACATGCCTTCTCGTACTCCAAATGTGCACTTCATCGGGTTCAACTTCATTTGATATTTATCTAGTTGATCAAAGGTCTGGTTTAAGTCAACTAGATAATCAGCAGCTTTCTTGCTCTTTGTATGCATATCATCAACATAGACTTCCATATTGCAACTGATTTGTTCAGCAAAGACTTTGTTCATCAGCCGTTGATATGTCGCACCTGCATTTTTCAAACCAAAAGCCATAACATTATAACAATAAGTTCCCCTAGGGGTAATGAAAGAAGTACTCTCCCTGTCTTCAGGTTTCATTTTAATCTAGATGTAACCAGAATAAGCATCCATGAAGCTCAGCAGCTCGTGTCCCGAGGTAGCATCCACCAGTCGATCAATTCGGGGCAACGGAAAGTGATCCTTTGGACATGCTTTGTTGAGGTCGGTGAAGTCTACACACGTCCTCCATTTGTTGTTCTTCTTTTTCACCATCACCACATTTGCTAACCAGTCTGGATATTTAACATCTTCGATGAAGCAAGCTTTCTGGAGCTTCTCGACTTCCTCCTATATAGCTTAATTCTTCTCGGGACTAAATACTCTTCTTCTCTACTTCACAGGCTTGATCTCCTTATTCACATTGAGCTCATGACATAAGAAATTTGGGTCTATCCCAGGCATATCCTCATGACTCCACGCAAAAGTTTGCTTTCTGCTTCTTAGGAAAGTTATCAATTCCTGTTTTAGTGAGGCTTCCAATGACGAACCTACTTGAGTAGTTCGCTCAAGTGCTCGTCGTGCAGAATGATGTTTTCAGTAGCTTCCACCACTTGACCCTTCATGAGTTGAGACTCATCTCTAAGATCCAATGTTTTAATTTCTGCACCTTCATCCACTTGATAGGTAGTAGTCTTTTTCCTTGATTCCTCCAATTCTTCTTGCTCGGCGGATGAATAATAGCATTCCCGAGCTACTTTCTGATCACCTTTCACAACTCCTACTCCAAAATTTGTTGGAAATTTTAGGCATTGATGTATTGTAGATGGTACAACCTCAAATTTCTTCAATCCTACTCTTCCCATGATGATATTGTATGATGATTGAACATTCTTATCCATCACGAAGAAGCGTATTCTTTCTGTTCGACAAGCAGGCCACGTACCAATGAATATATCCAATTTGATCATCCCAAGTGGAAATACTTTCTCGCCAGCAAAACCGAGGAGGGGTCTGTGATAAGGCTCCAGTTGAGATAGCTTTAGATTTAAACTATCAAAGCACGAGTAGAACATGATGTCTGCCGAGCTACCATTGTCGACCAGTACTCTTGAAATCATAACATCCTTCATCCTAATTTTGATCACCAATGGGTCATCATGAGGATATAGAACACCTGCGAGGTCATTCTTTGAGAAACCAATGACCAATTTCTCTTTATTTACCTTTCTCGGGCGATCCTCCTCAGCTAGATTTATTCGTTGAATGTATGAGCAAGTTTGAGCCTCACAGAGGTAAGCTTTTCTTTCTGCAGTAAGGTCTCCTCCTCCTGCATCTCCACCTGTTATAACATTACAGACAAATAACCCAAAGCGTATTGAAAATACCTCACGTTCCGGCTACCTTGGTCTCTTGGGAAGATCGGGGTCGTCTTCTGGATCAACTTCATGGTTTCTTTTCTTGTTCTCCTCTGCTCGACGAGGAGATCTAGACCTCTCTCTTGCTCGGTCGTTGTTTCTTCTTTCGCTTCCACGATCAACATACTTTTCCAGTTTTCCTCGTCTGATGAGTGTTTCAATCTCATTCTGAAGAGATATGCAATTTTTGGTCATATGGCCATGATCTTTGTGAAACTAGCAATATTTTGCTTTATTCCTCCTGTCAGGGTCTGCCTTCATTTTCTCTGGCCAATTTAATTCCTCGTTGTTCTTGATTTCTTCTAGAATATGGTTGATGTCCTTCTTCAAAGGAGTATAATTATCGAATTTCTTCATTACGTCCCATACCGACCTAGTTTTTGAATGTTTATCATTACCATTGCTCTTATGCTCTTTCTTCTTAGCTTTATCACCTTCCACCTTGGTTTATTTGGCATCCATATTCTTCTTCACAGCCACAGCCTCCTCGGCATTCATAATCTTGGATGCTTTTCCCATCAGATCTGACATGATTCTAGGTGGATCTTTGGCTAAAGTGTAGTACAACTTGTTGGGCAGTAGTCCACTCATCAAGGCGGTAATCGCTGTCTTCTCATCATAATCAATGACTTCAAGTTTCTCGTTATTAAAACGAGTTATATAATCTCTGATACTTTTGCCAGGATTTTGTCTAACACTTAACAAATGTGCTACTCGTTTAACTGGCTTTGCCCCAAAATAGAAATTCCCAATGAATAACTCGGCCAGTTGAAGAAAAGTTGAGATCTTACCCCGAGGAAGATTATTATACCACATTTGAGCAGATTCGGTAAGAGTTCTCGAGAATGCTCTGCATCTCATCTCATCTAGAACCACATAGATGTCGGCTGCAGCTTGGTATTGTTCTATATGAAGGACAGGGTCGGTCTTTCCATCATATTTGGGGGTCACAACAGGTGCTTTGAACTTTGATGGTGTTGGAAAATCTACAATGGCCTGGACAAAAGGTGTTCCTCGAACAAAGGTTCGTTTTAGAGGGTTCTTGGCTTTAGCCATTTCCCCTAATCTATCCTCCAGCCTCTGAATAGAGCCTTTCCATGCATCATTTCCTTCCTCGGGCCTATTGGTTCGAGCAACTGATCGAGTTGATGTGGATTCCTGGGATCTATCTTGACGAGCAGCTGGTTGCGACTGGGCAGATCCTTCCCTTAAATCTAATGGTCGTCGAAAACTCCTCGATGCGACTTTAGGAGGACTTCTACTCCTTCTAGGTCCTAATCGATCAAAAGTTGATACCCTGCTTAACCTCTCTAGCGCACTAGTCCTTTCTGGAGAAAGAGTGATACGTTGTTCAGTATTTGTGGCTCGCACTGACGAAGTTCATCCAGGTTGATAAGAAAAGTCTTCAGACTCCTCATTATGATATGAATCGGTACGCCTAGTACGCGAATAAGGTGCACGGGTATTTCTTTGAATACTTTACGGTCCTGAATGGGTTGGTGCACCGCCATGGAGGGTTTGTATGAGTTGTCTCATAGTTTCTTGCATGACGGTCTGGCCCTGAGCCAGATTTGTCATTATTCCAGCCAGATCTGGAATATTTGGCGGAGCAGATGGATTTGGAGGGCTTCCAGCGTTTCGATTGCTGGATTCTGGAATATCAACCATTGGTGATAAATTGTTTTTGATGAAAAACGATATTACCAGTCGTTTCTCACAGACGGCGCCAATCTGTTGATGTAAAAAATTAGATCGTATCTAATTATTTAATCACAGATAAAATAAATGAGACAAAGACGTTTTAAAGTGGTTCAGCCTTATAAGAATGGCCTACGTCCACTGTTTCTGTTATTGATGACTGTTTGGGAATTCTCGATTACAGGTTCAATCAAGAAATTTCGGTCCCCCTACAATGAGGATTGTATAATGTATTTATAACCCTGAGGCTGTAATGTGAAAGGGTAATACATTCAATGCTGTACATGTGAAAGGGTAATATATTAAATGCCCCTTACATCTGAATGATAAGTATTTAATGAACAGTCAAACTGTTGGTTATCCTGCTATTAATGCTCTGTTCGAGGTGCAGCTCGGACCGCCTAAGTTGCTCGAACCGCCTAAGCTGCTCGGTACTAAAGAGTTCCTCATAGAGTTCTTGTTCCTCGGAGCGTCTGAGTTCCTCGGGGAAGTAATGTTCCTCGTTGTAGTATGGTTCCTCGGAGCGTCTGAGTTCCTCGGGGAAGCAGTGTTCCTCGTTGTGGTATGGTTCCTCGGAGCGTCTGAGTTCCTCGGGGAAGCAGTGTTCCTCGTTGTGGTATGGTTCCTCGAAGCGTCTGAGTTCCTCGGATGTGTTTGTTGTTGCCACGTAGATTGCCACGTGTCTTAACTTAATTGAGCCATGTCAACAGACTAAATTTGGTATCAACACATCCCATTGTTCATTAGATGCAAAACACATATTCATTTGATTACGCCATTCATCTAAGGCTTTCTTCCTATCTTGGACATTGTCTAGATTAAAATATATCCCAATTGGGTTTAAGGCTTGACTTGCCATATTCTTAACAGGAGTAAAACTCTTGTCACTAGTTGGAAAGTCTTTTATATAATCAGGTTTGGTCTTTACTAAAGTGCTTGAGTATATAGGAATATTTATTCCTATTGGTTTACTAAAAAGTCTAGGAGCATCATTTAGCCTACTACTAGTTCCCGTCTCTTATTTATTAGGACCTACTTGTGTAGCAAGCATTAATCTTTCTTCTCCTTATTCCATTAGTCTAAGGTTTTTAAGAAGTTCTTTAGTATTCTTAGATTCTTTTAATTTTAATATATGGTCTTGGGATATCATGTTGAATCTATCTCTTTCTTGGATCCTAACAGAATGACTTCTATTAAGATGTTATTTAAATATCTTCATGTCATATTCTGAGGGATTATGTCCAAAGTTTTGGATTATAGCTTTTTCTCTAACTAAATCTTTTTGTTCGAATAATCTTATAGGTCTATTTACTGGAGCTTGTCTTAGTAAACTAGAACTAGTCTTACTACTACATTCTCCTTCTAAAGGATCATTGATTATGGCTTCTCCCATATTCCTACATCTAACTTCTTCAGTCTAGATATTCTTATTGATAATCTTAGGAGGACCAAACCGGATAGTAACATTTCCAATGACATCGTCTTGATTGATAAACAAAGGTTTATTCTGTATAGTCTTAGTTTCTTGAAATTCTGGCAATTGCCAGAATGTCTTAGCCTTTTCCTTTATAGGTCTAGTATTCCTAATATTGTAAGTATGATTGTAGTCTGAATTATTGGTTCTAACTAATATTTTTTCATTAAGTCTATTGCTAGAAATTGCCGATTACATTCCTTCATAGGGGAATTGGCAAAATTTCACATAACTTTGGAATTCTATATTTATATTAGCAGCTGGGATAATATAGTCTTTATAGCCACTAGCTTATAAGATTAACTTAGAATGTTTGGTTGTGTCTATGGTTACTGTAAATATCGAAATGACATTAAAGTATCCTATATTGTCTGACATTTCTAATTGGGCTATCGCAATAAGGCTTTTCTGGAAATCTTTCTATCTTTTATCTATTAAACAACATAATTTGTTGATATTATTTTGGGGTCTATGTAATCCTTGGATTCTTGCTTGAAAGAGTCCAAAGGTTAGGAACTAGAACTTCCTATTAGTTCCTCTTGCTCTTAGCCATTCTGAGTAAAAAACTTGAAGCTCATTATAGGACTTATCTAACACATGATTTCTACAATGATAAGTCATGTTATAATTAGGAGTCTTAGGAGTGGCTCCTTCTTTAAACAAGTCTATGTATCTAACTGATGGAAGTTGTCCATTATGAATGGAATATTTAACAATTTTCCAGTCAACTTCACCCTATTCCTTCCATTAGATAGGATTGGTGAAATTTCTCTCTTTCCACCATGTTCTAACATTGGAGGATGAATCTTTAAGTATTTGGAGCATAAAATTACTATGTTCAATATTTGAGATAGGGCTAACTATTTTACTAGTCTTGTCTAACCCATCTGTTGATACCAAAATTAATATGCTGATGTGGACGAATAAGATGAAGACATGTGTCAATCTACGTGGCACAATAGCATCGAGGAAGATCATTTCCCGACCAACCATGCTTCTTTCCGAGCAACGAGAATACGCTGAGGAACTCTATCACACCGAGGAACTCTATCACACCGAGGAACTCTAACACACCGAGGAACTCTATAGCACCGAGGTACTCTAATGTTCCGAGGAACTCCTGATCAGCGAACAGCTATGGCGGTCCGAGCTGCATCTCGGTCGTATCATTAATTGCCAGATAATCAACAGTTCAGATATTCATTGAATGCTTATATTCTTGGCACGCATTCTGCATTAAATGTATTACCCTTTCATATGTATGTCATTTAATGTATCGAACCTTTCATGTACAGCCTCAAGGCTATAAATACCTTGTATCATCCTCATTCAAGGGGACCGGAATTTCTTGAGAGAATTTATAATCAAGAATTCCACAAACACTCACCAATAACATAACAGTGGACGTAGGCTTTATTCCTAGCCGAACCACTTTAAAAATCTCTTTCTTATTTATTTATCTGTGATTGAATAATTAGAGCAATCTAGTTTTTTACATCAACAGATTGGCGCCGTCTGTGGGAAACGACTGTTATTATCGTTTTTCATAAAAATCATTTATCACCAATGGCAGATAATCCAGAATCCAGTAATCGAAATGTTGGAAATACTGGAAATCTTCCAAGTCCATCTGCATCCCCAGATCTGGCTGGAATTATGACGAATCTGGCTCAAGGACAAACCGCCATGCAAGAATCTATGAGGCAACTCATTCAAACTCTTCAGGGAGGTGCACCTACCTATTCAGGGCAAAGGAGTGATCATAGGCAATCGCAATCTAGACGTACCGGGTCATATCGCAATGAGGAGTCTAGTGATTCTTCTTATCAACCTGGGCGAACTTCATCGATACGGGCTACGGATACAGATCAACGTATTACTCTTTCTCCGGAGAGAACTAGCGCTTTGGAAAGATTAAGCAGGGTGTCTCCTTTCAGTCGGTTAGGACCAAGGAGGAACATGAGTCCACCTAGGGCTCCATCAAGAAGTTTTCGACCACCACCAGGTTTGAGAGAAGGATCTGCACAATCGCGACCAACTACTCGTCGAGATAAATCTCAGGAAGCTACGTCAGAGCAATCAGTTGCTCGGACTAAGCGGCCCGAGGAAGGGAATGAAGCATGGAAAAGTTCCATTCAACGGTTGGAAGATAGATTGGGAGAAATGGCTAAGGCAAGGAACCCCTTACAGAGAACTTTTGTTCAAGGAACACCTTTTGTGCAAGCCATTGTGGATTTCCCTACACCGTCAAAATTCAAAGCACCCGTAGTGACCCCAAGTACGATGGAAAGACAGATCCCGTACTTCATATAGAACAATACCAAGCTGCTGCAGATATCTACGCTGTCCCTGATGAGATGAGATGTAGAGCATTCTCAGGAACTCTTACCGGATCTGCACAGATATGGTACAATAATCTTCCTCGGGGTAAGATTTCAACCTTTGTTCAGTTAACCGAATTGTTTATTGGCAATTTTTGTTTTGGAGCAAAGCCGGTAAAGCGAGTAGCACACTTGCTAAGTGTTAGACAAAAATCAGGTGAAAGTACTAGAGATTACATAACTCGTTTCAATAACGAGAAGTTGGAAGTCATAGATTATGAAGAAAAGACAGCAATCACTGCTCTGATGAGTGGTTTGCTGCCTAACAAGCTGTACTACACTTTGGCCAAAGATCCACCTAAAAATATGTCGGAGTTGATGGCAAAGGCGGCCAAAATCATGAATGCCGAGGAGGCTATGGCTGCGAAGAAGAATATGGACAAAGAAGTTAAAGTTGAGGTCGACAATTCTAAGAAGAAAGATCAGAAAGGTAATGGTGGTGATAAACATTCCAGGAATAACAGGATGAAGTTGGAAGTCCTAAAGAAGTATGATAATTATACTCCATTGAAAATGGGTATTAATCATGTTCTGGAAGAAATCAGGAATAGCGAGGAAATCAAGTGGCCAGAGAAACTGAAGACAAATCCCGACCTGAGGAATAAAGACAAATATTGCGAGTTTCACAAAGATCATGGCCATATGACCAAAAATTGTATAGCCCTTCAGAATGAGATTGAAACACTCATCCGAAGAGGAAAATTATCAAGGTATGTAGATCGCAGAGGTGAAAGGAAAAATGATGATAGAACTAGAGAGAGATCTAGATCTCCTCGTCGTGCAGAGGATAAAAAGAAGAGGGACCATGAAGAGGATCCAGATGATGACCCCGATCTTCCCAAAAAACCAAGGAAACCTGAACGAGAGGTATTTTCCATACGTTTTTGATCACTTGATTGTAATGTTATTATAGGAGGAGATGCAGGAGGAGGAGACCTTACTGCAAAAAGAAAAGCTTACCTCGGAGAGGCTCAAGCTTGTTCATACATTCAGCGAATAAACCTGGCCGAGGATGATCGTCCGAGGAATGTAAACAAAGAGAAGCTAGTGATTGGTTTTTCAAAAAACGACCTGGCAGGTGTTCTTTACCCTCATGATGATCCTTTGGTGATCAAAATGAGGATGAAGGATGTGATCATTTCAAGGGTGTTAGTAGACAATGGTAGTTCGGCAGACATCATGTACTATTCATGCTTTGATAGCTTGAATTTAAAATTATCTCAATTGGAACCTTATCACAGACCCCTTCTGGGTTTTGCTGGCGAGAAAGTTTTTCCACTTGGGACGATCAAGTTGGATATACTCATTGGAACTTGGCCTGCTTGTCGAACAGAAAGAATACGCTTCTTTGTGATGGATAAGAATGTGCAGTCCGCCTACAACATCATCATGGGAAGAGTTGGATTGAAGAAGTTCGAAGCAGTTCCATCTACAGTACATCAATGTTTGAAATTCCCAACAAATTTTGGAGTAGGAATTATGAAAGGTGATCAAAAAGTAGCTCGGGAATGCTATTATTCGTCTGCCGAGCAAGAAGAACTTGAAGAATCAAGGAAAAAGACTACTACTTATCAAGTGGAGGAGAGCACAGAAATTGAAACTCTTGACCCTAGGGATGAATCTCAACTCGTAAAAGGGCAGGTTGTGGAATCTACAGAAATTGTTATCCTGGACGACGAGCATCCTGAACGAGTAACTCAGATAGGATCGTCGTTGGATGTTTCAATAAAACAAGATTTGATAACTTTCTTGAGAAATAGGAAGAATACTTTTGCTTGGAGTCATGAAGACATGCCAGGTATAGATCCAAACTTTTTATATCATGAGCTCAACGTGAATAAGGAGATCAAGCCTGTGAAGCAAAGAAGAAGAGTGTTTAGTCCCGAGAAGAACCAGGCCATACAAGAGGAGGTCGAGAAACTCCAGAAAGCCCAATTCATTGAAGATGTGAAATATTCAGATTGGTTGGCAAATGTGGTGATGGTAAAGAAGAAGAACAACAAATGGAGAATGTGTGTTGATTTTACTGATCTCAACAAGGCATGTCCAAAAGATCATTTTCCATTGCCCAGAATTGATCAACTAGTGGATGCTACCTCGGGACACGAGCTACTCAGCTTCATGGATGCTTATTCTGGCTACAACCAGATCAAAATGAAACCTGAAGACAGGGAAAGTACTTCTTTTATTACCCCAAGGGGAACTTATTGTTATAATGTTATGCCTTTTGGTTTAAAAAATGCAGGTGCAACATATCAGCGGTTGATGAACAAGGTTTTTACCGAACAAATCAGCCGCAATATGGAGGTGTATGTCGACGACATGCTCACCAAAAGCAAGAGAGCTGCAGATCATTTGGTTGACTTGAGTCAAACTTTTGATCAACTGGATAAATACCAGATGAAGCTCAACCCGACGAAGTGTACCTTTGGAGTACGAGAAGGAATGTTCCTCGGATACATCGTCAACCAGCGAGGTATTGAGGCAAATCCAGAAAAGATCAAGGCTCTTTTAGGGCTGCGATCTCCGACGACGAAGAAAGAAGTGCAGAGTCTAACCGGACGGGTTGCAGCACTCAACAGATTTGTATCCCGAGCAACTGATAAATGCCTCCCATTCTTCAAAACACTGCGAAAAAGTTTTGAGTGGACTGATGAATGTGAGAAAGCCTTTCAAGATTTGAAGAAGTATTTGGGAGCCCCACCATTGTTGTCTAGGCCAATAACTGGAGAGACGCTGTACTTGTATTTGGCAGTATCAGAAAATGCAGTTAGCTCGGCATTGATCAGATTGGAGAATGGAGTCCAGAAGCCAATTTATTACACAAGCAAGGCCTTCCGAGGTGCGGAAATCAGATACCCAAAGCTGGAAAAATTGGCACTGGCATTAATTGAAGCAAGTAGAAGAATGAGGCCATACTTCCAGGCCCATACCATCATTGTGTATACCGACATGCCGTTAAGACAAGCCCTTCACAAGCCATAAAAATCAGGAAGATTGATGTACTGGGCAATAGAGCTCGGTGAATATGATATTGTGTATGAACCCAGATCATCGTTGAAGGGGCAAGCCGTGGCAGATTTTATAGCAGAGTTCACATACCCTGATACCCCCGAGGAGCAAAAGGTGCTTGCTGACCTACCTGTGGACGATACAGGATCAACAGACACAGATCTAGACCAACCAAGGTTGGTAAAAGGACTTGTGGATGTAGAAAAATCATCATATTCAAACCCCGACCAACTCCGGTTGGAAGAAGGGCGCGGACAAATGACCAACAAGGAACGAAGGATATCCGGGGATGATGAAAGAAAACAGATGATATTTCACCGAGGAACTCTAACAGATAAGAAATTTGAAGACGAGTTACATACATGGAGATTATATGTAGATGGATCATCTTGCACGGCTGGTTGTGGAGCAGGGATTGTTTTAAACTCTCCAGACGATATTGACATGGAGTATGCCTTGAGATTCCAATTCAAAGCTTCCAATAATGAGGCTGAATATGAGGCTATGATAGCAGGTTTTCATTTGGCGAAAGTTATGGAGGCACGACAAGTAATTGTTTTCAGTGATTCTCAATTAATTGTGAATCAAATGATGGGAATATATGCAGTGAAGGGAGAGTTAATGGTGAAGTACCATGCAAAAGTGATGGAGTTATTAACAGAATTTGATGCTATTCAATTGGTAAGGATACCGAGAATGGAGAATGCTAGAGCAGACGCATTGGCCCGACTAGCGTCAGCTACGCGCACCGAGCTGCGAAGAACAATACCAATTGAAGTATTAGAAAGTCGGAGCATAGAAGAAGATCTGACGGTGAAGATTATTACCCTTGATTTAGGACCATCTTGGATGGATCCTATCAGAGCATACATTGAAGAAGGAGAATTGCCGGAGGACAAACTAGCTGCCAAGAAATTGAAGTATAAAGTTGCTCGGTATGTGTTAACTAATGGTGTTTTGTACAGACGAGGAATTATGGCAGGTTTGCAGAGATGTGTGCATCCATCAGAAGTCAAAGAATTGATTGAAGAAATTCATGAAGGATCTTGTGGAGCTCATGTAGCAGGTCGGACACTTTTGCAAAGGGTAATGACACAGGGATACTATTGGCCGACGATGAGGGCTGATTGTATAGCCTATGCTAAGAAGTGTGACAAATGCCAACGTTTTTCCTCCATCCGAAGAACTCCACAGGCATTGTTGACACCCATAACATCACCTTGGCCATTTGCCATGTGGGGAATTGATCTGGTTGGACCACTGCCAACGACCCGAGGAAGGTTCAAGTATCTCGTCGTGGCAGTAGACTATTTTACTAAGTGGGTGGAAGCTGAACCACTAATTGATATGACGTACGAGAAGGTGTATCAGTTCATATGGAAGAATATCATTTGTCGATATGGTCTCCCCCATGCTTTCATCACAGACCATGGAACGCAATTTGATAATGAAGAATTTGCTGCCTATTGTCATCAGTCAAACGTCTTGAAGTTTCATTCAGCACCAGGCCATCCCCAAAGCAATGGACAGACTGAAGTGACGAACAGAACATTACTAAATGGGTTGAAGAAGAGGTTAAGTGAGGCTAAAGCAAATTGGATTAATGAGCTACAGTCAGTTTTGTGGGCTTACCGAACAACTCCCCGAGCAGCAACAGGAGAATCACCATATATGCTAGCATTTGGAAGTGAGGCTGTGATACCTGCCGAGTTGGGCCTACCAACACACAGGGTGTTAAATTTCAATTCTCCGATCAGTGATCTGATGAGAAGGATGGATTTGGATATGCTCGAGGAAGTCAGAGAAGAGGCAGCCATTAGGAATGCTGCTAATCAACAACGAACAGCTCTGTTTTACAACAAAATGGTAAAGAAATGTGATCTAAAAGAGGGGGATTATGTGCTAAAGAAGGTCATTCAGAAGCAGAATAAACTGGAAGCAAACTGGCATGGACCTTACCGAGTTACAGAGGTTGTTCGACCAGGAACTTACAGAATAGCAACTCTAGAAGGAGAGGAATTTAAGAACGCATGGAATGCTGAACACCTGCGCAAGTATTATCAGTGATGTCAAATGTAAAGCATTTCTTTCATTATGAATAAAACGAAGATGTTTCGCCATTTTCTTTCTGGTTGAAAGTTTTTCGGGGAATACCAGTGTAATACACTACACAACAAAAGTGCTCTAAGGAGCCAACCTCCTTTGGTTAGGAGGACAGCTCTACGGAGCAAAAGTGCTCTAAGGAGCCAACCTCCTTTGGTTAGGAGGACAGCTCTACGGAGCAAAAGTGCTCTAAGGAGCCAACCTCCTTTGGTTAGGAGGACAGCTCTACGGAGCAAAAGTGCTATAAGTAGCCAACCTCCTTTGGTTAGGAGGACAGCTCTACGGAGCAAAAGTGCTATAAGTAGCCAACCTCCTTTGGTTAGGAGGACAGCTCTACGGAGCAAAAGTGCTATAAGTAGCCAACCTCCTTTGGTTAGGAGGACAGCTCTACGGAGCAAAAGTGCTATAAGTAGCCAGCCTCCTTTGGTTAGGAGGACATGCTCTAAGGAGCCAAAAAATGCTCTAAGGAGCCAAAAGCTTTAAGGAGCCAGAAACTGTACACCAGCATGATCAACTACGGTTGGTAAGATAAAAATATACTCTCATATTACAACTTATGTTGGTCGGGAGGTAATATTATTACAATGAGTTCTTTGAAGAACAAAATGTTCAAAAAATACACCAAGTATAGTTGGTCGGGGATAAAAACCCAATAACTGTAGTTGGTCGGCGAGGACAAATTATTGATCTTAGTTGGTCGGACGCAATTTTATAATTAAACCAAGTATAGCTGGTCGGGGATAAAAAACCCATCAGCTGTAATTGGTCGACAAACATTATTCACCCACCTTGGTTGGTTGGAAACAGTTTGAACATTTTTACTCATTACTTTATTATTAAGTGATCGAGAAACATTACTAATACTTGTAACTTTTTATTAAGTTGCTTATTGAACAATAATATTGTTATCTTTTTAACAGATACATAGATACATATGTACAAATATAAAGGTGTTTGATAAACACAAGACTAACAAAATTGGCAAACAGAAAATGAAAATCTTTTCATTAATCTAGAATAAATTACAAGTTACAAGAAGGTACTAAATTGTTACATGGATATTACTATTCTATTGGTTTTTTGCCCTGTGCTTTAGAAACAGGTTCCTCGCCGGCAGGAGGGTCTTCTAGGCAAAGGGGAGAATTGATGAAATTAACATCTCTGAGCATTTTGACGTTCATAACAGAAGGTGTATCCAAAAGATGCTCAGGACGAGATAATTCAACTTGGGAGTGAAGGCTATAATCACCAAGATATTTTGAAATTAGACTGCGAGGAATGGAACGAGCTGGGATCCATGCCATATCCAATTTGAAAGGTGGTACAGGCAAGTCTAATAATGATGGAGCATGATAGACCCATAAAAAATGCCCTTGCTCCAACTTTAACACACCCAATGCATTTAACCATCCTTGCTTGTAACCTTCATTGTTAGCATGTTCAATGCGAGCATCCAGATGAACGAGAGCTTCATTATATCCTGCCATCCAGAATTCCCTTGGCTGTTTATGGAATTGGAAGGTTAATCTATCCAATTGTTCATGAAGGATTTTGGCAAAGAGATCCTTGTTATGCAAGGCAGATTTCGTTGATGCCAGCTGATCTTCCAGAGACAGATTTTTATTGGACATTTCAGTCAGAGCACGGTCTTTTACTTTCAACTGGAATGCTTGAGTTTCCAGAGTAGACTGAGTGCGAGCCTCTTCAACATTTTGGCTGAGGACTCTTCCTCGCCCCCGAGAACCTCTTCCTCGTCCCCGAGCAGTTCCAGAAATGGCAGATCTTCTTAAGTCCTCCAGCTCTTGCCTTAGTTTGGCATTTTCGACCTCTAAGAACGAGAAGCCTTCATCAGTAACTGGTATTAATGCAGTAGAAGATGAAGCAGCAGATTCATATTGAGCTAATTTTTTCTGCAAATTATTATTTTCTTGTTCCAGGATCTCGGCAATTTGTCTGCAGGCTTCAACTTCACCTTTTAGGGTCCTTTCCCTAATATCATATGCAGCAATGATCTTCTTATGGCCTGTTTCAGAAGAAAGTTGTTGGTATCTATTTTCATAATCTTTGTGTAACAAAGCCATTGATTCATTGTGCTGACCTTGGAGATCCTCTAAGGAACAATGCAGCTCTTCAATCAGGTCATAATAAGCGACATTGTTGGCCACAGCTCGGTCGAGTAAATCTTTCAAGTACCGATAAGCCTCAATAGCCTGCTCTGAAGCACCATGACCAATGATATCAGCAATTTCCGATGTACTAAGGTCTGTATGACCAGCCTTATAGTATTGATGACATTGCTGCATCAGCTCGGTATCATGTGAAGAGATCAATTCCATTCTAGCAACAAACTAAGGACGAGAAAAAGACAACAATAAACAAAAACAAGTTATCAACAACAGAGATAAGCAAAGATATATTTTATTAGATCATCAAAAAGTTACATTGTTCGATTACAAGGAAATACAGAAATGCTACCGAACAACTTCACACCTTTTCCTTGTCTCCAAAGACTTTCTCGGGAGGCTGGGACGAGGAGCTCGGTTGCTCGGTGGTAACAACAGCTTGATCGGTAGGAATCTTCTCGGGAGGAGGAGGCATGGAAGAAACGTCCTCGGTGGCAGAGGGTTGAGAGGCAGAAACTTGATCGCCCATAGCCATAGAAGACTCATCTGAGGCAGGTTCATCTTCTTCTTCTTCCACAATTGGTGGAGGAGGACCAGGGAGATGCTGTTGGAATAGCTCAGAATTGTCTTGGACCTTTAGCTCTTGCAGAGCAGCTACCCAGCCATCATGGAAGTATTTCAACTCCCCATATTGAACTTGGGATGTCATTGCAGCTATCCCTCTCTCCCATCCTTTCTCCCAACCAACACTGAAATGTTTCTTGATTGCAACTTTTCTCCTCGACTTCTCTGAGGAGAGCTTCACCTCCAATTCCTCTTTCTTAACCTTGATATCTCGCAGAGTAGATAATTCTTCCTCTGCCTTTTTCAACTTATCATCAGAATCCTGATGTTTAACCTCCAAAACTTTAACTTTCTCCTCCAAGTTCTTGGAGGTTTCGGCCATTTTCGCCTTCTCAGCCTCAGCCACAGCCAGCTTTTTCTCCCAAACAGTTTTCTCCTCGATGTACTGTTGGCGAGATTCCTTCACAGATTGGGCTAAACCCAACAAAGCATCGTCAACATCGGACGAGGAACTGGAAGCTTTAATAACTTGATCTTTCTTCACGATGGTATTGAAGCAGTTCACCAGCTGAAAGATAAGAAAAACAATAAAGTCAACACAAATACAAGAATTCAAGAAAAAGAAAGAAAGACCAAAGGAGTGAGAAATTTACTGAAGAAAAATGACGAGCAGCTAGGGATGTCAGTGTATCCCTAGGAATTTTTTCATCAACCCCGAGAACCTCGGGTATAACTGAGCTCTTGGAAGAACTCGGAAGAATGATGTTTGAAACACTACTACCACCAGCGGGTAGAGAAGATGCAGTTCCAGCAAGATTAACTGAGGATGATTTCCTCAATCTCTTCAAAGGAGGGTCAGCAGCATCAACCAAGGAAGAAGTCTTGGTCGGAGAGATTGTAATCACATCAGCAGGAGCATTTTTCTTGCTCGGGGCCACTGGGGGCTTCTCGGTAGCTTTGGAGGACCCAGCATCTACTTTTTTAGTCCCTTCTGGGACATCAATTTTGCCTTTCTGGGCTCCAACAGCAGAAGAAATTTCACCAAATAGAGCAGGAGGAGCTCTTTTCTTGCCCATTCTCTGAGATAGGGGGATATGAGAATCTGAAGATGAACTTTCTGGTGTTGAAGCTGGTTCAACAGGGCGAGCAGTATAAGAGGTTGTGTAACTCTTATACTGTAGTAAATATGAAGCAGATCTAATATGCTCGTCAGCAATGGTCTTATGCAAATTCCAGATAAGTTTCAAATGCTTGATATTCACTTCTGACTCTTTTGGAGTTTTTCTTTTGCTATCAACTGCAAATAAATACATAATGGAATATCAGTCATACATTTTGTCAAACATGATGAAAGCATAATTTCATAAGTAAAATAAAATGAAAAATAAACCTATCCCATTGCCGTATGGAGGGCATCTGGGACCGTTGTATACTTCATTCCCAGATAAAGGCGCATGTTGCCAATTTTTTATGACCAACCCATGCTCAAAATAATCCCTATTTGAGTCAGGGAGATTAACTACAAGAGCCCTATTCAAATACCTAGTTTTTAAATAATAAATATTATCTAGAACAGCCCATTTATAACAAAACATAATTTCAGGGATCCCAATACGAGTCCCATGAGTTAGATTTAATTTGTGCACCCCGTTAATTATTCTCCATGAATTGGGGGCTATTTTTGCAGGAACAAGATTAAAATATTGACAAAACTCAAGACATAATGGGTTTGGTGGAAAGGAAAAACCGCATTCAGCAACAAAAAGACTGGGGAACCAATGTCCCTCAGCCAATCGAAAGTAATCTAAAGGCTCAGAAAGAACCTCTAGAGTTACCCACGAAGGAATGGAAAAATCAGAACGGAATTTCTCAATAGACTCCACAATATAAACCATATTGAATAAAAGAGATACAGAAGAAAGAAAGAAGATCTTACAGAAAGAAAGGAGATGTGTTGACAATGAACGGAAACAAGGATGAACGCACAAGAGAAGAAGAGAATAGAAAGCTTGAATGCAGAGAATGAAAAACGTAGACGACGGTATGGTTACCAAAGAAGTTTAAATACTTTGCATTAGGAAGCGGCGAAAGAAATGATTACCAAAAAGAAACTACTAAACGTCCGGCGGCTAAGAGGACAAAATTTGCACAAATATCAAAGCGCTTATAAAAAAGGCGGAAACTGCGAAATAAGAAGGAAATTTGAATACAATGTTCCTGAAACCCGGGAAGGACATTTAATATTGCCATATACCGAGAAAGAATGTTCCATACTCTTCAAAGTTCAAAATATGAAACATTGGGGGCTTCTGTTGATACCAAAATTAATATGCTGATGTGGACGAATAAGATGAAGACACGTGTCAATCTACGTGGCACAATAGCATCGAGGAAGATCATTTCCCGACCAACCATGCTTCTTTCCGAGCAACGAGAATACGCCGAGGAACTCTATCACACCGAGGAACTCTAACACACCGAGGAACTCTATAGCACCGAGGTACTCTAATGTTCCGAGGAACTCCTGATCAGCGAACAGCTATGGCGGTCCGAGCTGCATCTCGGTCGTATCATTAATTGCCAGATAATCAACAGTTCAGATATTCATTGAATGCTTATATTCTTGGCACGCATTCTGCATTAAATGTATTACCCTTTCATATGTATGTCATTTAATGTATCGAACCTTTCATGTACAGCCTCAAGGCTATAAATACCTTGTATCATCCTCATTCAAGGGGACCGGAATTTCTTGAGAGAATTTATAATCAAGAATTCCACAAACACTCAGCAATAACATAACAGTGGACGTAGGCTTTATTCCTAGCCGAACCACTTTAAAAATCTCTTTCTTATTTATTTATCTGTGATTGAATAATTAGAGCAATCTAGTTTTTTACATCAACACCATCATTTATGATTCTTCTAGTTATGGTCTTTCCTTCCTTAGTTTCTATATAAGGAAATTCTCTAAATTTACAGGTGGTTACCTATTTTTGTTCAAGTCTTTTTTCAATTCTTTCTAAAGTGTGAATAATTTGTTTGTCTGTTTATCTGACTAATGATTTCTTCTTTAAAGTTCTTATTCTCTTTTCTTGCATTATTATTAATATCTTCATTATGTTTAGAAAGAGTATTAATGAGAGAATTAACAACTTTTGTTATATAATCTTTTACTTCATCTTGTTGTTGCATAGATTCTTGTGTCATTCTAGATTCTATGGTTTCTACAGTTTTTTCTATTTTATCTAAACGAGTTAGAATAAATAGAGAGTCTAATTCTATTTAGGAAAGTTGATTTTAAATGACCTTAATTCCTTGTATAATTTCTTCATATTTTTCTTTTGCTTGTACCATATTTAGTCTAAGTTCATTAACAATATAATCCATTTTGGATAGGTTATGACTTCCCATATTGTTAAGATAATTAACTAAATTCTATTGGAATTTAACAAAGTCTGTATAAAAGGTGGTTAATCCTTCTGTCTTAGCCTTTAAGTCTAATTGTAAGTCTTCAACGAAGCTACTATTATAGTCTTGTGTAGTTGTTATTGATGTTGAAATTAAATTTAATCTCTCAAGTATATGTCTTGATGCTTTAGCGGCATTGAAAATCTTATTTTCATTTATCTTATAAGAAAATCTATCATCATTTATCTTTTCTAGAATTCTTTGGTAAAAATCTGCTACGGTTTGAATGGAGAGGTTTCTAGGTACATCATTCCAGTCTGATCTAACTATTTCCATTAGGTAAATAATTGTCTAATCTAGAAATAAACTTAGCTTGTTCTTTGGGAATTTTAATTGACCCACTTTCTTAATTTTTTGTCAAAGTTTTAATTTCTAAAATGTCTTGGTTAAGGACTTCTATATGATTAGTCTTAATATTTATTTCTTGTAGTACTTGTACAAGGTCTATTGGGATTTGACTGTCTATTTCTTGAATTTTTTTAGAGATATTTTTTTCTTTGTTTCTAGGGTTTGAGTGCCTTTAATTAATTGTCTTAAAATAAGGAGTATACACTTATTTTGATCTATTATGTTATTAATAGCACTGGCAATAAGTTGTCTACTATCTGCATGTTTGGCTGGAATGTGTTCGGTGTGTGAACAACCATCTATGTGTGATGTTAAGCAATGTTCTGGGTCTAAATCAGATATGAGTATATGTTGGTAATCTGGATTGGTTCTAAAAATATCTTTGTAAATGCGAGGGAAAAATTTCAAGGGTATTAAAGTCTTTTTTACTATAGGTCAAAAAAGGAGCATCTTGGCTCTGATACCACAATTGGGATTGGGTCGAAATTTGAAGGGTTTCTCTTTCTAAAGTTTTAAATATCTGATACGTTAAAATGGTTTCCAAAAGTATTGTGGTTTAAAATAGAATTTTACTAAAGGTCTTAGTTTTGTCTTATTATGGACCTTATTTAAGGACCTTATGTGAGCCTCTTCCTATACATATATATAACAAATCAAATCACTACCAAAATTTGTTTTTTCTTAAATAATTAACATTATAAACAATTTTCAACAAGGCTTTTGACTTCAAAACATAAAAATAATTAAAAATCAAACTCAACTCGAAATTGTAAAAAAGGATGATACAATACCGCAAATGATGAAAATATTCGGTGATTCAATGTCGGATATGAAATGCAATATTCATGTCGAATCAACAAATATGAATAACAAGATTCATTGATGAAACGACACATATGCCTTTGTTTCCGGTGTTGTAACACCAAATGTCCCCGACGATGGTATTTGGCATTTTTCTTACAATTTTGAGTTGAATTTCATAATTTAGATTTCAATTTCTACTGTTTTATGTCAAAAATCTTATTTGAAGTTATTTATAATATTAGTTATTTGAGAAACGATAATTTATGGCTATTTGAAAATATTTTAGTGTACATGATTGCAACCTTCTTGGTCATGGTTGGGTGGTTGTGACGTGAGGAGATGCTACAATGGGTTGTGGTGAGAGTTTAGATGTAAAGGTTTGTTAAAAGTTAAAGCTGGAATGAAAAGTCCGTGAGAGGGAGATAAGATAAAATCAAGGTGAAATGAAAATTTAAGATTTAAATATCAAATTATGTGCATGGATGGATCTTTAACAAGAAATATAGTACCATGTGTGCATGGATGGATCCAGGGAGGCAGTATGGTGGCCATTTGCCCAATTTGAGTTTTAGAGTTTTTTTTTCTAAATTAGTTATATAAAGTGTGAAACTTCTCTAGAAACAAAAGAAAACTTTGAAATATGTATACTTTGTCCACAAATTAGTTACAACTCAAAACATATTTACAGTCATTAGTTAAAGAAATTTAAGAACAGTATGAAAAAAAAGTAGAAAACTCCATTCAATGAGCAACATCTTTAAAAGAATAAATAGAATATTTCATAAAAAGCATTCCGGTCTTAGATTTAAGAAAACCCAAAATTCAAATTTCAAAATCACAAACCAGCAATAGATGCAAAACAAATCAAATACAATTACAAGCCAAATAAACTAGGGAAGAAAGTTGTACAAAAGAGGGTGATACTATACTAAATCCATAAATCTTCTTAAGAGTCAAAACAAAAAAATTTAAAATGTTAAGTGACCTCCGAATAAATCCATCCCAGCGCGCACAATGACTTGGAGTTCCGCACACGTTATATTTACAGATTTGGAGTGCCGCACACGTCATTCATTTGTATCAACTCTGCAGAAGGAGGGAAACTAAAATCTAAAGTGGTGGCAATATCGAGTTTGCCTCTTCTGGTAGGGATGGTGCTAATTATATTTGGGAAAGCTAAAAACATCACATCTAAATCGGCGCCCACATTCCCAATGCCAATGTTATCTTTTTTTTTTGGTAAACATTGAAAGGAAAAGGTTACAAAGAGGCTACATCACATAGCGACAAAAGCCATAGAGGCGACAAGAAAGGCAAACCACAAAAGTACAACGACAACATAGATCAGAAAACTCTCAACCCAGCTACATCGTGGGGTTATCAAGGATCCACCGCATGCCGTTTGGAACATCCTCAATTTCAACAAAGACCTCGTCCTGCATTTTCGCTTCGCGTGCCAACCAGTCAGCACCCCGAATCATACCTGGATTAGCAAAGATAAAGTCCACACCCACGACCCGCATAAGCTCATAGCAATCCACCCTAATGTTCTCAAAATCAGTTTCGCGGTACTGGACACCCTTGAAGATCTCAATCAACTCATGCGAGTTGGTTTCCACCAGAACGTCCCTCCATCCACGCATCTTAGCCATATTAAGGTTGTGATATAGTCCTTCCATCAAGGCACGGAGGAGCGCAGGAGTACCCCTAGGTCGTCCATAGAACCCAACCTTCCAATGGCCCCGATCGTCCAGGACGTAACCCCCAAAGGTAGCAATGCGGTAAGTGGGGTCAGTGCAGGCCTGGAGGGCCACCCTAGTCTTACCCTGGTCAACATGCTCAAGAAGGCTCAAGAGAGATTCTGGGATCTCCTCATACTCAGCATAGTCGTAAATCTGGAGTCTACCAAGCCAATGTTATCTGAACTCGCTTCCCCAACGTTGATTGCGTCAGTACGTCCTTCTGGGTTGCTAAAGGGATAAGCCAGCTGAGAATAAGTACAACAATAAAGAAGATAAATACGCTTACTTTTCAGTTTTTTTATTCTAAAATTGGGTAAAATTTTTTAAACACTCGCTCCCTCGTGTAATAATTACGTCGGTCAATGGATCGAATTTTATTCGAATTCGAATTCAAAATCGAAATCGAAATCGATCTATTTAAACGAATATGAATTATGCATAAAATTCGATTAATTAATTACCTAATATTTTTAATATATATATAAATTATATATAATATATTTTTAATTAATGTATATTATATTTAATAATAATTTAAATATAAATTATAATAGTTATAATATTATATAAAAAACTCACTCATATAAAAGGAAAAAGACACACACACACACATACATACACACGGCTCTTAAGAATTAAAATTAAAATGATGCAAATCAAGTGGTCAAAAGTATATGTTTTGACATATAATGATTTATTTATTTAATGAAAAATATTATAAAAATCAATAAAAAATAATCTGTCAGATAATCGGATTGGATCCGAATCTGTTTAACATAAACGGATATGGATTTTAAAATCCCAACAGATAATTCAAGGAATAATTGGATCGGATTCGAATCCGTTTCACATAAACAGATATGAATTTGGATTTGCCTGATCCGATCCGAATCTGATCCGTTTACAAGCTTACCAATAACTACTAACATGTCGAGACTCGAGAGGACATTACTTATTCGTGTTCAATACAAATAAAGGTATGAGACTCTCCCATATATTAATAGTGTGGACCGGACATGCATCACTTGGTGTTGAGCTCAGAAATTGTTAGTTAAATTATCGGCACACACTCTCATTTTTCTGGTTCACCGTCACACATATCCACTCCGCACTGTTAATTTGCATGACAGTCCGCACAAAAGCAGTACTATATATATATATATATAAGATTCGTATTTATATAAAGAAAAATATGTGGGACGTCTATTATATATGTGTCATGTGCTTATTTGTATAGTGTCCTCCACACATTATACTATTTTTTCAATTTACCTAATAATTTTTTATTTTTAAATATCCGCGCTAGTGGCACCCCTCCCCCTCCTCCTCCGTCAAAGCTCCAACAATGGAGTGGAGGTATGTGTCGTTAGCGTGGACTTCTAAAAATAAAAGAGTATATTGGATAAATGTGTGTTTGAGCTACCTAAGTGTTTAAAAGAATTACCCTACTTTTAAAGTAACAAAATGCATGTGAGGGACCTAAGTATAAGTCCCCCAACAATAAAACACATTTGTACGTAACTTTTTGTGAGCCTTCAACGTCATGCCAACCTATAGTTTTTTTCCAAAATAATATATGTGGCGTTTCAGTTTCAGACTCATAAATAACGAATGATCCAAAGTTTTCTATTTTATTTATTTATTAAAATAGTTCATTCACCTTAAAAGCTTATTTAGAAAGTAACTCTCTTTAAAAGCGTTTTCTCCTTAAATGCGCATGTTCGATTAGCTGGATCATTAACTAGTCTGTTTCATCATTAACTAGATTGAATTCACACTTGTTAAAAGCGAATTTAATGAGAAAATGACCTTAGAAAATAAAATATTTTTAAAATATAAGAAATTGCTTAAACTATTTTTTAACTGCTTTAAAATTAAAAAAAATCGCAAAAAAAGGTTTTAACTCTTTTAAAAAGTAAATAATTTATTAGCTATCTTACACAAGCATAAAATTATTTTATAAAAGGTAAGAAAATGTTTCATAAAAAATAAAATGCTTTTTAATTTCTTTACTATTTAAAACTATTTTTAAAAATTAGAAAAACTATTTTTATAAAAACTACTTTAAAATAGTTTTTTTATCTAACTATCTTATACTTTTAATGAATATTTTTTTGAAAATATATTTTTATAATAAAAAATAGTTTTGTAAAGTTAGACAATTTATTGTGGTAAAAAAGGCATTTTATTTTTCTCTAAAAAACTTTTAATTTTTTATAATCTATTTATAAAAAGTGTTTAAACTTTTATTTTATTTTAAAACATATAATTTTTTTAATTTTTTTATTTAAAAGAGTTACAACGGTTTTATATATTTATTTTTGTATTTTTATTACTTTTTTGTCTTACAACAATTAGAATGTATTTATTTTTTAAAATTAAAACATTAAATTTTTTTTTTTATTTTTTAAACAGTTGAAACCATTTTTTTTGAAAAACAGTTTTTTTTTATAAAAGAGACAATTGTTTTAATTTTAAAATATGATTAATTACATTTAGCCCCCCTGAACTTGGATTCCCCTAAACTTCACCTCGTTAAATTTTAGTTTCTTTACGTAACCCCCCAAACTTTTACTGTCAATGCAAGTTACCCTAAATAGTTGACGTCGTGAGGTTTTTGGCGAAAAAAGACCCACATGTGTCCCACGTGACCTTTAAGTGAGGGCATTTTGGTCTTTTAAGGGATTTGGTTGTTCATTTATTTTCCTTCCAATTTTCCTCCACACAGTAGATATAATAGCCATGGCTATTAGTCTATTGCCTCTCATATGTGACCTTTTACGAAAAAGCAATTGAGAAGAAAGAAGAGAGAAGATGAGAGAAGAAAGAAGAATATTGTGGAAGAAATCTGCTATTGTGGAAATCGTATTCAAGATCGTACCTCAAAGACTGAATCAAACCCTGAGAGGAGATTTTATTCTTGTTCAGCTTATGGGTACTTTGTGTGGAAGGATTCTCCAATGTGTTCAATATCAAAAAACATTATTCTTAGTTTTCTTCGTCATATTAGGGCTCCTGAAGCTGATGTGGGTAGAAGCTTGGGAATGGAGATTATTGTGGACGTGTTGGATGTTGGTCTTTTATTTATTTTTTATTCTTGTTTTATGTAATGTGAACTGGAAAAATACCATGAATGTCAAAACCCCAATGTAACTGATGTAATTTGCAACATTATGGATGTACTAATGTAGTTTATGTAGTAATACAATGACAACATGTTCAATTTATGTAATAATAGAAGGGCATTAATGTTCAGTTTATGTAGTAATGCAGCTTATGCAATTTCCATATAGCATTAAAACCATTGAATGAACTACATAAATTAGCCCAACAAAAACTATTTACAGTATACATTGTTAATACAAAAGATGTCATTTAAAAAGTGTTGATTCACACATTAACTAATGTCCCCACTACTAAAAAAGTGAAGCAACCCAACTAAAAAAAGGAGACCAAAATGCAAATAAAAGTGATAAAGTTAACAAAATAATAAATCAAGGCTAAAAGTAAAACTCCATTAATTTTGTGTAGTTGGAGGTGATTGTGAGAAACCTAGTGTAATCATCACCTACAACTCTCTTTTTCCTGCCTTTCACATACATTAACAAAAATATTCATTTGTTAGCCACCAAATTCAATTATAAATTGGCATATTCAATTATAAACTAACATATTCTATTCCAAACCAAGTGTAGAATAATAAATACTTACACTAGCCACTTGATTACCTCCCCTACTCCTAACAGCCTCATCTTTGTTCTTTTCTTAGAAGTCTTTCTTGTTATTCCCATTGTTCCCCACAAACTTTACATGTTATTATCACCCATTTTCTCCTTAGTTTGAATTGATTTGCAGCAGGTGGTCCACCTTCGTCCTCACTCCTTGCCTTTTAGGCCTTCGAGGTTGGGTTGTGTAATATGGGGGACAAGATGGTATTCAATTTTGATTTTGGCCACGGGTCCCTCCCAATGATGGGGTTGAGCATGTTTGAGTATGTGTTTATGTATGTCTATGTATAATAGGTTTTGCTCATATTTTTTTTGGCTCTTCTGCTGAATAATGGAGGACAACAACCACATGACAACAAGGTATACCAGTTAAATCCGATCTCCTACAACCACATATTTTTTAAGCCAAATCTAAGGAAAACTGCTCTCCATAAGGCCCCACTATCTCAAACCTCTCATCATCATTGCATCTTGCTATCCATGCTACGGATTCGCCTTTAATTTTCTCTAAACTCTTTTAAACTGTTGGAAAAATGGCACCCTTTGATACATCTTCATTTTGTCTATTTTCTTTTGTGTTCTCTCCATCAAATTGATCCTAATTTTCTCTAACATACTAATGATTGGCTTGTCCCTTCATCATTTATGTCTGCATTTAAACTCTCACATAGGTTGTTTAGAAGCATATCACTCGTACAAAAACTAGTGAAGTGTGACTTACTCCAATGCTTAGCAGGATTATCTTGGAGCCACTCATATGCCTTCTTATCTATTTCTTTGGTCTCCTTCATTGTGATTTTAAACCGAGGAACTATTGTTTCTCTTTCTTCTTTCCACACTAGTATCTTCAAAGCTAAGCCCTTAAATCCCCCCTTATAATTATTGTAAATATCTCACATAGTGCATATGCTCAGAGTTAAAGAATCTCTCCTCTAAAGCGGGTAGTAGTCCCTACACAGTAGCAAATAAACATAAGCAAAGGTGTATACATTAGAGTTAGTAAAGAAACACAAGCAAAGGTGTATATGTTAGAGCTAAAAAGCAAGTATATTTATAGTTGGACACATTACCTTATATTTGTTTGATATTAAGGTGTATACATTAGAGTTAGCAATGATCAAGTCGTCCTCTAATACTTCCAAAAACCAGATACAAGATTTCTTCATCTCCTTCTCCACAATAGCATATGTAAGGGGGGTGAATTTGGCTATTTGCATCTATCCCCACAGCTCTTAACAGAATACCCCCAATTTCACCCTTTAAATGACAACCATCAAGGCCTATTAGAGGCCTACAATTTTCAAGAAAGCCCTTCTTTAGGGCACCCCAACGCACATATATTCTCTTAAAAACTGACTTTCCCTCCTCCTTTAAATACAATTTAAGCCTAATTGTTGTTCTTGGATTTGTTCTTTTACACTCTGTAATGTAATCGCATAAGATGTTAAACTACACCTTGTTTGTCCCTTCGATTATTGCAAGAACCTTATTCCTTGCTCTATAAATTTGAGAATTGCGGACTTTCACATTGAAATCCTTTTTATTAGTCTCTTTGAATGATTGAGTGAGCCAAGTAGGATTTGACCTAGCTGTTCAACATACTTCTTTGCAAGCCATTTGGAGTTTCCATATTTAACTTCAAAGGACCTATTGCAAGCGTGTCTATCCACAAATGCCCTTAATTGCGTAGTCATCTCACACCTAATCTGAGATGCATAAATGACCCATGGGTATCTTTCTTTGCATTGGACCCTCACCTTGTCTTCATCATTCTTGGTAAATGTGTGTTGTTTTCCATATTTGATAACATATTTTTTATCTACAACCCGAAAAACTTTCACATTTGTAAAAACCATGCCCAATCTAAATTGTGGGCAATTCAGGCCCCCCCATCTCATTAAAAGTTGGCTCACCATTTCTTGGATTTGGCTTCCCTACATAGTCCTCCTCTAAACTAAGGGGGGGGGGGGGGGATAATGAGTATCAGAGTCTGATGTTGCATTCATTGCCCACATTATCTTGTAACAACCCGCGTAATTTTTGGGGTATTTTCAAAATTAAGAGGGAAAAATAAATTTTGAGATAAAATTATTTTTATTGCTCAAATATGTTGGTTATTATTTTTGAAGGCGAGAATTTCAAACGGTTTAGAAATCGGAATTAAAATGGAGTTTTAATTGAATTTTTATTATATAGAAGAGTCCTCAAAATATAAAACTCTCTTAGAGTCCTCAAAACATAAAACTCTATAGCAAAAACAATATTTAAAAATATTGAACGGTCCGATCGAGCTAAAATTTTTGGACAACTTCCTCTCATCTTTAGCTAATTCTCTATAAAATTTCATCCAATTCCAACGATCAAATAAATTTTTTAGTATTTGTATCTCATTAGATCAAACTCTTAATCCTTTATATATCAACTAATTCGAGGCTTGACTTTTCAAATCACTTTTTCTAAAACTTTTCAACCATAAGACCTCTCCAAAATTACTCCCTTTCATATACAAACCATAGCCCCAAACTTATTCAAGATTTCAACCTTAGATTAGAAGGCTTATTTTGTGTTTTCTCGAGTTTGGGCTATAACGAGATTTGATTATTTCTGCGAGAGGAATGTGATGGTGTGTTTAGATTTTGAGGCTGAAATTATGTGATGATTCATGTCATAATTTTGAGGTATGGGGTTTTACACAATATGCTCATTAATCTCACGAGTATTATTCTCGTTGTTTTCTTGTGATTATTGACTCATATTTGAATTGATAGAGTCATTTGGAAATCTGGAAATATTTGTTGGAATCTAATTTCGATTCATGTGATATTATATTTGGTGTTGAGCATGTTGTTATGAGATTTTAATATGGCACTGAAGTTGGGCACATGCCAATATTCCTTTTTTCGGATATGCTGGAAAAATGCATAGGCGCGGTACGGTGGTGAGGTCTGGTGACCCGGTTAATGTGTTGTTGAGAAATTGTATTGATATAATTGCTATTAAGATTCACATTTGATTTGAATATTCGTATTCGTATTGTTACGTTTTATTCACCGCTAATATTTGTTGAGCATCTTTCCTGTCGTATTGTGTACTTCCCCATATTTTCTTTTAGTGGCAGGTTAGCGCGGATTTTTGGGCGCTTTGGATTTATTTTGGAGATGGATTTTAGCATGGATTATTATTGGGAAGGATTATTAATACAAGATGAGAAGATTTGTATTTATTTTGATGTATAGAGCATTGGAGATTTATTTTATTTCGAGTTAGATGTTGTATTTATTCGAGAGAATTGTTGTATTTATTTGAAGAGATTTGAGATTAGTGGGTTCTGTTCTATTATGGGATTTAGATGCTCTATACCTTGTCATTTGTGGATTTGAATTAGTTTTATCGATGAGTAGCGCTCCGTTCGCTCTCCCCGAGCGGGCGGGTTGTTACATATCTTTATCTACCCCTTGAATTTATCCACACCTTTTCCTTTATCTGTGCGTTCTCCCTTTCTTTGCACCCCCTGATCTTCATCACTGTCACTGTCAGAGTAGACCATATCAGCTGTGTATTTACCTAGATCATCAGAAATCACGCTATGAAATAAGTCAACAATGTCTTCCAAATCAGATGTTGCTCCTAGTGGTTCATCTTCCTCAACTTCAAAATCATCATCCATTTTAAAGTCATCATCCACTTCAAATTCATCATCCAATTTTGTCTCTTGATCCACTTCAAAGTCCTTCACTTGTGAATCATCCAAGTGTTTAACATAAATTTGCACAATATCCTTCTTGTTAACATACTTCTTCAAGTTCATAGCTTCTAAATCATTAGTTATTGGCTTATGTGCTTTTAACACATTGTCACCAGTTAGCAAGTAATGCACAATGCAATTTAAAGTATAACCTAAATCCTTCAATATTAGGATTAATTCAATGCATGACACCTCATCTGCATGAGAAAAGTCTGCATATGCAACATCCCCCTATATATTTCATCACCAACCAATTTCAGCTTGCCACCATGGTGAATCTTAAATGTGAAGTACTAAAATGAATTTTCTATAGAAAAAGAAACAATGATTACATTATTGGAGTAAGTACAAAACTTTTCAGTAAAAGTATTAATAAAATAGATGCCTTTCCACTGACGGACATAATAGTGATACTTAATTCACATGCAGCAAAAATAACAATAAAAAATGCAACACAATAAAATAGTCATATATATTGTGCTTTTAACACAATAAAATAGCATAATACATTGAGACTTGTAGGTACTTTTAACAAAACCAACCCAAAATGTAATACACTAATGGTATACTTTGTTAAGAATGCAAGACATTAGTAGTATACATTGTTAAAAATATCCTTACACGGGGTTCGATCAACATGCTCACCAAATAACTAAAAACAAATTAGTATTGAAGCTTGCAAAAACAAAATATGTGATTTAAAGTAAAAAAAGATCTTTACATTGGGATTTGATCAATACGTAACATAAATAACACTAAAATAATGACACTGTAATAATACAAGTAAATAAAATGTAAGAATTTCATCATATAGTGGAGTTTCTAACTTAGGTTGGACATCAAACACCCCTTTTTGTAATTCCCCAACCATTTGATTCAAATCTCCAACACAATCAACCAGAAATTTAAAGGAATTAGTTTCAATTAAAAATTTGTGAAAAAAAGTGATTTAGGGTTTGTTTTTCCCAAATCTTGTTTTACAATAATTAAACATTCCAAATCTCGTAAAAGACCAACATGCCCTTACTTAAAGGTCACATGGGACACACGTGGGTCTTTTCTCGCTAAAAAACTCATGGCTTCAGATAGTTACGGTAACTTGCATTGGTAGTGAATGTTTGGGGGTTAAGTGAGGAAACTAGAAGTTAAGGCGGTGAAGTGTAAGAGAAGTCAAAGTTGAGACGACTCAAGTGTTTTTAATATATAAAAAATTATTTAAATTATTTTTTAATTGCTTTAAAATTAAAAAAATGTTTAAAATTTAAAAAACGATTTTAACTCTTTTAAAAGGTAAATAATTTATTAGCTATTTCACAAACATAAAAATTATTTTATAAAAAGTAAGAAAATGTTTTTAAAAAAACAAATGCTTTTTAATTGCTTTACTAATAAAAACTATTTTTTAATATTATAAAAAACTATTTAAAAAAATGGTTTAAAAACAATATTTTTATTAACGAACTATTTTATATTATTAATGAAGATTTTTTTGAAAATATATTTTTATGATAAAAAATAGTTTTGAAAAGTTAGATAATTTATTTATGTAAAGAATGAATATTTTTTTTTCTAAACAACTTTTTACTTTTTATAAACTATTTTTTTAAAGTGTTTAAACTTTTATTTATTTATTTTAAACCATTTAAAAAGTTTTTTTTAAAATTTTTAAAATTGTTTTTCTATTTAAAACAGTTTAAATTTTTGTATTTTTATTATTTTTATTCTACAACAATTAGAATGTTTTTTTATAATATTAAAAAGTTAAAACATTTATTTTTGTTTTTTTAAATAGTTGAAAACCTTTTTTGGAAAAATAGTTCTTTGAAAATAGTTAATGGTCATCTAACGAAATTTGTCAAAATAAAACCAAGTGAAAATAATGGGGGTTTGACTCAATAATGAAAAATTAATAGGCGCCAAACCTCAAATAATTCGATAAAAATTGAATTCCATAAAAAAATTGTGAATTCACTATTGGTAACAATGTTTTCTCCTTAAATTTGTTGTTACCAATCGTGAATTCAATTTTATTAATGATGGGACGAACTAATTAATGATCCAGCTAATTAAACCTGAATTCTTTATTGGTAATATCGAATTCAAGGAGAAAATGTTGTTACGAATAACAAATTCAATAAGGAGCGAAACATTGTTATATAAATATGTTGAAAAGTGCATTATTTTTTAAATATGTTTTAAAATGCATTATTTTAATAAAAAAATCTAGGATTCGGTTCTCTAGAGTTTTGGAACAACTATACTAAGTGGTAGAGTAATCTATTAATTTATTTTCTAAAAAATAAAATTTAAAGTACTTAATTTTGAAAACGGTGTAGTGATGTAGTGCAACCGTGACCATTCATTAGCTAATAAGTGAATGAGATTTATATAACTCTACCTAGTAGAGTAATTAATCACTCAAGAGAATCCCAATCAGATAATGTACGCACTGCTGCCCCTTTATCTTTTTTTTTACAAATTAAAAATATAATTTCATGACGATTTAACTCCACGTGATATTTGCATTGAGTTTGAGGAATTTCAGATCACCGTTGGCAAAATGAGACCCTAAAATAACAAAAATCTCAAATTTATTGTACATCCTAAAAAATTCAAGTGATGTAGTATATTTAAGTCTCCGCGGGAAAAACTATTACTGTTTCTCTAAATATTTAGAAAAAAAAAGATAATAGTCTGGGCAATAAGACAAAAGCAGCTAAAAAATAGAAAAAGTTTGGGTAAGCTATTCCTTACCAAAGAGAAAATATTTCTTGATAATTTAAAATTTGTGCCCAAAAAACTCTAAATTAGGGTTACCTTTACACTATGTTTAAGCACATTTTCCCTAACCAACCATGACATAAAAAAGTGGCGTGTTACAATAACAATATCTCTAAAATGCATTGTTCAAACAAACATATACAAGTGTAATAATTCAAAGACACAATTTTAAAGAGTTGATGATGTAGCATGCATGGAAGGATACGTCGAGGAACATTGGTGATCTATATTCGTTTATTTTTAAATTGAAAATGCGGCCTTCGGTAGTTGTAAAAAACATCTAATAAAATTA
Organism: Sambucus nigra; assembly: GCA_949130495.1. Classification (NCBI taxonomy): domain Eukaryota; kingdom Viridiplantae; phylum Streptophyta; class Magnoliopsida; order Dipsacales; family Adoxaceae; genus Sambucus; species Sambucus nigra. The sequence goes on along the minus strand of OX422213.1, from coordinate 210,492,482 downwards.
GAGGAGGCTATTGGGATGAAATTCTTAATATCAACATATTAAATTATCAAGATTACATAATAAAATTTTTAAAACTGGGTACTTGAATCCATAGTGGTGGTTGAGACTTGGGGCTTAGAGGTCTTCGACAAACTAATCCTTCTATCTATATGAGTTCTCTCTCAATGATGGAGAATGAGGAGGAGAATATAAGAGTGAGTTATCCTTGACGACCAGAATCCTTCATTATATAGGCATCTAATTAGAACCTCATAAATTCTAATTAGGTAACTCTTGAGTAATCAATAAGTGACTCTTGAGTAGCGAATAGGTGACTCTTGAGTAATTACATATTACAAATCCCATACACATTTTAGTTTTCTTATTAGGCTCTACTAATTATATCACTTAATTAACCCAATTAGAATAGAATCCCAAATATAATTTCTATTTAATATGTAAGCCCACATTAGAATATTAAAAATATTCCAACAATCTCCTACTTTGGATATATATTAATTCCGAAGGCAAATATATTTGATAACCTTAGGTGCGTACCATATTTTCTATATATTCTTATAATATCTCCCGAATCTATTTGGTCCATCTCGATGTGGGGTGATGTAAATAGATGGAGTCGCTAGCCTATTTTATACAAAACAAGCAAAAGAACATGTTGCCGCATTGAGAGATCAACATCAAAGACAAATCGATGCTTACAAAACTAATAGTTCAGAGGTTGGGGGGCTAAGTTACGGAATGGGAAGGTGTTAGACACCCATCCCTCCCTTTCAATCTCTCATGGGCTTATGTTATTATTTTCCTCAATTTTTTCGTGAAGTGTGTGTGCGTGTATATATAAATGGAGATCGAAATCGCTCGACACATATCATGAAAAATATAGAGTGAGGTCATCTAAAGGAATGTTCCCAAAATAATAGTCAAAATTATGATATGCGAGTTTATCGAGATATTAATCGTTATAATGAAACGATAATATTTTTTAGATAAAACGCAAATATGAATCACAAGTATGATATATAGAGTAATATATAGATAAAACAAAAGGGATGAAAATAGGGAAATTGAAAAATTGGAAAGTTGGACTCGAGTCTCGGGCTTTTGCCCGAAATGCCTACGTAGCCTTTAAATGCATCAAAGTCCACGTAGCTAGCATGCGGCATAAGTGTGGGGTTTATCCCATAGATTCGAATGGGAGTTTATTATATGCGTGTGTAGTAAAGTCATTTCAATTTTGAGAAAATGTGGTGAAAAATTCCATTGAAATTTATAGGCGTAACCCTCTTTTTATTTGTTTTGTTATTTTTATAGAAAATAAAGTATGTGCAATATGATTAATAAAGTATGAGTTGTTAATGTGTATGAATTAAAGTAAAAACTAGATTAAGAATTTATGTAACTAATGTGAAAATAGAGAATTTAAAGAGAGAGAATGATATTTGGACCTTTATTGGAGAATTGAGGCTTGATGTTGATCCTTGATGAGATCCCTTGAATGTTGGGATGAATTTTGTATGAGAGAGAAGGATATTTTTCTAAATTGGGTATGAAAATGACGGGAATGAAATATGAAAAGGAATTTCATACAAGGAAATTTCACCGATTGCAAAAGAATATTTCTAAAATCACTAATATTGATGAATTTGAGTTGTGCCTTGAGAGTGACCTCATGCCCTAATTTTATAAGGTGGGGGACTACCGATCACCATAACCCTAGCCCAGCTAATCAGTAGGTGACCCTAAACACACTGCCGATGGGCAGGGAAATGGACCTACCAATCGACAGTCTCATGCAGATTTTTCTAGAAAAATAGTTGTAGAATGCAATCCATAAATCCAAATCGTGCATGGTTCATACCATTAAAATGGTAATTCAGAGACCTTAAATAATCTTTGGGCCACTCCCAGCTTTGGGAGTTGACTTTGGGTCAAACGGGGCTCGAAAGCGCCCGTTGGTCCTTTGGACGGGAGATGGTCGAACAGTAATGGATCGTTCGTCCAAATCGCAAGTTAGAATTGCGCACAAGGTGGAACATTGGAAAGTTTATGCAAGGTACTTCGACGTTCCAAAGATCTTTGCTCGGTTTAGAGAGTTAACTTTGGTCAACCGGGGCCCGAAGGCGCCCAAACACCTTTCAAAGTAAAATGGGTCGTTCGTCCATACCATAAGGCTGATTCATGCAGGGGTGGAGTGTTAGAAAGGGTATTCAGTGCCCTTAAAATATTCATTCAGTATCATCCGAGCTAAAGATTGACCTTGGTAAACGGATCCTGAGAGCGCCCGGTGGCCTCCCAATCAATTTTAAAGGGAATATGGATCGTTAGTCCAAATGGTTATACCATTTTATGCACGGAGTAGAATTTTTTAAAAGGGTTTCAGTGACCTTCAAAGATTCATTGAGCTTTCTCTCTAACGATGAAGTTAATTGGGGTCAAATCGGGGCCCGGGAGCACTCGGTGGCCTCTAGGTCAATTTTTGATAGTAAAATGATCCGTTTGTATGAACCGTTATGCTATTTAGTGCATGGGGTAGACTGTTGGAAAGGGTATTTGGAGCCCTTAAAAGATCCATTGAGCTTTCGCTTTGACGATAGAGTTGACTAGAGTCAAATGGGTCCCGGGAGAACCCGAGGGCCTCTAGATCGGTACTCAGAGTATGACCTAGGGTTTGTAATGAATTGGGTAGGTGTTAGGGACCTAAGGAGAGACATAAGGGGTCCTAGAATGTGGTTTCTACAGATCCCCTCGATGAGTGATCTTGAAATAAGTGAAAGGCATCGAATATACACCACATGATGTTTTGGGAAATAGGTCGATTCGGTGGCCCTAAAGGGATGAGGATGACCGATTCAGAGGGTCGAGGTCGATGCTGACGACCTATGGTAATGCTGGGGATGTCCGATTCTATAGGCCAAGGTCAATTCTAAGGACCTAAAGACGGGAGAGATGAATTATGTGGGTCGAGGTCAATTCTGAGGACCTTATATAGAGAGCGACTAATTCTGGGGGTAGAGGTCAATTCGGAGGACCTTAAGTTTGAATGACCAATTCTGAGGGTCGAGGTCAATTCGGAGAATATTAAGTTGGAACGAGAAATTCTGAGGGTCGATGTCAATTTCGAGGACCTGAAGTGGGAGCGACCAATTTTGAGGGTCGAGGTTAATTCTGAGGGCCAAGGTCAATTCTGAGGACCTTAAATTGGAGCGATCAATTTTGAGATTCAAGGTCAATTCTGAGGACCTTAAGTTGGAGCTACTAATTCTGAGGGTTGAGGTTAATTTTGAGGACCTTAAGTGGGAGACCAATTCTAAGGGTCGAGGTTAATTATGAGGACCTTAAGTGGGAGCGCCCAATTTTGAGGGTCGAGGTCAATTCTGAGAACCTTAAGTGGGAGCGACCAATTTTGAGGGTCGAGGTTAATTCTAAGGACCTTAAGTGGGAGATTCTTAGGGCGGAGGTGAATTCTGAGAACCTTAAGTGGGGGCGACCAATTCTGAGGGCCGAGGTCAATTCTAAGGACCTTAAGTTAGAGCGACCAATTCTGAGGGTCGACATCAATTTTGAGGAGCTTAAGTGGGAGAGACCAATTCTGAAGGTCGAGGTAAATTTTGAGAGCCTTAAGTGGGACACGGGGAATAACTCTCTTGGGAATTTTTTTATTTTTCCTTTTTGGGACACTACTAGGGAGAAGATATCCGTTTGAGGATTGGGAAGAAGTTTACATAGCCCTGCTGAGGAAGAATTTTGATTTTTGTGGATTTTTGGATTTCATTGGGAATGTGTTTCTTAGAGATGATGCTGGAGAGAGATGTCCAGTTAGGGGACTTTGGAAATTTCTTGGCTCTTGATTTTTTTGCTGAAGATGAAGTTTTCAGGTTTCCTGAGAGGAGTGCTTATGGACGCACCATTTTGGAGGGTTTTAAAATGTGATTTTAATCTGTCCGGGGATTTGGAGGGTTGAAAAATTATTTTCTTGATGAAAAAGTATTATAATATTTATTTGGTAGTTTTAGGATTTTTCGGGATTTTTTTTGGAATTTTCTAGCATTTTCTGGGATTTTTTATACGAAATTTTAAGGGGCGCCAATCGGTAGGTTGTGGGAGTTGCCAAATGACAGTGGCACTATCTTTTGGACTGTCTAGGGAAGGGGAAGGGATATTACCAATCGACTTGTGTCAGGGAACTGCCGATCGTCATACCCCTTAGCCTCCTATAAAAAGGGGCGAGTTCTTCTCATTTTTCACAGCTTCTAGCTTTCTCCTTTTCTGCTTCTCTACTCTGCCATTCGTTCCTACGTCCATTCCACTTTTGGGTTTAGAAAATGGTGTATTTTTCAAGTAGTAAGGTACACATGGAATGGTTAAGTGTGGATGATTGGGTACACTTAAAATGGAGGGCCAAGGTGCCTTTAGTGTTGGGCAATGATAATGCCTTTGATCTGTTTGAGCCTGTCACTAATGAGCAGACTCTTTTGCTTGAGTCTGCGCACCATTGATCGCCCAGGGTGAATAACCCTAATGGTTATGTAAGTATCGCATGACTCTTGGTATTCTTTTTCGTATTTCTTCGCATTTTCTTTTTTTCTTTGAATTTTGACCAACGATTTCTTTTTCAATAGACTAATATTGCTGCGACGAGTCTTCTCTCCCAAGGGACAGCGATATTTAGAGACGTGTGGGAGCACCTTCCTCTAGTGGTGTGCTGGGTGGTTTCCTTAGCTGGTTTTGGTAGTTTGGCGTCTTCATTGGATGAGACGCCCTTCTCGACGGCTGTTCTATGTGCTTTAGCAGAAAGGAGGTGGGATACTACCCACACCATACATTTCAGTTTTTGGGAGATGACAGTGACTCCCATTGATGTACAATAGATGCTGGGGATAGATTATAAGGGGACTCAGCTAGAGGTGGACCGATCCCGGAGGGTGACACCGACGACGGTGGAGGCGGCACTGGGTGATATGGGACGGATAGTCTTTGGTGATTTGATTCGCATTTTTACTTTGTGAAAGACTCTTTTGAGCTGGAGGATAGATGAGATAGACGGGCTTCAGGTTCATCAGATGGCTTGTTTATTCATTCTTTTGCTATTGGGGGGATTTTTGGGGGCGTCGAGTGGCGACGTTGTCTATTTGTGCTTTTTACCATAATTGAGGTTATTTTCAAATATCCCTCACTTTGGCTGGGGGAGCTTGACTTTGAAGACCCTTTATTCATCTTTGGATGCTTTCTGCCGGTGCTGTCGGCAGACTTTTACTGGCACCACATATCTTTTGGAGGTATTTTTTCCTTTTGCATTTTTCCTTTATGAATTTTCCTTTATTTCCTTTTGATTTCTTCTGATTGTTGACCCTTTTCCTTTTGGAGACGTAATTTTATGAGGTGATTGGGCTCAATGCTCATTTGGTTGGTTTGAAGGATGAGTCGGTGGGGGGATTCTTCCAAATGTACCGGTGGCGGAAGTCCAATCGGTAGTCGAGGTAGTCTCTTTTCTTAGCAGCGGTGCATCCGGTCTTAAATGACTTGACGAGCGATCAAGTTACCTCCTCTTTTCGCTTTTGAGTTTTTCTTTTTGGCATTTTCCTTGTGCAATTATTAACCTAATTTGGGTAAAAATGTAGGTGACCTTTTATCCAAGGGGGACAACCATTCAACATACGGGGGTGACCAGAGGGAATGTGCAGATGCGCCGGTTGTTGGCGCATAAGTTTGGCTACTCCTGGTATTTAGGGGAGAGTGTAGTCCGATAGATTATGGAGGACGAGGTGGCGGTTCCACCAGTGATGCCCCTGAGATATATGAGGTAGGTTCATGAAATGTCGTAGAATGCCTGGGTGGCGGCGATGATCGGCGAGCCTTAGTCTCTGTACATGGACAGGGTGGTGACATACGACTACATTGATTTCGTGACAAGCTGGATGATGCCATCATGCATATATGATGTGGTGAATATGCCTCCGCCTCTTACATCTTCAGGTAGGGGTACTAATCGGGCAGTGGGGTCTACCCACAGTGCAGGTGGTGAGTCAACGTTAGCAGCGACGGTGACATCAGAGGTTCTAATTTTGTGGCTTGCTCCTCCTTCCTACAACATCAAACTGCCTGGGGGAGGATCGGTGAATATGCTGCATCGCCCCAATGCATTGGACCCGAAGATGTTGGGGTTGACTTAGGATGTCCTTCAACTAGAGGTATATCTTTTTCCTTTGTCTTTTTTCTTTTCTGATTTCTTTCTTTGCTTCAGACTGACTGATTTTTTTTTTGCAGCACGTATGGGTGTCGACTACCTGCTGAGGGGCATTTGGGATTGGATGGCTTCTGTGACCGCTCATATTCGGGAGTCCATATCAATTCCTTCCTATTTAGTGCCATCTTCTTCGTCTGAGGAGGGGTGCTGATCGGGTAGCGAAGGCTCCTCATCACATCGCCGGGCTGGGGGATCATAGAGAGAGAGAAAGAGAAAAAAGGAAGGTGGTAGAAAGTGTGGGGGATCGCGCTGAGTCTCGTTGTTTTTCTTCGTTTCTATTTCTGCAAACGAGATCTAATGATAGCCATATATATGAAATGGAGTGGGATTTTATTTATTGATCTTTGCTTTAAATGACTTAACATATATGCACTTTTTACTTTGTTTGCTGAGACTGTAACAAGGATTAAAATTACTTAAAAAGAGAATCTATTTTTACCACTGTTCTAAAAAACCCGCCTAGGCTTGAGGCTTGGGAGAAATGCCCCGCCTTAAGTTTTTTATGCCTTATTCTTCGAAAAACCCTCAAGGAGCACTTTTTTCTAAAAACAACAATGCTTTAGTGAAACAGTTCGCCTTTTAAAGAATTTTGTTTACTAACCGGACCATTATCTCATCCAAAATAATCAAATAGTATTTTAATTTGCATATATTTAGACATATATTTATGATATGTATAATTTTAGTATTTTAATAGCCTTGTTATTGTTAAAAAATATTAAAATATATTAAGAAGGCCTAAACGGCCTTTTCACGCCTAAGGCTCGCCTAGGCTTCTAAGGCTTAAGGCTTGGCCTCCACGCCTCGATCACGCCTCGCGTTTTTTAGAACCTTGATTTTAACCAGGATGAGTTAGAAATATAAGGAAAGGAAAATTTTGAATTCTTTTTGAATAAAAATTCTTTTTATTGAGTTTTTAATTTTGACAAAAAAGGAAAAAGGGAATTTCTAAAAATGGGGGGATACCGATTGGCATACCCCTTGTCCTGCCTATCAGCTGATCAGTCTAGTCTAATCACCCCAAGGCTTGATTGCACTTTCTTTTACTACTTTGTACTTGATGGTGTAGGGTTTCATCCGGATTTTGCAGGACCTTTGTCTTTAGCTAAGTTTTCCAAGTAAAAAAAGGGGTAAGGTGGAGGGTTTTTCTTCACCCATCCGTATTTTCCTTCTCTTGTTTATTTTTTGTGTTTTATTTTGTCCAAAATGGCTCTTCCCATAAGCGCTGAATTTTCCTATTACCTCGAGAATTTAGAGGCTATGTGCTCGTACAATGTAGACAATGATGCCTTCAACCTGCGTCTAGTTTCCTTATAGTGTAATCGGCCCATTGAGAGGAACATGCTGATGGTGACGGTACAATTTTGGTAACCCTAGGATCATGTTTTTCATTTTGTCTTGGATAAAGTCTGCCCGACTTACGAGGAGTTTCTACAATGTTGGGGGTAAATTCCAATGTGGTGATGGCCATGCCCGAATTCTCTCGGTCTCCTTGGGAGATGTTAGCAGGACTTATTCGCATCTCACCCTCAGTGACTCGATCATTGGTTACTAGAGGAATGATCTACCTCCTAGCTGTGTTGTATTCCGTGCGTCTGTGGGATGTCAATGATGCAGACTATACCGAAGCCGTTGCCCTTAGCTTAACTTTAAAGTTATTGTTGATGACTGGGGACTGCTGGTGGACCCTCAAATTGCTTCCATTATTGTGTGGATGTCATATCATAGTAATCTTGAGACGGTGATACTGGAAGAGACCTTGAACTGTCTAGATGCTTGGAGAGAAGGTCTTAGTGGTAGCCTAGTTATGCTTTTCATGTAGATGTCTAAGAGATTCCTCTTGGCGATCCCCTTTGAATATCCCTTGGTAGTTATGCCAAAAAATTTCACCCGTTATTTCAGCAGCTTTTTTCCAACTGTCGAGAACTTGGAAAATTGGTTTGTGGAGCACGGGTCTCGATGTTCGCGCTGGTCAGTACCCTATTGGGGGAGCTGTAACCCATCTTGGAATTGGACGAATTCCAATATGTTAGATCGGTTAGCCTTTGACAGACCTCTTTCTACTTTCCCTAGCAGCTCCTGCGTCAAGTTGGATGGGAACATATCATACCTTCCCGTATTCTCGACTTCTTCCCTCTGGAGGATTTGATGAAAGGCATGCACATGCGATTGGGATTTTTGTGGGGGAATCGTCGGCCATCGACCCGTCCTTCCTAATCTGTTGGCAGAGTTTGGCATGTTTCTGGGGGGTATATAAAATTGTTGTGGAGGGGGGTATTAACTAAGATCTTGGACGAGGAGACTGGGTAGAGATGGTTTGCCATGTTTAACACCATGGAGGGAGGCGCAGTGGTTTTCCCTAGGTTGGTCTGGGATTACCGTTCCATGGAGTGCCTTCGACATTCTATTCAGGTAGGAGAAGTTTGGGGGCTCAAGATGTAGATGATGATGGAACTGGATCTTCTGGAAACTGCAGGTAGGGAATTTTGTGAAGCTTGTGATATTTGTAAAGCTTTTGTGTGTCTAGTTATGTATATGGTCATTTTGGGTTTGTTGGGAATAAATTTTGGGGAGGTTGTTTAGGAGTAGTTTGGCTTGTTTTTAGGACAATTAGTTTGGCGAGGGGGTAGTTGTTTGACTCCCTACGCTGATATTTCCCGTAATTGTGCTGAATTTCCCAAAATGGAATAAAAAAAGGAATTTAATTATATCGTTTTTCCTCTTTATGAGTTTTGCATTTGAATTATCTATACCAATCGCTAAGGCATACATAATCCTTTTGTTCATGTAAATGATAAAATGAACTGTTGTTCTCGGGGAAAAGAAAAGAATAACATTTTGTGAAAAAGTAGAGGATCGTGCCCATGTGAAGCGTATGAGCAGCCTATGTACCATTGGAGGTTTGAAATTTTTTTGATTTTCTTAAAACATTTTTTAGAGGATCAACCCCCACATAGTTCTGAGTAGAGGAAAATTAAGATTTTTTTAATAGAAGGGGGATTAGAGGAATTGTAGCGTGTTTGAGTTTTCGAACTGAGGGTATAATTTCTTGAGATTGTCCAAGTTGACGTGACACCCCGCCTATATAAATACTGAGTGATAAGTCCTTCATCAAAATAAAACAAGAGTCTCATTTGGCTCATTCCTAACGTCACTGTTGAAAAATATTTTTTTACTAACCACCTACATTTTAAATAAACTGGTGCCAAATTTTATCTTTTATTAATCACAACAACATGTGGAAAAGTAATTGTAATCATTAACCATCCTCTCAATTATAATATGAATCCACATAAGATAAATAATGAATAAAATAATACCAAATAAACCATCGGTTCCCAAGTTTAATATAAGGTCCAACGGAATAAAAAAATTTGCATACAGAGTCTTTCAAAAGTAAAATAATGCTGGGGCAACACAACCAAATGAAATACTGAACTGAACCCTACACTAGGAATCAAGTAACTGAAACAACTAAGTCCAAATCCTATAAGCATCCACAAGTGCTGCAGGTACGCATCCATGGAACAGATTATCCTACTTGGCATCCGTCTGGCTGGACACCTAAAAGTTTTTTGAAAATATTTTGCAAGTACGGGTCAGAGCCCAAGTAAAAATTATTTTTAACAACATAATAAGTATTTAAGTTTCATTTTAAATGAACAATTATTAGATACACAAGTTAGGTTACGAACACTCCCTTGAGTTCCCCACCTCTCATCTATAATGTGCTCCTAATGTTTACTACTAACCCCACCTAGTTATGCTAACCAAACTTACTAAGCCTAAAGTATTTAACTAACCACTAACCAGTCTAGCTCACCCGTACCGCCCTTGCAGTACGCTACAGTATACCTTTAATTATCATTAAGCCCTTAGTTAAGTTTACCCTTAACTTACCCATACCACCCATACAGTATTTTACCGAACAACTAGTAATTTACGTTTCTCTTACGTTATCATCATCATCGGGTTAAGTTCTCCCACTTACTTTATCTTTAGATACTCACTATATATCTTTTTTTCTATTTGCTCTTAAGTAGATTCAACATTATTTTAGATATCCACTATCTATCCTCGCTACTATCACTCATAAGTAGATTACACATTGTTTAGATGTGCTCTATCTAGTCTCCTTACTATCACACATAAGTAAGATTATATATTGTTTATATATACACCATCTAGTCTCCTTACTATCACACATAAGTAAGATTATTCATTATTTAGATATACACCATCTAGTCTCCTTACTATCACACATAAGTAAGATTATTCATACGGTATATATTTCACACCCAATATATACTATAAGTGCATACTTTGCTATCATGTCCTTGTATCCCACATTAAGGACTATTGGTTCAAAATGTTACACCCCAATATTCTTTTCATATATTGGCTTGGAATGTCACCTTGAACCCAATATTCTTTTCATATATTGGTTCAGAATGTTACCTCGACCCCAATATTCTTTTCATGTATTCCTTCGAAATGTTACCTCGACCCCAATATTCTTTTCGTCTATTGGATTAGAATGTTACCTTAACCCCGATATCCTTTTCATGTATTGGTTTGGAATGTTAATTCTACCCCAATATCTGTTTCATATATTGGTTCGGAATATAACCTCAACCCCAATATGTAGGCATACACACAATCTATCCATATGTATATTCAATATAGGCACACACACATGGCTTATAATAAATTCGTATAGGTATACACTTAACCTATTAACATAATCCGTATAGGTATACACTCACCTATAAACATAATTCATTTAGGTGTACCCTCAATCTATAAACATAATCCGTATAAGTATACACTGAACCTATAATAATAGTTCGTACATAGTATTTATTACTCGAATACTCACCGTACTTTAAATTTACAATTACTCTCACTATAGCATTTAATGGAGTATCATTCTCTACTCTAAGGATCCTAGTTACCCCTTACTTTATTTTAGTAGCTAAGTCTTCCTTACCCTACTGGTCTATACACTAAGCTCACTCACACTTTTATGTAATTACATCCTCATTCTCTCAAATTAATTACATTATCATTAATCCCGTTTAATCATCGTCTTAATTATCTCGATAAGACTTAATCCCATAACCCTATCAAGGCCTACTGCAATATAATGAATACCTTATTATATCGTAACGATGTCCCAAAAGTTTTCCCGATAATGATTTAGGAGTTCTAGGGTTAAAAAGGGAAATTTAACCTTTTTCTGGGAACCGAACCGATTTGCCTCTGAACCGAACCGATTCGCCTCTCTGCAGATTCATATTCTCTGTTACGAAAGTGAATTTTTCACCATTAACATCCACATAACTTACATATTTCTTCACCAAATTTGAAACCAATTGTTCTTAACCATTTTTACATGCATTAGGATGATTTTCAACATAAACATAACATCAAAACCTTATAATTTTCATTCAAGAATGGATTGAATCATTTAAACCTCAAAAACCCTAGGTTTATGTGTTGTTCGAGTTTATTCATCAACAAACCCAGATTACTTTCGTTTTAATCATCCCAAAACCTCTGATTTCTTATTACCAACATCAAGGAATATATCTACATGCAATTCCTACTTCAATTCATGGATTTTCCCACCCAAATACATATTACATCTTTTGAAAACATGAAATTAAACCCTACTCTACATAATAAACACAATTTAAACACTTGCCTCTCTATATAAGATCTGAAATTCGTTTGGATGATGCTATGGTTGTTCTCCCCTCGCTCCAATCTCGATTTCGTTGCGTGCAGGGTGACAAATGGTGTGGGAAGCTTTGGCTCTCTCCTCATCTTCCTCTCCTATGGCCTTCCTTCCTTTAGCTTTGCGTTAACCCTATCCCCTCTCTCTAATGGGCAGATATAAACCTATAATTTTTGGAGTTCTCTAACCCACAAACTCTCGAATGACCGAAACGCCCTTAAACGATGCTGCTTTGGTTAAAAATTGCTCCGGGACTCAAACTATACACCCTATGAAAAACGTTGCTAATGCTGTTTAAAGATTAAACTGTATAAGCAACTCCGAGATGTTTGTTGAAGAAACCCTTTTCTTTTGAAAATAAAAATGATAAACAACAAGATGTGTTTACAAAAAAAACTTATGTACGAGAATAACCAAGACTTTGTAATCAGTTTTAAAACTAAGATAGTTTTTAAAAAAAAAATCAGCACACTATAGATTGAGATGAGGAGATGAAGATAATCAGAACACACTATTTTTAACGTGGTAAAATCTCTCCCAATAGAGGAAACGTCCACGGTGACTTCTAAGTCACGAAAGTAAAAATCCACTAAAACAAATAGCAATTACAAATAATACAACACACATGCACACAACTCAGCCTATTCTAAGTTTAGGAATATACCCCACTTGGTGTCCTTCTAACTTCTTGTAGATCTGATTGTTGATGATGTTCTTCCAGTTTGATAACTTCCTTTGCTTTAGCTTCCTTGCGTTGACTCAATAATCTTTGATCTTATACCCAACACTTTCAGTGTGGCAGTGTGTCAAGTTTTTGTGATGTGATTCCTATCAACATGCATGAACTCACACACACTTAGTTTTTACAGACAGTCCTAGAAAATTACATATAAAGACTATATGCTGTGATTTTCTTTTCTTTCTTTCTTATAGAACTTAAAACCTTTTTGACCTTTTAATCTATCCCAGATTCCACGGATATCTTGCTTCAAAATCGGTCAAGATCTTAATCAATCTCAGTTTTTAAAAATATTTTCGAGATCGAAAATCTCCAAGTGAGAATCCAACTAGGTCAAGGTTTAGTTTCATAAGAACAGAAAACATAAAATATTTACAGATCTAAATCAGCAAAGATTTTCACAAAACGAGAAACAAATATGCAGATCTAGTGATATGTGACATGCAAAGTGTAGATCTAAGATTTCTATGATAAAGAAATACAGATCTGACAAAAAATGTCTAAGTTGGTTAACAAGATCACAGATCAAGAGGTTATAGCTACAAACGATCAAACCAGTAACACCAATCTCTCTCAAACACTCAAGGTTGTGTTTGGGGTTTTGAATATACGAAGGTTTGAAGATGGTTTGAAGTTGTTTAGGGTTAGGGTTAGGGTTTCTCTAACACAATTCCCTTTCTCTCTCTTCTCTCTTTTCTTTTCTCTCTTCTCTCTCACTTCTCTCTTCTTTTTTTTTTTTTTCTCAATATGGACGACTGCCAAAAGTTCCCAAAGGTTGAGAATAGGAGGGTTTATATAGGAGCCAAGGAAGGTTCTGGATTGCTGATCGAAATCAACGGTTGAGATTCAGTCTTCCTTATATTGACTTGATCCAAGGGTGGTAAAATAGCGGTGGTTAAAATGAAGGTGATTGGTCCAAAGTAATAGCACATGGATAGACTTAAAACGCATGCAGGCCATAGATAAGGTTTGATCTAACGATCCACAATACACCAGGCATCTCACAAAACAAACACAAACTGAGATATCAGGAACATGACAAGTGTTGGCATTCCATTGGTTGGCAAACGCGCGTCCAAAGTAATTACAGGCAACACCCTGAAGTCTCTAGCGCTTTGATATTCTACCCAATCAAACATTCAAATGAAAAACATATTTTTCATAATAGCATTTTAACCCCACAAAGTTTATAAAAACACTTTTTATTTAAGAAATCATTATTTTAAAAATGTTTAAAAATTCCCAAAAATTATTAAAACAACATTTTAAGGGGAATTTAACACACAATCAATTATGAGCAATATATACACATGTATGCACTTCTAATGTGTGTAGTGTGATTCAATTTATACCTTGTTTGGATCATTGAAGAGTATTAGAGAGAATAATTCTGAGGTTCTTTGGATTCTAGGTTAGACAACCAATTTTGTCACTATTTTCAAATTAGTTGAGCACTTATACAATATAGACTTAAGTAAGTCAAAGGTATAAGGTGCTTAAATCTCCCCCTTTGGAAATATGAGACAAAATCTCCTTTGAGTTAGCTTAAACTCTTAGGGAACAAAAAAAATAAACCTAGTCCTATACAAGAGTTACTATCTACCCATTTCCTAGAAAGTCAAAAATTACATAACTCAACTATTTACAAATTTGTACACTAGAAATGGTAGGAAATCAGTAGAAAAAGTTCCTGCAAATATGCACACTAAGATCAAGAAGTTTAGATGAAATGTGAACAAAACATTGATCCCGTAAGACTCAAATTTCTCCCCCATTTTGTCTCAAATGGACAAAGGGTAAAAATTACGGTCTTAAGAGTTTAATCAGCACATACCATACCTATAGAATTACGCAAATACAGAAATCTGTTATAGTCCAGAGGTTTAGTGAACATGTCTGCAAGTTGCAGATCAGTAGGTAGGTAATGAATTTCTAACTCCTTAGTCTCAATAAGTTCGCGTATAAAGTGATGTCTTATTTTAATATGCTTAGTTCGCTAGTGTTGAACCGGATTTTTAGATATGTTAATGGCGCTTTGATTGTCACAATACGATTGTAACTGATCTTCTTTAATCCCATAATCGCTTAACATTTGTTTTATCCATAACAATTGAGCACAGCAACTTCCAGCTGCTATATATTCGGACTCAGCCGTAGATAAAGATGTGCAATTCTGTTTTTTGCTACTCCAACCTACTAAATTATTGCCAATATAATAACATGCACCTGATGTAATTTTACTGTCATCAGTACAACCGGCCCAATCAGCATCAGTATACCCTATGATGGTGCTGCAGGTATCATTAGTCTACCTAAGTCCAAGATTAAGAGTGCCCTTTATGTACTTTATTATACGTTTTACGCAAGATAAATGGCTCTCTTTAGGGTTATTCTGGTAACGAGCACACAGACATACAACATACATTATATCTGGTTGAGAGGCAGTTAGATAGAGTAGACTACCAATCATACTACGATAAAGTGTGGAATCAACTGACTTTCCATTTTCATCTTTACATAATTTAACAGTAGTACTCATAGGCGTTTTGGCAACTTTAGCATTATCTAAACCAAATTTCTTAACAATATCTAAGGCATACTTAGTTTGAGAGACAAATAATCCATCAGAATTCTGTTTTACTTGAAATCCTAAGAAAAGCTGTAGCTCCCCCATAAGGGACATGTGAAACTCCTTATGCATAATAGCAGAAAAAGATTTAACTTCAGATGTTGAAGTAGACCCAAAGATGATGTCGTCTACATAGACTTGGGCTATAATAATTTTTTTGTCAAAATGTTTGACAAAGATGGTCTGGTCATTTCCTCCTCTCGTAAAACCCTTATCCAACAAAAAGTTGGAAAGGCGTTCAAACCAAGCTCTAGGAGCTTGTTTTAAGCCATACAAAGCCTTTTTTAGACGAAAGACATGGTCTGGGTATTTTGGGTCAATGAACCCTTTGGGTTGTTCTACATACATTTCTTCGGACATAATTCCATTGAGGAAGGAAGACTTGACATCCATTTGATAAAGTGTAAATTTTAAGTGACACGCTATGGCGAAAAAAAGTCGAACAGATTCAAGACGAGTGACAGGGGCAAATGTCTCGCTAAAATCTATCCCTTCTATTTGTGAGTAACCTTGAGCAACTAGTCTAGCTTTGTTTCTAAGGATTACCCCATTTTCGTCAGATTTGTTCTTAAAGATCCAACGTGTGCCAATAACATTTTTGTTTTGAGGCCGCGGTACAAGATACCAGACATCGTGAATGACAAATTGTAAAAGTTCTTCCTGCATAGCAGAAATCCAGTGTGTGTCATTCAATGCTTCATTAACATTTTTCGGTTCCACAAGGGAGACGAAACATGCATAATTTCTTAACTGGGATCTAGTACGGACTGGCTCATTAGGATTACCGACCACGTTGTCAATGGGATGATCTTTAGAGACCCAGCCAGGTACTTCTGGACTCCCAATTGGTAATGAGTCATCTATTTCTGGTGAATCAGTTTTGAAATCATTTTCAGATTCAACCACAATAGGTGATTCAGATATCTTATTTTCGACAATAGTGTCGCTTACAATTACATTTATCGACTCCATAAGGGTCTTAGTACGCAGATTGTATATACGATAAGCACGACTGTTTGGAGAGTAACCTAAAAAGATGGCTTTATCACCACGCGTCTCGAATTTAGACAAATGTTCTCTGTCTTTACAGACATAGCACTGACTTTCGAAAGTTCTTAGATATTTCAGATTAGGCTTCTTACCGTACCACAACTCATAAGAGGTTTGCTTAGTGTTTTTTCTAAGGTAAACTCGATTAATGATATGACATGCAGTTCTAATAGATTCTACCCAAAAGTACTTAGGTAGAGATTTGGCATGCAACATGACACGTGCCATCTCTTGAAGAATTCGGTTTTTCCTTTCGGCAACACCGTTCTGCTGAGGAGTCTTAGGGGCACTGAATTCGTGTTTGTAACCGTTGTAGCCACAATATTCAACTATTCCCGTGTCTATGAACTCTCCCCCTCTATCGCTACGAATGCGATTGACTTGTGTGTCCTTCTCATTTTCAATTCTTAGTAAAATTTTTAAAAATTTCTGAAACGTGTCAGATTTATGTTTCAAGAAGGCAACCCAAGTGAATCGTGTAAAATCATCAACCATGACAAGGATATAACTGTGTCCACAAAGACTAACAGTTCTAGAGGGACCAATAAGGTCCATATGGATGAGATCTAGAGGTGAGAATGTCTTTAACTTTTTTATGCGAAGTCTTAACTATTTTTCCTTCCTGGCAATGACCACAGACAACACTGGAAATAGGTTTAATTTTAGGAATTCCTCTAACAATCTCTTGACTAGACAATCTACCAAGGATATCATAACTTAGGTGACCCATACGATTATGCCAGATTTCATTGTCATCCATTCTAACAATGTTACAGGTTTCAGAACTAGTCTTGACAGTATAAAAATTAGCAGGTGTTCTAAATCCGGTAATGATGCATTCACCTTTATCATTTAGAATTTTGCAATTGTTCTTTGAAAAGGTAAAAGTATGGTCTGAGTCACAAAATTGTGATATACTTAGGAGGTTGGCTTTAAGGCCTTTAACTAAAAGTACATTTTCCAAAACAGGCATTCCCTCTTCTTTTAGGGTTCCTTTACCTATGATCTGGGATGAAACTCCGTCACCAAAAACTACTTTACCTCCAAAAAATCTGGTTTTGTTTAAGAGTTTGGTTTCATCTCCTGTCATATGTTTGGAGCATCCTGAATCTAAATACCAACCAGATGAAGTGTGTTCAGCCTTTAAGGCAGTGATAACAATGTTACACTTCATTTGGGGTAAAATATCATCTTTTCTAACCCAAATAGCTCTAGTTTTAATTTTGCGAAAGTTTGCTCTCATTTGATAAAATTTTCGAGAAGCATCTTTTTGTCGAAAAATATTTGGAGCAACAAACTGATTTTTGTGGAAAAGTTGAGCTTTTGCTTTAGGAAAGTTTCTGGGAGCCTTTCTCTTAAATGAACTCTTAGTTTGGTCTTTCTATTCCTGTAGTTAGAGTTCTTATCAGGTTGTCTTGGAAGGACATAATGGTTACGATTTTGCCTAGAATAGTTAAAGTTCTTGTAAACAGGAGTGTTGTACACAGGGGTGTTTAGACGCCTAGCATAACAACCTTCAAAAGAATGACCATAAACGTCACAGTAGGAGCAATATTGATTGCTTGAGGGATGTACTTCCTTAGGAAAACTTCTAAAGATAGGTTTAACAGGATTCTGTTCAGCAGTCTTATTCCTAGGAGGTATGGTTTTAAAGGTAGATTCAGCCTTTCTGATCAAAGGACAGACGTATTTAGTCTCAAGTGTACTGTCAGCCTTAGAGTTACTAGTCTCTCCAATGTCTTTCTGTTGTTGCTTTTGATCATATTCCTTTTTAATAAAATGAAAATCTGGACATGTTTCGATTGGTCTTTTGCCCCCAGACACAAACTTAATAGGTTCAAAATTTTTAGTTTGTGGTTTATTCTTAGGGCAGAATCCAATACCGGTTCTATCATCAGAATTGGTCTTGGAGTCAACAACAAAGTCAGTGAAACAATTTGAATTGTTTTCAAACTTAGAAATTTTTTTGAAAACAGTTGCTGTCTTTGTTTTTGCTTCCTCCAGTTCTAATAATGTTCCCTTGTATTTCATTTCCAGGGTTTCATTAGTTTTAGTCAACTCTTTTAATTTTTGATCAAAAGTTTCAATTTCAGATTGATGTGACAGATACTGGTTAGTGTACTCTTCGGCATTCAACTTCACAATAAGACTTAGATCATCTAATTTCTTAGTCAGGTCTCTAACAGTCTTCTCCAGTCTAGTGCCTTTTTTAAGAGTTTTAGCATACAAAGTATGAATATCTGGGAGGTCGTCTGAGTCGCTAAGTGAAGTGTGTGTAGTGACCCCTAACGATTCAGTTTTAGTACTCACACACCCATTTACATCGTCGTTATCGAGATCTCTTTGAATCACACACACGGATCTAGAGCTAGCAACATTTTCAGATAACAAGGCATCTAGGCCAGTCAAAGCAGTATTCACAAAAGCAGGAGTAGAGGTATCATTATCACACACAGGCATATCATCATTGTAAATGATTTTAGCAAAGAAGGACATGCAAGGGTCAAGTACATTTGATGACTCAAGTTCCTCTTCATCAGAGTCACTTGAATCATCCCAAGTTTTACATACATTGGCTCTATTGTGTGTGTTAGTTTTATTCAGATTAACTCTGCAATCGTGAGCAATGTGACCTAGTTTCCCACATCTAAAATATTCAATCTTTTTAAGGTCTCTGTTAGGTCTGAAGTTGTTGTCCTTAGGATGTTTGTCAAGACCTCTCTCATGAAGTTTGGGATTAGACACAGTTGGATAATTAGGCTTGCCTGGTTTAAATGCCTGTTTGTTTCTAAATTTATCAATTTTCTTAAATTGTTTTGACATTAATGCAATCTGATTATCTAGTTTGTCTATATCACACTCCTCATCAGAGTCACAGTTTGTCAAATTAGTCTCATGTTTAGATATCTTAGAGGAAAAACTCAAGTTAGAGTTGGGCTGTTTTCTTTGAGACTGATTTAATTGTTTCTTAAAGTCTAATTCCATTTCCACAATCCTAAGTTTGCTAATGAGTAACTCAGGGGTGAGGTTTTGATCACTCATCTCCTCAATAGCATACCTCTTGCTGTCAAACTTTTGTGGTAATGATCTTAGGATTTTAGAAACAATCTCATTCCTATCATATGTTATACCATTAGCATGCAACTTAGTAACTATATCAGTTAGGTTCATGTAAAAGTCGTCAAAATACTCAGAGTCAGACATAATTAAAGAGTTGTACTGCTGGGTAAGCATTTGAGTTTTAGCAGCTTTAACTCTTGAGTCTCCTTCATGGGCAGTGATTAATGTGTCCCAAGCTTCCTTAGAAGTGGCACAAGATGAGATTCTCTTGAACTCATACTCATTAATAGACATAAAGATGGCATTCTTGCCTTTATTTTTATTACGAGAAATAGTTTTCTCTTCTTGGGTAAACTCACATAAGATTTTCTTTACCCTCTCATCACTTCCTTCAGTGGCTGGTTTAGTAGGATAAGTATATCCATTTTCAATAATGTCCCAGACATCATCTCCTAAAGTCCCTTGGATGAAGGCAACCATTCTTACTTTCCAGTAAGCAAAGTTGTTTCCATCAAAGAGTGGAGGTCTGGGCAGATTACCAAACCTCTCATTTTTCTCGTCCATAGTTAAAATTTTCAGAAAACGATTTCAAAAACACAAGATCATTTTTGAAATAAAAGTTTACAGAGCTCTGATACCAATTGAAAAACGTTGCTAATGATGTTTAAAGATTAAACTGTATAAGCAACTCCGAGATGTTTGTTGAAGAAACCCTTTTCTTTTGAAAATAAAAATGATAAACAACAAGATGTGTTTACAAAAAAAACTTATGTACGAGAATAACCAAGACTTTGTAATCAGTTTTAAAACTAAGATAGTTTTTAAAAAAAAATCAGCACACTATAGATTGAGATGAGGAGATGAAGATAATCAGAACACACTATTTTTAACGTGGTAAAACCTCTCCCAATAGAGGAAACATCCACGGTGACTTCTAAGTCACGAAAGTAAAAATCCACTAAAACAAATAGCAATTACAAACAATACAACATACATGCACACAACTCAGCCTATTCTAAGTTTAGGAATATACCCCACTTGGTGTCCTTCTAACTTCTTGTAGATCTGATTGTTGATGATGTTCTTCCAGTTTGATAAGTTCCTTTGCTTTAGCATCCTTGCGTTGACTCAATAATCTTTGATCTTATACCCAACACTTTCAGTGTGGTAGTGTGTCAAGTGTTTGTGATGTGATTCCTATCAACATGCATGAACTCACACACACTTAGTTTTTATAGACAGTCCTAGAAAATTACATATAAAGACTATATGCTGTGATTTTCTTTTCTTTCTTTCTTATAGAACTTAAAACCTTTTTGACCTTTTAATCTATCCCAGATTCCACGGATATCTTGCTTCAAAATCGGTCAAGATCTTAATCAATCTCAGTTTTTAAAAATATTTTCCAGATCGAAAATCTCCAAGTGAGAATCCAACTAGGTCAAGGTTTAGTTTCATAAGAACAGAAAACATAAAATATTTACAGATCTAAATCAGCAAAGATTTTCACAAAACGAGAAACAAATATGCAGATCTAGTGATATGTGACATGCAAAGTGTAGATCTAAGATTTCTAGGATAAAGAAATACAGATCTGACAAAAAATGTCTAAGTTGGTTAACAAGATCACAGATCAAGAGGTTATAGCTACAAACGATCAAACCAGTAACACCAATCTCTCTCAAACACTCAAGGTTGTGTTTGGGGTTTTGAATATACGAAGGTTTGAAGATGGTTTGAAGTTGTTTAGGGTTAGGGTTAGGGTTTCTCTAACACAATTCCCTTTCTCTCTCTTCTCTCTTTTCTTTTCTCTCATCTCTCTCACTTCTCTCTTCTTTCTTTTTTTTTTCTCAATATGGACGACTGCCAAAAGTTCCCAAAGGTTGAGAATAGGAGGGTTTATATAGGAGCCAAGGAAGGTTCTGGATTGCTGATCGAAATCAACGGTTGAGATTCAGTCTTCCTTATATTGACTTGATCCAAGGGTGGTAAAATAGCGGTGGTTAAAATGAAGGTGATTGGTCCAAAGTAATAGCACATGGATAGACTTAAAACGCATGCAGGCCATAGATAAGGTTTGATCTAACGATCCACAATACACCAGGCATCTCACAAAGCAAACACAAACTGAGATATCAGGAACATGACAAGTGTTGGCATTCCATTGGTTGGCAAACGCGCGTCCAAAGTAATTACAGGCAACACCCTGAAGTCTCTAGCGCTTTGATATTCTACCCAATCAAACATTCAAATGAAAAACATATTTTTCATAATAGCATTTTAACCCCACAAAGTTTATAAAAACAATTTTTATTTAAGAAATCATTATTTTAAAAATGTTTAAAAATTCCCAAAAATTATTAAAACAACATTTTAAGGGGAATTTAACACACAATCAATTATGAGCAATATATACACATGTATGCACTTCTAATGTGTGTAGTGTGATTCAATTTATACCTTGTTTGGATCATTGAAGAGTATTAGAGAGAATAATTCTGAGGTTCTTTGGATTCTAGGTTAGACAACCAATTTTGTCACTATTTTCAAATTAGTTGAGCACTTATACAATATAAACTTAAGTAAGTCAAAGGTATAAGGTGCTTAAATCTCCCCCTTTGGAAATATGAGACAAAATCTCCTTTGAGTTAGCTTAAACTCTTAGGGAACAAAAAAAATAAACCTAGTCCTATACAAGAGTTACTATCTACCCATTTCCTAGAAAGTCAAAAATTACATAACTCAACTATTTACAAATTTGTACACTAGAAATGGTAGGAAATCAGTAGAAAAAGTTCCTGCAAATATGCACACTAAGATCAAGAAGTTTAGATGAAATGTGAACAAAACATTGATCCCGTAAGACTCAAATTTCTCCCCCATTTTGTCTCAAATGGACAAAGGGTAAAAATTACGGTCTTAAGAGTTTAATCAGCACATACCATACCTATAGAATTACGCAAATACAGAAATCTGTTATAGTCCAGAGGTTTAGTGAACATGTCTGCAAGTTGCAGATCAGTAGGTAGGTAATGAATTTCTAACTCCTTAGTCTCAATAAGTTCGCGTATAAAGTGATGTCTTATTTTAATATGCTTAGTTCGCTAGTGTTGAACCGGATTTTTAGATATGTTAATGGCGCTTTGATTGTCACAATACGATTGTAACTGATCTTCTTTAATCCCATAATCGCTTAACATTTGTTTTATCCATAACAATTGAGCACAGCAACTTCCAGCTGCTATATATTCGGACTCAGCCGTAGATAAAGATGTGCAATTCTGTTTTTTGCTACTCCAACCTACTAAATTATTGCCAATATAATAACATGCACCTGATGTAATTTTACTGTCATCAGTACAACCGGCCCAATCAGCATCAGTATACCCTATGATGGTGCTGCAGGTATCATTAGTGTACCTAAGTCCAAGATTAAGAGTGCCCTTTATGTACTTTATTATACGTTTTACGCAAGATAAATGGCTCTCTTTAGGGTTATTCTGGTAACGAGCACACAGACATACAACATACATTATATCTGGTCGAGAGGCAGTTAGATAGAGTAGACTACCAATCATACTACGATAAAGTGTGGAATCAACTGACTTTCCATTTTCATCTTTACATAATTTAACAGTAGTACTCATAGGCGTTTTGGCAACTTTAGCATTATCTAAACCAAATTTCTTAACAATATCTAAGGCATACTTAGTTTGAGAGACAAATAATCCATCAGAATTCTGTTTTACTTGAAATCCTAAGAAAAGTTGTAGCTCCCCCATAAGGGACATGTGAAACTCCTTATGCATAATAGCAGAAAAAGATTTAACTTCAGATGTTGAAGTAGACCCAAAGATGATGTCGTCTACATAGACTTGGGTTATAATAATTTTTTTGTCAAAATGTTTGACAAAGATGGTCTGGTCATTTCCTCCTCTCGTAAAACCCTTATCCAACAAAAAGTTGGAAAGGCGTTCAAACCAAGCTCTAGGAGCTTGTTTTAAGCCATACAAAGCCTTTTTTAGACGAAAGACATGGTCTGGGTATTTTGGGTCAATGAACCCTTTGGGTTGTTCTACATACATTTCTTCGGACATAATTCCATTGAGGAAGGAAGACTTGACATCCATTTGATAAAGTGTAAATTTTAAGTGACACGCTATGGCGAAAAAAAGTCGAACAGATTCAAGACGAGTGACAGGGGCAAATGTCTCGCTAAAATCTATCCCTTCTATTTGTGAGTAACCTTGAGCAACTAGTCTAGCTTTGTTTCTAAGGATTACCCCATTTTCGTCAGATTTGTTCTTAAAGATCCAACGTGTGCCAATAACATTTTTGTTTTGAGGCCGCGGTACAAGATACCAGACATCGTGAATGACAAATTGTAAAAGTTCTTCCTGCATAGCAGAAATCCAGTGTGTGTCATTCAATGCTTCATTAACATTTTTCGGTTCCACAAGGGAGACGAAACATGCATAATTTCTTAACTGGGATCTAGTACGGACTGGCTCATTAGGATTACCGACCCATTTAGTGACTCGGCTTCGACCCATACATATGACTCGGCTTCGACCCATTTAGTGAAGTAAGTAATGGCAACCAAGATGAATTCATGCCCGTTGTAGGCTTTGGGTGTAACGTTTCCTATTAAGTAATGGCAACCAAGATGAATTCATTCATGTTGGGACCGCACTCCCGACTTTGGATTTTTTTCATCATCTCCTCAATGTCAGCCCCTACGATGCAGTGTAAGTGGGTTCCATCGAAGTTTCTCTTGAATAGTGCTTTATCGTAGACAATGTACTAGGCAACCAGTTTACGGAGGGTTGCTCGGTCTTTCTTGTTAGAATCTTAGGGGTACCTACAGTTCTTAAGGAGGTTCCAAATATCATAGTACCAGCACTCAGCCATATCAGGATGTTCTTATGTGACTAGTTTGATATGGTAGTAGTGGGTTGGTTTAGTTCAATTTTGAACTAAGAAATGGGCCATCATTATTCCTTCGGGCATGTCGACTATAGAGGCCAAGGTAGCAAGGGCATCAGCTAAGATGTTCCTTGATCGGGGAAAGTAGTAGAAGGTGATATTTCAAAACTGGGAAGCTAATTCTTCTAGGTGGGCGTGGAAGGGTAGTATCTTCTCATCCTTGACTTTCCATCTTCTAAGGACCTAGCTGATGATGAGGGCTGAATCTCAGTAGACATCTAGACATCAAATTCCTTTCTTTAGAGTGACCTTAAGGCCTACCGTGTATATATCGTATTCAATCATATTGCTGGTGTATGGAAAATCTAGCTTGATGACAATGGGAGTATGAGAGTCATCAGGGGTGATTAGGATTATCCCAATTCCATATCCTTTCTTGTTGGCAGCACCGTCAAAGAAAATTTGCAACTGTAAGTCTTCTTGGAAGGTATAAAGGATATCTTCATCTGGGAATTCAAAAATCCAAACTTCGGCTTCTTCCATTGGGTATTCAACAAGGTAGTCAAAGATAGTTCTTCTTTTATGGCTTTCTGCGTGACGTATACAATATCAAACTCGGCTAACAATATTAACCATCGAGCCATTAGGCTAGACATAGCGAGTTTCTCGATCAGTTATTTCATAGGATCCATTCGAGACACAAGTTAAATGGGAAAAGCGAGCATATAGTGCCATAAATTTTGGGTGACCCAGACGACGGTGACACATGCTTTCTCCAAAGTAGTGTAGTTATATTCGTACCCGACCAATTTGTGACTGGCATAGTAGATGACCCTCTCTTTGTGAGATTCAATGTATTGGGCTAGCATAGCCCCAGCTGCAGTGTCTGTTATGGTCAAGCATAGGAGTAGAGGGAGACCAGACTGTGGTGGCATGAGTACCGGAGGTTAGGTTAGATATTGCTTGATTCGTTCAAAGGCTTCCTGATAAGCTTTATTCCAGACTTTGGTTGAATCATTTCGGAGGAGTTTGAAGATGGGTTCATAAATGGAAGTCAACTGGCTGCTTAACCGACTGAAATACTATAATTTTCCCAAGAATCCCCTAACTTCCTTCTCCGTTCACGGTGGTGGCATTTTGAGTATGGATTTCAGTTTGGTAGGATCTGCTTCAATCCTTTCTCACTAACCATGAATCCCAAAAGCTTTCCTTTGGTAACGTCAAAGGCACAATTTGCGGGTTAAGTCACATCTGGTATTGCCATAGTCTTTCGAAAATATTTTGAAGAGCGAGAACATGACCTTACTAGGTATTAGACTTAATAATCATATCATCTATGTAGATGATTAAGGTGCGAAAAGTAGCGCGTGTAAAGACGCTAATCATTGTTTTTGTTTCGCCAACTCAATACAAAAACCTAAATTACTACTACACTTGCGAGGCAAGCACAACGGTAAGTCGGGTATCGAAAATCCACAGAGACGAGTTGCTAGAATTCAAGTGATTTAATACTCCGAAATAAAAGTGTAAAAGATGATTACAAACTAAAAGGAAAAATATGCATAAAGGGAAATGTTAATCTAGGCAAGGTATTGAAACTAGATTATGAAAGCGAGTAAAACTATAGGTTGCGTCGAATATCCCTCACCCGAGTTAATTAGTATAAAATGGTTACATGGGTCGACGAGTTATTACAAGTGCGTCTCGTTTCGACAGTTAATTAAATCAAGGGTTATTACGCCCTAAATCATCATAAAAGCCTAATAAGATTTTGGCGTCAACAAATATCCCGAAAATTGCGCACGAAAGGTCGTAAGCACGGGACATACATGATATGCCCCATCAAATCTCCTAGGCGCAATAACTAGGACAACGCACCTGAAATAGACCCGTAAACTCTATCACCAAAGCAAAGCAACGCGTCAACTCGAGTGAGTTCAATTCAAACACAACCTAATTTAAATTACCTAGAAAGCATCATAAAAATGCGGTAAATGGAAAGCGATAAATAAACATGGTAAATCTATACTAGAAAGCGTGTAAATCAAAACATGTAAATAAAACAAGAAAACCTAAATTAGAAAGCTTGTAAATTAACTAGAAAGCAAGAAATGAAGAAATACAAAGTATATTAATGGAGAGGATGATGAATAGTCAACATTCAAGCCCAAAAGTGTGTCAATCCAAGAAGAAATGAAGAAGAACTAAGAAAATCACCCAAACCCTAAGCTAAACTAACCTAAAATCGTGTATCTACTGCTATATCTTCTTATTACAACAAAATTTGTATTTATAGTAAGTTAGAATAAAAGAAAAGAAGAAAGAAAAGAAATGAAAATATCTGCAGAAAACAGAGCCTCGATCGATCGACCCCTTTGGTCGATCGATCGACCAAGGCCAAATTTTGACATTTCAGAATGACCGATCGATCGACCAAAGGGGTCGATCGATCGATCAAGCAGGGCAGAATGCAGTAGCAGCACACTGCATCTTTTCTTCTCCTCTTTTGCTTTCCTTGTTTTTCCTCCGTTGAAATTGCCGTAACTTCTTCATTATGAATCGGAATCGTGCACCGTTCACGGCCACGCGAAGCTAGCGAGGAGGGATACAACTTCCGTGAGATGTCTGGCCAGGTACCCAAGCTGTGAAAAGACTAAAATGCCCTTGAACGTGCGGTTGTGTACGGAACTTCACCGGAATGCGTCTGAACTTCATACTTAGTACCTAAATACCTACAAAAGCCCAATTATACCTCATATAGCATGTTAACAATATAAACCGAGGTTTTCTGGTTAACGGGCTTAAATATAGAGATTAAGGCACCCGAGGGGGCTAAAATGCGTAGGTTCAGAGGATGAAATACGCAATATTTGCGTATCATCACACCCCCTAACTTACACATTGCTAGTCCCTAGCAATGAAATAGGATGCAACAAGAATACAAGCAAACCAAAAGCAGGAGATAGTACAAAAGTATGGTATAAAAGCAAAAGGCCACTTTCGCGGGCGATTCGATTGCATTAGCATATGCAATAAGCCATTAAACCCCTAGGTCACCCTAGTGGACGAGTGTCGTCTCGTGAGGGTTTTCAGAGATGGTACCCACAAACATCACATGGTTTCCTCAAAATATGCCCAACCCAACATGCAACAAGCCCAACAATAGCGAAAAGGATTTCATACGCATTATTAGAAAAATGAATGAATTCAAACAAAAGTCCAAATCATTAACATTATAGAATGCACCTCATAGAATTGAAACCTTAAAATGTAGGAGGGGAGCGAGAACATGCAAAGTATGATTTGGCGAAAAACTTAAATAAACCGAATAAACATTAAAGCAAGCATATATTCAATCCTCACGGGCATTACGCTCATCAAGCGAATTCACTCGAAACAGGGAGGTAACACACGGGACATGCGGGCTAAAGAGTAAATGGAAATGGAAACTAGGCCGCACACATGTCACAGATGAAGAACGCTATATATAAACTGAAAAACTGTAATCTCAATGAAAGGATACCACTCACTAAAAGAGGCGAAATGCATTTTCACAGATTATCACAACTATTATGACTTTTAAATTACATAAACCTATGATCACATAGGATTTTAATAGGGTTATAATGTAGGTATGGCTAAGGTACGAAACGAAGGAATATATGTACGAATTCAAAGTGTTTGGAATGAAAACTCGGGATAATGGGATAATGCGGGCAATATCAAAATCAGAAAACAAGTTCCAAAAAGGCATTAGATATATCATCGGGGAGAGTAATCAAAGCTTATTGAACTATATACAACATATACAAACTTCTCTTTCTTTTTCTTTTCTTCTTTTTCTTATTTTCTTTTTTGCTTTCTTTTGCTTTCTTTTGCTTTTTGCTTTCTCTTTTTCTTCACTATTTTCACTATTTTCTTTTCTTTACTTGTCAAACTCTCATATGCCTAAATTGCAACCGACATCATAACAACATCATTCAATCCCAAGTAACATTCCAAACAAAGGTATGGAAAGTGTATGTATGGTTTATAACTCCAATTTAGAGTTGGTTATGGGATTGGGGTTATGAAACGAAAGGCTATATTTAGGCTCAAAGGGGTTAACGAGGGTAAACATATAAGGGTGAGGTCAAGGCTAATATGGGTGATATAACAAAGAATGCCTATGATCATTTCACAAAGTTTACGCAATTCTCGAATCAAAACAATATATGAAAATCATGATCAAGTAACACATTTCAAGTATGAACTCAATTAATGAACGGTCAAATGAAAGAATAGTGAGATTACCAACGAATTCAACGTTTTCAATGAGAAAAGAATAGTGTATACACTCACAAGCGACGAAAGGTACAAAGCTTACTCGGTGTAAGTATATACAATGCAACAAAAGATTATCGAGATATAAAAATCTTAAACCAAATCAATAAAGCAATGAAAGTGCATGTGCTCACGGGATTAAAGTTTAATTCATGAAGTTATTCATAATATCAATAATCGAGACTAAAGTCTAATAACTTCTAAGATCGAGAACATGCATCATTGGGCTCTCTATTGGATCGGGCAATTATTGAAATTTATCATCGAAAATAAAGGCAAAATTCCCAAAAAAGGAGAAAAAAGAAAGAAAATCTTTTTGAAATTTTTAATTTTTCTAAGAAAATCATACTAAGTAACTAACATGTGAGCAAAAACATGGACTAAATGAAGAAATGGATAGCATATACCACACCCCCTAACTTAAAACTTGACATTGTCCTCAATGTTAATTAAGAACCAAGTCAAAGAGAGGAAAAGAGCGATATTACCCAAACGTGGAGCGATCCCCATAAGAACAAGTCCAAAGAATCTACAAAATAAGTTAGTACCGAGCATAGCAAAAACAAATAACAAAAAGTTAACTAATTACACTAGACTAAATTAAAAAGGAAAGAAAAAATAAAAAGCTAACTATATACAACCTACTATTTAGACTTCACACTAACTGTACACTAGAAGTCTAAATAGCTGAGGGTCCACCATAAGAACGATTTGACTTTGGAGGATAACCGGTGTACCCTCACATATAAGCATGCCTTCCAAAAAATATAAATTTCATTTTAATAACGGAAGGCATGTGTAAGGCGGAAGAAATGAACCGTCACCAATTAAAAGTTTTGGTGGGACGATGGGGGGTTTGGATCGAACGGGTGACAAAAATAAGGGGGGACCGAGAAAAGCTGAATATCCTCCCAAGGATTTTGAAGTTGGAATGGGAGGCAGCACACACAAAGGCAAAGATGCGATCGTGGAGGGCGACTCGAGAAAGTACTCCTCATCGGCGATAGGGTTTAAAACATTAAAGTTCGAAACCGAATCATCGGGTACTTGTTCCGGTGGGGTAATAGAGAATGAAAATGGGGATGAAAGAAATTCAAACTCATGAGATGAATCATCATCGCATGAAGTTGGAATTTCAAAGGAAATAATATCATTATCAATGAAATGTTCTTCTTGGGAAGCCAAAGAAGAAATCATTTCATTGCAAATAGATATTAAGTCATTATCATCCTCACTTTCAATATCTATTACGCAATGGGCAAAGTCTAGAATGGCTTGTTCCAAAGTACGCACAAGTACCTCATTTGGTTCGAAACATTCGTCGACCTCGAAAGTCTCGGAAGCAAAATCGTCGTCGGACTCAAATAATAAATCCAACTCATGTTCCCACGAACGATTTTCTTCCCGATAATGATTTTCAATTTTCTCATTCTCATACATACGCAAGCCCTCACCGAATGTCATAGGTCGAGGTGCGGATGCATTAGAATGGGAACTTTGAAAATTACCATCGGACTTAAATGAAAACTCATTATTATAGGAATTTTGAAAACTATTGCAATTCGTTTCAAAATTCCTATTATAAGGAGCTAAAGGCCCAAAATCATTATCATCATCATCAAAATTCCAATAACTTAAGTTTTGACTTTCGTTATAATCGCCCAAAGTAATATGTGAATTTACAAATTTTTGGGATTCTAAATATTCACCGAAAGTCATAGGTTTGCGAAAATTTTGAGAATTATAACAATGATTACCGAAAGAATTGGAATAAGACATGCTTACCCCCAAAATGGCTCGAAGTGGCGGATTCCACAAAGTAAGTGCGCGCGGAAAAAATTCGAGCGTTTCTAAGTGCTCAAATGTGGAAGTCCTATAAAAAGTTAGCAAATAATACAAATAGAAAGAAAATACTATAAAATACTAAATCAAATAAAGTCTAAAACAAACTCATCCCCGACAACGGCGCCATTTGATTAAGGTGCGAAAAGTAGCGCGTGTAAAGACGCTAATCGTTGTTTTCGTTTCGCCAACTCAATACAAAAACCTAAATTACTACTACACTTGCGAGGCAAGCACATCGGTAAGTCGGGTATCGAAAATCCACAGAGACGAGTTGCTAGAATTCAAGTGATTTAATACTTCGAAATAAAAGTGTAAAAGATGATTACAAACTAAAAGGAAAAATATGCATAAAGGGAAATGTTAATCTAGGCAAGGTATTGAAACTAGATTATGAAAGCGAGTAAAACTATAGGTTGCGTCGAATATCCCTCACCCGAGTTAATTAGTATAAAATGGTTACATGGGTCGACGAGTTATTACAAGTGCGTCTCATTTCGACAGTTAATTAAATCAAGGGTTGTTACGCCCTAAATCATCATAAAAGCCTAATAAGATTTTGGAGTCAACAAATATCCCAGAAATTACGCACGAAAGGTCGTAAGCACGGGACATACATGATATGTCCCGTCAAATCTCCTAGGCACAATAACTAGGACAACACACCCGAAATAGACCCGTAAACTCCATCACCAAAGCAAAGCAACGCGTCAACTCGAGTGAGTTCAATTCAAACACAACCTAATTTAAATTACCTAGAAAGCATCATAAAAACGCGGTAAATGGAAAGCGATAAATTAACGCGGTAAATCTATACTAGAAAGCGTGTAAATCAAAGCATGTAAATAAAGAAAGAAAACCTAAATTAGAAAGCTTGTAAATTAACTAGAAAGCAAGAAATGAAGAAATACAAAGTATATTAATGGAGAGGATGATGAATAGTCAACATTCAAGCCCAAAAGTGTGTCAATCCAAGAAGAAATGAAGAAGAACTAAGAAAATCACCCAAACCCTAAGCTAAACTAACTTAAAATCGTGTATCTACTGCTATATCTTCTTATTACAACAAAATTTGTATTTATAGTAAGTTAGAATAAAAGAAAAGAAGAAAGAAAAGAAATGAAAATATCAGCAGAAAACAGAGCCTCGTTCGATCGACCCCTTTGGTCGATCGATCGACCGAGGCCAAATTTTAACATTTCAGAATGGTCGATCGATCGACCAAAGGGGTTGATCGATCGATCAAGCAGGGCAGAATGCAGCAGCAGCACACTGCATCTTTACTTCTCCTCTTTTGCTTTCCTTATTTTTCCTCCTTTGAAATCGACGTAACTTCTTCATTATGAATCGGAATCGCACACCGTTCACGGCCACACAAAGCTAGCGAGGAGGGATATAACTTCCGTGAGATGTCGGGCCAGGTACCCAAGCTGTGAAAAGACTAAAATGCCCTTGAACGTGCGGTTGTGTACGAAACTTTACCGGAATGCGTCTGAACTTCATACTTAGTACCTAAATACCTATAAAAGCCCAATTATACCTCATATAGCATGTTAACAATACAAACCGAGGTTGTCTGGTTAACGGGCTTAAATATAGAGATTAAGGCACCCGAGGGGGCTAAAATGCGTAGGTTCGGAGGATGAAATACGTAATATTTGCGTATCATCAGTAGACCTTGACCTTTTTTATATCAGATCATGCAAGATGGTTATGTCAGCCCTTTGGTATGTATCCCCTATGTTATTTAGACCAAACAGCATAACGGTGTAACAGAAGGTTCCCCAAGGGGTGACGAATGCGGTTTTTTCTTAATGATTAGGGTGAATTTTGATATGATTATATCTGACAAACCCATCAACAAATGACTTAAGAGCGTGACTGGCTGTATTATCCACAATCATATCAATATTGGGTAGTGGGTAATCATCCTTTGGAGAGGCCTTGTTGAAATCTCTATAATTAATGCACATATGAACCTTTCCTCCTAATTTCGGTATCGATATGATATTATCTAATCATGTGGGATATTCAATCACCTGAATGAAGCCTACGTTTAACTATTTGACCATCTCTTCCTTAACCTTAAACGATCATTCGGTGCAGAGCTTTCACAGTTTTTATTTGACTTATTTGCATTCTAGGAGAGTCAAAATCTCATGTGGACGATATTGGGATCAATGTTGGGCATGTTATTGTATGACCATGTGAAGATGTCCATAAATTCCTGCAGCAGTTCTTAGTGTTGCACGCGCTCTTGCTCGTCAAGGGTCTCCCCTTATCCTAACCTTGTGTAATTGGCTACTAGAACCGAGATTAATAATAACAGTTTCATTTTCATTAATTTGAACACAGTTATGTTGTTTGTTATTAACCTTATTAAGATTAGTTAAGAATTGTTCATTTTCAAAATCATCATCATCAAGAGTTTGATTAGAATCAAAATAATTAATGTAAGGAACAACAAGATAATCAAAATCTTCGTTTATTTCATTCTTAGGAAAAACAACATTGAGAACCTCATCTAAGGAGGTCTCAATTACATTATAATCAGAACAATGAGGAACAACAAAAGAATAAATGGGATAAACATCTGAGTTGGGATGTATTTTAGCGGGTGGAACTGGTATAGCATGCCAGTTGAAGAGAGGTGAATCAGTATCTTTAATCAGGAGGGATGGATCCGACAATGTAGTGCTTGAGTGAATCATGCAAAGTGTCAGCCCTAATGTCTGCAAGTTTAATGAATCCTCGGAGTCACTTCCCTCGAAATCTCCTGTAACAACTGTAGTCTTCTCCACGAGCAGTTTCACATGATGTTGGGAACTTTCATCCCATTAATAGCTGTCTTGTAAGAAGATCTCCATTCCTAAATTTATCTTCTTCTCCACATGATCATACCACGGTTCGAGAAATCCACAAAAAGGAAAATCTTTACCTTCTTCGACTAATATTCCGTTCAATGAATCCCCTGAGATAGTCTTGGTAATTTTTAGCCTTATCTTCAATCGAGGTTGTCGGAGCATTCTGAGTTCCTCTGATGATGGTTGATAACCCAGGCCACATGGAGGAAATGCCTTTTTCAACACTACGGGATCTAGTATTCCTTGTTATTGTAAGGACATTATTTTATTATTTGTCTTACATTTGAGTATGTCGTATACCGCTACAACCGTCGAAGAATTATTCAAGATCATTCAAATATCGAAACATATCTGAATATCAAGTTCTTCAACAACAAAGCCTATGCGAGATCAATTTTGATAAGGTTTGTGTTTAAGTTTTTTAATGGTTCATTTAAAGTATTGGGATATTTTGTCTAAAATTATTTCTATCAAACTGAGGTGTTTTTTCGAAATAAAAAATATTTTTTAGAACCTAACCGATTCTCCATTTTTCAAAGGGCCATCCGAATTGGTTCGCCGGGCTGGAAAAAGCGAACTGATGGGCTGAACCGGTTCGCTGCGCCTACTCAAAATTTTTTATTTTTCTATAAATACCTATTTCGGCTATCCTTTTGTTTAAGACTTGGTGAGAACGTTTTTAAGAGACCTACTACTATAAGTCTTCAATTTTTTGTGTCCCAAACACTTTATTGATTCACACAAAACTTCCCATATACTTTTGTGAATCATTTGGAACCCTAGATTCAACTTTATTGAAGTTTATCTTTGTGGAGTGATATCTCTACAGCTGCCGACTGCATGTCAATTGGGAGTGCTTGAGGGTGTTCCTTAATGAACACAGAGCTTCGTGTTCTTGTGGGTTCGCTGCGGTTGATCCATTACTGACTCTAGACTGCGTGTCTGTGTAATTGTTTTGAGCAATGATAATTGGAGATTTCATTATAATTATTGTAAGTTACGATTTACGTCTTTAGAGTGAAATAAAGGTTTTTCCCAAAAGGGATTTTTCCTGAAATCTGTGAGTTAGCAATTGTATTTGTGATGGTTTGACTTTACTCACATAGATGC
Organism: Sambucus nigra; assembly: GCA_949130495.1. Lineage (NCBI taxonomy): Eukaryota > Viridiplantae > Streptophyta > Magnoliopsida > Dipsacales > Adoxaceae > Sambucus > Sambucus nigra. Next base: position 210,457,955 of record OX422213.1, on the reverse strand, counting down.
ATGTTTAGGGACTGAATTAATTTGGTTTGATATTTGTCACCAATTAAATAAGGTCAACTTGGAAATTTGCGAATTCAGCTATCACACGAAATTTAAAAATTGGTATCAGAGCGGGTTTCTCTAAGTTATCAAGTGATCCTTGGTTTCCACAAAATTATGTGATATTAATTGTTTTTGAATTTTTTTTTTGTGAAAAATCATAATTTTTTCGATGGAGCACTTATGTAATCGGATGCCCCCTTTGATGACACGAGTCAAAAGTTTGAATTTGATGTTTGCAAAAATAATTGATTTTTTAGAAAAAGAAAATTATCGTTTTAAATCCGTGATGGATCTTTTACAAACAATTCAAAATCAAAGAGATTTTTATTGTGAAAAATTTATTGCCTTGGACCACGACTTTATAAAACTAGAATTGTCCATAAAGGAGAGCGATGATAGAGTCCTATTTTTACAAAAAGAATTGGAGGACTTTAAAAATTCTAGAATTTGTGTTTGTGTCAAAGTGAATCAAAGTATTTTACTCGATGAGATTGTGGCACATGAGGAGACTCTTAGGGATAAGTGCGGGTATTTTAAGAAAGAACACGATAACCTTCTAAGAGTTTTTGAAATTTAGAGAAGGAGTCGGAAGAGTCTAATTATTTTCTTGAGTAAAAAATTTAGGAGATAAAAAATGGTTTGACTGGCTCGAGTAGTGTTGGTAGAAATGGTAGTGGCTCGTCGTGTTCTCATGTTTCGAGTGTTAAAGCCAAGACCGTTATTTGTTGTAGAGGGTCAATAAATCTCAAGGACATTAGAAAAGGTCAACCCATAGGTATCGTTCCACCCGTTTACACATGTTCACATTGTGGTAAGAAAGGTCACCTTAGGCGTTTTTGTTTCGATCTTCGAAGAAGTCCTAGGAAGTTAAAATCTAGTGTTCCCTTGGTTCCCAAAACCCCCATGCGTCATTGCACACCTATTTGGGTTAGGAAATCACTTTTAGAGGCTCTAGAAATTATATTAGTTGATTCTCGGTTGCTTGCACATGATTCTTCTGTTACCATATCATATATATGACTACGTTTGCATGTTTATCATACGCTAGTTGTGCTTCATAATATATTCCTGCTAGTGTTATGACTTGTGTACTTTTTGTCTTAGTTTTTATTTTTTTAGAAAACTTTTGAAAAATACAAAAAGATTTTATTTTGATAAAAATTTTAGAAAAAGATAAGAGTTTCGTTTTTTGTTTTACACCGTTTATCGATGGACATTTAAGATAACCGAGTCACAATTTCATTCCATATCCATGTGACTGTTTGATAGTGTTTTGATATGCTTCATCATTTCATTTTTGTGCTTTACGATGTTTGGAGTCATTGAGATGTGATTAGTTGTTACTACCTAAATGTTTGACTCATGAAGTTCCTTTAATGCACACTTGCACAAATTTATTTGATTATTGTACTTGTTTATCACATATTGGTTGGAGTGTTGTCATCTCAATTCTGTATTTAAAACGAACCATATGCGATAAAACTTGACAATAAAAGTAGTGCATGTGAGAACTGTTTACTGTGAGGATTTAATTACAATAAAATATGATGAGTGAAACATGAAAAAAGGGTTGCAAGTGTACAAAATTAACTCCTCGTGAAAGTCATTGTTTAAAAGAGCCTGAAAAAATTAAATGGCAATAAAAAGATAAATATGCCAAAAATGGGGCCACCTCAAAAGAAAAATTAATGCAAAATTATTTATGAGGGAGTTTGGATGGAAAGAAATAAAAAACGGGTTTGCAAGTCCATACAGTGTCATGAAAAAGCATTACATAGTTTTAGACGTTATTGGTGTGGGAATCATTCTTGCCTTTGATATGTTGATGGATTGAGTCGATGTCATTTAAATCCAACACTGCGATACCTAAGGACGTCTTTGAGATTCGTTCGTTCGGAGTACATATATTCATCGTGAACAAATGTTATATTTGATTGCTTTGATTTCCCTATCGAATATATTCACACCCATTTATTCCGTTTCCATGATTCGATTGTCTTAGTGTAAATTCATAGCGTGTGATTTTTGTAAAATTATTTTTGCATTTTTTTGTATGAAAAAATTAAAAATTAAAAAATAGTTTGTGGAAGCTTTTGGGTTACTTCTTTGCATGAGCATAGTTTGATTCATATTTGCTATACATATTTGTCGTGACAACTCCATATTTATTTTGTTTATTCATTTTCTTGTCTATTTCAGACAAATAAAAAGGGGAAAACAAAATATGGGGGAGTTTTTGCGTTACGGGGGAGATTTGATTATTGATTGATTTATTCTTATATCATTTCAAACTCGACGTGTCACAAAGGTATTTTCTTTATCTCATGTGTGTAGGTACACAGATTGATGATCATTATTTTTGCATACCCTGATGAGAGAAGCTTAAAGATTTGATGTTGAAGATTATAAATAAAAAGTTTTAAACAAGCATTTTTTATACATTTTCAGTTTTGGGTTCATGGGAGGGTATTTGATTTGTATAGGTTTTTTGATTTGATAATTCGGATGTTTTTATTTTGTACCGACATAGACATAGGGGAAGATTTATAAGGACATTATTTTATTGTCCGGCTTACATTTGAGTATGTCGTATACCACTACAACCGTTGAAAAATTATTCAATATCATTCAAACACCGAGACGGATCCGATATCAAGTTCTTCAATAATAAAGCCTCTGCGAGATCAATTTTGATAAGGTTTGTGTTTAAGTTTCTTAATGGTTCATTTAAAGTATTGGAATATTTTTTAATAAACCAAGGCGTTTTTTCGAAAAGAAAAATATTTTTTGGAACCGAATTGGTTCGCCGTTTTTCAAAGGGCTAGCCAAACCGGTTCGCCGGACTGGAAAAAGCGAACCGATGGGCGGAACCTGTTCGCCGTGCTGACTAAAAAATTTGTATTTTTCTATAAATACCTATTTTGGAAGTCCTTTTATTTAAGACTTAGTGAGAACGTTTTTGAGATACCTACTACTACTACAAGTCTTCAATTTTTTGTGCCCACACACCTTTTTGATTCACACAAAACTTCCCATATACTTTTGTGAATCATTTGGAACACTAGATTCAATTTTATTAAAGTTTATCTTTGTGGAGTGATATCTATACGGCTGCCGACTGCGTGTTAATTGGGAGTGCTAAAGGGTGTTCCTTGATGAAGACATAGCTGCATGTTATTATGGGTTCGCTACAGTTAATCCATTGTTGAATCTAGACTGCATGTCTATGTGAATATTCTGAAGAGTGATCATTGCGGATTTCATTGTAATTATTGTAAGTTGCGATTTACGTCTTTATAGTGAAATAAAGGTTTTGCCTGAAAGGGTTATTTCCTGAAATCTATGAGTTAACAATTGTATTTGTGATGGTTTGACTTTACCCACATAGATGCATGTTTAGGGACTGAATTAATTTGGTTTGATATTTATCACCGATTAAATAAGGTTAACGTGGAAATTTGGTTTAATCACTATCACACGGTATTTACAGTTATCTTTGTCGCGGCCCTAGTACGGGCATGAAGTGCATATTCTTGAACATCTGTATCACGTTGACATTGTAGTGAGGGCTGTATTTTCAACAGACTCGATCTTTGAAATCATCCCTTGCTGGGAGTGGAAGTGGTTTGACTCGGAAGCCATACAGAAGTATATCATTTGCCCCATATTGTATCTCTAGTACTGGATTACTTATGCTTTCATTCTCAGTGTTATCATCATCGCTAAAATGGTGATGACCTACCCATTGGTGAAGAACTTCAGTTTCTGATGGAGAGAGGAAGACACCCCCTTGATACTGTGGAGCCATAGTCATTCGAGAAACAAGTTGAAACAAGTTGAGATGCCTATGACTTGGAATTCAGTGATGGGTTTAATAGGACCGGCCCCTATTATAAGCTTTATGGATCCCATCACTTCTCAACGAGTATTGTCATAAGCACACATCACGAAGGAATTTGGAGCGAGGTCTCTTACTTTCAATCCCAAGCAGTTGAGGTTCTTAACGAGCAAACATTAAATGATTATACATTATCGATAAGCGAAAGCGGGATGGTCTTTCCCATGACCTTGACAGAGATATTGAGAGCATAGTTGTGATTTTGACCAAACTAAGGGATTTATTCTTCGGAGAAGGAGAGCATTCTAATAGAGGTTAGAGATCAAACTTGATTCACTACTTCTTCTGGCGTGGTAGAAGGAGGGATTGTGGGCCCAGTAAGTAGTTTAATCAAGGCATTTGGGTGCAGCTGGGAAGACATAAAGAGTCCCCACAAAGTGATGTTAACCTGAGTTTTCTTCAATCGATCGAGGATCTTGCTTTCCTCGAGGGTCATTTCCAACATAGGGAGTCTCTCAACACTTTTAACCTTACCAGTTGTTGCTGATTGAGGGTTCAGAACTAGGCAATGTCTCCCAGATCTATTCATATGGCTCACAAAAGAGGGGAAAGACATAAACTGTATTTTTTCATAAATCTCGGGTTATTTGGCCACTTTATTAATCTCCCTAAGAAGATCCACAAACGACATCATTCCACATATACTAGCTACTGGGCTAGTCTTTTCTGGGCTTTGCTCTTCATCTAAATTATCGAATTTGTCTCCCTATCTGGTGGCAACGATGCCATCCTTCCACGATAAGTCAATGCATTCTACAACCTCAATGGCCTCTTTGTATAGACCCCCCCACTCAATGGGGAGATATAGAAGAGAAGGGACCAAGAACCCTTGTAGTTTTAAAGCATCAAGTAGCTCGAAAACGCTATAAATTTTACCGATCCATCAAAATAAGTCTGCCATGATCGGGATGGCATCATTTAAGCTGACTTTGCCCAATTATATGACTCTCGAGCCCACTTTTGAGATTCTAAGAATAGTGTGCTGAACTTTTGATAGTCAATGTTCAGTTCGAGGGCAATTTCATCTCAAACTCTATGAGATAGTTCAATACTGTTTATAATTCCATATATTTTCCTCCAAAACAAGTACGAACAACAATGCATGCTCTTGTAAGAAGTGACATGGTGTAATCGATAAAATAGGTAAGATGTAGGAGAAAGTACATGCAATCTTTGAGGGGTTTGGGTTACATACGGGTATGATGGGTGATTTACTAGGTACAATCTGGGTAGATGGATTAAATTATAGGACTTCTTTTAGAAAGATAACATTTGCATGATTTGGGAGTGGATTGTGGGTGGTATGGTCGACATTTTGATGGAAATCACAATGGGCATTGGGTTTGAAATTTTTTAAAAGTGGGTTTGGTAATGGACGAGGGTCTAATGGCTTGATAAGATTTTGGCTAAAAAAAGGCTTTGTAGAGTTATGAGAGGGGAGCGTGAAGCTTGGGGTATTCTTTTTCTTACTAGGTAGGGTGTATCTTTGGTGTCCATGAAGTGGCAGGCTGATAGATGTTATTGATGGTTGAAACTGCAGTATTGGCAGGCTTGTCATACTTTTTGGGAGTGAATTGTCCTGATACTTATTTTTAGCTCAACTTCTGTCTTGGCAAGAATTTCTTCGATCTCCACTCCTACTTCCCATAGGGCTCGAAAATGGGGGTAATACTGTCCTCCCATCGTCACTCGAACATGGGGTAAGAAGTTCTTCTTCGCAATAATAACATGTTCCTCTCAGAAAGTTTTGTTGGTCATGGTGGCCTCCTTTTCCCTCCACCTTACTATGAAGTTACTAAAAATATCCCCGTGATTCTGTTTGAGGAGTTCTAAATCACGACGGAGAACCTCCAACTCCTCGTTGTACTTGTCATATAACATGAATTCACATGAAACATCCTCCCAACTGTGAATTCTCGATTCCTCGATAGATAGAAAATAGCGAAGAGAGTCGTCATTTAAAGTCTATTGGAACATCTGTGCCATTATTTCCTCGGAGGCACCTAGGAAAGTCATGGCTTGGTGGTAACTTTGAAGGAGTGAGCAAGTGTGGTCTTGGTCTGTCTTCTTTTTGGGATAATAGACTGTCTCGTGATGAGCTAGTAGAGAGTTGTGATATTTGATTCCGAAAGTGCGGACTGTCAAGGTTTGTTGAGTAGTGGTTATAAGGTTATTGTCTTATAGATAGGTTAGGGCTGGAAATTTTAGTATTCCAGTAGTCATAAACTTGAGAAAGTGTGGTATAAATTTGTTTCACTAAAGTAATAATTATAAAATAGTGGAATTAAGTTAAAGGACTTAAAAAGTGAAAGATGTTTTCAGAAAGGAGTGTTTGGAATAATTAAGAAGGGTCTGGAGCCCTAGGGTGAAAGACCCAATGTAATACCCCGTAATTTTCTAGAATAAATAATAAAGTGATATTTTTGGAATAAATAAAAATTTGTGAAAATTTGACTTAATCAAAAATTTCTAATTTATTAATTTCGAATATATAATTTATTGTTATGTCATAATTATATGTGGTGGATTTTGTGTGTTAATGTTTATAATAATTGCATGTGTTGTAGAAAATACATAATTGAGGTGTGACACAATTAAAAATATATAATGTTGAAATAAAATAATTTGGAACATATTTCGAGGAGTATATGGGCTCGTTTAGGTATTTTGGACCTTCAAAAATAGTCCCGGTCTATAAGTACATGAGTTGGGAAACTTTTGGGCTAGTTTGGGTATGGATTGAGACCCAATTGGGGGTCAAAATTTTGGATTTTTAACCCAACTCGGGATTTAGAGTTAATAAGTGTTTAAGGGAAGATAAACCACTCCCTATTGCAGATTAGAAATACGTAAACGTAACTACTACCAAGAGAGAAAATGAGAAGAAACAAAAAGGGAGAAAAGGCAAGAAATCAAAAAAGGAATCAAGGGGCTTCCTTCCACGACTTATTAAGGCAATAATTTTCTTACTCAATTTATATACAAATTACTTCTTGATGCATTATAATAACCCCATATGATTTCGAGGATTTAGGTTTGATTTTGATGAATAAATGTTAGGCTAACTCTCATGTATGTAAATGACTGATTTTAATATAGAATTGTGACCCATAAATCTAGGTATCGAATTCTTGAAGTTTGATGGTAGATTGCCTTAAGGTTCTTGAATAAAATTGGGAAATATTGAATTCACATGTAGAGTATTTTAATACATGTAACTGATTAGTAGATTAGTGATTTTAATGCCATATTATATGACCCATAATCTGTTGTATACAAGTGATAATTGTGAGATAAATCTGGGTTAAAGTTCTTGTTAAAATTCATATGAAATCTGAGATTGGGGATAAGAATTGATGTAATTATGTAGGAATTGATGTTCTTGAATGTGAACCCAAGTAATTAGAATCCATTCACATATTTTGGAGAAGGATTAACGATTGGAAACAACACTATAAGGGAATTTAGAAAGTTCGTATAAAAAAAAAGTGGCAGGTCCGGGCTTCTGCAACAAAACGAATCGATTAGGCCTTGGACCGAATCGATTTGGAAGGGTAAATCAATTCATCCAAGAAACCGAATCGATTCGGTCCTGCTGTTAAGGTGAGTTTGGGTCGGGTTTAAAGGTAGAATATTTTAGGGACCCCGTACGAGTTTGTGGGACGATGTTTGGGGTAACAAGGAATTTATCAAAAATATAAATACGCCCCACATATTTATTGAAATATTATATTTAACTAGATGGTTAAATAATTGACAAGGATATTGGAATTAATAATTCACAAGATGGTCACTTATTAATTAACGAACAATTGTGGATATCGTGTGGGTTTATTTTCAGGTACTTATAGAGTAGTTACCTACACATATTATATGGGATAAATAATATGTACTTATGTGTATTTATGTGCACAAACCAATGTTCATGGATGGTCCTTTCGGCTTGGGCTTTTGTGCGTTCGGACTGCGTAGCACATGTCGGCACAGGTGGTCTAGACGATGTGTAGGTCATTTAGGTACTACATAGGAGCTTCATATACGAGAGGTATGTGTTGAAGCTGGTAGCCTTTGTCACCGCTGGGTATGGATCGTGAACTGGTATACTGTGTAAGGACCGCCATTTACGAGAGGTAGGTGTTGACACTGATAACTATTGTCACCGATGGGTATGGGTCGTGAACTGGTATACTACGTAGGGACCGCCCCCAACTTATTTGTGTTTTTTGGTATCCTATTTGGATAAGAGATTCCTCTGGACTTGCCGATAGAGCATGAAAGATACACCAACGGTAGATGCCTTTGTGTATCGTATATATGAAAGGACATATATATAAATTACCCGGAATCGAATGAGATTAAATAAATTGTAGACCCTTATTATATTATGCATAATAGATGTTTATGCCACTTTCATGATATGTGTGTGCGTGTGTGCGTGTGTGTGTGTGTGTGTGTGTGTGTGTGTGTGTGTGTGTGTGTGAAAAAGGTTGTTAACTGAACATAGTCGGTTATGTTATAATAATTGGGCATAATTAATCCAAGAAATATTAAATTGGCACGCTGTCACATATATCATTTTGGGACTTGTTAGGATGTGGATAATATTGCACTTATTTGAGGGATGAGATGTTAATCGTATGTGAGTGATGATGGGGGAATATTCATTTTGCATCAACTGTATTTATTACATCTTAAATTGATTAATTTAATTCTTGCACATCTAGGGCTCTGACCCAAATTTAAATATTTTCTCCCCCCGGGTGCTCCTAGACAGGGATAACGGTATTGTTATTGTATCAGTCTTGTGATTTCTCTTACTCTCTGGCTTTTCATACTTATTGGTTCTATCATAGATGCTTTTCTGGTGTAGTTATTTGTTTCATTCGAGAAAATTATATGGGCATAAGCTCGAGACTTATTTACTTTTTGTTGGTTTGAGGCATTTATATTTATGTTAGATTTGTCATACTCATTTGTGTTGGGTTGGATTTATTTATTATTATGGAAAGGTTGATTTAAAACTAAATTATTGGCCTTTAATATATGTAAGAGTTGCGTGTGCGTTCAAATTAAGAAATTATATAATTAAACACAATATAACCCAATTAAACCCTAAACATGCATCTAGGTGTGATTAAATAGGATGTACAGCATACGGGAACATTCAAACACACACAAATGAGGAAAAATCCCCCAAAGGGGAAAAACCATTTATTTCACTATAATTTTGTAAAGTACAATTTACACGGATTACAATGAAATACAAGGGTGACACAGAATTACCCTCAGGCGTCGGATCTGTAGTCAGCGGCTGGAAGTTTCCCTTTCCAGGAGGGCTACAATGAAGAAGGTTGGTCTTCTCCACAAGGGTATGAACAACAAAAGAATTTGTGTTCTAGGGTTTCAAAACGATGCACAAATGATTTGAAAATTTGTGTGAATCAAAACATGAGTTTGGTAACTCAAAAAGATGAAGACTTTTAGTTTATAGACTCTGAAAATCGTGTATGGAAGTCTTATAAAACCACTTCCCGTAGTGGGTTTATAAAGGAGTAACTTGGCCTAAGAAATCTCTGCACGATCTGTTGAACTTTATCCCAGGCGGACTGGTCCGAGTCTGAGGCGGATCGGTCCGAGGTGGAAGATCGGTTCTTTTAAATTTTGGCATTATCGATTCGCTTGCAGTCCGGGGTGTACTGGCTTTTCAGCAAGCGAATCGGTTCGGTAGATGGGCGGACCGGTCCGGCCTGTCAGAATTTTGTTTCCTCCTTTTCTTTGATATTCGAATCCGTTGATGACGCTATGAATCTTGAATTTCTTCAACGGTGTAACGGCGTATGACATAACAATTGATAATGGACAAAAATGTCCTTACAAATCTCCCCCTATGTCTATGCCGGTACATACATAAAAACAAACATCCGAATTATCAACCAACAAAAATGCCTATACAAATCTACCCTTCCATGAACCCAAAGCTGGAAAGATACAATTGAATAAGACTTCATCATTTGCTCTTCGAATCTTCAGGAATCTCAATGCTTTTCTCATCAGGGTGTGCAATCAAATGATAATCCATGTAGTACCTACACACATGAGAAAGAGCAAAATACAAAGTGACGTATCGAGTCTGAAATGAGATAAACATAGATACCAATTGATGATTTACGATAAACGCTAATTGATGATTTACGATAAACGGGCAAAACTGCTCAAAACTTCAAAACTCCCCCAAAATAAGATAATTCTTTCTCCCCCTTTTTATGATGTCCCCAAATAGACAAATGAGAAGAATAAATCAAACAATCAAAGCAAGGGTGTCACAAGGAAAAAAAACAAGAACACACCATGAATGAACACAAAATAACCAAGTCGATGATGGCATAAATGAATGGGTGTGAACAAATTCGATAGGAAAATCAATTCATACAAACATGACATATGTGCACGGTGAATATCAAATACTCCTAACGAATGAACCCAAAGTCTTCCTTTGGTGTAAAAAGGTGGAAATATAGGACATTGACTCAATCAAATCAACAAATCAAAGCTCAAAGTGATTTCCACACCAATAACGTCCCAAACTATTTCATGCTATTTCAAAACTTTCAAGGAATTGCAAACACGTTTATATTCTCCAACCAAACTCAATTAGATTTATATTTTGAATAGGGGTATTCTAAATTCTCAAACTTTGGAGAATTGATGGGGAAACCTAATGGCCCATATTTGGCATGAATAGCTTTTTATTGCCTTTATAATTTTTTCGGGGCTCTTTTAACCTCTTTGGACCTCGGATAATAAAATTCCTCCATTTTTTAGGTCCTTTTGAACGATGGCTTTTGCGCAAAGAATAGATAATTACCTTTCGCAGGCCCTCCCCATCCTTAAACAAACACTCAGTCTCACAAAAATGGTTTTTACATGCATTCCATTCTTGTCAAGTTTTATCGCATATAGTTAGTTGTATAGACAGAATTGAGATGGAAACACTCAAGCCAACATGTGATAGACAAGTGCAATAATCAAATAAAGCTATGCATGTGTGCAATAAAGGATATATGAGTCAAACATGTAGGAAGATATCACTAATCACATCTCAAAGACTCCAAATAATGTAAAGCACATGGATGAAATGATGTAGCGTCTCAAATCTCTATCAAACAGTCACATGGATAAATGGAATGAAGTTGTGACTTGGCTATCTTAAATGTTCATCCATAAAAAGGTGCAAAACAAAAATCTTTTTGGATTTTTTTTGAAGAATAAATAAATAGCTGTAAAACAAAACAATGATACATATAAAACAAACTAGCAATAGGAAGCATATGATATTAACATGAAAAAACATCCTATTCTAGACATAGACCAACCCCTTAGTCAATTGTGCAAATCCCCAAAGACTTCCTAAGACTCTCAAATCTAAGGGCATCTAAAGGTTTCGTGAAAATATCGGCTAACTGATGGTCGGTGGGAACAAAATTCAGGGATACGACTTTCTCCTCAACTAACTGTCGTATAAAGTGCTCACGTATCCTGATGTGCTTTGTGCGCGAATGCTGGACTGGAATGCAGGATATGTGTATCGCGCTCGTGTTATCACAGGAAATAATCATGGTGTCCTGTGAAATCCCATAATCCTCCAGCATTTGCTTCATCCACAAGAGTTGCGTGCAACAACTCCCGGCGGCTATGTACTCAGCCTCCGCAGTGGACAAAGAGATGGAATTTTGTTTCTTGCTCAGCCAGGAGACAAGAGCAGAACCAAAATAGAAACACCCGCCAGAAGTGCTCCTACAACCATCTATATCCTCGGCCCAATCGGCATCGGAATAGGCGGACAATCGGTCATCAGTATCAAAGGAATACCAAATACCATATGAGAGAGTCCCACTCACGTATTTAATAATACGTTTGAGAGCAAGTAAATGTGACTCTTTTAGGGATGCCTAATATCGCGCACAGACTCCAACACTAAAGGCGATGTCAGTACAACTAGCAGTCAAGTAGAGAAGACTACCTATCATACTCCGATATAAAGTTTGCTCTACGTCCTTGCCTGAAGTGTCCTTACTAAGCTTGATAGAAGTACTCATAGGTGTACGTGCATGCTTAGCGGAGTCTAAACCATATTTCTTCACTAGGTCTCTAGCATACTTGGATTGGGAGATGAACATCCCATCCTCTAGCTGACGAACCTGGAGACCGAGGAAGAAAGTAAGCTCACCTACCATGCTCATCTCAAACTCACTTTTCATCTCCTCCTCAAAGTGGTGAGCATGTGGATCCAAAGACTATGTCGTCCACATAGACTTGGGCAACCAAAATAGCACCATCATCTCTCCTGACGGACAACGTCATATCAACTCCCCCTCTCTTGAAGCCACGGGCTAAGAGATAGGAAGTAAGCATTTCGTACCAAGCACGGGGTGCTTGCTTTAAACCATACAAGGCTTTGCTCAGATAAAAAACGTGCTCAGGGTGCTTAGGGTCTTCAAACCCTTTTGGTTGTTCCACATAAACCTCCTCCTGTAGAATGCCATTCAGGAAGGCACTCTTGACATCCATCTGATATAACTTAAAGCGCAGATGACATGCGATGGCGAGTAGTAAGTGGATGGACTCAAGCCTTGCAACATGAGCAAATGTCTCTCCAAAGTCTATACCCTCTATCTGCGTGTAGCCTTGGGCGACCAACCTATCTTTGTTTATGATTATGGTACCATTTTCATCCATTTTATTCTTAAAAATCCACCGGGTACCTATCACATTAGTATCACTAGGTCGGGGGACAAGTTCCCAGACATTGTTCTTTTTAAATTAAAGCAACTCATCCTGCATAGAAGATATCCAGTGTTTATCTTTGAGTGCTTCTTTGTGATTCTTGGGCTCGACTTTGATGTGTAGCAAAGATGGCTAACAACGTTCTCTAGCTGAGCACGAGTCTTGACCCCTAGAATGGGATCGCCAACAATGGCAGAAGGGTCATGACTTTTGCAAACCCAAGCAGGTGTGTCCCCTAGCACAGGAGTGGGGTCCACAGAGTGTGAGTGAGGGACAAGTAGGTCACTCCCAGAAAAGTCCTCATCCTCACACTAAAGGTTAGAATCAATAGCCGTCGGAGGTTCGTCATCTTGCACGGTGACGTTTATTGATTCCATAACCTTAGAGCTCTTCAGGTTAAAAACCTGGTACGCTCTTCTATTCGATTAATATCCTAGCAATATTCCCTCGTTGCTCCGGGAGTCAAACTTTCCTAATTGCTCTCTATCCCGTAGGATGTAGCATTTACTCCCAAAAACACGGAAATATGCCAGGTTGGGCTTCTTGCCAGTCCACAACTCATAAGGTGTCTGAAGAGTGTGAGGACGTAGGTAAACCCTATTCACTGTGTGACATGCAGTAGACACTGCCTCTGCCTAAAATTTCCTTGAAACTTTACGACCTAGAAGCATAGATCTAGCCATCTCCTGGATCGTTCTATTCTTTCTCTTAACAATCCCATTTTGCTGAGGAGTCTTCACAGCAGAAAACTCATGTTTGATCCCAAGGCTATCACAATACAAGTCTACCTTTGCTTCCTTAAATTCAGTGCCGTTGTCACTACGTATCCTGTTAATAGTAACTCTGTGTTGATTTTGCAGGACACGGCACTTGGTCATTAAAAACTCTACAGCATCGGATTTCTCTCTCAGAAAACCTACAATGGAGTATCTGGAGAAATCATCCACAATCACGAGGATATACCTCTTACCACCCAGACTCTCGATACGAGTGGGACCCATAAGGTCCATGTGTATAAGCTCAAGAACACGAGAGGTGGTAATGGAATGCAACTTCCTATGGGGACTACGAATTTGTTTTCCCATCTGACAGGGTCCACAAACCGTCGAAGTTGGCCTTCCAAGAGATGGTAAGCCACGTACTAGGTCCTTTCTAGCTAAGCGAGTGAGATCTCTAATATTTATGTGACCTAGACGTTGGTGCCACAGATCCATAGGAGTGATCGTGGCGCTGTTGCAAACGAGTGAGGATATGGGCTCAGTCCCATAGAAATTATCCTTTGTCCTCACCCCTTGCACTAAAAGTTTATCGGCTTGATTATAGACCTTACAAGCATCCAGATCAAACTTTACGGCAAAGTCAGCGTCGCACAGCTAGCTAATGCAGGTTTGCTTTCAAACCTTTGACGTACAAAACATTTTCTAGCTTAGGAAATCCAGGTAACTCGACAGTACCTCGTCCTACAATGCTAGACTTGCTCCTATCTCCAAAGGTGACTCTGCCATCCTGATAATCCTCAAGAGATGTAAAAAATGAGGCATCACCTGTCATATGTCTGGAGCACCCACTGTCAAAATACCGCTGTGAGGTATTATGTGCTTTGAGAGCAACATGAACAACAAAGGCCTTTTTATCTTTCTTAGGTACCCAATAACTGGTGACCTTTTGTTTGTCTTTGTTGTTGTTGGTTTTAGCTGAATCATCAGTATGCTGACGTGGAGCAGTAGTACGTCGTGTCCGACCCATACTATAGCAAAACTCCCTGAGGCGGCCTTTTTTTTTGCAATAAGTACAAAAGAACACAGTCAAAGGCGGACCTTGGTTTGCTTTTCTTGGTCGAACTCTCTTTGGAGGTGTTTGACGATGGCCATAAGGAGTCGTAGTAAACTCAGGAACTGGTCTAGGTGCAATTTGGGATGTGGAGGCACCATCATAACCTATTCCCTGCCTATCACCAAAACCTAAAGCGGGGCCGAGGAGCATCTTTCCCATCTTCCCAGATCTGTCCTCGATTTGTACCTTGACTTCCCGTGCTTTTTCAAGATCATGAGTCAGCTGGGCAACAAGGGCTTCAAGTTTCTTTCGAGTCTCCACGGAGGAATGTAGCTCACTCGTAAGACTAGTCACTTGTTTAGTCAAGTCCCCTCTCTCTTTCTCAAAAATATTCTCTCTCTCTCTAAACAAACTCTCTTTCTCAACACTGGCAGATTCTCTCTCTCTCTCAGGGTGGTGCAGGTGGAGGACTCTCTCTCTCTCTCACTTTTCTTAAATCTTCCTCTAAGCCGGTGATCTTAATAACTAACTCTTTGCTACGCTTTTTAGTTTTAAATGACTTAGAATATAACTCAACGTAGGCGCGTTGAATATCACTCTCACTCTCACTTGAGTCATCCTCCCCCTCACTCACATCGATCTCACTGTCAAGGTGTCCCTGTGATGCAGCATCCTCATCGGCGTGAGAAGTACTCAATGTGCTCACATGACTAGCCATGAATGCGGTGAAGTTACACTCATGCGGTGACTTATCTCCTGAGTCCACCGACTCGACCTCACTGTCGTCGCTAAGGGTAGCATTAAGGACCGCTTTCCCTTTCTCTTTGTTCAGACGTGTGGCACACTCAAAGGCTCTATGACCCCTACCTTCGCACTCAAAGCACCTCTCACTTTCTTTCTTAGGAGGATCTTTAAAATCTTTTTCATTTTTCTTTTCAAACTTATTTTTCTCAAATTTCTTTTATCTTTAAAATTGCCATTTTTCTTAAATTTGAGAATCCTCTTGAAATTTTTTGCAAAAAGAGCCAAATCATCTAGTCAAAATCACAATCAGAATCTGACGTGTCAGTCTCTTTCTTTCTAGATGACTCTATCCTCTTTATAGCCGACCCCTCACTCTTTTTCTCTTTGGCATTAAGTGCAATTCCCTTATCTGTAGACCTAGCAGTTTTAGGGAACATATCAATTTCATAAGTTGTCAAATCTCCTACAAGTTCTTCCAATTTTAGGGTATTTAAATTACCCATAGAATTTAGCACAGTGACTTTAGGGATAAAACGCTTAGGCAAAGAACGGAGAATCTTTTTAACAACTCTTGCATTAGGAATATGTTCACCAAGATTAAAGCTAGTATTAACAATATCAGATAGCCTAGCATAAAAATCATCAAAACATTCTGTTTCAGGCATGGTGATGGTCTCAAATTGAGTTGTTAAATTTTGTAATTTAGATTCTTTCACAGCATTAGTTCCTTCATAGGTAAGTTGCAAAACATCCCATGCCTCTTTTGACGTGGTGCACGTCATGATACGTCGGAACTCATCAGGAGTGATAAATCCAAAAATATCACTCAAACCCTTAGAATTAAAAGAAGACCATTTAAATTCATCTTCAGTCCATGAAGTGACAGGTTTTAAATTGGTCACGTTTTCAACAGTGACGGAGGGAGGTGTCCACCCTCTTTCAACTAGAATCCAAACACGTTCATCTATGGCCTTTAATGCAGATCTCATGCGGGCTTTCCAATATGCATAGTTTGTTCCGTTAAAAACTGGCATTTTATTATAAGATTTCTCCATTGAACATGCACCTTTTCAAAAATCAAATTTTCAGAAAAT
Organism: Sambucus nigra; assembly: GCA_949130495.1. NCBI lineage: Eukaryota > Viridiplantae > Streptophyta > Magnoliopsida > Dipsacales > Adoxaceae > Sambucus > Sambucus nigra. The sequence goes on along the minus strand of OX422213.1, from coordinate 210,441,620 downwards.
TAATATCTTAGAAAAATTTTGCGAAAATTAGAATACGCGATAGATTAGCGTAACCCGTTCTCATACCAATTTGTAAGAGTTGTGCGTGTGTTCAAATTAAGAAATTATATAATTAAACACAGTATAACCCAATTAAACCCTAAACATGCATCTAGGTGTGATTAAATAGGATGTAGAGCATGCGGGAACATTCAAACACACACAAATGAGGAAAAATCCCCCAAAGGGGCAAAACCATTTATTTCACTATAATTTTGTAAAGTAGAATTTACACGGATTACAATGAAATACAAGGCTGATAGAGAATTACCCTCAGGCTTCGGATCTGTAGTCAGCGGTTGGAAGTTTTCCTTTCCAGGAGGGCTGCAAAGAAGAAGAAGGTCGGCCTTCTCCACAAGGGTATGAACAACAAAAGAATTTGTGTTCTAAGGTTTCAAAACGATTCACAAATGATTTGAAAATTTGTGTGAATCAAAACATGAGTTTGGTAACTCAAAAAGATGAAGACTTTTAGTTTATGGACTCTGAAAATCGTGTATGGAAGTCTTATAAAACCACTTCCTGTAGTGGGTTTATAAAGGAGTAACTTGGCCTAAGAAATCTCTGCACGATCTATTGAACTTTATCCCAGGCGGACTGGTCCTAGTCTGAGGCAGATCGGTCCGAGGTGGCGGACCGGTTCTTTTAAATTTTGGCATTATCGGTTCGCTTGCAGTTCGGGGTGTACTGGCTTTTCAGCAAGCGGATCGGTCCGGTAGATGGGTGGACCGGTCCGGGGTCGGATCGGTTCTTTTTCTCTGGGCGGACCGGTCCGGCCTTTCATAATTTTGATTCCTCCTTTTCTTTGATATTCGAATCCGTTGATGACGATATGAATCTTGAATTTCTTCAACGGTGTAACAGCGTATGACATAACAATTGATAATGGACAAAAATGTCCTTACAATATATTATTTATATTACGTTGTGCTGAGAATGGTATTAATTGACAGACCAGCCCCATCTTCAACGTATTATGCCTGGCCAGCTATTATGTGAGAAAGTGGTGGTTGTTACAATTGGTATAAGAACATGGTTCTAGTGTCATTAGGATCTGTGTCACGTTCACTACGTTTTGTGTTGGGCCCTTTGATATGTAGAGCCTATGCTTAGGGTTCATTGTATTCTTATGTTGTACTAATTCGAACCTTGTTTATTTTTATATGGAAAAGGGACAAAGAGGTAGACTGAGGCGTGTAGCCGCACCTTCTGTCGAGGAGGAGGCTCACCTGGAGCCACAACAACAGACACATGGACCACAATTGAATACACCCATAAAGATCGCCACCACTATGTCTCAGGAGGTTTCTACAGCTATAGCAGTCATGCTTCAGTATTTCCCACCGCCACAGGCAAAGCAGCAATCGCCACCACCACAGTAGGTGGCCATACCAGCTCAGGTACCAGGTTATATGTGGGACAAGGCAAGGGAGGGCTTTGTTAAGGGCCAGCCTCTAGAGTTTTCAGGAGGTTCAGATATATTGGTGGCGAATATGTGAAGAAAGACATAGAGAGACGTTTACGGATGGTAGAGGACACATCCATGTAAAAGAAGATGCTAGCTTCATTCAGGTTAGTGGGAGCCGCGCTTCAGTGGTGGGAGGCGATTATCACAATTATAGAGAGAGACAACCTAACTATTGATGAGTTTTGGGAGAGGTTTGAAGGGAAATACTTTCCTCTAGCCATGTTGTCTGAAATGAGGAGTTAGTTTATAGAACTAAATCAAGAAGGTCGTGCTGAAGCCGAGTACGAGGAGTATTTCACCGCCCTCTCGTACTTCATAACGGTGGATGTTAGCACTGAGTAGAGGAGGATGGATAGGTTCATAGCAGGATCGGCCTGGCACATTAGGAAGTCTCTTTTGAGAAATAGAGCCTTCACGACGTATAATTAGTAAGATAATGCCTCACTCCTCCATTTCCAGGATCACATGGCATTTCATAGGAACAAGGGTGAGAAATACCATGGAGCGGAGTCATCGAATTAGTAGGGCGAGGCGAGTGGGGGGAGCAGATCTGGGACCCAACAGTTTAGGGACATACCATCCGTTGATCAGAATAAGAAGTTTATAGGTTTATATGACCGGTATAGACAGGGTCAACAGGGTCAGGGGTAGTCGGGACAGGGGCAACAAAGCTAACACTACAGAGGCCATTAGGGCCAAGGATAATAGGGTAGAGGCCAGCACGATCGATAGACTGAGCGATGCCCATTTCATGAGAAATTTTATACATGTGGATAAAAGGGGAATACTTCGAGGCTGTGTCCTCGGGATAACCAGACAACCCAGGAGCGGGGAGGTTATAGGGGACATCAGGGGCCACAGGGACAACGCCCACCGTTCCCATCGTAGGGAGTCGCTACACCAGCCGCTTCGGCACCCATCACCCCACCTCATGGGCAACAACCAATATAGTATAGGTGAGTCTATCATGTTGCGGTCGCAGAGGGGCCAACACTGGCACAAACAGTTAAGGGTATATTTCCCATTATTCGATACACGTGCATCTCATTCTTTTATTAGCACGGAGTTTGCACGGGAGACGGGGATGGTAGATTATGTGTCCAATATTATATTACACACAGATTCATTGGTGGGTAGAGGGGCACCCATACGATCAGTGTGATGGGTTATCGGGATTGAGATAAGACGACTCACCTTTGTAGCCGACTTATTATTACTTAATATTCATGAGTATTATGTCATTTTGGGGATGGACTAGCTAGCTACGTACATATCATATGTGGATTGCTATGGGAGGTCCATCGTATTCTCCATTCCTGGGTAAGAGATGTACCTAGTTGCTATATTGTACCCTGGAGGTGGATCGAGAACACATTTATACTATATCGAAGAGGATACTTATTCGAAGGTTGTAGTGACGCTAGATTCAGTCCCGATGGTGAGTGAGTTTTCTGATGTTTTTAAGGAGATTTTGGGGTTGACACCTAATCGGGAGATCGACTTCGTGATCGACTTAATTTCGATCACGAGACCCATTGCCCATACATCGTATCGGATGGCTCCTGTGGAGATGAGGGAGCTATAGGAGCGGATTAATCAGTTATTAGGGCAAGGATTTATTAGGAGGAGTGCTTCGTCGTGGGGTGCTCCAGTTTTATTCATCAAGAAGAAGGATGGATCATACGAGTTTTTTGTGATGCCATTTGGGCTAACCCATGCACCAGCAGTATTCATGGACTTGATGAATCGGGTGTTCAGAGATTACTTGGATCGATTCATTATAGTGTTTATAGACAATATCCTGATTTATTCTCGAACTGTGGAGGAGCAAGCGGACCATTTATAGGTGGTCTTACACACACTACGAGATCACCAATTGTCTAAAAAGTTCGAGAAATGTGATTTTTAGCTGAGGGAGGTGCAGTTTTTGGGCCACATTATGTCTGAGCAGGGGATATCACTCGTCTCGAGAAAAGTTTCTGCCATGATAGAGTGGGGACAACCCACTACACCCACTGAGGTACATAGCTTTTTAGCACTGGTTGGGTAATACCGTCGATTCATCCAAGGGTTCTTCAAGATAGTCGAGCCCTTAATGAATTTGATGAGGAAAGGAGTACCATTTGTGTGGGATGATATGTGCTAGCAGGCATTTGAGGAGTTTAAAACTAGATTGACTACAACATCAGTTTTGGCATTGCCTCGGTAGGGATTGACTATAAAGTCTTCACAGATGCGTCCTTGAGGGGACTTGTAGGGGTTTTGATGCAGGAGGAGAGGCTGATAGCTTATGTTTTCCAAAATCTTAAGCCTCATGAGGGACATTACCCCACCCATGACTTGGAGTTACTCGTCGTGGTTTTTGCATTGTGAGTCTGGAGGCACTATCTCCTGGGGGAGAAATTTTAGCTTTTCACAAACCACAAAACCTACAGTATTTTTTCACACAGCGAGAACTAAATATGAGATAGAGGAGGTGGATAGAGTTTATAAAATATTATTAGTTTGATATTTAGTACAACCCGGGGAAGGCGAATGTCATGGCAGATGCTTTGAGCCGCAAGACGATTTTGAAGTTTGTGGCAGTGTAGAAGGCGAAGTGAAAGTCATTTCATGGGGAAGATGACCTAACCCGTGCATACATGGCAGTTTTCACCATCACCCCTGAGATCATTACTCGGGCGGTGAAGGCACAGTCAGGAGAACAGCTTTGCCAGGAGCAGGTGAGATAGTTGTTAGCTGAGGGGCTGGAGCACTATTCTATTGGGTCGGATGGTGGTTTGAGACTTCAGGGGAGACTGGTTATCCTAGATGATGAGGATTTAAGGTGTCCCGTTATGTCTGAGGCTCACGGATCACACTTTACGGTGCATCCTGGAAGGGATTATATGTACCACGACATGTGACGTTAGTATTGGTTAGCCGAGATAAAAAGGGACATAATAGATTTTGTGTCTAAGTGTGCTATGTGTCAGCTGGTAAAGGTGGACCATCAACATCCTACAGGTGTTTTTCAGCCTTTGGAGATCCCAGTGTGGAAATGGTAAAGCATCTCCATGGACTTCATTACTGGGCTACCTACATCACAGAGGGGGAATGATTCCATATGGGTGATCGTCGATAGATTGACGAAGATGGCACATTTCTTATCGATCCGGACATATTACATCTCTGAGAAGTACACTATAATCTTCCTTACAGAGATTATTAAGATGCATGGGGTACCGCTTAATATCGTGTCAGATAGGTATAGGACATTTATGACCCACTTTTGGAGGAGCTTTTAGCAAGCCTTGGGGGCAGAGTTGAGATTAAGAATGTCATATCATCCTCAGACTGACGGGCAGATGGAGAGGGTGAACTCAATATTGGAGGACATGTTGCTGATGTTCATTCTAGATTTTAAGGGGAGTTGGGAGCAGTATGTTCATTTAGTGGAGTTTACGTATAATAGCATCTACTAGTTCACGATGGGGATGGAAGCATTTGAGGAACTCTATGAGAGACCTTGTCGTTCACCCTTATGCTAGTTGGAGGTGGGGGAGAACAAGTTGATTAGTCCAGATTTCATTCAGGATACCTCAAAGAAGGTAGAGATGATTCGGGCCATGATACGGATTACCCAGGACAGGAAAAAGAGATACGTGGATTTGGGATGGAGACACTTAGACTTCGATGTTAGAGATCAGGTGTTGATTAAAGTGTCTCCCATGAAGGGGGTGATGAGGTTTGGAAAGAAAGGGAAACTGGATCCCCGATAGATGGGACCGTTCCCTATTCTGGAGAGGATTGGCCCTGTAGCATATCAGTTGGGCTTACTGGACCACTTGCAGCGGATGCATGAAGTATTCCACATATCTGCATTGCGAAGGTTCCTTAGGGATGAGATAGCGTAACAACACATTGATATTGATGAGATAGAGGTCTAGCCAAATGCTACTTACGAGGAGAGATCGGTAGACATTTTGGATCGTCGGGAGAACCGACTTCGATCCAAGGTTGTTCCTTTAGTTCGTGTGCAGTGGGGACACCATCGGGAGGACGAGTTGACTTGGAAGAGGGAAGACAACATGTGCACTAAGTACCCCGGACTCTTCTAGCTAGGTACATACTTTTCTTGATTCTGAGGACGGAATCCTGTTATTAGGGGGAAGAATGTAATACCCCGTAATTTTCAAGAATAAATAATAAAGTAATGTTTTGGGGATAAATAAAAATTTGTGAAAATTGGACTTAAGGAAAATTTAATTTATTAATATCGAATATATAATTTGTTGTTAAGTCATAATTATGTGTAATGGGTTTTGTATGTTAATGTTTATAATAATTGCATGTATTGTAGAAAATACATAATTGAGGTGTGATACCATTAAAAACATATAATGTTGGAATAAAATAATTCGGGACATATTTCGAGGAGTATATGGGCTCGTTTAGGTATTTTAAACTTTTAGAAATAGTCTTGGGCCATAGGTAAATGAGTTGGGAAACTTTTGGCCTAGTTTGGGTATGGATTGGGTGTAACACCTCGTAATTTATGTGTCATTATTTTAATTCATTTAATTTGGTAATTAGTAACTCTTAATTAATGGGAATATTTAAAAGTGGTTATATTTAAAATAAGTTAACGAGTGAGGATTTATTTTAAAAATATAATCCGGATGGAAATTTTAGTGCGCGGTTGAGTCCGGTAGAGTGGAATTAGTCCAAAAGAAGTGGGTACATACATATATAGGGTATTGGGGTCCAATTACACATGTGTGAACTTAATAAAGAGAGTTTGGTCCATTTTAATAGGGGCCCATAGGCCCAAAACGTGAATAGTGTTTTTACCCTAAGATGTGTAAGGGGTTAGGCATCATTAAGTCATAATAGAAGACTAAAGGGAGAGAAAAAAGGAAGAGCAAAAGGAAAAGTGAATTTGGGGATCTTGAAGAGGAAATTGAAATTCAACTTCATCTTCATCTTTCAAAACCCAAGATCATCTTGGTTAAGGCAAGTGGTTTAAATTTTGAGCATTAAATTGTATCTAGCTATTCATATCATAAGAGGTGCAATCAAATTGAATAATAGGGTTAGTTCTTGCATAAATTGGGGTTTTCTCCTTATAAGGATTATAAATCTGTAGATGATTTGACAAATGATGCAATTGAGGATTTGAAAATTGATGAGACTATTAGGTCTAGGATTGTTGTAATTCAGAAAGGGGCTTAGGATGAATTGGGGAAAACGTTTCTGCATAAACCTGTTAAAAATAGGGGTTTTAAATTCATCAATGTCGAACTGGAATTATGCAGAAGCAAGAGAGGATGAATTACCACTGTCATTCGAACGACAAGATAATTCGTTCGAATGAGATCCACTATCGTTCGAACGACACGGCTCTTCGTTTGAACGAGATCTGATGATCGTCAGATTTTTGAAATCTCCTGATTCAGACCTGCTATGTTAGAAGTTTATAGTTTCTGCCCTAACTGGAATTGTGAAATTCAATATTAAAATAGGGTTAATTTGGCATTTCTTAACCTTGGGATTATTTGACTAAATTGCATGATATGAGAGATATAAGCTCATGATTTAGTATATTATAATCTTGTTATTTAAAGGGATTAAACTTAATTGTAGAAAATTAAATGGTGGACTAGAAACACTTAATTTCGGGCCGAGATATAATGAGTCCAGTTATACTTGAAAAGGGGTTACATTAAGATAAGGGAAATTAATGTGTAAATAATAATAATAATAATAATAATAATAAGGAAGTCGGGGATAGACTTAAATACTTTACGCTTGGGTATGGGCATGATACTCCAATAGCCTGGATTTCTATATATGTCGATGTGTAGTACATTTATATATATATATATATATATATATATATATATATATATATATATGTAACACCCCGCCTAATTAAATACCGGGTGGCCAGTCCCATACCAAATTAAAACAGAATATACAGTTGGCTCATTCTTAGCATCACTATCGAAAACATTTACAACTCAACCAAAACCCAATTAAGTTGGTGTTAAAAACTTTCCAAATTTAAATTTCAACAAAACTATTTTTAGTTTAAGAGTAACACTACACATTTTATTCTACAACACTGATAACCAAATAGATACCACAAAAGAATTTAAATGCAATTGGAATAAACATTCCCAGATAATATAAATCCATTACAATAATCCCAACAATATCAAATGTATTAAAAATACACGAATACATTAGTATTTAACCCCGATAGAAAAAGATAGTTGAATCCTTTGGGCGACATGTCCTAACTAAGAATACTGTGAATCAAATGAAGATAGGCGTCTAAGCAAAACTCCATAAATCCATAGCCTGTCAAAATCCGCTAAGGTTGGCGCCCCTGTTGCTGGACACCTGATATAGAAATACAATAGAAGAGAAAATATGCAAGGAAACGGGTCAGAGCCCGAATGTGTAGATTATTTTTAAAACAGCAAGTATTTAACAAGTGCAATAAAGCATTTATTATGTACATGTTAGATCCAACTCTCACTTGCTATTCTCACCTCTCAACTAGAGTGCACGCTTAACGTTTCCTATTAACCTCCTAGTTAATGATTCCTCTTTAAAAATTCCATAATATAATTCCATTCCCATATCATAACCCCGTATGTCCCATACCATACGTTATATAATCATTCTTATACATTTTTCATTTATATGAATCGTTGCTCATCAACATGAATCATTTCTCATTAATATGAATTAAGCTTTTCAATTCTATAAGCATAAGCATTCATTAACCGTTATCTACAATTATCACCGTAGATAGAGTTAACCCCAATATATATCCATTCAATCATTTATTTCATTATATATATATTCATATGTAATACAGCACCCCGAGTCACAGCTGCGGTGCAATGCATTACTCTGCTATCATGTCCCATCATCGCTGGTCGCCGAATAGGGGACTAAAGGTTCGGTAAGGATTCCTCGAACCACAAACATCAACAAACAAATTGGAGGCGAACATAGTTCTCGTATCCATGGGTCACGCACATACCTACGTACCCATAGTCAGCGGACTTATCAACTCCCCGATAAGTCTTTCATAGACCTATGTTCTCGAGCGACAAATCAAAGATCCCATGGATTCATCAGGATATGACTGCCCTCAAGCACAAACCTCCCACCGATAGCAAGTAAGCTAGGTATGTCATAAACATAAATCATCAATCAATCAAATAGGTATTATCATACCTATAATATAATATCAATAAGGTAATATCACTACCCTAAGATATTTCCCATACGTAGCATTTTATCTCTTTTAAATTCCACGTAATAAAATATCATATCTTTACTTCATAATTTAATTATCCTCGCATCCTATAACATCTCTCCACTCTCGACGTCGTTAAGGTTCAAGCGCGGAGCGTCTCGCAAAGCGAAATCCAAACAAGGAACCCCTCCAATACACTACTACTTAACTTTGTCGATCGAGGAGGTTCGTCAACTTCAACTATGCGATCGGGATAACCTCATACCTTCTTTCAACCAAATGTATTCTAAACTCCCATCTCTATCCAGGAGACATACCACTACGCTCTTGTATTACACTCCATCCTTGCAAAATCAATAATGAACTTAAACTCAGTCCTTGATGTTCAAATTGTAACCCTAAGGCTACCCTCACTCATTACACAAGATTCAAATAGGTTTTTCCTCAACATATATTCAGTAAGAAGTCACTAATATCCTACTGGTCCATAACATCATTTCTCCCAATTTACTACGAGTTTAGTTCTCCTTTTAATTAAGGTTAAAACCGATAGTTTCAAATCTCTTATAAACACATCTTCTTTCACTTAGGATTAAACCCTCTTGTAAAGTTAAGGATACCCAGGTGTTATATTAAATCACCCCTACTGGTCCTATCTTTAATCCTCATACATCTCCATTTGGAATTTAACAATTGAATCTTGCAACCGAAATTCCATTCAATATAATTTTCATCATTTTAATCACTTGAATCCAAATCAAATTAATTCAAATCTTATCAAGGGTTTACTGATATTTTCTAAGTCCCATAATATCCAAATAATAATCACCAAAGATCCACAAAAGTTTTGGGATAAGAATAAACATTTAAAAAAGAAACAACTTTACATATTCTGGGGAGGTCGATCGATCGAAGGTAGGGGTCGATCGATCGATCCCTCGGGTCACAGCCTGGTTTTTCTGCATTTCACCAACTACGGGTTTCACCATTTTTATTCATTCTATCCTTCATATTAACTTCCAAAATGAGTTATAATTATTACTACATGATATGTCAACATATATGAATGATTTCCAGTACTCTAAACATCTTAGGATCATCAAGGGATTGGATTAAAAATCATGTTTATCTCCTTATTTCCAGAAAATTATCAACATATCATCTTCAAGAACACATCAATGGTTTTCATAATTTCTTCAACAGATTCATAACTATTTCGTGGCTTATTATCAACCTAAAACATGAGTTTAATTCCTATATCATTCCAGTTTCTAGAAATCCATTTAATACTCCATTATTTCTTCCAAACATGAATAATCTTCTCTTTTCATACTATTCTAACATGGACAATATACAAACTTAAATTGCCATTATCAAACACTTGCCTTTACTGAAGGTCTGATCCTTTGGTGTAGTATATCTCAGTTGGTTGTCCCTTCTCCGGTCAACCTCCGGCGGTGGTTGGTGGTTGTGAACCTTGGTTCTTGTTCTTCTCCTTCCCAAGTAGGTTTTTCCCTTCCCAAGCACCCTTTCTCTCTCTCTAGGAAGATGGCTTCTCTAATTTGTGAAGAGGAGATGTATAACCCACGTACACTTAATCTACCAATACTTATAATAAGACAAAATCCGAAATCACTATTCATCCCCCTTAGAAAAATGACCAAAATGCCCTTTTGGGTTGTCCTTTCATTTCCAAATGACCCGAGACTCAAAATTAACATCCAAATAGACTTTTCTGACTATTTCGAACCTTCCGGACGCAACGACGCAGTCAAAATGACTATAAGGTCGATAGAAAATAAACTTGCTTTATAATTTAATAAATTAGTCCCGACACGTCCCATACCGCGTCTGACTAAAAATACAAATTACTGAATTTATATCAAATCGTCATAACAATGACATCATATTCATATATTACCTAAATATCTTTAAGTAATATTCAGAATCATCCATTTGAATATCCACAATCCGGATAAAACCCAAATGAATTAATTAATAATAAAATCCAATTAATCCATTAATTTAAAATATAACCCATTTTAAATGTCATTTAAAATTACGGGGTATTACATACTTCCCCCCTTACAACAGAATTTCGTCCCGAAATTCAGGAATATGAATCATACTGGTAAGGTCAACTCCGAGTATAAATCTCACATCGCAAGAAATCCAAGATGTACCGCCCATACAGTACATTAACAAAATCCCTATCGATGTTGTACGCCAAGCCTCACCATATAGTTTCAACTGAACCGAATTTAAACTTTACCCAATCTTCCCTATACCGTCCTCGTGACAAACTTTGGGAAAACTGAGCCTCACACATTGAACAAATAAATCCTGAAGTTCCAACTACTTACCTTTTTACAATAATGAAAACTACTACCATTCAACCATCCAGGGCGCCCATACACCCTATCGTACCGCTTTCAATATTAAAATTTTTGCAAAGGTTATAAACTCGTTTCCCAAAGACCCAACTTATTTCGACTCCCAACGGTTATTAGTTTCATGCGTGGGGTGTCTCACAAGCGAAATCCAAACAAGGAACCCCTCCAATACACTACTACTTAACTTTGTCGATCGAGGAGGTTCGTTAACTTCAACTATGCGATCGGTATAACCTCATACCTTCTTTCAACCAAATGTATTCTAAACTCCCATCTCTATCCAGGAGACATACCACTACGCTCTTGTATTACACTCCGTCCTTGCGAAATCAATAATGAACTTAAACTCAGTCCTTGATGTTCAAATTGTAACCCTAAGGCTACCCTCACTCATTACACAAGATTCAAATAGGTTTTTCCTCAACATATATTCAGTAAGAAGTCACTAATATCCTACTGGTCCATAACATCATTTCTCCCGATTTACTACGAGTTTAGTTCTCCTTTTAATTAAGGTTAAAACCGATAGTTTCAAATCTCTTATAAACACATCTTCTTTCACTTAGGATTAAACCCTCTTGTAAACTTAAGGATACCCAGGTGTTATATTAAATCACCCCTACTGGTCCTATCTTTAATCCTCATACATCTCCATTTGGAATTTAACAAATGAATCTAGCAACCGAAATTCCATTCAATATAATTTTCATCATTTTAATCACTTGAATCCAAATTAAATTAATTCAAATCTTATCAAGGGTTTACTGATATTTTCTAAGTCCCATAATATCCAAATAATAATCACCAAAGATCCACAAAAGTTTTGGGATAAGAATCAACATTTAAAAAAGAAACAACTTTACATATTCTGGGGAGGTCGATCGATCGAAGGCAGGGGTCGATCGATCGATCCCTCAGGTCACAGCCTGGTTTTTCTGCATTTCACCAACTACGGGTTTCACCATTTTTATTCATTCTATCCTTCATATTAACTTCCAAAATGAGTTATAATTATTACTACATGATATGTCAACATATATGAATGATTTCCAGTACTCTAAACATCTTAGGATCATCAAGGGATTGGATTAAAAATCATGTTTATCTCCTTATTTCCAGAAAATTATCAACATATCATCTTCAAGAACACATCAATGGTTTTCATAATTTCTTCAACAGATTCATAACTATTTCGTGGCTTATTATCAACCTAAAACATGAGTTTAATTCCTATATCATTCCAGTTTCCAGAAATCCATTTAATACTCCATTATTTCTTCCAAACATGAATAATCTTCTCTTTTCATACTATTCTAACATGGACAATATACAAACTTAAATTGACATTATCAAACACTTGCCTTTAATGAAGGTCTGATCCTTTGGTGTAATATATCTCAGTTGGTTGTCCCTTCTCCGGTCAACCTACGGTGGTGGTTGGTGGTGGTGAACCTTGGTTCTTGTTCTTCTCCTTCCCAAGTAGGCTTTTCCCTTCCCAAGCACCCTTTCTCTCTCTCTAAGAAGATGGCTTCTCTAATTTGTGAAGAGCAGATGTATAACCCACGTACACTTAATCTACCAATACTTATAATAAAACAAAACCCAAAATCACTATTCATCCCCCTTAGAAAAATGACCAAAATGCCCTTTTGGGTTGTCCTTTCATTTCCAAATGACCCGAGACTCAAAATTAACATCCAAATAGACTTTTCTGACTATTTCGAACCTTCCGGACGCAACGACGCAGTCAAAATAACTATAAGGTCGATATAAAATAAATTTCCTTTATAATTTAATAAATTAGTCCCGACACGTCCCATACTGCGTCTGACTAAAAATACAAATTACTGAATTTATATCAAACCGTCATAACAATGACATCATATTCATATATTACCTAAATATCTTTAAGTAATATTCAGAATCATCCATTTGAATATCCACAATCCGGATAAAACCCAAATGAATTAATTAATAATAAAATCCAATTAATCCATTAATTTAAAATATAACCCATTTTAAATGTCATTTAAACTTACGGGGTAATACAATATATATATATATATATATATATATATATATATATATATTTGTGTGAATTATATATATAGTAAAGCCATACCAATATAAATGCTATCATATGAGGTTCTGCGATGAGGGTGAATCCCCTGACTTGAGGAGAAGGGCTAGTATAATCCCCAAGCCATAGCGTCTGTGACTTAGGGGAGGACCGTTGGTATGGAGCAAACACTTTTGACGAGAACTATGGTCGCCTCCTATGCGTTCGTTGATAGCATTGTATATCTGACATATGTGTGAATGTTGAGATATGATACGTATACATAGTGCATAATTATATATGGGAATTTACATATATATATATATCTATACATGAAATGAAATGTATAAATATTATAACTTGTAGGAATGTTATATGAACTAAAGTGAAAGATCTATGATCCATATAAGTTAATGCGAGTAATAACTAAATAAAGTAAAATACTATACTCACTTGGGGTATATTAGTGGGGTAATTAGTATAGTATTTTGGAAAGGCTAGTTACGAGAGAAGTGGCTAGGAACATTAGGTTTAATCCGTTAGGCGTGCATATTAGTTGAGGGGTGAGGTAACCTCAAGGGAGTGCGCAACACTAATTTAAATATGAAGAGTATTTTCATATTTACTTCTTGCATTTAAATTCACTTGCTAAATATTTTCAAATGTTTTGGGTTTAACCCTTGCTATAAAATCTTTTCAAAAACCTTTAGGTGTCCTCCCAAAAGGGCTCCAGGCTTGACTCCTTCTTACAGGGTACGTGGCTACAACTATGTGGAGTGCTGTGGTTTCTTTGATGTAGTCATTTATCTCATTCTATCTTAGATAGGGATCTTGTCAGTTGTACTTTCAGACTTGTACTTTTATATTCGGTATTCGCACGTATTGAGATACTTTTATATTCGCATTTGTGGATGGCTTGTAGTCGACGTTGTTCGACAGACTATACTACTTACCTTGTGGCATGTTCAGTTTTATTCTCGTATTGGAATGGTTGTTGTTTTGTTGTATTGGTTTGGTTAGATTAATAAAAATAAATTTGACATTAGCTTAACGAAAGACTAGGTGGTTAGTAATTAATGAATAAACGACAGTGATGCTAAGAATGAACCAAATGATATTCATGTTTAATTTGATATAGGACTGATCACCCGGTATTTTACTAGGTGGGGTGTCAGAGATGGTATCAGAGCATCAGGTTCTAGTATCCCTAGGATCTGTGCGGCTTACTTTAGTTTTAGTGTTGCGTTCTTTGGCATAGAGCCCTATTATTAGGACTATTGACTCATATTATGTTTATTGGTTATCGCTCTTCTACTATTTCAAGATTTGTATATGTTGTGAACTAATAAAAACCATTTTACATTTTATATGCCACCTAAGAGAGCGAGAGGTAGACCCGCTAGGGCAGTCGCCCGATCAGGAGAGGGTGAGGCTCCCCAGGAGCTTGAGGTACCACAGCCACAAGGGTTTGTATCTACCGAAGAGGTAGCGGGTATAGTGGCACAGGCAGTTAATGCCTCTATGACAGCAATGGCAGCTCACCTTCCTCAATATCAGCCACCAAAACACATGGCTCTAGTAGGGCAGGGTCCCCCGGGGCCGATAGAGTGGCAGCGAGTGTGGGATTCCATAAGAGTCATCCCCCGGAGTTCCAGGGTAGTGCGGATGTGATTGCAGCTTACCAGTGGAGGCGTGATATATAGAGGCACCTACAGATGGTGGAGTTTAATAAGGTGTAGAGTCAGATGCTTGAGACATGTAGGCTAATGGGAGTCGCCTTGCAGTGGTGGGAGTCCATTACCACAGTTGTAGAGAGGGATTCTATGGCAGTAGCAGAGTTTTTGGCACGGTTCGACTGCAAGTACTTTCCCTCAGCCGTCGAGACAGAGATGAGGAGGAGGCTTAGGGATTTGATGCAGGGAGCTAGATCTGTTGTTGAGTACGAGGATGAGTTCACTCATTTGGCCATTTTCGTGACGAATGAGACAAACAACGAGGAAAGGAAGAAAGCTATGTTTGTTAATGGGTTTGTCTGGAGGATCAGGCAACATTTGATCGGGAATCCGACTTTTGTGCCTTATATTTATGTGGTTAATGCAGTCCTTCTTCATTGTTAGGATCATCGCTACCATATTAAGGGAAGCAAGAGGGGTTGGGAGCGAGCCGAGCCAGCAGGGCAGGGACAATGGAGGTCATTCGAGTGGTACACAACAGGGGCAGGATACCTGTCAGGGAAATCCTACCAAGAGATTTTGATTTGGAGGTCAGGGTTTTAGAAAGGGCCTGCAGGGCCCAAATCAGCAGCATGTTCCTCAAGTCCACTAGGGCCAGGGGAACAATGGGGGTGGCCATCAGGGCCAACAGCCAGGGTAACTGGGGCAGCCTCACCAGGGCCGTCAGGGCAAACCTCAGGGACCGCAGTGTCAGGGATAGCAGGGTCAGTATCAGGGGAACGACTAGAGTCTCTATTACATTTATGGCCAGGCAAACCACCTGAGGAGAGATTTCCCGTGGTGAGATAGGGGCCAGCAGCACGGTGCCCCGCACGGACATCAGGCATCACCAGCACTCCTGATCTAGCAGCAGTTGGGACAGTTACAGTACAGACGTGTGTACAACATTCGAGATGTTTCGATCCCTCCCGCGCCACCCACACCGCCAGTAGTTGAGGGTACGTTCCCTATCCATGGTCATGATGGTAGAATTCTTTTTGATACTGGTGCATCGCATTCATTTGTTAGGACCCATTTTTATAGAGTGGTTGGGTTACTAGACACATCTGATAGTCTACTCATGTGTGTGGAATCACCGATAGGGGGAGGATCACTTATTCACTCTATTTGTAGAGGGGTAGGTTTTTTGGCAGATCTTTTGGTATAAGATTTGGAGGGCTATGATGTTATTTTGCGTAGGGATTGGTTAGTCGGTTATAGAGAGATGGTTGATTGTTATGAGAGAGCCATAGTGTTCGGTATCCCGGGGCAGGAAATGTTTTTAATGGCGATGCCCCTTCTTTAAAGAGGATCGTGCACTCACTTATATTATTTTGAGGAGGAGACCTCACAGGAGGTGGTAGTTTCGATATGTTCGATTCCGGTGGTGAAGGACTTTAGGGACGTATTTCAGGACATACCGTCGTTACCACCCAATCAGGAGATTGGTTTTGTCATTGACCTAGCACCAAGTACTAGGCCGATAGCCCAAGAACCTTACCGTATCGCCTGTTCAGAGATGCGTGAATTGAGGGAACAGATTCAGACACTTTTGGGTCAGGGATTTATTCGACGAAGCACATCGCCATGGGGTGCACCTGTGTTATTTGTGAAGAAGAGGGATGGCTCACTCCATTTATGTGTTGATTATCAGGAGTTGAATAAGGTCACGATTCAAAAGAATATCCACTGCCTAGAATTGATGATCTTTTCGACCAGTTATGAGGGTCAACATTCTTCTCCAAAATTGATTTTCGATCAGGGTACCATCAGTTGAGGATTCGAGAGGAAGACGTTCTGAAAACTGCTTTTCTATCGCTATATGGTTCTTATGAGTTTCGGATGATGCCATTCGGGCTCACCAATGCACCGACGATATTCATTGACCTTATAAATCAATTTTTTAGAGATTTTCTCGATCAATTTGTCATAGTGTTCATAGACGACACTTTGGTCTATTCATGCATGGAGGAGGAGCATGTCGAGAATCTTCGTATGGTCTTACAGACATTGTGGGATCACCAGCTTTACGTAAAGTATGAGAAATGTGGGTTTTGGATTCGAGAGGTGCAATTCTTGGGTCATATCGTGTCCGAGCAAGGGATTTCTATAGACCCATGTAAGGTGTCAACGGTGAGGGAATGGGGTCAGCCCACGAAATCGACTGAAATTAGGAGCTTTCTGGGGTTAGCTGGGTACTATCTTCGTTTAATTAGAGGGTTCTCCAAGATAGCAGGACCGATGACCAATTTTACTCGAAATGGAGTGCCCTTTGTATGGAGCGATCAGTGTCAGTTAGCATTGAAAGACAAGCTTACATCGTCCCCTATTTGGGTGCTACCGAGGGCAGGAGTGGATTATCAGGTTTATACTGACGCGTCCTTATAAGGACTAGGGGGTGTGTTATAACAAGAAGAGCGGTCTATAGCTTATGCGTCCCTAAAGCTAAAGCCCCACGAGAGGAATTACCCCACCCATGATTTGGAGTTGGCTGCAGTCGTATTTGACTTGCGAATTTGGAGGCATTACCTTTTAGAGGAGAGATTCACCTTGTTCACGGACCATAAATCACTCCAATATTTGTTTACTCAAAAGGATTTGAATATGAGGCAAAGGATGTGGTTGGAGTTCATGAAGGATTATCAGTTTGATATTCAATATCATCCTGGTAAGGCCAATGTAGTTGCGGATGCATTGAGCCGATGGCCTAAGGGAATTTGGCGGTAATTTGGAAGGAAAAGTGGAGAAAACTTAGGCACGACCGCGAGGTCACCAGGGCGTGTATGGAGGTTTTAGCAGTCACACCAAAAATTGTTATGCAAGTGGTGAGGGCTCAGGCGGATGATTCTTTTTGCCAAGACAGGGTGAAACATTTGCTAGCAGAGGGTGTGGATTCCTAATCCAATAGCTCTGAAGGTGGGCTACGCTTTAATGGACGGTTAGTCGTGCCAGAGGATGAAGATGTAAGACACGCTGTGTTGATAAAGGCTCGTGGCTCCAAGTTTGCGATAGATCCTGGTGGGGACAAAATGTACCAAGATATGAGAAGGCAATACTGGTGGACGGGGATGAAGCGAGACATTGCAGAGTTTGTCTCGAGGTGTGCCATGTGTCAGCTTGCGAAGGTAGATCACCAGAAATCATTGGGGATGTTGCATCCAGTTGAGATTTCGCTGTGGAAGTGGGAGAAAATCTCTATGGATTTCTTTACGGGGTACCTGTTTCATAGAGAGGACATGATTCCATATGGGTCATTGTAGACCATTTGACCAAGGTGGCCCACTTTCTGTCGGCCTATATGTATTTTAAGACTTTACAGTATACGAGACTGTTTATCATGGAGATAGTCAGATTACACGGTGTTCTGATCAATATAGTGTCCGAGAGGGACAAGATCTTTACATCACATTTCTGGCAGAGCATCCAGGAGGCTATGTGTAATACATATATGAGTTATATATATATATATATATATATATATATATATATGTGTGTGTGTGTGTGTGTGTGTGTGTGATAATTATATATATAGTAAAGTTATACCAATATAAATGCTATCATAGGAGGTTGCACGATGAGGGTGAATCCCTTGACTTGATGAGAAGGACGAGTATAATCCCCGGGCCATAACGTTTGTGACATAGGGGTGGACTGTTGGTATAGAGCAGACACTTTCGACGGGAACTATGGCTGCCTCCTATGCGTTCGGTGATAGCATTGTATATCCGACATACAAATATATATATGTGTGTGTGTGTGTGTGTGTGTGTGTGTGTTTGTGTGTGTGTGTGTGTGTGTGTGAATTATATATATACTAAAGCCATACCAATATAAATGCTATCATAGGAGGTTGCGGGATGAGGGTGAATCCCCTTAATTGAGGAGCAGGAAGAGTATAATCCAATGTCTGTGACTTAAGGGTGGAGTGTTGGTATGGAACGGACACTTTCGACGGGAACTATGGCCGCCTTCAATGCATTCGGTGATAGCATTGTATATCCGACATATTTGTGAATGTTGAGATATGATACGTATATATAGTGTAAAATTATATATGAAAATTTACATATATATATACATGGCATGAAATGTATAGATATTATAACTTGTGGGAATGTTATATGAACTAAAGTGAAAGATCTATGATCCATATAAGTTAATGCGAGTAATAACTTAATAAGTAAAATACTATACTCACTAGGGGTATATTAGTGGGGTAATTAGTATAGTATTTGGGAAAGGCTAGTTACGAGAGAAGTGGCTAGGAACATTAGGTTTAATTCGTTAGGCGTGCACATTAGTTGAGGGGTGAAGTAAACTCAAGGGAGTGCACGACACTAATTTAAATATGAAGAGCATTTGCATATTTACTTCTTGCATTTAAATTCACTTACTATATATTTTCAAATGTTTTGGATTCTAACCCTTCCTCTAAAATCTTTTCAAAAACCTTTTAGGTGTCCTCCCACAAGGGCGCCATGATTGACTCCTTCTTACATGGTACGTGGCTCCAGCTATGTCGAGTGTTGTGGTTTCTGTGATGTAGTCATTTATCTCATTTTATCTTAGATAGGGATCTTGTCAGTTGTACTTTTAAACTTGTACTTTTATATTCGATATTGTCATGTATTGAGATGATTTTATATTCGCATTTGTGGACGGCTTATAGTCGATGCTATTAGACAGACTATAGTACTTTCCTTGTGGAATGTTCAGTTTTATTCTCGTATTAGATTGGTTGTTATTTTGTCGTATTGATTTGGTCGGATTAATAAAAATAAAATATGACATCATCTTAACGAAAGACTAGGTGGTTAGTAATTAACGAATGAACGACAATGATGCTAAGAATGAACCAAATGAGATTCCTATTTAATTTGATATATGACTTATCACCCGGAATTTTATTAGGTGGAGTGTCACATTCGGTCCCATTTAGGAGTCCAATATTTGAGTTTTTAGCCCAACTCGGGATTTACATTTAATAAGTGTTTAAGGGAAGATAAACCACTCCCTATTACTGATTAGAAAGACCTAAATGTAAATGATACCACAAGAGAAAAGGAGAAGAACCAAAAAGGGAGAAAAGGCAAGAAATCAAAAGGGAATCATGGGGCTTCCTTCCACAACTTATTAGGGCAAGAATTTTCTTGCTCAATTTACATAGACTTTACTTCTTGATGCATTATAATAACCCCATATGATTTCTGGATCTAGGCTTGATTTTGATGAATAAATGTTAAGATTAGCTCTCATGCATGTAGAGGATTGATTTTAATATAGAATTGTGACTCGTAAATCTAGGTATCGAATTCTTTAAGTTTAATGATAGATTGCCTTAGGGTTCTTGAATAAAATTGGGAAATCTTTGAATCACGTGTAGAGTATTTTAATACATACAATTGATCTTTAGATTAGTGATTTTAACACCATATTATATTCCCCATAATCTTTTGTATACAAGTGATAATTGTGGGATAAATCTGGATTAAAGTTCTTATTAAAATTCATATGAAATCGGGGAGTTGGTGATAAGAATTACTGTAATTATGTAGGAATTGATGTTCTTGAATGTGAACCTAAGTAATAAGAACCCATTCACATATTTTTGGAGAAGGATTAACGATTGCAAGCAACACTAGAAGGGAATTTAGAAAGTTCTATAAAAAGGGCCAGGGGGAAGAATTGTGTTTTCGCAACAAAACAAATCGATTCAACCTTGAACCAAATAGATTCGGAAGGGATAATTGATTCAGCCATGAAACCGAATCGATTCGGTCCTGCTGTCAAGGTGAGTTTGGGCCAGGTTTAAGGGTAGAATATTTTGGAGACCCCGTACGAGTTTGTGGGACGATGTTTGGGATAATAAGGAATTTATTAAAAATATAAATGTGACCCACATATTTATTGAAAGGTTATATTTAACTAGATGGTTAAATAATTGTCAAGGACAATGGAATTAATAATTAACGAGATGGTTAATTATTAATTAACGAACAATTGTGGATATCATGTGGGCTTATTTTTAAGTAAGTATAGAGTAGTTACCTACACATATTATATGGGATAAATAATATGCTTTTATGTGTATTTATGTGGACATACCAATGTTCGTGGACTGTCCTATCAGCATGAGGTTTCGTGCATTCGGACTGCATAGCACACGTCGGTACAGGTGGGCTAGACGATGTGTAGGTCTTGTGATATCTCTTCCTCATCATCTTTTCAGACTCATTGAGTCTAGCATAAGTTCTTTTCTGCTGTAGTTATTTATTTCGTTTGAGAAAATTGTAAGGGCAAAAGCCCGAGACTTATTTACTTTATTTTGGTTTGAGGCATTTATATTTATGTCAGACTTTTCATCCTCATTTGTGTTGGTTTGGATTTATTTATTATTATGAAAAGGTTGATTTAAAACTCAACTGTGGCCTTTAATATTTTATTTATATTACATTGTGCTGAGAATGGTATTTATTGATAGACAAGCCCCATCGTCGACGTATTGTGCCTGGCTGGCCTTTATGTAAGAAAATGGAGGTTGTTACACCCAAGACAAGTGACTAGTAAATCATGGGCTATGACAGTTATGGCCGATGATGAAAGTCCATAAATCTAAATGGTATTACGGTTCATTTGAGGATAATAAATGAATAATTGGTGAAAATGCGGTGTGGTCCATATGTGTGTTTCAAATCAAACCAAATTTTCACCAAAAATTATCCAACTTTTAATTAGCACCAAACCAAGTTGTGAAAACTAATTTTTACTTTAAAACATTTTTATCTTGATTAATCCTAAGCATGCATCTAGTGATTAAAATAAGTAAAGAATACTCACACCGCCGGATGTACGAGAAAAAAAAAACAAAACGGGAAAACAACCTCGGACGGCCCAAGCCAGACAATCACAGTGAACAAAGGTTTTACAAAGATAGATTATCCTTAATCAATGACTCGATCCCCATGGGTATTGACGCTTCTTCTGATCTTCTTCCGTTCTTCAATAGTGCCCATACAGAAATTTTGTCTTCCACGATACCTGTCCACAACACACGCGTCCACATATGTCTCGGTGTCCACCGAATGGCTTTGATTCGTCTATGATGTCGAATAAGAAGTCATTCTCTTTTCTTCACTGCAAAACCCTGATGTTCAAGTGTAGAACAAACCTTCTTAGTGCAGCAAGATGACATAAATATATAAGAATGATAACTCGGATCTTTACCAACTCTAAGGATGTGTTTATGCTTTGAAACCTTAGAAAACATGTGCAAAACTCGTGCTGGATCGTAAACTGTTTTTCTAGAATGCAAACACATTTAATTCTAATGAAAAAACGATTTAAATAGGAATTAAGAGCCACATCAAAAATGGTGTCACTCGAATGAGATTGCCACGTCGTTCGCGCGACATGAGCATCTCGCTCGAACGAAGGACAAATGTCATTCGAACGACAGTCCGGTCAGCTTGACTTTTTGTTTAAACCGTCTCTTCCAGAAGAGATCCAAATAAGTCAAACTCTTTTTCGAGTTTATCAGAATAAAACGTAGTGTAAACACTTTTAAAAACATTTCAAAACATTTTTCTTATAAAAATTACATCCTTATCTTTTATAAAACAATTCCGAGCACCATTAATTATACGCATTCATACCTGTGTGATCTCGGAATACAATTGACTTTGAAGACGAATAAACTTGCACCAATTAAACTTCGGCATGATTAATTCTTTGAAGCTTTGTCATAATGTCTTCAATTTCTTCAATACATCATAGATCAAGTGGTATCGTGACAAAATAAAATCTCCCTATGACATATTACAAATGCAGTTTTGTTCACGGAATTAAGTCAAAACAATACAGGGACTCAATTGGAAATTTATGTCCTTACAAATCTCCCCCTTTTACTATTCCAGGACAAAACTAAACCAGTGAAATGCCTAAGCTGGGACGTCAAGCCGTATGACACTTAAATCCCATCCCATAAATCTAAAATAAAAAATTACAGGACATGGACTAGAATATATTGCACCGGCAAGCATGAACTATCTGAATGTGATGTAAACTTGAAATCTCGAATCGCTGAAGCATGCCTACACACATGAAACAGACAAATAATACCCAGTGAAGTATGGAGGAACAAATGAAACCAATATATATATATCCAAATGATACCAAATGACAATAGATACCAATATGAATAAACTCTGAAAAATCATTTGTTAAACAATTTGAGCAACAAAATGATACCAATGTGTACTACCAATTTGTGATACCAATTTGTAAAATATGCAATCAAAAACATGCTCAAAATCTCCCCCTACATCACACACATCTCTCCCTTTTTGTCTAGAATAGACAATCCGTGGAAAAAATAAACCAATCAATAAGTATCTAGCATGACAATGTACCAATTTGAGATCAATTTGAAATATGAAATCACTAGATAATCATGAAACAACCAGCTAAATATGATCAAGTAATGACAAATCAGTAGCTAGTAAACCAAATGAATCACATAAAGAATATAACAAACTAATCAGGTGTGATAAACGGAATCATATGCAAAATATTAATATGAGACAATAAAACCTTCATATAAAACCAGTCAGTCCAGAAAACTTCCAGCAGTACCAAAAAAATATACCATAATAACCTAGTGGACTGCAAACCAATCAGAAGTAAGAATTCAGGTTGTCGTTCGAACGAGCCAAGGACGTGGGTCAAATGAGATGAGGACGTCGTTTGAACGATACTTCGCGCGACATGGTAATGTCGTTCGAAACATATCTCGCGACATACCAAACTTTCACTGTTTCCCATAAATATCTTATAATTTTCCCAGTGAAAATACAGTGGAAGGACCTGACAGCGGCAAAACTGTGCTAAAACTGTAAGCTTTTAACACAAAATGCAAAAACGTATAAAAACTAACAATGTGAGTTACATGCAAATATAGTATCGATGTGCTCAAACATGGACATGGAATGAATAGGCGTGAAACTACAACAAATGAGTCACAATTCTAACACATCAAAAAGTTCAAGAAGCTCTAATTGATAGCTATAAATCATCAAATTTTATCATAGCCAAATTACAATTAAAGTGTGAGCTTAATGAACTAAACATACTACATGCGCACAAATCCAGAATTTTGACGATTCTATAAACAATAGCGTCAAATTGCAATGTTCCAACATTAGGATTAGTTGTGCGAACCCGATTAAATTTTTAATCCATCCAAACTCCCTCAATAATATCATATTTTCTTTGTAATGAACTAAACTAATTTGGCCCTTTTCTTAGCATATTGCATTTTCTTTTGGGCTCTTTTAAACGGCGACTTTCACGACGAGTCAATTTTGAACTCTCGCAACCCTTTCCCGTGAATCACTCATCATTTTTTCAATTAAGTACCAATTCAAATCCTCACGGTAAACGGTTCTTACATGAACACTTGTCCTTAAGTCTACTTACGCATAGATGACAAGATTGAGATAAGAACGCCTCACCCAATTCAAATATGCAAGAGAAGTCAAACATCCATATAAACTCGTGCATGTGTGCAATGTTGGCATATATACAAAGTCGAATCAAAATGCATATCAACTTCGAAGCAACCCCATATAAGCAATGGTTAAGATCATTCTAAGGATCGATAATAATGACCAAATGTCCTAGCCACATGGATAATGAAACGTTGGGGGGGGAGTCAAGCACACCAATATGCCACATCAAACATGTAAACTCAAAAACAACAAACTGGAAATCTTTTTGGCTTTTCAAACATATTTTGACTCAAATAAAAGAAAAATCTTTTTGGATTTTCAAAACTTTTCTAAAAAACAAATCTTTTTGGATTTTTAAAAATTTTCTTAAAAACAAAATCTTTTTGTATTTTTCAATAAGACTCATATGAAAAACTATAATATAAAATGATACACGTGTCATTATACTAGCAATGAATATATCATGAAGCAAACTAGCATATGACAAACAAGGAAACACTATCATACTTTAGATTTAGCATGGGACGAATCAAGTGCGCCCAAATGAGAATTATGAAGTTTTATTCCTAAAGCCACTAAATCCTATTTCCTAACCCAAGTAGGTGTGAAACGACACATGGGGGTTCGTGGAACCGATGCAACTTTATTCCTAAACTTCTTAGGAGCTTGTCTAAGGTCGTAACAATAAGGCCTAAGGTGACCTTTCCTACCACAAAACGTGCAAGTGTAGCGACAGTGGGAATGATTACCTATATGTGGACCTTTTCTAACCATCCTAGTGTTTCTCACACGTGCGGGGGGTAAGGGAACAACTCTCTCATCAAAATCTATACCTCCCCTATCTCCCTTAATTTGGACGGTGCCTAAGATCTTATTTAACTTCTCCTATCTAGCCTCCAAATCAACCTTAACTCTGGACGAGTCTCTCAATCTCTCCTCTAACTCATGAATCCTAGACTCGAGAAAACTCCTAGACTCCTCAAACGTTAAAATCTCCTTTTTCAAAGACTCCATCAAACCACGAAGATTATCTCTCTCTTTCTCCACAAACTCTAGTTTCTCCCTAAACTTCTTCTCTCATGCCCTAAGATCCTCAATCGAACTATCATTATTTTATATGGTACACTCATTCAACTTAGCTTGCAATTTTGAGTTTGCCTTTTTCACTTTTCCCGTTTCGGCATATAACTCATTAAGCTCATTTTACAATTCTTTCACATATATCTCCTCCTCGTCACTCTCTTCACCCTCACTAACATGGGATTCACTCAAAACCTCCTCGGAAGTGTCATTCACATGAGAATCTTCGTCGCTCACATGGCATTCCATAAACACAACGAAGTTACGATCAATGGGGGGAACTCTCTCCCTCTTTCGGATCACTATCACTTAAGGTAGCACTATAAACAATGGGTTGCTTGCCCTCTTTCTTAAGTCTAGTGGGACACTCCTTAACTTTGTGACCGTACCCCTCACATCCAAAACACTTATCCGACTCATCTCTCTTAAGCTTCTCAAACTTATCCTTAGAGGTGGGATCTACTTTGTTATTCTTGAATTTTTCAAATTTCTTGGCATCTTTCGATTACTTTTGAAACTTAATAAAATTTTTAAATTTCTTTACCAACAAAGCAACATCCTCAAAATCGAAATTGACATCGGAATTCGAAACTTATAATTTCCTCCTTTCGGGTTTTCAAAGCAATACCCTTTTCTTTCTTAGGCACTTTCATGGAGGTAATCATGTCGATTTCATAGGTTTGTAAATCACGTACAATCTCTTCTAATTTTGTCGACTCTAACTTACCCCAGGAGTTTAAAATAGTCACTTTCGCATCAAATCTACTAGGCAAATGATCTAAGGATTTTCTTAATGACACGGTTGTCGAGAATTTCTCACCTAAGTTAAATGGCGAGTTGACAATATTACACAACCTAGCATAAAACTCATCAAAAGTGTCACTCTCTAACATCCTAATGATATCAAACTGTGTAGTGATATTTTGAAGCTTCAACGCCCTAACCATGCTAGTACCCTCGTGAGTGAGTGCCAAAATATCCCAAGCCTCTTTTGATGTTTCACAAGTCATAATTATATTACATTCTTCCTGTGTGACATCTGAAGAAATAACGTGCAGACCCTTAGAATTATATGTGAAAGTCTTTGTTCAGTTTCGGTCCATCATTCAACAGGCTTTAAACTAGTGACCTCACCAATAACAGTGACAGGGGGTGTCCAACCTTTCTCAACAGCTAGCCACACACGCTCATAAATAGATTTTAATGCATTTTTCATTCTCATCTTCTAATAAGTGTAATCAGTGCCATAAAAAATAGGAGTTCGAGAAATTCGTTATATCCAAAATTCATTTTTGAAAATAGACGGGATCATAAAACAAATAAATTATGTTTTCAAGCTCTGATACCAATTTGAAAATGCGGGGTGGTCCCTATGTGTGTTTCAAATAAAACCAATTTTTCACCAAAAATTATCCAACTTTTAATTAGCACCAAACCAAGTTGTGAAAACCAATTTTTACTTTAAACCATGTTTATCTTGATTAATCCTAAACACGCATCTAGTGATTAAATCAAGTAAAGTAAAGTAAAGTAAAGAATACCCACAACGCCGAATATACGAGGAAAAAACCCAAGACAGGAAAACAACCTCAGACGGCCCAAGCCAGACAATCACTATGAACAAAGGTTTTACAAAGACAGATTAGCCTTACTCAATGACTCGATCCCCACGGGTCTTGACGCTCCTTCTGACCAAGAATAAATTCCTTCTTCCATGTTACCTACCCACAACACACACATCCACGTATGTCTCGGTGTCCACCGAATGGCTTTAATTCGTCTACAATGTCGAACAAGAAGTCCTTCTCTTTTCTTCACCGCAAAACCCTGATGTTCAAGTGTAGAACAAACCTTCTTGGTTCAACAAGGTCACATAAACATATAAGAATGATAACTCGGATCTTTGCAAACTCTAAGGATGTGTTTATGCTTTGAAACCTTAGAAAACATGTTCAAAACTCGTACTGGATCGTAAACTATTTTTCCATAATGCACACACATTTAATTCTGACAAAAACACGCTTTAAATAGGAACTAAGCGCCGCCTAAAAAATAGTGTCGCTCGAACGAGATTGCCACGTCGTTTGCGCGACATGAGCATCTCGCTCGAACGAAGGATAGATGTCGTTCGAACGACAGATGTCGTTCGAACGACAGTCCGATCAGTTTGACTTTTTAACTTTTTATTTAAAACGTCTCTTCCAAAAGAGATCCAAATAAGTCAAACTCTTTTTCGAGTTTATCAAAATAAAACGTAGTGTAAACATTTAAAACACTTTTAAAAACATTTTAAAACATTTTTCTAATAAAAATTACATCCTTATATTTTATAAAAACATTTCTGAGCACCATTAATTATACGTATTCATACTTGTGTGATCTCGGATGCAATTAACTTTGAAGACGAATAAACTTGCACCAATTAAACTTCGGCATGATTAATTCTTTGAAGCTTTTCCGCAACGTCTTCAATTTCTTTAATACGTCATTGACTAAGTGGGTTCATGACAAAATAAAATCTCCCTATGACATATTACAAACACAATTTTGTTCATGGAATTAAGTCAAAACAATACAGGGACTCAATTGGAAATTTATGTCCTTACAATTGAATTTGGTTAAAATTTCGGAGACAGCAAATGAGATTAAATGGATTAGGATGTAATTTTGGGTAAAGGTTTAAGACGGACAATAAAGGGAATTTAATGTGAATTCAATAAAGTCCACGGGAAGAGTAACTAGAAGCTTACAACAAAGGATAAAGTACATGTTAATAAGTGGCCTAAAGTGACATAAACCCAAGTTTAACTCGATAATATGTTCTTAAAGGTGTGCTTTCAGGGTGGTAAGGTTAAGAAGTATGAATAATTATCTTCAAATATTAGGTATGTGTTGAAATGATAATTAGGTAATTTGGTGATTTTCAAGGAAAAGAAACAAAAAGGGGTTTTCTAAGAGGATAATAAAAAAATCAATTTTCTTAAATTAATCGGGTCGGGGTAATGGAATTAAGAGTTGTTTGTGAAAATATTAATGGAATGGTTATAAAAGGGTTAGTGTAATTTAACTGAAACAAAGAAATATTTTTGAAATAAAATAAAGTGTTGGTATATATGGCTACATATATTGCAAGTGCATACTAGTTATCGCTATGTTATATCATATATCCTTTCTATCGTTCATTTCAATATTGAATTTTTTCGGGAAGCCCACTAGGCATTGGATCACACTCTTTATTTGTTATAGCATGATAAATGAAGTTTTGTATTTGAGAGTGTTTCATAGGTAAGTGTTCCTTACCCTCTTACATTAGTTGCTCTAATTACTTGAACCCTAGAGGCACTTTAATGGGTTCTACACTTGCTATATGGTCATATATTTCTTGAAAATAGAATTACATGATAAATATTGGAACTTTAAACAAATATCAGGGGCTAGAAATATTATCTAGGGTTGTTTCACAATACTTCACACTAATGTAGTGGGACCAATTTGGGTTAACCCATGGGTGACCCAAAAATTTGGGTCGGGATGTTACATTAATCGTATTAAATGCGACTCATTTATGCCTCATGTCAACCCCCGTTAACACTCATACCAAATATATCTCATCTCTACTCTAACATGATATAGTTCTAATTATCCATATCCACCTCCTGAACGTACTAGAGCTATCATATTACGTATAATAATTTCTCATTAAATACTTAAGCAAGTAAGTCTAACTATAAGATGAAACCATTTACCAAATCATAAAAGTACAATCTCTATCCATTAACATATTACAATACAACTATCCTATAACCTAGTACATTGTACAAAAATTAAATAAAACAACACTAACCTTCATAGATTTCTAACAATATATTATTTTAAATATTCTCATGACCAATATCTCCTAACTCCTGAGAAAACTAAACTCTGTGCGTAGAATGTCTCACAAATGAAACCCAAATAAGGAACCCCTTGATACACTCTTGTCTAGCCGGATCGTTCGTCAGAATCAATGGTGTAATACCATGTTCTAAAAATTGAATTAAATTATATACAAATTATAAATGGGGAGCAGTTAATTATAATTATAGAAGAATTGTGGGTAAAAATTAGAGAAAATAAAAGAAGAAAAAAAGGGTCATTCAAACGACAAGGGGTTGTCGTTCGAACGACAAATGTATGTCGCGATAAGGTCATGAGATAAAGGACTTCAAATGACATGCTGTTGACTTACAATAACAGGTTGCGCAAAGGGTTACGCGATCTATAGTTCTAACGACATAGGGAAGTCGTTCAAATGACGTAAGTTGAGATTTCTAATCTGAGTTAGCCTTCCGTGCTGTCACAATTTTAACCCTTGATTTTGTGTTCTGCAAGCCCAGATTGGTCCAAATCGGGCAAAACAGGAATTTAGAATTTGGGAGGGTTCTATAAGTGTGTT
The DNA here is from genome assembly GCA_949130495.1 of Sambucus nigra. Taxonomy (NCBI): domain Eukaryota; kingdom Viridiplantae; phylum Streptophyta; class Magnoliopsida; order Dipsacales; family Adoxaceae; genus Sambucus; species Sambucus nigra. The sequence goes on along the minus strand of OX422213.1, from coordinate 210,411,670 downwards.
TGGGGGGTTATTTTTAGCGATAAATGGAAGAGAAGAGAGAGAGAGAGAGAGAGGCGGGTGGTCTTCCACCTCCTCCCACCATAAACCACCATTCCACTGCCTTTTCACCACCATTTTATATAATATTCCTCCATGTTCAAGCCCGCGACACCCATTTCACCATTTAAAATAAAGAGATGAAAAATTTGGAGAAGTGTTGGGGAATTTTTGAAGATGAAGATGAAGCTTTCATGGAGTATGAAATGTTTCTTAGTTTGGAGCACACTTTGGACCATTTGGAGGATGAATTTGGTAACCCCTCGAGGCCACCATTAGAGGTGGTGTTGCTCCTCCAACACCAACATTTCTACCACCATTGCAGCCATTAGAGGGGGAAAAACCTTACTCTTAGTATAGATTCTATTTTTGCATATTTGTAGTCTTGTAGTTAGAGTATACGAGTATGGTGTATTTAATTAAATAATGTGATTAAGGTGTAGAAAATAATAAACATTTTTATGAAATAAAAATTATGGCAAAATGCTATTTTGTTGAAAATAGAGAATGAATGAATATTTCAAGGTTTTGAAATATTAAAAGTTGGTGTTTTATGAAAATTGTGTATTTTCTGGAAAGATTGGTGTTAAACATATTATGAAATAAAATGTTTGAAAATAGTGATTTATGTTGGTAAACATTGGTGAAACAATGTTTTAAAATTTCTTACAAAAATAAATATTTTCTAAAAAATGGATATTTATTGAGTTTGATGAAATTAAATGTCTTCTATGTATCAAAACTGTATTCTTGCAAGTATGATGAATTTCTAGAATGAAATATGCGTTTAACCTATTTAATTGGATTTTAAGGTTTACAATTCTTTGTCTCATGAGCATAAACTTGTAGTATTTTGACAGTAAGTGTATAAACAAGTTTAAAGAAGATTTGTTGGGTTTAAACAATATGAAGTGTAGAAATTCTTGTCCTTAAAATTGTGTGAAAAGGGGTTAAAATGTGATAAGGATAAAGTGTAAGACTACGTGTAAAATGAAAGCATTCTTAAGTGTAAATAAATTTCTTAGATAAAGAAAGTAAAGAAATGTGTGGTTCGGAATTTTTTTAATGAAATTATTGAATAAGTGTTAATGGGTAAACATGGAAAAATTGGTAGAAAAATATTAACACTTATGAAGTTGAAAAGAACTAAAAGGATAAATGTGTTTTCAAATAAGAAGAATATTACTCCAAGGTTAAAAAGGGTGTTAAGGTGTTAAGACACGTAAGAAGTTAAGATGGGTAACTTGATAGTGTTTTGCGAGAAATTAAAACTTTTGAAAATGGAGTAAAAGGTGAGTTTGAAAACAAATGGGTAAAATAGTAATTTTACTTAAAGTGGAATATTTTTATAAAATAAAAATGTTAAGAAATGGTGTTAAACAAGATAGACCTAAATGAATATGATTTTTGGAATAAAATTAAAGTTTAAATAAAACGGATATGAAATGGTAAAATTTCAAAGTGTAACATAAATTGGGGTGTAACATCGGGGTTTTGGCTTCGGTCAGGTAAAGAGAAAAAGTGGATAATGTGGGAATTTGAAAAATGTTAAAACACATTAAAGGAACCTAGATGACATCAGGATAATAAGAAGGGCCCAAAGCCCTAGGGAGAAAAGCCCAAAACCACTAGCCAGAGCATATGGCGCGCATAGCCGACGGTTTGGGGCCCGTTAAAGTATGTGGTATTGGAAGATTTTGAGAAAGATAAAATAAATATGGAACATGTCAAGAAATGAGTTGTGTGGTGAAATATGTTAATACAACCAAACTCGAAGGAATAAATAAATGTTCTGGTAAAGGTTAAAATGGACAAGTAAATGTATAATTGATAAATGCCCATAAAGTAAGGAAAATGGTAGAGTGAGTAATAAATGGGTGATTAAGAAACATAAATGGTCAAACCTATAATTAATCCAAGGATGTGTTGTAAATGGTTTTTCAAAGATCAAATAAGTATTTTCTTACACGGGATTCATGTGTGTTGAAAAGGGTGAGTTTCAACGAAAATACTAAAGTGTGTTCGGATTAATCAAATGTAGTGGTTTCAAGTGTTAAACCGAGTGTGTTAAATAAAGTGAGAAATGCTAAGAACGAATAAAGGAAGTCTTTTACAAGATTAAGGTAAATTAATCTGAATAAATAAGTTTTTCAGAAGTAAAATCTGTTTCATGCACTGAATAGATGTAAGTGTATATGAATATATATATCCACGTAGGCCTAGCGTGTTGAGTTCCCTTTCTACCATTTGATTCAATGCTTCATTTGTATATTTTCCAATAGGCACAATCTCACATCCTCGCTTTATTATGATAGGTTAGGAGAGGCTTCATATTTTGAGAGCGTTATATAAGTACGTAAATTTCTTATTTTTATGGGGTGCCCCGCATAGGTCTCTCACATAGTTTATCTTGAAACTAGAATCGTCTACTAAACAAGTGAAACGTTAATTAAAATAAAAGGGGACTAGAAACATTATATAGGATTGTTTCATTTAACCTCACACCTAATGCTCGATTCGGATCAGGTTGACTACGGCTAACCTATAGATCGGGGTCGGGGGGTTACAAATGATATCAAAGCTCTAGGTTCAAAGTTCCTTTCAGGAGTGACGTGGTGAGGTCGGTATTGGATATTTTGACTTCAGTGTTAGGTAGGTCCAGTCATACTAGTTTGATGATGGTTTAGTTCATGTCCTCGACGGTAAAGTCAAAGAGGTTAGCAAGACAAGTAAGTTAGTGCCAAGTGGCAATCAATCAATTTGATGGTTATTAATCATTTCCACGCTTTTGATTATAATTGTAGTAATTTACGGGTGTCAATGTTAGCCTATAGTAGTGACACCGTGGTTATCAGTGTGAGCTGCTTGTGTTAAATTCTTGGTGACATATAATCATTTGAGGTGTCGGTAGAATGAAAGGACGTCCATTGGGTAAGTGGCACAAGTCGCATATAGTCAACAATAGAGATTAATGGTTTGTGTGTCTCGACTAGGCACTAATGATTTGTTATTGAAAAGAATATTACCCTTAGGTATGGAACTTATGGGTAATTAGCTCCTGTGACATAATTAGATTGATTTTGATTCTTGAGGAATATCGTAGTTGATGATAATTAGGTGAACAAAAGAAGTTGTGTAGGCTAATAGTGGTAAAGCCATGATCCTTTGTGTGAGATGTATGGTGAAATGACTTTGGTGAGGAGATAAGCTTTCTTAGTAGCAATAACAGGTAGTGTCTATTGTGACCTAACTGCAGGAGTTACATGTTTCAGATTTGGAGACTAGATAACTGGAAAGCATTCATAAGTATCGACTTTTTGGTGAAAATATTTTAGTTCCTTTAGCCGAGGACTTAGGTTAGGTGTACCTTGATATGATGTAGTATTGAGGAATATGATCCCGTATGGTGTCTGTAGTATAGGCCATGGTATTTATAGGCAGTGCCTGATGTCCCATATCCTACCAAGATTAGTATAGTCATGCTAATAGGTATATTAGCACATGATATGATATTAACATAGTGAGGCAACTTAGTTTCTATAGTGAACGGTCATTGATGATTGGGTGAGGCAGACCTCAAGTTTTATAGGCTGTAGGCGACATCCTGTATCCTGCCATAACCTGTAGTATCTTGGTTGTAGTTTGTACGTGGCTTGTAGTCATGACCGCTTGGAAGGAAGATAAGATAATTATCTAGATGTAGTGACTCATTTTAGTCACTGAGGTAATGGCTAGGTGCGAGGTGATCCTGGTGTGAGAGTAATTCATAGGCACATTGAGGTACCCATAAGATAAATTGTGTGTGGAACTAATGAGGATAACTATTGAATGTTATGATGCCTTGAGGTGTTTGATTGTTGAGGTGCACTATAGATAGAAGCCCGTAGACTAGTGCCTTTGCGGGCACCTAGTAATGTCATTATGGGTATCAAAAGGTTTGTAGAGTGAACCTATGATGATAATGGTGTATACAATGAAATCTAGTCGGGTTTTGGGACAGTTACATGAAATGTGTTTGGTGTTACTAAGAGACCAATTAAGTTAAAAAAAAGAGGCAGAAGCATTCTAGTAATGATAGTGTTGAGGGTCAGGTGATGATCCCAGAGTACTGGTCGTATAGTATACATGTCGGGAGTGTCTTTCCAATCGACATATATGGGTGGTGTAATCCCTAAAGTTGGGTGATAGTTTGTATCATTATAGGAATGATGCTCAGATGTCATGGAATGACTAGTATGGGTGTGGTGATGCACGATTTCGTAATGTATTAGCAAATTTATTTGAGGCTTAGAGTGATGATGCCATGTGGAAATCTGAAAATGGCAATTAAGGTGGGGTAGCATCGAAACACTTATTATGTTGACGTTTTGACGGTATATGATAGGGTAGCCTTAGCAATGGTCGGACTAGTATTTGACACATCTTATCATCATGGATGGGTTAGAGAATGTAGCCTAACATGATATTTACTAACCTTAGGGTGCCAATGACGGTGGGTGTGATCGTCACGTAAATTTTGGGTGAGTAGAAACCAAAGGTAAGTTTGGTGGCAACCTTATGTGATCAAGAACACGGTTAGGTGGGTGACTTGCTTGAACTAAGTAATGTTCATAGGAGTTTTGGATTTCGATCGTTACATGTTAAAGAAGACAATAACCTAGGTGTAGTAAATTGGTGATGTCATCACCAGTGATTAGACAAAGACTATATAGATCAAAGGGTGAGGTGTTCGATAATCGGAACGATTCATTTACGCCAAGGATATGAAAGTTAGGGCCTTGATCCCAAGGAGGGAAGTCAGGAATTGACTTCCCAAAGGAATATCGATTCGTAAATTGTGTTCATCTTGTAGAATGAAATGGTTGCGATTCGATCCGCCACTGCCAGTGAACAAATGTCAAGGGAGCGTGGCTAGGATTTGTGCTCGGTGAGAACTCTAAGAATGAGTGGCATGACATCAAAAGCATCGCATAGGTTCGCTTCTGTGAGTTAGCGTCAAATGCTTATGAGCAAAATTCCTCGGGACAGTTTTTTGTTTCTTTTGACTCAAGTGTGTTATTTCGATTTTGCTAATCTGGAGTCGGTGTTCTCACCTATGTTGTGACACAAATTGATGCCATGTCATGGTATGGCAGGGTTGGGCCCGGGACAGTGCGGTGGACCAAGTTTGGTCAATTCAGCTCGATAACTGGGTGTTTCCATCTAAGGTATTCTTTTTATTGCATAATGTCTTGTGTACGGGTGGATACATTTTAGGCCACACAGTTTGCTCATAGTATTAGTCTCTCTTAAGACTAGTGGAATTTTGACTGGTCGGCTCGGCAGTTAATGGATCGAGTTACGAAAATATGGATGATGGCTTGAGGATACGGTATAGTGTTGGAAATTGAGAAACTAAATGTACGATGTTTCTTTGACATGGTGAGTGGATTGGAGTGAGAATCTAACGATTAGTCAAGGATGAGACACCTGGGGTAGTACTAGGCTCATCAGAGTGACACAACGGAAGGTGTAAGATGGGCATATGGTGATGATATGATGGGATTATTCATCCTCCTTCGAGAGAGATAATATCACAGTATGGTTATCGGCAAACTCATGTGAGTTATATAGTTAGGGTAACCTAAAAATTTTGTGGAACACAAGATGTTCGGTCCTAATCTAGAATTGATTTTTGGTGATATATACAATGGTTGGTTGTATTACGATTTGCTTTGGGTTAGCGTTGACCGCTAGAATCGGTTTTCCCGTAGAGGCGTCGGTATGCCTTAGGTACTAGCATAAGTTGGTTGGACTTTGTCATAAGGCGAGTGGAGACTAGGAATCGATTATGCAATGTCATGGCCAACGATATGGTGAGCATTATAGCATGTCACTTGTCAATTATTTGGTGAGCTTAGTGTTGTGGGTTTCGATAATTTTTCCCTGGAGGATTTTATGTCTTAGAATAGGAGTTGGTGGACCCCATAAGCTTAAGGATTGATGGATCGAGAATTTTGGGGACAAAATTCCACAAGGAGGGAAGTTTGTAATACCCTGTTCCAAAAATTAAATTAAATTATATATTGATAATAAATGAGGAGGAGTTAATCATAATTATAGAATAATTGTGGGTAAGAATTGGAGAAAAAAAAAGAAGAAAAAAAAAAGGGTCATTCAAATTATAAGGGGATATCGTTTGAACGATTAATGTATGTCGCGAGAACATCACGAGATACAGGTATTCAAATGATGTGCTACTGACTTACAGTAGTAGTTCACATGAAGGGTCGCGTGATCTATAGTTCTAATGACATAGGGAAGTTGTTCGAATAAATTAAGTCTAGATTCTGAATTTGAGTTGCCCTTGTGTGCTGTCACAATTTTAACCCTTGATTTTGTGTGTTGTGAAGCCCTGATTAGTTCAGGCTGGACAAAACGGTAATTTAGGCTTTAGGAGGGCTTTATAAGGGTGTGTTTGGGGTTATTTGTAGGGAGAAATGTAAGAAGAGAGAGAGAGAGAGAGAGAGAGTTGGGTAGTATTCCACCTACCACTATAAACCACCATCCCTCCACCATTAAACCACCTTTTCACCACCACTCTATGTAATATTCCTCCATGTTCAAGCCCACAACACCCATTTCCACCATTAAATAGAAAGAGCAACGAAATTTGGAGAAGTGTCGGGGAATTTTTGAAGATAAAGATGAAGGTTTCATGGAGTATGAAGTGGGTTTTGAAGGGATTCTTAGCTTGGACCACACTTTGGATAATTTGGAGGATGCATTTGGTAACCCCTTGAGGCCACCTTTGGAGGTGGGGGTTTCTCCCCTTATACCAACATTTCTACCACCATTGGAGCCATTAGAGGTGGAAAAACCTTACTCTTAGTATAAGATTCTATTTTTGCATATTTGTAGTCTTGTAGTTAGACTATATGAGTAGGGAGCATTTGATTAAATGATATGATTAAGGTATAGAGAATAATAAATATTTTTATGAAATAAAAATGTTGGTAAAATGCTATTTTTTTTAAAATAGAGAATGAATGAATATTTGAAGGTTTTGAAATATTAAAAGTTGGTGTTTTATGAAAATAGTGTATTTTCTGGAAAGATTGTTATTAAACATTTTATGAAATTAAATGTTTGAAATAATGATTTATGTTGGAAAACATTGGTGAAATAATGGTTTAATTTTTTTTGCAAAAATGAAGATTTTATGAAAAATGAACATTTATTGAGTTTGATGAAATTAAATGTCTTTTATGTATCAAAAATGTATTTTTGTAAGTATGATGAATTTCTAGAATGAAAAATATGTTTAACCCATTCAATAGGATTTTAAGGTTTAAAATTCGTTCTCTCATGAGCATAAAATTGTTGTGTTTTAACACTAAGTGTATAAACAAGTTTAAAGAAGATTTGTTGGGTTTAAACAATAAGAAGTGTAGAAATTCTTGTCCTTAAAAGTATGTGAAAAATGAGTTTAAAATGTGATAAGGATAAAGTTTAAGACGAAATGTAGAATGAAAGTAGTCTTAAGTGTAAATGAATTTCTTGGATAAAGAAAGTAAAGAAATGTGTGGTTTGAAAAATTGTTAATGAAATTATTGAATAAGTGTGAATGGGTAAACATGAGAAAGTTGGTAGAAAAAATTAACACTTATGAAGTTGAAAAGAACTAAAAAGGTAAAGGTATTTTCATATAAGAAGATTATTACTCCATTTTTAAAAAGGGTGTTAAGGTATTAAAACACTTAAGAAGTTAAGATGGGTAACTTCATAGTGTTTTGTGAGAAATTAAAACTTTTGGAAATTGAGTAAAAGGTGATTTTGGAAATAAATGGGTAAAATAGTAATTTTAGTTAAAGTAGAACATTTTTATAAAATAAAAATGTTGAGAAAAGTTGTTAAACAAGACGGACCTAAATGAATATGATTTTTGGAATATAATCAAAGTTTAAATGAAACGGACATGAAATGGTAAAATTTCAAAGTGTAACATAAATTGGGGTGTAACCTCAGGTTTTGGCTTCGATTGGGTAAAAATGAAACGTGGATAAAGTGGGAATTTGTAAAATGTTAAAACACATTAAGGAAACTCGGATGACACGGGGATAAGCAAGAAGGGCCTAAAGCCCTAGGGTGAAATTCTCAAAACCACTGGCCAAAGCATATGGTGCACATAGTCGGCGGTTTGGAGCCCTTAAAGTATGCGATATTGGAAGATTCCGAGAAAGATAAAATAAATATGGAACATGTCAAGAAATGGATTGTGTGGTGAAATATGTTAATACAACCTAACTTGAATTAATAATAAATATTCCGGTAAAGGTTAAAATGGACAAGTAAATGTATAATTGATAAATTTTCATAATGTAGGGAAAAGGTAGAGTTAGTAATAATTGGATGATTAAGCAAACTAAATGGCTAAACCCATAACTAACCCAAGGATGTGTTGTAAAAGATTTTTCAAATATTAAATAAGTATCCTCTTACACGGTGTTCGCGTGTGTTAAAAAAGGTGAGTTTCAACGAACATACTAAAGTGTGTTTGGATAAATCTAATATAGTGGTTTCAAGTGTTGAACCTGGTGTAGTAAATAAAGTGAGAAATGCTAAGAATGAGTAAAGGAAGTCTTTTACAAGATTAAGATAAATTAATCTAAATAAATAAGGTTTTCGGATGTAAAAACCGTTTCATGCATTGAATTGATGTACGTGTATATATATATATATATATATATATATATATATATATATATATACTACGTAATTTCCTATGCACGTAAGCATAACGTGCCGAGTCTATTTTCTGTTGTTTGGTTATATGCTTCATTTGTATATTTCCCGCTAGGCAATAGGCTCATACCCTCACTTTTTAAAGGAAGGTTAGGAGCGACTTCTTATTTAAGAGTGTTATACAGGTAGGTAAATTTCTTATTTTTATGTTTGTAGCTCTGCATACTTGGACTTCAGGATGCCCCATGGGTCTCTCATGTAGTTTATCTTGAAACTACAATCGCATGCTAAAAAGGTGAAACGTTAATTAAAATAAAAGGGGATTAAAAACATTATATATGATTGTTTCATTGCACATCACACCTAATGCTTGGGTCAAACCGGGTTGACTACGGGTGTTGAAGATAGAAAATGGCAGATAAATGATGAGGATGAGATTGAAGATGAAGATAAACATTCACATCAAACATATAAGAGACAAAGGTTTTTAAAGTGGTTCGGCTATGAATAAAACCTACGTCCACTGTTATTTTATTCCCAGGGGTTTACAATAGCACCATAAGGTGAAGAGAGAGAAAGGATGTGTATCTTGTGTATGGTGTTTCTAGGTTCTCCCCTCTTTTGGCTAAGGTAATACATGTATTTATAGTAATGGGAGAAAAAGAGATTCATTGTATGTAGACATTTATGTCTACGTTCAACGGATCTAATTGTTGAATTGCTTGGTATGCTATGTGTTGTCATCTATTAATACAGTATAAATGTACATTAAGGCTCATTAAATGCGCTGTCATCTTCATTAATGCACATTAAATGCATAGTTATCCTTTGATCTTCCTGGTTGGTATGCCGACCAACTCTCCTCGGGTGACGACTAACTCTCCTCGGGTGCCGACCAACTCTCCTCAGGGGCCGACCAACTCTCCTCGGGTATTGACCAACTCTCCTCGGGTGCCGACTAACACTCCTCGGGTGCCGACCAATTCTCCTCGAATGCCGACCAACTCTCCTCGGGTGTCAAATATTTCGACTAGGATGACATGTGTCCTTTTCTGATTGGTCCTCGTAGATGGAGAATTTTTGCGTTAACAGAAGCCCCCAATGCTCCATGCTTGATGGTTTACTTGAAATGATGGAGTATTTATTCTGCAGTGTTGCTCGGTGCTCATGAAATTCTTGATCTACCTTCTTGATTTGTTCAACATAAAGTGCATTATCTCCTGGATGACATATGATGCAGACTGATCGATGGTTGCTAATCTTTCTTTTGAGGAACTCCATGTGCTATGTATCACCCCTGGGAATTTGGATGCAGCCATGCCATAGTATGAAGCATGTAGCTTGTCATAATCTTCAAGTATGTTGATTGGTTTGCTAGCCGACCAACTGCCTCCTGTGCCGAGAAACTGAGTGCTAACTTCACATGCTTGATTCTTCTGATTTATGATCCTCTGAATACTTTGTCGAGTAACATACTAGATTTTGAACCCAACTCTTCAATCTGATTAGTACCAAGCTAGTGGTGGACTTCGAAACATATTCATACAACTTCTTCTTCAATGTTGGTCGGGATAGTAGTAGTAAAGATCTCAGTGCGGTAGATGCTAAATTTGACTTCTGAACTTCAATAGTATGTGCATAATAACTCCTGAATATGCCTCCTGAACTTCTGAATGCACCTCCTGAACTTCTGAATACGCCTCCTGAATTTCAATATACTGTGACAACCCACTCTCCGAAATAAGGGGTGGCCAGCCCGATACCTCGACGTAACGTAATCATGAATGGATATCATCCTCAGCATCATCACTATAATTAGGTATATGGGTAAGCCACTCCATAAATCAGGAAGCAGGTTGTCAAAATTTTGATTAAATAAAGATTTAAGGAATAAATTTAAACAACCCAAATCTGACAAAAGTGGAATTTCCATGGAAGATATAAATAATTATCCAAAACAATATACAATAAAAGAACCGAATAATTTGTCGGTCCACAGTTACATCACAGTGTTTCACAATCTAATATATGCTACATACTACATCCATTAACAATTTCAAAATATGGGCCACTAGCCCGAATGTAAGACCCGATCATAACTAGATTCCAAAGAGGAGGGCGTCTAACAACATCCTGTAATAATCCGCAAGGTCATACAGCTCGTCAAAAGCATAAGAAGGGAAATTCATAACGGGCGCCCTTGCGGAGGAGCACCTGAGCAGATACAACAATATGCACAATATAGAAAAAATGAACGGGTCAGGGCCCGATTTATATATGATTTCAGAAGAGTAAGAAACATGATAGATGCGGACAATGAAGCGTAAAATAATATGAAATGAGAATCTAACAACCTAATCATAAAATGTGTTAATGCAATTATATAAGTTTCTAACAATTATGAAATTAGGCAAAAGAAATTAAATAAATTCTCATTTCTTCCCATATCTTATCATTTTCCATTCCTTAACAGGAATATAATTACCATCACATATCTTATGGAAAATTACATACCTCAAGTCCCACTTGAGTTAGAAAGGTTATATTCATATACATATAATGTTTCTAAGACCGCCCCTCCGAGTTTTCCCCCTGGGCGCGCCCCTAAATGACTATCATCTTCCAGGGCCTATCTATACAAGACAACCTGGGCACCAATCGCACGTCGGGAAGTGGCCATATGCCTGCGAGTGAGTTATAACCACACCCGGAATTACCTCACTAGCGCAGAAAAACATATACAAAACCCGCATATGGCCGAGGACTATAGTCAGCCTGCATTCAATAGCCAGGGGACATCACCTCATGCGCGAGCTTCCCTTATGATAGCATTTAGAGAGGTGTGTTTAAGTAATTTAACAATTACCAATTAAATTCTCATTTTCATTACCATGCATCTCATGTGTTTCATTTTACTTGAAACAATTATCTTTGAATTCTTTCTAATTCCATTTCATCATATAATTAGGTCCCGAAATATTCTCTAAACAATCTCCCCAAATCTCATAAGTCTCAAGGTTTTATATACCTCAGAAAGGCCTCTAAAATCTCCACATATGGGCTTAGAATTCTATTTTCCAATTTATCTACCAAAAGAGAAGTGATGCCTAAACATCACTTTAAATACCCTTGAATTAACCCCAAGTGATCCCATTCAACTATAGGGTAACGACCAAACTCAACTAAAACTCTAGGATCCTATGTTTACTTCATTCAAGAAGGGTCTTAGGTTCTAATCCTAAGGGAAAGGGTCAAAATTAGAAAAGAAAAACAAAAAGAAAATGCAGGATTTTCGAATCGATTCGGACTAGGACGAATCGATTCGGCCAGACAAGCGAATCGATTCGGCCTACCCGAATCGATTCGGTCAGGAAAACCAACATTCTGCATAACAGCCGAATCGATTCGGGGATGACCTAATCGATTCGGTTCACCAGGCCTGGACACTGCCTCTATGCGAATCGATTCGGCCAGGAGCTGAATCGATTCGGTCCTGCGAATTTTGCCAATTTGGTTATGGAGTCTTGGACTCCTAATCTCTTCCAAACTCAACCAACCCAAACCCTTATCATTTATTGCTACTAATTGGGCATAAATATATCCAACAACCATAATTTCACCATAAATAACCATTCAAATCAATCTACAACATTCCAAGCCCATAAATCAATTAAAAGCCCTAAGTTTCTTAAACCATGAATAACCACAACTATCATTGCAAATTACTCTACTTAGATCATAAAATAGCAAGTAGAAAACTTGCCTCAAGCTTTCAAGTTCAGATTTTGATAAAGTTGTATACAAGAACAATCACCCAAGCTTCAATCTCTCACTTTCTCCCAAGGTTTTTCTTCTTCTCTTTCATTCTCTAGGTTTACTAATTTAATTAGGGAAATAGTGACTTAGTTCAAGACATAAATCATGGCATAGATTAAAATTCCAGCTTAAGTGATTTACATGCAGTAAAATAATACGCAATTCCTCATTTAAGTTACTACTAGTCGAAAGTGCCCGGAAACTAGAAATACAATATGGTACACAATTTGACTATCACGAACCTCCCGGAACTAATGGCACCCTCCAAATTATCATTTGGAGATTTTATAATTTATTTTAGGTTCCGGTTCCATTTTAAGCCAAATGTCATTTTTAAATCATATGACGTTACCAAACATAATATAGGCAAATTCACCTCTACATATGGTAAATATGCAACATCATAGTAGATATTAACTTGTCTTTCTTAAATTAATACCTACTCTACAAATCAACATCTTTATCTAATCACTATAATTAGCAGATTAAATATTAAATAGAATCTCAAAAGCGAGGGTTGTTACATACTTCCCCCCTTATGAGAATTTTGTCCCCAAAATTCAAGCGTACCTCGTATAAAGAGATGCAGATATTTCTCCCGCATGTCATTCTCGCACTCCCACGTAGATTCCTTGGCATTATGGTCACTCCATTAAACCCGCACCAAGGGCAAGACATGGGACCTCAATCTATGCTCCCCATGCTCCAATATAGCAACCGGTTGTTCTTCATATTAAACATCGGGTTGCAAATCAATATCCTCGAAAGGAACGTGCCAAAGTGCACCTTCACATCTCCTATACTTCTTTAGGGAGGAAACATGGAATATATCATGAATTTGTTGCAATGGTTCCGGTAAAGCAAGTTGATATGCCACGGGACCCACCTTTGCAATAACTGGAAATGGTCCAACAAAGCGCGGTGCAAGTTTCCCCTTTTTACCGAAACGCTTTATCCCTTTCATGGGCGACACTCTAACCAAAACTTGGTCCCCAATCTCCAATTCCATGTGTCGACGACCCGCATCGGCATAGCTCTTTTGACGATCTTGGGCTATCCGAATGCGATTCCGAATCAACTCAATCTTCGAGGAAGTATCTTGGATCATTTCAGGCCCAAGAAATTTATTATCACCCACTTCCAACCAACAACCGGGTGATCTACACGGCCTTCCATATAAAGCCTCATAAGGTTCCATTCCAATTGTGAATTGGTAAGAGTTGTTATAAGCAAACTCAACCAATGGGAGATATTGTTCCCAACCACCTTTGAAGTCAAGCATACACATGCGAAGCATATCTTCCAACATTTGATTTACCCTTTCAGTTTGGTCGTCTGTTTGTGGATGGTATGAAGTGCTTAACCTCAATTCGGTCCCCATCGCTTCTTGGAAACTCCTCCAAAAGTGGGAAATGAAAATTTTGTCTCTGTCGGAGACTATATTCAAAGGCGCCCCATGGAGTCTCACCACCTCCTCGATGAATAAGAGAGCATACCGAGCAGTGTCATAATCTGTCCGCACAGGTAGGAAGTGTGCCGACTTTGTCAATCGGTCGGCAATTACCCAAATAGAATCACACCCTCTTTGTGATCTCGACAAGCCCGTGATAAAATCCATCGATATACTTTCCCATTTCCACACGGGGATCTCTAATGGTTGCAACAAACCTGTCGGTTTCTGATGATCAATCTTGACCAGTTGACAACTAGTGCATTGGGACACAAATTTCGAAATATCCCTCTTCATACCCGACCACCAATACTGACGGCGCATATCCTGATACATTTTGTCCCCACCAGGATGAACCGTAAACCTAGACCCATGAGATTCGGCCATCACTGCCCGCCTCAAATCTCCTTCCTCCAGAACGATGAGTCTTCCATGGAAGCGTAACCCACCCTCGGAACCAATCGAATAGGACTCCGCTCCCTCGGACAGCAATCGACGAATATGGTCTTGACACTCCTTATCCCTTCCTTGAGCTTCTACTACCCTTGCCACAATGGTAGGAGTAACAGTCATTACCGACATGAATGCTCTCACCATCGCATCCTCCTGACTGAGTTCCTTCCATTTAGCTTTCCAAACCTCAGCTAATTCTCCATTAGGCTTCCTACTCAAGGCATACGCTACCACGTTGGCCTTACCCGGATGATAATTAATATCAAATTGATAATCTTTCACGAACTCTAACCATCGGCGCTGTCTCATATTCAAGTCCTTCTGTGAAAATAAATATTACAGCAATTTGTGGTCCGTGAAAAGACTAAACTTCTCTCCCAAGAGATAATGCCTCCATATTTTCAAGGAAAAAAAAACTGCGACTAGTTCTAAGTCATGCACCGGATAGTTTCTTTCATGGGTCTTCAACTTACGGGAAGCATAAGAGATAGCCCATCTCTCTTGCTGAAGGACACCTCCTAATCCTTGAAGAGATGCGTCGGTGAAGACTAGATATTCCAATCCTGGTTTTGGCAATGCAAGGACCGGAGCTGAAGTCAATCTATCTTTAAGCTCATCAAATGCAGCTTGGCAGGAATCATCCCAAATAAATCTCACCCCTTTCCGGGTCAAGTTTGTCAAAGGGCTTGCTATTTTAGAGAAACCCTTGATGAACCGACGGTAATAACCCGCCAATCCTAAAAAACTACGAACTTCGGTAGGTGTTGTGGGCTGACCCCACTCCCTCACCGTAGCTACCTTGCCTGGATCCACTGATACACCCTGGGACGTCACCACATGACCCAAAAACTGTACTTCCTGTAACCAAAAGCCACAATTCTCGAACTTGGCATACAGTTGATGGTCCTGTAGTCTCTGTAGGACCAACCTCAAATGCATAACATGATCAGACTCCGTTCGAGAATATACTAAAATGTCATCGATGAACACAATAACAAATTTGTCCAGGAAATCCCGAAAGACCCTATTCATGAGATCCATAAATACAGCAGGGGCATTGGTTAGTCCAAAGGGGATAACCAAAAATTCATAGGATCCGTACCTCGTAAGAAAAGCTATTTTGAATACGTCCTCCTCTCGTATCCTCAATTGATGATACCCCATCCTCAAATCGATCTTAGAGAAGTACATCGCTCCTCGAAGTTGATCAAACAAGTCATCAATACGAGGCATAGGGTATTTATTCCGGATGGTGACCTTATTCAATTCTCTATAGTCCACACATAACCGGAGAGAACCATCTCTTTTCTTAACAAACAATATTGGAGCACCCCATGGCGATGTGCTACGCCGTATAAATCCCTGCTCCAATAACTTTTGAATTTGATCTCTTAGCTCCCTCATTTCACTAGGAGCCATTCGGTATGGAGCCCTCGCAATAGGCCTCGTTCCCGGTGCTAAATCAATCACAAATTCAATCTCTCGACTAGGAGGTAAACCTGGTATCTCTCGGAAAACATCCTCAAAGTCTTTCACAACTGGAATGGAATCCAAGGGAACGACCACATCCCTAGACGTCTCCTCGGTAATGCAATACAAATAAGTACAAGTACTCCCCTCTAAACGAGGTAAAACTACCAGGAACATTTCTTATCCCGGCACGGCAAAGACTATACTCTTCCCGTAGCAATTTACAATAGCATGATATTTCATCAGCCAATCCATACCCAAAATCACGTCATACCCGACCATATCCAGGACGAGTAAATCGGCCTCAAAACATAAATTATCGAGAGAGATTTCTATATTTTTACAAACAAAGAAGATGAGTGAACCGTCACCCATAGAGGACTCCACACTAGTAAAAGTTCTTTCGGCAAATTTAATCAACTCAGTGGTCTGAGCAAAGCTCCTAGAAATAAACGAATGTGTTGCAACGGTATCAAATAAAACACGACCCATATGTCCCTGAATAAGGAACTTACCCTCAATGGCTGGCGGCGCAGGCGAAGCTGGAGGAAGCATAGCATCCTGAATATGGTAGACCCTACCATATTGTAACTGACCCTGTTGTGGAGGAGCAACTGGGTTAGGCACCTGTGGAGCTTGAGGAACCTGTCCCTCGATCAACTGAGGACATTCCCTCTTATAGTGACCCGCTTCCCCGCATTGGAAACATCGACCTGTCATATTCTCGTCATTTCGACCACGATTGTTTCTAAACTGATTTACACCCTGGCCCTGCTGGCCTCAGCCTCCCTGACCACCACGGCCAGCTTGCTGTTGTGGGGCACCTTGACCTTGCCTATTATTTTGGTTTCCCAGATTAAACCCACCAGAACGCTGCCTCTTAGACAAGTCCCCCTGTTGGGGATCCCTTTCTTTCTGTTTACTGCCCGAAGGTTGGGACGAGGGAAAGACTCCTCCTCCAACCCCACTGCCTCCCGGCCTCCCACCTTGCCCCACTACGGAGGTCTTCTTACCGCTTTACAAAAAGAGTCTATGCTCTTGGCAATGTAATAGAGCTGCATTCATCACTTCCCCAAAAGTCTGTAAAGCAGGATTACCCAGCAAGTGTTACCGGATCCTCCAGTTCAACCCTCTCAAAAACTTTGAAACTTTCTTTTCTTCGGGAGTCACTTCATCCGGTACGAAGCTTGCTAACCGGGTGAATTCCTCCTCATATTCCGCTACTGACCTCTCCCCTTGTACAAGGTCCTGCAACCTCCTTATCATCTCCCCTTGAATTGCAGGAGGAAAGTACTTATGATCAAATAAAACCCAAAATTCAGAGATCGACATTGAATCCCTTTGTTCTGGCGTAGTCACGGACTCCCACTAGTGTAATGCGGCACCAACCAATTTAAAAGTAGCAAGGAATTGTTTCCTGTCCTCACCACACTCCACCATACGTAGATGGCATTGAATATCCTTCTTCCATTGATTCGCATTTATAACATCCGAGCTCCCGTCAAATTTCGGGTGCTGACCCTTCAGAAAAGATTCCCTAGCTCTCTCCCATGGAGAAGGTCCAGTAGGAACTTGGGCATCTGGCGCTCTCTGCTGAGCATGTGGCGCTTGTTGGGCCACTGCTGTCATGGCCGCATTAACGGCTTGAGACACTATATTCACCACATCCGCGGCATTAAATGTTCCTTGTGGCGGAGGAGGAGGACCAACATCCTCATCTAAGATCCTATTGCATCTCGCAGGGCGACCTCTTTCAGGCGGCATCTGAGATAGAGAAACCATAGAGTTAGAATTTCACTTAAAACAATCTATATTTGCAGAAGATCGTAATCATAAACAACAAGTAGTCCTAACATTAGGCTCTATGTCAAAGAACGCTACGGTAGAACGTGACAAGTCCACAAGATCCAAAAGACTCTAGAACCTGAGGCTCTGATACCATCTGTGACAACTCGCTCGTCGAGGTATCGGGCTGGCCACCCCTTATTTCGGAGAGAGGGTTGTCACATATACCTCCTGAACTTCAATATTCCTCCTGAACTTCAATATACCTCCTGAATTTCAATAGCCTCCTGAACTTCAATATACCTCCTGAACTTCAATATCAAAAATAATTCATGAGCAAGAAAAACAACTCCTGAATGATGATTGGTCGGGGCCCCGACCGTGTGAGTTTGTGGAGTTGAATTTGATGCTAGACTGCATGATGTTATAAGAATGTGCCACCGAATGAACAAATATATCTGTAATAGAAGCCCCCAAGTGTGGAATGTGAACTTTGAATGCTTTTTGCTTGATCGCTTTCACATACTCATACTTTATTTAAACAAAATGTTTCCGACCAACTGTAGTTGACAGCTTCTTATTTCCGACCAACCTGAGTTGGTGGATTTTTTCTTCCCAACCAACCTTAGTTGACATTTTGGGGAAATATTTTTTCTTCCTAACCAACCTTAGTTGGCATTTTTGGGAAATATTTTTCTTCCCAACCAACCTTAGTTGGCATTTTTGGGAAATATTTTTTCTTTCCAACCAACCTTAGTTGGCATTTTTGGGAAATATTTTTCTTCCCAACCAACCTTAGTTGGCATTTTTGGGAAATATTTTTGATAATAAATGATGGAGACTTCCTCGGAGCTGACCAACGGATTGTTGGGAATAAGATATAATAAATGCTGGAAACATCCTTGGAGCTAACCAACAGATTGTTGGTAATAAGATATAGTAAATGCTGGAGACATCCTTGGAGCTGACCAACAGATTGTTGGGAATAAGATAATATAAATGTTGGAGACATCCTTGGAGCTGACCAACAGATTGTTGGGAATAAGATAATATAAATGTTGGAGACCTCCTCTGAGCTTGACCAACAGATTGTTGGGAATAAAATATAATAAATGCTGGAGACTTCCTCAGAGCTGAATATATATAGAGAGAAGAAATTTTCCGAGCTCCATGCTGAGATAAATATAAAATATGCATAGACATAAACAATGATTTAGAATAACAAACTGTCTTGCTGATCTGTCGAGGCAAAATTGCATAATGCCGAATAAGGATAATATTTTCCACAATATAAGAATATGGCTGAGAACTTTGTTGAGCCTGAATATAAATAAGAATTACCCCGACCAACTATCCATTGGGGGTGAAATATAATAAATGTTGCAGATCTCTTTGGAGCTGAATATATATCTCGTCGAGCTCCATGCTGAGGTGAATATAGAATATGAATCCGAATGGATAAATAGAATAATTCGTGCCTGAGCAGATATCCGAGCAATAATACAATCAATAGTGCCTCATTGAGGTAAAGTTTCACAATGCCAAGAAATGATAATATTCTCCAGAAGTTTAAGATTATTTTCGAGCATTCGTCGGCACCAAATCTTGTACCTGTAAAAATTAATAACTTGCCCTACCATATGTGTAGGCTGAATTGATTAGTCATGAGAATAATTTTATCATCCAATAAATGTATGATAGTTATATGTTTGAGAAATAAAAATATTAATTTCAAAAAATGAAATAATATATGTTGGCTGATATGTCGGGGCAAAATTGCCTGATGTCGAGCAATACTAGTTTCCAGAGGTTTAAGATTGTGGCTGAGCTTTCGTCGGGATCAAATCTCGTCCCTATAAAATTTTAATAAGCTGCCCGAGCACCTGTTGAGACTAGATCAAATAATTATTGTCATGAGAATAATTATTCAGCCAAATAATATATAATGTGTATCAGCATAAAAATTTCAAAATATGAAATAATATGTTCTGTGCCAAATGTGTCATGTGGGCAGATTTTTGTAAAAAATGCTAGGCATTTTAATTTTAAGTAAAAGACCAAAAATAAGTTGGTTTTAAAAATATTTTTGGGGGATGGACGTCTCAAGTTGCAGAATACATGATGACGACCAAGAAGCAAATGGTCCCCGACCAGCAGAGCGATTTCGTCGATCAACAAAAATGGTGCATTGATATTGCAGACCAGCTGTTGGATGGTCACCGAACAACATCAGGTGTCGCCGACCAAGAAGTGGATGGTTGGATAGTTGCCGACCAGATGCCGGCCAAGTGTATGAGAACTTCCGAGTAGAAATAAATGCCATCAACCAATAAATAGTAAGTCGTGGAGATCCTCTTGATGTATAATACATGATAAAAGGATAAATGTTGGGGGTGAATCTTGTACATGAGGCATTTAATAAGTTGCTCGAACACCTTTAGATGGAGAACAATGCTTGTAACACGTTCCCA
This sequence comes from Sambucus nigra, assembly GCA_949130495.1. Classification (NCBI taxonomy): domain Eukaryota; kingdom Viridiplantae; phylum Streptophyta; class Magnoliopsida; order Dipsacales; family Adoxaceae; genus Sambucus; species Sambucus nigra. Next base: position 210,391,465 of record OX422213.1, on the reverse strand, counting down.
CAGACGGCGCCAATCTGTTGAAGACAGAAAATGGCCACAAGTCTTATTTTTATGTTTGTGGCTCTACATACTTGGACTTCAGGATGCCCCATGGGTCTCTCATGTAGTTTATCTTGAAACTAGAATCGCATCCTAAAAAGGTGAAACGTTAATTAAAATAAAAGGGGATTAAAAACATTATATAGGATTGTTTCATTGCACATCACACCTAATGCTTGGGTCAAACCGGGTTGACTATGGGTGTTGAAGATAGAAAATGGCAGATAAATGATGAGGATGAGATTGAAGATGAAGATAAGCATTCACATCAAATATATAAGATACAAAGGTTTTTAAAGTGGTTCGGCTATGAATAAAGCCTACATCCACTGTTATTTTATTCCCATGGGTTTACAATAGCACCATAAGGTGTAGAGAGAGAAAGGATGTGTATCTTGTGTATGGTGTTTCTAGGTTCTCCCCTCTTTTGGCTAAGGGAATACATGTATTTATAGTGATGGGAGATAAAGAGATTCATTGTATGTAGACATTTATGTCTACATTCAACGAATCTAATTATTGAATTGCTTGGTATGCTATGTGTTGTCATCTATTAATACAGTATAAATGTACATTAAGGCTCATTAAATCCATTGCCATCTTCATTAATGCACATTAAATGCATAGTTATCCTTTGATCTTCCTGGTTGGTATGCCGACCAACTCTCCTCGGGTGCCGACTAACTCTCCTCGGGTGCCGACCAACTCTCCTCGGAGGCCGACCAACTCTCCTCGGGTGCCGACTAATTCTCCTCGGGTATTGACCAACTCTCCTCGGGTGCCGACTAACACTCCTCGGGTGCCGACCAATTCTCCTCGGATGCTGAACAACTCTCCTCGGGTGTCGAATATTGCCACGTAGGATGACATGTGTCCTTTTCTGATTGGTCCTCGTAGATGGAGAATTTTTGCGTTAACAACGGGTAACCCATATATCCGGTATGGGGAGTTACAAATGGTATGGGGATACTTAAGCAAATACCAATAACCACAGCTATAAAATAAACATATTAGTTACCATAGAGAACAATCCCATCTCAGGCATACACATTAATTACCATAAAGCATTAACCTAAGTCATAATATATATGTATATATATAGCCAAAAAACCAAATCAACCTACCATAAAGCAATCAACCAACTCCATAACGATCTCAACATATTATCTCAATTCGGAGTATTTAACCATCTCTGAAGCGTCTTAACATAACTATTCAACCATATCTTCCTTCTCTATCGTTTGTACAGTTAAACCAAACCTTAACCATCATACGATGAAGTAATCAACGAACTCAGGCCTTACCCAAAGCCATATGAAGATTTTAACTACTCTGCATTTGTTCATAGTAAAAACAACATACCATAAATGTATAGTATTAATCACTATTTATTTAATATGATTAATCCACCACAAGTGCGCCTTTTAACATTATTAATCCATTATTTATATAGTTGATCTAAGTTTAACATACATAAACATATATGTTGTCATTAATAAAAGTGAACCCCTAAACTTATGTGTGCACATATGCATATGCACTTAACCAATGTCATCCTAACCTTATCCCGACATATATATATATATATACAAGTTAGATACCAACTCTAAGCCATAACATATATATACATACACGAGGGTTAAACTTTTTACTACTTATAATAAGATAGAGATAACCCAACATCCAAAAACCTTCCTAAATTATCCATAAACCACCCTTGAACCCTTACCAAGAATACCTACTAAGAACTACACATACAACCCTTACTTCTAGTAGTCGTGCGCACGTGCCTATTTTAAGGTTATGCACATGTAGTCCCCTCCTAGGAATTATTACCCATGTCTGTGCACATGGTTGTATTTTAACTGCCATGCACATGGCGGTGCGTGCAAACCCAATGTGCCCAAAACTCCTTATTTTAGTTTTTCTTCCTCTCTAAACCCCAAGTTACGATTTCAGAGACACTAGTTCTCCATTAAAGACCCTACGAAAGCTCATAACACCTCAAGAACACCCTTTTATGATCTTTATTCACTCCTAAATCAAAAACCAACCTCATAATGTCTATTGTTTATGATTAAATATATTAATAAGAGGCTGAAATATTAAATCAAGATGTTAATCATTAATTCATTCAAAAATTCGAATTTCAATTAATTAAGAACAATAACATACCTTTAACCTATGAATACACGTTTGTTAACGATACTATCTATGAAACAAATATTATTTACATTAATTATTGAATTAATACATATTATTCATGGGTATTTAACTATGTATGCATATTTGTAAGCCTAAAGATGATTACCAATATGAGCATGGGTTTAATCATATAATCAATTCAGGTCAACAATAGACATGCTTAATAATCAGACTTACAAGTTAATAATAAAATTTAAATCCGAATAACAAGTTTCTAATCAATTTATTCATATATAATGACGAAAATTATAAATGGGTTACATGAATATGATAACCAAGATAGTATTTCTTGTCTTAATGAAGATTATACTTTGATTTAGCCCTCTTCTGTGCACCCTCTCTTCTCCCAATATTTTCCTCTTATGCTCAGTTAAGAAATATGATGTGTTATGATAATTGATAAGTATAATTATCTATATATAATCCCAATCCCGCAGGTCAACTATGGGCCCACTTTTAGACTCCAAAATAAGCACAAAAACACTAAATAATTGCTCCTAAAACTATGCCCAAAGGAATACCTACCCCTGGAGCCCAATCTGGTACATTAAAAATACCTATCCATGCATTTGTATTCCTCCCGAGTCCAGTTTAACCATACCAACCCATAACATAAAAATTATTTAAAATTGTGTTATTGAATTAACTATTCGTTCATATATAAGTTAGATTTTCTCTTTTATTCCTGTTAATTAATTCGAACCAAATAATTCTAATAAATTACCCATTAAGTTACCCGAGTAAATATTAATTAATAATTAAATAATCATTCATTTAATTCCTAAAAATATGGGGTATTACATCCCCCAATAATGGAATTTTGGCCTCGGAATTCACCCAAAATTTTCTCCTTCCAAAAAGAAAGACAAAAAAATGGTAGATTGTTGGATCTGTATATTAATATCCAATTGCAACTCTTAAGTCAAATGGATAATCTAAACAAGTAAACCCCCATATATAATCATTTGAGTGATGGACCTAATAGCTTGCGAAATTTCTCAAGAAACACACTTTAACCATACCATTCTATTATCAACACTCTAACCATTGTGTGAAAAATCAATTATGTCCACATATTCCAGAAATCACCCATGCTACGAAAAATCAACCATCCCATCATATTAAACAAATCAGCGATATTGTGGCAAATAAACCATGAAATTCTACTCAATAGGTTACTCATGTAATGACAAATCAACCATGACATCCTACTCAGCATCTCACTCACACAACAAAAATTAAACATGCCCTTCTACTCAGCAAATCAACCTTACTACAGAAAATTGCCCAAGTCAACCCTCGTAGTAGTTACACTATTCATTTAGTGTATCTACATATCCTAAATACCTGCACATACATAGATAAGGTAATAAAAAATACATAAATAAAGTAATAATATAATACCCTAGCCCATTCGATATGTTACCCATTCATGAGGTACCATGCTGACCATCCCTCTCTAGCACGATAATTTTTGTATCCCTATCTCCACTGGTTCCAGAAGTGATAGCGAAACAAGATATGGTGGTGGCAAGTGAGGTGTTGGTCAAATTGGCAGAAATGAAAGAATTATATCACCCTATTGATTGAACTCCCCAAGGTTAGACTTTGGACACCTACTGGTCGATTGAGCCTTCACTCCACATCCATAGAATCGTCCCAGAAATAACCTATTGTGAGCCCCTTATTTCTAGCCCATTACACCCCCCCTATGCTTCTCCATGTATGATAATCCATTTGTTGATCCTTTCACTTTGGTTGTTTTTCCTCCTTGTGATGAGAGTGTTTTTCCACATCTACCCAGTCACTATTCTCTTGAGTATAGTTAGTCCCCTTATCTGATGTCTTACTATTTTTTTGACTTTTTAAAGTCTAAATTCTCCTATCATTGCATAAGTAAAACATTCTCCACTTGGGTATAGTGGTGTGCAGTCGATTCCCCAATAATACCCGCTCGATTCTCCAATTTAATACCCGAATGAAATAGTTCATCGGTGCATTGTCAATACTATCCTTCGAGGGTGAAAAAAAAGAGATATTGTAAACTCATGCTCATACTCGACCGCCATATGGGTCCCCGGAACCAAAGTCAGAATATCTTCCTTATCTATCTAAATGTTGGTGAATAATACTTGTCTTTGTACATCTTCTAGAAATCGAATATAGTCATGTCGCTCCTCTCCTCGATAGTGGTGGTAGACTCCCACCACTTTAATGCCTCGCCCATAGATTAAAGTTATCAAGCATCGAAATATGGACCTCTCATCACTCCAACATCCTCAAGTGCCTCTAAACATCTTTCCTCCAGTGGTGTGCCACTGAAATTTTAGTAATCCCAATAAACTCTAGTGGGTTATGCTTAGAAAAATCCCTATGTGCCCTATCCCAAATTGACAATTGTGGATGATCTCGAACAAAGACCTATGGAAATGGATGATGGGGATACTAAAAGATTTGAAATGCGGTGGTCACCTCGGCTATGAATGATTGGGAAATGATGGAAGCCAAGTCAACTAGTGATGTTGGTAGTGCCTATTGTGGTGGTTTTATTGGGAAAATTAACCTAGGATTGACATTTTAAACGCGAAAAAATCTAATCCTTAAATATCTTTTATTAATCATGAATTAAAAGGAAATCAACAACTAGATTTAAATATTAAACCTTGGGTTTCAAGAAAATAATACCTTTGTGTATGCGGTAGCAATACGATGGGGAGAAAATTAGTTGTTGATGATGAAGCTTTGCCCTCTTTTGGATCTCCAAAATCTTTCTTATACTTATCTAAAACTCGTATCTTCTAGTGTATGATCCTTCCCAAATATAGGTCGATGTGTGGACACTTTTTGATATGAAAACTCTTTTTTTATTAAGATATGGTGGTCTCTATCTAGGTCTCTTCACAAAAACATTAGTAGTCTTTTCTCTCACCCCTCTCGAACCCTAAAGATGAGGCATCTGAATAAATCCCCTTCCCACACCTTTATATACAAGTATAAAAGGTGGTCTTGGGCCAAACTCAGTTTCTTGAGAGTCTATGATTAACTATATGGGTATTCGGGCTACACAATGGACCCATGAAAATAATTCAAATATCTTCCAAAGAAATAATCAGGAATCCCAGATTATAATTATCATAATTTACTTCTTTTATTTATTTAATCATAATTACTAAATAATTATGACTGCACTCCAGTTTAATGATCTTAAAAATCACTTCGATATGAAGAGGTCTTATTTCAAAGTTCATTATGGTACATAATATGATTTCCCCACCAAGTCAGATCAATTTACTAGTTAATCGATTTTAACCAATATCGATCATTCCTTTATTCTCAAACTTAATTTATTTTCTACTCCACCGGGATTATAAAATAATCCACCGGCTAAGTTTTACTGGGTGAAAACAAAAAAAAATATAAGTCTACAAATGGGATATCACATTCCCCACTATCGCCTAAATGTTGTTTCCTCTGGATTATTGCCTCATACTGTGACACCCCGCTTATTAAAATCATGGGTGGCCAACCCACTACCAAAATAAAACGGCAGTCTCATATGGTTCATACTTGGCATGACTGTCGAAAGTTAATTAATTATTAACCACCTATTAGTTTAACAAGAAGTGTCAAATTTTAATCTTTGATTAACATGAAAAAATAAAACCATTCTATCAGAATCCATCGAGAATAAAATAAAATAAACAATTCACACCACATGAGGAAGTCAAAATCCATAATATGAAACTGGGTAAAGAATAAACCATCAGCTACCAAAATCTAATCAGAATATATGAATGAAATAAATAACTTAAAATAACTGAGTCTGAAATAAAGGGGCAACATGCCAAATAGATAATTGAAATATATCCTAGCCTAAGAAGCAATGAACGAAGCGGCTACCCAGAACTCTACAAGCCTCCACATCCGTTGAAGCTACGTATCCCTAGAAAGAGTGATAATCCATGGCGTCCCGATGGTTGGACACCTAAAATTTTTTGAAAAATAACTTTTGAGACGGGTCAGAGCCCAAAATATTTTCAAGTAATTAAGATGTAGCAAATAAATATGCAATAAAACTTACCATATTAAAGCCGGTGTTGCACTCCTATGAGATATCCCTCACCTCTCAACTATAGTGCACACTTAGTTCATACATCTTAAACTTCCTAGTTACACGATCTCGTCAAACTAATCTTGTTGCAAATTTCACTAATACATCACTCTCACCCGAATATTGTTTATCGATCATTTACTAGATATTTCTCCCTTTTCTTAAGCAATCATTTCATCATTTATCATTCTTATAACTTTATCCAAGTTATTTATAACATCCACTCTCAATGTATTACGCACGTATATAATTAACCACACTATTATATACGTAAAGTTATACCATAACAAACACTCATATATTGCGTATAATCGTTATCCCCCGAGTAATAACTCGTTGGATACCATCCCTAGAGTACAAACTCATTAGATGCCTTCCCCCAAGTACTAACTTATTTGATGCCTTTATCTACAATGCTATCATTATCTAGGGCATACTCACCCCATCCCGATTATTGATGGTCGGACTCTCTCATCGACTCAGAAAAATCACAAACAAATTAAAAGCGATCATAGTCCTTCGATAGTGGGTCCCAACCATACCCCAATCATCTCACTTCGAATAAAAATCACACAATGTATGAACACGGTGCTGTGACCTGGGGTAGATACTTAGCCTGTTGTGTTTCACTAGGGAAGATCACCCACATCGCGCAACCTCCGCTGATAGCACTAGAGGGGTATGTTTCACATAAATATCATACACACAGATATTATTTTTATTCACACACACACACACACACACATATAATATATATATATATAATGTCTCTATACCCGTATATATATTTTTAATATCCCGGCTAATCGTGTCTGTCAACCGTAGCACTAGCCTCTCATTCCGAGTCTAAACCCGACCCCCTATTATCAGATATTCACACTATACTAATACTCACCCTATAGCTGACCATTAATCCGTACTTATCATATATTAATTGTCATCGATGAAAATATGTTACTAAAGCCGTTTATTAAAAATAAACAATTTAAGTAACTTCGATCTGTTTTTTGGGGAAACTCTTTTCTTGAAAAAACAAAATTATTTGAACACACGATGTGTTTAACAAAACAGTATGTACGAGATCTATTCAAGATTTGACTAACAGGTTTATAAAACAGTTTAAACAAATCTTTAAACTCAGCACAACCAAGAATGAGATGAGGAGATGTAGAAAGATTAAGTTCACGATTTTTTACGTGGTAAAACCTCACCAATTGAGGAAACATCCACGACTCCCTGTACGGAGTAAAAGAAAAAAAAATCCATTAAAACAAATTTATGAGTTACAAACTATATAACTAACATGCATACAACTCAGACCTATATAAGTTTAGGAATGTACCCTCTGGTGTCCTTATAACTTCTCAGCAGTTCTGATTGTAGATGTTGTTCTCCCAGTTTGTTAACTTCTGAGTTGTTCCAGCACTTTACGTCGACTTTTGTTCACAAGATCTTATTACTAACACTTTTCGTGTTGTAGTGTGAAAGTGTTTGTGGAGGTGCTCTCTAACACATGCATGCACACACTCACACTTATTAAGTACAAACAGTCCTAGCAAATTACATATAAGGCTACATGCAGTGATTTTTCTTTTTCTCTCTTCTCACAAAACTTTGAACCTTTTTGACCTTTAAATCAATCCCAGAATCCACGGATATCTTGCTTAGAAGACAGTCAAGATCTTAATCAATCTCAGAGTTTTGAAAAGATTTTCGAGATTGAAAACCTCCAAGTGTGATTCCAAACTAGGTCAAAGGTTTAGTTTTAAGAGAACTAGAAACAGAAAACATTTATTGTTGATTTAGAGATAAAAACAATTTTCAGAAAAGAATCAACAATATATTTCTCAAGATGAGAAATAAACTATGTAAATCTAAGTGTAATGTAACATGCAGAACATAGATCTGAAATTTCTATGAAGAAGAAAGTAGATCTAAGTAAACAGTTTAAGTTGGAAACAAGATCTAACGAACAAGAGGTTACAGCAACACAAATAACTCTCAAAAACTCAAGAACACTCAGGGTAGTGTTTTGGATATGAAGGAGTTTTTGTGGAGTGTTTGGTTTGAAAGAGGATTGACGAACAGGGGTTAGGGTTAGGTTTTCTAACTCTCTCTCTTTCTTTCTGGTTTCTCTCTTCTCTCTCTTCTCTCTACTCTCTCTTTTTTATTCTCAGGAATGATTTGGCCAAAAGTCTTGGACGACTGAGAGGAGGATCCTTTTTATAGGACGCAGAGAAGGATCGAGAAGCAGGTTAAAAAATAAGGGTCCGGATTGAGTCAATCTGGTTTGACTTAAATCCAAGGGCTCACAGAACGCGGTGGTTAAAAAACATCTGATTGGTTCAAAAAGTATACACAGGGATTACCAAAGAAAACATGCAGATCGTTGATAAGGTTTGATCCAACGGCTGTAGGCATACGCGATTGTATACTCAGTGAAGAAACACAAATCCCACCAATCAGCAAGCAACAGATGTTAAGCAGTAAATCGATATAAAACGCGTGTCATAAAATAATTACAACCAAGCCCTGAAGTTTCTGCCACTTTTGGTTTCTACCCAAACCAACTTTGAGCCAATAAACCCATTAATCAATAATTAGATAATGAACCCCCAAACTTCTAAAATCAAGTTTTAATTAATAAAACCTTTATAAAAAAAATGTTTATAAAATCCCAAAAAAATATTTAAAAGTCAAATTTAGGGATTTAAACATACTCAACATATGTACACACATAAATATGCAATATGGCATGTGCATGATGCATTCTACTATGTGTGAGTGTTGGTAATTAGATCTAGATCACAACAAGATATATGAATGAAATAGCAAACCAATCTCTGAGGTTCTTTGGTTTCTAGGATGGACATAATTTTGTCACAATTTCCAAACTAGATGAGCACTTATAAAATATAGCCTCAAGTGAGTCAAGAGTATAATGGCTTCAATCGAACATGTAAATAATCAAATAGTCCCTCTTTAGAGAATTGACATTAACCATCTAGTAAATTTAGTCCTTCTCTGACAAATAGCGACATATTTATATTTTTAATAAATTCTATGAATGCCAAAACACGGTCCTACTAACTCGTTTGAACTTTTAAAAATTACCCAGATCCATCCCCGGACCCAACTCATCCTGACCCAGATCCATCCCCGGACCCAACTCCCTGCCGAATCAATTTGCTCAAGAGTCTGCATCGATTCGGATCTGTGCAGAAGCCTAGTTATGCTTATAATAATGGGATTTCATCTATTTCTTCAATCACATGTTAGGTAAATACATTCACAACCCAATTCTCTATCCTCCATTGATGTTATACATGAATCTAATCTCTTTTCATACATGAATCCATCCCAACACATTTAAAACATAATCAAATTCAAGGGACCTAATCGAGATTCAAGAAATTATTTGATTGCTTAATTTATTCTCAAAATTACTCTAATCCTCAACTTTCTCATTCAAGATTCAATCTTTATGTTTGGATTTATTTTCAGGATATGTATTGAGCAATGATTGCACTACTTATCACTCAAAATCTCATCTTTTAACGTAGATCCCATTCCCTAAAAGTCTTCTAAAGCACAACATATCACCTACTATGATATGAACTGAATTTACATGTATAAAATATCAAGCAAGTTAATTACTTACCTTAATCAATATGTAGAGTCTGATTGTCCTTTGATGTGTGATGATTTTATCCCCAAAAGATCCTTCAATCCTCTCACTTTTCTTCCTCTTAGGCCTCCCTTAGCTTTTTCCTTTTCTCACTACTCTAGGATGTTTTAATTATGTATAATTGTGGCCTCCTAACCCTAATATCCTTTTTAAATCCATTGATCTCGTATTTAGGTTAACCTCCTCACATAAAATGGCATATATGCCCTCGAATAGGCCCCAACTAGTCTAAAAAGCTCTCGAAACGCAATTACTACCACCGGGTACTTAATTATGACTATTTCGACCCATTTCGAATCAACCGTGCACTCGGAATGGCCATTCGAGTCACTATACATTAATTTTCTACCTCAGCCTTAAAATAGTCTACTCATAAGCCCCAGTTGAAACCCCGTCAAAAATTTCGTCATTCTCACTCACTACGACGCACTAATAATTCACCGTATTTGATTTACAATACAGAGTTAGTAAATTTAACACATAAATATTAATCTTAATCTCTCTCAATTAATATTTAATAAAAGCCCAATATTCCTTTTTAATTAAATTACTACACATGTGTAATTTAGAAAAATGCCATAAATAATTAAATTTCAAATTATAAAAATATGGGGTGTTACATAAAGATTAGAGTTGGTCAGAGCTTTCAGGAGGATATGGGCACTGATTTATGATTGAGTACGATATATCATTCACAGACAGATGGGAAGACTGAGCGGGTTAATCAGATGTTGGAGGACATGCTCAAGATGTGTATACTCGACTTTAGGGGAGGATGGGAGTACCTTCTATTGGTGGAGTTTGGTTATAATAACTCCTAATAGTTTACCATCGACATGTCACCATTTAATGTGCTTTATAAATGGCCATGTCGTTCACCCACTTGTTAGTTAGTGGTGGGGAACAATAAGCTGTTGGACCAGAGATGATTTAGGATACTACTGCCAAGATCGATCTCATTTGAGGATACATACGAATAGCTCAGTATACGCAGAAAAGTTATGCAGATGTAGACAAAAGGCACATAGAGCTGGATATAAGGGATCAGGTCTTAGTGCGGGTGTCTCCTATGAAAGGAGTCATGATATTCAGGAAGAAAGGGAAGATAGAGCCAAGGTATGTTGGGACCTTCCCGATCATTGAGAGAGTGGCAGCAGTCGCTTATAGACTAGGTTTATCAGAGAATCTACAGCGGATCCATGATGTGTTTCATGTGTCGTCATTGAAGAGATACCAGAGGAGTGAGAGGGCCTATTGACACATTCCATTAGAAGATATAGACTTGTAGCCAGATATCTCATATGAGGAAATACCGATTGCTATTCTTGATCGTAGTAAGCGTAGCCTGAGATCTAAGGCGGTGCCCTTAATTCGAATTTAATAGGGACACCATAATGCATATGAGTTGACTAGGGAGTGGGAGGATGATATGAAAGAGTAGTATCCCGATCTTTTCAATGCATGTATGTCCCCATTTCTGGGACAAAATTCCTTTGTAATCGGGTGAGTAAGTAACACCCCATATTTTTATAATTTGGAAGTTAATTATTTCTGGCATTTTTTTTAATTTACACGCATGCAGTAATTTAATAAAAATGGAATATTGTATATTTATTAAATATTAATTGGGAGATATTAAAATTAATATTTATGTGTTAAATTTACCAAGTGTGCATAATAAATAAAATACGGTGAATTTTTAGTACGTCGTAGTGAGTGAGAACGACGGGATTTTTATAGTATCTCAACCGGAGATTATGAGTAGACTATTTTAAGGTTGAGATAGAAAATTATTATATAGTGACTCAGATGGTGATTTTTATTGCACGGTTGATCCAAAATGGAACGAAATAGTCAAAATTAAATACTCGGGATAATAATTAGGTTCTAGACGCTTTTTAGGCTACTTGGGACCCATTCGGGGGCAGATAGGCCATTTTACATGAGGAGCTTAACCCAAATACGGGATTAAGGGGTTTAAAAAGGAGATTAGGGTTAGGAGGCAGCTATTATACACAATTAAAACATCCGAGAGGCTTGTGGTGAGAAAGGAGAGAAGGAAAAACCTAAGAGAGACCTAAGAGGAAGAAAAGTGAGAGGATTGAAGGAACTTTTGGTGTTAAAATCATCACACAACGAAGGACAATAAGACTCTATGTATTGATTAAGGCAAGTAATTAACTTACTTGATATTTTGTGCATGTAAATTCATTTTATATCATAATAGGTGATATATTGTGTTTTAAAAGACTTTTGGGGAATGGGATCTATGTTAAATAAAAATGGGATTTTAGGTGATAATTAGTGTAATCATTGCTCAATACATATTCTAAAAATAAATCGAACATAAATATTGAATCTTGAATGACAAAGTTGAGGATTAGAGTAATGTTGAGAATAAATTAAGCAACCATGCAATTTTTTGAATCTAGATTAGATCCCTTAAATTTGATTATATTTTAAATGTGTTAAAATGGATTTATATATGAAAAGAGATTAGATTCATGTATAATAACAATGGAGGATGGGAAATTTAGTTGTGAATGTATTTACCTATGATTGAAGAAAATAGATGAAATCTCGTCATTACAAGCAGATCGGGGCTTGTGCCCGAATTCGAATCAATTCGGCCCTTGGGTCGGGATGATTTGGGACCGGGGATGGATCTTGGTTATTTTTAGAAGTTCATACGAATTAGTAGTACCATGTTTTGGCATTCATGGAATTTATTAAACATAGAAACGTGTTGCTATTTGTCGGAGAAGGACTAAATTTACTAGATGGTTAATGTCAACTTTCTAAAGAGGGACTATTTAATGATTTACATGTCAGAGAAGGACTATATATATATATATATATATATATATATATATATATATATATGCAAATAATAATATATGTGAATAATAATAATAATAATAATAATAATAATAATAATAATAATAATAATAATAATAATAATAATAATAATATCTGTGTGTATTATATTTATGTGAAACATACTCCTCTAGTTCTATCAACGAAGGTTGCGTGATGTGGGTGATCTTCCCTGGTGAAACATAGCAGGCTAAGTATCGACCCCAGGTCATAACGTCGTGTTTATACCTTGTGTGATGGTTATTCAAAGTGAGACGATTAGGGTATGGTTGGGACTCACAATCGAAGGACTATGACCGCCTCTAATACGTTTGTAATTTTACTGAGTCAGTGTGAGAGTCCGACCGCGGGCAATCAGGATGAAGTGAGTATGTCCTGGATAATGATAGCATTGTAGAGAAAGGCATATAATGAGTTAGTACTCTGGAGAAGGCATCTAATGAGTTGGTACTCGGGGGAAGGTATCCAATGAGTTATTACTCAGTGATGGACATATGTGTGTTTGTTGTAGTATAACTGTATGTATATAATGGTGTGGTTAATTATATACGAGAGTAATACATTAAGAGTGGTGTAATATGCTCGTATGTAAACCATACTCGGGTGTGAGTAGTGTATTAGTGAAATTCTCAACAAGACTAGTTAGGTGGGGTAGTCTAACTAGGCAGGTTAAGATGTTTGATCTAGGTGTGCACTATAGTTGAGAGGTGAGGGGTATCTCATGGGAGTGCGACACCGACTTAAATATGGGAAGTTTTATTGCATATTTATTTATTGCATCTTAATTACTTGCAAATATTTTTTAAATATTTTGGGCTCTGACCCATGTCAAAAATTATTTTTCAAAAACTTATAGGTGTCTATCCATAGGGATGCCATGGATGATCACTTTTTCTAAGGATGTGTAGTTGTAGCGGATGTGGAGGCTTGGAGAGTTCTGAGTAGCCTCTTCGTTCATTACTTCTTAGACTAGGATCTATTTCAGTTATCTATTAGGCATGTTGCCCCTTTTATTTCAGACTCAGTTACTTTTAGTTATTTATTTCATTCAGATATTTGGATTGGATTTTGGTAATCGATGGTATATTCGGTATCCAGTTTCATATTATGTGTTGATACCAAATTTAGTCTGCTGTCATGGCTCAATTGAGTGAAGACACGTGGCAATCTGCGTGGCAATAACAAGCATTTCCGAGGAAACATACTGCGACGAGGAACTCTGCTTCCCCGATCAACTCAGACGCTCCGACCTACAAGAGTTCTCCGAGGAACTTTAATACACCGAGAAACTTATGAGTACCGAGCTACTTAGGCGGCCTGAGCAGCTTAGGCGGTCCGAGATGCACCTCGAACAGAGCATTAATAGCAGGATAATCAACAGATTGACTGCGCATTTAATGCTTATTATTATCATACAGATGTATATGCCTAATGGACACTATGTATTACCCTTTCACATGTACAACCTAAGGGCTATAAATACATTGTATCATCCTCATTGTAAGGGGACCGGGGAATTTCTTGACTAAACTGGTAATCAAGAATTCCCAAACAGTCAGCAATAATAGAAACAGTGGATGTAGGCCATTCTTATAAGGATGAACCACTTTAAAATTTCTTTGTCTCATTTTATTTTATCTGTGATTAAATAATTAGATATAATCTAATTTTTTACATCAACAGATTGGCGCCGTCTGTGGGAAACGACTGGTAATATCGTTTTTCATCAAAAACAATTCATTACAAATGGCTGATAATCCAGAACCCAGCAATCGAAACGCTGGAAGCCCTCCAAATCCATCTGCTCCGCCAAACGTTCCAAATCTGGCTGGAATAATGACAAATCTGGCCCAGGGCCAGACAGCCATGCAAGAAACTATGCGACAACTCATACAAACCCTTCATGGCGGAGTACCGACCCATTCAGGACATCGAAGTGTTCAAAGAAATACCCGTTTACTTTCTTCGCGTACTAGGCATACCGATTCATATCATACTGAGGAGTCTGAAGATTTTTCTTATCAACCTGGATGAACTTCGTCAGTACGAGCCACATATACTAAACAACGTATCACTCTCTCTCCAGAAAGGACTAGTGCGCTAGAAAGGTTAAGCACGGTATCTCCTTTTGATCGATTAGGTCCTAGGAGGAACAAAATTCCTCCTAAGGTTGCGTCGAGGAGCTTTCGACGATCATCAGACTTAAGGGAAGGATCTGCC
The DNA here is from genome assembly GCA_949130495.1 of Sambucus nigra. Lineage (NCBI taxonomy): Eukaryota > Viridiplantae > Streptophyta > Magnoliopsida > Dipsacales > Adoxaceae > Sambucus > Sambucus nigra. The sequence continues at coordinate 210,376,325 of OX422213.1, read as the reverse complement.
CAGTCGCGACCAGCTGCTCGTCAAGATAAATCACAGGAAGCCACCTCAACGCGATCAGTTGCTCGAACCAACAGGCCCGAGGAAGGAAATGATGCATGGAAAGGCTCTATTCAGAGGTTGGAAGACAGACTAGGGGAAATAGCTAAGGCTAAGAACCCCCTACAACGAACTTTTGTTCAAGGGACACCCTTTGTCCAGGCCATTGTGGATTTTCCCACACCGTCAAAGTTCAAAGCACCTGTTGTGACTCCCAAATATGATGGAAAGACCGACCCTGTTCTTCATGTAGAACAATACCAAGCTGCAGCCGACATCTATGCTGTTCTAGATGAGATGAGATGCAGAGCATTCTCAGGAACTCTTACCGAATCTGCTCAAATATGGTACAATAATCTTCCTCGGGGTAAGATCTCAACTTTTGTTCAACTGGCCGAGTTATTCATTGGAAATTTCTGTTTTGGGGCAAAGCCAGTTAAACGAGTAGCTTATTTGTTAAGTGTTAGACAGAAAGCTGGTGAGAGTACCAGAGATTATATAACTTGGTTTAATAACGAGAAACTCGAAGTCATTGATTTTGAATAAAAGACAACGATTACCACCTTGATGAGTGGGTTGCTGCCCAACAAGTTGTACTATACTTTGGCCAAAGATCCACCCAAAACCATGTCAGAACTGATGGCAAAAGCGGCCAAGATCATGAATGCCGAGGAGGCTATGGCTGCGAAGAAGACTATGGACGCCAAAGAAACCAAGGTGGAAGGTGATAAAGTTAAGAAGAAAGAGCATAAGAACAATGGTGGTGACAAACAATCAAAAACAAGGTCGTCATGGGAGGTATTGAAGAAATTTGATAATTATACTCCTTTGAATATAGACATCAACCATGTTCTAGAAGAAATCAAGAAAAACGAGGAATTAAACTGGCCAGAGAAAATGAAGGCAGACCCTGACAGGAGGAATAAGGCAAAATATTGCGATTTTCACAAAGATCATGGCCATATGACCAAAAATTGCATAACTCATCTGAATGAGATTGAAACACTTATTAGACGAGGAAAATTGGCAAAGTATGTTGATGGTAAAAATTGGCAAACACTTATATGACCAAGGCATCCAGAACGTGAGGTATTTTCAGTACGCTTTGGGTCATTTGATTGTAATGTTATTACAGGTGGAGATGCAGGAGGAGGAGACCTTACTGCAGAGAGAAAAGCTTACCTCTGTGAGGCTCAAGCTTGCTCATACATTCAACGAATAAATCTAGCTGAGGAGGATCTCCCGAGAAAGGTAAATTAAGAGAAATTGGTCATTGGTTTCTCAAAGAACGACCTCGCAGGTGTTCTATATCCTCATGATGACCCATTGGTGATCAAAATGAGGATGAAGGAAGTAATGATTTCAAGAGTACTGGTAGACAATGGTAGCTCGGCAGACATCATGCTCTACTCATGGTTCGACAGTTTAAATCTAAAGCTATCTCAACTGGAGCCTTATCATAGACCCCTCATCGGTTTTGCTGGCGAGAAAGTTTTTCCACTTGGGACGATCAAATTGGATATATTCATTGGTACATGGACTGCTTGTCAAACAGAAAGAATACGCTTCTTCGTGATGGATAAAAATGTTCAATCATCCTACAATATCATCATGGGAAGGGTAGGATTGAAGAAGTTCGAGGCAGTGCCATCTACGGTACATCAATGCCTAAAATTTCCAACAAATTTTGGAGTAGGAGTTGTGAAGGGTGATCAAAAAGTAGCTCGGGAATTCTACTATTCATCTTCCGAGCAAGAGGAACTGGAGGAATCAAGGAAAAAGACTACTACCTATCAAGTGGAGGAAGGTGCAGAAATTGAAACATTGGATCCTAGACATGAGTCCCAACTCGTGAAAGGCCAGGTGGTGGAAGCCACTGAAAACATCATTCTGGACGACGAGCACCTTGAACGAACAACTCAAATAGGTTCATCGTTGGAGGCCTCACTAAAATAGAAATTGATAACTTTCCTAAGAAGCAGAAAGTAAACTTTTGCATGGAGTCATGAGGATATGCCCGGAATAAACCCAAATTTCTTATGTCACGAACTCAACGTGAATAAGGAGATTAAGCCAGTAAAGTAGAGAAGAAGAGTATTCAGTCCCGAGAAGAATCAAGCTATACAGGAAGAGGTCGAGAAGCTCCAGAAAGCTTGCTTTATTGAAGATGTTAAATATCCAGACTGGTTAGCAAATGTGGTGATGGTAAAGAAAAAGAACAACAAATGGAGGATGTGTGTAGATTTCACCGATCTCAACAAAGCATGCCCAAAGGACCATTTTCCCTTGCCCCGAATTGATCAATTAGTAGATGCTACCTCGGGACACGAGCTGTTGAGCTTCATGGACGCTTATTCTGGATACAACCAGATTAAGATGAAACCTGAAGACAGGGAGAGTACTTTTTTCATTACCCCTAGGGGAACTTACTGTTATAATGTTATGCCTTTTGGTTTGAAAAATGAAGGTGCAATATATCAGCGGCTGATGAACAAGGTGTTTGCAGAACAAATCAGTTGCAATATGGAAGTCTATGTTGATGATATGCTGACAAAGAGCAAGAAAGCTGCTGATCATCTAGTTGACCTAGGCCAGACCTTTGAACAACTAGATAAACATCAAATGAAGTTGAACCCGATGAAGTGCATATTTGGAGTACGAGAAGGCATGTTTCTCGGGTACATTTTCAATCAACGAGGCATTGAAGCAAACCCTGAAAAGATCAAAGCTCTGTTAGAACTACGATCTCCAACGACGAAGAAAGAAGTGCAAAGTCTTACAGGATGAGTAGCAGCACTCAACAGATTTGTATCGCGAGCAACTGATAGATGTCTCCCATTCTTCAAAACGCTCCGAAAGACTTTTGAGTGGAATGATGAATGTGATAAGGCTTTTCAAGACTTGAAGAAATATCTGGGAGCACCTCCACTATTGTCCAGGCCAGTGATGGGAGAAAAATTGTACTTATATCTGGAAGTGTCAGAGAATGCAGTTAGCTCGGCATTAATAAGAGTGGAGAATGGAGTGCAAAAACTGATTTATTACACTAGCAAAGCCTTCCGAGGAGCAGAGATCAGATATCCAAAGCTGGAAAAATTGGCACTAGAATTGATCGAGGCAAGTAGAAGAATGAAGCCATACTTCCAGGCTCATACTATAGTCGTATATACCGATATGCCATTGAGGCAAGCTCTTCATAAACCAAAAAAATCAGGAAGATTGATGTATTGGGCAATAGAGCTCGGTGAATATGACATAATTTATGAACCCAGATCATCGCTTAAAGAACAAGCAGTAGCAGATTTTATAGCAGAGTTCACCTATCCTGATACCCTCGAGGAGAAAAAGCTGCTCACTGATCAACCTGTGGATGTTACAGAATCATCAAACTCAAGCCTAGACCAACTTAGGTTGGTAAAAAGGCAAGAAGTGATGATCGATGAACAGCAAGAAATATTAGGAGAGGGTGAAAGCAAGCAATAAATTTTCCACCGAGGAACTCTATCAGATCATAAATTTGAAGACGAGTTACCTATATGGAGTTTATATGTGGATGGCTCATCCTGCACAACAGGCTGTGGGGTAGGGATTGTTCTTAATAGTCCAGATGAGGTCGACATGGAATATGCCCTACGCTTCCAATTCAAAGCTTCGAATAATGAGGCTGAATATGAAGCCATAATTGCAGGTCTTAGGTTGGCAAAAATCATGGGGGCAGAGCAGGTTATTATCTTCAGTGACTCGCAATTGGTCATAAATCAAATGATGGGAGTATATGCAGCCAAAGGAGAATTAATAATTAGGTATCATGCAAAGGAAAGGGAATTGGTATCAGAATTTGCTACTATTCAGCTGGTCAGAATACCAAGAATGGAGAATGCGAGGGCAGACGCCTTAGCTCGATTAGCACCAGCTACTCGTACCGAGCTACGAAGAACAATCCCAATTGAAGTTTTAGCTGGTCGGAGTATAGATGAAGATTTGACGATGAATTTTATTACCCTTAATTTAGGACCATCTTGGATGGATTCCATCAGGGCATATATTGAGGAGGGGGAATTACCAACTGACAAACTTACAGCCAAAAAACTAAAGTTTAAAGCTGCTCGTTGTGTACTGAATAATGGTATTCTGTACAGACGAGGAATTATAGTAGGTTTGCAAAGATTTGTGCATCCCACCGAGGTGAAAGAATTAATTGAAGAGATCCATAAAGGGTCCTGTGGAGCCTATGTAGCAGATCGGACGCTTTTGCAAAGGGTTATGACGCAAGGATACTATTGGCCAATGATGAGGGCTGATTGTATAGCCTATACTAAGAAATGTGACAAGTGTCAGCGCTTCTCCTCCATCCGAAGAAATCCCCAAGCGTTATTGACACCCATTACTTCCCCTTGGCCATTTGCTATGTGGGGAATTGACTTGGTCGGACCACTTCCAACGACCAGAGGAAGATTTAAATATCTCGTCGTCGCAGTGGATTATTTTACTAAGTGGGTAGAAGCTGAGCCCCTTGTCAACATGACGTACGAGGAGGTGTTTCAATTTATTTGGAAAAATATCATCTGTAGATATGGTCTTCCTCATGCATTCATTACCGACCGTGGAACATAATTTGACAACGAGGAGTTCGCTGCCTATTGTCATCAGTCAAATATCTCGAAGATCTACTCGGCACCAGGCCATCCCCAAAGCAATGGACAAACTGACGTAACAAATAGAACGCTACTGAATGACTTGAAGAAAAGACTGAATAACGCGAAAGCAAATTGGATCAACGAGCTACAATCAGTATTATGGGCTTATCGAACTACTCCCCGAGAAGCAACATGGGAATCTCCATATATGTTGGCATTTGGAAGTGAAGCCGTTATACCTGCCGAGTTGGGTCTCCCGACACACAGAGTACTGAATTTCAATTCCCCTGTCAGCGACTTAATGAGAAGATTGGATTTAGACATGCTCGAGGAAGTTAGAGAAGAAGCAGCCATCAGGAATGCTACTTACCAACAACAAACAGCTTTGTTCTACAACAAGAGAGTAAAGAAGTGCGACCTGAAAGAAGGAGACTATGTGCTAAAGAAAGTGATTCAAAAGCACAACAAATTGGAAGAAAACTGGCATGGACCTTACCGAGTTACAGAAGTTATTCGACAAGAACCTACAGAATAGAAACTTTAGAAGGGCAGGAGTTTAAGAATGCATGGAATGCAGAACATTTGCGCAAGTATTATCAATGATGTAAACTCTCATTTTCGTTAGTATGAATAAAATGACAATGTTCTGCCCAGTTCTCTCCTTTTGTTGGAAATTTTTGCGGAATACTAGTGCTACGCACTACTCAGGAAAACTCAGACTACTCAAAACTATTCCTAAAAATGCCAACTAAGGTTGGTTAGGAAGTAAAAATATTCCTAAAAATGCCAACTAAGGTTGGTTAGGAAGTAAAAATATTCCTAAAAATGCCAACTAAGGTTGGTTAGGAAGTAAAAATATTCCTAAAAATGCCAACTAAGGTTGGTTAGGAAGTAAAACTATTCCTAAAAATGCCAACTAAGGTTGGTTAGGAAGTAAAAATATTCCTAAAAATGCCAACTAAGGTTGGTCAGGAAGTAAAACTATTCCTAAAAATGCCAACTAAGGTTGGTTAGGAAGAAAAACTATTCCAAAAAGTGCCAAAGTTGGTCGGTAAGAAAAAATCCACTAACTATGGTTGATCGGGAATAAAAACCCACTAACTGTAGTTGATCGAGAAGAGAAATTTACTGACCTTGGTTGGTCGGAAACATTTTATGAGTACGAGCAAGTGGTCGAGCAAAATTTTTTATACTCGTAACTTTTTAAATTACTACCAAGTTGGTCGAGAAACAAAACATCATTGAGTTTGGTTAGTTATCAAATGATTACCACAAATTCAAATTAGTCGACAATAAGTTTTAATCAACTCTAAGTTGATCGAAAAATAACACAATGTTGTTATGTTTTTAACAGATATACATATATAAAGTGTTTTACAACCACAAGGAAAAGGCAATCAAGATTGCAAACAAAAATAAAATTCTTTCATTAAATCCAAAAACAGAATACATTGAGAATGAAATACAAATTAATTATTACATCAAGATTCCTATTCTAGTGGTTTCTTCCCCTCTGGTTTTGAAACCGGTTCCTCGCTAGCAGGAGGATCGTCTAAAGCATAAGAGGAGTTTATGAAATTAACATCTTTAAGCATCCTGATGTTCATCACAGATGGTCGATCGAGTAGATGATCGGGGTGAGATATTTCAGCATTGGAATGGAGACTATAATCACCAAGGTATTTGGAAATCAAACACTGAGGGATTGCCCGGGCAGGGATCCATCTCATGTCGAGTTTGATGGGTGGCACTGGCAAGTCGAGCAACACAGGATTATGATAATCCCACAAGTAGTGACCTTGTTCCAGTTGCAGTACACCGAGGGCATTCAACCACCCTTGTTTGTAACCTTCATTATTCGCATTTTGGATCCGATCATCCAAATGGTAAAGAGCCTCATTGTAGCTAGCCATCCAAAATTCTCTGGGCTGCTTGTGAAACTGATAGGTCAACCTTTCCAACTGCTCGTGAAGACTTTTTATAAAGAGTTCTTTATTCTCCAAGGCAGACTTCTGTGCAGAAAGCTGCTCGTCTAGATTTCTGATCTTCTTTGACATCTCAGCCAATGCCTGGTTCTTTGCCATCAGTTGGAAGGCCTGGTTCTCCAGAGCAGATTGAGTTCTCTGTTCCTCGACAGGAATCCGAGCAGCTCTTGCTCATCCCCGAGGAGCTCTTGCTCGTTCCCGAGTAGATGTAGAAGGGCTAGCTCTCTTCAAGGTTTCTAATTCATCCCTCAGGTTGGCGTTTTCGACCTCCAAGAAAGAGAATCCCTCGTCGTTCACAGGGACCAAAGAGTTTGAGGTGGAAGCTGCAGACTTCAACTGAGACACCTCTCTTTGCAGGTTATTATTTTCCCGCTCTAACAACTCAGCTATCTGTTTGTGCTCTTTGACCTCAGCCTTCAAAGTTCTCTCCCTCACATCGTAAGCAGCAAACAGTTTATCGTATCCCTTATCAGCACTGATTTGCTGATATTTCTTCTCGTATCCTTCGTGAAAAAGGGCGGAGGATTCCTTATATTGTTGTTGAATCTCTTCAAGAGTTCCTTGGAGATCTTCAATCATTTCATAATATGCTACATTGTTAGCGACTGCACGGTCAAGCAGGCACTTCAAATACTGGTAGGCTAAAATTGCTTGCTCTTAAGCACCTTGACCAAGGATGTCAACGATTTGTGCTGCACTCATATCTGTATGACCAGCTTTTAAGTACTCATTGCATTGCCTCGACAATTTTGTATCATGAGCAGACAGTAACTCCATCATGTCCATAAACTAGTAAAGGAAGAGAAAGCAAGAATCAATAAGAGTTCAAACAGAGCATGAAGAAGAGAAACAACAGTATCAATAGGTGAAACTTCAAATTTTATTACATCATATAGGAGAAGTACAAAATTCAGAGTTACATTTGATAAAGAAAAATAAACAGAGAGAAAAATCCGAACAACTCTACACCTTTTCCTTATCTCCCAAAACTTTCTCGGAAGGCTGGGACGAGGAGGTAGGTTGCTCGGATGGTACAGATGGTTGCTCGGGGAGTGGTGGAAGTTGCTCGTTTGAAACAATGGATGGTTAAAGTTGCTCGCTGGTGGACTGGAGAGCTGGGGAATGAGGAATTTGATCTCCCATCACCATGGAGGATTCCTCAGAGGCGGCTTCGTCCTCTTCTTCTTATTCAGGAGTTGGAGGGGGGCCCGGGATGTGTCGCTAAAACAGGTCAGAATTTTCATCGACCTTCATCTCTTGCAGAGCAGCGACCCAGCCATCCCTAAAGTATTTGTGTCTACCATATTCCACCTGCGACATTATGGCCGCCAGACCTTTATTCCACCCCTTATCCCAGCCAGTTCTGAAAGACTTCTTTATAGCCAACTTCCTTTTCGCCTTCTCCGAGGAAAGCTTCTCGAAAAGAAGATCCTCGGAAGCCTTCAGTTTATTCTCCACTTCTTCCTTCTGACGACTTACTTCCCGAAGTTGACCTAACTCTTCCTCAGCAGTTTTGAGCTTACTTTCAAGCTCATCAGCATTTTTGAGCTTCCCTTCGAGCTCTTTATTCTTCTCCTCTAAATCCTCTATTTTCTTATCTAACCCCTTGGAGACCTCGACAACCTGTTCGATGGAATTAAGCTTCTTCTCCCAAGTAGCTTTATCATCATCATATTTCTGACGAGAATCCTTCAGAGACTGCGTCAGGCCCACCAAAGCTTCCTCTACACCAGACGAGGAGCTTGAAGCTTTAATAGCTTCATCCTTCTTCAAAATTGTATTAAAGCAGGTCACCAACTGGGAAAAGAAAATAATATCAAGTCAGTACACATATGTAACAAGGGAAAAATGAAAGTTGAGGACAATGATACTTACAGAAGCTATATGACGAGCAGCTAATGAGGTAACCATGTCCCGAGAAAGATTTTCTTCCATACCTTGGATCTCAGGAATGATCCAAGACTTCATCGAGCTCATGGCAGAGCTCGGGGAAACAAAAGTGGGAACACCACTTCCAGTAATCGGGGGCTGAGAGATGGATTCAGCCAAATTGACCGAGGAGCTCTTCTTCAGCTTCCTCGGGGGAACAGGAATGGTCTCGACTAATGCTGTAGTCTTAGTCGGAGAGATAACAATCACCTCGCTTGGAATAGCGGCCTTGCTCGGAGCCACTGGGGGCTTCTCGACAACCTTCACAGTAGAAGCCGTAGAGGGTGCATCAATCTTCTTTGTCCCCTCTTCTGGAACATCATGTTTACTTCTCTTTGCCTCTCCAGCAACAGAGGCAGATTTCTCGAAGATGGCAGGAGCTATTCTTTTCTTCATTTTTTCACTCAGAGGGATATGAGACTCAGGTGAAGAACTTGCAGAAGCAGGTACTGGTTCTACCTCACTTATCACCGGACGAGCAGTAAAAGATGAGGTGTAACTCTTATACTGCAACAAATATGAAGCTGACCTGATATGCTCATCAGCAACAGTCTGATGCAAACCCCAGATAAGTTTTAGATGTTTCAAATTAACTTTTATCTCTTTTGGAGACCTTCTTTTGCTGTCAACTGCAAATAAATGAAAATTAAAATATCAGTGACGCATGTTATCAAACACAAAGGAAGCATAATTTCAAAAATAAAATAAAATAAAAACAACCTATCCCATTGCCATAGGGAGGACATCTAGGACCTTGGTACACATCATTTCCAGTCAGTGGAGGGTGTTGCCAATTTTGTATAACAACCCCGTGCTCGAAGTAGTCCCTATTGGCATCTGGGAGATTGACCACTAAAGCCTTATTTAAAAACCTAGTTTTTAAATAAAAAGTATTGTCACCAACAGCCCATATATAACATAACATAATTTCTGGAATTCCTATACGAGTTCCATGAATTTGATTTAATCTATGAACTCCGTTAACTATTCTCCACGTATTGGGGGCTATTCTTGTAGGAACCACGTCAAAATATTGACAGAATTCCAGACATAAAGGGTTTGGGGGAAAGAAAAGCCACATTCAGCGACAAATAGACTGGGGAACCAATGTCCCTCAGCCAAACGAAAATAATCTGAAGGCTCAGAAAGTTCCTCCAAAATAACCCATGAAGGAATAGAGAAATCGGAACGAAACTTATCAAGCGACTCTACAGAGTAAACCATGATGAGTAAAGGAAATCAAAGAGAAAGAAGAAGATCTTACAGGAAAAAGGATGAGTCTGTTGACAACGAATGATGAAAGGGATGAACGCACAGGAGAGAGAGATAATGGAAAACTCAAAGAGACAAATTTGAAAAAGTAGAAGACGAGGGGATTTTCTGCAACGCTTAAATACCCTGTCTTGGGAATGGGTAAAGATAATGATTACAAAAAGAGACGGTTACGTTACCAGCGGCTGAAAAGACAAAAAGGCCGCGGGAATCGAAGCGGTTATCAAAATTCAAAAAGTCCGATTCTACGAATTTGGAAGGAGAAACAAATACAAAAGAAAATACTCCTAAATTTCAGGATGACCATTTAAAACCACCATATTTCGAGAAAGAATGTTCCACACTCCTCAAGTTTCAAACTGTGAAACATTGGGGGCTTCTGTTGATACCAAATTTAGTCTGCTGACATGGCTCAATTGAGTGAAGACACGTGGCAATCTGCGTGTCAATAACAAGCATTTCTGAGGAACCATACTGCGACGAGGAACTCTGCTTCCCCGATCAACTCAGACGCTCCGACCTACAAGAGTTCTCCGAGGAACTTTAATACACCGAGCAACTTATGAGTACCGAGCTACTTAGGCGGCCCGAGCAGCTTAGGCGATCCGAGCTGCACCTCGAACAGAGCATTAATAGCAGGATAACCAACAGATTGACTACGCATTTAATGCTTATTATTATCATACAAATGTATACGCCTAATGGACAGCTATGTATTACCCTTTCACATGTACAGGGCTATAAATACATTGTATCATCCTCATGGTAAGGGGACCGGGGAATTTCTTGACTAAACTGGTAATCAAGAATTCCCAAACAGTCAGCAATAATAGAAACAGTGGATGTAGGCCATTCTTATAAGGCTGAATCACTTTAAAATTTCTTTGTCTCATATTATTTTATCTGTGATTAAATAATTATATATAATCTAATTTTTTACATCAACATTATGCATTTCTACTTCCACATGTGGTGTGGATTGTTTATTTAGTTTTATTCTAGATGGATTATGATTGAATGGTTTTATTTTAGCATGTTAATCAAAGATTCAAATTTGACACTGCTTGTTAAACTAATATTTGGTTAGTAATTATTTAACTTTCGAAAGTGATGCTAAGAATGAGCCATATGAGACTACTGTTTTATTTTGGTAGCGGGCTGGCCACCCATTATTTTAATAAGTTGATGTCACACATACCTACTTATACAACTATCACTAAATTTCCAAGGATTATTTAACCCAATATAAAATCAAATCACGCCTATAGAAATCTATGTGACATTTGAGCAAGCATTCCCATCCTCAAAATTATCGGGATTAAGTATCAATGTACCCTTTGCAAATGGTGTGAGATTTCCTAAGTCTAATCAAGACAACCCTTAGACTAAAATTTCACAGGTTACGGGTTCTCTCTAACTTGCAATCGCACCGATATATTCACTAAAAAATGTAATAACTTATTGCACTTTGAATGAAACTCACCCAAGTTACTTAGGAAGTAATCGAACCATTTATCCTCTTTAGTTTCCTTCGAAGTGGAAAGATCTTAGACCTCCTTGGTGGAGTCAGTAAAACGATATTGCCTCACCTCCTCCAAATTATAGCTCAACCTCCTTGGGTAAGCACATATTCCGAGGTAAAAAACATGGAATCGTCACTTGACTTAAAAACTAATCTTTGTGCCTAAAGGTTGCAAGATTATTATATTGAATTATGTTGACTATGCCGAAGATGTAATAGATTTTGGTCTTTGCACACAATATATAACATTCATGAGATTACACACCACTGAAGTATTAGGTATATTCCACATTCCTTCCATCTAATAAACTGCCATAAGACAATGAATCCCAGATGAAGAGTATCCATAGTTGAAAATAAACTTTTTCCTGAAATCTCGATACTAATCTTGTGAAGAAAATATCGATACAATTGTCTTAGTAGATCCCAACATCCTTTATATCCAATCCAGCTAAAGCTTGATCATAAAGATGTGATTTTCTTGTCCTAAGTTCTAAATTATATATATCAAAATAAACAGACAACTAAACTCTTATGAAAGATAATACTCCCACCTCATTCCCTATTAGGCAAGTGTTAGCTGTGACACCCCGCTTATCTTAATCATGGGTGATCATTCATTTATCAAAATAAATAGGATTCCCATTTGGTTCATTCTTAGCATCACTGTCACAAACCATTGTTAAATTACTAACCGCCTATGTTAAATTAAGCCGGTGTCAATTTTATCTTTCATTAACGTCACATGAGGAAAAATATGAATTTAATAACTCATCCACAACAAATATAAGAGTTTGAATCATCACCCGATAAATAAATAAATAATGAATATCGAATAAACCATCGGTTCCCAAAACAGAATCCAAACCATAACTCTACAGAAATAAACTAAATTCAAGTACATCGTCTGATAAATAAAACTAAAAGTGTATCAACTAAAAGGGGAAACTAAAGAAGAACCTAGTCTAGGAATGAATAACTGAAGCGTCTACACGAAGTCCTGCAAGCATCCACAAATGCTGCAACTACTCATCCCTGGAATGAGTCCTCAAGCTTGGCACCCCCCGCGACTAGACACGTAAAAAATGTTTTGGAAAATATTTTAGCATAGGTCAGAGCCCAAAACCATTTGAAAAATATGTAGCAAGTAATTAAGACGCAACAATTAAATATGCATTAATAATTTTCATATTTAAGCAGGTGTCGCATTCTCTTGAGATGTTACTCACCCCTCAACGGTTGTGCACACCTAACGCTTACCTCCTAATCCAACTAGTTATACCGCCCCTCCTAACTAGTCCTGTTAAGAATCTTTCTATCACTATACTCTATCCTGAGTACTTCCTCCCTTTGGTTCCTAAGTTATTTTACACTTTAACTTAGTTAATCAATTCAACTTAACTGGTTATATAATATCCACAATAGTCATATAAATAAGGCATTCACACTTTATATTTTTAACCCGTATATAATTATCTACTCTATTATATACGTATAATTATACTACAATCACCTATATATCGCGTATAATAAACATACTCCCAAGTAATAACTCACTGGATGCTTGTCTCTACAATGCTATCATATCCTTGGTATACTCACTCTAACTCGATCACCATAAGTCTATTAACTCACACCAAAATAGGTAAATAAAATCGCAAACATAGAGGAGGCTCACATATATTCCCTGCGAGTGAGACCAAATCATACCCAAAACGTCTCACCTTAAAAATGAAGCACACAATAAAATACGAGACGATATGACATGGGGACCATACTCTTTCTGCATTCACTACCCAAAGGATTCACCTATATCGCGCAACCTCCGATGATAGTACTAGAGGGTTATGTTTCCACATCAATATCATTCACACCGATATTTATCAACCACACACACACACACACACATATATATATACTAACTCTACTTCCGTGTATATATATATATATATATATATATATATATATATATATATATATATATATAATAAAAATAAATCTGGCTAACCCATGCTTAACACTCGTAGCACTAGCCCATAATCCCCGAGTCTATTTCCCCGACATTTAATTTATTTAATTTCACGTCCATTAAATCATTAATGTAGCTTCACTTGCTGAAATAACCGGACTCACCCAATCGACCCATATTTAAATGTTAATGAATTTATCTCACTCAATTCATTCTTAAGTTACTCACTATTTCACATCTCTCCAAACCCACATATAACCACCCGTTATCCTTATGTAGTATGTTTTCATCTATATTTCACTAAATAATTATCCCTTGAGCAATCCCAAACCAAACTAGATTCCAACAAATAAAATAAGTTGACCTGTTTGAAAACAGGCATCATCGATCGATCGATCCAGTCACGCAGGCAGATCCTTCCCTAATCATTTTTCTCCATTGTTGTTCACCCAAACCTCCATGGATTCTTCCCAAAACTCAACAAAAGACTACCCAATGTTTATCACACATCAAAATAGTTTCTAATTATGATTTAAACCACTAACAATAACTAATTTATCATCAAAATTCATTATTACACGACTTGGGTTTTCTCAATTTTATTCAATCCTCTCATTCACTTTGTTTCCATAATCAAAATATAATGAAATTAGCTACCGGGTCTCAACTATAAATCAGATTCCAACAACTTATAATAGTATTTAACATCAATTGAACATTAATTCTAAAACTAACGTCCAAATCCCCCAAAACCCATTATTCATGTGACAACCCTCCCCAAAATGAGTTTGTCAACACCTACCATGATATGAACATGAGTTTTTAAAATAGAAGAAAGTTAATTACTTGCCTTTCTAGGTTCGTAAGGTCCGATTAAGCATTGTAGAAGACGAATTTGATGCATCACACCTAATTCCTCCTTAAATGTGACCCCTAAAGTCCCCTTCTTTTCTTCCTTCTCTTTTCTCTGAATTTTGAGGGTTTTCAATATGAGTTATGGCTGCCTCTAACTCTTAAACTTAGGCTTAACATCCCTAATCCCAAAATTAGGCTAAAGGGCCAAGCCTAAATTACCCGAATACCCCCTTGTGGGCCCAGTTATGTCTAAAAACGCCTCGAGACCCAATTAGGACCCCCGAGTACACTACTTTGACTATATCGACCCTTATGGAACCAACCGTGACCTAAAAATCGCCATTTGAATCACCCTACAATAATTTCCTATCTGGACCTCGTATAGTCCACACGCGACTCCCATTTGAGATATAACAATGTGTGACACCCCGACTAATTAAATACCGGGTAGCTACTCCTTTATTAAATTAATACAAAATGCCAAGTTGGTCCAGTTAATAGCATCACTGTCGAAAACATTTTAATGATTACTAACCACCTAGTATTTAAAAGTGAGTTGCCAAATTTTAAGTTAACTCTGATTAACATGCAATAAAAGGATTAATGAAAGAACAACATAATCCATTCACCATAACGAAGTAATGAAATAACCAACAAATAATAATAAGTCCGGAGGAAAACTCCTCATAACAATCCCATAACTGAAAATAATATGACAAGTCTGAATCCTGAATTAATTACATGCCAGAAGTCTGAATAACTAAAATAAATGAAATGTCTCTAAAAGAAATGGGCGACATACCCTACAACTGATAAATGCTGAATATAGAATCAAGATAGATGAAGCGTCTACAAGCAAAGTCCTGTAACTTCCACAAACAGCTACAGCTCATCACCTGAATGAGAATCCTAAGCATGGTGTCCTTGTGGCTGGGCACCTAAAATGGTTTTTACAAAAATAGATTTGAAAGCAAATAGGTCAGAGCCCGAAAGTGAAAATCATTTTAAAAACAGCAAGTGTTTTAATAACATTAAAACATTAAATGCAAAATACATGTTAGGACGTGCACTCACATGAAATTCTCACCTCTCTACTACATGTGCACTCCTAACGTACCGTACCCATCATAATAACACACATATCTAACCAAACCGTAATAAGTTCTACCCCTTACTACTCGATTCCCATATTACATTCTAGCGTTACCAATTAAATAGAGGGCTTTACTTAAACTCAGATTCTCAATAAGTAATACAATTCACTATCGGTTAACCCGTTATGTTTTCTCAAAACATTACCATAATTATTTTCACAATACCAACATGAAAGTTCCCATTATTTAAATGTATATTATTCACATCATAAATATACAATACAAGCACCCGAGACTATGATACGGTGCACACATACTCTGATATCCATCCCGGTACATCACGTACATAAGGATCACGCATTCCGAATCTCTCAGGAATCGTTCTCATATAATAGCAAATCACAAACTGGAGGCGAACACAGTCACATCACATGGGTCACGCACATACCTACGCTCCCACGATCAGCAGACTTATTAACATCCCAATAAGTCCTTCTCTGACCTATGTTCTCGAGGTACCAGTCTAAATCCGGGCAACACAAGGATTAGAGGGCCCTAAGCGAACGTAAACCTCCCGTGATAGCAAGTATGGTAGGTATGTCATACACATAAAATCATATACATATACTAAGTATGCACACATCTTAGTAATCACCATAATTTATTTGTGGTACACTTCTCATTCTCGTACCGACATATAATGCTACACAATTTATATGTTCCCGGTTAATATAATTATTCAAGCCGTCAATTGTTCTCACGTTGTAGTAGACACTCACGTCCTAGTTCATAATTTCCATTTGGTTCCAATCACACTTCTAGGTTTTACTCCTCTATATATACCAAATGTCCCTACCATAATAATTTATCATCAAGGGGATGTCATGTCTACAATTAAATAAGGTTACAGGACACGCGAAATCAAAACAGGCCAAAAAGCCTAAACTGTCAGCTCGTTAGAAGTCTCGTTCGAACGAGGCTGTTCGAACGAGAGTTCGTTCGAACGAAATGGCCTTCTAACGAGATCTCGTTCGAACGAAAGTCATCGAACGAACATCCCTCTCGTTAGAAATCAAACTGTCAACTCGTTAGAAGCTCGTTCGAACGAGCTCGTTCAAACGACCTGGGCAGGTCTTCTAACGAGTGACCAGTTTCAAGCCCAGAACTCCCTTTTCTCATTTTTCCAACTTTCTTCATCTCTAAACTCATCTAAACATTAATCCAACAATTGTTCAAGGTTTCTAATCGTTCCTAAACATACTTAGGTCATGTATTAACGTTTATATAGGGCCAATTCTTCCTAAACATCATTGAATCATCAAATCTCTTCATTTATCCCCAAATCACATGAACATGAACCCTAAAATTTTAAAGTCACCAATGGGTATAATTAAATCCATTTTTGTCATGAACAAGGTGTATTTCCATCAGGATAATCCTCCTAACACAATTCTACATGCAATCCTTTCATCAAAACATAAAGTTCTAATTCCAATTAATGGGTTTTTATCAAACTCCCAAGAACAATACAAATTTGTCAATTTCCTACGCATGGAAGAAACATTCTTTGTAATAAACGAAATTAAACCACTTGCCTTTGATATATCTCTGAATTTGATGTCGAATTGATGAAGTGTTCTCTCTCTTTCTGCAAAATTCTCCTCTCTCTCTCTACTAGTCTTCTTCTCCAAGGTGACAATGGTGGCTAGGGTTTTGCCTTAGGAGCTTTTTGGGACTAATTCTAATAACCACCGTAGCCCATTATGTTATTAGTGGGTTTAGTGGGTAATTGCCAAATTAGATATTAATTCCTAATTTTCGTGGGTTTTAATTTCCAAAAATCCAAAATTTCCAAACTACCCTTATACGTTGCCGGTATGGCCTAAAAATGCCCCAGGACCCAAACTAAACCCCCGGCTAGTGTTTTCTGACTATCTCGACCCTTCCGGACGCGTTGGTCCACTCAAAACAAACATACGGTTAATAGAAATAAAATTCACTTTTTAATTAAATAATAATATTCTTGACGCGACTGTCACACGCGTCTCAACAAAATTTCCCGAATTGACGTATATCAATCTCACGACAAATTTAATAATTCAACATTCATATATAGCCATATATACTCATTAAAATCAAATACCAACTCGCATCTCGCTAGTATTTTTATCCGGATTAATTTTCAATTAATACACATTTAATTCAATTAATCCCATAAATAAATATCATAAAAATACGGGGTATTACATACTTCCCCCCTAATAACAGAATTTCGTCTCGAAATTCAGAACTAGAAAGTACCTGGTAAGAACAACTCTGGATAACGTTCGCGCATCTCATCCTTGCGCTCCCATGTGGACTCCTCGACATTATGATGTCGCCACTGAACACGCACTAACGAAACTATCTTTGATCGCAGTTTCCTCTCACTTCGGTCCAAAATAGCAATCGGCCCCTCCTCGTAGGAGCTATCAGGCTGGAGATCGATGTCCTCCAAAGCAATGTGAGAATGAGCCAAATTATCTCTAAGATATTTCCTTAGCGAGGAAATATGAAACACGTCATGAATCCGGTGTAAATGCTCCGGTAACCCAAGTCTATATGCAACAGACCCAATCCGCTCGATGATAGGGAATGGCCTCACGTATCTCGGTGCCAACTTCCCCTTCTTCCCAAATTGCATAATCCTCTTCATAGGAGATACTCTGAGCAAAACCTGGTCCCCCACTTGGAACTCCCTGAAGAACCTCTTCGCATCAGCATAGCTCTTCTGCGGATCCTGAGCTACCCGAATGCGACTCCGAATCAATTTTATCCTCGCCGAAGTATCCTGAATCACTTCCGGCCCAAGTAGTTTGTTGTCCCCCACCTCCAACCAACATGCTGGGGAACGACAAGGTCTACCGTACAACGCCTCAAATGGAGCCATGCCAATGGTGAAATGGTAGGAGTTATTGTAAGCAAACTCCACCAGTGGAAGATACTGCTCCCATCCACCCCCGAAATCAATGATGCACATACGCAACATGTCCTCCAACATCTGCTTTGTACGCTCGGTCTGCCCATCGATCTGCGGGTGATACGCCGTACTCAACCGCAATTCCGTGCCCATGGCCTCCTGGAAACTTTCCCAAAATTGTGAAACAAATATCTTATCTCGGTCAGACACGATATTTAGGGGCACACCGTGAAGTCTCACTATCTCTGCAATAAAGCACTGGGCATACTGTCCCGAAGTTTAGTCTGTCCTTACGGGTAGAAAATGAGCGACTTTGGTCAACCTGTCCACAATTACCCAAATGGAGTCGTGACCTCTCTGCGACGTAGGCAACCCCGTGATAAAGTCCATGGATATGCTCTCCCACATCCACATCGGGACCTCCAATGGCTGTAGAAGTCCTGCCGGTCTCTGATGATCCACTTTTACTAGCTGACAAGTGGCGCATTTAGAAACAAACACGACAATATCTCTCTTCATCCCGCTCCACCAATACTGTCGTCTCGTGTCTTGGTATATTTTGTCCCCACCGGGATGTACCGCGAATCATGAGCCGTGCGACTCTGCCATCACCTCGTGTCGCAGTTCCTCTCCTTCTGGGACTACTAATCTCCCATTGAAGTGTAATCCTCCGTCTAAGCTAACGGTATAGGATTCGGCTCCCTCTGCTAGTAATCGAACTATCAGCTCCTGACAGAACGAGTCATTTGCCTGGGCCTTTACCACCTTCGTGACAATCTGCGGCGTAACAGTCATTACAGACATGAATGATCGGGCCACTGCATCCTGGTGTCCCAATTCTTTCCACTTGGCCTTCCACACCCCTGCCACCTCATCAACAGGTCTGCGGCTCAACGCGTCTGCTACCACGTTAGCCTTCCCCGGGTGGTATTGGATATCAAACTGATAATCTTTCACGAATTCAAGCCACCTCCATTGCCGCATATTCAACTCCTTCTGCGTGAATAGGTACTGTAGGGACTTGTGGTTCGTGAATAATCGAAACTTCTCCCCCAAAAGGTAATGTCTCCAAATCCGAAGGGCAAATACCACTGCCGCTAACTCCAAGTCATGAGTGGGGTAATTCTTCTCGTGAGGCTTAAGCTTACGGGAAGCATAAGTTATGGCCTGACTCTCCTGCTGTAATACACCTCCAAGTCCTTGCAAGGACGCATCGATGTAGACTAGATACTCAACTCCCGATCTCGGTAATGCTAACACAGGTCCTGAGGTCAACTTGTCCTTCAACTCATCGAATGCCAACTGACAGGCATCACTCTAAATGAACGGCACACCTTTACGAGTCAGATGTGTCAAAGGACTTGTTATCTTCGAAAATCCCCGAATGAACCTCCTGTAGTATCTTGCTAGAACCAAAAAACTACGGATCTCTGTCGGTGTCGTGGGTTATCCCCACTCCCTCACCGCGGATACCTTCCCCGGATCAACAGATATCCCCCGGTCGGAAATAATGTGTCCCAAAAACTGGACCTCCTTCAGCCAAAACTCGCACTTCTCATACTTTGCATACAGCTCGTTCTGGCGTAGCGTCTGTAAAACTTGCCTCAAATGCTCGGCGTGCTCCTCATCTGTCTGGGAGTAAACCAGAATATCATCAATGAAGACAATGACAAACTGATCTAGGAAATCTCTGAACACCCTATTCATCAAGTCCATAAACACGGCTGGAGCATTGGTCAAACCAAAAGGCATAACCCGAAACTCGTAAGAACCATATCTCGTTAAGAACGCAGTCTTCGAGACATCCTCTTCACTGATACGCAACTGATGGTATCCCGATTGCAAATTAATCTTCGAGAAGAAAGAAGCTCCTCTCAACTGGTCGAATAAGTCATCGATTCGGGGCAACGGATACTTATTCCGTATCGTGACCTTATTCAACTCTCGGTAATCCACACATAACCTCAACGATCCATCCCTTTTCTTTACGAACAACACATGGGCACCCCACGGCGAAGTACTTCTCCGTATAAACCCCTGACCCAACAACTGCTCAATCTGATCCCGTAGCTCTCGCATCTCTGCCGGAGCCATACGGTATGGTGCACGTGCTATAGGTCTCGTATCTGGTAATAAGTCTATGACAAAGTCTATCTCTCGACTGGGGGGTAGGCCTGGTATCTCCTGAAACACATCGGAATACTCCCTGACAACTGGGATCGAATCTAAAGGAATCACAACCTCCTTAGAGGTATCCTCCTCTATGTAATACAAATGAGCGGTCGAGCCTCCCTCTGGGCGAGGCATCGCCACTACAAACATCTCTTGCCCCGGAATGGCAAAAACAATTCTCCCACCGAAGCAATCAATCATGGCTCTATAAGCTGCGAGCCAATCCATACCAATAATCACATCGTGCTCATGCATATCTAATACCAACATGTCTGCAGGTAATACCAAACTACCAATCTCTACCCCCACTCCCCGGAATATAAAGAAAATAAGTGACCCACTCCCCAATGGTGAGTCTACACACGTCACTGTGCTCTCTGCTGTGGCTAACAACCCTAAGGCTTTCGCAAAATGTGTAGCTATAAAACAGTGCGTTGTCCCCGTATCAAACAAAACTCGACCCATAGTGCCATGGATAGGAAACATACCCTCAATAGCAGGTGGTGCCTGTGGAGCTGCTGCCTGCTGAAGCTGGTATACTCTCCCATACTGTAGCTGCCCCTGCTGAACTGGGACTGCTGGAATGGGTGGTAATGCTGCCATCTGTTGTAGCGCCGGGAGGGCGGCGGGAAACACTGGTCTCTGCGGCTCCTGTCGAGCACCCTGCTGCTGCTGCGGGGCCCTGCCCCTATCAGGACAGTCCTGGCGTTTATGGTCAGTCTTTCCACAAACGTAACACTTCCCCGAGAAGTTCCCTCCTCTCTGTCCCTGCTGCCCCCGGCCCTGGTGGCCGTTACCGTTCCTCCCCTGGCCCTGCTGAAACTGCTGTTGGCCATTCTGACCCTGCTGGTTCTGATGGCCGTTCGGACCCTGATGGCCCTGCCGGAAACCTCCCTGTCCATGCCTGAAATTTCCCGATCTGAATCTCTTATGATCCCCCTGCTGAGAACCCTGGTCACTCTGTCTCTTCCCCTGAACAGAATGTGCCCCACTCACCATGTCCTCCAGTCCTGCCCTGATGGCTGGACTCTCCCGATCTCTTGCCCTCAGCCATGTGAAAGCGGTGATCCTGGCAGTATAACAGTGCAGCGTTAACCACATCAGAGTAAGTGGCCAACGATAGGTTCCCCAACAAATGCTGACGGATCCTCCAAGTTAACCCGTCTGTAAATTTCTGTATCTTCTTCTCTTATGTCGGTATCTCATCCGGAACAATGTTCAGAAGATTAGTGAATTCGGCATCATACTCGGCCACAGTCTTACCCTCCTGTCGAAGGCTCATCAACTTCCTCCTCATCTCTGTGTGAACAGCTGACGGAAAGTACTTGCGGTCGAACCGCACCCAAAACTCCTGAATAGTGAGAGTGTCCCTCTCCTCCACGGTGGTAATAGACTCCCACCACTGCAGTGCAGACCCCACTAGCTTAAAGGTAGCTAGTATCTTCTTTTGAACCTCTGTGCACTCGTACATCCTCAGGTGCCTCTGAATGTCCTTCCTCGACTGACTCGAAACCACGACATCGGAGCTACCTGCAAACTCCGGTGGGTGTGCTTTCTGAAAAGCATCTCGAACACGTTCCCAAGCAGACGGGAATGCATGTGCCTGAACCGGCGCGGCTACTGGCGCCTGAGGTGGTGCCTGCTGAACTACGGCTAGTGCGGCATTTACCGCCTAGGATACAATGGCTGCAACCTCGGCGGCGTTCATCGTGCCCTGAACTGGTGTGGGCTGTGGTTCTGGTGTAGCATCCCTGGGAACCCGTTGTGCACGTTGTGGAGGCATCTGAAATAAGAATAAAGTTTACAAGTTCGCAGTTATAAACTTAAAATAGCTGAAGAACGTAGCATAAACAAAAGAATACAACAGTCCTAAAATATAGGGCTCTACATCAAAGAAAGCTCAGCGGAAACATAACAAGCCGTACAGATCCTAAAGGACACTAGAACCTGATGCTCTGATACCACCTGTGACACCCCGACTAATTAAATACCGGGTAGCTACTCCTTTATTAAATTAATACAAAATGCCAAGTTGGTCCAGTTAATAGCATCACTGTCGAAAACATTTTAATGATTACTAACCACCTAGTATTTAAAAGTGAGTTGCCAAATTTTAAGTTAACTCTGATTAACATGCAATAAAAGGATTAATGAAAGAACAACATAATCCATTCACCATAACGAAGTAATGAAATAACCAACAAATAATAATAAGTCCGGAGGAAAACTCCTCATAACAATCCCATAACTGAAAATAATATGACAAGTCTGAATCCTGAATTAATTACATGCCAGAAGTCTGAATAACTGAAATAAATGAAATGTCTCTAAAAGAAATGGGAGACATGCCCTACAACTGATAAATGCTGAATATAGAGTCAAGATAGATGAAGCATCTACAAGCAAAGTCCGGTAACTTCCACAAACAGCTACAGCTCGTCACCTGAATGAGAATCCTAAGCATGGTGTCCTTGTGGCTGGGCACCTAAAATGGTTTTTACAAAAATAGATTTGAAAGCAAATGGGTCAGAGCCCGAAAGTGGAAATCATTTTAAAAACAGCAAGTGTTTTAATAACATTAAAACATTAAATGCAAAATACATGTTAGGACGTGCACTCACATGAAATTCTCACCTCTCTACTACATGTGCACTCCTAACGTACCGTACCCATCCTAATAACACACATATCTAACCAAACCGTAATAAGTTCTACTCCTTACTACTCGATTCCCATATTACATTCTAGCGTTACCAATTAAATAGAGGGCTTTACTTAAACTCAGATTCTCAATAAGTAATACAATTCACTATCGGTTAACCCGTTATGTTTTCTCAAAACATTACCATAATTATTTTCACAATACCAACATGAAAGTTCCCATTATTTAAATGTATATTATTCACGTCATAAATATACAATACAAGCACCCGAGACTAAGCTGCGGTGCACACATACTCTGCTATCCATTCCGGTACATCACGTACATAAGGATCACGCATTCCGAATCTCTCAAGAATCGTTCTCATATAATAGCAAATCACAAACAATGGAGGCGAACACAGTCACATCACATGGGTCACGCACATACCTACGCTCCCACGATCAGCAGACTTATTAACATCCCAATAAGTCCTTCTCTGACCTATGTTCTCGAGGTACCAGTATAAATCCGGGCAACATAAGGATTAGAGAGCCCTAAGCGAACGTAAACCTCCCGTGATAGCAAGTATGGTAGGTATGTCATACACATAAAATCATATACACATACTAAGTATGCACACATCTTAGTAATTACCATAATTTATTTGTGGTACACTTCTCATTCTCGTACCGACATATAATGCTACACAATTTATATGTTCCCGGTTAATATAATTATTCAAGCCGTCAATTGTTCTCACGTTGTAGTAGACACTCACGTCCTAGTTCATAATTTTCATTTGTTTCCAATCACACTTCTAGGTTTTACTCCTCTATATATCCCAAATGTCCCTACCATAATAATTTATCATCAAGGGGATGTCATCTCTATAATTAAATAAGGTTACGGGACACACGAAATCAAAACAGGCCAAAAAGCCTAAACTGTCAGCTCGTTAGTAGTCTCGTTCGAACGAGGCTGTTCGAACGAGAGTTCGTTCGAACGAAATGGCCTTCTAACGAGATCTCATTCGAATGAAAGTCATCGAACGAACATTCCTCTGGTTAGAAATCAAACTGTCAACTCGTTAGAAGCTCGTTCGAACGAGCTCGTTCGAACGACCTGGGCAATTCTTCTAACGAGTGACCAGTTTCAAGCCCAGAACTCCCTTTTCTCGTTTTTCCAACTTTCTTCATCTCTAAACTCATCTAAACATTAATCCAACAATTGTTCAAGGTTTCTAATCGTTCCTAAACATACTTAGGTCATGTATTAACGTTTATATAGGGCCAATTCTTCCTAAACATCATTGAATCATCAAATCCCTTCATTTATCCCCAAATCACATGAACATGAACCCTAAAATTTTAAAGTCACCAATGGGTATAATTAAATCCGTTTTTGTCATGAACAAGGTGTATTTCCATCAGGATAATCCTCCTAACACAATTCTACATGCAATCCTTTCATCAAAACATAAAGTTCTAATTCCAATTAATGGGTTTTTATCAAACTCCCAAGAACAATACAAATTTGTCAATTTCCTACTCATGGAAGAAACATTCTTTGTAATAAACGAAATTAAACCACTTGCCTTTGATATATCTATGAATTTGATGTCGAATTTATGAAGTGTTCTCTCTCTTTCTGCAGAATTCTCCTCTCTCTCTCTCTACTAGTCTTCTTCTCCAAGGTGACAATGGTGGCTAGGGTTTTGCCTTAGGAGATTTTTGGGACTAATTCTAATAACCACCGTAGCCCATTATGTTATTAATGGGTTTAGTGGGTAATTTCCAAATCAGATATTAATTCCTAATTTTCGTGGGTTTTAATTTCCAAAAATCCAAAATTTCCAAACTACCCATATACGTTGCCGGTATGGCCTAAAAATGCCCCGGGACCCAAACTAAACCCCCGGCTAGTGTTTTCTGACTATCTCGACCCTTCCGGACGCGTTGGCGCACTCAAAATGACCATACGATTAATAGAAATAAAATTCACTTTTTAATTAAATAATAATATTCCTGACGCGACTATCACACGCGTCTCAACAAAATTTCCCGAATTGTCGTATATCAATCTCACGACAAATTTAATAATTCAACATTCATATATAGCCATATATACTCATTAAAATCAAATACCAACTCGCATCTCGCTAGTATTTTAATCCGGATTAATTTTCAATTAATACACATTTAATTCAATTAATCCCATAAATAAATATCATAAAAATACGGGGTATTACACAATGTCACGTCATTACCACTCGCTATGACATAAAATAATTATTTACTACTCACTTAGTAATTTTATTCCATAAATATTAATCTCTATCTCTCCCGATTAATATTTTAATAAACAATTATAATTAGTCCAATTAAATTATGATATGTGTGTAATTTAGAATGACCGAATTAATTTAATTTAAATACTCAGAGATACGGAGTGTTACATTAACCACAAATTGTACCTAGAATTACAACTATATTTTTGTCATGTTTCTTATAATAACAAGTATTATCCGGTCTTTAATCAAAATCATTAGTTGATTACTTGATCAAAATGAATGACCTAACACCTTGATGTTAGCTTAAATACATAAATGGATTTCACAAGCTTACATAACTTTTTCTTTATCGACTTCTAGCAATATACAAGTCAAGGCAATGGTTCAAGAACATAGCCTTGACGTTAAAAGAATACCGAAAGACTTTAGCATGGTTACCGTGAGAAGTTTTACTCATAGTCAATCCCTTATCTTTCGAAGTAAACCTTTTACAAGCCTAGCATTGAAGGTTTTCACCTTCCCATCTATCTTTATTTTAACTTCTTGTAGGTCCACTGGCACCCGATGGGTTCTACACTATCAATAAGTCTACGAGTCCCCAAAACTTGATTCGAATACATTAAATCCCTTTTGGTATCCGTAGTCATACGTCAAAGCAATAGTCCTTGTCTTGGAATGCCTCATTGTAACTCTCGTGACCCGTTTTGTGTTTTCTTGCAATCTCATCAAAATGATCACCCAAAACACTGACCATTCAGGATGAAACCTGGTGCTCCCAATATCACGTGACACAACTTTTTATCCAGTATACGTGACCCGTGTACCCTGATCATTGCTAATGCTCCCATTACGAAAGGTAATGCATTATCAATATGAGGTTGTATTTCATCCTGTACACCCGGAGCACTAGCCTATAATCCTCGAGTCTATTTCCCCGACTCTTAATTTATTTAATTTCACGCCCGTTAAATAATTAATGTCGCTTCACTTGATAAAATACCCTGACTCACCCAATTCGCCCATATTTAAATGTTAATGAATTTATCTCACTTAATTCGTTTTTAAGTTACTCACTAGTTCTTACCTCTCTAAACCCACATATATCCACGTGTTATCCCTAGGTAGTAGCTTTCCATTTGTATTTCACTAAGTAATTATCCCTTGAAAAATCCTAAACCAAACTAGAGTCCAGAAAATAAAATAAGGCGACCTACCTGAAAGCATGCATCGTTAATCAATCGATGGAATCGATCGATCAATCCTGCCAATCAGGGAGATCCTTCCCCAATCGTTTATCTCCATTTTTGTTAACCCAAACATTCATGGATTCTTCCCAAAACTCAACCCAAGCCTACCCAATGTTTATCACACGTCAAAATAGGTTCTAATCACAATTTAAACCGTTAACTCTCACTGATTTCTCATCAAAATTTATTATTACACGAATTGGGTTTCCTCAATTATATTCAATCCTCTCATTAAATTTGATTCCATAATCCAAATTTAATGAAATTAGCTACTGAGTTTCAACTATAAATTAGATTCCAACAACTTATATTAGTTGTAATACCCCATCATTTTAATGACTTTTAAAATAGGATTAATTAAAAGTAAAATGGGGATTAATTAAAATTAATTATCAATAATAATAAGAATTAATTCAGATTGAATATTACTAGAGAATAAAGTAATATGTGATTGATATTGAATATTACTTAGTGATTAAAAGTAATATATGATTATATGGTCGCAAGTCAATAATATGTGAATTATTGAAATTAAGTCAGGACGCGTGTGTGAGTTGTGTCAGGACTAAATTAAAAGGGCAAAAAGGGAAATTATTTTTAGTCATCCATATGGTCATTTCGACTGCACCAGTGAATCTAAAAGGCTTGAATAGGCAGAAAAATCTACCCAGGTGTTTGATTTGGATCTAGGGTCAATTGGGAACCAAAAGGACACCCCGGAGGGGTATTTTGGTCATTTTGGGGGGGAGGTAAATAGTACCTATGGGATTGAAGTTTTATTGTTTAAGATTAGAGTGTGTTAAACCAAGAGATTATTTACCAAAATACTAAGGAAAGGAAGGGAGAGAACTTTAGGAAGAGGAGGGGATTTGAGAGCAAACTAAGGGTTGCACCACCACCGAAAAAGTAATTGGAAATAAGGAGGAAGCATCCTACATACATCTTCACCAAAGGATCAGACCTACACCTTAAGGCAAGTGTAATTCTTGTTCCAATTAGTGAATATAATATCCATGTTAAATTAGAAGGGATAAACATCCATGAAAACTATAAATCAAATATGAAAATTTGATGATTTTGATGTAATTCTTGAAATGAAAATTATTTAGGATTATTTCTTTGATGAAATTAGAATTAACACCATGAAATTTTGGGTTTAATTGAAGAGGGAATTTTGGGTTTATATGTGTTTTTGAGAAAGAATTCTATTATGTATATTTTCTTGAATTTAAAATAAGATTAGTATGATTCATCGAAATTCCATGATGATTTTGATATGATTTGATGTTATAAATCATATAAATACTTGGGTATATCATTTGGGATGAATTATAAGGAGTTTGGGATCATTTGGTGGAGATTTTATGGATGAATTATGTTATAACCCATAGGTAGAAAAATGTAGAAAAAGGATGAACGTTGTATGATAATTTTAGGACTGTTTAATGCGGAATTTGGTAGTGTGCTCGAGAGTTTTGGTATAGAATCACGTTCTGCACAACTTTTTAGTTTTAAGTGTTTTCAAAATCGAAGCAGAAAAGCCTCAAAATCGTAATTTTTATTTTTGGGCAGATTGTAACTTTAACGAAAAAAAAAGGATTATTGGGAATTAAAATATAATACGGGCTTCTTATAAAGAGTTTGGGTTTTGGACCAATAAGTATGAATTGAAGGTAGCTACTAGAATAATTAATTAAATCCTTTTGGTTAATAAGAGATGTTAGGAGTAATGGGAAATGTGAATTATTAGTTATGGGATAAACTTGAAGTATACTACGTGTGGGATTTGTATATGGGATGAGAGTATACCCATTTGTTGATATATATACATAAGTGGAGCGAATAGCTATAATATAATTGAGTTTAACATACCATGATACGAAGGATTTCGAGATATAAGTATACTACATATGAGACTTGTGATATGAGATGTGATTATGCCCTATTGTTGATATATATATAGGTTGAGTGTACACCTATATGATGATTTTTGTGTATGACATACCTAACCTACTTGCTATCGACGGGAGGTTTTCACGTTGAGGGCAGTCATATCCTGATGAGCCTGTAGGGGGATTTTTGACTTGTGCCTCGGAATATAGAACCATAACTATATTCGCCTCCAATATGTGTGATTTGTGATGATGGTTTGAGTGAGATACTGAACCCACAGTCCTGTATATAGTGACGAGATGTACTGGGACTAGCTAGTAGAGTAGTGTGTGCACTACAGTTGTGTCTCGGGGTGCAGTATTGTATATATATAATAGAGTGAATATATATATATATATATATATAATAGAGTGAATGTATTATCAACTATGTGATTTACGTAGACGTGAAAGATAAAGAAATCTAAAATTAATTAAGTATGAGAACACTTAATTATATTGGTATTTGAATTAATATATTTATTTATTACATATATTGTGAAGGAAATAAGTGGGGAAAGATAAGGGCTATGGTCAGTTGATACAATGAGATAATCTAGTGGAAGTAGGAATAGTAACTAGAATAAATTGAGAATACGTTACGTGTGCACATTAGTTGAGAGGTGAGAATCTCAAGTGAGAGTCTGAGGATCTAACATGGATATAATAATTGCTAATTGTAGCATTAATTCACTTTCTGTTTTTAAAATATTTTACAATCGGGCTCTGACTCGTTTTCTCTTGTATATTCTCTCTCCCTTTTGTATATTCTATATCAGGTGTCCATTCACAGGGACGCCAACTTAGAGGATCGCATATTTATTCGCTATCGATGCTTTGGAGGGTGGATCTTGCATTAGACGCTTCATTTTATTGATTCATGTACTATGTAGTCATTTTCATCTAGCATGCTGCCAATGGATCCATGTCATTTTCATTCTATCTCGGTCATTAGTTTTACTTATGTTAGTTTTGGATATATTTGGTTTGACTTGGTTTATTGTATTGAGATGTTTTAAACTGGGAAGTTTATTCCAGTTATAATAAATAAGTTATGATGGTTATTATTTATTATTCATTGCTGTGGATTGGGTTATATGATAAATGATTACTATTGTTAAAAAGAAATTTTATTTAAAATTAAAAGTTTTAACACTAGCTTAAATGATCACTAGGTGGTTAATAATGAAAGAAAGAAAAAATTTCGATAGTGATACTAAGAATGAGCCAACTGAATAATTCAAATTAATTTGATAAAGGATTAGCCAGACGGTATTTAATTAATTGGGTCGTTACATTAGTATTTAACATAAATTGAACATTAATTCTACATCTAATGTCCAAATCCCCACAAACCCATTTTTCATGTGACAACCCTCCCAAAAAAAAGTTTGTATACACCTACCATGATATAAACATGAGTTTTTTAAATTTAAAATAGAACCAAGTTAATTACTTGCCTTACTATGCTCGTCGGTGTAATACCCCGTAATTCTGCTTAATTAGGAAAATACGTTTTATTTAAATTACGTGAGTAGAGTAATTTAATGTGAATTTTATTTAAATTACGTGAGGAGAGTAATTTAATGTGATTGAATACGTTTTATTTAAATTACGTGAGAAGAGTAATTTAATGAGAGATAATGTTAATAAAGATGAATATGACGATTAAAAATTTACTAAATGTGAGTAGTAAATTTTTAATGTTGATATGTACGGTCTAGTGACTATATGGACGTACCGGAGTTATCTCAACCGAGTGTCGCACGTAGGACAAAAATTAAGGATGAGAGTAGAAAAATAATTAAGAGACTCAAACGATAATTTAGAGTCCACAGTTGATTCCGAAAGGGTCGAATTAGTCAAAATAGTGTACCCGGAGGTACTAGTTGAGTGCCGGGTCATTTTCGGACTAAACCGGGACCATTCGGGGGCATTTTGGTCTCTTTACAATTATGGGGAAGTAGACCTACGAATTTTGAAACCCTAGATCAGATTATAAGAGTGGAAGCTAGGGTTAGAAAGAAGGAAAAATACACCATAGCCATTAGAGAAGAGAGAGAGGAAATTTCTTAAGGCAAAAGAAGGAAGGAAGGGAAATTCTATGGAGATTTCACCATAAAGATTGTTGGGAAGGAGGATTGAAGGATCAAAATCATCAACCATCATCAACAACCACGAAATCAGACCCTACAAATCATAAGGCAAGTGGTTATTTACAAAATAATTGAGTTATAATACCCATAATTAAGCTTTAGTAAGAACATGATTTTTATGATATTCTTGGGAATAAAACTATTGATTATGATCCATGATTGATAAGGATTGCATGTAGGACGTTTTTGGATTTCCAAGTATGTTGATATCATAGAAAACTAGATGATAAATTCGAAAGAAAATCTAGAATTTGGATGAAAGATATAAAGAATGCATTTTTAGGGTTCTTGAATATTAGAGAGATTTTTAGTTGATTTGGCCAAGATTTATAATGATTTTGTTGTTTTAAATCGTTAGTAATCATCCCAGAACATGTAGGAATGATTAGAAATTGTTTGTTGTAAATATGGTGGATTATCATGAAAGATAGAGAAATAAAAATGGTGAAACTCGTAGGAAGAAGATGAACTAGGTCTGTCACTGCTTGATCGATCGATCGACCCTTGAATGTCGATCGATCGAGCAGTCGATAGATCGACCATATCCCATCGATCGATCGACCCTGACTGGACTTCAAATAATTTTGTGAATAAATTTCTTTAATTACCGTCGCTTAATGGGAACCTTAGAAATGATATTTTACCTATGAGGGGACTTTATAATTACCAGTAGGTGTACCATTAGGTTTCTCCACAAATGATTGAGTGGAAACTTTGGAGAAATGGACTGACGAAAGAACGATCGATTTAGCCGCATGTTGAGATTATGAGAATTTAATTATGGAAAGAGTGAGATTTAATTTCGGAAAGAAAATACCAGTAGGTTAAAATTAACTTAACTACTGAATTAAGGGAGGGGTAACTAGGGCCCTTAGAGTTGCGTGAATACTCGAATAAATACAATAGTGAAATAAATTGTAATTAATAAGTACGGTGAAAAATAGAAAAATATATCACGTACGGGTATGATTTAATAGGTTGGGTGTGTACCTACTAAATTATGTAAAAGTTTGGGTTAAGAGAATATTACCTAAATTAATCATGTTAGGGTCGATGTGACATTCCGAACTAACATAAAATTATTATATGTTTGGGGTCGATGAAAAATGCCGAACCAAACTTTTAACTGGTGTCGCGATGAAAGAGTCCTGAACCAGAATATGTGTATATATTTATATTTTTAAATAGTTGGGGTCGATGGATCATTCCGAACCAACTTTCACTTGGGGTCGATGAATCATTCCGAACCAAGAGTCCTTTATGTGTAATAGGAGGATATGTTAGTGGTAACTGATATTAAATACATTGTTGTGTGATAAAATGTATTCTATGTGCATAATCTACTAATTTAGAATAGTAGACAATGAAATGAAATGTAAATGTCTTAGTAATAATTTATAGCGTGACGTAATTATTACAAGAATAAGGACAACGAACAGTAAATAAGTTAACTACGGTTATAGGTAGTATAACTAGGTAGACTAAGTATCCTCGATAGTTACGTACTATGTAAGAGAGGTGAGGAAGTTCAAGGGAGTGTGCGAAACCTTAATATGTGTAATAAATAACTTAATCGTGATAACTGCTTGCAAAATATTTTCAAATGTTTTGAGTACTAACTCTTGCTATGTAAAATTTTAAAAACCTTTTAGGTGCCCAGCCACAGGGACACCCAGCATGATTTCATTCCAGAGGTATCAGAGCATCAGGTTCTAGTGTCCATAGGATCTGTACGGCTTATTACGATTCAGCGTAACGTTTGGTTGTATTAGAGCCCTACTATTAGGATTGTTGATTCAAAATTTTCACTGTTGCGTTATCGTACTTCTACTCTTAAATTTCGTATAAACTGTGTACTTATACAAATTGAATCTTATTTCAGATGCCACCAAGGAGACAGAGAGCAGAGAGGGCTGAAGCCAGAGAGGAGGTGAGGGAGGCTCATCAGGAGCCACAGGTACCGATACCCCCACCCCCACCAGAGTTGATCTCCACTACTCAGGTTGCAGTGATAGTAGCTCAGGCAGTCGAGGCAGCTATGAGGGCCATGGCAGCCCACTTTCCTCAGCCCCAAGTACCTCCTCCTGTGGCACCGGTAGTGCAAGTTCCAGCAGGACCATCTACTTGGCAGCGAGTCAGGGAGATATTTCAGAAGGGACACCCACCCGAGTTTCAGGGCAGTACCGATGTAGTGGAAGCGTGCAACTGGAAGAAAAATATCCAGCGCCACTTGCGCACGCTAGAGTGCACCGGAGTACAGGAACAGATGCTAGCCACTTTCCGTCTGTCAGGAGCGGCCCTACAGTGGTGGGAGTCAATTACAACCACCGAGGAAAGGGATACTTTGACTATTTCTGAGTTTTGGGTGCGGTTTGACCGCAAGTATTTCCCTCCAGCAGTAGAGTCAGAGATGAGGAAGAAATTTAGCGAAGTGGTTCAGGGTAATCGCTCAGTTGCTGACTACGAGGAGGAGTTTACCCGCTTGGCAAATTTTGTGCCAAACGAGGTGAGCAATGAGGAGAGGAAGAAGTCCAAATTTATGGAGGGCCTAACTTGGAGAATCAGACAGCATTTGATTGGTAATCCGGCGTTGGTAACCTACACAGATGTCATCAATGCCGCTCTACTACACTGTCAGGATCACCGTTTTCATACGAGGGGAAATAAGAGGGGTGAGCCTAGCCAACCGGGCAAGGTGGATGGGGGTAGTGGCAGCAGCACATCACAGCAGCAAACAGCGGGTTAGTAGGGCAGGATTCCCGACAGGGCAACAAGAAGTTTAAGCACGGGAGGCATCGCTTTGACCGGCAGGGCCAGCAGGGTCCTCAGCAACCAGTCCCTCAGGGTCGACAGGGCCAGGGAAATCAAAATGGGGGATAACAAGGCCAAGGACGAAAGGGCCAACATCAGGGCCAAGGACAGAGACAGTTCCTGGGTCAGTGTTTCACTTGTGGCCAGCAGGGTCACAAGAGCAGAAATTGTCCACAGCCAGACAAGGCACAACAACAAGGTGCCCAGCAGGGGCAGCAGGCACCATTAGCCCCAGCAGCAGTACAGGCCCCACAGCCAGGTCAGATGCAGTAAGGGCGTGTGTTCAACATCCGTGATATTCCATTTCAGCCGGCACCTCCAGCACCGCCGGCAGTTGCGGGTATGTTTCCTATTCATGGGCTTGAGGGGAGTATTTTGTTTGACACAGGGGCGACGCATTCGTTTATTTCCACTAGATTTGCATGGGCAGCCGGCCTATTAGCGACAGCAGACACTCATCTTATGTGTGTGGAGTCACCGATGGGTAGTGGGTCCCTTATACACTCGATTTGTAAGGGTGTGGACATTATAGTCGGGAGATTGAGTCTAGCGGCGGACCTCCTAGTGCTGGATATGGAGGGATATGACGCCATCCTAGGCATGGATTGGTTGGCACATAACAAGGCAATGGTAGATTGTTATGAGAGGACCATCGTGTTCTCCATCCCGGGACAAGAGATGTTCCTTGTGGCAATGCCACTTCCCGAGGGAGGATCGCGAACTCATTTATATTATATTGAGGAGGAGACCTCACATGGGGTTGTCGTTTCTCTGGACTCAATCCCAGTTGTGAGGGATTTTGAGGATGTCTTTTAGGAGATACCAGGGTTACCACCTAGCAGAGAGATAGAGTTCGTTATTAATCTAACACCGGGGACGAGAACGATTTCCAGAGCACCATATCGCATGGCTCCTTCGGAGATGCGGGAACTGAGAGAACAAATTCAGCAGCTATTAGGACAGGGTTTCATTCGACGGAGTACATCGCCACGGGGTGCGCCGGTGTTGTTTGTAAAGAAAAGTAATGGTTAACTTCGTCTGTGTGTAGATTACAGAGAGCTGAACAAAGTGACGATACGTAATAAGTATCCATTGCCGAGGATTGACGACTTGTTTGATCAATTGAGAGGGGCTGCATACTTCTCGAAGATCAATTTGAGGGCGGGTTACCACCAATTGCGCATTCGTGAAGAGGATGTACCTAAGACCGCTTTCCTGTTGTGGTACGGGTCATACGAGTTCAGAGTGATGCCTTTTCGGCTAACTAATGCGCCGGCAGTATTCATGGATCTCATGAACAGGGTATTCAGGGAGTTTTTGGATCAGTTTGTGATTGTATTCATAGACGACATTCTAATTTACTCTCGTACGGAGGAAGAACACGCAGAACACTTACGATTGGTTCTACAGACATTGCGGAACCATCAGTTGTACGCTAAATTTGAGAAGTGTGGATTTTGGCTTCGGGAGGTTCAGTTCCTAGGCCACGTCGTATCTAGCAGAGGCATTGCTGTTGACCCGAGTAAGGTATCGGCGGTGAGGGAGTGGGGGCAGCCCACGACACCGACAGAAATTCACAGTTTCTTAGGATTGGCTGGTTATTATCGTCGCTTCATCAAGGGATTCTCAAAAATTATCGGACCGTTGACGAATCTGACTCGAAAGGGAATTCCCTTCGTATGGAGTGACAGTTGCCAGTTAGCATTTGATGAATTAAAAGACAAGTTAACATCAGCCCCCGTTCTTGCCTTGCCTAGGAGCGGAGTGGAATACCGAGTCTATACTGATGCGTCCTTACAAGGACTTGGGGGTGTATTACAGCAGGAGGAGAAGGCTATTGCTTATGCGTCCCGAAAGCTTAAGCCACATGAGAATAATTACCCCACCCATGACCTTGAGTTGGCAGCGGTTGTTTTTGCATTGAGAATATGGAGGCACTATCTTCTGGGCGAGCAGTTCACGCTATTCACGGATCATAAGTCATTGCAGTATCTGTTCACTCAGAAGGACCTGAATATGAGGCAAAGAAGGTGGCTTGAATTCGTGAAGGACTACCAATTTGATATACAGTATCATCCTGGTAAGGCTAATGTGGTGGCAGATGCGTTAAGCAGAAGACCTACCGGGGAGTTAGCAGGAGTTTGGAAGGAAAAGTGGAGTGAACTCCGACACGAGGATGAAATGGCGCGAGCATGCATGGCAGTACTAGCTATCACTCCCGAGAACGTTATGCGGGTAGTGAGGGCACAGGCAGAAGACCCATTTTGTCAGGACAAAGTACGACAGTTACTGGCCAAGGGGGCAGAGTTCTACTCCATCAGTTCAGAGGGTGGACTACGTTTCAACGGTAGGCTGATAGTACCCGAAGATGATGATTTGAGGCATGCCGTTACGACAGAGTCACACGGGTCAAAATTCTCGGTACATCCAGGTGGGGACAAAATGTACCAGGATATGTGACGAGTATATTGGTGGTCAGGCATGAAACGAGATATTGCAGAATTTGTCTCAAGGTGTGTTACATGCCAGCTCATAAAAGTTGACCATCAGAGACCTTCAGGGATGCTACAACCACTAGAGATTCCCGTGTGGAAGTGGGAGAGTATCTCAATGAATTTTATTACCGGATTACCAACCTCACAGAAGGGTCACGATTCCATATGGGTGATAGTGGATCGTTTGACTAAGGTAGCCCATTTCTTACCGGTTCGTACGGATTATGATACTATGCGGTACGCGCAGTTATTCATTTCAGAGATTGTTAAGCTGCACGGAGTTCCTATTAATATTGTGTCGGACCGAGATAAGATATTTGTGTCACATTTTTGGCAGAGTTTTCAGGAGGCCATGGGCACCGACTTACGGTTGAGTACGGCATATCACCCACAGACGAACGGCCAGACGGAAAGAGTAAACCAGATGTTAGAGGACATGCTGAGAATGTGTATTCTAGATTTTGGGGGAAATTGGGAGCCATACCTCCCTTTGGTAGAGTTTGCATATAATAACTCTTACCTATTCACTATTGGCATGGCTCCATTCGAGGCGCTTTACGGGAGGCCTTGTCGTTCACCCGCCTGTTGGTTAGAGGTGGGGGATAACAAGCTATTGGGGCCAGAGATGATACAGGAGACTTCCTCTAAAATAGAGTTGATTCGAGGACATATTCAAATAGCCCAGGATAGGCAGAAGAGTTATGCTGACGCCGGTAGGAGACACGTGGAACTAGATGTGGGCGACCAGGTGTTAATTCGGGTATCTCCTATGAAAGGGATTACAAGGTTCGGCAAAAAGGGGAAATTAACACCGAGATATGTGGGGCCGTTTCCCATCATTGAGAGAGTGGGACCGGTAGCTTACAGATTGGGACTCCCTGAGCATCTTCAGCGAATACACGATGTATTCCATGTGGCATCGCTGAAGAAATACAAGAGGAGCGAGAGAGCCTTCTGGCACATTCCACTGGAGGAGATCGATTTGCAGCCAGATGTCTCGTATGAAGAAAGACCCGTGGCTATCCTGGATTATAGTGAGCGCAAACTAAGATCCAAGGTGGTACCCTTAGTGCGAGTACAGTGGGGACATCACAATATGGATGAGTCCACTTGGGAACGGGAGGAGGATATGCGAGAGCAATATCCAGAATTATTCACAGCAGGTATTTTCTAATTTCGAGGACGAAATTCCTTTTGTTAGAGGGGAAGTATGTAATACCCCGTAATTCTGCTTAATTAGGAAAATACGTTTTATTTAAATTACGTGAGTAGAGTAATTTAATGTGAGTTTTATTTAAATTACGTGAGGAGAGTAATTTAATGTCATTAAATACGTTTTATTTAAATTACGTGAGAAGAGTAATTTAATGAGAGATAATGTTAATAAAGATGAATATGACGATTAAAAATTTACTAAATGTGAGTAGTAAATTTTTAATGTTGATATGTACGGTCTAGTGACTATATGGACGTACCGAAGTTATCTCAACCGAGTGTCGCGCGTAGGACAAAAATTAAGGATGAGAGTAGAAAAATAATTAAGAGACTCAAACGATAATTTAGAGCCCACAGTTGATTCTGAAAGGGTCGAATTAGTCAAAATAGTGTACCCGGGGGTACTAGTTGAGTGCCGGGTCATTTTCGGACTAAACCGGGACCATTCGGGGGCATTTTGGTCTCTTTACAATTATGGGGAAGTAGACCTACGAATTTTGAAACCCTAGATTAGATTATAAGAGTGGAGGCTAGGGTTAGAAAGAAGGAAAAATACACCATAGCCATTAGAGAAGAGAGAGAGGAAATTTCTTAAGGCAAAAGAAGGAAGGAAGGGAAATTCTAAGGAG
Organism: Sambucus nigra; assembly: GCA_949130495.1. Taxonomy (NCBI): domain Eukaryota; kingdom Viridiplantae; phylum Streptophyta; class Magnoliopsida; order Dipsacales; family Adoxaceae; genus Sambucus; species Sambucus nigra. The sequence goes on along the minus strand of OX422213.1, from coordinate 210,338,477 downwards.
ATTTCACCATAAAGATTGTTGGGAAGGAGGATTGAAGGATCAAAATCATCAACCATCATCAACAACCACGAAATCAGACCCTACAAATCATAAGGCAAGTGGTTATTTACAAAATAATTGAGTTATAATACCCATAATTAAGCTTTAGTAAGAACATGATTTTTATGATATTCTTGGTAATAAAACAATTGATTATGATCCATGATTGATAAGGATTGATATCATAGAAAACTAGATGATAAATTCGAAAGAAAATCTGGAATTTGGATAAAAGATATAAAGAATGCATTTTTAGGGTTCTTGAATATTAGAGAGATTTTTAGTTGATTTGGCCAAGATTTATAATGACTTTGTTGTTTTAAACCGTTAGTAATCATCCCAGAACATGTAGGAATGATTAGAAATTGTTGGTTGTAAATATGGTGGATTATCATGAAAGATAGAGAAATAAAAATGGTGAAACCCGTAGGAAGAAGATGAACTGGGTCTGTCACTGCTTGATCGATCGATCGACCCTTGAATGTCGATCGATCGACCCTGACTGGACTTTAGAGAATTTTGTGAATAAATTTCTTTAATTACCGTCGCTTAATGGGAACCTTAGAAATGATATTTTACCTATGAGGGGACTTTATAATTACCAGTAGGTGTACCATTAGGTTTCTCCACAAATGATTGAGTGGAAACTTTGGAGAAATGGACTGACGAAAGAACGATCGATTTAGCCGCATGTTGAGATTATGAGAATTTAATTACGGAAAGAGTGAGATTTAATTCCGGAAAGAAAATACCAGTAGGTTAAAATTAACTTAACTACTGAATTAAGGGAGGGGTAACTAGGGCCCTTAGAGTTGCGTGAATACTCGAATAAATACAATAGTGAAATAAACTGTAATTAATAAGTACGGTGAAAAATAGAAAAATATATCACTTACGGGTATGATTTGATAGGTTGGGTGTGTACCTACTAAATTATGTAAAAGTTTGGGTTAAGAGAATATTACCTAAATTAATCATGTTAGGGTCGATGTGACATTCCGAACTAACATAAAATTATTATATGTTTGGGGTCGATGAAAAATGCCGAACCAAACTTTTAACTGGTGTCGCGATGAAAGAGTCCTGAACCAGAATATGTGTATATATTTATATTTTTAAATAGTTGGGGTCGATGGATCATTCCGAACCAACTTTCACTTGGGGTCGATGAATCATTCCGAACCAAGAGTCCTTTATGTGTAATAGGAGGATATGTTAGTGGTAACTGATATTAAATACATTGTTGTGTGATAAAATGTATTCTATGTGCATAATCTACTAATTTAGAATAGTAGACAATGAAATGAAATGTAAATGTTTTAGTAATAATTTATAGCGTGACGTAATTATTACAAGAATAAGGACAACGAACAGTAAATAAGTTAACTACGGTTATAGGTAGTATAACTAGGTAGACTAAGTATCCTCGATAGTTACGTACTATGTAAGAGAGGTGAGGAAGTTCAAGGGAGTGTGCGAAACCTTAATATGTGTAATCAATAACTTAATCGTTATAACTGCTTGCAAAATATTTTCAAATGTTTTGAGTACTAACTCTTGATATATAAAATTTTAAAAACCTTTTAGGTGCCCAGCCACAGGGACACCCAGCATGATTTCATTCCAGAGATTTGGGAGCTGCAGCACGTGTGGATGTTGCAGGGATTAATTAGACGCTTCCTCTTTTTCAGTTCTAGTGCAGGATCTCAGTTTTAATATTCTTAGTTGGGACATGTTGTTCTACCTTTACTATTACAGTTTATTCTAGTTATGGATTTGTAGTTTTCTTTTATTGGCCGTGGTTTTCGGTAAGACTTTACCTGCTTTTAGAGTATTTATACAAACTGCTTATTTTTGTTACTAGAATTTGTAATGTGGTTGTATGGTGAATGTTCTGTTTAAGAAGGATAAAATTTGGCACCCGTTTAATTTCATTTAGGTGGTTAGTAAATTAAAAGGCGTTCAACAGTGATGCTAAGAATGAACCATTTAAGAAACCTGTTTAAATTAAAATAAGGCTTGATCACCCAAGGTTTAATTAGGGGGGGTGTCACAGTCGGGTCTGATTACGCGTTGTAGAATACAGATTTGACGAAGCACACCTAATTCCTCCTTTAATTTGGCCTCTAAAGCCCCCTTCTTTTCTTTCCTCTCTCTTCACTCAATTTCTAGGGTTTTCAATTTGAGTTATGGTTTCCTCTAACTCACTCAGGGTTGAAATCCCTAATCCCAAAATTAGACTAACAGGCCAAGCCCAAATAACCCGAATTACCCCGTGTGGACCTGATTATTTCTAAAAAGGCCCCCCGACCCGATTACTACCCCCGGGTACACTATTTTGACAATCTCGGTACTTTCAAAACCAACCGTGATCTTAAAATCTCCATTCGAGTCATCCTATAATAATTTTCTATCTCCACCTAATATAGTCTACACGCGACTACTGGTTGAGATATATCACTGTCACATCACTATCACTCGCTATAACGTAAAATAATTATTTACTACTCACTTAGTAATTTTATTCCATAAATATAAATATCTATCTCTCCCGATTAATATTTTAATAAATAAAAAATAATTAATTCCATTAAATTACGTCACATTTGTAATTTAAAATGACCGGATTAATTAAATTTAAATACTCAGAGATACAGGGAGTTACATACTTCCACCCATACAAAGGAATTTCTCCCTCAAAATTGGAACATACCTATGGTGGATAAATCTAGATACTGCCCACGCATGTCATCTTCCCGCACCCACGTCGACTCGTTAATATTGTGGTTCCCCCACTGAACTTGAACCAAGGGTACCACCTTATATCACAGTTTATGTTCACTACGATAGTGTTCGCCACCGGCCTCTCCTCATACGAGATATCTAGCTGCAAGTCTATCTCCTCTAATGGAACATGCAAAAAATCTCCCTCGCTTCTTCGGTACCTCTTTAGCGATAACATGTGAAACACGTCGTGAATCCGCTGTAAGTTCTCCTGTAGACCCAGCCTATACGCAGTTGTTCCAACCCGCCTAATAGTTGGAAAAAGGTCCCACATACCTCGGCGCTAGCTTCCCTTAAATTACGAACCTCATGACTCCTTTCATAGGAGACACCCGTACTAAAACTTGGTCACCAATATCCAATTATATATGCCTCCTCTCTGCATTCACGTAACTATTTTACTTGTCCCGAGCTATACAATGCGTCCCCAAATCAGCTCAATCTTGGCAGTAGTATTTTGAATTATCTCTGGCCCTAATAACTTGTTTTCCCCTACCTGTAACGAGCAAGCAGGCGAACGATAAGGACGTCCATATAGTGTTTCAAAAGATGAGCCTATACTCCACTGGCACTACTATCTCTATGTTAGAAAAGGTCCCAGTTTTATAGGTGCCAATTTCCTTGTTGCCAAACATGTGACTTCCTTCATGGTAGATACCCGTAACAATCCCTAACCACTCATGCCAGACTTCAAAATTTGATTCATGGTGACGTAACTCTCACTACATTCCTGAACGACATGAAAATGATGTAAATTAAGCCAATCCTTACCGACGGACCATGAATCATTTCGGGTTCAAGAAGCTTGTTATTACCCACTCTTAAACAACCAAAGGGTGGATGACAAAATCTTCGTATGAAGCCTCAGAAGGGTCTTTGTGAATTACCTTTTGCTATGAGTCATTACATGTAGCTCTTACAGTTGTAGTTAATACTTCCAATTTCCCCAAATATCCAAAACACGTATCGCTTGTATTCTCCCACATTTTAATCACCTCTCTCGTCTAACCACCTACCTACGGGTGACATGTCTAGCTCAAATTTCAATTCCATCCCAATCATCTCCTGACACTCCCTATCAGAGATGGGACTCGAGAGTGAATAATAATTATGTCACACCCCAAACTCAATTCCATTCCATTCAAATCATTTCATTTATATTATAATTAAATCATAATCTTTAGTCCATTTGAAATATAATTCATTTATCAATGTTTTTTTTCATGTTCAATAAACATAATCATGTTCTTTGTACCATAACGTAATTAAGATCAGAGTCATAATTAAATGAACATGCTATACTACGATTGACCATGATTAAATGTTACAATCATCAAATCAACCCATGCTAACTCAATATATAAGATGTGCGAGTGTAGTAAAACTTTAGTGTGACAATGACAAAATCCTCACGTCTGATTCCCAGATCTTTGTAATGGTGCAACTCTCAAATCACCGATCATATGATATCTTAGCTGGTAGCATACAAACCTGAAAATGTTAAAATATAAACCACAAGCATTAAGCCTAGTGAGGTACTCCTTCCCTGAAATAAAATAAAAGTTCTTTATCAAATATGTAGATATAACATCCAAATAATCATGCCCTGCTATGAAATATCAATTCTATATCAAATCTCTAGATATAAAATCCAAACAATCTTTCCCTACAATGAAATGACAATTCTCTATCAAATTTGTGGATAAATAATCCAAATAATCCTGCCTTTCTATGAAATAATAATTTTATATCAAATCAGTGGATATAAAATCCAAAAATCCTACCCATTGGCAATAACAAATCCAGGAACACAAGTTCCAATAAATCCTTGTCATAAGACAAATCAAATTATTGGATCTTTGTCCAATTCCAATCCTGGATCATAAGATCCAAACAAACCCTGGATATTTTAATATCCAAACAAATCCTGAATACTGAGGAATTCAAACCAATCTTGGATCATAAGACCCAAACAAATCCTGGATATTTTAATATCCAAACAAATCCTGAATACCGGAGTATTCAAACTAATTCTGGATCATAATACCCAAACAAATTTTGGATATTTTAATATCTAAACAAATCCTGAATACCGAAGTATTCAAACAAATCCTCGATCATAAGACCCAAACAAATCCTGGATATTTTAATATCCAAACAAATCCTGAATACTGAAGTATTCAAACAAATCGCTCTTAGAGCTATATTCATATTTATATATGAAATAAATCATAAGTACACTCACCTTGGTAATTTAACAGGCTTTCCTTTTCCTTTGTCCGATACTTATTCAACCGGTTCTTTTTCCCTTCCTATCATTCTTAAAATATTAGTATCATCATAAGAATATCAACAATCTAAGGAATATCTCAAACATAACTCATTTCATAAGCATCATATGATTTTATTCAAATCATTTGTCACAAGTGAAGTTTCATCCAAATTCATGTTAATATATTTGACATATCCAAATCATAGACCAAACATACATTGATTTATTCTTGGTAATTCAATCCTTATCATATTTGAATTCCAATACAAAATATGGAGCATCATTTCAAGTTTTCTAGAGCAAGTTATGCCCACTTCTTCAATACATAGCAAATCTTCCCTATAGGCTCATTAATCGTGTAGTCAACTTCCAGGAATTTTCATAATTTATCTACATCATAACTTTCTATGACATTCAACCCAATATCAATAAACATATTGAATAATAAGAAATTAAAGTTCCATAATTTTTAGTGTTCATTTGCTATGTCGGGAAAAACATAGAGCACATGGTATGCGTGCTTACACTTTTAGCTCATATTTTATACCCAACTTCCAATTATCACCAAAGATTCATTTCTTGGTATTTTCACATAATTTTAGGATATGTTACACATATATTAGTATATTTTCATCTCCAACTATAATTATTCAATTCTAGTAAATATACAAAAAGATATAGAAGTTTGAATACACAAGGTTTCCAATCGAAGCATATACATGATTTACACGTTCAACTTTCCTTAAACTCACATCTATCCATACGTATACCTCAAGAAATGGAAATTTAGTAAAGAAATGATAATTTATATCATTTAAATCAATATTACCAAAAATATAACAAGATTTATGAGTAGAATTACCTTAGGGACGTTTACATAATTTCTTATGAATTTTTCTCCAACTTCTCCTCGCCTTTTCTTCGTAAACTTCCCGGTTCTCTCTCCTTAGGATAAAAGTCTTCCATGGCTGAAATATGCTGAATGAGGAGCTTATTTAAAGCCTTTAAAGTCGGCCCAAACCCACCTCCTTCTTTAACCAATCAAAATCCACCATTTGTTATACATATAAGATGAAATATCATTTAACGAATGGATAAATTTGCCCCTGCTTCGTAATTCCAGCATGACTTGTTACTCAGACCTCCGTTTAATTCACCGTTTGTTGTGTTACAAACCTAACTCATATATCTAAAACTATATAGTTTTTACCTTAAGTCAATTGTTATTTATAAGGGTCAAGACTAGTCTCCAACCTGAATATTCCCATCGAAACTTCAAAATTTTGTATTTGTAACTAATTCGATATTTCATGCTTTCTGAAGGTAGGATTAGACTAAAAATAATAACTTAACATCATATATATTAATAACACATTACTCATATCACATAAGCTAATCATGATTTAAGAGTAATTTATCATAATCATATTCGGGTTGTCACAAATTATCCTATTTCGGTCAATCCATCCCACAAAATCGAAGGAAATCCTAATTTCCCCGCGATTTTGATAACCTAAATGTGAATTTTATCCATCTGCGTATACATCCCTTCACTAAACCTATTAATCTATTACAAAAATACTAGTCGATAACCTCAGACCAACCTTTTCCATCCATGAATAGTGCACATGGAGATAACTTCACTATGTCTCACTCAACACCAGTCCCCATGATCAACATTTCATATCACGTGGAACATCTTACTCCACTTTTTTGGGATATACCATAAATCATTGCCCTTACATTTATTCCAAAGCTGTGCACTTCCTGGGCACTTTTTCATCTGGTAGAAATCAACATCTTACCTATATGTAAACCACCCTAGGCATTTGACTAAGTGAGACTCCGCTCTACTTTGCCAAAATTATGGGGTCCTCCCTTGTCAAGGGATATATTTTTACATATGTCTCCACCGTCTTTCAACTCATCTCGCTTGTGATTGTTCTGCTTGACAAACACCTAATCGAACTATCTTATTTTCTCAAACAAAGTTCGGCCCATCATACCATTCACCTATGTTTCTAACTTCCCCATGGCATATTTTTGAAACACATATAACCACATCCCCTTATCTTGGATGACATTAGAAGTCAAACTAACCAGGGCACCCATACACCCTATAACCCGTGCATATTTGCACAAACATAACAAATGTTACATACGTAACATATCTATCTCAAGATCGCCCCCCGTACTCTCAGTGTGGCTATATCATATGGGTATTCTTGATCACCCAACAAATCACAATTTAATCCTTCTCGATATTTCCCTACCCATCAACTTGTGGTATAAAAGTTTTCTCAGTGCTTCCTACACATCACTACCTGGCTCCACTGGCCTTATATCGTATAATAGCTCTTATCTCAAAGTGTTTTCTCTACATGTTCAATGATTAACATTTAAAACAGATGCCCTAGCATCTAACAACTTCTCTCCTACTCCCAACATTTATTAAGGTTCATGCGTGTAACATCTCATAATGAAACTCAAAAAGAACTTCCCCCAACTCACAATCCCCTAGCATTATCTGTCGTCGAGTTCTATAAGCCCAAATCATATGGCTGGGGCACTCAAAATCCTATCCCAAAATGTATAAGTCTAAACATCAATTCCCACATTTCCAAAGGATTTTGATAATACTAGGATCACACTATCACTAAGTCCTTAGCGCTAAAGTAATGACGAGCTTAATCTCTTTGCTTGATGGTAAACTCGATATACCCTGAATCACAGAAGTAAAGTTACTAAGCATATAGATCCAACATAACGAGAAAATTGTACTCTCCAAAGTCTACTTAATTAAATAATGTAGACATGAGCTCGACTTTTTTCAGCTGAGACATCGCAAAATAACACATCGTGTCCTGGAACAACGAACAAAATAGCCTTGCTGTAACTATCCACCATCACTTAACCATCGCTAACCAGTCCATACCTAGGATAACATCATACTCAAACATCTCTCTAAAATGGGTAAACCCACTAAAACATATCCTCCTAGTGTCTACATTACTCCCATGTAGATAGAACCAAAGAGAGCCCTGCTACTCAATGGTAAATATATACACACTGTAGTAATATTAATAATATCTCTATTAAACCCGTTTTATGTGCAAATCTAGTGATAACGAACTACTATGACTCGCTCGTGTCACATGAAACATACCCATTCACCCTAGAATAAAACTCATACCTCCAATTTCCAATAGCACTGGCAGTTCAAATGGATGTTGGACATAACACTCTCGTCCAAACCGAATAAAAAATTTCTATAACTGTTGCCCCTATTGGGCATCCTGCTCCTATCCCCTAACTCACTGCGGACAAGATCAACATATGTGGACCTACTCTTCACCTATAATACACATCTTTGTGTCATTCCCCCTTCTCTAGCCCCCCGGGCCAAGTCGAGGTTTTCCTTCTCTTGGACCTGGTAGTCTTAACTCCAATTACTACCCCCGTTGTTCCTTTAGCTCTGTTGGCTCTGTGGAACACACCATTGGATCTTACGACCCTAACAAAATCCACTGTCACTTGGTAGAAATTTCATTAATTTCAATCATTTAAATGGGTCCCCTACTGGGTATCCCCCTTTTGTGCCTCACTAGAACCGGGAAATCCATTCTTGCCCTTCGCCTAGATTCTCCAACTCTCTTGGATCCCTTCTCATGGAAGCATTGCTATAAACATGTAAATGTACGACGTTGATGATAATGACGCAAATCATTCTATCTAGATTTCCCCAGCCCTTCTTGTGTACTCTATCCATGAGTCCATCATCAACTTATGAACCCTTTTTATTTTTCGTATCCACCTTGTCGGGTATGAAGTTCGCTAAACAAGTCAACTCCCCTTCATGTCCGGCCACTATCTATCCCTTTTGAAGCAAGAACTGAAATTTCCTTTGCCTCTCTATTTAGACAGATGATGAGAGGATTTTTGGTCAAATCGCACCCCAAATTCTTTATTATTCATGGTATCTCTCCATGGTTGTGGTTACTGACTCTTATTACTACAACGTTGCTCCTATGAGCAAAAAAATTTCCTAAAATTTAATATTGAGTGTCACTGCACTCCACCCTATATAAATGCCTTTGGATTATCTCCTTCCATTGGCCCATCACACTTCCTTTCCTCCTTATATTCCTACGGATGGTTCTTCAAAAGAGACCCTTCAACTCTCCCCTTTACCGACTATGTTGGTGAGTCTAAATTTCTGCCACCATCTTCTATGACGATGATAGGGGAAACTACTGCACCTAATGATTATCCCAACATCATCTGCCCAAACAATAATTATGGTGACGTCCATTGCGGTCATCGTTCCCTTAATACTCTATAGTTTCATCTGAGCCTCTCCTCTTGTAAGCCTCTTAACGACCCTCGCAGGTCATCCTATATTATTCGGTGTACCAAATCCAACCGACCTCGTGTACGATTAAAATTAACTATACATAATAGTAGGAGAACATAAGTCATATTATGAATCAATAGTCCTAAGCATAGGGCTTTATACCAAAGAAAAGCAACGCTGAAAACAAAATACGTATGCACAGGTCCTAAGGACTCTAAAACTTGATGTTCTGATACCATCTGTGACACCCCACTTATCTTAATCACAGGTGATCTGTCCTTTATCAAAATAAACAGGAAACTCAGTTGGTTCATTATTAGCATCACTATCAAATACCTGTAACACCCCGTAATTTTATGCATTTAATATTTAATTAATTCGGGAATTTTAAATTACTTGTGTGTCGTAATTTTAATTAAATTAATTATGGTAATATTAAATTAAATATTAATCGGGGAGTGAATGGTTAATATTTAAGGAAATTTAATTACTAAGTGAATAGTAATAATTTATTTACATCATTTCGGATATTAGTGACGGGGTATGAACTTATCTCAGCTAGGAGTCAGTATAGACTAATTTGGGTGTGAGATAAGGAATTTTATAAATAATTCAGATGCTAATTCTCAGTGTACGGTTGAGTCCGTATGGGCCGAGATAGTGAGAAAAGTGTACCCGGGGGTAGTAAACGGGTCACGGGACGTTTTTAGGCATAGTCGGGCCCACACGGGGGTATTTGGGTCACTTGGGCTTGGCCCATTAGGCAAAAAATGGGATTAAGCCAAATTACCTAATTAAAAGAAATAGGGGAACGACTGATGTGAGATTAGAAAATGATTAGTGGGAGAGGAAACCCTAAGAAGCAGTTAAAGGTAATTTGGGGGACAAAGGAAAGTGCCAGGGGGATTTCATCTTCAACCTTGAGATTCACAGCTTCAAATCAGACCCTACGTAACCATAAGGTAAGTGGTTAACTTGCTGTAGAATTTAATTATGTTTTCAATTCATATTTATGTGATGTGAACACCTAAAATTCATTTTGGGGATAAATGGGTACAAAAATGGGGTTTTTGTAATTAGACAACAAGATGAGAATGGTTGTAAGAAATTATGGTGTAACATGATTCTGAATAGATAACTGCCTTAGATGTAATAAACCCAGACAAAATTGGAAAGGAAATCGAGTTGTTAATTTGGTGTTGTGACTGTTATACGAATAACTCGACGTTTCCCAAATTTAGAACAAAACAGTAGAGAACGAAAATTAAACGAGGTTTAGGGACTTCATGGGGGTCCCTTATGGTGTTCTTGACGGGTTATAATGATGAGGATGCTTGGGTTGGACTGTAGAAGGAGTTAGGAATTTAAGGTTACCGTCCATGGCTGAAACAGAGTCTCTGAGAAGACGAAGATCTGTTCAATCGATCGATCAATGGCTGGGGATCGATCGATCGATGGCCTGGGATTTTTGGCAATTCGGACAGTTTATATATATAAGGTGAATTTAATTAAAATTTTCTTTTCATACCTTATTTAATGAGAAATAAATATAGGACATCCAATCTAATTAATTATGAGGGAAAAATAATTTGGATTGGAGGAAATTTATGTGTGACACACTATGGTTAAATTTTGGAAAGACTATTTTGAGATAATTAAATACGAATAAAGTGGGCGAGTCCGGGTATATTGATTGAGAGATACCAAGTCGTAGAATTAATTTAGAGTGAGAGCTAAATAATTTGGGGTCGGGGATTTAGACTCGGATATTATTTTTTTTTGGGCCACAAGAGCGAGTCCGAATATATTGGTTGGAGCGACACCAAAAGTAATTTAATTAATTAATGAGCAATTAATTAATAATCAGAGTTGGACCATAAACTCATGATAAATTTTATAGGCTTGTGTTACGGACTTAGTACACGGTATAACCGGGGTGTTTTATTTTTTATAGATATACGGTGTGCGATAGTATATATATATGGTGTGTGCATTAATATCAGTGGCTGGATATTATTATTATTATTATTATTATTATTATTATTATTATTATTATTATTATTATTATTATTATTATTATAGTGCTATAGGGGGAGGTTGCGTGTAGAGGATGAATCCCCTAGCTTGAGGAGTAGGGAGAGTATATTCCCAGGTCATAACGTCCAATATAAGGGTGAGGGGCATCTCACTTTCAGGGAAGGAATATGATCGCCTCCAATAATTATGTATTAACCAAGTTAACGAGCGATTCTGACATTGGGTAACTAGGTTATGTGAATATACCTAGTGGGATAGAACTTTAGAGAATATACATCCGGTGAGTTATTACTCGGGAGGATGTTCTTTATTAATTATTATTTCAGCATGTTTGTGAATGTTGTAATATGACTATACGTATATAATGAGGTAAATAATTATATACGGGTTAATTAATACAAGTTGTGAGTTGTATCATATATCGTGGATGTGAAAGTTATATGAATATAAAAAGGGAAATGATTAATTAAGTTAATGATGACAGTAACTTAGAAATCATAGTTTTTGGCATACTCGGCTAGAGTAGGGTGGCTGCAAGGGCTATTTCGATTATCTAGTTATGGGATAAATAACTAAGGAAATTAATTAAGGCGTTAGTAGTGCACATTAGAGGAGGAGTGAGGATATATTCAAGGGAGTGCGACATTAACTAAAATATGAAGAGCACGCATACATATTTATTACTACAAGTTAATCAATTGCTAAATATTTTCCAAATGTTTTGGGTACTAACCCTTGCTATAAAAAATTTAAAAACCTTTTAGGTGTCCAGCCACAGGGATGACAGACTTGACTCATTCCAGGGATCCGTTGTTACAGCACATGTGGATGTTGCGGGAGTTTGATAGGCGCTTCGTTCTTTTCATTTCTAGTGTAGAAATTTCCTATGAGTTACTCGAGCATGTCGCTCACTGTTTTATTCAGTACTTATGTTAGACTTGTTGAGATTTATTACTTGTCTTTATGTTTGTTGGTTTTGAGCCGATAATTTATTCAGTCAGTTATTTAGATGTGAATGGTGGTTTTCATTTAATTGTGATTATTTAAATTACTTTGTTTCCGCATGAGTATTTCATTAAATTAATGAAAGATAAAACTTGGCACTAGTCTAATTTTCTCACTTAGGTGGTTAGTAATTAAAAAGGCGACAGTGATGCTAAGAATGAACCAACTGAGAAACCTGTTCTAATTTAATTTAGGACTGATCACCCGGGGTTAATTTGGCGAGGTGTCACAAATCATATCAGAGCATCAGGTTCTAGTGTCCTTTGGATCTATGTGTCTTACTACATTTAAGCGTAGCGTTCAGTTGTTATAGAGCCCTATTATTAGGACTATTGATTCATTTCCCGCTTTTGAGATATCATATTTTTCTGCTATTAGATTTTTGTATAATTGTGTACTTATACGATTCGATCTATTTTTCAGATGCCACCAAAGAGGCAGAGATCAGAGAGGGCTGAGTCTAGGGATGACTTAAGGGAGGCTCAGCGGGAGCCACAGGTACCGCCACCCCCCACCCGAGTTGATCTCCACTACTCAAGTGGTCGTGATAGTGGCCCAGGCAGTTGAGATAGCAATGAGGGCTATGGCAGCTCATTTTCCTCAGCCCCAGGCACCACCTCCCGTGGCACCAGTAGTCCAGGATCCAGTGGGGCCACCGTCTTGGAACCAACTTAGGGAGACCTTTCAAAAGGGTCACCCACCCGAGTTTCGAGGTAGTACCGATGTAGTAGAGGTTTGTGACTGGAAGAAGAATATTTAGCGCCATCTACGCATGCTGGAGTGCACCGATGTACAGAAATAAATGCTTGCTACCTTCCGTCTATCGAGGGCAGCCTCACAGTGGTAGGAGTCAGTTACCACCACTGAGGAGAGGGATTTCAGGACGATATCCGAGTTCTGGGTGCGGTTCGACAGCAAATACTTCCCACCAGCGATAGAGGCTGAAATGAGGAAGAAGTTCAGTGAGCTAGTACAGGGTGATCGTTCAGTGGCAGACTATGAGGAAGAGTTCACCCGTTTGGCGAACTTTGTTCCAAATGAGGTGAGCGACGAGGAGCAAAAGAAGTCGAAGCTCATGGATGTCCTGGCCTGGAGGATCAGGCAGCACTTAATTGGTAATCCGGTATTGGTGACATATACAGATGTCGTTAATGCCGCTCTTGTACACTGCCAGGATCACCGCTTCCATGCGAAGGGGAGCAAGAGGGTAGGGGAACCGAGCCCGAAAGGCAAGGCAGTTGTTGGTAGTGACACAAGTGGTACTCAGCAGTAGACTAGCAGTCAGTAAGGGAACCAGGCTAAGAAATTCAGGCATGGTTGGTTTCGACCGGGAGGACAGGGATTCAGGCAGGGCCAGCTGGGCCCAAATTAGTATCAACCTCTGTTCTAAAAAACCCGCCTAGGCTCCGCCTAGGCACGCCTAGGCTTAAGGCTTGGGAGAAACGCCTCGCCTTACGCTTTTCAGGCCTTATTCTTGGTAAAACCCTTAAAGCGCACTTTTTTCTAAAAACAACAATGCTTTAGTGAAACGATATTGCCTTTTAAAGAATTTGTTTACAAACCGGACAATTATCTCATCCAAAATAATCAAATAGTATTTTAATTTGCATATATTCAGACATATTTTTATGATATGTGCAATTTTTGTATTTTAATAACCTTGTTATGATTAAAAAATATTAAAATATATTAAGAAGGCCTAAACGCCTTTTCACGCCTTTTTACGCCTAGGCCCGCCTAGGCTTATAAGGCTTAAGGCTTGGCCTCCACGCCTCAATCACGCCCCGTGTTTTTTAGAACCTTGGTATCAACAGGTTCCCAGGGCCGTCAGGGCCAAGGGAACAATGGGGGAGGCCAGCAGGGTCAGCCACGTTAGGGCCAACAGGGCCAACGATAGGGGGACGATCAGAAACACTGCTTTATTTGTGGCCAGATAGGACACTTCAATAAGGAGTGCCTACAAAGGGGCAGAGGCCAATAACAGGGTGCCCAATTGGGGCAGCAGGGTCAGATGCATCTAGGAGCACCGGCTCCACCAGCCCCACAGAAGCAGGGGTAGATGCACTACGGGTGTGTGTATAACGTCCGGGATGTTCCCAATCCTCTAGCATAGCAGGTGCCGCCAGCGGTTGGGGGTATGTTTCTCATCCATGGTCATGAGGGTAGTATACTTTTTGATACGGGAGCATCTCATTCATTCATTAAATCTACATTTGCTAAACGGGTCGGGTTACTAGAGATCGCTGGTAGTTTTCGTATGTGTGTAGAGTCACTAGTAGGCAGTGGGGCATTGATTCACTTGATTTGTCGGGGGGTAGACATTTTGATTGGGAGGCTTAGTTTAGCGGTGGGCCTCTTAGTGTTAGATATGGAGGGGTATGATGTCATCCTAGGTATGGACTGGTTGGCAGGTTATCGGGCGACTGTGGATTGTTACGAGAGGACAATCGTGTTCTCCATTTTGGGACAGGAAATGTTCCTAATAGTGATGCCTCTACCTAAGGGAGGGTCGCGCACACACTTGTATTATATCGAGGAGGAGACCTCATAGGAGGTGGTAGTTCCGTTGGATTCGATTCCAGTAGTGAAGGACTTCGAGGATGTGTTCTAGGAAATACCAGGGTTGCCACCTAGCAGGGAAATCGAGTTTGTAATTGATTTAGCATCGGGGAAGACACCGATTACTCGAGAACATTACCGTATGGCCCCTTTAGAGATGCGTGATTTGAGAGAACAGATTCAGTAGCTCCTGGGTCAGGGTTTCATTCGGCGGAGTACATCACCGTGGGGTGCACCGGTGTTGTTTATAAAGAAGCGGGATGGTTCACTTCGGTTGTACGTGGACTATAGGGAGCTGAATAAGGTGACGATACGAAATAAGTATCTATTGCTTAGGATTGATGATTTATTTAACCAATTGAGAGGGGCGTCTTACTTCTCCAAAATCGATTTGAGGTCAGGGTATCATCTATTGTGTATTCGAGAAGATGATGTTCCTAAGACTGCTTTCATGTCACAGTACGAATATTACGAGTTCAGGGTGATGCCATTCGGGCTCACCAATGCTCCCGCAGTGTTCATGGATCTCATAAACAGGGTTTTCAGAGAGTACCTCGACCAGTTTGTCATCGTGTTCATTGATGACATCTTGATCTACTCGCATACCGAAGAGTAGCACGCAGAGCATCGGCGTATGGTTCTACAGATGCTACGGGATCACCAACTTTATGCCAAATTTGAGAAGTGTGGATTTTGGTTGCGGGAGGTACAGTTTCTTGGTCACGTCATGTCAGACCGGGGTATTACGGTGGATTTGAGTAAGGTATCGACAGTGAGAGAGTGGGGATAACCCATGACACCGATCGAGGTGCGCAGCTTTCTAGGATTGGCCGGTTATTATAGGTAGTTCATTAAAGGATTCTCAAAGTTTGCGGTCCCTTTGATCAATCTGACTCGGAAAGGGGTGCCTTTCACTTGGAGTGATCATTGTCAATTAGCTTTCGGCGAGCTGAAGGATAAGTTAACATTTGTAGCCGTACTTTCTTTGCCGAAAGGAGGACTAGAGTATCGGGTTTACACTAACGTATCCTTAGAGGGACTTGGGGGTGTGCTTCAGCAAGAGGAAAGGGATATAGCTTATGCATCTAGAAAGCTAAAGCCTCACGAGAGGAATTACCCCACTCACGACTTAGAGCTAGAAGCGGTCATTTGTCCTTTAAGGATATGGAGACATTATCCTCTAGGAGAGCAGTTCACTTTATTCACGGATCACAATTCACTTTAGTATCTCTTCACACGGAAGGATCTGAACATGAGGCAGAGGCGGTGGCTAGAATTCTTGAAAGACTACCAGTTTGATATTCAGTATCATCCTGGTAAGGCTAATGTGGTGGTAGACGCATTGAGCTGGAGACCAACTGGGGATATATCAGAGGTCTGGAAAGTGAAGCGGAGAGAGCTTCTATATAAGGACGATGTAGCCAGGGCCTACATATCAGCTTTATCCATCACACCAGAGATCATTATGTGAGTGGTGAGGGCTCAGGCAGAGGACAAGATCTGCCAGGATAGGGTACGCCAACTGTTAGCTTAGGGGGCAGATGGTTACTCGTTCATCTCGAAAGGAGGCCTATGCCTAAATGGGAGGTTAATTATGCCAGAGGATGAGGAGTTAAGGCACGCTGTTATGACAGAGTCCCATGGTTCGAGATTTATGATACATCTCGACGGGGATAAAATATACCAGGATATGAGGAGGTAGTATTGGTGGGCAGGAATGAAACGGGACATAGCAAAGTTTGTCTCGAAATGTGCCACGTGTCATCTCGTGAAAGTTAACCATCAGAGACCATCAGGGATGCTACAACCACTAGAGATTCCCGTGTGGAAGTGGGAGAGCATCTCCTTGGACTTCATTACAGGGTTATCTGCATCACCGAGAGGTCACGATTCCATATGGGTCATTGTAGATCGATTGACCAAGGTGACCCACTTCCTGTCGATACGCACAGACTTTGAGACAATGTGTTATGCGTAACTATTCATAGCGGAGATTGTTAAGCTGCACAGGGTGCTGATAAATATCGTGTTTGATAGAGACAAAAATTTTGTGGCCCATTTTTGGCAGAACTTTCAGGAGGCCATGGGCACAGAGTTACGTTTGAGTACAGCCTATCACCCACAAACCGACGGGCAGACTGAAAGAGTCAACAAGATGCTGGAAGACATGCTAAGGATGTGCATTGTAGACTTTGGGGGAGGATGGGAGAGATATCTTCCTTTGTTAGAGTTCACGTATAACAACTCTTACTAATTCACAATTGGCATGGCACTGTTCGAGGCACTATACGGGAGACCTTGTCGTTCACCCGCTTGTTGGTTAGAGGTGGGGG
The DNA here is from genome assembly GCA_949130495.1 of Sambucus nigra. Taxonomy (NCBI): domain Eukaryota; kingdom Viridiplantae; phylum Streptophyta; class Magnoliopsida; order Dipsacales; family Adoxaceae; genus Sambucus; species Sambucus nigra. Next base: position 210,321,094 of record OX422213.1, on the reverse strand, counting down.
ACAATAAATTATTAGGACTGGAGATTATCCAGGAGACATCTGCTAAGATAGATTTGATCCGAGGGCAGATTCGGATAGCTCAGGAGAGGTAGAAGAGTTATGATGATACCTCACGGAGGCATGTAGAGTTAGCGGTTGGGGATCAGGTATTAGTCCGGGTATCCCCTATGAAAGGGGTGATGAGGTTTGGCATGAAGGGTAAATTAGCACCAAGGTACGTTGGACCTTTCCCCATTATTGATAGGGTGGGACCGGTAGCATATAGACTGGGATTTCCAGAGCATCTTCAGCGGATACACGATGTGCTCCATGTTGCATCGCTGAAGAAATATCGAAGGAGCGAGAGGGCCTTCTGGCACATTCCACTCGAGGAAATTGATTTACAACCACACATCTCATATGAGGAGAGACAGATGGCTATTCTGGACTGTAGTGAGCGCAAGTTACGATCCAAGGTTATTCCACTAGTTAGAGTACAATGGGGTCATCACAATGTTGACGAATCTACCTGGGAGCGGGAGGAGGATATGCGGGAACAATATCTAGATCTATTCACCACAGGTATGACCTAATTTCGGGGACGAAATTCCTTTGTAAGGGGGGGAGTATGTAACACCCTGAAATTTTATGCATTTAATATTTAATTAATTCGGGAATTCTAAATTACTTGTGTGTCGTAATTTTAATTGAATTAATTATGGTAATATTAAATTAAATATTAATCGGTGAGTGAATGGTTAATATTTAGGGAAATTTAAATACTAAGTGAATAGTAATAATTTATTTACGTCATTTCGGGTATTAGTGACGGGGTATGAACTTATCTCAGTCGGGAGTCGGTATATACTAATTTGGGTGTGAGATAAGGATTTTTATAAATTAATTCGGATGCCAATTCTGAGTGTATGGTTGAGTCCGGATGGATCGAGATAGTCGAAAAAGTGTACCCGGGGTAGTAAATGGGTCACGAAACATTTTTAGGCATAGTCAGGCCCACACGGGGGTATTTGGGTCACTTGGGCTTGGCCCATTAGGCAAAAAACGGGATTTAGTCAAATTGTCTAATTAAAAGAAATAGGGGAACGGCTCATGTGAGATTAGAAAATGCTTAGTGGGAGAGGAAATCCTAAGAAGCAGTTAAAGGCAATTTGGGGGACAAAGGAAAGAGCCAAAGGGGGACTTGAGATTCACAGCTTCAAATCAGACCCTACGAAACCATAAGGCAAGTGGTTAACTTGTTGTAGCATTTAATTATATTTTCAATTCATATTTATGTGATGTGAATAACTAAAATTCATTTTGAGGATAAATGGGTACAAAAATGGGGTTTTTGTAATTGGACCACAAGATGAGAATTGGTGTAAGAAATTATGGTGTAACATGATTCTGAATAGATAACTGCCTTAGATGTAATAAACCCAGACGAAATTGGAAATAAAATCGAGTTGTTAATTTGGTGTTGTGACTATTATACGAATAATTCGTCTTTTTCGCAATTTAGAACAAAACAGTAGAGAACAAAAATTAAACGAGGTTTGAGGACTTCATAGGGGTCCCTTATGGTGTTCTTGACGAGTTATATTGATGAGGAGGCTTGGGTTGGACTGTAGAAGGAGTTAGGAATTTAAGGTGTCCTTCCATGGATGAAATAGAGTTTCGGAGAAGATGAAGACCTGTTCGATCGATCGAACGATGGTCTGGAATTTTTGGCAATTCGGCCAGTTTATATATATAAGGTGAATTTAATTAAATATTTCTTTCCGTACCTTATTTAATGAGAAATAAATATAGGACATCCAATCTAATTAATTATGAGGGAAAAATAATTGAGATTGGAGGAAATTTATGTGTGACACACTATGGTTAAATTTTGGAAAGAATATTTCGAGATAATTAAATACGGATAAAGTGGGCGAGTCCGAGTATATTGGTTGAGCGATACCAAGGCGTAGAATTAATTTAGAGTGAGAGCTAAATAATTTGGAGTCGGGGATTTAGAGTCGGATATTATTTTAGTTCGGGCCACGAGAGCGAGTCTGAATATATTGGTTGGAGAGACACCAAAAGTACTTTAATTAATTAATGTGCAATTAATTAATAATCAGAGTTGGGCCATAAACTCATGATAAATTGTATAGGCTTGTGTTATGGACTAGTACACGGTATAGCCGGGGTGTTTATATATATATATATATATATATATATATATATACGGTGTGCGATAGTATATATATATATATATATATATATATATGGTGTGCATTAATATCAGTGGCTGGATATTATTATTATTTTATATAAATATATATTCTAGTGCTATAGGGGGAGGTTGCGCGTAGAGGATGAATCCCCTATCTTGAGGAGTAGGGCGAGTATATTACCAGGTCATAGCAGCCATTATATGGGTGAGGGGAATCTCACTTTCAAGGAAGGAATATGACCGCCTCCAGTAATTATGTATTAACCAAGTTAACGAGCGATTCTGACATTGGGTAACTAGGTTATGTGAATATACCTAGTGGGATAGCCCTTTAGAGAATATACATCCGGTGAGTTATTACTCGGGAGGATGTTCCTTATTTATTATTATTTCAGCATGTTTGTGAATGTTGTAATATGACTATACGTATATAATGAGGTAAATAATTATATACAGGTTAATTAATACAGGCTGTGAGTTGTATCATATATCGTAGATGTGAAAGTTATATGAATATAAAAAGGAAAATGATTAATTAATCTAATGATGACAGTAACTTAGAAATCATAGTTTTTGGCATACTCGGCTAGAGTAGGGTGGCTGCAAGGGTTATTTCGATTATCTAGTTATGGAATAAATAACTAAGGAAATTAATTAAGGCGTTAGTAGTGCACATTAGAGGAGGGGTGAGGATATTCTCAAGGGAGTGTGACACTAACTAAAATATGAAGAGCATGCATACATATTTATTACTGTAAGTTAAACAATTGCTAAATGTTTTTCAAATGTTTTGGGTACTAACCCTTGCTATAAAAACTTTTAAAAACCTTTTAGGTGTCCAGCCACAGGGACGACAGACTTGACTCATTCCAGGGATCCGTTGCTATAGCACATGTGGATGTTGTGGAAGTTTGATAGGCGCTTCGTTCTTTTCATTTCTATCAGTTACTCGAGCATGTCACTCACTGTTTTATTCAGTACTTATGTCAGACTTGTTGAGATTTATTACTTGTCTTTACGTTTATTGGTTTTGAGCCGATGGTTTATTCGGTCCATTATTTAGATGTGAATGGTGGTTTTCAGTTAATTGCGATTGTTTAAATTACTTTGTTTCCGCATGAGTATTTTATTAAATTAATGAAAGATAAAACTTGGCACCGGTCTAATTTTATCACTTAGGTGGTTAGTAATTAAAAAGGCGACAGTGATGCTAAGAATGAACCAACTGAGAAACCTGTTCTAATTTAATTTAGGACTGATCACCCGGGGTTTATTAGGCGGGGTGTCACAATACCATTTTTAAATTACTAACCACCTATATAATTATGTCGGTGTCAATTTTATCTTTTTATTAATGTAACAATATGCGAAAAAATAGGAATGCAACAACTCATCCACAACAAATATAAGAGTATTAACCATCACACGATAAATAGATAAATAATGAATACCGAATAAACTATCGGTTCCCAAAATATAATCCAAACCATAAGGCTACAGAAATAAACTAAATCCAAGTACATCGTATGATAAATAAAACTAGAAGTGTGTCAACTGAAAGGGGCAACATGCCCAAATGAACTACTGAATCAGAACCTGATCTAGGAATGAATACCTGAATCATCTACACAAGGTCCTACAAGCCTCCACAAATGTTGTAGCTATGCATCCCTAGAATGAGTCATCAAGTTTGGCATCCCTGTGGCTGGACACCTAAAAATATTTTGGAAAATATTTTGACACAAATAAGAGCCTAAAATCATTTGAAAAATATTTAGCAAGTAATTAAGATGCAACAGCTAAATATGCATTAACCCTTTTCATATTTAAGCGGGTGTCTCACTCTTTTAAGATATTACTCACCCCTTAACTGTTTTGCACACGTAACACTTACCTCCTAACCGAACTCGTTATACTGCCCCATCTAACTAGTCCTTTTACGAATCTTCCTATCACCCTACTCTATCCCGAGTACTTCCTCCCTTTGGTTCCTGAGTTATTTAACCCTTTAACTTAGCTATTAATTCCACTTAACTTGTTATATTACATACACAATAGTTATATAAATAAGACATTCACACTTTATATTTTTAACCCATATATAATTATCTACTCTATTTTATACTTATTATTATACTACAACAATGACACATATATCGCATATAATAACCATCCTCCCGAGTAATAACTCATTGGATGCTTGTCTCTATAATGCTATCATATCCGAGGCATACTCACTCTAACTCGGAAACAATAAGTTGCTTAACTCACATCAAAATAGGTAAATAAAATTGTAAATGTAGTGGAGGGGGCGGTCATATTACCCCGAGAGTGAGATCAAATCATAACCAAAACCTATCACTTTGAAAATAAAGCACACGATAAAATTCTGGACCATATGACCTGGGGACTATACTCTCCCTGCATTCACTAGCCAAGGGATTCACCCACATCGCGTAAGCTCTGATGATAGCACTAGAGGGGTATGTTTCCACATAAATATCATTCACACCGTTATTTATAAATTACACACACACACACAAAGATATATATATATATATATAATAAAAATAAATCCGAGTAACCTATGCCTAACACCCGGAGCACTAGCCTATAATCCTCGAGTCTATTTCCCCGACTCTTAATTTATTTAATTTCACGTCTGTTAAATAATTAATGTCGCTTCACTTGATAAAATTCCCTGACTCACCCAATCCACTCATATTTAAATGTTAATGAATTTATCTCAATTAATTCGTTCTTAAGATACTCACTAATTCTTACCTCTCTAAACCCACATATATCCACTTGTTATCCCTAAGTATTAGCTTTCCATCTGTATTTCACTAAGTAATTATCCCTTGAACAATCCTAAACCAAACTAGAGTCTAGAAAATAAAATATGTCGACCTACCTGAAAACATGCATCGTTGATCAATCGATGGAATCGATCGATCGATCCTGCCAATACGGCAGATCCTTGCCTAATCGTTTCTCTCCATTGTTGTTAACCCAAATGTCCATGGATTCTTCCCAAAACTCAACCTAAGACTACCCAATGTTTATCACACATCAAAATAGGTTCTAATTATGATTTAAACCATTAACCATAACTAATTTATCATCAAAATTCATTATTACACGACTTGGGTTTTCTCAATTTTATTCAATCCTCTCATTCAATTTGTTTCCATAATCAAAATATAATGAAATTATCTATCGGGTATCAACTATAAATCAGATTCCAACAACTTATTAGTGTATTTAACATCAATTGAACAATAATTCCAAAACTAAGGTGCAAATCCCCAAAAACCCATTTTTCATGTGACAACCCTCCCCAAAATGAGTTTGTCAACACCTAATATGATATGAACATGAGTTTTTAAAATAGAAGAAAGTTAATTACTTGCCTTTCTAGGTTCGTAGGGTCCGATTAAGCATTGTAGAAGACGGATTTGACGCATCACACCTAATTCCTCCTTAAATTTGACCCATGAAGTCCCCTTCTCTTCTTCCTTATCTTTTCTCTGAATTTTGAGGGTTTTCAATCTGAGTTATGGCTGCCTCTAACTCTAAAACTTAGGCTTAACATCCCTAATCCCGAAATTAGGCTAAAGGGCCAAGCCCAAATTACCCGAATACCCCCGTGTGGGCCCAGTTATGTCTAAAAAGGCCTCGAGACCCAATTAGGACCCCCCCCCCCCCCCCGAGTACACTATTTTGACTATATCGACCCTTCTGGAACCAACCGTGGCCTAAAAATTGCCATTTGAGTAACCCTACAATAATTTCCTATCTAGACCTCGTATAGTCTACACGCGACTCCTGTTTGAGATATAACAATGTCACGTCATTATCACTCGTTATGACATAAAATAATTATTTACTACTCACTTAGTAATTTTATTCCATAAATATTAATCTCTATCTCTCCAGATTAATATTTTAATAAACACATTATAATTAGTCCAATTAAATTATGACATGAGTGTAATTTAAAATGACCGAATTAATTTACTTTAAATACTCAGAGATACGGGGTGTTTCATTAACCACAAATTGTACTTAGAATTACAACTATATTTTTGTCATGTTTCTTATACTAACAAGTATTATCCAATCTTTAATCAAAATCATTAGTTGATTACTTGATCAAAATGAATGACCTAACACCTTGATGTTAGCTTAAATACATAAATGGATTTCACAAGCTTACATAACTTTTTCGTTATCGACTTCTAGCAATATACAAGTCAAGACAATGGTTCAAGAATATAGCCTTGACGTTAAAATAATCCTGAAAGGCTTTAGCTTGGTTACCGTGTGAAGTTTTGTTCATAGCCAATCCCTTATCTTCTGGAGTAAAACTTTTACAAGCCTAGCCTTGAAGGTTTTCACCTTCCCATCTATCTTTATTTTAACTTCTTGTAGGTCCACTTTCACCCGATGGGTTCTCACTATCAATAAGTCTACGAGTCCCCAAAACTTGATTCGAATACATTAAATCCCTTTTGGTATCCGTAGTCATACGTCAAAGTAATAGTCCTTGTCTTTGAATGACTCATTGTAGCTCTTGAGACCCGTTTTGTGTTTTCTTGCAATCTCATCAAAATGATCACCCAAAACACTAACCATTCAGGATGAATCATGGTGCTCCCACTGTGACGTGACACAACTTTTTATCCAGTATACGTGACCCATGTACCCTGATCATCGCTAATGCTCCCATTACGAAAGGTAATGCATTATTGATATGAGGTTGCATTTCATCCTGTATAGGTGGTCTAGCAACAATGGTTATATATTGTACTTTATTATCTTATAAAATAACTTACACTTGGTCCCATAGTTTATTACATAACCCTCTAACAAGAACTATTCATCAATGTAATAAACGACCTTCTTGTACTTGGAAATATTATATAAAGTACCTTTGTTAACTTTGGGATATCCATCCAAGAGACTTACCTCTATTTTAATTTAACCTTCCTTGGCTCATTCCATAGCACGAGTATTGGGTATCCCTAAATATATACTTACCCTAGAATGAGCTTACGCCCACTCTAATGTTCAAAAGGAGTTGGGAGACCGATTAAGAAGAAACTATATTAGAATGTATATGTTTGTCTCTTAGTGAAAAATCCCAACAATAATGTTGCAGTTATGAATAACTAACCGTGGAACATATCATAGCTAAAATTTCAGTATTCCTTCCTTTCCTCTACATCATTCCGAATAGGAATACCCGATTTAGAATACTGGAATAAAATCCCACACTTATAATTATTGATTCCTTAAACTTCCTAAGAGTAAACTACCCTTACAATCAGATCATAGAGCTTGGATTAGTTTACCCTGCCTATTCTCTACCTTAGACTTGCATACTTTGAACTAATCAAAGGTTTCAGATTTGTGATGCGTAAGGTAAACCTCTCCATACCTTCGAGTGATCCCTAATGAAATCAAGGTTCTAAAAAACGCGAGGCATGACCTAGGCGTGGAGGCCAAGCCTTATGCCTTAGAAGCTTAGGCTGGCCATAGACGTAAAAAAGCATTTAGGCATTTTTTAATATATTTAAACATTTTTAACTATAACAAGCCTCTTAAAAATACTAAAATATTACATACCTTAAGATATGCCTGGACATATGAAAATTAAAATACTATTTTTTTGAATACAAAGATAAAACAAAAAGTGCACGTTTTTTTGGACGAGAGATAGAGAGGTGTTGGATACCATTTGCCTTTTGATTGTTTTGAACGAGATATTGGTCCATTTTTTTTAAAGTTCTTAAAAGGCGGTATCATTTCACTAAAGCATTTTTGTTTTTAAAAAAGTCCGCCTTAAGTATTTTATAGAAGAATAAGGCATAAAAGGCTCAAACCAGGGCGTTTTTCCCAAGCCTCAAGCCTAGGCGCTTCTTTTAGAACACTGAATGAAATTGATGAAGCACTCAAAACTACCTCTATACTGAATAGTCACTGAATCACACTAATCGAAGTGAACCATTCCCAACATATCTTTGGCCCTTTAATTTTTGGCCATAAAGTCCCCCTGGTCATTTTAGCTTCCAAATTGGATTGAAGACTATAAGTGCCTTTACTTCCAATGTACCCAATTGTCCATTTTAAACTAGTCCTCGAAATCCATTTAGAATAAAATAACCTTAGCATAGATGCCAAGTTTGTTCTTAGTTATAGAAGAAAACTTTTTCTTTAATGAATGTCCATTAAATATTCAATTCAGTTTTTAGCAATATTGATGATAAATTATTTTGAATGTACCAGAATAGATTAATAATATCCGAATTTTGATAAAACACTTTCACAAAATTAATCGACTATCTGTTCAAGACAAATTTAGAAAATCGAAATCCACATTTTTAAAACCTAAATACATTAAATAATTTACCTACATTATCTTTATGTCTACACCAAAATTTGTAATAATATTCCACTGCTAATATCATTGCCTTATTATAATTGCACATAACTTAGGAACGTCACTTTTAAGTGGTTGCCCGATTACCTAGAAATTTTACAACAAGTTGTAATTCCAATTTGTGGTTATCGAATCTATATACCCAGTTATCATAGATTGGACAATAAATTATGCATTTTCTTTCAAGAGAAAAAAACATTACCATACCCTTTTCTTTACATAGCAAGGAAAAATCGGATACCATTGCAATAAAAATTCCAACTACTTGTAATGAGAATACTTGCCATTAGGTTATTTCACTACTACCGAGGAATATGAACATTCCTTAACCCAAACCAATGTACCAGAGACTTATCCTTACCTTCCTACATCCCTTTCGAAAATAAGTAAATCTCCTCTCAAACAACTAACACCAGCCTTTGGCTACAGATTATACTCACCCTCGGATTACAAACTGGTACCAGTTATTTCCACCACGTCTAATCCAATGAATCCTTTGTTTAACTAATGATAAAATCATTTTAAGAACATGATTCTCACTTGAGTGTCATTAACCAACCATACGTGTCTAGAAATTCTCATCAGTTAATTCATTAAAATCAAAGATGAACATATAGAAGTTCCCTTTTAGGGGTATTGAATACATGTAACACTTAATTTAAAATAAATATTATGTATTTTAAAATAGTGTGATTTTGTAATTAAAACCATCCGTTGGGTAGTCAAACAAGCTGACGCGAGAAGTCAATCACATCACTATTTTATTATATTGATGGAAATTATGGGTTAAAACAGTTTATAATCCCCTTAAGTCACAACAATGTCCAATTATATTTTCAGTTATTGAAACTTATTCCATTTAAATGTTAGAAACATGAAATTGAATTCATTTTTCAAATGTTAGAAACATGTAATTTAAAAAAAAAATCTAATTAAACATTATAAACATGAAATTACTGTTTTCAGTTCTTAAAATAGTAAGATAAAATTGAATTCATTTTTCAAATGTAAGAAACATGAAATTAAAAAATATATAATTTAACGCGAGAATTAAATCGATTAAATTTTAAAGTGGTATCCCTCAATTACTAATTTTTAAAATTAATCGAACACACTTACATTCTAATTCTAGAAATTATTACTTCAGAGTATTAACAAATGCCTCATGCCCTGATTAATTCCATCCGTTGGGGGCTCAGACCGAAGCTAACGTAAGATATTAATCAAATATGATTCAGAAAACACCAATGGAGACCTCGAGCTTTATGTTGAAACCACTGTCCCACTTATTATTTGAAAAAACTTGATGTTTTTGAAAAAAAAAATAATATAATTTTAAAATACCTAATTAAATCCTTGATAATTTCCAATTTATTTGTTTAAATTAAATCACTCGTTCTCAATGTTTTGATTTTTCAAAATTAAAATAAGATGCAAAAATCAAAATATAATTAATACATTAAAATTAATTCCCCTAATTTAACTCAATTTAGAAAATAATAAATAAAATAAATTTTTCAGAAAAATAATGATTTAGGCAGGTCTCAAAATTAAATCCATGTTGTTGTAACACCCCGCGCAATCCGGACAACGGGGTGGCCAGCCACCACCGCCGAACTACGTTGGGCGCTACTAAATAAATATCATTCTTAGCATGTGACTGATATGAGACATAATAAAATTCATTCCACAAGATAATAATCAGATTTAATCCCATAATTTAAACCATAAATGTGGTACTAAGATCCATCACTATGCTAAGCTCCAAAAATAACCCAATTTCAAATTAAATTCGAATAAACTCCAATGAAATACCCCAAATGAAAAGAATAAATAACTGTGGAATCGAATGGCCCACTAGATCCATAAACTGGGTCTGATAATAAATGCGAAGGAATAAAAACTAAACTAACTACACCCCATGCAATCCGGATAATGGGGTGGCCAGCCACGGCCGCCGAACTACGTCGAACGCTACTAAATAAATACCATTCTTAGCATGTGATAGATATGAGACATAATAAAATTCATTTCACAAGATAATAATCACATTTAATCCCATAATTAAAACCATAAACGTGATACTAAAATCCATCACCATGCTAAGCCCCAATAATAATCTAATTTCAAATTAAATTCGAATAAACTCCAATGAAATGCTCCAAATGAAATATCGAAATAAAAATTGTAAACAACTGTGGAATCGAATGGACACCTATATCCATAAACTGAGTCTCATAATAAATGCGAAGGAATGAAAACTAAACAAACTATTAAGCATAAAATAAATAAACTTCAGCTGCACCTCCAAGATATATCTCCAACAATCCTATATAACTACTCTAGCACTAATACCTGAAAAAGGTTAGTCAACGTACAGGTCAGAGCCTCGAGCATGAATACACACTACTTCCCTCAATTAAGGTCCATGAACCCAAACAATAGCATTATACATGATAAAAATCACAACAGAATATTTTAAATTAGACGAGATAATTAAAAATGGTGTGAGTAGATAAACAAGAAATGCTAGAAATACTCAACCATGCCATCTCAACATCTAAGTCCAATTATCCAATCATTTAACTTAATTTGAGTTATTCCAATTATTTAATTTTCATCATTATAAACATCAATTTGTGGGACTCCCACTTAAATCTTTATCTCATTTTATTTATTTAGTTGCGGTACTCCCATTGTTCTACACAACACATATCCCCCTTGCCATAGCCAGTCGATCCATTTAAACTGTCGACCCTGCACCTTATGTATGAGGTTCCACGTACGACACATCTTCATAGTCAGCCATCCCGTTTAAACTGTCAACCCTACATGTTATTCAGATGCCACACACCCACACGTCGCAATAGCTAGCTAACCCGTTTAAATTGTTGGTCCTGCAATTATTAACGATATCAATATATTTTAATACCCGTTTTATTATCTTAGGTATTAATTCTCAATATCTTTCTCATTATTTTATTTAATCTACCCCACCCTTATTATCGATGTGAGATCCTCAAAACACCCCTTAGTCCCATACCTGAGGGTTTCCAAATCACAAATATGCCATACTCTATGTATAGGATGAATTTCTAACATTAATCAACTCCTAGTCTCATGCCTAGACTAGCGCAATGATGATAAAACATAAAAATTAGCCCCATCCCAGAATATCCCATCCGTAAAAATCTACATGAACTAGTCCCATACCTAGAAAGTGTAAATAGCAACTAAGGCCTACCTACTAGTCCCATACCTAGAAAGTATCCTATGACATGGGTGAGAGCATACTACCAAAAATCATGTCATACCCACGATGACAAATATAAATATTATTCACTCACACAATTTAATAACATATATAAACAATATCACAAATTTATCCTTGATGGCGCAATTTAATTTACTGTAATTAATAACACCACAATTTATGTCCATCTAATAATTTTAGATTAATCAACATGCAAGTTTATGAAATACACAATAATCGTCCACTTTCATTGACTACAAAATTTTATGTGTGTGTATGCACCCTATTTCCATTTAAATAAACTCCAAAAAATTCTACATCGATTCTACACCCAAAACCTAATACTCTATCCTACGCACCCAAGGGTTTCAAGTCTTATTTCATATTAAAAGTTTTTTTTATCAAAATAGTACCAAATTTAGTTTTCACTTTTTCTAATTAAGTGACTAATTTATTTTAAGAAAATATGTGATTAATTATTTAAGCGATACTGAAAATGCATAATAATAAAGGAAGAGAATAGAGTATCCATGCCTGAGATTTAGATGAAAAAAATTTGATCGTACAAGTGTGTTCTTATAAAAAAATTAGCAAAGTTGTGTTCTTGAACAATCTTGAGTAAACTCCAATTAAGCCTTCAAATCTCAAGTCAAAACTTTAATTAAGTTGGATGTTAAGGTTTGTAATTGAGAGGAAAATATTTTGGAAGTGTCTTCTGGTGTAAAACTTAGAGAAAAATGGATTATGAAAGTTTACCCACGCATTAGATGTGTTATATAGTGATTAGGTGTTTTAATCCTATTAAAACTCTTCTTAAACAGCAAGCCAACCCGCTGCCTCTGATCACGACTAAATCGATTCGGCATAAGGCCGAATTGATTCGCCCCTGGCAGTTTGCCAAGAATGCCCTAAAATTTATATATGTTAATAACATTCCAAAACCGATTCCGATTCCGATTCCTACTTAAGTTCCGCTTTTAATAAATAAAATCTAACATATTTAATTAATAAAAATATTTTTCCACAAATTTTATTTTTTCGACTCCCGAATTAATTAAATAATTAATTATAAAATTACGAGGTGTTACATACTTCTCCACTAGCACAAGTATTTTTTCCTCAAAATTCAACGAAGCGTCAACGTGTAAAATCAAATAAGGCTCGCATATACCTACCCATAAGGTATCATGATCGAGCGCCCATACACTTAATCCTATCCGCATGTAATCTATGATAAAATATAATATATATACCACCTACATATATCAGTATCTAAGAAAATATTGCATACCATGTGTTGATGTAAAAAACTAGATCACTCTAATTCTTCAATCACAGATAAATAAATAAGACAAAGATTTTTAAAGTGGTTCGGCTAGGAATAAAGCCTACGTCCACTGTTATGTTATTGCTGAGTGTTTGTGGAATTCTTGATTACAAGTTCTCTCAAGAAATTCCGGTCCCTTTGAATGGGATTGATACAAGGTATTTATAGCCTCAAGGCTGTACATGAAAGGTCCAATACATTAAATGATATACATATGAATGGGTAATACATTTAATGCAGCGTGTGCGTCAAGAATCTAATGAATAGTTGAACAGTTGTCCGTCTGATAATTGATGACACGGCCGAGGTGCAGTTCGGACCGCCTTAGTTGCTCGTTGATCAAGAGTTCCTCGGAGTGCTTAGAGTATCTCGGGATGAAAGAGTTCCTCGGATCATGATAGAGCTCCTCGGTGTATTCTCGTTGCTCGGTACCAACCATGGTTGCTCAGTAAATGATCTCCCTCGCTGTTATTGTGCCACGTAGATTGACACGTGTCTTCATACTATTCGTCCACATCAGCATATTAATTTTGGTATCAACAGAAGCCCCCAATGTTTCATATTTCGAACTTTGAGGAATATGGGACATTCTTTCTCGGTTTATGGTAATATTAAATGACCTTCCTGGGTTTTAGGAGCATTGTATTCAAATTTCCTTCTCATTTCGCAGTTTCCGCCTTTTTATAAGCGCTTCGATCTTCATGCAACTTTTGTCTTTTTAGCCGCCGGAAGTTCAGTAGTTTCTTTTTAGTAATCATTTCTTTCGCCGTTTCCCAATGCAAAGTATTTAAACTCCTTTGGTAACCATACCGTCGTCTACACTTTCCATTTTTCTGCATTCAAGTTTTCTATTCTCTTCCTCTCTCTTGTGTGTTCATCATTGTTTCCGTTCGTTGTCAACATATCTCCTTTCTTTCTGTAAGATCTTCTTCTTTTCTTCTGCATCTCTTTTATTCAATATGGTTTATATTGTTGAATCTGCTGAGAAATTTCGTTCTGACTTTTCCATTCCTTCTTGGGTAACTCTAGAGGTTCTTTCTGAGCCTTTAGATTACTTTCGATTGGCTGAGGGACATTGGTTCCCCAGTCTTTTCATTGCTGAATGTGGTTTTTCTTTTCCCCCAAATCCATTATGTCTTGAGTTTTGTCAATATTTTGATCTTGTTCCTGCAAAAATAGCCCCCAATTCATGGAGAATAATTAACGGGGTGCACAAGTTAAATCTAACTCATGGGACTCGTATAGGGATCCCAGAAATCATGTACTGCTATAAATGGGCCACTTTAGATAATATTTATTATTTAAAAACTAGGTTTTTAAATAGAGCCCTTGTAGTTAACCTCCCTGATTCAAATAGAGATTATTTTGAGCATGGGTTGGTTATAAAAAATTGGCAACACGCGCCTTTATCTGGGAATGAAGTATACAACGGTCCCAGATGCCCCCCATACGGCAATGGGATAGGTTTATTTTTCATTTTTATTTTACTTATGAAATTGCGTATTCATCATGTTTGACAAAATGTATGACTGAGATTTATGTATTTATTTGCAGTTGATAGTAAAAGAAAAACTCCAAAAGAGTCGGAAGTGAATATCAAGCATTTAAAACTTATCTGGAATTTGCATAAGATGATTGCAGACGAGCATATTAGATCTGCATCATATTTGCTGCAGTATAAGAGCTACACAACCTCTTATACTGCTCGCCCTGTTGAACCAGCCTCAACACCAGAAAGTTCATCTTCAGATTCTCATATTCCCCTATCTCAGAGAATGGGCAAGAAAAGAGCTCCTCCTGCTCTATTTGGTGAAATTTCTTCTGCTGTTGAAGCAAAGAAAGGTAAAATTGATGTCCCAGAGGGGACTAAAAAAGTAGATGTTAGTTCCTCCAAAGTTGCCGAGAAGCCCCCAGTGGCCCCGAGCAAGAAAAGTGCTAGTGCTGATGTAATTACAATATCTCCGACCAAGACTTCTTCCTTGGTTGATGCTGCTGATCCTCCTTTGAAGAGATTGAGGAAATCGTCTTCGGTTAATCTTGCTGGAACTGCATCTTCTCTACCCGCTGGTGGTAGTAATGTTTCAAAAATCATTCTTCCGAGCTCCTCAACGAGCTCAGTTATACCCGAGGTTCTCGGGGTTGATGAAAAAATTCCTAGGGATACACTGACATCCCTAGCTGCTCGCCATCTTTCTTCAGTAAATTTCTCATACCTTTGGTCTTCCTTTCTTTTTCTTGATTTCTTGCATTTGTATTGACTTTATTGTTTTTCTTATCTTTCAGCTGGTGAACTGTTTCAATACCATCGTGAAGAAAGATCAAGCTATTAAAGCTTCTAGTTCCTCGTCCGATGTTGACGATGCCCTCTTGGGTTTAGCCCAATCTGTGAAAGAATCTCGCCAGCAGTACGTCGAGGAGAAAGCTGCCTGGGAGAAAAAATTGGCTGCAGCTGAGGCTGATAAGATGAAGATGGCTGAAACCTCCAAGAATTTGGAGGAGAAGGTGAAAAGCTTAGAGGTCAATCAGCAAAAGTGCGATGACCAACTGAAGAAGGCAGAAGAAGAACTGTCTATCCTGCGAGACATCAAAATCCAGAAAGAACAATTGGATGTCAAACTCTCCTCGGAGCAGTTGAAAAGAAAAGTTGCAGTTAGGAAACATTTCAGTGCTGGTTGGGAAAAAGGATGGGATAAAGGGATTGCAGCTATGACATCTCAAGTCAAATATGGGGAGTTGAAATACTTCCATGACGGTTGGGTAGCTGCTCTACAAGAGCTAAAAATCCAAGACAATTCTGAGCTATTCCAACGGCATCTCCCTGGTCCTCCTCCACCAATTGTAGAAGAAGAAGAAGATGAACCTGCATCAGATGAATCTTCCATGGCTGTGGATGTCCCAATTTCTGCTTCTCAACCCTCTGTCATTGAGGATATTTCTTCTATGCCTCCTCCTGCCGAGAAGATTTCTGCTGATCAAGCTGTTGTTATCACCGAGCAACCGAGCTCCTCGTCCCAGCCTCCCGAGAAAGTCTTGGGAGACAAGGAAAAGGTGTGAAGTTGTTCGGTATCATTCTTATCTTTTATCATTTGTAATCGAACACTGTAATCCTTTTATGATCTAATAAAATACTTCTTTACTCATCGCCGTTATTGATGATTCTTTGTTGATTGTTGTCTTTTTCTTGTCTTTAGTTTGTTGCTAGAATGGAACTAATCTCTTCTCATGATACCGAGCTGATGCAGCAATGTCACCAATACTATAGGGCTGGTCATACAGACCTTAGTTCTTCTGAAATTGCTGACATTCTTGGTCATGATGCTTCAGAACAAGCGACTGAGGCTTATCGGTATTTGAAAAGTTTACTCGACCGAGCTGTAGCTAACAATGTCGCTTATTATGACTTGATTGAAGAGTTGCATTGTTCCTTAGAGGATCTCCAAGGCCAGCACAATGAATCGATGGCTTCATTACACGAGGAATATGAAAATAGATATCAACAACTTTCCTCTGATACAGGTCATAAAAAGATCATTGCTGCATATGATATTAGGGAAAGGACCCTAAAAGGTGAAGTTGAAGCCTGCCGACAAATTGCCGAGATCCTGGAACAAGAAAATAATAGTCTGCAGAAAAGATTGGCTCAATATGAATCCGTTGCCTCCTCTTCCACTGCATTAGTACCAGTTACTGATGAAGGTTTTTCGTTTCTAGAGGTTGAAAACGCCAAACTAAGGCAAGAGTTGGATGACTTGAAAAAGTCTATTATTCCTGTGACTGCTCGGGGACGAGGAAGGAGTTCTCGGGGACGAGGAAGAATCGTCGAGGAGCAAAGTTCTCCAGTTGCTTCTCGGAGCCGATCAAGAGTTCTTAGCCGTAGTGTTGAAGAATCTCGCACCCAATCTACTCTGGAAACTCAAGCATTCCAACTAAATGTTAAGGATCGTGCTCTGTCTGATTTGTCTAAGAAAAATTTATCTTTAGAGGATCAATTGGCTGCGATGAAGTCTGATCTGAATAATAAAGATGCTCTTATCAAGAACTTTCTCGAGCAAGTAGATAGATTAACTTTCCAATTCCATAAACAGCCTCGGGAGTTCTGGAATGCAGGCTATAATGAAGCTCTTTACCATTTGGATGATCGCCTTGAAAATGCTAACAACGAAGGTTATAAGCAGGGATGGTTGAACGCCCTGGGTGTATTAAAATTGGAACAAGGTCATTATTTATGGGATTATCATGCTCCTGGATTGCTAGACTTGCCTGTTCCTCCCTATAAATTGGATATGGCATGGATTCCTGCTCGTTCCATTCCTCGGAGTTTGATCTCTAAGTATCTTGGTGATTATAACCTTCATTCTCAAGTTGAAGTATCTCGTCCTGAGCACCTGTTGGACACTCCTACAATAATGAATGTCAGAATGCTGAAGGACATGAACTTTATTAATTCTCCTCTTTGTCTAGAGGATCCTCCTGCTGGCGAGGAACCTGTCTCAAAGGACAAAGGAAAGAAACCAATAGAGTAGGAATCTTTAATGTAATAGTTAGCACATACATGTAACATGTAATACATTTTTATCTTAATGAAAGAGTTTCATTTTCTGTTTTGCCAATAGCTATTTTTCTGTTTGCAAATTATATGGTTCATCAACCAAATTAGAATTTATAATAAGCATAAATTGTTCAAAATTGTTTCCAACCAACCAAGGTGGATAAATAATGTTTGTCGACCAACCACAGTCGATGGGTTTCTATCCCCGACCAACCATACTTGGTTCAATTTTCAAATATAAACATGTGTCCGACCAACTAAGGTCAATACTTTTATCCTCGTCGACCAACTACAGTTAGTGGGTTTTTATCCCCGACCAACCATACTTGGTACAGTTTGGAATATTTTGTTCTTTAAAGAACTTTTTGTAATAATGTTACCTCCCGACAAACATAAAACTGTAATGCGAGAGTATATAAAGTCTTACCAACCGTAGTTGATCATGCTGGTCTACACCTCCTAATCAAAGGAGTAGTAGGGTTCTTTCGAACTTTTTGGCTCCTTGGAGCATGTCCTCCTAACCAAAGGAGGTTGGCTACTTATAGCACTTTTGCTCCGTAGAGCGCTCCGTAGAGCTTATCCTCCTAACCAAAGGAGGTTGGCTACTTATAGCACTTTTGCTCCGTAGAGCGCTCCGGAGAGCTTATCCTCCTAACCAAAGGAGGTTGGCTACTTATAGCACTTTTGCTCCGTAGAGCGCTCCGGAGAGCTTATCCTCCTAACCAAAGGAGGTTGGCTACTTATAGCACTTTTGCTCCGTAGAGCGCTCCGTAGAGCTTGACTCCGTAGAGCATGGCTCCGTAGAGCATGACTCCGTAGAGCAGTCTTCTTCTTGTCAAGCAGTGTAGTGTTCAACACTAATATTCCCCGAAAAACTTTCAACAGAAAGAAAATGGTGAACCATCCTCGTTTTATTCATAATGAAGGAAATACTTTACATTTTTCATTACTGATAATACTTTCGCAGGTGTTCAGCATTCCATGCATTCTGAAATTCTTCTCCTTCTAGAGTTGCTATTCTGTAGGTTCCAGGTCGAACAACCTCTGTAACTCGGTAAGGTCCATGCCAGTTTGCTTCCAATTTATTCTGTTTCTGAATGACTTTCTTCAGCACATAATCACCCTCCTTCAAATCGCATTTCTTCACCCTTTTGTTGTAGAACAGAGCTGTTCGTTGTTGATAAGCAGCATTCCTAATGGCTGCCTCTTCTCTTACTTCTTCGAGCATGTCCAAATCCATTCTTCTCATCAAGTCACTGATCGGAGAGTTGAAATTCAGCACTCTATGCGTTGGGAGACCCAACTCGGCCGGTATCACAGCCTCACTTCCAAATGCTAGCATATATGGTGATTCTCCAGTTGCTGCTCGGGGAGTTGTTCGGTAGGCCCATAATACTGATTGGAGCTCATTAATCCAATTTGCTTTAGCTTCACTTAGCCTCTTTTTCAACCCATTCAGTAATGTTCTGTTCGTCACTTCAGTCTGTCCATTGCTTTGGGGATGGCCTGGTGCTGAATGAAACTTCAAAACGTTCGACTGATGACAATAGGCAGCAAATTCTTCATTATCAAATTGTGTTCCATGATCTGTGATGAAAGCATGAGGGAGACCATATCGACAAATGATATTCTTCCATACAAACTGGTATACCTTCTCGTACGTCATATTGATAAGAGGCTCAGCTTCCACCCACTTAGTAAAATAGTCCACTGCAACTACGAGATACTTGAATCTTCCTCGGGTGGTCGGCAGTGGTCCAACCAAATCAATTCCCCACATGGCAAATGGCCAAGGGGAAGTTATTGGTGTTAGCAATGCTTGTGGAGTTCGTCGGATGGAGGAAAAACGTTGGCACTTATCACATTTCTTGGCATAGGCTATACAATCAGCCCTCATTGTCGGCCAGTAATATCCCTGTGTCATCACTCTTTGTAAAAGTGTTCGACCTGCTACATGAGCTCCACAAGATCCTTCATGGATTTCTTCAATCAATTCTTTCACCTCGGTGGGATGTACACATCTCTGCAAACCTGCCATAATTCCTCGTCTATACAAAATACCATTAGTTAATACATACCGAGCAGCTTTATACTTCAGTTTCTTGGCAGCGAGTTTGTCCTCCGGCAATTCACCCTCTTCAACATATTTCCTGATTGGATCCATCCAAGATGGTCCTAAATCAAGGGTAATCACATTCGTTGTTAGATCTTCATCTATGCTCCGACCTTCTAATACTTCAATCGGTATGGTTCTTCGCATCTCGGTACGAGTAGCTGATGCTAGTCGGGCCAGTGCGTCTGCTTGTACATTCTCCATCCTCGGTATTCTCACCAATTGAATGGCCTCAAATTCTGTCAACAATTTCATCACCTTTGCATGATATTTGATCATTAAATCTCCTTTAACCGCATACATTCCCATCATCTGATACACAATTAATTGAGAATCACTGAATACCATCACTTGTTGTGCTTCCATAGTCTTTGCTAGATTAAGACCTGCTATCATGGCCTCATACTCCGCTTCATTGTTAGAGGCTTTGAATTGGAATCGCAAAGCATATTCCATGTCAATCTCGTCTGGAGTGATCAAAACAATTCCTGCTCCACAACCAGCTGTGCAGGATGATCCATCTACATATAATCTCCATGTAGGTATTTCGTCTTCAAATTTCTTGTCTGTCAGAGTTCCTCGATAAAATATCTGCTGTTTTCTTCCATCATCCCCCGGTATCTTTCGCTCCTCGTCAGTCATCTGCTCGTACTCTTTTACCAACCATGGTTGGTCTGAGTATAATGATTTCTCTACATCCACAAGTCCTTTTACCAACCTTGGTTGGTTTGGACCTATTTCTGCTGATCCTGTATCGTCCACAGGTAGGTCAGCAAATGTTTCTGTTGATCCTGTATCGTCCACAGGTAAATCAGCAGGCATCTTTTGCTCTTCGGGGGTATCAGGGTATGTGAACTCTGCTATAAAATCTGCTACAGCCTGCCCCTTCAATGATGATCTGGGCTCATACACAATATCATATTCACCAAGTTCTACTGCCCAGTACATCAGTCTCCCTGATTTTTCTGGCTTATGGAGGGCTTGTCTCAATGGCATATCAGTATAAACAATGATGGTATGGGCTTGGAAATATGGCCTCATTCTTCTGCTTGCTTCAATTAGTGCCAATGCCAATTTTTCTAGCCTTGGGTACCTGATTTCTGCACCTCGGAAAGCCTTGCTTGTGTAATAAATTGGCTTCTGGACTCCATTCTCCAATCTGATCAACGCTGAACTGACTGCGTTCTCTGATACTGCCAAATACAAATACAACTTTTCTCCTGTTATTGGTCTGGACAACAGTGGAGGTGCTCCCAAATATTTCTTCAAGTCTTGAAAAGCTTTTTCACATTCCTCATTCCATTCAAAGGTTTTTCGAAGTGTTTTGAAGAATGGTATGCATTTATCAGTTGCTCGAGATACAAATCTGTTGAGCGCTGCAACTCGTCCGGTAAGACTCTGCACTTCTTTCTTCGTCGTCGGAGATCGCAGCCCTAGAAGAGCTTTGATCTTATCTGGATTTGCCTCAATACCTCGCTGATTGACGATGTATCCGAGGAACATTCCTTCTCGTACTCCAAAGGTGCACTTCGTCGGGTTAAGCTTCATTTGGTATTTATCCAATTGATCAAAAGTTTGACTCAAGTCAACCAAATGATCAGCAGCTTTCTTGCTTTTAGTGAGCATGTCATCGACATAGACCTCCATGTTGCGGCTGATTTGTTCAGTAAAAACCTTGTTCATCAACCGCTGATATGTTGCACCTGCATTTTTTAAACCAAAAGGCATAACATTATAACAATAAGTTCCCCTAGGGGTAATAAAAGAAGTACTTTCCCTGTCTTCAGGTTTCATTTTGATCTGGTTGTAGCCAGAGTAAGCATCCATGAAGCTGAGTAGCTCGTGTCCCGAGGTAGCATCCACCAGTTGATCAATTCTGGGCAATGGAAAATGATCCTTGGGGCATGCCTTATTGAGATCGGTGAAATCGACACACATTCTCCATTTGTTGTTTTTCTTCTTTACCATCACCACATTAGCCAACCAATCTGGATATTTTACATCTTCAATGAATTGGGCTTTCTGGAGTTTCTCGACTTCCTCTTGTATGGCTTGATTCTTCTCGGGACTAAACACCCTTCTTCTCTGCTTTACAGGTTTAATCTCCTTATTCACATTGAGTTCATGACATAAGAAGTTTGGATCTATTCCTGGCATGTCTTCATGACTCCAAGCAAAAGTATTTTTCCTATTCTTCAAGAAAGTTATCAACTCCTCTTTTATTGACATATCCAACGATGAACCTATCTGGGTTATTCGTTCAGGATGTTCGTCGTCCAAAATAACATTTTCTGTAGATTCCATCACCTGTCCTTTTACAAGTTGAGATTCATCCCTGGGATCAAGAGTTTCAATTTCTGTACCTTCCTCCACCTGGTAAGTAGTAGTCTTTTTCATCGATCCTTCTAGTTCTTCTTGCTCGGCCGACGAATAATAGCATTCCCGAGCTACTTTTTGATCACCTTTCACCACTCCAACTCCAAAATTTGTTGGGAATTTCAAACATTGATGTACTGTAGAAGGAACGGCTTCGAACTTCTTCAATCCAACTCTTCCCATGATGATGTTGTAGGCTGACTGCACATTCTTATCCATCACAAAGAATCGTATTCTTTCTGTTCGACAAACAGGCCAGGTTCCAATGAATATATCCAACTTGATCGTCCCAAGTGGAAAAACTTTCTCGCCAGCAAAACCCAGAAGGGGTCTGTGATAAGGTTCCAATTGAGATAATTTCAAATTCAGGCTATCAAAGCATGAATAGTACATGATGTCTGCCGAACTACCATTATCTACCAACACCCTTGAAATGATCACGTCCTTCATTCTCATTTTGATCACCAAAGGATCATCATGAGGGTAAAGAACACCTGCCAGGTCATTTTTTGAAAAACCAATTACTAGCTTCTCTTTGTTTACCTTCCTCGGACGATCATCCTCGGCCAGGTTTATTCGCTGAATATATGAGCAAGCTTGAGCCTCTCCGAGATAAGCTTTTCTTTCTGCAGTAAGGTCTCCTCCTCCTGCATCTCCTCCTGTAATAACGTTACAATGAAATGATCCAAAACGTATGGAAAATACCTCTCGTTCAGGTTTTCTTGGCTTCTTGGGAAGATCGGGGTCATCATCTGGATCCTCTTCATGGTCCCTCCTCTTTTTCTCCTCTGCACGACGAGGAGATCTAGATCTCTTTCTAATTCTGTCCTCATTTGTCCTCTCACCCCTGCGATCTATATACTTTGATAATTTTCCTCTTCGAATGAGTGTTTCAATCTCGTTCTGAAGGGCTATACAATTTTTGGTCATATGGCCATGATCTTTATGAAACTCGCAATATTTGGTCTTATTCCTCATGTCTGGATCTGTCTTCAGTTTCTCTGGCCATTTGATTTCCTCGTTATTCCTGATTTCTTCTAAAACATGATTAATACCCATTTTCAATGGAGTATAATTATCATACTTCTTTAGGGCTTCCAACTTTATCCTGTTATTCCTGGAATATTTGTCACCACCATTACCTTTCTGATCTTTCTTTTTAGAGTTGTCAACCTCCACTTTAACTTCTTTATCCATATTCTTCTTCGCAGTCATAGCCTCCTCGGCATTCATGATTTTGGCCGCCTTTGCCATCAATTCCGACATATTTTTAGGCGGATCTTTGGCCAGAGTATAGTATAGCTTGTTAGGCAGCAAACCACTCATCAAAGCAGTGATTGCTGTCTTTTCTTCATAATCTATAACTTCCAACTTCTCATTATTGAAACGAGTTATGTAATCTCTAGTACTTTCTCCTGATTTTTGTCTAACACTTAGTAAGTGCGCTACTCGCTTTACTGGTTTTGCTCCAAAACAAAAATTACCAATAAACAGCTCGGCTAACTGAACAAAAGTTGAAATCTTACCCCGAGGAAGATTATTGTACCATATCTGTGCAGATCCGGTAAGAGTTCCCGAGAATGCTCTACACCTCATCTCGTCGGGGACAGCGTAGATATCTGCAGCAGCTTGGTATTGCTCTATATGAAGTACGGGATCCGTCTTCCCATCGTACTTGGGGGTCACTACAGGTGCTTTGAATTTCGACGGTGTAGGGAAATCAACAATGGCTTGCACAAAAGGTGTCCCTTGAACAAAAGTTCTCTGTAAGGGGTTCCTCGCCTTAGCCATTTCTCCCAGTCTATCCTCCAATCGTTGAATGGAACCTTTCCATGCTTCATTCCCTTCCTCGGGCCGCTTAGTCCGAGCAACTGATTGCTCTGACGTAGCTTCCTGAGATTTATCTCGACGAGTAATTGGTCGTGATTGTGCAGATCCTTCTCTCAAACCTGGTGGTGGTCGAAAACTTCCTGATGGAGCCCTAGGTGGACTCATGTTCCTCCTTGGTCCTAACCGACTGAAAGGAGACACCCTGCTTAATCTTTCTAAAGCACTAGTTCTCTCAGGAGAAAGAGAGATATGTTGATCAGTATCCGTAGCCCGTATTGATGAAGTTCGCCCAGGTTGATAAGAAAAATCATTGAATTCCCCATTGCGATATGACCCAATACGTCTGGATCGTGATTGCCCATGATCAGTCCTTTGCCCTGAATGAGTAGGTACACCGCCTTGAAGAGTTTGAAGGAGTTGCCTCATAGATTCTTGCATGGCGGTTTGTCCCTGAGCCAGATTTATCATAATTCCGGCTAGATCTGGAGATGCAGATGGATTTGGAAGATTTCCAGTATTTCCAGCATTTCGATTACTGGATTCTGGATTATCTGCCATTGGTGACAAATGATTTTTATGAAAAACGATAACAACAGTCGTTTCCCACAGACGGCGCCAATCTGTTGATGTAAAAAACTAGATCACTCTAATTCTTCAATCACAGATAAATAAATAAGACAAAGATTTTTAAAATGGTTCGGCTAGGAATAAAGCCTACGTTCACTGTTATGTTATTGCTGAGTGTTTGTGGAATTCTTGATTACAAGTTCTCTCAAGAAATTCCGGTCCCTTTGAATGGGATTGATACAAGGTATTTATAGCCTCAAGGCTGTACATGAAAGGTCCAATACATTAAATGATATACATATGAATGGGTAATACATTTAATGCAGCGTGTGCGTCAAGAATCTAATGAATAGTTGAACAGTTGTCCGTCTGATAATTGATGACACGGCCGAGGTGCAGTTCGGACCGCCTTAGTTGCTCGTTGATCAAGAGTTCCTCGGAGTGCTTAGAGTATCTCGGGATGAAAGAGTTCCTCGGATCATGATAGAGCTCCTCGGTGTATTCTCGTTGCTCGGTACCAACCATGGTTGCTCAGTAAATGATCTCCCTCGCTGTTATTGTGCCACGTAGATTGACACGTGTCTTCATACTATTCGTCCACATCAGCATATTAATTTTGGTATCAACACCATGTTACCCTCTACCCATATTTAGGTGCCTGGAGGACCTGTTTTGTCTGAGGTTGAAGTAAATAGCACCTACCCACTCCAACCGGTGTTGATGCTGTTGGCGCTCCCTGAACACCTGGCGCTATCGGTGCTGGAGGCCCTGGCCATGCTGGCCCTGACTCACTTGGCCCTGCTGACCCACCCTTTTGGTACATCGTGATGCCTTGTGTCCTTCCTCTCCACAAACAAAACATGCACCCCTATAAGGTTCAAACTGCCTATTCATCGCTTGCTCCCCCATATGTCCTTGTTTCTCCTGATTTTTTTTCTGCTTCTTCCATGCTTGGTTATTGCGACCCTTATTATTTGCTCCTTGTCGATTGGACTCTTATCTCCTTCAAAACTTCTTTTAATAATTAGCTTTCTCTTTCCATAGTAACATCTCGACATCCACAACCTGAGCATAAGTAGTGTATTCCGGATTCCCCAACACTATCTGCCTAATCGACCAAGACAATCCCTCAATGAAGTATTCCATCTTCTTTACCTTAGTGTTAACCTCCTCCGGTACAAACACAGATAAATTAGTGAACTCCTATTCATACTCGACAATCGACTTTGAACTTAGATTCAAGTCCATAAATTCTCTCTTCTTCGCACTCCTAATAGCATATGAAAAGTACTTATTATTAAACTTTATCAGAAAATCTCCATAGTTCAATCGATCTCCATCCTCCGATGTTGTGACACTCTCCCACCATTGTAATGCATCGCCAGTCAGCTTGAATGTAGCTAACATTTGCTTATGCACGTCTGTGCAGTCCACCATCCTCAAGTGTCTCTCCATATCTCTCCTCCACTAGTGAGAAATCATTGGGTGAGATCCCCTTTCGAAGGTGGGGGGATTGCCCTTGTGGAAGCTAGTCATCACCCTATCCCAAGTCGAAAAAGGTGTACCCTAGTGTTGCACCTCTAAAGTCACCCATCTCTGCCTCCCCATATCCATATCGGCCGTCTTGGCCTCACAAATGATAGCCATTAACTCTTCGGCATCCAAAACAAATTGTCTTTGCCTTTCCTCAGCTGCGAAACCAGAAACTGAATCCTCTCTCCTACTTACAGCTCTCCTAGTGCTCGTCATCTAAAAAGATAGGAACAAAACAACATCAGATTCAGAATAACTAAGAGTACAAATCATCAAAAGGAATCAAAGATAAGCAACGCAGAAGTTAAAATTGACTCACAACCTACGAGACCTAAGACCATTCTCTGATACGATATGTAACACCCCGCCCAATCCGGACAATGGGGTGACCAGCTGCTTCCACTGAACTACGCCGGATGCTATTAAATAAATACCGTTCTTAGCATGTGAGAGATATGAGACGTAATAAATTCATTCCACAAGATAATAATCAGATATAATCCCATAATTAAAATCATAAATGAGATAGTAAAATCCATCACCATGCTAAGTTCCAATTATAATCCAATTTGAAATTAAATCTGAATAAATTCCAATGAAATACTCCAAATGAAATATATGAATAAAAACTGTAAACAACTGCGGAACCGAATGTCCCACTAAATCCATAAATTGAGTCTCATAATAAATGCGAAGGAATAGAAACTAAACTAACTACCGGGCATAAAATAAATAAACTCCATCTACACATTCAAGATATATCTCCAATAATCTTGTGTAGCTACTCCAACACTAATACCTGAAAAAGGTTAGTTAACGGACGGGTAAGAGCCCCGAGATTGAATACACACTACACCCCTCAATTAGGATCTGTGAACCCAGACAGTAGCATTATTGTTGATACCAAATTTAATCTGCTGACTTGGACCAATCATATGAAGACACGTGGCTATCTACATGGCAACAACAAGCACTTCCGAGATGATCACACGCTCCGAGGAACCATGTTACTCCGAGGAACTCATACGCTCCGAGGAACAAACCTCTCCGAGGAACTCATACGCTCCGAGGAACAGACCTCTCCGAGGAACTCTTGAATACCTAGAAGCTTAGGCGGTCCGAGAAACTCAGGCGGTCCGAGCTGCATTTCGAACAAAGCATTAATAGCTGGATAACCAACAGTTCAACTGATTCATTAAATGCTTATCATTCAGACGCACACGCAAAAAGGGCATTAAATGTATCACCCTTTCATATGTATATCATTTAATGTATTACCCTTTCACATTACAGCCTGAGGGCTATAAATACATTGTATAATCCTCATTGTAGGGGGACCGAATGCAGAACGGAATTTCTTGTAATCGAGAATTCCCAAACACTTAGCAATAAAACAACAGTGGACGTAGGCCATTCTTATAAGGCTGAACCACTTTAAAATCTTTTGTCTCATTTATTTATCTGTGATTGAATTATTAGAGTGATCTAATTTTTTACATCAACAGATTGGCGCCGTCTGTGGGAAACGACTAGTAATATCGTTTTCTCAATCAAATACAATCCATTACCAATGGATGATATTCCTGAATCCAGCAATCGAAATGCTGGAACCCCTCCAAATCCGTCTGCTCCACCAATTGTTCCAGATCTGACTGGAATAATGGCAAATCTGGCTCAGGGCAAGACCGTCATGCAAGAAACGATGCGACAACTCATCCAAACCCTCCATGGCGATGCATCAGCCAGTTCCTGATCACGAAGCATTCAAAGAAATACCAGTGCACCTTCTTCGCGTACCAGGCGTACTGATTCATATCCCAATGAGGAATCTGAAGATTTTTCTTATCAACCTGGATGAACTTCGTCAGTGCGAGCCACAGATACTGAACAACGTGTCACCCTTTCCCCAGAAAGGACCAGCGCATTGGAAAGATTAAGTAGGGCTTCTCATTTTGACCGATTAGGCCCTAGGAGGAACAAAAGTCCTCTTAATGCAGCGTCGAGGAGCTTTCGACAACCCTCAGATTTAAGGGAAGGATCTACCCAGTCGCGACCAGCTGCTCGTCAAGATAGATCCTATGAAAGACCAGCTGCTCGTCGAGATAAATCCCAGGAAGCTACTTCAACGCGATCAGTTGCTCAAACCAATAGACCCGAGGAAGGAAACGATGCATGGAAAGGATCTATTCAGAGGCTGGAGGATAGATTAGGGGAAATGGCTAAGGCCAAGAACCCTCTACAATGAACCTTTGTTCGAGGAACACCTTTTGTCCAGGACATTATTGATTTTCCAACACCATCAAAGTTCAAAGCACCTGTTGTGACTCCCAAGTATGATGGAAAGACTGACCCTGTCCTTCATATAGAACAATATCAAGCTGCTGCTGACATCTATGTTGTCCCAGACGAGATGAGATGTAGGGCATTCTCAGGAACTCTTACCGGATCTGCTCAGATATGGTATAATAATCTTCCTCAGGGTAAGATTTCAACTTTTCTTTAACTGGCCGAGTTATTCATTGGGAATTTCTGCTTTGGAGCAAATCCAGTTAAACGAGTAGCACATTTGTTAAGTGTTAGACAAAAAGCTGGTGAGAGTATCAGAGATTATATAACTCGTTTTAATAACGAGAAAATCGAAGTCATTGATTATGAGGAGAAGACAGCGATTACCGTTTTGATGAGTGGACTGCTGCCAAACAAGTTGTACTACACTTTGGCCAAGGATCCACCTCGGACCATGTCGGACCTGATGGGAAAAGCGTCCAAGATTATGAATGCCTAGGAGGCTATGTCTGCGAAGAAGAATATGGACGCCAAAGAAACTAAGGTGGAAGGTGATAAAGCTAAGAAGAAAGAGCATAAGAACATTGGTGGTGACAAACAATCCAAAAATAGGTCGTCATGGGAGGTCTTGAGGAAATTTGATAATTACAAGCCTTTGAAGGCAAATATCAACCACGTTTTGGAAGAAATTAAGGACAACGAGGAGTTAAACTGGCCAAAGAAAATGAAGGCAGACCCTGATACGAGGAATAGGGAAAAATATTATGAGTTCCACAAGGATCATGGCCATATGACCAAAAATTGCATAGCTCTTCAGAATGAGATTGAAACACTCATCCGACGAAGAAAGCTAGCAAAGTATGTTGATCGGGGAGGCGAAAGAAGAAACAACGACCGAGCTAGAGAGAGGTCTAGATCTCCTCATCGAACAGAGGAGAACAAGAAGAGAAACCATGAAGTTGATCCAGAGGATGACCCCGATCTTCCCAAGAAACCAAGGCAGCCAGAACGAGAGGTATTTTCAATACGCTTTGGGTCATTTGATTGTAATGTTATTACAGGAAGGGATGCAGGAGGAGGAGACCTTACTGCAGAAAGAAAAGCTTACCTCGGTGAGGCTCAAGCTTGCTCGTACATTCAGTGAATAAATTTAGCTGAGGAAGATCGCCCGAGAAAGGTGAACAAGGAGAAATTGGTCATCGGTTTTTCAAAAAATGACCTTGCAGGTGTTTTATATCCTCACGATGATCCACTGGTGATCAAGATGAGAATGAAGGAGGTAATGATTTCAAGAGTGCTGGTCGACAATGGTAGCTCGGCAGACATTATGTTCTACTCGTGTTTCGATAGTTTAAATCTAAAGCTATCTCAACTGGAGCCTTACCACAGACCCCAAATCGGTTTTTCTGGCGAGAAAGTATTTCCACTTGGGACAATCAAGTTGGATATATTCATTGGTACGTGGCCTACTTGTCGGACATAAAGAATACGTTTCTTCGTGATGGATAAGAATGTCCAATCGTCGTACAATATCATCATGGGAAGAGTAGGATTGAAGAGGTTTGAGGTTGTACCATCTACAGTGCATCAGTGCCTGAAATTTCCAACAAACTTTGGAGTAGGAGTTATGAAAGGTGATCAGAAAGTAGCTCGGAAATGCTATTATTCATCCATCGAGCAAGAAGAACTGGAAGAATCAAAGAAAAAGACAACTACCTATCAGGTGGATAAAGGTGCAGAAATTGAAACATTGGATCCTCGAGATGAGTCGCAACTCGTGAAAGGTCAACTGGTGGAAGCTACTGAAAACATCATTCTAGATGACGAACACCCTGAGCGAACTACTCAAATAGGTTCATCGTTGGAAGCATCATTAAAACAAGAATTGATAACTTTCCTTAGAAGCAGAAGATAAACTTTTGCGTGGATTCATGAAGATATGCCTGGGATAGACCCAAATTTTTTATGTCATGAGCTCAATGTGAATAAGGAGATCAAGCCCGTGAAGCAGAGAAGAAGAGTATTCAGTCCCGAGAAGAATCAAGCTATACAGGAGGAAGTCGAGAAACTCCAGAAAGCTTGTTTCATTGAAGATGTTAAATATCCAGATTGGTTAGCTAATGTGGTGATGGTAAAGAAGAAGAACAAGAAGTGGAGGATGTGTGTAGACTTCACCGACCTCAACAAAGCATGCCCAAAGGATCACTTTTCATTGCCCCGAATTGATCAACTAGTGGATGCTACCTCGGGACACGAGTTACTGAGCTTCATGGATGCTTATTCTGGTTACAATCAGATCAAAATGAAACCTGAAGACAGGGAGAGTACTTCTTTCATTACACCTAGGGGAACTTATTGTTATAATGTTATGCCTTTTGGTTTGAAAAATGCAGGTGCGACATATCAGAGGACGATGAACAAGGCCTTTGCTGAACAAATCAATGACAATATGGAAGTCTATGTTGACGACATGCTGACGAAAAGCAAGAAAGCTACCGATCATCTAGTTGACTTAAGTCAGACTTTTGATCAACTAGATAAATATCAAATGAAGCTGAACCCGACGAAGTGCATATTTGCAGTACGAGAAGGCATGTTCCTCAGGTACATTGTCAATCAACGAGGCATTGAAGCAAATCCTGAAAAGATCAAAGCTTTATTATGGCTGCGATCTCCAACAACGAAGAAGGAAGTACAGAGTCTCACAGGAAGAGTAGCGGCACTCAACAGATTTGTGTCACGAGCAACTGATAGATGTCTCCCATTCTTCAAGACACTCAGAAAGACTTTTGAGTGGAATGATGAATGTGAGAAGGCTTTTCAAGATTTGAAGAAATACTTGGGAGCACCTCCACTGTTGTCCAGGCCGGTGATGGGAGAAAAATTGTATCTGTACCTTGCAGTGTCTGAGAATGCAGTTAGCTCGGCATTGATCAGAGTGGAGAATGGAGTGCAAACACCAATTTACTACACAAGTAAGGCCTTCCGAGGGGCAGAAATCAGATATCCAAGGCTGGAGAAATTGGCACTGGCGTTGAGACAAGCCCTTCATAAGCCAGAGAAATCAGGGAGATTGATATACTGGGCAATAGAGCTCGGTGAATATGATATAATTTATGAACCCAGATCATCATTAAAAGGGCAGGCTATAGGAGATTTTATAGCGGAGTTCACCTATCCTGATACCCCCGAGGAGCAAAAGTTGCTCACTGATCAACCTGTGGATGTTACAGGATCAACAAACAGAAGCTCAGACCAATTCCGATTGGTAAAAGGGCGTGTGGATGTTGCATAATGTGATGAAGAGATAGTTGTGAGGACTCCGGACGAGGAACAAGAGTTGCTTGCTGATCAACATGTGGATGTTACAGGATTGACAAACACTAGCTCAGACCAAATCCGGTTGGTAAAAGGGCAAATGGATGTTACAGGGTCATTAAATTCGAGCTCAGGCCAACTCCGGTTGGTAAAAGGGCAAGAAAAGATGATCGACGAGGAGCGAGAAAAATACGGGGAGGATGAAAGGAAGCAGCAAATATTTCACCGAGGAACTCTGACTGATTCGAAATTTGAAGACGAGTTACCTATATGGAGGCTATATGTAGATGGATCATCTTGCACTGCAGGATGTGGCTCGGGGATAGTTTTGAGCACTTCGGACGAGGTCGACATGGAATACGCCTTGCGTTTCCAATTCAAAGCTTCCAACAATGAGGCTGAATATGAGGCCATGATTGCAGGGCTTAATTTGGCAAAAATTATGGAGGCACAGTAGGTTGTGATCTTCAACGACTCTTAATTGATTGTAAAACAAATGATGGGAGTATATGCAGTTAGAGGAGAATTAATGATCAGATATCATGAAAAGGCAAAGGAGCTGGTGTCAGAATTTGTCGCTATCCAGCTGGTCAGAATACCAAGAATGGAGAATGCGAGAGCAGGACGCCCTAGCTCGACTAGCATCAGCTACTCGCACCGAGCTACGGCGAACAATCCCAATTAAAGTTTAAAGCTGCTTGGTATGTATTAACTAATGGTGTTTTATATAGACGAGGAATTATGGTAGGTTTGCAGAGATGCGTGCATCCCTTCGAGGTGAAAGAATTGATTGAAGAAATCCATGAAGGGTCTTGTGGAGCACATGTAGCAGGTCGGACGCTTTTGCAAAGGGTGATGACGCAGGGATACTACTGGCCGACGATGAGAGCTGATTGTATAGCCTATGCCAAGAAGTGTGACAAGTGCCAGCGCTTCTCCTCCATCCGAAGAACTCCACAAGCATTGTTGACACCCATAACTTCCCCTTGGCCATTTGCCATGTGGGGAATTGACCTGGTTGGACCACTGCCAACGACCCGAGGAAGGTTCAAGTATCTCGTCGTCGCAGTGGATTATTTTACTAAGTGGGTAGAAGATGAGCCACTCATTGACATGACGTACGAGAAGGTTTACCAATTTGTTTGGAAGAACATCATTTACCGATATGGTCTCCCTCATGCCTTCATCACAGACCATGGAACACAATTTGATAACGAGGAGTTTGCCGCCTATTGTCATTAGTCAAACATTTTGAAGGTTCATTCAGCACCAGGCCATCCTCAAAGCAATGGACAAACTGAAGTGACGAACAGAACGCTGCTGAACGGGTTGAAGAAATGATTGGATGATGCAAAAGAAAACTGGATCAACGAGCTACAATCAGTACTTTGGGCTTACGGAACTACTCCCCGAGTAGCAACTGGTGAATCACCATACATGCTAGCGTTTGGAAGTGAAGTTGTCATACCTGCCGAGTTGGGCCTCCCAACACACAGGGTACTGAATTTCAATTCCCCTGTCAGCGAATTAATGAGAAGACTGGATTTAAACATGCTCGAGGAAGTTAGAGAAGAAGAAGACATTAGAAATGTTGCTTACCACCAGCGAACAGCTTTGTTCTACAATAAAAGGGTGAAGAAGTGCGACCTGAAAGAAGGAGACTATGTGCTGAAGAAAGTAATTCAAAAACACAATAAACTGGAAGCAAACTGGCATGGACCATACCGAGTTACAGAAGTTGTTCGACCAGGAACTTATCGAATAGCAACTTTAGAAGGCGAGGAGTTTAAGAATGCATGGAACGCAGAGCATCTGCGCAAGTATTATCAGTGATGTATATGTAACACAGTTCCATCAGTATGAATAAAACGAAGATATTCTGCCAAAGTCTCTCCTTTTTATTGAGAATTTTTTGGAGAATACTAGTGCTACACACTACTCGGCAAAACTTGGCAAAGCTCAGACTGCTCAGCAATATATTCCTAAAAATGCCAACTTCGGTTGGTTAGGAAACAAAATATTCCTAAAAATGCCAACCTCGGTTGGTTAGGAAACAAAATATTCTTAAAAATGCCAACTTCGGTTGGTTAGGAAACAATATATTCCTAAAAATGCCAACCTCGGTTGGTTAGGAAACAAAATATTCCTAAAAATGCCAACTTCGGTTGGTTAGGAAACAAGATATTCCTAAAAATGCCAACCTGTTTGGCTAGGAAACGATATATTCCTAAAAATGCCAACCTGTTTGGCTAGGAAACAAAATATTCCTAAAAATGCCAACTTGTTTGTCTAGGAAACGAAATATTCCTAAAAATGCCAACCTGTTTGGCTAGGAAACGATATATTCCTAAAAATTCCAACCTGTTTGGCTAGGAAACAAAATATGCTCTCAAATGACAACTTATGTTGGTCGGAAGGTATGTACATTCTCGAAAATGTCAACTTATGTTGGTCGGGAGGTAAGATTATTCCAGAAAGTGTAAAAGTTGCTAACTATGGCTGGTCGGGGATAAAAACAGACTAACTATAGTTGGTCGACAAGTAGAATTTATCGACCTTGGTTGGTCGGACGCATTTTATGAAAAAGATAAAAATCTACCAAGTATGGCTAGTCGAGGATAAAAACCCACTAATCGTAGTTGGTCGATAATGAACAATTACCGACCTTGGTTGGTCGGAAACATTTAAGAGAAAAATCTACCAAGTATGGCTGGTCGGGGATAAGAACCCACTAACTATAGTTGGTCGACGAGCACAATTTAACAACCTTGGTTGGTTGGAAAAATTTTAAACATTTTTATACTCATTACTTTATTATTAAGTGATCGAGCAACATTTCTGATACTTGTAACTTTTTTATTATTAAGTTGGTCGATGAACAACACAATATTGTTATGCATAAATGTAAAGTGTTTGATATTTACAAGACAATAGAAATTAAGATTTGCAAACAAAAATGAAAGTCTTTCATTAAATTCGAAATAAATTACAGTTACATTGATATGTATACTAACTATTACATCAAAAATTCCTATTCTACTGGTCTCTTCTCCTCTACTTTTGACACAGGTTCCTCGCCAGCAGGCGGATCATTTAAAGACTGAGGAGAGTTGATGAAGTTAAGATCCTTCAATATCCTGACATTCATCACGGATAGACGATCTAAAAGATGCTCGGGATGAGATACCTCGATTTGAGAATGTAAATTATAGTCACCGAGATACTTTGAAATTAAGCTCCGAGGAATGGCCCGAGCAGGGATCCATCCCATGTCCAAATTGTATGGTGGCACAGGCAAGTCGAGCAACCCGGGATCATGGTAGTCCCACAGATAACGACCTTGTTCGAGCTTCAGCACACCTAAGGCATTCAGCCAGCCTTTCTTGTAGCCCTCATTGTTGGCATTCTGGATACGGTCGTCCAAGTGGAATAATGCTTCGTTGTATCCAGCCATCCAAAACTCTCTGGGCTGTTTATGGAATTAATATATTAGCCTTTCTAGCTTCTCGTGAAGATTCTTGATGAAAAGCTCATTATTCTCCAACACTGATTTCTTTGCAGAGAGTTGTTTTTCTAGGTCTCTAATCTTCTTTGACATATCAGACAACGCCTGGTTCTTCGCCATTAGTTGGAAGGCCTGGTTCTCTAAGGCAGACTGAGTCCTCTGTTCCTCGACAAGAACTCGAGCTGCTCTTGCTCGTCCCCGAGGAGCTCTTGCTCGACCACGAGAAAATGTAGAGGTGCCTGAACTCTTCAAAGTCTCAAACTCATCCCTCAGCTTGGCATTCTCAACCTCTAGGAATGAAAATCACTCGTCAGTCACTGGGATTAGGGCTATTGAAGAAGAAGCTGCAGACTTCAATTGTGATAGCTCTTTTTGCAAGTTGTTGTTCTCTTGCTCCAACAGCTTGGCAATCTATCTGCATTCCTCAACCTCGCCCTTCAAAGTTCTCTCCCTCAGATCATACCCTGAAAAAAGCTTCTCGTAGCCCTTGTCAGCCATGATCAGCTTGTATTTCTTCTCGTAACCCTCATGCAACAGGGCAGTTGATTCCTTGTATTGATTCTGAAGGTCTTCGAGGGTGCACTGCAGATCCTCGATCATTTCATAGTAAGCCACATTATTGGCCACTGCTCGATCAAG
Source organism: Sambucus nigra (assembly GCA_949130495.1). NCBI lineage: Eukaryota > Viridiplantae > Streptophyta > Magnoliopsida > Dipsacales > Adoxaceae > Sambucus > Sambucus nigra. The sequence goes on along the minus strand of OX422213.1, from coordinate 210,285,153 downwards.
CAGACACTTCAGGTACTGATATGCTTCCACTGCCTGCTCTAAAGCATCTTGGCCGAGGATGTCGGCAATTTGTGCAGCACTCAGGTCTGTGTGACCAGCCTTGAAGTACTCATTACATTGTTGCAGAAACTTTGTATCATGGGCAGATAGCAGTTCCATCCTGGCCAGAAACTAGCAGAGAAAGAAAGAGCAATCATCAATAAGAAAAACAAGCAGAATATGAATAGAAGATGAACAACAGTATGCAAGAAAATTCAAGTTTTATTAGATCATAAAATTCAGAGTTACAAGTTCTGGATTACATTTGATAAAAAGAAGAAAAATATAAAGATAAGCCCGAACAACACTACACCTTTTCCTTATCTCCCAAAACCTTCTCGGGAGGTTGGGAAGAGGAAGCAGGTTGCTCGGAGGGAACTGTGGGTTGTTCGGAGAGCATCAGCTGTTGTTCGGAAGAAGAAACGACTTACTCGACAGCATACTGGATGGCTGGGGGTGATCTCCCATCACCATTGAAGACTCCTCAGAGGTAGCTTCGTCCTCTTCTAATTCTTCTGGAGTAGGAGGAGGACCAGGGATATGCCTCTAGAAGAGCTCGGAGGACTCATCGACCTTCATTTCCTGAAGGGCAGTGACCCATCCATCTCTAAAATACTTTAGACTGCCATAGTACACTTGAGATACCATGGCAGCACACCCCTTGTTCCACCCCTTGTCCCAGCCAGAGCTGAAGGACTTCTTTACAGCAGCTTTTTTCTTGGCCTTCTCCAAGGCAAGCTTCTCGGACAGCAAGTTCTCAGCAGCCTTCAATTTATTTTCTGCCTCCTCCTTCTGCCGACCTACTTCCTGAAGTTTAGCCAACTCCTCATCGGTAGCCTTGAGTTTATTTTCCAACTCCCCAGCAGTTTTGAGCTTCTCTTCAAGCTCCTTATTTGCCTTCTCCAAGGCATTTATTCTCTTCTCCAACTCCTTGGAGGCTTCAATAGCTCGAGCTTTCTCCTGCTCGTTGGAGGCAAGCTTTTTCTCCCAGATAGCCTTATCAGTGGCATACTGCTGGCGGGAGTCTTCCAAAGACTTGATAGCCTCTTCCATAGCTCCCTTCACACTGGACGAGGAGCGAGAAGCCTTAATCGCTTCATCCTTTTTCAGGATTATATTGAAGCAGCTCGTCAACTGTGAATAGAAAAAGAAAGCAAGTTAGAAACAAGAAATGACAAAGGAAAATATGAAAAGTTCAAAGTAAAGAGACTTACTGAAGCAAGATGACGAGCAGCCAAAGAAGTAACCATGTCCCGAGTAAGATTATCTTCATTACCTTGGACCTCGGGAATGGTCCAGGACTTCACCGAGCTCATGGCAGAGCTCGGAGGAACAAAAGTGGGAACTCCAGTCCCAGCAGCTGGGGGCTGAGTAGTGGTATCAGCCAAATTGACCGAGGATCTCTTCTTCAGCCTCCTCGGGGGAACAGGTACAGATTCAACCAAGGAAGAACCCTTGGTCGGTGATATCACAATCACCTTTCCAGGAGCAGCAGAGCTGCTCGGAGCCACTGTGGGCTTATCAGCAACCTTCTCGGCGACTTTAGCAGGAGCAGCTGGAGGAGCTGCATCAGTCTTCTTTGTCCCCTCCCTTGGGACATCAATCCTACTCCTTTTTGCCTCCCCAGAACCAGAGGCAATTTTCTCAAACAAGGTGGGAGGTCTTCTCTTTTTCATCCTTTCGCTCAAAGGAATATGAGATTCAGGTGAAGAACTTGCAGAGGCTGGTACTGGCTCTACCTCACTGATCACAGGACGAGCAGTGAAGGAGGTGGTGTAGCTCTTGTACTGGAGCAGATACGAAGCCGACCTAAAATAATCCATTTGTCAAATTTTACTTGGTGGAAAGAAAACACTTAAGTCTATCAAGGGATATCACAATACACGGTATCCGTTCGAGGCATATTCCTCCGAATAATGGTGTCAGACATACTCAGACAATTGTCACTTAATTTGTGGAGATAATCTAAACCGATATAAAATCATATATAACACATAGAAATCAAAGTGGCATTTGTGTAGACACCCCATACTAGGACCCCCTAAGCACCTCCTTAGGTATTAACACTCACTCGTTCACTGTAAACCTTAAGTCATACTCTAAGTACCGATCTAGAGGCCACGGGGCGCTCTCGGGCCCCATTTGACTTCGATAAACGTCATCTCCTGAGAGAAAGCTCAATGAATCTTCGAAAGGCTCTAAATTCCCTTTCCAAAGGTCAGCCCCATGAGCGAATCATCCTTACAGTTCAAACAAATGGTCCATTTCACTATCGAAAATTGATTTAGAGGTCATCGGGAGCCCCGGGGCCCTATTTGACTTCGGTTAACTTTTTCACCTGAGCGCGAGCTCAATGAATCTTCAAATGTCTCTTAATTTCCTTCCTAACAGTCCACCCAGTGCTCAATTCTGACTTACGAATTGCATTTTACGACCATTATTCTAAAAACTTACCCCAGACCACTGAATGCACCCTCAGGACCCTACCTATCGGTAGTGTACCTGAGGTTCTATGACGATAGGCAAGTCCAAAATAATGCCAATCGTTACCCCCTTAACCCTATTACTAGAGGCCATGACCCCACTGTAGACACCCCATTCTGTTACCCCTTAAACTCTCCTTAGGTCCCTATCACCTCCCTTCATCACTACAAACCCAGGTCATACCCCGAGGTACTGACCTAAAAGCCATTGGGCGCTCCCAGGCTCCGTTTGACCAAAAATTCAAACTCTTCAGCTCGACCGAGACTGAATGAATCTTCAAAGGGCACTGAATCTCCTTTCCGACGGTCCATCCCGTGCATGATTCTGACTTACCATGCTGATGAATGACCCATTTTCCCCGAAACCTAATCTAGAGGCCACTGGACGCTCCTGGCCTTCGTTTGACCAAAGTCAAGCTCTTCAGCTCGACCAATATTGAATGAATCTTTAAAGGGCACTGAATCCCCTTTCCAACGGTCTACTCCGTGCGCGATTTTGACTTACAGCACGGACGAACGATCTGTTTTATTTCGAGAGGTCACCAAATGCTTTCAGGGCCCGATTGACCAAAGTCAACTCCTCGAACCGAGTAAAAATATTTGGAATGTCGAATTACATCTCCTAAGCTTTCCAATGGTCCGACCCATGCATGATTCGGACTTACCATGCAGATGAACCATCCATTTGCGTCCGACGATTTCTCGTCTAATGGACCGATGAGCGCTTTCGATCAACATTTGGTACAAAGTCAACTCTCGAACCCGGGAGCGGTCCAAAGGACTTTTAAAGGTATCTAAATTACCTTTCCAACGGTCCACCTCATGCATGATTCGGATTAACGGTTTGTACTCTGCGGCCGATTTTTTGAAAAGGCCAGAAAGACACTGCCAAACGGCAGGTCCCAGACCCTGCCTATCGGCAGTGTGCCTAAACACACCTGCCGATTGGCAGGACTAGGAATATGCTAATCGGCAATGCCCTGGGACTATAAAAAGGAAGCCATATCCTCATTATAAAGGGAGCCCAGATCTCAAACATATAACTCTCAGCAAATCCAGAAAACCTCTCTCGAAGTCAGCGTGATTTCCACATCCAAAACCCTTTCCAACTTTCAATTCTCATCATACTTTTCATCAAACTTGGTGAATTCACTACCCTCCATCATCATCCAAGTGTAAGGGCTGCTCTCCAACATTCAAGATCAAGCTCAAGATCTTCAAGAAGGTCCAATTTTCTCAATTCTCTCCTTAAATTCCCATAAATTCATATTAACTTGTTTTATTACTTAGCACTTTTATTCTCTCATCTCACATATCCTAATATACTTTTTATTTAGTATTATTTCACATCTCTTACTTTCATATAAATAAAAACCCAAAAAACAAGAAAAAGAAGGTTTGCTCATAAATTCCAAATGGGAATTCTCACACTTTTCTTACACTTTTCTCATAACTAAAAATCTTTTCTACACACACACACACACAAATAAGAGAAGTCCCCAATTGGATTTATGGGATGAACCCCACCCCCTCGTTTTGTATACGAACTACGTGGACTTTGATGCCTCTATTGGCTACGTAGGCGTCTCGGGGTAAAACCCGAGACTCGAGTCCTATTTTTTTACTCTTTTTCCCATTTTCTATTTTCTCTAAATTCAATTCTCTTAGATTACATATATATATATATACTTGTTCTCAGTGGCGTATTATTGCACATATGTTATCATTCCATTATAACGATCAACGCATGGATGATCGCCTAAATCCTATTTTCTAATATTATCTTTACATTCCTTCGGATAACTCGCTTTATCTCTTCCATGGTATAAGTCGATGACTCCTATCTCCACTACATATACACATGCACACATATCATGGGGAAACTAAAGGAAAATAGCAAAAACCCATGATAGACCGTAAGGGAGGAATGGGTGCCTAACACCTTTCCATTTCGTAACTTAGCCTCCGGACCCTTTTCGAATCATTTTGGTTTCATATGCATCAGTATGTCTTTGGATGTTGTCCTTCAAGATGGCTCCCTTTCTTTTGTCTGTTTTGAGTAAAATAGACTGACGACTCCATCTCTCTACATTTTTCACCTCATCAACGACACCGACCGAAGCGCTCCCGAGAGGGACGCACGGGACCTATGATCCTCACGCACTCGCCCGGCGTGAGGATCGGGGATGACCACAGTGGTGACTCTGCTGGGGAATTTTTTATAATGGATAGACTCTATTTACATGGGTGTTATATTTGTTTATATTTTCCCCCATTTTTGCATGTTCCCCTTTTTCATGCGTATCCCATGCTTATGCTTCTATTCACGCACTTGTAGAAAATTCTCCATGTACACTTCACACCACGTGCACCTAGGATCACATATATCCATCTGTTGCACGCATCACCCATCCATACTTGATGTACCATTAGTACTTGTACTTTTCTCCTTGTTTGGAATGATCAAGAAAGACATTCTCATAAGATACTAATAAGAGAATCATGTGTGATTCACACGACATCACCAAAGAGCATTGTGATTGACCAAATTTTGTCCAGTAACTGGAAGGTCACTTCGTGATGGGCGCTGGTCCGGCAGGGCGCAGTTAGCGTAAGCGATATGACTCTCACCTTCCATTGGCCAAGTACCTTCGACGTATATCGAACAGTTCCCCCGCATCGTACCGCTTAACCGAAGTCATGACGGGAGGTATATCGCAGGGAACTCATTCACGTACGCCGAGTATATCGAATTTGCTCTCACAAATACCGTCCCCACGAGGTATATAGTGAGGTAATTCACGTACACTCAGGTATATAAAATGACTTGTCCACACGTTTCGATTGCCCGCAAGAGAAAGATATATATCGTGGAAGTCACGCCAAAGGGGGAAACCCTTTGCAATTCACCCAACCAACTACATACCCGCATATAGGTGTCAAGCCTAGGACGCACATGTTAGATTATCGGTTTCTATCCAAAACTCTGCCGAAATTCCAGGTCGGCCTGCTGCCGGGATTTTTGCACATTTTTAAAATAGGACCATGTCCATGAGCCTGGCTTTGCATATATTACAAACCCAATTTTTCTAGGTTCGGGTCCCGTCCAGCATTTCATTTTGCATTTAGGAGAATTTAATACAACTGAGAACATAATAATTATAATAATCATATTGAGACCATCTCCCCAAAAAAAATATTTTCTTTCCTTTTTTTTATCAAAAATCCAAAAACATTTCTCCCCTATTTATCAAAAATCAAAAAACATTTCTCCTCTCTTTATCAAAAATCCAAAAATATTTTGTCTTCCAATCTCAAAAAAAAATGTCAAAAATATTTTCTTCCTTTTTCTAAAAAAAAATCCCATTTTGCGCCTCTCGGGTCGATCGCAAGCCCTTGACCTGACTCCTTATTGGGTTCGGTCTTCAATCAAATCACCCCGGAGTTTCGTCTTCTCCCCTATTACTTCTTCTGAGTCCAGAATCCATCCACCTTCCATGGAGAACACAGATCAAGTACTCGTTGTTCATCCAGATCCGACGGAAGTCCTAGCTCGGCTCGTGTCCAAGATTGACAACCTCTAGACTGAGGTTCGAGAGATGTAACGAAACCAGGTTCCCATTCCTCAAGAGCCCGAGGACCCATTCCCTCATGCTATGGATCCACCCAAGCCTATGTGGGTTCCCGAAGAGTATCATAACACTCCACGTGCCCCTCCTTCTAATGGGCCATCACCTGCCCAGCTTCCAATGCCAAACCTTACCCAGCATGGGGCCAACTTGCCTATGATCATTGATCCGAAAGAGGAGGAGTTAAACAAGGTCAAAGAAGACCTCAAGATGCTCACTAAGAAGTTTGACCAAGTCAGAATCTCTAGGAATTATATGGACTACCCCGCATGTCTCCTTATCCTAAAGCGAGGTTACCCGAGAAGTTCAAGATGCCAAATATCAAGAAATTTGAAGGAAGTGAACCCCCGATTGTTCATCTCCGCAGCTATCACTGTTCCATGACTCTACTAGGGGCTTCTGAACAAGTGATAGCCCAATTGTTTCAGCAAACTCTGAAGTATAGCTCCCTCCGATGGTTTTTGTCTCTCGAAGAGTCCATAATTCATAATTGGGAGGATGTAGCTCGAGAATTCATGTCATAGTACAAATACATTGAAGAGCTTGAGGTCACCCATCGTGATTTGCAGATGCTCAAATAGAACTATGGGGAATCAGTCAGTAACTTCATAGCCCGATGGAGGGAAAAAGCAGCAACCATGACCAATCGGCCTTCCGAGGAAGAACAAGTCACCATAGTGAAAAAGAATTCCTTACCCCATGTCCGAGCAACCATGGGAGGGAAATACTATCCCCATTTTCGAGCTCCTAGAGAAGTAGGAGTAAAAATCGAGGAAGGTCTTGCTAAAACAGATGTTGAACCAAAGAAGGTGTCCGAATAGTTCACCCCCTGAAAATATGATAAGCCTGCTAGTGCTACAGTCTCAACCATCAACAACATCGCTCAACCAACCACCTCGTGGGCACCAAAAAGTCATCCTATCCCAATCTGAAAAGAATACACCTAGCTCCATGCTCCCCTCTCCAAATTTTATCAAGCGTTGTTGAGCCGAAATCTTATCAAACCCTTGGATCCCCTTCCTTTGCCAAATTCGATCCTAAGAAACTTCAAGGCAGATGCCCATTGCGCCTTTCACCAAATAGTTGTCCATACCACCGACTAATGCTTTCACCTCCGAAACGTAATTCAAGGTCTAATTGACCGGGGTACCAGTGCCCCACCAGCTAATCCTAAGCCAAAAACTACTCACAACCCCCTCCCAAATCATACTAATGTTATCTTCCTAGAAATGAACCCAAGATTTGATCCCTTAACTCAAATCACACCCATACACTCTCTCAAACCTCTCCAAACCTGCCCATATTTCCTCCTACACCCTACTAGCCTCGCTGATCAGGGGCTATCACTCCTTACCAGAGCATGCATCGCTGTCTGTACCCATTCTGAAAATGGAGGTATGGAATTATCAGAAGTGTTAAACCAACTCCTAGAGTTCGAGCTGAAATTGCCCTCACAGATGATCATTGATTGCCAGAGATTCAGTATGTTATTCTTGAAAGCACGGAAATGGGATCGAGAGTCAGACAGTTGTGTAGTAATAACCGATGAAGTCATCTTAGATGATGTCCAGGTTATAGCAGAGGTATTCAGGAAAACTAATGATATTTGCAGTATGACTGAGTTACTTGATACTCTGAAGCTACAAGGGCGCTTGGTCCCTTCACCCTTACATATCCCACATAATGGGTTGACATGTATAAAGAAGCCGTTGAAGTTGTGGAATGCATTGACTTTACATGGAAAGACAGAATTGTTGCCACCGGATGGGGGGGAAGAATTCGAAGATTTGAATGAAGAACAAGCTTCAGAGAAAACTGGCCCGGTAGCCGACATGTGTGGGATGATATCATTTGAGGAACTCCTCGGAAAAATAAACAAAGTGGCAGAACAACCCGAGATTGACAAGAAAATAATATTCATATTCTTCTATTCTTTAGTAAATCATATGACCAGATCAGGGAGCCATTACCAGATCCCGAGCTCACTACCAGCCAATGACAAAGGGAAGGGCATTGAAAACCTTCATATGCCTGAAATGACCATCGAGGAAAGCAAGATCCTCGATCAACTAAAGAAAACTCAATCTAACATCACTCTATGGGGTCTTTTCATGTCTTCTCAACTACACATAAATGCTTTGATCAAGTTGCTCACTGGACCCACAGTTCCTCCTTCTACTACACCAGAAGAAGCGGTAAATTTGGTCGGATCCTTGACCTCCACCCGAATGCTATCCTTTTTAAAAGAAGAAATACCCAAGATTGGGCCAAACCACAATCATGCACTCAACATCTCCATCGAAGTTATGGGGAAGGTCGTACCACTCTCTCTTGTCGATAATGGATCTGCCTTGAATGTCTGCCCACTAAGAACCTTCAAATGTTTAGGACTGAAAGAATGCGACCTCGCTCTAACCTCCACTGTTGTACGTGCCTAAGATAATACCCGTCGGGAGGTGATGGGATCCATAAAGCTTGTAATAGGGGTTGTCCCTATAAACCCTGTCGTCGAATTCCAAGTTGTTGTCATCCCAGCTTGTTTTAATCTGTTGCTAAGACAACCTTTGCTCCACAGTATTAAGGGTGTGTCTTCATCACTCCATCAGAAATTGAAGTTCTCCGCTAACAAATGGGTCATCACCATTTTGGACGACAACGACAATGCCGAGGGTGCAAGTACCAGTAGTCCAATTCTTGAGATACAACACGGGTAAAATGATATGCTTCTATCAGATTCCAAGTTGAACCACCTATATTCCCAGCAGGGGAAAACTTCAAAGAAAGGGTTTGTCCAGAATATAACCCTCGTGGCAACGTCAATGTGATTCAGATGTTTAGAAACATGCACTTCATGCCCAGACTGGGGCTAGGACAAAGACGACAAGGTATACTTGACCCGATTGAACTGAAGAAAGCTATCCCTCCTTGTGGTTTGGGGTATCAACCGTCAAAACAAGAGCTCAGAACGATCCGCGAGTCTCGACCAAAGAAAGGAATAGACTGCATCCAGACTATCCCAGGTAACTCCTTGAATGGACGATTCATCAAAGAGGGCAAAGACTTACCCTTTGTGTCTTTTCGAAACCATGGTATGACCATACAGACAAGAAGATGAATCCTGGAATGGAGATCTTTTTCCAAGACATCTACCCATGGACCGAGATTTCCCGACACCATGTACAACCGCTCATCAAAGATATCGAAAAGACTGAGGAAAGTGACTCCGAAGATTCCTTCAACTTGCAAACACTGGGGCTAACACTCTGCATGGTTCACTCAAGCACTACATCACTGGATCCATCCCACCTGATTAAAGATGTTGATGCACCTCTCCTCAATTGGCATGTTGTGCCAGTTCTACCTGTTCAAGTCCCCCCTAATCCCAATGTTTACCCTATTTCTTCTTCTGTTGTCTATCCTTGTTCAAATTTAATTGAGTCCTCCTTTCATGAGGTTCTCAATGTTGTTTTTCCTATCAATAAAATAAATGAAGATTTTGAGTATCTTGTTGTGCCTTACATTAACTGTTTGGATTCTAATCAAAATTTTGATGATGATGATTTTGCAAATGAATAATTCTTAACTGATCTAAATAAGTTTAATAATAAATAACATAATCGCGTTCAAGTTAATGAAGAAGAGACTATTGTTGTTAACCTCGGTTCTAGTAGCCAACTGCGCGAGATTAGGATAGGGGCTACCCTTGACGAGCATGAGCATGCACAACTCGAAGAATTTCTAAAGGAATTCATGGATGTCTTCTCATGGTCCTATGACGATATGCACAGCATTGATCCAGAAATAGCTCAGCATAAGATTCCCACTCTCCTAGATTACAAGTCGATTAAACAAAAGCTAAGAAAGCTCTGCATCGAATTGTCGCTCAAGGTCAAAGAAAAGGTGGTCAAATAGTTGAACGTGGGTTTCATTCATATGATCGAATATCCCACGTGGCTAGTCAACATAGTGCATGTGCCAAAATCAGGAGGGAAGGTTTGGATGTGTGTAGACTACCGGGACTTGAACAAAGCCTCTCCAAACACTACACCAAAATGGCCAAATTGTCACCTTTCAGCCGGCCACCCTTGTCACGATCATTGACCGTGACAACAAACACGCGTTTTGTGTCACGGTCAATGACCGTGACAAGACCGTGACAAAGAATTGTCACGGTCGAGGACCTTGACACGACTGTGACAATGTCTTCAGTAAAAAAAGCCCTAGGATTTTTTTTCCCACCGTTTTTTGGTTTTCCCTCTCTCTCTCTCTCCAAGGTATGTTTTTTTCCTGTCTTTCTCTTTCATTTCTATATGTGTGTGTATGTGTGTATATATATGTGTGTATATGTATGTGTATATGTGTGTGTATATATGTGTGTGGTGGGGGAGGGGGGCAGGGGGTGGGTTGTGTGTACGTGTGTGTGTGTGTGAAGGTGTGGTGGGGGTGGGGGGAGGGGGCGGGGGTGGGGTGGGGGGAGGGGCAGGGGGTGGGGGGGTGGGGGTGGGGTGGGGTATGTGTGTGTGTGTGTGCAGGTCTGTGCATGTGTGTGTGGCGGGGGGCAGAGGGTGGGGTGGTGGGGGTGGGGGTGTCTGTGTGTGTTAGTTTAATTGATAATAAGTGCCCATTAATAATTAGTGCCCCTCAATAATTAGTGCCAATTAATAATTAGTAAATTAATAATTAGTGCCCATTAATAATTAGTGCCCCTCATTGTAAATTAGTAAATTAATAATTGTATACTTTAATTGTTAGTTTAATTGATGAAATGAATTAATTGAGTAGATGAATTAGAAGGAGTACGGGATACATATTTGTTGTTGACATTGCTGTTGGATTATTTTGTTTAGTAAATGTTGGGTTGGTTAGTTTTAAAAGTGGCATGACCACTGGATTATTGTCCATATGAGGGTGAGATTTTTCAACATTTTTTGAAAATTACTTTGTATATCGAACAATATATATATATTATGATAATTAAATGAAACATACTTGAAATATATAGTGTGACAAAAAAAGTTGTCTTGCCTCGAATTGTCACGGTCATTGACCTTGACAAGTTGAACTTGTCAAGGTCAATGACCGTGACAATTAGGCAAATTTGTTGTAAGATCTTAGGTGCACTAAAGTCATGTTTATATCCATTACCTACACAGTATTCTGTAACACCTGAGTATGTGAATTATCCACCTCTATCACTTTTTATGCGAGATACTTGGGTGTCCTTCTCGTTCTCAATTTTTAAAAGAATTTCCAAGAACTCACGGGGGTGCCAGATTTATTTTTCATAAAAGCGACCCAATTAAATTGTGTACAATCATCCACCATTATAGGAATATAACTGTTACCACAGAAGCTAGTTCTAGATGGGTCAGGGATGGGGGAAGGGGGTGGGTCAAGGTGGGGGGGAGGGGGCAGGGATGGGGGGTGGGTGGGTGGGGGCTGCGTGTGTGTCTATGTGTGTGTATGTGCGTAGTGTCCCTTGTAAAAGAATTGATTGATTATTAATTTTTTTAGTAAATTAATATATGATTGCCCCTTATTGTAAATTAGTAAATTAATATATCATTAATTATGAAAGTAGGATTGCCCCTCATTGTAAATTAGTAAATTAATAATTAGTGCTCATTTTTATTTGTAGTAATTGTGCATATTTGCATGTCTTCTTCTAATTTTTTTTTATCTGTACTAATAACATTTTTTTACAGCAAATGTCTCCTTCATGTATTAAGGCGAGGATGATAATGCTGGTTATGATGATGTCGTCTGGGCTCGATGGTAACGGAGGCGACGAGGGCTCCTCGGCCCCTAGGCTCCCCAAATATGGCAAATTTGGTATTACCATCGAGAACAAGTCGGAGCTATTAGCGAGATCCCTCGAGCTGCTAAAGACGGTCATCGGCCCGGGGTTTATGAGTTGGAAGGAGGTGCCATATGAGCTCAAGTTAGTTGTTTGGGCGGCACTACAGGTAATATATTTATATTTATATGAATATTTCAATTTCAATTTCGATTTCAATTTCATTTTATATTTATATTTATATTTATTCGCAACTAACATTGTATTTGTTGGACAGGAACAATTCAACTTGGATCCAAATCTACGCGATTCCATCTTGGAGAAGTTGAGGGAGCAACACAAGACGTGGAAGAAAAATATGCGGACACGGTACTTTGGGAAAACACGAGATTCCATTATCCAATGGCGTGAATCCGTCCCGCCGAAGGAGCCGATCTCATTGGCACAATGGCAAAAGTTCATTGACAATGAGATCGGGGAGCGACAATTGGCATCTCGCCAATCGGGGAAGGAAAATCGAGCAAAAAAGACGGACGTGCACTACTCCGGCCGAATGTCTTACGCCGAGGTGGAGCATAGGATGAAGGTAAGATTTAATTTTTCTATAACTACAAAAATATATTATTCTGCATTATTTTACTTTGCGGGGCCGATACTAATTTTACTTTATTTTATTTCAGGGGGTAGGGAGTGGCCCTGGGGGTAAGCCACATAGGCTCGAAACTTATGTGGCTCTTCGGACAAAGAAGGGGAAGGACAATGAGGTGTCCCCGAACGTCGTGACCACGATTGTAAGTAATCCGATAGTTTAGTTTTTGTTAATTACGTTATAATTTTTTAGTTTACTTATTTTACTAATCATGTGCTTCTTGTCGTTTCAGGCAAAGCTTAAGGAAGTGCATGAGTCGTAGTCTGATGCCGACAAGGCATCTTTGTCCACAGACGCACTCAGCCAAGTGCTTGGCTCTGATCGCAAGGGGAGGACAAGGGGTGAGCTCGCGGGTTGTCAAATCTAGGATCATCAGATTGGAGACGAGCGACACCGGGTTGGCTCGAACGGTGGATTCACATGACGCGAAGCTGTCTCGTTTGGAGGCGATGGTCCAAGATATGTACTCATTCATGAAGCGTACGTTAGGCGGAGACCGTAAGGGGAAAGGTAAGGAGAAGGCGGTGCGGGAGGAGGTGCAGGACGATGAGGCGCAGGATGACAAGGATGTGGACCTCGCTGCTTCATCACCGATATGTGCGTACTTCGATGATCCACTTCCCTATTTGCCTCCCTTCAACAGACCGATGTCGACACTTGATTGGCTAAGCATGTTCATATTGGACGCATTTGATGGCCAGCGGATAGGGCGGGGGTTGAGGGACCTGAATATCGTCCAGGGTGGAATAGTTCATGGACGTGAGCTTCAAAAGATCGAGTCCAAAGTGCTCGTCACGCATGTGATACCCGGGAAGGAGAACTCCCTATTGTGGTTGCGCGAACAATGCGACACGATGTATATTAGTGGGTGTGTTAATTCTTATATCGTGTGGCCTACTCATCTCCTCCCATTTACCCCAGACATGTAGTGAATTTTTTTTTAAGTTGGTACATTTGAATTATATTTGGATTATATCGTCATGTATATTGTTTCTATTTTGAATATATATTCGCATTATCTTTAGTTTATTTGGATATATGATGTTGCTATAACAAGTACAAATATACTGCTGGGCAGTGGCAGTGGTCATACTGCCCAGCAGATCTTTTTTAAAATCTGCCCAGAATTATCACAGTCATTGATCGTGACAATTTTTTTAAAAATGGTCAAGGCTTTGTCACGGTTATTAACCGTGACTAACTTGTCACGGTCATGACCCGTGACATGATCGTGACAATTCTAACGAACTTATCACGGTCAATGACCGTGACACGTCCGTGACAAAAAAAGTTGTCTCGTCCCGAATTGTCACGGACATTGACCTTGACAAGTTGAACTTGTCAAGGTTAATGACCGTGACAATTAGGCAGATTTGGTGTAGTGAAAGGATGATTATCCATTACCCAATATCGACATGATCGTGGACGACACAGCCAGTCATGCTCTCAAGTCATTCGTCGACGGGTTTGTCGGATACAACCAAATCAAAATGCAATCAGACCACCAAGAAAAGACCGCGTTCATCACCCCATGGGGAACCTTTTGCTACACTTTCATGCCATTTGGTCTCAAGAATGCTGGGTCTACCTACCAAAGGGATGCCACAACCATCCTGCACGATCTAATTCACAAAGAGGTTGAGGTCTATGTGGATGATATGATTATAAAATTCAAAACTAGAGAAGGTCATGTTCCCACTCTCCGAAAGTTCTTCGAACGACTACGACAGTAACAGATGAGACTCAATACGCGGAAATACATCTTCGACGTTACAAAGGGAAAACTCTTGGGATTCATGGTCAATGAGAAGGGGATAGAAGAAGATCCTACCAAGCTGAAAGCCATACTTGAGATGCCACCTCCCCGAACAGAGAAAGAAGTCTGAGGTTTCATTGGGAAATTATAATACATCAGCCAGCTAACCTCCATCTACGAACCTATCTTCAAACTCCTTCAAAAGGATTCAACTAAGATTTGGAATGAAGCCTGCCAAGAAGCTTTTGACAGAATCAAACAATATCTGACCCAACCCCAGATACTCATGCCACTATAGCCTGGTCTCCCCTTGCTCTTATACCTAACCATAACCGACACTGCAGCTGGGGCTTTGCTATCCCAATACCTTGAAGATTCTCGTAAAGAAAGAGCCATCTATTATGCCAGTCATAAATTGGTCGGGTGCGAGGTTAACTACACTAATTTGGAAAAGGCATGTGTCGCGCTTATCTTGGTCACCCAAAAGTTACGGCACTACATGCTCGCCTTCCCCATCAAACTTGTATCCCGAATGGACCCCATCAAATACATGCTTAAGAAACCCACCTTGTACAGTCAAATGGTCCAATGGTTCATGCTCCTAGACGAGTTTGATATCGTGTACGTCACGCAGAGAGTCATGAAAGGAAGAGTCATCTCTGACTACCTCGCTGATTACCCCATGGATGAAGCCAATGTCTGGATCTCCGAATTCCCAAATAAAAACATCCTCTCCACTGCCCAGGACAATCCCCGATGGCAAATGTTCTTTGACGGTGCTGCCAACAAAAAAGGATATGTCATTGGGATACTTCTAATCTCCCCAGATGACTCCCACACTCCTATCGCCATCAAGCTGTATTTCCCTTGTACCAACAACATGACTGAATACGAGGCATGCATGGTAGGCCTCAAAGTTTCTCTCAAAAAAGGTATTTAATGCCTAAACATCTACGGGGATTCCTCCCTCATCATCAGTCAAGTGCTCAGAAAATGAAGAGTTAAGGACGAGAAGCTCCAACCCTTCCATGCCCACTTAGAAGAACTAGCCTCCCAATTCCAAGACATCACCTTCCATTACCTACCTCGAGTAAAGAATAACCTAGACGGTGCTCTTCCTACCTTGGCCTCCATGGTCGATATTCCCAAAGGAATCACAATGACCCCCTTCCTTGTTCAAAAGCAAGACAAACCAACCCATTGCTACCACATTGATCTCGTCACCACAGAAGATCTCGAGATAGCTAATTACTGGTACTATAATATCTGACGCCTCCTCAAGCATGGTAGGTATCCTGAGGGTTCTAACAAGAAAGATCGAGCAACCCTTTGAAGACTGTCTTCCCAGTACATCATCTGTCACAAAGCACTGGTCAAAAGGAACTTCGACGAAACTTATTTGCACTGTATTGCAGGGGCTGACATTTAAAAGATAATGCAGAAGATCCACAGTGGGGAATGCAGACCCCGCATGAACGGTCACATGCTTACCAAGAAGATCATCCGATAAGGCTACTACTAGACCACCATGACCTAGGATTGCACCACATATGTCCGAAGATGCCTCAATTGCTAATAATTCTCCAACCTTCAACACCTACGTCCGTGTGAATTATACAACTTGACTTCTCCCTAGCCATTCTCCACCTGGGACATCGACATCATAGGGAAATTTACACCAAAGGCTTCCAACGGGCATGAGTTCATCCGAGTTTCCATTGATTACTTCACCAAATGGGTCAAAGTTGAGTCATACGCAGTGTTGAATGCCAAGAAAGTGGCCCAATTCATCAAGAAAAACATCATCTATCGATATGGTATTCCGCACGACCTAGTATCAGATAACGAGTTGCATTTCGAGGCAAAAGTCACAGAAGTGGTCAACGAGTATGGGATTCAGAGACACAAATCTACCCCCTACCGACCTCAGACAAATTGTGTAGTTGAAGCCATCAACAAGAACCTCAAAATCCATCATCAGCAAGATAACCAAAAGTTATCAAGACTGGCCGACCGGATCTCATACACCCTCTGGGGCTACCGAACCTCAATTCGAACCTCTACTGGGGCTACCCCCTACTCTCTAGTTTATGGCATGGAAGCAGTCCTACCCGTGGAGCTGGAAATACCCTTGCTGCATGTCATGCTTGAAAATAAGGTCAGTGAAGAAGGTTGGTGCCAAAGCCGTCTTGACGAGTTGACCCTCCTAGACGAAAGGAGATTAAAAGTTCTATACCACATACAAGGATACCATCGTCGAATAGCACGATCATTCAAATAAGAGAGTCAAGAACCGTGGTGTCCGAGAAGGGGACCTAGCCCTCAAAGAGATAATAGAACCCTTCTGGGACCCCAGAGGGAAATTCAATCCCAATTGGAGCGGCCTATACATTGTAAAGAAGATCTTGTCCGGTGGTGCCGCCATGCTCACCGACTTAGATGGGGAGGAGATGGCTCGCCCAGTCAACCTGGACCGTCTCAAAAAATTTTACCCCTAGTCTGAAATCTCGGCGCGCTACGACTTTTCTCATCTCCCTTCTATTCTAAAAAAAAATCATTTTCAAACAAATTTAAAATTTTCAAAACCCTAGAGGTACGTAGGCAGCTCATACATCTTACATGAGCACGACCCTTTTTTCACAAAATACTATTCTTTTCTTATCTCCGAGAACAACAGTCCATTCTAACGTATACTTGAATAAAAGGATTATGTATGCCCTAGCGATCAGTATAGATAATTCAAAAATATGAAACTCATCAAAAGGCACTGTTGGATGATCAAAAACTTGTTTATTTCACTAATAAGAAATTACGATACATATTACATGAGAAAAGGAACAGATAACTCTCTTCCCCCTACCTTCCTAAAAAAAGAGAAGCCAAAATAAAATCCCCACATCTATTACCCATTACAAAATAAACTCTCTGAGAGTCCTATCCACAGCTACCAGAGGAGCCTGCTATGTCATCATCATCTGCATCCTGGGGTCCCTAAGCTTCCCCTGCCTGAACAGAGTGCCGCAGGCTCTCCATGGACCGATAAGTCCGAACCATCTTCGGTAAAACTACAACACCTCCCTCCATGGTATTAAATAAGACAAGCCACATTTGTCCAGTCTCCACTGAAAACATCTTGATGACCACTATCCTCCATAACCACTTCATATAATCCCTAGGGATATGCCAAACTCTCCCAACAGACTGAGAAGGACGGGTCGACGGACGCCGATTCTCCCACATAGAGCCAAGCCACATGCGCAGACGCTCAGCCAAATCTTCTACCGAAAAGAAGTCTAGTGTCTGAGGTGGCACGACCTGTTCCCAGCCAAATTGACGTAAAAGCCACCAAGGGAAATAAAAAGAGGTCTATTTGAGACCAACCAGCCGGACATACGGGTATTCTCCCAGCTCTAGAATAGGCAACAACTGTCCCCACTAAGGCACTGACCAGCACAGATTTAGAGCCCCGTGCTCCACAAATCAGTTCTCCCAACTCTCGATGTCCAAGTCAACGCTGATGAAATAGAGCGAAAAGCAGTTGGGTACAACCGACAAAGGTTATTCTGGAGGAGTCACCAAGCGGAACCCCCTCAGAGAGTCAGAACGACCTTCTCGCCAGGCATCCAGACCATTCAAAGTCTTCGCCAGTATCACTGCCACAGGATTGCGACGGTATGACATCCATGAAGTAATGGCTGCAAGTTGTGGGTCCAGCAGCAGTCCCCCAGTCACCAGTAGCAATTTTGATACTAGGCCCAGAACAACGGCTCATGCGTATCCAGCATCGTCAGCCTCCTGCAAATGCACGGACTGTAACACCGTCGAAAGGGAGATCATTCCCCCAGCAACCAGTGATCTCAACGCCGAGGGAGAAATACAAAGAAACCTAGCCAACAAATCCCTAGGAGAACGGGAAAACTCAGGAAGACCTGTAGCAACACTGGGATTTATCCCCAGCATGGTAGAAAATTCCTCATAGGTAGGACAAACTTCATCCAACCCAAAGAGAAATACATGGTCTTTGGGGTACCAAAATTATACCGCCGCCATCAACATGTTCCACTCAATGGGTCAGTTGCGCCACAAAGAAACTCGACGCATATTTAAAGCATCATAGTCGACATTATAAGAGCACATTGCTTCCAAGGCTTCGAGGTAGTTAGCAAACTCAATGCTACCAGGGAGAGCCATCTTGCAAGACTAATAAATAGTAGGCAAGTAAGTAAGAATGTGAAGGTGGGATGAAAACACTCCTCCCTTACCCCTTTTTATACTTGAAAACCCTCACAAAAAAATATGACCCCTACAGAAATCGGAGGAAATCCTACCCCAAAAAGTACCAGAGGCTGAAGAGGGCACTAATAAAAGCTTTAAATTGATGGGACTGGACTTGTCTGTCGATAGGCAGGACAAGGGTCTTGCCGATCGGTAACCCCCTATTTTTGGAAATTTTCCTTTTTCCTCTTTTGTCAAAATGAGAATCTCAATAAAAAATAAATTGATATTCTCAAATAGAATTTCAAAAATCATCTTCCACCCCGATATAATCTCTCATTTTTAAAACTTTCCTCCAAATCCCAAAAATATCTCTTTTTACAATCTCAGCAGCAAAGTAAAACCACATGTGCATGCATTCACCATTAGCAAAAGATAATAAAAAAACCATTGCATTGCATATATATATATATATATATATTCTTCTGTGTTACATCAAATTTTGCAGGAAATAAAAGAAAAGAAAAAACAACGGGACTCAGCCCGAACCCACATTATCTCTCTCTCCCTCTCTCTAAGAGCTTCCACCCCTTCTACGCGCTCTCTCCCCCCTATGGCGAGACGACACACCACTGCTAATCGAGCCAGAGTCCTCCCCAGACGAAGAAGACGGCACTAGGCAAGAAGGAACCAGGACCGCATCCCGAATATGGGCAGTCGCCGAAGATATCCAATCCCTAATGTCCCTCAGCCAAGTGGTCGACACTCGGACTTGCTGCAAGTAAAAGGCAAAATCAGTATCAAAGCAAAAAGGATCAAAATAAGAAAAGAAACCAAAAAGAGAAAAAGCACAAAAAGGTATACCGCAGGACGAAGGACCTCCTCTGTCAAACCCATCTCCTCCGGATCCATCGCATGAGGACGATGCAACATGGGGACCATCCATCCATCAGCCCGGCAAATGTTGTATGAAGGAGTATGCAATTGAACGAAGGGAACCTCTGAAGTTGCCGCCACCGCAGACGCCGACGGACCACGGTCACTATGGGAAGACCCCACTGCTCGACTCAAACCCGTAGGAGGGAAAGGCAAGTCATCATATATGTTGGGCGCCATCAACCAGCTCATCACAAAGTCAATATAGTCATACGATGTAGCCGTATCAGAGTATAACAGGTAGGACTCACCGATCATCATCGCGATCCTCGCATCCTCTGGCAATAGCCTCTCCCTCCTTATGGACATAGGAGGTTGTGCAGGTGGAACCATCACCTCCTCCTCAGCAATCTACCGAACCACCCTCTCCCCAAGATACCAAGAATGGCCAAACTCATGCGCCAGCAAATGCCTCATCTACGCGTTCACCCCAATCGCCCACGTATCCTGAATGGTCGTCCCCCAAGGGTAAAAAGTCACCTAAAAATTCCCATCAGGCATAAGTCAATACATAATCGGAACATGCAAAAACTAATACTGAAGAGGAAAGAGTCTTACCCTACCACTGGTCAGGCCATTCAAGACCTGACGCACCGCCTCCAGAGAAAGAGATCCCTTCGACTGTCGACTGGCCTTCCGCCATCGATACAATTGGCAGAAGTCCCCAATAGTCTCATCCTTTAGGGCAATCATCTGGGTATTGCACCCAATCACCTCATAGAACCACGTCTGCCAAAGATAATAATTCACAATAAAAAAGAGATGCATAAGGAAAATGCGAATGCATGAAAGGAGAATGCGCAAATTGAAGAATACCTCAAGAAGATACGTGGCTCCAGTAAAAGTTTGTCGGCAGCACCGGCTGAATGCATCCAAATAAAAATAGATGGTCGCCAAAGTCAGGCTCCACCAATCATAGAGAGGGATGTTCGAAAACATCCTCAAGTACGGCAAGAACCACAAATGGACGACGTCGCCGCTCGATGCCACTATGAAACCTCCCAGCACCAATAATATGAACAATCGGGCCATCTGCCTCACCTGCAGCCCGTCCTCCACATCAACCACCCTACTCAGCAAAATATCCTTCAGCAAGGACATCCAGATGGAATCCCTGGAAACTATCCTCCCTACGTCATCGAACGCCACCCACACTGCCTCCGGACTGACTCGCAGGGAGCGATCCACCTCTATCTTCTCTCTGTCACAATCCAGCCCCAGCAGCTGCTTCACATCTATGGGAGTCATGGTCATCTCCACAAAGCCGAAATGGAAAGTATGGGTAGTATCCCACCATCTCTCCCTAAGAGCGCATAAGACCGTTGTCGAATGAGGCGTCTCATCCAGCGTAAATGCCAACCTCCCAAAACCCACTGATGATACCACCCAATGCACCATAGGTGGAAGATGCTCCCAGACGTCCTTAAGCCCCATCGTCCCACGGGCACGCATGTTCTTCAAAGAGATATCAGATTGTCAAAAGAAGAAACCTTGTCAAAAATTCAAGAAGGAAGGAAAAATCACCAAGAAAAAAGAAAGGAATGCCAAAAGTCAGGTTACTTACATAACTGTCGGGGCTCACCATTCTCAAAGAGCGATGATGCGACTGCTCCCGTAGCAAGGTTCGCTCATCCACAATCGGCTCGAATGGATCAAAGGAATTCTTGCTCCCCAAAGCAAGAGGCTTCCTGGCCCTCCACTCCATGTTCGCCCAATCATCAATAGTTAACCATTCCCTATGCGCTGCAGTGCTCACAAAGGCAGCCATTTCTTAGAGATCGGAATGCTAGAATGATTTGCAGAGTAAAATCGCAAAAAGAGAGAAAGCAAGAAGTTGTGAAAAATGAAGGGAATTTGCCCCCTTTATATAGGATGCCAAGGGTCATGCCGATCGGTATTGACCCCCCAACCATCGATCGGCACTGCCCATTTACCTTCCTGAGGTAGTCCAAAAGTCCGTGCCACTGTCGAATGGAACCCTCTGCACCATGCCGACCTTCACCCCGTTAAAATTTAGTACAAAAATTCCTAAAAAATACCAGAAAATCCTGAAAAATCCTCAGAAAATTCCTAAAAATCCCCAAAAAGATTTAGAACATTTTTGCCAAGAAAATTTTGTATTCCCTTAAGTAAAACCCCTGGTTCCCCAATAGAACTCTCAAAATCCAAGTGAATCTCCTCCCGATAAAACCCCCGGAGGATCTCTAAGGATCACCTCCTATGCCCCAAGGGTCTCAGACCTCCCCGAGCAATACATCCAAGACCTGGACCACTTAATCACTTCCCCAGTGGAATTATGGCTATCCCTCCGTAAAATCTCTAAAATCACAAGGATTTCCCCACCCATCGGTTCCCCAGCTCAGATCAAATTCACAATGTAACTTCCTCGACAGAGTTCCCCGAGAACATTTCAACCTAAGCCCGCAGAATTAGCTTTGACCCACAGAATTGGTCATCTCAACTTAAGCTCGCAGAACTGGCTTTGACCCGCAGAATTGGTCATCTCAACCTAAGCCCGCAGAATTGGCTTTGACCCGTGGAATTGGTCATCTCAACTTAAGCCCGCAGAATTGGCTTCGACCTGCAGAATTGGTCATCTCAACTTAAGACCGCAGAATTGGCTTTGACTCGCAGAATTGGTCATCTCAACTTAAGCCCGCAGAATTGGTCATCTGAACCTAAGCTCGCAGAATTGGCTTCGACCCACAGAAATGGTCATCTCAACTTAAGCCTGCAGAATTGGCTTTGACCCGCATAATTGGTCATCTCAACCTAAGCCCGCAGAATTGGTTTTGACCCGCAAAATTGGTCATCTTAACTTAAGCTCGCAAAATTGGCTTTAATCCATAGAATTGGTCATCTCAACTTAAGCCCGCAGAATTGGCTTTAACCCACAGAATTGGTCATCTCAACTTAAGCCCACAGAATTGGTCATCTCAACCTAAGCCCATAGAATTGGCTTTGACCCACAAAATTGGTCATCTCAACCTAAGCCCGCGGAATTGGTTTTGACCCACAGAATTGGTCATGTCAACCTAAGCCCACAGAATTGGCTTTGACCCGCAGAATTGGTCATCTTAACCTAAGCCCGCAAAATTGAATTCGACTCGCAGAATTAGTCATCTCAACCTAAGCCTGCAGAATTGGCTTTGACCCACAGAATTGGTCATCTCAACTTAAGCCCGTAGAATTGGCTTTGATCCACCGAATTGGTCATCACAACTTAAGCCCGCAGAATTGGCTTTGACCCAAAGAATTTATCATCTCAACTTAAGTCTACAGAATTGGCTTTGACTCGCAGAAATACCCATCCTTATTTCTTTAAGCCCGCAAAATTGGCTTCAACCCATAGAATCGGTCACCTCATCTTCAAGCTAGCAGAATTGCCTTCAACTCGCAGAATTGATCACCTCATCTTCAAGCCCTCAGAATTGGCTTCAACACATAGAATTGGTCACCCTCATCTTCACGCCCTCAAAAATGGCTTTGACCCACAGAATCAATCATCCCCAGCACCTCCTTAGAAAATGACTAAAAACTATCCTCCAAACCATCCCTAGTATTCCCCCCTTAGGTCCTCAGAATCATCCTTGGCCCTATGAATTGGTCATCCTTACCCCCTAGGTCCTCAGAATCGGCTTTTACCCCCTGAATTGGTCATCTTATTCTCAAAAGCATCATACGGTGTCTATTCGACGGCTATCGTTTATTCCAAACTCACCCGTCGAGGGGCTCTGTAGACACCCCATTCTTTTACCCCTTAAACTCTCCTTAGGTCCCTAGCACCTCCCTTCATCACTACAAACCCAGGTCATACCCCGAGTACTGACCTAGAAGCCATCGGGCGCTCCCAAGCTCCATTTGACCAAAAAGTCAAACTCTTTAGCTCAACCGAGACTGAATGAATCTTCAAAGGGCACTAAATCCCCTTTCCGACGATCTGTCCCGTGCATGATTCCGACTTACCATGCGGACGAATGACCCGTTTTCCCCAAAACCTGATCTAGAGGCCACCGGACGCTCCCGGACTCCATTTAACCAAAGTCAGGCTCTTCAGCTCGACTGAGACTAAATGAATCTTCAAAGGGTACTGAAATCCCCTTTCCAACGGTCCACTCAGTGTGCGATTCTTACTAACGGCACGGACGAACGATTCATTTTACTCCCAGAGGTCACCAAATGCTTCCAAGGCCCGGTTGACCAAAGTCAACTCCCCGAATTGGGCCAAACTCTTTGGAATGTCGAAGTAAATCTCCTATCCTTTCCTACAGTCTGCCCTATGTGCGATTCGAACTTACCAAGCGGATAAACGATCCGTTTGCGTCCGACGATTCCCCGTCTAATGGACCGATGAGCGCTTTCGATCAACATTTGGTACAAAGTCAACTCTCGAACCCGGGAGCGGTCCAAAGGACTTTTAAAGGTATCTAAATTACCTTTCCAATGGTCCACCTCATGCATGATTCGGATCAACGGTTTGTACTCTGGGGTCGATTTTTCAAAAAGGCCAGAAAGACACTGCCAAACGGCAGGTCCCAGACCCTGCCTATCGGCAGTGTGCCTAAACACACCTGTCGATTAGCAGAACCAAGAATATGTCGATCGGCAATGCCCTGGGCCTATAAAAAGGAGGCCATATCCTCATTTCAAAGGGAGCCCAGATCTGAAACATATCACTCTCAGCTAATCCAGAAAACCTCTCTCGAAGTCAGCGTGATTTCCACATCCAAAACCCTTTCCAACTTTCAATTCTCATCATCCTTTTCATCAAATTTGGTGAATTCACTACCCTCCATCATCATCCAAATGCAAGGGCTGCTCTCCAACATTCAAGATCAAGCTCTAGATCTTCAAGAAGGTCAATTTTTTCAATTCTCTCCTTAAATTCCCATAAATTCATATAACTTGTTTTATTACTTAGCACTTTTATTCTCTCATCTCACATATCCTAATATACTTTTTATTTAGTATTATCTCACATCTCTTATTTTCATATAAATAAAAATCCAAAAAATAAGAAAAAGAGGGTTTGCTCATAAATTCCAAACGGGAATTCTCACACTTTTCTCACAACTAAAACACTTTTCTACACACACACACACACAAAAATAAGAGAAGTCTCCGGTTGGATTTATGGGATAAACCCCACCCCCTCATTTTGCATACGAACTACGTGGACTTTGATGCCTCTATAGGCTACGTAGGCGTCTCGGGGTAAATCTCGAGACTCGAGTCCTATTTATTTACTCTTTTTCCCATTTTTTATTTTCTCTAAATTCAATTCTCTTAGATTGCATATACATATACTTGTTCTCAGTGGCGTATTATTCCACATACGTTATTGTTCCATTATAATGATCAACGCATGGATGATCACGCAAATCCTATT
Organism: Sambucus nigra; assembly: GCA_949130495.1. Lineage (NCBI taxonomy): Eukaryota > Viridiplantae > Streptophyta > Magnoliopsida > Dipsacales > Adoxaceae > Sambucus > Sambucus nigra. The sequence goes on along the minus strand of OX422213.1, from coordinate 210,260,260 downwards.
TTCTAATATTATCTTTACATTCCTACGGATGACTCGCTTTATCTCTTCCATGGTACAACCCAATTACTCCTATCTCCACTACATATACACATGCACACATATCATGGAGAAAATAAAGGAAAATAGCAAAAACCCATGAGAGACCGTAAGGGAGGAATGGGTGCCTAACACCTTCCCATTTCGTAACTTAGCCTCCAGACCTTTTTCGAATCATTTTGGTTTTGTATGCATCTGTATGTCTTTGGATGCTGTCCTTCGGGATGGCTCCCTTTCTTTTGTCTGTTTTGAGTAAAATTGACTAGCGACTCCATCTCTCTACATTTTTCACCTCATCAATGACGTCGGCCGAAGCGCTCCCGAGAGGGACACGCGGGACCTAGGATCCTCACGCACCCGCCCGCCGCGAGGATTGGGGATGAACACACCCACTTTGAAAGCACCCCTGGACATTCCTCTCAACAATTCAGAGAGAATTCTTTCGAATTTAAAGTTGTTCCCTTCCTAAAAAGCTCATTTCCTACATTCCATTCCATCACTTTTTTACTTCGTTTAGTAAATTCCCCTATCTCTTCATACACTTTAATCCCATTGCAAGATCAGCATATCTATACACAAGATCAACATCAAGCACTCATAAGGAGGTCCAATTCTCCATCCTTTTTTCTAATTTTAATATTAGTTTCTTTACTTCTACTTTATAACTTTATTTTATTCAATCATGCACATTATTCTCGAACCTTTAGTATAAATGTTAGTATTTGCACATACTCTAGTTTTATAAAATAAATAAATAAAAAAATAAGAAAAGTGGGTTTATCTATAAATTCCAAAAGAGGTATTCTCATCTCACATCCTCACTTTTAAAACACATTTTCTCTACGCACACACATAAGAGAAATCCCCGGTTTGGATTTATGGATCAAACCCCCACCCCATATTATATGAGAACTACGTGGACTTTTATGCCCCTTGGGTTACGTAGGCGTCTGGGTAAATCTCGAGATTCGAGTCTATTCTATGAACATTTATAATATTGTTTATATATATATATAATGAATGTCATATTCTTACATGCTTGTGTTTCCTTTGACATATACGTCTAGGGGTATAACCGATACGGTATGGTCGGTATGACCCCTTACCAATGCCAAACCCACAATCTAAATGGTAAAACCGTACCGTACCAATTTGCCAGCCGGTACATCAATGCAATAACCAAAACCAATTCGGTCGGTTTTTCAGTTTTTCCGGTATTTTCAGATTTTTTTGGTTTCGGTAATTTCGGTTTCAATTCGGTTTTTCCCAGCAAATACCAGAAATTCAAATCGATTTATGCATTCGGTAAATCTATATATATTTTGATATTACGCTTCTGATAAAATTTTGTACAAGTTTCGATACCAAAATTTTAAACCCATTTAATCAATTAAATGCATTACTTAAAACTAAAATATAATATAAATTGCACTGAAAAATAAAATAACGATCATAAAGCATAAACAAACTAAATTGCATAGCTAGTTTTCTCCACTCCATATCAATATACATTAAGCTCCAAATTAAAACCAAACTGCATAAACAACTTATAAATACATGAAATTTTCCATATATGAAGGGGTAAAGTCCAAAAGTTAATGGATTGTAATACAGTATAATTGTTAAGCAAATATATTTAAAAAAATAAGAATTAAAATGAAAAGTTATAAATAACTATAATATAGTATAATTGTTAACAAACATATTAAATAAAAAACATGAGTCCAGTTGTTAACAAAATCACCACTGATACATAAGATAAAAAACATGATGCCGAACTAAAAATTGGAGCCCTTTGATACACAAGATAAAAAGCTATCATGATGCCGAACCAACAATCGTGATAAAAAATTGGAGCCGAATCATACATAAGATAAAAAATTGGAGTCCACCTTGGGCCACAAACCAAACAGGGGGAATGAGAAATCTCTATTATAATAATCAAGGAGGAAAAGAATGGAAAACTCATATATTAGGAAATTTTTAAAACAAAAAGAAAGGGGAAAGAGGAGAACATCTTGGTTAAATCAGTTAGGTTAAAGCTATAGAAGAACAACGATGAAAAACCAGTTAGGTAAAACCAATATTTTTTACCGAACAGTTATATCATTATATGCTATGGAAGAGCATCAACTCCGGTGAACAAATGAACGCAACTTCGGCTAACAAATATATACACAAGTCGAGAACAACACAAGAAGAAAATGCAAGCTGATTTGTCAAATTAAACGCAAGCTGATTCTGAATCAGAAATAAAAAATGATCAAGAAGAAGAGTTACCTTGTCCAAGGAGAGAGAAATTCTTAGTTTGTTCAGTTCTTTGTTATGCGGCTGCTGATTTGTTGTTTGAGTTTAGGGTTGTCTGGCTTTTATAGTAAGTAAAATGAATGGATGAGATGAGTTTAAAAAAATTGAGGGTCTTAATATTTGGGTATATTTATTTTTCAAATATATATTTTTTTTGGTAATTGATATGGTATTATGCGGTAAGTTCGGTATGGTATTTTGGTATGGTAAATTCGGTAATTTTTGTATGATAGATTCGGTATGGTGAATTCGGTAAATCAATTTTTTATATCTAAAAACCAAAACCAACCAAATTTTTTGCGGTATTTTCGGTTTTGGTAAAATCGGTTTTCGGTATTTCGTAATATGAAACCAAAAACATTTTTTACCGGACCAAAACGGTACGGTATGGTAAAAAAATGTACCGGTTGCACCCCTATATACATCCGTTCTTCCATAACGACTTATGATTCGAAAAAACTCCTAAATATGATTTCTCTCCATCCTTTCTTATGACGTGAGTTTAATGATTCCATTCTTCATTTATATTATGCACACAAGCTCAAACTTCACGGAGTCTAACAGGATAATAATAACACGTGCCCATGAGAGACCGAAAGGGTGGGATGGGTGCCTAACACCTTCCCATATCGTACCTTAGTCCTCGGACCTTTGAACTACTTGGTTTTGTAAGCATCATTATTGTCTTTTGATGCCATTCTCTCGTGGTGACGACATTTCTTTTGCTTGTTTTATGCAAAATAGGTTGGCGACTCTATCTCTACACATTACTCTACATTAACGACGGTCGGGTTCCCCGAGAAAGGGTGTAATACCATGCAGGCACCGAAGGGAACCCCTGAAAGAGAAAAAGGGAAAAGCCCTCTGGGATGGCCACAATTTGCACAAACATTCCAATCCTCATAATTCTCAATATTAAGAATATATGCACCCTTTGAAAATAGTCTGAGATTACCTGAGTTAATTAAGATAAGACTTAGACTCAAATATCACGGGCGATCCTGCTCACTACATTCCTGGGATGTACCAATCATAATCCTCTATCGAACAAGTACTCGAATCATTATATAGGTTCCTGTAGTTAGAGATAAACTATTACGATTTCATTACAAGCATTCCGATAGGATTTTAACTCCCTATCTGGGTTGTGAATGTTTCAATAGTGCTAGAAAAGAAATTCCGATCTCCTAGTGATTAACCCAAATCTGACTCATCGGGATTCACACTGAGCTCTATTTACCGACATGTCTACAATATATTTAAATCAGACATAAGGAATTCTCGCAACCATGGTTTTTATTTCAATATGAATTAACAAACCTTTACCCAAAAATAAATGTCATACATGGTTTAAGAATAAAATCCCATTAGGTTTTTGGCCTGGCTCAATCTCTCGATTGACAACCCTAGTTGCAGTTATCCATCCTCCCATACCTCAAGTATTTTCCATCTAAAAGAAGACATGGAAATAAGTATAAGAAAATGATCACTAATGAATACTAAAAATTAACCTAATCATAGGGTTTTAATAACAAAAGAACACAACTTGGAAAGCCTAATAGATGCAATATAGATCCTAAGGACACTAGAACATAGGATGCTCTGACTAAAATGTCAACAACATGGAACCACCTCAGACCATAAATAAAACTCAGAATAGTAAATAATTAGAATGTCAATTAAAATGAAATAACAATTCTAATCTAAGGAAGATGAACTAGATATCTAACCAGCGCATGTCTGACAATTTTTTCCTACGGCTCCTACCTCAGAAAACCTAGGAAAAGATATAAATAGAAATAAGTGAGAGCCTGAAAGTTCAAAGAAATATTTGTATTACATAATACTATTAAATGCGACCCATTTAAGCCTCATGCCGAACCCTATCGACACTCATATTAAATATGCCTCACCTTTCCTCTAACATGATACAAGTCTAACTATCCGTATCCATCTCTCCTTAATGTACTAAGGCTATCATCTCACGTATAATAACTTCTCGAAAAATACTAAAAGCAACAAGTCTAACTATAAAACCACACCATTTCCCACACGGTAACCATACAAGCCTTAATCATTATAATGTTACCACTCAACCATCCCATAATTTGATACATCTTACCTAAAATAAATAGACCAACACTAACATCCATAAAATTATTACTCTAGATACTTTAAAAGAATCTCATACCTAATATCTCCTAACTCCCGGCTAAACTAAACTTCACGCATGGGATATCTCATAATTACAATCAAAATAAAGAGCCCCCCGATATACTTTTACGTAGTTGGATTGTTCATTAGAATCAATGGTACGGGACTCCCTAATAAAATACCAATAACCCCAACTAGCATAAACATATAAGTTACCATTTAGAACTAACCTAGCTCATACAAATACATTTAGATCATTAACCCAACTCATATATACATATTAGTTTTCGTAGAGCACTAAACCATCTCATATACACAATCAAGTAACAAACCAAGAAACCAAATCATCTTTCCATTGATAAATGAACTAGCTCCAGAACTATCCGATTCTACACGGTTTTCAAAACACAAAATAAATATATTCTCAGTGCCGAGTAATCAACCAATTTTGAAGCTTCTTAACACAAGTATTCAACAAAGTCTTTCTTTTCAATCATTTTTAGAATTAAACCAAACCTTACCCATCCTAAGACCAAATAATCAACCAACTCAGGCCCCCACCTAAGCCATACAAAGAGTTTAACTACTCCACTTGAGTCCATCATCAAAAAACGTGCCATAATTATGTACTATTAATCATTATTAATTCTTTATCATTAACCCATCACAAATGTTCCTTTTAACATTATTAATCCATTATTTAAACCTTTTATTTAATTTAACATACATAAATATATATGTAATCATTAAAAGATGTGATCCCCGAAACGTGTATATATCCATACACATATAGACTTAATCACTTGCATCCTATTCGTATCCATAAAAATAAATATATTTGAGCTAAAGACCAACTCGAAGCCATGGCCTATGATTTGTTATGATGATTAATCAGGGTTAATGGTTTACTTATAATCCTAACCCCGTTAGTCCACTGTGCGCCCACTTTTGGACTAGACCCTCAATCAGCCCGAAACACCAACCAGTTGCTCCTAAAACTTGACACAAAGGGGTATTTAACCTAAGTTTGCATATTACAAATGCCATTTTGAACATCCGTATGTAATACCCCGTAATTTTTATGACTTTTAAAATTAGTTAAATTAAAAGTTAATGGGATTAATTGGAATTAATTATAAATTAATTAATTGGGATTAATCCGGAATTTATATTACTTTTGGATAATGAAATATATGATTCTGTATAGTACTTAGTGATATTTAAGTACTATATGAATATGATGTTATTTATATTGTCGTGAGTTACTAATACGGTAATTATGAAACTTAAGTCGGGATGCGGTATGGGACGTGTCGGGACTAATTTAAATGAATAAAAAGGAAACATTATATTATATTATATCAACCTTATGATCATTTTGAGTGCGTCGTTGCATCTGAAAGGGTCAAAATAGTCAGAAAAGTCTATTCGGGTGTTGAATTTGGGTCTCAGATCACTTTGGAGATGAAAGGACACCCTGAAGGGGCATTTTAATCATTTTAATTGGGCAATGAATAGTAATTTTGGGATTTGTATTAATATAAAGGTGATGGATTAGAGGAAAGTAGGTTCATTTCATTTTATCACAAAATATTTGAGAGGTCTTAGTGTGAGAGAAAGTGAAGAGTTTCTTGGGAGGGGAAGAGGTTGCTTAGGAAGGAGGGGAAACTTTTGGGGCAAGCCAAAGGGAATTAACCACCTTTTACGACCATCACCATCACCGAAAAGTCACCGAAAAAATGAGTAAAGGATTATACCCCATCATCACTAAAGGTTCAGACCTACATACTTAAGGCAAGTGTAATCCTTGCTTTATTTTATTGCTTACATTATCCATGCTAGATAGGTTAAGTAAGAAGTATGAACTTACATGATTTAAGGATGAACTATAGAGTTTTTGGAATTTGTTCTTGATATGAAAATTAGATAGAATAAATCTATTTCTGTTTAAATGATTTAATTCACGAATTTTGGGTTTCAAGTGATAGAAGAAGTCTGAGTTAACATGATTTTTGGAGAAATAAGAACCTATGAGAATTCTGGGAATAATTAGGATTTAAACCAAACTATTTTATGATTTTAGTTTGTTTGATTATTAGAAACTGATCATATATCTTGCTATATCAATTGAGATTAATTAGGAGAAGTTTTGAATTGATTTGTGTTGGTTTTGATGAGAAAGAAAATGGATAAAATGCATGAAAAAAATGTTGAAAAGGACGAACATTGTATGATAATTTTAGGACTGTTTTCAGAGAAAATTGGCAGTGTGCACACGCGTTTTTGTATAAAATCATGTTCCGCACAACTTTGCAGTTTTAAGTTTTTTCAAAATCGGAGCAGAAAAGCCTCAAAATTGTAATTTTATATTTCTGGCAGAATGTACCTTTATCGAAAAAATTATTGGAAAATAATAATTTTGAAAAACTGTTACTTAGGCCGTTTAATACAAGATTAAACTATTGAAGTAACTCCGAACTGTTTTCTGAGGAAACTCTTTTCTTTAAATCAAATCAGTTTAATCACAAGACGTCTTTTATAAAATATGTACGAGATCAGTTTAAGATTTGTTAACAAGTTTTGAAAAACAAAACTAAGACAGTTTAAATCAGCACACTATTAAGAATGAGATGAGGAGATGTAGAAAGATTAATGACAAGAGATTTTTAACGTGGTAAAACCTCACCCAACTGAGGAAACATCCACGATGACTTCTAAGTCACAAACCAAAAATCCACTAAAACAAAATATATCAGTTACAAACTATATAACACACATGCACACAAATCAGACCTATATAAGTTTACGAATGTACCCATTGGTTTCCTTCTAACTTCTCAGCAGTTCTGATTGTTGATGTGGCTCTCCCAGTTTTCTAACCTCCACTTTTTTACAGTCTTTACGTAGACTCTTGTTTCAAGATCTTATAACCAACAGTTTCAGTGTTGTAGTGTGTAAATGTTTGTGATGGTGCTCTAACATACGCATGCACACACACACGCTTATATTATACAAACAGTCCTATCAAATTACATTTAAGATCTATATGCTGTGATTTGTAGTTTCTCTCTTCTTAGAAACAAAAACTTTATTTGACCTTTAATCAATCTCGGAATCCAAGGTTACCTTGCTCGGAAGACAGTTCAAGGTCTTAAACAATTTCAGGGGTTTTGAAAAAAAATTTGAAATTGAAATCCACCGATTGCAATTCCAACTAGATCAAAAGTCTTGTTTCAAAAGAACTAGAAACAGAAAATGATTTTGTTGATTTTGAAGATAAAAACATTTACAGAAAATAATCAACAAAAGATTTCTCAAGACGAGAAACTAAGAATGCAGATCTAAGTGTAATATAACATAAAAACGCTAGATCTATAATTTCTGTAAAACAGAAATACAGATCTAACCTAATGTTTAAGTTGGACACAAGATCTTAAAACTAAGAGGTTAAATCACGAACAGTGCTTACAAACCAACTCAAAACAACTCTCAAACACTCAGGGTTGGTGTTTGGTGTAAAAGGTTTTTAAAGAAAGTGAGTTAGGTTTTGAAACTACATACGGACGATTTAGGGTTTCTAACTCTCTTTCTCTGGTTTCTCTCTCTTCTCTCTACTTAGACGAAGTGGCAAAAGTCTTTCAAAGGCTGAGGGTAAGTCTCTTTTTGTAGAAGGCTTGGAAAGATCGAGAAGGCTATTCAAAATCAAGGGTTGGGATTTGGTCTTCCCAGATTAACTTTGATCCAATGGTGAAATAAAAGTGGTGGGTTAAATGGCTTCTGATTGGTTGAGAAGGGTTTCATGGGGATTGGCTTCAAACGCATGCAGAGCGTTGATAACAAAGATCCAATGGCTAGCAATGGACAACGATTTTGTGTCTTTAAAGAAACACAAATCTAATCGGTATAAGGGTGACAGGTGTAGGGCTGATATCGAACCTCACACATGTGTAAAAATAATCACACACACCCCCTATAGTCTCTAGCACTTTCGGATCCTACCCAAATCAACTTATAGGCATAAAACCATAAACTAGTATTTACAGATTAACCCCAAAATCTTTTTAATCCAATTTTAATTTTTAAAAAATCATTTTAAAAATCATTAAAAACTCCCAAAAAATTATTAAAAATTATTTTAAGGGAAACTAACACACACAACACACACACAAACAATTTAATGCAATTTCAGAACAATGTATGAAATCCTAATGGGTGTGAGTGTTTTATGAATATAACTTTAATCAATCAAACAAGAGGAATGAAGAGTAGAGTAGAGCCTGAGGCTTTTTGGATTCTAGGGAATGGACACAATTTTGTCACTATTTCCAAACTAGATGAGCACTTATATAATGTAGACTCAAGTGAGTCAAGAGTATAAGGTGCTTCAATATCCCCCTTTGTAAATATGAGACAAAATCTCCTTTGAGTCATCTAGGACTCGTAGGGCAACAAAGAAATAAGGAAAAACCTATTCCTAAAAAATTCTATTTACCCATTTACTAGAAAAGAAAATTACATAACTCAACTATTTACAAACCAATACCCTAAAAGCAACAATGGTACAAATTCCTGCAAAGAATACTAAGATCAAGCATTTTAGAAATATGTACAAAAAAAGAACTCATAAGACTCAAATTTCTCCCCCATTTCGTCTCAAATGGACAAAGGGAATATTACTTAAGTCATAGGAGTTTATTCAGCACAAACCATTCCTATCGATTTACGCAAAGTAATAAACCTATTATAATCCAAGGGTTTGGTAAATATATCTGCGAGTTGTAAATTAGTAGGTATATAATTGATATCTAATTCTTTAGTCTCAACTAATTCGCGTATAAAGTGATGTCTAATTTTTATATGTTTAGTTCGCGAGTGTTGAACAGGATTTTTAGAGATATTGATCGTGCTTTAATTATCACAATAGAGATGTAATTGATCTTCTTGAATACCATAATCACTTCGCATTTGCTTAAGCCAAAGTAATTGGGCACATCAAATTCCAGCGGCTATGTATTCAGATTCAGCTGTTGATAAAAAAATGCAGTTTTGTTTCTTACTACTCCAACCTACCAAATTATTATATATATAGTAACATGCTCCTGATGTGCTCTTACTATCATAAGTACACCCAGCCCAATCGGCATCAGTGTAACCTATTATAGTGCTAGGTGTATCATTAGTGTACCAAAGTCCTAAATTTAGAGTGTCTTTTATGTATTTTATGATTATTTTCACACAAACTAAATGGCTCTCTTTGGGATTATTTTGATAACGAGTACATACGCAAATAGCGTACATAATATCAGGATGTGAGGCAGTAAGGTTCCTATCATACTACGATATAGGGTTGGATCTATGGATTTACTAGTCTCATCCTTAGATAATTTTACCATAGTACTCATGGGAGTTTTAGCATCTTTTTACACTCTCAAGGCCGAATTTTTTAATAATCTCTAAAGCATACATAGATTGTGAAACAAATAATCCTTCTGAATTCTGTTTGACTTGAAGAACCAAGAAAATTTACAACTCCCTCATAAGAGACATTTAAAATTCTTTATGCATAATTTCAGAAAAGGATTTAACTTCTGAGGGAGATGTTGATCCAAAGATGATATCGTCAACATAAACTTGAGCTATAATAATATGCTTGTTAAAACGTTTGACAAAAAGGGTTTGATCATTTCCACCTCTCTTAAAACCTTTGTCTAAGAGAAAATTGGAAAGGCGCTCATACCATGCTCTTGGCGCTTGTTTTAGGCCATACAAAGCCTTTTTAAGATGAAAAACATGATTTGGATATTTAGGGTCAATGAACCCTTTTGGTTGTTCTACATAGGTCTCCTCAGTCAATATTCCATTAAGGAAGGCAGATTTGACATCCATTTATTAAAGCGTAAAATGTAAGTAACAGGCTATGGCAAAGAGAAGACGAACAAATTCTAAGCGTGTAACATGAGGAAAAGTCTCGTTAAAATCTATTCCTTCAATTTGAGAGTATCCTTGCGCAACTAATCTGACTTTGTTTCTAATGATTATCCCACTTTCATTAGATTTATTTTTAAATATCCAATGTGTGACAATAACCTTTTTGTGATTAGGTTTAGGTACAAGATACCAAACATCATGAATGACAAATTAAAGGAGTTCTTCCTGCATTGCATAAATCAAATGAGGATCATTCAATGCATCATTTACATTCTTTGGTTCCACAAGGGAAATAAAACATGCATAATGAGCAAAGTTTCTTAATTGATATCCGTACGTATAGGCTCACTAGGGTTACCAATAACGTTATCTATGGGATGGTCTTTAGAAACCCAATTAGGTACTTCAGGTGTCTCAATTGGTAAAGAATCATGTATTTCTGAGAGTCATTTTCTAACACATTTTCAGACTCTTCCACAATAGTTGGTTCTCCAGTCTTACTCTCTACAGTAATGTCACTTACAATAACGTTTATGGATTCCATTAAGGTCTTTGTACGAAGATTATAGACACGGTATACTCTATTGTTAGGAGAATATCCTAGAAAGATGGCTTTATCTCCACGATGCTCAAATTTGGATAAGTGTTCTCTGTCTTTGCAGACATAACACGTACTACCAAAGGTTCTAAGGTATTTAAGATTGGGCTTTTTCCCATACCATAGTTCATAAGGAGTTTGTTTAGAATTCTTTCTAAGATAGACCTTATTGATAATGTGACAAGCGGTACGAATATATTCTACCCAGAAATATTTAGGTAAAGTCTTGGCATGAATCATAACACGTGCCATCTCTTGAAGAGTACGATTCTTTCTCTCAGCAATACCATTTTGTTGAGGTGTCTTAGGGGCACTAAATTCATGTTTGTAACCATTATAATCACAATATTCTATAATACCGGTGTCTATGAATTCTCCACCTCTATCACTACAAATTCTGCTTACTTGAGTGTCCTTCTCATTTTCAATTCGAAGTAAAATTTTCAAAAAAGTTTGAAAAGTATCAGATTTTTGTTTTAAGAAGGCTACCCAAGTAAATCTGGTGAAGTCATCAACCATAACAAGAATATAACTGTGTCCACAGAGACTAACAGTTCGAGAGGGACCCATTAGGTCCATATGGATGAGCTCCAAGGGTTTATAGGTAAGAATATCTTAAATTTCTTATGAGGTGCCTTAATATTTTTTCCTTCCTGACATAATCCACAGACAATATTAGAAATAGGTTTGATCTTAGGAATACCTCTAACTATTTCTTGTATAGACAATCTACTAAGATTTTCGTAATTTATGTGACCTAATCGATTATGCCATATCTCATTGTCATCCATTCTGGCAGTGTGTAACAACCCTCGCTTTTGAGAACCTATTTTATATTTATTTACTATGTGAAGTAATTATATATAAAATGTTGGAATGTGGAGTAAGTATTAATTTAATGAGATAAGTTCATATTTACTAAAATGTTGTATGTTTACCTTATATGTGGGTAAATATCACCATGTTGCAGTTTATTGTATCATAAGAATTAAAATGACGTTGTGGTTTAAAAATGAAATCGAAACTTGAAATGAGTTATAAAATTTCCAAATGACAATTTGGAGGGTGTAGTTAGTCCTGAATGGTGCGAGATAGTCGAAATAAGTGCCATATTATATTTTGGTGTTTTGGGCACTTTTGACTGATTTTAGCAAAACACGTATTTGTGAGTCACTTTAACATGATATTTATCATTTAAGTTGGAGATTTTAGACTAATACCATAATTTAGTCTTGCTAAGCCCTTTTATTTCTCTTAAGAGCATTTGTTAACCTAGAGTGAGAGAGAGAAGAAGAGAACTTGTGGAAAAAGAGAGAGATTGAAGATTTGGAGATTGATCTTGCATTCATCTTCCTCAAATCTGAATTTGTAATCCCAAGGAAAGTTTTCTACTTGCTAATATATGATTTATGGTGGATAATTTGTGTGATAGTTGTGTATTTGGGAGATTTGGGTAAATATTAGGTTTGGATACCTATTTTGGGTATTTAAATTATTAGATCTTAGTTCGGTAGGATTTCTAAGAATTTTAGTGTGTTTGTTGAGGTTTGGAAATGTTGTTTGTATATTGTACTTGGGGGTTATGGGGAGAAAGGCAAAGGTTGAAATTTGACCTTTGATTTAGCTTGGTGGAAGATGAAAATGGTCCTAGGTCTGCTATGACCGGTCGACCTTTATTTCGGGGGAGGGCATACTGCTTTCCCACAAAGGCATAAAAAAATTTGTGTGCGGTCGACCGCGGTCCCCTGACTGGTCGATCGGCCCCTCTAAACCGAGCTTTCTACTTTTCTTCTTAAGTAAAATTTTGAGACGCGATCGACCGCGGTCTCAGGACCGGTCGACCGGTCCCTTGTTTTTCACCTTTAAACCTTATTTTGTTTCCTAGATTTATTCTCTTCAATAGGGACTAGGAACCTTCTTGAATGAAGTAAACTTAGAGTCCTAGAGTCCTAGATGAGCTAGATAGCTACCCTACATTAGGATTGGGTTAAATGGGGCTTATTCCGAATGTGTACAAATTGAGGTTTGGGTTTTTCTTTTCTTTAGAAATTCGTTAAGTGTCTTGGAGTTGTAAGCCCATACTTGGAGACTCTAAGGGCTCTAATGAGGTATATAAGACCTTGGGACGTGTAGCATTATTGTGATCACTTGGAGATTAATGCGGGACTTAAAATATAACAATATTCAATGATTGTGGTTTCGGATAAAATGAAACAAATATGAATAATGTAAATGAAATTAAGATTTAAATGGTAAATGCTAATTTACTTAAACACACCTCTCTAAATACTATCATAAGGGAAGTTCGCGCATGAGGTGATGGCCCCTGGCTAGTGAATGCAGGGAGACTATAGTCCTCGGCCATATGCGGGGTTGTTATATGTTTTATTCTGCGCTAGTGAGGTAATTTCGAGTGTGGTTATGACTCACTCGCAAGCATATGGCCACTTCCCGACGTTCGTTAGGTACCCAGGTTGTCTTGTTTTATGGGCCCTAGAAGATGATAGTCATTTAGGGGCCCGCCCAGTGGGGAAACTCGGAGGGGCGATCTTAGAATCGTTATATGTATAAGAATATGAACATTTTAAATCAAGTGGGACTTGACATATGTAAAATGCCATAAGAACATATGATGGTATTATATTCCTGTTAAGGAATGGAAATTGGAATGAAATGGTAAATAATGATGTAAGCTTTTAAATTTATGATGTCTAATTATATTCCCTTGCATTATTTAATAAAATACATAATCACTTAAACTGCTTTATTATGCTTTGAGTTTTTGTTGTTAGACTCTTATCCTTATCATTCATGATTAATATTTCATAACTGTCATGATTTTTATTCATCTGGTGATCGTATAGAACCGGGCCCTAACCCATTCTTTTCTTTCTTCTTATGCATGAAATTGTATCCGCTCAGGTGCTCCGCCGTAAGGGCGCCCGCTTTGATCTTTCTCATTCCGTTACTTTTGGGGAGCCGTAAGACTTTGTGGATATTATGGGATGTGTTGTTAGACGCCTCTATTTTTGTATTCTAGTTATGACCGGGTCTGTCATTCGAGCGTGTGGCCCAAACTTTGTAACTGTTTAATGGATGTATTATGTAAATTATTAAATTGTTGTAACACGCTGTATGTGCCTGTTGACCGACAGCATATTCAGTCCTTTATTGTATATTTGTTGTTGATGTAATATGTAGTTCTTTTGGAATTCCACTTTCTCTTCGGATTTGGCTGTTTAAATTATTTTCTTAACTCATAATAAAACAAAAAAATTTGGCAACCCGTTTTCTGAATTATTGGGTGGTTTTCCCGTATACTTATTTTATTGTTGTGATGCTAAGAATGATTTCCATCCATGATTCCGTTATGTTGGGGTATCGGGCTGGCCACCCCTTATTTCGGATTGCGTGTTATCACAGATGGTATCAGAGCATCACGTTCTAGAGTCTTTAGGATCTTTGCGGACTTGTCACGTTCTACCGTAGTGTTCTTTGATATAGAGCCTAATGTTAGGACTGCTTTGTTGCTTATATTTGCGATCTTCTGCAATATAGATTATTTTGAATAGTCTTCTAACTCTATTGTTCCTTCATCTCAGATGTCGCCTAAGAGAGGTCGCCCAGCGAGACGTAATAGAGTTGTAGAAGATGATGTTGGTCCCCCGCCGCCACAAGGAACAATTAATGCTGCTGATGTAGAAAATATAGTGGCCCAAGCGGTTAATGCGGCTATGACCGCCGTGGCTCAGCAAATGCCACAAGCTCAACAGCAACGAGAGCAGGATATACAAGCTCCTACGGGACCTTCTCCGTGGGAGAGAGCTAGAGAGTCCTTTTTAAAGGGCCATCCCCCGGAATTTGACGGAGGTTCTGACGTTATTGGAGCGAACCAATGGAAGAAGGACATGCAACGCCATCTACGAATGGTGGAATGTAGTGAGGAGAAGAAGAAAGTCCTTGCTACTTTCAAACTTGTTGGGACCGCTTTACACTGGTGGGAGTCGATGACTACACCAAAACAAAGGGATACCATGACGATCACTGATTTTTGGGTCTTATTTGACCAAAAGTATTTTCCTCCCACAGTTCAAAGGGAAATGAGAATGAGACTTCAGAATGTTGTACAAGGAGAGCGGTCCGTTGCCGAATACGAATAGGAGTTCACCCGGTTGGCAAGTTTTGTACCGGATGAGGTGACTTTGGAAGAGAGGAAGGTTTCAAAATTAATGGGAGGTTTGAACTGGAGAATCTGGAAACATTTGTTGGGTAATCCAACCTTGCAAACTTTTGGTGAGGTAATGGATGCAGCATTGCTCCATTGCCAATAACATCGGTTGTACATGTAGAGTAGCAAGAAATCTACCGTAGTGGGGCAAGCGAGAAAGCCTGGAGGCAGTGGGAATGGAGGAGGAGCTTTTTCCTCGTCCCAATCTGCGGGTAATAAGTAGAAAGAAAGGGATCCCCAGCAAGGGGACTCGTAAAAAATATAACGCTTTGGTGGGTTTAATTTGGGTGGCAATAATACTAGGCATAGTCAGGGTACCTCGCAACAGCAACAAACCGGTCGAGGTGGTCAAGGGGGTAGGGGCCATCCGGGACAAGGTGTTGACCAGTTTAGAAACAACCGGGGCCGTGTTCCAGAGAATATGTTGGGGAAGTGCTTCTAATGATGGGAGGCGGGTCATTACAAGAAGGAGTTTCCTCAATTGGTTGGGGGTCAGCCTCCTAGAGTCCCTCAGCAGCCATATGTTCAGTTTCTGCCACAGGCACCAAATCCGGTTATTCCTCCGTAGCAGGGTCAGCTACAGTATGGGAGAGTTTATCATATTCAGGATGTTATGCATCCTCCTGCTCTGCCAGCGCCGCCAGCGATTGAGGGTAAGTTCCTTATTCAGGGACATATGGGTCGCATTTTGTTTGATACGGGTGCGACGCATTCATTCATTTCTAGGAGTTTTGCTCACTCTACTGAGTTGATTAAATCTGCTGAGAGTACCTTCACTAGTGTCGAGTCCTCTATGGGTGATGGTTGGCTCATTTTCTTTGTTTATAAACAAATAGGAATTACTATCGGTAATTTGTGCTTTGAGGCCGATTTGCTCGTCCTAGACATAGTCGGGTATGATGTGATTTTGGGTATGGATTGGCTAGTGAAGTATCATGCAATAGTTAATTGCTATGGCAAGAGTATAGTTTTTTCCGTGTCGGGGCAAGAAATGTTTTTGGTGGTTATGCCTCGTATAGAAGGAGATACTAACACTTATTTGTATTGTATTGTGGAAGAGACTTCACGGGATGTAGTTGTCCCCTTAGAATAATTCGATGATGTTTTCTGGGAGATACCGGGTTTGCCTCCGAGTCGGGAGATTGAGTTTATGATTGATTTAGCGCCTGGGACGAGATCGATTGCTAGAGCTCCGTATCGTATGGCTCCCGTTGAAATGAGGGAGTTAAGAGACCAAATTCAACAATTATTGGAGAAGGGATTCATTCGGCGTAGTACATCGCCATGGGGTGTTCCTGTGTTGTTTATGAAGAAAAGGGACGGTTCTCTCCGATTATATGTTGACTATAGAAAATTGAATAAGGTCACCATCCGGAATAAATACCCTTTGCCTCGTATTAATGATTTATTTGATCAACTTAGAGGAGCATCATACTTCTCTAAGATAGACTTGAGGACGGGGTATCACAAGTTGAGGATACGGGAGCAGGATGTATCCAAGACCGCTTTTCTGACGAGGTATGGGTCCTATGAATTTTTGGTTATGCCCTTTGGACTAACCAATGCCCCCGCCGTATTTATGGATCTCATGAATAGGGTATTTCGGGACTTCCTGAACCAATTTGTTATTGTATTCATCGATGATATCCTTGTGTATTCTCGAACGAAATCAGACCATGCTACTCATTTGAGGTTGGTCCTGCAAAGGTTGAGGGATCACCAATTGTATGCTAAGTTCGAGAAATGTGATTTTTGGTTACGGGAAGTGCAATTTCTGGATCATATTGTGACTTCGCAGGGCATTTCGGTGGATCCGAACAAGGTGGTTGCGGTGAGGGAGTGGGATCAGCCCATGACACCTACCGAAATTCGTAGTTTTCTGGGTTTGGCGAGTTATTACCGTCGATTTATCAAGGGTTTCTCTAAGATCGCTAGCCCTTTGATAAATTTGACCCGGAAAGGGGTGAGGTTTGTTTGGGATAACTCTTGTCAGGTTTCTTTTGACGAAATCAAAGATAGATTGACTTCTGCTCCAGTCCTTACGTTGCCAAAGTCGGGGTTGGAATACCTAGTCTTCACCGATGCATCTCTACAAGGATTATGAGGTGTACTTCAACAGGAGCGACGGGCTATTGCTTATGCTTCTCGCAAGCTAAAGCCCCATGAAAGAAACTATTCGGTGCATGACTTAGAACTGGCCGCAGTTGTATTTGCCTTGAAGATTTGGAGGCATTATCTCCTAGGGGAGAAATTTAGTCTTTTCACGAACCATAAGTCGCTGCAATATTTATTTTCAAAGAAAGATTTAAATATGCGACAACACCGATGGTTGGAGTTTGTGAAAGACTATCAATTTGACATCCACTATCATTCGGGCAAGGCGAATGTGGCAACGGATGCTTTGAGTAGAAAGCCTGAGGGAGAGTTAGCCGATGTATGGAAAGTTAAATGGAAAGAGATCAGTCATGAGGACGTGGTTATTAGGGCGTTCATGTCGGTGATGACCGTTACGCCTACAATTGTAGCAAGGGTTTTAGAAGCCCAAGGAAGGGATAAGGGTTGTCAAGACCATATACGTTGATTGTTGTCTGAGGGAGCGGAGTCCTACTCGATAAGTTCAGAGGGTGGACTACGCTTCCATGGAAGACTCATTGTCCCGGAGGAGGGGGATTTGAGACGGGCAGTGATGGCAGAATCTCACGGTTCTAAATTTACGGTACATCCTGGTGGGGACAAGATGTATCAAGATATGCGCCATCAGTATTGGTGGCCAAGCATTAAGCGAGATATTTCTGAGTTTGTATCTCAATGCACTACTTGTCAATTGGTCAAGATAGATCATCAGCGACCGACAGGTTTGTTGCAACTGTTGGAGATTCCAGTATGGAAGTGGGAGAGCATATCGATAGACTTTATTAGAGGCTTGACAAGGTCACAGAGTGGTTGTGATTCTATTTAGGTGATTGTCGACCGCTTGACTAAGTCGGCACACTTCCTACCCATGCGTACTGATTATGACACTACTCGCTATGCCCGATTATTCATCGCGGAGATTGTCAGACTCCATGGGGTGCCTTTAAATATCGTTTCCGATCGAGACAAGATTTTTGTTTCCCACTTTTGGCGAAGTTTCCAAGAGGCTATGGGGACCGAATTGAAGTTAAGAAATTCTTATCATCCTCAAACAGATGGCCAGACTGAAAGAGTAAACCAAATGTTGGAGGATATGCTCCGTATGTGTATGCTTGATTTCAAGGGTGGTTGGGAACAATATATCCTTTTGGTCGAGTTTGCTTATAACAACTCGTACCAATTTACTATTGGAATGGCGCCCTATGAAGCACTTTATGGCCGACCTTTTAGATTACCCACGTGTTGGTTAGAAGTGGGGGATAATAAATTCCTTGGACCTGAAATGATCCAGGATACATCTTCTAAGATCGAACTCATTCGGAATTGCATTCGGATAGCTCAAGACCGCCAAAAGAGTTATGCCGATGCAAATAGGAGACACATGGAGTTGGAGATTGGAGACCAAGTCTTGGTGCGAGTGTCACCAATGAAAGGTATCAAGCATTTCGCAAAGAAAGGAAAGCTTGCGCCGTGTTTTGTTGGGCCTTTTCCCATTATTGCTAAGGTGGGTCCAGTGGCGTATCAACTCGCCTTACTGGAACCTTTACAACAAATTCATGATGTGTTCCATGTCTCCTCTTTGAAGAAGTATAAGAGGTGCGATGGTGCCCTTTGGCATATCCCTTTTGAGGATATCGACTTGCATCCCGACATTTCATATGAAGAACAGCCGATTGCTATTTTGGAGCATGGGGAGCGTAGGTTGAGGTCTCGAGTGGTGCCCTTGGTGCAAGTCCAATGGAGTCATCACAACGCTAAGGAATCAACATGGGAACGTGAGGATGATATGCGGGAAAAGTATCTGCATCTCTTTATTCAAGGTACGCCTGAATTTTGGGGGCAAAATTCCCTCATAAGGGGGGGAGTATGTAACAACCCTCGCTTTTGAGAACCTATTTTATATTTATTTACTATGTGAAGTAATTATATATAAAATGTTGGAATGTGGAGTAAGTATTAATTCAATGAGATAAGTTAATATTTACTAAAATGTTGTATGTTTACCTTATATGTGGGTAAATATCACCATGTTGTAGTTTATTGTGTCATAAGAATTAAAATGACGTTGTGGTTTAAAAATGAAACCGAAACTTGAAACGAGTTATAAAATTTCCAAATGATAATTTGGAGGGTGTAGTTAGTCCCGAATGGTGCGAGATAGTCGAAATAAGTGCCATATTGTATTTTGGTGTTTTGGGCACTTTTGACTGATTTTAGCAAAACGCGTATTTGTGAGTCACTTTAATGTGATATTTATCATTTAAGTTGGAGATTTTAGACTAATGCCACGATTTAGTCTTGCTAAGCCCTTTTATTTCTCTTAAGAGAATTTGTTAACCTAGAGTGAGAGAGAGAAGAAGATAATTTGTGGAGAAAGAGAGAGATTGAAGATTTGGAGATTGATCTTGCATTCATCTTCCTCAAATCTGAATTTGCAATCCCAAGGCAAGTTTTCTACCTATTAATAAATGATTTATGGTGGATAATTGGGTGATAGTTGTGTATTTGGGATATTTGGGTAAATATTAGGTTTGGATACCTATTTTGGGTATTTAAATTATTAGATCTTAGCTCGGTAGGATTTCTAAGAATTTTAGTGTGTTTGTTGAGGTTTGGAAATGTTGTTGGTATATTGTACTTGGGGGTTATGGGGAGAAAGGCAAAGGTTGAAATTTGACCTTTGATTTAGCTTGCTGGAAGATGAAAATGGTCCTAGGTCTGCTATGACCGGTCGACTGTGGTCCCAGGACCGGTCGACCGGGCCTTCGGAGGAGGGCATAATGCTTTCCCACAAAGGCATAAAAAAATTGGTGTGCGGTCGACCGCGGTCCCCTGACCGGTCGACCGGCCCCTTTAAACCGAGCTTTCTACTTTTCTTCTTAAGTAAAATTTTGAGACGCGATCGACCGCGGTCTCAGGACCGGTCGACCGGTCCCCTGTTTTTCACCTTTAAACCTTATTTTGTTTACTAGATTTATTCTCTTCAATAAGGACTAGGAATCTTCTTGAATGAAGTAAACTTAGAGTCCTAAAGTCCTAGATGATCTAGATAGCTACCCTACAATAGGATTGGGTTAAATGGGGTTTATTCCGAATGTGTACAAATTGAGGTTTGGGTTTTTCTTTTCTTTAGAAATCTGTTAAGTGTCTTAGAGTTATAGGCCCATACTTGGAGACTCTAAGGGCTCTAATGAGGTATATAAGACCTTGGGACTTGTAGCATTATTGTGATCACTTGGAGATTAATGCGGGACTTAAAATATGAGAATATTCAATGATTGTGGTTTCGAATAAAATGAAACAAATATGAATAATGGAAATGAAATTAAAATTTAAATGGTAAATGCTAATTTACTTAAACACACCTCTCTAAATACTGTCATAAGGGAAGTTCGCGCATGAGGTGATGTACCCTGGCTAGTGAATGCAGGGAGACTATAGTCCTCGGCCATATGCGGGGTTGTTATATGTTTTATTCTGCGCTAGTGAGGTAATTCCGGGTGTGGTTATGACTCACTCGCAGGCATATGGCCACTTCTCGACGTGCGTTAGGTACTCAAGTGGTCTTGTTTGATGGGCCCTGGAAGATGATAGTTATTTAGGGGCACACCCAGTGGGGAAACTCGGAGGGGCGGTCTTAGAATCGTTATATGTATAAGAATATGACCATTCTAAATCAAGTGGGACTTCAGATATGTAAAATGCCATAAGAACATATGATGGTATTATATTCCTGTTAAGGAATGGAAATTGGAATGAAATGGTAAATAATGATGGAGGCTTTTAAATTTATGATGTCTCAATATATTCCCTTGCATTATTTAATAAAAGACATAATCACTTAAACTGCTTTATTACGCTTTGAGTTTTTGTTGTTAGACTCTTATCCTTATCATTCATGATTAATATTTCATAACTGTCATGCTTTTTATTCATCTGGTGATCATATAGAACCGGGCCCTGACCCATTCATTTCTTTCTTCCTGTGTATGAAAATATTTCCGCTCAGGTGCTCCGCCGTAAGGGATCCCACTTTGATCTTTCTCAGTCCGTTACTTTTGGGGAGCCGTAAGACTTTGCGGATATTACGGGATGTGTTGTTAGACGCCTCTATTTTTGTATTCTAGTTATGACCGGGTCTATCATTTGGGCGTGTGGCCCAAACTTTGTAACTGTTTAATGGATGTATTATGTAAATTATTAAACTGTTGTAACACGTTGTATGTGCCTATTGATCGACAACATATTCGGTCCTTTATTGTATATTTGTTGTTGATGTAATATATAGTTCTTTTGGAATTCCACTTTCTCTTCAGATTGGGTTGTTTAAATTATTTTCTTAACTCATAATAAAACAAAAAATTTTGGCAATCCATTTTCTGAATTATTGGGTGGTTTTCCCGTATACTTACTTTATTGTTGTGATGTTAAGAATGATTTTCATCCATGATTTCATTATGGTGGGGTCTCGGGCTGGGCACCCCTTATTTCGGATTGCGGGTTGTCACACAATGTTACAGACCTCAGTACTGTTCTGGATAGTATAAAAATTATCAAGAGTCCTGAGTCCTGTAATTATGCACTCACCTTTTTATTTAAAATTTTGCAATTATTCTTTGAAAAGGTGATAGTATGATTTGAGTCACAAAATTACGAGATACTAAGTAGATTAGCCTTAAGACCTTTTACTAGAAGAACATTTTCAAGTAAAGGTAATCCTTCTTCTTGGATTGTTCCTTTACCAATGATTTGAGATGATACACCATCACCAAAAATAACTTTCCCTCCAGTAAAGCTGGTTTTGTTTAAAAGTTTTGTATCATCCCTAGTGATATGCTTTGAACATCCAGAGTCTAAATACCAACCAGAGGGAGTGTGCTCATCTTTTAAAGCAAAATCACAATGTTACACTTAATCTGGGGCAATAGCTCATCTTTTCTAACCTAAATAGCCCTTGTTTTCATTTTGCGCTTATTTGCTCTCATTTGATAAAATTTTCGAGCATTGAATTTTTATTGAAAAATGTTTTGTGCATGAGTTTGAATTTTATGGAAAGTATAAGTATTTGGTTTAGGAAATTGCCTAGGAATCCTTCTTGGAAATGATCTTTTAGGTTTGGTCTTTCTCTTTCTATAGTTAGAGTTTTTATCTGGTTGTCTAGGCAAAACATAATTGTTACGACTTCTCCTAGAATAGTTAAAGTTCTGATATGCAGGAGTGTTACAAACAGGTTTAATAAGAGTCTAGAAATAGCATCCTTCGAATGAATGACCATATAAGTCATAATATGAGCAATATAAATTGCTTGAAGAGTGAATCTCTTTAGAAAAGTCTCTAAACATAGGCTTCATGGAGTTTTGGAGTTGAACCTTATTCCTAGGAAGTACAGTTTAAAAGGCAGAATCACTCTTCCTAATCGGGGGGCAGACATATTTAGCCTTAGGTAAAATTTCACACTTAGAGTTACTTGATTCCCCAATGTCAAACTTTTATTGTTTTCCATCAAACTCTTGTTTTAGGGAGTGAAAATTTGGGCAAGTTTCTATAGGTCTTTTCCCTCTTGACACAAACTTGATAGGTTCAAAGTTTTCAGTTTGTGTCTTTAAATTGGGGCAAAAACCTATTCCAGTTCGATTATCAGAATTGGTTTTTTAATCAGCAACAAAGCCATCAAAACAGTTTGAATTATTTTCAAATTTTGCAATTTTTTTGAAAATTGTTGTTGTCTTCTCTTTAGATTATTCCAATTCTAATAATGCCCTTTTATATTTTTTTCTCCAGAGTTTCATTTTCTTCAATCAAATTCTTCAATTTTTTATCAAAAATTTTGACTTCATTTTCATGAGTTAGACATTGGGTAGTATACTCTTCAGCATTAAGTTTAACCATCAGGCTTAGGTCTTCTAGTTTCTTAGTGAGATCTTTCACTATCTTTTCTAGTCTAGTGCTTTTCTTGAGAGTTTTTGCATAAAGTGTGTGAATATCAGGGAGGTCTTCAGTTTTTGAATCACTAAGTGTAGTGTGTGAAGTGACCCCTCAGGATTCATTTCTTAAACTCACACACACATTGACATTGTCATTATCACTTTCCCTTTGACTCACACACCCCGCGGTAGAACTAGCATTATTCTCATAAATTAAAGCATTTAAACCAGTAGCAGCATGATTCATAACAACAGAAGTAGAGCTATTATCATCATTCACATACATAGGCATATCATCATTATAGAATATCTTAGCAAATAAAGACATGCAAGGATCAAAAGCATCAGATGATTCAGATTCCTCATTTTCAGAATCACTTGAATCATCCCATATTTTTCAAATGTTGGCCCTAGTATGTTTATTGATAGTGTTAAGTTTAACTCTACAGTCTTGTGCTATATGTCCTAATTTTCCACATCTAAAACATCCAATGTTTTTGAGGTCTTTGTTAGGTCTCGTATGAATGTCCTTGTGTTGTTTGTCTTGACCTTTCTCATGAGGTTTGTAATTAGATTGAGGTGGATAATTTTGCTTGCCTTGTCTGTTTGCCATTTTATTTCTAAATTTGACAATTTTCTTAAACTGTTTTGACATCAAGGCAATTTGATTATCCAAACTATCTATATCACATTCCTCATCAGAGTCATCAGTGGGAATAGTAAACTTAGGTTTCATCAGCTTAGAGGAAAAACTCAAATTGGAACTAGTCTGTTTCCTATGGGACTGGGTCAATTGCTTCTTAAATTCTAATTCCATCTCCACAATTCTTAGTTTACTACTGAGTAATTCATGAGTGAGATTTTGGTCACTCATTTACTCAATAGCATATCTTTTGTTAACAAATTTCTGTTGTAATGACCTTAGAATTTTAGAGACAATTTCATGTCTGTCACAAGTGATCCCATTAGCATGCAATTTTGTCACAATGTCAGTCAATTTTATATAAAAGTCATCAAAAGATTCAGAGTCTGGCATAATTAGAGAGTTATACTACTGAATAAACATTTGAGTTTTACCAGCCTTAACTCTAGTGTCACTTTCATGTGCAGTAATCAGTGTATCCTAACCTTCCTTAGAAGTGGCACAAGATGAGATACTTTTGAACTCATGTTCATTTATGGACATAAATATGGCATTATTTCCTTTGTTATTTTTTCGAGAAGCTTGCTTCTCTTCTTGTGTGAATTCACTTAATACTTTCTTAATCCTCTCATTACTTCCTTCAGTGGCTGGTTTAGTAGGATAAGTATATCCATTTTCAACAATATCCCAGACATCATCTCCCAAGGCTCCTTGTATGAAAGAAACCATCCTTACTTTCCAGTAAGTAAAGTTGTTCCCATCAAAGAGAAGAGGTCTGGTCAAGTTACCAAATCTTTCATTTTTCTTGTCCATTGTTTGATTTCAAGAAAATAATTTCAGAAACACAAGATCTTTAAAAAGATTTTCAAAGCTCTGATACCAATTGAAAAACTGTTACTTAGGCCGTTTAATATAAGATTAAACTATTGAAGTAACTCCGAACTATTTTTTGAGGAAACTTTTTTCTTTAAATCAAATCAGATTAATCACAATACGTGTTTAATAAAATATGTACGAGATCAGTTTAAGATTTGTTAAAAAGTTTTGAAAAAAAAAACTAAGACAGTTTAAATCAGCACACTATTAAGAATGAGATGAGGAGATGTAGAAAGATTAATGAATAGAGATTTTTAACGTGGCAAAACCTCACCCAACTGAGGAAACATCCATGGTGACTTCTAAGTCACAAACCAAAAATCCACTCAAACAAAATATATCAGTTACAAACTATATAACACACATGCACACAAATTATACCTATACAAGTTTAGGAATGTACCCACTGGTTTCCTTCTAACTTCTCAGCAGTTCTGATTATTGATGTGTCTCTCCCAGTTTGCTAACCTCCACTTTGTTTCAGTATTTATGTCGACTCTTATTTCAAGATCTTATAACCAACACTTTTAGTGTTGTAGTGTGTAAATATTTGTGATGGTGCTCTAACACATGCATGCACACACAGACGCTTATATTATACAAACAGTCCTATCAAATTACAGTTAAGATCTATATGCTGTGATTTTCAGTTTCTCTCTTCCTAGAAACAAAAATTTTATTTGACCTTTTAATCAATCCCGGAATCCAATGTTACCTTGCTCGGAAGACGGTTCAAGGTCTTAATCAATTTTAGGGGTTTTGAAAATATTTTTGAAATTGAAAACCCCTAATTGCGATTCCAACTGATCAAAAGTCTTTTTTCAAAATAACTAGAAACAAAAAATGATTTTGTTGATTTTGAAGATAAAAACATTTACATAAAATAATCAACAAAAGATTTCTCAAGACGAGAAACTAAGAATGCAGATCTAAGTGTAATATAACATAAAAATGCCAAATCTATAATTTCTATGAAACAGAAACACAGATCTAACCTAATGTTTAAGTTGAACACAAGATCTTAAAACCAAGAGGTTAAACCACGAACAGTCCTTACAAAACAACTCAAACCAACTCTCAAACACTCAGGGTTGGTGTTTAGTGTAAAAGGTTTTTAAAGAAAATGAGTTAAGGTTTGAAACTGTATATGGACGATTTAGGATTTTTAACTCTCTCTCTAGTTTCTCTCTCTTCTCTTTCTTCTCTCTACTTAGATGAAGTAGCAAAAGTCTTTCAAAGGCTGAGGGTAAGTCTCTTTTTATAGAAGGCTTGGAAAGATCGAGAAGGCTATTCAAAATCAAAGGCTGGGATTTGGGCTTCCCAGATTGACTTTGATCTAATGGTGAAATAAAAATGGTGGGTTAAATGGATTCTGATTGGTTGAGAAGGGTTTCACGAGAATTGTCTTCAAACGCATGCAGAGCGTTGACAACAAAGATCCAATGGCTGGTAATGGACAACGGTTTTGTGTCTTTAAAGAAGAACAAATCTAACCGGTATAAGGGTGACAGGTGTAGGGTGGAATCGAACCTCACACGCGAGTTTGAAAATAATTACACACGCACCCTATAGTCTCTAGCGCTTTTGGATCCTACCCAAATCAACTTATAGGCATAAAACTAGCATTTACAAATTGACCCCAAAATCTTTTTAATCCAATTTTAATTTTGAAAAATTCATTTTAAAAATCATTAAAAATTACCAAAAAATTATTAAAAATTGTTTTAAGGGAAATTAACACGCACAACACACACACAAACAATTTAATATAATTTCTGAACAATATATGCAATCCTAATGCGTGTGAGTGTTTTATGAATATACATTTAATCAATCAAACAAGAGGAATGAAGAGTAGAGTAGAGTCTGAGGCTTTTTGGATTCTAGGGAATGGACACAATTTTGTCACTATTTCCAAACTAGATGAGCACTTATACAATGTAGACTCAAGTGAGTCAAGAGTATAAGGTGCTTCAAATTTGTCCCATGGTGAGATTTTATTAATTTTGGTACATTAACAAGGAGAGAGGACTTGGGTTAATGTTGGAAAATTATTTGGATTTGAGGATTATATTTTTGTGAGAGATATCTACATAATTATATTACGATTTAGAGGAGAATAATCGTTATATCAAGTAAGGGTAATATTGATGATATATTTGCGGGTAATTGGGTCAGATAAAGTATTATGTGAGTGATAACTACATAAAAAAAATATGATGATAATCATGATTACAAGTGTGGGTAGTATTCAATAAATACGACGGGTACTTGTGATAGGATTCCTAATATGATATAGGTAGTGTAAGTACCTAATTTTATATAGGTAAATGATAACGCCTATTTGATTGATAGATAATTTATGTGTATGACATACCTAGCTTACTTGCTATCGACGGGAGGTATACGTGTGAGGGCAGTCTTATCCTGATGAATATATGGGACCTTCAACTTGTCGCTCGAGAACATAGGACTTAGGTCGATTACCATTAGTGAGAACAATGGTATAGAACGGTCATTTGGGTGCGTAGGTATGTGCGTAGCCCAAAGTCTTAAAACTATGTTCGCCTCCATTATTTATGATTTGATATTTGTGGTTCGAGGGATCTTTACCGAACCTATGGTCCCCTATACAGTGACGAGATGTATTGGGACAAGATAGAAGAGTAATGCAGCACTGCAGTTGTCTCTCGGGGTGCAGTATAGTATATATATAATATAGTGAATGTACATATATACATATGATGATATCTACTATGTGGCTAAAGTAAAAATGTAAGATAGTTACGTATGAGAACACTTAATTGAATTGAATTAATAAGGGACTTATCCATGTTGAATCTAAATGGATATATATGTTTATAACATCATTATATGTATTATAGGGTTAAAACGTGGGAATAATTCGAGTTATAAAGAATGGAAACATGTGGTTCATCTAGTTAGCATGAGAACTATAACTACAATGGTTTAGAGGTACGTTAGGTGTGCACTCTAGATGAGAGGTGAGAATATCAAGAGAGAGTCCGATAATCTAACATGTATATTATAAGTGATAAATATTGCAATTATTCATTTGCTGTTTTCAAAACCATTTTATCATCGGGCTCTGACCCGTTTCCTTGCATATTCTATTTTCTCTCTTGTATCTTCTATATCAGGTGTCCAGCCGCAGGGACACCATCCATAGAGGATTATGATGGTTGACGAGCTATGGAGTATTATTTAGATGCATTCATTTATTTGATTCATACTCTATAGTGATCTTTCATTTAGGGCATGTCGCCCCAGAGGATTTCAGTTATTTCTTTTCTATCTGAGTCAGGATTTTATACTCGTGTCCTTGTGTTACATTTACTATTTTTGGGGTTTATGTATTGAGATATATTTATTGGAAAAGTTTATTCCAGTTGCATTTAAATTCTATTGTGATATCTATTCAGTTTATTGTTGTGGAATGGAATGTGTAGAATTGTTCGAAATGGTAAAATGAAATTTTTATTGGAAAGTTTTTAACACCAGCTTAATTGAGTATTAGGTGATAGGAAAATATTTTCGACAGTGATGCTAAGAATGAACCAACTGTATATTCTGATTTAATTGGGTATGGGACTGATCACCCGGTATTTAATTAGGTGGGGTGTTACACTGTATTCCTCTAGAGACCGATCCAATCATATCGACCCATAAAATATAAATTAATTATAATTGTGTTATAAAATTAATGGGTCCTGCACATATAATTTAAGTTTTATCTTTAATTGCACTTAATTAATTTCTAACCAAATAATTTCAATAAATTACTTTAATATATATTAATAAATAATTAAATAATCATTCATTTAATTTCTAGGAATACAGTGTGTTAAGTCTTATCAACATTCATTTCATACTAGTGGACTTATTGGGCTGGAGAGATAATTGTTTTTCCTGCGTGAGTTTCCACTTTAAATCCCTTTGTATTGTTTGTGAATTGCTTTTATTTCATTCGTTGTTAATAATGACTTGCATGTAATTTGGATTAAATATTTTTATTTGGTAAAATCAATTAAATCAAATTCAAAAGAATTTAATTTGCTTGACATGGTAATTAATTAATTGAACTTAGACCCTCAAGCATATATTTTTCACCTCCAAATCCCAATACTTCTCTTGGTTGAGCTCTTGATCCACCCTCTATAATTGGTCCAAGATATGGTCATTAGTTTCTTATCTCCTTTAAGAAAATCTCTTTAGCCCGTGTAGCCATCACTCATAAGCATTAATTATTCTAGAGAGCTGGTTGGGATGGTTATTTCCATATCCATGATCTGCACTACGCTAAAAACCATAAATGCTCAAGATAAGGTGATTATGGTCAAAAATTGTGATCAAAGCATATTTATCGCGAGTTAAGTTATGACCCCTTCTAGGAGTGATCTATATTAAACACTGGTCTTGGTCATTTACTGTGACCAACTTAGTCATGGTCAGGGATTATGACTCAACCATGACTCTTTATACTAATAAAATGGCATCAATATGGTCACATTACTACTCATGGTTCAAAATCATTATCATCATGGGTGTAGTACAGTCACAGTCTAGATTCAGGACCCCTATCCATGAGAAAATTGAAATCCAAAATGGTCATACCTATGGATCATAATTTTGGATCGTGGCCATATTCCAAGACTAAACTAAGGATCGTGTTCATGGACTGTGACCATCATCATTGACCATGACAAGCTATTATGTTTAAAAATGGTTATAAAACATGGTCATAATTCATGAACGTGACCCCCTTTCAGGTATTAAAAACTCATTATGGTATATATTCTCACATTTCCTCTCTCTCTCTCTTCCCTCTCTTTCTCTCTGTATTGTATGTATATATATGTTTGTGTATGTGTATGTATAAAAACTCATAAATATATGTTTGTGTATGTGTATGTGTATGTATATGTATACTAGTGCATGTATGTGTATGTATGTGTATGCATGTTTATGTATGTTTATTTATGTATATTTATTTGTGTATGTATTTGTGGGAAATTAATCAAGCGGCCCAAATAATTCGGGTCTAAATAAAGGTCGACCCACTGAGAATGATAGAAATTGTTACATGAAATAACCCCCAAGATAAGCTCCACCCTCAAGGATCTCAGAAGAGATGAGAACAAATCAAGCAGCGATCCAATCAGTAGAATGAATAAGTCCTACACGGACCCTCTCTTCCCTCTCAATAATGTAACCCTCACCCCAGGGAAGAGGGGAAATGTAATTCTTGTTATCAAATCAGAAAAGAGTAATAAGAAAAGTGAAACACCCTGTGGATGTAGACCACTATCAAACCACGTAAATATATGTCTTGTGAGATTATTTGCATTCTACTTGAAAAAGACATGCATCACCGGTTGGGCTATCACTAACTCGAAAGGTGTTGTTGAACCTTTAGTCTAGTTTGAGGTGTAGTGTTAAGGATATAATGTTTAAACATCCTTAACTAGGGATGTAGAGGTAGAAATGGGGGGAATTTGGACTTGGAATGGACGCATCCCCAAAAATTAATACATTGAGAGACTTATTATAAGGCTTAGGCTTCACGAGTTTAGTTCGGTATAGCGCCTACGTACCCAAGGAGACTTGGAATTAAATCCAACGTAGTTATAACAAACAGGACATATTTACATGTGTAGGCGATGTGATACCGGGTACACAATATACAATATTACGATATTTATAGAGTTTAGTCCATAATATAACATTTTCATTGTGTTGGATTGATATATTTATATGTTGAAATGATATCTAATCAGAGGCCAGCGTTTGGAGAGTATTTTTTTATAAAAACAATATTCATGTGTTGTCGTATAGATGGGCTTTATTTATTTGGAGAAACGGTGGGAGTAGTTGAATTTTAGACTTTGGCTCGATGTAAAGTTTCAGACTGACTTGTCTCACAGACACTTTCCTCGGAATGATTTTGAAAAGTATCTTTTCATGTTTTGCAATTGTCATTGTGGAATTTGATTAGCATTGTTTTAACATATGATCATATCAAGTCAATTAACAGAGGTACTGTGTTAGAAACCAGGCTTTAAACTATAAAGGATGTAAATTACATACCCTGACCCCCTAATAGGAGGTTTGTTTAAAACATGTGAACATATATAGACAATTTATTTCAATCTATATAATAAGGAGTCATGGTGTTTTACTGTTCAATAAGATGACAACATAATGTGTGGTTAGGATGAAACCAACTTGGAAGATCCATGACAATCCAAGGGCTCACAATTAATGGTATATTCGTAATTTGTATGTTAAAATTGGGTAATCTTTTAGAGTTGTTCTGCCTGGGCCACGCCGGACTGGCACATGGCTCGAGCAACATTGGTATATGTGACTTGCCTCACATCCCACCCACTCACTTGCATTCTCTCTACACTTTCACAATCCCACCCATCACTCGCAAAACCCAAAAACCATTCGTCCAAAAATTTCTTCTTGCTGCAAACACTCTTTGTATCATCTTTATCAACACATCATATTTCTATCTTACCATGTATTAGCAGCAGTGATGATAGAATTAGTTTTTGGTGGGGAGAAACAGAACGAAGTGGAGAGTGCCGTATTTGAACTTGGAGCATACGGACAGGCATGGAGAGCGTTTTTCCCATAGGGGTGCAACAGATACCATGAGCATTCATCCTGATTATTTGTTGAGTGTGCCTTGATTTCTTAAACTCAGTTCAAGATCTAAAAATTAAATCAGTTTTGAATTAACGATTATTTTCACAGCTTCTTGGGTTTTGAATTTTATTTTGTATCTATAAAATTAAATTGATTAGTTTTGCTTTATTTTTTCAGGTTAAGACTTGAGGAAATGGGTTTCCCCAACTCAGATATGTTTCAAATGGGTTTCAGATCTGGTGAAAAAAATGCACCACCAAGAAACTCCCAGATCTCACATGAAGAAAAAACACAGCGGACCTCTCCTCGGTTTTGAATTTGTTGTGAACTGACCATCAAGTTAGTTTTTGGATTTTCTGTTTTGAATTAGTTTTCGGTTTTAGTTTACTGTGAACTGATTTTTTTTTATTTTTTCTTTTGGTTTTTAGGAATTATTTATCTTTGTGAAAATTCGTGTATAATTTGTTGTTTTTTATTGTGAAGATATCTGATTAAATTTTGACATTTTTTTTCTTTACATGAACATTTTCACTCTCTTAGTTTATGTGTTTCTATGCTTTAGATGTAACTGGGTTTGTATCAATTGCTCGTCGAAAATCACCTAAAAAGGGTTCAAGTCATTTAAATTAGAGAAATTTCTCCTCATCAGTGGTGATTAAAAGAGGACTCATTCGACTCAAAGACGACTGTGATCTTTCTTGCAAATCGACCGAGATAATCCACTTCTTTGCACTTCTGAGTCTGAACCTCCCCTTTTTCAGATCTAACTCTTTAGACGTACGTGCAAGAACTTTTGCAATTTTCATATGATAAAGTTACATAATTCCTCCATGGTTCTGTTGTTTTTGCATATTTTTTGTTTTAGGTTCAGTTTTTGTCAGGTGGTTGCTACTACTTGCTTGAGTTTTTTACTGCTATTTTTTTGTTCTAGGTCCAAATTATGTGCGAAAGATCTGGGTTTTATTGAAATTGTGTTTTGATACAAGTATAACTTTTCATAATGAACCCAATGTCATTCATGCATATTTCTGGAAAGGAGTAATTTTCTACCTGTATTTTACTATGTTTCAAAGAAAGAAACTAATGCCATTCATGCTTATTTCTAGAAACGAGTAATTTTCTACCTGTATTTTAATAGATTAAGTAACTTCGTTAATTTCATGGTAATGGGTTCAATAATTTGACGGTCAGTTGATATTTGACATTGGAAAAAGCTCACAACTTGGTTTCTTTCTTACTAAATGAAAATGGCCAAAACCTCCTGAGTTTAAAGATTTACAGAAGTAGAAATGGGTATGTCATTATTAAAGAAACAATAGGTTTTTCTTAATAAAAGGTCATTAAATAAATAGAGAATTAAGGTAAAGGTCATGTTCCTTCCTATATTTGGATTTTTAGGACAATGCTTTTCAAGTTTATAAATCTAGTCTCTGTGGTACAATATCAATTATTTGTGCGGTCTCTTTAGAGTTAGGAGTTCATTTTTTTGGTCCGCGCTAGCGACACCACTTTTTACCATATTTCATGGTATTTTTAGTAGAGGGACTAAATTTATAAAGTTATTTGGAGTGTCCTATTTTTATACACTTTGAGAATTATGAGGACCTTTCCCCCAGAACCCCCTTAAATGAATACACACATCACACGCATATCTGGTAGCTTTCAGACTTTTAATTATTGTCAAATCTTAAATTTAGGATCTCGATTTGTTCTATTCTACCTAAGTTGATTTATCAGATGTTAAATGAATACGAGCCAGAAATTCCTTTTAGATATACCCATTATTACCATAGTAGGTTTTTCCTTTAGGCCATACTCATTAGATATATGGACATATATCTACTGTATCTTTTGGTTCTTTTGGAGATGTATGTCATGCTTGAAAATTGTGATGAAAATTGACCGTTGAGAAATTGGAGAGAAGGGATTTCAGAACATATATCTACATTTTCATGAAAGAGATTTTTAATTTTTAAAATAATAATATTTTACATTTTGTGTTTTTATAAGGGTGTTTCGCATATTTTTATTTGTATATAATGACAATGCAAAGTTTAATAATGTATGATCATTGGGTCTTAAGTTGGATTTGAACTGAAAATCCCAAATCTTTTTTATCAAATATTAATTTTGTTCATTTCTTTCACTATTTTTCGATTTTTATTTTTGATTTTTTATAACTAACGACTCTTTCTCCTATTGAAGTAACCTTTTTTTTATTTTCTTCTATTTAATTAACCAAAGGTAAAGGGGGAAAGACGGTTTAAAGAAACTGGCAAAGCACAAAGCGTGTGGCTCTAGATATTTTCTTCCAATAGGAAAATGGCACTGTTATCAAAAGACTTAATGTGTTGGGAGTAGCAAAACTAATGATGTCATCAAAAGGACAACTGCTATCAAAAGTAGCGTGCGTTTATTACCCAAAAATTTGCCCAAAGCAGATTTACATATATGTTGATGTAAAAATTTAGATCATATCTAATTTTTTAATCACAGATAAAATAAATGAAACAAAGAGTTTTTAAAGTGGTTCAGCCTTATAAGAATGGCCTACGTCCACTGTTATGTTATTGTTGATTGTCTGGGAATTCTCGATTACAAGTTCTATCAAGAAATTCCGGTCCCCTTACAATGAGGATTGTACAATGTATTTATAGCCTTGAGGCTGTGATGTGAAAGGGTAATACATTAAATGATATACATATGAAAGGGTAATACATTCAATGCCCCTTAAGCATGTGCGTCTCAATGATAAGCATTTAATGAATAGTCAAACTGTTGGTTATCCTGTTATTAATGCTTTGTTCGAGGTGCAGCTCGGATCGCCTGAGTTGCTCGGACCGCCTAAGCTTCTCGGTATTTAAGAGTTCCTCGGAGAGTTCTTGTTCCTCGGAGCGTGTGAGTTCCTCGGGGAAGAAGTGTTCCTCGTTGTAATATGGTTCCTCGGAGCGTGTGAGTTCCTCGTCAATGTTTGTTGTTTCCATATAGATTGCCACGTGTCTTCATTCAATTGAGCCATATCAGCAGACTAAATTTGGTATCAACAATATAAAAAAATATTTTTAGATAAAAGTCATGAGGTGCTAAAAACTATTCAAAAACGTCAAATTCAAAAACAATACTAGAGTAGTACTCACACTGCCAAAGCAGTTCTGAACGATCAGGATTGTGCGCGGCTCGAGGCAGTGATGCAATCTGCAAGGAAATTCTGAACGGACAGGATTCTTAAAAGGGAAAATTTATAAGGACCGTCCAACAGAACCGTCCAGCGACCGCATTCCATTTTTATTTTTTTAAAGCTTTTTATTCTTTTGTTTATAATAATTAATATAAAAATTATTTTTTATACAAAAAAAACAGTTTTCTTATTGGTATAAAATAACAGCTTTTTTTAAAAATTTTAAAGTAAACAGTTTTTTATTCAAATTTAAAAAATAGTGTTTTCATAAATAAAAAAACTTATTGATATAATATCGCGATTGATTAGTGCCGCTGACGCGAACGCACATTACCGGATCCACATAATTTGTTGAAATATGGATCCGCGCCACCGGCACTAATTACTCACGATATTTTTTCAATAAAATTTCACAATTAATTAGTGTCGTTGGCGCGGATCCACAATCCCGGAGCCACATCATTTGTTGAAGGTGGGTCCGCATCACCGACACTAATCAATCGTAAATCTAAGACATTAAACTAAACATGTTTCTTTTTTATTAAAATTAAAAATATATTTTTTTAAATGTTTTTAATTAAAAATTTGTTCTAAATATTTTTTTTAATTTAAATTAAAAGCTGTTTAATTTTAATTTTTTTTTTATATTAGTATGAAAACTGTTTTTTTATATATATAAAATTATTTTTATATGAATGGTTAAAAACAAAAGAGTAAGAAAAAAATTGGAATAGGAGATCGCTGGGGCTATTCATGTAGAACCTCTCTTCTTAAAATTCGTTTTGTTTGGTTAGAAATTATTTTTTTTGTTATAAGCAACTTTTATTTTGTTAAAAAAGTTTTTTCGTTAAAAGTGTTTTTATTTTGTTAAAAAGCTCTTTTATTATATTATAAGCTTTTTTACCCGAAAAAACTATTCTTTATGATTTTTTGAGGATATTAATTATTTTTTCAAAACCACTTTTTGTTATAAACTATTTTAATTTTTTTACAAGTAGTCTAATTAAAATAATTTGTAATGTGTTAAAGTCAAAAATTGAAATGAAAAAATAATAATAAATAAATTATATTTTATTTTAAAGTGTAAATTTTGTGTTACCTAAAATGTTTTATGTTTTGAAGTGTAAAATATTCTTTATAAGTAGGTGAAACATTCTAATGGGTTTGTAACATCATCGAACATTTTGGGTGTCGAATAATTAAGTGCCAAAAGGGAGTTTAAGTTTAAATGACCTTAAATTAAAAAGTGTTATGTAATTTATACAACGAGAAATGGAAAATATACAATTTTAGTCACGTTTCAGGCCATTTCGACATTGTTTGAGGGGGCAAAATTGACTTTAAAGTCGAAAGATCTATTTTTCATTGCCGAATTTGGTCCGTGTAAGGGTTTTTCGTCAATGTTTTAACATATTCTGATGCATGGTCCTATCAATGATGTACACTTTCAAAAATTATTATTGATTAAATAATTTTGAAAAAAATATCCGACCCTAAGAAAAATTGACCATAATTGATATTTTGAAAAATTATACTATAATACAAAGCTTTTATGACTTGACCACATGATTCATACATAGGAGAATTGTCGTTGTGCCTTCAGGCACGCGCACGACTTTGGAAATTATGACGATTTTTTTTTAAATTACACTTTGTTTTGTTGGGGAACGAATTTTTTTCCGTTTTGCAATTATGTACTTTGAAAATTTTTGCCATTTTACGATTACGTATATTTTGAAAATTTTCATCATGCCTTCAGGCACGGGCATACCCTAGTGTATATATATATATATATATATATATATATATATATATATATATATATATATATATATATATATATATATATATATATATATATATAGGTGTATTGCCCTAAAATTTGGACAAAGGTTCTTTACCCTCTCAGAAAAAACCGACTTTTTGCATTGGAGTGTCCCATTTTTTTGGGTGTTTTTCAGGCGGGAAGAACTTCATTCAAAAGTCTTAACCTTTGCATGTTTTCTGTCCTCACTTGGGCGGAGCTTCGTCTATAATTGTTTGGATTTTCAGAATTTCTATAGATCTTTGACTCTATTTGGACTCGAAAGAGACTTCGCGAAAGTGTAAGCTTTTGTCTTTAGGTGAAAGCGACTTTTCTAGAGTACAATCTTCATCCGGACTTTCAGAATCATCTTTGAGTAACTTGGATGCTCAGGAGAGAAGAAAGTTAGAAAACTGAGTTTTGGGGCTCTCGGTGATTTTTCAGAGTGCTCTGGGTATTTTCTAATTGCTTAAATGAGGGGTGGGGGGCTGTATTTATAGTAAACTATGAAGGTCTTTCTATCGTTCTACAGAACGATGAGAGTCGTTGTTTTTAAAACACTCTGACACGGCTTTTATCGATCGGTTAAAGGGGCTCTGGGCCTTTTGTCTATCGGCTAAAGCTCTTGGAGATAATTTTTGGGCATTTTTATAATTACTTTATTTTCAATTTAAACCCTAACGATTTTTGTATAATCTTTTTTGGTCTTTTTAAGTGTCCTTTTGGGGTGGTTTCTCTCCGAGACTTAGGTGGGGTCGGATTAGAGTTCGAGACTTAGGAGAGGTCGGGTTTACGGTCCCTAGGGGTACTTTTACCCTCGATAATTTAGGGGAGGTTGATTTTAGAGCAATTTTTTATGTACAGACAGAATGAACCACACCAAGATTCTAGATCGAGGTGTCCATAATCACGCGACAACTAAATCCCATGTGTAGCAAGTTGTGTAATCGCTTCCCAGCATAGATGTTGTAAATTCTCCACTAATCATTTGGCGACTTATCAATTAACAATTGTGTCAGACCTTTAGGTATTTTGCTAACCCCATTTGTTATTTTTCCTTTCTTTTATTATTCTTAACATCAAAACTCATAAAAAAAAATTAATTTTTTTTTTACTTAACCCCACATGATAATGCGTTATTTGACTTAACCCCCACTTTCATAATTACTTTAAAATAACCCCCAATTTTTTAACAGAAGTATAATACCATTTAAAAAAATCAAAATTTGTATTTAAACATTACCTGTAACAAAAATACCCCTAATAAAAATTCAAACCTTATAACAAAACACTCCCTTCTTCCTCACTCAACAAATCTTAAATTTAACACCATACCTAAAAACATCTCTCTCTCTCTCTCTCTCTCTCTCTCTCTCTCTCTCTCTCTCTCTCTCTCTCTCTATATATATATATATATATATATATATATATATATATATATATATTAATCTTAAACTCCGGTGTCTTACTGTATTTTTAGAAAGAGTAGTGCTATGGGTATCTCCCAAATCTCACCCAAATAGCATTAATGAGTTGTTTTCTGGCGAGACCCAAATCACAAAGTATTACACTTAGGGCTCGTTTGACAACCCAATTCCATTTCCATGACTTGGAATTGAGTTGCCAAACGAATCCTTAATACTATTTGGGGGAGGATTTGAGCGAATTGTTTGTGACACAAAGCATTTCCCATCCCGATGTCGAACCATAATTATAGCAATAACATTACCCCCACCCCGTTGTCGAACCATCGTAAGCACACCCAAACACCACAAATCACAACAACCATAACCCACCACCTGGCATAACTCAACCTGTTAAGGCTCGCTAGAACCACCACCCACAACCACCCAACCATCTCCGAACACCATTGAACTAACTAGCACCATTCTACCACCACCATCATCCTCACAAAGTAATCCACCAACCGCCATCGCTACCACCATCATCCTCATTCATACAACCGAAACCCAGTCTCCACCACCGGCACACCCCACCTATAATCACCAAACATCACCTCTCAACCATCAATGAAACCAACCCCCATCCTAAAATCAACCCATTGACCACCAACAAAATCACCATCGGCACTCTACAAATTAACCAACCAAACCACATCCCAACATCACCAAACATCACAACTTCATACCACCTAAAACCCATCTCCTTACCTCCTATTGAAAACCTCCAAAAAAAACTTCTTCCACGTCTCAATTGGACCAACTCTCGTGGTCAATGGTGGTGTCACTCCACCGAGAACAAAAGGAGAAGTTAGAGAAAATCCGGTCATTTAATTCATAGGCATTCATTTTAGAACCCCTTTACAGAAATGCCAACAATTACCTTCACTCCCATCCTTCCAGATTCGAAATCCCCCAAAAAAACCCTTCTCTTCCAACAAGGTAGACACGAGAGTTTGTTTAAAAGAGAGGGGGTTGGGTATGGTATTAGATTTAGGGTTTATTGAATGAGAAAGAATGGTGTTTGGTTATAAGATTTGAGTTTTAATTAGGGTTATTTTTGTCCAAATATGTTATTGGGGTAATGAGTTAAGTGTATATATATATATATATATATATATATATATATATATATTCTCATATCTTCTCCAATATGGAATGAGTTAAGTAGCTACTTTATGTTCATTTTATTTCAATTAGGATATATGATTCTTTGTACAATTGAACAAATATATGTATATATATAAAACAATTGGCTAATAGGCTGAAACCGTGATGAGTTTACACGTGTTCAGTTGAGTAAACCAATTAATTAATTCTGGAGGAGTCTAAAGGACTCATGTACCTGTAAGCCAAAAACGAAAAGGGTTATAGCATGAAACCATTTGAGAGAGTCGCGAATCTACACGTGTACGAGTTATTAAATTTGAAACCATTTGAGAGATTCCCAAGCAAACTTCGTCCACCATTTTATAAAGTAAAAAAAAGGAAAAAGAAATTAGAAAACAAAAGGCCATTTTGAGCGATCTCGCCATTTACCAAACAAAAGAAAGAAAAAAACGAAAATCAAACGATTCATCCCTTTCTATTCTCCGGCTTCGATCTGGCTAGATCTCCGACTTCGATTTAGCGTGTATACATTGTCACGCACTTTGATTTCCCTGTCATATCGGCTTCCTCTCCGGCGACTCTTGGCGTCATCTCCGGCTACTCGCGGTGTCCTCTCCGGTGGCTCTTATTGTATCAATATCGGTTAATCAAAGAATAGTGAGTATTTGTTGATTAATAGTTATTTGCTTCAGTTAATCTAAGATTAGTTTATTTTATGTTTGATATATATGTTCAAATTGAGTATTTACTGATTGACAATGATAGTATGATATTGTGGATTTGATAACTTGAAGCTATTGACAAGGGAGATGTTGTTATTTTGCCTGCTTTTGGAGCTACAATGGATGAGTTGTTGGCTTTGAATGACAAAACACTACAAGAAAATTTGGCTTTAGCGACGTTTTTTTTGCATCGCTTATAACAATGTCGGTATATAGTGTATATGCCGACGTTTATTTAACAACGTGGGATATTTACCGACGCTTTATAAAAGTGTCGATATATTAATGGCATTTTAATAAAAACATCCAAAACGGATGACGTTTTTAACAAAAACGTGGGTTATTTCCCCTCATTTTGGGATAAAAGCGTCGGGTACCAAATTAATTTCACCATTCTAATTTTTCGTTTCCCTCCAAATGAAAATCGGTATTTTCCCTTGTTCATAAGACTTCTATTCACATACGACTCTGCATCTCGATTTTGCCCTAAGCCAAAATCGAGACATATGGTTTGCTGCTTCTGTTCACATACGGTTTGCTGCATCTAGGACTCAAGGTTTGTTGCATCAACATTTAGGACTCAAGGTTTGATTTCTTCTGAATCTTCTGTTCACATAGGCTCGTTTTTTTTTCATCAATATAGTTTTTTTTTCAAATCGTTATTTATTCTGTTCACATAGGCTCGTTGTTTCTTTTCCTTTTCTTTTTCTTTTTCTTAATGGGGTTATTTAAAGGGAAGTTGCAGAAGTTAGGCTCGTTGTCGATTGAAAAATGTAACAGTTGATTGATATTTGAGAAATTTGGTACCCGATGATTGTGTTGTGAATTAGTAGAATATTAATCAACAACCGATGATTATAGTAAAATATTATAATAATTTTTTATATTAATCAAGAACCGATGATTATAGTGGAATTATAGTCGAATATTAATCAAGAACCGATGATTGTGTTGTGAATTAGTCAGAAGTGATGCCACTGTTCTATTGTGGAATGAGAATCAATATAAATTGGAATAGTTAACATTCTTGATTCTTGACCCGATGATTGAATTTTGGTAATTATTAGGTGTGGTATTGTTTGATATTTATTTTTTTAAAATTATTTTTCACGATAGTTTTTTCTTACTAATTGAAATTTTCCTCATCGTAGATACTTGTTCACATTAAAGAATTATGTGAAGACCCGCAATCATCCATAGGGTTCAATTGCACAAGGATGTTGGGTAGAAGAATGCTTGACATTTTGCTCAAAGTACCTACGTGATGATGTTGAGACGAAGTCTAATCGCCCAACAAGGAATGATGATGGTAGTTCTTTTGATCACTTTTGTGGTCGTAAATTAGGAAAAGTGGAAGGATTTGTGCTTGATGACATTACATATGTACAAGCACATCGATATGTTCGTGTCAACACAGATGCAATTGCTACGTTTTGAGAGTAGGTGTCTTCTTGAATAAAATTCCTTCGACAGAGAGAAAGAGAGATCATGTGTATTTAGAGGTTGTAGGACATCAACGTTGAGACGGAGAGGAGAATGAGATGAGATGAATAGCCCTTTGACATAACAAAACACAAAGATTTTATTCAATCTAGATATTACAACTTAGATTTTCCCTCAATTTCAAACTAGGCTTTGCTAACTCATACTCTGTCTTGACTTTGAGTCAATTGAGAAAATATGGTAAACATAAGAAAGTCAAAGATTTAGGTTGTAGGTTGATTGAGAATCATTGAAGGTCTTACCTTTATGGCGACATGCCTTTCTTTGGTCGAACTTACTCTCTGACCATCTTTGGTCTGACCATTGATTTATGACACGCCATCACTCTTTGTATGTTCTCTTCCAGTAATGCCAAAGATGACCACCAAACACCGCCATCATAATCACTGCATTATCGTTAATGACGTTGACCATAACGAAAAAACCAACACTTCTCGGTGACCTTATGCGAATATATGATTAATTGAGAACAAGCACCATTATAGTGGTGACCCTCTAACCCTCTTCGCCACTGCGCCTCATCAAACAATTAGGTTCAAGGCGTGGTTGAGGCGCGCTTTATTTATTATGTCCCAATGGAATATGGAACATTCAAACGCTTGTATCACATTGAAATGATTTCATTCATTCTTTCTTTTCTTCTTGAAATTCTTCCTTAGGGATGCTCTGTAATTAATTTTATTGGAACCAGGTAGTTATAGTTGTTGCACTGTTCGTAAAATATTTGTGCCTACTTGACCTTTTGATTATATGTAAGCATATGATAGATTCCTTTCTTCATGAATTATATTTTGCACCTATGAAATACTTTAGGCTATGATTTCCATTCAGTAAGTCTCAGCTAGAATATTTTTCCATCACGGAGTAAGAAACAACACACATTTATACATTCGAGAATACTGTTTGGATGGTAATTTTTATATTGAAACACATAAGATATATGAACTCACATTTGCAATTACAAATGGAACTTTAGTGCTTGTTTTGACTGTGGAAATGTAGTTAGGATCAATAAAATTAATTTCTCTTACCATTATGAAGATCTGGTATTGAGGTGAAATTACAATTCTATTGTTTAGACAAAGGGAAGTTATATTTGGAGAAGTTCATTTTCTTTGACTGCATCTGCATTATGATCCAATTCACTACCTTTCTAATTCAAAAATTTTATGATCTAAGCCAAATATCTCACAAGTATGTGAGATTTGAAAAATGTTACTTCATTGGAAAACTACAATCAACCAAATATTCAACATTAATCCACTAAAGAAACAAGTCTTGGTACTAGCTTTAGATAACTAAAAAGAACTGAATGGAAAATAAAATTTTATAGAAGTTTGAATGGTTGAACATAAATCATTATCATTTTACAGTGCTTTCCATTTTGTATGTTGGATTTAATCTCATTTGTTATGTAAATTGGGGTATTATACTATTGTTCCTCCACTTATTTGGTATTGCAAGGTTCTTTAAAATTATGTTACAGTAAACTTGTTAGATCTAATTAACTATTTTTTCCCATGTTGTTTCATTCAGTATGATGATGATCAATAGATCTCAAACCGAACACATTAGAGGAACTATGACAACCCCTGAGCAGCAACAAGAGCATGTAGGAGCCAACCATGCCATGCCTAAACCTCTATTGAATTGTCCACCTATTACAGCATTGATCCCTCCGTTATCGGGTAGCAGCGAAGTCCAAAAGCTCAGGTTTGTTGTCGGGTAGTTTCTTAACAAGCTCATGGAGAAGTTTTGTACTATTGCTAAGTATATCTGTGTATTTGTAATAAATCTGATAGATACGTGAATAAAATTTCATCTCGATATGTTTTAATTCTATAAGGCTGAGTCTCAAATGTGCTCTCTCTTACTTGTCATGGAATCTATTTGTTGAACTTGGATTTTTGCATGGTCAAATGGTGGGCACCAGCATGTAGTGA
The DNA here is from genome assembly GCA_949130495.1 of Sambucus nigra. Lineage (NCBI taxonomy): Eukaryota > Viridiplantae > Streptophyta > Magnoliopsida > Dipsacales > Adoxaceae > Sambucus > Sambucus nigra. The sequence continues at coordinate 210,217,038 of OX422213.1, read as the reverse complement.
TGCGACCCTGTTGCAATTCTAGTTTGAGATCAAATATATTTTTAATTTGATTAAGAAATAGGAAATATATGTGGAAAGCATTCCCATACAATACTTAATTGATGTTATAGTATGTTTTCAAAGACACCAAACTTATAGCATATCGACATTCTCCTTAAAGCCTTCCTAGCGGTCTCCCCCCTTCTTCTTAGCAAGAAAAATTTCATTAGGATCATGGCTAGGAGGAAAGATGGTAGCAGTAGCTGTACAATATTGTAGTACTAGTAGATGCCCATGCCTAAAGGCACGACTGAAATTTTTAATATTATAAAAAGAACATTCTCTGAGCCATCATTAAAGCTCCACTCCTTAACATACCACCCAGTCAAATAACCATTACCATACTCAAAAAACTGTGCTTAAGAAGCTTACTTATCTCCATCTCGTGAAAGAAGTGTCTATTTTTTCGCTCTCCATCACATCCATTCTTGTGTTTCTCATAGCATTCTGACTTACGTTTAGCATGGGTTCGATTAAATTATGGTTCCAAAATTAGAACCGAACAATTTCCACTCCGTCTCTAGTTATATTGCTTCTAATTCCACAACAAAAGCATGGTAATCTTGAGTTTTTGTCCCTTTTTTCATTTCGTAACTTAACCATCGATGCAGAGTTCTTTGGATGTGCTGAATTTATAGTTCTTTGGATGTGCTGAATGTGTTCCATTCTCGAATTTTGATTGGATGTGATAAAACACGATTTTGGCATAATGATATCACAACAATTACTGTAGATTAGTGGAGGACAAAAAAAAAACAATTTGATTTAATTCAAACTGGTGATCATGAGAAGGATATGAGAAGCCAAAATACAAAGGAAGCAGACCCTATTAGATGATACGAATAAAAAGAAGGCAAAGGTGGTTACAACTTCCAAAATATCTTACCAACTTGGTGTCTTAGATGGTATTGTGCTTACTGTTGTTGTAGAGGCAGACTCTGACTGAGAATAGAGTAAATTAGGAGCCTCAATGGGGATCAAAGTAATGCTGAAATGTGTAATGGCATTTCATCACAGAAAATTATTGTTTCCATCAGAAACAATTATATACATAACTTCTCAATATCCTCCACCTCGTCTTTCTCATAAGCCCCTCCATATTTCACCAATTCTGCTCCTCATAGTCTCTACCGTTGGAGGCATTTTCCTTCTTATTTGCTACTGCTTAATTATGTATAAATATCACTCATATGTAAACAGAAACACAAAAAAATTAGATCACACCCATGAAGATATTATAGACTAGGAACATGGTCCTTTTGTGGACCATCCCATAAGGTACATAAACACAGTGGGTCTTGAACAGTCAGTTATAGATTCAATAACTGTGTTTATTTACAAAAGTCATGAAAAACTTGTTGAAGGGACTGAGTGTTCTGTTTGTTTGAATGGGTTTCAAGAAGACGACAATCCACCATCTCAATAATCAATTATAAAATTAACAAACACAAATCTAACTATCAATTTGATTTCCTTACTAATAGTTAATATGTTTGATCTTTAATGATATTTCTTGTGCATATTTGGGTTCCTTAAGCCGTATATAGTGATTGATCGCACACATTTTCACCATTTGAATTGTTCCATAGTTTGTTGCATAGCTAGATGCATTGTTCACTATACTATTGTCTGTTTTGAGTGTTGTCTCATATTGCCAGTGATATTTCTTGTTTGTCACTACACTGTACACACACTTAGGTGATATACACGTTGGATTGACATTTAGTTTAGTTACATCCAGTTTGTTCTTTTTGGTGGATTCTTTTGTCATCATGACTCAACATAAAAATATTGCACCTATTCGGGGTGAACGTAGTGGCCCTCGAGAGTCGTCTACCTTCGCAACTAAATGCTCCACTAGTCAGCGTACTGATACGCGACATGATTCCTCCGCCGACTTTGTCATTGACTAAACTATGGTCGAGCGTTCTTATGTTCACATCACACATGATGGTTTACCTTTTCGTGGCTCCTTTGACACTCGATGCGTCCAAACCGAGAGGTACATTGATTTGGAGTATCTTAAGAATACTCCAGAAGGGATTTCTTATGCCTAGCATATCGTACATCTTTCTTTATCCCATTTTCTTTTTCTTTATCCCATGAAGAACATCACTATAGTTCACGAGTTCTACGTGAACATGTTTGTTCTGTCAGAGGTTTTTATAAACACTTTTATTATCAGTGATGATTTACATGTAACGCCTAACCAACCTGGACCTATAGTGGATTGTTAACTGATCTTGGTATTGAGGTTTTTATAAATGTTTCTATTTAATGTTCAATAATGCTGGGAGTTACCGAGTTTAATTAAGTCTATCCCTTATATACACAAAACCCATAATTTTTTTTTTGGGTGATAATAGTGATATAGACATACAAGTTGAAAAATTAGACTTACCCTCCTGCGAACAAATAAATTTTCAAAAATTTTTTTAATGAGTATGCATTACAAAATATTTTCTAGGGTGTAGAGAATAAATATATATATATATATATATATATATATATATATATATATATTGGTTTTTTATTGGGGAATTATGTACCAATTTGCTGGTTTTTATATGAACTATCTTTTATTCTAGCGAGGATATTTTAAAGATTTTTCTGGGGGTTCTACATGGCCGAGTTGGGCTGCAACCTGCATTTAATATTGAAATAATGCAATTGACTCCATATGTATTGACCAGTCTGTTTTGAATTCTTTTTCTCGATCATCCATTGGGGTTCTGGGAAAATATAGATAGCGAGATTTTGAATGAGATGTCTTTTGTGTAGTAGTGTGTGTGTGTATATATATATATATATATATATATATATATATATATATATATATATATATATATATATATATATATATATATATATATAGCCCTTTCCACACCTTTTGGCTTTGATTTATAAAACTTACCACCCTAACCTACTTGAAATCCATACAATCTCAAACAACTTGTTTTATTAGTATTCAGGTAGATAATTGATCTTGTACAGAACAATTTCCACCCCTTAAACCTATTGCGTTCTCATCCTTAGCCACCAGAAACAATCATGGGGTGAACTATTAGAAAGTTTTCTATTGCTGTCCTGCATTAGAAAATTGAAATTGAACAGTTGATAGTTTTGGAATGAAATAGGGCCAGCATTGGCATGTAGAATTTTACCATGTCACATAGTCCTATAATCTTATAAGTTTCAAATCGTGAACCACGTCACGAATTGGAAGTCTATGAATTATCTGCCTGAATTGAGATTAATCATTTTCTCATGATAGCCTACTAGCTCGCGCATCGCGCGGGTTTACACCTAGTGTATTATCAAAATTGGTTCGCTAACTCAACCTTATCCATGTATATTCTAGCATAGATGACATAATGCCAATTCTTTCACCCATTAAGGATGTCTACTTACCCAATTTGTTAATGATTTGAAATTATTTAGTCAACCTTAAAAATGGTACCTTTTTTGTAATGTTTATACCGAATAGCAGATCTGCACCAATAGAAGCAGGAAGGAAAAAAAGAAGAAAATTATTTGTGTTACAGATGGAGTACTAAGATCAACTCACGAACCTAGTTTTAATGCTTAATTTTCTTTCTTATAATATTAGAGGCATATGTGTGCATTTTTATGGAAACTTAAATCATGTATATAGGGATACTTACATATGTATGATATAATTTGAAGTTTGTATAGCAATTGGGGTTGATTTTTTGCAGGACGAGATGGATGATCTAGAATTTAAACATTCAGAGACCGCGGAGACCGGTGTTGCACGGGATGATATATTTGGGCAAGTGATGGGACTTGAAAGACATGGGCATGTGCGCACATTTGGACTTGGTGTCACTCCGTGTATGATATTTGGACCATCATATAAGCAGTTCCAATCTGAGTTGAGAGATATTGAGACATAACATCAACGAGAGCTAGAGACGATGCGACATGAGATAGAGGTTGAACATGAGAGAATTCGACGTGAGATAGAGGCAGAATATGAGAGGAATTAAGCTGAAATGAAAGAGAAAATGGAAGCTCAGATGCAAGAAAATATATTTGCTATGGAATATCGAATGAATGAACGGGTGGAAGCTCATATACGGGATTTTATGAAGTCTCGTATGCATTTTATGGGTGATTTTGTCCAATCTACGCGAGATGTTTCTTTAGGCACTAAACAGGTCAACTTTTATCAATCATTGGATGTATGAGTATAACTTCTTAATTTTATGCATTACATCTAATATTTTTGTGTATTCTAATTGCTAGGTTCTTGTCAATGCCAATGTTAATCGTGTAACATCACCAGAGTTGCCACCATTATCATCTGAGGTTCAATCGCAATCCTCAATGAAGGCATCACCACAAATCATATCGCGAACTCAACTTCGAAACTATTGTGGGGTTAGTATTTTTGTCTCTAAAATTCTTCATGGCACATTTTAAAGCAAGTGCGTTAATATTTTTATCATTTGATGCATATACTCCATTATATATATGATAGTTATACTCGTTCTAATGGTAATTCGTTGAACATATGTTGATGGAACTAGTTTATAAGGTTATATATGTTGAAATTGGTGGAAGGGATTTATTTGTGGTTTAATTTGGTGGTTGTTGTTGTTGAGTTAAATTTAAATGTTAAAATAAGTTGGTTTTCATGAATAAACAAATAAAACTCTGCAGAAGTTTTTTTAAAATAATAAGCGTGTTAAACATGTTTTGGTATTATATAACTATTTATTTTATCAACATCCACACGATTTTCTCACTTCACTTATTCGATTGCATGGAAAAAACAATATATATTGTAATGACCAATAATAAAAAAAAGTGGTTACGATTTTTATATGGGTCGGGTCGCAAACTTCATAAGCTATATGGAAATTGCAGAAGCTAATATATTACATTTTTGTCCTATATTTGAAAATTTATATACATAACTATTTTTCAGTTTGCTCATACAAGTTACAAGTTTTCATTATTACTATATAAGTTGTTGATTGAAAATATTGAAACTAGTTACTATCCCTCTTCCAACTATTTTCTTGTTCGAATTTTAGGAGCGTATGAAGAAGGAAAAAAATACCAACTAATTGAAAAGTTTGATTTGGGAAGTAAGTCACTAACTACCTTTCATTTTTCTTCGGTGCATCACTTTTACATTGACTTATTTACTTTTTAATACTTATTTTATTTCCTTTTTTATAGGTGATTTTGTCATGCCCATGGTTGTGGAGACATCGTATTGATTGCTTTGAACAGTATTCTAGCATTTTTTATGATAATATATGTTTCATATTTTGTTTGGAATATTTGGATACAAATTTTTGGCTTATTAGTAGACAATTTTGGGATGTTGGAAGATACACTTTCTTTATTTTGTTTTGGGATCATTAGATATTATAGTATACTGACGACACATTTTCTTCATTTTGTTTTGGAATGATTAGATATGATAGTATATAGTTTTTCTTTGGTTTATTGAGAATTTCTTTGAGGGATCAATTATAATATTAATGATGGGTACTTGGATATTATATGGCACTTAAAATATTTACGCTTTACAAAAAAAATGTTGGAATATAGTATGGAAAAAATTTGTTAACATTGTGATGTTTTCAAGTAAATGATTGAATCTTATGTTAATATGTTAATTTAATATTCCCGACGCTTTTGGGGAAACGATGAGACAAAACCCGACGTTTTCCAAAAAAAGTCGCATTTATACCACAAGACGGGGACAATTGCCGACGGTTAACAAACGTAGCAGGAAGCGTCGGGAAATGTCTATCCGACGCTTTTAACAAACGACGCTTATTTCCCGATTGTGAATACGCCGACGTTTTTTAAAAAAGTCGGTATTTCTATTCCCGGCGTTTTTAAAGTTTTTTTCGACATTGACAAAACGTCGCTAAAGCCAAGTTTTCTTGTAGTGAATGAGACACCCCGACTAATTAAATACCGGGTAGCTACTCCTTTATTAAATTAATTCAAAATGCCAAGTTGGTTCAGTTAATAGCAGCACTGTCGAAAACATTTTAATAATCACTAACCACCTGGTATTTAAAAAGTAAGTGCCAAATTTTAAGTTAAGTCTGATTAACATGCAGTAAAAGAATAATGAAAGAATTACAACCATTCACTATAATTAAGTAATGAAATAACCAACACATAAATATAAGTCCAGAGGAAAACTCCTCACAACAATCCCACAACTGAAAAATAATACTGCAAGTCTGAATCCTGAATAATTACATGCCAAAAGTCTGAATACTGAAATAAATGAAATGTCTCTAAAAGAAATGGGCGACATGCCCTACAACTAATAACTGATGAATATCAAGTCAAGATAGATGAAGCGTCTACAAGCAAAGTCCTGTAACTTCCACAAACAGCTACAGCTCGTCACCTGAATGAGAATCCTATGCATGGTGTCCTTGTGGCTGGGCACCTAAAATGGTTTTTACAAAAATAGATTTGAAAGCAAATGGGTCAGAGCCCGAAAGTGGAAAACATTTTGAAAACAGCAAGTGTTTTAATAACATTAAAATATTAAATGCAAAATACATGTTAGGACGTGCACTCACATGGAATTCTCACCTCTCGACTACATGTGCACTCCTAACGTACCATACCCATCTATATGACATACATATCTAACCAAACTGTAATAAGTTCTACCCCTTACTACTCGATTCCCATAATACATCCTAGCGTTATCAAATAAGCAGAGGGCTTTACTTAAACTCAGATTTCCAATATGTAATACATTTCATTATCGGTTAACCCGTTATGTTTTCTCAAAACAATATCATAATTTTATTCACAATACTAACATGAAAGTTCCCATTAATTAAGTGTATATTATTCACATCATAAATATACAATACAAGCACCCCGAGACTAAGTTGCGGTGCACACATACTCTGATATCCATCCTGGTACATCACGTACATAAGGATCACATATTCCGAATCTCTCAGGAATAGTTCACAGATAACAACATCACAAATAATGGAGGCGAACATAGTCACATCACATGGGTCACGCACATACCTGCGCTCCCACGATCAGCAGACTTATTAACATCCCAATAAGTCCTTCTCTGACCTATGTTCATCGAGGTAACCAGTCTAAATCCGGGCAACACAAGGATTAGAGGGCCCTAAGCGAACGCGAACCTCCCGTGATAGCAAGTATGGTAGGTATGTCATACACATAAAATCAATACATATACTAAGTATTCACACATCTTAGTAATCACCATAATATTGGTGGTACACTTCTCATTCTCGTACCGACATATAATACTACACACTTTATGTCCCCGGTTAATATAATAAATTAGGCCGTCAATAGCTCACGTCGTAATAAACACTCACGTCCTACTTCATATTTCCCTTAGGTTCAAACTACACTACTAGGTTTGACTCGTCATTATATCCCAAACATCCCAAATATATCAATTAATCATCAAGGGAAGGTTATCTCTATGTATACACAAGGTTACGGGACACTCGGGATCAAAACAGGCTAAAAAGCCTAAACTGTCAACTCGTTCGAAGTCTCGTTCGAACGAGGCTGTTCGAACGAGAGTTAGTTCGAACGAACTGGGTCTTCTAACGAGATCTCGTTCGAACGAAAATCTTCGAACGAACATCCCTCTCGTTAGAACCCAGACTGTCAACTCGTTAGAAGCTCGTTCGAACGAGCTCGTTCGAACGACCTGGGCAGGTCTTCTAATGAGTGGTCAGATTCGAGCCCAGAAATTCCTATTTCGTTTTTCCCCAATTCTCTTCACTTCCAATCTCCTCTAAATGTCAGTCCAACAATGTTTCAAGGTTTCTAATCCTTCCTAAACATGTTACAACCGTATTTCAACATTAATATGGGTTCAAATCACCCTAAACTACATCAATTTATCAAATCTCCACCATTTTCCCCAAATTCTCAAGAACATGAACCCTAGAAAAATCAAGTCATTCAAAGACATAACTAAATCCGTTTTTAATATGTAAAAGATGTATTATCATCCCACTAATCATTCTATCAATGTTCTACATGCAATTTCCTCAATAAATTTATAAATCTCTACATCCAATTAAATGGGTTTTCATCATACTCCAAGAACAATACAATTTTAACCAATTCCTACGCAAGGAAGAAACATTCTCTGAAATTAATTGGAATTAAACCACTTGCCTTATATGTATCTCTGATTTGATGACGAATTTGATGAATGGATATCTCTCCTCTGCAGATTTCTCCTCTCCTCTCTCTCTACAAGCTTTCTTCTCCAAAGTTAATGGTGGCTAGGGTTTGTGCTTTAGAAAATTCTTTTGGAACAAGTTTCAATAACTTTCGTAGCCTATTTGGGTATTAGTGGGCTTAGTGGGTTAATGCCTAATCAGATATTAATTCCCAATTTTCGTAGCTTTTAATTCCTCAAAATTTAAAATTACCAAACTACCCTTATACGTTGTCGGTATAGCCTAAAAATACCCCGGGACCCAAACCAAACCTCCGGCTAGTGTTTTCTGACTATTTCGACCCTTCCGGACGCATTGGTGCACTCAAAACGACCATACGGATAATAGAAATAAAATTCACTTTTTAATTATCATATTTATATACCATGACGCGACTGCCACACGCGTCTCAACAAAATTTCTAAATTGCCGTATTTCAATCTCACGACAAGTTTCATAATTCAAAATTCATATATAGTCATATATGCACATATAATCAAATACCAACTCGCATCTCGCTAGTATTTTTTTTTATCCGGATTAATTTCCAATTAATACGCATTTAATTTAATTAATCCCATAAAATAAATATCACAAAAATACGGGGTATTACATACTTCCCCCCTAATAACTGAATTTCGTTCCGAAATTCGGAACTAGAAAGTACCTGGTAAGAACAACTCTGGATAACGTTCGCGCATCTCATCCTCGCACTCCCATGTGGACTCGTCAACATTATGATGTCGCCATTGAACACGCACTAACGGAACTATCTTTGATCGCAGTTTCCGCTCACTTCGGTCCAAAATAGCAATCGGCCCCTCCTCGTAGGAGCTATCAGGCTGGAGATCGATGTCCTCCAAAGCAATGTGAGAATGAGCCAGATCGTCTCTAAGATATTTCCTTAGCGAGGAAATATGAAACACATCGTGAATCCGATATAAATGCTCCGGTAATCCAAGCCTATACGCAACCGGTCCAATCCGCTCAATAATAGGAAATGGTCCCACATATCTCGGTGCCAACTTCCCTTTCTTCCCGAAACGCATAATCCCCTTCATAGGAGATACTCTGAGCAAAACCTGGTCCCCCACTTGGAACTCTCTGAAAAACCTCTTCGCATCAGCATAGCTCTTCTGCCTGTCCTGAGCTACCCGAATGCGACTCCGTATTAACTCTATCCTTGCTGAAGTATCCTGAATCACTTCCGGCCCTAGTAGTTTGTTGTCCCCCACCTCCAACCAACATGCTGGGGAACGACAAGGTCTACCGTACAACGCCTCAAATGGTGCCATGCCAATGGTGAACTGGTAGGAGTTGTTGTAAGCAAACTCTACCAGTGGAAGATACTGCTCTCATCCACCCCCAAAATCAATTATACTCATACGTAGCATGTCCTCCAACATTTGGTTTGAACGCTCGGTTTGCCCATCGGTCTGCGGGTGATACGCCGTACTCAATCGCAATTCCGTGCCCATGGCCTCCTGAAAACTCTCCCAAAACCGTGAAACAAATATCTTGTCTCGGTCAGACACGATATTTAGGGGCACACCGTGAAGCCTCACTATCTCTGAAATAAAGAGCTGGGCATACTGTCCCGCAGTGTAGTCTGTCCTTACGGGTAGAAAATGAGCGACTTTGGTCAACCGGTCCACAATTACCCATATGGAGTCGTGACCTCTCTGTGACGTAGGCAACCCCGTGATAAAATCCATGGATATGCTCTCCCACATCCACATCCGGACCTCCAACGGCTGTAGCAGTCCTATCGGTCTCTGATGATCCACTTTTACTAGCTGACAAGTGGCGCATTTAGAAACAAACTCGGCAATATCTCTCTTCATCCCGCTCCACCAATACTGTCGTCTCATGTCTTGGTACATTTTGTCCCCACCGGGATGTACCGCTAACCGTGAGCCGTGCGACTCTGCCATCACCTCGTGCCGCAATTACTCCCCTTCCGGAACTACCAATCTCCCATTGAAGCGTAATCCCCCGTATGAGCCAATGGTATATGATTCGGCTCCCTCTGCTAGTAATCGGACTATCAGCTTCTGACAGAACGAGTCATCTGCTTGTGCCTTTACCACTCTCGTGACAATCTGCGGCGTAACAGTCATTACCGACATGAACGATCGAGCCACTGCATCCTGGTGTCCCAATTCTTTCCACTTTGCCTTCCACACCCCTGCCACCTCATCAATAGGTCTGCGGCTCAACGCGTCTGCTACCACGTTAGCCTTCCCCGGGTGGTATTGGATATCGAACTGATAATCCTTCACGAACTCAAGCCACCTTCGCTGCCGCATATTCAACTCCTTTTGCGTGAATAGGTACTGTAGGGACTTGTGGTCTGTGAACAATCGAAACTTCTCCCCCAAAAGATAATGTCTCCATATCCGAAGGGCAAATACAACTGCCGCCAACTCCAAGTCATGAGTGGGGTAATTCTTCTCATGAGGCTTTAGCTTACGGGAAGCATAAGCTATGGCCTGACTCTCCTGCTGCAGTACACCTCCAAGTCCTTGTAAGGACGCATCGGTGTATACTAGATACTCAACTCCCGGTCTCGACAATGCTAACACAGGTGCTGAGGTCAACTTATCCTTCAATTCATCGAATGCCAACTGACATGCATCACTCCAGATGAATGGCACACCCTTACGAGTCAGATGTGTCAAAGGACCTGCTATCTTCGAGAATCCCCGAATGAACCTCCTGTAGTATCCTGCTAGGCCCAAGAAACTACGAATCTCTGTCGGTGTTGTGGGCTGTCCCCACTCCCTCACCGCGGATACCTTCCCCGGATTAACAGATATTCCCCGGTCGGAAATAATATGTCCCAAAAACTGGACCTCCTTCAGCCAAAACCCGCATTTCTCATATTTTGCATACAACTCGTTCTGACGTAGTGTCTGCAAAACTTGCCTCAAATGCTCGGCGTGCTCCTCCTCTGTCTGGGAGTAAACCAGAATATCATCAATGAAGACAATGACAAACTGATCTAGGAAATCCCTGAACACTCTATTCATCAAGTCCATAAACACTGCTGGAGCGTTGGTCAAACCAAAAGGCATAACCCGAAACTCGTAAGAACCATATCTCGACAAGAACGCAGTCTTCGAGACATCCTCCTCCCTGATACGCAACTGATGGTATCCCGATATCAAATCAATCTTTGAGAAGAAAGAAGCTCCTCTCAACTGGTCGAATAAGTCATCGATTCGAGGCAACGGATACTTATTCCGTATTGTGACCTTATTCAACTCTCGGTAGTCCACACACAATCTCAGTGAACCATCTCTCTTCTTCACGAACAACACAGGGGCACCCCACGGTGAAGTACTCCTTCGAATAAACCCCTGACCCAACAACTGCTCAATCTGATCCCGTAACTCCCTCATCTCAGCTGGAGCCATACGGTACGGTGCGCGTGCTATAGGTCTCGTACCTGGCAATAAGTCTATAACAAAGTCTATCTCTCGACTGGGGGGTAGGCCTGGTATCTCCTGAAACACATCATAATACTCCCTGACAACTGGGATCGAATCTAAAGGAATCACAACCTCCTTAGAGGTATCCTCCTCTAGGTAATACAAATGAGCGGTCGAGCCTCCCTCTGGGCGAGGCATCGCCACTACAAACATCTCTTGCCCCGAAATGGCAAAAATAATGCTCCCACCGAAGCAATCAATCATGGACCTATAATCAGCGAGCCAATCCATACCGATAATCACATCGTGAACATGCATATCTAATACCAACATAACTGCAGGTAATACCAGACTACCAATCTCTACCCCCACTCCCCGGCATATAAAGAAAATAAGTGACCCACTCCCCAATGGTGAGTCTACACACGTCACTGTGCTCTCTGCCGTAGCTAACAACCCTAAGGCTTTCGCAAAATGTGTAGCTATAAAGCAATGTGTTGCCCCCGTATCAAACAAAACCCGACCCATAGTACCATGGATAGGAAACATACCCTCAATAGCGGGTGGTGCCTGCGGAGCTGCTGCCTGGTGGACGTTATAGACACGTCCATACTGTAACTGTCCCTGCTGCACAGGAACTGCTGGAATGGATGGAAGAGTTGGCACCTGGGCTGGAGCTGGAAGGGCTGGCGGAAAAAGTGACCTCTGTGGCTCATGTCTAGCACCCTGCTGCTGCTGCGGGGCCCTGCCCCTATCAGGACAGTCCTGGCGTTTATGGCCAGTCTTGCCACAAACAAAACACTTCCCCGGGAAGTTTTCCCCTCTCTGTCCCTACTGCCCCCGGCCCTGGTGGCCGTTACCATTCCTCCACTGGCCCTGCTGGCCCTCCTGAAACTGCTGTTGACCATTCTGACCCTGCTGGTGCTGATGGCCGTTCGGACCCTGATGGCCCTGCCGGAAACCTCCCTGTCCGTGCCTGAAATTTCCTGACCTGAACCTCTTGTGATCCCCCTGCTGGATACCCTGATCACCCTGCCTCTGCCCCTGAACAGATTGTTCCCCACTGGCACCATTTCCTCCAGTCCTGCCCTGATGGCTAGACTCTCCCGATCGCTTGCCCTCAGCCATGTGAAAGCGGTGATCCTAAAAATGGAGCAATGCAGCGTTAACCACATCAGAATAAGTGGCTAACGAGAGGTTCCCTAACAAGTGCTGACGAATCCTCCATGTCAATCCGTCTGTAAATTTCTGTATCTTCTTTTCCTCCGTCGGTATCTCATCCGGAACAATGTTCAGAAGATCAGTAAATTCGGCCTCATACTCGGCCACAGTCTTACCTTCCTGTCGAAGGCTCATCAACTTCCTCCTCATTTCCGTGTGAACAGCTGACGGAAAGTACTTGCGGTCGAACCGCACCCAGAACTCCTGAATAGTGAGAGTGTCTCTCTCCTCCACGGTGGTAATAGACTCCCACCACTGCAGTGCAGATCCCACTAGCTTAAAGGTAGCTAGAATCTGCTTCTGGACATCTGTGCACTCATACATCCTCAGGTGTCGCTGGATGTCCTTCCTCCACTGACTCGAAACTACCACATCGGAGCTACATGCGAACTCCGAAGGGTGTGCTTTCTGAAAAGCATCACGTACACGTTCCCAAGCAGACGGGAATGCATGAGCCTGAACTGGCGCGGCTATCGGCGCCTGAGGTGGTGCCTGTTGAACTACTGATAGTGCGGCATTTACCGCCTGGGCCACAATGGCTGCAACCTCGTCGGCATTCATTGTGCCCTGAGCTGGTGCGGGCTATGGTTCTGGCGTCGCATCCCTGGGAACCCTTTGTGCACGTCGTGGAGGCATCTAAAATAAGAATGAAGTTTATAAGTTCGCAGTTATAAACTTAAAATAGCTGAAGAACGTAGCATATACAAGAGAGTACAACAGTCCTAAAATATAGGGCTCTATATCAAAGAAAGCTCAGCGGAAACATAATAAGCCGTTCAGATCCTAAAGGACACTAGAACCTGATGCTCTGATACCACCTGAGACACCCCGACTAATTAAATACCGGGTATCTACTCCTTTATTAAATTAATTCAAAATGTTAAGTTGGTTCAGTTAATAGCAACACTGTCGAAAACATTTTAATAATTACTAACCACCTAGTATTTAAAAAGTAAGTGCCAAATTTTAAGTTAAGTCTGATTAACATGCAGTAAAAGAATAATGAAAGAATTACAACCATTCACTATAATGAAGTAATGAAATAACCAACACATAAATATAAGTCCAGAGGAAAACTCCTCACAACAATCCCACAACTGAAAAATAATACTGCAAGTCTGAATCCTGAATAATTACATGCCAAAAGTCTGAATACTGAAATAAATGAAATGTCTCTAAAAGAAATGGGCGACATGCCCTACAACTAATAACTGATGAATATCGAGTCAAGATAGATGAAGCGTCTACAAGCAAAGTCCTGTAACTTCCACAAACAGCTACAGCTCGTCACCTGAATGAGAATCCTATGCATGGTGTCCTTGTGGCTGGGCACCTAAAATGGTTTTTACAAAAATAGATTTGAAAGCAAATGGGTCAGAGCCCGAAAGTGGAAAACATTTTGAAGACAGCAAGTGTTTTAATAACATTAAAACATTAAATGCAAAATACATGTTAGGACGTGCACTCACATGGAATTCTCACCTCTCGACTACATGTGCACTCCTAACGTACCATACCCATCTATATGACATACATATCTAACCAAACCGTAATAAGTTCTACCCCTTACTACTCGATTCCCATAATACATCCTAGCGTTATCAAATAAGCAGAGGGCTTTACTTAAACTCAGATTTCCAATATGTAATACATTTCATTATCGGTTAACCCGTTATGTTTTCTCAAAACAATATCATAATTTTATTCACAATACTAACATGAAAGTTCCCATTAATTAAGTGTATATTATTCACATCATAAATATACAATACAAGCACCCCGAGACTAAGCTGCGGTGCACACATACTCTGCTATCCATCCCGGTACATCACGTACATAAGGATCACATATTCCGAATCTCTCAGGAATAGTTCACAGATAACAACATCACAAATAATGGAGGCGAACACAGTCACATCACATGGGTCACGCACATACCTGCGCTCCCACGATCAGAAGACTTATTAACATCCCAATAAGTCCTTCTCTGACCTATGTTCATCGAGGTAACCAGTCTAAATCCGGGCAACACAAGGATTAGAGGGCCCTAAGCGAACGCGAACCTCCCGTGATAGCAAGTATGGTAGGTATGTCATACACATAAAATCAATACATATAGTAAGTATTCACACATCTTAGTAATCACCATAATATTGGTGGTACACTTCTCATTCTCGTACCGACATATAATACTACACACTTTATGTCCCCGGTTAATATAATAAATTAGGCCGTCAATAGCTCACGTCGTAATAGACACTCACGTCCTACTTCATATTTCCCTTAGGTTCAAACTACACTACTAGGTTTGACTCCTCATTATGTCCCAAACATCCCAAATATATCAATTAATCATCAAGGGAAGGTTATCTCTATGTATACACAAGGTTACGGGGCACTCGGGATCAAAATAGGCTAAAAAGCCTAAACTGTCAACTCGTTCGAAGTCTCGTTCGAACGAGGCTGTTCGAACGAGAGTTCGTTCGAACGAACTGGGTCTTCTAACGAGATCTCGTTCGAACGAAAATCTTCGAACAAACATCCCTCTCGTTAGAACCCAGACTGTCAACTCGTTAGAAGCTCGTTCGAACGAGCTCGTTCGAACGACCTGGGCAGGTCTTCTAACGAGTGGTCAGATTCAAGCCCAGAAATTCCTATTTCGTTTTTCGCCAATTCTCTTCACTTCCAATCTCCACTAAATGTCAGTCCAACAATGTTTCAAGGTATCTAATCCTTCCTAAACATGTTACAACCGTATTTCAACATTAATATGGGTTCAAATCACCCTAAACTACATCAATTTATCAAATCTCCACCATTTTTCCCAAATTCTCAAGAACATGAACCCTAGAAAAATCAAGTCATTCAAAGACATAACTAAATCCGTTTTTAATATGTAAAAGATGTATTATCATCCCACTAATCATTCTATCAATGTTCTACATGCAATTTCCTCAATAGATTTATAAATCTCTACATCCAATTAAATGGGTTTTCATCATACTCCAAGAACAATACAATTTTAACCAATTCCTACGCATGGAAGAAACATTCTCTGAAATTAATTGGAATTAAACCACTTGCCTTATATGTATCTCTGATTTGATGACGAATTTGATGAATGGATATCTCTCCTCTGCAGATTTCTCCTCTCCTCTCTCTCTACAAGCTTTCTTCTCCAAAGTTAATGGTGGCTAGGGTTTGTGCTTTAGAAAATTCTTTTGGAACAAGTTTCAATAACTTCCGTAGCCTATTTGGGTATTAGTGGGCTTAGTGGGTTAATGCCTTATCAGATATTAATTCCCAATTTTCGTAGCTTTTAATTACTCAAAATTTAAAATTACCAAACTACCCTTATACGTTGCCGGTATGGCCTAAAAATGCCCCGGGACCCAAACCAAACCCCCGGCTAGTGTTTTCTGACTATTTCGACCCTTCCGGACGCGTTGGCGCACTCAAAACGACCATACGGATAATAGAAATAAAATTTACTTTTTAATTATCATATTTATATACCATGACGCGACTGTCATACGCGTCTCAACAAAATTTCCAAATTGCCGTATTTCAATCTCACGACAAGTTTCATAATTCAAAATTCATATATAGTCATATATGCACATATAATCAAATACCAACTCGCATCTCGCTAGTATTTTTTTTTTATCCGGATTAATTTCCAATTAATACGCATTTAATTTAATTAGTCCCATAAAATAAATATCACAAAAATACGGGGTATTACAGTGAAAATACACAAATTATTGATACTACATGCCCATGGGTATCTAAGGTATAATACTATAATATAAGCCTAAAACTCATCAATACTATGATTTTCTGGTTCCAAGTACTGAGATTAAACCTTTATGATTTTCAATGAAGGTTTGGAATACTCTTGAGAAGCATAAGAAGGGTGAGTATACTTCAATTATCCATGATAGATATTCTGATGAGCAGACAATTGCAACTGTTTATTTTTATATTTTAAGCATTATGCTAATATAGTTGTTTTGGATTTTTATTCAGGAATTCAAAAACACAGTTTCTGCAGGTTTTGATCAAACACTGACCTGGTAAAACTTTATATATATATGAGCCTAGTACGAAGTCAATCAATACATGTATTCATAAAAGAAATTACAGTAACCCATTTCCCCATTTTAATGTTATAAAATATTACCCCAATGAAAAAACTCTGACCAATATATAGCATCAAGTCAACCTTACAGTATTGCCAACCAAACTACAATGCTAAGGGAGAAACATAGGAGATTGGTCACTTGTAGTTTCACTATTTTTCTAATGTCTTTTGTATAAAGAGTTTCTATTTGTTGTTTATCAATTTATGAGGAAATTAATGGGGAGGATTACGATGCTGTGTGTGTATTTCAATTTTTTTATATTTTCACTTAGCTACTTTTCTCCAGTGTTCTAAAAAATGCGCTTAGGCGCGAGGCTTTTTAGATACGCCAAGTTTTGGCCCTAGGCGTGGTCAACAATGGTCAACGTTTTTTGGGGCAAGGCGTGAAAAAACGAGCATTTTTTGGGGGTAAGGCGTGAAAAAATGCGAGATTTTTAGAAGTAAGGCGTGAAAAGAGGCATTTTTTTTGTTTTTTTTTTTGTATTTTAAAAAATAGTATTTTAATTTACAAATATTTAGACATATTTTTAAGGTATGTACCAATTTAGTATTTTAAATAGCCTTGTCATAGTCAAAAAATATTAAAATATATTAAAAAATGCCTAAACGCCTTTTCACGCCTTTTTACACCAAGGCCCGCCTAGGCTTCTAAGGCTTAAGGCTTGGCCTCCGCGCCTTGGTCACGCCTCGCGTTTTTTAGAACCTTGCTTTTCTCGATTGAATTAATTAAACTATTTGTATATTGAAAAAATGATTTATAGTTTAATTATTATATTAAACTACTTCAATGACTAAAAATAATTGTTCTCTTTATTTATGAGAAATTGAATGTAAATTGAGTTATAACATATTCTCAAAATTAAAAGTATATGTTGCACTTATTGAATGTTACTCTTATGACTTTTGATATTAATCTAAAATTTAATCTTATTTCATTCGTAAAATATATTGTGTGAAACAAGCTATAATAAAAAAATAATACAGTTTGATAAATTCGATCATGCATCGCGTGACTTGCAACTATTATTTAAATATAAACTTATTGTCTCCTCTAAGAGGATTGACACGTGTATCATTTAATTAATAGAAGGTGTGATCCCATAAAATGGCTCAAATCTCTTCTCTCCGTTCAACTCCATTTTTCTTCAATAAACCTAACTGATTCGCCCCTAAAATAGCCTACCTTTGGCTTTCCATATTCAACCCCTTCAACTCTTTCTCTGTTTTTTCACTACTCCAAACGGTTTAGTAGATGCCTTTGGTTTTCATGGACCGCTTCAGAAATTACTGCACTGACATTACTGAACCTGGTTTTACTTCTTCGTTTACCTAATTTTTAACATTTGAGTCCTATAATTCGCATCAATATATTAGTAAAATTTAATATATGGGCTTATATATAAAATAAATATGAATTATAGGCTATCAAATAAAAGTAGGCCAATTAAAGTGATTAATTTAAGTTTTGGGGCCTTACTAATGTATTATTAAAGTGTTGGTTTTATTGTGTAGAGACAAGCATAATTTCTATTTTTATGATGGGTTAAAATGTGACACCCCGACTAATTAAATACCGGGTAGCTACTCCTTTATAAAATTAATTCAAAATGCCAAGTTGGCTCAGTTAATAGCATCACTGTCGAAAACATTTTTATTATTACTATCCACCTAGTATTTAAAAAGTAAGTGCCAAATTTTAATTTAAGTCTGATTAACATGCAACAAGTAAAATGAAGAAATAACTAACATCATTCACCATACTGAAGTAAACTGAATAACCATCACAATAGAGTAAATAAAGTCTGGAGGAAAACTCCTCACTACAATCCCATAACTGAAATGAATAACCGAAACTGAAATAAAACATGCTAAAGTCTGAAAACTGAAATATAAAAGATGTCTCTAAAGAAATGGGCAACATGCCCTACAACTGATAGATAGTGACTCTGGAATCCAAAAGATAGAAGCGTCTACATGCAAATCACTGTAGCTTCCACAACCAACTACAGCTCGTCACCTGAGTGAGAATCCTATGCTTGGTGTCCCTGTGGCTGGGCACCTAAAATGGTTTTACAAGAAAAAGATTTGAAAAGCAAATGGGTCAGAGCCCGAAAGTGGAGTTATATTTTAAAAACCTGCAAGTGCTTTAAAAACATTTAAAACATTAAATGAAAAGTACATGTTAGGACGTACACTCGCATGATATCCTCACCTCTCGTCTAACTGTGCACTCCTAACGTAAGTACCCATCTATATCGACCCATACTACTAGCTAACTGACAACATAACTAGCTAGACTGCCAAAGGTTCTACCCATATTACTCGGTTCCATTTAACATAACAATGCTCGTAATTAAATAGAGGTTTAACGTAAACTCAGTTACTAAATATGCCATTGATATAACTATCAGTTAACTCATTATATAACTCGAAACAATACCGTAATATTTTTACAACATTAACATGAGGATTCCCATAATATAATGTATATTATTCATATCATAAATATACAATACAAGCACCCCGCAATCTAAGCTGTAGTGCACACATACTCTGCTATCCATCCCGGTACATCACGTACATAAGGATTACATATTCCGAATCTCTCAGGAATAGTTTATCGATAACAACATCACAAATAATGGAGGCGAACACAGTCACCATCACATGGGTCACGCACATACCTACGCTCCCATGATCAGCGGACTTATTAATATCACAATAAGTCTTTCTATGACCTATGTTCATCGAGGTACCAGTCTATATCCCCCCCGTAGGCACACAAGGAATAGAGGGTCCTAAGCGAACGCAACCTCCCGTGATAGCAAGTATGGTAGGTATGTCATACACACAATCCATATACCACTACTAAGTACCCACACATCTTAGTAATACCGTATTTTAATCGTAGTATATATATTCTCATACTAACTATAATTGACACAACTCATACTATTCCGGTTTGTGATTATACGCGCCATAATTATCTCACGTCGTATTAAACACTCACGTCTCAGCCCAAACCGTCCATGCAATAACACTCTCGTATGTAATTTCCTTCTCATAACTACCTAATTGTCCCAATATTATCACTACGAAGGTTAACTATATCCTCGAACAAGTTTACGGAACTCCAAAAGTCAAAACAGTCCAAAGAGGACCAAACTGCCAGCTCGTGAGAAGTCTCGTTCGAACGAGGCTTCGAACGAGTTTGGACTGTCAGGTCGTTAGAAGTCTCGTTCGAACGAGGCTGTTCGAACGAGATCCCAGTTCGTTCGAACGAACTGTCTCTTCTAACGATATCTCGTTCGAACGAGATATCGAACGAAATCCCTACTCGTTAGAAACGACTGGTCAACTCGTTAGAAGCTCGTTCGAACGAGTTCGTTCGAACGACCTGGGGGCTGCTTCTAACGAGCCACCAGTTTCGGCCCAGATTTTTCCAGAAATCATTTTTCACCATTTTCAACAATTCTATCTCTTCCAAAGTTCATCCAAATAACGTTTTAGGGTCTCTAATTCATCCTAAACATATTTACTTCATCTCCTAACATGTTTTCAAGGATTAAATCATCATAACATCAACCAAATTTACAAATCTCTACACTTTTCCCAATTTCTCTAGAACATGAACCCTAGGTTTATATCATCATCAAATCCCAGAATTTATTTCGTTTTACTTCCTTAAAATCACAATTATTATAAGGGAAATCATCTACCTAACATACTACATGCATTTCTCTTCACCATTTCTCAAGTTCTATGATCTAAACTACATGGGTTTTCATATTTTCATCAAGAACAAACCATAAATCCGAATTTTCTAACATGGAGGAAACATTCTCAGAAATTAAATGGAATAAAGTCACTTGCCTTGGTTGTCTCTGAGTTTGGTGTAGATTCGGTGTAGAATTTCTGCAGAATTCCTCTCTCTCTCTCCTTCTCCAAGCTTTCTTCTCCAAAAAGCTATGGTGGCTAGGGTTTGCTTTGGGGGAACTTATGAAAACCTAATTTAATGAACCTCCGTAGCTTGTTGGTTTAATAAGGGTTGGTTGGGTTAATTCCTTATCAGATTACAACTCTCAATTTTCGTCACTTTCAGTTATCCAAAAATACCAAATTACTAAAATACCCTTTAAGTTACCGGTATGGCCTAAAAATACCCCGGGACCCAAACTATACCCCCGGCTAGTGTTTTCTGACTATCTCGACCCTTCCGGACGCGTTGACGCACTCAAAACGACCATACGGATTATAGATTTTAAATTCACTTTTATTAACAAAATATTATACCGTGACGCGGTGGTCCCACGCGTCTCAACAAAATTCTAAAATGCCGTATATAAATCTCACGACAAATTTTATAATACCAAATACATATATAATCATATATGCACATAATCAAATACCAATTCGCATCTCATTAGTATTTATAACCCGGATTAATTTCCAATTATTACGCAATTTAATTAATTAATCCCAAAAATAAATATAGTCAAAAGTACGGGGTATTACATACTTCCCCCCTAATAACTGAATTTCGTCCCGAAATTCGAAACTAGAAAGTACCTGCTAAAAACAGCTCTGGATAACGCTCGCGCATCTCATCCTCGCGCTCCCATGTGGACTCTTCGACATTGTGATGTCGCCACTGAACACGCACTAACGGGACTATCTTTGACCGCAGTTTCCTCTCGCTTCGATCCAAAATAGCAATTGGCCCCTCCTCGTAAGAGCTATCCGGCTGGAGATCGATGTCCTCCACATCAATGTGAGAATGAGCCAAATTGTCTCTAAGGTATTTCCTCAGCGAGGAAATATGGAACACGTCATGAATCCGATGCAAGTGCTCCGATAGTCCAAGTCTATACGCAACCGGTCCTATCCGCTCAATAATAGGAAACGGCCCCACATACCTCGGTGCCAACTTCCCCTTCTTCCCGAATCGTATAATCCCCTTCATCGGAGAAACCCTGAGCAAAACCTGGTCCCCCACTTGGAACTCCCGGAAAAATCTCTTCGCATCAGCATAACTCTTCTGCCTGTCTTGAGCTACCCGAATGCGACTCCGAATCAACTCAATTCTTGCCGAAGTATCCTGAATCACTTCCGGCCCAAGTAGTTTGTTGTCCCCCACCTCCAACCAACATGCTGGGGAACAACAAGGCCTACCGTACAATGCCTCAAACGGAGCCATGCCAATAGTGAACTGATAGGAGTTGTTGTAAGCAAACTCCATCAGTGGAAGGTACTGCTCCCATCCACCCCCGAAGTCAATAATGCACATGCGTAGCGTGTCCTCCAACATCTGGTTGGTGCGCTCTGTCTGCCCATCGGTCTGCGGGTGATAAGCCGTACTCAACCGCAATTCCGTGCCCATTGCCTCTTGGAAACTCTCCCAAAACCTCGAAAAAAATATCTTGTCTCTGTCAGACACGATATTCAGGGGCACACCATGAAGTCTCACAATCTCTGAAATGAAAAGCTGGGCATACTGTCCCGTAGTGTAGTCAGTCCTTACGGGTAAGAAGTGAGCGACCTTGGACAACCTGTCCACAATTACCCAAACGGAGTCGTGACCCCTCTGTGACGTAGGCAACCCCGTGACAAAATCCATGGATATGCTCTCCCACATCCACACCGGAACCTCCAACGGCTGTAGCAATCCTGCTGGTCTCTGATGATCCACTTTTACAAGCTGACAAGTGGCGCATTTCAAGACAAACTCAGCGATATCTCTCTTCATACCGCTCCACCAATATTGCCGTCTCATGACTTGGTACATTTTGTCCCCTCCGGGATGTACCGCGAACCGTGAGCCGTGCGACTCTGCCATCACATCGTGCCGCAATTCTTCCCCTTCCGGAACTACCAATCTCCCATTGAAGCGCAATCCCCCGTCTGAGCTAACGGTATAGGACTCGGCTCCCTCTGCAAGTAATCGAACTATCTGCTCCTGACAGAACGAGTCATTAGCCTGTGCCCGTACTACTTTCGTGACAATCTGTGGGGTAACGGTCATCACAGACATGAAAGATCGGGCCACTGCATCCTGGTGTCCCAATTCCTTCCACTTTGCCTTCCACACCTCTGCCACCTCATTTGCTGGCCTGCGGCTCAACGCGTCTGCTACCACGTTAGCCTTACCCGGGTGGTACTGGATGTCGAACTGGTAGTTTTTCACAAACTCGAGCCACCTACGCTGCCGCATGTTCAACTCTTTCTGCGTGAACAGATACTGTAGGGACTTGTGGTCCGTGAACAGCTGAAACTTCTCCCCCAAAAGATAGTGCCTCCAAATCCGTAAGGCAAATACCACTGCTGCCAACTCCAAATCATGCGTGGGGTAATTCTTCTCATGAGGCTTAAGCTTTCGGGAAGCATAAGCTATGGCCTGTCTCTCCTGCTGCAATACACCTCCCAGTCCTTGCAAGGACGCATCGGTGTAAACCAAATACTCAACTCCCGGTCTCGGCAATGCTAACACAGGTGCTGAGGTCAATTTGTCCTTCAATTCATCGAATGCCAACTGACAGGCATCACTCCAGATATATGGCACACCCTTATGAGTAAGATGTGTCAAAGGACCCGCTATCTCCGAGAAACCCCGAATAAATCTCCTGTAGTATCCTGCTAAGCCCAAGAAACTACGAATCTCCGTTGGTGTCGTGGGCTGTCCCCACTCCCTCACAGCTGATACCTTTCCCGGATCAACAAATATTCCCTGGTCGGAAATAATGTGACCCAAGAACTGGACTTCCTTCAGCCAAAACCCGCACTTCTCGTATTTTGCATACAACTCGTTCTGACGAAGTGTCTGCAAAACCTGCCTCAAATGCTCGGCGTGCTCCTCCTCTGTCTGAGAGTAAACCAAAATGTCATCAATGAAGACAATGACAAACTGATCTAGGAAATCTCTGAACACCCTGTTCATCAAGTCCATAAACACTGCTGGAGCGTTGGTCAAGCCGAAAGGCATAACCCGAAACTCATAAGAACCATATCTTGACAAGAACGCAGTCTTCGAGACATCCTCCTCCCTGATACGCAACTGATGGTATCCTGACCTCAAGTCAATCTTCGAGAAGAAAGAAGCTCCTCTCAACTGGTCGAATAAGTCATCGATTCGAGGCAACGGATACTTATTCCGTATCGTGACCTTATTCAACTCTCGGTAGTCCACGCACAATCTCAGTGAACCATCTCTCTTCTTCACAAACAAAACTGGAGCGCCCCAAGGTGAGGTACTCCTGCGGATAAAGCCCTGCCCTAACAGCTGCTCTATCTGATCCCGTAACTCTCGCATTTCAGCTGGAGCCATACGGTACGGTGCACGTGCTATAGGTCTCGTACCCGGTAGCAAATCTATAACGAAGTCTATCTCCCGACTGGGTGGTAAGCCTGGTATCTCCTGAAACACATCTGAATACTCCCTGACAACCGGGATCGAATCCAAAGGAATAACAACCTCCTTAGAGGTATCCTCCTCTATGTAATACAGATGAGCGGTCGATCCTCCCTCTGGGCGAGGCATCGCCACTATAAACATCTCTTGCCCCGAAATGGCAAAAACAATGCTCCCGCTGAAGCAATCGATCATGGCCCTATATGCTACGAGCCAATCCATACCGATGATCACATCGTGAACATGCATGTCTAACACTAACATGTCCGCAGGTAATACCAACCCACCAACCTCTACCCCCACTCCCCGGCATA
This sequence comes from Sambucus nigra, assembly GCA_949130495.1. Classification (NCBI taxonomy): domain Eukaryota; kingdom Viridiplantae; phylum Streptophyta; class Magnoliopsida; order Dipsacales; family Adoxaceae; genus Sambucus; species Sambucus nigra. Next base: position 210,192,229 of record OX422213.1, on the reverse strand, counting down.
TAAAGAAAATAAGTGACCCACTCCCTAATGGTGAGTCGACACACGTCACTGTGCTCTCTGCCGTAGCTAAAAATCCTAAAGCTTTCGCGAAGTGTGTAGCTATAAAACAGTGTGTAGCACCCGTATCAAATAACACCCGACCCATAGTGCCATGGATAGGAAACGTACCCTCGATCGCGGGCGGTGCCTTTGGAACTGCAGCCTGGTGAACGTTGTAGACACGTCCATACTGTAGCTGCCCCTGCTGAGCTGGGACTGCTGGAATGGGTGGCAATGCTGCCATCTGTGGCGGTGCAGGAAGAGCGGCGGGAAACATTGGTCTCTGTGGCTCCTGGCGAGCACCCTGCTGCTGCTGCTGTGGGGCCTTGCCCCTATCAGGACAATCCTGCTTCTTATGGCCAGTCTTGCCACAAGTAAAGCACTTCCCTGGGAAATTCCCTCCCCTCTGCCCCTGCTGTCCCCGGCCCTGGTGGCCGTTACCATTCCTCCCTTGGCCCTGCTGGCCCTGATGGAATTGCTGCCCATTCTGCCCCTGCTGGCCCTGATGGCCGTTTGGACCCTGATGGCCCTGGCGGAAACCTCCCTGACCCTGCCTGTAGTTCCCTGATCAAGACCTCTTATTATCCCCCTGCTGGGAGCCCTGCTCAGTCTGTCTCTGCCCCTGACCCGATTGTGCCCCGCTGGCACCACGTCCTCCGGTCCTGCCCTGATGGCTAGACTCCCCCGACCGCTTGCCCTCGGCCATATGAAAACGGTGGTCCTGGCAGTGCAATAATGCAGCGTTAACCACATTAGAATACGTGGCCAACGATAGGTTCCCTAGCAGATGCTGACGGATCCTCCAATTCAACCCGTCGGTGAACTTCTCTATCTTCTTCTTCTCTGTTGGAATCTCGTCTGGTACGATATTCAACAGGTTAGTGAACTCGGCCTCATACTCGGCCACTGTCTTGCCCTCCTGCTTCAAACTCATCAGCTTCCTCCTCATCTCTGTATGAACTGCAGACGGAAAGTATTTGCGGTCGAACCGCACCCAGAACTCCTGAATCGTGAGGGTATCCCTCTCCTCCGCGGTGGTAATAGACTCCCACCACTGTAATGCAGATCCTACTAGCTTGAAAGTAGCTAGCACCTGTTTCTGAACATCAGTGCACTCATGCATCCTCAAATGCCTCTGTATGTCCTTCCTCCATTGGCTCGAGACTACCACGTCTGAGTTACCTGCAAACTCTGGCGGATGCGCTTTCTGAAAAGCGTCTCGTACACGCTCCCAAGCAGACGGGAATGCATTAACCTGTGCTGGCGCGGCAACCGGCGCCTGAGGCGGTGCCTGCTGAATCACGGCAATCGCGGCATTCACCGCTTGAGCTACTATAGCTGCAACCTCAGTGGCGTTCAACATGCCCTGAACTGGAGCGGGCTGGGGTTCGGGCATTGCATTCCTGGGAACTCGTCGTGCACGTCGTGGAGGCATCTGAAATATGAACAAAGTTTATAAGTTCACGGTTTATAAACTTAAAATAGCTGAAGAACGAAACATACACAAAAAGAGTACAACATTCCTAAAATATAGGGCTCTATATCAAAGAGAACGTAGCGGAAACATAATAGCCATACAGATCCTAAAGGACACTAGAACCTGATGCTCTGATACCACCTGTGACACCCCGACTAATTAAATACCGGGTAGCTACTCCTTTATAAAATTAATTCAAAATGCCAAGTTGTTTCAGTTAATAGCATCACTGTCGAAAACATTTTTATTATTACTATCCACCTAGTATTTAAAAAGTAAGTGCCAAATTTTAATTTAAGTCTGATTAACATGCAACAAGTAAAATGAAGAAATAACTAACATCATTCACCATACTGAAGTAAACTGAATAACCATCACAATAGAGTAAATAAAGTCTGGAGGAAAACTCCTCACTACAATCCCATAACTGAAATGAATAACCGAAACTGAAATAAAACATGCTAAAGTCTGAAAACTGAAATATAAAAGATGTCTCTAAAGAAATGGGCAACATGCCCTACAACTGATAGATAGTGACTCTGGAATCCAAAAGATAGAAGCGTCTACATGCAAATCACTGTAGCTTCCACAACCAGCTACAGCTCGTCACCTGAGTGAGAATCCTATGCTTGGTGTCCCTGTGGCTGGGCACCTAAAATGGTTTTACAAGAAAAAGATTTGAAAAGCAAATGGGTCAGAGCCCGAAAGTGGAGTTATATTTTAAAAACCTGCAAGTGCTTTAAAAACATTTAAAACATTAAATGCAAAGTACATGATAGGACGTACACTCGCATGATATCCTCACCTCTCGTCTAACTGTGCACTCCTAACATAAGTACCCATCTATATCGACCCATACTACTAGCTAACTGACAACATAACTAGCTAGACTGCCAAAGGTTCTACCCATATTACTCGGTTCCATTTAACATAACAATGCTCATAATTAAATAGAGGTTTAACGTAAACTCAGTTACTAAATATGCCATTGATATAACTATCAGTTAACTCATTATATAACTCGAAACAATACCGTAATATTTTTACAACATTAACATGAGGATTCCCATAATATAATGTATATTATTCATATCATAAATATACAATACAAGCACCCCGCAATCTAAGCTGTAGTGCACACATACTCTGCTATCCATCCCGGTACATCACGTACATAAGGATTACATATTCCGAATCTCTCAGGAATAGTTTATCGATAACAACATCACAAATAATGGAGGCGAACACAGTCACCATCACATGGGTCACGCACATACCTACGCTCCCATGATCAGCGGACTTATTAATATCACAATAAGTCTTTCTATGACCTATGTTCATCGAGGTACCAGTCTATATCCCCCCCGTAGGCACACAAGGAATAGAGGGTCCTAAGCGAACGCAACCTCCCGTGATAGCAAGTATGGTAGGTATGTCATACACACAATCCATATACCACTACTAAGTACCCACACATCTTAGTAATACCGTATTTTAATCGTAGTATATATATTCTCATACTAACTATAATTGACACAACTCATACTATTCCGGTTTGTGATTATACGCGCCATAATTATCTCACGTCGTATTAGACACTCACGTCTCAACCCAAACCGTCCATGCAATAACACTCTCGTATGTAATTTCCTTCTCATAACTACCCAATTGTCCCAATATTATCACTACGAAGGTTAACTATATCCTCGAACAAGTTTACGGAACTCCAAAAGTCAAAACAGTCCAAAGAGGACCAAACTGCCAGCTCGTTAGAAGTCTCGTTCGAACGAGGCTTCGAACGAGTTTGGACTGTCAGGTCGTTAGAAGTCTCGTTCGAACGAGGCTGTTCGAACGAGATCCCAGTTCGTTCGAACGAACTGTCTCTTCTAACGATATCTCGTTCGAACGAGATATCGAACGAAATCCCTACTCGTTAGAAACGACTGGTCAACTCGTTAGAAGCTCGTTCGAACGACCTGGGGGCTGCTTCTAACGAGCCACCAGTTTCGGCCCAGATTTTTCCAGAAATCGTTTTTCACCATTTTCAACAATTCTATCTCTTCCAAAGTTCATCCAAATAACATTTTAGGGTCTCTAATTCATCCTAAACATATTTACATCATCTCCTAACATGTTTTCAAGGATTAAATCATCATAACATCAACCAAATTTACAAATCTCTACACTTTTCCCAATTTCTCTAGAACATGAACCCTAGGTTTATATCATCATCAAATCCCAGAATTTATTTCGTTTTACTTCCTTAAAATCACAATTATTATAAGGGAAATCATCTACCTAACATACTACATGCATTTCTCTTCACCATTTCTCAAGTTCTATGATCTTTACTACATGGGTTTTCATATTTTCATCAAGAACAAACCATAAATCCGAATTTTCTAACATGGAGGAAACATTCTCAGAAATTAAATGGAATAAAGTCACTTGCCTTGGTTGTCTCTGAGTTTGGTGTAGATTCGGTGTAGAATTTCTGCAGAATTCCTCTCTCTCTCTCCTTCTCCAAGCTTTCTTCTCCAAAAAGCTATGGTGGCTAGGGTTTGCTTTGGGGGAACTTATGAAAACCTAATTTAATGAACCTCCGTAGCTTGTTGGTTTAATAAGGGTTGGTTGGGTTAATTCCTTATCAGATTACAACTCTCAATTTTCGTCACTTTCAGTTATCCAAAAATACCAAATTACTAAAATACCCTTTAAGTTACCGGTATGGCCTAAAAATACCCCGGGACCCAAACTATACCCCCGGCTAGTGTTTTCTGACTATCTCGACCCTTCCGGACGCGTTGGCGCACTCAAAATGACCATACGGATTATAGATTTTAAATTCACTTTTATTAACAAAATATTATACCGTGACGCGGCGGTCCCACGCGTCTCAACAAAATTCTAAAATGCCGTATATAAATCTCACGACAAATTTTATAATACCAAATACATATATAATCATATATGCACATAATCAAATACCAATTCGGATCTCATTAGTATTTATAACCCGGATTAATTTCCAATTATTACGCAATTTAATTAATTAATCCCAAAAATAAATATAGTCAAAATACGGGGTATTACATAAAATAGAAATATATGAAATATGAAAAGACACGATTATGTTATAAATAGGGGTCATGGTTCTGATTCCCATTGTCAGAGATAAATTTAGAGAGAAAATAAAAGTGTTGATCTGGAAGAGCATAAGACCTCAGACTCAAATATTTTAACTTTCTGTCATGGATTCAGGTACGCTTTCGCAAAATCAATATTTATATTTCTTGATAATTCAATATGAATGTTCATGTTTGTGTGATAGTTTTCACAAAATAGAAATTAATCTATCACATGGTATCAGAGCTATTTCATGTTGAATTGTTAAGAATATATTAGGAAGGTATTGATATTAATTTTCGGCTGCAAATATTTTTTCAAAAAGGTTTAATATTTCAGAAAAAAATTTGGATTAAGAAATATTCTCTTTTCATTACGATTCCAATGATATAAAATTCATGAAATTTGGACTAGCGGTTGATTTGATGGTAGTGGAAGGTTAAAGGTTCGACTCTTGGTGTTTCATATTTAAGCCTCTTAAATGATGAAAATTGTGAAGGATCTCAAGAGATTTTGAACCCATGACCTTTCAAGTCTGGAGCCAAAGGGGTTTTGAACCCATGACCTTTCAAATTTCAATTCAAATTTTGGTGTATTTATATATATATATATTTCGAGATAAATTAATTTAAACAATATGTCACCAAAGTGACCTCTTTTGTCCAAAAAATTAATTTTATTTCGAAATATAAAAAGAATTACGTGCATGTAATTTATGTGAATATTAATCGGCCCAAAGGAAGATTATTTTTTAACAAAATTACATGTGCCACTTTAATAATAAGCACGTGATAATTATTTAGTTTTACATTTGAATAATAAATCGGCCCAAAGGAAGAATTATTATTCAATATGTTCTTATTATCAGTGTTTGATTATTACGGCAATATATCACTTACAAGTTAATATTTTTTCCAAAGATCAAATATTAATAGAGTGTCCGATATCTTAAAATGGGATTTGTCCTTTATTTGAATTTATTTTTGATTTAAGACTTATATGAGCTAGTTTTATTTGTTTATTGTTCTCTGATTCAGCTATCAGTTCTGCTTCCAACATTACTGCCAGTATTAATTCTATTCCCATGCTTAATGGCACAAACTTTAAGTCACGGTAAGAGAACCTTCATATAGTTCTCGGTGTTATGGATCTGGACCTTGCATTAAGGGTTCCTTTTCCTGCACCTCTTATGGATAAAAGTTCCTCTGATGACATAAAGGACTTTGAAAGGTGGGAGAAGTCAAATCGCATGTGTTTGATGATCATAAAGAAGGCCATTCCAGAAGCATTCAGGGGCACAACATCGGAAACGATAAAGACAACAAAAGAATTCCTATAAGAAATTAAGAACAGATTTGCCAAAAATGAAAAGATTGAAACAAGTACACTTTTGGCAAGTCTCATCTCAATGAAATATAAAGGTAATGCGAACATTAGGGAGTACATTATGGAAATGTTTCATCTCGCTTCAAAGTTAAGAGAACTTAAGCTTGATCTCTCTAAGGATTTGCTTGTGCATTTGGTTCTGATATCTCTTCCCACACAATTCAGTCAATTTAAGGCGAGCTACAACTTCCAAAAGGAGACTTGGTCTATTAATGAGCTCATCTCACATTGTGTGCAAGAAGAGGAAATACTGAAGCAAGATAGGACATAAAGTGTTCATTTGGCTAGTACTTCCAAGGACAAGGGGAAGAAAAGAAAGAAGGATAAAGAAGCTGCAGTGGTTCCATATCGAAAGAAAGAACATAAAGAAAAAACTGTTGATGGTTGTTTCTTCTGTCGAGCTGCGGGACATAGGAAGAAGCAATGTACCAACTATCATGCTTAGCGTGTCAAGAAAGGTACACTTCTTAACCTAGTTTGTTCTGAGGTTAATTTGACTTCAGTACCTAAACACACTTGGTGGATAGATTCTGGTGCAACCACTCACATCAGTGTGTCTAGGCAGGGTTGCCTAAGTTGCCGAAAGCCAAATGATGGTGAAAGATATATTTTTGTGGGCGATGGAAAGAAGGTTGAAGTTGAAGCAATTGGGATATTTAGGTTATTATTGAAGTCTAGTACTTATTTGGATTTGAATGAGACATTTATCGTACTGTCATTTAGGCGGAATTTGGTTTCTATTTCTGTATTGGACAAATTTGGTTATACTTGTTCCTTTGGAAATAATAAATTTAGTCTTCTTCATAATTCAAATTTGGTTGGTACTGGTTCTTTATCTTATGTAGATAACCTTTATATGCTTGATACTATTGCTTCATATCATGAAACCTTGCAATTAAGTACTCGAGGTATTAAAAGAAAATTAACCAAAGAGAATTCTGCATCATTATGGCATAAGAGATTAGGTCACATCTCCCAAAGGATAATTGAAAGACTTGTGTCAGATGGAATTCTAGATTCCCTTGATTTTTCAGATTTTAAAATTTGCAAAAATTTCATAAAGGGAAAACAGACAAACATAAGGAGATCTGGTGCTAATAAGGCTACAGACGTCTTAGAACTGATACATACAGATATTTGTGGGCCATTCCCTACGGTTTCATGGAACGGTCAACAATATTTTATCACATTCATAGACGATTTTTCACGTTATCGCTACCTTTATCTCATCCATGAAAAGTCCTAATCTCTGGACGTGTTCAAGTCATTCAAGGCTGAAGTTGAAAATCAACTCAGCAAAAGGATTAAAAGCGTCAGATTTGATCGTGGTGGTGAATACTACGGTAGGTATGACGGTTCAGGTGAACAACGCCCAGGACCATTTGCTAAATTCCTAGAGGAGTGCGGTAACGTCCCGCAGTACACCATGCCAGGTTCTCCAAGCATGAATGGTGCTGCTGAAAGGCGAAATAGAACGCTTAAAGACATGGTAAGGAGTATGATCAGTTACTCTAACTTACCAGATTTACTCTGGGGTGAAGCATTAAAGACTGCAGTGTATATCCTTAACAGAGTACCAACTAAAGCAACTGCTAAAACTCCTTTTGAACTTTGGGCAGGCAAGAAACCTAGTCTGAAGCACCTTCATATTTGGGGATGTCCAGCTTAAGCGAGGCCTTATAGGCCACATGAAAAGAAACTGGATTCCAGAACAGTTAGTTGCTATTTTGTTGGATACTCTAAAAGATCTAGGGGTTACAAATTTTATTATCCTACTACCAAAATAATCTTTGAGACTGGAAATGCCCGGTTCTTTGAGGATGTTGAGTTTGCCGAGGGGGATAAGGTTAAGGATTTTGGTTTTGAAGAGGAATATATTGGTATTACCACAGCTGTTATTAACATTGATCAGGATCCAATTCCCGACATTGTTCAAGAAGTAGATCCTAATCAAAACAATATCCAAGAATCTCCCATTCTAAAAGAACAAACTCTACCACCTCCAGAACCTATGCCATTAAGGAGATCCACTAGAGAAAGAAGAAGTGTTGTGCTAGATGATTACATTGTATTTCTCCAAGAACATGAGTTTGACATTAGTGCGGTGGAAGATGATCCGATCACCTTCCGTCAAGCCATGGAAAGTTCTAAATCTCAAGAGTGGATTGATTCCATGAATGAGGAGATAAAGTCCATGAAGGACAATGACATTTGGGATCTTGTCCCATTACCTGAAGGTAAAAAACCCATTGGTTGCAAATGGATATTTAAAACCAAGAGGGATTCGAAAGGTGATGTGGAGAGATACAATGCCCATCTTGTCACTAAAGGCTTTACACAGAAAAAATGCATCGATTATAAAGAGACTTTCTCTCCGGTACTCTTTTAGGATAATAATGGCACTTGTGGCGCACTTTGACCTTGAGCTTCATCATATGGATGTTAAGACTGCGTTTCTTAATGGTGACATTGATGAAACAATATATATGGTGCAACCAGAAAACTTTGTGTCGGAAGATGCAAAGAAAACAGTTTGCAAATTAAAGAAATCCATTTATGGGCTTAAGCAAGCTTTTCGTCAATGGTATTACAAGTTTCATCAAGTTGTCGTCTCGTTTGGTTTTGAGATGAATCTGGTTGATGATTGTATATACCACAAGTTTAGTGGGAGTAAGCATATTTACTTGGTTTTATATGTTGGTGACATTTTGCTTGCCACCAACGATATAGGTATGTTGCACGAAACCAAGAGATTTCTTTCAAAGAAATTTGAGATGAAAGATCTTGGTAATGCTCCTTTTGTGTTGGGTATACAAATACACCGAGATCGCTCTCGGAGTACACTTAGTTTATCCCAAAAGAGTTATATCGAGAAAGTTCTTAAAAGATTTGGCATGCATGATTGTAAACTAGGTGACACCCCTGTAGCTAAAGGAGATAAATTTAGTCTCAGCCAATGTCCCAAGAATGATTTTGAGATTCGGGAGGTGCAAAAGATTCCTTATACGTCAGCAGTAGGAAGTCTTATGTATGCTCAAGTATGTACGCGTCCGGATATTGCGTACATTGTTGGCATGTTGGGAAGATACTTAAGTAATCCTGGAAAGGATCATTGGATAGCAGCCAAGTGAGTCATGAGGTACTTACAGAGAACAAAAGACTACATGCTCACCTATCGAAAGTCAGAACAGTTAGAGATCATCAGATATTCTGACTCCGATTTTGCTGGATGCCAAGATAGCATGAAATCTACTTCAGGTTATATCTACTTACTTGCTGGAGGTGCTGTATCGTGGAAGAGTGTTAAGCAGTCTATTATAGCTTCTTCCACCATGGCAGCTGAGTTTGTAGCTTGTTATGAGGCGTCCAATCAAGGAATATGATTGCGAAATTTTATCACGGGGCTGCATATTTTGGATGGCATTGAAAGACCACTTAAGGTATTTTGTGACAATAAATCAGCAGTGCTGTATTCCAACAACAACACGAGTTCTACAAAGTCAAAGTTTATTGATATTAAGTTCCTAGTTGTAAAACAAAGAGTTCAGGGTGGACTTATATCTATAGAGCACATTGGAACAAACTCCATGATTGCGGATCCACTGACTAAGGGATTACCATCCAAGGTCTTTCATGAGCACACTGCTCATATGGGTGTAATTTCTTTTCAGGATATGTCAGTTTAGTGGGAGTTTGTATTTTATATGCTTTCATAGACATATTTGATTTAATGGATATTGTATGGTTATTTACTGCAGTAAAGTATTAAGTTTATATTCACTCTGACTTTATATGTTTGATCTCACTAAGGTTTAAGGAGGATCAGTTGAAAATAGGCATGTTAAGATCACATTGCATGAAATTTTCATGCTACATATCCACACTTGATCTCTGTCATTAGTTGCATTGATATATGTGATCATTGATGGGTCTACTTATGAAATATGTAATGACGATCGGTTTGATTCTATATTGGTGCAATTAATGGACAAGATTGTTAAGATACATAAAGTTTTGATAGCTAAAACTCATGAGCTCATAAAGTATAATTCAAATTTATAAAGTTACATATATATATAGCCCAAGTGGGAGATTGTTAGAGTAAAATTTAATATATGGGCTTCTATATATAATAAATATGAATTATAGGCTATCAAATAAAAGTAGGCCAATTAAAGTGATTAATTTAAGTTTTGGAGCCTTACTAATGTATTATTAAAGTGTGGGTTTTATTATGTAGAGACAAGCGTAATTTTTATTTTTATGATGGGTTAAATAGAAATATACGAAATATGAAAAGACACGATTGTGTTATAAATAGGGGTCATGGTCCCCAGATCACACAACACTAATCTTCTGATTCCCATTGTCAGAGAGAAATTTAGAGAGGAAATAAAAGTGTTGATCTGTAAGAGCATAAGACCTCAGACTCAAATATTTTAACTTTTTGTCATGGATTCAGGTACGCTTCCGCAAAATCAATATTTATATTCTTGATAATTCAATAAGAATATTCATGATTGTGTGATTGTTTTCATAAAATAGAAATTAATCCATCACAATATACATGATGCTGACTGATTATGGAATTTGAAATCTTTTTTGAGCTAACGAGGATATAAAACAATAGATTTGACTTTAGAGTTGTAGACATTCTCCAATTTGAATTCCATTTAGATGCTGTTTCACAATATGTCATGTCAGATGAATCTCATGGAAATTTGATGTCGGTTAGGGACTTCTTGGACTGAGATTATGGTTGTGGCGTCAGTGTCTTCATGAATGAATAGCAACAGAATTATATAACTTAAAAAAACTCTCGATTTTATCCTCTTTATTTCATCTATGAGAATGTATTCCGGATGTATCCTGTAAATCTCAATTTATCTAGCTTCACTTTTGAATATCCTAATGATTATGAATAATGCCTATTTTTTCTCGATATTCTCTAAAATAATTGAAATGATTTTGTGCTCTGTTCAATGAGTAATTTTTTCGATTTCGAGGATAAAAATTGTATATTGATTTCAGCCTCCCATTCATACTGTTGGTCCTTCTAAATTCCCATCACAGTGTTCTCGTCTATTTCCTCTTCTTCTCTATAAAAAAAAAATTAAATACCCAATTCTATTTTGGAGTGTTATAAGGTTTAGAGATGAACATCCCTTAAAACTCTATTGGTGTATTGTTTAATTGACTCATTGTAGGACATATGCTTCGGGGAAGTTTTTGCTCCATTGAATTTATTCAGGTATGGTTGTTTAATCACACTCCTTTTCAAGTTTGGATGTTTTGATTTGATTAAATTATTTTTAACGAATCTCAATTACATTTAAGTGTTATTATAATGTTGAGTTAGCTGCTTCTAAGATACAATTACTGCACATATTAGTTGTTAAATTTCAATTTATGTTTTGACTTCTTTATTCAATATCCCACTTGATTGCGCATAGGAGATGATAACTTTTTTGTATAAACTTATATTTAAAAATATTTTATTATAAAAATTTATAATATTTTTCTAATAATAAGTTTTTTATAAATAAAACTATGTTTTTAAACGATTTTTTATATAAATATTAGAATGCGCTCGCGCATCGCGCGAGGCTAACATCTAGTTATTACATATGACACTATAATTATCTTTAGTAGGTTTAATCAATATTGATTACAATATGTTTCTTGATCTTGATTTTTGCAATTGTAAAAAACCTATGAGATGACATTAATGTACAAATTCAAGTTTGAATCGACGCATTAAAATGTGTGGCTTCTCACTGAATGTAAGGGTACATTCCATGAGTTCTCCCTGAGTGTTTATAAATTAAAATTAGAGGGAAGACACTGAATGTAGAGGGGTACATTCGGTGATGGACCAACAAAGGTGCAAAGGTTGTGACTTTTGGCGCATTTTATGATTTTAATTTTTGGGGTCTATTAGGGCTTTATTTTTTTTATCTTTTGTTGTTTTAAGTCTACAATTTTATTTAATGTAATTTATAATTTTTTTAAATTAAAGTAAATATAGGTTCAAAATGGTGGTGCCGAGCAGAGGGAGTGAAAGTGACAAAGAGTGTGGTGGTGGTTATGCGGTTTATATTGGTGGTGATATTCTTGCGTAGGGGTTAGAGTTGGGGTGAAAAAATATTTTTATATATTGTTCGGGGTTAAAAGTAAATTTTAAAAGCCTTTTATGAACTTGAATTTTTTTAACTTTAAATAATATGGTGTTATTAGTTTTGGGTGATATTGGAAAATCTCAATTTTTGACTTTTATGCTATTTTGAGAGATAAAAATGGAGTTGTGTTCTAATAAATATGGAGTAAGCGTCAATCTTTAAGAAAATAAAGAAGGTGGGTGATCAAGAACAATTTTGAGACTTATTATAATTTTGGAAAATATATAAATCATGTGCAACCTAAAACTTTGAAAATTAAATTAAAAACAAAAGTGAAGTACTAAAATAACAATGATTTAGCTTTAATAGTTGTAGCCCGAGTGAAATTTGTAGGAATATATGTAAGGGTGTGTTTCGGTTGGATCGGATTAGAAAATGGATGTTTGGAAAAATTTCCAAAATATTTGGATTTTTTGAATTCCTTCGAATTCGGAAAAAATAAAAATCGAAAAATCATTTTTTCCATTCGACAGATTCTGAAAATTTGGATATTTTGGAAACTTCAAAAATTTCAAAATTTATTATTTTCTGGAAAAATCTCAAAAAGCTAAAAAAAATTCATTTTATATTATTCGAAAATGTGAGAAATCTAAAAATTGTCGCATCTTAATTAAAGTGAGAAAGACGATACACACAATATAGTATTTACATTACGTTAATAGATAACCAAATTTGACATTTGTAACTACATAATTACTCTTGAACACAACATATATTCAACTTGGAATATTATATACACAAAGAAGGATTGAACATTGCACTAAAAAGACCCGTATCAAAACTAAAATATACTTGAGCTGATAACAAGGTTTTAAACGGTACAAAACTATATATAGCAATAAAAATCTAATTAGTTTCACAAAGAAACACCACCACTGATATCAACAACAGGGAGAAAAAGAGAGATGTACTTTTTGTGAATCACAATTAAGTCATGAGTTGTTGTAGCAGCAATAAATAATTAAATGCAGAATTAAAAAATTAGGAACGAAATTACCCAATTTTTGGAGCAAATAAGTCTGGGACAGAAAATATAAGAAATTCCGGAAGCAGGTACAGTCTAGAACACGGCTGGGTCGCGGACAATGTCGCTCTCTTTAAGGTGTTTCGCGGCTCTGCCCAAAGTGTGCTGACAGTCTCGAAGCCCCGCCACCCCCAGGATAAAACAGCCTCCAAAATCAGAAAATACGGATCGATAAAGCACAAAAATCAACCCGATCTGTGTACACCCATTCTGTATAATTGCTCGATTCTAACAATATAATTAATCTGTAAAACGAGATTAATTATTCTGGGAAAAAAAATTCGGAACTGTATCAATAATGGGGGAAGATGAACTATAAAGAATTTTGTGTTGGAACTGTGTTGAAAAACGGAGGTCTCAACCTCCTTTTATGCAAAAAAGAAATTACCATTAGTGGGCAAAAACGTGGAGAGAAAACTGGAAACGTGGTTGGAAAAATTCAACAGTAAAAGGCCCATGTTTTTTCGGAATTAATTATCGTTAAAAATTAATTTTTAAAGCCCAAAACCGTTAATTTATTTGTCCAAAAAATTATTTCTTAATGAGCCCAAGCCCAAGACCCAGGACCCGAACACGGGCACAGGCCGGGTGGATGGACGGCGGCGGCGGCGGCGCGCGCGCGCGTGTGACTTGGCCCAATAAGTCCCCCACCCATACACACAAAACATCTAATGCCCAAAGGGCTTACCCTTTAGACTCACAAAAAATGTATATTAACACATCCCATTTTCCCTTACCCACTGATGTGGGACAAACTTACACGGGCGTTTTCATTCTTCAAACGGTCTAAAGGCAAATCAAAGGCTTTTGGTTTCAAATTGTTGCATTGACAGCTGGCTACCAGTTGTTTCCAACAATCCCCCACTTGCAAAATTTGAAAACTTTTTATCGAGCAATAATCTATAGAATTGTGCATAAGTAAAGGTGTCTCACGACTTGAACCTTTACGTAGTAAAGATGATTCAGAATATACTAGAGTAATCGTAGTTTTGAACTCTATCTCTTACAACATCCCACACACAACCCTACTTGGGTGTAGTTCTAATAGCTAGCACGTTACGGCCATGTGCTTCTATCCCAGTATAGTGAATGCTTTAGGAATTTGCCCAAAATATCCATAGGAAGCGTCCACACTTCCACATTCACATATATGAGTCTATCAAGAATACTCCTGTAGCTAAGTACTCCACTCAAAATAGAGCTATAGATCTCACTAAGAGTTATAATAACTCATCCTTAACTCGCTTCAGGATATCATGCTCCATAGGGATGGACTCGGAGTAAAACCCCGTTCTATATTAATTAATTATAGCATGATTCAACCCATATCACTTGTGATTTGTTATTACCCTTTGAACATATTTCTTGGGATCTCCAGTCTATATGTTGGGTTACCATCACAAATGACTCATTTATCCAAGGGCTTTAGTCCCATCCCTTTCGAGGTGTCCCACACCTTCTCCCTAGCTAGTCCTTTCGTCAAAGGATCAGCTAAGTTTTGTTCAGACCGTATATGATCCACCCTCACAGTACCCGTAGAGATAAATTCTCTAACAGTACTATGCTTACGACGTATTTGTTGTTTCTTACCGTTATAATAACAGTTCTCAACTTTTGCAATAGCCGCGGTACTATCACAATGAATCAAAACGGCCGGTATTGGTCTTTGCCATAATGGGATATCTGACAGGAGGTTTCTTAACCAACCTGCCTCTTCACTAGCAGTAACTAGCGCTATCATCTCAGACTCCATAGTGGATTGAGCCAAAATAGTTTGTTTCTTAGATTTTCAAGAAACTGCACCACCAGCGATGCTAAATATATATCCACTAGTAGCCTTAGAATCATCAGATAGGGTGTTCCAATCAGCATCACTAAATCCTTCAAGGACAGCGGGATGCTTATTATAGTGTAATCTGAGGTTCATCGTCCTTTTAAGGTACCGCATGACCCTCTCAATAGCATGCCAATGCTCCATACTAGGTCTACTGGTAAATCTATATAGTACTCCCACAGCATAAGCTATGTCAGGTCTAGTGCAATCTGTAGCATAGCGTAAGCTACCTATAATGCTTGCATAAGCATTTTGATTTACACTGTCGCCAGTGTTCTTAAATAACTTTACACTAGGGTCAAATGGAGTACTAGCAGGTTTACAGTCAAAGTAATTATATTTCTTTAGAACTTTCTCAATGTAATGAGATTGATCCAAAGAAAGTCCATTTTCTGACCTAGTAATATTAATTCCTAATATTACACTAGTTTCACCCAAATCCTTCATATCAAAGTTAGCACACAATAATGATTTAACATTTTCTACGGCATGAATATTAGAACCAAATATAAGCAAGTCATCAACATAAAGACATATGATAGTGCAAATGTTCTCAAGATATTTATAATAAATGCATTTGTCACTCTCATTTATTTTAAACCCATTGGAGATGACTAAGCTATCAAATTTATCATGCCATTGTTTAGGTGCCTGTTTGAGTCCATAAAGAGATTTATCTAATTTACATACTTTATTTTCTTGACCGTGTACAATAAAACCTTCAGGTTGATCCATATAAATCTCTTCTTCTAATTCTCCATTTAAAAATGCAGTTTTAACATCCATTTGGTGTACAATTAAATCATTTAAGGCAGCTATAGCAAATAGTACACGTATAGACGTTATTCTAGTCACGGGTAAAAATGTATAAAAAAAGTCTACATTTTCTCTTTGTCTAAAACCTTTAGCAACAAGACGTGCCTTATATTTTTCAACAGTGCCATCAGGTTTTAATTTCCTTTTAAGAATCCATTTACACCCAATTGTTTTACACCCAAGAGGAAGGTCTACTAAATGCCAAGTTTTATTTATTTCCAAAGAATCCATTTCATCATTAATAGCCTCTTGCCATAAATTGGCATCTAAAGAAGATAAAGCTTCTTGAATAGTGTTAGGATCATCCTCTAAAGTGTAAGCATAAAAGTCGGGACCAAAATCTTTTTCTACACGAGCCCTTTTACTTTTTCGAAGTTCTAAAATGGATTCATTATTTTTTTTATTTTTATTTAAAGAAATATTAGTGGATGACTCGCCCCCACTATTTCTCAATTTAAAAGGAAATTTATCTTCATAAAAATCGGCATCATTTGATTCGATAATTACTTGATTTTTCAAGTCATAAAATCGGTATGCTTTGCTATTAATAGCATAGCCTATAAAAACGCACTCATATGCTCTACTTGCCAATTTAGACCTTTTAGGGTCGGGTATACGTACATAGGCTAAGCACCCCCACGTTCTAAAGTATGACACGTTGGGCTTAATATTTTTCCAAATTTCATAAGGAGAGATTTTCATTTTAGTCTTAGGAATTCTATTAAGCACGTGACACACAGTCAAAATAATTTCACCCCACCAATGTGAGGCAACCCCTGAATTTAATAAAATAGCAACAACTAATTCAGTTAATGTCCTATTTTTTCTTTCGGCTTTACCGTTCATTTCGAGCGAATAAGGGGCAGTTTTTCCGTGAATAATACCGTGGGTTTTATAAAATTCAATAAATGGTCCAGAATCTTATTCGGTGCCTCTATCACTACGTAACCTTTTTATTTTCCGATTAAATTGATTTTCAATTTTATTTAGGAAAATTTTAAACATGTCAAACGCTTCACTTTTATTTTTCATTAAATACACAAATGAATAATCAGAACAGTCATCAATAAAAGTTATAAAATAACGTTTGCCATTTCTAGTTGTGACACCATCCAATTCACAAATATCCGAATGAATTAAATCAAGTGGTTCAGATTCTCTAAAAACAGATTTATGTGGTGTCTTAGTGATTTTTGCTTGACTACACCATTCACATTTTTCAAAATCATTTAATGATAATTCGGGAATTAATCCTAAAGTGCTCATATTTTTAACTAGTCGTTTATTAACATGACAAAGCCTAGCATGCCAAACATTAAATGAACAAGCAATATAAGCAGAAGGAGAAATTTTATTCATTGCATCAACATTCAATTTAAACATCTCATCAGGGGCATAACCCTTGCCTACAAAAATTCCATTTTTGGTCAAAGTAAATAAATCAGCACCAATAGTTTGAGTAAAGCCAGTTTTGTTGAGAAGATAACCCAAAACCAAATTTTTCTTTATCTCGGGAGTGTGAAGAACTTATTTGAGGATAATAGTCTTTCCCGAAGTGAACTTCAATTCCACATTTCCAGTACCAGCAATCTCAGTGGAGTGAGAATCACCCAACAACACCTTCTTATCTGCAGTCTCAGAATAAGTCTTAAACAGACTACGGTCATAACAGATATGGCGGGAAGCGCCAGTATCCAACCACTACCCTTCTGCACCGCTAACCATGTTGATTTCTGAAATTATAGCACATAGGTCCTCTTCGGTCAAATTCGCTTGTGCTTGTGGCACATTGCGACATTTGCGAGCCATATGGCCAGGCTTGCCACACTTGAAACAGAGAAACTGTCCCGAGTTGCTAGACTGTCCATTTCCAGGGTTCTTATACTTATTCTGAGTCTGAGTCTGATTTTTAAAATTCTGGTTGTGGCTCTTTTTCTGATTTTTCATATTTTTTCCGTTTGCCTTTAAAACAACTGGAGTGTGGTTCTTTTTCTGATTTTTGTTGTTAGACACAACAAGAATTTCATCTTTATAGTCCTGTTTTCGGGATTCCTCCTCAATTCTCAATTTAGTAATAAGTGACTCTAGTGAAAATTCTTTACACTTACGCCTCAAAATATTTTTAAACTCTTTGAACAGTGGAGGCAATTTATCAATAATTACAGCCACCTGAAATTGCTCATCTAAAGCCATGCCCTCAGAAATAATTCCATGGGCAATCATTTGCAAATCATGGGTTTGAGCAACAACAGATTTGTCATCCGTCATTTGAAATTTCAAATAACGGCTGACGGCATATTTTTTGGCACCCGCCTCCTCCGTGTCATATTTTTTAAAAAGTGCGTCCCAAACATCTTTCGCAGTTTTATAATTGGCATAATAGTCATAACGTTCGTCACTTAGAGCATTCAGAATATAGTTCTTGCACAGAAAATCATTTTCCTCCCAAGTTCTAATTGTTTTGCTTTCCTCAACAGTAGGTGGATTATTTACTACGGGTTTGTCAATTGAACACACGATGCGACTTTTTTCCTAGTTAAATAAAATAGCAATTTTTTGCTCCAACGTTTAAAATGGGTGCCTTCATATTTGAAAGGCTTATTAAGGTTGCTTGAGTTAATTTCGTCCATGGCAGAATTTCAGAACACCTTAAAATTGTTGTAGCAGCAGTAAATAATTAAATGCAAAATTAAAAAATTAGGAACGAAATTACCCAATTTTTGGAGCAAATAAGTCTGGGACAGAAAATATAAGAAATCCCGGAAGCAGGTACAGTCTAGAACACGGCTGAGTCGCGGACAATGTCGCTCTCTTTAAGGTGTTTCGCGGCTCTGCCCAAAGTGTGCTGACAGTCTCGAAGCCCCGCCACCTCCAGGATAAAACAGCCTCTAAAATCAGAAAATACGGATCGATAAAGCACAAAAATCAACCCGGTCTGTGTACACCCATTCTGTATAATTGCTCGATTCTAACAATATAATTAATCTGTAAAACGAGATTAATTATTCTGGAAAAAAAAAAAATCGGAACTGTATCAATAATGGGGGAAGATGAACTATAAAGAATTTTGTGTTGGAACTGTGTTGAAAAATGGAGGTCTCAACCTCCTTTTATGTAAAAAAGAAATTACCGTTAGTGGGCAAAAACGTGGAGAGAAAACTGAAAACGTGGTTGGAAAAATTCAACAGTAAAAGGCCCACGTTTTTTCGGAATTAATTACCGTTAAAAATTAATTTTTAAAGCCCAAAACCGTTAATTTATTTGTCTAAAAAATTATTTCTTAATGAGCCCAAGCCCAAGACCCAGGACCGGGACACGGGCACGGGCCGGGCCGGACGGACGGCGACGGCGCGCGTGTGTGACTTGGCCCAATAAGTCCCCCACCCATACACACAAAACATCTAATGCCCAAAGGGCTTACCCTTTAGACTCAAAAAATGTATGTTAACACATCCCATTTTCCCTTACCCACCGATGTGGGACAAACTTACACGGGCGTTTTCATTCTTCAAATAGTCTAAAGGCAAATCAAAGGCTTTTGATTTCAAATTGTTGCATTGACAGCTGACTACCAGCTGTTTCCAACATGAGTAGGTGAGAGCAAATTAAAAGAATAATTAGTATATATAAGGGGAAATTCGTGATTGATATTTATGAAATGGAGGGGCCTGATTATTCAACTATAAAAATACAAAAATACATTGGGAGCCGCTATTGGCGCTCCTCCAAATCTGGATTTTATAAAAATAAGATTAGTAAAATGACAAAGTAAAAATCTTATAATTTTGAAAATATTTAGAAAAATTAGATCGACACGATATTGAAAAATTCGAAAACTCGAAATTTATCTAATTTTTCAATTCCATTCCAATTGTTCTTAAAATTTAAAAATTTTAAATTAAAAAATAAAAACCAAATAAAAAAAATCAAGATCAAAAATTTAAAAACTTAAAAGTTCACATATAATTTCCACGCCTTAATATATGTATTCGATTAACGATGGAGAAATTTAAGATATGAGATCCAATTGGCAAAGTGGACCCATGTAATACTCCTTATCTACGACATATCTACTTTATAAAAGTTAAATATAGAAGAGACAAGAAAGGAATTTCAGATGGCACGAAATCCTGCCGTTTGAATAGACAACTTCCTTTTACCACATACAAAGCCCCATATGTCTGTAGGGGCATATCTGCAAGAATTTGCAATCATGGCTCTTACTTCCCCTCTATGATTGCATGTTCCTATTTTACACATATTTATCCTCTCGACACATATGTACTTATAAATACATATGGCCATATCTGAATGCTCGTCACCGTCATCATTGCCAGAAACCTCCTCTCCAGGTAGTCCATATGTTCAGCTGGTTTCGAAATCATCATCGGATAGACTGCTTGGAAAATTCTTTGATGCATCAGAGTTCGACTTTGATTATGAGCAGAGCGGGTTATGGTCTCCTCTCATCCCTAGAAGGGTGTTCTTGAGCTCACCTCATAGTATTAATTCCGTTGATGAGATGCTCATAAAACTCAACAACTTAAGGAAAGCTCACGGTTGGCTCAAAAAGTGGGCATCTTGTTTCAGCGTATGAACTTGCCTTGTCTACTGTCACACAGTTTCATCGTGTGATGCTTTTGGACATTAATTTTGCACAACTTTTGGTGCTCTTGAAGGGAGCGTTAATGGTGTATTCCCATGATCGAGAGTGGAGAAACTATGCTGAGTTTTAAAATTAAAAGCTGAAGTCAAACCCGGGATGTGTAGTTTTGTTCACTTTGCGTGCATGTATGTATTATCCCAATGAATGTATTTCTTTTCTCATTGATAATGTTCTTCCATCCTCTAAAGACTAAATTCATAAGGAGATAATTATATTTAAGTCTTATTTGTCACGTCAATATTTATATAAATTTTATTAATTTTTTAATAATCATATAGGTCTTATTCCAATTTTTTTAAAATTTTTTTCACAATTTTACCCTTTTATAACTAATCATCCTTAGGAAGTTACATAAGTGGTTAAACTTTTTTTTTTTAATCTTTAAATGATCATAACTTTTGATTCACAAATCCGTTTTTCGCAAAATTACTATTTTTGAAATCTGCTCGACGAGATCTATCAAACAAGATCCGTGAAGACTATAAAATTTCAAAGAAAAAAATTTACACAAACAGTAAACTTTACTGTATGCACTAGAATATGAAATAGTTTTATATATGTGACATTTTCACAAACAAACAAGAATATTTACTGTGGTAATACTACACAGTATATATATACAGTCCTGCTCTTGTGCGGACTAGACCGCATTTTAAGAATGCAAACAATACATGTGTCACCTGGCGGTGAGCCCAAAAGAGAGAGAGAGAGTGTACCTATAATTTATGCGATAATTTCTAGGTGCACCGTTAGATGGCAAATGTCCGGTTCGCATTCTTAAAATGCGGACTAGTACGCACAAGAGCATTATATATATATATATATATATATATAAACACAGTAAATGCTATTGCTTGTAAAAATGTCATAGATATTAAACTTTATTGTATACACCAGAAAATGAAATAGTTTTATATCTGTGACATTTTCACAAACAATAACACTTACTGTATTAATATAATTATGAAATAGTTTTATATATACAACATTTTCACAAACAATAACATTTACAGAGTTAATATTACACAATAAATATATATATAGCACTTTTACAAACAGTAACATTTACTGAGTTAATATTGCACAATATATATATATATATATATATATATATATATATATACACACACACACACACACACACACACATACACACACACGGTAGATCCAAACCTCTTTTTTTTTCAAAATTACCATATTTTTAAAGGTTTACGCTAGCGACATTCAATCCCCACCACTACCCACCCCCATTGTCGGAGCTTCAACGACTTTCATCAGAGTTATGATTTGGGTGGGTAGTAGTGGCATAGGGTGCCGCTGGTGCGGACCTCTGAAATTAAGAGAATATTAGATAAATGGGGTTTGGATCCACCGGAGCTCCGATTTGGGGTGAGTAGGGGTGACATTAGGTTAGGTTTATATCTATAACATTTTCACAAACATTAACACACACATACATATATATATATATATATATATTCAAACCTCTTTTTTCTGATATTATCTTGTTTTTAACGGTCCGCGCCAGCGGCATCCAATCCCCACCAGCACCCACCCCCATTATCGGAGCTCTAACAACCTTCATCAGAGCTCGAATTTGAGGTGATAAGGGATGCTGATGTAACATTTTCACAAACAGTAACATTTATTATTTGTGAAAATATTACAGATATAAACCTAACCCAATGCAACCCCTACTCACCCCAAACTGGAGCTCCGGTGGATCCAAACCCCATTTATCCAATATTCTCTTATTTCCTAAGGTCCGCGCCAGCGGCACTACATGTCACCCCAAATAATGGTGTATTCCCATGATCGAGAGTGGAGAAACTATGCTGAGTAGTAAAATTAAAGGCTGAAGTCAAACTCGGGATGTGTAGTTTTGTTCAGTATGCGTGCATGTATGTATTATCCTAATGAATGCATTTCTTTTCTCATTGATAATGTTCTTCCATCCTCTAAAGACTAAATTCATAATCTAATAGAATATACTTTTCTTGTTTAATATTGACATCGACTGCTACTAATTTCAATATGCTCGTTTTAGGTTATTAAATAGTATATACCTGTCTTTGTTTAACGGTTAATAACACAAGACTATATGTAACCTGGAAGGCTGAATAGTGCAGAGGGTATAGTATGATAAAATAATTTAGTCGGCGACAAGTAAATATCAATGTAGTAAGTGTAATTTTTGTTGAAAAAATAATTATTTTATTTAATGTCCATACATTAAAAGAGCTTTTACATTTATGAATCGGTTTGGTTCTTCTAACAAATATTATTACTATATTTTATAATTTTAAAAAGAACCTCCAATATTCATATATGAAATTATTTTTTTGGCAATTCATTATTGTAGTTGACTTAAAAATCAATCATATTTATAAATAAATAAGGTACAAATGGTTTAATGTGGGATTTATGTTAATTTTTGTAATAATACATTACAATCACTGTATTTGGGACCAACGTTTGGATTATAAATTCTAAGACTCCCCCATTGTTATTTTTAATTTTGGTTACCAAAATAAATAGTAGGTATAACATCAATGTGATGATATTTGAAAGTTTTAAACAAATATTTAAAGTGCACATTTAATAATCTTAACATACAATAGAATGAGACATCTATTCTTACACATATGTATTAAAAATTTAAATTTACATCGTCTGCATCCTACAATTTATGGAGGACATTGATGACATTGTAACATTTATATTATACCTTTAATACGATAGTATTAGTGGATTTAATGAGACTCTAATGTTTTGTATCACTTTCTCTCTCATTATGAACATTGTGTTATTTGAAACTAAAAAAATGAATAAATCAAAAGTCTCTTTGAAGTCAAAAAAATTAATAAATCAAAAGTCTGTTGAAAACTAAAAAAATGATAGATTCTGGACTCAACATAATCTAGATTCAATTAACCTCATTTAATCACTCTCCACTGAAATCACATTACATAATGCTATTAAGACTACTACATTTAAATAACGTTTTTATTTCTAGAAAAAAAAATTCAAAAGTTTTCAAAATTTCAAAATTGTTTTTAGATAAATTGTGACACCCCGCCTAATTAAATACCGGGTGATCAGTCCTTTATTAAATTATAATCAAGGTGAACGGTCAGTTCATTCTTAGCATCACTGTCGTAAAAATACATTTTCCAATTTAAACACCCTAAATAATTAAGCTAAGTGTCAAACCATTTTTTTTTACATTACTTTCCAATTTTTATTTTTATAAACCAACATTTAACTTTACAAAATCCATAGTTAAGGAATCACACAACAACTATCCTGTAACATATAATCCAAATGATTAAACATTCAACTAATTAAATCCAATATTTAAAACTCAAAGGAAAACATCCTGACAATAATAAATCCCAAAGTGTAAATACTGGAAATAAACGAATCACAATATCCAATAAAACAACTGAATAATGGGAAAAGGGCGACACATGCCCAACTAGAAAAAATAGATGCTAGGAGTGGAATCAAGAAATGAGGTTGTCTAAGCAAGAGGCCTGCAACTCCCACCTAAGCTGCAGCGCGTTCCTTCCAAAGGATCCTATGCAAGACGCCCTTGTGGCTGGGCACCTGTAATATATACATATATATACAAGAGAGAAAAGAAAATGGAAACGGGTCAGAGCCCGATTGTAAAAATGATTTAAAATTAGTTTAGCAAGTATTTAAAATGTTTACTGGCCAATGCAACAACATATTAGTGCGGCACTCCCTTGAGAAATTCTCACCTCTCTTCTAATGTGCACGCCTGTCGAACTAACCTCCCCAACGGTTTAACTTATCTTATCTTAGGTTGCTCGTAAGATTTAACTGACAAATTCAATCGTTTAAGAGGTTAATATCATTTAACAACAAAGTTCTCATTTAAACCTTATTTACTAATAAAGTTTCTCAGTAACACATTATACTTTTCAAACACTTATTCCCAAATTGAAATAGTTATTTCCATTCTTACATACCATAGACATAGCAGGTAGTTCCCAAATTCCAGATTTAAATATATATATATATATATATATATATATATATATATATATATATATATATATATATATAAATACTCATATAATATATATTCTAACGTCATCCGACATAATAATTATGGTGCGGGCATACTCTGCTATCCAATCCCCGCATCACTTGTACTAAGGGAAATACAAGTTCGGAATCACTCTCGAACTGTATAGAAACAAACACAAACAATATTGAGGCGAAGCATAGTTTCCAAGTCTCTAAGAGGTCAACACATGCCCTCACGTCTCTTAGGACCGTCTGACTATCGATCCGATAGCCTGTACCAAAGGATTTCTATATTCTAGGGTACGAGTCAATATCCCCCATAAATGTCCCATCGAGATAAGATTGTCCCAGCGCGGTAACCTCAGGGATAGCAAGTAGCACGGGCATGATTTTTACGCGTATATAGTATATGCATAAACACAATCATACAAATATACTACTATTACTATATCAAGTTTAGGTACATACTCACGACCCATAATTATGATATTTGTTCTTATTACTCGTTATTTAGTTATCACGTATAACATTTGCCTCTTATCTTAATTTGTAGTATTATCCCAACTTATCAAGTGATACTCAAGGATTTCTAATCTCCCAAGTGAAATTTCAGTAAGTACTCATTTATTTTCCAACGTAACTACCTTACGCGTCTCCCCACTTTAATACATAGTTCCATCGTCCCGTATATGCAAACATCCCCGAAAATGTAAATCTCGTCTTACATTAAAGGTTTCATATTTTTAATAAGTCCTACTGGTCTTCTTTATCTCCCAAAATATTTTAATAAGGATGTCCAAAGATTATTACTCATTTAAATTGAATTCAACTATTTAGAAGGGGGAAATGTGAGTCTGCTAGGAGGGGTCGATAGATCGATGGCAGGAGCTCGATCGATCAATGCGTCGATCGATCGACACTCCTGGTTTGATTGATCGATCAAACAGGTATGGCGAATCTGCAGAATACGAGTTACGGGTTCTATCATCCAACATCATCAAAATCCAAATTTTAAACTCCCAAACTCCCAGAAATTTATACCACAAACATTCTAAACCCAAATGGACAACATTCTACGTAAGACATGTGAGTTTTCATCAAGAATCATGGATTAAAAGTGTCAAAATTTATACAATTCTCATGAACCCTAAAAATTCCTTTAACTTAATTCAAATCATTCTTTTTCCAGAATTTCTACTTCTAATCCATCATAAATCCGTGGTTCAACCTCTACATGTGAAAGGAATATCCAGATTATTATTTATATCACTACAACATGCGATTTCTAATCACTAACATGGGTTTTCTTTCATAAAAACTCATCCTAATCAACCCTAAACTAACATGAATGAAACATTAACGAAATTAAGCAAGATAAATACTTGCCTGGGAACTTTTATTTCTGGTTTGTGACTGAAATCAGTGTGGTTGTGATCCTTGTGACGTGATCTAGCGTTTGGCGGTGACGGCGATGCAAATGGAGGAGTTTTCGACCTAGAACTCTTTGGCAAGCTCTCTCCTTCCTTCTCCAATGACCGTTTCTTGTTTTTGGTTGAGTTAAACCTAGAAGGAAACCCTAAGCATCTGATATAACCTTACAATTTTCGTGGATTTTCAGGCTTAAAAATATAAAATGTCCAAAACGCCCTCCCGGGGTGTTAATTAGGCCTAAAAATGCCCCGAGACCCAAACTAAACCCCCGGGTACATTATTTTGACTATCTCGACCCATCCGGATACTTTGGCGCACTCGAAATGACCATACGGGTGACTTATAATTTATTCACTTTTATTTATCAACATTTAGTCCCGACACGACACGAGCGCGTCCCGACTTAAATTTCTAAAATTGTCATTTTATTCACTCGTCACATTTAATAGAAGCAATATCATATATTACTTTACTCATTAGTAATATTCAACAAGTTTACAAAGATTACTAACTCTCGTCACGTTAGTAATTATAAAAATAATTAATTTTTGAATTTATATTAAATTAATATCCCACACTAAATTTAATATCCCTAAATTTAGAAAGCATAAAAATATGGGGTATTACATACTTCCCCCCTAATAATGGAATTTCGTCTCGAAATTCGGAAAATAAGGTATACCTGGTAAGAATAAATATGGGTATTTCTCGCGCATATCTGCCTCGCGCTCCCAGGTGGATTCCTCCACATTATGATGCTCCCGCTGGACCCGTACAAGTGGAACTACTTTCGACCTCAATCTCCTTTCGCTATGGTCTAGGATAGCCACTGGTCTCTCCTCGTAAGAGATGTCAGGCTGTAAGTCTATCTTTTCTATCGCGATGTGGGTGTGGGCCATATCATCCCGAAGGTATCGTCTCAACGACGAGATGTGGAATACATCGTGGATGCGACATAAATGTTATGGCAGTCCCAATCTGTATGCCACCGGCCCAATCCTCTCGATAATGGGAAATGGTCCGACGTACCTCGGGGCCAATTTCCCTTTCTTCCCGAATCTCATCACTCCTTTCATAGGAGATACACGTAGTAATACCTGGTCCCCCACATTAAACTCTCGGAAGAACCGTTTAGCATCGGCGTAGCTTTTCTGCCGGTCCTGGGCTACTCGAATGCGACTCCTGATCATCTCAATCCTAGCGGGGGTTTCCTGAATCACCTCTCATCCGAGAAACTTGTTATCCCCCACCTCTAGCCAACAAGTTGGGGAATGACAAGGCCTGCCATATAAAGCCTCAAATGGAGCCATGCCAATCGTGAACTGATAAGAGTTATTATAAGCGAACTCCACCAGTGGAAGATGTGGCTCCCAACCTCCTCCAAAATCAAGGACACACATGCGTAGCATATCCTCCAACATCTGATTAGTACGCTCTGTTTGTCCATCTGTCTGTGGGTGATAAGATGAACTCAATCTCATCTCTGTACCCATAGCCTCCTGAAAGCTCTCCCAAAAATGCGACACGAAAATCTTGTCTCTATTTGACACAATATTCAGGGGCACCCCATGTAATCTAACAATTTCAGCAATGAACAACTGAGCATACTGACCCGTGGTATAGTCTGTCCGCACCGACAGTGAATGAGCCACCTTGGTTAAACGGTCCATAATCACCCAGATGGAGTCGTGGCCCCGCTGTGATGTCGGCAACCCTGTAATAAAATCCATGAAAATACTCTCCCACTTCCACGCGGGTATTTCCAATGGCTGTAGCAACCCTGACGGTTTCTGATGGTCCATCTTCACCAGCTGGCAGGTAGACCACTTGGACACGAACTTAGCAATGTCCTTTTTCATCCCACTCCACTAATATTGCCACCTCATATCCTGGTACACCTTATCTCCTCCAAGATTTACCGTAAATCGGGATCCATGAGACTGGGTCATCACTGCATGACGTAAATCTTCTCCTTCTGGGACCATCAATCTCTCATTAAACCTCAAACCCCCATCAGAACTAACAGAATAGGACTCAACACCTTCAGCTAACAGTCGTATAATCTGCTCCTGGAAAAATGGGTCTGTGGTCTGTGCCTGTATCACCCTCGTAACAATCTCGGGTGTCACTGTCATGACAGATATAAAGGAACGGGCTACTGTTTCCTGGTGGCCCAACTCCTTCCACTTTGCTTTCTAGATCTCCGCTACATCGTCCACCGGCCTACGGCTCAACGCATCAGCAACTACGTTGGCCTTCCCCGGATGGTACTGTATGTCGAACTCATAGTCCCTTACAAACTCTAACCACCTGCGCTGACGCATATTCAGCTCTCGCTGAGTGAATAGATACTGCAGTGACTTGTGGTCTATGAACAAGCGAAATTTCTCCCCCAATAAATAGTGCCTCCATATCCTCAATGCAAAAACGACCGCTGCTAACTCTAGGTCATGGGTGGGGTAATTCTTCTCATGCGGCTTAAGCTTGGGGGAGGCAAAAGCTATAGCCTTCTCCTCCTGCTGTAGTACTCCCCCAAGTCCCCGTAAAGAGGCATCGTTGTAAACCAGATACTCCACGCCCGGCTTAGGTAAAGCAAGGACCGGTGGTGAAGTAAGCTTGTCTTTCATCTCGTCGAAAGCCAATTGATAAGTATCGTCCCAAACATATGATACTCCCTTGCGAGTCAGGTTCGTCAATGGACCCGCTATTTTGGAGAAACCCCGAATGAATCTTCTGTAGTATTCGGTTAATCCCAAGAAACTAAGTACTTTCGTCGGTGTCGTAGGATGTCCCCACTCCCTCACCGCTGACACTTTACTCGGGTCAACTGCTATCCCTTGTTCAGAAACAACATGTCCCAAGAACTGCACTTCCCGTAACCAGAACCAGCACTTCTTATACTTAGCATACAGCTGATGATCTCGTAGAGTCTGAAGAACCTGCCTCAAGTGCTCGACATGCTCCTCCTCGAAGTGTGAATATATCAGAATGTCATCTATGAAGACGATGACAAACTGATCCAAGAACTTTCTGAACACTCGGTTCATCAAGTCCATGAATACGGATGGAGTATCTGTGAGTCCAAATGGCATCACTCTCAACTCATAGGAACCATATCTCGTCAAGAAAGCAGTCTTTGAAACATCCTGCTCCCTAATACGTATCTGATGGTACCCTGACCTCAGATCTATCTTTGAAAAGAAAGTTGTTCCCCTCATATGGTCGAACAAATCATCGATTCGCGGCAATGGATACTTGTTCCGTATCGTGACCTTGTTCAGCTCCCGGTAGTCCACACATAGCCTCAGTGAACCATCTCTCTTTTTCACAAATAAAACTGGAGCGCCCCAAGGTGATGTACTCCTGCGAATGAAGCCCTGACCTAACAGTTGCTCTATTTGATCTCGTAACTCTCGCATCTCCGCCGGAGCCATACGGTATAGAGCGCGTGCTATAGGTCGAGTATCCGGTAATAAATCTATTACAAAATCTATCTCTCGACTGGGTGGTAGGCCTGGTATCTCCTGAAATACATCGGAGTACTCACGAACAACTGGGATCGAGTCTAAGGGAATCACAACCTCCTTAGAGGTATCCTCCTCTATGTCATACAAATGAGCGGTCGAGCCTCCCTCTGGGCGAGGCATCGCCACTACAAACATCTCTTGCCCTGGAATGGTAAAAATAATACTCCCACCGAAACAATCTATCATGGCTCTGTAAGCTGCGAGCCAATCCATACCGATAATAACGTCGTGCTCATGCATATCTAAGACTAACATGTCTGCTGGTAATACCAAGCTACCAATCTTACCCCCACACCCTGGCATATAAAGAAAATTAGTGATCCATTTTCCAGTGGTGAATCTACACACGTTACAGTGCTCTGTGCTGTGGCTAATAACCCTAAGGCCTTCGTAAAATGGGTAGATATAAAATAGTGCGTCTCCCCAGTATCAAATAAAACCCGACCCATAGTACCATGGATAGGAAATATACCCTCAATCGCGAGCGGTGCCTGTGGAGCTGCTGCCTGGTGGATGTTATAGACACGTCCGTACTGTAACTACCCCTACTGCACTGGAGCGACTGGAATGGCTGGTAGGGCTGTTACTTGAGCTGGTGCTGGGAGGGCGGCTGGAAAAAGTGGCATCTGTGGCTCATTACGGGTACCCTGCCACTGTGGGGCCCTATCACCCTCGGGACAATCGCCATTCTTGCTGCACACAAAATATCGGCCCCTGAAATTACCTCCCCTCTGACCCTGCGACCACGGCCCTGTTGGCCGTTACCACCCCGCCACTGGCCCTGTTGGTCCTGATGAAAATGCTGTTGGCCCTGCTGCTGACCCTGCTGCTGGCGGTATTAGCCTTGCTGGCCCTGCTGACCCTGTCTAAATCCCCCAAATCCCTGCCTGGAATCACCTGATCGAAATCGCTTGGCAGGGTCCCCCTGATGGGAACTCTGATCATGATGACGAGTCTTCCCCTGGGATGTCGGTGCTCCACTAGCGCCACTACCCCTTGTCCCGCCCTGCTGGCCGGACTCTGCTGCTCGCTTGCTTCCCTACAGATGGAAGCGGTGATCCTGGCAGTGTAGCAAAGTAGCATTGAGTACATCCGTGTAGGTACTCAGAGACAGATTCCCTATATGGTGCTGATGGATCCTCCAAGCTAACCCGTCCACAAACAATAGTATCTTCTTACCCTCAGTGGATGCCTCATCTGACACTATAGTGAGAAATCTTATGAACTCCTCTTCATACTCAGCAACAGTAGAATTCTCCTGTTTCAAGTTCAGTAACTTTTGCCTTATCTCAGTTTGCACGGCGGATGGAAAATACTTACGGTCAAATCGCTCCCAGAAGGACTGAATCGGGATAGTATCCCTCTCCTCCAAGGTGGTGGTGGACTCCCACCACTGCAAAGCGGCCCCCACTAGCTTAAATGAAGCCAACAACTATTTCTGCACGTCTGTGCACTCATACATAAGCAGATGCCTCTGTATGTCTTTCTTACACTGACTGATAATGATGATATCTGAACTACCCGAGAATTCAGGGGGATACGCCTTCTGAAAGGCATCCCTAACCCGCTCCCATGATGATGGAAGTTGTGCAGGTACTGGCGTCACTTCCTGAACTTGGGGTGGAGCCTGCTGTACTACCGCTAGCGCGACATTCACCACCTGAGCAAGAATAGAAGCTACCTCATTAGCATTCATTGTCCCCTGAGCCGGAGCTACTGGCTGCTCGGCTTGGGCACGCCTATCCTTTGGTGCACGTCTCGGAGGCATCTGAAATGTGAAGAGATTTATTAGTCCACAGTTATTATCAAATCTCAAATAGCTGAAGACGTAATCGTAAATGCAAGAATACAACAATCCTAAAACAGGGCTCTATAACAAGAACGCTAAGCTGAAAGAGAAATAAACCGTACAGATCCTAAGGACACTAGAACCTGATGCTCTGATACCACCTGTGACACCCCGCCTAATTAAATACCGGGTCATCAGTCCTTTATTAAATTATAATCAAGGTGAATGTTCGGTTCATTCTTAGCATCACTGTCGTAAAAATAACTTTAAACACCCTAAATAATTAAGCTAAGTGTCAAACCATTTTTTTTTACATTACTTTCCAATTTTTATTTTTATAAACCAACATTTAACTTTACAAAATCCATAGTTAAGGAATCACACAACAACTATCCTGTAACATATAATCCAAATGATTAAACATTCAACTAATTGAATCCAATATTTAAAACTCAAAGGAAAACATCCTGACAATAATAAATCCCAAAGTGTAAATACTGGAAATAAACGAATCACAATATCCAATAAAACAACTGAATAATGGGAAAAGGGCGACATATGCCCAACTAGATAAAATAGATGCTAGGAGTGGAATCAAGAAATGAGGTTGTCTAAGCAAGAGGCCTGCAACTCCCACCTAAGCTGCAGCGCGTTCCTTCCAAAGGATCCTATGCAAGACGCCCCTGTGGCTGGGCACCTGTAATATATACATATATATACGAGAGAGAAAAGAAAATGGAAACGGGTCAGAGCCCGATTGTAAAAATGATTTAAAATTAGTTTAGCAAGTATTTAAAATGTTTACTGGCCAATGCAACAACATATTAGTGCGGCACTCCCTTGAGAAATTCCCACCTCTCTTCTAATGTGCACGCCTGTCGAACTAACCTCCCCAACGGTTTAACTTATCTTATCTTTGATTGCCAACAAAGTTCTCATTTAAACCTCATTTACTAATAAAGTTTCTCAGTAACACATTATACTTTTCAAACACTTATTCCCAAATTGAAATAGTTATTTCCATTCTTACATACCATAGACATAGCAGGTAGTTCCCAAATTCCAGATTTAAATATATATATATATATATATATATATATATATATATATATATATTAAATACTTATATAATATATATTCTAACGGCATCCCACATAATAATTATGGTGCGGGCATACTCTGCTATCCAGTCCCCGTATCACTTGTACTAAGGGAAATACAAGTTCGGAATCACTCTTGAACTGTATAGAAATAAACACAAACAATATTGAGGCGAAGCATAGTTTCCAAGTCTCTAAGAGGTCAACACATGCCCTCACGTCTCTTAGGACAGTCTGACTATCGATCCGATAGCCTGTACCAAAGAATTTCTATATTCTAGGGTACGAGTCAATATCCCCCATAAAGGTCCCATCGAGATAAGATTGTCCCAGCGCGGTAACCTCAGGGATAGCAAGTAGCACGGGCATGATTTTTACGCGTATATAGTATATGCATAAACACAATCATATAAATATACTACTATTACCATATCAAGTTTAGGTACATACTCACGACCCATAATTATGATATTTGTTCTTATTACTCGTTATTTAGTTATCACGTATAACATTTGCCTCTTATCTTAATTTGTAGGATTATCCCAACTTATCAAGTGGCACTCGTGGATTTCTAATCTCCCAAGTGAAATTTCAGTAAGTACTCATTTATTTTCCAACGTAACTACCTTACGCGTCTCCCCACTTTAATACATAGTTCCATCATCCCGTATATGCAAACATCCCCAAAAATTTAAATCTCATCTTACATTAAAGGTTTCATATTTTTAATAAGTCCTACTGGTCTTCTTTATCTCCCAAAATATTTTAATAAGGATGTCCAAAGATTATTACTCATTTAAATTGAATTCAACTATTTCGAAGGGGGAAATGTGAGTCTGCTAGGAGGGGTCGATAGATCGATGGCAGGAGCTCGATCGATCGATGCGTCGATCGATCGACACTCCTGGTTTGATCGATCGATCAAACAGGTATGGAGAATCTGCAGAATACCAGTTACGGGTTCTATCATCCAACATCATCAAAATCCAAATTTTAAACTCCCAAACTCCCAGAAATTTATACCACAAACATTCTAAACCCAAATGGATAACATTCTACGTAAGACATGTGAGTTTTCATCAAGAATCATGGATTAAAAGTGTCAAAATTTATACAATTCTCATGAACCCTAAAAATTCCTTTAACTTAATTCAAATCATTCCCATAATTTCTACTTCTAATCCATCATAAATCTGTGGTTCAACCTCTACATGTGAAAGGAATATCCAGATTATTGTTCATATCACTAGAACATGGGATTTCTAATCACCAACATGGGTTTTCTTTCATAAAAACTCATCCTAATCAACCCTAAACTAACATGAACGAAGCATTAACGAAATTAAGCAAGATAAATACTTGCATGGGAACTTTTATTTCTGTTTTGTGGCTGAAATCAGTGTGGTTGTGATCCTTGTGACGTGATCTAGCGTTTGGCGGTGACGGCGATGCAAATGGAGGAGTTTTCGGCCTAGAACTCTTTGGCAAGCTCTCTCCTTCCTTCTCCAATGGCCGTTTCTTGTTTTTGGTTGAGTGAAACCTAGAAGGAAAACCTAAGCATCTGATATAACCTTACAATTTTCGTGGATTTTCAGGCTTAAAAATATAAAATGTCCAAAACGCCCTCCCGGGCTGTTAATTAGGCCTAAAAATGCCCCGAGACCCAAACTAAACCCCCGGGTACATTATTTTGACTATCTCAACCCATCCAGATACTTTGGCGCACTCGAAATGACCATACAGGTGACTTATAATTTATTCACTTTTATTTATCAACATTTAGTCCCGACACGACAGGAGCGCGTCCCGACTTAAATTTCCAAAATTGTTATTTTATTCACTCGTCACATTTAATAGAAGCAATATCATATATTACTTTACTCATTAGTAATATTAAACAAGTTTACAAAGATTACTAACTCTAGTCACGTTAGTAATTATAAAAATAGTTAATTTTTGAATTTATATTAAATTAATAGCTCACACTAAATTTAATATCCCTAAATTTAGAAAGCATAAAAATATGGGGTATTACATACTTCCCCCCTAATAATGGAATTTTGTCCCGAAATTCGGAAAATAAGGTATACCTGGTAAGAATAAATCTGGGTATTTCTCGCGCATATCTGCCTCGCGCTCCCAGGTGGATTCCTCCACATTATGATGCTCCCACTGGACCCGTACAAGTGGAACTACTTTCGACCTCAATCTCCTTTCGCTATGGTCTAGGATAGCCACTGGTCTCTCCTCGTAAGAGATGTCAGGCTGTAAGTCTATCTCTTCTATCGCGATGTGGGTGTGGGCCATATCATCCCGAAGGTATCGTCTCAACGACGAGATGTGGAATACATCGTGGATGCGATGTAAATGTTCTGGCAGTCCCAATCTGTATGCCACCGGCCCAATCCTCTCGATAATGGGAAATGGTCCGACGTACCTCGGGGCCAATTTCCCTTTCTTCCCGAATCTCATCACTCCTTTCATAGGAGATACACGTAGTAATACCTGGTCCCCCACATTAAACTCTCAGAAGAACCATTTAGCATCGGCGTAGCTTTTCTGCCTGTCCTGGGCTATTCGAATGCGACTCCTGATCATCTCAATCCTAGCGGAGGTTTCCTGAATCACCTCTCATCCGAGCAACTTGTTATCCCCCACCTCTAGCCAACAAGTTGGGGAACGGCAAGGCCTGCCATACAAAGCCTCAAATGGAGCCAAGCCAATCATGAACTGATAAGAGTTATTATAAGCGAACTCCACCAGTGGAAGATGTGGCTCCCAATCTCCTCCAAAATCAAAGACACACATGCGTAGCATATCCTCCAACATCTGATTAGTACGCTCTGTATGTCCATCTGTCTGTGGGTGATAAGATGAACTCAATCTCAACTGTGTACCCATAGCCTCCTGAAAGCTCTCCCAAAAACGCGACACGAAAATCTTGTCTCTATCTGACACAATATTCAGGGGCACCCCATGTAATCTGATAATTTCAGTAATGAACAACTGGGCATACTGACCCGTGATATAGTGTTTCCGCACCGGCAGAAAATGAGCCACCTTGGTTAAACGATCCACAATCACCCAGATGGAGTCGTGGCCCCGCTGTGATGTAGGCAACCCTGTAATAAAATCCATGAAAATACTCTCCCACTTCCACGCGGGTATTTCCAATGGCTGTAGCAACCCTGACGGTTTCTGATGGTCCACCTTCACCAGCTGGCAGGTAGAACACTTGGACATGAACTCAGCAATGTCCTTTTTCATCCCACTCCACCAATATTGCCACCTCATATCCTGGTACATCTTCTCTCCTCCAGGATGTACCATAAATCGGGATCCGTGAGACTGGGTCATCACTGCATGACGTAAATCTGCTCCTTCTGGGACCACCAATCTCTCATTAAACCTCAAACCCCCATCAGAACTAACAGAATAGGACTCAGCACCTTCAGCTAACAGTCGTACAATCTGCTCCTGGCAAAATGGGTCTGTGGTCTGTGCCTGTATCACCCTCGTAACAATCTCGGGTGTCACTGTCATAACAGATATGAAGGAACGAGCTACTACTTCCTGGTG
The DNA here is from genome assembly GCA_949130495.1 of Sambucus nigra. Lineage (NCBI taxonomy): Eukaryota > Viridiplantae > Streptophyta > Magnoliopsida > Dipsacales > Adoxaceae > Sambucus > Sambucus nigra. The sequence continues at coordinate 210,156,197 of OX422213.1, read as the reverse complement.
GCCCAACTCCTTCCACTTTGCTTTCTAGATGTCCGCTACATCGTCCACCGGCCTACGGCTCAACGCATAAGCAACTACGTTGGCCTTCCCCGGATGGTACTGTATGTCGAACTGATAGTCCTTTACAAACTCTAACCACCTGCGCTGATGCATATTCAGCTCTCGCTGAGTGAACAGATACTGCAGTGACTTGTGGTCTGTGAACAAGAGAAATTTCTCCCCCAATAAATAGTGCCTCCATATCCTCAATGCAAAAACGACCGCTGCTAACTCTAGGTCATGGGTGGGGTAATTCTTCTCATGCGGCTTAAGCTTGGGGGAGGCAAAAGCTATAGCCTTCTCCTCCTGCTGTAGTACTCCCCCAAGTCCCCGTAAAGAGGCATCGGTGTAAACCAGATACTCCATGCCTGACTTAGGTAAAGCAAGGACCGGTGCTGAAATAAGCTTGTCTTTCAGCTCGTTGAAAGCCAATTGACAAGTATCGTCCCAAACATATGATACTCCCTTGCGAGTCAAGTTCGTCAATGGACCCGCTATTTTGGAGAAATCCCGAATGAATCTTCTGTAGTATTCGGTTAATCCTAAGAAACTACGTACTTTCGTCGGTTTCGTAGGATGTCCCCACTCCCTCACCGCTGACACTTTACTCGGGTCAACTTCTATCCCTTGTTCAGAAACAACATGTCCCAAGAACTGCACTTCCCGTAACCAGAACTCGCACTTCTCATACTTAGCATACAGCTGATGCTCTCGTAGAGTCTGAAGAACCTGCCTCAAGTGCTCGACATGCTCCTCCTCGAAGTGTGAATATATCAGAATGTCATCTATGAAGACGATGACAAACTGATCCAAGAACTCTCCGAACACTCGGTTCATCAAGTCCATGAATACGGATGGAGTATTTGAGAGTCCAAATGGCATCACTCTGAAATCATAGGACCCATATCTTGTCAAGAAAGCAGTCTTTGAAACATCCTTCTCCCTAATACGTAGCTGATGGTACCCTGACCTCAGATCTATCTTTGAACATAAAGTTGTTCCCCGCAGCTGGTCGAACAGATCATCGATTCGTGGCAATGGATACTTGTTCCGTATCGTGACCTTGTTCAGCTCCCGGTAGTCCACACATAGCCTCAATGAACCATCTCTCTTTTTCACAAACAAAACTGGAGCGCCCCAAGGTGATGTACTCCTGCGAATGAAACCCTGACCTAACAGTTGCTCTATCTGATCTCGTAACTCTCGCATCTCCACCGGAGCCATACGGTATGGAGCGCGTGCTATAGGTCGAGTATCCGGTAATAAATCTATGACAAAATCTATCTCTCGACTGGGTGGTAGGCCTGGTATCTCCTGAAATACATCGGAGTACTCACGAACAACTGGGATCGAGTCTAAGGGAATCACAACCTCCTTAGAGGTATCCTCCTCTATGTAATACAAATGAGTGGTCGAGACTCCCTCTGGGCGAGGCATCGCCACTAAAAAGATCTCTTGCCCTGGAATGGTAAAAATAATACTCCCACCGAAACAATCTGTCATGGCTCTGTAAGCTGCGAGCCAATCCATACCGATAATAACGTCGTGCTCATGCATATCTAAGACTAACATGTCTGCTGGTAATACCAAGCTACCAATATCTACCCCCGCACCCTGGCATATAAAGAAAATTAGTGATCCATTTCCCAGTGGTGAGTCTACACACGTTACAGTGCTCTCTGCTGTGGCTAATAACCCTAAGGCCTTCATAAAATGGGTAGCTATAAAATAGTGCGTCTCCCCAGTATCAAATAAAACTCGACCTATAGTACCATGGATAGGAAACATACCCTCAATCGCGAGCAGCGCCTGTGGAGCTGCTGCCTGGTGGATGTTATAGACACGTCCGTACTGTAACTGCCCTTACTGCACTGGAGCGACTGGAATGGCTGGTAGGGCTGGTACTTGAGCTACTGCTGGGAGGGCGGCTGGAAAAAGTGGCATCTGTGGCTCATTACGGGTATCCTGCCGCTGTGGGGCCCTATCACCCTCGGGACAATCCTGGCGCTTATGGCCATTCTTGCTGCACATAAAACATCGGCCCCTGAAATTACCTCCCCTCTGACCCTGCTGACCACGGCCCTGTTGGCCGTTACCACCCCGCCACTGGCCCTGTTGGTCCTGATGAAAACGTTGTTAGCCCTGCTGCTGGAGGTATTAGCCTTGCTGGCCCTGCTGACCCTGTCTAAATCCCCCAAATCCCTGCCTGGAATCACCTGATCGGAATCGCTTGGCAGGGTCCCCCTGATGGGAACTCTGATCATGATGACGAGTCTTCCCCTGGGATGTCGGTGCTCCACTAGCGCCACTACCCCTTGTCCCGCCCTGTTGGCCGGACTCTCCTGCTCGCTTGCTTCCCTATAGATGGAAGCGGTGATCCTGGCAGCGTAGCAAAGTAGCATTGAGTACATCCGTATAGGTACTCAGAGACAGATTCCCTATAAGGTGCTGATGGATCCTCCAAGCTAACCCGTCCATAAATAATAGTATCTTCTTTCCCTCAGTGGATGCCTCATCTGACACTATAGTGAGAAGTCTTATGAACTCCTCTTCATACTCAGCAACAGTAGAATTCTCCTGTTTCAAGTTCAGTAACTTTTGCCTCATCTCAGTTTGCACGGCGGATGAAAAATACTTACGGTCAAACCGCTCCTAAAAGGACTGAATCGGGATAGTATCCCTCTCCTCCAAGGTGGTGGTGGACTCCCACCACTGCAAAGCGGCCCCCACTAGCTTAAATGAATCCAACAACTATTTCTGCACGTCTGTGCACTCATACATACACAGATGCCTCTGTATGTCTTTCTTCCACTGACTGACAATGATGATATCTGAACTACCCGAGAACTCAGGGGGATACGCCTTCTGAAAGGCATCCCTAACCCGCTCCCATGATGATGGAAGCTGTGCAGGTACTGGCGTCACTTCCTGAACTTGGGGTGGAGCCTACTGTACTACCACTAGCGCGACATTCACCACCTGAGCAAAAATAGCAGCTACCTCATTAGCATTCATTGTCCCCTGAGCCGGAGCTACTGGCTGCTCGGCTTGGGCACGCCTATCCTTTGGTGCACGTCTCGGAGGCATCTAAAATGTGAAGAGATTTATTAGTCTACAGTTATTATCAAATCTCAAATAGCTAAAGACGTAATCGTAAATGCAAGAATACAACAATCCTAAAACAGGGCTCTATAACAAGAATGCTAAGCTGAAAGAGAAATAAACCGTACAAATCCTAAGGACACTAGAACCTGATGCTCTGATACCACCTGTGACACCCCGCCTAATTGAATACCGGGTGATCATTCCTTTATTAAATTATAATCAAGGTGAATGGTCGGTTCATTCTTAGCATCACTGTCGTAAAAATAACTTTAAACACCCTAAATAATTAAGCTAAGTGTCAAACCATTTTTTTTACATTACTTTCCAATTTTTATTTTTAAAAATCAACATTTAACTTTACAAAATTCATAGTTAAGGAATCACACAACAACTATCCTGTAACATATAATCCAAATGATTAAACATTCAACTAATTGAATCCAACATTTAAAACTCAAAGGAAAATATCCTGACAATAATAAATCCCAAAGTGTAAATACTGGAAATAAACGAAGCACAATATCCAATAAAACAACTCAATAATGGAAAAAGGGAGACACATGCCCAACTGGATAAAATAGAAGCTAGGAGTGGAATCAAGAAATGAGGTCGTCTAAGCAAGAGGCCTGCAACTCCCACCTAAGCTGCTGCGCGTTCCTTCCAAATGATCCTATGTAAGATGCCCCTGTGGCTGGGCACCTGTAATATATATATATATATATATATATATATATATATATATATATATATATATATATATATATATATATATACAAGAGAGAAAATAAAATGGAAACGGGTCAGAGCCCGATTGTAAAAATGATTTAAAATTAGTTTAGCAAGTATTTAAAATGTTTACTGGCCAATGCAACAACATATTAGTGCGGCACTCCCTTGAGAAATTCTCAACTCTCTTCTAATGTGCACGCCTATCGAACTAACCACCCCAACGGTTTAACTTATCTTAGGTTGCTCGTAAGATTTAACTGACAAATTCAATCGTTTAAGAGGTTAATATCATTTAACAACAAAGTTCTCATTTAAACCTTATTTAATAATAAAGTTTCTCAGTAACACAATATACTTTTCAAACACTTATTCCCAAATTGAAATAGATATTTCCATTCTTACATACCATAGACACAGCATGTAGTTCCCAAATTCCAGATTTAAATATATATATTAAATAATCATATAATATATATTCTAACGGCATCCCACATAATAATTATGGTGCGGGCATACTCTGCTATCCAGTCCCCGTATCACTTGTACTAAGGGAAATACAAGTTCGGAATCACTCTTGAACTGTATAGAAACAAACACAAACAATATTGAGGCGAAGCATAGTTTCCAAGTCTCTAAGAGGTCAACACATGCCCTCACGTCTCTTAGGACCGTCTGACTATCTATTCGATAGCCTGTACCAAAGGATTTTTATATTCTAGGGTACGAGTCAATATCACCCATAAAGGTCCCATCGAGATAAGACTGTCCCAGCGCGGTAACCTCAGGGATAGCAAGTAGCACGGGCATGATTTTTACACGTATATAGTATATGCATAAACAATCATATAAATATACTACTATTACCATATCAAGTTTAGGTACATACTCACGATCCATAATTATGATATTTGTCCTTATTACTCGTTATTTAGTTATCACGTATTACATTTGCCTCTTATCTTAATTTGTAGGATTATCCCAACTTATCAAGTGACACTCGTGGATTTCTAATCTCCCAAGTGAAATTTCAGTAGGTACTCATTTATTTTCCAACGTAACTACCTTACGCGTCTCCCAACTTTAATACATAGTTCCATCATCCCGTATATGCAAATATCCCCGAAAATGTAAATCTCGTCTTACATTAAAGGTTTCATATTTTTAATAAGTCATACTGGTCTTCTTTATCTCCCAAAATATTTCAATAAGGATGTCCAAAGATTATTACTCATTTAAATTGAATTAAACTATTTAGAAGGGGGAAATGTGAGTCTTCTAGGAGGGGTCGATCGATCGATGGCAGGAGCTCGATCGATCGATGCGTCGATCGATCGACACTCCTGGTTTGATCGATCGATCAAACAGGTATGGCGAATCTGCAGAATTCCAGTTACGGGTTCTATCATCCAACATCATCAAAATCCAAATTTTAAACTCCCAAACTCCCAGAAATTTATACCACAAACATTCTAAACCCAAACGGACAGCATTCTACGTAAGACATGTGAGTTTTTATCAAGAATCATGGATTAAAAGTGTCAAAATTTATACAATTCTCATGAATCCTAAAAATTCCTTTAACTTAATTCAAATCATTCTTTTTCCATAATTTCTACTTCTAATCCATCATAAATCCGTGGTTCAACCTCTACATGTGAAAGGAATATCCAGATTATTGTTTATATCACTACAACATGCGATTTCTAATCACCAACATGGGTTTTCTTTCATAAAAACTCATCATAATCAATCCTAAACTAACATGAATGAAACATTAATGAAATTAAGCAAGATAAATAATTGCCTGGGAATTTTTGTTTCTGGTTTGTGGCTGAAATCAGTGTGGTTGTGATCGTTTTGACGTGATCTAGCATTTGGCGGTGACGACGGTGCAAACTGAGGAGTTTTCGGCCTATAACTCTTTGGCAAGCTCTCTCCTTTCTTCTCCAATGGCCGTTTCTTGTTTTTGGTTGAGTTAACCCTAGAAGACAACCCTAAGCATCTGATATAACCTTACAATTTCCGTGGGTTTTCAGGCTTAAAAATATAAAATGTCCAAAACGCCCTCCCGGGGTGTTAATTAGGCCTAAAAATGCCCCGAGACCCAAACTAAACTCCCGGGTACTTTATTTTGACTATCTCGACCCTTTCGGATACTTTGGCGCACTCGAAATGACCATACGGGTGACTTATAATTTATTCACTTTTATTTATCAACATTTAGTCCCGACACGACACGAGCGCGTCCCGACTTAAATTTCTAAAATTGTCATTTTATTCACTCGTGACATTTAATAGAACCAATATCATATATTACTTTATTCATTAGTAATATTCAACAAGTTTCCAAAGATTACTAACTCTCGTCACGTTAGTAATTATAAAAACAATTAATTTTCGGATTTATATTAAATTAATATCTCACACTAAATTTAATAAATCCCCAAATTTAGAAAGCATAAAAATTTGGGATATTACATAAATAAAAAAGTTTTTGGTTATAAAAATATTATGAACGTTGTATTTATCGAATTTTTTTAAAGTTATGTATAAATTACATAAAAAAAATTAAAATTAAAAACAAATAAAAATATGTATAATTTTTTTTATATAATGTATGTACAGTTTTTTTGAAGTTTTTATTTATAAAAAATAATTTTTAAGTTAAAAAATCTTTTAAAATTATTTTTAATATAATAAAAACAGTTTTGCATATAAAAAGATTTTTAACGTTTTTATTTATAGAAAAAACATTAAGTTTGTATCTATAAATGACATACAGTTTTTTAAACTAAAAAAAATAAAAATGTATATAATTTTTTTATATATAAAATACGTATTATTGTTTTGAAGTTTTTATATAATAAAAATATTTAAAAATAATAGATAGATTTTATTTATGAAAATCAACCTTTTATAATGGCTTTAAAATAAGTTATTGAATATATGATATATGCTAATTATTATATTTATGTAACAACCCCCATTTTCTCACGTAAAAGTTGACCAAACACAGTACGCCGAAGATGGGGCTTGTTATACAATATATATCATTCTCAGCATCAAACCACCATAAAACATTTATATTTCTTCCTTTTAAAAGATGAAAAACACAATAAACCATTTAAATAGTAATTGATAATAAAGAAAAATAATTCAACACTCAACTTGTCATAAAATCCAACAACAATACAAATTGTCCCAAATAACTGAATAATAAACTCGGGCTTCTGCCCATACAATAATCCGAAAGAAACTAAATTGATTGGAGTGGAAATATCAACCAATGGCAGAATCAAATGAACGGAAGCAATCGTCGTGCAAATATGACTGCAAGAATTAACTTATTCAATTTAAAGTACAATAAATACAGTCGATTCAAAGTAAATATCTCCCATCGTCACTCACATGCGATTAACATCTCATCCCCCAGCTTTGTGTAATATTACCCACATCCAAACAAGTCCCAAAATAATATAATGCAACCGTGTCAATTACTACCAAATGCATTAACTATAGTAAACATGATTGAACACCCCGTATTTTTAATGATTTTAATTATGGGATTAATTTAATTTAAAATGGGTATTAATTTGGAATAAAAATAAATATTAATTAATGAGACGAGGATTAATATTTGTTGATGTTAATTATATTGAATGCTACTGAGTGAATAAAGTAATACATGATTATGAATCTATTTAAAATTGTCACAAGTGAGAAATATGACAGTTATGAAAATTAAGTCGAGACGCACATGTGAGTCCTGTTAGGACTCTATTTAACGAGATAAAAAATAATTAAGTTTTAAGTCATCCAAATGGTCATTTTGAGTCTTCCATTGAGTTCAAAAGGTTTGAGATAGTCAAAAGAGTTTACCCATAGGTTTAGTTTGGGTCCCGGGACACTTTTAGTCCATGCCGGCATCCTAGAGGGGTATTTTGGTCATTTAGGTTTAGGGGAGAATTAAACCTACGAATTTTCTAAGTGTTAAATGTCTGATAAGAGAATGGAACTAGTTTTAGAAAGGTGAGAAATTAATAGAAGCCAAAGAGAGGTCATAGGAGGAAGATGAGAGGAATCCCAACGCTAGAACCATCATCTTGCACCACCACCACCACCGGATTGTAGATCGGAAAGGGAGGAAGACAACCATAATCCATCTTCTTCAATGGATCAGACCTACTATATCAGGCAAGTGTTTAAACTTGCGAATCTATAGCACATGATGTATCTATGTTAGTGTAGGAACATCGTTCATAAATATGTGATGACTTTGGGTTAAATTACAAAGTGAAATTTATGATCTTTAATCAAAAACATATTAGGTTTGATTATATATTGCATGTAGAACGAAATTCAGGTCTTGAGGAGATTTAAAATGATAAGAAATCTGAGTTATTCTTATTCTTGTAGAATAATTAAAAAACTATGATTTTTGAGAAATTATCTTGAATTAATGCAAAGATCTGATGCCCCATGATGAATTATTGATACTAGTACGTTAGAACTCATGTATTTAGGTTGCTATAACATCCAATACAATTGTTTCGGATTTTGGGATGATCTAATAGAGGTTTTAATGTTGAAAATTGAGGAAACCCGTAGCTTTGTTAATGCATAAATTCGAGATCTGGAGAGGCGAATCGATTCGGTGCTGCCCAGTTTTGGCCAATTTTCTCGTTTTGTTTAGAATCCTTTGAGAAAATATTTGGGATTAAATTATGGAAATAATTTTTAATATATTGGGGATTATATTAAGATACCAGTAGGCCTAGGTAATGTTTTGGGATTAGTCTTATAGTGGAGAATTTAGGGCTAAATGTAATTAAGATAAATTGAGAGAATTACCCAATTTGGACAATAATTCGGGTCACAGGGAGTCGGGGGAAACGATGACTTAGACCAGTAGGTTAGATTGAGCTACCTACTGCAATTATGTGTGAAATAAGTGATACCCTTTTGAGTGGTGAGAAATACTTGGGAGCGTACGTTGAAAAGTAAAGTTATAATTCATTAATATGTAAGATATTCGAGATAATAATGAACTACGTATGGGACTTATGATATGGGATGTGAGTATACCTATATCTATAATATGAATATATAGGTGGTGTGATTACCTATTTAATTATTTATTATTTGTATGACATACCTATGCTGCCATCTATCGGGGGAGGTTTTCGCGTCGTGGACGGTCTTATCCTGATTAGCCCACTAGGGGGATTTTAGACCTGTACTCAGAACATATGACCTTGGAAACATACTATCCGAGTGTATAATAGTTCGGTGGTTGAATGGAAATGTAGGTATGTGCATGGGCCATTTAGATGGGGACTATATTCGCCTCCAAAGTTTATGTGATTTGTATTTATGGTTCGAGAGAGATACCGAACCAATTGTCCTTCTTTTATACAAATGTATCGGGACTTGATAGCAAAGTATGCATGCACCAGGAGCTGAGTCTAGGGGGGAGTATTAGTATATATATATATACCTTTGTGCTCATTGGCGGAGGCAAGATCTTGAAATGGGTGAAGCAGAATAATAAAAATTGATGGGGGTTCGGGGGCGGTAGCCCACGATTTTTTTTCCTAGTGTTATTCAAATATATAAGCAAAGATAAATATTCACACATTAATAGTAATAAAATAGAATAAACCGAACCATTGTCAGTTGAAGAGATATACAACCTCAATGCGAGTTTGATATACTCTTGAAGGTCCCTTTTGGACAACTTTGGTAGGAAGCTGTAACATTGTTGGTTGGAGAGAATTCTATGCAGGCACTTTTGGGGAAATATTTATCAAGAGACTAGCAATCAATAGAAAAAAATTATTATTAGAAAATTAGATTAGCAGTCAATAAAAAAATTGAACTTCAACATAAATTATGGTTCGTGGACAAATAATGGTAAATAAATCATGGAATAATAATGGGCAAATTAAAATACAATAGATCATAGACTAAAATAATGGTAAATAAATGTGAGATCCTCATCAAATAAACCATAACCTTCTCTAACAAGATGTCTCTTGCACTAAAATAAAAATTGAGGAGCATCTCGTTCATATCACAAAATGAAAAATAGGGTATAACAGATGAAAAATAGGGTATAAACTCTCGTACCTTCATCAAGGGTTGCGTACGGTCAGTGGTGGGATAGAACAGGGGGTGCGTGCGGTGGGGCTGGGCGGCAGAAGATCAGGGTATTATATTTTATATTAGGTTTAGAATGGGAATGGACAACTGCTTAGTTGGGGGAAAGGGTTTGAGTAGGTTGGGAGAAAAGTTATTAGAACAGGGACACGACAGGCTGTATAACAGATGTTGGGGGTATTTCGTACTAGGTGATGCGACCACAAATGTGTCTAGAGTGCGTGCTTATATAGGCTCAAGTGACATCCTGTCACGTAAGTAATAAACTCAGTAAGACGTGGTCGAATCCACAGGGAAATAGGACAAATACTCGTGACGACAAACGGTAAGACGGTCAACCCTAACCTGACTTTAAAAAGAAACAAAAAAGATGATCGAAGTGAGAAAATTTATATCAACTAAATGCAAGTTAATTAAACTAATTATGAAAATAAGCATGCAAGAGTAAGCTAATTATGATTTACTAAGTGTGAATGAAAAAAATAGGTTAGAACACAATCCCCCGACCCTAGTACGTTTACCGGCTATAAAACTAGTTATGAATTAAATAATTGATTAAATCTAGTCTTTATTAATATCAAGCATTATATATATGAGGGTACTATCTCGCACCATACATAATAAAAAATAAGAACAAAGAGGTGTCATAATAGCTACACGCGCATCGCACTTTTAAGCATCTCCGTTATCCAGGGCAAATGCGATCAAAAGTCCTACAATGATTGTGATCACCACACAACATGATTTGACCATTTACATAATTCAGGGAACTAATTTTACACACATGCAAACCACATCGGGTTGGGTTTATGCATCCCAACCCCTAAAAGTCTAGCCTATCATGGTGCAATTAATAAAAACTAGGGTTTCTACGGTGCATGCAACTGAACTCGTGATGAAATTACTTCTAAAGAAGAATAACGATGTAATACCTACTGGAAATAAGCTAATTATGCACGAATTATTGAAATCAAATAACAGAAAAGAGAAAAAAATCAACTTAACAGAATAAATTATAATTGAGAACTAACAACTTATAATTTGTGAGCTTCTAGGGTTCTTCTCTACTTTCTCTCTAGAACTATGTAAATTGAAGCTCTCCCATGTTTGGGAATCATTTTTCATAAATAACCTACGAAATTACAAGAGTTTTAGTCATGTAAGACTCAAGCTAGAAAATAGGATAATTACAAAACTTAACCTCCAGACTGGTCCGCCCAGCTATTTTAGTTCGGTCTAGTGTATACCGAATCAGTTCATTTATTCTTTATAATGGATCAGTCCGCTTTACCCAGTTTATACAGCAAGTTCAAGGGTCCGGACCGATTTGTTTATGGTAGAACCCATATCAGTCCGCTTCACCACTCTTATTCACTGACTTCAAGGGGCCAGATCGGTTCGTTTATGGTGAAATCCGGATCGATCCAGGTCCTTGGGTTAATTTCTCTTCATTTTCTCATTAGTTTCTTATGATTATCTCGCATATTTCACTGCACCAAATCTGCACTATTATCACGGTCATTGACCTTGACAATACTGGGCGAGAAAACTTTTTTTATCACGGTCGTGTCACAGGCCATGACCGTGACACGTTTAGTCACAGTTAAAAACCGCGACGAAGCCTTGTCCCCTTTTAAAAATATTATCACGGTCAATGACCGTGATAAGTCCGTGATAACTTTTGTCACGGGCTTGTCACGGTCAATGACCATGACAATTCTGGGCAGAATTTAAAAAAAATCTGCGGGGCAGTATGGTCACTGCCACTGCCCAGCAGTATATTTGTACCTGTTATAGCAATTTTGTACCTGTTCAAACATCATATATCCAAAAAAACTAAAGATAATGCAAATATATATTCAAAATAGAAACTATTTAAGAAGAAACAACATCACCATCAATTATCTCAAATCTACAAACTATTTAGCTGGAAAAAAGATTTTGTACCGCGACGCTCGGGGACACCTCCTTATCCTTCCCTTCTCGTCCGAATAGCCACATAAGTATCGAGCATATGTGGCCTACCCTTAGGGCCACTCCCTGACCCCTGAATTGAAAAAATGTAAAATTAGTATCCGCCCCGCGAATATAGATAAATCGAAATTGAAATCGAAATCGAAATTGACATATAAATATAAATACATTACCTATAGTGTCACCCAAACAACTAACTTGAACTCATATGGCACCTCCTTCCAACTAATGTACCCCGTGAAATCGTGTCAAATATAATTCTCTTCATATCTAAACACTAAGAAATGCCATAATCCATGGAGTCATGCGCTGCAAATTCCTTCCAACCGTTGTGTAGCCAAAAATCAGCAGTTGAAGTTGTCAATTCCACCTTTCAATGGTCTCCCATGTTTTGCTAGAGGTTCCAAGTGGTGGGGTATGGAAAGTGGAATTGACAACTTCAACTGGTGATGTTTGACTACATAACGGTTGGGAGGAATTTGCAGAGCATAACTCCATAGGATTATGGCATTTCTTAGTGTTCGGATAGACGAAGAGATTCAGTCTCCTCTCCACAAATAGGGCACCCCAAATAACTATGTACTAATCACCTATTAAAGGTAAGAAGCGTATATTCATGTATTAGTATAAACAAAACTTAGATGTAGTTGGAATATTCATGTATTAATCTCCTCTCCACACACGCACACCACACAAGAGTGAAAATAATAAAGTGAAAATCAATTAAAAGCATTAAAAATGGATGTTTCAGTACAAATTGAAATATTTATTACAAATTGAAAAATTATTTCAAATTCGGGTTATCATAAAAAATGGATTGATATTCGGTAGGAGCAGCCAAGTCATCCACACTACTATTTAGACGCCTTGGAGCGTGTTGGACAATTGACCACGGCTCGTTGTTGATATACTCCGAATAAACACTTGCTTAACCTTTTGAAATGCACAAACAAACGGCTCATCGCTCACGTGGTCGTTGCTCTTCAACTTGGACAAGTCAACCATGATCAAATTGGTGACAGGATCAACTTTACAAGCATTTTTATCCTCAACTCTTACCCAGTCATAGTAAAATACAACCTCTTTGAAGCTTATATAATCCAATTCAAATATATTTTGGATTACACCATAGTAAGTCATTTCAGCTTCAACGAGGTTTTTATCTTTTGTGCTCGCTCGAAAGATAGTAAGAGCTTTGTATGAAATTCCCGAGTTCTGTACATTTGTACTTTCCTCGTACACTTTAGCGCAAAAAATGTAACCGTTCAATCGATACTTTTTGTACTCTTGTACCACGAACAAGGGTCCAGTGGCTAGGCGAGCAAGCCTTGATGTCGCATCACCCGTCATTAGGAGCTGAGAATATAGATAGATTAATTATATTAGTGGTAAAATTTGAGTGTAATGTAACGTTATATAATGACTGTTTTCATTATAATTACCTCTTGTGTCAACCACAGCCTAAATTCACTGTCTGATTGCACCATTGTTTTTCGTCTTTTATTGTTCTCACAGGCTTCATATTTTCTGCATATTACAAAATTAATCATGTATAAAATAATCTAAAATAGTGTTAAACATTATAATAATTGAAACTTACTTTTTCCATTCTTCGACATCTTCATGTGTGTCAAATAGATAACGAGCTACTTGTTCATGTTGCAAACTCGTTAATTTCACTCGTTTTCCCATCACATGACCACCATCATCGACGAATTCATCAGTGTCATCAACGTTGGTCGAGTCAGGCATATATTCTCGAGTATATATTGATGACTCCACGGTGATGTATTCCTCTGCAATTGATCCTGCAATGTATCGCGTATTCTTGACGTAATCTTTAAAAACTTTCATCAATCTTTCAAACGGATACATCCACCGATATCTAACTGGACCATAAAGAAGTGCCTCGTCACATAGTTGTACCAACAAGTGAACACTTATGTCAAAGAATGCTGGGGGAAAGTACTTCTCCAATACACAAATCGCTTCGATCACAGCCAATTTTGCGGCTACTATGTGTTCTCGATTAACTACCTTCTCACATAAGAGGGAGAAGGTAATACTAATTTGCATAATAGCCCTACGCAAATCCTTGTGCTTGGAGAAACAGTGCTTAAACAATAGAGGAACCAATTGCATGATCACATGCCAATCGTGGGACTTACACTTATGTAAATCACGAGTAGCATAATTCACAATCCTTTGCAAGTTGGACGAAAAAGTAGATGGGCCCTTCAAATTATATATTGTGTCTAGAAGAACCTTCCTTTCCCCACTCGTCAAAGTAAACGCACCAGGGGGAATTATTGTCCTTCCCCTACTATCTTCTTTCAACCATAGTTGTGGCTTAAGTTTTAACGTTTTAAGGTCTTTTCGTGCATTTTCTCCATCCTTCGAATGACTCCCCCCAATGCAAGTACCCACAATATGTTCAGCGAAGTTCTTCTCTGCATGCATCACATCCAATACATGGCGCACCGGGTTATTCTTCCAATAAGGCAAGTCAAATAAAATTGACCTCCGAGACCATGCCTTTCTTATCTCAGTTTCATTCCCAGTTGGGGTCTTCTTATGCTTGACATTCTTAAATTTGGGATTCTTACATGGCATATTAGGGCCACATTTAGAAGATTTACTTTCAATTTCTAAACCCGAAAGTTGTCTCGGTGGTAGCCTATGTTCAACTCCGCCCAATAAAAAATTGGAACCTTTCTCAGATTTGAAACTATGAGGTGGGGGTAAAAACCTCCTGTGGCGATGGTATACATTTTTTAAGCTAGAGGATAGACGAAGAGATTCAGTCTCCTCTCCACAAATAGGACACCCCAAATAACCATGTACTACACAACCGGTTAATGTCCCATAAGATGGAAAATCATGAATTGCCCACATCAACATAGCTTTCAGCGTAAACTCTTCTTTTCTAAAAGAGTCAAATGATTGCACACCCTCTTCCCACAACTCGTTTAATTCTTCTACCAAAGGAGCCAGGTAGACGTCAATGTCATCACTTGGTGCCTTTGGCCCAGGTATCAACAAAGCCATCATAAAAAATTCAGGTCTCATACACTGTGAAGGAGGGAGGTTGAGTGGGGCTAGGATCACTGGCCATACACTCTGATTGGTGCTTAGATTACCAAATGGATTGAAACCATATGTTGATATAGCCAAACGAATGTTGCGTTGTTCTCGAGCAAAATCGGGATACTCAAAATTCATCCTCCGCCAGGCAGTAGAATAAATAGGATAACGCATAATATTACCCCCTACTTCTGCCCTAGCATGCCAAGTCATTGCCTCCGCAATCCATGGTACTGTGAAAAATCGATTTAATCTAGGCCCAATGAGAAAATATTTCAATACTTTTTGAGGCACTTTTGAGCTTGTGCCTTCCTTACTAGTAGATTGGACATATCTAGGTTCATCGCATACCGGATAACAATCGAGATTTTCATACTCCTTTCGGTATAGTATGCAGTCATACACACAAGCATGAATCGATTTATACTTCATTCCCAAACCTTTCAAACTGTTCTTCATAACAGGATAGCTATTTGGAAGTGTATTCACCTTGGGTAATAAGCCCTTCACCCATTTCAGAATTCCCATCACGCCATTGCCAGACAAATCGTACTGCGTCTTCAAACTGTGCAAGCCAACCATGGCATGTAAAGTTGTTTGATCTTTCTCACAGCCAGAGTATAACGGTTGGGTCGCCTTAAATTTTAAACTTTGGTAGTCATCGTCAAGTTTTATCGTGTTATCTTCACGAGCACTTGAATCTTTTACATCATCAGTAACCTCATTCTCCTCTGCTTCATAAACTTCGTACGCATCATCAACTAAATCCTCTAACATATTATGATCTACGTCGTCCCCTTCTACATCTACTTGTTGAAGGTTGTTGTGAAGGTTGGTCGGGGACAAAAGGAACTTTCAATTCACCGTGAAAACTCCAAAATTGATAACTATCTTGCATACCCAATCTTAACAAATGTAGTTCAATTGTTTTCCACTCAAACACCTTACCATTCTTACACCTAGCACACGGACATGGAAATTCTTCATCATTATGACATCTCTTTGCATATTTCACAAATTCGTTAGCACCTCTGCGAAACACATCCCCCATTCTATTAGTCTCACCCATCCACTCTTTGTATTTCGGATATCCCATCACAGCTACCACAACTAAACACCTATTCAAGGTAAACAAAACTTAGATTTATAGTATGTTTTATTCAATTATCCCATCATTTAATTATCCTATTAAAGGGTGAGTGGTCCTATCCCATTCAAGACTGTATTTTTCTGTAATATACATAACAGCTCATGCACATTGTTACGATCTGAAAAAAATTCGACAACATATCCCCGTAGTTCTCCAAGTACAAGACGTAGATTGATAGGTGTGAATGTTATTTCAATTGATCAATTGAAATAACAGTCACACTTGCCAATCTAGTATGTACCCAGAGAACATTAAGATACAACTGCAAAACTTCCTCCAAAAGTAACAACTTTAAGCGAATAAGAATATTATACAGAAATTATACAGTCTCAAACTGTCCAAACGGGACAATTCGAGAGATCTCATTACAGGGGTAATGACTCTCGAACGGGTCTAAGGGCTATTGAATGCGTACGCATAAGAACTAGAAGGCTAGTATCTATGCGCACTATATTTAATTTCAAGTATGTTTCATTTAATTATCATACTATATATATATATATATTGTTCGATATACAAAGTAATTTTCAAAAAAAGTTGAAAAATACCACCCCCATATGGACAATAATCCAGTGGTCATGCCACTTTTAAAACTAACCAACCAAGCATTTACTAAAAAAAAAATCCAACAACAATGTCAACAACAAATGTGTATCCCGTACTCCTTCTAATTCATCTACTCAATTAATTCATTTCATCAATTAAACTAACAATTAACGTATAGAATTATTAATTTACTAATTGACACTGAGGGGCAATCCTACTTTCATATGAAATGGGCACTAATTATTAATTTACTTTCATCTAAAACTGTTTCATTTATTAATTATATTTTAGTGGATGTAA
This sequence comes from Sambucus nigra, assembly GCA_949130495.1. Classification (NCBI taxonomy): domain Eukaryota; kingdom Viridiplantae; phylum Streptophyta; class Magnoliopsida; order Dipsacales; family Adoxaceae; genus Sambucus; species Sambucus nigra. The sequence continues at coordinate 210,139,111 of OX422213.1, read as the reverse complement.
TTATAGAATCATCTACTATGTGAATGTTTTTATGTACAATGAGTTAACCTTGAAACAATACATATTATCTCATAGAATCATGAAAACACGATATTAAGAGAATTACAATGGTACCTTGACTTACCCCGCCTCCCCACCCCCACCCCCACCCCCACCAACAACAAATTGACAAATTCATGGGTTAATTCATGGGTTAATTCAAATACAAAAATAAATTCATGGGTTAACTCAAATACAAAAATACAAATTCATGGGTTAATTCAAATACACACACACACACACCCCCACCTCCCTCCACACCCCCCAGCCCTACCCCCACCCTGCCCCACCCCCCATACACGCAAACACACACACACACACACACACACACACACACACACACATATATATATATGCACACAAACATATATATAAATGGAAGAGAGAGAGAGAGAGAGAGAGAGAGCAGCGTAGAGAGAGAGAGAGGGAGGGAACGGCGGGAGGGAAAAAAGAAGGGTAGGGGTTTTTGCTAAATAACTTGTCACGGTCGTGTCAAGGTCATTGACCGTGACAATTATTTAAAGAATTGTCACGGTCAATGACCATGATAATTCTTTGTCACGATCGTGTCAAGGTCAATGACCGTGACACAAAACGCATGTTTTTTGTCACGGTCAATGACCTTGATAAGGGTGGCCGACTGAAAGGTGACAATTTTGTCATTTTGGTGTAGTGTTTTAAGGCTCACAGCTTTTTCTTCGAGACTCGAATTTGGACGTCATTTCTTCCTACATTCTTGTAGACTTGAGGTCTTCAACTTTAATTTTGGGTCCTCGTCCAAATTCCAGCTACAAATTACTCTTTTGCCCTTGGATATGTGGTGCTTGTTGAAAGTGTAGGGGTGGAGGAGGGGCAACGTGTGAATTAGGATTCAACGCAACATGATCTTCCCCATAGCTAAAACCAGGATGGTTTTTCCATGAAGGGTTGTAAGAATTCTCGTGTGAGTCACCGAAATTACACTTAAATCCTCCTACTCTACTCACTTGCTCCTGAAGCATAACTTTGCAGGCGTGTATTGTCGAGCATTCCTCTATTGAATTTCCCGCCTCACAAATAGCACACACCTTTTCTATGGGGGTGCGAATGGAGATGGTTTCTTCTCTTACTCATACATCGAGCATTTCTCTCATGCTCCTATTAAATTGGTCCAGTCGATGGTCTAACAAAGCATCTTTGTCTACGTGGTACATACCGGACACAGAAGGAGTGCTGGACACTTGTCAAGGCCGATTTTGGGCATTATGATCAGATGTGTCCCACGCTTGAGTAGTCTCGCATCTAGCTCAAAAAAGGTTCCATCACACATAGTTTCAATGAGTTTCTTGGAGTTGATATCCAGCCCATTATGAAATAAAGAGATAAGTTTTTATTTATCAAGACCATGGTGAGGGCATGAAGTGACCAACTCGTTAAAACGCTCATGCGATCGATCGAATGGCACATTTTCTAGTTGTCAGAAAGTTTGAATTTGAGCCTTAATGGAGTTCCTTCGATGCGGATGGATGAACTTTTTGAGATATTTGGATTACAACTCATTCCACGACGTAATCGAGTTTGGTGACAAAGACCATAGCCAGGTCTTAGCTTTATCCTTTAGAGAGAAAGGAAAAAGGTTGAGGCAGATCACATCTATTGTGCATATTTGATTGCTGAAAGTCTCACACGCCTCCTCGAACTAACGAACATGAAGATACGGTTTCTCCAACTCCATTCCATGATAAGAAGGAAGTATTTGGATCATTTAATTACGAAAGTGAAATTTCCCTACATTGTATGGGAGTAGAATGCATCCCGAAGTGACTGATCGCTCGAAATATAAGAATTCTCTCAAAGGGCGATACGGTGCCTCTCCTTCACCCATACCATGACTAGCTTGATTAGACATGTCTCTCTCTTAAAGTGACTCAGTATCCTCACTCGGTGTTCTCAGAGTGTAACCTAAACTGTAACCTGACGGGTAACTTGAAGGATCATTCGAAGTACGACTTGTTATGGAGTTTAATGGTGTAGGCCGTGGAACCCAAAATTGAGGTACGTTAGGAGTATGTGGGCTATCAAGATTTTACACAACTAACATATTCTCGTAAATGCGATTTGGAGTTGATTGAGGAGTTTGTTGCTAATTTTGCAAAGGACTATGAGAAATGTTGTATCTTTTTGGATTTATTTATATTTCTTATTTTTTTTGAATTTTTATGATTTTTTTGTCAAAGTTTTATATTAACTCAATCTAACCTACAGTCTACCTAAGTCCTCGGCAACGGCGCAAAAAACTTGACTCGACCACAAATATGTCTAAAGTGCGTGCTTATATAGGCTCAAGTGCAAGCCTGTCGCATAAGTAATAAACCCGGTAAGACGGGGTCGAATCCACAGGGAAATAGGACGAATACTCCTGATGACGAATGATAAGATGGTCAACCCTAACCTGACTCTAAAAAGAAACGAAAAAAGATGATCTAAGTGAGAAAAATTATATTAACTAAATGCAAGTTAATTAAACTAATTATAGAACTAAACATGAAAGAGTAAGCTAATTATGATTTACTAAGTATGAATGGGAAAAATAGGTTAGAACGCAATCCCCCGACCATAGTACGTTTACCGACTATAAAACTAGTTATGAATTAAATAATTCATTAAATCCAGTCTTTATTAATCTCAAGCATTATATATATGAGGGTACTAGACCGCACCATACATAATCAAGAATAAGAACAAAGCAGTGTCGTAGTAGCTACACATGCATCCCACTCTTAAACATCCCGATTACCTAGGGCAAACGCGATCAAAAGTCCTACAATGATTGTGATCACCACATAACACGATTTGATCATTTAGTTAATTCAGGGAACTAATTTTACACACATGCAAACCATATCGAGTTGGGTTCATGCATCCCAACCCCTAAAAGTCTAGCCTAGCATGGTGCAATTAACAAAAACTTGGGTTTTTACAATGCATGCAACTGAACTCATGATGAAATTACTTCTAAAGAAGAATAACGATGTAATACCTACTAGAAATAAACTAATTACACACGAATTATTGAAATCAAATAATAGAGAAGAGAAAGAAATCAACTTTACTGAATAAATTATAATTGAGAACTAACAGCCTGTAATTTGTGAGCTTCTAGGGTTCTATTCTACTTTCTCTCTAAAACTATTTAAACAAAAGCTCTCCCATGTATGAGAGTCGTTTTGCATAAATAATCTATGAAATTACAAGAGTCTTAGCCATGAAAGACTCTAGTTAGAAAATAGGATAATTATAAAATTTAACCTCCGGATCGGTTCGGCCTGCTATTTGAGTTTGGTATGGTGTATACCGGATCGGTTCGTCTATTCTTTATAATGGATCGATCCATTTCACGCATGTTATACAGCAAGTTCAAGGGTCCGGACCAGTTCGTTTACGGTAGAACCCGGATCGATCCGCTTCACCACTGTTATTCAGTGACTTCAAGGGGACGGATCGATTCGTTTATTGTGAAATCCGAATCGGTTCGGGTCTTTGAGTCGATTTCTCTTCATTTTCTCATCAGTTTCTCATGATTATCTCGCATCTTTTAAGGCTAATAACTTTTACTCCGGGACTTGGATTTGGACGTCGTTTCTTTCTATGTACTTGTAAACTCGAGATCTTCAACTTTCATTTTGGGTCCTCATCCGGATTCTAGCTATAATTACTCCTTTTCCCTTTTAACTTATCTTCTTTTCTTCTGTTCTTTTCTTTTGATTTCTTTCTATCTCTCATGAATTAAATACCTAGAAAATTTATGAGAAATACACAAAACTCGGAGTATTTGTTAGAAAATGCCAGTATCACAGATATGAGATAAATCAATGCATTTTACATCACCCAAGGTGATAAAAGCCTCTAAATTAAAGGGATAAATTTGAAGAATTTATACCTAATCAAATCCCCCTAACTTAGAACTTTGATCGTCTTGAGCAATGTAAAATAATCAAAAGCATGGTAAACCTCTAACTAGGGATATAATACCTCCTTCGTGGGAAAACAATTGCATTTAGCATATGCAAAAGGCCTTTAAACCCTTAAGTTATCCTAGTAGGATGAGTTGTGTCTCGTGAGGGTTTGCAGTGAATATACCCACAAAATTCATTTTCGACTAAAGAAAATTCAAAATATCTAAAAATTGGATAATTTAAACTCCCCAAAAAAATAGTCACCATAAAATCATATTCACAAGTCTCAAATCATAGTGTGTGTGTGTGTGTGTGTGTGTGCGCGCGCGAAGCCAAAAATCAAACCGCAAACTTCTACCGACTGATCATCATTACGTTACTTTCCTGAAAATTCGTTTTGATTTCAAAATCTCATAGATACACTCACAAACAAATCACTCAGAATGTAGTTATTTCGGAATCGAAAAATGTTCTTATGATGTACTTTAGTGCTTTTTCAGGCTTTTGCTCAGTTTCTCTTCTTTTTTCATTTGTTTCTAATTTCATGCTTTTCTTTTCTTGCTATTTTTGTTGAGCATTCTTCTATTTTTATTTCCCCCTTTTATCGCACAAATTGGACATAAATTCTGACTTTTTCATTTTTCACAATTTCGTGCGAATTAGTTTTTTCGAGTTACCAAACGAAAAGGGAAACATTTATAAGGCTCAATTGGGGTTGCAAAAGGGATGAATTTTTCATTACTTTTTTTGTTCAATATTTTTATGTGTCAAACGAGGGCCTACTTCATTATCCAAATTGCTAAATACTTTACCATATGCGTCTTGAGATTAATTTATGTTTAGAGATATATTTAGTTCATTTTTCAAGACAACATCGCACACGTTTCCCGTAACCGTTCAAAGCAAAGGTATTGATATCTTCAATGACTTTTTAAAATGTTGAATTGAACTTTTATTTAACCACTAACTCGGATTGATTTAAAAATTCTTAAAAAGTGATAAGCTCGAATTCTCATCGGGTTGGTTAATCTCCACACTTATTCATTAGGTCGTCAATTTTCGCTCAATTTTCATCTTTAGTCAATTTCGGCTTTGCGCATTTGGATTTTTTACAACTTGAGACAAAAATTTTATGATATTTTTGAAGCTTTTAAATTCCAATTTTTATTTATTTTGAAGAAAAATATTTTTGGCTATTTTTTCAAAAAAATTTAATTTTTCTGGAAATTTTTGAAATTTTGTAAATTTTTTTGGCATTTTAAAATTTTGTGAAGTTTTAGAAATACGCACTTGTCACCCCCCCCCCTAACTTAGACTTTTGCATTGTCCTCAAGAACAAAGGACGAAATTCCAACTAAGAGCGAATTAAAAGTGCAAAGAAATCAAACGAACAAAAAGGAAAATGTAGATTTTTATATTAAGAACAAACATGTGTTACAAGAGAATTGGAAAAACCAACAACCTATTACAACTAACAGAAAGATAGCAAAAACACAACCAACACATCAAAAACACTAAATAAGGGCTTCACTGGGGCGGAGGGTGGGAACTACCGGGCGTATTCGGGTCCTATGGGTCATAAAAGTATGTCGGTGGTGGCTTACCCATAGACTTATGATACGTATCAACTTAAAGGCGATGCATCATGTTGGTGTTGCGCTCGTATTACGTGAGGAACTCGTCTAAGCGTGTCTCCACCGATGAAAGGCGTCTGTCAAAATCTTCACATGCTGGCTTAAAATCTGAATCGGCGCCCTCATCATACTCCTCCTCACCTTCCCCCATCTCAATATTCACCCATGCCTCCTCTTCCTCATCACTCTCATCATCATCGGACTCATCATCGTCACACTCCTCATCATCCGAATCATCATTAGCTGCCCTTTATGCCTGTAGAATGTCCCGTTGCTTCTGACTTTTTATACATGTGCCCTGCCTAGGAGGGTAGGGAAGGCGAGGAAAATTGATGGGAGGCTCAATGCCAGCATTCGCTAGGATGGACGTCATTATTCGAGCATAAGGAAGAGGGGTTTTACCCTTTTGATCCATGATCGCATAAAATATGTCTTTATAAATGGTTTGGCCCAGGTGGATCGAGGTGTTGGGGTCAAAGAGGTGATATATAACAGTTGCTTGACGCGGCTGCATGGTCGAGTCATTGGAAGTTTAGAGTATATTCGCGCAGATAATTTGAAAGGTGAGGCGCGCCTTGTTGCTTAGGCGGCCCACCGAGAATGTCTCGGTAGCCCATGATGTGCTGGGAGCAATGCGAGACATGCATATGTACTTATTAAGGGGAGGGAGGTGGTTGATTTATGTGCATGGGAAGGGGCTTGGAACCTTTTTAGTCACTAATTTCTGGATGAGAATGTCCAAGGAGAATGGGACGCGCCGGCCACATACGCCTCGGAGAAGTTATGCCCGATTTGGACTAGGGAGCCATAAAAAGCTCGTACTTGGGGTGCCCACACCGCCCCATATGGATCATTGAGAAAATAACACCAATACTTCTACATGAAGAGATTGGTGATGGAATTGGGCATCACGGGCCACATAACTGTTCGCTCTATGTGAAGTTTATGAGACGGACTGAAGAAGCATTCACACCAGATGCGCTTTTTGAAGGGAGCGGTGTGCGACCTCGCCCTCATTGAGAATATCGACGAAGTTGTTTTTTTGGGGAAGGGCTTGGTTGGCCATGTTGATAGAAGGAAAATTGGGTGTATGGGATATTGAGAGGGTGAGAGTAAGAGAGCGTGGTGGTGGAAGAGGGTGAAAAGGGGTTGTATTTATAGATGGGGAGAGGAGGTGGGTGGTTGATTTTGAAGGTAAGGGGGGATGGTTTTGGAGGGAGATTGGATGGGGGAAGTGGTAGGGGATGATTTTGGAGGGAAGTAGAGGGATTGGGTGAACCTAGGGAAGATAAGAGGTTGTAGAAATCGGATCAATCAGGTACTTTTTTTTTCGAATTTCTCAAAAATGGACCGATCTGGGTTCCCAGGATCGGACCGGATCGGTCCGGGTTCCCAGAAAGGCTGATTTTGTTCCCTAAATGTGAATGCTCTTCTCTCTCAACCCTCAAATGTTCCCACCATGATTCCTGCACATGATTGACCTAAATCCCAACGCTTACTCCGAACCCTATACGCTTTCTCAGGACGTGTGCTGGTGTTCCTATCCCTAACCTCTCGTAACTTAACCTATAGACTCTAACTACCCTAACCTACGCATAGCTATTATACACTAGAATTCACCCCATACGTATCGGGGGTAAGACAACCTCTTTGTTACCCCTCACTCAACCCCGCAAACATGGCCCGATAACCAAATGGTGTCAACTTCATCCACACACACCTCTAAATATGGCTTTAGGCATTGCCCGTTAACTTTGAATGTATCTCCCCCCTTTGGATCTTCTAGTTTCCAGCTCCGTGCGGGAATACCTTCTTCATGACGAATGGGCTAGTCCATCTAGACCACAATTTACCCCGAAACAAATGAAGCCTAGAGTTTCAAAGAATCACTTTTTGCCCTAAATGAAACTCCTTGCATCGGATAATCTTATCATGTGCAAGTTTCATTCGTTCTTTGGATATCTTAGCGTTCTCGTACGGATCATTGCATATCTCTTCCAACTCATTCAATTGAAGTTTTTGAGCTTCACCGGCTTTATCCAAGTTGTAGTTCAACCTTTTAATGGCCCAATAAGCCTTGTGTTCTAGCTCCACGGGGAGATGACAAGGCTTTTCATACACAAAGCGAAAAAGAGACACCCCGAGGGGGTTCTTGTATGCGGTGCAATAAGCCCATAACGAATCATTCAATCGAACGGACCAATCTTTCTAATTAGGATCAACAGTATTCTCAAGGACGTTATTAATTTCAAGATTAGCCAACTCGGCTTGCCCATTCATTTATGGGTGATAAGTCGTTCCAACCTTATGGAAGACCCCATACTTTCTCATAAGCTTCTCAAACAGTTTGTTACAAAAATGCTTATCTTTATCACTAATTATCGCCTTTGGAACACCGAAGCGAGAGAGTATGTGTTCTTGAAAGAACCTTATCACCACTTTGTTGTCATTTGTTTTGGTAGCTATAGCTTCCACCCATTTATAATCGTAGTCTACCGTAACAAGGATGTATAGGAATGCATTGGACGGGGGACAATGGCTCATAAAGTCAATACCCAACAATCAAAAATCTCAAAAATGATTATGGGAGTTATTGGCATCATGTCTCATAGGGTAATGTCTCCCATCCGTTGACACCCATCGCAAGATTTGCAATAATTTCTAACATCTCAGAACATTATGGGCCAATAGAGGCCGCTTTGAAGGATTTTAGCGGCTGCCTTTTTCATCGAAAAATGACATCCACAAGATTCCAAATGACGAAATTAGATGACTTTTGGTATCTCGTCATTCGGTACACATCGTCAGATGATTTGGTTCGCACAATATTTGAAGAGGAATGGATTGTCATAGAAAAACATGTGTGACCAAGTGATAAACCTCTTCTTCTCTTGCAGTGTCCAATCGGGAGGGATGGTTCCCGTGACAAGATAGTTAACAATTTCCGCAAACCAGGGTGTAATAACCCGTATTTCTACATAATTATGATTTAATTAATTCGGAAAATTAATTGGATAAATACGTTTTAGTTAAATTACATGTGTGACGTAATTTAATGTGGTTAAATAATAAAAGTGATTATTAAATATTAATAGAGAGATAGGGAGTGATTAATATTTAGTTATGAAATTTACTATATGAGTAAATAGTAAATAATGGTGGATTTTTGATATACGGCATAGCGAGTGATATGTGCGTATTTTATTTTATCTCACCGGGAGTCGCGTGTAGACCATTTTGAGTGAGAAATGAGAAATATATTTTAAGTGACTCGAAATATAATTTAGATGTCACGAATGATTTCGGATGGGTCGAAATAGTCGGAATAGTGTACTTGGGGGTATAGTTTGGGTCCCGGGTCAATTTTAGACCAAACCAGCACCTTTTGAGGGTAATTTGGTCATTTTAAAAATAAGGGTTAAAAGACCTACGAAAATTCACACCCTATATCTGGTAATTAGAATTGGGGTTAGGGTTAATAACTAACAAAACTTAGAGAGGCCATTAGAGAGAAGGGGGAAACCAATTTCAAAGCTTAAGAAGAGATTCTTGAAGAATTAGACTTGAATCTTGCACTAAAATCATCCAAGGAAGAAGGATGGAGGGAGAAGAACATCATTACACCATCAACAACATAAAATCAGACCCTACAAACTATGAGGCAAGTGTTTATTGAAAATTAAATTCAAGTTACAATACCCATGTGTAGGGAGTTTTAAGAATTGGTGGATTCTATTGAAAAACCTTGAATTAAATATATGAATTGATCATATGTTTGGGTAGGATTGCATGTAGAATGAATCCCTAAGTAAAGATTAAATGAAATTTGAATATATTTGATGATTAACATAGAATCTTTATGAGTTCTTGGTTGAAGAACATGAATCTTGAATGACTTAGGGTTTAACTGATGAACACAAGATGTCAATCTGCTAGAATTTTTGACATAACTTTAAACGTATGACAATTAAATTTTACTTCGAATTAGAGTGTAAAACATACATTTCTGGAAAGGTATATCTCTTATCTATCCAATAAACTTGGAATCGGGTCAATCGGAGTTCTATAGAGTGAGTAATCGACATGTTACTATAGGGTGTTTGATCTGCCTACATAGTAATCTGCTAGAATTTTGACGTGACTTTAAACGTGTACGATTTGAGTTGTACTTCAAGTTAGAGTGTAAATCATAGATGTATGGAAAGGTATATCTCTTATACTTCCAATTAACTTGGAATCAGGTCAATCAGAGTTCTGTAGAGGGAGAAATTGAAATTTTAGTAGAGGGTGTCTAATCTGTCAGAAAATTTATGATTCGTTTCAGCTGCGAGAAAATGTAAGATCTTTCTTTTTAAGACTCAAATGCCTAAAATTTTATCGGGGAAATGTATGGGACCTTAATGAAATATATTTATGGAATTAGGTCTATCATTGAGCGTTGGACTTTAATTTTGTTCGAGAATTAAAGTGGAGATTCATAGGCTTGATTGTGACGTATTCTAATTCGAGATGATAAGAATATAATTACGAAAAAGCGTGAGCGAGCTTAAATTTATTGAGTCAGTAGGTTAATAAGGGTAACTATTGAATTGATATAACAAGGTGTAAGTAGGACCCTTAGAGTTGTGTGAATTCTTGAATTAATACGAAAGTGAAATAAATTTGTAAAGAAAATAAGTATAGTAAATATTAGAGAGAAATATATTACGTACAAGTATGAATAATTTGGTTATGTGAATACCCATTATATTGATTATTAGTTTGGGTGAATACCTAAAGTATGCTTACTCCTGTGTTGGGGTCGATAATTATCCGGACCAAAACGAAGATGAATAGTATTGGGGTCGATAATAATGCCGGACCAATATACATACGTATGACCTTTACATTGGGGTCGAGGGATTTTCGGACCAATGTAAATGGTAGGATTATTGGGGTCGATGATTTGTCGGATCAATAAATCCTTTTAGTATATATTGTGTGTGAAATATATACCTTATGATTTTATACTTATGTGCGATAGTACACTTGTAGATGATATATATATATATATATATATATATATATATATATATATATATATATATATATATATATATATATATATATATATATATATATATATATATATATATACATCTAAATGGTAAATTAAGTAGAGAGAAACTTAATCACGAAATTTAAAATAGACTATAGTAAATTAAGTAGTGAAACTTAATTATGGAGCTTAAATGATGATAGGATAATTGGGGTCGATGATTATCCGGACCAATGATCCTTATAGTATATGTTGTGAGTGAAATATGTACCGTATAAATAATCTGCTTGTATGGGATAGTAGATAGTTAGATGACGTGTAGACATCGAAAAGTAAGTTGAGTGGAGAAACTTAATTTTAAAGATTTAATTTTAGATAGTGGATATCTAAAGGATAAAATTAAGTGGTGAGACTTAATCATAGTTATGGAAAGATAGCATGTGAAGAATGTTACTATTGTGTTAATTAACAAATAAGGGATATTAATAAATTTATGTACAGTATGGGCGGTATGGGAACTTAGACGTGTAGATAAGTTCAGTTGAATACTCTAGTCTAATTAGCTTGGGTAGTATAACTAGGTGGGCTAATTATAGAACGTTAAGCGTGCACTATAAATGAGAGGTGAGGAGAACTTAAGAGAGAGTTTACGCGAACATGTGTAATCTATAACTGAAAATTATTTTGATAAATGCTTGCTAAATATTATCCAAATGTTTTGAGTACTAACTCTTGCTATAAAATATTTTCAAAACCTTTTAGGTGTCTAGTCACAGGGATTCCAGACTTGAGGATTTCATTCCACGGACTCGGAGCTGTAGCACTGTGGATGCTGACAGGATCTTGATTAAACGATTCTGCCTTTCTGATCTAGTGTAGGATCTTAGTTTATATTCCTTGTATGAACATGTTATCCGTTGACAGTTTATAGTTATTGGGTTCTTTTGAGTATTGTGGATTGTGGTTTTGAACTTTTAGTCGATGGTTTATCGGCAAGACTTTCATTCATATATATTGTGTTGGATTGAACTCTAGTATACTGTGAATGTTTTATTTAGATTTTCGCATGGTACATTATATTGTGTTAACGAAAGATAAAATTTGGCACCGGTCTAATTTCACTTAGGTGGTTAGTAATTAAAAAAAAAATTGATAGTGATGTTAAGAACGAACCATTTGAGAAAACTGTTTTAATTTACTAAAGGTCTGATCACCCGATGTTTAATAGCGCGGGGTGTCACAGATAGTATCAGAGCATCAGGTTCTAGTGTCCATAGGATCTGTACGGCTTACTGTGTTTAAAGCGTACCGTTCGATTGATATAGAGCCCTATGCTAAGGATTATTGATTCCTATTGTGAGATTTCATCCTCCTACTATTGTGTATAATTGTAGTATATTTTATACACGTTCGTGTGTGATTCATATGTCGAACAACGAAGGACGACTGGTGAGGGCCGTTGGGAGAACAATAGGAGACGGGGCTCAGTTGGTGTTATAAAATATATTTCGGGGATGATGACCATAGTCGAGGTCACCTCTATTGTGTTTGAGCAGTTGATGCTTCTACGTAAAGGGAGCTAAAAGAATTTGAGAAATTAGTCAGGGTGTAAGACTGGAAGTAAAGGTACTAGTGAAACACCACTGGGAGATACCCATGTTGGGGACCCATTTAAATGATGCAAATAATTGAATTCTGACCAAGTGACAGTGAATTCAGTCAGGGCTGGTAAGGCCAGTAGTGTGTTCCCTGGGCCAACAGAGCTAAAGGAACAATGGGGGTCCAGCGTGGCCACAAATATAGAGGATTTTATTGAGAGATATTTTTATGTGGAGAGTGAGACCACACATATTGATTTTTCCCAAAGCGAGTAAAGGGACATGAGTATGGTGCCTACCAGGGCAATGATTAAGATAGTTTTGGGGTTCGGTTCGGACAAGCGTGTTATGTTCGAGAACCGTTTGAGAAGCCAGGGAGATTGGTAAGGTAGAAATATGAGTTATATCCTCGGGCGAATGAGGTATATTTTGTGTGACCGAGCGAGTCGTGATATTTTGATTAACGTTAGATTCACATGTGAGACGAGTTTAGTGTATATATCGATACATTATTATGTGTACTTATTATACCATTGCGTAGCGGAGTTATCATTGAATTTATCCGTAGAGGAGAGGGTATGGACTTAGTGGGGAATATATTAGAACTACTCGTTTTAGTGATGAGTTATACTAGTACGATATTCTCCTGGATATAGACTGGTCGGTAATGGTTAGAGCGGTAGTGGTCCGTTAGTGAAAGGCTATCATGTTCGCTACTCTAGGGTAGGATGTGCCATTTGGCGATTCTTCACCTGAAAGAGGATTGAGCTCGTACTTATGATACATTTTGTTGGGGACTTTGGAGAGCATAGAGGTCTCATTACAGTCAATCTCGGTGTGTAGGGACTAGATTGATATGATTCAGGGTATACTGGGTTACATCCGAGTGGAGAGATCATTATTTTGTTTAGTGCTTAGTACTTAGTGATAGTTTGTGCACATTGTTATATCACTCCTTTAGAGACGCGGGAGTAGAGAGATGTGTTGGATGCTAGGGTAAGGGCTAACACTGTAGTTGTTACTCATTTTACATGTGAAGAGAAGACATCGAACTGAGAGATATTATGCAAATAAGGCATGTGAAGCCTGTAGTGCCTTGAAAAAGCACTGAAATTTTTTCTCTCACCACAGGTTGAAGGGTGAGACGATGTCGAGGAAAACTGTATTATGATTAGTGGGGTAATTGAGAATACCCATGTTTTTATGAGCACAGATGATATGCACGTATTATATTATGGTTGTACAGATATGCACAAATGATAGGGTGTATGGACACCCTGGTTAGTTAGTTCCAAAGATGTCCGAGATAGAAGGACGTGAAAATGAATGTGTAGAATATATGCTTGAGGGGCAGCTATAAACAAGGTTAAAATGGTATGACGGATTTAATGTCGTGTGAGAAAGCCGATAATTCAAGCATATATGTGCAACGAGAGCTAGCACACCCGAGATGGGTTGAAAGGCTGTGGAAAGCCATTTAAAAAATACCTCTTGATAAAAAGGATACCAAATTATTGTGAGAAAGTAGAGTGGAGTCTTACTCGAACGAGTTTTGAAGAGTGGCTTGCGCATGACTATAATGTTAGAATACTCCAAGGAAAGAAGGGGTGTATGTAGTACTGAATTTTGGAAGAGTATATGAGAATTAATACTTTAATTATTCGGTATAGAGAATGTACCTGGAGATTACGAGAGATATAGTAATCTGAATATTTATACTATACGTAGCGATGAGAATAAAATACGTATGAGAAGTGTATGATTAGGTTGGGAATATGCCTGTGATTCTTAATAGGATGTGTGTATGCCGATTAGGTGATATTATTAATAAGTGCACTAATGGCTGATAACCCGGGGTGTAAGAATGTTATTGTTAAGCGCACTAATGAGTGATAACTCGGGGGTACAAAGATATTATTGTTAAGTGTACTAATGGGTGATAGCTCGGGGGTACAAGGATATTATTGTTAAGTGTACTAATGGGTGATAACCCGGGAGTACAAGGATATTATTGTTAAGTTTACTAATGGGTGATAACTCGGGGGTACAAGGATATTATTGTTAAGTGTACTGATGGGTGATGACCCGGGGGTACAATGACATTATTGTTAAGTGTACTAATGGGTGATAACCCGGGGGTATAAGGATATTATTGTTAAGTGTACTAATGGGTGATAACCCGGGGGGTACAAGGATATTATTGTTAAGTGTACTAATGGGTGATAACCCGGGGGTACAAAGATATTATTGTTAAGTTACTAATGGGTGATAACCCGGGGGTACAAGAATATTATTGTTAAGTGTACTGATGGGTCATAACCCGGGAGTACAAGGATGTTATTGTTAGGTGCGCTAATAGGTGATAACTCGGGGGTGCGAGAACATTATCGATTAAGTGCACTAATGGGTGTTAACCCGGGGGTGCAGGATTATTATGATTAGGTGCGCTAATGGGTCTTAGCTCGGGGGTGCAAGATTAGTATATATATGTATAGGGATGATGTGACTATATATATATATATGGATTTGTGAATTTTTCTATTGTGTGAAACTAGTAGATATGGTATTATTAATAAATGCTTTGCGCCAAGTGGTCTTAACATAAGGGTGCAGGATTATTATGATTAGGTGCGCTAATGGGTCTTAGCCCGGGGGTGCAGGATTAGTATATATATGTATAGGGATGATGTGACTGTATGTATATATATATATATATATATATATATATATATATATATATATATATATATGAATTTGTGAATATTTTTACTCTGTGAAACTAGTAGATATGGTATTAATAATAAATGATTTGCGCCAAGTGGTCTTAACATAAGGGTACAGGATTAGTGTAAATATATAGGAATGATGAGACTATATATATATGAGCATACTTGGGGAACTTTCTACTTT
This sequence comes from Sambucus nigra, assembly GCA_949130495.1. Lineage (NCBI taxonomy): Eukaryota > Viridiplantae > Streptophyta > Magnoliopsida > Dipsacales > Adoxaceae > Sambucus > Sambucus nigra. The sequence goes on along the minus strand of OX422213.1, from coordinate 210,123,957 downwards.
GTGAGTTTAAAAATCCTAAGTTTCAGTACCGGTATTGTCCTAATTTCGGGGACAAAATTCCTTTGAAAGGGGGGAAGTACGTAATACCCCGTATTTCTATGTATTTATGATTTAATTAATTCGGAAAATTAATTGGATAAATACGTTTTAGTTAAATTACATGTGTGACGTAATTTAATATGGTTAAATAATAAAAGTGATTATTAAATATTAATCGAGAGATAGGGACTGATTAATATTTAGTTATGAGATTTACTATATGCATGAATAGTAAATAATGGTGGATTTTTGATATACGGCATAGCGAGTGATATGTGCGTATTTTATTTTATCTCACCGGGAATCGCGTCTAGACCTTTTTGAGGTGAGAAATGAGAAATATATTTTAAGTGACTCGTATAATTTAGAGGTCATGAATAATTTCGGATGGGTCGAAATAGTCGAAATAGTGTACCCGAGGGTATAGTTTGGGTTCCGGGTCAATTTTAGGCCAAACCGACACCTTTTGAGGGTAATTTGGTCATTTTAAAAATAAGGGTTAAAAGATCTACGAAAATTAGCACCCTATATCTAGTAATTAGAATTGGCGGTTAGGGTTAATAACTAACAAAACTTAGAGAGGCCATTAGAGAGAAGGGGGAACCAATTCTAAAGCTTAAGAAGGGATTCTAAGAAGAATTGGACTTGAATCTTGCACCCAAATCATCCAAGGAAGAAGGATGGAGGTAGAAGAACATCAATCCACCATCAACAATATAAAATCAGACCCTACAAACTATGAGGCAAGTGTTTATTGCAAATCAAATTCAATTTATAATACCCATGTGTAGGGAGTTTTAAGAATTGGTGGATTCTATTGAAAACCTTGAATTAAATGTATGAATTGATCATATGTTTGGGTAGGATTGCATGTAGAATGAATCCCTAAGTAAAGATGAAATGAAATTTGAATATATTTAATGATTAATATAGAATCTTTGTGAGTTCTTGGTTGAAGAACATGAATCTTGAATTACTTAGGGTTTAATTGATGAACACAATATGTCAATCTTTTAGAATTTTTTACAAAAATTTAAACGTATACCAATTAAATTTTACTTCGAATTAGAGTGTAAACCATACATGTATGGAAAGGTATATCTCTTATCTATCCAATAAACTTGGAATCAGGTCAATCGGAGTTCTGTAGAGGGAGTAATCGACATGTTACTATAGGGTGTTTGATCTGTCAGCATAGTAATCTGCCAGAATTTTGACGTGACTTTAAACGTGTACGATTTGAGTTGTACTTCAAATTAGAGTGTAAATCATAGATGTATGTAAAGGTATATCTCTTAGACTTCCAATTAACTTGGAATAAGGTCAATCAGAGTTCTGTAGAGGGAGAAATTTAAATTTTACTAGAGGGTGTCTAATCTGTCAGAAAATTTATGATTCGTTTCAGCTGCGAGAAAATGTAAGATCTTTCTTTTTAAGACTCAAATGCCTAAAATTTTATCGGGGAAATGTATGGGACCTTAATGAAATATATTTATGGAATAATGATATGGAATTAGGTCTATCATTGAGCGTTGGACTTTAATTTTGTGCGAGAACTAAAGTGGAGATTCATAGGCTTGATTATGACGTATTCTAATTCGAGATGATAAGAATATAATTACGGAAAAGCGTGAGCGAGCTTAAATTTGTTGAGTCAGTAGGTTAATAAGGGTAACTATTGAATTGATATAACAGGGGGTAACTAGGACCCTTAGAGTTGTGTGAATTCTCAAATTAATACGAAAGTGAAATAAATTTGTAAAGCAAACAAGTATGGTAAATATTAGAGAGAAATATATAACGTACATGTATGAATAATATGGTTTTGTAAAGACCTATTATATTGATTATTAGGTTGGGTGAATACCTAAAGTATGCTTACTCCTGTGTTGGGGTCGATGATTATCTGAACCAAATCGAAGATGAATAATATTGGGGTCGATGATAATGCCGGACCAATATACATACGTATGACCGTTACATTGGGGTCGAGGGATTTTCGGACCAATGTAAATGGTAGGATTATTGGGGTCGATGATTTGTCGGGACCAATAAATCCTTTTAGTATATATTGTGTGTGAAATATATACCTTATGATTTTATACTTATGTGCGATAGTAGACTTGTAGATGATATATATATATATCTATGTGTGTGTGTGTGTGTGTGTGTGTGTGTGTGTGTGTGTGTGCATCTAAATGGTAAATTAAGTAGAGAGAAACTTAATAATGAAATTTAAAATAGACTATAGTAAATTAAGTAGTGAAACTTAATTATGGAGGTTAAACGATGGTAGGATAATTGGGGTCTATGATTATCCGGACCAATGATCCTTATAGTATATGTTGTGAGTGAAATATATACCGTATAAATAATCTTCTTGTGTGGGATAGTAGATAGTTAGATGACATGTAAACATCTAAAAGTAAGTTGAGTAGAGAAACTTAATTTTAAAGATTTAATATTAGATAGTGTATACCTAAAGGATAAAATTAAGTGGTGAGACTTAATCATAGTCATGGAAAGATAACATGTGAAGAATGTTACTATTGTGTTAATTAACAAATAAGGGATGTTAATAAATTTATGTAATGTATGGGCGGTACGGGAACTTAGACGTGTAGATAAGTTCAGGTGAATACTCTAGTCTAATTAGCTTGGGTAGTATAGCTAGGTGGGATAAGTATAGAACATTAAGCGTGCACTACAGATGAGAGGTGATGAGAACTTAAGAGAGAGTTTATGCGAACATGTGTAATCAATAGCTGAAAATTATTGCGATAAATTCTTGCAAAAAAATTTCGAAATGTTTTGAGTACTAACTCTTGCTATACAATATTTTCAAAACCTTTTAGGTGTCCAGTCACAGGGATGCCAGACTTGAGGATTTCATTCCACGGACTCGGAGCTGTAAAACTGTGGATGCTGATACGATCTTGATTAGACGATTCTACCTTTCTGTTCTAGTGTAGGATCTTAGTTTGTATTCCTTGTATGAACATGTTGTCTGTTGACGGTTTATAGTTATTGAGTTCTTTTGAGTATTGTGGATTGTGGTTTTGAACTTTTAGTCGATGGTTTATCGGCAAGTCTTTCATTCATATATATTTTGTTGGATTGAACTATAGTATACTGTGAATGTTTTATTTAGATTTTTGTATGGTACATTTTATTATGTTAACGAAAGATAAAATTTGGCACCGGTCTAATTTCACTTAGGTGGTTAATAATTAAAAAGTTTTCGACAGTGATGCTAAGAATGAACCATTTGAGAAAACTGTTTTAATTTAATAAAGGCCTAATCACCCGATGTTTAATTAGGCGGGGTGTCACACAGGGGAGAGAAGAGGTAGCAAATAACTTCTCATCCAAAAAATATTCGTCTATGGGTAAGGGATCACTAGATACATCGGACGAAAGCCAGGACAAATGATCGGCAATGAAGTTTTCTACTCCTTTTTTTGTCTTTAATAGAGAGATTAAATGCTTGTAGGAGTAGGATCCACCTTGTGAGGCACGGCTTAGCATCTTTCTTAGCAAGGAGATAGTTTAGAGTCGCATGGTCGGTGAAGCATTTGATGGGAGAACCAATGAGGTACGAGCGAAATTTATCTAGGGAAATACTACTGCTAGAAATTATTTCTTCATGGTGGAGTAATTGAGTTGCGGTCCAGTTAAAGTCCAGCTAGTGCAGTAGATGACATGAGGTTTTTTGTCTTTCCTTTGACCCAAAACAACCCCTATCGCGAAATCACTCGCATCACATATAAGCTCGAATGGTAAGGACCAATTCAGAGCTTGTATGATGGGAGAGAAAACAAGCATGCTTTTCAATTTATCAAAAGCACATTGGCATACTTCATTTCACTCAAATGGGGTGTCTTTCATAAGAAGGTTAATCAAGGGTCTAGCGATGGCGCTAACATCCTTGATAAACCTTCTATAAAACCATGTGTGGCCTAAGAAAGAACGCACATATTTTAGTGATTCCGGTGGCGGTAACTCGGTTATGACATCAATTTTAGCCCTATTAACTTCAAATCCTTTGGACGATACGATGCGGCCAAGAACTATTCCTTCGGTGACCATAAAATGGCACTTCAACTAATTCTGTACCAAGTTCTTTTCCACACACCGGGAAAGTACTTTCTCAAGATTTACTAAGCAAAGATCAAAAGAGGTGCCAAAAATGCTGAAATCATCCATAAAAACTTTAAGTCCTCTTTCAATCATGTCACTGAAGAGACTTAACATGCACATTTGAAAAGTTGTGAGTGCATTGCACAATCGAAATGGCATACGTTTATAGGCAAACGTTCCAAAAGGATATGTGAAAATCGTCTTCTCTTGGTCAAGTACATCTACCTCTATTTGGTTATATCAGGAATAACCATCAAAGAAGAAATAGTATGGGTGTCCCGCTAGTCTCTCTAGCATTTGGTCGATGAATGGTAAAGAAAAATGGTCTTTTCTAGTGCCCGTATTGAGTTTTCGATAATCAATGTAAACGCGCCACCCGGTGGTGGTACATTGGGGAATTAGCTCACCCTTGGCATTCTCAACCATAGTCATACCCGACTTCTTCGAGACAACTTGTATAGGACTCACCCATTTGTTATTCGAGATTGGGTAGATGATCCAGATGTCCAACAGCTTAATAATTTCAGCTCGCACTATCTCTTTTATGGTAGGGTTCAATCTTCTTTGCATTTCCCTCTAGGGTTTCCCGTCCTCCTCGAGGTGGATTTTATGGGTACAAATGAAGGGACTTATACCTTTCAAATCTTCTATGCACCAACTAAAATCACTTTGGTCCATCCTTAAAATTTCTAACAATTTATCCTCTTGCTCTTTATCTAGGTTAGAAGAGACAACAACAGGAAATGTCTCATCCTCTCTTAAATAAGCATATTTGACGTTAGAGGGTAGTTTCTTTAATTTGAGGGTAGGAAATTTTTCATCGGAGGGGACCGTGTGCGACTCCTTTAGTGGTAGTTCCTAGAATCTAGAAACCCAATTTACATATCTCACGTCCTCATCCGAGCTCTCGCGTCTAATAACTCTTTCAACTCCTATATCTCCCTCTCGAAGTCGGTGTACATCCATTCATTCTCACTACTTGATATAAGACACGCTTCCAAGGCATATCCACTAAAATTTTCCTCTATGTGCTCCTTTACGATCTCTTCAATAAGATCAACTGCGTGAAATAAAGTGAAGGTATAAAGAATATGAGATTGAAGATGAAGTGGAGATAACCAATCACTTCAAACATATGAGAGACAAAGGTTTTTAAAGTGGTTTGGCTGTTGAAGAAGGCCTATGTCCACTGTTATTTTATTCCTAGGGGTTTATAATAGCACAACACAATGTGATGATAATGACTGAATTATTCTTATGTCTTGAGAGAGAGAGATATGTAAAGCTATGTAGAGAGATACAATGAAATACATGCTCAGGATAAATTAGTTGCCTCTTTAGCTAAGGGAGGGCTTGTATTTATTGTGATGGGAGTCCAAGAGATGGAATGTCTTTATATATTCAGACATTTACTTCTATTTACAATAAATATGACTGTTGACCTTCTAGGGTTCAATGACTATTGGTGAGTGTTCTCTAATGGCTTTTGATCTTCTGCATGGTTCGTCTTCTTTAGGGTTGGTCGTCCGGTACGCCGACCAACTCTCCTCGAGTGCCGACTAACTCTCCTAGGGAGCCGACCAAGTGCCTTCTATACCGAGCAAGTATGAATATTTTTATGTAGGTTGACATGTGTCCATTTCTTATAGGTCCACGTAGATGGGTAATTTTTAGCATCAACAGAAGTCCCCAATGCTCTATGCTTGGTGGTTTACTGAGAGGATGGATTATTTATTCTAAAATTTTGCTCGATGCTTGTGCTTAATGAGATTATTGATTGTCTTTCTTGATTTGTTCAACATAATAGTGGGCTATCTCCTGGGTGATAGATGATATAGGATGATCGATGGTTGCGTTAGATCTAATCTTTCTTTTGAGGAACTCTGCTCGACAAGCGAATGTGTGCTATGTATCACCCCTGGGAATTTGGATGAAATGATGTCATAGTTTATAGCTTGTGTCTTGTCATAATCTTCAAATGGGTTAGTCGACGAGTTAGTCGACTAACTGAGTGCTGACTATACATGTTTGATTTTTCTGACTTTTGCTCCTCTGAAGGCTTTGATGATGTAACATGCTATCTTTTGAACCTAATTCTTCAATCTGATTAGTGATGAGCTAGTAACCGACTCTAAAACATTTATATATAAGTACAACTTCTTCTTCAGTGTTGGTCAGGATAGCAGTAGTGGAGATCCCAGTGTTGTAGATGCTGAATCTGACTCTTGAACTTCAATAGCATGTTCATAATAACTCCTGGATGATGATTGCCTAGTGATATGTCTTATTCTGTTATGATTTAGAATTGAATTTGATCAGCTGATATTGCATGATGTTATCAGACTGTGCCATAGAATGAATAATTAATTCTGTAGTAAAAGCCTCCAAATGTGGAGTATGAACTCTGAATACTTTCTTGGCCTTGAAGTATGATGGCCTTGCTAGAAAAGATAAGGCCGGGGAAATGTTCCCTGAAATGACTTCCCAAGAGCTTTGCATGTTTTCATTTCCATACTGTCTTGATGAAACCATAGAAATAATTTGCCAACTAAATAATTTTGGTTGAGTAAAACTGTTCTTGACATATAGTCCAATTAGAAATGTATTGGTATTCCAATTAGGAATGTGATATATTCCAATTAGGAATCTTTGATTGGATAAGTCTGGAATCTCTGGAATTTCATAAGTTCAATCTGATTCTGATATGTGCTATTGATCGACATATGTGGAGCCCTCAGTTGGGCTTAGGAGACTGGAAAATAATAACGATGCCTGAGCATTCATCGGGACTTAATAGAATGATCAAATAATGAGCATGATTGAGCATAATATATAATTTGCATCAAATATTCATGATAGTGAGAAATCCATATCGCGCTGAGAAATCCAGATAAATAATAAGAGTGTTGACCATCTGCAGAGATTAATGAGAAATCCAGATAAATAATAAGAGTGCCCACCATCTTTCGAGCTTAATGAGAAATCCAGATAAATAATAAGAGAGGGGATCGATTGATCCTGCATTGTTAGAGAATAATAGATTTCCGAAGAATTCTTCTATAGCAGAGGGAAAAATAGCTTTATTCCTATACTTTTAGTGCCAAACAATAATATATAATCATTAATGAAATGAATGAAATATTGGCTCAACTTATTTCGTCAATCTCTAAATGATGCATTTCTCCTTTGATGATGTGTTTCTCCTTTGATTCGTCAGTTTTATTGATACCCTTAGGTTTTACCCAAGTATCGTAACAATTACCAATGTTTTACCGTGGTTCTACTAATGTACCTAAATTTTTAGGTAGTTACATTAGTTACCTTGGTGTCCAGGCATATGTGGCACATTTGTCCATCTTTTAGCCCAGTTTAGATGAAATTGTTTTATCCAGGTCTTCATTAACTAGGCATTTCGGACTTACAATTTTGCCTTGCTTGGTTTCTTAGGACTTACAATTTTGCCTTTTGAAAAATCATTTGTTGGTTTGTTGATGCCGACCAACATTTTGTTGGTGGTTGTGATGCCGACCAACATTTTGTTAGTGGTTGTTGAATATATATAGAGAGAAGAATTTTTCGGACCAACTGTCTGTTAGAGATAAAATATAATAAATGTTGTAGATCTCCTCGTAGATGAATATATGATAATAAATATTTTGTCGATATCCATGCTGAGATGAATATAGAATATGCATCCGAATGGATATAGTGAATGATTCGTGCTTGAGCATATATCAGAGCAGTTAATAAAATTAATATTGTTGGGTTGATCCGTCAAGGAAAAATTTCATAATGCCGAACAATGATAATATTTTCCAAAGCATAAGAATATACCCGAGTAGCTATTCATTCCTAAACATATATATCGAAGCATTAATGAGATTTCTAGGATATTAAGATTGTGGCCAAGTACTTTGTCGGGACTGAATCTTCTACATGTGAAAATTAATAACTTGCTCGAACATATGTGGAAGCTAAATCAAATAGATGTCATTATCATGAGAATAATTATTCAACCAAACAATATATGATATGCATCTGTTCGAATATCGGGCAATAAACATTTCAAAATATGAAATAATAAATGTTATGTTGACTACGTGTCGCCCGAGCAGATTTTTATTAAATATGTGCCATAAGTAAGGCATAATTATTTAATCTAGAGTTTTTTTGTAGAATTATTTAAATCCCAGCACATATTCAAATATAGATTGTGTTTAGAATTTATTTTCACATGAAATTGCGAAGGGTAGTAGCTTGGTATAAAAAATCAAATTTTTTTAATAAGCTTTTTAAGAGCAAAGTTGGTGTAATAAATAAAAAACTTTTAATAAATTTTTAACAGCAAATTGAATCCGTGTCAAAAGAAATTTTCACTATTCTTCCCTCCGACCTATGTTAAGATGGTTTTCACAGTCGCCAACCAGAAAATGGTCCGACGACCAGTATGTTATCACCTTGTGCAATTGTAGACCAACATATAGAAGCTAACAACTTGTTCAGAAGAATTTTATAGATCTGCTGATGAGAATTGGATCTGGCAGTAAATGTTGTAGATCACAGTAATATTGATTGCCAATCAATAAAAGATGATGTCCACTAGAAAAAGCTGTTAACGATCAGTTGTCCGTGTTTTTTCTTTCTCGCCGATCAAGATTAGGTGATGCTGACTTGCCCCGACCAAATAATGGGTACGCCGACCAGTAAAAGGTCGTCTAGTAAAGTTGTATATCAAGAAATGATGATCCGATAATGACGTTTTAAGGGTGGTGACCTTTGAAACTATACCTTAGGTTTTTTCACCTTGCCACCGACTATACAGGATGTTTCCGACCAATGTATTCTACCGACTAAGAAATTGGAGGTGCCTATCAGTGCAAATATTGGTGATTGATTTTCGCACCTGACAAAAAAAATGATCTGGTAAAATTATCGACCAATATATAGGATCAAAAGTTTATAGTTGAGGAGAAATTTAGGATGCTGACTAAAATTAAATGGTGACGGCCAATATTAGAGAGAGTCGACCAGTAATGAAACCAGATTTGATATCGTAACTCGTGTCTCCGAACAACAACAATTATACCTGGTATCGAAATCCATGTTGTCGACCAACAATAACACCACCTACCTGTATAATTCTTAATTTCAGAAAACTTTGGCATATAATCATGTCTCCTACCAACAATAAGATCCATGGGTGATCTTTCTCCTGATGTAGCTATAATATAGTGGTTGTCATCATCTGCAATGCCTAAGGTCTTCCCACCTTTTTTCCAATATAGTTGAGCACATCTGATCCTGCCACATGAATTCAATCAATTGAATTGGTTAACCGAGCACTAATTTTAAAGCTGACCTCCCTACGACTGGGCCAACTTCATTATCTTTGTAAAAAAAATCTATTTCTGATGATCGAATTTGTAATGGTCCGGAGCCAAAATCGGATTCTTCTGTAACTTTGTGATTTTTGAGAGGGGAATCCATAGATGTTTATGAAATTTGACAGAAGTCAACTGACTGGAGATTGTTTAAACAAGAAAATTCGATTTGAAGACTGATCAGGTGTCTTTTGAGTTCGAATTTGTAAAATCATTGTTGATGTAAAAAACTAGATTTGATTTAATTAAATAATCACAGATAAAAATGAGTAAAGAACTAAGATAAGAGATTTTTAAAGTGGTTCAGCCTTAAGGAAATGGCCTACATCTACTGATTTGTATTATTGGGTGTCTTGCCTTGGTTTCGATTATTCTCGCTTTCCCTGTCAAGTTGGTATTACAATGTATTTATAGCCTTTGGGCTGTCAATGTGAATAGATCATATGCCTTTATCGAATAGGCATTTACATCTGTATCTGGTAAAGAATGACTTGTAATACAATAAGCATTGAATATGTTTGGTCATTTAGCATTCCTTATAAGTTGCTCGGTGCGCTGAGTAGCTCGATACGCTGAGTAGCTCGGTATACTGAATAGCTCGCCATTTTAATTCATTATATGTTGGATAATGCATGTCTTGATATAATTGGTCCACGCCAGCTGACTAATTTTTGTATCAACAGAACCCCCCAATGTTTCACAGTTGAAGTTGGATGCGAGAATATGGAATATTTTGCCCAAAAAGTTGTTCGGGCACATTTCCCATGTCTTGGTTGATTACAGACCTTCAACACTTATAGAAATTTTCCACTTTGCGTAACAATTTTGAGCGTGAAATGGAAAATTTGTAAATATTTTCACTTGGGTTTTTGCGTCTCTTTTCTCTGATTAGCCATCGAGAACGCAACCGTCGCCACTTTTTGATCATTACTTTTCTCGTTTTCTAAGGCGCATATATAAAGACGGTAAAATTTGATTGCCTTATACCTTTTTGCCATCTTTGTTTCCAAAGTCCTTATTTTCTCTTTTTTTTTCCTCATGAACACTCTTTATATCATCTGTCTTAGCTGATTCCTTAATATTCAATAAGAATTTCTTCTTTCCTTCTTCTTTCTTTGCTTTAGTCACCATGGTTTACTCTATTGAGTCATTGGATAAGTTTACAACTGATTTTGTGATTCCTTCTTGGGTGGATTTAGAAGAATTTGTTTATCCTTGTAATTTCTTTTCTTTAGCGGAGGGACACTGGTTTCCCTCCATTTTTGTGCTTGAATGTGGTTTTTCTTTCCCGCATAATCCCCTGTGTTTGGAATTTTGGCAATAGTTTGATATTGTACCTGCAAGAGTAGTTCCAAATACATGGAGGGTAGTTAATGGCATACATAGGCTAAATCAAATACATGGAACCCACCTAGGGATTCCTAAAATTATGTTTTGTTATAAATGGGTCACAACTGACACTACTTTTTATTTAAAAACTAGGTATGTTAACAGAGCCTTGGTGGTCAATCTCCCTGATTCTAATAGGGATTATTTTGATGATGGTGTTGTGATAAAAAATTGTCAACACCCTCCATTTAATGACGATGATGTGTACCAAGGCCCCAGATGTCTGCCTTATGGAAATGGGATAGGTTGTTCTTTATTTTAAAGATATATCTGTCTTTGTTTGATAAAATGTTTCACTGACTTTTTCTTTTTATAATTTTAATTTACAGTTGACAGTAAAAGAAAACCCCAAAAAGAGAGTGATATTAATATAAAAGAGTTGAAGTTTATCTGGGGTCTTCAACAATTAATTACTGGGGAGCACGTGAGATCTTCTTCCTATTTGTTGTAATATAAGAACACTACTTCCTCCTTTATTGCTCGGCTTGTTGTTCCACCTTCTTTGGTGATTGATCTTGAGCAAAGTCTAGCATCTCCTTTAGTTGTTGAAGACTCTTCCTCTGATTTGGGTACCTCCCTCGCTGACCTAATGACAAGGAAGAGGAAAGTTCCTGATCTAGTTCTAAGATTGTCCCTGGTGTTGGTGGGGTAGAAAATAATTAAGAAGATTTCCCATATGAAGGGATTAAGAAAAAGGATGCTGCTCCATCTGGGGGGACACCTACATTTGTTAAGGAGGTTACCAAGAAGCCCCCTGGTGTTAAAAAAAGGCAGCACCTTTAATTGAAGAGGCTGCACCTTTGAGAAGAATAAGGAGAGGTCTTGATGAAAAGGCCATTGATGCTGATGTTCAGCCTGCTGGGGTTGAATTACCTTCCTTGCTTGCTGGTCCTCCATCTTTTATTACTCCTGGTTTGGCTAGGAAATTTATCTGGTCTAGAACTCTCCCAGATCACAGAGGTGTAGAGACCTCTACTCCTCGGAAAAAAGTCTCTGATTTGGCTGACCAATACCTTGAATCAATAAGTGTTATTTTACCTTAAAATTTCAGTTCTACTTTCAATTTTTATACACTATTTGATTTTCTCTTTGTCTTGCAATTTTTATTGTATTTCAATAATATCTTAGAAAAGGATGAAGCTATCAAATCTGTTTCCTCTTCCAATGAAGTAGAAGAGGCCCTTACTGGGTTATCAAAATATTTGGAGGACTCCCAGCGAGAGTATGAGGTTGATAAGACCTCATGGGAAAATAAAATGAAGGATACTGAAAAGTCTAAGCAAACAGTTATTGATGTTGCAAAGGAGGTATAGGAGAAATTGAAGGTCACTACTACCAGCAAGGAAGAAGCTGAGAACAAGCTTGAAGAGGCTCAACGACATAAGAAAGATCTTGAGCAAAAGATACAATCTGTTGAAGACTTACTTAAGGAGAAGGTTTCCTCAAAGAGGACGAAGAGGAAGTCTAATATGAAAGATTCCTTTAGCTTTGGCTGGGACAAAGGGTGGAATAAGGCTCTGACTGTTGCCTCTGCTCAAATTAAGTATGCAAGTTTGAAATTCTTCAGGGATGGATGGGTTACAGTACTAAAAGAGTTAAACATTGCCGAAGACTCCGAATTATTTTAGAAATATGTCCATGTCCCCCCTCCTACCATTAGAGAGGAAGATGAAGATGAAACTGGATCTGATGAATCTTCTTTGATGGTGGTGGAGCAAACACCTGCTGCTATTATCCCTTAGTCTTTCGAGCAAGCCCAGCAAAAAGTGCCTTCCTCCGAATAACATCAGCTTCCCTCCGAGCAACTTCAGCAACCAACTCCTTATTCTGGACAACCCCAACCCCCAATTCCCACTTCGAAATCAAATGAGAAGGTGGTGGGTGATAAGGAGAAGGTGTAGAGTTATTCGACAATTTTTCTTTGCTTTTCTCTATTTTTCCTTTATTATATTCCTCTGGTTGTACTCCTATTTGCTATGATCAATAAAATTGACTTGTTACTTATCTGAATTTCTCCTTTACAGTTCAATATATATGTTGTTGATCTGTTTTTACTTTTCCTTGCTAGTTTATTGCCAGGATGGAACTATTATCAGCCCATGATATAGAGTTGATGAAGAAAAGTACAGACTACTTTAAAGCTGGTCATGCAAATTTTACTGAAGCACAAATAATTGACATCCTTGGTCCCGATGTCTCTGAATGAGCAATTGAGCTTATCACTACTTGAAATTCTTACTTGATCGCGCAGTAGTGAATAAGGTAGATTACTATGAAATGATGGAAGATATTTAAGGAATGATTGAAGAACTTCAACTTCAACATAGTGAAGCCACTTCTCTTCTTCATAAAGGATATGAGAAATACCAACAGTTGAGCGCTGCTCAGGGCTATGATACATTCATTTCTGCCCATAATAAAAGAGAGAGTGTGCTGAAATTTGAAATTAAGGAGAATAGAAACATTGCCAAACTGCTAGAGGAAGAAAATAAGGCTTTAAGAGAAGAATTGAGACAGTTAAAATTTGCTTCTTCCTCCGAAGCTATAGTCCCCATTAATGATGAAGGTATTTCCTTTTTGGAGACTGAAAATGATTCGTTAAGAGAAGAATTGGAAACTTTGAAAAGAATTTGACATGTATCCACTTCTCGAGGTAGAAATAGGTCGAAATAGCATTGAAGAGACCATAACTCGACAAGTCTTAGAAAATCAAGCTACTCAATTGAAGGTAAAAAATCAAGCTCTAGTAAAAATGTCCTAGAAAATTCAAACTCTTACAAAACAACTATCCACATAGAGTTCTTCGTTGTACAATAAAGACAGTGTGCTGACAAGACTACACCAATATGTTGAATGGCTAACTTATCAGTTTCACAAGCAGCCTAGAGAGTTCTGGATGGAGGGATACAATGAGGCTTTATATCATCTCGACGCCAGATTAAATTAATCAAACCATGAAGGGTACAAACAGGGATGGTTGAACACTTGAACTATAATGAAAGTAGAGCAAGGAACTGAACTGTGGGATTGGTATGACCCTGGGCTAATTAATTTGCCAAAACCTCCTTTCTAGCTAGATGTTAATTGGATTCCAGTTCTGTCCATTTCTCATTATTTGATTTCCAAATACCTAGGTGATTATAGCATTCATGAAGAATTTGAGATATCCTGACCTCCTCATTTGCTAGACCGACTAAGTTCAAGTAACACTAGAATGCTTCAGGACTTGAATTTTACGAATTCTTCCTACGCTTTAGATGACCCTCCAGCTGGAATGGACCCTGTATCAAAATCTGAAGGAAATAAACCAATAGAATAGGCTATTTGTATTTTGTTAGTAATTGTTGTTGTAAATGAAGAAAAATCATCTTCTTGTAATTTTATTTCCTTGAAAATAAAATAATTGCATGATGTTTATTCTGTCAACCTTTGTTCATAGCATTAGATCAACAATACTTAGTATTTTACTAATAACAATAACAGGTCACTTATCTAATCAGTCATTGAATATATATTTTTGAGTGGACAGTTTGCCCTTTTTGATTTGATTGCCTAGACAATGGAACTTTTTCTCCATGTGTTTGTCTAGTTATAGTGATTTTTTATCACCCACAAGTGCCTAAGCAATGGAATGTTTATCCCATGTTCCTTCTTAGTTGTAGAAATCTTATCTAATTGTATAGATAAATAATATCCTTGGTTCCCAGGCAGTGGATATTTTACCCAACTTCTTGCCCAGTTTAGATGCGTCTTGGGTCACCCATGTTTGAGTCCAGCAGGTCTTACCTTACTCAATTATTTTACCAACATTATTGGTGTCTTTGTTAATGTCGACCAATATTTGGCTAGCGGTTGCTGATACCGACCAACATTTAGTTGGTGGTTACTGATGCCGACCAACATTTAATTGACGATTTTTGATACCGACCAACATTTAGTTGGTGGTTGCTGATGCCGACCAATATTTAGGCGGTTGATGATACTGACCAACATTTAGGCGGTGGTTGCTGATGCCGACCAACATTTAGTTGGTTGCTGATACCGACCAACATTTAGTTGGTTTTGTTTTTCAAATGGTTGCTGTTAAGTGTAGTGTGTATCACTAGTACTCTGAAAAAAATAAAACAAAACAAACGAATGAGAAAATCATCTTTTTCATTCATGTTGAAAGAATTGGGTAGATTGACTTTTACAATACTGGTAGTACTTTCACGGGTGCTCTGCATTCCATGCATTCTTTAATTCTTCCCCTTCTAGAATTTTTATCTTATAAGTGCCAGGACAGACAACTGATGTGATGAGATATGGTCCATGCAAATTAGCCTCCAACTTGTTGTGATTTTAAATTACCCTCTTAAGCTCATAATCACCCTCTTTTAGATCACATTATTTTACCCTCTTATTATAGAACATGGCAGTCCTTTGCTAGTAGGCTGCATTTCTGATTGCTGCATCTTCTTGGACTTTTTTGAGCATGTCCAAATAAAAGCGTCTCATCAAATCACTTACTAGAGAGTTAAAGTTGAGCACCCTATGAGTAAGTAATCCCAATTCAGCAGGTATAACTGCTTGACTTCCAAAAGTTAGCATGTAGGGTGTCTCTCCAGCTGTTGTTCGGGGAGTTGTTCGGTAGGCCCATAATACTGATTACAGCTCGTTGATCAAATTCCCTTTAGCATCAGTTAATCTCTTCTTCAACCTATTCAGTAGAGTTCTGTTTGTCACCTTTGTTTGTCCATTACTTTGGGGATGACCTGGAGCAGAATGGACTTTTTGAATGTTGGACTGTAGACAATACACTTTAAACTCATCATTGTTAAATTGGGTACCTTGTTCAGTGATAAAGGCATGCGGCAGACCATATCTGCAAATGATATTCTTCCAAATGAATTAATAGACCCTTTCATAGGCCATATCGATAAGAGGTCCAGCTTCCACCCACTTTGTGAAGTAATCAACAGCTACCACCAAAAATTTGAATCGTCCTCTTGTAGTTGGTAGAGGTCCAACTAAGTTTATTCTCCACGTAGCAAATGTCCAAGGTGAAGTGATTAGTGTTAGCAACGCCTGAGGAGTTCTGCATATAGTAGAAAATCTCTGACACTTATCATATTTTTTAGCATAAGCTGTACAATCAACGCGCATTATTGACTAGTAGTACCCATGCGTACTCATTCTCTGTAGTAGAGTTCTTTCTGCTATGTGAGCTCCACAAGACCCTTCATGATTTCCTCTATCAATTCTTTAACTTCTACTGGATAAACACACCTTTGTAAACCAGCCATTAAACCTCTTATGTACAGAACTCCATTATTTAAAACATATTTAACAGCCTTGTACTTTAACCTTTTGGCTATAAATGGGTCAGTTGGTAAAATACCTTCTTCAATATAAGCTCTAATGGGATCCATCCATGATGGTACCATCTCCAATGCTATAACATTCACCATTAGATCTTCATCAATACTTCTGCTAGCAAGTATCTCAATGGGGATTATTCTTCAGAGCTTCGTGCGAGTAGCTGAAGCTAACCGAGCAAGTGCATCTGCTCTTGCATTATCCAATCTAGGGATTCTAACCACCCGAACAACTGCCAAATTAGCTACAATCTCCAAAGCCTTTGCTAAGTATCTTAACATGAACTCCCCTCGAACTGCATAAAGACTTAACATATGATTCACCACTAATTATGAATCACTTAATACCACAACTTTCTCTGCATTTAATGATTTAGCTAAGTTGGGCCCCACAATCACAGCTTCATACTCAGCTTCATTATTGGAAGCTCGGAATTGGAAACGCAGAGCGTATTCAATATCTATCCCATCTGCACTATTGAGAATAATTCCTTCTCTTCATCCTATTGCACAAGAAGAACCATCGATATATAAATTCCATATAGGAATATTATCATCAAACTCCTAGTCTAATAGAATCCCTTGATGGAATATTTTGTCCTTCATCTCTTCATACTTTTTTTTCAACTCTTATACTTTACCAGAGGATTCTGGTTGATCAGTTGCCATACCTTCTGACAATTCTGTTGCTGGGAGCTGATCGAAAGTATTTTCAGTAGAATTCCTAGCCTCCTTGAGTTGCTCTTCCTTAGTCGCTTGTTGGTCGGGACATCTAGGTAAGTAAATTCGGCAATGTAATCTGCCACAGTTTGGCTTTAAAAGAATACCCTGGCTCATAAACAATGTCATACTCCCCTAATTCCACTGCCCAGTACAATAATCTTCCAATTTTTTTTGGTTTATGTAAAGCTTATCTAAGGGGTATATCAATATACACCACTATAGTGTGGAGTTAAAAATAAGGTTTCATTCTCCTGCTCGCCTCAATTAATGCCAATGCCAATTTCTCCAATTTATGGTATCTGATTTCTGCTCCTCGAAATGCTTTGCTAGTATGATAGACTGACTTTTGTACTCCATTCTCGACTCTGATCAAGGCAGAATTGACTGCGCTTTCTGAAACAGCCATGTACAAATATAATTTGTCTCCTGTCATCGGCGTGGATAATAAAGGAGGTATCCCCAAGTATTTCTTCAATTCCAAAAATGCCTTATCGCATTCCTCATTCCACTCAAAGGTCTTCCTAAGCACCTTAAAGAATGGAAGACATCTATTGGTTGCTCGGGAGACAAATCTATTGAGAGATGCAATACGCCTCGTAAGGCTCCGCACTTCTTTCTTGGTGGTTAGAGATTGTAACTCCAGAAAATCTTTTATCTTGTCAGGGTTTACTTCAATACCACTTTGATTCACAATGTATCCGAGGAACATGCCTTCTTGTATGCCAAAAATTCACTTGGTCGGGTTCAGCTTCATTTGGTACCTCTCCAGCTGATTAAATGTTTGGCTCAAATCAGTTATATGGTCGATAACTTTCTTGCTTTTAGTCAACATGTCATCGACATATACTTCTATAATTTTGCCAATTTATTCTTCAAAGACCTTATTTACCAACCGCTGATAAGTAGCACCTGCATTTTTTAGACCAAAAGGCATAACATTATAACAATATGTTCCTCGGGGGGTAATGAAAGACGTACTTTCCTTATCTTCAGGCTTCATTTTAATCTGGTTGTACCCATAATAAGCATCCATGAAGCTTAAAATCTCGTGTCCTGAAGTTGCATCCACTAGATGATCTATTCTAGGCAGAGGAAAGTGATATTTTGGGCAGGCCTTATTCAGATCTGTGAAGTCCACACACATTCTCCACTTATTATTCTTCTTCTTGACCATTACAATGTTACCCAACCAATCAAGATATTTTATATCCTCGATAAATGAAGCTTTTTGTAGCTTTTCCACCTCTTCTTGGATAACCTAGTTTTTCTTCGGACTAAAAAGTCTTCTCCTTTACTTCACTAATTTGATCTTCTTGTTGACATTGAGCTCGTGGCATAAGAAAGCTGGGTCTATCCACAGCATATCCTCATGACTCCACGCAAATACCTATTTTCTTTGCTTAAAAAATGATAGTATATCTTGCTTCAATACTGGATCGAGTGAAGCACCAATTTGAGTTGTTTTTTTTGGTTGCTCGTCATCCAGAATAATGCTTTCTATTTCCTCCTGACTTGCATGTAATGAGTTTTGTTTCATCTTTTGGGTCTAAGATTTCAATCTCAAACTCATCAGATTCATCCACTTGATAAGTGGTTGTTTTCTTCCTAGCATCCTCCAATTCCTCTTACTCAGTGGAGGAGTAGTAGCATTCCCGAGATACTTTTTGATCTCCCTTTACAACTCCAACCCCAAAGTTGGTCTGGAACTTCAAACACTGATGTACTATGGATGGAACTGCTTCAAAATTTTTCGGGCCTACTCTTCCCATGATTATATTATAGGCTGATTGGATATTCTTATCCATCATAAAGAAATGCACCTTCTCTATTCTGCAAACTAGCCAGGTACCAATCAACATGTCTATCTTTATCATTCCCAGTGGAAAAACTTTTTCTCCAGAAAACCCAATAAGGGGCCTGTGATACGACTCCAACTGATTAAGTTTCAAGTTCAAACTATCAAAAAAAGGGTAAAACATGATGTCTGTCGAGCTACCATTATCCACTAGCAGTCTCAAAATGATTATGTCTTTCGTTCTCATTTTGATCACCAGAGGATCATCATGAGGATATAAGACTCCTTTCAAATAGTTTTTAAAAAAACCAATGACCATCTTATCTTTGTTAACTTTCGTTGGGCGATCTTCTTTATCCAGGTTTATTCATTGTATATAGGAACAAGCTTGAGCCTCATTGAGGTAAGCTTTCCTTTCAGTGGTATGATCACCTCCTCCTGCGTCTATACTTATAATCATGTTATAATCAACTGAACTGAAATGAATCAAAAATACCTTATTCTCGGGTTATCTTAGACTTTTTGGGAGATCGGCATCATCTTCAGGGTCATCTCTATGGGCCCTTTTCTTATCTTATCTGGTCGGCAAGGAGATTTGGATCTTTTTCGACCTTTGTTGTTGGTCTTTTTCGCCGTTCGGATGATCAACAAACTTATTCATCTTTCCTCGTCTAATGAGTGCCTCTATCTCATTTTGGAGAGGTATACACTGCTTGTTTGTGTGACCATGATCTTTGTGGAACTCGCAATATTTGGATTTATCCATCCTCTCAGAGGATATCTTTAGCTTTTCTGGACAATTTAATTCTTCGTCGTTATTGATTTCCTCCAGAACATGATTTATGTCCACTTTCAAGGGAGTATAGTTAGTATACTTCCTCAAATGATCTAATCTTTCTTTTCCATTCGAATGCTTGTTTCCACCATTATTCTTGTTATCTTTCTTCTCTGATTTACCCTCATCTTTATTCTACACTTTCGCCTCATCATTTTTCTTCGTAGCCATAACCTCCTCGACATTCATGATTTTTGCTACTTTGGCCATTAATTATGCCATGGATTTTGGGGGATCCTTAGCCAAGGTATAATACAATTTATCTGGTAAAAGACCACTCATGAGAGCTGTGATGGTTGTCTTTTCCTCATAGTCTATGACCTCCAACTTCTCATTATTGAAACGAGTGATGTAGTCTTTGGTACTTTCACCTGCTTTCTGCCTAACGCTTAATAAATGAGCTACCCTTTTAATTAGATTTGCAGCAAAATAGAAATTACCTATAAAGAGCTCTGGAAGTTGGTGGAAGGTTGCAATCTACCTTCGAGGAAGGCTGTTGTACCATATCTAAGCAGATCCGATAATGGTCCCCGAAAACGCCCTACACCTCATTTCATCTGGGACCGCATAAATATCTGCTGCAGCCTGGTACTACTCTATATGAAGGATAGGATCTATTTTTCCATCGTACTTTGGTATAACCACATGAGCCTTGAACTTTGCTGGTGTGGGAAAATCCACAATCGCCTGTACAAATGAAGATCCTTTAATAAAGGTTCTTTGGAGAGGGTTCTTAGCCTTAGACATCTCTCCTAACCTGTCTTACAACCTCTTAATAGATCCTTTACATGCATCATTTCCAACCCCTGACTTATTAGTATTTGTTCGAGAAACAGATTGGTAGAATTTTCCTCTTAGGATCTTTCTCTTCCAACTGCAGGTCTCGGGTTTGGATGCGATTGCGTTGAGCTTTACCTTAAATCATTTGGTCGTTAAGAATTTCTTGATGTAAACCGAGGAGGATTTATATTCCCACTAGGGCCCAAATAGTCGAAGGGAGAGGCTTTGCTCAACCTTTCTAGAGCACTTGGTATCTCTGGCGTTAGAGTGATCTCTTCTTGAGAATCCAAAATTCTTATAGGGGAAGTTACACCGGGGAGATAGGATGGATCTCTTGAATTCCCAAAATAATTGAATTCAATATGCCTGGATCGTGATATAGATCATGGCTCAGTGTGTCGTGAATACGGCGGATGCATGCTTCTCTGGATGCTTCTTTGGCCTGTTTAGGCACATACTCCGTTTTGAAAGGTTTGGGCTAACTGTCGCATAGTTTCTTGCATAGCTTCTTACCCCTTGGCTAAAATAATTAAGATTCATGTCAAATCGTTCGCATTTGAGGGTGTAGAAGGATTGGGAGGATTCCCTTCATTATTCATATTGCTAGATTCTGGGATTTTAGCCATTGGTGATGGATTTTCGGTGAAAAGGCTATGCATAGTTGTTTCCCACAAACGGTGCCAATCTGTTGATGTAAAAAACTAGATTTGATCTAGTTAATTAATCACAGATAAAAATGAGTAAAGAAATAAGACAAGAGATTTTTAAAGTGGTTTAGCCTTAAAGAAATGGCCGACGCCCACTGACTTGTATTACTGGATGTTTTGCCTTAGTTTCGATTATTCTCGCTTGCCCTGCCAATAGGGTATTACAATGTATTTATAGCCTTTGGGATGTCAATGTCAATAGATCGTGTGCCTTTATCGAATAGGCGTTTACATCTGTATCTGGTAAATAATGACTTGTAATACAATAAGCATTGAATATGTTTG
Source organism: Sambucus nigra (assembly GCA_949130495.1). Taxonomy (NCBI): domain Eukaryota; kingdom Viridiplantae; phylum Streptophyta; class Magnoliopsida; order Dipsacales; family Adoxaceae; genus Sambucus; species Sambucus nigra. The sequence continues at coordinate 210,102,526 of OX422213.1, read as the reverse complement.
GTCATTTGGCATTTCTTATAAGTTGCTCGGTACGCTGAGTATCTCGGTATGATGAGTTGCTTGGTATACTGAGTAGCTCAACATTTGAATTCATGCTATGTTGGATGACGCGTGTCTTCATATAATTGGTCCACGTTAGCTGTCTAATTTTTGTATCAGCAATCATGTTTGTTGATTGTTACGCTCCCTATGGATGTTTATGAAGACTGTCCTTTTCTCCGAAACAATACAACAAATCATTTATTGTATCCTAGATAATACAACAAATATCTTGAAGAGAGAGAAAGAAAGGATTTGTATAATACATCAAATCATTTATTGCATTGAATCCAAATATTTTAAAAATCAAAAGATGATCCATCGAATCAACGACTTTTAGAGAAATCTCCATCCCAAATTGTACTCGGACTCTCAATTTGAGGCGGTTTATTTTGATAATCAGGAGAGGAAGTTATCTCCCTATTTTCCCGTTTCAGAGAGAAATAATATTATATATAATAAGGTATTCAAGGAGTCATTATTAGAGGCCTATGATGAAATTCATCTCAAAATGAACAATAAAAAATTATCTACAATTAACATAGTTTGTGTAGATTGATGGATGAAAAAAATTTATACAATTTATTAAAATGAAGAAAAAACTATGGTTACCATCTTTGAAGATATTTTTTAATGTTTATTCTTTTAAAAATCTCAGATATGAGAATCGAAATATGTGAATCGTTTCTCATAAAACCCTATGCACGGGTTTGTCCAGAAAATTGAATACAACATATATATTTTCTTATCTCATATTATTTTTTTCGTACAGATAGAAAAAATATGATGATAATATATTATGGAAATTTAAGAAGTAATTATTGTGGAAAATTATCAAAAAATTGACATGGTTGTGCAGATTTATAGATCAATGAAAATTGAATATACAGTTTATTCAAATGTAGTTAACATCTTAGGTATCAAACCTCTTGACAAGCATAAGTATGGGAATCAACATATCTGATGTAACCCAGTAGATAATCATATTTGTCCTACTTTCAAGGATTTATACAAAACTTGTGATCATGATATCTAATGTTTTGCAGATTTCGTATATAAAAATTGAACAATCAATTTGTGAACATGAACATATGAGGATTGTGATCAAATTAAAAGATGTATGCACAACATATAATTGTTTAAACGTAAAGACAAAAAAACTTATCTCTTGTAGATGATTTTCATCTCTTCTAATAAGAATTGAAATAATTTATGCGTCGAATTCCCACAGACGATGCCAATCTGTTGATGACTAGAAATAGCATCTATGTTATCTTATAGGCATAAACAATAGATAAAGTGAAGGTATGAAGAAGATGAGATGGAAGATGAAGTGGAGATAAACAATCACATCAAACATATGAGAGACAAAGGTTTTTAAAGTGGTTCGGCTGTTGAAGAAAGCCTACATCCACTATTATTTTATTCCCAGGGGTTTATAATAACACAATACAATGTGATGAGAATGGTTGAATTATTCTCATGTCTTGAGAGAGATAGATGTGTAAAGATGTGTAGAGAGATACAATGAAATGCTTGCTCGTGATGAATTAGTTGCCTTTTTAACTAAGGAGGGGCTGTATTTATAGTGATGGGAGTCCAAGAGATGGAATGTCTTTATATATTTAGACATTTACATCTATTTACAATAAATATGATTTTTGACCTTCTAGGGTTCAATGACTGTTGGTGAGTCTTATCTAATGGCTTTTGATTTTCTGCATGGTTCAACTTCTTTAGGGTTGGTCGGCCGGTACACCGACCAACTCTCCTCAAGTGCCGGCCAACTCTCCCCGGGAGCTGACCAAGTGTCTTCTATGATGAGAAAGTATGAATATTACCATGTAGGATGACATGTGTCCATTTCTTATTGGTCCACGTAGGTGGATAATGTTTGGCCTCAACAGTCCTCATCGCCCACATGTTGGGAGATGTTAAAGATGTTTGTCTCTAAGGTCATGTTCCCGAATGTGAGCTGCATTTGCCCATTTCAAGTGTTAATCAAGACATTAGTTGTATCTAAGAATGGGCGCCCAGGGATAATGGGAACATGGTTACTTGAGGTGAAGGAGGGTTCCATGTCCTAAATGACAAAATCTACCGGGAAGTAGAAGGTGTCAAATTGGACTATCTCGTCCTCGATAATACCTCTTGGTATTTTCATGGTACGATCCGTAAGCTAGGGAGTGATCTTCATGGTCTTGAGGTCACCCAAATCAAGTTGCCTATAAATGGAATAAGGGAGAATGTTGAGACTCGTCGCTAAATCTAATAAGGCCTTTTCAATTCGGTTCTCTCCTATGATGCTGGAAATAATAGGTGCACCCGGATCTTTGAACTTTAGTGGGAGATTGTTGAGTAAAATAATGGAGCTCACATTTTGTGTAAGGAATGCATTCTTCTTTACCTTTAACCTTCTTTTCACCGTCAATAAGTCCTTGAGAATTTTAGCGTAGGCGGGAATTTTCTTTATGACATCGAGGAAAGGTAAATTTATCCTGAGTTTCTTAAAGACCTCTAGCACATCATCACGGGGTTTTCCTTTTTGGGGAGGAACCAACCATTACGGAAATGGCGTGGCGGTGGGTGGTTTCACTACAACTTCAGGTTCACTAGTGTCGTCATTTTCGCTCTCCTTCATTGGAGAATCTTCGACCTTTTTCGTATCGGGTGAAACCTCCTTCTCTTTAGGTGTGTCATGTGGGGGAGGTGATAGATAAACAACTCTCCCAATACGTAGAGTGGTTATGGCTGGATTTTGATTCTCTATTGATGTAGAGTTAACACTAGTTTGACCTTGAGGAGGTCTTTGGCCTTGGGTCAGAAACTTACCCTTCTCTTGGATACTCAACGATTATTGCAACTTAGAGATATTCACATTTATTTTGGTGAACATGCGATCATACTTAGCATTGGTTGCACTTTGGGACTGGATGAATTAGTTTACAGTATCCTCGAGACTTCTCCGCGGTGGAGTGATATACACTTTGGGGGATGGTTATTGCATTTGTCCTTGTATATGTGGTGCTTGTTGAAAGTGTAGGGGTGGAGGAGGGGCAACGTGTGAATTAGGATTCAACGCAACATGATGTTTCCCATTGTTAAAACCAGGATGGTTTGTCTATAAAGGGTTGTAAGAATTCTCGTGCGAGGCACCAAAATTACACTTAAATCTTCCTACTCTACTCACTTGCTCCTGAAGCATAACTTTGCAGGCGTGTATTGTCGAGCATTCCTCTATTGAATGTCCCGCCTCACAAATAGCACACACCTTTTCTATGGGGGTGCGAATGGAGATGGTTTCTTCTCTTACTTATACATCGAGCATTTCTCTCATGCTCCTATCAAATTGGTCCAGTCGATGGTCTAACAAAGAATCTTTGTCTACGTGGTACATACCGAACACAGAAGGAGTGGTGGACACTTGTCAAGGCCGATTTTAGGCATTAGGATCAGATGTGTCCCACGCTTGAGTAGTCTCGCATCTAGCTCAAAAAAGGGTCCATCACACATAGTTTCAATGAGTTTCTTGGAGTTGATATCCAGCCCATTATGAAATAAAGAGATAAGTTTTTATTTATCAAGACTATGGTGAGGGCATGAAGTGACCAACTCGTTAAAACGCTCATGAGATCGATCGAATAGCACATTTTCTAGTTGTCAGAAAGTTTGAATTTGAGCCTTAATGGAGTTCCTTCGATGCGAATGGAAGAACTTTTTGCGATATTTGGATTACAACTCATTCCACGACGTAATCGAGTTTGGTGACAAAGACCATAACTAGGTCCTAGCTTTATGCTTTAGAGAGAAAGGAAAAAGGTTGAGGCGGACCACATCTATTGTGCATATTTGATTGCTGAAAGTCTCACACGCCTCCTCGAACTAACGAACATGAAGATATGGTTTCTCCAACTCCATTCCATGATAAGAAGGAAGTATTTGGATCATTTAATTCTGAAAGTGAAATTGCCCTACATTGTATGGGAGTAGAATGCATCCTGAAGTGACTGATCGCTCGAAATATAAGAATTCTCTCAAAGGGCGATATGGTGCCTCTCCTTCACCCGTACCATGACTAGCTTGATTAGACATGTCTCTCTCTTCAAGTGACTCAGTATCCTCACTCGGTGTGCTCAGAGTGTAACCTAAACTGTAACCTGACGGGTAACTCGAAGGATCATTCGAAGTACGACTTGTTATGGAGTTTAATGGTGTAGACCGTGAAACCCAAAATTGAGGTACGTTAGGAGTATGTGGGCTATCAAGATTTTACACAACTAACAAATTCTTGTAAATGCGATTTGGAGTTGATTGAGGAGTTTTTTGCTGATTTTGCAAGAAAGAACTATGAGAAATGTTGTATCTTTTTGGGTTGAGCCTATAGTCTACCTAAGTCCTCGGCAACGGCGCCAAAAACTTGACTCGACCACAAATATGTCTAAAGTGCATGCTTATATAGGCTCAAGTGCAAGCCTGTCGCATAAGTAATAAGCCCGATAAGACGGGGTCGAATCCACAGGGAAATAGGACGAATACTCCTGACGACGAATGATAAGATGGTCAACCCTAACCTGACTCTAAAAAGAAACAAAAAAAGATGATCGAAGTGAGAAAATTTATATTAACTAAATGCAAGTTAATTAAACTAATTATAGAACTAAACATGAAAGATTAAGCTAATTATGATTTACTAAGTATGAATGGGAAAAATAGGTTAGAACGCAATCCCCCGACCATAGTACGCTTACCGACTATAAAACTAGTTATGAATTAAATAATTGATTAAATCCAGTCTTTATTAATCTCAAACATTATATATATGAGGGTACTAGACCGCACCATACATAATCAAAAGTAAGAACAAAGCGGTGTCGTAGTAGCTACACGTGCATCGCACTCTTAAACATCCCGATTACCTAGGGCAAACGCGATCAAAAGTCCTACAATGATTGTGATCATCACATAACAAGATTTGATCATTTAGTTAATTCAGGGAATTAATTTTACACACATGCAAACCATATCGGGTTGGGTTCATGCATCCCAACCCCTAAAAGTCTAGCCTAGCATGGTGCAATTAACAAAAACTGGGGTTTTTACGATGCATGCAACTGAACTCATGATGAAATTACTTCTAAAGAAGAATAACGATGTAATACCTACTAGAAATAAACTAATTATGCACGAATTATTGAAATAAAATAATAGAGAAGAGAAAGAAATCAACTTTATTGAATAAATTATAATTGAGAACTAACAGCCTGTAATTTGTGAGCTTCTAGTGTTCTTCTCTACTTTCTCTCTAAAACTATTTAAACAAAAGCTCTCCCATGTATGAGAATCGTTTTGCATAAATAATCTACGAAATTACAAGAGTCTTAGCCATGAAAGACTCTAGCTAGAAAATAGGATAATTATAAAATTTAACCTCTGGATCGGTTCGGCCTGCTATTTCGGTTTGGTATGGTGTATACCGGATCGGTTCGTCTATTCTTTATAATGGATCGATCCATTTAACGCATGTTATACAGCAAGTTCAAGGGTCCAGACCAGTTCATTTACGGTAGAACCCGGATTGATCCGCTTCACCACTGTTATTCAGTGACTTCAATGGGACGGATCGATTCGTTTATTGTGAAATCCGGATCGGTTCGGGTCTTTGAGTCGATTTCTCTTCAGTTTCTCATGATTATCTCGCATCTTTTAAGGCTCATAACTTTTACTCCGGGACTTGGATTTGGACGTCGTTTCTACCTATGTACTTGTAAACTCGAGGTCTTCAACTTTCATTTTGGGTCCTCATCCGGATTCTAGCTATAATTACTCTTTTTCGCTTTTAACTTATCGTCTTTTCTTCTTTTCTTTTCTTTTGATTTCTTTCTATCTCTCATGCATTAAATACCTAGAAAATTTATGAGAAATACACAAAACTCGGGGTATTTGTTAGAAGATGTCAGTATCACAGATATGAAATAAATCAATGCATTTTACATCACCCGAGGCGATAAAAGCCTTTAAATTAAAGGGATAAATTGGAAGAATTTATGCCTAATCAAATCCCCCTAACTTAGAACTTTGATCGTCTTGAGCAATGTAAAATAATCAAAAGCATGGTAAAACTCTAACTAGGGATAGAATACCTCTTTCGTGGGCAAACAATTGCATTTAGCATATGCAAAGGCCTTTAAACCCTTAGGTTACCCTAGTAGGATGAGTTGTGTTTCGTGAGGGTTTACAGTGAATATACCCACAAAATTCTTTTGTGACTAAAGAAAATTCAAAATATCTAAAAATTGGATAATTTAAACTCCCCGAAAAAATAGTCACCTTAAAATCATATTCACAAGTCTCAAATCATAGTGTGTGCGTGTGTGTGTGTGTCTGTGTGTCTGTGAAGCCGAAATTCAAACCGCAAATTTCCACCGACTGATTGTTATGTTGCTTTCCTGAAAATTCATTTTGATTTCAAAATCTCACGGATGCACTCACAAACGAATCACTCAGAATGTGGTTATTTCACTCGGTATGCATGATATATAAGAGTAAATGTAATGGACACGAATTCACGCATACAAAATTGAAAGACGGAAATTTGAGGTGAAAAGATATCTTCACCAGACTACAGTTATTGGGAAACGGGACACATCATCTCTGTTTCACGCCATGTAATCTCTTTTATTATTTTTCATGTCTTAGGCTCTCCACGAGATAATTAATTTCACAATTTGGACTCGGCTAGGACTTTTCTGGGTTTTAAGGTGTATTAGGTAAAATATAAAATGGTTGGGAATTTCGGAATTGGAAAAAGTTCTTATGATGTCCTTTAGTGCTTTTTCAGGCTTTTGCTCATTTTCTCTTCTTTTTCCATTTTTTTCTAATTTCACAATTTTATTTTCTTATTTTTTTTGTTGAGCATACTTCTATTTTTATTGCCCCTTTTTATCGCGCAAATTGGACTTAAATTCTAAGTTTTTTATTTTTCACAATTTCAGGCCAATTGGTTTTTTCGGGCTACCAAACGAAAAGGGAAACATTTAAAAGGCTCAATTGGGGTTGCAAAAGGGATGAATTTTTCATTACTTTTTCTGATCAATATTTTTGGGTGTCAAACGAGGTTCTACTTCATTATCCAAATTGCTAAATTCTTTACCATATACGTCTCGAGATTAATTTAACTTTAGAGATATATTTAGCGCATTTTTCAAGACAACATCGCACACGTTTCTTGTAACCATTCAAAGCAACGGTATTAAGATCTTCAACGACTTTTTAAAATGCTGAATTGAACTTTGAGTTAACCATTAACTCAGATTGATTTAAAAATTCTCAAAAAGCAATAGGCTCGAATTCTCATGGGGTTGGTTAATCTCCATACTTATTCGTTAAGTCATCAATTTTTGCTCAATTTCCATCTTTGGTCAATTTCGGATTGGGCATTTGGATTTTTTACAACTTGAGACAAAATTTTTGTGACATATTTGAAGCTTTTAAATTTAAATTTTCATTTATTTTGAAGAAATATATTTTTGGCTTTTTTTTTCAAAAAATTTCAATTTTTCGGGCATTTTAAAAATTTGTGAAGTTTTAGAAATACGTACTTGTCCCCCCCCCCCCCCCCCCCCCCAACTTAGACTTTTATATTGTCTTCAAGCAAAAAGGACGAAAATCCAACTAAGAGCGAATTAAAAGTGCGAAGAAATAAAACGAACAAATAAGGAAAATGCAGATTTTTATATTAAGAACAACCATGTGTTACAAGAGGATACGAAAAACCAACAACCAGTTGTTACAACCAACATAAAGACAGGAAAAACATAACCAACATGTTAAAAACACTAAACAAGGGCTTCACTGAGGTGGTGGGTGGAAACTACCGAGCGCATTCGGGTCGTATGGGTCATAAAAGTATGCCCGTGGTGGCGTACCCATTGACATACGATACATCTTATCTTGAAGGTGATGCATCATGTTGGTGTTGCACTGGTATTGCGTGTGGAACTCGTCTAAGGGCATCTCCACCGATGAAAGGAATTTGTCAAAATCTGCACCTGCTAGCTCAAAATCTTAATCGGCGTCCTCCTCACCTTCCCCTATCTTAACATCCGCCTCCTCTTCCTCATCACTGTCATCATCACCCCCGTCATCTTTAGCTACCCTTCGTGCCCGTAGAATCTCCCATTGCTTCTGACTTTTTGTACATGTGCCCTGCCCAAGAGGGCTGGGAAGGCGAGGAAAATCAGTGGGAGGCTCAATGCCGGCGTCCGCTAGGATGGACGTGATGAGTCGGGCATACGGAAGAGGGGTTTTACCCTTTTGGTCCACGACCGTATAGAATATCTCTTTATAAATTTTTTGTCCCGGGTGGATCGGGGTGTTGGTGTCAAAGAGGTGATATACAAGAGGTTCTTGACATGGCCACATGGCCAAGTCATTTGAAGATTGGAGTATATTCGCGCGAACAATTTGAAAGGTGAGGCGTGCCTTGTCCCTTAGCCAGCCCCCAAGAATGTCTCGGTAGCCAGTGGTGTGCCGGGAGCAATGCATGACATGCATATGTCCTTATCAAGGGGAGGGAGGTGGTTGGATATGTGTATGGTAAAGAGTATAATCCTAACGTACCTCTCAGAGATTGTACTCTTTTATTACAGTTATTGGATTTAGTCTCTATTCAGACAGTATTGTAATGGATTTTAGGATGGTGTGCTTTATCCAGTCTTGGTTTATTATTCAAATATTCATTATTCTTCGTATGGATTTAATGTGGTTTATTATTTAATTAAAATTATTTCATATTGATATAAAAAGATTAAAAGTTTTTGAAACTAGCTTAATTAATTATTAGGTGATTAATAAAGTAAATATTTTCGACATTAATGCTAAGAATGAACCAACTGGATACTTTGATTTAATTTAATAAAGGACTGATCACACGGTATTTAATTGGGCGGGGTGTCACAGGTTGTATCAGAGCGCATGACGTGTCTAAGACTGCATTTCTGATGAGGTACGAATCTTATGAATTTTGGGTTATGCCATTCGGGCTAACTAACGCTCCAGCTATGTTTATGGACTTGATGAATAGGGTGTTCAGAGAGTTCTTAGATCAGTTTGTCATTGTCTTCATAGATGACATCCTGATTTATTCCCAGGCTGGGAGTGGAGTATCTCATTTATACCGATGAGCTAAAGGAAAAGTTGACATTAGCACCAATTCTCGCACTACCCAGGCCGGGAGTGTAGTATCCCATTTATACTGACGCATCCTTATAGGGGCTGGGAGGTATACTTTAGTAGGAGGATCAGGCTATAGCTTATGCTTCTCGAAATATTAAGCCGCATGAGGGGAATAACCCCACCCACGACTTGGAGTTAGCAGCAATCATGTTCTCTCTTCGGACTTGGAGACACTACTTGTTGGGGGAGAGATTTTGCTTATTCACAGATTAAAAGTCACTGCAGTATTTGTTCACTCGGAGAGAGATGACTATGCATTAGCGCAGGTGGCTTGAATTTGTAAAGGATTATCAATTCAATATCCAATACCACACAAGGAAGGCTAGTGTGGTAGCAAACACGTTGAGCCGTAGGCCAACAGGTTATGTGGCCGAGGTGTGAAATGAGAAGTGGAAGGAGTTGGGACATCAGGATTCAGTTGCCCGATCGTTTCTGTTAGTTATGACTGTTACACCCGAGATTGTCACGAGGGTGGTATAGGCATGGAGAGTAGATCCATTTTGTCTGGAGCAGATCAGACATCTCTTAACTGGGGGAGTAGAGTCTTACTCAGTGAGTTCAGAGGGAGGCTTGCACTTCAACGAAAGACTGATTGTTCTAGAGGGGGAGGACTTGCAACACACAGTTATGTCAAAGTCACATGGGTCCCGATTTACGGTACATCCTAGTGGGGATAAGATGTACCAGGATATGAGGTGACAACACCGGAGTGGGCTAAAGAGAGACATTATCGAGTTTGTCTCGAAGTGTGCCACTTGCCACCTAGTAAAGGTGGACCACCATATACCAACATGATTACTACAGCTGTTAGATATCCTTATGTGGAAATGGGAGATCATTTCCATGGATTTCATTACTAGGTTGCCTACTTCACATAGATTTCGACTGCGCCATTAGGTTCGGAATGGCCGAGATAGTCAAAATAGAGTATTCGGGGGTAGTAATTAGGTTCTGGGAATTTTTGGACTACTAGGGACTCGTAAATGAGTACACAAGTCATTTAACAATTGGGTATACACCTAATTTTGGGTTTAATAAGAGAAAACCTTAATTTCTTCCCCAAAATCAGATTTAAGAGAGAGAAAGAGAAGAGAGAAGGAAGAGATGAAGAAGAAGAAGAAGAAGAGAAGAGAAGAAAGAAGAAAAGGAATTTTGGGACAAAATTCACGGGATTCGACTCGGGGTCGTCGGATTTAATCCACGAGGTAAGTGTTTAACTTGCTTTATGATTTAGTGTGTTATTTTTTCATATTGTAATTGGTATAAAACTAAATATTTTTGGCTTGAAATTTCATGGATCAAACGGGTTTTCGGAAGATTAAAACGGATATAACTCGATTAATACCCAATTTGAGAAACTTGGAATTTATTGAAATTAATTGTTAAAAATGGGTTCTAGGATGATTATAACCCTTTTTATATGTGTAATTTATGGTTGTTTGAGGTTGGATGATGATGATAGAGGAGATAAAATGCTTGGAGGTACTTTAATGGAGGTTTGGATTTTTGGAGAAGGTGAATAGTGACTAGCGTCACTTCCGAACTATTTCGGCTAGGAGGACAGCCGATTCGGCTCTTGGTCAAAACATAAAAGTTGTAGATCTTTTCGATATGGTCGTGTGAGCACTGACTGCATATTTTTCTAATTTTTTTTCAATTTGATATGATTTTTCTAAGATGGAAGTTCCGAGGTTTAAATCATCAACTCGAAAATCAAACCGAAAATTGGAAAAATAAAGGCTAGAATTATTTGGAGATAGACATTTGGGGTTCCTAAAAATAGTGTAGAGACTTATAAATAATTATTCAAGTGAGATGTGTATTTTAGGATTAGTTAAAAATAAAATCCAAGACTTACCCAAATAGGGGTATTCGTAAGGAATAATACTTAAAGAGGTATTTAGGTGGGCAATTTTATATAAGTAATTGTGCGCGTAGAAAAAGTATTTATATACTGACTTTGGTTAAATAAAATCCTAAGAGGAGACTAGGATGAAATTTAGGATACGTACTACAAAGAATTGAGCAATTACCCTATGCGTCTATGGACGGCGATTATTATTAGTGAAGAGATACCTAAAGAATTAAGAGACGTAGTGCGTATGCTAATTAATTATTATGAATTGGTACACTTGGGAATTATTTGTACAAATCTTTATGAAGTAATTAGGAAGTGATTTGAGTATTAAGGAAGAGAGTACGTATTGGGGTAGTATTTTAAGTGTATGAATATTTATATTATTACGAAAGGGAACACTGGAGGTTATTGGCTATGGCTATAGAGTTTAGAAATTATAGCCATAAGATATTGGGAAGTGACATAGATTATATAGAAGATGTCATTAAATTATATATAAAATAAGACGAATAAATATAACGGCACAATTGGTGTTATCATCGTACGGTGAGAAACGCTAGGAAATAATATATTGAGGATTGGTTATAATCGATAAATGCGTAGGATATTCAAGATATAAATATACTACATATGGAATTTATTATATGGGCTATGCGTATGCCCTGATATTAATATGTATATGGGTTAAATAAATACCTATGAGGAATTGTGTATAAGAAAGATAAATACCTATCGTTATCATATAGTTATGTAAATACCTCATTGATGTTATATTTATATAGGTGGAATGTGTGCCTATATTATTGTTTATTATGTGTATGACATACCTGCCACACTTGCTATCATGGGAGGACGACTTTCGAAAGAGGACAATCTTATCTTGTGTTTCCTTCGGGAGGATTTAGATTTGGTACCTTAAGAACATAGGACTAGGAAGGGATTATTTGTGAGTTAATAAGTCTGCTGACTGTGGGAGCGTAGGTATGTTCGTGACCCATGGATATGAGAACTATGTTCGCCTCCAATATGTATGATTTGTATTGATACGATTCCTGAGTGATTCGAAACACGTGGTCCTTGTGTACGTGATGGACTGGGATTTGATAGCAGAGTATGTGTGCACCGCAACTTAGCCTAGGGGTGCCAGATATGAATATATGTATTGAGAATAACATATAAGTATACTTGTAATATTCCACTGTTGCTTAGTAAATGAGAATGACTAAGCTACTTATATTATAGCTCGGTGGATTGATTATTATACTTGTTGCGTATAGTATATTGCTTATATATGACATAAGATATCATATAACTTAACCTTGTATACAAAGGGAAAAGAATGAATAAAGTGATATACTCCTTCCGATAAATTTATATCCGGATTTATATGAATATGAAACGTAGGTTATAATGAGAACTAAATATATATATACAGGGTAGTATAAGATGTTGTATGCACTGAGGGCCTAATGGATCCCGACGATCAACATTATCACGTAGTAGTGTATCGGGGGGTTCCTTGTTTAGATTTCGCTTCGCGAGATACCCCACGCACGAACGTAACATAATGTTGGGAATGGGGAGAAGTTTAGTCCTTCGTACTCATATTAATAAGGATTATTAAGAGATGGTAAATACATTAGTTAGGCAGGGTAGCTTAACTAGGTTGTTTAAAAGATATGCGATAGCTGTGCACAATTAGAAGAGGGGTGAGGTGTATATCATGAGAGTGCGATACCAGTTTAAATATGAGAAATATCATATCTTAAAAATATGGATTTTAAGCACTTGCTAAAGTGTTTTCAAAACTCGGGCTCTGACCCGTTTATCTATTTTTCCCCTCTCTTTCTATATCTCTATATATATATAAGTGTCCAGACACAGGGACGCCTGGATGATGATTCCTTCGAGTCAAACGTTTGCTGCAGTAGCTGTGGATACAAGCAGGTTTATTGTAGACGCTTCTATCATTGAGATCTAGATAGAAGGTATTGTAGAAATATTCGGGCTGATGGCCCAACTATACTCATTTATTCATTTATCGCCTTTTGTGCAGTATTCGATTTGGTTGTATTATTTTATACCGAGTGTTCAGTTACTTCAGTTCATTTCAGTTATTGCATACAACTTTTGTAATCGTTTTATTTGAATGGTTTGGTTAAAAGGATTAGTTAATTAAAATTTGACGACAACCTAATAGGATATTAGTAATAAAATATGTTTTCGACTGTGATGCTAAAAATAAACCATATGAGACTCATGTTTTAATTTGATATAGGAGTGATCACCCAGTATTTTATTAGGCGGGTTGTCACAGAAGGTGCTTTTAGACACAATATATAGTTTGAAGGGCCCATCTAATTTTTCGTCCAACTTGCAAAGGATTGTGAATTATGCTACTCATGATTTACATAAGTGTAAGTCCCACGATTGGCATGTGATCATGCAATTGGTTCCTCTATTGTGTAAGCATTGTTTCTCCAAGAACAAGGATTTGCGAAGGGCTATTATGCAAATTAGTATTACCTTCTCACTCTTGTGTGAGAAGGTAGTCAATCGAGAACACATAGTGGCCGCAAAATTGGCGGTGATCGAAATGATTTATGTATTGGATAAGTACTTTCCCCCAGCATTCTTTGACATAAGTGTTCACTTGTTAGTACACCTATGCGACAAGGCACTTCTTTATGGTCCAGTTAGATATCGGTGGATGTATCCGTTTGAAAGATTGATGAAAGTTTCTAAAGATTACGTCAAGAATACGCGATACATTGCAGAGGAATACATCACCGTGGAGTCATCAATATATACTCAGGAATATATGCCTGACTCAACCAGCGTTGATGACACTGATGAGTTCGTCGATGATGGTGGTCATATGATGGGAAAACGAGTGCAATTAATGAGTTTGAAACATGAACAAGTAGCTCGTTATCTATTTGACACACATGAAGATGTCGAAGAATGGAAAATGTAAGTTTAAATTATTTTAACGTTTAACATTATTTTAGAATATTTTAGATTATTTTATACATGATTAATTTTATAATATGCAAAAAATATGAAGCATGTGAGAGCAATAAAAGGTGAAAAACAAGGTACAATCAGACAGCGAATTTAGGCTCTGGTTGTCACAAGAGGTAATTATAATGAAATTGGCCATTATATAACATTACATTACACTCAAACTTTACAACTAATCTAATTAATTTATCTATATTCTCAGCTCTTAAAGACGGGTGATGCGACATCAAGGCTTGCTCGTCTAGCCACTGGACCCTTATTCGTGGCACAAGAGTACAAAAAGTATCGATTGAACGGTTACGTATTCGGCGTAAAAGTATACCAGTAAAGTACAAATGTACAGAACTCGAGTATTTCATACAAGGCTCTTACTTTCTTTCAAGCGAGCGCAAAAGATAAAAACCTGGTTGAAGCTGAAAAGACTTACTATGGTGTAATTCGAAATATATTTGAATTGGATTATATAAGCTTCAAAGAGGTTGTATTTTACTGTGACTGGGTAAGAGTTGAGGATAAAAATTCTTGTAAAGTTGATCCTGTCACCAATTTGATCATGGTTGACTTGTCCAAGTTGGAGAGCAACGACCACGTGAGCGATGAGCTGTTTGCTTGTGCCTTTCAAAAGGTTAACCAAGTGTTTTACTCGGAGTATATCAACAATGAGTCGTGGTCAATTGTCCTACACGCGCCAAAGCGTCAAAATAGTAGTGTGGATGACTTGGCTGCTCCTACCGAATATCAATCCATTTTTTATGATAACCTGAATTTGAAATAATTTTTCAATTTGTAATAAATATTCCAATTTGTACTTTATCAATCCATTTTTAATGCTTTTAATTGATTTGCAATTTATCATTTTCACTCTTGTGTAGTGTGCGTGTGTGTGGGTAGTAGGGGTGGGGGTGGGGATGTTTCGGATTTTTAGTAATTGTACATATTATGAGCTAGATGTTGTTGTTTTGGAATTCAGAATTGAGGTGTTAAGCAGTAACAATTCATTTGGATTTGTACTAATTGTACATATTTGCATGTCTTCTTCTAATTCATTTTGATTTGTATTAATGACAACATTTTTTTACAGCAAATGTCTCCTTCAGGTATTAAGGCGAGGGTGATGATGCTGATTATGATGATGTCGTCTAGGCTCGGTGGTAGCGGAGGCGACGAGGTCTCCTCGGCCCCTAGGCTCCCCAAATATGGCAAATTGGGGATGGCCATCGAGAACAAGACGGGACTATTAGCGAGATCCCTCGAGCTGGTAAAGGAGATCATCAGCCCGAGGTACACTAGTTGGAGGGAGGTGCCAAATGAGTTCAAGTTAGCTATTTGGGTGGCACTGCAGGTAATGAATTTATATTTGTATTTATATTTATATTTTAATCTCAATTTCAATTTCAATTTCGATTTCGATTTCATTTTATATTTATATTTATATTTATATTTATTCGCAACTAACATTGTATTTATTGGATAGGAACAATTCATCCTAGATCCAAAGCTACACGATTCCGTCTTGGAGCAGTTGAGGGAGAAACACAAGACGTGGAAGACAAATATGCGGCCCCGGTACTTTGGGAAGACCCGAGAGACCGTTATCCGAATGCGTGAATCTGTCCCGCCGAAGGAGCCGATCTCCTTGGCACAATGGCAAAAGTTCATTGACAATGAGATCGGGGAGCGACAATTGACATCTCGCTAATCGGGGAGGGAAATCGAGCAAAAAAGATGAACGTGCACTACTCCGGTCGGACGTCTTACGCCGAGGTGGAGCATAGGATGATGGTAAGATTTAATTTTTCTATAACTACAAAAATATATTATTCTGCATTATTTTACTTTGCGGGGCCGATACTAATTTTACTTTATTTTATTTCAGGGGACAGGGAGTGGCCCTGGGGGTAGGCCACATAGGCTCGATACTTATGTGGTTATTCAGACGAAGAAGGGGAAGGATAAGGAGGTGTCCCCGACCGTCGCGACCACGATTGTAAGTAATCCGACAGTTTACTTTTTTATTAATTACGTTATAATTTTTTTATTTACTTATTTTACTAATAATGTGCTTTTTGTCGTTTCAGGCAAAGCTTAAGGAAGTGCATGAGTCGTTGTATATGCCGATAAGGTATCTTTGTCCATAGACGCACTCAGACAAGTGCTTGGCGTTGATCACAAGGGGAGGACAAGGAAGGTGAGCTCGCGGGTGGCAAAATCTAGGATCATTGGATTGGAGACGAGCGACACCGGGTTGGATCGAACGGTGGACTCGCATGATGAGAACCTATCCCGTTTGGAGGTGCCGGTCCAAGATATGTTCTCATTCATAAAGCGTTCGTTGGACGGAAACCATAAAGGGAAAGGGAAGGAGAAGGTGGTGGAGGAGGAGGTGCAGGATGACGAGGATGTGGACCTCGTTACTTCATCGTTGACAAATGCGAACTTTGATGATCCACTCCCCTATTTGGCTCCCTTCAACCGACCGATGTCGACACTTGGTTGGTCGAGCGTGTTTTTATTGGATATATTTGATGGCCAGCGGATAGGGCGGGGGTTGAGGGACCCGAATACCGTCCAGGGTATGCCCGTTCATGGACGTTTGATTCAAGACATCGAGTCCAAGGTGCTCGTCACGCATGTGATACCCGGGAAGGAGAACTCCCCCTTGTGGTTGCAAGAATAATGCGACATGATGTATATTGCTGGGTGTGTCAATTCGTATATCGTGTGGCCTACTCACCTCCTCAGAGATAACCTTACCCCAGACATGTAGTGACATTATTTGAATTGGATTGTTTTAAGTTGTTACATTTGAATTATATTTGGATTATATTGTGATGCATATTGTTTTGAATGTATATTTGCATTATCTCTATTTTATTTGGATATATGACGTTTGAACAGGTACAACATTGCTATAACAGGTACAAATATACTGCTGGGCAGTGGCAGTGGCCATACTGCCCAGCAGATTTTTTTTCAATTTTGCCCAGAATTGTCCCGGTCATTGACCGTGATAATTTTTTAAAGAGTCTCACAGGTTTTTCACGATTTATGACTGTGACAAAACTTGTCAAGGTCATAGACCGTGACATGACCGTGATAATTCTAATGAACTTGTCACGGTTAATGACCATGACAAGTCCGTGACAACAAAAGTTATCACTCCCAGAATTTTCACAATCATTGACCTTGACAAGTCCAACTTGTCAAGGTCAATGACCGTGATAATTCGACAGATTTGGTGTAGTGATTTAGGACGCAAATATAACACTGGTACATCAGCTTATGGATCGATAATAAACTGGTGTCTTATAAAATAAGAATAGAGGCATTAGAAATTTACAATAGTAGTAAAAAATATCCAACTCTGTGAGGAGAAATTTTGTTAGCATCTTAACTTTAAGTTACCCTCTAAATAAATTTGGCAACCTATTTCTTAAACTCAACTGAGATTCTGCATGCAAATGATCACATCTAAAACATGTACTCAAAATATAAATCAATGTAAATAGATTATATAAAAGTAGAATTGAGTTCAACTAAATAAGTAGTCTACAAACACAAAGAAAGAAAGACTAATAAAAATAACCTTATAACGGTTGCATTTGTTCCCCAACTAATGAGTGTGAGCATCACACTTACTCTATAATAGACTGTGAGCTTAAATAGAACACTATTTTCCATCTGTTATCTACATACAGAAGATTCATCCAATCTCTAGAGCTATTTGAGGAAAAGAAAAGGAAGAAGCTGGTAATTTTCACAGCGCCTCCGTTTTCCCAGAAGCTATCGGGTCTGCCTCCTGAGATTGTGTTCCAGTCCTGCTCAAGGATAACCTCGTGGGCAAAGGGTTAATAACCTTAATGATTTTATCCCAATTCTAAAGTGGGGTAAAATGGAGGACAATCTTCTCTAATTCTTCCCATATGCAAAGCTATCAACTGAAGGAAATGAAAACAACATTAACAAACTTAGACAACAGAGGATATAAATATATAGTCAAAATAATATAGAAATCAGCGTTAATAAAACAAATAGCAGTGTTAGCAATAGATATATGTTAGGCATTTGAGCAAACAATACTAGAAAATGTGTCTCAATGAACCTAACAGATCCTCAAAAATAATGAATCCTCAAACAAACGAATAAATAAAAAGGAAGTGTACTCAAACAAACAAAAAGGAAGTGTATCAGTGTTCATATTTTAACATAACGAATCATCGAGGTTGGTAATTTAAACATAACGAATCCTCACAGGTGGTATTATTTTAACATAACGAATCATCACAGTTAGTAATATATACAAACTAAGTACGCTTTGCTCCACCAAGTATCTATAGTAACTAGGGCTGTGTTTTTTTTCCGAACTTTCCGATTTTTCCGATTTCCGATCCGATTTTTTCCGAATTTGGAATGAAGTTTTAGTTTGCCGATTTTCGATTTTTCGATTTCCGATTTTTTCGAAAAAAATCGGATCGGAAATCGGAAATAATTCTGAATTTCCAATTTTCCGATTTTTCCGATCCGAATTTTTCGAAACTATGCCGATCCGATTTTTCCGATTTTTTTCCGAATTATTTCCGATTTTTTCGGAATTATTTTCCGATTTTCGATTTTTTCGATTTCTTTTCCGATTTTTTGAAAGTTTCCCATATCCCACATCGGTTGGGAGAGGGAGAGGGCTCAAAATATGCTCTATAAAAGGAGAGTATCCTCCTAACTTCTACACAAATGAAAAATGAGCCAAATCCTCATGTGTTTACATGTTGGGTTAAGCTATTTTCATTCTTTCTTTAAAATGAGAATTTCGAGTAATCGAAAATCCATAATTTATTTTTTTGAAATTTTGGAATTTCCATAATTTCTGGATTTTTAATATATTTTGTGAATTTTCGATTTTTCCCGATTTTTCGATTTTTCCGAATTCGATTTTTTTTTTAATTTTCCGAAAAAATCGGATCGGAAATCGGAATAGTTATTTTATTTCCGAAAAAATCGGAATTTTTTTCGAATAGGCATTTTCCGATCCGATTCGGCTGAAACACAGCCCTAATAGTAACATATACAAACTAAGACCTCTTACAAATAATTGAAACTATGATTTGGTCTACGTAAAGAGACGAAAAGATATAGTTATACCAAAAAATAGAACTTAGATGTATGCTACAACTACTAATATTTAATTAGATAAAGCATTCATCACCAACCCAATCCGGAAAAAATTCTAATAACCACCAAACATAACCATACAGTGTACTATTTTCAAGTTGTTAAAATTTTCATAGTTTAGTCTCTTATTTTCTATAGACCCATACTCTCACAAAATTAACCAAATATTTTCTTGGATTAATGTGAGAGTGCATAAATATCTATACTATTGCTCACTCGGGAAATTAGAAATAGTGAACCAACATACAAACACCATATACATTTCAACATTGTAAATAAATCATTCATAGCTAGAAAATAAATAGTCTAAAATAGAAAAATATCTAATAACTAATAATTTTCAGATTGTAGAGACAACAAATACCTTTAAACATTTCACTATGGATGTCTAGCATAGGTACCCTTCCAATCAGATCTACCATTCATATGAGGCCGTTGAGCAGTTTGCATCATTGAGCAGATATTTTCCTAGTGTTTCAATTCATGGGAATGAATTAAAATTTGAGCAACAAATTAAATTTCAGCAACAACTATAATTATCATTAATAAAAAATAATTTCAGAAACAACAACTAATTTGGGAGATAAATTAAAATTTCTATAATAAAAAATAATTTCATACAAATGTCCGGAAAAACAAATTTTGGGGACAAATTAAAACTTCAACAATAACAACCAATTTCAGCAACAAATTATTTTTTTTAGCAACAACAACTAATTAAAATTTAAGCATACTAACATACTAAAAAAAATTAGTATGTCACCTGATTTGGAGCTGACTCTCGGTTATAGGCTACATGGTGGATGAGTAGAGCCACAAAAGACTCAGATCCGTGATGCTCCATAGGTCCTGATCAGACGAGCTTAGAGATTTATAGAACTGGTCATCTAGAGAAGTTTCGAAAGTATCACAAACCCTCGGCTCAGTATTAATTTGATCAAACATGAAATGGCTAAAGTGTGAAGAGACTATTTATTCTTGGGAAAAGTGAGTTTCTAGCGTTTCCTCCTAAACATCACAAAAATCCGTGATCTCTCAAACCAACAACTTCGAAACCACAAACCCGAATGGGACGATATCTTAACTGGTCGGATTTTTTTTTTTATATAAAACTAGCAGCGGATTTGGGGGAAGGTCCGCCCCTGGTGCAGGGGGTGGGGTTGTGCAGGGAAGAGGAGGCGGCACAGGGGTGGAGCAACGAAAGGGGGTGGGGAGGCAGGGAGAGTCAGAGGGAGAGAGCTCTAAGATCAGCGCGAGAGAGAGATAGAGAGTTAGCTGTGTGTGTGTGTGTGTGAGAGAGAGAGAGAGAGAACGGGAGTTAGGTCATGGGAAATGAATTTGGAAAAGTGAAAAATGTTAGGGAAAAGTAAGGAAAAATATCAAAAGGGTCAAATACATCCGTCCCTTTTGGTATATTAAAAGGGACAGAATTTAAAACCGTCTCTTTTGGTATATCAAAAGGGACGGAATTTAAAACCGTCTCTTTTGGTATATTAAAAGGGACGGACAAATTTTTAAAACCGTCCCTCATATTTGTTTGAAAAAAAGCTAAAAATTTAAGGTATATAAAAAGGGACGGATTTTAAAAACCATCCCTTTTGCTATATCAAAAGGGAGGGATTTTTAACACCGTCCCTTTTGATAGGACGATTTTTAAAATCCGTCTCTTATATTTGTTTGAAAAAAAGTTAAAAATTCAAGGTATACCAAAAGGGAAGGTTTTTAAAATCCGTCCCTTTTAGTATAGCAAAAGGAACGGTTTTTAAAATCTGTCCCTTAAATTAGCCCAGGAAAAAAAGCGCTAGAAATTCCTCTACACTTTAAGGGTTGATTTTTAATAATCGTCCCATTTGGTATAGCAAATGGGACGGATTTTAAAAACAGTCCCTATTGTGATTTATCAAAATGGACGGTAATTAAAAATCGTCCCATTTGATATATCAAAAAGGACAATATGACACAGTTGTCCTAAATACTCCCATCCCTAATACCCATTTTTCTTGTAGTGATCCCAGCATCAACACCTACCTCTCGTAGATAGTGATGCTATGTAGTACCTAAAATGATCTACACAACTTCTAGCCCACCTATGCCGACGTGTGCTACGATCTTGAGCGAGCGAAACCCCAAGCCGATAGGACCGTCCACGAACATTGGTATATCCACACAAACTATATAGATACATATTATTATTCTCATAGAATATGTGTAGGTAATTGCTCTATAATTACCTATACTGTCCCACATGATATTCACAAATATTCATCCATTAATAATTGACCATCTAGTTAATTATTAATCCCATTTTCTTTAACAGATTATTTAACCATATAGTTAGATATAATGTCCCAATTAATATGTGTGCCACATTTACTTTTTAATTAGTTCCTCGTTGACCCAAACACCATCCCACCAACTCGTATGGACTTCTGAAAATAACCCGGAACCAACCCCGATCCTAACTCAACTTGTCCCCAGGACCGAATCGATTCACTTTCTTAGCCCAATCGATTCGCTGCCAGACTAAATCGATTCGCTGCCAGACTGAATCGATTCGCTCCAAGGTCGAATCGATTCAAAATGACACAACAACCCATATCTGGTAGTTTATTTATTACGAGATTTCTCAATTCTTTCCCAAGATTTCTTACTGTCATTAATTCTTTTTCATAATCATATGATTAGGTCCTTACCACTCAGTTACTCATCTTAGGGTAATTAATTTCATGTGTTAACCCCAATCTCATTCCCCAAATTCCTAAAATTCATAAAATTTACCAAGACCCTTAGCTCAGATTTTCTACCACAACATCAACTATATATCATTCAGATTTTTAGGCATATAACATGGGGTTCAATGTCATAAAATTCTAGATCATAAACATGCATCAAAACCTCTACACGTGAATTCCAATTTCTCCACAATTATACTAAGAACCCTAAGGCATCTATCATCCAATTCAAGAATTCGATTACTAGATTTCTGGGTTAACCATCTATGTTCCAATTAATCCTCTACATGCATAAGTTTAATCCCTAAAATCAAATCACCAAATTACAACCTAAAATCCCGAAAATCCTATGGAGTTTACTACAATAAATCAAGAAGCATATTGGACATTTAAATTAAGCAATAAAGTTCTTGCGTGGATAAATTGGTCAAATGATCTTTAGTTGAATCCCTTAACCTCCTCCTTGAGCTCTTCCCCTTGAATTTTTAGTCTCCTCCTCCCTTTGGCTTTTGGTATTCTCTGACAGGTAGGTTTAGGTTTTATTACATGTGGAGAGTCTCTTAACCTCCCTCCTTAACTTATATTCTCCAAATCCCGAGTTCAGCCAAAAGTCCCATTTTTGGACCCCTAAATGAGCCCAAACCCATAATCTAAATAGCCCAATAACCTCCCAATTTATATACCTATACCTCTGGACCATTTTCAAAGGTCTAAAACACCTAAACGAGTTCATAAGGTCCCCCGAAATTCGTTCCAGTTAATTTTACCCAACATACACGTTTTCATTACACTTAATCACTACATGACCATAAGTTAATTAACGTTCAATTTATTTTTCACGAGTGAGCCCATTATGCTCGATTGAGTTCAAATCAATATGAAATCACGAAAAATCAATTTATTCTCAAATTATATTCAACCAATTAAATTTAAATTATACCAATTTAAATTTATTCTCGAATTTATTTAATTAAATTCCGTCACAATATTTTATTTCAAAAAAAAAATACGGAATATTACAATTTGTTTATTGTACATCATTCGTGCATCGCACGGATTATATGCTAGTCCAAAACAAAATTGTTATCCTTGCCCTCTAAGATATATTATAAACAATCTCAATATATAATGTATATTAGGATTGAATATTTTCTAAAACACCATAAGAGTAGATTGTCATTAACATTTGAAATAATTTAAAAATTACAAATGGAATTGAGGAAAAACTCATTAATAATTGTTCAAAAAATAATTATAATGTCGTTTTCGAAATGTTAAATTTGTGAAAAATTATATTTAGAATATTACACGTAGTGTGGATATTATATCACTCACAAAATAATTTATATAAATATGTAACAATTAGAGTGGGCCATTATGTTATTTCCACAAAATATATGTATGCGATGATTTAGTGGGGAGTTACGTGCAATTTAATAAATATACAAGGGTAAAAGTTTAATTTTTAAAATTTGAGTTGGGGGAACTCAACAGCCACATAGCTCCTACAATGATTTATTGAAAAAGTTCAAGGCCTTCATATAAAAATGAATAACCACAAATTGTATGTAGTATTTTATAAGTGATTTTTAAAAATACCACCAAATCCGAAAATGAATAATAATATAATCTATACTTCTAGAAATCTTGCAACTAAATATTACAATAAAACTTACTTTTTCATTACCCAAGCATGTTTTTAGGTTCAAAGTTTTTCTCGAGTTAGAAAATTAGGAAATATTAATTACAATGATTATAACGATGACGTGATATCACAAATCAATATTATTTTTAGGAATATCTATACATTTTCCTAGAATTAATAAAAGTGAACTTTGGAGAGAAAAAGAAAATTAATGATTATCCTAAAATTTATGTTTTATATAGTATTATGGCATCCATTTACTCAACATTCTTTTCATGTCATGTATATTTGTTGGGCTGACCCGATGGGTTGACCTGGTAAATCAGTGCCTAAACCGAGTTAGGTTAAGGATTAAATCATTTGTGCAATTCACCCGATGAACCAGCGGGTTGACTCAGTTACCGGAACAATTTGTTTACAAACTCGGTAACCCTCAAAGGTTAACTTATATATTGGAATTTACTTGTGCTATAACATTTCAATTATTTGTGACTCTAAAAAGTTAAATATTATCTATCCAAAAATTAATAGTTGTGATTTCCTTTTTAATCAGAAATTAATATTTATATTTCCGAAATTAGTACATAAAATTAGGTGAGACTATAAAGCAACTCATTCGAATAATACTCGTGAGTTAAATTTTTAAAAAGAATAACAACTATTAATTTAAATGCTATTTTTAAATTTAACATTTTAACTAAGTTGGAATGGCTTTATAACTGAATCTCATTCCAAATTTACATTCCAAATTCTAAATGTCCCTCAAATTTAATTAAGTGTCATTCCAAATTTAACATTTTCACTAAATTTACATTCCAAATTTAAATAACAACTATTAATTTAAAAAGAATAGAATATATTTATAGTATTAAAAATTAGGGGCTTATATCAAAATGTCCCTCGAACATTTTTAATACATATTTAGTCCAATCATTTGTTTCAAATAGTCGCTCACCACATAAAAATATTAAAAAAAAAAGCTCCAATGAGGGTCGTCGGAGCTCCGACAGTAGGGATGGGGTGGGGTTGAGGGGAGGGAAGTGGGGTGTGAATGCTGCTAGCAGGAACCTTTAAAAAAAATAAAAAAAATTAGTTAAATGGATGTTTAAGGAACTTTTTGGAACAACGTTGAGGGTCTTTTTGGTATTTGATCATTATATATATATATATGGATCCTACTTTCCCCACTCCCTCTCATTCTTCCCCCACTCCATTTTAATATGCAAAGATTATAATGCCCTTCAACCCATTAACTCTTTTTCTTTCATTCCAAATTCACATTTATACCCCAAACTTATATTCACTTTTTTATCCCAACTAAAATAAATATTTTATTTATTTAATAAAAGTGTTTTATTTATATTAAAAACAGTTTGAATATAAAAAAACGTTTGTTTAAAAAAACTCTTTTTAAAAAATAAAAAGAAATAAATTTTGTATAAAAAATTGTTTCAACTTTATATAACCATTTTAAAAAGTAAAAAAATTATTTTCACTGTTAAAAAAAATTACCTGTTGTTTTAAAAAAACTCTTGAATAAATTATTTAAACAAATTGTTGTATAAATTATTTTAAAAAAAGTTGTATAAATTATTTGATTAAAAACTGTTTTTGTACTATTTTAAAAATAATATTTTTATTATTTTAAAACAAAATGGTCCGCGCCAGGAATATGTATAGGAGGTCCGACCACCTATAAGTACCGGTCGCCTATACATATCGCTGGTGCGGACCAATATATACGAAAAATGGTCCGCGCTAGCGGTATGTATAGATGGCCGGACCGCCTATACCTACCCACTGATGCGAACCATTTTTTTTAAATTGTAAAAAGATTATTTTTAAAATAGTACAAAAAAATCATTTTTAACAAAAAATAAAATTTGTAAACAAAAAAGTTTATTTTTTTAAGAATTTTTTTTTTAAGGAAAACAAATTTTACGTTTTATAAACAGTTTAAAAAAAATAGATAAGATTTGGGTCACTCTAGTACAATTTTTTATATATATGAAAGACTATTTTAATGGCTAAAACGGTTTATTTTTGTATTAAAATTGTCTTTTATATTATATAGAACATGGATGCGTGGAAATGGTTTTACAAACATTAAATAGTTTTAAAAACAAGAGTTAATGGATGCATGGAAATGGTTTTAAAAACAACAGTTAATTTTACCAACCAATCTAACAATTTTTAAAAATAACATTTAATTTTTTTTAAGGCAATGGAAATGGTTTTTATTTTTATTTTTTAAATCAGTTATAAAACATTTTTTTTAATAAACAGTTATTTTTAATAAACAAATATTTTATACAATTTAAAAAAAAATAGTTTTCTTTAATAAACAGTTTTTTATAATCAAAACAGTTTTTAATATAAATAAAATTTCTTTAATAAATAATTAAAATGTTTGTTTTAGTTGGGTAAAAAAGTAGATATAAGTTTTGAGTATGAACGTAGATTTTGGGTGAATAAAAAGAGAAAATAAATATAGGGTATTTTGGTCTTTAACCATTAAAGTGTAGTGGGAAAAGTTAGTGTTGGAAGGGGAATAGAGAAATCCTATATATATATATATATATTTTAGGGTGACCGTAAGGCGACACATGTTCGATCTGCACTTTTAAAATGCGGTCTAATACGCATAAGAGCATTACATGTGTTAGGTTCGCACTTTTAAAATGTGGACTAATCCTCATAAGAGTATTATATATATAAAATAAATATTATTTATTTTTAAGTGGATGAATAATACTAATCGTCCAACCAGGTGACCCACTGGTTGGACCAGTGACCCGATGACCAGTCTACTCTCCGGGTGGATTATGAGGCCGGTTCGGTTCTGATAACTATGGTTAACAAACAGTAGAGCTGTTTTCTCAAATGTATCCCGACTCTTGAGTGTGACCCCATGTTAATAAAATGGAATAATAAACCGTGTCTCGCGAATTCTGTTGACGTCGTTTGAAATAAAACGGTGCCTTCAAGTATTTTGAATGGTACAGTGACAATTCAGCAAACATGCCTTGTACTCTTCTAACAAAAGGAATTTTCAGTCTGGGTTTTCTGCTAAAGCCACAGATCTGCTTTACATTTGAAATCTAAGAATACCGGCACAACGGTTGTTTAAAGTTTAAAGGTACTGCTGCTAATTAATAAACTCTCTCTTGTGTCTGTTACAGCTTATAATAAGATTCCGCATTCTTTTTTTGTACTTCTTTGATCCTGTTATTTGTTTTTTCCAATACTACTGTAAATCATACCTTTGTCTGAGATTCTTGTAAAGGAAAATTCAGACAGTTGCTTGCGGTAGATGTACGCAACAGCATCCTCTTTTGGTGGTTGCGCAAATTTAGTGGGTGTAGGGTTGTTAATGGTCCGCCCAGCAATGGTCCTAAAATTTTATTGGGCTGAGATCGAACCCAGCTAATTGGTTCACCGACACTGCTCTATCAATTTTAATAGATTGGGGCTGGTCTGCATTTGTTATGGGTATTGAGCTCGACTTATCAAATAATTTTCTTTTTGAAAAATGATAGAGGGACATGGGATTGAGACATAAAAGCATGACTTAATGATGTGAAGGTGCCACATCATCCTCCACATCATTAAGACCTAATTTACTCTTTTTTTAATTACACAATACTCATTTATTTCAAAACATCTTTTATTTATTTGTTTTATGTGTATAAATTTATTGATTTTTTAAAAATATAATTTTCAAGTTAAAAAAACAGTCCAATAATTATATGTGTTAAAATACATTATTGTGTTAATTTTTTGTACTTAACGCAAACCAATTAAAAAATTACACAGTTCGATTATCAATCTTTTATTTTTTAATTAACACGATCACGACCCAAATAAAACGCGACGTGACATGGAATCGATTTTTTTTTCATACCGCTTGCGCGAATCATTTTTTACTATTTTAAAAATAATCTTTCTACTATGTAGAACAAATGGTCCGCGCCAGCGGCATGAAAAAATACGACTCCATGCCACGTCGCGTTTCATTTGGTTCGTGATCGTGTAAGTTAAAAAATAAAATATTATAATCGCATTATGTAATTTTTTAATTGGATTGTGTTAAGTAAATAAATGATCAATTACCGAAAAGTCCCTCAAATATTTTTTAATACACATTTAGTCCTAGCATTTTTATTTTGTTCCAAAAGTCCCTCAAACACTCATTTAACCAATATTCTCTTATTTTTAAAGGTCCGCGCCAGCGGCACACATTGAATGTTTTTATATGATGAGTAACTTTTTGAAACAAAATAAAAAAAGCTTGGACTAAACGTGTATTAAAAAAAAATTGAGGGACTATTTGGTATATGATTCAAAAAATTAACATAATGATATATTTTATATATAGCGTGTATTTATGTTTTTTAACTGCACTATTTTTTTTTTTTAACTTGAAAATTATATTTTGGGAGAAAAAGATGAATTTATAGAGTGACAAAATAAATAAATAAGTATTTTTTTTTGCTGTGAGAATACACCTAATAAGAAAATGGGTATTATGGAATTAAAAAACATATTGATGGGTACCACATCATTAAGTTTGAAATTTATGTCCCAAAAATGGGTCGCTGTAATCGTGCTTTTTTATTATTTGTCGACCGAACTTAGTGGGCAAAGCTTTTCAAAGTGGCCTAATTAATTAATGTTTTGGGATCGTGTGCCAAGAAAATATAAACTTAAGGTCCATTTAATTTAATGGATAAGTAAGAAAATATTTTGGGTGACAAATTTTGACATAACAAGTTTTTCAATGTCAAATCTTTTCATTTTTGAAATACGTATGTTGAATAGCATTAATATTTCAGGTAGCAAATCATTTTTTATAATTTTTTTGGGGATTAGGATAAGAGAAGAAAATTAGGATTTTATTGAAAAAATTAATAGTTAAAACAATTTTTGTATAAAACAAGTTTTTTTATTGGGTTAGGCCTTTGACATTCGATACTTTGTCTAGTTTATAGTTTGACACCAATTGTTTATGCTTGTTTGACATCTATTTTGAATGAAAATCGGTTGTTTAATATATATATATATATATATATATATATATATATATATATATATATATATATATATATATATATATATATATAATACATTAATATTTAAAAATACACATTTCAATTAAAAAATAGTTTATTTAATAAATAAATATTTTACATAAGAATAGTTTTTTTTATAGTTTTAAAAAATACAGCTATGTTTACTATTTTAATAAACTGTTTTTAATAATTTTTTTAACGAATTTTTTTTAATTATAAATAAACATCAAACTCTTAGGGTATGTTTGATAATAAAGTTGAAAAATAACTTAAAATTAGTTCAGTTTCATAAGAAGTTGACAAATATAAGAGCAAGATGTCTTGCTTTTGAAGTTTTCCATGAAAATCAATTCTTTGGGTTTGGGTAAAAAACGTTTTCCATGAAAAATGAAAAAAATTATGGAACACTTTTCATATTTATGTCCATTGTTTTTATAGAATGGATTTGAAATCAAACATTGCAAAAGTAAAAAGGGAACAAAAATTACTATTTTTCATGAAAAACAATTCCATGCCAATCAAATGGACCCCTAGTATTTTTAGTACCACCTTCTTCAAGAGCTAATTGTCCGCAAATCATTATTAATAGTGGGCAAAGTAAAAGAAGAAGCAACGGTGGAATTATTGAGTGTTTTTATGTAGGGGTGGGTGGATGT
This sequence comes from Sambucus nigra, assembly GCA_949130495.1. Taxonomy (NCBI): domain Eukaryota; kingdom Viridiplantae; phylum Streptophyta; class Magnoliopsida; order Dipsacales; family Adoxaceae; genus Sambucus; species Sambucus nigra. Next base: position 210,073,100 of record OX422213.1, on the reverse strand, counting down.
GGATAAATGGGTTTGTGTATGTCCTTGTTTTAAGTATTTTTATTTGGTGATGGATTTTTTACAATAAATAAAAAGGCTTGAACTAAACGTTTATTAAAAAAATATTCGATGGACTATTCATCAATTGACCCTTATAAATATAGCTAGGGTTAAGTGTAATTTACTATTTTCTTAAATCGAAGACTATTTTCGGATTTGTACTAAAAAAATTATTAGAGTTTATGGTCAACTATGTCGATCAAACGGTTTCCATTCAAAATGGGTGTCAAACCTATATAAGCAAAAAATAGTGGGTATCAAACTGTAAACTTGACAAATTAGTGAATGCTAAAGGCCAAATGACCCTTTTTTATTTTTCATAAATAGTTAATTTTTTTTTTATATAATTGAACATAGATTTTTTAAACAATTTTGTTATTTTTTAAAAACAATTAAAAAAAAGTTGGAAAAAGTTTTTTTACATAAAAATAATTTTTGAAGGAAAGTAACTTGCAAAAACAGTTTTTAATAAAAATAACTAAACGTTTTTTATTTTATTACAAATTTTTTATTTAAAAAATAGTTGAAACTAGTTTTTTATTATAAAAAAGAAAAAAAAATGTTTCACTATTTTATAAAAAAATAGTTTTTTACAAAATGTTTTAACTGCATTTAAAACAATTGAAAATGAACACTTTTTTTTATAAAAATTATTAAATAATATATATATTATTTTTTAAAATATAATTTTAAACACAATAGTTTTTTTAATAAAAATTATTTTTTTATAAAACGTTTCTTTAATTAAAAAAATTACTTTTTTATAAATAGTGGTTGTTAGAAAAATTGATATAAAACAAACCATTGATTTTAATGAAGTTTTCGTGCAGACATTTTTTATTTCCATAACAAATCTCTTCACGAAGGGGCAAATGTAGAGGGGGCTTGAAGATAATCCTGGAATTAGAGATAATCCCCCCATTAACAATAGTGTTTGGGATTAAAGCAGTGAGGCAGTGAGGCGTGGCAACTCAGTGAGACAGCTCAGCGTGGCAGCTCAGCGAGGTACCTAGCGTGGCAGCTCATACTTTAGCTTGTTGTGTTACTTAGTCACATTGTATCTTTGTTTATATTGACTGTGGGTTATAACAATTGTAATGATGTAACGAGTATAATGATTTTAGTGTGAGGTTGAACAGTACTCGCGAGAGACTATGCTTGGCAGGACCTGGGAGAGCTTTCATGCTCTATCGAACGACCTCGCCGTGGGAACTTTAGAGGGACTTGGTTTGGAAGATTGAGAAGTGAGGGACCGTTGGGGCTTGTCCTGATCATATTATATACACCTGGTAAAACACTAAAAGACCCTGACCATGGAACCCCAGGCGGAGAAGCCTGAGTTCCATCGGACATTGAGTTGTGGACCAAACAACCGTCTACTTAATGTCACATCTACTATAGGTGATGTCACTAGCCAGCTAAACAATGTCAAATATGCATTTGAGTAAACCACCGTGGTATTTGAGGCTGTCAGACAGTTGGTGAGCCATCTCTGTGACGATAGCCACCTGACACACAGTGTTTAGTCAAAAGGTATGTCTGGGCATTTAATGTTTATGATGTGGCGCTAACTAAGGCATGAGGCATTTAATGTCTGTGACATAAAGTATAAGGGATGTCTTTCACAGTTATTAATGACTGAGTTACATCGGGTGTAGTGTGGGGGATATTTAAGGACCCTAACCACCTCTGGGGAGAGGATGTTCTTTTTTAGGGTTCAAAAGTTATTGCTAGAGAGAATATACATCAGAGAGAAATTTATTGCAAACCAGAGGGTTTACTCACCCACCTTTGTCATTTATTAAGAAACTTTAATACTTGATAGAGATCATTGAGGGTGGTTAGGGTGTTTGGCTGCCTGCCCAAGGTGTATAGGGTGCTCATTTTCTCTCTCCCTCTAAGCGAAGTTGCTTCTAAGTTCATTATTACCTTCTGAGTTATATACAAGATATTTGTGAGTTCAAACTGAGTTTATCTTCACTAAGTTGTGTTTGCGTGTCCTGTAGTTAAGCGGTGGCGTGAGTAGTTAACTTATCATTACTGTACTCAAAAGGGGTTACGCCTCCATCTAATATAAAGTACCCTCTTACATTTGGCGACTCTGCTAAGGAGGCATTCTTCTAAGCAAGGAGTATGATGCAGGATAACGTTAATCGAAAACTTAACTTTGCTGACAATCAACACAATGAAGAACAGGTGGCGAGAGAGCTGGAGGCCTCAAAGGACGGATCCCCTCGACTAAAGGTACCTCCAGTTCAAACAACGAAAGGTGTCCTAGGGGTGACACAAGCTTCTACGAGCGTTGGGTTGGGATCAACCCAGGTGACACTCCGCATGAATAAATTTTACGAGTTTTTGCAAACTCTTATAGCTTCAACGGTGTTAGGAGGATTTGAATCCAACTCTTTCGTAACACCAAGGATAGCCCCAGTGGCCCCATCAAGTGCAATTCTAACAGGAACGTCCCAACAAGTATACCCTTTGTTGTAAATCCAACAGTGGGAACTCCAGGAGTAACAACCGTTCCAACTGTGATGATTTCTCCAACTGCAACGGGCACTCAGCCTATGGTCCCTCTGGTTGTTTCTTTAATGGCATCAGCTATGGAAGAAATGAGGAAAGAGATACATAAAGAGATGCCAAAATTCATGCAAGCCTCCTCGCAATCCGCGGGTGAGGTAGCTTTGGTTTATGACGACTTTCGGGCGCTTTATCCCCAGGAATACAATGATGAGCCCTACCCAAAAGATTATATTCCTCCTATCTTTGAAAAATATTTTGGAAAGGGTGGGAACTCGAAAAAGCACATTAAACGCTTCATGGAACATTTGGGGGTGCACTGTAATAACAAGAAACTCCGATTGAGGGAATTTTCTAAATCCTTAATCGATAAGGCATATACCTGGTATTCTCACCTAGCCCCCAAGAGTGTTTCCACGTGGGAGGAGATGCACGTTTTGTTCGTCTAGAAGTTCTTTCTGGCGAAAGACGAGTTCACCTTGACTAAACTAGGGAGAGAGAAGCAACGACCCAGGGAAGATGTAGTGTCTTACGTTTAAAGGTTTAGATAAAGGTCCCTTGATGTGAGGGAGGAAGCCAAAGAGTCCAAGCTACTGCAGATCTGTGCGGAGGGACTGCTTCCTGAGTACGTCTTTCATCTTATTAACGAGACGCGGGAGGGGACTTTTGCGGCATTCCTAAAAGCAGCATGGAATATCTTGTTGATAAGAACAAATTCAGTGGTGGTTCCCATGATGTTCAGGTAGCCGATACAAACTGTGGGAGGGAGGTATCAACCCCCAAGGGTAGGATATACCGAAGGAGCAAATGGGGGCAAGGTAGCGAAGAGGGACAATAAGAGAAAGTTTGGAAGAGACAGGGAAGACCCACCACTATTGCCTTGTACAGTATAAGAGGCTGTCAACTGTTACAACACAATGGTTCAAGGAGGAACAATGTACGAACCAAAGGGCATACCCTTGGGGAACCAGATGCTGCAACTAGTGCGGATCCCAAATATTGTTAGATTCATCGAAAGATTCAACATCCAATGGAGTGATATTTCATGATAAGAAGAATTATCAACAAGTATGTGATGGCATGAACGTTGCAAATCCCTTCGCAGAACGTTAACAACAACCCACTCCCATCGCATGGGGCCAATCTGGTGGTAGCCAACGATGAGGAGGTAGAGAGAGAAGAAAGGGAGATAACGACGAAGTAAGAGGAGTTTGAAGAATCTTTGGAAGATTATACGAGGGGAATGGATAATGTAGTGTTAGCTTACGATGAAGCACGTGCTAAAGATATGGAGGATGTATGTAGCATTGAAGGTGAAGAAGCAGACCAAGCCATATAATACTGTGCAGTTTCAAAATCCCTAAAGTTCGCCTAGTTCTTCGACCAGGTAGTGATATCGAAAGAGAGTAGGGTGGAGATAACCCAGACGATCCTTGATATTATGAGGAAGAACTCAGTCCCTTCGCTGGGATAGAATGGATCCATTGCTAGGTTGTTAAAGAGGTTTTTATCAGAGATAACTTTCAGCGATGCAGATAGGGCCATGAGATTCCCTCATAATAAACCATTATATGTGACTGCCAGCATCAATGGGGTTATCTTTTCAAGGGATCTTATGGATGGGGGATCCTCCATTAATATCATGCCAATCAACTCGTTCCACGCAGCCAATTTTTCAGAGGAAAGGTTAATCCCCATGCCATTGGTGATTTCAGGTTATGATAACCAGTCTTTCGAGTCCATTGGCTATGTGAACGTTAGGATTGTGATGGAAAATTTGAGTTTCCATATTAAATTCCACGTGATAGAGAGTGCAACTTCTTACCATCTACTGATAAGAATGGCGTGGATGCACAACCAAGGGCTAGTTCCTTCAACGTATCACCAATGTGCCAAGGCGAATATCAAGGGGACGGAAGTGATCATTAGAGCTACGAAGAGGCCCTTCGCTGTCGAAGAAGCTCATCTGGTAGATGCAGCCTTTTACACAAAACTAGAGAAGGATGTAAGAGTCCTAACAAGAAGAATGGAAAGAGCCTGGGTTCCCTCAATTAGAGAAAGGATGGGGCCTTTGAATGAGCAGAATAACGACGTTACAAGCAGCAAAGGATTGATGATAGAAGAAGCCCACCAGGAGGTCCCACGGCCCCAAAACATCTCAAAGCAGCTCAAAGATAGTATGAGGCCTAAAGTGGATTCAATGGAGCATGAGGTCCAACGACAAAGTGTGCTGAGTCTATTTTCAGAAGGAAGAGTTGCTGAGGCATCTAGAGAGAAGAAAAGGAAGGCAGTGGCGACTGCCAGCGGACAGTGCGAAAAGGTGATTACCGAAGAAGGAAAGGTGGTTTATCGGTTATAATGGTGTGAACGGACGACCGAAGAAACTGATAATGAGGCTGACCCGATATATGAGTGCTTTCTGGTGGATCAACGGGGGCAATGTATGGTGATAGATAACTCCAACATACAAGAATTTATGGAAGATGTCATCGAAGAACTAAACTATATGGCAGATTATAAGGACATAATTTTATAAATGTCAGTCATAATTAATTATGTCGTTTACCGTCACAACCGTCGAAGAAGTTCAAAAGCAATCTACATCAAGACAGATCCGAATATATCAAGGTTCTTCATCAAAAAGCCTCCGCAAAGTTTACTTTGGTAAGTTTATGTTTTAAATACCTTAACTTTGTACTTAGAGCTTTGAGATATTTTTTTAAAATGTTTTCTAAGTGTTAGAGTGGATTTTTTTTGTCAAAATTTTGAGAATGAGTAATTTTTCTAAGTCCTGTAGCGTTCCTCGATTTTGACACCCAGGTCCTTCAAGCGAGATCTCATCTCATTCGAGTGACATGGAGATGTCGCGCGATGTCATTCAAATGACACGTGTCCTTTGTTCGAGCGAGATCCCATTTTCGTTCTAACGATCGAGGCGACGAGACTTTTCATAAATACTCATTAAATGGTTTCATTTTCATTAAGAAGTCCCGGAATTTTGAAAGACAGAAAACTGCGAATCTGCAGAATTCTTTTTGACTTATTCTTTTAGGGTTTTCATCCCTTTTGTTTTCAATTCACAAAAATCCCATATGCTTTGGTGAATTGTTTTGGTGTTCAAGAACACACTTTGCTTTTATTCATTCTTTGTGGGGAGAACTCTATAACCGGAGAGATGCGTGCTATTGTGGAGGGGGTCTCTATGAAGTTACTCTTGTGGGGAGGATAACCTACACCATGAAGACTGCGTGTGCTTGTGGTATAGCTATGTGTGAACCACTGCTGATTTTTAGTTGTTTTGGAGGTTTGACAAAGACACCGTGCGTTACTCTTGTGGGTGAAAGCAAGATGGTATGTAAGTCAATGGTCTTGTAAACTTGTTAGAGTTCTAGAAATAAAAGGTTTTGCCCTTCGGGGATTTCTCCTAAAATTTGTGTCACATGCTTTATTTATTTATGGTTGGACACACGCACACACGTAGTTGTATGTTTAGGGCTGAATTAATTTGGTTTAAAAATAGACTCTAATTAAATAAGTGTGACAAATAAGAATTTTGCGATTTTAATCAATTATCACACCGTTATATTTTACAAATTGGTATCAGAGCAGGTTGCGCTAATTTATCATGTATTCCTATTTTCTGCAAAATCGTGTGATATTGATCGTTTTGAAAAATCAGTTCAATGGAACATTCATTTAATAAGGTGCCTATTTTTTATGGGAAAAATTATGCCTATTAGAAAGCTCGCATGAAATCTAGTTTAAAAGCCATTGAAGAGTGTGTTTGGTTGCTTTGCGAAAATGGATGGAGTCCTCCCACTATCACCGTTGAAAATATCACCTCTTTAAAACCAGTGTCGGCCTGGACTGAAGATGATTTAAAATGTCTAATTTTAATTTACATGGTTTAAGTGCTGTTTCTGGAGCCGTCACTCCCGACGAGTTCTGCCGCATTATGACATGCACCACGTCTAAAGAGGCATGGGATGTTTTGAAATTGACACATGAGGGTACGAACACGGTTAAAGAATCAAAATTATAAAATTTGGCCACCCAATTTGAGACTATCACCATGTCTGAGTCTGAATGCGTTGATGATTTTTATACACTTTTGTCGGACATTATAAACACCAGTTTTAATTTGGGTGAGGTGATTGATAACACGCGTGTCGTTAAAAAGATTTTGAGATCTCTCCCAAAACGCTACATTCCTAAAGTCACTGTTTTGAACTCTTTAGGAAATTTGATATCACTTAAGTTGGAAGAACTTGTAGGAGATCTTCAAACCTATGAGATTGATATGTTTCCCCAAACCATTAAGGCTAAGGATAAAGGCGTTAATTTAAAGACTCATTTTAAGAAAAAGAAAGAAAAAGTTTGTGAGTCCGATTCTAAGGAAGATTTTGATTTTAAAGATATGGCCTTGTTTGCGAATTTTTTTAAAAAATTTCTCAACATGAATAAAAATAATTCTTCCACTAAGATATTTTTTGAGAAAAATAAAGAGGCCAACGAAAGTGGTGAGAAGGAGAAGGAGAGAGAAAAAGAAGAGGAGAGTGAAGACAATTTAGAAAGTTTGACGTGTTTTGAGTGTGGGGGTAAAGGGCATAAGGCGTATGAGTGTTCCCCTAGACTTAGGAGAGAGGGAAATAAAGTGGCTATTCTTGCGACGCTTAGTGATAGAGACATAGAGGTTTTTTATTTGGGTGATGAAAAAGAGCACGGTATGTGTGTCGCCTTTTTAGCTAGTCGGGTTAGCACACCTAGTTTAGATGGAGGTGAGGGGACTAGTTCTCGTGAGACTTCTAAGGAGGATGATTTGAGAGCTTCAAGTGAGGGGATAAGATAGAGTGAGAGTGGATATGAAAGTGAGCTCCAAAAAGCATTTAAAGATTTGTACACCGGGACCTTAAAAACAAAGAAGTATAATAAGGATTTAGGTCGTCGAGTGTTAGATTTGGAGAGAGAGAAGGAGGTTTTAAGAAAGGAAAAATGTGATTTGATCGACACGGTGTCTAGTCTGACGAAACGTGCATCCCAACTCGAGAGTGATCTCGAACGTGCCAGGGAGGTCAAAGTCAATTTTGAGAACGCACCTTAGAAGGTTGAAAATGTGGTTCTTAATCCCGATAAGGGTAGAGTTGATGGGCTAGGAAAAGGTCATGACGGTGCTTCCACTTCTTTTGTTGCACCTGAGCCGATTCCCACTTTAGTGATAGATTCACATGGCCCAAAAATTAACCCACCAAGGCGTCCGTTTTCCATTAGGAGAGCACTTCCTAGAGTTTTTGAGAGAGGTGTTCCTAGGCCTATTTATGTTTGTTCCCATTGCAAGAGGAGAGGACACCTTAGAAAATTTTATTTTAAGTTGGGTTATGTGTTACGTTTTGCTACTACACGTGTTTCTGCTACATATGCACCCACTCATGATACTTTACATGCGCCTGGAGACTACATGAGAGAGTTTGCACATTTAGGTGAGAAAGTTAAGTTTTTGGTAGATGTTATTTACCTATTGCTAGTATGTATCATTTTTGTATGTTTTTCATTTATTTAGAAAAATACAAAAGGATTTTATTTTGATAAAATTTGTGAGAAAATCCAAAAAGATTTTTGTATTTTGTTTACACCGTTTATGGATGAACACTTAGGATGACCAAGTCACAATTTCATTCCATTTATCCATGTGACTATTTGATAGTTTTTTGAGACAATATATCATGTCATCTTTGTGCTTTATAATGTTTGGAGTCATTGATATGTAATTAAGTGTTACTTCCTATATGTTTGACTCATGATTTCCTTTATTACACATGTGCACGGATTTGTTTGATTATTTTGCTTGTCTTATCACATGTTAGTTGGGTGTTTTCACTTCAATCCTGCCCTTAAAATGAACCAAGCGCGATAAAACTTGAGAATAAGGTTGTGCATGTAAGAGCTGTTTATGAGTGTGTGTGCTTTATTTGAAAATGGGGAAGGGCTGCGAAAGGTACTCATCTATCCTTTGCGATTAATCCACCGTTTAAATTGAACCTAAAAAATTGAGGAATTTTATTATCCGGGGTCCAAAGAGGTTTAAAAGAGCCCGAAAAAATTTAAAGACAATAAAAAGAAATTCATACAAAAAATGGGCCATTAGGTTTTTGCACCAATTCTCCAATGTTTGAGAATTTAGATTACCTCTAAAAGAAAATATTCATGAGGGAGTTTGGATGGAATTTAAAATAGGTTTTCACGTCCTTGAAAGTCTTGAAAAAGCGTTAAATAGTTTTGGATGTTATTGGGGTGAAAATCACTTTGACTTTGATTTGTTGATTTGTATAAGACGATGTCATCTAAATTCAACAATTTTTACACCTAAGGATACTTTTAATGTTCATTCATTAGGGGTACACGTATTCATCGTGCACATACGATTGATTGAGTTTATTTACCTATCGAATGTGTTCAGACCCATACATTCCATTTTCATGACCTGGTTATTTTAGTATAAATCCATGGTGTGTTATTTTTGTATCATTTTCTTTCTTTGTTTGAAAAAATTGAAAAATAAAAAATAGTTTGTGGAAGTTTTTTGAGATATACCTTTGCATGCGCGTAGTTTGATTCATGTTTGCTATGAATTTTACCGTGACACTCCATGTTTTAGTTTGTTTCTTCTTATCTGTCTATTTGGGGACATAATAAAAAGGGGGAGAAAGAATTATCATGTTATGGGGGAGTTTTTTTAAGTATGGGGGATATTTGATTTATTAATGATTTGTTCTTATATCATTTCAAACTCGATACGTCACGAAGGTTTTTGCTTTATCTCATGTGTGTAGGTACAAAGATTGAACATCATTAAATTGCACACCCTCATGAGAAAAGCTTTGAGATTTGATGAAGATTTTTTGAAGAAAAATTTGAGAACTTGAAAATTTGTACCTTTTTCAGTTTTGAGTATTATGGGAAGGATAGATTTGTATAGGCATTTTGGTATTTGATAATTCAGATGTTTTTATGTATGTTTTGGCATAGACATAAAGGGAGATTTGTAAGGACATATTTTTATAAACGTCCGTCACAACTAATTATGCCGTATACCGTTACAACCGTTGAAGAAGTTCAAGAGCAATCTACATCAAGACGAATCCTAATATATCAAGGTTCTTCATCAAAAAGCCTTCGCAAAGTTTACTTTGGTAAGGTTATATTTTAAATACCTTAACTTTACATTTAGAGCTTTGGGATATTTTTTCAAAATAATTTCTAAGTGTTGAGCGGACTTTTATTCTCAAAATTTTGAGAATGAGTAATTTTTCTAAGTCATGTAGCGTTCCTCAATTTTGGCGCCCAAGTCGTTCAAGCGAGATCTCATCTTGTTCGAGCGACATGGAGATGTCGCGCGATGCCGTTTAATAGACACGTGTCCTTCGTTCGAGCGAGATCTCATTTTCGTTCTAACGACCGAGGCAGTGCGATTTTATAAATACTCATTAAATGGTTTCGTTTTCATTAAGAAGTCCCAGCGTTTTGAAAGACAGAAAACTGTGAATCTGCAGAATTCTTTTTGACTTCTTCTTTTAGAGTTTTCATCCCTTTTGTTTTCAATTCACAAAAATCCCATATGCTTTGGTGAATTGTTTTGGTGTTCAAGAACACACTTTGCTTTTGTTCATTCTTTGTGGGGATAACTCTACAACCGGAGAGATGCGTGCTATTGTGGAAGGAGTCTCTATGAAGTTACTCTTGTGGGGAGGATAACCTACACCGTGAAGACTACGTGTCTAGGACTGCATGTCCTTGTGGTATAGCTGCATGTGAACCACTGCTGATTTTTAGTTGCTTTAGAGGTTTGACGAAGACACCGCGAGTTACTCTTGTGGATGGTATGTAAGTAAATGGTCTTGTAAACTTGTCAGAGTTATAGAAATAAAAGGTTTTACCCTTCGGGTATTTTTTCTAAAATTTGTGTCACGTGCTTTATTTATTTATGGTTTGACACACGCACACACGTAGTTGCATATTTAGGACTGAATTAATTTGGTTTAAAAATAGACTCTAATTAAATAAGTGTTCCAAATAAGAAATTTGTGATTTTAATCAATTATCACACCGTCATATTTTACACAGATCAACCAAAACCACAAGCAGAAGAGCTGGAACAGTTGAACCTGACGAAAGAAGGGGAGGATCCAAGGCCCATCTTCATCTCAAAGGATCTCAGTAAGGAGAAACGAGAGGCCTTGGTCAAGTTGATTCGGGAGTTCATAGACGTGTTTGCATAGAAGTATACATAGATGGAAGGAATATATGAGGAAGTAAGCTGCCACAAGTTGAACGTGATGCCTTCATCCATTCAGGTGAAACAAGCAACGAGAACGTACAAGCCTGAGGTAAACTTAAAGATCAAGGAAGAGGTCCAATGCTTACTGATGGCGGGGTTCATCAAACTAATATAGCACCCACTCTGGCTGTCTAGCATTCTCCCGATGGGTAAGAAATACAAAAATCAAATAAGGATCTGTGTGGATTTCAAATACTTAAATAGGGCTTGCCCCAACAATGAGTTCCATTTACCCTTCATCGATAGCCTGATAGATGCAACAGCTAGTCATGAGATATATAGCTTCATAGATGGGTATGTAAGGTACAACCAGATCAAGATGGACCCCACAGATGTAGAGAAAATGACGTTTAGAAACCCCATTAGGCAGCTTCATGTAAAAAGTAATGCCGTTTGGACTCAAGAACGCTGGGGATAGTTATCAAAAAACAATGATGGCCATTTTTTATTACTTCTTTCACAAGTTTATGTAATTTTATGTGGATGACTTGGTCATCAAATCGAGAAAGGAGGAGTCCCATCTGAATGATTTGAGGAAGGTGTTTGCTCGATGCAGAAAGTATAAGCTGAAGATGAACCCACTGAAATGCGTCTTCGGAGTAATAAGTGGAAAGTTCCTAGGTTTTGTGATTGATCGACATGGGGTGCAGATGGACCAGGACAAACAGCGAGAAATCTTGAAGATGCCAAGTCCAAGAACGACGAAGGAGCTGAAGAGTTTCCTCAACAAAGTCTCCTACCTTAAGAGATTCGTGCCTAGATTGGTCGAGATAACACACCCGTTGATTCAACTTTTGCGAAAGGAAGTAAAATTAAAGTGGGAGGAGGTTCACCAGGAGTCTCTCACTGGGCTGAAGAAGCTGCTCGTTTCACCACAGACCATGGCTCCCCCAAAACCAGGAATACCATTGCAGTTATACCTCACATCCACCACGAGGTCCATTGGAGCTCTGTTGGTGCAAGAGATTGACGGGCAAGAACGACCAGTCTACTATCTCAGTAGAATCATACATGGGCCAGAGGTCAGGTATAGTAGCTTGGAGAGACACTATTTAGACTTAGTCTTTGTAGTGTAAAACCTTAGACATTATATGCTATCTTTTACAATTCATATTGTAACCAGATGTGATCCTATTATGTATTTGCTGGCAAGAACTATATTGATTGGTAGGGCAGCTAGGTGGTTCCTCATCCTCTTAAAATATGAATTAAAGTGCGTGGTTTCTCGAGCGATCAAGAGCCAGGCATACGCAGATCTCTTAGAAATCTTCCCCTCCGGAACGTTTGAGCCACCTAAAGAAAGTATTACAAGAGACGACTTGCATGCCAACCACGTGGATGCAAGAGATAAAGAATGGACGATGCAGTTTGATGAATCCTCGACAGAAAATAAGGGAGGAACAGGGGTTTTTCTTTCAAGAGGAATGGAGGAGATTTTTTTTCCCTATAAGTTAGATTTCCCTTGTTCCAATAATGAATCAGAATATGAAGCGTTAGTACTGGGGTTGCTGGAGGCTCTTCGAAGGGGAATTCGTTCACCTTGCATCAAAGGTGATTCGAACTTGGTGATTCAGCAAGTGAATGGAGAATATCCGTTGAAACACCTGAATCTGGCACCATACGGAACAATCATTCATAGTCTTCTCAACTAATTCTATCGGATCAAAATTGAGAGATATCCCCGAATGATGAACCGCCATCCAGACGCCTATGCCACCATTGCTCAGAAGATGGTCATGAGAGACGATACAACTATAGTTGTGATCCAATGAAGAACAACTCCCTCAGTGGTACAGTCAATTCTGTCGATGGAGGACTATTCCGACTGGAGGGGAGAGATTAAAAATAACTAGAATTGGGGGAAGGAGTGATGTAGCTGAAGGAATTAGCCCAATACTTTACAAATCAAGGAAATATTTATTTCAAAAATACAGGAGGATTGTTGTCAAGATGCATCGGACCAAAAGAATCAGAGTGGAGGTTAAAAAAAAACACAAAGATCACTTCAAAACAACTAAGATACCTCTTTACATGAGAATTCAAAGGGAGGGATATTTCTGGCCTAGAATGAAGCAGGATGCAGCAGAGCTGCAATGGAAGTGCGATAAGTGCCAGTTATTCTTCGAGGCGGTTGGATGTCATTTCGTTGAAGCTCAACCTGACTGGAGGCAGCCCTATATTGACTTCATTAAAGATGGAGTTATCCAAATAGAGAAAATTGATGCGATGGGACTAAAGAGAAGGGCTCTAAGGTTCTACATTTAGGAGGGGCAGCTTTATCGAAGGGGTTACTTCAATAGGCCATTACGTTGCATCATAAAGGAAGAAGCAGCATAGGTCCTCAAACAAGCGCATGATCTATCTCACATAGGAGGGGCCAAGTTGTATGACCAATTGATGACATTAGGATATTATCGGCTAACGATGGACAAGGACTCTGCTGAGTTCTTTAAAAAATGCAAGGCTTGCAAACTTCATAGAAATATGATCCATGCCCCATTGGTGGACCTACACTCCTGGCAATGCCTTATCCTTTTCACACTTGGGCGTTTGACCTAGTAGGGGCAATACACCCTTCTTCGAGGTGGAAGATCTGGATACTAGTAGCAACAGAGTGATTTACAAAGTGAGTTGAAGTGATACCACTAAGAAGGGAAACAACAAGGGTGGTGAGCAACTTCATCAAGGAATACATCATTTGCCATTTTAGGATTCCAAAGGTTATTCTCTCAGATAATAGAACCCCCTCCGTCAACTCAGAGGTAACAATGCTCACAAACAAGTACTCCATTGTTTATCACACTTCAACGGTGGCATACCCAAAAGAAAACAGTCAAGCCGAAGTAACTAACAAAATCTTAGTTAATATTTTGACTAAAATGATGGAGGATTTCCTAGGATCATGGGACGACAAGATACTAGCTGTATTGTGGGCCTATCGAATAACCAAAAGGAAGCCCATAGGGTATACTCCGTTCTCTTTTATTTACGGGGCTGAGACGATTCTCCTGGTAGAGTTGGAAGTTCCCTTTGTTCGATATACCTTGCGAAGTAGCATGCTCCCTCAGAATAAATATGTGCAGTTAGAAGCGTTGGATGAACACAGAGATAATGCAATGCAACACTTTCAAATGTATACGAAGCAGCTCTCCAGGGCATATGATAACTTGGTGAGACCAAGGAAGTTCATGGAGGGAGACCTCATTTTGAAGGTAGCAGTGAAGCACATCCGGAGGATTCCTCTACCTAAGTTTGCAGCAAATTGGGAGGGACCTTTCGTTGTAAAAGAAGCTCATGATTTAGGTTATTGCTTAATTTCTAAGATGGAAGAAGACAAGCCATTCAAGATTAACAATAAATAGTTGAAAATCTATCATGTGTAAGCAATTAAGTCAAGACCATTGTTGTATCTAGCTGTCGTTATAAATATACAAATTAGTTTTAATCTCTATTATTGCAAATCGAGTGGTGATGAAAGAATTGTAGAACTTAATAATATATGCAAACAGTAACAACACAAAGAAAATGGCATGAGAAAATATATGTCTTTTTCATTCATTTACAAACTTTGGGGCATTACAAAATTGGGAGCTACTGCCCAAGAATTACTTGAGAACAAAAAGGAAAATGTATACAAAAGTTCATTGGCCTAAGAGGAACCATAGGTCTGGAGCAGAGAAAAAAATTTCCAGGCAGCCCCAAAGAAGCTGCTAGGCAAGACTGTTGGGTGTTAATAGAAACCTCAAATCTCATTTGCATTTGTGTATGCTCGATAAGGAGTTTCTCTCATTTCAGCTTCGCCAAACGCAGAGCCTCTTCGAATTCCTCTACCTCCTTGTTAGAATCTTTTTGTAGAGGCGCTAGCTCAGCCAACTTAGCTTCCTCAACCCGTTGACCCTCCCGGTGTTTCTATAACAGTTCCCTCTAACTATCCAGTCGTTGGCTCTTCAAAGTCTTTAAGTGTGTAATCATCCAGTCAAAACGGAAGACATCTTGGCCCAACTCCATCAGATAGCCTAGGAATTGGTTAAGAAGAGGTCTGGTAATGTTTGCCGTAGGAGTACTGATGATATCAGCAACAACGATCGCCATTCCCTGAAGCCTATAACTCATCACGGAGATGTTGGAACGCAGGCAATCCACAGTAAAAGTCTCAGGATGGTGGCTTGCAAGGTGCTCAATCACCAAATGATAATTGATAGGTATTTAAGGAGAACGCTGAAGGACCGTGAGGTAAAAGTCGTGAGGAGCTAAGTCGGGTAGAGGAAGATCACAACCAAATTCTCTATCAGCAGCAGCACTAGTCGTGGAACCTTGGTCATCGTGTCTAAAATCTTCTAAAATAGTGGGTTCCCGATGAGGCGAGGCAATGGGAGAAAGAACTGGTGGAGATTTCTCTCCCGCCGAAAAAGATTCACGTGTAACCTGAGAACAAGTAGAAGAAACAATGAGTTAAGTGAAAAATCTTTACAAGTCTTTTCATTGTTAAGTTACCGTTATAGGTGGAGTTTGCGAAAAATATTAACAAGTGTTTTCGTTGTTCAATCACCATTATAGGTGGATTTTGCGAGAAATCTTAACAAGTGTTTTCATTGTTAAGTCATCGTTATAGGTGGAGTTTGTGAAAAATCTTAACAAGGATTTTCGTTGTTAAGTCACCGTTATAGGTGGAGTTTGCAAAAAAAATATTAACAAGTGTTTTCATTGTTAAGTCACTGTTATCGGTGGAGTTTGCGAAAAATCTTAACAAGTGTTTTCATTGTTAAGTCACCATTATAGGTGGAGTTTGCGAAAAATATTAACAAGTGTTTTCAATATTAAGTCACTGTTATAGGTGGAGTTTGTGAAAAATCTTAACAAGTGTTTTCGTTGTTAAGTCACCATTATAGGTGGAGTTTGCGAAAAATATTAACAAGTGTTTTCATTGCTAAGTCACCGTTATAGGTGGAGTTCGTGAAAAATCTTAACAAGTGTTTTCGTTGTTAAGTCACCATTATAGGTGGAGTTTGAGAAAAATCTTAACAAGTGTTTTCGTTGTTAAGTCACCATTATAGGTGGAGTTTGTGAAAAATCTTAACAAGTGTTTTCACTGTTAAGTCACCATTATAGGTGGAGTTTATGAAAAAATCTTAACAAGTGTTTTCATCATTAAGTCACTGTTATAGGTAAAGTTTGAAAGTTTGATAAATGAGACTCTTTTAGATTGTACATTGTCAAGAATAAAAGACAAACAACGAGAAACGAAGAGAAACTAGCAAAGTACCTCAGCAGTGGCTTGAGAAAGAACGGGAGTCACCAAGGAGGCCATAACGGCGGGAATTGTTGGGGGCAATATTACCTCCTCAGAAGCCTCAACGGTACCCCCAACTAAAGAAGCCTCAGCGATCAGTAAAGCTCATTCGCCAACAAAAGGTACCAAGGCCAACAGAGGACCTTAACTGAGGAGGACGTTTGACCTCCAAGTAATTCCCCAACGTTGGTGGATGCAAAGGAACCACCACGCTGGGCAGAAATTTCAACCTTGACCTTGGGAATAGGCAGCTCACCAAGAGAGGAGGGTGGGGCAAGATCTGGAGAAAACTGCAAAAATGAAGCTAAGTGTTAGAAATGGGGAATAAGTACAGAAAAGTGAGAAATACCTCTGTGTTACTTACCTCAGTTATGGCACCAAAGAGGGGAACTACAGTTAGGGGTCTCATCAGAATAGTGGGAAGAAGAATGTTAGCTAACAAAGATGTCATTTCAACCTAAGGCATCCCAACATATTAAAGTTCAACATGTTAAACATAAAAAAGGGATGGAGGAGAAAAAAGACGTGAAACCTAAAAAGTAATTGATAATATGTTACCTCAGGGGAACTTTCTGCAGCTGGAATGATGGGCAGAAGAACCTTGAGGCTGAGGTGATAATTCAGAAGGGGCTGGGGGAGTTTTCTCTAGTTGAGAAGAGATACCCACAGACTCAACAAAATCACCCCCCACAGCAGCATCCTTTGTTCGTTGTGAGGCTGAACAACGGGAGTAAGTAAGCCCGGTCATGGGGGAACGGGGAGGAGTTACATCGGTCTGAGAGGAACCAAAACACCCCCCACAAAAGGGCTCATAGGGGGGATGGGTCTTTCTTCTTCAACCTCCTACGCTAAAGTTATTAAGAATTAAATAGATGCAGCTTGCCTTAGAAAAATAGAAGTAGGAACAACAACACACATACATACCTCGGATACAGAGGGATAATGGGAGGATATAACCACTGGTGAAGGAGGAGATGAGGCATCAACAGTGGGAACTGAGGAAAGATTCACATCTGGAGTTCGTTTCCTCTGGGACTTAGTACCTAGAGTCGTCTTCCTAGAACCCGCACCACCAGCACTTTGAGGAACCTTTGAACTCTTCTTTCTCGTTGACCCTGGTTCCATTGGATCAACCAAGATAGTGGGGAAGGCAGTAGAAGGAGGAACGACAGGAGTGCACCGTTGAAACTCAGCATTTATTCGTGCCACCTCAGCCTGAACTTGCCTTCTCAACTCCTCACTCATTTTTGCAAACATGGGAGGAGGAACGGAGGCGAAAGGAAATTCCTCCAAAGGAGTTTGGGGTTAAGCTTGAGACTTAGACTTTGAGTAAGTCCCACTCTTGGACTTCCTTGTCTTTTTGGCTGGTGGTCGAGAAGGTCCTTCACCAGAGGCTACCTCAGTTGAAACCCCTTCACCAGAAATACCTCCTGAAGGAGCAGGTTGTTTGGATGTTGGGGCTTTTTTGGGCTTTGGGGGTAGCAACAGAAATCATGGAGCAATGTAGAGGAATCTTAGTGGGAGTTTTTCTTAGAGGAAACTCAAACCCAAGAACGGAATTACCTTTCAACCCCAACTCTATAGTAGAAAATAAAAGAACTAGGGGATACACGGGATCCCCCTGGATGAACTCAAAAATTTGGGCCAGCTGTCTCGGCCAGTACTTTGTTGAAAATAAGGGGGTCACATCCCCTTGACTTATGATGCTCGAAATGGTGACTCGCCCAGCCATGGTAGAACTTATCCCCCCCCCCCCCCCACAGTAATAGATGAGAACAGGGAACATGCCTCACTAAAAGAGATTTTGGGGTGAGATAGTTGGAAAACCGAGTGAGGAGCCCCCTGATCAAAACCGAATTGACGGCTGCATCGATTGGGATTGTAATGCTCACTGGTGTATCCCCACTCGGTGTAGGAAGGCAGGTACCTCGGTGAAAATAGAAGGACCACATCTAGCGAAGGGTCTTCAATGATGAGGTCCAAAGTAGTTGCCTGAACCACCCTTTCTCCATGTTTTAAAAAACCCCAAGTATGGAGGAAGACCTCCTCTTCATAAGGCCTCATCACAAAACTCCCAGGTTGATCAATAATAGAAGTTAACTCCTTTAGAGTTTGCCTCTTGTGATAAACAAAGGAGCGTGGAGGCAGAATTACTTCCCACGAAGGAGGACGATTGGTTTTGGCTGCTATGGCGGGGAAACGAACATAAAGGAAGCTTGTCAAAGGACACAGTTGGCAAAGTTGGCCAGGTTATAACAACCAAGAGATCATTCCATGTCAAAAAGAGTTATATCAAGCCATGTGTAGAGTGATCCCAGGTCAATTCCATCCAGAAAAAGCTTGATACCCCGGGACAAACAGAGGGATATGCTGATGAGGTCCCTTCGAGGTTGGTCATTAGGTTTCCCCATTAAAAGGAAATGAGAAAGAATGATAAGGATGTAGGTCGCAAGTTCCAATGATGTACCTTGACCAGGGGTAGCCCCAGAAGAACTACCTTCAGAAGGATCCTTGAAGAAATAGTTGATGAGAGGAGTGAAAGTGGATTTGTTTGAAGAACGGATGCACCTTTGGCATATAAGGTCCAATTCCAAACAGTCAGTAGCCTCTTGGGCATCCAGGGCCTCATCAGAAATAGGCTCATAGCCTGTTGCCTCAATGCCCAGAAGCTCACACACGTCTTCCAACGTTATTTTAAACTCATCCCATACAGCAATGAAGGTGTGAGTTGTAACATTTTAGCGAGACACCAAGACAGGAAGGGAAACATTATTCTTGGATAGAGAAAACTCACCAAACAACTTAGCCCAATGAATCCCAATTTTGGTGAGGGTATCAGCATGGGAACTCTGCATGTGGAAGTTCCAGGTAGCGAAGTGAGCAAGAGAGCCTCCAGGCCCTTCAAAATAAATATGGGACCACGGGAAGTCCCCTCGCTCAAGACAAAATCGAAGAGTCCCCTCTGGGGGAGAAAGCCCTAATCAGCAGCACTTTCGTCTTCATCACCAAGCGTCATGGCATCATACTTAGCATTGAAAATGCAAATTTTTCAAAACCCATCAAAATCATCACCCTTGCCAAATATAGGGGGCCGACGATAGAAACAACTCTAGTCCTGGCGGGGCGGCAGTCAAAGAGGTGGCAACAGAGGTGGTGGCAATAGGGCTGGCAGGTGGAGCATTGGTGGCAGATATAGTAGGATTGCTTGAGGAGGCCATTGAAGATGATAGTGAAGATTAAAGAAAATCTTAGAAAAGGCACCAGAGAATTAACAATGGAATAGCTAAAAAGTGAGGATGATTGCAGAGGAAAGGAATGAGGAGAAAAGCTTGGCAACAATTGAGTTTTGGCAGAGTTTCTCTCTCTAAAGTAGACGGGAGTTTGAATATGATAAACAAAGGAGAAGTGTTTTGAAAAATAGATGTTTGAAATCTTTAACCCATCTTTTGAGTTTCCCTCCACCTCACGTGCAAAGCCACTTACAATCATTTCAAACAGACACATGGCACTTCGGGAAGTGTCCTGACAGTTGAAAAGATGACATTACTTCATTAATGAAGCGACGCATGGGGATGGAAAGGGTTTCTTATAAGATAAGTTTTGGGGTTTGGTGACAAAATTTTTCTTTTGTCGGACATATCCAATAACTCCAAATGAATAAGCTGCCCTAACGGTTCAAAAAATCTACGATGTCCCCTCGCCACAAGTCGAAACATTGCTTAAATTATGACTCAGCTACATCGGGGAGAATTTTGACTTTTTTGAACATGGCAAAACATTACAAGGGATAATTTCACAAGTCTCAATGATAGGGGCAGTCCTAATGAAAAAATCACTGCCTACAACTATACTCCACCACAGCATCAATGGGAGAATTTCACTTCCCCAAAGTCAAAATGAGTATTTGAGAAAGTTAGTAGGTCTATCGAGGAGAATGTTACTTTTTCTTGGAGGCGTTAATCGCAGTTTGTTGCAATGAAGGAAAAGATGCCAAGATTTTTTTTCATAGAGAAGGTTCATTGGATTGAGAAGTTTTCGTGAAGACATTTCTTGTTTCCAAAATAAATCTCTTTATGAAGGGGCAACTGTAGAGGGGACTTGAAGGTAATCCTGGGATTAGAGATAATCCCCCCATTAATAACAGTGTTTGGGATTAAGGCAGCGAGGCAGCTCAGCATGGTAGCTCAACATGGCAGCTCAGCGAGGCAGATCATACTTTAGCTTATTGTGTTACTTAGTCACATTGTATCTTTGTTTATATTGACTGTGGGCTATAACGATTGTAATCATGTAACGAGTATAATGATTTTAGTGTGAGGTCGAACGGTTCTCGTGAGAGACCATGCTTCGTAGGACTTGGGAGAGCTTTCATGCTCTATCGAACGACCTCGTCGTGGGAACTTTAGAGGGGCTTAGTTTGGAGGATTGAGAAGTGAGTCACCATTGGGGCTTGTTTAGACCATCTTATATACACCTGGTAAAACACCAAAAGACCCTAACCGTGGAATCTCGGGTAGAGCATCCTTGAGTTCCATCGGGTATTGAGTTATGAACAAAACAACCCTCTACATAATCTCACATCTACTGTAGGTGATGTCACTAGTCATCTAGACAATGTCAAATCTTCACTTGAGTAAACCACCTTGGTATTTGGGGTTGTCAGACAGTTGGTGAGCCACCTCTGTGATGACAGCCACCTGACACACAGTGGTTAGGCAAAAGGAATGTCTTGGCATTTAGTGTTTATGACGTGGAGCTAACTAAGGCATCAGGCATTTAATGTTTATGACATAAAGTATAAGGGATGTCTTTCACAGTTATTAATGACTGAGTTACCTCGGGAGTGGCGTAGGGGCTATTTAAGGACCCCAACCACCTCTGGGGAGAGGATGTTCTTTTTTAGGGTTTAGAAGTTATTGCTAGAGAGAATATACATCAGAGAGAAATTTATTGCAAACCAGAGGGTTTACTCACCCACCATTGTCATTTATTACGAAGCTTTAATACTTGACAGAGATCATTGAGGGTGGTTAGGGTGTTTGGCTGCCTGCCAAGGTGTATCTAAGGTGCTCATTTTCTCTCTCCCTTTAAGCGAAGTTTCTTCTAAGTTCATTATTACCTTCTGAGTTATATACGAGAGATTTGTGAGTTCAAACTGAGTTTATCTTCACTAAGTAGTGTTTGCGTGTCCTGTAGGTAAGCGATGGCGTGATTAGTTAACTTATTATTACTGTACTCAAAAGGGGTTACGCCTCCACCTAACCTAAATTACCCTATTACAATGAGGTAAAACCTCATTCCAACGTGAATCACTTTTTGTTCCAACGAGGTTCAAGACTCGTTCTAACGAACTCAGAAACTAAAAAATAATTCCAAATGATTTAGATAAAAAACAAACACCCTTAAAAATATCCAAGGACCATATTAAAAATGCATCCATACCTTAAGAGATCCTCGATAAACACGAAGACAAACTTGGCACAAAGATATGGCATGATGTATATCAAACTTTAAAGCTCGGCCGCTACGTCTTCATCAAACATGTCATAGGCTTATGAGATCGACAATACAAAATCTAACCTATGACTAAAATGTTTTGTCCAGAATTAAACCAATTACAGTTTAACTAATTTCTAACCTCAAATACATTATATACACAACAAATCTAAGATTTTACCCAAAAGTTAGGTTTTAACAAACTAAACCAAAACCCCATAAATTTGATCCACAAATCATGAAATAAATGGTACACAACAATTATTTAGCAAGTTTAATCACTTGCCTCAAGTTCGTAGGGTCTGAATCCTCCTCGAAGTCACCGATTGGCCGAAAATCCCACTTTCTCTCTCTTTCCCTTCATCTTTCTTCTTCCTTTCTATTTCTCTCTTTCTTTCTCTTTCTCTCTAAGGAGAATTGTTTCTTCCGTAGGCTTAATAAGCGTTTTCTCCAAAGATACACATTTTAAATGATAATACACACTTTAAATGACTCGATAACTTTAATTCGAGCCAAACGTACTTAAAATATTTTGAAACCTAAATAGACCCCAAGTACAGTCATTTCGACTTTCTCGACCCTTCCGAAAATAACTACAACCTAAGAATTTCCACTCGAAACACTTTCTAAAAACTTTAAATTTTAACCTCAAATGCCATTTTAATAATTCTCCAAATAAAATGATATTTAAATCTCCCAAAATAAATTAATTATTGTCCCAAAAATCTCGAGTTATTACACTGACCATGGGAGCGTAGGTATGTGCGTGACCCATGGGTATGTGAAGTATGTTCGCCTCCAATATGTTTGAATTGTAGTGATATTGTTCTAGAGTGATTCAGAACTCGTCAATTCTTACGTACGTGATGTATCGAGATTGATAGAAGAGTATGTGTGCATCGCAAGTTCCAGCCTTTTGGGGTGCTGGATATATATATATATATATATATATATATATATATATATATATATATATATAGAGAGAGAGAGAGAGAGAGAGAGAGAGAGAGAGAGAGAGGCTGGATCTTATACGGACCTAGTTTACGGACCGCTACCGTCCAAGAATTATCTAAGGACCGTTTTTTCTATTTAGGACCACCTTTTGGGACCGCAATGTCTTTTGACTTCTTCTAAGTTTTGGGGAATATTAATTCTTACCCCAATGATTTCTAAAGTCTTTTAAGCTTATTTTAATGCTTAATTAATCTGGAAGTCTACGTGTGGAAGTTTTAGGGCTACTGCTACTTCTCAATCTTCTTCCGTCACTATCGTATTGGAATTCTGAATAGCGAGGATTATCTATATAAATAGTTTCTTCTGGGAGTCTAGAAATTGAAATAGGTTTTGCTGGAAAATATTCTAGTCTTAAATACCTTATACGGTATCGTGGGTTTATCTGTCTAGTTTCTTTATATATTTGATTAACAATATCAATTATATCGTTATCTATAAATTCGTCTAAATTATTATCACCATAAGATGACAAAAATCTACGGTATTTTCTAGGGGCAGCTGTCTCTACGTTTTTAAGGAGAGGACGGATTTCTCCGGCTCTAATTAAAGTAGCCTTTGTTTCAGCTAACCTTTTACGTCTAATAAATTTTAATACGTCTATACTGTCTTCAAGTATCCTAGTGTATTCTTGATATTTTTCAGGTCTTGATAGTTCTTCTGCAAAATCTTCAGTTCTTAATTTTTGTCTAAAGAGATCTCGGATCCCTGTTCTAATTATTTCTATTCTAGGTACTTCTCTTCCTAACCACTCAATGATCTGGTCTATGTATTTAAAAGTACCACCTGCATATACTAAAGCAGATTCTATAAGTTCTTTATCTTTAGGGTCTGTAAGAGTCCAGTCTTGAATTTCTCTAGTTAAGTCTAAACTTGTTTAGTTAAAAAATTCTAAAAAGTCTTTAGTGATTTGTAAGCTCATATAAGATTCTTCTTAAAACAATAATATGTAAACTAGTTAAGGGTTTGGTTCGAGTTTATACCTTCCTTCTGGTCTACAATATCTTTATCTTCTTCCCTTTGTCTCTTCAGCTTTGTTATTATTCTTCTCCGGTCTCGGCCTCCTACAAATCTCTCTTTATGTGTCGCACCTCAATCCACTACTTTGGCGGCTGACCCATTTCCTGCCTGTACGCCTTCACGCCTAACTCCCACCCTGGCTAACGGCTTACGGCTAATCGGCACCTGACGGCGGTTCACCAGTATAGCACCTTGTGTACTACACCAGAGGTTCCACACAATAATCCTCAATCAACAGAAAGTTGGAGACAATTTGGACAATAATAACAACTTAGCATAAGAGATTTCTGGAAAAGAAAACACTTTTATTGCATTGCATAAGTAAATACAACTCTCCCCTCTCCCCTAACTATGAGAGGTTTACTCACTCATATACATATTACTCTCTACAAGCATAATCTCTCTTAAAGTCTAACAATCTCTCTCTCTCTAACAACTGATGTCTAAAACACAAATGGACGCTCCCTTTTATAGATCAAGGGCACTACAATATGACTGGTAACCGGATACCAAAAGCAATCCGGTTGAAAGCATCTACTTATTAAAGCAACGTTGTCTTCCAGCTGGGTCTACAAGTTTTTATCGTCTTTTGATAATGGGGGGACCTCTTTCTTCATAAAAGGAAAGGCGTGCCAAGTCTTCATTATGGTCTTGTCATTTTCTAATAATGCAAGAGCATCAAACAAAGTCTTCATCAGTTTGGTGGCCCATGTGGGGCAGGCATCTTTTGCTTTATGAAAAGCATGGTCTAGGCAAACGATTCTTCTGTCTTTAATAATTCCTCCACTACTGAGGGTCCCTTCTTTGTTGTGTATGTGTCTTCTTCTGTCTTGTCTTGATTTGGGAGGGTATTATTGAAAAATTCATCAATAAGGCCTACCGTTCTAAGGCTGGCTGGCAAAGCTATCTCTACCATTTCTTTGGATTCTTTTTTTAGCCTTCCATTGAATGGCTCATCAGCTTGAATTATCAAGTCTTCTTTGTGGTAGGCAGTGTACCACCTGTCTTCTCCTGTTAATAATTCCATGATCTCAATTATTTCCATTGCCCGAGCGATCTGGAGTTTGGATTTATCAACAATTAAATCTTTAGTCTCGTCTTCAGATAGGATCTCAATGTCTTTAAATGTATAATTAGAAAATCTAACAAGTCTAAATCCTTCCACCCTCATTCCTCCGCAGGAACTTGGAGCAATCTGATAAATTCTGGCAAATAAAGGAAGGAAATCTTCTACCTTTTTAACGTACTCATGGACTATTTTTCCAAGAGCAACAGAGTCTTCTATAGTCTCAATTTGGATGAGTCCGATGAACCCATAGTCTGCTAAGGTTATCTGGGCAATTTCTGCTTTCCCAGCAAGATAAATCTTTGGAACGTCTTTGAAGAAACCTTTTATTATTAAGGCATATCCATTAGTCTCAGATAATAACATATTGAAATGTTCAATAATGTTATTAGATTATTTCTTATAGTCTTCTGTTGATGGAAGATTATTATGACCAAAAGGTATAACAATCATAGTCTTAAAGGTCTTTTTCTGATAACAAAAATTATCAGTGGGTCTAGCTTTGGAGGATTCTCCAAGGGTCTGAGCATAGGTTTGAGTCTGAGGTCTAGGTATACCAGTACCACTGAGCTGGGTAACTGCAAGTCTGTGAGTTCTCATAAATCTGGAAATAGCTACCAAATTTTGTTTGAACTCGATCCAAAGTCTATTCTTTACGTTCCACCATATGGTATCTACAAGGGTATTTTCGTCTTCTGAGAATTCTCGTCTAAATTTGATCAAGTCTGGGTATCTTTGATCAGGTCTATATTGGGGGAAATACATCTTCCCAATGAGTCTATTTTGAGAAATGATCTCTTATCTAGATTTTCCAGGAGGAACTAAGATATCATCAAAGTTCTCTAGGATTGGTCTTTCTTGAGAGTCTTGAATATGAGTCTGTCTTTGCGTTACACAAGCATTTGGTCTTACGCGTCTAAGATAGTGTGCAACGTCTTCCCTGTTCAGTCTATTTGTTCCAGAGGAACTCATGTCTTCTGGGTCTTCTGTTTGCAACATAAAACATGAAATTATATTAGTTTTAGCAAACATTGGCTCTCTTGATATAATGTCTGGAATGGTATTTTTACTTCCCTTAATATGAATAACAGAGAAGTCATAACCATTAAGCAATTGCTGCCATCTAATGAGTCTATTAGTCCTTGATTTGGACAAGTCTAATTCTCTAAATTTTACTGCATAAGAAGAGTCAGTATAAACAGTAAAATGTTTAGGTCTAAGAAACAACATATATTTTTCTATTGCCCTTACTATGGCTAAAACTTCTTTTTCATGGGCAGTGTATCTTGTTTCTGGGTCTGTGAAGGTTCCAGAACTATGTCTACAAAGTTTCTTCTTTTTTGTCTGATGATCAATGGCAAAGTATACTACTCCCCATTGCTTATCAGAGGCATCTGTTTCTACTATAAATTGGTCTTCTTCATTAGGCAGTTCAAGTAAAGGAATGTTCTTGACTGCATCTTTAATTTGTCTTATTACTTTAAAATCATCTTCAGTCCAATAAAAGGGATTAGTTTTATCTGTTCCTTTTAATTTGGATGTTAAGCTTTGTCTTTTTGAAGCAAGGTCTTTAATAAAGTCTGCAGCACAATTAAGCAATCCTAAAAATGATTGTAATTGTTTTCTATCTTTGAGTTGGTCTGGGAACTCAAGAATCTTTTTGGTTATGTGTTCTGCTAAGGATAATTTTCCTTTATTAATATGCATTCCCATAAAGTCTATCTCAGTCTGAAATAATTGCATTTTCCTTTCGGAAATAACAATACCATGTTTGTCTAATTCTAGAATAATCTTCTTAAGATGGTCTACATGCTCTATCTCAGTATTACTAGCTACAAGAATATCATCTATGTAAACAAGACAAAATTCTGAATAAGGTCTAAATATATTATCCATTCTTCTTTGGAAAACTTGAGGAGCATTCAAGTATCCAAATGGCATGACTAGCCATTCGTATTTTCCTTGGGACACACTAAAGGCCGTCCAAGTAATACTGTCTGGATGCATCTTAATTTGCCAGAAGCCTGATTTGCAATCAAACTTACTGAATATAATTCTGTCTTCAATTAAATTAATCAAATTATTCTTGTCTGGTATCTTATAAGAATCAAATTCACAATTCTTATTTAATTGTCTATAGTCTATAACCATGCGTCTTTTTCCTCTTTTACGTTCAGATTCATTTTGAACATAGAAGGCTAAACTATTATGTCTACTTTTACTTTCTCTAATAATGCCTAACTTAAGCATTTCATCTATGTCTTTCTTGAATTCTTCCCTATCTTCTTGTGAGTATCCTTTCTTATAGGTTCCACCATTAATAGTGGCGTCTGGGTTAATAGGGATAATTTCACAATAGCTTTGGTCTTTATCCCACTTAGCGATGGGATTTTCTCCTAAAGTAGGCTCAGCTAGTTGCCTAATCTTCTCTTTTTCTACTTATATATCCATTTTCTTCTGTTTGGATATGGCTTGAACCTGTAATAAGGTATGTTGGGCATGATCTAAAATGTCTTGTTGTATAAGCGCTATTTGCTTATAACACTTTTGGTCTGGAAACTTACATTCTTTTTGTAAGGTTTTAGTAATGTCTAGGGCTTCTTGTTGGGTTGTAGGTCTAGGTCCACCATGCTCAGCTGAAGAACTCTGATGTTTTATGGGTCTATAATTGGGCTTGACCTGCATAAGGTCAAAGGCAGTCTTATGATCTATTAGAGGAGCTTTAATATTAAATTCTTCTTGATCACTAATTAATATCTTATCGTTATACTGAGTATAAGGATGATATTTGGTAATAAAGTCTTGTCCTAAAATAATGTTTCCTGTGAAACTAGGACGAGGATCCATTATCCAAAACCGATGATTAACGGTTTTGTTGGTCTGATTTCCTAATTTAAAATAAATAGGAATAGTCTGGAAATATAAGGTAAATGGATCTCCATTAGCCACTTTACCATAGATTTCTTGAGTACTTTCTAAAAAGTAGTCTTCAGGGAAGGCATTATCCTTACAAATACTCTGAGAGCACCCTGTATCTATAAAGGCTGAAAGTCTTTTAGGATAGTCTTTATGTTGAGCAAATAATTCTACAAAACAAGCATGTGGTTTAGTAGAAATTTCTAAATTATTTTTTTCTAAGATAGATATTCCTTTCTGAGGCTTATTTACAAAATCTAAAGGTATTTGGTCTTCTGAACTACTATCAGAATGGTATTCTTCTAAATCATAGGAAATTCCTTTTCCTTTGAAGTCTTCATTTTCTTGCACTTTTTTGGCTATATTTCTATCAATGTCTTGATAATATGTTTTAATGTCTAAGTCTATTTGAGCGTCATACTGGTTAGTATAAATTGCTCTAAATCTAGTTCTCCAACAGTCTTCATGGTAGTGCAATTGACAAATAATACAAACCATAAATAATTCCGTTTGTATAATCTCAAAGCATTCTACACATCTAAAGTCTTTCTTGCAACATTTCATCTCAAACGTGCAATAATGTCTTTCATCAAAATAGCATCTAGGTATATAGGTTAGTAACTCAGGATTACTAACTGTCCATCTTTTCTTCAAAAAGGGGCTTAATATACACTTATACCAAGCGTCTTCAAAATCTATATATTCATCATCTGGATCTTCTTGATTAGTCTGCATCATGTATAAGTCTAGGGTATCCTGAGAGTCTTCATACTCATCATTATCACTATAGTCTTCTGAATCACTGTCTGTGTAAACACTATAGATACTAGTGTTATCATCATCTTCTATGTCTGATATTTCTATAGCATATAGGATATCTAATTCTTCTTGATCTGCATAGTCTAATATTGTATTAATAATCTTAATACTTTCTTTATCTTTCTTATTAGGGCGGTCTTTAGCAAAGTGTCCTTCTTTGCCGCAAGTCCAACATTCTTTGGTGGCCGTCTTAGATTGAGCTATATCTTTTTCTTTCCTATAGTTAGGAACTTTTTTATATTTACTAGTATTCTTCTTAAAGTATCTTCTTTGGT
Organism: Sambucus nigra; assembly: GCA_949130495.1. Lineage (NCBI taxonomy): Eukaryota > Viridiplantae > Streptophyta > Magnoliopsida > Dipsacales > Adoxaceae > Sambucus > Sambucus nigra. The sequence goes on along the minus strand of OX422213.1, from coordinate 210,044,316 downwards.
TAAATATATTCTTTTTAGTCTTAGGATTCCTTTCTCTAAAGGTAGTAGATTGTCTAAATTTATACTTCTTTGGTAATCCTAAAGGTATAGTCTTAAATTTTCTATGTTTCCATTCTACTTTCTTTTTGAATTTCTTAGATTCACTTCCACATCCCCATTGGATTGGAGCGATGTCTCTTTCGTCTTTGATCGGAGGGATTTGTTTGAAAGTTTCTTCTATTAACTTTCCTTGAGTTATATCACGTCTTTTAGATATGATATAGTCTTTGGAGAAATTAATTCTTTCACCAAGGGAGTTGTTCTTAACTCCTGCTGCACCTGGCCAATTCCTATATTCATTAATTAGGATTTGTCCAATGGCTGGTATCTTTCTAAAGTATTCGTCTTTTAAGGTTTCTCCAAATTCTTTAATTTGGTAATATAGCTGTTCGTAATTATTGCTATATTCTCTTATCTTATCAAATTTGCAAATGCTAAGGAGGGCTAACTTAGTTTTTGTTAGGTCTTGTTCATTGATCTGAGCTAGATGTCCAGCTCCAATGAATTCTGATGTGAACAATTGAATATATTCTTCAATTGATCTTTCTTCTAAGTTTTCTCTCATCTTTTCAACCTTTGCTAAGGAGTCTTCGTCTGTAGCCTTTCTTAAACTATCTAAGTAGTCTTTTGCAATACCTCTAATGGATTGCTCAGCGTACTGCTTACATGAACTTGCATCCCCTTGTTCATTAGATGCAAAACACATGTTCATCTGATTACGCCATTCGTCCAAGGCCTTCTTCCTATCTTGAACATTGTCTAGGTTAAAGTATATACCTACTGGATTTATGGCTTGGCTTGCCATAGTCTTAATAGAAGTGAAACCCTTGTCACTAGTTGGGAAGTCTTTTATATAATCAGGTTTAGTCTTTACTATGGTGCTTGAGTATATAGGAATATTTATTCCTATTGGTTTACTAAAAAGTCCAGGAGCATCTTCTAGCCTACTACTACTTCATATTTCTTGTTTACTAGGCTCTACATGTGTAGCTGGCATTAGTCTTTGTTCTCCTTCTTCTATTAGTCTTAAGTTTCTAAGAAGTTCTTTAGTGTTTTTAGATTCTTTTAATTTTAACATGCGCTCTTGAGCTATCATATTAAATCTTTCTCTTTCTTGAAACCTAACAGAATGACTTTTCTTAAGGTTTTCTTTAAATGTCTTCATATCCAATTCTGAAGGTTCTTGTCCAAAGTTTTGGATCCTAGCTTTTTCTTTAACTAAGTCTTTTTGTTCAAATGATCTTCTAGGTCTAATTGTCGGAGCTTGTCTAAGTAAACTAGCACTAGTCTTACTACTACATTCTCCTTCTGAAGGATCATTGATTATGGCTTCTCCCATATTCCTAAATCTAATTTCTTCGGTCTGAATATTCTTATTGAAAATCTTAGGGGGACCAAACTGGATGGTAACATTTCCAGTGACGTCGTCTTGATTAATAAACAAAGGTTTATTTTGTATAGTCTTAGTTTCTTGAAATTCTGGCAATTTCCAGAGGGTCTTAGCTTTCTCTTTCATAGGTCCAGTATTCCTAATACTGTAAGTATGATTATAGTCTGAAACATTAGTTCTAACTAAGATTTCTTCATTAAGTCTATCGCTAGGAATTCCTGACTGCATTCCTTCATAAGGAAATTGAGAGAACTTCACATAGCTTTGGAATTCTATATTTATATTAGTGTCTGGGATTATATAGTCTTCATAGCCACTAGCATATAAGATTAACTTAAAATGTTTGGCTGTGTCTACGGTTACTGTAAATGCCGGAATGACATTAAAGTATCCTATGTTGTCTGACATTTCTAATTGGGCTATCCCAATAAGGCTTTTCTCTAAATCTTTCCATCTTTTGTCTACTAAACAGCATAATATGTTAATATTATTCTGAGGTCTATGTAATCCTTGGATTCTTGCTTGAAAGAGTCCAAAGGTTAGGAATTGGAACTTCCTATCAGTTCCTCTAGATCTAAGCCATTCTGAGTCAAACACTTGGATCTCAGTATAGGATATGTCTAACACATGATTTCTACAATGGTAGGCCATGTTATAATTGGGAGTCTTAGGAGTGGAACCTTCTTTAAACAAGTCTATGTATCTAACGGCTGGAAGTTGTTCATTATGAATGGAGTCTTCAACAATCTTCCAGTCAACTTCACCCCATTCTTTCCATTGGAGAGGATTGGTGAAATTTCTCTCTTTCCACCATGTCCTAACATTGGAGGATGAATCCTTAAGTCTTTGGAGCATATGATTACTCTGTCCAATATTTGGGATAGAGCTGGCTATCTTGCTAGTCTTATCTAATCCATCATTTATGACTCGTCTACCTATGGTATTCCTTTCTCTAGTTTCTATGGGAGGAGTTTCTTTAAATTTACAGGTGGATGCGTGTTTTTGTTCAGTCTTTTTTCAATTATTTCTAAGAAGTCTGAATAATCTTTTTGTCTTTTTATCTGATTAAGGATTTCTTCCTTAATATTCTTATTCTCTTTTCTAGTCTTTTTAGAAGTTTCTTCACTATGTCTAGCTAGGGAATTAACGATGGTTTTACCAACATTAGTGATATAATCTTTTACTTCATTATCTTTTTCTAGTTGTTGCATAGTTCTAACTTCTATGGCTTCTACAGTCTTTTCAATTTTATCTAACCTAGTTAGAATAAAAGGCGAGTATATTTCTGCTTGGGATGGTTTATTATATACGACCTTAATTCCGTTTATAATTTCACCGTATTTTTCTTCTACTTGGGCCATGTCTAGTCTAAGTTCATTAATAATACTATCCATTTTAGATAGATTATGTCTTTCCATATTATTAAGGTAATTTGCTAAATTTTGTTGGAATTTAACAAAGTCTGTATAGAAGGTGGTTAATCCTTCTGTCTTATCCTTTAAGTCTAAATGCAAGTCTTTAACAAAGCTACTGTTATAGTCTTGGGTAGCTGCTATGGATGTAGAAATTAAATTCAATCTTTCTAATATGAGTCTAGTTGCTTTAGCCGCGTTGGCAATCTCATTTTCATTTATCTTATAATAAAATCTATCATCATTTATCTTTTCTAAAATTCTTTGATAAAATTCTGATAAGGTCTGAATGGAGAGGTCTTTTGGTACCTCATTCCAGTCTGATCTAACTATCTCCATTAGGAAGATAATTATCAAGTCTAGGGATAAGCTTAGCTTGTTCTTTAGTAAGTTTAATTAACTCACTGTCTTGATTTTTAATTAAAGTCTTAATTTCTAAAATGTCTTTGTTAAGGACTTCTATATGATTAGTCTTAATATTTATTTCTTGTAACACGTGTACTAAGTCTATTGGGATTTGATTATCTATGTCTAATAATCTTTTAGAGATATTTTTGATCTCTGTTTCTAAAGTTTGAGTGTCTCTTATTAATAGTCTTAATATAAGCAGTATACACTTATTTTGGTCTATTATGCTATTAATAGCGCTAGCAGTAACTTGTCTACTGTCTGCGTGTTTGGCGGGGATATGTTCAATATGTTAACAACCGTCTATGTGTGTGGTTAAACAACCTTCTGAGTCTAAATCAGTTATGGGTATAGGTTGGTAGTCTGGGTTGGATCCAAAAATATCTTGGTAAATGCGAGGGATAAATCCCAAGGGCATTAAAGTCTTTTTACCGAATGTCTAAAATGAACGTCTTATGGCTCTGATACCAGAATTTGGGTTTTGGTCGGAATTTGGTGAGGTTCTAAAATCTTTAAAGTCTTGATACCAAATTTGGGTCTGAATTATAAATCTTTTAATTATATAGTCTTAAACTAAGTTTTTAGAGTAAGACAAGAGGGGGACCATCTAGAGTAAATAACAAAAGTCTTTGGGACCATGAGGGGACCACTTTCAGGATAAGGACAAAAGTCCGCACGAAAAGTCCGCACGTGAAGTCCACACCTGAGCCTGGGTCTCTCTCTCTCTCTCTCTCTCTGTATATATATATATATATATATATATATTCTGCTAGTGAATTATATACATATGCTTTTGATTATTTCACTGTTGCTTAGTAGATATGAGTAACTAAGATATGTAAATGGGTTAAGAATGTGAAAGTCTAAATAACACTTGAGATAAGTAATTTAATGAATCTGAATGTGGGATATAAATATAACTTGTTTGGGTAAAACGAGTAGGCACCCCATATTAGAATATGAAAGCAAGAGTTATTACGGACTAGTTAGATAGTGGCATAACTAGGATGGGTTAAGGGTATAGATTAGGCGTGCACATTAGTTGAGGGGTGAGAAACTCAAGTGAGAGTACATAACTAACGTGCATATAATATTTACTGTTTAATACAATTACACACTTGCTGTTTTTAAACTGTTTTCACCTCGGGCTCTGACCCATTTTCCTCCAAATATATTTTGTTGTCTAAAAACCTTTTAGGTGCCCAGCCACAAGGACACCAAGCATAGAGTTCCATTCCGATGACGTGATGTAGATACTATGGAAGCTACAAGATCATGGTATTAGACGCCTCCACATTTATCCTTGGTTCCTTCACAGTCATTCATATCAGTTAGGGCATGTTGCCCATTCTTATTTAAAGATTGTAGATATAAACTTTCAATATTTCATATGTTGGTTTATTTATTCAGACTCTTATAATGGGATTTTATTTACTCTTGTATTATTATTATTATTAGAGTGTTTACTCTAGACTCAGTTTATTTCATTTCGTTGGTTATTCATATGATATTATTTATCCAATTAATGGATGATGATTTAATTACTTAGTTAATTGTTAACTTAATTAATAAAATTTAACATCTCTCTATTTTAAATATTAGGTGGCTAGTAATTAACTAAATATTTTGATAGTGATGCTAAGACTGAACTAACTTGATATTTTGTATTAATTTAATGAAGGAGTAGCTACCCGGTATTTAATTAGTCGGGGTGTCACAGGTGGTATCAGAGCATCAGGTTCTAGTGTCCTTTAGGATCTGTGCCGCTTATTATGCTTCTAGTATACCTTTCTTTGATATAGAGCCCTATGTTAGGATTGTTGATTTCTTTGGTGAGATTTCGTTCTCCTGCTATAATGTATATGTTAGTGAATATTAATTGCATTCGGGTGTGTTCGTGTGCCGAACAATGCAGTATGTCAGGCGAGGGCAGTTGGTCAGATCGCAAGACAAAGCTCCGCTAAGATTATAGGGTATATTCAAGAATGATGACTATAGTTGAGGTCACCCCTATTATGACACGGAAAGCCAGGACGGTAAAGACGGCTAGGGCACAACATATGACTTCCAGGTGCCGCTATAGTAGAAAGTGGAGTCAAATTAGACTCACCCAACAAGGTTGGATTTGGAGAATGTCAGACGAAACATTGAAGAGAACCATCAGTGGAAATTCTAGAAATACGGAAATGGTGTGTGTTAGCCAACGAAGGTAAAATATCCAAAGTCTTGGTCATATGTCAGATTGTGGCTAACCGAAAGTGAAATTTTGGGTAAGGATTTTTTTTTCTTGGCTCTTTGGAGCAAAGTAATAAAGGTAGGAGTCAACCACCACATTTATAAGTGGAATGTTGTGTCAACGGAAGGATCTTAGGTATAGTTTAATCGCAAGTTCCTTTATCAGATGTTCAGGATAAGATGCGAACGTTGTTCTGAACTCACATAAGAGGGTCGGATAGAGGTCCCTTTGTGAAAAGAAATTTAATTAATTAACAAATCTTGCACCGGATGAATTAGGTACATTAGAGAAGAGGATTTTAAAGTGGGAAATTAACTCATAAGAAGTATTGCTAACACTTCTAGGGAATTCTGCTCGGGTGGTCAATGCAGATGATAACAATGTAGCGTTTTGTCAATATGGATGTCAGCGCTTCCTTGTGTGGGGAGCTACAAGAATTGAGGAATTTAGTCAGAAAGTAAGACTAGGTGAAACGGTGTTAGTGAAGCACCACAAGGGGGAGACTCATCAGAGGACCCATTTTAATGATTTAGATATCTGAATTTTAACCGAGCGATGGTGAATTCAGCAAGGGCTGTTGCAGCCAGTAGCATAGTCCTTAGGGCCAAAAAAGGTAAGGGAACAATGGGGGTAGCCATCAGAATCGAGACTACCAAAGTCCGAGAGAAGGACAACCCTAATATGGTCAGTATAACCGGAGATAAGTGGATTATGTGTAGAGTCATTTTGGGGGAAAGTAAAGCCCCATGTGTTAAATTTTCTTGAAGTGAGTAAAGGGATAAGGGTATGGTGCCTAGCAAGGCCAATAGTTAATGTAATTTTCTGTTTGGTTCGAACATGCATGTTATGTCCAAGAACCATTTAAGAAGCCAGGGCGATTGGCAAGGTAGAAGTGTGAGTTTTACCCTGAGAAGATGAGGCATATTGTATGTGACACGAACGAGTCACTACATTTTTATTATTGCTAGATTCACATGTGAGACGAGTTTAGTGCGCATATCGACGGAGTTATTATTATGTGAATATTTTCCCTGGTATAGGGGGGTTAACTTTAGTGATATCCGCGGAGGATGAATGGGTGCATCGATAGTGGTATATAATTTATTGAAATTACTCGTTTTACTGATGTGTTATACGAGTATGATATTATCCTGATGATGGTTTTATAGTAATGATTAGACCGATAGTGTGAGGATATTTTAAGTCTATTGGGGTTACTACCTCAGTGTAGGATGTTTTTTTATGGCGAAACCTTACCTGCAAGAGGGTCGGGTTCGCACATATATATATATATATATATATATATATATACTTCGAAAGGTATAATGGTCTCAGATATTCGATCCCGGTATGTGTAGGGACTTTATTAATATGATTCGAAGTGTATTGAGTTTACTGTTCAGTGGAAAGATTTAGCTTTTTATTATGTTTAACGCTCAGGACTTGGTAATAAGAACAGTGCGTTGTTATATCACCCCTTTAGATACGTGGGAGTTAAGACTCATAGTTATATGTCTGGGAACAGGATTTCAAGAGCCTCGATTATATGTACACGATGTTTATGGAATGTGACTACCACTATTGTTAAGTGACAGTGTCTTTCGGAAGAATTTCCTTATTTAAGTGTAATTGCGAAAGGAGATGTAACTTTTGTGTCAAGAGACGGGAATATTGGGGTACATGTTATGGACTGAGGGCCTAACGGATTTCGATGATCGACAATGCTAGGTAGTAGTGTATCGGGGGGTTTACTTGTTTGGAATTCTCTTTGCGAGATATCCCACTCATGAAACTTAGCGCAAGGTTAGTAGAAGGGAGATGTTTGTCCATTCGTCCATGAGTTCGGTACCTCGGTCGTTATAGAGGAATGAAGTTAGAACTGTAAGTTGTAAGTTAAATTACGATATAAGGCTATTAGAACCAGTTGTGTGGTGAGGAAGTATTGAAAATTTTATTTTATTACGGCGGGTTGAAGGATAAAATGATGTTGAGGAGGATTTAGAATTTCAAATTCTGGGGTGATTGAGAATGCCCAAGTGGTATCGCCACGTTGCGAATACAAGGGCAATAAATAATTAGGCATATGTATGAAGCGTATATGATGTTTAAACTCGTATGCATAGTTTATAGGGTGTGTGGACACCTTGGTTTATCAGAATCATCGGAAAAAGAGACATGGAAATAGATGGGTGAAATTTATGCTTGGGGGAATAATATGACAAATTGGAAGTGGTAGAGTGGATTAAGCGTCGTGAGAGAAGGACGGGAATCCATATATTCATGTGCAATCAGAGTAGCACGTCCGAACTTGGTTGAAAGGCAGTGGTAAACCACTTAAAAAGGGGGTATCCCTTGAGAAGACAAATATTTAACTATTATGGACAATTTGAAACAGAGTTCTACCTAGTTGAATGTTGAGAGTGGCTTCCGTGTAAATAAAATGATGATGTCAATAAGGTATAAAGAGTCCAGAAGTGCACATTGTGGCAAAAAGTGTACGGGTAAAAAAATTTGATATATGCCAAGGGAAGAAGAGGATTATTAAGTACCACTTAATGGGAAGAATTATAAGTGAAAGTCGGTGTTGAGCGGGACATAGTAAGTAGTAAATCAGTTGGAGTAAGATGACCAGCCAAAAAATTTTGTATCCAGCCGACGAACCCAGTAATGGAAGAGTAAAGTTGGTAAATTTCTTCGATGGGTTGACAACCTCAAGATGAGTCAAGAGTTCCTTCAAATGTGTGGAACAAGATGACCAAAAGGAAAGTAATTGTTATTCCTTTGGGTTATTTACGCTATTAAATATTGTGAGTGCGACCCAGTATTGTTCTGAGCAAGGATGAGATCCTTGAACCCCACCTTTAATATGAAATTTCAAGAAGTAGTGGGGATAACGTTTTGTTTTGAGCAGGTTGTATCACCTATAGCCCGAGGAGTATGTGTAAGGTGATTAATGACTGGTGGAACTATATGAAAGTAATTTTGGACTCATTACGATCATTTCATTCCCACAACGGATATAACTTGTAAGAGAAATATAATACGGTAATGGGAGTGGATATTACCTAATGGTAGAGTTGTGTAAAAACACGTACCTATTTATCGTGGACAAGGTGTTGTTTGAGTTTTTTTGTGGATAAACCTTACTATCCTTCCTCTGGATGTTTAGAGGTGAGCGAATAATCAGAGTTTTGGATTAGTCAGAAGTTAGAGTCTGATGACTATAATGGGATAACCACAAACCGCCTTAGGTGATTTTTTCCTTTCGTATAAGTTACACCATCGTAAATAGAGATTCGAATAATGGACAAGAGTAGTAAGATGTTCGTATGGTTTCTCCCAGGATGGGAGTTTTGTGTAGATAAACACGGGAATTGATACGAAGTGCGGTGCGGCCTCCCAATAATATTAAGATAATACGACCAATGATGTATAAGCTATTTTTTATTCGAATGTTTTTTAGTAAGAGCACAAGGTAAGTGCCTTTATTGAGGTGTGACCCTAAAACTGATAAAGTGTCGAGAGTGTTAAACAAGTTTGCTGTAAAGCGGGGGCTATAGTGATTGAGCCTTACTTTGAATTTTGTTTTCAGTACTGGAGGATACCTATTTTTACCAGGTATGCCTTACTTTTCAGAATTTCAGGAAGAAATATCGTTATTAGGGGGAAAGTATGTAATACCCCGTATTTTTATGGCTTTTGATTATGGATTAATTAAATTAAAAATTGGAAAATTATTTAGAAATTAATCCGGATTTAAATGCTAGCGAGACAAGAGTTAGTATTTGATTATGATAATTATATTGAATATTACTTAGTGAGTATAGTGATATATGATTATGTATTTATTAAAATTATCGTGAGTTGAAAATACGGCAGTTTCAGTAATTAAGTTGGGACACGCGTATCAGTCATGTCAAGACCCAATTTAATGGATTTAAAAGTAAATTATTTTTTATCTCATTCGTATGGACAATTTGAGTGCGTCAACGTGCCCGTAAGGGTCGAGATAGTCAGAAAACACTAGCCGGGGGTTTAGTTTGAGTCCCGGGGCATTTTAGGCCTAACCGAGAGCCCGAGAGGGCATTTTAGTTATTTTTATTATTTGAGGAATAGCGACCCACAAATTTTAAGTGAATTATATCAACCAACACTTAGGATCCTTAGGGTTTCGATCACAAAAATTCACAGACGACCATTAGAGAAGAAGTGGAGGAAGTTACCAAAGGAAAACCACCAACTTTAGGCATTTTGCACAACATTCTTGAGTGATTCAGAACTTTTAAATCCTTATGTGCGTGATGTATTGGGATTGATAGCAGTGTATGTATGCACCGCAGGTTACAACCTTTTTGGGTGACGGATTTGTATATATATATATATTATGCTAGTGAATTATATATATATATGCTTGTTATTATTTCAATGTTGCTTAGTAGATGTGAGTAACTAAGATATGTAAATGGGTTAAGAATGTGAAAATCTAAAAAACACTTGAGATAAGTAATTTAATGAATGTGAATGTGGTATATAAATATGACTTGTTTGGGTAATACGAGTAGGCACCCTATATTAAAATGTGAAAGCAGGAGTTAGTATAGACTAGTTAGATAGTGGCATAACTAGGATGGTCCAAGGGTATACGTTGAAAATTAGTTAAGGGGTGAGAAACTCATGTGAGAGTACGCAACTAACATGTATATAATATTTACTATTTAATGCAATTAAACACTTGTTGTTTTTAAACTGTTTTCACCTCGGGCTCTGACCTGTTTTCCACCAAATATATTTTAATTTTGAAAAATATTTTAGGTGTCAAGCCACAGGGACGCCAAGCATAGGAGTTCCATTCTGATGACGTGCTGTAGCTGTTGTGGAAGCTAAAGAATCTCGGTATTAGACTCCTCCACATTTATCCTTCGTTCCTTCAGAGTCATTCATATCAGCTAGGGCATGTTGCCTATTCTTATTTAGAGATTGTAGATACAGACTTTCATTATTTCAGATGTTAGTTTATTGATTCAGACTCTTGTATTGGGATTTTATTTACTCTAGTATTATTATTTAATCTCGTTGGTTATTTATATGAGATTGTTTTTGTGATTGATGGATGGTGATTTAATTACTTGGTTAATTGTTAACTTAATTTATAAAATTTAGCATCTCTATATTTTAAATATTAGGTGTCTAGTAATTAACTAAATATTTTCGACAGTGATGCTTAGATTGAACCAACTTGATATTCTGTATTAATTTAATAAAGGAGTAGCTACCCAATATTTAATTAATCGGGGTGTTACATTGGGTTTCGGATTGATTGGATTTTTTTGGTAGGTTTTTTTGAGTGGCTTGTTGTGGGTTTGGGACTGAGTGGATGGTTGTGGTAGGGTTATCTTGAGTTTTTTGTTAAGGTTTGGAAGTAAGGTAAAGGTAAAAATTTCCATTCATAGGTAAAATAAGGTCCCACATTATCATCAAGTCTTTGTCTCCCAAAATCCCTCATTCACCCAATCTATGTTGAAATCCTTGAGCCCAGATATTTCTTCCATGTCATTTACGAAATCAATAAAGAAAAGTTAATTCCCATCCCCATAAACTTATTTAAAAGTATGATAACCTTGATATGTGAACCTTTCATCATCCCAAAAACCCCTATAATGGACCACAAACATATTTTTTCCATGTAAAGGCATCTACAAAAGTTAAGCACATATATAAGACAAAAAATACAGAAATTTTTTATTACCAACACACAAAACCTACATGCATGCAACAAAAACCATCAAACACATTTTTAGTGTGATGATACCATAAGAAATAACAAGAAACACTAATTTTTTCTACATTTACATCACAAATATAGCAAAATAAATTAATAAAAAGCTTGAATATAACATAAGGCTGACCTTTGTTTAGTGTGATGAATGATGATATGAGAAATCGTCCACTTATCGTTCTCATACCTTCAAGTCAAATACATAATGCATAATAAGTAAATAGAGCAAGTAAAGAGAAATGAAAGACAAGTATAAAGTGGTTTGGCTATTAAGAACGAGCCTACGTCCACTTTGGTGCCACACTCTCATTACATACGTTTGTAGTACTTATTTACAATACCTCAATAGGCGTACAATGTAGATGAGAGAAGAGAATACATGTCTATGAAGATTTCGGTGTGTCGGAGAGATGGATACGATGTCGGAGAGCAACTCCCAAGCTAAACCAAGTGGTTCATAGAACGTCGTGATCTCGGATCTATGTAGTGGTACTAGATATGAACCCGAAACCCCCTATCTTGAGGTGAGGACCTCTATATATAGGAGGTGTATGCATTGTCTTGTTTCTATGATGAGAAGATGCTATAGTCAGCTGAATGATGGGGTTGTGGTTGCGGCATGTAACTTGTAAGGGTCGCAGACTGTATGAATAGGGTTGCGGTAGGGGGATAGGGTACACTTACCTCTAAAGGAAATAGAGTCGCGACTGTTAGGTGATAGTACTGTAGTATGAAAATCTGTTACTAAAGCCATTTAATATAAAATTAAACTATTTAAGTAACTCCGAACTGTTTTTTGGAGAAACTCTTTTCTTTAAAATCAAAACTAATTAATCACAAGATGTGTTTAAAAAATATGTACGAGATCTATTCAAGATTTGATTAACAGGTTTAATAAATTAGTTTAAAAAACTTTAAACACAACACAACCAAGAATTAGATGAGGAGATGTAGAAAGATTAAGAACAAGGATTTTTTACGTGGTAAAACCTCACCCAACTGAGGAAACATCCACGTTTCCCTCTACGGAGTAAATAAAAAATTCCACTAAAACAAATTTTAACAGTTACAAACTATATAACAAACATGCATATAACTCAGACCTATATAAGTTTAGGAATGTACCCTCTGGTGTCCTTATAACTTCTCTACAGTTCTGATTGTTGATGTTGTTCTCCCAGTTTTCTAACTTCCAATTTGTTTAAGTTTTTTACGTCGACTCTTGTTCTTGAGATCTTATTACCAACACTTTTAGTGTGGTAGGGTGAAAGTGTTTGTGGAGGTGCTTTCTAACACATGTATGCACACACACACACACACTTATTTCATAAAACCAGTCCTAATAAATTACATATAAGAACTATATGCTGTGATTTTTCTATTTCTCTCTTCTCACAAAACTTAACCTTATTTGACCTTTACATTGGTCCCAGAATCCACGGCTATCTTGCTCAGAAGACGTATCAAAATCTTAATCAATCTCAGGTTTTGAAAATATTTTTGAGATTGAAAATCACCAAGTGCTATTCCAAACTAGGTCAAAGGTCTTGTTTCAAGAGAAATAGAAACAGAAAACATTATTGTTGATTTCAAAGTTAAAAACATTTATAGAAAAGAATCAACAATATATTTCTCAAGATGAGAAACAAAAATGTAGATCTATGTGTAATATAACATGCAAAGTCTTAGATCTAGGGTTTCTATAAAAGAAGAAACACAGATCTAAAAATATATTTAAGTTGATAACAAGATCTGGGAACGAAGAGGTTACAACAATAAAACTAACAAAACAAACCAACTCTCAGCCTCTCAAAACACTCAAACACGTGGTAAGAACTATATGCTGTGATTTTTCTATTTCTCTCTTCTCACAAAACTTAACCTTATTTGACCTTTACAATGATCCCAGAATCCACGGCTATCTTGCTCAGAAGACGTATCAAAATCTTAATCAATCTCAGGTTTTGAAAATATTTTTGAGATTGAAAATCACCAAGTGCGATTCCAAACTAGGTCAAAGGTCTTATTTCAAGAGAACTAGAAACAGAAAACATTATTATTGATTTCAAAGTTAAAAAAATTTATAGAAAAGAATCAACAATAGATTTCTCAAGATGACAAATAAAAATGTAGATCTATGTGTAATATAACATGCAAAGTCTTAGATCTAGGGTTTCTGTAAAAGAAGAAACACAGATCTAAAAATATGTTTAAGTTGATAACAAGATCTGGGAACGAAGAGGTTACAACAACAAAACTAACAAAACAAACCAACTCTCAACCTCTCAAAACACTCAAACACTCAAGGTTGTGTTTGGTATATACAGGACTTAAAAAGAGGTTTAGGTTTGAAAAGGTTTTGACGATTTAGGGTTAGGGTTAGGGTTTCTAATTCTTTCTCTCTCTTACTGGTTTCTCTCTTTCACTATCTTTTCTCTCTTCTCTCTCGACTCTCTCTTTTCTCTCTAAAAGGACAAAATGGCAAAAGTCTCGGATGGCTGAGGGAAGGGGTCCTTTTATAGGAGGCTGAGAAGATTCGAGAATAAGGTTAAAAAATAATGGCTCAGATTGAGTCAAGGTTTATTGACTTTGATCCAAGGGTTCACGATATGCGGTGATTATAACTCTCCTGATTGGTTCATATAAGGTTCACAGGGATGATGTAAGAGCGCATGCAGATCGTTGATAAAAACGATCCAAAGGTTGTAATCAATCACTGGTTTACTCTCTATAAAGAAACACACACTCAACCAATCAGAATGCAACAGATGTTGGGCAAACATAAGATAACAAACGCACGTCCAAAATAATTAAAAATGAACCCTGAAGTCTCTGTCTCTTTCGGATTCTACCCAAGCAAACATTCAGCCAATATAACTACCAATACATAATAGCAGATTGACCCCAAAACTTTTAAAAACAAATTTTAATTAATAAAAACCTTATTTTAAAAGTTTATAAAATCCCAAAAAAAATATTAAAAAGCAATTTTAGGGATTTAAACACACTCAACATATATACACACAATTATATGCAATATGAAATGTATGAGATCAATTCTACTGTGTGTGAGTGTTGGTAATATTGTCTAGATCATTCAAGCAAGAGGGATGAAATTGCAAACCAAACTCTGGGGTTCTTTGGTTTCTAGGATAGACACAATTTTGTCACAATTTCCAAACTAGATGAACACTTACACAATACAGACTCAAGTGAGTCAAGAGTATAAGATGCTTCAATCTCCCTCTTTGGAAATATGAGATAAAATCTCCTTTGAGTCATTTAGGACTCGTAGGGTAACAAGAATAAGGAAACCTATTCCTAAAAAAAATCTATCTACCCATTTCCTAGAAAGCAAAAGTACATAACTCAACTAGTTACAATTGAATACCCTATTACAACTGTTGAGAATAACTGTACAGAATCCTGCAAAGAATCACTAAGATCAAGCTGTTTAGTATATGTAAAACGATTTATTAGACTCAAATTTCTCCCCCATTTTGTCTCAAATAGACAAAGGGAAAAAATAGAGAGATCAAAGAGATTAATCATCACACACCATACCTATAGATTTACGCAAAGAAATAAATCAATTGTAATCTAAAGGTTTGGTAAACATATCTGCGAGTTGCAAATCAGTAGGAAGATAATTGATTTCTAATTCCTTAGTTTCAACCAATTCGCGTATAAAGTGATGTCTTATATTTATGTGTTTTGTTCGCGAGTGTTGAACAGGATTTTTAGAGACATTGATCGCGATTTGATTATCACAATATAGATGCAATTGGTTTTATTGAATACCATAATCACTTAGCATTTGTTTAAGCCAAAGTAATTGAGCACAGCAGCTTCCAGCGGCTATGTATTCAGATTCAGCTGTTGAGAGTGATGTGCAGATTTGTTTCTTACTACTCCATCCTACCAAATTATTACCTATATAATAACATGCTCCTGATGTGCTTTTACTATCATCAGTACACCCAGCCCAATCAACATCAGTGTATCCAATTATAGTGCTTGGTGTATCACTAGTGTACCAAAGTCCTAGGTTTAGAGTGCCTTTTATATATTTAATAATTCTTTTAACAGAAAATAGATGGCTCTCTTTAGGATTATTTTGATAACGTGCATATACACACACAACATACATTATATCAGGATGCGAGGTAGTAAGGTATAGCAAGGTTCCTATCATACTATGATATAGAGTGGGATCGATAGATTTTCCAGATTCATCTTTAGATAGTTTTATCGAAGTACTCATAGGAGTTTTAGCATCTTTAGCACTCTCAAGGCCGAATTTTTTTACAATCTCTAATGCGTATTTAGATTGCGAGAGAAATAATCCTTCAGAATTTTGCTTGACTTGGAGGCCTAAGAAAAATTTCAACTCCACCATAAGAGATATTTGAAACTCTTTATGCATAATTTTAGAAAAGGATTTTACTTCTGAGGGAGAAGTTGATCCAAAGATAATATCATCAACATAAACTTGAGCTATAATGATGTTTTTGTCAAAATGTTTGACAAATAGAGTTTGATCATTTCCTTCTCTCTTAAAACCTTTATCTAAGAGGAAGCTGGAAGGACGCTCATACCAGGCTTTAGGCTCTTGTTTAAGGCCATACAAAGCCTTTTTAAGACGAAATACATGATTTGGATATTGAGGGTCAATGAACCCTTTTGGTTGTTCTACATAGGTCTCTTCAATCAATATTCCATTAAGGAATGCAGATTTGACATCCATTTGGTAAAGTGTAAAATGCAAGTGACAAGCTATGGCAAAGAGAAGGCGAACAGATTCTAAACGAGTAACAGGAGCAAAATTTTTGTTAAAATCTATTCCTTCAATTTGAGAATATCCTTGAGTAACTAATCTAGCTTTGTTTCTAATGATTATCCCATTTTCATCATATTTATTTTTAAATATCCAATGTGTGCTAATAACCTTTTTGTGTGTAGGCCTAGGTACAAGATACTAAACATCTTGAATGACAAATTGAAGAAGTTCTTCCTGCATAGCAGAAATTCAGTGAGAGTCATTCAATGCTTCATTTACATTCTTTGGTTCCACGAGGGAAACAAAACATGAATAATGAGCAAAATTTCTTAATTGAGATCTTGTACGCACAGGCTCACTAGGATTACCAACAACATTATTTATGGGATGATCTTTAGAAACCCAGTTAGGTACTTCAGGTGTCTTAATTGGTAATGAATCATCTATTTCTGGAGAATCATTTTCTAAAACATTTGTATGCTCTTCCACAATAGTTGATTCAACAGTCTTACTCTCTACAGTAGTGTCACTTACAATTACATTTATGGATTTCATCATGGTGTTAGTGCGAAGATTAAAAACACGGTAGGCTCTACTGTTAGGCGAGTATCCTAGAAAAATAGCTTTATCTCCCCGGCTCTCAAATTTGGACAGGTGTTCTCTGTCTTTGCATACATAACAGGTACTACCAAAGGTTCTAAAGTACTTAATATTGGGCTTTTTCTTGTACCAAAGTTCGTAAGGAGTTTGTTTAGAATTCTTTCTAAGATAGACCCTATTGATAATGTGACACGCAGTACGAATAGATTCTACCCAAAAATATTTAGGCAAATTCTTGGCATGTAACATAACACGTGCTATCTCTTGAAGAGTACGATTCTTTCTCTCGGCGATTCCATTTTGTTGAGGAGTCTTAGGAGCACTAAACTCATGTTTGTAACCATTATAGTCACAGTACTCTATTATACCAGTTGCTTTGAATTCTTCACCTCTATCACTACGAATTCTATTTACTTGAGTGTCCTTCTCATTTTCAATCTGAAGAAGTATTTTTAAGAAGGTTTAAAAAGTGTCAAACTTTTATTTTAAGAAGGCCACCCATGTAAATCTATTAAAGTCATCAACCATAACTAGAATGTAACAGTGTCCACAGAGATTAACAGTTTGGGAGGGACCCATTAGGTCCATACGGATGAGCTCCAAAGGATTAGAGGTAAGGATATCTTTAACTTTCTTATGAGGTGCTGTAACAATTTTTCTTTCCTGATAGGAACCACAAACAATATTAGAAATGGATTTGATTTTTGGAACTCCTCTAACTATTTCTTGAGAAGTCAATCTACTAATATTATCATAATTTATGTGACCCATCCTGTTATGCCATATCTCATTGTCATCCATTCTGGCAACATAATAGATTTCAGAATTATTCCTGACAGTATAACAATTGTCAGGAGTCCTGAATCCTGTAATTATGCATTCACCTTTTTTATTTAAAATTTTGCAATTGTTCTTTGAAAAGATGACAGTATGATCCGAGTCACAAAATTACGAGATACTAAGTAGATTGGCCTTAAGACTTTTAACTAGAAGAACATTTTCAAGAACAGGAAGTCCTTCTTCTTGGAGAGTTCCTTTACCTATGATCTGAGATGATACTCCATCACCAAAAATAACTTTTCCACGAGTAAAGCTAGTTTTGTTTAAGAGTTTTGTATCATCCCCAGTCATGTGTTTAGAACATCCAGAGTCTAAATACAAACCAGACGATGGGTGCTCTGCTTTTAAAGCAGTAATAACAATGTTATACTTCATCTGGGGTAATAGATCATCTTTTCTAACCCAAATTGCTCTAGTTTTCATTTTGCGCTTATTAGCTCTCAATTGATAAAATTTGCGAGCATTCGATTTTTGTTTAAAAATGTTTTGCGCATGATTTTGAGTTTTATGAAAGACATGAGCATTTGGTTTAGGAAAGTGTTTAGGAATACTTCTAGGAAATGTTCTTTTAGGTTTGGTCTTTCTCTTCCTATAATTAGAGTTCTTGTCTGGTTGTCTAGGCATTACATAATTATTGCGGCTTCTCCTAGAATAGTTAAAATTCTGATAGATAGGAGGGTTACAGACAGGTTTAACTAGTCTTCTAGCATAGCAACCATAAAAAGAATGACCGTATATATCGCAGTAGGAGCAATAAAGATTGCTCAAGGTAGGAGTCCCCTTAGGAAAGTCTCTAAACATAGGTTTTAAGGAATTTTGAGGTTGAACTCTATTCCTAGATAGTACAGTTTTGAAAGTAGATTCACTCTTCCTAATTGAGGGGCAGAGGTATTTATCCTTAGGTGAACTTTCATGTTTAGAGAAACTTGATTCCCCAATGCTAAAATTTTGATGTTTTGAGTCAAACTCAGTTTTTAGAGAATGAAAGTCTGGGCAGGTTTCAATAGGTCTTTTACCTCCTGACACAAACTTGATAGGTTCAAAAGATTTTGTTTGTGTCTTTAAATTGGGGCAAAACCCTATTCCAGTTCGATCATCAGAATTGGTTTTTGATTCAGCAACAAATCCATCAAAACATTTTGAGTTATTTTCAAATTTTGTAATTTTTTTTAAAACAGTTGATGTCTTTTCTTTAGTTTGTTCCAATTCTAACAATGTCCCTTTGTATTTTTTCTCCAGAGTTTCATTTATTTCAGTCCAATTTCTCAGTTTTTGATCAAACATTTTGATTTCACTTTCATGAGTTAGACATTGGGTAATGTACTCTTCAGCATTAAGTTTGACCATCAGGCTTAGATCTTCTAGCTTCTTGGTGAGATCTTTCACAATCTTCTCTAGTCTAGTGCTTTTCTTGAGAGTTTTAGCATAAAGTGTGTGAATATCAGGAAGGTCTTCATTGTCCGAGTCACTAAGTGTAGTGTGTGAAGTGACCCTTAAGGATTCATTTCTTGGACTCACACACCCATCGACATCGTCATTATCGCTTTCCCTTTGACTCACACACCCCGAGGTAGAAATAGTAATGTTCTCAGTAATTAAAGCATCTAAACCAGTAATAGTATGATTCAAAACAATAGAAGTAGAATTACTAGATTCATCCTCACTAACAAACACAGGCATATCATCATTATATATAATCTTGGCAAAGAAAGACATGCAAGGATCAAAAACATCAGATGACGCAGGTTCCTCATTTTCAGAGTCGCTTGAATCATCCCATGTCTTGCAAATGTTGGCTCTAGCATGTTTATTTTGAGTGTTCAAGTTAACTCTACAATCTTGTGCAATATGTCCTAGTTTTCCACATCTAAAGCATTCAGTTTTCTTAAGGTCTCTGTTATATCTAGTGTGAGAGTCCTTGTGAGGTTTTTCTTGACTTTTCTCATGAGGTTTATGATTATAGTGAGTTGGATAATTAGACTTGCCTTGTTTGTTTGCCATGTTGTTTCTAAACTTAATAATTTTCTTAAACTATTTTGACATTAAGGCAATCTGATTGTCCAAACTCTCTATATCGCATTCCTCATCAGAGTCATCATTAGGAATGTTAAACTCAGGTTTAACCAACTTAGAAGAAAAGCTCAGATTGGAACTAGTCTGTTTCCTATGGGACTGGGTCAATTGTTTCTTAAATTCTAATTCCATTTTCATAGTTCTTAATTTACTACTGAGTAATTCAGGTGTGAGATTTATGTCACACATTTCCTCAATAGCATATCTTTTGTTGTCAAATTTATGTGGTAATGATCTCAGAATTTTAGATACAATTTCATGTCTATCATATGTTATCCCATTAGCATGCAGTTTTGTCACAATATCAATCAAGTTCATATAGAAGTCATCAAATGACTCAGATTCAGACATAATTAAAGAGTTATACTGTTGAATAAACATTTGTGTTTTAGAAGCCCTAACTCTAGTGTCACCTTCATGAGTAGTAACTAAGGTGTCCCAAGCTTCCTTAGAAGTGGTACAGGATGAGATTTTTTTGAACTCATGTTCATTTATGGACATAAATATGGCATTCTTTCCTTTGTTATTATTGCGAGAAACTTATTTCTCTTCTTGTGTGAACTCACTTAATACTTTCTTAACCCTCTCATTACTTCCTTCAGCGGCTGGTTTAGTAGGAAAAATGTATCCATTTTCAACAATGTCCCAGACATCATCTCCCAAAGTTCCTTGAATGAAAGAAATCATCCTTACTTTCCAGTAAGCAAAATTGGTTCCATCAAAGATAGGAGGTCTGGTCAAGTTACCAAATCTTTCGTTTTTCTCATCCATGTTTGATTTTCAGAAAACACTTTTTTAGTGTGATGATACCATAAGAAATAACAAGAAACACTAATTTTTTCTACATTTACATCACAAATATAGCAAAATAAATTAACAAAAAGCTTAAATATAATATAAGAGTAACCTTTGTTTAGTGTGATGAATGATGATATGAGAAATCGTCCACTTATCATTCTCATACTAGCAAGTCAAATATACAGTGCATAATAAGGAAATAGAGCAAGTAAAGAGAAATGAAAGACAAGTATAGAGTGGTTTGGCTATTAAGAATGATCCTACGTCAACTTTGGTGCCACACTCTCATTATATACGTGTGTAGTACTTATTTACAATACCTCAATAGGCGTATAATGTAGATGAGAGAAGAGAATACATGTCTATGAAGATTTCGGTGTGTCGGAGAGATGGATGCGATGCCGGAGAGCAACCCCCAAGCTGAACCAAGTGGTCCATAGAACGTCGTGATCTCTGATCTATGTACTGGTACTAGATATGAACCCGAAACCCCATATCTTGAGGTGAGGACCTCTATACATAGGAGGTGTATGCATTGTCTTGATTCTATGATGAGAAGATGCTATGGGCAGCTGAATGATGGGGTTGTGGTTGTGGCATGTAACTTGTAAGGGCCGCAGACTGTATGAACAGGGTTGCGGTAGGGGGATAGGGCACACTTACCTCTAAAGGAAATAGAGTCGTGACTGTTAGGCGATAGTACTGTAGTATGAAAATCTGTTACTAAAGCCGTTTAATATAAAATTAAACAATTTAAGTAACTCCGAACTGTTTTTTGAAGAAACTCTTTTCTTTAAAATCAAAACTAATTAATCACAATATGTGTTTAAAAAATATGTATGAGATCTGTTCAAGATTTGATTAACAGGTTTAATAAATCAGTTTAAAAAACTTTAAACACAGCACAACCAAGAATTAGATGAGGATATGCAGAAAGATTAAGAACAAGGACTTTTTACGTGGTAAAACCTCACCCAACTAAGGAAACATCCACGATTCCCTCTACAGAGTAAACCAAAAATTCCACTAAAACAAATTTTAACAGTTACAAACTATATAACAAACATGCGTACAACTCAGACCTATATAAGTTTAGGAATGTACCCTCTGGTGTCCTTATAACTTCTCTGCAGTTCTGACTGTTGATGTTGTTCTCCCAGTTTGCTAACTTCCAATTTGTTCAAGTTCTTTACGTCGACTCTTGTTCTTGAGATCTTATTACCAACACTTTTAGTGAGGTAGGGTGAAAGTGTTTGTGGAGGTTATTTCTACCACATGCATGTACACACACACTTATTTCATACAACCAGTCCTAACAAACTACATATAAGAACTATATGCTGTGATTTTTCTATTTCTCTCTTCTCACAAAACTTAACCTTATTTGACCTTTACAATAATCCCAGAATCCACGTCTATCTTTCTCAGAAGACGTATCAAGATCTTAATCAATCTCAGGTTTTGAAAATATTTTTGAGATTGAAAATCACCAAGTGCTATTCCAAACTAGGTCAAAGGTCTTGTTTCAAGAGAAATAGAAACAGAAAACATTATTGTTGATTTCAAAGTTAAAAACATTTATAGAAAAGAATCAACAATATATTTCTCAAGATGAGAAACAAAAATGTAGATCTATGTGTAATATAACATGCAAAGTCTTAGATCTAGGGTTTCTATAAAAGAAGAAACACAGATCTAAAAATATATTTAAGTTGATAACAAGATCTGGGAACGAAGAGGTTACAACAATAAAACTAACAAAACAAACCAACTCTCGGCCTCTCAAAACACTCAAACACTCAAGGTTGTGTTTGGTATATACAGGACTTTAAAAGAGGTTTAGGTTTGAAAAGGTTTTGACGATTTAGGGTTAGGGTTTCTAACTCTTTCTCTCTCTTACTGGTTTCTCTCTTTCACTCTCTTTTCTCTCTTCTCTCTCTACTCTCTCTTTTCTCTCTAAAAGGACGAAATGGCAAAAGTTTCAGATGGCTGAGGGAAGGGATCCTTTTATAGGAGGCTGAGAAGATTCGAGAATAAGGTTAAAAAATAATGGCTCAGATTGAGTCAAGGTTTATTGACTTTGAT
The DNA here is from genome assembly GCA_949130495.1 of Sambucus nigra. Taxonomy (NCBI): domain Eukaryota; kingdom Viridiplantae; phylum Streptophyta; class Magnoliopsida; order Dipsacales; family Adoxaceae; genus Sambucus; species Sambucus nigra. The sequence goes on along the minus strand of OX422213.1, from coordinate 210,021,879 downwards.
CCAAGGGTTCACGATATGCGGTGATTATAACTCTCCTGATTGGTTCATATGAGGTTCACATGGATGATGTAAGAGCGCATGCAAATCGTTGATAAAAATGATCGAAGGGTTGTAATCAATCACTGGTTTACTCAACCAATCATAATGCAACAGATGTTGGGCAAACATAAGATAACAAACGCGCGTCCAAAATATTTATTAATGAACCCTGAAGTGTCTGTCGTTTTTGGATTCTACCCAAGCAAACATTCAGCCAATATAACCTCCAATACATAATAGCAGATTGACCCCAAAACTTTTAAAAACAAATTTTAATTAATAAAAACCTTATTTTAAAAGTTTATAAAATCCCAAAAAAAAATATTAAGAAGCAATTTTAGGGATTTAAACACACTCAACATATATACACACAATTATATGCAATATGAAATGTATGAGATCAATTCTACCGTGTGTGAGTGTTGGTAATATTGTCTAGATCAATCAAGCAAGAGGGATGAAATTGCAAACCAAACTCTGGGGGTTCTTTGGTTTCTAGGATAGACACAATTTTGTCACAATTTCCAAACTATATGAACACTTACACAATACAGACTCAAGTAAGTCAAGAGTTTAAGGTGCTTCATAGTATTGCTTCTGCGGAAGGTGTATAATATCTGAGTTATCAATAAGGCCCCAAGGTGTAGTGCCAAGGAAATGGCACTGCGCCTTGATATTATTTGTTTTGCGAAAACTTGACTCTGCAGTAGCTTCCCAAAATGTCGCTTCATCTTCCCGCACCCTCTTATATAAATAGAACCGACCGTGGATTTCAATACATTTTCCAAACCGTTGAAGCATTTCAAAGGAAAATCTCTGTTCGTTCATTATCTTGACTTTTTCGGTGACCTTTTAAGTTCTGGGTGTGGTGGTATTGAGGCGGTGCAGGGCGATTTGAGGCTGAGCAATCGATTTCCATCATTTATAGGTAATATTTCAACCGATTTCCTCATTTTTATATCATTTCTTCAAGTCATGCATATGAGTAGAAATTTATGGTTTGTGACAATACACGGTTTTCTAAGAAAAACCCCCAAATTCATTGGTAGAAACTTAGGGTTTTGATTAGGATTGTTCCATTTAAACTTGTGTTTCTACATAATAAGTATTGTAGCTGAATGATTCTTCATCTGAATTCGTATCTACCCATTTAATGACGAATTGATCTTGTAACAAAACTCGAATTTCTTTAATTACTGATCTTCAATTGATTGTAAATAGGATGCTGTTAATATCCATGTATTAAACCTATAAAATATAGTTATGTTGGATTTGCTGGATTTAGAGTGGTACAAGCATTGGAACATACCACTGTTCTTGATGTTCTTAGACAAACCTTTTGCATTATAGGGCCTCAATTCTCAAATTTAATCAACATCAAATACTAAACTGTTTGAGTATATGGCCGTGGCCTGAGGAATACCTGGCCAAGGCATACAAAATCCCTTTTGAAACATAGGGTGGTTTCAGGTAAATGTCTGCAGCCCGCAATTATTAGCATGTTTAAGAACTTGCTGCGGTACGTAAATTTATATCTACCACATGCAAATATTCCCTTTTAAGGCCCTTACGTTATTTTTTGCAGAATTTAACCCATAGTCCAATGACTACGACATGTACGAATATGACACCTCCTTCCCCCAAAAGAATATGCCGCGACGGAAGTTAACTTCTAGGACTTGAGCCTAACATTTAGTGTAGTTAGCTAATTTTTGCTTAACATTTCTACTTTAGCCTTCAAACTTGACATATCTTTATTCATGCCGCAACCTCTAAGAGGCCTGCATGACCATATTGGCTACGGCACCTACCCTTTCTGCTTTTCAGGTGTTGCAGCAGCCATATGAGTTTTCATCGTAACGAATTTCTCAAAATCTTTTGGAACGAACACTTTAGAGTTTCTCCTCCTGAGATTCCTTTGGGGCATCCTTTGAGGATAATAAGGCCGTGCCAATTGAGAAATCGCCCAAATTGTGTAGTTCTAGATTCAGACTTAGACACCGCGATCATAGATGAAGATGCTAATTCAAGCACCCAACCAATGGATAAAAATGTCACGGCAGTGGGTACATCTGAGGTTAGGGACGCACCTACTGGCACATCTGGGAGGGCTGAGAGACCTCTTAGTGCATTTAGTGTCCGCAACACTATGATCCAAGGGTGGGTTGATCAGGTGGTTGAGGCCTTTGAATTTCCTGTCAATGTGGTTTGCACAGAACTATCCACAGAACAAAGTCCGTGCTCTGTGATTGCTGATGAGGGGATCTGCTTTCCCCTTCAAGCTTTTGTGTATGGGTTGCGGCTACCTGTGCCAGTTGCAATTAGAAGAATTTTCCAAATAATGAAGTTAGCCCAACCCAATTAGATCCCAATGGCTGGAGGGAAATTCTTGAAGCTATTGTGGTGTGGAAGAAGAAATTCAAGAGATACATTACTCATGACGAGTTTTTCTACTTCTACTGCCCAAAGGAAAACTCCGTAAAATTTGTGGGGTATTATTAATTTTTTGTCCGCGATAGAGATGAAACCCTTTATTCTGGGAGGCCTACCAGTGTAAAGAACTGGAAGGGCAAATATTTTTTCATTTTTGGAGAAGGGTGGGAGATCCACCACCAAGAGACTGAGAAGGAGAGAACCTTAATTACCGCAACAGTGGGGATGTCCCTCTAAGCTTGGTAAATGACTTTTTGAATTATGTTCGCATCCCTTTTTCACAGTTGCATATTATTCTCCATGTTTTTCTTTTGTACTAACCTTTGCATTTTTTTATAGTTCTTGACCATTTGCATCTGAGTGAGCAGCAAGAGAAGAGGGTTGGTGCGGCCGCAACAGATCCTGCTGACAAGAAAAAGTTCAACACTCTTTTAACCTCTGCTTCAATATATAAGGGAGGTTTCATTTCCAACAAGTATGTTCCCAAATTTATAGGTGTTGGAGGTAATACTATTCTCTTTGATTTTTGATTTTGCGATAATTACTTCAAACTTGGATATTGATCCTGCTTTATTTCTTCTCAAGTAAGGAGATTGATAGATCTCTGTTAGCAACTGAGCTTGCTGAGATGGATAAGGATGCAACTATCCTAAATAACACAGCCAGGCAAAGAGAAAAGAAGAGGACAAAGTCCAAAGCTCCTACCGCAATACCTTTTGGTGACCAAGTTGGTCCTATCGCTCCTCAAAATCAGGCTACGAATCATTCTAGTGCTGCCACGCCCTCACTCCATGTTGAGGAGTTAGCCCCTCACGAGAGGCCTGAGGGTAATTTTGACGATGATATTGGAGATAATTTGGACGCGGCAGGTTTAATGTCAACTTCTGAACATCTTAAAGACTGCGACACCTATCCAATCAATACTTAAAATTCACCTCCTCCAACAATAGTGGCTGTCAATACCAACCTGGAACCTCCTCAATGTCGTACCAGTGTTGGTCTTGATGGTCATCCATGACCTCAGCTTAGGCATCCCAACCCTGAATCTTCTTGGGATACAACTGCGAGGGTTGTCCACAGAATGAAGAGGGTTCTAGATGCCATGGACCTTGATCGTCTCGTGGATGAAGACCACGATGAATTAGAGGATTATGCCCTCCACATCCTGTTGAGGGTAAGTGCAAGTTTACCTTTTCAGCATCATTTTTATACTTCATATTTTGCTTATAAGATTAAAACTCTTTGCAGGTCGCGGACGTCATGATGTCCCACAAGCGGAAGTAAGAAGGCCTCTATAAGCTGAAGGAGGCCACAGAGAGAGTGCACTCCGCTGACCTAGAGAATACTAGGGATACTTACTTTTAATCTGGGAAGCAGTCGTCTATCGTGAAACTTGAGGTGTATAAGATGGATGCGGATAAGAAGGTTAAAGTCGTGGAAGAAGCTAAGAAGGAGGCCAAGGATAGCTTCAAACAGGATGCAGACTCTTTAAAATTTGCTCAAGCTCAAGCTATTGAAGTTGCCTTGGCCGCGACCTACTAAAATAGATAACTTGAACTCCTCGAGAAGAAGTCCGATGAACTAAAGAGCAAGACTTTGAATGATGCTGAGGCCCATGCCACGTCCATGAAGAAATCATAGGAAGATCTTATCGCGGTCATTACAAAGATAAACGCTAATAATGCTGAGGCTATCCAATTGGCCATTGACCACACTGTGGAATCCTTTAAAGGCTCCAAGGATTTCTTTATCATCAATAATAGAGCCTACCTCTGCAGCTACCATGAGCTTAGGCGCAGAGTTATAAAAAAATTTCATAAAAGTAAAGAAACAGTTCTTGCCTCGGGACTTGGTGATGCTGAACATCTGTAATGCGTGGCTGAGATGAAGGATACAACTGAAAAGAGATCCAGACGAAGGGCTGAGGCAGAGGCCGCGATAGATAGAAATAGACTGAAACTGTTGTCGATGATGAAGAGGGGAATGAGGAAGACGATGCAGCCTCTCAGTATTTCAAACCAAAAATTCGATATCATGGGGGTACGTCCCTACTTAATTTTAACTTTCCTGTTATTCAAGGCTGCAGTCTTTTGTCTATATAAAACACTAGCCTTTTGCTAAATTTTAGCCTTTGATCTGATTGACATATGGGACTGCTGTCCTTTTAAACTTCTGTGAACCTTATTATTTGGGTTGCTGCCTCTTCTAGAAATCAATATTTTCCCCACACTATATGCATGATATATTTCCCCAATGCTTCAACACTCGCATGGATGTTTTTATACTTCTTGAATGTATATCAATATTTTCTAATTGCTCCTTTATTCTCTGTTTTGATACTTGAATGAGCTTGCAGAACTTCATCAGGAAATACATTGGATATAAGGCCGCGACATTCTCATATAAATTGTTTATGCAAACTGGCAGCGACCTGTTGTGCTTTGCCCTAGACTTTTCACTTGTATTTTATACTCTATAGATGGCTATTATCCCCCTAGCCACGACGTCAAAGAAAGATGGATTTGGAGCTGTGGCTCAACTTCTTTTACTTCCTCTATTTTTCCAAATGGATTGTAATGCTGAGGCCGCAACTTATTTTTTTTTGCTACAATCATCCATTATTTTCCAAGCCTTGTGGTTCAACCCAAATAATAAGGCCGCGGTATTTTTTTGCTACATTTGTGAGAATGAACTCAAAGTCACCACCGCAACAACTTTTAGTCGCTCTTATCTTGTTTCTCTGCCGCGTCTTCTTAATAAATGAGCTTAGAGGCTACAACCATACTGATAAGGATGCGACATCTTTCTAGCCCATAATTTTTGAATGGGTTTTTATAGACATACATGATACTTTCAAGCCTTCCTGGGCTGGGTTATGTTATTAATCCACCCACAGCTAATATACGGGATACTATCAAGCCTCCCCGGGTTGGGTTATGTTATTAACCCACCCATAGCTAAAATACGGGATACTATCAAGCCTCCCAAGGCTGGGTTATGTTATTAAGCCATCCATAACTAATATACGGGATATTATTAAGCCTCCTCAGGCTGGGTTATGTTATTAAGCCACCCATAACTAATATACGGGATACTAATAAGCCTTCCCATGCTGGGTTATGTTATTAAGCCACCCACAGCTGTTGATATATACAAAGCCACCATGGCTAGATATTATGAGCCATCCCTAAAGCTAAGAACGGGCACTGTAAGCCCCCCATAGCTAATAATGCTTTCTGAAAAATGCTTTCAAGAATGTAGCGGTAATATGCTAGAATATAGTCCCTATCAGTGATGTTGTAGACCAATTTAAATAACTTCTCTCAATAGTTTCTTTCGCCATTTTCAATTATCACTTGCTTTCAGACAGTCAGGCATCACGACGGGCGTTGTGGGCCCATTTAGATATTATCATTCTCGATATAACGTATTGTCTTGATTCGAAATCTATTTAAGACAAAGAGTCTTTTATAAGATAACCTTTAATGGAAATGAGAATCAAAATATGGCACTATCAAGTGAACTTGATTTCATATATATATGACTTTGTAAGGACAATACAAAAGTCTAAATTAAAACAGTTTAATAAGAGTTTCACTATAAAATAGAAACAAATGAAACATGAACATAAGCATGGAGAATGGGAATGTGGCCTATCCAGCTAAGCTACATCCCTTAGGCATCCTTGAGGAAGCGCTGAAGCATTCCCTTTCTTATGAGCCTTTAAATTTCATCTTTCAGGTCATATCACTGCTTAGTGTCATGGCCGCGGTCCTGATGAAACTTGCACCATTTGGCTTTGTTCCTCTTATGGGGTGGAGCCCTCAGCTTCTCGGGCCACCTCAATAGCTTTTCCTCCTTTACCAACTCAAAAATGTCTTCAACTGGGAAGGCCAATGGGGTGTAGGCCTTGAAGCATCTTTCAGATTTCTCCACTTTCCTCTTCTTGGTCTTGCTAGCCGCCTCTGGGGCTGGAGCTTCTACTACGGTCGTGATAGTGATGGTTGATGCAACAATGATCCTGGGTGCCGCACTCATATTGGATGAGGCTGCGGCCTCTAGCATGAGGACCCTCTGGGTCAAATAGTTGACTTGGGTTTAGAGTGAAGCATGATTATCGTAGAGATGGCTGAGCTGATTGTACAATTGCACAATCTCATCTTTAACTTTTGTGCTCTGGCTGGATTCTCCTTCCATTTTTAGCTTTTTTAATCTTTAAAAATGTATATAATTTGAGACAAAACCACTACACCAAATCCTACGAATGGTCATGGCCAGTGGGTCACGGACCAAGTCCGCGACCAGCAGGTCGCGAACTTGGGCCATGACCAACTCAATGTTTTTCGTAATCATATTTATTACCACACTAAATTATCGATGCTCTTGAAGTGGTCACCGACCAAATTCATGACCACTATGGGTCACGAATTTAGATCGTGACCAGGGCATGACCATCTTGGCACCAAATTTCGCGCCAAAATTCCCTCCAAATTAGTCGGAAATGGGTCACGGACTTGGGCCGTGATCAAAGGCATAACGAAGCAAAAAACACATACATTGAGGGTTACGACTGGGGGCCGTGATCATTTCTTGTTGTGGTTCACAGCTATGGGCCATGACCGTACCTCGTTCAAGCAGTAGGGTTGATGGGAAAAGGGTAGCGCATGGTGGGCCACGACTCTAGGCCATGACCAGGTGCAAGCCAGGAACACCTCTTCTTTCATTTATTGTTCGCGGGCATGGGGGTCATGGATCTAGGCCATGACCAGATTCAGGTCTTAAAAAAACCGTTGCTTGTCATTTCATATCTACGATTTGTAAGGCTGTGTAAGGGCTTGTGCAATTTCGTGTGGATTTCAGTTGGATTTGCAAGGGCTAAGTGATTTCAGTTGGTTTTCATTTGGATTAACCCCTGGTATGTATTGATTCATTTTGATTTCATTTGGATTTCGTGATTTCTATCTAAAGCCTTAATTTCTGTGTATGTATGTGTAGATTTATGTTTGTATGTGTGTGTATGCATATATTTATGTTTATGTGTGTGTATGTATAGATTTATGTGTATATGTATGTTTATGTGTGTAACTATGAATAAATAAATTGTTTTTTGTCAATAAACCCTATATTGTATGCGTGTGTATGTATAGATTGTATGTGTGTGTATGTATAGATTTATGTCAAAAAAATATTAGGGTTTAATAAACCCTAAATAACATGTGTGTGTATGTATAGATTATGTCAATTAACCCTAGATTGTATGTGTGTGTATATATAGATTATGCCAATAAACCCTAGATTGTATGTGTGTGTATTTTTTTTGACAAAATATAATTAAATGGATTTTTAATGTGTAAAAAAATTTACGTCCACCTTGTCGTGATTTTATTGGGGGTTATTTGCGTGCCATCATATTATATTGGGGGTTATATGGATGTCGTGATTTTTTGCACTACAATATGTGTGTAAGTACTACAATGTGTGATTTTTTACATTTACCTTCTGCAGTAGTGTTTATGCATTGGTTGTTTGTTTGCACTACAATATGTGTGTAAGTACAGTGTGTGTTTCTTTTGATTATGCAGTTTGTATTTTTATTAAATAGATAATACACATATACTTTTAAACTCTCTCATAATAAACCCTAACAAAATATGTTATAAACAATTACGGCGGGTTGTTGTTGGAATTTAACATATACTTTTAAACTCTCATAAGTTTCAAACCCAAACCTTAATAGTAGGACTCGTATTCACGCCCTCGTATACTTTTCTCAGGAAAAATGAGGCACGGTGATAATTACTGTCAACAAAAGTGGGAGAGGTTGCAATTAGACCGCACACATAACTCTTTTATTAGTGTGCGTCATATAGAGGGTACTCCTATTTATAGGTATGAAAATAAAAAGATCGAACAATTTAACTACCTTGTAAATCGTGGAGTTGATCTCTAGCAAGATTACTTGTTCGATCGTATTCTATTTTCTCTACCAGAAAACTGGGATGACGCTATACAAAATATATTTCATACACATAATTCCGACATAGCCCTAACCGTGGTCATGTTGTTGGAGAAGGCAGAAAAAAATCCACCCGTTATGGATACAACTGAGTACAGAGAGCATTGACATAGACTGTGATGTCTTGCGCCACATGCACGTAAAATTGAATCTTTCCAACAAGTTCAGAAATATGGTATTTCGAGTTCATATCATGGATATCTACACATCAATCATATATACCCTTCCTCCTAGTTGGCCACGTGCAAAAATTCATAGGTTCTTCAAAATTAATACCGAATGGATGGAGATCAAACACATTGAACTTATTCTAAAGTCTTACTCTGAAAAGGTATCTATCTATCTATCTATCTATCTATCTATCTATCTATCTATCTATCTATCTATCTATCTATCTATCTATCTATCTATCTATCTATCTATCTATCTATCTATCTATCTATCTATCTATCTATCGTCATAAGCTTGATTAATTAGTTATAATTTAATATTATTATAATTATTTAATCACTTATAGTTTTTCATTTTTATAGATAATGACGAGTGGAAACATGCCCTAATATAAATTCATTAATAAATGCAGCTTGTAAAAAGAGGTGATGTCTCTTCCAGACTTGCACGCCTAGCAAAAGGTCCTAATTTTCATGCGAAAGAGTTTAAGAAATTCTGCACCAACGGTTTTGATTTCATTTCATATCCATATGAGGAAAATCTTTTGACGCAAAATGGTGGAATATCAATTTCTGCCTTGACCAACTGTATCGATAGCAAAAGTGATAAAGATCCAAAGCATACGGTGCTAACCTATTAGGGGATAATTCAACAAATCCTATAACTTGATTACTTAGATTTCACAGAAATCGTATTCTATTGTGATTGGGTAAAGGTGGAGGATACAATGAATGCTTGCAAAGTTGATCCCGACTCCAAACTTATTATGGTAGATTTATTAAAGCTGAAGACTAAAGACCGCATAGTCGGCGAGCCTTTTATTTATGCCTTTCAGAACGTAAAGAAGGTATTCTACTCGAAGTGCATAAACGATGGCAATTGGTCTATTATTGTGCATGCACCAAAGGGTCTGATACTGAAGTAGACGCATTAAAGGCTCCAAAAGAGTTTCAGTCAGCTCTTAATGACAACCTTAATTTGAAGGATCTTTTAGTTGATTTACAGGAAGATTGAGTATCAAAATATTATTTTATCCTCGTCAATCTTACTTGTATCCTATTATGATATTGACATTATATTAGCACTTTGTCACACCACGCCTAATTTTGGCATCGGCCGCCACCAAAATGAAGCCGGGCGTGGGTAAATAAAATACCATTCTTAGCATGAGACATATATGAGACATAAATAAATCAGTCCATAAGATAAATAATTGAATCAATTTCCAATGATCATTAACAACTAAGCGATAAAAGATCCATCACATGCTAACTCCAAAAATCCATTCTCCAATAATGATTAAATAAAATATGAAATAATCCCAAAAGAAATCCTCTAAACAACTTTGGAACCGAATGGCCCAATAAAACTTCAAAAGAAGTCTCATAATTAAATACGACTGAAAAGGAAAGTCGAACTAAACTATGCCATAAAAGAATAACTCCAGCTGCACCTTCAAATGATAACTCCGATAAACTTATGCAGCTTCTCCAATTCTAAATCCTAACAAATATTAGTCAACGCATGAGTCAGAGCCAAAGCCCTGAGCAATAATACACACTACTCCCCTCAAATAGGATTCTTGAATCCAGACAGTAGCATTATATGCAATAAATATCACAATAGAATATTTTAAATTAAACGGGATAATTAAACGCGATAAATATAAATTACTAACTATCCGTAGGAATCCCCATTTAAAAAGGCACACCAATATGATTTTAAATTCCCAAGTCCCATGATGTTAATTTAATTAAATTAACCAACTTTTATTATTGTTCTCACTTTTTATTAAAGTGTCACACTTCCCCTTGTCAATCGTCCTCTGACCCGTTTAAACTGTTGGCCCCGACACATTATGTCGCCATAAATTTTAATAGCCGTTTTTATCTTAGGCATTAATTCTCAATTTCTCAATTTATAATCACCCCACCCTTTTAATCGATGTGAGATCCTCAAAATAGCCCTTAGTCCCATAACAAAGGGTCCCCAAGTTATCAATACGTCCTAGCCTATGTATAGGATGAATTTCTAACTTGAATTTCGACCTAGTCTCATGCTTAGGCTAGCGTAACGACGATAAAGTATTAAAAATTAGCCCACCCCCAAGATGATAAAAACGCGATAATTTATCCTCACTAGTCCCATACCTAGAAGGCATAAATCATCAAAAGGCATACCCACTAGTCTCATACCTAGAAGGCATTCTAAAATATAGGGAGAGCAATAATACCCAACAACCCGTCGTCACAAAGGCAACATCATAATACCGACAAGTCACACAAACAGGAATAATTAATCAATATATAAAACTACGCATGATATTCCAATTCAATTAAATCTTTAATTTAATTATCACCTCGTCAACAATACCCAATTAATCTCATTTAATTATTTTAAATTAAATATACCAAGTTTTCATCATACATTCATCAAAACCAAATTTTATTGTCTACGTGTATTACATGAGTTATACACTCCCAAAAATCGTTTATTTTAAAACTAGGGTTTTTCTACATGCAACCTACACCAATAAAATCCAAAATCCACTCATCAATCCTACGTACCCAAGGGTTATGAATATTATTCAGATTAAAAGATTTAATAAAAATAGCCCCATAATTAGTGTCCACTTTTCCTAATTAAGTCACAACTTTATTTTAAGAAAACATGTAATTAAGTGTTTGCGCGACACTTAAAATACATAATACTAAAGAAAAAGAATAGAGTATTCATGCCTGTGAAGATTGTGTTAAAAATCTGATTAGAAATCTGGATTCCTCTCGAAAAAATTAGCAAATGAGTGTTCTTGGACCAATCTTGATTAAACCCCAAATAAGCCTTCAAATCTGGTGACAAAACCTTGATTATGTTGGAGGTTGATGAGTATGGTTGAGAGGAAATAGAAGTGTTCTCTGGTAAAAAACTTGAGAAAAAGTGATTATGAGAAGTTCCCCCACGAATTAGAGTCATTATATAGTCATTAGGAAACCTAATTCTAATAGAACTCTAATAAGATACAAACACTAAAAATTTTATTCTGGACGATCGGACCGTTAGAATTAGATGAAATTTTACAAAAAATTAGATAAATATGAGAGGAAGCTATAAAAAAAATTTCAGCTCGATCGGACCGTTTAATATTTTTAAATATGTTTTTAGAGAGTTTTATGTTGCGAGGACTCTTAGAGAGTTTTATGTTTTGAGGACTCTTCTATATAATAAAAGTTCAATTAAAACTCCATTTTAAATCCGATTTCAATTTCGCTTGAAGTTCTATTCTTCTAAAATTATAACCAACATAGCCAATAAAAATTATTAAATTCAAAAAAAATTTCCTCAAAAATTCTAATTAATTAATAAAAATAGTTAATAAAAACACGGGGTGTTACACACTTTACTTTAATGTATGAATGTCATATACTTTTAAGTGTAATGTCTTGCTATTTCTGCAAATGGTAGGTGATTTATCGGTTCTTTTGTTTAGAATAGATGTGTTTTCATTTATTTATTTCTATCGTTTGGCTTTAGAGTGCGAAAACCTGAAACAACTCCCAAACGGCCCCGTGAGAGGCACCAACACCTCGTACGGAACCAATATAACTCGTAGGAACTGACCTCGTGGTCACGGGACTCACGGTTTGAGAATACGATGATATTTTGAATATATGTAGACTTAGGCTTAAAACTTGGCGTCAGAGTGCAAAAACCTGAAACAGCCCTGTGAGAGGCACCGACACCTAGCACGGGACCTGTGTAACTCATAGGAACAGACCGTGTTATCATGGGACTCCCAGTTTAAGAATACGTTGATAATTTGAAAATATATATACTTAAGCTTGAAAAATGACGTTAGAGGGCAAAAACCCAAAATATCTCCCGAACGACTCCGTGAGTAGCACCAACACCTCGCACGGGACCAATGTAACTCGTAGGAACTGACCACATGATTACGGGACTGTCGGTTTGAGAATACGATGATAATTTGCATATTTGTAGACTCAAGCTTAAAAACATGGCGTTAGAAGGCAAAAATCCGACACAACGTCCGCTAGGATTGTCTTCGTTTACTACACCGACAATAAGATCATCTCGTCGAGTATGAAATGAATAGTAGCAACCAATGGTGTGAAAGTGTCCATTAACTAATAGGTATAGGTAGGTGTAATATATTATAGCTGGCAGCTCCGGAGCTGTAGCAAAAGACTTATTTCTTATCAAATAAAGTGATTGAACTATCTTACTCGGACGAATGGGTAGAAAGAGGCGACCTATATAGATGTTGCACATAAACACAATGTTTTTGCTATAACTGTTATATAAGCTGTTATAAAAATTATTATATAAATTGTTTATGTAACAGTTATATAAACACAATGTTTTTGCTAATTTCTTTTGGGGCTCCTCTTCTGATGACAATTTCAAGCACCATTGGCTTAGTTGGAAAGAACTTTTCCTTTCATTCAATAAATGGGGTCTGAACATTAGAATCTTAAATGGTGTCATTAAAGCAACTAGTTTGAAGATGTGTTGGTCTTTGCTATCCTAAAAAAGTCTCTAGCTTTTTTATGCATCAAAAATATAAATATTCTCTTTTTTCACGATCTTACGGCTCCCATATGATAAAAAGAATCAGATCTATAGTTGACTTAATTGATGACATTATTATATTAGAGAGGGACTCTTAGCTATGGACCTTTACGATAGATGGCCTATTCTCTTATAAGTCTTCTTATGAATTTTGCAAATCTCATAGACCTACTTCCTTAATTTGGAAATGCCTATGGCTACTGATATCATTTTTTTTTGTATCCTATCATTTGTAGGATTTTGCACGTGAAAAAAATGAAGAAGGCAATGGTTTACGACATGAAGATTGTTTATATAACGGTGTGGGTGTTCAGGATTATGATTTTTATGTGTTACAACCGTGCGGGCTTTATTGTTTAGTTTTATGGCCGTGCGGGATTTTATAATTTGATTGTTAAATTTTATGGCCGTGCGGGCTTTATAATAAGCAGGTTTTATATTTACAGGGTTCGGAATGTCTAGAAAATAGAGGAAACTCTGCCCAATTGTTTTGGTTTGTGAATTATTAAGACGTGTAATATTTTTAAATTTGTATATATATTTATTTATTAACAACGTTCCCGATTCGCAATTTGTGATTTTTTATTGTTTTGCCAATAATAAATATTCGCAACCGTGCAGTCATAGGACCCCCAATTTTAGGATTGGACCAAAAAAGGACATTTTTTTAAAATTATAGTTAAATATGGTCATGGACTTTATCCATGACCATATTTATTTTTTCCATTGCCCATAAAAATGGTCGCGGCCAAAGTCCATGACCCCCAACCATGACGAAAAATGGTCGCGGCCAAAGTCCGCGACCATTTTTTCCCTTTTTTTTCATCGCGGCGTGGGTCACGGACTTTGGTCGCGATCAATTTTTTTCAGGGTTGTGGGTCACGTACTTGGGCTGCGACCATTTTTTTCTTTTTTTTTTTCCGGTCGAGGTGTGGGTCATGGACTTTGGCCACGACCAATTTTTGTCTTGGTTGTGGGTCACGGACGAAGGTTGCGACCATTTTTTCCCCATCGCGGTATGGGTTACGGCCCAAGTCTGTGACCATCTGCCGTGACCCACTACGGGCCATGACCATTTTTTGGTCACGAACTTGGGCCGCGACCCACGAAATTGGTCACCCTTGAAATGGTCACAACCCAAGTTCGTGACCCAAATTCTTGGTCAGGGATTTTGGCCGTGACTAATCGCCAGTTTAGGTGTAGTGAACTAACAGAAGTGAGTGATCATAAAAATATAGGATGGACATAGTATAAAGTTGGGGTGCAACATTTGCACTGTTGTATGGTATTTACTGATAAGGCCGCGACTAGTGAGGCACATAAGTATACTGACGTCGCCCTTTGAACAATGGAACTCTCTAAGGTTGAGCTCGAGTCCACTCGATGCTTTTAAGTTGCTATGGTCCAACTACACTAGTAGAGGCTGTGGCTAGAAGGGCAGTTGAGCTACCAGGCCACATCCCATTCTGGGCAGTGGGGATTGTTCTCATAATTGAAACCCAGACACTAAGTTTTTCTCCCAAAACCCATGGAGAGCACACCTACTAGGGTCTATCTAGGAGAAAATAACCTCTCGATGCGCAAAATGGCACAATTTAAATGACAAACCCCAGATCATAGGTGAAGAATAGTAAAAAGGGGGTTACATAATTCTTCCCTAATCACTCGTCTTTACGAGGCTAAAGCCCATTACGCCTTTTAGCATTATCTAGATGAAAGGATATCATAGGGGTATGTAAAATAGATCTAAGGTCATAAAAAAGGAGACCCAAGAGAAGATCTGAATATATGCTAGACCTTCTTAAGGGTGCAAATACAAAATAGAGCTCAAATAATTAAAATTCACCCATGAGATGATGATACAAATGATCCCCATAAATAAAATAAGGTGTTTGAGAACTCGAAATATAGAGAAACAAGGTTGAGATACCTCGTTTCCCACAGACAATGCCAAATTGATGATACGAGAAATTGTCCACTTGTCGTCATCATACCAATAAGTCAAGTATAAAGTGCATAATAAGAAAGTAGAGAAAGTAAAAAGAAATGAAAGACAAGATATAAAGTGGTTCAGCTATTAAGAATGAGCCTACATCCATGTTGGTGCCAAACTCTCATTATATACGTTTGTAGTACTTGTTTACAATGTCTCAATAGGCGTAAAATGTAGATGAGAGAAGAGAATACATGTTTATGAAGATTCCGGTGTGCCGGAGAGATGGTTCCAATGCCTCAGAGCAACGCCCAAGCTGAACCAAGTGGTCTGTAGAATGTCATGATCTCTAATCTGTGTATTGGTACTAGAAATCAACCCGGAACCCCCTATCTTGAGGTGTGGACCTCTATATATAGGAGGTGTATGCATTGTACTGTTACTGTGATGAGAAGATGTTGTGGCCAGCTGAATGATGGGGTTGTTGTCGCGGCATGTAACTTTTAAGGTCCGTAGACTGTATGAATAGGGTAGCAGCAGAGGGATATGGTACACTTACCTCTAAAGGAAATAGGGTCGCGGCTATTAGACGATATTATTGTAGTATTGCTTCCGCGGTAGGGGGTACAATATCGGTGCTATCAATGAATACCATGAAATCGATTGACCCCTAGATTTTTAACGGTTATTTATTGTTGCAAAGAGAGAAATTAGTATGTATGTGAAGAGAAATCACCCTTTGTTGCAAAGAGAGAGAAGAACACTCAGAAATGTCGTAAAGCGGTAAAAAATAATGATTGGGTTTACATATTAAAGAAGGGGTATAATTTGTAATAACCATGTGGGCTAACGACAGTTTGGACGAACTGTTAGAAATAGGGGCCAAACCTTAAGAAAGTCAATTTACGGGGTTTGACTTGGTATCAAGAATTAAATGGGGGCCAAACCTTAAATGACTCTAAAAAAAATTCTTTTGACATTACTAGGGCTAATGAGATCTTTGACTTTCTCTTAAAAGACAAAATGTTAAAATCACCTGATGATGCTAAAAAGCCATATGAAATTAAAGGAAAAAATTATTATAAATGGAAAAAATGTGTTTTCATATTCCACCAATGCATGTTCTTTATTTTGTGACAGGGTGCAAGAGTTAATCAGTTGGGGGAAGATGAAATTCCCTAAAAAAGAAAAAAGAACAATGGGGGTAGATGATGACCCCTTCCCCAAGGTTAAGGAGGTGGGGATTAATATGCAATCAATTGAAATGCCCAAAAACAAAGGGTATGTGGAATTTAAAGTGAAAACAAAGGCGGAATACAATTCTTCAAAGCCTGAGGCCATTGAAGATCCTAATCAGAAGGTGATGAAGAACCTGTGCATCAGATATGGAGAATATTATGCTAAGATATGCCAACTAGTGCCTTCAAAGAAGAAAAAATTCGCAAAAAAGAACAACAATGGGCATACTTGCAATCTAGCCAAGGTCCTAATATTCCAAGATCAAGAGGTTAAGACAAACCTTGTGGGAAAATAAGATCATATTTTGGTCCTTTTTATCCTTAGGGGAGTGCTAAGATTCCAAAGAATAACTAGTATATCATGTATAGGTTTAGATTGGCCAAATGTCACCAACACCAGTGTAATTTGCGGCCAACCAAAGTTCCAACATCTGTTCCAATGGTGAAAGGTGTACTTGATTGGTTTATGGCTTGGGAGATAAAGGTTGATCGATAATTCAATGACATGTCAAGGAAATTAAAGGCTATAAAGCCTAATAAAGTGTCCCTGGCATATGGCACATGGTGCAATGGACGGAATAAAAAATATGAGAACCAAAAATTATTATCTCTCGAACTCAGCAAAGGATAATCCAAATAAAGTATAGGGTCTGACAAGAGGGCACTGAGTTGGTTTGAAATAATGGATCATAGGACTTTTATTCTTCATCCTCAAAGCTAAACCCAAGGTTTCATAGGGGATTGAAAGGGAGTTAAACCTCTTTTGACCTAATAGAAGAGATACTGAAAGCTTTGGAGAAGACTATGAGCATGGATGAAGAGATTTCATATGAGAAAAGCTCTCCGAACGAAGAAGAGAAAGGATAAATGATGGTAGTTGATACCACAACACTTGTTCAAGAGATTTAACAACAACAGTTTATCCAGTTTGGATCCCTGCCTCACTAAATGCCAATCAATATGGATGTGGTCCTTCCTAACAGGTTTAAAGCTAAAGCAGACCAAGAGGTGGCCACCATGGAAGTGGATGAAGAAGGTGAATGAGAGGTATGTAATTTTAATATTTTTATTCCTACGCTTGATATTATATATGGGTTTGAAGAACATACTAAATATATAACACACCACATAAAGCCTTTACTTATAAAAGGTTGGATAAATGTTGTTCTGGTCAATAACATATTGGTAGATAATGGTGCAGTTCTCAACCTAGTGTCATTTTCCTTGTTGTCCAATTTTAACAAACAAAGATACTAAATTGGTATAAACTCAAATTATTAAGTTGGTTAGGCCAAAGTATTAGATGGCTACTAGGTTTTGAAAATAATTCATTTACGAAATTGTGTTTACGCATGACATAATATTTTTCTTTACTCACTGATGTATTGCTATTAGTCTCACGAATTGAGTTAAAGCAATGATGTTGTTTATGCGAGGTACAAGATGAATAACTAGTATTGTTTTTGGAGTATTTTTTTTCTTAAACAAGGTGAATAGTCATATAAACAAAAGAGGTTATGCCTAAATTTTTTAAATTGTTTATAATATACAAATTTTTCATGACTTATATAATACACGACTTAATACTATAAAAAAATTATCTCTGGTGCCTACCAGTATGGGCGCGCATATATATATATATATATATATATATATATATATATATATATATATTGTGTGTAATACCCCGTATTTTTTGGCATTATTTATTATTATTGATTGCAAGAAGAAATTAATAAAATGAAAATGATCTATTACTTAAGGAAATTTGGTAATAACAAAATTGGATTTTTAGATGATAATTAAATGTGCGTATTATGTGATTTATTTGTACTGCATGGTATTATTAATTATTATGTGTAATTAATTATTTGTATGAGTCTATATGCGGTTACGCGTAAAATAATTAATTTGCTTGTTTTATTTTACGTTGTGAGGTTTTACCATGAGATATGAGGTATAATCCATCAGAGTGGGGCTATAGACGAACATGTGTGATTGGCGGATGAAAATGGGTGGACTCCACCAGTCATGAGAGAGGGAGAGGCCACTCATTTAAAACCTTTTCAGTCGTGAACTCATGCCGAACATGAACTTGCACAATATAATTCTAGAGGTTTAAAGGCAATTTTCTTATTTGTCACCCCAGAAGAGTATAGTCGTATTATGGTGTGTGAGACGTCTAAAGAGGCTTAGGATGTACTTTCACTTACCCAAGAGGGAACTAGCACTATTAGGGCTTCTAAAATCCAAAACCTCACTAACCAGTTTAAGACGATTAAGATGTTAGATAGTGAGACGTTTAATGAGTTTTACGATAGGTTGTCCAATATTGGCAACTTGTCATTTAACTTGGGAAAGAAAATACGCGATAACTGAGTCATAAAGAAAATCTTAAGGTCATTTCCCGCTAGATTTGATACAAAGGTGACCATTTTAAACTCTTTGGGTATGCTTGAATCAATAAAAGTAGAAGATCTTGTAGGTGACTTGCAAACTTATGAGCTTGGAATGTTTACCTCCAAGCAAGTGCCGAAGAAAGAAAAGGTCATTGCTTTGAAATCTCGAAAGGAGGAAACTAAAGTTTTGGATGATGATTCTGACATCGAATTCCAAGATGTGGCCATGTTAGCAAATAAGTTCAAGAAATTTCTTAAGTTCCAAATGCAATTGAAAGATGTAAAAAAACTTTAAAAATTTAAGAACAACAAGTTCGATGACATCCCTAAGAATCGGAGTGAGAAAGGTAAGAGGGATGAGTTAGATAGGTGTTATGGTTGTGACGCTTATGGCCATATGATAGTGGAGTGCCCCACTAAACTTAAGAAGATGGGAAAATAATCGGTTGTATTTAACACCACCCTTAGTGATAGTGATCTGGAAGAGGGAGAGGATTCCCCCATTGATCACAACTACACAACATTCATGGTTTGTCATGTGAGCATAGACTATAAATTTTCTCATGAAAATACTCATGCGAATGACACCTCTGCGGCCATTGTGAGTGAAACCTAAGTGAGTGAGGGTGAAAAAGTGAGGATGAATATGTAGATGATAGTGAGTTGCAAGATTCCTTCCATGAATTGTATAAGGAAATGGTGAAGGTGAAGAAGGCAAACTAGAAGTTGAAAGTTAGGTTGAAAGAACATGCCATAGAAAATAATGATGCGTTGATTGAGAATATTAGGGCACGAGAGAATAATCTTCGGGAGAAACAAAAATATGTTTAGGGTGAGAGTGTAAGGACATTATTTCCATTGTTCGTAGTTTACATAGGATATGTTGTATACGATTCGTATCGAATATTGCATATTTCCGCCCATTATCTTTATGCATTCTAGCACTTTTACGGTCCTAAATGCCTATAATTATGCTCATTAACTAGACAACCTTGGATGATAAATTTCAATAATTGCCCGATCCAATAGACAACCCAATGATGCATGTTCTCGATTTTAGAAGTTATTAGACTTTAGTCTCAATTATTGATATGATGAATAACTTCATGAATTAAACTTTAATCCCATGAGCACATGCACTTCCCTTGCTTCATTGATTTGGTTTAAGATTTTTATAACTCGGTAATCTTTTGTTGCATTGTATATACTTACACCGAGTAAGCTTTATACCTTTCGTCGTTTGTGAGTGTTATACACTATTCTTTCCTCATTGAAAATGTTGAATTCGTTGGTAATCTCACTATTCGTTCATTTCACCGTTCATTAATTGAGTTCATACTTGAAATGTGTTACTTGATCATGATTTTCATGTATTGTTTTGACTCGAGAATTGCGTAAACTTTAGGAAATGATCATAGGCCATCTTTGTTATATCACCCATATTGACCTTGACCTCAACCTTATATGTTTACCCTCGTTAACCCCTTTGAGCCTAAATATAGCCTTTCGTTTCATAACCCCAAATCCCATAACCAACTCTAAATTGGAGTTTTAACCCATATATACACTTTCCATACCTTTGTTTGGAATGTTACTTGGGATTGAATATTGTTGTTATGATGCCGGTTGCAATTTAGGCATATGAGAGTTTGATAAGTAAAGAAAAGAAAATAGTGAAAAAACTGAAGAAAAAGAGAAAGCAAAAAGCAAAAGAAAACAAAAGAGAAAATGAGAAAAAGAAGAAAAGAAAAAGAAAGAGAAGTTTGTATATGTTGTATAGTGTTCAATAAGCTTTGATTACTCTCCCCGATGATATATCTAACGCCTTTTTGGAACTTGTTTTTCGATTTTGATATTGCCCGCATTATCCCATTATCCCGAGTTTTTATTTCGAACACTTTGAATCTGTACATACATTCCTTTCATTTCATACCCTAGCCATACCTACATCATAACCCTATTAAAGTCCTATGTGATCTTAGGTTGATGTAATTTAAAAGTCATAATAGTTTTGATAATCTGTGAAAATGCATTTCGCCTCTTTTAGTGTGCGGTATCCTTTCATTGAGATTCCAGTTTTTCTCTCGCTACATAGCGCTCTTCTTTTGTGACATATGTGCGGCCTAGTGTCCATTTACATTTACTCTTTAGCCCGCATGTCCGGTGTGTTACCTCCCTGTTTCGAGTGAATTCGCTTGATGAGCGTAATGCCCGTGAGGATTGAATATATGCTTGCTTTAATGTTTATCCGGTTTACTTAAGTTTTTTGCCAAATCATACTTTGCATGTGCTCGCTCCCCTCCCACATTTTAAGGTTTCAATTCGATGAGGTGCATTCTATAATGTTAATGTTTTGGACTTTTGTTTGAATTCATTCAATGTGCTTATAATGTGTATGAAATCCTTTTCGCCATTGTTGGGCTTGTCGCATGTTGGGTTGGGCATATTTTGAGGAAACCATGTGATGTTTGTGGGTATCATCCCTGAAAACCCTCACGAGACGACACTCGTCCACTAGGGTAACCTAGGGGTTTAATGGCTTATTGCATATGCTAAATGCAATCGTGCTGCCTACGAAAGTGGCATTTATATTTCGATGCATATATATGTCTTGTACCGCCCTCTGTGGTCTGGTTTTCTTTGTTTCATTACAAGGGACTAGCAATGTTTAAGTTAGGGGGTGTGATTCGTATCGAATATTGCATATTTCCGCCCATTATCTTTATGCATTCTAGCACTTTTACGGTCCTAAATGCCTATAATTATGCTCATTAACCAGACAACCTTGGATTTGGATATATACATGCTTTGCAGGGGTTATTTGTGCTTTTGTAGGTATTGGAACGCTAAAAGTGAGGTTCGGTTGCATTTCGGAGAAGTTTCGTCGCTGGACGCTACTTCAAGGGAATTTTAGTCAATTCACGTTTCTTATCCGGCTCATGGAAATTCCACGGATGCGTAGTTCGTTGATTTAGCATCGTGGCCACAAATGTTGCGTCATTTGGAGTTCGGACGAAGAAGCTAGGCTCGTTTCCATAATGGACCTTTTCCCCCTCATCATGGACCAAATGCAGCCTGAAAACAGAGTACCGGTCAACCGCGTCCCTGGGACCGATCAACCGCGGTTTCAACTTTTGCCGTGGGAAGGAGACAGTGTACTTTGGTTTAAGGGACCGATCGACTGCGCCCCCGCGACCGGTCGACCGGTAGTGCCAGATATTTTTTGCTCTTTCCTTCTTCTTTCCTTTTTCCCTTACTTTTTCCCACTTACTATAAATACCCTTTTTTGTTGTAAATATCATTTATACACGATTTTAGGTTAGTTTAGCTTAGGGTTTAGGGGTTTTGAAGAGTTTGGCTTTGATTCTTCTCGGTTTGACACCCGATTGGGTTGTAAGTTACACTATTCATCATCCCTACCATTTAATATAGTTTGAATTTCTTCATTTCTTGCTTTCTAGTTAATTTACAAGCTTTCTAATTTAGGTTTTCTTGCTTTATTTACATGCTTTGATTTACACGCTTTCTAGTATAGATTTACCGCGTTTATTTACCGCTTTCCATTTATCGCGTTTTTAACATGCTTTCTAGGTAACTTAAATTAGGTTGTGTTTGAATTGAACTCACTCGAGTTGATGCGTTGCTTTGCTTTGGTGATGGAGTTTACAGGTCTATTTCGGGTGCGTTGTCCTAGTTATTACGCCTAGGAGATTTGACGGGGCATATCATGTATGTCCCGTGCTTACGACCTTTCGCGCGTAATTTCTGGGATATTTGTTGATGCCAAAATCTTATTAGGCTTTTATGATGATTTAGGGCGTAACAACCCTTGATTTAATTAACTGTCGAAACGAGATGCACTTGTAATAACTCGTCAACCCATGTGACCATTTTATACGAATTAACTCGGGTGAGGGATATTCGATGCAACCTATAGTTTTACTCACTTTCATAATCTAGTTTCAACACATTGCCTAGATTAACTTTTCCTTTTAGTTTGTAATCATCTTTTCCACTTTTATTTCGGAGTATTAAATCACTTAAATTCTAGCAACTTGTCTCTGTGGATTTTCGATACCCGACTTACCGCTATACTCACCCATTGAGTGTAGTCGTAGTTTAGGTTTTTGTATAGTTCAGGTGAGCCGAACACAAAACGACCGGCGCGTAGGTGACTCTCGCGCCGCGGCAAAACTCTGTCTATCAAATGGCGCCGTTGCTGGGGATGAGTTTGTTTTAGACTTTATTTGATTTAGTATTTCATAGTATTTTCTTTCTATTTGTATTATTTGCTAATATTTTGCAGGACTTCCACATTTGAGCACTTAGAAACGCTTGAATTTTTCCCGCGCGCACCTACTTTGTGGAATTCACCACTTGAGCCATTTTTGGGGTAAGCATGTCTTATTCCAATTCTTTCGGTAATCCTTGTTATAATTCTCAAAATTCTCGCAAGCCTATGAATTTCGGTGAATACTTAGAATCCCAAAGTATAACAAATTCTAATATGACTTTGGGCGAGTATAACGAAAGTCAAAACTTAGGTTATTGGAATTTTGATGATGATGATAATGATTTTGGGCCTTTACCTCCTTATAATAGGAATTTTGAAACGAATTGCAATAGTTTTCAAAATTCCTATAATAATGAGTTTTCATTTAAGTACGATGGAAACTTTCAAAGTTCCCATTTTCATGCATCCGCACCTCGACCCATGACTTTTGGTGAGGGTTTGCGTATGTATGAAAATGAGAAAATTGAGAATCGCTATCGGGAAGAAAATCGTTCGTGGGAACATGAGTTGGATTTATTATTTGAGTCCGACGACGATTTTGCTTCCGAGACTTTTGAAGTCGAGGAATGTTTTGAACAAAATGAGGTACTTGTACCTACTTTGGAACAAGCCATTCTAGACTTTGCCTATCTCGTAATAGATATTGAAAGTGAGGATGAAAATGACGTAATATCTATTTGCAATGAAATGATTTCTTGTTTGGCCCCCAAAGAAGAACATTTCATTGAAAATGATATTAATTCCTTTGAAATTCCAACTTCATGCGATGATGATTCATCTCATGAGTTTGAATTTCTTTCATCCCCATTTTCATTCTCTATTACCCCATCTAAACAAGTACCCGATGATCCGGTTTCAAACTTTAATGTTTTAAACCCTTTCGTCGATGAGGAGTACTTGCTCGAGTCGCCCTCCACGATCGCATCTTTGCCTTTGTGTGCGCCGCCTCCCATTCCAACTTCAAAATCCTTGGGAGGATATTCATCTTTTCTCGGTCCCCACTTGTTTTTGTCACCCGTTCAATCCAAACCCCCCATCGTCCCACCAAAACTTTTAATTGGCGATGGTTCATTTCTTTCGCCTTACACATGCCTTCCGTTGTTAAAACGGAATTCATATTTTTCGGAAGGCATGCTTGTATGTGAGGGTACACCGATTATCCTCCAAAGTCAAATCATTCTTATGGTGGACCCTCAACTATTTAGAGTTCTAGTGTACAGTTAGTGTGAAGTCTAAATAGTAGGTTGTATATAGTTAGCTTTTTATTCTTTCCTTTTATCTATTCTTTCCTTTTTAATTTAGTCCAGTGTACTTAGTTAACTTTTTATTATTTGTTTTTGCTATGATCGGTACTAACTTGTTTTGTAGATTCTTTGGACTTGTTGTTATGGGGATCGCTCCATTTTTGGGTAATATCACTCTTTTCCTCTCTTTGACTTGGTTGTTAATTTACATTGAGGACAATGTCAAGTTTTAAGTTAGGGGGTGTGGGATATTCTATCCATTTCTTCATTTGGTCCATGTTTTTGCTCACATGTTAGTTACTTAGTATGATTTTCTTAGAAAAATTAAAAAAACTTAAAAAGATTTTCTTTCTTTTTTCTCCTTTTTGGGTATTTTGCCTTTGTTTTCGATGATAAATTTCAATAATTGCCCGATCCAATAGACAACCCAATGATGCATGTTCTCGATTTTAGAAGTTATTAGACTTTAGTCTCAATTATTGATATGATGAATAACTTCATGAATTAAACTTTAATCCCATGAGCACATGCACTTCCCTTGCTTCATTGATTTGGTTTAAGATTTTTATAACTCGGTAATCTTTTGTTGCATTGTATATACTTACACCGAGTAAGCTTTGTACCTTTCGTCGTTTGTGAGTGTTATACACTATTCTTTCCTCATTGAAAATGTTGAATTCGTTGGTAATCTCACTATTCTTTCATTTCACCGTTCATTAATTGAGTTCATACTTGAAATGTGTTACTTGATCATGATTTTCATATATTTTTTTGACTCGAGAATTGCGTAAACTTTAGGAAATGATCATAGGCCATCTTTGTTATATCACCCATATTGATCTTGACCTCAACCTTATATGTTTACCCTCGTTAACCCCTTTGAGCCTAAATATAGCCTTTCGTTTCATAACCCCAAATCCCATAACCAACTCCAAATTGGAGTTTGAACCCATACATACCCTTTCCATACCTTTGTTTGGAATGTTACTTGGGATTGAATATTGTTGTTATGATGCCGGTTGCAATTTAGGCATATGAGAATTTGATAAGTAAAGAAAAGAAAATAGAGAAAAAAGTGAAGAAAAAGAGAAAGCAAAAAGCAAAAGAAAACAAAAGAGAAAATGAGAAAAAAAAGAAAAGAAAAAGAAAAAGAAGTTTGTATATGTTGTATAGTGTTCAATAAGCTTTGATTACATTCCCCGATGATATATCTAACGCCTTTTTGGAACTTGTTTTTCAATTTTGATATTGCCCGCATTATCCCATTATCCCGAGTTTTCATTTCGAACACTTTGAATCCGTACATACATTCCTTTCATTTCATACCCTAGCCATACCTACATCATAACCCTATTAAAGTCCTATGTGATCTTAGGTTGATGTAATTTAAAAGTCATAATAGTTTTGATAATCTGTTAAAATGCATTTCGCCTCTTTTAGTGTGCGGTATCCTTTCATTGAGATTCCAGTTTTTCTCGCGCTACATAGCGTTCTTCTTTCGTGACATGTGTGCGGCCTAGTGTCCATTTACATTTACTCTTTAGCCCGCATGTCCAGTGTGTTACCTCCCTGTTTCGAGTGAATTCGCTTGATGAGCGTAATGCCCGTGAGGATTGAATATATGCTTGCTTTAATGTTTATCCGGTTTATTTAAGTTTTTTGCCAAATCATACTTTGCATGTGCTCGCTCCCCTCCCACATTTTAAGGTTTCAGTTTGATCAGGAGCATTCTATAATGTTAATGTTTTGGACTTTTGTTTGAATTCATTCAACGTGCTTATAATGTGTATGAAATCCTTTTCGCCATTATTGGGCTTGTCGCATGTTGGGTTGGGCATATTTTGAGGAAACCATGTGATGTTTGTGGGTATCATCCCTGAAAACCCTCACGAGACGACACTCGTCCACTAGGGTAACCTAGGGGTTTAATGGCTTATTGCATATGCTAAATGCAATCGTGCTCCCTACGAAAGTGGCATTTATATTTCGATGCATATATATGTATTGTACCGCCCTCTGTGGTCTGGTTTTCTTTGTTTCATTACTAGGGAGTAGCAATGTTTAAGTTAGGGGGTGTGATTCGTATCGAATATTGCATATTTCCGCCCATTATCTTTATGCATTCTAGCACTTTTATGGTCCTAAATACCTATAATTATGCTCATTAACCAGACAACCTTGGATTTGGA
The DNA here is from genome assembly GCA_949130495.1 of Sambucus nigra. NCBI lineage: Eukaryota > Viridiplantae > Streptophyta > Magnoliopsida > Dipsacales > Adoxaceae > Sambucus > Sambucus nigra. Next base: position 209,995,333 of record OX422213.1, on the reverse strand, counting down.
TATATACATGCTTTGCATGGGTTATTTGTGCTCTTGTAGGTATTGGAACGCTAAAAGTGAGGTTCGATTGCATTTCGGAGAAGTTCCGTCGCTGGACGCTACTTCAAGGGAATTTTAGTCAATTCACATTTCTTATCCGGCTCATGGAAATTCCATAAATTTAGCATCGTGTGGCCGCAAATGTTGCGTCGTTTGGAGTTCGGACGAAGAAGTTAGGCTCGTTTCCATAATGGACCTTTTCCCCCTCATCATGGACCAAATGCAGCCTGAAAACAGAGTACCGGTCGACCGCGTCCCTGGGACCGGTCGACCGCGGTTTCAACTTTTGCCGTGGGAAGGAGACAGTGTACTTTGGTTTAAGGGACCGGTCGACTGCGCCCCTGCGACCGGTCGACCGGTAGTGCCAGATATTTTTTGCTCTTTCCTTCTTCTTTCCTTTTTCCCTTACTTTTTCCCACTTACTATAAATACCCTTTTTTGTTGTAAATATCAGATATACACGATTTTAGGTTAGTTTAGCTTAGGGTTTAGGGGTTTTGAAGAGTTTGGCTTTGATTCTTCTCGGTTTGACACCCGATTGGGTTGTAAGTTACACTGTTCATCCTCCCTACCAATTAATATAGTTTGAATTTCTTCATTTCTTGCTTTCTAGTTAATTTACAAGCTTTCTAATTTAGGTTTTCTTGCTTTATTTACATGCTTTGATTTACACGCTTTCCAGTATAGATTTACCGCTTTCCATTTATCGCCTTTTTAACATGCTTTCTAGGTAACTTAAATTAGGTTGTGTTTGAATTGAACTCACTCAAGTTGATGCGTTGCTTTGCTTTGGTGATGGAGTTTACGGGTCTATTTCGGGTGCGTTGTCCTAGTTATTACGCCTAGGAGATTTGACGGGGCATATCATGTATGTCCCGTGCTTACGACCTTTCGCGCGTAATTTCTGGGATATTTGTTGACGCCAAAATCTTATTAGGCTTTTATGATGATTTAGGGCGTAACAACCCTTGATTTAATTAACTGTCGAAACGAGATGCACTTGTAATAACTCGTCAACCCATGTGACAATTTTATACGAATTAACTCGGGTGAGGGATATTCGATGCAACCTATAGTTTTACTCGCTTTCATAATCTAGTTTCAACACATTGCCTAGATTAACTTTTCCTTTTAGTTTGCAATCATCTTTTACACTTTTATTTCGGAGTATTAAATCACTTAAATTCTAGCAACTTGTCTCTGTGGATTTTCGATACCCGACTTGCCGCTATACTCACCCATTGAGTGTAGTCGTAGTTTAGGTTTTCGTATAGTTCAGGTGAGCCGAACACAAAACGATCGGCGCGTAGGTGACTCTCGCGCCGCGGCAAAACCCTGTCTATCAAATGGCGCCGTTGCTGGGGATGAGTTTGTTTTAGACTTTATTTGATTTAGTATTTCATAGTATTTTCTTTCTATTTGTATTATTTGCTAATATTTTGCAGGACTTCCACTTTTGAGCACTTAGAAATGCTTGAATTTTTCCCGCGCGCACCTACTTTGTGGATTCGCCACTTGAGCCATTTTTGGGGTAAGCATGTCTTATTCCAATTCTTTCGGTAATCCTTGTTATAATTCTCAAAATTCTCGCAAGCCTATGACTTTCGGTGAATACTTAGAATCCCAAAGTAAAAAAAATTCTAATATGACTTTGGGCGAGTATAACGAAAGTCAAACCTTAGGTTATTGGAATTTTGATGATGATGATAATGATTTTGGGCCTTTACCTCCTTATAATAGGAATTTTGAAACGAATTGCAATAGTTTTCAAAATTCCTATAATAATGAGTTTTCGTTTAAGTCCGATGGAAACTTTCAAAGTTCCCATTTTCATGCATCCGCACCTCGACCCATGACTTTTGGTGAGGGTTTGCGTATGTATGAAAATGAGAAAATTGAGAATCGCTATCGGGAAGAAAATCTTTCGTGGGAACATGAGTTGGATTTATTATTTGAGTCCGACGACGATTTTGCTTCCGAGACTTTTGAAGTCGAGGAATGTTTTGAACAAAATGAGGTACTTGTACCTACTTTGGAACAAGCCATTCTAGACTTTGCCCATCTCGTAATAGATATTGAAAGTGAGGATGAAAATGACGTAATATCTATTTGCAATGAAATGATTTCTTCTTTGGCCCCCAAAGAAGAACATTTCATTGAAAATGATATTATTTCCATTGAAATTCCAACTTCATGCGATGATGATTCATCTCATGAGTTTGAATTTCTTTCATCCCCATTTTCATTCTCTATTACCCACCGGAACAAGTACCCGATGATCCGGTTTCAAACTTTAATGTTTTAAACCCTATCGCCGATGAGGAGTACTTACTCGAGTCGCCCTCCACGATCGCATCTTTGCCTTTGTGTGCGCCGCCTCCCATTCCAACTTCAAAATCCTTGGGAGGATATTCAGCTTTTATCGGTCCCCACTTGTTTTTGTCACCCGTTAAATCCAAACCCCCCATCGTCCCACCAAAAATTTTAATTGGCGATGGTTCATTTCTTTCGCCTTACACATGCCTTCCGTTGTTAAAACGGAATTCATATTTTTCGGAAGGCATGCTTGTATGTGAGGGTACACCGGTTATCCTCCAAAGTCAAATCGTTCTTATGGTGGACCCTCAACTATTTAGAGTTCTAGTGTACAGTTAGTGTGAAGAGTAAATAGTAGGTTGTATATAGTTAGCTTTTTATTCTTTCGTTTTATCTTTTCTTTCCTTTTTAATTTAGTCTAGTGTACTTAGTTAACTTTTTATTATTTGTTTTTGCTATGCTCGTTACTAACTTGTTTTGTAGATTCTTTGGACTTGTTGTTATGGGGATCGCTCCATTTTTGGGTAATATCACTCTTTTCCTCTCTTTGACTTGGTTCTTAATTTACATTCAGGACAATGTCAAGTTTTAAGTTAGGGGGTGTGGGATATTCTATCCATTCTTCATTTAGTCCATGTTTTTGCTCACATGTTAGTTACTTAGTATGATTTTCTTAGAAAAATTAAAAAAATTTAAAAAGATTTTCTTTCTTTTTTCTCCTTTTTGGGCATTTTGCCTCTGATTTCGATGATAAATTTCAATAATTGCCCGATCCAATAGACAACCCAATGATGCATGTTCTCGATTTTAGAAGTTATTAGACTTTAGTCTCAATTATTGATATGATGAATAACTCCATGAATTAAACTTTAATCCCATGAGCACATGCACTTCCCTTGCTTCATTGATTTGGTTTAAGATTTTTATAACTCGGTAATCTTTTGTTGCATTGTATATACTTACACCGAGTAAGCTTTGTACCTTTCGTCGTTTGTGAGTGTTATACACTATTCTTTCCTCATTGAAAACGTTGAATTCGTTGGTAATCTCACTATTCTTTCATTTCACCGTTCATTAATTGAGTTCATACTTGAAATGCGTTACTTGATCATGATTTTCATATATTGTTTTGACTCGAGAATTGCGTAAATTTCGGAAATGATCATAGGCCATCTTTGTTATATCACCCATATTGACCTTGACCTCAACCTTATATGTTTACCCTCGTTAACCCCTTTGAGCCTAAATATAGCCTTTCATTTCATAACCCCAAATCCCATAACCAACTCCAAATTGGAGTTTGAACCCATACATACACTTTCCATACCTTTGTTTGGAATGTTACTTGGGATTGAATATTGTTGTTATGATTCCGGTTGCAATTTAGGCATATGAGAGTTTGATAAGTAAAGAAAAGAAAATAGTGAAAAAAGTGAAGAAAAAGAGAAAGCAAAAAACAAAAGAAAACAAAAGAGAAAATGAGAAAAAGAAGAATAGAAAAAGAAAGAGAAGTTTGTATATGTTGTATAGTGTTCAATAAGCTTTGATTACTCTCCCCGATGATATATCTAACGCCTTTTTGGAGCTTGTTTTTCGATTTTGATATTGCCTGCATTATCCCATTATCCCGAGTTTTCATTTCGAACACTTTGAATGTGTACATACATTCCTTTCATTTCATACCCTAGCCATACCTACATCATAACCCTATTAAAGTCCTATGTGATCTTAGGTTGATGTAATTTAAAAGTCATAATAGTTTTGATAATCTGTGAAAATGCATTTCGCCTCTTTTAGTGTGCGGTATCCTTTCATTGAGATTCCAGTTTTTCTCGCGCTACATAGCGTTCTTCTTTCGTGACATGTGTGCGGCCTAGTGTCCATTTACATTTACTCTTTAGCCCGCATGTCCGGTGTGTTACCTCCCTGTTTCGAGTGAATTCGCTTGATGAGCGTAATGCCCGTGAGGATTGAATATATGCTTGCTTTAATGTTTATCCGGTTTATTTAAGTTTTTTGCCAAATCATACTTTGCATGTGCTCGCTCCCCTCCCACATTTTAAGGTTTCAATTCGATGAGGTGCATTCTATAATGTTAATGTTTTGGACTTTTGTTTGAATTCATTCAATGTGCTTATAATGTGTATGAAATCCTTTTCGCCATTGTTGGGCTTGTCGCATGTTGGGTTGGGCATATTTTGAGGAAACCATGTGATGTTTGTGGGTATCATCCTTGAAAACCCTCACGAGACGACACTCGTCCACTAGGGTAACCTAGGGGTTTAATGGCTTATTGCATATGCTAAATGCAATCGTGCTCCCTACGAAAGTGGCATTTATATTTCGATGCATATATATGTCTTGTACCGCCCTCTGTGGTCTGGTTTTCTTTGTTTCATTACTAGGGACTAGCAATGTTTAAGCTAGGGGGTGTGATTCGTATCGAATATTGCATATTTCCGCCCATTATCTTTATGCAATCTTGCACTTTTACGGTCCTAAATGCCTATAATTATGCTCATTAACCAGAAAACCTTGGATTTGGATATATACACGCTTTGCAGGGGTTATTTATGCTTTTGTAGGTATTGGAACGCTAAAAGTGAGGTTCGGTTGCATTTCGGAGAAATTCCGTCGATGTACGCTACTTCAAGGGAATTTTAGTCAATTCACATTTCTTATCCGGCTCATGGAAATTCCACGGATGCGTAGTTCGTTGATTTAGCATCGTGTGGCCGTAAATGTTACGTCGTTTGGAGTTCGGACGAAGAAGCTAGACTCGTTTCCATAATGGACCTTTTCCCCTCATCATGGACCAAATGCAGCCTGAAAACAGAGTACCGGTCGACCGCGTCCCTGGGACCGGTCGAACGCGGTTTCAACTTTTGCCATGGGAAGGAGATAGTGTTCTTTGGTTTAAGGGACCGGTCGACTGCGCCCCTGCAACCGGTCGACCGGTAGTGCCAGATATTTTGGGCTCTTTCCTTCTTCTTTCCTTTTTCCCTTACTTTTTCCCACTTACTATAAATACCCTTTTTTGTTGTAAATATCAGATATACACGATTTTAGGTTAGTTTAGCTTAGGGTTTAGGGGTTTTGAAGAGTTTGGCTTTGATTCTTCTCTGTTTGACACCCGATTGGGTTGTAAGTTACACTGTTCATCGTCCCTACCATTTAATATAGTTTGAATTTCTTCATTTCTTGCTTTCTAGTTAATTTACAAGCTTTCTAATTTAGGTTTTCTTGCTTTATTTACATGCTTTGATTTACACGCTTTCTAGTATAGATTTACCGCGTTTATTTACTGCTTTCCATTTATCGCGTTTTTAACATGCTTTCTAGGTAACTTAAATTAGGTTGTGTTTGAATTGAACTCACTCGAGTTGATGCGTTGCTTTGCTTTGGTGATGGAGTTTACGGGTCTATTTCGGGTGCGTTGTCCTAGTTATTACGCCTAGGAGATTTGACGGGGTATATCATGTATGTCCCGTGCTTACGACCTTTCGCGCGTAATTTCTGGGATATTTGTTGACGCCAAAATCTTATTAGGCTTTTATGATGATTTAGGGCGTAACAACCCTTGATTTAATTAACTGTCGAAACGAGATGCACTTGTAATAACTCGTCAACCCATGTGACCATTTTATACGAATTAACTCGGGTGAGGGATATTCGTTGCAACCTATAGTTTTACTCGCTTTCATAATCTAGTTTCAACACATTGCCTAGATTAACTTTTCCTTTTAGTTTGTAATCATCTTTTACACTTTTATTTCGGAGTATTAAATCACTTAAATTCTAGCAACTTGTCTCTGTGGATTTTCGATACCCGACTTACCGCTATACTCACCCATTGAGTGTAGTCGTAGTTTAGGTTTTCGTATAGTTCAGGTGAGCCGAACATAAAATGATCGGCGCGTAGGTGACTCTCGCCCCGCGGCAAAACCCTGTCTATCAAATGGCACCGTTGCTGGGGATGAGTTTGTTTTAGACTTTATTTGATTTAGTATTTCATAGTATTTTCTTTCTATTTGTATTATTTGCTAATATTTTGCAGGACTTCTACATTTGAGCACTTAGAAACGCTTGAATTTTTTCCGCGCGCACCTACTTTGTGGAATTCGCCACTTGAGCCATTTTTGGGGTAAGCATGTCTTATTCCAATTCTTTCGGTATTCCTTGTTATAATTCTCAAAATTCTCGCAAGCCTATGACTTTCGGTGAATACTTAGAATCCCAAAGTATAACAAATTCTAATATGACTTTGGGCGAGTATAACGAAAGTCAAAACTTAGGTTATTGGAATTTTGATGATGATGATAATTATTTTGGGCCTTTACCTCCTTATAATAGGAATTTTGAAACGAATTGCAATAGTTTTCAAAATTCCTATAATAATGAGTTTTCGTTTAAGTCCGATGGAAACTTTCAAAGTTCCCATTTTCATGCATCCGCACCTCGACCCATGACTTTTGGTGAGGGTTTGCGTATGTATGAAAATGAGAAAATTGAGAATCGCTATGGGGAAGAAAATCGTTCGTGGGAACATGAGTTGGATTTATTATTTGAGTCCGACGACGATTTTGATTCCGAGACTTTTGAAGTCGAGGAATGTTTTGAACAAAATGAGGTACTTGTACCTACTTTGGAACAAGCCATTCTAGACTTTGCCCATCTCGTAATAGATATTGAAAGTGAGGATGAAAATGACGTAATATCTATTTGCAATGAAATGATTTCTTCTTTGGCCCCCAAAGAAGAACATTTCGTTGAAAATGATATTATTTCCTTTGAAATTCCAACTTCATGCGATGATGATTCATCTCATGAGTTTGAATTTCTTTCACCCCCATTTTCATTCTCTATTACCCCACCGGAACAAGTACCCGATGATCCGGTTTCAAACTTTGATGTTTTAAACCCTATCGCCGATGAGGAGTACTTGCTCGAGTCGCCCTCCACGATCGCATCTTTGCCTTTGTGTGCGCCGCCTCCCATTCCAACTTCAAAATCCTTGGGAGGATATTCAGCTTTTCTCGGTCCCCACTTGTTTTTGTCACCCGTTCAATCCAAACCCCCCATCGTCCCACCAAAACTTTTAATTGGCGATGGTTCATTTCTTTCGCCTTACACATGCCTTCCGTTGTTAAAACGGAATTCATATTTTTCGGAAGGCATGCTTGTATGTGAGGGTACACCGGTTATCCTCCAAAGTCAAATCGTTCTTATGGTGGACCCTCAACTATTTAGAGTTCTAGTGTACAATTAGTGTGAAGTCTAAATAGTAGGTAGTATATAGTTAGCTTTTTATTCTTTCTTTTTATCTTTTCTTTCCTTTTTAATTTAGTCTAGTGTACTTAGTTAACTTTTTATTATTTGTTTTTTCTATGCTCGGTACTAACTTGTTTTGTAGATTCTTTGGACTTGTTGTTATGGGGATCGCTCCATTTTTGGGTAATATCACTCTTTTCCTCTCTTTGACTTGGTTCTTAATTTACATTCAGGACAATGTCAAGTTTTAAGTTAGGGGGTGTGGGATATTCTATCCATTTCTTCATTTAGTCCATGTTTTTGCTCACATGTTAGTTACTTAGTATGATTTTCTTAGAAAAATTAAAAAAATTTAAAAAGATTTTCTTTCTTTTTCTCCTTTTTGGGCATTTTGCCTTTGTTTTCGATGATAAATTTCAATAATTGCCCGATCCAATAGACAACCCAATGATGCATGTTCTCGATTTTAGAAGTTATTAGACTTTAGTCTCAATTATTGATATGATGAATAACTTCATGAATTAAACTTTAATCCCATGAGCACATGCACTTCCCTTGCTTCATTGATTTGGTTTAAGATTTTTATAACTCAGTAATCTTTTGTTGCATTGTATATACTTACACCGAGTAAGCTTTGTACCTTTCGTCGTTTGTGAGTGTTATACACTATTCTTTCCTCATTGAAAACGTTGAATTCGTTGGTAATCTCACTATTCTTTCATTTCACCGTTCATTAATTGAGTTCATACTTTAAATGTGTTACTTGATCATGATTTTCATATATTGTTTTGACTCGAGAATTGCGTAAACTTTAGTAAATGATCATAGGCCATCTTTGTTATATCACCCATATTGACCTTGACCTCAACCTTATATGTTTACCCTCGTTAACCCCTTTGAGCCTAAATATAGCCTTTCATTTCATAACCCCAAATCCCATAACCAACTCCAAATTGGAGTTTGAACCCATACATACACTTTCCATACCTTTGTTTGGAATGTTACTTGGGATTGAATATTGTTGTTATGATGCTGGTTGCAATTTAGGCATATGAGAGTTTGATAAGTAAAGAAAAGAAAATAGTGAAAAAAGTGAAGAAAAAGAGAAAGCAAAAAGCAAAAGAAAACAAAAGAAAAAATGAGAAAAAGAAGAAAAGAAAAAGAAAGAGAAGTTTGTATATGTTGTATAGTGTTCAATAAGCTTTGATTACTCTCCCCGATGATATATCTAACGCCTTTTTGGAGCTTGTTTTTCGATTTTGATATTGCCTGCATTATCCCATTATCCCGAGTTTTCATTTCGAACACTTTGAATGTGTACATACATTCCTTTCATTTCATACCCTAGCCATACCTACATCATAACCCTATTAAAGTCCTATGTGATCTTAGGTTGATGTAATTTAAAAGTCATAATAGTTTTGATAATCTGTGAAAATGCATTTCGCCTCTTTTAGTGTGCGGTATCCTTTCATTGAGATTCCAGTTTTTCTCGCGCTACATAGCGTTCTTCTTTCGTGACATGTGTGCGGCCTAGTGTCCATTTACATTTACTCTTTAGCCCGCATGTCCGGTGTGTTACCTCCCTGTTTCGAGTGAATTCGCTTGATGAGCGTAATGCCCGTGAGGATTGAATATATGCTTGCTTTAATGTTTATCCGGTTTATTTAAGTTTTTTGCCAAATCATACTTTGCATGTGCTCGCTCCCCTCCCACATTTTAAGGTTTCAATTCGATGAGGTGCATTCTATAATGTTAATGTTTTGGACTTTTGTTTGAATTCATTCAACGTGCTTATAATGTGTATGCAATCCTTTTCGCCATTGTTGGGCTTGTCGCATGTTGGGTTGGGCATATTTTGAGGAAACCATGTGATGTTTGTGGGTATCATCCCTTAAAACCCTCACGAGACGACACTCGTCCACTAGGGTAACCTAGGGGTTTAATGGCTTATTGCATATGCTAAATGCAATCTTGCTCCCTACGAAAGTGGCATTTATATTTCGATGCATATATATGTCTTGTACCGCCCTCTGTGGTCTGGTTTTCTTTGTTTCATTACTAGGGACTAGCAATGTTTAAGCTAGGGGTGTGATTCGTATCGAATATTGCATATTTCCGCCCATTATCTTTATGCATTCTAGCACTTTTACGGTCCTAAATGCCTATAATTATGCTCATTAACCAGACAACCTTGGATTTGGATATATACACGCTTTTCAGGGGTTATTTGTGCTTTTGTAGGTATTGGAACGCTAAAAGTGAGGTTCGGTTGCATTTCGGAGAAGTTCCGTCGCTGGACGCTACTTCAAGGGAATTTTAGTCAATTCACATTTCTTATCCGGCTCATGGAAATTCCACGGATGCGTAGTTCGTTGATTTAGCATCGTGTGGCCGCAAATGTTGCGTTGTTTGGAGTTCGGACGAAGAAGCTAGGCTCGTTTCCATAATGGACCTTTTCCCCTCATCATGGACCAAATGCAGCCTGAAAACAGAGTACCGGTCGACCGCGTCCCTGGGACCGGTCGACCACGGTTTCAACTTTTGCCGTGGGAAGGAGACAGTGTACTTTGGTTTAAGGGACCGGTCGACTGCGCCCCTGCGACCGGTAGTGCCAGATATTTTGGGCTCTTTCCTTCTTCTTTCCCTTTTCCCTTACTTTTTACCACTTACTATAAATACCCTTTTTTGTTGTAAATATCAGATATACACGATTTTAGGTTAGTTTAGCTTAGGGTCTAGGGGTTTTGAAGAGTTTGGCTTTGATTCTTCTCGATTTGACACCCGATTGGGTTGTAAGTTACACTATTCATCGCCCCTACCATTTAATATAGTTTGAATTTCTTCATTTCTTGATTTCTAATTAATTTACAAGCTTTCTAATGTAGGTTTTCTTGCTTTATTTACATGCTTTGATTTACACGCTTTCTAGTATAGATTTACCATGTTTATTTACCGCTTTCCATTTATCGCGTTTTTAACATGCTTTCTAGGTTACTTAAATTAGGTTGTGTTTGAATTGAACTCACTCGAGTTGATGCGTTGCTTTGCTTTGGTGATGGAGTTTACGGGTCTATTTCGGGTGCGTTGTCCTAGTTATTACGCCTAGGAGATTTGACGGGGCATATCATGTATGTCCCGTGCTTACGACCTTTCGCGCGTAATTTCTGGGATATTTGTTGACGCCAAAATCTTATTAGGCTTTTATGATGATTTAGGGCGTAACAACCCTTGATTTAATTAACTGTCGAAACGAGATGCACTTGTAATAACTCGTCAACCCATGTGACCATTTTATACGAATTAACTCGGGTGAGGGATATTCGATGCAACCTATAGTTTTACTCGCTTTCATAATCTAGTTTCAACACATTGCCTAGATTAACTTTTCCTTTTAGTTTGTAATCATCTTTTACACTTTTATTTCGGAGTATTAAATCACTTAAATTCTAGCAACTTGTCTCTGTGGATTTTCGATACCCGACTTACCTCTATACTCACCCATTGAGTGTAGTCGTAGTTTAGGTTTTTGTATAGTTCAGGTGAGCTGAACACAAAACGATCGGCGCGTAGGTGACTCTCGCGCCGCGGCACAACCCTGTCTATCAGTATACCACTACAACCATCGAAGAAGTTCACATTCACTTGTTCAAGACGACGGATCCGAATTTCAAGCATCTTCAACATTTTCACGACATGAGGTACAATTTCATATAGAATGTGTTTAAGTTTCGTATATGGTTTACATTTATATTAGGATACTTTTCAAAACTGTTTTAAAACAAAATGAGGCATTTTTTCTAAGTCAAAATAATTTTTCAAGACCTATAAGCGAGCTTTTAAAAATAAAGCTTTGTTGCTCCTGTCGTTCAAACGACAAGGCAATGTCGTTAAAATGACATGCCAATGTCGTTTAAATGTCTGCTTCTAACGACAAGCAATGTCGTTCGAAGGGTCGCTCAAAGGGTTGTTTCTTTACTGCTTCAAACGAACCCATATTGTTTTGTGTTTTAACTTGTTTTTTTTAAGGTCGCTAGTAACGACATGAGATGTCGTTCAAACGACATGGCTATGTCATTCAAACGACTTCTAACGACCTCTTTTTCCTCAACTTTTTTGTTCAGCTATAAATACCTATTATGGAGACATATTTCATTAATTCTTTTGAATGAATTTTTTTTTTCTGCAGAACTTTTAGTCTTCACTTTTAAGGATTTTTATGTATATGATTCACACTAAAACATCCCAATTATTTTGTGAATGTTTTATGGAACCCAAATTATTTTATTAAAGTTTGTTCTTATGGAATGACATCTCTACTACTAGATTCGTAGTTCTTGAGGGAGTTTCTTGCTAAGGACTGCGGTCACTTACGGATACTCGAGGGTGTTCTTTGCTGAGGAGAGTTGCAGTTCTTGTGGGTTCTTACGGGAGGCCATTACTGGCTACTAGGCTGCAGTTTATGTGGGTTTGCTGCGGTAATTTCATTACAAATTTTTGTAATTGTTTTGTAAGTTGCGATTTACAAACATTTATTAAAATAAAAGGTTTTACCCTTTCGGGGAATTTTTTAGAAATTTTTTTGTCCAGCAATTTGTGATTGTTTATGATGGCATAATTATTCATCTAGATGTATGATTAGGGTTTAAATAAAATTGGAATTAATTTGGATCTAAGACTGACTCTAATTAAATAAGTTTCAAATTGGAAAATTTACAAATCATATAAATAATCGGTATCACCCGCCTTTACAAATTGGTATTAGAGCTTTATCTCAGGATTTTTATACAACATTTACAAATTGGTATCAGAGCAGGTTTTACCAAACTACCATGAGATCCTTTTTTCATAAATTTTTTGTGATATCGATTTTTTTATCTGATTTTGAAAAATTTTGCAATTTTTTCAATGGAAAACTTATATAATCGGTTGCCCGTATTTGATGGCACAAATTACACCTATTGGAAAGCCCGCATGAAATCTAGTTTAAAGGCTATTGATGAATGTGTCTCGATTATGTGGGAAAAAGGGTGGACTCTTCTCACCGTCACCGTTGATAATGTCACTTCTTAAAACCCGTGTCTAACTGGACCAAGGAAGATTTTAAATGGAGCAATTTTAACTCCTATGTCCTGAGCGCTATTTCTGGAGCCGTCACTCCTGACGAGTTCCACCGTATTATGAGGTGTACCACGTCTAAAGAGGCATGGTATAACTTCCAATTGACACATAAGGGTGCCAACACAGTTAAGGTGTCTAAGTTAAAAAATTTGACCACCCAATTTGAGACAATCACGATATCTGAATTTGAGTTTTTGACGAGTTTTATGCTAGGTTGTCAGACATAGTCAACACAAGTTTTAATTTGGTTGAGAAAATTGACGAGATAAGGGTTGTTTAAAAATATTTTGAGGCCACTTCCATCCCGTTATATACCTAAGGTCGCCGTTTTAAATTCTTTGGGGATATTAGATACACTTAAGTTAGAAAATCTCTTAGGAGACCTTCAAACTTATGAGATCGAAATGTTTCCCAAAACCTTTAAGCCTAAGGATAGAGGAAATTCACTTAAGGAAAAATCTAGAAAGAGTGAGGAAGTGTCTAGGAAGAAAGAGAAGAAGAAGAAAGAGAGAGTTTATGATTCTGAGTCTGAGGGGGAGTTTACTATTGATGATATGGCCATGTTTGCAATTTTTTTAAAAACTTTTCTCAAATTTTCAAAAGAAAATTCTTCCAATAAAAAGTTTTATGAGAAAAATACAAAGAAAAAATGGTCCAATGAGAGGGGTGAGAAAGAGAAAGAGGAAGAGGAGAGATGTTTTGAGTGCGAGGGCAAAGGGTACAAAGTGTTTGAATGTCCCACTATGATAAAGAGAAAGGGAAAGAAAATTGCCATGCCAGCAACTCTTAGCAATAGTGACGAAGGGGTGAATGATTTTGGAGATGAGTCATCACATGGTATGTGTGTCGCCTTTATGGAATGTCACATGAGCACACATAGTTTCTTTGACGACGATGAGGATACTTGTGCACGTGAGAGACCCGATGATGATTTGAGTGTTTTTAGTGAGTGTGAGGGTGAGTTTGCAAATGAAGGTGAAAGTGAACTCCAAAAAGAATTTAGAGATTTATATGCCAAGACCTTAAATAAGAAGAAGTTGAATAAGAAATTAGGTCTTAAGGTGTTATATTTGTAGCGAGATAGAAGTTTTGAGGGGATTTGAGGCGTCGACGAGTCAACTCGAGAAGGTGAAGATTTTTTTGAGTGAGCAGTTGATCGTCGTAGGTCGAGAAAAGAGTGAACTTGAAACTCGTGTGTTACAACTAGGGAGAGATCTCAAACGTGCCCCGAAGGTAAAGGTCACTATAGAGGACACATATAAGAAGGTTGGTAAGATACTCATCGGTCCTGCTTTGTATAATATTGAGAGATTAGGAATAGGTTATGACGATCCGTCAGTTACTTCCCATGTTCCACCTGAACCGATCCCCGAGTTTGTGATAGATCCATATGGATCTCAACCCAACCCACCTAAGCATTCATTACCCGATATGAGAGTGTTTCCTAGAAGTTTTGAGAGATGTGTTCCTCGGTCCGTGTATGTTTTCACCCATTGTAAGAAGAGAGGACATCTTAAGGAATTTTGTTTTAAGTTGGGTAGTGTGTCATATAGAGTTTTTCCATGTGTTCCCACACACGCACCCACACATGATACTTTGCCTGCTCCTGGAGATTACATGAGAGAGTTTCCTCATATTCGAGAGTAAGTTAAGTTTTTAGTTAAGTCTTCACATTATTTGATGGATGTTTTTCATATGATGTCACCACCTTTGGAAAACTCCTCTGCACGTGACAGTTGAGGTTTAGACTTGTTTGCTAGCATAGGATGATTTTCATGATGATATTTTATGCCCATTGCTAGTGTGTACCACTTTTCTATTTATTTTTTCCATTTTTGATATATTTTTTGAAAAGCCAAAAGGATTTTTTTTTTTTAAATTTTGGGAAAATACAAAAATATTTTCTATTTTTCAGAAAAAATTGAAAAAGCCAAAAAGATTTTATTTTGATAAAATTGATGGAAAATGACAAAACGATTTTTGTATCTTATTTTACACCGTTTATGGATGGACATTTAGGATGACTAAGTCTCAACATCATTTTGTATCCATGTGACTGTTTGATAGTGATTTGAGACGCATCATCATTACATTTTGTTCTTTATAATGTTTGGAGTCATTAATATGTGATTTGTTGTTACTTCCTTTATGTTTGACTCATGATTTCCTTTATTGCACATGAGCATGGATTTATTTGATTATTGTTCTTGTTTATCACATATTGGTCGAAATATTTTCATCTCAATCATGTCTTTAAAATCAACCAAATGCGATAAAACTTGACAATAAAAGTAGTGCATGTAAGAACCATTACCTGTGTTGATTTGTTTAAAATTTGCAAAAATGATGAGTGACCCCAAGAAAATGTTGCGAGTGAATAATAATCACGTCGTGAAAGCCACCGTTTGAAAAGATCCAGAGAAAAAATTAAGGTAATAAAAAGATAAATATGCCAAATAGGGGCAATTAGGATTTATATCACCTTAATAGAAAAAATAAAAGATCTATTATTTATGAGGGAGTTTGGGTGGAAATAAAATAACGGGTTTGCATGTCCTGACAAAGTCTTGAAAAAGCATTACATAGTTTTGGATGTTATTGATGTAGAAATCATATTTGACTTTGATATGTATATTAGATTGAGTCGATGTCATTTAAATTCATTTTTTGACACCAAAGTACGATTTTGAGATTATTCGTTGGGAGTATCCATATTCATCGTGCATATTTGTTATTCTTGATTACATTGATCTTCCTATCGAATTTGTTCACACCCATTCATTTTGCTTCCACGATTTAGTTATCTTAGTGTAAATTCATGGTGTGTGATATTTTTTTATATTATCTTTGCTTTGAAAAGATTGACAAATCAAAAGGAGTTTGTGAATGCTTTCGAGTATATCCTTTCATGAGCGTAATTGTTATATATTTGCTATGCTTTTGTGACACTTCGTGCTTATTTTTGGTTTTTCTTATCTATTTTGGACAAATAAAAAGGGGGAGAATGAATTATGAATTATTGGGGAGTGATATTTAGAATTATGTGGGAGATTTGATATTTGATCTCTAATTTGATTTATATTTAACTCATTTCAAACTCGATACATCATGAAGGTATTTATTTCTTGTCTCATGTGCGCAGGTACAAATTTTGAGGATTATTATTTTCCACACACTAATGATGACAAAGAAATGTTAGAAATTTGAAGATGTCAAAGTTGAAGATTATTGACGAATTTGACGACTTACATTTTTAGTACCTTTTCGCTATTGGGTTGCATGAGAAGGTATTAGATTTGTATAGGATTTTTTGTATTGATAATTCGTATATTTTTCTTTTGTACAAACATAGACATAGGGGGAGATATGTAAGGACATTATTTCCATTGTTTGTACTTTATTTCCCCTTATTTTATTTCCTCATTTTATGTCTTAAACATAGAGAGAAAAGGAGAGAAAGAGAGAGGAAGAGAAAAATGGAGAAATGAGAGAGATTTGGAGATTGAAGATGGATTATTGCTTCTACCCAAAAGAAATCTGAGATATCAACCCTAAGGCAAGTTTTCTACTTGCTAATATGTGATTTAAGATGTATAAATTGTGTGATAGTTGTGTATTTACATTTATGGTTTAAATGTGGAATTTATGGGATTTAAGCCCTAATCTTAGTTTTGATGATAAAACTTTGGGTTGTAGTTGTTATTAATCATGTAGGATGAGTTTGGGTTGATAAATATTGTTGGTTGTGTGTATAAGAATGAAGATATATGGGGTTTGGAGAAATTAGGGTTCATAACGCTTCGAAGCCATTCTTGGCAAAATCGCAGGACCGAATCGATTCGGCCCTTGGGGCGAATCGATTCGCTAAGAGTCAGTTTCCCAGGTCTAGGTACCCGAATCGATTCGGGTTAAGGCCGAATTGATTCGGCAGTTGTAGAATCCCAGGTCTTGATGTTCGAACCGATTCGCTGATTGGGCGAATCGATTCGCTAGACCGAATCGATTTGGCCCTAGGGCGAATCGATTCGGAATCAGGCTGTTTTTGAGTTGATTTTTCTAACTCAATTTTTTTGCTTTTCTTTAGGCTTAGGACCTAGGAACCTTCTTGTATGAAGTAAACTTAGAGTCCTAGAGTTCTAAATGAGTTTGGGAAACTACCCTAGAATAGAAGTGCGTATATGGGGTTTTTCCGGGGATATGCCAATTGATGTTAGGGCATTGTTTCTTGTAGTTGATTATTATTAAACTAGGAGTCATAGTGCTATGTTTGGGAGAATTTAGAGGATCCATTTAGCTATGCTAGCCTTGATGGTTTATAATAACACCATAAAAGTGTGTTGGGATAATGAATCGAAAGTTTATTCATTCATTTGAGGTATGATAGTATTGGGGTTTTAAAGTAATACCCCCCAAATGTTTGGAGATAATTTAGAGTTTATTTACTCCTTTGAGGTTGTAGTAACGATATAATTTATCGTATGGCTCCGGATAATAAGGTGAATTATTTAAAATAATGTAAATAAGTATGGTTTCAAATAAAATGAAACATGTATGTATAAATGGAAATGAAATGGAAATGGTAAGAATGATGGTAAATGATAATTTACTTAATCATGAATATGGTAAATGATAATTTACTTGATATTTAGAAATGGAAAATAAAATGTTTTAAACACACCTCTCTAAAAGACATCATAAGGGAAGTTCGTGCGTGAGGTGAAGCCCCCTGACTAATGAATGCAGGGTGGATATATTTCTAGGCCATGTGAGCGTTTGTTGTTATATATTTTTCTACGATGGGTAGGAGATTTCGGGTGTGGTCTTGACTATCCCGCAGGCACATGGCCGCTTCCCGACGTTTTGCGTTATAGGTGCCCAGGTTGTCTTATGATAGGCCCTGGAAGATTATGGTCATTTAGGGGCGCGCACAGTGGGGAAACCCGGACGGGCGGTCTTAGAATCGTTATATGTATATAAATATAACTATTCATAATCAAGTGGGACTTGATGTATGAGATATGCCATAAAGAGCATAATGAAGTGCCACAAAGAGCACATATAAATGCCACAAAGAGCATTTGAAAATGATTATTTTCCTGATAAGGAAAGAATTTTTACAAAAGGTAAAATTGAGATAAAAATGCCATAAAGAGCATAAGATTGTGATTAGATATATATATTTCCTATTAAGGAAAAGATATAAAATTGGTGCGCATTATGAAGTTTTAGATTAATGTTATTCATTTTATATTTTTCCTTTTTAGCTTGTGTTTTAAATTGCGTAGGTAGATTCTTATTTCTCTTTCATCATGATTTATCATTCATAACTGTCATACTTTTTATTCATCTGGTAATCATATAGAATCGGGCCCTGACCCGTTCATATTTCTTGTTGTGCTTGGATCTTGTATCCGCTCAGGTACTCCGTCACAGGGATGCCTGATTTGAATTCCGATCCCGGTGTCTTTGGCGAGCCGTGATGCTTTGCGGGTATTACGGGGCATTTGGAAATAGACGTTATCATCCTTGCACTCTAGATAAGATCGGGTCTTTTTACTCGGGCGAGAGGCCCAAACTTTGTACTTGATTAATGTAATGCAGTGTGTAATTAATAAATTTGTTTAATTTTATTGTATGAGTCTGTGGCCGACAGCATATTCGGTCCCTTATTATACATTTATGCATATGTAATATAACTTCATCTGGATTTCCACTTTCTCTTATTGGGTTGTTAAGTTGTTTTCTTTTCTTAACTTTAAAAACCAAAATTTTTGGCAACCCGCTTTTCTAAAATAAGGAGTGGTTATCCCGTATACTTCTTATTTTGTTGTGATGCTGAGAATGATTCCATCCATGATTCCGTTATTTTGGAGGATCGGGCTGGCCACCCCCTATTTCGGATGGCGGGTTGTCACAGATGGTATCAGAGCATCAGGTTCTAGAGTCCTTAGAAATCTGTGTGAATGCTTTGCGCTTTTAGCGTTGCTTTTGATTTGACATAGAGCCTTAGGATTAAGATCGTTGATTTCTCTTGTGAGATCTCGTTCTTCTTCCCTGAGGTATAACTCGTAGAATCTTTTGCGCGTTCGTGTGAGAATTGTATGTCGATTGAAGAAAGGCGTTATGAGAAGGATTTGTAAGAACTGTAAGTTGTGGTCGGGGATGAGGACCGCTTTGGAGGTCGCCTTCCTTTTTGTAGCACTTTCTTATTTTGCTACTGCGACTACTAATTACGGTAGACCTAGTTTTCCAAGTACCACTGGACGTAGAGGGTGGTACTAAGCTTGAGATTTCAAGCAATATTAAGTTGAAGTGGAGAAGTGTCCAAATAAAAAGAATGGAGGAAAATCCTTCACCCGTAGGAGTAGTGTTGAAATGGTGGGAGCATAGTCACCTTAATTGTGGGCGCAGAAAGTTTTGCCCATGGAGAAACCCGATGGATACTTCCTATTGTAAGTTTCTCGGGGGTAACTGGAAGGAGGAGAAGGTAGATCCTCAAATGTTCACGCGAGGCTCGGCCAGAGGCCGACATGTCAATAAAGAGTTATACGATTAGGGAGATCGTGCACTAAAGATAGGTAGGTATAAGGATGGGAGATCCCTCTAATGGAATGATAGGCTCCAGAATAAGTGTCGCTAACACTTTTGATGGATCAGTGATCATGAAACCCCATTAGTGGACATCCGTCTGGGGAGGTTTCATTGAACTAAGGAAGAGGAGGCCCAGAGTGTGTTCTCTTTTATTGAGAAAGTAAAAGGAACTACGTGGGCTATTATGACGTGGAAGAACCACGCATTTTGATTATGTTGATTGGAGAACAAGGTCAAGAATAAAGTTCCTAGTTGGGGAGTTGATGGAAGTAATGTTGGTTCGTGTAAGGCTCGAATATGGAGTCTGAGAACCATTAGCATTGACCCGAAGTGAGTGGCATAAAATGTTTTCCACCTTATTAATGGGTGGTGTATTCCTTAGGATAAGATTTAGTATTATAGTATCTACTATAGATTCGGGTGTGTATATTGAGTTTGTAGTAGTTTCGACTCTACTAAATAGAGTAATTATATGACTTCCGTGGTAGGGAAGTTTTATATTTTCCTTCACTCGTTATAAAGTGAGTGATGATATATTGTTCTTTTAAGTAATATGTACATTATGTATTACTTATATGATATGTACTATACAAGTAAAGATATATTGGTTTAATTGGGATGATAGCGAGCAAATAGATTGCGAGGCTATCTTACTTCTAGTTTCAGGATGGAACTAGTTGTCCTATAATGTCTCTCTTGGATACAGGTTGAGACTTTATGTGGGTGGTTGAGGTAGGTAGGAAGTTTTTATTTCTTGTTGTGTTATCTTGCTTGTGTGTTTGGTTGATTGTTTGCATTGTATGTGATTGGTATGCCTTATCTCCACGACCAACGAAGTTGAGTAGTAATGCATAGGAGGGGTTCCTTGTTTGGATTCCGCTTTTGCGGGATGCTCCATGCGTGAACCTCAATGACGTTGGAAGTGGGGAGATGCTGTTCTTTCTTCTTTTAGTTCATGCCATTTTATTTTATTTTGTTGGTTGAAGGTTGGGTGGAAAGGTTTAGCCGAGAATCACGTTGAAGAGTGATTTAGGGCTATTAAAGTGCGAGATAGAAGCACTGTATATAGTTCTCTCCTCTGATCGATGTGAGGGAGACTGAGATACGAAGTCGAATTGAGACTTAGGGTTATGCCTTGATAAGAAGGCTATTTGAAAGATGTATATATGTTATGGGACAAAATTTGGAAGACTTCACAGAAAGTGAATGTCTGATTAATTGAAATCTTTAAAGATGAAATGGTAATATATAGAAGTGGGATTTTATTAGTAGAATTGTAAGTTATAACTTATCGATCCCGATTATGTGTTTTAAACTAACACATCTTAATGACCGATGATGCGAGGTTGTAGTGTAATGGGAGGGTTCCTTGTTTGGATTTCGCTTCTGTGAAACGTCCCACGCACGAAACCGAGCGAATGTCGGAAGTTGAGATAGGTCTTGGACACTAGAGATTTACTTAGTATTATATATATATATGACTTAGATAGGATATATATAGATTGACCTTAGATTTATTAGGACGTAAGGCCTTTGGGGCATGTGATGTTGATTTAGGAAGGTTATAAGGAGTTGACCACGAATAGGTCGTGGGTTAGCTCTAAGGGGGATTAGATCCCTAGGAACGAAGAGTGTGGAATCTTGAGAGATTTCGAAGATTAGGCCGATGGAAATGAGACCTCTCCTAGTTAAAGTGTTACATTGGTAACTTAACTACCGGGGAGTTAGAAGGGCGAGTTGATTTTCATCCTGAGCCATTTTGTTAAGCTTGAGGGTGAATTTAATGAATAAGTCTCTACCAGGAGTGGGGAGTAATAATACTGGAACATGGAACCATTGTCTATGCGTCTCACAAGATTAAACTTGTGGGAAGTATTATCCCATGTTTGAGTTAGAATTCATTGCGGTATCAATCACCTTAAAGAAGTGGAGGCACTATTTCCTGGGCAGGAAAGTTGGTCTTTCTCGTGATCAACAAGTTATTGCAGTATGTCGGGGGAGAAATTAAGTTGGTGTATGAAGTTCATAACGGCCTATTGATTGGATTTTTCTCATTCACTAAGGAAATGCGATTGGGGTAGTAGATGCATCGATTAAGAAACCCGTCAGAGATAATTATGGTGGCATGGAAAGCCAAGTGAAACGAGCATGACTCGGAAGACTTTATAGAAAGAGCATTCCGGTCTATGATTGACTATTTCACCTACTAGTGTGGAAAAGAGTATTGGTGGAATGAAGAAGGGTACATTCATAAACATTCGTACTGAATTTCCGGCATCAAATTGGTCATGATCCTATTTGAGAAATTGTCGATCGTTTGACCAAACCGTTGCTCTTTTGGACATTGCGGGCGGACTATAGGTAGAGGAGTACGCCCCGCTTTTTATGGAGGGGTGAAGTGCCCAACAATAGTGGTGGACCCAAACTAATTACTTATGTCAAGGTTTGGTAAAATTCCATAACGAAATGGGAACCGTATGGATATGATGTATATCTCTCCACCCTAAAGTGGTTATCACTAAACGTTGTGAATGGAGGAAGTTGACTTAATTCCGAGAGGCATGTTTCGAATGTACGCCTTGGGATAAATAGATGTACGGGAGAAATGACTTGTGTGGATGGAAATTTTCCGTACAGAATTTTGAATCATTTTCTACGGTATGGCGCTATGAGTGGCCTTGTGTAGCCGGGTGAGTAAATTGCATACTCGTTGAATAAGGTCAGCGAATAATTGGTTCCTTGGACTTGGAGCGGTCCCGGAACATTTCTTTAAGGATTGGGATTTTGAGCCATATGCTTTGAAGAGCTACGGCTATACAAGGACAAGTTGAGTAGTGTTGGGGTTAAGCCCTTTAGTGTTGGTGTAGGTATCCCCAAGGTGGAATGTAGCGTGATTTAGGATGTAAGGCATTTTGCGCCTAGTCACGTGGTTAGCATCTTCCGCCGTAGGAAGATAGAATTGATAGTTTGTGAGGAACGCTTTGTGCTATGAAAGACCACAAAGATTGTAGACTGAGATCGATAGTGAGGACCTTAGTAAAGTCCATTTTGGGACGTCACATTAATGAAGGTTTGTTAAGGACGATAGAATAATAGTTTGAGATAGTATACCCTTTATGCGTATAGGGTATGCCCGAATTTTGAGGACAAAATTCCCTCATAAGGGGGGGAGTATGTAACAACCCTCGCTTTTAGGAGGCTAATTTTATATTAATTTATCGCATGAGTTAATTATATAAAATATTGGAACTGGAGTAAATATTAATTTAATGAGTTAGAAGTTAATATTTACTAGATTGATGCATATTTACTGTATGTGAAAGTAAATATCATCACGTTGCATGTTTATGGTGTCATGTATTTTAAATGACATTATGGTTTAAATGAAATTGGAACTAGAAATAAATTATAAACTTTTCGGATGCCAGTTTAGAGGCTGTAGTTAGTCCCGGAATGTCCGAGACAGTCAAAATAAGTGCCATATTGTATTTTTGGGTTTAAGGCACTTTTACCTGGTTTTAACTTAAACGCGTATTGGGAATCATTTTTATGTGGTATTAACCACTTAAGTTGGAGACTTTAGACTTAAGCCATGATTTTAAGTCTTGCCCCTTATTTTATTTCCTCATTTTATGTCTTAAACATAGAGAGAAAAGGAGAGAAAGAGAGAGGAAGAGAAAAATGGAGAAATGAGAGAGATTTGGAGATTGAAGATGGATTATTGCTTCTACCCAAAAGAAATCTGAGATATCAACCCTAAGGCAAGTTTTCTACTTGCTAATATGTGATTTAAGATGTATAAATTGTGTGATAGTTGTGTATTTACATTTATGGTTTAAATGTGGAATTTATGGGATTTAAGCCCTAATCTTAGTTTTGATGATAAAACTTTGGGTTGTAGTTGTTATTAATCATGTAGGATGAGTTTGGGTGGATAAATATTGTTGGTTGTGTGTATAAGAATGAAGAGATTTGGGGTTTGGAGAAATTAGGGTTCATAACCCTTCGAAGCCATTCTTGGCAAAATCGCAGGACCGAATCGATTTGGCCCTTGGGGCGAATCGATTCGCTAAGAGTCAGTTTCCTAGGTCTAGGTACCCGAATCGATTCGGGTTAAGGCCGAATCGTTTCAACAGTTGCAGAATCCTAGGTCTTGATGTTCGAACCGATTCACTGATTGGGCGAATCGATTCGCTAGACCGAATCGATTCGGCCCTAGGGCGAATCGATTCGGAATCAGGCTGTTTTTGAGTTGATTTTTCTAACTCAATTTTTATGATTTTCTTTAGGCTTAGGACCTAGGAACCTTCTTGTATGAAGTAAAATTAGAGTCCTAGAGTTCTAAATGAGTTGGGGAAACTACCCTATAATAGAAGTGCGTATATGGGGTTTTTTCGGGGATATGCCAATTGATGTTAGGGCATTATTTCTTCTAGTTGATTATTATTAAACTAGGAGTCGTAGTGCTATGTTTGGGAGAATTTAGAGGCTCCATTGAGCTATGTTAGCCTTGATGGTTTATAATAACACCATAAAAGTGTGTTGGGAGAATGAATCGAAAGTTTATTCATTCCTTTGAGGTATGATAGTATTGGGGTTTTAAAGTAATACCCCCAAATGTTTGGAGATAATTTAGAGTTTATTTACTCCTTTGAGGTTGTAGTAACGATATAATTTATCGTATGGCTCCGGATAATAAGGTGAATTATTTACAATAATGTAAATAAGTATGGTTTCAATTAAAATGAAACATGTATGTATAAATGGAACTGAAATGGAAATGGTAAGAATGATGGTAAATGATAATTTACTTAATCATGAATGTGGTAAACGATAATTTACTTGATTTTTGGAAATGGGAAATAAAATGGTTTAAACACACCTCTCTAAATGACATCATAAGGCAAGCTCACGCGTGAGGTGAAGCCCCCTGACTAATGAATGCAGGGTGGATATAGTCCTAGGCCATGTGAGCGTTTGTTGTTATATATTTTTCTGTGATGGGTAGGAGATTCCGGGTGTGGTCTTAACTATCCCGCAGGCACATGGCCGCTTCCTGACGTTTTGCGTTATAGGTGCCCAGGTTGTCTTATGATAGGCCCTGGAAGATGATGGTCATTTAGGGGCGCGCACAGTGGGGAAACCCGGAAGGGCGGTCTTCGAATCGTTATATGTATATAAATATAACTATTCATAATCAAGTGGGACTTGATGTATGAGATATGCCATAAAGAGCATAATGAAGTGCCACAAAGAGCACATATAAATTCCACAAAGAGTATTTGAAAATGATTATTTTCCTGATAAGGAAAGGATTTTTACAAAAGATAAAATTGAGATAAAAAAGCCATAAAGAGCATAAGATTGTGATTATATATATATATTTCCTACTAAGGAAAAGATATATGAAATAATTGGTGCGCATGATGAAGTTTTAGATTAATGTTATTCATTTTATATTTTTCCTTTTTAGCTTGTGTTTTAAATTGCGTAGGTAGATTCTTATTTCTCTTTCATCATGATTTATCACTCATAACTGTCATACTTTTTATTCATCTGGTAATCATATAGAACCGGGCCCTGACCCGTTCGTATTTCTTGTTGTGCTTGCATCTTGTATCCGCTCAGGTACTCCGCCATAAGGATGCCTGATTTGAATTCCGATCCCGGTGTCGTTGGTGAGCCGTGATGCTTTGCGGGTATTACGGGGCATTTGGAAATAGACGTTATCATCCTTGCACTCTAGATAAGATCGGGTCTTTTTACTCGGGCGAGAGGCCCAAACTTTGTACTTGATTAATGTAATGCATTATGTAATTAACAAATTTGTTTAATTTTATTGTATGAGTCTGTGGCCGACAGCATATTCGGTCCCTTATTATACATTTATGCGTATCTAATATAATTTCATCTGGATTTCCACTTTTTCTTATTGGGTTGTTAAGTTGTTTTCTTTTCTTAACTTTAAAAACCAAAATTTTTGGCAACTCGTTTTTCTGAAATAAGGAGTGGTTATCCCGTATACTTCTTATTTTATTGTGATGCTGAGAATGATTCCATCCATGATTCCGTTATTTTGTTGTATTGGGCTGGCCACCCCTATTTCGGATGGCGGGTTGTCACAGATGGTATCAGAGCATCAGGTTCTAGAGTCCTTAGAAATTTGTGTGAATGCTTTACGCTTTCAGCGTTGCTTTTGATTTGACATAGAGCCTTAGGATTAAGATCGTTGATTTCTCTTGTGAGATCTCGTTCTTCTTCCCTGAGGTAGAACTCATAGAATCTTTTGCGCATTCGTGTGATAATAGTAGGTCGATTGAAGAAAGGCGTTATGAGAAGGATTTGTAAGAACTATAAGTTGTGGTCGGGGATGAGAACCGCTTTGGAGGTCGCCTTCCTTTTTGTAGCACTTTCTTATTTTGCTACTGCGACTACTAATTACGGTAGACCTATTTTTCCAAGTACCACTGGACGTAGAGGGTGGTACTAAGCTTGAGATTTCAAGCAATATTAAGTTGAAGTGGAGAAGTGTCCAAATAAAAAGAATGGAGGAAAATTCTTCACCCGTAGGAGTAGTGTTGAAATGGTGGGAGCATAGTCACCTTAATTGTGGGCGCAGAAAGTTTTGCCCATGGAGAAACCCGATGGATACTTCCTATTGTAAGTTTCTCGGGGGTAACTGGAAGGAGGAGAAGGTAGATCCTCAAACGTTCACGCGAGGCTCGTCCCGAGGCCGACATGTCAATAAAGAGTTATACGATTAGGGAGATCGTGCACTAAAGAAAGGTAGGTATAAGGATGGGAGAGCCCTCCAATGGAATGATAGGCTCCAGAATAAGTGTCGCTAACACTTCTAATGGAGCAGTGATCATGAAACCCCATTGGTGGACATCCGTCTGGGGAGGTTTCATTGAACTAAGGAAGAGGAGGCTGAGTGTGTGTTCTCCCTTATTGAGAAAGTAAAAGGAACTACGTGGGCTATTATGACGTGGAAGAACCACGCATTTTGATTATGTTGATTGGAGAACAAGGTCAAGAATAAAGTGCCTAGTTGAGGAGTTGATGGAAGTAATGTTGGTTCGTGTAAGGCTCGAATATGGAGTCTGAGAACCATTAGCATTCTAATCTCGTACTAACAACGGAAAACACACATTATAAATAAGTTACATATTTCCAAAGAATATAACAAGATATTTCTTGCCTTAAAATTGAAGAATAGTGCTTGAACCATTTTAATTTCTCGTCTCCAAGGTTTCTATGCTTTTCCCACATGCTTCTGGCTTCTAGGGTTTTCTTTTCTAAAGATAAATGAATAAATAAATATTTTCAATCCTATTAAACACTCTAATTCATTTAACTCCATTGTAGGCCAGTTTTCAAGCCCCCGTATAGGCCCAAAATACTAGCCGAAATAGCCTAAAACTTAGCCTAAAGGTATACCTACCCTTTGGCCCAACTTAAGACACCGCATCACTGTAGAGTCCAAGTGCACACTTCATACGCATCTTCCAATAAACATAATTCGATCCATCAAACATAGGTTTTCTAAAGCCATAAAATATTTCAAAATTCATAGATAAAGACACACGGGATCACTCACATGACAACTTAGTGTTCTAGCTCTGATATCAGTTTGAGGGGGTCCCTTATGAGTATGTGTGCTTTAGGCAAAAATAATTTTTTCAAACTTTTCTCAGTTTTATTATGCACCAATTATGTGAACCAAATTTTAATTAATCCAATTTTATCTTCTTAACACTAAACATACATCTAGTGAGATTAAGCTGATAAAGTAAATAAATTTCACAAAAATGCCAATGTACGAGGAAACCACTAAGGAAAAAAAATCCTTGGATGACCCAAGTCAGACAATCACTATGATATGGAAATTATAAAGGATGATTACAGTCTTACTCAACGAATCGATCCCCACAAGCCTTGACGCATCTTCTTCTCTTCTCTCTCTCCTCCACAATGCAACCTAGGAGTCCACCTACGTAAGGTCCACAACACATGAGTCCATGCGTACCTTGGTATCCATTGATACATCCACAACAATCATCAATCAACAAGTACAAAGTCCATCGCACGAAACCAGTTTGTTCAGTATGGAAAAGAAAAACAATGGTGCAAACACAAGATTTATATGACATATGTAATATGAAAACTCGGATCTTGAAACAAAGGAATGATGCTTTTACTTTGGAAAAACTATGGAAACTATTTATAGAAAATGTATTTCTTTCTATTCAGTTCTGTACACACGTTTTTCTTAATTAAGGACGCCTTAAATAATAAAACACAAATTTTGAGGTGGTGCGTCGTTTAAACAAAATCAAGATGTTGTTTGAACGAAAAATTCATCTCGTTAGAATGAGAAAGAAATCTTATTTGAACGATATAATAATGTCATTTAAACGAGGTATGAAGTTGTTGGAACCATGATAAATGCAAGACTAAACTCATACGACCCTAAACTCGATTTGACGCAGAAAAGATTTATGAAAAATATTTTAAAATCAATTTTTAAATAAAATAACATCCTTATAAAAATATTCCTAGAATTCATAAAGCATTATGCATTCATACCTAAGAGAATCTCAAAAAACCATGTGAAGACATAAAATGCGCACCAAAAATGCAACATGATCTATATTTGAAGCTTGGTTGGTATATCTTTAACACAATGTCATAGACTTGAGGGAATCGTGATAAGAAAATACTATCCTATGACTCAAAGTTATTTTTGTCCGGAATAATGCCAATACATACAAATTGACACTATTTAGAAATTTTTCCTTACTCACTAAATCACTCTTCCTTATGGGGGCATTTAAGTCAATTTTCTCTCAATTTATCTTATATAGGAGCTTCTTTTACGGTTTCACAAATTTTTTAATTTTTAATTTTATCCTTTTGAGTTTTATCACAAATCCATCTTAGCATTCGTATTTTTGTCAGACTCATTTTCTACACATTTTGTCTTTTGATTGTCCAACACTTTATCCCATATAACATGTTAGGTCTAATGGTCGTCCTATAAAACTTTTTTTTAACTTCAAAGGTAGGCGCCTATCACACAATACACTAGTAGTATTTTTCCACATAACCCAACCCGATTTAATCTTATGAGTAACATCATCACAAATATCTTCACATGATTGGATAATCGATCCTAAATAACAAAATTGATCATTTTTAGGTATCTCTTGACCCTCTAATTTTAACACATCCCCATTTTCCTCCTATTATTACTAAAATTACACTCCATATATTCAGTTTTAATCCTGCTTATTTTAAATCCTCTAGTTTCTTGAGATTCTCTCCACAATTCCAATCCAATATTAATCTTTGACTGAGTCTCATCTACTAAATAATATCATCTTCAAATATCATTTACCACGACACCTCATCTTGTATTTCTCTAGTCAACTCATCAATAGAAGAGCAAAGAGATAAGGACTTAGTGTTGAACCTTGGTGTAGAGCTACAGTAATTGAGAATTTAATACTTTCCTAGGTGACGTTCTTACTATAGTCATGGCCCCCTCATATATATCCTTGATCACATTAGTATATCCACGAGTCACTCTTTTTTTATGTAGAACCCACCATTTTATATCTCTTCGTATCTTACCTTATTTCTTATTCAAATTTATATAATACATATGAAGGCCCTTCTTTTTCTACCTATACTTCTCCATCGATCTCCTCTATAAATAAATTGCTTCCATTGTGGACCTCCCAGGCATAAACTAAATTGATTCTCAGATATTATTATTTTCAATCTCAATCTGTATTCAATTACTCTCTACCAAAATTTCATTGTATGACTCATTAACTTAATACCACAATAATTTGAATAACTTTGTATATCCCCCTTATTTTCATAAATAGGTATTAAAACAACCTTTCTCCATTCTTCGGCTATCCTATTAGTCATTATAATTTTATGAACTAATTTTGTAAGCCAAGACTCTCCTTCCTCCCCTTAGCACTTTCAAACCTCAATAGGGATGCCATCTGGTCCTAAAGACCTCCTTGTATTTTTTTTTTATCTTTTTTAGAACAATCCTAACCTCCATTGTCCTAATTTTGAAAAAAAAAATCTATCTTCTATATCTAATATACTCCCATTATCTCCATTCAATAACATTTCGAAGTAGTTATTCCATCTTTCCACAATCTCATCATCCTTGACTAGGGATATCGAATCATCACTTTTAATACACTTAATGTTATTAAAATATTTTTTGTCCCTAAGTTTAGCAAGTTTATAATTACTTTTTCCCCTTCTCGTGTTCCTAATTTTGTATAAAGATCATCATACGCCTTTAACTTAACATGTCTTATCATTTTCTTAAGTTACTTTTTATCCCATTTATATTTCTTAGAATTTTATTCATTTATAGTTATCTGCTATGTTTTAAAGAACTCCATTTTGATTTTTACTATATTTTGCACTTATTCATTCCACCACCAAGAATTTCTCCAAGAATTTGATTATGGTCGCCGCTTTTTAATCCTCAAAGAGTTTCTTTTGATATTATCCTAATGCATGGGTCCATCTCTCCCACATTATGTTAGTCTCATCTTTGGTATTCCATGACGCTTCATTTAATATTCAATCTTTAAATAGTTCTAATTTCTTTCCTTTTAAATTCCAGAAGCTAGTTCATAGGTTAATCTTCTCGTTTTGCACTCGTGATTGATTTTTAATATTTATATCCAATACCATTGTCCTATTTTATGAGATTAAGCTCTCTCCTAGGATAACCTTATAGTCTTTACATGTTAATCGGTCTCCTTTGCTAGTAATGAAAAAGTTTATTTAGCTCTTATACGTTCCACTTTTATAATTTATCAAGTGTTTAAGCCCCTTTTTAAACATGTATTTAGTAGTACAAAATAATAAACCATCTCAAAATCTAAGATAAACTCTCCACCGTCTTTCCTATCTCCAAAACTTATCCTCCATGCACTATCTCATATCCTACATGATCTTCTCCTACATGGCCATTAAAATCTCCCCCTATATAGATTTTCTCACTTATGGGTATTTCTTGAATTAATATATCCATTTGTTCCAAAAATTGTATTTTAGTGTACTCATTTAATCTTACTTGGGGTGCATAAGAACTAACAACATTAATTTTATTTTCATTTAATACCAGTTTTACAAGTAAAGGTCTATTAACTTTCCTAATAACAATTATGATATCATCCTTAAGGTTCTTATCTACTATCATTCTGACTCTATTCCTATTTCTATGTTTTCCTGCAAAATATAATTTAAACCCTGTAGTTTTATATTTCTCTAACTTTATCACTGAACCATTTAGCTTCTTATAAACAAGATATGTTAACTTTTATTCTTATCATGGTATCCACTAACTCGATCCTTTTCCCTGTCAGAGTACCTACGTTCCAAGTCGTTAACCTAAGTCGACTATCTTGGACTATCTTCTTTACCCGCACATGTCCAGATTGTTGAAGGAAGCCTTGCCCATTTCTCATCTCATATGGGCACCGATGCGACGCCTCTTGCCTATTTTTTGAGACACCCGGTGGCAGGTGCAACTCCCCTTGCCTATTTTTTGAGCCATCTGGTGGCAGGCAAAATGCATATCTTAAATATAATTCCCTGGTATTAGTGCGTATATTCATAGGATTCATGTTCATAAGGATCTAACAAAGTTTTATGCTAGTTGTCACCTACGAAACGCAACCTTCCTACTCTATTCGGGCTTGAGATCGATAGTGTAAAAAAAAGAAGTTAAGCACGACACAGGCAGAGTTTGTTGAGTGTATATGAATATAAATTATGTTCTTATTTTAACTTAACAAACTCCTGGTGAATCTATCGGTCGGGGTTTTGATCATGCGCTCATTTGATCTAAACTTCGTGAGGAGAAAGGTCGATGATTTGGCCATTGTTGGAGTCTTGATATGGTGTTACCCAAGACTTATGACTGCGTATTGATTCCCTATTTTTATGTGTGTATATTGATTTAGTTTAAGTTCGTTAGGTGAGGTAGTCTTACGAACTTATTGATAGAAGCACGAGAACATTCCTTGAAGGTAAATGTCTTTGTGTGGTTGTTATCAGACTTATATACGTGTATATGATACTAGTAAGATTATGGACACTTTGATTTGAACCCTATGTCATAATTGTGTGTCATTTATGATATTGTGCATATCTTATCTTTCAGGTGACATAAGTGGGGGTTGGTAGGGGTCGTATTGTGTACATGCATTATAGTTCAGAGATGAAAACGTATAGTCGAAGATAATAAGACAAGTAAAATGTTGCTTAATGACATCGCGAGAACCTAAATATGTACAAGATGGGATATTGGGTTATATTATGTACGTGTGTAGTTTGCTTCATCCATATTTCATTCATTTATTAGTTACATACTTATTAGTGTAGAGGTAGCGACTTTTAGTATAGTTTATGCCTTAAGTTAGGACACACTCGCAGTACTTGCACTAGATGAGAGATGAGGTATTCATTAGATGTGAGTGTCGATGGGTTTCCTATTATTGTAAATGAGTTTCATGGTTTACATTGTGGATATCAGAGAAATTTCTCACAACTTTTGGGGGTTTAGAAGAGTTAAGCGGTCAGACTTACAATCTTGGAAATCCAGTTATCATCCTTAAAGTTGGAGTACCATTTCAGTTCAGTTTTCATTGTATCCATGAGTTTTATTTGAGATGGTTTAGGTTGTATTCCCTTTCCTTTAGTTGAGACTTTTGTAATAATAATTTTCATTATAGTGGATTCAATTATATTAGAATTTTAGTTTATCCCAGTTCATTTATTTCATATTGTCAGCCTTTATTTAGTTTTATTTGGATTGGTTTTTATTTACTGTCATTTTTGTGTTTATCGTTGATGCTAATAATGATATAAATTTCATAACACTTCTTGTATTCATCGTTTTAGTCTGATCAACTAGCGTTGAAAATAAAAAGTGTTACAGTGTGTGTGTTTGTGTGTGTGTGGGGGGGGGGTATTTAGTCCAGTTGTGAGGATAAGGTATGTATGATAAGATTAAATGCCTACAGGTTGGAATTAATGGTTGTTTAACATTTGTATGTGTAAGCTTAAGTAGTTATGGATAGGTTGGTTTATTGTATTTTTATATGCATATTAGTATACTTGTGATACATTTGTTAATTATGAGACTAGTTCGGAAATACATCGGGTATATCTAAAATTGTAAATCAGGATGTGTTCATAACTAGTGAACAAGTTAAAATGCATTGGGGATGGATTAATTGTAATGTATGTATATTGATTAACAATACATGGTTATTGTAACTTAATAATTGATTTAATTAGAGTAATGATTCTCTTTGTATGAATTAAATGTGCGGCCTGAGTCAGGTGAGCACTCGGTCATTGGACGATTTTTTTTCGATCTCTATGCATGGATGATAGACAATATGAGATAGGTAAATTCTCTTTGTTTTAGTCTATTTGTAAGGATGATAAACAAAATGAGTTGGGCAAATACTCATTGTATTAGTCAATCAAGGGTTAGTTAATTCCTCTAGAGGTAAGATATACATATTATATTGTATACATATATATCTATATAATAAAGTTAGAAACTTATGTATGTCATAAGATTGGTTGATGATGTCATCCATATAAGATTTTCATGCACTACCTCTTTTGCCCTTGAAAATTTTGGATTCCCTCTCTTTTAACCCACTTTAATTTGTTTCCTCCTCCTCTTTAAAATTCAAAAAAAGGGTAGAACGGTATTTTTGTCATACACAACTCAAAAAACTTCTAATTCTCTCCCGTTGTTTTCATTTCAGAATCACAAAAAACCCTACCTCACCCGACTCCTTCATTCCCTCCGCCTACGCCTCATTCATTCTCTCCAAACACATAAACACACACAGCGATCTGAAGCTTTATTTTGGCTTAAGGTTTTATGGACCATTTTTTTGTTCATTCTAACATTCTGTGAACCCTAATTTGTTGGGGGTTTTGGATATACACATATGAAGGCTTTTAACATTTTGGGTCTGGCATGAATTTGATTTTCATTTCATTTTGGAGGTTAAATCTCTGGGCAAAAATAAAAAAGGTACATGCATTAGTTACGAGTTGGATTTTTGTTTAGGGGTTTGTTTTTGTGTTTGGTTTCAATTTTTAGGGCTTTTTAGTTTTCGAAAGGTATCTCTCATTCTCTCTTTTTAGGGCTTTTGGTTTTCAGTTTCACAGTGTAAATACATGAGATTGGCTGAATGGTTTTGAGTATGTATATTGGAATGCTGTTATTACATGCTTTGAATTTGATACCATTTACACAAGGTCTGCAAGTATAATCTCTTGGTTTCATTTCTTTTTAAGCTATGTTTCTACAAATGAGATTGTGGGATTTTTTTTTTGTGAGTAGAAGGCTTATGTTCTTCATTAGTGATCACTTGGTCCATATGGGTGCCATACTCTATTTCAGAATATTTTGGATCGTGACTTTAGCAAAGGTAATTTTTCTAGGTTGTGGGGTCACCACGACAACACTGCACTGTCATGTTGGAGTGTTTTTAGTTTGCTCTGTTGTTTTGTATGTCATGTGTTGGTTCAGAATGTGTGTATACATATTGAGTTAGACTTTGTTGGGTTTTTTGCAGATATGAATCGAGTGGTTGGTTTCGAGTTGTTGATGGGCAACCAGTACGCCAAACCCGACCAAACCCTGCATTGGCAGAAGCTCAGTGTTGATGGACGGCCAACACAATGTCTCAGTTATTTTTATTTCATTGCGAGATATCATGGTATGTCTCAGATATGTTTTTATTCAGATATGTTTTTATTTCAGAAATCATCATGGTCCATTTTAGTGGGGGTTTTAATTTATTTTTATTTTGGTTTGAAAAGATTTGGGTAACTAGACATAACACATGAATTTTGTAATCGCATAATTTTTTCCTTAAGTTTTGAACAATATATATGTTATTAAGAGACCATAATTGGGTATCATTCCCTTTTTGATAACTCGAGGAAATTTAGAACATGTATGCAAAAACTTCATAAAAAATTAACTTGCAAGCGGGTGAGAGGTTTGGTTAACTCTCAAGAGAAGTGACTATGGAGGCTGCAATCCTACCTACATTCGACAGTTCATTCTATAATTGTTGTGAGTTTGTTCAATTTTGGGGCCATTTGGTTGGGATCTCTAATGTTTACTATTTCGCATATGCTATTCAACATTTTTGCATATTTCCTCTGCTTATAGTTTCGGTCCAAATCATCAAAGTATTAGCATTCCTATAGCTTTAGCATTTGCAATGTGTGTGACACCTGATTTTTAAATGATTCTCTGTTTCTTTTTTGAATGCAGAATAAGGGTATGTTTTCTCCTTTTCTTTCTTTGTGTTTTTGCCATTTTCACATGTGGTCCAAGTGAGCACATTACAATCTCTTATCAGTTTGAAAAGAAGTTGAATAAGGCAACATTATCTGTTTGAACATAGCAAATGAGCTATTAAATGAGTCTTGAAAACAAAATACAAGTGTATTTTGAAAAACTTTTAGTCCCAGGTGGCTTTTGACTGGACTAAAAGATGGGGGTTTTAGTGTGTAAATGTAGGTGTTTTTAAAGTGATTTGACAAAATACAAGTGTATCTAGCTTTAGCATGTAAACATGTATATGTGCAAGAACTAAAACTAGCTTTTAGTTTTAGTGTCCAAACTTTGGGGTATCTAATTTCAGATTCAGTTAATGATAAATGCTAGAAATGCTTGAAAGATGTTTTCAAAACATAGTTTGTATAGCTGTTTGCATATTGTTGTTTGTATAGTTGTTTAATTCTACTATAAAGCTGCTATATACAAAACTGAAAGAACTTAAGAGCTTAAGAGGCTATGCATTTGATGATCGAAAACTGAAAGACAAAATGGATCAGGCTGATAAGAGCTTAAGAGGCTGAATCAATCTCAATTTTAGTTCACCGAGCGCACGGGACATATGGCCCGAGAAGAGTTGTTTCTTATAGGAGATGCAATCGAAGTAAACATTATTATTGGTGGTTTAATTAGCTATTATTTGGATGCATAGAAAAGAATAATGGATATGACATAAAAGTACTCTTTATCGCATTTAATTGCATATGGTCTCCTCCCCTGTTTTATGCCTCCTCTCTATTAGCGTTATTTCTCATTGAAGTTGTAAGACTCAAAATGATGAATGTATTTTATATTTAACTCCGCGCAATGTTTTGAATTATTTTTCCCAGGTGATCAGCTACAAGCACGAGTATTGTCTCAATATGTATGGGTTAACAATTGCTACAAGAAACTGTTCCTAAGATTTTAACAAAGCTGAGAAATTCTGTTGGAACGATCAAGGTTTGATCTCTCTCTCTCTCTCTCTCTCTCTCTCTCCTATCATTTCTCTCATTTCTCTCTCTCCCCCTCTATCAATCTTCTCTGGCTACGATTTCCCTTCGTTCAGCAGTAACGTTTGTGTTCATGTTTGTGTCTGTTCAGCAGCAGCAGCAGTAACGTTTGTGTTCGGATGACCTATCATTTCTCTCATTCTTGATAGCAGCAGCAGTAACGTTTGTGTTCGTTCGGAAGTGGTTCATGTTTTTTTAAATTGTTTGGTGTTTGGTGGTTATTCTAAGTACTTTAAATTAAGTGGTTCAATATTTAACGTTGCAAGTTAATGAAGTTCTAATATTCTAGGAGTTTCTATAGCGGTATCATTATTCACCTCTTATTCCAGGCCAGTGTATATGTTCATCATCATTCTCCTCATATTGACCTGTTGAATTTATATATAGCTTCTCAGTGTAGGTGTTGTCCTAAGGCCTTCGAGGATATGAATCATGTGTTACTGCAACGTCCGATTTCTTAAGATGTTTGGAAATACTTTGCTAATTGTTTTGGCATCAAACTCAACTTCTCCTCTCTAAATGCATTGCTTAAGTCTTGGTGGATGATAAAGACAAGGAAAGCTTATTTGAAATATCTGTTTAAAATTTACTAAACCTGTTTGAAATGCATGTTCAATAGAAAAGTCGAGATTATTTGGTATCAAACTCAACTTCTCCTCTCTAAACTCGCTCTTGGAGTAGTGCTTTGGTCAATAGGGATTGATAGGAATCTCAAAAATTTTGAAGGTTCAAAGATGAACAATCGCTTGATCGTTAAGTTGTTGACAGTTACAAATCATTCCAACAGAATTGCAAGCAGCAGTTGATATGGGAACTGTTGTCCAGCAGTTGAATTGCAAGCATCAGTTACCAATCATTGCAAGCAGCAGTTGTTTACATAAGATTGATGGCGACTACATGCTATGATACTAACACCGAGGGTCAAGATCATAGTTTATGCAGACATTCTTTTAGCATTGAAATTCAAGCCACAGACTCTTTTACTTATCTTTACTGTATATCTTGGTGTTAAAGTAAATCACGGTGTTATAAATCTGTTACTAATCCTTTACTTATCTTATCCTTACTGTTTATATCTGCTCTAATGTTACAATTGAATAGTTGAGTATCATCTATTATTTTAATTTTTATATCTGCTCTAATGTTACATTGCCTCTCATTTCCTTTTTATTCAAGGTTCAAAATAAGAAAATTTCTATTGCCTTCATTTGAAGGCAAGTAAAGTTTAAGGTATGTCATTCTCTAATGATTTAAT
The DNA here is from genome assembly GCA_949130495.1 of Sambucus nigra. Lineage (NCBI taxonomy): Eukaryota > Viridiplantae > Streptophyta > Magnoliopsida > Dipsacales > Adoxaceae > Sambucus > Sambucus nigra. The sequence goes on along the minus strand of OX422213.1, from coordinate 209,958,312 downwards.
TATAACTGTCGTTCGATTTAGTTTCTGTATTTTTAATAACTTTTTTTGAATTTAGTTTGTGTCATTCGATTTGGTGATGGGGTTGTATTTGAAATTGAAACTATCAAGAATTTTCTTTTGCGAGATCGAAAAAACTAATAAAGGTTTTTTCAGTGGTTTAATTCCATTTTTCAGTTTCCATATTATATTCATATATTCTTTTCTTTTGCGAGATCGAAACAAATACCATATCGGGACTATGGATGGAGAGTGGCGGATACTTTTCAACCAAATCAAGCAACATCCTGAGGTACATATGGTATTGTCTTGTGTCTATCTTTTGGAGAGTAGCATTCAAGTTAGCGTTGGTTTTATTCATGGGATTTTTTCACCTGAATTTAAATTTATTAGAACAAATATTTGGGAAGCTAAACCAAGTCTCGACATTAAATGTTCTGAGTTTATAAGTACACTTATTTGTGTTGTAACATAAACTTTTTGACTTAAATTTTACACGATTCAAAACTTTTATTCCTTCAATGGCATTGGTTGATGCTCATCCAGGGTGACATTGTATGTACATCCCTCAAGGCACGTATGCGGGGTCACATGAGACACCTGGGGGATGATGTTGTGTAAGTTTTTCAGTTCATTGGAGTTTTTATGCTCTTTCTCCTGGGTCAGACCATTTATAATTCTGATCATGACTATATTTACGAGGGCACGCTCTTCTCCCTCAGATATCTTAGTTGCATCTGTTAGTATGACTGCTGCAGTTCTGCCTTGGATTTGCTACATGCCATCATGAGATCCATGTCAAGGAGGGGGGATCGAAGTCCCATGGGTTACCTGGTGATCTGGTAGGCATATTTTGATTTATTTCTTTTCTTTATTCGCATCTTCTTTTATTTTGATACTAATATCTCTCCACACTTTCTTTGCAAAAAATGGGACTTCGAGGTCTTTGGTCTACACAGAGAGTCCTTGAGAGAATAAGAGGATGAAAGTTGGCACCTTCTAAGGCGATGGAGGCAAGCCAACCACCGGTCGGGTTATTATACTAAGCGGGATACTTCCTTGAGTGGTTTGACTGATAAGTTAGTATGTATTCCTCTTCTAACCTTTTTATACTTTAGACGTATTTCTTTTTTATCATGATGTTTTCTTATTAGGTTACATGTGTCATTCTTCCCTTGGAATAGGTCCCATGATAACTGATCCGGGAATAAGGCCATTACTCAAACGATTTCACACTTACTAATCTGCACAGATGGAGTTGTGGTCCTTTACGTGGGTGAGATGGTTGTCCATCAATGGATGCATCGAGTAAAATTGTCTCCTTCAGTGGAGCCTCCTTTTTGGTGTAAGGGATCCACATTTTTTTACTCCATAGGACTTAGCAGCGTATATTAGAGGTGTTCCAGTGGTGAGTGCCCACTTTAATGACATTATTCCTTACTCCGTGTTCATCACAGAGAAGCTGATGTCGGATATCTTGATGGCCGAAGAGGGCCATGGTTCAAGATAGACTCTTCCAATAGATACTTCGGTCTCACCATCACAGGATTATTACACTGAGCCTACCACAGCATCCAGCAGGTCTTCACATCGGCCCTTGGTAATATGGGTACCTAGCTTATCCCATCTTTTGTTCCTTCATCGCAACCCTACTTCTCTATGCCCAAGGGGGTCGAGGTATGCAATGATTTCTCTTTTGATTAGTATTCGTCTTCATTTTCTTTTTAGATCATCCTTTAATGCAGGCTTTTACTATTCCTTACATGGTATTGGAGTAGTTTTCCTGATACCTTGGCTTATTCTTATCTCTCATTCACTGGATGATGAGAGACTTCAGTGATCAAGAATGCCTTCAAGCCTTCTTGCGGGGCGCTTTTGGTCCCATGACTGGCGGAACTCATGTAATTTTCAGGTGAGGTCCCGTGATTCACGAGGTTATAGGGATGCTGACATCAACGTCTGACTCGAGCGATGGTGATGATGAGGACGATAGAGATTCTTCCTTCATAAGTCATGGCGATAATTTTTAGGGAATTCTTCACTTTTCCTTTTTTTATGTATTTTAATTTTAATTTTTAACTATTAAAGGGGGTTGTCCTTTATTTCCTGAAAATAGATTTTGATTTTGTATATAAATAAAAAAAGGAGACCCTTTATTTGAGAAATATTCTTTTTGAGTTGTTGTATTTTTTATATTTCTTTCTTTTTTTAGTTATTTGACACATGCATGAGACGAACAAAAAAGAGACGCAATAAAAACTAAAATGGCAAAAATATTATTTCAGAACTTTTAGACTTTCCACAGTTTCCATTTTGTGACCAAACATTTCAATCAGATTTTTTGTGTCTGCAAGATCAGATTTTTTGCTTAACAAATACGAACTAATAGTTTTGTTGTTGGATTATTTTTTATTTCTTAAACGAGGTCGATAGTCCTGTATACAAAGGAATATTGTGAATTCGGTTGATGAATATTGTGTATTTTATATTATATTTGAAGTTGTTTGATAAATTTAAACTATTTGAATGTTGTCAGCGTCTTTTTTATTTGTTAAGCATGATGGATATTACTATAAAACAAAGGAGATTATATCTAATTTTTTCAAAATTACACAATGTTTAGTCGGGGAATGAAATTTTTACCGTTTAGTAATTATGTACTAAAATTTTTTGTCGTTTTGTGGTTACGTACTTTGAAAATTTTCATCGTGCCTTCAGGCACGGGCATACCCTAGTATGTATATATATATATATATATATTTGATTTTTTACCCGGTTGTATAAGGTAATTATGAGTTGGGTTATTGCTCTTTTGTAATTAATGTGACTATATGAGTTGGGTTAATGCTTTTTGGGAATTTGGGTGATATATGAGCTGATGTAGTGAACCTTGGTATCAGTTACGATGTTATATGAGATTTTGGGATATTTTCCTAAGGATCCGTCTAGACCAAAAGTGTATCAGGGGTTTCCTTGTTTTGATTTTATTCGTGAGACTTCCCACATATGTAGTCTAGTTCAGTCGAGAGTTGAGGGCATTTGGGTTTGATATCCTTAGGACCTACTTATTGATAAGTCCTTGGCTTGTGATGTGATTGTCATAGTGATGTATAAATGCTTCAGCCAATAAATCTTAATGATCAATTGAGCTAACAAGAAGTCTATCAGAGGGGCTCCTTCTTTGGATTTCATTTATGATATGTTCCATGCACGAATCTTAGTGAGTTTAGGAGTGAGAGACAGCGACGCTCTAGGAATATTGGTTTACACTTCATGTTTCACTTATGTGGAAATTCAGCCTTAGTATGGTAAGGTATGGACTATGTATAGTTAGTTGGAAGTTTATTAGGTTAGAGAATAGTTTAGGTATGATTTGGATGAGTAATGATGGGTGACGACTTTGACATAACTGGGTGAGAGTTAATAATATTGACAATGATATAGATATATCTTACAACTTTTGCGTTGCATTCTTTGATGTTAGAGCCATATGGTTACAATCATGAGAATTATGTATGATAATATCTGATACTAATTGAGAAAAGTGTGTTCTATGCTCAAGTAATCATGTGCATCAAACCTTGAGGGGGGATGAATTTGCATGAATACATCCTAAGGTTAATTTTTTATTTTCACAAAATTTCTAGTAATTTAAAACTCGTAACACACGTGTTATAAAAATCGCTTCCAATTATATTGATTAACACACACAATAATGAAACTAAGTGAATCTTGAGGTGAAACCTAGATCTAACACACTTAATCAAATTTTAAACAAATTCACTATATTTAAATTATATCTAAGTGATGTGTGTATTTAAATGTATGTATATGAACAAAAAACATATACAATCACACATACGATAAGGTTTATGAGGAACCCCCCCCCCCCTAGGGGTAAAGATCCCTCGATGCACTCGAATTTTCATTTCTACTTGAAAAAATATTTTACACAAAGCAAGAAGATACCTATCACACAAGTACTCTTGTGTAGTTAACCTTGAAACTTCCCCCCATAGATAAGGAAAATCCACAACGAGCTCCACGTCGCGAATGAAGAAGTACATTGTCTTCCTTGAAACGGCACCACTCCAATTTCCCAACTGAATCCGAAAGCCACGAATTTTAGATCACTGGGCAAGAGACCAAAGCAATTCAGTCGATGTATGATAAATTAAAATAGGATAATGTGAAGATCTAATCAAATACACTCTTCATTCACTTATACACACTTTGGATAAAGTCATATATCAGAGTTTCAAGAGTTTATGAAGAACAACGAAGATTTTCTTTGAAGAGATATAAAAGAGCTCTTAATTTTCGAAATTATCTCGGAGAGATAGTTAAATTGAGGTCTTAAGAAATGGGAGGGAAAATGACATATTTATGGAAAATTTCAAAATCTGGCTTTGCCATGCACACAGTGCACTTTTTTCGTGCGCACGATTCCGGACAATATGGAATCATTGAAAAGGTCATGCGACGGTCATGTTTTGAGGTCGTGTGAATGTCGTTGTGCGCATATGCTTAAAATAGAATCGTGTGAATGGTTAAGGAAATAAAACCTTTTTCAAAAAGCCTTAATATGTTCAAACACTTAAGACAACTTCCAAAAATAGTTTTAAAAATTCTTTGAGACTATTAATAATTTTTCAAAATCTTCACACATTTTTTAAAACATAGTGTACACGGGTGTTTAGCCATGTACAATTCACAATATTCATTAAAATGATATAGCCTTCATTCTAACGTTAATATATATAAATAAAAGTCTTCAATGAGGGGCTTGAAAAATCTTCAATCTTCAAAGGTTCATCTAACACAAATGAATGTGCCTCACTAACCGAATCAAATTTATGTGACTTGAAAGACTCAACGACACAATTTTTTTTGTCAAGGGAACTATCCAACTAATATTAATACAAAATTTCATTTTCAATCTCTCCCTTTGGCTATTCCATGAAAAAATTCCCCAAACCCAAATTTTTTTTATTAACCCTACAAAACTCACACCTCACTAACCATATAGTGATAGTAGTAGGATGGTAATTGAAAATTCATTATAAAGAGGTTTGGTTATATGGTAAAATCTAGAAATCATAGATTAGGTCACAAACAAGACAAATTAAATTTTATCAAATTTTATCTTGATTGCTTAGTTGAAATTAGACAGGCAATATATTGAATATAAATCGAACACAACAAATAGCAACACAGGATATGCGAAAAAATCCTTTCGGGAAAAACATTTTTCAATATTTTCACAACTAATGTATTATAGAATGACATAGACATACTCACAAACTTAAACTCCACTAAGTATCACAATTATGTCTCCAGCCTTGTTGATGACAAAAAGCAGTGTAGGTCCATGTGACACCTCGCTTATAATAATAACGGTTGGCCAACCCTATACTAAGATAAAACAAGAATTCCAAGTGGATCATTCTCAGCATCAACTGTCGAAAAGACCAAAAGTAACTAACCACCCAATAACAGAATAAACGAGTGCCAATTTTTTTTTGAAACATATAGAACATTCAGATATATACAACAACATCAAGTGATTATATATATACAACATGCGAAACAAAAGAATATACCCGAATAATCTTCGGGCAACAGACTATACAATTCATCAAATCTCAAAAAAGTATAAGAGGTACAACACTACAACCCTTGGGTAAACACCCGAATTACAATTATGCATCCTAACTAGATACCCAAAAATAAAAAGCGGCTACAACAAAAGTCCTGCAACAGTCCGCTCATGCTATAGCTCCATATACACAGGAATGGAAGACTCAACATTAGCATACTTGCGGTGGTACACCTATTATATATAAAAAAAAAAGCAAGAGAAAAGATATAAATGAGTCAGAGCCCAAGGTTTGAAAATAGTTTAGCAAGTGAATAAAAATGCATAATAACTATGAATGCACAATTTCATAATATAAAGTAGTGTCGCACTCTCTCGAGACTCAACCTTACCCATCAACTATAGTGCGCACCTAAACGTATGCATTTTTAATCTTAATCAAGCTACCCAACTCGTCTAAGGATAACTCAACCTCAAGTCTACACATTTACCCCACTCTCGTATCTAGTTTACCCAAAACGTAATCATTTCAATCTCTTCCTAAATGATTATATAACAATTTGTTACTTAATAACTTTCACTGGTTATCTTCATAACATATCACACATTATCTTCAAGCCTGTATAATATTAGTCTCACTATTATACGAGATATATCATCGCTACCAAGTACACATACATAACACACATAATATATGTATACTAACCATCCATTAGATCTTTAACTCAATGGATACAGTCTCTACAATGCTATCATCTTCCAGGGAATTTCTCATATACCATCCTGGGTTACCAGCGGTCGGACTCTCACACCGGCTTAGTATAAACCAAATCATAAACATAGGGTAAGAGGTCATAGTTTCTCATCGGAAATAAGACGAATCATAGCCAAGACGTCTTACCCTTGATTAATGCCACACAATAAATAAATGAATGATATGACCTGGGGACTATATGCAACCTGCTCCTCAAGCGAGGTGCCTCACCCACATCGCACAACTTTCCATAATAGCACTAGAGGGGTATATCCACACAATCAATATATATCATACACACAAGATACACACACACACACACACACACACACAAACACAGATATATATATATACAAACCATCTCATATCCGAATGCATATATCAATAATCCCGGCTATGTGCATATCACTCATCACACTAGCCGATAATCCACAGAAGTATTCCCAATTCATTTTACGATTCAATCGCTCACTTGAACCTTTATCATCAATTACATATATGATTTACCATCAATTTTAACATCATTAAGGGTACACGACCTCTCTCTCATTGGTCCGTATTCATCCTTAAGAGAACTCACATTGCTATGAGAATTCACTAAATAAATCGACATAATAAACTTCCAAATATACTTCCACATTAGTCTCGATGTATCCCCAACATCACCACATATCATAGACCCACATTTTTATCTCATAAATGTGTTTACCGTATCATTTTAGAAGGCTCCTAAGAACTAAACCCAAATCGAGAGGAGAATACAAGATTCTAGAAAACCACTCTAAAATAACAAGATTTCGAATCTATTCACCCCTGTCCGAATCAATTCTCCTTATGCAGCGAATCGATTCTCCAGTATGCGAATTGATTTGGTCCAAAGGACCTGACACTTTTGCATAAGACGAATAGATTCGCACTTGGCTGAATCGATTCGGGTCCAAGACTTGATACTTCTGCCTTACACCAAATCGATTCGGGTCTGCAGAATTCCAAAGTTCTCCCACTTTCTGCATAACCCACGAAATTATAACCACAATTCATCGCCTCTAACCATCAAAACTCCCATTCCAACCTAATTTTAACATCATAGATTAGCCTAAATATGATCCCAACCATTTTTACACCATCAAACCCATACATGCACATCAAATGCTAGATTTTAACACCAAATCTAGGGTTTTATCATACATATACTCAACATCACCATAATTTATCCACAAATTATGAAATAAATCACACACACAAGCATGTATCAAGTTTAATCACTTGCCTCAAAGATGTAGAATATGAATCCTCTTCAAAGTTGCGAATTACACCAGAGAATCTCAAGCTTTCTCTTCTCTTTCTCTTCCTTTCTCTAGTTTTTTTTAGTCAGTTTACTTCTTTCTCAAATTGAGATTGGCTTACACTCTTATGAGCCTAATAAACCCTATCTTAATTATTCCCCTCTTTAAATGAGAATACACACTTAAAATGACTCGTATACCCCAATTCCAAACCAAAAAGACCTCGGAACCCAAGTAAAACCCCCCGGGAAGTCATTTTGAGTTTCTCGACCCTTCCCGAACCAACCGTGCACTCCAATTTATCATCTCATACTCTGAAATAAAAATCATCTACCAAACTCATATAATTCACTCAAATATGCCCCAGTTGAGAAATAACCAATACCCGTTGCTAATACTCACATATGACGTAATAGCATGCAATATAATTATATTTACCTTATCTCACTAGTAAATATACAATTTGCATAAATATTAACTATTCTACCAAAATTAATATCCATGATAAATTCTCATTTTTAATTCTTAATTATATTAAATCACACACATACAAGGTAATTTAATATAAAAATAAATACACGAAAGTAAGGGGTATTACAGTCCACCAGTGCTCCATAGCAAGCTCCACTTGCCTTGGTGCCCCTTGATTAGCCTTGAAAAACTCCTTTCCTATTTTTCAGCAGTGAAAAATCAACTCCACATGGATATGAACATGTGATGTGTTATTCAAGGTTTGATAAAACATCCAAGGGAATTAGATTTGAAAAATTAAAGTGTTTGATCACAAAGAGATTTTTCAAATGCTTGCCAAGAAGTGAAAGTTTGTATCTCTTTAAATGGGGAGAACATATCCAATTGATAGACTTGAAAAGATTGCATTTGAAACCAAGTAAAAAATAATTTTTTGCAGGTTGTACTTCATTCGAACGACATATGTCAAGTCGTTTGAATGAACATCGAATGAGATATCGAATGACCTTTTAGAGAGACGAGGAAATTGGGTCGTTATAAGATTAGATCGAACAAATGATATCGAACGAGATAAGGAACCTCGTTCGAATGACTTTCAGTACCTTGTTCTAACAAGCTTCCTTAAAAATAATTTTTTGATTAAAAACTTTTGAAAAAATATTTTATGTTTTCAAGCGTTTTTAAAATACCCTTGAACATAATCATTAGAAAAAATCAAACTCATATACTTTCTCGATGATTGTAGTGATGATCTTAACTCTTCGATTGTCGCATTCGATCACTAAGTCTTCGATTGAAGCCCTTGAGAATGTACATGATGATATATATGTGTAACGGAATATGCCAAACTTAAAAATTTAATGAGAAATTATAAATCTTGATCTTACAAATCTTCTCCTTTGGCTATTCTGGTACAAAACCTAAAATCGAAAAAAATAATCGATAAGACAAGTTCAACCAATGTTCCTCCTAAACCCAAAAAGAAAAAGACACTTACAACATTGGCTCTGCTGAAAATTTTCATCGAGTTGTCCATGATATCATAAAGTGAAAAATACCTACACACATGAACCAAAGAAAATACCCTGATGATTGGAGCTTAAAGCAAAAAAAAAAAAACTCAATATATTCTCCCCCTTTTTGTCCGTAATAGATAAAGGATTAGAAGCTAAACCTAAAAGTTAGTATAATGAGGAAACAAATTTGAAATATCATCACAAAGTATAGATAACTATGCATAAGCGATGAAACTTCAACAATCCAACAAACTATTTATGAAATTTTGGGATTTTTGAGAATAAAAATATACATAAAAATATAAACAATCACACTACGGAGTAGGATGAAAACACCCAAATCAGGGATGTGGAATGAATAGGTGTGAACTTAATGCATGAAAAAGCCAACATAGGCATACGTAGTGACGATGCATGAAGTCAATGAGACACTCCTAAAGAAAGAACTCACCTCAACCTTTTGTGTAAAGAAAATTGTACAATGCGAAATTGACTGAACTCATACAAAATGTCATGAATTTTAATGCATCGTAAATTAATAGCTCCAAACTATTTAATAATTTGAAAGGAATTTTATTTTGTAGACCCATTGATATATAACTTATAACACCCTTAAAATCTCACATTTTAAGCATAAACTCTCAATTTTTTTAAAGAAATCATGTGGATCATTTTTAATGATGCACTAATGAACTAAATTGACATTGACACGTTTTTTAGTGTGCCCAAATCATCTTATAGGCTCTTTCCAATGGTGGCTTTTAATGAAAAAATAACCGATTCTTTCGTAGCCATTTTTCATTGCATAAGCATAGATCAATTTTCCGATAAAACAAATACGAGCAATGTTTTTTACATGCAAAATTAGTTCCTTGTACATTTGGTCCATTATTAAGCACGATTGAGATGAGAATATCCTATTCAACATATGACAAACAAGTACAATATACAAAAGTTCATGCATATGTGCAATTAAGGCGATATAATGAGTCTAGCATGAAGGTAGTAATCAATAATGAACAATGCAATGCTAAATATGCATTATTAAACACAAAAAATTAAGTCAAGTCTCATAACACCATGATTAAGTCACATGAATATATGGAATGAAATTATGATTCGAACATCTTAAATGCGTATTGATAGATGGTGTAACACAAAATATTAAAATATTTTGGTAATTTTCAAAAAAATTTATAAAAAATATTTTTAAAATTTCAAAAAAAATATATTTTTGGAATTTTCAAAATATAAACATAAGAATACAATCTTGTTTTAGGGACAAAAGATATCAATGTGAAAATCACCCTGAACTAGGAACAATACCCGAACTCAATCAATGGAAGAAATGCCTAAAGACTTCTTAATATCTTCAAATCTAAGTGCATCTAAATGTTTAGTGAAAATGTTGACTACTTGACATTCGATACTCATGAAGCTCAAGGAAACGATCTTGTCCTCAATAAGATCACGAATAAAATTCTCATGAATCTTAATGTTCTTCGTATGAGAATGCTAGATTCCCGGCCCAATCGGCATCTGAATAAATCGATAAACGGTCATCGGTATTAAAGGAATACCAAATGCTATAAGGAAGAGTGTCACCCACGTATTTGATGATACATTTAAGTTCAAGTAAATGTGGCACTTTTGGGGATGCTTGGTCTTGTGCATAAACTCCAACACTAAAGGTGATATCGGGATGGCTATCGGCCAAGTAGAGGATATTACCTACCACAACCCTATAGAGTGTTTGCCCTAAAGTGTCTTTGCTAAAATTTGTCAAGGAACTCATGGGCGTGCAAGGGTGATTAGCGAAGTCCAAACCAAACTTCTTCGCTAGATCCCTAGCATATTAAGATTGAGATATAAATATCCAATTCTCGAGTTGATGCACTTTGAGACCTAAGAAGAACGTAAGCTTTCCCATTATACTCATATCAAATTCACTCTTCATCTTCTACTCAAAAGTGTGAGCATGTTGAGAAAACATGGATCCAAAGACTATATTGTCCATATAGACTTGGGCAACCAAGATATAACCACCCTCTCTTCTAACAAAAAATGTAATATCAACTCCCCTCTCTTCAATCCATGAGATAAGATATAGGAATTTAACCTTTCATACAAAGCACAGGGTTCTTACTTTAAACCATATAAGGCTTTATTTAGATAAAAGACGTATTTTAGGCTCTTTGGGTCTTCAAACCCCTTCAATTGTTCAAGGTAAACCTCCTCTTAAGGAATACCATTGAGAAAGGCACTCTTTCCATACATTTGGTATAACTTAAATCCTAGATGACATGTTGTGGCGAGTATAAATAGAACGAACTTAAGCCTAGAAATAGGAGCGAATGTCTCATCAAAGTTTATACCTTCAACTTGTGTGTAACCTTAAGTTACCAACCTAGACTTATTACAAATGATGGTAACATTTTCATCTATATTGTTTTTAAACACCCACTTAGTACCAATCACATTAGTCTCTCTAGATCGGTGGACTAATTCCCGAATGTCGTTCTTTTTAAATTGCAGCTACTTATCTAGTATATGACTTATCCATCATTTATCATTGAGTGCTTCTTTCACATTATCAGGATCTACCGTGTAAGTCTTTATTTAGTTTAGAGTGATTATTGACACCTAGTGTGGGATCACCAAATGTGTCTATAAGTCTATGACTCTTTTGAACCCAAGAGGGTGGATCCTCTCTTTTAAGAGTCGGGTTCATCGAGGTGTTATGGGGAACAAGGGGATCATCACTAGGGGTGCATCTTTCTCACACACAAGATCACGATAAATAATCATAGCCAGTGCATCATCTCTAATCATGATGTTTATCGACTCCATAACCTTAGAGATTTTAAGGTTAAACACCTTGTATAGGCTCTACTAGTTGATGAATATCCTAAAATATTCCCTCATCTCTTCTAGAGTCATATTTCCCTAAGTGGTCTCTATCTCTAAGAATATCGCAAGGACTCCTAAAAACATGGAAATACGATAAGTTGGATTACTTAGCGATCCACGAATCACATGGAGTGTGACGTGTGTATTGACGAAGATAAACCCTATTAAATTGTCTAGACATATTTCTACCAAGTAGCATGAATCTCCCCATATCTTTAATAATCATACTTTTCCTATCAATAATCCTATTTTGTTGAGGTGTGCCTACCGTCGAAAACTCGTGTTTGATGTATATACCATCATAATATTCATCAACATCGGTGTCGATAAACTTCGTACCATTGTCATTTCTCAAAGTATTGATGGAAACATTGTGTTGATTTTGAAGTAGACGACATTTGGTTGTAAGGAACTCACAAGCATCAGACTTTCCCCTAAGAAATCAAGTAACGGAGTATCTGGAAAAGTCATCAACAATTACCAAAATGTACTTCTTACCACCAATTCTCTCGATGCGTATTGGACCTGTAAGATCCATGTGTATCAACTCTAACACACATAAAGTGGTAATAGTATGCAACTTCCTACATGGACTCTTGATTTTTTATCCTTGTTGTCATGGACCCTAAACCTAGGAAGTTGGTTTTCTAAGTGGTGGTAAGCCACGAACTAGATATTTCTTAACTAACCTTGCAAGATATCTAAATTTAACGTGACCTAGTCATTGATGCCAAGGTTCATGGTGGATACCTTAGCACTGTTGCATACTAAGTAGGACTTAGAAAGGATACCGTGCCAATTATTGTAGTCCTCACACCTTGTAGAAAAAGTTTGCCGGATTGATAAACAATGTTACATTCTGATCGGTAAAACTTTATGGCAAAGTTAGCATAACAATGATGGCTTATTCTTATTAAGTTAGACTTCAACCCCTCAACATACAACACATTTTATAAATTGTGGGAGCCAAAAATCTCCATGCATCCTCGTCCTACTATGCTAGACCTACTCTTGTCCCCATAAGTGACTTTTTGTTCCTTGCGACCCATAAGGTTAGTAAAATGAGACTTGTCACCGATCATGTTCCTAGAGCACCCACTATATAAACACCATTAAGTAGTATCTTGAACCTTAAGAGCAACATGAACAACAAGGGATCCTTCATCACATTAGGTACCCAATAGGTGTTAACCTTTTTCTTATCCTTTTCATTGTTGGCACTAGTCATTGTGTTGGAAGTGTTCTTATGAGGTGTTGATATCCTTTGAAATTATTCCATCAAACATTTAGACGTAGTGACTAGAAACTCAAGTTACGCTCTAAGACTAGCAAGGTCATTATAGTGGTGTATGGGAGCATTCCTGAGAGAATCTCCTAGCTTGTAGCAAAAACCCTTAGGTTGACCTCTTCATTTGTAATGGGTACAAACAAAAGATTTTTTGGTTTAACCTTGGTTAAATGATCAGGACAATTTCTCCTTCATGGGTTATTAGGAGACAATTAAGGATTTAGCATAAACTTAACAACCGGTTCGGGTACGGTCTTGGAAGTAGATGCATCCTCCTAACCTATGCAATGCCTCTCTTTGAAACTTGAAGCAAGACCTAGGAACATCTTTCCAACTTTCTTGGATGTGTCCTTTAAGGTGAATTTGTTCTCTCGAGCACGTTCGATATCTTTCAAGCATGGACATCAAATTTTTCATGGGTCTACAATGATTCTTGAAGATCTCTCGTAAGACTAGCCACTTTATTAGTTAAATTGATCTTTTTCCTACCCACAAAAATAAGTTTCTCACTCAAAAATATTCTTACCGAGGTCCCACTCCCTTTCAAAAATTTTAAATCCTTCTCAAAAGACAACACCCTAAGAGTTAAATTTGTATTTTTCCTTTCTGGTTTTAATCTCTTTGTGTAAATTTCAGAGTATGCATATTGAAGAACACACTCTCCCTCAATAAAATAATCACCCTTAAACTCTCCAGAATGATTGGAATCATTATTGAAGTTATTACATATAGAAATTTCTTCATTGTCATGAGATGTACTTGAAGTGCTAATGTAACTAGCCACGAACACGGTGAAGTTATGTTCATGTGGTGATTCATCCCCAGAATCCACCGACTCAACATCACTATCACTTAGAGTGGAATTATGGACAACTTTGTCTTTTCCATATCTCTTAAGCCTATTGGAACACTTATGGGATTTGTTTACTTTCCCCTCACACTTATAGGCTTTGTGACCTTTTTTGTCACACTCATAACACCTTTCCGATGAATCTTTCATAGGATACTCACCTCTATTTTTCTTTTGATCATTCTCAAAAAATTCCTACCTGCTATGTAATTTTGTTTTTTCTCAGAACTTTTATTTTCCAATTTGGATGAATTTTGATTTTTGAATTTGAGAATTTTTTCAATTTCAAACAGGGCTAGATCATCTAGATCAATTTCGAAAGAAGAGTTGGAAACCTCCTCTTTTTTTATTTAGCTTTTAAAGATATTCCCTTTTCTTTTTTCTTTTAGGGAACATGTTTAATTCATAATTCCAGAGATCAAGTACGAGTTCTTCTAGCCTAATTGTGTCTAGAATTCCAAAAGAGTTAAGGATGGTAACCTTAGCACTAAAACGAGATGGGAGAGATATTGAAACTTTCTATATACAAATGCAAACACAAAGCTTGTAAACTTATTGTGATTATGTTATGAAAAATAACTAAGTGTGATACCCGCTTGGTCAAATCAATTTACTACTAATTGAATTTAACTAACATCTAATAATTATCTTTGATCCTCAGACTTAACTTATTTACTAGTCCACAAATACTATAAAATAATCCATCGAAAGGGTTTTACTTAGTGGAAACAGAATATATAAGTCTATTAAGGAGACATCACAATCTGTGATATCCCCTTGACGTGAATTCCTCTGAATTATGATCTCAGACCTGCTTACATAACTGTCACAAAATATTTGAGATCATTTGGCCTAATATAAATCAGACCATACCTATTGCAATTTAAGTGACATTTGTTTAAGCATTCCAATCCTCATAAGTATCGGGATGAACAATATATGAATCCTTTACAAATCATATGAGATTGCCCAAATCTAATCAAGATAGCCCTTAGACTCAAATCTCACAGGTTCCATGTTGAATACATTCTTAGGATGTACCGATCACAATCCTTTATCAAACTATCGAAAAAGTTCTCGAACCATCAAACAAGTTCCTGTAGTTTAAGATAAACTAATAGGATCTCATTGCAATCGTTCTAATATGATGTCAACTCTCTATCTATATTTTGAACATTTCAGTAGTGATAAAATTGAAATTTCGATCTCCTAGTGATCAATATGAAGTCGACTTAACAGAATTCCTACTAAGCTATATTGACTGACGCGTCTACAATATATTTAAACCAAATATAAGTCATTCTCGTAACCATGATTCTTATTTCAAATTGAAATAAAATTGAACTGACATACTCTTATAAAAAAATCAACCGTCATATATGGTTTTTAGGATCAAACACTAAGAATCTCCCACTTAATCTTAAATCCATGTATCTGACTCCCAACCCATCTATACAGAATTTTTTTACCTATCGGTAGAAGTATTATCTAAGTGTAATCTGATACAACCTTATGATAAACATGCCACCTTTGTGATTGATTTCTCTAACTAGGTGAAACCTACACTTAATGTGTTAACTCCTTCTCATGGTTCACTATTTCTCTTGAACTTGCAATCATACTGCTATATTCACTAAAAAGTGTAATAGATAATTGCACTTGAAGAGAACTCGCCCAATTTACTTATGGGTTAACTGAGTTATATAGCCTCTTTTTTTGTCTCCAAAGTGACATCAACTTTGGCCTCTCTGGTGGAGTTAGCAATCCAAGATTGTTTCACACTACTCTAACTTATAAATCAATTCCCTTAGGCAAACACATGCTTTGAGGTAATATGACTAAAAACCTTACTTTTTATCCCTGAAAGGTACAAGACTATTATACTGAAATCTGTCGACCATCATAAGGCATAACAGATTAAGAAGAAACTAAATTAGAATATATAAGTCATCTCTTATGTAAAATCCCAAAAAGAATCTTGCAGTCTTTAAAAACGAACCATGCACACCATCATATCTAAAAGGACCTTATTCCTTCGTTATCCTCTACACCATTCCACAAAGGAATACCAGGGTCCCACACCTTCGATATTTATTCCTTGACTATCCTAAGATCTAAACACCTCTGCAATCATATCGTAGAAAATTGATTAATCTACCTCATCCATGCTCCACCTTGGCCTTACACATTTTGAATAAATTAATGGATTCAAACTCGTGGTGCATAAGATAAACATATCCATACCTTTAGGTAATCATAAATGGAATCGATGAAGCACACAAAGTCACCTCTTGATCGGATAGTCACTGAATCATACTAATCGAAGTGAACCATTTCCAATACATCGCTGGGCTATTTTTATTTTGGTCATTAAGGCCCCTTGGTCATTTTACCTTCTAAACAGGATTCAAGACTTGAACTGCCTCCACTTCCAATGAACTCAATTTTCCATTTTAAACCAGTCTTCGAATTCGATTAAGAATAAAATAACATCAGCATAAGTGCTTAACTCATGTTTGGTTCTAGAAATAAACTTTTTTTTAATGATCATGTCCACTAAATTATTTAGTTCAACATTTAGCAGTATTGATGAGACAAAACTTATAATGTATAAACTATTTTCCAATTTATCAGAACGGATAAATGATATCCCAATTTTGATAAAAATAATTTTATAAAATCAATTGAATATCCATTCAAAATCAATTTCTAAAACCGAAACCAACATTTTAAAATCCCAGGTACATTAAATAATTTACCTAAAATATCTGCATGTCTATACCAAAATATATAAAGATATCCCACTGTTAATACTGTTTCCTTATTCTAATTGCCCATAACTTGGAACATCTATCTTAAAATAATTGTTTTGTTACCTAGAACATTTGCAATGAGTTGCAAACCTGGTAGAGTCTACATACCATGTTACCGTAGATTGGATCACAAATCATTCTTTTACTTTTAAGAGACAAACCATTACCATATCCTTTTCCTTATAAAGTAGAGAAAAACCCTGACACGTTGTTGTAAATGTTCTAACTACTTGTAGTGAGAATACTTGTCTTTCGGTTATTTCAATACTATCGAGGAATATGAACTTTCTCAACCTTAACCATTGTACAGAGACTTAGATTTATCCTCCTACCTCCCCTTTGGGAAAGAAGTAAAGATCTTCTCATAAAACTACCACCAACCTTTAGCTACTGATTATCCTCACTCCTAGATTATGAAATGGTCATGGGCTTCCCCACCATGTCTAATCCAACGAATAATTTGTTTAACCAATGATAAAATAATTTTAATAACATGATTCTTACTTAAGTGTCAGCAACCAAGCATAGGTGTCTACAAATTCTCATCGACCAATTATTGAGAATTAAAATGTTCATATAGAACTTCCCTGTGTGTGTGTTGGGGGGGTGAACACATGTAACACTTAATTAAAAGAATTAACATGTATTTAAAAATACTGTGATTAAAACCGTTCCGGGGGGGGGCATATGGATGAGCTAACTCGAGGAGTTAATCACAATACTATTTTATTGATGGTAATTATGGGATAAATCACCTTTAGTTAGAACAATGTCCAATTACTTTTAAGTCCTTGAATCTTATTCCATTAAAAAACTTTAAGACTAATTAGTGAGAAAACATTGCATTTATTTTTGAAATCTTAGAATCATAAAATTGAAAATTTTGATTTTCAATTAAACACACG
Source organism: Sambucus nigra (assembly GCA_949130495.1). Lineage (NCBI taxonomy): Eukaryota > Viridiplantae > Streptophyta > Magnoliopsida > Dipsacales > Adoxaceae > Sambucus > Sambucus nigra. The sequence goes on along the minus strand of OX422213.1, from coordinate 209,940,423 downwards.
AGAATTATAAAATGGAATCCCTCAACCACCTTTTTAAAATATTAATCTCGTTGGACATTCTAGCTCCCTTATGAGGGTTGATTCTAATGGGGAGCTTAAATCACGTCACCTTGAACCATACAGATCTTCATCTTTCATTATACTATAAAAAAAAATTAGGATCCTTTGTTCAATGTAATGAATAGTTGGGGACTTTTGATCTCGCAATTAATCACAATGACTCCATGATGGAGGATATTATAGACACCCCATTTGCTCAATAATGGTAGCCACACATACTATGAACTTCCAAAGGACCAAAGGCCAACCCAAGCTCATGCACACCTTCGTAAAAGGTCCAAAAACCCCAAACAATCCATGAAATTACCTAACAGAATCAAATCAGTCCAAAATGGGCCCAAAGGTCCAAAGTGAAATGCACTTGACAATCAATCAAGCATGTATAGTATCTGTTGATACCAAATTTAATCTTCTGACATGGACCAATCATATGAAGACATGTGGCTATCTACATGGCAATAACAAACACTTCTGAGGAACCCACGCACTCCGAGGAACAAGACTACAACGAGGAAGACTAGTTCCCCGAGGAACACTGCTTCCCCGAGGAGCTCACACGCTCCGAGGAACAAATGCCTCTCCGAGGAACTCTTGAGTACCGAGAAGCTTAGGCGGTCCGAGCAACTCAGGCGGTCCGAGCTGTATCTCGAACAAAGCATTAATAGCTGGATAACCAACAGTTCAACTGATTCATTAAATGCTTATCATTCAGACGCACACGCATAAAGGGCATTGAATGTATTACCCTTTCATATGTACATCATTTAATGTATCACCCTTTCACATGACAGCCCCAAGGCTATAAATACATTGTACAATCCTCATTGTAAAAGGATCCAGATCCCCAAAACCGGAATTTCTTGATAGAATTTTGTAATCGAGAATTCCCAAACATCCAGCAATAATACAACAGTGGACGTAGGCCATTCTTATAAGGCTGAACCACTTTAAAATTCTTTGTCTCATTTATTTATCTGTGATTGAATAATTAGAGTGATCTAATTTTTTACATCAACATATTGGCGCCGTCTGTGGGAATCGACTGGTAATATTGTTTTCTCACCAAAAACAATCCATTACCAATGGCTGACATTCCGGAATCCAGCAATCGAAACGCTGGAACCCCCTCCAAATCCATCTACTCCGCTAAATATTCCAGATCTGACTGGAATAATGGCAAATTTGGCTCAGGGCCAGACCGTCATGCAAGAAACAATGCGACAACTCATCCAAACCCTTCATGGAGGTGCATCAGCCCATTCCGGACCGCGAAGCATTCAAAGAAATACCCATGCACCATCATCACGTACTAGACTTACCAATTCATATCGCAATGAGGAATTTGAAGATTTCTCTTATACCCCTGGGCGAACTTCGTCTGTACGAGCCACAGATACTGACCAACGTGTCACTCTCTCCCCATAAAGGACCAGCGCATTGGAAAGATTAAGTAGAGTTTCTCCTTTCGACCGATTAGGCCCTAGGAGGAACAAAAGTCTTCTTAATGCAGCGTCGAGAAGCTTTCGATGACCATCTGATTTAAGGGAAGGATCTGCCCAGTCGCGACCAGCTGCTCGTCAAGATAAATCCTATGACTGACCAGTTGCTCGTCAAGATAAATCCCAGGAAGCCACTTCAACGCGATCAGTTGCTCGAACCAATAGGCCCGAGGAAAGAAATGATGCATGGAAAGGATCTATTCAAAGGCTGGAGGATAGATTAGGGGAAATGGCTAAGGCTAAGAACCCTCTACAACGAACCTTTGCTCGAGGAACACCTTTTGTCCAAGATATTGTGGATTTTCCAACACCATCGAAGTTCAAAGCACCTGGCGTGACCCCCAAATATGATGGAAAGACTGACCCTATCCTTCATATATAACAATATCAAGCTGTTGCCGACATCTATGCTGTCCCAGACAAGATGAGGTGCAGGGCCTTCTCGAGAACTCTCACATGATCTGCCCAAATATGGTATAATAATCTTCCTCGGGGTAAGATTTCAACTTTTCTTCAACTGGCCGAGTTATTCATTGGGAATTTCTGCTTTGGGGCAAAGCCAGTAAAACGAGTAGCACATTTGTTAAGTATTAGTTAAAAAGCTGGTGAGAGTACTAGAGATTATATAACTCGTTTTAATAACGAGAAACTCGAAGTCATTGATTACGAGGAAAAGACAGCGATTACTGCTTTGATGAGCGGATTACTACCGAACAAGTTGTACTACACTTTGGCCAAAGATCCACCTTGAACCATGTCGGACCTGATGGGAAAAGCGTCCAAGATTATGAATGCTGAGGAGGCTATGCTTGCGAAGAAAAATATGGACGCTAAAGAAACCAAGGTGGAAGTCGACAAAGCCAAGAAGAAAGAGCATAAGAACAATGGTGGTGACAAACAATCCAAAAACAGATCGTCATGGGAGGTCTTGAGGAAATTCGATAATTACACTCCTTTGAAGGTAAATATCAACCACGTCCTGGAAGAAATTAAGAACAACGAGGAGTTAAACTGGCCAAAGAAAATGAAGGCAGACCCTGACACGAGGAATAGAGAAAAATATTGCGAGTTTCACAAGGATCATGGCCATATGACCAAAAATTGCATAGCTCTTCAGAATGAGATTGAAACACTCATCCAACGAGAAAAATTAGCAAAGTATGTTGATTGGGGAGGCGAAAGAAGAAACAACGATCGAACTAGAGAGAGATCTAGATCTCCTCGTCGAGCAGAGGAGAACAAGAAGAGAAACCATGAAGTTGATCTAGATGATGGCCACGATCTTCCCAAGAAACCAAGGCAGCCAGAACGAGAGGTATTTTTAATACGCTTTGGGTCATTTGATTGTAATGCTATTACAGGTGGAGATGCAGGAGGAGGAGACCTTACTGCAGAAAGAAAAGCTTACCTCGTTGAGGCTCAAGCTTGCTCGTACATTCAGCGAATAAATTTAGCTGAGGAGGATCGCCCAAGAAAGGTGAACAAAGAAAAATTGGTCATTGAGTTTTCAAAGAATGACCTCGCAGGTGTTTTATATCCTCACGATGATCCACTGGTGATCAAGATGAGCATGAAGGAGGTAATGATTTCAAGAGTGCTGGTCGACAATGGTAGCTCGGCAGACATCATGTTCTACTCGTGCTTTGATAGTTTAAATCTAAAGCTATCTCAACTGGAGCCTTATCACAGACCCCTCATCGGTTTTGCTGGCGAGAAAGTATTTCCACTTGGAACGATCAAGTTGGATATATTCATTGGTACATGGCCTGCTTGTCGGACAGAAAGAATACGTTTCTTCGTGATGGATAAGAATGTCCAATCATCGTATAATATCATCATGGGAAGAGTAGGATTGAAGAAGTTCGAAGCTGTACCATCTACAGTGCATCAGTGCCTAAAATTTCCAACAAACTTTGGAGTAGGAGTTATGAAAGGTGACCAGAAAGTAGCTCGGGAATGCTATTATTCATCCGTCGAGCAAGAAGAACTGGAAGAATTAAAGAAAAAGACCACTACCTCTCAAGTAGATGAAGGTGCAGAAATTGAAACATTGGATCCTAGAGATGAGTCGCAACTCGTGAAGGGTCAAGTGGTGGAAGCTACTGAAAATATCATTCTGGACGACGAGCACCCTGAACGAACTACTCAAATAGGTTCGTCGTTGGATACCTCATTAAGACAAGAATTGATAACTTTCCTTAGAAACAGAAGACAAACTTTTGCATGGAGTCATGAATATATGCTTGGGATAGACCCAAACTTCTTATGTCATGAGCTCAATGTGAATAAAGGGATCAAGCCTGTGAAGCAGAGAAGAAGAGTATTCAGTCTCGAGAAGAATCAAGCTATACAGGAGGAAGTCGAGAAGCTCCAGAAAGCTTATTTTATTGAAGATGTTAAATATCCAGATTGGTTAGCTAATGTGGTAATGGTAAAGAAGAAAAACAACAAGTGGAGGATGTGTGTAGACTTCACCGACCTCAACAAAGCGTGCCAAAAGGATCACTTTCCTTTGCCCCGAATTGATCAACTGGTGGATGCTACCTCGGGACACGAATTGCTGAGCTTCATGGATGCTTATTCTGGTTACAATCAGATCAAAATGAAACCTGAAGACAGGGAGAGTACTTCTTTTATTACCCCTAGGGGAACTTATTATTATAATGTTATGCCTTTTGGTTTAAAAAATGCAGGTGCGACATATCAGAGGCTGATGAATAAGGTCTTTGCTGAACAAATCAGTGACAATATGGAAGTCTGTGTTGACGACATGCTGACAAAAAGAAAAAAAGCTGCTGATCATCTAGTTGACTTAAATCAAACTTTTGATCAACTAGATAAATACCAAATGAAGTTGAACCCAACGAAGTGCATATTTGGAGTACGAGAAGGCATGTTTCTCGGGTACATTGTCAATCAAAGAGGCATTGAAGCAAATCCTGAAAAGATCAAAGCTCTATTAGGGCTGCAATCTCCAACGACGAAGAAGGAAGTACAAAGTCTCACAGGACGAGTAGCGGCACTCAATATATTTGTGTCCCGAGCAACTGATAGATGTATCCCGTTCTTCAAGACACTCAGAAAGACTTTTGAGTGGAATGATGAATGTGAGAAGGCTTTTCAAGACTTGAAGAAATACTTGGGAACACCTCCACTACTGTCCAGGCCGGTGATGGGAGAAAAATTGTATTTGTACCTTGCAGTGTCCGAGAATGCAGTTAGCTCGGCGTTGATCAGAGTGGAGAATGGAGTGAAAAAACCAATTTACTACACAAGTAAGGCCTTTCGAGGAGCAGAGATCAGATATCCAAAGCTGGAGAAGTTAGCATTGGCGCTGATTGAGGCAAGTAAAAGAATGAGGCCATACTTCCAGGCTCATACCATAGTAGTATATACCGATATGCCATTGAGACAAGCCCTTCATAAACCAGAAAAATCAGGGAGATTGATGTACTGGGTAATAGAACTCGGTGAATATGATATAGTTTATGAACCCAGATCATCACTAAAAGGGCAGGCTGTAGCAAATTTTATAGCGGAGTTAACCTATCCTGATACCCCCAAGGAACAAGAGTTGCTCGCTGATCAACCTGTGGATGTTATAGGATCAACAGACAAAAGCTCATACCAATTTCGATTGGTAAAAGGGCGTGTGGATGTTACATGATGTGATGCAGAGATAGTTGTGAGGGCTTCGGACAAAGAACAAGAGTTGCTCGCTGATCAACCTGTGGATGTTACGGGATCGATAAACACTAGCTCAGACCAACTCCGGTTGGTAAAAGGGCAAGTGGATGTTACAGGATCATTAAATTCAAGCTCAGACCAACTCCGGTTGGTAAAAGGGCAAGAAAAAATGATCGACGAGGAGCGAGAAAAATCCGGGGAGGATGAAAGGAAGCAACAAATATTTCACCGAGGAACTCTGACTGATCAGAAATTTGATGACGAGTTACCTATATGGAGGCTATATGTATATGGCTCATCTTGCACTGCAGGATGTGGCGTGGGGATAGTTTTGAGAACTCCAGATGAGGTCGACATGGAATACACCTTGCGTTTCCAATTCAAAGCTTCCAACAATGAGGCTGAATATGGGGCCATAATTGCAGGGCTTAATCTGGCAAAAATTATGGAGGCGCAGCAGGTTGTGATCTTCAGTGACTCTCAATTGATCGTAAACCAAATGATGGGAGTATATGCAGTTATAGGAGAATTAATTATCAGATATCATGCAAAGGCAAAGGAGCTGGTGTCTGAATTTACCGTTGTTCAGCTGATCAGAATACCAAGAATGGAGAATGCGAGAGCAGACGCCCTAGCTCGACTAGCATCAGCTACTCGCACCGAGCTACGACGAACAATCCCAATTGAAGTGTTAGCTGGTCGGAGTATAGATGAAGGTCTGACGATGAACTTTATCACCCTTGATTTAGGAACATCTTGGATGGATCCCATCAGGGCGTATATCGAGGAGGGAGAATTGCCAATTGACAAGCTCGCAGCCAAAAAATTGAAGTTTAAAGCTGTAGGAGGGTACTTTAGATTATAGATGGAGGCGTAACCCCTATTCGAGTATGGTAATGATAAGCTAATTGGCTAAAGCTTTGGATTGATGATAGAACACGCAAACACAAACCCAATGAAGATAGACTCAGTTTAAACTCACAAAGCTCTCGTGTCTAACTCAGGAAATAGTAATGAACTTTAGAAGTAACTTAGCTAGAGGGAGAGAGAACTAAGCGCCCTAGATACACCTTGGTAGGCTGGTAGAAACACACCAAACACCCTCAATAATCTCTGTCAAGTATTAAAAGCTTCATAATAAATAGCAATGGTGAGTGAGTAAACCCTTTGGTTTGCAATAACTCTCTCTCTCTCTCTCTCTCTCTCTCTCTGATGTGTATTATCTCTCGCAATAACTTATGAACTCTCCAAAAGATTCTCCTTTTCCTCAAAGGTGGTTAGGGTCCTTAAATAGCCCCCCCACACCACCCCCGAGGCAACTCGATCATTAAAACTATGAAAGACATCCCTCATACTTTATGTCACAGCATTAAATGCCTGATGCGCTAGTTGTCTCCACGTCATAAACATTAAATGCCAAGACATGCCTTTTGCCTAACCACTGTGTGTCAGGGGGTTGTTATCGCAGAGGTGGCTCACCAACTGCCTGACAGCCTCAAATACCACGGTGGTTTACTCAAGTGCAGGTCTGACATTGTTTAGCTGGCTAGTGACATCACCTACAGTAGATGTGACATTAAGTAGAGGGCTACTTGGTCCATGGCTCAACGCCCGATGGAACTCCAAGCTGCTCCGCTTGAGGTTCCACGGTCAGGGTCCTTCGGTGTTTTACTAGGTGTATCTAAGATGGTCAGGACAAGCCCCAACGGTGCCTCACTTCTCAATCCTCCAAACCAGGTCCCTCTAAAGTTCCCACGGTGAGGTCATTCGATAGAGCATGAAAGCTCTCCCAGGCCCTGCAAAGCCTGGTCTCTCGCAAGTACCGTTTGACCTCATACAAACTCTTTTGTTATTATCGTTACGTCATTACAACCGTTAAAGCTTACATTCATCAATAATGAAAATACAATATGACTAATACAACAAGCTAAAATATGAGCTGCCGCGCCAAGCTGCCTCGCTGAGTTGCCACGCTTGAGCTGCCTCGGTTGCTTAATCTCAAACACTGTTGCTAATTGGGGATTTGTCCATAATCTCAAGATTACCTTCAAGCCCCCTCTACATTTCCCCCCTCGTGGAGAGATTTATTGGAACAAGAAATGTCTGCATGAAATGTCTCAAACCGATGGACTTTTCTTTGTGTGAAAAGATTCAGGCCTTTTCCCTTTTTGCAGAACCGTTGGGACATCTTCTTCGTTGGGGCTTTATTAGATAAGTCTGACAAGAAATTTTGTTGGCGCCAAAACTCAAGCTTGTTGAAGAAGGAAACACTTCCTGTTCTCTATGCGTCATTTCATTAATGATGTGGCGACGTCTTTTCAACTGTCGAAGTGCTTCCCGATGTGCCACGTGTTCATGTGAAATGATTATAGGCGGCTGTGCACGTGAGAGGGTGGGGAAATCTAAACGCCAAACTCGAGATTTTCAAACTGCCAAATTCAAAGCACTTGAACCCTTCTTTTTCATTTTGTTTTCTTACTCTGCTACTGTCTTCCTCAGACTTCCATTTTCTTTTTAGAGAGAGAGAAACCCTGCAACTACCCCATTGTTTCTAAGCTCCTGTTCGCGTTATTTCCTTCTCGCTCCTGCAAGTACCCTATTGTCGCGGTTTTCTAGCTCTTGAAACCTCTCTTGCTTAAGGTTTTCTTGCTGTCTCTGTCATCGTCTTTCATGGACACCTCAAGCGGTCTTGCTACCTCTGCCACCGGTTCTCCGTCTGCCACCACCACTACCTCCGTCCTAGATTCTACCCGCCAGGAACAGCTACGGTTTTATCGTCGCTCTCCCATTTTTGGGGAGGGTGATGACTTTGCTATTGCCAGTAAGACTGTTTGTTTTTCCTCTAAGTTTGACGCCCTACTGTTGGGTGATGAGGATGAAGAATTGTCTAAGTGGGGCTTTCTGCCTCCAGAAGGAACTCTCCGATTTCGCTTGGAGCGAGGGGACTTTCCATGGTCCCACATTAATTTTGAAGCACCCGGGGGATCCCCTGCCCACTTTGCTGCCTGGAACTCCCACATGAAGAGTTCCTACGCTGACATCCTCACCAAGATTGGGCTGCAATGAGCCAAATGGTTTGGTGAGTTCACTCTCTCAAAGAATAATGCTGCCCTTCCTATCTTGGTCTCTCGATGGAACGTGACTACTCACACGTTCATCGCTGCGTGGGGCGAGTTCACTATAACTCTGGAGGACGTGTACGAGCTCCTGGGCCTCGATGCAACAAGCCATGAGCCTTACACCGATGAGGCTCTTGATGCTCAAGAGACTTCAGATCGTTTGGAGTTGGATCGCATATGCCGAAGCTGCATCGGTTCTTCTAACAAAGCTACTTTTTCTCCTTTGATCAATTATTTCTTCAAAAGTTCTGGTGAAGGCAGTTCCTCATCAACTGCCCCTGGTCAAGGTACGCCGTTGGAGCTTCCTGCCTATATTCTCGTGATTCTCTCTCGTTTCTTTTTGACGGGCAAACCCAACGACCAACCACGAAGGGACCTTATTAACCTGTCCATTCGTTTGGCCCGAGGGATAAAACTTCCCCTGGATGCAATTGCCTTGGGATCCCTCTACACCTGGCTGGATTGGACTTTGTTCGACATGGAGCACTCTCTTAGCCGTTATAACTTGGCCAATTTTGCCAATAGCGTTCTTCTGACCAGCTTTCTTTACTTTCGTTTTCCTGCCGTGGCGGCCAAGACCAACAGTCCTCCTTCGAGGGAAACAATTCTTCCTCCACGGTCTTTCATTTATCATAAGAGACAAAGCTGAAAGGAGCTGATTTCTGTGATTGACTGTTTCGAGAACGTCGTCATGAGGCCTTATCAGGAAGAGGCCTTCTTTCACACTTGTGAATTTTTTCATCATGAAGCCAGAGTGAAATAGGACCCTTCTCCCGATATTGAGGATCCCTCGCTTGCCGTGGTTCTTCTGTTTTCTCCAGGATATCTGCCCTCCTACACCGAGTGGGGATATACGAGCGAGCATTATAATCCCAACCGATGTAGCCGCCAGTTTGGGTTTGACCAGGGGGCGCCACGTCTAGTGTTTCAATCGTCAAACCCCAAGGTCTCCTTTGGCGAAGCATGTTCCCTATTTTCTTCGACCACTGCGTGGGGGATATGTTCAACAATGGCTGGGCGTGTCACCATTCCCAGTATCACTAGGCATGGGGATGTGACCCCTTTGTTTGCCACCAAGTACTGGTCGAAACAACTAGCTGAAATTGCTAAGTTCGTTGAGGGAGAGTCGGTGTATCCTCTCATTTCTTCATTTTCTGCCCTAGAGTTGGGGCTAAAAGGCAACTCTGTACTTGGGATAGAATTCCCCCTAAGTTCAACACACAAAGCACCTCCTACCGAGCTTCCCCCACGTTGTCCCATGGTCCCAGTTGCCACGCCAAAGCCCAAAGTTGCTGCTGCTGCGAAGAAGGCTGCCCCCTCTACCGAAGCTACTACCAACGAGGGGGCTTCTCAACCACCTGCCAAGAAGGCAAAAACGGCCACGAGTGGGGCATCAAAATCCAAATCAAAGTCCCAGAAGCTCCAAACTCCCGTGGCAGCTCTTCCCATAGCCTCCATTCCACCTCCCATGCCTGATGAGATGGCTGAGCGTTTAAGGAGGGAGGCCCAAGCAGAAATAGACCGAATAAATGCCGAGTATCAATAGCATGCAGTCGTTGTTCCTTCTTCTGTTGCTTTCCCCACGGTGGTGGTTGATCCTGCAGAGCCAACGGCTAGGAGGAGAAAGAGCTCCAGGGTTCTTCAAGGGGTCAGTACTGGTGCAGCGGGATCGAGGAAGAAGACTCTGGACACCAAGTCCCAGAAGAAACGAACTCCTGAGGTGCACCAAACCCCTGAGGTGCATTCCACTCTTGCCCCTTCTGTTGCCGTTACTCCTCCTTCTTCGCCCGTGGTCGTGTCTTCTCATTCTCCTTCTGAATCGGAGGTATGTATGCCTGATTTAGTTATTATCTCCTTTTGCTTAAGGACGACTGTCTTACTTATGTATATATTTTTTTCCTTTAATTGACAACTGTGGTGCAGGGAGTTGAAATAGAAAGACCAGACACCTCTAGTCCTCCCGTGAGCCCTTTTGTGGGGGGACGCTTCGGTGTATCTCGTACCGATGTGACTCCTCCCCGTTCCCCCATGACGGGGCTCACTTATTCTCGTCGTTCAGGCTCCCATCGTGCTAGGGAAGTTGTTGTGGGAGGTGATGTCGCTGAGCCTGCGAGTGATTCTTCGCCCTCAAAGGTAACGCAACCCGAGATAACACTCTCAGTCCCCTCTGATTTACAGGCCTCACCTGAGGTTCCTCTGCCCATTATTCTTGTTGAGGAGAGTGAGCCCGAGGTATGATTTCCTCTATAATTTATTTTGTTGTAGTCTCTTTTTGGTCCCACCCTTTTTACTTATTTGTCTTGCTGAACCTCGAGATGTTTTTGGGTGCCTCAGGTTGAAATATCCTCGTTGTTAGCAAACGTTCTTCTTCCGATGATGCTGATGAGACCTCTGACCGCCATTCCCCTTTTCAGCACCATATCCGAGGTAAGTAACACTTAGAGATACTTCTTCGTCTTTTCTGTACTTACTCCTCTTTTCTAACACTTGCCTTTTTGTCACAGTTTTCTCCTGATCTTGTACCACCCACTCATCTTGGTGATCCTCATGCAATCAAGGCCAGGGTTAGTGCTTCTGCGCCCCTCCGTGTTGGGTATTTGTTTGGGAGCCCCTCATCTTCTCCCGATGAACCCCGTATGCTAGCCTTGGTGCCTTGTGTTGGTGAGGGTGTCTTGCCGAGCGTTGAGGCTGCTGCGACCATGGACCCCGTTATGACTTCTGAGGCAATGATCCCATCCCCAAAAGTTCCTATCCCTGCAGCGGCCCAAATGGATCCCGTTCTTGGCCTTGTAGTGACTGAGGTATAAATATATATTTTTGTTATTTCTCATGAACTTCCACCTTATAACGGTGACTTAACAACGAAAACACTTGTTAAGTTTTTCCATAAACTCCACCTTATAACGGTGACTTAACAACGAAAACGCTTGTTAAGATTTTTCATAAACTCCACCTTATAACGGTGACTTAACAACGAAAACGGTTGTTAAGATTTTCCATAAACTCCACCTTATAACGCTGACTTAACAATAAAAACGCTTGTTAAGATTTTTCATAAACTCCACCTTATAACGGTGACTTAACAACGAAAACACTTGTTAAGATTTTTCATAAACTCCACCTTATAACGGTGACTTAACAACGAAAACGCTTGTTAAGATTTTTCATAAACTCCACCTTATAACGGTGACTTAACAACGAAAACACTTGTTAAGATTTTTCATAAACTCCACCTTATGATTTTTTTCATAAGTTCATCATGTGCGCTATCTCTTTTCAGGTTGCTCGGGAAGATTCTCCCCCATTTCTTTCTCCTGTAGGCTCACCCTTCCGAGAGCCTGATGTTTCGGAAAATTCTGGTCATGATGATCAAGGTTCCACCACTGGTGCTGCAGTCGAGAGCGAGTCTGGGTGCGAACTGCCTCTTCCCGACCTGGCTCCTCACGCCTTCTGCTTGATGGTGCTTCGGCAGTCCCCTCAAATGCCTGCCAACCACCGTTTGGTGATCGAACAGCTGGTGAATCATCACCCTGAGACCTTCACACTGGACTGTCCGCGTTCCAACATTCACGTGATGAGTCACAGACTTCAAGGCATGGCGATAGTTGTTGCTGAAATTACCAGTACTCCGACTGCAAGTGTTACCCGGTCCTTACTTAACCAATTTCTGGGTTACCTGAGGAAGCTGGAGCGTGATGGCTTCTGTTTTCACTGGATTATAACATATTTGAAGACTTTAAAGAATCAATAATTAATCAGTCAGAGGGAGGTTTTACGAAAGCATCAGGAGGACCAGCAGGTTGAGGAAGCTAGGTTGGTGGCATTGGCACCTCTTTTGGAAGCAGTGGATCAAGAGGTAAAGGATGCCGAAGAAGCTTTGTGTATGGTTAAACTGAAACGCGAGAGACTCCTCATCGAACGTACATAAGTGCAAACGAGACTGGAGGTTTCTATTAATGCCCAACGATCTTTCACAGCAGCTTCTTCGGGCCTTCCTGGAGATTTTTTCTCTTCCTCAGATTTATCGTTTCTTTTAGATTAGTTGCCTCTTGTATACAGATCCTCCACTGCTCTTTATCTATGTAATTATTGGGCGATAGTTCCCAAACAATTTTTTGTAATGCTCTATTGTTTATGAATGAAGAAAATATACTTTTTAAATTCCTTCATGTGTTGCGACTGTTGTTGTATGCTATAGAGTTTTTTATTTCTGCGATTCCTCCAATTTGCTCAAAAACGTCACCCAAAACTTGTATATTTATAACAATAGCCAGTCATAACATTGGTTCGAACTTGATTATTTACACATGATAAACCTTCAGCCATTTATTGTTAATCTTAAACGGCTTGTCTTCCTCTAACTTTGAAATTAAACAATAACCTGAGTCATGAGCTTACTTCACAACGAAAGGTCCCTCCCAGTTGGCTGCGAACTTTGGTAGAGGAAGTCCCCTGATGTGCTTCACTGCCGCTTTCAATACGAGGTCTCCCTCCTCGAATTTCCTTGGTCTCACCAAGTTGTCATATGCCCTGGAGAGTTGTTTCGTATATATTTGAAAGTGTTGCATCGAGTTATCTCTGTGTTCATCCAACGCTTCCAGCTGTACATGTCTACTATGAGGGAGCATGCTACTTCTCAAGGTATAACGAGCAGAGGGTACTTCTAATTCTACTGGAAGGATTGCCTCAGCCCCATAAACAAGAGAGAACGGCGTGTATCCTGTGGGTTTTCGCTTGGTTGTTTGATAGGCCCACAAGACAGCTGGTATCTTGTCATCCCACGCCCCTGGAAAGTCTTCCATCATTTTGGCCAAAATATTAACCAAGGTTTTGTTAGTTGCTTCGGCCTGACCATTTCCCTTTGGGTATGCCACCGTTGAAGTGTGATGAACAATGGAGTACTTGTCCGTGAGCATTGTTACTTCAGAATTGACGAAGGGGGTCCCATTATCCGAGAGAATAACTTTTGGGATCCCAAAATGGCAAATGATGTATTCTCTGATGAAGTTGCTCACCACCCCAGCCATTGCCCGTCTGAGTGGTATCGCCTCGGTCCATTTTGTGAAACATTCTTTTGCTACTAGTATCCATATCTTGCCTCTCGAAGAGGGGTGTATTGCCCCCACTAGGTCGAACGCCCAAGTATGAAATGGATAGGGTGTTGATAGAGAGTGCAAGTCTACCGATGGGGCATGGATCATATTCCCATGAAGTTGGCAAGCTTTGCATTTTCGAACAAACTCCGCAGAGTCTTTCTCCATCGTTGGCCAATAATATCCCAATGTCATCAACTGATCATACAACTTGGCTCCTCCTATATGTGCTGGATCGTGCGCTTGTTTGAGGACCTCCACTGCTTCTTCCTTCGTGACACATCGCAAGGGCCTGTTAAAGTAACCCTTTCGATAAAGCTGCCCCCCTGGACGTAGAACCTTGGAGCCCTTCGCCTCAGACCCATTGTATCTATTTTCTCCGTTGGGACAACCCCCTCCTGAATGAAGTCGATGTAGGCCTGCCTCCAGTCCATTTGAGCTTCAATGAAATGGCACTCAGCTGCCTCAAAGAATAGCTGACACTTATTGCACTTCCGTTGTAGCTCTGCCGCATCTTGCTTCATTCTAGTCTAGAAATACCCCTCCCTTTGAATTCTCCTATATAGAGGTATCTCAGTCGTTTCGCAGTGTTCCTTATGCGTTTTCCTCAATATTTTCCCGGCCTCCTCTGGGCTGACGCATCTTGACAACCATCCTCCTGTATTTCTAAAATAGAGATTTCCCTGGCTTGTAAAATATTGGGCCAACTCTCTTAGCCCCATTGCCCCCTCACCAGACTCCAGTTGCTTCTTAATATCTCTTCTCCAGCAAACCTCTTCCTCCATCGGTAGTATTGACTGTACTACCGAAGGAGCTGTTCTTCGTTGGATCACAACTGTAGTCTCATTGGTTTTCATTATCATCTTCTGGGCAATAGTGGCATAGGCGTCTGGATGGCGGTTCATCGTTCTGGGATGTCTCCTGATCTTGGTCCGATGGAACTAGTTGAGGAGCCTTTGAATGATTGTTCTATAGGGTGCCAGGCTCATGTGTTTCAACGCATATTCTCCGTTTACCTGCTGAATTACTAAGTTTGAGTCACCCTTAATGCAGAGTGAACGAATTCCCCTCCGAAGAGCCTCTAGAAGCCCTAGTACCAACGCCTCATATTCTGCCTCGTTATTAGAGCAAGGGAAATCTAGTTTGTAGGAAAGGCAAATCTCTTCCATCCCTCTTGAAAGAACAACCCCTGCTCCTCCCTTCTTTTCTGCCGAGGATCCATCGAACTGCATCGTCCATTCCTCCTCAGTTGCATCCAGGTAATTGGCCTGCAAATCATCTCCTGGAATGTCTTCCCTAGGCGGCTCGAAGGTTCCTGAAGGGAAGATGGCCAATAGGTCAGCATACGCCTAGCTTTTGATTGTGCGAGGGACCACACCTTTTAAGTCATATTCAGAGAGAATAAGGAACCATCTAGCTGCCCTGCCAATCAATATAGTCTTTGCGAGAAAATACCTAATTGGATCGCATCTAGTTACAATATGAATGGTGAAAGATAGCATATAATGCCTAAGTTTTTGTGCTACAAAGACCAAGGCCAAACAAGGCCTTTCTAAGCTATTATATCTAATTTTTGGCCCATGTATAATTCTGCTGAGGTAGTAAATTGGCCGCTCCTGCCCGTCCACTTCTTGCGCTAGCAGAGCTCCAACGGACCTCGTGGTGGATGTAAGGTATAGCTGCAACGGAGCTCCTGCCTGGGGAGGAACCATGATTTGTGGTGACACGAGCAGCTTCTTCAACCCAACAAGGGACTTCTGGTGAACCTCTTCCCACCTGAATTTCGTGTTCCCTCGTAGCAGCTGCATCATTGGGTGTGTTATTTCGGCCAATCCAGGCACAAATCTCCCAAGGTAGGAGACTTTACCGAGGAAACTTTTTAGCTCCTTTGCCGTTCTTGGACATGGCATCTCCAATATTGCCCGCTGTTTATCCTGGTCCATCTGGACCCCTTGTCGATTAACCACGAAGCCTAAAAACTTACCACTTGTTACTCCGAAGACACACTTTAACGGGTTCATCCTTAACTTGTATCTCCTGCACCGAGCAAACACCTTCCTTAAATCGTTCAGATGGGACTCTTCCTTCTTCGATTTGATGACCAAGTCGTCTACGTAGAATTCCACAAATTTATGGAAGAAGTCATGAAAAATGGCCATCATCGTTCTTTGGTACGTAGCTCCGGTGTTCTTGAGTCCAAACGACATTACCTTGTACATGAAGTTTCCCAACGGCGTTCTGAATGCTGTTTTCTCTGCGTCAGAGGGGTCCATCTTGATCTGGTTGTATCCCACATATCCATACATGAAGCTATACATCTCATGACCAGCTGTGGCATCTATCAAATTGTCGATGGAGGGTAGGGGAAACTCATCCTTGGGGCAAGCCCTATTCAAGTCTCTGAAGTCCACGCAGATCCTTATTTGGCTTTTATCTTTCTTCCCCACTGGCACAATGCTGGATAGCCAGAGGGGATGTTGTATTGGCTTGATAAATCCTGCTGCCAATAAGCGTTGGACCCCTTCTTTTATCTTTAAATCTAGTTCAGGCTTGTAAGTTCTTGTTGCCTGCTTCACCGGAATAGCTGAAGGCATCACGTTCAGCTTGTGGCAGCTCACTTCCTCATCCAGCCCTTCCATTTCAGTGTACTTCCATGCGAAGACATCTATGAACTCCCGAATCAGGTCAACCAAGGCTTCTTGTTTCTCCTTAATAAGATCTTTCGAGATAAAGATAGGCCTTGGATCTTCCCCTTCTCCTGCTAGGTTTAGCTGCTCCAACTCTTGTGCCTGGGGCCTCGGTTGGTCTGCCATGTAGTCTGGTTCTTCGGCGACATCTTCTACGAATTCTTGTATGCTGGAGTTGTCTATCACCATACACTGCCCCTGTTGATCTACTAAAAAACACTCATATATCGGGTTAACCTCATTGTTAGTCTTTTCGGCCGCCCGCTCACACCTTTATAAGCGGTACACCACTTTTCCGTCTTCAGTGATAATTTTCTTGCATTGCCTGCTGGTGGCTGTTGCCACGGCCTTTCTCTTCCTCTCTCTGGAAGCCTCAGTGATTCTTTCCCTTGAAAAATGACTCAACACGCTTTGTCGTTGGACCTCATGCTCGTCTGGGTCTGTCCTAGGCCTTATCTTGTCTTTGAGCTGCTTCGAGATGTTTTGGGGTCGAGGGACTGCCCGATACGTTTCCTCGATCCTCTCCCCTTCGCCATTCTCATTTAAAGGTCCCATTCTTTCTCTAATCGAGGGGACCCATGCTCCCTCCATTCTCCTCGTTAGAACTCGCACGTCCTCTTCCAGCTCTGTATAAAAGGCTGCATCCACCAAGTGTGCTTCTTCGATAGCGAAAGGCCTCTTAGTTGGCCTAATAGTCACTTTTGTCCCCTTGATATTCGCCTATTAACAAATGAGCGGAAGTTGCGCTTTCTATTACATGGAACTTGATATGGGAACTCAGATTTCCCATCACTATCCCCACGTTCACATACCCGATGGATTTGGAAGATTGATTATCGTAGCCCGAGATTACCAAGGGCATGGGAACCAACCTTTCCTCCGGAATATTAGCCGCGTGGAAGGAGTTGATTGGCATAATGTTGATGGAAGCACCCCCATCCATAAGAGTCCTTGCAAAGCTAACCCCGTTAACACTAGCTGTTACATACAGAGGCCTATTATGGGGGAACCTTACAGCTCTATCCGCATCGCTGAAAGTTACCTCTGATAGGAACTTCTTTACCAGCCTAGCCATGGGTCCCCTCCATCTTAGAGAGGGGACTGCATTTCTCCTTGCAATATCTAAGATCGCCTGAGTTATCTCCATTCTGCTCTCTTTTGGGATTCCCACTTGGTCGAAGAACCAAGTGAACTTTGGAGATTTTGAAACTGCGCTATATTCTACGACTGGGTCCGTTTCCTCACCCTCAACGCTGTAGGCGTCTTCAACGTCCCTAGCACTTGCTTCATCATAAGCTAGAACTACGTTATCCATTCTCCTGGTGTAATGCTCCAGTGCCTCATCGAACTCCTTCATCGTTGCCCCTCCCCCTCCCGTTCTGCCTCCTTATCGTAGGCCGTTACCAGATTGGCCCCACGTGCCGGGAGTGGGTTATTGTTAACTTTTTGCGGGGGGATTTGTAATGTCCCCGCCTTCATGTACTTGTCGATGATTCTTCGCAGCGTGAAGCAGCTTTCTGTCGGATGCTGGACCTTTCGATGAACTTGACAATATTTGGGATCAGCCCTAGTTGTCGCGTCGGGCTCTTTCGCCGGAACACCCTTTGGTTCGTAAACCGTTCCGCCTTGGACCATTGCGTTATAGCAACTCACAGCCTCCTCCACCGTACAATGTAACGGTGGCGGGTCTTCTCTATCTCTTCCGAACTTTCTTTTGTTGTCCTTCCTCGGCGCCTTGCCCCCGTCTTCTCTCTCGACATATCCCACCCGTGGGGCCTGAGGCCTTCCTCCCAGGGGTTGTATCGACTTTCTGAACACCATGGGAGTCACTACTGAGCTAAGTCGCACCACCAAAGAGATGTTTCTTACGGATTTTAAGAATGCTGAAAATGTTCCCTCACGTGTCTCATTGATTAGGTGGCAGATATACCCAGGAAGTAGTCCATCAGCACAAATCTGTAGTAACCTGGCCTCCTTAGCATCTTCCCTTACATCGAGGGATCTTTCCCTAAACCTTCGAATGTAGGCCACTACCTCTTCTCCTAGCCTCTTCCTCTCCCGGCCAAGTTGGGTTAGGGTGAACTCATCTTCTGCCAAGAAGAACTTTCGGACAAACAATACATGCATCTCCCCCCACGTAAAGACACTATTGGGAGGCAGATGAGAGTACCAAGTGTATGCTTTATCAATCAGGGATTTGGAGAACTCCCTCAATCTAAGCTTTTTGTCATTACAGTGCGCTCCTAAATGTTCAACGAAACGCTTAATGTGTTCCTTCGGGTTCCCACCCTTCCCTGAGAATTTTTCAAAGGTAGGGGGAATATAGTCCTTCGGGTAGGGCTCGTCGTTGTACTCCTGGGGGTAAGGTGTTCGGAAGTCGTCGTAGGCCGATGACACCTCATCCACAGCCTGCGAGGAAGCCTGCATGAACTTCAGCATCTCCTTCTGCATCTCTTTTCTCATTTCTTCCATGGGTGAGGCTACTGGGGCCACCAGCAATGGGGGCGAGGGTTGAGCGCTCATTGCAACCGAAACGAACGTTACCGGTGGTGCCGTTGAAACTCCTGAGGTGCCCATAGCTGGATTCACAACAGAGGGTACACTTGCTGGGACCGTCCCTGTAATACCTGCCCCTGGTGGGGCCGCTGGGTCCACTCCTGGTGTTACGAAGGCATTAGCCTCCAATCCTCCCAGCATAGTTGAAGCTACTGGGGTTTTCAAAAACTCATACAATTTGCTCATGAGGAGCGCCATCCGGGTGGGTCCCAACCCCGCGCTCGTGGAAGGTTGTGTCGCTCCTGGGATGCCTGACGTTGTTGGCGCCAGAGGTACCTCTAGTCTAGGAGCCCCATCTCTTAGGGCCTCTTGCTCTCTCGCAGCCTGTTCTTCATTATGCTGAATGTCATCGAAATTGAGTCTTCGAGTAGCATTATCTTGCGCCATACTCCTTATCCAGAAGGATGCCTCCCCAGCGGAGTCGCCAAATGTAGGAGGGTACTTTAGATTATAGATGGAGGCGTAACCCCTATTCGAGTATGGTAATGATAAGCTAATTGGACAAAGCTTTGGATTGATGATAGAACACGTAAACACAAACCCAATGAAGATAGACTCAGTTTAAACTCACAAAGCTCTCGTGTCTAACTCAGGAAATAGTAATGAACTTTAGAAGTAACTTAGCTAGAGGGAGAGAGAACTAAGCGCCCTAGATACACCTTGGTAGGCAGGTAGAAACACACCAAACACCCTCAAGAATCTCTGCCAAGTATTAAAAGCTTCATAATAAATAGCAATGGTGAGTGAGTAAACCCTCTGGTTTGCAATAACTCTCTCTCTCTCTCTCTCTCTGATGTGTATTATCTCTCGCAATAACTTCTGAACTCTCCAAAAGATTCTCCTTTTCCTCAAAGGTGGTTAGGGTCCTTAAATAGCCCCCCCCCCCCCCCCCCCCCCACACACACCACCCCCGAGGCAACTCGGTCATTAAAACTATGAAAGACATCCCTCATACTTTATGTCACAGCATTAAATGCCTGATGCGCTAGTTGTCTCCACGTCATAAACATTAAATGCCAAGACATGCCTTTTGCCTAACCACTGTGTGTCAGGGGGCTGTTGTCGCAGAGGTGGCTCACCAACTGCCTGACAGCCTCAAATACCACGGTGGTTTACTCAAGTGCAGGTCTGACATTGTTTAGCTGGCTAGTGACATCACCTACAGTAGATGTGACATTAAGTAGAGGGCTACTTGGTTCATGGCTCAACACCCGATGGAACTCCAAGTTGCTCCGCTTGAGGTTCCACGGTCAGGGTCCTTCGGTGTTTTACTAGGTGTATCTAAGATGGTCAGGAAAAGCCCCAACGGTGCCTCACTTCTCAATCCTCCAAACCAGGTCCCTCTAAAGTTCCCACGGTGAGGTCATTCGATAGAGCATGAAAGCTCTCCCAGGCCCTGCAAAGCCTGGTCTCTCGCAAGTACCGTTTGACCTCATACAAACTCTTTTGTTATTATCGTTACGTCATTACAACCGTTAAAGCTTACATTCATCAATAATGAAAATACAATATGACTAATACAACAAGCTAAAATATGAGCTGCCGCGCCAAGCTGCCTCGCTGAGTTGCCACGCTTGAGCTGCCTCGGTTGCTTAATCTCGAACACTGTTGCTAATTGGGGATTTGTCCCTAATCTCAAGATTACCTTCAAGCCCCCTCTACAAAAGCTGCTCGGTATGTATTAACTAATGGTGTTTTATATAGACGAGGAATTATGGCAGGTTTGCAGAGGTGTGTACATCCCTCCGAGGTGAAAGAATTAATTGAAGAAATCCATAAAGGGTCTTGTGGAGCACATGTAGCAGGTCGGACGCTTTTACAAAGGGTGATGATGCAAGGATATTACTGGCCAACGATGAGGGCTGATTGTATAGCTTATGCCAAGAAGTGTGACAAGTGCCAGCACTTCTCCTCCATCCGAAGAACTCCACAAGCATTCTTGACACCCATAACTTCCCCTTGGCCATTTTCCATGTGGGGAATTGATTTGGTTGGTCCACTGTCAACAACCCGAGGAAGGTTCAAGTACCTCGTCATCGCAGTGGATTATTTTACTAAGTGGGTAGAAGCTGAACCACTCATTGACATGATGTACGAGAAGGTGTACCAATTTGTTTGGAAGAACATCATTTGCCGATATGGTCTCCCTCATGCCTTCATAACAGACCATGGAACACAATTTGATAACGAGGAGTTTGACGCCTATTGTCATCAGTCAAACATTTTGAAGGTCCACTCAGCACTAGGCCATCCTCAAAGTAATGGACAAACTGAAGTGACAAACAGAACGCTGCGGAATGGCTTGAATAAAAGATTGGATGATGCGAAAGTAAACTAGATCAACAAGTTACAATCAGTACTCTGGGCTTACCGAACTACTCCCCGAGTAGCAACTGGAGAATCACCGTATATGCTGGCGTTTGGAAGTGAAGCTGTTACACCTGCCGAGTTGGGTCTACCAACACATAGGGTTCTGAATTTCAATTCCCCTGTCAGCGACTTAATGAGAAGGCTGGATTTAAATATGCTCGAGGAAGTCAGAGAAGAAGCATCCATCAGAAATGCTGCATACCAACAGCGAACAGCTCTATTCTACAATAAGAGGGTGAAGAAGTGCGACTTGAAAGAAGGAGACTATGTACTGAAAAAATTAATCCAAAAGCACAACAAACTGGAGGCAAATTGGCATGGACCATACCGAGTTACAAAAGTTGTTAGACCAGGAACTTACCGAATAGCAACTCTAGAGGGGGAGGAGTTTAAGAACGCATGGAATACGGAGCACCTACGCAAGTATTATCAGTGATGTATATGTAACACAGTTCCTTCAGTATGAATAAAATGAAGATATTCTTCTAAAATCTCTTCTTTTATTGAGAATTTTTCGGGGAATACTAGTGCTACACACTACTCGGCAAAACTCGGCAAAGCTCAAGGCTGCTCAACAAAATATTCCTAAAAACGCCAACTTCGGTTGGTTAGGAAACAAAATATTCCTAAAAATGCCAACTTCGGTTGGTTAGGAAACAAAATATTCCTAAAAATGCCAACCTGTTTGGCTAGGAAACGAAATATTCCTAAAAATGCCAACTTCGGTTGGTTAGGAAATAAAATATTCCTAAAAATGTCAACCTGTTTGGCTAGGAAACGAAATATTCCTAAAAATGCCAACTTCGGTTGGTTAGGAAACAAAATATTTCTAAAAATGCCAACCTGTTTGGCTAGGAAACGAAATATTCCTAAAAATGCCAACCTGTTTGGCTAGGAAATAAAATATTCCTAAAAATGCCAACCTGTTTGGCTAGGAAACAAAATGTGCTCGCAAATGCCAACTTATGTTGGTCGAGTGGTAAGATTATTCCAGAAAGTGCAAAAGTTACCAAGTATGGCTGGTCGGGGATAAAAACCCACTAACTGTAGTTGGTCGACAAGAAGAATTTAACGACCTTGGTTGGTCGGACACATTTTATGAAAAATCTACCAAGTATGGCTGGTCGGGGATAAAAACCCACTAAATGTAGTTGGTCGACAAGCATAATTTAATGACCTTGGTTGGTTGGAAAAATTTTAAACAACATTTTTATACTCATTACTTTATTATTAAGTGATCGAGCAACAGTACTGATACTTGTAATTTTTAATTATTACTGAGTTGGTTGACAAACAACACAATATTGTTATCTTTTTAATAGATATACGCAAATATAAAGTGTTTGATAACTACAAAACAATAGCAATCAAGATTTGCAAACAAAATGAGAGTTTTTTATTGAATTCAAAATAAATTACAAGTACATTGATATTGAAATGTATACTAACTATTACATCAAAAATTCCTATTCTACTAGTCTTTTGACACAGGTTCCTCTGCTTTTGACACAGGTTCCTCGCCAGCAGGCGGATCATTTAAAGATAGAGGAGAATTGATGAAATTAAGATCTTTCAACATCCTTGTATTCATCACGGATGGTTGATCTAAAAGATGCTCGGGACGAGATACCTCGATTTGAGAATGTAAATTATAGTCACCGAGATACTTTGAAATTAAGCTCCGAGGAATGGCCCGAGCAGGGATCCAATCCATGTCCAAATTGTATGGTGGCACAGGCAAGTCGAGCAACCCGGAATCGTGATAATCCCACAGATAATGACCTTGTTCGAGCTTCAACACACCTAAGGCATTCAGCCAGCCTTGCTTGTAGCCCTCATTATTGGCATTCTGGATACGATCGTCCAAGTGGAATAGTGCTTCGTTGTATCCAGCCATCCAGAACTCCCTGGGCTGTTTGTGGAATTGATATATTAGCCTTTCAAGCTGCTCGTGGAGATTCTTGATGAAAAGCTCCTTGTTCTCCAAGACCGACTCCTGCGCAGCGAGCTGTTTTTCCAGGTCCCTAATCTTCTTTGACATATCAGACAACGCCTGGTTCTTCGCCATTAGTTGGAAGGCCTGTTCTTTAAGGCAGACTGAGTCCTCTGTTCCTCGACAAGAACCCAAGCTGCTCTTGCTCGTCCCCGAGGAGCTCTGACTCGTCCCCGAGAAGATGTGGAAGGGCCCGACCTCCTCAAGGTGTCCAAATCTTCCCTTAACTTAGCGTTCTCAACCTCTAAGAACGAAAATCCCTCGTCGGTCACTGGGATCAAGGCACTAGAAGTGGAAGCTGCAGACTTCAATTGTGACAGCTCCTTTTGCAGGTTGTTGTTTTCCTTTTCCAGAAACTCAGCAATCTGTCTGCATTCCTCGACCTCACCTCTTAAGGTCCTCTCCCTTATATCATATCCAGCAAAAAGCTTCTCATAGCCCTTGTCGACAATGATCAACTTGTATTTCTTCTCGTAACCCTCATGCAACAGGGCAGTTGATTCCTTGTATTGATTCCGAAGGTCTTCGAGGGTGCACTGGAGATCCTCGATCATTTCATAGTAAGACACATTATTGGCCACTGCTCGATCAAGTAGACACTTCAAGTATTGATATGCTTCAACTGCCTGTTCTGAAGCATCATGACCAAGGATGTCGATAACTTGTGCAGTACTCAAGTC
The DNA here is from genome assembly GCA_949130495.1 of Sambucus nigra. Classification (NCBI taxonomy): domain Eukaryota; kingdom Viridiplantae; phylum Streptophyta; class Magnoliopsida; order Dipsacales; family Adoxaceae; genus Sambucus; species Sambucus nigra. Next base: position 209,916,679 of record OX422213.1, on the reverse strand, counting down.
TGTGTGACCAGCCTTAAAGTACTCATTGCATTACCTCAGCAGCACAATATCATGAGCAGATAACAATTCCATCCTGGACAGAAACTAGCAGAGAAAAAGAAGAGAAATCATCAATAAGAAATATAAGCAGAGTATGAATGGAAGATGAACAACAGTATGGAAAAAATTCAAGTTTTATTATATCATAGTTCAGAGTTACATATTCTGGGTTACATTTGATGAAGAGAAACAAAATAAAGAGAAACCCGAACAACACTAAACCTTTTCCTTATCTCCCAAAACCTTCTCGGGAGCCTGGGATGAAGAGGTAGGTTGCTCGGAGGTAAGGGATAGTTTCTCGAGGAGAGTAGCCAGTTGCTCAGAGTAAGAAACGACTTGCTGATTTTCCTCAACAGCAGGCTGGATGGCTAGAGCATGATCTCCCATCACCATCGAAGACTCTTCAGAGGTAGCTTCATCCTCTTCTAGTTCTTCTGGATTTGGAGGGGGACCAGGGATATGTCTTTGGAAGAGCTTAGAAGACTCGTCGACCTTCAACTCCTGAAGGGCAGCAAGCCATCCATCCCTAAAGTATTTGAGACTGCCATAGTCCACCTGCGACACCATGGCAGCCAAACCCTTGTTCCACCCCTTATCCCAGCCAGACCTGAAGGACTTCTTCACAGCAGCTTTCCTCTTCAGTTTCTCCGAGGAAAGCTTCTCGGACAGCAGGTTCTCAGCAGCCTTCAATTTATTTTCTGCCTATTCTTTCTGCCGACCAACTTCCCAAAACTGAACCAACTCCTCCTCAATAACCTTGAGCTTATCAGCAAGCTCTCCACCAGCTTTGAGCTTCTCTTCAAGCTCTTTATTTGCCTTCTCCAGGGTATTATTTTTATTCTCCAGCTCTTTGGAGGCATCAACAGCTCGAGCTCTCTCTTGCTCGGTGGAGGCAAGCTTCTTCTCCCAAATAGCCTTATCAGCGGCATATGTCTGGCGAGAATCTGCCAGAGATTTTGTAGCTTCTTCCAGAGCTCCCTCCACACTGGACGAGGAGCAAGAAACCTTAATCGCTTCATCCTTCTTCAAGATTATATTGAAGCAGCTCGTCAACTGTGAACAGAAAAAGAAAACAAGTTAGAAACAGAAATAACAAAGGAAATATGAAAAATTGAAAGTAAGAAGACTTGCAGAAGCAAGGTGACGAGCAGCTAGTGAGGTGACCATATCCCGAGTAAGGTTTTCTTCAGTACCTTGGACCTCGGGAATGATCCAGGACTTTACCGAGCTCATGGTAGAGCTAGGGGGAATAAAAGTGGGAACTCCAGTCCCAGCATTTGGGGGCTGAGTAATGGTGTCAGCCAAGTTGACCGAGGAGCTCTTCTTCAGCCTCCTCGGGGGAACAGGTACAGATTCAACCAAGGAAGAACCCTTGGTCGGTGATATCACAATCACCTCTCCAGGAGCAGCAAAACTGCTCGGAGCCACTGCGGGCTTCTCGGCAACTTTAGTAGGAGCAGCTGGAGGAGATGCATCAGTCTTCTTCGTCCCTTCCCTTGGGACATCAATCCTACTCCTTTTTTCTTCCCCAGAGCCGGAGGCAATTTTCTTAAACAGGGTAGGAGGTCTTCTCTTCTTCATCCTTTCGCTCAAAGGAATATGGGATTCAGGCGAAGAACTTGCAGAGGCTGGTACTGGCTCTGCCTCACTGATCACTGGACAAGCAGTGAAAGAGGTTGTGTAGCTCTTGTACTGGAGCAAATACAAAGCCGATCTAATGTGCTCGTCAGCAATACTTTGATGCAGACTCCAGATAAGTTTCAAATGCCTTATATTGACATCTGCTTCTTTTGGGCACTTTCTCTTGCTATCAACTGCAAATAAATAAACATTGTCATCAGTGGCACATTTTATCAAACATAAAAGAAACATGATTTCAAAATAAATAAAATGAAATAAAAATAACCTATCCCATTTCCATAAGAAGGGAATCTGGGACCTTGGTAAACCTCATCTCCAGTTAATGGAGGGTGTTGCCAATTTTTTACAACAACCCCGTGTTCAAAATAATCCCTATTGGCATCAGGGAGATTGACTACTAAGGCTTTATTTAAAAATCTAGTTTTTAAATAAAAAATATTATCATTAACTGCCCATCTATAGCAGTACATGATTTCTGGAATTCCTATACGAGTTCCATGCACTTGGTTTAATCTATGCACCCCATTAACTATTCTCCATGTGTTGGGGGCTATTCGTGCAGGAACAACGTCAAAGTACTGACAGAATTCTAGACACAAGGAATTTGGTGGAAAAGAAAATCCACACTCAGCAAAAAAGAGACTGGGGAACCAATGTCCCTCAGCCAAATGGAAGTAATTAGAAGGCACAGAAAGCTCTTCCAAAACAACCCATGAGGGAATGGAGAAATCAGAACAAAACTTCTCAAGAGACTCAACAGGGTAAACCATGATGAATAAAGAAATAAAGAAGAAGGAAGAAGATCTTACAGGAAAAGAATGGATCTGTTGACAATGAACGACGAAAAAGATGAACGCACAAGAGAGTAGGAAGATTCGACGTAAAACTCGAAGATAAAAATTTGAAAAGGTAGAAGACGATGGGAGTGTCTGTGAAGTTTAAATACCTTGCCTTGGGAAATGGTGAAGTAATGATTACAAAAAAAAAGGATGATTACGTTACCGGCGGCTAAAAAGATAAAAAGTGGCGCGAGAATCAAAGCGGGCAACAGCGGCTAAAAAGATGAAAAGTGGCGCGAGAATCAAAGCGAACAACAGTAGCTAAAACGACGAAAAGTTATGCGAGAATCGAAGCACGCAGAAAAATACAAAAAAGCATGATTCTACGAATCGGGAAGGAGAAATAAATACAAGAGAAACGCTCCTAAAAATCAGGAAAACTATTTAAAGCTACCATATTCCGAGAAAGAATGTTCCATACTCCTCAAATTTCGAACTATGAAACATTGGGGGCTTCTGTTGATACCAAATTTAATCTGCTGACATGGACCAATCATATGGAGACATAAGGCTATCTACATGGCAACAACAAACACTTCCGAGGAACCCACGCGCTCCGAGGAACAATACTACAATGAGGAAGACTAGTTCCTCGAGGAACACTGCTTCCCCGAGGAGCTCACACGCTCCGAGGAACAAATGCCTCTCCGAGGAACTCTTGAGTACCGAGCAACTCAGGCGGTCCGACCTGCATCTCGAACAAAGCATTAATAGTTGGATAACCAACAGTTCAACTGATTCATTAAATGCTTATCATTCATACGCACACGCATAAAGGGCATTGAATGTATTAACCTTTCATATGTACATCATTTAATGTATCACCCTTTCACATGACAACCCCAAGGCTATAAATACATTGTACAATCCTCATTGTAAAAGGATCCAGATCCCCAAAACCGGAATTTCTTGATAGAATTTTGTAATCGAGAATTCCCAAACATCCATCCATAATACAACAGTGGACGTAGGCCATTCTTATGAGGCTGAACCACTTTAAAATTCTTTATCTCATTTATTTATATGTGATTGAATAATTAGAGTGATCTAATTTTTTTACATCAACAGTACCCATGACTAATAGGTGACTAAGACCATATTTTTGCCTGTAAAAGGAGGCCTTCACTTACCACCTGAAGGCATTAACTCTACCCTCCTAAATTCAAAGCGTTCTATCCAGAAGACTTTTGCCTTCCAAAAAGCCCTGAAACTCTCTCCATTTGTCATGAAAACCATATTTAAGCCTAGATTTAGTGCCTTCACTCTTAGCTATAGTTTCTCTGTCATAATTTAAGTCCAAAAACTACCAAATGACCCATTTCTAATTTTTATTACTTTTTTGTTCTTCAAGGTAATATTATTTGAAAGTATCCTTAGATCCATTGCAAAAAAGGTTGATCCTAAGATGGAACATTGGTAAAATAAAAAGGAGCTCACATATATTTGGAGGTACATGATCTCACTCTTTTGTTTTGATGTTTGATATAAAATGGGTAGTTTTGTGTTGCAATACCACTCCAAGCTACTTTATCTATGTTTTTTTGTCATGTAAAGTTTGATCTTACTCCAAAGGTCATGTCGGAACTATATTGCCATTGATTCTACCTACAGTGGATACAAATATGTATTAGAGAAGCCTGATCCCTAAAACTCAAGTAAAATCTTGTACATATTTACCCATCTTCACCTCTTTCTAAAAATAACTGAACAAAAAGAAGCAAATCTATAAAATAATTTCATATAGATTAGAGGATCACTAGATATGGGGATTCCACGTACTATTTTGGTCTTAATGTAGGAAGTTTGGTCACCTTCATAGGTGGGTGATCTTATGAGTGAACCAAGATTATTCAAGTTCTCTTATGAACTCAAAAGCATTTGTATTTTTAGACCTCACTATGTTTCACCCTCAAATATCTCAAATGATCAAGGAAAGAATAGATCTCTCACATCGAGACTCTATATGAGGTAAAATTCCTCTTGTTTATTTAGAAACTAAGTAAACTTTGAATCACTATGTGAGAGTATGTAGACTCACTTGAATTGTCTCTTGAGTGAAGAAGTCCAATTTTGTACATATTTACTCCTGTATTTGTATGATTTACACACACATCTCATGATACGCTACGCAACCAACGTATATACTAACTATTTTCATTTCTTTATTTATTTTCACACAATAGCATGCGAGCACATAGACTTTATATCTACATTTGAGGCCGAAAGGGCTACTTTATATCTACATTTTAGACCGAAAGGTCAGAACGGGTGCCTAACACCTTCCCAATGCGTAACCCAGTCTATGAACCTTCGACTCTCTATTTAAACATGCACATCACTTGCCATCATTAAGGATCTACAAAGGCCTACCCTTTCTTCTATCTATTTGGAGTAAAATAGACCGATGACTCTAATTTTTTTTCTTCCTTTCAACAAAAAAAGAACCAAAAGAGGTGAACGGGCCCGGGGCTTCAACAGTGACGACTCCGTTGGGGACATTTTTTATTAAGAGGGATGGACTCATTTTAATATTGATTTATATTCCTTTAGCATGTTATTATTGTACAATACTATATACTCTACTCATTATTATTCATTCTTATTCTTTTTAGATACCTAACTAGGTAGATAAACACTACTATTGCATTCTCTTGTAGGGATAAGAATAAACCTTAGGCATCCTTTTAACCATGTTTGTAGCATTATGCCAAGATACGTAATAATATCAAGTGAAAATGACTCTTTTAAAAAAGTAAATAACCTTCCAAACACACACACACTACTTTACAACCATAAAATATGCATATCACTACATAGCCCATTAGCATGGGAAACTTAGCTATGGGCTTGGGTCTAATGAATGGAAGTTCCTAACGATAATTTCCACTCTTCGTGGTCTCGTACCTTTTGCATATATGGAGTGAAATGTTCTTGATGAACATCATTCATGTACCTCGATTATATTGAGTCAGATCTCCAATGTACTATCCCCACGAGGTATATCGGGAGGCTCGATTCATAAATAATAAGTTATATCAAAATAAACCACTCACATGTACCTTCGAGTTATATCGTGCGGAGTCATAGACAAAAATAGGGATCCTTTAGCCTCATGAAAAGCCTTGCATTACCTCATGTAGTAAAATTCTAGGATAACCAAATAATTAAGCCAAGACATTCTCCAAATGGTGACATCTCCGAAAAGGGTTTTGTATCGCTAAAAAAAGCTTCCTAATATAGGATGGGACTCCAGGACTCGAAGAATCCACTCACTATCCATAGCACCGAACCAATTGTTGCAAAACAAGTGAGTATCGTGGGAAATGGGTGATAACCCGAGTTACCCCTAAACCAAAAAAAATATATTCTTGTTTAAATTCATGTTTGTTCATTTTAGAATAAACCTAAGAAAAATAATCCTAATTTTACAATTTCACGTAACGTTGCAGTCAACTTCTTGGACAATGGATGGAAGGCGCATCTCCTAAACCCTGACATCTCATAATCTCATCAAAATGCAGAATAAAAATACCATATCACTGGCTGACATCCTAGCTAGCTTAATAGCTCTGGGGGGTAAAATGTCAACCCTAGGTCAGGATAAGATCTCCCTCTAAGATCGACTAAAGAACATCGAGGTTTAGGGGAAAAATCTGCACCCGGCTAACATCATACCCCCACCAGCAACAATTCAATCCACCAAAACCCCTAACTATAAATGCGAAAATCACGATTGTGTCCAATATAAAAGAGGTTCCAACAGATATTGGTGCCTCATAATGGAGTTCCAAACACTCTAGAAGAATATCTGGTAGCTCTAAACATCTAATGACCTTATAGAGATCCAATGTCTATCTCTCTACCCTAATGCAAGGCTACCTGACAAGTTCAAGATGCCAGACATAAAAAAATTCATAGTAATGGGACCACTGACAGTCCACCTCAAATTACACATTCGAGCCATAAAATCCTTAATTTATGGACCAAATGTTTGGGCACACCTTATAAAGAGGATCACTCGAGTGGTTCATATCCATTAACAATGAAAGGACCACTAGATGGAATGATATATGTTGGGAATTTTATAAAGTTTTACAAATACAATGATGAGTTAGAGATTACTCGTCGATACCTAAAGATAAGGAAACAAAGAGATCGATGAGCACTTGGTCACCTTCATAGCCTATTTGAGGAACAAGGCCACTCAAATAGTGAATTGACCCTCAGAGAAAGAACAAGTAGCCACTGTGAAGAAGAACCCGATTCAACCTAATTAGGACTAGTTGAAAACACAATACCTACCCCATTTCAAAGACATAATGTGTGTAGAAGCGTAACTAGAAAATGATCTTATGAATTGATCACATAAGGTTGAAATCGAAAAGCGCATGAATGTCCCTCCATTTACAATTTACAAATAAGAGGACCGACAAACCCTATCCTATGAACCTATACTAGTGCCTTGGAATACTGATATGATACAATGCCCATTCCATCCCCTGTATGCTCCAATAGGTACAGTATACCCAGTCCTAAAAAAATAAGGAACTTCTCAAGCCCATAGACCCCAAATATCTACCTAATCCATTTTCAAAATGATATCTATTGCAAATTTCACTAGATAATGGGACATAATATAGAGGGGTGTCGAGTCATGAAGTTCTCTATCCAGGTAATGATCTATCAAGGCAAAATCACAGCTCGATTTAAGTCAAATTTCAATTTCAATCGTAACCCTCTTCCTAACCATGTCACTAGGGTAAGCACTCTTACTGTAGAAAATGAGTTTGGGGAACCATCCTTCTTAATCAAGTGAATCAACTCAGTAACAGAAGAAGAAGAAGAAGAAGAAGAAGAAGAAGAAGAAGAAGAAGAAGAAGAAGAAGAAGAAGAAGAAGAAGAAGAAGAAGAAGAAGAAGAAGAAGAACCAAGCTTGGGGAGCCTTACTAACTGACATATGGATCATATCGTGCCAATATAAGGAAACATGCATCATATGGTCTGACCACTAGGGGATTTAAAGGATCCCAGGGGAGACCCTGTGGAGGTGAACCTATATGAGTTGGTGTACTTGGAATTTCGGGAGAACTCTGATCTTTTGCTATTAGACGGAATGCATAAACATAAGAACCTTTATGAATATTTGGAAGTGATGTGCAATGAAGAACAACAATATTCTAGGTATATCAGAGGAGTGGTAGACTAAGAAACCATTCTTACTCACTGGGGTAAGGAATTTGAAGCCGAAGATAGCCAAGATCCATGGCCATGAATGTCTCTAGGAAACTCAACAACATGGATATCTACTGAAGAAGACCTAGTCTTTCTGTAATGCCCGTGACCTGCCCTATTTGACCACTATCATTAAGTCACTTTTGCTAACTTATTACAATTTAAACCTGGATATTATAAAGGTAACCCTGTTATAACCGCAACATCTATAGAAAGGCCTCAACCTTATCATCACAATTGGAACTATAATACTTTTAATGCATTCGTCCACTACATAAAAAGGAATTACCAATTTCATTAATGTTCACATAAAGTCTGAATACATCTTTGAATTAAATTCTCTTACAAACATTGATGTCAACTATGCTAATACAAATGAAAAAGTAAGCAACTAAGAGTGAATGTACACTCATAACAATATTTAAACCTAAACTCTCAAAACTCAAGATAAAATATCCACGACCTCTGACTATAGGCTGTAACCTCAACCACTCTACTCCTCATCCTCTAATAATCTATGGCCTCTATCATAAGGAAGTAAAGAATATAGAAAAGGTATGTGCTCGCTCGACAATGGTTAAATCAAAGTCCTTATACCAATTGTCAATATACGAACTAATAATAAAATTTATACTAATGAGACAATGGAAATAACAATGTAACTATGCAAGGGTGTGGAATATTTATGACCAAAAAGGAAAGAATATGCATTTCCCACCCTTCAGATTTCCCTAATGATCTACGAATCAAAATACCAAAGGTATCAAACTTCGTGGCTTACCTTATGGATTTATCTCACACTATTCTCCCACGTAGTATGCAACCTATAATTTTCATAGCCTTGGGCATCTTAACTCCATGGACTTATTTTGGGCTTCTATTGACCCAGTCATGCCATAATCTGTGACCTCCTCTCCTGCTCAAATCCAAGATTAACAATCTATAATCTGTCATTAACTCCATCGCCTTGGCCAAGCTCTGTCAAGGTTCAAGCCCCATAGTTAGCCTAGACAAAATTTTCCTAAGACTAAATGTCTTGACCTCGATCACTAAGCAGGAGGCCTTAAAATAGTTAATGATAATTATGTCTCGCCATAAAATGAAAAAGCACTAATGCGGTGTGATATTGATTTAAACAAATTCTCAAATTTCCAATATTAAACTTATTTAATTGGAGTCAATCTTTAAACCAATTTTAATTTAACCCTAAAACATATATCTATGTGAATTAAATAAATCATGCAAATCCAACGAACACAAATCGAGATTCGGGAAAAAAAAACTTTCTGGTAAAACCTATTATTTCACTATGATCAGTAAATCTCAACTTACATATACATAATGAAATCCGTAATTGATCTCACGCAGTATATCCACATATAAACATAGCCTAGATTAATAATGGATTGACCATAGCAAACCCACAATAACCACATATCTGTCTTCAGCAAGGAATACTCCCAAGCACTCCAAACGACCGTATTCTTCATTAGCCGTAGAGATATCTTCCACAAAGAGAAATCCATCAAAATTGTATTTTTGGTTCCAAAATGATTCACTAAAGTATTTGGGATGATTTGTCAAAACAAAGTTAAAACACCTCAAAAAGTGAAATGACAAAAATTCTGCAAAAGCAGTTTTCGTAGAATGAAACACTTAAATCTTCTGAAGCAAAAAGGACTCATTTAATATGTATATATAGAAAATTTGAGTCGAGGCTTCGTTCGAACGACATAGCCATGTCGCTCGAATGACATCAAATGTCGTTCAATCCAGGGGATCACGCGACCATCAAACGACCATTAAAAACGTGAAACAGTATAGGGTCATTAGATGTAAACATCAAGCGACCTTTCCGCAACTGCTGTACGCGAGATGTAATGTCGCTTGAAGCCTCGTTCGAAAGACTGCAAGCTGTCATTTGAACGATAACCCAATGTCTCTTGAACGACCTTAGCGAAAAATATTTTATTTTTAAAACTCCACCTCAAGACTTAGAAAAAATGTTTTTGATGAAAAATAACGCCTCAGGTGTTTAAAAACATTTTACAAAAATTATCCCAACACTTTAAATGAAACATTAAGGGACTTAAACACAACATTACCAAAATATATCTCGCAGAGGCTTATTCAGTTAAGAATGTTTATATTCGGATCCGTCTTGATGCATGATTGAACTTGAACTTTTCCTCGATGGTTGTAGAGGTATACGACATACTCTATTGTAAACTGACTATGTAACATATGTCCTTACAAATCTCCCCCTATGTCTATGCCAGTACAAACTAAAAACATTCGAATTATCAAATCAAATGTCCTACACAAATCTAATACCCTCCCAAGAACCAAAAAATGAAAAGGTACTAAAATTGCAAGACTTTAAACTTTCTTCAAAAATCTTCAACTTGAAATCTTCAAATCTCTTTGCTTTTCTTTGTCATCATTAGGATGTTTGAAATATGATCCTTAAAATATATATCTATATACATGAGACAAGAAACAAATACCTTCATAATGTATAGAGCTTCAAATGAGATAAACATAAATGAAAACAAAGATCAAATCTCAAATCTCTCCCATAACTAAAACTCCCCTATCAAATCATAATTCGTTCTCCCCCGTTTATTTGTCTGAAATAGATAAGGAAAATAATAAATAAACATAAGCATGGCGTGTAATGACAAGCAACGCAAATTAACTATGATCATCCAATGATAAACTTGAAAGCATTCACCAACTATATTGATTTTTAAATTTTTTTTACAAAAATGTAAAAACTAATTTACAAAAAAAAACACCATGAATTTACACTAAGATACCTAAAGCGTGGATATGGAATGAATGGGCGTGAATAGATTCGATAGGAAAATCAATGCAATCAAACATAACATATGTGTACGATGAATACGGATACTTAAAGAATGAACTTAAATAGTCCTTAGGTGCCAAAAATGTGAATTTATATGACATTGACTTAATCTAATCAAAGCATCATAGTCAAGAATGATTTCCACACCAATAACGTCTAAAACTATGTAATGCTTTTTCAAGACTTTGTCAAGACATGCAAACCCGTTGATTAAATTTCCAATTAATCTCCCTCATGAATAATAAATCGTTCATTTTTTTAATGAGGTGATCTAAAACCTAATGGACCCTTTTTGGCATATATATCTTTTTATTTCCTTTAAATTTTTTTCTGACTCCTTTAATCCTCTTCGGACCTTGGCTACTTTTTATAATGCCACACTTTTTTAGGTCCGATTTGAATGGTGGCTTAATCGCAAAATATATGAGTACCTTTGGTATCCCTTCCCTGTTCATTTATTAATTAAATAAAGTCCTCGCGGGAAATGATTCTTACATGCACTAATTTCTTTATAAGTTTTGTCGCATTTGGTTCATTTTAGTGACAGGATTGAGATGGAAACACTTCGACCAACCGGTGATAGACAAGCACAATAATCAAATAAATCTGTGCAAGTGTGCATTAAAGGAGACTAAGAGTCAAACATGTAGGTAGTAATCTCAAATTACATCTTAATGACTCCAAACATTATAAAGCACAAAAATGAAATGATGACGCATATCAACACACTATTAAATGGTCACATGGATATGGAATGAAATTGTGACTTGGTCATCCTAAATGTCCATTCATAAACGGTGTAAACAAAATACAAAACTCTTTTATCTTTTTCCAAAAAATTTATCAAAATAAAATATTTTAGGATTTTTCAATATTTTTCCCAAATAAATAGAAAATCTTTTTGTATTTTTCCAAAATATTTCAAAAACATTTTTTTTAATAATATGTCAAAAATGGAAAATATAAATACAAAAATGAAACACACTAGCAATAAGCATAAAATATCATCATGAAAATCATCCTATGCTAGAAAACAAGTCTAAATCTTAACCGTTAGGTGTGGTAGAGTTTTCCAAAGGTGGTGACATCCTATGACAAATATCCATCAAATCATGTGAAGTTTTGACCAAAAACTTTTCTTGCTCCCTAATATGTGAAAACTCTCTCATGTAATCATCTGGAGCATCATATGTGGGTGTGTGTGTTGTAACACGTGGAAAAACTCTATGTGACACACTACCCAACTTTAAAACAAAATTCCCTAATGCGCCCTCTCTTATTTCAATGGGTGCATACATACACGGGCCTTGGTACACCTTTCCTTAAACGTCTAGGACGCATTCTCCTTTCAGGTAATGGACGCCTAGGTAGGTTGGGTTGAGAGCCATATGGATCAATTACAAACTCGAGAATTGGCTCGGGTGCAACGTGGGAAGTGGGCTCACCGTGATGACCTATTCCTAGTCTCTCGAAATTACCCAAAGCAAGACCGAGGAGAATCTTTTATACCTTCTTAGATGTATCCTCTAAAGTGACCTTTACCTCCCAGGCACGTTTAATATCTCTCTTTAATTATGACACATGGGCTACAAGTTCACACTTTTCCTTACCTGCGATGATCAACTGCTCACTCAAAGTAACCTTAACCTTCTCGAGTTGACTCGACGATGACTCAAAACCCCTTAAAATCTATCTATGTCTCTAACATTATAAGACCTAATTCCTTATTCAACTTCTTCGTCTTTAAGGTCTCGGCGTACAAATCTCTGAACGCAATTTGGAGCTCACTTTCACTTTCACTAGCACACTCACTTTCACTTTCAATCAAAATACTAAAACTATCCTCGGGGCTCTCACGTGCACAAGTATCCTCATCATCGTGGGATAGACTAGGTGTGCTCTCGTGACTAGCTAAAAAGGCAACACACATCCCATGTGAAGATTCATCCCCAGAATCCTTTACTTCTTCCTCACTATCACTAAGAGTGGATAGCATGGCAATCTTTTTGCCCTTTATCTTTAGCCTAGTGGGAGACTCAAATGCCTTATTCCCCTTACCCTCACATTCAAAACATCTATTCTCTTATTATTTCTTTTTCTCTTTCTCACCGCTCTCTTTGGCCTCTTCTTTCTTTTCATTTTTCTCAAAAAATCTTTTATTGGAAGAATTTGCTTTGGAAAATTTGAGAAACTTTTTAAATTTTTTAGCAAGCATGGCCACATCATCAAAATCAAATTCGCCTTCAGGCTCGAACTCACAAAATTTCTCTTTCTTTTTCTTTAATCTTTTGAACACTTCCTCTCTTTTTCTAGACTGGGCTCTAAATGCTATCCCTTTATCCTTAGGCTTAACAGTGTCAGGAAATATGTCGATTTCATATATCTGGAGGTCTCCTACTAGTTCTTCTAATTTAATATTGTTGAAATTTCCTAAGGAATTCAACACAGTCACTTTTGGTATAAAAAGTTTTGGCAACGATCTGAAAATATTTTTAACCACTCATGCATCTGGTATATTCTCACCAAGATTGAAACTAGAGTTGACAATATCAGACAAACGTGCATAAAAGTCACCAAAACACTCAGTTTCAAGCATGAAAATTATTTCGAATTGAGTAGTTAAATTTTGCAATTTAGACTCTTTCACTGCTTTAGTGCCTTCATGGGTAAGTTGTAAAACATCCTAAGCTTCCTTTGATATGGTGTACATGATGATACATCGAAACTCGTCAGGGGTGATGTCTACTAAAATGGCACTAAGCCCCTGATAATTAAAAGTGCTCCATTTAAATTCTTCCCCAGTCCAATCAGTCACAGGTTTAAGATTCGTGACATTATTAGCGGTGACAGTGGGAGGAGTCCATCCTCTTTCACAAACAACCCAAACGCACTCATCGATTGTTTTTAAATTAAATTTTATATGGGCTTTCCAATAGGCATAATTAGACTCATCAAAAACTTGCAACCGATTATATAAGTTTTCATTAGGAAACATTGTGAAATCTCAAAATCAGTTATTTCAAAAAACTTAATATCACAAAATTTTTGCAGAAAAAGAATGTGAGGGTAATTTGGTAAAACCGGCTTTGCTTCCAATTTGAGAAAGCACAAATGCGGTGTGGTATCGATTTAAGTAAATTCATAAATTTCTAATTTTAAACTTATTTAATTAGAGTCAATATTTAAACCAATTTAGTTTGAACCCTAAAATATGCATCTATGTGGATTAAATAAATCATACAAATCCAACCAACACAAATTGAGATTCACGGAAAAATCCCTTTCGGGTAAAACTTTTTATTTCACTATGATCAGTAAATCGCAACTTACATATACATAATGAAATCCGTAATGAATTACACCCAGTAGATACACATAGACACGCAGCCTAGATCAGCAATGGATTGACCACAGCAAACCCACAAGAACCACAATTTTTTCTTCAGCAAGGAACAACCGTAAGCACTCCCAATGGCCGCAGTATTCGTCAGACGTAAAGATATCTTCCACTAACAAAAACTCCAACAAAATTTTATCTTGGGTTCCAAAATGATTCACTAAAGTATTTGGGATGATTTGTGAATTAAAACAAATTTAGAACACCTCAAAAAGTGAGAAGACAAAAATTCTGCAAAAGTAGTTTTCGCAGAATAAAACACTTACGTCGCTTGAAGCAAAATGACTCATTTAATTTGAATATATAGAAAATCTGAATTAGTTGCTTCGTTCGAACAACATAGGCATGTCACTCGAACGACATCAAATGTCGTTCGATCCAGGGGATCTCACAACCATTAAAAACATGAAACAATATAGGGTTGTTTGATGTAAACATCAAGCGATCTTCTCACGACTGCTTCACGCAAGATGTAATGTTGATTTAAGCCTCGTTCGAACGACTTCAAGCTGTCATTTGAACAACAACCCAATGTCGCTTGAACGACCTTAGCGAGAAATAATTTAGTTTTAAAAGTCCGCCTTAGGACATAGAAAAAATATTTTTGATGAAAATGACGCCTCAGATGTTTAAAAACATTTTAGAAAAATTATCCCAAATTTTAACTGAAATATTAAGGGACTTAAACACAACCTTACCAAAATCTATCTCGCAGAGGATTATTCATTGAAGAATGTTGATATTCGGATCCATCTTGATGCATGATTGAACTTGAAATTTTCTTCGACGGTTGTAGCGATATACAACATACTCTAATGTAAACGGACTATATAACATATGTCCTTACAATAAGATGCCACAGACTCCATATAACCCCATTCAAAACAACTTAGCCAGGCACATTATAATACTACCTTAAACTCTTTTGGCTCAACAAGGAGTTAGAAATCCAAATCTCATGATTTTAAACCCTAAATATTGCATAACTCAAATCTTCAAATATCAAAGGTAAAACCCTAAATAAAACATTAGAATATCAATAAGAATATCCTCAAAGTCTCTTATCCTCCAACGAATAACCCTAGGAGAAAGCCTCTAAAATACAGGCTCAAGTTAAATAGTGATAGTTCGTGGCCTACAAGCCCAAAAAAGTGTAAAAGCTTAGTGAATTAGTAAACAACTATGGCCTCTAAACCTAGGAAGTTATGAACAATATAACTATATGGCCTATAACCTAGAAAACTCATAATATAAAGAAAGGTATTATCTAATTTAATGTAATAAATTTAATAAGGAAGAAGAGGATAATGTTCCCTTACCTTAATAAGCAATTGTCCTCTTTCGCCTCTTAAAGCTTCTCCGATGAATACTGATCTTCCATCGCCTATAAAGCAGTTCTCCGGTGAATAATAAATTTCCACGGCATCCTCTCCGGTAGCAATTCCACTCTCTTTTAAATTATTACATTTTTTCTTTAAATTGGGAAATATGGTTTTTAACAGCTTTAGGAAATGTACCAAGAGTTGCTATTTATAGGAATTACAAAGAAATCTATGGTTTCTATAGATGACATCACTTTCCCATAAATGCCCCTTTAAAAAGGCTTCTAGAACCTCTTAAAACTTGTTTCTCAAGTTATGATCTAATGATATCATATCATCACTCCACGTGACAATCTGTAGCAAATCCAGGCCATGACTGTTTTCCTTTATGTCGTTGACTTTCAAGGTTGTGGCCCTTCTTTTCTAGAGCCTTATTTATTACAGTGGTCTCTAAGATGGTTATAGGCTCATATAACTTTTAGGGTCATTACACCCTCCCCAACTTAGGATATTACGTCCTCAAAATTTAAGAATTAAAGACACTAATGTAATCCATACCTCGAAATAAACGTGCGTACTTTTCTTTGATGGTTGATTCCAACTCCCACGTGGCTTCTTTCGTAGCATGGTGTGTCTAAATAACTTTGACAAGACAAATGATTTTGGTCCTCAATTATTTTTTTCCTCTATAGAATTTTAATTAGAGCCTCTTTATTACTTAAATTACTGTGGATCTCAATAGGTTCATGATTAATAATATGATTGCAGTCTCTGATGTAGTTCCTTAGAATTGAAATATGGAACACATTGTGTACATGGGGCAAGTCTGGGGTTAGAGAAAGTTTCTAGTAAATCTTCCCAATTCTCCTATGTATCTAAAAACGTCACATATATACTAGAATTACTTTTGATTTCTTTTCAAATGTCATCATCCCCTTTCGAAGGGAAACCTTAAAAAATGCAAATTTCCCGACTACTAAGTCCATATCCCTTTTTTCATATCAACCCAGCTCTTTTACCCACTCTGACCACTCTGCAGCCTCTCTTGAATCAATTTTACTTTAGACATGACTCTTCTCTTGTACAAAGCAGTGCAAGGGGCCATCTTAGTCCTTTCTTGGTAACTATTGTTATACATGAACTTCATTAAGGGCCGGTGGTTTTCCCAACTACTAAGGAAAACTAAAAGACATGCCCTCAATATATCCTCAAGGGTTTGATTGGTCCTCTTCGATTATCCATTTGTTTATAGTTGGAAGTTTAACTAAAATCAAGACATGACCCCACAGCTTTTTGAAAGCTTTTTTGAAATCCTGAGGTAATTTTAGATTTTAGGTAAAATACTATGGTCACATGGACTCCGTGGAGTCTTACAATTTTCTTGATGAAAAATTTATCCAGTTGACCAACATTGGTCATGGTATTAACTTCCAAAACATGCGCATACTCGGTTAAACTATCCATAATAACCCAAATCGAATCCATCCCTCTCTGAGTCCGTAGTATTCCAACCATAAAGTCCATGGATATATTCTCCCATTTCCATTTTGGTATAGATAAGGGTTGTAACAACCCAACTGGATTTTGGTGCTCCAACTAAACTTGTTGGCATACTAAGCACTTGGCAACAAAATTCATAACCTCTCTTTTCATATTATGCAATTATAATGATTTTAAGTTTTTGTTCATCTTGTTGCTTTCGGGGTGAATTTCAAAGGGTGGGGAAGGTCATCCCTCCAACACTTTGGACTTAATCTCATTATTCTATGACAAACTGCTCCTTACCCCCAATACGTAAATCTCCATGGTCATCCACTCTAAAAGTTGAGTTTTCTCCATTTTATACAAGTCCATGGATCTTTTGGAGATCAGAGTCCGTGGCCTAAGCGACCCTTATCCTCTTAATCAAACTTGGTTCCACGATAATGGCCCTTAATTTTCTGCAACCCTTGTGATCTAAAACCTCAATCTCCATTACCTCCAAATATCTTAGGATGTGTTATTGTCTAGTAATTTTCAAGGCACTAAGGGAAGCTTTTCAATTAAAGGCATCAATTACCATATTGGTTTTTATTAAGTTATACTTAATTGAATAATCATTGATGATACAAGGATCATGCACAGGATATGAGTATTGCAAATGTAATATGACAGAGTAATTAATAGGTAATTTAGTGGAAGAGATGAGAGAAATGTACATGAATACAAGGATTCAAGTGGTTCGATCATTGACCTAAGTCCAATATGCAAAGTATGAGTGTGTTTCATTATAGTAAGGAATAAACAACCACTGGAGACACAAATACAACACCACTCTCTCTATATATTTTAGCAGAATAACAGTAGGGTGTGTATAAATCGATCCCAATGAAGAAGATAAAGTGTGCCCTTTATAGGCTGAGGGGTGAGCAATGCCACCCTCAACATGTGTTCCATTCCCACATTGAGGTCGAGGGCCTATAAGAGAGCACCATGTGTCTATTATGGTAGTGATAATCATAATGAAAATCTCCTCACGTGGGTAAGTGATTATTGTTAATGGTTTTATGCTGAAAATACTGAGATACCCCTATCATCTTTTCCATGCCTGGATGAACATAATTGTGGTAGGCTGTATCATCTGATGTGATCTTGGATGCACCAGCTCTGTTGAGAGTCGAGATGGTGCTTAGTTCTATGATTTTAGCCGATATGATATAACATGGTTATCTACACCCGACATACCTACCTCTATTCCTTAAGAGTGATGGCTTGTAACATGAGTGTCGTTTGAGGCCTACAATCTTCCACTGGTGTGGGTGAGAAGGTTTATCTCATCTGCGAGATGAGACTGCAGTGTATGGTTTATTACTAAAGTGTCATCTGGATGAGACCATACTTATGTATATCAATTACACCTAGACCTTACCCCTCTTCAACATTCGAAGGATGATATTTAAACTTAGTCCCAATTGGATTCAAGACGACTCTTCTTAGTGTTTTGTCTCATCTGATGAATAGCCTACAGGGCGTGACTTTATAGGTATACCTGTCTATTAGCTGTCAACTGTATCTTGAGGATGTAGTGGT
This sequence comes from Sambucus nigra, assembly GCA_949130495.1. NCBI lineage: Eukaryota > Viridiplantae > Streptophyta > Magnoliopsida > Dipsacales > Adoxaceae > Sambucus > Sambucus nigra. The sequence continues at coordinate 209,898,271 of OX422213.1, read as the reverse complement.
CATATCTTAAGATATAATAGTCACATCACCCCTATGTACCCTCGACTCATTCTTATTATGAAATTCTTATCAGTTTTCGATCATCCTTTAGCTGTGTTATAAATGGCGCAAATTATAGAGATTGGGTATGATATTCAAGCGCGTTTGTCCCGCACACACAACCCTTCACGTCATCCCATGCCTTGGTATTCACACTTCTTTATTACCGCATTTTTCATATTAAAAGTTGTTAAAGGTGGGATTTTTTTTATTTCTACCATTTTTTACCGAAAGGGAGAACGAGAGTAAAAAAAATAATTTCTTTCTCTCACTAAAATTCCACCTCTTTAACTTACCCCAATTGCTATTCTGACATTTGCTAAGGTTTTTTTATCATTTCCTTCTTCCAGGTTACTCTGAATCATATATCCTTATATTTTCATTATTTCTTATTTTCGTTCCCGTCGTTTTATTTTTTTAGGAGAGCTTTTCGATTTTGAGCCTCCTTAGTTTGTGGTGCTAGAGTGAAGATTCTAGGGTTATTAGGCTTTATTTCGATTTTTGATAGCTTTTGATGGTTGTTGTATGATTTTTTAAGAGAAAATTGGTGATATTTCGGGTTTTCTGGTGACTTTGATTATTTTTTGGTGAGTTTTTCTTCGGCATAAGGTTTCCAGGTGAGTTTAGTGTTATTGTCTGATCTTGGTCCAAATTGAATCACTTTTTCCTTTTTGATCTTTCAAAACCTAAAAACCTCTAAAGTAACTGTTTGGGAATGTATCAGAGTCTGTAGGAGACTTGGGTTGGGCTACGTCACATTCACAATTGCATTCATCGACAGAGGTAAGAGGTTAAGGCCCAGTTTAGCTGAGACATGTATCCTTGATAAAAATTACCTCCGACTCCTCTGACTCTAGCACCCTTAGTGGTAATACCCCTCCCTTGCGTTTGACCAACCTTCTCCATCAATACATTTCACTTGAAGTTTATTCTCTAAGTGTTATTGTCATTAACATCGATAGTATATCGGAGTCTAGGGATTATACCAGGTCTAAGACTAATTCCAAGTCTGAGGGTTATAGCCCATCCGAGAGTCCTGTTGATGCTGTGAACCTTAGCTCATTTAAGGAAGCCATAAGAGTGACTGTTTATCATCTTGACCTGGTCGAGACTGTTGATTTTAAGGAAACTATTAATAGATTTATCCAAACACTTCGTCTCATTAGCATGGGAATCCCGAGCCCCTAATTTATGATATCTTTGATGATGAGAGTGGCGATAATATTCCAGCCTTTGTGATGCTTATGTCTTTGATTGTAATGTCTGAGTTAGCTATCTAGACTGGGACCATCGTGGTAAAGCGCTAATTATTGATGTTGATGAGGAAAAGGATTTGGAGGTTGACACAAGTGTTTCCTCATCTTATAAGATGAGATCAAAGAGAATGATCTCATTATCTGTTGACACTTGTATGGCACTGACCCAATGATAAAAATGAGAGGTCCTATTATCTTAGAAATAGCGAGGATATTACCATGTATAAGAAAATGTTAAAAGTTGGGTTTCATCTTCCATTTGGGTTGGGAATTAGAGGCATTCTTTCTTCTATTGGCATTGCTCTAACCCAATTAACCCTCAATGCTTGAAGGACGATTATAGGGTCAGTTATCCTTTAGAGGATTGTCTATGAGGAGTATTTACTCCCAGAAGTCTATAGAGCATGTTATTGAACTGTAACTACCAAATTCAACCCATTTTATTAGCATTTCATTGTTGCAAACTAGACCAAAAACTTGTGCACATGAACCAGATTTCCAATCACGACTGGAAGTCTCGATACTTCTTTGTCTCAGGCTTGTGCGAGTTTGGAGAGGACGAGTCTCTAATCCATAGGGAACCTGAATTAAGTATGAGGACTAAAGAAAGGGTTGGCATTACACCAAAATAGTCAAATCATCGCGATTTTGTGTCATAACGAAGGCCTATGAATCACGGTTTTGGACCATAACCATATTGAGGGTGATAAAATTATGAGTTATGGTCTTAAATCAAGACCCCAATTGGGGGTCATGGTCGAGTGGGTAATATCAATGTTGCATGATTGGTCACGGTTCAAAATCGTGACCCAGTGGCCACGGTCCAAAACTATGATTCAGAGTGTGACCATTCAAAGCCGTGTTAATGTTGGGCACGGTCTAAAACTGGGACCCTTAGCATGACGATTTAAAATTTTAAAAAATTTAGTCACGGTTGTGGATCATGACTAAATATTTTACAATTTTAAATTGTCACACTAGGGGGTCATGGTTGTAGACATTGACCAAAACTACCACTGATTATAAAAAAAATATATATGGTCACGGTTCTTTGCCTTGACCAAATATTATTATTTATAATTTTGTCACAGTTTTGGTCACGATTTAAAAAAAAATCTTCTTCCGTAAAATACCTATTTCAAACCCGTTTACATTTTCAGAAATAATTATTTAGCCACTACGCCATCCATAAATCAAAAAATAATAATTCAACATAAATTAACTAATTGAGCCATGAAATTGTTCAACAAAAATAATAATACAATGCATGCTTGCGTGAATATGACAATAACATCTCAATATCCTACTGGAAATCCAATATAGTGATTGTTTCTTTCCCCGAAACAAGACTTTAAAATGTTCCTTCTCCAACTAGGCCTGGAAACAAGACTTCAAAATGTTTCAAAGTTTGATGATCTCATTTTTCGCACCTTGTTGAGATCAATCAATCTTGAAAAATATCAACTTTAAGCAGATTGATAAGATCTTCTTTTTGTTTATTTTTTTTTCTTCTTTTAGGTCTTTGAGCTTATTTCTCAGATTTAAATTTGATTTCTTAAGTTTGACAGATCAATGGAAGAGTTTATTATAAGCATGGTTAATTTCACTCAAGTATTCATCATCACTCGAGTCATCATTATGTTTGAGGGGAATATATGAAATAATTGAACAAAGTGAAGACTATATAACCTCATCTGTGAAGAAAATTGCATATCATCAACACATTTGATGTTAACATCTAGGGCATAAAAATCATCAATATTCATTTTTGGAATCAAACAGAATTTCACAAACAAATGCAAGCAAACATGAAAGATCTAACTTGATTAGTGTTCACCACAAATTGATCAACTTATCTTTCACTCCAATTGGAAAAGCGGAATGTCAAGCATGTCCAAAGACCAAGAGGGGTGAATACGACAAATTGCAAGAAATTTCCAATTATTCCTAAATTCTTATAAAAATAACAATGTAAATTTTGCCTGATATCGATTATTTATTTAATTCGTAAATCTCCAATTTTAAAATTATTTAATTAGAGTCAATCATTGATCTAGATCAATCAGACCCTAATCATGCATCTATGTGATATAAATCAAATATACAAATAAAACAATCACAAATCTTCACGTTCAGGAAAAAACTATTTTCGAGTAAAATATTTATTCCACTATATAATACAAATCACAACTTACAATTACACAGAAAAATCTGTAATGAATTTACCGTAACAAATCCACATAGACCTCAACCTAGTAACCAACAAAGATCCCCTTGAGAACCTCTAATGATCGTAGTCTTTCCTCAGCAGTGAACACCGTCAAGTATTCCCAATGAACGCAGTTGTCAGCAAGCAGTCCCGCACGAACCACCAATCAGTAGTAGATATGGAACTCCACAAAGAACAAACTTTAATATAAGTGATTGGGTTCCACAAATGATTCACAATAGAATTGGGATGTTTTGGTGGTTTTAACCCTACTAGATGAAGACTATAGGTCTGCCAAAAAGCAGCTTTCGTGTATCAAAAGGCTTAATGAAAAAGTCCTCCAAAGTAGGTATTTATGACAAACCAAACTTTTTTAGGCAGTGGAGGTTGTTCGAACGACTTCAGAAAGTCATTTGAATGACAATGGATGTTGTTTCTAAGACCTTACAAATGACTAATAAAATCACAAAATAGTACGGGTTCGTTTGAAGTTAACAAGAAATTACACTTCAAGCGACCCTTCAAACAACATTGTCTATCGTTAGAAGGCATCGTTTGAAGGACATTGCCTCGTCGTTTAAACGATAGGTGTAAAAAATATTATTTTAAAAATGCCCGCCTACAGGTCTTGAAAAATTATTTTGACTTACAAAAAATACTTATTTTGTTAGAAAACAGTTTCGAAAAGTATCCAAATACTAAAGTAAAATATTTACAAAACATAAACTCATTCTATATGAAATTATACCTCATGTCGCGCATCTGATAAAGATGCTTGAAATTCATATTCGTCATCTTTGAAAAAATGATTGTGTACTTCTTCGATGTTGTTGCGGTAAGCAACATATTCTATGTAAACTACGGAGTATGGAAAATATGTCCTCACAAATCTCCTCCTATGTCTATGCCGATACAAAATAAAAACATTTGAATTATCAATAAAATGCATATACAAATCTAATACCTTCCCATGCAACCCAAAAGCCGAAAAGATAATAAAAATATAAGTCTTCAAATTCTTCAAAAATCTTCAAATTTGGAATCTTCAAATCAAAGCTCTTTTCTTTCCTAGCGCTTCTTTTGTGTGCTTTCCAAATGATCATCAAAGTCCTACACACAATAAACAAAACAAATACCTTCGTGACATATCGAGTATGAAATGAGATAAACATAAATAAAATAAAATCTCAAATCTCCCCTATAATTCAAACTTGTACTCCCCCATAATTCATAATTCTTTCTCCCCCTTTTTATTTGTTCGAAATAGGTAACGAAAAGAATGAACAAAAATAATACGGAGTGTCACGAAAAGCATAGAAAATCATCACGAATAAATCAACTAAGCTCATGCAAGGATAAACTCAAAAGGATCCATAATATCTTTTAAAATTTTCAAATTTTTAAGCAACGAAAATTTACAAAAACAACACACACCATGAATTTACTCCAAGATAACAAAATTATGGAAACAAAATGAATGGGTGTGAACATATTGAATAGGTAAATCAACTCAAACATACATAACATATGTGCACGATCAATATATCTTATGCTATTTCTATTGCAGTTCCTGTGTTAGTTAAATGGATTCCCCCTCCTCCTCGTTCATTTAAGATAGATGTAGATGGTGCTTCAAAGGGAAACCTTGGTCCTAGTGACTATGGTGTCATATTAAGAAATGAGAAAGTCCATGTGATGGTTGCTTATGCTTATCCAGGTGATGTTGCTTCAAATACTGAGGTAGAGCTGCTTGGTTTTAAAATGGGGATTAGCCTGTTTTTGAAGTTCCAGTTTGATAATATCCAAATTGAGTCTGATTCTCTCATGGTGGTGAATGGGATAGGTAATGGATGGAAGCCTCCTTGTAAGCTCCTAAAAATTATTAGTGAAATTAAAGGTATGCTGATCCAAATTCAATATTCCATTTCACGTTGTTATAGAGAGTTCAACATGGTAGCAGATAGTCTTGCTAATTGGGGTATTTCTACCTTCGAAGGTCAAATTTTCAAAAGTATTCAGGTGATGCCGAGGATTGTCAGAGAAACTTGAAAGTTGGGTGTGATGGGATGCCATTATATTAGATTTTCTTCTCATCTTTAGCTTTTTAGGAAAGTTAAGTTTGTTTATTTTTGTAAGTTGTTTCATTTATTATTAAGGCCACTTATGGAGAGGTTGTTTCTCCTTATTGAATAAATAATAAATTAGTTTAAAAAAATGGACACTCCTAATGAATGAACTCAAAATCATACTTAGTAGTACAAATTGTTGAATTCCAACGACATCGACTCAATCTAATCAACAAACCAAAGTCTAAAATGATTTTCACACCAATAATGTCTTAAACTATGTAATTCCTTTTCAAGACTTTGTCAGGACGTGCAAACCCATTATTTTATTTCCAATCAAACTCCCTCATAAATAATAAATCTTTTATTTTTCAAGTTAGGTGATCTAAATCCTAATAGGCCCTTTTTGGCATATATATCTTTTTATCGTCTCAATTTTTTCTCGGGCTCTTTTCAAACGGTGGCTTTCACGGCGCTATTATTATTCACTCGTAGCCCTTTCCCGTGTTTACTCATTATTTTTTAAAATTTTAAGCAAATCCTCACAGAAAACGGTTCTTACATGCATTACTTTCATTGTCATGTTTTATCGCATTTTGATCATTTTAAAGACATAATTGAGATGAAAACACTTCAATCAATATGTGATGGACAAGTACAATAATAAAATATATTTGTGCAAGTGTGCATTAAAGAAAATTATGAGCCAAACATGTATAAAGTAATCTCAAATCTCATTTTAATGACTCCAAATATTATAAAGCACATGGATGAAATGATGTATCGTCTAAAACACTATCAAATAGTCACATGGATATGGAATGTTGTTGTGACTTGGTCATACTAAATGTCCATCCATAAATGGTGTAAAATGAAATACAATTTTTTTTTGTCTTTTTCCAAAAATTTTATCAAAATAAAATATTTGTGGCTTTTTCAGTTTTTCTCAAAAAATAGAAAATATTTTTGTATTTTCCCAAAAAATTTCAAAACAAAATCTTTTTGTTTTTTATAAAAATATATCAAAATGGAAAAAATAAATATAAAAGTGGTACACACTAGCAGTAGGCATAAAATGTCATCATGAAAAATCCTATGCTAGAAAAAAAGTATAAACCTCAACCATTAGGTGCAGAGGAGTTTTCCAAAGGTGGTGACATCCTATGAAACACATCCATCAAATCATGTGAAGTCTTGACTAAAAAGTTAACCTTCTCTCGAATGTGTGCAAACTCTCTCATGTGATGTGCATGATCATGAAAAGTATCATGTGTGGGTTCGTGTGTGGCAACACTTGGTAAAACTTTATGTGACACACTACCCAACTTAAAAGAGAATTCCCTAAGGTGTCCTTTCTTCTTAAAATGGGCGCAAACATACACAAGCTTGAAACACCTCTCCCAAATCATATAGGATGCACTCTCTTATCTGGTAATGGATGCCTAGGTGGGTTAGGATGAGAGACATATGGATCTATCACAAACTCGGGAACCAACTCGGGTGCAACATGGGAAGTAAACGCACCATCATGACCTATTCATAATCTCTCAAGATTACCTAAAGCAGGACCAAGGAGCATCTTTCCAACCTTTTTAGATGTATCCTCTATAGTAACCTTGACCTCCCGGGCATGTTAAAGATCTATCTGGAGTTGAGACACATGGGATTCAAGTTCTCTTTTTTCCCGACCTACGACGATCAACTACTCACTTAAAGGAACCTTAACCTTCTCAAGTTGACTCGTTGATGCCTTAAATCCTCTCAAAACTTCTATCTCTCTCTAAAACTAACACCTTAAGACCTAACTCCTCATTTAGCTTCTTCATCTTTAAGGTCTCAGTGTACCAATCTCTAAATGCTTTTTGGAGATCACTTTCACCCTCACTTTCAATCTCACTCTCACACTCACTCGAAATGCTCAAATCATCACTGGGGATCTCACGTAAACAATTTTCCTCATCGTCGTCGCACAAACTAGGTGTGCTCACGTGACATGCCATAAAGTCGACATACATACCATGTGATGACTCATCCCTTGAATCATTCACCTCCTCATCACTATCACCAAGAGTGGTTGGCATAGCAATTTTCTTTCCATTTCTCTTTAGCATAATGGGACATTCAAATTCTTTGTTCCCTTTGTCCTCACACTCAAAACATCTCACATCTTTCTCTTTCTCTTTCTCACTCCTCTCCTTGGCCTCTTTATTCTTTTTATTTTTCTCAAATATCTTTTTATTGGAATAATTTTCCTTAGAAACTTTGAGAATTTTTTTAAAATTTTTCGCAAACATGGACACATCATCAATAGCAAACTCTCCTTCAGACTTGAACTCACAACTCGCTCTTTCTTCCTAGACACTTCCTCACTCTTCTTAGATTGTTACTTAAGTGTAATACCTTTATCCTCAGGCTTAACAGTATTAGGAAACATGTCGATCTCATAAGTTTAAAGGTCTCCTACGAGTTCTTCGAACCTAAGTGTATTTAATATCCCCAAAGAGTTTAAAGCAATGACCTTAGGAATAAAACGGGATGGAAATGACCTCAAAATCTTTTTAATAACCCCTTGTCCTGTAAATTTTCTCACCCAAATTAAAACTTACATTGACTATGTCCGACAACTTAGTATAAAAGTAGTCAAAGCACTCAGACTTTGACATGGTGGTTGTCTCAAACTGGGTGGTCGAATTTTGTCGCTTATACACCTTGATTGTGTTGGTACCCCCATGTGTCAATTGGAGGATATCCCATGCCCCTTTAGACATTGTGCATGTCATAATACGACGAAACTCTCCAGGGTGACATCTCCATAAATAGTACGAAGGCCACATGAATTAAAATTACTCAATTTAAAATCATCCTAAGTCCAATCCGACACAAGTTTCGGATTAGTGACATTATCGAAGCTGACAACGGGATGAGTCCACCCTCTTTCACAAACAATCCAAACACGTTCATCAATAGCATTTAAACCAGATTTCATGCGGGTTTTCCAATAGTAACAATTCATGCCATCAAAGATGGGCAACCGATTATATAAGTTCACCATCGGAAAAATTGCAAAATTTTTCAAAATCTATCAGATTTTTTTTGCAAAAATAAGATCTCACGAAAATTTGGTGAAACCTGCCCTGATACCAATTTGTAAATGTTGCGTGATATCGATAATTTATTTAATTCGCAAATCTAAACTTATTTAATTCGAGTCAATCATTGATCCAAATTAATTAGACCCTAATCATGCATCTATGTGATATAAATCAAATACACAAATAGAACAATCACAAATCTCGAGGTTCAGGGAAAAACCCATTTCGGTTAAAACTTTTATTTCACTATATAATACAAATCACAACTTATAATTGCACAGTAAAATCTACAATGAATTTACTGTAGCAAACCCACATATACTGCAACCTAGCAACCAACAAATATCCCCTCGAGAACCTCAATGATCGAAGTCTTTCCTCAGCAGTGAACACACTCATGTATCCCCAATGATCAGAGTCTTCAGTAAGCAGCTCCCATAAGAACCACCGATCAGCAGTAGAGATGGCACTCCACGAAGAACAAACTACATTAGAAGTGATTGGGTTCCACAAATGATTTACACAAGAATTGGGATATTTTGGTGAATCACAAACACGGTTTTTAACCCTAAAATATGAAGACTGAAGGACTGCCAAAAAGCAGTTTTCATGTATCAAAAGTCTTAATGAAAAAGTTTTCCAAAGCAGGTATTTATAACAAACCAAACTTTTTTAGGCAGTGGAGGTCGTTCAAAAGACTTCTCAATGTCGTTTATACGACAATGGATATCATTACTAACCATCTTACAAATGACCATTAAAATCATAAAAAAGTACGGGTTCTTTTGAAGTAAACAAGAAACGACCCTTTACGCGACCCTTCAAACGATATTGTCTGTCATTAGAAGTTGTTGTTTAAACGACAGGTGCGAAAAATATTATTATAAAAATGCTCGCCTATAGGTCTTGAAAAATTATTTTGACTTAGAAAAATTCCTCATTTTGTTACCAATACTAAAGTAAAATATTTATGAAACATAAACACATTATATATGAAATTATTCCTTATGTTGTGCATATGATGAAGATGCTTGAAATTCGAATCCATCGTCATTGAACAAATGATCGTGAGCTTCTTCGACGGTTGTAGCGGTATACGACATATTCTATGTAAACTAAGGACTATGGAAAATATGTCCTTACAAACAATATTCAAATAATTAACTCAATTCAGCAATTAATTAACTTAAACTTCATTAAGATACGTGCTAAACTTATCGAATTATCAATCTGATCAAATAGACTCATTAGGTGAGAGTTCACAACAACTGGATTTAACATGCAAAATTGAGATGTAAAGATTTTTCAACAATCACACATATATAAGAACATAAAAAGATGGTGAGAGTGTGTGTTGATTGAGTGTGATACAAATCCAACAAAAATACAAGATCTGTGAGAAAATGGCACACCTAGGTAAGAAAATCCTCAATATGCGTGCAATCTCTCATTAAATTTGAAAAGAAGTTTTACACAATACAGGATGCAAGCCCTAATACATGAACTCCACATGTGACTCCTTTGAACATTGAAATTTCCCCCCATTTTAGTATGAATCAAATGTGAAGCTCCAGCACGAATGAGAGGAAGTTTATTCTCCACAATATATATGCACCAAGATGAGAAACTCTCAAATAGCTCCTCAAACCTTAAATCAAATATAAAATTCTGACTTCAAAATCTCATAAACACTGTAATCAAATTGGTTTAATGATGAGGATGAGTGAATGAATTTTATCTCACAAAGTTCTCATAATAAGTCTTACATATAAGTATGATCATGGACTTTAATCACTCAATATAAGAGAGATGACAACAACTAACATATAAAATTTGCAAAATACGTATATATTTCAGAAGAAAAATAAATCATAGAAAGAAGGGAGGATGAACAAAATCATGTCCATATGTTAGGTCATCTTATCCTTCGAAGCATTTCTGATTTCTATAGAAATATACTCTTCTTATCAAGGATGGAGTCTGCATTTTCAATCAATGGATTAACTAGAGCAATCCAAACACCTTTCTGACCTTGTTAAGATTTCAGTAAATCAAGAAAACCAATATGTTTATATGTATACACATACATGCACATTGCATATAAGAGTTAATAATTTATGATAGTGAGTCCATGATTTTTTTTCGGAAAACATAAGTTTTATAGTTTTCAAATTGAATTAAGAAATCCTAAAATACATGTAATACAATCTTCAAACATGATTAACTTTTGGGACGTTCAAAAGGAAATGAGAGAGCAGATTAGAACGAATGAGAGGGGAGACGAGAATATGGATGGGTTTAGATATATCTGTGAAGTAAAGAAGAATAAAAATAACGAACAAAAAACAAAAAATGGCATTTTGGGAGCGTGTTACGTCGAAAATCCATAAGGCATAAATGAATGGGTGATACATAAGGGTATTACTGGAGATACTAGTTGTAAGCTGGAGCGATGCGCGAGCGGGGCGCAATGTGCAGATCATAAAATAAAAAATATCTCTCAAAATTTGCAACAAAACTCCTAATAAAAGAGGATGAAGAAGATAGCAAAAAATATTTCACAGATAGAGTCTAAGAAATTAACCGATCTAGAAAAAAATTGGTTAATAACATCGTAAGTCAAATGGATGAATCGAAATTCGAAGCTGCTGGTTAACAATGCCTGATTTCAGTAGAGAAATGAATGTTATAGCATTTCTAAAGTTTTTAATTAAAAAATGCACTTAAAAATGTAATTATAAAAATAGTTAATTTTTACAAAAAGTTTATTTTTATTAAGTAAATTTTATCTTCGCAAAAAACAATAAAAAATTTTGTTACGTAAAATAGTTAGAACTATTATAAGAGAAAGAAAAAATGGAGAAATAAGATGCCACATGGATATGCTTTTAATACTCATGTAGTGTGTTTTATATTATAAATAGATAATAGATAGGATGCTTCCATTATTTTAAAATTGACAAAATATACTTTAAAATAAATAATTAAAAGCCTAAATAAAGTACATGTTTATTCCATTATATATCAAGAAAGTAAAAGGATTGAATACCAAATATTAACAATCTACATTTTATGTGATTAATAGCCATAAATTGTGTTCGATGCATTTATTTAGAAAATTAAATATTACAAACTAAGATAACATTTTTTCACCACTAATAGTGGTACAAAAAAAATCTCTCAATGAAGGGAACAAATTAAAAAGGACACAGCACTTTCGCTAAGCTAATTTTTGTAGGATGCTGGATTATGGGTGGTACATTTATAAATAACAAGAAAAAATGATTCGAACCGTTATGATAATGATGCAAAGTTGTGTGGCGCCTTGCTGTGTTAGCGTCAAAATTGCGCGTGTTGTCTTGTCGTGTCAATAGTGATTTTATTTGTGTTATCATGTCTATGTTATTTTAATTGAAGGTAAAAAATAGTGTCATTTTGTGTTTCAAACAGATTGTGCTTATGTCAGAAAAAAAGACTCAAATTATCATATATTTTAAAACAAAAGTTAGTGTGTCTACGTATAATTTGAATGTCTTCCTTTAAGCTATTGGTAGCTTATAGTTTTATTAGTGTAGTGAAGAAGATGAGCATATTATTCAATTGATCATGTTTGAATAAATAACAATTCCATGTCCCAAGTTTTATTAAAAAAAATAAAGTCCTGTGCCATTTAAAGTGCAATAATCTTACTATGTACTATTAAGAAAGATTTCCATTTTAGACTCTAACAATAATTTCTTTGAGTTTTAATACACTCATAAATTTTTTGGAATATACCTTGTAAGTTATAGTATACGATAAACTTAACATGTCTATGTTACAAACATTCATATATACATATAAAATTTCATGTGCAAAATACAAATTTATTCAAGAAATTTTTAAAAAAATCATCTATAAATTACTCTAAAATCGAGCATACCAATTATAAAATTAACAGTGACAGAAAAAATCACAATCCTATGCATGTGATTTTTTTCCAAACAAATTAAATATTGAGACTACATAATAGTGACCATACGGTCACTAAGGATTTGAAAATAATTAAACATTGATTAGCACCTCTTGTATTACATGAATCAGATGGTATATGTGAATTGCACTTTCGTAGTGAGATATGTTATTCCTACTATTTAAATTTCGAAATAGTACAGAATTGTTAATAAAATAAAAATTACAGAAAGAAAAAAAAACACTTACTTTAATATTGCAGAATTAATAATAAATTAGAGGTAAATCCGAGTTGTCTCCCAAGATAGAACGAATTTCCAGATTAATCAAGTAACACAACTGTGATTAATCACGACGAACACAATTTCTGTGTTTACTCAACCAAACAGACTGATGAATGAATGCAGAAAGAATTCTGGCAGTACTTAATTTTTGGAGGAAAATTGAAGGACGAAATTTCACTGGTTTTGAAACTGGAGGGAAGGAAATGTATTTATAGTAATTTCGGTTTTAAAGCAATTGTTGACTTTTGGAAATTAATTAATTAATTAATTTAAAGCCCAGAAAGTTAATTAGATTCGGCCCAAAAATTTAAGAATTTTCCCGAGCCCGAGCCGAGCGTGTGGACCTTTGATTGAAAGTCAACCCATGCATAGCTTAGGGCATCTCCCCTTCAAAGAGTTGGGATACCCCAAAGGCATCCAAGCCTTAGTCCATCAATTGGGTTTTATTAACTCATCATTTTTCCACTACTCTTCCAATGCGGGACAAGAGTTAAAACATAGCCAATACATTAACTTTCATTACTTTATAAGTCACTTTGAACACACATATATCAATCATAACTTAATGGATTTGGACATATGAATATATTACGTTAATCTCCTTGCCAAGGAAAACGCGTTTGTATATGATCCCACAATTTTTATGGTGTGAATCTCACCTTAAGTTGAGCTCAAAATTGCTCAAATTTTGCTGTCAAATACCATTTTTTCTAACAATATATTTGGAGCATCGATTTCAATTATCAGATTTAATCAAATAAATGCCCAAATCTTTACTTCTAGACCAACCACTGAAAATTTATATACATTAATCTCACTATTATAACAAAAATATATATAAAAAAAATAAAACCCAAATAAAATGAAAACCGAAAATCAAAAGCGAAAACAAAATTTACGTGATAAAGTATTCCACAAACATCCTTTATCTGTCATCAACCCCAAGCTAGAAATTTTATTCCCTCCTCTGGTGACATCAACTCTCTTAAAAAAATATATCAAAACTCATTTGCCAGATTCTATATCTAGCATACCTATGTGGCTCAAGATCTAACATACCCAGTTGACCAAAGGTCCAAAATTTAATTATTCTCCTTTATGATCAACAAGATTTTTCCACAGACCAATACTATATATTTATATTATCTTCTTCTATTTAGCTATATTCTCTATGTATGCGTGTAAAACAATTAAATAAAAATTAAATTTATACTCCCTCAGCTCATCCAACAATGTTTTGGGTAATTCCAAAACACAAACGAAAGAAGAAGAAAAAAATGACTTTAAAATGCAAACCAAAAGTTCAATACTATTCAATCTTGAACACAAAAAAGAACAAAAGGAATCCCATTAGTAAGCCCAAAAAAAGAAAAAGAAAAAGGAATCCCCCATTAATCGATCTGTGTAGCTGATTAAAAAAATTAAAAAAAATATATTTGTTGACGTTAGTTGCCGAAGAAAAGGTGGAATACAATCCATATACATACACATACCCTTTGGGGTTTGGTTACAATTTGAAGTTATACACGTTTAAAGTAAAGAGAAAGAGAACAAGTGGTTCTCCTGAGTCCTGCCTGGTTTGGATGGGACTATATGAATAAAATTTTCAGAAACATAGCTTTTGCATCTTCTTCACTCTCAAAATCTCATGGAAGACTCACCAACATGGGCATATGGGTCACCAGTGGATGTCCAACCTATCAATAGATTTTCCCATCTCCGTGTTGACATAAAATTAATTTTCAACTTTCCAATTTTCCCTGATCCTTGTTGGGTAGCAGATCAAATTGTTAAATATTTATTATACAACCCTCCTTCGAAGATGTTCGTTGGGGCTACCAGAGACCGCACATATCTCTCTATGTTTATATTTAAGAACAAATTTCGTAAATAAGGATCTCAACAAAAAACCTGATCCATGAGCTTTACCAAAGTGCCTTACCACTCTCAACGGCCTCCCGCACTCTTATGCGTATGCCCCCTACTTAATCGATCTCTATTTTGGGGAGAGTAACAAATAAAGAGGTCTTGGGTAGAGATAAATATTTTTATAAGAGAAGTTGAAGTGGAAAAAGATAGAGATGGGAATAAAAAAAGTGAGAGAAATTAAATCGAGATGTATGTAGATACAGAGAGTACAAAGAACAACATGCGATTAAGAGGCTATGTGCCACATGGAGTACCTAGTTGAGTTTGAGAATTAAAGATCCGTGTATAGCCTTTTATAATATAAAATAGATATCAGGAAAGATGTCTGTGAAAGAGCTAGAATTTTTTTTTTTGTTAATAATATTGTAATATTTTTTATGGCATGGGTAGCTTTTCATGGTAATAAAACCTAACTTAAGATTTCTAGTTTTCTTTTAAGATTTTACTAAATTATTAACTTCTTATATTCGCATAGTTTAATGAACCTTAAATTCAAAATTATGAAGGAAAATACATGCGACCATCTTTTTGTGTCTAGGTAACTTGAATTGCTAGGTTATTCATTGCAAAAATGTACATAAATTCTTTTTATTTGGAGTATTGCCTAATTTTTGTTAACCAAAATGATTTTAATAAATACAAAATCTAACAAAAATACAAATATTATAAATTTGATATTACATATTCTTATAGTGTCTCAATAGAAATTAAAATGATTGAGGTACGTGTTGGATATTTTATGCTTAAGATGAAAATTCCCCCACAATCTGTTCTCTATGGACTCATTGGCCATCGTTTCTTAGGATACAACAATCCACCCCTTGCAATAGCATTACTCCACATTGTAAGAAACAAGTTAACCAACAGTGTCAAAACTATCATTTTTAATGAATGAGATAGACAAAACTGCATAAAATATATGCTTGAAAATTAAGTGTAAAAACGTATGCAGATGCCAATTTATAGTTTTTCAAGTAAAAGTTAGGAGCGGTTAAAACCGCTCGTTACTTTCACAACATTTGGACAGATTTTTAAGAAAAATCATAAGAAATTGGAAAATTAAAAATAAAAGATAAACTAAAATAATGGACTTAGAAAATTGTAAAATGTCCAATATAATTTGGCCTAAAAAGTTAATATTTAAGTCAACCCAAAGCCAAAGTCCTAAGTCCCATGAGCCCATGTCGTGCTGTGTTGGATGAGACTGGGTTCGATCAGTCGGCAGTGCATACATGTGAGATTGGAAGTCAATCCAAGCCCATGTATGTCGTCCCTCCTTATAAGAGATGGGATATTGCAAGGGCAGTAAATTCATAGGTCAAATTGGATCATAATATACTACACCCATTTCTCATATTTTATCTATGTTGGACTTTAGGTTTTCCGTAACACTTCAACTAAACTTCATATTACAAATAGGTACTTTGGATAATAATTTCTCATTTATTTGTTTATGGTTTGTATATGTGAGTGTACCACATTATACTCCTCGTGGAGGAGAACACGTTTTAACTTAGAACCATCTCTAAAGACGTGTGGGGTTCATATTAAATTGACCTCAAAGTTGACAAAAATAAAATTTTATCGAACCAAATAAACCATAAATTCCAACAATCCCCCATGTGAACGAATATTGGTTGGTGTAAATCAAGACAATAGGCTTCACACTGCACTTTCTCAAACATTTCTAGTTATTTCAGTTGTGTTCATTTGACCCTACACAACTCATGGTTTCATGAGTATTCTAAAGAATTTTATCCTTTCAAAGTTCTCATAGAAGCAGACCCTTCACACTCATATAGGTGACTTGCCATTTACATATCTTAAAATACCCCATTTGGATTTTCAAGATATAGGAGTCATTAAAAGCAATGATTATCCTAACTTATGTTGGAGACAATACTATTTTATCATAGGAACATATATGGGATTAAGAACTCATCAATGTTCACCCGAAGAGTCAGTCAAGATTCAGTTGTCCTTTGGAACCTAGATCTTAGGATCTCTAGTCAACTAGATAGTGTTGCCATTAAGATAATTCTTTATTTTGTAGACTTTGATCCCATTCCCTTAAAAAATGAAATAATTTATCTATATTCAAGCCTTTAACTAATGGATTCTTTGATATTAGCCTTAGACTTAATATAATGAACCAAAATTATTCCAATAGAAAGAAGTTGTTTTCTTGTATTATGTCTTCGATGTATATGTTGAGACTTACCGTTATCTATACACTCTATACTCTGCCAACTGTAGATTTTCTATCACAATGTATGAAAATTATAGTCACATTTATTTCCACTTTAGAATATCCTCTACAAATTACAAAGCCACTTTCATTCTTCTCCAGCTTTATCTAAATCTACAAATTCAGATTCCATAGTAGATCTAGCAATACTTATATGTTTTGAGGATTTCCAGAGACCACATGACTACCATGAGTAAATATATATCCACTTATGGGTTTAGAATCCTTAGAGTTAGGTATTCAATTGGCATCCCTATATCCATCAAGTAAAGTTGGATATTTTTTTAGTGCAACCCATGGTTAATGATATATCATAAAAACCTAAGAAACCTTATAATATCTTTCCAATGATCTTACCTTGGATGACTATACTTACTCAAATTTCTAACTCAGTAAGCAATCTCTGGACAAGTTCGGTTCATGACATACACTAAACTACCTATGCTATGAGAGTACTAAATTGAGACATAACTTTCCCAATATTTTAATGTAAATGAAGATTTGGATCAATAGTTATTTTAGCTATGCTATCACTACCTTTATCAAACTTATCAAATGTCATAGTAATATAATGATATTGAGAGAAGAAAAGTCCAACCAATGTTTTAGAATTTTTAATTCCTAATATAAAATCTGTAATACCCATATCGTTCATGTCATATTTTCTCGACAAAATTCTTTCAGTAGATTTAATGATATTATTATTACTTATAATAATAAATATATAGTCTAGATAAAGATAAACAATGATATAATTACTTATAGTATTTTTAACACAAATACATTTACCATACTCATTTATTATAAATCCATTTAACATCATTATGTTGTCAAATTTCTCATCCATCGTTTAGGTGCTTATTTTAATCCATGGAGAGATTTGACAAGCCTTCACACTTTCCTTTCTTGCCCTGGAACTTTAAGCTCTTATGGTTGTTCCATGTATATCTCTTCATTTAATTCTCAATTTAATAATGCTTTTTAATATCCATTTGATGTATCTTAAGATTTTGCAATGTTGCAATAACTATTAACATTTTAATGTATATTATTCTCGTAACAAGTGAGTACATATCAAAATAATTCAATCATTCCTTTAGCTTACAGACTTTAGCCACAAATCTTTCTTTGTGTTTTTCATTCGATCCATTGACCTTGAATTTTCTCTTGAATATCCACTTGCATACAATAGGTTTATTGCCTTTTGTGAGCTCCACTAATTTTCAAATATGATTTTGCATGATGGATTCAATTTCACTATTGATAGCTTATTTCTAAAAATGAACTTCTGGAGTTGACATTGCTTAATTAAAGCTTTGAGCCTTACATTCTAACATATAAGTTAAAAAATCATGACCAAAAGGCTTTGAAGTCTTTTCCCTTTTATAACGTCTAGGTTCAATGTCATCGTTTTATCGATATGTACTTTATCTATATTATATTGATGAATACTAGAGGGAGTGTCATAATTTCTTTTATAAGAACTTGAAATAAGTCCTTATTATGAGGGAATATATCTTCTAAGAAATATGTATTTCTAGCTTCATTGATTGTGTTCACGTGTATACTAGGAATCTCAGATTTATTAACAAGAAATCGATAGGCACTATTATTAATTGCACAGCCAATAAAAATACAATTAATAGTTTTTATAACCTATTTAAACCTTGTTAGTATTAGGAACCACTACCTTAGCAAGACACCCCCATATTTTAAGATGTTTTTAATAAGGTCTTCCATTTTTTCACAATTCATATGGTGTCTTATTAGTTTTATTATGAGGAATTTTATAATAAGAATGTAGTGAGCAAAAATCGAAGATTCCCCCCCCCCCCCCCCCAAAAAAAAAGTTTTGAGGCAATCCTAAATTACCAACATATTATTCATTATACCTTTTACTGTTTGATTTTTGAATTTAGCAATACCATTAGATTGAGGTGAGTAAGGGGAGATATTTTGATGAATAATTTTGTTTTTGGAAAAAGGGAATCATATTCAACACCTTTATCTCTTATTACCATTTTAAATATTTTGCTAAGCTTTAACCTATGTTTTATAATGTTCGAACATATTTTTTTTGGTAAATAAATATTACAATATAATGTGCAATCATTAATAAAAGTAATAAAATAATTTTTTCATCGTCTTTTTTTAATAGAAATTATAAGTTACATATATCACTATAAATCAATTTAAGAGGATTATAACTTCTTTCAATTGACTGAAAATGAGTTCTAATTAATTTTGATTCGACAAATATTTCACACTTGTGATTTGAGTTAATATTAAATTGAGGTATTAAGTCTAAATTAATTAATCTAGGAATAGTAAAATAATTAACGTGACCTGATCTAGCATGCCGCAAATTACAAGACTCAAGAAAATAAGCACAAAATATATCCTCCTCATTATTATTAAGCATCATAATCATTACATTGATTTTAAAGAACCTATTGCTCAAATATACTTTTCCCACGTACATATCACGTTTTGTGAATAAAAAATTTTCAAATTCAAACACTAATTTAAATCCCTTTTTCTAATCAAATATTCTGAAACAAGGATGTGTCAAATGTCCGGGACATGAAGAAGGTTAGTGAGAGTAAGTTCCTCACCCGAAGTCATATTAAATATAACTTTTCCTATTCATTCAACCTTGGAACTAGATGGATTTTCCATAAAGATTTGTTCTTGTGATCAGAGACTTAGTAAGAGCTAAACATATTATTTCCCGAACAAATATGGTTAGTAGTCCCCAACCAAACACCATTCTTAAGTATTACCCAACATGTTAAGATTGGAAACCCCAAACAAGAGGATCAAATCAATTACATTGTTCGAAAGGTTCTCCACATCTGTGATATTGTCTTCTGCAGGATTTTGTTTATTATAATCTTGGTTTTTTCACTTACACCAATCATTATCATGATGTCTCGATTTGTCATATACAAAGCATTTGACATAAAAAAAATTTAAAGTTCTCGCCTTTCGATCCTTTAAAAGACCACCTTGGTTCAGATCCTTCCTCTTCTTAATCTTGTTGTGTCGCTCTTCTTCCATAACACGTGCCTTGGATTCCATATACTTTTTAGTTTTATTCTCGGATGCAAGATTATTCTCTTGTCTCCTCAATCTCACATTCATGTTTACAAGCCCCATTTCTTTTTGCTTATGTTTTAAATAATTTTTGAAATATTTCCAAGATGGTAGAAATTTTTCAATCATTGCAGCCACTTAGAAGGATCCACTTAATTCCATTTTTTCATCAAAAAATTCAAGATAAATAAATTAGATCTTTTGTACTTGAGTCATGACTGATTTTTAATCAACCAATTTAAAATGTAAGAAGCTAGTGACAACGAATTTATTCATGCCAACATCTTTCATTTTTGTATTTTTTATTCAAAAACTCCAATAACTCTTTAGCCTTCATAAATGGTCTATATGGATTATGTAATGTGTTTTCTAGATTATTGAGGATATAGATATTTCATAGAAAATCGGCATGTTTCCATGCATCTACGAAAATAATTATCTGTCGGTCCGTCTCACCTTCCTTCAAAGTTGGTGCTCTTCAAGACAAAATTTAATAAATTTAAATGTGGTCAAATAAAATA
The DNA here is from genome assembly GCA_949130495.1 of Sambucus nigra. Classification (NCBI taxonomy): domain Eukaryota; kingdom Viridiplantae; phylum Streptophyta; class Magnoliopsida; order Dipsacales; family Adoxaceae; genus Sambucus; species Sambucus nigra. Next base: position 209,877,580 of record OX422213.1, on the reverse strand, counting down.
ACATTTGATGTTGTCAATATTCAAAATATATCCCTTTGAACCTTTCAGGCTTCTCACCATGACTAACATTTGTAGGCACAATAAAAATTGACTATTCATAAGTAAAACCCTTTTCTATTTGAATAGAAATTGTGGGAACCCAATTATTTTGGCCCATGAAAGTAGCCGACCAGCCCAAGCTGCATTGAGGACTGCCCGACCCAAATTCGATACTTATTAATGGCTTGTGTATTTTACAAACACTGAAAGACTCATGGATAAATTCAAATCGGTTACCAACAATCTTGGAGGAGATATTTAGGGACATCATTAATTATCCATGATTACATTGAGTTACTTGTACTACTCAATCTCTTATGTTAACATCTATATACTGTAAACCCTGACTCAGAGTAAAAGGATGTAATCAAGAGCATTAAGAGGCACTAATAAGATTGTAGTAACCTCTTCATGGATGTAGGCAAGTTTTCCAACCATGTATATTGTTGTTATGTGTGTGATTTTACTTCCTGCATTTTTGATTATTTTCATGGATCTTAATTGGGATATTTCTTGTACTCATAATTGGCACCGTCTGTGGGAATTAATTTCCATTCCTATGAAAAACACTCATCAACATAATTCTCGTGATGTCTCACAGCAGCAACAACATTACTCAGGTTGGCATTGTATAAGAAGACCCAGTCCCACCTAAGGTCAAGTCGGAGATTCGTCGGCATACAAATCCTAAGTTTTGCCAAGAAAGGAAGCCTTTTGAGGAAATCCAGGACCATCTAGGTCGACCCAGATCTCTAGTTTAGTCAACATTTACGAACACATGCTTCGAGAATTAGAGGAGGCCTCACAGCTCCAGGTGGAAGAGAATTTTCTCCTTCAAAGGTGACTTGAAAGGATGGAGAGAGATATCTACATATGTACAAGGAAATGTAATGATAGAACTCCTAATCCTCAGGCTAGTAATACTTGCAGCTGAGGGAGGAGCACTAGGCATGATCATGATAGATCTGAACGTGAAAGATCAGAGCATGGTCAGTCAGAAAGGCACCACAACAACAATGATTGGCAGAATAAGTACATCGAGATTTTGGTTCGTAGAGAGATGGACCAACATCCATCCCATTGATGAGCCATGTCTACGAGAGAGCTAGCTAGGAGGGATCTGAATACCCAGATAAAATCCCCTTTTTCAAGGGTGATCAAAGAAGATGAACCCCAAAAGAGGTTTGTCATTCCCAGGTTTAAGATTTACGATGGAAAGATAGATCCCATTAACCACGTTTGACAGTATAGATAAGAGATGACCCTATGGAGCCACAATGACTCATTGAAATATTGAATTTTCCCTTATAGCCTACAAGATGTAAAACATAAGTGGTTAGAGTTGCTACCTCACAGGTCAATCAGGAGCTTTAAGTCCCTAACAGAGGCTTTTACTGCTCGCTTCATAACCAATAACTCCCATCCCAAATGGATGTATACAGTGATTACGATAAAGAAAAGTCCATAAGAAAGACTTCATGATTATGGCAAGAGGTATTGGGAAGTCTTAAATGAAGTGGAGGACTACTCAGAGAAAGTTTCTATTGCATCCTTTAAGATTGGTCTGATGACCACATCTTTGACGCACCAGTCCCTAACTAAGAAAGAATCCATCACTATTGATGATCTCATGGCTTATATTGAGAAATACACCAAAGTAGAAGACATAGTTCACTCTAATCCAGGGGATAACAGTCGAGAAAAGGTAACTAAATGAGGATATTAGAGTGACAATCCAAAGAAAGGGAACAAGAATGGGGGCAAGAACGACTCTAAGAATGGGAATAAGGATGATCCTTCAAAGGCATAAATACAGTCTTCAAGGAAAGTATTTACAAGATCTTGATCAAGATCAAAGACTAACCATTCATCGAGTGTCCCCAAGATATGGGTGGTGGCCCGATGAAATGGAATAATGCACTGAGATGTGCATTCCATAAGGAGGGCAGCCATAGAACTAAAAATTACAAGGCTTTGAAGTCACAATTAGAAAAATTAGCCCAAGTTGGGCATTTTAATGAATACATAGAAAAGAAGATAGGGTCGTAGCTAATGGAGACCAGAAGCCGGACAATATTCTTGATGACGACATGGGACAGGAGTTCACAGTGATCCATGGGGCATCAAACCTAAAGCAGATCCAAGGAAATGCTATTCACATGGAGCTAAAAAAGGTCACTGCTATTATGGAGGCATTCCAGATTAACCCTGCTCAGAGATAAGCTGGCAAGCGCTGGTGACCATAGGACGTCGACTACACCAAACACATCATCTTCACTAAAGAATATTTGGCCCGAGTGAGGACCCCACATACTGACGCACTAGTCATAACCCTCAGAATTATAATTTATGATGGAGACAAGTTGATCGTGGATTAGGGAAGCTCATTAGAGGTGATGTACCTAGAGTTTTTCATAAGATGAAACTCAACTTAGACGACCTTAGGTATGCCACAATTTCGTTGGCCGATTTTGTGAGGAAAATCACAATGCTTCTGGGAAAGCAGGCAACATCTCAAAGTTGATTGAGTTCTTAGTGGTGGACATAGAGTCCCCATATCACGCCATTTTAGGCAGAGGCTGGCTGCATGCCATGAGGGCCGTACCATCTACCTACCACCAAAAGATGAAGTGTATCACCGATCGGGCATGGTCAAAATTCATAGTGACCAGGCCACTACAAGGAAGTTATTCATCGCGACCATCCGCCCCATATTGGAGAAGAAAAAGGAACCAAAGGATGCTCGAGAGGAAGTCTATGAGGGGATACACCCTCTAAATAACATTTACTATACGGACAACCAGGGGTCGAGGAGACCAGGGTACACGCCGCTAGTAGGGTCATTGAATTCCTATAGGAAGTTGGAGCTGGTAACGACTTGATAGAGAGAAAGTTTCTAATCAAAATCACTCTCGTCGATCATGAAAAGATAGAATTTATTTCCTTTTTGAGAAGAAATCTAGATGTTATTGCTTGGAAACCATATAATTTTCCTCGAATTGATCCTAACATAGTCTGCCATCATCTTCATGTTTACCTAACCTTCAAGACGATCACTTAAAAGGCTCACCGAATAGCCCTTGAGAGGGCTAAAGCGGTAGAAAACGAAGTGGGTAAACTTCTGGATGCATGATCCAATAGGGAAGTTCAATTCCCCAAGTGTCTATCCAACACAGTAGTGGTACGGAAGAGCAAGGGAAGTTAGAGGATCTATATTCACTTCACAGATCTCAATAGAGCATGTCCTAAAGACACCTTCCTATTACCTAAAATTGATCAGTTGGTTAACACTACATAAACATATGAAAGGATAAGTTTTTTAGACGCCTATATAGGGTAACATCAAATCTCGTTGTTTAGCCCTGACCAAGACAAACGTCCTTCATAACCCCTATTGGGTTATACTCTGACAAAGTCATGCCGTTTGGCCTAAAGAACACATGGACAACTTATTAGAGTATAGTCATGAAGATGTTTAAGAAATAGATAGGAGACACAATGGAGGTCTACATCGATGACATGTCAGTTAAGAGAAAGAATAAAGGAGACCACCTCATGGACTTAGCCAGATTCTTTGAGATCCTTAGAAAATATCGGATGAAACTTAGTGCAAGTAAGTGTTCATTTGGTGTCCAGTCAGGAAAGTTTTTGGGATATTTGGTTAACAAAAGAGGAATTGAGGCCAATCCAGATCAGATCGACGCAATCACCAGGGTCTAACCTTCATAAACATTGAGAGATGTTTAAAAGCTTATAGATATGATCGTGGCACGCGATTTCTTCATCTCCAAGTGTTCGAAACACTGTCGATAATTTTTCCAGCTCTTAAAAAAGGACAAAGGCCTCATATGGAACAATTGTTACTCAAGAGATTAGGAGGAGATCAAATCCTACCTTAAAAAATCACCTCTCTTAGAGATTCCAGAAGATGGAGACCTGTTGTATCACGACCTCACAGTATTAGACCATGCTATAAGCTCGGCTCTTGTGTGTGAGAACGATGGAGGATAATATCATGGTTATTATACTAGTAAGACACTTTTAGATACAGAATAAAGTTACTTATCACTGGAAAAGCTTGCCTATGCACTGGTGGTTTCCTCAAGAAACCTGAAACATTATTTCAAAGATCACTCAATGACGGTAATCACTTCCTACCCCCTTAAGGCTATTATTTAGAAAGCCGACCTCTCTGGACGAATCTCAAAATGGTCGATAGGGCTCGATAGATTCGATATCCAATTTTGACCAAGAACAGTAATTAACGGACAATTCCTGGTAAATTTTATCACTAAAGTTATGGAGGACTAGCCTATCGACCAAGAGGAAGCAGTACAGTCAACAGATGAGGAGGCTCAATCTAAGGAGTGGATTTTATACATTAATGAAGCCTATAATTCCAAAGGGGCAGGAGTAGGAATGATCCTCATCACACTGAAAGACGCTGCCATCGAATAGGGGATTAGATTGGGATTTGAGGCCTTCAATAATGAAGCTGAATACGAAGCACTGATATTTGGCTTGCGCAAGTCCCAAAACTAGGGGAAAAGAGCCTCAACGTGTTTGGCGATTCCAAAATGGTCTCCAAGCAAGTGAATGGAGATTTCAATAAAAAAGATGATAGAATGGCATCCTACCTTGCTGTGGTAAGAGGTCTTATGGAAAAATTTAAGGAGGTTAATTTTCAATAGATCCCCCGGGGGTAGAACAGCCATACAGACGCCTTAGCAGACTTGAGCTCAGTGGTGGACTCTGATCTGCGAAGAACCATCCAGATAGAGTTCATTGCCCAACCAAGCATTGACTAAACAGCCGTAGTTGAGAAAGTCCTCCTCACAGAGAAGGCACCCAGTTGGATGGATCCCATCACTGCCTATCTGTGGAGCGACACACTGTCTGATGATAAAAGATTGGCTCATCAAGTAAGGGTGAAAGCTGCCCGTTTTTACCTTTTCCTAGGAGGAAAGTTCAATAAGAAACCTCCAATTCATCCACCCATATGGCATCGAGAAAGTGCTTAGAAAACTTTACAATGGTATTTGTGGGAGTCACGCAGGAGGGAGGTCATTAGTCTTTTGGGTAATTAAAGAGGGTTATTGGTAGCCTCACATGCATAAGGACACATGCACCTATGTTCCTAGATGTGAAAATTTCTAGAAACACTATCTTATGGTCCACTGACCAACTAGAGACATAAAATCTCTAATAAGTCTATGGCCATTCTTGCAGTGAAGACTAGACATCGCTGGACCACTACATATCGTACCTAGAAATCATAAGTATCTGTTGGTCGACACAGATTACTTCACCAAATGGGTAGAGATAAAACCAATGGAAAATATTCGCGATGCTAATATGACCAGGCTCATCGAGAAAAGCATTATAAAACGCTTTGGGATACCAAGGACTGTCATCACCGATAACGACACACAATTCAAAAGCAGTTTCTTTAAATATTTTTGTGATAAGCATGACATCAAGCACCACTTTAGTTCTGTAGTGTATTCCCAAAGTAACGGTCAGGCAGAAGCTTCCAACAAGACCATGCTTGATGGACTAAAAAAGAGTTTAAAAAGAGCCAAGGGTTCCTAGGTGGACGAGCTCCCTCATGTTCTATGGGCCTACTGTATCACTTCTAGGAGACTAATTGGGGAAACACCCTTCGTGTTCACTTACTGAATGGAAGACATCATTTCACTGGAAGCAGGTCTCCCTACTATGAGAACCACGTTGGCCGACCAAGGCCTTAATGGTGATGCATTATGCAATTAACTTGACTTAGTAGATGAATGAAGAGAAATGTCCATGATTAAGTTGTCTTCCTATCAATAGCATCTAGCCAAGTATTACAATAAGAAAATCATCCGAGGAAGTTTTTGTAAGGGGACTATGTCATAAGGAATGTCCTCGATAGTGCCGTAAAACCATCAGATGGCAAGTTAGGACCAAACTGGGAAGGACCTTTTAAGGTGATAAGAAACGACCTTCAAGGAGCATATCACTTGGAAATACTAGAGGGCAAGGAGATACAAGGGCCTGGAATGCATCCAATCTCAAGAAGTTCTACATTTAGTCTTCTCTATCTTTTGTTATCACATTTAGTTTATGCAAATTTTCATTTCAAACTTATGTTTTATTAAATGAATAAAGTCCAGTTAGCTCTCGCACTTTAATATTATATATTGGTTTCTTCGAATTACTTGGTCGCATGTCAGTATTATCCACCATTTTTAAATGATCATTTCCTCATGCATAGCATAACTCCTGGGGATTATAACAATTTGTTCAACTTGTTTCAATAAAGGAATCTTATGTGCTGAGTAATGTCTGTAGTTGTCATAATGAGTTTATAAAAGTGTTTCTATTACTACAAACCCTCAAGTCTTTGTTGCAGACACAATAGATCTCATTAGTTTCCCTGAAAGTAAAAAATTTCCTACAAGGGATCCTTAGGCAACAAAGCCAACTTAGGTTGGTTTCCAAATGTTTGGTCATAAAAAATCTTGCTCGAGCAGATGGCCCATCGACCAGGTACATTCTCTCCATGATCTCACTTAGGCCTAAGGAAGTGTGACGACACAATCTAAAAGGTAAAGTAGATGGAATGATAATTCTAAGGCATATTGGACGGGGAAATGTTCAAACACCTGATAAAAAAATGGCTAACACTTGTTCTCGATATCATTTAGTCGGATGGAAAATCCAAAATAATCAAACTTAAGTACTTGCCCATTTAAATAGCAAAAGGCCTATGATGGTCAAACAGTGTTACAAAGATCTTAAGTAATTAATGAGAAACATCTCTTTCCATTTTAAATATAAAGGCAATTATTAGCTAATATTTATTTAGCACATGCTCAAAATATGGAAAAAGTTAATAAATTAAGATTTCTATTGAAAAAAATTAGGAATTTCAATTACAATAATACCAAAATATAAAAGGACCTAAGACGATTCAGGATGGCGAGCAAGATAATCTTCAACACAAGCTCTTCGACCATTATCTCGGTTAGGAGCAAACTCCTCCAGATTGTCTTGGCGAGTTGAGCAGGGATAACATCAATTGGGATCCACTTGTCTTCCTTTGAGAACGAGTTATGGATATAGGCCGCACAGTCGAATTGATGCTTGTACTACAAGCTAGACTCCTTAGGTTTCTTAACCTCCCAAAGGTCACTTAGCCACCCACGAGCAAAAGCGAGATCTTCTTTCTCCTTGAGCCTTACTGGGGCATCTGCCCAAACTGCATTATATCCACCTGCCCAAGCTTCTCGAGATACCATTCTGAATAGATGCTTTAGCCTTGTGACATCTCCCTAGAGCCTCGTAAATTCTCTCTGGAGTCCAGCTGCTATCACAGATGCTCTTCGGACATCTCCTTTCAGCTCAGCGACCTCATTCCTTAAGGCGTCATTCTCGGCTTGGAGCACTTCACCTACTTGGCCTACATTAGTGGTCTCCATAAGCTTGGCCTTTAGCAAATTTACCTAATCTTGAATCGAGGCACCAATTTCCTCCATGGCTTGGAGATCGTCCTTCAGCCTAGTGACCAATTCGGATTGATTCTTATATTGCTCAGTCCTCGTCCTCAGAGACTTGTAAATTTTTATGAAAACCTTGTGAGCTTGAACACTTTTTTATTTTTATTTTTTACGGGAATATCCACATTTATTATAAATCATAAGTGGGAAAATTCCCCCCACTGGTGGCTTACATCAATGATAATAAATATGATCACCTATGTTAGAGAAAGCTTCAAAAGTAGCTAGACAATATCTAGTCCTAATGCCCGTAAAAGGAAAATCACGAAAACCAAGTTTAATCTCCCCATAAATAAGATTAAAAGTAAATGATTCTAGCATTGGCATTCCTTCAAACATGCATTTATTACTCGCACACCATAGATGCCAGCAAATGAAGGCGGGAATAATTCGATAAATAATACCTATAATTTTATCGCCCGTAGAATTAATCCACCAAGTCATCAAGCTCCCATTAAAATTTGAAGAAGTAATCCTCATCCCCAGAATGTTGTAGAAGCGATTCCATATTTCTTGAGCAAATAGGACTATTCCGAAAAACATGATCTCTATCCTCCTCAGTTGGAAAAATACAACATCTATGTTTTGACACAATTGGAATATGGAGCCCTTTTATGTATTTATATATGGAAACCCCTTTATGAAGCAACCACAACATGAAAATTTAGAATCTTGGAACGATTCTTTTATTCTAAATTAGCGAAAAAGAACTTGGAACACAACTTATATCCTTCCCCAAATGCCAAGGGGATTTTATCGTAAAACTCCCATTTTTATTAAATACCATTTTCTAGAAAGAGAATCCAAATTTTCTTCAAAGTCTTCCCAAACCAATTTCATCCGTATCCAAACTTGAGAAGATGCCGATATAGAACGTTTAAAATTTTGAGCGTGTAATTTTTTTTATTTACTATGCATGGACTGGGACCATAAAGAATTTGAGTTAAAAAATTTCCACCACAAATTATGAGAATAGGCAAGAGGTAAATCGAACATGGACCTTAATTTTAGACCGCCCTCATCCTTTGGTTTGCAAATTTGGATACAGTTCACCCATTGAAATTTTATTTTCTCATCTTGTTTACCCCATAAAAATCGAGAAAGGAGCTTATTTATGTGCTGTAGAAAAATACCTGGGGGATTTCTAACTGTAATGAGATGAAAATTCATGTATTTTGCTATTGTTTTGATGAGGGTTAATCTCCTAGCTTGATAGATGTTGTAATGATTCCTTCCCAGCATCTAATTTCCTGGTAAGTAAAAAGAACTTTTATTGAAATTGATCACTTGATCGAATGGCCCTTCATAAATCTTCAAAACTTTCTTGAAATTTTAAAGCGATTATTTATCTCCATTAGCAAAGATAAGGGTGTTATCTGCAAAAGAAAGACAAGGAATAATAGGGGAACCCCTTATTAGTGTAAAATAAGCCATTTTCCCATCTTCCATTAATTTTTGAATCCCCCTATTGAGCACTTCCGCTGCTATCACAAATAACACTTGGACATTGATATTGGTCCCAGTATCATTCCCAACCTTGAAGTAGGGGGAATATAGTCATCGTCAGGCTACAGATAACACAACAGGTGAAACCATAAACAAATATTAGTACGAATGGAAGAAGAAAATCAATATAAATAAATGAGGTTATCTTAGATTCATTAGTAAGAAGGGGGCTAGAGTTCAATACAATCAGAGAAAAAAATTATAGCGCATAAAAAAGATGTACAAGAAAAAGGAAAAAAAAATTAGTCTAGAGGGCCTATTCCTTTAACTACTCAACTTAAATTAGTGTCGTCCCCTTCTCGATATCCCTATAATCCTGGTCAGTATTCATTCCGACCTCAGCAGGCACGTCCTCAGAATGGTCGGCAGGCTCGCAAAGGGGTTGGGCCCAAGAGAATTAAGACCAAAGAGTTGAGAATCATCAGGAGTCCCAAGAGCTCTTAATGCTTGGTCCCAGCATTTATTGAAGGCCAACTTCTCGGCATAGTCCAGATGGAGCTCGACATCATCATATGCTACGTCCTATCCCTCAATGTAGATATTATTCTTATCACATGGGAGAGACTTCTCTATCTTTTTAACTTTACGAGACAAACTCTAGTTCTCCTTGGTTAACTCATCTTTCTCGATAATCATAAACATCTTGGAATTTTTAATGTCGGCATAGGCCATCCTTCTCCTATTCCCAATATGTGTGAGCATCAGAAAAGGCCTTCTTAGACTTTGCAAGAGCCTCTTTCAGCTCTTGATTAACCTTGGACTGGTCGGCATGGCCATCTAAAAGAGTTGTGAAATTGGCCAAAAACTACACGAAAACACATCCTATAGTTTTTATTCACTTTGTTAATTTAGTTTAAATACACTCGCTTATTGTAATCTTTTCCTTTTGTTATCTTTTATTTTAGTTAGAAAAATACTTTTTACACTTTTATTTAGAAGTATTAAACCAATTAAATTCTAGCCTATTGTCTTTATGGATTCGATACCCGGACTGACTGCTATACTCCCTTAAAAGAGTGTAGTCATAGTTTAGGTTTTTGTATAGAGTTGGTGACCCGAATATAACAAGCGATCGGGGTCGGTGACGCGACACCGAGGCAAAACCATGTCTATCAGTTGTCTAGGAAGGACATAATTGTCTCGGCTTCTCCTAGAATAGTTGAAGTTATGGTAAATAGGAGAATTATAGACTAGATAATATAGATATTTGGAATAACAACCATCAAGGGAATGTCCATAGACATCACAATAGGAGAAGTAAAGATGCAACGTAGAACTCTTAACCTTAGGAAAATTATTAACCAAGGGCTTATCTAAGTTTTGAGCTCTAGTCTTGTTCCTAGGTGGCACAGGATGAAATGACGAATCAGATTGTCTAATAGGGGGCAGACGTATTTAGCCTTATGTTCAACATTTTGCTTAGAGTTAATTGATTCTCCAATGTCTAACTTTTGTTGTTTTGAGTCAAAATCATTTTTCAAACTTTAAAAATTTAGACAAGTTTCAACAGGTTATTTTCCACCAGAGACAAACTTGACAGGTTCAAAATTTTTGTTTGCCTGGAATTATTGGGGCAAAAGCTTATTCTAGTTCTGTCATCAGACTTGGTTTTACTTTCAGCAACAGAGTCTTCAAAAAATTTAGAGTTATTTTCAAATTTAGCAAACTTTTTGAAGACTGTTGATGTCTTTTCTTTTGTTTGTTCCAATTCTAATAACGTCCCTTTGTATTTCTTTTCCAGAATTTCATTTAAGTTAGATAACTCTTTCAGTTTTTGTTCAAAAGTTTTAGTTTCATTCTCACGAGTTAAACATTGAGAAGTGTACTCTTCAGCATTTTGTTTGATCATATGACTTTGGGTTTCAATCTTCTGTGTAAGATCTTTGACTATCATTTCAAGTCTAGTGCTTTTCTTAAGAGTTTTTGTATACAGTGTGTGAATGTCAGGAAGGTCCTCATTATCGGAAGTGTGTTGTGTCCCCTAGCGATTCATTTTTAGGACTCTCACACCCATTGACATCAATAATAAATCGTTCCCTTTGACTCACACACACCGCGTTTGAAGCGTTATCATCATTCTCAAGTAACAAAGCACACAAATCAGTAGGAATATCATCATTCAACATAGCATGATCAGGTTCCTTATCATCAGTGTATATGATTTTAGCAAAGAAGGACATACAAGGATCACAAGTGTTAGATGACCCAGGTTCATCAGTTTTTGATTCACTTGAGTCATCCCTAGTCTTGAACAAGTTAGCCCTATTGTTCTTGTTCTTGTTCTTACTCAGATTAACTCTGTAGTCACTATCTAAGTGTCCTAACTTGCCACATCTGTACCATTCAGTGTTCTTAACGTCTCTTCTAGGTTTGTTGTCAAGTCTTTTCTCATGAGGCCAATTATTAGAGTTATTTGAATAGGTAGGTTTGCCTTCTCTATTTGTAATTTTATTTCTGAACATCACAATTTTTTTGACGTGTTTAGATATTAAGGCAATCTGGTTATCCAAGCTCTCTAAATTACAGTCCTCATCAGAGTCTAAGTCAATTTCAGGTAAATAACAATCAGGTTTAGTTAACTTATAGGTAAAGATAGGATTGGAAGAAGTTTATTTCTTATGGGTCTGAGTTAATTGTTTCTTAAACTCGAATTCCATTTCCACACTTCTTAGCTTGTTACTGAGCAGTTCAGGGGTAAGGTTTTGATCGTCCATCTCCTCAATTGCATAGCGCTTATTGTCAAATTTTTATGGAAGTGACCTTAGAATTTTAGAGACAATTTCTTTTCTATCATAGATTATCCCATTAGCATGCGGCTTAGTAACTATGTATGTCAACCTAATGTATAAGTCATCAAATGACCCAGTCTCAGTCATAACTAACATTTGGATTTTAGTAGCTTTAACACGTGTGTCTCTTTCATGTGAAGTCACTAGGGTGTCCCATGCTTCCTTAGAGATAGTACATAAAGATATCCCTTGAATTCGTGTTCATTGATAGACATGAATATAGCATTTTTGCCTTTGTTATTGTTAAGGGAAGTCTGTTTCTCTTCTTTAGTGAATTCACTTAGTAACTTTCTAATCCTCACAGTACTTCCTTCAGCGGCTTGTTTAGTAGGAAAATTATAACCATTTTCAATAGCATCCTAGACATAATCTCCCAATGTCTCTTGGATGAAGGCAACCATCCTCACTTTCCAATAAGGAAAGTTGGTTCCATCAAAGAGAGGTGGTCTGGACAGGTTACCTAATCTCTCAAATTTCTCATTCATTGTTTGTTTTGAGAAAATAATTTCAGAAACTCAAGATCTAAAAAATTAATAAAACCAAAGCTCTGACACTTAAGTTATTTAATTCAAGATTAAACAGCCTAAATGGCACCGAACAGTTTTTTGAAGAAACTCTTTTCTTAAAACAAACAGTTAACGCAAGATGTGTATAAAAAGAATTATGAACGATATATTTTAGGTATTATGTATCCAAGTTTTGAAATCCAAAACTAAAACAGTTTTAAAATAGCACGCCAATAGAAAGGGATGAGAGGAAGATAAAGTACGCAAGTGCACAAGATTTTAACGTGGTAAAACCCCACCCAAATGAGGAAACATCCACAGAGGTTGATACACCTCACAATAAAAAATCCACTAAAATAGAGTAAGATATTACAAACTATTTAACAATCTAAACACACAATCAGACCTAATCTAAGATCAGAAAATATACCAGCTCCTCTGGATTATTCTGACTTCTCCTAATGCTTTGATGTTGTAAATGTTCTCTCAGCTTTGTAACTCCACTCATTTTAGCTTTACGTCGAATCTTAAAGTCCAAAATCTCTTTACCAACGCGTTTTAGTGTTCTAGTGTGAAAATATTGTGATGTGATGTGATGTGATGTGCCTAACACATGCCTGCAACTCACACACACTTATTACAGACATAATAAGTCTCAAATTACAAACATATTTCTAATGTGCAATAAAAATTTCTAAAATCAGTTTGATCGAAACTTTTAGACTTTTTGATCTTTAATTTTATCTGTAGATCAAGAGGGAAACTTTCTATATAAAAGAGCCAAGATCCTAGACACTTTATTAATGTGAAAATGTATAGTTATTTTACAAATGTGAAATATATGAAAGTGTAAATCCCCAATCAAGATCTCAAATAGATCTAAGTCTGGATATTCTCTGAAATTGAAATTAGAAATGAATTTGTTCGTTGAGATTTTGAAATCAACATAAGAGTTTAAAAACAACCAACAAAATAAAGATTTCTCGAAAGAAGAAATCAAACACAATATTATCTACGTGATATGTATCACAGAGTCTCAAATATCAACTTTCTATGAAAAAAATGAGATGATAACTACGTGACTTAGATGGAAAAGATATTTAGAACAAGAGAGGATGGATTGTCTCAAATCTCAAGCTAACTCAACTCATAAAAGGGTTTTCTGGTGAGAAATTGGTTGGAGTTGGGTTAGGGTTTTATTTCTCTCTCTCTTCTCTCTTTTTTCTCTCAGAGGTGAAAATGATCCAAAGATTGTAAACGTTGCACATATGAGTCCTATTTATACTAGAGCATGGAAGGCTCTCGAAGGACGAAGAAAATCAACGATCAGGATTGAATACAAATGATCGAAGTAAATCTAATGGCTGACGATGCACCGCTTTTAAACACACCTTGATTGGTTCAAGGGGTTAACACATGGATCGCTTTGGAAGATATGTAGACCAGTGATAAAAAAGGATCCAACGGTTCAGGAAAAGCTATATGTAACACCCCGTAATTCTGCTTAATTCTAAATTACGTAAGTAGAGTAATTTAATGGGATTAAATACGCTTTAATTAAATTAAGTGAGTAGAGTAATTTAATGTGATTAAATATGTTTGATTTAAATTACGTGAGTAGAGTAATTTAAATAGATATTATATTAATAAAGAAGAATATGTGTTATAGAAAATTTACAAAGGTGAGTAGAAATTTTCAATGCTGATATGTACGGTCTAGTGACTATATGGACGTACCGGATATAACTCGACAAAATTAAGAATGAGAGTAGAAAAATATTTACGAGACTCAAATGATAATTTAGAGTCTACGGTTGATTCCGAAAGGGTCGAATTAGTCAAAATAGTGTACCCGGGGGTACAAGTTGAGTGCCGGGTCATTTTCAGGCTAAACCGGGACCATTCGGGGGCATTTTGGTCTCTTTACAATTATGGGAAAGAATACCTACGAATTTTTGTAACCCTATATCTGATTATAAGAGTAGTGGCTAGGGTTAGACAGTTAGAGTTACACCATAGCCATTAGAGAGAGAGAGAGAGGCAAATTCCTTAGGCAAGAAGAAAGGAGGGATCATCTTAGGAATATTTCACCACAAAGGTTGTTGGGAAGAAGGATTGAGACACCAATATCATCAATCATCATCAACAACCACGAAATCAGACCCTACAAATCTTAAGGCAAGTGGTTATTTGCAAAATAATTGAGTTATAATACCCATGTTTAAGCTTGAGGAAGAACATGATTTTTATGATATTCTTGGGAATAAACAGTTGATAATAATCCATGATTGATTAGGATTTGCATGTAGGACGTTTTTGAATTACCAAGTAGGTTTATATCATAGAAAATCTGATGAGAAATTCGTATGAAAATCTGGTATTTTGATGAAAAATATAAAGAATGCAGTTTTAGGGTTCTTGAATATTATGGATATTTTCAGTGAATTTAGCCAAGATTTATAATGATTTTGTTGTTTTAAATCGTTAGTAATCATCCCAGAACATGTAGGAATGATTAGAAATTGTTGGTTGTGAATTTGATGGCTTATCATGAAAGTTAGAGATGTAAAAATGGTGAAACCCGTAGGAAGAAGATGAACTGGGTCTGTCACTGCTTGATCGATCGATCGACCCTGGAGAATCGATCGATCGAAGCAGTCGATCGATCGACCATCTTCCTTCGATCGATCGACCCTATCTGAACTATAGAAAGTTGTGTAGAAATTTCTTTAATTGCCGTTACTTAATGGGAACCTTAGAATTGATATTTTTCCTATGAGGGGACTTGAAAATTTCCAGTAGGTGTACCATTAGGTTCATCCACTAATGATTGAGTAGGAATGTTGGATAAATGGAATGACGTTAGAACGATTGACTTAGCCGTGAGTTGAAATGGTTAATTTAATTACGGAAAGAGTGAGACTTAATTCCGGAAAGAATATACCAGTAGGTTAAAGTTAACTTAACTACTGAATTAAGGGAGGGGTAACTAGGACCCTTAGAGTTACGCGAATACTCGAATAAATACAATAGTGAGATATGTTGTAATTAATAAGTACGGAGAATATAAGAAAAATATATTACGTACGGGTATGATTTACTAGGTCTGGTGCGTACCTACTAAATTTATATAAATAGTTTTGGGTTAAGAGAATATTACCTAAATTAATTATGTTAGGGTCGATGTGACATTCCGAACTAACATAAGTGTAAGGACATTTTTGTCCATTATCAATTTGTATGTCATACGCCGTTACACCGTTGAAGAAACTCAAGATCGCATCTACATCAACGGATCCGAATATCAAAGCATCTTCAATATCATAGCCTCTGCGAGAATGAACTTGGTAAAATTTTGTTTTTACGTTCCTTAAAGTTCATATTTAGTATTGGGAAATTTTTATAAAATGCTTTTTATAAAAATAAGAAGTAAGTTTTTTTAAGCAAAATGAGGCTTTTAAAAGGATTTTATTTTTCTGGGAAAATCGGACCGATCCGGCCCAATACCGGACCGATCCGCTTGCTCGAAGTCCAGTAGACCCCGGATCCATAGCGAACCGATGAAGATAAATATCCGAACCGATCCGTTGTCAACCGGACCGATCCGGTTGCAATTAAAAGAACCGATCCGGTCTACCGGACCGATCCGCCCTCAATCCGGATCGGTCCGCCTGGGATAATTACGAGCAGTCCCAGTTTTTGAAAACTCTTTCCTTGGTTTTCTTATTTAAATCCAACTTCGGGGAGTTATTTTTTAAGACTTTTTAACACGATTTTCAGAGTCCTAAATACTCTAAGTCTTCATCTTTTTGAGTCCCAAAACATCTTTTTGATTCACACAAAAATTCCCAATTACTTTTGTGAATCTTTTAGAACCCTAGAACACAAGCTTTGCTATTGTTCAACCCTTGTGGAGAAGCCGTTCTCTTCTTCATTGCAGCCCTCCTGGAAAGGGAAAATTCCAGCCGCCGACATAGGAACCGACACCTGCGGGTATTTCTGTGTCACACTATTTCTAGCCGTTGCTTTGAAGGTTTACCGAAGACACCGTGCGTTACACTTGTGGGCGATTATCAGGTTGTATGTAAGTCAATGGTCTTGTAAATTCTTTAAAGTTCTAGAAATAAAAGGTTTTGCCCTTCGGGGATTTTTCCTTAAACTTTGTGTGTTGAATATTTATTGCATGATTTCATATTGTTTCAATCACACCTAGTTGCATGCTTAGGGTTTAACTAAAATTTGGGTTTAATTAAAAACTGGATTTTATTTGAGAAGTCGCAATATTTCCGCTGTAGCTGCACTCTCAATAAGACTATTATAAATTTGGGGTCGATGTTTAATGCCGAACCAAACTTTGAACTGGTGCCGCAATGAAAGAGTCCCGAACCAGAATATGTGTCTATATTTATATTTATAGATAGATGGGGTCGATGAACCATTTTGAACCAACTTTCACTTGGAGTCGATGAATTATTCCGAGCCAAGGGTCCTTTGTGTGTAATAAAAGGATATATTAGTGGTAACTAATATTATATACATTGTTGTGGGATAAAATGTTTTATGTGCTAAATCTACAAATTGAGAATAGTAGACAATGAAATGATAAGTAAATGTCTCAGTAATAATTTATAGCATGATGTAATTATTACAAGAATAAGGTAACGAGCAGTTATTGAGTTAACTACAGTTATGAACAGTATAACTAGGTAGACCAAGTTTCCTCGATAGTTATATACTATGTAAGAGAGGTGAGGAGGTTCAAGGGAGAGTGCGAAACCTTAAAATGTGTAATCAATAACTTAATTGTGATAACCGCTTGCAAAATATTTTCAAATGTTTTGAGTACTAACTCTTGCTATGTAAATTTTTTAAAAACCTTTTAGGTGCCCAGCCACAAGGACACCCAGCTTGATTTCATGTCAGAGATTTGGGAGCTGCAGCCAGTGTGGAGGTTGCATGGATTGTTTAGACGCTTCCTCTTTTTCATTTCTAGTGCAGGATCTCAGTTTTATTATTTAGTTGTCTTTGGGCCGTGGTTTACGGCAAGTCTTTATTTGCTTTCAGATTTTTATGTACTGAGCATTCATATCTAGTTTTGGATATGAGTGGTTTGGATTATTTGTTGTTTTAAGAAAGATAAAATTTGGCACCCGTTTTAATTACATTTAGGTGGTTAGAAATTTTAAAAAGGCGTTCGACAGTGATGCTAAGAATGAACCATTTAAGAAACCTGTTTATATTAAAATAAGGCTTGATCACCCAAGGTTTAATTAGGCGGGGTGTCACACTATATAAATGTGAGGTAAAGAAAACACTGATTTATTCATCATAATACCAACACGTGTAAGGCCACGATGCTAAGAAAAACGCATGTTTTTGTAGTTGAAAGAATTCAATTTTCTCCACAATATTATCTAGCGCTTTCGGATTCTACCCATGCAAAGTTTTAGTCACTTAGGGAAATTATAAAATAGCCCCCAAACATTATAAAATCCAATTTTAAATGTTAAAAAATTATTTTTAAAAATCCTAAAATTATTTAAAATA
This sequence comes from Sambucus nigra, assembly GCA_949130495.1. Classification (NCBI taxonomy): domain Eukaryota; kingdom Viridiplantae; phylum Streptophyta; class Magnoliopsida; order Dipsacales; family Adoxaceae; genus Sambucus; species Sambucus nigra. Next base: position 209,859,652 of record OX422213.1, on the reverse strand, counting down.
TCTCAAAAATTGTAGAAAATCATTTTAATGGGATTTAACTCACACACACCCATATAATGAAGAATGCAACACATATATGCAATCTTAAGTGAATGTTTTGGTGTTCTACCTTTAGGAACTTTAGAGGAATTCAAATGTAGAGTCTGAAGGCTTTTTGGTACACTAGGATATGACTCAATTTTGTCATTATTTCCAAACTAGATGAGCACCTATATAATATAGACTCACGTGAATCAAAGATATAGGGTGCTTCAAAATTGATAATACTTGTATTAAAAAATGTGAAACAGTATGATAAAGCCTAAAAATTGATTTTTTATTTTCATTATAAAAATAAAAATATTTATCTACGCCATTCTATTTACAGACTTTTATTGTATTCTTATTTTGATAATAATTTATTTTATCCAAATTTTAGGATTTCTCATACTATTTAACAACTTATTTTTTGTGTAATAAAATGTTGTCATTTTTTAGGCCCTTACATATTATTTCGTAGACATCTATTTATATTTTCTTGATATTAAAAATATTTTGAGTAATTGTTAATGTTGAAGCGGTAAAAAGATGTTCAAACAAAAAATATAAGAAGTTAAAGTGGGGAGTTAATGGGAGAGACATAAAATGTTAGAATTAATTGACCTTTCATTTTTAAGAGTGAGTAAGTGGTATAATCGAAATAGTGGAGGCGGTGGGAGTTTAAGTGCTTTGATTTTTGTAGATGTTATATTTGTTGTACACTTTCCAATTTTAGCTAATAGTTTGTGAGGTTTCTCGCTATACGATTGCCTCAAGTAATCTAATCTAATTCTAATATATATATATATATATATATATATATACATGGTGTGTCTTATTGTAATTATGCCACGTGGCATTAAAACTCCAATCATTTATTAATTTGGCTTCTCTCTGTATCCCTCCATTCGTCTCTCTCGATCTCAGTCTTCTCACTTTCCCTGTTCTCTCAATTAATTCTTACTTCCAATGTTACCCACTAACTTGAATACATAAACCATTCAAATTCCATCAGTAATAGGGTTATATATATATAGTAAGACTCTAACATACCTCATTAAATATACCTACGAACATGCCTATTTTTTTAAAATAGTAAAAAATTACTTTTGAGTTGATAATTTTTATATGTGTTCATGATATTTTATTGTGCCCTTGTAAACATACTCAACTCAAAATATTGGGTTTTGCTATTTTTAAAAAAAATAGGTAAAAAAACTGACAGTTTTAAAGGGTAAAAACTGTGAGTTTTCTGAACTATTTTTTAAAAATAACAAAAAACATTATTTTCAGTTGATTTTTTATAGGGCCACATTGAAATATCATAAACCCATATAAAAAATATCATTTTAAAATTATTTTTTTTACTATTTTAAAAAATTGGTATGTTCATAGGTATGTTGCTAATAGGTATATTGGAGAGCGTGATATATATATATATATAAACACGCATAGTAGTACATGTTATAGTGTTAAGCAAGAGATAAAGTAACTATTGATTATGTCAAATCTAATTATCCTAAATAAGCTAATGAGTAAGATAGAGGAAAATTGTTAAAGCTAATATTAATTGCTCACAAATTCATATTTGAATGTAATCAAAGCATTTTAGAAGTAATATGCATATATGATTTGGTTATTTAATCGAGTAAGTGTTGAGAAACACTTAAACTCAAATACTGGTTAGATTAAATCACTATAATATAAACAAGCCAATATTGATCGTTAGCAGATTCATATTTGAGCATAATTAGATAATTTTGGAAGTAATATTATTGAAACATTTAACTGGAAGATTATTGTTACAGATTTTCCAGCTTTCATTTTATCTCATTCAATCTGATTTGGGTATTATGTGTTTTAGAATGTGATGAAGTATTGTTATGGGTATTTTATTAATTTTTTACGGATCTATTCTGTTTATAATGATTTGGATTATGATTAGGTAGCTTTTTCAGAGACAACAAATTATCAATTGTTAGTTTAATTGATATTTTTCTACGCAAAGATGTTTTCCCTGATGGCTTTTCCTTTTATATGAACCTATTTCAAGAAATTTGCCCAAACAATCTATGCTTAGTGAAGGGTTATGAAATCTACTCAGCATGGATTAATACTACTACTTGTATGCATGCTATTGTTGCCTCTAGCTAAGGCGTAAAATTTGCTCAGAACAAACTAATGGCCTTTGAATTGAAGAATGACGAAGGATTTTATATTTCTTTGATATAGTTCAAATTTTCTTAGTGAAAGGGATTTTATTGAGATTTTTAGAAACATGGGGATGGGGGGGTGAAGGTTGAGCATGCATTTAACTTGTATTTGTTTTTGTATAACATTTATCCATATATAATTTTTCATGAGGTTCCTGCGATTGCTTTAAGGCTATCTCTGATCTTAAATTGAACATGAGGAAGTGTGAACTTATGTCAGTACGTTATCTGTAATGTGTACTGCCATGGGGAATTAGCTGACACCATTGGATACTTACTAGGACATCTTCTATCTATGTATCTGGGATTACCCTCTATTTTATCTGTTTGAAATGTATGGTTGATAAATTGATTGGACGAAGTTTGGGGGTTAATTCATGCATCACACTTTTCTACTGATATTTTCTTTATGCTTGCAACACATTACGTACCCATTTTTATTTTCGTGGTTATAAAAGATTATATGTTCAATTTTTGGGATTACAATCTATTTATATCTCTGTCATAATTTAATAAATCAAAACACCCCGAAAAATAAATTATATCTCTGTTATTTAGATCCCAGAATAATGTTGCATATATTATTAGTGCCGATGTCGTACGTATATTATAACTCCCTGCAAACATAAAACTTTGATTCCGATTTTTAGAGAAACGATGGAGGAAGGGAATATATAGAATATATATGGGGTCAAGGAGGTCGATAACTAACCAAATTTCAAAATCATGGACTATAAATGCATGATATATTTCCTCGAATCAACTTCTATCAAACCTCACGCAGAAACAAATTGTGGACTAGGACACCACAAATTGGAATCTGTTGAATTTGCTAACAGTGAAAATCATTGAACGACTCGCAACTCTCAGGTAATATAGTTGTATCTCCACTTCAGCAGTTTCTTTAAAAAATAACTATACCCAACATTGATGATCCTCTTACTCACATCACAATCGTAAAAAACTTCAGAGGATTCTGAACTGTCATCAGACCAGTTGAGGATCAAAATGTGAGAGGCAGCATGGTGAAGAAAAGAGTAATTGAGATATGGGACACGAGGTAATTGACAACTGTATGTTGTTTATTTTCAATCTATGCGATGACATTTACTAATTATACTTTATATAGCTTCAACAATTAATTTTTGTCTTTTACAAACTGAACTTTATGTTATGTCTACTATTTATTAATTACAAATATATAGAATTTAAGAATATACCTGAATTTGCAGAAATAAATTTTAGAATAGAGAATAAGTAATCCGAGCCCTGTTTAGAACAGTCTCCTTAAAATAAATTTATTCCCTCCACACAGTGCTAAAAGTAATGAATAATTGTCTTCCAAGATAAAACGGATTTCCAAATTAATCAAGTAGCACAACTATGATTAATTTCTTCGAACACAAATCTGTGTTTTGTGCTCAACCAGACCAAGAAGACAATATGTATGAGATGTATGCAGTAGCAGCAATAGAGAGATTATTTTTTGGGAAAAGATGTTGCATAATTTTGGAATTATGGGAGGACAATTTTTCAGTAGTTAAAAACTGTAGGGGTAAGGTTTAATTTATAGGAAATGTTTTGACTGTTAGGAACAGTCAAAACCGAATTTAACTGTCAAAACAGTTAATTTCGTTAACTGTTGACCCTTGAAATTAACTGACAGACAGTTAATTAATTAACAATTAAATTCCAGAAAGTTAAATTAAAACGGACCAAAATATTTAAGAGATTATAAGCCCAAGTCCGAACCGAGCCGAGCCGGCCGGCCGGCTGGACGGACGGCGCGCGCGCCAAGTCCAACACATGCATAGTATAGGCCATCTCCCTTTCAAAGAGTTGGGATACCCCAAGGCATCCAAGCCTTAGTCCATACTTGGGGTGTTATTAACTCATCAACTTTCCACTACTCTTCCAATGTGGGACAAGAGTTAAAACATACACAATTCATTAACTTTCATTGCTTTGTGAGTCACTTTGAGAACATATTTATCATTCATAACTTATTGAAATTGGATATATGAATATACTACGTTAATCTCCTTGTGGAGGAGAACGCGTTCGTATACGATCCCACAATTATTGTTGTGTGTGTCCTACCCTAATTTGAGCTCAAAGTTGCTCAAAATTTTGTCCAGAAAATTCTGGACAACTTTCTTCTAAGTTCAATTTTCCAATAATCCCCCACATGAATGATATATCGCTATAAATAAAACAGAACAGATGCAATGCAGATGCAGACACAGGTTGAGTAAAATTAAAGACTTATTGCATCGGGAGAAGTAGCCTAGTGGCCTTGAACTTTTCTTAGTGATATACCATCGAATTTACTTGATTAATTAGTAGACTTCACGTCCTTGAACCGTCAACCATTTTTGTAAACCTAGACAATAGTATTCACACAATAATTCTTCAACACAATTGGTTCTCAGGTTTATGTTCATTTTGGCTATGAACACCACTTGGTTCCGTGAGTATTTTAGAGAATATGCCTTTCATTATTCTCATAGAAGTGGCCCCCTTCTTACTCACGTAGGTGACTTCCATAAAGAGTATCTTGCAATACCCCACATAGGCATACTAAGATATAGATGTCATTAAAAGAATAACTTATCCTAATTTCGAGGCAGATGTGCACTGTCTCTTCTTTGGAATGGATAGGATTAAATATCCTCCAGTGCTTACTGAATACGACGTAGTTCGATTTGCCCATTGGACCTAGATCTTGGGAACTCCAGTCAGCTAGGTTGGGTTGCCACTATATTGATTCTTATTTATTTATAGGCTTGAGACCCATTCCTCTCGATGATCTTTCAACTTTCTCTCGGTTTAAACCTTTCGTTAGTGGATTCGATATATTATCTTTTGACTTTACATAGTCAATTGAGATAATTCCATTTGAGAGAAGCTGTCTAACGGTATTGTGTCGACGATGAATATGTCGTGACTTACCATTATACATGTGATTACGTGCCCTTCCAATCGCTGATTGGCTATTATAATGTATACATATTGCGGGCACATGTTTAGACCAATTTGGAACATCCTCTAAGAAATTTCGAAGCCATTCAGCTTCTTCTCCAGCTTTGTCTAGTGTAATGAATTCGGATTCCATTGTCGATTTAGCAATGCACGTTTGTTTTGAGGATTTCCAAGATACGGCTACACCTCCAAGGGTAAACACATACCCACTCGTAGACTTAGAGTCTTTTGTATCGGATATCCAATTTGCATTGCAATGTCCTTCAAGAACAAGTGGATATTTTGAGTACTGCAATCCATCGTTTTGAGCATATTTTAAATAACCTAAAACTCGCAATATTGCTTTCCAGTGATCTCTCCCTGGATTACTCATAAATCGACTTAGCTTACTTATTGAGTATGCTATGTTCGATCGTGTACAGTTCATGATATACATTAAACTACTGATAATACGAGAATATTCTAGTTGAGATATGCTTTCACCATTATTTCTTACTAGATGTAAATTTTCATCTACAGGTGTCTTGGTAGGACTAATATCATACTTCTTGAATTTTTCAAGTACTTTCTCTGTGTAATGAGATTGAGATAATATAAGTCCATTCGATATTTTAGAAATTTTAATTCCTAATATAACATCGGCGATTCCCTAATCTTTCATGTCAAATCTACTGCTAAACATTTGTTTTGTAGTTTTGACAATTTCCATGTTACTACGCATGATAAGCATATCATCAACATAGAGGCATACAATGACATATCCATTTTGAATGTATTTAAAGTAAAGACATTTATCGCATTCATTAATTTTGAAACCATTTGATAACATTTCATTATCAAATTTTTCATGCCATTGCTTAGGTGCTTGTTTTAATCCGTAAAGTGATTTAACAAGCTTACATACTTTTCCTTCTTGCCCAGGAGCCTTGAACCCTTCAGGTTGCTCCATATAAATTTCTTCGTCTAGTTCACCGTTTAAGAATGCGATTTTTACATCCAGTTGATGTATTTCAAGTCCATTAATAACAGCTATTGCTATTAACATCCGAATGGACATTATTCTTGTTACCGGTGAATATGTGTCGAAGTAATCCAACCCTTCCTTTTACCTTTAGCCTTTAACTATAAGTCTAGCTTTCTATTTATCAATTGATCCATCGACCTTTTACTTCTTTTTGAAGATCCATTTATAACCTAACGATTTTGAACCTGGTGGAAGATCCACTAGTTCCCATGTATGATTTTGTAATATGGATTCAATTTCACTATTAATTGCTTTTTTCCAATTGGAAGCATCGGGTAAGGATATGGCTTCTTTATACGATTGAGGTTCATTTTCTAGCAAATATGTTAGAAAATACGGACCGAAAGAAGTTGAAGTTTTTGCACTTTCACTACGTCTTGGTTCATCCTCTATTGATTCAATAGGTTGATGAGTACCACTTGTAGTAGCTTGATTTGTCCTTTTAGAAGGATCAGATTCTCGGTTCATGTTATACGGGAATTTATTTTCAAAAAATGAAGCGTCCCTCGATTCAATAACCGTATTTACATGAATATTCGAAATCTCAGATTTACAAACTAGAAATCGATATGCACTGCTATTAGTAGCATAACCGATGAATACACAATCCATGGTTTTTGGCCCTATTCTTACCGTTTTAGGTTTAGGAACCATCACTTTGGCTAAGCACCTCCACACTCGTAAATATTTATAGGAAGGTCTTCGACCTTTCCATAATTCATAAGGTGTCTTGTGCGTCTTCTTGTGAGGTACTTTATTGAGAATGTAATTAGCAGAAAGTAAGGCTCCCCCCCCCCCCACAAGTTTTATGGAGCTCATGAACTTAATAACATTGAGTTCATCATCTTTTTCTAAGTACGGTTTTTGCGTTCAGCAACACCATTCGATTGAGGAGAATAAGGAGCGGTAGTTTGATGAATGATTCCATTTTCAGAACAAAATTCATCAAATGGATATTCATATTCACCTCCTCTATCACTCTTAATAGCCTTTAACATTTTGCTTAATTCATTCTCAACTTCATTCTTATATTATTTAAATGCATTAATAGCCTCATCTTTACTATGTACCAAATATACATAGCAATATTTTGTATAATCGTCAATAAAAGTAGTAAAATACTTTTTTCCACCTCTAGTTTGAACAAATTTTAAATCACAAATATCAGTGTGAATTAAATCTAAAGGTTCAATTATCCTTTCAATAGAATGGAAAGGTAATCTAGCTAATTTAGATTCCACACAAATTTCACATATATGATTTTTATCAATATTAAATTTGGCAAAAATTCCAAGTTAATTAATCTATACAATGTATCAAAATTAACATGTCCTAATCTAGCATGCTAAATATTAGATGACTCAATCAAGTAAGAATAACTAGTAATTTCATTCATTAAAACAAATATTTTTGGGGTTACAGTAAGAACATTGATTTTAAAGAGCCCCTCATTTAGGTAGCCCTTTCCTACATACATGTCATTCTTTGACAACACCAAGCGATCAGACACAAACATAAGCTTGAAATCATTTTTAGTCAGGAGAGATCCAGAAATCAGATTCTTTCGAATATCAGGCACATGAAAAACATTGTTGAGAGTAAGTTCCTTTCCAGAAGTCATTTTTAGAGCAATCTTTCCTTGTACCACCACCTTAGAAGTGGAAGAATTTCCCATAAAGAGGTTCTCCTCATTTTCCAAAGGCTTATAGGTGGAGAACATCCATTTGTTTGCACAAATGTGTCGTGTGGCCCCAGTGTCCACCCACCATTTCTTGGTATTTTCAACCAAGTTACATTCAGAGACCACGACAAAAATAATCATATCCGCTAAGTCATTGGCGATATTCTCACCCTTAGTTACATTTGCTTGAGGATTATTTCGATTTTACTTCTTAGACTTACGACACTCGCTTGAGTGGTGTCCAGGTTTACCACAGTTGTAGCATTTGACTTTGAACTTCTTCTTGTTTTGTTTGGAAGTGCCTTCCCCATCATGTTTTCGTTTGTTCTTCTTAGGACCTTAAAAAAAAGGACCTTTGTTTCCATTAGATTCTTCCCACTTTTCTTTTGAGACTCATGGTTATCTTCTTCGATTCTCAGCCTGACCGCCAACTCCTCCACATTCATCTCCTTTCGCATGTGCTTGAGATAATTTTTGAATAAAGTCCAAGATGGTGGAAACTTTTCAACAATTGCAGTAACTTGAAAAGTTTCACTAAGTGACATTTCTTCAGCATGAATGTCGTGGAGGATCACTTGGAGTTCTTGCACTTGCGAGATCACTGGTTTAGAGTCAATCATTTTGAAGTCCAGAAAACGACCGACGATAAATTTTTTCACCCCAGCGTTTTCAGTTTTGTACTTATTTTCCAAAGAATTCCACAATTCCTTGGATGTCTTGATCGTGCAGTAGACATGATACAATGTCTTGTCCAAGTAGGCCAGAATATAATTCCGGCATAGGTAGTACGAATGCTTCTAAGCATCAATAGCAGTAACCTTTTCAGAATCGTCACCCTCTTGAATAGAGAGACAATATTCATATACAAACCTACACAGTTGGCAGGTAGTGAGATAGAAGTACATTTGTCCTTGCCAACGTTTGAAGTCAGCCCCATTGAACTTTTTCAATTTTTTCCCGTGTGGCATAGATACCGGTGCAGTCACATTTGTGTTGGTGACAATCACATTTGTGTTGGTGACAGTCACATTAGCAGGAATAGTGTTCGTACTTTGTGATTCCATTTCTGTTACAAAAATAGAATTTTTATCAATGATAAAATTCATATATAAATGAATTAATCAAAACATAATACAAAATTCTGTGCACCAATTTCCTCCAAATATAATTCACAATAAATGAATTCTAAAAGAATTCCAAATATATTCAAAATTAAACTATAATATAAACAGAAGTTTATACAAAATAAAATTTGTGTCACACTAATTTTTAATAATAAAAGGAATTTCGAACAAAACAGAATTATAATTTTAAGATTAAAATTGTTTACATAAACAGATTTTAACAAAAATTTACAAATAAAATTTTATTTTCTAAAAAATAATATATTAACAATATAGAAATTAATTTCTGTACCAAATTGTTTTATTAATTTTTTTAATAAAATAATAATTTAATTCATTTTTTTCTGTCAAAACAGATTTATTTTCAACAAATAAATTTCTATAATAAAAAATTTCTGTACACTACAAAACAGTAGAACAAACTAAATTTGTCTTAATATTGTTATGTCTACTATTTATTAATTACAAATGTACAAAATTTATGAATAATTAATATAATTACAGAAATAAAATGAAATTACAGAAAATTAACACTTACTTGAATTTGCAGAAATAAATTTTAGAATAGAGAAGAAGTAATCCGAGCCCTATTTAGAATAGTCTCCTTAAGACAAATTTATTCCCTCCACACAATGCTAAAGGTAATGAATAATTATCTCCAAAGATAGAACAGATTTCCAAATTAATCAAGTAGCACAACTATGATTAATTTCTTCGAACACAAATCTGTGTTTTGTAGTCAACCAGACCAAGAAGATAATATGTATGAGATGTATGCAGTAGCAACAATAGAGGGATTATTTTATGGGAAAAGATGTTGCATAATTTCGGAATTATGGGAGGGCAATTTTTCAGTAGTTAAAAACTATAGGGGAAAGGTTTAATTTATAGAAAATGTTTTGACTGTTGGGAATAGTCAAAATCGAATTTAACTGTCAAAACAGTTAATTTTGTTAACTGTTGACCCTTGGAATTAACTGACAGACAGTTAATTAATTATTAATTAATTTCATAATAAATTAAGAATTAAATCACAGAAAGTTAAATTAAAACAGACCAAAATATTTAAGAGATTATAAGCCCAAGCCCGAGCCGAGCCGAGCCGGCCGACCGGCCGGACGGTGCGCGCGCCAAGCCCAACACATGCATAGTATAAGCCATCTCCCCTTCAAAGAGTTGGGATACCCCAAGGCATCCAAGCCTTAGTCCATACTTGGGGTGTTATTAACTCATCAACTTTCCATTACTCTTCCAATGTGGGACAAGAGTTAAAACATACATAATTGATTAACTTTCATTACTTTGTGAGTCACTTTGGGAACATATTTATCATTCATAACTTATTGAAATTAGACATATGAATATACTACGTTAATCTCCTTGCAGAGGAGAACGCGTTCGTATACGGTCCCATAATTATCGTAGTGTGGGTCCCACTTTAATTTGAACTCAAAGTTGCTCAAAATTCTGTCCAGAAAATTCTGGACGACTTTCTTCTAAGTCCAATTTTCCAACACTTTATGTTGTACTGATTGATGTTCTTGAATTGGTATGTGATTGATGTTTAAGTATCTGAATTAAATGGAAAGAAATAGATAATGTCATTTAACATATCTACATTCTCGGACTTCATTTGATATGTGTCGTATACATTTCACAAAGTTCTTTATTTTAGATTTTAGTTAACCCAAATGCACGCTTATTCCTTGATTTCAAATATTCATATTTATTTTACCCATGTAACATACCTAATTGTAGTACATATACAAACTCTACTAAATAAGATATAAATAAATTTCGGTTGATTATGTTCATTAAAAATGCATTTTAACGTCGTCTTTATGTTATATGCCTTTAGTTTTTCTCTTTTGCATGATATTTACGCTATATATTTGCAATATCTTCGCTGCCAGTGATAATCAACTTCAGATAACCCTCTAGGATGAGAGTGCTTTCGATTTGAACATCGTTGATTTGGAAAATAATGCATAGCCAGTGATAGTTGTTATTTCTTCTACAAAGATAAAAAAAGTCCAAGGTAATTAATCACGTCAACATATATTACTTCTCACGAATATGTACAATAAACATCACTATGTAACAACTACGACCACATTCTTTAGGATATTACTCAGCCTCTACAACAAACGCAACAATTATTTACATTAATCACATTCCATAATCATCGAACTTGAGATAAAGGTTACAACCTATGATTCCCTACACAAGTCTTTATATAAATTACTTCAACACAATAATAACCACTAACAATCAATTGAAACATGATTTCCAATAGATATCTCATGAATGACCCCTTACTACTGGATGAAATTTAAATATACAGAGGAAATTTCATATGATTTAAAAAATCTAGCTGAACAACCTAATCTCAAGGACGACTCTCAAGATCAGGTATTTTAGTCCAATAATAGTTAATACTCCTCCAATCTCAACAATAGTTGCATTTCTTCGATTTATTAATATTTTATATATAATAGCGTTACATGTTTCTGAATTTCAATAACAAAATTTTTGTATCCAATGAAAATTACCAATTTTTCTACTATTCGAGATCATAAACGTTTGTTTCATACCAAAGATTACGGGCACCAATACAAAAAAACAGATGGTTCTATCCATGTTGAACAAATTGCAACAAAAAGACTATCACATTATCCTCTACTTTGTGGTGCGAGTGTTGTAACATCGAATCGAAATACCTCAAACAAAGGCATGTGTAGCACATGTAATTTATTTACATATGACTCATATATTCATATTCTCATGTCTACTGCCTACAGATCTCGCATAGAACGCTATGTTGAGGACTCATCAGGTTCAACAATGTTTGTCATATTTGACATAGTCGTAGAATAAATTTTATGAATTTTACAAATTCATCATTTATGATACCAAAATCACTGGTTCATCAATATTACATTACGAAGACCATTGACACACAACTGGACGATGTGTCTATGGAGAAACGCATTTGCCACATAATGTAAATGAAGTAAATTAGTTAAAACTGCATTATATTTCTTTGCATTACCTATATACGATTTCTAAATGGAGATAACTTTGTTCATGTCTCTTTTCGTTTTGACCTTACCTAAAGATTTGGGACGTTTTCTTTTACTACCTATCTACTAATTTCAAAATTACTTTGTTTGAAAAAAATGATATTCATTATATTCTACATGAAGGGTGGACTAGGAACATCGATAGTCAATTGGCGGATTAAAATTATTTTTCAGTTTTGGCAAAGAATGTATCATAAAATAAATGCTCACCAACTTTTATTCTTCAACAACATATTCACATTTATCATTGTTGATGTAAAAAATTAGATTATATCTAATTATTTAATCACAGATAAAATAAGGTGAAACAAAGAAATTTTAAAGTGGTTCAGCCTTATAAGAATGACCTATGTCCACTGTTTCTGTTATTGCGGACTGTTTGGGAATTCTCGATTACAAATCTTATCAAGAAATTTTGGTCCCCTTACAATGAGGATGATACAATGTATTTATAGCCCTCGGGCTGTACATGTGAAAGGGTAATACATTCAATGCCCCTTAAGCGTATACATCTGTATGATAATAATAAGCATTTAATGCGCAGTCAATCTGTTGGTTATCCTGCTATTAATGCTTTGTTCAAGGTACAGCTCGGATCGCCTAAGCTGCTCGGACCGCCTAAGTAGCTCGGTACTCATAAGTTGCTCGGTGTATTAAAGTTCCTCGGAGAACTCTTGTTGGTCGGAGTGTCTGAGTTGATCGGGGAAGTAGAGTTCCTCGTTGCAGTATGGTTCCTCGGAGTCGAGGTGTTGTTCGGAATTGTTTGTTGTTGCCACGCAGATTGCCACGTGTCTTCACTCAATTGAGCCATGTCAGCAGACTAAATTTGGTACAATAGAAGCCCCCAATGTTTCACAGTTCGAAATTTGAGGAGTGTGGAACATTCTTTCTCGAAGTATGGCAGTTTTAAATGGTCATCCTAAACTTTAGGAGTATTTTCTTTTGTATTTATTTCTCCTTCCAAATTCGTAGAATCGGTCTTTTTTGAATTTTTATAACCGCTTCGATTCCCGCGCCCTTTTTGTCTTTTTAGCCGCCGGTAACGTAACCGTCTCTTTTTGCAATCATTACTTTTACCCTTTCCCAAGGCAGAGTATTTAAACGTTGCAGAAAATACCATTTTCTTCTACTTTTTCAAATTTGTCTCTTTGAGTTTTCCATTGTCTCTCTCTCCTATGCGTTCATCTCTTTCATCATTTGTTGTCAACAGACTCATCTCTTTCCTGTAAGATTTCCTTCTTTCTCTTTGATTTCCTTCTTTCATCATGGTTTATCCTGTAGAATCGATTGATAAATTTCGCTCTGATTTCTCTATTCCCTCATGGGTTATTTTGGAAGAGCTTTCTGAGCCTTCAGACTATTTTCGTTTGGCTGAGGGACATTGGTTCCCCAGTCTCTTTGTCGCTAAGTGTGGCTTTTCTTTTCCCCCAAACCCTCTATGTCTGGAATTCTGTCAATACTTTGACGTGGTTCCTGCGAGAATAACCCCCAATACGTGGAGAATAGTTAACGGTGTTTATAGATTAAATCAAATTTATGGAACTCGTATAGGAATTCCTGAAATTATATTTTGTTATAGATGGGCTGTGGGTGATAATACTTTTTATTTAAAAACTAGATTTTTAAATAGAGCATTAGTGGTCAATCTCCCAGATGCCAATAGGGACTACTTTGAGCATGGGGTTGTTATGAAAAATTGGCAACACCCTCCATTAGCTGGAGATGATGTTTACCAGGGTTCCAGATGTCCTCCCTATGGCAATGGGATAGGTTTTTTTTATTTTATTTTCAAAATTATGCTTCCTTTGTGTTTGATAAAATGTGCCACTGATATTTTAATTTTGATTTATTTGCAGTTGATAGCAAAAGAAAATCTCCAAAAGAGGTCAACGTTAACATAAGGCATTTAAAACTTATCTGGAGTTTGCATCAGACTGTTGCCGACGAGCATATTAGGTCAGCTTCATATTTGCTGCAGTACAAGAGTTACACCTCCTCTTTTACTGCTCGTCCGGTGATAAGCGATGCAGAACCAGTACCAGCCTCTACAAGCTCTTCACCTGAGTCACATATTCCTTTGAGTGAAAGGATGAAGAAAATAAGACCTCCTACCCTTTTTGAGAATTCTGCCTTTGGTGCTGAAGAGGCAAAGAGAAGTAAGCTTGATGTCCCAGGAGAGGGGGAAAAGAAAATTGATGCACCTCCTTCGGCTGCTCCTGTGAAGGTTGTCGAGAAGCCCCTAGTGGCTCCAAGCGAGGTGATTGTCCTTTCTCTGACTAAGACTACATCGTTAGTCGAGAAAGTTGATGCTCCTCTGAGGAGGCTGACGAAAAGATCCTCTATCAATTTGGTTGAATCCATATCTCAGCTCCCGACTAGTGGTGTTCCCACTTTTGTTCCCCCGAGCTCTGCTATGAACTCTGTGAAGACTTGGATCATTCTCGAGATCCAAGGTATTGAAGAAAACCTTTCCTGGGACACGGTTACCACATTAGCAGCTCGTCATATTGCTTCTGTAAGTCCTATAGTCTTAAATTTTCATTCTTTCCTTTTTGTATCTGTGCATTGACTTTCTTTTATTTTATTTTCACAGTTGGTGAGATGCTTTAATACGATTCTAAAGAAAGATGAAGCTATTAAAGCTTCAAGCTCCTCGTCTGGTGTAGAGGAAGCTTTGATGGGCCTGGCGCAGTCTCTGAAAGATTCTCGTCAAAAATATGATGATGATAAGGAGATTTGGGAGAAGAGGCTTACTTCGACCGAGTTGGAGAAGGTTCAGGTTATTGAGGTCTCCAAGGGGTTGGAGAAAAAAATAAATGTTTTGGAGGGGAAGAATAAAGAGCTCGAAGGGAAGCTCAAAAATACTGGGGAGCTTGAAAATAAGCTCAAGACTGCTGAGGAGGAGTTGGCTCAACTTCGGGAAGTAAGTCGTCTGAAGGAGGAAGTTGAGAATAAATTGAAAGCTGCTCGTGATCTTCTTTCCGAAAATATTTCCTCGGAGAAGATAAAAAGGAAATTGGCTGTCAAAAAATCTTTCAGCGCCGGTTGGGATAAAGGGTGGAATAAAGGTTTGGCTGCCATGATGTCGCAAGTGGAATATGACAGTCTCAAATACTTTAGAGATGGATTGGTCGCTTCTCTGCAAGAGATGAAAGTTGATGAAAATTCTGAACTATTTCAGCGACACATCCCGGGCCCCCCTCCAACTCCTGAAGAAGAAGAAGAGGACGAAGTTGTCTCTGAGGAATCTTCCATGGTGATGGGAGATCAAATTTCTCATCCCCAGCTATCCAGCGCACTGGTGAGGAAGTTCAACTACCTGTTACTTCATTCGAGCAACCTCCAGCACTTCCCGAGCAACCCTCTGTTCCATCCGAACAACCTAGCTCCTCGTCCCAGCCTCCCGAGAAAGTTTTGGGAGACAAGGAAAAGGTGTAGAGTTGTTCGGATTTCTCTCTATTTTATTTTTCTTTGTCAAATGTAACTCTGAACTTTGTACTTCTCCTTTATGATGTAATAAAATTTGAAGTTTCTCCTATTCATACTGTTGTTTCTCTTCTTCATGCTCTGTTTGAACTCTTATTGATTATTGCTTTTTCTTCCTTTACTAGTTTCTGGCCAGGATGGAATTATTGTCTGCTCATGATACAAAACTGTTAAGGCAATGCAATGAGTATTTCAAAGCTGGTCATACAGACATGAGTGCAGCTTAAATCACTTACATCCTCGATCAAGGTGCTTTAGAGCAAGCAATTGAAGCCTATCAATATTTGAAGTGCCTGCTCGACCGTGAAGTGGCTAACAACGTAGCATACTATGATATGATTGAAGATCTCCAAGGCACTCTTGAAGAACTTCAGCAATAATATAAGGAATCTACTTCCCTTTTGCACGAGGGGTACGAGAAGAAGTATCAGCAAATCAGTGCTGCTAAGGGATACGATAAACGGTTTGCTGCTTACGATGTGAGGGAGAGAACTTTGAAGGCTGAGGTCGAAGAGCACAGACAGATAGCTGAGCTGTTAGAGTAAGAAAATAATAACCTGCAAAGAGAGGTGTCTCAGTTGAAGTCTACAGCTTCCACCTCAAACGCTTTGGTCCCTGTGAACGACGAGGGATTCTCTTTCTTGGAGGTCGAAAATGCCAATCTGAGGGATGAATTAGAAACCTTGAAGAGAGTGGGTCCTTCTACATATACTCGGGGATGAGCAAGAGCTCCTCGGGGACGAGCAAGAGCTGCTCAGATTACTGTCGAGGAACAGAGAACTCAATCTGCTTTGGAGAACTAGGCCTTCCAACTGATGGCAAAGAACCAGGCATTGGCTGAGATGTCTAAGAAGATCAGGAATCTGGACGAGCAGCTTTTTGCGCAGAAGTCTGTCTTGGAGAATAAAGAACTCTTTATAAAGAATCTCCACGAGCAACTGAAAAGATTGACATATCAATTCCACAAGTAACCCAGAGAATTCTGGATGCCTGGCTACAATGAGGCTCTCTACCATTTGGATGACCATATCCAAAATGCAAATAATGAGGGTTACAAACAGGGATGGTTGAATGCCTTAGGTGTACTGCAACTGGAATAGGTTCATTACCTGTGGGATTACCATAATCTTGGGCTGCTCGACCTACTAGTTCCATCATTCAAGCTTGATATGAGTTGGATCCCTGCTCGGGCCATCCCTCGGTGTTTGATTTCCAAATACCTTGGCGATTATAATATCCATTCTAATGTTGAGATATCTCATCTCGAGCACCTACTAGATCGACCATCTGTGATGAACATCAGGATGCTTAAAGATTTTAACTTCATAAATTCCCTTCATGCTTTAAATGATCCACCTGCTGGTGAGGAACCTGTTTCAAAAGCAGAGGGGAAGAAACCAATAGAATAGGAATCTTGATGTAATAAATTTGTATTTCATTCTTGATGTATTTTGTTCTACATTTAATGAAATAATTTTATTTACAAATCTTGACTGCCATTGTCTTATAATTATAAAACACTTTACATCTGTGCATGTATATCTGTTAAAAAGATAACAACATTGTGTTATTTGTTGATCAACTTATTGTCGACTAGTTTGAATTTGTGGTAATCATTTGACAACTAAACAAACTTAATGATGTTATGTTTCTCGATCAACTTAGTAGTAATTTAAAAAGTTACGAGTATCAAAAAATTTTCTCGATCACTTTCTCGTATTCATAAAATGTTTCCGACCAACCAAGGTCGGTAAAATTTCCTTTTCTACCAACTACAGTTAGTGGTTTTTTTTTCTTAATGAGCAACTTTGGCACTTTTTGGAATATCTTTACTTCCTAACCAACCTTAGTTGGCATTTTTAGGAATAGATTTACTTCCCGACCAACCTTAGTTGGCATTTTCGGGAATATATTTACTTCCCGACCAACCTTAGTTGGCGTTTTCGGGAATATATTTACTTCCTAACCAACCTTAGTTGGCATTTTTAGGAATACATTTACTTCCTAACCAACATTAGTTGGAATTTTTAGGAATACATTTACTTCCTAACCAACATTAGTTAGCATTTTTAGGAATACATTTACTTCCTAACCAACCTTAGTTGGCATTTTTAGGAATACATTTACTTCCTAACCAACCTTAGTTGGCATTTTTAGGAATAGATTTACTTCCCGACCAACCTTAGTTGGCATTTTCGAGAATAGATTTGAGTAGTCCGAGTTTTGCTGAGTAGTGTGTAGCACTAGTATTCCGCAAAAAAATTCTAACAAAAGGAAAGAATTGGGCAGAACATTGTCACTTTATTCATACCGATGAAACTGCATTACATGAGAGTTTACATTACTGATAATATTTGCGCAGGTGTTCTGCATTCCATGCATTCTTAAACTCCTCCCCTTCTAAAGTTTCTATTTTGTATGTACCTGGTCGAACAACTTCCTTAACTCGGTAGGGTCCATGCCAGTTCGCTTCCAATTTTTTGTGCTTTTGAATCACCTTCTTTAGCACATAATCTCCTTCTTTCAGGTCGCACTTCTTTACTCTCTTGTTGTAGAACAAAGCTGTTCGTTGCTGGTAAGCAGCATTTCTAATGGCTGCTTCTTCCCTAACCTCCTCGAGCATATCCAAGTCTAACCTTCTCATTAAATCGCTGACAGGGGAATTGAAATTCAGTTGGGAGACCCAATTCGGCGGGTATAACAGCTTCACTTCCAAATGCTAGCATATATGGAGATTCCCCTGTTGTTGCTCGGGGAGTAGTTCGATAAGCCCATAGCATTGATTGTAGCTCGTTGATCCAGTTTGATTTCGTGTCATTCAATCTTTTTTTCAAACCATTCAGCAGCGTTCTGTTTGTCACTTCAGTTTGTCCATTGCTTTGAGGATGGCCTGGTGCCGAGTGGATCTTCAAGATATTTGACTGATGATAATAGGCAGCGAACTCCTCGTTGTCAAATTGTGTTCCATGGTCTGTGATGAAGGCATGAGGAAGACCATATCGACAAATGATGTTCTTCTAAATAAATTGGTACACCTTGTTGTACGTCATATCAATAAGAGGCTCAGCCTCAACCCATTTAGTAAAATAATCCACAACGACCACGAGATACTTAAATCTCCCCCTAGTCGTCGGCAGTGGCCCGACCAAATCTATTCCCCATATGGCAAATGGCCAAGGGGAAGTAATGGGTGTCAATAATGCTTAGAGAGTTCTTCGGATGGAGGAGAAGCGCTGACACTTATCACATTTTTTGGCATAGGCTATACAATCAGCTCTCATCGTCGGCCAGTAGTATCCTTGAGTCATCATTCTTTACAAAAGTGTCTGACCTGCTACATGGGCTCCACATGACCCTTCATGGACCTCTTCAATAAAATCTTTCACCTCGATGGGATGCACACATCTTTGCAAACCTGCTATAATTCCTCGTCTGTATAGAATACCATTAGTCACTACATAATGAGCAGCCTTAAACTTTAGTTTCTTGGCTGCAAGTTTGTTAGTTGGTAATTCCCCTTTCTCAATATATGATCTGATGGGATCCATCCATGATGATCCTAAATCGAGGGTATTAAAGTTTATCGTCAGATCTTCATCTATACTCTGACCAGCTAAAACTTCAATTGGGATTGTTCTTCGTAGTTCGGTACGAGTAGCTGATGCTAATCGAGCTAAGGCGTCTGATCTCGCATTCTCCATTCTTGGTATTCTGACCAGCTGAATAGCAGCAAATTCCGATACCAGCTCATTTGCCTTTGCATGATATCTGATCATTAATTCTCCTTTGGCTGCATATAGTCCCATCATTTGATTTATGACCAATTGCGAGTCGCTGAAGACAATAACTTGTTCTGCCCCCATGGTTTTTGCCAAACTAAGCACTGCAATCATGGCTTCATATTCAGCCTCATTATTCGAAGCTTTGAATTGGAAACGTAGGGCGTATTCCATGTCGACCTCGTCCGGACTGTTCAAAATTATCCCTGTGCCACATCCTGTAGTGCAAGATGAACCATCCACATATAGACTCCATATAGGTAACTCGTCTTCAAATTTATGATCGCACAGAGTTCCTCGATGGAAAATTTGTTGCTTCCTTTCACCATCTCCTGATATTTCTTTTTGTTCGTCGATCATCTTTTCTTGCCCTTTTACCAACCTAAGCTGGTCTGGGCTTGAATTTGATGATTCTGTGACATCTACTTACCCTTTTACCAAGCTAAGTTGGTCTGGACTTGCATTTGATGATCCTGTAACATCCACAGGTTGATCAGTGAGCAACTTTTGCTCCTCGGGGGTATCAGGATAGGTCAACTCTGCTATAAAATTAGCTACAGCTTGCCCTTTTAGCGATGATCTGGGTTCATAAACTATATCATATTCACCAAGTTCTATTACCCAGCACATCAATCTTCCTGATTTTTCTGGTTTATGAAGGGCTTGCCTCAATGCCATATCAGTATATACTACTATAGTATGAGCCTAGAAGTATGGCTTCATTCTTCTACTTGCCTCGATCAATGCTAGTGCCAATTTTTCTAGCCTTGGATATGTTATCTCTGCTTCTCGGAAGGCCTTACTTATGTAGTAGATTGGTTTTTATACTCCATTCTCCATTCTTATCAATGCCGAACTAACTGCATTCTCGGACACTGCCAGATACAAGTATAATTTTTCTCCCATCACTGGCCTGGATAACAGCGGAGGTGCTCCCAAATATTTCTTCAAGTCTTGGAAAGCCTTCTCACATTCATCATTCCATTCAAAAGTCTTTCGGAGCATCTTGAAGAATGGGAGACATTGATTAGTTGCTCGCGATACAAATCTGTTGAGTTTGCACCTCTTCCTTCGTCGTTGGGGATCGCAGCCCTAACAGAGCTTTAATCTTTTCAGGGTTAGCTTCAATGCCTCGCTGATTGACAATGTACCCGAGAAACATGCCTTCTGGTACTCCAAATATGCACTTGGCCGGGTTCAATTTCATTTGATATTTATCCAACTGATAAAAGGTTTGTCATAAGTCAAGTAGATGATCGGAAGCTTTCTTGCTCTTTGTCAGCATATCGTCAACATAGACTTCCATATTGCAACTGATTTGTTCTGCAAACACTTTGTTCATCAGCCGCTGATATGTCGCAGCTGCATTTTTTAAACCAAAAGGCATAACATTATAACAATAAGTTCCCCTAGGGGTAATAAAAGAAGTACTCTCCCTGTCTTCAGGTTTCATTTTAATCTGATTGTAACCAGAATAAGCATCCATGAAGCTTAGCAGCTCGTGTCCCGAGGTAGCATCCACTAGTTGATCAATTCGGGGCAGCGAAAAGTGATCTTTTGGGCATGCTTTGTTGAGGTCGGTGAAGTCTACACACATCCTCCATTTGTTGTTCTTCTTTTTCACCATCACCACATTTGCTAACCAGTCTGGATATTTAACATCTTCAATAAAGAAAGCTTTCTGGAGCTTCTCGACTTTCTCCTGTATAGCTTGATTCTTCTCGGGACTGAATACTCTTCTTCTATGCTTCACAGGCTTGATCTCCTTATTCACATTGAGTTCATGACATAAGAAATTTGGATCTATCCCGGGCATATCCTCATGACTCCACGCAAAAGTTTGCTTTATGCTTCTTAGGAAAGTTATCAATTCCTGTTTTAGTGAGGTTTCCAACGACGAACCTACTTGAGTAGTTCGTTCAGGGTGCTCGACGTCTAAAATGATGTTTTTAGTAGCTTCCACCACTTGACCCTTCACGAGTTGCGACTCATCTCTAGGATCCAATGTTTCAATTTTTACACCTTCATCCACTTGATAGGTAGTGGTCTTTTTCCTTGATTCCTCCATTTCCTCTTGCTCGGTGGATGAATAATAGCATTCCCGAGCTACTTTCTGATCACCTTTCACAACTCCTACTCCAAAATTTATTGGAAATTTTAGGCATTGATGTACCGTAGATGGTACAGCCTCAAACTTCTTCAATCCTACTCTTCCCATGATGATATTGTATGCTGATTGAACATTCTTATCCATCATGAAGAAGCGTATTCTTTCTGTTCGACAAGCAGGCCACGTACCAATGAATATATCCAATTTGATCGTCCCAAGTGGAAATACTTTCTCGCCAGCAAAACCGAGGAGGGGTCTATGATAAGGCTGTAGTTGAGATAGCTTTATATTTAAACTGTCGAAGCACAAGTAGAACATGATGTTTGCCGAACTACCATTGTCTACCAGTACTATTGAAATCATTACCTCCTTCATCCTCATTTTGATCACCAATGGGTCATCATGAGGATATAGAACACCTGCGAGGTCGTTCTTTGAGAAACCAATGACCAATTTCTCTTTGTTTACCTTTCTCGGGCGATCCTCCTAAGCTAAATTTATTCGTTGAATATATGAGCAAGCTTGAGCCTCACAGAGGTAAGCTTTTCTCTCTCCAGTAAGGTCTCCTCCTCCTGCATCTCTGCCTGTAATAACATTACAGTCAAATGACCCAAAGCGTATTGAAAATACCTCACGTTCTGGTTGCTATGGTCTCTTGGGAAGATCGGGGTCGTCTTCTGGATCAACTTTATGGTCTCTTTTCTTTTTCTCCCCTACTCGACGAGGAGATCTAGACATCTCTCTTGTTCGGTCGCTGTTTCTCCTTTCATTCCTCCGATCAACATACATTGCCAGTTTTCCTCGTCTGATGAGTGTTTCAATTTCATTCTAAAGAGCTATGAAATTTTTGGTGATGAGTGATCTTTATGAAACTCGCAATATTTTTCCTTATTCCTCCTGTCAGGGTCTGCCTTCATTTTCTCTGTCCAGTTTAATTCCTCGTTGTTCTTGATTTCTTCTAGAACATGGTTGATGTCTTTCTTCAAAGGAGTATAATTATCAAATTTCTTCAATACTTCCCACGACGACCTTATTTTTGAGTGTTTGTCACTACCATTGTTCTTATGCTCTTTTTTCTTAGCTTTATCACCGTCCACCTTGGTTTCTTTGGCATCCATATTCTTCTTCGTAGCCATAGCCTCCTCGGCATTCGTAATCTTGACCGCTTTTCCCATCATATCTGACATGGTTCTAGGTGGATCTTTGGCCAAAGTGTAGTACAACTTGTTGGTTAGTAGTCCACTTATCAAGGCGATAATCACTGTCTTTTCCTCATAATCAATGACTTCGAGTTTCTCGTTATTAAAACGAGTTATATAATCTCTGGTACTTTCACCAGATTTTTGTCTAACACTTAACAAATGCGCTACTCGTTTAACTGGCTTTGCCCCAAAACAAAAATTCCCAATGAATAACTCGGCCAGTTGAAAAAAAGTTGATATCTTACCCCGAGGAAGATTATTATACCATATTTGAGCAGATCCGGTAAGAGTTCCCCAGAATGCTCTGCATCTCATCTCATCTAGAACAGCATAGATGTCGGTTGCAGCTTGGTATTGTTCTATATGAAGGATAGGGTCGGTCTTTCCATCATATTTGGGGGTCACAACAGGTGCTTTGAACTTTGATGGTGTTGGAAAATCTACAATGGCCTGGACAAAAGGTGTTCCTTGAACAAAAGTTCATTGTAGAGGGTTCTTGGCTTTATCCATTTCCCCTAATCTATCCTCCAGCCTATGAATAGAGACTTTCCACGCATTGTTTCCTTCCTCGGGCCTGTTAGTTCGAGCAACTGATCGCATTGATGTGGCTTCCTGGGATCTATCTTGATGAGCAGTTGGTCGCGACTGGGCAGATCCTTCCCTTAAGTCTGATGGTCGTCGAAAACTCCGTGATGCGGATCTAGGAGGACTTTTGCTCCTCCTAGGACCTAATCGATCAAAAGGAGATACTCTGCTTAATCTTTCTAGTGCACTAGTCCTTTCTGGAGAGAGAGTGATACGTTGTTCAGTATCTGTGGCTCGTGCCGATGAAGTTCGTCCAGGTTGATAAGAAAAATCTTCAGACTCCTTAGTACGATATGAATTGGTACGCCTAGTACGCGAAGAAAGAAAACGGGTATTTCTTTGAATACTTCGCGGTCCTAAATGGGTTGGTGCACCGCCATAGAGGGTTTGTATGAGTTGTCGCATAGTTTCTTGCATGACTGTCTGGCCCTGGGCCAGATTTGTCATTATTCCATCCAGATCTGGAATATTTGGCAGAGTAGATGGATTTGGAGGGCTTCCAGCGTTTTGATTGCTGGGTTCTGGAATATCAGCCATTTATGATGAATTATTTTCGATGAAAAACGATATTACCAGTCGTTTCCCACAGACGACGCCAATCTGTTGATGTAAAAAATTAGATTATATCTAATTATTTAATCATAGATAAACTAAAGTGAAACAAAGAAATTTTAAAGTGGTTCAGCCTTATAAGAATGGCCTACGTCCACTGTTTCTGTTATTGCTGACTGTTTGGGAATTCTCGATTACAAATCTTATCAAGAAATTTCGGTCCCCTTACAATGAGGATGATACAATGTATTTATAGCCCTCAGGCTATACACGTGAAAGGGTAATACATTCAATGCCCCTTAAGCGTATACATCTGTATGATAATAATAAGCATTTAATGCGCAGTCAATCTGTTGGTTATCCTACTATTAATGCTTTGTTCGAGGTGCAGCTCGGACCGCCTAAGTAGCTCGGTACTCGTAAGTTGCTCGGTGTATTAAAGTTCCTCGGAGAACTCTTGTTGGTCGGAGCGTCTGAGTTGATCGGGGAAGTAAAGTTCCTTGTTGTAGTATGGTTCCTCGGAGTCGAGGTGTTGTTCGGAAGTGTTTGTTGTTGCCACGCAGATTGCCACGTGTCTTCACTCAATTGAGCCATGTTAGTAGACTAAATTTGGTATCAACAATCATAGTTTACTTTTTTGTCCTATCCTATTACATTTTTTATTTTTTGGTGACATATATCTACTTACTTATGCATACTATTTCTAATTTGAAATGTTTGATGCACATGAAATGTCACCTCAAAGTACTATATTTAAATTACGTTTCACACATTTCACATTTCTTATGACTACAAATTCCCGACAACTGTTGTTTTCTGGAATAATGTTACAAGTGCTTTATCATACATATTGTGTATCTATATATATGAATACATTATCCAAAACCCTCTGTTTTTAATTAATTTGGAAGTTTTGTACATGGCAAACTACAATTTCTCTCTAGGAATTGATTCAGAAGTTTCCAATATGCTAGTGTACAATTCCTCCCAAAGAGGAGGAAATACTGTCAATCTCTCTTCATAAAATGATTTTTTCCACTTCATCCACTATTTTATGTCCGCCCGCTCATCGCGCGGGGTTATAACCTAGTGAATTCTGTAATGATTACGTGAACCCATATGGAGGCCATTATCGTTAACAATGAGACTTTATATGAACAAGTTTCCAATAAAGAGAAATCTGATATATTGAAGTTGTAACTATTAAGGTTGATTTCTTAGGATAAATCTTATTCCTTATATTTTACCATTAAAATATTTTTTCATAGTTATTTTAGTATTCAAATTTATTTCAATACACGACCATCGATTCAATGATTTTAAAAAAAAATCTCAGATTATTTTTTTAGATTTAGTACTTTCAGTTAATTAAGCATTATTTTTTCTCCAACTTGGGAACACAAGAACTTATTGAAAGTATGCTTTTTAGATTATGGCGAAGACAATTCATGGGAGAAAAAAAGTTGTCATTTATTTTGTTAATTTAATATTTATAGGTGTTAAAAAAGGTGTTAAAGCAACAACTATGGTAAAACGCAATATATATATATATATATATATATATATATATATATATATATATATATATATATATATATATATATATATATATATATATATACACACACACTAGGGTATGCCCGTGCCTGAAGGCACGCTGATAATTGCAAAATGGCGAGTTTGTATAATATAGAAATAAAAATATTGTTCAAATTTCACCCATCGTGCACTAACATATATTCAAACATAATTAATTTGTATACTTCAAGAAAAAAATTAAATTAACTTGTGGGAGCCCACATAATTCATTTATTTTTTATCAATGGAGAAGATTCTAATTATGATCAATAAATATATTTATGGCGTACCAAGGGGTTTATAACATTACATGATAACGAAACCGATCTAAGTGTGATAAATAATACAGTAGAAACATTAAAAAAAAATTGTTTTATCCATTACAATTTGTACATCAACTAACTGTTTTGTTGTAGCCCTCATGCAATTGCTCCCTCTTTGTCATAGTATTCTTCATCACAATTGCTCCTGCTTTGTCACAGTCTTCATACCTAAGTTTAGATCCTTGAGAATGAATTGTAGGCATATTGGAAATGTGTATGAAAAGGATGACATTATAATACAAAATCATTAAGGGAACTTATTGCACTCTTTAATACAATCAAGTAACAAAACCTCCGAAAACAGAGAACTCCATTCATTTTAGGAAAAAAAATTCCCTAGTTCTTTGATATGAAAAACATTCATATATGGAAAAAAATCAAAATAAATGACACAGGAAAATGAAAAGCTTTTTGATGTACTTAAAAACACATTGCAAAATATGTTATCAATACTAAATATCAATATTCACATTGGCAAAGAAACATAGTGCATGTTGGAGATCTTAACTCCAATTCATTCATCCAATCTATATCACAGTTTTAGTCTGAAGCGAGCATACCTTCCTGTTTTAGTTTGAAGCGAGCATTATTTCCTTTCTTGCTCATCTTTATGTGTAGTATCTCAATGCCAGACCTTATCTGATATAACAAACCAAAATGGGACAGAGATTCATCATATAAATGTTTGATTAGTTAATTGAAAAAACCTCTGCAAGTGAAAATGTGGGAATGCTAAATGATAGACGTCACGTGAAAAGTAGAAAAAATTTCAAATGCAATTAAAAACTCACCTTATATGTCAATAAAGAAAATAAAATTTGTAGAATACTCGTTTCAGTAAACTGACCAACAAATCACACAGTAGAATAGTCTTCACAATGAAGGAAATTATTTGATAAACTGGTGTAGAGTGGAGAGCATTTTCCACTATTATCTATGCATAGAAAAACAATTACCGTGAATAAGTTTCTAAGATATAAACTAAACATAGAAATGAATTCAAAGTCCTAAATTAATCTTAACCAGTATATTCCAAAATATACCTTTAAGTAATTGAAAACAGTCGGAGGGTGATAATGCTGTTTTTCAGAAAAAGTGCAAGGCATTTGCTGAAGACAATGCTTTAGAGTTCAGAGACTTTTTAGTTTTTAAGTACGATGGTTCTTCATGTTTTAATGTCATTTTATACGAAAACGATGGCTGTGAAAAAGAGGGGAGACCAAGCATATGCGAAAAGGAAAATGGAGATAATGGGGTGTTCGATGAATCAGTTCATAAGGGTGAAGAAGATGATAAGAAGAATGATATAACTCTGAAAGTACATAACAGATTGGCCTACTGACAGTTGAAATATGTTATGAAGATTAGGGGAAAATACAAATGTTTCAACGCAATAATGTTTAACTAATACATAAAATTCTAAATAATTCAGTAGGAAGAAAATTTATCAAAAACTTTATAATTCAGCATGACGCCCTATCCAAAACATTCAGTAAAAAGGAAATTTACCCAAAAGTCTAAATAATTCAGCAGAAAGCAAACCTCCTCCAGCTGATGGCGTACGCTTCAACTGCATTATTTCCCTACTTCCACAACAGCTAGTGTTTTATGGAAGTGAAATTAAATGAACAAATGTAAATTAACGTCTGTGATTAGATTTTCAGAAGAAGATATGAAATGAGTGCTTCCAAGTTCATAAAGTGCATCATAGGTGGTGACGGCGCCATCGGTAAAACCTATCTCTTAATTTCCTATGCTAACACCTTCCCTACGAACTATGTGCTCAACTTTGTTCGATAATTTCAGTGCAAGTGTGGCCTTCAATGGGAGAACTTTTAATTTAGGCTTGTGGGACACAGCTGGGCAGAAGTATTACAATAGATTAAGACCTTTATTGTGGGGCAGATGTATTCATTTTGGCATTCTCTCTCATTAGCTAGGCTAACCTTGAAAATGTTTCGAAGAAGTGGATTCCCTTATTGAAGCATTATGCCCCTCGCATCCCAATAGTTCTTGTTGGGACAAAACTTGATCTTCGGGACGATGAGCAATTATGTATAGACAATCCTAGTGCTGCAAATAAAAACAAAAAGAGTTAGATATGATATGTAACAATTAACGCAACAAAAAATAGTGTTGATTTCATTTAAACGCATTAAATAAAAACATAAAACCTGTACACCATGTTGACAACTATTAGGAAAAAAAGTTTTTTTCCAAAATGGTCGGTTGGTTACAGATGAGCAAGGCCCCGCATTGAAACTCTGCAATTCTCTCACAATGGTCCAATTTGATCTTCCACCACTTTTGAACTTTTCCAAACATAACAAAGTATTTAGTTGAGAGGCTTGGAGAAAAATATATACCATAGAGGCATACTCTACTAAATATATATGAGTTGACATTTACAGACATCATTTTTGTTTGTTAAAATTTCACAAACCACCAAATCTACCCTTGTCTCACCCCTCCAAAATCAACCAAAGTAAAAAAAAAAGTAGTGCATTATCAATGCAATACTTACATCACCTTGACATGGGCCATACTATCATTTCGTTGTTTTGATTTCCCCAGCATCTGTCTAGATAATACAACAGGAATTTTCCTCTTAGTTCACTGTATCCAGCCATCATCCCCATTGAGTGAAGAACGAAACCACTGGGGCACATCATGCCTATGAAATATGTCCCAAACAGTACCATGAAGTTCAATCTCAGAACTACCATTATTGCTCAAATAATTATCTTCGAACGCAACAGCAGTTTCCTTCACGGGAGCTGAATCGCTGGATCCATTTCCTTAAAAGGTTGCATTGTCACCGTTGATAGGCTTCACTAATGAGTTATCACATGTGTAATAACTATAATAAAAAAGTAGTAATATTTCACGTTCTTTACTTCTTAAAAAATACTGCAATAACTATAATCACATTGAATCTCTTAAAAATAATTCAATAACTAAGATTACTTATGTTTATAATTTTGTTCTGTTAGACAGATATCCATTCAGTTATGCACAAAATTAACAAACAAAACATTTATTCTCATTCAAAGTTTTCCTCGATATGAATCTTAATAACCAAAAGCATGTTCTAAGGCGCATTCTCACAGGCCATTATGTAACCTTATTCGAATTTAATTCAATAGTTATGCATTACACTGTATATCAAAAAACAATTATTTAAAATCATGAATTAAATATTTACTCCATTACCTGAGCTTTGAAGAACAAAAAAAATGTCATATATATGAGCACCCCTCCATGTTCGAATCCCTATAAAATTCAATATTAATAGATTAAGATATGTAATTTTAGTTTAATAAGAGAAAACTTCAAGATTAACAAATGTAAATAAACACAGGTTAAACAGCTCAATTGAGAACAAATTTTATGTATGTTATAATTTCCTACACTTATAAGAGAATTAAAATGCCCATAAAGCATACTCAATCAACAATGATTTAGAAAGTACCGTAAACGTCAGCTACTGCGTTCTGGCGATTGCCTCTAGAGCTTCCACTGTGCTTTTTGTTCCCTCCTTTCAAGAATTTAACCTCAACAAACAAAACATAACACGATAAGTATTTTGGGATGCTACAAAATATACAAATCCCTTGTATGTAATACAAAGCAAGTATAATGTAAACCCAACTCACTTTGAGTGATAAAAGTTGAGTCCAATTATATTGTAAACTCATGTCAGTTACGAATCGAAAACATAAAAAGAAGGATTTAAGAGATTCATAGACTATGGTGATAGTTTACCTTTCGAAATTTTCAATGGTGTTAGTTGTCCAAATAAGTCCCACGGTGACTGCATTGTATTGACATACGAAAAGAGATAAGACCTTAAAATGAAAATGAGATAATAATATTACCATTGAACTTGTAAACCTAAAAACCAAAATATAAATATCACCCAAAATTGATGCCCTAATTAACACCCACCCAGCAAATCCAATAGCAAGGAGAACTACAAAACCAACGGCGGCAACGTTGAGGTGAGGGCGGCGGCTATGAGGTGAGGGCGGCAGATGTGTGAGAGGTTTGTATTCTGAGGTTTTGGTTTGAGGTTTGGCTTAAACAACTAAATAGACATATGTTAGAACTGCAACAACTAAAATCAAAAACCCGCCAAAGAGATTTTTGATATGAAAAAAACTGATCATCCCAATCACTTGAAACCAAAATTTACACATACACATACAATAGTCAGTGGTTGCTGCGAATTTGCTCCAACTCAGTGGCTATACACATACACATAAAATAATCAGTGGCTGATCCAATTCACATCCGTTGTATTCATGGTTTCAAATATAGGTTTGGGGATACGCAATGAAAGTATTATTGGTGTAACGTTTTCCAGAATATTAGACATGTGTCAACCAAATCAAGTAATCATCCAAGAAAAAATTAGTGGAAGACATGAGACTAAAAACAATTAAAAGAAGAACAAATGTAGCAGAAAAACAGAACATATTAAACAATATACCTGTGATGACGATCTGCCACGACCAATAACAGCCACTTATACTCACAACTCAAGATCCCTAGCTTTCAATAATAATTTGGTGAACATAAATTATAAGAGAGCAGTCAAATCTTTAAATCATAAGAAAAATGAGATTTCGAATTTTTCTAACAATACTATGTAATACAATAAATAGACAATCACCACCAACATCATCAAAAAAATAATAGAGAGTTCAGGAGATTCCCAAAGTGCATAATTACTTTAATCAACCAAATCAAGTACCTGTAAAATTAAATCAAGTGGTTATTCAGGTAAAATAATAGAAATCGAGGAATACAAATATAAAACAGAGATCCAATACAACATATATCTGCAAATCCATCAAATTAGAATGAACTAACCTTTTAAGAAATTAGTAGCAGAAATTAGAAGAATTTTGAACAAAACCCAAATCAAACTGCAAAAGAATATTTCATAAAAAAATCAAATCAAATCCCCCAAACCTCTAAATTATACCCATACATCAAACTCAAATGAGGCACCAAATTAGTACCTAAAAAACAAAACAAACTAACAAATGAGGCGCCTAAAATTTGAATCGAAAATAATTAAAACCGATTTAAACTCCAAATAAGAAAATTATGGATATATTTATCTGTGGCCAAGCCAAAAAAATTAAACATTGGTGCCAAATTTGGAACGAAGAACCGTGTAAAAAACTTTGTGAACTAAAAACCCCCCAAAATTTGTAAGATCTGAAAAATAGCCCTAAAAAAGGATTTAAAAATACCTAGTGGTTGCTAGCACTGGTTGGAGAGTTGAAGATCTTGGTTAAATACCTCTTAATCCACGATCAAACCTAGAAAATCAAACAAAAAAACCCTGGCTTGAAAACTAATTCCAAGACGTAG
Organism: Sambucus nigra; assembly: GCA_949130495.1. NCBI lineage: Eukaryota > Viridiplantae > Streptophyta > Magnoliopsida > Dipsacales > Adoxaceae > Sambucus > Sambucus nigra. The sequence continues at coordinate 209,828,527 of OX422213.1, read as the reverse complement.
AAAAAAAAATTCAAAGCGCGGAAGGAGAGAGAGAGAGAGAAAGATTACCTTTAGGAACCTAATGTGGGAGGCTTTTTGTTCCGGCTGCATTGGATCGTAGTGTGGGAAGGATGAGGGCTTGGAAGGGTGGTTATGTTGAAGTTGAAGAGAGAGTAGAGAGTGTCGTAGGAAAAAGTGAGATGAGAAAGTGAGAGAGGAGTGTGTACTCGGTGAAGGTAGTCTCGGTAGTGTGTAAAACTTTCTTAGTGTTAATTTCCAATTTTATCCTTGTATTTGAATTTTGGGTAAAAGGAGGAAAGGAAATGAAGGGTAAAAAAGAGGGGGAACTCAAATATGTAAAGGACAAACTTCTCTTCCAAATTTGTGAATAGTGAAAACACCATCCTACTTTATTATATATATATATATATATATATATATATATATATATATATATATATATATATATATATATATATATATATATGTGTGTGTGTGTGTATGTGTGTGTGTGTGTGACACCCCGCCTAATTAAATACCGGGCGATCACTCCTTTATTAAATTAAACCGAGGTTAACAGTTGGTTCATTCTCAGCATCACTGTCGATAAAATAATTTTCCAATTTAACACCCTAAATAATTAAGCTGAGTGTCAAAAATATTTTTCATATAAACTTTCCAAATTTTAATTAAAGAAAAAAATTTATTTATTTAAAACAACAATTCTACAATTAAGAATCACACCACAAAAAGCCAAATAACATAATACATTCGTCAATCGAATGTCAACATATGAAACTAAAATCACAAATCCATCCTGAATAAATCCCATAGAACAATACTGGAAATAACTAAAATATAAATGTCCCAATAACAATCAAATAATGAAAAGGGCGACACGTGCCCAATAAATGAGAGTGCTAGAAGTGGAGTCAATAAAAGATGTCGGCTACTCAAGTGACATGCAACTCCCACCTAAGCTGCAGCACGTTCCTCCCAAGAAATCCTAAGCAAGACGCTCCTGTGGCTGGGCACCTGAAAAATATACATATATATACAAGAGAGAGAGAGAGAGAAAAAGAAACGGGTCAGAGCTCGAAAGTGTGTTTGATTTAAAATACGTTTAGCAAGTATTTAAATTGATACAGGCCAATGCAACAACATAATAGTACATCCCTCTCTTGAGAAAATACTCACCTCTCTTCTAATGTGCACACCTATCGCACTAACTTTCCCAACGGTTTGTTTTAACATTTATCATACTAGTCTTTCTAAAAGATTTAACTTAACTTAGATTACTCGAAAGATTTACAATACACGATTTCAATTTAAAAAGATGTTCCAATTTGTAGCCAAGGTTCTCTATTTTTAACTTCGAAAAAAAGAAATTTATAAAGTACCCGTGACATTTTATACTTTCTCAAAACAAGTATTTATAATATGAGTCAACAACCATGTCCTACTTATCAAATCACAGTAGTCAGTCTCAAATTTCATAATCTCATATATATATTAACTACTCGTATAATATATATATATATATATATATATATATATATATATATATAACAGCACCCCGAATAAAACTATGATGCGTGCATACTCTACTATCCAAAGCCCCATATCACTCATATTAAGGGGAATACATTCGGAATCACTCTCGAATTGTATTAACATAAATACACAAACAATATTGAGGCGAAGCATAGATTCCAAGTCTCTAAGAGGATGGCACATACCGGCGTCTCTTAGGACCGTCTGAACTATCACATCGATAGCCTGTACCAAGGATATCTATCTTCTAGGGTACAAGTCAATATCCCCCATAAAGGTCCCATCGAGATAAGACTTGTCCCAGCGCGGAAACCGCAGGGATAGCAAGTAGCGTGGGTATGATTTTCACATGAATATAATATATGTACACACAATCATATAAATATACCACTTTATCATATTAATATAGGTTCTTCTCATCATCCGTAATTATACCATTTATCCTTAATTTCACAGTTATAGAATTACGTGTAAGGTTCTATTCCTAACCTTAACTCGAAGGGTTTTCTCACTTATTACCTAACACTCGTGGATTATATCCCCACAAATCTGAAATTCAGTAAGTGACTTTATTAGATTTCCAACGTAACTCTCTTACGCACCTCACCCTTTGAATTCATAAACTTACCAACCTAAAGTAAATATCCCAAAAATACCTTTCTAGTTGAAGATTAAAGGTTCCATCATTTATTCATATACCCTACTGGTCCTCAATGTCTCCCAAAACATTTTATTTAGAATGCCCAAAAATTATTTCACGATAAACTTAATTTAACTAATTAAACAAGGGAAATAGGAGTCTGCCAGGAGGGGTCGATCGATCGAAGCTTGGGGCTCGATCGATCGAACCTTCGATCGATCGATGCTCTAGGCTCGATCGATCGATCAAGCAGGTCTGGGCAAAATTCTGCAGAATGCAGTTACGGAATTCATCAAACCTCTCCATCCAAAACTATGTTTTTCCATTCTAATCGTCCTAAAAATCCTACTATCATCATTATAACATTATACCAGGTGTTTATAACGTAAAGCATGTGTATAACTATCATTAAATATGGATTTTCAACCTAAAATCATGTCCAATTATCAAGAACCCTAGAATTTTCTTAAACAGATTTCTAATGAATCTTTCTCCAATATTTCTTTATTATGATCACCAAATTTCGTGGATTATTACCTCTACATGGCAAGGGTTTCCAGAATCAACATATACATCAATACTACATGGGTTCTCGTATAAAAAAAATGGGGTTTTCTTCCATAGTTTTTTTATCTCAATTCATTCCTAAGCTAACATGAAGATTGCATCAACGAAAATAGCAAGTTTAAACACTTTCCTGGAATTTTGGTATGCAGATTCACGGCTGATTTTGGTATGTCTGCGTTCCTCGACTCGTGATCTACGCGGTGGTGTTGGTGGCGGTGCAAACCGGTGGCTTTTTGGCCTTAGATTGCCTTGGAGCTCTCTCCTCTCTTCTCCAATGGCCGTCACTTGATTTGTGAATGTTCTAACCCTAAGAGGCTGACCTAATGGCTGATATAGGTTGGCTGAAATTCGTGGGTTTAATTACCCACTTATGTAAAATGACTAAAATGCCCTCCCGGGGCACCAATTAGGCCTAAAAACGCCCCGAGGCCCAAACTAAACCCCCGGGTACACTTTTCTAATTATCTCGACCCTTCCGGACGCGTTGGCGCACTCAAAACGACCATACGAACAACTTATAAAATATTTACTTTTTATTTAACAAAATTAGTCCCGACGTGACACGGGCGCGTCCCGACTTAAATTTCCGAAATAGCATTTAATTCACTTATGAAATTCAATATAACCAATATAATATATTACTATGCTCATTAGTAATATTCAACAAGTTTCCCATAATTACTAACTCTCGTCACGTTAATAATTATTACATAATTAATTTCCGGATTTTTATTAAATAAACCGTCACATTAAATTTAATAAATCCCCAAATTAATATAGCATAAAAATACGGGGTATTACATACTCCCCCCCTAATAACGGAATTTCTTCTCGAAATTCGGAAAATAAGGCATACCTGGTAAAAACAACTCTGGATATCTCTCGCGCATATCTGCCTCACGCTCCCAAGTGGATTCCTCCACATTATGATGCTCCCACTGGACTCGCACAAGTGGAACTATTTTCGACCTCAATCTCCTCTCACTATAGTCTAGAATAGCCACTGGTTTCTCTTCGTAAGAGCTATCAGACTGTAAGTCAATCTCATCTATCGCAATGTGAGTATTGGCCATATCATCCCGAAGATATCGTCTCAACGACGAGATGTGGAATACATCGTGGATGCGATGTAAATGTTCTGGCAATCCCAACCTGTATGCTACCGGCCCAATCCTCTCGATGATGGGAAATGGTCCTACGTACCTCGGAGCCAACTTACCCTTCTTCCCGAACCTCATCACTCCCTTCATAGGAGATACACGCAATAACACTTGATCTCCCACATTAAACTCCCGGAAGAACCGTTTCGCATCGGCGTAGCTCTTCTGCCTGCCTTGGGCTACCCGAATACGACTCCTGATTATCTCAATCCTCGCGGAGGTCTCTTGAATCACTTCTGGTCCTAGCAACTTGTTGTCTCCCACCTCGAGCCAATAGGTTGGAGAACGACAAGGGCTGCCATACAAAGCCTCATATGGAGCCATGCCAATCGTAAAATGATAAGAGTTATTATAAGAAAACTCAACCAGTGGAAGATGTGGTTCCCAACCTCCTCCAAAATCGAGAACACACATGCGTAGCATATCCTCTAACATCTGATTAGCACGCTCTGTCTGTCCATCTGTCTGTGGGTGGTAAGATGAACTCAACCTCAACTCAATACCCATAGCCTCCTGAAAACTTTCCCAGAAATGTGACACAAAAATCTTGTCCCTATCTGACACAATATTCAGGGTCACCCCATGTAATCAGACAATCTCAGCGATGAACAACTGAGCATACTGACCCGTGGTATAATCTGTCCTCACTGGCAGAAAATGAGCCACCTTGGTCAAACGGTCTACAATCACCCAGATAGAATCGTGGCCCCGCTGTGATGTAGGCAACCCTGTAATAAAATCCATGGAAATACTCTCCCACTTCCACGCGGGTACTTCCAACGGCTGAAGCAATCCTGACGGTTTCTGGTGGTCCACCTTCACCAGCTGGCAGGTAGAACACTTGGACACAAACTCGGCGATGTCCTTCTTCATCCCACTCCACCAGTATTGACGCCTCATGTCCTGGTACATTTTATCACCTCCCGGATGTACTGCAAATCGGGACCCATGAGAATGAGTCATCACTTTACGACGTAATTCCGCGTCTTCTGGAACCACCAATCTCCCATTAAACCGCAAACCTCCATCAGAACTAACAGAATAGGACTCAGCACCCTCGGCTAGAAGTCGCACAATCTGCTCCTGGAAAAACGGGTCTGTAGTCTGTGCCTGTATCACCCTCGTAACAATCTCGGGCGTGACCGACATTACGGATATGAAAGATCGTTCCACTGCATCTTGGTGACCCAATTCCTTTCACTTTGCTTTCCAGACGTCCGCTATATCGTCTACCGGTCTACGGCTCAACGCATCAGCAACTACGTTGGCCTTCCCCGGATGATGCTGTATATCGAACTGGTAGTCCTTCACAAACTCTAGCCATCTGCGCTGACGCATATTCAGCTCTCGCTGAGTGAATAGGTACTGCAGTGACTTATGGTCTGTGAACAAACGGAATTTCTCACCCAATAAGTAGTGCCTCCAAATCCTCAATGCAAAGACGACCGCTGCTAACTCCAGGTCGTGGGTGGGGTAATTCTTCTCATGCGGCTTAAGTTTGCGGGAAGCAAAAGCTATAGCCTTCTCCTCCTGCTGGAGTACACCTCCAAGTCCCCGTAAAGACGCATCGGTATAAACCAGGTACTCCACACCCGGTTTCGGTAAGGCAAGGACTGGTGCTAAAGTAAGCTTGTCCTTCAGCTCGTCGAAAGCCAACTGACAAGTGTCATCCCAAACATATGGTACCCCTTTGTGAGTCAGATTCGTCAATGGACCCACTATTTTGGAGAATCCCCGAATGAATCTCCTGTAGTATCCGGCTAATCCCAAGAAACTACGCACTTCTGTCGGTGTTGTGGGTTGTCCCCACTCCCTCACCGCTGACACTTTGCTCGGGTCAACTGCTATCCCTTGCTCAGAAACAACATGGCCCAAGAACTGTACCTCTCGCAACCAGAATCCACACTTCTCGTACTTAGCATACAACTGATGCTCTCGTAGAGTCTGAAGAACTTGCCTCAAGTGCTCGGCATGCTCCTCCTCAGAGTGTGAATATATCAAGATATCATCTATGAAGACGATGACAAATTGATCCAAGAATTCTCTGAATACTCGATTCATTAAGTCCATGAAAATAGCTGGAGCGTTTGTGAGTCCGAACGGCATTACCCTAAACTCGTAGGACCCATATCTCGACAAGAAGGCAGTCTTTGAAACATCCTGATCTCTAATACGTAACTGATGGTACCCCGACCTCAGATCTATCTTCGAAAAGAAAGGTAATCCCCTCAACTGGTCGAACAGATCATCGATTCGAGGCAACGGATACTTATTCCGTATCGTGGCCTTGTTCAATTCCCGGTAGTCCACACACAATCTCAGTGAACCATATCTCTTTTTCACAAACAAGACTAGAGCGCCCCAAGGTGAGGTACTCCTACGAATGAAGCCCTGACCATACAGCTGCTCTATCTGATCTCGTAGCTCTCGCATCTCTGCCGGAGCCATACGGTACGGTGCGCGTGCTATAGGTCTCGTATCTGGCAATAAATCTATAACAAAGTCTATCTCATGACTGGGCGGTAGGCCTGGTATCTCCTGAAACACATCAGAATACTCCCTGACGACAGGGATCGAATCTAAGGGAATCACAACCTCCTTAGAGGTATCCTCCTCTATGTAATACAAATGAGCGGTCGAACCTCCCTCTGGGAGAGGCATCGCCACTACAAACATCTCTTGCCCCGAAATGGCAAAAAACAATGCTCCCACCAAAGCAATCAATCATGGCTCTATAAGATGCGAGCCAATCCATACCAATAATCACATCATGCTCGTGCATGTCTAAGACTAACATGTCTGCAGGTAATACCAAGCTACCAATCTCTACCCCCACTCCCCGGCATATAAAGAATATAAGTGACCCACTCCCCAGTGGTGAGTCGACACACGTCACGGTGCTCTCTGCTGTGGCTAGCAATCCTAAGGACTTCGCGAAATGCGTAGCTATAAAATAATGTGTTGCCCCCGTATCAAACAAAACTCGACCCATAGTACCATGGATAGGAAACATACCCTCAATCGCGGGTGGTGCCTGTGGAGCTGCTGCCTGGTGGACGTTATAGACACATCCATACTGCAATTGCCCCTGCTGCACTGGAGCTGCTGGAATGGATGGTAGGGCTGGCACCTGGGCTAGAGCTGGGAGGGCAGGTGGAAAGAGTGGTCTCTGCGGCTCATTACGGTCTCCCTACTGCTGTGGGGCCCTATCGCCCTCTGGGCAATCCTGGCGCCTATGGCCATGTTTACCGCACCCAAAGCATCGGCCTTTGAAGTTTCTGCCCCTCTGACCCTGCTGTCCATGGCCCTGCTGGTCGTTACCTCCACGCCACTAGCCCTGTTGGCCCTGATGTGCACGCTGTTGGCCTTGCTGGCCCTGCTGCTGTCCCTGTGGTCGATGTTGGCCCTGCTGGTTAGGCTGGCCCTAATGGCCCTGCCTGAAACCCCCGAATCCCTACCTAGAATCACCTGAATGGAATCGCTTAGCAGGGTCCCCCTGATGGGAACTCTGCTCATGCTGACGAGTCTGTCCATGAGTTGGTGCCCCACTGGCACTATTACCCCCGGTCCTGCCCTGCTGGCTGGACTCCCCTGCTCTCTTGCTTCCCTGAAGGTGGAAGCGGTGATCCTGGCAATGTAGTAACGCTGCATTGAGTACATCAGTGAAAGTACTCAGGGATAGATTTCCAATAAGGTGCTGACGGATCCTCCAAGCTAACCCGTCGACAAATAGTAAAATCTTCTTGCTCTCAGTGGGTGCCTCATCCGGCACAATAGTGAGAAGTCTCGTGAACTCCTCCTCATATTCAGCTACAGTAAGGTTCTCCTGCTTCAGATTTAGTAATTTCTGCCTCATCTCAGTCTGCACTGCGGGTGGAAAGTACTTGCGGTCAAACCGCTCCCAGAACAACTGAATAGGGATCGTGTCCCTCTCCTCCAAAGTTGTAGTGGACTCCCACCACTGTAATGCGGCTCCCACCAGTTTAAAGGAAGCCAATAACTGCTTTTGCACGTCAATGCACTCATACATCCGGAGGTGCCGATGGATGTCTTTCTTCCACTGGCTAACTGTAACAATATCGGAGCTACCAGAAAACTCAGGGGGATGCTCTTTCTGAAAAGCATCCCGAACCCTCTCCCATGCGGATGGAAGCTGTGCTGGTACTGGTGCCACTGCCTGAACCTAGGGTGGAGCCTGCTGAATCACCGCTATCGCGGCATTCACCGCCTGAGCAACAATGGCGGCTACATCGTTTGCATTCATTGTGCCTGGTGTCGGAGCTGCTGGCTGCTCGGCTTGGGCACGCCTATCTTTCGGAGCACGTCTCTGACGCATCTGAAACGTGAACAAGTTTATTAGTCTACAGTTATTATCACATCTCAAATAGCTGAAGAATTAAACGTAAAAGCAAGAATACAACAATCCTAAAAATAGGGCTCTATAGCAATAAAGTTACGCTGAAAGCGAAATAAGCTGTACAGATCCTATGGACACTAGAAACCTGGCTCTGATGCCACCTATGACACCCCGCCTAATTAAATACCGGGCGATCACTCCTTTATTAAATTAAATCAAGGTTAACAGTTGGTTCATTCTCAGCATCACTGTCGATAAAATAATTTTCCAATTTAACACCCTAAATAATTAAGCTAAGTGTCAAAAACATTTTTCATACAAACTTTCCAAATTTTAATTAAAGAAAAAAATTTATTTATTTAAAACAACATTTCTACAATTAAGAATCACACCACAAAAAGCCAAATAACATAATACATTCGTCAATCGAATGTCAACATATGAAACTAAAATCACAAATCCATCCTGAATAAATCCCATAGAACAATATTGGAAATAACTAAAATATAAATGTCCCAATAACAATCAAATAATGGAAAGGGCGACACGTGCCCAATAAATGAGAGTGCTAGAAGTGGAGTCAATAAAAGAAGTCGTCTACTCAAGTGACCTGCAACTCCCACTTAAGCTGCAGCACGTTCCTCTCAAGGAATCCTAAGCAAGACGCCCCTGTGGCTGGGCACCTGAAAAATATACATATATATACAAGAGAGAGAGAGAAAAAGAAACGGATCAGAGCCCGAAAGTGTGTTTGATTTAAAATACGTTTAGCAAGTATTTAAATTGATACAGGTCAATGCAACAACATATTAGTACGTCCCTCTCTTGAGAAAATACTCACCTCTCTTCTAATGTGCAAACCTATCGCACTAACCTTCCCAACGGTTTGTTTTAACATTTATCATACTAGTCTTTCTAAAAGATTTAACTTAACTTAGATTACTCGAAAGATTTACAATACATGATTTCAATTTAAAAAGATGTTCCAATTTGTAGCCAAGGTTCTCTATTTTTAACTTCGAAAAAAAGAAATTTATAAAGTACCCGTGACATTTTATACTTTCTCAAAACAAGTATTTATAATATGAGTCAACAACCATGTCCTACTTATCAAATCACAGTAGTCAGTCTCAAATTTCATAATCTCATATATATATTAACTACTCGTATAATATATATATATATATATATATATATATATATATAACAGCACCCCGAATAAAACTATGATGCGTGCATACTCTACTATCCAAAGCCCCATATCACTCATATTAAGGGGAATACATTCGGAATCACTCTCGAATTGTATTAACATAAATACACAAACAATATTGAGGCGAAGCATAGATTCCAAGTCTCTAAGAGGATGGCACATACCGGCGTCTCTTAGGACCGTCTGAACTATCACATCGATAGCCTGTACCAAGGATATCTATCTTCTAGGGTACAAGTCAATATCCCCCATAAAGGTCCCATCGAGATAAGACTTGTCCCAGCGCGGAAACCGCAGGGATAGCAAGTAGCGTGGGTATGATTTTCACATGAATATAATATATGTACACACAATCATATAAATATACCACTTTATCATATTAATATAGGTTCTTCTCATCATCCGTAATTATACCATTTATCCTTAATTTCACAGTTATAGAATTACGTATAAGGTTCTATTCCTAACCTTAACTCGAAGGGTTTTCTCACTTATTACCTAAGACTCGTGGATTATATCCCCACAAATCTGAAATTCAGTAAGTGACTTTATTAGATTTCCAACATAACTCTCTTACGCACCTCACCCTTTGAATTCATAAACTTACCAACCTAAAGTAAATATCCCAAAAATACCATTCTAGTTGAAGACTAAAGGTTCCATCATTTATTCATATACCCTACTGGTCCTCAATGTCTCCCAAAACATTTTATTCAGAATGCCCAAAAATTATTTCACGATAAACTTAATTTAACTAATTAAACAAGGGAAATAGGAGTCTGCCAGGAGGGGTCGATCGATCGAAGCTTGGGGCTCGATCGATCGAACCTTCGATCGATCAATGCTCTAGGCTCGATCGATCGATCAAGCAGGTCTGGGCAAAATTCTGCAGAATGCAGTTACGGGATTCATCAAACTTCTTCATCCAAAACTATGTTTTTCCATTCTAATCGTCCCAAAAATCCTACTATCATCATTATAACATTATACCAGGTGTTTATAACGTAAAGCATGTGTATAACTATCATTAAATATGGATTTTCAACCTAAAATCATGTCCAATTATCAAGAACCCTAGAATTTTCTTAAACAGATTTCTAATGAATCTTTCTCCAATATTTATTTATTATGATCACCAAATTTCGTGGATTATTACCTCTACATGACAAGGGTTTCCAGAATCAACATATACATCAATACTACATGGGTTCTCCTATAAAAAAAAGGGGTTTTCTTCCATTGTTTTTTATCACAATTCATTCCTAAGCTAACATGAAGATTGCATCAACGAAAATAGCAAGTTTAAACACTTGCCTGGGATTTTGGTATGCAGATTCACGGCTGATTTTGGTATGGCTGCATTCCTCGACTCGTGATCTACGCGGTGGTGTTGGTGGCGGTGCAAACCGGTGGCTTTTTGGCCTTGAATTGCCTTGGAGCTCTCTCCTCTCTTCTCCAATGGCCGTCACTTGATTTGTGAATGTTCTAACCCTAAGAGGCTGACCTAATGACTGATATAGGCTGGCTAAAATTCGTGGGTTTAATTACCCACTTATGTAAAATGACTAAAATGCCCTCCCGGGGCACCAATTAGGCCTAAAAACGCCCCGAGGCCCAAACTAAACCCCCGGGTACACTTTTCTGACTATCTCGACCCTTCTGGACGCGTTGGCTCGCTCAAAACGACCATACGAACAACTTATAAAATATTTACTTTTTATTTAACAAAATTAGTCCTGGCGTGACATGGGCACGTCCCGACTTAAATTTCTGAAATAGTCATTTAATTCACTTATGACATTCAATATAACCAATATAATATATTACTATGCTCATTAGTAATATTCAACAAGTTTCCCATAATTACTAACTCTCGTCACGTTAATAATTATTACATAATTAATTTCCGAATTTTTATTAAATAAACTGTCACATTAAATTTAATAAATCCCCAAATTAATATAGCATAAAAATACGGGGTATTACAATATATATATATAACTCATGCTTAGGATGGTCCTAAGTGGAGAATTTGTTAATAAAATCAAAGGAACTTTGATGAGGCAAACCCTCTACAAAGCTCAAAATGCAAGAATAAACTATTCTCACTAAAACCCAGGTTTTGGAGAATATAAAAACATAATATACTAATTCCTGAGTCTATAATTAGGAAGAAGTTGAGCATCCCTATGGACAATGCAAGAAATTTCCTGAGGAGAGGATGACCACCACTTGAGGTTTTGATCTTGAATTGTCATTTTTGAAAGTCGATCTGCAACCATGTATATTTCTCTATAAATATGAGGTATTCTATAGGTTCTGTTTGATAACTATAATAGGAAATTATTCCATTTAGTGATTAAATCCTAAGGAGGCATGAAGGTAGTAGAGTTGAGGGAAGTTATAACAACTATAGAGTCACACGCCATTCAAATAAAGTTCCAATTAAATTTCATGGGCATTTCAATTCTTGTGATTAAAGTAACTAATTCAGGATAAAAAATTGTGTGAATGCCAATATAAAAGAAATAATATCTCACAAATCCTCTATAGGTTCTGAAAACTCCACCAATAGGTGAATTCCTAGGATTCCCAAGTAAAAGACCATCTGTATAATAATATAAATTTCTCTTACTTTTTTCTGACAAAAGCAGGAAGATTTAATTAAACTATGGAAATATTACAAGTAATGTTAGAAACAGCAAAATGTACCACTGCGATATTACACAGATCGCGGTGAAAATCTGGAAGTAAAAAGCACAGAATCTGAATATACACTGTAGAGGAAAACAACTTTGAAACTAAGTGAGCATCAAGAATGTCAGCACAAGCATTATCTTCCTTGAAACATAAACATAAGGTAACATGTTGAAATCTATGGAAGCTATCACGTATAACCTGGATCAAATTCATGTGGTATGGATTCTGGGGTTAATTCCTATGGATCATATTGAAGACAATTTGACAATCGGTTTCCACTTCAATGCAAGTAATACCCTGAGCAGAAGAAAGATCCAAAACAATTTTAATGGCTCAAATCTCCACTAGAACTGATGATGCAAAGCCTATATGGTGGGTAAAAGTACATATAAACATTCCTTGAGCATCGCGAATCATTCCACCACCTGCGGCATGACACGTAAGATGTGATTTTGCTCCATACATATTACATTTGAAAAATGTAGGAGTTGGTTTGGACTAAGAAATAAGAAAAGAAAAAGAGGGAGAGGTATACTAAGTCTTATTAATTGATGATCCTGGTAGTAACAACGAAGGCATTGAGATAACGTGGACTTAAAAGATGACAAAGTTATGGGTATCTGTTGAAAGATCACCTCATTGCGCGTGATCCAAAATAACCAAAGAAGAAAAAATGGTTGAAGTTGATACTGTAACCCGAGCCGTAGACTGTATGTGGGAGAGGTAAGTAAAGATGGCTATAGGACTAAGGTCCAGAAGAGGCATCGAGTGTCAGAGTTGGAACAACGCAGGATAGTCATAATAAATATGTGTATTACAGTTAGCTAACTCACAAAGAGAGTGTAGAGGAGTTTTTAATTTATGTTAATGAAAAAGCAAGTCCGCAGTTGGTAAAGCCCTATGAATGAGACACCATAGGAAAAACTAAAGCTTAGGGGGTAATCTACTTTTCCATAAATACTTCCAAGGAAGTGAAGGAATGTGCTGAGCATATAGGTGAATGTAAAGCCAATGATAAGTCGATTTAAGAGTAAAAATACCAGTATAACTAGGCCACCAATATGGAACATTCGGTGTATCTTCAGATGGAACATAAAGGGAAAGAATACGGTGAATAGCATCCAACGGTAACCATTGAGTTTTTGCTGGTATGTCCCACTGGCCATTAGAAATGAACATGTGTAGGGGGCAACTAAAATATGAGGAGGAATATGCGGGTAAAGATGATTGAAAGAACCCTGCCAGAGCAGAATATGATTTCCAAATAAAATAGAACCGAAACCAATTTACCGTTTGATCCTAGTGCCGAAGGATGGGATTAAAGAAAAAAAAAATCCAGAACCACGAGTCTGAAGACTTACTATGAGACGCCAACAAATTGGTGTGAGATAAATATTTATGTTTTATAGTGTGAGTCCAAAGGTTGTGTGGATCGGTAAAAAGTTTCCAAAGTGGTTTGAACATGTACTCTTTATTTAAAGAGTGTATGCCCAAACCACCATATTGTTTGGGAAGGGTAATCATATCCTAAGGGACTGTGACTGTTTTATGACAAAGTTTGGAAGCATTCTAGAAAAATGATTTAATTTTCTTGGATAACGTATTAAGAATATGAGGAGGAATCAGATATGCAAACATGTAATAGTATGGAAGGGAAGTACAAACCGCATTAATTAAAGTGGCTCGACCAGCATAGGATAGGAAATTAATATACCACACATGTAAGCGCCGATTGAGCATTTTCGTAAGCTCAGATAAGATTTGGCACGTAACCCAACCATTAATAAGAGGTAATCCAAGATGTTTATCCTGCCCATGAGACCCATGAATTCCCAGTTGGTGCAAAGTAGCTTGTTTAACGACACGCGAAGTAGAAGGGCCAAAAGTAAATATAGATTTGTCCTTCTTAATGGTCTCACCCAGAAAAAAAAACAAAAGTAGTTAAAATATGATAGAAGTGAGCCACTGAAGGTGGTGTAGGTTGGAGTAAAAAAATACAATCATCAGCAAAAGCAAGACCAGTAATAGGGGGTCCCTTGCGAGAGGGGCGGAGAGGCATTATATATTTTAAAAGATAGTCTGACTCCATCGATCGTAGAAGGACATATAACGCCAAGATAAATAAGTAAGGCGAGAGGGGATCCCCTTTATAGAGTCCTCAAGTTGGATAAAAAATGGACCCCATATGTCCATTAATGAGCGTGGTGAATGATGTAGAAGAAATACATTCCATAAGGTATCCAATCAAAAAATTTGGAAACCCGTGGATTTGGAGAACCCATTGGATAAAAGGCCATTCCATTTGATCATAGGCTTTAGAAAGATCAATTTTAATGGCGCAACTACCTTTTATAGATTTAGATTTACGCATGGTATGTAAAATCTTGTGGGCGATCAAGATATTATCCTAAATATGACGAGAGACAATAAATGCGTTTTTATAAGGGGACATAATATACTGAATGATGGGTCTCATGCGAGCGACCAGGATCGTAGAGATAAGTTTATAAATAAAATCACATAAACTGATGGTACGAAAGTGCTTAACTTGTGTAGGGTGTGGAATTTTGGGGATAAATATGAGAAGGGTTTTATTAAGGGCACGGAGTAGTCTACTAGAGGTGAAAAAAACTTTGACTAAATTAATGACGGAGGGATCCACAATATCCCAATGGTTTTTGAAAAACTCGCAGGTCAACCCATCCACACTCGGACTCTTTTTCTTCCCCATAGTACACAAGTTTTGCAAAATTTTTGCATCTGTTATAGGTTCCAATAACCTAGTAATGTCAGCAGATTTAACTTGGAAAAAATTATCTTTAAACGGCGGATGAGGGGGATTGGTGGTAGTAAAAAGGGTCTCATAGAATTGTTAGAATTGACCATGAATATCCTGGATAGTAGTATTCCATCCAGTATTCGAAAATAGCAGGAATCGACTTATTACGTCGGTGTTTCATAACAGAAGCATGGAAAAATTTAGCATTATGGTCCCTGTCTAGAAGCCACTTATTTTTATTTTTATTGCACTAGTACTGGCATTTTAAATTCATACAGTGCATAAGGTGTGATTGTAAGGGGTTCTCCCGGGACACCAATAGGGGATCCAGATTAGTGTTAATACACATTTCTAGGTTATGAATCTCCTATTTTAAGGAAGATATCGAATGAGACATATTCTTCAAAACATATTTCTTCCAATGCCGATCAGCCCTACTAAAAGACTGATCCTTACGTAAAAATAAAAAGGCGTGTCATCCTTGGATCGAAAGATTCCAGTGGTAGTGTAAGAGGTTAGTAAAAGATAGATATGATGCCCACTCAGGGCAGTAAATAAATCGCGCTGGGGTTTTGGAGAGGGAGGGTAGGTGTCTAACAATAATGGACAGTGGTCCGACCTAGCATTTGGAAGCTGAAGAATTTGGGTAGTTGGATATAAGGACATCCAACGCTCATTACCAAGTCCCCGGTCAAGTTTCCCTCTAACATGGTGCCCCAGAACACTATTGTCTTTCCAAGTGAAAGTAGGCCTAGTAAACCCTAGATCTTGGATATTTCATGCATGCATAAAATTCTTAAGATGCGTGCACGCATAGATTGAAACGGACACTCCCCCCCCCACCCCATTTTTCATATTAGCCTGAAATAGCATTAAAATCTCCCAAAAGAAGCCAAGGATGTTGGACAGAAATGTGGATGTGGTGAAGGGAGTTCCATACCTGGGTTTGATCAGCAGGTTGGGGTGGCATGTAGACAACAGTAAACTCTGTAGGAGCAGCCGCAGGGTTATAGTGAATGAGAATATGAATGAAGCGATTGGAAATGACGATGTCATGAACCACTATCAGACCTTCATCTCAGAGAACCCAAATCCCACCTTATATTCCGAGAACCAGAGAGACAACATGATTGAGGTAAGGTAACTGATGAATCTCGCGCGTTGATCTTTGAGCATCCATTCGAGTGTCTGGTATAACCAATATGTGAGGGTGATGTGAATGAACAAATGTCATGGGTTTTGTAGAAAAAATTGGCCTACCAACCCCTCTAGCATTCCAAAGTAGAATCTTGAGGAGGTGGATAAATGAGTGAGCTCACCTCTTGTTTCCCCCCGATCACTGTATACAAATTCGTTTAGGGGCCTAGGGTTGGGTGGACAATACTCGTATTTTGGGGTGGTGGGATGATTGTGAAGCATGTAAATCAATGTTATGTCTGTGATCAACCGGACCCTGACCTGATCGACTATGAAAAGTACGTAGGGTCTTAGGAGTGGGTGGTTGGAGCTCTTTAGTATCTTGGAGAGAGGAAGGAGGAGCCAGCCTCTGGGCCCTCGTTGAATAAGCCTGTCTTTTTTGGGGGGAATTGCTGATTTTGTTGTGGAGTTTGACCCCTGCCGAGTAGGGAACCTCGAAAGCTGTTGAACAAGGGAAGTGATAGACTGTGGGGCTGAAATTTCAAATCTTAGTGGTAGGGATGGTTCTGGAGGTGAGGGGGAAGGGTCATGATGTGGGGTGTGTGGTGTTTCTTGCTCATAGTGAGTAAGCACGTCAAAGTGGTGTTCGGTTGGAGGGGGGATCAGTTGGTCAGAAGCTAGATCTGAGACTTGATTATTGGCCGAAGGAAAGGACGAAGGGAGTATTACAGTCTGAGGAGAAGTAGGCACTACGGGAGAGAGGAATACCAAAACTTAAGGAGAAGTTGACGAATCAGGGTAAACAATTCCTTCACACATAATTGGGCAGGTGTCCTGAATAAGGTACGGTGGGCTACACATGGTGGAGACTTCAATCGCTTGGGGTGTAATGCTCAAAGAGGAAACCATGGGCTGTGCGATACGGTCCAAGATGCCTATGCTTTTGGAGTGGAAGTGAACCGGAGGGGTTGATGGGGTCCTCTCCTCATGGTGTGTATTTCACTCATCATTTTTTCAGTGAGAATTGGGAAACAAGTGATATTTGGGTTTCCAAATACGTCAATTAGTAGTATGTGTCTTAGGCAGATCACTTTCAGGTACAAGAATATTTGGGTCAAAATGAGAAAGATAATGAGTAGAATTATTTGTGGTGTCAGGCATCGATGCACGAGATCGACGTTGGGGAGGACGTAGTGTAACAATACACCATTGTTGCTCCAGATGAGGTTGTTCAGAAGTAAGGGCAGAGGTTGGTTTCTTGCGAGGATAATTGTGAAGATCATGGCCAACAATTCCATAAGAGAAACAAATCTCAATTTTTAATTCATATAACAAAGATCGGAGGATACAACCAATCTTGATTTTTTGCGAAAGTGGTTTTTCAATGTTACATTCCACACAGATTCGAGCATACTTAGCCCGTCCCACTGCCTGAGTATGGATGTAAATCTTAAATGGTTTTCCCAAGGACGCTGCTATACGTTGTAAAATATTCATATCATAGTATTCCACTGGTAATTCGTGAATTTGAAACCATAAGCTCATATGTTTAATAGTTGCCATAGACGGGGGAAAATTCTTTTGCCATCTTTGCACTGATAGATAATGATCCTCTAGAAACCATGAACCTCTCTAAATTACAGACGTGTAATCTTTATGGGAAGAAAATTTAACAAGAAAAAAATTATTTCCCAAGTCCATAATAAAAATTCCATTTTGTAATTTCCACAAGCGTGATAGGCGAAGTGCAAGCCTTTGGAAGGATAAAAACTTACCTAATAGTTTTATGATGAGGGACGAGCGCCATTTTTGTCTGAGGATTTGAAGTTCCTGATTCAAAATGGGCACTGTAGGTATACGGTCCAAATTCATTTCGTCCTCCAAGGCTTCATCCTCCGAATCATAGTCGTTAACGGAAGGAGTCTTATCCGAAGCAGGGAATAAAAGATGTGCTACAAGGGGTTGTTCTTGAGCGTGGTTTTCAGGAGATTCAGACACGGTGGTAATCGAATTAGTAGGAGATACATTAACCAATTTATCCTTGTAGTATGGCATCAAAATAGTGTTGGACCTGGGATCGTATTGCTGATGGTT
Organism: Sambucus nigra; assembly: GCA_949130495.1. NCBI lineage: Eukaryota > Viridiplantae > Streptophyta > Magnoliopsida > Dipsacales > Adoxaceae > Sambucus > Sambucus nigra. The sequence goes on along the minus strand of OX422213.1, from coordinate 209,810,347 downwards.
GGAGTCCCCAACTGGTACAGTTAGAGGTATAATAGGCACCATGGTGATTGTATTTGGCATTTTTGGTGGTGGGAGAAGTAAGGGGGAGAGATATGGAGGGTTCAGTTGTTAAAGGGGTCATCGTAAGGTGTATCGGGGGGGGGGGGGGGGGGGACTGATTGGGGTTATCGTTATCGGAGGCCGTGTAATTTGGCCAGTGGTGGCTAAGGTTTTCTGCCCTTTTTTGTCGCTGGGTCGGTTCAGAAGGAGGCCATATTCCCCATATCAATTTTCTCTTACTTTAATTATTACTTTTTTATGATGCATAAATACATATCCCTTTTTTAGAATGCACAAAGAAAATATCCAATAGGTTGAAGGTTTGCATATATGATTGTGACTGTTTATGTAGTTGTTGTTTACATATGGTTGTATACGTGATTGTCAACAAGTTAAGATACAAAATTAGGCTATAAGAATATTTTATCAATGTTTTATTTTTTGTTTAGCACTATTAATGTTTTTTAGTCTGAAGCCTTTAATTTTGGCAGGATTTAGTTTAGGTGGGCTTATATTGTGGTTGTAATTAACATGTTTTTTTTGGTAAAATGAATATATATTAAACCAAAAATGCTAACAGCCAAAGATGTAGAATGCGACCAGAACACAAATAATGGTCAAATCGGCCCACAATACAAGACCAAATAGCCATACCCAAATTACCGGCACAAACTCAAATAACCCAAAAGAAATGATTTTCATCATCCCAACCTATAAGACTGTAAGGACAAATTTCCAATCATATCTATGTGTTTGAATTGTGATTCATGTGTGTTATTTCACACCCATACATTCCATTCCATGTTTAGGCACATCGAAACCATGTTAAAGTGTAACTCATTTTTATTTTTTAATCGATATTTTTACCAATTTTTTGAAGTGTCAGGTCTTTACTTCATTGTTTCAGCTTTCTGGGTTGATTTTACATAGTTTATTGAGTTGGAATCGAAGCTTTTGTATCTATTTCGAATGAGATATCACGGTCGTTAGAATGACATATATATGTCGTTCGATAGATGGTTCAAGTGAGGTTTAAAACTGAACAAGTGGTAGGTCGTTATAAAGATTGATTCAAGTGAACTTCGTGCGAGGGTTCACTATATTTTATCGTTAGAAGTGAGATCAATTATGGATCTTGCGAGATACGTTTGTCATTAGAACTACTAATTTTATGGTTTGAGCGACATCCCTTTCTCGTTCGAGTGACTTTGTACTCACGTTCGAGCGACATGTTAAATCGATTATAAGGTTTTACTTCTCACTTCTGCCATTTTACCCATATCATTTTTAACTTCGTCTCTCTTACTTCTCCTGAGTGATTTTTATAAAACTCCATTGTTGAGTTTGTAGAGCTTTGAAAGCTCAATTTTCTTTCCAGTTTCAAGTCCATATTCTTGCTTAGTTGGACTACACTCTTCATATATCATGTATTTTTCTTGGGTTTTGAGTTTCTTTAGGTTTTATTTAGTGTTTTTGGATTTTAAATTTAAAAAATTAATTGGTTGGCCCTCTAATACACACACGCCTTTATCGTATTGATTTTTTTTGTGTATGTATGATGCTATATCATTTGTGTTATTGGGATAAAAAATCAAACCTTGATTAGGAGCTGTCTGTGTCATTTTTGTTTTTGTGTTTTGTTTGGTTTTTGAATTAAAAATTAAATATACCTCTAAATACAAATATTTTCAATGCTTATTTTGTTTTTTCCTAATGTATGGACGAAGTTTAATTTTATCTTTGAATAAAAAATCATATTTGGTTAGAGGGGTTCTTTTTGTCGATTTTATTTTTTATTTTTGTTTTGTTTTTCGTGGCCCTCTGTGTATCACAAATTTTCAAAAGAATACATTTTGTTGAATATATATAGGATTTTTGGGATACACACACCTGAGTTTTCCGCGTATTTTTTTTGGGCATGTCGATTTGATTGGGTTTATCCTGATTATATATATATATATATATTTCCTGTTTGTTGTTGTTGGTCAGGTTTATCCGACTTTCGCATTGGTTCGGATGGATTGGTTACAAAGATAGGTTCTTTGATTCTGTGAGATTGTTGGGTTAGGTATAGTTGATTTCCTACACACTACCCATTACTTTCCCTATTTTTTTTTACCCATGGCACGTGAACAGATGTAGAGGTGACCCCACTAGACACCTAGATGAGTAACCGACCTCGGTTCGCACTCGGGTCGCTCAGGCCAACCTTTCTCCTACTCAGAGGATATGTGGGATACACACATCGAGTATGAGCATTACTTTGTACTTGGCCTACACATTCGGGAGAGAGTTTTTCACATAATCGAGTTTGGATTATACCGAGTCCCTGAATGGCTCGCCGGTAGGGGCGGGGAGCCCATGTTTGAGCTTTATGGTCTTGTTTATCCCGATCTTAGTTGTGAGTTTTACTTCCGTACGATTCACACATCTGCTGGCCTTCAGGCCCCTATACGTAGTTTCACCGTCGTAGTCACCGCCGATCTTATTTCGGAACCCCTACACATTTCTCGTGTCCCCGACGCAGTTTTTTCAGGTATTATCCCTAACGGTTCTTCGACGGATGAGGTCCTCTGTCATTTCTTTTGGGAGGTTCTTAACTCGTTCGGTATTATGTATCATCATCAGCATCATCCCGATTTTTGTATTCTTAATTGGTTTGTCTCATCAGCTATATATCCTAGTATTAATCATACACAGATTACCTTTGAAATCATCTACTTTATGTACGCCATCTCGTAGGGGTGGGATATCAATCTTCTCGCTCTTATTCTTCAAGTTATGTCATCTGTCCCACTTCTTGGATGCACCCCTATACAACCTGCTCTTCCTTATGGTGTAATTGTTTCATACATCTATGAGGCAACAATAGTCCATCTATTTAATGATGAGGTTAGTCATGTAGCCATTTCGCCCATAGATGCAAAAAGCATTTGTCATTTAGAGAGCCATTTTAGTGAGTTAGCATATTTTATTCCTTTTCCTGTAGGATCTTCATCTGGTGGTGGTTTCACATCTCACCCCACAGGTCCATCTACTTTTGATCCCCCTCCATCAACACTAGAACTAGAACTCACACTACTTCAGATTGTAGACATGAGGAGGATATGATGTATACATAATGGCCCGCTTTGATGAGGAATCATAGGAGAGATCGCGCCAAGAGTCTCGGATGTCAGCATATTTTGATGAGACGCGCTGCCGGGAGCAGAGCCATATTTCTTGGTCTTCAAGACGACGTCGAGATGATGGGACTTCACTTAATGGTGATGACGATATTATATAGCTACTACATTGTATTCTAAGACATTTTTATAGTTCATGATGCATTTATTCTATGTCATTATATATGATGTATTTATTGATATATTTATTTTCTTGGACATAGATATTTGATGATTATCATTATATGCAATATTATTTATTCAAATGCGGAATTTGATTACTAGTGATATATTATGTTTACTCATTTGTTCTTTATATGCTCTATATATCTCTTTACTGCTATCTTTGATATCCACTGTCATGATATTTCACATTACTGATGTTGAGCTTGTTATCTAGCCCTGCTTATCATGTGTTCTTTCATTACTGCTAGATATTTTACTCATGTGTAGTCTATCCCACGATTTGTCTACCCCAAGCAAAATGGGGGGAGCGATAAGTGATGTAGGGGGAGTATTTATTCATGCTTTATTTACATATTTTAATGTTCCTCCATACTTCACTTGGGTATATGTTTATTTGTTTTATGTCTGTAGATATTTTCAGAGATATAAATTTTTTGGCCTACATATTTTAGTTTGTGTCTTGTCCTTTTTATTTTTGGGTTTATGGAATGGGACATAGGTTATTCGGTTTGACGGCCCAATTTAGCACGTTTCACATTTTAGTTTTGTCCAAAAGGGGAAATTTGTAAGGACAAATTTCCAATCGAGTCAATTTGTTTGTAATTGTCTTAATTCCAGACAAAATAGTTTTGAGTCTAGGATAGTTTTTGAGTTTTGATCCCACAAAGCATATGGCGTTCCGAGTTGAAGAATTTGCGATTAAAGCTTTGGAGATGATATCGTGTCGAGTTTATTTCTTCACTCTTTGTTGATTCTAGATCACACATGTATGTACGCTTAGTGATTTATGGGATTTACAATCTTAGTTTAAATTATGGCTTAGTGATTTATGGGATTTAAAATCATGGTTTAAATGATGGATGTTTTAAAATTAAAATTAAATTGAGAATTTGAAAATTAATTTTTGGAAATGTATTTTAATTATTTCTGAGTTAAAATGTTTTATGAAATTTGAGGATTTATTTAAAAATAAAATTAGATTTTTCAGGTAGTTCAAATGACATTGTTTCTTGTTCAAACGAGATCTATATCTCGTTCAAACGACATGGTGTTTTCGTTCGAATGATGCGCTGCCTCAAATTTTGTGTTTTCATATATAAGGACTCCGTCCGCTTAGAAATTAAGAGATAACCTTTGCCAAAATGTTTCTATAACTGTTTGCAAAATGTTCCCAGAGTTTTCCAGAATCCAAAGTTTATTAATATCAAACACCATAATTCTATAGATTATGATCTTAAAGTTTGTTACCGAGTTTTTTTCTTTGTCCTTTGAAAAATCTTTTCATGCGGTGGATTTTGTGTGTGCTGGTTAAAAAGACAAAGCAGTGGATTTCGTGTTTTGATTTGTTGACGTGCCGAGGCTACATCAGTGGATACCAAGGTACACATGGAGTTGTGTGCCATGGATGCTTGTGTGGGTGGATTCTTGCGTTGCACTGTGGAGGAGTGGTTGAAGAGAAGAAGATGCATCAAGGCCTGTGGGTGATCGAGTCATTGAGTAAGATTGTATTCTCTCTTTGTAATTTTTCATATTATAGTGATTGTCTATCCTGGATGTTTGAGGTTTTTTCCCTTACTACTTTCCTCATACATCGACGTTTCTTGTGATTGATTGATTTACGTTATCTATTTAATCACTTAGATTCATGGATTAACAAGATAAAATTGATAAATCAAAATTGGGTTTTCAAAAGATAAGTTTAAGCTTGCTAAAAGATAAAATTCTAAAATATTGCTTTTGCCTAAAGATAAGTGATTAAAGGCCTTCTCAAAGACAAACATAACATGCATACACTGTAATTAACAAGTTACTCTTCTTAGCCATGTAAAATGTAACTTATATGATAACGTGTTTAGTGAGAGAGTTGTTCTTGCATTGTTAGTGTAAAAAAGATTGTATTTTGGAATTTAAGAGACTTTATTGAGTGTGTTTAAATGTGTAAAATTGTCATCTCATTGTCTTTGACTTCATATTGTGAGAACAAATGTAGAATTCATAATGCATGTTGTCCACTTATCCAATATGAGGTTTGCCTAGTTTATATCCCCGAAAATATAAAACTAGGAACTTTTAGCTGAATTAAATAATACAAAAAAATTTCCCTATCTAAAAGAAAATATGATTAACACTAAAGTAACTTTATAAAAGGAAGGTAATGCCTATATTTAATATCTTAAGTATATTCAAATGGGAATAATTGTCATCTCCTTGGCTTAGAATTCATAATATGAGAACGAATGTAGGATTTCGAATGCTAACAAAAAGAAAAAAAATTGAGTAACTTTCTACAAATAAGGTAATGCCCCTTAAATTGATGAGGAAAATAAATCATACAAACTTGTATGAAGATTTATGTTTTCTTCCAATAGCGTTTTCCTTATAAATTTTTAATCGGGATAAATATTTCATCAACTAATCACTAAAACCATATGATGAGACATTAGTTTAATGTAACAATATTAAAATTATATATAATCTTCAAAAAGATAAAAATGGAAGAAATTAATTATGAACCTAAAAAAATTACAGTATCTGTTAACCTCACAAGGGGAAATACACAATTTAAAAGTTCACATTACCAGTTAGGTACCTATCATCATTGTATATGTCTTAGAAGTTATATATGTAAGATTTCAAGAAGTATTGAAAATAAAATATAACTATATAATGCGAGATCAAACACATGAGAAGTAAATATTCTTTACAAATATTCTTTTACTTGATATGTTAAGCAATGATAATAATATTATTTATCAGATTTACACTTTTTCCCAACATTTATAATGGAAAAATTCAGTATGTTTACAAAAATGATGAAACTTGACAATTGTCAATGAATCAAATGGTAATATAAAAAAATTGTTTGTCTAATTTTACTTGGAAAGCTAATTTTACATTTGTTATGTATATTTTGTTTGGGATGTTGCCTTGTTTTAATATATTCACATTTCACAAAAAAAATGATTTTAAAGTGCTCGAAAAACATATTTTATTATTAGACATCATCCTCATTCTTGGTCAACGAAAGTTAGCAAACTTATTGGCAATTTTTTCCTTCAATCTACAAAAAATGGTATATGTAGGTCGACTTGGACAAATGATCTCCCTACCTGACTCCAACTTTGAGTCTAAATTTAGTCATTTATATTTTTTTCATTTTGAAAATCTATTTGTGTCATTATTTAAAGGTGAAATTTGTCAAAGAGTTTTGAAGAGTCCATAATTAAATGGTGCTCTCTTATTTTTTATTACATATAACTAAACTCTATAGAAATTTTAAAGGTTAAATAATTTTTATGTCATTCCAATGTTGACATATGCAACAATTGTTTCTTTCACTTAAATATTATCATTTGACATGTATAGGTTTGAGAAAAGTTGACAACATTATCATGAATTTCCATTTGGCCCTATTCCTTGCCTTTTTTGGCTACTGCTATTGAACATTGATTTTCTCAAATTCAATCATGTTTTTGTTCACTCATCTCGCAAAAAACATTGTAAGATAATAGTGCTTCAGGGTATTGTCATTTATTTTACAAAGTTTCGGAATGCTCTTGGTACCTATATGTATTCGGAGGGTGTACATCTGGAGGATGTAAGAGTGGATGCAAATTTTATAGAGTGCTTTCCTCCCAATTTTATAGATATCTTTTTTTACATTTATTATGGAATATAATATTTTATACTTTCTAAGTACAATTGTGAATCAAAAGCTTTTCAAAGGATTTCATACGATAACAACACAATTGATATATGATCATACTTTACTATCTTCTATATAACTAACTGACATAAAAATAAGTACTCATTATATAATAATATACATCAGAACTATCATATCATTCATGCAATGAAGAACTCAAGTGTATAAGCATTGCAATGAAGATGAAAGACATTATGCTAAGGCATTTTGATACAAGTCACTAAAAGAATGAAATCATGTAAGCAAATACATTCAACCTCATGTTAAGATCAATCAATCCAATAACAATCAAAGAAATAAGATACGTAGAAGATAATCATCCAATAAAGTCAAGTTCATGAATCGATTAAGTCGGTCTCATAATGAATGACAACTCAACCAGTCAACTCACCTAGTGCATATGTCAATAAGTAACTTCCCAAGCTTCAATGAAATTCTACCAAAGCAAGTTAATCCTCTCAAGATCATGTATACCAAAGAAATCCAAAGAACGTGAAATAGCTCTATAAAAAAAGCATAAACAAGTTTTCAAATCTCCATAAGTACATTCCATAATATTCAGTGATTAGGGAATGAATGTGAAGATGTAACACATAAAGAATGATCAAATTATGACCCGAAAACCCGACTAAACCTACCATAAACAAACCTATCATCATAAAATTCGAATTAATGTACTTTAAGGCGATTTAAACATTGCAAATTTGTTTACCTTATTTTTGGCAAAAACGTTATGTTCTCAGGAATTTTTAAAAAGGGGGCGTGGGACTTTAAGTGGACTCCAAACTACTTTGAGTGTAATCAAAGTGTCCAAATTGAAATATTTCTAATGACTATTTTTAAAATTGAACCTTATTATAATCCTTTTGTGATCACATGAAACTCTTGTACCTTTAAACAGTTTTTGAACACATAGTGAACCTTATTAAACATAATTGATAGTCAAGATTAATTATTGAACATTCACACTTATACTCTTGGAAATGGTGGAAGCCTAAAAAAATAAGACATAACAAAGTGAATGAGGTTTTTTGAAAAACTTGTCACATTATCCCCCAAAACATAGAAGTCACATTAACTTTAAGATATTAGTACATCTAATTTATCCCTTATGGCTTCCGCAAAACGTGTTCCTAATAGTTCAAAATAATAAACTTGGAATTTATTAATCACTATTTTAGAAGTATACCTCATAATTAATTCGTTGGGAATGAAACACAACACAATTACATCGTATAACTAAACATGGTTTAAAAAAAGGAGACGAAGTTGTTGAAAATTTTTAACTTTGGAAACCTATGGAAATTAATAATATCTACCAGCCTTGGACTCGTTATGAAATTATTTGAAAAAGAAGAAAGGATGAAGTTTATAAAAGGACTCTTATAAGGTTTATCAAAATATGTTTTATACTCAGTGAATAATACTTTTAATCGTGATATTAGAAAAATGATCAATAAACCTTTCAAATAGCGATAATGAAATAAGTGAGATCACAATTGTGAAAAATATATTTAAGACACATAATCTTTATGCCCCCTTGACTTGTCCTTGATGTTTTCACATGTGCTTATAATTTCAAATACCATGATATGTGTGATACATGCTAATAAGAAGAGTTTTTCACAATTCATTCAAAGAATAATTATCTTGGTATGTCACTTGAATATTTATTGTTGTGATACATGTCTCTTATTTGCATTCGCAATTTAAATCGAAATATCCTTTACATATACTATACGGGTAAATCATGTTGTTGATTTTTGAATTAAAACCAATCCTTTCATTATTTTAATTCAGAATAACGGGTCAAAATTATAACATTGTATGGCATTGATGCCTCAAAATTGTTGAAAGTCATTTAGAGATATACATTTTATATGATCCTCACATACATCATCTCACATTAACAAAATGTTATATCAATATGATGTTACTTACATTTATATTCTCACTTGATAAATGAAGAATATTCTCCAATGAGCTTACATTCTTATCCTAGTTAATTAGAACTTTCTTAAGGAAAGTTTCCCCTGAGACTCAAAATCACATGCTTGGAGAAAATGCTTATGTGAATATATTACTCAATAAAAGTCAAAATTTTTTACACACCGGGGGGTCTACACTCAAGTCATTTTTTAAATTTTCCCTCATAAATCTAAAATTTGATGGCATTTTTATCATTTTAAAAATTGAAAGACATGCCCACTCATGCGATCAAGGTGGTAATCCCATCTTAATGAATATCGGATATCAATCCTATCCCTATGATGTTTTGGTAGAAATCCTTCATTTTTAATAAAGAAGATAATTTCTTGTTATATAAAAGCATGGTTAAAATTGAATATACATTTCAATCAAGAAATTATGGCAATCCGAACATTGTTACACAAAATTAAGATTAAATAATACATATACTTAGATGAATAGTAACGACAGTCCCATTACATGGTAAAAATACACATTTATACAATCATCGATGCATGAGTACTTGATATATGACTTATGACTAGCATTGTGAATCTAAAAGAGCATACACAATATTCTTGACCATTACATACACTTATGCTACTAATGAAAAGTTTTCGTGTGAACATAGGGACCTTAAGGTCCAACGAGGCAAATTTGTAATAAAAAAACAAGGATCCTCTACATATAAATCAAATAAGGAAAAATACAAAGTCAAGTGATAATTTTCAAAGAAGTTATCATCATTAAGATAAATCTATTGCAAAAACGGATGAAAAAGGGGAAGTACATGGACTAGGCACCAAAATTAAATTTTCGTGTCCACACACATGTCTGAAAAAACTCACTTTGATTAACTCTCTTGCACCTTGGTATATGAATCCCATTCATATCTTACGGGAGAGAAAGAAACTTTGAAAAAAATCTATTTACAATATGTTATTGAATATGGGGAAAAATAACACATTTTGAAAAAATATGGAAAGTAGAGATAAGTCCACCTTTATAATAACTATATTGAGAAAATCTTCACTTACCTTGATTAAATGGAAGAATGAAGAACTCTTTGTACTAGGGGAAAAATTGATTCTCATTACCACATAATCAAGATTGTATGTCACACCTTGGTACATGGATATAAATCTTGATGTTATCATGTTATATTTTCTACACTCTAGGCACATATTATTCATTAAAAAAATTCTTAAAGACTTTACATGGGGGAGTAAAAACTTTATTTCTATAGAAAATTGAACTTGTCGATATTCTTACCAATCCTTTCCCTGAATATAGATTTTACACCATTCCCAACGACCTTGTCATGATAAACCTAAATAAAATAGTTTATAATAAAAGTTTATGCATATATTTCACCTATTACCATGTCGTACTAACCATCATTGCAGTTGATACGCTTACTCACATGAAGATTACCTATTTGACTTCAAAAGAAAGTATACTTTTCTAAAAACACCCGACCTTTTTGCTAATGACAAATGGGGAGAGAAAAAAATGATATTTAAGAAAAATGAATGAAAAAGGAAAATATAAAACAAAGGGGTGTTTTTTCAAATATTTCCCAAACAATATCAATTACATTATCATTATTAAATGGGGAAATTGTGAAATCAAAAGCATTTCGAGTAATATTAATTTTAACAATACAATTGATATATAATCATACTTCACTATCTTCTCATTAATATACTCGAGATAAAAATAATCACTTAATAAATGATGACATACATTACAAGGATCATAACATGCATGAAACTAATACCTTAAATGAACAAATATTGCAATGAAAATACAAGTCAATAAGCCAAGCTATGTTGGTGCAAGTCGCTAAAATAATGTAGTCATGCAAGAAAGCACATTCCAGCCCATGAAAAGATCAAGAAAGACAATGCCAATCAAAGAAATAATATACTTTGAATATATTATTTCAAAACCCATTTGAACCAAAGCGTCAAGCTCTAAACTCTCTTTAGTTAGATTCCAAACCCAATACCAATTTAAGATAAATATTCAAACTCCATATCATTTTTTCCAAGAAAAAAACTCAATATCAAATCATTGAGATTGATAGAACGAGAAATCAATACCCATTTCAAAATTGAAAAATTACAAACCCAAAAATCCACTTGAGCTTTAAAGTCATTTTATCCCAAAATCTCTCAATAACCAAGATACCCAAAATATTATTTGTGCTTAGATTTATAAACCTAAATATCTAATGATAATATCTAAGAACAAATACCCAATTGTGATAATTTTGTGTGATTTCTAGAAGATAATGCATTTCTTAAGAGAGAAAGTTCCACCCATTTAAAAAGGCTACTCTTATGCAACAGACTGTTCAAAACCAAAAGACCCATTTCACACCCAAAAAGAGAGAGAGAAAGTTGATATTTCTTCACATCAAGAAAAGCCCTCAAACCATAACAACTAAGGCTTCAATCTGAACAATCTTCCAAAAAAGCTCATATGGGTGAATCCAAAGATATTAAAGATTGAATTGTTCTTCAATATTTTTTATTTACTAATCAATGAGAGAAATTACTGTAAAAATGTTCACGCTACATGAACACTCTCTTATTATCTAAAATTAGTATATGGATTATGACCTTAGCAAGAATACACATATCAGAATCTGTAACAAATAAAGAGATACTAAATTTAGTTATGCTAATCTAGAGCAAGTATTAGAGAAATGAGATAAAGAGATATAAATCAAATTTACATGGTTCGGCCCAAAGTGGTGCCTACTTCTACAAGTGTAGTGCTAATTATATTTATTTTAATGGGAAAAAGCCATGGATGAATGATATTTACAAGCTGTCATGTTCACTCTAGAATTGGACATTATAATAGTAGGAAAATATATATCGATCCCCATACAATGAGGGATTGTGTGATATTTATAGGCTATTAGAGGAGACAGACTGTAGTGGGAAAAGTGTCCCTCCTTTATAGGATAGGTAGTTACCTATTTCACATGTAAGTAGGGAGAATTATTATGAGTTTGTTACGTGAACATGGTGGAGGAATATTTGCATATCTCTTACATGTGCGTGTGATGTAATTACTGCTAATGTCATTCTACCACATGGTGAATGCTTGTTGTGATGGGATTACATAACGGTGTTAATATCATGAACTACCTGTGTTAAGTCGAATGACTGTGATGTTGGGGCGACCAGAATTGCACTGACCAACCAGCTGGGAAACTTAAATGACCCTTTTTAAAGCTTAAATAAGTTTAGGTGTCACCTTCTGATTGGTTATTGGGTAATACCATATTTATTGTACAATAAAAGACCCAAAGACTTTTCTTAAGATCGAGAAATGCAAGAAATTCTCTGAGGTATTATATCTTCTTAGTATGTGCTGAACATATTGAGTTAGTGAAGTGTTATCCATCGAGAGAGTTATCATCTTTCTCAATTTTAGTCATATTTGAATCTTCTCAGCGCCCGCCAATTAGAAAGATTGGTAAAAATTTTCCACTAGAATTGAACTTACCACATGTCATACACTGAGGTTTGGCATCTAGCACAATTATTATACACATCTAGGGCAGTGCGTGTGTCGATCTGGCCGTGTTTGTCTTCTTTTCTAGGTGTGATGTCATGCACATCATTAATAGGGGCAATAATTACCTCCTAAAAAGTATAAAAAATCCAAATTTGAACTGTTTAAAACCTTTTTTATCTCATTTTCACATTTACGTCTGATTTTAAAGAAAGACACTTCCTTGGTCCATTAGTTATTTATTCTTTAGCATTTCTTCCAGTCGTTGTCATTTCCTCTGGACTTCTTACTAGGAAATCCTTTTTCGATAAGTTTCTCCGACTTTCACCAATATTTAGACACAAATTGTGTGTTATTTCACCCATCTTCAACTCTTTTAGGGTTCTAGGTACACAGTCTCTCCTATTGGCTTCTGATTCAATTTTTTCTTTACTTTTTCCCTTTTGGGTTGAATTTGTAATTGTTGTTGGATGATTTAAATATTTATTTGGAGTTACTTATCTTATGTGGACATTGAGTTGGTTGGCCTAGGGTTTCTCCGTTTAGGGTCTTTTAGGCATCATAGGGTTTCGTCTTGCCCAAACCTATGGTTTCTAAAATCTTATTAGCCCCTAAGAATTTGTGTACCCCAAATTCCATCTTTTCGTGATGAGCTACGAGCCTTATGTCCAGATGTGGTTAAAGTATTAGACTTATTTAGAGTCATTTTGCCCATAAATCGTTGCTAAGAGGTTCCCAAAAGCTCTCCAAGTTATTCAATTTGGGGATAAGCCAGGCCATCCTAGGTATACTCCCAGTGTATCTTCCTCTGGTGGTATTGCACCCTTACTTATAGGTGTGGAATTTCATGTTCCTAAATTTATGGGACCTGAAATACCTAACCAGGCTGACCACCAACATAGTGTTGGTAATTTTTTGAACACAGTCTCTAATATATTTATTGCTAATTTTGAAGCATCGGTTGGCAGAGACATCTTTGATAATCTTATAACCTTTCCCTCTCCTATTGAGGTGTCATCTATTGATAAACGTACTTTTAGGAGTTCCATTGACTCCTATGACCCTTTTAACACTGATGCTAGAGGCACACCAGCGATGTGCTTGAGGACAAGATGGACGCTTTTAGAGATAAATAAAATATTACTATTAGCATTGCTACAAGGCTGCCAAACTTTAATAAAATAGTTTATGTTCATCTAAACTCAAACGAGTTTTACCTCCCTTTGTGGGCAGTCTAAGTTGGGATTCGTCTACCCTTTCACCTAGTCATTAGGTCCTTCTTAAAGGGTTACGTACTTGCTCCTACCCAACTTACTCCCAATTTCTATAAAATGATTCTTGTGTAAATGATTATTTGAAAGGATACAACTAGGTTTGACCTTATTGGGGACAAATTTAGGTTCATCCATGGCCTAAAGGATAACACCAAATCCCCAAGGTATTATTACCTTACACCTAGGAAAGACCACTTCAGGATGGTTAAGGCCATCCAAATCAGTAACCATAGTTGAAAGAATCAATTTGTGTTTATGAAGGGTGATTAGGAATTCAGAGTCCATGAGAAGGATAAGTCCTGGTTCACCACGAATGGGTTACGTCGAATAAAATAGTAAAAATCTGTTTTCATATGCATTCTGACTTCTTATTGACTTATATTGTGGTGGCACCTTTGTTCATCTTTCCCAGTAAAGAAAGATCCCGTGCTTCTTACTATACTGCTGGACTTGGTTGAGACTCACTGTGTGCCTAATCGCCCCAAGTTTGAAGAGATTTTCTCTATGGATAAGTTCATATTCACTACGTATCACACTTACCTTAGTGTGCTTGCCCTATAAAGACATTGGTTCCGCTAATAGCAGAAGAACTTGTTAAAGCTGATTAGAGCATTGAGCTGACTAGGGTGTTGAGGTAGAAGTTAAATCAGGTGATAATTTTATGACCTTTTTTTGAATTATTCTTAATCATTGTGATATGACTAACTTTTGACTTTTTATGCAGATTCTACTCCCACTACCTCTGACTTTATTACGGAGCCTTTATATGGGATGCCACCTTAAGGAATTAATTGCACTGCCATGGATTTTTCCCACTGTAAAAAGGTGGTTGTCAAGAAAAAAAAAGCTAAAGTATATGCTAAGTCCAAAACGGAAAGTCGACACCCAAAAGGGGCTGATACTAAGGATCGTAAGTAGGCCGAGATAAATGTTCTGAAGAAGGTTGAGAATGATGTTGATGCTCAGGAGAAGTTAAAGGGGAAGGCTCATATGTCTTTTGTCCTTGCTGCCGTGGTGATAAGAGGCCTCTTAAATCCCCCACAACTGAAAGAGACCTTAAAATCCAACGGGTGAATGAGTCAAGGCCAATTGGGTCTACCATTAAAAGGATCCAAATTTAAGGAGGATGACCCTCTCGTTGGCTCGTTTGTGGTCCGGATTCAGTCTCTCATATTGGCAAGGTTGAGGACTTCAAGATTGACTACAGTAATCTCATCACAAGCAAGGATCTGAGAAATTATCCAGTCTTTATTTTCCAGGTTATGAACAATGTCACTAATCTTCTCGGTTACCACAGGCACAATAAGGCCTATGATTTTTTGAGGGGTTATGACCTTGATTCATTCCGGAGATTGATGCATCATCGTTTGGGTGTGATAAGTTTGCTAAAATTTCACTTGTCTTATTTATTTCCATGCACTTCACCATTTGGTGTTGCATGTGGATACATAGGTGGGGTTAGCGGAGCATCTGTGAGTGCAAGATTAATAGATTCTTGAAGTATCATTAGATCATTCACGTAATCATCTACCTCTTTCATAACTTGCATATCGCCTAAAGCTCTATTCATTAATACTAACCATTTTACATCACTACTAGCAACTTCCCAATCGTCCTCTACCGCACGAATCATTTATCGTAACTTTGTCAATTCTTCTTCTCAGAACTAGTTTCCCAATGATTATTCAACTCAATCTCCACATTGAACAGAAACGTATCCCACATATTCATACTGCAACATGCAATTACCATATAATCATAATAAAAGAAGTTACGAAAAGATAAAATAACTAGTATTTTATATGTTTTTACCCATATATAATGTTAACATGACAGTATGTTTAAATTTAAAACTTTCTCTGCTACTAACTTATCACACTGTGCTTTTTGGTATGAATGCACAAGAGAGTGTATATAGAGCAATGAATTAAAGTTAAGGCAGAATAATTAAAGTCTATTCATTATTAAATTAGTTTACGTAGGGTAGCACCACAATAACGAAGTTACATATTTTTAACATAAACGATAAAGTAGAAAATAAAAAAGTGCCACTCCTTGCTCCCATCTAGCTTATTGTCTGCCCACACAGTCACGTATGAAAAAAAGTGACCGAAATCTATCTCTAAAAGGGAAGATATATTATCCTCTTTCTTCGGGGTCATATGGAGGAAAAAGGAATTCACACAAATATGCTAAGTAGGCTTTACTAGTTCTATAATAAGTATATGTATAGATGAGAGTTCAAGTGTGTATAGAATTCAGTGTTTAGTAATGCAAAAGAAATAAAATTGATAATCCCATACTTATTTATTTATAAATAAAATTAAGGTTCTTTGAACTAATAATCCCATACTTACCAGTTCATTAAGGATCATATATAGAATTTCAAGTATCTTTGAACTAATAATCCCATACTTACCAGTTCACTAGGGGTATAGAAATAACTAAGCCATTAGTAAAATCAAATAATAATCGGCCCAATAACTTTGGGAAAAAGTAACCGACCAGGCACACAATTAAGGTGGAACTCATACCTATGTAGCAACAATAAAGGCTCTTAATCATCCGAGGCCATTAAGCCAAGCCAAAAGTTCCATGGGATAACACGTCAGTGTACTTCCTAGTTAATACTAATGCTCATAATATAAATATTTGCACACAAGTGCAAGAGTGAACTGAATTAATAAGGAACATGATATTAGTTGCTAGATGAGAAGGGTTGAATTGATCCACATTTAAATTAATATATCGATGATATTCAATAAAATATGTAGTATGGCAGTAATATAACATGCACATACTAAGAGTAAAAATGAGCTATCATATACTGATATAAATAGCAGTATGCCAAATACGCAAAGTTTACTATTGAAAAGGTATAGAAACCTACTTGCTTGGTATATCGTACGGCTTTATTAATCACAAGAGGATATTTGGACGACCTGGTACTTGATTCTCTATATATAATGTTTTGGTATATTAGTATTTGTTGGAATTTAGGATTGGGTTGCTCAGTTTATACACAAACGGTATCTTTTAAAGTTGTGGGTGTTTAATTGTAAATAATTTGGGACTTTAAAATACTGGACTTGAGGTCATATTTGAACTTTGTGCAAGAAACTTTTTATGTTAAAATATTTTGAAGTAACATAGACAAAGTTTGGGGTTCAAATTCATAAGTTGGAAAAGTCAGGAGGGGTCAATTTGCTATGTAGGAAAAATATTTCTAATTTAAAACCTCATTTTCCATAACTTAGGCTAAGCTCATACAAACATGCCCTTACCTTATATCATTTTTACCTAAAAACTAAAATATAAATATTAGGAAAAATTTGAAAAAATTCATCTTTTCCCCTCGACTGTTCATTTCAGGGCTTCGGATTTTTGACCTTGAATAACTTCTTCATTTACAAACCATTTGAGATGATTTATTAACAAACCGAACCTTAAATTTCATAAGGAATCCAAATATATAGATTTTGTGGATTGAGATGCAGTATATCTCAAGTTTTATAACTGTGTGTCTTACTAAAAATTTGACCTAATATTCGTGGATTTTAAGGATATGGGAGGGATTCTTATAAACATAGTTTGGTTTTCGCTATGTGTAGGAGTAGTTTTAATTTCATAGGTTGAGATGGATTATACATGGATAATTTAAGATTTTCAGTTTTCTAGTTCAAAATACACTTTCAATCGATTCGAGCTTATTATGCATGTTCATGGCATTTGATCATTACACTTGAGTTCTCGAGGTTCTAATGAAGGCATGCATAACTTTAAACCTGACTTTGATCATTATTTTGAAGTTCACCATTAAATCTTAGGCTTTAATGGTGGAAACTCCATAATTCTGACCTAGGGCTTATATTCTACGTAAGAAACTCTATTATTTTGAGATATTTTAGCATTATAACAATACATAAATCGATTGAAACTATAAGAATTAAATATCATACGTAAAATCATTGGATACCTATTTGGAGTGAAAATTACAAGTTTTGAAACTTATGTTTGAATG
The DNA here is from genome assembly GCA_949130495.1 of Sambucus nigra. Lineage (NCBI taxonomy): Eukaryota > Viridiplantae > Streptophyta > Magnoliopsida > Dipsacales > Adoxaceae > Sambucus > Sambucus nigra. The sequence continues at coordinate 209,792,455 of OX422213.1, read as the reverse complement.
AGTTTAAACTAAGGAATTCGAGGGTATTTCTAGTATATGAGTAGGGCAGTTCATTGGATGAAAAGGGAGGTTGTGAGGGTTTTGGCTTGGGTATTGTTCCTCACATGTTTACATAGTGTACACATGTGATTTTTAGTTGCATGTGCTGATGTGTAGGCTTATTTGGACAAATGTTCTTATGAAATTATCAAAACTTCGGTGTTTAGTCCTTGGTTGGTCAAGTATATGCATATGCAGCCTTAAAAGTGTACTTTTGATAAAGTTTAAGAGTATTTTTGTAATTTCAAAATGTTTCAAGGGATGAAATTATAATTTTGTATTTATTAAAATCTAAAGGATTAATTTGACATACTGTTGAGGTTTAGGGGTTGAGTATAAGTTATGTTATATTGGTTTGAAGTTTTCAGGGGTGGTTTATAATTATTAAAACTTTAGGGGTCCATGTTAATTTGGAAAAGTTGTAAGGCATTAAGTATATTTTCATTATTCTTAGAAGACTTTTGAATTTGAATACATTATAAGGGTTGAAACAATGATTGTAGGTGATTAGGGTCGGTTGTTAGATTTGAAAATCCTCGTTATTACAGTCTACCAACCTAAAAAAAATTTGTCCTCGAATTTACCTTGAAATAAGTCGGGATATTGATCTTTCGTCGCTTGTTCTGCTTCCCATGTAGCTTATTGCTGATTTTGATTTTCCCAAAGTACTTTAACTGGGGGAATTTCTTTATTTCATATATGCTTCACTTGATGATCCAAAATTTAAATTGGACGTACTTCAAATTCATTTTTTGGTTCGATAGAAATATCTCGCCACATAATGGTATGAGATGGATCAGAAATATACTGGCATAACGGAGATACATGAAATACATTATGAATATCAGATAATTCCATAGGTTATTCTAATTGATAAGCTACTGAGCCAACTCGTTTAGAAATTGTGAAAGCTCCAATATATCTGGCGGCTGATTTTCCTTTCTTTCCAAAGCGTAAGATTCTTTTTCTAGGAGAGACTTTAAAAAATACTCAGTCATTAACTTCAAATTATAAGTTTGGTGCTAGTCTACATAACGTTTCTGACGATCTTGGGTTGTCTTTAATCTTTCTCGAATTTTTTGTATTCTCTCAGTGGTTTCCTAGATTATCTCGAGACCAAATTGTTTACTACTTTCAAATTCTATCCAACATACATGTGATCAATACGGTGTTTCATAAAAATCTTCAAACGGGGCAACTTTAATGCTTGTCTAATAACTATTGTTGTATGAAAATTCAACAAGGGGTAAATGTACATTTTAGTAATCGAGCATATCCTATTCGAATGCCAATTGGGCTGAGGATGTATATGGATGTAGGAGAACTTCTGGTGGGTGTTTCTACATTGGGAGTGCTCTCGTCTCTTGGTTGAGAAAGAAGTGGAATTGCATCTCTTTGTCCAATGCGGAGGCAGAGTACATCGACGTCAGGAGATATTACACGCAACTCTTGTGGATGAAGCAAATGTTGGAGGATTACGGAATTTTAAAGGGAACCATGACTATTTCCCGTGATAACACGAGAACAATTCACATATCCTGTAATCTAGTCCAGCATTTGCGCACGAAGCACATTAAAATACGCAAGCATTTTATCCGAGACCTAGTAGAGGATAAGGTCGTGTCCTTGATCTTTGTGACCACCGACCGCCACTAAGCCGATATTTTTGCAAAACCTTTTGATGCCCTTAGTTTCAAGAGTCTTAGGAAGTCTTAAGATATCTACATAGTTGACTGAGTGCTAGCTACTTTATCTAGTACATATGACTTTTCACGTTCATATCCGTGATTCCTATTGCTAGACTGTACTATTTCTATTATTCTTGTTTTATTTTTTCCTCTCCATAATTTAGAAAAATCCAAAAATATTTTTGATTTTTTTTAGAAAAAATGAAAAATTCAAAAAAGATTTTTGGTTTTTAAGAAAAGATAAAATTTCAAAAATATTTTTGATTTTTAAGAAAAATGAATAATCCAAAAAGATTTATTTTTATATAAAAAATTTTGAAAAACACAAAAAAAAAAATTGTAGTTTGTTTACACCTTATATGGTTGGTCATTTAGTGTTGCCAAGTCACAATATCATTCGATTATCCATGTGAGTGTTTGATAGTGTTTTGAGACACAACATCATCTCAATCATGTTCTTTACAATGTGTTGGAGTCATTGAGATGTGATTAGTTGATTACTTTATACATATTTGTCTCGTTGTCTTCTTTAATGCACACATGTACATATTTATTTGAGCATTTCACTTATCTGTCACATGTTGGTCAAAGTGTTTTCATCTCAATCCTTCTTTTAAACCGAACCAAATGCGATAAAATGAGATAATGAAAGTAGTGCTTGTAAGAACCATTGATCAGATTGGAAAGATTGAAAATTATATCTCCGATAAATGTGTAATATTTAAAGCATTGTAATCGGGTTGTTAAAGACAAAGTGTCTTTGCGTGAATAGCCATAATTTGCAAAAAGAAAAGAGGCTAAAAGATTAAAGGTACATAAAAGAGAAATATAAAGTGTCAGGCCAATTTCAAAGAACATTGATGCTTCGCTCAATATGAGTATTGATTTCTTCAAAACAAAAGAGTTGAGAAAAATATTCTATATGTGAGTTTTAAGGGAGTTTAGTCAAAGATCATTGAGTTTTCACATCCTGAAAAAGTTCGTAAAAGTATTAGATAGTTTTGGGCATTATTGGCATAAAAATCGTCTTAGAATTTGATTATTTTATTAGATTGAGTCGATGTCATATGAATTCAACATTTCCACACCTAAGGACGACTTTGAGTTCATTCGTTAGGAGTATCCAAAATCCATTTGCACATATGTTATGATTGTTTGAATTGATTTTCCTATCAAATTTGTTCACACCCATTCGTTACACTTTCATGACTTGATTATGCTAGTGTTCGTTCATGGTGTGTTTTTATTGGTATCTATTATACTTGGGAAAAAAATGTAAATTAAAAAATAATTGGTTTTTGTTTTGTGATACACTCTGGTTTATTTCTTATGTTTCTTTTCCTTATCTATTTCAGACATCATAAAAAGGGGGAGAATAAATTATGGGGGAGTAGAAGTTTGACGATTGTTATACCTATGCTTTATCATTTTATCTCCAGCGTATCATGAGTATTTGCTTGTTTTTCTCGTGTGTGTAGGTTCATCTGAAGATCACATTCATAATACACTTGATGAAGACAAAGGAATTTGGAGATTTGAATATTTGAAGATGATTTGAAGATTTCAAGAGTTTTGTATTTTGATATCATTCCATTTGAGGGTTTTGGGAGGGTATTAGAATATTGTATGTCTTAGGATATTTGGTTTCTTAACTCAGACTTTTTATGTATGTATCGTCATAGCCGTAAGGGGAGATTTGTAAGGGAATTTTTTTGACACTGCCCCTACAATCTAGGACTTGTCCGTAGTTTCTAGATTACATTAGTTATGGCATATCCCGCTACCTCAGTTATGGCATATAACGTCTCCACGATAAAACATGACGTCAAGAATCCGAACATTTAGCAACATGCATCTCCAATGTACACCACTTCATCTTTATTATGCTCTACATTCATCTTCAACGTTCTCCACAACTCAACATATAATGCCATATTCTTGTTTTGAATTTCAATGTTTTTCATAATTATATTGGGAGTATTTTACTTTATTTTAATTTGAAAATGATGCTGGTTTTATTTCTTAAAAAATTAATTTCTACCTACTGTCATTCATATGAGGTGGAGATCCCGACTGAACGATCCCAACATCTCATTCGAAGTATCGTTAGATGCCCTACATCAAACGAGGTTGAAATGAGGGCGTACTGTGATTTTTATATGTCACAAGAAGGTCGTTTGAAGAGAGCTTCTAATGAGCGCTATATCTCGTTCAAACGACGCTTCAACCTTGTTCGAACGACCTGATGTCGCCTCGATTTTTGTGTCTACATGTTAAGACCTACTTTCCATAGGTATTTTGCAAGATTTTTAAAACCTCATTTTTTGCAGAGCTGCTGCACAAAGTCTCATATTTATAAAAGGAAAAACACCCATTTGATTCACACATCACCTCCCATATATTTTGTGAATCACTTTTAAACCCTCACATGATTCCTTACCGGAGTTACTCTTGGGGAGAAGGCGTCTCCATGCCGATCCTTTGGTTCTCGTGGGAACCATTACTAAAGGAAGGCGATAGGTTACATGTGAGAGATTCATTTGAAAATGTTGTCGTATATTTGTATATTTGTAAGTTGCGATTTGTGAATTATATAAGTGAAATAGAAAAGGTTTTTCCCCGAAGGGGATTTTTTCTAAAATCCTTCTTGCTTTGTTTGATTGTATTCTTTCATGTTTTTATGCTTTCAATCATATAGTTGCATGTTTTAGTGTTTAAAGGAATTAAAATTTTTGTGGGTTGACATTTAATTAAATAAGTTAAGACCACTGAACTATATCTCACTCTAATGATATGGTTCTTGTTTATCAAAATTAATCAAGATATTTGGGAAAAAAAAACTAAATAATCAAAACACTTTGTTAACACATGACCTCATTAGGACACATCCTATCAGCACAGTTAAAATACTTTTAGTAATCAGTAAACAAACCCACTTTAACTATCTCAACACATAATCAAATACCCATTATATCTTCTCTGTATTAATCACCCAAAATCGTAAAAAAAAGTTAAAACAAAAAAAAATCAAAAGAACCAAATCATATGTGGATGGCGTTGCAGAAGAAAAATTAAATTGCAAATAAGAAAAAATTCCAACAAATGCACCAAATACATAATGAAAGAGATACACGTAGATAATTTACTCACCGAGAACATCTCCACCATTTCCTTATAAAAGGAATCGATCATTTACTCATCTAATCGCCAAAGTTCACTTATCTAGTAATAATGAATAACTGATGAACAAAGTAATACTCAAAGGCCTTAGCTAAGAGGAGATGGAAACCCTTAGATATAATGTAATTATTTTCTATCGTGAAAAAATAAAATCACACGAATCGATTACTGATCTTCTGCTCAAATAATTATGGATTCCATGTGTGGCTCTAAGTTTCTAAGGTATAAAATCAATTATAACATCAAATCAATTAACAGAATATGAAATAAATTTCCAAAACTACAAACCAACCAATATTTATGAGGATTTCATGAAAATATATCAATTTCTGAAGATATAAAACAAACCTTAGCATTCATTTACAAAAAATGGAATCTAATTTCAAAGATATGGCACCATGTTAGAGGTGAGAGGATGAACGAGAGAAGAAATTATGGGAGTTATGGTTTTGGTGTCGGAGCCGGAACCAAAAGCTCTTGAGTTCTTCAATGGAAATGTCGTGAGCCGAAACTAAATATATATATATATATATATATATATATATATATATATATATATATAGAGGCAGGCTCCTGTGCACACTAAGTTTGCACATTACTTTTTTAAAGTAGTAAAAAAAATATTTTTGAGTTGATTTTTTTGTGTGATATTTAAACATTTCAAGGAACCCATATAAAAAAAATCAGCTCAAAAAAACTTTTTTTGCTAGTTTTAAAAAATCGGTCAAACTTTCTATGCTTTTAAGCCCTTTAAAAACTGCGAAAGTTTGACCGATTTTTTAAAAATAGTAAAAAAAGTTTTTTTTAGCTAATTTTTTTTATGTGAGTCCGTTGAAATGTTAAAATATCACATAAAAAAATTGGTGTGCCCCAGCACTCAAAAATATTTTTTTTACTACTTTAAAAAAGTAATGGGCAAACTTAATGTGCAAACTTAGTGTGCACAGGAGCCTGCCTCTATATATATATGGCCAACTAAAAATTAGGCTAACTAAAAAGTCATTTTCAATGGAAATGTCCTTTAAAGTTCTTCGTAGTGGTATTATATGGGTGAAATAGAAAATCTAAAATGTCCTTTCAAATGCTTTGTAGTGGTATTATACGGGAGAAATAGAAAATGTAAACCGTCTCGAGTTTAAAGGTTGGTTATGGTTTTATTAGGCTTTTAATATTAACAGGTGAATAATAGGGGTGACAATTCTGGCTGTTGGGTCGTGTTTGGGCCAGACCCGACACGACACGACTTGATTTTGCCGAACACGAACACGACCCATTAAAAATATGACACGGCACGAATAGCACGATAAAAAAATTCATACCAATTAGGCACGATTTGACACGACCCGACACGATAAAAAAATGTGTACAACAATAAAAAAATCTGTAAAACCCAACAATATAGACCAATTCGTGTGAATCGTGTATAAAAATTTGTAGAACAATATAAACAATCTATACCCGACCAATAATCTATACAACAATATAGGTTGATTCTTATTTCCAACAATCTGTACAACAATATATCCATTACATAACAAACTTCCAAATGCTTACAAAAAATAATCTAACAATCTGTTTACGCAAAACAATCTAACAAATATTTACAATAAACAATCTGTTCAACAATCTAACAAATGTTTCCACAGAATAAAAATTCCAAATCTAATAACTAACAAATGTTCACACAAAATAAAATTTTCAAGTGTGATAAAAATTTCAGATCTAACAAATGATGAAAAGTGCGACTGTGTGATAATTAATTTAAATTAAATTCTCAAGTTTTCAAGTAACCCTTATTTAATTAGAGTCCCTAATCATGCATCTAAAATGCAAGTGTCAATCCCATAAACAAATAAAACAAGCGACACAAAGTTAAGGAAAAATCCCGAAGGGCAAAACCTTTTATTTCTAGAACTTTGAAGAATTTACAAGACCATTGACTTACATACAACCTGATAATTTCCCACAAGTGTAACGCACGGTGTCTTCGTCAAACCTTCAAAGCAACGACTAGAAATAGTGTCGGCTAGAATCTCTCGCAGGAACTCCAGGTGGTCAGCAATGAAGAAGAGAGACGGCTTCTCCACAAGGGTTGAAAAAATACAAGAATGTGTTCTTGGGTTGCAAAAAGATTCACAAAGGATTGGCAAAGTTGTGTGAATCAAAACATGAGTCTTGGGACTCAAAAATATGAAGACATAGAGTATTTAGGACTCTTAAAATCGTCTTGAAAAGTCTTGGAAAATAACTCCCCGAAGTTGGTTTAAATAAGGAAATCTAGCACTAAAAAATCTCAAGAAAATCTGCTCGATTTTATCCCAAGCGGATCGGTCCGCTTCTGATCTGGATCGGTCCGAGGTCGGATCGGTTCTTGTTAGAAAAGGGCTTCTTCGGTTCGTAATCGGTCCGGGGTCTACTGGATTGAAGCATAGGCGGATCGGTCTGTTGGCGGATCGGTCTTTTTCCAAACTGGCGGATCTGTCCACTTCGGATCGATTCCTTTTTAAAATAGGCGGACCGGTCCGTCTGACCAGAAAACTGATTTCTTGAATTCTTTGATATTCGGATCCGTTGATGATGATGTGATCTTGAATTTCTTCAATGATGTAATGACTTATGACATACACAGAAATAATGGACAAAATGTCCTTACAAATCTCCCCCTATGTCTATGCCGGTACAAACATAAAAACATCTGAATTATCAAATATCAAATAGCCTGTACAAATCTACCCTTCCATGAACCCAAAACTGGAAAGATAAAAATGAATAAAACTTCATCGTTTGTTCTTCAACTCTTCAAGAATCTCAATGCTTTTCTCATCAGGGTGTGCATTTCAGAGACCATCAAAGAAGTACCTACACACATGAGATAAAGCAAATACCAAGTGACGTATCGGGTTTGAAATGAGATATAAACATATATACCAAGTTATGATAGAAACTCAAAATTTCAAAATTTCAAAACTCCCCCATAATATGATAATTCTTTCTCCCCCTTTTTTATGATGTCCCCAAATAGACAAATGAGAAGAATGAATCAAATAAGCAAAATCGAGGTGTCACGGTACACAAAACAGGGCATCAAACAATATGACAAACGTGCTCTTGCAAGGAGATGCTCAAACAAATGCAAAAACTATTTTTGATTTTTCAATTATTCATACAAAAATAAGATACATTTGAAAAAAAAATATGCTACAAAAATCACACCATGGATTTAGACTCAAACAACCAAGTCATGGAAATGGAATGAATGGGTGTGAACACATTCGATAGGTAAATCAACTCAATCAATCATATGTGCACGATGCATATGTGTACCCCTAACGAATGAACATAAAAAGTATCCTTAGGTGAAAATATTGTTGAATTTAGATGACATCGACTTATGCAAATCAACAAATCAAAGTCAAAATGATTTCCACCCCAATAACGTCCAAAACTATTTAGCACATTTTCAAGCATTTCAAGGACGTGCAAAACCGTTTTAAATTCTCCAACCAAACTCCCTTATATATATTTTCTTTTAGAAGTCATCTAAATTCTCATACTTTGGAGAATTGGTGCAAAAACCTAAATGGCCCATTTTTGGCATGAATATCTTTTTATTGCCTTTTAATTTTTCGGGATCTTTTAACCTCTTTGGACCTCGGATAATAAAATTCCTACATTTTTTAGCTCCAATTTAACGGTGGCTTAGTATTCACAAAGGCAAAATGAACCTTTCGCATCCCTTCCCCGTTTTAAAACAAAGCACACAATGTCAGAAAATGGTTCTTATATGCACAATTTCCTTATCAAAATTTATCGCGCTTGGTTCATTTTAAGGACAGGATTGAAGTGAAAACACCCAACCAACATGTGATAAGACAAGCACAATAATCAAATTAATCAGTACATGTGTGCAATAAGGAAACATGAGTCAAACAAGTAGAAAGTAACTCTTAATTACATCTTAATGACTCCAAACATTATAAAGCACACGGATGAATTGACATATTGTCTCAAAACACTATCAAATAGTCACATGAAAATAATGGAACGATGTTATGACTCGGTCGTCCTAAGTGTTTATCCATAAATGGTGCAAACAAAATACAAAAATCTTTTTGGATTTTCAAATTTGACTAAAACAAATATGAATGGACAATAAAAAATAGAAAATCTTTTTTCATTTTTCAAAATTTTCCAAAAACAAAAATTTGTACAAAAATGATACATACTAGAAATAGGCAAACAATGTCATCATGAAAAACATCATATGCTAGTAAAAAAGTCAAACCTCAATCATTAGGTGCAGAGGGGTTTTCCAAAGGTGGTGACAACTTATGAAAAACCTCCATCAATTCTTGTGAAGTTTTGACTAAAAACTTAACTTGCTCACCTAAATGTGCAAACTCTCCTATGTAATCTCCGGGAGCATATAAAGTATCATGTGTGGGTGCGTGTGTGCCAGAAACACGTGTAGAAGCAAAACGTGACACACAACCCAACTTCAAATAAAATTCCTTAAGGTGACCTCTCCTCTTTCAATGTGAACAAACATAAATAGGCCTAGGAACACCTCTCTCAAAAACTCTAGAACGCGCTCTCCTAATAGGAATGGAATGCCTAGGTGGGTTAGGGTGAGACTTATGTGAATCTAACACTAAAGTGGGAACCGACTCGGGTGCTAATTGGAAAGAAGAAGCACCGTCATGACTTATTCGAAACTTCTCACCTTTACCCTTAAGAACCACCTTTTCAACCTTCTTAGGTACGTTATCAAACATGACTTTGACCCCCGGGCATGTTCGAGATCACACTCGAGTTGGGATACACGTGTCATCATACTAGACAACGTGTTGGTCAAATCACACTTCTCCTTTCTCAAAAACTCCTTCTCTCTCTCCAAATCTAAAACCTGACGACCTAAATCTCGATTGTACTTCTTTGTTTTCAAGGTCTCGGTGTATAAATCTCTAAAAGCTTTTTGGAGCTCACTATCATCGCTCTCGTGTGCATTCTTATGAGACAAAGTGGGTGTGCTCACACGACTAGAAAAGGAGACAACCATCCCATGTCCCAAACCTTTATCAGACTCATCTCCCTCATCACCCTCACTATCACTAAGAGTGGTGGGCATAGCAGTCTCTTTGCCCTTTCTCCTTATCCTAGTAGGACACTCTCTAGCTATGTGCCCTTTCCATTCACACTCAAAGCACCTGATCTCATCCTCCTTGTCACAATCTTTGGCCTCTTCTTTCATTTTATTTGACTCAAAACATCTCTTTTTATTGGAAGAATTTTCTTTATTCATTTTGAGAAACTTTTTAAAAAAATTTGCGAACAAGGCCATTTCTTTAAAATCAAAATCTTCCTCAGAGTCGGACTCACAAACTTTTTCTTTATTTTTCTTAAAATGAGTCTTTAAAGCAATGCCATTATCCTTAGCCTTAATGGTTTTGGGAAACATGTCTATCTCATAGGTTTTAAGATCTCCTACAAGTTCTTCCAACTTAAGTGATTTCAAATTTCCCAAGGAGTTCAAAACAGTGACTTTAGGAATAAAGCGTTTTGGAAGAGATATCAAAATCTTTTTAACGACATGCGTGTTATCAATCACCTCACCCAAATTAAAACAAGTGTTAACAATGTCCGACAAACGTGCATAAAACTCATCAAAGCATTCAGACTCAGATATGGTAATAGTCTCAAATTGGGTGGCTATATTTTGTAATTTTGAGTCTTTGACCGCGTTCGTACCCTCATGTGTCAATTTCAAAACATCCCAGGCCTCTTTAGGCGTGGTGCACATCATAATTCAGCGAAACTCATCCGGAGTGACAGTCCAGAAATAGCACTCAGACCACGGGAATTAAAATTTGATAATTTATAATCATCTTCACTCCTGGCTGACGTGGGTTTTAACGTGGTGATGTTATTAACAGTGACTGTGGGAGGAGTCCAACCATTTTCGCAAAGCAACCAAACACGCTCGTCAATAGATTTTAAAATCAATTTCATACGAGCTTTCCAGTAGGCATAATTAGACCCGTCAAAAATAGGCGTCTGATTATATAAGTGTTCCATAGGAAAAATTGCGATTTTCACAGAACTGATTTAAAAAAAATCAATATCACACGATTTTGCAAAAAATAGGAATACGCGATAAATTAACGCAACCTGCTCTGATACCAATTTGAAAAGTGCGACTGTGTGATAATTGATTTAAATTAAATTCGCAAGTTTCCAAGTAACCCTTATTTAATTAGAGTCCTTAATAATGCATCTAAAATGCAAGTGTCAATCCCATAAACAAATAAAACAAGCGACACAAAGTTAAGGAAAAATCCCCGAAGGGCAAAACATTTTATTTCTAGAACTTTGAAGAATTTACAAGACCATTGACTTACATACAACGTGATAATCACCCACAAGTGTAATGCACGGTATCTTCGTTAAACCTTCAAAGCAATGGCTAGAAACAATGTCGACTGGAATCTCCCGCAGGGACTCCAGGTGGTCAGCAATGAAGAAGAGAGATGGCTTCTCCACAAGGGTTGAACAAATACAAGAATGTGTTCTTGGGTTGCAAAAAGATTCACAAAGGATTGGCCAAGTTGTGTGAATCAAAACATGAGTCTTGGGACTAAAAACTATGAAGACATAGATTATTTAGGACTCTTAAAATCGGCTTGAAAAGTCTTGGAAAACAACTCCCCGAAGTTGGTTTAAATAAAGAAATCTGGCCCTAAAAAATCTCAAGAAAATCTGCTCGATTTTATCCCAGGCAGATCGGTCCACTTCTGATCCGGACCGGTCCAAGGTCGGAACGGTTCTTTTTAGAAAAGGGCTTCTTCGGTTCGCAATCGGTCCGGGGTCTACTGGATTGAAGCATAGGCGGATCAGTCCGACTTGAGGCAGATCGATCCATTGGCGGATCGGTCCTTTTTAAAATTGGCGGACCGATCCGTCTGACCAGAAAACTGATTCCTTAAATTCTTTGATATTCGGATCCGTTGATGAAGATGTGATCTTGAATTTCTTCAATGATGTAACGGCCTATGACATACACAGAAATAATGGACAAAATGTCCTTACAAATGAGAGCAGTGCGTCCGAGATTAGTGCATCCGGCGTCGGTAAAAGAAGGAGAGTGAGAGCGGTACCGGTGGAGGGGAGTTGTGATGGAGGGAGAGAGAAGTTCCGGTGGAGGGGGAGTGCCGGTGGAGAGCAGTGCCGGTGCGTCTGAGATCGTGTGTCATTGTGGTGGGGGGTGGCTGCCGAGAGGGGAGTTCAAGAGAGAGGAACAAACGTCTTTTGTTGGTGTTGTGGTTTGTGGAGGAGTTGATAATGTTGGGGTTTCTTTAAGTTAACTTTTATACCACATATTTGGTTTTTTATTTTTTTAATGTTTTATCAAAAATAAAAAATAAAAAAAGTTATTGGGTCTTAATGGAATTAATAATGGGTCGATAATGGGTTTTTAATCGGGTCCATAACGGGTCTTAACGGGGTTATTATTGGGTCTTTAACGGGTCTATTTCGGGTCAATTTAGTGACCAAAATTAAACACGAACACGACACGACACGACAACGGGTCCAATAATCTAGACCCGAACACGACCCGAATGCGATAAGCCATGTCAATTTCGTGTTAATTTCGTTTCGTTTCGTTTCGTTTCTTGTTGTCGTGTTGTTTCCGAAATTTCCACCTCTAGTGAATACATATAGGTGTGTTAATGGAGTAAAAGAGATTGAGAAAATGAACAAAATGACTAATCCCTTGTTATAATAATTTCTCTAAAAGATGACTACTTTGGCCACGTGGATACGCTGAAATCATTCAAACATTAAGTATTGTCTTCCGTTTTATAATAGTATATAGGTTTTCGATTTTAGACTTAAATACAATTTTGTTTAAAAATTACACTTTAATATAAAGTGTTAAAAAATCCGTTAACCTTAACTGATAGGTGGCTTTTTTAATTAAAGTAATACAAAATTTCAAAAAAAAAATTAGAAAGAAAAAAAATGAATCACTAAATAAAAACTATAATTTTACTTCTAATAATTGTAAATCAGAAAAAATTCTTTAATTTATGTTCCCCCGTCAACAACATCACCTCCACCCCCACACCACCACCACAAACCATCATCCACCATTACCACCACCACCTGCCCCCATCACCACACACCAACATCACCCCAACATTGTCTACAACACTCATAAACCTCCACCTAAATCTCTCTCCACCCCAACACTCACTGTTGGTATACAAATCTCTGAACATAAAAAATCAAGAACCAAAAACCAAAAAAGAATATACGAAAACCAAAAATTAGATCTCAAAATCCAGAAATTTTACTATTCGAGACATGTTAGTGACCGAGTAACATTTCAAAGTTCAAGCCGTTGGATTCGTCATGAACACAATATAGAGGTATATGGCATTAAAGAGTTTCATTTTAATGAGTCAAATTTATTCTGGGGTGTTCTATTTATTCTCGAGGCATTTTTATAGATATTTTTTTAATATATTTTTTTATTTTTCGGTTTGTTGGATCGAGATTTGAATCTCGTTAGAATGAGACCTTATTCTCGTTCGAATGAGGATGGAACTTTGTTGGAACATCTATTTGAGTTCATTGGAACGAACTTCAAATAAACTTAAAACAAGATTTCTATGTTTGACACAGCTTCACCAGTTGGAAGCTCGTTGGAACAAACTAAGCAATTTGTTCGAATGAGTCTTCACCTCATTAGAACAAAATAGTCATTTTCATTCGAACAGAGTGGAATTTTCATCCGAATGAACTCCGTCAATTAAAAAATATGTTTTTTTATAAAATTGTAACTTTTGGACAGTTTTACAAAACACTTTTGGCAAAAATCAATTCAAATACATATTCCAAAATTTTTCTTTTCTTGTTTCCTTGCAATAAAATTTTATTTTCCAAATCATACATCCATAGAATGATTTGTGGAGTTTATCAAATCCTAGTTCCATGCACTACATCAAACCCTTGTAGAGTTTACTCTACGATAGAATTTTGTGGAGTTGTAACTCTACTATTGTAGAAGAAAGGATTTCGCATTGTGAGGCTTATTGATGGATACCGAGGGAAGAGATGATTCATATGGGTGATGTTGGACTGCATTATTTTCTGTTGAAAATTCAAAGACACTACTTCTTTAAATTTAATGGACTTCTATGTTGTTTGTAAGTATATCTTGGTTTGTTGAGTCTTAAACAGTGCTGAATATCGGTTTTGTTCGACAAGGATTTTTGTTTCGTTTGATTGCTTGGTTTGGGATATTTAGCTTTGGACATTATCTTTGATGACCACCTAATTCCAATAAAGAAAAAATTTGGTTCAAAATTGAATGTTTGTGGGTGTAACTTAATATATAAGTGAATCCTTATAGCCCATGCATTTACAAATTGGTATTAGAGGTAGTTACACTAATTCATTATGTGATCTTCATTTTACGGCTATATGGATAATTTGCGTAATAGGGTTCCTATTTTTAATGGTTCTAATTATGCATATTGGAAAGTTCCAATGAGGTTAGCCTTGAAATCAATTGATGAGTGAGTCTGGTTTGTTTGTGAAATAGGGTGGACACCACTCACCGTGACTAATGGAAATGTCATAAGTCCTAAACGTGTCACTAATCGGATGGGTGATGAATTTAAATGGAGAAATTATAGCTCTCGAGGATTAATTTCCATTTCTGGTGCGGTTACTCCCAATGAGTTTCATCGTATTATGACATGTACCATGTCTAAATAAGCATGTGATATCCTCCAACTCACTCACAAGGGTAACAATGCAGTGAAATCTTCTAGGCTGTAAAATCTCACTATATAGTTTGAAGCTATTACTATGCTAGAATTTGAGACTTTTTATGAGTTTTATGCACGATTATTTGTTAATATCAATTGTTGTTTTAATTTATTTGAGAAAATTCCTGAGATGAGAGTAGTTAAAAATATTTTGAGATCTCTTACATTTTGTTTTATCCCTAAAGTCACGGTCCTTAATTCGTTGGGAATCTAAGATGCACTTAGGTTAAAAAACTTACAGGAGACCTTCAACTTACGAAATAAATATGTTCCCAAAACCTCAAAAGCCAAAACAAAAAGGATTTCTCTGAAAGCCCAATCTAAAAAGAAAGAGGTGCTTTATTCTGACTTTGAGTTTAATTTTGATCTAGATAATCTTGCCCTTTTTGAAAAAGTTCAAAAAATTTCTCAAACTATGAAAAGAAAATTCTTCAAAAGAATGTAAAGTTTTTGACAAAGATAAAAACTTTAAGTTGGGCAGGAAAGATTTTAAAAAAGCGAAAGGAGAATACCCTAAGAAAGATGAAGAGAGATACTACTAGTGAGAGGGTAAGGGTAACAAAACTCATGATTATGTTACAAGGTTAAAGAGACAACACAAAGGCAACGCTTCTTACGATGACACTTTTAGTAATAGTGATGTCGAGTCAGTGGATTTCAAGGATGAATCACCTCATGGATGTAACTTTACTGCGTTCATGGATAGTCATGTTGGTACATCGAGTATCTCTCACACCGATGAGGTTGTTTCCATACATAATGACCTTAATAGTGAGTCTAGTCATTCTGAGGAGAATGAGGGATATGATGTCATAAGTGATGGAGAAAATGTCCCTCAACGTGCTTGCGCTGAGATTTACGTCGAGTCCTTTAAAATAAAAAATGATAATATAAATTTAGTGCTTAGGGTGTTAGTTGTAGACAGTGATGCGCCTTTGTTCCACACAAGCTCAAATGTATAAGTTATTCACATGTCACCACATTCAAAATACCGTTCTCATCCTATCATAAAGACTTTGTTTGTAAAAAAAGATATGAACTGTTCCGGTGAGAGTGTACTTGGGGGAGAGAGTTATTTTAGTGGAGAGGGAAAATGGTGACTTGACTAACAAAGTGGCTACTTTTATGAGGGATATTCAAGATTCATTGAAGACTCGTGAGAAACTTGAAGCCCTTGTGTCCCAACTCGAGAAAGATCTTAAACGTTACCGGGAGGTTAAGGTTACTATAGAGGATACATTGCAGAAAGTAGGAAAGATGTTCCTCGGTTTCTCTTTAGGTTTGAGGAGGAGGCAAGAAATAGGTTACAATGGTGAATCCACTTCTCAAGCCACTCCCAAACCGATTCCTAAGTTTATGGTAGATCCATATGAGCCTCGACCTAACCCACCAAAAATATTTCAACCAAAACGAACTAACCAAGGTATACCCAAACAGGTTTATGTTTTCACCCATTACAAAAGGAGAGTTCACCTTAGGATTTTTTTCTACAAATTAGGAAGAACTCCCCGTGCACATACTCTCGCGCACCACTTGGTAGTCTTAGAGAGAGTCGATTTCCTAGTCGTGACTTAAAAAAGTATAATGGAAGAATTTTAAAGGATGTATTTGCCTTTTCAGAGAACTTCCAGTTCTACGACTAACATGACAACGATAAGGGAAAAAAGGTTACTTCCACTTGGGTACCTAAGCATGAAGAAAAACCCTTGTTGTTCATGTTTGTCTAAAGGTTAAAGATACTTCCCAATGTCATTTTTATAGTGGGTGATCAAGGAACATGATTGGTGACAAGCCATTTTTTACTAACCTTGTGGATTGTAAAGAATAAAAAGTCACCTTTGAAGATGGGAGTAGGTCTAGAATTTTAGGACGTTGGTGTGTTAAGATACCTAAATTTTCTCAACTAGACAATGTGATCTATGTCAAAGGGTTGAAAGATAACTTGATTATCATAAGCCAACTTTGGGATGCAAACTTTACATTAAAGTTTTATCGGTCCAAGTGTAATGTTTATGATCAATTCGATGAACTATCACTATAAGGAGTGACGACCAAAGATAATTGCTATGGGATCATTCTCAAGTCCTCATTTATGTGAAACAGTGGTAGGGTTCTCTCTATGTACCTTTGGCATTAATGAATAAGTCATGTGAATTTTAGGGATCTTGAGAAATTAGTGAAGAAATACTTAGTTCGTGGCTTACCATTGCTTAGGAAATCAACTTCCTCGATTTTTGGTCCTTGACAACAAAAAAATAAATTCAAAGTCCACATTAGCAGTTGAATACCATTACCACCTCTCGGGTGTTGGGGTTGATACACATGGATCTTATGAGTCCTATCGTACGGAGAACGTTATTGGTAAGAGATACATTCTTGTGATAGTCGATGAGTTTTTGAGATAATCTATCATGGGGTTTCTTCGATAAAAGTCTAATAAGGTTAAGTTCTTAACAACCAAGTTTCGTGTCCTACAAAATCAATATGGTGTCACTATTAATCGGATGCATAGTGACAATGGCACAAAGTTTAAAGAATTCGGAGTGGATAGCTATTGTGATGGAGTGGGAATCAAACATGAATTTTCAACCGTTCATGCTCCTCAATAAAATGGGATTATTGATAGGAAGAATCAAATGATACAAGAGATGGCTATATCCATGATTCCTTGGAGAAATGTGCCTGGACGTCTTTGGGCATAGACAGTCAACACCACATTCCATAAGTTACACACGCCATATGTGTTGTGTATAAGGAATAAATGCAATCTATCATATTTTTAAGTTATATGATGTCCTTGCTACATTTTTGGAGCTAGATAGAATTTTGAAAAGTTCAACTCTCAAAGCAATGAGGGGATATTTCTAGATTATTTATCGTCGGTTAGGGTTTATAGGGTGTTTAACCTTGTAAGCTCTAAGATTATGGAGATAATAAATATCACGATTAGAGATGACAAGCCACCTACATTTATTGAACCTGGCCTCGAGTGAGAGAATGAGGTACCCCCGGTGATGATCTTATCATTCCTCATACTACCTAGGTGGACCCAACACTTGATGCCCTCTTGGGTTCAAAAGATTCATGACACTTCAGCTATACTTGGTGATCCCACACTAGGTGTAAAGTGTCATTCTCCACTTAAGAATTTGGTTAACTACTTTTGCTACACCTCCTTAGTAGATCCCAATAACGTGAAAGAAACATTCAATTATGAGAATTAGATATCCTCTATTCAAGATCAGTTTCTCTAGTTTCACAAGAACGATGTATGAGAGTTAGTCCCCAGACCTAGGGAGACTAATATGATTGGTAACAAGTGGGTTTATAAGAATAAGAGGGGTGAGAATTGTACCATAGTTCGCAATAAGTCTATATCGATCCCTCAAGGCTATAGAGAGATTGTGGGTTTAAACTTTGATAATACATTCGTTCCTGTTATTGTCTTGAGTCGATTTGCCTATTACTGACAAGATCATGTCATCAACACTTCAAGTTATAACCAATGGATGTTAAGAGTTCCTTCCTTAATGGAACTTTGAAAGAGTAGGTTTACGTGGAACAACCAAAGAGGCTTGAAGACCCAAAGCACATGGGACACGTCTTATATGAAGAAGGCATTTTATGGTTTGAAAGAAGCATTCCGTGCTTAGTATGAGAGGATCATTTCTTATCTCTTAAATCATGGATTCAAGAGAGGGGGTGTGTGGATAAGACGTTTATGAGGAGAAATAGTAGTGCTATATTGGTTCCCCAAGTCTATATGGACGACATAATATTTCGATCCACATGTTACCAACATGATCAGACATTTGAGT
Organism: Sambucus nigra; assembly: GCA_949130495.1. NCBI lineage: Eukaryota > Viridiplantae > Streptophyta > Magnoliopsida > Dipsacales > Adoxaceae > Sambucus > Sambucus nigra. The sequence goes on along the minus strand of OX422213.1, from coordinate 209,773,894 downwards.
AGGATATGAAGAGAGATTTTGAAATGAGCATGGTTGGTGAGCTTATGTTCTTCTTAGGTCTCCAAGTATGTCAACTTGAGGATGCGATATTCATATTGCAATCCAAATATGCTAGGGACCTAGTGAAAAAGGTTTGTTTAGACTGCCACTAAGCACTCACGCAACCGTATGAGTACGTAGAATAAGCTTAGCAAAGTCACTCTAGGCAACGACGTAGAGCAAACCTTGTATAAGAGCATGATAGTTAGTCTTCTCTACTTGACTGCTAGTCATCCAAACATTGCCTTTATCATTGGAGTTTGTATGTGTTACCAAGTATCCTTGAAAGAGTTTCACTTGCTTGCACTTAAACTTATCATCAAATAAATGAGTGGCACTAGTTCCTACAATATTTAATATTCCCAACTCATAGATTACTTCGTACCTTTATTCCTATGGTCCATCCTTATTATTGTGTAATATTTCAGATAATAAATATTCTATTACAAGACTAACTTCTTATATTTCATTTCTCCAACTTTCATTCAATATTTCAATTCATAAATATCACATTATAAGACTAGTTTATTATACGCCATATTCTCATCTTCCATTAAATACCAAATATACGAGTTTGACTTTAACTAAACATACAATGACCTTAACAAGTCATCTATTCAACACAATTACTTTACAATTATAATCTTACCCCAATCCTTAATAACATGATAGTTTTATGCAACACCATTAATTTACTAACTTTACCAGTCTTCGTAACCTGGATGTTAAACGTAACATCACCACTTAAAATCTTAACCATTCCTACAAGCCCTATAATACTTTTCTAATTATTATATGTCTTATTTCTTTCAAGTAACTTGTAAAAATACCTTAATCTACCACATTATAGTATTCCACATAACACATTATCCTAATACATATTTCTAGTGACTCATTATAATGTCAACCATATTATTTATATGACATACCCTTAGTGATAACACATAGGCACAATGACAAATACAATTCAATATCCACCCAAATCAGTTGTTAATATTCAAATCCGACTAGCATCTTTCCCAGACTTATACACAACACATATTCTTAAAAGGACTCCTCAATATTTTTAAACTTCCAACTCCTAGCCACCTCATCTCAACTTTACTATTCTTATAAGCATCGCAAAACATCACAAGAGTCATATCCACTGCATATTCTCATACTATTAAATAAGTACATCTCAACTCTCATTACTCTTTTCTTCTACTTATTATAATCCACTATGAATCTATGTTTTGATCAATTGTGATAGATTATATTTCAGACCATTTCACATATTAACTTTAAACATATACAACTACTAATCTTCTCACTTCACCTTTATTATATGAATCTTCATTTTATTCACCCTCTAACAATTCAAGTCCCATTATAATCATATAACAATAATTCTTCTCACTTCTTGTCCTTTAGCAGGATAAGGGTTCCTGTACATCACTCTCACATACAGATGCAGAGTGCACCCATTCATGGCTTAGTACGTAACACGACTCAAGTCCACATATACCAGCATAGGAAGATATCACTTCCAATACTTTACAATTTTTCCTATCATCTTTTATCTTTGAAATTTTTCTTCAATGATATGTTTGTCCATACAACATATTAAGCAATGCAATGATTCATATTAAAATACTTGTATTCGTTGTCATCCCCTAATAAATCTCAACATCTTATTTCCTTTCCTATAATATCCTTTCATTTTATATCCCGTAGACCACTATATATATGTATAACTGACAAATGTTAGTCAACAAAGACAATTTAAATCTTAACATAATTATTTGTATCCTTTACCATAGAATACTTATGACTCAAGATAATTTCGACATCCACTGCCAAATCCAGGCTCTTCTAACTCCAGAGCCTTTTCAATCTAGGCTCTGATAGCAAAGGTGACAAGCCCCAACCCATGATTTACACGTTTAACTTTGTTTAAACTCGCATCTATCCATACGTATACCTCAAAACACGGAATTTTAGTAAAAAATGATGATTTATATCATTTTAATCAATAATTCCATAAATATAACAAGATTTGTGGGTAGAATTACCTTAGGTACTTTTTCGTAATTTCCTACGAATTTTTCTCAATTTTTCTCCTCACTTTCTGCTTCCCGTGCTTCCTGATTATCTCTCCTCAAGACAAACTCTCTCATGTATGATTTTGGCTAAAGTAGGAGGTCATTTAAATATTTTAAAGTCGGCATAAGTCACCTCCCCTTGGTCCAATCAAAATAATTCATTTGTTATCATACTAAGACAACGTATCGGTTAACGAATAGATGAATTTGCACTTATTTCAAAATTTTGGTATAACTTCTTACTCGGACCTTAGTTTAACACACCGTTTATTGTGTTACAAACTTTACTCATATATCCACAACTATCTAGTTTTCACCTCATGTCAGTTGTTATATTATAATGGTCAAAACTAGTCTCCAACATGAATATTCCTACCAAAAACTACAAAATTTTGTGTTGTAACTAATTCGATATTTCAAGCATTATAAAGGTAGGATTAGAGTAAACATACTAACTTAACATGATGTAAACTAATACCATATTATCAATATCCCATAAGGTAAGCTTGATTTAAACACAATTTATCATAATTATATTCGGGTTGTCACATATTTGTTTCGTTTGATTGATTTCGGCCACTTTATCTTTTTAGAGTGATTATCATGTTCATAACATTTATCCCTATTTCTAGATTTTATTTATATTGTAATTATGTGTTTATACATGTTTATGATTTTTGATATATTTTATAAATTCCAAAAATATTTTCGAGTTTTAGGAAGAATTAATGATTTTATTTTGATGAAATTTTTGAACAAGATAAAAAGATTTTTGCATTTTGTTTTTTACTATATATAGATGTGCATTTATGATGTTCAGATCACCCCTTAATTCCATCCATTCATGTGAGTTTTTCATGATGTTTTTCTACATGGCTTTGTTTATTTAATGTTGTTAATAATGCGTGGCTAGCATTTTATTATTCTTTGATGATTACATTTTTCATGTTAGACTCTTTATCACCTTTATTGCACAGGCGCATGAATTTTTGAACATTGTGCTTGCTTAGCATATGTTGAATGCGGTGTCCTCATTTCAATCGTGTTTTATAATGAACCAAATATACTATAGATAAGTTGTGATTGTAAGAACCATTACCCGAATTTCGTTTCCTAAAAAAATTATTTTCTGTTATGCAATGGAAAGAGCATATTATCTTTGTGTTAAAATTCATCATTTGCAAAAAGTCCTAAAAGATCAACAACACACAAAAATAGAAGTGAAAAGGGAAATTTTATATTCATTGATGCTTCTCTATACATGAGCATTATGATATCTTCAAAATCTTTGAGAGTGAAATATTAAATATGTGAGATTTTAAGGGTAATATCAAGTAGATAATCAATGGGTTTTCATAAAGCACTCTCTTAAAAAGCATTAGATAGTTTAGTGTTATTGATTTCTTAAAAAGCATTAGATAGTTTGGTGTTATTGATTTGAGAAGCATTAATGGCATCTATATTATACCTCTAATACGATAGTATTAGAGGTATTAATAACATTTAATGATACTCATATATTACTTTAGTCACGTGATTCTCTTAACACATTTCCCTATCATTTATCCTTTATTTTCACTTCACTTTTCCATCTCTTAGTCTTCCAACCTCTCCCCATAACCTTGTTGTTTTTCTCCCCACCTCTCCATTTCCTCTTCATTATAACAACAAACAACTGACTCAAATCAAGAGTCAACAGTAGCAATACCTGATTGTTCAAACCAATTCCGTGTTTTTGAAACAGAGAATTGAGGATTACATCATCATTTTTTAAACAAATCTCAACCTTTTTTACATTGAATGCCATATAAGGTTGATCTCCCTAAATTTGAGATATGTCAAATTTCCATGGAGATTTCAACCAGAAGATCGATTACGTGTTCAAGATTCTATTAATAGGAGACTCCGTCGTCGGAAAATCAAAACTGTTGGCACTTTTCTCAAGAAATGAATTTTATTTGGATTTCAACGCCACAATTAGGGTTGAATTTCAGACGAGGATGCTCAACATCGATCACAAGATCGTCAAGGCTCAGATTTGGGATACCAGTGGACAATAACGGCACACTTACTCTCAGGCGGAGGATCTGACTAAGAGGGTCTGCCCCATGAAACACCTTTCATCAAAACTTTCATCCCACTGTCATAGTCTATGAAGAGATATCTATTTTAAAACATTACAGTGAGGTATTGAGTTGTGGATATTTCATTTCTCATCTTGAAGTATACTTTTTAATACTATTTTATTTTTCTCACTATATTACTCATCACATGCCCCAACTTTATGAATTCCACTTTACAATCCTCAATTTAGGATATAATAATAATAAATACCAAAAATCACCAACGCTGCTGTTTCTAAGCCTAATTACACTACTTGATGCTGTGAATTTTTCATTGTTGGTCGATTTCAGTAATTGTCCTTGGAAATATTATGACCACATTCATGCACATTGCATTTTGGCATTATATTTTGGGTTAATTGTTGTTTTTGCAGGTACAAATGTGGTAGCTGAACCCGGTGGTAGTTTCGAGTTTGTTGGCAGGTCTGAGGTGTAAGAAAGTGTTGGAGATTACTGCAGTGGAGGACTATTCGAGGGATAGGGGTTGGATTTATTATAAAAAGTTGAACAAAAGTAGGTACAGTTTTAATGGGTAGAATTTTATGAATTTTGTATTGTATTAATAAACTGGGAATGGATTTCAGATTTTCGTATTTCCTCAACTGTAAATAATTTGTAAATGGGTTGGGGTCTATGTTATTGGTTACTCACTTTATATAAGGACTTTTGATAATGGAATTCTATTATAGCATATTAGATTTTTATCAATTGTTATTTGGATTATTTTTGTTGTAGGTAAGATTTCCTTGAGGAGTTCTATCAATATCAAGTGTCTTCACTGGTTTCCAGATTTTCAGTAATTATTGAATATTTTTTCTATTTTTTAGTAGAAATCTGTTTTTAATTGGAAATCTACTTTCTTATTGGAAATAGTTTTTCCTTCGCAATATTTTTTTAACTCTTTTTAGTATTTACTCAGCTTTTTACAGATTTTATAAAAATATTATCCAAATTTTTATGTCTTCACCCGATCAAGTTCACCCTCTCATGAACCGTGGTCGTAGGTTTGCCAGTTTTGGTTTTTTGAGATTGATGTTTTTTTAATCCCTATTTTCATATTTTTTTTACGACTGTTCGATGAAGATTTTTTATTTTTTCGTGAGATTTGTTGGTAGTTTTTATTGGATCAAATACCAAAAAGTCCCTTAAACATTTTTTAATACACATTTAGTTCATACCTTTTTATTTTGTTCCAAAAAGTTTGTTAAACACCCATTTAATCAATATTCTCTTATTTTTAAAGTTCGTGCTAGCGGCATGTTGAGGGACATTTTGGAACAAATAAAAAGGCTGGGACTAAACATGTATTAAAAAATGTTCGAGAGATTAGTTTGTATATATGACCCTTTTTATTTATTAAAAATCAGTTTTTTTGGATAAAAATTATTTTTTCTCGAAATCATTTTTAATTTTGCTAGAAAATATTTTGTTTGGATGAAAATGCTTTTTTTTTTCTGGAAATCTTTTATCAATATTACTTTTTATGTTTTTTAATCATGATTAGAATTTTTATTTTTGAAAATTATTTTTTAATTATTTTTAAATATTTTTTTCTATTTTTTCTATATATTCTAAACTTTCTGTAATTATTGAATTTTTTATGCTTTTATTAGAAATTTGCTCTTTTATTGGAAATATATTTTGTTAGAGGAAATTCATTTTTTTCTTTATGTTTTCGAATTTTTAAAAATATTTTTTCGTTTTGCAAATTTTTTTAAAATATTTTTTCGGTTTATTGAATATTTTTTCTATTTTTTTATGTTTTTCCATATCTTTATTTATGTTTTCTGTTTTTTTGTGTTTGTCCAGATTTTCAGAACATATTGAATATTTTTTCTATTTTTTAATAGAAATTTGTTTTTAATTGGAAATCTACTTTGCTATTGGAAATAGTTTTTTTTCGCACTATGTTTTATAACTCTTTAAAGTATTTAATCAGTTTTTGTAGACTTTTAAAAAGATTATCCAATTTTTTATGTAGATTTTTTAGTATTTTACTAATTTTAATATGATTTTTTTTAACTGAAAATCTATTTTTTGAAGACATTTTCACTTTATAAATGAAAGTTTATTATGTTTTGGGTTTTCCCTAATAAAATATATGTATGAGGATAAATTTTTTTACATGTATTAATTAGTATATCAATAGTTTGTCAATAAATATGTCAGTTATATATAATGAAATAATATAATTTTGAGAATATATTTAAGTAATATATTTCGTTCAACAATATTGATAACGTACATTTCTGCCCGTGCATCGTGCTGGATACCTACTAGTGTTACATAAGTCGAGTGAAATTTCATTTAAGTTCAACTTTATTACACCTACGGTTGAAATTGAGCTCTTTCTTTAGAAGTATCTTATTAACCTCATGCGCCTATGTTATGGATGCCTATATTGATTTTCCTATGGATTATGTTCACACAATTATATTCCTCTTTCATGAGTCGGATACTTTAGTACTATTACATGGTGTTATGTATTTTTTGCCTATATGTACCTCTTATCCATATACTTTTTATACTTGAAAATTTTCAGAAGCAGTTTGTAGCCTTTTGGAAATCTCATCACATGTGCATGATTGATTATCTTTATGATGTTATTTCATTTGGATTCAAGTGATGCTAATGATTTATGCTTAGTTTCTTATCCTTTCTCTATTATGGACAAGAAGTGGGATTTTTTTTATTCTATTTGGATTCGAGTGATGCTAATGATTCATGCTTAGTTTCTTACTTTGTATCTATTAAGGACAAAAGGGAGAGAAAAAATTGAGGGGGAGTTTTTATGTCTATTTTAATCTCTCATATGCGTCACAGTATTCTTTTATTTCATGTGTGTAAGTCTCTTACACTTTATTGATGACCTCATGGACTACACAATATGAAGAATTTCAGTTGAAGACAAAGTCTCAAATGTCATTCCATTTTGGGTTTAGGAGGTCATTAGTAGAACACCGTCTTAGAGATTTAATTATTATTTGGTTCGGTTTTTTTCTTCGTACCAGGAAATCCAAAGGTGGAGATTTGTAAGAGAAATATTTTATAATTGCTCATAGTTTAGATATGTTGGCATATCCTGTTTGAAGTCGAACACTACATCCGTATATGCTTCTAATATCTTTAAAGACATGCTAGTGACCAAGCAAGGTTCCGAAGTTCAAGCTGTTGGATTCATCACGGACACAATATGGAGGTATATGGCATTGGGGTTGTTGATTTTACTCAATTAATTTTATTTGGGGATGTTCTATTTTTACTCGAGGAATTTTTTTAAATATATTTTCTCAAAATATTTTGTTGTTGTCTAGTTTGTTGGAACGAGATTTAGCTCTCGTTATAAACAGACCTTGTTCTCGTTCGAACGAGGTTGGAATTTTATTAGATCATCTATTTGAGTTCGTTCGAACGCACTTGAAATTAACTTCAATTGAACTTTCTCTGTTTGACAGATCTGCGCCTATTGAAATCTCATCGAAAGATCGTCGGAATGAACTAAGAGGTTCGTTCGAACGAGTCTTCACCTCATTAGAATTATACAGGGGTTTTCATTCGAACGAAGAGGCATTTTCGTTTGAACGAACTCTTTCTCCTCGATTCTTTTTATAAAATGACACCTTTGGACTATTTTAGAAAATATGTTTGAACAAAATATATCCGGATACCTATTCTAAAAGTTTTTCATTTTTTTTGTTTTCTTGAAAAATTATTTTATTTTCTAAACCATACATCCATGTAATGATTTATTGAGTTTATCAAACCTTAGTTCCATACACTGCATCAAACCCTTGTAGAGTTTACTTCATGACTGACTTTTGGGGATTTATAACCCTATTGCTAAAGAAGAAATGATTCTGCATCCTAAGTTTGATTAGTGGATACTAAGGGAAGAGCAGCTTCATGTGGGCGGTGTTGGACTGTATCATTTTTTTATTGAAAATTTGAAGACACTGTTGTGTAAAACTTAGCGGACCTCTAAGTCGTCTGTAAGTCTATCGTGGTGTGTTGAGTCTTAAATAGTGTTGAATATAGGTTTTTCCCAAAAGGGATTTTTCCTCACATCTTCTTCTTTGTGTGTTTGGTTTAATTTATTGGTTTGGCATAAATATCTTTTCACATTATCTTGCATGCCCACCTAAATTTAATCAAGATAAAATTTGGTTAAATATTGGATCTTTATGTGTGTAACCTGAGATACAAGTGAATCCATATAGCCCCTGCATTTACAGGTCCTCACGGAGGATGACCCGCCTTTCTATGGAAAAAGATCATACATGGGCTTTATATAATAGGGCTAGGGTTAATTGTTGTTTATCCTCCTAAGTGGCATCCATTTGTGCAATGTGGACTCTTATGATCTCTTCTTCCTTTTAAAATTATTGGTGAAGTCCCTTGAACTTCCAGATGATGTTTTCATTTCCCTGAAATGGCTGTCTCTTTCACCCATATGTATTGGGGGACTAGGATATAATGGTGGCCAACTAAAGGGTATTGTTATTTGGTTCAACCATTTCCCACAGAGTTAACTGAGAATGTGCTTACAATAGTTAGTGAGTGGGTATCACTATTGGATTTTGAATCTGAGAGGGAAAACAAGTGTAATTCCTAGGTAGAATGATCCCATACGGTGTACTGAATAGGTACTACAAAGGTGATATGATCAGTTTCGTAGTATATTTTTTCCCATTCATCCAAATGATAAGCATTTGCTAAGAAGGGGTATGTGTCCCGATTCTTTGGACGTCACGGACATAAGGGTTAGGAGGAGATTCAGGTTAAAATGGTTGTTCCCTAAAAAGTGTGTGGCCATGATAAAGATAATCATATGGTAAATGGATGGATTTGTTCTAATAATGATTTTTATGTAGAGGAAGGGGTGGAATCTTAGTTTGAGGGGTGTTCTCTCATCCTTGGTTTCTGATGAACAGGCATAATCACAGTGGAGGGGTCAGTGTTTGGAATGGTATCATATGTTAGGGAGTTGCTATCGGGGTTGAGGTGATAAGGTAGAGGATTGTTGGTGATATTTGGTTTTTGGGGGTGAGGTAACCGATATCAATGAGGTCTTGGATCATAAAAATGTAGTCAGGTCCCTGGTAGAACCCATAATGTGGATCGGCAGATCAATTCTTATATGGGAAAGCAAGGTGGTTTAGGGTTAATAGGTCTCAATAGACCGTCCATTTTAAGGGCGGAGCATACCCGCCTGAGTGGATCTTTATGTAGGTGAATTGTCTCAGAGGGGTCTAAACTCTTTCGGAGGGGGGATTCCTTAGTAATTTTTGGGGGAGGGACGTTATTGGAAAGGGGCGATGGTGGCTACCATTTCTTGGGAAATACTAACCGGGCATGATGCTAGGTTTGGGATGACCACGAGGGTGGTGATGTGATATGTAGAAGATCCGGGGAAATAATTATGGGTAGATAATTTGTCTAGAGATCAATGAGGTTCTTTAGTGGATTTGGTATACTTTGTAGCAAAAATTTCTTCAATCTTGCACTTATATGGTTATATACTTTGAAGCCGGAGATCTAGGTGAGTCTAAGTTCTTTCTTTACTTCTTTTCGAAGAAGTTGGATCACAATTTATATCAGATCATTTTTAAGGGGAGATTGATCCTCTCGACTTATTTCTATCTCCCGTGAGTGAGGAAAGTTCCAAGTGTCTCTCCTTCCTTATGTTTCAACACCTTTAAATCTTTACGGGTGGCACCTAGATCACCATTGTATTCGTACTGTCTTCGAAGAGCACGTCACATATTTTTCTAGTTTTTAGTGATACCTTATATTTTCAGTTCCATATACAAGGTGAGGGATCCTCCATATAGATTGGATGAGAACATTCTCTCTAAAACCCCTAGGCTTACATTTCAGACCTTCATCTGAAGGTGATAGTTGAATAAGTGAGCGGTCAATGAACCTATTCCTTTATAGGTTTTGAAGACTATAATCTTCAATTTTTTCTACAGTCGGGCTTTAGAATGTAGGGATATATTTTTAATCTTAGTGAGATGATCGATGGTTTTCATTTTACTGATGGCTTCTTGAAGGAGACACAATTCAAATCGAACTTGCATGATCTCCTCATTTGGAGGTGGGGGTACAACCTCTTCAATTGATATAAGGGCCATTAATTTGTATCGCGAAGGACATTAGTGTGTGGGTACTCAGGGTACTACTGGTTTTGTTCTAATTATCTATATGGGCTCTAGCATTAATATAAGGCCAGTGCTAGGACTTGGGGAGTGGATCTTAGGGATTAGTTGGTATCACCTTCTTAGATATTGTAGGCGATGCTTTAGTGTTACGATTCATAGGACGAAGTATGTTTTCTCCTATTAATGACCTCTTATAGGCATACTTGTTCTAGTCTTTGGGCGCTAATTTTGAACTTTAGTGTATTCTATTACGTGGTGATTTTTTCCAGTTATCCCAGGATTCGATCCATTATGGATGGAGAATGTTTTTCCTCAATGGACATGGGGCGTACTATAGAGAAAACTTGACATTCGTGGGTAGGGAGTTCATTAATGAAAACTAAATGACCTCATGGTGGGAGTACTCCAGTTTCTGAGGATAGAATTTAGTTGGATATCTCTATTGAGGCAGCAACTACATAAAAATTTGGGGAACTTTCGTTCAAGATTTTTGCAGACATAAGAACTAAAAAAAGGACAATACAGAGGGGGAGAAGGGCTCGCATATGCAATGTCTTTTTCTATGAACTTCTTTTTTATCTATTTTTAACTGTATAGGGATGGTATTTTGTTTTTTGAGTTCTTTCTTTCGGTAGTATCTACAAAGGATGGGAACTTTAATAAAGTCCCATTAGATTGGAGTGAACAGGGTTGAAAGCTTATTTTTTTAGAATGAAGATTGAGGAAATAATTGACTTTTGTTTATTATTTTCTTAAAATAAAATGTTGTTAGGGTAATCCAACATAACAAAGATCTGTTTTGGCGATCACTTACAGATTCATAATGTTAATCTTTCTTGTAAAGGGAAAGACATTCAACCTAGAATCTAAGGGTTTTTAGACCAACCTCCAACTGTCTGATAATTTTAAAAAAATTGTCAGTGTTTTTTACCCATAAGTATCTGTTTTTTTTCCAATTGGGTGTATATATATTTTTCAATTTGCAAAGGGAGTGATGAAGCTCGATGATTGTTGGATCTCTTTTCATTTCCATGGATCACGATATACCGGGATACTTTACTGAGCAACCTTTAAGTTAGGTGTGAAAGAACTTTACCCTAATAGTGATATACTGTAAGATCCTATTCAATATACCTTACTATGGAAAAAACATCAAACATTACCCTTTATCAAGACTTATAGATCAAAAGAGAAATTCTTCGATATACCAAACATGTGGTCACAAAGAGTTAGGACACTCATTAATGACAAGACTTTTGAGGAAGCAACATTTCGAAAGTACGAGCTTTATTAAGGGTAATGACTACTCAAATGTACAAAACTCTCTTTCGGGGAGAGGTGACTTTTATGAAGTGAGAATGTTCCTTTGGATAAAGTGACTTTCCTAAGGTATGAACGACTTTTAGCTAGAATCTTCGGGGAGCCCTCGTGGGTGTATGGTTTAAATTATATGAAAACCAAGGCTCTGTAGTGTGTGATTGAAACATATAATCTTTAATTTTTACATACTTTTATGTTTATTTTACCGTGAAGTCCTTCGTACATACCTATCTATTTAGGAAATGTACAATCATGTACATATGACCTAAGCATGTATCTGCAATCTAAGGGATTCTAAATTATACCCACTTCATGCTTGAGAGAAATATTAAGTATAGTATAAATGAATCATATAGATAGTTCGATTCCCTTGATTTTTCCTCTATGGATTCACTATTACAATGTAGCTGGGAATCCAACTACGACATGCAATATTTATTTCTCATGATAGAAAAATGATCCCTAGGGGAGTCTCCACCATTTTCTTGCGGGACATGGGCATGCGGGGCGAAGAACTTGTGTAACGACATGCGTGTAATGTTTGTCTCTTGGTCAGTCGCCTTCTCCCAAGGTTGAGTTATTAGTTCGAGGTTGTACTCAATGACATATCCCAAGAAGTTATTTAACACCATGTCTAGTTTGAGTCACACAACCCTAATTCTTAGTCCTGGTTAAGTTGTGTTTTGTGCGATAAGGGGTCAGTTGGTTTGTTTAGAGTTGCCAATTTGTTTTCTTTAAAAATTAACAAAAGATTCAGGCTAGCCCTTTTGGGCTAATCCTAAGAATGGTTTTAGGTCTGTGGTTGGTCGAGAGATTCTTATAGTGTGGGTTCGGGAATTGGGTTACATGCGGGGAAGGTATTAGGCATCTCACTAATTCTCTATGATTCCTTAATTATTTTCTTATAATGTATTTCTTTTTAGTTTTTTTAGAATTTTTTGAGAGACCTTAGCATGAGGTTACCTTAAATATAAATTGGTGTTTAGGTAGGGAAGTTGTATAAGTGAGAGATATGTGGATCTCATTCAACCACTGCAGATACATAAGATTTATTGTGCTTAACTTCACACTTATTTTTGTATAACATATGGTCGTTATCATGAATGTAGGTAAGCTAGAAAACTCGATTTTAAGATAGTTTGATATCTCATTCGATGTTTGAGGAAAGTTGTAAAGGTGAGGCACAGGCGAATCTTTGTGATAATTAATGCATACATGTTTGCAAGTTTGTATGCATTTGGCAAATTTCATGTGTATATTTAGGGGATACCAGCTTTAGATAGCTTTATATCTCATTTGAGTTATGTATGTATGAAAGATAAAAGTTTAGGAGACAGGTGCATCTCAGAGGAGGCAACATATCAAGAGACATATTGTGGAGTCTTGAGCTCATGATAAGGACTCAATATTACCCTTATGTACTTGTGTGGACACGATATTAAAGCCTATGTAGTTCGTTTGTTCACGTATTCTAATGTGATGTGTGTGCAAGTGTAGGACTTAGCTTGGGAAGGGGAGGATTGGTGTATGGAATGTCAGAATGGAAATTAACCTTAAGATGAATGATTTCAAAAGATAAGATAATGATATTCGAGTTATTACTAGCCGGAAGGTGTTGCCCTTCAAACTAGTTTAGAATTGTATAAATAGGAGGATATGGTTAATAATCGAGGAGGTTAGATCAATGAGGTAATGTTCTATTGCTCATAAGTATAACAGAACAATACATCTGGGTACTGAGGTGGGATAGGAGGAGAAAGTGGTTTGGACTAGGGATAGATGCATACCTAAGATATCGAGATATGTATTATGAGGCTTGGACTTCACGAATTTAGCTCTATATATAGACTACATATCGAAAGAGACTTGGGATAAAATCCAACAAAGTTCCAACAAATGAGCCATATTTACAACTTTAGGCTATAGGATACCGAGTATATAATATACAATATTTATATGCTATTTTGGGAGCTTAGTCTTTGATACAACATTTATGTTCGGTTGGATCAATATATTTATATGTTAAAATAAGGTTTAATTAGAGGTCAACATTTGACAAGTATTTGATAAAAAAAAACACATATCTAGGGTGCGTCTACATGGACAGGCTTTATTCGTTTTGAGAAGTGGTGGGAGTAGTTGGATTTTAGACTTTGTTATGATAAAAAGTTTCAGACTAACTCGGATCACCAACACTTTCCTCATAATTATTTTGAAACGTATGTTTTTATGTTTTCTAATTTTCGTTGTGGCATTTGATTAGAAATTTTTTAACATATGAGCATGTCAAGTAAATGAACAAAATTGACTGATTAAAAATCAGGCTTTTAAATATAAACCGTCATAACTTGCCTACTCAGACCCCTAAACGGGGGACAAGTGAAAAGATGTAAACATATATGTAAAAATTATTGCTATATATATGGGATATTGAACTAAAATTTGGGCAGAGGTTCTTTAACCTCGCGATAAAAAAAAGCTCCGGGGGGTATCGAGTAAACTCATGACTAGTTAACCTTCAGTGTTAGAGGAAGCAAAAGATAGGTAACTTAAGTGTGAATACATGGTAACTCATACATCAAGATGGATAAAGCTCCGAGGGGTTTTGTATTACCTCATGGCCAATTAAACTTTCGGGTTAGCGATAACCAAAGATAAGTAGATTAAATGTGAATACATGATAACTCTAAGTTTAGGAAGGAGAATGATCAAGGGTTTGGGGTCACATAATTTTTTTTATCTTTCTTAGTTAGCAAGAATCGAAGATAGGTAGCTTATATGTCAATGCATGGTTACATTAATACCGACAAGTTTTCGATAATCTTAAGACTACTTAACCTTCCATATTAGTGAGAACTGAAGATATGTAGTTTAATTGTGAATAAATGGTAACTCAAATACTAGGAAGGAGAAAGCTACGGGGGGTTTCGGGTCACCTTATAGCTGATTAAACTTCCTGGTTAGTCAAAATCGAATATAAGTTCCTAAAGCGTGAATATATGGTAACTCAAACAGTGGGAATAAGAAAGCTCCATGGTTTTGGGTCACCTCATGACTGATTAACCATCCACTTAGCCAAAATCGAAAATAGGTGGCTTAATTGTGAATACATCATAACTTAAACATCAATAGGGAGAAAAATATCAAGGTCTTTTGGGTCATCTCACGACCAGTGGTTTGGGTCAAATCATGATTAGTTAACCTTCCTGGTTAGTGTGAACCGAATATATGTGGCTTAAGTGTGTGTTAACTCAAACACTAGTAGGGAGAAGCTCTGGAGGGGATTCGAGTAATGTCATGACTGGTTAACCTTTATAATTGGTTGGAACCAAAGATATAGGTCAATTGAGTGCTAATATATTGTAACTTAAACACCGGGACATAGGAATCTGTGGGGGGTTCAAGTCACCTCATAACTTGTGAACCTTCTTAGTGTGTGATAATCGAAGATTGGTATCTTAAGTGTTCATATAGGGTGACTCAAATACTAGGATGGATAATGCTCTAGGATGTTTTAGGTTAAATCACAACTCATTAACTTTACTGTTTAGTAGGAACTGAAGATATGAGGCTTAATTATGAATACACGATAACTCAAATGAAAGGATGGAGAGATATTTCGGGGGTTTCAGGTCACATCGTAACTGGTTAACCTTTCTAGTTATCAAGCACCAAAGAGAGGTGGCTTAACTATTAATACATAGTAACTCATACTCTTAGAGGGAGAAACTCTGTGTGTTCTGGGTCACCTCACGAATGGTTAACCTTGTTGTATAGAGGGAACCGGAGATATGTGGCTAAAGAATGAATAAATGGTAATTCAAATACTGATAGGGATAAAACTGTGGAGGGGTTTTTCTTCACATCACGATTGGTTAGCCTTCCTGGTTAGTGGGAACCAAATATAGGTAGATTAAGTGTTAATATATGGTTAATTAATCACGGGACATAAAAATCTCTTGAGGTTATGAGTCACCTCATGACTAGATAAAATTCTTGGATAGAAAGAATGGAAGATAGGTTGATCAAGTGCGAATAAGGTAAATCAAACACTAGGAGGGAAAAAACTTTGGGGTTTAAGTCAAACCATGATTGGTTAACCTTCCTGGTTAGTGGAAATCGAAAATACGTAGTTGAAGCATGAATACATCATAACACAAACATAAGGAGGGATAAATCTCTGGGTGGTTTTGGGCCACCCGATGACTGGTTAACCTTACTTGTTAGTGAGAACCGAAGATAGGTATCTTAAGTGTTATTACATGATAACTCAAACACTAGGAGGGAGAAATCTTCGGGGGGTTTCAGTTAACTTCAAAACTAGTTAAACTTTCAGGATATAGGGAAATAAAGATATATTGCATAATTATGAATACATTATAACTGAAACACTGCGATGGAAACACATACATAGGGGTTATGGATAACCTCATGAATAGTTAACCATATTAATTTGGAAGAACAAACATAGGTGGATTATGTGTGAATACACGATAACTCATACCCCAAGAGGGAAAAAGCTCCGGAGTGCTTTTGAGTTACCTCACGACTGGTTAATCTTCCTAGTTTGTAGGAATCGAAGATAATTGGCTTAATTTTGATTACACAATAACTCAAACATCGAGAAGGAAGAATATTAGGAGGGGTTTCGATTCACCTCATGATGGTCTCACCTTTATAGTTAGTGAGAACCAAAGATAGGTTGCTTAAGTGGGACTATATGGTAACTCAGACTCCAGGACGAAGAAAGGTCCAGGGGGATTTGGGGCACCTCATGACCGTTTAAGCTTCATGGTAAGCAGTAACCGAAGGTAAGTGTCTTTAGTGTGAATACATGATAACTGAAACACTCATAGGGAGAAACCTCTCGAGAGGTCTTAGGTCAATTCACTACTGGTTAACCTTCCAGGTAAGCATGAACAAAAGATGAGTAGATTAAGTCTTAATATATGGTAATTCAAACATAAAGAAATATAAATCTCTAGGTAGTTTAATTCCCCAAACAACTGGTTATCTTTCTTGGTTAGTGAGAATAGAGGACTGGTATCTTAAGTGTGTATTATTTTTAGTGAATTATTAAATTAAGTAAAAATTAGTTACGTGTGATTATTATTAATTACATGTGGTAGTTGTTACTGGAGATGTTACTATATCTACTTTTATGTGTTATTTAAATTTGACTTGAAATTGGACTTTAGACACGGTGAATTAAATTAATTATATTTTGACTCATACCAGTAATCAGTAAAGAATCGAGTTGATAGTTTTTCATTGTGTGTGTATTTTGTAATTGGATTTTGGGATGCATAGGTGTCCATTTTTAGTTTAAAATAGTAGGGTTTAGCCCTATTGAGTTAATATATGGCTAGGGTAGAGTTTTGTGCTAGTTCGAGTATTATTTGGACACTTTGTCTTGGGACTTATTTTTGGCCCAAGGACAATTTCGAGGGAACCATGTTATAAAGTTATGTGTCTAAATAGAAAACATCCATTTTGCCATTTGGAAGACATCCTAACACTACAGAGGGAAAGCAAAAAGAGGAAAAGAGTATCTGGGGACTCATTTCCTAATCAGTCTACAAGGAATGTATATTTATAATTATTATATGCTTTGCATTGGTTTAAGTCATGCCTATTCAAATGAATCTAAAACTATTTTTTTATAGAACTGAGTTTTATGGAATGATTTTGTAATTAATCTAAATTACTAGTAATTAGATTGATTCTGCCTAAATTTGATGAATTTCATTATGAATATGACTTTGATTTATTTGATAATGATTAATAGTTAATGTATGTATGAAAGAATGTAAAAATACTTTGACTTCATGTAAAAAAAATTAGAAAACATAAACCAATGATGAGATATTGAAATCTAGGGTTCTTGAGTATGAAATTAGGTTTTATTTAAGATTGATATAAAAATCAGTTTTAATGTTAAAAATAAATCATAATTGGTTAAATAATGTTATTTTATTAGTTGGATGTTGTTTAGGGTCTTAAATGAAGCTTTGTAGTTAATTAATGGTAGTTTTGTTTCAGAAAACATAATTTTAGAGAAGATGACTCGTACAGGTTTGATCGATCTTTATCGGCCGATGAAACTAGAAATTAAATGAGGTTGTGCCGATTCAAATTAAAAAGGCGTGGGACCTAGTTTCATATTTTTTGGATTTCTTTTTGTTTATTATGATATTTATATTAAACGGTACGCGAGACTGGAAATTTGGATGAGTGATATTGGGCTCAACTTTCTTTTGGAAATTTTGATTTTAGGGCATAGGGTTAGGATTTGTTAGCCTATAGTTTTCATATAATCGTAGAATACATATATATTCTTATGATTTGAATTCTTGGAGATTAAATTTTGGGGAATTTGAATATTAGGGAAATCGTTGATATAAATGGGTTAAAGTGAGGATTTGGCATTTGATGGTAAACTCGAGTGTTGAATGGGTTTGTTGATTGGGAAATTGTAAGTTAGAGGATTGGGCTTATTATCCGGGATTGATTTGAATCATGGTGATGTACGAGTGGGGTGAATATCAATTGCTTGAGATTAGGCTTGAATTATAACTTTCTAGAGTGATGTTATTATATCCCATGATTTCATTTAAATTCTGTGTGGGATTATACCTATACACGATGCCTTGTAAGAATAGACGAGGATAATCGAGATTTAATATAGTTGGTGTGCATGTTTTAGTGTATGGTAGGGTGAGACTCTTGGTAAATTTGGGAAACCAGACTGTTAAAGTTTTTGTATCTTTGGGATGAATATAAGGTTAAAGATATGTTATGACTTTTATGTTAGCGATGCTAGCAAGACCCAATAGCGTTAAGGTCAGTATGTGTATGTGACTTACCTTAACCCAGATGTGAGGGCTATGTATGTGTTTTCTTTAACCCTTTATTGAGGTTTATGATTACTTGCATGTTTTGTGTGCAATACATACCGTATGTGAGTTCTCGTTAGCATACGTACTATGGGGGATTTCATGATGGGGCACATGTGATGCAGACCGCACTAGTATCCCGATAAGTATAAAGGCTCTTTCTTGTTCATATTTATCCTGGTTCACATGTCTAGGTACCCGCAATCGAGAAAGTTTACAAGGATATTTATTTAAAATGTCTTGGGTATGGTGGGCTTTATGACTAATGGGTAGATGATGTGATTTATCATTTGTCATGATGAGGTCTTAGGTTTGGGACAACCTAAGACTATACTAGTACATGCAATAGATTCATGAAGGTAATAAGAGTAGGCTTTCATTATGTGTGGGCGTGAGAATAGTCCATATATCTATACATATTGGGGGTTGTACAATTGTATGGATGCTAGACGTGAGTAGAGTCTCTCCTACCATATGTGAATATTGGGTGGTGGCAGTATAGATAATTCTATTGATTTATGGGTTATGCTAGAGATGTATATGAATTATAGTAGGGATACCTACCTATATACTTATGTTTCACATGTGTCTATTACATTTACTAGAGATGTGTATATTGTATTATTTGCATAAGATAGTCAAATATATATAAACTTGAGCTATTAGAATGTTATTGGTTATTTGGTGAGACGTACCGTAGGTTCGATACTACTACACAACTTATGATTTGTAATGAAAGAAATAAACCTAAAGATAATAAAATAAAAGATTAAAGAGTGAAAATGTAAGATTTAATCACGTGGGATGGATTTGGGTTCGTGCTTTAGAGCTCCATGGTATTTTAGGTTATTTGTGTTGGGATTAAAAGATATTAAAACGTGAGAGATGGATGCATAGTTATGATTTATCCCAATTTCAGTTATACTTTAGTTTTTCATCAACAAACTGTTAAAGTTGTGGATTTTAATATTTACAGGATTTAGGCTTCAAGAGACACCGTCTTGACCGATGCGATTTATTGTCATCTGATCTTGTTTCAGATTCTTCATAGAGTTTGTTGTATATTATTTCAGTTTTACTTTATATTGCTTTGTTATTTGTTCAGTTTCAATAAGATCACTATGCGGAGAGTGTCATCAAAAGTTATTTATTCCCGTATTTTTGTAATAGACCCGATCAATATATTTATGGATTTTATGGCGGATCACAGTTGATATCAGAGAATTATAAGTTCTAGTGTCCTAAGGATATTGAGTGCATCCATTTATTTCTAGCCCTGCGTTATTTGATTCTTTATATCCTTACCATTTTGGGTTTTTATTCTCTATAATGATGAGCATTTAGGGAGTTTTACATGATTTTTTTCTAGCAAATGACTCATATAGACCAAGTGTATCGGGAGGGTTCCTTATTTGGATTTTATTTGAGAGATATTCCATGAATGAGGTCAACTTCAATATAGAGTTAAGGTCTTTTGGATGTGAGACCTTTAGCACGTGCTTAGCGTATAGTTTGTGGGGAAATTTTTTCAGTCACCATCTGTGACAACATACGAATTGGTTTTCGAAGAACTCATTTATGCAATTGTGCGGTAGCCACTATAAAGGGTAATTAAGCCATCTTTTTTAATCTGCATTGGGAGATATTGATATAGAGGGGAATGAGGATGTTCGCATTATTAGCTAGTAAGATAAATACTATTTGAGTTGTAGGAAACCTAACGTGAAGGGTCTGACATGTGTTATTTGGTGACCTGTTACTCACACGTGCGCTCAGGTGGTTGAAATATCCCTCTTACATCAGTAAGAGAATTATAAATATTGTAGAAGGGTGGTTATAATGGGGTCTATGAAGAGATGGAATGGGTGAGGCGTGACCCACTCCGACATATGTTGCCTTCAAAGTTTTTAAATTTTGAAAAGCAACTAGAGAAGAAAACCTTCTACTTCTGGTAATAATGGAGCTTTCTGTAACTTACTATCTGAAAAGATAATAATGAGTAACAAATTATACAATAATGACAATGTCTGAGAGAGAGAAATAGATCTTCTGGAACTAATGGTTATAAAGGGATTAAAGAGGCAAGCACTTTGACACTGAAAAGAGAGCATGGAGGGAATACTTTTCTTGTGTAAATTTGATAAAATAACAGTGCTAACTCGAGTTTTTTGTGTGTTCTCGACCTTACCCAAGGGTCCTATTTATAGGTAGATACTAGGTTTTATGAGGTATTTGGGCATAAAAATAAGGCACTCTTAGAGACAAGCTCTGTAATGTACCTTTTGTCACTGTTATCTATTAGTCGTCTATCCGTTTTGAAAGTCGACACCTGTTGCATACCAAAGTCAAAAGGAAAATATGTCTGTTAATAGTGCCAAAATGTGTGATTTGGTAAATATGTTTTCAAAAATTAACTTTGTTAACAAAATTGTGTACAAAACTTGCGAGTGGCCTTGAGAGACACTCATTAATAGTCAGTTAAAAATACTTTTGTGAGCAGCGTTTTGGGTACTCACTCATTTAATCTAAATATGAGCCGTGTGAGTGTTTAGACGATCTATAAGACCTCTCCTATTAGTAATCTCTATATCCTAATGTGTCAAGTGGTTGGGCATTGGATTTACCCAACAAACCTTATCTCTTAGTCAGCAAACAAAACTCCCTATAGATCCAAACTAGCCCGCTCGAGCCCTTCTTGCTCGATCAAGGTTGTTTGTGTAAGAAAATAATAATATTAGTAACTATTTATCAAGTGAGACTTATAACAGTTATTAGACTGTGAGCATCCACTCTATCTTTTTAGTCTTCTTGCTCATTTTCTCTTTTGTCTTGAGGTTTCTCGTTGAGCACCCCCCGCTATTCTCATGTAGGCAGTGTGTTTATTTCTTTTGGGCCTGTTCACTGTGAGCCCTCTCACCAATATTCTATCTTGTCTCATATATGGGTTTGGGCCCCTCGTTGTGGACCCTTTTGTCTAATTAATTGCTTTGTCATCCTTATTTGTGTGGGGCCACTCTTTGTGTACCCACTCACTACATTTTTCCTGTTGGCTTTCCTTTGGATTTGGGCCACCATTGTGGACTCACTCGCTAAACTTTACTTTGGCTTATTTATAGGTTTGGGACACTCGTTATGGTCTAACTCTCCAAATCTCTTATTTTTCTTCTTTATGGAATTGGGCCACTCGTTGTGGACCCACTCAACATATCTCTTCTTTTCACTTCTTTTAGGGACACTAGTTTTGGTCCCATTTGCTTATACTTGCACCCGCACGAATGTGACCCCCCTGGCCCCATAAGGTCTACTCGTTGGAAGTTGAGTAGATACCCCTATACATTAGCTCCCTCATGCAAAAGTGTGTATATTGGTTAAACCAAAGAGTTTATTGTTAAATAATCATCGCGATTTCTTGGAATTAAAAGAGTTTCTTTGGTCACATAATTAGACTATTTGGCATTAAATGTTTCTTTCACTTTATTCTCCTTTTATTATCTCAAGGAGACACGTGTCTGCATGGGAACTCACATCCCATCATTTAGGTAATCATTGTATTCCGTCCGAGCTGCCAAACGTGCAACCCACTCTTAGGTATAAAATCCCATTTAAAAAACATTAACATTTACCTTTGTCATTTGTAACTTTTATTTCTAGAGTTTTTAAGAGAGAGACATATTTTCGTCTTCCCCAAACCTTTATTTCCTCCATAACTATTTCTTACAAGTCTTTATTGTCCCCATGGCATCCTCTTTCAAAATCTCGTCCACTGCCATTTCCACTACTACTTGCAAATTTATCGTTGGCTTAATGCCTATTCAAGTGATGGTGTAAACTATTTTTGCCATCGATGTTACCACCATGAGCACCACTATTATTGCCTCCACCATAACCCTTGTTGGTGGGTCTAGTGGTGCTTCTTCTGATGCCTCCCTCTTAAAGTCTCAGAGAGAGCTTCTTGAAAATTTCTCCATGAGGGATTTCTCACTTTATCGTGTTGCCCCTATTTTGTGGAAAAGGATATGTTTATTCCATCGCTCAAGCGAGTGAGTAGGAGTTCATGGCAAAGATGAACAAATGACCCCATCTTGGTTTTATTGAGTCTATTAATACTCCCATCATATTGGTAGAAATTATTATGCACCTTTGTAACAACCCGCCCTTTTGGAGACCATCAAATTCCCTAATTAGAAATAAATTAGCAATTTGGAGACAATTAAATTCCATAATTGAGTATAATTTGGAATTTGGAGAATTTCTCGAAATAGTAATTTTTGAGATTTTCGAGGATTGAATGTTTTTCAGTGGGTGTCGAGATTATTTTTAGGACTAAATAGGTCGTGGTATTTTAATTATATGTCGCGGTGGAGTATAGCGACAAAAGAGGAAAAATTTTGATTTGAAAACCCGCATTTACTTTATTGGGTTAGAATAGTGATTTGCAGTCAAGTACCTCGGATGGGAATTTCGACTGCGCCATGAGTCTCGTAATGTCCGAGATAGTCGAAAAAGAGTATCCGATTGTCGAAATTGAGTTTTGGGGAATTTCGGAGTTAAATAGGTTCGTAATTGAGTAAACGAGTCGTTTTGGGGGTATTAAGGGATTTAACCATTTTCTCCTTATAAAAGGCGGGAGAGGGGGAGAAAATAGAAGAGAAAATAAGAGAGAAAAGAGGGAAGAGAGAGAGGAGGAAGAAAATAGGAAAAAGGGGGAGATTCCGGCCAGCCTCCGTGGGATTCGACTCGAGGACGTCGAATTTTATCCACGATGCAAGTGTTTACTTGATTTATTCATTTTTAAGCATAAATATCTCATATCATTGTTGGTATAATAAAACCTAATGATTTTGGGCTGGGTATTCGTGGATAAAAATGGGTTTTTGGGAGTTAAAACGAATAAACCCCTAAAATTTAATAATTGGAGAAATTTAGAAATTAACAAAAAATATTGGGTGATTCGGGGTTCTAGGATTTTTAGAACCCGTATTATAGGTGTATTTGTTGTTGGTAGAAGTTGTAGGCTGTTGGGTAAGGAGATGGAAGCTTGGGGGAAGCTTCTATGGCCGAAACAGCTTCTCGGAGAAGAAGCTGCCCGACATGATCGATCGATCGATCATGGGGGCTCGATCGATCGACGGCTACTGAAAATAGACCAATTTTCTTAGGGTGAATTGGATGAGGTAAATTCCAATTCTAATTGATTCGGGGTCGTTTATGTGATAACATAAGGAGTCTATTAGGACTATATGGTCCACAAATTAAGAGAAATTAGGAGGGTAAAGTAAGGGTTTTAAATGTATAACCCTTAATCGATATTTTCGAGGAAAATAGAATTTAATGGTTTAGGGTTCCTAAATTATGTTGGGAACTTTAAGTGATTAATTGGACTAGAGGTGGTCCTTGAGTTCATGGAAGTGAACTCCATGACCCACTAAATTTAAGGTTTGGGAAAGATAAATCCCTAAGTTATGGTTTGGGGCTTTTAGGCCTATATGATTTATGAGTATAGGAAAACATATAAATATTGATATTGGTTGAGTGAATCCTATGAGAGGATTATGATGAAATTTAGGAATATAGGTATATATTCACTAAATGTAAGATGGTATAATTGGAGATATCTAATAAATCCTTAAGAGAGGATTAAGGTAATTATTAATATTTTGGGTTTAGTATCATGCTTCTATAAATGCATGATTATGATTCCTTGAGGGAATCTTTGGGATTATTGGTCATCGCTAGATGATATAGGCCATTATGGATGTTTATATATATTCTAGGAGGAATATATAGTATATGTATATACTATTTGATTAAAGTATATATATATGATATGATGGAAATGATTTTGAAAATATAAGTATGAGTATTTTCAAAATGGTAAAGAAATGTTTTTCATAATTGATAAAATATGGATTACACCCCTCCCTAAATCGCTATCATAAGGGAAGTTGCGCACGTTATGGTGAAGCCCCCTGGCTATTGAGCAGGGTGGATATAGTCCTTTTGGCCATATGGGCGATTATATATTTGTTTCTGCGCTGGTTAGGGGATTCTGGGTGTGGTCCTGACTTTCCCGCAGGCATATGGCCGCTTCCCGACATTGTTAGGTTCCTAGGTTGTCTTGTTTGATAGGCCCTGGAAGATGATAGCCATTTAGGGGCGCGTCCAGTGGGGGAACCCGGAGGGGCGGTCTTAGTTTTATTAAAGCAATTCATGATAATGGATTGGCTTTAATTTACATTTCCTGAGTATAAAAAGGGAAATGGGTTAAAGGTTTTGGCTTCGGTAACACTCCCGGATGGAAGAAGGGATGTGGAAGCATATGGTATGATCAAAGCATTTTCATGATAATGAAAATGGCTTTGGGTACATTTCCTGAGTATAAAAAGGGAAATGGGATAATTTAAAAAGGAAAAGCATTTTTATGATAATAAAATTGGCTTTTAAAAAGATATATGTTTTGGTAAAGCAATTCATGCTAATGAATTGGCTTTAAATACATTTCCTGGATATGAGAAGGGAAATGGATGGTTTTGATATGAGTATAGAATACACCTCAGTCCGGGAGGTAGATCCGGATGTGTATTATAAAGATGAAATAAATTTGGTAAACCTCAGTTCGGGAGATATTATCCGGATGTATATTGTTGATGTATATATATATATATATATATGTGTGTGTGTGTGTGTGTGTGTGTGTGTGTGTGTGTGTGTGTGTGTGTATTTATACATTTGTTGCGTGCTACGTGCCTAATGGATCTCTACCATTAACCCTGCCAAGTAGTAATGTATCGGGGGGGTTCCTTGTTTGGATTTCGCTTTGCGAGACACCCCACGCACACACTTAGTGCAGTGTTGAGAATGGAGGGAAGTTTATCCCTTAGCACTTGGACTATCTGGGGTAGATAGTAGATGGGTAAATTAGACTAGTTAGGCAGGGATAGATTGACTAGGGTATGTTATTAGGGTGCGTTAGGTGTGCACTATTAGAGGAGAGGCGAGGGGTATCTCATGGGAGTGCGATACCAATTTAAATATGAGATAAAAACTATTTTTCTAAAAAAAAGCATTTATGCACTTGCAAAATATTTTCAAAATTCGGGCTCTGGCCCGTTTATCTATTTTTCCTCTCTTGCTTTATATTATATATATATAGGTGTCCAGACACAGGGACGGTTGGATGACACTTCTTTTGAGTCAGACGTCTGCTGCAGCAGCTGTGGATGCTTGCGGGTTCTCGGTAGACGCTTATTTCCTTGTACTCTAGATAGGAGGTATTGTATAAACTTTCGAGACAATGGCTCAATTTCATTTTGTTATTCTTTTAGTAGCATTCGATATGGTTGTATAATTTGAACCAAGTATTCGGTTATTTTATTTCACTTCATTTTCATTTCAGTTTCATTTACGCATTAACTTGTGGATGTTTTATTTTAATCGTTAAAAAGAGTAGTTAAGTAAAAGTTTTAACGCTCACCTAATAGGATATTAGTAAATAAAATGGATTTTCTAAAGTGATGCTAAGGATGATCCATATGTCACTCCTGTTTTAATATGATATAGGAGTGATCGCCCGATATCCCATTAGGCGGGTTGTTACAACCTTATAATGGATAGAGGTGACTTTCCCTATTCCAACATTAATCTTGATGTTTGTGGAGGTGCCCTAGATGAGTGGGACCTATGGGTGGACCACGATCTCGCTGATCCATCTGACAATGTTATTTTTGAGGGGCTTGGTCTAACAAGCACCATCCACAATTTGAAGACCTTCAGTATTGTTAAACATTACAATACTTTTTATCTTTTGGCATCTTGTTGGAGCATTGATTCTTCCACGTTTATTATTAGTTGGGTTGAATTTTCTATCACCCTAGAAGATATTCGTGAGCTGACTAGCCTCCCCTGTTGGAGAGTCATGTTTTTACTAATGGTTTTAAAGATGATGTGGAGAAGGAAATATGCGAGGAACTTCACCGAGAACTATTTGAATTAACTCGCTATGTGGCTATCAACAAAATAAGGAACACTAAGCATTCCTTTGTTAAGTGTCAGAGGTAATTAATAAGAATTTTTAAACCCATTATTAAAGAAAGGAGATCAATTAGAGTGCCCAAAAGTCAAGATTAGCCCAAGATAGCCCCCCCCCCCCCCCCCCCACACACACTTAGCATCTTTCTTTGTCACTTTTCTGAGTATATTCCATTTGTAGGGAGTCCAAATGACTCCCCTCACGAATTATTATTTTGCCTTACCATTAGACTCGCTGTAGGGAGGTATGCGCCCCTCACCATGCTTACCTTGGGTTCAATGTATACTTGGTTGGATCGTCCCTATGTAGATATGGAATGCTCCCATGGTCGCTATGATGTGGCCAATTTTGTAAACTCCCTCATTTTGATGGCCTTCTTATTTGAGAGATTTCCCTAGAACCTCTTTCCTTGCACATAAATGCCCCTCAAATAGCTAGTTGTCATAAGAAATACGACAAGCAGTCTTTGGGTTCCTTAATTGATAATATTGATGAACTCTCATTATGTCCTTACTACAAATGAGTGAGGGGTATCTTCTAGGGGGGTTCCTTCATTGCCTCTGTTGGCACTTTTTATTGCACAACTGATTTGAGTTAGTGGTATATTGCCCTCATATATCTGCCATGGCTATGGTCATTCCTTTCATTCTTCCCTCATTAACTGACCTCAATCAAGGGGTTAAATTTTATCACTCTAAGCAAGTGAGAAGATAATTGAGGTATGACTAGGGAGTCCATACCCCCACTTACCCTTCAAACTCCTCACATATTGATCTATACTTATAGGCACATGCTAATTTTACTTTTTAAGGGCTGCTTCGATGAACTAATGGATTTTGTGGCTTTTTTGTTCCTGCTCATGATTCCCTCCCATCCGTCAGTTTCTCGTGGTTTAGCTTATGGAAATGTCAAATTTTGTTAATAAAAAATGCATTGTGGAGATGCCCCACGAGACTATTCCTACCAAGATACCAAATAAAGATAAATACTTTGGCAAAAGAACTCTGAGAGTTTTAGTTTTTGCAACACTTTAGCGAAGATCCCCTTGAGCAGGTCACTCCCATTTTAGTGAGACCTTTGCATAAGGAATCTATATATGCTATACACTTAGAACCCTAACCATCCAATGACAAAGAAAAGGGGAAGTCCAAGTCTAAGACCCACTAAAAAACGAAACACCTTGACACAGACGTGTCAAATTTTATCCCATCACAAGATGAGACCACTTCTCCTCCCTTACCTGTGAGGACTCGAGTAAGTAAAAAGAAGAAGGAATTGGTTGAGCCCACTGCTCCCCCAACCATTCCAGATCAAGAGTCAAAAACTAACATACTTGTAATTAAGGAGACATTCCAAACTGTGCATGAGTAGGGCTATGAGGCCTTGGGCTTTCCATATTAAGAGTAGTCCCTCTCCTCATACCCTCTCGTAGAAAGTATTATAGCTACTCTCTTTTACTTAGTGAAACTTCAAGTTATGAGGTTTCAAATGCTCATTCCCCATATTCCTTACTTGAAGAGGACAAAGATGGTTATGGAATCACCCATTCCTAAGATGATAAAAATTCTTCTTCAAATGAAATTGGTGTTATTCACTCTCACCAAGGTGACTTGCTAAATGCATGTACTTTATTGTCATCTTCGAGAGGCTCTGGCACCGAGCATGATGATAGAATGATCAACTCCCTTTCACTGCCAGCCCCATCATTGGGAAGCTGCCTTATGGGCAGGACCCTCGCCCAAATCCTCTTTCTTGATCGACTTCTATTATTCATTTTCTAAATATAACTTTGTCCTTATTAAATAATCTTTTTCCATGGGGATGAGTGGCCCCTCAGAGGGGAGGTCCACCCCCTAGCCAAAGTCTTCCTCACTACCACGGTTTCCTTTAATCCCTGAGAGGAACTCTATGTTTGTCTCTTTTTTGGGACTTCCTATAGAGGTTTGTTCTCAAATCCTTAAGAGTTGCATCTGTAATTCCCCGAACCGGCTTTATGGGTTACTCATACGACTCGAGCATTGGGTGTTAAGTGCAATGAAACAACCTATATAATGTTGCTAGTCCAGTTTTATTTTAATAAACGTTTCACTTGTTAGCATGTGATTCCAATTTTAAAATAGACTACGTGAAGGACCCATAGGGAGAACCCCAAAGTCCAAGTGTACAGAGCTACTAATGTAAAAATAAAGAAAGTACTTACATGTATAATTCCCTAAAAATACGAAACCTCTCCCAACCTGTCGTAACAAAGAGAGGGTGTGAACCTATGCCCAGTGGAAAATATACAAATAAAGTATAGAATTAAACGACAAAAAGGAGACTCAACACATTATGCCTATGTTCACTTGCAACTACATAGTATCCATCTTATTATATATATGTATGTACGTGTTCGACTCACATGCCTCCAAACTCTTTATTCTAAATTCTCAGATTTTTCAATTTTAAAAAAACACAAAATGCACATGCTAAACAAATAAGCTTCCAAATAATTATTTTAGCTTGCTTTAACCTCCTAAATCATGTCTGATATTTTTCCCTCTCACAACCGAAAAAATCGTTAACCTCCCACAACCCACTCCATAACGTTCCTTTTCGAACTACCTTATTTGTCGATCTCTTTCCCACCTTCCCCTTCATTTAAAGCCTCTCCAAATACCCTCCCACCTCTCTTAAAACTTTCCCCCCCTTCATAACCCTCCTTCCTCCATAATCATTGTAACTTTCCCTCCTGGTAGCACTTTAGCTAGTCACGCGACTCATACTATCAAGTTATCCATTCCATTTGTTTCTCACTCATTATTTATGCATTTGTTCTTCGCATGTTCACTATATGTTATGTTTCGTAAGTTTATGTGGGTTTGTATATCCATTATTGTATGTCTATCATGACCCATGATTAATACTTACTGCGTTATATGTTTCATTAGTTTAAGAATGTGGTTTAAGTATGCTGTTGGGTTTATTAGAGAGAGAAAAAAACTCCCATAATTAAACCCCACGTTCATTCAGTTTCAATACTAAAACCCACTTCTTTTATTGTTATAACTGTATCCATGAAGGCATGGAATAGTTGGACATCATTCTTACTTTTTATGTTCTTTTTTCCCACCCATGAAGTTTTATTGATATCCGATTTGATGGAATAAATAAAGAGAGAGAAATGGGAGATGGGAGATGGAGAACACATTAAACTAAGTAAAAAAACATACCGAGTTACTTCTTTTCTTTCCCTGTGTGGAAAAAAAATTTAATCGGGAATAGAGTAACATACTAACGTGAGAAGGCATAAAGGGTGTGTGTATCTTTGTTGATGTGGATTATCTCAATCCTTCGTTTGCTCTCGTTGTTTCTCACATCGATCCCGAAAGTCTATCTTTTCGTGATGTCCTTAACATACTCCATAACCTTTAGGCCGATGTTATTGGTGCATATGTGGTTGAGTTCAACCTTCAATGTGATACAGTTAATGGTATGACTGCAATGGTTTCCTCTAAGTTAGTAAGATAACTCAATGCCAAGATATCGAAATGAACAATGTTTTTTTGTCCCCATGTTAGAGTATGTTGTTTCCATTCCACCCCAAGGCATTTGGTTTGGAGTAAAATATTTTCATCTAGGTTGAAAGGTCTAATGGTGAAATTTTTTTTCATAAAAATATAAAAAAAAAACTTACCAACCTAAGAGGAGAGATATTGATAATATTTACTGAGGAAATTTAGAATAGTCACCGTATATAGGTTTGAAAATAGAATTTTTTAGAATGTGTTAACGTAGTGTACACATATAGCATTTTTAGTTTAACATAGTGCATTATGTTGACAACAAAACACAACCTACATTATTTTTTATTCTCTTTATACCCAAAGCCGAGTTATATAGCTGTAAAGAGGGTATAACATATCAAAGATAGTTTGATGAGAGAGAGAGAGAGAGAGTGACATGGGTGAAGGAGAAGATAGTGAAGTGAGAGAAAAAAAACATAATGGGTTAATGCATTTCTTCCCATGTGCAATGTTTAATGCATTTCTTCCCATGTGTAATGTTTAATGCATTTTTATGTTAATTAGTTTAGAAATAAATTATAAGTCTCATATTGCATTCATTAGAGGGAATGACAAAAGAATTAAAAAATATATATACTATTAGCTGGGTCTTTGTGTCTTAGTTTTTTATTTGGTCTTTTTCTCTCTAACACTTTCTGTTTAGGTGAGTGTAAGAGTGTGCCTTTTGTTTATTAGGGTCAATTTTTGGGCCTGTAATCAATGAAAAACTAAATTGCTTTATAAATATATGACTTCCTTTTATCTTCATTTCTATGATAATATATACACTCATTGGGTGTTTAGAGTTTGGGGTGTTGTTATATATATATATATATAAGGAAGAACGTATTGGATAAAAATGATATAAATTTGTAGACATAATTTAACATATGGTGGAAGTGTTTCAAAACAACTACATTAAGATGATTGAGATTCTAACCCTGACAGACATGAATGATTGATCGATGAGATGAGATATTTAGATAGTAAATAATCACGAATAATTTACTAATTATTTTTGAAAATAATTATGTTATTTTACTTTTTATTTTTTTAAACATTTCAGGGTACACGTAAAAAAAAATCAAAACAAAATAATTTTTTTATTAGAAAAAAATTTGTTCAATGTTTCATAATTTTTTTAATTGTTGTAAAAGTGTCAAACATTGACCAGTTTTTAAAAATAGCAAAATAATCAGTTTGAGTTGATTTTTTTTATGTGTACCTTAACAAGTGTTAATAATACTTTAGATTCGGTAAATTTTTATACACATTTTTTTTATATCTTTTTTGTTCTCTACGTAAGAGTCAGCTTCTTTTCCATTGCATTATACTTCCCATATTTCGTTTAATCTCTCTCGATTTCGGTACGTTACGTTCTGCCACAAATATATATATATATATATATATATAGACACACACACACACACACACACACACACACACACACACACATTACCTTCTCTTGCATTGTAATATTTTTTTTTTTAAAAATCGCGTTACTTTTTTTTTTGTTTATTTTAGACATTTCATGGTACAAATAAGAAAAATAAAATAAGTTTTTTTTTCCAAAATTTTTTTTGGTCAATGTTTGATCTTTTTTTTATTTGTCATAAAAATTGTCAAACATTGACCCGTTTTTTAAAATAGCAAAAAAATCATTTTGATATTCATTTCTATACAAATATCAAATTAATTAACAATAACCACACTTAAAAATAAAAGTAATAAGAACAATAGTTATATACATAAGTACGAACCATGTGATATGTAAACGATAAAATAAAAAAGCTTGACACATGCCCATGCATATAATAACCATTTTGACTACAAATTTTATTGTAGATTCATTTCTAACAAAATCAAGGTGGGAAAGTTAAATTACGTTCCGATAAGGTATGTAGTGAAATAGTACTAAGGTCATATTTTATTTAACGTTAAATGTGAAAATTGTGACTTTTATTCTTACACAAAACTCAGTCGGATTCACTGCCAGTCAAGGATAATAAGGTATGTAGTGTACGAATTTTAAAACATGTTCATTTATATTTACTTTTCATTAAAACCTATTAATGTATTTTCAATTTTTCATGACATAGTAGATTACAATTTTTATTCCGCAACTAGAGAGATGCGTTTACATTAAGACAAGAAAATTTTGGAAGGGTATGTTCACGAAATATGCATTTGCAATCTACGAATACGATGAAAATCCATATTTGCCGTGGCTCGACAAAAATGAATATCATCGTCATTTCTGTAAAAAGTATCTTTTGCGCATTTGAACGACCATTTTATTTTTAAAATTCACTTTGATATGTATTTTTTATTCTAATTTGGATTTTCAGACTATGTTTCGTTCTACGACATAATGATTCTTAACATTCATTTACTCATATTCATTACAATTCAAATTCTTCATGCACCAAATTAATTACATTTACATGCTCATAGTATGGCTACGATATTTTTTATAAATATTGATAATAATTATATATTAAATTATATATTTGAATAATATAATTCATAATGCGTTACACCCGATCGTGCATCACACGGGTCACCACTAGTGTGTGTGTGTGTGTGTGTGTGTGTGTGTGTATGTATGTATATATATATATATATATATATATATATATATATATATATATATATATATATACATTCGATGCATTAAACTGTTTACTACTAAAAACCCTATTTAGCCAAATTGATTTACCTTAATCTTATAGAGACTTCCTTAACTCATCCTTAGTATTTTCTCACTTTATTTAACACACTCGGTTCAAAATTTGAAACCATTACGTTTGACTTATCCCAACATATTCCTTTACCGATATCACCAATTTAGGTTATCTAAATGCGCTTTAGTATTTTCATTGAAACTCACCCTTTCAACACACATAAACACCATGTTAAAAAATACTTATTTAGTCTTTGAAAACCTTTTCACAACACACTCTTGTGTTAATTATGGGTCTAACCACTTAGGTTGCTTAATCACCCATTTATACAGTTACTTTACCTTTTTCTTTCCTTTGTGGACATTAATCAATTCTACATTTACTTGTCCTTTTTAACCTTTACTGGAACATATATTAATTCATTCAATCTAGGTTATATTAACATATTTCACCATGAAACTCATTTCTTGACATTTTCCATATTTCTTTTATCGTTTCTCAGAATCTTCTAATACCGAATACTTTAACAGGCTCCACGCCGCCGGTTATGCGAACCATATGCTGTGGCCAGTGGTTTTGGACTTTTCATCCTAGGGATCTGGGTCGTTATTGCTTATCCCGGTGTCATCCGAGTTCCTTTTAATGTGTTTTAACATTTTATAAATGCTCACATTGTTCCATTTTTTCCTTATACCTGGTTGAAGCCAAAATCCAGGGTTACAACCTAACTTGTTACGCTTTGAAATTCTACCATTTCACGTCCTTTACACTTTAGACTTGATTTTATTCCAAAAATCATATTTATTTAGAACCATTTTATGTAACTTCTTTCCAATATTTTTATTTCATAAAAATGCTCCACTTAAAGTAAAATTAATGTTTCACCCATTTGTTTTCAAAATCACCTTTTACTCTATTTCCATAAGTGTTAATTTCCCTATAACACTATTAAGTTATCCACACTAACTTCTTAAGTGTTTTAACACATTAACATTCCATAAGTGTTAATTTCTAGCTTTAATGTTCACCATTTCTCTAACCATAAACTTTACATAATCGACTCCGAGTCTCCACTCACTTAATGATCATGTTTGACAAATTTCTAGCATTATCTATGCTAGTACTTAAAGCATACATGTGCCTCTACAGTAGACCCTTTCTAGTGGTCGTTGCTCACCCAATGCGAATAGTCATACGATCGACTGTCGCATTCATCACCAAAATCAATTCTAGCTTTGCACCGTACATTCGATGGTCCACAAAATTTTTAAGGCATCCTAACTACACAACTCACATGAGCTTGTAGAGAACCATACTATGCTATTCTATCACTCCAGGGAAAAATATTCTCATCAAGTCATCACCGTACGCCCAATTTACACCTTTCGTTGCATCATCTAAAGAACCAAGTACCACCCCAGGTGTCTCATCCTTAAGTACTTGCTAGAGTCTCACTCTAATCCACTCATCATGGCAAAGCAACATCATGTACGAAGTTTTTCCTAGATTTTAAATACTATACAGTTTCCTCAAGTCTTCATCCCGATCTTCTCAATTTGAGCCACTAATTTTTGAATCGTCCAGTTGGAAGTCCATTAGTCTTAAGAGAGATTGATACTATGAGAAAATTGTGTGTCCAAAATTGCAACCACCCGTATACAAAACTTTATGCAATAGCAAGAATACCTCATATGGGCGCACCCAGTTACCGAGTTGCATTGACCAAACTCGATCCGCAGTGCTCTCCCAGTTCTATCCACACCGTACCATGACATGGCACCAATTTAATTACCATGTAGGTGAAAATACCGATTCCCAATTATCTAAACCTAAAGGAACACATCAAGGTCATTAGGAGCAAGAAATTGTCCTGAGGAATTTTCATCCATAAGCATCTGACTCTGAGTTACGTAAGAGAACCTACACCATGAAGTTGAAGTCGTGCCACTTAATCCTGAAGTTATTATCGAGCACAAATACAAGCCACGCCCCCTGACTTTGGTCACTGGAAGTGGAGAATAGAATCGCAACCATTCATTCTCACAATATGAAAGCAATTTACGAATCAATAGTCCTTTAGGAAGTCAATTCTCGACTTCCCTCCTTGGGAGAAAGGACCTACCTTTCACATTATTGTCATACATGAACCATTTTGATGAGTGGATGACTCACACTATAGTCTATATTGACCTTGTCCAATCACTAGTGATGACATCACCAACCTACTATACCTAGGTTATTGTCTGCTTTAACTTATCGTGATCGAAATCCTAAACTTCCATAGAAATTACTTAGTTCAAGAGAGGCACTCACCTAGCTGTGTTCTTTTGACCACGTGAGATTGCCACTAAACTTACCATCGGTTTCTACCCACACAAAATTTATGTGACTACCACACCCACCGTTATTGGCATCCTTAGGGTATTTAATACCTCACTAGGCTACATCCTCTAATCCATAGCAGATTAAAAATACATTCCAAAAACTATTCCTTACATTACTAATTCCACTCTAGCACATACCACCGACACGTTGTCATAATAATTGTGTTTCAATATTACCCCACCTCGATTGCTATTTCAGGTCCCCACATAGTGTCATTACCCTTAGCCTCAAATACATTTCCTAATACATCCCGAAACCAAGTATCACCACACCCATACCAGTCATTCCATGACATACCAACATCACTCCTATAATGACACAAACTATCACCCTAACTTAGGGATCACACTACCATCTATACCTATTTTAGAAGTCGTACTCGGCACGTACTCTATACGACCTACAATTTAGGATCATCACCTAACACGCATCACTATCATTACTAGAATGTCGCTGCCTCTTTTTATCGGACTTAATTGGTCTCCTAAGAACACGAAACACATTTCATGCAAAAGTCCCAAACCCAATAGGATTTCATTGTCCATACCTTTATCATTATAGGTGCGCTCTATAAACCTTTTGATACCCACATTGCAATTACTCGATGCTCGCAAAACAGTAGTCTACGAGCCTCTATCTATAATGCACCTTAACCATCAAACACCTCAAGGCGTCACAACGTTTGATATTTATCCTCAATAACGCCACCCATAATTTGTCTTATGGGCACCTCAAATGCCTATGAACTACTCTAACACTAGGATTACCTCATACCTAGCCATTACCTCAGTAGCTAAAATGAGTCCCTACACCTAGATAATCATCTTATCTTTGTTCCACGATTTATGGTAGGATATAGGGCGTCATCGGAAACCTTTAAACCTCAAGTTCTGCCCTGCCTAAACTTTAATGAATTCTTAATCATGATGATTAAATTGCCTCGCTATGCCAACATCATCCTATGGGTTAACCACCAAGTTAACATAACTATACAGATCTTGGTAGGATATGGGATGTCGAGTATTGCCAATAAATTCCAGGGTATATACCATAGATGCCACATGGAATCCTATTCCTCAATATCACATTATAATCAAGTTACACTCATCCTAAGTACTCAACTAAGGAACTAATATGTTCATACCATAAAATCAATACTTATGAATGCCACCTAATCATCTAACCTCCACAAGCGAAACATACAACCTTTACGGATAGGTTGACAAGTAAATTGCTTATTGTCGTCACTACCGAGGTTACTCTCTCTATCAAGGTTATCACACAATACATCTCGCACGTATGATCACGACATTTCCACTATTAGTCTACACACTTCATGTGTTCACTTAATTGCCACAAACTACGATATCACTCGAGAATAAAGTATGTCTAATTATGTCACCGACGTTAAATACCCATAAGTTCCATACCTAAGGGTTATATAATTTTCAATCACAATTCAGTAGTGACTAGTCGAGACACCCTAGCCATCAATCTCTATCACTGACTATATGAAACTTGTGCCACTTACTCAGTGGGCGTCATTTAATTATATCAACACCTTAGATGATTCCATGCCACAAAGAATTTAACACAAACACTCCACACTAACAACCTCGATGTCACCATTACAAGCTTGCATGGACATCTGTAAATTACAACAATTATAATCATAAATATGGAAGAGATTAACAACTATCAACTTAATTGTGTGCCACTTGGCACTAACTCACTTGTCATGCTAACCTCTTTGACTTTACCATCGAGGACATGAAATAAATCGTCATCAAACTAGCATGACCATACCAAACCACACTGACGTTCAAATATCCTATACCGACCTCACCACTTCACTCCCAAAAGAAACCTTAAATCTATAGCTTCGGTACCGTTTGTAACACCCTGACCCTAATTCACGTGTTCCCAATAGTCAATACGATTTGACCTGAGAATTAGGTTTAAAGTGCAATGAAATAACCTATATAATGTTGTTAGTCCAGTTTTGTTTTAATTAACGTTTCACTTGTTAGCATTCGATTCAAGTTTCAAAATAGACTATGTGAAGAACCTATAGGGAGCACCCCGAAGTCCAAGTATACCGAGCTACTAACGTAAAAATAAAGAAAGTACTTACCTATATAACACCCTTAAAATACGAAACCACTCCCAACCTGTCGTAACAAAGCGAGGGTGTGAGCCTATGCCTAGTGGGAAATGTAAAAATGAAGCATATAATCGAATGGTAGAAAGGGACTCAACACGTTATGCCTACGTGCACATGCAACAACATAGTATCCATGTATATAGCCACACGTAATGAATTAAATAGTTTTACTACTGAAAACACTATTTAGCAAAATTAATTTACCTCAATCTTATAGGGACTTCCTTTACTCATTCTTAACATTTTCTCACTTTGTTTAACACACCCGATTCATCACTTGAAAACATTACGTTTTACTTTTTCGAACACACTCCTTTACTTAAATCACCCCTTTAGGTAATCTAACACACTTTAGTATTTTCGTTGAAACTCACCCTTTCAGCACACACGCGTTAGAATAAACTCATTTATATTTGAAAACTTTTTACACACATTGTTAAGTTAATTATGGGTCTAACCACTTAGGTTGTTTAATCACCCGTTTACCCACTTACTTTATTTTTTCTTTCTTTGATGGAGATTAGTCAATTATGCATTTACTTGTTCATTTTAACCTTTATCGAATTTTATTAATTCAATCAAGTTCGGTTGTATTAATATATTTCACCACATAACCCATTTATTCACATGTTCAATATTTCTTTTATCTTTTCTTGCAATCTTCTAATACCACATACTTTAACGGGCTCCACATCGTCGGCTATGCTCACCATATGCTCTGGTTAGTGTTTTTGGGCTTTGTACCCTAGGGTTTTGGGATCTTCTTACTTATCCCAGTGTCATCCGAGTTCATTTTAATGTGATTTCACACTTTAAAAATTTCCACATTATTCCACTTTTTCCTTTTACCCGGCCGAAGCCAAAACTCGGGGTTACACCCCAACCCCTTACACTTTAAAATTTTACCATTTCATGTCGTTTGCACTTTAGCCTTGATTTTATTCCAAAAATCATATTTATTTATGACCACTTTATGTAAGACCTTTCCAACATTTTATTTCATAAAAATGTTCCACTTAGTAAAATTACCGTTTTACCCATTTGTTTTCAAATTTACCTTTTACTACATTTCCACAAGTCTTAATTTTCCCAAAACATTCCAAACCACACATTTCTTTACTTTCTTTATTTAAGATATCGATTTACACTTTAGACTAGTTTTATAAGAAAATACAATTTCTTTCATCATACATAAAGTCTTTCACTTTATCCTTATCACATTTTAACCGATGTTTCACATACATGAAAACAAATATTTCCACTTTTTCATCATTCAGTGTTTAAACCCAACTAATTCTTCTTTAAACTTGTTTATATACTTATTGCCAAATTACTACAAGTTTATATGAATGAGAAGATGGATTTTAAAGATTAAAATCCTAATAAATGGGTTAAACACATTTTTAATTCGAGACATATTTATACTTGAAAAATTAAATTTTTAAGACATAGAAGACATTTAATTTCTTCAACTCAATAAATGTCTATTTTTCAAATATTTTCATTTTTGATAGAAACTTTTAAAAAATTATTTCACCAATGTTTACCAACATAAATAATTATTTTCAAATAATTAGTTTCATAAAATGTTTAGCACCAATCTTTCTAGAAAATACATCATTATCACAAAATATCAACTTTTAATATTTTAAAACTTTGAAATATTTATTCATGCACCATTTTCAACAAAATGTCATTTCTCTAACATTTTTATTTCATAAAATGTTTCTCATTCATTAGGCATAATTTTATCATCTAATCATTTGCATGCGACCCATGTAATCTAACTTACAAGACTACAATAACACAAAATAGAGTCTTAATACTAAAGATAGATTTTCCCACCTCAAATGAAGTTTAACAATGATAGGCATGAAATGTCTAAGAAGATAGAAACCTCACACCTCCTAAGGTGGCCTCAAGGAGGTTGCCCCACTCCAAAAGCATGCTCCATCAAGCTTCCAAGCTAGAACCCCCTTCAATTCTATGAAAACCCACCTTCATTTTCTCTAAAAACCCCACTAACACTACACTGAAATTCATAGCTTTCTTATTACAATGGTGGAAATGGATATTTTAGGCTTGAATATGGTGGAATATTACATCAATAGAGGTGGAATGGTAGTAGAATGGTAGTGGGTGGAGGTTGAAGACCACCCACCTCTCTCTCTCTCTCTCTCTCTCTCCTTCTTCTATTATTTTCCAACTCCAAATAAACCCCAATAAGCTAAATATCCCTTTAGAAAATCCTTATAAAGTCCAAAAATCCTATTTTGCCCCCTTCTATGCTGATCTGAGCTTGATAGCTCAAAGATCTAATGATAGAAATTGTGAAAACGCATAAGGGCAACTCAAATTAAAAACTTGACTTAAGTCATTCGAATGATAAGCCTAGGTCGTTCGAATGACTTACCCACCTCGATCGAACTGGAGATCACGTGAACTTTCACACGACATTTCACTGTAAAGAAGTGGCATCTCGTTTGAAGCCCTTTATCTCGCGGCCTTCTAAAGACCTCCCCTTATCATTTGAACAACATCCTCTTGTCTTTGAATGACCCCTTCTTATTCTTCCTTTATTTTTTTTTTCTATTTTACCTTAATTCTTCTACAACTATCATTAACTCCTCCTCATTTATGATTCATATATAATTTAATTCGATTTTTCGAACTGGGTATTGCAGTATCCTCTTTTACTCATTACTGTCAGTAATATTTTACGTCTTTATTTATTCTGTAACGCTCTACCGTGTTCCCTACTACCACGAGGGGATCTTCCGTTTCCTTTCATTTTGTGCAGGTCTTCGCCAATCTTTTCAGATACTTTTCCAGATTTTATCACACACTGGCTTTGACTCACTCTCGTGGATCTATTTCTGTGCATTTATCTCTTTGATAAGTGATTGTAACCTCCGGCCTCCTACCTTTTCTTCAGTTGGTAGTTCTTTAGTTGGGCCTCCTTTTACTATACCCTTAGAGGTAATCTATGGCACTTCTTCTTGTGTCTATAATTTAGCTTCTACTTATGGTCAGTGCCATATTATCTTTGCTTCACTTGACTTATTATTTTGCAGGATCCTTTTTCGACTGTACCTTCTACCGGTGGAGGGACACTTTTACCCATTGGGGTTGTTATTCGTAATCTATAACCTTTCGAGAAGATGTTTGTCCCTAGGGTTTGCATTCCTATGACTAACATGATCCAAATCCAGGCTCTTCCTATCAACCCATTTTTATTGTGGCTTCGAGTGGAACTGTCTCATAAGTCCTTGTTCCTTCACAGGTACTCAATCACATAGCCTTTACCTTTTTTCACCCTTTTAACAAGTTTGTTTGTTGATAGGCTGTTACGAGTATCCCTTTGACCTCTGTGGTTGAGATGAGTGTTACTTCCCCTCCAGGGTTAATGTACTTAATTTAACTATTTTCTGGTTTTCAATTACTTGTGATTCTAGACTTCATCTGAGTTCCAGATCATTTCTTATTTATTTTTATTTTTGGCTAGCATCATCACTTTACCACTAGCTATTTCTGCAACTGGTGTTTAGGAGAGAAACTCAGTTGCCATTCCACCTCAAGTATTTTCTTTATTCTCTTGTGTTTTTCGTACTTGTGACTTTTCTATTTGATATCATCTACGTTATGATCTTCTTTTCTTTCCTAGGTGATTCCATTACCGGTCCCCATTATTATGTACCTTCCCATGAGTCTAGCCTCAAGCACCGCTCTATCATAGGCCTCTCAGGTGTATTGCTATTCTTGAAACTTCACTTCTCTTACGTTTTACTATGTAAGATATCTTGAGGATTTATTCTCTATTTCTTTATTTTCAGGCTGATACTGTTGAAGTCCCTCTGTCTACGGGACATGCTGCGGGCACCGTAGAGGTGACTCCTAAGGTACTAATTTTAACATATCTTTTCTTTAAACTTTCTTTGCCTATCCAAGTGATCACTAACACGCCCATATTTCCCTGTTCTCTGGTTAGTGTAGCGAGTGTTCCAATGATTGTAGAACATCTTGGGAGCAGGGCTCAGAGTGAGTTATTACACCGTCTTACCTTATTCACTCCTTTATGTTTTATCTCCATTTGATTTCATTTTTTCTATTACTATGCAAGTTCTCGCCATCATACCCATGTTTCCATGGTTTGAGGTTGGTGAGGCAACTAATCCCATATCTGTGGAATGAGATGAGCACTGTGGTGAGCATTCCTCAGGTATTGTATTATCATACCTGATTTATCTTTCAATATATATTTTTTAAAGTATTTCATATCGATGAAAAAGGGTTATATTAGCATTAATTTGTTCATTCTTTGCCATATTGACATAGCACGTTTATAAGGACTTTCCCGATTAGCAGGCAGTATGCTCATCCATTTGGCATTGGTGGGTAAGTCTTTAATTATTGTTTTTTTATATTTATTTTCTTATTGAAGTTTTTTAGTTATTCCTTTTCTTCTCATCATATATTCTTCATATATATTTGTTTTCAGGATAATATAAGTGGCCTTTTGGAAGCAGTTG
Source organism: Sambucus nigra (assembly GCA_949130495.1). Taxonomy (NCBI): domain Eukaryota; kingdom Viridiplantae; phylum Streptophyta; class Magnoliopsida; order Dipsacales; family Adoxaceae; genus Sambucus; species Sambucus nigra. The sequence goes on along the minus strand of OX422213.1, from coordinate 209,731,935 downwards.
ATGGTGAGGGTCCTAGTTCTAATGCCACTAGATCTAATGGTGCTGAAAGTTCTATCAAGTAGACTTATCTTTATCCTTATGAGCCTAATTATAAGAATACCGTCTATGATGATATTGAATTTAGGCTCCTAACATATTCCTGAGAGACATGTGGCATGTGGAGCCTCCGAAGAGTTTCTGTAGACATGAATGAGAGATATTAGAGCCGATCCTCGAGCATCACCCTAAGACCTTCACTTCCTAAAGCATTTTTAATATTTATAGCCTTACCATATATAATTTGAAGGCCATTTCTAGTTATTTTTAATGACTTTTTGTCCGCTGCACCTACGGATCTCACCAGCCCAAGGACTTCACTCTTTTTCCAGGTTCTATATGACTTTCAGAATTTCTATCACTTCCAGTTGGATTGGATAGATATTGTAGTTCGTCATTTCACAAGCATCCCATTTAAGAAGATGATGATGATCCATTTTTCTAGGCAGATTAGAGTTCAACAGCGTCACGTTGACCCACTTGGCCTTATGGCCAAATCCAGTTACTTGAGGTTAAGTTGGCCAAGGTCATGGCATGTGAGTCTAAGGATGAGGCTTGCCTGGATAAACCGGAGGAGGAATTTGTTCAGGAATCTAGTATCTTAAATGCTGACATGCACTCGTGAGATAATCTCTTTTTTATTTTATCTAGTTGATATTTACTGAGATGTAGCCCTTTTTTTCCCATGTACTTTTCATTTTTTCTTGTATGTGTAAAGATTGCTCTATGTTCTAGGAGAGTCTTTTATATTAATGAAAACATCCACTTTTCTTCCATTTGTACATTTTCATCTCTTCTTTGCATTATTTATATCTAAACTGATATTTGTTTACTACGAGTTGATCCTTTTTTTGCAAGAGTATTTTCATAAAATGTTGGGAAATTATATTTTAAAAATGCCCCTATTCTGCGGGGTACTTATTCCATATTTTATTAGGAACTTTTTCACTTTTATAGAATGCCTTAGAGTAGGGGTTGACCCCCTCTCCATATTCCCAAATAATCATGTAACTAATTCATAGAACACGAGTAAAGATAAGATCTCAATTTTTCAAAACTTGTTCTCAATATAAATAAAGAAATCTATTAATTTTCTAAAACTGCCCCTGAATCTAGGGGGTATTTGAACTATTATAACTAGAGGAACTTTGCTAAACATACTTTACCTTAAGGATGCATACCCTCCAAGTATAATGAGTAAAGTTTCTTATATTTAGGATCCTCTCACAATTTTTTAGAGTCCAAATATGTTTTTCCTATGAGAAAACATATATTTATTTTTTTCATACTTAGGAAAAAATAATAAATTAATTAATCTTGGTGCATCCACTCGCAGCTTATTAACGAGTGGGTGCTCACAAGCAATTAGAAACAAATGTTGATAACTAAAGGAGATCTCAAGTGTGGCAGGTCAAAATAAAGTATATTTATTCATTCTGTGATATATCACTTTTGTATAATGTGTACATTGATTTCATGCTAAAAATTTCTTTTACAAAAAGAGTATCCATAATAGAGAAACCATTGGAAATAAAAAAAAACACTTGGAAAATTCATGCATAGTTGGAAACTTCAGGCTTAGTGCAAATCATAAAAAAAGTATAACTTAGCGTACCCCATGTGGGAATGTTTATGAGCCTCATTCAACACTTTCTCTACATCCCCCTTGTCCACACATCGCAACGCTTTCTCATTATATCCTATTATGTAGAGCTCCGCTTCTACTAAGTAGAAATGGGCTGATATTTTCTTCAAGTAAATTTCATCTTCTCTCTTTGCTCGCATCTCCCCATCTTTCAGGTGAGCTATGTAGGGTTGCCTCCAATCTTCAAAATTATCTAAGAAGTTAGATTCATCAGGTCGATTGAACTGGGTTAGTCAGTTTAGACAATTTTATTGAAAAGAGCAGCCTCATGGTTATGGTGGGCTAATAGTATCCTCTCCCTACATCCATTGATAATAGGGAATATCAGTATGACACAGTCACACTCAAAAGAGACCAGGGAGATAATTTTTTTAATGTGGTTTTGAAAAATTTACAGTACTAACTTAATTTTTATGTATGTTCTTGACCTTGCTTAATGGTCCTATTTATAGGTAGATACTAGGGTTGATGTGGAGTTTGGGTGCCAAACTAAGGCACTCTTAAAGACAAGATCTGCAATGTACCTTTTGTCTCTCTTATTTATTAGTCTTCTTTCCATTCTGACAGGCGACACCTGATGCATACCAAAGTCGCAAAGAAAATATGTCAGCTAATAGTGCCAACCGTGTGATTTGGTAAATATCTTTTCAAACGCTAACTTGGTGAACAAACTTTTGTAAAAAAACTTGCGAGTGACCTTGACAGCCACTCACTAATAGTCAGTTAAAAATACTTTTGTGAGTATCCTCTTGAAGACTCACTCATTTAATCTAAGTGTGAGTTATGTGAGTGCTTGGGAAACCTCTAAATTCTATCCTATTAGTACTCTCCATATCCTAAAGTGTAAATTCGTTTGTCATTAACATTACCCAACAAACCTTGCCTCTTAGACACCAAACCAAACTCCCTAGAGATTCCAACTAGACCGATCGAACACTACTTGCTTGATCAAGGCTACTTGTGTAAGAAAACAATAATGCTAGTAACTGTTTATCAATTGAGACTTCTAACTATTATTGGACTGTGAGCATACCCTCTCTCTTTTAGGTCAGCTAGATCATTTTCTCTTTTGTCTTGAAGTTGCTCGTTGAGCACCCCCAGCTATTCTCATGTAAGTAGTGTGTTTATTTCTTTTGGTATTTCTCATTGTGATCCCTCTTGCCTATATTCTATCTTGTCTCATATCTGAGTTTGGTCCCCTCGTTGTGGACCCTCTCGTCTAATCAATTGTTTTGGCATCGTTCTATGTTTGGGGCCACTTGTTATGTACCCACTCACCAGATTTTTCCTATTGGATTTCTTTATATTTGAGCCACACATTGTGGACTCACTGGCCAAACCTTATTTGGCTTCTTTAGGGATTGGTCCACTCGTTGTGGACCCACTTGCTAAATATCTTATTTTGTCTTTTTTCGGGAATTGGGCTATTCGTTATAGACCCACTCGCTATATCTCTTATTTTGACTTCTTTTTAGGCTACTCATTGTGGACCCATTCTCTTATTCTTTCCCCCGCTCTCCTATGATCCCCCTCTCCCCATTTGGACTACTTGTGGCCAGTTGAGTGTGTAACCCTCTATAATTATGATGGGATAGAGTCCCCAAGATTTTAAACACTGAGGGTAGAGTGGGACCAATAAGTTGAGATGGTGCTCGCTAGCAAAAGGAATCACATAGGGGAATGGACCCTAAGAGGTTCCCAAGATTAGACGATGTGATCTGTTTTGGTAAATATGGCTAGGGGAAATATGGCTAGAGGCGACACGACCTATGCGATATTTTTAGCATTAATTATCGATGAGGTAAGGTCAAAATGTTCGTCAGTGGGGTTTTCATTTTAATAATTTCTATATTGGACGGTGTTACGCTCGGGGCGACTGAGGACACTTAGTTATTTGATGCATTAGTGATGACCATCTTTTTTAGGTAAATCTAGGGGATAGTTGTGGATATGTTATGGATCACATATATGAGTCTATCTTTGACATTGAGGATTTATTATTCTGCATTTGTAGTGTGTGTACTACGATTATGAGGTATATGTACTTTTATCTCCAAGGTTTATGTACATGTGGACACCCCCATCAATTAGGGGTTGATTTATGTCATGATTATACACACATGGTAGTCTTTTTGGTTGGCTTGGTTTTTCATCTTCTTTGTGGACTTATAGATGAGATATCATCGTATTAGTTCTTATCATGTGTGTATAGCTATGTTGCACACTTATATCGACTACTGGTGGTAGGCTTTTATATTCCATTTTGGGTCGGGTTTAAATTTTGGGGTATTTGTGCTTAGGCTGGGGAGAAGGTTTGGAACACTTTTTTTTGTATGGATGTAAGAATAGTATAAGGGATTATGGTTGTGTAAAGGTGTCACTTATAGTCCAAGTCTCTTCTAGTATTTTGTTTATTGACGGTTAAGTTATCACCTATATAAGAGTTTAGTTTTTTCGTGGAGTTGGGACTAACATTTCCTTTGTCTGTTTGATGATAGGATATGGGTACAGTTTTCAAGGATTTTTTTGCAAATGGGGATACGAGAAGAAGTTTTGATTGATGCACATGTTTTGGAGTTTGAGATACATTTCAAAAGTCATTGGGTGTACAATATTTGAGAAACTCCTTACAATTGATTGGATGAAGTATTTTTTTATGGTTTTAATCGTGAGAGTGTTCCTCCTAGTCAATACAATAGATCACGAGAGACATTAGAGGGGGTGTAATATTTTAAATACCAATGTAAGCATGTGATGATTAAAAAAATTATTTTTATAGGATTGAGGAGTTCCAAAGAGGATATGTGACAAATTAGGATCATTTGAGTAAGATTGACAGAGTTGATTAGGGATAACAATTTCAAAGAATGTGGTTTGTGGATGTGTTCGGGACACTCCAAGGGAAATGATGTTCTTTATTGAACGTATAAACTGTGATAAAATAGGCAAAAAAGTGTTTGAAATCGAGTAGGAGTAGGGTTTTGGCCCCCAATAAAAAATAACCTTGTAGTTTTTGTCATCACTTCGATAAGGGGGAGTCGGGAGTTTGTGTTAGAATGGGAGTTGACATCCCAATGAGAATTTTCTTGTTGGTAATCATGGATACGGTGAGGCAGGTGTATTTTGACCCTTACCTGATCATCGTTAATGTGTGCACGGTGGGTAAACAAGTTGTTTTAGCAACAATTAGAATATCTTGGTGTAGAGTTTTAGTCGAACACGATTTATGATGAGAGAGACTGAGTGTATTATCTCGTAGTGGAAAAAATACTTTTACAGTAGTGTGAGGTTTCTATGGGTGAGATATTCTTTGACTTTTGATTAGGAATATATTGAATTCCAATTTCGGAGACAAAATTCCTTGTTTGGGTGTGGGGTGGGGGTGGGAGGAATATAGTACCTCGTATTTTCTATAAAATATTAAATTGAATTAAAATTAATTACGTCTGCTTGTTATTAATTTCTTGTGCTTGTTGTTCATGGAGATGTCACTATTTATATGTTTATGTGTTTAAATTGGATTTAAAATTTATTTTTAGACACCATGATTACTTAATTAAATTAATTATATTTGGACATGTACCTGTAACTATTAAATAACTAAGTTGTTAATTATTTGTTTGGGTATATTTTGTAATTGGCTTTTGGGATGCGTAGAATGTCCTTTTTAATTTAAAATAGTAGGGTTTAGGCCTACTGAGTTAATATATGGCTTGGATAGAGTTTTGGGCTATTTGGAATGTTATTTGGACACTTTGGGTTGGGACTTATTTTAGGTCCAAGGCCAATTTCTTGAGAACCATGTTATAAAGTTTCGAGTATAAACATAAAAAAACTAATTTTGTCATTTGAAAGACATCCTAAGGTGAGAGAGAGAAAGAACCAAGAGGAAAAGAGGATTTGGAGAATTTGGGGATTGATTTTCCAATCAATCCACAAGGGAAGTTTATTGAGGATGATTGTATGCTTCATATTAGTTTAAGTTGTGCTTATTCATATGAATCTAAGACTATTATGTTATATATATAAGTTTTATGATTAAAATCTAATGATTTATTTATTAATCTTGTAGAGGGTTACACACTTGACAGCACAAGAGCTTGGGCGAGCAGGGTCACAGGAAGAGCCCCTCACCCCAAATTCCCCAAAGCTCACAAAATAGAGCGTGGGCGAGGAGCGCCCCCCCAGAGAGGGATCCTAGCCCCAAATGTTATAAAGCTCACATAAATAAATCTGGGGCGCGGAGGGCCCCAGAAAGGGTTCCTCGCCCTAAATGTCCCAAAACTCATAGAAATAGAGGGCCCCAGAAACGGCTCCTCGCACCAAATGTTCTAAAACTCATAAAAATAGAGCTGGGGAGGAGGGTCCCTGAAAGGGTTGCTCGCACCAAATATCCTAAAACTCACAGAAATAGAGCTTGGGAGAGGAGGGCCCCAAAAAGGGCTCCTCGCCCCAAGTGTCCTAAAGTTCACATAATTAAAGTTTGGGCGAGGAGGGCCCCAGGGAGGGCTCCTCGCCCCAAGTTACTCAAGAACCACATAAATGAACAATGGGAAAGGAGGCCCCAGAAAGCGCTCCTCATCCCAAATGACCCAAAGCTCACAGAATTGAAAGATAGGAGAGGAGGGGCCCAAGAAGGGCTCCTCGCCTCAGTGTGTCCAAGAATCCACAAAGACAAATGTTGGGTGAGGAAGGCTACCAAGAAGGGATCATCGCCCCAAACTTATACAAAGTTCACAAGTTAAGTTTGGGTGAGAAATCCCACCAGAAAGGTCTCCTCGCCCCAAAGTTTCTAGAATTCCTAATTTGGAATTTGGGCGAGGAAGCTCATTAGAAAATGTTCCTCGTACCAAATAACTCATAAAACACAAAAAATAAAGCTTGCAGAGGAGTCCCACTATAAGGAGCTTCTCGTTCCCCGAAATTAGAATTCCCTATAGAACCGAAACAGTGGGTGAGGAGGTTCACTTAGAGTGACCTCTTCCCCAAGATTTGCTGCTCACATGAATAACAAAATACTAACATGTTATTTTCTATTATAGGTAGCCTAGTTGAGCAGGTAGGGATTAACTTGGTAAGATGGGATCTCCTAGGAGTTTTGGCTTGATGGCTGAGGAACTTAGTTTATTGAGCAAGATTAACCACTTAACAATTTAAGATTGAGATAACACAAGTAAACAAACCCTAGTAGTCACCCAGTCCTCACCCTGTCCACACTTAATCACAATTGAAGTGAGTAACCAAGCATTGCTCACAAGAAATGAACATTTTTAGAAATGATTTTAGAAGAGATAGTTCTTGAGACCTCTACTCAAGTTCACAAAGATTTTATAGGAGGTTATCCTCAAGATCTCCCTCCTTAAGATTACAAAGATTTTAGACGAGGTTCTCCTTGATACCTCATTCTTTAAGTTTACAAAGATTTAGAGAAGGAGGTACTAGAGGACCCTCCTCAAGTTTACAAAGTTCGTACAACAAGTTATCCTTTTAAAATAATATTCACCAATCAGATATTTTGTCCTGAAGCACAGACACATTTGAATTTGTAACTTTGGTTTGCACCAGGTGGCACCTGTCAGAGTAGACAGACGGTGCACATAGGTGGGGACAAAAGGTATATTTCAGACCTTGTCCCTCACCAATCCCCTCAGTTTTGGCACCCCAAAAGTGTCAACTCATCATTAGTGCCCAAGTATAAATAGGACCCCTGGGTAAGGTCAAGTCAAGATCATCACTCAAGTCATACCATTACTCTATCATAATCACCCCAGACCACTAAGTGTTCTCTCCCTGCTCTTTTTCTTAAATGTTAAGTTCTTTGTTCCTTCACTCCACCCTGACAACCATCACTCTTGGGAGTTGCTCTTGGGAAAAGTTACTATTATCGTGGTGAAGGTCATTTCCTTGCATACAGTGGATTACAGTCTGAGTTCCATTGTTACTTGATAAGGAAGGTTTTACCAGAGGCTATTCTAAAGGAGCCTGAGAACCTTGAAGGAAACGTCCATCAGAGTGGGTCACGCCTCACCCTTTTTAGTTATTTATAGACCCCAATCACACTACCCTCTTATATTTGGCAACTCCGGTGGATAGGGATTCTTGATTCCATGGACAAAGAAGATTTTGACATTTCTAAACAGCTAGTTTTTTATGACATTCCACCTAGGAATAGGACTCAGAGTGACCAGACCACTCATGAAGGTGTGGTGGCGATCGAAGCAAGGTCATTTGCCCCTTAGGCCGGGCAGACCAGTTCACTGACAATAGGTCCAGTGATCGGTAAGATCCTTATGAGCATGGTCTTTTATTTCATGAAACAAAATTATTTAGACCTATAAAGTTTGGGTCAAGGATGTGTAACACCGATAGCAGCCCTCTCTGGAGGGCGACCACTCTGGTGTCCGCTCCGGTAGAAATAACTCCACCTCAAAAAGTAGCGTCGAAGTAAGTCCTGACACTGTCAATCTCACCAACAACAAAGGGTGTGGATATAAATTAATCCCCCTCTAAGGCTGTTACTATAGAGGAGGTGAGGAAGTTGTTCTCCTCCTATCGAAAGGAGGCCTCTCACTTGTATGAGGAGTTGTAAGACCCCTACCCATAGGAAGTTAATGAGAAACCATACCCAGAAGGGTATGTCCCACCAAAATTTATCAAGTTCAGTCGCAAAGGGGAGAACCCAAGAGAGCACGTGAAGAGGTTTGTTAAATACTTGAGAGTGGATGCGAATGACAAAAACATGAGGTTGAGGGAGTTCTCCAAGACCATAACAGGGAAGGCCTACATGTGGTACTCCCATTTGGCACCCAACAGAATCCCTACCTGAGAAGAGATGCACAAATAATTTATCCAAAAACTCTTTGTGATGGAAGATGAGTTCACGTTGAGACACTTGGCACAAGAGTTGCAAAATCCCAGGGAGGAGTTGATGAAATAAATTAAGCGACACTTGACGTCCACAAGGAGGTGGCAGAGGCAATACTTCTTCAAATTGGTGTTGAGGGGCTCCTGGAGGAATAAAAAATCTGTAAGGACATTTTTATCATGTCCGAAATGTTTCATTTATTTATGTCGTACGCCGTTACATTTGGCACGTCTCTGCACGATCTCATTCGACGGCCTCAATCCGAATTTTGGGAATCAAGCATTTATGATCTCCATCATGTGTCCCTCATCTGCCTCAATGACTTCTAGTTCCATGATTTTAGGCTCGTAATGAAAGTGGTACGCAAGAGAAGTCAAAACAGTGCAATAAGGATTGATAGGGAAGTTCAAGAGCAATTTGGTAATTTTACAGCCACCGTCCGAAGGATCGATCAACTAGAAAGTCGAAGATCTTGCCGTAATAAAGATATCGGAAGAAACGGCACCTCATTCCGAGCTACGTTGAACAAGTTATGGCCCATTGAAAATGGAGTTATTTCCAAGAAAAACCTTGGAATTTTTTCTAAGTGTTGAAAGCCCCTTTGACCAGCGAATGTCCCCGAACCCAGCCCGAATCGGTTCAGGGGGGGTGAATCGATTCGCAGGGTACCCGAACCGGTTCGGTGTCCCTGTACACTGGATAGAATTTTGGTGTTTTTAAAACGTGGGTCTCTTCATATATTTCCCTATAAATACCATCTTCGGGGGAGCTGTTTTATAAGACTTGCATAGACGAATTTGAGAGTCCATATACCTCAAGTCTTCACCTTTTTTAGTCCCTAGACTCATGTTTTGATTTACACAACCTTGCCAATCCTTTGTGAATTAGTTTGCAACCCAAGAACACATCCGCGTATCTGTTCATACTCTTCTGGAGAAGACCGTTCTTCTTCTTCACTGCTGCCCTCCTGGAAAGGGAAACTTCCAGCCGCTGACTACAGAATCCGACACCTAAGGGTAATTATTAGTCACTTGTATTTTCATTATAATCTGAAATTGTATGTTACAATATTATAATGAAAATAAATGGTTTTGCCCCTTTGGGGGATTATTCCTCACATGTATATGTTTGAATGTTCTTGCTTATGTTATCAACTTGTTCAACCACATATAGTTGCATGTTTAGGATTTAATTGTCAAAAAACTATGTTTAATTAAATAATTTTTCTATTTGAACGCACGCGCACTCCTCTCAAATTGGTATCAGAGCCAGTTACACAATTTTACAGTGTAATTTTCCACAAAATTTTTCTAAGATATCAATTTTCTGAAAAATTTGATTTTTGAAAATGAGTGTGTTCATCATGGAGAAGTTATATAATAAAATGCCAATTTTTGTCAGGACAAACTATGCATATTGGAAAGCCCGTATGAGATCTGCTTTAAAAGCCATTAATGAACGTGTCTGGATTTTGGTTGAAAGAGGGTGGACACCTCCCTCCGTTACTGTTGATAATGTGATCAATTTAAAACCTATCACTTCTTGGACTGAAGACGAATTTAAATGGTCAGCATTAAATTCTAAGGGTCTAAGTGATATTTCTGGGTCTGTCACACCTGATGAGTTCAAATGCATAATGACGTGCACCATGTCAAAAGAGGCATGGGATCTTTTACAACTCACCCATAAAGGAACTAATGCCGTGAAAGAGTCTAAATTATAGAATTTGACAACTCAATTTGAAACAATCACCATGCATGAGACTGAATGTTTTGATGATTTCTATGCTAGGCTTTCTGACATTGTTAATACTAGCTTTAATCTTGGTGAACATATTCCTAATGCTAGAGTTGTTAAAAATATTCTTCGTTCTTTGCCTAAGCGTTTTATCCCTAAAGTCACTGTGCTAAATTCTATGGGTAATTTAAATACGCTAAAATTGGAAGAACTTGTAGGAGATTTGCAGACTTATGAAATTGATATGTTCCCTAAAATTGCTAGGTCTAAAGATAAGGGAATTGCACTTAATGCCCAAGAGAGAAAGTGTGAGGGGTTGGCTAGAAAGAGGGTAGAGTCATCTAGAAAGAGAGAGACTGACACGTCAGATTTTGATTGTGATTTTGACTTAGATGATTTGGCCCTTTTTGCAAAAAATTTCAAAAGAATTCTCAAATTTAAGAAAAATGGCAATTTTAAAGATCCTCCTAAGAAAGAAAGTGATAGATGCTTTGAGTGCGACGGTAGGGGTCATAGAGCCTTTGAGTGTGCCACACGTCTTAACAGAGAGAAAGGGAAGGCTGTCCTTAATGCTACCCTTAGCGATGACAGTGAGGTCGAGTCGGTGGATTCTGGAGTTGAGTCACCGCATGAATGTAACTTCACCGCATTCATGACTAGTCATGTGAGCACTTCTAGTTCCTCTCACGACGATGAGGATGTTGCATCACAGGGACACCTCGATAGTGAAATCGATGTGAGTGAGGGGGAGGATGACACAAGTGAGAGCGAGAGTGATATTCAACGCGCCTACGCTGAGTTATATTCTGAGTATTTTAAAACTAAAAAGAGTAACAAAGCGTTAGTTCTTAAGATCACCGGCTTAGAGGAAGATTTAAGAAAAGCGAGAGAGAGAGAGTCCTCCACCTGCACCGCCCTAAGAGAGAGAGAATCTGCCTGTGTTGAGAAAAAGAGTTTGTTTAGAGAGAGATAGAGTAATTTTGAGAAAGAGAGAGGGGACTTTACAAAACAAGAGGCTAGTCTTACGAGTGAGATCCATTCCTCTGTGGAGACTCGGAAGAAACTTGAAGCCCTTCTTGCCCAGTTGACTCATGATCTTGAGAAAGCACGGGAAGTCAAGGAACAAATCGAGGACAGATCAAGGAAAATGGGAAAGATGCTCCTCGGCCCCGCTTTAGGTTTTGGTGATAGGCAGGGAATTGGTTATGATGGTTCCTCCACCTTCCAAATTGCACCTGGACCAGTTCCTGAGTTTACTACGAATCCTTATGGCCATCGTCAAAAACCTAGAAGGAAGAAAAGCAAACCAAGGTCCGCCTTTGACTGTGTTCTTTTGTACTTATTGCAAAAGAAAAGGCCACCTTAGGGAGTTTTGCTATAGCATGGGTCGAACACGACGTACTACTGCTCCTCCACGTCATACTGATGAATTTTCTAGTCTGAGAGAGCGAGTTAAGTTTTTAGATGCCACGTCTCAGAGTTTGATGGAGGAATTCCGACGGATGTCTTTCCCGTCAGTGAATGCAGCTAAAACCAATAACAACAAAGGCAAACAAAAGGTTACCACTTCATGGGTGCCTAATAAAGATAAAAAGGCCTTTGTTGTTCATGTTTCTCTCAAAGCACATAATACCTCACAGTGGTATTTTGACAGTGGATGCTCCAGACATATGACAGGTGATGCCTCATTTTTTACATCTCTTGAGGATTATCAGGATGGCAGAGCCACCTTTAGAGATGGGATCAAGTCTAGCATTGTAGGACGAGGTACTGTAGAGTTATCATGATTTCCTAAGCTAGAGAATGTGTTATACCTCAAAGGTTTAAAAGTAAACCTTCTCAGCATTATCCAGCTGTGCGACACTAACTTTGCAGTAAAGTTTGATCGGGACGCGTGTAATGTCTATAATCAAGCCGGTAAACTTTTGATGCAAGGGGTGAGGATCGAGGATAATTGTTATGGGACTGATCCTACTTCCTCACTTGTCTGTAACAACGCCACGATCACTCCTATGGATCTGTGGCACCAACGTCTAGGTCATGTAAATATTAGAGATCTCACTCGCTTAGCTAAAAAGGACCTAGTACGTGGATTACCATCTCTTGGAAAGTCAACTTTGACGGTTTGTGGACCCTGTCAGTTGGGAAAACAAATTCGTAGTCCCATAGGAAGTTGCATTCCATTACCACCTCTCGTGTTCTTGAGCTTATACACATGGATCTTATGGGTCCCACTCGTACCGAGAGTTTGGGTGGTAAGAGGTATATCCTCGTGATGATGGATGATTTCTCCAGGTACTCCATTGTAGGTTTTCTGAGAGAGAAATCTGATCCTATAGAGTTTTTAACGACCAAGTGCCGTGTCCTGCAAAATCAACACGGAGTCACTATTAACAGGATACGTAGTGACAATGGCACTGAATTTAAGGAAGCAAATGTAGATTTGTATTGTGATAGCCTTGGGATCAAACATGAGTTTTCTTTCGTGAAGACTCCTCAGCAAAATGGGATTGTTGAGAGAAAGAATAGAACGATCCAGGAGATGGCTAGATCTATGCTTCTAGGTCGTAAAGTTTCTAGGAGATTTTTGGCAGAGGCAGTGTCTACTGCATGCCACACGGTGAATAAGGTTTATCTGCGTCCACACACACGTCAAACACCTTATGAGTTGTGGACTGGCAAGAAGCCCAACCTGGCATATTTTCATGTTTTTGGGAGTAAATGCTACATCCTACGGGATAGAGAGCAACTAGGAAAGTTTGACTCCCGGAGCGACGAGGGAATATTGTTAGGCTATTCATTGAATAGTAGAGCGTACCGAGTTTTTAACCTGAAGAGCTCTAAGGTTATGGAATCAATAAACGTCACCATGCAAGATGACGAACCTCCGACGGTATTGATTCTAACCTGCAGTGTGCGGATGAGGACTTGTATCACAGTGATTTACTTGTCCCTCACCCACACTCTGTGGTCCCCACTCCTGTGTTAGGGGACACACCTGCTTGGGTTCGCAAGAGTCATGACCCTTCTACCATTATTGGTGATCCCACTCTTGGGGTCAAGACTCGTGCTCAGCTAGAGAACATTTTTAGCCATCTCTGCTACACGTCCAAAGTCGAGCCCAAGAATCATAAAGAAGCACTCAAGGATGAACACTGGATATCTGCTATATAGGATGAGTTGCTTCAGTTTAAAAAGAATAATGTCTGGGAACTAGTCTCCAGACCTAGTGAGACTAATGTGATAGGTACCCGGTGGATTTTCAAGAATAAAATGGATGAAAATGGTACCATATTCCGAAATAAGGCTAGGTTGGTCGCTAAAGGATACACACAGATAGAGGGTGTAGACTTTGTGGAGACAGTTGCTCCTGTTGCGAGGCTTGAGTCCGTCCGTTTACTACTCGCCATCGCATGTCATCTGCACTTCAAGTTATATCAGATGGATGTCAAGAGTGCCTTTCTGAATGGCATTCTACAGGAGGAGGTTTACGTGGAACAACCAAAAGGGTTTGAAGACCCTAAGCACTCGGAGCATGCCTACTATCTGAGGAAAGCCTTGTATGGTTTGAAGCAAGCACCCCGTGCTTGCTACGAGAGGCTTACTTCCTATCTCTTAGCACATGGCTTCAAGAGAGGGGGAGTTGATATGACGTTGTTCATCAGGAGAGATGAAGGTGCAATTTTGGTTTATGTGTCTATGTGGACGACATAGTCTTTGGATCCACGTGATTTCAACATGCTCATCACTTTGAAGAGGAGATGAAAAGTTAGTTTGAGATGAGCATGGTTTGTGATCTTACTTTCTTCCTTGGTCTCCAGGTTTGTCAGCTAGAGGATGGGATGTTCATCTCCCAATCCAAATATGCTAGAGACCTAGTGAAGAAATTTGGTTTAGACTCCGCTAAGCATGCACGTACACCTATGAGTACCACTACCAAGCTTAGTAAGGACACTTCAGGAAAAGGATGTAGAGCAAACCTTGTATCAGAGTATGATAGGTAGTCTTCTCTACTTGACTGCCAGTCGTCCCGACATAGCCTTTAGTGTTGGAGTCTGTGAGCGATATCAGGCGTCCCCAAAAGAGTCACATTTACTTGCTCTAAAACGTATTATTAAATACGTGAGTGGGACTCTCTCATACGGTATTTGGTATTCCTTTGATACTGATGATCGTTTGTCCACCTATTCAGATGATGATTGGGCTGGGGATGTAGATGGTTGTAGGATCACTTCTGGTGGGAGTTTCTATTTTGGTTCTGCTCTTGTCTCCTGGCTGAGCAAGAAGTAAAATTCCATCTCTTTGTCCACTGCAGAGGGTGAGTATATAGCTGCCGAGAGTTGTTGCACGCAACTCTTGTGGATGAAGCAAATGCTGGAAGATTATGGGATTTCACAGGACACCATGACCATTTCCTGTGATAACACGAGCGCGATACAGATATCCCGCAATCCAGTCCAGCATTCGCTCATAAAGCACATCAGGATACGTGAGCACTTTATACGCAATTAGTTGAGGAGAAAGTCGTATCCCTGAGTTTTGTTCCCACCGACCGTCAGTTAGCTGATATTTTCACGAAACCTTTAGATGTCCTTAGATTTGAGAGTCTTAGGAAGTCTTTGGGGATTTGCATAGTTGACTGAGGGGTTGGTCTATGTCTAGAATATGATGCTTTTTCATGTTAATATCATATGCTTCCTATTGCTAGTTTGTTTTATATGTATCATTGCTTTGTTGTAAAGTTATTTATTTATTCTTTTGAAAAATTCCAAAAAGATTTTCCTTTAAAAAAAAAAATTCAGAAAAGACCAAAAAGATTTTTGTATTTTTTTTACACCTTTTATGGATGAACATTTAAGATAGCCAAGTCACAAAATTCATTCCATTTATCCATGTGACTGTTTGATAGAGATTTGAGACGCTACATCATTTCATCCATGTGCTTTACATTGGAGTCTTTGAGATGTGATTAGTGATATCCTTCTACATGTTTGACTCCTATCTCCTTTATTGCACACATGCACGACTATATTTGATTATTGTACTTGTCTATCTCATATTGGCTTGAGTGTTTCCATCTCAATTCTGTCTATACAACTAACAATATGCGATAAAACTTAACAAGATTGGAAGGCATGTAAAAACCATTTTTGTCAGACTGGGTGTTTATTTAAGAACGGGGAGGGGCTGCGAAAGGTAATTATCCCTTCTTTGCGCAAAATCCACCATTCAAAAGGACCTAAAAAATAGAGGAATTTTATTGTCCGGGGTCCAAAAAGGTTAAAAGAGCTCGAAAAAATTCAAAGGCAATAAAAAGCAATTCATGCCACATATGGGCCATTTAGGTTTCACCATCAATTCTCCAAAGTTTAAGAATTTAGAAAGCCTCTATTCCAAATAAAAATCTGAGGGAGTTTGGTTGGAGAATATAAATGGGTTTGCATTTCTTGAAAGTTCTGAAAAAGCATGAAATAGTTTTGGACGTTATTGGTGTGGAAATCATTTTTAGCTTTGATTTGTTGATTTGATTGATTCAATGTCTCATATTTCCATTTTTTACACCAAAGGAAGATTTTGAGTTCATTCGTTAGGAGTATCCGATATTCATCGTGCACATATGTCATGTTTGTAGTCATTGATTTTCCTATCGAATTTGATCACACCCCTTCATTTTTGCTATCATTGACTTGGTTGTTTTTGTGATCGTTCATGGTGTGTTTCCTTGTATATAGTTTTTGTATGAAAAATTTTGAAAAATTCTAAAAATAGTGGTCTATTACCTTGTGACATTCTCCATGTACATCTATTTTTGCTTGTTATATCTGTCTATTTGGGGACATCATAAAAAGGGGGAGAAGAATTATCATATTATGGGGGAGTTTTTGGAATTTGAGTTTTTGGAGTTTAATGATCTATTGGTATATATGTTTAGCTCATTTCAAACTCGATATGTCACGTGGTATTTGCTCGTTCTCATGTGTGTAGGTACTACATTGATGATCTCTGAATTGCAGACCCTGATGAGAAAAGCTTTGAATGTATTGAAGATTTGAAGATCAATCGATGAAGACTTATTCATTTTTATCTTTGCAGTTTTTGGTTCATGGAAGGGTAGATTTGTATTGGCAATTTTATTATTCGATAATTCGGATTTTTATGTATGTACCGGCATAGACATAGGGGGAGACTTGTAAGGACATTTTTATCATGTCCGAAATGTTTCATTTATTTATGTCGTACGCCGTTACACTTGGCACGTCTCTACACGATCTCATTCGACGGCCTCAATCCGAATTCTGGGAATCAAGCATTTATGATCTCCATCATGATTTTAGGCTCGTAATGCAAGTGGTACGCAAGAGAAGTCAAAACAGTGCACTAAGGCTTGATAGGGAAGTTCAAGGGCAATTTGGTAATTTTACAGCCACCGTCTGGAGGACCGGTCAACTGTAAAGTTGAATAGATTGCCGCAACAAAGATACTGGAAGAAATGGCACCTCAATACGAGCTACGGTGAACAAGTTATGGCCCGTTGAAAATGGAGTTATTTCCAAGAAAAAACTTGGAATTTTTTCTAAGTGCTGAAAGCCCCTTTGAGCAGCGAATGTCCCCGAACCCAGCCCGAACTGATTCTGGGGGGGGGGGGAACCGATTCGCAGGGTACCCGAATCGGTTCAGTGTCCCTGTACGCTGGATAGAATTTTGGTGTTTTTAAAACGTGGGTCTCTTCATATATTTCCCTATAAATACCAACTTCGGGGGAGCTATTTTATAAGACTTGCATAGACAAATTGTAGAGTCCATATACCTCAAGTCTTCAGCTTTTTGAGTCCCTAGACCCATGTTTTGATTCACACAACCTTGCCAATCCTTTGTGAATTAGTTTGCAACCCAAGAACACATCCGCGTATCCGTTCATACTCTTGTGGAGAAGACCGTTCTTCTTCTTCCCTGCTGCCCTCCTGGAAAGGGAAACTTCCAGCCGCCAACTACAGAATCCGACACCTGAGGGTAATTCTTAGTCACTTGTATTTTCATTGTAATCCGAAATTGTACGTTACAATATTATAATGAAAATAAATGGTTTTTCCCCTATGGGGGATTTTTCCTCACATGTATGTGTTTGAATGTTCTTGCATATGTTATCATCTTGTTCAACCACATATAGTTGCATGTTTAGGATTTAATTGTCAAAAAACTGTGTTTAATTAAATAATTTTTCTATTTGAACGCACGTGCACTCCTCTCAAAATCCATCTGGTCAATGAGACTAGAGATGGAACCTTTTGAGAGTTCATCAAGTCCACGAGAAACATAACCATGATAATCAAACTAAGGACCTCAGGTTGGAGGTCACGGGTACCACTTACATCTGGAAGATTTGACGCCTCGAGAAGATAGGTAGTTAACTATGTGGAGGTAAATCCCAAAGGCAAGAAATGAAGTTCTAGATCCAAGAACAATAGCCCTGACAACAAGATAAAGTTTGGAGAAGATGCTCCACCACTGTTACCTTGCAGTGTAGCAGAAGCTATGGATTGTTATCTTACATTGGTATGGGAGGGGGTAGTAGGTCCCCTTCACCTAAATTGAGAAACTCCAATAGCAGCGAACAAAGCCAACCCTAAGTATTGCTAGTTATTCCAACGAGTGAAATACTCTACTCAGGACTGTTATTACTTGAGAAGGATCATTGGCGAGCAGGTGACCAATGGTACCTTACAGATACCCCTAGTGGACGTTAATGAAAACCCATTTCCAGCACATCTCTTTGGCAATGCCAACATGGTAGTGGCATATCATGAAGAAGAAGTTCAAGAGATGATGGAGTGGGAAAATGGTGATGACATATCTGAATAGCTGGAGAAGCTAACTTTGCAGCAAGCACCAGATTAAGATAGAAAGAAAGCCTAAAGAATGGTTATTCACCCCAAACCAAGAAGACGAGGAAGAAAATGAATTCGAGCATATAAATCGAATGAACAATGACAAGATCATGGAATACTAAATCAACTCAAAACCAACTATAATACCAATCACTGCCAATAAAACATAAGCTATCTGAATATAAAATGCGACCATACAAAAGTTAAACTCCGAATATAAGTATCCATATACAACTTCATTTAAAATAAAGGGGTACACTAAAATAATGAGCTACACTTTCTCAAATCCTATAATACTAGTAGTATGAAATGGGACGTCGCTAGAGATGATCCTCCAACGAACTTAAGTTAATGGAACAATCGCAACAAGGACTTGTAAAAACTATTTTTAAAAGAAAACTAAACAACAAGACTATGTGGAGTAGGATTGTTATTGAATTTGGGCCATAATATAACTACACATATTCCTATCGTGTCTTAGTTTATTTTAAGTTATTAGTTTTCCAACTCAACAAGCTAAAATATCACCCGATGCTAAATCCCGAACCCATATGTATCCCATGTGATTAAAGTCTTACAACATCAATCTTTAATATTTACCATTTTAATATTAGGTTAATCTCTTTCATTATGAATCATATGTACTGAGGTCTCAACCCCATGGTAATTCACAAAAATAACCAGGGTGCAAATTACATACTTATATCTCAAGTCTATTCACATTAGGCTATCTTATACCAATAATGCAATATACATATTACTAGTATAAGTAATACACAAATCTGAAATATAAGTATATTGGTGGGTATCCCTACTATAAGTCATATACATCTCTAGTATAGCATATAAACCAGTACAACTATCTATAGTACCACCACTAAATAATCACATATTGTAGGAGAAAGACTCTACTCACATCTAATATCCATATACTGGTACAACGCCTAACATGTACAAATAAATGGGCTACTCACATGCTCGGACAAAGGCCTAATATTATTGTCTTCGGGGATCTCTTTTGCATACTAATATTCTCTTAGGTCATTCCAATCTGAATACCTCATCACGACAAGGGATCGATCACCACGTTTACATGTTATTCCTTAAGCCTATTATACCTAAGACTCGTGAAAGACATATCCCCATAAATTATCTTAGTTACAGGTACCTAGATGTATGACTTAGTGGTAGGAATGATCATTTCAAACTTGTCTTCTAACCGAGGCACCATAGTTATCTATGTCATACATACCCTCTGAACGGAATTCCTCGTAGTATGTCTGCTAATAAGAACTCATGCACGGTATGCACTGCACATAAAACACGTAAGTAATCATAACCCTCACTAACAGGTTAAAGAAAACAAATATATAACCCTAAAAAAAATTCAAGGTAAATTACATAAACATACCTACCCCAGTTCTACCGGGTCATACTCACTGCATATAAAACATGTAAGTACTAACAGGTTAAAGCAAACACATACATAACCCTCAAAAAATGATTCAAGTTAAATTACATACACATACTAACCCCGGTGGTACTGGGTCATACTGTCATTTGTATCATAAAAGGGTATAACACATGTATAAACTTATACTAATTTTAAAATACAATAACCCTAACACTCCGGGTTCCCAAATCTAGGCAAAGTCTCTCCCTATCATACACTAAAATATGAACATCTAATATCAATTAGCCCTAGTCTATTCTCACAAGACATCGCGTCTATGTATAATCCCACATCTAATTTAAATGAAGTCACGAGACATAATAACTACCTCAATCTAGGATGTTTTAACTCAAACGCAATCTCACTGAAAGGATATTCACCCTCCTTGTACATCAAAATGATTCAAATCAATCTCGGCCAACAATATTTATCCTCTAACTTAAAATTTCCCAATCAATAAAACCACTCTACACTCGAGTTTATCCTTGAGTGCCAAATCATCAATTTATCCCCTTCAAATCAATAATTTTACAGCAACCAACTAATCTTGAAAACTAATTTATAACATCTCAAAATATTATATTATAACTCTATTTAATGACCTAATACAGCTCATGGACAAAATAAACTAACCTTGATATCAAAAATCAAAAAATTAAAACCAAAAACCAAATATTCATTGTTATGGGATTCTTCATCTTCAACTCCCATTTACTCTCTCCATCCTCCATTAATGAACCCAAATCTTCATCTAAGAAGATTTCAAATCCATCCAATTGGAACCAATTCCCATCATCAAATTCTAAATCAACACCAAGATTTAAAGGAAACCCCAATTTCTATTCAACAACCCTAGATACATCCAATTCTATAAATTTTGATGGATTGATTCAATTAAAAATATGGTTTTTATATGATTTCCAATACAAAACAGGTTGAAATCATTATCTACTAGTTTTAATCCCTCTTCATGAAGAAATCAATCATTATAAATGGGAAATCAATCTAACTTAAAGAGGTTAATTAAGAAAATTAACTAATAAATTATATAAAATAATATTTATAACATATTTGATTCCGATTTGTAATGAATAGTTACAATCTTGACACACCTACAATCATAATCATATTCCATGTAAACTTGCCCCATGAATTATGGAGAAAACCAAACCAAATCTCCTATTTTCTTCTATTTTCTCCATGATACTTCTCTACAGTCCCTCTTAGCTTCCAAATTGTGTTTTATGATAAATGAAATCCTTAATACCCCCTCAAACCTATTTAATCCCGAAATTAGGTTTGGCCCCCAAATGGACCTCACCTAAAATAGCCCCAAAATAACTAAAAATGACTTAAAACCTTGCACGAGCCTTATAGTAATCTAATAGACCTTTAAACCATCATTTTAAACTATAATGGATATTTTATGCATCCCAAAAACTAATTACCAAATATACCCAAAGCAAATTATTAACAATTAGTTATTTAATAATTAACTTTGTACGAATCCAAATAATAATTAATTTAATTATTGAGTTATTGTATCATAAGTACAGTTTAAAAAAAGTAATTAACACATAAACTTTAAATAGTGAAAAATCACGTCACAATTAAGCACACGTAATTAACGTCCACTATTTTTCATAATTAAGAAATATGCATAAAATACGGGGTATTACATTCTCCCCCCTTAAACAAGGAATTTCATCCTCGAAAGTCTAAGAATATCTCACTCGTAGTGTCTTCAAAGTACTATGAAATGATAAAATCACATCACAACCTAGTACATCTTATGGTATCTCACCCTATAAATTTCATTCAGCTAAAACTCTGGACAAAGATATTCTAATCATTGCTACAACAACTTGTTTACCCACGATTCACACATTAACAGTGATCGGGTAAGGTCAAATGACACTGAACTCACCCTA
Organism: Sambucus nigra; assembly: GCA_949130495.1. NCBI lineage: Eukaryota > Viridiplantae > Streptophyta > Magnoliopsida > Dipsacales > Adoxaceae > Sambucus > Sambucus nigra. The sequence goes on along the minus strand of OX422213.1, from coordinate 209,710,382 downwards.
TCCAGGCTTACTAACAATAAACTTCTCATTGAGTTGTCAACTCCTTGTCGAACCCAAACTCACAATTCCCCTTATAAAAAGATAATAAAAAATACTAGGTCATTTTCTTGGATGCTAAAACCCTACTCCTGCTCGATTTTAAAGACTCATTTGTTTAGTTCGGTAGAGTTCATACATTTGATAACGAACACCACTTCCCTTGAAGTGTCTCAAAAACTTCCACAAATGATCGATACATTTGCTAACTCTGATCCCTAATCAACTCAGTCAATCTTACTAAAATGACCCAAAATGGTCCCACATCCTCTTTAGAACTCTCGAATCCTATCGAAATCAATATGCACACCCTTAAATATCTCTCATTATCTATCATCTCGACTGGGTGGAACACCCTCATGACCAAAACCATAATAAAAATACTTCATCGAACCAATCATATGGATTTTCCCAAACTGTACACCCAGTCACTTTTGTAATGTATTGGAGACCCCACAACATGAACTTTAGTGAAATCTACTTCTCATAATTTAAAAATCTATTTTGAAAAAATAATATTCGAAAAATGTACCCCTCTCCTCTTATTAAATGGATAAAGGAGATATTCCCAATGCTACTTGCATACCCGCTCCCGATAAACTTCAACGTTATGGCATAAACTACCATTAATCATATATTTGGGTGTAGTGGACATCACTACTGCACCATTCCATCTTTAACAAGATATCATCGACCATCATATAGAACTTATCCTTTGTACAGTCAAAACTTAGTAAGTATACGCCCATTCTATATTGTGATAGAAAACTTCCTTCAAGATATCTTCCTGATGATCTCACCAGTAAAGATAGCACATTCCCATTTCAATCATTGGTAGGAAACACTCTCATCCACTGTTCTGACAAGTCGTTACTACTTAATTAAAACACACACTCTGTATTTTGACTTTATCCAGCTCGTGGCGGTTCACACATCACTTAGTGGACCATCCTTCTTTTGTACATATACATTATAATCGTACTAATAAATAATTACAAACTCCTTAATGTTTAAAATAGACTCACGCGCATGAGCCATAAACGTACCCATAACCATCCCCCGAAGGTACCCTAAAAAGCTGATTGTCACTAAGGCATATAACAACTTGGTGGCCTCACTCTCTGTGAGTGTAACATCTTCCCCTTGACAAACTGTCAAAATGAAGGTGCCCGCTAAAAGACATATTGGCCTTAACTCTTTGGTCATTTCTGCTAAAATATGCCTCGTTTTTTGTTCTCTCATAAGTCATGGCTCTAGTGACCATAATTCCCATGGCCCTATTAGCTAAAATAGATCACATTGTCTAATATTAGAAACCTCATGGGCTCACCTCCCCCTATGCGGTTCCTTCTACAGGTGAGGTCCACCTACTAATTTCCATGTTACACCGTCTTAAACATTGGGCCTACTTTAGCACATGTATTCCTAATATTAGGGACTCTATGCTTATTCTAGTTATAATGCTCATAATTATGTAGGAAGGTAACTTCAACTACCTATTAACAAGTGGAAAAACCTTCGCGTACGGTTTACCAACTTAAAAAGTATATCTTATACTAGTGCAAGCATCCTTTATTCACTTCTATACCAATCTACCTTGACGTATATAAAGTTAGATAGTTAAACTCTCCCTCATACTGCCCACCATATGGTTGAAAAAATGATGTCTTTTAAAAACTTACTCAAAATGCAGTTAGGGATGGTGAGGGAAAGTGCTTGCCTTCAAACCCTATCTTAAGAAATTTATAAAAGTCTCATGTATAAAGGCCCTTAACTCTTGATAGAAGTTGACCTCATATCTTGGAATCCTCTCGATACACTTGGTATATCCGAGTCGTTCATCAGGAAACAATGGTGTAAAACGCCCTAAACGGACATCATTAGAAAAATTAAAATCCCAAAATGGTAAAGCTCTAACGTAGTCAAAGAAGGTAATGAGAAAAAACAACAGATGCAATCTAGATCCCTGGGATACTAGAACCTAGAATGTTCGAATACCAATTGTGACTCCTCGTAAAATCCATAAATAGATTGATGATGTCTAATATAAAAATCACACAAATCAAAAAACTTTTTGTAACATTCTCAGCATAAACAATAATCAAAACTGAATAAAATTGAAAAGATAATGAAATACTTAATTAACTTAAAGCAACTATAATACCAATCACTGCCAATGCAACATAAGCCAACTATGAATATACAATGTGACCATATATAGTCAATCTCTAAAAATAAATATACATGTACAACCTAAATGAAAATAAAATAGTGCAATAAAAGAATGAATTACACTTGCCCGACACCTATAATCCTATGAGTAAGAAATGGGACATCGCTAGAGGTGCTCATCAAACGAACTCACGTTTATAGGAACTACCATAGGAAGGACTTGTAAAAACTATTTTAAAATTAAATGTAAAAAAAAAGACTATGTAGAATAGGATTATAATTGAATCTGGGACACATTATAACTACACATATTCCTCACATTTTTTAGTATATTTTAAGTTAATAGTTGCCAACCCAACAACCTAAAATATCATGTGGTTCTAAATCCTCAACCCCTACCCATGTGATAATTGTCTTATAACATAATTCTTTAATCTTTTCTTTTTCAATATTATATTAATCTCTTTCATTATCAATCATATATACAAAGGTCTCAACCCCATGGTATATCTCACAAATAATCAGTGTACCAATAACATGCCTATATCTGAAGTTTATTCATATTAGTCTATCTCATGCTAGTAATGCAATATACACACCCCCTATTATTCTTAATACTCAAATATGAAACATTAGTATGTAGGTGGTAATCCTTACTATAAGTAATATACATCTCTAATTTAGTATATAAACCTATATAAGTATCTCTAGTACTACCACCTAATAATCACTTGTGGTAGTAGAAATACTACTCATGTATAACATACATATAAGGGTACAAGCTCTGATATGTGTAAGTAAATGGGATACTCTCATGACATCACATAATAAAGGCCTACTCTTATATCCTTCAAGGTTCTCTTGCATGTATTAGTATAATCTTAGGTCATCCCAAACCTAAGAGCTTATCACGACAAGGGATAAATCACCATGTCTATCCATCACTCATAAAGCCTACCATACCCAAGACTTGTGAAGAATTATCCCCATAAACCATATCCATTGTGGGCTCCTATACATGTGACCTAAGGGTAGGAATGACCATGGCAAACTCATCTTCTCATTGAGGCTCCTTATCTATCCTCATCATGCATGCCCCTCAACGGAATCCCTCCTAGTATGTCTTCTAAAGAGAACTCACACATTGGCATTGCACATAAAACACGCAAGTAATCAAAACCCTCAAAAATGGGGTAAAGAAAACACCTACATAACCCTTACAAATGGGTTAAGGTAGATTACAGAAACATACCAGTCCAGTGACTACTAGGTCATACTATCTCGACTATCATAAAAATGGCATAATACATCTATAACTTTATACTTATCCTAAATATTGGCATATTCACACCCTTCCATACACTAAAATATGCACATTAACTATATTAAATCTTAGTTATCCATTGTCTATTATCCCATGACATCACGTCTAGGTATAATCCCACACCTAATTTAAATGATGTCATGAGTAATAATAACTACCTCACTCTTGGAAGTTATAACTCAAACAATATCTCACCCAAAGAATATTCACCCCACTCGTACATCAAAATGATTCAAAACAATCCTGGACAACAATCCAAATCCTCTAACTTAAAATTTCCTAATAAACAAACCGATTCTACACTCAGGCTTACCATAGAATGATAAATTATCAATTTAACCCATTTAAATCAATATTTTCATAATAATCAACTAATCCCCAAAAGTAATTTACAGCACCTCAAAATGTTATATTCTAACTCTATTGCATAACCTAATAAATCTCAAGGCCATAACAAACTAACCCTAAGCTCCAAAATCCAAAATTCCAAACTAAAAACCAAAAGCCCCACCTTGACCCTTTCAGCTACTATCATTCGATTGATAATTAAGTGTTGATTGATGGATCGACTGATAATAACACCAATTCTCCTTTGTTGTGGGATTCTTCATCTTCACCCCCTTTTTCTCTCTCCGTCCTCCACAAATGAACCCAAGAACTTCATTTGAGCACTCAAAAGACATTTAAATGATAAAACAACATCATCTATAGAACTAGAATACATTTCCAGCATCAAATTCTAAATGTACACAAATATTTAAAGGAAACACAAAATTTCTATTCAAGAACCCTAGATCTTTCCAATTATACAAATTATTATGGACTGGTTCAATTAAGAATTGTTTTCTTATATGGTTCTCAATATAAAAAGGGTTCACATCATTATCTATTTGTTTTAACCCAACTTCAGAAGAAACCAATCATTATAAATGGGAAACAAACCTAATTAATATCTACATTATTATAATTACGAAAATTAACGAATTAATTATCTAAATCTGATTTACAACATAATTTGTTTTATATTTGCAATGAGTAGATATAATCTTGACACATATCCAATAGTAATCATACTCTATATAAACTTATATCATGATTTATGGAGAAAACCAAGCCAAATCTCTCATTTTCTTCTCTTCTCTCCATACTCCTTAATATAGTCCCTCTAGGTACTCACCTAAAACCGAAATAACTCCAAATGACTTATAACATTAACCGAGACTTATACTAATATAATAGGCCTTTAAACCATAATTTTAAACTATGAAAGAACATTCTACATGTTCCAAAATCCAATTCCCATATATGACCAAAACTAATAACGAACACCTCAATTATTTAATAATTAACCCTCTACAAGTCCAAATATATATTAATTTAAATTAATGAGTTACCATGTCTTAAATCCAATTCCAAGACAAAATTAATGAACACAAAAAATATAGATATTGACAACTCATGTCACAATAAATCACATGTTATTAATTTCCACAATTTTTATAGATAAATAATATTCATAAAAATACGGGGTATTACAATAGACCAATGGTAGGTACACTTTACGCAAACATTCGTTGATCCCCTATTGCCAACCCCCCTGTATGCCTCATACGATAAGGATGATGGAACGTACCCCTGACTATAGCATCTCACATATATATGGTTCAACCTTTCACCTAGGTAAAAAACCTCCTCCAATGAAAATCATCGCCCATATAGCTCCCTTGTCACTGCACCTGCACCGAAAACATGATGGGTCAAATCCAAAGGCACTAAAGAAATAAGAAAGCCAAAATAAAAGGATTGAGTTCAGAGGAACATCTAAATCCTAAAAACAAATAAGAGGGTGAGATACATAAATTTTCAATAACCATCGTACTCAAATATTCCAGAGACGAAGCTAACGACATACACAACTATGTCCTCGGATTCCCCTGGACACATATTCCAAAAAAAAAATGAACAACAAAACCATTGGCTCCATAGAGCAAGCCTTCTCAGAATATGTGGACACATAAGTAAAAAACCTCATATTCGCAAAGAGGAAATCAAAGTACAACATGAGTAATGTACACAAAAAAACCTTTAAGACACAATAGGTAAGAAAGGGAAAAAAAACTAAACACGTACCTTCCACGAATACACAAAACTAGTAAATTTATTTATATGAAATTTCAAATAGAATGACATAAACTGGTACATGTCGGCCAAATCCACCCTCCCCCATGCGTATCCAAAAATCTAAGAGAATTCCATAAAAATAAAAATCACCACAAATGGATCTCACCTAAGTCACCTGGCCCAAAAAGTACTCCAATGGTGAAAAATAACAAATTGTGAACATATCACGTCCTTGCTACCACATCGAGCCTTAGATCCAACAACCTTTCCATGTAAGTGGTAAAAAAACTAAACAAGAGAAAATTCCCCCGAACAAGAGGTGCATGTATGCCCAAAACCGTGCTTAGACCCTCGATAGTAATTGTCAGGGCAGATCCACCACCAAGGGCATTATAACGAAAGGGATACCAATAAGGCATAGAAATCCTTGGAGCATTATAGTCATCTCCCCCAATGAAAAGTAAAAAATACTGTTGGTATCCCACCAATGCTCCCACAAGGCCGAAGTAATGATGTAACTTATCTAAAAGGATGTATCAGTAATACAATCCAGCAATAGGTCGAATCACATTCCATAAATAAATGAACGAATAAAGGGAGTAGCCCTCGCCCAAACCTAGTCAACAGTGCCACATAACACCTGACTCGCTGAGTAGTCCCAAAAGGCTGCATGAAATAAAACACAAAATACATCAGCAGTCTAAAGAAAAATATTACCTATAAATAGTTGAGTCACTATGAATACTCGCACATAATCTCCCCACCATCAGTTTACGCTAATTAGGATATGTAATCAGTCTTAATGAAGTCAATAAATCCACTGGAGCTTTTTCCTTCCTTGTGTTTTGAATCACCCCACAATAATACTTAATGTACCTATATTTAACTAAGAAGATTAACCAGTCACTACGCAATCTTGTACCCAACATATGTCGCTGAAACCCCGAGTCTCTACGTCTGGTCCCCTTAGCGACCTAAGATAGAAGGGATAGGAATATTTTGAGTCTTTGCAAAAACCAAAATCGAAAATCAAAGTGCCCTATACCCATTGAATATTTCTGCCTCTCATGGTTTGAATCTCTCCACACTCACATATAAGTTACCTCTCTTCAATAGAGAAGGTTAAATATCTATGAAGTGATCCTACACCAAATAGACATTACTGAAACCTTGTGTTTCTATATGTGGTACCCCCAGTGACCTAAAATAGAAGGGATGGGAACATTTTGAATATATTCTAAAATCAAGTAAAAACTTAAGGTACCATATACCCACCAAATCGTTCTCTATCCTCATGTTTTGAATTACCCCACACTCACACTTAAGCTACATGTCCTCAACTAAGAAATTTAACTAGCCGTGAAGTAATCCTGCACCCAAATGACGTCATTAAAACTTTGAAAATCTACGAATAGTCCCCTTAATCATCTAAAATAGAAGGGATTTGAATAGTATCAATATTTTCAAAAAACGAGGTAAAAAATCAAGGTACCCTATACCGACTGGATCTTTTTCCATCATCGAGTTTTAAATTTACTCACACTCACAATTAAGTTACCTCTCTTTAATTAAGAAGGCTAACTAGTTTTGAATCAATCTTATATCCAATAGATTCCCCTCAAACATTTCTTTCTATGTATGATCCCCCTACCGACCTAAAATATAAAGGATGGGAATATTATGAATCATTGATAAAACCAAGGTCTAAAATAACCCTATACCCACCAGATCTTTCTCCCACCATTTGTTTTGAATTTCCACAAACTCACAATTAAGCCACCTCTATTGAACTAAGAATGTTAACCATTAGTGAAGTGATTCATACATATAATAGATGTCGTCGTAACCCTATGTTTCTATGTCTGGTTCCCCTAGTAACCTAAAATTGAAAGGATGTGAATATTTTGAATATTTGATAAAACCAATATCGAAACTCAAGGTACCTTATACCCATCAGAGCTTTCCTCATCCCCATGTTTTGAATCACCCCAAGTCACATTAAGATTCCTCTCTTCAACTAATAAGGTTAACCAGGCCTAAGGAAATTCCTCACCTTATTGACATCGTCGAAACTCTGTGATTCTACATCTGGTCTCCATAGTAACCTAAAATATAAGGGATGGAAATATTTTGAATCTTTGATAAAACCAAAGTAAAAAATCAAGGTACCTTATACCAACTGGAGCATTCTCCCTATTAGCATAATTACCATTGTACATGTACATTTCTCTAGCTTCTCGCCAAATCGAAAAGGATGGACCGAAGAGTGACCCAACCCCCTAACATACTAGGATGCACACGAGGCATAAAGACAAATCAACATAATACTATCATCATTACAGTAGTATAGGAATCTCCCTTATCCTATATATATATATATACACACACACGCATTTTTGCATATTTATTAATTCCTCTGTAACCACATTAGATGCACTCCCTAAAGGACATCCCTTGTTCTAAGCTAAAATTTTAATTTTATATAAAAGCATAATAGGTATTTAGACTACCACATTTTAATGATATAAGAAAGGAAATGAACACATGCAAAAATAGGAAATTACAAAATGAAGACTTGTGCAAGAATAAGAGAAATAAATGACTTACATGACAAGTCTTATCATGGAGATGGGCAAGAATCTGATGGCTCTCACACTCCTGAAAGAGAACCCCACTGTCCCCCCTCGTCTACAGGTGACAGATGGTCATAAGCTACCTGTGCCTCAGGCACCATTGCATCTCCCCTCCAATCCACCCCTGCCTAATAATCATCATGAGGGGTTATACCCTGATTACCCATAGGACCCAAAAAAACACATGCAACCAAAGTTCCACCTCCACTGGTCCATCCTTCACCATCAACACCACAACATCCTATAAGTCTCCTACCCTTAGTCTGGTTATAAGTCGTGAAAGTCACTGTTTTTGTCTATAAATGGTTTGCCAAAGTAAATCATACCATCAAAGTTATGCACAACAGTCAAAGTACAGAAAATATAAAAAATATAGATAAAAGGAGATAACGTGAGATTTGGAGTGGTTTGGTCATGAAAATGAGCTTGCATCCACTATGGAACCTGATTCTCATTAGATACATTTAATAGTACAAGTTTGGGGGCCTTAGAGGTATACTGGTTGAGATAAATAGGATAAATTTATAATAAACAAGTTTTGTGTAAAAGAGGATGCGTAATATGTGTCATAAGAAGAGGGAGGCCATGACTTGTATTGGTTTAGGTGTCAGATCAGGTGATTGAAGTGTGACATCGATGTACAAAAAAGTTAGAGAGAATTTAGTATATCTTTGCTTCCTAGAATGTTCCTCCCAAATAAGAAGTTGAGGACCTCTATTTATATTTGTTGGAGATGGAATCACATGCACAATGAACATGACTTGTGGATAAGTATTATTAAGATGGAATCTTTATGGAAGGTGGACAGATGTAAGACTATTCATAATGTGTTAGGGTCAACAACCTATATATAGGGGGATATTTGAGGCTGAAGTGTCGAGTCCTATTAAAGGGATAACCATGGCCCTCTGATGCATCCTTGTCATACAGGATGGGATATTCCTATACATCAAGCCTAAGTATTGAGGGTATAAAGGGTAAAAAGGGGTATGGTCTATGGTTGGGGTCATATACAACTTGTTGCCTTCCTTATTGGCTAAAACCTTTATCATCACTTGGTATGTCTTTTTAGTGTTTCTGTAGACTGTCGTTCTACGTGTCTTATGTCTGCTGGTAGACATTTTTTGGGTATAACAGAAGCCCACCAAGACTCAGTGTTAAAAGGCGAATTATTTCGTGCTGGGATTAATTTATGTCCGTGGTTTGTTTCTTTAGAACTTAGGCCTTTCATTGATAAGGTACCTTAATGATGTTACGAACTATTAGACAGTGGAGTTTAATAAATGCTTCAAATGATACCGCAGATAGGTGATGCAACATTTCAAATTATATAATGTTTGGAATTCCATTAACATGACCATTTCCATAAAATCTCTTAGGTTAGGGAGTCGTTACCTTCTTCCATCTTTGAGAGTTTTGACTTGGGTGATTTTTGGAAGAAGCAAAGACAATTTTCAACGGCTATTAGGTGATTTTTTACGAGTCTTTTTCCTCGTCCATGGTTAGATTTCATCCTTTTTATTGCAATTTCTTTGCACATTACCTTACATTTAGCCCTGCTTTGTTTCAAGCTTTAAATATTATAAATAACCTCTAATATTGTTATAATATGTGGAACTTGATTAGGTTAAAGAAATTCTGGGATTTTATTTTGGTATAACCCTATTGGTTTAATGATTTTTTGTGACTTGGTAGCTTTTGAGGGTTATTTGGTGGATTTAGTATCTAACTAGGGTTTTTAAGAGTAGGTGGTTCATGAAAATTGAGTTTTTAGGTTATTTTTGGGCATTTTATGTTGGTTTTAGGCCAAGAACAAGAATTGTTGTTCATACTTGTTCTTGGACAAAACCATAGTTATTTTAAATTTTGATCTTGTTATATGATAAAATTGAGGAGCCCAGATGTTTGTCTTCTATGGCCGCATACGCAGACTGGTGCTTATGGTCATGGACATGCCTTTGAATTATTTTCTTTGCCCTTGCATAAGTATTGACTATGTTGCAGTTTCTTAGTTCTAGTTCTATGGTCCATGGACTTTGGTGTTTGTCTTTTACACCGCTTCTTTGGCATTTCCCTTTGCTACTGTTTTAGGTGTCCATAGGTGTTATAATTACTCCTAAGGCCTTACCCATTTACTGTAATTTTTTATTGAATTGTGGTCATCCAAACTATTGTTCTATTATATTTTCCTCATAAAGGATATGTCGCTTTAACTATGGAGTTCTGTCTGCTTTTATATGTTCTATAGCAAACTTATTCTTTGGAATATTTGGGAGTTGTTGGAGGATTTGTGAATAAGGCATTTCGGTGTGCCTCCTCTCGTGGTGTTAAACATAATACCATTAAAATCCCGAGGCATTATAGATTAAAAGAGTACCCAACCTGTATTTGTGTTGATTCTAAATCTTTCAGGTCTTCTGATTGTAGGGATCCAATGGAGGCTTGAGAGGATATTCAAATAGTTGCTCCATAAATAATCAACTGATAGTTGATAGGAGTGTCATGGATCCTAGTGGATAAGTTCCTATTGCGGATGTAAGGAATGCTGAAGTTGGTCATCCAATAGTGGTACTAAGACAAAAAGGGATCCAGCAACCCTTAATTATACTGGTATAATGAATAAGGAGTGGTTAGCCTAGCTGGATTAGGCTCGTGAAGCCGGAATGGCTAGCCTAGTCAGTTCATCAACTAGCTTACTACCCTTTGTGAACCCACCTTTCATATACTTAATAAGAACTCTCCCAAAGAATGAAACGCTCAATGTCAGTATGTGTGAGAGAAAATACAAGAGTATCCTATCGGTGTTAGTACCTGCCCAACTGGGACATGGTTGTCAGAGCAATGTTGGCCCAATATGTAGAAAGTTCTAGGAAAGAAATGTTCCATCTACCACTTCATCAAAAATATTATGTCCTATGAGCTCAAATACGCCATCTTGGCAAAGGCATGTGTAACTCTTGTATTAATCACTTCTAAAATCCATCATTAATAAATCTTTATCTATAGTCGAATGGCCAAATGGATATTGGTGTTGTCCAATCTTGAAATCACATACGTCACATAAAAATCCACCAAAGGATGATCGATATCTAACCTTATTGCATGGCTATCCTTGTTTGATGAGGAAGAAGAAAATGAGGTAGAATTACACAACGAGTACCTATTTGACTTAAATGATAGAGAAATTAGGGAACTCTACATTAACGAGGCTTCAAATAAAAAATGATTCGATATTAGAATGCTCCTTATATCTACGGACTCACTACGACTCCCTTGGACCGTCAAACTTAAATGTGAGTGCACTATAACAAGGAAAAGTATGAGGCTAGCATCACATAAAGCTAAATGACCTTAGAAATGGAAATAACTGACCTTAAATCCTACAGAGACTCACGCATATTAATTAGTCAGATATTAGGAAAATAGAGAATCTTAAATGATAAACTTCAATCATGCCATGACTACTTATAAGAGGTGGTTGTACGATCTGAACATATTGAATTCAATTTCCTCCTCAAGGCTAAAACCAACTCCGCACATGAACTTTCCACCCTAGCCTTTATGATAGCGATGGCAGAAGGAACTATAGAAGTCGCATTTACCGTAACTATTTGAAGCACCCCATCTTACTATTTTGAGATCGATGTCATCAAGGAAACAACATTAGGACCTCTGATATGGTACTAAAACATATGGAACCTACTCAACAAGGAACACTACCCACCCAATGCCCCTTTAAATGACTGAATTACCTTAAGATGATTGTCACTCCAATTCATCATTTGTGGGGGATAACTCTACCAAAGTGGGTTCGACGGGATACCCTTAAAGTGCCTCATGGAAGGTAACACCATTAAGATCATGGAAAAATTGATAACGGTGAATGTGGTCTGCACATAAGTGGGCACAACCTCTCTAAAAAATACTTTGGCAGTCGTACTACTCAACTATAATGCAAAACGATTGCACAGATTCCATTAGGAGGTTCCTTAAGTTCCACCTCTATGCTCCCCAATAAGATATACCTCCCCGCGAGCTCTACTACATGAACTCACCCCATCCTTTCTCCACTTGGGAAGGTAAACCTTAAATTCTCCACTCAGAATGAGTTCATCCTAGCCTCTATCGACTACTTCACCAAGTGGGTTGAGGTTGAATTTTATGCAGTTCTAAATGCTAAAAAGGTTGCCAAATTAATACGTCAAAACATCATTTGCCTCTTCGACTTACTCCACGAGTTGTCATATTTGGACACCTCGATCTATAATAAAGGTTAGAAGATACTTCATCCCATCATAAAATAAGCCGTAGTCATGAACCCCAAAAGAAACCATGAAAATACCAACTCTTAAAACCTCCAACTAATGTTCAAGGGGTTAAAATGGGAAAGATCTAGAGTATATGGGCCCAGCGTGAAAATAATCAAAAATCAAATAATGTAGTAAACAATAAATAAACAAGTCCTTTAGTACTTTTAACCGATCCATTAAAGGCCCCTTAAACCGTTAACCTATTGGATAAATGTTTTATGGTAGATAACTGATTAGTTATCCATCCCAGAAAGTAATCATTGAAAAATCTTAGGAAATTTATTCTCAATTGTACACATGGCACCTACCAAAAATTAAGGGCCCAAAATCTTTAACTGATTCGTTAAGGCCTGGCCCAGACCCCTATAAATAAAGGTGCTCGCCATCCATTTCAAAACATCCTAAAAGACGACCTCAATCCATTTTCTTCAATGTCTCGAGCTCATTCTAAATGTCCCATAGAAGCTTATACTTCAGAAAAGTCGCCTTCCCCTAAAAAAAAATTTATGCTTCCAAAAAATTGCTTTCAAGTCCTGAAAGAGGTTAGTACTTCTGAAAAGTCACCTGCAATAAAAAAAAATGTGTCGAACCTTTGCACAATCAATTACTTTCAAATGAAGCTTTACCTGATTGAAAACACCTAAAAAGAGTACACGCCCTCAGAAAAATGTTAGCTTTAACACCGAGGGTAAAGAACCTCTACACAAATTTTGGGGTAATATTCCATACACACGCACACACACACACACACACAACACACAACACACAACACACAACACACACACACACACACACACATACATACATACATACATACATACATATATATATATATATATATGAGAAGGCACACCTATATCATGCTTTATACATCATCCATACATCGCACCTAGTTGTAGCCCCTTAAAAACTATTTTTTTCAATTTTTTTATTTTTCACTAGAAATTAACCATCCAATAAACCCATGTTCAAACAATTAGGTCAAAATATATTTTATAGCTATTTTTAAAAAATCAACAAAAAACTGCTCAAAATACCTTATTTATAAAGGTCTGCGCTAGCAGTTTTTTGTGATTTTTTAAAAATAGCTACAAAATTTATTTTGACCTAATATTTTGAATATGAGTTAATTAGAAGGTTAATTTCAAGAGAAAAATAAAAATTTTGAAAAAAAAATATTTCTTAATGCCTAGAATTAGATGTGATGTATGGTGTGATGTATACATCATGATGTAGGTGAGCCTTCCTCTTTCTCTCTCTCTCTCTCTCTCTCTCTCTCTCTATATATATATATATATATATATATATATATATATATATATATATATATATATATATATATATATATATATATATACACACACACACACTAGGGTATGCCCGTACCCAAAGGCACATTGATAATTTCCCTAATTATTGAATCATGTATAGTTTAAGTTAAAGAGGTTATATATAACACAAATAATTGTATAACAGTTTGAAAATTTAGATAAAGTTTCCTCCGTTTATAAATTGTCGACCGTTTTTAAGAAAAAAACACTTCAACGTCCACCTTAAATCTTGTATAAATAAAATTAAGGCGTCTAACATATAAATACATCTGGTAATAATATTTTCCAAATCATTAAGTCATGCATAATTTAAGTCAACAAAATAAAAAATACTAACAACAATATTATCGTAATTATACAACTATAAAAAAACATATATATCAAATGACATCTAATGTAGTGAGCACTAATGTTTTGTACAACATCAGCTCCATAGTCCAAAGGTCTTAGGAAGTTTTTTATGCTAGACAACATGAAGTATTGCAACTTTACCACAACTGGACACTTAAAAAAACAAACAAACAAATAATCAGAAACATAACATCAACAAAGACTGCTTTAGTTTAGTGTTTGATGCAAGAAGTTTGAATGTAAAAATATCATCGTTTTGTCAAAGATCAGTTACCAAGTTTGGAAATTCCAGAATCTAACATAACAAAATGTTTTAGCATATCAAAACTAATGTTTTATCATACATTAACTACCATGTCCAACAAATATCAGTTACAAGGCCCAGGTCCAAAATGTTTTAGCATATCACAACTAATTTTTTAGCATACACCAGGTTCATATTTTATTAGCATATCACAACTAATGTTTTATCATACAATAGCATATATTCGCATATCATAACTAATGTGTCAGAACATAATAAAGATCAGGTACCAGGTCCAACACTGCCAGAGGCAGTGGAGGCATTTTTTATCAGGGCATCATGGATCTCCTTAGGCAAAAGAGAGGCAACAACATTAGTGGATTTATAGGATACTATGATTGTGGACTCCTTGTACAGAATTGGATCTGACCATGTCCCCCTCCTCATTAATGCTTATTCCAACTTGATTGGAGGCCCTAAACTGTTTAAATTCAGTTCCCCTAAGGTGGACCACTATGAGTTTTTTTTATCTTATCAAACCTAATTGGAAGGGATCCCTCCTTTAGAGCTACACCATGTTTATTTTCAAAACCAAGCTCACAAAGATATTATGACATCGTCGGCTATTATACTCAGATGTTTTACTCAGCTATTACACTTTAGGCCTGATCTGGTAGAGAATCCTTATACTCAGTTATTTTACTCAACTATTGTGACAAAGTACCCAGTCTTCTCTAGGCCTTCAGATCAAAGTACTCAGCTATTCTAACCTTTTCTCCAGGCCAGGTACATTATCCTGAAGCCCATCATTTTGTTTATTCTCCTCCTTAAAGTTTTTCACTTGCTTCTTTGTGAAAAATGCATTATTATTCAAAATGGTGGCCAATATAACTTGCTAAAAAACAATTGAGGTGAGAAAATGAAAAATTACAAATTAATGATGAATCTAAAAGGAAGTCTTATTATTACCTAGATAGCCCTCCGTAGGAATAGAACCATAGGATGTTTGTATCTAGATACCTGAGATACCTGCAATCTGGATTGTACCTAGTGTAGCCAACATGATTGGTGGTGTTAGTGGAGTTGGCTTAGAAAGTTTTCTTATCCTTACTGTAATGTTTGGGCCGACCCCCGTCGATGACTATAGGATCATAGGTGTTCTTTCTTTAGGGGGTATGTACTTATCTGGGTCCGAAGAAATAATAGTCTCAACATGCTTTCTTTTAACTCGTCTTGATTTATCTTTTGAGAAAAAAAGGCAACATGGTCGACATCTTTCGCAACCATCTCCCAGGTAGGGAGATTCTTAAATTGGTAAGTTGGAGGAGTAAAAATATCTTTGGATTCATCTTCAGTGTCGACCTCTGATCAAATTACAGTTGAATGATGGTCATTCTTCATTATCTTTTCAAAATGAACACCCAGATATGCATGATAAATACCCAAATCAGTTGTCTAGCATGTGAGTCCCCAAATCAGTCAATTGTCTAGCATGTGAGTTCGCAAATCAATTATCTAGCATGTGACTCCCCAAATCATTCGACACAAAAAATAACACCCAAATATGCGTGAGAAATACCAGTTGTAAATTCGACTTGATTTATAGTTAATCAATCTTCGATGTTGTAAATAAGACCTGCAAAAGGCATCAAAACTTACTCAATTAACAAAATAAAGGTGTGGTTATTGAACAAAAAAAGGTCTATTGAAATAAAACATGCTCAAGTGCGATTGTAAAACCGTCTCAATATTTGTGCTCCTATGTACCTTATTTTTTCCAAATTTAGAATTCCATTGGAGATGTCTCTAAGATCATGACAGATGGATCCATTTATGAAAATAAAGTTAACTAAGTTGTACTTTTGGCAGAATTTTGTTTTCAAAATAAATAAAAAGAAAAGGGTATTAAAAGATAACGAATAAAGGCGTGTATAAAAACTACTCACTACTAAAATGTAGTAGTAGTATTTTCTAGAAGAGACTGAAGAATCGGGTTAGATGGTGTTTATTTCCTCTGGTGAGATTTCCACAATTAGGCTTTAGGAGTCTATGGCCATAACTTCTGGGAGGGGAATGTCAAGCATTGCCTTCTCCAGTAAGAAAATATAGTCCCTGTTGTTACCACATAGGCCATAAGAAGTTGAAATTTTCCTTCTCATATCCTCAATTGGGGCAGTCCCTTGTTTGATACTTCATGTAGAGTAGAAGTGAAAACTATCACTCCGATTATAGCTTATGTAGTAATAGTTGCAGACATTAATATTTTTAAGTGAGTAAATGAGATTTTGACAAAACAAAGATTGAATTTATACCTGATGTTTGCATTCATCAAACCTATATTGTGTATTGATCGATTGGGGTCTCATTCCAACAAAGAATGGAAATTGAGCAGCTCTGCATTAATTATTGAATCCATTACCCCAAAATCAATAAAAGAGTTTAGAAAAGTTCTATCATCGAATATCATATGCAGAAGTGCGTACAAGTTAATGTCAAAGATCCCAACCAAATGGCCTCAAAATTGAACAAACTCATAACATTTGTTGAATGAAATGTCGAATGTAGGTGGCTGTTTGCAGCCTCTAAAGAATGAACTACCAAAAATTCACTTTTTTGTTCATAACATTTATAGAACAAAGTGATTAGTATCAATATAAATTATTAACTAAAAAGAAACGATAATCACATTTTAGTTCAGCGGCTTTATGTTCATCAGGATTATATATGGCATAGATACCTAATTGAGGCCATCTTCATCAGAATATATACCCTATTGAGCAAACAATAGTAATTCAAAAAGAGAGAAATCAACAAATACAAACAATAAAGTGTGAGACACATGTGTTAGACAAACAAATACAAACGTAAGAACAAACTTAATAAACAATTAAAAATTAGAACTCAGTTAATTCGACAAGAAGAAAATCGGACCTTTGTGGCTTAGAGAGAGAGATTTGTTGTTAAGTGTTTGAGTGAGGGTTTATGGTGAGTGAAAATCTTTAGAAAAAATTAGGGGAAACAAAAAATAGAATGATAAAAATAAAAGAATTTACTATACCTGGATTCCCATCCCACTACATCTCTAAGTTCATAGGAATATCGTCACCTCCATTTTCAAGAATAGAAACTCCTGAATAGTAATAGCAATTACTAAAGCATCAATATCAATAAACACTTAATGGAGAGGTAATGTATTGAACATTGAAATAGATATGTTCGATTTCAAATGAAAAATACTCAATCTAGGTTTTCTACACCGGCTATAATCGGTCACCACAACTCTATTTCTCCAGTTCTTGATAAAATTGAGCTTGAGCCGACTCATGAGAATATCACGGCTCCACCTCGTTTTCCCTTCGTCATGGTTGCGAGAACTCGATCGACGGATTTACGGATAACTTTGTCGCGTGGCGACGGGGTCAAAGATGAGCTGAGCCGAACATTCCATAGATCTTGAAGGAGTTTTGAAGACATTGGTCTATTACTTGAAAGTTTAAAATAGTTTAGATATAAAAACTATCACGGCACACAAATAGTTTAGATATAAAAAATATCGCAACCCCAACACAGTATAATTAAATCTCAAATATAACATAATCAGAGAATACATAGTACACCGATAATATGGAGACGACTATAGAATTATTATATGGGTCAACTATAAAAAAACTCAATATTAGGCTTAAGGATGAGAACTTGAGGTATGATGAAAAATAATTGAAAAGTGGGAAACCATATAAAGGACTGGCCTTCATAGACCAAATTTACGAAAGTAAGCTGCTATTTATCCACATAATTTTCAATCTGATGTAATTTTGATATTGGAAATAATTTATTCTGCAGAGATCAGGGCATCCATGCCACACATATTTTCACCCATTAAAGGGGAATATTTTTGTCCTAGGAAAGTTCAGAGATAATAGTCTCCCTTGTAGTCAACAATGATGAGATGCTTGCACCATCTACCAAAGCAGTCCTAATGAACTTTAAAACCATGTCAAAACAACCGACAGTGTAAATGGACCCGATACAAAATTCATATTATTATAATCCCAAAAGACAATAGACAAATATAATGAGGGTTAATAAATTTTATCGAAGACTTTCACATCAAAAGCGTAGCATTAAAATAGAAAATTAATTACATCAAAGTGAATCATTTAACAAATTTTACAACATAACTCGTAAAAATGATTTACCTCTAATCTTACAATATAATAAATCTTACAACATGACTCGTAGAAAACATAATTACTTTAAAGTTAACCATTTACCTCAAAGTGAAGCATTTACCAGTCACCTGTTAGTATGCGTTTGACCCCTCCCCTCCCCTCCCCAAAGTTATGGTATTCACTTGAAGAACATAACTTCAAACAAAACAAAACGAAGCGTAAGACGTATTATAAATATTACCATAAAACTCGTAAAAATGATAATGAAATAGGTCCACCTAAAAAACTCCAATTTTACAGTTTTAATATCAAATCATCCACCAAAACCACTGATGTGCTTTGAATTTGTATAAAGATCCATCACTAAAACTTCATACAATATAAATTAGTGGCGATACCCCTATAACATATAATCAACGTGCACATCGACTTTAAACTAAACTAATACCCATACTTGAATGTCATCAAGCCCAAATAATACCCATAAAATTGAATATAGAATAAAAAACGCAGTCACAGTTACTTAAAACAAATAAGGAAAAAATCCATACATGAATCAAAATGACAGTAACCCCACATTTTTAAAGCTAAAAAGGACCACAAAATAAACAAACCTGATAATAAAACAAGGAGGTAAAAACAATATAGCAAAGCCAGTGGGAAATGGAAACCTTTAACATTCTCTACAATCCCCCCTACAAAATATAAAAAAAAACATCATATCTCAAAATAAACCAAAATCAAATTCAATTTGAACAAAAAAATTAAATGAAAAACTTGAAATCCCAAATACGAGATTTCAAATGTTTGAATCTCAAATATGTCAACTCAACACCTCTAGATTTAAAAGAGTCAAATTATAACTTTTTTCATTCTAAATATTAAAACTAACTAATTAAAAGTGTTGAAAATGAATTAAAAGAAAGGATCTAAATAAATTAGAAATATATAGAACCAAAATATTTCCTAATTAAACATACATGAGTTGGATCCGTCACCATTTTTGTTGTGTGTATTAGAGTTTCTATTTTACTACCTTTGTGATAACCATTTATCTCACATTCCTTGCATCATACTTTCACCTTCAAAAAATAAGCACTAGTACAGAAAATCAATGATATGAAATGAACCACAAAAAGGAAAGTCAAAAAATAATTAAAGAATGAAATTTAGAGTGAGGGTAGCTGATGTACAGCACAATTTCGGTGTCATCCTCGTCAGAATCAACCATCCTAGAAACATCCTCAAGACATTCTTCATCTTCCTCTTCGATCATCGATGTGTGACTGTGCGTAGGTTTGTTATGGGGGAAGGGCGGCGGGCGGTAGAGAGGAAGGAGTGCGACGGAATCGATGTGTGCACTTTGAACCCTAGAATTCTCAGGGAGAGAGTGAAGATAAGTGAGAGGGAGTGAAATGATAAACGGGTGGAGTTTAGATAAATGAGTATAAGGGAGAAACTGGTGAGTACTATTCTACCTTTATTTTTTAATTTTGAAGAAAAGGGAAAGCATACCATAGTGTGTTAAAAGAGGGGGAAACCAAAATTTTCAAGGGTAAAATAGGAAGTGTAAAAAAAACTACCTCATGACATCATCTTTACATCTTATGACATAAGTTTCCTACATTATTATATAGATATATATAGGGTTATTTTGAGTTCCCCCCCCCCCCCCCCCATTTTTGTGACCAGTTTTGCAATAAACCCACACTTTTTTAAAAATTTGCAATACACCCCCATTCTGTTAACTTTCCATCCAAACCGTTAGTATTATTTATATTTTGTGTTCTCCCCCCCCCCCCCCCCCCCCCCCACACACACACACACATTTTTTACCAATTATGCGAAAGACCCCCATTTAAATAAAATCATTTCAACCCCAAATTATTAGCAGTCCAATATTTTTTTATGCAAAGAAACTTCATCAGAATATGTTTACAAAATTAGAACGTTTTTAAAAAAATCGAAAAAAGTCTGACAAATTAAAAAAAAAAGTGAAAAATAATCAAAAATGGAAAATTTCTAATTGACATCTATTAAAAAGTCAGAATATTATAAATTTAAATAAGTAAAATATATCAAAATACATGTCCATTATACAAAGATGTTCTTCAATAAAATAGCCATCTTGATATACAAAAAGTTTTTTAATTATAATTTGACATTAATAAACTGCACCCAATATTTATTTATAGAAAATAGTTAAAAAATTACATATAAATGAAGTTTGGTTTTATAACAAACATACATTTTTTTATAAAATGTCAAAAATAGTTTTTTTAAATCGTTGTGTTTTAAAAGAGTTATCAACTATTTTAAAACTGTTTTGACTATTTTAAAAGCTATTTTTAAATAAAGCTATTTTTATACATTTTTATTTAAAAAAATATTGCTTAGTCTAAATAATGTTTTTTTATATAAAAAGATGTTTTCACTGGAAAACTGTTTTTATATAAAAAAAAGTTTTTATTACAAACAACTTTACATTATTAGACTTTTTTTAATTAAAAATCAAAATTTCGCTACTTAAAAAAAAACTATTCTTTATTTATTAGTTTAACAAAAAGTTTTTCATTTTTATAAAACGGTTAACCCGTTTAAAAAAAAGATTATTCTAGAAAGAAAAAAACTAAGTTTTGATAAAAAAAATTTGTTTCTTTATAAGAAACTGTTTTTAAAAAATAAAAACACGTAATGGTCTTAATGATTTTTTAATTGTTTAAAAAATATTTTAATAGTTTTTCCCAGTTTTATTTATAGAAAATAGTCAAAAAAGTATTTTTAATTGTAGTACAATTTTTGGAAGTCACATACATTATTTTATACTATTTTGAATTTTTTATATAAAAATGTATGTTTGTTATAAAACCAAACTTTATTTATATTTATTTTCAATTGTTTTCTATAAATTAAAATCGGGTACAATTTATTAATGTCAAATTATAATAAAAAACATTTTTTAATATCAAGGTGACTATTTTTTTGAAAAACAGGTATTTTGACATATTTTACTTATTTGAATTTATAATATTCCGAATTTTTAATAGATGTCAATTATAAATTTTTCATTTCTTTTCCATTTTTCTATTTTTTGTACTTTTTTCGATTTTTTTTGAAAAAGTTTTGAATTTTGTTAATATATTTCGATGAACTTTCTTTATATAAAAAATTGGACTACTAACAATTTGGAAATTAAATGATTTTTTTAAATGGGAATCTTTTGCAAAACTGATCAAAAAAGTTGGGGGAAACACAAAACGTAAATAGTACTAATGGTTTGGATGGAAAGTTAACAGAATAGGGGTGTATTGCAAATTTAAAAAAAATTGGGGGTGTATTGCAAAATTGGTCACAAAAGCGGGGGAAAAACTCAAAATAACCCATATATATATATATACTGTGATAAAGTATGCATACATGTTTATCTTGTTTAGCTCGATCCCTGTTTAGGGGATCAGGTATGCAATTTATAGTGTTTATATATCAGAATCCTGGTCTCTAATCCAATACCCCTATTTGTGTATTTTATTTACATGGTCATATGTTAAAAAAAATTCTAAACAAATATCATGATTACAATAGATCAACACTAAAACAAATTTTTTAAAACCATTCTCTGAAGAGTGCCATTAAGCTGTCTAAGAGTGTGCTTGCGATCTTAATGGAATATTTATATAATTCAATGTCCAACACACACAAATCCAAATTTATCTTTTTATCCTAAGACATGCATTTAGGTGATAAATCAAATAAATTAAAGCATGCAAATAAACAAGGCAATTTGAGGAAAAATCCAGAAAAACCTAGTTCAGTACTTTAGAGTTTCATAAGACCTTACTTACAAAACCTCTAAGACTACAACTCTCTCCTAATTCGTCCCCAGCTGTTGGTCCACCTTTGGTATCCACCGATCAGCCTTTGTATTCCTTCAGTAATGATCCCCTCGAGAACCACAAGGTCAACAGTGAAAAATATCTCTCCGCAAGAGTAAATTCAAATATGAAATGCTTTAGGGTTTCAAATGGATTCACACATATATTTGGGATTAATTTTATGAATCAAAAGGTGTTTTAAACCTAAACAAGGTGAGGAATTTTGCAATAAGTATGTAGTTTATGATTTGCAAAACGTTTATCAAGAAAACTGTACGAAGAAAGTATTTATAAGTTAGCACAAAATTTGAGGTGACATCATTCGTTTGAAAGAAAACAAGTTTCGTTTAAATGAGAATAGCACCTCATTAGAATGACAACATGGTCATTGGAATGAAAACCCTATCTCGTTTGAATGAGCTTCAGACGAGGTCAAATAGTATTCCCTCGTTAGATGCACGTTAGATAAAAAGTAAGAACATGCCTTCTAATGACTTAGACAACTCGTTCGAACAAGAATGACTTCTCATTTCAACGAAGTTAGCAAAGTTTGAAAAATATTTAACATAAAAAATTTCTTCGATTTTTTATCAAAATATCTCCCAATATAAATGTAAATAAATCTAAACTCTTTATACCTTCCTAATGTGGAGATGATCTTGAATTTTGAGATGCTGGAGATTCAGTTCTTCGTGATGGCTCGAGTCAAATGGTAACGAGATATGCTAAAATCTATGTAAGAATATGAGAAAATGATAGAACTTATGCTCTTACAAATATCCCCCTTCTATCTTTTTGATACAAACATAAAACTGAAATTCAAATTACATTAAAATCCCCCAAGACAATGAAAATATTATAATAGCCTTCCAAACCCTAGAAAACTGATAGGTACAAGATAATGATGTCGTCAAATGATGTCATAAAATCTTCACTTAGGCACTTTGTCTTCATCGAGTGTAATATGAATACAATATTCCAAAACTACCAACACACATGATACAAAGCAAATACACGTGATGGATAGAGTTTGAGATATAAAAGAAAATTCATAAAATTATCTTTTATAAATCAAACTCCCCTATAATCCGCTCCCCCCTTTTATTTTGTCTGAAATAGACAAGGAGTAAAAATCAAAGCATTAATTGATCAGCATAACTAATAAGAATAAGATATCATCACAAAAAATATATATGAATTATAAACATGCAATGATAATCTCAAAGGCTCCACAAAATATTTTTGAAAATTTTCAAGTATAAAATTTTACTAATTAGAACACGCCATGGAAAAACACAAAAAACACTAAAATCATGGCAACAAAATATAAGGGTTTGAACATATCCGATACGTTTATCAATGTAGTCAAACATAACACATGTGCACGAAGGATTGAGACACCACTAACGAAAGATCTCAAAGTCTACCTTAGGGGTAAAAATGATAAACCAAAGTGAAATTGATTTAACCTAATCAATAAATTGGGATTGTAAGTGATTTTCGCACCAATGACGCCAAAAACTATTGCATGTCATTCGAGATTTTTATAGTATGTCTAAACCCAATGATCTTTGACTTAACTCCCGCAAAATATCACGTATTGCAATTATTTTCTCGATTATTTTGAAAAAATTAATGCTCATTTGTAGCGAAGCATCAATGTTCTAGAAAGTGGCCTGGTACTTCTTCTTTTATGCGCCTTTAATCATTTAGGCTCTTTTCATTACAAAAGGTGTCTTTTCACTGAAAGGTAACTTATCTTTCGCATCCCAATTCCATTGCATAATATATATAAAAAATTACTGGATAAAATATTTTTTTCCAATCCGGGCAATGGTTCTTACAAGCATGACTTTTATTATTTATTTTTTCACAGTAAGTTCATTTCAAAAGCACAATTGAGATGAAAACACTACAATCGACACGTGACAAGTAAGTGCAATACTCAAATAAGTTTATTCTCCTGTGAATTAAAGGTGATAAGGAGCCAAACATATACCAAGTTGTCATCAAATCACATGTTAATGACTGCACACATTATGAAGCACATAAATAAAATGACATCACATCTCAAAATACTACAAAATAGTCACGTGGATTTGGAATGAATGGGTGCCTCAGACATCTTTAATGTTCATCCACATGTGGTGAAAAAAAATATAAAACATTTCTTTATTTTTCAAAATACTATTTTTTGTCTTTTTTTTTCGAAAAACATATAATAATGAAAAATATAAGTACAATGGTAGTACAATCTAAGAATAGGAATAAAATGCGAATAAGCATGAAAATTATCCTATAATAGATAACATATCCAATCTCAGTGAATGGTACATATGCCTAAAGATTTCCAAACATCCTCAATTCTAAGTGCATCTAAAGGTTTTGTGACAATGTCGGCTAATTGATGATCGGTTTTCACAAAGCTCAAGAACATGACCTTCTCCTCAACTAGGTCTGGAATAAATTTCTCGTGTATCCTAATGTTCTTTGTGTGCAAATGCTGGACTGGATTGTGTAAAATGTGTATGAAACTCGTATTATCACAGGAAATAGTCATTGTGCCCTATGAAATGCTGTAGTCCTCCAACATTTTCTTCATCCATAAGAGTTGTGTGCATCAACTCTTGGAAGCTATATACTCAGCCTCTGTCATGGATAAAGATATGGAGTTTTGCTTCTTGCTCATCCATGAGACAAGAGCACTCCTAAAATAGAAACAACGACCCAAAGTGCTCCTACATCCATCGACGTCCCCGACCCAATCAACGTCTGAATGGGCAGAGAAGCAGTCATTGTTATCAAAGGAATACCGAATACCATATTATAGAGTCCCACTCATGTATTTGATTACAAATTTAAGAGTGTGTGAGTGTGAATTTTTTGGGGATGCCTGGTATCATGATTAGAATCCAACACCAAAGGCTAAGCAGGTTGACTAGCGGTAAGGTAAAGAAGACTACCTATCATACTTCGATATAATGTTTGCTCTACATCATTTCCTAAATAATCTTTGCAAAGATTTTTGACGTACTCATAGGGGTACGAGCATGCTTATCAGAGTCTAGACTGAGTTTCTTTACAAGGTCTCTCGTATATTTGGATTAAGATATGAAAAGCCCATCCTCAAGTTGATGAACCTGGAAACCTAGTAAGAATGTCAGCTCACCTGCCATGCTCATCTCAAACCTGCTCTTCGTATCCTCCTCTAAAGTTTGAGCATGGCGACAGCACATGGATCCAAACAATATGTCATCCACATTGACCTGGGCAAACAAAATAGCACCGCTCTCCCTCCTCATAAATAACGTCTTATCTACCCTTCCTCTCTTGAATATGCGATCTAGGATATAAGAAGTAAGCTTCTCGTACCAAGCACAGGATTCTTCCTTAAAAGAATACAAGGATTTCCTAAGATAATATACGTGTTCCAAGTGCTTAGGGTCTTTAAACCCTATCGATTGTTAAACTTAAATCTCCTTCTATAGAATGCCATTTAGAAAGGAACTCTTGATATCGATATGATATAACTTAAACTGTAGATGACAAGCTATGGCGAGTAGTAAAATTACAAAATTAAGCCTAGCAATATGAGTGAATGTCTCCTCAAAGTCTACCCCCTCGATCTATGTTTATCCTTGACTGACCAGCCTAGCCTTATTGCAAACTATGGTACCATTTTTATCCACACTATTCTTGAAAATACCCTTAGCACATATCATGTTCGTATCTCTAGGTCGGGGGACCAATTTCTAGACATTGTTCTTTCTAAACTAAAGCAACTTTTCTTACATAATCGATATCCAATGTTCATCTTTAAGTGCTTCTTTCACGTTCTTAGGCTCAACTAGGGATGTGTATAATAGATAGCTAACAACACTTTCAAGATGAGCAAGAGTCATGACACCTAGTGTAGGATCACCAACTATAGTAGAAGGGTTATGACTCTTTCAAACCCAAGATTGTGTCTCCCCTAAAATAAAAATGGGGTCCACCATGGTAGAATAAGGAAGGATGGGACCGTCACCAAGGGTGCATCATCCTCACATTATGGTCTAGGAGCAATAAATGACGGTGTCTATTCATCTCTAATTGTGATATTTATTAACTCCATAACCTTCGAGCTAGACAAATTATAAACCCAGTAAGCCTTAATCATCGATGATTATAAAAAAAATATCCCCGCATCGCACTGAGAGTCAAACTTTCCTAAAGGGCTCTCTATCTGACAAGATGTAGCATGTATTCCCAATGACACGAAAATATGATTATTGATGTAAAAAACTAGATGCAATAATCTGTTGATGTAAAAACTAGATGGAATCTAATTTATTAATCACAGATAAATAATGAATAAATAAAATAAGACAGTAGATTTTTAAAGTGGTTCAGCCTTGAAAATGGCCTACGTCCACTGTTGTTGTATTACTGATTGTCTGCCTTGAATCTTGATGATCCATTTACAAAGAGATTCCAGAGTCCCCTTTTATGATAGGGTTCCCATGTATTTATAGCCTTGAGGTTGTATATATGAAAAGGTCATGTGCTGTCCATTAGTAGACATGTATATATGTATAATAAGAATGCGCATTAAATCTGACGTTCAGTAAATGTGTAGTTGACTTTTAATTATCCTGGTTAA
The DNA here is from genome assembly GCA_949130495.1 of Sambucus nigra. Classification (NCBI taxonomy): domain Eukaryota; kingdom Viridiplantae; phylum Streptophyta; class Magnoliopsida; order Dipsacales; family Adoxaceae; genus Sambucus; species Sambucus nigra. Next base: position 209,683,174 of record OX422213.1, on the reverse strand, counting down.
GTTCTCTGCATGCTAAGTATCTCGGACCACTTGAGATGCTCGGTGCGTTTAGTAGCTCAGGCCGCCTAAGTTGTTCGGTGTGCTTGAGTTGCTCTGTATGCCAAGTAGCTCGGACATCCTGAGTTATTCGGTGAAAGTACGTATTTGCCACGTAGGTTGACACACGTCTTTATATAATTGATCCATGTCAGCTAACTAATTTTTGTATCAACAGAAGCCCCCAATGTTTCACAGTTGAAGTTAAATAAGAAAGTGTGGAACATTTTGCCTCAAAAATGCCTGAATTACAGATCTCCAATACTTGGGACATTTTTATTGTATTTCTTTCCATTTGAGCACATAATGGTAAACTTGTAAATATTTTGAATTTTTAGCAGTTGCTTCAACATTTGCGCCTTTCTCATGATTTAACCGTCAGAAACGCAAACGTTTTTCCTGATAATCATTTCTTTTCTCTTTTCCCAATGCAAGGTATTTAAGAGCGACAAAAATCTCATCGTTTTCTACTTTTCATATTCATATTTTCTAAACTCTTTATGTTCTCTCTCTGTTTCATATTGTCGTTCTTCCATCGTCCGTCATTAGCAGATTTCTTCGTTCTCTGTAAGATTTTTCTTCTTTCATCTTTCTCTGCTTTAGTCATCATGATTTACCTTGTTGAATCTTTGGATAAATTCTAGGCTAATTTTTCAATTCCCTCTTGGGTAATTTTGGAGGAGCTTTCTTGTCCTTCTGATTTGTTTTCTCTGACGGAGGGGGACATTGGTTTCCCTATCTTTTGTAGCAGAGTGTGGCTTTTCTTTCTCACTAAATCCCTTGAGTTTGGAGTTTTGCCAATATTTTGATATTATAACTGCAAGGGTAGTTCCAAATACATGGAGGGTAGTTAATGGCGTATATAGGTTGAATCAAATTCATGGAACCCATTTAGATATTCCTAAAATGATGTATTATTATAAATGGGTTACCAAGACACTACTTTTTATTTGAAAACTAAGTTTTCGAATAGAGCTTTAGTTATCAATCTTCCCGACGCCAACAAGGACTATTTTGATCATGGGGTTGTGATGAAAAATTGGCAACACCCTCTATTAAATGAAAATGATGTGTACCAAGGTCCCAAATGTACGCCTTATGGCAATAGGATAGGTTGTTTTAAGTTTTTGAATTTAATATTCCTCATGTTTGACAAAATGTGTCACTGACATTAATTTTGTTTGTTACAGTTGACAGAAAAAGGAAGCCCCCAAAAGAGATTGACGTTAACATAAAAGATTTAAAACTTATCTAGAGCTTGCATCAATCAGTTGCTGGGGAGCACATTAGAGCTGCTTCTTATTTGTTGAGGTATAAAAACACCACCTCGTCTTTCATTGACCATCCTATTGCACCTCCTACAATAATCGATTATGATCAACCGCTAGCGTCTCGAGAAAGTGTGGGAGAATCCTAGTCTAATTTGGATACTTCCATTATCGATTTGATGACGAAGAAAAGGAGGATGTCTGAGTTCTTTGTCAAAGATGTCCCTAGAGCTGATGGGTCAAAGAAAAGTAAAGTGGATGTCCCAGCTGAGGGGATGAAGAAAATGGACATTGCTCCATCTAAGGGAACAACTACAACTGTGAAGGAGGTGGGTAAGAAGCCCCTAATTATTCCAAAAGAGGCAGCACCTTTGATTGAAGGTGTTTCTATTACACAAGGAGAGGCAGCACCATTGATTAAAAGTGCTCCTCTAAGGATACTAAGAAGAAGTCTCGCTGAAAGACTTATAGAAACAGTTGCTCAACCTTCTGATATTGAGGGTACTTTGAGAGCTAAAGCTCCATTTCTTATTGCTCCGAGTTTGGCAAAAAGGACTTGATCAAATCTTGGGTCCTTCCCGAGCATTGAGCTGCTGAGGATTCCCTTTCTTGGGAGAAGCTCACTGATTTAGCCGCCCAATATATTGCATCAGTAAGTATCTTTATCCCTATTATTTCCTCGTCTTTACATATTGCATTCATATTCTGAGTGGAGCTCTTTCCTTTTTCAGTTTATGGCTTGCTTTAATGTCATCTTGAAGAAAGATGAAGTTATCAGGGCTTCCATTTCCTAGGGTGGGGTGGAAGAAGATTTTACTGGTCTATCCCGCTCTTTGACTGAATCCCGTCAGAAGTACGAGGAAGAAAAAACTGCTTGGGAGCATGAACTTTAATCTGTCAAGACCACTTGAGATCAAGCTATAAATGATTCTAAAGAGTTGGTGAACAAATTGAAGGCCATTGATAGAAAGATTGAAGAGGCTGAACGGTGTAAGAAAGAGCTTAAGGATAAGTTGACATCTTTCGAAGAGGTTGATGCCAAGCTTAAAGAGACTGAACGGTGTAAGAAAAAGTTGGAAAAAAAAGTGAAGATTGCCGATGAACATGCTTCATTGGAGAAGGTGAAGAAGAAAACTGCTGTAAAGAATTCTTTTAGCTCTGGCTGGGATAAAAGATGGAATAAGGCCTTAACTGCCATTACTTGTCAGAGGAAATATGACAGCCTAAAATACTTAAGAGATGGATGGGTTGCGGCCTTGAAAGAATTAAAAACTGCGGACGATTCTGAATTATTTCAGAAACATACTCATGGCCCTCCTCCTATCATCGGCGAAGAAGAAGAAGATGAAGCCCCATCTGATGAGTCCTTTGTGATGGTAGAAAAGCAAGTTCCTGTTACCGTTGTTTCCCAACCTTCCAAGCAAGTTCATCAAGCAGACACTTCTTCCGAGCAACCTGCATTGCCTTTCGAGCAACCTTCTCTTCCTTCCGAGCAAGCTCCTCTTCCCTCCAAACCAATTGAAGATATTGTAGTGAATAAGGAGAAGGTGTAAAGTTATTCGGTTCTTATGTTACTTTCTTTTTTCCTCAGTTGTAATTTGGAATGTATTTTCCTTTTGTATGATGAATAAGAATGAACCTTTGTTATTTATCTCATGTCTTTCTTTGACTTGTCTTGTATCACTGTTGTTGCATTTTATTTTCTCCTTGCTAGTTTATGGCCAGGATGGAACTCTTATCAGCTACTGATACAGAGTTTCAAAGTTGGTCATGCAGATTTTACTGAGACCCAAATAATAAACATACTCGGATCCGATACCTCTGAACGAGCAATTAATGCTTACCAGTACTTAAAGTGTCTACTTGATCGTGCTGTGGCCAACAATGTGGCCTATTACAAAATGATTGAAGATATTCAAGGAATAATCGAGGCACTTCAACTTCAGCATAAAGAGACCACCACACTTTTGCATAAAGGTTATGAGAAAAAATACCAACAATTGAGTGCTGACAAAGGTTATGATAAGTATATTTCTGCCCATGAGAAAAAGGAAAGTGTGTTAAAGCTTGAGATTGAAGAGCATAGAAACATTGCCAAGATGTTAGAGCAAGAGAATATCGCGTTGCAAGAGGAAGTGAAACAACTCAAATCTGTTGCCTCCTCTTCTTCGGGAGCCTTGATCCCAATCAATGCTGATAGTTTTTCCTTTTTAGAAACCAAAAATGCTACATTAAGGGAAGAGTTAGAGACCTTGAAATGAGCCTAACTTTCCACACCTGCTCGTGGCAGAGCAAGGGCTGTTCGGGTTAGTATTTATGTGATAAGAACTCAATTGGCCTTAGAAAATCAAGCCGTTCAATTGACATGGCAGAAATGTCTAAAAAATTCAGAGTTTTACCGACCAAATCTCCAATCAGAGTTCTGGACTGGAAAGTAAAGAGATTCTTGTGAAGAAACTCCACGATCAGCTTGAAAGATTGACTTACCAATTTCATAAACAACCTAGAGAGGTTTGGATGGCACGCTACAATGAATCTGTATATAATCTTAATGCTCGGGTGCAACAGTCAAATAATGAGGGGTACAAGCAGGGATGGTTAAATGCTATGTGTGTGATGAAACTGGAGCGAGGACACTTCTTATGGGATTATTATGAGCCTGGAGTGCTTGATTTGCCCATGCCTCCATTTAAACTTGATTTTAGTTGGATTCCAGCTCGTGTTATTCCTCGGTGCTTGATTTCCAAATATCTTTGTGACTATAGTCTTCATTCTAATTTTGAGATATCTCCTCCTGAGAATTTTCTTGATCGACCATCCATAGTTAACGTCAGAATGCTGCGACATATGAATTTTATAAACTCTCCCCATGCATTAGATGATCCTCTAGCTGGGATGGAACCTGTATCAAAATCAGAAGGAAAGAAACCCATAGAATAGGACATTTGTATATAATGAATCAAATTTCATTTCGTATGTAATCTGCTTAGTTTTAATAAAGAAAGGTTTATTCTCTATGTAATTTCATTTTCTTGACAATACTTTGTAAAATGTCTTTGTTATTCACTGGTGAATATATATATCAGTAGAAGGACAAAATGTCCTGTTTTGTTTTAGACAATGGAACTTGTCCCTTTTCTTGTCTGATTATAGTGACTTGTCACTCTTTGTGCCTAAGCAATGGAATGATTTGCATCCCATATTGCTTAGTTGTAGTAATCGTGCCAGGATTACCTTCTTGCCTAGATAGTGGATGCCTCGGAAGGTCACCCATCTTCTTGTCTAGTTTGGGGTGCCCCTTGAGATCACCCGTGATTAAACAGGCTTTTGCCTTGTATGATTTTTATTTACCAACCAACCGGAGTTGGTGGTTATTGAATTGCCGACCAACCGGAGTTGGTGGTTGCTGAATTACCGATCAATCGGAGTTGGTGGTTGCTGAATCTGGTTTGTGTAGTGTGTAGCATGAATACTCCCAAAAAAATATAACAAAAGAGAGAAATGAGCAAAATATCACTTTTATTCATATTGAAATGGGTTACAAATGAATTTTCATTACTAATAATACTTGCGCAGATGCTCTGCATTCCACGCGTTCTTGAATTCTTCTCCCTCCAAAGTTTCAATTATGTATGTCCCTGGACGAACAACTTCAGTTACTCTGTAAGGTCCATGCCAGTTGGCCTCTAGTTTATTATGCTTCTGTATCACCTTCTTCAGCACATAATCCCCCTCTTTCAAGTCGCACTTTTTCACCCTTTTGTTGTAGAATAAGGTTGTTCGTTGTTGGTAGACTGCATTCCTGATCGCTTCTTCTTCGAGCATATCCAGGTCTAAACTTCTCATCAAGTCTCTTACATGGGAATTGAAATTAAGCACTCTATGCGTGGGTAAATCCAACTCACCAGGTATGACAGCTTCACTTTTGAAGGCTAACATGTATGGAGACTCCCCAGTTATTGTTTATGGGGTAGTGCAATAAGCCCACAATACAAAATGTAGCTCATTTATCCAGTTTCCCTTTGCATCATCCAGTCATTTTTTCAAACCATCCAGTAAGGTTCGTTCATCACTTCAGTTTGCCCATTGCTCTGGGGATGGCCTGGTGCGGAGTGGATCTTCTGAAGATTGGATTGGTGATAATATGCGGCGAACTCCTCGTTGTCAAATTGGATTCCATGGTCAGTAATGAATGCATGTGGGAGACCATATCTGTAAATCATATTCTTCCAAATAAACTGATAGACCCTGTCATACGTCATGTCAATGAGAGGTTCAGCTTCCACCCATTTGGTAAAATAGTCCATAGTAACTACTAGATATTTGAAACTCCCTTTGGTCATCGAAAGTGGCCCGACCAAATTTATACCCCACATGGCAAATGGCCAAGGGGATGTAATGGGTGTTAATAATGCTTGGGGAGTTCTTCGGATGGAAGAGAAACGTTGGCATTTATTGTACTTCTTAGCGTAAGCTGCACAATCATCTATCATCGTTGGCTAGTAATATCTCTATGTCATTATTCTCTATAAAAGCGTCTGACCTACTATATGGGCTCCACAAGAGACTTTATGAACATCTTTAATCAAATATTTAACTTCAAAGGGATGCAAACAGCTCTGTAGTCCTGTTATGACGCCTCTCCAATACAAAATACCATTAGTCAGTACATAACGAGAAGTTTTAAACTTCAGTTTCTTGGCTGCGAGTTTGTCAGTTGGCACAATTCCCTTTTCGATATAGGCCCTGATGGGGTCCATCCAGGATGGACCCAAGTCGAGGGCAATGAAGTTCACCATTAAAACTTTTTATATGCTCCGATCTGCCAAAATCTCTATTGGGATGGTTCTTCGTAGCTCGGTGCGTGTTGCTGAGGCCAGTCGAGCTAGGGCGTAAACTCTTGCACTTTCCAATCTCAATTTTCTGATCAACTGGACTGCAGAAAAAATTGATATAACCTCGATAGATTTTTCATGATACTTGATCACTAATTCTCCCTTCGCTGCGTACAACCCAAGAATTTGATTTACAATTAATTATGAATCACTGAATACGATAACCTACTCTGCATTTATGATTTTAGCCAAACTAAGACCCACGATCATAGCTTCATATTCATCTTTATTATTGGAAGCCTTAAATTGAAAATGTAGAGCATACTCAATATCAACTCCATCAGGATTGTTTAAGATTATTCCTTCTCCACTACCCGTGGCACATGAAGATCCATCCACGTACAAATTCCATATAGGTATATCATTATCAAACTCTTGGTCAGACAGAGTTCTTCAGTGGAGTAGTTTATACTCCTTTTTATCTTCTCCTATCCTTGGGCAATTACCCGACACTTCCCGTTGATCGTTGTCTATCGCCTCCTACCGATCTACTAATGAAATTTGATCGGAGGTTATCTTAGATGACCCCGTAACATCCACGGGTTGGTCTTCATCAAGCCCCTATTTTTCGGATGTGTCAGAGTAAGTAAACTCTGCAATAAAGTCCTCTACTTCCTGCCCCTTAAGTGACAACCTAGGCTCATAAATTATGTCATACTCACCAAGTTCTACTGCCCAATACATAAATCTTCTTGATTTGTTCGGTTTGTGCAGAGCGTATCTTAATGGCATATCAGTATAAACAACTATAGTATGGGCTTGGAAGTATGGCCTCATCCTTCTTCTTACTTCGATCAGTGCTAGTGCCAACTTCTCCAACCTTAGATATCTGATCTCTGCTCCTCGGAAGGCCTTGCTGGTGTAATAGACTAGTTTTTTCAATCTGTCCTCCACTCTTATCAGCACCGAGCTAATTGTGTTCTCTGAGACTGCGAGATACAAGTATACTCTTTCTCCCATCACTGGTCTAGATAATAGTGGAGGGGTCCCCAAATATTTCTTTAATTCTTGAAAAGCCTCCTCACATTCGTCATCCCACTCAAAAGTTTTTCAAAGTGTTTTGAAGAATGGGAGGCATCTGTCTGTTGCTCGTGACACAAATATGTTGAGTTCTACAACTCGTCCTGTGAGACTTTGCACTTCCTTCTTTATTCCTGGAGATCGTAGTTCCAGTAGGGCCTTTATTTTTTTAGGGTTCGCCTCAATGGCTCGTTGATTAACAATATACCCAAGAAACATGCCTTCTCGTACTCCAAATATGCATTTAGTGGGATTTAACTTTATTTGATATTTCTCTAGTATAGCCCAGATCAACTAAATGATCAGCAGCTTTCTTGCTCTTTGTCGGCATATCGTCAACATAAAACTCCATGTTATGACCGATCTGCTCTGTGAACACTTTATTCATCATCCACTGGTATGTTGCAGCTGCATTTTTAAGTCCGGAAGGTATAACATTATAGCAATAAGTTCTCTTTGGGGTAATAAAAGAGGTACTTTCCTTGTCCTCTAGTTTCATCTTAATCTAGTTGTAACCGGAATAAGCATCCATAAAACTCAACAATTCATGCCCCGATATAACATCCACCAGCTGATCAATTCTGGGTAAAGGAAAATGATCCTTTGGGCAAGCTTTGTTAAAATCAGTGAAGTCCACACGCACCCTCCACTTATTGTTTTTCTTCTTTACCATCACCACATTTCCTAGCCAATCAGGATACTTGACATCCTCAATAAAAGAGGCTTTTTGTAATTTCTCTACTTCTTCCTGTATGGCTTGGTTCTTTTCTGGGATGGATACTCTTCTTCGCTGCTTCACTGGCTTGACCTCCTTATTAACATTGAGCTCGTGGCATAGGAAAGTCAAGTCTATCCCTGGCAAGTCTTCACGACTCCATGCAAAAGTCTGCTTTCTGTTCCTTAAAAATGCCACCAGTTCCTGCTTTATTGATAAGTCCAATGACACAACAATTTGAGTTGTTCGTTCTAGGCATTCGTCGTCCAGAATGATATCCTCTGTAGCTTCCATAACCTGACCCTTCACGAGCTGAGATTCATCTCTAGGGTCCAAGGTTTCAATCTCTGCATCTTTCGTTTCATCCACTTGATACGTAGTACTTTTCTTCTTGGCTTCTTCCAGTTCTTCCTGTTCAATAGATGAATAGTAGCATTCCCGAGATACTTTCTGACCTCGCTTAGCAACTCCCACTCCGAAATTGGTTGGGAATTTCAAACATTGGTGTACCGTAGATGGAACTGCCTCAAACTTCTTCAGACCAACTCTCCCCATGATAATGTTGTAGGATGATTAGACGTTTTTATCCATTATAAAAAAGCGTACTCTTTCTGTTCGAAAAGAAGGCCCCGTACCAATAAGCATGTCCAACTTGATCGTCCCAAGTGGAAAAACCTTTTCGCTAGTGAAACCGAGGAGGGGACTATGATATGGCTCTAACTGAGCTAACTTCAGATTTAAGCTATCGAAGCATGGGTAGAACATGATATCTGCAGAGCTACCATTATCCACTAATACCCATGAAATCACCACATCCTATATTCTAATCTTGATCACCAAGGGGTCTTCATGAGGATATATTACACCTGCCAAGTCATTTTTAGAAAAACTGATGACCAATTTATCCCTATTCACCTTCCTCGGGCCATCGTCTTCAGCTAAGTTTATTCATTGTATTTAAGAACAAGCTTAGGCCTCATTGAGGTAAGCTTTCCTCTCTGCACTAAGATCTCCACCTCCTGCATCTCCACCTGTAATTAAATTACATTCAAAAGATCCAAAATAGATTGAGAATACCTCACGCTCAGGCTTCCTTGGCCTTTTGGGGAGATCGGGATCATCTTCTGGATCATTTTCGTGGTCTCTCTTCTTGTCATCTTTTGCTCGGTGAGGAGATTTAGTTCTTTGCCTTCCTCTGTCATTCGTCTTTCTACCTCTTTGGCGATCAACGTAATTAGTCAGTTTTTCTCGCCTGATGAGTGCTTCAATTTCATTCTGGAGAGTTATGCAACGTTTGGTCGTATGGCCATGGTCTTTATGGAACTCGCAATATTTGGACTTATCCCTTCTGTCAGGATCTTCCTTCATTTTCTCTGGCCAGGTTAGCTCCTCGTTGTTCTTAATCTCCTCCAGAATGTGATTTATATCTACCTTAAAGGGAGTATAATTTCCATATTTCCTCATCTGCTCCAGCATTTGTTTGCATTTTGACTTTTTACTGCCACCATTGTTTTTCTGATCTTTCTTCTCAGTTTTACTACCCTCAACTTTGGTCTCCTTAGTGTCTATATTCTTCTTTGCATCCATGGGTTCCTCGGCATTCATGATCTTGGCTGCCTTCGCTATTAATTCTGCCATGGTCCTGGGCGGATCCTTGGCCAAAGTATAGTATAACTTGTTCGGTAATAGACCACTCATCAGAGTAGTAATTATTGTTTTCTCCTCGTAATCGATCACCTCAAGTTTCTCGTTATTGAAACGAGTAATATAATCCCTTGTGCTTTCTTCTGTTTTCTGTCTGATGCTCAATAAGTGTCTTACTCTTTTAACTAGCTTCGCTCCAAAGCAGAAATTCCCTATGAAAAGCTCTACCAGCTAATGGAAAGTTGAAATCTTCCCCCGAGGAAGGTTGTTTTACCACATTTGGGCTGACCCTATGAGAGTTCCTGAAAATCCCCTGCATCTCATCTCATCGGGAATCGCATGGATATCAGAAGCAGCTTGGTATTGCTCTATATGGAGGACAAGATCAGTTTTTCCATCATATTTAGGTGTTACCATAGGAGTTTTGAATTTTAATGGTGTGGGAAAATCCATAATCTCCTGCACGAAGGGTGTTCCTTGGACAAAAGTTCTTTAAAGAGGATTCTTGGCCTTAGACATTTCCCCTAACCTGTCTTCCAACCTTTGAATATAACCTTTCCATGCATTATTTCTGACCTCGGACCTATTTGTTCGAGCAACTGATCACGCTGAGCTTTCCTCTTAGGACCTTTCATTACAGGCTATCTGGTGTGATTGGGCATAACCTTCCCTTAGATCGGATGGTCGTTGAGAGTTCCTCGATGCAATCCTAGGAGGGTTTATATTCCTCCTATGGCCCAATCGATCAAAATAAGAGACTCTACTCAATCATTCCAGAGTGCTAGCCCGTTCTGGGGTTAGAGTGACATTCAGTTGAGAATTCGTAACTCGTACTGAAGAAGTCCGTCCAGGTTGATACGAAGGATAATTAGATTTCTCAGTACGATATGAGCCAGTATGCCTAGATTGAGAAACCTCTGGGAACATCATTCATCTGGATCTTGAAGATGGCAGATGAATATTTCTCTGAACGCTTCGTTATCCTGACTGGGCCAGTGCTCCATCTTGAACAGTTTGTGTAAGTTGACGCATGGTTTCTTGCATGGCCGGTTGCCCTTGGGCTAAGTTGGACATTATGCGAGCCAGATCTTGCATATTAGGTGGAGTAGAGGGGTTTGGAGGGACCCCAACAGTGTTTCGATTACTAAACTCTGGGTTTTCAGCCATATATGATGAGTTTTTTGATGAAAAACGCTAAGTATAGTCGTTTCTCACAGACGGCGCCAATCTGTTGATGTAAAAAACTAGATGCAATAATCTGTTGATGTAAAAACTAGATGGAATCTAATTTATTAATCACAGATAAATAATGAATAAATAAAATAAGACAGTAGATTTTTAAAGTGGTTCAGCCTTGAAAATGGCCTACGCCCACTGTTGTTGTATTACTGATTGTCTGCCTTGAATCTTGATGATCCGTTTACAAAGAGATTCCAGAGTCCCTTTTTATGATAGGGTTCCCATGTATTTATATCCTTGAGGCTGTATATATGAAAAGGTCATGTGCTGTCCATTAGTAGACATGTATATCTATACAATAAAAATGAGCATTAAATCTGACGTTCAGTAAATGTGTAGTTGACTTTTGATTATCCTGGTTAAGTGCTCTGCACGCTAAGTATCTCGGATCGCTTGAGATGCTCGGTGCGTTTAGTAGCTCGGACCGCCAAAGTTGTTAGGTGTTCTTGAGTTACTCTGTATGCTAAGTAGCTCGGACATCCTGAGTTATTCGGTGAAAGTATGTATTTGCCATGTAGGTTGACACATGTCTTCATATAATTGATCCATGTCAGCTGACTAATTTTTGTATCAATAATGGTAGATTGTTCTTCTTCCCTATTCACAACTCATAAGGTGTGTAAAGTGTGTGCGGATGAAGATATACCCCATTTACCATATATCATGTGATGCTCAACGCCTCTGCCTAAAAACATCTTGTTACATTTCTCCAAGAAAGTATGGATCTAGCCGTTTCTTTTATTTCCCGGTTCTTCCTCTCAACAATCCCATTTTGCTGAGGAGTACGAATGGTCGAAAACATATGTTTGATGGCCACTTCGTCATAATAGCTAGGCACTTTCTCTTTTTTAAATTCAGTGTCAATGTTACTATGCATCTTATTAGTAGTAATACCATTGTGGCTTTATAGGACACAACACTTAGTTGTAAAGATCTCAACTGCATCGGACTTTTCATAAAGGAAACCTATAATCGAGTATGTTGAAAAGTTATCTACCATCACAAGAATATATCTCTCACCACCTAAGCTCTCTGATCGAGTAGGACCCATAAGATCCATGTGAATAAACTCTAAAACATTGGAGGTGGTAATGGTATTTAACTTTCGATGGGGACTTTGAATTTTTTTACTTTGTTGGCAAGGTCCATAAACTAGGTCCTTTTTCACTAATCTCTAAAGAACTCTAAAGTTCACGTGACATAGTCATTGTTACCAAAGGTCCATAGTGGAGTTCGTGGCACTGGTGCGCACAAAAAAAGACTTGGGAATAACCCCATAACAATTTTCTTTCGTCCTCATACCGTGTAGTAAACATTTATCGGGTTGATGATAAACATTGCATTCGGACCTAATAAGTTTTACCGCAAAGTTTGCGTCGTAGAGTTGTCTTATGATAATGAAGTTTTCTTTCAACCCTTTCACGTAAAACACATTGTCTGGCTTAGGAACTCCTAGAATCTCAACACTGCCACATCCAAAAATGCTAAATCTACTCCCATATCCAAACGTGACTTTACTTTCCTTGTGATCCTCAAGGTGGGTAAAAAATGAGACATCATCGGTCATGTGCCCAGAACACCCATTATCAATATACCATTGGGAAGTATTTTGAGCCTTGAGAGAAACATGAACAACAAGCACCTTGTCATCTCTCTTAGGTACCCAAATGGCGATAACCTTTTGTTTGCCCTTATTGTTGTTGACTCTAGTCAGAATGTTGGAAGCGTTATCAAACGTCAAAGACATCTATTGAAATTCTTTCATTAAACGATGTGAATTCACTAATAGAAATTCAACTTGCTCCCTAAGCAAAGTAGCTAAAGTGGTGTACAGGAGTATGTGTACGACTAGTTCTACCTAATTTATAGAGAAACTCTCTAAGGTTACCTCTTCTTTTGCCAAAAATTCAAACACATAGAGGTTTCGGTCTACCTCGGATTGATTTTTTAGGATGAAATTTTCTAGGTGGGTCAAGTCAAGGGCCTTAAGGGTCAATCAAAAACTCAAAAACTTGTTCGAGTGCGGCATGGGGAGTGGATGCACCGTCATAACCTATCCATTGCCTCTCAATGTTACCTGAAGTGGGGTCGAGGAGAATCTTACCTAAATTATTCGATGTATTCTCGATATTTGCCTTGACCTCCTGAGAAAGTTCAAGATCTTTCTCGAGTTGAAAAAAAAGGCTTCAAGTTTCTCATGAGTCACCACAAATGCTTGGAGGTCTCTCTTAAGACTATCCACCTTGTTGGTCATGTCCTCGTTCTTTCTCTCAATTAAAAAAATTCTCTCTACTAAAGTTTCTCTCATCGAGGACTGATTATCTTTCACCTCTCGCAACTCTTTCTCTAGCGCTAAAACTCTCATAGCTAACCCTTTGTTTTGTTTCTTCATTTTAAATGACTCATCATAAGTATCGACGTAGGTACGCTAAAGGTTACTCTAGCTCTCACTTAAAATATTCTCTCACTCACTCTCCTCGAAATGACTAGACTCACTATAGAGGTGTTCATGTTTAGTAGCTTCCTCATCATCGTGAGATTCACTAGATGTATTAACATGTTTATCCATAAATGCAGTGAAGTTACATCCATGTAGTAATTCTTTTCTCGAAATAATCTAACTTGACCTGGCTATGGCTAAGTGTGATGTTTAAGGCAGATTTGCCTTTCCCTTGATGTTTGAACCTAGTCTAACACTTGTGAGCTTTGTGACCCTTTCCCTCACACTCATAACATCTCTCCTCGTATTTCTTTTGGAAATATTTCTTTTTAAAAAAAAATCTTGCTCGATTTATATTTTTTATCGTTATCAAAACTTTTCTTATCTTTAGAAGTATTTTGTTTTTGAGTTTGAGAAATTTCTTGAATTTTTTTAGCAAAAAGTCCCAAATAATCTAAATCACAATCAAACTCGGAATCGAATGACGTTTCCTCTCTATCTTTTTAGACACTTCCTCTTTCCTTTTAGATTGGGCTTTAAGTGTTATCCCCTTATCCTTAGGCTTAACTATTTTAGGTAACATATCTATCTCATATGTTTGAATATCTCCTACAAGTTTTTCTAACGTAAGAGTGTCTAAGATCCCTAGAGAATTAAGAACGGTAACCTTAGGACTAAAACGGGTGGGAAGAAATCTCAAGATTTTCTTAACTACACGCGGCTCGGGTATTTTCTCATCTAAATTAAAACTTGAGTTAACTTTGTCAAAAAATTATGCATAAAACTCGTTATAAGATTCAGATTCAAGCATTGAGTGATATGCCCAAAGTGCACCCTCTTACACAGAGCAACTAACCTCGGTTAATCTCACAGCCGAGGTGACCAGAAGCCTATGACAACCATCAGCAAGGTCGTTACTTAGAAGGTCAGCCTCAGCCGACATTACATCTACCTCATACATCAACCTCATCTGCGCATCAGCCGAGGTCAGTAAGGACCCATGGGTTCAACCACCGTTCAACACTATTATCGGCCCTAGCCAAAGTTATAGCCATCAGCCGAGATCAGTAATGTTACATGGGATCAATCATCTGGCAACGTCATCATCGGCCCACGCCGACGTTACAACTACTCATACCTAACCTCGTCCAACCTACCTGGACGAGATCATCATGAATAACCTCAGATAAATAAGCATTCAGACTTCACTAACCTCGTACTCTTCTAGGCCGAGGTTGCACCAATCAAAGAGGGTCGATCATTTACAGGTGCATGAATGGTTTGGAACACGTGAAAAAATCTGTTATAACCAAATCATTCCCTCTACGTGAGGGAATATTTCATCATCATTCTCTACATGTGATAGTGACAGATGTCTTCATTAGATTGGCTAAATCATCACCCACATGCTCATTGCATGCTTGGGGTGTACATTATACCCCCAAACACTATATATACATGTATTCTCCTACCTTGAAAGGGATCCAGAATTATAAACCTTAGCCAAACTCTGTTGCATTAATAGTAGAGAGAGAAAGTGGAGTGATTGTATTACTAAGGCCATTAAATCCCTCTTTTGATAGTGATATTCACACTCACCTGCACAGTGAACGTAGGCAATTACCGAACCACTTATATTACTGTGTTCATCCCCTTTTTTCTCATCTCCTACTATATATACACTTGAGCTTCCATTGTTATCACCTGATTGAGCTTGTTGACACCTTATCTGGTGGTGTTGTTTCCAGCATCATCATTGTGATTGATTCAAATTGTGTGGCGGCATTATGCATCTTAGAAGCTTTTACAACATTGGTACCCTCGTTAGTGAGCTAGAGGGTATCCCAAGCCTCTTTAGACGTGGTGCCCGTCATCATGCTATGTAACTCATCAGGGGCGATGGCTCCCGAGATTTCTCCACTTAAATTCATCCTCTGTCCACTGAGAGACTATTTTAGGATCGACGACATTATCAACTATGACAGTGGGAGGAGTCTTTCACAGACTACCCAAAAACGTTCATCTATGGCCTTTAAATAAGACATCACCCTAGCTTTCCAATATGCGTAATTGGTACCATAAAAGATGGGAACTCACTTATATAAATTTTTCGTTAAAATCCATTTTTTCAAAGATCAATAATTTTCCAAAAAAATGATATCAAAGAAAAAATAATTTCGTGAAAAAATATCACACGGTAATTTTGCGCAACATGCTCTTATACCAATTTGAGAGTGTGCTTGCGATATGAATGGAATATTTATATAACTAAAAGTCAAACACACACAAATCCAAATTTTATCTTTCTATCCTAATACATGCATCTAGGTTATAAAACAAATAAATTAAAGCATGCAAATAAACAAGGCAATTTGAAGAAAAATCCCTTGCGGGCAAAACCTATTTCAGCACTTTATATTTTTGCAGGACACTACTTAAAAAACCTCTAAAGAATATGGATCTCTCTTGAGTCATCCATAGATGGTGGTCCACTCTCGGTATCCATTGATCAGACTTTGTCTTCCTTTAATAGTGATCCCCTCGAGAACCACAAGGTCAGTAGTGAGTAATATGTCCCCACAAAAGTAACTTCAGATATGAAATGCTTTTGGGTTATATATGTATTCACACATATATTTGTGATGAATTTTATGAATCAAAAGGTGTTTTAATCCTAAATGAAGTGAGGACTTTTGCAGCAGGTATGTAGTTTTTTAATTATGAATATTCTCTGTGAAAAACTGTACGGGGCGATTATTTATAAGTCGACACAAAATTTGAGGCGGCGTCATTCGTTCGAATGGAAACAATCTTCATTCGAACGAGAATAGGGTCTCGTTGGAACGACAACAAGATCGTTAGAACGAAAACCCTATCTCGTTTGAATGAGCTTCAAACAAGCTTCAGATGAGGCCAAACATTATGCCCTCGTTTGATGCACGTTAGATAAAAAGTAAGAACGATCTTTCAAATGAGTTATACATCTCGCTCGAACGAGAATGACTTCTCATTTTAACAAAGTTAGCGAATTTTGAAAATTTTTAAACGTAAAAAATTGTTTCTATTTTTTATAAAAATATATCGCAATATAAATGTAAATAAATCTGAACTCCTAATTTATTTATATCTTTGTAGTGTGCAGATCATCTTGAATTTTGAGATGTTGGAGATTCGGTTCTTCGTGATAGCTTGAGTCAAATGGTAAAGAGATATCCAAAAATCTATATAAGCCTAAGCTATGAGAAAATGACAGAAATTATGCTCTTATAAATCTCCCCATTTTTGCTATTTTGGTACAAACATAAAATCAAAATCCAAATTACATTAAAATTCCCTAAGACAAAGAAAATATCCTAATACCCTCCCAAACACTAAAAATGGATAGGTACAAGATAATGATGTCATCAAATCTTCACTTATTCTTATTCTTCTCTTGGTCAATTTGGCTTCATCGAGTGTCATGTGAATATGATCTTCCAAAATTACATACACGCATAAAACAAAAAAAAATACCCATGATGCATAGAGTTTGACATATAAAAGAAAATTCATAAAATTCTCTCCCATAAATCAAACTCCCCCGTAATTTTTCCTCCCCCTTTTATTTTGTTCGAAATAGACAAGGAGTTGAACTAAAGCGTGAATTGCAAGGAATCACTAATCATCACAAAAAATATATTAATGATAAACATCCAATGATAATATCAAAGTCTCCACAAACGTTTTTTGAAAATTTTCAACTATAATATTTTAACAAACACAACACACTGGGGAGAAACACAAAAATACCCGAATCGTGAAAATGGAAGGTAGGGGTGTGAACCTATCTAATAGGTTAATCAACGTAGACAAACATAACACATGTTCATGAAGGATTGAGACACCACAAAAGAAAGATCTCAAAGTCTACCTTAGGTGTAAAAATGGTGAACTCAAGTGAAATTGACTTAACTTAATCAACAAATTTAGATCGCGAGTAATTTTCACACCAAAGATGACCAAAACTATGTAATATCTTTCGACATTTTTATACTTGTCCAACCCATTGATCTTATACTTAACTCCCTCAAAATCTCACAAGTTGCAATTATTCTCTCAATTATTTTAAAGAAATTAATGATCATTTGTAGTAAAGCATCAATTTATAGAAATTGACCCGATACTTATGTTTTTATGTGCCTTTAATCTTTTAGGCTATTTTCATTACAAATGGTGGCTTTTCATGCAAAGTCAACATGTCTTCCGCATCCCGATTCCATTTCATAATATAAAAAAATTTGTTGAAATTTCAATCCGGGCAATGGTTCCTACCCGCATAACTTTTATTATCTCAATTTTCACATTCGTTCGTTTCAAAAGCACATTTGAGATGAAAACACTATAATAGACATGTGATAGGTAAGTGCAATACTCAAATAAGTTCGTGCTCGTGTGCATTAAATGTGACAAGGAGTTAATAATGTAGCAAGTTGTCATCAAATCATATCTTAGTGACTCCACACATATAAAGTACATAAATAAAATTATGTCACGTCTCAAAACAAAATAAAATAATCATGTTTATATGGAATGAATGGGTGAGTCGAACATCTTTAATGTTCATCCAAATATGGTGTCAAAAAATACAAAACTCTTTTTTGATTTTTCATAAATTTTATCAAAAGTAAAATCTATGCGTCTTTTTAACTTTTTCTTAAAAGAGATCTAAAATCTTTTGTGTTTTTCAAAAATTTTCAAGAAATAAAAACTCTTTTTTGATATTTCAAAATAAAAGATATAAATACAATGATAATACTATGGTATTACAATCTAGTAATATGAATAAAATGTGAATAAGCATGAAAATAATTATATACTGAATAACATATCCAATCCCAATCAACGATGAAAATACATCAAAGATTTTCTAAGATCCTTAAATCTAAGTGCATCTAAAGGTTTTGTGAAAATGTCGGCTAACTAACGATCGGTTCTCACAAAGCTTAAGGACATGACCTTCTCCTCAACTAGGTCTCGAATAAATTTCTCGTGTATCCTAATGTGCTTTGTGTGCGAATACAATATTGGATTATGTAAAATGTGTATGACACTCATATTATCATAGGAAATAGTCGTTGTGCCCTGTGAAATGTTTTAATCCTCCAACATTTGCTTCATCCATAAGAGTTGCATGCAACAACTCCCGATGACTATATACTCTTCCTCTATCATGGACAAAGATATGGAGTTTTTCTTCTTGCTTATCCATGAGACAAGAGCACTCCCAAAATAGGAACACGCACCCGAAGTTCTCTTACATCCATCGACATACCTATCCTAATCGGTGTCCGAATAAGAGGATAAGCGGTCATCGATATCAAAGGAATACCAAATACCGTACGACAGAGTCCCACTCACCTATTTGATAACACATTTAAGAGCGTGTAACTGTGACCCTTTCGGGGATGCCTTATTTTGCACATAGACTCCAACACTAAAGGCAATATCGGGTCAACTATCAATAAGGTAAATAAGACTACCTATCATACTTCCATATAAAGTCTGCTCTATGTCAGTGACCAAAGCGTCTTTGCTAAGCTTTGTCAATGTACTCATGGGTGTGCAAACCTGCTTAGCGGGCTTTAGGCCAAATTTCTTCACAAGGTCTCTTGCATATTTGGATTGAGATATGAATATCCCATCCTCAAGATGATGAACCTGAAGGCCTAGTGTGACACTCCAGTAATTAAAATATCAGGTCATCAGTCTAATATTTAATTAAAACAGGATTCATAAGTGGTTCATTCTTAGCATCATTGCCGATTTTTTTTTTAAATCACTAAATATCCTGATAAGCCGGATGTTAATTTTAATTAACAGAGAATAATAATGATTAAACAATGGACTAATGAATAACACAACCATAATAATAATAATGACCACAATAAATGGAATAGATAATCGAATAACACATCCAAATCCAAATCTTCATACAAGCCAAGTACAATATTGAGAAAAATCGATTGGTATAAAGCGAATACAAAAAAACAAATGTAAAGTCTAGAATATGAGCAACCACACTCGAATGGAAATATTGAATCATAAGCAAGAATGATAGATACGTCTAAGCTCGAGGTCCTGCAGCATCCACATCATTAATTCACGTCAACTCTGGAATGAATCTTATAACCCAGGTGTACTAGTGGTTGGATACCTAAAATGTGTTGCAAAAATTTAATTAGGGTCAAATACCCAAAAAAAAATTAAAACATTTAACAAGTGTTTAAAATGTTATATTATGAGTAATGTAATTATCCATTGTAGATGCGCGTACTCTCAAATGAGTCCTCACCTCTCACTTAATGTACACACCTAATGTACTCTAATATTCCTTCCTAGTTAAGCTACCTTCCTAACCAACTATAGACCACTCAATTAATCCTTATTAATTTATATAAATATCTTAACATATCCTTATCTCCCATACGTTACATTAATATTGTCTTACTTTGTTAATCATTTTATTCTCATTATTTTAATTGCTTAGGTTCACTTACTGAAAGTACATTTTAAACATTCACAATAATAACTTCTACAACAAACAACAGAGTATACTATCACAAGTGTATGTATATGTATACATTACACTATCTAATATATACATATACGAATAGGGCATCTAAAGGATCAAACTCGCGATACATGCATACTTTTCTATCTAGTCCCTATGTACCTCACCTACCAAATTAAGGACTAAGGCTAGGTTTGAAACCTCTACCTATAAAACGATAACACATAATGGAGTAGGACATAATCCTTAACACCATAAGGATGACGTCCATAACTAAAGTATCCAAATGATCGTTAATACACTATCATCTCTGTAAGGTAATGACAACGTAAGTGCTATATTTTATGGAACGAATCCAAATCCTCCCTAATGGGTACACAAAGATAGGATTACTCACTATGCATAACCTCGCGTGACAACAAGTAGCTAGGTATGACATTACCCATAATATCACAATCAACATACTATACGCATTCACTCGTCCTATACATACATAGAGCGTATTTTAAGTTTATCCCGTAATCTAATAATTCACAATTTATTCCCATTTCCCATTATTCCTAACATCTCTTGTTAACCGAAGGAATTTAAATAATTTAATGCCACCCTCAACTGGTACCCACAGGTGCAAAACTCAGAATCATTATAATCCGCCCGAATTATAATTTAATTCCCAATAATCCTTTTTCTCGATAAAGTTACATTCTGCCCAAAAATATAAACTGTCGATTTGAGACTTTTCTGATTTGATTTTACAGAAATGTACATTATGAAGTTGTTCAGAATATGATTTTATATATGAACTTGCGATCACACTACCATTTTCTGCTTAAATTAGACCTAAAATCAACATACAATGTTCATCATTTTCAAAAACGATTTCACATACGTTAGACTTTTCAATTGGTATGAGTTCATTTCGTTTCTAGTTAGATAGTTTAATCTCCAATTAAATCAAGTGCTTTTCTCAAATTTCTAAATCATCAATAAAATATATATTCCTAATCATGAGTTCTATAATCCTAATTGATATTATCTCCAATTAAAACATCCTAAACATGGGTTATTCTCCAAAAATCCTGTAATCTAGCATGTCTTTCTACAAACTCATAATTAAGCAAGTTTAAATAACTTGCCTCTTTGGATTATTCTAAATTTCCATTGAAGAAGATGATGTAATTTCCTCGTCCTCATTCTTTCGAAATTTTGGCGGTGTATAATGGTGATGCAAGGTGGCTCTAGGTGTTGCTCCTCCTCTACGAGCCTTCACGTTTTTGAGAAACTATTCACTTTCTTGTCAACGCTCTCACTCTTTATCTCCTTTAGTTTTCTCTGACTTTAAATTTTCAATTCCCTATTTGATTAGCCAAGGTTTTAAAGTATCTAATCCCGTATCTTTTCATAGGTTAAAAATATAGAGAACAAAAATTGACTTTTCACTTGCTGGGTTGACCCAAAAATGACCCGAGACCCTATACATATGCCCGAATGTAGTTGTTGATGCAAAAAACTGGACCGAATCCCATTTTTATGATCACAAATAAATAGATAAAAGCAATCCAATCAAGCACATGAGAGACAAAGATTTTTAAAGTGGTTCGGCTATAAGGAAAAGCCTACGTCCACTGTTATTTTATTCCCAGGGGTTTACAATAGCACAATGTGGTGTAGAGAGAGAAAAAGGTGTGGATCTTGTGTATGGTGTCTCTCATCCTTGTCAGATCTCCTCTTTCTCCTTTTGGCTAAGGGAATACATGTATTTATAGTGATGGGAGATAAAGAGATTCATTGTATGTACACATTTATACATTATGTCTACATTCAACGAATCTAATTGTTGAATTGCTTGGTATGCTATGTGTTGTCATCTATAGTATAAATGTACATTAATGCTCATTGAATTCATAGTTATCCTTTGATCTTCCTGGTTGGTATGCCGATCAACTCTCCTCGGGTGCCGACTAACTCTCATCGGGGGCCGACCAACTCTCCTCGGGTGCCGACTAATTCTCCTCGGGTAATGACTAACTCTCCTCGGGTGCCGACTAACACTCCTCGGGTGCCGACCAACTCTCCTCAGATGCTAACCAACTCTCCTCGGGTGTCGAATATTGCCACGTAGGATGACATGTGTCCTTTTCTGATTAGTCCTCATAGATGGAGAATTTTTACATTAACAGAAGCCCCCAATGCTCCATGCTTGATGATTTACTTGAAAGGATGGAGTATTTATTCTGTAGTGCTGGTCGGTGCTCGTGAAATTCTTGATCTACCTTCTTGATTTGTTCAACATAAAGTGCATTATCTCCTGGACGACATATGATGCAGGATGATCGACGGTTGCTAATCTTTCTTTTGAGGAACTCCGTGTGCTATGTATCACCCCTGGGAATTTTTATGCAGCCATGCCATAGTATGCAGCTTGTAGCTTGTCATAATCTTCAAGTATGTTGATTGATTCGCTAGCCGACCAGCTGCCTCCTGTGCCGAGCCACTGAGTGCTAACTTCACGTGCTTGATTCTTCTGATTTATGATCCTCTGAATACTTTGTCGAGTAACATACTAGCTTTTGAACCCAACTCTTCAATATGATTAGTACCAAGCAGGTGGTGGACTTCGAAACATTTTCATACAACTTCTTCTTCAATGTTAGTCGGGACAGTAGTAGTAAAGATCTCAGTGCTGTAGATGCTAAATTTGACTTCTGAACTTCAATAGTATGTGCATAATAACTCCTGAATATGCCTCCTGAACTTCTGAATGCACCTCCTGAACTTCTGAATACGCCTCCGTGTGAGTTTGTGAAGTTGAATTTGGTGCTCGACGGCATGATGTTATAAGAATGTGCCACCAAATGAACAAATATATCTGTAATAGAAGCCCCCAAATGAACAAATACTTTATCGAGCACCTCCTAGATCGACCATCCATGATGAATATCAGGATGCTCCATGATCTTAACTTCATAAATTCTCCTATTGCTTTAAATGATCCACCTGCTGGCGAGGAACCTGTTTCAAAAGCAGAGGGGAAGAAAGCAATAGAATGGGAATATTTATGTAATAAATTTGTATTTCATTCCTGATGTATTTTGTTTTTGATCTTAATGAAAGACTTTCATTTTTGTTCGCAATCTTAATTTCTATTGTCTTGTAAAATACTTTACATCTGTGCATATGTATCTATTAAAAAGATAACAATATTGTGTTGTTTGTCGATCAACTTATTGTCGACTAGTTTGAATTTGTGGTAACCATTTGATAAAAAATGATGTTTTGTTTGTCGACCAACTTAGTAAAAAAGTTACGAGTATAAAAAATGTTGCTCGATCACTTTCTCGTTTTCATAAAATGTTTCCGACCAACCAAGATCGGTAAATTTTCCTTTTCGACCAACTACAGTTAGTGGGTTTTTATCCCTGACCAGCCATAGTTAGTGGATTTTTCCTCTACGAGAAACTTTGGCACTTTCTGGAATAATCTTACCTCCCGACCAACATAAGTTGGCATTTTCGAGAATATATTTACCTCCCGACCAACATAAGTTGGCATTTTCGAGAATATATGTACTTCCTAACCAACATAAGTTGGCATTTTTAGGAATATTTTGTTTCCTAACCAAACAGGTTGGCATTTTTAGGAATATTTTGTTTCCTAGCCAAACAGGTTGGCATTTTTAGGAATATTTTGTTTCCTAGCCAAACAGGTTGGCATTTTTAGGAATATTTTGTTTCCTAACCAACCGAGGTTGGCATTTTTAGGAATATTTTGTTTCCTAGCCAAACAGGTTGGCATTTTTAGGAATATTTTATTTCCTAACCAACCGAGGTTGGCATTTTTAGGAATATTTTCTTTCCTAACCAACCAAGGTTGGCATTTTTAGGAATATTTTTGCTGAGTAGTCTGAGCTTTGTCGAGTAGTGTGTAGCACTAGTATTCCCCCAAAAAATTTCAATAAAAGGAGCAGGTATAACAGCTTCACTTCCAAACGCCATCATATATGGTGATTCTCCAGTTGCTGCTCGGGGAGTAATACGATAAGCCCACAGTACTGACTGTAACTCGTTGATCCAATTTGCTTTTGCGTCACTTAGTCTTTTCTTCAATCAATTTAGCAGTGTTATGTTCGTCACTTTAGTCTGTCCGTTTCTTTGAGGATGTCCTGGTGCCGAATGGATCTTTAAGATATTGGACTGATGGCAATAAGCAGCGAACTCCTCGTTGTCAAATTGTGTTCTATGGTCTGTGATGAAGGCATGAGGAAGACCATATCGATAGATGATATTCTTCCAGATAAATTGGTACACCTTGTCGTACGTTATATCAATGAGAGGCTCCGCTTCTACCCACTTAGTAAAATAATCCACTGCGACGACGAGGTATTTGAACCTTCCCCTGGTCGTTGGCAGTGGCCCGACTAGATCTACTCCACACATGGAAAATGGCCAAGGGGAAGTGATGGGTGTTAACAATGCTTGTGGAGTTCTTCGGATGGAGTAAAATCGCTGGCACTTGTCACATTTCTTGGCATAGGCTATACAATCAGCTCTCATCGTTGGCCAGTAGTATCCCTACGTCATCATCCTTTTTAAAAGCGTCCGACCTTCTACATGGGCTCCAAAAGACCCTTCATGGACCTCTTCAATCAAATCTTTCACCTCGGTGGGATTCACACATCTTTGCAAGCCTGCCATAATTCCTCGTCTATATAGAATATCGTTAATTAATACATACCGAGCATCTTTAAACTTCAATTTCTTGGTTGCGAGCTTGTCAATTAGTAATTCTCCCTCCTCAATATATGCCCTGATGGGATCCATCCAAGATGGTCCTAAATCAAGGGTAATAAAATTCATCGTCAGATCTTCATCTATACTCCGACCAACTAAAACTTCAATTGGGATTGTTCTTCGTAGCTCGGTACGAGTAGCTGATGCTAATTGAGCTAAGGCGTTTACTCTCGCATTCTCCATTCTTGGTATTCTGACCAGCTGAATAGCAACAAATTTTGATACCAACTCCTTTGCCTTTGCATGATATCTGATCACTAACTCTCCTTTGACAGCATATACTCCCATCATTTGGTTTACGATCAATTGAGAGTCACTGAAAACAATAACCTGTTGCGCCTCCATAATTTTTTCCAACTTAAGTCCTGCAATCATAGCCTCATACTCAACTTCATTATTGGAAGCTTTGAATTGGTCCATGTCGACCTCATCCGGAGTGCTCAAAACTATCCCCGGGCCACATCCTGCAGTGCAAGATGAGCCATCTACATATAGCCTCCGTATAGGTAACTCGTCTTCAAATTTTTGCTCTATCAGAGTTCCTCGGTGAAATATTTGCTGCTTCCTTTCATCTTCCCCTGATATTTCTCGCTCTTCGTCGATCATCTTTTCTTGCCCTTTTACCAACCGGAGTTGGTCTGAGCTCGAATTTAATAATCCTGTAACATCCACTTTCCCTTTTACCAACCGGAGTTGGTCTGAGCTAGTGTTTGTTGATCCTGTAACATCCACAGGTTGATCAGCGAGCAACTTTTGCTCCTCGGGGGTATCAGGATAGGTGAACTCTGCTATAAATCTGCTACAGCTTGCGCTTTTAGCGATGATCTGGGTTCATAGACTATATCGTATTCTCCGAGCTCTATTTGCCCAGTACATCAATCTCCCTGATTTTTCTGGTTTATAAAGGGCTTGTATCAACGGCATATCAGTATATACGACTATAGTATGAGCCTAAAAGTATGGCCTCATTCTCCTACTCGCCTCAATCAGCGCCAGTGCTAACTTTTCCAGCCTTGGATATCTGATCTCTACTCCTCGGAAGGCCTTACTCGTGTAATAAAATAGTTTTTGCACTCCATTCTCCACTCTGATCAACGTCGAGCTAACTGCATTCTCCGATACTGCTAGATACAAGTACAATTTTTTCCCAACACCGGCTTGGACAACAGTGGAGGTGCTCCCAGGTATTTCTTTAAGTCTTGAAAGGCCTTCTCACATTCATCATTCCACTCAAAAGTCTTTCGGAGCATTGTGAAGAATGGGAGACATCTATCAGTTGCTCGCGATACAAATATGTTGAGTGCTTCTACTCGTCCTGTGAGACTCTGTACTTCTTTCTTCGTCGTTGGAGATCGCATCCCTAATAGGGCTTTGATCTTTTCAGGATTTTCTTCAATGCCTCGTTGATTGACAATGTACCCGAGAGATATGCCTTCTCGAACTCCAAATATGCACTTCGTCGGGTTCAGCTTCATTTGATATTTATCTAGTTGATCAAAGGTCTGGCCTAAGTCAACTAGATGATCGACACATTTCTTGCTCTTTGTCAGCATATCGTCAACATAGACTTCCATATTGCAACTAATTTGTTCAGCAAAGACCTTGTTCATCAGCCGCTGATATGTCGCACCTGCATTTTTCAAACCAAAAGGCATAACATTATAACAATAAGTTCCCCTAGGGGTAATGAAATAAGTACTATCCCTGTCTTCAGGTTTCATTTTAATCTGGTTGTAACCAGAATAAGCATCCATGAAGCTCAGCAGCTCGTGTCCCGAGGTAGCATCGACTAGTTGATCAATTCGGGGCAGCGAAAAGTGATCCTTTGGGCATGCTTTATTGAGGTCGGTGAAGTCTACACACATCCTCCACTTGTTATTCTTATTTTTTACCATCACCACATTTGCTAACCAGTCTGGATATTTAACGTCTTCGATAAAGAAAGCTTTCTGGAGCTTCTCGACCTCCTCTTGTATAGCTTGATTCTTCTCGGGACTTAATACTCTTCTTCTCTGTTTCACTGGTTCTATCTCCTTATTCACGTTGAGCTCGTGACATAAGAAATTTGGGTCTATTCTAGGCATATCTTCATGTCTCCATGCGAAAGTTTTCTTTCTGCTTCTTAGGAAAGTTATCAATTCCAGTTTTAATGAGGTATCCAACGACGAACCTATTTGAGTAGTTCGTTCAGGGTGCTCGTCGTCCAGAATGATATTTTCAGTAGCTTCAACCACTTGACCCTTCACGAGTTGTGACTCATCTCTAGGATCCAATGTTTCAATTTCTGCACCTTCATCCACTTGATAAGTAGTAGTCTTTTTCCTCGACTCCTCCAGCTCCTCTTGCTCGGCAGATGAATAATAACATTCCCGAGCTACTTTTTGATCACCTTTCACAACTCCTACTCCAAAATTTGTTGGAAATTGTAGGCACTGATGTACTGTAGATGGCACTGCCTCGAACTTCTTCAATCCTACTCTTAACTCGATTAAGTCAAGTATGAAGCTCTATGCCCAGGATTGGGGCATGTATGAAATGAATCTTATGGTGCCAATTGAATTGTTGTTTGCAGTCTTGCTACTGTGTTGTGTGCAATCTAGCTGCATTGTTTTTGTTCGGTATTGACCTTTTAAGGTCTTTATGTGCTGTTGATGAGCATCCAAGAATTGTACTGGGCAGATAATTTTTCCTGAGCACCTGTTGAGGCTGAATCATATAAAAATTACGATTAGAATAATTATTCAGACGACCAATATATAGTGTGCATTGGCTTCAATATTGGACAATTTAAATTTCCAGATAATAATATGAGAGATAACAATCAAAATATCTCGTGTTCTCATAAAAATATGATGTACATAAACGTGTCTCCATAAAAATATTTAACGGACTTGTGATTCTGAAATTTTCGTTTATTCATATTTGAAATAAAAACCGATCCACTAATTTAATAAAATCGTGATTTGCAATATTTTGCAGATTTGATAAATAAAAAATTAGACAACTAATTTATGTTTATAATCATAAAAAGCATGACTGAATCAAAATATGTATGTATGTATGTACAACATATAATTGATTATTCATATATTGATAAAATTGATCGTATCAACACAATTACATAATATGATTATTTGTGCAGAGAACATAGTTTTCTTGAAGAGAGAGAAAATGGGTCTGATTCAATTGATGTTAATATCGGAATGGAAAATACAGAATCGTTCTTAATGCTTATCCCTATCCTAACATATTTGTTCAGAAAATCTTCAAGTGGATCCATAGATGCAAGGATTTGTATAATATTTATGAGTCTAAAATTCACCAGATCCCCAAATTGAAATCGATCACACAGTTAGTGCATATAAAAATTATGACTAAATTAAAAGATTTCCAAATGAATCAAATTTGAATATACTCATATAAAAGAGATTTATGAATATAGAAAAATTATTTTATCTCCTTAAAGACGAAATAATATAATATGTACACAAATTTCTTAAACTTTGTGATTATGAAATGTACATTTATCCAGATTTATAAAATTAGATTCAACAATTTGTGAATATAAAATCATGATTGAATTAAAAGATGTATGCATAATATATAATTTATTTGATCTCTAAGTTTATGGATATAAACATATGAGAATCATGATTTGAACAAAAATATAATGGGAATTTGAATAGTCATCAAAGATCTTTCACAAATCATTTCAAAATCAACAAAGAAAATTATCAAATCTTATCATCATCGTATATATTGGTATATTTAATCATTTAAAATATTTATTCCATGATATAAAATTGAAACTTGAGAATCAAGCAAAAAGTTATGATTTATGAAATCCACTATTTTTCAAATTTCTAAATAAGAATTAATCTAACAGTTATGATTTTAAAATCATGGTATGCAATATTTTGCAAATAAAAATTGGACAATTAATTTATGTATAAAAACATAAAAATCATGATTGAATCAACAGATGTATGTATAATATATAATTTATTATACATATAGAAAATAAAAACTTAGCTTTTGATGGAGAACAATGCTTGTTACACATTTCCACAGACGGCGCCAATCTGTTGATGCAAAAAACTGGACCGAATCCCATTTTTATGATCACAGATAAATAGATAAAAGAAATCCAATCAAGCACATGAGAGACAAAGATTTTTAAAGTGGTTCGGCTATAAGGAAAAGCCTACGTCCACTGTTATTTTATTCCCAGGGGTTTACAATAGCACAATGTGGTGTAGAGAGAGAAAAAGGTGTGGATCTTGTGTATGGTGTCTCTCATCCTTGTCGGATCTCCTCTTTCTCCTTTTGGCTAAGGGAATACATGTATTTATAGTGATGGGAGATAAAGAGATTCATTGTATGTATACATTTATACATTATGTCAACATTCAATGAATCTAATTGTTGAATCGCTTGGTATGTTATGTGTTGTCATCTACAATATAAATGTACATTAATGCTCATTAAATGCATAATTATCCTTTGATCTTACTGGTTGGTATGCCGATCAACTCTCCTCGGGTGCCGACTAACTCTCCTCGGAGGCCGACCAACTCTCCTCGAGTGCCGACTAATTCTCCTCGGGTACTGACTAACTCTCCTCGGGTGCCGACTAACACTCCTCGGGTGCCGACCAACTCTCCTCGGATGCTGACAAACTCTCCTCGGGTGTCGAATATTACCACGTAGGATGACATGTGTCCTTTTCTGATTGGTCCTCGTAGATGGAGAATTTTTGCGTTAACAGTAGTTTTTTGACTATTTTGACCCTTCCGAACAGTTCTAAGTAGTCGAAATGACTATATGGGTTCAACATATTATACTTCATAATTATCATATTAAGTCCCGACATATCTCAAATGTACGTCCCGACTAAGTAATGAATAATTGCCATTTTTCTCACTTATGACACAATGTAACATATTCCATTTTTATATTATTTATTCTCTCAGTAATATAAATTTTAATTTAAACATTAAATATTAACTCAACTTGCCTCTTTGGATTATTCTAAATTTCCATTGAAGAAGATGATGTGATTTCCTCCTCCTCATTCTTCCTAAATTTTGGCGGTATATGATTGTGGTGTAAGGTGGCTCTAGGTTTTGCTTCTGCTCTAAGACCCCCTCTTTGAGAAACTCTTCACGTTCTTGTAAAAACTCTCACACTTTCTCTCATTTGGTTTCCTCTCCCTTTAATTTTTTAATTACCCATTTCATTAGCAAAAGAGTTAGTTTTAAAGTAGGTAATATCGTATCTCTTCATGGGCTGGAAATCTAAGGTCAAAAATTGACTTTTCACTAGCCGGGTCGACCCAAAAATGACTCATGACCCTATACATATGCCTGAATATAGCTATCTTACTATTACGAACCTTCCGAACACTTCTACGTAATCAAAATGACTATACTTACTTCATAATGCTCATATTAAGTCCCAACATATCTTAAAATGTGCATCCCGACTAAGTAATTTAAAATTGTCATCTTTCTCATTTACGACACATTGTAACATATCCATAATTTATATTACATATTCTCTTAATAATATACATTTTAATTTATTATTAAATATTAATTTAAGTCACACTAATTAATATTTAATTCATTCCAAATAAATTTTCAAATTTAAATTTAATCAACCCAATAGAAATATCCATAAAAATACGGGGTATTACATACTTTCCCCCTAATAACAGGATTTCATCCTGAAATTTGAAAAAAGAAAAATACTTGGCAAAAAAATTTCGGGATACTTCTCACGCATATCATTATCGCGTCCCCCCGTCAATTCGTCAATATTATGATGACCCCACTTAACGCGGACTAAGGGTAATACTTTTGACCTCAAACGTCTCTCACTACGATCTATAATAGCAACTTGTCTCTCCTCATAAGAACTATCTGGCTGTAGATCAATCTCCTCAAGTGTAATATGGTTATATGAAAAGTCATCCTGATCATATCGTCATAAGGAGTGAACATGAAACACATTAGGAATACAATATAAATGATCTGGCAACCCAAGTCTATAAGCCAGTGGTCCAATCCTCTCCATTATTGGAAATGGCCTAACATACCTTTATGCTAATTTCCCCTTCTTACCAAACCTCATAACCACTTTCATAGGAGATACTCAAATCAATACCTAACATCCCATGGTAAACTCTTTATATGTCTTATTAGCATCGGCATAGTTTTTCTGTCTATCCCGATCTATTTGCATATGACTTCGGATCAACTCAATCTTAGAAGAAGTCTCTTGAACGTCCTCTGGATCTAGGAATTTATTGTCCCCAACCTCTAAACAACAAGAAGACAAATGACAAGGTCTCCCATACAATGTTTTGAAAGGTTCCATGCCTATAATGAATTGATAGGAATTATTATATGCAAACTCCACCAGTGGAAGATATTGTTCCCATACTCGTCCAAAATCTAATATACATGTCCTCAACGTGTCTTTTAGAATATGATTGGTCCGCTCAATTTTTACGCCCGTCTACATATTATAGGTTATACTAAAATGCAATTCTATGCACATAGGCTCTTGAAAACTTTGCCAAAAGTGACATATGAAAATATTATCCCTATTGGACATGATATCTATCAAAACTCTATGTGGTCTCACTATATCGGCAATAAACAACTGATCATACTGTGCTATCATATAATTTTTCCTCACTAGCAAAATATGGGATATTGTAGTCAACCGATCCACGATGACCCATATGGAATTGTGACCTTGTTGAGAAGTAGGTAACCCAGTGCTAAAATCCATAAAAGTGCTCTCCCATTTCAAAACAAGAATCTCTAGTAGCTGTAAAAGTCTGGTTGGGTTATGGTGGTCCACCTTCACCAAATGACATGTGGGACACTTTGAGACAAATCCAGCAATATCCCTTTTCATCCCGCTCCACCAATATTGTTGGTGCATATCCTGGTACATCTTATCACCTCAAGGATGCACTGTAA
This sequence comes from Sambucus nigra, assembly GCA_949130495.1. Taxonomy (NCBI): domain Eukaryota; kingdom Viridiplantae; phylum Streptophyta; class Magnoliopsida; order Dipsacales; family Adoxaceae; genus Sambucus; species Sambucus nigra. The sequence continues at coordinate 209,651,582 of OX422213.1, read as the reverse complement.
AGCGTAAGCCATGTGATTCTATTATTACTCCAAGATGAAACTCTTCACCTTCAGGTAAAATGAGTCTACCATTGAAGCACACACCTCCATATAATCCTGCAGAATAAGATTCAACTCCTTCAGCCAAAAGCTAATTTCTCCTAACAGAATGAGTCGGTTGCTTGAGCCTTCACAACTCTAGTAATAATCTGGGGAGTGATGGTCATAGAAAATATGAACGATCTAGAAACTGAATCTTGTTATCCTAAATCTTTCCATTTTGCATTCCACACCTCAAATACATCTTCAATCGACCTCCGACTTAACACATTTGCCACTATGTTAGCCTTCCCCGGATGGTACTGTATCTCAAATTGATAGTCTTTCATAAATTTAAGCCATTGGCTCTATCATATATTCAGATCTTTCGATGTGAATATATACTGCAAGGACTTATTATCTGTGAAAAGACGAAATATCTTCCCTATAAGATAATATCTCCATATTCGCAATGCAAACACGACCGCTACCAACTTCAAGTCATGCGTAGGATAATTCTTCTCATGAGGATTAAGCTTACGGGAATCATATGATTATCCTTTTCCTCTTATTGAAGAAGTACTTCTAAGCACGCATCAATAAATATAAGATATTTTACCATTGTCCTGGGCAATTCAAATACGGGTGCCGAAGTCAGCTCGTCAAAAGCCAATTGACAAGAGTCATATCATCTGAATGGTACCCTTTTGCGTGTCAGATTTGTCAACGAAGCCATAATATTTGAAAATCCTTGAATAAATCGACGATAATAATCTACTGACCCCAAAAAACTATGAACCTCGATCGGTGTCGTCGGCTCTCCCCATTCCATCACTGTAGATACCTTACTCGAATCCACTGCTATTACCTTATCAGTGATAATGTGACCCAAGAATTATACCACTAGAAGCCAAAACCCATTTTTTTTAACTTTGCATACATTTTGTGTTCATGCAGTGTCTACAGAACCATACGTAAATGCTTTCCATGATCCTCCTCAATCCAAGAATAAACCAAAATATAACCAATGACGATAATGACAAATTGGTCTAAAAATTTCCTAAAAACCCGATTCATCAAGTCCATAAAAACTACTGTATCATTGGATAATTCGAAAGGCATAATTCTAAACTCATAAGATCCATATCGCGGCAGAAATGCAGTATTAGGAACATCTTGCCCCCTGAAGCGCAACTGATGATATTCGAATCGCAAATCGATCTTAGAAAATTAAGAGGCTCCCATAATTTGATCAAGAAAATTGTCGATACATGGCAATGAATATTTATTCCTCATCGTGACCTTATCTTACTCCCTGTAGTTGATTCACAACCTAAGAGATCCATCCTTCTTCTTTGCAAACAAAATGAGAGCACCGCAAGGAGAGGTACTCCTACAGATGAAACCTTTCCCCAAAATATGCTCAATCTAATCTCTAAGCTCTATCATCTAGACTAAAGACATATAGTACGACGCATGAGGTATCGTTCGAGTGTATGGTGCTGAATCAATAAAAAAATTAATCTCTCAACTAGTCAATAACTCTGGAATTTCCTGAAATACATCAACGAACTCAAAGACTATCGGTATTGAATGAAGGGATATTACAACTCGTGTAGAGATTTCCTCCTCTATATAATTTAAATGAATGGATGATCCTCCCTCAGGGTGAGGCATCTCCACTAGAAATATCTCCTGGCCCACAATAACAAAAATAATACTCATGCTGAAACAATGAATCATGGATCTATATGATACTAATCAGTTCATGACAATAATAGCATCATACTCTGACATGTGTAACACAACAATATCAACAAGTAAGATTAGTTACCCGATCTTTATACTCACATTCTGGAAGATAAAGTAAATAAATGACCCACTACCCAAAGGCGAGTCAACAAAAGTAATGGAGGTATCGACCATATCTAAGAGCCCTGCGACATGAACAAATCTTGTAGCAATAAATGAATGTGATGCCCCTGTTTTAAATAAAATATGCCCATAGTCCATGAATAAGAAACATACCCTCAACTGTGGGTTGTGCCAATGGGACTACGGCCTAATGAACTTTATACACGTGCCCATACTGAAGCTATTACTGCTTCATGGAGTTGCTATAAGGGTAGGTAAATCTGAAACTTTTACAAGAACTGGGAGGGCGACGAGAAAAACAGGCCTCCTCAATTTTGGACGAACACCCTGCAGCTGAGGAAAACTAACCTTGTTAGGACAATCCCGATGCTTGTGTCCATACTTGCCATAAATAAAGCACTTACCATATAATTGGCCACCTTTCTATATGTGACACCCCGCCTAATTAAACCTTGGGTGATCAAGCATTATTTTAATTTAAACAGGTTTCTTAAATGGTTCATTCTTAGCATCACTGCCAAAAGCTTTTTAATTTACTAACCACCTAAGTGAAAATAAGCGAGTGCCAAATTTCATCTTCTTTAAGAAGAACAAATAATCCAAACAAACACAATGTAGTTCTAGTAATATTTAAAACATTTGCATAAATAACTGAATGCAGATAAAATCTTGTCGAAAACCACGGCCAATAAAAGACAACTCAAAATCCAGAATCAGAATAACTGTAAGAGTAAATATAGGACAACATGTCCCAACTACGAATACTAAAACATAGATCCTGTACTAGAATTGAAAAAGAGGAAGCGTGTAAACAATCCCTGCAACATCCACACGTGCTGCAGCTCCCAAATCCCTGGAATGAAATCATGCGGGTGTCCCTGTGGTTGGGAACCTAAAAGGTTTTAAAAAATTTACATAGTAAGAGTCATTACTCAAAACATTTGAAAATATTTTGCAAGCAGTTATCATAATTGAGTTATTGATTACACATATTAAGGTTTGCAACAACTCCCTTGAACTTCCTCACCTCTCTTCTATAGTGCATGTCTAACGAGGATACTTAGTTCACCTAGTTATACTACCCATAAGCGTAGGTAACTTATTTACTACTCGTTATCCTTATTCTTATAATAATTACATCAAGCTATAAATTATTACTAAGATATTTACAATTCATCTCATTATCTACTACTCTCAATATGTAGATTATTCACATAAAATACATTTTATCACATAATCATGTATTTAATATAAGTTATCACTAATATATCCTTTTACCACACATAAAGGACTCTTAGTTCGGAATGATTCATCGACCCCAAGTGAGAGTTGATTCGGAATGATCCATCAAGCCCAACTATTTAAAAATATATATATATACACATATTCTAGTTCAGGACTCTTTCATCGCGACACTAGTTTAAGGTTTGGTTCGTCATTTTACATCGACCCCAAACATATAATAACTTTATGTTAGTTCGGAATGTCTCATCGACCCTAACATAATTAATTTAGGTAAAATTCTCTTAACCCAAACTTTTATGCAATTTAGTAGGTACACACCCGACCTATCAAATTATGCCCGTACGTAATATATTTTACTTATATTCACCGTACTCATTAATTTACAATTCATTTCACTATTGCATTTTTAGAGTATTCACACAACTCTAAGGCCCTAGTTACCCCTCCCTTAATTCACTAGTTAAGTTAACTTTAATCTACTGGTATTTTTTCGGAATTTACTCTCACTCTTTTCGTAGCTAAATTCTCACAATCCTAACATATGGCTCAATCGATCGTTCTCCCGTCGGTCCGTTTCTCCAAAATTCCAACTCAATCATTTATGAAGAAATCTAACGGTACACCTACTGGTATTTATCAAGTCTCCTCATAGGTAAAATATCATCACTAAGGTTCCCATTAAGCAACCGTAATTAAAAGGAAATTTATTCACAAAATTCTCTAAAGTCCAGCAAGGGTCGATCGATCGATGGGATTTGGTCGACTGATCGACATTCAAGGGTCGATCGATCGATCAAGCAGTGACACACCTAGTTCGTCTTCTTCATGCGGGTTTCACCATTTTTATCTATCTATCTTTCATGATAATCCACCATATTTGCAACCAATAATTTCTAATCATTCCTACATGTTCTGGGAGGATTACTAACGATTTAAAACAACAAAATCATTATAAATTTTGGCCAAATTAACTAAAAATCTTACTAATATTCAGGAACCCTAAAAACACATTCTTTACATCTTTCATCATAATTCCAGATTTTTTGTTTGATTCAATCATCTAGTTTTCTATGATATCAGAATATTTGGAGATCCAAAAACATCCTACATGCAATCCCTACCAATCATGGATCATAATCAATTGTTTTTCTCCCAAAAATATCATAAAAACCATGTTCTTCATAAAGCTTAAATATGGGTATTATAACTGAATTTGTTTTGCAAATAACCACTTGCCTTATGATTTGTAGGGTCTGATTTCGTGGTTGTTGATGATGGTTGATGATTTTGGTCCATCAATCCTCCTTCCCAACAAATTTGTGGTGAAATCTCCTTAGAATTCCCCCTCCTTCCTTATTTTGCCTTAGGAAATTGCCTCTCTCTCTTCTTTAATGGCTATGGTGTATTTTCTTTCTTTCTAACCCTAACCTCAACTCTTATAGTCTGATTTATGGTTTCAAAATTCGTTGGTCTACTTACCCATAAATGTAAAGAGACCAAAATGCCCTCGAATGGTCCCGGTTTAGCCCGAAAATGACCCGACACTTAACTAGTAACCCCGGGTACACTATTTTGACTAATTCGACCCCTTCGAAATCATTTGTGGACTCTAAATTATCGTTTGAGTCTCTTAAAATATTTTTCTAATCTCATATTCAATTTTTGTCTACGCATGACACTCGGTTGAGATAACTCAGGTTCGTCCATATAATCACTAGACCGTACATCTCAACATTAAAAATTTACTACTCACATTTAGTAAATTTTTTTAATCATCATATTAATCTTTATTAAAATTATATCACATTAAATTACTCTTCTCACGTAATTTAAATAAAACGTATTTTATCACATTAAATTACTCTTCTCACGTCACATTAAATTACTCTTCTCACGTAGTTTAAATAAAACGTATTTTATCACATTAAATTACTCTTCTCACGTCACATTAAATTACTCTACTCACGTAATTTAAATAAAATGTATTTTATCACATTAAATTACTCTACTCACGTAATTTAAATAAAACGTATTTTCCTAATTATGCAGAATTCCTAATTATGCAGAATTACGGGGTATTACATACTTCCCCCCATACAAAAGGAATTTCGTTTTTGAAATTAGAAAATACCTACTGTGAATAATTCTGGATATTGTTCTCGTATATCCTCCTCCCCTTCCCAAGTAGACTCATCCATATTGTGATGTCCCCGCTGTACTAAGGGTACCACCTTGGATCGTAGTTTGCGCTCACTATAGTCCAGAATAGTTACGGGTCTTTCTTCATACGAGACATCTTGCTGCAAATCGAAGTGCTAGAAGGCTCTCTCACTCCTCTTGTATTTCTTCAGCGATGCCACATGGAATACATCGTGTATTCACTAAAGATGCTCATGGTGTCCCAATCTGTAAGCTACCGGTCCCACCCTCTCAATGATAGGAAACGACCCCACATATCTCGGTGCTAATTTCCCCTTCTTGTCGAATCTCATAATCCCTTTCATCGGAGACACCCGAATTAACACATGGTTGCCCACATCTAGTTCCACGTGTCTCCTACCGGCGTCAGCATAACTCTTCTGCCTATCCTGAGCTATTCGAATACGTCCTCGAAATGACAAGGCCTCCCATAAAGTGCCTCGAATGGAGCCATGCCGATAGTGAATTGGTAAGAGTTATTATATGCAAAATCCACCAAAGGAAGGTATGTCTCCCAACCTCCCCCAAAATTTAGGACACACATCCTCAACATATCCTCCAAAATCTGGTTTACCCTTTCGGTCTGACCGTCTGTCTGTGGGTGATATGCCGTACTCAACCGTAAGTCGGTTCCCATGGCCTCCTGAAAGCTCTGCTAGAAGTGTGACACAAATATCTTGTCTTGGTTAGACACAATATTAATAGGAACTCCGTGCAGCTTAACGATCTTCAAAATGAATAGCTGTGCGTACCGCATCGTATCATAATCCGTACGAACCGGTAAGAAATGAGCCACTTTAGTCAGTCGATCCACTATTAACCATATGGAATCGTGACCCTTCTGTGATGTTGGTAATTCAGTAATAAAATCCATCGAGATACTCTCCCACTTCCACACGAGAATCTCTAGTGGTTGTAGCATCCCTGAAGGCCTCTGATGGTCAACTTTTACGAGCTGACATGTAACACACTTTGAGACAAATTCTGCAATATCTCGTTTCATACTTGACCACCAATATAATCGTCGCATATCCTGGTACATTTTGTCCCCACCTGGATGTACCGAAAATTTTGACCCATGTAACTCCGTCATAACGGCATGCCTCAAATCATCATCTTCGGGTACTATCAGCCTACCATTGAACCGTAGTCCGCCCTCTGAGCTGATGGAGTAGGACTCTGACCCCTCAGCCAGTAACCGTCGTACTTTGTCCTGACAAAATGGGTTTTCGGCCTGTGCCCTCACTATCCGCATGACACTCTCGAGAGTGATAGCTAGAACTGCCATTTATGCTCTAGCTATCTCATCCTCGTGTCAAAGTTCACTCCACTTTGCCTTCGAAATTTCTGCCAACTCCCCGGTAGGTCTTCTGCTTAACGCATCTGCCACCACGTTAGCCTTACCAGGATGATACTGTGTATCAAATTGGTAGTCCTTCAAGAATTCTAGCCACCTCCTTTGCCTCATATTCAGATCCTTCTAAGTGAACAGATACTGTAGTGACTTATGATCCGTGAATAGAGTGAACTACTCGCCCAGAAGATAGTGTCTCCATATCCTCAATGCAAAAACGATCGATGCCAACTCGAGGTCATGGGTGGGGTAATTCTTCTCATGTGGCTTAAGCTTTCGGGACGCATAAGCTATAGCCTTATCTTCCTGCTGTAACACACACCCAAGCCCTTGTAAGGACGCATCAGTATAAACTCGGTACTCCACTCCGCTCCTAGGCAAGGCAAGAATGGGTGCTGATGTCAACTTGTCCTTTAATTCATCAAATGCTAACTGACAACTATCACTCCATACGAAGGGCACTCCCTTCCGAGTCAAGTTCATCAAAGGTTCGATAATTTTTGAGAACCCCTTTATGAATCGACGATAATAACCGGTCAACCCCAAGAAACTGCGAATTTTGGTAGGTGTCGTGGGCTGTCCCCACTCCCTCACCGCCGATACCTTACTCGGGTCAACAGTAATGCCTCTGCTAGATACAATGTGGCCTAGGAACTGAACTTCCCGAAGCCAAAATCCACACTTCTCAAATTTGGCTTACAACTGATGGTCCCGCAATGTCTGTAGAACCATTCGTAAATGTTCAGCGTGTTCCTCCTCCGTGCGAGAGTAAATCAGAATGTCGTCTATGAATACAATCACAAACTGATCCAAAAACTCCCTGAATACCCTATTCATGAGATCCATGAATACTGTCGACGCATTAGTTAGCCCAAATGGCATCACTCTGAACTCGCATGAGCCGTACCGCGACAGGAAAGCGGTCTTGAGTACATCCTATTCACGAATGCGCAATTGGTGGTAACCCGACCTCAAATCGATCTTTGAGAAGTATGTAGCCCCTCTCAACTGATCAAATAAGTCGTTAATCCTCGGCAACGGATAATTATTACATATAGTCACTTTTTTCAGCTCTCTGTAACTTACACACAAACGAAGTGAACCATCACTTTTCTTTACAAATAACACCGGCGCACCCCATGGCGATATACTCTGTCAAATGAAACCCTGTCCTAATAGCTGCTGAATCCGTTCTCTCAGTTCTCGCATCTCCGAAGGAGCCATGCGATACGGTGCTCTAGCAATCGACCTTGTCCCCGGTGCTAGGTCAATAACGAACTATATCTCCCTACTGGGTGTTAACCCTGGTATCTCTTGAAAGACATCCTCAAAATCCCTCACAACTGGGATTGAGTCCTGAGAAACGACAACCCCATGTGAGGTCTCCTCCTCAATATAATATAAATGAGTTTGCGATCCTCCCTCGGGGAGTGGCATTTCCACATGGAACATCTCTTGTCTCGGGATGGAGAAAATGATAGTCCTCTCATAACAATCTACCATTGCCATATAATGCGCCAACCAATCCATGCCTAGGATGGCGTCATATCCCTCCATATCTAGCACTAGGAGGTCCACCGTTAGACTCAATCTCCTGACCATAATGTCCACACCCTTACAAATCGAGTGTATAAGGGACCCACTACCCATCGGTGACTACTCGCACATAAGATGAGTGTCAACTGTTGCTAATAGGCTGGTTGCCCGTGCAAATCTAGTGGCACTAAACAAATGCGTCACCCCCGTGTCAAACAAAATACTACCCTCAAGTCCATGAATAGGAAACATACCCGCAACTGCCGGTGGTGCTGGAGGTGCTGGATGAAATGGAATATCACGGACGTTGAACACACGTCCGTACTGCATCTGTCCTGGCTGTGGGTCATGTACTGCTGCTGGGGATAACAGAGCCTGCTGCCCCTGTTGGGCACCCTGTTATTGTGCCCTGTCTGGCTGTGGACAATTTCTACTCTTGTGACCCTGCTGGCCACAAGTGAAACACTGACCCTGAAACTGTCTCTGCCCTTGGCCCTGACGTTGGCCCTGTCGACCTTGTCCTTGCTGTCCTCTATTTCGGTTCCCTTGGCCCTATCAGCCCTGAGGAACTTGTTATTGGGGACCCTGCTGGCCTTGCCTGTCAAAGCGATGCCTCCCATGCTTAAACTTTTTGGTAGAGTTCATTTATTGGGAATCCTGCCCTAACTGGCCTACTATTTGCTATTGTGGTGTGCTACTGTCGCTACTTCCAACTACTTTGCCCGGTTGGCTAGGTTCACCTCTCTTGTTTCCCCTTGCATGAAAGTGGTGGTCCTGACAGTGTAGTAGAGCGACATTGACTACATCTGTATAAGTCACTAACGTCGGATTGTCGATCAACTGTTGCCTGATTCTCCAGGTCAAGCCATCCATAGATTTTGACTTCTTTCTCTCCACATCGCTCACCTCATTTGGCACAAAGTTAGCCAAGCGGGTAAACTCCTCCTCATAGTCAGCAACTGAGCGATCACCCTGAACCACTTCACTGAATTTCTTCCTCATCTCTGACTCTACTGCTGGAGGGAAATATTTGTGGTCAAACCGCACCCAAAACTGAGAAATTCCCATAGTGTCCCTTTCCTCGGTGGTGGAAACTGACTCCCACAACTATAAGGCCGCTCCTGACAGACGAAAAGTGGCTAGCATTTGTTTCTATACCTCGGTGCACTCTATCATGCGCAAGTGGCGCTAGGTATTTTTCTTCCAGTTGCACGCGTCCACTACATCGGTACTACCCTGAAACTCAGGTGGGTGTCCTTTCTGAAATGTCTCTCTGACTCGCTGCCAAGTAGATGGTCCTGCTGGAGCCTGAACTACCGGTGCCACGAGAGGAGGTACCTGGGGCTGAGGAAAATGGGCTGCCATGGCCCTCATGGCTGTATCGAATGCTTGAGACACTATCACTATAACCTGAGTAGTGGAAATTAACTCGGGTGGGGGTGGTGGTATCGGCACCTGTGGCTCCTGATGAGCCTCCCTCACCTCATCTCTAGCATCAGCCCTCTTCGCTCGCTGTCTCCTTGGTGGCATCTGAAATAAGATTCAAATTGTATAAGTACACAGTGTATACAAAAATTAAGAGCATATGTACGACATCGCAAAAGCGGATATTGAATCAACAGTCCTAATAGTAGGGATCTAATGCAACCAAACGTTACGCTGAAATGCAGTAAGCCGTACAGATCCTATGGACACTAGAACCGATGCTCTGATACCATCTGTGACACCCCGCCTAATTAAACCTTGGGTGATCAAGCCTTATTTTAATTTAAACGGGTTTCTTAAATGGTTCATTCTTAGCATCATTGCCGAAAGCTTTTTAATTTACTAACCACCTAAGTGAAAATAAGCGAGTGCCAAATTTTATCTTCTTTAAGCAGAACAAATAATCCAAACAAACACAATGTAATTCTAGTAATATTTAAAACAGTTGCATAAATAACTGAATGCATATAAAGTCTTGCCAAAATCCACGGCCAATAAAAGACAACTCAAAATCCAGAATCAGAATAACTGTAAGAGTAAATATAGGACAACATGTCCCAACTACGAATACTAAAACTGAGATCCTGTACTAGAACTGAAAAAGAGGAAGCGTTTAAACAATCCCTACAATGTCCACATGTGCTGCAGCTCCCAAATCCTTGGAATGAAATCATGCTGGGTGTCCCTATGGTTGGGTGCCTAAAAGGTTTTAAAAAATTTACATAGTAATAGTCAGTACTCAAAATATTTGAAAATATTTTGCAAACAGTTATCACAATTGAGTTATTGATTACACATATTAAGGTTTGCAACAACTCCCTTGAACTTACTCACCTCTCTTCTATAGTGCATGTCTAACGAGGATACTTAGTTCACCTAGTTATACTATCCATAAGTGTAGGTAACTTATTTACTACTCGTTATCCTTATTCTTGTAATAATTACATCACGCTATAAATTATTACTAAGATATTTACAATTCATCTCATTGTCTACTATTCTCAATCTATAGATTATGCACATAGAATACATTTTATCACACAATCATGTATTTAATATCAGTTATCATTAATATATCCTTTTACCACACATAAAGGACTCTTGGTTCGGAATGATCAATCGACCCCAACTATTAAAATATATATATATATATATATATATATATATATATATATATATACACACACACACACACACATTCTGGTTCGGGACTCTTTCATCGCGACACCAGTTTAAGGTTTGGTTCGGCATTTTACATCGACCCCAAACATATAATAACTTTATGTTAGTTCAGAATGTCCCATCGACCCTAACATAATTAATTTAGGTAAAATTCCCTTAACCCAAACTTTTATACAATTTAGTAGGTACACACCCGACCTATCAAACTATGCCCGTACGTAATATATTTTACTTATATTCACCGTACTCATTAATTTACAATTCATTTCACTATTGCATTTATTCGAGTATTCACACAACTCTAAGGGCCTTAGTTGCCCCTCCCTTAATTCAGTAGTTAAGTTAACTTTAATCTACTGGTATTTTCCCGAAATTTACTCTCACTCTTTCCGTAGCTAAATTCTCACAATCCCAACATACGGCTCAATCGATCGTTCTGCCGTCGGTCCATTTCTCCAAAATTCACACTCAATCATTTATGAAGAAATCTAACGGTACACCTACTGGTATTTATCAAGTCTCCTCATAGGTAAAATATCATCACTAAGGTTCCCATTAAGCAACGGTAATTAAAAGGAAATTTATTCACAAAATTCTCTAAAGTCCAGCCAGGGTTGATCGATCGATGGGATTTGGTCGATCGATCGACTGCTCGATCGATCGACATTCAAGGGTCGATCGATCGATCAAGTAGTGACAGACCCAGTTCGTCTTCTTCATGCGGGTTTCACCATTTTTATCTATCTATCTTTCATGATAATCCACCATATTTGCAACCAACAATTTCTAATCATTCCTACATGTTCTGGGATGATTACTAACGATTTAAAACAACAAAATCATTATGAATCTTGGCCAAATTAACTAAAAATCTTACTAATATTCAAGAACCCTAAAAACACATTCTTTACATCTTTCATCATAATTCCAGATTTTTAGTTCGATTCAATCATCTAGTTTTCTATGATATCAGAATATTTGGAGATCCAAAAACGTCCTACATGCAATCCCTACCAATCATGGATCATAATCAATTGTTTTTCTCCCAAAAATATCATAAAAAACATGTTCTTCATAAAGCTTAAATATGGGTATTATAACTCAATTTATTTTGCAAATAACCACTTGCCTTATGATTTGTAGGGTCTGATTTCGTGGTTGTTGATGATGGTTGATGATTTTTGTCCATCAATCCTCCTTCCCAACAAATTTGTGGTGAAATCTCCTTAGAATTCCCCCTCTTTCCTTATTTTGCCTTAGGAAATTGCCTCTCTCTCTTCTCTAATGGCTATGGTGTATTTTCTTTCTTTCTAACCCTAGCCTCAACTCTTATAGTCTGATTTAGGGATTCAAAATTCGTAGGTCTACTTACCCATAAATGTAAAGAGACCAAAATGCCCTCGAATGGTCCCGATTTAGCCCGAAAATGACCCGACACTTAACTAGTACCCCGAGTACACTATTTTGACTAAATTATCGTTTGAGTCTCTTAAAATATTTTTCTAATCTCATATTCAATTTTTGTCTACGCGTGACACTCAGTTGAGATAACTCAGGTTCGTCCATATAATCACTAGACCGTACATCTCAACATTAAAAATTTACTACTCACATGTAGTAAATTTTTTCAATCGTCATATTAATCTTTATTAACATTATATCACATTAAATTACTCTTCTCAAGTAATTTAAATAAAACATATTTTATCACATTAAATTACTCTTCTCACGTCACATTAAATTACTCTATTCACGTAATTTAAATAAAACGTATTTTATCACATTAAATTACTCTACTCACGTAATTTAAATAAAACGCATTTTCCTAATTATGCAGAATTACGAGGTATTACACTATCCTTGCTGACCTTGGTCCTATTGGCCCTTATCACCATTCCCTTGTCCCTTATGGCCATTTCTCAAGCCATATTCTCTGGTTTTCAATCCTCCAGAACGAAGTCTCTAAGCGTAATCCCCTGGTTTAGAATTTTTCTACAAAGTCTCTAAGTGTAATCCCCTGGCTTAGAATTTTTCTAACCCTGCTTTTGCTAATTATAAGAACTCCCAATGGTGTTACTATAAACACCACATTCTAGTTTATTCCTAAGACTTTCCTTAGGTCTCTAGAACTTACCCATTCACTATAGAACCCTATATCATACTCAAGTATCGATCTAGATGCCCTAGGCCCCATTGGACTTCAGTCAACTTTCCTGTTTGAGCAAAATATCAATGAATCTTTAAAGGGCTTTGAATCCCTTTTCCAGCAATCCACCGCATGCATGAATCGGCCTTACAGTTTGGTTGAATGGTCCATTTTACGTTGAAAATCGATTTGGATCCCATCGGGAAATCTTGGGTCATGTTCTGACCCCAGTCAACTTCCTCACCCGGGTGAAAGCTCAATGAATCATTGAATGGCTCTAAATACCCTTTCTATTAGTCAACCTTGTGCGTAAATCGGACCCACCATTGGGACAAATGATATGCTATTACCTAAAAATTGATTTAGAGGCCATCGGGAACTCTCGGGCTTTGTTTTACTCCTATCAACTCTTCATCTTAAATGAGACTAAATAATTATTTAAAGGATTCTAAATACCCTTCCAACGGTCCACCACATGTGCGAATCAGCTTTATGGTACGAACGAACAACCCATTTTACTATGAAAGCTCACTGGGTGCTTTTAGGACCCATTTTACCAAGGTCAACTATCCAAACCTAATGAGAGTGAATGAATCTTCGAAGGTCTTTGAATACCATTTCCAACAATCTATCCCGCGCACGAATCGTCTTTACGGTTCGGACAAACGATTCATTTTCCTCTAGGAATCTCCTGTCCAAAAGACCATCGGGCACTTATGAGCCCCATTTGACTAAAGTCAACTCCCAGTCCCCTGCATGGCCTAATGGATTCTTAAAGAGCTCCGAATACCCTTTCCAATGGTATGCTTCGTGCATGATTCGGACTTACAGATTGCGATTTATGACCATTTTTCTGAGAAATCTACATGAGGTTGCCGAATGGCAAACCCATTTCCCAGTCTATCGGTAATGTGTCTGGGGATGGCTGCTGATCGACACCCCATTGACCCTACATAAGGAGAGCATGAGATCACTTTGAAAGGCACCTAAAAAACATCCCTCTTAGTAATCTTAGCAACATTCGCTCAGAGTCAACGTGGTTTCTCTATTAAAATCTTTCCTCCACGTTCCATTTCCATCCCTTTAACACTCAATTGAGCGAAATCCTTTCCCTCTCCTCCTACGACCTACATCCACTTGCAAGGTCAACCTTTTCAACAATCAAGATAAATCTTCAAGTCTCTAAAGAAGGTCCAAATATTATTGTCTCTCTTTTAATTTCCTTATATTTGCATTAGTTATCTAATCTTTACTTTAGCATTTCATCCTTGTTAGTCCACACATATTAATAATCTCACTTTTTATTAGTATTTCACATAATATATTTTCTATAAAAAAACAAAACAAGAAAAAAAAGGGCTTACTCATAAATTCCAAACGGGATTCCTCACCACATTTTCTTAAATTAAAAATCATATTTCTACACACACATCTAAATAGAATCTCCGGATGGATTTATGGGATAAACCCCACCCTTGTATTTCATACGAACTACGTGCACTTGGATGCCTTGTAGTCTACACAGGATTCTCGGGTTAAAACTGAGACTCGAGTCCTCCCTGCATATTTTTATTCGTATATTATTTATATATATATATTATACTTGGTATTCTTATTCGCACTTTATCTAACATATATCATCGTTTCACCATAACGATCGATATCCCGATAAATGCACACATTGTGTTTTTAAATTACTATTTTGGGAACACTCCTACAAATGACCTCACTCTGCCTTTCTCCATAATGTGCCTTGAGAAACTCCATTCTACATTTATATATATAAATGCACACACTTCACGAAGTTATTAAGGAAAATAGTAACATATACCGATGAGAAACCGAAAGGGCGGGATGGGTGTCTAACACCTTCCCTTTCCTTAACATTGCTGCCAAACCTTTGAACTATTGGTTTCACAAGCATCAGGGAGGCGAAAATATTTCTTTTGCCTATTTTGTGCAAAATATAATGGCGACTATATCTCTTTATTACATCACCTCACATCGATAATGACCAAAGCGCTCCTAGAAAGGGTGTGAGACCTGCTCTCTCACTCCAAACTGTGCGCGCAAGAGCTAACACCCTTGGGAGGAAGGAAGCGAAGGATCATCATAGTGGCGACTCTGCTGGGGAAGGATTTATCATAAGAGGCCTAAACTCTATTTATATGGGTGTTATCATTTTCTTCTTGTGTGTGTATGCACCTACATGTATGTTCCCTTTCTCTTCTATTTATTTATTGTATATATTCATCTCATGCTAATATCACCTATCACTCACTTTTGAGTTTTACTCACTTTTCACTATCACTTAGTTGTAAATATCTTCCATTTATTCCTCGCACTAATCACACTTATACATAAGATCACTTATACCCATATGTTTCGCACATCACTTAGAATATCCATGCATAGGTTTCACTAGCACACTCCTCCACTTATCACACTTGTACATATCCATGTTAACTTTCACTTATCACACACCACTTAGAATATCCATGCTTAGGTTCACTACCACACGCTCACTTGTAGATGCTCACACTCACACGTATCCAGGCTTAGTGTAATCTTCATACTCCATGCTAGAATCACTTTTCATAATACTTGTACATATTTCCATATTAGTGTAGTGCTCATCATGCCAAATAAAAGACTCTATCCATAATATACTAATCAAGAATGATGCATTTTCACATTAAATTACTAAGAGCATGGGTATCGACCAAAATTTTGTCCCATGCTAGGGGGTTACTTTGTTATGGGTGATGGTCCGATAGGTCGCAGTCAGCCTAAGCAATATGACTCTCACCTTCCAATGGCCTAGTACCTTTGACATATATTGAACGGTTCCCCACCCCCCATCGTACCGCTTGAATGAACTCACTACGGGAGGTATATGATAGGAAACTCGTTCACGTACATTGAGTATAGAAAATTCTCTCTCCCACGTACTATCCCCGTGAGGTATATAATGAGGAAATTCACGTACACTCAGGTATATTAAATGTCTTGTCCACAAGTACCGAATGTCCTCAGAAGAAAGAAGTATATTGTGGAATTCATCTCGAAGGCATAACCTTTTTACGAACCCAACAACTGCATAAACCTTATATAGGCATCAAATCTAGGACTCTTATATTTAGTTTATCAGCTAACACATGAAACTCTGCCGAAATGTGGGTCAGCATGCCACCAAATTTTTAGCATGATTTTGTCTTTTTTCAAAACAGGACCCTGTCCATGAGCTTGGAAACAAGTTAAACCATATCTTACCTATTTTTCATACCCAATTTGCCCAAGCTCGGGTCCTATCCGGCATTTCTTTTGCATTCACGTAAACCTAATATAAGTGTTGATGTAAAAAACTAGATCGCTCTAATTTTTCAATCACAGATAAATAAATAAGACAAAGATTTTTATAGTGGTTTGGCTAGGAATAAAGCCTACGTCCACTGTTATGTTATTGCTGATTGTTTGTGGAATTCTTGATTACAAGTTCTCTCAAGAAATTCCGGTCCTCTTGAATGAGGATGATACAAGGTATTTATAGCCTTGAGGCTGTACATGAAAGGTTCGATACATTAAATGACATACATATGAAAGGGTAATAAATTTAATGCAGAATACGTGCCAAGAATATAAGCATTCAATGAATATCTGAACTATTGATTATCTGGCAATTAATGATACGACCGAGATGCAGCTCGGACCGCCATAGCTGTTCGCTGATCAGGAGTTCCTTGGAACATTAGAGTACCTCGGTGCTATAGAGTTCCTCGGTGTGTTAGAGTTCCTCGGTGTGATAGAGTTCCTCGGCGTATTCTCGTTGCTCGGAAAGAAGCATGGTTGGTCGGGAAATGATCTTCCTCGATGCTATTGTGCCACGTAGATTGACACGTGTCTTCGTCTTATTCGTCCACATCAGCATATTAATTTTGGTATCAACAGAAGCCCCCAATGTTTCATATTTTGAACTTTGAAGAGTATGGAACATTCTTTCTCGGTATATGGCAATATTAAATGTCCTTCCCGGGTTTCAGGAACATTGCATTCAAATTTCCTTCTTATTTCGCAGTTTCCGCCTTTTTTATAAGCGCTTTGATATTCGTGCAAATTTTGTCCTCTTAGCCGCCGGAAGTTTAGTAGTTTCTTTTTGGTAATCATTTCTTTCGCCGCTTCCCAATGCAAAGTATTTAAACTTCTTTGGTAACCATACCGTCGTCTACATTTTTCATTCTCTGTATTCAAGCTTTCTATTCTCTTCTTCTCTTGTGCGTTCATCCTTGTTTCCATTCGTTGTCAACACATCTCCTTTCTTTCTGTAAGATCTTCTTTCTTTCTTCTGTATCTCTTTTATTCAATATGGTTTATATTGTGGAGTCTATTGAGAAATTCCGTTCTGATTTTTCCATTCCTTCGTGGGTAACTCTAGAGGTTCTTTCTGAGCCTTTAGATTACTTTCGATTGGCTGAGGGACATTGGTTCCCCAGTATTTTTGTTGCTGAATGCGGTTTTTCCTTTCCACCAAACCCATTATGTCTTGAGTTTTGTCAATATTTTGATCTTGTTCCTGCAAAAATAACCCCCAATTCATGGAGAATAATTAACGGGGTGCACAAATTAAATCTAACTCATGGGACTCGTATTGGGATCCCTGAAATTATGTTTTGTTATAAATGGGCTGTTCTAGATAATATTTATTATTTAAAAACTAGGTATTTGAATAGGGCTCTTGTAGTTAATCTCCCTGACTCAAATAGGGATTATTTTGAGCATGGGTTGGTCATAAAAAATTGGCAACATGCGCCTTTATCTGGGAATGAAGTATACAACGGTCCCAGATGTCCCCCATACGGCAATGGGATAGGTTTATTTTTCATTTTATTTTACTTATGAAATTATGCTTTCATCATGTTTGACAAAATGTATGACTAATATTCCATTATGTATTTATTTGCAGTTGATAGCAAAAGAAAAACTCCAAAAGAGTCAGAAGTGAATATCAAGCATTTGAAACTTATCTGGAATTTGCATAAGACCATTGCTGACGAGCATATTAGATCTGCTTCATATTTACTACAGTATAAGAGTTACACAACCTCTTATACTGCTCGCCCTGTTGAACCAGCTTCAACACCAGAAAGTTCATCTTCAGATTCTCATATCCCCCTATCTCAGAGAATAGGCAAGAAAAGAGCTCTTCCTGCTCTATTTGGTGAAATTTCTTCTGCTGTTGGAGCCCAGAAAGGCAAAATTGATGTCCCAGAGGGGACTAAAAAAGTAGATGTTGGTTCCTCCAAGGTTGCCGAGAAGCCCCCAGCGGCCCCGAGCAAGAAAAATTCTCCTGCTGATGTGATTACAATCTCTCCGACCAAGACTTCTTCCTTGGTTGATGCTGCTGACCCTCCTTTGAAGAGATTGAGGAAATCATCCTCAGTTAATCTTGCTGGAACTGCATCTTCTCTACCCGCTGGTGGTAGTAGTGTTTCAAACATCATTCTTCCGAGTTCTTCCAAGAGCTCAGTTATACTCGAGGTTCTCGGGGTTGATGAAAAAATTCCTAGGGATACACTGACATCCCTAGCTGCTCGTCATCTTTCTTCAGTAAATTTCTCACTCCTTTGGTCTTTCTTTCTTTTTCTTGAATTCTTGTATTTGTGTTGACTTTATTGTTTTTCTTATCTTTCAGCTGGTGAACTGCTTCAATACCATCGTGAAGAAAGATCAAGTTATTAAAGCTTCCAGTTCCTCGTCCGATGTTGACGATGCTTTGTTGGGTTTAGCCCAATCTGTGAAGGAATCTCGCCAATAGTACATCGAGGAGAAAACTGTTTGGGAGAAAAAGTTGGCTATGGCTGAGGCTGATAAGATGAGGATGGCTGAGACCTCCAAGAATTTGGAGGAGAAAATTAAGGGTTTGGAGGTTAAACATCAGGAATCTGATGATAAGTTGAAGAAGGCAGAAGAAGAATTATCTACTCTGCGAGATATCAAGGTTAAGAAAGAGGAATTGGAGGTGAAGCTCTCCTCGGAGAAGTCGAGGAGAAAAGTTGCAATCAAGAAGCATTTCAGCGTTGGTTGGGAGAAAGGATGGGAGAGAGGGATAGCTGCAATGACATCCCAAGTCCAATATGGGGAGTTGAAATACTTCCATGATGGCTGGGTGGCTGCTCTGCAAGAGCTAAAGGTCCAAAACGATTCTGAACTATTCCAACGGCATCTCCCTGGTCCTCCTCCACCAATTGTGGAAGAAGAAGAAGATGAGCCTGCCTCAGATGAGTCTTCTATGGCTATGGGCGATCAAGTTTCTGCCTCTCAACCCTCTGCCACCGAGGACGTTTCTTCCATGCCTCCTCCTCCCAAGAAGATTCCTACCGATCAAGCTGTTGTTACCCCCGAGCAACCGAGCTCCTCGTCCCAGCCTCCCGAGAAAGTCTTGGGAGACAAGGAAAAGGTGTGAAGTTGTTCGGTAGCATTTCTGTATTTCCTTGTAATCGAACAATGTAACTTTTTGATGATCTAATAAAACATATCTTTGCTCATCTCTGTTGTTGATAACTTGTTTTTGTTGATTGTTGTCTTTTTCTCGTCCTTAGTTTGTTGCTAGAATGGAATTGATCTCTTCACATGATACCGAGCTGATGCAGCAATGTCATCAATACTATAAGGCTGGTCATACAGACCTTAGTACATCGGAAATTGCTGATATCCTTGGTCATGGTGCTTCAGAGCAGGCTATTGAGGCTTATCGGTACTTGAAAGATTTACTCGACCGAGCTGTGGCCAACAATGTCGCTTATTATGACCTGATCGAAGAACTGCATTGTTCCTTAGAGGATCTCCAAGGTCAGCACAATGAATCAATGGCTTTGTTACACAAAGATTATGAAAATAGATACCAACAACTTTCTTCTGAAACAGGCCATAAGAAGATCATCGCTGCATATGATATTAGGGAAAGAACCCTAAAAGGTGAAGTTGAAGCCTGCAGACAAATTGCCGAGATCCTGGAACAAGAAAATAATAATTTGCAGAAAAAATTGGCTCAATATGAATCTGCTGCTTCATCTTCTACTGCATTATACCAGTTACTGATGAAGGTTTCTCGTTCTTAGAGGTCGAAAATGCCAAACTAAGGCAAGAGCTGGAGGACTTCAACTGCTCGGGGACGAGGAAGAGGTTCTCGGGGGCGAGGAAGAGTCCTCAGCCAAAATGTTGAAGAGGCTCGCACTCAGTCTACTCTGGAAACTCAAGCATTCCAGTTGAAAGTAAAAGATCGTGCTCTGACTGAAATGTCCAATAAAAATCTGTCTCTGGAAGATCAGCTGGCATCGACGAAATCTGCCTTGCATAACAAGGATCTCTTTGCCAAAAGCCTTCATGAACAATTGGATAGATTAACCTTCCAATTCCATAAACAGCCAAGGGAATTCTGGATGGCAGGATACAATGAAGCTCTCGTTCATCTGGATGCTCGCATTGAACATGCTAACAATGAAGGTTACAAGCAAGGATGGTTAAATGCATTGGGTGTGTTAAAGTTGGAGCAAGGGCATTTTTTATGGGACTATCATGCTCCATCATTATTAGACTTGCCTGTACCACCTTTCAAATTGGATATGGCATGGATCCCAGCTCGTTCCATTCCTCGCAGTCTAATTTCAAAATACCTTGGTGATTATAGCCTTCACTCCCAAGTTGAATTATCTCGTCCTGAGCATCTTTTGGATACACCTTCTGTTATGAACATCAGAATGCTCAGAGATGTTAATTTCATCAATTCTCCCCTTTGCCTAGAAGACCCTCCTGCCGGCGAGGAACCTGTTTCTAAAGCACAGGGCAAAAAACCAATAGAATAGTAATATCCATGTAACAATTTAGTACATTCTTGTAACTTGTAATTTATTCTAGATTTAATGAAAAGATTTTCATTTTCTGTTTGCCAATTTTGTTAGTCTTTTTATCAAACACCTTTATATTTGTACATATGTATCTATGTATCTGTTAAAAAGATAACAATATTATTGTTCAATAAGCAACTTAATAAAAAGTTACAAGTATTAGTAATGTTTCTCGATCACTTAATAAAGTAATGAGTAAAAATGTTCAAATTGTTTCCAACCAACCAAGGTGGGTGAATAATGTTTGTCGACCAATTACAGCTGATGGGTTTTTTATCCCCGACCAGCTATACTTGGTTTAATTATAAAATTGCGTCCGACCAACTAAGATCAATAATTTGTCCTCGGCGACCAACTACAGTTATCGGGTTTTTATCCCCGACCAACTATACTTGGTGTATTTTTTGAACATTTTGTTCTTCAAAGAACTCATTGTAATAATATTACCTCCCGACCAACATAAGTTGTAATATGAGAGTATATTTTTATCTTACCAACCGTAGTTGATCATGCTGGTGTACAGTTTCTGGCTCTTTAAAGCTTTTGGCTCCTTAGAGCATTTTTTGGCTCCTTAGAGCTGTCCTCCTAACCAAAGGAGGTTGGCTACTTATAGCACTTTTGCTCCGTAGAGCTGTCCTCCTAACCAAAGGAGGTTGGCTACTTATAGCACTTTTGCTCCGTAGAGCTGAGGTTGGCTACTTATAGCACTTTTGCTCCGTAGAGCTGAGGTTGGCTACTTATAGCACTTTTGTTGTGTAGTGTATTACACTAGTATTCCCCGAAAAATTTTCAACCAGAAAGAAAATGGCGAAACATCCTCGTTTTATTCATAATGAAAGAAATGCTTTACATTTGACATCATTGATAATACTTGCGCAGGTGTTCAGCATTCCATGCGTTCTTAAATTCCTCTCCTTCTAGAGTTGCTATTCTGTAAGTTCCTGGTCGAACAACCTCTGTAACTCGGTAAGGTCCATGCCAGTTTGCTTCCAATTTATTCTGCTTCTGAATGACCTTCTTTAGCACATAATCCCCCTCTTTTAGATCACATTTCTTTACCCTTTTGTTGTAAAACAGAGATGTTCGTTGTTGATAAGCAGCATTCCTAATGGCTGCCTCTTCTCTGACTTCCTCGAGCATATCCAAATCCAGCCTTCTCATCAAATCACTGATCGGAGAATTGAAATTTAACACCCTGTGTGTTGGTAGGCCCAACTCGGCAGGTATCACAGCCTCAGTTCCAAATGCTAGCATATATGGTGATTCTCCTGTTGCTGCTCGGGGAGTTGTTCGGTAAGCCCACAAAACTGACTGTAGCTCATTAATCCAATTTGCTTTAGCCTCACTTAACCTATTCTTCAATCCATTTAGTAATGTTCTGTTCGTCACTTCAGTCTGTCCATTGCTTTGAGGATGGCCTGGTGCTGAATGAAACTTCAAGACGTTTGACTGATGACAATAGGCAGCAAATTCTTCATTATCAAATTGCGTTCCATGGTCTGTGATGAAAGCATGGGGGAGACCATATCGACAAATGATATTCTTCCATATGAACTGATACACCTTCTTGTACGTCATATCAATTAGTGGTTCAGCTTCCACCCACTTAGTAAAATAGTCTACTGCCACGACGAGATACTTGAACCTTCCTCGGGTCGTCGGCAGTGGTCCAACCAGATCAATTCCCCACATGGCAAATGGCCAAGGTGATGTTATGGGTGTCAACAATGCCTGTGGAGTTCTTCGGATGGAGGAAAAACGTTGGCATTTGTCACACTTCTTAGCATAGGCTATACAATCAGCCCTCATCGTCGGCCAATAGTATCCCTGTGTCATTACCCTTTGCAAAAGTGTCCGACCTGCTACATGAGCTCCACAAGATCCTTCATGAATTTCTTCAATCAATTCTTTGACTTCTGATGGATGCACACATCTCTGCAAACCTGCCATAATTCCTCGTCTATACAAAACACCATTAGTTAACACATACCGAGCAACTTTATATTTCAATTTCTTGGCAGCTAGTTTGTCCTCCGGCACTTCTCCTTCTTCAATGTATGCTCTGATAGGATCCATCCAAGATGGTCCTAAATCAAGGGTAATAATCTTCACCGTCAGATCTTCTTCTATGCTCCGACTTTCTAATATTTCAATTGGTATTGTTCTTCGCAGCTCGGTGCGCGTAGCTGACGCTAGTCGGGCCAATGCGTCTGCTCTAGCATTCTCCATTCTCGGTATCCTTACCAATTGAATAGCATCAAATTCTGTTAATAACTCCATCACTTTTGCATGGTACTTCACCATTAACTCTCCCTTCACTGCATATATTCCCATCATTTGGTTCACAATTAATTGAGAATCACTGAAAACAATTACTTGTCGTGCCTCCATAACTTTTGCCAAATGAAAACCTGCTATCATAGCCTCATATTCAGCCTCATTATTGGAAGCTTTGAATTGGAATCTCAAGGCATACTCCATGTCAATATCGTCTGGAGAGTTTAAAACAATCCCTGCTCCACAACCAGCCGTGCAAGATGATCCATCTACATATAATCTCCATGTATGTAACTCATCTTCAAATTTCTTATCTGTTAGAGTTCCTCGGTGAAATATCATCTGCTTTCTTTCATCATCCCCGGGTATCCTTCGTTCCTCGTTGGTCATTTGTTCGTGCCCTTTATCCAACCGGAGTTGGTCGGGGTTTGAATATAATGATTTTTCTACATCCACAAGTCCTTTTACCAACCTTGGTTGGTCTGGATCTGTGTCTGTTGATCCTGTATCGTCCACAGGTAAGTCAGCAAGCACCTTTTGCTCCTCGGGGGTATCAGGGTATGTGAACTCTGCTATAAAATCTTCCACGGCTTGCCCCTTCAACGATGATCTGGGTTCATACACAATATCATATTCACCGAGCTCTATTGCCCAGTACATCAATCTTCCTGATTTTTCTGGCTTGTGAAGGGCTTGTCTTAACGGCATGTCGGTATACACAATGATGGTATGGGCCTGGAAGTATGGCCTCATTCTTCTACTTGCTTCAATTAATGCCAGTGCCAATTTTTCCAGCTTTGGGTATCTGATTTCCGCACCTCGGAAGGCCTTGCTTGTGTAATAAATTGGCTTCTGGACTCCATTCTCCAATCTGATCAATGCCGAGCTAACTGCATTTTCTGATACTGCCAAATACAAGTACAGCGTCTCTCCAGTTATTGGCCTAGACAACAATGGTGGGGCTCCCAAATACTTCTTCAAATCTTGAAAGGCTTTCTCACATTCATCAGTCCACTCAAAACTTTTTCGCAGTGTTTTGAAGAATGGGAGGCATTTATCAGTTGCTCGGGATACAAATCTGTTGAGTGCTGCAACTCGTCCGGTAAGACTCTGCACTTCTTTCTTCGTCGTTGGAGATCGCAGCCCTAAAAGAGCCTTGATCTTTTCTGGATTTGCCTCAATACCTCGCTGGTTGACGATGTATCCGAGGAACATTCCTTCTCGTACTCCAAAGGTACACTTCGTCGGGTTGAGCTTCATCTGGTATTTATCCAGTTGATCAAAAGTTTGACTCAAGTCAACCAAATGATCTGCAGCTTTCTTGCTTTTGGTGAGCATGTCGTCGACATAGACCTCCATATTGCGGCTGATTTGTTCGGTAAAAACCTTGTTCATCAACCGCTGATATGTTGCACCTGCATTTTTTAAACCAAAAGGCGTAACATTATAACAATAAGTTCCCCTTGGGGTAATAAAAGAAGTACTTTCCCTGTCTTCAGGTTTCATTTTGATCTGGTTGTAGCCAGAATAAGCATCCATGAAGCTGAGTAGCTCGTGTCCCGAGGTAGCATCCACTAGTTGATCAATTCTGGGCAATGGAAAATGATCTTTTGGACATGCCTTGTTGAGATCAGTAAAATCAACACACATTTTCCATTTGTTGTTCTTCTTCTTTACCATCACCACATTTGCCAACCAATTTGGATATTTCACATCTTCAATGAAGTGGGCTTCTGGAGTTTCTCGACCTCCTCTTGTATGGCCTGGTTCTTCTCGGGACTAAACACTCTTCTTCTTTGCTTCACAGGCTTGATCTCCTTATTCACGTTGAGCTCATGACATAAAAAGTTTGGATCTATACCTGGCATGTCTTCATGACTCCAAGCAAAAGTATTCTTCCTATTTCTCAAGAAAGTTATCAAATCTTGTTTTATTGAAACATCCAACGACGATCCTATCTGAGTTACTCGTTCAGGATGCTCGTCGTCCAGGATAACAATTTCTGTAGATTCCACAACCTGCCCTTTTACGAGTTGAGATTCATCCCTAGGGTCAAGAGTTTCAATTTCTGTGCTCTCCTCCACTTGATAAGTAGTAGTCTTTTTCCTTGATTCTTCAAGTTCTTCTTGCTCGGCAGACGAATAATAGCATTCTCGAGCTACTTTTTGATTACCTTTCATAATTCCTACTCCAAAATTCGTTGGAAATTTCAAACATTGATGTACTGTAGATGGAACTGCTTCGAACTTCTTCAATCCAACTCTTCCCATGATGATGTTGTAGGCGGACTGCACATTCTTATCCATCACAAAGAAGCGTATTCTTTCTGTTCGACAAGCACGCCAAGTTCCAATGAGTATATCCAACTTGATCGTCCCAAGTGGAAAAACTTTCTCGCCAGCAAAACCTAGAAGGGGTCTGTGATAAGGTTCCAATTGAGATAATTTTAAATTCAAGCTATCAAAGCATGAATAGTACATGATGTCTGCCGAACTACCATTGTCTACTAACACCCTTGAAATGATCACATCCTTCATCCTCATTTTGATCACCAAAGGATCATCATGAGGGTAAAGAACACCTGCCAGGTCGTTTTTTGAAAAACCAATCACTAGCTTCTCTTTGTTTACCTTCCTCGGACGATCATCCTCGGCCAGGTTTATTCGCTGAATGTATGAACAAGCTTGAGCCTCTCCGAGGTAAGCTTTTCTTTCTGCAGTAAGGTCTCCTCCTCCTGCATCTCCTCCTGTAATAACATTACAATCAAGTGATCCAAAACGTATGGAAAATACCTCTCGTTCAGGTTTCCTTGGTTTCTTGGGAAGATCGGGGTCATCATCTGGATCCTCTTCATGGTCCCTCTTCTTTTTATCCTCTGCACGATGAGGAGATCTAGATCTTTCTCTAGTTCTATCATCATTTTTCCTTTCACCTCTGCGATCTACATACTTTGATAATTTTCCTCTTCGGATGAGTGTTTCAATCTCGTTCTGAAGGGCTATACAATTTTTGGTCATATGGCCATGATCTTTGTGAAACTCGCAATATTTGTCTTTATTCCTCAGGTCGGGATTTGTCTTCAGTTTCTCTAGCCACTTGATTTCCTCGTTATTCCTGATTTCTTCCAAAACATGATTAATACCCATTTTCAATGGAGTATAATTATCATACTTCTTTAGGACTTCCAACTTCATCCTGTTATTCCTGGAATGTTTGTCACCACCATTACCTTTCTGATCTTTCTTCTTAGAGTTGTCGACCTCCACTTTAACTTCTTTGTCCATATTCTTCTTCGCAGCCATAGCCTCCTCGGCATTCATGATTTTGGCCGCCTTTGCCATCAACTCCGACATATTTTTAGGTGGATCTTTGGCCAAAGTGTAGTACAACTTGTTAGGCAGCAAACCACTCATCAGAGCAGTGATTGCTGTCTTTTCTTCATAATCTATGACTTCCAAGTTCTCGTTATTGAAACGAGTTATGTAATCTCTAGTACTTTCACCTGATTTTTGTCTAACACTTAGCAAGTGTGCTACTCGCTTTACCGGCTTTGCTCCAAAACAAAAATTGCCAATAAACAATTCGGCTAACAATTCGGCTAACTGAACAAAGGTTGAAATCTTACCCCGAGGAAGATTATTGTACCATATCTGTGCAGATCCGGTAAGAGTTCCTGAGAATGCTCTACACCTCATCTCGTCAGGGACAGCGTAGATATCTGCAACAGCCTGGTATTGTTCTATATGAAGTACGGGATCTGTCTTTCCATCGTACTTGGGGGTCACTACGGGTGCTTTGAATTTTGACGGTGTAGGGAAATCCACAATGGCTTGCACAAAAGGTGTTCCTTGAACAAAAGTTCTCTGTAAGGGGTTCCTTGCCTTAGCCATTTCTCCCAATCTATCTTCCAACCGTTGAATGGAACCTTTCCATGCTTCATTCCCTTCCTTGGGCCGCTTAGTTCGAGCAACTGACTGCTCTGACATAGCTTCCTGAGATTTATCTCGACGAGTAGTTGGTCGCGATTGTTCAGATCCTTCTCTCAAACCTGGTGGTGGTCGAAAACTTCTTGATGGAGCCCTAGGTGGACTCATGTTCCTCCTTGGTCCTAATCGACTGAAAGGAGACACCCTGCTTAATCTTTCCAAAGCGCTAGTTCTCTCCGGAGAAAGAGTGATACGTTGATCTGTATCCGTAGCCCGTATCGATGAAGTTCGCCCAGGTTGATAAGAAGAATCATTAGACTCCTCATTGCGATATGACCCAGTACGTCTAGATTGCGATTGCCTATGATCACTCCTTTGCCCTGAATAGGTAGGTGCACCGCCCTGAAGAGTTTGAATGAGTTGCCTCATAGATTCTTGTATGGCGGTTTGTCCTTGAGCCAGATTCGTCATAATTCCAGCCAGATCTGGGGATGCAGATGGATTTGGAAGATTTCCAGTATTTCCAACATTTCGATTACTGGATTCTGGATTATCTGCCATTGGTGATAAATGATTTTTATGAAAAACGATAATAACAGTCGTTTCCCACAGACGGCGCCAATCTGTTGATGTAAAAAACTAGATCGCTCTAATTTTTCAATCACAGATAAATAAATAAGACAAAGATTTTTATAGTGGTTCGGCTAGGAATAAAGCATACGTCCATTGTTATGTTATTGCTGAATGTTTGTGGAATTCTTGATTACAAGTTCTCTCAAGAAATTCCGGTCCTCTTGAATGAGGATGATACAAGGTATTTATAGCCTTGAGGCTGTACATGAAAGGTTCGATACATTAAATGACATACATATGAAAGGGTAATACATTTAATGCAGAATGCGTGCCAAGAATATAAGCATTCAATGAATATCTGAACTGTTGATTATCTGGCAATTAATGATACGACCGAGATGCAGCTCGGACCGCCATAGCTGTTCGCTGATCAGGAGTTCCTTGGAACATTAGAGTACCTCGGTGCTATAGAGTTCCTCGGTGTGTTAGAGTTCCTCGGTGTGATAGAGTTCCTCGGCGTATTCTCGTTGCTCGGAAAGAAGCATGGTTGGTCGGGAAATGATCTTCCTCGATGCTATTGTGCCACGTAGATTGACACGTGTCTTCGTCTTATTCGTCCACATCAGCATATTAATTTTGGTATCAACAATAAGTGAAAGCATAAGCATCATAATAATCATGTTGAGACTCTTTTCTCATTTTCCCCTTCTTTTTAGAAAAAATTCCAAGACCATTTTTCCTCCTTTTCATAAAAAACATTCCTCCTCCTTTTTACCAAAGTGTCAAAAGTATTTTGTACTCCTTTTCATCAAAATATCAAAAACATTTTCCCTCCTCTTCACCAAAAATGTCAAAAATATTTTCCCTCTTTTTCAATAAAAATTAATACTTCTTCCCTTTATTCAAAAATAAATTCGAATCTTTTTCCTTCTCTGGTCGATCGTATACCCGATTCTTGGCCTAGCTCTCTATTGGCTTTAGTCTTTTGTCAAATTACCACGAAGCTCCGTTAGTTCTCCTGAAACTTCCTCCGAGTTCAAAATCCACTTTCAGCAGTCCTTCATGGAAAATTTCGATCAAGTACCAAGCTTACAACCTGATTTGATGGTAGTCCTAGTCAAACTTAACGCCAAGATTAACAACCTTTAAACTAAGGTTGATAAGATACAGCGAAATCGGGTCTTGATTACTGAAGAACCCAAGTACTTCTTCCATCAGGACATGGTTCCCCCCCTCCTACAACTATTGGGGTTCCAGAAGAATATCAACATGCTCCGCGTGCCTCGCCTGCGAAATGTGCCACTTCCAGCTCAGCTCCCTATGCCAAACTTTACCCATCCAGGGTCCAACTTGCCAGTACTCATTGATCCCAAGAAGGAAGAACTGGACAAGGTCAAGGAAGACCTCAAGTTGTTTTTAAAGGAGTTTGACCAAGATAAGATATTTGATAACTACATGAACTACACTCATATGTCTCCCTACCCTAAAATAAGATTATCGGAGAAATTTAAGATGTCAGCCATCGAGAAGTTTGGGGGCAGTGGACCCCTAGTTGTTCACCTTCACAACTATAACTGATCCATGAATCTCCTTGGTGCCTATAAAGAGATAATGTACCATATGTTCCAACAAACTTTGAAGGATAACACTCTTACTTTGTTCCTCTGCCTCGAGGAATTTAGAATCTATAGTTGGTAAGATATTACCCGAGAATTCGTGTCACAGTACAAGTAAAACAAAGGACTAGAGGTCACACTCCATGATCTAAAGCTTATCAATAAGAACCCTAGAGAGCCATTAGAGACTTCATAGAAAGGTGGAGAGAGAAAGCTGCCACCATGAGTAATTGGCCCTCCGAAGAAGAACAAGTCAGCATAGTGAAGAAGAATTTTTTCCCCATTTTAGAGGAAAATTCTAAGTCCTCCTTAAAGCAGGTGTGGAGATTGAATAAAGTGTTACCAAGACAAAAGTCAAGCCTAAGAAAGTGTCCGGAGAGCTCACCCCTAGAAAGTATGAGAATCCTGCCAACGCCACAGCCTCAACCATCAATATTATCTCCCAACCTGCTACCTCTTGAGCACCAAAAATTCTCCCTAACCCCGTAAGAATATAATACACAAAGATCCATGCTCCCCTCTCTAAAGTCTACCAAGCCTTATTAAGATGAATTCTTATGAAACCTCTAGACCCCTCGTCCTTTACTAATTTCACTTCCTAAAAACTTCAAAACTGATGCCCATTATTATTCCCACTAGTCTATCGTCCATACTACTCATCAACTTCCATCTTCGAATTGTAATCCAAGGTTTAATTAACCTGGGTATCATCGCACCACCAACAAATCCTAAACCTAACACCACTCACAACCCACTTCCAACACATACCAATGCCATATTCCTAAAAAATGACCCCAAATTCGATCTATCTACCCAAATTGTGCCCAGTAAAGAACCCACCATACCCATATTTTCACCCAAGCCATTCAATGTTTTCCCGTATTTCCTCCTACACCCAACTTATTTCATCGAACATTCTAAATCACTCCTCACAAGGGCTTGTATTATCATTCGTACCTAGTTCAAAGAGATACGTAGTTATCAGTTATTTTGAAAAAACTTATAGATTTTAGGCTGAAACTGTCATCAGAAATGACCATTAATAATTAGAAGTTAAGAAACTTATTCATGGAAGACTAGAAGTGGTATTGGGAGTAAAATAATTGGGTGGTACCCATTGATGAAATTAGCTTGGATGATGTAGTAGATATTATGGCAGACATGTTTTGATAACCAGAGAAATCTACAGTATTTTTTATCTACTCACTGCTTTAAAGCTTCAAGGGTAGCTGGTCCCTTCATTCTCACTCCTCCCCGTTGAGTGGGAGGATTTATATAAAGAATCCGCTGAGGTCATGAAAATAATTAACTTCTCTTAGCAAGAAGACGTCGTCGCCACCGGCTGGGGGGATAAATTTGACAAGTCTGATGATGAACCGAGTAAAAAAAAGGTCAATCCAGTAATCAACGTGTGCAAAATGATCTATTTTGACGATCTATTGGGGGAATTAGTAAAGTAGTCGTACAACCAGAAATTAATGAAGAAATGGGGTTGTTTTTCTTCCCCACCTCCGTAAACCAGATGACCAAATCATGAAGACACTACCAAGATCCGAATCCTCAGCCATCAAGTGCAGACATGAGAAAGTCACTTATCGAGGAACTCCTCATTCCAGAGATGTCGATCGAAGAGAGTAAGATCCTTGATGAGATCAAGAATACTCAAGAAAATATCAACTTGGTAAAATTCTTCATGTCTTCCTAATTACACCGAAATGCTCTGATAAACTTGCTCAATGGTCCCATCGTCCCTCCTTCCCCAACTCCAGAAGAAGCCATGAACCTGGTTAGATCCTTGACAACCACTAGACTCATTTTCTTATCCCAAAAAAAATTTCCGAAGGTTAGACCATATCACAAATACACCATCAACATCTCTGTTAAAGTAATGGGAAAGACAGTCTCTCTCTCACTTGTCGATAATTACACCACCCTTAATATTTTCCCATTAAAAACCTTTAATTGTTTGGGTTTAAAAGTAAGTTGCCTAACTCCTACTTATACCGCAGTGCATGCTTATGATAATAATCATCGAGAGGTGATGGGGTCCATAACACTCATAATAGGGGTTGTACCTATTAATCCCATTACTGAGTTTCAAGTTATTGACACACCCGCATGTTTTAACCTGTTGCTTGGTCGATCGTGGATTCATAACGTTCGAGGGGTGTCCTCCTCCCTTAATCAAAACTTAAAATTATTCACCAAGGGGCAAATCATTACCATTTTAGGAGATGATGACAGTACTGAAAATGCCAGCACCAATAATCTAGGGCTATAAATATAGTATGGCATGAATGACATGCTTCTTTTTAGCTTTAGGGTTGATCCACTTCCCCTTCCAACAGAGGATAATTTCAAAGACTCAGTCTGTCCAGATTGGATATAGGGCGGCATTAATAAGGGATGTTTAAGAATATGCATTTTATTCTCGGGTTGAATCTAGGTTGGCATCAATAAGGGATACTAGAGTCCATAATCCTAAAAAAGTATTTTCCCCATGGGGCCTGGGTTATTAGCCTTCACTAGAAGAACTCAGAATGCTTTGCCAACTACGGTTAAAAAGAAGTTTAGAAGATGCCAAGACTGTAACGAGGGATTCCTTGAATGGGAGATTCGTCAAAAAAGGGTGAAGACTTACCATTCTATGGATTTCATGAATCATGGTATGATCATGTGGATAAGAAGATGAAGCCAGGGATGGAAATATTCTTTTAAGACAACTACTCATGGGCTGAAGACGAATAGCATCAAGTGCAACCTCTCACCCAGAAAGTTATACCCATTACTAAAGTCTCTAAGGAAAGTGACTCTAAAGTATCATTTAATTTGTAGACACTGGGGCTGACACTCTGCATGATCCATTCAGGCACTACATCATCGGACCCATCCATTCTGTTCAAGGCCACTGATGCACTTCTCCTCAATTGGAATGTTATACCAGTCCCACCTGCTAAGATATAACCCAACCCGGTTGTTTACCCTATCTCTTTATCTTTTGTTATTCCACTTTTTTCTGATAACAATGTAATCAATACCTCTTTTGATGAGGTTCTTAATGTTGTTTATCCTGAAAGTGAAATAAATGAAGATTTTGAGTATCTTATTGTG
Source organism: Sambucus nigra (assembly GCA_949130495.1). Classification (NCBI taxonomy): domain Eukaryota; kingdom Viridiplantae; phylum Streptophyta; class Magnoliopsida; order Dipsacales; family Adoxaceae; genus Sambucus; species Sambucus nigra. The sequence continues at coordinate 209,619,138 of OX422213.1, read as the reverse complement.
CCTTACATTAATTATCTTGATTCTAATGAAACTTTTAATGATGATGATTTTACAAATAAATAATTTTTAACTAATCTTAATAAGATTAATAACATAACTACATTCAGATTAATGAGGATAAAACTGTACTTATCAATGTCGATTTTAGTAGACAATAGCACGATCTTAGGATAAGGTCCACTATCGACTAGCATGAGCATGCGCAATTTGAAGAACTGCCCAAAATCGATACCGAGATCGCCCAGTATGAGATTCCAACACTCCTAGGATGAAAATTGGTCAAATAGAAGTTGTGAAAGCTCCGTACCAAATGGTCACTCGAAGTGAAGGAGAAGGTAATCAAGTAGTTGAACATAGGGTTCATTCGGGTGATTGAATATCCCAATTGGCTAGCGAATATTATACTCGTGCCAAAATCAGGAGGAAAAGTCTGCATGTGCATAAACTATCAAGATTTGAACAAAGAATCTCCTAAGGATGATTACCCACTGCCCAATATAGATATGATTATGGAACACACGTCCAATCATGCCCTTAAGTCATTCGTCGATGGGTTCTTTGATTATAATCAAATCTAGATGCACCCTAATCATTAGGAAAAAAATATTTTCATCACCCCTAGGGAACCTTTTATTACACGGTTATGCCATTCGAGCTCAAGAAGGTAGGGGCTACCACCAAAGGGCTGCCACAACCATATTGCATGATTTGATATAAAAGTTTTAGTCTACATATACGACATGATTATCAAGTGTATTACTCAGGAAGGTCATGCTCCTGACCTTCGTAAGTTTTTTGAATGACTGCGGCAATACCATATGCAGCTAAACCCATAAAAATATATTTTCGGTGTCACGAAGGTAAAGCTTTTGGGGTTCATTATTAGTGAAAAAGATATTGAGACAAACCCTTACAAACTGAAAGTTATACTTGAAATGCCACCACCCTGAACGGAGAAGGAAGTTCGGGGATTCCTAGGAAAATTATAGTATATCACTCGATTCATCAGCCAACTCACTTATATTTGCAAAATAATCTTCAAACTCCTTCGAAAGGATTATAAAAAACTTTGGAATGAATAATATCAAGAAGCCTTTGATGGAATCAAGCTATACCTTACCCAACATCTGATACTCATGCCACCACAGCCAGGTCTCCCCTATTCTTGTACTTGACCGTAATAGATACTACAACTAGGGATTCGTTATCCCGATACATTGAGGAAGCCCGCAAAGAAGGAGACATTTACTATACCAATTGAAAGTAGGTTGGGTACAAAGTTAACTACACTACCTTGGAGAAATCACGTGTTGCCCTAATCTGGGTCACTCAAAAGTTATGACACTTCATGCTCAATTTTCCTATCAGACTTGTGTCCCGAGTGGACCCCATCAAATACTTTCTTGAAAAACCCACCTAGTTTAGCTAAATGGACTGATGGTTTATGCTGCTATCTGAGTTCGATATCATGTATGTGACACAAAATGCCAGGAAAGGGAGATCCATCTTCGATTACCTTGCTGACTACTCTATGGAAGAGGTTTATGTTTGGGTCTCAGAATTCTCGAACGAAGATATTATTTGCACCTCTCAGGAAGATCTTTGATGGTAAATGTTCTTTGATGGCACTACCAATAAGAAGGTATACATCATTGGGATACTCCTGATCGCCCGTAATGACTTTAACAGTCCCATTTCCATCAAGCTGAATTTTCCCTAGACGGACAATATGATTAAATACGAGGCATGCACTTTAGGCCTCGAGAAATAAATCAAATACCTGAATGTCTAAGGGGACTACTCCCTCATCATCTACCAAGTTCTTATAAGATGGAAAGTCGAGGATAAGAAGCTCTTACCCTTCCATGCCCACCTAGAAGAGCTAGCCTCCCAATTTCGAGATATCACCTTCCAATACTTGCCTCGCATAAATAACAGTTTAGTAGATTCCCTTACTACCTTAGTCTCCATGGTTGACATGCCTAAAGGGATAACGATGGCCCCCTTTATAGTCCAAAAATAAGTTTTTCCAACCCACTTCTACCATATTGAGCTTGTACAGAAGAAGATCCTGATATGGCTGAGTGCTGGTACAATAATATATGGTTCCTCCTCAAGTATGGTAGGTATCTCCAAGACACCAATAAGAAAGACCTTGTTTCCTAGTACATCATCTGTGACAAATCACTATTTAAGAGAAACTTCGATGGAACCTATCTACACTACATCATAGGGGATGCCATTGAAGAAATGATGCAAAAAATCCACAATGAGGCATGCAAACCCCACATGAACGATCATATACTTGGTAAGAAGATCATCGGTCGATGGTATTATTGCACCACTAAAGTTCAGGATTGCACCCCTACATATGAAGATGACTTAAATGCTAGCAGTTTGCTAATCTCCAGCATTTACCTCTTCAAAAATTATACAATATGACTTCTCCCAGTCCATCCTCTACCTGGGGTATTGACATTATAGGGAAAGTAATACCGAAAGACTCCAATGTGCATGGGCTCATCATGGTTGCCATTGATTATTTCACCTAATGGGTTAAACCCAAGTGATGATGCTAAGATTTAGCACCACCAGATAAGTGATGATGAGCTTAAATAGTAATAATAATAGCAGCCATAGACATGTATATGTGTGTAAGTGTATAGAAGGGGGATGAGTATAAAAGGAATAAGACAATGATATATAGTGGTTCAACCAATTAGGCTTACATCCACTGTGAGTGTGTGATCCACTAAATATGGGCATTAATGGCCATGGATACAATGCACATAATCTCACTCTCTCTACTGCGTGTACAAGAAGAGTTTTAGCTACGGTTACAATTATCTATCCCTTTACAAGGTTGAAGGTAAGAAGTATATATAGGGCTTGGGGGGAGTAATGTACCCCCCAAGCATGCATGGTGCATGCGAATGATGATCTAGCCAATCCCCTGCTGACACCTGGATATGCAACTTGCAATTAATGATGACATGATATTCCCTCACGTGAGGGGGTGATATTGTTATAACGGTCTTATCCATGTGCGATATGAGTCCCACGCGCACTATTCCATGCATCTCCCAAATCATGCACTTTGATGATGTAACCCTCGGCCTAAGATGCCAGGCCGAGGATAAAGTTGATGATGGCATTAGGTTCGAATGAATGTGGCCTCGTACAGTCGCCCCCTCATACTGTCGTCTGGGCCATGATGACGGGTCGGCCCCTTGAAGGGCAATCTGGGCCATGATAAGGGGTCGTCCCCTTGAAGGGTCGTCCGATCCAAGATGGGGGGTCGTCCCCTTGAAGGTTCATTTAGGCCATGATGAGGGGTCGGACCCTTGAAGGGTCGTCTGGGCCATGATGAGGGGTCGGCCCCTTAAAGGGTCATCTAGTTCATATTAGGGGATCATCCTGGTCGATCCTTCCTATAATGGTGCCTTATTCTTTGGGCTGGTCTTGGTCCTGAGCACTCGTTTGGGTGGTGGACACCCTCGGCCTGGCCGAGGGTATATATGGGTATATCAATCACCTTCTAACCCTTATCCATCGATGTTATTGAGATGGCTGAGGGGTAATGTTGCCTTGGAATTCTCAAGTGTGTGGTCAGATGGATAAGTGACATCTGTCACGTTGCTTAGTGTGGTGTCCATCGTCATTTCAGTTCCCCAAATGTGGCGGTTGTACACTCATCTTGGGACTTTGTGTCCTAATGATGACTCACCTCATAGGCTATGAACAACCCTGGTTAATGGGCCCACTTAGTAGCAAGATATTTAAATGATTTTTTAAGTCATTTCTTTTCTTCTTCTTCGCACCTTAGCATTCTCTCTCTAGCTTCTCAACAGCTCCATCGTAATTTCTGTAACTTTTTTTGTGTCAAGCTTCCCTCAGCCATCGTCTTCGTCTTCAGGTAACTTCTTCTGCCATAGATTCCTTTTTTAGTCTTCAATTTCTGTTTCGTTTCTTGCATTTGGGTTTCTTTCCCAGCTTTTCTTGGCTTTGTATTTTTCCGGTGTGAACCCGCCTTACTGTGGGGGTTATAGGGCTGAGCCTTAGGTATTGGGCATCATAAAGTACTTCCCCCACCTTCCAGTGGTGGTTTGGCCCTTCTTTGTGGCATTTCTTAAGTTTTCGTGTTCTCCGTCGTTCGTCTCCGACGAACTGGGTTTTCTTTGTTCTTGAGTGTTCAACCATAAAACTGTTCATTTCTTTAGATTTGATCCAAAAGTCAAACTTAGTCAAATATGAACTTGTTTGTAGTTAGCTTAAACAAATTCCTTCAAAGTGTAGGGTATTCCCCTTACTGATTAAAAGACTTTATGATTTAGTCAAGGAATTCCCATCCCTGGGAGAGAAATTCTTTATAGAGATTAGGTGAATAGAAGAAGAGGACGAGCAAAGACGAGGGGCTGACCCTAATTGGGTACGACACATCTTCCCCATTCCTTTAGCCACAATAGTACCATCTAAGTCCTATGGGTCGTCTTATCCTCCAGCCAATAGTCAGACATACAAGGGAGAAATGAATGAGAGAGCATCATCATCGACGGGTGCTGGTCCTTCTGGGAGGAGAAAATTGTCCAATCTTAGCCCAAGCCGACAGACCAAGGGCACAACACCTTCCGAGGTTGTCCCTGTAACATCCCTGTCCCCTCTTATTTTTCACGTATCCTTTCCAGATGGCCCTCCGATATGCGATGAGGCTGAGGGATCCGGGGACGAGAGGGCTGAGGACAACAATGAGAGTTCTGATGATGATGATGATGGTCAAGTTAATACTTCTAGCGCCTCGATTTATGTATCATCAGTTAAGGATCGCGATCTCTTAATATGGAGGCATATCTTTGGTATACAATCTAATATAATTATGAGGGTCCCAATTGAAGGTGATAGAGTCTTCCAGGGGGATAAGGGAGATATTTTTGTTTACAAGCAGATGCTAAGGATAGGTGTTAGGTTCCCTCTACACCCTGCAATAGTTGACATACTATCTGCCCTTGGGGTTGCTCCTTCTCAACTTCCTCCTAACTCGTGGAGGACTATCCTTGGCTATATCTCGATTTGGAAGAATACTTTTACCGAAAAACCCTCGATCGATTTGTTCATAGCTTGTTACAACATCACCTTGTCGTCCAAATAGCCTGGGTATTTCCATTTGGGGGCTAGGAAGTCCGATAATAAGCTTCTTCACATGGATCAAACTTCCAATCATTACTGGAAAAAAAGGTTTTCTTTATCTTAGGGGATTGGGAATTCCCCGTCGAGGGCGAGCCCGTGGAAGACAGTTCGAGGGTACCAAGGGTATGGTTCAACCCTTCAATGAAAGCACGATCAGACCCCAGACTCAGCTTGGAGGAGAGGGTCATTTTTGACTACCTGAGGGAATGAGCGAAATATGGTGAACTTGTCAAATTTGAAGATTTGATGACCCCTCACTTCCTCAAAGAAGATGGTCTAAGGGTCGGCCCCCTAACATAATTATGTGAGTGGTTTTTTTTATCTATTTTTGATTTTTTTTCTAAGTGTTTCATCTTTTCCACTATATCTTTCTGATATATCGTCTTCTTTTCAGGTCATCCTGCAAATCTATCTGATCAGCTCTGGGAGATGACTGCTCTAAGTTTACTATCTGTCTTGGGAAAAAAAGCAAAGAGCCTCAGTAGGCCCAGAAGAAGACAAAGGCCGTGTGGCCGATCGAAGTGGAGCCGACCTCAAACAGTCGTAAAAAGAAGGATCCTGAAGTTCCTGAGGGCGCTCAACATGACTCACGGACGAGGGCGAGGGTGGAGGTGTCTCAGGGACACACTTAGGGGACTAGCTCCTATTCTAGCATGGGTGCATATTCGTCTTAGAATCTGAAATTCCTCATAGTCGAACCCTCTTCCCTCATAGCCAACCTGAGGGCGGCCAAAGCCTCGATGTTTTCTGCACCCTCAACCATAGATTATGAATTCTTATCAAATATGTCCGTAGACAAGGTCTATAACTATGGTCTTCATACGCTGGCTCAGGTATTTTATCCGTCTCATCATCTTTGATTCACATATATTTAACGAACCGTTCCCTCGGATTTTTAATGAGATTTCTCATGTCTTATACAGACTGTATGTGCCTTCACCTCGGCCACCAAGTGGATGGCTGAGAATTAATAAAAGTTCTTCGAGGCTAAGAGAGCTATTCAGCATGAGGTCGATCTGAAGACTGCACTGGAGACTTCCCGGGCCGAGATGGAGAGTGCAATAACTGAGCATGCCAGGTTCCTAAATAAGCAGGTGAAGCGGCATGAGGCCGACCTGAGTGTCAAGGACTCCCTCATCAAAGAAAAGGAGGAGGCCTTGACCAACTAGGGGGCCCAATTCAAGGCTGAACTTGATGGGGCAGTGAAGAAATCCGGGGCCGATATAGTGGAGGCTTACAAGCTCTCTAATGAGTTCCAGGGCTTTGGCCTTGAGTACCTGGAGAGGGAAATCAGGACCGCCTATCGGTGGGTTGTCTTAAATTTTGTTGATGTTGTATCGTCCATCTGCCCCTTTCTGGAAGCGGTGGAGCTGGATGACCCACTTATTACTCAGGTCGTGGCCCATGTGGAGTCACAAGTGAACGTTGAAGGCATCAGCACCTCTAAGGATCGGCCTGTTTTGGTCAGTGAAGAAAATCCTCTGATTGACGTTGAAACCTTGCCTGCTGATATTGTCCAATAGGGTGGCCGTCTGTGGCCTATACCGTCTTCATGTAACAAATATTATTGTAATTTATTTTTATTGGAGAAGTAATTGTAACAACTGGTTTATAATATAATGTCTCTTCCTGTCTTCTATGCTTGCCCCTTGCGTGATTTATATTGTGATGTTTTGAATTAACCATCCCATTAACTCCTGCATGGTCTTTCTTGAGGGTAAATGTGGGTACGTCCCCACCATTTTCCCTCATCATAGCCGAGGGTGGTTTCCACCAACTAAATGATGTTTCAATTAATTCAAGTTCCTCCTCGTATTTCTTGAGGGTAAATGGGGGGTCATCCCCAACATTAGCCCTCATCATAGCCGAGGGTGGTTACCACCAAGCAAATGATGTTAATTAATTCAAGTCCCCCCTCGTCTTTCTTGAGGGGTCATGGGGGGTCATCCCCACCACTTGCCCTCGTAATAGCCGAGGGTGGTTTCCATCAACTAAATGTTTTCAATTAATTCAAGTCCCCCCTCGTCTTTCTTGAGGGTAAATGGGGGGTCATCCCCACCATTTTCCCTCATCATAGCCTAGGGTGGTTACCACCAACTAAATGATGTTTTTAATTAATTCAAGCCCCCCTTCGTCTTTCTTGAGGGTAAATGGGGGGTCGTCCCCACCATTTTCCCTCATCATAGCCGAGGGTGTTTACCACCAACTAAATGATGTTTTCAATTAATTCAAGTCCCCATCGTCTTTCTTGAGGGTAAATGGGGGGTCATCCCCACCATTTTCCCTCATCATAGCCGAGGGTGGTTACCACCAAACAAATGATGTTTTAACTTTCAAGTCCCCCTCGTCTTTCTTGAGGGTAAATGGGGGGGTCGCCCCCACCATTTGCCATCATCGTAACCGAGGGTGGCTTAACAAGCATAATCCTAATCATGCTATCATTAATTACCATGGGATGAAGAGCTAATACAATATTCTCATTGACATTCAAAGTGCTCTATTAGAGCAACACATTCATTACAATTGTGGTCCAATAGGACATTACATTATTGATAGTATTTCTTCAAATGATTTGCATTCCAAGGGTTCGAAAAGGGTTCCCCCTCAAGGTTCTCTAGTCTGTAGGTTCTAGGGACAACTTCATAAATGACCCTATATGGGACATGCCAATTTGGGTGGATCTTGTTAGGCTTTTTCCAAGTCTTTTTTAGGACTAGGTCCCCCACAACGATTGGCCTTTGCCTTACCCTCTGGTTATAAAACCTGGCAGTCCTTTGTTGGTAGGCAGCTTGCCTTATCTCAGCTTCTTCCCTCCTTTCCTCTATCAAATCCAAGTCAAGTCTCTTTTCTTCTATATTTCTATGGGGGGTCATATATTTGGACCCCATGAGTAGGAAACCCAATCTCGATGGGAATGACAGCTTCTGAGCCATACGCCAGCATGAATGGGGTTTCTCCGATAGGAGTCTTTGCCGTCGTCATGTATGCCCATAATACGGTGTAGAACTCCTCAACGCATCTTCCTTTTGCCTCCTCGAGCTTCTTCTTGATCATGTCTAGGATTGTTCTATTTGTGACCTAGGTTTGCCAATTAGCCTAAGATCGGCCTGGGGTTGAGAAGAATTGTTTGATACCAACCCTTTCGTAGTATTTCTTCAGAGATGCATTCTTTAATTGAGTCCCATTGTCTGAGATGAGGGTGTTAGGGAGACCATATCTACATATATTGTTTTTCCAGATAAACTGGAAGGTCTTCTGCTCAGTGATCATCACCATCGGCTCCGCCTCCACCCATTTTGAGAAATAGTCAATTGCTATGAGCAAGTATCCATAGTTATTGATGGTCCTAGGCAAGGGTCCTACTAGATCGATTCCCCATACTGGGAATGGCCTGGGGATGTAATGGAGGTAAGAGGCTGATGGGGTATGGTGGAGAACCTTTAACACTTATCACACTTTTTATCGTATGTCGTGGCATCTTTCCCCAAGGTCGAACACTAGTATCCCTGGGTTACTATCCTCTTTGATAACGATATGCCCCCAATGTGGCTTGAACATGACCCCTCGTGCATGTCTTGTAGAATGTGTGGGACCTCAGACGGGTGCACACATCTGAGCAAGGGGAGCAAGAACCCCTTTTTGTAGAAGGTGTCTTCGATGATAGTGAATTTCGCAGCTCTGTATCTCAACTTCTTCCTTTCTTATTTTGCCTCTGGCATCTCCCCCTCTTTAATGTACCTGACAAGGGGGTCAATCCATGAATATTCCATGTCAATATTTAAGCAAGAGCCAAGTGTTCCCGTTTGCCTCTTCAATCGCTAGTCGAAGCAAAATTTCCACTGGGACTGTCCTTTTGATATCTGTCCAAGTTGATGAGGCTAGCCTTGCAAGCGCATCGGCTCGACCATTATCAAGCATAGGTATCCTCTTTAATTTCACATCTCTGAAGCTCTTCAATAGTGGCTTCACTCTTTCAAGATATTTTGTCATTCTCTCATCCTTAGCCTCGTAGGCTCCTAGTATCTGATTCACTACTAATCTTAAATCACTATCGACCAAGATGTGGCCGACACTAAGAGACTTAGCCAAGGAGAGGCCTGCTATCAGAGCCTCATATTCAGACTCGTTGTTGTAGGCTTTTAAGTAGAACCTCCGACCGTACTCAATGTTTGTATCTTCAGGTGCTAATACTATTAATCTAGCCCCACTTTTTCTCTCGCAAAAGGACCCGCCAACGAAGAGGTTCCACACAGCCCATTCGCCTGAGAAATTTCCTTCGATGAGGGACCCCTGTCTAAAGAGATATCTTCCCTCCTCATTTTTTGCAACTTTTTCTCTAGTGGTGCTTGTCTCAGCCTTACCTGCGGATGGGTCAATAATTCTGCTTTGTCGGGTATCTGTCTTCTCGAGGCTTTCCTCTTCAGCCTTATCATCTTCCCAAGTAAATTCAACCATGAAATCTGCTAATACCTGCCCCTTAATGGCCACCCTAGGTTTATACATAATGTCAAACTCTTCTAGCTCTATAGCCCAGGTAATTAGCCTCCCCGATTTTTTTGGCTAGTGTAAGACCTGCCTGAGAGGAGAGTCGGTGAGGATGACCATTGTATGGGACTGGAAGTACGAATTCATCTTTGTTGATGCATGGATCAAGGCATAGGTTAACTTCTCCATCCTTGGGTATCTTTGATCTACCCCCTAGAGCGCCTTATTGTCGAAATACACGGGCTTCTGTACCCCGTCCTCTTCTCTTACAATGGTTGTACTAATGGATGATTCTGAGACAGCTAGGTACACATTTAGTCATTCGCCCTACACTGGCCGTGACAACAGCAAGGGAGACCCTAGGTACGACTTCAATTCTTTGAAAGCCTGGTCACACTCTTCGTTCCATTCAAAGGCCTTTTTGAGAATTTTGAAGAACAGTAAACACTTATTTGTGGCTCTAGATACGAACTTATTCAAAGCAGCCACTCACCCTGTGAGCCTCTGAACGTCTTTAATGGTCTTGGGGGTCTTCATTTCTAGGAGGGACATTATCTTCTCAAGATTGGCCTGAATGCCTCTTTAGTTGACGATGAACCCCAAAAACTTCCCTGCTCCGACCCCGAAGACACATTTGTCCAGGTTGAGCTTCATCCTGTACTTGTCCATTATGTTGAAGGTCCTCTCAAGGTCATCCACATGATCCCCGACCTTCACACTCTTGATCAACATGTCATCTACATAGACTTCCATAGACTTCCCGATTTGATCTTCGAATATTTTATTCACAATGCGCTGATACATTGCCCCCGCATTTTCTAGGCCAAAGGGCATGACCCTATAATAGTACGTCCCCTTGTCGATAATGAAAGACATTTTTTCGAGTCTTCAGGGCTCATGAAGATCTGATTGTAACTTGAATAGGCATCCGTGAAGCTCATGAGCTCATGGCCTGCGATAGCGTCTACCATCTGGTCAATGCGGGGAGAGGTAAACTATCTTTTGGACATTATTTATTGAGGTAGGTGAAGTCTACGCACATCCTCCATTTCCCATTGGCCTTGGGGACTATGACTGCGTTGGATAGCCATTCGGGATAGATGACCTCCCTAATAAACTTTGAATCTTCTAGCTTCTTGACCGTATCCCTAATGACCTCATACTTTTCTCAAGAATAAATCCTACTCTTTTACTTCACTGGCTTTGCGCCCTCTAATATGTTAACCTTATAGCTCATAATTTTGGGGTCGATCCCGGGCATATATGCATGACTCCATGCAAAGACGTTATGTCTTCTCCTTAACAGCTTGATGAGGTCTTCTTTGATGTCTGCCTTTAGAGCTTTGCCTATTTGGACATTTTTTACTGTCTCATCCTCATTGAGGATGATGGATTCTACATCTTCTGCGCCTTCTCCTTTCTTCAACTTTGTCTCATCCTTTGGGTCGAGGGTGTTAATATTGTAAGTGGTCGTTGTCTTTTTATGCGCCTCCCTTTCTTTGACGGAGTTGAAGTAACATTGCCATGCCGTCGTCTGGTCTCCCTGAACTTCCCCTACCCCAAAAGGGGTCGAGAATTTTATCAACTGATGAACCGTGGATGGCACGGCCTCAAATTCCTTGAGGGCCACTCGCCCCAGTATAATGTTATAAGCTGAAAAGACGTGTTCATCCATCACGAAAAAGTTGACCTTCTTGGTAAAACATCTCGACCACTCGTCCCCTATCCTAAAATTGGCCTCACACACTCCTAGATGATGAAATTTTTCCCCAATGAAACCAATCAATGGGTGATGGTATGGGATGAGCCTAGCATGGTTGAGGCCTAAGGCTTTGAAGCATGGCCAGAACATCACATCTGCAGAACTACCCCTATCTACTAAGATCATCGGCACCTCGCATCCGTGTTCCCTAGTAGTGATGACGAGAGGGTCATCATGTGGGGCTAAGAGGCCTTTGAAGTCCATTATTGAGAATCCCACTATCAGAGTGTCCATGTCAACTTTCTTCCTCTTTTCTAACTTTGCTTCCATAGAGGTTGAGTGTCCATCTTTTGTCACTGCCTTGGTCTCAACTACATGGGCCTTCCTGTCGGCGACCTCTGACCCTCCTCCTGCTAAACCTTCGAAGATCATCCCTACACCGAGTGAGATCATATTAAGTCCTTTTACAGGGCCATGGTCGTCTCTCGATGGGAGGTCAGGGTCGTCATCAACATCCGAAGGGTCGTCCCTTCGATTTGGAGGATCTTCTCTGCATGTATCGCCTCTTTTTTTTCTAGGGTTGTCCCCTAGGCCCCTCTTGAAGGCACTCTTGTCAACATATTTCCTTAACTTCCCTTCTTTTAACTTTTTTTCAATTTCGTCTTTCAGAGCAAAGCACTTGTCGGTCACATGTCCATGGTCTTAGTGAAATTCACACCATAGGTTTTTGTTCCTCTTGTGAGGGGCTGCCCTCAACTTCTCGGGCCATTTCAAGGATTATTCACTCTTTATCTCATTCAGAATGTGTTCGCAACTGACCGTTAGAGGGTGTTGACACACCCCAACCCAGTTACTTATAATTAAGTCTGAAAGTCAAGGTGAGTCAAACCATAATTAATCTAACCAAACCATAAACACGAGTTTTAATTTCAGAGTCATCATTGTAAATTCATACAACTGAAAGCCTTTTTACAACATCAGAGTAGTCATGTCCATAAAAACTTTCTTGAAGTATAAGTTAACTTAATTACATCATTTACATTTACACAAAATCATTATTTCTTCCGTTCCTGGCTAACCCAACCCGACCTCCCAGATTTGGCAGTGACATCACATTACCTGAAAAATGTTAACATAGGAATCGTGAGCAAAATAGCCCAGTGAATGCATCACTACTATACTACTGCATGAATTTAAATGTAATAAATCATGTCCATATAATTATGTATTAACTAATCCGGCTCATTCATAATGAATGACCAACTTTTTCGAATCATGATTCACATATCCTGTCTAAATAGACAATTCTCCCCCATTCTTGGTCGAGGAGTAACCCCTTGTCATTAATAGACAAATATCCCCCATTCCGGGTCGAGGAATAACCTACCATTTCGGTAAACTGAAATGAACAATTTCATATTCATTTAATTCTGATCATATCAACAACACGATACAAATATTTCTTTCTAGTGAGTACACTCAGCTTGGGTTGTCAACTACGTATTCACGTTTCCTTCAGGAGGAGCTGAACTGGGTTCATTAGACCTTATACCTATCAATCCAACTAAATCAATACTGAATCTCAATCATAAGTATCATACTAATATAATTAGATAACTTTCCATGACTATACAACGACCATATAATTCCACTTAAGTCACATTCCATGAAACATGAGCAAAGACAAAACAAGGGTGCACATATTGATAAAGCTATGAACATTCAACCATAGGAAGTACCTCATAAGGAATTTATAACCAAAGTAAAGTAAACATGAAATTATACTTCTCAATGTATATACACATGAAACATGTACTCAAAGTACCCTTTGTAAGGACGAAATACAAACATTCATTCAAAGGGTATCCAGTATGGCCTGAAATTATTATCCTACATACTTAACCATCCTATATTCCTAAATTTTATAAATACAGGGGTCCAACCTTATTAATATGAAAACATATATGAATATACTTTCCAATACAAGTGACGGTGTAATTTTTCAAGCTTCCTAGAGCAAGTTATAACCATTTCTTTACAACACAAGAAATCTGCCCTACAAGCTCCTCTATTATTCCTTCAACTTGCAAGAATTTTCATAATTTTTCTATAGCATCACTTCCATGATTTTTGACCCATTTCCATTAAAAATACTGAATAGTACATAATTAAAGTTTCAAAATTTTTTACTTCATTTGCTATCTCAAAATCTTGACTAAACTCAGGGCATACCGAAATGAAGTATACAAACAAAAACTATATACCAACTTGCAACCATCACTACGGCCTAAACACAAGGACTTAAATTCTAATTTTTGGATATGATATTAATATATGAGTCTACTTTCATATCCAATTAGAATTTCTCAATTCCATTAATCACACAACGAGATATGCAGATTTCAATACAAGGGGTTTCAATACAAAGAAATTTTAAGGGTTTATGCATTCAACTTAACTTAAACTTACATATATCCATACATATGCACCCAAGCATGAAAAGTCAATAAACAAATAAAGGATTTATATCATATAAATCATAAATATATGAAAAATACCAAGATTTGCACTTAGGATTACCTTCGGGACCTTTACGTAGTTTCCACGGATTTTTCTACACTTTTTCTCCTCACTTTTCTTCCTAAACTTCTACCTTCTCTTTCCTCAAGCTAACAACACTTGAAACTGAACCTAGGGAGTAATTTGATGAATAAATAAGTTAGAGGGAGATTTTTAAGTCGGAAAAGGCTGCCTCCCAATCCAACCAATCAAATTAAACCATTTGGTTTAATAAAAGACAAATTACCACTTAAAGGGAATGGACAGCTTTGCCCTTTGTTCGTAAAGTCGGTATAACTCTTTACTCGGGCATCCATTTGATGATCCGTTTGTTGTGTTACAACCCTAACTCACATGTATACAACTGTTTAGTTTTCACCTCAAGTCATTTATAATGTTATAAAGGTAAAAACTAGTCTCTAACAGTAACATTTCTACCGAAAATAACAAAATTTTGTATTTGTAAATAATTCGACCTTTACTGATTTATGAAAGTAGGATTATAATAAACATAATTAATTAACATTAGATATACTAATAGAACATTATTCATATAACATAAGATAAGAATGATTTAATTATAATTTATCATAGTTATATACGGGTTGTCACAACTTCCCACCCTAGAAAATTTCGTCCCCGAAATTTAATATGAAGTTAACTTACCAAACAAATGGGGATACTATTTCTTCATGCTATCCTCGGTCTCCCAAGTTTCTTCTTTAATCCCATGGATCATCCACATAACTTTAACTAAAGGAATAACTTTATTTCTCAATACTTGGTCCTTACGATCAATAATTTCCATTGGTTCCTCGATGTACGACAAGTCTTCCTTCAGTTCAATTGGTTGAGTTTTCAACTGATGAGATGGATTCGTCAAATACTTACAAAGCATCGATACGTGAAACAAGTCATGTAAACGGGATAAGTCTGGAGGTAATGCTAATCTATATGCCAGGGTCCTAATTCTTTCCAATACTTCATATAGTCCAATGTATCTTGGACTTAGTTTCCCCTTCTTCCCAAATCTCATAACGCCTTTCCATGGTGAAATACGTAGGAATACAAAAATCCCCCTTTTTAAATTCCAATGGATGCTTCCTCTTATCTGCATAAAATTTCTACCTGCTTTGCGCTATCTTTATCCGTTCCCGAATCAATTTAATCTTTTCAGTTATCATATCTATCAATTCAGGACCCAAAATTTTCCTTTCACCTACTTCATCCCAACACAAAGGCGTCCTACATCTCCTCCCATACAAAGCTTCATAAGGAGCCATACCAATGGTGGAGTGATAACTATTATTATACGAGAATTCCATCAATGGAAAATGATCATCCCAACTACCTTTGAAGTCAAATACACAAACTCGTAACATGTCTTCTAATACTTGAATCATCCTTTCAGAATTCCCATCGGTTTGTGGATAAAATGCAGTGCTGAACTTCAAACTTGTGCCCAGGGCATTCTGTAAACGAGGCCAAAACTTAGAAGTGAATGTTGGATCTCTATCTGATATAATTGACACTGGTGCCCCATGTAAACGGATAATCTCATCAACGTACATACGTGCATACTTGTCAACAGTGTAGGTGGTCTTAATTGGAAGAAAATGGGCCAACTTCTTCAATCGGTCTACAATCACCCAAATAGAATCAGGCCCCTTTGGTGACCGGGGTAATCCGGTAAAAAAGTCCATCGTTATATGTTCCCACTTCCATTCTAGAATAGGCAACGATTGCAAGAATCCCTACGGCTTTTGATGCTCCACCTTTACTTACTAGCATACTAAACATTTAGCTACAAAATCTGCAATCTCACGTTTCATATTGTTCCACCAGTAATACTCTTTCAAATCTCTGTACATTTTGGTACCTCCCGGATGCATAGAGTAAATAGAACTATGTGCCTCTTCTAATATATCCTTCTTTAAGGATAGATCATTCGGTACACAAATTCTATTTTTATAACACAACGATTCATCATTCTTAATCTCAAAGTCACTCTCTCTACCATCCCGAACTTCTTATTTCTTCTTCTCAAGTAACGGATCAATAATCTTCAAATTTCATATGCGTTCTGCCAATAAAGGTCTCACTGTGACATGTGCTAATAATCCTCCACTTTTTGAAAACTTCAATTCAATCCCCATCAATGCCAAGTCAAGAATATTTCCAACACGGGCACACCGTATGCAACCAAGCATCCCTGATGATTTTTGACTCAAAGCATCTGCTACTACATTGGCCTTCCCAGGATGGTGAAAAATGGTACAATAATAGTCTTTAATCAGCTCTATCCAACACCTCTATCTCAAATTCAGTTCTTTCTGTGTAAACAAGTATTTCAAACTTTGATGATCTGTAAATATCTCACAAGTTTCTCTATACAAGTAATGTCTCCACAACTTTAAAGCAAAAATAATGGCTGCTAGCTCCAGATCGTGTGTAGGGTAGTTTCGTTCATGCGTCTTTAATTGTCTAGAAGCATATGTTATTACCTTCCCATCCTGCATAAGAACACATCCTAACCCCTGAAATGAAGCATCTGTATAGATCACAAAAGACTCATTCCCACATGGAATAGTAAGTATATGGGATGAAACGAACTGCTTCTTTAATTCTTTAAAACTCCTTTCGCATTCTTCATCCCATACAAACTTCACTTCTTTACGAGTCAACTTTGTCAATGGTAATGCTATTGCTGAAAATCCCTTAATGAATCTGCGATAGTAACCTGCCAATCCTAGAAAACTCCTAATTTTTGTCACATTCTTAGGACTCTCCCATTCAATAATTGCTTCCACCTTCTTTGGATAAACATATATCCCATTTCCCGAGACAACGTGCCCTAAAAACACAATTTCATTCAACCAAAACTCACACTTGCTGAATTTAGCAAACAATTTTTTCTCTCTCAAAATCTGCAATACAAGTCTCAAATGTTTCTCATGTTCCTCCATGCTACGCGAGTAAATCAACACATCATCTATGAATACAATCACAAATGAATCAATGAAAGGGTGGAATACCCGATTCATCAAATCCATAAAAACTGCTGGAGCATTAGTCAATCGAAATGGCATCACCAAAAACTCATAGTGCCCATATCGAGTCCGAAAAGCTATTTTGGAAATATCATTATCCTTTACTTTCAATTGGTGGTAACCCGATCTCAAGTCAATCTTCAAAAATACAGTGGCCCCCTGTAATTGGTCAAACAAGTCATTGATATGAGGTAGAGGATACTTATTTCTAATGGTCACCTTATTCAACGGCCGATAATCAATACATAATCGCATTGTCCCATCTTTATTTTTCACAAATAACACTGGTGCTCCCCATGGCGAAACACTAGGCCGAATGAAACCTCTGCTTATCTGATCTTGTAATTGCACTTTTAATTCTTTCAACACCGCTGGTGCCATTCTATATGGAGCAAGAGAAATTGGACTGGTACCTGGAATTAATCCAATAGAAAACTCTACTTCCCTATCGGGTGGCAATCCTGGTAATTCCTCTGGGAAGACATCAGAAAACTCTATAACCACGGGTGTATCTTGAATTTTAACTGTCTCTTTATTAGTATCAACAACATAAGCTAAATACCCTGGACAACCTTTACTCAATAACCTTTTGCTCTTAATTACTGAGATAAGACAATTAGGGACAACATTCCTTTCTCCTATAAACTGGAACTCGGTTTCACCAGGTAAATGAAATGTAACTTCTTTGCGAAAAAAATAAATGGAAGCATGATATAATGATAACCAATCCATCCCCAATATAATATCAAAATCTCGAATGGCCAACGGTATCAAATCAATATAGAAATCTCGTTCCCCCATTCGTAAGATATAATCTTTATAAACATGCTCAACAAAAATCACACTTTCCATTGGGGTAAAAATATATAAGGCACAATTGAGAAATGAACATGGTCTACCCAAATATGAAACAATATGCAATGCTACAAATGAATGCGTAGATCCAGGATCAATGAGTGCATATAGATCTTTATTTGCAATAGAAAGTTTACCTGTAAACACTTCTGGTGTAGCATGGGCATCTTGCAATGTCATCGCAAAGACTCTTCCTCCTGCCTTCGATCCAGTTGCTTGTCATGTATCCCTTCACCTGGTTGCATTCCCTGGAGATGATCCTTTATGAGTCCCCACACTACTAACTGAAACTGCTCTAGATAGCATAGGACAATTCTTTCTCAGATGGCCCTTCTGATGACAGTTAAAACATTCTATATTCTGTAACTTTGGGCAATTTCTTTTTATATGGACAGATGTACCATAAAATAAACAAACATTTGAATCTCCTTGCGCTGAAGCTCCTGAACCTCTTCCACTACTAGCCTCACCCTTCTGCGAACCACCTCCCATACCTCTACCATGCTGAAATTTCTGCCCTCCAAGTATTGAATATTCTGTATCACTGCCTTTTTGATAACTTGGATTGAATCTGCTTCTCTTTACACCTCGTTCTCGATTCCCTCTAGCTTCATTCACGTCATTTTCTACCAGCAGGGCTTTATTCACCAAGGTGAATAATTACTAGTCTCTAAAGCCGATAGCCTTGATTTAATAACTAACTCTAGTCCATCGAGAAATTGGCTACACATATCTTCCTCATTCCGTATAAACCTCGAAGCAAACCGAGATAAGGCTGTAAATTTCGCTTCATATTCTTTGACAGTCATGCTTCCTTGATTCAACATGAAATATTCCTTCTCCTTTTGTTTTCGATACATTGGGAGAAAATACTTATCATACAAAGCTTTGACAAAATCATCCCTTGAGATCACATTCCCACCTTCTGGAGTAATCAACAAATGTTTTGTGGCATCCCACCAATATTTAGCTTCTCCTTTCAGCATATACGTCGCCAAGGTTACTCATTGATTTTCAGGCATCCTCATTACCCCAAAGATAAGTTCAATCTCTTTAACCTAGACTTATGCCTCTGCTGGATCAACTGCTCCTTCGAACGATGGTGGGCTCATCTTAATAAATTTCTCATGCGAAGTACTCCTTTATTCCCGGTGTATCACCTCCTCAGCCCTAGTCAATGCATGTGCCTCCAGTTGCCTGGCCTGTTGGTCTTCCATCTGGGCCATAAATCTAGCTTGATGCTCTGCCCTTAGAGTCATAGCACATGCCATTTTATGCATGTCTGTCAATTGTTCCGGGTCAGGTTCTACATTTCCATGAATAGGTTGCTCAACATCCGCCTCTGCTGCCATATTTGAAGCCTCATCTTCTATTCTCACATTTAAATCCCCATGTTCCATTCTTTTATATCTGAAATGAATCAAAGATATAACAACATGCATATATACATATCTTTCCTAACATAATCGTTAGTATCAAATAAAATATATTTCTAACATTAACTGCCAAATCTAGACTCTTCTCACTCCAGAACCCTATAAAAACCTAGGCTTTGATACCAAAAGCTGACACACCCCAACCCAGTTACTTATAATTAAGTCTGAAAGTCAAAGTGAGCCAAACCGTAATTAATCTAACCAAACCATAAACACGAGTTTTAATTTCAGAGTCATCATTGTAAATTTATACAACTGAAAACCTTTTTACAACATCAGAGTAGTCATGTCCAAAAAAACTTTCTTGAAGGATAAGTTAACTTAATTACATCATTTACATTTACACAAAATCATTGTTTCTTCCGTTCCTGGCTAACCCAACCCGACCTCCTATATTTGGCAGTGACATCGCGTTACCTGAAAAATGTTAACATAGGAACCGTGAGCAAAATAGCCCAGTGAATGCATCACTACTATAATACTGCATGAATTTAAATGCAATAAATCATGTCCATATAATTATGTATTAACTTATCTAGCTCATTCATAATGAATGACAACCTTTTTCAAATCACGATTCACATATCCTGTCTAAATAGACAATTCTCCCCAATTCCTGGTCGAGGAGTAACCCCTTGTCATTAATAGACAAATATCCCTCATTCCGGGTCGAGGAGTAACCTCCCATTTCGGTAAACCGAAATGAACAATTTCATATTCATTTAATTCTGATCATATCAACAACATGATACAAATATTTCTTTCCATTGAGTACACTCAGCTTGGGTTGTCCACTACATATTCACGTTTCCTTCGGGAGGAGCTGAACTGGGTTGATTAGACCTTATACCTGTAAATCTAACTAAATCAATACTGAATCTAAATCATAAGTATCATACTAATGTAATTATATAACTTTCCATGACTATACAACGACCATATAATTCCACTTAAGTCACATTCCATGAAACATGAGTAAAGACAAAACAATGGTGCACATATTTATAAAGCTATGAACATTCAACCGTAGGAAGTACCTCATAAGGAATTTATAACCAAAGTTAAGTAAACATGAAATTAAACTTCTCAATGTATATACGCATGAAACATGTACTCAAAGTACCCTTTGTAAGGACGAAATACAAACATTCATTCATGGGGTATCCAGTATGACCTGAAATTATTGTCCTACATACTTAACCATCCTATATTCCTAAATTTTATAAATACCGGGGTCCAACCTTATCAATATGATAACATATATGAATATTCTTTCCAATACAAATGATGGTGTAATTTTTCAAGCTTCCTAGAGCATGTTATAACCATTTCTTTATAACACAAGAAATCTGCCCTACAAACTCCTCTATTGTTCCTTCAACTTGCAAGAATTTTCATAATTTTTCTATAGCATAACTTTCCATTATTTTCAACACATTTCCATTAAACATACTGAATAGTACATAATTAAAGTTTCATAATTTTTTGACTTCATTTGCTATCTCAAAATCTTGACTAAACTCAGGGCATACTGAAATGAAGTATACAAACAAAAACTATATACCAACTTGCAACCATCACTACGGCCTAACCACGACTACTTAAATTCTAATTTTTGGATATGATATTAATATATGAGTCTACTTTCATATCCAATTGTAATTTCTCAATTCCATTAATCACACAAAGAGATATGCAGATTTGAATACAAGGGGTTTCAATACAAAGCAATTTTAAGGGTTTATGCATTCAACTTAACTTAAACTTGCATATATCCATACATATGCACCCAATCATGAAAGTTAAATAAACAAATAAAGGATTTATATCATATAAATCATAAATATCTGAAAAATACCAGGATTTTCACTTAGGATTACCTTCGGGACCTTTACGTAATTTCCACGGATTTTTCTACACTTTTTCTCCTCACTTTTCTTCCTAAACTTCTACCTTCTCTTTCCTCAAGCTAACAACACTTGAAACTGAACCTAGGGAGTAATTTGATTAATAAATAAGTTATAGGTAGATTTTTAAGTTGGTCAAGGCTTCGTCCCAAGCCAACCAATCAAATTAAACCATTTGGTTTAATAAAAGACAAATTACCACTTAAAGGGAATGGACCGCTTTGCCCTTTGTTCGTAAAGTCGGTATAACTATTTACTCGGGCATCCATTTGATGATCTGTTTGTTGTGTTACAACCCTAACTCACATGTAAACAACTATCTAGTTTTCACCTTAAGTCATTTATAATGTTATAAAAGTCAAAACTAGTCTTTAACAGGAACATTTCTACCGAAAACAACAAAATTTTGTGTTTGTAAATAATTCGACCTTTCATGATTTATGAAAGTAGGATTATAATAAACATAATCACTTAACATTAGATATACTAATAGCACATTATTCATATAACATAAGATAAGCATGATTTAATTATAATTTATCATAGTTATATACGGGTTGTCACAGGTGTAATCAGCAAATTTGTCATCTGTTATCCTCTTCTTCTCCTCTTTATTCTTTTTCTGCTACTTACACCCACTAATTCCTCCTTTTTCATCTTCATATTTTGCAACCATCGCATCTTCGGCGTTCATCACCTTTCCTGTTGTCGACAACAATTCGGCCATCGTCTTCAGGGGGACTTCAGCAAGCTTCCATAAAAGCTTCCCCTTCTGGAGTCCTCCAATGAGGGTTGTCATGGCTATGTTTTCATCATAGTCTTTAACCTCTAACTTTTCATTGTTAAATCTGGCTATGTAGTCTCTTAGGCTCTCGTTCTTTCCCTGCGTAACATAGAGCAAGTGTGTGGTCTTCTTCTGTCACTACACCAAAATGGCTAAATTATCACCTTTCATTCGGCCACCCTTATCACGGTCATTGCCCGTGATAACAAACACACGTTTTGTGTTACGATCATTGACCGTGACAAGGCCATGAAAAAGAATTGTCACGGTCATTGACCGTGACACGTCCGTGACAAATGTTCTTGTCACGGACTTGTCACGGTCCATGACCGTTACAATACTTAAAATAATTGTCACGGTCAAGGACCTTGACACGACAGTGACAATGTCTTCAGCAAAAAAAGCCCTAGGCTTTCTTTTTTTCCCACCATTTTTGGTTTTCCCCCTTTCTCTCTCTAAGTGATTTCGAGGTCTCTCTCTCTCTCTCTAAGGTATTTTTTTCCTCTCTTTTTCTTTCATTTCTATATGTGTGTGTATGTGTGTATATATGTGTGTATATGTATGTGTATATGTGCATGTATGTGTGTGTATATATGTGTGTGGTGGTATGTAGTGGGGGAAGGGGGCAGGGGGTGGTGGGGGTGGGGTGGGTTGTGTGTGTACGTGTGTGTGTGTGTGTGCAGGTGTGGTGGGGGTGGGGGGTAGGGGTGTGGTGGGGAGAGGGGCCAGGTGGTGTGGTGGGGTGTGTGTTTACGTGTGTGTGTGTGTGTGGGTGGGTGTGGTGGGGGTGGGGTGGGGGGGGGGGGGCAACGGGTTAGGGTTGACGATTTCTTGACACGAACCCGAATATGACACGACCCGCCAACACGAATAATAAATGGGTTGGGTTAGTGTCAAACATGTATAACTCAAAAATGACACGAATAGACCCGTTTATCTCGTATTTTATGGAGAATAATTAGATAATTTATATATCTTGATAGACATTCTATAAAACTCATGGAGAATTGGATGATAAATTATTTATGTGTTGCAAGAAGTTGAAATTAATTAAATTTAAGTTATTGTAGGCCTATAAGTGGTATGATTGGTTAACAGAGAAGAAAAAAATTATTTTATATTTTACTTAATGCATAGCTTTAATTGTAATTTTAATTGTATAGTTTTAGATGAAAGAAAATTAATAATTAGTGCCCATTTCATATGACAGTAGGATTGCCCCTCATTGTAAATTAGTAAATTAATAATTGTATACTTTAATTGTTAGTTTAATTGATGAAATGGATTAATTGAGTAGATGAATTAGAAGGAGTACGGGATACACATTTATTGTTGGTATTGTTGTTGGAATATAGTGGATCGATGTTGGGTTGGTTAACAGTAAAAGTGGCATTACCACTGGATTATTGTCCATATGGGGGTGGGATTTTTTAACTTATTTTGAAAATTACTTTGTATATCGAACAATATATATATATAGTATGATAATTAAATGAAACATACTTGAAATTAAATACCGTGTGCATAGATACTAGCCTTCTAGTTCTTATGCGTTCGCATTCAATAGCCCTTAGACCCGTTTGAGAGTCATTACCCCTGTAATGAGATCTCTCGAATTGTCCTGTTTGGATAGTTTGAGACTGTACAATTTCTGTATAATATTCTTAGTGGCTTAAAGTTGTTACTTTTGGAGGAAGTTCAGCAGTCATATCTTAATGTTCTCTGGGTACATACTATATTGACAAGTGTGACTGTTATTTCAATAGATCAATTGAAATATCACTCACACTTGCCAATCTACGTCGTGTACTTGGAGAACTACGGGGATATGCTGTCGAATTTTTTTCAAATCGTAATAATGTGCATGAGATGTTAAGTATATTACATCAAAATGTGATCTTGAATGGGATAGGACCACTCACCCTTTAGAGGAGATGGAGGAAATAGAAATTTCTATTATAAATTAAATTTGAATATAAGTAAGACATAATTAAATGAAACATACTATAAATATAAGTTTTGTTTACCTTTAATAGGTGATTAGTTGTGGTAGTTGTGATGGGATATCCGATATATAAAGAGTGAATGGGTGAAACAAATAGAATGGGGGATGTGTTTCGCAGAGGTGCTAATGAATTTGTGAAATATGCAAAGAGATGTCGTAATGATGACGAGTTTCCGTGTCCGTGTGCTAGGTGTAAGAATGGTAAGGTGTTTGAGTGGAAAACAGTTGAACTACATTTGTTAAGATCGGGTATGCAAGATAGTTATCGATTTTGGAGTTTTCACGGTGAATTGAAAGTTCCTTTTGTCCCCGACCAACCTTCACAACAACCTTCAACAAGTAGAATAGATGTAGAAGGGGACGACGTAGATCATAATATGTTAGAGGATTTAGTTGATGATGCGTATTGAGTTTATGAAGCAGAGGAGAATGAGGTTACAAATGATGTATAAGATTCAAGTGCTCGTGAAGATAACACGATAAAACTTGACGATGACTAGCCATTATACTCTGGTTGTGAGAAAGATCAAACAAATTTACATGCCATGGTTGGTTTGCACAGTTTGAAGACGCAGTAAGGTTTGTCTGGCAATAGCGTGACGGGAATTCTGAAATGGGTGAAGGGCTTATTACCCAAGGTGAATACATTTCCAAAAAGCTATCATGTTATAAAGAACAGTTTGAAAGGTTTGGGAATGAAGTATATATCGATTCATGCTTGTGTGTATGACTGCATACCATACCGAAAGGAGTATGAAAATATCGATCATTGTCCGGTATGTGACGAACCTAGATATGTCCAATCTACTAGTAAGGAAGGCACAACCTCAAAAGTGCCTCAAAAGTATTGAAATATTTTCCCGTTGGGCCTAGATTAAAGCGATTTTTCACAATACCATGGATTACAGAGGCAATGACTTGGCATGCTAGGGCAGAAGTAGGGGTAATATCATGCGTCATCCTATTGATTCTACTGCCTGGAGGGGGATGAATTTTGAGTATCCCGATTTTTCTCGAGAACAACGCAACATTCGTTTGGCTATATCAACAGATGGTTTCAATCCATTTAGAAATCTAAGCACCAATTAGAGTGTATGGCCAGTGATCCTAGACCCACTCAACCTCCCTCATTCACAGTGTATAAGACCTGAATTTTCGATGATGGCTTCGTTGATACCTGGGCCAAAGGCACCAAGTGATGACATCAGTGTCTACCTAGATCCTTTGGTAGAAGAATTAAATGATTTGTGGGAAGAGGGTGTGAAATCATTTGACTCTTTTAGAAAAGAAGAGTTTACACTGAAAGCTATATTGATGTGGGCAATTCATGATTTTCCAGCTTATGGGACATTATCCGGTTGTGTAGTACATGGTTATTTTGGGTGTCCTATTTCTGGAGAGGAGACTGAATCTCTTCGTCTATCCTCTAGCTTAAAAAATGTCTACCATCGCCATAGGAGATTTTTACCCCCAGTTCATAGTTTCAGATCTGAGAAAGGTTCCAATTTTTATTGGGCGGGGTTGAACATAGACCACCGCTGAGATAACTTTCGAGTTCAGAAATTGAAAGTAAATCTTCTGAATGTGGCCCTAATATGCCAGGTAAGAATCCTAAATTTAATAATGTCAAGCATAAGAAGACCCCAATTGGGAATGAAACTGAGACAAGAAAGGCATGGTCTCGGAGATCAATTTTATTTGACTTACCTTATTGGAAGAATAATCCGGTGGGCCATGTATTGGATGTGATGCATGAAGAGAAGAACTCCGCTGAACATATTATGGGCACTTGCATTGGGGGGGAGTCATTCGAAGGATGGAGAAAATCCACGAAAAGACCTTAAATTGTTAAAACTTAAGCCACAACTATGGTTGAAAGAAGATAGTAGGGGAAGGATAATAATTTCCCCTGGTGCGTTTACTTTGACGAGTGGGGAAAGGAAGGTTCTTTTAGACACAATATATAATTTGAATCGCCCATCTACTTTTTCGTCCAACTTGCAAAGGATTGTGAATTATGCTACTCATGATTTACATAAGTGTAAGTCCCACGATTGGCATGTGATCATGCAATTGGTTCCTCTATTGTTTAAGAACTGTTTCTCTAAGCACAAGGATTTGTGTAGGGCTATTATGCAAATTAGTATTACCTTCTCCCTCTTGTGTGAGAAGGTAGTCAATCGAGAACACATAGTGGCCGCAAAATTGGCGATGACCAAAGATATTTGTGTATTGGAGAAGTACTTTCCCCCCAGCATTCTTTGACATAAGTGTTCACTTGTTGGTACACCTATGTGATGAGGCACTTCTTTGTGGTCCAATTAGATATCGGTGGATGTATCCATTTAAAAGATTGATGAAAGTTTTTAAAGATTACGTCAAGAATACGCGATACATTGTAGGATCAATTGCAGAGGAATACATCACCGTGGAGTCATCAATATATACTCGGGAATATATGCCTGACTCGACCAGCGTTGATGAAACTGATGAGTTCGTCGATGATGGTGGTCATGTGATGGGAAAACGAGTGAAATTAACGAGTTTGCAACATGAACAAGTAGTTCGTTATCTACTTGACACACATGAAGATGTCGAAGAATGGAAAAAGTAAGTTTTGATTATTATAATGTTTAAAATTATTTTAGATTATTTTATACATGATTAATTTTATAATATGCAGAAAATATGAAGCCTGTGAGAACAATAAAAGATGAAAAAATGGTACAATCAGACAGCGAATTTAGGCTGCGATTGACACAAGAGGTAATTATAATGAAAATAGTCGTTATATAATGTTACATTACCCTCAAATTTTACC
Organism: Sambucus nigra; assembly: GCA_949130495.1. Taxonomy (NCBI): domain Eukaryota; kingdom Viridiplantae; phylum Streptophyta; class Magnoliopsida; order Dipsacales; family Adoxaceae; genus Sambucus; species Sambucus nigra. The sequence continues at coordinate 209,592,350 of OX422213.1, read as the reverse complement.
ACTAATATAATTAATTTATCTATATTCTCAGCTCCTAAAGACGGGTGATGTGACATCAAGGCTTGCTCGTCTAGCCACTGGACCCTTGTTTGTGGCACAAGAGTACAAAAAGTATCGATTGAACGGTTACATTTTCGGCTCTAAAGTGTACGAGGAAAGTACAAATGTACAGAACTCGGGAAATTCATACAAGGCTCTTACTTTCTTTCGAGCGAGCGCAAAAGATAAAAACCTCGTTGAAGCTGAAACGACTTACTATGGTGTAATCCAAAATATATTTGAATTGGATTATATAAAATTCAAAGAGGTTGTATTTTACTGTGACTGGGTACGAGTTGAGGATAAAAGTGCTTGTAAAGTTGATCCTGTCACCAATTTGATCATGGTTGACTTGTCCAAGTTGAAGAGCAACGACCACGTGAGCAATGAGCCGTTTGTTTGTGCATTTCAAAAGGTTAAGCAAGGGTTTTACTCGGAGTATATCAACAACGATCCGTCGTCAATTGTCCAACACGTGCCAAAGCGTCTAAATAGTAGTGTCGATGACATGGCTGCTCTTAACGAATATCAATCCATTTTTTATGATAACCCAAATTTGAAACAATTTTTCAATTTGTAATAAATATTCCAATTTGTACCGAAACATCCATTTTTAATTCTTTTAATTGATTTGCACTTTATCATTTTCACTCTTGTGTAGTGTGCATGTGTGGAGAGGAGATTAATACATAAATATTTCAACTACATCTAAGTTTTGTTTATACTAATCCATGAATATATGCTTCTTACCTTTAATAGGTGATTAGTACATAGTTATTTAGGGTGTCCTATTTGTGGAGAGGAAACTGAATCTCTTTGTCTATCCGAACACTAAGAAATGCCATAATCCTATAGAGTGATGTTCTGCAAATTCTTCCCAGCCGTTGTGTAGCCAAACATCACCAGTTGAAGTTGTCAATTCCACTTTCCATACCCCACCACTTGGAACCTCTAGCAAAATATGGGAGACCATTGGAAGGTGGAATTGACAACTTCAACTGGTGATTTTTGGCTACACAACGGTTGGAAGGAATTTGCAGAGCATAACTCCATTGGATTATGACATTTCTTAGTGTTCAGATATGAAGGAAATTATATTTGACACGATTGTCTGGGGTACATTAGTTGGAAGGAGGTGCCATATGAGCTCAAGTTAGCTGTTTGGGTCGCACTACAGGTAATGTATTTATATTTATATTTATATTTATATGAATATTTCAATTTCAATTTCGATTTTGATTTATATTTATATTTATATTTATATTTATCTATATTTGCGGGGTGGATACTAATTTCACTTTATTTTATTTCAGGGGACAGTGAGTGGCCCTGGGGGTAGGCCACATAGGCTCGATACTTATGTGGGTCTTCGAACGAGAAGGGAAGGATAAGGAGGTGCCCTCGAGCGTCGTGGTACAAAATCTCTTTTCCAGCTAAATAGTTTGTAGATTTGAGATAATTGATGCTGATGTTGTCCCCGAGCGTCTTGAATGTATATTTGCATTATCTCTAGTTTATTTGGATAGATGATGTTTGAACAGGTACAACATTGTTATAACAGGTACAAATATACTGCTGGGTAGTGGCAGTGGCCATACTGCCCAGCAGATTTTTTTAAAATTCTGTCCAGAATTGTCACAGTCAATGACCGTGATAATTTTTTTAAAAAGGGTCAAGGCTTTGTCACGGTTATTAACCGTGACTAAACTTATCACAGTCCGGGACCGTGACACGATCGTGACAATTCTAACGAGCTTGTCACGGTCAATGATCGTCATAAGTCCGTGACAAAAAAATTTTTCTCGCCCCGAATTGTCAAGATCATTAACCTTGACAAGTTGAACTTGTCAAGGTCAATGACCGTGGAAATTAGGTAGATTTGGTGTAGTGTGTGGCCTCACTCCAAAGCAAAAGTTATGAATGAATTGGTTTGCTAACTTCTTAAAGCTTTCAATGGATTTCTTTGGAAGAGACATATACCAGACATGTGCATCTCCAGTCAGAGTGTCGGAGAAGGCACGACACCTCATCTCATCTGAGATAGAATATATGTCCACCGCCGACTGGTACATCTCAATAGGATAGACAGGGTTGATACTCCCTTCATACCTTAGCATGACCTTAGGTGGCTTAAACTTGGATAGCATTGGGAAGTTGACTATCTTCACCACAAAGGGTGAGCCCATGGAGTATCCTCTCTGAAGAGGGTCCCGGCTCTTCAGGATGTCACCAATTTTATCCTCCACCCTTTGGATCGAGTATCTCTAGAGCCTCATAGGGTCAGGTTGGTCGATGTTATCCCCTACCGCCTCTTTGAGGTGGACGGAGGGTTCTGCTATGGAAGGCCTGTGTCGGCTGTTTACTTCTCCCTGGCCGTTGTCCCGTCCGTGGGGCCGACCATCTGCTGCCTCTCTTCTAGACCTCGCAATACTTCTCGATCGGGATAATTTTTCTCGCAAGTCATTTACTAGGCCCAACCTCTTAAAGTCTGACCCACTACTCAGGCGATTAAAAGCAGAGCCCCTCTAGCGATCGTCTGGATTTTGCCTTCCACACTTCCCTCTACTTTCCTCAATAGGTTGCAAAATATTATTGGAGACCTTAACGGATCCCAACACTCTATGGGGGCCTCTTCCCCCTCCAGGTCATCATATCTGTCTTCTGGGCAAGGGTTTCCTTGCCTCCCCAGGCGTAGACGCCGGGGGTCAGCCACATCCCTCCGCCGCTGTAGAGGTGGCAAATCTTTGCATGGCGCCTCGGGTGGTCCCCTGGCCTCAAGATGCCTTGGAGTAATCATCTCCGATGAGACCCCTGGTGGTCTTAGTATGTTTTGGCTAAGAGCTGTAAATTGCTCCTGCATAATCAGCATGGCTTGTTGCTAGGGACTTCATGGCGAACGCCACATCGGTCATCTCAAACTGAGGTGGTGGATGGCTAGAACTAGGTCCCACTCCACTATCCGGTGGAGGAAGTGGCGATGGCATCTCAGGTGCCATGTGTTTGAGCTATAGAGAGCTGAATGATCAAAAGACTGATGATCTTGAGAACCTTAATGGGTCTCTTTAAATGGTTAAATAGCTCCACAAATTGGGAGAACTGGTTCACCATCAGAGTATTCGATGAGGTCAAGCTGTATAAAGGAAGAGGTGTCTTCTTGTTCCCACAGACGGTGCCAAACTGATGATGCTAAGATTTAGCACCACCAGATAAGTGATGATGAGCTTAAACAGTAACAATAATGGCATCCATAGAGATGTATATGTGTGAAGTGTATAGAAGGGGGATGAGTATAAGAGGAATAAGACAATGATGTATCATGGTTCAGCCAATTAGACCTGCATCCACTGTGAGTGTGTGATCCACTAAATATGGGCACTAATGGATATGGATACAATGCACATAATCTCACTCTCTCTCTACTGTGTGTACAAGCAGAGTTTTAGCTAGGGTTACAATTATCGATCCCTTTACAAGGTTGAAGGTAACAAGTATATATAGGGCTTGGGGGGAGTAGTGTACCCCCCCAGCATGCATGGTGCATATGAATGATGATATAGCCAATCCCCTGCTGACACCTAGATGCGCCACTTGCAATTAATGATGACATAATATTCCCTCATGTGAGGGGGTGATATTATTATAACGGTCCTGTCCATATTACATATGAGTCCCACGCGCACTGTTCCATGCGTCTCCTAAATCACACACTGTGATGACGTCACCCTCGGCCTAAGATGCCAGGCCAAGGCTCAAGTCGATGTTGGCCTTGGGTCCAGATGAATGTGGCCTCGTACTGTCGCCCCCTCATACTGTCATCCGGGCTATGATGAGGGGTCGTCCCCTTGAAGGGTCGTCTGGGCCATGATGAGGGGTCGGCCCCTTAAAGGGCCATCTGGGCCATGATGAGGGGCCAGCCCCTTGAAGGGTCATCCGGTCCATGATGGGGGGTCGGCCCATTGAATGGTCATCTGGGCCATGATGAGGGGTCTTCCCCTTGAAGGGTCATCTGGTCCATGATGAGGGGTCGGCCCCTTGAAGGTTCGTTTGGGCCATGATGAGGGGTCGTCCCCTTAAAGGGTCGTTTGGGCTATGTTGGGGGATCATCCTGGTCGATCCTTCCTGTAACGGAGCCGTAGTCTTTGGACTCATCTTGGGCCTGACCCCTCATCTAGGTAGAGGACACCCTCGGCCTGGACGAGGGTATATATGGTATATCACCAAGTTATATGAAGTACTAAATACCAAGAAGGCAGCCAAGTTTGTCTGAAAGAGCATGATTTTCTAATATAGAGTCCATTATGAGCTAGTATCAGTTAATGGGTTACATTTCGAAGTCAATGTCATTGAGATGGTCAAGGAGTATCGGATTTAGAGACACAAATCTTCTCCCTACCGACCCCAAAACAATTGTGCAATTGAAGTTGCCAATAAAAACCTCAAAACCATTATTAACTGAATGACTAATAGTTATTGAGATAGGCCAATTGGACCCCTTACGCCTTATGGGGCTACTGAAATTCAGTCAAGACATCTACTTGGGCTACCCCTTACTCTTTAATATATGTCATGGAAGTTTTTCTACTCATTGAGCTGAAAATGCCTTACTTACGCATTATGCTTGAAAGAAAAGTCAACGAGGAGGAACGGTATCAGAGACTTTTTGACGAACTATCACTCTTGGATAAAAATAGGAAGAAGCCGCTATACCATATATAAGGGTACTATCTCCAGATAGCATGATCGTTAAATAGAAAAATTAAGAACTGTGGTGTCCGAGAATGAGACTTTGCGCTCAAAGAAATCATAGAATCCATATGGGACCCAAATGGAAATTCAAATCAAACTAGAGTGACCCCTACATCATATTCTCACTAACCTTGACAGAGATGAGATGTCGCATCCAATCAACGTGGACCATCTTTAGAAGTTCCACCCATAGTCCAAAATTTCGATGCACTACGACTCCTCTCATCCCCCTTTTATTCTAACAAAAATCTTCATTTCTCTCTACTCAGAACTACGTGGGGCTTAATCCTCTAAAAAAATCTTTCAAAATAAAACTCATAAAATTTTGAAATCTACTAGAGGTATGTTTGCAGCTCATATGTTTTACATGGGCACGATCCCCTTCTTTATCACAAAATGCTATTCATTTCTTACCTCAAAGAATGACAGTTCATTTTATAATTTACATGAACGAAAGAATTATGTATGCCTTACCGATTGGTATAGATAATTCAAATGTAAAACCCATTAAGAGGAATAACAATATTATCAAAACCTTTTCTATTCCAAATAGGGGAGTTCAGTACAATTACACGAAATATTAGTGAACGGAGTCAAAACAACAACCCTTCGCTAACCAAATCATCCTTAAAACAAGCCTAACCAAACCATACCCTAAATAAGCCTAACCAAACTATCCCTAAAACAAACCCAAAAATATTTCTTAAAATTATTCCCACAAACCAAAAATATATAAAAATATCCCAGTCATAAAAGTTTCATAAGAAATGAACACACCTTCACAAAGACCCTATCCACAGCTCCCAAAAAACTGATCCCCATCATTATCTACTCCTGGGACCCCCAAACTTCCCCTGTTGATTGGTATTTTGAAGGCGCCTCATAGAACGGTATGACCTAACCAGCCTAGAGAAAACCAGTAGTCCCCCTCCATAGTGTCAAAAAGGATAAACCACCTCTGGTCGATCTCCTCCGCCAAGATCTTTGCCATGACCTGCCTCCACAGCCATTTCAGATAGTTTCCTGCAATATCCCAACCTATTGATTCAGATGGACAATTTGACAGCCGATGATTCTCCCACAAAGAACCTAACCTCATGCACATGGATTCAGTTAAATCTTCCACATGAAAAAGGTTTATTAGTTGAGGAGGCACTATATACTCCCATCCAACATGGCGCAGAAGCTGCCATGGGAAATAGAGTGACATCTGTCAAAGGACAACTAATTGAACGTACCGATATTCTCCAAATTCTAAAACATGATGCATCTCTCCCCACCAGGGCATCGACCAACGAAGGCATCGAGCTCCATGCTCCACGAACCAATTTACCCAATTATCTATGGATGGGCTAAAACTAATGGAATATCAAGAGAAGAAATTCAGCACGGCAAGTAATGGATATTTAGGGGGAACGACTAAAAAAAATGTCTTAGCTAGCCACATGAATAGTATAATCGGTATCCCTCTAAAAAATCATAGCGGCCTTCTCGCCAAGCATCTAGACTATTTTAGGTCTCCGCCAGTATCACCACCAAAAGATTGCGATGATATGGTATCCATGTTATAATGGTAGCCAATTAATGGTCCACCATTAGGTCCTCTATCACTAGTAAGAACCTCAAAGTTAGGCCCAGGGCAACAGCTTCGGCATGGTTCGCATCGTAGAAATCCCTCAAATGCAGAGAATACATGACAGCTGGAAAAGAGATCATCCCTTAGAGACAAACGGCCGAGCCACCAAAGCGGAAATATGGAGTAATTATTCTAATAACGCCGAAGGAGACCTAGAGAATTCGGGCATAGTCCCCACTACACTGGGATTAATATCCAACATCGTTGAAAACTCCCCATAGGTCGGACAGACCTTGTCCAAACCAAAGCGAAAAACGTAATCCTCAGGGTAACAGAATTGCGCTGCCACTGCCAACATATTTCAATTAGTAGCCTGGTTGCACCATAAGGAGACTCAACACAAACTTAAGGCTTTGTAATCCACGTTATAAACAAACATGGCTTCTAGGCTTTCAAGGTATGAAGTTAATTCTTCACACATCGAAACGGACATTTGGTAAAAAATAAGGCGGAAAGAAAAAATAATAAGGAAGTGAAAATGAGAATGGATGAAAAACGACACCCCCTTATGCTATTCATTTCTTACCTCCGAGAATGATAGTTCATTTTATAATTCACATGAACAAAAAGATTATGTATGCCTTATAGATTGGTATAGATAATTGAAATGTAAAACTCATTAAGAGGAAGAAAAAAATGATCAAAACCTTTTTTATTCCATATAGGGGAGTTTAATACAATTACACAAAATATTAGTGAACGGAGTCAAAACAACAACCCTTCGCTAACCAAATTATCCCTAAAACAAGCCTAGCCAAACTATACATAAAATAAGACTAACCAAATTGTCCCCAAAACAAACCCAAACAGATTTCCTAAAATTATTCCCACAAACCAAAAATATATAAAAACATCCCAGTCATAAAAGTTTCATAATAAATGAACACAACTTCACAAAGATCCACATATTCCGAAAGACTAAGCCTCGTCATTATCTACTCCTTAGGCCCCCCAAACTTCCCTTGATGATCAGTATTTTGAAGGCGACCCATAGAACAGCCTAGAGAAAACCACTACTCCCCCTCTATAGTGTCTGTAAGGACATATTTTCATAGGTCCGTTATCAATTTATTATGTCATATACCTCTACACCGTCGAAGAGCATTCAAGAGACATCTACATCAAATACGGATCCGAATTACTTAAGTTCTTCATCATTTAAGACTCCGCGAAGTTTACTTTGGTAAGGTTATGTTTTAAATACCTTTACTTTTCACTTAGAGCTTTTGAGAGATTTTTACAAAATATTTTCTAAGTGTTGGAGCGTACTTTTTCGTCAAATATTGAGAATTAGAATTTTTTCTAAGTTTTGAAGTGGACCTCGATTTTGACGCCCAGGTCGTTCGCGCGAGATCAACATCTCGTTCGAACGAGACTGGAAGTCGCGCGATGTCATTTGAACGACATGCGTACTTCGTTCGAGCGACATATGCTTCTCGTTCGAACGAGCTCGAATTTCAAGGAGGTGCATTTTTGTATAAATACTCAATAAATGGTAACGTTTTCATTAAGAAGTCCATACGTTTTCCAAAACAGAAACACTACCAAAGCAGTAATCTTTAGGCTTCTTCTTTTTAGGGTTTTAATCCCTTTTTGTTTTTCAATTCACAAAACTCCCATATGCTTTAGTGAATTATTTTTGGTGTTCAAGAACACAACTTTTGCCCTTGTTTATTCTTTGTGGGGAGAGCTCTACAACCGACAGCTGCGTGCTATTGTGGAGGGAGTCCTTGTGAAGATTTCAGACTGCGTGTCTAGGGTTGCGATCCTTGTGGTATAGCTACACGTGAACCACTGCATATTTCTAGCCGTTGCTTTCAAGGTTTGATGAAGACACTGTGCGTTACTCTTGTGGGAGATGCAAGTTGGTATGTAAGTCAATGGTCTTGTAAACTTTTCAAAGTTCTAGAAATAAAAGGTTTTGCCCTGCGGGGATTTTTCTTTAAGCTTGTGTTGCATGATTTATTTATTTTATGGTTTGACACACGCACACACGCAGTTGAATTATTTGGGGATGATTTATTTTTGTTTAAAAATAGACACTAATTAAACAAGGGTTATTGGAAAGTTACGAATTTAATCAATTATCACACAGTCGTGAATTCTACAGTGTCAAAAAGGACAAACCACCTCTAGTTGATCTCCTCCTCCATGATCTTTGCCACAACTTACTTCCACGACCATTTCAGATAGTCTCTAGACACATGCCAACCTACGAATTCAGATGGAAAAGTTGACAGCCGACGATTCTCCCACAAAGAACCTAACCTCATGCGCATGGATTCAGTTAAATCTTCCACATGAAAAAAGTCTATTGCTTGAGGAGGCACTATATACTCCCATCCAACTTGGCACAGAAGCCACCATGGGAAATAGAGTGAGGCCTGTCGAAGCCCAACTAATTGAACGTACCGATATTCTCCAAATTCTAAAATGGGATGCTACTCTCTTCACTGGGGCATCGACCAGCGAAGGCATCGAGCTCAATGCTCCACGAAGCAAGTTACTCAATTCTCTATGGATGGGCCAAAACTAATGGAATATCGAGTCAAGAAATTCGGCACCGTAGCTAATGGATATTCAGGGGAATAGAAAAACAAAATTTCTTAGCTAGCCACATGAATAACATAATCGGGATCCCTCTAAAAAAATCATAGCAATCTTCCCGCCAAGCATCTAGACCGTTCTGCGTCTCCCCCAGTATCACCACCGCAGGATTACGACGATATGACATCCAGGTTGTAATGACAACCAGTTAAGGGTCCACCATTAGGTCCTCTATCACTAGAAAAAACCTCAAAGTTAGGTCTAGGGTAACAGATTCGGCATGGTCTGCATGGTAGAAATCCCTCAAACGCAGAGAATACATGATAACTGGGAGAGAGATCATCCCCTAGAGACAAACGGTCGAGCCACCAAAGGGGAAATGTGGAGAAATTATTCTAATAGAACCCAAGGAGACTGAGAGAATTCAAGAATAGTCCCCGCTACACTGGGATTAATATCCAAAATGGCTGAAAACTCCCCATAGGTCGGACAAACCTCATCCGAACCAAAGAGAAAAATGTAATCCTCAGGGTAACAAAATTGCACTGCCACTACCAATATATTCCAATCAATAGCCTAATTGCACCATAAGGAGACTCAACACAAACTGAAGGCTTTGTAGTCCACGTTATAAAGTCACATGGCTTCTAGGCTTTTAAGGTATGAAGAGAATTCTTCACACATCAGAAGGGCCCTTTTGGGAAATAATAAGGCAAAAAGAAAAAATAATAAGGAAGTGAAAATGATAATGGATGAAAAAAGACACCCCCATTTACCCCCCCCCCCCCCCCGAGCATGCGCGCTCGTGCGCGTACACATAGGCCTTGGCTAAAGACAAGAAACCTAAAGAACCCGAACTAAGGCCTACCCTACCAAGTACTGTAGGTTTCAAGAAAGTGCAATCAAAGCCTTAGGGTGATTTAACTGGACCCGTCTATCGATAGGTATGACAAGGGGTATGCCAATTGACAACCACCTTATTTTAGAAAATTCTATCTTTCCTCTTTTGTCAAAATCAAAAACTAAAAAAAAACTTATTTTAAGACCCTCGGGTCATTTCTTCTAAACTTATCCATTTTCACTCATCATTTCTCATCATAAGGATTTTCCTCGAATTATGTAATCTCTTTTCCAAATATATATCCCATCATTTCTATAGTCTCATCCGCAAAGTGAAAAGTGCATATAGAATAAGTAATTAAAGCAAGAATGAGTAACAAAAAATCCTCTTCGTATATATTGTCATTTCACAAGTACATTTTTCAGGTAGAAGAAGAAGTAGAAAAATACAAAACAACGGGACTTGGCCCGAACCCAATCTCTTAATCTTTATCTCTATCTCTAAACCCTCAATCCCTGCGGCGGGTGCGCTTCCCCTAGCGGCAAGCTGTAGAACCTCCACTCCCCAAGCCCAATCCCTAGATCGAGGTAGGAGGAAAAACCAGAAAAGAAGGAAAAGGAACAGAGTCCTTGATATAGGCTATCCTAGAGGAAACCCAGTCCTTGATGTCCTTTAGCCAAGTGGTCGGTCCCCAAACATGCTACAAGGAAAACAACATAACTAAAAGACAAATCAGTCACTAAAAAGAAAATTAAAAGTCAAAAGGAGATAAGAAAAGAAATTTTAAATATACCTCAAGCTGAAAGGCATTCTCCATAAGCCCCATCAACCCCATATCCACTACATTAGGGTGGTGCAGCAATCTCAGTGATCCCCCTTCAGTCAATCAAAACTTATATGAGAGCGGAGTGACCTGAATAAGCGGAGTCTCCTCTGCCCTGTCATCGTCGATGATCTGCCACCTATGTTGTGGGAAGATCCCAATGGCCTACTTGTACCCCTACTCAAAAACATAGGAGGCAAAGGCATGTTCACCACATCATAAATACATGACGGTATCAGTCAGCTCATCATGAAATCGAGGTAGTCGTAAGTCACCACTATTTCTGTATAAAGAGAATGAGCCTCGCCTAGCATAGCCGCCATAATGTCCTCGTACGACATGTCCATCACGCACCTTATATACATCAGAGGCGCCATCGATGGGACCGCCACCTCATAATCCAATATTTATCTCGCAACCCTTTCCCCTTGTAACAGGACTAATCTATATCATGTGCCTTCAACCTCCTCATCTTTGCATGCATGAGGCGTCACTCCCGTGTACTGAGGAGAAGTCCCCCAAGGATAAAAGGTCACATGTAAGACCCAAAAAGAATATCAGTATTCGTGCGAAGAAAGAAAATACCCTAAAGAGGATTAAAAAAAAGCAATAACCTGATCACTCGTCAAAGCGTTCAAGACCCGTCGCACTGCTGTGAGAGACAAAGACTAATTCAACCGCCTATTGGACTTTCGCCATCGGTACATCTGGTAGAAGTCCCCTGATTACTCATCTTTTAGGGATATCAACTTGATGTTGATCCCAATCACATCATAGAATCACGTCTGTAGAAAAGACAATAATCAGCAATCGGAAAAAATTAAAAAGGAAATTCAAGAAAATTAAAAAAAATAAAAAAAAATGCAAGAATTACCTCCAATATGTATGTGTCCCCCGTAAAGGTTTGTCGGCGGCACCGACTGAATGCATCCAGAGAAGAATAAAGTGTCACCAAGGTCAAGCTCCCCCAATCATAGAGTGGAAAATCTAAAAAGATCCTCAAAATGGAAAAAACCAGAGATAGACGATGGTTCCACTCGTTGCCACCAAGAAACCACGCAACAGAAGCAAGATAAATAATCGGGCCATATACCTCACCTATCGCCCATTACTCTCATCAATCCTCTGACTTAAAGGTACCTCCATAAAAGAAGAAATAAGGATAGAATCTTCTAGAAACTATCCTACCCATATCCCCTAAAGCTACCTAAGTTGCCTCCGACGTCAACCTCGCCGAAAGGTCCACCTAAATTTGCACACCCTTGCAATCTATCCCCAACAACTGTTCCACATCGATGGGAGTCACGATCATATCCCTAAAACCCAAATGAATGGTGTGAATAGTGTCCCACTACCTCTCCCCCAATGCGTATAAAATCGTAGTGGAATGCAATGTCTCATCTAAAGCCTGTGCGAGGCGGCTAAAGACAACAGAAGTAACTACCCAGCGCACCGTCGTCGAAAGACTTTCACATATATCCTTTAACCACATCATACCCCTAGAACGTAGGCTCGAAGGAGCGATATCAGTCTTTCAGAACCAAAAATAAAATAAAAAGCCCTTTCGTCAACGCTAAAAAATAAAGGAAAAAAGAAGAAGAAAGAGAAAAAAGATTGCCAAAGGTCACTATACTTACATAGCCACTAGGCTTACTCACCCAAGAAGAGCGGTGATGTGAGGTCTCACACAGAAGAAAGCGATCCTCAGCTACTGGCTTAGACAAGTCAAAGGAATTTTCATTACCCAAAGCAAGGGGCACCCTAGCTCGCCACTCTAGGCCCGCCCAATCATTAATGCTCAACCACTCCAAGTTGTATCCCTCACCACCAGGAGAACCTACCATTTGAATTCTTGAAGAAATAAAGACTTATAAACGTATTTTAGAGAGAAGATGCAGACGATTCAAATGCAATAAGGTGTGAAAAATGAGGAGAGTTTACCCCTTTTATAGGATTCCAAATGGCATGCCGATCGGCATACCCTTGCCCATACCGATCGACTTCTGCCTTTTTCTCTGCCTAGTGTGTTACGTTGTTTATTTTCAAGCGTACGTGTGCTTATTTTTAACTTTGTGTCCTATCCTCAAACTAGGAGTCCATAGATGGCATGAACGGTTGCTACATATTATGTTGGATGCATATAAGGTGTTCGGGCCACTCGCAATGTCGTTTCGATGTCGTTGGGAGTGACCACCCCTTATGACACATTTTCTTGACTAAGTGTGCCTATTTTTGAATTCGGATTTGGGTATTATCCATAAACTAGTAGCCATACGGCGGTGCAGATGGTTGTTACATATTATGTTGGATGTGCAAGAGGTTTTCATGCTACTCGTGTTGCCGTTTGGGTGCCTCTGGTGGTGCTTGTCCCCTCGCGACACGTTTTCAAGCCTAAGCCTGCCTATTTTCAAATTCCTATCATATCCTCAAATCGGGAGTCCCGCGGCTGTGCAGACGGTTGCTCCGTATTACATTGGATATGCACGAGGTGTTCGTGAAACTCGCGATGTTGTTTGGGTTCCGCTGGGGTTTCCCGCCTCCCCCTATACGTTTTCAAGCCTAAGTGTGCATATTTTTGAATTCGTGTCCTATCTTCAAATCGAGAGTCCCACATTTGTGCAGTTGATTGTTACGTGTTACGTTATACGTGCATGAGATTTCCATGCCACTCGTGGTGTCATTTAAATGCCACTAGGGGTGCCCACCCCCGTGACATGTTTTCAATCCTAAGATTACCTATTTTTAAATTCGTGTTTGGGTTCTATCCTAAAACGACAGTCGCATGGCTGCGTGAATGGTTGTAACATGTTAAGCCTAACATGCACGAGACGCTCGTGCCAATCGAGGTGCCGCTATGGGTGATGGGGGGGGTGCCCTCCCCCGGTGATAAGTTTTCAAGCCTAAGTGTGTTTGTTTTTGAATCCGTGTCCTATCCTCAAATTGGGAGTCTCGCGGATGTGCGGTCGGTTGATACGTGTTGTGTTGGATGTGCACAACGTATTCGTTCCACTCGTGGTGCCGTTTGGGTGCCGCTGAGGGTGCCCAACCCCGCAATAATTTTTCAAGCCAAGATGTGTATGTTCTTGAATTCATTTACAATCCTCAAATCGGGAGACCTGTGACTGCACGCCCAGTTTGTACGTGTTACATTGGATGCACACAAGGGTATGCCACCTACAGTTCCGTTTGGGTGCCGCAGGGGGTGCCTGTTCCCTGGAACATTTTCAAACCCTAAGTGCGCCTATTTTAGAATTCGTGTCCTATACTCAAACTGGGAGTTTTGTGGTTGTGTGGCTGATTTTTACATGTTACATTGGACTCGTATGAGGAGTTTGTGCCACTAATAGTCCCGTTTGGGTACCGATGGGGGTTCTCGCCTCCCAGGTATGTTTTCAAGCCTAAGTGTGCTTGTATTCGAATTCTTGTTTGGGTCCTATCCTCAAACCTAGAGTCCCGCAGTTGTGTGAATGGTTACTACATGTTATGTTGGATGCGTACGAGGCGTTTGTGCCACTCGCGATGCTGTTTGGGTGCCACTGAGGGTGCCCGATTCCCGCCCCCCCCCCCCCCCCCGACAACACATTTTCAAGCCTAAGTTTTCCTATTTTTTATTCCGTGTCCTATCCTAAAGCCTAGAGTCTCTTGTTTGCATGACCGGTTGTTATGTATTACGTTGGATGTGCATGAGGTGTTCATGCCACTTGTAATGTCGTTTGGGTGCCGCTGGGGGGTACCCGCCCCCTGCGGCATGTTTTAATCCTAAGTGTGCCTGTTTTTTATTTTTGTGTCCTATCCTTATACTTAGAATCGCGCAGTTGCGCTTCCAGTTGCTATATGTTACATTGGATGAGCAAGAGGTGTTCGTGCCACTCAATATTCTGTTTAGGAAGCCCAAGTGTGCCTTTCTTGGATTCTTTCTCTATCCCCAAATCGGGAGTCTTGTGTTTGTGCGTTCATTTACTACGTGTTACGTTGGATGCGCACGAGGTGTTCATGCCACTCGCTAAGCCATTTGGGTGTCCGGCCCCCGCTACATACTTTGAAGCCTAAGTGTGCCTATTTTCAAATTCGTTTCCTATCCTCAATCGGGTATCCCGCGACTACCCAATCGGTTGCTACGTGTTTTGTTGGATGTGCATGAATAGTTCGTCCCACTTGTGGTCCCGTTTGGATGACATTGGTGGTGTCAGCCTCATGCGATACGTTTTCAAACCTAACTATGCATGTTTTTAAATCTAAGAGTTATGCTGTTACACGGCCAATTGCTATGTGTTACGTTGGAAGAGAATGAGGTGTATGTTCCACGCGTGGTGCCGTTTGGGTGTCGTAAGGGTGCGTGCCCGCGCGACACATTTTCAAGCCTAAGTTTGCTTGTTTTTTAATTCATGTCCTATCCTCAGACTAGGAGTACCCCGACTCCACGACCGATTATTACATGTTATTTTGGATGTGTACGAGGTGTTCGTTCCAGTCATTGCGTCATTTGGGTGCTGCTGGGAGTGCACTCCCCCTCAGAGCATGTTTAAGCCAAAGAGTGCCTATTTTTGAATTCATTTTTGGGTCCTATCCTCAAATAGGGAGTTCCGCGACTAAGGGGACGATTGCTAATTGTTATGTTGGATGATCACGAGATGTTCCTGACACTTGCAGTGCTGTTTAGGTGCCGTTGGGGGTGTCCGCTCCCCAACGACAGATTTTGAAGCATGAGTGTGACTATTTTCTAATTCGTGTCCTATCCTCCAATCGGGAGTCCATCAATTGTTCTGCCAGTTTCTATGTGTTACATTCGACACATGCGAGGTGTTCGTGCCACTCGTGGTGCCGTTTGGTTGTCGGTGGCAGTAAGTTTTCAAGCCTAAGTATGTTTGTTTTTGAATTCGTTCCCTATCCTTGAACCGTGAGTCCCACGGTTATGAAGTTGGTTCTTACGTGTTACGTTGGATGAGCATGAGGTATTCGTTTCACTTGCAGTGACATTTGGGTGTCACAGGGGGTAGTCTCCCCCCGCGACACATTTTTAAGCCTAAGTGTGGTTTTTGAATTCTTATCCTATCCTCAAATTGGGAGTCCCTCGACTACACGAAAGGTTGATACATATTATGTTGGATGCCCTAAAGGTGTTTATGCCACTCTCGGTGCCGTGTTTATTCCCTTGGTGGTGCCCCCACCCCCTTCACGGCACGTTTTTAACCTTAAGTGTTCTTATTTTCAAATTTGACTTTGTGTCCTATCCTCTAACTGGGACTCCCGCGACAATGTGAATGGTTGCTACGTACCACGTTGGATGCGTACAAGGTGTTCGTACCACTCACAGCTCCATTTGGGTGCCGCTGGGGGTGCCCCCCAACAACACATTTTCATGCCTAAGTGTGCTTATTTTTGAATTCGTGTCTTATCCTCAGACCGAGAGTTCCACGACTACACAACCGGTTGCTACACATTTCGTTGGATGTACATAAGGGGTTCGTGCCCCTCGCCATACCATTTGGGCACCATCGGGGGTGCCCCCCGGGGCACGTTTTCAAATCCAAGTGTGCATATTTTCTAATTTGTGTCCTATCCCCAAACCAGGAGTCCTGAAGTTGTGTGATCGTTTGCTAAGTGTTAAGTTGGGCGTGGACGAGGTGTTCGTGCCACTTGTGGAGCCGTTTTGGTGCCATTGTGGTCACTTACCAACTGCGGCACATTTTTAAGCCTAAGTGTGCCTTTTTCAAATTCTTGTACTATCCTCAAATTAGGTGTCTTATAGCTTCTTGGCCAGTTGATACGTGTTACGCTTGACGAAGTGTTCGTTACACTTGCGGTGTTGTTTGGTTATCGCTGGGAGTTCCCCCGACACGTTTTGAAGCCTATGTTTGCTTGTTTTTGAATTTGTGTCTTACCCTCAAATCGATAGTCTCTCGGATTCATGGACGATTACTACGTGTTATGTTGGACCCGCAGAGGTGTTCGTGCCACTTGCGGTGTCGTTTGGGTGTTGTTGGGGGCTTGCCACCCGTAACATGTTTTCAAGCCTAATTGAGCCTAGTTTTGAATTTGTGTCCCATCCTCAAACCGGGCATCCCACAGCTGCACGATTGGTTCCTATGTGTTAAGTTCAACGCGCACGAGGTGTTCATACCACTCGTGTTACTATTTGGGTTCCGCAGGGGGTTCTTGCCTCTTCTCGAAACATTTTTAAACCTAAGTGTGCCTGTGTTTTGAATTCGTGTCCTATCCTCAAACTGGGAGTCACTCGATTACGAGGATGGTTTCTACTTGTTACGTTGGATGCACACGACGTGTGTTCATGCCACTCATGGTTTTTAAGCCTACGTGTGCCTATTTGGGTGTTGTTGAAGGTGCCCTCCACAGTGGCACATTTTTCAATCCTAAGTGTGCCTATTTTTGAATTCGTGTTTGGATTTTATGCTCAAATCGAGAGTCCTACGGCTGCACTGATGATTGTATCGTGTTACATCCGATGTGCATGAATTTTTCGTGTCACTCGTAGTGCCGTTTGTGTGCCGCTGGGGGTGCCCGCCCCTGCACAACACATTTTTATGCCTAAGTCTGATAGTTTTAAAATTTTTGTCTTATTCTCCAATTGAGATTCCTGCAGTCGCGTGGCCACTTGCCACGTGTTTCGTTGGACGCGCACAAGGTTTTCGTTCCATTTCGGTTTCGTTTGGGTGCCGCTAGGGGAGCCCTCCCCCCGTGGCATGTTTTCAAGTCAAAGTGTGCATGTTTTTTAATTTCTCTCCTATCCTCAAATTGGAAGTTCGATGGCTACGCGGGCGGTTGCTATATGTTACGTCAGATGCGCATAAGGTGTTTGGTCCACTTGCAGTACCATTTTGGTGTCGCTGGGGGTGCCCGCCTCCACGACATATTTCCAAGCTAAAGCGTGCCTATTTTTAAAATTCATGTTTATCCTCAAATTAGGAGTCCTACAGCTTCATGTCCTATTGCTACGTGTTACCTTTGACGTACACGAGGTGTTCGTGCCACTTAAAGTGTCGTTTGGATGCCACTGGGAGTGCGCCCCCACCCCGTGTCACGTTTTCAAGCCTAAGTGTGCTTTTTTCCAAATTCGTATTCGGGTCCTATCCTCAAACTGAGAGTCTTGCGGCTACGGGGATGCTTGTTAATTGTTACACTGGATGCACACGAGGTGTTTGCACCACTCGCGGTGCCGTTTGGGTGCCGGTAGAGGTTTCCTTCCCCCGACACATTTTTAAGCCTAAATGTGCCTACTTTTGAATTTGTGTACAATCCTCAAACCAGTAGTCCCGTGGCTATACGGTCGATTTCTACATGATACATTGGATGCTCATTAGGTGTTTGTGTCAGTATTGGTGCCATTTTGGTGCCGTTGGTGGTGCCCGTCCCCCCGCGGCATGTTTTGAAGCCTAAGTATGCCTATTTTTGAATTCATGTCCTATTCGCAAATAAGAGTCCTGCGGATGCATGGCTGATTCTTACATGTTACATTGGATGTGTACGAGGTGTATGTGCCACATGTATGGTCATTTGAGTGCCGTTGGGTGTGCTCGCCTCCCACGGTACATTTTCAAGCCCAAGTGTACCTATTTTCAAATTCTTGTTTGGGTTATATCCTCAAATCGAGAGACCCGTGGCTACTCGAACAGTTGCTACGTGTTACATCTAATAGGTATGAGGTGTTCATTCCACTTGCGGTGTCGTTTGGATGCCTCAGGGGGTCCCACCCCCCCCAAAATATTTTCATGCCTAAGTGTGCATGTTTTTTATTTCGTGTCCTATCCTAAAACTGGGAGTCCCGTAATTGTGTGGTCGGTTGCTACATGTTATGTTTGATGTGCACATAGAGTTTGTTCCACTTGAAGTGTCGTTTGGATTCCGGGTCCCCCCACCCCCTGGCGGCACGTTTTCAAGCCTAAGTGTGCTTTTTTTTTTGAATTCGTGTTTGGATCATATCCTCAAACCAAGAGTCCCACGATTCGTGTCCTATCGTCAAACTAGGATTCACGACGTTGCACGATCAATTTTTACGTGTTGCGTTGGGCGTGCATGAGGTGTTCATTCCACTCATAGTGCCATTTGGGTGCCGCTGGGGGTGCCCACCCCGGCGACATGTTTTCAAGCCAAAGTGTGCATGTTTCAATTCGTGTCATGTCCTCAAACCAGGAGTCTCGCAGCTGGGCGAACGATTGCTATGTGTATTGTTGGACAAGCACGAGATGCTTGTGCCACTCGTGGTTCTGTTTGGGTTCCTTGGGGGTGCCCGCCCCCGGTGGCACATTTTCAAGCCTAAGTGTCCTTATGGTCATGGACTAAGGCCGTTACCCATCTGTGACAAAGTTTGGAGGGAATGTTTGCACAAATTTCGTGCCAAGATGATCACGACCTAGGTCCATGACCCAAAGTGGTCAAGAATTTGGTGTGTGACTATTTCCAAGAGAATCCACGATGCAGAGTCATCATGCCTGGGTTGTGACCCCCTGACCATAACCATTCACAGGATATGGTTTAGTGTTGCGTGAAGAGTTTGGCACGAAGCTCAAATGATAAAATGATTAAAATGTCCTTGAAGTTGTGTAATGCATTAAAATTTTCCCGAAAAGCACTAGTTTCCCCGTTAAGCATTTAAATACCTATAAAAGCCCAAGTAAACCTTCCAACGCTTATATATACTGAGAACAAAGCTTATGTAGTATAAGAGCTTAATTACTTGAATTAATAGACACAATTGTGCTAGAACGCATAAGTAAAATGGACGTGACCTATCAAAACCTTCGTTTGTCGCTAGTAGTCTGAGATGTTTTGGAAAAATCCCTGGTGATATTTACGAATTTTTCATTGATGTTTTGACTCAATGAAGCATGACTTCTCTCCCGCAATATGTCTCATGGATCACGCCTTGTATTTTTTTCTCATAGAAAATACGTGGTGGATCTCATGACTTAGCATCGTTGAGTGTTTACGTCGATGAATTCTGCTCACTGCAGCGAATGCTCAACGACTATAGTCAGCAAATTCTTTTTTTACTATATGAAAGATCTTGTTTGGAATATTTGCATAAATCACTTTGCATATGGGGACTTTTATCGTACTCATTTTTTCCTTGCCTTATGTTCATCATTTTAAAAACCTAAAACACTTTTTAGGGAAAGAATACTAGTCCTTTTCCTTCCTCATCTTCTTTTCACTCAATCAACATTACCTTTGGTTAATTAAAATCAAATAAGAAGTAAATTTTGTGAACCTACCAAACACTTTTGTCATCTAAATATTTTTAAACTTAGGATATATAATCCTTGGGAGATTTGTGATCGTGTGGTTCTTTACGAGTTTCATCATAAGTAAAATAAATATGACTTTCAAGTAAGTTCATGGAAACATTATTGGACGTTTTATGAAGACATTAGTGTGTTGAGATTCTCGTTAGTGCTATAGAGGTCTTCGACTCACTATGAATTAGTGGAGAAAGGATTAGGTGTGGGTTAACGCGATGTGTCATCATAATAGTAAGATTATTGCATTAGCCCAAGGTTTTTCCCGTTAGTGGCCTTTGTCCACGTACATACGATTTTGTTGGATTATTTACTTTTTTCACATGATTTATATCTCAAATGCTTAATTAATATCAAAATTTTATGTGTTGATTAAATAATTTATATATGTCGTCATATAGACCTTTAGGTCTTGCTTGTTGTTTTAGCTTTTCTTAAAATTTTGAACATGAAATTTTAATTTTGTATGATCTTTCATTTTGAGTAACCCAAAGCGGACTCTCAATGATTAATTTCCACTTTACTCGACCTAATCCCAGTTTCTTCCACTAGCTTGGTTTCCACATGGCTTGAACTTATCGTAGCCTCAATCACAAATGATTTTTTATTAGACTATTTGATACCACCTCCACCCTTTCCTCCTGAATTCATCTCCACACCAAAAGAAAGTATATTGCATTTCCTCAGGAGTATCTTCATTTTTAAGGAGATCGGAATCTTTTTCTTCAGCTACATCAAAGCTTTCCTCTCATCATCCTAACATTCCTTCTCCTCCATTTACCATTGAAGGAGATGTTTGCTACTTAATTATATCATTATCTTGGAAAGTTTTAAATATAATTAGAGTTAGTTGCCCCTATTTAATGAATTTAATTTCATCTTTAATAGCGTCACTGTTATCTATGGTATAACCGGATCATTGTATAAATTATACCACATATTCTTGTTCCTCTTATTCATAGAGAAGTTAAATTTGATTTGCCATTTCAAATTCTCATCTTCCTTATTTTCCTTACGGATGTGATGAACATTGATGTTCAAAAGGATTTAGCTCGTATACTTGTGCATAACCTTTTGTTTCATTATGTTATTCCATTTATCTTTATATGTAACACCCTCAAAGTTATATGTATAAGGTGTCCAAATTTATACACCAAGAATAGGAAGCGTCAAAGACTATATATAATCCTAAGTAATAAATGAATGGTAACTAATACCGCAACCTCAATAACAAAAGAAATAAAGAAAAACAGTAAGATAAACCAAATGCTATTGGAGATTTTAAAATCTTCATTTTACAAACCCGCAATACTAGTCCAGTGAATAATGAAAAACTTTGGAGCCCTCTCCGACCCATAAAAATAATAACTGAAATATAAAATAATAAGGAATACATTAAAAGATAACTCTTCATGTCCCACTCTGATCAAAACATAAGACTTGCAATTTTTTCGCTCACCACTACTTTTGTAAATTCTGAATATTCGATTTTTTTAAAGAAAACACGTGGGTTAGATCCCACATTTACAAGAAATATCTAACTTCACTTGAATAGTATTAAATGAAACTCATTTATTTCTCACGTTATCTCCATTGGCACTCACTTACCAAATATGTCACCTCACCTTTATCCATGGTATATCCTAACCACATGTCAACCATGTACCAAGCATTGTAAGTACTCAAGTCCCAAGACTAATTGCATACCCTGCTTATATCTTACCTTGAAATACATGGTAATATTTCCACCAAAATATATATACTAAAACTAATACCAAACTTGTAATATCTCTATACCACGTGATAAATAACTAGGTTAAGTCCTTCTCTATGGACTAACGACGACCTTGCACTATACCCATGCAAACTCTACTCATGCATTGATAACCACAATTTTAGCTTTAATATTATAAAATACTCGTACAAATTAAACCCTCAATTGCCTATTAATTATACTCATAATTCCTAGTAGATTATGTCCATCATTGTCTAGTTATTCTAATATTTACAATAAAAGTAAATATTAAGCTTCACAGAATTAACCACAAAATCTCTATTTAGTGTTACAACACAATATTACAATAACTAATCTTACACTAAGTCTTACATGTATACTTAATATCCATACACTACATCATATCCTATAAAGTAAGCATATCACATTAATTGTAAAAAGTACAATATAATATCCTTATATAAATATGTTCATTTCATCACTAACCATACATGTAATCACAATAAGAAGGCAATGATCCTAATCACTACACCCATACCCCCACCGTGTGACCATCGACCAAATTATAAGACAAATATAGACTCCTATATATATCTCACGTAAAACGGTTGACAACAAGCACGTTGTATTTTGATATAAACATATACATAACCTACATCATCAGTCAATGGCATAGTACCCGATACAGAAAATAATCCCATCAAATCCCAATCGATAAATTTTTCATGAATTACACTCATGGTATGTCCACATATAACACACAAAGCATACAATTAATCAATACATACATACGACTACGATTCACAAATCTAACCATACATATTGGGCTAAGCATTCCCTAATACAATCTCAATCCCATATATATATATATATATATATAAATACTCCATGTAATCATATAGGATCATAATACTTATATCCTAATCACAACCCCTTAGAAACACCTTAGGTCACCACCTTAATTGTCAAATCAAAATCCTAAAAAATATAAAGATTTTACAATACTTCCTTATACCCGATCCATCATCCCTAGGGAACTATATCCATCGACCCGAGGGAACCTAATCCATCAGCCCTAAGAAACCCAATCCATCGTACCCTCACGTGTGAACCCAAAATGATGTCTTATTTCAAAACATGGCCCAAAACTTAGTTTCTTTCATTTTCTTCATCTCAAAATGCAACTAAAGGTTTTCCTAACCAACACTCATTCCTAACAACATCATAATATGGGTTCTTAGGGATTTTAAACATGTTTCCAGCATCACACACCCATTAACAAGGTTGCATCTAAGATTGGAAAAGTATATTCATCATATCATCATGTTCTTCATATAGTCTCAACATAATTTCTAATTTAATTATTAAACTTTAGATATTTCTCATAGCCTTCAATCGAATTTGAATCATCAATCCATAACATTCTTCTAATGAATCTAAATCAATATAAGCATTAATCAATAAATAAATCTAGTTCTTTATGGGTTATACTGATATTTCATCCCTAACCTATGATTACGCAAAACTTTAGATAAATGTTCGAATTAAATAATAAACGAGTTGCTAATAATGAGCAAGAAATCTAGATATTTCTCACCTGAATTCTTGGTTAGATCTCTTACTTCCAAATGCCTTCTTCTAAACAAGAATACAGTTATCTATCTTGGTATGTTAATTACAAGTGTTAAATCACATATTTAATCATCAAATTTGTCTTACGGTCCTAACCTAAAGACCTAGAATAAGACCAAAATTCTAACCATATTGTAGGCCCCTTTTCTTTCAAATGTGTGTTATGGATGTCAAAACCAACTTTCTTTTTTTAAAAACCTTTTTCCAAATTTGAACCGCACCAAGTATGTGAACCAATTTTAGTTAAGAAAAATTTTATCTTGTTTAATCCTAAACATGTGTCTAAGTGATTAAATCAAGTAAAATAAAAAAGTTCACAAAAGAGACGTCGGATGTATGAGGAAACCACTAAGGGAAAAAACCACGGCAGACCAAGCCAGACAACCACTATGATGCGGTATCACAAAGTACAAACGATAGATTTACGCAAAGACTCGATCCCTCACAACTCTTGTTGATCCTCTGATCCTTCAACCACTCATCCATTGTGCTCACACGGAAGTCCTTCTACAATACCAGTCCATAGCACACGCGTTCACGAATGCCTTGGTCTCCACCGATACATCTTGACAATGTATAAAATGTTGAACACGAATTCCTTTGCTTATTCACCATAAAACCCAATGTTCAAAGTGATGAACAAAAACCCTAATGGTGAAAACCTAGATATCTATAGCATAAGAGTATAAAATCGCGGATCTTGAAACTCTAAGGATGTTTTTAGATTTTGAAAACATAGAAAAATTGTGCTAAAAACGTACTGTATGTAAACTATTTTTCTGGTTTTGGAATTTCCAAAATTCTGAGTGAAACACTACTTAAATATAAAGTTAAGTCGGCGCATCGTTTGAACGAGATCAGCATGTCGCTTGAACAAAATGGTCATGTCGCTTGAACGATATGTTCATCTTGCTTGAACAACCTTGTAATGTCACTCGAATGACTGTAAGTGTTGTTTGATCCTTCTAAACATGAGGGAAGGTTCAATACGACTCTAAACAATCCTTATCTCAAAATAAATGAAGATAAACTCTTTAAAGACATTTTTTTAATAAAAATAACATCCTAAAAATATTTTTCGAGTCCCATAAACATTACACATTCATACCTGAGAGATTGGAATGAAATGAAGTCGTGAAACGTGCACCAAATTTATCTCAGCATGATAAATCTTCAAAACTTGGCCGCAATGTCTTCGATAAACTTTATGTCATAGACTGTGTGGGATCGTGACAATAAAAAATCTCTCTATGACTCAAAAATAGTATTTTGTTCGGGAATAAGTCAAATACATACAATGGACTCAATCGAAAATTTGTGTACTTGCAAATCTCCCCCTTTGACTATTTCGGGACAAAACCCAAATAGTGAAATGCCTAAGTCGGTCCATCAAGCCGTATGATGCCTAAATACCATCCCATAAAGTCCAAAATAAAAAATTACAGGACAAGATTAGTATATGTTTGTCCGATAATCATGAGCTATCTGAGTGTGATGTAGTCTTGAAATCTTGACTGACTGAAGAATACCTACACACATGAAACATACAAATGCCCGGTGAAGTATGCAAGAACAAATGATATAAAAAATACAAATATGTAAAAACATACCATTTGTTTAAACATGTGAGCAAAATATTTTGATACCAATTTGAAAACAACATTAAAATCGGGATATCAATTTGTGCAGACTAATTAATACCAATATATAAACATGAAAGCATATGATATCAATTTGTAATGCAAAAAAATTAGGTGCTCACAACTCTCCCTCTACATCACATACATCTCTCCCCCTTTTTGTCTCGAATAGACAATAAGTGAAAAAGATAAACAACCAATCAAATATCTAGAATGAAATAATCAATGAAATATATCTAGATAAATATGGAAAGCCAACTAAAAATAATCAAAATATACCAAATCGTAGCCAGCAAACGAAAGTCACATGAAGGATATCAATAAAATCAGTAATGATATGACTAAACAACTAATGCATAATCAACCTATAATGCTTATAAACTGTCTAGAAGCACCAAAATAGTATGAGAGTATCATTAAAGTGAAGCATGTACTAAAATAGGAACAATCCTAAAACAATCCTAATGGTTGCTCGAATGACAATGTATGTCGTTTGCAACAGCATCAAGTATTTTACACAGTGTAAAACAGTAGCATATCGCGCGATCAAACAGAACTTTCGCTATAATGAGGGCACTAATGGCCTGTGATACAATCTCTCACTTTCTCTCTCTACTGTGTATTCAAACAGAGCTTTAACTAAGGTTACAATTATGGATCCCCCTCCAAGGTAGGAGAAGATATGCATATATAGTACTTGGGGTGTGTAGTGTCCCCCCCCCCCCCCCCCAAGAATGTAATGAGCATGTATATAAGAATAGAACTAGTTTCCTATTGACACCTGGCGTAGATAATGGTGACTAAATATTCCCTCGCGTGAGGGGAATGATTTAGTTATAACTGCCTAGCTCACGTGTTCCAAGTCTTTCATGTGTTTGCATATACTCGGACCTGTGACATTACCTATTGTTCCCTCGGCCTGGATGAGTACGAGGCTGGGGAAGTCCGATAGTGTTTCTTTATCCTATTAGCAATTAGAATGATCTCAGCCTGGAAGACTAGCCGAGGTTAGGCATGAGGTAGGATGCAACTTCGGCTGAGGCTGAGTATGATGTTGACCATAGCTTGATCCCATAAGATGTTGTTGACCTCGGCTGCTGGCCAGCCGAGGTTGGTCAATGAGGAGCCGACCTTCCAGGAGACAACCTTCTCAATGGCTATTGTAAGCTTCCTATCAACCCGGTTGTGAGACAGGCCGAGGTTAGTGACCCTGAGTACGAGGGTACACTTTGGGAATATCACACTGTGCAAGGTTGTAATGTATGTATAGCAATTAGGCACTAATGGCCATTGAAATGCAACTCTCAAGCTTTCTCTCTACATTTTGTGTGGATAGAGTTTCAGCTAAGGATTTCAATATTCGATGAATATAAATTAAGAAGAAGCAGGTTTATATAGGCTTAGGGATGTGTAGTGTGCCCCCAAGCATATAGCATATGTGTATGAGGTAAGTGATCCAATGAGAGTACAACACATATCTAGCACATGCACAATCAATGATGACGAAATATTCTACCATGTGGGCTGGAGATCTGTTATGACTACATAGTTCACATAAACTAATGATCCCTGAGTTACGTGTACCATATGAAATGTAAATGTCAGCTCTGCTGGTCTTGGCTGAGCTGAGACCGACAGAATCAGTCTTCCAATCAAGCAGCTATGAGACTAAGTTTGAGAGATGTCTTGACCTGTCAAGGTGGTATGAGTACGAGACGAAATATACTAAGAGGGATTGGAGAGTAAGCTCTTTTAAAGGACCATGGAGCACTAAAGATACCATTCTAGAGGCCAAGATCATAGAGGGTGGCTCACACTATTGGCCGATGAATAGATCTGTGCAATGAATGTTGAGTAGTGTCTACTGAACCATATTGAGTTTATCCAAAGATAAGACCACACTTATGTATATCAATCACCCCTATCCCTTAGTCTTCAATGTGAGTGGAAGGCTGAGGGGTACTATCAGCTGACCCCCAAATGAGGATAAGACCTCAGAGTGTCAGAGCTTTCTATTTTAGATGTGAACTAGCATAGGTGATGCTTATAGGGTCCCTTCAGTGTTATAGGCATAGGCGTCAATTAATCATACCTGATGTAACACATGTCATACATCGCATAAGTTGGCATGTCACCCAAGAGTAGCGGTTGCAAGCCGAACTAGGGGATGTGTGCCATAATGATGATCGTGTGGGAGAATATGCACAATAATTATATCATTTAAATACCCAAAACCTCCCCACTTTCTCTTTCTTCAACCTTTAAACTCTCCCACTTTAACTCCATTTTTGTAACTCGTTTCTCTTTCTTCAGTTTAGTGCCCTTAGATTGGCTTTAGGAGTCCTTCTTGCTTCTCAAGTGTTCCCTATCTTTCAGGTATCATCTCAAAATCATATTTCATTTTTCCTGTCTTTAATAAGCTGTTACTAGAAGATTTCATTTTCCGATAATTTCCTAATTTTTGGCAGCCATTAAAGGTGGTTGTAGAGTTATTTTTAGGTGGTTTAGTGGTGATATAAAGGTTTGTAGGAGGTGAAGAGTGTTTCGGAAGTGTTTTTAGTCCTTAAGTGTCTTATTTTTTGCCTTTTAGGTTTTTCAGCAAGTCTCTGGTTGTCTTCTTGGGCGAGTTAAACCTTAGTGTTTTTGGTTGTTCATACTGAAAAACCTTAAGTTCCCCAGTTTGATTTTTAAGTCAACCTTGATCAAAATTAAAAACTGTTTGAATATCCAAAACCCTTTACAAGTTATCTAACCAATTCCCACACTGTAGGGAGACCATCTTTAGAGAGATGTGTAAGGGTGAAGTTGAGGCTGAGGCTAAATGTAAAGTCGGAGCCGATCCTACGCTTTTAATCCATTCAACCCCTTTGGTTATGATACGTCCTCTTATTATCGAATTTAGTGGTGACTCCATGAAAAGAAACTCGTCTGAGGATTCACAGTCAGTGTCATCCTCTCTGGGCTATAGCCTAGTTGCTTTTGCTCAAGCCAGGAGAGAAGATTCTTTTGAAGAGGCTATGAGGGTTCCATCATCCTACCTTGAAGAGTCTGAGGCTGCTAAGTCCTCTAATTGTGTAGAATCCTCTAATCGCATCGACCTCATGAAGACCCATATTCTGACGAGACTAGGGTGGAGGTTTCATTCCATCCACCGCCTATAGTTATTCCTCTTTCAGCCATTCTCGAGTCTTAATTTGCTAGAAGGTTTCAGGAAGGAGTCCCATCCTTTGAGTTTGAGGATGATTCTTCATATTCTAATGAGGATCCACTTGACACCAGCTACGCCTAGAGATTCTCTAGTTCTATCAGGGAAATTGACCTTTTATTATGGAGGCACTTGTACGGTATTAAATCTGACCTACGTATGAGAATGACAACACTAGATGAGAGGGACTATAATGGCCGAGAGGGTGAAGTTTTTATCTACGAATAGATGTTCAAGGTTGGCTTCAGACTTCCTATCCATTCTAATATCAGAGATATTCTTTCTAGCTTGGGGTTCTCCCCAGCCTAACTGTCTCCTAAGGCTTAGAGAATCCTCATTGGCTTCTTTCGATTCTGGCATTTAATGTACAAAGCTGACCTTTATGTCTTGGTATTCAGGGGGTTCTACAACATTTCGTTCTTTAAGGAAAATCCTAGATACCATCATCTCGTATCCAGTAACACCAATAAAAAAGTTCTTCTTGTCAACTAGACTTCAAACTATAAGTGGAAACCTCGATATTTCTTCATAGCGGGTGCTTGGGAGTTTGATGCTAATGCTCCCAGGAATGCCATTGCTCCGAGAGTGCCCTAAAGATGGGAAAAATCACTCAAGTCGGACAGGATTAACTCGACCTAAGTATAAATGACAACGCATAAATTAATAAACTTCGGTCTAAGGGGGATGATGATGGACTCATGGAGTTTAAGAAGATGATGACCCCTGAGTACCTTAAAAATACAGGTCTGAGGGTTGAACCTCTAACAGAGCTGTGTAAGTTAAAACTTTTTATGTTCAACTGTAGTGTCGTCCTCTTCTTGTGAAATTTGTACTAACCTAAGTTTTCTTCATTTTCTTGCACGTCGTCCAGACAACATCTCGAACCAACTTCAAGAAATGGTTGTTCCTACTGCTATTAACCTCTTGAGAAAGATGGGGGCCAAGGGGCCCGAGAAATAAAAAAACATTATTGGAGGTCCCGACCAGACCGATAAAGGTCACAAAAGAAAATAATCGATTGGTGGACATACAAACCCTCATCCTTAATTAAATAAGACTACGAGGTTAGGGATACTTTTGCATCCATCTTTATCTCCTCTGATTTAGTGATGGCCAATAGGATATCCCTCATGTCCATCATCTCAGACTCTATCATCGGGATATCCCTCATCTCCATCATCTCAGACTCTATCATCGGAGATCAATCAAGGGCTAGAGCTATAATCATCTCCTGGTTGCTTGTGTTCAATAGGAGGTTCCTAGATTTAATAGTTACTGAATGTCAAGCCAACTTCGACCTTCACAGGACATCTAGGTAACTATCTTCAGCTTTATTATTTTTTATTTTGCCAAGTTCTTTCTCGTACTGACTACTTACTTATTTATTTTGTAGTCTCTTTTATTCTTTCACCAACTGGCATCCAAGATAATAAGGCCAAGGTTGAGAAGGACGATATTGTAATTGAGGTAAAAAAGTTCGTGAAGGAGGCTCTGAAGTAGAAGAATCTTAACTACAAGTCCAAGGTTGATGTGCTAGAGTAAAAGGGTAAGAATGACCTTACGACCAAGATCAATGAGCAGAATGACACAATAGCTGCGCTGGTGAAGAAGCATGAGGCTGGGATGAAGGCCAACAAAAAGAGGGTTGTGTAGGAATTTAAAGCCTCTGAGGAGTTTGTTGGGTACAGTCTGTAGTACCTTGATAAGTGAGATTATACCTCTCTAACATCAACAACCCTCAAATATCGAGAGTTCTTGGCCTCAATAAATAAGCTGTAAACCTTTGACTTTATGGATCCCCTGGTGGCCACTGCTCTGAAAAAGGTTGAGGCTGAGCTTGTTACTACTAAGACATTTATGGTTGAGATGATTGTGTTAGATGACAATGCATCTATTGTTGATGATGCCCTTACTCAGCCTTCCTATGACAACATCGTCTCCGAATAGTTTGACAATTAAGATAAAGTACTTCATCATCTCTTCATTTATTTTTGTTGGGTGGTCATCTGTGGCCTTATGACCTTTCTTTATGTGGCTTCTTCTTCTTCAAAAATTTGATCCATGTTTGTAACATTTAATAATACTTGTAGTTTTTAATGATGACATTTATTTTGCTGATGTGTATACATATTCGACCCTAGTCGGCATGTTATTATCCTTCTTTGTTTAAGTTTAGTATTTGTGCCTCTATAACTTGTCACCTTTAATTAACATTGTAAGTATGATGCTTGTTATTACACTCATACTAGGCGCCAATTCTTAATCAACCAAAAGATGATATCTTATTTTGTTTCATTACTCAAGTAATATCTCGTACTTAGGTTCCCTCTCGTATTATTGAGGATGTATGGGTGAGAATTGTCTATTCATACACTCTCGTATTCTCCGAGAGAATTTTAATCATTAATTCACCAAATAGTGATGTTTAAGGAACCATAATGAAATAATTTAAATTAAATGAATGATGTTATCCCATGAGTCCCCTCTCGTCATTATGGAGAGTGTATGGACGGAACTTGTATTTTCATACACTCTCATATCTCGGAAAGAGTTTTGACTTTTAATTCATGACATAATGATGTTTAATAAACCATAATGAAATGATTTTTAATTTTTGTCACCAAATGAATAATATTATCACTTAAGTCCCCTATCATCGTTATTGAGAGTGTACGGACGATACTTATCTCATCATACACTCTCGTATCTCCGAGAGAGTTTTGACTTTTAATTCACCATATAGTGATGTTTAAGCAACCATAATTAAATGATTTTTAATTTTTTTTCACCAATTTAATGATGTTATCATACAGACTTCCCCTCTCGGTGTTATTAAGAGTGTATGGAAGATATTTATCCCCTCATGCACTCTCGTATCACCAAGAGTGAACATCATGGAAATGAAGACCTTTAGCTTAATTTAATTAAAACCTTGTGGTAATAAAGAACATATAAGACAATACTAGAGATTTAGTTGATCATTCATTGTCATACAAATTGTAAATACATTAAAGATCGTCTGATAAAGAGACTACACTCTTATAACTAAGAACTATTGAGAGTATTGTTTCAAATGGTCTATATTCTAAGGGTTAAAAAAATATACACCCTTTAGGTTTTCCAATCTGTAGATCCTTGGGATGACCTCTTCAGTTTTTATGTATGGCCCATGCCAATTAGGATATAGCTTATTCGACTTCTGCCAAACTTTTTTTTTAAATAAGGTCACCCACTGCTATCGACCTAACTTTCACTCACTTTTTGTGGAACCTGGTAGCTCTTTATTGGTAAGCGGTCGAACTTAAGCATCCTCTCGTATTTCCTCATTCAAATTTAAATCGAGTCTTCTCTCTTCCTCGTTAGCTTAGGGATCATAGGTTTGGACTCTAGTGCTGGGGAGTCCATGCTCAGTAGGGATGACTATTTTAGACCCATAGGCTAGCGTAAATGGTGTTTCATCTGTAGGCATCCTCTCAGTCATCCTATAAGCCCATAGGACCCCATGTAGTTCTTCTATCCACAAACCCTTCACATCCTCCAGCTTTTTCTTTATACCATCAAGTATCATTCAGTTTATGACTTTAGTCTGGCCATTGGCTTGGGGTCTTCCTGGTGCTGAATAAAATTATTTTATGCCAACTCTGCCACGGTGTGACTCCAAGGACTTATTCTTGAACTTCTTTCCATTGTCTGAAATTAACGTGTTGGCTAGGTCGTACTTGCATATGATATTTCTCCAAATAAACTTAAACGTCTTTACATCAGTTGCGGAGATCATAACCTCGGCCTCTACCCACTTTGACAAATAGTCAATGGTCACAATCAAGTATCTGTAATTACACTTTGCCTTTTTTAAATAGACCCACTAAATTAATTCCCCAAACTTCAAATGGCCATGGCACAGTGATGGACGAGAGTGATTGATGAGGCTAATGAGGGATACTTCCATATCTCTAACACTTGTCATATTTTTTTATGTATTCGGCCGCATCTTTGGCAATTATCAGCCATCTATAATCCTACATCACAATCCTCTTAGCGAGAGATCTCCCACTAATATGGCTTGCACATGACCCTTCATAAACATCTTGTAGGGCATAATCCACCCTCGAAGGATGGACACACCTGAGCAAGGGCGGCAGAAAACCTCTTTTATAAAGCACATCTCCAATAATAGAAAACTTTGCGGGTCAGTATCTGAGTTCCATTCTCTCGGCTTTGGTATCTAGGAGATCTCCCAAATTTAAGTTCAAGCATAATTTAACCCCAATGTCATCTTCTTTTACGTTCGCCCTATATAGGATCCCCACCAAAACTGTGCATATGATTTATGTCCTTATGGCTGACATTAATCTGGCCAAAGTATCGACTTAGCTATTGTCAAGCTGAGGAATTATCTTGAATTTTACCTCCTGGAAGCTCATCATTACATTCTTGACCTTTGCCAAATATTGTCCATCTTATCATCTTTGGCATCATAAATGCCCAAAATCTAGTTCATTACCAACTTTGAATCACTATGGACGATCATCTGTCCGACGTTCAATACCTTGGAAAGGGAGAGGCCAGCCAGTAAGGCCCCATACTATGACTCCTTATTTAAAGCTGAACCTCAAGTCATACTTCATATTTGTACCATTAGGTGCCGAGAGTATCAATTTAGTGCCATGACCTCTTTCACAAGATGAGCCTTTAATAAATAAGCTCCAAATAAGAACATCCTCTGAGAAAGGACTTTCATGCAAAATTCCATCTTTGAACAGAAAATCCATTTCTATAATGTTATCCCCGCCATCGTCGACTGCTGTTGGTTCTTCTGAAGCTTCTGTTGGCTCAATTATTGGTGCCACAGTCTCTTTCATTCCATCAATGTCGGCCTCTGCCCATATAAATTCGGCCAAAAAAATTTCTAAAGCTTGTCCTTTGATTGTAGTCCTAGGCTGATAGATGATGTCAAACTCGCCTAGTTCAATTAATCAGGCCATCAGCCTACCTAATTTCTCAGGTTTATGGATGACCTACCTCAACGAAGTTTCGATGCACCACCATAGTGTGATCCTTGAAGTATGGATTCATCTTACTTAAAGAGTCTATCAATGCAAATGCCATTTTTTCACTATAGGCTACTTCAGCTCGGCCCCCTGTAATGTTTTTCTATTAAAATAAACTTATTTTTGGACACTTTCATCGTCTCGTATAATTGCTACACTGATGGCCTATTCTGATACTGCCAAATATAGAAATACTTTTCCCCTTTAATAGGCCGAGATAACATCAACGACCCGAGGCAATCTTTGAGGTCCTAGAAGGCTTTTTATATTCTTCATCCCAGCCAAGCACTTTCCTCAAGATTTTAAAAAATAATAGAGACTTATATGTTGCTCTAGAGACAAAATGGTTGATTGCAACATGCCCTGTAAGGTTCTGCACATCTATAATCGTCTTTGGTGTCTCCATGTCTATAAGATCTTTGATTTTTGCAGGATTGGCCTCTATACCCCTATGCTTCATAATGAAGCTAGAGAACTTCCCTGCGCTGACCCCTAAGACACACTTTGCCAAATTGAGCTTCATTTTATACTTATCTATGGTGTCAAAAGTGCTCTCAAGGTCTGCCACATGACTCTCGATCTTGAGGCTCTTAGTCAACATGTTGTCGACGTAAACCTACATGATCTTTCTAATTTGGTCTTCAAACATTTTTTTAATTAACCTCTGATAGGTTGACCCTATATTTTAAGGCCGAATGACCTGACTTTGTAGTATTAGGTTCCTTTATCTGTGATAAAGGAAGTCTTCTTATCATCGAACTCATCCATAAAGATTTGGTTATACCCTGAGTAAGCGTCCATGAAACTCATTATCTCATACCTGGATGTGGTATCGACCATCTTATCTCTACGAGGCAAAGAAATTTTTCTTTAGGATAAGCTTTATTTAGATTAACAAAATCCATACACATTCTCCACTTTCCATTGGCCTTTGGGATGATTATGACATTGGATAACCACTCTGGGTATTGAACCTCCCGAATGAACTCGGCTTATAGGAGTTTTGTTACCTCTTCTGGATGACCTCATATTTATCCCTCGCATAGGTTCTTCTCCTTTACTTCACAGGCTTCACCATCTCGTTAATATTCAATTGGTGGCAGATGATCTTTAGG
Organism: Sambucus nigra; assembly: GCA_949130495.1. Lineage (NCBI taxonomy): Eukaryota > Viridiplantae > Streptophyta > Magnoliopsida > Dipsacales > Adoxaceae > Sambucus > Sambucus nigra. Next base: position 209,558,086 of record OX422213.1, on the reverse strand, counting down.
TCTATCCTTGCCGTGACTTCATGACTCCACGCAAAAAATGCTCTGCCTCCTTCTCAAAGGTTTCACAAACTCTTATTTTACTTCATTATTCAAGGCTTTCCTGATCTAGATGGTTTTCTCCGTCTCATCCTCATTGAGGATGATGGATTCTACGTCTTCTATGGGTTTTAATTTTTTCAGTTTCTTCTTATCCCTTCGGTTGAGAGTATCTATATTGTAGGAAGTAGTTGCATTATTATAAGCCTCTTTATTCTTGACTGAGGTAAAATAACACTCTTGAGCTTCCACTTAGTCACCTTGAACTTCCCCTACCCCATAACGAGTTGAGCATTTTATCATTTGGTGGACCACGGACGGGACTACCTCAAACTTCTTTAGTGCCACTATTCAAGAATGATGTTGTATGGCATTCTTGTCCATAACAAAAAGATTACTTTCTTGGTATGACTCCTTGTCTAGGTTCCCATGCCAACATCCATTTCAAACACCCCCAAAGGGTGGACCTTTTCTCCGCTGAAGTCGATCAGTGGCTGATGATATGGGACTGGTCTCTTCTTACTGAGCTTCAAAACCTTAAAGCAGTCCAAAAACATCACGTCGGTCGAGCATCCACCATCAACAAGTATACACAACACATAATACCCAAGGAACCTGGTGCAGATGAGGGTTGCCATAAGGGGTCATAATTCCCATGAAATCCAATCTTGAAAATCCCACCACTAAAGTGTCCATGTCAACTTTCTTCAAAATTTCTAGCCTCGGATCTGTCTCTACTGAGTTAACATCCATTTTATTAGGTGCCAACTTTTCCTCCACCATATGGACTTTGAGGTTAGCCGTCTTCGTGCTTCCTCTATCTAATCCTCCATATATCATCTTTACATCGAAGGATATCATGCGCATCTTACCTTTTGCCTCCGGCATCTTTGGTGAGATCTAGGTCATCCTCTTCACTATTTAATTCATCATCCTTTTTGTTGGCCGGGGTCTATCATCTAGGATTTCCATCCTCTCGCCCATTATTCTTTTTTCTGGAGTCATCTTTGGCACCACTCTAGTCTACATACTTCTAGAGCTTTTCCTGCTTTAGCATCTTCCCCATCTCTTATTTTAGAGAAAAGAATTTATCCATTGTATGCTCGTGGTCTGGGTGGAACTCACACCATATGCTCTTGTCCTTCTTATGAGGACTTCAGATTCTCTGGCCAATGAAGCGCCATGCCGTCCTTAATATCATTAAGGGTCATATTGGGGCATACTGTTAGGGGGTATATTTCATAACCTTATCATCGGTCGATATATTTTTCCCTTCCTTGTCCTTTACCTTCTAAGACTTGCCTACGTTGGACTCTTTCACATCTTCTCTTTTTCTCGTCATAGCCTCTTATGAGTTCATGACTCTCCCGATTATGGCCAGGAATTCTGTCACGGTCTTGGGAGGGTCTTCAGTGAGCTTCCAAAGCATTTTTCCCAGCTGTAGCTCACTAATAAGGGTTGTCGATGTTCTTCATGTAGTCTCCCACCTCTAGTTTCTCCTTATTGAATCGAGAAATGTAATCCCCCAGTGTCTCATCCTCGTCTTGTTTCATATACAGGAGGTGAGTTACTTTCTTTGGCTATTTTATACCAAATAAGAACTTGTGTATGAACTTCTCGGCTAATAGTTTGAAATTCTCAATGGAGTTTTTAGGAAGAGTTGTGTACCACATATGGGCAACACCTGTGAGGGTACTAGAGAATGCCTTGCATTTCATCTCATACGGTATTTAGTAAATATCGTCTCCCAACTGATATCTCTATGTGATGGATGGGATTAGAACTTCCATCATACTTCGGGGTGATAATAGGAGGTTTTAACTTTCTTGGGGTGGGATAGCTCACAATCCTTATAACGAAAGAAGACCCCTCCATGTAGCCTCGTCGGCTAGGTTCTTGGCTCTTGTGCAGAGATCCGATCTTATCTTCAAGCCTTTGGATGGACCTTTTCCAAAGTTTGTACTTAATAACCCTAGCGAAAACATTATCACCACCTCCTTCTGGGGCAACCAGAACTGGTGCAGGATCTCGTGCCACTGTTATTTATCGATTGGTCACTTATCTTTGCTCTTCCCCATCTCGACCTTACTAGGGTCGAACATCACTATGTCTTTCATTCCCCCCGGAGGTAACATTACTACGAGAATAGGAAAGTCGATCACATAAATCTCCCCCAGGTCGAGTCGATCGAAGGCTAACCCCCTACTGAGCCTGTTAAAATTTAAAGTCCTTGGTTGGTCGTCTGGTGTCACTCAAGCATTATTCTTTCCTTTGTAAGTTGGAGTTAGGAGAATTTTGTCGCTTATTGCTCCCAATAGTCTTCCTTATCGCATTGTTGGTCATATGGACAATCCTGGACTTATTTTCCTAACTGAAGATGCCTAGGATCAGTAGCATCCCTCCGCCGCTGGTGACACTGATCCTCTTTTTGTGGGGTCGGGGTGGTCCCCCCATCGTCGAATCCACTATCTCCCTAGCGACTGAAGTGATAATCATGGTTGGATCATCTGGGTCACTTCCCAACACACTTTGGATAAAGACCATAAACTTCTCTTGCATTTTCTATTAGTTAGCTACTAAGGATCGCAGCGCCGCTGCCACATCAGCCATTTCTGACTGAGGCGGTGGTTAACTGGATCTTGGGCCAGTACCAGAAGACAATTTCGATACTATAGCTTCGAAAAGAATATGGAACAAAGTTATATGACCTATAAGTAGGAAGGAAGATTGAAAAGCACCCACCCAACTCTTTCAATGGTGGTGCAGGCCCAAGAATGATAGAGCTGGACCACCATCAGAAGCAGAAGTGAGAATCTAAACTAGAAAATAAAGAGGAAGAAAATAAATCTCTTCCCACAGACGGCACTAAAATGTTGATGCTATGAATCACCACTTAAATTTTTATGCAGTTAAAGCTCTAGCTTATTTTACAATTGAGTAATATATGAGCAAAAAAGTAAATAACAAAAAGGGGATGAGAGAATGGAAAGACACCGAATATAAGTGGTTTAGCCAATTAATCTTACTCCACTCTATAAGTTTAATGCATGTAGGCACTAATGGCTATGGAAATACAACACTCAAGCTTTCTCCCTCCGTTATGTGTTTGGACAGAGTTTCAAATAGGGATTTCAATATGTGATCCTTGTTAATGAGGAAGAAGAAGGTTTATATAAGCTTAAGGTGTGCAGTGAACCCCATAAGCATGTAGCATTTGTTCATAAGGTAAACAATCCAATGAGAGTCCAACACTTGTCAAGCATATGCACAATCCATGATGACGATTTATTCTCCCATGTGGGTTGGCGATCTATTATAACTTCATAGTCCATGTGGACTAATGATTCTTAAGTCACGTGTTCCATATGAAATGTAGATGTCAGCTCTGATGGTCCTCGCCGAGCTAAGATTGACATAATTAGTCTTTCAAGCAAGCAGCCATGAGGTTGGGTCTGAGTGTTGTCTCGACCTGTCAAGGTGGTATAAGGTTGAGACGAGATGTACCAAGAGGAACTGGAGAGTGAGTTTTGCTGAAGGGCCATGGAGTGCCGAGGATGCAGTCCCGGAGGTCGAGATCGTGGAGGGTAGCCCACACTGTCAACTGATGAATAGATTTGTCTAATAAATGGTGATTAGCATTGGTTTAACCATGTTGGGTTTGTCCAACGATGAGACCACACTTATGTCTATCATTGAGCATAGATTTTCCAATATATACTAATAACACATGACTTCGGTGACGAGATTCATCATTTTTTCGCAAATGATTGTGGAGGTAGGGATCACGTTACCCCTAAATCATATGTTATTTCTTTTTTGTGAGTAATTTTGGATAAAGTTATGCCTAATATTTAGAGGATTATTGATGATTCTTGAAATAGCACCACAAGGTCAATGTGATAATAAGCTCAAATAGGTGTATCAATGACAAAAAGTAACAAGCAATGTAGCAGTAAGAGAATGGGATGAGGCAAAGGCAAGATAAGACAACAATTTAAGTGGTTCAGGCAATCAGGCCTACATCCATAGTGTGTGTGTGTGTGTGTGATCCACTAAATAAGGGCACTAATGGCTATGGATATAATCGTTTAAGCATTTCTCTCTTATAATTAGTTTCATAGAGTTCTACTAGGGTTTTTAATATTCGATCCCTTCTCATGGAGAAGATGAAATGTATATATAGGGCTTGGGGGGGCATAGTGTATCCCCCAAGCATGAAATCAACATGAACATTTAGAGGCTCCTAATTAGGAGGGGAGAGGTGTCCTTAGTACATGGATACAATGATGAGGTAATATCCCTCACGTGAGGGGATGATCTTGTTGCAACGGTTTTATTCACGTGAGACCTTCCATATTGGAACCTTATATTTCTCGTATAGTAGTCATAGTATTATAGAGCATAGGCTTGGTTGTGTACGATGTTGCCAACATAAAGGGTGCCCCAATGCAGGAAATCAGTAAGCGTGCCATTTGTTGAGTGCCTTTGGTCAAGGTTTTATGGTTGGCCATCTCCTAGGATCGACTAGACGAGAGGACGAGTGATGCTCTTGACACCTGGTACTTTCAGCTGATCTATCGGCCTATGAAGTGGTCGGGGTTATACATATGCATATCCGACCAACCTTATAACTGGACGAGTCTTGGCCACATCTTTCGAACCCCTTATGAGAAGGTCAATTGTCTGGTGTCATGTGACCTCATAAATGGACGAGGTCATGCTTGGGTATATCAATCACCCCTAGCCCTCAACCATCTATGTGAATAGGTGACTGGGATATATGAGTTAGCAGGGTTTTTTTTAAAGGGTATAGGCGATTGAGATGTGTATTAGTTCTGATTGGATAGCGTCTTCCCTAAGCCTGAGCTGACGGCTGAGCACTTTTGGCCTTGTGCCCTAGTTGATGATGTGTATTAGGGAATCACACCTAATCATTAGGTAGTATTTAAACCACCAAATTGAGCCTTTGTTTTCTTCTATCCATTTTCCAAACATATTCCCGCCTGTATCTTCTATAACCTCCATAGATAAACCTCACCTGTTCCTTATTAGCTTGCCTTCTAGAACTCGCTCAGGTCCCTTCTTCTTCCCAAGGTTCATCTTCTTCCAGGTATCCTTCTTTTATTAACTTATCTTTCAATTTTTAGTTAAGATTTCTTATCTTTGATTTTTGCGGCGACTGCTTAGCTTTCCGATGAGGCACTAGGGTAGCTTTTAGGGTTTGGAATGTTATTTTTCTTGCCTTTGACATCTAGTTTGCAGTGGTAGGGGTGGTTATTAGTGGATTCAGGCGCCAAACCACTAATTTTATGTTACAGGTGATCTTCAGTCACCTTTTCTGATGAGTTTCTTAGTTGTTCTTCATCAAGAACGGTTGAGATTCTTGCTTTCGATCTTCTGGTCAACGAAAGTCAATCCTTCTATTTGTTTATCCTCCTTCACAGTTTAGTCAAGTGTAACCTCATCTTGTTCATGTTAAAACATTTGTACGAACTTTCTGAAGAGTTTCCAAACCTTAGGGAGAGGTATTTTTAGGAAATTGGGAGGATTAAGATTGAGGAAGCCGAGAGAAGAAAAGCCGAGGATTTTCCCCTATGACCTATATATACTCCCCCATTATCTATTGTCCTCCCTACACTTTCCAAACCAAGTTATCCCATTCCTGTATCGGTTTCATCTAAATACAAGAGTATGTCCATCTTTGAACCATCTGGTAGCGCTGATTCTTCTGACGAGCTATGGCCCAATCCTCACATCATGATGAAGGGTCTGAGGTTGATGAGGTTTCCTCTCACCCCTCATCTTCTCAGAGGGTCGAGTTCTTAAATCGGTCTGATAACTCCACTGAGATTGATGAGGCTAATGTTTTCATCCCTCCCCCACTTGATGCCATTCCTCTATCGGCCGTAATAAGGGATGAGTTTATGCAACACTTTCCAAGTGGTTATCCCAATCAACCCCAAGATGAAGAGTCTGATAATGGTAGTGAAGAGAGCATTCTAGATTTATCCATAGCTGGGTCATATAAGAGTTTTTTTATCGATGTAAATTTCTTAACTTAGAGACATTCGTATGGCATTAGGCCATTTATTTTTATGAGGAAACCTTTTGTGGATGAGAGAACCTATGATGACCGAGAGGGTGAGTTATGTGTCTATGAACAGATGTTCAAGTTCAACTTTTGACTACCCGTCCACCCCGTTGTATGCATAATTCTAGACCTTCTAGGAGTTTCCCCATCCCAACTTTCTCCCAACTCCTGGAGGGTTATCCTTGACTTTGTCTCTCTCTGGAATATAGTTCATCAAACCGACCTTCCAGCTAGCATTTTGATAGCTTGTTATACCCTATCGTCCTCTAAAACATAGCCTTGCTACTATCATTGCATAGTTAAGAAATCTTCCAAAAAGGTCTTGTTGATTACCCAGACTTCCAATCATGACTTAGAAACCCTGATATTTCTTTATTTCGGGGCTTGGGAATTCGGCCCCACTGAAGCTTGTCATACTTCTGAGCCCAGGGTTCCTCAGAGGTGGGCCAAAGTTTCTATGTCGGCCAAGCTTGATCCGAGATTGAGCCCTGATGCTGCTCAGAAAGTTGAGATGCTTAGGGGTCAGGGGGACCAAGGTCGTCTCATGAAATTTGAGCACTTGGTGAACCCCTGCTACCTGTCTCAGACAAGTTTAGGGGTTGACCCTTTAACCAAGCTACGTGAGTGGCCCCTTTTCTTAAACTGATATCTCATGTTTTTTTAATTTTTTAATGTTAACCTCATATTCTTTTTGCAGATTGTCCAGATGATGTGTCAGATTATCTTTGGGAGATAGTGGACAAAAATTTAAGCAAGCTTGTTAGTAAACATAGCAAGGGAGCCAACCCCTCTACTTCTACTGCCGCTAAGACTACTACGGCGATCCTGGACGAACTACTGAAGCCGCGAAGAAGAGAAAGAGACGAGAGGAAGAAAAAATTTATTTCATCATCTAAAGAAGAGTCGATTTGATTAGTCCATTCCAATTTTCATGGACGAGGCTCTTGCAGCTCGTCTATCCCAACTGAAATTAGACAGCGAGAGCGTCATTTACAATCCTAGGAAAGCATGTGATGGTGTCGTCTCTTTGATATTTGAGGCTAAAAAATGTTTTCTGCAAGCCACAGACATCGCCCTTCTCACCGAGTTTTCCATCCACAGGGACGTTCAGGTATATTTGCTAAAATTTAGTTAAACATTTGCCAAGTTTTCTCTCATACTTTTCTTCAAATATTGATTAATTCTTCTTTGGTTGCAGGGTCTCGTTTCCCTCTATCGGTTGGGGGATTGGATTAACAAGAAGATACCCTTGATCCAGAAGGGGAGGGAAGCCAAGGCGACTGAATGCAATCTAAAAAAGGATCTTGAGGATACCCAGAAGGCCCTCCATCAGTCTCAGGACGAGGTAGCTAACCTCAAGGAAGAGCATACTAAAGCTTTGAAAAAGCTCTCTAACGACAAAAAAATTGAGATTTACGGTGCAGTTCAGGCTGTTGTTAATGGATACAAGGAGTCAGAGGAGTACAATGATCATGCCTTCGAGTACCTAGAGAGAGGCATCAGAACTACTTGTTGATAGGATGCTTTGAGGCAAGAAAAACTAGGAGCCTGCCTCTCGGGACTTCGTGGGTCTGGACTTCAGCGACCCTCTCCTTAAGAATGCTCTTGTTGATGTTAATATGCAAGGTGGAGGGGTCAAGGTCGACCTTGATGCTCATAAGTGTTGGGATAACATGGCTGAGTTAGATGTCGATGCTCAGAGGATCGAGGTTGTTGATGCGGTCAAGGATTTAACTGTTTATGGGTCGACCCTCAGATATTCCAACACCACACTTGATCAGTAAATGCAACATTAAGTTTTTTCTTTTTGTCAGGGCGGTCGTCTATGACTTATTGCCCATTTTCTGATGTAACACATGAACACTTTATCTTCTTTTCTTTTGATCAGTTCTTGAAATATGAATGCCTGCTTGCTTGTATTTTCTTGTTTGAATTTTTTCTTGCCTCTTCTATTATATATTGTGTTATGGCAGTAATGTCAACAGTAAATTTCACAATTAGAACTCACCAAACTATGGTGTTATGCCATACCTCCTCTCATCGTTTTGAGAGTGCATGGTTAAGCATCGTCTCGTCCATGTACTGTCATTTCAGCCGAGAGATATATTTATTTTTCATCAAATTAATGATGTTTAAGGTCTAAGATCACCAAACTAATGATGTTTTATCTCTCACTCACCAAATTAATGATGTTTAAGTATTGAACCACACCCGAGTGATTTTTAATTCAAACTCATCAACTTATGGTGTTATGCCATACCTCCTCTCTTTGTTTTGAGAGTGCATGGTTGAGCATCATCTCGTCCATGCACTATCGTCTCGGCCGAGAGAGATATTTATTTTTCACCAAATATTCACCAAATTAATGATGTTTAAAGTCTGAGATCACCAAACTAATGATGTTTTATCTCTCATTCACCAAATTATTGATGTTTAAGTTGACCCCTCATGGTGTTATTGAAAGTCCATGGATGGGGTCGACCCCCTTTCCAAGTTATCCTTTCACCAAAGCAGGGTTATTTCTATCCCACAACAAATGATGTTTTATAGCTTTTAAGGGTACTTGAAACAAATCATTTAAAACAAAGTATATAAGATATGAGGGAACAAACCATTTTCACTTTTCTCATTCATAATAAGCCCTTTTAAAATGATTCATAATGAAAAAAACTCATATGTAATCATTTATTGGTAGTACCTTTTTAAGTGGTCAGCGTTCTAAGGACTGGAAAATGGTTCCCCTTCTAGGTTCTCTAGTCGATAGGTTCCCGGGACTACCTCATCAGTAACCCTATAAGGACCATGCCATTTGGCATGAATCTTATTCGGCTTCTGACAAGTCTTCTTCAAAACAAGGTCTCCCACTGCTATCGACCTCTGCTTTATCCTCTTGTTATAAAACTTGGTCGTCCTCTACTGATAAGCTCCCACTCTAACCTCAGCATCTTCTTTTATTTCCTCAATCAGATCTAGGTCAAGTCGTCTCTCTTTTAAATTTCTTTCAGGTTCATACGTCTGAACTTTGTGTGTAGGCAGACCAATCTCGGTAGGGACTACTGCCTCTGAGCCATATGCTAACATAAAGGGGGTTTCCCTTGTTAGCATCTTGGCTCTCATCCTGTAGGCCCATAGTACAACATGTACATCTTCAGTCCATCTGCCCTTAGCCTCTTCCAACCTTTTCTTGATTCCATCAAGAATAGTTCTATTGGTGACTTCAGTCTGACCATTATCCTGGGGTGGGCCAGGCGATGAGAAGAACTGTCTGATGCCGACCCTTATACAATATTTTTTAGGGAAATGTTTTTTAACTGGGTACCATTGTTTGAGATGAGTGTGTTAGGCAATCCGTACCTAGAAATGATGTTCTTCCATATGAACTGGAAGGTCTTCTTTTTTGTGATCTTGATCATAGCCTCAGCCTCTAACCACTTTAAAAAGTAGTATATCGCCACAATTAAATATCTTAGTTGCCCATAGCCCTTAGCAGAGGTCTAACTAAATCAATCACCCATACTATAAATGGCCATGGTGAGGTGATAGATGTAAGAGGTTGATGGGGTTGGTGAGGAATGGTGGCAAACTGCTGGCATTTGCCGCACTTCTTTACGTACTCAGCCGAATCCTTGGTCAGGGTTGGCCACCAATATCCTTGAGTGATGATCCGCTTTGACAATGATCTACCCCCAATATGTCTCGAGCAATATCCTTCGTGAATATCCTTCAAAATGTAATCTTCCTTGGCTGGGTGTACACATCTGAGAAGAGGTAAAGAAACCTTTCTTATACAACACCTCCCCTAGGATAGAGAACTTAGCATCCTTGTATCTCAACTTCCTTCTTTCGTCCTTAGACTCTGGTAAGCTACCCTATTTGATGTAATGAATAAGGGGGTCAGTCCAAGATGGTCCCAAGTTTAAATTGAAGAAAAATTTTAGCTTTGCATCATCATCCTTTATCGTCGATCGAGAAAGGATTTCTATTGCCACCATTCTCTTAATCTATGTCCATGTTGCTCAAGCTAACCTTGCCAGAGCATCGGCTAGGCTATTATCCAGCCGAGGCACCCTATTGACTTTGATCTCACCAAAGTCCTTCATTATCCTTTTCACCTTTGCTAGGTATCTTGTTATTCTGTCGTCTTTACCTTTATAAATCCCTAGGACCGGGTTAACCACGAGCTAAAAGCCACTATGGACTAGAAGTTGGTCGACGTTAAGAGCTCTAGTAAGGGAGATTTCGACTATGAGGGCCTCATACTCTGGCTCGTTGTTAGAATCCTTATAAGTGACCTCAGTAAATACTCTATATATGTTCCTTTAGGGGACGACACAATCAAATCGGCTCCACTCCTGTTTTCATAGGATGTACCATCAACAAATAAGTTCCATACCGCCCCTTTTGAAAATGGCCCATCTTCAATGACTCCATTTATGAGCAAAAATTTATCAGTATCGGTCGTTGGATATCTCACCACTCTTATCTCGACCTTTACTGGATCACTACGGGTTTTGACTGACCCTTCTAGGTTGTCCGCTTTTTTACTATCGGCATTATCCTAGGTGAACTCTGCCACAAAGTCTGCTAGGGCCTACCCCTTGATTACAACCCTTGGCTGATAGACTTTGTCATACTCTCCTAGCTCAATGGCCTGAGTCATCAATCGATTTGTCAGGTTTATGGATGACTTGCCTAAGGGTAGAGTCTATTAAGACAACCATTGTATGAACTTAAAAATAAAGCTTCATCTTTCTTGAAGCATGGATGAGGGCATAGGCCAGTTTTTCCATCCTAGGATACCTCTGCTCAGCCCCTTGGAGGGCCTTGCTGTTGAAATACACTAATCTTTGTACACCCTTATCATCTCGTACTATCGTCACACTGATAGCCGGTTTGAACATGGCCAAGTAAAGGCAAAACTTCTCTCCTTGGATAGAATGAGATAGTAAGAATGGTGAGCCGAGATACGACTTCAGCTCTTAAAAGGCTTTCTCGCATTTCCTATCCCACTCAAAAGCTATTCTAAGAATCTTAAAAAATGGAAGACACTTATCATTGGCTCAAGAGATAAACCTGTTTAGAGAAACCACTTGTCCAATGAGCCTGTGAACATTATTGATGGTCTTGGGGGTCTTTATCTTTAACAGGGCTTTTATCTTCTCTGGGTTAGCTTCTATACCCCTCTGATTGACAATAAATCCCAAGAATTTTCCAGCTCCGATGCCAAAGACGCATTTTTCTGGGTTGAGCTTCATCTTGTACTTTTCCATGGTGTTGAAAGTTTTTCTAAGGTTTGTCGTGTGAGTGTCGAACCTTAGACTCTCGGTAAACATAACATCTACATAAACTTACGTAGACTTTCCAATCTGGTCTTCAAACATCTTCTTCACCAACCGCTGATAGGTTGCCTCGGCATTTTTCAAGCCGAAGGTCATAACCTTATAACACTATGTCCCCTTATCGGTGATGAATAGGGGTGTTTGCGGTTCGGTCCAGGATGATTTTGAGGTATTTTTAGGACCAGACCGCATCAATCGGTCCTAAAAATGATGGACTGAGACCGAATCGGAATAATCGATCTCGATCCATTTCAATTTTCAAGCGGTTAAGTTTCGATCTCGATCCTATTCGGTCCACAAATGACTATTATAAATAAAAACACTAATATACAAAACATCGCATTTTTTATTAAAAAACGATGCATTTTTAATTTATAAAAACAATGCTTTTCCAATAGAAAAATAATATATAACAATGATATAATCAAGATCAAATATATATAACAGACTACAATCTCCATCATAAATAATTAGGTGTTGTCATGAAAAAGAAAGAGGTCAACTGCTCTAACGGAACAAAGATAAAACTAATAGAGTTAAAAATAAGAACCAATAAAAAATCATGAACCATATTTAGGTCCCAAACCAACCATCTTGCAAATCTATTATGTGAACCATAATCAATTTCATTGCAAAATCATGAACCATATAAGAAGACATCATGAATTTTCATAATTTTTAGCCTAATGAAATCATGAGCCATTTTCTTTCTAACAGTTCATTATTTTTCCTCTACTAATAAAAAAATAGATCTTGCAAAATCATGAACCATATTTGAATTGAGAAAGATTGACAGGGGGTGGTGAGAGAAAGGAGAGACAGGGGGTGGACTTTCTTGTCCTTAAGATTGGTTCAGTAAGTTTAGGTTGGAGGGTTGAAGATTTTGTTGTCGAGTCGCCGTGAAGTGTAGCTGTGATAGGGGGTCGTGGTTTAGTCATGATATGTAGTTATTTCAGTAAAAGGATCTCGTCGTGAAGTGTGGCAGTGAGTAGTGACGATGATAGGGGTGGTGAGAGAGAGAGGAGAGGAAGAAGGATTATTTTCTTATTGATGTCGGCTGTAGAGAGAGAGAAAAGAAAGAGATGTTAGGGTTAGGTTAGGTTGTCTAAGAGCATGTGTGGTATTGTGTAGTGTTGGTTGTATTTATGCACGTTACTGAATTATATATATATATAATGCGGTCCGATCCAGACCCTCTTTTTAAGACCCAAGATCGAGACCGGACCGAATAATGCGGTCCTTCCTATTTTAAAGACCTAATGAAAACTGCATTAAAAAAACCCGCAGAAGTAGGTCCGGTCCGGTCCGGTTTGGTTTTTTCGGTCCATTCGGGTTTGTGCACACCCCTAGTGATGAAGGTCATTTTCTCTGCATCGATCGGGTCCCTAAAAATTTGATTGTAGCTGAAGTATGCATCCATAAAACTCATAAATTCATGCCCTTCCATAGCGTCTACCATCTGATCAATACAAGGGAGAGGGAAACAGTCCCTAGGTAAAGACTTGCTCAAATCAGTGAAGTCCACACACATTCTCCACCGTCCATTGGCCTTGGGAACTATGACTGCATTTGATAATCATTCAGGGTAGATGACCTCCCGATGAAATCGACCTCTTCCAAATTTTTAACCTCGTATTTATCACGAGAGTGAATTATTCTTCTCTTCTTCCTTGCCTTGGTACCTTACTCTACATTGAGTTATGACACATTATCTCTGGGTCAATTCATGGCATATCAGCATGACTCCACATAAAGATGCTATACCTTCTCTTCAATAGCTTGATCAACTCATCTTTAATCATTGGCCTTAGGGATTTGCCGACCTAAATGGTTTTTTTTGGCTCATCCTCATTGAGGATGATGGATTTTACCTCTTTCGCGGCTTCCCCTTTCTTGAGCTTCGTCTCGTCTCTAGGATCAAGGGTATCAATGTTGTATGTGGTTGTTTCTTTCTTGTGTACTTCTCTCTCCTCAGATGAGTTAAAGTAGAACTCCCGTGCCGACGTTTGGTTACCTTGAACTTCCCCTACCCCATATAGAGTCGGGTTTTTTATCATTTGGTGGACCGTCGAAGGCACGACCTCAAACTCTTTGAGGGCCACCCGTCCCAATTTGAGGTTGTAGGCCAAGAAGACGTTATCTTCCATCACAAAAAAGTTAATCTTCTTGGTGAGCCTATTCGACCATTCGTCTCCCATTCTTACATCCATTTCATATATCCCCAGAGGGTGAACCTTCTCTCTACTGAATCCTATCAGAGGATGATGATAGGGGATAAGTCTAGCCTTGCTAAGTCCTAAGCCTTTGAAGTACGGCCAGAACATAACATCTGTAGAGCTTCCTCCATCAAGTAAGATTCTCGATACTTCACATCCATATCCTCTGGTCGTTATAACGAGAGGGTCATCATGTGGAACTAGGATACCCTTAAAATCTAGTTTTGAAAAGGCGACTATGAGGGTTTCCATATCCACTTTCTTCATTTTCTCGAGTTTAGCATCAATAGAGTCGAGTTCACAACCTCGGCCTTAGTTATCGCTTTTGCCTTGGCCACATGAGCTTTTTGATCGGTAAACTCAGATCCTCCCCCTGCAAGGCCATTGCAAATAATGCCTACCCAAAATGAAATCATATTGATCCTCTTCACCGGAATATCATCATCTTTAGGTAGGAGATCTGGATCATCATTATCGTCATCTGAGGAGTCATCCCGCCTTGTTGGATCATCCTCTCTATATTTACCATCTCTCTTATTTCTTGGGTCGTCTCGTCCTCGCCCCGAACCATTCTTATCAACATACTTTCATAACTTTCCAGATTTCAACATTTTTTCTATTTCATCTTTGAGGGCGAAGCATTTGTCTATAATGTGCCCATGATCTTAGTGAAACTCGCACAAAATATTTCTATTCCTCTTATGTGGGGCGGTCTTCAACTTTTTCGGCCAACTAAGAGACCGGTCATTTTTTTTATCTCATTTAGAATGTGCTCGTAACTAACTGTTTGGGGCATATAGTTTGCAAACCTTTTCTTTCTATCCTTCCCCTAGAACTTCTGAACTTTTCCATTACCATGGGTTCTTTTTTCTTCATCTTCTTTCACAGTCATTGCCCCCTCTGTATTCATGACTCTCCCGACTGTAGCTCGAAGTTTAGCCATAGACTTTGAAGGGGCCTCGGCTAGCTTTCAAAGTAGATTTTCTTTTTAAAGACCTCCCATAAGGGTTTTCATCACGATAATTTCTTCATAGTCTTCTACTTTCAACTTCTCTTTATTGAACTGGGCTATGTACTCCCTCAGAGTCTCTTCCTTCCCCTGCTTGATGTATAACAGTTGGGTCGTTTGTTTCCTGAGTTTTACCCCAAAGCAAAAGTTATGGACAAAACTATTGAACAGCTGCTTTAAGTTTCCTATAGAGTTCTTAGGAAGGTAGGTGAACTATACGTGGTCTTCCCCTGTCAGCGTGCTTCAAAATGCCCGACATTTTATCTCATCTAATATTGAATATATGTCGGCGGCTGATTGATACATCTCCACGTGATGCACCGGATTAATTCTCTCATCATACTTCGATATAACTATCGGCGATTTGAACTTGGTCGGGGTTGGATAGTTTAGTATCTTCGCCATAAATGGGGATCCTTCAGCATATCCCCTTTACAAGGGGTCTCATCTTTTTATGATATCCCCTATTTTGTTCTTTAACCTCTATATGGACTCATTCCAGGACTTGTCTGCTACAACGTCGTCTTTTTGAGGGATAGCATTTTTCCCAACCCCTTTTCTGTTTTTTGGCCGAGCTGATTGTTCTCTATTAACTGGATGGGCCGAGGGTACCCTCTTCAAATACTTAAGTCACCTTATGACATCTCTTTGATCCTCTCGATCTTCTAGAGGTCCGCAGTTGTCTATCCTCTCATTTCTTCTTAAGCGGACGACACTTCTTGACCTGGACAGGAGGTTCCTCAAATCTCTCTTAGGGTCGAGCCTATTAAAGGTCGACCCTCTACTTAACCTATCAAAGTCTGATTGCCTTAGTTCATAGTGTTGCCTAGGCCTCTATCCGTGCTCCCTGCTTTTCCAAATAGGGAGCATAGTTCCTCTAGATATCTCATGAGGTTCCCAACATTCGAACTCTCCTTCTTCGTCATTAAGGTCGTCCCCAACCAAGTCATCACTAAGTTCTTAACCTTGCCTCCCAGGCGTAAATGCCTTGGGTCACCAACGTATCTCCGCCTCTGACACAGTGGAAGGTCTTTTCTGGAGATTGGAGTGGTCCCCTGGCTTGCTGACTTGGTTCACCTTCCCTGGTGGTCGGAGTTATAAACTCTTCTCCCGTGCTACCAGTCCTGGCCGTGAAATTATAGCTAATCATAGCAAACTGGTTTTGCATTTGTTGTTCACTATCTATGAGGGAATGGAGCGCCATCTCCAGTCCAGCCATCTCTGACTGGGGTGGTGCTTGGCTGGAACTTGCACCACCTGCCTATGGAGGTGCCAGTTGGTTCTTAAGTGGAGGAGGTGGATCTATTGCCATTTGTGAAAGTTGTTTGAGCTATCAGCTGGAGATAGAGAGCTTAAATGCTCAACAAGAGTCCCTTCAATGGTGTAACTACTCCACAAAGAGGGAGGACTGGTTCACCACCAGAGACTCTAATTAGTATAAGCTAAAAATAGGGAAGAGATGACTATCCTCGTTCCCATAGATGGTGCCAGACTGATGATTCTTGAAATAACACCACCAGGTCAATGCGATAATGAGCTCAAACATGTATAGCAATGGCAAAAAGGAACAAGCAATGTAAGAGTAAGAGAATAGGATGAGGCAAAGGGAAGATGAGACAACAATTTAATTGGCTCAGCCAATCAGGCCTATATCCACTGTATGTGTCTGTGACCCACTAAATAAGGGCACTATTAGCCATGGATACAATCGCTCAAGCTTTTCTCTCTCTTACAATTAGTTTGACAGAGTTCTGCTAGGGTTTTTAATATTCTATCCCTTCTCATGGAGAAGATGAAATGTATATATAGGGCTTGGGGGCCGTAGTGTACCCCCAATCATGCATTCAACATGCACATGAGGAGGCTCCCAATTATGAGGGAACAGGTGTTCCTAGTGCATGGATACAATAATGAGGTCATATTCCCGTACATGAGGGGGTGATCTTATTGCAATGGTTTTCCTCACGTGAGACCTTCCATGTTGGAACCTTATATTGCTCGTATAGTAGTCATTATATTGTAAATCATCATCTTAGTTGGGTACGATGTTGCCAACATAACGAATTCCCCAATGCAAGAAATTAATAAGTGTGTCCTTTGCTGAGTGCCTTTGGCCTAGGTTATATGGTCAGCCATCTCCTAGTATCAGCTATACGAAAGGACGAGTGATGCTCTAGACACCTAGGACTTTCAGTTGACGTATCGGCCTATGAAGTGGCCAAGGTTGTACATATGCATATCCGACCGACCTTATAACTGGACGAGTCTTGGCCACATCTTGTTAACCCTTTCTGAAAAGGTTAGATGGCTGGTGTCAGGTGGCCTCATAAATGAAACGAGGTCATGCTTGGATATATCTATTATAAATGACATTCTCTTGGATTCCTAGGATATCATTGTATGGTGATATGATGTATACTACAAATAACTTAATGAGTTTCAATATTCCTCTTACTTAAACTGACATGAGTACCTTAATCAAGGACATAGTAATTTTTTCTATGAATTTGAATAATTGGATTATAGTTCTTCGCGCCTTGGAAGAGGTTAATCTATTAGATAGTTCTAGAAGTAAAACATAGATTCCAAAAGAATCGTTAGTCCAAATCCCACTTGATTAAATAGTATTGTTATCAAATAATAAAATAAAGTACTCATGCCAACTGGATTAAAAATAGTTGGTTGAGAAATCTCCACATGAACTCAAGCCCTACTTAGTTAACTAATAATAACAAGGGTTATGAAATGCTAAACTGCGTCAATAACATACATAATATTGGATTTTGTACGTGGAATTATCGAACACTAATTGGTAAGTGTAAAGAGATTATGAATACTTGAAAACGAAAAAAAAACAACGTAGCATGCCTACAAGAAACTAAATGGAAGGGTGAAAAGGTTAGAGAGATAGGAGAAGGTTATAAATTATTTTACTTGGGAGGGAGAGATTATTGTAGAAATGGGGTCGGTATTGTTGTTGATCACTATATGAAAGATAAGGTGGTGAATGTTAAAAGATGGAGAGATATATTTGTGAGCATTAAGAACATCTTAGAGAAAATAATATTGAATATTATAAGTTCGAGGAGCTTTAGATGAAAATGTAAAGAAATTATTTTGGGAATTCTTAAATAAAGTATTACAACAAGTTCCTATGCATGAAAACACATTTTTAGAAGGTGACTTGAATGGACATGTAGGAGTAGTATGGGATGGTTATCCAAGGATTCATGGAGGTTATGGTTTTATTAAGAGAAACTAAGGAGGGAAAACTATCTTATAATTTGCTAAGGCATACGATCTAGCGTTAACAAACACATTTTTTTCAAAAAAAAGGAAGAACATTTAATAAAATTTAAAAACGAAGAGAATAAAACACAAACAGATTATTTCTTACCTAGAAGAAGGCACGAAAACATGATAAGACTGTAAAGTTATACCAGGTGACAACTTGACAAATCAACATCGCCTATTAGTAATAGATTTAGCCATTAAAGGATTTAAGTACCGAAAAGAGAAAATAGGTTAACAAAATATAAAATGGAAGGATTTAAAAGTATGCAAAGAGATTGAATCTAGTCTAAATTCCTGTTATACAAAAAGTGAAATTGGGACGATAATGTTAACAACATTTGATCAAGAACAAAAAATGATATTGAGATAATAGGTAAGAAAATTTTAGCTGAGGCTAAAGGAAAAGGACTCATTAAAAAAACTTGGTGGTGGAATGAGGAAGTGCAAAAGATAATACAAAATAAACGAGTAAGTTTTAAAGAGTGACAAATGAGTAAAAATCAAGAAGAGTTAGAAAGGTATAAGAAGTTAAAAAGTGAAGTAAAAATATTATTAGAAATGCACAAGATAATATTTACAGTATATTGGGTACCAAGAAAGGTGAAAGGGAGATATATAAATTGGCAAAGAATAGAGATAGATTGATAAGGGATATGTGTCGAGTTAAGTGTATTAAAGACATTAATCAAAATATATTAATCAATGATAAAGGAATTCTAAATAGATGGGAAGAGTATTTTCAAGGATTATTGAATGAAGAATATCTCGAAAAATATGTCGAGAACATTGAACCGAATATAGGAATGGTATGTCTGATTACTGAAAAAGAAGTAGATATATTAATAAGAAAAATGGAAAAAAAAAATAAAGTGGTTGGCCCGGATAAAATATCCATAAAGGTATGGAGGACCCTTGGAAGTATATGGGTATAATGGTTAACATGTTTATTTAATAAAATTTTAAAATAAGGAAACATGCCAGATGAGTGGAGGAAAAGTACCATAATACCTTTGTCTAAAAATAAAGGGGATATACAAAATTGCGATAATTATAGAGGAATCAAACTGAGTCAATTAAGAAATGAGTTAATTATTTCAGACAATCAATTTGGATTTATGCCAGGGCGATCTACCGTGGAAGTTATTTACTTATTAAGACGGTTAATGGAGAAATGTATATGTAAGAATAAAAATTTACATATAGTCTTTATTGACTTAGAAAATGTGTATGATAGAGTAACTAGGGATATAATATGGTGGGTTTTAAGGAGGAAAAGAATCCTTATGATTATATTAAAGTTATTAAAGATACGTATGATGACACAAAGACTAGAGTAAGAACTATTTGTGAAAAAACTAATGATTTTACGATTAAAGTGGGCCTACATCAAGCTTCGGCCTTAAGTCCTTACTTATTTGTCGTAGTACTGGATGAGATTATTAAGTACATACAATAAGATGTCCCATGGTGTATGTTGTTTACGATTGGTATAGTTTTCATAGACACTTCAAACGATGGCTTAGAGATGATAGTAGATACTTGGAGAAAGGCCTTAGAGGCTAAAGGACTAAAAGGCAGTAGAAATGAAACTGAATTTATGGAATGTAAATTTAATAATAAGGTGTTGATAGCATAATGCTAAAGATTGAAGAAAGGGTGATAAATTAAACTAATAAATTTCTTTATTTAGGTTTAGTGATACAAAGTAATGGTGGTATTGATGAGAATCTTACAAGTAGAATATCAACTATTTGGATGAAATGGAGACAACCAAGTGGGGTGCTATGCGATGAGAGAACCCTATATGGAGTGGAGTCTTGGGATTTAAAAAACATGAACAAAGTCTCCGTGTTAGTGAGATGAGGATGCTCTAATGGATGAAAGGAATTACTAGAAAAAAGAAAATAAAAATCATTATGTGAGAGAAAAGTTACGAGTTGCTCCCATTAGCGATATATTAAGAAAAATTAGACTTAGATGGTAAGTACATGAGTTACGTAGACTAGTAGATGCACCTATAATACGAGGAAGATTATTAAAAATAGAGGGTAAAAAAGAAAGGGGTCATCATAAACTATCATGGGAGGTAATTATTAGGAGAGATATTAAGGCATTAAACTTGAATGATAATATTGCTAATATTATATTAGAATGGAAAAGGAGAATCCATGTGGCCGACACCATGTGATGGTTTTAATGCAAGGATAATAATGATGATGATGATGATGCCAGTTAAACCCCAACTGCCTAACGAATGATTCAAACTCGTAATGACACGTGTTTTGAGGAATAATCTCAACAAAGATAGACCAAAATTCCTCCCACTAAGGCTAAACTGTTAATCCCAGCGTTATAAATTCAACCATGCCCCAAAATGCATTATTAAGTTCCCAACGTAAAGCCTGAACCACACATAAATGTTCCCCTGCACGGGAAAATGCCAATCCAAAATCATGCACCATTGAGATCCCATAACCTTTAAATGATGCCTATGGTGTGCTCACAAGGAAGCTAAGGACCTGATAGCACCCACAAACTTTGATTAGTTCTACTTAAATAGCCCCCTCCTTATATATGCTCTTAACAAAAAAAATTAAAGTGGTAGAAGTAGATACTAATTGCCATAAGTTGATAAACTCCACCCCAAATTTTCGTTCATAAAATCACCTTACTCCAGGATTAATTCTCCTTAACCAAGGAAAAATTAGACTTTATTGAGGTTTATCACACTTATGTTAAGCTTATTGAATAACTAGAGGTACATAAATTTAGAAGAACTCCCTTGATAGATTAGGATCTTGTTGATGTCCTAATACTTAATGCATAGCATATTAACCAAAGAATAATGGTGAATGGTCCTTACCCCTACCAAGTCACCATTGACGAATATGATATGCCTTTTGTCATCAATATCTTTTGTTCAATAATGCTTCCCCGTGGTGAATATTGGACTTTCAAGGGTCAATCTAATCGGGGATAGATGCCCTATGGATAACACTTAAGATGTATCCCTCATTTGCATAATCCAGGATTTTTTGTAGTATTTGGTCGACGATAACTCTCCCCTTGGATAGCTTCTTATTTATATAATCACTGATATGCCTCGCTTGCACCAGTTCCTCTAGATTATACTTAAAAGGATTTGTTATTTTTATTTTGTATTTATGGCCTTTGTGGTCGAAACGCCTTAACGTCGAGTTTATTTTTGTTAGGTCATCGACCATTTTTATTCACCCTTTAAAATATTTCTCATTTTTTTATCTTAAGGATGATGTTATTTATTCAATCGTTGAACACTTTGTTGATCCCCTATTAGGCATTAGTTGGTTCCACTTTGTCCCAATTATTTCAAACTTAGATTTGTATCCTCTCGTTCTTCTTTATTCGGGATTTTTCATTCCATTGTTGTTAACCTTTGCCTGGTTATTTTTCTTTCGACCATGCCATCCTTCACCTTTCTATACTGCTCAATCTTAGACGTGATATCATCAATTTTGGTTGCTTCTTTTTTCATCTATAACTAATATAATAACTAATTTTTGGATATAAAGGTGGCTACCACCACATGTATAAAATAATCTTCCACTTCATTATAGACTTCCAATAACACTGAGCATACTTCTTAAGAATTTGCTAGGATTTATTCTTGACCATGAGTAGAGTGCTTATCTTTTTAATGGGAGATGATGGTGATAAATCTAGCTATGACGGACTCAACCTACAAATATTTTCACCATTCTCGTGGAAAGTTTCTCTAAACCACTTTGTATAACATCTAGACTAGAAGGGAATATTCAGCACATCAACTTCTTATCGTTGTTACAGAAAACCATAACTTGACATTTCTAACCAACCTAATTGGTGGGATCAATCTTCCCATCATATATATTGAAGAATTTTGACATAAGCTTATTTATGGGGTCAACCTCCTTAAAGGTGCGAGTAAAAAGGGACTTCGTTTGATTAACTAGTGCATTTATTGATAATTCCCTCATATAACCATCCTTGATCCAAACTCTCGGGACTCTAGGTATTGAGCTTCTCATACGGAGATAAAAAAAATGGGACCTTGAAAAGGAGCGCTCCTAGAAAAAAAAAAAGATACCTTGCGAGTACCACTCTCTGACTCAATTCCCATTAAATTATGGAGAATCTCGTTAATCTTCATCAATTGGATATTTATCGAGTTAACGGAAGGGTTAACTGCCAATACAACTACTTAAGAATGAAGCTTCAGATGTAATCCCTTTCCCATCCTTTGTCCCTCCTTGGGGACTTATTGCGGCTCCCCTCTCATGATAATAGTCTGCTATGAATTAGGTCACTCCTTCCTCAATTCTCTTGGGGATTAGAAAACAAAATCACCATTTTGGTGCTTCCATTTCTTCCAAAGTTCTCATTCGACCCTCTCCAGATGGCGTTGGAGGCAATCATTATCTTTTAATCACAATTAATTAATTCTCTCTTTCTTGTACAAGTTCTTCTCATATTCATTTGTCATTCGTGAAACTTGATCGGGGTGATGCTGATTCATCCCCCGTTAGATTGGTCATTTTTAGGCTTGTAATAAGAGCCTAAAGTCCTCGTAGGAATGCACAAGAGACCTCACCAGCTAACATAGCGATGACATGTACCCATGATTTTGGACATCACTTGAACTATGGTATTCTTCTTATGTGTTTTATGAGTTTATGTGATTGATTGATGTGGTTTGGTTTGATCCCAGTGGAATGTATTGGGAACGCGATGCAAAGAATTAAAGTCCTCTTAAATGATCTCATTTATGATCAATGAGTGGGGCATATGTTTCCCATCAACAATGATGAGAGGGAATCTTGCTAGAGAATGGGTAGGATAGATGTCCCTCTTCAGAATTGATGCGTGTATTTGATAAGTTGGAGATACATTTAAGCATTGACTTGTGTGTTCAACTTCAAAAGATGGACAATAAGAGAAATTACAATTGCAAGGAGCAATGGATATATTTGCAAGTGAATTTATATATTACAAGGGTACTTTTATGAATCAATGTATACATCAAGAGTTATTAAACGGTATATGAATAAGTGTAGCTGGTATAATAAAGTTCAATGGTGAAGTCTTTTTGGTTGGTGTAGTAAACAGTGATATTCAAGAGGTGGGTATTTCTCATGAGGTAGTGTTTCTTACAAAGGTGGAGATTTTTCTTGAAACAATCAATCCATATTTTTGTCCAACTTAGTGGCCAATGTATATGTTGCAATAGAAGCAACGAACACATTTCAGAATTACTAGAAATAGGTTACAGTGAGGGTATTTTAGGTTTTAATAAAAAATGTGTTACACATATAAATGAATCGTTTGGGGGGGGGGGGTTTAACCCTAATTTTTCATCAACTCTTGAGAGCTTAAGAAAGAGAGAGGTGTTAGACTTCTTTCTAAGGTAAGGGTTTGGGTGACATGTGATTATCCCTAATGGGTATTGCAACTATTGCTCAAAGGTGGAAGAATAGTGAGTGTTTGAATGTTTCATTGGGTGCGGGTGATCCATGTATATTGTGTGAGGGTTTATCATCGAGTTACATGGGAAGTGGGATAAACTGGGCTAGATACATTGAAAACACTAGGGAAAATTATGGGAGTATAATATTTAAGTGAGTTATTGGTTTAAAACTATATTCATTAAGGTGGAGAACCAAAATCTGGATCGGAGAACATAGGGTATGTGATTTATCCCTTCTATTATATTCTCGATTATAATTATAGCTTGTTCATATATATTAAATAGATCCTCTATGGATGTAGTCAATTTATATATCACGCGTATCTCGATTGGTGTGTTTGTGTATGTTCCCTCTTATTGTGCCTATTTATTGTGCTTATTATTATTACCATCATCTTGATTATATATGGGCCATGGTTGATGGAGGTTTCGTGACTATTGAGGAACAACAAACATGCCATTCCCAATTAAATATAAGCCTTAATGTTTTTATTTGTTAGGTGCATGTTGTCGAGCACTGGCTCATAGACGGAGCATTTTTGCTTATTGATAATTCTGTAGGAGGTAGCATCCACTGAAATTATGACCTATTACTTCATCGCAGGTTACATATTATTAGGGAGATTCAATTTTCTTTTAGGAAATACTTATGCTCTAACCATGGTGTTAAAGTAAAAGATCTTAAAAAGGTTCTCAACCATCCACAAAAAAGTTCTGCATATTAAATATGTCCCATTTTTGTCTAAAGAATGATATGTTATTTATACATAACTGATGTCGCAAGCTCTTGCTCAGTTTGAGAACATGTTAAAAAAATTAGGAGTGATAAGGGAAGCCATGGATGATAAAGCCGAGGTTGCACAAGTTCGTCTAATTTTCTTAGAAGTTCTCATCTAATTTAATTGTTGGTTTTAGTTTGCAGGAGAAAAAAATCCTAAATTTTTTTTATGTTAAAGGAAATGGTAAAAGGTTCCATTTCCATTAGCATAAATTATTTTTCACGTAGATGAAATAAAATAGTGAAAAATATTTTCACCTATTGGGAGTTCAATTTTGTCCACTATTTCCCCCCAAATCACTTAACTAATAATTAAAACACGAGAAAAAAATACATTGTCTAACATATTTTATCAAGGGAGACATTGTAAATTTGCTTTGCTCCATTTGGGTCGGGGTTAACTATTTTTCATTTTGGCGAAAAGTAAAATGATGAAATATGTTTTTACCTATTTAGGGTGAATTTTGTTCAAAGTTGCATAATTATAGCGTGTGCACTTATTCAAAATTTCAAAAAATATATAAATACTAATATGTGAATTTTTTTACCATTTTACTTTTGATCGCTCTTAAAAATATTTCACCTTGAACCAAACAGACTCGGGGTAAATTATTTTTCATCTAGGTGAAAAAAGTAATGAAAAGTATTTTCACATGTTTGGAGTTAAATTTGTGTTCACTATTTTCCCCCAAATCACATAATAATAACGTGGAATTTTTTTTTTATAGGCTTAAATTTTTTGTTCTTAATGGATGAAAATACTTTTCACTGTTTCACTTTTATCCATATCACCCTGAGGGCCTAAAAGCTAGGATGGGGAATGAAATTATCCTTACAGTCGCTCTATTTAGCCCTATTTAAGATAAATATAGTCTAAAAAAGGTTCTATTATGGTAAAGAATTTGTGGTGAATATCCCTAAGAAAAAAACTCTAAAACTAGCATACTTCAAACCAAATTTTAAGGTGACATGGGTAAAGTTTTTGACCTAATTAAAGATGATAATATTTGTGTAGCTTGTTGTTGCATGAAATCAAAGACACAAGTGCAATTGCTAGTTTAAGTGCTACGATGATCTATAACTTGAATGTTCTCGCTCAAGATATTCAAGTTTGTGTGTAACCATGAACTTTAAATTGGGGACAAATTGTAAGCAATTTTGTAAGTTGTCCATAATAATTCAGACAATATTACTCACTTTCTGATGTCAGCTAGAGAAACAATCATTCTGGGCAATGATAGGCCAATCAAGTTAATACTAATAAGAATTGTCCATATGCCATCTAAAAGAGTCTATGAGCAACTATAACTTGTTATCTTCATATTATATTTACTATTTTGTTTTTTTAAATCATCTTCCAAACGAGCATTTTATTCTCCCAAGAGGAGGAACCAAGTATTATTTTCAAGGCACTAGTTGTTTTTTAATGAGAAATATTAATATTACGAAGGTGGAACCTTATATTTTCCACGACTTATTTGTTCCTTCGAAATATTTGTGTCACTCATTGTTCTGTTCCTTTAAAATATTTGCGTTCTCTTATTTGTTTCAATTGGCTTTTTATAGTGTAAGGACATTTTTTTCATGTCCAACATGTTACATTTATGTATGTCGTACGCCGCTACATTTGGCACGTCACCTCACGATCTCATATGACGGCCTCTATCCGAATTTTGGAAATCAAGCGTTCAACATCTCCATTAATGTGTCCCACATCTGCGTCAACGACTTCACGTTCCACAATTTTAGGGACTTAATGCAAGTGGTACACAAGAGAAGTCAAAACAGTGAAAAAAGGCACGATAGGAGAGTTCAAGGGCATTTTCATAATTTTACAGCCATAGTCCGGAGGTCTGGTCAATTGGAAAGTTTAAGAGCTCTCCGCAATGAAGATACTGGAAGAAACGGCACCTCAATCCGAGATACGGTGAAGGATTTATGACCTTTTGAAGATGGAGAAAATTCCTTGAAGAATGCTGTTTTCTTTTAACCCCAAACCAGTAAGGTACCGCAAACCGCATAAAGAACCGGTTCGGGGGGGAACCGGTTCGGGGTACACCAGTACCTGACGCTACAAGAGTCCCCAAGTTTTAAAACTCTTTGGTTTCCTTATAAAAGCCAACTTCGGGGGAGCTATTTTGCAAGACTTTGGAAGACGTTTTTGAGAGTCCAAATACCTCTAATCTTCATATTTTCTAACTCCCAAGACTCATGTCTTAATTCA
Organism: Sambucus nigra; assembly: GCA_949130495.1. Lineage (NCBI taxonomy): Eukaryota > Viridiplantae > Streptophyta > Magnoliopsida > Dipsacales > Adoxaceae > Sambucus > Sambucus nigra. The sequence goes on along the minus strand of OX422213.1, from coordinate 209,531,617 downwards.
CACAATTGCCAAACCTTTGTGAATATTTTTCGTAACCCAAGAACACAACCTTGTGTTTGTTCAAACCTTTATGGGGAGATCTTTGCAACCGAGGGCTGCGTGTCATTACTGAGGGAGTCTCTACAAAGTTTTATGGCTGCGTGTCATTGAGGAGTGTTGTGGTTCTTCCTTTGTTGATTGGATTGAGGTTCATATGGGTTCGCTGCGTGTGGATTCATTGCTGACGACACCGACCGACGCCTGCGGGTATTCGTGTGTCACTATATTTCATTGTAATCCGTGTAAGTTGCGATTTACTTATTATAATGAAATAAAAGGTTTTTGCCCTGCGGGGATTTTTCCTTAAACTTGTGTCGCATGATTTATCTATTTATGGTTTGACACACACACACACACGTAGATGCTTGTTTAGAGGCTAAATTAAATAAGGTTTGATTGGAAACTTGTGAATATTATTTAATTTAATTTAATCAAGTATCACACAGTCGCATATACGATGTTTTCCAAATTGATGTCCAACATGTTACATTTATGTATGTCGTACGCCGCTATATTTGGCATGTCACCTCACGATCTCACATGACGGCCTCTATCCAAATTCTGGGAATCAAGCATTCAACATCTCCATTAATGTGTCCCACATCTGCCTCAACGACTTCACGTTCCACGATTGTAGGGACTTAATGCAATTGGTACACAAGAGAAGTCAAAACAGTGAACAAAGGCACGATAGGAGAGTTCAAGGGAATTTTTATAATTTTATAGCCATAGTCCGGAGGTTTGGTCAATTGGAAAGTTGAAGAGCTCGCCGCAACGAACATACTGGAAGAAATGGCACCTCAATCTGAGCTACAGTGAAGGAGTTATGACCTTTTGAAGATGGAAAAAATTCCTTGAAGAATGCTGTTTTCTTTTAACCCCAAACCAGTAAGGTACCGCAAATCGCATGGGGAATCGGTTTGGGGGGGAACCGGTTCGGGGTACCTGACGCTGCAAGAGTCCCCAAGTTTTAAAACTCTTTTGGTTTCCTTATAAAAGCCAACTTCGGGGGAGCTGTTTTGCAAGACTTTGGAAAACGTTTTTGAGAGTCCAAATACCTCTAGTGTTCATATTTTTTGAGTCCCAAGACTCATATTTTGATTCACACAATTTCCAAACCGTTGTGAATCTTTTTGGTAACCCAAGAACACAACCTTGTGTTTGTTCAAACCTTTGTGGAGAGATCTTTGCAACCGAGGGCTGCGTGTCATTAATGAGGGAGTCTCTACAAAGTTTTATGGCTGCGTGTCATTGAGGAGTGTTGTGGTTCTTCCTTTGTTGATTGGATTGAGGTTCAATGGGTTCGCTGCATGTGGATTCATTGCTGACGACACCAACCGACGCCAGCGGGTATTCGTGTATCACTGTATTTCATTGTAATCTGTGTAAGTTGCGATTTACTTATTATAATGAAATAAAAGGTTTTGCCCTGTCGGGATTTTTCCTTAAACTTGTGTCGCATGATTTATCTATTTATGGTTTGACACACACACACACGTAGATGCTTGTTTTTAGTGGCTGAATTAAATAAGGTTTGATTGGAAACTTGTGAATCTTATTTAATTTAATTTAATCAAGTATCACATAGTCGCATATACGACATTTTCCAAATTGATGTCCAACATGTTACATTTATGTATGTCGTACGCCGCTACATTTGACACGTCACCTCACGATCTCACATGACGGCCTCAATCCAAATTTTGGGAATCAAGCATTAAACATCTCCATTAATGTGTCCCACATCTGCCTCAACGAATTCACATTCCATGATTTTAGGGATTTAAAGCAAGTGGTACACAAAAGAAGTCAAAACAGTGAAAAAAGGCACGATAGGAGAGTTCATGGGCATTTTTCGTAATTTTACAGCCATAGTCCGGAGGTCTGGTCAATTGGAAAGTTTAATAACTCACCGCAACGAAGATACTCGAAGAAATGTCACCTCAATCCGAGCTACGGTTAAGGAGTTATGACTTTTGAAGATGGAGAAAATTCCTTGAAGAATGATGTTTTCTTTTAACCCCAAACCAGTAAGGTACCGCAAACCGCATGGGGAACCGGTTCGGGGTACACTAGAACCGGTTCGGGGTACCTGACGCTGCAAGAGTCCCCAAGTTTTAAAACTCTTTTGATTTCCTTATAAAAGCCAACTTCGGGGGAGCTGTTTTGCAAGGCTTTGGAAGACGTTTTTGAGAGTCCAAATACCTCTAGTCTTCATATTTTTTGAGTCCCAAGACTCATGTTTTGATTCACACAATTTCCAAACTTTTGTGAATCTTTTTAGTAACCCAAGAACACAACCTTGTGTTTGTTCAAACCTTTGTGGAGAGATCTTTGCAACCGAGGGCTGCGTGTCATTGCTGAGGGAGTCTCTACAAAGTGTTATGACTATGTGTCATTGAGGAGAGCTGCGGTTCTTCCTTTGTTGATTGGGTTGCGAGTCCTTGGAGGGTGCTACGTGTATTCTCTTACTGAGTTCAAGACTGCGTGTCTTTGTGGGTTGGCTTCTCGTTGATCCATTGCAGATTTCTCTATGTAATTGTAAGTTGCGATTTGTATATTCATAGTGAAATAAAGGTTTTACCCGAAAGGGGTTTTTTCCTGAAATCTGTTTCTCATCATATTTACTGTGTCGTACGTTTTTTATTTGATGGGATGATTTAGATGCATGTTTAAGGACTGGATTTATTTGATTTAAAAGTAGTCCCAAATTAAATAAGGTTTGATTGGAAACTTGAGAATTATTTTAAATTATTATCACACAGTCGCTTATACGACACTTTCCACATTGGTATCAGAGCGGGTTACTCTAAATTATCAAGTGATCTTAATTTTTAAAGTTTTTTTTCCTGATACAATTTGACTTCTCACATCGTCAAATTGGTATCGGAGCAGCTTACGCTAATTTATCGCGTATTCCTATTTTTCGCAAAATCGTGTGATATTGATTTTTTTTGAAAAATCAGTTTTGTGAAAAATCGCATTTTTCCAATGGAACGTTCATTTAATAAGGTGCCTATTTTTTATGGAAATAACTATGCCTATTGGAAAGCTCGCATGAAATCTTGTTTAAAAGCTATTGATGAGCGTGTTTGGTTGCTTTGTGAAAATGGGTGGACTCCTCCCACGGTCACCGTTAATAACGTCACCTCTTTAAAACCCGTGTCAGCCTGGACTGAAGATGATTATAAATTGTCCAATTTTAATTCTCGTGGTCTGAGTGCTATTTCTGGAGTTGTCACTCCTGATGAGTTCCGCCGAATTATGACGTGTACCACGTCTAAAGAGGCTTGGGATGTTTTGAAACTGACACATGAGGGTACGAACGCGGTTAAAGAATCAAAATTATAAAATTTGGCCACCCAATTTGAGACTATTACCATGTCTGAGTCTGAATGCTTTGATGACTTTTATGCTCGTTTGTCAGACATTGTTAACACATGTTTTAATTTGGGTGAGGTGATTGATAACACGCGTGTCGTTAAAAAGATTTTGAGATCTCTCCCAAAATGCTTTATTCCTAAAGTCACTGTTTTGAACTCTTTGGGAAATTTGAAATCACTTAAGTTGGAAGAACTTGTAGGAGATCTTCAAACCTATGAGATTGACATGTTTCCCAAAACCATTAAGGCTAAGGATAATGGCATTGCTTTAAAGACTCATTTTAAGAAAAAGAAAAAAAAAGTTTGTGAGTCCGACTCTGAGGAAGATTTTGATTTTAATGATATGACCTTGTTTGCGAAAAATTTTAAAAAATTTCTCAACATGAACCAAAATAATTCTTCCAATAAAAAGAATTTTTTTGAGAAAAATAAAAAGAAAGGAAAGGGCAAAGAAAGTGATGAGATGGAAAAAGAGAATGACTCCGATGCGGAGTGTGAGGATGATTTTGAGAACGTCACTTGTTTTTAATGTTGGGGTAAGGGACATAAGTCGTTTGAGTGTCCTACATGGCTTAGAAAGAAAGGAAAGAAAGTAGCTATGCCCGCCACACTTAGTGATAGTAGTGAAGGTGAGGGTGATGAGACTAGTGGTGAGAAGTTTTTAGCTTTTTCGAGTCGTGTGAGAACACCCACTTTGTCTCGCGTTGATAAAGGTCATGAGAGCAGCAATGATGACTCGAGTGTTTCTAGTGGAAATGAGAGCAAGTTTGAGAGTGGAGATGAAAGTGAGATCCAAAAGTCTTTTAGAGATTTGTACACCGAGACCTTGAAAACAAATAAGTATAATAGGGATTTAGGTCGTCGGGTTTTAGATTTGGAGAAAGAGAAGGAGGTTTTGAGAAAGGAGAAGTGTGATTTGACCATCACGTTGTCTAGTCTGACGACATGTGTATCCCAACTCGAGAGTGATCTCGAACGTGTCAGGGAGGTCAATGTCAATTTTGAGAACGCACCTAAGAAGGTTGAAAAGGTGGTTCTTAAGGGTAAAGGTGAGAATTTAGGAATAAGTCATAACGGTGCTTCTACTTCCCAATTAGCACCCGAGACGGTTCCCACTTTAGTGTTAGATTCACGTAAGTCTCACCCTAACCCACCTAGGCGTCCTATTCCTATTAGGAGAGCATGCTCTAGCGCTTTTGAGAGAGGTGTTCCGAGGCCTATTTATGTTTGCTCACATTGCAATAGGAGAGGACATCTTAGGGAATTTTGCTTTAAGTTGGGGTATGTGTCACGTTTTGCTTCTACACGTATTTCTGGCACACATGCACCCACACATGATACTTTACATGCTCCCGGAGACTACATGAGAGAGTTTGCACATTTAGGTGAGCAAGTTAAATTTTTAGTCAAAACTTTACAAGAGTTGATGGAGGTTTTTCATAAGTTGTCACCACTTTTGAAAAACTCCTCCGCACCTAATATTTGAGGTTTGACTTGTTTACTAGCATAGGATGTTTTTCATGATGATATGGTTTTCCTATTGCTAGTATGTATCATTTTTGTATGTTTTATTTTTTTTTTGAAAAATTTTGAAAAATACAAAAGATTTTATTTTGATAAATTTTTTGAAAAAATCCAAAAAGATTTTTGTGTTTTTTTTGCACCGTTTATGGATGGACACTTAGGATGACCGAGTCACAACATCATTCCATTATTTTCATGTGACTATTTGATAGTGTTTTGAGATAATATGTCAATTCATCCATGTGCTTTATAATATTTGGAGTCATTAAGATGTAATTAAGTGTTACTTCCTACATGTTTGACTCATGTTTCCTTTATTTCACACATGCACGGATTTGTTTGATTATTGTGCTTGTCTTATCACATGTTAGTTGGGTGTTTTCACTTCAATCTTGTCCTTAAAATGAACCAAGTGTGATAAAATTTTGATAAGGATATTGTGCATATAAAAACCGTTTTGTGAGTTTGTGTGCTTTGTTTGAAAATGAGGAAGGGCTGCGAAAGATTCATTTTTCCTTTGCGAATACTAAGCCACCATTAAATTGGACCTAAAAAATGGAGGAATTTTATTATTCGGGGTCCAAAGAGGTTTAAAAGAGCCCGAAAAAATTGAAAGGCAATAAAAAGAAATTCATGCAAATTATGGGCCATTTAGGTTTTTGCACCAATTCTCCAATGTTTGAGAATTTAGATTACCTCTAAAAAGAAAATATATATGAGGGAGTTTGGTTGGAGATTTTATAACGGATTTTCACGTCCTTGAAAATCTTGAAAAAGCGCTAAATAGTTTTGGACGTTATTGGTGTGGAAATCATTTGACTTTGATTTGTTGTTTTTCATAAGACGATGTCATCTAAATTAAAAAAAATTTTACACTCAAGGATACCTTTGATGTTCATTCGTTAGGGGTACGCATATACATCGTGCACATATGATTGATTGAGTTGATTTACCTATCAAATGTGTTCACACCCATTCATTCCATTTCCATAACTTGGTTTTTTTAGTTTAAATCCATGGTGTGATTTTTGTATCATGTTTTATTTTTTTTCAAATTGGTACTTACTTTTTTTTTGTATAAAAAAATTTGAAAAATCAAAAATAGTTTCTGAAAAGTTTGTTTGAGCATCTCCTTGCAAGAGCACGTTTGCCATATTATTTTATTCTTTGTTTTGAATACCGTGTCACCCCGATTTTGCTTGTTTGATTCATTCTTCTTATTTGTCTATTTGGAGACATAATAAAAAGGGGGAGAAAGAATTATCATTTTATGGGGGAGTTTGAATTTTGGGGGAGGTTTGAGATTTGACTTCATCATAAATTGGTATCTATGTTTATCTCATTTCAAACTCGATATGTCACTTGGTATTTTCTTTATCTCATGTGTGTAGGTACTACGTTGATGATCATTGAATTGCACATCCTGATGAGATAAGCTTTGAGATTCCTGAAGATTTGAAGAACAAACGACGAAGACTTATTCATATGTATCTTTCCAGTTTTGGGTTCATGGGAGGGTAGATTTGTATAGGCAATTTGTTATTTGATAATTCGGATATTTTTATGTATGTACCGGCATAAACATAGGGGGAGATTTGTAAGGACATTTTTTTCATGTCCAACATGTTACATTTATGTATTTCGTACGCCGCTACATTTGGCACGTCACCTCACGATCTCACATGACGAACTCTATCCGAATTTTGAGAATCAAGCATTCAACATCTCCATTAATGTGTCCCACATCTGCCTCAACGACTTCACATTCCACGATTTTAGGGACTTAATGCAAGTGGTACACAAGAGAAGTCAAAACAGTGAAAAAAGGCTCGATAGGAGAGTTCAAGGGCATTTTTGTAATTTTACAGCCATATTCCGGAGGTCTAGTCAATTGTAAGGTTGAAGAGCTCGCCGCAACGAAGATATTGGAAGAAACGGCACCTCAATCCGAGCTACGGTGAAGGAGTTATGACCTTTTGAAGATGGAGAAAATTCCTTGAAGAATGCTGTTTTCTTTTAACCCCAAATCAGTAAGGTACCACAAGCCGCATGGGGAACCGGTTCGGGGGGGAACCGATTCGGGCACACCAGAACCGATTCGGGGTACCTGACACTGCAAGAGTCCCCAAGTTTTAAAACTCTTTTGGTTTCCTTATAAAAGCCAACTTCGGGGGAGCTGTTTTGCAAGACTTTGGAAGATGTTTTTGAGGGTCCAAATACCTCTAGTCTTCATATTTTTTGAGTCCCAAGACTCATGTTTTGATTCACACAATTGCCAAACCTTTGTGAATCTTTTTAGTAACCCAAGAACACAACCTTGTGTTTGTTCAAACCTTTGTGGAGAGATCTTTGCAACCGAGGGCTGCGTGTCATTGCTGAGGGAGTCTCTACAAAGTGTTATGACTGCGTGTCATTGAGGAGAGCTACGGTTCTTCCTTTGTTGATTGGGTTGCGAGTCCTTGGAGGGTGCTGCGTGTATTCTCTTGCTGAGTTCAAGACTGCGTGTCTTTGTGGGTTGGCTGCGCGTTGATCCATTGTAGATTTCTCTATGTAATTGTAAGTTGTGATTTGTATATTCATAGTGATATAAAGGTTTTACCCGAAAGGTTTTTTTTTCTGAAATCTGTTTCTCAGCATATTTACTGTGTCGCATGTTTTTTATTTGATGGGATGATTTAGATGCATGTTTATGGGCTGAATTTATTTGATTTAAAAGTAGTCCCAAATTAAATAAGGTTTGATTGGAAACTTGCGAATTATTTTAAATCATTATCACACAGTCGCTTATACGACGTTTTTCATATAGTAAATCAGATTTAAAGTCGTCCCTAGTTCAGGCAACCCCTTCATCAACTTATGATAGCAATAACACCAAATTAAGTGCATATAAACATAAAATCTGCCAGTTGTTTTCCCCCCTTTCTCTTATTTATAGATAATTATAGTGGCCTCGCCAGCGTTTGTGTTAGGTTTATTACACATCCCACCTTTTTCTTTTTTTTATACAATAATTAAGGTGGCCCCTTCATTTGTGTCGAGTTTATTACACATTACTCCCACATGTTCGAGAAATTACAATAGATTCCTTATGTTTAGAAATATATAATTTTGCTAGAATTTAATAATTTTATTTATTGACAATTACTTTGCATCAGAAGAACTCCTAACGTAAAGAATCTTCCCTATGTCATATAATTGAGAAATTAGAATGAAACATCCACAAATAGAGGGGAGGTAACTCTTCCCCAAACACACGAGAGGTAAGTGTAGTACACCCAAAACTCATGGGAGGTTAGTGTAATTATCCTTGTTTAATTGAATTCTTTATACACCAAGTGTGTTTGATATTACACACTAATACAATGGGTACTTAAATGGATTTGTAACCAAATAAGTGCTTTGACTACCTCTTCTATGTGGATTTCGCATCATCAATGGCAGATCTCAATGCACAAAATGCCCTTAAGCATCTTAAGGTGGAATTTCTTGAAAAGTGCATTCGATTTATATGTTATTTATGGTAATCAGCTCTGATACGTTAAGGTTATATAGTTTGGGCTGGAGTTTGCAATTTTTCTTAAAGTGCAAGGGAGCTACTCAATGGACATCAGCTTGATACAGAGCCCATGATGACTAGTAACCTAGGGAGACACGAGTTTGAACATTACCAAGCATAAATAACATATTGTGAAATTAGTGTTGTGTATGTAGTGCGATACCTTTTTTCTGTAGTTATTTATTTTATGGCTAATGTAACACCTTTTTAGCTTGCCATTATTATTATAGATTTATTTTTTTATAATTTTGTTATTTCTTGGTTACTTATAACGGTCATTCTAAAAAATGGTTTTGTCGAGAAAAAAAATGCTATCAAGGAGAAGTTTATAAAATCCTGCACATTTTCTTAGAAGTGCCTCTAACATGGCCACTTGTAAGAAAATCAAGCTCAACTTTGATTATTGATCTTTGGGGAAATATTTTATAAAGAAGATTTTTTGTCCATGAGTTTATGGAAGCTAAGGGTGATATGAGGGAAGATGACATTTTCTATAAAAAAAAAACAGCTCTCTTTTATACTTCTGAAAATTCCATATTGTATATAGGCAATTTCCATTATAATAATAAGTATTGCTTTAGCAACATAACAATACTTTTTAAAATTTTGGTCAAACTTTATTTTTGCATTCGGGGCCTAAATGCATGAAAGTAGCTTATGTCATTTCCTGGACCTATTAAATATTATCGACTTGCTGCTTACAGTTGCACTTGGTGGCTTTTTCCAATTCTGAGGTGGACTTTCGAAGCATTTATGTATTTGGAATTAGAATCATTTATAATTCTAAATCTTAATTCCACAATTTAAGTTGCAAATCATAGCTTAAGAATTTTGAAACCTAAAGTTAAGTCGGATTAGAGTTTCATATAAAATGGAATCGATCAAGAAGAAAAATAAGATTTTAAAAAAAGTAGAATTTAAGGCAAATATTTTTTTCTAAAAAAAATATATTTTGCATGAAAAATATTATTTTTTATGGCTTGTATACCTTTTTTTAGCTAAATGTAAGTGTTTTGTTGCAAATGTTATATTTTTAACCTTTTGTACATTCTAAGAAGCACGGATTCAGATACGAGTATCAAATTTGATACCATACGACAAAACTAAAAAAAACTAGGATATGGTACGGTTGGGAACTATAATAATAAATAAAATAATAAAAAGATTTTTATATGTACAAATTTACTAATATAATACCTTTATGGACATTATGGCTAGAGAAAGTATTTAAGTACAATTCAATAAAAAGTAAAATAACTTTTTATATTCATCATAAATGTTCAATTGTTGTTGGAGTACTCGCATAATTTTTGGGGAGAAAGAGATGAGTTGTTTAGTTTATGACTTTTTGTTCATTATGTGATGTGACAAATGACTAATTTTGTTTGGTTTACAAAAAAACATAATTTACATTAGACCAGTTTTTCTAATTTACAAAAGGGATTTATTTAAGTGCTCGGATTGTATCTCTTAATCATATGCAATGTCATGTATTAAAGGCATATCAGAAAAATAAAATAAATCAAGATACATGGATGTGTAGAGGATACTTGTGATTTATTTTGTATTTTTTTATAATCCTTTGATAAATATCCGACATGTATTAGTGTATTCGAGTACCCAGTTCGTATTCAATATGGGGACAAAAGTTCTAATGAAATATTTATGCTTCATATGGTACATTTAGTAGTGTAATAAATTGGAGGCAATAAATTAACAAAGTCATACAAATATGGATTATTTGGATCTAGGAACCCATTAATTATTGTCGTTTGGGGATTGATCCCCCCAAAAAAACTAATTTAACATTGATACCCAATTCTTAACAGATTTCCTCAATAATTTAATTGGATCATTACCTATGATATAAATGATCAATCTATTTTTAGTAAAGGGAAATAAATCAAATTTGACCCCGATTCAATCCCCCCCCCCCCTCTCTCTCTCTCTCTCTCTCTCTCTCTCTCTCTCTTGTGCATACCCAATTATATTGTTAATTGGTGGTCCCACTCTCCATTTGATTTCTCGATTGCAAATAAGGGTTTCATAAGATCAAAAAAATCATCTATCTAGGGTTCGAATACGTTTTGGAATGAGATCTTTAAGAAAAACAAGGTGGAGGTTAAGGTCACACAATATATAGTTCTATAATGCCAACAAGATAAAATAACTTCATAATACCACATAAACTCATTTCACACTTCATAAAACCAACAAAAGGCACCAAAGTATTTAAACTTCAAATTTCTCACTTTCAACATTCCCTCCTCCTCTATAAACCTCTTATACTTTTATCCCTTAAACCTCAAAAGCTACAAATACAAACATTACAAAAATTCAAATATCAACCTTCAGATCATCAAACACCATAAAATGTCAATGATACTCACCAAATGTACCTTTAATCTAGGGTTTATAATGTTCATTTGTGTCAAATTTTTAATTTACAATTATTTACTAATATATTTGTTGAATGAGATATGTTGATAACTTATAAACCTTTGAAAAGAAGAAAAAGCATCACTAAATAATTCTAATGGACCCTATGCCAAGCTATGAATGTTTAAAATAAATAAGATTCATACACCGTATCTTCGATAACTCAATGTCGAATCAACCGCCATATTTCATTATCTATGTCCTGAGCTAATAATTTGTTTACAAAAATTGAATTTAGATTTCATTCAGTCAAGTACCCCGAATATATGCATTTTATTCAATATAAGTACCCAAAATGAGACTTTTTCAACAAGAAGAATATATATACTTGTTCGGTATCCTTCATTCGCGGCCTATGTAACAAGAATTTTGTCTCGTTTCGAACCCTAGATCCTGAATATATGCATTCCATTCAATGCAATTACCTCGAATGAGACTTTTTCAACTAAAAAACATATAGTTGTTCATATCTTCATACCAAAATTTATCATTTTTTCAGTATCTCGATACCGAACCTCTGTGTTTAGCCATTTTCAGCTTCCAACCTTTTCAAGCATTGAAAAAAATATTTTTAGGCATAAAATTATATCGAATTGATTTTTTTGGCTCCTTTGAATAGAGCTTAAATGACCACAGCCGTTCATTTGGGTAGAGTTTGAGTGACCACAACCGTCTTCATTCTCATTTTCACTTTCCATGGAGTTTAATGGTTGAAATGAGAGAAAATGGTACCAAAATAGATGACAAACGATGTATTATCAACTTATAAATGATGATAAAAAGGGTTTGAATGTCTTTTAGGGAGATTTGGGTAAGTTTGGGTAGGGTTTGAGAGAGATAAGGATTTGAAAAGGCGATGAAATGGTGGTGGGGTCCATTTGTGTTCAAAAATGTATTTATACCATATGGTAGCTCCTAACAAAAAACTAATATTTTTGTTATATGGTATCATTGAATAATTTTTGGTGCTCCTTAGCCATCACAAAAGATAAAGAGGTTAAGAAACTCAAATCTTAGAGGGAGTGAAATGAAGCTGCGAAATTAAATTAAGTGAAGATGGGTCGTATCGTGTGCGATAGTTGTGGGATTGAGAGAGAGGGAGGAGATATATTTGAATTTTTACAAAAATTATTGACTTACTAACCATAATTTTTTTAAACTAACAAAATCTATTAATAAATTAGTGTCGGTGTTGAATTAATTCTTTTCAATGCTCAATCCCACTCGGTAATAACCAACGGGCGTCTTACAAATACTTAGTCCTAAATTTAGAATTGCGTTTTTGGATTTAATCCTATTTCCAAAGTTTTGTAGGGCACCCATCCCATGTATTTTTTAAATTGTATTAGTAAGTCCCATAACCACTGAAAATCACCATCAACTGTCCTTTCTTTTTCGCGAATATGATTTTTGTTCCATATATGTTATAACAGGATCAACAACTAAATAAATATGAGAGTGACTACAATTGAATCTTTAAAAATATGCATAAATATACTTATGATTCCAATTTAAAAGTACTATCAATCCTAAGACATTATATTTTTATTTGTTGATCATGTTTCAATATACATGGAACATGTGTCGTTCTCTACGGAAATAAAGATGGTAGCTAAAAGGCAGTTTTGAGTGATTATGAGACTTAATACAATTTATAAAATACATGGGATGGAAGCTAACCAAATCTTTTGGAATGAGACTAAAGACTAAATCTCCAAAAATAGAATTAATTACACTTAGACCCCCTGAACTTTGACCCCTCCAACACTTTGCCACCCCAACTTTTGATTTTTTCAATTAACCCCCTTAACTTTGAAAATGGTGACAAATAACCCCTTGTCGTCCAACTCCGTCTATTTTTTGTGGGAAATGTCACGCATGTGAGTGTCACATGACTTAGAGTAAGGGCATTTTTGTCCTAACATATTTTTTGAAAAAAAATCTTAAAATAACACCAAAAACATTTAAAAATTAAGAAAATACAAAAAAATATTTTTTAAGATAAAAAACATTGGATTTTTTTTTAAAAATAAATAAAACATTTGGACAATATGAACACATATTTAAAAATTTTGGAAAATATGAAAAAAAAAAATGTTTAAATTATGCTCAATTCGAAAAAAATAATTCAGAAAATAAATTTAAAGAAACAACTGAAAAATTCATTGAAATACAAAAGAAAACATTTAAAAAAATATAAAAATAATAGGAAAATTACACAAAAAATATAAAAACAGGAAAAAAAATTTAAAAATAATCTCCAGCAATGTGAAATTATTTGCAATAAATAAAATATGATTTCCAGCAACAATAAAATAGTTTCAGAAATAAATATTATTTTTCACAAATAAAAAATATTTCTAACAATAAAAAATGATTGTCAGCAATATAAATTATTTCCATCATATAAAATATGATTTACGAAAATAATAAAATAGTTTCATAAATGAAAAATTATTTCTCCCAAATAAAAATTATTTATAACAGTAAAAAAATGAGTTTTAGCGGTATAAATTATTTCCAGAATATAAAAATGATTTTTAGCAAATAAAATATGATTTCTAGCAATAAAAAAATAGTTCCAGAAAAAAAATTATTTCCAACAATAGAAAAAGAGATTTTCAGCAATATAAAATTCCACTATATAAAAAATGATTTTCAGCAAATAAAAAATAATTTTCAAACAATAATAAAATATGTCTAGAAAATAAAAATTAGAAAAAATATGTTTCAGCAAAAAACATTCCAATTTTAGGAAATAAAATTTTAAAAAAAAATTCCACAGTTAATTCTATATAAGCTAATGGTGTCAAGTTCGGGTCATTTCGAATTATTACCATAAACGGGTTATCATGTCAAAAATTGCCAGCCCTACGAGTTACTACAATTTTTAAAAATACATGGAATATGAGTCTAATAAATTTCAGAAGATGAAACTAAATACAAAAAAACTAATTTAAATATAACCATTAATGATGTACCCAAATCAAAGTTACCTTAAGGTATAGATGTATGGCATTTTGAAACCACCTTGAAAAGGCATGTAAACCGCATTTATGTGTGACCAAATGATTTTCTTCTTTCCCTTAATCGTGGATTTATTCTAAATTAGATTGATAAGAGAATGCCACAAATCACGTGGTTTCCATGCGGTTCAAATTGTTGGCTCAAAATTGGACTCATTACCCAAACTGATATTTCACTCACTTTGCAAAGTTATTGAAATTCCGAGCCAATGTTGTAAAATGGGTTTTATCTTGATCTACTGGAACTCAATTATTTGCTATTAAATGTATCATCCACACAATGACGGTCCATATATACATGCACTACGTTTGGACACATTTGCATTTTAATATAAACCCACGTTTCACAATTTTCCTTTGCAACATTGTGCAAAGGCTGGTAGTTCTCCTAGCAAAACTCTCTCTCAAATTATTTCTATCTAAATCTCTTCCCCAAAAATCCCTCTAAACTTCGGGGGAAACTAAAAAAAGATGTTGGATTTAGTAAGGAGACTAAATCATTTAAAGGTAGTTAGAGAATATAGTTTTTTTAGGAACCAAAAAATTAGATGGGGAAGGAAAGGTTTTTACATATGAAACTTTTTTAGAGATATATCATTGGTAGACAAAAAGAAATTATGTTCCAAAGATAACAGAAGATGTAAAGTGAGCGTTTTAGAGAAATATATTTAGAAGAGAGACTTGTCAAAGCTGGTGGCTCAAATTCAATGTCAAGCCTCATTATGGAGCCAAATAATGAACAAGGACTAAATTGAAAAATAGAATTTCTTTGTCCGGCCATGTGATTGGACCGTGCATTAACGGTCTTGTGAAAACTTGTGCCCTGAATGTAAAGTTGAGGATGGAACCAACATGACTCTACCATGCTTTTTTTGACAGTTTGGAAAGCTTAAAACTAGTAGAGAATTTTGAATTCTATTCAAAATATTGAAAAATAAAAAGTAAACAATTTGTTTTTCCATAGGCAAAATTTCCCAGAAAACAGCCACTAACTAAACAGGGACTTAATTATTTGCTGCGTCATCGTGGTCTTCATAACCCACTACATGATCTAAAGAACCATAGGAGGTTTGCTCTTCGACTGTTGCTTTTCCAATCACATCTCTAATAGGACAATCAACAATTTGAAACCTGTTGGTAGATTTCCATTCACAATAGCTCAACATGACAGTCACTACAAGAAGTTCTGTGCAGAAAGTTAAAATGAAATGAATTAATGTGGTTACATATCCCAATAATGATGATTACAATGCTAGACATATTTAAAGTCTTCATAAAAATATTACAAGTTTGACGTGGCAATCAGGGACGGAGAAAAAGGAAGAAATCAAAAAAAGCATGTGTCTATAAGCTTTCTTGGTAAGCTACCACATCAGAAAGTTTTTCATTTTATTTTTAAATTGTATAAATTTTAAAGAGTAGCATTTTCAATACAATGCCAAATCAGTAGCGAAACTAACTCTACATATGCAGAAAGGAAACACCCATTTGTCTCAAAACTAATAAAAACAAAATCCAAAGCACGATGCATCTACAAATTATCATTATATTGTTGCCTTTTCAATTCGTATAGAGGATCCATGACCAATATTTCATCATCAAGGCATCCCAGCACTCATAGAAACCATCATTTCAAGATAAGACAACACAGCTATTCTAGCTTCCTATCAAGTGGTGACGCAAGATAGTTGGTTTTAATCTGTTTTCATTCTATGAATATTATCCCTTTGTTTTAATCTGTTTTCATTCTATGAATATTATCCCTTCTTACTATTAAAGTGAAGTATAACATTACCTTCACATTAGTACTGTTTAAAAAAAGATGTGATTTTGTTCCCCCCAAAAAAATTGGCTGTTGAAAAAGGGACTAGAAAAGCCTCAGAATTTTCAGCAACCTGGCGTGGTTCTGCTAAAAAAAATGGGTTTGAAGAACCATTATATAACTGTAGAGGGAAGAGTAGATACTCGACAGGCAAGACCTGAAGTCCTGTGCGCGACAAAATAAACAAGAACACACTGTTTCTCATTTTAATTATTCCTTGGGCCCTATTAGGTTGGAAAGGAAAACAACAAAAAATAACTAAATTTAAGATTCTAATGACACCGATGCAGATCCTTTAGCAAAATGATTCATCATATCTTTTCCGTTTCTCCTCTCTTCCTAACAAACCAATGGAGCATCTACATCATCACTTGATACATAATTAGAAAGCTCAAAATTAAAAGTATTCTCCTCATCAGTGTCTGTCTGCTAGTGGAGTTCTATCACAAAAATGTTTCCCTCTGCGTTTTATCTTCACGTCCTTGCTGATGTGTCTGCTTAAGCCATTAACTTCATCTTGAAAATTAGAAAAAATCCCCTTTTCGTTTTCATTAAATATATACAAATCGTTCACCATGTGGCGACGCCGACAGGATTCTTCGTGCTTTTTCTTAAATTGATTTCTAGCTTCACTTCTATCACCAATTTCACCTTCCAGTCCCTTATTTTTCATGCCCACTTTATTCTTCAATATTTCTTTGGTCCATTTTGCTTCATCTTCCAATCTTGAACTCGGGCCTACTGTTCTTGTATCATGTTCTCCACCGCCAACTTTCCTAAATTTTGAGCAATTTTCTCCGTCCAAAGTAGGAGATCGAGGCTTTAGGTTCCCAGCCTCTGTCCGTTTGCTTCTTTTTACTTCATCTTTCAATCTTGAACTCGGGCCTACTTCCCTTGTATCACGTTCTCCACCGCCAACTTTCCTAAATTTTGAGCAATTTTCTCTGTCCAAAGTAGGTGATCGAGCATTTAAGTTTCCAGTCTTTGTCTCTTTGGTCCTTGTTACTTCATTTTTCAATCTTGAACTCGGGCCTACTTTTCTTGTACCATGTTCTTCACTGCCAACTTTACCAAATTTTGAGCAATTTTCTCTGTCCAAAGTAGAAGATCGAGGCTTTAAGTTTCTAGTCTTTGTCTCTTTCATTCTTTTTACTTCATTTTTTAATCTTGAACTTGAGCCTACTTTTCTTGTATCCTTTTCTCCACCGCCAACTTTACTAAATTTTGAGCAGTTTTCTCTGTCTAAAGTAGGAGATCGAGGCTTTAAAGATCCAGTATCTGGTAAAGCTTTACCAGGTTGAAGCATACTTTGACTTGTTGTATATGTACACCCATCATTATTAGGAAAAGCTCCCTTTGTTCCAAAATGAAACTCCAAACCCTGCCATACTTTTGGCAGCATTGACTTCTCCTGAGCAATATGAAGTTCATCAATCATTTATGTAGAACTAACAATGATACACTATAGCATTCAAAAATCCAAATACATTATAACAGAATAGGTTTAAGTGAAACAACAGTGAAAAAAACAATAATAAATAAATAAAGTGAATTTTTTCTTTTTTAGCAAAGAACCCTTTTTTCGAATTTCAAGCGGGACATGGCCTCCCTAAATTTTGAAATTATATTGAATAATGTCCCCTTATATTTTTTAAATATCCAATGTAGTCTTTTTAAGAACAAATTTACCAACACAATGTAGAATCTAGAAATGTAATTTAGTTTTTCATGTAGCTCCTAATTCATAAAATCGTAATAACATCCAAATCATAGTTATTTTTGTATTGAAAAAGTTAAAATGATAACTTTATTTATTGAGTTTATTATTTTGTAACTTGACTAATTGCATTTAAAAAAATATCTATACTGGCCCCCCGTAACTTCAATCCATGGCTCCTTTTTATTTTGCAAATACTCTCTAAGTGTAGCTAAAAAATCCCCAAAAGGAGGTGTTCGTAACAAAATATATAATTTTGGGGACTTTTGGCACTGACAATAGTTTGAGAGATTTCCATGCAAATACTGAAAAGTTCAGGGAGATTTTTGCTGTTTAGCTTTTATATAACTAACCTGATCAAAAAAACTAAAGCTTGGTGATGGCATTCGAAGGCCCGAAGGTTTGAAATATCGTGATGATTCTGCAGAAGTAGAGCCAGTTGGTCGCAAGGCTTTTTCACTTTCACTTGTCAACCATGCTGCTTCAATTTCTTGACGAACTGAGGATTGTCCTTCAAAATGACTCATCATATCTGATGCTTGAAACCCCCCACTGAAGGTAGTAGAATCAAGACCCGGATTTGGATGATTATAAGCAGTGGGAGTTGATAAGAATGATTCTGATGACCGTCCATCAATTGAGCCAGAAGGTAATGTTTTAGAGGAATGGTTTGAAATCGATGATGAATGGATTGGGAAACTAGAGGAAGTCAGTTCCATGTTTTTGGAGTTCGATTTTCTTCTTCCGGAGTCTAATGAATATTTAGAATGTGAAAAATTAGCAGACATGTTAGATGAGGGGAAAGAAACTTTTGGATCCTTGGTGACACTGTGAGAAACTTTTGAAGATGACTTAGGGGGAGGTGTAACGATTACGGAGACAAATTTCTTGGACATTGTCAAATCTTGCCCTGTAACATCATTCCAACCCATTTTAGTGCAAATTTATAAGGATTACCTGCAAATTGTGGTCCATTTCTTATGTGTTTAATGAAGTTGGGGTGCAAAATTTTCCATATATTGAGTTTGAGGTTCAAACTATCATACATCATTATATAATATGCTCGAAAAAGGTCTTAAGAAATATGTATCATACTTTTGGATCCTAACCTCATATATGAAACAATTTGGACTTCAACCATATGTTTTGCACTACAAACGGACCATAAAGAGCAAACAACTCAGTTTAAAAGGAATAAGAAAGGAAATTTGAAATCAACTCCTCATATCTATGAAATTCTTCTTACTAGATTCAGCACTTGTGGTTTTATTTTCAGTTTTGACATTATAAGCACCCGCAGAAGCTCTTTTGGTTTGTCTTGCAGAGATGGGGTTGAGCCGATCCAACGTCTTGTGTGGCCTAAGAGATGGTAAATTCAGTTCTCCCCTCCTAGCATTATCCTTTATCAAAAAACAAATAAGTTTCATCGTATAAAATATGTGTCCCTTATTCCTTGCAGTAAAATGATGATATACATATAGATGTAGATATACATATATATGTATAAAGAAACACCAGCTTCATCGTATTCAATTGACACGAACCTTTGCAATCTGTGGATGATTGACCGCAACCTTTTTAGTTCTCTCT
This sequence comes from Sambucus nigra, assembly GCA_949130495.1. Classification (NCBI taxonomy): domain Eukaryota; kingdom Viridiplantae; phylum Streptophyta; class Magnoliopsida; order Dipsacales; family Adoxaceae; genus Sambucus; species Sambucus nigra. Next base: position 209,512,521 of record OX422213.1, on the reverse strand, counting down.
GACCCTTGCAATTTAATCTTTCCCTTTTTGGAAGCTGGCATGGATTTCAACTGAAATTTCAAATGAAGTGAACTTCATTCTTCAAGGAATATTAGTATAAGTATAGTTACAAGAAAAGACTACCGTTAATGGGGCATACCCTGTTTTGAGAACCAAAATCGGCTTTATTTGAGGCTGGAAAGAAGGAACCATGTCATTAAGCATAGATTAATCAAGAACATATATAGAACAATATCATATAGAGATATATATATAGCAGGGTAAGCCTAATTACATTTGTTAATCGAGTCAGCAGATCTCTGCATCCACTCTTCTGGGTTGTTGAGTCCCTTGTTTATGATAAAAAGCTCTTCGGGCTCCAATATTCCTGAGGATGTAAAGATGTTTTTATGACTCTAAAAAGTTTAGTTGCTGTTGTATAAAACAACGCAATATTGATGAAAAGATACGGTAAGAGATTATGATGAGGACCTGCACTAGTGAAGAAGGCACTGTCCCAGGCTAAACTTTGGCGCAAAAAACTCTGTCTTTCTGGCTCCCTTTCATGGTATATCTCATACTCATTCATGTTCTCCATATCTACTGGGAAAATCAGTTATATAACAGACTTAAGGCAACAAGAAGATATACAACATTCTTTTCTGAGAAAAACTATAGACTGAACCCGATTATATTATATTATTCTTTTCTGAGAAAAAGTATAGACTGTATATACATATAGAGAGAGGGTGCACCTGACAGTGGAAGGTCTTCAAGAGAATCGAATAACGCAGAATCGATGAGAAAATCATCCTCTGATGACATGTCAATTAGTTGAAGATTCTCCAATAATAAGAGATTATTCTTTGCATCATTACACTCCATTGCAACTGCTTAATACCGGACCAATTTTGGACCACTATATATAATATGAATATGAAAGGCGAAAGTCAAGGAAATTAAAATGAAAAGTGGCTGATTCAAAATTTGAATGAAATTACCGAATAAATTATGGAATTATTATATCTAATAAGTTTCCTTTTGAGAATTTTTTCCTAATTAAGTTATGTTGACTAGCCAATTATCAATTAGCTCCTATATTTAAATTTATAATTTTTTTTTTACTTATATACTCCTATTCCTATTCTTTCCAAATTTAAAATAATAATTATTTTTTTCTCTTTTAAACTTTAAAGACTCATAATTTTTTATATAAACTTTCAAATTTATGAAATTATTTTTTGAAAACTACTAATCGACCCTTATAAAATAGGATCCATATTTATATTTAAAAAAATGAAGGTGACGTGTTTTCTTTGTTTTTAGACAGATAGTAAATATTAAGGTCTCTGTAACATTTGTACATTAAATGTTTACTGTTTATGAAAATATCATATATATAAAACTGTTTCATTTTTCGGTAAACGCAGTAAATTTTATTGTTTGTGTAATATCAGTACTATAAATGTTTACTATGTATGAAAATGTTCCAAATATAAAACTTTTTTATTTTTCGATGTACACAATAAATTTTACTATCTGTGTGATTTTTTATTACTTTGGAATATTATGCGCTTCGTGGATATTGTTTTATAGATCTCGGTGAGGATATTCCAAAAATAGTAATTTTACACAAAATGAATTTGTAAATAAAAAATGATCATTTCAAAATTAAAAATAGGAAGAAAAAAAAAGTTCAACCACTTGTATAACTTTTCCTAAAAAGCTACAAATCCGGTTTCAAAATGATTAAGTTATGAACAAAATATCCAAATTTTTATGAATATGACTTATTTGGTGATTGAACAGTCAATAGGATTTATGTATGAAAAATATCATCAAGTAGGAAATATAAGTAAAAGTTCCATAAATTATTTATTATTTTATAATTAATGAATACAATTAATAGAGATTTTGGAAAGCTTTAAAATTACGTTTAAGCAAAACTAAACACGCGTGTATAGTTTTCATTTGGGAGGACTATTTTTTAGGGATGGCAAAACGAGTCAACGGGTCGTGTATTCATAGGACCTAACATGACACAATAAGAATCCAGCGAATCTGGACATGACACGATAGTGTATTTTTTTTTCCTTAACTCGAACACAATACATTAAGAACACGACACGTTAAAAACACAATTAGACCCGAGACAACACGATTAGACACAATTATACCAATTAGTGAGGAATGAAAAAATAGTGGGCTAAATAGTGGGTCTAAATAGAGTCGATAGTGGATCTACATAGGGTCTATATTGTGTCCTTAATCGAATTATTATCGTGTCACTATAGGGTTATGTGGTAGAAATTGGACACGAACACAATACAACCCAATGGTGAGTCCAAAAACCCTGACCCAAACATGAAAGACCGTGTCAATTTCGTGTCAATTTTGTTTCACTTCGTTTATGTCGTGTCGTGTTGTTGTTTCGTTCCTAAAATTTTCACCCCTACTATCTTTACCCCGATCTACAAAATCGTCACAATTCACATTGATGTATCATTCTCGTTTTGCCATCACTCCTATCGGTGGAGCTCAAACATAAGTTGATGCAGGTACGACACATCAGTGTGTCGCACTAAATGTATCAATTTTGTGTTTCGGACTAAAATTATTCTAGGATTTCTCGAGCACCGACATCCACAACCACACGATCAAGAGTTACCCTTAGCTTTCATGTATCGTAATTGCCCAACACAAAAAATAGATATCTCAATTCTTTGGCAGGAAGATCCATTTGATGTCATTTGAGGTCTATGAATGTAATTTACACTCTTAAGAAAAAGGGCATGTAATCTTTGTTATCAACAATCGATCAATAGAGATACATAAATACCCAATGGACGTAGGCACATTATTGCACCATGTATATAATGTGTTGTGTGATTGTGACATTTCAATTCTGCTGAGCTTAATTGTGTTGAACCATTTATAATAAAATTTTACCACCTACAGTTAACATCTTTGAAACTTTATATGCTTACAACATGTTGTTGACCACAAGTGGGTCATCATGATGGTGTTGGATATTTTTTAAATCATCTAAAATCCAATTATCAAAGTATAAGAGAATAGTATACTCAGTATGCCCTCGCCTAGATGGATTGTTTTATTTCGGTTTTCAAAATACATGTTGAGTGTATGTTCTACAGGTCTCCAAAAATATTCATCAACGCTTAAGAACTTAAAGCCCAAATTTGTTACCCCGTTATCATATCAATCCCTTTAGAAAGGTAATTGCAACCTTGCAGACACAATTTTTATGGTTATGAAATGCAAAATGATGAAATATTTTTCAAAACTGTCAAAGCTTGTTTTTGTGTTTTTACCATCACTAAATATCATAATATTTTTATCGATGAAAATATATATTTAAAAGTAATTTGGGTGAAGTTAAGGAATACTTGGTGCAAAGAAGTTAAACCTTTGTTAGTCGCGAGTAGTATGAGATGCTCTGGAAAAATCCCTGATGGTATCCGCAACTTACCCCATTAATGTTTTGTCGCAATGAAATGGGACGTCGCTCCAGCAAAATATCTAACGGGTCATACCTTGCATATTCTATCTCATAAAAAATCTCTACTAGATCTTGCGACCTAGCGTAGTTGAGTGTTTGTGTCGACGATGACCTTTGTTCACTACAACGAATGGTTAGTAACGGTAGTTAACAAAATCTTTTTCCTGTAAAACAAAAGATCTTGTTTGGGATATGTTCACAAAGCACCATATGTTAATGGTGTCACGACTACAACCCAAAATTAGTAGGGAACGAGTGTCTTAACATGCCACCAAGGCAACAAATATTCTAATTTTAAAATATATCTTAAGAATGAATGCAAAGGAAATATAATCACATGGTTATGAATCGTAAAATACTGATAGTGAAGGAGTTACATCATCAGATCTTTCTAAAAGGAAACTTAATATACATTAAAAGTATCAACGAGTTACAACTTAAGACAAAATTTAAAACTTATTACAAGAGAGCCAAACACGCTCTATATGATAAAACAAACATTTTACTTAAAGTAACAAAAAGAGCTCTAAAAGTTGAATCTTTAACATAGTCCTTTTATGTTTCCCCGTGAGCCTACTTATTTCCTAAAAAATGGTTATTTATACAACATCATCTAAAAGCCAAATAAGGTTCAATCTTCAGACATTCCAGGATTTTTCAGAAAATGGATACCTACTCAATTTAGAACATAAGGCATGTATGTAGAGATAGGAATTTGCAGTAATATATATAAAGTAACAGAGGGTATATATTTTCAAAATAAACAGTTTAGAACAAAAAGATAAAACAATTAAGCAATGTGTCAATTATTTAGTTTTAGCGTCTATGTACGCTCTAATACCTAGACAAATAGTGTTACCAAATGTTTCCACCCGGTAACATCACAGATAGAAAATCATGATTTCTGGAACAACACCTTGTTTAGGGCACACCAGCGATAAACAAGTTGGGAAGGTACCACCCAAATATTTCCACCCGGTAATCGAGGCCAACAAAATAAGGGAGTTTCCATACGTCGAATCAATAATTTCATATTTCAAATCAGATTTTTATATCGAGAGATATACACATATAACAAATAACGAAATCATCAACATCAGATGTATTTTGAGAAAAAAATTATTTCACAATATATATATATATATATATATAGTTTGCATAATATCATATAATCAAAATACGAAAGGAATGCCATAGAGTACTCACCTAAAACAGAAGTTCAAAGTTACAGATATTGAGTCTTGGATCACTCGTTAATGAAACTTCTTCTTAAAATTTCTCACACTTTCTTTTTAAACTTTTGAAGTAATTTTGTGTAATAAATGAACCCAAGGACTCTATTTATATTATTTTTTAAAGATATTTGGGTGTTGATACGTGTCTGGACGACCAAGCTCTCACAAGGATGAGTCAGCGTTGAAGTGTCACGTAATGGAGCGGTCTTGGAGTCTTAATATCCCCAAATGTTGACACGTGTGTTAGCTTTTTCTAAATGCATGACATGTGTTTTAGATTTTCCTCTAAAGAAGACACGTGTTTGGTGGAGGTGTCAAAACCAAGAACGAGGTGTCAAGCATGAGGCGGAAATGTATTAAGGGTTTAATAGTCATTTTACATATAAACGGTATTTTGGTAATTTCACACTACATATTTTTAATATTTCTTAGAGATCCCTGGAAATATTTTATTTATAAAAAGTTCTTTTTATTTTATATTTTAGTCCCTAGAACTTTCTTAATTAAAATCAAGTCCCTAAAGTGTCATAAATTTATATTTTCGACCCCAAAACTTATCATTTAGCTTAGATAGTGTTATAAAACTTCAATTTGACCCATTTTATAGTTGATTCTTCAAATTTAAAAACGGGTCTTGTCATATTAAGAACCTATAATATCAAATTTGTAATAACATAACATTTATCAGATAGTAAGTGAGACGTAATTATTAAAACAAACTATATATGAGCATATAAAAGTGGAGTCATTATATCCTACCCTCCTTATAAAAAGTTTGGTCCCTAAACTTTACTTACATTAATTTTTAAATAGGTATGGATGTCACTCTTTTATTTCATCTTCATGTTGCTTCTTCAATGGAATGATTACACCATAATACTTTGACGAGTGGAATTACCTTGGTTCGTAATATTTTATCTTTATGGTCCAAAATTTCTATCAGATGCTCAATGTAGGTCAAATCTTCTCTAACTTCAAGAGGTTCATAACTTAAGATATGTGTTGGATCTGGGACATATTTCTTCATCATTGATACGTGAAATACATTATGCACACTAAAGAGTTCAGGTGGTAAAGTTATTCTATATTCAACAACTCCTATCATTTCAAGGATTTTAAAAGGTTCTGTATATCTTGGGCTCAACTTCCCTTTCTTCCCAAATCGTATTACTCCCTTTTTCCGGTGTACTCGCAAGAATACATAATCTCCTTTTTGGAATTCTAGTTGGCAATGTTAATTTTGAATATAACTCTTTTGATGGATTTAAGCGATTCGAAGTCGGTCTTGTATCAATTTCACTTTCTCTGTTATGATCTGAATCAATTCTGGTCCCAACAATTTTCTTTCTCTAACTTCTACCCAACATTCAGGAGAATGATACCTTCTACCATAGAGTGCCTCATACAGAGCCATTTGAATACTTTCTTGATAACTATTGTTATGTAAATTCCACTAACGGTATATCATCATCCCAATTCCCCTTCAAATAAAATAATCATGTCCTAAGCATATCCTCTAAGGTTTGAATTGTTATCTTAGATTGTCCATCTGTTTGAGGATGAAAAGTGGTGCTGAAATTTAATTGTGTTCCCATGACTTCTTTTAGGCTTTTCCAAAAGCGAGACACAAATCTATGAGCACGATCAAAATAATTAAAATTACATGTCCATTTGGTACGTTTGCCTACAAATTTATGCCTTTTGTATTATGTAATGCGCATGCGACCTTTCAAAGGTGCATGTTAAGTCTCTTTAGCGACATGGTAGAAAGAGGACTTGAGGTTTTCATGGATGATTTCAGCATTTTTGGCCCCTCTTTTGACCAATATTTAGCGAATCTTGAAAAAAAATTATTTCGGTGTGTGGAGAAGAACTTAGTCCTCAATTGGGAAAAATGCCACTTCTGGTTACCGAGGGCATAGTTCTGGGCCACATAGTCTCATCTAAGGGAATAGAAGTTGACCGAGAAAAAATAGATGTCATAATCGAAATTCCCCCGCCTAAATCACTAAATGATGTGCGCTGCTTCTTGGGCCATGCAGTATTTTATAGAAGGTTTATCAAGGATTTTAGCACCATTCCTAGACCCTTGAGTAACCTCCTTATGAAGGATTCCCCCTTTGAGTGGAATGACGCATGCCAAAAGGCTTTTGATAAATTAAAAGGCATGCTACTTTTTGCTCCCATCATGTAAGCTCTGGATTGGTCTCTTCCATTCGAGCTTATGTGTGATGCTAGTGATTATGTGATTGGGGTTGTTTTGGGACAGAGAAAAGATTAGAAAGCTCATGTCATCTATTACGCTAGCCGGACGTTAATCGGGCCACAACTTAACTAGTCCACCACGGAGAAAGAGTTACTAGCGGTTGTTTTTTCTGTGGATAAATTTTGCTCATACCTTATTAGGTCGCCCATCAATTGCTTTACCGACCACGCGGCCCTTGAATATCTCCTTACTAAGAAGGATGCAAAGCCACTCCTTATAAGGTGGATCCTACTCCTACAAGACTTCAATCTCTCTATAAAAGATAAGAAATGGGTAGAAAATGTTGTTGTTGATCAGTTGTCACAACTTTCGTCCGACGTGCCTAGTGATCCAATACCCATAGACGAGTATTTTTCAGATGAGTAACTATTTACTACTTCTTCTCAACCTTGGTTTGCGGACATCATTAACTATTTTATCACGGGATCCGTTCCTCCCGGATGGGAACCGTAAGAGAAGAAGAAATTCATCACTTGGTCCCTCATGTTCTTCTATGATAAGCCATTCCTATTGAAATATTGTGCGGACCAGCTCATGCGAAGATGTGTACCAGATGAGGAAATTCAAGATGTGATTCGATTTTGTCATACGGAAGCTTCTGGAGGCCACTTCTCCAAGAATAAGACAACCTCTAAAATTCTACAAAGCGGCCTCTATTGGCCCACAATATTCCGAGATGTTAACGTCTATTGAAAATCTTAAGATAGATGCTAAAGGATGGGAGCTATTACTCGCCGCGACATGATGCCTTTAACCCCTATACTCGTCATTAAAATATTTTATTGTTGGGGTATTGACTTTATGGTACCTTTCCCTCCCTCCTTAGGCTTCTTATACATTCTCGTCGCGGTAGACTATGTCTCCAAATAGGTGGAGGCAATAGCTACCCGGACAAATGACAACAAGGTGGTGATTAAGTTCCTACAAGAACACATACTTTCTCACTTTGGTGCTCCGAAGTAGATTATAAGTGATAATGACACATATTTTTGTAATAAGCCATTTGAAAAGTTAATGAGAAAGTATGGGATCCTCCACAAGGTTAGGATGACTAATCACCCTCAAACAAGTGGGTAAGCCGATCTAGAAAATCGTGAAATCAAAACTAACCTTGAAAAGACCGTCGATCCTTTCCAGAAAGATTGGTCACTTCGATTAAACGATGCACTATGGGCTTATCGTACCGCCTACAAGAACCCCCTCGGGATTTACCCTTTTCGTTTTAGCTATGGCAAGCCTTTCTATCTCCCGGTGGAGCTAAAGCAAAAAGCCTATTGGGCCATCAAGAGGTTGAATTACAATCTCGATAAAGACGGTGAAGCTCGCAAGCTTCAATTGAACGAGTTGGAAGAGATGCGCAATGACGCATATGAGAATGCTAAAATTTCAAAAAAACGAATGAAACTTGTGCATGACAATATAATTCAACGAAAAGAGTTTCATTCTGAACAAAAAGTGATTCTCTACAACTCTTGACTACACTTGTTTCCTGGTAAGTTGTGTTCAATGTGGACGGGTCCATTTGTGGTTCGAGAAGTATTCCCTCACGGAGATATAGAGTTAGAAGATGCAAAAGGATAAAATACCTTCAAGGTAAATGGCCAACATCTCAAACCGTACTTTGAGGCGTGCGTCGAAGAAGCCGACACCATTTGGTCATTGGACCCCATTTATGGGGACTGATTGAGAAGTATGAGAAGGTCGTCGCACCCTCCACGCGTATAGTGTGACTCTTGTGTATAGTAGATGTGAGTCGGTTAGGTTAATTAGAGTCGGTAGGTATATGACACATAAGATAGGTGCGGGAGATCACACGTTGAGAGCGGCTCTAGGTTTTCATAGCAAGTGGTATGAGAATTTAAGTCAACCATGCGTAGGTACAAGTGGTGGGAACGTCCAAAGATTGAGAGAAAAGAGTGAATTCTGCAAATAAGGGAAGCATAAAATCTTTAAGAACCGAACCGGTTCGCCCCTGCAATCGGATATGCAAAAATCAAAAATAAAAAAGGGACCGAACCAATTCGGTCCGATGTCTGCAACTTCTTAACCCTTACCAAGATACACCCCCTATTCCCCCAATCCATATTCTTCCTACCATATTCATCCCTACCCCCTTTCCCATACATTTCCCCCTAAAATCCACTCACCCTTCCTTCGAAAACCAACATTTCCCTCCACCATACCCACCTATAAATACACCCTTATCCCTCCCTCTTTCCACCACCACTTCTCCTAACTCTCATATCCCCACTCTTCCAGATTTTTAGTGTCCAACCACTGCTGTTACACATGACTAATTGCCCCCTCCCCCAAAAATACAACTCCGTCGAAGTCATTGACCACAGAAATGACTCATACCACTCCAATCACGAACAAATATGGTGTGAACGTTTCTTCGGCCGATCTCGAAAGTTATAAATGGAGCATAAAGTGCGCTGGAATGAGCTGCCCAATTCCGTAATCAACCTCTTCCTTCCACATGGTTGGTGTCGTTTCCTTAACGATCCCCACAATGCAGTGTGGGTAGTCGAGGTGCGAGCCTTCTATAGAACTTTTATTCGCACCGCTAACTTTGTTTTCGAGGCATTTGTTGAGGGCCAACATATTCCATTCTCCTTAGATATTCTCAATCGAAAACTTGCGGAGAAAGATGTCCCGAACCAGCTGAGTTCACGTACCCCAACGCTTTCGCCCCCATCGACAAAGTCGTATGCATAGCCTGTATCGTACCTGACGAATACTGGGGTATAGAAAAATTTCCTATGGGTTAGATGACCGACAAGGTGTGCATGACATTTCAAATTGTATGCGCAAATATTATCTAAACTTCCAATCATTTTGCAATGCGCCCCCATCAGGCGACACTCGTATATCACCTTTTTAACCCCACCACCCCGATCAACCTGGCCCATATCATTTACAAAGACATATTTTCTGCGGCCTTGGATAAAAAGGTTACCACCCCCCTCCCGTATGCCCGTCTCATCACGTCCATACTAGCCAATGCCAGAATTAAACCTCCAACCGGGTTCTCTCTCCTTCCCAACCTCTTGGGCAGGACACCTGTACTAAAAGTGTGAGACAATGGGAGATTATCCACGCACGGTAGGTGAAGGAGGAGGATGACGATGATGATGATGATACCAAGACAGATGATTCGGATGATGATGATTCCAAGGAGGAAGCAGCTGGGGACGCTGACGTAGTTATGGGCAAGGGCGACGAGGAGGAATATAACGAGGACGACGATTAATATTTTAAGCCTTCGAGAGCCGATTTTGATAGGCGAATAATAGCGCTGGAAGCACGATTTGATGGGTTTATCAATCAATACAACGCTTATCGGGAGGAGGACCGACGAGCATATCAGCGAGAGACAATTATGTTACATCGACTCCAAGCTAAAATGTACCATATGACCATGGGTGCGCCTCCCCGGGATTATTTCTATGACCCGTACAACCCAAATGCTCCTGGCCCTGCTCCCCCTCCCCCTCAAAAGGTTGCTCTTCTTAGGTTGATTATGTAATGTTTCATATTTCCCATTTCCACAACTTTTATATGCTTGTTATAGATAATGGAAAGTGGATTCCCTATCAATGTGTGTCTTATGCTTGCTTATGTGTGTATTGCATTTTGTACTTTGTCCCATTTTATTTGTTTCTCTTCTTAATTTAGATTTTAATCATTTTTGCATCGGGACTTTGCAAAAATCTAAGTTAGGGGGTACGCATGCGCTTCAAAAATTTCACAAAGTTCAAAATGCCGAAAAAACAAAAAAAAAACAAAATTTCCAAAAAAATCCGAAAATATTTTTCTTCAAAGTAAATAAAAATTGGAATTTAAAATTTTCAAAAATATCACCGTAGTTTTGTTTGAAATCTCAAATTTGTAAATTTCAAATTGCACAAAGCTGAAATTGACCAAAGATGGAAACTGAGCGAAAATTGACGACTTAACAAATAATTGTAGAGATTAATCAAACCGGTGAGATTTTGAGCCTATCGATTTTTCTGAGTTTTTAAATCAATCCAAGTTAATGATTAATTCAAACTTCAATTCAACATTGAAATAGGTCGTTATGATCTCAATTTATTATTTTGATTGGTTAGGGAATGGCGTGTGATGTTGCCTTGAAAAACGTGCTAATATATCTCTAAACTAAATTAATCTCGAGATGCATATGGTAAAGTGAGTAGTAATTCGAATAAATGAAGTTAGGCCATCGTTTGTTACCCAAAAAGATTAGCCATAAAAAGTTGTGAAAATTTTCCTTTTGCAAACCAAGTTGAGCCTAATAATATGTTTTCCCCTTCGTTTGAGAACCTGAACAACCCAACTAGCCCAGAATTGAGAAAAGTAGAAATTTCAGAAATTAAGTTCAATTGGTGCGATAAAACGGGGTAAGAAAAATAGAGAACTGCTCAACAAAAATAGCAAGAAAAGAGAAATGTGAAAAATAAAAATAAAAATAGAAAAAGAAGAGAAAAATGAGCAAAAGCCCGAAAAAGTACTAACGAACATTATAAGGACATTTTCCAATTTCGAAATTTTTGATTAATCCCAATATACTCAATACAGCTTATAACCTAAGTCCTAACCAAGTCCGAATTGTGAAGTTAATTACAGCGTGGAGAGTTAAAACATGAAAATATAATAGAAGAGATTAACTGGTGTGTATAAGACGCGATGTTCCCATTTCCCAATGATCGTAACCATATGAGGAGATCTTTTCACCCATAAATTTCCGTTTTTCAATTTTGTGTGCGTGAATTTGTGTTCCAATACATTTACTCCTTATATCACGCACACCTAGTGAAATAGACACATTCTGAGTGATTCGTTTGTGAGAGTATCCCGTGAGCATCTGAATCAAAATGAATTTTGGGAAAAGTAACATAATGATCAATTGGTGGGAATTTACGGTTAAATTTTTAGCTTCGCACACACACACAAAAAATTGAGATTCGAGAATATAAATATATGGTTATTATTTTCCAAAAAGTTTGGATTATACAATTTTTAAGTATTTTGAATTTTGTTTGAGTTAAAAACTGAATTTTCTGGGTATATTCACTGCAAACCCTCGCGAGACCGTACCGTATCGAAGATCAATGTCGGACCGATTCGGAAGAGATTTTCTTGATTTTTATTTTCTAATTAGGAGTTTTACTTTGCTCCAAATCTTGTAAAATTTGTTATGTATTTAATTTAAATTAGTGAAAGACATTAGGAGGTTCGATTAGTCTTAGTTTTAAATGGCTCTTGCATTCAAGAGCCCCAGGTTTTTAAGTCTTGCAACATTTACTCAAGATTCAAGATTTAATTCCAGATTCCTTTCTTACAAGTATTATTTAATTTCTACTTTTAATTTATTTCATAGTTTAGCTTAATTAGTTATTAAATTTAGGTTGCAATTCTCACTTCCAAAATTTCTTCTAAATTTCTAACATAGTTATGAATTTCTGCAAATTTAGTTATGAGGTAGTATTTACTTTAATCATGTCCGGATAAGTTTCAAAGGGTTGAGATGAATGAACCCAACCGAATGTAGTTTACCTATGTAGAAAATAGGGCTTGAATTAAAATTTGAATGAATCCTGTTGTGTAGTACACACAACCGTCGTAGGCCTTTTAACCTCATTTTCCCTAGGTAATCGAGGTGTTTAAGGATGCGATGCGCGTGTTAGCTATTCGGCACCGCTTTATTTTTACCTTTGATTACATATGATGCGGGCTAGTACCCTCATATATCTAATTCTTCGGATTACTAAACACCAGGTTCAATCAAACTTTCAAATTCAAAATCTAGTATTCTCTCCGGTAAATGTACTAGGTTTGGGGGATAGTATCATAACCTGTCTTTCCCTTATTCATATTTAATTCGCTGCAATAGTTATTTCGTAGCATTTAGTTTATTCTGTAGTTAATTTCCTTTGCATTTAGTTAGTTGTCATTTTGTTCATAATTAATCATCTTTTTCACTTCTTTTCGAGAATCAATTTAGGGTTAGTCTTCTGTTCCTACGCCATTACGATCTTTTGTTCTAGTTCCCTGTGGAGGCGATCCCTACTTATAGGATTATTACTAACGTGACAGGCTTGCACTTGAGCCTACATAGTACGCACACTAGATACACATTTGTGGTCGCGTCATTGTTGTATTGGTTTGAGGTTTTTTCCGTTAACGGATTTATTTTACGTTTATTCGATTTTGTGGCGTGATTATATTTGCCCAATGATTTATATCTAAAATGTTTTATTAAGATTAAAATTTGACATGTTGATTAAATCATTTATGAATCTTGTCACACATACCTTAGGTTGAGTTAATTGTTTTAATGTGATTTAAAATTTAGAATATAAATTTTAATTCTGTGTGATCTTTTGTTTCTAGTATCCTAAAGGGCACTCTCAATTAGTATCAGAGTTAGTCTTTTTTCATTAGATTTTAATCGCCTATAGGAAAGATCATGATTTGGGTTATTGTGAAGGATAATGTCATGTTGAGTAATGTGTATAATTTCAAAGATGCTTTTACTTGCTCGAACCTATTTAGATCTTTGGATGGTGTCAAACGTAATGAAAAAGATATGTGTTAATCTTCACTCTCAAGAAATAAGAGTGTTTCCAAATTGAGACTTTATCTTCTTCTCTTTATTCTAGTGAATATTATTGTAAGGAGGAAGATTGTGATTTACAACTTGCTTTCAATAAATTGTTCATAAAAAATGTTAAGCGTACTTTTTTTAAAATGTCCTTAAAATTAAGAATGACTGACAAGAAGATAATCTCATTAAAAGTGGAACGACTGATCTCAAGGTTATAAGCTTTGTGAGCTACCAGTTGATCAAAGAGAATAATCTAGTTTAACATATAAACCCTTACGTACATCCATACATAACATATAAATCACAATTAAAAGGGTGAACGGTTTAGTTTGAGCATTGTGGATCCATTTTAATCCAAGATATCCTATCTAGGGAGATATGGGGAAATGATTTTAAGAAAGAATGAATGAATTCCAATCGAGTTAAAAGAATTTAAAAGTTATAATAACTCTTCAAATGAAAATAACATTTGTCTTAAAAATGATATTTTCTCTGTCACAAGTGTGAAAGTCAATTCAGAAGGTTAGTCCAAGAAATATAGGAAATACTTATATCCTACAACCAGTCTTTGAATGATAAAAGTGGAATTCCGTTTGAAGTTTTTTTATGCGAATCTAATGTGTATCCGAACACCACATTTGTAAAACCTTAATAAATGACTTATGCCACTAAAGTATCCTCCACAACATAAGAATAATTTGTTTTTTAAAGCTACCTAATGATAATTTCAACGCAGTCTGTACAAGTGCACATTTTGCAAGAAGAATGGATATTTGAAGGATTTTATAAATAAACTTTATAAAACTAAAGTGATTAATAGACCTCTTGTTTTAATTGATGATGATATTTTTCATGCTAAAGCATGATTTTAAAATGCGTATTGAAAAATATAATTAGTTTGTCCAATATTGAGAATATTCCTAAAATAAAAATATTGAACAAAGTGTGAAAGATTTGGGTTAAATTATCGATACTAAGACAGGTGAGAAATCTTTTTAGGAACAAAAGAAAGAAGTCATATTTCTTGTATTCACACTTCTTTTTAATGACCCAACTTTTATTAAGCCTATAACAATTGAATTTCACAAAATAATTTACCCCATGATTTTCATCCACATTAATGAATATTAGTGGAGATAAGTGAGAAATTACTCAATTAGTTATAAATTTTTTTTAATTATGTATATATTTGGTGTGAGTTGAATCGGAGTAATAGGGAGTTTATAGGACTAGTTGAATCTTTTGGAAAGTAAATAAGCTATTGGTACAACTTGGATAGGAGCAGTCAAGTTGGGGTGAGTTAAGTGAGCATAACTCAAGTACTGAGAAGAGAAAATATACACATGTAGGTGTACACATATAAACCGGACTGACCCTAGAGAACTTTCAGTGTTGTAAGTTGATACTTATTTCCAGATTGTATGAAAATTTAATTAATGACTAAGTTAGAAACCTTATAGGGTAATAGGGATTTTTATATTATTGTTATACTATAAGGACAACTATGAGAAAGAGAGAGACTATGGCTTGAGGCCGCAGTCGCGGGAGGTTTCGGCCACGACTACGGCTATTAACCCCATAACTGTGGCTTGAAATGGGGAAAATATATTAAACCATTAGGAAGCGAACATGGCCTTGATTGGATTATCTAAACCGTTGCGATATTAACATGTGCACAATTAATGGCATCACCCCATATGCTTCTCTTATTTTAAGTAAGATTGGATAATGATAAGGAGGAAAATTGGAAGCATCTGGCAGAATATGCTGAGGAAAAGAAAATTTAATTCTCCCCTTAAGCAGGTACAAAATATAAAATAAATGAGTAGGTTAGAAGGTTCTTTAAGGAGTACTTTTAGTGGATTTTTGTACTAAAAGTGAAATGGAAATAATATTAGAGACTAATTTCAAGCTTGGAAGGTTGGTAGCCCTTTGAGGCCATACTTGGTGGTGGGAGTTACCCTTATTCACCAATATATATCTTCATATTTAATCTCCAAATAGGTAGCATTGTTGATTTATTTCAGGTTTAAATATGCTTAAGATTAAATATATGTGATTTTATATGACATTGAACATATTTATGGGCGTTGGTAAATTTTTAGCATATACTACACATGTAAAATAATATATGCATGTGTTATAAACCAATATTGTAGGTTCTGGTTATTTTTTGCATTTAACTAGCTAAATATTAAAACTGTGAAAAATAAAGTTAATGATTAAGGGTTTTTTATCACAAACTTTTATAAAATTACAATTTATATCCTAAACTTTCTATAGTATATTATTTTGACCCTAAAAATATATTTTAGGGAATATTTACAAAACAACTCTAGAACTTTGGTTATTTGTAAAAGTGACCTGAACTTGTGACTTTTGGAAATTAACCCTAATTTATAAATGTTATTACAATTTCATTTTGCAATGAAGTTACAAGTAACCCCGACACTTTGATTGTGTTAAATGAATTTAAGTGTAAAGGGGTTAAAAAAAGAAAAAAAATCATGTTTAAGTATGTAATGAAATGAAAAAAATGTAAGTTGCATTTAAAGTTTTATGGTATTTGACCTCGCGTGCCAAATTTAAAATGTACAAGTACAAAAATAACACAAAAAGAGTTTATACAAGTGATAAATACAGTTGTAAGCCGAGAATTTTGTTAAAAATAATGGTTGGACTGCAAATTAATGAACTTAATGAAAGTAAAAGAGTTTTACAAAGGAGTTAACGGGAATAAATTGTAAGAAGGATCTAGAGCCTGCAGGTGAGGTTTCAACTTAGATAAAAAATAGTTGACAAGTAAAGCAATTTATCGCAACATTTTTCGTGGATGGTGTGAGCTAATGAATGTAAATGAATTAGGTAAACTTCAAGAAAAAAAAGGATAATTGTGTGGAGAATTTGGTAAACTTCAAAAAAAGGATAATTGGGGGAACATCCCAATTTTGGCACGGGTATATGTGAAGAATTTTATATAGTTTTAAACATAATAAAAATGATGATAACTGAGTGTTTGAGTGACCTTATGAAGGGTTATAATCTCGAGTTTGACATGGGTGTCTGAGTGGATAATTTGATATAAATAGATAATAATTGGATGTGTGAGAAGCCAATGGTGGGGCACAATCCTAGACTTGACACATTTATGTATGGAAGATTTATTTTCAAACACCGGATGCGTGTTGAAATGCTACTCTTAAGAAACACCAAACCAGTGTCAATTTAAAGTACAAATAGATATTTTATATAAGGAAAATGGATTATCTAAAGCTTGTTACAATATGTGATATTTTTTAAATTAACCATGTTGGTTAATGGAATAAAGCAATGTTTTGGAATAAAATGGAAACTTTTAGGTGAAAAGGGTTAGTGGTACTTAACCTAATTTTAATATGAAGTTTTTAAGTAAAACATTACTAATGCATATATTCTATAGAGTGCATGTAGAATTGGGTTAGAATTATATTATTTATAGAATTGCATTCATTCTTTTTTATTGTTGGCTTTTATATTGCATTCATATTATGAACCCTTATTGAGAATTGACTCACTCCATTCCCCTTTGTTACTGTAGGTTAGCTGATATTTTGTCTTTAGAGAGCATTTTACTAGTAACTATTTCATTATTCTTATGCTAGTATCTCTCATTCTTTAAACCTTGGGGTATTGCCTAGCGGGTTCCACACTTTTTCTTATTATGTTTAAATATCTTGAAAATAAAATTGCATGCTTACATGGTAATTTTAATCAACAAAATGGATTAGAAACCTTATTTAGGTTGTTTCACATCACTTCACATCTAATGTGGTCGAACTGGACCCGGTGAATCCACGAATAACCTCGAAATCCGGGTCGAGCACTACAGCTTTAGTTTAACAAAATGCCTCACAATGGTATTTCAATACTGGGTGTTCTAGGCACATGACTAGGGATAAGTCATTATTTTTAAAATTTGTTGAAGATTAAAACAATACGATTACTTTTGGGAATATGAGTATGTCTAAATTATGAGGAAAGGATGCTTTTGAAATACTTGTGTGTTAGAGTTTGACAATATCCTTTTGGTAGATGGCTTGAAGGAGAGTAAAATCATCTAAATATATGGTAGTGATCACAATGTGATTTTTACCATAAATGAATGTCATGTTATTAATCCTAAGAGTAGATGCATTTTGAAGGGTGCTAGAATTATTGAGAATTTTATATAGTTAATAAATTTACGAAAATTATTTATGATAGTTCGAAGGATGATGTGGAGGATCGATGACATAAGAGGTTGTGTCATGTGAACTTTAGGGATCTTGGCCAACTTTCTATGATTAAACTAGTTTATAATCTACCTCATTTTGAGTCAACTTCTTCCCGCATATGTGGTCTTTTTCAATGGGCAAATAAATCCATAATCCATATAAGAAGTTGAACGTAATGTCTAACTTTCAATTTATAAAGCTCTTAAACATAGACCTCATGGGTCCAAAGCATACGGAGAATATAGGTGGTATGTATTACATCCTCATGACCATTAATGATTATGAGGTTCACGTTTACAGGGTTTTTAGGTAGTATGTCTAATGCTAAGGACTTCGTTATTCCCAAGTGTGAAAAAATCCAAAATTAAAAAGGTTGCACTATTGTTAGAGTCCTTAATGGCCATAGGAAATAAATTGAGGGAACTTATATTTTGGAATGGTGTTATGATGTCGGGATACATTATGAATTTTCTACCCTTATAACACCTCAATAGAATATGATTATTTAATAAAAAATATCTAATAATCTAAGAGATGGAAAGGTCCATTTATACAAGGGTGTGCCTAAGAGGTTTTGGGTGAAGGTAGTAAAGATGACATGTCATACCCTGAACCTTATTTATAAGAGGTACAGTACTAGTAAGACTCCCTATGAGAATTAGAAAGAAAAGAGGCCAACACTCAATTATTTTAGAGTGTTTGGAAACAAATATTATATACTTGACAATCGAGAGTAGTTAGCTAAGACATACTCAAATAGTGACATTGGATCTTTCTCGGATTTCATAAATAGTCATGCCCACCGCAAGTGCACTTGTGGTACTCAAAAGATGTTGGAGTCAATAAATGTCGTCATCAAAGATAACGACTCCTTAGAAACTAATGAAGACGATTGTCAAGAAATAGTTTTCATATTTCCTTATTTAGAAAAATGAAAGGAAGAAAAAATATATGATTATGGAGAGGTGCCAACACCAACACAAGTGGGTGTTGAAGTGGATAAACCACCTCCTTGGGTAAAAGGCCATGATTCCTCTAAAATAATTGGAAGTACTAATGTAAGAGTTAAGACCCATTGTGAACTCCATAAAGAGTTTAAATTGATATGTTTTACTTCTACCCTTGAACCTAAGAATGTAAAAGAAGCTTTCCTGGATGAATATTGGTTCAATACTAAGCAAGATCAATTAGACCAATTCATACCAAATTAATCTTAAAGAACAAACATGATGAATAAAGTATCATGTTGCATGATAAGGCTAAGATAGTGGCTCTAGGATACACCAAAGTAGAAGGTTTCAACTTTCCTGAGTCCTTTTCCTCGATTTCTCAACTAAAGTCTACTCGCCTACTCTTGTCCATATCATGTGCCTAGACTTTAAGCTCCATCAAAGGGATGCGAATAGTGAATTTATGAATATTAATCTCCAAGATAAAGTCTATGTCTCACAACTAAAAGGCTTTGAGGATCCCAAGATCCCTGCACATGTTTATAACATTAAAAAGGTGTTGTATGGACTTGAAAAATATTTGAGATATTGGTATGGGAGACCTACCTCATATCTTGTGTGAAAATATTTTGATAGAGGAAGTGTGAACAAAAATAATGTGCTATAAGTCTTGTGGGAAATATTTAATGTTTTCCCAAGTTTATATAGACAAGAGTGTGTTTGGCTCCACTAGTGAAGAGGCTGTTAATAACTTCATATTGCTAATGCAAAGGGAACTTGTAATGAGAATGGTTAGGTAACCCCACCATTTCCTTTGTACACAAGAGTGTAAATGCAAAGTGAAAAATATATATCACAATACAAATATGCAAAATACCTAGTGAAGAAATTTGATCTCGTCTCTTAAAAGCATATATACACCGCTGTGAGTGTTTATGAAAATCTTGGAAAATATGTTAATGGAAAGGATGTAGAAGAAATGGCATATTGAAACATGATAGGTAGTTTGTTATACCTTATAACTATTCATATTGATATATCATTTAGTGTAGGTTTTTGTGCTCTCTACCAATCATTTTCCAAAGAATCCTATTTGATAGTCATTATACATCAAGAATGTGGGTAGTATAATGAGCTTTGGCGTTTGGTGCCCTCGTAGTATTAATACCTCTTTATCGGAGTATTCCGATGATGATATGGAGGGTTATATGGAGGGTAACAAGAGTACATCTGGTGTTTTTTCCACTTTGTAATTTGTTTAGTTTTTTGGCATGCCAAAAAGTAAAATTATTTGTCTTTGTCCACCGTCGAAGTGAAACATATTGCAACAGATAATTATTGTACTCAATTACTGTGGATTAAACGAATTTTGAATGATTATAGCATTAATCAAGACTGCATAACTATTTATTGTGAAAATACTAGTGGTAGTGACATTTCAAAAAATCCGATTCAACATCCTTACACAAAAATATTGACATTCTTCATCATTTTAGTAGAGATCTTATAGAAGACAAGGTTATGTATTTGGATTATGTTTCTATCGAGAATTAATTAGTCGATATCTTAACATTGTAATTGTCTCAAACTTTTGATAAGTATGATAATATTTTTACATGTTTTCTTATACAAAAAATGGTTTAGGAGTATGTATCTTATTGTATATCTATGTGGATATATACTTGTAAACCTTTTTGTTTGTTGATTAGGTTGCGTAATATTATCTTATTTTAAATATTAACCTCATGCTCTATTTTGGTCATAATTACTCGTACATTCTCAATATTGTGTTGAACTCAAATTATGCTTTGTTCATATGAAAATATGAAAGATAATGTGTAAGAGATACCTTATTCAGGGGAGTATATATGATAGTATACTATTTGGGATGAAATATATGACCTTGCATTACTGACTATATCTTTTGTTAATTGCACTAACTTTTAGCATAGCGATTTATATACCAATTTGTACATTGATGAGATATTTCTAGTGTGTGGGGGAAATAGTTTTCAAGCACTCTGATGAAGATAGAAGTGTGTGTTGTTATTTATATATTCAAGTAAATTTGATCTAGCTTATGATCCTTTAGTCAAGTTTGTCATAGGTGGTAGATTTTATTTATTTACCCGTTTCTTGATTTAGTGTTTTGTCACTGAATTGACAAATGAGGAGATTATATGAGTATAGTGGACTCGTTATTCCCTCTCTAGGATGGATTATCTCATTCGGATTTCTAAATCACAAGTTGAGTGTATATCTTAGACGTCTCCAGAAAGCTAAATCAATTCTAAAGATCTTAAATTCGACTTCTTCCATCTCATATCGCATCGATCACTTTACCAAGAAGGTAAATATGAACTAATATAATTATTTTTTATGGTTATGAAATAAAATGATGAAATATTCTTGAAAACCATGCAATGTGTTTTCTGTATTTGCAATCACTAGATGTTATAGTATTTTTTTTCTATGAAAATCTATGTTTAAAAGTCATTTGGTTGAAGTCTCAGAACACTTGCTGCAGTAAAGGAAAACTGATAGCCGGCGTAAACTGTATATGTATGCAAAATATGTCATTGGGTGTCTATGCCCTATACAAAAAATAGCAAAACTTGTCACTCTAAATATGTAGTGTAGTGGAAAGTAAGGAGCAAATCCATGAGGATTTTTCGTAGAATTTTATTAATTTATTATTTCTCAAATAAAAGTGTAAAATGTTATGAGTGAGAAAATCATTAAACTAAGCGAGTAATGGAACTAGATTAACAAGATGAATAAAACTATAGATTGAGAATCTTATCCCCCACATGTATTAAATACCATAGACAGTTACATGAAAAGAGAAACATTAACAAGATTACTCTCATTTGGACAATTAATTAAACTTAGAGTTGTCACCCTCAAAATGATCATAAAAGCTTACGTTGAGTTCAGTGTCAATGAATATTTCTAGAATTATAGATGAAATATCATGAATACAGCGCATACGTGATATATACAGTTAAATATCCTTAGCGCAATACAATTAACAATTAACCCATTAAAACTATCATAAACCCATCATACCATAGTAAATAAATTAATTAACCTATGTGAGTTTAACAATCTCAACCTTGATTAAATTAAATATAAATCATGGTAAATATAATTTATTTTAAAAGAAATTAATAAAGCATGAAACCAAATCAATCAAAGTAATAACCGAATTACCAAAGCTTAAAAACAAGAAATAAAACTATAATTAATTAGAGAATATGATGAAAACTAGTCTTACACGACAAACCCTAGGAGAGATAAATGAGGAAAAGAGATCCTAATACCAACCAAAACCTAAAATATCTATTTAAATTTGAATACATATATCCCCTACAACAAATATACAGCTTATGTATATATATTTTGTTGTATTAAAAGAAAAGAGAAAAGAAAACAACAACAAAAAACATGCCAAAAATCTACTTTTGTTGATCGATCGATGAAATCCATCGATTGATCGATTATTCTGGAAAATTCCAACTGCCTTCCTTCTATGAGAAAACTATAACCATTGATCGATCGATCAATTTTGATTGGTCAATCGACACTCTGTTTCAAGCCCAAACATTTTTCTAAAAATTAAGAAAATGCTACTCAAGAAAATGGTCATAATTTGATCGTTAGGAATTAGATTGATGTATCATCGGTGGAAACTTTCCTGAAGATTCAAGCATGAAGTTCGAATGATGAAATGACTAAAAGGCCCTTGAAGTTTCATAATACATTGAAACTTTCCTGAAAAGCACTAATTGCACTGTTAAGCGTTCAATTACCTATAAAATTCCAAATAAACCTTGGAAAGCATATATATACCGCGAACAAAGTTTATAAAATATAAGTTCTTAAATACAAGAATTAAAAGAAAAAATTGCATTAGAATGAATAAGTAAAACATGCAATAATATACAATATTCATGATGTAGCACACCCCTTAACTTAGACATTGCTAATCCTCAGTGATGAAAAAAAACAAGAATAACCAAAGTAAAGAGATACAAATAAAATAAATAGGTACAAAGGATAAATCTCACTTTTACGGGTACACGATTCATTTAGCGAATGCAACAAGTCGTTCAACCCCTAGGTTACCCTAGTGAATGATTGTAGTCTCACGGGTTTTCAAGGTTAAAACCCCAAAACATGAAATTTCCTCAAAACGTTCCCAAATAACTAATATGACAATATTAACAACAACTAGATATTACAACATCTTATTGACGAAGCAAATGAGAATTTAGCCCAATAATTCGAAATTATCAACACTAAATATATAACTACATAAAATTAAAACCTTAATTATGTGTGGTATGCGGGCACATGTTAAAGTTTTGATTCTGTAAAAACTCCTATAACCCGGATAATCAATTAAAGTATACTTTCACTCAATTCTCACCAGATATTACGCTGAACAAATGAAATCACTCTGAATGAGGTGTAGTACACTCTGACAAATAGGCATAATGAGAAAATGTAATTGGAAACAAGGCTGCACAAATGGCATTAATGAAAAATGATATATACAAAATGAAAATTTGTAATCTCGTGAAAGGATATCATTCATTTAGAAGATGAAATTCATGTTCATGGATTATCATAACTATTAGTACTTTTGAATCATATTTACCTTAGGATCATATAGGACTTTATAGGGTTGTAATGTAGGTTTACGGTTAGGGTTATGAAAGAAATGGTATATTTACGGATTCAAAGCGTTCATGAAGAGAACATGAAATAATTGAAATTTCAAAACTGGAATATACTTTCCACAAAAAGCAATGGATAACACAATGGAGCATGACTTTCATTATTCTCTAATAACAAAGGGATTCTTACTTTTTTTTTTCAATCACTTTCTTTTTCTTCTTTTTCTTTTCTTTTCCTTTTAATTTTTTCTTTCTTTTTCACTTATTTTACTTGAGAATATAGTTAACTCGTATGCTTAATTGCAGCCACAAAAAAACATCATTAAATCCTAAATATCATTCTAAAATAAGCAAGGTTCTAAAATAAGCAAGGCGTGATTGAGGCGTGGAGGCCAAGCCTTAAGCCTTAGAAGCCTAGGCGGGCCTAGGCGTAAAAAGTCGTGAAAAGGCGTTTAGGCCTTCTTAATATATTTTAATATTTTTTAAACATAACAAGGCTATTAAAATACAAAAATTGCACAGATCATAAAAATATGTCTGAATAAATGCAAATTAAAATACTATTTGATTATTTTGGATGAGATAATGGTTCGGTTTGTAAACAAATTCTTTAAATGACGACATCGTTTCACTAAATCATTGTTGTTTTTAGAAAAAAGTGCGCCTTAAGGGTTTTACCAAGAATAAGGCGTGAAAAGCGTAAGGCGAGGCGTTTCTCCCAAGCCTTAAGCCTAGGCGTGCCTAGGCGGAGCCTAGGCGGGTTTTTTAGAACAGTGAATAAGATATGAAAGGTGTATTTATGGTTTAAAAAATCCACTGTGGAGTTGGTTACGAGATTTGGGGTTTTGAAATGAAAGGTTAATATTTAGGCTCAAAGGGGTTGAGTAGGTAAATAATTAAATGAGGTCAAGGTCAACACGGGTTAATTAAGAAAGAAGGCTTATGATCATTTCCTAATATATCCCCAATTCTCAATTTAGACAACTTGAAAATCATGCTTAAGTGACAAGTTTCATAATAAACTCAATTAATGAACAATCAAAGACATAATAATGAGATTATCGATGACTTTAAAGTTTTCAAGGAGAAAAGAGTAATGCATAAATACTCAAAAATAAAGAAAAGCACAAGTCTTGCTCGGTTTTAGTGTACACAAAGAAACAAAATGTTATCAAGTTATAATCCTCCTACCAAATCATTTAAAAGATTTGCTTAAGTGCTCATGGGTTGCAAAGTTTGATGCATGCATTTATTCCCAATATTGAATAATTTGAGGACTAAGGTTTAATAACATGAAAGAACTAGAACATGCATAATTGATTTGTAAAATGGATATGAAAATTATTTATTTAATCATTGAAAATTAGGGAAAGAGGACCAATAAAGAGAAAAGAAAAAAAGAAAAATATTTTCAAATTTTAATATATATATATTATTTTTAATTTTTTCAATAAGAATAAAAATATACATATTCACATGGAGTTAAGGACATTAAGAATAAGGATAAGAATAAAAATAAGAATAAAAAATTAAGATGAGTAATCACACCCCCAACTTGAATCACACATTTTCCTCACTGTACTTAAGGACATTATGAAAAATAGAGCGATATAAATAAATCGTCTAAGGTATATGTAAGACCTATAAAAACATAAGAAATCTCTAAGGTAGTCACAGTGAGACCTATAAAAACATAAGAAAAAGAAGATATATGTAACGAGATTGAATTGAAGAAATCATATCATATGTTACAATAATATAGACGAACTAAAGTGCAAATACTAGATAAATTGAAGATGAGCATTCGATTTTAGAAAAATGGAAGTTCACGCACATCAAAATCTAATAGTACAACCACAAATTACATCATCATATCAAATTTCATAATTCCTCAAACAAACTTAATAAAGTTAATATATAAAACAAACCATCCTAAAGAGTTGATAAAAAGAAATAGAAAATGGAAATCCCATAACAAAATAACCACATGGAAATCAGAACCATCAGAGGGTCTAGGTGCATCAGGATCGTTCAACGCATAATGATTATGGTAATATGGTGGTAGATGTACATCCCATTATACATATCATGTTATAATATTGCTGGTAGTTATCCTTAAATGCATCAAATTTGCAGCTAATATGCAACTCCACCATCGTTAAATGCGCCTCAAGGGATGCAGGATCATATTGGTGCCTTTGGCCCAACTCGGCCTCTCTTAGCTCAACCTCCCCATCCGAGTCATCACTAAACTCCATTGTTCTCGCCCTTTTAGATCCTCATATCCTCTAGGGGTGGCCTAAAAATTCTCTGGATATTGTATTTTTTGAGAAGATTGATCGGGTTACACTGACGGTCATATTCAAACTTGAGGAAGTCGTGTTCTGAACATTTATTAGTGATAAGGGCAGTGAATGGGAGGAAATACCTCGTTACTCTCTCCTCGGACATAACACGTATAATATTTAAAAAGATATCGGGCAAATTGATGTCGCCCAAGTCATTAAATAATGCAAAAATGAACGTCGCATGATTGTGGCGCACTTCAAACCGATTGCTTGTGACCATAAAAGAGTTTACATTTATATAATGTAACACTTAAGGCAAATATGCCATGCAAATAGCGTTAAATGCTTTCTTATTAGTTGAAGCTGCTTCTGGTGGTAATGCTTGGATCAATGTATCCAACCCAAAAATATTTTCGTTGTCAAATTGTATTGATGGCGCCGTATCTGCCACACCACTCATAAAACGAGCCAAGTCTGAAAGGGTGAACGAGATTTTTACAACTTTAATCATTGACTCAAACAAAGTCCTCCTTCATTTTACTACCACAAACGTCACATAAAAAATCCTCACTAGCTCCTCATTTATGCGACCATTGGTGGCGAGGAATGGTTCCTAATTATGACATCAAAGGTGAACTCGTGCCTCTTTTAGTATTTAATTAAGAGTCAATGCACAATGGTATTCCAAAGACCTTTGTTGTCCATGGAAATATGATTTATACCAATCCCTTTTCTCGTTCACAACAAAAAAATTCAAAACCCTTTGAGGGTACACACTTGGTTGAATCACACTTTTTTTATTGCGCCCATTTCAACCTGTAAAGTCATAATTAGGCAAAACAATATAAAGCATAAATCATAATTAAAAGTTAATCAATGAAAATATTAAAATGATGTGTTCAATTGTGTGAAAACGAGTGAAAACATAACACATTGTGTCAAAAGGTATTAAAGTGCGACAACGATAGATAAAAATGCAAGTGTATGCTAAACTTGAAGAATAAAAATGGTTTAGGCATCTTAACAAACACTTGGTGTGCACAATGTGATAAAAGGGGTGGGTGAAATTTAAACCAAGAACCAACCCTCATCTATGAACAACCCAATATTTTAATAACAATGCATTCATGAATGAGTTTTTACAAAGAATATAACATTTAGAGAGTGTAAAATAAGTTGGACATATTTCAGAATACATATTGATTCAAACACCTAAAAATGGTGAAAATAGTCCCAAAACTTGCTATAATTCAACCCAGCACAATGTTGATCAGCCAAGAATACACAAAAATAAGTGTAAACAAAGAAATATGTGTATATGTTGATAACAATGATAAGAAAATAATCATTTATTTGAAAATTTTCATGTGGACACTTAAAATCATGCACAGTACAAGCCCTAAAAAAGATAAATACCCAATTGAATCAACAAATAATCAATCTACAAGAAGAGAATGACATATTTTTGTTTTAGAGTGATTAAATGAGGTAGTTTAGGGTGGAAATGGGGACTAGAAATTAGGGTTTGAAGTGGGGATCTTTCGGATGTGGGAGAAATGAAGAGAGTATAAGGAAATGAGGAGAAGAATCAAGCAAATATGCTAAATAACTGAATGATCAATTGATTGATCAAATCAATCAATCGATGGATCAAAAAATTGCGTACTCATATCAGCCTTAGGTAAACTATGTTTCATTGATCGACCGAACAAATTCCATCTATTGATCGATCAAATACAATTTTTGGCCATTTTTGTCTTTTGAAGTGGGAAGAGACGGGGGTAAAAATGAAAGTAAAAAGGATGAAAAACTAATAAAATAATAAAAAATAAAAAAATATTATACATAGTAATACAAATGAATGGGTATGATTTACATGGGGCGTGGGGGAGTACACACACACACCTAAAAATGAAAAAATATATACATAAAATTGTGTGAGTGTGCAAATGTGCGATTGCCAACAATTGACAATTAGGAAATCCATAAATAAAATGATCCAAGATGGACCAACGTGGCACTTAATGCGGTGCTCACGGGAGGGAAAATAAGGCGAATATATCTTTGTAATTTTTTAACTTTTTCAACAACTGGGGCGCGCAATCTCCTCAAATTCAAGTTTGTTGAACCTACAAAAATGTTAGAACCAAGAATACAAAAGACAATGAAAATTTAACTAATTACACTAGAAAATATAACTAAAATAAAATAGTATAAAATAATATTTAAAACCTACATTTCAACTACAAACTCAACTATACAATAGGAGTTGAAATTTTTTTAGGGTCCAACCAAATCGTGAATTGACTTTGAGGGATTAATGGTGGTACCTAATTTGAGTTCATGACTTTCAAAAAATAAGAATACCGTCTGAAAAATGAAAGGCATGGTTTGGGATGGGGAATGGAAACATCACAAAGTTAAAATTTTTGGAAAATAATGGGGGGATTGGATTGAATGGGAGATAATAACATGTGGGATCAGAGAAAAACCAAATTTCCTCCCGAAGATTTTTCAAAAAAAAATGGAGGGAGGGTCACACAAAAGAGATAATCCAATCACATAGAGCAACTTAGGCAAGTATTCCTCGTCTATAAACGGGTTAAACATTTCAAAGATTTTAAATGACTCATAGGAAATTCGTAACGACTGAATAACGGTGAAAGAAAATGGGGAGGAAATTAATTCAATCTGAAGAGATGACTCTTCATTGCTCGAAAGTTGAATTATAGGAGAAAAATAATAACTTTTAATCAAATGTTCCTTTAGAATTGTTTGATACGAAACAGAAGTGTTCAACTCATCTTTATTGTTCAAGGAAGAAATCATATCATTGTAAAGTGTTTAAATTTACATTTCCTCACTATTTTTGTTCTCCATTATGGCTTGGGATAAAATCATAATGGTTTTCTATAAAGTAGGCTTTATCAACTCAAGAATCTCAAATTACTAATTTGGTTCAAAACATTCGTCGTCTTCCATAGTTTCAAGAGAAGAATAATCGTGGGTTACAAATAACAAATCCAAATCAGATTCCCAACAATGGGTTTCCTCCCAGTAAAAGCTATCATTTATTTTTATTGTTTGAGTTTGCTACAATGCATGTAATGAATTCAGTGGCTTTGCAATTTCTCCAAAAAGACTAATTCGAGAATTATTATCATAACTTTCAAGATTATCCATATGAAAAATTTGAAGGTTATTGTCATAACAGTTCGGAGAACTACTATCGCAATGGCTTTCAAATTTAATATTGTAACAATTTTGCGGCATTTTATCATTAGAATAAGTTTTGGAAATCCCCACACCATTAGTTTGATTTTGTAAATACTCACCCAAAGTAATCTTGCAATTTTTATTCTTATCAACATGCAAGTATTCATCAAAAGTAATAGCCTTAAAGGGATTTTGAAAATTATTCTTAGGAAAAATGTGTGACCCAAAGTATTACAATCATTGAAAACATTATTGCAAGATATACTTACCCCAAATTGCTCTTCGATGGATGCTCAACAATATTATGTGCGAGTGCGAATTTAGAGTTCCTTAGTGCTCATATGTCCAAGCCTCCAAAACTGATTAAAATAGAAAAAAATACAAATAGAAAGAAAAATAGTAAAAAAATACTAAGTCAATAAAATTCTAAGGAAAACAAGTCCCCGACAATGGCACCATTTTGATATTGGGCGTAAACTTTATATGTATGCAAAATATATCATTCGTTGCATCTGCCCTATATAAACAAATACCAAAACTTCTCACGTTAAATATGGAATGTAGCGGCAAGTAAGGATAAAATCCACGGGGATTTGCTGTTAAAATTTTATTAATTTATTACTTCTCGAAGAAAAGTGTAAAATGTGATGAGTGAGCAAATCATCAAACTAGGAAAGTAATGAAACTAAATTAATAAGAAGAATAGGATTATATATTGAGAATCGCATCCTTCACGCAGACTAAATACCCTAGACGGTTACATGATAAGAAAAGCATTAACAAGATTAATGTCATTTGGAGAATTAATCAAACCTAAAGTTTTAACCCTCTAAATTATCATAAAGGCTTAATTTAAGTCCGGCATCAATGAATAATCCCGAAATTACACATAAAAAGGTCTTAGATAGGTGTCATATGTGATATACATCGTTAGATCTCCTAGATGCGATTCCAAGAGAAATTAACCCATTGAATCCATCGTAAACCCATCATACCATTGGAAAGAAAGTAAGTAGCCCATGTCAGTTTAACAATATCAACCATGATTAAATTACCTACAAAGCATAATAATTATCATGTATTAAAAAAAATTAATAAATCTTGAAACCTAATTAATTAAAGCAATAACCAAATTACCAAATCTTGAAAACTATAAATGAAGCTTTAATTAATTAGAGAAGATGATGAGAAGTAGTCTTACACAACAAAATCTAGGAGACAGAAAGGAAGAAAAGAGCTCCCAACACTAACCAAACCATACACTATCTACTTTAATTTGAGTATTTATATCCCCTGCCAAAAATATCCAACTTACGTATGTATAGTAAGTTGGATTAAAATAAAAGAGAAAAGAAAACAACAAGCAAAACTTGTCAAAAATTGGCTTTTGTCGATCAATCAATGATTCTTGAAAATGCCCACTTCCTTCCTTATACGAAAAAAATAAATTAGAACCATCGATCTATTGATTATCTATTTCAAGACCATGCATTGGCCTCAAAAACCAAGAAAATGATCCTTGGGAAATAATCATAATTTGATCGCGAGGAGAAGAATTAATGCACAATCAGCGGTTATGCGAAGCTAACTCGAAGATCTACAAATTACGTGAAGAGTTTGTACATGAAGCTTGAATGCTAAAATGACTAAAATGCCCCTGAAATTGTGTAATGCATTAAAATTTTCCCCAAAAGCACCAATTACATCGTTAAGCATTTAAACACCAACAAAAGCCCAAATAAACCCTGTAAAGCATATATATAGTGAGAACAAAGCTTATGTAGTATAAGATCTTATGAAAACAGTTGCACTAGAATGCATAAGTAAAATAGATGTTAATATACAATATTCGTGACCTATCTTAAACCTTTGTTGGTCCTGAGTAGTATAAAATGTTTTGGAAAAATCCCCGGTCGTATTTATGAATTTTTTCATTAATGTTTCGACACACTGAAGCATGATTTTTCTCCAGAAATATATCTCATGGACCGCGCTTGTATACGTTGTCTCATAGAAAATATGTGGTGGATCTCGTGACTTATCATCATCGTTGAATGTTTATGACGACTTTTGATGTAAAAAACTAGACTAGGTCTAATTATTTAATCACATATAATATTTGTAGGTAAAAGAAGGAGACAAAAAGGTTTTTAAAATGGTTTGCTTATAGAAAAAAGCCTACGTCCATTGTGCTTGTTATTACCTTGTGTTTGCCTTTCAATCCCTTTCCCTTGACAAAGGGAATATAACATATTTATAACCCAGCAAGGAGACAAAGAAATATAATTTTAAAGGATGGAATGCCTTTATAAATTAGGCATTTACATCTGTATATAATATCCATAATGTTTCTGGCTGTTGGCATTTTGCTGATACTATTGATCAACCTCCCTACAGTTGGTCGGACTTACTAGTGTTGATCGGGCTTGTTGCAACTGGTTGGCATTCTAGTATGCTGGTCGACATTCCAGGCCTTAGTCGGTGGTTATGCCTTGATGACTAGGTTTATTTCCATAGTGGATGACACATGTCTATTTCTGATAGGTCCACGTAAGTGGGTAATTTTTTGTATCAACAGAAGCCCCTAATGTTCCATGCTTGATGCTTGCTTGAAAGTATGGAGCATTTAGTTCTGCTAGTGGCTCGATCTACATTTCTTATGCTTGGTCAGTTATCGACTTCCCACACTTGTAAAATTATTAGCTTTGCTGATAGCGTGTACTGCTGATGGAATTTTCATAAATATCTAGAATTATAATGAATCATTTTGGGGCAAATACGTCTTTTTCTTCTTAGCCGCCAAAATTTCAATCGTCATTTCACTTTAATCATTACGTTCGTCAGTTTTCAAGGCAATCTATAAAAGGCGATAAAATCCCGATCTTCTCTTACCTCGAATCCTCTAATTTTTTACTGCACTTTCTAGAGCTTTCATGCGATCGTTCTTCCTGTCTTATAGTTCTTGCTGAATCCTTAAGTCTTTGTAAGAATTCTTTCTCTTTCTTCTTTTCTTCTTATCGAATCATGGTTTATGTTGTTGTATCTCTAGATGAGTTTATAAAGGAATATAACATACTAGACTGGGTAGACTTAGGGTTCCCCAATCACCTGGTAGACGTTTTTTCTTTGTCTGAAGGTTACTGGATACCTTCCTTATTCGTTGCTGAATGCGGCTTTAATTTTCCCCCAAATCATTTTTGTCTAGAATTTTTTCAATACTTTGACATTATACCTGCTAGAGTATCCCCCAATACTTGGAGGGTTATCAATGGTATTCATAGGCTTAATCAACTCCATGGGACCCACATAGGCATTCTCAAAATCATGTCTTGTTATAAGTGGATCACTAATGACACTACTTACTATTTAAAAACTAGGGTTGCAAATATAGATTTATTTGTTAACCTTCCTGACTCCAATAGGGATTACTTCAACCATGGAGTGATTGCCAAAAATTGGCAATATGTACACCTAACAAGGGGTGAAGTGTACAATGGGCCAAAGTTCCCTTAGGAAGGTCATGGGATAGGTTGTTTTAATTCTTACGTGACTTTATTAATAATTTTTCTGATGAAATGTTAATTAATCATTAATTGTTTGTTTACTTGCAGTTGATAGGAAGAAGAAGTGTTTTGAGGCTGGCATTAAGCTTGACGAGCTCAAGTTTCTCTGGGGCCTTCATCAAAAAATTGGTGAAGAACATTGATTACGTGTGAAAAATGTGTTCGTGTAAGGACATAATCGTTGTTTTCATTTCACCGCGATAATACAAACAAACCTAAATTACAACTACACTTGCGATACAAGTATATTGGTAAGTCGGGTATCGAAAATCAACAGAGACGAGTTGCTAGAATTTATAGGATTTAATACTTCAGAAATAAAAGTGTCACAGATAAATAACAACAAAAAGGAAAAGATGCAAAAAGGGAAATGATTAATCTAGGCGAGTGCAAATAAAGCTAGACTAATAAAGAGAGTGAAAACTATAGGTTGCGTCGAATATCCCTCACCCGAGTTAATTAGTATAAAATGGTTACATGTGTCGACGAGTTATTACAAATGTGTCTCGTTTCGACAGTTAATTGAATCAGGAGTTGTCACGCCCCTAAATTCGCATAAAAGCCTAATACGATTTTTGCGTCAACAAATACCCCGGAAATTATGCACGTAAGGTCGTAAGAACGGAGCATACATGATATACCCCTTCAAATCCCATGCGCATAATAACTAGGAAAATGTACTCGAAATAGACCCGTAAATTCCATCACCAAAGCAAAGAAACACGTCAACCCTAGGTGAGTTCAATCCGACATAAACTAATTTAACCTAGCTAGAAAGCATATTAAAAACGCAATAAATAAACGCGGTAAATAAACGCAATAAAACTACACTATAAAGAAAGGAAATAAAGCATGTAAACCTAATTATGAAAGCATGTAAATTAACTACAAAGCAAGAAAATAAGGAAATACGAACTATATTAATGGAGAGGGTGAATGAATAGTCAACTTACAAACCCAAAAGGGTGTCAATCCAAGAAAAAATGAAGAAGAACCCTTCAAAAACCCAAACCC
This sequence comes from Sambucus nigra, assembly GCA_949130495.1. Taxonomy (NCBI): domain Eukaryota; kingdom Viridiplantae; phylum Streptophyta; class Magnoliopsida; order Dipsacales; family Adoxaceae; genus Sambucus; species Sambucus nigra. The sequence goes on along the minus strand of OX422213.1, from coordinate 209,478,945 downwards.
TAACCTAAACTATCTTCTAAAATGAATTATATTTGTTTTTACACCAAAAATCCTTTAAATAGTAAAAGGAATTAAATTAGAAAAAAAAGAGAAAAGAAAATAAAAGTCAAAATATCAGCTGAAAACAGGGCATCGATCGATCGATCTATGGCAAAAATATCAGCCCACTATCTCAGTTCGAGGGCAAAAACTGAAGGATCGATCGATCGATCCTTTTGATCGATCGATCGATCCTTTTGATCGATCGATCGATGGCTACAGGTCTGTAACTCTTCCCCTACTTTGGTTGGTTTGTTTTTCCCTTCCACTAGAAACGCCATAACTTCTTCGTTCTGAATCGGAATCGTGCACCATTCACGGCCATGCGAAGCTTGCGAGGAGGGATACAAATTCCATGAGATGTTGAGCCAGGTGCCCAAGATGTGAAATTACTAAATTGCCCTTGAACGTGCGATTACGTATGGAACTTAAGTGGAATGCGTCCGAACTCCATACTTAGTACCTAAATACCTACAAAAGCCCAATTATACCTCATATAGCTTGTTAATAATATAAACCGAGGTTGTCTGGTTAACCGACTTAAATATAAAGATTAAGGAACCCGAGGGGGCTAAAATGCGTTGGTTCGAGGGATGAAATACACAATATTTGCGTATTATTACACCCCTAACTTACAGATTGCTAGTCCATATCAATGAAATAGGATGCAACAAGAACTACAAGAAAACCAAAAGCAGGAGAAAGTACAAAAGTATGGTATAAAAGCATAAGGCCACTTTCGCGGGAGATTCGATTGCATTTAGCGTATGCAATAAGCCGTTAAACCCCTAGGTTACTCTAGTGGACGAGTGTCGTCTCGTGAGGGTTTTCAGGGATTATACCCACAAACATCAAATGGTTTCCTCAAAATATGCCCAAACCAACATGCGACAAGCCCAGCAATAGCGGAAAATATTTCATACACGTTATTAGCACATTGAACGGATTCAAACAAAAGTTCGAAATCATTAACATTATAGAATGCACCTCATAGAATTGAAACCTTAAAATGTGGAAGGGGAGCGAGCACATGCAAAGTGTGATTTGGCAAAAACTTAAATAAACTGGATACTAAATTAAATCAAGCATATATTCAATCCTCATGGGCATTACACTCATCAAGTGAATTCACTCAAAGCAGGGAGTTAACACACGGAACATGCGGGCAAAAAGAGTAAATGTAAATGGAAACTAGGCCGCTCACATGTCAAAAATGAAGAACGCTATATATAAAATGTAAACATGTAATCTTAATGAAAGATACTTCTCACTAAAGGAGGCAAAATGTACTTTCACAGATTATCAAAACTATTTAAACCTTTGAATTACATCTACTTAAGATGACATAGGAATTTAATAGGGTTGTAATGTAGGCTAGGCTAGGGTATGAAACGAAGGATATGTATGTACGGATTCAAAGTGTGCGGAATGAAAACTCGGGATAATGGGAAAATGCGGGTAATATAAAAATTGGAAAACAAGTTCCAAACGAGCATTAGATATATCATCGGGGAGAGTAATCAAAGCTTATTGAACCATATACACAACATTTACAACTTTCTCTTTCTTTTCTTTTCTTCTTTTTCTCATGTTTTCTTTTGTTTTCTTTTCCTTTTTGCTTTCTCTTTTTCTTTTTCACTACACTTTCTTTTCTTTACTTTTCTCACTCTCATATGCCTAAATTGCAACCGCAACACAAACACATCATTCAATCACAAGTAACATTCCAAACAAAGGTATGTAAGGTATATGTATGGTTTAAAACTCCAATTTATAGTTGGTTATGGGATTTGGGTAATGAAATGGAAGGCTAATATTTAGGCTCAAAGGGGTTGATGAGGGTAAACATTTAAGGTGAGGTCAAGGTCAATATGGGTGATATAACAAAGAGGGCCTATGATCATTTCCAAAAGTTACACAATTCTTACGTCAAAACAATATATGAAAATCTGCTCAAGTAATGCATTTCAAGTATGAACTCAATTAATGAACGATCAAATGAAAGAATAGACAGATTACCGATGAATTCAACGTTTTCAAAGAGGAAAGAATAGTGTTTACACTCACAAATGACGAAAGGTACAAAGCTTACTCGGTGTAAGTATATACAATGCAACAAAAGCTTACTGAGTTATAAAAATCTTAAACCAAATCAATAGAACGATAAAAGTGCATGTGCTCATGGGATTAAAGTTTAATTCATAAAGTTATTCATAATATCAATAATTGAGACTAAAGTCTAATAACTTCTAAAATTGAGAACATGCATCATTGGGTTGTCTATTGGATCGGGCAATTATTGAAATTTATCATCGAAAACAAGGGTAAAATGCCCAACAAAGGAGAAAAAAGAAAGATTTTTTTTTTAAATTTCTAATTTTTCTAAGAAAAGCATACTAAGTAACTAACATGTGAGCAAAAACATGGACTAAATAAAGAAATGGATCGAATATCCCACACGCCCTAACTTAAAACCTGCCATTATCCTCAATGTGAATTAAGAACCAAGTTAAAGAGAGGAAAAGAGCGATATTACCCAAAATTGGAGCGATCCCCATAAGAACAAGTCCAAAGAATATACAAAACAAGTTAGTACCTAGCATAGCAAAAACAAATAACAAAAAGTTAACTAATTACAAGAGACTAAATTAAAAAGGGAGGAAAAAATAAAAAGAAAGAAAGAATAAAAAGCTAACTATATACAACCTACTAGTTAGGCTTCACACTAACTGTACACTAGAAGTCTAAATAGTTGAGGGTCCACCATGAGAACGATTTGAATTTGAAGGATAAGCCTTCTGAAAAATATGAATTCCGTTTGAAAAACGGAAGGCATCTATAAGACGAAAGAAATGAACCATCGTCAATTAAAAGTTTTGGGGGGACGATGGGGGATTTTGATTAAATGGGTGACAAAAACATGCGGGGACCAAGAAAAGTCGAATATCCTCCCAAAGATTTATGGGAGGTGGCGCACACGAAGGCAAAGATGCGATCGTGGAAGGCGACTCGAGAAAGTACTCCTCATCTACGAAAAGGTTTAAAACATTAAAGTTTGAAGCCGAATCATCGGGTACTTGTGACGGTGTGATAACAGAAAATGAAAATGGGGAGGAAAGAAATTCAAACTCAAGAGATGAATCATCATCGCTTGAAGATTGAGTTTCAAAGGAAATAAGATCATTCTCAATGAAATGTTCTTCTTTGGGAGCCAAAGAAGAAATCATTTCATTGCAAATACATATTACGTCATTTTCATCCTCACTTTCAATATCTATTAAGCAATGGGAAAAGTCGACAAGGATTTGTTCCAAAGTAGGCACAAAGTCCTCATTTGGTTCAAAACAGTCCTTGACTTCAAAAGTCTCGGAATCAAAATCGTCATCGGACTCAAATAATAAATCCAATTCATGTTCCCATAAATTATTTCCTTCCCGATAACGATTTTTAAGTTTCTCATTCTCAAGCACACGCATGCCCTCTCCAAAAGTCATAGGCCGAGGTGCGGATACTTGAAAATGGGAACTTTGAAAATTATCATCGGACTTAAACTTAAACTCATTATTATAGGAATTTTGAAAACTATTGCAATTCGTTTCAAAATTCCTATTATAAGGAGGTAAAGGCCCGAAATCATTATCATCATCATCAAAATACACGCACTCCAAAGCTTGACTTTTGTAATACTAACCCAAAGTCATTTTAGATGTTGTAATTTTTTAGGATTATAAGTATTGACCAAGAGTAAAAAGTTTGCGAGAGTTTTGAGAATTATCATAATGATTACCGAAAGAATTAAAATAAGACATGCTTGCCCCAAAAATGGCTCAAAGTGGCGAATTCCATAAAGTAGATGCGCGCGAGAAATTCAAGCGTTTCTAGGTGCTCAAATGTAGAAGTCCTGCAAAAAGGTTAGCCAAAAAATACAAATAGAAAGAAAATACTACGAAATACCGAATCAAATAAATTCTAAAACAATCTCATCCCCGACAACGGTGCCATTTTGATTATGCGTGAAAAGTGTGTTCGTGTAAGAACACAATCGTTGTTTTCGTTTTACCGCAATAATACAAACAAACCTAAATTACAACTACACTTGCGATACAAGTATAGTGGTAAGTCAGGTATCGAAAATCCATAGAGACGAGTTGCTAGAATTTATATGATTTAATACTTCAGAAATAAAAGTGTAAAAGATAAATAACAACAAAAAGGAAAAGATGTAAAAAGGGAAATGATTAATAAAGGCGAGTGTAAATAAAGCTAGACTAATAAAGCGAGTGAAAACTATAGGTTGCGTCGAATATCCCTCACTCGAGTTAATTAGTATAAAATAGTTACATGAGTCGATGAGCTATTACAAATGCATCTCGTTTTGACACCTAATTGAATCAAGATTTGTCACGCCCCTAAATTCGCATAAAAGCCTAATACGATTTTGGTGTCAACAAATACCCCGGAAATTACGCACACAAGGTCGTAAGCACGGAGCATTCATGATATATCCCGTCAAATCCCCTATGCGTAATAACTAGGACAACGCACTCGAAATAGACCCATAAACTCTATCTCCAAAGCAAAGCAACACGTCAAGCCTAGGTGAGTTCAATTCGACACAACCTAATTTAACCTAGCTAGAAAGCATATTAAAAACGCGATAAATAAATGCAATAAAACTACACTACAAAGCAAGGAAATAAAGCATGTAAACCTAATTATGAAATCATGTAAATTAACTACAAAGCAAGAAAATAAGGAAATACAAACTATATTAATGGAGAGGGTGAATGAATAGTCAACTTACAAACCCAAAAGGGTGTCAATCTAAGAAGAAATGAAGAAGAACTCCAAAATGAATTATACTTGTTTTTACACCAAAAATCATTTAAATAGTAAAAGGAATTAAATTAGAAAAAAAAGAGAAAATAAAATAAAAGCCAAAATATCAATTGAAAATAGGGCATCGATCGATCGATGGTAAAAATATTAGCCCATTGTCTCAGTTCAAGGGCAAAAATTGAAGGATCGATCGATCGATCGATGGCTACAGGTTTGCAACTCTTCCCCCTGCTTTGGTTGGTTTGTTTTTCCTTTCCGCTAGAAATGTCGTAACTTCTTCGTTCTGAATCAAAATCGTGCACCGTTCACGGCCATTCGAAGCTTTCGAGGAGGGTACAACTTCCGTGTTGATGTTGGGCCAGGTGACAAAGCTGTGAAATTACTAAATTTCCCTTGAATGTGCGATTACGTACGAAACTTGAGCGAAATGCGTCCGAACTCCATACTTAGTACCTAAATACCTGCAAATGCCAAATTATAGCTCATATAGCATGTTAACAATATAAACCAAGGTTGTCTAGTTAGCGGTCTTAAATATAGAGATTAAGACACCCGAGGGGGATAAAATGCATAGGTTCGAAGGATGAAATATGTAATATTTGCGTATTATCAAACATACTAGGTCGGCATCATACTTGATAAAATACTGGAGTTCTGTCACCTCCTTTATTACCCGACATTTTACTGCTGCTTCTACCATTGTGCTTGACTTGGACCAGAACCTAGTGTCCACTTTATCGGGCAGTGGTGAACTTGTTGTTGGCCCTTCTTCTTCTCTTAAGTCGGATGTTCCTCTTTTTCTATAGCCATGGGCAAAAGAAAGTTTCCCAACCTTCTTAGAGATGATGCTGTTGTTAGCACCCACAATCCTGTGGATGGTAGGGCCAAAAAGAAGGATGATGTTAGGAAGAAGCCCCTAGGAGATGACTTACAAAGATTGAGGAGAGACCCTCCTGCTAAGCAGGTTGAAGGAACTATTGATGCTAGCCAACAGAGTTTGGTTAGTTTTACTCCATCTATCGGTGGCTCGTCTATATCCATAGGTCCTGGCTTGGCCAGGAAATTAATTAAGTTTGGTACTCTTCCAGACCACAGGGGTATTGCTTCCTCTATGGCTCGACTTTACATTTCTAAAAGGGATACTCAAAGACTTGCCATGGTAAGAATTTTTATTTTTCTCTTTCATGCTTTGAATTTTATCTTTGACTTCTTGTACTGATTTTTTCTTTCTTCTTTGCAGTTCCTGGTTGATTTCAATCAAATGTTGGAGAAGGACGATGCTCTTCGTTCTTCTTTAACTGATGTTGAGGAGGCTTTTACTAGTCTCAAAAAGTATTTGCTTGACTCCCAACAAACATTAGCAATTGGAAATAAGACTTCGGAGAATAAAATAAAAACTATAAAGGATGCTCAGTAGAAGGTTGAGAATGAGGCTGCTAAAGCTCAGAAGCAGGTGGTTGAGCTGATAAAGAGCCTAACTACTGAGAAGGTCAAAAGGAAGAAGGCTAAAGAAAATTCCTTTGATAAAGGATGGGATAAGTTTATCACTACTTCCTCTGCTTATATTGAGTATGAAAAGAAGAAATATTTTAAGAATGGTTGGTCGGCTACTCTAAAGGAGGTTGGCACATCAGAAGACTTTGAACTCTTTCAAAGGCATGAGCCCGGGTCTCCCCCCAACATGGATGGTGAAGTTGAAGATGATGTTAGTTCTGGGAAGACATCTCTAGTGGTTAAGTCTTCAGTTGATTAACCTAAGAATGCAGTTGAATCAGCCCTCACATCTACTGAGCAAGTCACTCCAGTTATCCCTTCTGCCAACCAAGACGGAGTTAAAACTGATAGAGAGAAGGTGTATATTTGCTCGGCAGTTGGCCTCTATATTTTTTACCTTTTTTTTTATGTACTTGTAATTTTCCTTCATATCAATAAAATAAACTTTTTCTTCTTCACACTATTTGTTGTTTGGGGATCTTCCTATTAATTCATGTTTGAAGGGGATATTTCCTAATAGGTCCTATCACAATATTTTTTTCCCAATAGGTCCTATTTGTACATACAGTGAATATTCACCGTATGTTTATAAATAGGACCTATTGGAATAAAAATCTTATTTCATGGGACCTCATGGAGCAAAAAAAAGATGTTAGGACCTATTGAACTACATACTTAGTAAACGGGACTAATTGGTAAAAATCCCTTGTTGTTTCTTCATTGTTCATTCTTTATTGAGTGTTGTCATATATTCCTTTTCTTATTGTTAATTGAATATCTCTTTATTTTTCTAGTTCATGGCTAAGATGGAACAACTCTCTTCCAATGATTCAGATCTACTAAAGCACTGCAATAGTTTCTTTAAGGCTAGTCATATGACTTTAACCTGGGAAGAATTGTCAGACTTGCTCGGGGCTGATGCCACTGATCAACCTAAAGATGCGTATATTTATCTCAAGTTTCTTCATGATCGGGTTTTAGATAATAACGTGGATTACTTTGAGATGATTGAAGAACTTTAAAAAGAGCATAATAAATCTAAGATCTCTTTCACGCTAATTATGAGGCCAAGTATAAGGCCTCAAGTGGAGCTCGGGGATTTGAGGAGAAGTTGGAGAAACACCTTTCTATCTTTAGGAAGAAGGATTTCCTACTTAAGTGTGAAGTTGATGAAGCTAGAGCCATTTCCAAGCTACTGGAGGAAGAAAACAACAGTTTGAGGGGTGAACTAAATTCTTTGAAGGTTCCTTATACAACTACTGCTGCTAATGAAGGAGTTTCATATTTGGAAACTAAAAATGCTAGTTTAAAGGAGGAACTGGAGGCTTTGAAAAAATCTAAACATGCTTCCTCCTCCCGATCAAGAGGTAGATCTGTCCGAGCTACAATTGACGAGGGTAAGACTTAATAGACACTTGCAAATTAGGCTGCACAAATAAAGGCAAAAAATTTATCCATTGTTGAGATGTCTTAACAGATTCAAACCTAGGACGATCAACTTTTAACCCAGTCTTCTCAACTAAAGGCTAAAGAGGGAGTATTGAAGAAGATGCAACATAAAATTGAGAGATTAACTTCCCAATTTCATAAATAACCTAGGGAGATCTGGATGGAGTGATATAATTAAGATCTTGGCCATTTTGATGACTGCTTTAGTCAGGCTAAACGTGAAGGTTATAAGTGGGGTTGGACCAATTTCTTGACGGCTATAAAGGTTGATCAAGATAGCAAACTATGATATTGGGATGATCCTGGGTTTTTAGAGTGTCAAAACCCTCCCTTTAAACTGGATGTCAACTAGATCCCTGTTAATACGATTCCCCAGTCTTGATCTCTAAATACTTAGGGGATTATGTCCTGCACGATGAGATAGAAATAGTTCGGCCTCCCCATTTATTAGATGCTCCGAGTAGAAGCAATAGGAGAATGCTTCAAGATTTAAACTTCATTAACTCCACATACACATCGAATGATCCTCCAGCAGGCATGGAACCAGCACCGGGCTCCTCGAAAGCTGAAGGAAAGCGCCCAGTAGGATAATTTATTCATGTATTGTATTGGTAAACAATATTTGCATGTAGTCATCCTTTATATAAATGAAAGGCATTTGATTAACTTATCTTGTTAATTTCTGGAAGCTTGATTGACTTTGTTATTTCATTAGTTTTACTGATACACTTAGGCATTTGCATAAATTTAATATCAGTTACTAATGATATTTTATAGGTTCTACTGATATACTTAGATTTCTAGGTTTAATACCAGTTACCATTGATGTGGCCATAGGTTCTACTTGAGCACCTAGATTTAAATATAAGTGTAGTACTAGTTACGTGTGGTGTTTCCATAGGTTCTACTAATGCACCTAAATTTTTAGTTTTAGCATTAATTACCAGTAGTGACCAAGCGAATGTGGAATATGTGTCTATATTCATATTTAAGAATCTTCACAATGTTCTTCCTCCATTTTGCTCAGTTTGGATACTACTTGTTGATTTTTATACAGAGTTTTATCCCTGAGGTTTCTTGACCTAGTACTGAGGACTTAAAATCCTGTTTTAATCTGGAGTTGTGTTTTGCCGACCAAGTATCGCCTTTTCTGACCAAGTCTGATCAATTATCGAATTCCTACCGATCAAGTATTTTGGGATGCATATCACCAATATTCCCCCCAAAAAATGAAAAAATGAAAAAAAAACTTTTTATTGATACTAAAGAAAATTGATTACAAAAGAGATTGCTTGCTACATTACTGGTAGTACTTCCTAAGATGCTCGGCATTCCAAGGATTTTTGAATTCTTCCCCCTCCAAAGTTTTAATTCTATAAGTTCCTGGTCGAACAATTGCTGAGACACAATAAGGCCTATGCTAATTGGCTTCAAGCTTGTTGGTCTTCTAAATCACCTTTTTAAGTACATAATCCCCCCTTTTAACTTGGTCGGCATCATTAAGTCTTTTCTTCAACCCATTGGGTAAAGTTTTGTTCCTTACCCCAGTTTGCCCATTACTTTGAGGATGACTTAGAGCAAAATGCAACTTTTGAATCTTGAATTGGGCACAATATGCTGCGAACTCCTTATTGTCGAACTGCGTACCATGGTCAGTAATAAAGGCATATGGCAAACTATATATACAAATGATTTTTTTCCAGATGAGCCGGTACACCTTCTTATAGTGCATATCCACTATTGGTTCTACTTAAACCCATTTTGTGAAATAATTAACAGCTACGTCCAAGTACTTAAACCCTCCTTGGGTGGTCGATAATGGCCCGACCAAGTCTATCCCCTAAATAACATATGGCAAAGCTACATGCAGAGTTTTACGAATATTGGAGAACTTCTGGCATTTGTCTATCTTCTTTTTAAAGGTTGTACAATCTTCCCTCAGGGTCAGTCAATAATACCCTTGAGTATTCATTCACTGTAGTAATGATCTTCCTTCCACATGAGCTCCACAAGATGCTTCATAAACTTCTTCTATCAGATCTTTAACCTCTGTTGGGTGAACACAACATTGAAAAGTAGCTGTTAAACCTCTCTTATATAGAACTCCTCTGTCTAATACGTACCTTGACACTTTATACTTGAGCTTTTTAGCCTCAACTGCATCTCCTAACAGAATTCCTTCTTCAATGTAAGCTCTGATGGGATCCATCCAGGAAGGTCCCATGTCTACTGTAATGAAACTAATCATCAAGTCTTCATTAATACTTTGATTGGCTAAAATTTTGATGGGAATGGATCTCCTGAGCTCAATTATGGTTGCTGATGCTAGCCGAGCAAGTACATCAGCTCGAGCGTTCACCAATCTTGGAATTCTGCTTATCCGAACAATGGGAAATTTTGCTATAACCTCTAATGCCTTGGCTAGATATCTTGTCTTCAGTTCATGTTTGACTCCATAAAAACCCAATATTTTATTCACCAATAACTGAGAATCGCTATGTGCCACAACTTGCTCAAAATTCAATGATTAAGACGAACTCAATCCTATAATGAGAGCTTCATATTTTGAGGCCTGAAATTGGAATCGCAATGCATAATCAATATTTATTCCATCAGGAGTGTTGAGTATAATACCTTCTCCACTTCCTGTTGCACATGATGATCCATCTACATACAAGTTCCATAATGGGATATGATTGTTAAACCCTTGGTCTGACAATATCCAATGATGGAATACTTTATTCCTTACCTCCTCATATCTTTTAGCCATCTCCTGCACCTTAGTTTATTGTTTCGGTATGTCGATAATAACTTTTTCTAAGCTCTCCCCTATCGAGGTCTACTCGGGATGTTAGCCGGTGAAGACTTCAGTTGAGTTTTTTCTTATTGGGGTTTGTTTTACCCGTATTCGTTGTTGCTCAGGGACCTCTAGATAAGTGAATTCTTTAATGAAGTCTGCCACAGCTTGGCCCTTTAATGAGGACCTTGGCTCATATATAATATCGTACTCCCCCAGTTCTACTGCCCAATACATTAATCTCCCAGACTTCTTAGGTTTATGAAGATCTTGTCGAAGAGGCATGTCACTGTATACCAAAATGGTATGCACTTGGAAGTAAGGTTTCATCTATCTAGATGCCTCAGTCAGTGCCAAAGATAATTTCTCCAATCGTGGATATCCAACTTTTACTCCCCGGAAGGCTTTACTGGTGTAGTAGACTGGCTTCTGAACTTTATTATCTTCTCGTATCAAAGTAAAACTTACAGCTGACTCAGAGACGACTAAGTATAAATGCAATTTTTCTCCCAAAACTAGTCTGGAGAGCAACGGGGGGTATCCCATATACTTTTTTAACTCTAAAAAATCTTTCTCGCATTCATCGTTCCATTCGAAAGTCTTCCTCAACACTTTAAAGAATAGTAAACACTTGTCAGTAGCCCGGTACACAAATATGTTGATGTAAAAAACTAGACTAAGTCCAATTATTTACTCACATATAATATTTTTAAGTAAAAGAAAGAGATAAAAAGGTTTTTAAAGTGGTTCGGCTTATAGAGAAAAGCCTACATCCATTGTGCTTGTTATTGCCTTGTGTTTTCCTTTCAATCCCTTCTGATTCACTATGTACCCCAGAAACATGCCTTCTTGGACACCGAATAATAACTTAGTCGGATTCAACTTCATATGGTGGTTCTTGAGGTGATAAAAGGTTTGGCTAAGGTCGGCAATGTGATCAGATGCTTTTTTACTCTTCGTCAGCACGTCATCTACATATACCTCCATATTTTTTCCTATCTGTTCCTCAAATACTTTTTTCACCAACCTTTGGTAAGTAGCACCTCCATTTTTCAAACCAAATAGCATAACATTATAGCAATAAGTTCCCGGGGGAGTAATGAAAGAAGTTCTTTCATTATCTTTAGACTTTATCTTAATCTGGTTATAACCAGAATATGCATCCATAAAACTCAATAGTTCATGCCCTAACATAGAATGAACAAGTTGATCAATCCGAGGCAAAGGAAAGTGGTCCTTTGGGCAGTCTTTATTCAAATTTATTAAGTCCACGTACATTCTCCATTTTTTGTTTTTCTTTTTAATCGTAACAACGTTGGCCAACCAATCTGGATATTTCACATCTTCAATGAATGAGGCTTTCTGAAGCTTCTCAACCTCCTCCTTGATAGCCTGGTTCTTCTCAGGGATAAATACTCTACGCATTTGCTTCACTAGCTTGGCGTCCTTATCAACACTGATCTCATGGTAGAGGAAATGGGGATCAGTCCCAAGCATGTCCTCAGAACTCCAAGCGAACACGTTCTTTCTCTGTTTCAGGAACGTCACTAGCTCCTATTTAAGAACAGACTCTAGTGTTAATTCCATCTGTGTAATTCGCTCTGGCTTGTCATCGTCTAAGATGATATTCTCCATTTCTTCCACAATTTGGCGCTTTTTACCAACCCTGTATCCTCTCTTGGATCTAAAGTTTCCACCTCAGATTCGCTATTGGGCTCAGTAATATCCACTTGCTAAGTGGTGGTTTTCTTCTTTATTTCTTCCAGGTCCTCTTGCTCGGCAGAGGAGTAATAGCACTCTCAAGATACTTTTTGATCACCCTTAACCGCACCTACTCCAAAGTTAGATGGGAACTTTAAACACTGATGGACTATTGAGGGAACTGATTCAAAATTCTTCAATCCTACTCTGCCCATGATGACACTATAGGCTGACTGTACATTCTTATCCATGTCAAAGAAATGAACTTTCTTGATCCGACTTACTGGCTAGGTGCTGAGCAACATCTCATGCTTGATTGTGCCTAAAAGATAAACTTTTTCACTAAAAAAATATATCAAAGGCCTATGGTACGGGTATAGTTGGATGAGCTTCAAATTTAGCTTTTGTAAACATAAATAAAATATGATATCTGCTGAGCAACCATTGTTAATCAACACCCTGTAAATGATTGTGTCCTGGTGCCTGAATTTGACCACCAGAGGGTCATCGTGGGGTAGAGAACTCCTGACAAGTCATTTTTGGAAAACCCAATTACCAATTTTTCTTTCTTAACCTTCCTTAGTCTATCTTCTCTGGCTATATTGATAATCCGAATGTAAGAACAAGCTAGAGCCTCATTGAGGTAACCTTTTTCTACCAGTCGTGTGATCTCCACCTCTAGAATCTCCTCCTATAATCATCTTATAATCAAAGGTACCAAAACTAAGTGTAAATACCTCACGCTCTGGTTGCTTGGTTTTTTTGGAGAAGTTGGAATCATCTTTAGAATTTCTTTTCTTATCTTCCTCGGGCTTGCATGGAGATTTTGACCTACCACAAGCTCCTCTGTCGTCCTGCCGATCAACAAACTTGTCCATTTTTACTCACCGAATGAGGCTTTCTATCTCATTTTGTAGAGAAATACAACGATTTATAATATGCCCATGGTCCTTATGAAATTGACGGCATTTGGATTTATCCCTCTTCCCAGTGGGTGATCTTAGCTTCTCGGGCCAACACACCTCCTTTCTATGCATAATTTTCTCCAAAACATGGTGAATGCCCATCGTTAATAGAGTGTAATTATTTTATTTCCTGAGACTGTCATCAATCTTCTTTTTCCTTGAATCCTTCAGCTCCTTGTGTTCCTTCTGCTCCTTTTTTTCGATTTTCCCCTCAGACTTCATTCCCGAGCCTCAACGGCTCGATTTCCCACAAGTTGTACTGCTATTCAATGCTTTAACCGCTCCTCCAACATGCAACGTATAAATCCTTCCATGCCAGGCCCACAACACACGAGTCCACGTGCGCCTTGATATCCTTCGATACAGCTACGACAAATGTCTAAGATTTAGAAACCAAAGTTCACTGCTTCTTCACCGCAATCAGAATGTACGGAGTCCACCTCATGAAAATGAGTTCTTCAATGATGGAGGAATTAACCAATGGTGCTAACACAAGATCTCTAAACATAATGGTTATGAATGATCAGATCTTGTAAACATAAAGGATGTTTTTACCTATGAAAACCTTTGTAAACAAGTGTAGAAAAACGTAATTGTTATGTTCTGTAATTTGGTTCGGCACACCTCGAAATCTTGAGTAAAAAATGCCTTAAATAAAAACCTTAAGACGACAAGTCTTTAGAACGACATTGTCATGTCGTTAGAATGACTCTACACATCTCGTTCGAACGAGATATGCATGTCATTAAAACGACTAGCTGATGTTGTTTGAACGACAGTAAATGTCGTTTGATCTTCCAAAACACAAAGGAAAGATCTACACGACTCTAAAATGTATTTATCTCAGAATAAACGATGTTAAAATCTTTTAAAATCATTTTTGACATTTAAAATCATTTTTATTAAAATAAACATTATGCGTTCATACCTAAGAGTATCTCGAAATACAATATGATATGAAGACGTGAAACATGCACCAATAAACATGTCATGATTTATCTTTGAAGCTTTTTCGCTACGTGTTCAACACAACACCATAGACTATGTAGGAATCGTGACGAGTAAAAATCTATTTATGACTCAAACAAGTTTTGTCCAAAATTAAGTCAATTACATACAAATTGACACACTTGGTAATTTGTACTTACAAATCTCCCCCTTTGACTATTTCGGGTCAAAACCAAAATAGAGAATACTAAGTCATGACATAAAGACGCATGACACCTAAATTCTATCATATAAACCTAAAATTAAAAATTATAGGACACGATCTAGTATATGTAGGATCGAAAGCATGAGATGTATGAATGTGATTTAGTCGCAAAATGTTGAATCGCTGAAGAATACCTACACACATGAAATAGACAAATACCCAGTGAAGTGTGGAGGAACAAATGATTTTAATTTGTAAAACAAACCATTTGTTAAACATGTGAGAAAAATTTATGATATCAATTTGTATATAAAATTTTCAATATATCTCAAATCAATGATACCAATATGTAAACAACATGATGCCAATGTAAAACATATATGCTAAACAAACAAACTCCCCCTACATCACATACTATCTCTTCCCTTTTTTTGTCTCGAATAGACCATAAGTGAAAAAGATAAACAAACATCATTGTATCTTGCATAAAGTAGTCATATAAAGCATATCTAGATAAACGTGAGTTTAGCCATCTAATAATAAGTAGAAGCTTTCAAATTATAGCTAGCAAAAAGTCACATATATGAAAATCTAACATTCATTCATCCATGTGACTAAAAAAAATCAATGCAGTATAGAGATCAAGCATGTATAATCAATACCAACTGCATATACATTGTTCAGGACTACCCATAAGTACCAAAATAGTATGTTATCATCATATATACGAAGTTGGTACCAAAATAGAATGAAGAGTCAAAAAGTCAACCCAGGTTGTTCAAACGACAAGGCGGTGTCCTTTGTATTATATAAGGTCTCGTTCGATCCATCCAAGAAAAGACCCACAACAATAAGGTGTCGCGCGATGCAAATCAAGAAAAGACCTAAAAGCGAACCTTCTAACGACCATATCTGACATTAAATGCATCTCATTTCTCAGGTCACTTGATCTAGTCTTCAAACGACGTCCATAAGTCATTTGAACACCTTCAAAAACTTCATATTCCAGTTCTAAAAATATTTATCTTTTGCTCAGTGAAAAAATTTCCTCAAAACAACAACTGGAAATATGAAACAGCAGCAAAAGAGACTCAAAACAAAAAATATAAAATAAAAAAATATATATGAGTTACTTGCTAACATAGTATCAATGTGCCTAAACATGGATATGGAATGAATGGGCATGAACTACAACAGATGAATCACAACATAGACACATCGAAACGAACAAGAATCTCTAATTGATGGCTAAAATTAGATTTATCCATATGTGACAAATAATATATTGAGCTAAATGAACTAAACAAACTTCATGCACATAAATTCAAAATTTTGACGATTCTTCAAATAATAACGTCATGACACGATTTTTCAACATTAGGATTCGTGGTGCAAGCCCATTGATATATCCAACCAAACTCCCTCAAATATTCATATTTATTTTTCTTTTGAATGAACATATCAAACTAAACTAATTCATACCTATTTGGCATAATTATTCTTTTTATTGTCTTAATTTTTTCTCGGGCTCTTTTAAACGGTGGCTTTCACGATCAGATTATTATTCTCTTACAGCCCTTTCCCATTCCCACTCATCATTTTTTTTAACTAAACAGTATCTATCCTCACACGCAACGGTTCTTACATGCACACCTCCTCCTAAGTCTAATTACGCATATATGATAAAATTGAGAGAAGAACGTCTCACCAAACTCAAATATGCATGGGAACTCAAACATTCATAAAACTCGTGTATGTGTGCAATGACATATATACAAAGTCGAATCCAAAGGCAAATTAACTTCGAAAAAACCTCGTTATTCAATGGTTAAGATCATTCAACGCATCTACAATTATGACCAAATGTCATAGCGACATGAATAATGAAATGATGGGGGTCTAAGCACACCAATATGCCACATCAAACATGTAAACTCATGACACAAAAATAAACCGAAAATCTTTTTGTGTTTTTGAAGAAATATTTTTGACTAAAAAGAAACCTTTATGTATTTTTCTCATAAGACCCAATAAAAAATATAATATAAAGAGATAAACATATAACAACACTAGAGAATTATATATCATGAAGAAAAGGCTATCGTATGACAAACATGACAATATAATCATCCTTTATATTCAGCATGGGAAGAATTGTAACAACCCAGATTTTTTTTTAAATGGGGATTTTTAAATTAATCAGAGAAAAAACGAAATTTTGGATTTTATAAATTTTATAATTTAAAGTGTTGGTTTTTATATTTGAAAAATAAATTTTCAAACGGAATTGGAATAGGAATTAAAATGGAGATTTAATTGAATTTTTATTATTTAGAAGAGTCCTCAAAACATAAAACTCTCTAAGAGTCTTCGGAACATAAAACTCTATAGTAAAAATAATATTTTTAGAAATCCGACCGTTCGATCTAGCTGAATTTTTGTCAGCAGTCCTGTCTCGCCGTTCGCTACAACATGTTAAAATTTCAAGCGATTCTAATGGTCCGATCGTTCGAAATGATTTTTTTAAGTATTTGTATTTGATTAGGAATCTAATTCTTTTTGGTATATAAACATAAAGTGACAAGTTTAGATCTTTTAAAACACATTTTAGCCTTCTCAAAAATTAGAATCCTCTCATCTTCTTCATCTACTTCAACCTCAAAACCCTAGCCCCATTCTACATAACTTTCAACTCAAGTTTTGTCAAGATTAACCTGATTTTCTTAAGACGCGTCAAGAACGAATCTTTGTCAAATTTTTTTAGAGGAATACACATGCAAGATCAGATTTCTAAACCAACTTTTATTCAGGCATGTTGACCCTATTCTTTTCCTTTAGTGTTATGTGTTTTGATTGTAGTCTCCATTAAACTCATGTTTTCTAAAATAAGATATGAATATAAAGATTGAAGAGATAAATTTCGGGGCTGTTTTACAGGAACAAAATTAATGATACCAAATACTTATAACTTGTATTCTTTGGGTTGTGTCAGTGTAGTCGACTTTGCTATGGGCATGTGCATGTAGAGGAGCCCTTTTAAAAGTAAATTTTGATATTTCATGTGAAAACCCTAGTTTAATTTAATTTCTTGTGTTGGAAAATAAGGTTCATGATAGGACTTGCATGTAGCGATTATTCTGAAAATCATAATATTTAGGTGTCTTTGATTTCCACTTTTTAATTTGAATTATTTAAATGAGAATTTAGTATTATTATGAATGTTGTTATAATTTGGAATTGTGTTACTCTATGGAAATAGGATAATATTTCAGAAAGGTTGGGTATGGTAGATAATTGGTTTTCACCCTTGTTATAGTACACTTGTTAGGTATGGGACTAGTAAGTGGGCCTTAATTACGATTTATGCTAATTAGGTATGGGACTAGTTAGTGTAAGTCTATGCGGGTTATATAATTGGGGTGGGGGCTGATTTTCTATTTTATACCTTTATTGTGATGGCCTAGGATTGATATCTAGGTGGAGTGAAATTTTATAATCATTATTTTCTTTGGATAGGACGATATTGTGTTTTGGGAACCCTTAGTTGGCACTAAAGGTTATTTTTAGGATTTTCACATCGCTTTTAAGGGTGGGGGAAATTAATGTGATTAACGAAAATAAGGAATGTGGAATTTAATATCGCAGGACTAAAACGGATATTAAAAATTTATTGGCGACATAATGTGTCTAGGGACGACAGTTTGAACGGGTCAGCGGACGAGTTATGTCGTGTCGTGTGTGGAACCTTGTCATATCGCGAGGGTCGCAGGATAAAAATGGGCCAGACGACGGACTTGACAAGGGGACGGGTGCGTGTGTGGAACCTTGTCATATCGTGAGGGTCGCAGGATAAAAACGGACCAGACGGCGGACTTGACAAGGGGACGGGTTTTGGTAATAATATTCACGGTTAAATTAATTAAATTTAACATTATGGGAAGGTGGGTTAATTAAAATCATATTGGTGTGTCTTTTATGAAAACCTTGCGGGTAATTGCGAATTTATTTATGGTGATTATTAATCTCGTAATTAAAAGATTCTATTGTTATAGTCGATATATATAGCATTATTGTCTGGGTTCAAGGACCCTATTTGAGGAGAGTAGCCGGTTTACATGCTCGGGGCTTTGGCTCTGACACATGCGTTGACTAATCTTTTTCAGGATTTTTGGGAGTAGCTGCATAGGATTCATTGGAGATCTTTTGGAGGTGCAGCTGGATTTATTTTAATGCTTTAGTAGTTGGATTTTCTCTTTCCATTCAGTCGTTTTATTTATGAGACTATTTTGGAGTTATTGGGCCTTTTTGGTTCCAAATTTGTTTAGAGGATTTCTGTTGGGATTATTTAGATTTTATTTAATCATTATTGGAGATTGGATTTTTGGAGTTAGCATGTGATGGATCTTTTATCGCTTAGTTATTTGCGATCATTTGAGATTGAATCAATTGTTTATCTTATGGACTGATTTATTTATGTCTCATAATTGTCTCATGCTAAGAATGGTATTTATTTAGTTCACGCCCGACTTAGTTTTGGTGGCGGCCGACGCCAGAGTTAGGCGGGGTGTGACAGATGGTATCAGAGCATGGTCTTAGGTCTCGTAGGTTATGAGTCCGTTTAGCTTCCGCATTGACGATCTTTGATTCCCTTGTTGATTCGTACTTCTTAAAGTAGAGGGTCTAGCATACGTGTTAGATGTGTTTCTTGGAGAGGTGAAGTTTTGAGTTAAAGACGTTGTACGCATCGAGTTTAGAATTAGTAAGCTTGATGTGGGGATCCTTAGAATGGATTTTGGTGACGATAATTATTTTGAAGATTTTAGTACAGATCTTAGGTATCGTATGTATCGATTTTTGATGTTGAGATTTAAGAAGTTAGAATTTTGATGACTTTCGGATATAGGATCGAGTGGGGGATTTTGAAAGCATGTGGTACGCCATTATTTTCATAGTTATGTGTATGTATATAGGCAATATATATTATGTTGTTGCTCGTGGGGTAGGTGCGCATAGAATTGGGTGTATGGACGCCCATTTATGGCATTCCACAGGTAGGCATATGTGAGCCTTATGTTCTTTTTTGCGAGATTGAAGTGTATATGTGTATACTTCGTTTAATTTCGAGGACGAAATTCTTTGATAGTGGGGAAGTATGTAAAAAATCGGATTTTTTTTTAAATGGGGATTTTTAAATTAATCGCAGAAAAAACAAAATTTTGGATTTTATAAATTTTATAATTTAAAGTGTTGGTTTTTATATTTGAAAATTAAATTTTCAAACGGAATTGGAATCGGAATTAAAATGGAGATTTAATTGATTTTTTATTATTTAGAAGAGTCCTCAAAACCTAAAACTCTCTAAGGGTCCTCGGAACATAAAACTCTCTAGTAAAAATAATATTTTTAGAAATCCGACCGCTCGATCTAGCTGAATTTTTGTCAGCAGTCCTGTCTCGCGGTTCGCTACAACATGTTAAAATTTCAAACGATTCTAATGGTCCGATCGTTCGTAATGATTTTTTCAAGTATTTGTATTTGATTAGGAATCTAATTCTTTTTGGTATATAAACATAAAGTGACGAGTTTAGATCTTTTAAAACACATTTTAGCCTTCTCAAAAATCAGAATCCTCTCATCTTCTTCATCTTCTTCAACCTCAAAACCCTAGTCCCATTCTACATAACTTTCAACTCAAGTTTTGTCAAGATTAACCTGATTTTCTCAAGACGCGTCAAGAACGAATCTTTGTCAAATTTTTTTTAGAGGAATACACATTCAAGATCAGATTTCTAAACCAACTTTTATTCAGGCATGTTGACCCTATTCTTTTCCTTTAGTGTTATGTGCCTTGATTGTTGTCTCCATTAAACTCATGTTTTCTAAAATAATATATGAATATAAAGTTTGAAGAGATAAATTTCGGGGCTGTTTTACATGAACAAAATTAATGATACCAAATACTTATAACTTGTATTCTTTGGGTTGTGTCAGTGTAGTCGACTTTGCTATGGGCATGTGCATGTAGAGGAGCCCTTTTAAAAGTAAATTTTGATATTTCATGTGAAAACTCTAGTTTAATTTGATTTCTTGTGTTGGAAAATAAGGTTCATGATAGAACTTGCATGTAACGATTATTCTGAAAATCATAATATTTAGGTGTCTTTGATTTCCACTTTTTAATTTGAATTATTTAAATGAGAATTTAGTATTATTATGAATGTTGTTATAATTTGGAATTGTGTTACTCTATGGAAATATGATAATATTTCGGAAAGGTTGGGTATGGTAGATAATTGGTTTTCACCCTTGTTATAGTACACTTGTTAGGTATGGGACTAGTAAGTGGGCCTTAATTACGATTTATGCTAATTAGGTATGGGACTAGTTAGTGTAAGTCTATGCGGGTTATATAATTGGGGTTGGGGCTGATTTTCTATTTTATACCTTTATTGTGATGGCGTAAGATTGTTATCTAGGTGGAGTGAAATTTTATAATCATTCTTCGCTTAGGATAGGACGATATTGTGTTTTGGTAACCCTTAGTTGGCACTAAAGGTTATTTTGAGGATTTTCACATCGCTTTTTAGTGTTGGGGAAATTAATGTGATTAACGAAAAGAAGGAATGTGAAATTTAATATCGCAGGACTAAAACGGATATTAAAAATTTATTGGCGACATAATGTGTCTAGGGCCGACAGTTTGAACGGGTCAGAGGATGAGTTATGTCGTGTTGTGTGTGGAACCTTGTCATATCGCGAGGGTCGCAGGATAAAAACGGGCCAGACGGCGGACTTGACAAGGGAACGGGTGCGTGTGTGGAACCTTGTCATATCGCGAGGGTCGCAGGATAAAAACGGACCTGACGGCGGACTTGACAAGGGGACGGGTTTTGGTAATAATATTCACGGTTAAATTAATTAAATTTAACATTATGGGAAGGTGGGTTAATTAAAATCATATTGGTGTGGCTTTTATGAAAACCTTGCGGGTAATTGCGAATTTATTTATGGTGATTATTAATCTCGTAATTAAAAGATTCTATTGTTATAGTCGATATATATAGCACTATTGTCCGGGTTCAAGGACCCTATTTGAGGAGAGTAGCCGGTTTACATGCTCGGGGCTTTGGCTCTGACACATGCGTTGACTAATCTTTTTAAGGATTTTTGGGAGTTGCTGCATAGGATTCATTGGAGATCTTTTGGAGGTGCAACTGGATTTATTTTACTGCTTTAGTAGTTGGATTTTCTCTTTCCATTCAGTCGTTTTATTTATGAGACTATTTTGGAGTTATTGGGCCTTTTTGGTTCCAAATTTGTTTAGAGGATTTCTGTTGGGATTATTTAGATTTTATTTAATCATTATTGGAGATTGGATTTTTGGAGTTAGCATGTGATGGATCTTTTATCGCTTAGTTATTTGTGATCATTTGAGATTGAATCAATTGTTTATCTTATGGACTGATTTATTTATGTCTCATAATTGTCTCATGCTAAGAATGGTATTTATTTAGTTCACGCCCGGCTTAGTTTTGGTGGCGGCCGACGCCAGAGTTAGGCGGGGTGTGACAGATGGTATCAGAGCATGGTCTTAGGTCTCGTAGGTTATGAGTCTGTTTAGCTTCCGCGTTGACGATCTTTGATTCCCTTGTTGATTCGTACTTCTTAAAGTAGAGGGTCTAGCATACGTGTTAAATGTGTTTCTTGGAGAGGTGAAGTTTTGAGTTAAAGACGTTGTAGGCATCGAGTTTAGAATTAGTAAGCTTGATGTGGGGATCCTTAGAATGGATTTTGGTGACGATAATTATTTTGGAGATTTTAGTACAGATGTTAGGTATTGTATGTATCGATTTTTGATGTTGAGATTTAATTTGAGGAAGTTAGAATTTTGATGACTTTCGGATATAGGATCGAGTGGGGGATTTTGAAAGCATGTGGTACGCCATTATTTTCATAGTTATGTGTATGTATATAGGCAATATATATTATGTTGTTGCTCGTGGGGTAGGTGCGTATAGAATTGGGTGTAAGGGCGCCCATTTATGGCATTCTACAGGTAGGCATATGTGAGCCTTATGTTCTTTTTTGCGAGATTTAAGTGTATATGTGTATACTTCGTTTAATTTCGAGGACGAAATTCTTTGCTAGTGGGGAAGTATGTAACAAACCGGATTTTTTTTAAATGGGGATTTTTAAATTAATCGGAGAAAAAACGAAATTTTGGATTTTATAAATTTTATAATTTAAAGTGTTGGTTTTTATATTTGAAAAATAAATTTTCAAACGGAATTGGAATCGGAATTAAAATGGAGATTAAATTGATTTTTTATTATTTAGAAGAGTCCACAAAACATAAAACTCTCTAAGAGTCCTCGGAACATAAAACTCTCTAGTAAAAATAGTATTTTTAGAAATCCGACCGTTCGATCTAGCTGAATTTTTGTCTCGCTACAACATATTAAAATTTCAAGCGATTCTAATGGTCCGATCGTTCGTAATGATTTTTTCAAGTATTTGTATTTGATTAGGAATCTAATTCTTTTTGGTATATAAACATAAAGTGACGAGTTTAGATCTTTTAAAACACATTTTAGCCTTCTCAAAAATCAGAATCCTCTCATCTTCTTCATCTTCTTCAACCTCAAAACCCTAGCCCCATTCTACATAACTTTCAACTCAAGTTTTGTCAAGATTAACCTGATTTTCTCAAGACGCGTCAAGAACGAATCTTTGTCAATTTTTTTTTAGAGGAATACACATTCAAGATCAGATTTCTAAACCAACTTTTATTCAGGCATGTTGACCATATTCTTTTCCTTTAGTGTTATGTGTCTTGATTGTAGTCTCCATTAAACTCATGTTTTCTAAAATAACATATGAATATAAAGATTGAAGTGATAAATTTCGGGGCTGTTTTACATGAACAAAATTAATGATACCAAATACTTATAACTTGTATTCTTTGGGTTGTGTCAGTGTAGTCGACTTTGCTATGGGCATGTGCATGTAGAGGAGCCCTTTTAAAAGTAAATTTTGATATTTCATGTGAAAACCCTAGTTTAATTTAATTTCTTGTGTTGGAAAATAAGGTTCATGATAGGACTTGCATGTAGCGATTATTCTGAAAATCATAATATTTAGGTGTCTTTGATTTCCACTTTTTAATTTGAATTATTTAAATGAGAATTTAGTATTATTATGAATGTTGTTATAATTTGGAATTGTGTTACTCTATGGAAATATGATAATATTTCGGAAAGGTTGGGTATGGTAGATAATTGGTTTTCACCCTTGTTATAGTACACTTGTTAGGTATGGGACTAGTAAGTTGGCCTTAATTACGATTTATGCTAATTAAGTATGGGACAAGTTAGTGTAAGTCTATGCGGGTTATATAATTGGGGTGGGGGCTGATTTTCTATTTTATACCTTTATTGTGATGGCCTAGGATTGATATCTAGGTGGAGTGAAATTTTATAATCATTCTTTGCTTAGGATAGGACGATATTGTGTTTTGGGAACCCTTAGTTGGCACTAAAGGTTATTTTGAGGATTTTCACATCGCTTTTAAGGGTGGGGGAAATTAATGTGATTAACGAAAACAAGGAATGTGGAATTTAATATCGCAGGACTAAAACGGATATTAAAAATTTATTGGCGACATAATGTGTCTAGTGCCGACAGTTTGAACGGGTCAGAGGACGAGTTATGTCGTGTCGTGTGTGGAACCTTGTCATATCGCAAGGGTCGCAGGATAAAAACGGGCCAGACGACGGACTTGACAAGGGGACGGGTGCGTGTGTGGAACCTTGTCATATCGCGAGGGTCGCAGGATAAAAACGGACCTGACGGCGGACTTGACAAGGGGACGGATTTTGGTAATAATATTAAAGGTTAAATTAATTAAATTTAACATTATGGGAAGGTGGGTTAATTAAAATCATATTGGTGTGGCTTTTATGAAACCCTTGCGGGTAATTGCGAATTTATTTATGGTGATTATTAATCTCGTAATTAAAAGATTCTATTGTTATAGTCGATATATATAGCACTATTGTCTGGGTTCAAGGACCCTATTTGAGGAGAGTAGCCGGTTTACATGCTCGGGGCTTTGGCTCTGACACATGCGTTGACTAATTTTTTGATGGATTTTTGGGATTTGCTGCATAGGATTCATTGGAGATCTTTTGGAGGTGCAGCTGGATTTATTTTACTGCTTTAGTAGTTGGATTTTCTCTTTCCATTCAGTCGTTTTATTTATGAGACTATTTTGGAGTTATTGGGCCTTTTTGGTTCCAAATTTGTTTAGAGGATTTCTGTTGGGATTATTTAGATTTTATTTAATCATTATTGGAGATTGGATTTTTGGAGTTAGCATGTGATGGATCTTTTATCGCTTAGTTATTTGTGATCATTTGAGATTGAATCAATTGTTTATCTTATGGACTGATTTATTTATGTCTCATAATTGTCTCATGCTAAGAATGGTATTTATTTAGTTCACGCCCCTCTCAGTTTTGGTGGCGGCCGACGCCAGAGTTAGGCGGGGTGTGACAGATGGTATCAGAGGATGGTCTTAGGTCTCATAGGTTATGAGTCCGTTTAGCTTCCGCGTTGACGATCTTTGATTCCCTTGTTGATTCGTACTTCTTAAAGTAGAGGGCTAGCATACGTGTTAGATGTGTTTCTTGGAGAGGTGAAGTTTTGAGTTAAAGACGTTGTAGGCATCGAGTTTAGAATTAGTAAGCTTGATGTGGGGATCCTTAGAATGGATTTTGGTGACGATAATTATTTTGGAGATTTTAGTACATATGTTAGGTATCGTATGTATCGATTTTTGATGTTGAGATTTAATTTGAGGAAGTTAAAATTTTGATGACTTTCGGATATAGGATCGAGTGGGGGATTTTGAAAGCATGTGGTACGCCATTATTTTCATAGTTATGTGTATGTATATAGGCAATATATATTATGTTGTTGCTCGTGGGGTAGGTGCGCATAGAATTGGGTGTATGGGCGCCCATTTATGGCATTCTACAGGTAGGCATATGTGAGCCTTATGTTCTTTTTTGCGAGATTTAAGTGTATATGTGTATACTTCATTTAATTTCGAGGACGAAATTCTTTGCTAGTGGGGATGTATGTAACAAACCGGATTTTTTTTTTAAATGGGGATTTTTAAATTAATCGGAGAAAAAACGAAATTTTGGATTTTATAAATTTTATAATTTAAAGTGTTGGTTTTTATATTTGAAAAATAAATTTTCAAACGGAATTGGAATAGGAATTAAAATGGAGATTTAATTGATTTTTTATTATTTAGAAGAGTCCTCAAAACATAAAACTCTCTAAAAGTCCCCGGAACATAAAACTCTCTAGTAAAAATAATATTTTTAGAAATCTGACCGTTCGATCTAGCTGAATTTTTGTCAGCACTCCTGTCTCGCGGTTCGCTACAACATTTTAAAATTTCAAGCGATTCTAATGGTCCGATCGTTCGTAATGATTTTTTCAAGTATTTTTATTTGATTAGGAATCTAATTCTTTTTGGTATATAAACATAAAGTGACGAGTTTAGATCTTTTAAAACACATTTCAGCCTTCTCAAAAATCTGAATCCTCTCATCTTCTTCATCTTCTTCAACCTCAAAACCCTAGCCCCATTCTATGTAACTTTTAACTCAAGTTTTGTCAAGATTAACCTGATTTTCTCAAGACGCGTCAAGAACGAATCTTTGTCAATTTTTTTTAGAGGAATACACATTCAAGATCAGATTTCTAAACCAACTTTTATTCAGGCATGTTGACCCTATTCTTTTCCTTTAGTGTTATGTGTCTTGATTGTAGTCTCCATTAAACTCATGTTTTCTAAAATAAGATATGAATATAAAGATTGAAGAGATAAATTTCGGGGCTGTTTTACATGAACAAAATTAATGATACCAAATACTTATAACTTGTATTCTTGGGGTTGTGTCAGTGTAGTCGACTTTGCTATGGGCATGTGCATGTAGAGGAACCCTTTTAAAAGTAAATTTTGATATTTCATGTGAAAACCCTAGTTTAATTTAATTTCTTGTGTTGGAAAATAAGGTTCATGATAGGACTTGCAGGTAGCTATTATTCTGAAAATCATAATATTTAGGTGTCTTTGATTTCCACTTTTTAATTTGAATTATTTAAATGAGAATTTAGTATTATTATGAATGTTGTTATAATTTGGAATTGTGTTACTCTATGGAAATATGATAATATTTCGAAAAGGTTGGGTATGGTAGATAATTGGTTTTCACCCTTGTTATAGTACACTTGTTAGGTATGGGACTAGTAAGTGGGCCTTAATTACGATTTATGCTAATTAGGTATGGGACTAGTTAGTGTAAGTCTATGCGGGTTATATAATTGGGGTGCGGGTTGATTTTCTATTTTATACCTTTATTGTGATGGCCTAGGATTGATATCTAGGTGGAGTGAAATTTTATAATCATTCATTGCTTAGGATAAGACGATATTGTGTTTTGGGAACCCCTAGTTGGAACTAAAGGTTATTTTGAGGATTTTCACATCGCTTTTAAGGGTGGGGGAAATTAATGTGATTAACGAAAACAAGGAATGTGGAATTTAATATCGCAGGACTAAAACGGATATTAAAAATTTATTGGCGACATAATGTGTCTAGGGCCGACAGTTTGAACGGGTCTGAGGACGAGTTATGTCGTGTCGTGTGTGGAACCTTGTCATATTGCGAGGTTCGCAGGATAAAAACGGGCCAGACGATGGACTTGACAAGGGAACGGGTGCGTGTGTGGAACCTTGTCATATCGCGAGGGTCGCAGGATAAAAACGGACCAGATGGCGGACTTGACAAGGGGACGGGTTTTGGTAATAATATTCACGGTTAAATTAATTAAATTTAACATTATGGGAAGGTGGGTTAATTAAAATCATATTGGGGTGGCTTTTATGAAAACCTTGCGGGTAATTGCGAATTTATTTATGGTGATTATTAATCTCGTAATTAAAAGATTCTATTGTTATAGTCGATATATATAGCACTATTGTCTGGGTTCAAGGACCCTATTTGAGGAGAGTAGCCGGTTTACATGCTCGGGGCTTTGGCTCTGACACATGCGTTGACTAATCTTTTTCAGGATTTTTGGGAGTTGCTGCATAGGATTCATTGGAGATCTTTTGGAGGTGCAGCTGGATTTATTTTACTGCTTTAGTAGTTGGATTTTCTCTTTCCATTCAGTCATTTTATTTATGAGACAATTTTGGAGTTATTGGGCCTTTTTGGTTCCAAATTTGTTTAGAGGATTTCGGTTGGGATTATTTAGATTTTATTTAATCATTATTGGAGATTGGATTTTTGGAGTTAGCATGTGATGGATCTTTTATCGCTTAGTTATTTGTGATCATTTGAGATTGAATCAATTGTTTATCTTATGGACTGATTTATTTATGTCTCATAATTGTCTCATGCTAATAATGGTATTTATTTAGTTCACGCCCGACTTAGTTTTGGTGGCGGCCGACGCCAGAGTTAGGCGTGCTGTGACAGATGGTATTAGAGCATGGTCTTAGGTCTCGTAGGTTATGAGTCCGTTTAGCTTCCGCGTTGACGATCTTTGATTCCCTTGTTGATTCTTACTTCTTAAAGTAGAGGGTCTAGCATACGTGTTAGATGTGTTTCTTGGAGAGGTGAAGTTTTGAGTTAAAGACGTTGTAGGCATCGAGTTTAGAATTAGTAAGCTTGATGTGGGGATCCTTAGAATGGATTTTGGTGACGATAATTATTTTGGAGATTTTAGTACAGATGTTAGGTATCGTATGTATCGATTTTTGATGTTGAGATTTAATTTGAGGAAGTTAGAATTTTGATGACTTTCGGATATAGGATCGAGTGGGGGATTTTGAAAGCATGTGGTACGCCATTATTTTCATAGTTATGTGTATGTATATAGGCAATATATATTATGTTGTTGCTCGTGGGGTAGGTGCGCATAGAATTGGGTGTATGGGCGCCCATTTATGGCATTCTACAGGTAGGCATATGTGAGCCTTATGTTCTTTTTTGCGAGATTTAAGTGTATATGTGTATACTTCGTTTAATTTCGAGGACGAAATTCTTTGCTAGTGGGGATGTATGTAACAAACCGGATTTTTTTTAAATGGGGATTTTTAAATTAATCGGAGAAAAAACGAAATTTTGGATTTTATAAATTTTATAATTTAAATTGTTGGTTTTTATATTTGAAAAATAAATTTTCAAACGGAATTGGAATCGGAATTAAAATGGAGATTTAATTGATTTTTTATTATTTAGAAGAGTCCTCAAAACATAAAACTCTCTAAGAGTCCTCGGAACATAAAACTCTCTAGTAAAAATAGTATTTTTAGAAATCCGACCGTTCAATCTAGCTGAATTTTTGTCTCGCTACAACATATTAAAATTTCAAGCGATTCTAATGGTCCGATCGTTCGTAATGATTTTTTCAAGTATTTGTATTTGATTAGGAATCTAATTCTTTTTGGTATATAAACTTAAAGTGACGAGTTTAGATCTTTTAAAACACATTTTAGCCTTCTCAAAAATCAGAATCCTCTCATCTTCATCATCTTCTTCAACCTCAAAACCCTAGCCCCATTCTACATAACTTTCAACTCAAGTTTTGTCAAGATTAACCTGATTTTCTCAAGACGCGTCAAGAACGAATCTTTTTCTATTTGTTTTTTAAAGGAATACACATTCAAGATCAGATTTCTAAACCAACTTTTATTCAGGCATGTTGACCCTATTCTTTTCCTTTAGTGTTATGTGTCTTGATTGTTGTCTCCATTAAACTCATGTTTTCTAAAATAAGATATGAATATAAAGATTGGAGAGATAAATTTCGGGGCTGTTTTACATGAACAAAATTAATGATACCAAATACTTATAACTTGTATTCTTTGGGTTGTGTCAGTGTAGTCGACTTTGCTATGGGCATGTGCATGTAGAGGAGCCCTTTTAAAAGTAAATTTTGATATTTCATGTGAAAACCCTAGTTTAATTTAATTTCTTGTGTTGGAAAATAAGGTTCATGATAGGACTTGCATGTAGCGATTATTCTGAAAATCATAATATTTAGGTGTCTTTGATTTCCACTTTTTAATTTGAATTACTTAAATGAGAATTTAGTATTATTATGAATGTTGTTATAATTTGGAATTGTGTTACTCTATGGAAATATGATAGTATTTCGAAAAGGTTGGGTATGGTAGATAATTGGTTTTCACCCTTGTTATAGTACACTTGTTAGGTGTGGGACTAGTTAGTATAAGTCTATGCGGGTTATATAATTGGGGTGGGGCCTGATTTTCTATTTTATTCCTTTATTGTGATGGCCTAGGATTGATATCTAGGTGGAGTGAAATTTTATAATCATTCTTTGCTTAGGATAGGACGATATTGTGTTTTGGGAACCCTTAGTTGGCACTAAAGGTTATTTTGAGGATTTTCACATCGTTTTTAAGGGTGGGGGAAATTAATGTGATTAACGAAAACAAGGAATGTGGAATTTAATATCGCAGGACTAAAACGGATATTAAAAATTTATTGGCGACATAATGTATCTTGGGCCGACAGTTTGAACGGGTCAGAGGACGAGTTATGTCGTGTCGTGTGTGGAACCTTGTCATATCGCGAGGGTCGTAGGATAAAAACGGGCCAGACGGCGGACTTGACAAGGGGACGGGTGCGTGTGTGGAACCTTGTCATATCGCGAGGGTCGCAGGATAAAAACGGACCAGACGGCGGACTTGACAAGGGGACGGGTTTTGGTAATAATATTCACGGTTAAATTAATTAAATTTAACATTATGGGAAGGTGGGTTAATTAAAATCATATTGGTGTGGCTTTTATGAAAACCTTGCGGGTAATTGCGAATTTATTTATGGTGATTATTAATCTCGTAATTAAAAGATTCTATTATTATAGTCGATATATATAGCACTATTGTCTGGGTTCAAGGACCCTATTTGAGGAGAGTAGCCGGTTTACATGCTCGGGGCTTTGGCTCTGACACATGCGTTGACTAATCTTTTTCAGGATTTTTGGGAGTTGCTGCATAGGATTCATTGGAGATCTTTTGGAGGTGCAGCTGGATTTATTTTACTGCTTTAGTAGTTGGATTTTCTCTTTCCATTCAGTCATTTTATTTATGAGACTATTTTGGAGTTATTGGGCCTTTTTGGTTCCAAATTTGTTTAGAGGATTTCTGTTGGGATTATTTAGATTTTATTTAATCATTATTGGAGATTGGATTTTTGGAGTTAGCATGTGATGAATATTTTATCGCTTAGTTATTTGTGATCATTTGAGATTGAATCAATTGTTTTTCTTATGGACTGATTTATTTATGTCTCATAATTGTCTCATGCTAAGAATGGTATTTATTTAGTTCACGCCCGGCTTAGTTTTGGTGGCGGCCGACGCCAGAGTTAGGCGGGGTGTGACAGATGGTATCAGAGCATGGTCTTAGGTCTCGTAGGTTATGAGTCCGTTTTGCTTCCGCGTTGACGATCTTTGATTCCCTTGTTTATTAGTACTTCTTAAAGTAGAGGGTCTAGCATACGTGTTAGATGTGTTTCTTGGAGAGGTGAAGTTTTGAGTTAAAGACGTTGTAGGCATCGAGTTTAGAATTAGTAAGCTTGATGTGGGGATCCTTAGAATGGATTTTGGTGACAATAATTATTTTGGAGATTTTAGTACAGATGTTAGGTATCGTATGTATCGATTTTTGATGTTGAGATTTAATTTGAGGAAGTTAGAATTTTGATGACTTTCGGATATAGGATCGAGTGGGGGATTTTGAAAGCATGTGGTACGCCATTATTTTCATAGTTATGTGTATGTATATAGGCAATATATATTATGTTGTTGCTCGTAGGGTAGGTGCGCATAGAATTGGGTGTATGGGCGCCCATTTATGACATTCTACAGGTAGGCATATGTGAGCCTTATGTTCTTTTTTACGAGATTTAAGTGTATATGTGTATACTTCGTTTAATTTCGAGGACGAAATTCTTTGCTAGTGGGGAAGTATGTAACAAACCGGATTTTTTTTAAATGGGGATTTTTAAATTAATCGGAGAAAAAACGAAATTTTGGATTTTATAAATTTTATAATTTAAAGTGTTGGTTTTTATATTTGAAAAATAAATTTTCAAACGAAAATGGAATCGGAATTAAAATGGAGATTTAATTGATTTTTTATTATTTAGAAGAGTCCTCAAAACATAAAACTCTCTAAGAGTCCTCGGAACATAAAACTCTCTAGTAAAAATAATATTTTTAGAAATCCAACAGTTCGATCTAGCTGAATTTTTGTCAGCAGTCCTGTCTCGCCCTTCGCTACAACATGTTAAAATTTCAAGCAATTCTAATGGTCCGATCGTTCGTAATGATTTTTTCAAGTATTTGTATTTGATTAGGAATCTAATTCTTTTTGGTATATAAACATAAAGTGACGAGTTTAGATCTTTTAAAACACATTTTAGCCTTCTCAAAAATCAGAATCCTCTCATCTTCTTCATCTTCTTCAACCTCAAAACCCTAGCCCCATTCTACATAACTTTCAACTCAAGTTTTGTCAAGATTAACCTGATTTTCTCAAGACGCGTCAAGAACTAATCTTTGTCAAATTTTTTTTAGATGAATACACATTCAAGATCAGATTTCTAAACCAACTTTTATTCAGGCATGTTGACCCTATTCTTTTCCTTTAGTGTTATGTGTCTTGATTGTAGTCTCCATTAAACTCATGTTTTCTAAAATAAGATATGAATATAAAGATTGAAGAGATAAATTTCGGGGTTGTTTTACATGAACAAAATTAATGATACCAAATACTTATAACTTGTATTCTTTGGGTTGTGTCAGTGTAGTCGACTTTGCAATGGGCATGTGCATGTAGAGGAGCCCTTTTAAAAGTAAATTTTGATATTTCATGTGAAAACCCTAGTTTAATTTAATTTCCCGTGTTGGAAAATAAGGTTCATGATAGGACTTGCATGTAACGATTATTATGAAAATCATAATATTTAGGTGTCTTTGATTTCCACTTTTTAATTTGAATTATTTAAATGAGAATTTAGTATTATTATGAATGTTGTTATAATTTGGAATTGTGTTACTCTATGGAAATATGATAATATTTCGGAAAGGTTGGGTATGGTAGATAATTGGTTTTCACCCTTGTTATAGTACACTTGTTAGGTATGGGACTAGTAAGTGGGCCTTAATTATGGTTTATGCTAATTAGGTATGGGACTAGTTAGTGTAAGTCTATGCGGGTTATATAATTGGGGTGGGGGCTGATTTTCTATTTTATACCTTTATTGTGATGGCCTAGGATTGATATCTAGGTGGAGTGAAATTTTATAATCATTCTTTGCTTAGGATAGGACGATATTGTGTTTTGGGAACCCTTAGTTGGCACTAAAGGTTATTTTGAGGATTTTCACATCGCTTTTAAGGGTGGGGGAAATTAATGTGATTAACGAAAATAAGGAATGTGGAATTTAATATTGCAGGACTAAAACGGATATTAAAAATTTATTGGCGACATAATGTGTCTAGGGCCGACAGTTTGAACGGGTCAGAGGACGAGTTATGTCGTGTCGTGTGTGGAACCTTGTCATATCGCGAGGGTCGGAGGATAAAAACGGGCCAGACGGCGGACTTGACAAGGGGACGGGTGCGTGTGTGGAACCTTGTCATATCGCGAGGGTCGCAGGATAAAAACGGACCAGACGGCGGACTTGACAAGGGGACGGGTTTTGGTAATAATATTCACGGTTAAATTAATTAAATTTAACATTATGGGAAGGTGGGTTAATTAAAATCATATTGGTTTGTCTTTTATTAAAACCTTGCGGGTAATTGCGAATTTATTTATGGTGATTATTAATCTCGTAATTAAAAGATTCCATTGTTATAGTCGATATATATAGCACTATTGTCTGGGTTCAAGGACCCTATTTGAGGAGAGTAGCTGGTTTACATGCTCGGGGCTTTGGCTCTGACACATGCGTTGACTAATCTTTTTTAGGATTTTTGGGAGTTGCTGCATAGGATTCATTGGAGATCTTTTGGAGGTGCAGCTGGATTTATTTTACTGCTTTAGTAGTTGGATTTTCTCTTTCCATTCAGTCATTTTATTTATGAGACTATTTTGGAGTTATTGGGCCTTTTTGGTTCCAAATTTGTTTAGAGGATTTCTGTCGGGATTATTTAGATTTTATTTAATCATTATTGGAGATTGGATTTTTGGAGTTAGCATGTGATGGATCTTTTCTCGCTTAGTTATTTGTGATCATTTGAGATTGAATCAATTGTTTATCTTATGGACTGATTTATTTATGTCTCATAATTGTCTCATGCTAAGAATGGTATTTGTTTAGTTCACGCCCGACTTAGTTTTGGTGGCGGCCGACACCAGAGTTAGGCGGGGTGTGACAGATGGTATCAGAGCATTGTCTTAGGTCTCGTAGGTTATGAGTCCGTTTAGCTTCCGCGTTGACGATCTTTGATTCCCTTGTTGATTAGTACTTCTTAAAGTAGAGGGTCTAGCATACGTGTTAGATGTGTTTCTTGGAGAGGTGAAGTTTTGAGTTAAAGACGTTGTAGGCATCGAGTTTAGAATTAGTAAGCTTGATGTGGGGATCCTTAGAATGGATTTTGGTGACGATAATTATTTTGGAGATTTTAGTACAGATGTTAGGTATCGTATGTATCGATTTTTTATGTTCAGATTTAATTTGAGGAAGTTAGAATTTTGATGACTTTCGAATATAGGATCGAGTGGGGGATTTTGAAAGCATGTGGTATGCCCTTATTTTCATAGTTATGTGTATGTATATAGGCAATATATATTATGTTGTTGCTCGTGGGGTAGGTGCGCATAGAATTGGGTGTATGGGCGCCCATTTATGGCATTCTACAGGTAGGCATATGTAAGCCTTATGTTCTTTTTTGCGAGATTTAAGGGTATATGTGTATACTTCGTTTAATTTCGAGGACGAAATTCTTTGCTAGTGGGGAAGTATGTAACAAACCGGATTTTTTTTTAAATGGGGATTTTTAAATTAATCGGAGAAAAAACGAAATTTTGGATTTTATAAATTTTATAATTTAAAGTGTTGGTTTTTTATATTTGAAAAATAAATTTTCAAACGGAATTGGAATCGGAATTAAAATGGAGATTTAATTGATTTTTTATTATTTAGAAGAGTCCTCAAAACATAAAACTCTCTAAGAGTCCTCGGAACATAAAACTCTCTAGTAAAAATAATATGTTTAGAAATCCGACCGTTAGATCTAGCTGAATTTTTGTCAGAAGTCCTATCTCGCCGTTCGCTACAACATGTTAAAATTTCAAGCGATTCTAATGGTCCGATCGTTCGTAATGATTTTTTCAAGTATTTGTATTTGATTAGGAATCTAATTCTTTTTGGTATATAAACATAAAGTGACGAGTTTAGATCTTTTAAAACACATTTTAGCCTTCTCAAAAATCAGAATCCTCTCATCTTCTTCATCTTCTTCAACCTCAAAACCCTAGCCCCATTCTACATAACTTTCAACTCAAGTTTTGTCAAGATTAACCTGATTTTCTCAAGACGCGTCAAGAACGAATCTTTGTCAAATTTTTTTTAGAGGAATACACATTCAAGATCAGATTTCTAAACCAACTTTTATTCAGGCATGTTGACCCTGTTCTTTTCCTTTAGTGTTATGTGTCTTGATTGTAGTCTCCATTAAACTCATGTTTTCTAAAATAACATATGAATATAAAGATTGAAGAGATAAATTTCGGGGCTGTTTTACATGAACAAAATTAATGATACCAAATACTTATAACTTGTATTCTTTGGGTTGTGTCAGTGTAGTCGACTTTGCTATGGGCATGTGCATGTAGAGGAGCCCTTTTAAAAGTAAATTTTGATATTTCATGTGAAAACCCTAGTTTAATTTAATTTCTTGTGTTGGAAAATAAGGTTCATGATAGGACTTGCATGTAGCGATTATTCTGAAAATCATAATATTTAGGTGTCTTTGATTTCCACTTTTTAATTTGAATTATTTAAATGAGAATTTAGTATTATTATGAATGTTGTTATAATTTGGAATTGTGTTACTCTATGGAAATATGATAATATTTCGGAAAGGTTGGGTATGGTAGATAATATGTTTTCACCCTTGTTATAGTACAATTATTAGGTATGGGACTGGTAAGTGGGCCTTAATTACGATTTATGCTAATTAGGTATGGGACTAGTTAGTGTAAGTCTATGCGGGTTATATAATTGGGGTGGGGGCTGATTTTCTATTTTATACCTTTATTGTGATGGCCTAGGATTGATATCTATGTGGAGTGAAATTTTATAATCATTATTTGCTTAGGATAGGACGATATTGTGTTTTGGGAACCCTTAGTTGGCACTAAAGGTTATTTTGAGGATTTTCACATCGCTTTTAAGGGTGGGGGAAATTAATGTGATTAACGAAAACAAGGAATGTGGAATTTAATATCGCAGGACTAAAACGGATATTAAAAATTTATTGGCAACATAATGTGTCTAGGGCCGACAGTTTGAACGGGTCAGAGGACGAGTTATGTCGTGTCGTGTGTGGAACCTTGTCATATCGCGAGGGTCGGAGGATAAAAACGGGCCAGACGGCGGACTTGACAAGGGGACGGGTGCGTGTGTGGAACCTTGTCATATCGCGAGGGTCGCAGGATAAAAACGGACCAGACGACGGACTTGACAAGGGGACGGGTTTTGTTAATAATATTCACGGTTAAATTAATTAAATTTAACATTATGGGAAGGTGGGTTAATTAAAATCATATTGGTGTGGCTTTTATGAAAACCTTGCGGGTAATTGCGAATTTATTTATGGTGATTATTAATCTCGTAATTAAAAGATTCTATTGTTATAGTCGATATATATAGCACTATTGTCTGGGTTCAAGGACCCTATTTCAGGAGAGTAGCCGGTTTACATGCTCGGGGCTTTGGCTCTGACACATGCGTTGACTAATCTTTTTCAGGATATTTGGGAGTTGCTTCATAGGATTCATTGGAGATCTTTTGGAGGTGTAGCTGGATTTATTTTACTGCTTTAGTAGTTGGATTTTCTCTTTCCATTCAGTCGTTTTAGTTATGAGACTATTTTGGAGTTATTGGGCCTTTTTGGTTCCAAATTTGTTTAGATTATTTCTGTTGGGATTATTTAGATTTTATTTAATCATTATTGGAGATTGGATTTTTGGAGTTAGCATGTGATGGATCTTTTATCGCTTAGTTATTTGTGATCATTTGAGATTGAATCAATTGTTTATCTTATGGACTGATTTATTTATGTCTCATAATTGTCTCATGCTAAAAATGGTATTTATTTAGTTCACGCCCGGCTTAGTTTTGGTGGCGGCCGACGCCAGAGTTAGGCGGGGTGTGACAAGAATCAAGTGCAACCAAATGAGAGTCGTGAAGTTTAAATCCTAAAGCATCTAAGTCCGACTTCCTAACCCAAGTAGGTGTGTAATAATGCATGGGGGTTTTTGGAACTGAAATAAATTTATTCTTAAACTTCCTAGGAGCATTTTTAAGGTCATAACAATAACGCCTAAGCTGACCCTTCCTATCGCAATGAGTACAAGTGAAAACATGGCAAGGGATGTGACCTAAATGTGGACTTCTCCTAATGTTCCTAGCTGAATCTCTCACATGATTGGTATTGGATTTGGTAATGGTAGCAACATGATCATATAAGCCTATACCACACCTATCATCCTTGATTTGGATGGTGCCTAAAATCCTATCCAACTTTTTGGACCTTACCTCCAAATGAAACTTTACCTTACTCAAGTATCTCAATCTCTCCTCAGCTCACTAATCCTAGACTTAAACAATGCCTAGACTCCTCAAAATTTGGAATCTCCTCATTCATAGCCTCTATCAAACCATGAAGACTATCTCTCTCTCCCTTAACGTATAATAGTTTATGTCGAAGTGTCTTCTCTCACGCCCTAAAATCCTCAATTAATGGATTGTTATTTTCTACGGCACGCTCTATCAACCTAGCCCGCATCTTCGAGTTTTCCTTCTTTACCTTTACTTCTCCTTAGACAAATCATTAAAGGCACCTTGAAACTCTCTCACATCTATCTCCTCTTCCTCACCATCTTCACCCTCACTCGCTTAGGACTCACAAACTATGGCCTCAAAAGTGTCATCCACATGAGTATCTTCATGAGAATATTTATCGTTGTCACTCACATGACATGCCATGAATGCTACAAAGTTGCGGTCAATGGGGGAACTCTTTCCCTCTTTCGATTCTTTGTCACTTAAGGTAGCATCATATGCTATTGCTTTCTTGCCTTCCTTTTTAAGTTTACCTGGTCACTCCTCTATCTTATGGCCATAACCTTTACAACCAAAACACCTATCCTACTCATACCTCTTATAATTCTCACTTCAATTCTTAGGGACGTGATCGGACTTGTTTTTATTGAATTCTCAAGTCTTTTGGCATCTTTTGATTGCTTTTGGAACTTAAGAAACTTTTTGAACTTTTTTGCCAACAAGGCTACATCCTCGAAATCGGTGTCGGAATCATCATTCAAAACTTTAGTCTCCTCCTTTTGGGCTTTCAAAGTAATGACCTTTTCTTTCTTTGGCACTTTCTTGGAGGTAAACATGTCAAGATCATAATTTTGTAAGTCACCTAAAAGATTTTCTAGTTTCGTTGATTCAAGCATACCCAAGGAGTTTAAAATGGTCACTTTGGGATCAAATCTACTAGGCAACGACCTTAAGATTTTCTTTATGACTCGGTTGTCAGGTATTTTCTCTCCTAAGTTAAACTATGAGTTGACTATATTAGACAATCTACCGTAAAACTCATCAAATGAATTACTCTCTAACATCTTAATCGTCTCAAATTGGGTAGTGAGGTTTTAAAGTTTAGATGCCCTAACCGGGATAGTTACCTCGTGAGTAAGTGCAAGAACATCCTAAGCCTATTTTGAGGTGTCACACATCATGATACGGTTATACTCTTTCGGTGTGACAGACAAGGAAATAACATGTAGACCTTTAGAATTATAAAGTGTAAGTATATGTTCTACTTCAGTTCATCACTCAACGGGTTTTAAAGTTATGGCCTCTCTATCTCTCGTGACTCGTAGTGATCACCCTTTTTCAATCACTAACCACACATGCTCATAAATTGATTTTAAAGAACTTTTCATTGCATTTTCCAATAAGCATAATTTGTGCCATAAAAAACATGAGTTCTAAACAATCAAAATTTCTGAAATTCATCCTTAAAACACACGGGATCACTTACACGATAGAAAAAGAGTTTCGATCTCTGATACCAATTTATAGGGGTCCTTTGTCTTATGCATAAGGTGAAAATAATTTATCTTTCAAAAAAACCTTTTTCCAGTTTTAATTATGCACCAAGTTTGTTGTAACACCCTGTATTTTTGAAGATTTAAATAATTATGTGATTGATAATTATTGTTGGATTAATTAAATTAAAATGTGAGAATTAATTATTAATCCGGATTAAAATTGAATATTTACTAACGTGACGAGAAGTTAGTAATTAGTAATATTATTGTGAGAATAAGTAATATGGAATGACGATTTTATATAACTTGCCATGAGAGAGAAATACGATACTTTGGTATATTAAGTCGGGATACGCATGTGAGTTGTGTCAGGACCAATTAAGTGGAATAAAAAGGTAGATTATTTTAAGTAACTCGTATGATCATTTTGAGTGCGTCGTTGAGTCCGGAGGGGTCGGAATAGTCAGAAAACTCTATCCGGGTATTTTATTTGGACTCCGGGATATTTTTAGGCCAAGCCGGCACCCGGTAGGGGTAGTTTTGTAAATTGGATTTTTGGAGGAATTAAATGGAGAAAATTGGAGAAATAATATATTAGCTAATTGGGGACAATTAGGGTTAGGTTACACCAAAATCAAGAGAGAGACACAGTGGGTGAGGGAGACCAAATTCCAAAGGAGGAGAAACTATGTTCACCACCTTGCACAACCACCACCACCACCATCGTGTAGATCAGAACGCGAGGAACGCATCCATACCAACAACACCAATGGATCAGACCTTCGAAATCGAGGCAAGTGTTTATTTCTTGCTTTCTTTAGTGATAATTATGTTCGTGTTAGTCTAGGTTAATAAACCTTTGTTATGAAAGTTAATTTGGGTGAAATTGGAGAACTATATCATAAACTAGGGCTGATTTGATAAGAATTTGAATACCATATGTAGATAGCATAATGCCTACGAAATTAGAGTGATTTCTATGAACCAATCTGGGCTTAATTTAGAAGTTATGCATATTAATTTAAGAACTAGTGTTCTTGACAATAAAATTGGGGATTTCGAATTTTATGGATGATTGGTGACGATTTAATGATGTTAGATTATGGGAAATCTCATATACATGTTAGAATAATATTTGGTACTGATTGTGGGAAGTTTGGGCTTAATCTTTAGAGGTTTTAGGGTTAAAAATGGTGAAAAACGAGGCTGTCTAAGGTTGAAGACGAAACAACCCAGGTCGCAAGATGTCGCTCGAAGTCATTCGAGCGAGATTGGTTGCCGCTCGAAGTCGTTCGAACGACACGTGGAAGTCGTTCGAGCGAGATCCATTCTGGTTCGAGCGAGATTTCTAATTTTCAGATAATTTTCTATTTTGCCCCTATTTGTGTAAGAAAAATTGTGTTCGATGAACCCAAAATAGTGCAAAATTATTAGGAGTTGTTTAGGTGTAATGATTCAAATATTTGGAATGGTGAATTTACCTTGAAGATTGCAAGAGAGAGATAATTGTAATTGTAATTGCATCGAGAGTATTAAGTGATAAATACTTACGATATTAGTTCTAACGATATGGAACTTATAAGAATAAAAATTAGTGGTTACTTTTGGGACTTCTTATGATTATATATTAAGGATTTTTGAGTGACATATTATCCTTATATATATTACGAGAGAGGGAATATCGTGATTTAAAAATACATTGATAGTATTTAGTGATGGTAATACTACGTATAGAATATGACATGTGGTTATGTGTATACCGTTTGATTTCATGGGTTGGGTGTATACCTATATTTGATATTATGTGTATGACATACCTAGATGCTTGCCATCGTAGGGGGTTGTGTAGAAACAGTCTTATCCTGAGTGACCTTCGGGGGGATGTTTGACTTGTATCTCAGAACATAGTACTGTGAAGACTATTTATGAGTTGATAATTCGCTGACTATGGGAGCGTAGGTATGTGCGTGACCCATAGGTAAGTGAACTATGTTCGCTGCCAATACCTGTGATTTTTTATATGGTTCGTGGGACAATTACGAACCGATAGTCCTTGTTTGAGTTCGAGATGTACCGGGACATGATAGCAGAGTATGCAATGCACTACAGGTATATCCTTGGGGTGCTGTGTTAGTATATATATAATTGTGGTTGATATTTATATATATTTGTGTTATACTTACAATGTGATATTTGTAGGCTATTAAGATTGGGTAAATACATATATAATAGTGAAAGATATATATGTATGATTTTGGTACACCTAAAATGAGAAAATATCAGATTATTAAGATAGTGAAATCTTCAATAACGTAAATAGTAAATACTTGAATTTAGTGTGATAACACTTAGTTAAAATGATAAATATCGAGATCGAATACGGGATACTACTACAAGAGGTAACTAGTAGGATAAACCTTTTCCTAGTTAAGAGTGTGTCAGATGGCTAGGTTGGATTAGATGTACGTTAGGCGTGCACACTAGTCGAGAGGTGAGAATCTCACGTGAGAGTTCGAACTAACATGCATATGATACTTGCTTTAATGCAGTTTTAAATACTTGCTAATAAATCTTTGTAAAACATCGGGCTCTGACCCGTCTCCTGCATTTCTTCTCGTTTTTGCTTTATATATATATATATATATATATATATATATATATATATATTAGTGCAGGTTCCCAGCCACAGGGACACCGATTCTAGATACTTGGATGGTTTACCGAGCTGCAGCTGTTGTGGAAGTTGCGGGTCATTGAGATTAAACGCTTCTCTCAATTCATTCAGATATCTCAGTTCGGGCATGTGTTTCCCATTCTCATTAGCGGAGTTGTAATCAGTTTCCTTTGTAGTTCTTTTCAGTTGGATTGAGTATTTATTATGGTTTGGTTTGTGACTTTGAACTGGAGATTTTTATCCAGTCTTAATTGTTCAGTAATTGATTCAGTCAGCATTAAATTCTTGTGTTTGGTTTATAATTACATGTTCAGAAATTTATTAAATCAATTGGTTTCAAGTTTAATTGGATAATTTTTTACACTATATTAATTAAATGTTAGGTAATTAATTGGATTTAAGTTTTCGACAGTGATGCTAAGAATGAACCAATCGAACATTCTGTTATAAATTTTATAAAGGACTGATCACCCGATATTTAATTGGGCGGGGTGTCACATTTGTGAACCAATCTTACTTTAGCCTAATTTTTTCTTGTTTAATCCTAAACATGCATCTAGTGTGATTGAGTAAGTAAAATAAGTCAAGTCCACAAAACACACAACACCGATGTATTAGGAAAACACTGAGGAGAAAAATCTCGGACGACCTAAGCAAGACAATCACAATGATACGATCTTACAAAGTATAGACAATAGACTTACTCCATGACTCAATCCCCCACAAGTCTTGATGCTCTTATATGCTTCAACCGCTCCTCCACAATGAAACGCAGATATCCTTCCATTCCAGGTCCACAACACACGAGTCCACGTGTGCTACGATATCCACCGATAAAGCTACGACAACCGTCTACGATTTAGAAACCAAAGTTCACCTCTTCTTCACCACAATCAGCACGTACGGAGTCCACCGCACGAAAACGAGTTCTTCAATGATGGAAGAATAAATCAATGCTGCAAACACAACCTCTCTAAACACAATGGTTATGAAAGATCGAATCTTGTAAACACGAATAATGTTTTTTACTATGAAAACCTTTGTAAACAAGTGCAAAAAAATGAAAATGTTCTATTTTGTTATTTGGTTGTGCACACCTCGAAATTTTGAGTAAAAATTGCCATAAATAAAAAATCTTAAGTTGGCAAGTCCTTAGAACGATATTGGCCTGTCGTTAGAACAACTCTACATATCTTGTTCGAACGAGATACCCATGTTGTTAGAAAAACTAGTTGATGACGTTTGAATGACAATAAATGTCGTTTGATCTTCCAAAACACAAGGGAAAGATCTACAAGACTCTAAAACGTATTTATCTCAGAATAAATGAAGTTAAAACGTTTTAAAATCATTTTTGACATTTTAAAATCATCTTTGATTAAAATAACATCCTAAAAACATTGTTCGAGTCCCATAAACA
This sequence comes from Sambucus nigra, assembly GCA_949130495.1. Classification (NCBI taxonomy): domain Eukaryota; kingdom Viridiplantae; phylum Streptophyta; class Magnoliopsida; order Dipsacales; family Adoxaceae; genus Sambucus; species Sambucus nigra. The sequence goes on along the minus strand of OX422213.1, from coordinate 209,436,000 downwards.
TTATGCGTTCATATCTGAGTGTATCTCGGAATACAATATGATAGAAGACGTGTGCACCAATAGACACGGCATGATTTATCTTTTAAGCTTGGCCGCTACATCTTTAACACAACGTCATTGACTATGTGGGAATCGTGACAAGTAAAAATCTATCTATAACTCAAAAAAAAAATTCCCAGAATTACTTCAATTACATACAAATTGACACACTTCATAATTTGTCCTTACACACATAGCATATTTTCTATAAAAAAAAAAGAAGAAAAAAGGGTTTACTGATAAATTCTAAATGGGATTCCTCACCACATTTTCTTATATTAGAACGTCTTTTTTATACACACACACATCTAAATAAAATCCCCGATTGGATTTATGGGATAAACCCCTTCCTCGTATTGCATACGAACTACGTGAACTTTGATGCCTTTTAGTCTACGTTGGCGTCTCAAGTAAAAAATACGAGACTCGAGTTCTCCTCGCATATTTTTATTCATATATTATTTATATATATTACACTTGTGATTCTGATTCGCGCTTTATCTAACATATATCAACGTTTCACCATAACAATCGATATCCCGATAAGTGCACATATTGTGTTTTTATTTACTATTTTGGGAACAAACCTACGGATGACCTCACTCCGCCTTTCTCCATAACGTGAGTAGAAAAATTCCATCCTCTATTTATAAATACACGCGCACACACTTCACGGAGTCATTAAGGAAAATAATAACATGTGCCCATGAGAGACCGATAGGGCGGTATTAATGCCTTACACATTTGCATTTCGTAACTTAGCCCCCGAACCTTTGAACTATTAGTTTTGCAAGCATCAGTATGACTTTGATTCTTTTATCTTGAGATAAAAACATTTCTTTTGAATATTTTGTATAAAATAGGCTTGCGAATCTATCTCCTTACATCACCCCACATCGACGATGGCCGAAGCGCTCCCCGAAAGGGCGCGAAACTTCTATCACCTTACAAACAGTGCGCATGAGCACTGACACCCTCGGGAGGGAGGAAGCGAGGGATGGCCACAGTTACTATCCCCAGTCTTGCTCGGCTGGCTAGATTTACCAGTCCTATTATTCCCCTTCACGTGAATACTATGATCATCACTATGCAGTAGTGTTGCATTAACCATATGTAAATAAGTCACCACGGTTGGATTACCCAACAAATGTTTTCAGATTAACAAAGTCAACCCCTCTACAAAATGCTCCGCTTTCTTAGCCTACCTATTAAAATCATCAATAGCAAAGATGGCTAAGCACATGAATTCCTCTTCATATTTTGACACAGTTTTCTCTTCCTGGGGAATGTCACGAAATTTTTACCTCATATCAGTTGGAACGATGGGATGAAAGTACTTGCGGTCAAACACACCCAGAACTCATAGATAGTCAAATAATCTCGCTCCTATATGGTAATGGCAGACTCCCACCATTAAAGTGTTTCCCCTACTAGCTTGAAAGTAGATGGTATCTACTTCTGTGTATCGATACATTCAAGCTTACGTAAATGCCTTTGGATATATTTCTTCCATTGTAAAGTTGTTACTACATCAGAAATCCCCTGAAACTTAGAAGGGTGGCCTTTCATAAAGGCATCACAAACTCTCTCCCATGCAGTTGGGAATTGTTTTCCCTAGACAGTGCCATTTCTTGCTGCAGATGTGGTGCCTAAGGTGCCTATTGAGCATGAGCATTCATTGTTTCATTTACTGCTTGGGCAACAATGGCACCAATGTCTGCAGCTGTAAAGTTTCCCTATACTTAAGCCTACTGCGTCCCTGGATATGCTGCCCCAGCCTTTGGTGCATGTTTGGAGGCATTTGAAAATATAGAGAATTTCATAAATCCTCCACCTATTTTTATCACTAAAGCTGAAGACGTAAATCACAACAATCCGAATATAAGGATTTATATCAAAAGACGCTATGCTATAATGTAATAAGTCCGGATAGATTCCTAAAGACACTAGAACTTGATGTTCTGATACCATCCATGGCACCCCACTAATTAAAATATTAGATGATAAGTCCACTATTCAATTAAAAAGGATTCATAAATGATCGATCCCAGCATCATTGTCGAAAAATATTTTTTTAAAATCATTAAATGACCTAACAAGTCGGATGTCAATTTTAATTAACAGAGAACAATAATAATTGAACAACAGAGTAATGAAGAAAACAACCACCATAATGATAATGACCACAATAAACTGAATAGAATAATGATTGGATAACACATCCAAATCCAAATTTTCATAGAAGCCATGTACAATACGGAGACAAATCAACTAGTATAAAGGTAATACTAAAAACCAAATGTAAGGACTTGGCAATGAGCAAACACGCTAAAATGGAAATTCTGAATCATAAGCTAGATGACAAGAATGATAGATACGTCTAAGCTCGAGGTCCTGTAGCATCCACATCACTGCAACATGTTAACTATGGAATGAATCTCCTAACCCGAGTGTACTTATGGATGGACACCAAAAAGGTTTTGCAAAATGTATATGATTCGAGTCAGAGCCCGGAAAACATTTTAAAAATATTTAGCAAGTGTTTAAAATATTGTATTATGAGTAATGTAAATATTCATGTTCGATGTGCGTACTCTCAGATGAGTCCTCACGACTCACTCAGTGTGCACACCTAACGTACTATAATATTCCATCCTAGTTAAGTTACCCTATTAATCAACTATAGACCACTCGATTAACCCTTGTTAATTTATATAAATATCTTAACCCATCCGTATCTCCCATATAATACCTTAATATTATCTTACTTTCTTAATAATTTTATTCTCATTATTTTAACTGGTTAGGATCACATACGTAAAGTACAATTTAAATATTCACAGTAATCAAATCTACAATACATAACCGAGTAGACTATCACAAGTGTATGTATATCTATAGATTACACTATCTAATACAAACATATATGAATACGTCATCTAAACGATCAAACTCGCGATGCATTCATACTTTGCTATCTAGTCCCTACGTATCTCATGTACCAAATTAAGGATTAAGGCTAGGTGTGACACCTCAACCTATAAAACGGTAACACATAATGGAGGTGAACATAATCCTTAACACCATAAGGATGACATCCATACCTAAATGATCCAAATGATCATTAATATACTACCATCTCTTAAATTAATGATAATGTAAGTGATATATTTTGGGGCACGAATCCAAATCCTCCCTAATGGGAACACTATGACACCCCGCTCAAAATAATAACGGTTGGCCAGCCCTATACTATAATTAATCAGGAATCTTAAGGGGATCATTCTCAGTACCTATTGACGATACTAATATAAACATAGCTAACTACCAAAAACTATAAAAAGCGCGTGCCAAAAATTCAAAACATACAAAGTAATAACCAAACAACTACTAAATATGATGACATATGAACATGGTGATGAGAAATAGAAGTAATTCAAAATTACGTCATAAGTTAACAAAAGAAAATACCCAAATATGCTGTCGGGTCATAGATAATACAATAATACAAAAAAGTAATATAAAAGTGCTACACCTACAACACTTGGGTATAAACCCGATATACAAACCGAGTCCTAATCTAGATTTACAAAAGATAGGGAAATGGTTATAACAACATCCCGCAACAGTCCGCAACTTCTACAACTCCACGGATACACTGGATAGAAAACATCACTGGCATTCTTACGGACGAAAATCTAAAATACTACAATATATATAGAAAGAGGAAAATATAAACGGGTCAAAGCCTGAGGCCTGAAAACATTTTAGCAAGTGAATTAAAACGCATAATCATTATAAATCTAGTCGCACTCTCGTGAAAATCCAACTCACCCCTCAACTAGAGAGTTCACCTAAACGAAGGCACATGATCATCAAGTAATTACCCAACTCTATCTAGGGGAAATACAATCTAACCTATGCCCAAATCCACACTTGCGTAACCCATCATCTAAAACAAATCCATAAACTTCCTATCTTAAATTACCCCACGTGCATCTAAAATTATATTAACTCATAAATATACATATACATATCGCTTACTAGAATTTAGCAGATTCTAGTTATAATATACACAAGTTAATAGAATCTAAAAACTAAGGACTAAACTTTTCCTAACTCTCAACACTGTACTGCATTTCTTGTGTGGGACGTCTCGCAAAGAGAAATCCAAACAAGGAACCCCTCGATACACTACTCCTTGACAATGTTTATCGTTGAGATTCATTATACCCTCAATGCACGACGCATATAACATCAACTACTTAATTAAAATATTCTCCAGTTCATTCCCAAAAAGCATTCTTTCTCTATAACATATAAATCTGAGTACTAAGGACTAAACTTCTCCCCACTCCCAATATTGCAATGAGTTTCGTGCATGGAACATCTCGCTAAGAGAAATCCAAACAAGGAACCCCCCGATACACTACTCCTTGACAATATTGGTCGTTGAGATCCATTATGCCCTCGGTACCCCACACATAACTACGAATACATATGAGGAGCAATAATCCCTAATCATATAAATAAGATAATGCTCCGAACTTTTTAGGGGTATATAACATTACTCTAGTTATAAAGCATAATCATACAACCCTAACAATCAAGTACGCATAACACACTTAGCGTATAATTAAATATCCAAAATCCAATCACTTATGGATAACAAAATACTTCACAATGCTATCATCTTCCGTTAATTACTCACTTTATCCCGGGTTACCATATATCAAATTATTATCACACCGCCATGGTAAAATAAAACAATTCACAATGTATGGGAAACAGTCATAGTTCCTAATTGGAAAGTGAGAATGAATCATACCCAAGACTTATCAACCCCCCCCCCCCCCCCCCAAAAAAAAAAAAAAAAAAATCACACAATAAATAATGGACGACTGTGACCTGGGGACTATATGCACCCTGCTCCTCAAGCCAGGGGCCACACCCACATCCCACAACTTCCCATGATAGCATTGGAGGGTATGCCCACACAATAAGTATATATATATATATATAGAGATATATATATATCATTCACACTAGATATATATGCAATCATATTTTATAAGTACAAACCATCACACAAGGTATATACAATTAAGCCATATAGGTAGACATACTATATTACGCCCGTATGTAAAGGAAGTGAATTCATTTATAGTACATAAATCTCATTATAATAACCGTTGCTAACTCGAATACCTTCTTACAATATCACAATACGATCCCTCACTTGAAGCTCATCCATTACACCTATGAGTACACAAAGTCTCCCAATTCGATCAACCTTAAGGTTACCATCTATATCCGAATACACGTCGATCAACAATCATTATCCCCAAACCATATTATGGTTCAATCGATCATATGAACCCTTAACGTTATCACATTTATGATTCAATCCCAAAGTCCAACATCGCTAAGCGCATCCTACCTCTCTCCTATAGACCCATAATTATCTCCAAATAGAAATCTCAATGATAGTGGGACTTCCCACTAGTCAATACGATAATCTCCAAATGGTATTCTCTCGGAATAAGTCAATATGACCCCAACAATTCATCATAAGGGAAACTCCCAAAAAGTCTCCAAAACATACTTATCATAAATTATGTGAAGGTTCCCATTCAATAAACCCAAATGAAACGGAGCGAAACTCACTCTAGAAAAACTTTGCCAAATCAGCCCTGTTTTCGAATCGGTTCGGTCCTAATAGCGAATCGATTCGGCCCCAGTGAATCGATTCAGCCCAAAGGGACCTGTAAGCTCTGCAACATGCTGAATCGATTCGGAAGGGGCGAATCGATTCGGTTTGTTCAGCAAGGTACGAATTGTTTATTTTCTTCAAAACCCAAAATTTCCAAAAATTATTTTTAATCATCTTCTCTCCATCTTTCTTCAACCCAAACATATGTCTAACATCAAAACTCATTATATAACTCAACCCAACCATTTATACACCCTCAAATCCATCTACACACCTCAAATGCAAGATTTACCCAAAATCGAGGTTTTAACATATTTAACCCAAAATCCATAAATTTTATCCACAAATCATGAAATAAATGATGCACAAGAATTATTTAGCAAGTTTAATCACTTGCCTCAAAGTTGTAGAGTCTAAATCTCCCTCAAAATTACGGATTTGCCAAAATCCCCAGACATTTATCCTCTTTCTCTTCTTCCTTTCCTCTTCTCTCTTTCTCTATAGGGCTTTCCCTCTCTCAAATGAGAATGGTTTCTCACGTAGGCTTAATAAGCCTTAACTCCAAGATACCCAACTTTAAATGATAATACACATTTTAAGTGACTCGGTTACTCCAATTCGAGTCAAATGAAATTAAAAATATTTGGGAACCCAAATAAGACCCAAGTACAGTCATTTCGACTATCTCGACCCTTCAGGGATCAACCGCACATTCAGAATCGTCATTCGAAATACTTTCTAACATCTTCAAATTTTAACCTCAATTGCCAATTTAAAACTTCTCCAATACAAATAAATTTTATTTCTCCCAAATTAATTAAATTATCAGTCCTGAAAATTGCTTGGTATTACAGACTTCCCCACTTACAAGAATTTCGTCCCCAAAATTAAGCTCAGCCTAGTACTCAAAACTCAACTAGTTCCCATGACACCTACCCTGAAGATCATGATACCTACTTCTCCCACTTCTCATATCGAATCATTTTAATTTAAAACCAAATCTACTAACTGGGGCACCCATACACCCAGTACCCGAGCTCGACTCGTAAACATTACTCGACTTCACTTGCCTCAAAATGTACCATAACTCGAATCAAATTTAATCCATAATAATATACTAATTATATAAAAATATTGAAAGGTCCAAAGATTTAACTCCTCTCAATTCCTGATGTTCGCTACTTTCATACGGGGGAGGTCTCGCAAGAGAAATCCAAACAAGGAACCCTCATAATACATTACTATGTAGCTCTGTCGGGGATTGAGATCAATTAGATCAGGACCTAAGTTTAAAAATATTTTTTGGAAATCATTTTTATGTTGCCCGAAGGCCTATAAAAAAATTTATTTAAAAAAAATAGTTTATGTCTTTCGACATCCAAATCATATACCTTATGCCCACGACACAAGGTTCCAACAAATACAATACTCTAACCAACAATTTGATCTCAAAACTAGCATAACCATGAGCTGAAATCCCTAGCTCAACGATAACCTGCTCAACCCTGAATCTCTTCAGTAAAAAGTGTAGAGGGGGATCGAAGGTAATCCTGAGATTATGGATAATTCCCTAATTAGCAATAGTGTCCGAGATTAAGCAACCGAGGCAGCTCAAGCGTGGAAACTCAGCATGGAAACTCAGCGAGGCAGCTTAGCGTGGTAACTCATACTTTATCTTCTTGTGTTAGTCATATTGTATCTTTATTGATATTGACTGTAAGCTATAACGATTGTAATGATGTAACGAGAATAATAACGAGTTTTAGTGTGAGGTTAAATGGTACTCGCGAGAGACCAGGCTTGGCAAGGCCTGGGAGAGCTTTCATGCTCTATCGAATGATCTCGCCGTGAGAACTTTAGAGGGATCTGGTTTGGAGGATTGAGAAATAAGGCACCATTGGGGCTTGTCCTGACCATCTTAGATACACTTGGTAAAACACCGAAGGACCCTGACCGTGGAACCTCGGGCAGAGCAGCTTGGTGTTCCATCGGGCATTGAATTGTGAACCAAACAACCCTCTACTTAATATCACATCTACTCTAGGTGAAGTCACTAGCCAGCTAAACAATGTCAAACCTACACTTGAGTAAACCACCGTGGTATATGGGGCTGTCAGGTAGTTGGTGAGCCACCTCTGAGACAACAACCCCCTAACACACAGTGGTTAGGAAAATGGCAAGTCTTGGCATTTAATGTTTATGACGTGGAGACAACTAGTACATCAAGCATTTAATGCTCTGACATAAAGTATGAGGTATGTCTTTCATAGTCTTTAATGACTGAGTTGCCTCGGGGATGGTGTGGGGGCTATTTAAGGACCCTAACCACCCTTGAGGACATGATGATCTTTTGAGAGTTTAAGAAGTTATAACTAGAGAGAATACACATCAGAGAGAGTTATTACAAATAAGAAGTCTCATTCACTCGGCATTGTAATTTATTATGAAGCTTTTAATACGTGACAGAGATTCTTGAGAGTGTTTTGGTGTGTTTTGCCTGCCTACCAAGGTGTATCTAGGGTGCTTAATTATCTCTCCCTCTAGCTAAGTTACTTTTAAGTTCATTACTACCTTTTGAGTTATACACAAGAGATTTGGGAGTTTAAACTGAGTCTTATCTTCATCAGGTTTGTGTTTGCATGTTCTATCACTAATCCAAGGTTTTGGCTAATTAAGTTATCATTACTATACTTCAAAGGGGTTACGCCTCCATTTTATCTAAAGTAACCTCTTATATCTGGCGACTCTGCTGGGGAGGCATTCTTCTAAGTAGGGAGCATGGTGCAAGATAATGTTAATCGAAGGTTCATCTTTGATGACATCAAACACAATGAAGAACAGGCTGTGAGAGAACTGGAGGCTCTAAGGGATGGGGTTCCTTGAATAGAGGTACCTCTAGTTCAGGAGATGACAGGCGCTCCAGGAGTGACACAAGCTTCCACGAGTGCAGGGTTGGGACCCACTCAGGTGGCGCTCCTCATGTGTAAGTTTTATGAGTTTTTGCAAACTACGGTAGCTTCTACAATGCTAGGAGGATTGGAAGCCAATGCATTCGTAATACCAGGGACAGCCCCAACGGCCCCACTAGGTGCAGGTGTAGTGGGAACAGTCCCAGCAAGCATACTCTCTATTATGAATCCAGTAGTGGGAACCCCTGGAGTATCAACGACCCCAACTGTGACGATTGTCCCAGCTACAACGGGCACTCAGTCCATGGTCCTGTTAGTTGTTGCTCGAGTAGCATCACCCATGGAGGAAATGAGGAAGGAGATGCAAAAATAGATGCTTAAGTTCATGTAAGCTTCCTCGTAATCTGGTGGCGAGGTAGTTGCGATTTATGATGACTTTCAAACACCTTATCCTCAGGAATACAATGATGAGCCCTATCTAAAGGACTATACTCCTCCTATTTTTGAAAAATGCATAGGGAAAGGTGGGAACCTAAAAGAGCATATTACGCGCTTTGTTGAACACTTGGGAGCGCATTGTAATAATAAGAAGCTTAGGTTGAGGGAATTTTCCAAATCCTTAACCGATAAGGCATATACCTAGTATTTCTATTTGGCCCCTAACAACATTTTTACATGGGAGGAGATGCACGTATGGTTCATCCAGAAGTTTTTTCTGGCAGATGATGAGTTTACTTTGACGCAACTGGATAGGGAGAAGCAACGAACTAGGGAAGAAGTGGTGGCCTATATTCGAAGGTTTAGGGAAAGATCCCTCGACGTGAGGGGGGAGGCCAAAGAATCCAAGTAATTACAGATCTATGCTGAGGGGCTGCTTCCTGAGTACATTTGCCATCTTATCAATGAGACGCACGAGGGGATATTTACGGCATTCTTAAAAGAGGCGAGAAATATCTCCTTGGTAGTAAGGCCCAATCCGGTGGTGGTTCCCATTATGTTTAGGCAGCCGATGCAACCTGCGAGAGGGAGGTCTTAGCCCCCACGGGTAGGGTACACCGAGGGGGAGATAGGGGCAAGGCATCGAAGAAGGCCAATAAGAGGAAGTTGGGAAGAGACATGGAGGACCTACCACCATTACCTTTTACAGTGGAGGAAGCTGTTAGATATTACAACGCGATGGTCCAAGGGGGAACAATCTATGAGCCAAAGGATATTCCCATTGGGGAACCCGATGCGGTAACGAAGGCGGATCCAAAGTACTGCCAGGTTCATCGGAGGATCCAGCATCCAATCGAGAGCTGTTTTACACTGAGAAGAATTGTCGATAAATACGTAAAGGCAGGGACATTACAAATCCCTCCACAGAACGTCATCAATAATCCACTGCCAGAACATGGGGCCAATCTCGTGGTGGTCTATGATGAAGAAGCGGATAGAGGAGAAAGATAGTCAACGGTTAAGCAAGAATACGAAGAAGCTCTGGAAGATTATATGAGGGGAATAGATAATATAGTACTAGCCTACGATAAGGCAAGCGCCAAAGATATGGAGGATGTGTACGGCGTTGAAAGTGAGGAAGCAGATCCGGTCCTAGAGTACTATGCAGTTTCGAAATCCCCAAAATTCACCTGGTTCTTCGACTAGGTGGGGATACCGAAGGAGAGTAGGTTGGAGATAACCCAGGAAATACTTGATATTATGATGAAGAATGCAGTCCCTTCACTGAGATGGAAGGGACCCATGGCCAGGTTAGTAAGAAGGTTTCTGTCAGAACTAACCTTCAGTGATGCAAATAGGGCTGTAATGTTCCCTCACAACGGGCCATTGTATGTGACTGCTAGTGTCAACGGAGTTAGCTTTGCAAGGACTCTTATGGATGGGGGAGCTTCCATCAATATCATGCCAATCAACTCTTTCCATGCAGAAAATATTTCGGAAGAAAGGTTGGTCCTCGTGTCTTTGGTAATTTTGAGGTATGATAACCAATCTTCCAAATCCATTGGGTACATTAATGTTGGGATTATAATGGGAAATCTGAGTTCCCATATCAAGTTCCACGTGATAGAGAGTGAAACTTCATATCATCTACTAGTAGGAAGGGTGTGGATGCACAATCAAGGGCTAGTTCGTTCTACATACCACCAATGCGCTAAGGCGAACATCAAAGGGACAGAGGTGACCATCAAGGCTACGAAGAGGCCCTTCGCTGTTTAGGAAGCTCACCTGGTAGACGCGACATTTTACACTAAATTAGAGGAGGATGTCCAGGTCCTAACAAGAAGAATGGAGGGAGCATGGGTTCCCTCGATCAGAGAAAGAATGGGGCCCTTGAACGATCAGAGTAAAGAGGTTGCCAGCAGCGCAAGAGTAATGACCGAAGAAGCTCGCCAAGTGGTCCCTCAGCCCCAAAATATCTCGAAGTAGCTCAAAGATAGGATGAGGCCCAAAGTGGATTCGATGGAACATGAGGTCCAACTACAAAGCGTGCTGAGTCGGTTCTCAGAAAAAAGATTGTCCGAGGCTTCTAAAGAGAAGAAAAGGAAGGCAGTCACCGCTACCAGCAGACAATGTAAGAAAGTCATTATTGAAGAAGGAAATGTGGTGTATCGATTGTAATGGTGTGAGAGGGCGGTCAAGGAAGCTGATGATGAGGTTTCACAGATATAGAAACGCTTTCTGGTCGATCAACAGGTACAATGTATGGTGATAGATAATTCCAGCATAGAGGAATTTATGTTAGAAGTCCCCGAGGAACCAAAATACATGGAAGATCAGCCGAAGCCCTAGGCACAAGAGTTGGAGCAGTTAAACTTGGCAAAAGAAGGAGAAGATCCGAGGCCCATCTTTATCTCAAAGGATCTCGGTAAGGAGAAACGATAAGCCTTGGTTGAGTTGATTCGGGAATTTATAGATGTTTTTGCATGGAAATACATGGAGATGGAAGGGATAGAAGAGGAGGTGAGTTATCACAAGTTGAACGTAATGCCTTTATCTATCCCAATAAAACAAGCAACGAGAACGTACAAGCCTGAACTAAACCTGAAAATCAAGGAAGAGTTCCAAAGTTTGCTAACAAAAGGGTTTATCAAGCCGATACAACACCCACTCTGGCTATCTAGCATTGTCCGAGCGGGAAAGAAAGACAAAAATAAAATAAGGATATGTGTGGATTTTAGAGATTTGAATAGAGCTTGCCCCAAATATGAGTTCCCTATGCCCTCCATCGATAGCTTGATAGATGCAACGAATGGTCATGAGATGTATAGCTTCATGGATGGGTATGTAGGGTACAAACAGATCAAGAAGGACCCATCGGATGCAGAGAAAACAACATTCAAAACCCTGTTGGGTAACTTCATGTACAAGGTGATGCCGTTTGGACTCAAGAATACTGGGGTGACTTACTAGAGAACGATGATGGAAATTTTCCATGGCTTCTTTCACAAGTTTGTGGAATTTTATGTGGATAATTTGGTCATCAAGTCAAGAAAGGAGGAGTCCCACCTGATCGATTTGAGGAAGGTTTTTTCCCATTTCAGGAAGTTTAAATTAAAAATGAATCCACTGAAGTGTGTTTTTGGAGTGACAAGTGGGAAATTTTTAGGCTTTATGGTTGATCGACAAGGGGTGCAGATGGACTAGGACAAACAGTGGGCGATCTTGGAAATGCCATGTCCATGAATGGTGAAAGTGTTGAAGAGTTTCCTCGGCAAAGTCTCCTACCATAGGATATTTGTGCCTGGATTGGCCGAAATAACACGTTCGTTGATGCAGTTGTTGTGAAGGGACACAAAGTTCAAGTGGGAGGAGATCCAACAGGAGTCTCTTGACGGGATGAAGAAACTGCTTATTTCACCACTCACCATGGTTCCCCCAAAGGCAGGAATACCGTTGCAGCTCTACCTCACATCCACCATGAGGATCGTGGGAGATTTACTGGAACAAGAGATTAACGGGCAAGAACGACGAGTCTACTACCTCAGCATGATCATCCATAGGCTAGCAGTCAGATATGGTATCTTGGAAAAGCATTGTTTAGCCTTAGTATTTGGTAGCGTAAAAACTTAGATATTATATGTTGTCTTTTACAATTCATATTGTAACTAGATGTGATCCTATTAAGTATTTATTGGAAAGAACTATATTGATTGGCAGGGAAGCTAGATGGTTTCTTATCTTCTCCAAATATGACTTGAAGTGCGTGGTTCCTCGCGCAATCAAAAGCCAGGCGTACGCCGGTCTATTGGCTATTTTCTCCTCAGGAATGTTTGAGCCACCCAGAGAAAATATTCCAGGAGATGACTTGTAGGCCAATCACCTAGATGCAACGGATAAGGAATGGACGATGCAGTTTGATGGATATTCAATGGAAAGGAAGGGACGAGCAGGGGTTATTCTTTCGAAATGAATGGAGGAGATTTACCTTTCCTATAAATTAGATTTCCCTTGTTCCAATAACGAGGAAGGATATGAAGCATTGGTGTTGGGATTACTAGAGGCTCTTTGAAGGGGGATTCGTTCACTTTGCATCAAAGGGGATTCAAACTTGGTGGTTCAACAAGTGAATGGAGAATATACATTGAAACACATGAGCCTGGCACCATACAGAATAATCATCCAGAGGCTTCTCTGCCAGTTCCATGGGACCAAGATCAAGAGGCAACCCAGAACGATGAACCGTCACCCAGACGCCTATGCAACCATTGCCCAAAAAATGGTGGTGAGGAGCGATACAACTACCATCGTGATTCAACGAAGAATATCTCCTTTGATGGTACTGTCAATTCTACCAATGGAAGATGATGGGAACTGGAGGGGAGATATTAAGAGGCAACTGGAGGCTGGTGAAGGAACGATGGGGCTCAGAGAATTAGCCTAGTACTTTACAAACCAGGGAAACCTTTACTTCGAAAACGCTGGAGGATGGCTGTCGAGATGCATCGGTCCCGAAGAGGAAGAGCAAAGATTGAAGAAAAGACACAAAGATAACTACAAAACAACTGAGCTATCCCTTTATCGAAGAATGCAAAGGGAGGGGTATTTTTATCCTAAGATGAATTAGGATGCGGCAGAGCTACAACGGAAGTGCGATAAATGCCAGTTATTCTTCGAGGCAGCTGAATGTCACTTTGTGGAGGCTCAACCTGACTAGAGATAACCCTATATTGACTTCATTAAAGATGGAGTTATCCCAACGAAGAAAATTAATGCGATAAGACTCAGGTGAAGGGCCCTGAGATTCTACGGTCAGGAGGGACAACTCTATCGAAGGGGATACTTCAATAGGCCATTATGTTGTATCACGAAGGAAAAAGCAGTCGAGGTCGTCAAACAGGCGCATGATCCAGCTCACATAGGAGGGGCCAAGTTATATGACCAGTTGATGACTTTGGGATACTATTGGCTGATGATGGAGAAAGATTCATCTGAGTTCGTTTGAAGGTGCAAGGCTTGCCAACTTCATGGAAATATGATCCATGCCCCGTCAGTGGACTTACACTCCCTGGCAATGCCTTATCCTTTTCACACTTGGGCGTTCGACCTGGTTAGGGAAATACACCCTTATTCGAGGGGGAAGATATGAATACTAGTAGCAACAGAATGCTTCACAAAGTGGGCTGAGGCGATACCACTGGGAAGGGAAACAATGGGGGTGGTGAGCAACTTTATCAGAGAATAAATCATTTATCATTTTGGGATCCCAAAGGTTATCCTTTCAGACAGTGGAACCCCTTTCGTCAATTCAGAAGTAACGATGCTCACAGACAAATACTCCATTATCCATCACACTTCGACGGTGGCATACCTAAAGGGAAATGGTCAAGCCGAAGCGACTAACAAAACTTTGGTCAATATCTTGGCTAAAATGATGGAGGATTTTCCAGTATCGTGGGATGAAAAGATACCAGCCGTTTTATGGACCTATCGAATGACTAAGAGGAAACCCATAGGGTATACACCGTTCTCTCTTATTTATGGGGCCGAAGTGATTCTCCCAGTAGAATTGGAAGTTCCCTCTGCTCGATATGCTCTACGAAGTAGCATGCTCCTTCAGAGTAGTCATGTTCAGTTGGATGAACACAGAGATAATGCGATGCAACACTTTCAAATGTATACAAAACAATTGTTAAGGGCATACGATAACTTAGTGAGACCAAGGCAGTTCGTGGAGGGAGACCTTATATTGAAGGCGACAGTGAAACATACCATGGGGCTTCCTCTACCTAAGTTTGAAGTGAATTGGGAGGGACCTTTCATCGTAAAAGAGGCTCATGACTCAGGTTATTGCTTAATTTCAAAAATAGAAGAAAACAAACCTTTCAAGATTAACAATAAATGGTTGAAAATCTATCACGTGTAGGTAATTATGTTTGACCACCGATGTATTAGGTAGTTGTTATGAATACTCAAGTAGAGATAAAAGAATTATATAACTTCACAAGCTATGCAAACGGTTGTAACACAAAGAAATGGCATTAGAAAATTGATATCTTTCTTCATTCATAAACTTTGGGGCATTACAAAATTGGGAGCTATTGCACAAGAATTACATGAGAAGAAGAACAAAAGAAAAATATATACAAAAACTCATGGGCCTAGTAGAAACCATAGGTCTGAGGAAGAGAAAAAATCTCCAGGGAGGCCGGAAGAAGCTGCTTGGCAAGTCCGTTGGGCATTCATAGAAACCTCCAGTCTCATTTGCAATTGTGTGCGCTCGATGAGGAGTTTCTCTCGTTTTGACTTTTTCGCGCATAGAGCATCCTCGATGTCCCCCACCTCTTTGTCAATGGTTTCCAGAAGAGGTGCTAGCTCGGCCAGCTTATCTTCCTCAGCCCGCTGGTCCTCCTGATGTTTTCGCAAGAGTTCCCTCTAGTTGTCCAATCGTTGGCTCTTAAAGGTCTTCAAATGCGCGATGAGCCAATCAAAACGGAAGCCGTCGTGACCTGAATCCCTCAGAAAACCCATAAATTGGTTAAGGAGGGGTCTGGTAACGCTCGCAGTTGGAGTATTGGCAATTTCAGCAACAACGATGGCTTGCTCAACTACCAAACGATGGTTGGTGGGCATTTGAGGAGAACATTGGAGCACCATCAGGCAAAAGGCATGAGGAGCCAGGTCGAGCAGAAGAAGCTCGCACCCAGATTCGCAGTCGGGAGCAGCACCGGTAGTGGAACCTTGGTCATTATGGATGGAATCTTCTGAGACGATAGGTTCCCGATGGGGCGAGCCAACAGGCGAAGGAACTGGTGGAGAATCCTCTCGTGCAACCTGAGAACAGTTAGAGGAAATATGGAGGTTATGAAAAAAAATCTTAACAAGTGTTTTCGTTGTTAAGTCACCGATATAGGTGGAATTTTTGGAAAAATTTTAACAAGTGTTTTTGTTGTTAAGTCACCGATATAGGTGGAGGTTTTGGAAAAATCTTAACAACTGTTTTCATTGTTAAGTCACCGATATAGGTGGAGTTTGTGGAAAAATCTTAACAAGTGTTTTCATTGTTAAGTCACCGATATAGCTGGAGTTTTTGGAAAAATCTTAACAAGTGTTTTCGTGTTAAGTCACTGATATAGGTGGAGTTTTTGGAAAAATCTTAACAAGTGTTTTCGTTGTTAAGTCACCAATATAGGTGGAGTTTTTAGAAAACCTTAACAAGTGTTTTCGTTGTTAAGTCACCGATATAAGTGGAGTTTATGAAAAATCCTTAACGAGTGTTTTCTTTGATTAAGTCACCTACATAGGTGAAGTTTGAGAAACTGGAAAATATAAAGAAATTAGCGAAGTACCTCAGCAGCAGTAGGAGTGAGAACGAGAGTCACCACGGGGGCCATAATGGTAGAAATCGTTGGAGGCGGGCTCATTGCCTCAGCAGCTTCAATGAGGCCCTTCGCTGAAGAAGCTTCAACAATAGGCAAACTTCCCTCGCCAACATAAGATACTAAATCCAACATGGGAGCATCATCAGAAGAAGACGTTGGTCCTTTAAGAGATGCCCCAACGAGAGCCGTAGCATCAACCGTGGCCTTAGAGGGCAAAAAGCCACTAAGGGCAAATGGAGGAGAGAGACATGGGGAAAGATGCAGAAACAAAGCTATGTGTTAGGAATGACAAATTAATACTCAAAAAGAGAGAAATACATCTAAGCATTACTTACCCCCGTTATGGCACCAAAGAGGGGAATTGCGGTGAGAGGTCTCATCAGTGCAGTGGGAGGGAGAAGGTTAGCTATCAGCGATGCCACTTCCACCTACAAACATCCCAGCATATTAGAAATGATAAACAAGGCAATGGGACAAATAAAAGATGTGAGACTTGACAAGAAATTTACCTCAGGGGCACGCTCCTTAATCACAATGAGGGGAAGAGGTGCCTCTTGCTCGGTGGGTAATTCAGAGGAGGCTGGAGTAGTTGCCTTTGGTTGGCCAGACTTTTAAGGAGACACAACGGTAACAGCCCCCGTAGCATCTTCTTTGGCCCATTGGGAGGCCAAACGACGAGAGTATGTAAGGCCTATCATGGGAGAACGAGGAGGAATGGTATCGACTTGAGAGATACCACAACGTCCCCCCCACGAAATGGCTTATAGGGGGACTGGGAGGACTAGAGGGGCTGGGCCTTTCTTCTTCTTAAACTCGCTGTACCAACGTTATCAAAGAAATAAGTGAATGCAGCTTGCCTTAGGAAAAGGGGAACAAGAACAAAACATACACACAGACCTCAGACCCAGAGGGATAACGAGAAGGGATAATCACTGGTGAAGGGGGCGAGGAGGCAGCAGCAGAAGGAGATGGGGATGGAGGTATCTTGGGCATCCATTTATTTTGAGACTTGGTGCCCATCATTTTCTCCCTTGAGCTCATTGCACAAACACTTTCAGGTACCCTCGACCTTCTTCTTCTTTTTACTGGTGGCTCACTGGGATCAACCACGATCGTGGGAAAATAAGTCAGAGGAGGAACGACAACAATATGTTGTTGGAACTCAGCATGAATTTTGTCGATCTCAGCTTGCACTTGCTTCCTCAACTCTTCAGCTACCTCTGGAGACATAAAGGGGGAACGGAGGCAATATGGAATGCCTCCAAAGGATTTTGTGCTTGAGCCTGAGGCTTAGACTTTGAGGACTTGGACTTCTTAGCTTTTTTATCAGGTGGATGAGAAGGTCCTTCTCCTGTTGTAACTTCAGTTTAAGGGGCAACCTGTTTAGGGGCTGCAGCGGCCTTAGACTTTAGGGTGGCAGTGGGAATCATTGTATAATGTGAGGATAGCTCCTTGGGAGACACTTTAATCGCTGTAATCAAAGGAAATTCAACCCCAAGAACGGAGTTCCCCTTAATACCCAATTCAGTAGAATAAAAATAAAGGACCGAGGGATATTAAGGGGGAGACTGAATGTACTCACGGATCATTTCTAGCTGCCCCAAATGGAACTTGGTGGTGAAAGAGGTGGATACATCTCCCTTCCTAGTGGCACTACGAAGGGTGACTCGCCTATCGATGGTAGACGTCACACCAAGCACCGCTGCTGCAGTATAGAAGGTGCAGGCTTCAGCAAAAGTGGCCTTTGCATAGTTGTGTTGAAACACAGGTCGAGGGACTCCGTGATCAAACTTGAACTGCCTGCTACATCTATCAGGGTTATAAAGCTCTAAGGTGTATCCCCATTCAGTATAAGAGGGAAGAAACCCCGGGGTAAATAGAAGCACCACGACTTGCGAGGGATCTTCTACAGGTGGGATGAACTTGACCGTTGTGGCTGCAGAAGGAAAGAAACCCCAACTATGGGCAAACGTAGACTCAATGTATGGCCTCATCACAAAGGAGTCTAGAAGATCAAAAAATTCCATTATCTCCTTTCGACTTTTCTTCTTATGGAAACACAGGAGGCGTGGGGGCTTGATAACTTGGCTCATCGACAGAGAAATTGACTTGGAGGCAATAGCAGGAAAGCGGGTGTAAAGAAAGCCCGTCAGAATAATGGTGTTGGCAAAATTGTCCAAGTTATAATGGAACAGTGATCATGCCATGTCTATCTGGGTTCGATCCAACCAGGTGTAGAGGGACATACCCTAAGGCGATGGTGGACAGAGGAAGGTTGACCCCCTGGCCAAACGAATGGAAATATTTATCAGATCCCTCCTAGGTTTATCATTGGGTTTCCTAGTTAGGAAGAAGCGTGAAAGAAATACGAGTATGTAGGGTGGTAGTTCCAGGGATGTACCTCTACCTCGGCCCGTTACAGCACTGACATCCTTCGGCATCAGAGCTTCAAAAAAATCGTTGATAAGGGGGTAAATGTGGTTTTGTTCGAGGAACCGATGCAACTGCGGCAGATCCGATCCAGCTTAACTCGATCAACAGCCTCTTAGGCATCCAGATCCTCATTTTGGTAGGTGAACTCACCCATGGGCTCAAACCCAAGGAGTTCACATACGTCCTCCAGTGTAACGGTGAACTCCCCCCACGCAGCAAAAAAGGTGTGAGTTGTGATGTTCCATCTGGAAACTAGTACTTGTAATGCCGTGTTGTGATTAGAGAGGGTGAACTCCCCAAACCAGTAGGCTATATGAAGACCAACCTTGGCAAGAGCATCAGCATAAGAACTCTGCATATGTGTATGCCTGGCACTGAAATGGGCTGGCGACCCCCCGGGTGCTTCAAAGTTAATCTGAGAGTAGGGGAAGTCACCACGGTCCAAACAAAAATGCAGAGTCCCCTCTGGGGATAGATAGCCCCACTTTGACGAATCCATTTCCTCATCACCCAAAAGTAAAGGTTCTAACTTGGATGATAAGTGGCAAGCCTTGCATGCATCAGAAAATTTATCATTTTTGTCAAAGATGGGCGCCCAGCGATAAAAGCGTAGTTGCGCTTGATGAGCAGCGTTCACGGCAGCGGTGCTAGGGGCGGCAGCGGTGCCAGAAGTGAAAGCATGGGTGGCTGTTGGAGCACTGATGGCAGGTGTGGTAGGGGTTCTTGAGGAGGACATTGCAGAAAACGACGAAGTATGAAAAGCTTAATAAAAGAAAGGTTGGGAATGAAGATGGAGAACCACAACCATGGATGGTGGCACAACAGATGAGAAAGGGAGGAGAATGAGTAAAGAACTGGGCAATAATGGAGGTTTTCGCACAGGTTTCTCTCTCTCTAAGGAATACGAGAGCTTGAAGAAGAAGAAGGAAAGAGAAGGGTTTGAAATAAAAGAGATGTTTGAAGCCTTTTAAACCTTTTAAAACTATCTTTTGAGTTTCCCACCATCACACGTGCAAGGATGCCTATAATCATTTCAAATGAACATGTGGCACTTCGGGAAGTGTTTTGACGGTTGAAAAGACAGCGCTACATCATTTACGAAGTGACACCTGGGGAATAGAAAGGGTTGCCGTCTTCAGCAAGTTCGAGTTTTAGCGCTAACATTTTTGTCAGACACATCTAATAACTCCCAACGGAACAGATGTTCCAACGGTTAAAAAAGCTACGATGTCCACTCCCCACAAATTCAAACGTCGTTCAAATGGTGACTCAGCTACATCGGGGAGGATTTCTTCTTTTTTGAACATAGCGAAGCATTTCAAGGGAGAATTTCAGTTACCAAGAATTAAACTGAGTATTTTAGAAGGTTAGTAGGCCTTTCGAGAGAATTTCAAATAATGAAAAGCTAGAACGGTTGAGGCTCAGTATAAGGAAAAAGTGGTGATGTCCCTTCGTCAAAGCCCCAATAAGCCGTAGCACTTTATCTCAGGTACATCGAGGAGAATTTTACTTTTCCCTAGAAATTATAACGCCGCGGTTCTAATGAAGGAAAGGAGGCCAGATTTTTTTCACACGAAGAGGGTTCTTCGGATCGAGAAGTTTTTGTGCAGAAATTTCTTGTTCCCACAATAAATCTCTTCCCAAAGGGGCAAATATAGAGGGGGATTGAAGGTAATCCTGAGATTAGGGATAATTACCTAATTAGCAATTGTGTTTGAGATTAAGCAACTGAGGCACCTCAAGCATGGAAACTCTGCGTGGCAACTCAGCGAGGCAGCTTAGCGTGGAAACTCATACTTTAGCTTATTGTGTTACTCATATTGTATCTTTATTTATATTGACTGTAAGCTATAAAGATTGTAATGATGTAACGAGAATAATAACGAGTTTTAGTGTGAGGTCAAACGGTCCTCGCGAGAGACCAGGCTTGGTAGGGCCCGGGAGAGCTTTCATGCTCTATCGAATGACCTCGCCATGGGAACTTTAGAGGGACATGGTTTGGAGGATTGAGAAGTAAGGCACCGTTGGGGCTTGTATTAACCATCTTAGATACACCTGGTAAAACACCGAAGGACCCTAACCGTGAAACCTCAGGCGGAGCAGCTTGGAGTTCCATCGGGAGTTGAGTTGTGAACCAAACATCCCTCTACATAATGTCACATCTATTGTAGGTGATGTCACTAGCCAACTAAATAATGTCAGACCTACACTTGAGTAAACCACCGTGGTATTTAGGGCTGTCAGGTAGTTGGTGAGCCACCTCTGTGACAACAGCTCCCTGACATACAGTGGTTAGGCAAAAGGCATGTCTTGGCATTTAATGTTAATAACGTGGAGATAACTAGTACATCAGGCATTTAATGCTATGACATAAAGTATGAGGGATGTCTTTTATAGTCTTAATGACTGAGTTGCCTCGGGGATGGTGTGGGAGATATTTGAGGACCCCAACCACCCTTGAGGAGAGTATGATCTTTTGAGAGTTTAAGAAGTTATCACTAGAGAGAATACACATCAGAGAGAGTTATTACAAACCAGAAGTCTCATTCACTCGCTATTGTCATTTATTACGATGCTTTTAATACGAGATAGAGATTCTTGAGAGTGTTTTGGTGTGGTTTGCCTGCCTACCAAGGTGTATCTAGGGTGCTTACTTCTCTCTTCCTCTAGCTAAGTTACTTCTAAGTTCATTACTACCTTTTGAGTTAGACACGAGAGATTTGGGAGTTTAAACTGAGTCTTATCTTCATCAGGTTTGTGTTTTCATGTTCTATCACTAATCCAAGGTTTTGGCTAATTATCTTATCATTACTGTACTTTAAAGGGGTTACGCCTCCATTTTATCTAAAGTACCCTCTTACAACAAGAATTCTTCACATCTTAACAAAACATTGCCGTGCACTAGGCCCTTCCATAACTTGAACATTTCAAATACATAAGTATAGAAGATTGATTTACCTATACTACGCAACGTGTTTCAATGATTATTACGTTCAAAACAAAGTCATAACTCTCTACTAGCTTAACACAAGACATCTATTCTCCCACAGGATATCGTTTAAGAGCATCACTTGCTCAATCCTCCCTTCTGGGTCATTCCATACATAATAGGGTTACAACAACTAACCACTCATCAATATCTTATATACGATACTCCCAATACCCCTCAAAGCATAATCCTAATCACAAAGGAAAAATAATTATTTACATCGTACCTCTCTAGTCTGACTACATCTCTTTATCGATGGGCTCCCACTCAAAATATTTCGATCGAAACTGTCCTATGATCTGTTGTAGGGGTTGCACAATTAAAACTTCCTCAAAACGTTTCCCTCTACCTCGTTTGGGGCATTCTCTCTTCCTATGGCCTATTTCTTTACAAACGAAACATCTACCGGCTAATCCTCTCTGCCTATATTGAGGAACAAAACGCTGTTGCGGCCTTGATAATCCTATTCATACCATTTTGCATCACTGAAATTCTTTTCTCCAGACTTACTAGATGAACCTGAGTCTATAAATTTCTTACCCTCTTGCAAACGGAGGCGATATTCTTGACACTGTAATAATGCCGCATTCGCTACCTCGGCAAAAGTCACTAACGCTGGGTTTCCTAACATATGCTATCGTATTCACCAATCTAAACCTCCCACATACCTCGCTATTCGCTTCTCCTATGTATTTGCCTCATTGGGTAGTAAATTCACCAATCGAGTAAATTCTTCCTCGTACTCGGTCACCGTTCGATTACCTTTAAACACATCCAACAATTTCCTCCCGATTTCCTTCTGGATCGCGGAAGGAAAATACTTTCAGTCAAAGAGTTCCAAAAAATTTTCTATGGGCATCTCATCTATTTTCTCCGATGTGGTGATTGACTCCCACCATTATAGAGCTTCTCCCTTCAATTTAAAGGTGGCGAGAAATTGCTTCTGCACCTGACTACATTCAACCATTAGAAGGTCCCTTTACATACTCTTCTTCCAACGACTTGCAACTATCGTATCGGCTCCCCCTGAAAATTCTGGAGGATGTTCCTTTTTAAAAGCCTCCCGTACTCTTTCCCCCGTGGATAGCCATGGGTTAGCTTAGGCTACTTGAGCTACAGGTTGATGTGCCATCGCAGAAGTGGCAGCAGTTACTGCTTGTGCCACAATATTGGCAACTTCGAATGTGGTCATAGTCCCTTGAGGCATTTGGGGTTCCATATTCTCAGCCCCTCTGTCTACCCTTCTTGGATGACCTTTCTTCGGTGGCATCTGAAACAAAAGCAACTATATCAGAATGCCGTTCAAATGATTACACATCACAGAAGAAAATATAGAGGTGTGAACACAACAGTCCTAATAATAGGGTTCTACATCAAGAACGCTTAAGGAAGAATGAAGACGACCCACACAGATCCTAAAGACACTAGAACCTAATGCTCTTATACCACCTATGACACCCCGCTCAAAATAAAAACGGGTGGCCAGCCCTATACTATTATTAATCAGGAATCTCAAGTGGATCATTCTCAGCATCTACTGACGATACTAATATAAAAATAACTAACTACCCAAAACTATAAAAAGCGCACGCCAAAAATATAAAACATACAAAGCAATAACCAAACAACAACTAAACAGGATAACGTATGCACATGGAGATGATAAAGAGAAGTAATTCTAAATTACATCATAAGTTCACAAAAGAAAATACCCGAATATGCTGTCGGGTCACAAACGATACAATGATTCGAAAAAGTAATATAAAAGTGAAACAACTATAAAACTTGGGTATAAACCTCCATATACAAACCGAATCCTAATCTAGATTTAGAAAATATATGGAAACGTCTATAACAACATCCCACAACAATCTGCAACTGCTATAGCTCCATGGATACAGTGGATAGAAAACATCATTGGCATTCTTGCAGAGGAACACCTAGAATAATACAATATATATAGCAAGAGGAAAAGATAAATGGGTCCGAGCCCGAGGTATGCAAACATTTTAGCAAGTGCATTAAAATGCATAATAATTATAAATGAATTATAACATAATTTAAGGTGGAGTCGCACTCTCCTGAAAATCAAACTCACCCCTCAACTAGAGTGCGCACCTAAACGCATGCACATGATCCTCAAATAACTCCCCAACGCTTTCAAGGGGCAGTACAATCTAACCTACGCCTAAATTCACACTTGCGTAACCCATCATCTAAATCCATAAGATTCCTATCTTAACTTACCCCACGTGCATCTAAAATTATATTAAGTTATAAATATACATATACATATCGCTTACTCAAATTTAGCGGATTCTAGTTATAATATACACAGTTAATAGCAGCTAAATGCTAAGGACTAAACTTTTCCCAACTCTCTCAACACTGCACTGCGTTTAGTGGATGGGACGTCTCGCAAAGAGAAATCCAAACAAGGAACCCCCCTCGATACACTACTCCTTGACAATGTTGATCGTTGAGATTCATTATGTCCTCAATGCACAACGTATATAATATTAATCTAGTTATAAAGAACAATCATACAACCCTAACAATCAAGTACACATTACACACTTAGTGTACAATTAAATATCCAAAATCCAATCACTTATGGATAACAAAATACTTCACAATGCTATCATCTTTTAGAAATTATTTAGTTTATCTCGGGTTACCATATATCAAATTATTATCACACCGCCATGGTAAAATAAAATAATTCACAACGTATGGAAAGCGGTCATAGTTCCTAATCGAAAAGTGAGAATGAATCATACCCAAGACTTCTGACCCCCAAATAAAATCGCACAATAAATAATGGACGATTATGACCTATGGACAATATTCACCCTGATCCTCAAGCCAGGGGCCTGATCCACATCGCGCAACTTCCCATGATAGCACTGGAGGGTATGCCCACACAATAAGTATATATATATATATATATATCATTCACACTAGATATATATGCAATCACATTTTATAAGTATAAACCATCACACAAGGTATATAAAATTAAGTCATATAGGTATACATACTATATTACTCTCGTATGTAAAGGAAGTGAATTCATTTATAGTATATAACTCTCATTATACTAACGGTTGCTAACTCGCATACCTTCCCACAATTTCACAATACGATCCCTCACTTGAAGCTCATTCATTACACCTATGAGTATACAAAGTCTCCCAATTCGATCAACCTTAATGATACCATCTATATCCAAATACACGCCGATTAACAATCATTATCCCTAACCCATATTATGGTTCAATCGATCATATGAACCCTTAACGTTATCACATTTTTGTTTCAATCCAAAAGTCCAACATGGCTAAGCGCATCCTACCTCTCTCTTATAGACCCATAATTATCTCCAAATAGAAATCTCAATGATAGTGGGATTTCCCACTAGTCGATACGATAATCTCCAATCGGTATTCTCTCGGAATAAGTGAATATGAACCCAATAATTCATCATAAGGGAATCTCCCTAAAAGTCTCCAAAACATACTTCTCATAACGTATGTGAAGGTTCCCAATTGATAAACCGAAAGGAAACAGAGCGAAACTGACTGTATAAATTTTTTACCAAATCAGCCCTTTTTCTAAATCGATTCGGCCCCATCGAATCGATTCGGACCAAAGGGACCTGTAAGCTCTGCAACATGCCGAATCGATTCGAAATGGGAAAATCGATTCAGTTTGTTCAGCAAGCTACGGATTGGTCGTTTTCTTCAAAACCCAAAATTTCCAAATATCATTTTTAATCATATTCTCTCCATCTCTCTTCAACCCAAACATATGTCTAATATCAAAACTCATTATATAACTCAAGCCAACCATTTATACACCCTCAAATACATCTACACACCTCAAATGCAAGATTTACCCAAAATCTAGGTTTTAACATATTTAACCCAAAATCCATAAATTTTATCCACAAATCTTGAAATAAATGATTCACAATAATTATTTAGCAAGTTTAATCACTTGCCTCAAAGTTGTAGAGTCTAAATCTCCCTCGAAATCGCGGATTTGACGGAATCCCAAAACTTTTCTCCTCTTTCTCTTCTTCTTTTCCTCTTCTCTCTTTCTCTCTAGGGATTTCTCTTTCTCTCAAATGAGAATGGTTTCTCACGTAGGCTTAATAAGACTTAACTCCGAGATACCCAACTTTAAATGATAATGCACACTTTAAATGACTCGGTTACTCCAATTCAAGTCAAACGAACCTAAAAATATTTCAGAACCCAAATAAGACCCAAGTACAGTCATTTTGACTATCTCGAACCTTTTGGGATCAATCGCACATTCAGAATTGTCATTCGAAATACTTTCTAACATCCTCAAATTTTGACCTCAATTGCTAATTTAAAATTTCTCCAATAGAAATAAATATTATTTCACCGAAATTAATTAAATTATCAGTCCTGAAAATCGTGGGGTATTACAGACTTCCCCACTTACAAGAATTTCGTACCAGAAATTAAGCTCAACCTAGTACTCAAAACTCAACTAGTTCCCACGACACCTACCCTCAAGATTACGATACCTACTTCTCCCACTTCTCACGACGAATCATTTTAATTTAAAACCAAATCTACTAACTAGGGCGCCCATACACCCCGTACCCGAGCTCGAATCGTAAACATTACTCGACTTCACTTGCCTCAAATTATACCATAACTCGAATAAAATTTAATCCATAATAATATACTAATTATATAAAAATATTGAAAGGTCCAAAGATTTAACTCCTCTCAATTCCTGACTTCGCTACTTTCATGCTGGGGAGGTCTCGCATGAGAAATCCAAACATGGAACCCTCCCAATACACTACTATGTAGCTCTGTCGGGGATTGAGATCAGTTATATCGGGACCTAAGTTTAAAAATATTTTTGCAAAATCATTTTGATGTTGCCCGAAGGCCTATAAAACAATTTTATTTTAAAAAAATAGTTTATGTATTTCGACATCCAAATCATATACCTTATGCCCACGACACAAGGCGCCAACAAATATAATACTCTAACCAACAATTTGTTCTCAAAACTAGCATAACCATGAGCTGACATCCCTATCTCAACGATAACCCGCTCAACCCTGAATCTCTTAAGTAACAAGAATCCTTCACATCTTAATAAAACATTTCCATGCACTAGGCCCTTCCATAATTGGAACATTTCAAATATATAAGTCTAGCAGATAGCTTTAACTCTACTACCCAACGGTTTTAATGATTCCTATCTTCAAAACATAATCATAACTTTCTACTAGATTAACGCAAGACATATATTCTCCCACAGGATACCGTTTAAGAGCCTCACTTTCTCAACCTTCCCTTCCGGGTCATTCCATACATAATAGGGTTATAACAACTAACCATTCATCAACATCTTATATAAGTTACTCCCAATACCCCTCAAAGCATAACCCTAATCACAAAGGAAAAAATTATTGACATCGTAACTCTCTAATCCGACTGCATCTCTTTATCGATGGGATCCCACTCAAAATCCTCTAGCTGAAACTGGCCTATGATATATTGTAGGGGTTGCACAACTAAAAATTCCTCAAAATGTTGCTCTCTACCTTGTTCGGGACAATCTCTCTTCCTGTGGCCTATTTCTTTCCAAAAGAAACATCTACCAGCAAATCTTCCCTCCCTATCTTGAGGAACAAAACACTGTTGTGGCCCTTGATAATCATGTTCATACAATTTTGCCTCACTGGCATTCTCTTCTACAGACTTACTAGATGAACCCGAGTCTCTAAATTTCTTACCCTCTTGCAAACGGAGGTGATATTCCTGACACTATAATAATGTCGCATTCACTACCTCGACGAAAGTCACTAACGATGGGTTCCCTAAAAAATGCTATCGTATTTGCCAATCTAAACCTCCCATGAACCTCACTATTCGCTTCTCCTCTGTATTCACCTCATCGGGCATTAAATTCACCAATTGAGTAAATTCTTCCTCCTACTCATCCACCGTTCGATTACCTTGAAACCCATCCAACAATTTCCTCCTCACTTCCTTCTGGATCGCGGAAGGAAAATACTTTCGATCAAAGAGTTGCCAAAAATTTGCTATGGGCATCTCATCTCTTTGCTTCGATGTGGTGATTTACTCCCACCATTGGAGAGTTGCTTCCTTCAATTTAAAGGTGGCGAGAAATTACTTTTGCACCTCACTACATTCAACCATTCGAAGGTTCCTTTGCATACTCTTCGTCCAATGACTTGCAACTATCGTATCGGCTCCCCCTGAAAATTCTGGAGGATGTCCCTTTCTAAAAGCCTCCCATACTCTTTCCCCTGCAGATAGCCCTGGTTGGGCTTGGGCTACTTGAGCTGTAGGTTGATGTGCCATTGCAGAAATGGCAACAGTTACTGCTTGTGCCACAATATTGGCAACTTCGACTGTGGTCATAGTCCCTTGAGGCATTTGGGGTTCCATATTCTCAGCCCATCTGTTTGCCCAGCCTGGCCGACCTCTCTTCAGTGAGATATGAAACAAAAGCAACTTTATCAGAACACTGTTCAAATGATTACACATCGCAGAATAAAATATAGATGTGTGAACAAAACAGTCCTAATAATAGGGTTCTACATCAAGAACGCAGAAGACCTGCACAGATCCTAAAGACACCAGAACCAGATGCTCTGATACCACCTATGACACCCCGCTCAAAATAATAATGGGTGTCTAACCCTATACTATAATTAACATCTACTGATGAGACTAATATAAACATAGCTAACTACCCAAAACTATAAAAAGCGGGTGCCAAAAATTTAAAATATACAAAGCAATAACCAAACAACTACTAAACAGAATAACATATGCACATATCGATGATAAAGAGAAGTAATTCTAAATTACATTATAAGTTCACAAAAGAAAATACCCGAATATGCAGTCAGGTCACAGACAATACAATAATTCGAAAAAGTAATATAAAAGTGCTACATCTATAACACTTTGATATAAACCCGATATACAAACCGAATCCTAATCTAGATTTACAAAAGATATGGAAATGGTTATAACAACATCCCGTAATAGATCTCAACTGCTACAGCTCAACGGATACACTGGATAGAAAACATCATTGACGTTCTTGAGGAGGAACACCTAAAATAATACAATACATATAGTAAGATGAAAATACAAACGGGTCAGAGCCCGAGGTGGGAAAATATTTTAGCAAGTGCATTAAAATGCATAATAATTATAAATTCATTCTAACATAATTTAAGGTGGAGTCGCACTCTCCTGAAAATCCAACTCACCCCTCAACTAGAGCGCGCACCTAAATGCTTGCACATAATACTCAAGTAACTACCAAACTCTTTCTAGGGGCAATACAATCTAACCTACGCATAAATCCACACTTGCATAACCCATCACCTAAAACAAATTCATAAACTTCCTATCTTAACTTACCCTATGTGCATCTAAAATTATATTAACTTATAAATATACATATACATATCGCTTCCGAGAATTTAGCGAATTCTAGTAATAACGTACAAAAGTTAATAGCATCTAAATGCTAAGAACTAAACTTTTCCCAACTCTCTCAACACTGCACTAAGTTTCCTGCGTAGGACATCTCGTAAAGAAAAATCCAAATAAGGAACCCCCCCGATACACTACTCCTTGATAATGTTGATCGTTGAGATTCATTATGCCCTCAATGCACGACGCATATAACATCAACTACTTAATTAAAATATTCTCCAGTTCATTCCTGAAAAGCATTCTTTCGTATAACATATAAATCTGAGTACTAAGGACCAAACTTCTCCCCACTCCCAATATTTCACAGCGTCTCATGCATGGGACATCTCGCAAAGTGATATCCAAACAAGTAACCCTCTGATACACTACTCCTTGACAATATTAGTCATTGATATCCATTACGCCTTCGGTACCCCACACCTAACTACGAATACATATGAGGAGCAATAATCCCTAATCACATAAATAAGATAATGCTCCGAACTTTTTAGGGGTCTATAACATTACTCTAGTTATAAAGCACAATCATACAACCCCGACAATCAAGTACACATAACACACTTAGCGTACAATTAAATATCCAAAATCCAATCACATATGGATAATAAAATACTTCACAATGCTTTCGTCTTCCAGGAATTACTCACTTTATCCTGGGTTACCATATATCGGATTATTATCACACCACCATGGTAAAATAAAGCAATTCACAACTTATGGGAAGAGATCATGGTTCCTAACCGGAAAGTGAGAATGAATCATACTCAAAACTTCTCACCCCCAAATGAAATCACACAATAAATAATGGACGACTATGACCTGAGGACTATACGCGCCCTGCTCCTCAAGCTAGGGGCCTCACCCACATTGCACAACTTTTCATGATAGCACTGGAAGGTATGCCCACACAATAAGTGTCTATATATATATATCATTCACACTAGATATATAGACAATCACATTTTAAAAGTGCAAACCATCACATAAGGTATATACAATTAAGCCATATAAGTATACATTCTACATTATGCCCGTATGTAAAGGACATGAATTCATTTATAGTATATAACTCTCATTATACTAACCGTTGCTTACTCGCATACCTTCCTACAATATCATAACATGATCCCTCACTTGAAGCTCATCCATTACACCTATGAGTATACAAAGTCTCCCATTTCGATCAACCTTAAGGATACCATCTATATCCAAATACACACTGATCAACAATGATTATCCCCAACCCATATTATGGTTCAATCGATCATATGAACCCTTAACATTATCAAATTTATGATTCAATCCAAAAGTCCAACATCGCTAAGCGCATCATGCCTCTCTCTTATAGACCCATAATTATCTCCAAATAGAAATCTCAATGATAGTGGGATTTCCCACTAGTCGATACGATAATCTCCAATCGGTATTCTCTCGGAATAAGTCAATATGAACCCAACAATTCATCATAAGGGAAACTCCCTAAAATTCTCCAAAACATACTTCTCATAACTTATGTGAAGGTTCCCAATCGATAAAGCCAAGCGAAACGGAGCGAAACTCACTCTAGAAAATCTTTACCAAATCAGCCCTATTTTCGAATCGATTTGATCCTAACAGCGAATCGATTCGGCCCCAGTTAATCGATTCATCCCAAAGGGACTTGTAAGCTCTGTAACATGCCGAATCGATTCGGAAGGGGATAATCGATTCAGTTTGTTCAGTAAGCTACGAATGGGTTGTTTTCTTCAAAACCCAAAATTTCCAAAAATCATTTTTAATCATTTTCTCTCCATCTCTCTTCAACCCAAACATATGTCTAACATCAAAACTCATATATAACTCAACCCAACCATTTATACACCCTCAAATCCATCTGCACACCTCAAATGCAAGATTTACCCAAAATCTAGGTTTTAACATATTCAACCCAAAATCCATAAATTTTTTCCACAAATCATGAAATAATGATGCACAAGAATTATTTAGCAAGTTTAATCACTTGCCTCAAAGTTGTAGAGTCCGAATTTCCCTCGAAATAGCGGATTTGCCAGAATCCCCAAGCTTTTCTCCTCTTTCTCTTCTTCCTTTCCGCTTCTCTCTTTCTCTCTAGGGCTTTCTCTTTCTCTCAAATGAGAATGGTTTATCACGTAGTCTTAATAAGCCTTAACTCCAAGATACCCAACTTTAAATGATAATACACACTTTAAATCACTCAGTTACTCCAATTCGATTCAACCGAACTTAAAAATATTTCGGAACCCAAATAAGACCCAAGTACAATCATTTCGACTATCTCAACCCTTCCGGGATCAACCACACATTCAGAATCGTCATTCGAAATACCTTCTAACATCCTCAAATTTTGACCTCAATTGCCAATTTAAAATTTCTCTAATACAAATCTATATTATTTCTCCCAAATTAATTAAATTGTCAGTTCTGAAAATCATGGGGTTTTACACACAAAAAGATAGGATTTACCTACTATGAATAACCCCCCGTGATAGCAAGTAGCTTGGTATGATATTACACGTAATATCACAATCAACATACTATATGAATGCACTCGTCCTATACATACGTAGAGTATATTTTAAGTTTATCCCGTAATCTAATAATTCACATTTTATTCCGATTTCCCATTATTCCCAACATCTCTTGTTAACCGAAGGGTTTTAAATAATTTAATTAATTACTTCAGTAGAAACCCTTAACCGTTACCCACAGGTGCAAACATCGAAATCATTATAATAAGCCAGAATTATAATTTAATTCTAAATAATCTTTTTTCTCGATAAAGTTTCATTCTGCCTAGAAATATAAAATGTCGAGTTGAGGATTTTCTGACTCATTTTTAAAGAAGCATACGACCAAAAAGTTGTTCCGAATATGATTTTATCCAGGAACTCGCGATCACACTACCATTTTTCTCTTAGAAGAGACCTAAAATTGACATACAATGTTCGTCATTTTCTAAAATGATTTCACATGCGTTCGAATTTTGAATTAGTATGAACTCACTTCATTTCTAGTTAGATAGTTTAATCTCCAATTAAATCACATGCTTTTCTCAAATTTCGAAATCATCAATAAAATATATAATCCTAATCACGAGTTCTATAATCCTAATTGATATTATCTCAAATTAAAACATCATAAACATGGGGTTTTATCCAAAAATCGTATAATCTAGCATGTATTTCTACAAACTCATAATAAAGTAAGTTTAAACAACTTGCGTCTTTGGATTATTTTAAATTTCCATTTAAGAAGATGATGTCATTTCCTCTTCCTCCTTATTTCGAAATTCCGGCAATGTATGGTGGTGGTGCAAGGTGGCTCTAGGTGTTTCTCCCTTCTAAGACCCTTCACCTCTTTAAGAAAATCTTCACTTTCTTGTAAAAGATCTCACTCTTTCTCTCCTTTGGTTTTCTCTCACTTTAATTTTTTAATTCCCCATTTGATTAGCCAAAGACTTGGTTTTAAAGTAGCTAATCCCGTATCTCTTCATAGGTTAAAAATCCAAAGGTCAAAAATTGACTTTTCACTTGCTGGGTTGACGCAAAAATGACCCGAGACCCAATACATATGCCCGAATATAGTTTTCTGACTATTTCGACCCTTCCGAATAGTTTTAAGCAGCCGAAATGACTATATGGGTTCAACATATTATACTTAATTCATAATTATCATATTAAGTCCCGACATATCTCAAATGTATGTCCCGACTAAGTAATTAATAATTATCATTTTTCTCACTTATGACACATTGTAACATATTCCATTTTTATATTACTTATTCTCTCAGTAATATAAATTTTAATTTATAATATTTAATATTAACTCAAGTCACACTAATTAATATTTAATCTATTTTTATATAAATTTTCAAATTTAAATTTAATTAACCCAATTTAAATATCCATAAAAGTATAGGGCATTACACCTAGGATGAATGTAAGCTCACCTACCATAGTCATCTCAAACTCTCTCTTCATCTCCTTCTAGAAAGTGTGAGCATGGCTGGAGCACGTGGATCCAAAGACTATGTCGTCCACATAGACCTGGGTAACCAAAATAACACCACTCTCTCTCCTCACAAACAATGTCTTATCTACTCCCCCTTTCTTAAAGTTGCAAGCTAAGAGATACGAAGTAATCCTCTCGTACCAAGCACGGGGTTATTGCTTCAAATCAATCAAGTCTTTACTTAGATAATAGATGTGTCCTGAGTGCTTAGGGTCTTCCAACCCTTTTAGACGTCAGCCTCCTCCTATAGAATGCCATTTAAAAAGGCACTCTTGACATCCATCTAATATAATTTTAAGCACATATGACATGTTGTGGAGAGTAGTAAGCAAACGGACTCAATCCTGGCAACAGGAGTGAATGTCTCCTCAAATTCAACACCATCGATTTGTTTGGAGCCTTGCCTGACCAATATAGACTTATTGCGAACTATAGTACCATTTTCATTCACCTTATTCTTGAAAATCCAATTGGTACCTATCACGTTAGTATCGTTAGGTCGGGGAACCAATTTCTAGACAATATTCTTTCTAAACAAAAGAACCTCTTCGTGCATGGATGCTATTAAGTTCTCATCCTTGAGTGCTTATTTCACGTTCTTGGTCTCAACTAGGGATGTGTAGACAGATAGCAAACAACATTTTGGCATTGAGCATGAGTTCGTACACCTAATCTAGGATCATTAAGTATATTCGGAGGGTCATGACTCT
This sequence comes from Sambucus nigra, assembly GCA_949130495.1. Taxonomy (NCBI): domain Eukaryota; kingdom Viridiplantae; phylum Streptophyta; class Magnoliopsida; order Dipsacales; family Adoxaceae; genus Sambucus; species Sambucus nigra. Next base: position 209,401,820 of record OX422213.1, on the reverse strand, counting down.
TTCGAACCCAAGATTGTGTCTCCCTCAAAAGAGGAACGCACTACAAGAAAAATGAATATTAGGGACGGGAGTATTAGGGACGGCCGTGTCCTTTTGTCCCTAATACTATACCAGAAGGGACGGTTTTAATTACCGTCCTTTTTATAGTAAAAAAAGGGACGGTTTTTAAAAAACCGTCCCTTTTGGTATTTCTCAAAAAGGACGGTAATTAAAATCGTCCCTTAAAGCATATACGGTTTTTTAACGCTAATTTTTCCCGGGTTATTTTAAGGGACGGAATTTAAAACCATCCCTTTTGCTATATCAAAAGGGACGGTTTGTAAAATCCGTCCCTTTTGATATAACAAAAGGGACGGTTTTAAATTCCGTCCCAGTTAATAAAAATTAATTTTTATTTTTTCCAAATGAGTATTTGGGACGGATTGTTTTAACCGTCCCTTTTAAGATACCAAAAAAGACGGTTTTAAAATCCATCGCTTTTGGTATAAATTATTTTTTATTTCCCCCCCACTTTTTTGGGCAAAAGGGACGGTTACATCCGACCCTTTTAATGGTTTCCCTAATTTTTCCCCCACTTATTCCAAAAATTGGCACTTTCTACGTTTTCCCCCTTCATGCTCTCTCCCGCTCTCTTTGCCCGTCGCCTCTCCCCTGCCCTAGCCCCGCTCCACTCCTCCGTCTCTCCCCTGCCCTACCCCAGCTCCACCCCTCCGTCTCTCCCCTGCACTAGCCCCGTTCCACCCCTCCGCCTCTCCCCTGCCCTACCCCAGCTCCACCCCTCCGCCTCCTCCTCTCCCCCTATGCCTCCGCCTCTCCCCCTATGCCTCCGCCTCTCCCCTGCGCACATGTATTAATCCCTTCTGCAATATATATACACACACACACACACACACATATATATATATTATCTGTATTAATTTGTTTAGACATTTGTTAGGGATTTGTTTAGATTGTTATCATAGTAGTTTAGGCATTTTTTACAGTTTTGTTTAGTGATCTCTTTACACATTTTAACATACTAGTTAGGGCTTTTTATGGATTTAACATCAATAAGTGTAAAACAAATTTTTAATTATTTATAGCAAACCAGATTTAAAAAATAAAAAACAAAAATCAGATTGGATTACCGGATTGGACTACCGGATTGTTAACAAATTCGGATTCGGTTGCCAATGTACTGATCCGTGTCTGACTATCGGATCCCGTCCGAATCCAAAAATGTCAAACGGATTCTAGCTAAAAAATTTATAGTTTTTATAATTTTCTAAATCCCATGTGCCAAATGAGAACGAAGGATTTCATTTTTTCCCAATTTATTGTTGCTTTGTACTCCATCCATGTTTAATTGGGAATTCATGTTTATAACATTGGTACGGACACTTTTAGAACATTGACACGAACAAATGATATTCAAATGCAATTTTGTATATATTTATAAATCTTTTTTTCAATTTGTAATAGGGGTTCAATAAGATCAATATGGATAAGAGTTGGATCGGAGGAGATAGGACCACAAAGGCGTACGCCGATGGAGTTCAAATCTTTATTGATTTTGCATATAGAAATAAGGATATTCTTACTTCTAGCATCAAATGCCCATGTAGTACTTGTGTTAGTCGTGTCTACTATAACTCACAAACTGTGAGGAATCACAAAGAGATGTATGGTTTTGAAAAGAGTTACAAGAATTGGATTTATCATGGGGAATCATTGGGTGATTTTAATATCAACGTAAATAGTTGGAGCGATGGTATGGTTGTTGATGATGTATTAGCTGATTTGAACTCGGGGGCAAGCATGATTACAATGGTTCAAGAAGGAAGGGGGATTCCATGTAGAGAAGAAAATATGGGCAATGATGAAGAACCTAACATCGAAGATCATGACGTGCCCGATGTAGACCTCCCAGAATATTTTAGACTTTTAAAAGAGGCACAAAGTGAGTTGTATGAGAATTGTCCTAAGGACATTACCGAGTTGTCATTTGTTGTTGAATTATTGCACTTGAAACAACTAAATGGATGGACAAATCGTTCTTTTACGATGTTGATGTTATTCTTGCAGAAGGTGTTCCCGAAAGCCATGATTCCAAAATCCTTTTATCAAGCTAATAAATTGACAAAAGATTTAGAATTTAAGTATGAAACGTGGGATGCATGTCCTAAGAGTTGTATGTTGTTTCGAAATGAGAGCGAGAATCTTGAGAAATGCAAAATTTGTGGGGAACCTAGGTTCAAAAATGAATTTGATAGTGGTGAGGATACAAAAGTAGCAGCGAAAAAGGTAAAGTATTTTCCTTTGAAACCGAGATTACAACGATTGTATTGGTCATCGCATACTGCTCCACTAATGAATGGCATGCTGATGAACGAATCGATGATGGCGTGCTGAGGCATCCTACTGACTCCCTTGCATGGAAGACATTTGATGAGCAAAATCCATCTTTTGCGAGTTATTGCCGCAATATTAGACTTGCACTAGCAACTGATGGATTCAATCCGTTTGGTAATATGAGCATTGCTTACAGTACTTGGCCTATTGTGCTAATGATATTAAACTTCCCCCCATGGTTGTGTATGAAGCAACCCCACTTAATTTTGTCTATTCTTATTGACGGACCAAAAGGGCCCGGTGATAAAATTGATGTATATTTACAACCACTAATTGATGAGTTGAAAGAGTTATGGGCTAATGGGGTACGTACTTATGATGAATCAGTGAAATAGTTTTTTCAGTTACATGCGGCGTTGTTATGGACAATTAGCGATTTTCCTGGTTATGCCATGTTATCAGGATGGAGCACAAAAGGTGAATTTGCTTGTCCTTGTTGCAATAAGGACCATCAAGCTATACGATTGAATAACAGTCGTAAGTACTGTTATTGGGGTCATCGTCGATTCTTACCAATGCGACATAAATTTCGAAAAGAAAAAGTTACATTTAATGGCAAGGTTGATATGAGGCCACCACCATTGAAACTAACTGGATCACAAGTTCTGCAACAATTAAATGAGCTTGACGTTGTAAATGAATATAAGAAAGAAGACGTACTGAAAAGAATGATAAGAGACCAAAAGGAAATTGAGCTTGCAAAAAAAAGTAAAGGTAATATTCCGAAAAAAAGACTGAATTGGAAGAAGAAAAGTATCTTTTTTGAATTGCAATATTGGGAGCATAATTTGATTCTCCATAATCTTGATGTCGTGCATATTGAGAAGAATTTTTGTGACAATATTCTTTTTACATTGTTGGGCATCAAAGGGAAAACAAAGGATAATTTAAATGCTCGCAAAGACCTCAAAGAGATGAGTATTAGGCGAGTGCTACATCCTCAACCGCGAGGAGAAAATCAACAGTATGTGGCCCCAACAGATTTTATGATGAGCAACAAAGAGAAAGATATATTCTTGAAAGTGTTGTTGAATCTCAAAGTTCCAGATGGTTATTCTTCGAATATTTCACGATGTGTGCACCCTCAAGAGAGAAGCATTTGGGGACTTAAGAGTCATGATAATCACATTCTAATGCAACAACTACTCCCGATAGCTGTACGTAGGGTATTCCCAAAGCATGTTGTCAAAGCTTTAATTGAATTAAGTAATTGCTTTGCGATACTATGCTCAAGTGTAAATACTTTAGCTGACTTGGAGAAATTTGAAGACCGTATGGCTCTTACTTTATGCAATCTAGAGAAGATATTCCCTCCAGGTTTTTTTGATGTGATGGAACATTTGGCCATGCATTTGACTGATGAACTATTAATTGCCAGGTCAGTGCTTTATCGTTGGATGTATCCAATGGAAAGGTATCTACACACATTGAAACTCTATGTGCGAAATCGTGCTCATCCCGAGGCCTCAATTGCTAAGTCTGTCTTTTTAGAAAAGTGCATGACCTTTTGCTCGAGGCATTTGGGTGATAACGTGGAAACCAAGTCTAGTCGACCTATTAGAACAGATGACAAAGGTAATGACTTTGGTCGCGCTGTTGGGAAAAAAGTTCAAATTCAGCTTGATGAAGAAACATTGGTTCAAGCTCATCGTTATGTGCTTTTCAACACTGATTCAGTGGCACCGTTCATCGAGTAAGTTAGGTTTTTGCCTTAACAACTTTGTTACTTGTAGGTTTTGATACATTCATTACGAAATTGACATGTGTGCATTTTTATAGAAAACATCTTGTGGAACTTTCAAAAGAGTATCATCAACTTTCACAGCACCATATTCAACGCCTTCATAACGAAAAATTCAGCACATGGTTTAAGAATCATGTAAGTCGGTTTATTCCTTGTTAATCTTAATAGTGATCTAGTATATTTGCTATATAAAATTTTGATTACATTTTTTGTTGGGCAAATATCAGGTGCACAGTTTGACAAATAACGCCCAACTACCCGATGAAATTAGGAGTTTGTCTTTAGGCCCTCTAAAGGATGCTTTTAGATTCCACTCTTATATTGTTCGTGGTTTTTGATTTCGGACAAAGGCAGTTGATCAACGTAGAAAAACTCAAAATAATGGGGTGGTTCTAAAAGCTGCACAAATGAGTTATTCTAGCCGTAGAGACAAAAATCCTCTTTTAGGGGATGTTACTTTCTATGGACAGGTTACAAACATCATTGAGATTCGTTACCTTAACGGCATGAAATTTGTCTTATTCAAATGCGATTGGATCGATAACCGTATGGGTAAAAAATTAGATGAATTTAACTTTACGCTCGTTAACTTCAACTATTTGTTATACAAAGATAACCGAGTTGGTGATGAACCTTTTATCCTAGCATCTCAAGCAGAACAAGTTTGGTATGTGGAAGACCCGTTAGAATCAGACTGGCATGTTGTTGTTTCGATGACACCAAGAGACAAATTTGATGGATATTTAGCCAATGAAGACTTAGATGTCCATGAAGTTGAGCCATTTAGCATGCAACAACTAGATCAAGATCAAAATGTATCTTGGACGAGGCAAGGGATAGATGGCTCCATAATTGACACAACCGTTCTTGATGATGACGATGGCACGGAGGAAGAAAGGGATGAAGTTATTGAGGAATGAAGGGATGGTGGTTGAAATGCTTGAACTTTTTTACCCCTGTATTACGTTAGTGAGAACATATCAAAATTACAAAATGATGATTGAAATGGATGTTTTATTAAATCTTTGTTCTCGTATTCACGTGTGTTGCCTTTTATTTTTTAATATTAACGGTTATGTTATAAATGATGTGCTTAAATGTTTTTTGATATTGTGACAGGAAACAATGCGATCTTCTGTAAATTGTAATGATAATATTAAGAATGCATTAGAAAAATTTGAACATTCATCTTTTAAAGAGGGCACTCCAATTACTTTGTATAGATTCCGTAAAATTGAATTATGTCGTTACTTGCAAAAATGTGGGAAACAAATATCAGAACAATATTTGTTTGAAAAAAATACTCCAAACGCTACCACCATGTTGGGATCAAGCAAAAGAAAAGATTTTTCAAAAGCATAATCCAACACGTGGAGAGAAATTAGTGGAGCTACTAGAGGAGGAAGAACGAGAGTTTCATCCTTTATGGATAGAATTTGAGCAACATAAAATGAGCCCAAATTTAAATGTGCGAGATCATATGCATAACAAAGAAAGAATATACATCATTTTAAAGAGGAGAGGCTTTTGTCCTAACATAATTGTTCTCGTTTATGCGATTGTGAGTATGCTTCCTCCCACTTGGCCAATTTCATCTATTATTAAAAGGATAAAATGTGGTTGGCTCAATATGAGGGATTTGGCAGATTTTTTGGAAGAAATAGAAAGGTATTGATACTATCAAAGGAAATACGATGTATTATAAGTTTTCATTTTGTGTTTCATGTATAACGTTTATTCATATTTATTTTGACATATATGTTTTTCTATACAGATCTATCATGCCAACTAAAAACCCTTATCATTCCATGGGAGTAGGAGGGTCATCGGATTCTCAAGCAGAAATGACCCCCCCATGTGCTCAGACGTCTATAGGATCATATCGGTCTCAACCAGAGTCATCTCAGCCAATGATATGCCAACCCTCAGATAATATTGGTGGAGGTATGTGTCTACCTATATAGTAGATAATTGTAAAATTCTGCTACAAATATTTTACTTTTATAATTATTCATGTCATATTTTCTTTTGAATTTTTATCAGGTAGTGCTGAGGGTACACCATTACCAACTCAAAATGGTCCTGCTACTAGTGTGAAACGTAGAGGGTTTTCGAAACCATGGAAAGAATGGGATAGTGGTCAAAAGTTGATAATTGGGTGGAATAACGACCGCCAGCCAATCGAACCCAACGGGAAGAAGCTTGCAAGTCAGTTGGGATATTTCGCTAGAGTCACGAACACCTCGAAAGAACCAAAACGGTCCCGTAAGAGTCACGAACACCTCGGACGGGACCAATGTGACTCGTAGGAACCGACCGCGGAGGCACAGGACTCCCGGTTTGAGTGTACGACGTAAAGTTGCAAAAAATTAGCCTTAAGCATAAAAACATGCCATCGAATTGTGAAAATGTAAAACAGCCTTAAAACGGTCCCGTAAGAGCCACGAACACCTCGCACGGGACCAATGTGACTCGTAAGAACAGATGGCGTAGTCCCGAGGCTCCCGGTTGGAGCGTACGACGTAAATTTGCAAAAAAATAAACTTAAGCATAAAAACATGCCATCGAAGGGTGAAAACATAAAACAAACCCAAAACGGTCCCATAAGAGTCATGATCACCTCGCACGGGACCAATGTGACTCGTAGGAACCGACCGCGTAGGCACGGGACTCCCGGTTTGAGTGTACGACGTAAAGTTGCAAAAAATTAGCCTTAAGCATAAAAACATGCCATCGAATGGTGAAAACATAAAACAACCTTAAAACGGTCCCGTAAGAGCCACGAACACCTCGCACGGGACCAATGTGACTCGTAAGAACAGACGGCGTAGTCCTGAGGCTCCCGGTTGGAGTGTACGACGTAAATTTGCAAAAAAATAAACTCAAGCATAAAAACATGCCATTGAAGGGTGAAAACATAAAACAGCCTTAAAACGGTTCCGTAAGAGTCACGAACACCTCGCACGGGACCAATGTGACTCGTAGGAACCGACCGCGTAGGCACGGGACTCCCGATTTGAGTGTACGACGTAAATTTGCAAAAATAGACTTAAAGCATAAAAACATGTCATCGAAGGGTTAAAACGTAAAAAAAACCCAAAACGGCCTCGTAAGAGTCACGAACACCTCGCACTGGTCCAATGTGACTCGTATGAACCGATCGCGTAGGCACGGGACTCCCGGTTTGAGTGTACGACGTAAAGTTGCAAAAAATTAGCCTTAAGCATAAAAACATGCCATCGAATGGTGAAAACGTAAAACAGCCTTAAAACGGTCCCGTAAGAGCCACGAACACCTTGCACGGGACCAATGTGACTCGTAAGAACAGACGGCGTAGTCCCGAGGCTCCCGGTTGGAGTGTACGACGTAAATTTGCAAAAAAATAAACTTAAGCATAAAAACATGCCATCGAAGGGTGAAAACATAAAACAAACCCAAAACGGTCCCGTAAGAGTCACGATCACCTCGTACGGGACAAATGTGACTCGTAGGAACCGACCGCGTAGGCACGGGACTCCCGGTTTTAGTGTACGACGTAAAGTTGCAAAAAATTAGCCTTAAGCATAAAAAAACATGCCATCGAATGGTGAAAATGTAAAACAACCTTAAAACGGTCCCGTAAGAGCCACGAACACCTCGCACGGGACCAATGTGACTCGTAAGAACAGACGGCGTAGTCCCGAGGCTCCCGGTTGGAGTGTACGACGTAAATTTGCAAAAAAATAAACTTAGGCATAAAAACATGCCATTGAAGGGTGAAAACATAAAACAACCTTAAAACCGTTCCGTAAGAGTCACAAACACCTCGCACGGGACCAATGTGACTCGTCGGAACCGATCGCATAGGCACGGGACTCCCATTTTGAGTGTACGATGTAAATTTGCAAAAAATAGACTTAAAGCATAAAAACATGTCATCGAAGGGTTAAAACGTAAAACAAACCCAAAAAGGTTCCGTAAGAGTCACGAACACCTCGCACGGGACCAATGTGACTCGTAGGAACCGACCGCGTAGGCACGGGACTCTCGGTTTGAGTTTACGACGTAAATTTCCAAAAAAATAGACTTAAGCATAAAAACATGCCATCGAAGGGTGAAAATGTAAAACAGCCTTAAAACGGCCCGTAAGAGTCACCAACACCTCGCACGGGACCAATGGGACTCATAGGAACCGATCGCGTAGGCACGAGGCTCCCGATTTGAGTGTACGACGTAAATTTGCAAAAAAAATACTTAAGCATAAAAACATGCCATCGAAGGGTGAAATCGTAAAACATCCTTAAAACGGTCTCGTAAGAGTCACGAATACCTCGCACGGGACCAATGTGACTCGTAGGAACAAATGGCGTAGTCCCGAGGCTCCCAGTTGGAGTGTACGACGAAAATTTGCAAAAAAATAGACTTAAGCATAAAAACATGCCATCGAAGGGTGAAAACGTAAAACAACCTTAAAACGGTCCCGTAAGAGTCACGAACTCCTCGCACGGGACCAATGTGACTCGTAGGAACCGACCGCGTAGTCACGGGACTCCCGGTTTGAGTGTACGACGTAAATTTGCAAAAAAAATAGACTTAAGCATAAAAACATGCCATCAAAGGGTGAAAATGTAAAACAGCCTTAAAACGGTCCCGTAAGAGTCACGAACACCTCGTACTGGACCAATGTGACTCGTAGGAACAGACGGCGTAGTCCCGGGGCTCCCGGTTGGAGTGTACGACGTAAACTTGCGAAAATACCGATTAGGGCGAGGCACTTGTCGCTCGTCCCTTCTTTACGAAAATACCGAGCTTTATGCTTTTTTCGAAAACAAAAGTTTCTCGTCAACCTAAAAACGGAGGAGTTCCCTCACTCCAACTGGTATGCATATATATACTGCATATACTAGTATATATACGAGTATATATACATTATATATACTAGTATATATACTGTATATATAGTATATATATTCAGTATAATATACAGTATATTATTGCATATATATACTATATATACAGTATATATATACTGGTATATATATGCATATATATGCATGTATATAACTTCATATATATGCATGCATATAACTGCATATATATGCACATATATACTGTTATATATGCATATATATAGCTGTATATATATGCATATATATGCAATATATATATGCTTATATATGCAGTATATATACTAGTATATATATGCAATATATATACATTATATATGCATGTTTATAACTGCATGTATATAACTGCATATATATGCATATATATACTGTTATATATGCAGTATATATGCAGTATATATATGCATATATATGTAGTTTATATACTAGTATATATATGCAGTATATATACATTATATATGCATGTATATAACTGCATATATATGCATGTATATAACTGCATATATATGCATATATATACTGTTATATATGCATATATATACTGCATAACGATTGGTTTGCACTTGAAACAAACATATATTTTAGCACACTAGTATTTTAACATCTTCTGTCTGGGATTGGTAAAACATTAGTTCAAGTTGGTTTGTTACGTAGGAACTAAAAATTGTTAAAAAATGTTAAAATGAGTAGGAACTAAAAATTTACGTAGGAACTAAAAATTTACGTAGGAACTAAAAAGTGTTACGTAGGAACTAAAAATTTCTTCCATTAACACTAGTATTGTTAAAAAAATGTTGGTTTGTTACGTAGGAACTAAAAATGAGTGAATATTGATCACAAGTTTTTGAGGGTTAAAAATTGCAAAACAAGTAAAACTAACTTTTTTGTTTTGTTTCTTATATTTTTTTGCAGGTTAACATTTTAGGGGTATATTTTATTCGCGTGAAACACATGAACGAAGCAATGGTTTGCGACAGGTAAATTGTTTATTTATTATTGTTGTTGATATGCGAGATTGTTTTTTTTTACTGGCCGTACGGGCTTTTGTGTTGATTAAACAGGTTGGTTTTCATGTATAAACAAAGGAGACTCTGCCGAATTTTTTTAAAAATTGTAATGAATTGTTGATTTGGGAGATTTTTCAATTTTTTTATGGCCGTGCGGACCTTTGTGTTCATTAAACAGGTTGGTTTTCATGTATAAACAAAGGAGATTTTGTCGAATTTTTTTAAAAATTGTAAAGAATCGTTGATATGCGAGATTCTTATAGCTGTGCGGGTTTTTTATTGATTAAAAAGGTTGGTTTTCATGTATAAACAAAGGAGATTTTGTCAATTTTTTTTAAAATTTGTAAAAAGTTGGTGGTACGATTAACTAATATATTTGGATATTTTATTTTACTACAATATTATTTTGATAAAATGATTATTTATTGATTGCAGGTTGTGCACAAGAAGTTAAAGAGACGGGATTTTGAGTGTCTACTATATGCGACACTAAGAGAAGTTTTTGAAGCGTGACAACCATATTTATTATCTTAATTTAGGGATGATATTTTTTTGACAGTTGTATATCTTATTAATTAGTATGAGTTTGTACTCATTTATATATTTCGACTTGAATGTAGTTTAATGGAAGAAATTGTTATTAGATACGTGCTTCAATGAATGTGGTCGATATATTGTGTTTTTGATCGGATGATTTGATTTATAATGCATATTAGACGTCAATTATTATTGCAACATAAAACATATAATAATATAACTATTTATGATAATTTTTTATTTATTAATTGGGACGGTTATAAACCGTCCCTAATACTTATTTGTATTAATTGAGAATACCTTTTGGGACTGTTTTTACCGTCCCTAATACTCATTTTTGCATCAACTGAAATTACCTTTAGGGACGGTTTTTACAGTCCCTAATTGGGTTGCCAGAATCTCAGTAGTATTAGGGACGTTTTATCCGTCCCTAATACTATTGGCGGGAGCGGGGATTTATTCGCGGGAACACTATTTGGGACGGTAAAATCCGTCCCTAATGTCAAATGCAGAGTGTTCATGAATTAAAATTTAGGACGGTAAAATTCGTCCCTAAAATATTTAGGACGCCTAGTATAAGGGACGGATTTTTGCCGTTGCAAAAACCGTCCCTAATAATCTTTAGGGACGGTTTTTGTACTTTTAGGGACGGTTTTTTACCGTCCCAAATACTCATTTTTCTTGTAATGACGTGATCCACCGTTGTTGCATGAGGAAGGATGGGATCATTACCAGGGAGTGCATCATCCTTACACTATGGGCTAGGAGCAATAAACGTCGGTGGCTCGTTATTTATAATCGTGACGTTTATTAACTCTATAACCTTATAGATAGCCAGATTATAAACTCGATAAGTTCTACTCATCGATGAATATCCTAAAAATATCCCCTCATCGCTCCGAGAGTCAAACTTTCTTAAGGTCTCTCGGTCTCACAAGATTTAGCATGTACTCCCAAAGAAACAAAACTATGATAGGTTGGGCTTCTTTCCTGTCCACAAATCGTAAGGCGTGTGAAGTGTGTACGAAAGAAGATATACCCTATTCACCATACCTCTGCCCAAAAATGTCTAGGCACATTTCTCCCAATAATCATGGATATGTCTATTTCTTGTATCATTCAGTTCTTCTTCTCAATCCTATTTTTATATAGAGGAGTATGAATGGCCAAAAGTGCATGTTTGATGCCCACTTCATCGCAATCGCTATCAACTTTCACTTCTTTAAATTTAATGTCATTGTCACCACGCATCTGATTAATAGTTACACCATGTTGGATTTGTTGTCACGACACTTAGTTGTAAGGACCCCAATCGTATCGAACCTTTCTCAAAGGAATCCTACAATTGAGTATTTAAAAAGTCATTGACCATCAGAAGAATATATCTCTTACTTCCTAAGCACTCTGAGAGAGTAAGACCCATAAGATCCACGTGAATCAACATAAAAGCATGAGAGGTGGTAGTGGTATTCAACTTTCGATGGGGATTTTAAATTTGTTTATCGTATTTGTAAGGTCCATTAATCGAGGAAGTTGGTTTCCCAAGCGATGGTAAGCTACGAACTAGGTCCTTTTTGTCTAATCTCTCAAGATGCCTAAGGTTCACATGACCTAGCCATTTATGTCAAAGGTCCATAGTGGAGACTGTGGCACTGTTGCACACAAATGATGACTTGGGCATAATTCCATAACAATTATCTTCCATCCTCACACCTTGTAGTAAAAGTTTATCGGATTGATCATAAACATTGCATTCAGATCAAATGAAATTTATCGCAAAGTTTGTATCACACAGTTGGCTTATGCTAATCAAGCTTGCTTTCAACCCTTTAACGTACAACACATCTTTTAGCTTAGGAAATCAGGGTATCTTAACACTGTCATGTCCAAAAATGCTAGATCTACTCCTATCTCCAAAGGTTTCTATACATTCCTTGTGATCCTCAAGGTGGGTAAAACATGAGACGTCACCAATCATATGCCTAAAAAACCCACTATCAAAATACCATTTTAAAGTATTTTCATCCTTGATAACAACATGAACAACAAGGGCTTTGTCATCTCTCTTAGTTACCCAAGTGGACGCAACCTTTTGTTGCCCTTATTGTTGTTGACTCTAGTCAGAATGTTGGAATCTTTCTCAAACGGCAAAGACATATTTTGAAATTCTTCCACTAAACTATGTGAAGTAGTGACTAGAAATTCAACTTGTTCCCTAAGACTAGAAAAGTCGATAAAGTGGTGTACGAGAGTATGTGTACAACTAGTTCTACCAAATTTATAGATAAATCTTTGAGGTGACCTCTTTTTTTTTTGCAAAAAGTGCAAAAATAGACATCTTTGGGTATACCTCGATTTGATTTTCTAGGTTGAACTCTTCTAGGTGGGTTAGGCCACCCAGGTGGGTTAGGTTGAGGTCCATAAGGGTCCATCATAAACTCAAGAACCGACTCGAGTGCATCTTGGGAAGTGGATGCACCATCATAACATATCCATTGCCTCTCGACATTACCAAAAGCATGGCCAAGAAACATCTTACCTACCTTATTTGATATATCCCCAATAGTTACCATGACCTCTCGTCACGTACGAGATCTTTCTCGAGTTCACATACAAGGGCTTCAAGTTTCTCACGAGTCTCTACAAATTCTTGGAGATCTCTCATAACACTAGCCACCTTGTTAGTTAAATCCATGTTCTCTCTCACAACTAAATAAACTCTCTCTCCCAAATCTTCTGTCACTGAGGAATCACTCTTACTCTAGTGTTAAAAATCTCATAAGTAACCCTTTGTTTAGTTTCTTCATTTTAAAGGACTCGACATAAAGATCAACGTAGGCGTGCTGAAGGTCACTCTCACTCCCACTTCAAACATTCTCTCCCTCACTCTCCTCGGAATGACTAGACTGACTATAGAGGTGTTCATGTTTATTATCTTCCTCATCATCCTGAGGTGCACTAGATATACTAACACGATTATCCATGAATGCATTGAAGTTACATCCATGCGGCGATTTTTCTCCTGAACTAACTGACTTGACCTCGCTATGATTAAGCATGATGTTTAAGGTAGCTTTACTTTTACCTTGAAATTTCGACCTGGTTAGACACTCGTGAGCTTTGTCATCCGATCCCTCACACTCATAATATCTCTTCTCATATTTCTTTAGGAAATCTTTCTTTTCTTTTTCATAATTTTTCTTGTCCGATTTATATTATTTATCTTTCTCAAAACTTTTCTTATCTTTGGAAGTATTTTTCTTTTTCAGAAATTTCTTGATTTTTTAGTAAAAAGGGTCAAATCATCTAAATCATTATCAAACTCAGAATAAGATGATGCTTCCCCTCTCTTTTTAGGCACTTTCTCTCTCCTTTTAGATTCGTTTTTAAGTGATATCCCCTTATCCTTAGGATTAAGTATTTTAGGAAACATATCTATCTCTTGTGTTTTACGATCTCCTAAAAGTTCTTCTAACCAAAAAGTTTCTATGATCCCTAGCGAATTAAGATCTATCACCTTAGGAATAAAACAGGGGGAAGCGATCTCAAGATTTTCTTAACTACATTCATCTCATATATTTTTGTGACACCCCGCCTAATAAAATACCGAGTGATCAATCCTATACCAAATTAAAACAGAAGTCTCATAAGGTTCATTCTCAGCATCACTATCAAAATCCAACTTAATTACTAATAACCTATTGGGCTGGCGTCAATTTTTTTTAAAGACTAATCTTTTTAACCAAACCATTTAAATATATCAATCATAATAGTTTATATGCAACAACTGAAATGAGATAAAATAACCGAACACTCGGTACAATTTAATACAACCAAATCGAATGCCACAGTAAAAGGCGGTAAAGAATAAATGAATACAATTAGGTCATCGGCCCGAATGTTTCTACAATACCTCCAATCAATCTCTCAAGGATAGAAGCGTCTATAATGAACTTGCATGCATCCACAGCTGCTGCAGTGAACGTCTGACTCGAAAGAATCATCATCCAGGCGTCCCTGTGTCTGGACACCTAATATATATACATATATAGCAAAAGAGGTAAAATGAAGAAACGGGTCAGAGGCCGAGTTTGAAAATATTTTGCAAGTGCATAAAATCCATATTTTAAAATATGATATTTCTCATATTTAAATTGGTATCGCATTGTCATGAGATACACATCACCCCTCTTCTAATAGGACACCACTATCGCATACCTTTTAAGCAACCTAGTTAAGCTTCCCTGCCTAACTAATGTATTTCACCCATCTTCTAAAAACCCTCTTAAATCTGAGTACTAAGGACAAAAGTTCTCCCCATTCCCAATATTACGTTACGTTCGTGCGTGGGGTGTCTCGCGAAGCGAAATCCAAACAAGGAACCCCCCGATACACTACTCCGTGACAATGTTGATCATCGGGATCCATTAGGCCCTCAGTACATACCACATTTTATCCATCCAGAGTGTATATATATATATATATATATATATATATATATATATATACACACACATAATTCTCACTAGAACCTATGTTCCATGTTCATATAAATCCAGATATAAATCTACCGGAAGGAGAATATCACTTTATTCATTCTTTATAAAATACTCTAAGCTATCGCCTGATCTTATACCTCATAATCTCTCCCTTATGATTCATCCTTATATCATGAATAACTTTCACTAGTTATTTACACTATTCACGATTTAGTGTTATTAACCTCGTATATAATATTCTCATCTTTATATACGTATATCCCTATTTTTCCTTCGAATTTTATACTCCCGAAAGATTCAAAATTGATCTCACATTCCATTCTTTATTATGTCCGTATATATATGTTTCACATCTCATATATATATATATATATATATATATAATATACTATACACATCAAGTATATCCATACTTATATATCACACACTATATAAGTATAATAATAATCACTCATAGCTATAACTCAATGGATGCAGTCTCTCAATGCTATCATTTTTCAGGGAATTACTCACACACCATCTTGGGTACCAGTAGTCGGACTCTCACACCGACTTGGTAAAAACAAAATCACAACGTATGGGAAACGATCATAGTAACTCACCGGAAATGAGAACGAAACATACCCACCATGTCTCACTCCTGATAAAATCACACAATATAGAATGAACACTATGACCTAGGGACTATACGCTCCCCGCTCCTCAAGCTAGGGGCCTCACCCACATCGCGCAACTTCCCATTATAGAATTAGAGGGGGTATGATTCACATAAATATACCATTCACACATAGATATATTCATAATTATATCATATATATACTGTCTCTATACCTGTGTGTGTGTGTGTGTGTGTCTCTCTCTCTCTCTCTCTCTCTCTCTCTCTCTCTCTCTCTCTCTCTATATATATATATATATATATATATATATATATATATCATCAAATCTAGCTATCCATTCTTATCACTCGTAGCATTAGCCTGTAATCACGAATATACATATTCGATTTAATTCCATAAGTATTCACTTACTTATTCCAATTCCATAAGTATTCACTTACTTATAATATGAATATAATATTTCTTTTAAATTCAAAATATTAAGCTTATCACCAATAACCTGTTTCCTAATTTCATCCGAAATTCTCATTCGAATCCAAAGGGTCTTTATCCCATTAGACTCTTAAAAATCACAAAGTCTCGCAACTTAAATTTTATGGCAGATTTCACACCTTGCACTAAAATAGTCATAACTCACCCCACAGAAGTCCAATTGACCTCAATTAAAGCTCATTAGAAAGATAGCTTCCATACCTTTATTTTCATCATAAATGAGCATTTGTTTCAAATCATACAGAAAATGGCATGCATTTGAATATTCTATAAAATTTTCGTAACTCAGCTGTTCTGTTAGCTTAAACACCTTGCACTAAAACAACCATAATTCACTTTACATAGTTTCAATTGATCTCATTCAAAGCTCATTAGAAAGATAACTTTTATACCTTTATTTTTATCAATAAATTAGCATTTAATTCAAATCATACAGAAAATGGCATGCATTTGAATTGTCTATAAAATTTCCAATTTGATTCCCGAGCTAACGATTTCAATCTCGAAACTGCTTCCTTAGAACAACCCCTCTTCATGTGGGAAATCAGAGAAGAGGGGTTGTTCTTTAACATGGTCAGATTTGTCAACCATAAAGAATCTAGAGATGAAAAAGAGCTCATCCCCTCAGTACGTGTATCTAGGGCCTCCGTCCTTACCCTCGTAGGGGCATCATGTCGACCATCAATAAGAGCTTATCTCTCCTTCCTTTTTCACAAACCCTCATGTGTCGGACCCACAGAGGTCGGCCCCATATCAGTTGTTTTCTTTTGAACTTATTGAGGTTGTTTGCGTTTATTTTTTAGACCATCCAATAGACTTGGGGCAGACATCTCCCAAAGTGAATCAGAGGTGTTTGGAGGCCGATATGCAAAATTAATACGACAGGTCAGATGATAAAAGTAAAGAGAGAACACTTGAAAAAAATTAAAAAAAAAAAATAACTCACATTATTCTATCAAAGGGACAACCCTCAGACCAGCTTCTCGGAGGAGACGATGGGTCATTAAATCTTCAAATTTGGGAAGGGCACCATCCTTCCCCTGCTCCCTCATATAGTCAGCTATAGCTCTTTCGTCTAATCTGAGTCTATGGTCTGACCTTGATTTCATGGAGGGGTTAGACCACGCTCGAGGGACCCTCGGGCTATCTTCTCGAGGATCCACCTCGGTGGGGAATTCCCAATCCCCAGAGACAAAGAAGAATCTCTTCTTTCAGTCATGGTTTGAAGTTTGTACAACATGGAGAAGCTTATTGTCAGACCTCCTAGCCCCTAGATGGAAGTTCCCAGGTTGTTTGGACGAGGAGGTTAAGTTATAACAGTCCAGGAACATATCCGTTGAGGGGTCATCAGTGAATATGTTCTTCTAAAGGGAAATGAAGCCGAGGATTATCCTCCATGCGTTAGGAGTAAGTTGGCTAGGATAAACCCCAAGTTCGGAGAGAATAAAGACGATGGCAGGATGAAGAGGCAACTTGATGCCGACCCTAAACATCTGCTCGTACGTGGAAATTTCTCCCTCTCTCCCCTAGAAGACCTTCTCATCTTCATGTGGGATCCTTATAGTAACATTGGGTTTAACACCGAAGGAGTGTCTCCAAAATAAGAGATCACGATCCTTAACGGACGAGATGAAAGACGAGGCTGCTGAGGTGTCAACCTTCTTATTTGAATTCTCACTCTCATCCTTGGCCCCACTACCCTCGTTCTCAGTTCTCTTGTCCTCAGATCCATCTGCCCCATTATAGTTCAGATTTGGGGGACCATCTGGAAAAGTTGTTTTAAATTCAAGGGTGGACATAGCAGTCACAAGGACAGCTTCAAGGTTAACTGTTCCCTTGACTTGTTCGTGGGGGCTAAGGTTTGAAGGGTCATCTCTCCCAGAGGTACCGGCACCGAAAAAAGATGACACTTTAGTTCATTTATCTATGACTTCGTGGCTCTGAATCTCAGTTGGATGACAAGACGACCCGAAAGACTCAAAGGGAGATGGAAAAATTATAGCTAGCGAAATTGGGAAAATAGGTCATACCCAGATAGGGTTGGCCCTACGTCTAGACTCGTTCTCTTCTTCTATCCTCCTAATCTCTGTAAAACACCTCTATCTCAAAGTTGGAAACTCCTCGGCTAACTTGTAGAGAATTTGGAGCATTAAAAGGAAGATGTTACACTTAAGGATTTTCTCAAACAACTTACAGACAAATTAAATAGTTGAACAAGTTGACTTCGAGATCGAACTTAAAGAAATGAAACGTTTTGTGGATGAATAGATAAGAACAGAATGAGTAAAATTCACCAGAGAAGAAGACCAGAGGGTCATCGAGGAACCTAAAAAAACTACAAATCAATACCGAACCACCACAAAATGGTGGGGGAGGGACCTAGGAAAGCCTATCAATCGATTTCTAACCCTAAAACTACCAATGAAGGGTGGATACACACGACAGAAAAATGAAAACCAACCAAGAAAATGTGCAAAAACTATTCAAAGCAAAAACCAAAGGAAACTTAAGAAAAGAGAAAGAAAATGGAAAGAACGGTGAAGAGATTACCTGGAAGAAAAGACCGAAGGTGGAAGAAATTGGAAGAAACTGGAAGCTTTCGCGAAAATCCAAGAGTGGAGGTTAATAGGAAAAGCTATAGAGGGAGAGTGCGCACGAAGAAGAAAGTAGAAGAAAGAGAAATAATTATTTGAAAAGGTTTAAATACCTTGTCATTATTGGGCTCAATAACCTAGGCAGCGCACAACCCATAAGGAAAATCATCATTAGGACACAATGTTCCAAGTGTAATATGCAGTCGTCATTCTTGGGGAACACAAAACGATGATTGACACCTGACAGATGTCACTCATCAGCCTGACCACTCATCAACTCAACATCCAAAGACAATATTTTCCCTCAACCACGTCAACGGCATCAATGGATAAGGGCTAGGGGTGATTGATATACGAAAATATACCTTTGTCCTGGCTGAGGGTAGCCTCGTCTAGGACGAGGTCTCAGATGTACTTTTACCCCCAGGAGGTCATACTGAAGACAGGGGAGGTAAAACCCCGTCTAATTAAATACTGGGTAGCTACTCCTTTATTAAATTAATACAGAATATCAAGTTGGTTCAGTCTTAGCATCACAGCCTAAAACACTTAATTAATTACTAGCCACCTAATATTTAAAATAGAGAGATGCGAAACTTTATTAAATAAGTTAACAGTCAAGTAATTAAATCATCAACCATCCATCGCATAAAAAATCTCATATGAACAACCAATGAAATGAAATAAACTGAGTCTGGAGTAAACACGACAATGATAATAATACGAGAGTAAATAAAATCTCGATACAAGAGTCTGAATACACCATCATCTGAAATAATGAAAGTCTGTATCTACAATCTCTAGATAAGAATGGGCACCATGCCCTAACTGATATGAATGACTCTGAAGGAACCAAGGATAAATGTGGAAACATCTAATACCAAGATCCTGTAGCTTCCATAGCAACTACAGCCTGTCATCAGAATGTAACTCCTATGCTTGGCGTCCCTGTAGCTGGGCACCTAAAATGTTTTTACAAAACAAAATAGATTTGGAGGAAAACGGGTCAGGGACCGAAGTGAAAATAGTTTAAAAACTATAGCAAGTGTTGAAATTATAATTAAACATCACATATTATATACATGTTAGTTGCGTACTCTTTCACATGAATTTCTCACCTCTCAACTAATGTGCACGCCTAACATATACCCTTAACCCATCCTAGTTATGCCGCAAACTAACTAGTCTGTGCCACTCCTGTTTGGCATTCTAACATAGGGTATCTACTTGTAACACCCAAACAAGTCATATTCATAACCCATATTCACATTCATTAAATTACTTATCTCAAGTGTTTATTAAATTCTCAGATTCTTAGCCCATTCAAATATCTTAGTTATTCACATCTACTATGCAACAGTGAACCAGTCACAAGTACATATATAAATCAGTCTCAGTATATATATATACATATAAGTCACCCTTAGGATAAGCTACGGTGCAAGCATACTCTGCTTTCAAATCCATGTACATCACGTACATAAGGATCACGTATTCCGAATCACTCACGAACCATCTCAATATAAATCACACATATTGGTGGTGGACATAATTCACATACCCACGGGTCACGAACATACCTACGCTCCCATGGTCAGCTGACTTATCAACTCACAAATAAGTCATTCACAGTCCTATGTCCTTAAGGTACCAGTCTAAATCTCCCCGAAGGCACACAAAGATAAGACGATCCTTTCCTAAAAATCAACCTCTCGTGATAGCAAGTATGGTAGGTATGTAATACACATAATCATCCATATACTGAGTATTCACACCACTTAGGTAATCATCATTTTAGTATAGGTATATTCCAGCCCCATATCGTATGTCTCACACATATAATGATATCATCTCATTTATTCTACACGATAGATTTTTAATGCGATAATTCTCAACCTTTAGCTCTGAGTACATATTCTATCCCAAAAAGGGTTACTAAATTCCCCGTTATCATCTAAGGTTTTCTCAGTATTTAAAGTTTCCCACTTTTAGTCTTTAACCTCAAATTATAATTGGAGCAAAAGATATTTAGGTTCTCACAACTCACAATCGTACCTCACTAATCGGATATTCGTTAGTCTACCACTTAACCTCATTTAAATCTAATAATTTTTTGGGCTTCAAATACCATCCTACTGGTCTTACCTAAGTACCAATGTGCTCAATAAATTATCACTAAAGAGTTGTAAAGGTTGTAAGTTATTCAATTATTTAAAGGAAAAAGACTTCACTTTTCCTAGAGGGGTCGATTGATCGAAGAAATGGATTTATCGATCGACGGTCAATCGATCGACATTCTTGGATCGATCGATCGATCAAGCAGTTATCTGCCCAGAATTTCTTTGATAGTTACAGGTTCTTCCAATTTTACACCACAAATCCTGCATTACAACGTCCCAAACTCCCAAGAAAGTTCACTAATCATCCTATTAACATATTAGCATAATCTTTAACGTATTATAATCATTAAATCATCATGGATCATCAGTTTCTTGGATGAAAACACCCATAACTCAACATAAATTCACAATTCCCAACACATGGATCATGGTTTCATAACGAGTGTATGCCCAAAAGTTTACCTACATGAAGCCTACCCATACTCAATGTTTAATTCTCCAGTTTCATAATTAATTCACTTATTTACGATAAATCATCAAATCTAAACTATCATGTAAAATATATGCTTTGAATCTTTGCAAGATAAATCACTTGCCTCTAATTAGAAGTTGTGATCCGTTGATGATGGTATTGGTTGGTTATCCCTGTCTTTCCGGTCACAAATCCGGCGATGATGGTGGTGTGTGATGGTTGTTTTGCCTTGGAAACCCTTGGAATTCTCCTAAAACGCTTTCTTTCTTCTCACGTTACTCTCTCTTGTGTTTAAAAAATAATGGCCCTAACAACCGTAAGTGTTGGCTGATAAATATCACCTAATTTTCGTAGGTCACTATTCATTAAAAATTAAAAATGACTAAAATACCCACCTGGGTTGTCGGTTAGGCCTAAAAATGCCCCGGGATCCAAACTAAACCCCCGACTATTGGTTTCTGACTATTTTAACCCTTTCGGGCACGTTGTCACACTCAAAATGATCATACGGATGAGATAAAAATAAAATACTTTAAAATCCATTAAATTGGGTCCTGACACGACTGACACGCGCGCCCCAACTTAATTATCGAAACTGCTGTATTTTCAACTCACGACAATTTTAATAAATTCAATAATCACATATTACCATAATCACTCTGTAATATTCAACATTATCATCATATTTAAATACTAACTCTGGTCTCGCTAGTTATTTAAATCCGAAATTTATTTCCAATTAATTATTTCAAATTAATTTAATTACTCCCACAATTAGAAGCAATTTCATATATTTAATCTCATAATTAAAAGCCATAAAATTACAAGGTATTACATACTTCCCCCCTAATAACGGAATTTCGTCCCGAAATTCGAAAAGTAAGGCATACCTAGAAAAATTAAGTATCCTCCACTACTCAAAATAAAATACAAAGAAAGGCTTAATCATGACAGCCCCCGCCCCACAACAAGCTTGTTGAATACTCTTAGCACTTTATCAGTTATAGGGTTACCCCTCAATAAATGCACCTGACATTGTGATCTTACTAAACAACATTCAAATAAGAATAACCTATACATCATTGGTCATATTATCTCTGTATAATTTGGAGTTCGTACCTCAATTCGTATCAACTCCCGTATTTATTTAAACACAAAACTCCTATCCTGGGAGAAACCATAGAACATCTGACTCCTCTTGTACGTTTCTCAAATCTTTATTCCCGGCGGTGTGACTTTTACAAAAGGAACAATCCTCTTAAGACGGTTTGTGGTTATCCCATTATAATCATCTGAATCTAACTTCTGACTGATCCAAAACTCTGATAATTCGCTCACCTCTAAACATCCAGAGGAAGAATGGTAAGGTTTATCCACATAAAACCTCAGTAAGCACCTTGTCCACTATAAATAGCTGCGGGTTCTTTCACACAACTTTACTATTAAGTAATATCCTCTCCCCATTACCATATTATGCTTCACGTACTAACTATACCCATTGTGGAAATGAAATTATCGCAATGAGTCCAAAATTACTGTCATACAGTTCCACCAGTCGTCAATCACCTCGCGCCTACTCCTCGGGCTATAGGTGAGACACCCTTCTCAAAACAAAACGTTATCCACACTACTTCCTGATACCCCATGTTGAAGGTGGATTTCGGGGATCTCATCCTAGTTCAGAATAATACTGGTAGGACCACATATCTTCGCGTTCACTATCTATTAGTGTAAATCACCCAAGGATATAAAAATTACTTTCCTTCTGGACAACCTGTTCCACACATTCGAAGGAACTCGTTACTTATCTATAAGTTGGAAACCCCTCAAAGAAATTTACCAACTTGACTCTTCCATCACTGGAATCGTCGGCTTGATACAAAATTATATGGCTGATCATTTTACCCCAACCGATCTACTACTTACTATACCCCTTTAAACACCGACTTTCACGTATAATTCTTACTGTTACGTGATACTTACTAACCCTCTTCTTCCCCCAGTGCATACGAAAAGTTTTCACCACGATGTGCACTTCTGAACTCTTTATACCTTATTAACATCCTCACTCTATTTACGCGTAAGCCACACTCAACATTCGATTGGGTGGAACTCCGCTCGAAATTATCCATAATAGTTAAATATTTTTCTTCTCAAGGGATATCCCCTTTTTAAATGGCTTCCCACTGCCTTTCCACTAAGTTCGAACGTGCTAATCTGATTGAACATAAGTATACTAATTACCATCCTCCTCGTACGACGCTTAATCCATTCTACCACTACTATTTTGTAATATTAGTCTCACAGGCATAAGTTTTACCCATCTCTATGTCTCTTCTTTAAGTTATTATCACATCAGCAAACCAGGGAGTCTACACCCCTTATAACCCGTGCATACGGGTTTAAACATCATGTACGCTTTATATGTACTCCAAACTCTTTATTTCCCCTGCATTTGCAACGTGGCTATACCACTTGGGCGTTCTCAATCACCACTGAATTTGCAATTCTAAATCCTCCTAAACATCATTCCATACTTCAATCTGCCAGAATAAAACAAAATTATCAGTACTTCCTCACCACACAGCTGGTTCTACTGGCCTTAAATCGTAATTTACCCTTTAAATTCCACTTAAAACTATACACTTCCATAACGATCCAGGTACCCAAATCATGGACGAATGGCCAAACATCCCCTTACTACCAACCTTGCGCTAAGTTTCATGCGTGGGATGTCTCGCAAAGAAAAATCCAAACAAGGAACCCCCCGATACACTACTACCTAGCATTGTCAGTCATCGAAATCCATTAGGCCCTCAGTCCATAACATGTTCCCCTATATTCCCGTCTCTTGACAAAAAAGTTACATCTCCTTCCGCAATTACACTTAAACAAGGAACTTCTTTCGAAAGACATTGTCTCTTAACATTAATAGTAATCACATTCCTAAACATCATGCAAATAGAGTCGGGGCACTCGAAATCCCGTCCTTAGACATACAACTATGAGTATTAACTTCCACTTCTCTACAGGGTGATATAACAATGCACTCTTCCTATTACCATATCCTGAGCGTTAATTATAATAACCAGCTAAATCTTTCCGCTGAACAGTAAAAAAAATACACTCCGAATCATATCAATAAAATCCCTACACATATCGGGATCAAATCTTCGAGACCTTTATACCCTTTAAAGTCACGATAATATATATATATATATATATCAATATCTATATAATAAATTATAAAAGTTATGTATGTCATAAGCTTCAAGTATGATGTCATCTATATGATTTTTTTTGTACTTCCTCTTTTGCCCTCAATTCTTTAGTTTCCCCTATTTTTTTACTTACCAAATTTAGACTTGAATTCAAAATTGGGGGTATTTTCGTCAAAAGCACTTCATTGGTTTGTTTATACCCTCACTCATTTCTCACACAAACCTCTCATTCTACCGTTCTCTCCCGTTCTCTCATCAGCAAGCCCAAAAAACCCCTACCTGAAACCCTTCTCCCACCATCTCCCCATTGCTTAAGCCGCCGCCACACTTGAATCCACGCCGCCTCTCTTCTTTATGCCTCCGCTCCTCTTAGGTAAGTTTCATATGGTTTCAATTTTAGGTTTCAAATAGAAGAGAAATTTGTGGTGTTTGCATTCTATTTCTTATATGTTTAATTCGTTGTCTGGTATACTCAGTGATTGCATGGAGTGTGTATTGTTTTAGGTATGGTGGGGATTTAGGTTTGGTCTAGCGATTTAGGTATCACACAGTAAAAGTTCATACACGAAGGGATTTAGGTTTGGTCTGGCGATTTAAATATGATATTGCT
The DNA here is from genome assembly GCA_949130495.1 of Sambucus nigra. Lineage (NCBI taxonomy): Eukaryota > Viridiplantae > Streptophyta > Magnoliopsida > Dipsacales > Adoxaceae > Sambucus > Sambucus nigra. Next base: position 209,376,630 of record OX422213.1, on the reverse strand, counting down.
TTTTAGTAAGATTTTGTTTTTTCTAGCCCATGACCTAAACTTCTCAAAAGGTATTTCACGTTAGATTCTGATTTGTGGTTCAGAATTATATTAGGGTTTTGATTTAACAATTATGTTTTGACTTAATGGAGAAGACAGAGCTCCACTACAATGCCCGAAGTAGCGGCCTAAATGCTTTCTATTTGTATATTTCTCTCTACTTTGTTCTCCATTTTCTCACAGTGCACACAAGGTATTTGGGAAAATTCCATACAAAATTCTTTATTTTTATTGTGTGATTTCTTTGCTTCAAATTGTTTTGCAAATAATAATTGTGGTTGTGGTTTAGACAGTGAAGCCGTTGCAAGTAAGTTCTTCATTAGATTATGTGAATTATTTTAGGGCATTTCAAACATTATTTTGCAGCTTCTTTCAATAGTAATACAAAATGTTTCACTCTCACACACATTCATATTTGTATTTGAACTTTTAAAGTTTGTAGTCTCGTCATTTCTTGGACTATTGAAATCAATTTTAGGTCTTATGGGTGTTTATATTTTGGGTTTATTTTTGTTATTCAGGTACTAAGTAGAGTTTTTATTTTCTTTTCTGGGTTGAGGTGTTCATGCTATGTAAGGGTATAATCTCTTCACTCTTTGCTCTCTCATTTCCTGTTTATTTTGTTGGGTGTGTGAATTCAATTTTTTAATTTTGGTAAAAAAAAATTCAAATCTACATGATGTTGTGATAAAGGCATGATTTTGAGATTTTGAGATTTCGCAAACTGCATGAGATTCGTAAAGGCTATATGAGATTCTCCGATTTTGATAGGGGTGATAATGTAGACCATGGTGGAGTTCATAATTAGTTGAATGGGATATTGATATTTTTTAACGATGTTATGCCAGTACTGTTTTGGGAGTTTTAAACCCTTTCTAAGTTGATATTGCTATCAAACAAATTGGATATGCCCCAGTACTATTGACCTCCTTTTTATATATAGTTCACATTTGTCTAGGTTGTGTTTTTTCCATAGTGAATTTTTAACATCATAATAATGTCTACAAAAGCATTGAAGTTAATTGTTTAACCTATTGTTATTTCATTTTGGTTATATTTGTTCATCCGTGGAGTAATCGTTTTTGAAACAACTTAGAAGCTCTTAGAAGCTCCATTCCCATAGTTGAATACATATAGATTGTGAACAAAAGAACTGTTACTTACACACAAAATATATAACTAAAATGTTACAGTTATGGAATCAGTGACCTTGTAGTTAATTCACCATAGTTGCATCTTACTTTTTCAATGAAATCAGTGACTTTTAATGTTGCAAATCCAATAGCTTTGAAGTATTCAGTTGGAAATGTACGTGTCGTATTTAGTTTATGACTGTGAATTGCAGAATTTAAGCTTTGCTTGCACAAGCGAACCCTACGCTTCATGACTGAGCTGCATTTATGAAAATCTACAAATCTGACTACTCAAATGGTACACACACAAACAACTAGCCATGCAAGGTAACCACAGAAGATGTCTGGTGAGGAATGCAGTAATATGAGTGAGCAGATCTAAGTTCGGAATTGAACCTGTTAATATTGCATCGGTGGAGTAATGAAATCGAAGACTTTTATCAGGTAGTTCAATGGTAAAGAAGCAGGACTAAGGTCCCTATGTGATGGGCTTGAATTAATTTCCGAATGGAACCAACGCAATTGTTATGTAACAGGTATATCTTTATTTTCCTCTTATTATTCTTTTATTTTTTTTTCTTCCTTCGATTGAGGGTTTCGTTGTTTTGTAAGAGTGCAGGTGGTGGTGCTGTGTGGGATTATTTCTTCCTTCGATTGAGGGTTTCTTTAAATCGATTTTATTCAATTCTTGAGTCATCTTAGTTCATTAACTTTTCATTCTTGAGATTCTTCTAATATCGCTCGCTATTCTCTCTACACCGCTGTTTGGTTTGTTAGTGTTGTACCAGGTAAATATCTATCATTCTCGATTCTCTTTTCGACCCAGGAAAATATGAGTGTCTTAAATATATATTACATCGTACAAAAATGTGAATGTGGTACCGGATAATTGGATAGGGAGAAGTGCATTATCCCGACATGTAGTTTTACTCCGGGGTTCTGCTCATTAACATCAAACAAGCTGACCCCAGTAGGTATGAATGGGTGTTCGTTTGTCAATAGACTTGGTTACGATAAAAAATTCTCATTAGTTTGATAGAGACTTTCAGTGATGATTTTTTAGATGGTGACATTTTGTGTGATGCTTTTTGTATAAAGTATAAAGGTAGCATTTTTCAGTGACTCATCACTAAACAGAAAAGTGTGCGATCAAACATTCAGCCCTAACTTTTAAAGTAAAAGACCCAAGTAATATTTGTTATAAAGGTAACTGCCTAAATTTTTATATTATAATCGGTATTATATGTTGTTTGTTCAGTAACTTATTTGTGTGTTATCTAATTGATTTAGTTTTACCCTTATCACTCAATGTAATGACACAGATTTCTGACACTCTTCATAAGTGAAATATTATTTAATGTAAGGGAACCAATCGACACCAAGGTTTTAGTGTTCCTACATCGTTTGTAGAGAACATCAATGCACCCATTATGAATGTTGCCACCAACCGAGGGGTCATTAAAATCCAAGCCTCATATTATAAATCCCCACGAAATTCCAATTGATTTCCTCGATGAACTACTCATTCTCTTTAAAGATCCAGTCACTCTTTCTAATTTTTCTTTTTTATTCTTTGTTGCAGGATTCTTATTCTTTATTATCGAGGTTTTATTTTGTGAAAATGTGGACAAAGTTTCTTGATACTCTGGTATGTTGAAGAATCCTTTTACGAGGCAATAGAATACCGCTATTCATAATTGTGTTGTTTCCCCCTCCGACATAGCCTTCAGTGGAGGTTTTGGTATGTTGAAGCAGGCTTTGCTGTTCCCTTTCATTTTCCTCAAACTGATCCATGAATTGAGGAATCTTCACGTTACATTTCCGTGATTGTGTGGTTCTTACCAAATTTATTTTCTTTCCAGATCAAAATGCTAAATTAGTAGCCATTATGTGATTCAACCAAATAAGAGTTGAAGATGGAAAGTTTCTCTACCTCTTCCTCTGTTTCTCTATGGTTATTTTATTTGAAAGATTACGAATACTTTACTTTTTTATGCCCGTTTCTTGGGTGAAGTTTTTGCTTCATGATTGGTAACCATCTCATTGTAAAATTTACCTAATTATGTGTATTGCGTTTGACTCCTTGATATATTCTTGCAGGGCACATAATTTCCTTTTACGCGACGTGGAGCGACAACTAATGGCAAATTGAACCGCTTGGCGTGGCTAATGTCATAATAATCAGTTTTACTGATGGTAAATTCTGCAATAGATTTGGTTTGATGCACCAAATGGTTAAATTTCACGGACGTACTGAAGCTACCTGCTTTGCACTTGCTATTGCCATTTTTAATTAAATTTATGTTGGTTTGGCCCCGTATTTGTCTGTTCCACCATGGTCCTTAACTTTATGAATGCAGTTAGTTTTGAGATTCATATTTATTCACTAGATCAAAGAAAACACGTGTTGATAATCATTGACTAAAGGAAATTTCTTTTGAAACACATGTATTATGCCTTCACTGGTGCAAAACATTTCGTAGAAACATACTGAATTGTTTATTCAATGTTTGATTGTCAATGTATTAACGCTAATTGTTGTTGGAAAGTTGACCTCGATTATTCATTTTTAATCTACTCATTGAAACAGGGGAAATTGAAGCACTTTTTCTATTGATTAAACATTGTTCATTTTGAGTGCACTGTACAGATAGAGAAATATACTCTTTATGCTAATTAAAGGTCTACGAGAGGTGAGTCGTGTGGTTTGGAACATAAATACCGTTTATTTTGACTTGGTATGTTGATTTGAGAATGGTTACATGACTTGGTTCGGCGATTATTTGGAACATCCTCTTCTCTATCCGTCTCAAGTGGGGGTGGTTATGATGCCCCCACCCACTCCCACTTGGTAGATATTTCCCACCCCAATTTTGATGGTGTTTAGTTTCTCGGAACTTAAGGAACTAAGAGAGCCATATGTTTATAACAGTCCTGCTTTTGAACCATCAACTTCAACATAAACTTTAGGTGATGCTACGAATTCTTTCTGACCATTCTTTTCCATGACATTCACCCATCTTGAATTACTGAACCAGTTGCAAATAATGTCATATTCTCCAGCATTCAGAGCTTACACTAATTATTCATTGGATATGGGGATGATCAAGAAGTTTAATTATCAACGTATTATTCAGTTACTTCCATTGTGTGAAACGGTTATTTTGTGGTATAGACAGGATAATCTCTTGCTTGGGTTTATATTTTATTTGTAACACTATTTTTAGCTCTATCATTGCGCTTGCTGGCAATATAAACTACTGCCATATGAGAAAGGAGTACGAGCGCAACCACTGTTCTGTTATGACTTTTCAAACATGGAGAAATTCCTATATCATAAAATTTGAATAATTGTATAGAATTTTACAACCTTTGAAAATCAAAATTATTTTTTTATAATTTTACGATGTTCATTAAAAACTTTCATGTTTATCGGATAGTTCCTTTAACTTCAAGGTGTCTTTAATTAATCTCATATTTGTTGTTTCTTGAATAATATCAATATGGAAATGTTAGTGACCTGTTGAAGCATTAAACATTTTTTGTACTTCTTACTTCTTAGTATCATTAACTGGTTCATTTGGATTCCAAATGCTAGCTACTCAAAGCATCGTAGCTGATGATGTGTCAAATTGGACAAAGGTGGAACTGTTGTTGGAAGCAGTAGGATCAAATCATAATGCGAGACAGCAGTTGACAACAACTCGAAAAGGAGTTATATGGTTTGATCAAGTGTTATTGATACCCAAAGATACATATAAGGGACATGGTTTCCAAAACGATCTGTTTAAAACGCTTACAGATTTGAAACTAGGATTCTTCAGAGTCCCAGGTGGTTGTTTCATTGAAGGTGAATGGATAAGAAATACATTTCGATGGAAGGAAACTATCGGGACATGGGAAGAGAGATCTGGACATTTGGGTGATGTTTGGGGTTACTAGACTGATGATGGACTTAGAAATTTTGAGTTTCTCATGCTGGAAGAAGATTTGGGTGCATTGCCGATATATTTCTTCAACAATGGAATAAGTCATAATAATCAAGTGGTTACTTCCAACGTGTTAGCTTTTGTGCAAGACGCTCTAGATGGCATTGAGTTTGCAAGAGGTGCCCACTATAATTCGAAATGGGGGTCTGTTCGAGCTGCAATGGGACACACAAAACCATTAGATTTGAAATATACTGCAATTGGGAATGAGGATTGCTAGAAGAAAAATTATTGCGAGAATTACCTCAAGTTCTAAAAATGCTATAAAACGTGCCTATCCAGATATCAAAATTATCTTCAATTGTGACAGTTCTTCTAGAAAATTGGACCACCCCACTGATATGTATGATTATCATATTTATAAAGGCGCAAGCGATGTGTTTTCAGTTGCAAATACTTTTGATCTTACATCATGTAATGGTCCGAAGGCTTTTGTAAGCGAGTATGATGTGACTGGAAAAGATGCGGGTACCGAAAGTTTGTTGGCAGCCCTGGCTGAAGCAGGATTCCTCATTGGGATTGAGTAAAATAGTGTGTTGAGATGGCAAGCTACACACTTCTCATACTATAATCAGATTCAGTATATCTTTTATTACCGTTCCTCCCCCACATTGTCATATAAAATTCTGGAATATTCAGTTTTAGACGTGTTGTTACCGTGAGGTAATGGTGACTCAAGACATATTTTTGGAGTATTTTTGTTGGAATATTGTTGTGGAAATAGTTTTTATTTTTTAAATAGGGTGGATAGTCCTATAAATAAAGGAATCTTTGTCCAATATTTCTAAACTGTTTATACTTATTTGTGTTGTAAAAATAGTTTTTGACTTAAATTATTCATGATTTAATATATTGGAATTTTTTCCCGTGCCATATAATAGTTTACATTTATTACGAGGTCCAAGACGGATGGTTAGTATTGTTATTGGACTATTTTTTTTTCTTAAATAGGGTGTATAGTCTTATAAACATAGTTTAAATTGTTTACGTTTATGTGTTATAAAATAAAATTTTGACTTAATTATAAAAGATTTGACACTACTTAAATTTACATGATAAAATAATTTGAAAATTTACACTTATAATATAAAAATTATTTATATTTTATATTTTATATTATACACAACTTTAGACTTTTCAAAATTATCAGCGTGCCTTCAGGCACGGGCATACCCTAGTATATATATATATATATATATATATAATAAAGTATAAAAGTTATGTATGTCATAAGCTTCAAGTATGATGTGGTATTTATGATTTTTTTTGTACTTCCTCTTTTGCCCTCAATTCTTTACTTTCCCCCTATTTTTTTACTTATCAAATTTAGACTTGAATTCAAAACTGGGGTTATTTTCGTCAAAAGCACTTCATTAGTTTGTTTAGACCCTCACTCATTTCTCACACAAACCTCTCATTCTACCGTTCTCTCCCGTTCTCTCATCAGCAAGCCCAAAAAACCCCTACCTGAAACCCTTCTCCCACCATCTCCCCATTGCTTAAGCCGCCGCCACACTTGAATCCACGCCGCCTCTCTTCTTTATGCCTCCGCTCCTCTTAGGTAAGTTTCATATGGTTTCAATTTTAGGTTTCAAATAGAAGAGAAATTTGTGGTGTTTGCATTCTATTTCTTATATGTTTAATTCGTTGTCTGGTATACTCAGTGATTGCATGGAGTGTGTATTATTTTAGGTATGGTGGGGATTTAGGTTTGGTCTAGCGATTTAGGTATCACACAGTAAAAGTTCATACACGAAGGGATTTAGGTTTGGTCTGGCGATTTAAATATGATATTGCTTTTTAGTAAGATTTTGTTTTTTCTAGCCCATGACCTAAACTTCTCAAAAGGTATTTCACGTTAGATTCTGATTTGTGGTTCAGAATTATATTAGGGTATTGATTTAACAATTATGTTTTGATTTAATGGAGAAGGCAGAGCTCCACTACAATGCCCGAAGTAGCGGCCTAAATGCTTTCTATTTGTATATTTCTCTCTACTTTGTTCTCCATTTTCTCACAGTGCACACAAGGTATTTGGGAAAATGCCATACAAAATTCTTTATTTTTATTGTGTGATTTCTTTGCTTCAAATTGTTTTGCAAATAATAATTGTGGTTGTGGTTTAGACAGTGAAGCCGTTGCAAGTAAGTTCTTCATTAGATTATGTGAATTATTTTAGGGCATTTCAAACATTATTTTGCAGCTTCTTTCAATAGTAATACAAAATGTTTCACTCTCACACACATTCATATTTGTATTTGAACTTTTAAAGTTTGTAGTTTCGTCATTTCTTGGACTGTTGAAATCAATTTTAGGTCTTATGGGTGTTTATATTTTGGGTTTATTTTTGTTATTCAGGTACTAATTAGAGTTTTTATTTTCTTTTCTGGGTTGAGGTGTTCATGCTATGTAAGGGTATAATCTCTACACTCTTTGCTCTCTCATTTCCTGTTTATTTTGTTGGGTGTGTGAATTCAATTTTTTAATTTTGGTACAAAAAAATTCAAATCTACATGATGTTGTGATAAAGGCATGATTTTGAGATTTTGAGATTTCGCAAACTGCATGAGATTCGTAAAGGCTATATGAGATTCTCCGATTTTGATAGGGGTGATAATGTAGACCATGGTGGAGTTCATAATTAGTTGAATGGGATATTGATATTTTTTAACGATGTTATGCCAGTACTGTTTTAGGAGTTTTAAACCCTTCCTAAGTTGATATTGCTATCAAACAAATTGGATATGCCCCAGTACTATTGACCTCCTTTTTATATATAGTTCACATTTGTCTAGGTTGTGTTTTTTCCATAGTGAATTTTTAACATAATAATAATGTCTACAAAAGCATTGAAGTTAATTGTTTAACCTATTGTTATTTCATTTTGGTTATATTTTTTCATCCGTGGAGTAATCGTTTTTGAAAGAACTTAGAAGCTCTTAGAAGCTCCATTCCCATAGTTGAATACATATAGATTGTGAACAAAAGAACTGTTACTTACACAAAAAAATATATAACTAAAATGTTACAGTTATGGAATCAGTGACCTTGTAGTTAATTCCCCATAGTTGCATCTTACTTTTTCAATGAAATCAATGACTTTTAATGTTGCAAATCCAATATCTTTGAAGTATTCAGTTGGAAATGTACGTGCCGTATTTAGTTTATGACTGTGAATTGCAGAATTTAAGCTTTGCTTGCACAAGCGAACCCTACGCTTCATGACTGCGCTGCATTTATGAAAATCTACAGATCTGACTACTCAAATGGTACACACACAAACAACTAGCCATGCAAGGTAACCACAGAAGATGTCTGGTGAGGAATGCAGTAATATGAGTGAGCAGATCTAAGTTCGGAATTGAACCTGTTAATATTGCATCGGCGGAGTAATGAAATCGAAGACTTTTATCGGGTAGTTCAATGGTAGAGCAGCAGGACTAAGGTCCCTATGTGATGGGCTTGAATTAATTTCCGAATGGAACCAACGCCATTGTTATGTAACAGGTATATCTCGATTTTCCTCTTATTATTCTTTTATATTTTTTTTTCTTCCTTCGATTGAGGGTTTCGTTGTTTTATAAGAGTGCAGGTGGTGGTGGTGTGTGGGATTATTTCTTTCTTCGATTGAGGGTTTCTTTAAACCGATTTTATTCAATTCTTTAGTCATCTTAGTTCATTAACTTTTCATTCTTGAGATTCTTTTGATATCGCTCGCTATTCTCTCTACACCGCTTTTTGGTTTGTTAGTGTTGTACCAGGTAAATATCTATCATTCTCGATTCTCTTTTCGACCCAGGAAAATATGAGTGTCTTAAATACATATTACATCGTACAAAAATGTGAATGTGGTACCGGATAATTGGATAGGGAGAAGTGCATTATCCCGACATGTAGTTTTACTCCGGGGTCCTGCTCATTAACATCATACAAGCTGACCCAGTAGGTATGAATGGGTGTTCATTTGTCAATAGACTTGGTTACGATCCAAAATTCTCATTAGTTTGATTGAGACTTTCAGTGATGATTTTTTAGATAGTGACATTTTGTGTGATGCTTTTTGTATTAAGTATAAAGATAGCATTTTTCAGTGAATCATCACTAAACAGAAAAAACTTGGATGTTTCGTGTGTGATCAAACATTCAGCCCTAACTTTTAAAGTAAAAGACCCAAGTAATATTTGTTATAAAGGTAACTGCCTAAATTTTTTATATTATAACCGCTATTATATGTTGTTTGTTCAGTAACTTATTTGTGTGTTATCTAATTGATTTAGTTTTACCCTTATCACTCAATGTAATGACACAGATTTCTGGCACTCTTCATAAGTGAAATATTATTTGAAGTAAGGGAACAAATCGACACCAAGGTTATAGTGTTCCTAAACCGTTTGTAGAGAACAACAATGCACCCATTCTGAATGTTGCCACCAACAGAGGGGTCATTAAAATCCAAGCCTCATATTATAAATCCCCATGAAATTCCAATTGATTTCCTCGATGAACTACTCATCATCTTTAAAGATCCAGTCACTCTATCTAATTTTGCTTTTTTATTCTTTGTTGCAGGATTCTTATTCTTTATTGTCGAGGATTTATTTTGTGAAAATGTGGACAAAGTTTCTTGATACTCTGGTATGTTGAAGAAGCCTTTTACGAGGCAATAAAATACCGCTATTCAGAATTGTGCTGTTGCCCCCTCCGACATAGCCTTCAGTGGAGGTTTTGGTATATTGAAGCAGGCTTTACTGTTCCCTTTCATTTTCCTTAAACTGATCCATGAATTGAGGAATCTTCACGTTACATTTCCGTGATTGTGTGGTTCTTACCAAATTTATTTTCTTTCCAGATCAAAATGCTAAATCAGTAGACATTATGTAATTCAACCAAATAAGAGGACAAGATGGAAAGTTTCTCTACCTCTTCCTCTGTTTCTCTAATGTTATTTTATTTGAAAGATTATGAATACTTTACTTTTTTATGCCCGTTTCTTGGGTGAAGTTTTTGGTTCATGATTGGTAACTATCTCATTGTAAAATTTACCTAATTATGTGTATTGCGTTTGACTCCTTGATAAATTCTTGCAGGGCACATAATTTCCTTTTACGCGAAGTGGAGCGACAACTAATGGCAAATTGAACCGATTGACGTGGCTAATGTCATAATAATCAGTTTCACTGATGGTAAATTCTGCAATAGATTTGGTTGGATGCATCAAATGGTTACATTTCACGGACGTACTGAAGCTACCTACTTTGCACTTGCTATTGCCATTTTTAATTAAATTCATGTTGGTTCCCCCCCGTATTTGTCTGTTCCACCATGGTCCTTAACTTTATGAATGCAGTTAGTTTTGAGATGCATATTTATTCACTAGATCAAAGAAAACATGTGTTGATAATCATTGACTAAAGGAAATTTCTTTTGAAACACATGTATTATGCCTTCACTGGTGCGAAACATTTGGTAGAAACATACTGAATTGTTTATTCTATGTTTGATTGTCAATGTATTAACACTAATTGTTGTTTGAAAGTTGACCTCGGTTATTCATTTTTAATCTACTCATTGAAACAGGGGAAATTGAAGCACTTTTTCTATTGATTAAACATTGTTCATTTTGAGTGCACTGTACAGATAGAGAAATATACTCTTTACGCTAATTAAAGGTCTACGAGAGGTGAGTCGTGTGGTTTGGAACATAAATACCGTTTATTTTGACTTGGTATGTTGATTTGAGAATGGTTACTTGACTTGGTTCGGCGATTATTTGGAACATCCTCTTCTCTATCCGTTTCAAGTGGGGGTGGTGATGATGCCCCCACCCACTCCCACTTGGTAGATATTTCCCACCCCAATTTTGATGGTGTTTATTTTCTCAGAACTTAAAGAACTAAGAGAGCCATATGTTTATAACAGTCCTCCTTTGGAACCATCAACTTCAACATAAACTTTAGGTGATGCTACGAATTCTCTCTGATCATTCTTTTCCATGACATTCACCCATCTTGAATTACCGAACCAGTTGCAAATAATGTCATATTCTCTAGCATACAGAGCTTACACTAATTATTCATTGGATATGGGGATGATCAAGAAGTTTAATTATCAACGTATTATTTAGGTACTTCCATTGTGTGAAACGGTAATTTTGTGGTATAGACAGGATAATCTCTTGCTTGGCTTTATATTTTGTTTGCAACACTATTTTTAGCTCTATCATTGCGCTTGCTGGCAATATAAACTACTGCGATATGAGAAAGGAGTACGAGGGCAGCCTCTGTTCTGTTATGACTTTTCAAACATGGAGAAATTCCTATATCAGAAAATTTGAATAATTGTATAGAATTTTACAACCTTTGAAAATAAAAATTATTTTTTTATAATTTTACGTTGTTCATTAAACACTTTCATGTTTATCGGATAGTTCCCTTAACTTCAAGGTGTCTTTAATTAATATCATATTTGTTGTTTCTTGAACAATATCAATATGGAAATGTTAGTGACCTGTTGAAGCATTAAACATTTTTTGTACTTCTTACTTCTTAGTATCATTAACTGATTCATTTGGATTACAAATGCTGGCTACTCAAAGCATCGTAGCTGATGATGTGTCAAATTGGACAAAGGTGGAACTGTTGTTGGAAGCAGAAGGAGCCAATCATAATGCGAGACTGCAGTTGACAACAACTCGAAAAGGAGTTATATGGTTTTATCAAGTGTTATTGATACCCAAAGATACATATAAGGGACATGGTTTCCAAAACGATCTGTTTAAAACGCTTGCAGATTTGAAACCAGGATTCTTCAGAGTCCCAGGTGGTTGTTTCATTGAAGGTGAATGGATAAGAAATGCATTTCAATGGAAAGAAACTATCGGGCCATGGGAAGAGAGACCTGGACATTTCGGTGATGTTTGGGGTTACTAGACTGATGATGGACTTAGACATTTTGAGTTTCTCATGCTGGAAGAAGATTTGGGTGCATTGCCGATATATTTCTTCAACAATGGAATCAATTATAATAATCAAGTGGTTACTTCCAACGTGTTAGGTTTTGTGCAATAAGCTCTAGATGGCATTGAGTTTGCAAGAGGTCCCCACTATAATTCGAAATGGGGGTTTGTTCGAGCTGCAATGGGACACCCAAAACCATTTGATTTGAAATATACTGCAATTGGGAATGAGGATTTCTAGAAGAGAAATTATCGCGGGAATTACCTCAAGTTTTAAAAATGCTATAAAACGTGCCTATCCAGATATCAAAATTATCTTCAATTGTGACCTTTCTTCTAGAAAATTGGACCACCCCACTGATATGTATGATTATCATATTTATAAAGGCGCAAGCGATGTGTTTTCAATTGCAAATACTTTTGATCTTACATCATGTAATGGCCCGAAGGCTTTTGTAAGCGAGTATGATGTGACTGGAAAAGATGCGGGTACCGAAAGTCTGTTGGCAGCCTTGGCTGAAGCAGGATTCCTCATTGGGCTTGAGTAGAATAGTGATGTTGAAATGGCAAGCTACACACTTCTCATACTATAATCAAATTTGAAGCACCTTATACCTTTGACTTGCTTAAGTCTACATTGTATAAGTGCTCAACTAATTTGGAAATATTGACAAAATTTCTAGTCCATCCTAGAGTCCAAAAAGCCACAGAACCTTCCTCTCTAATCCTCTTCAATGATCTATGAAGATACAAAATGAATCACACTACACACAATTAGAAGTGCATACATGTGTTAATATTGCCTAAAATTGAGTGTGTGTTTAATTCCCCTTGAATTGGAGCTTTAATAATTTTTTGAAATTTTAAATATTTTTTAAACCTTTTTAAACTTTTTTAAACATTTTTTTAATAATTGTTTTTATTAATAAAATGGGATAATAAAGTTTTTGGGGTTAACATATTATTTTGCAAACTTCATATTTCACCTGTATAGTTTGGTTGGGTACGATCTCAAAGCGCTAGAGACTTCAGGGTGAGGTTTTGTAATTACTTTGATGCGCGTGTGAGAGCCAATTAACTGCCAACACTTGTCATCCTCCGGGCTTATGTATTTGTGCTTCTTATGTGAGAGGGCTGGATGCATTATTGTTGATCGTTGGATCATTTGTTATCAAGGGCCTGCATGCGTTCTTGGTTAATCCCAGTGCATACATATGAAGCAATCAGAATGCTTTTAAGCCACCGCTTTTCTATAACCGTTGGATCAAGTCAAAACCCTTGTAGACTTGATCTCAGCCTTTGATTTGCCTCGATCATCCAGAACCTTCCCCAGGCACTATAAATACCCCTCACTTCTCAGCCTTAGAGAACTTTTGGCCATTCGTCTTTGTGAGAGAAAAAATAAGAGAGAGAAGTGAAAGAAGAGAGAAGTGAGAGAAGAGAGAAAAGAATAAGAGAGAAGAGAGAGAAAGGGAAACAGTTAGCCAAAATCCTAACCCTAACCCTAAACACTTCGTCTCTGAAACAAACCTTCAAATAAATCCTACCCCAAACACAACCTGAGTGTTTGAGAGAGAGAAAGAGTGGTTTGTTCATGTTGTTGCTGTAACCTCGTGATTTCTGATTTTCTACACAACTTAAACGTTAGAGTAAAGATCTAGTTTCTTTCTCCATAGAAATATTAGATCTGACTCTACATGTTATATTTTTCACTAGATCTGCATATTTTCAACTTGATTTAAGAAAATCATTTCTGCTTTGGTTTGAAAAATGTTTTATAGTTTCTGTTTTTACAAAACTTAACCTGACCTAGTTGGATTCACACTTGGAAGATTTTCAATCTCACAAATACTTTCAAAAAGAGATTGAATAGGTCTTGTCCGATTTTAAAGCGAGATTTCCGTGGAATCTGGGTTATATTGAAAGGTCAAAAGGTTTTTGGTTTTGTAAGAAAGAAAAATAACAAACTCACTGCATATAGACTTTATATGTAATTTGTATAGGACTGTTTGTAAATCTAAGTGTGTGTGAGTTCATGCATGTGTATAGGATTCACTTCACATCACTTAACACACTACTACACTGGAAGTGTTGTGTTTAAGATCTGAGATTATTTGAGTCGACGAAAAGAAGCGAAAGCAAAGGAAGTTAGCAAACTGGAGAAACATCAACAACAAATCAGATCTATCAGAAGTTAGAAGGAGCCAAGGGGGTATATTCCTAAACTTAGAATATGTTGATTTGTGTGCTTGCATGTTGTGTTGTTTGTAACTGATTTTTGTTATTAGTGGATTTTTGTTTTTGTGACTTAGAAGTCACCGTGGATGTTTCCTCTGTTGGGAGAGGTTTTACCACGTTAAAAATCATTGTGTTGATTATTTTCATCTACTCACCTCATTCTTTAAGTGTGCTGAATTTTTGAAACTGCCTTAGTTTTAAAACTGATTGCACAATCTTAATTAATCTCGTACATAAGTTTCTTTGTAAACAAATCTTGTTTATAATTTTTTTTTAAAAGAAAAGGGTTTCTCCAACAAACTTTCGGAGTTGCTTATACAGTTTAACCTTGTGTTAAACGACATTAGCGACGTTTTTCAATTGGTATCAGAGCCCTGTTAACTTTTTTATTTCAAAGATCTCGTGTTTCTGAAATCGTTTTCTGAAAAACCTAACTATGGACGAGAAGAATGAAAGGTTTGGTAATCTGTCCAGACCTCCTCTCTTTGATGGAAACAACTTTGCTTACTGGAAAGTAAGGATGGTTGCTTTCATCCAAGGAACTTTAGGAGATGATGTCTGGGATATTATCGAAAATGGATACACTTATCCTATAAAACCAGCCACTGAAGGAAGTGATGAGAGGGTAAAGAAAATCTTGAATGAATTTACCCAAGAAGAGAAAACCATTTCTCGAAATAACAATAAAGGCAAGCATGCCATTGTTATGTCCATTAATGAATATGAGTTAAAAAGAATCTCATCTTGTGCCACTTCTAAGGAAGCATGGAACACATTAATCACTGCACATGAAGGAGACTCGAGAGTCAAAGCTGCTAAAACCCAAATGCTTATCCAGCAGTACAACTCTTTGATCATGTCCGAGTCTGAATCTTTTGATGATTTTTACATGAACTTAACTGATATAGTCACTAAGTTGCATGCTAATGGTATTACTTATGATAGAAATGAAATTGTTTCTAAAATCCTAAGATCATTACCACAAAAGTTCGACAGTAAGAGGTATGCTATTGAGGAAATGAATGATCAAAACCTTACTCCTGAGTTACTCAGTAGCAAACTTAGGACTGTGGAAATGGAATTAGACTTTAAGAAACAATTGAATCATTCTCAAAGAAAACAACCTAACTCTAACTTGAGTTTTACCTCTAAGATACCTAAGCTTGAGTCCAATTTGACCAATACTGACTCTGATGAGGAGTGTGATATAGACAAACTAGATAATCAGATTGCCTTAATGTCTAAACAATTTAAGAAAATTGTCAAATTTCGAAACAAACAGGCTACTAAACAAGGCAAGCCTAATTATCCTATTCTGTCTAATCCCAAACCTCATGAGAGAGGACTTGACAAACATTCTAAAGACAACAATTCCAGACCCACTAGAGACCTTAAAAAGATTGAATGTTTTAGATGTGGGAAACTAGGTCACATTGCTCACGATTGCAGAGTTAATTTGAATAAAGCCAACACACACAATAGAGCCAATGTCTGTAAAACTTGGGATGATTCAAGTGACTCTGATGAAGAGGAACTTGAGTCATCAAATGTTCTTGACCCTTGCATGTCTTTTTATGCTAAGATCATTTACAATGATGATACTCATGTGTGTGATAATGATGCTCCTACTTCTGCTTGTGTGAATACTGCTTTGATTGGCCTAGATGCCTTATTGTCTAAAAATGTTGCTAGTTCTAGTTCCGTGTGTGTGAGTCAAAGTGATCTCGATAATGACGATGCAAATGGGTGCGCGAGTACTAAAACTGAATCGTTAGGGGTCACTACACACACTTCACTTAGCGACTCAGACACAAATGACCTCCCTGATATCCATACCTTGTATGCGAAAACTCTTAAAAATGGCACTAGATTGGAGAAGACTGTTAGAGACCTGACTAAGAAATTAGATGATCTAAGTCTTATTGTAAAGTTAAATGCTGAAGAGTACACTAACCAGTGTCTATCTCATCAAGCTGAAATTGAAACTTTTGATCAAAAATTAAAGGAGTTGACTAAAACTAATGAAATTCTGGAAATGAAATATAAGGGAACATTATTAGAATTGGAGGAAGCAAAAACAAAGACAACCACTGTTTTCAAAAAGTTTTCTAAGTTTGAAAACAATTCAAATTGTTTTATTGACTTTGTTGTTGACTCCAAGACCAATTCTGATGATAGAACCGGTATTGGATTTTGCCCTAAGAACAAACCACAAACTACCAAACTTGAACCTATTAAGTTTGTGTCTGGGGGCAAAAGACCAATTGAAACATGTCCAGACTTTCATTTGATTAAAAATGAATTTGATCAAAAATAAAAACAGAAAGACATTGGTGAGTCTAGTACCTCTAAAGCTGAGACTGCACTTAAGACTAAATACGTTTGTCCTTTGATCAGAAAGGCTGACCCTACCTATAAGACCATACCTCCTAGGAATATCACTTCTGAACAGAATGCTGTCAAACCTATCTTTAGAAGTTTTCCTAAGGAAATTCATCCCTCAAGCAATCAATATTGCTCCTACTGTGACATTTATGGTCACTCCTTTGAAGGTTGTTATGCTAGGCGTCTAAACACCCATATATACAATACTTCTGTCTATAAGAACTTTAACTATTCTAGGCAAAGTCGTAACAACTATGTTCTTCCAACACAACCTGATAAGAACTCTAACTACAGAAATAGAAAGACCAAAACTAAGAGTTCATTTAAGAGAAAGGCTCCCAGAAACTTTCCTAAACCAAAAGCTCAACTTCTTTATAACAATCAGTTTGCTGCTCCAAATGTTTTTCGACAAAAAACTGAGTCTAGAAAATTTTATCAAATGAGAGAAAACTTGCGCAAAATTAAAACTAGAGCTATTTGGGTTAGAAAAGAGGATCTTTTACCCCAAATGAAGTGTAACATTGTCATCACTGCTTTCAAAGCTGAACACACCTCATCTGGTTGGTACTTAGATTCAGGATGTTCCAAACATATGACAGGAGATGAAACAAAACTTCTAAACAAAACCAGGTTTGCTGGTGGGAAAGTAGTTTTTGGTGATGGTGTTTCATCTCAGATCATAGGTAAAGGAACCCTAAAAGAAGAAGGATTGCCTGTTCTTGAAAATGTTCTATTAGTTAAAGGCCTTAAAGCCAACCTCCTAAGTATATCACAATTTTATGACTCTGACCATACTGTCACCTTTTCAAAGAACAATTGTAAAATTTTAAATGATAAAGGTGAATGCATTATTACAGGATTTAGAACACCTGACAATTGTTATACTATCAAGACTAGTTCTGAAACCTGTAACATTGTCAGACTGGATGACAATGAGATCTGGCATAATCGTATGGGTCACTTAAGTTATGATATCCTTGGTAGATTGTCTAGTCAAGAGATAGTTAGAGGTATTCCTAAAATAAACCTATTTCCAGTGTTGTCTGTGGTCATTGCCAGGAAGGGAAAATAGTTAAGACTTCGCATAAAAAGGTTAAAGATATCCTTACCTCTAGACCTTTAGATCTCATCCATATGGACCTTATTGGTCCCTCTAGAACTGTTAGTCTTTGTGGACACAGTTATATCCTTGTCATGGTTGATGATTTCACACGATTCACTTGGGTTGCCTTCTTAAAACATAAATCTGACACGTTTCAGAATTTTTTGAAAATTCTTCTAAGAATTGAAAATGAGAAGGACACACAAGTCAATCGCATTCATAGTGATAGAGGAGGAGAGTTCATAGACACAGGAATAGTTGAATATTGTGACTACAACGGTTACAAACATGAATTTAGTGCCCCTAAAACTCCTCAGCAGAATGGTATTGCTGAAAGGAAAAACCGAACTCTTCAAGAGATGGCACGTGTCATGTTGCATGCTAAATCCCTACCTAAATACTTTTGGGTAGAATCCATTAGAACAGCCTGTCACATCACTAATAGGGTCTATCTTAGGAAAAACTCTAAACAAACCCCTTATGAGTTGTGGTACGGTAAGAAGCCTAACCTTAAATACCTAAGAACCTTCGGAAGTCAGTGTTATGTCTGTAAAGACAGAGAACATCTGTCTAAATTCGAAACTCGTGGTGATAAAGCCATCTTCTTAGGATATTCTCCAAATAGTCGTGCTTATCGTATATACAATCTGCGTACTAAGGCTCTTATGGAATCGATAAATGTAATTGTAAGTGACACTATTGTCGAAAATAAGATATCTGAATCACCTATTGTGGTTGAATCTGAAAATGATTTCAAAACTGATTCACCAGAAATAGATGACTCATTACCTATTGAGAATCCAGAAGTACCTGGCTGGGTATCTAAAGATCATCCCATTGACAACGTGGTCGGTAATATTAATGAGCCAGTTCGTACTAGATCCCAGTTAAGAAATTATGCTAATTACGCATGTTTCGTTTCCCTTGTGGAACCGAAAAATGTTAATGAAGCATTGAATGACACACACTGGATTTCTGCTATGCAGGAAGAACTTTTACAATTTGTCATTCACGATGTCTGGTATCTTGTACCTCGGCCTCAAAATAAAAATGTTATTGGAACACGTTGGATTTTTAAGAACAAGTCTGATGAAAATGGGGTAATCCTTAGAAACAAAGCTAGACTAGTTGCTCAAGGCTACTCTCAAATAGAAGGATTAGATTTCAGCGAGACATTTGCCCCTGTCACTCGTCTTGAATCTGTTCGACTTCTTTTCGCCATAGCGTGTTACTTAAAATTCACACTTTATCAAATGGACGTCAAATCTGCTTTCCTAAATGGAGTTCTATCCGAAGAAACATATGTAGAACAACCCAAAGGGTTCATTGATCCTAAATACCCGAACCATGTCTTTCATCTGAAAAAGGCTTTGTATGGATTAAAACAAGCTCCTAGAGCTTGGTATGAACGCCTTTCCAACTTTTTGTTGGATAAGGGTTTTAAGAGAGGAGGAAATGACCAGACTCTCTTTGTCAAACATTTTGACAAAAACATTATTAAAGCCCAAGTCTATGTAGACGACATCATTTTCGGGTCAACTTCAAACTCTGAAGTTAAATCCTTTTCTGTTAGTATGCATAAGGAATTTCACATGTCCCTTATGGGGGAGCTTCAAATTTTCTTAGGATTTCAAGTGAAACAGAATTCTGATGGTCTTTTTGTATCTCAAACCAAGTATGCCTTAGACATTGTTAAGAAATTTGGCTTAGACAATGCTAAAGTCGCCAAAACGCCTATGAGTACTAATGTTAAATTATGTAAAGATGAAACTGGAAAGTCAGTTGATTCCACACTCTATCGTAGTATGATTGGTAGCCTACTCTACCTAACTGCCTCACGACCAGACATAATGTATGTTGTATGTCTGTGTGCTCGTTACCAGAATAACCCTAAAGAGAGCCATTTATTGAGTGTTAAACGTATAATTAAATACATAAAGGGCACTCTTAATCTTGGACTTAGGTACACTAAAGATACCTGTAGCACCATCATAGGGTATACTGATGCAGACTGGGCCGGTTGTACTGATGATAGTAAAAGTACATCAGGTGCCTCTTATTATGTCGGCAATAATTTAGTTGGTTGGAGTAGCAAAAAACAGAATTGCACATCTTTATCTACGGCTGAGTCCGAATATATAGCAGCAGGAAGTTGTTGTGCTCAATTATTATGGATCAAACAAATGTTAAGTGATTATGGGATTAAAGAAGAACAATTACAATTGTATTGTGATAATCAAAGCGCCATTAACATATCTAAGAACCCAGTTCAACACTCGCGAACTAAACATATTAAAATCAGGCATCATTTTATTCGTGAACTTGTTGAAACTAAGGAATTAGAAATTCATTACCTGCCTACTGATCTGCAACTTGCAGACATGTTCACTAAACCTTTGGACTATAACAGATTTCTATATTTGCGTAATTCTATAGGCATGGTATGCGCTGAATAAACTCTTAAAACTTTAAGTTTTACCCTTTGTCCATTTGAGACAAAATGGGGGAGAAATTTGAGTTTTATGAGTTCATTATTTTGTTCACATTTCATCTAAACTGCTTGATCTTAGTGTGTATATTTGCAGGAAGCTCTTCTACTGATTATCTACCGTAACTAGGGTAAAAATTTGTAAATAGTTGAGTTTTGTAATTTTTGTCTTTCTAGGAAATGGGTAGATAGAATCCTTTGTATAGGACTAGGTTTTATTTTTTTTGGTTCCCTACGAGTTTTAAGCTAACTCAAAGGAGATTTTGTCTCATATTTCCAAAGGGGGAGATTGAAGCACCTTATACCTTTGACTTGCTTAAGTCTACATTGTATAAGTGCTCAACTAATTTGGAAATATTGACAAAATTTGTAGTCCATCCTAGAATCCAAAAAGCCACAGAACCTTCCTCTCTAATCCTCTTCAATGATCTATGAAGATACAAAATGAATCACACTACACACAATTAGAAGTGCATACATGTGTTAATATTGCCTAAAATTGAGTGTGTGTTTAATTCCCCTTGAATTGGAGCTTTAATAATTTTTTGGGAATTTTAAATATTTTTTAAACCTTTTTAAACTTTTTTAAACATTTTTTTAATAATTGTTTTTATTAATAAAATGGGATAATAAAGTTTTTGGGGTTAACATATTATTTTGCAAACTTCATATTTCACCTGTATAG
Organism: Sambucus nigra; assembly: GCA_949130495.1. Lineage (NCBI taxonomy): Eukaryota > Viridiplantae > Streptophyta > Magnoliopsida > Dipsacales > Adoxaceae > Sambucus > Sambucus nigra. The sequence continues at coordinate 209,355,616 of OX422213.1, read as the reverse complement.
TTTGGTTGGGTACGATCTCAAAGCGCTAGAGACTTCAGGGTGAGGTTTTGTAATTACTTTGATGCGCGTGTGAGAGCCAATTAACTGCCAACACTTGTCATCCTCCGGGCTTATGTATTTGTGCTTCTTATGTGAGAGGGCTGGATGAATTATTGTTGATCGTTGGATCATTTGTTATCAAGGGCCTGCATGCGTTCTTGGTTAATCCCAGTGCATACATATGAAGCAATCAGAATGCTTTTAAGCCACCGCTTTTCTATAACCGTTGGATCAAGTCAAAACCCTTGTAGACTTGATCTCAGCCTTTGATTTGCCTCGATCATCCAGAACCTTCCCCAGGCACTATAAATACCCCTCACTTCTCAGCCTTAGAGAACTTTTGGTCATTCGTCTTTGTGAGAGAAAAAATAAGAGAGAGAAGTGAAAGAATAGAGAAGTGAGAGAAGAGAGAGAAAGGGAAACAGTTAGCCAAAATCCTAACCTTAACCCTAAACACTTCGTCTCTGAAACAAACCTTCAAATAAATCCTACCCCAAACACAACCTGAGTGTTTGAGAGAGAGAAAGAGTGGTTTGTTCATGTTGTTGCTGTAACCTCGTGATTTCTGATCTTCTACACAACTTAAACGTTAGAGTAAAGATCTAGTTTCTTTCTCCATAGAAATATTAGATCTGACACTGCATGTTATATTTTTCACTAGATCTGCATATTTTCAACTTGATTTAAGAAAATCATTTCTGCTTTGGTTTGAAAAATGTTTTATAGTTTCTGTTTTTACAAAACTTAACCTGACCTAGTTGGATTCACACTTGGAAGATTTTCAATCTCACAAATACTTTCAAAAAGAGATTGAATAGGTCTTGTCCGATTTTAAAGCGAGATTTCCGTGGAATCTGGGTTATATTGAAAGGTCAAAAGGTTTTTGGTTTTGTAAGAAAGAAAAATAACAAACTCACTGCATATAGACTTTATATGTAATTTGTATAGGACTGTTTGTAAATCTAAGTGTGTGTGAGTTCATGCATGTGTATAGGATTCACTTCACATCACTTAACACACTACTACACTGGAAGTGTTGTGTTTAAGATCTGAGATTATTTGAGTCGACGTAAAGAAGCGAAAGCAAAGGAAGTTAGCAAACTGGAGAAACATCAACAACAAATCAGATCTATCAGAAGTTAGAAGGAGCCAAGGGGGTATATTCCTAAACTTAGAATAGGTTGATTTGTGTGCTTGCATGTTATGTTGTTTGTAACTGATTTTTGTTATTAGTGGATTTTTGTTTTTGTGACTTAGAAGTCACCGTGGATGTTTCCTCTGTTGGGAGAGGTTTTACCACGTTAAAAATCATTGTGTTGATTATCTTCATCTACTCACCTCATTCTTTAAGTGTGCTGAATTTTTGAAACTGCCTTAGTTTTAAAACTGATTGCACAATCTTAATTAATCTCGTACATAAGTTTCTTTGTAAACAAATCTTTTTTATAAATTTTTTTTAAAAGAAAAGGGTTTCTCCAACAAACTTTCGGAGTTGCTTATACAGTTTAACCTTGTGTTAAACGGCATTAGCGACGTTTTTCAAAATTCAGTATATCTTTTATTACCATTCCTCCCCCACATTGTCATATAAAATTCTGGAATATTCAGTTTTAGACATGTTGTTACCGTGAGGTAATGGTGACTCAAGACATATTTTTGGAGTATTTTTGTTGGAATATTGTTGTGGAAGTAGGTTTTATTTTTTAAACAGGGTGGATAGTCCTATAAATAAAGGAAGCTTTGTCCAATATTTCTAAACTGTTTATACTTATTTGTGTTATAAAAATAGTTTTTGACTTAAATTATTCATGATTTAATATATTGGACTTTTTTCCCGTGCTATATAATAGATTACATTTATTACGAGGTACAAGACGGATGGTTAGTATTGTTATTGGACTATTTTTTTTCTTAAATAGGGTGTATAGTCTTATAAACATAGCTTAAATTGTTTACATTTATGTGTTATAAAATAAATTTTTGACTTAATTATACAAGATTTGACACTACTTAAATTTACATGATAAAATAATTTGAAAATTTACACTTATAATATAAAAATTATTTATATTTTATATTATGCACAACTTTAGACTTTTCAAAATTATCAGCGTGCCTTCAGACACGGGCATACCCTAGTGTGTATATATATATATATATATATATATATATATATATATATATATATATATATATATATATATATATATATATATATATATATATATATAAACGCGAGCCCGACCCTCTCGCAAATGGGGTCTCGCCAGAACAAAATATTCTACACTAAGGTAGTAACCCCGATAGACTTGCAATATTCGTACACTATCGGTTAAATCATTATTATAAAACTATAATTAGGATATTATCATACTCGTATAACACAACACTAAAATGAGTAATTTCAATAAAGTATATACCACTATCGATACATCCATTCATCTTTCGTGGATAACCCTAAAGGTAACCCCACTATACGAGGGAAAATATTCATAAAAATAATAACATTGCCGATATACGCACTAAGCTCGTCTCTCAAGAGAATATAGCAATAATAAAAATGTAGTAACTCGTTCCTGACACATAAAACGTGCATCATTATCTGAGGATATAACTCATACTTCTACCTTTCCAACCGCCCTGGCTTCTCAAATGGTTCCTGAACTTAACACACGTGTCCGTACTAAACCAAAAATTTCAATAACTATTGCCCTTGCTAGGCACCATACCCTTATCCCTATACTTGCTTCAAGAAAAATTTTAACGCACGGGTTTCACTCCCCACAAAATACCTCTACACATACTCCACTTATCTCCGGTCACACTGACCATGTTAAGGTTGTCCTTCTCTCGAATTTTTGTAGTCTCAACTCTGATGGCTACCTCTGTTCTTCCCTTAGCTTTGGTGGCACTAAGGAACACGCTACTGGTTTCAACAACTCTTACTGAAATCACCATCGCTCGATAAATAATTTTCCTATCGGAATCATTTAAATGGGTCCCCTAATGGGTCTCCCCCTTGTGGTGCTTCACCAGCATCGTTTCCCCCAGTCTTACTCTTTCTAAATTCTACGATTCTTGTAGCTCCCCGCCCAAGGAAGCGTTTGCCTCCATATTAACAAAACGCGACATTGTTACCATCTGCATTAACCGTCCAAGTAGAATTCCCCAGAAGTGCTAACAATTCTTCATGTAAGTTAATTTTCCCCTTTAATGTACTCTTATCCATTGCACCTACTTCATTCGGTGTAAGGTTCGCTAATTAATTAAATTTCTTTTCACAAAGTGACCTCTGTCCGAGCCTCTTGTGTGATTTTATAACAACGTTCGCATCTTATCCTGAACATATGATGAAGGAACTTATTGTCAAACCATACCTATGCGCCTTCTCTTGACAAAACATTCCACTTCTAAGTGTGGTGGTTGTCTCTCACCATTCTAACTTTGCTCTTCTAAGGCAAGAAAAAAATTTACCTTAAATTTTTCACTCCCGATTAGCCATACTCCGACATCTACCCAAGCCTTTGGATTTTTTACCTTCGTTGGCTAACGCACACCATTTCCGCACTTCTAAAATTCCTTATGTTGATTCTCTTTAATATTTCGTTTGACTCTTTCCCAATCCAACCTTGCTGGGTGAGTCTAATTTGACCCCACTTGCTACTATAGTGGTACCTGGAAGTCATATGTCGTGCCTGAGCCGTCTTTACTGCGATAGCCTTCCATGCCATACTAGGGGTGACCTCGACTACGGTCATCATTCTTTAATATATATCAAATAACCTCAACTGAGCTTTACCTCCTGTAGTCCGCCCTATTGTCCTCGTCTGACATACTGCATTGTTCGGCACACGAACACACCCGAATGCAAATAAGATTCACTACCATATACACTATAGCAGGGGAACGAAATCTAATCAAAGAAATAAAAAATCCTAAACATAGGGCTCTATATCAAAGAAAGTTGCACTGGATGCATAATAAGATGCACAAATCCTAAAGGACACTAGAACCTGATGCTCTGATACCACTGGTGACACCCCGTCGAATTAAATACCGGGTAGCTACTCCTTTATTAAATTAATACATAATATCAAGTTGTTTCAGTCTTAGCATCACTGTCGAAAACATTTAACTAATTACTAGCCACCTAATATTTAAAATAGAGAGATGCCAAATTTTATTAAATAAGTTAATAATCAAGTAATTAAATCATCAACCATCCATCGCATAAACAATCTCATACGAACAACCAACGAAATGAAATAAACTGAGTCTGGAGTAAACACTCCAATGATAATAATACCAGAGTAAATAAAATCTCGATACAAGAGTCTGAATAAACTAACATTTGAAATAATGAAAGTCTGTATCTACAATTTCTAGATAAGAATGGGAACCATGACCTAACTGATATGACTGACTCTGAAGGAACTAAGGATAAATGTGGAGGCGTCTAATACCAAGATCCTATAGCTTCCACAGTAGCTACATCCCGTCATCAGAATGTAACTCCTATGCTTGGCGTCCCTGTGGCCGGGCACCTAAAATGTTTTTATAAAACAAAATAGATTTGGAGGAAAACGGGTGAGGGACCGAGGTGAAAACAGTTTAAAAAATATAGGAAGTGTTTAAATTACAATTAAACAACACATATTATAAGCATGTTAGTTGCGTACTCTCTCACATGAGTTTCTCACCTCTCAACTACTGTGCATGACTAACGTATACCCTTAACCCATCCTAGTTATGCCACAAACTAACTAGTCTGTGCCACTCCTGCTTCCGCATTCTAACATAGGGTATCTACTCGTAACACCCAAATAAGTCATATTCATAACCCATATTCACATTCATTAAATTACTTATCTCAAGTGTTTATTAAATTCTCACATTCTTAGCCCATTCAAATATCTTAGTTATTCACATTTACTAAGCAATAGTGAACCAGTCACAAGTACATATATAAATCACTCTCAGCATATATATACATATAATGCACCCCTGGGCTAAGCTGTGATGCATGCATACTCTGCTATCAAATCCATGTACATCACGTACGTAAGGATCACATGTTCCGAATCACTCAAGAACCGTCTCAATACAAATCACACATATTGGATGCAGACATAGTTCACATACCCACGGGTCATGCACATACCTATGCTGCTATAGTCAGCTGACTTATAAACTCACAAATAAGTCATTCACAGTCATATGTCCTTAAGGTACTAGTCTAAATCCCCCCGAAGGCACACAAAGATAAGATGGTCCTTTCCCAAAAATCAACCTCCCGTGATTGCAAGTATGGTACGTATATACTGAGTATTCACACCACTTAGGTAATCATCATTTTAGTATAGGTATATTCCATCCCCATATCGTATATCTCACACATATAATGATATCATCTCATTTATTCTACATAATAGATTTTTAACGCGATAATTCTCAACATATAGCTCCGAGTACGTATCCTATCCCAAAAAGGGTTACTAAATTCCCCGCTAGTATCTAAGGTTTTCTCAGTATTTAAAGTTTCCAACTTTTAGTCTTTAACCTTAAATTATAATTGGAGTAAAAGATATTCAGTTTCTCACAACTCACAATCGTACGTCACTAATCGGATATTCTTAAGTCTACCACTTAACCTCAATTAATTATAATAACTTTTCGGGCTTCAAATACCATCCTATTGGTCTGTATTAAGTACTAATGTGATCAATCAATCATCACTAAATAGTTCTAAAGGTTGGAAGTTATTAAGTTATTTAAAGGAAAAATACTTCACTTTTCCTAGAGGGGTCGATCGATCGACGATCGATCGATTGACATTCTTGGATCGATCGATCGATCAAGAAGTTATATGCCCATAATTTCTTTGATAGTTACGGGTTCTTCAAATTTTACACCGCAAATGCTCCATTACAACGTCCCAAACTCCCAATAAAGTTCACTAATCACCCTATTAACATATTGGCATAATCTTTAACGTATTAGAATAATTAAATCATCATGGATCATCAGTTTCTTAGATGAACCCAAATTTTCATAAAAACCCTATTTCTTTTATTTTCTTCAAGATCTTCATATAACTCAACATAAATTCACAATTCCCTACACATGGATCATGGTTTCATAACTAGAATATGACCGGAAGTTTATCTACATAAAGCCTACCCATATTCAATGTTTAATTCTCCAGTTTCACAATTAATTCACTTATTTACGATAAACCATAAAATCTAAACTATCATGTAAAATATATGCTTTGAATCTTTACAAGATAAATCACTTGCCTATGATTAGAAGTTGTGATCCATTGATGGCGGTATTGGTTGGTTCTCCCTCTCTTTCTGGTCAGAAATCCGGTGATGGTGGTGGTATGTGATGGTTATCAATTAGGCCTAAAACTGCCCCGGGACCCAAATTATACCCATGGCTAGTGTTTTCTGACTATTTTGACCCTTTCGGGAATGTTGGCGCACTCAAAATGATCACACGGATGACATAAAAGTAAAATACTTTAACATCCGTTAAATTGGGTCCTGACACGACTGACATGCGCGTCCCTACTTAATTACCGAAACTATCGTATTTTCAACTCACGATAATTTTAATGAATTCAATAATCACATATTACCATAATCACTCGGTAATATTAAACACTATCATCATATTTGAATACCAACTATCGTCTCGCTAGTTATTTAAATCCAAAATTTATTTCCAATTACAATTAAAAGTAATTTCATATATTTAATCTCGTAATTAAAAGCCATAAAATTACGAGGCATTACAGGGAACCACTAGGTCGACCCCACCACTGGCAATACAAGTATGCTCGATGAGACAAATCAGCCCAAGACCTTGCAGATTGAAGCCTTGGCTTGAGAATAGTTCAGACGGCCATACGATCGGCCGACCCCCTGAGGTTGACAGTACACTTCCCGCGTTCAGCAATCAAGGCTCACACAAGATTAGCATTGATCTCGTCCTGTCACTATAGGACGAGGGTGACACCATCATGGCGTGTGATTTGAAAGATGCGTGAAACAGAGCGTGTGGGACTCGTGTAGCACATGGACTAAACTGTTATAACAAGATCATTCCCTCACGTGAAGGAATATTATGGAATTATTACCTACAAGTGGCCTAGCTAGGTGTCAAGGGGGGATTATCTAGATCATCATTCACATGCTCCATGCATGCTTGTGGGGGTACACTACACCCCCAAGCCCTATATATACTTGTCATCTTTAACCTTGCAAAACATCGATAATTGTAACCCTAGTAGAAACTCTGTGTGTACACACAGTAGAGAGAGAAAGCTTGTGCATTGTATCCAAGGCCTTTAGTGACCATATTTAGTGGATCACATACTCACAGTGGATGTTGGCATGATTGGTTGAACCATTATACATCATTGTGTTCATACCTCTTTTACTCACCTCCTTCTATATACATACATACATATATAACTCTATTACTGCCATTATTTCTACGGTTTTAAGATTTACCACCTCTTATATGTTGGTGCTATTCTAAGAATCATCATAATTCATTAAAACTATACAGTTTCTTGTAATAAAGACATACCTACTAAAATATGGTGCTACAGTCCTACTAATGGTGTGTCTAGTTTTATCTAAGACTATGAATGATAATACTTCTATTCCACAAGAGCTGGTGATTTGATCCTCTGTGTGTAAGTCGCACTCTACACACCAGAACACCTACTGGGCAGAATAAAAGACATCAACAATATGTAAAATACTGCAAACATTATGTCCATACACGATTCTCATTAAAATAGGAATAAGTGATTTTATTATAACAATAAATCAATAAATAAAATTATTACATAAAGCATGATTTTAGTCTACTGCTCCAACAACCTAAGTATTGTCCTTCTGTCAATCCTTTTGTTCGTAAAAATCTTAATAAAAATGCCGCGACTTTTCGGCAATTCCTATCCTCGGTAAAAAGATCACACTATGTCGTTACCCAAGAAAACAAGAGTTCACGATTCATGCGGCGGGTTGGTTTTAACCTGAGATATCCCCACCCATGATTATCAAGTTTTCTCCGACGTACGCTCCATCTTTACTGAAGAAGATCATATTCCATCCAAATTGGACCAGATTTTGAGATAGATTGAAACCACCACTGCCTCGTAGACAACCATGCAATATGAGATCGGGGCAATGAACCTAGAACAAGTCCTCTTAAAAGAGGTCATTGCTATGCCAGGAATACAAGAGAATGTAATTCTTCCCCCAATGCCCAACACTAAAACATCATCTGCAATGGCTACCAAAGCAATAGTAGTTAATCCCCAGGATATAACTGCACTAGTCCTAGCACTAGCTCCATGATAACCTCCATGCGACCCACTTTAAGGTAGCATTCTCCCTGCATGGTTATTATAAACCTTACCACTAGTACCCTGAGCAATCAAACACTACTTTCCTAAGTCACCATCAGGATAAATCGGTGGTTCTCACACTAATCGATGAGGTTTTGCCCCCAACTAAACCAAGAGATAATATAGGTACAATCTAAACTGTATATCATTGAAGAGGCCATTAGAAATTTGCAAACGACTGACAAGGTCACTAACATCATAAAAATATCTCTCTATTCAGATCTGGATTACTGAATAAATTCAAAATGTCTAATTTTGAATCTTATAAAGTATTGGGCTCTTTGTCGCCCACTTATTACACTCCCACCTTTAGATGAAGGTCCATAATGTTGATCTAGGAGTGTTAGAAAGGATGTAATCATCAATGTTGTCCAAAGGACACCTCACTGGGTATATGGGACTGAAGCATGAAGGGACTACCAAGACCTAGGTGATGTATGTCGTTGTTTCCTAAAATATTTTAGCATAACGAAGAATTAGGAGTCACCCACACAGATTTAGAAACTTTAAAGCAGGAAGAGAAATTAACAATTGACCTTTTCATCACTCGATGGGGAGAGAGAAAAAATTGATCAAATGGTTAATCATCCCTTAGAGAACGACAAGATAAAGATTGTGATCAATAATTTGTTTAGGGAAGTACAAAGTGATCTTGGTCTCATATGTATCCCAGATTTTAAATCCCTTAGCGATATACGGTGTAAGATAGAATAAAGCCAAATATTCTAAGAATACATAAGAGTTTCATCCAGGCACCAATCATTTCTCCACCCAAAGGAACCCTCATGGGGTCTCCACATCCCAAATCTATACCTTTGTAGTAAGTCTACTACCAAGACCATGCCCAGTTCCCAAAAACTTCCACAACCATAGTGGCCACTGCCTCACCCTTCCAACTAGGGTTCCCTCTCATAAATTATCTGACCATGCCTCCCCTAAAGAGTTTTGTGATCGGATATGAGACTTAAATGGTTTACAATCCCCTCTCAGTTGAGTATTAACCACTTTAAAGTAATACGGTCATGTAAAATTTCTCAACCCCAGAACTCCCCCAGACACCAGAGATAAAAACTAGAAATTCAATTCACATTAAGAATTCCACTAGGGACTCAATAATACCATATACAACTGTTGGGCCTGAATTTATACCATCCAGGATCTTATCCATGTTAAGAGCCTTATCCTGCTAAAACCAAATGTCACTAACACCCCCTACCATATCATCTTGGTACCAATACCTTATACAATGCTCTTCCCCTAAACAATGACCTAGCCACCCTCATAATCCATATCCATCTCAAATCAAGGATGAGTACGCACGCACCTTTTCAAACAACTACCTATCTAATCATGCCATTGCCTGCAATGAAAATCATTATTGAAACCCATCCCACCAAGGACCTTATACATTATGTACATTCATTTCATATAAAGTAACCATTATAGATCGAACCTCCTCCTAGTCACGAAATGTTTTTTGTAAAAAGAGGTGGTACTCATTCCCCCTTCTCAGCAAAAGACCAATCACTTAGACGAATGGGCAGACATGTACGAGGAATCCCTCTAGGCAACGAAACACGTCTCGTTTTTTGTACTTATTTAGTCCATTGAGTGGGAAAGACCCACCCTAGAGGTTTACCTATTCGGCTTCTCAGATTCGCAAACCAACAACCGTACCCACCTTCCCTAAGTCTTGACTCACCCTTAGTCCACTCTCCAAAAAATAAAAGATGAACTTATGTTTCCATCCTTCAAACAAAATAATAAGTGATTCATCAACCCAAATATCCGAGTCATCAACAACTGATGACTGAGAAAGACCTGTCATTCTGAGTCAATGATCATGTCACATGGAGATTTCGAGCACTTCACCTATTTCTATATGACAAAGAAGAAATGTTGATAACCCATTTCATACGAATAGATATCACTTGGGAGGCCAAGTTAAGGGCCAATTCGCTACCTAGAGAATATACACCCCCCCCCCCTCCCCGAGCCTCTCAAAAGAAAGGTGGAACGGACTCCGTGAGAACCAAAGGGTCGTAGTTGTCCAAGTCCTATTTCAATCCTAGTATGACCTTCGACATGGAGTACTCACTCGACCCCCTCCACAAGAACTCAAGGCATATGTCTACCCCTTGGGCATATACATGATGAGGAATGACATTAGGAGTCACATTGACCCTTCATAGTTGATAGGACCAAGATCAGTACACTCTCTATGTATAAGAAAAAACACCTTTGACTAACCAAAAAATAGTTCAAAATCTCCATCATCCATGCCCAAACATGTGTACTATACTTACATACTTGAACAATGTATTAATAATTTTTTCGAGCATCTCCTCGTCGCCGAAGGAAACACATCCCTAAGTCCCGAAGACAAATTCACCCTTAACCCTTAGGTCTAAGAAATAATGAAATAATAAGAATATTTTTGGTGAAAAGGTATTCACTTACATGATAAGGTGACCACATTCCTTAAAGCCTCTAGTATTCAAGAATACAAATTCGGGATCAAGTACAAAGCCATTATAAATGATCTTGATCAGCTCGGGAAGCATGAACACTGTATCTTCCACATGAAGAAACGAAGTCATGCTGCAGACAATATACAACCCAACCAATAATATGGAGGTCCACCCTCCAGTTCTTCAATAGAAATGGGGAACTCCGACATCCTAGTATGAAAATTTATCAGCGTATCCAAGCTACTTGATGGGACAATTTACCAAAGGAAATAAAATATACCATGTGTAACTCCATGACAGTAGATAAGAACCATCAGATCCCTCTTCCCAAGGAAGGCCTCGTCAATCCCAATCGTGAACTAGATATGGAAATCTTACAGATGTCTTATGACCTCTTCATCCGGTGAATATCCCCTTGGTTATACCATTACATTAGCACATGATATAATTATGGGAACTCATACCTAGACATAGTCCACATAGTCGGTATTATTGAACTTCAAGATGACATGACCCATTAAGGTCGACCCTCGTCATAGTCCATGTACTCATACACTACTAAAATGGAACAAGTCCACCTATCTCCCTATGACCATGATTAGGGAAAATTTGAAAACCTTCAATGCATGGTATTTTCATTAACTCTCTTCGGGTTTATCTATGAAATCTCATCCAAGGACTAGAATACGCAGAGTATTGATACTACTATTGGGACATCTTATGTGGCATAACCATCATTATGAAAAAATGTATTAAGGAGAGCTAGAACCCTTGGCCAACCATGGGAAGCACCAGGAAATTGCATCGAACAAAGACATATGGTCGAGGTCCTCAATGAACATAAAATCCTCACCTAGGACACCTAACTAGACAGACGACCAAGTCTTTATTGCAGTAGTAGAAATCCCCAATCGTATTATAAACACAAGAGTAATTGTACAATGGATAGACTATTCCATATCTCGAGCCCCCTTGAAAAATCATAATGAATCTCCCAAGAGCCTGAAACATACCCCTACCTTGGTAGGACATAAGTCATGGTCCTAAAGCCAACGCTGATTGTCGTCGACCCCATATCCTTGACTAACATCCTACTACACCTATAGAAGGCATAATGAGAAACCCCAAAAAACCCATACTCATCCCGAATAAATAGGTAAACTTGCTCACGAGGTCAGGTCGACACATTGCTCCTCTAAATGCTACTAACAAAGAGAGAGGTTCGCCCATAATTACCCTATCCATGAGAGAGCAATAAGTTCCATGAGAAGATCCGGAGATCCTTAACAAATATAGACATCTTGAAATTTTTAGCACATCTCAGGAACACCAAGTCTCCCTCATCCATCTATTATTTCAAGCTTATGTGCCTACGGATCTAAACCCAGATAAGATGTCATCCACCATTGGTTCCATCATCGTGGAACAACATATCATCTTATCTTATGAAGACCTTCCAAGGTAAGACCGCAATCACCGATTTTCATTACATATTCTACTGAGGACTGCGGAGATATTGTACCCATAGTACTAATGGATAATGGTTCCACCATCAATGTATGCACCCTCCATCTTACTATCGATTTGAGATACACCGCCTTGAAATTTTAACTATCTTCCATGGTCATTCAGGCCTATGATAACACTTTCCGAGACATCCTTGGGACCATCATTCTCACTCTCATAATAGGACCAATCAAATGGGATCTCAAATTTCAAAAAGTGTTGTCCAATTTCAACCTTTTACTCTGAGGGGACTGGATACTCCCCATATGGGCATTATCCTTATCATTTCATATGAAGGTCAGGTTGACATTTGACACAGAGGTCCTCACCATCCAAGGAGAATACGGTTCGGATAGTGTAGTTAATTTTATCACTACCCCTCTCCTAAATACCCATCATGACAGCAGTAATATCTGACTCTATAGATTTCAAGTCATCCCACTCGTTCACATGATATAGGAAGATTCGGTTATTCACAATATTGCTACCCAAATCATCCAAAAGATGGGATAAATTCCAGGGTTTAGAATTTTAATGAATCAATAGGGATCCCTTGAATTTGTAACTTCTATGGAAGATAAGGCAAGATCCTGTATTGGGTACAATCTCAATGAAAAACTATAACCAATAGCCACAAAGACACCCATCAAATGTGGAATGGAAACTTTCATCTCCATAAATAGGATTTCCTCTATTAAGGGCTACTCGATCCATGGTGGGACGAAATAAATAGATCCCTACAATCTACAATGGTATTTCTCTTCGAAGAATGGTTATACGTGGACTAAGGGAAAATCCGTGAAGTCAATCAGGGTAAACATTACGTATAATGGGTTACCGTAAAAGAAAGATAAATTTACATTCCAGAGCCAGAATAGATATTACCGGCCTCATTAGCTGATGTGCCCGCTCTGATTGTCGTGTTGAGATCCATTGACTTAACCCCCACTGAATGATTCCACGATTAGTATAATACCTTAGCCACCCAAAGAACCATTACAAACAAATGACAGTAGGTCAATATCCTTGAGATCAACTGCTACCTCTGCGTGTCGGACTCTATGACCATGCTATTAAAAATAACGCCTTCGGTTGAGCTTCAATACATGACCATCAAAAACCCAAGGGATGATAAATTGAACGAGGAAAGTGAGTAGTTCTTGCTAAATTTCCTCATTCCATTTATAATCCTATCATAAGCCCGACTAGAAACCTAAAGTCCACATCCAAGGGAAATAGGGTCTAGCTGAAGAAACCCCACCTTCCCCATCCTACAGTCCGTACTAAAATTACAAGTTCCCAAAGGTCCCTCCAAAAGTGCCTCTATGGTGCCATGCTCCCCTCAGCATCAATATACTTCAATACTGAAAAACTAGACTTCTACTAAATTCATCACAATGCCCATCATAAAGAGGTCCTTTGAGTCTGTCTTATTCTCTAAGGATCTCTCCCTTACCCCCTCGCTTAATGTATCCTTTTACAAAGTAAAATCTTCTATTATTATCAATGTTGTCATTCCTCCCTCTAATGGAATAATAAGCAGCGATTCATAGTATTTTCCTGTGTATTACATGTAATGATTATAAATCCATCGATGGATTAGAATTCATAGTTAATAACAATAACTGTGTGCACTTAAAACATTTTAAAAACTCGACCAAACTCAAAACAGATGCATGTCTCCCTGAGAGGATGAAAAAATAACCATAATCTTGGGCACTCCCCAATACCTTAAATACACACAAATGGGGTCCTCCCAAGATGAGAATGAATAGGAAAGATTGCCAAGATACTCGCTAACTTTGTAGACATGTTATGTTATAACTACACCAAAATCCCTAAAATAGACCCCACTATCATCATGCATGAGATACCCGCTCTCTCTGATGATAAACCCATAAAATGGAGGCTCCGTAAACTCATACCTGAATGGTCATTTAAAGTAAAGGAGGAAGTGGAAAAAGAACTCATTTTTGGTTTCATCCTAGTGGTTAAGTACCCCATCTGGCTAGCCAACATCGTACTAGTATTCAAAACCAACAACAAAGCTCAGATGTGCGTCGAATAGAAGGATCTTATTGGGGATTACCCAAAGGATGATTTTCCTCTGTCACTTATCGATTTATTGATAGATAGTACAACCACCAAAGTGCTTAAGTCTTTCGTATACATACTTTTAGGATACAACCACATCTATGTACTATTGCACAGATATGCCATTTAGTCTAAAAAACATTGATGCAACTTAACAGTGAGAAGTCACGACCATTTTAAATGACTTTATGCACTAAGAAATGGAGGTATATATGTACAATATGATTATCAAGTCCACAGATCGTTAAGGGAAGGTTTTGACACTTCCTAAATTCTTCCAAAGACTACGCCTCTTCAAAATGAGTCTAAACTCGCATAAATGTGTCTTTAGAGTTAGCAAAGGAAAGTTTCTTAGATTCATCTCCATCATGGATGGAATTAGGGTAGACCCTTCCGAAGTCAAAGATATATAAGAAATGCCCCCACCCAAAATAGAAAAAAAAGTTTGAGGATTCCACGTGGAGTTCATAAGTCGGTTCGTCAATTAGCTTACAACCATTTGTGAACCCATCTTACAAATACTAAATAATGAGCTAAGAATCATTCGAGAAAATGCAAAAGTATCTCACTCACCCACCCGTGATAGTACCTCCTTGACTAGGACAATATCTCCTTATCCATGTGACCTTAATTCACATTTCTTTCGAATCCATGCTGGCACAATACATGGAGAGTTCCCTAAAAGAATGTGCCTCCTAATATGTCAGCAAAAAAATGGTATCTAGTGATCTCAAATACACCACCTTTGAAAAGGCTTGTGTATCCCTCGTATAAATTACTCGTAAACTGCGCAACTGCAAAATGTATTTTAGCATAAGACTCATTTCAATAATGGACCCCTGAAATATCTATTCAAAAAATCCGCCCTTTCTAGTAGGATGGCAAAAATGCTACTGATGATATCTAAGTTTGAAGTCACGCATGTCAAACAAAAGTCTACTAATGGATGAGTTATCTCCAACATCCTCACATGAAAACCCCTGTCAGATGAAGAAACATACAAGGTAGAATTCCCAGAGGAGGATCTATTCACCTCAAATGATAGAGAAACTTGGGAACTATACCTTAATGGAACATCCAACAAAAAAGGATTTTAAAATAAGAATTCTCCTTATATCCCTCAACTCACGATGACTCCCCACCGCTATAAAAAATTACATATGAGTGCACCTGAAATATCGTCGAGTACGAGGATTGTACCATGGGACACGAAATTGGCCTAAAAATAGTGACTATCGACCTCAAGGCCTATATAGATTCCATCCTAGTCATGACGAAAATAAAGGGTAAATAGAAAATCTAAGACGAAAAATTATAGACACACTATGGATACTTAGAAGAGGTAGGCTCATAGTCCAAACAACTAAAATTTGACTTCCTCTTGTGAGATAAAAATAACTTCTTAGATGCACTTTCAACTCTAGCCTCTATAATAGACATGTCGGAGGTCACTAGAAAATCACATTCATCGTAACTAGCCGAAACAACCCGTAATATTTATTTAAGATCAATGTCATCAAAGACACAGTCGTAGGACACTCATTTTGGTACTACGGCATATAGAACCTGATTGATAGAAACCATTACCCATCAGATGCCTCTTCTAATGACCGACTTACCCTGCAATGATTGGCTACCCAATTCATCATTTATGGATTCCATCTCTACAAAAGTGGGTTCGAAGGAATAAATTTATGATGTGTTATACATGACAAAACCGGTGAGATTATGTAAAAAATCTATAATGGAGAATGTGGCCCTCATATGAGTCATCACACATACCTAGAAAAATACTCAGAGAACCATACTATTAAACTAACATATAAAAGTATTGCATTCAGTATGTCAAGCGGTGCCTCAAATGTTAGTTATAATCCCCAAGATAACATCTTTCTTTATGAGCTCACCCTAGCCTTTCTCCACTTGAGGGATAGACATCATAGGGAATGTAATCCATAAGGCCTCCATTGGGTATGCAATCATCATGATCGCCATTGACTACTTTAACAAATGGGCCAAGGAAGAATCTTACTCAGTCAGGAATGATGAGAAAGTGGCCAAATTCATACAACAAAGTATCATATGACACTTAAGTGTACGTCACGAATTATTATCAAACAGGTCTCACTTCGCAAAGTAGGTTTCAAACCTATTGCATGAATATCGTATCACTCGCCATAAATCCTTCCTCTACTGACCTTAAACTATTGGAGAAACCAAAGATACAAATAAAAATGCCAAAAAAATTATCAACAAAATGATCAAAACCTACATCGAGTGGTAAGACAAACTCCTATACGCCCTGTGGAGATATTGTATGATGGGGAAAAATGCCATTGAGGACACTTACTACTCAATGGTTTATGGTAAGGAATAAGTCATTCCCATAGAACTCGAGGAGCCCTCACTGAGGCCCATGCGTAAAAGCCAAGTGGTTTGCTTACCACAACCAAGGCTACTAATAGTGTATCGCTAGGGCATATAATAAATTAGTCAAGAAGGAAAACATTCAAGAGGGTGACCTAGTCCTGAAAGAAATCTCAAACCAGCCAGTCCCAAAGGTAAATTTTCACCGAACTGGGAGGACCCTAACTACTCACTAAGATAAACTCTGGTGGGGGAAGCTATCTTAGATTATGTCGATGGACTCATATTTTCCTAACCTTTAAATTACAATTGAAAAAATTATTTCCTTAAAACCTTCTTATGGTAATAAAAGGAAAAAGGGTCGAAAAATCAATCGTTGGGGAAGGTAAGATCATGCAAGACCATACACATTCCCAACCCTACATCAAAAATCCTGCATAATCCACCAACCTTTCTCTTGAATTCAGTTAAAACATTTTATGTCCCCAACCTTTTTTTCATTAAGAAAGAACTATGTAGACCCGATTCTTCGTTATATTTTTATTATAGACATTCATATACAGACACCCATTTTTCTTTTTATCGATTTATGTTCACAACCCAATGTGTATACCCCACATTATAGGACCCCCTAAGTCTCTCTTTAAGTCCCTAACACCTCCTCGTTCATCACAACCACTAGATCATACTCCGAGTACCAATCTAAAAGCAATCAGGAACTCTCGAGCCCAGTTTAACTCTGATCAACTTCATCAACCGAGTGAAAGCTCAATCAATCTTTGAAGGGCTCTAAATACCCTTTCCAACAGTCTGCCTCGTGCATGAATCGACATAACGATGCGGATGAAGGGCCCATTTTACTACCAAAAACTAACCTCGAGGCCAACGGATTCTCTCAGACACCATTTTCACCCCAATCAACTTTATCTTCAAAGTTAAACCTCGAAGAATCTTCGAAGGTAACTGAGTTCCCTTTGCAATGGTCTTCCCCGTGTATGAAACATCATAACCATTTAAACAAATGATCTTTTTTCCATAAAAAACTGAACTAGAGGCCACTAGGTGCTCTCGAGCTCCGTTTGATCAAAGTTAACTATTCACCTCGAATGAGACTGAATGAATCTTTGAAAGGCATTGAATACCCTTTCCATTGCCATGTGCACGAATCAGCCTTACGGTACGAATGAACAAACTATTGTACTCCAAAAGATCATGGGGCGTTTCTGAGCCCCGTTTGACCAAAGTCAACTCTCCTAAATGAGCGTAGCTCTTTTTAACAGTGAAGTTCCTTGCATAACCTTTCCAATGGTCCTCCCAATGCACAATTTAGACTTATGATTTGGATCAACGATCTATCGTCATCCGACAATCTCTTGTCCAAATGATCGACGAGCTCTTTCGATCCATGTCTGACCCAATCTCAACTACCAGACCCGGGAGAACCCCAAAGGGTTCTCAAAGGTCTCCGAATAACCTTTCAAACATTAGGCCCCATGTGTGATTTAGAGTTACAGATTGCATTTTACGACCATTTTTTTAGAAAGTCTGCACAAGACTGCCAATTGGCAAGTTCATTTCCCTGCATATCGGTAGTGTATCTAAGATTACCTATCGATAGGCATGGCAAGGACAATGTCAAACGGCAGTCCCCTGACCCTATATAAGGAGAGGATGAGCTCACTTTGAAAGGCACCTCAGAAACATCAACTTCGATGATCTCAGTAACATTTTTCTTAAGTCAGCGAGATTTCCTTGTTTGAAACTTTTCTCCACCTTTAATTTTCATCACTTTCACACCTAATTGAGAAAAATCTCCCTACATTCTTCCCACTTGCAAGGAATCTAATAAATAATCAAGATCAATCTCCAAGTCTCTAAAGAAGGTCCAAATATTTTGCTCTCTCTTTAAATTTCTCTATTTTCGCATTAGTTACATAAATTCTTAATTTAGCTTTTAGTTTAGATCAAACACATATTAATATTCAATCCTTTATTAGTGATATTGCACATAATATATTTTCTATAAAAAAGAAAAGGAAAATAGGGTTACACCTATAAATTCCAATGGGATTTTCACCACATTTTCTCAAAATTAAAAACACTTTTTTTCTTGCACGCACATATAATAAAATCCCCGTTTGAATTTATAGGATAAACCCAAGCCGCGTGTCACATGCAAACGATGTGGACTTTGATGCCTTTATAGGCTACGTAGGCATCTCGGACTAAAACTCAAGACTCGAGTCCTATTTTCCTAATTTTCCTTTTCTTATTTTTTATCCATATATTATTCATATATATTATACTTGTGATTCATACGTACAACTTATCTAACATATATTATCTTTTCATCATAACGATCATTATCTCGGTAAGAGCACACATCATTTTTTAATTATTATTCTGGGAACATTTTTAACTCACTCTGTCTTTTCCATGATGCGAATCGAGCGATTCCAATCTCCACACGCACACAAACACACACACACTTCACGGAGAAATTAAAGGAAATAGTAACATAAGCCCATGAGACACCTAAAGGGAGATATGGGTGCTTAACGCCTTCCCATTTTGTACCTTAGCCCCTGAAACTCTAATCTAATTGGTTTTGCAAGCATCAGTTTGTCTTTGATGTCATTCTCTCGAGGCAGCAACATGTTTTTTTTCCTGTTTTGTGCAAAGTATCTTGGCGACTCTACATCTTTACATCACCCCACAATTCCTTGAAAGGGTGCGAGACCTCTCTCTTTCCACCCCGTGTGCGAGCACCAACTCACTAGATGGAGAAGGGGTTAGAAATGACCGAGGAGGGATGTCAACACAAGATATCACTTCATGCCCAGTCTAAATAAACACCAAAAACCCATATTATAGGACAACCTCGTGCCTGGTCATTGTGCCCCCATTCACAAACAGTTGTGGCAATTTAAATAGGCTAAACGTTAAGTAACAAAATAGTGGTCTAATGAATTTTAAAGAATTTGAACGATCATTATTACTTAGTCTACACACAAAGGATAATACTATGATAGAATAAAAATGAAGACTAAAAGAAAAATACATTGCCCCTAAACACTTTTCCCCAGAAAATAAATAATAAAACACGATTCTCTCCTCGGATCACCCTGCATCCTGGGACAAAGATCATTGAAATAGGAAAACTCCCTAAGGGCTCCCCGAAAAGCATCACTATATTCTGTGATGCGGGGACAAAGATCACTGAAATAGGAAAACTCCATAAGGGATCCCCGAAAAGCATCACCATATTCTCAGTAAAAAGGTGATATTATAGTTCCCATGCCACTCTCTCTCAATCACCCCACATCTCGGGACAAAGATTATCAACCTGCAGACTCATGAAAGGATCCTCGTAAAATGGCACCCTATATTTTGGTAGAAGGACCGGGGAGGGATGACCAAAGTGATGACTCCACTGGGGATTGAGTTAAGAGGACTAGACTCTGTTTGCATAGGTGTTATCATTTTCTTCTTGTTTGGGTATGCACCTACTTGTATGTTCCCTTTTCTTCTTTATTAATTATTATATGTATCTACCTCATGTTTATATCACCTCTCACTCACTTTTCACTTCACACACTTGTAAATACTTTTTATGTACACCTTACCCTACTTACCCTTAAAAATAGTTTCTATATTGATATGCCCAATGTGTACCTGCCAATTCAGAGACCTCAACCTCGGCCTGTATGATGGTCGAGGTAACAAGAGTTCAAGAATACCCATCAGCATCATCGTCCTACATCAGGTCAGCTATAGTCGACGTTCCATTAACCACAAACATCATCTCGGCTTGGAATAAGTTGAGGTCAACAAGGACCTAGGAGTTCAGATTTGAACAGGTTGGCCACAGCCGACGTTACCAATACCACCCTAATTCGGCTACAGACGACGTTGCAAGAACCACGTGGGAATCATTAAATCCCCTTAGTCCCAATGAACAATCCCATCATCGATTTGAGTTGAGGTTACAGGTTTCACCTAGTATCAGCAATACTGCACGCTCAGCATCAAGTGTCAGGTCAACATCAGCCCAGGCCGACATTCCACGTATCTAACCTCGGCAGACATCCCATCTAGGGTCATCATATAATTACCAGCCCTGTCAAGGATAGTACCTCACCAACCTTGTACTCACTTAGGACGAGGTTGGTACCAAGCAAAGAAAGCCGAGCTTCTACGCGTACAGGTATGGCTTGGAGCACGTGGACAAATCCATTATAACTGAATCATTCCCTCCACATGAGGTAATATTGAGGTCATGATTACTTAATTGAAGATTAGCCATGTGTCATCTTTTCACTGGCTGGATCTCCATGCACATGATCATTGTATGCTTAGGGGGTACATTACACCCCCAAAACACTATATATAGAGGTCATCATCTACCTTGTAAAAGGATTTGAAATTACAATCCTAACTGAAACTCTGTCAAATTACACAGTAGAGAGAGAAAGCTTGAGAGATTGTATCCATGACCGTTAGTTCCTTATTTTAGTGACCTTACTCACTCACTTGCACAATGGGCGTAGGCCTATTTGGCTGAACCACTTATATATATATTCGTGTTCATCCTCTTTTCCTTATCTCAATATCTTATATTTAGTATACTCTTGTGCTTCCATTGTTACTACCGACTTGAGCTTATCAACACCTTATCTAGTGGTGTTGTTTCCAGCATCATCATTTTGGCTCCGTTTGTGGGAACGAGAAGCTGTCTCTTCCTCTTATCTGCTTAACCTCACGGGAGACTCTGGTGGTGAACCAGGCCTTATCCCTTGCATGGAGATGTTTCACCATTGAAAGAGGTCCTTTAAGGTATCAAGCTCATCTTCTTCACAAGCTATTTAGTTTTAACATATGGCACCGGAGTTACCACCACCTCCTCCACCATCTGGTACTGGAGGACCTAGATCCAGCCAGGCGCCACCCAAGTCCAAAATGGATGAGGTGGCAGTAGCCTTAAAGTCCTTAGCTGCAATGCAACAAGCGATGAAGGAGCAATTTGCACAGCTCTGTCAAAATATGATGAGTCCACCTAGGTTCTCACCAGAGATTATTACTCTGATAACTATTAAACCCCATCCAAAAGCTAAGGGACCATCCCAGGCACCATGAAAAGACCAACCTACCCCTCAGCGTAGGAGGGACATTGCTGACCCCAGGCATTTACATTTGGGGAGGTAAGGAAACCCTTGCCCTGAAGACAGGCATGGCAATGTAGAGGTAGAGGACGCTCCAGAAGACTGCTATGAGACATATGAGGTTTCGAACAACACTGTACGTCCTATCCAGTAAAGACGAAGTTGTGGGGGTAGAAGAGATGGTGGTGATCAATAGAGAGGATCAGCTTTTGATCGCTTGAGTAGAGGGTCGGCCTTTGAAAGGCTCGGCCCAGTCAATGACCTGAGGCTAAGGTTATCCAGGTCAAGAAGTGTTACAGTCTTATAAAGAGAAGAGGGGGAACATCGGCCTCATCATGGTCGACCCCATCAAGGCTGAGGTAGGGATCAAGAGGAGGTCAATAGTCGATGTTGTGCAGCGACTGGGGAACCCTCAGTCCACCCATTAGAGGTGGCTGGGGATACCCTCGGTCAGGACGACATTACGAAGCCATGGAATGACTCCATTCAACATCTTGAAGAGATAATAGGGGACCTCATTAAAAGACGAGACCCACTATAAAGAGGTTTTTCATAGGGTTCCCCATTCGTGGCCAGGATAGTGAGCTTCCCAACCCCTGGTAAGTTCAAGCCACCTATGGTGTCTCCCAAGTATGATGGTAGTACCAACCCAGTGCATTATATAGAGATATACCAGTCTACAACTGATATCTATTCAATCCCAGATGAGATAAAGTGTCGGGCCTTCTCTAGGACTCTAACGGGCATTGCACACATCTGGTTCACCTCTCTTCCAAAGAACTCAATTGAGAACTTTAAGGGCTTGGTTGAACGATTCATTCACAATTTCTATTTTGGGATAAGACCTCAGAATAAGACCACTCATCTGCTATACGTCAAGCAAGGCAAGAATGAGAGCCTAAAAGACTACATTGCTAGATTAAACAAAGAAAAATTAGAGGTTGAAGATTATGAAGAGAATATAGCCATGACGGCCCTCATTGGAGGACTCCAGAAGGGTAAGTTGCTATGGAATCTTACGGAAGACCCTCCCAAATCCATGGCATATCTATTAGCAACTACACGAAAGGTCATGAACACTGAAGAGGCTATGTCTGCGAAGTATGAGGATGAGAACGAAAGTGGCAGCGGGAAGTTCCAAAGAAAAAAATATGGAAAAATGAGGTATGTCGACGACAAGTTTGCACACTGTACTCCTGTAACTGTGAGTTGCGAACACATCCTCAACGAGATCAAGAATGAATGGTCTCTGAGATGGCTGGAGAAGCTAAAGGCTCCTCCGCATAAGAGGAACAAGAACTTATGGTGTGAGTTCCACCAAGACCACAACCATGTGACAGACAAGTGCTTCGCTTTGAAGGATGAAATCGAGAAGATGTTAAAGTCCAAAAAATTGAGGAAATATGTCGATGGTAAGGCTCTTAAGAGGGTAAGAGATGACCCTAAAAATAAGAAAAATGACATGTGTCAAGATGAAACCCCAGCGATAAGAGACGAAGACTCAGATGGTGATGATGAGAACGATTTAGACCTCCCATCGAAGGATGATAATGCCCCTGTGAAGAGGGTTAGAATGATATCCTTCAGTATTAACACCATCTATGGAGGACTAGAAGGGGTGGCTCAGAAGTAGCCAACCGTAAAGCTCACATGGCAAAGGCTAAATCAGTGACCAAAGTAGAGGTTGTAAATCTGGCATCTTCATAAGCTAAGCAGGAAAGAAAGAAGGTGGACATGGACACTCTTATAGTTGGGTTCTCCCAGCTTGATTTCAAAGGTATCTTAGCTCCACACGATGACCCTTTGGTAATCACCACTAGGGTGCATGGGTGTGAGGCTCAGAGAATCCTCATCGACGGTTGAAGCTCTGTAGATGTTATAATTTGGCCCTATTTTAAGAACCTAGGTCTCAGTAGAGCCAGGCTAGTACCTTATCATCATCCGTTGATGGGCTTCGGTGGTGAAAAGGTCCATCCGTTAGGCATGTATGAGATGGACGTACGAATGGGAGACGAGTGACCTAAGAGATTGACCCAAAGTATCAATTGTTTCGTTATGGATGAAAACATCTTCTCGGCCTTCAACCTGATCATAGGACGAGTATCCCTTAAGGAATTTGAGGTCGTGCCGTCGATGGTCCAATAAATGCTAAAATTCCCAACCCCCTATGGGTTAGGGGAAGTGCAGGGTGACCAGTCATCAGTACAAGAATGCTACTTAGGCT
The DNA here is from genome assembly GCA_949130495.1 of Sambucus nigra. Classification (NCBI taxonomy): domain Eukaryota; kingdom Viridiplantae; phylum Streptophyta; class Magnoliopsida; order Dipsacales; family Adoxaceae; genus Sambucus; species Sambucus nigra. Next base: position 209,331,325 of record OX422213.1, on the reverse strand, counting down.
CGGCTGAAGATAGAGAGGCCCATAAGAGGGCAACTACAACATATAACATTGACACCCTTAATCCTAGGGATGAAATAAAATTGAAGAAAGGAGAGACCGCGAAAGAGGTAGAATCCATCGTCCTCAATGAGGACGTACTAGAAAAAATCGTCCAAATTGGCAAGGCTTTAAAATCGAAGATCAAGGAAAAGCTGATAAAATTCTTAAAGAAGAGGCAGAGTGTCTTCGCTTGGAGCCACGCAGACATGCCTGGCATCGACCCAGAGGTTATGTGCCACAAACTCAATGTGGCAGAAGATGCTAAGCCAATCAAACAAAGATGAAGAGTTTACTCCAGGGAAAATTATGATGTCATCAGGGAAGAGGTCAAAAAGTTAGAAGAGGCAGAATTCATCAAGGAGGTCATATACCCAGAGTGGTTATCAAATGCTGTCATTGTGCCTAAGGCCAATGGAAAATGGAGGATGTGCATAGACTTCATCGACCTGAACAAGTCTTTCCCGAAAGACAGTTATCCCTTACAACGAATTGATCAGATTGTAGATGCCACGGTAGGGCATGAAATTATGAGCTTCATGGATGCGTATTCAGGCTACAATCAGATCTTCATGGATGCTTAAGACTCAGATAAGACATGATTCATCATAGACAAGGGGACCTATTGCTATATGGTCATGCCCTTTGGCTTGAAAAATGTAGGGGCCACATATCAACATCTTATAAATAAGATGTTTGAAGATAAAATTGGCAAAACCATGGAGGTATATGTAAATGATATGTTGACGAAGAGCTTGAAGGCTTGCACTCATGTATCCGACCTGGAGAGAACTTTTGACACCATGGACTTATACATGATGAAGCTCAGTCCTGCCAAGTGTGTCTTCGGTGTAGGAGATAGAAAGTTTCTTGGTTTTATAGTTAATTAAAGGGGAATAGAGGTCAACTCAGAGAAAATTAAGGCTTTGCTTGATATGAAGACACCAAGAAGTATAAAAGACATTCAGAGGCTCACTGGAAGAGTCGCTGCACTCAACAGATTTGTTTCCATAGCTACAGACAAGTGTTTTTCATTTTTCAAAGTGCTTAGAAAGGCCTTCGAATGGGACGAAGAGTGTGACAAGGCCTTTAGACAACTCAAGTCCTACCTCGAATCCCCACTACTCTTATCTCAGCCCATTCTAGGGGAGAAGTTTTATGTTTATCTAGCAGTCTCAGAGTCAGCTATAAGTATATACTTTAATAGTAAGGCCCTTAGGGGGTATGAATAGAACTATCCTCGGATGGAGAAGTTTTCCTACGCTTTGATACATGCTTCAAGGAAGATGAAACCTTATTTCCAAGCCCACTCTATAGTCATCCTCACTGACTCCCCACTAAGGCAAGTCCTCCACAAGACTGAGAAGTCAGGCAGATTAATGACCTGGGCCATCGAGTTGGGAGAGTATGACATTGTTTATCAACCTAGGGTGACCATTAAAGGGCATGAACTCGTAGACTTTGTTACTGAGTTCACATGGGAAGAGGCTGAGACTGAGAATATCCTAGAGATCGTAGAAGAATCAAACAGTAAAGTTTTTTGAGACCCAGAAGAGGAGTAGCTGATAATGAGGAAGACAGGTACCTTTCTAAGCAAGGAGCTCTGTCAGAGGGGAACTTATTTTCGGATAAAGATGTTTGGAAATTTTGTCATTGATGGGTCTTCTTGTGAAAGTGGTAGCGGTGCAGGGCTAATACTGTCATCTCCGAATGGTAACAACGTTGAATATGTGCTAAGGTTCAACTAGAAAGCATCGAACAACGAGTCAGAATATGAGGCCTTGGTAGCAGGCCTCTCTTTGGCTAAGGCCCTTAGAGTTGGACGACTCCTACTTCACAGTGACTCGATATTGGTTATCAACCAAGTACTTGGAGTATATGAGGCCAAGGATGAAAGGATAGCCAAATACCTGAAGAGGGTAAGAATGATGCTAGAAGGCTTCGAATAGGTGAAGATGAAGAGGGTACCTCGACAAAACAATGGTCGTGTAAATGCACTAGTAAGGTTGGCTTCAGAAATAAGGACAGGCATCAAAAGGATAGTACCAGTCGAGATCCTGCTCAAACCAACTATTGAGGAAGAAGAGGTTGCCAACTCTTGCCTCAACTTAAACCTAGGAGACTCATCGATGGAACCCCTTATCAGATATATCAGAAAGGGAGAGATGCCATAATCAAAGCTAAAAAGGAGGAAATTGAGGTATAGAGCTGCTAAGTTCTCAACAATAGGAGATGTCCTGTATAAAAAAGGATTTTTACTACCTCTCCTCAGATGTGTCCATCCCATAGAAGTCCCCCACATCCTGCAAGATGTACACGAGGGTTCTTGCTCCAGTCACATAGGAGGAAGACCGTTAGCCAAGAGAATAATTACAAAAGGATACTGGTGGATGACCTTGGCCAAAGACGCTGCTGCCTATGTGAAGAGGTGTTACAAGTGCCAAATATTCTCCACTATCCCTCATCAACCTATAACGTCGATCAGTTCCCCTTGGCCATTTGTAGTATAGAGGATTAACTTGGTGGGACCATTGCCGAGAGCTGCGAACAATTATCAATTTATGATAGTTGTAATTGATTACTTCTCCAAGTGAATAGAGGCTGAGCCGATGATCACGATTACAGAGAAGAAGACCTTCCAGTTCATCTGGAAGAGCATCATATGCAGACACAGTCTTTCGAACACCCTAATCTCAGATAATGGAACCTTGTTCAAGAATTCATCCTTGGAGAAATACTGCGAGAGGGTTGGGATCAAGAAATTTTTCACTTCTCCTGGCCGACCTCAGGCAAACGGTCAGACCAAAATCATGAACTGAACAATCCTCGACGGGATTAAGAAGAGGTTGGAAGAAGCTAAGGGGATATGGACAAAAGAGGTTTATGCTGTGTTATGGTCCTACAGAATAACGGCTAGGAAACCAACGGGGGATACCCCATTTATGTTAGAATATGGCTCAGAAGCCGTCATACCGATAAAAGTAGGACTCCCCACAGACCTATGACCCCGAGAAGAATGGAGAAGAGAGAAGACTTGACCTAGATTTGACTGAGGATAGAAGGGTAGACCCTGAGATCAGACATGCCGCCTACCAGCAGAGAACAATAACGTTCTACAACCAGAGGGTGAAATCAAGACCTATAGTTGTAGGAGACCTGGTGCTGAAGAAGACATTGCAGAAAGCATATAAACTCGAGCCTAACTGGCATGGTCCTTATAGAGAAGTCGATGAGGTTGTACCCGGTACGTACCGGCTAGAAAATCTCGAGGGAGAACCTTTCTCCAATCCATGGAATATTGATCACCTGAAGAAGTATTACATATGATGTTTTAATTGTTTCTATGTAAATGTATCATTTTATGAAGAGAGTATTAATGAGAAGAGCAGTTCTTGTGTCAATACTTTGTTTCATCATGCTTTAGTGGCAAATTTATGGGGGTAACAACTTAGTTAGATGACCTCAGACCTTAAACATCATAATTTTGTGACAAGGTCTGAGGTGAAACATCATAATTCTATGACCTTAGACCTTAAACACCATTAATTTGGTAAAATTTATGGGGGTAAAATCTTAGTTAGATGACCTCTGGCCTTAAAACATCATAATTTGGTGACAAGGTCTGAGGTGAAATATCTTAGTTAGATGACCTCAAACCTTAAAACAACATAATTTGGTGACAAGTTCTGAGGTGAAACATCTTTGTTAGATGACCTCAGACCTTAAACATCATTAATTTGGTGAAATTTATAGGGGTAACATCATAGTTAGATGACCTCAGACCTTAAAACATCATAATTTGGTGACAAGGTGTGAGGTGAAACATCTTAGTTAGATGACCTCAGACCTTAAACATCATAATTTGGTGAAATTTATGAGGGTAACATTTTAGTTAGATGACCTCAGACCTTAAAACATCATAATTGGGTGACAAGGTCTGAGGTAAAATATCTTAGTTAGATGATCTCAGAACTTAAACATCATTAATTTTGTGAAATTTATAAGGGAAACATCTTACTTAGATGACCTCAGACCTTAAATATCATTAATTTGGTGAAATTTATCGGGGTAGCATCTTAGTTAGATGACCTCAGACCTTAAAACATTATAATTTGATGACAAGGTCTGAGGTGAAACATCTTAATTAGATGACCTCAGACCTTAAACATCATTAATTTGGTGAAATTTATGAGGGTAACATCTTAGTTAGATGACCTCAGACCTTAAACATCATTAATTTGGTGAAATTTATGAGGGAAACATCTTAGTTAAATGACCTCAGACCGTAAACATCATTAATTTGGTGAATTTATGAAGGTAACATCTTAATTTGATAACCTGAGACCTTAAACATCATTAATTTGGTGAAAATTAATGAGGGTAACATCTTTGTTTGATGACCTCGGACCTTAAACATCATTAATTTGGTGACAAGTTCTGAGGTGAAACAACATATTTGGATGACCTCAGACCTTAAACATCATAATTTGGTGACAAGGGCTAAGGTGAAACATAATAATTGGATGACCTTAGACCTTAAACATCATTAATTTAGTGAAATTTATGAGGGTAACATCATAGTTTGATGACCTCAGACCTTAAACATCACTTGGTGGGAAATGTGATTTGCAAGACCATTCAAGACAGAATTCATCGAAAAAAGCAAAATCCTCTGAAGAGGATGATATAACATGAAGAAGTCATAATTACAAGTCATTAAGCCTTAGAGTATGTTATTAGAGGTTACAAACAATTATAGATGAAAAGTAAAAATTACAAGTGTAAAGCTTCACAAATTATGGTCTAGGTGTCTGCAGCCACAGGGTTGGTAACCTCGGCCCTATCATTTTGGCGGACGTTGGTGACCTCGACCCCATCATATTAAGGATTGACATCCTCAGCCTCTGTAGCTTCTGGTTGGGCAGTCTCTGCAGGTGCAACACCTCCTTCCTCCTCAACCTCTTACAAGGCTTGAGCAAACTGAGGGTTACCAAAGCCAAGACCAATGAAGTCCGAGGATGTTAGGCTCCCTGATTCTTTTTCCTTATAGGTCACCCATTTACCAGTAGCTTTCACACCTCTTTTGAGATACTCGAAGCCAAAGATAATAAATTGGTCAGAGACCTTACAGTCGGCCAAAATCCTCTCAAAGGCATCCTCAAGGGAAACTTTTACTGCAGCATCAACCTTTTGTTGAAGACCATCATCGTTGGCCTTCGGGGAAGAGGTGTGGTCCTTCTGGAGCTTAGCTATGTCCCTATCCCTCTGCTTAACTTTATTTTTAGAATCATGCAAGGCGGTCTTCAGATGCTCAACCTCAGTATTTAAAGAGGCATCCACCTTTTGGGCCTCTTTTCCCTTTTTAATAAGGGACAACTTCCTCAGGGTCCAGTCAACGTACTGGTGCATGGATAGGATACCCTGTAATACAAAGTCCGATGTATGAGATCAACACAGCCCAAGGAAAAGGTTACACTTGGATCTAAAAATGCTAAAATCTATGCCTAGATAAACCTGTGAAGGCAAAACTCAACCAGCAGAGGAGTCTCTATAGAGCGCAAGAAGTGGTTGTCAGCATCGGCCATTATAGAGCCAATGACGTCCATCGCCTTCAGACCATGACATATCAGGTTGTCACTGATCTTCAGCTGCTCCAGACAAGCAGCCAATGCATCATCAGAGGACATTAGGATACCTTTTTGGTGCTTACTCAGCCTCTGATTTTTCGAGTCACTAGGGGGTTTCCTTTTCTTTGTAGCATCCGCTTTGGACGTGTCGACATTCTTCTTAGGCGATGGAGGAGGAGCTGCATTGAGCCCTTCTTTCTTCACCAACTTGATAAGACTTGGTGCAGACATCTCCCATAGGTCGTTTGAGATTACTTATGGGTGCTCTACTAAAAATATATCTGAGTCAGTATAGCAGAGAATTAAAAAATTAGAGGTTACACTACAAAATAAACACTTACGAAGCTCGGCTAAAGGACTTTCCACCAGGCCAGTCTTAGAGAGGTAGTAGGGGGTCATCAGATGCTCGTACTTGACCAACCAACCAATTTCCCCCTGATCTTGAAGGTTTTTGACATTTTTTAGGTTATCTTGGCTTAACCCAGGGTCAGCTTTAGCAGCTAATGATAATTTTCCCCACCTCAGAGGGGTTCTCGGCTCTAGTGATAAAAAGGGGGCACAAGTACCAAATTCCCATGCCCCTGAGACAAAGAAGTACCGCAATTTCCAGTTATGATTTGAGGTCTGGGTGACTAGAAACATCTTTTTATCAGACCTCCTATCTAGGAAGTGGTAGTAGCTCGGGTGGTTTCTGGCAGAGGATGGCACGTAGCACCCTGTGAAGACTCTGAAAAGAAGGTGAGAGTGATGGACTGTCCTCCATAAGACGATGGCTTCAATCATCACCCTCCAAGCATTGGGGGATAATTGGGAGGGGGCCAGGTTAATATGGGATAATATGGCTCTAATTGTTGGATGGATGGGGAGACGAAATCCTAACTTAAACATCTTCTCATATACACAGATCTCCCCATCTCGGCCACCAAAGGTCCTCTCATACCTCAGAGGTCTTCTAAGATTGATAGAGGGACCTATGGAATAAATATGCCTAAAGACTAGGAGTTCAAACTCATTTATAGTACTCTCTATCTAGGCTACCTTTGAGGTATCAACTTCACTCTCATGGTCGTCATCCTCATCACTAGTAACATCGGCCTGGGTAGTGTAGGAACACCTCCAGGGAACTTCTGAGCAAACTCAACCCCTATGGCTGCCGACAGGGGAATAGCATCAATAGGTGGTGGGATATCCACACTCGGCCCCATAACTTCAATATCGAAAGAAGTCAGAGAAGTGCTGGCACCGTTGTGAGACGAGGCGTGACTTTGGACCTCGGCCTGATCAGGGCCTGTTCTTGCCTAATGGAGAAGTCCATGGCCTATTGAAATGAATCCACGTACATAGGTTCTAAGGTAGATAACTCGGACTCAGACATTGAAGAAGGGTCAATTGGATCCTCAGCAGGCTTAGCTGGCTCAGGGTATATCACCTTCAGAGGTGGAGGGAAGATAGGTCTGAGGGGGAAGGCCTCAGCCCTACGATCTTCCTCTTGTGCTAGTTTTATCTGCCTAATTTTCGTAAGGGTCTTCTCTCTAAGAGAGGGGAAATCCTCAATAAGCTTATACAGAGGTCTGATCATAGAAGGACGAGACTACACTTGGGACTCTAAACCACAAACAAACAACTTGGTATAACCTAAGATAAGGATCAAACGTGGTTATTTAAAAGATTTCAAATCAAGAACAATCAAGAATAGGTCCACCAGAAAGCTCGTAAGTTCACCGAAAAACCTAAGCTACCACCGAAAAAAGCATGAAATGGAAATAAAGGGCTAAAACTGGAAAGATGAGATGAAAATAATACCCGAGGGAGTGCGAGATGAGGAATAGGAGGATTAACAACAAAGAAAATTCCCAAAACCCAACAGCGATCAAGCTCGCGATGAGAGAGAGAATGCAGAAAACTCAGGCAGGAGAAAGTGAGGGAAATAAAGAAGAAAGAGAGGGAAAAGGGATTTAAACCCTTAAATCTACTTGCACGCATCCCAAGGCCCGTCATTGCATTGAGGGCCCAAAAGGACATCATCATTGCTCTTGCGAAGCACGAAACCTATTTCAGAAGTTGACACTTGTCAAGGAAATATTAGCACACAAAGAAATATAACCTCAGACATGCATACCCCTTAGTCACCTATTCACACGGGTAACTAAGGGATAGGGGTGATTGATATGCCCAATGTGTTCCTGCCAATTCAGAGACCTCAATCTTGACCTGTATGACGACCGAGGAAATAAGAGTTCAAGAATACCCATTTGCAACATCGTCCTACATCAGATCGGCTACAGCCGATGTTCCATCAACCACGAACATCATCTCAGCTTAGAATAAGTCGAGGTCAGCAAGGACCTAGGAGTTCAGCTTTGAATAGGTCAACCACAACCGACGTTACTAATACCACCCCAATTCGGCTACAAACGACATTGCAAGAACCACGTGGGAATCATCAAATCCCCTTAGGCCCATTGAACAATCCCATCATCGGTTTGACCCTACGTTATAGGTTTCACCTAGTATCAGCAACCCTGCAGGATCAACATCAAGTGTCAGGTCAACATCGGCCTAGGCTGATGTTCCACATATCTAACCTCGCCAGACATCCCGACCAGGGCCATCATATAATTACCATCCCTGGCATGGATTGTATCTCACCAGCCTCGTACTCTCTCAGGACGAGGTTGGTACCAAGCAAAGAAAGCCGAGCTTCTACGCGTATAGGTATGGCTTGGAGCACGTGGAAAAATCCATTATAACTGAATCATTCCCTCCATATGAGGTAATATTGAGGTCATCATTACTTAGTTAAAGATTAGCCGTGTGTCATCTTTTCACTGGCTGGATCTCCATGCACATTCTCATTGTATGCTTAGAGGATACATTACACCCCCCAAAACACTATATATAGAGGTCATCCTCTACCTTGTAAAAGGATCTGAAATTACAATCCTAACTGAAACTCAATCAAATTACACAGTAGGGAGAGAAAGCATGAGAGATTGTATCCATGGCCGTTAGTGTCTTATTTTAGTGACCATACTCACTCACTTGCACAGTGGACGTAGGCCTACATCCTCTTCTCCTCATCTCAATCTCTTATATTCAGTATACTCTTGTGCTTACATTGTTACTAATGACTTGATCTTATCAACACCTTACTTGGTGGTGCTATTTCCAGCATCATCATGTATCTACCTCATGTTTATATCACCTCTCACTCATTTTTCACTTCACACACTTATAAATACTTTCTATGTACACCTTACCCTACCTACACTTGTATATAGGTTCACTTATATCCACATGTTGCACACACCACTTTGAATATCCATCCTTAGGTGTCAGTATCACCCACCTCCACTTATCACACTTATATATATCCATGCTCGATTCTACTTATCACACACCACTTGTAGTCGATCTATGCTTAGGTTCACTACCACACACTCACTTATAGATATTCACACATCACTCACTCACACGTATCCATGCTTAGTGTAATAATCATGATCTATGATAGATTTTATTTTCATGATACATGTACATTCTTCCTTATTAGTATAGTGCTCATCATGCCAAATAAAATAATCTCTCAACAATATAATAATCAATAATCATGCATTTTGGCATATTAAATCACTAAGAGCATGGTTATTGACTAAAAAGTGTTCCGTACTTGGGGTCACTTTGTGATCGGCGCTGGTTCGACAGGGCACAGTTAGCCTAATCAATATGACTCTCACGTTCCATTGACCTAGTACCTTCGACGTATATCGAACGGTTCCCCCCGCATCATACCTCTTGAATAAACTCATGAAAGGACGTATATAAAAAGAAACTAGTTCACGTATGTAGGGTATATGGACTTCGCTCTCACATGTATTGTCCCCACGAGGTATATAGTGAGGGAATTCACGTACACTCAGTTATATCAAATGGATTCTCCACACTTACTGATTTCCCTCAAAAGCAAGACATATATCATGGAAGTCATGCCAAAGGGTGAACCTTTCCACTAATCCAACAACTGCATACCCTCATATAGGCATCAAACCTAGGGCACTCATATTTATATTTTCGATTACTACACGAAAATCTTTTAAAATTTCAGGTCAGTATACCACCCATATTTTCACGCGATTTCATCTTTTTTTCAAAATGGGCCCCTGTCCACGAGCCTGGAAACAAGTCAAACCATGTTTTACATATTTTTCAAACCCAATTTTTCCTAGGCTCGGGTCCCGTCCGACATTTATTTTTGCATTTAGGTAAATCTAATACAAGTGAAAACATAAACATAATAATAATAATAATAATAATAATGCTAAGACTCTTCTCTCGTTTTTCCCTTCTTCTGTACCAAAAGTGTCAAAAATATTTGTCCTCATTCTCATCAACATACCAAAAAAAAATTCCCTCCTTTTATGAAAACATACCAAAAACATTTTGCCCTCCCCTTTCCCAATAAAATGTCCAAAAACATTTTCCTCTTTTTTATTAAAAATTATTCTTCCTCTTCTCTTTCAAAAAATAAATCCAAATCATTTTGCTTCTGAGGTCGATCACATACCTGACCCTTGGCATGGCTCCCTATTGGCTTCGTTCTTTCGTAAAATTTCCCAAAGATTAATCGATTCTCCCGCCACTTCCTCCGAGTCTAAAATCCACATTCACCAACCCCCCATGGAGAATGCATACTAATTACCAAATGTGCAACCTAATTCATGATGATCCTGGTCTAAATTACCGTCAAGATTGGCAACCTTCAAACTAAGGTTCATGAGATGTAGGGAAACTGAATCCTTATTCGCGAGGAGTCTAAGGTCCTCTTTCCTCGTGCTCCTCTTGCTAATGGGCCTCAACCAGCTCAACTCCCTATGCCAAATCTTGCTTAGCAGGGGCTAACCTGCCAGTACCTCTCGATCCGAAGAAAGAAGAGTTAAACAAGGTCCAGTAGGACCATAATCTGTTAACTAATAAGTTTAATCGGTCCTAATATCTGATAAATATATTTGTTACACAAATACGTCTCTCTACCCTAAAGTAAGGCTGCTGAAAAAGTTCAAGATGCCTAACATTAAGAAATTCAGGGGTAGCAAGCCCCAAATTATTCATCTCCGAAGCTACCACCTAGTCATAACACTCTTAGGTGCCTTCGAGGAAATAATGACCCATATGTTCTAATAGACTTTGAAGGACAATGCTATTCATTGGTTTTTATCCCTCGAGGAATCCAAAATTCGCAGTTGGGAGGATGTTACTTATGAATTCATGGCCAAGTACAAAAACAATGAGGAGTTGGAGGTTATGCACTACGATCTAGAACTTTTCAAGAATAACCCTAGAGAAACTTTCAGCAATTTTATAGCAAAGAGGAGAGAGAAAGTGACCACTATGATTAATCGGCCTTCCGAAGAGGGGCAAGTTAGTATTGTAAAGAAAAGCTCCTTACCCCATGTCTGAGCGGCGATGGGAGGAAAGAATTACCCATATTTATGAGATCTCCGAGAAATAGGAGTAGAGATTGAAGAAAGTTTTGCCAAAATATAATCTGAGCCAAAGAAAGTATTCGGATAGTTCACTATAATAAAATATGAGAGTCATACTACAGTCTTAACCATCAATAACATCCCCCAGCCCACTACGTATTCGGCTTCAAAAAACCGTGCTAATCCAGTCAGGAAAGAGTACACTGAGATTCATGCTCCTCTATCTAAAGTCTACCAAGACTTTTTAAGTCGAAATCTCATCAAACCTTTGAACCCACATCCACTACCAAACCCACTTCCCAAAAATTTCAGACCCGATGCCCATTGCTATTTTCACCAAACTATTGGCCGTACCATTAATCGGAGCTTCCATCTTTGAAATGTAATCCAAGGTTTAATTGACCTGGATGTCATTTCCTAACAAACCAATACCAAACTAAACACCAATCACAATTTTCTTCCAAACCATATAAATGCCATCGTTCTAGAGAATGACCTATAATTAAATCCATCTTCCCGGATTATTCCCAGTAAAGCACCCATTATACCCATATTTTCACCCAAACACCTTAAAATCTTCCCATATTTTCTCATACACCTTACCTGTTTTACCAACCAAGCTTTGTCACTTATCACAAGAGCATGTATTGTCGTTCGCACCCAGTCTGGAGGTAAAGATAGTCACTGCCAGTAGTGCTAAACTAGCTTTTATAGTTTGAGCTAAAATTTTCCTCTGAAATGACCATTGACTACCAGAAGTTTAGCATCATGATAATAAAAACCCGAAAGTGGGTTCGAGAGTCAGATAATTGGGTGGTACTCGTTGACGAAGTCAGTTTGGATAATGCATAACAGATTATGGCAAGCTTGTTTTGGCAGATTATTGAAATTTATAATATATTTGAGTTACTCGATGCCTTAAATCTTCAAGGGCGATTGGTCCCTTCATTTCTGTACCTCCCCGTTGAGTGGGAGGATGTATATAAAAAAATCGTTGAGGTTGTGAAATTTCTCATGGAAAGATGACATCGTTTCCACTAGACGGGGGGCGAGTTTGATTGCTTAGATGGAGATCTAAGCCAAAAAAAATTATCCCGATAATCAATCTGTATGGAATGATATCCTTTGAAGATTTGCTAAGAGAAATCAACAAAGTGGCTAAACAACCCGAAATAGATAAAGAAATGGGGTTTTGTTATTCCTCTTCTCCATGAACCATATGACAAGATTTGGGAGACACGGCCAAAGTCTGAATGCTCAGTCAACAAAGATAGATAAAGGAAAGGGAGTTTTCGAGCAACTCCCCATGCTAAAAATAACCATCGAGAAAAGTAAGATCCTTGATCAGCTAAAGAAAAAATAGTCCAACATCACCTTATGGGGACTCTTCATATCTTCCTAGCTACACTAAGATGCTCTGATAAAGTTTCTCATTTGGCTCACAATCCCTCCTTCCACCACCCTAGAAGAAGCCTTGAACTTGGTTAGGTCTTTGACCATCACTAGACTCATTTTCTTCTCTAAAGAAGAAATCCCAAAGTTTGGTCCTAATCATAATTATGCTCTCAACATCTCCGTTGAGGTGATAGGGAAGACAGTCCTGATCTCACTTGTTGACAATGGATCAGCACTCAATGTTTGCCCATTAAGAACTTTCAACTGCCTAGGTTTTAAAGTAAGTGACCTTGCTCCAACTTCCACCGCAATTCGTGCCTATGACAACAGTCATCGAGAGGTGATGGGATCCATAACACTCCTAATAGGGGTTGGCCCTATAAATCTTGTTAGCAAGCTCTAAGTTATTAACATAACTTCTTGTTTCAATCTATTGCTTGGTCGATCGTGCCTTCACAACATCAAGGGGTTATATTCCTCTATCTATCAGAAACTAAAGTTCTTCACCAAGGATCATGTCATTACAATCTTAGGAGATTATGATAGTACTGAGAATTCAACATAGATTGAAAGGCATGCTTCTTTCCAGTTTTTGAGTCGAACCACTTCCACTCTCAGTAGAGGATGATTTCAAAAATCAAGTATGTCTAAAGTACAACCCTCATGATAATGCCAATGTAATACATATGTTCAAGAATATGGACTTCATGCCTGGACTGGGGCTTAGACGACAATAATAGAGGATCATTTAACCCATAGTACTGAATAAGGACTTTCCTCCACGCGTCCTAGGTTATCAACCATCATCAAAAGAATTCATAATGGTCTGCCAACCTCATTGAAGAGAAATTTAGAAAGTGACAATACTATTTTGGGGGATTCCTTGAGCAAAAGATTCGTCAAAGAAGGTGAACCTTTTCCTTTCTTAGGCTTTCTCGAACCATGGTATGACTATGTGGACAAAAAGATAAATCCATGGATGGAGATCTTCTTTCAAGATGGTTACTCCTGGGCTAAAGACTACCAGCATCATGTGCAACCACTCATTAAGAAAACTATAACTGTTATTGAAGTTTCTGAGGGAAGTGACTCAAAGGACTCGTTCAATTTTCAAACAATAGGGATGATACTCTCCATGATCCACTCAAGAACTACATTGTTGGATCCGTCCATCCTAATCGACGCCACTGATGAACCCCTCATCAACTGGAATGCTATACCAATTCAACCTACTAAAATGCAACCCAACCCAGATGTTTGTATAATCTTTTCCTCTTTTATTATTCCTCCTTTTTAAGATAATAATGTAATTGAGACCTCCTTTAACGAGGTTCTCAACGCTATTTTTCCTAAGAATGAAATAAATGAAGATTTTGAGTATCTTGTTGTGCCTTGCATTAACTGTATTGATTCTAATTAAATGCTCCATACTGATGATTTTACAAATGAACAATTCTTAAATGATCTCAATAAGGTTAATAAGAAACAACAAAAATGCATTCATATTAATGAAGATGAAACTGTTGTTATTAATTTCAATTCTAGTAGCCAACTGTACGAGATTAGGATAGGGTCCACCCTTAATGAGCATGAGCGAATGCAAATTGAATAACTATTAAAGGAATTTAGGGATGTCTTTGCATGGTCCTATGACGACATGCCCGACATCGATCTTGAGATTTCACAACACGAGATTCCAACTCTTCCAGAATGCAAACCGGCCAAATAAAAACTGCGAAAGCTCCGCATCGAATGGTATCTCAAGGTTAAAGAAGAGATGATAAAAAAAATGAATGTAGGGTTCATCCGGATGTTAGAATATCCTACATGGCTAGCCAATATTATACCCATGCCAAAATCAGGAGGAAAATTCCAATTATGCATTTATTATCGGGATTTTAACAAGGCATCTCTAAAAGATGATTACCCACTACCCAATATTGACATGATTGTAAACAACACGAAAAGTCATGCTCTCAAGTCATTAATTGATGGGTTTGCTTGATATAATCAGGTCAAGATGCACCCTGATCATCAAGAAAAGACCTTATTCATCACCCATTGGGGAACCCTTTATTACACATTTATGCCATCTGGTCTAAAAAACGTCGGGGCTACGAGTCAAAGGGTTTCCAGAATCATCTTGCATGATCAAAGAAATAAAGACATCGAGGATTATGTGGATTAAATGATAATTAAGTCTATGACTCGGTAAGGTCAAGTTTTCACCCTCTGGAAGTTTTTTGAATGGCTATGGTGATACCAGATGTGACTTAACCGGCAGAAATGCATTTTCGACATCACCAAAGGAAAGCTTTTTGAATTCATGGTTAGAGATAAAGGAATTAAATAAGACCTTGACAAACTTAAAGCAATATTAAAAATGCCACCACCCTAAACAAAAAAGGAAGTCAAGGGATTTTTTGGAGAATTATAGTACATCAGTCGATTTATCATCCAGTTGACTTCTATTTATGAACTCATCTTAAAAATCCTCCGAAGAGATTCTAGTGAAGTTTGGAATAAAGACTGTCAGGAATACTTTGACAAATTCAAGATGTACCTTACCCGACCTTTGATACTCATGAAAATGCAACCTAGTCTCCCTCTACTCCTATACTTGATCATGATAGATACTTCATCTAGTGTTTTTCTAGCCTAATGCCTTAAAGAATCCCATAAATAAATGGCCATCTACTATGCCAACTGTAAATTGGTCGGATACAAAATCAACTACACTACCTTGGAGAAAGACTGTGCTGCCCTTGTCTAGGTCACTCAAAAATTATAGCACTACATACTCACTTATCCCATCATACTTGAGTCCCGATTGGACCCCATCAAATACCAGCTCGAGAAACCTGCCTTGTCTAGATGAATGGCCTAATGGTTGATGCTGCTACTCGAGTTAGATATTTTATATATCATATAGAAAGCCATGCAAGGAAGAGTCATCTCCGACTACCTTGCTGACTACCCTAGGTAAGAGGTTGATGTTTAGGTCTCTGAATTCGTAGAGGAAGACATTCTTTACACCTCTCAGGAAGACCTCCGATGGAAAATGTTCTTTGACGATGCTGCCAACAAAAAAAGATACGACATTGGGATACTCTTAATCACCCCTAATGATTCTTACACTCTAATTGCCATCAAGCTATATTTTCCTTACACCAATAATATTACAGAATAAATGGTGGGCATCGTAGGCCTCAAAGTCGCTCTCAATAAAGGTATCCAGTGCCTAGATGTCTACAGAGATTCTGCCCTCATCATCAGCCAGGTCCTTAGAAGATGTAATGTCAAAGATGAAAAACTCTTACCTTACACACCCACCTATAAGGGTTGGCCTCCCAATTCCTCGATATCACCTTCCACTACATGCCCCAAGTGAGGAACATCTTAGCATATGCCCTTATTACCTTAGCCTCGAGGTCGACATGCCCGAGGAAAATAACGATGGCCCTCTTTATAGTCTAAAAATAAGCTAACTAACTCGTTACTATAACATTAAGATCGTCACAGAAAACGATTCTGATAAGACCGAGTGTTGATATTATGATACTTAACACCTCCCCAAATATGGTAGGTACCCCCAAGATGCCAATAACAAAGACTATGCAACCCTATGCAAACTAGCAGCCTAGTACAGTGTCTATGACAAAGCACTGTTCAAGAGAAACTTCGATGGAACCCATTTCCACTGCATCGTAGGGGATGGCATTGAAGAAATAATGCAGAAAATTCATAGCGGGGAATACAGACCTCACATGAATGGTCATATGCTTGCAAAGAAGTTTATTCAGGAAGGGTACCGTTGGAACACCATGGTTCAGGATTGCACCGCCTATGTTCAAAGGTGCCTTAAATGCCAATAGTTTGCCAATATCCAAAACTTACCTCCGTGGGTTTTATAAAACATGACTTATACCTAAACGTTCTCCACATGGGGCATCGATTTCATAGGGAAAGTCGCATCCAAAGCTTCTAATGGGTACGAGTTTATCCTGGCTACCATTAATTACTTCACCAAATGGGTTGAAGCCGAGTTATACGTAGTGCTGAATGCCAAAAATGTAGCTAAGTTCATCCAAAAGAAAATCATCTGCCAATACGGGGTTCCACATGAGTTAATGCCAAATAACGAGTTACATTTTGAAGCAGAGGTCATAGAATTAGTCGACGAGTATGGGTTTTAGAGACACAAATCGTCTCCCTACTTCCCACAAACCACTGGTGTAGTTGAAGTAGCGAATAAGAACCACAGAGTAATCATTAGGAAGATAATCAAAAGTTATCTAGATTAGGTCGATCAGATCCCTTATGCCCTTTGGGGCTACCGCACTTCAGTCCGGGCATCTACAAGGTCTACTTCTTACTCTCTGGTATACGACATGGAAGAAGTAGTACCGTTAAACTTTAAATCTCTCCATTGCACATTATGCTTGAGAGCAAAGAAAGTGAGGAAGAATGGCATCAGAGCCATTTCTACGGGTTGTCGCTCTTAGACGAAAGGAGATTAAAGGCTTTATATCATATACAAGGGTACCATCATTGGATAGCGCAATCGTTCAACCGAAGATTCAAGGACCGTGGTGTCTGGGAAGGGAAATTATACCTCAAGTAAATAATAGAACCCGTCTAAGACCTTAGAGGGAAATTCAAGCCAAGTTGGAGTGGCCCCTACATCGTGAAGAAGATCAAGTCCGATGGTGACACTATGCTCACTGACCTTGATGGAAAAGAGATGGCACGTCCAGTCAACCTGGGCCATCTCAAGATATTTCACCCTTAGCCCGAAATCTAGGCACACTATGACTCCTCTCATCCCCCTTCTATTCTGAAAAACTCTTTATTTTGCTTTACTCGAAATTACGTGGGGCCTGATCCTCTAAAAAAAATTCTTTAAAAATGAAACTCAAAATTTTTCAAAAACCCCAAAGGTACATAGGCAGCTCATATGCCTTACATGGGCACAATTTCCTTCTTTTTCAAAAAATGCTATTCTTTTCTTACCTCCAAGAACGACAGTTCGTTTTATCATTTACTGAACAAAAGGATTTTATATGCCTTAGCAATTGGTATAGATAGTTCAAATGTAAAACTCATCAAGAGGCAAAACAATATAATTAAAAAAAAATTTTATTTAATAAAGGGAAAATTCAGCACGGTTACACGAAATATTAGCGTAGGGAGTCAAACAACCACCCCTCACCCGCCAACCAAATTACCCCTACAAGTATACTAACCAAACCTTCCCAATTGTTTTCTCGAAAAACAAACCAAAAATAACCAAACACACCTCCATCACAAAATCTACACAAAAAATAAAAACCAACTTAAAAAAAGACCCTATCCGAAGGTGCCGAAAGACCCAAGCCCATCATCATCTGCTCCTTGAGGCCCCCAAACTTCCCTTTCTTGATTTATATGCCAAAGGTTATCGATGGAGAGATCTTCCCTAAATAGCCTAGAGAAAACCATTATTCCACCATCTCTGCTTGATCTCCTCTGCTAAGGTCTTAGCCACTAATCTCTTCCATAGTCATTTCAGATACTCTCTCGAAACATGCCAAACCCTACCAATAGATTGAGAAGGGTGGATTGACGTCTAATGATTCTCCCACAGAGATACCAACCGCATGTGCAAGTCTTCATTCAACCCTTTGAAGGAAAGCAATCCAGGGTATGGGAAGGCACAATTTTCTCCCATCTGCCTTGATGCAGGAGTCGCCAGGAGAAGTAGAATGAGTTCGATCGAAGGCTAACTAACCAAACGTACTAATATTCCCCAGTTCAATAATGGGTTGAATCTCCCCCCACCATGGCACCGACCAGCGCAGGCACTGGGCTCCATGTTCCATGAACCAGTTTACCCAATTTTCTATGAACGGGCTAAAGCTAACGTAATATCGAGTAAAGAAATTGGCCACAACTTCTAAGGGATATTCAGAGGGGATCGCCAAAAAAAATCTCTCAGGCAGTCACATGAACAGTATAATCGGTCTTCCCCTCAGAAAATCAAAACGTCCCTCCCGCCAAGAATTAAGACCATTCAAGGTCTCCGCCAGTATCACCACTGATGATGCTAAGTTTACCACCACCACATAAGAGGTGGAGAGTTCAAACAGTAACAATGGAAACAATAGAGTTATATATGTGTATAAGTATATATAAAGGGATGAGTATAAGAGGAATGAAGACAATGGTGTATAGTGGTTCAGCCAATTAGGCCTACATCCACTGTGAGTGTGTGATCCACTAAATATGGGCACTAATGACCTTGGATACAATGCTCATAAGCTCACTCTCTCTCTCCACTGTGTGTACAAGAAGAGTTTTATCTAGGGTTACAATTATCGATCCCTTGTAAGATGGAAGATGACAAGTATATATAGGGCTTGGGGGAGTAGTGTACCCCCAAGCATGCATTGTGCATGTGAATGATGATCTAGCTAATCCCTTGCTGACACCTGGCTGTGCCACTTGTGGTTAATGATGACATAATATTCCCTCATGTGAGGGGATAATATCGTTATAACGGTCTGGTCCACGTGATATATGAGTCCTACCTGCACTGTGCCATGCGTCCCCCAAATCATGCGCCATGGTGATGTCACCCACGGCTCATGATGTTAGGCTGAGGCTAAGGTTCATGTTGTCACTAGGTCTTGGCTGCTCGATGTAGGCCTCATAATGTCGTCACTTTATAGGGTCATCCGACACGTAATGAAGGGTCGACCCATTGTAGGGTCGTCTAACATATGCTCTGGGGTCGGCCTGTCTCTGGGTCATCCGTTTTTAGGATGAGGGGTCGGCCCCTTGTAGGGTCGTCTGCTCTAGGATGGGGGTCGACATGGCTGACCCTTCCTGAAATGGAACTGTGGTAAAGTTTAACTCTCGTCCTGGACTTGATCCCTCATCTGAGGTGAGGACACCCTCGGTCTGACCGAGGGTGTATATTGGTATATCAATCACCCCCAGCCTTAGTCATCGATGTTGTTGAGATGGCTGAGGGATAATACTGCCTTTTGAGTGTCAACTGAGTGGTCATGTTGATGAGTGACATCTTTCCAGTTAATTGACATCTTGTTAGATATCCATCATCGTTTATGTTTCCCAAGTGTGACGGTTGCACGCCACTCTTCGGACTGTGCCTTAATGACGCTTCTCCTCGTGGGCTGTGCATTGCCTTGATTAATGGTCCCACTAACAACAAAGTATTTAAATGAGTTTTTAAATAACCATTCATTTCCTTCTTCTTCTTCACACGTCAGCTCTCTCTCTTTCTAGTTCCTTTAGCAGTTCCAACGCCATTTCTTCCATTTCATCCCTTTCTTCCGTGTTTCAAGCTCCGCCTTCATCCTCAAGTATTTTCTTTTCCCTAAGTTTCCTTTTCATCTTCCATTCTATCTTGTATCTTTCTTTGGTATTCCTTTTGGATTTTTTCTTGGTTGCTTTACTTTTTCGGCGTGAAAACCCGCCATGCTGTGGTGGTTATAGGACTGAACATTAGGTTTTAGGCTCCTTAGGGTTCTTCCTATTTTCTTCTTATTCTTGGGTGTTCATAAATGAAAACCTTTCATTTCTTTAGTTTTAATCGAAAAGTCAACTTGGTCATACTGTAAACTTGTTTGTAGTTAATTTGAACAAATTTCTTAAGTGTAGGGTCTTCCCCTTAATGCTCAAAAGACTTTATGGTTTAGCCAAGGAATTTCCAACCTTGAGGGAGATATTCTTTGTTGAGATCAAGCGAATAGATGAGGAGTACGAGAGAAAACATGGGGTCGACCCTAATTGGCTATGACCCATCTTTCCCATTCCTTTATCCACAATAGTACCATCTGATTCCTGTGGGTCTTCCTGTCGTCCAGCCGAGTGTCAGAGATGCGAGGGAGAAATGAACGAGAGAGCATCATCACCAATGAGTGCTGGGCCTTCTGGGAGAGGAGAGAGATCAAGACCTAGCCCAAACTGATAGACTGAGCATACGGTTCATTCAGAGGATGTCCCTGTGACAGTCCTGTCACCTCTTGCCTTTCAGGTGGCCTTTCCAGATGGCCCACCGATAGGCGACGAGGTTGAGAGATATGTGGACGAGGGGTATGAGGACGATAATGAGAATTTGGATGTTGATCAAGTTGATACCTCTAGTGCCTTGACCTACGTCTCATCTGTTAGGGATCGTGATCTCTTATTGTGGAGGAACATATTTAGTGTACAACCCAATATAACTATGAAGGTGCCAAATGAAGATGAGATGGTCTTTCAGGGGAATGAGGGGGAAGTTGTGGTTTATGAGTAAATGCTCACTGTAGGTGTTAGTTTTCCTCTACACCCTGCAGTGGTCGATATTCCTTATGCCCTTGGGGTTGCTCCTTCTTAACTTTCTCCAAACTCTTGAAGGACCATCCTCGATTATGTCTCCCTCTGGAAGAACACTTTCACCGATGAGCCCTCGGCTAATTTATTCATAGCCTGCTAAAATATCACTTCCTTTTCAAGCAACCTGGGTATTTTCATTTAGGGGCGAGGAAGTCCGACAAAAAACTTCTTCACATGGCACAAACTTCTAACCATGATTAGAAGAAGAGGTTTTTCTTTATCTCTAGGGATTGGGAATTCCTCGCCAGGGTAGAGCCCTTAGAAGATAGTTCGAGGGTTCCAAGGTTATGGTCCAACCCTTCAATGAAAGCATGATCAGACCCTGGACTCAGCTTGGATGAAAGGGACATTGTTGACTATCTGAGGGAACAAGGGAAAGAGGGTGAACTTGCCAAATTTAAAGATTTAATGACCCCTTATTTCCTCGAAGAAGCTGGTCTGAGGGTCGACCCCCTGACTGATTTATGAGAGTTGATTTTTTCTTTATTTTTATTTTTTTATTTTTCCTTATTGTTACTGCTTATTTCTGATGTATCGTCTCCTTTTTAGGTCGGCCTGCAAATCTATCTGATCAACTCTGGGAGATGATTGCCCATAGTTTGATGTCTAGCCTAGGCAAGAGGAAAGGAAAAGAGCTTGAGTAGCCTCCCAGAAAGACAAAGGTCGTGGGGCCGACACAGGTGGAGCCGACCATTGATACTCGTAAACGGAAGGAGCCCGAGGTCCCTGCTGGCTCTCGATCTGATTCTCAGATGAGGGCGAGGGTAGAGGTCCCTTAGACACACACTAAGGGTTCCAGCTCCTCTTAAGCATGGGCGCCTACTGGACTCAGAATCTGACCTTTCTGAAGGCTGAACCCTCTTCCCTCATAGTCAACTTAAGGACAGCCAAGGCCTCTACATTTTTGGCACCCTCGGCCACAAATTATGAATTCCTGTCAAATATGCCCCTGGCCAAGGTTTACGACTATGGTATCCATACTTTGGCTCAGGTATTTCCTTCAACTCATATTTTAATTCATAAATATGTTATAAATAGTTCCCTCGGCCTTTTAATATGATCTTGTGTTTGTACAGTCTATCTGCGCCTTCACATCTGCCACCAAGTGGATGGCTGCAAACTAACATAAGTTCCATGAGGCCAAGAGAGCTGTTCAGCCTGAGTTTGACTTGAAGACCGAGCTGGAGACTGCCAGGGATGAGCTGGAGAGTGCAAGGATCGAGAATGCAAGGGTATTGGATGAGTTGGTGAAGCAGCACGAGGCCGACCTGAGGGTGAAGGACAACCCCATCAAAGAAAAGGAAGAGGCCTTGATCAATCAGGGGGTCCAATTCAAGACTGAACTCACTGAGGTAGTGAAAAAGGCTGAGGTCGATGTAATGGAGGTTTACAAACTCTCAAATGAGTTTTAGGACTTCGGTCTTTAATAATTAGAGAGGGGAATCAAGACGGCCTGTCGGTGGGTCGTCTTGAAGTTTGCTGACACCGTGTCATCTGTTCGCCCCTCTCTGGAAGCAGTGGAGTTCGATGACCACCTTATCGCTGAGGCTCTAGCCCATGTAGATTCCCAAGTGCATGTCGAAGGTACCAGCACATCTGAGGGTCGGCCTCCTACCTTGGTCATCGAAGAGACACCTCTTATTGATATTGAAGCCCTGCCTTCTGACATTGCTCAATAGGGTGGCCATCTGTGGCCCATTACGTGTAAAATTTTTGTATTTAATTTTCTTTTGGACAAATATTGTAACACTTATTTTTATAGTGGGATTTCTCTCTTCTTGCCTTCTATATTTTCCTCTTTTATGATTTGTTATGGCTAAAATATATGTTCCCCCTCGTCTTTCTTGAGAGTGAATGGAGGGTCGTCCTTACCATTCACCCTCATCTTAGCCTAGGGTGGTTTTCACCAAATTAATGGTTTTAAAATATAATCCCCCCCCCCCCCTCATCTTTCTTGAGAGTGAATGGAGGGTCGTCCTACCATTCACCCTTTTCTTAGCCGAGGGTGGTTTCTACCAAATTAATGGTTTTAAAATATATGTCCCCCCTCGTCTTTCTTGGGAGTGAATGGAGGGTCGTCCCTACCATTCACCCTCATCTCAGCCGAGGGTGGTTTCCATCAAATTAGTGGTTTTAAAATAAAAGTCCCCCTTGTCTTTCTTGATAGTGAATGGAGGGTCGTCCCTACCATTCACCCTCATCTTAGCCGAGGGTAGTTATCCACCAAATTAATGATGTTTTTTTTTAAATAAAAGTGCCCCCTCGTCTTTCTTGAGAGTGAATGGAGGTTTTTCCCTACCATTCACCCTCATCTGAGCTGAGGGTGGTTATCCACCAAATTAATGGTTTTAAAATATAAGTCCCCCTCGTCTTTCTTGAGTGTGAATGAAGGGTCGTCCCTACCATTCACCCTCATCTTAGCCGAGGGTGGTTATCCACCAAATTCATGATGTTTTCTTTTAAATAAAAGTGCCCCCTCGTCTTTCTTGAGAGTGAATGGAGGTTTTTCCCTACCATTCACCCTCATCTGAGCTGAGGGTGGTTATCCACCAAATTAATGGTTTTAAAATATAAGTCCCCCTCGTCTTTCTTGAGAGTGAATGAAGGGTCGTCCCTACCACTCATCCTCATCATAGTCGAGGGGATTTAGCAAGAATTACCCCAATCATACCAAAATTAACAAACACAAGGTGAGGGGTCAATATAATAGGCTCATTAATATCAAATGTTCTGTTGGAGCAACACATTCATTACAATTGTGGTCTGATAGGACATTACACTATTATTGATAGTATTTCTTCAAATGATCTACATTCCAGGGGTTAGAAAAGGGTTCCTCTTCAAGGTTCTCTAGTCTATAGGTTCCAGGGACAACTTCATCAATGACCCTATATGGGCCAAGCCAATTTGGGTGGATCTTGCTAGGTTTCTGTCATGTCTTTTTTAGGACTAGTTCCCCCATAGCGATTGGCCTTTGCTTCACCCTCTCGTTATAAAACCTGGCAGTCCTCTACTGATAGGCTACTTGTCTTATCTCAGCGTCTGCTCTTCTCTCCTCAATCAAGTCTAAATTAAGTATCCTTTCTTCCATATTTCTCTGGGGCTCATACATTTGGTCTCTGTCAGTAGGAAACCCAATCTCGGTGGGGATGACGACTTTTGAGCCATATGCCATCATGAATGGGGTTTCCCCAGTAGGAGTCTTTACTGTCGTCCTGTAGGCCCACAGTAAGGCGTATAATTCCTCAACCCATCTTCCTTTTGCCTCCTCGAGTTTTTTCTTGACCCTGTCTAGGGTTATTCTGTTTGTAACTTCAGTTTGCCCATTAGCCTGAGGTCGTCCCGGGGTAGAGAAGAACTGTTTGACCCCCACTCTCTCGCAGTATTTCTTCAGGGATACATTCTTAAATTGAGTCCCATTATCTGAGATGAGGGTGTTGGGGAGAACATATCTGCATATAATGTTTTTCCAGATGAACTAGAAGGTCTCTGCTCAGTAATCATGATCATCGGCTCCGCTTCCACCCATTTTGAGAAATAGTCAATTGCTACGATCAAATACCGATAGTTATTGACGACCCTGGGCAAGGTCCTGTCAAATTGATTCCCCATATTGTGAATATCCATGAGGACATGATGGAGGTAAGAGGATGATGGGGATGATAAGGGACGGTAGCGAACCTCTGAAATTTATCACACTTCTTAATGTATGCCGTAGCATCCTTCCCAAAGGTCGGCCACCAGTATCCCTGGGTAACTATCCTCTTTGCTAACGGCCTTCCCCCAATATGGCTCGAATAAGACCCCTCGTGCACATCTTGTAAGATGTGTGGGACTTCATTCGGGTTCACACGTCTGAGTAAAGGGAGTAAGAATCCATTTTTTTACAAGGTGTCTCCGATGACGATGAACTTCTTAACTCTGTATCTCAGCTTCTTCCTTTCTTTTTTTACTTCTGGCATCTCCCCCTCTTTAATGTATCTGATCAGATGGTCCATCCATAAATCTTCCCCACTAATATTTAAGCAAGTTCTAAGTGTTTCGGCTACATCTTCAATCATTGGTTGAAGAAATATTTCCCCTGGGACTGTCCTCCTGATATCTGTCCTACTCGCTGAGGCTAGCCTAGAAAGTGCATCGGCTCGACCATTATCCAGCCTAGGTATCCTCTTTAACTTTACTTATCTGAATCCCTTAAATAGTGATTTTAGTATTTTAAGATATTTTTCCATCCTCTCATCTTTGGCCTCATATGCTCCCAGTATCTGATTCACTACAAGTCTTGAATCACGGTTGACCAAGATCTGGCCAACACTAAGAGATCTAGCCAAGGAGAGGCCTACTATCAGGGCCTCATACTAAAATTATTTGTTGGAGGCTTTGAAGTTGAAAATTATGGCATACTCAACGTCCGTGCCGTCAGGCTCTGATACTATTAATCCAGCTCCACTTCCGATCTTGCAAGAGGACCCGTCGACGAAGAGATTCCACACGACGTGTTCCTAAAAAAAAATTCCCTCTGTGAGGAATCCCTATCTAAAGAGATATCTCCCTTCGTCGTTTTTGGCCATTTTTTCTCTAACGATGCTTGTCTCAGCCTTATCTGTGAATGGGCCAACGACTCTGCCTTGTTGGGTATCTATCATATCAAGGTTCCCATCTTCAGCCTCATCATCTTCCCAAGTAAATTCAGCCACGAAATCTCCTAATGCTTGCCCCTTAATGGCCACTCTCGGTTGATACACAATGTCAAACTTTGCGATCTATATAGCCCAGGACATTAGCCTCCCCAATTTTTCTGGTTTGTGCAAGACCTGCCTAAGAAGAGAGTCAGTGAGGACGACCATTATATGGGACTGTAAGGTTTCATCTTTTTTTATGCATGGACCAAGGCATAGGCTAACTTCTCCATCCTTGGGTATCTTTTCTCTGCCCCTTATAGTGCCTTACTATTAAAATACACAGGCTTCTGCACCCCATCTTCTTCTCTCACAATGGCTGAGCTGATGGATGATTCTGAGACGGCTAGGTACACATATAATCTTTCACCCTGGACTAGTTGTGACAACAGCAAGGGAGACCCTAGGTATGAATTTAGTTCTTTGAAAGCCTTTTCAAACTCTTCGTTCCATTCCAAGGCCTTTCTGAGAATTTTGAAGAATGATATACACTTATATGTGGCTATGGATACGAACCTATTCAGAGCAGCCACTCACCCTATGAGCCTCTGAACGTCGTTAATGGTCCTGTGGGTCATCATTTCTAAGAGGGATTTTATCTTCTCATGATTGGCCTCAATGCCTCTTTGATTGACGATGAACCCTAAGAACTTCCCTTTTCCGACCCTAAATACACACTTGGTTGGGTTGAGATGCATCCGGTACTTATCCATCATGTTAAAGGTCCTCTCGAGGTCAGCCACATGATCATCGGCCTTCAAACTCTTGGTCAACACGTCATCAACATAGACCTTCGTAGACTTTCCGATTTGGTCTTCGAATACTCTATTCACAAGGCGCTGATACGTTGCCCCTGCATTCTTGAGACCAAAGGGAATGACCTTATAACAGTATGTCCCCTTGTCAGTAATGAAAGAAGTTTTTTCTGCGTCCTCAAGGCTCATGAAGATCTGGTTGTAGCTTAAATAGGCATCCATGAAACTCATTAACTCATGGCCCGCGGTAGCGTATACCATTTGATTAATGCGGGGGAGAGGGAAACTGACTTTGGGATAATGTTTGTTGAGGTCGGTGAAGTCTAAACACATTCTCCATTTCTCGTTGGCTTTAAGGACTATGACTGCGTTGGATAGCCATTCGGGATAAATGACCTCCATGATGAACTCGGCCTCTTCAAGCTTCTTGACCTCATCCCTTATGACCTCATACTTTTCTCGAGAATAAATCCTCCTCTTCTGCTTCACTGGCTTTGCATTCACTACCACGTTGAGCTTGTGACACATGATTTTGGGGTTGATCATCGACATGTCTGTATGACTCCATGCAAAGACGCTTTGTCTCCTCCTCAGTAGCTTGATGAGATTTTCTTTTATTTTTGTCTTCAGAGCTTTGCCAATTTGGATGGGTTTTTTTGGCTCATCCTCATTGAGGATGATGGATTTTACCTCTTTCACGGCTTCTCCTTTCTTCAATTTTGTCTCATCCCTGGGGTCAATGGTATCAATATTGTAAGTGGTTGTTGCTTTCTTGTGCGCCTCTCTTTCTTCGACGGAGTTGAAGTAACATTCCATTGCCATTGTCTAGTCTCCCTTAACTTCCCCTACCCCATAAGGGGTTGGGAATTTTACCATTTGATGAACTGTGGAAGGTACAACCTCAAATTCTTCGAGGTCCACTCGCCCCAGTATAATGATGTAGGCTGAGAAGACTTGTTCATCCATCACAAAAAAGTTGACCTTCTTGGTAAGACATCTCGGCCACTCATCCCCCATTCTAACATCGGCCTCATACACTCCTAGGGGGTGAACTTTTTCCCCACTGAAACAAATTAAGGGGTGATGGTATGGGACGAGCCTAGCACGGCTGAGTCCTAAGGCTTTAAAGCATGACCAAAACATCACATCTGTAGAACTATCCCCATCCACCAAGATCCTCAGCACCTCGAATCCGTGTACCCTGGTGGTGATGATAAGAGGGTCGTCATGCGGGTCTAAGAGGCCTTTGAAGTCCATTCTTGACAAACCCACTATCAAAGTATGCATATCAACTTTCTTCCTCTTTCTCGACTTTTCTTTAATAGAGGTCGAGTGTACAACTTTTGTTACTACCTTAGCTTCAGCTGTATGGGCCATCTTGTCGACAACCTCGGATCCTCCTCCTGCTAGTCCCCTGTAGATCATCCCAACACCGAACGAGATCATATTACATCTTTTTACAGGGTTGTGGTCGTCTCTCGATGGGAGGTCAGGGTCGTCTTCATCATCCGATGGGTCGTCCCTTCTGTTTGGGGGATCTTCTCTACATGTATCACCTCTCTTCCTCCTGGGGTCGTCCCCTCGGCTCCTCTTGAAGGCACCTTTGTCGACGTATTTCCTTAACTTCCCTTCTTTTAAAATTTTTTCAATTTTATCTTTCAGAATAAAACACTTGTCGGTCACATGGCCATAGTCTTGGTGAAATTCACACCACATGTTTTTATTCCTCTTGTGGGGAGGTGCCCTCAGTTTCTCTGGACATTTCAAGGATCAGTCACTGTTTATCTCATTCAGAATGTGTTCGTAGCTGACTATCAGAGGGGTATAATCAGTAAATTTGTCATCCGCTAGCCTCTTCTTCCCCTCCTTATTCATTTTCTGGTACTTACCCCCACTAGTGCCTCATTTTTCATCTTCGTATTTTGCGACCATCGCCTCTTCCGCATTCATCACCTTTCCTGCTGTTGCCATCAACTCAACCATCATCTTCGAGGGGTCTTTAGCAAGCTTCCATAATAGCTTCCTCTTTTGTAGTCCTCTAATGAGGGTTGTCTTGGCTATACTCTCTTCATAATCTTTGACCTCTAGCTTTATTTATTAAATCTGGCTATATAGTCTCTTAGGCTCTCATTCTTCCTCTGCTTAACATAGAACATGTGTGTGGTCTTCTTCTGTGGCCTCACTCCGAAGCAAAAGTTATGGATGAACCGGTCTGCCAACTGCTTAAAGCTTTCAATAATTATCTTTGGAAGAGAGGTAAACCAGACATGTGCGGCCCCAGTCAGGGTGCTAAAGAAGGCATGACACCTCATCTCATCTGAGATAGAGTATATATCTGTCGCTAATTGGTATATCTCAAGATGATAGACTGGGTTGGTGCTCCTGTCATACCTTGGGGTGACCACATGTGGCTCAAACTTGGATGGCGTTGGGACGTTAACTATCCTTGCCACAAAGGGTGAACCTATGGAGTACCCTCTCTGAAGATGGTCCCGACTTTCAGGATATCGCTAATTTTATCATCCAGCTTTTGTATCAAGTTATACCATGGCCTCGTAGGGTCGACTTGGTCGATGTTATCCCTTGTCGCCCCTTTGGGGTGAACTGAGGATTCTGTTGTGGCAGGTCTGTGTCGGCTAATCCCTTCCCCCTGACCGTCATCCCATCCGTGGGGTTGGCTATCTTCTTCCTCCCTTTTGGACCTCGTAATACTTCTCGTTCTGGATAATTTTTCCCGCAAGTCATTTACTCGGCCCAGCCTCTCAAAGGCCGACCCCCTACTCAATCGATCGAAAGCAGAGCCTATCGGGCGATAATCAGTATTTTGCCTTCCACACTTCCCTATGCTTTCCTAGATAGGTCGCACAGTATTTTTGGAGACCTCATACGGCTCCCAACACTTTATGGGAGCCTCTTCCACTTCCAGATCATCATATATGTCTTATGGGCAAGGGTTTCCTTGCTTCCCCAGGCATAGACGCCGGGGGTCAGAAACATCCCTCTACTGCTGTGGAGGCGGCAAGTCTTTGATGTAACACCCCGTAATTCTGCTTAATTAGGAAAATATGTTTTATTTAAATTACGTGAGTAGAGTAATTTAATGTGATCAAATACGTTTTATTTAAATTACGTGAGTAGAGTAATTTAATGTGATAAACTACGTCTTATTTAAATTACGTGAGAAGAGTAATTTAATGGGATATAATGTTAATAAAGATGAATATGACGATTAAAAAATTTACTAAATGTGAAGTAGTAAATTTTGAATGTTGATATGTACGGTCTAGTGACTATATGGACGTATCGGAATTATCTCAACTGAGTGTCACGCGTAGGACAAACAAAATAATGATGAGAGTAGAAAAAAAATATTTAAGAGACTCAAACGATAATTTAGAGTCCACGGATGATTCCGAAAGGGTCGAATTAGTTAAAATAGTGTACCCGGGGGTACTAGTTGAGCGCCGGGTAATTTTTGGGCTAAACCGGGACCATTCGGGGGAATTTTGATCTCTTTACAATTATGGGTAAGTAGACCTACGAATTTTGAAACCCTAGATCAGATTATAAGAGTTGAGGCTAGGGTTAGAAAGAAAGAAAATACACCATAGCCATTAGAGAAGAGACAGAGACAATTTCCTAAGGCAAAAGAAGGAAGAAAAGAAAATTCTAAGGAGATTTCACCATAAAGTTGTTGGGAAGGAGGATTGAAGAATCAAAATCATCAACAACCACGAAATCAGACGCTACAAATCAAAAGTCAAGTGGTTATTTGCAAAATAAATTGAGTTATAATACCCATATTTAAGTTTTATGAAGAACATAGTTTTTATGATATTTTTGGGAGAAAAACAATTGATTATGACCCATGATTGGTAGGGATTGCATGTAGGACATTCTTGGATCTCCAAATATTCTGATATCATAGAAAACTAGATGATTAAATCGAACTAAAAATCTAGAATTTTTATGAAAGATGTAAAGAATGTATTTTTAGGGTTCCTGAATACTAGAAAGATTTTTAGTTGATTTGGCCAAGGTTTATAATGATTTTGTTGTTTTAAATCGTTTGTAATCATCCCAGAACATGTAGGAATGATTAGAAATTGTTGGTTACAAATATGGTGAATTATCATGAAAGATAGATAGATAAAAATGGTGAAACCCGCATGAAGAAGACGAACTGGGTCTGTCACTACTTGATTGATCGATTGACCCTGGCTGGACTTCAGAAAATTTTGTGAATAAATTTCCTTTAATTACCGTCGCTTGATGGGAACCGTAGTGATGATATTTTAGCTATAAGGAGACTTCATAAATACCAGTAGGTGTACCATTAGATTTCTTCATAAATGATTGAGTGGGAATTTTGGAGAAATGGACCGACGGGAGAGCGATCGATAGCCGTATGTTGGGATTGTGAGAATTTGGCTACGGAAAGGGTGAGAGTAAATTTCTGGAATAATAACAGTAGGTTAAAGTTAACTTAACTACTGAATTAAGGGAGGGGTAACTATGGCCCTTAGAGTTGCGTGAATACTCGAATAAATGCAATAGCGAAATAAATTGTAATTAATGAGTACGGTGAATATAAGTAAAATATATTACGTACGGGCATGATTTGATAGGTCGGGTGTGTACCTACTAAATTATATAAAAGTTTGGGTTAAGAGAATTTTACCCGAAATTAATTATGTTAGGGTCGTTGTGACATTCCGAACTAATATAAAGTTATTATATGTTTGGGGTCGATGAGAAATGCCGAACCAAACCTTGACTGGTGTCGCGATGAAAGAGTCCCGAACCAGAATATGTGTGTGTATATATATATATATATATATTTAAAAAATAGTTGGGGTCGATGGATAATTCCGAAACAACTCTCACTTGGGGTCGATGAATAATTCCGAACCAAGAGTCCTTTATGTGTAGTAAAGGGATATGTTGTGATAACTAATATTCAATACATGAGTGTGTGATAAAATGTATTTTATGTGCATAATCTACAAATTGAGAATAGTAGATAATGAGATGAATAGTTGATATCTTAGTAATAATTTATAGCGTGACGTAATTATTACAAGAATAAGGATAACAAGCAGTAAATAATCTACCTACGCTTATGGGCAGTATAACTAGGTGAACTAAGTATCCTCGTTAGACATGCGTTATAGAAGAGAGGTGAGGAAATTCCATGGAGTGTGTGAATACTTAATATGTGTAATCAATAACTCAATTGTGATAACTACTTGCAAAATATTTTCAAAATGTTTTGAGTACTAACTCTTGCTATGTAAATTTTTTAAAACCTTTTAGGTGCCCAGCCACAAGGACACCCAGCATGATTTAATTCCAAGGATTTGGGAGTTGCAGCACATGTGGATGTTGCAGGGATTGTTTAAACGCTTCCTCCTTTTCTTTCAGTTCTAGTGCAGGATGTCAATTTTAGTATTCTTGTTGGGACATGTTGTCCTATCTTTACTTTTACAGTTTAGTCTTATTCTGGATTCTGAGTTGTCCTTTACTGGTCGTGGTTTTCGGCAAGACTTTATCTGCATTCGGTTATTTATGCAAACTGTTTTTGTTATTACTTGGATTGTAATGTGTTGTATGGATTATTTATTCTACTTAAGAAAGATAAAATTTGGTACTCGCTTAATTTCACTTAGGTGGTTAGTAACTTAAAAAGTTTTCGGCAGTGATGCTAAGAATGAACCATTTAAGAAACCTGTTTAAATTAAATTAAGGCTTGATCACCGAAGGTTTAATTGGGCGGGGTGTCACAGATGGTATCAGAGCATCAGGTTCTAGTGTCCATAGGATCTGTACGGCTTACTGTGTTTCAGCGTAACGTTTGGTTGTATTAGAGCCCTACTATTAGGACTGTTGATTCAATACCCGCTTTTGCGTTATCGTACATCTGCTCTTAAATTTTTGTATAAATTGTGTACTTATATAATTTAAATCTTATTTCAGATGCCACCGAGGAGACAACGAGCGGAGAGGGCTGAAGCTAGAGATGAGGTGAGGGAGGCTCCTCAAAGGCCCAGGTGCCGATACCACCACCCCCACCCGAGCTAATTTCCACTACTCAGGTTGCAGTGATAGTGGCCCAGGCATTCGAGACAGCTATGAGGGCCGTGGCAGCCCATTTTCCTCAGCCCCAAGTACCTCCTCCCGTGGCACCGGTAGTTCAGGCTCCAGCAGGACCATCTATTTGGCAACGAGTCAGAGAGACTTTTCAGAAAGGACATCCACCCGAGTTTCAGGGTAGTACCGATGTAGTGGAGGCGTGCAACTGGAAGAAAAATATCCAGTGCCATTTGCGTATGCTAGAGTGCACCGAGGTATAGAAACAAATGCTATCCACTTTTCAACTGTCGGGAGAAGACTTACAGTGGTGGGAGTCAGTTACCACCACCGAGGAAAGGGACACATTGGCAATTTCTGAGTTTTGGGTGCGGTTTGACCGCAAGTATTTCCCTCCAGTAGTGGAGTCAGAGATGAGGAAGAAATTCAGCGAAGGGGTTCAGGGTGATCGCTCAGTTGCTGATTATGAGGAGGAATTTACCCGCTTGGCCAAATTTGTACCAAACGAGGTGAGCGATGAGGAGAGGAAGAAGTAAAAATTTATGCAGGGCCTAACCTGGACAATCAGACAACATTTGATCGGTAATCCGGCGTTGGTAACCTACACAGATGTCATCAATGCCTCTCTACTACACTGTCAGGAACACCGTTTGCATGAGAAGGGAAACAAGAGAGGTGAGCCTAGCCAACCGGGCAAGGTAGATGGAGGTAATGGAAGAAGCGCACCACAGCAGCAAACAGTGGGCTAGTTAGGGTAGGATTCCCGACAGGGTAACCCTACCAAGAAGTTTAAACACGGGAGGCATCGCTTTGATAGACAGGGCCAGCAAGGTCCCCAACAACCAGTTCCTCAGGGCCGAGAGGGCCAAGGGAATCAACATGGAGGACAGCAAGGTCAAGGGCGACAGGGACAACGTCAGGGCCAATCGGGTCAAGGGCAGAGACACTTTCCGGGTCAGTGTTTCACTTATGGCCAGCAGGGTCATAAGAGCAGGAATTGTCCACAACCAGATAGGGTGCAATAATAGGGTACCTAGCCGGGGCAGCAGGCTCCGTTAGCCCCAGCAGTAGCACAGGCCCCACAACTAGGACAGATGCAGTACGGACGTGTGTTCAACGTTCGTGATATTCCATTTCAGCCAGCACCTCTAGCACCGCCGGCAGTTGTGGGTATGTTTCCTATTCATGGACTTGAGGGTAGTATTTTGTTTGACACAGGGGCGACGCATTCATTTATTTCCACTAGATTTATACGGGCAACCGTCCTATTAATGACAGCTGACACTCATCTTATGTGTGTGGAGTCACCGATGGGTAGTGGGTCCCTTATACACTCAATTTGTAAGGGTATGGACATTATGGTCGAAAGATTGAGTCTAGCGGCGGACCTCTTAGTGCTAGATATGGAGGGATATGACGTCATCCTAGGTATGGATTGGTTGGCGCATTATAGAGCAATGGTTGATTGTTATGAGAGGACTATCGTGTTCTCTATCCCGGGACAAGAGATGTTTCTTGTGGCAATGCCACTCCCCAAGGGAGGATCGCGAACTCATTTATATTATATTGAGGAGGAGACCTCACATGGGGTTGTCATTTCTCTGGACTCAATCCCAGTTGTGAGGGATTTTGAGGATGTATTTCAGGAGATTCCAGGGTTACCACCCAGCAGGAAGATAGAGTTTGTTATTGACCTAGCACCGGGGATGAGACCGATTTCCAGAGCGCCGTATCGCATGGCCCCTTCGGAGATGCGAGAACTGAGAGAACAGATTCAGCAGCTACTAGGACAGGGCTTCATTCGACGGAGTACATCGCCATGGGGTGCGCCGGTGTTATTTGTAAAGAAAAGGGATGGTTCACTTCATCTGTGTGTAGATTACAGAGAGCTAAACAAAGTGACGATACATAATAAGTATCCGTTGACGAGGATTGACGACTTGTTTGATCAGTTGAGAGGAGTTGCATACTTCTCAAAGGTCGATTTGAGGTCGGGTTACCACCAATTGTGCATTCGTGAAGAGGATGTACCCAAGACCGCTTTCCTGTCGCGGTACGGGTCATACGAGTTCAGAGTGATGTCGTTTGGGCTAACTAATGCGCCGACAGTATTCATGGATCTCATGAACAGGGTATTCAGGGAGTTTTTGGATCAGTTTGTGATTGTTTTCATAGATGACATTCTGATTTACTCTCGCACGGAGAAGGAACACGCTGAACATTTACGAATGGTTCTATAGACATTGCGGGATCATCAGTTGTACGCCAAATTTGAGAAGTGTGGATTTTAGCCTCGGGAGGTTCAGTTCCTAGGCCACTTGTATCTAGCAGAGGCATTGCTGTTGACCCGAGTAAGGTATCGGCGGTGGGGGAGTGGGGACAACCCACGACACCGACCGAAATTCGCAGTTTCTTGGGGTTGGCCGGTTATTATCATCACTTCATCAAGGGGTTCTCAAAAATTACCGGACCGTTGACAAACTTGACTCGGAAGGGAGTGCCCTTCGTATGGAGTGACAGTTGTCAGTTAGCATTTGATGAATTAAAGGACAAGTTGACATCAGCACCCGTTCTTGCCTTGCCTAGGAGCGGAGTGGAGTACCGAGTCTATACCGATGCGTCCTTACAAGGGCTTGGGGGTGTGTTACAGTAGGAGGAGAAGGCTATAGCTTATGCATCCCGAAAGCTTAAGCCACATGAGCATAATTACCCCACCCATGACCTCGAGTTGGCAGCGGTCGTTTTTGCATTGAGGATATGGAGGCACTATCTTTTGGGCGAGCAGTTCACTCTATTCACGAATCATAAGTCATTGCAGTATCTGTTCACTCAGAAGGATCTGAATATAAGGCAAAGAAGGTGGCTTGAATTCGTGAAGGACTACCAATTTGATATACAATATCATCCTGGTAAGGCTAACGTGGTGGTAAATGCGTTAAGTAGAAGACCTACCGGGGAGTTGGCAAAAATTTGGAAGGCGAAGTGGAGTGAACTTCAACACGAGGATGGGATGGCGAGAGCATGCATGGCAGTTTTAGCTATCACTTTCGAGAGTGTTATGCAGGTAGTGAGGGCACAGGCCGAAGACCCATTTTGTCAGGACAAAGTACGACAGTTACTGGCCGAGGGGGTAGAGTCCTACTCCATCAGCTCAGAGGGTGGACTATGGTTTAATGGTAGGCTGATAGTACCCGAAGATGATGATTTGAGGCATGCCGTTATAACGGAATTACACAGGTCAAAATTGTTGGTACATCCAATGGGGACAAAATGTACCAAGATATGCGACGATTATATTGGTGGACAGGTATGAAGCGAGATATTGCAGAATTTGTCTCAAAGTGTGTTATGTGTGAGCTCGTAAAAGTTGACCATTAGAGGCCTTCATGGATGCTACAGCCACTGGAGATTCCCGTGTTAAAGTGGGAGAGTATCTCGATGGATTTTATTACTGGATTACCAACATCACAGAAGGGTCACGATTCCATATGGGTGATAGTGGATCGACTGACTAAGGTAGCTCATTTCTTACCGGTCCGTACGGATTATGATACGATGCGGTACGCGCAGCTATTTATTTCTGAGATTGTTAAGTTGCACGGAGTCCCTATTAATATTGTGTCGGATCGAGATAAAATATTTGTGTCACATTTCTGGCAGAGCTTTCAGGAGGCCATGGGCACCGACTTACGGTTGAGTACAGCATATCACCCACAGACGGACGGTCAGACTGAAAGGGTAAACCAGATGTTGGAGGATATGCTAAGGATGTGTGTCCTAGATTTTGGGGGAGGTTGGGATCCATACCTTCCTTTGGTGGAGTTTGCATATAATAACTCTTACCAATTCACTATCGGCATGGATCCATTCAAGGCACTTTACAGGAGGCCTTGTCGTTCGCCTGCCTATTGGTTAGAGGTGGGGGATAACAAGCTATTGGGGCCAGAGATGATACAGGAGACTTCCTCCAAAATAGAGTTGATTCGAGGATGTATTCGAATAGCTAAGGATAGGCAGAAGAGTTATGCTGACACCGGTAGGATACACGTGGACCTAGATGTGGGCGACCAGGTGTTAATTCGGGTATCTCCTATGAAAGGAATTATGAGCTTCGAAAAGAAAGGGAAATTAGCACCAAGATATGTGGGACCATTTCCTATCATTGAGACGGTAGGACCGGTAGCTTACATATTGGGACTCCCTGAGCATCTTCAGCGAATACACGATGTGTTCCATGTGGCATCGCTGAAGAAATACAAGAGGAGCGAGAGATCCTTCTGGCACATTCCACTGGAGGAGATCAATTTGCAGCCAGATGTCTCGTATGAAGAGAGAGCCGTGGCTATTCTGGATTATAGTGAGCGCAAATTACGATCCAAGGTGGTACCCTTAGTGCGAGTACAGTGGGGACATCACAACGTGGATGAGTCCACTTGGGAACGGGAGGAGGATATGCGAGAGAATTATCCAGAATTATTCACAGCAGGTATTTTCTAATTTCGAGGAAGAAATTCCTTTTGTAAGAGGGGAAGTATGTAACACCCCGTAATTCTGCTTAATTAGGAAAATACGTTTTATTTAAATTACGTGAGTAGAGTAATTTAATGTGATAAAATACGTTTTATTTAAATTACGTGAGTAGAGTAATTTAATGTGATAAACAACGTTTTATTTAAATTACGTGAGAAGAGTAATTTAATGGGATATAATGTTAATAAAGATGAATACGACGATTAAAAAATTTACTAAATGTGAAGTAGTAAATTTTGAATGTTGATATGTACGGTCTAGTGACTATATGAACGTACCGGAATTATCTCAATCGAGTGTCACGCGTAGGACAAAAAAATTAAAGATGAGAGTAGAAAAAAAAAGAGACTCAAACGATAATTTAGAGGCCACAAATGATTCCGAAAGGGTCTAATTAGTCAAAATAGTGTACCCGGGGGTACTAGTTGAGCGTCGGGTCATTTTCGGGATAAACCGGGACCATTCAGGGGCATTTTGATCTCTTTACAATTATGGGTAAGTAGACCTACGAATTTTGAAACCCTAGATCAGATTATAAGAGTTGAGGCTAGGGTTAGAAAGAAAGAAAATACACCATAGCCATTAGAGAAGAGAGAGAGACAATTTCCTAAGGCAAAAGAAGGAAGAAAAGAAAATTCTAAAGAGATTTCACCATAAAGTTATTGGGAAGGAGGATTGAAGAATAAAAATCATCAACCATCATCAACAACCACGAAATCAGACGCTACAAATCAAAAGTTAAGTGGTTATTTGCAAAATAAATTGAGTTATAATGCCCATATTTAAGTTTTATGAAGAACATAGTTTTTATGATATTTTTGGGAGAAAAACAATTGATTATGACCCATGATTGGTAAGGATTGCATGTAGGACGTTCTTGGATCTCCAAATATTCTGATATCATAGAAAACCAGATGATTAAATCGAACTAAAAATCTAGAATTTTTATGAAAGATGTAAAGAATGTATTTTTAGGGTTCTTG
Organism: Sambucus nigra; assembly: GCA_949130495.1. Taxonomy (NCBI): domain Eukaryota; kingdom Viridiplantae; phylum Streptophyta; class Magnoliopsida; order Dipsacales; family Adoxaceae; genus Sambucus; species Sambucus nigra. The sequence goes on along the minus strand of OX422213.1, from coordinate 209,293,365 downwards.
AATACTAGAAAGATTTTTAGTTGATTTGTCCAAGGTTTATAATGATTTTGTTGTTTTAAATCGTTAGTAATCATCCCAGAACATGTAGGAATGATTAGAAATTGTTGGTTGCAAATATGGTGAATTATCATGAAAGATAGATAGATGAAAATTGTGAAACCCGCATGAAGAAGACGAACTGGGTCTGTCACTGCTTGATCGATCGATCGAGCAGTCGATCGATCGACCATATCCCCTCGATTGATCGACCCTGGCTGGACTTCAAAAAATTTTGAAAATAAATTTCCTTTAATTACCGTCGCTTGATGGGAACCGTAGTGATGATATTTTACCTATGAGGAGACTTCATAAATACCAGTAGGTGTACCATTAGATTTCTTCATAAATGATTGAGTGGGAATTTTGGAGAAATGGACCGACGGGAGAGCGATCGATAGCCGTATGTTGGGATTGTGAGAATTTGTCTACGGAAAGGGTGAGAGTAAATTTTTGGAATAATACCAGTAGGTTAAAGTTAACTTAACTACTGAATTAAGGGAGGGGTAACTATGGCCCTTAGATTTGCGTGAATACTCGAATAAATGCAATAGCGAAATAAATTGTAATTAATGAGTACGGTGAATATAAGTAAAATATATTACGTACGGGCATGATTTGATAGGTCGGGTGTGTACCTACTAAATTATATAAAAGTTTGGGTTAAGAGAATTTTACCTAAATTAATTATGTTAGAGTCGATGTGACATTCCGAACTAACATAAAGTTATTATATGTTTGGGCTCGATGAGAAATGCCGAACCAAACCTTGACTGGTGTCGCGATGAAAGAGTCCCGAACCAGAATATGTGTGTGTGTATGTATATATATATATATATATATATATATATATATATATATATATATATTTTAAAAATAGTTGGGTTCGATGGATAATTCCGAACCAACTCTCACTTGGGGTCGATGAATCATTCCGAACCAAGAGTCCTTTATGTGTAGTAAAAGGATATGTTGTGATAACTAATATTCAATACATGAGTGTGTGATAAAATGTATTTTATGTGCATAATCTACAAATTGATAATAGTAGATAATGAGATGAATAGTTGATATCTTAGTAATAATTTATAGCGTGATGTAATTATTACAAGAATAAGGATAACAAGCAGTAAATAATCTACCTACGCTTATGGGCAGTATAACTAGGTGAACTAAGTATCCTCGTTAGACATGCGTTATAGAAAGAGGTTAGGAAATTCAATGGAGTGTGTGAATCCTTAATATGTGTAATCAATAACTCAATTGTGATAACTGCTTGCAAAATATTTTCAAAATGTTTTGAGTACTAACTCTTGCTATGTAAATTTTTTAAAACCTTTTAGGTGCCCAGCCACAAGGACACCCAGCATGATTTCATTCCAAGGATTTGGGAGTTGCAGCACATGTGGATGTTGCAGGGATTGTTTAGACGCTTCCTCCTTTTCTTTCAGTTCTAGTGCCGGATTTCAATTTTAGTATTCTTGTTGGGACATGTTGTCCTATCTTTACTTTTACAGTTTAGTCTGATTCTGGATTCTGAGTTGTCATTTACTGGCCGTGATTTTTGGCAAGAATTTATCTGCATTCGATTATTTATGCAAACTGCATTTGTTATTACTTGGATTGTAATGTGTTGTATGGATTATTTATTCAGCTTAAGAAAGATAAAATTTGGCACTCGCTTAATTTCACTTAGGTGGTTAGTAACTTAAAAAGTTTTCGGCAGTGATGCTAAGAATGAACTATTTAAGAAACCTGTTTAAATTAAATTAAGGCTTGATCACCCAAGGTTTAATTGGGCGGGGTGTCACATTTGCGTGGAGCCTGGGCTGGTCCCCTAGCCTCATACTGCCCTGGAGCTGCTGCCGGAGTAATCATCTCCGACGAGACTCCTGGTGGTCTTAGTATGTTTTGGCTTAGAGCTGCAAATTGCTCCTGCATAATCTATTGACTCGCTGCTAAGGACTTCAGGGCAACAGCCGCATCTGCCATCTCAAACTGAGGTGGTATTTGACTGGAAGACGGTCCTACTCCATTAGCTGGCGGAGGAGGTGGTGGTGGTAACTTTGGTGCCATATATTTGAGATGTGATGATCAAAAGAGATTGATAACCTTAATGGGTCTCTTTCAATGATGAAACAGCTCCACACAGAGTGGGAGAACTGGTTCACCACCAGAGTTTCCGGTAAGGTCAAGTTGTATAAAGGAAGAAAGCTTCTCCTTCCCACAGACGACGCCAAAGTGATGATGCTAAGATTTAGTACCACCAGATAAGAGGTGAAGAGCTCAAATAGTAGCAGTGTCAGCAATAGAGTTATATATGTGTATAAGTATATATAAGGGGATGAGTATAAGAGGAATGAAGACAATGATGTATAGTGGTTTAGCCAATCAGGCCTACATCCACTATGAGCGTGTGATCAACTAAATACGGGCACTATTGCCTTGGATACAATACTCATAAGTTCACTCGCTCTCTCCACTGTGTGTACATGCAGAGTTTTAACTAGGACTACAATTATAGATCCTTTATAAGATGGAAGATGACAAGTATATATAGGGCTTGGGGGGAGTAGTGTACCCCCCAAGCATGCATTGCGCACGTGAATGATGATGTAGCCAATCCCCTGCTGACATCTGGATGTGCCACTTGTGGTTAATGATGACATAATATTCCCTCACGTGAGGGGATAATATCGTTATAACGGTCTAGTCCACGTGCTATATAAGTCCCACACGCACTGTGCCATGCGTCCCCAAATCACGCGCCATGATGATGTCACCCTCGGTTCATGATGTTAGGCCAAGGCTAAGGTTTATGATGTCAGTGGGTCCTGGCTGCTCGATGTAGGCCTCGTATTATCACCCCCTCATAGGGTCGTCCGACCCGTAATGAAGGGTCGACCCATTGTAGGGTCGTCTAACATATGCTATGGGGTCGGCCTGTCTCCGGGTAATCCATTTTGGGATGAGGGGTTGGTCCCTTGTAGGGTCGTCTGCTCTAGGATGGAGGTCGGCATGGCCGACCCTTCCTGCAATGGAACTGTGGTAATGTTTAACTCTCCTCCTGGACTTGAGCCCTCGTCTGAGGTGAGGACACCCTCGGCCTGGCTGAGGGTGTATATTGGTATATCAATAACCTGGTGATGGTAGAACATCCACACCGTGATCGCAGCCAACTAGATGCCCATCATCAAGTACCCATCACCAACAAAAGCCTTAAAGTAAGGCCCATAACAACAGCTCCAATAAAACCATCATCAATACAACCTCTTCAACATAACAGATTCTTCATAATCCAACAAAGGTGACAAGATACACTTTATAAACCAAGATTTATATATCCTCATCCATATACCAACCAAGCCTCCAAGGCCTTCCTGTACTCAAAAATTCCAAAAAAAAAAAAAAAATTCGTGCCTTTTCCCAAAATAAATCCTTTCAAAGTGAAACTCTTTGCCACTATGCCTCCAAGGCCTCTCCTTATTCCAAAAACACATTCTCCTACTTTTTCTCAAAATAAAAACTCAACAGCAAATTAAATTGCATGTAGAGTAAGCCACGAAATCAAGATAATCAAACAAAATATGCATATCTTTTTGCCTTTTTGAGTTTCTTTTCAGGTGAAATTCCACCATATCAAGCATGCAATATGCTCAAACTCTAAGCTCCCACAATCAGCAAGGAATTTGTAAGAAAATCAAGAGGAGTTTCCCCCAAGGGTAAAAGGTCACCTATATGCCCAATAGAAATTCAAAATCCTACCCAATGTTTCCTGCTCTACCTCCGGCATCACCCTGAGCATACGATCCACCTCTATTTGTAAGCCCTCGTAATCAATCCCTAATAGTTATTGAGCCCCATACTGATTGTCATCTACCTATTCCTCTGCCCAAGGCAGATCAGAAGATTGTGCGATTGCCAAATGGTAACCCTTGTAATATGCCAATTGGTAACCCTCTGAAAATTTTGAACAAAAAATCCCAGAAAATTCCAAAAATTCTTCAAAAAATTACTAAAATTGCCAAATAAATATTGGAACATTTCTTCCGGAAGAAAACCACTTTTCAATCTCTCAAAATCCCCCGTTGGATTGAAAATACACTCCTATCCCCATTTTAAACCCTAAAATGGCTTGCTCGCATCCCCGATTTCCACTACAATTCCCCAGCAGAATCCCAAAACCTCAAGTCATCAATTGTTTCTCCAACTGAACTTCTAAATCCAACTTCCTCACTGGAGCTATAAACTAGTCGAAAATCTATCCCCGATAGTGTCTTAGAGAAACACATTCCCTGGCGGAATCACAAAACCTCAAGTCATCAACTATTTCCCCTCTGGAATTTCTAGACTAAACTTTGTCCCGATCGATCCACAATAAGAATTTTAGCTCCCCCAGCAAAGCTATCTCATCTCAAAAGGATGTAATTCCCATTCATATGTCTATTCCCTAGCAGAGTCTCAAAAAAGGTAAATTAAAGATTCACCAGAAAGTAACCATCCCCCCGTGTTGCAACTTTAGGTCCTCATAATTGACCCCGATCTGCAGAATTGGCAGCCATAACTTTAGGTCCTCAGAATTGACCTCGACCCACAGAATTAGTCGCCTTAACTTTAGGTTCTCAAAATTGACCTCGACCCTCAGAATTGGTCGCTATAACATTAGGTCCTCATTATTTACCTCGACCCGCATAAATTAGTCGTCGCCACTTTAGGTCCACAGAATTGACCTAGACCCACAACTTTAGGTCCTCAGAATTGACCCTGACCTGCAAAATTTATCGCCACTACTTTAGGTCCTCAGAATTGATCTCGATCCGCAGAATTGGTCTCCACAACTTTAGGTTCGCAAAATGGACCTCAGCCCACAGAATTGGTAGCCATAACTTTAAGTCCTCAAAATTGACCCCGATTCACAGAATTGGTCACCACACTTTAGGTCCTCATAATTTAACTTTACTCATAGAATTCGTCACCCTTACTTTAGGTCCTCAGAATTAACCTCAACCCATAAAGTTGGTCGCCACCACTTTAGGTCCTCATAATTGACCATGACAAGCAAAATTGGTTACTATAACTTTAGGTCCTCAGAATTGACCTCAACTCACAGAATTGGTCGCCACAACTTTAGGTCCTCAGAATTGACCTCAATCGGTAGAATAAGCCATTTCTAACATTACCTCAGGTCCTTAACATCGACCTCGACCCTCTAAAATGGTCATCCTCATCCCTTTGGTCCACCGAATTAACTTATTTCCCAAAACACCATGTGGTGTCTATTCGACGACTTTTACTTTTTCCAAGCTCACCCATCAAGGGGTTCTATAGACACCATACTCTAGGACCCCCTAAGTATCTCCTTAGGTCCCTATCACCTCCCCATTCACCATAAACCCTAGTTCATACTCCAAGTACCAATAAAGAGCCATTGGGCGCTCTGGAGCCTTGTTTGACTATGTTCAACTTCATTATCTGAGTGAAAGCTCAATGAATCTTTGAAGAGCTCTGAATTCCCTTTCCAACGGTCCACCTCGTTCTCTAATCGGTACAATTATGCAGAGGAATGGACCATTTTACTATCAAAAACCGATTTAGAGGCCATCGGGCGCTCCTGGACCCCATTTTGATTCCAATCAACTTTATCATCAGAGTTAAAGCTTAATTAATCTTCGAAGGGCACTGAATCCCCTTTCTAACGGTCCACCTCATGTACAAAATGGTATAATCATTCGGATGAATGATCTGTTTTCCCATAAAAACTTAATGAGAGTCAATTGGGTGCTCTCGGTCTCTATTTTACCAAAGTCAACTCTTTAGCTCGAATGAGACTGAATGAATCTTCAAAGAGCATTGAATACCCTTTCCAATGGTCAACCTCGTGTGTGAATCAGCCTTACGGTACAGACAAACGACTCATTTTACTCTGAAAGGTCACCAAACGCTTCTGAGCCCCGTTTGTCCAAAGAAATTCTCTGAACCAAATGAAGCTCATGGAATATCGAAGTTCCTCGTATAAACTTTCCAACTATTTACCATGTGCATGATTTAGACTTGTGGTTTGGATGAATGATCATCGTCTGATGATCTCTTATCCATAGGACAGACGGGCACTTTCGAGCCACGTCTGACACAAAGTCAATCCCAGATCTGGGAGAAACCATATCCGATTTGACCTATGGATGAATATGTAAGCATATGTTTCATGATTGTTCGATTAATAGCAATGATATCCCCCAATATCATGATAATAATAGATAAAGTATTCTCAAAGGTCTCTGAATAACATTTCCAATGGTATGCCCCTTGCGTGATTTGGGCTTACGAATTGGGTTTTACAACCATTTTTTTGAAAAAATTGCATAAGACTACCAATTGGCAGGTCTATTTCCCTGCCTATCGATAGTGTATCTAGGGTTACATGTAGATAGGTAGGGAAAGGACAATGACGATCGATAGTCCGCTGACACTATACAAGGAGAGCAAGAGCTCACTTGGAAAGGCACCTCAAAAACATCAACTTCAGTGATCTTAGCAACATTCTTCTTAAGTCAACAAGATTTCCTTATTTGAAACCTTTCTCCACCTTTCATCTCCATCACTTCCACACCCAGTTTACCAAAATCCCCCTACATTCTTCCCCACTTTCAAGTAAGCTCATCAACAATCAACAACAATCTCCAAGTCTACAGAGAAGGTCCAAACATTCTTCACTCCTTTTAAATTTCTTTATTTTCACATTAGTTATATAAGTTCTTAAAATAGATTTTACTTTAGATCATACACATATTAATCTTCAATCCTTTATTAGTAATATTGAATATAATATATTTTCTATACAAAAATCCAAAAACAAGAAAAAGAGGGTTACACCCATAAATATTAACGGGATTTTTCACCACATTTTTTCAAAATTAAAAACACATTTTTCTTACACACATATATAATAAAATCCATGTTTTAATTTATGGGATAAACCCCACCCTCGTGTTGCATACGAACTACGTAACTTTTGATGCCTTTATATGTTATATAGGTGTCTCGGGCTAAAACCTAAGACTCGAGTCCTGTTTTCCTAATTTTCGTCTTTTATTCTATTTTATCCATATATTATTCATATATATATATATATATATCATAATTGTGATTCATACTTGAGTCTTATATAACACATATTATCATTTCATCATAACAATCAATATCTCAATAAGCGCACACATTATATTTTTTATTAGTATTCAGGGAACATTCCTATGGATGACCTCACTATGTCTTTTCCATGATGCGAGTCGAGCGATTTCGATCTCCACCTATATATACATGCACACATACTTCACGAAGAAATTCAGGAAAAAGTAACATAAGCCCATTCCGTAACTTAGCCCTAGAACCTCTTATCTAAATTGTTTCGCAAGAATCATTTTGTCTTTGATGACATTCTCTTGAGGGAACAACGTGTTCTTTTGCCTGTTTTGTTCAAAATAGGTTGTCGAATAAATCTTTTTACATCACCCCACATCGACGACAACCGAAGTGTTCCTTGAAAGGGTGCGAGCTCTCTCTCTCTCTCTGTATATATATCCCCTCACTGCGCATTCAAGCGCCAACTCACGAGATGGAGAAGGAGATGGAAACGATTAGGAAGGAATGGCTACACAAGATATCACTTTGGCCCCAGTCTAAATAAACACCAAAAAACCCATGTTATGGGATAACCTTGTATTTGGTCATTGCGCACCCATTCATAAAAAGTTGGCACGATTTAAATAGGCTAAACATCAAGTAACAAAATAGTGCTCTAATGAATTTTAACGACTCTGAACCATTATAATTACTTAATCTACACACAAATGATAACGCCATGATTGCATAAAAAGAAGACTAAAATAATAATACATTACCCCTATACACTTCTCCCCTGAAAATAAACAACAAAACACCCTTCTCCCCTCTGATCACCCTGCATCCCAGGACAAAGATCATTGAAATAGGTAAACTCCCTAAGGGCTCCCCGAAAAACATCACGATATTCTGGGTAAAAATGTGGCATTATAATTACCATGCCATTCTCTCTCAATCACCCCGCATCTCGGGACAAAGATCATCAACCCGCAGACTCATGAAGGGATCCTTGTAAAAAGGCACCCTATCTTTTGGTAGAACAACGACACTCCGATCGAAAGATACCTCAGAAGTCCCTTAACCCATCAGAAAAAAAAGAAAAAGAAAAGGAAACTTCCTTCTCCTACTCTGATGCTCATTCAAATAGATGCCTCACCATCAAGAAGATAATTTTTCCTATAACCTTAGAAGAAAAGTCTAAAAAAGATGAGACACCTTTGTTTCCACGTTTATATTTTCTTTATTGTATTATCTTCACCTTTTTTTCTTTAATTCTACTTTCCTAGCACGAAAAAGTGTATGTGGGTGTGCCCTCACTATTCTAATAAAAACATCTTAGGCTCACTTTATTTCTCCACATATTATTGTGTTATTTATATTTTATTTTATCACCATTTGTCACAAAGGAGCTTTGGCCCAATTATGTCCATATTTGACATCGTTCATGCATTGAATAAAGAAAATCCAAAAATCTATATAACTATATAAAAATTGTAGACCCAAATCATCTAAGAATGACACATGGCAATAATAAATTCTTGCTATTATAACTTACACACACTATTAAAATATTCCTAATGCTCCATGTGTACAACCTTAATTAATACATTTATTCAAACATTTCCCAAAACAGAGAAGATAAAAAAAACGGACATTAGTCATATAGTCCCTCTCTCCCCCTAAATGAGTCCATTCCTCTAACCTAGGTGACTTTATGCATGCACACGGTCTTTTAATATCCCAATGCCAGAAAGTCAGCATAAACTCACAATATAATGACATGTGGATGCTATAACTCCTTTTCCATTACAAAACAAAACGTTCAGTTATTATCTCCAATCCAATCCTTACTCTTTTTTCCTAAAGGTTTGTACTATTCATCTTGCAATCAGTTCGTATTCCACATAGGAAAACTATCACTTTATGATTATATCTCTTGGAAGACCAAACGAACACAACTTTGGAAGACAAACCATTAGAGCTTTTCAAGACCAAATGATTATAAAACCCAATTAGGTTTTCCTTCCCCACGGTTAATATAGCATAAGTCTAAATGGATAAGAGTTTTTGGTATTATCTCATTTCAGCATCATGGGCTAAAGTCGACAGGGGATTCAATCATCCCTTCCTCTCTCATTAACCCACGGAACCATAGGTAATTTGAAAAATATTATGGGTTAAGTGTAGATTTGAACATTATGGGTTTTAATTCGGATATTGTATTTGAGTTGTTGTTTTTGTCATCCAATCTGTTTTTTTTTTTAATTTTGGGGTTTTGTTTTTTAATCAATTTTGAATATCATGTTTTTTAGTTTTTGATCTTAGAATGGTTCCATTTTTGTTTTCGAGATTAGTTTAATGGTTTTCAATAACCATTATTGCCAATAGTAGATCAGGATACTTTCAATATATTTTTTTCGATCTCTATTAAATTATTTTTCTTCCTTTTTGTTGATGTAGATTTTTGTTTTATTTTCAGTAATCTCCAAATTTTTAAATATTATTTAAATAATTTTGAGATTTTTAAAGTATTTTTCTACCAGTTTTTTTTACTTCCAAATTTTTTTAATTTTTTTGGTTGTAATTTATACTTCAAAATGGTTGCTCTATTTCTCCTTTGTTTATCTTATCTGATGCTGTGCTATCAAAGCTAAAATAAAATTTTTATAAAGAGTAGTTTGATGGAAATACTACGGGATTTTATTATTTATTTAAAATAATATTACCACAATCGTCATTAACTTAATCAACATATTTTTTTATAAAAGCTATCAAAATGAAAAAAAAACAATTTCTCTAACTACGGCCATGCATCGCGTGTCATAGGAGGATGAAACGTGGCAGTAACAAATGCTTCCCATTAATATTTACACACCATTAATATATCCACGTGTCAAAAGAATTAACTTTACTCACCCCACATTCAACCCTCCCCCCCCTACCCACCGTATCTAAGATTACTTCCAAGAGTTTATTCACTTTCCAAGGCAAGATTTAACTAATTTGGTTTTCACTTCCCAAGACAATAATTAATTACATCAGTCCATCAGTCCTCATTATTTTTACAACTCAACATCTTCTCTAACAAAAATATCTCCTCCCTTTTTATATAAAAAAAATCCTTTGTTCCTCATTAAGCCTACCGGTGACAACAAGCGAACCATCAACGGTGACGGTCAAGACAGAAAACAAACGAATCTCCTCCCTTTCAATATAAAAAAAAATACTTTCCTACTCTTCAAGCCTATCGGGAACAACAAGCGAACCATCAACGGCGACGGCCAAGACACAAAACAGTTCCGATGGTGACAAAATAAGGAAGAGAGAAACGTAAGATTATTGTTCTTTCTTGCTGTTCTAGATCTGTCTTTCTAAAGATTTTGAAAATTGTGAGCGTTCTAAATATATATGGAACCTATGAAATTATATTTACAGTTTATTTTTTCCTCCCAAAAATTTATTACCTTAAATAAGTTTCCATTAAACCAGTTTTATTTTTTATTTTTATGCTCGAATTTATTTATTTTTGTTTATGAAAATCATTTTTTTGGGGGAAAAAATGTTGTTTCGTTGAAAATCATTTAATTTATATATATAAAGTGTATATGTAAAGGAGGTAAAAAGTGCACTTGATAGAAAATAATTTTATTTTTTGTTTAATTGTTTTGATCTTTAGTATATTATGTGGAAAAAGACAAAATAATAAAAAATTAAAGTTTTGCTAAATTCGATCAAGCATCACGTGATCTTCATGCTAGTATTATATACTAAAACAAACCCTCGAAAGAGGTGATATCCTTAATTATATACAAAGATGCATAAAATGAGTAAGAGTCCCCATATAGGACAAAAGTGTATCAGGTTTCCTCATATTCTTCTTAGAGGAACATACGACTTATATACCCTAGTATGTTCAAAAACCACAAAAAGACATCTTTTAGGGAGGTTACATCAAAGCCCACCCAAAAGACACACAAAACACTATCCCACTAAGCCATAATATCCAAGGCCTCTTCCCGGGACAACCGCTAACATAACTTCCACCATTGCCCCTCGAGTGCGGCACCCTAAAACATGCCTCTAAATAGGAGGCATCAACCGTAGGACCAACGTAGTCCGGACACTAATCAAAACCCGTAAACATACAAATAGTCGATCCCCGTAACCCATGAGACCCTAAAAATCTATTGTTTTAATGCTAGATGGGCGGACGATCGAAGTGTCAGATTTCCCTCGGTAGGGCAACGTCAGCCAATACCTGCTAGAAAAGCCATAAAAATAGAAACTCAGTCAAACATGGAAAATAAAGGGTCCGTAAACAAACATTAAAGGAAAACTCATGTCATTCAAAAACAGGGCGGGGGCGCAATCCAAAGTTGACGTCAATATAACAAAAGTCGCATCCTGCGGGAGAATATGGATAAACTGGTCCTCACCTTGAGAAACCACCTTAAACGCTAACAGAAAGGCCAGAAAAGTACAACGACCCACCCTAGGGCGAGAGGGAGCAACATGACCCAACCAGAGTGTTGTTTTCTCCTCCGCTTTTACCTAAGTGAATGGTACGAAAGAGGAGGATCAAGTACCCATGAGAATACTCCGAACAAAGACATCAAGAAAGCAACATTTGGCGTACTAAATCTCAAACAACTCCCATGGTCTATAATCACGTGATAAGGAAATGATATTGTGAGGAAGCGAGAATGTCAAGAAAATAGAAACAACAACGGTTCAATAATGAACATTGATAAAAGGCACCAATGCTTATAAGGACAAAATTTCAATAAAGTCAATTTATATATATTTTGGCTTATTTCGTGTTTGAACAAAACTTTCGAGAGGTAGGTTAAGACTTGAATGTGTTGACTTTTCAAGCCTATGAGGTGTTTATTTGCAGCCATAGAGGTAAAGTTATAATTTTTACATTCATTGTGCAGCATTTTGTGCCACATTTCATTTTCATGTTCTGAGGATCTCTATGGTGTGAATGTGTATTTATGTTTAGCCTTGGATATTTTATTTTTTGGTGTTTGGATTTTTTAAAACTCTTTTAAATGATTTATATATTTTTTTTCAAAATATTCTTTTTTGCGTAGTCAGTAGAATGACATTTTGATATCATTCGAACGAGCTGGCTTAACTTATTTGAACATGGTTCTAGCAAAATATCGAACGAGGCATTTCCAGATTACATTGTTTTCTCTTTTGATGATACGTTAAAATTTGTTCGAATGAAATAAGGAATTTTGCTTGAGCGAGATGTAACTCGTTCGAACGAGCCGGTGAGAAAAAAAAATTATTTTTATATTTTTCATCTTATCTTGAAATAAAAAAAGCTCCTATAAATGGGACTGCGGAGAAGCAATTTCTTGGAGGCGAAAATTTATGTTTTGAGTTCCCAAACTTTAATAAAAAGCTCCTAAAAACCCTAGCTTTCACCCAAGTTGTTTAGGATTCAAGTGTTCTCCTTAATATGCTTTGAAGGTCCCATTTTGGGAACCAAAGGATTGTTCTCTACATTTATTAAGAATTGTTTCATTATGGTGGACTCCATTCTTCTATTGATCTGTTAATATACGGTGGACTCTATATTGTATGACGGATGTTGATCTTGGATCGGTGGATACTGAGGCATGTATGGACTCACGCAATATAGCACTATGTAGGTGGAATCCCACGTGTTGCTCTAGAGGAGCAGTTGAAGATTGAAAATGTGTCAAGGATTGTGAGGGTGTCAAGTCATTGTGTAAGTCTTCTATGAGTCTTGTGTAAATTATCATAGTGAATTGTGTTGGTTGGGTCGTCTGAGATTTTTTCCATTCGGGATTCCTCGCACATCGAGCGTTGCTTCATCCTATTATCATCTAGATGCATATATTAGGATAAAATAAAATTGACTAAAACTGATTCACATAACAATTAGTTTAAAATTGGTTATCATTTTATTGGGTTAATTATTTTTTTTTAATTTGAAAACGCTTAAAATTTTGGTTTGTGTGTTGTTGAATATCCTCCATACCTTAGCGACTTTCAAATTGGTATCAGAGAGGGAGCTTATTTGTTTTTTAGGATATGAATCTAGATAGTTTCAGTATACAGGGTTACTCATTGTTTACACCCCCGTGTTTGGTGGTTCTAATTATGCATACGGGAAGATGCATATGAAATCAGTACTTCAGGTGATAAATGAGCGGGCTTGGTTAGAATTAGTTAGGGGATGATCTCCACCCATCGTGGATGCTGGGGAGTACATAATCCCTAAGCATGTAGAAAATTAGAGTGAGGAATAGGATAGGTTAACAAACTTTAATTAACAAGGTTTAAATTCTTTATTTTGTGCAGTCACATCGGAGGAGTTCCATCATATTATGACATGTGAAACGTCAAAATACGCTTGGGATATACTCCAGCTCACCCATAAAGGTACTAGTGTGTTTAAGGCTTCAAAACTCCAAAATATCACCACTCAGTTCGAAACCATTAAGATGGTAGAGAGAGAAACCTTTTATGAGTTTTATGCAAGATTTCCTAATATTGCGAAATCGTCATTTAAGTTGGGACAGAGAATAGTTGAAACCTGAGTAGTCAAGAAAATCTTAAGATCCTTGCCTGAAATATTCAATATAAAAGTGATTGTTTTGAATTCCTTGGGTACTTTCGACTCTACAAAACTTGAAGTGCATGTAGGTGATCATAAAACTTATGAGCTCGATATGTTTTCCTCCAAAAGACAAAGAAATATAAGGACATTTCTTTGAATGCCTAAAAGGAGTAACATGAGTTTTGGATGATGATTTTGACGTTGATTATGATGATATGGCCATTATTGCAAAGACGTTTCTCAAGTTTGAAAAATAATCGAAAGATGTAAAAAGTTTGAGAAAATAAGTATAACAAGGCCGATCAATTACCCAAAAATTATAATGATAATTTTAAGAGGGATAGTCGAACTCGAACCGCAGGGGAAGGAGAGACTATAGAGAGGGAAGGGAGTGAGTTCACATAGTGAACGAATGATCAGTGAGGGTGTATACACGAAATACTTTAGTTATTATATTTCTAGATGGATTGGAAGAATAGACCATAAAGATAGAAGGACACTTGGTCAGATCAACTGAACAGCTATCGGAGAAAAGATTATATTATATTTTTATATTTCTAGACGGAAACGAAAAATCCGATCACTTCGATCGGATAAAAGATAAGACAAAAACAAACATTACCCCTTGGAAGAAAAAAAGAGAACCAGGGTAAGGGAAGGATCTGGGTCAGAGCCTTACTGATATTCCTTGTCTGTTATTCAGGAAGCTCGAACAAGACACGAGAGGAAGTACTGGATTGATTGTCTTGGTATAACAGATAGTAATATTGCCGATCGAAGAATCTACCAGTCTGTCTGTTGGGCGAGCCCCCGGTGATTGAGGGGACCCCTGTAACATACTATGAGCCCCCGACGATTGAGGGGACAGCCACCTGGCGACTGAGGGGTCTTCCCTTCTTGGCTTGTCTTGTCTTTTACAAATAAGGTTTCAGAATCTTGAAATTACAACTTTTGAAACCCCCAAAAACTGTTTATATGGCCATTTTGTGTTAACAAAAACGTGAGATAACATCGACCTAGGGTGTTTGGTCATTGTAAACTTTTTAGAGGACCTGAGAAGGAATCATCATGTGTGTACACATGCCCGCTACACATGTGTGTACACACGCCAGCGACAGAAGTCATACACGCACACACGCTCGCTCATACACATGCGTGTGAGTCAAATAGATGTTTTTGGTGTGAAGGTTATGGCCATAAGGCAGATGACTTTCCCACTAAGACGAGGATGGGGTGAAAGAAATTGATTACATGAAATTCTATCCTTAGTGATAGTGAATCGGAAGAGGAACCAGATTCATCAATTAAGGGTAATTACATGACATTCGTGGATAGTCATGCGAACTTTAAAAAAAGGTCTTTCATTGAAGATAATTTTGTACGTGACACTTCCAAGGCCATTTTGGTTGATTCCCAAGAAGAAGAAGAAGAAGAAGAAGGAGAAGAAGAAGAAGAAGAAGAAGAAGAAGAAGAAGAAGAAGAGATTAGATGGAAATTGAACATCAAGTTTCCTTTTGTGAGTGTATGCATAATATATCAAATTATAAAAGTATAACTTAAATTTTGAAACTAAGTTGACAGAAGATGACATAGGGAATGGTGAAAGTAAATTGATTGGTGATCTTAGGTCACGTGAGAAGGCTCTTCAGGAGAAGCTAAATTATGTTGAGGCAAAAAGAGATATCTTTCTTGATTTTATGGATATAAAGAATGACTCCCTTGAGTTTGAAGATTCACATCATTTACTTGAGTCTAGGATAATGGAGTTAAAGGTGAGATTAAAGGACTCGAGTCATGTCAAATTTGATTAGGAATCTAGGTAAAAAAGGATGGATAAAATTTTAGGCACAGTTTGAATTTAAGGTGACACGCGTGGGATTGGCTTTAATGATCCAAATTCTTATACTACTAAATCCAGGACCATGCATTTGAGAGAGTTATTCATTGCTAGGGATGTTAGAAAACATCAACCCTTATGTAACACTACTCGTTGTGCCTAAACATATGCACATTGTGGTAGGAAAGGTTACCTTATACTTTTTTCTTTTGATCTTTGAAAAATTAGTAAGAAGTCAAAGTCTAGTGTCACCAAGGTTCCCTAAACCTAAGAGCATCGCATTATACCTATGTGGGTTAAAAAATTCGATTTGGAGGCATTAATGTTGGACTTTTTTATTCTCCTATAATATCACATGATTCTTCACATGTTATATTTTATGAGTGGTTGAGGTTGCATGTTTTAATACACTAGCTTTTGTGCTTCATAATATATATTATTGATAATTGTATGATGTTTTGAGTTTTTTGTATTTTGATTTTTCTTTTATTGGGTCATACTGAAAAATATTCAAAACATTTTTTTTTCTTCTGAATTTGTTTTTCATTTGGTGTCACAAAATGTTTAAAAACTTAAGAAGATTTTTGTTTGTGTTGTTTGGTTTTACACATTTTGTGTGGCATATTGGTTTGTTTGAATCCACTTCATTCCATGTATCCATATGTGTAGGACATTTTACTATAATTTTCAATGCATATATTGTTCTTATTCATGCTTGCATGGAGTTGTTCGACTTTGAATTTCTCAATGGATTCACTTCATATATGTCTCTGAACACAAAAGCACGATCTCTTTTGGACTTTAACATTATAAATTACATGAGTTAAGTGAAATTTTCTCCCATCAAACTTGTCATTATACATATCTATTTGACTATGAGGGATTTGTGACTGTAAAAACCATTGTTCGTGATTTTATTATTTTATTGAAAATGTGAGTGCGCACAAGAAAGGGCTAGGAAGGGGGAAATCTTCCTTGGGTGAAAGGCCACCATTGGAAAGAACCTAAAAAATTAAGGGGTAAAAGAAAAGAAAATATTGCATAGGCTAAATTTGTTTACATTTATTCTTTAATTAAATTAGTATCTTCAAAATGAGTTAGAAAATAAAATATTGAATATCTAGATTTTGAGGGTGTTATAAGTTGAAGATCGATGGGTTTTCATAATGAGTCCTAGTTAATTCATGTTTGACGCTATTAATTTGAGAATCGTCAATATTTTTTAGGCCAATGTACATTGTGCTTGTTTGTCCATTTATGAGTTCACTTTATCTGTCATAAGGAGGCTAAGTCTTTATTTAATGATGTTATTGCAGTTAAGTAGAACTCTGTGGGCATTTTTAAGTGATTGAGTCATAATTATTCTGTTTCTAATTCACTCCCTTTCACTTCGTTGACCACATTTTGTTTAAGCACATCGATACTATGCAAATGTGTAAAGCTTATGTGTTTTATGACGTTTTATGATTTTTATACCTATATATGTGCTTGTGTGTCATTGGCATCTTTTGTATATTTATATATATGGTTCCTTGTGTTTTAAGTCTTTGTGTTTGCCTTTAATCTATGTATGCCATACATCAATCTTTCTTCAAGTGGTTTCTTTTGTATGTTATATGATCATTCTAATATCCTTTGTTGTTTTGATTGGTATGTTATATGTTCATTTGTATTGATGTTGGTATCATTTTTCATCAAAATTGGTATTGTTTGATCATTGTTTGGATTATGTGTACTTATGTTTTCGAGTCATTTATTGTTTCATGTTACACTTTGCACCATATCATGGTATACTTATGTTTCCTATATAATTATCCTTGTTCATTTTAGGGGAGATTTAATTATATTAGGGAGAAATAATTCTATTATGTGCCTTTATTTTTTGTGTATTCCTAAACAAAAGAGGGGAGAAATGGTTTCTCAATCTTTATGATCCATAGGAGATTTTTACCATGGGGGGAGACATCCTAACTTAGGTAGAGATTATGAGACAAATGGGAAGGATTTATTCTTACGTAGATTTTTATATGATTATATTCAATTAGCATTTGAAGGTGTGTTTAAGTGTATAGGTTTGCAATGATGTCAAAAAGTTTAAAAGTGTGAAAATCTCCTTAAATGTATAAGTTGGTCAAGTTATACTATTTCCTTTTGGGGTTTGGGATTGATTCTTAGATGAGCTTGACGACCCATAAGTTTTTATTGTGTATTCTGTTCCAGAATAGCCAAAGGGGGAGATTTGTAAGAAAAAATTTTTGACAGAGTCAATTTTTATGTATTTTAGCTTATTCAGTGTTTGGACAAAATCTTTGAGTCATAGGTTAGGAGTTAAGTGAGTTGACTTGTCAAGCCTATGACGTGTTTACTTTAAGACATAGCGATCAAGTCATAAAGTATACATTCATCATGTCATGTATTGTCATACATTTTGTTTTCATGTTTTGAGGATCTCTAAGGTATGAATGCATATTTATGTTTATCCTTAGATATTTTTTTAGGTGATAGAATTTTCTAAAACTATTTTGAAATTAATTTATATTTTTTTGAGAAAAATATTATTTTTTCACCAGGTCATTAGAACAGTTTTTTGATGTCGTTCGAGCGAATTGTCTTGATCCTTTGAATAGGGTTTTGACAAACTATCGAATGATGCATTTCCACATTACTTTATTTTATCATTTGATGATTCGTTAGAAGAGGTTCAAACGAAATAATGGTCTTTGTTCAAATGATATGTACCTCGTTCAAATGAGTCGGTGAGAAAAAAATTATTTTGAGATTTTTCAATTGTTTTTTCATCCTTATCTTGAAATCGTAAAATATTCTATAAATTGGAGAGCGGAGTAGCAGTTTTCTTTGAGGCAAAAGACTTATGTTTTGAGTTCCCAAACTCTATAAAATGCTCTCCAAAACCCTAGTTTTCATCAAAGTTGTGTAGGATCTAAGTGTTCATATTAATGTGCTTTGAAGATCCTGTTTTGGCACCAAATATTTATTCTCCACGTCTATTGATAATAGTTTCATTTTTGTGGACTCCATTTATTTGCTGATATGTTTACATACGGTGGGCTCTGTATTATGTGATGGTTACTGAATCTAGATTAGTGGATACCAAGGCATAGGTGGATTCATGCATTGTGGTATTCCGTAGGCGGGCTCCTATGTGTCATTGTGGAAGTGAGGTTTTCAGATTAATGATGCATCAAAGCTTACAAGGGCGTCGAGTCGTTAGGTAAGTCATATGCCAGTCTTGAGTAAATTCGTATCAAAGTAAATCAGGTTGGATGGGTTATCCTAGGTTTTCCCATTTAGGTTTTCCTTATACACCAGGCGTTGTGTGATGGTTTAATTTACTTTATCCTGCCATCATATTGATGCATGTTTTAGGATAAAATAAAATTGGCTAAAAATGGTTTAAACAACAATTGGTTTAATGTTGGTGCATAGTTTATTGCGTTAATTAATTTTTTTAATTTTAAAAAGATTGAAATTTTAGTTTGTGTGTTTTTTACCATCCTTCATACCTTAGTGACTTTCTAAGCTAACTTTTTGGAAAGAAATCTCAAAATGAATTTAATACGTCTTGAGTGTCGAAGTGGTCAACCGATCGATTAACTATTCGCCAATATCTAAATGATCTATTAATTGTTTAGTCCCTCTAGTTAACTGATCGGTTAACCCCTGGCTCTTGCCAAAAAAATCCCACTTATTGCCACAGATTTTTCAAACTATGACTCTGAAGCCCCATCTTCTCTCTAAGAACAGGAAACCTATTTTTTGAGTCCTTTCAATTTCAAAGAATAGTGTATGCACATTCACACTCTTAGCTGACCACCTATGTGGATTCCTCGATCCGCAATCGAGGTTCGAGGACGCTCCTTCCCATAGGAAAAAAAAGCCCCAGGAACGAACCCAGGAAGAACTATAGAAAATACCCACTTTTAAAGCCTCTAACTAAAGTTCAAGGGGTCAAAAATTCAAAGTGCTAAAGTATATTGGGACAAATTGAAAATAATTAAAAAAAACAATAAACAACAAATAAATAAGCCCTCTAAGACCTTTAATCGATCCTTAAAGGTACCCAAACCATTAACCGATTGTTTAACCATTTCCCCAGAGACAAGCAATTGGTTATCCATCTTAAACATCATCAATACAAAATCTTAGAAAATTTATTCTCAACTGTACATGTGCCACCTGCCAAAAATTGAGGGTCCGAAACCTTTAATCGACTAGTCAAAGGCCTGGCCTAAACCTTTATAAATTAAAATTCCCGACATCCATTTCAAATCATCCCCAAACGCTATCCCGATCCATTTTTTCAACTTCTTATCCCTTGAGCACTATAGATTCTCGAGATCATTCTGAAAGTACCGAAGAAGATCGTATTTCAATAAAAACGATTTCCCCTCAAGGAAAGCTTGTACTTTCGCTAAGTCTCTTCCTTATCGCAAAAGAGGTTCGTATTTTTGACAACTCCCCTCCGAGAAATAAACTGAGTCGAACCTCTGCACAAATTCCATGAATGACTCTCTTCCTGATTGAAAATACCTCGAAAAGGGACACACCCTTAGGAAAAAAGTCGACTTTCATCGTGAGGGTAAATAAGAACTTCAAAAAATTTGGGGCAATACCCCACATATATGTATTATGATAAACTGGACATATTTTTTTTATTTTCTTTAGTCCGACCTCCATTTTGGGGACCGAGTATGCAATTTTCAGCGATCATATTTCCAAATCCTGGTCCCTAATCTAGTACCTCTATTTGTTTATTGTATTGACATGTTCATATATAAAACAAATGTTAATCAAATGTCGTGATTAAAATACATCAACATGAGAATATAATTTTCAAAACTGTTTTCAAGAAACTGCAATTGAGTTATGTCATCCTGAAATTTGCAAGCAAAAGTATAGAAATTGTCTACTCTCACCACTTCTTCGAGTGAACAAAGCTCATCCAGGCGATGGCATTCCGAATATATGTTTTCAAACAAATACTTTTCAAACATATCCATTTGATCAACATATTTTATTAACATATAAATATCGCAATATAACACAATGGAAATGTATATTAAGGACTAGGATCCATAAATATTGTAATGGTGTACCTCGTATACCTGGTATCACATAGCTTACACCCCTACATATGTCCCATTAGTTAAAACTACGTTGCCTTTAATCCTAAGTCCTTTTGGGTATATAGGAACTACATCGAGATACACTTGTGAAGCCCAAGCCTTATAATAAGCCTCTTCTCATATTATTTACAAAAAATGTATCCATCCCTAATCCAAACTCCCCAAACGTTTACCTCTACATCCCTGGCAATGGATTATTAAACCATGACATCGTTAGCGCTACTCCCTCAAGCTAGTCTAGAGGACAATACCTTTTGACTAGTGATCATCCAATGATCATAAGATGATATGAAAGTATCAGTGATCTTAGGGTTAAATCCGATTCTTACCCTCCATGCACAACTCCTCCCCTCTTTATGATGAGTTCTAAACCTATACACACCATGTTGGAACACCTGTAAAACCAAACTATGCATGCTTTGATATTAAGCCCTCTTAGGTATATAAGAGTAATACGGGGTCTTTATCATGAGCTCAAACCTTGGAAATATATCTTAAAATACGTTGTCTCCACTTAAATGCACCCATCTCTCAATTTTCATCCATTACACATATGTAAGTACAATAATATATGAAACTATCTCAAAGCGGGACCTCCCAAACATATCCCTACATAAAAGCATATAAACACGTACACAATAATTATACAACTGAACTATGTAAAATTTAATCCTAAGTTACCTTAGGTACGTAGGCGTAATATCGAGTCCTTGCCATCAGATTGAGCCTCGACATTACGACTCTTTATGTATTTTCCCATAGATATTCTCCCATCTCCGATCCTGTTTTCCATATCTCCTTGAAACACAAATGAGAAATAAAACTATCTCAGAGTCGAGCCTTCTTGCACATATACATCTACATCTGCATCCATCCTTTACACGAACACAAGTAGGGAGTCATACACAAGTAATATTGTGTATCAGTATTGGTTGAAGTCACGCGTATATACCTTTCACTGATATCATTTTCAAACTTAAGCACCTATCTACTTTTAATGTACTGAAAGTGCGATAGGACCCCTAATTTTAAATATATCAAAAGTAATTTCCTTTTAAAGATGCGGAATAAGGATGGCTCAACACAACACATAACCAACGAATTTAATTCCCTTCAAATTAAAATTAAACAAAATTCAAAGTGAAATTAAATTAAACAAGAAATACATTTTTCACTTAAACATATTAACTCAACCCAAGTCCTAAAAATTTGCCTAACAATTAATTAATCCATTTTTGCAAATTAGGCCAAACCAAATTTTATCCAATAAAATTAATGACTTGAACTAAATTAATTAAATATTACCCAAATCAATTTAGGTCCAAATTAACTATTCCAATTTTATCTTTTACCTAAGCATGCATCTAATGTGAATTGGTAAAAGATAAAATAAACAAACCACTAAGCCGCGATGTACGAGGAAAAACCCACAACGGAAAAAAAACTCGGACGACCCTAGACTCAAATCCACTAAGTAAGATTTTACAAATACAAGACAGTAAGACTTACAACACTCGACTTGACTCCGTTCAAGACCCGACGCTTCTTCTTGTACACACCTCTGCCTAACGAATAACCACGGAAGTTCACCGCGATCTTGGAATCCACCGATCGGACTTTTTTGGTCACCGCCACACGAACAAGCAGCCTTTCTCCAAGTGGGTAAGTCACAACAAAAAATCTTCTTCTTTGTGGGATGTAGAATCAAACCTAAACTTCTCTTCTTTGAGGAGTTGCGAAAAAATCGTTGCCAAACATTCCAAGCAAGATCTCTCTCTCTCTCTCTCTCTCTCTTTTTATCTATCTATCTATATATATATATATATATATATATATATAGTAACTTGGAATAAACAAACTATGGGTTTAACTAAGGTGTTTTTGTAATAATGTTCTTGAAAATGCAAACACTTAAAACATGAACTTTTGAACTTAGAAATTTTCTCTCTCAATTTTTTTTTTCTCAAAAAGATGGTTAGAAAATGTCAAAAGTTAGTTTTTCAAACATGGTGTCAGCACATATAACTTCTGTCAAGAGTTAGTGGGTAAAAGTAAGTGGGAACATGGGGAAAAAATGATTAAAACTGCCACAAAATTTCTCGCCAGAAATCTCGTTCGAACGAGATTTTCATTCGAACGAAGTCTCATTCGAACGACACTTGTAACGAAGTTTCAGTGGCCAAGTGGTAAAATTCGTTAGCAAACTCGTTCGAACGACATTCTCATTCGAACGAAAATATCAAACGAAGTTCCAGAATGCTTAAAATTCGATTTTTAGCCCAGAAACATTATTTTAAAGTTTTAAAGAAACCTTCTGAAAATAAATATCAGTTTAAAATAAAATTACACCCAATAAACATTGTTCCAAGCTCATATATATATATATATATATATATATATATATATATATATATGTAATGCATTCATACCTTAGGAGGAAATGGAACAATGTTGGTGACGTAGAAACAAGGCACAATAAACTTGGCATATGATGAAGCTTTTTGATCTTGGACGCTACGTTTTCCACTAACACATCATAGGCTTGAATGGATACACTTGAACACTGTCTTATGATTCAAATGTTTTTGTTCGAAATTGAGCCAACACTACATTGAGACTAAATTTGAGACTTGTGTCCTTACAAATCTCCCCCTTTGGCTATTCCGAGACAAAAATCAAAATAAAATCCTAAAGGGCCGTTAAGCTCTACTAAACTCAAACATCCCACCCAAACTTGACTCAAGACCCAATGATCAATATCTTTGTCGATGAAAGTTACCGTTTAGAAGAATTCTTGCACACTTAAGCAAACTATCAAATGCATAGGGAATATCAATATATAAAATCCAATTAAAATAATTACTCCCCCTAAATCAATTCTCCCCTTTAACAAATGTGATTTACCTAAGAAGGTCTCTTCTCCCCCTAAGTTAAATCTCCTAAACTTAGATAAGATTATAACAGGACTAGATACCATTTCTCCCCCTATCATTCTCGCCATTTTTGTTCAGGAATAGACAAAGGTGATAGAATTAATAAAACTAAAGTGCATACAAAGCAAAGAAAATAAAAGCATATAGGTAACAAAAGCATAACTAATCCATACAAAAATTAAGGATACCAACTAAGATGCAATAAAATGATACCAATATGATACATAAAGTATTAAGCATGTGATATCAACAGAGAATGCAACAAGATAGATACTAATTATGAAGAAGAAGCATAGATGAACTAGAAAGCAAGGCACAGACAAAAAAATATCACATATATACATACTCTAAATATACCAATAATGCTCACGCACATATATATAGATATAAACACACAAATGACACACAATCCAATAGGTTTTTCACACTCGTATGGCAAAAATGTGTCATATGGAAACGGAAGTGTAGGGGTGTGAACTAGTAATAATTAAATTTAGACCCAAACACTTAAAAATATGTTCACGGAGTTCTCATTTGATTGCAAACTTTATCACATTTGAATATAACCACATGCGACAATATAAATTAAACTTAATGAACAAAAATATACAATACATACAAGCCTAGAGTTTTGATGATTCTACAAACCAATAAAGTCATGACATTGAAAGTACAACAAGGATAAACGGACATTGTGCAAACCGTTGATATACCATCTAATCTCCCTCAATAAGCATATATATTTTTGAATGAATATATCACTTAAAAATAGGCCTTGGAAATTATTTTCTTTTTAATGCCATATTTTATTTTTTAGGCCTTTGGACCACGTATTTCTTTTAGGTCCATTCCAAACGGTGGCTTACTCGTAAAGGATGATATTTCCTTTCGGAGCCCTTCCCCGTGCACATATATATATATATATATATAACATGCACTAGTCCTCCTAGATCACATAATATGTAGATGACAAGATTGGTAGGAGAACACCTCCCAAAGCTCAAATATTCATGTGAAGTTAAAATTTCAAGTCAGTTCGAGCATGTGTGAATTGAGGCATATAAAAATAGAATCCATTATAGCAACACAAAATCCAACTACTCTATGTAAGCATGGTAAAGAACATTTTAAGGATTGACAAACTAAACCAAAAGTTCTAGCCATATGGAAGCGAAAAAGAAGGGATTCAAACACAAATATATGCCCCATAGAGTGTGTCAAACTAAAATACACACAAAAAAATCTTTTTGAGTTTTTGAAATTTTTAAACCAAACAAACAAAAAATATTTACTCAAAAGACACACAAATATCATTTGTATTTTACATTAATCTTAAATTACTAACAAAGTAAAAACGCAAATGATAAACAAAAATCTTTTATATTTTTCATTTAATGCAACCTAAAATGAAAGAACTATAATACAAAAGATAAACAACAATCATAATTCTAACATGTGATAAAGCATGAAGTATAGACTAGAATAATGATTACGAAGCATACATTAATCATGATAATTTAGCATAAAGTACAAAAGCTAATGTATGCAAACAACTAACGTATTCAACCTTTAGATTTTGCAAGGGAGAAGCATGCGAAAGTAAATGAGAGTAAAAAAATCATATTTTTTAAAGCTACCAAGTCGGATCTCCTAACCCAAACTAATAAAGAATGACGCTCACGGGGTGTAGAAATCTTGGCTACCTTGGTTGCCTTACGTTGGGATTTTCTATGACCTCGTTTAAGATCAAAACAAAATTTTCTAAGATGACCTTTTCGACCACAATGTGAGCACCTAAAAACTTGGTGAAAAGACTTTCCTAAGGAATGATGTATAACATTGTTCCTAGAGGATTCTCCTAAAAAGTTGGGTTTGGCTTTAAGAGTTGACTCTTTACAAGTATGGAAGCCTAAACCACAAGTGTCATTTTTTATTTGAACCGTTCCTAAGATTTTATCTAATTACTCCGAACGACACTCCAAATCAAATTTGACTTTACTAGAGTCTTTTAATTTCTTATCTAATTCTAGAATGTTAGACTCTAATAAAATATTTTTCTCTTCAAACTCGAGAAGCTCCTTTTTCATTGACTCCATTAAACCCCTAAGGCTATCTCTCTCGCCTTCAATATACTCAAGCTTCTCTCGAAGATCTGTCTTACGTGTCCTAAGGTCTTCAACTAACACACTATCATCAACGACCTTGACACGCTCTCTTAAACTAGCTTCTAACTTCAAATTTTCTCTTTTTAATTTGATAGATTCTTCATATAATTCTTGAATTGCAAATTGAAGTTCACTCACATCAACCTCATCATTTTCATTCTTTCTCTCTACTTCACTCTCACAACCATAAAAAATAAGGGAATCATAAACTTATACCTTGGAAGTGTTATGTGCTAAAATTTCATCAATAGAGGAGTGCTCACTATCACTTACATGACTAGCCATAAAAGCCACAAAGTTGGTCTTAGTGGGGGAATAGGGTCCCTCTTCCTTATCATTATCACTAAGGTTTGCATTATAAGAAATTGGTTGCTTACCCTCTCTCCTTAGTTTAGTGGGGCACTCTGTCGCCCTATGGTCATACCCTTCACAACCATAACACCTATTTGACTTGTCCATATTTAAATTTTCATTAAAAGTTTTAGGGATCTTCTCGGCTTTGTCATGCTTATAATTTTCAAATTTCTTAAAATCATTTTTAAATTTATCTTTGTTAATTTAAGAAATTTTTGAAACTTCCTAGCAAACATAGCCATATCTTCCGAGTCGCTCTCACTTTCACTCTCTACTACTTGTTTTTCCTCCTTTCGGGCTTTCAAAGCAACTCCCTTGTCTATTTTCTTTTCAGTTTTGAGGGAAACATGTCTAGTTCATAGGTTCTTAAATCACCTAAGAGCTCTTCTAATTTTGTAGAGGCTAAAGTGGGTAAAGAATTTAACACGGTCACCTTAGGAATAAATCTATCGGGTAGGGACGTTAAAATTTTCTTTACTACTCGATTGTTGGGTATTTTCTCTCCCAAATTAAAATATTAATTAACTATATCGGAAAGTCTAGCATAAAATTCATCAAAAGTTTCTTTTTCATTCATTTTGATGGTTTCAAATTAAGTGGTGAGGTTTTGGAGTTTCGAAGCTTTTACGACACTAGTTCCTTCATGAGTGAGTTGTAAAATATCCCAAGCTTATTTAGCGGTTTCACACGTCATAATGTGACGGAATTCATCCGGCGTAACCACACTAAACAAGGAAATTAAACCACGAAAATTAAAATTTGCAAGTTTAAATTCATTCTCACTACATCTATCGGTGGGTTTGGGAACACGCTCATTATCTACTAAATATGTAGGTCGGGACAATCCACTAATGACTGACAACCAAACCCTCTCATCGATAGACCTAAGTGCCGATTTTATGCGCGCTTTCCAATACGCGTAGTTGGAACCATCGAAAATCGGAAATTTTGAAAATGGGGAAAATTCCATTTTAGTCAAAAATATTTATAAAGATCTTAAACGCAGTAATTTAGTGATCCCACTATGATACCAACTTGAAAGTGCGATAGGACCCCCAATTTTAAATATATCAAAAGTAATTTCCTTTTAAAGATGCGGAATAAGGATGGCTCAGCACAACACACAACCAACGAATTTTAATTCCTTTCAAATTAAAATTAAACGAAACACAAAGTGAACTTAAATTAAAAAAGAAATACATTTTTCACTTAAACATATTAACTCAACCCAAGTCAAAGAAATTTGCCTAATAATTAATTAATCCATTTTTGCAAATTGAGCCAAACCAAATTTTATCCAATAAAATTAATGACTTGAACTAAATTAATTAAATATTACCCAAATCAATTTAGCAGCAAATTAACTATTCCAGTTTTATCTTTTACCTAAGCATGCATCTAATGTGAATTGGCAAAAGATAAAATAAATAAACCACTACACCACGATGTACGAGAAAAAATCCACAACGGAAAAAAATCTCGGACGACACTAGCCTCAAATTCACTAAGTACGATTTTACAAATACAAGAAAATAAGACTTACAACACTCAATTGACTCCGTCCAAGCCCCGAAGCTCCTTCTTGTATACACCTTTGCCTAGCGAATAAACACGGAGGTCCACCGCGATCTCGAAATTCACCAGTCAAACTTTTTGGTCACCGCCACCCGAACAAGGAGCCTTTCTCCAAGTGGGTATGTCACAGCAAACAATCTTCTTCTTTGTGGGACATAGAAGCAAATCCAAACTTCTCTTCTTTGAGGAGTAGAGAAAAACCTGGTGCTAAACACTCCAAAAAGATATATATATATATATATATATATATATATATATATATATATATATATATATATGGTAACTTGGAATAAACAAACTATGGGTATAAACTAAAGTGTTTTTGGAATAATGTTCTTGAAAATGTAAACACTTAAAACATGAACTTTTGAACTTAAAAATTTTCTCTCTCAAATTTTTTTCTCAAAAAGGTGTTTAGAAAATGTCAAAAGTTAGTTTTTCAAACATGGTTCCTGCACATATAACTTCTATCAATAGTTAGTGGGTAAAAGTAAGCGGGAACATGGGAAAAAATTGATTAAAAATGCCAAAAAAATTCCCGCCATAAATCTCATTCGAACGAGATTTTCGTTCAAACGAAGTCTCGTTCGAACGACACATCTAACGAAGTTCTAGTGGTCAAGTGGGAAAATTCGTTGGCAAACTCGTTCAAACGACATTCTCGTTTCAACGAAAAACTCGTTT
Organism: Sambucus nigra; assembly: GCA_949130495.1. NCBI lineage: Eukaryota > Viridiplantae > Streptophyta > Magnoliopsida > Dipsacales > Adoxaceae > Sambucus > Sambucus nigra. The sequence continues at coordinate 209,264,914 of OX422213.1, read as the reverse complement.
GAACAAAAATATCAAACGAAGTTCCAGAATGCTTAAAATTTGATTTTTAGCCCAGAAACTTTGTTTTAAAGTTTTAAAGAAACCTTCTGAAAATAAACATTAGTTTAAAATAAAATTACACCCTATAAACATTGTTCCAAGCTCCTATATATATATATATATATATATATATATATATATGAAATAAGGAGTAAGGGTGTTTTCACTGTTCAATAAGATATTAACACATTTAAGGGTTTAGATTAAGGCCACGTGGACAATTGCTATGGACGGTTCAAATTAAGACCACAAACAAGCAACTGTCCCACACTGTACTACCTCGCGCCTCGCACCCGTCCCATCTTTCATGTTTGCACCCATTATTCCTCGATTTTCCACCCACGGTTTCTTAAAATCCCTTCCCATTTCAAAAGACGCCTCTTTCTCTCTTCTCTATTCCTTTCCCAAGCCCTCTTTTAAACCCTCTCAAACCACCTTTTATGGCTACCATTAGTGTGAGAGAGAGAGGAGTTCGACAACCTCAAGGGTACCCAGATTTGGTTTAAAAATTATTAGTAGTAGAGGTAGATCTCACCTAGGGCTTAGAGAGAAAGAGTAACTGTGATTATTAGTAAGCCCCAATCGATTCTCAAACCCAGATTTGGTTTCGTTTTTATATATAATTCTTTGTATTATTTTGATCCGTAGTCATGTTTTCTGGCTTTTATTGTTTTGTTGTGATCAGAAATGGTGGAGGTTCAGATCAATTTTGTTTCAGATCAAGAAGGTTCACAATTTCATCTTTGAGAGTTTCGTATTAAAAAGGTTCAGAGTTTCAGTTTTGAGAAATATTCTTTCAGTTTTGAGAAATATTCTATCTTATTTTCAGCTCTCAGTTTGGAGATTTTAATTTTCATCAAGTTTGGATATTTGGGGCTGATATATGTAGTCGTGATTTTTTTTCATCGATTTTGTTTCGGGTCTGTTGTTAACAACAATATATGGGCTTATTATTGGTATAGTTTCTTTCTGTTTTTTAAGGTTTAATCAACAATGGTTTTTAAGGTTTACTCTTTATATGGTACTTTTAGTCATATTGTTCAAAAACACCATTTATTAAATAATTGTTCTTTGTTCCTTTTATAGGTGTTCTCATCAAGTTTTAAAAATTTGGTACCATATAAAGAGTAAGTAATATTGTAATTTTTTGTAGAGTTTGTTGGGGTAGTGGTGGTTTATGTATGAAAGTGATGGAATAACTACTTTACCCCAAGAGTTTTTTGGGATCATAGAAGTTGGCTTGTTTTTAACTTTGATTGTATTAGCTTTGTACAATGTTTTCAGAGTGAAGCTTTGAACAGGTAAGTCTCTTATAATTTTGGTATTAGTTTATATCATATTATCAAACCCAGTTGAACACTCGAACTCAGAATTTTCTTTTCCCTCCTTAAGACATGTTTTTTTTTTAAATGGAAGATTGGATGTTTATGAATTACACAAGTTATCTGTATGAATTTTATACCATATCTGTGTGCATTTTATATATATATTTATTGGAGTTTTTTTCTATTTCGAAACCCCTTCTTCCATTTGGTAAAATGTCGAAAATTGTTATTTTTGTTAAAAAAACTTGCAATGTAACAACATGAATTTAATTACAAAGATACATCCCACCAGTTTCGTAAAATTAGTTATTTTAAATTATAAAAATATTTAAAATAAATTGGTTTCATAAAATCAATTTTCATAAAAAAACTATTTTCATTAAAAATCTAAATATAAAATCATTGTTAATTGTAGTTTATTTTTTTTATAAAAGTCGTGTTTCAAAAAGTTAGTTTTATAAATACAAATACAAGATATCTTAATTTATATTTTTTAAAGGCTGAAAAAAATATTTTAAGTAATTCACATAAAACTGTATTTTAATTTATATTTTTTAAAAGCTGAAAAAAATATTTTAAAAAAGTTTTCTTTTATATAATAAAGTAAATTGCTGGCGATGGGTCCATGACTTGACTCGATTTCTGATCAAACAATGGCATTTAATGTCACGAGGGAACAAGTCCCAACCTATATAAGGGGAAGGCACAAAAATTACTTTGAAAGATAACACATACACTACCTCTTTTAATTCTAGAGTTAGGGGCTTTAGGCCTGCTGCTCAAACACACCATCCATACCCATTACCATCCTTCACTTCAAATCAAGGACATCCCGTCCTTTTCTGAAGGTGAGAGAAATGGAACATCAACAAGGACAAATTTAAGTCAGCAACCTCAATCTTGAAGCCTGTTAAATCTGTGCTACCACACAGTGCCCCTAAGAAACGATCCAAGTAAAAGCGAGAGTACAAGAAATGTTTTTTTAAATAAAAAATAAATCAGACTTAATTAAAAATGACACAGGCATGAAATAGTTTTTTTTTATGTTTTACGTATTTTGAACTCATTCCAAATAAAAACAGTACAATGAAAATTATTTTTGTAACAAAAAATGAATCCAACCAAAATAAACATGACACGTATATTACTTTTTTTATCAATTAAGAAAAATAACCAAATAAAAGCATCACAACACATTGTTTTTTTCAAACAAATAACTAACTCGATCAAAATAAAAATGACGCAACACGATATAAAATGAAATATTTTTTCCCAATTAAGATTTTATTCAAGTTATAGCGGCCAATACAAAATATTCGTTTAAACCATATATGAATCAATAAAATTTATAAATTGTGCACGTTTTAAAAACTATTAAAACATTTTTTTAAATGGTACAATAATCAAAGAGGTATATACTAAATAGTCTCTCAAATATTTTTTAACACGATTAATTTAAGCCTTTTTATTTTGTTCCAAAAAGTCGTTCACCATGCTGCTGGCACGGACCTTTAAAGATAAGATAATAATGGACTTTTTCGTACAAAATAGAAGGCTTGGACTAAATGCATATTAGAAAATGTTTGAGGAACTTTTTGATATTTGATTCATAATTAAAAGAATTTTGAGAATTTTTGTCGTGCCTTTAGGTACGGGCATATACTAGAATAACGTGACTTATAATTTTCATAACACATTAAAATACTAATCACAACACGAATAACGTGACTTATAATTTTCACACCACACTAAAATACTATTTGACACAAATAACACGAGTAAATTTATGAATTAATCGTGTCATTGTATTAATGCTAGGTGAAAAATTCGACCCCTAATGACACGTTTAATTCGTCAAGTTTTTATTAAAAAATGATGTCCAATTTTCACCGTGCCATTATGACGTATTATATGATGTACAAGACGGACTATTTTTACTATTGCGAACTAAGTACGACATATGGTCCAATCAACGACGTACACTTTCGAAAATTTGCGTCGTGCCTTCAGGCACGAGCATACCCTAGTGTATATATATATATATATATATATATATATATATATATATATATTTATGTAATGCATTCAAACCTTAGGTGGAAATGGAACAATGTTGGTGACGTAGAAACAAGGGACAATAAACTTGGCATATGATGAAGCTTTTTGATCTTGGCCTCTACGTCTTCAACTAACACGTCATCGGCTTGAATGGATAAACTTGAAAACTATCCTATGACTCAAACGTTTTTGTCCGAAATTGAGCCAACACTACATTGAGACTCAATCGGAGACTTGTGTCCTTACATGTACCCTCTTGCTAAGGTCCCTAAACAAATTCTAAAATGACCAAAAAGTAATCAATTAATGTAAAGAGCAATAATAAGCATATAATTAATTTAACATACACAACAAGTGGTGTGCCTAATACCTTCCCCGCTCATGACATGGTTCCCGAACCCGCACAACAAGAATCGTTAGACCAACCGTGGACTCTAAAATTTTCCATAGTATTAGCTTGAAAAGGCTTACCCAAAACTTTTTCTTTGTTTCTATATAAAACAAACTAGTGACTCTGAAAAACCTACGAACCCCATTTTCTTGCACGAAAGACACACTTACTTTGGGCTTGCTCCAAAACTGGACATGGCATCAAACTACATCTAGGGGCAAGATCATCAAGTCCAGCCTCGAACCTATAAACCGACCTCCGGGTAGGCGATGGACTGGGATACAAGAATTCCTACATCCTCCATTAACTGCACACGATCCCTCTCCCCTAGGCAAACTAACCGCTCGGATCAACAGACTCCTCACCAGCAAACGGATAAATTTGTCGCTCTCCTAAAAGGAAAGTCTCAAAAAGACGCACCACTTTTCTTTGATGTGTATATATGTCCCCTTCTTATGTTATAAAGGTGCATATATGTGTAACCACCCTTTAAATTATAAATAGATTATGCACACTCTCCATACGCACGTTTTGTGTTATCATAGCACAAAAATATGCTACAAACCAAATAAATAAGAAACAAAACATGAGAGTAAAAAAAATTCGTCATCCAAGGAAAATATTCATTTAATTATAAACAATATGTTTGGATGATAATACCCTCGCAAACCCAAAAATATATAATGGAGATTCCTTGTGTTCCTCTTAAAAGGAAAATACTAAATAGACAGAGCTCTACATCAAGCAAACCCAAATGAAAAAACAAAAATGCCTTTTTTTAGGAGATTACGTCAAATTCTGCCCAAAAGTCCAACCAAAAATATTACCCCATCAAACCCCTAACATACGAGACCTTTACTATGGATGATCCACTGCATAACCATCATCCGAGGCCCTCAGACATTTCTTCCTAGATGTCATTCCAAATAAAGAGGCACCAAATTGACAAGATGGACCACCAACACATTTTAACATCCCTGGTGATAGACCTACGTAGTTAGTGGTTCAGTCTACGGAGACTTTGGTGACTAGTTAGTGCAGATCCAAATTCGTAGAGGACCATTGGGTTAGTATCAATTGGTTGTGAAATATATGGAAAGAATTAACATGGTGAGATAAAAAAGAAAATTCTTAGACTAATGTCATTTGCAAAGAGAGCCAAATCCAGTCCCCACGCTAGCATCCCAAATGCTGAACCGCATTGGTGGATGCGAACAACTTGGTCCTCACCATGGAAGACTTTGCTAAATGCCGAAGGAAGCATTAGAAAGATGGAGTAGTCAACGTGGGTCGTTAGTGCAGAGGGGGTGGTGAAACCATGAGTCAATTAAATGACATCCCTCACACTCATTGGGACTACTAGCACAAAAATAGAGGCCCTCTCCCCCATGGGAAGACTTCTCGGTAATGACAAGACAAATGGGGCATCAGGCATGCCAAAGTTCCCACTGCTTCCAATATCCATGCTAATGCAATAAAAATGATATTACAAGAATAAAAATAAGACAACACGGTAAGAACGGAAATGTTGAGTAAGTATGGAGCATCGCGAAACGTAGAATAAGAGACTTACCAAAAATGGAAACATGAAACAAATTAAATATCTTTCAACTGACTGAAAATAGATGATCGGATGGTTTAACATCCAAACTTCTTTAATCGAACGGTTTAACGGAACTGTTAATCACTTGATCATTTCCGAAAAATCCCACGCCATCCCAAAGTTTTCCAACCTTTTACACCCCCATCCAAACCCATACTAAATATAGGCAAACCAATTTTTAAACTATTTCAATTTTGACGAAGAGTGTCCACACACGCACCCTCTTAGTCAAGAAGCTTTATGGACACACCGATTTGCAAAATAGGCGTGGATCATTTTATCCCACTTGATAGAAAGCCCACAAACCTACACCTAACTAAAAATCTATGGGAAAATGTTAGGAATGACCCCCAAACAAAACAAAAAAGTTCAAAACACAAGGATCAAACTTTAAGGAGCAAATGTGGAAATACCACAAAAAACTTCATAGGGGGTCCTTTAACTGCATGATTAAAGGCTCATGTTCCCATTAACCGAACGATCATATTCCTTCGTTCGAATGGATACCCCCCTCGCCCCCCGCCCCCCCCCCCCCCCCCCCCACCCACACACAGGTAATGATTGCAAAATCTCTGAAAATCGTCACCATGGCCCTATATGTGTCCATCACCACCTATCGACCATACTTGTGGCATTCCAATCGAACCTTATAAAAGGAGGTCCCCATTAACCTTGAAAAGCACCCAAAAATCCAAAATTGATTCAGGTTGCTAAATTCTTCAATCCAAAGAACTCGAGATACTCGATCTTATTATGAAATGTATCGAGTGAAGCTCTTCCTTTAGAAATGTTGCTTCCCCTTTTAGTGAAGTTTGTACTTCATAAAATTTACTTCTCTCCCAGTGGAGGTCATATTAAGGAAAAGTCATTTCCTATGAGAAGTAGAGGCAAAACTCTAATCAAATCCCACAAAAGTCGGCACTCTACCCGATTAAATGGTGCCACCTCACAAGGGACACTACCCGAGGAAAAATTAATATCACGTTACAAGGGTAAAGAAACACTGCATAAATTTTGGGCCAATACCCCATATATGATGTGAAATAAATTGTACATATATGTTTATCTCATTTAGCCCAACCCCCGTTTAGGGGACTAGGAATGCACTGTAATACCCCGTATTTTTGTGATATTTATTTATGGGATTAATTGAATTAAATGCGTATTAATTGGAAATACTAGCGAGATGTGAGTGAGTTGGTATTTGATTATAATGTGCATATATGATTAAAATACTAGCGAGATGTGAGTTGGTATTTGATTATAATGTGCATATATGATTATATATGATTATAATGTGCATATAATCATATATGCGTATTAAAATACTAGCGAGATGTGAGTTGGTATTTGATTATAATGTGCATATATGATTATATATGAATTTTGAATTATGAAATTTGTCATGAGATGAAATACGACAATTTGGAAATTTTGTTGAGACGCGTGTGACAGTCGCGTCAGGAATATAATTATTTGAATTAAAAGTGAATTTTATATTTACGACCCGTATGGTCATTTTGAGTGCGCCAACGCGTCCGGAAGGGTCGAAATAGTCAGAAAACACTAGTCGAGGGTTAAGTTTGTGTCCCGGGGCATTATTGGGCCATATCGGTAACTTATAAGGGCATTTTGGTAATTTCGGAAATTGGGTAATTAAAACCCACGAAAATTAGAGTTAAAATCTGACTTAGTATTAACCCACTAAGCCATGTTCCAACCCCAATTTAGGTAGTGGGCTACGGGAGAATTTAGAAACTTTATAACTTGGCAAAACCAACCCCACCTCCATTAACACCTTGAGAAGAAAAGCTTGTTGAGAGAGAGAGAAGGAATTCTGCAGAGAGAGAGAGAGAGAGAGAGAGAACACTTCAGAAATTCGCCATCAAATTCAGAGATTCAAATAAGGCAAGTGATTTAATTTCGTTTTTATAGAAAATGCTTCTTCCATGCGTAGGATATTCAATTAAATCTGATTGTTCTTGGGAGTTAATGAAAAAACCATTAAATTTGGAATTAGAACTTGTATTGTGATGAGGATTTGCATGTAGAACTATAGGTAGGTGAATAATATGAGGTTAATACATGATGGATGAAACAAAAACAGATTTAATTAGACTCATTTATGACTTATAAATTTTAGGGTTCATGTTCATGTAAAATTGGGGATAAATGAAGAGATTTGATAATTGAATGAGGTTAGAATGAATTAACCCCACAAATCATGTTAGTATATGACCTATATATGTTTAGGGATGATTAGTGGCTTTGAATAATCGTTTGAGTTATGTTTGGATGAGATTTGAGGAGTAGAGAAGTTAGAAAAACGAATTAAGGATTTCTGGGCTCGAAACTGGCCACTCGTTAGAAGACCTGCCCAGGTCGTTTGAACGAGCTCGTTCGAACGAGTTGACCTTTGACTTCTAATGAGGGTGAAGTTCGTTCGAGAATCTCGTTCGAACGAGATCTCATTAGATAGCCCAGTTCGTTCGAACGAACTCTCGTTCGAACAGCCTCGTTCGAACGAGACTTCGAACGAGTTGACAGTTTAGGCTTTTTAGCCTGTTTTGATCCCGAGTGTCCCGTAACCTTGTGTATAGGTAGAGATAGCCTTCCCTTGATGATTAATTGATATATTTGGTATGTTTGGGATATAATGAGGAGTCAAACCTAGAAGTGTAGTTTGAACCTAAGGGTAAAAATGGAGTAGGACGTGAGCGTCTATTACGGTGCGAGAACTATTGACGACCTAATTTAGTATATTAACCGGGAACATATAAAGTGCGTAGTATTATATGTCGGTACGAGAATGAGAAGTGTACCACCTATATATATTATGGCGATTACTAAGACGTGTGCATACTTAGTATATGTATTGATTTTATGTGTATGACATACCTACCATACTTGCTATCACGGGAGGTTTGCATTCGCTTAGGGCCCTCTAATCCTTGTGTTTCCCGGATTTAGACTGGTTACCTCGATGAACATAGGTCAGAGAAGGACTTATTGGGATGTTAATAAGTCTGCTGATCGCGGGAGCGCAGGTATGTGCGTGACCCATGTGATGTGACTGTGTTCGCCTCCATTATTTGTGATGTTGTTATCTGAGAACTATTCCTGAGAGATTCGGAATATGTGATCCTTATGTACGTGATGTACCGGGATGGATAGCAGAGTATGTGTGCACTGCATCTAGTCTCGGGGTGCTTGTATTGTATATTTATGACGTGAATAATATACACTTAATAAAATGGGAACTTTCATGTTGTTATTGTGAACATAAATTGGTAATGTTTTGAGAAAACATAACGGGTCAAAAGATAGTAATTTGTATTACTAATTGAGAATTTGAGTTTAAGTGAAACCCTCTATTTATTTGATAACGCTAGAATGTAATATGGGAATTGAGTAGTAAGGGGTAGAACTTATTACGGTTTGGTTAGATGTGTATGTCATGAAGATGGGTACGGTACGTTAGGAGTGCACATGTAGTCGAGAGGTGAGAATTTCATGTGAGTGCACGTCCTAACATGTATTTTGCATTTAATGTTTCAATGCTATTAAAACACTTGCTGTTTTCAAAATGATTTCCACTTTCGGGCTCTGACCCATTTGCTTTCAAATCTATTTTTTGTAAAAACCATTTTAGGTGCCCAGCCACAAAGACACCATGCTTAGGATTCTCATTCAGGGACGAGCTGTAGCTGTTTGTGGAAGTTACAGGAGTTTGCTTGTAGCCGCTTCATTTATCTTGACTCGATATTTAGCATTTTATCAGTTGTAGGGCATGTCGCCCATTTCTTTTAGACATTTCATTTATTTCAGTTATTCAGACCTTTGGCATGTAATTATTCAGGATTCAGACTTGTCGTATTATTTTTGTTGTGGGATTGTTGTGAGGAGTTTTCCTCTGGATTTATATTTACTTTGTTGATTATTCATTACTTCATTGTGGTGAATGGTTGTTATTCTTTCATTATTCTTTTACTGCATGTTAATCAGACTTAACTTAAAATTTGGCACTTACTTTTTAAATACTAGGTGGTTAGTAATTTTAAAAATATTTTCGACAGTGATGCTATTAACTGAACCAACTTGGCATTTTGAATTAATTTAATAAAGGAGTAGCTACCCGGTATTTAATTAGACGGGGTGTCACATGCACTTTATAGTATTTATATTTTAAAGCCTGATTTTGAAGAGTGCGCTTTTGTTCAAATTAAGAAATTATTTAATTAAATACAGTTTTTTAATTAAATCCTAAAACATGCACCTACGTGTGTGCTTGTGTCAAACCATAAATAGATAAATCACGTGACACAAGATATCAGGAAAAATCCCCGCAGGGAAAAACCATTTATTTTTACTATAATTTGTAAAAACAGTTACACAGATTATAATGAAAATAAGCGTGACGTACAAAATACCCGTAGGTGTCGGTTCTGATGTCATCGGCTGGAATCTCCCTCAAGAACTCCCGATGGGCAGCAATGAAGAAGAGACTGACTTATCCACAAAATACTCCGTATGAGTAAAAATGACCTCTTGAAGGTTTAAAACGTGCACAGAATAAATGGGAGATAATTGTGCTTATAAAGAAGGCATAAATCATTAAAATCATTAAGTCTTTAGTGCAGTATAAAATGATGGAAAAATCTTTGAACAACCAATTTGAAAGTGATAGAAATTGGTTCAAAAATCGAGGCGGATGTATCGTTCGAACGACATAGGCCTGTCGCTCGAATGAGGACACATGTCATTTGAACGAGTTCGCGTGACATTCTTACGTCGCTCGAATGAAATGTGATCTCGTTTGAACGAGTATGCCTTCGAAAAAATTTCGCATCTACACACAGACAAATTTCTGCATTTTGATAAAAAATAATTTAGACTTCAAAAAATATTTTCTACAAAAATTTCCAAATATTTTTGCAAATATAAACAACTCCAATAAATCATTTTATCAATAATGTGACGTGGAATGGTGGGAAGCGATTGAGCAGCACGTCACATGTAGCATGACGCATGTGTGAAGATGATGGATGCATGGATTCAGATAAAGGCCGTCGCAAATGATCGTGATGATGTGCCGAATGTAGCAGTATCAGACATACAAATTGTGAACTAGGAAAAATAGAAAAATCTTAGATTCTACCCCGGACATTTATAAAATTATGTCCTTACAGATTTTTAAGCCACCGCCATTGTCCATTGAATAAAATTTCATATTACATTTTAAATCAATGTTAATCAATAAGCACAACTAAATATAACTAGAAAGCATACTTTACAAAACCGTTCTCAGGAAAGTGTCCATGAGCCATGGCATTTTGAAACTTTACTAAAACAAAAGCCTAAAATCTGTTTACTCCCACCACTTCTCTGATGGAATAAACCCCATCGATACGACAACACCCTTTAATATATATTTCTTATAATACTTATCAAACAACCTTATTTGATTAACATATTTTTATCATATAAATATATCATTTCAACACAATGGAAATGATATATTAAGGACTACAGTCCATAAATACCACAATGATATATATTATACATCTAATATCCTATCAGCTACACCAATCAATATGTCCCGTTTGTTAGAACTATGTTGGCTTTGATCCCAAGTATCCTTAGATAGGTATGTGCTATACCGAGCTAAACTCATGAATCCCAAGTGTCATAATACATCTCTCGATGTATTATTTAGAATTAATGCCCCCATATCTAGTACAAACACTCCCATATATAATCCAACATCATTATTATAATTACGTTGGCCTTGATCCCATATCTTTTATGGGGCGTAAGAGATATATTGCGCTAAACTCATGAAGCCCAATTATCATAATATGTCTCTGGGCCCATTATTCTTAGGGATGCCTCCATCTCTAGTCTAACCCATCTCTCTCTACACCCGAATCTAGAGAAGAAAGTCTAAAACATTACATCCTTAGTGTTACACCTCCAAACTATCTCGAAGGACAATACCTATCTGCTAGTGATCACCTGACAATCATAATATGTTATGTAAATATCGGTGATCTTTAGGCCCAATCCCATTTTGAACCTCAATTGAAGCTACCCTTTGACACATATAGATCTTCACCCCCGAAGTGAAGTGTTCACACTTGAACACACATCACGTTAATATCCCCATTAAACCCTCAAACTGAGAATACTAAATGACATGTATTCAATTAAATTTCAACATCTTCAAATCATCAACACTTAAGAAACTACCAAAGGTTTTCTCATTAGGGTGTGCAATCCAATAGATATCAACTTTTTACATACACACATGAGATAAAGCAGATACCCGTGACATGCAACTATTTGAAATATAATGATATGCAAAAATCAAAGATCAATTAAGCTTAAGCAAATCATAGATAAATCAACAAAAAATTATCCCCTATAATTGAGTCTCCCCCTTTTTATGATGTCCCCAAATAGATAGATATGAGGAGCATAAATATGGAAAATGTCATAAAAAATCTTCTATCTATTTTCTATTTTTTTAATAATTTTTTTAAAAAAAATTTCACACAAAATATACAATAAAGAATAAGAAAAAATGTCATAAGGAAAAAATCTTCTATTTTTTAAATTTTCAAAAGTTTTACACAAAATCTACAACAAAGAATCACACCATGAAAGAACACAGAAACAACCAAGTCGATGATAGCGTAAATGTAGGGGTGTGGACAAATTCGATAGGAAAATCAATGCATACAAACATGACATAGGTGCACGATGAATATTGGATACTCCTAACGAATGAACTCAACGTCTTCCTTAGGTGTAAAAGGATGGAAATTTGAGACATTGTCTCAATCAAATTAGCAAATCAAAGCTCAAAGCTCAAAGTGATTTTCACATCAATAATGTCCAAAACAATTTAATTCTTTTTCAGGACTTTGAAGGAAGTGCAAACCCCTTTAAATTCTCCAACCAAACTCCCTCATATTTAAATTTTGAATAGAGGTGATCTAAATTCTCAAACTTTGGAGAATTGATGGTGAAACCTAATGGCCCATATTTGGCATGTATTGCTTTTTATAGCCTTTAAATTTTTTCGAGATCTTTTAACCTCTTTAGACCCCGGATAATAAAATTCTTCAATTTTTTAGGTCCGATTTAACGGTGGCTTTATAAAAAAGGATAGATAATTAACTTTCGTAGCCCTTCACCATTTTAAAATACCATATAATCTCACTGAACGGTTTTTTTACATGCATTCCAATCTTGTCATGTTTTATCGCATATGGTTTGTTGTATAGACAGAATTGAGATGGAAACACTCAAGCAAATATGTGATAGACAAGTACAATAATCAAATAAACCATGTATGTGTGCAATAAAGGAGATACGGAGCCAAACAAGTAGAAAATTATCACTAATCACATCTCAAAGACTCCAAACAATGTAAAGCACATGGATGCAATGATGTAGCATCTCAAATAACTATCAAATAGTCACATGGATAAATGGAATGAAATTTGTGACTTGACTATCTTAAACTCTCATCCATAAAAGGTGTAAACAATATAAAAAATTCTTTTTGAGCTTTTCTAAAAATTTTATAAAAAGAAAATCTTTTTGGATTTTTTTAAAAATAAGAAAATAATGCACATAATACAAACTAGTAATAGGAATCATATGATATGAACATGAGAAAGCATCATATCCTAGACACGCCCAACCCCTCAATCAACTGTGAAAATCCCTACAAACTTCTAAAGACTCTTGAATCTAAGGGCATCTAAAGGTTTCGTGAAAATATCGTCTAACTGACGGTCAATGGGAACGTAACTCAGGGATACGACTTTCTCCTCAACTAGGTGTCATATAAAGTTCTCGCCTATCCTGATGTGCTTTGTGTGCGAATGCTGGACTGGATTGTGGGATATGTGTATCTCACTCGTGTTATCACAGGAAATGGTCATGTTGTCCTGTGAAATCCCATAATCCTTCAGCATTTGTTTCATCCACAAGAGTTGCGTGTAATAACTCCCGGCGGCGATGAACTTAGCCTCCACAATGAACAAAGAAATGGAGTTTTTATTCTTGCTCAACCAGGAGACAAGAGCAGAACTAAAATAAAAACACCCACCAAAAGTGCTCTTACAACCATCTACATCCCAGACCCAATCGGCATCTGAATAGGCGGACAAACGATCATCGGTATCAAAAGAATACCAATTACCGTATGAGAGAGTCCCACTCATGCATTTGATAATAAATTTTAGAGACAGTAACTGTGACTCTTTCATGGACGCCTGATATCGCACACAGACTCTAACACTAAAGGATATGTCGAGACGACTGACAGTCAAGTAGGGAAGACTAACTATCGTACTCCGATACAATGTTTGCTCAACGTCCTTGCCTGAAGTGTCCTTACTAAGCTTGATAGAAGTACTCATAGGTGTATGAACATGCTTAGCGGAGTCTAAAAAAATTTCTTCACTAGGTCTCTAGCATACTTGGATTGAGAGATGAACATCCCATCCTCTAGCTGATGAACTTGGAGACTAAGGAAGAAAGTCAGCTCACCTACCATGCTCATCTCAAACTCACTTTTCATCTCCTTCTCAAAGTGGTGAGCATGCTGGGAGTACATAAATCCAAAGACTATGTCGTCCATATAGACTAGGCAACCAAAATAGCACCATTATCTCTCCTGACGAACAACGTCATATCAACTCCCCCTCTCTTGAACCCACGGGCTAAGAGATAGGAAGTAAGCCTCTCGTACCAAGCACGGGGTGCTTGCTTCAAACCATACTAGGCTTTCCTCAGATAGTAGACGTGCTCTGGGTGCTTAGGATCTTCAAACCCTTTTGGTTGTACCATATAAACCTCCTCCTGTAGAATGCCATTAAGAAAGGCACTCTTGACATCCATTTGATATAACTTAAAGCGCAGATGACATGCGATGGCGAGTACTAAGCGGACGGACTCAATCCTCTCAATAGGAGCAAATGTCTCCCCAAAGTCTACACCTAAATCTGTGTGTAGCCTTGAGCGACCAACCTAGCCTTCTTTCTGATTATGGTACCATTTTCATACATTTTATTCTTGAAAATCCACCTGGTACCTATCACATTAGTCTCATAGGTAGGGGGACAAGTTCCCAGACATTATTCTTTTTAAACTGAAGCAACTCCCCCTGCATGGCAGATATCCAGTGTTCATCCTTGAGTGATTATTTGTGATTCTTGGGCTCGACTGTGGACGTATAACAAAAATGACTAACAACGTTCTCTAGCTGAGCACGATTCTTGACCCCTAAAGTGGGATCGCCAAAAATGGCAGATGGATCATGACTCTTGCGAATCCAAGCAGGTGTTTCCCTTAACATATGAGTAGAGGACACAGAGTGTGGGTGAGGGACAAGTAAGTCACTACCAAAAAAGTCCTCATCCTCACACTGAAGTCTAGGATTAATAAATGCCGAAGGTTCGTCATCTTACACGGTGACGTTTATTGACTCCATAACCTTAGATCTCTTCAGGTGAAAAACCCGGTACACTATACTATTTGATGAATATCCTAGAAATATTCCCTCGCCGTTCCGGGAGTCAAACTTTCCTAGTTTCTCTTTATCCCGTAGGATATAGCATTTACTCCCAAAGACATGTAAATATACAAGTTTGGGCTTCTTGCCAGTCCATAATTCATAAGGCGTCTTAAGAGTGTGTGGACGCAGGTATACCCTATTCGTCGTATGGCATGCAATAGACACTACCTCTGCCCAAAATTTTCTATCAACCTTACGACCTAGAAGCATAGATCTAGCCATTTCTTGAATCGTTCTTTCTTTCTCTAAAAAATCCCATTTTACTGAGGAGTCCTCACAATAAAAAACTCATGTTTGATTCCTAGGCTGTCACAGTAAAGATCTACCTTTGCTTCCTTAAATTCCATTTCGTTGTCACTACGTAGCCTGTTAATAGTGACTCCGTGTTGATTTTGCAGGACACGACACTTGGTCATTAAAAACTCTACAGCATCGGATTTCTCTTTTTGAAAATCAATAATCGAATATCTAGAGAAATCATCTACCATCACGAGGATATACCTCTTACCACCTAGACTCTCAGTACGAGTAGGACCCATAAGATCCATGTGAAACTCAAGCACACGGGAGGTGGTAATGGAATGCAACTTTCGGTGGGGGCTACATATTTGTTTTCCTAACTAAAAGGGTCCACAAACTGTGGAAGTTGTCTTTCCAAGAGATGGTAAGCCACGTATTAGGTCCTTTTTAGCTAAACGTGTCAAATCTCTAACGTTCACGTGACCTAGACGTTGATAACACAGATCCATAGGAGTGATTGTGGCGCTATTGCAGATAAGTGAGGATGTGGGCACAGTCCCATAGCAATTATCTTCTGTTCTCACCCCTTTCACTAAAAGTTTACCGGCTTGATTATAGACATTACATGCGTCCCGATCAAACTTTACGGTAAAGTCAGCGTCGCACAGCTTGCTAATGCTGAGAAGGTTTTCCTTCAAACCTTTGATGTACAAAACATTCTCTAGCTTAGGAAATCCTGGTAACACTACTATACTCCGTCCTATGATGCTAGACTTTCTCCCGTCTCCAAAGCTGACTCTTTATTCCTTATAATCCCCTAGGTAGGTAAAGAATGAAACATCACCAGTCATATGTCTAGAGAACCCACTATCAAAATACCACTGTGAGGTATTAAGTTCTTTGAGAGCGAAATGAACAATAAGGGCCTTTTTGTCTTTCTTAGGTACTCAAGAAGTGGTAACCATTTGTTTACCCTTGTTGTTGTTGGTTATAGCCGGGATGCGGGAAGTGTTCACTGACGGAAAATACATTCGATGGAATTCCTCCATCAAAATCTGTGAGGTGGCGAATAAAATCTCAACACACTCTCTCAGACTGGTAAAATCATTAGAATGATGTGGTGGAGCAGTAGTACGTTGTGTCCGACCCAAACTATAACAAACCTCCCTGAGGTGGACTTTTCTTTTTTGCAGAACGTATAAAAGAACACAGTCTTAGGCAGACCTGGGTTTGCATTCCTTGGTTGAACTCTTCTTCCTGGTATTTCATGATGTCCATATGGAGTCGTAGTAAACTCAGGAACTGGTCTAGGTGCAATTTGGGTCGTGGAGGCAGCATCAAAACTTATTCCCTGCCTATCACCAAAACATAAATTGGGGCCGAGGAGCATCTTTCCCATCTTTCCAGATATGTCCTCTATTTGAACCTTGACTTCCCGTGCTCTCTCAAGATCATGAGTAAGATGGGAAACAAGGGCTTCAAGTTTCTTCCGAGTCTCCAGGGAGGAATGGAGCTCACTCGTAAGACTAGCCACTTGTTTAGTCAAGTCCCCTTTCTCTTTCTCAAAACCACTCTCTCTCTCTCTCCAAACAGTCTCTCTCTTTCTCTAAAAAAAACTTTCTTTCTCAACACAGGTAGACTCTCTCTCTCTCTCTCAAGGTAGTGCGGGTGGAGGACTCTCCATCTCTCTCTTCTTCTAAATGATCCTATAAAGTGGTGATCCTAAGAACTAGCGCTTTGTTACGCTTTTTGGTTTTAAATGACTCATTATATAACTCAGCGTAGGCGTGTTGAAGATTACTATGACTCTCACTTGCATCATCCTCCCCCTCACTCACATCGTTCTCACTTTCGAGGTGTCCTTGTGAAGAAACATCCTCAACGTCGTGAGTAGCACTAGAAGTATGACTAGCGATGAATGAGGTGAAGTTACATTCATGTGGTGACTCAACTCCAAAGTCCAACGACTCGACCTCACCGTCGTCACTAAGGGTAGCATTAAGGACAACTTTGTCCCTATCTTTTGCAAGTCTGTTCAGTCTAGTAGCACACTCAAAAGCTCTATAACCCTTACCGTCGCACTCATAACATCTCTCACCGTCTTTCTTGGGAGGTTAGTTAAAATCTTTTTCATTTTTCTTATTTTCCTCAAAAATCTTTTTATCTTTGAAATTTCCATTTTTCTTGAAATTTTTAGCAAACAGGGCCAAATCATCTAAATCAAAATCATACTCAGAATTTGACATTTCTATCTCCTTTTTTTTAGATGACTCAACTCACTTTCTTGCCGACCCCTCACTTTTTCTATCATGGGCATTAAGTGAAAACCCTTATCTTTAGGTTTGAAGGATTTAGGAAACATATCAATTTCATACATTTGTAAGTCTCCTACAAGTTCCTCCAATTTAAGCGTGTTTAAATTACCAATAGAATTTAGCACAGTGACTTTAGGGATAAAACTCTTAGACAGTGATCTTAGAATCTTTTTAACAATTCTAGCATTAGGAATGTGTTCACTAAGGTTAAATCTAGTGTTAACAATGTCAGATAACCTAGCATAAAATTCATCAAAACATTCAGTCTCAAGCATGGTGATAGTTTCAAATTGAGTCGTTAAATTTTGCAGTTTAGACTCTTTCACATCATTAGTTCCTTCATGGGTAAGTTCCAAAACATCCCATGCTTCTTTTGACGTGGTGCACATCATAATCCATTGGAACTCCTCAGGTGTGACGGATCCAGAAATAGCACTTAAACCCTTAGAATTAAAAGATGATCATTTAAATTCGTCTTCAGTCCATTGAGTCACAGATTTTAAATTAGTCACGTTATCAGCAGTGACGGAGGGAGGTGTCCACCATCTTTCAACCAAAATCCAAACACGTTCATCAATGAATTTTAAAGCAGATTTCATGCGGTCTTTCCAGTAAGCATAGTTTGTCCCGTAAAAACTGGCATTTTATTATATAATTTCTCCATTGAATACGCCCTTTTCCAAAAATTAACTTTTCAGAAAATTGATATCATAGAAAAATTTTGCGAAAAATTACACGGTATAATTGTGTAATTGGCTCTGATACCAATTTGAAGAGTGCACTTTTGTTCAAAATAAGAAATTATTTAATGAAATAATTTCTTAATTTGAACAAAAGCGCACTCTTCAAATTGGTGTTCAAATTAAGAAATTATTCAATTAAACACAGTTTTTCAATTAAATCCTAAAACATGCACCTACGTGTGTGCTTGTGTCAAACCATAAATATATAAAGCATGTGACACAAGATATCAGGAAAAATCTTTGAAGGGCAAAACTATTTATTTTCACTATAATTTGTAAAAACAGTTACACGGATTATAATGAAAATAAGTGTGACATACGGAATACCCGTAGGTGTCGGTTCCGATGTCGTCAGCTGGAATCTCCCGTAAGAACTCCAGATGGGCAGCAATGAAGAAGAGACTGGCTTCTCCACAAAATACTCCGTATAAGTAAAAATGACCTCTTGAAGGTTTAAAACGTGCACAGAATAAATGGGAGATAATTGTGCTTATAAAGAAGGCATAAAGCGTTAAAATCATTAAGTCTAAAAAGGAAGCCGTCATAGGCCGGTTTAGTGCAGAATAAAATTATGGAAAAATCTTTGAACAACCAATTTGAAAGTGACAGAAATTGGTTAAAAAATCGAGGCATCTGCGTCGTTCGAACGACATAGGCTTGTCGCTCGAATGAGGACACGTGTCGTTCGAACGAGTTCGCGCGACATGCTTACGTCGCTCAAACTACATGTGATATCTTTTGATAGAGCACGCCTTCCAAAAAATTCCGCATCTACACATAGAAAATTTTCTGCAGTTTGATAAAAAATAATTTAGACTTCAAAAAATATTTTCTAAAAAAATTCCCAAATATTTATGCAATTATAAACAACTCTAATAAATCATTTTATAAATAATGTGACATGGAGTAGTGGGAAGCGGTTATCAGCATGTCGCAGGTAGCATGATGCACGTGTGAGGATGATGGATGCATGGATTCGGATAAAGGCCAACGTGGATGATCGTGATGACGTACCGAATGTAGCGGTATCAGACATACAAACTGTGATCTAGGGAAGATAGAAAAATCTTAGATTCTACCCCAGACATTTAGAAAATTATGTTCTTACAGATTTTTAATCCACCGCCTTTGTCTATTGAATAAAATTTCATATTACATTTTAAATCAATGTTAATCAATAGGCACAACTAAATATAACTAGAAAGCATACTTTACAAAACCGTTCTCAGGAAAGTGTCCATGAGACGTGACATTTTGAAACTTTAATAAAACAAAAGTCTAAAATATGTCTACTCCCACCACTTCACCGATGGAATAAAGTCCATCGATACGACAACACCCTTGAATATATGTTTTCTTATAATACTTATCAAACAACCTTATTTTATTAACATATTTTTAACATCTAAATTTATCATTTCAACACAATGGAAATGCTATATTAAGGACTACAATCCATAAATATCACAATGCAATATATTATATATCTAATATCCTATCACCTACACCAATCAATATGTCCCATTTGTTAGAACTATATTGGCTTTGATCCCAAGTATCCTTAGATTGGTAGGTGTTATACCGAGCTAAACTCATGAATCCCAAGTGTCATAATACATCTCTCGATGTATTATTTGGAATAGATGCCTCCATATCTAGTACAAACACCCCCATATATAATCCAAAATCATTATTAGAATTACGTTGGCTTTGATCCCATATCTTATATGGTGCGTAAGAGCTATACTTCGCTAAACTCATGAAGCCCAATCATCATAATATGTCTCTGGGTGCATTATTCTTAGGGATGCCTCCATCTCTAGTCTAACCCATCTCTCTCTACACCCGAATCTAGAGAAGAATGTATAAAACATTACACCCTCAGTGTTACACCTCCAAACTGTCTCGAAGGGCAATACCTATCTTCTAGAGATCACCTGAAATTCATAATATGATATATGTAAATATCAGTGATTTTACGCCCAATCCCATTTGGACCTCAATTGAAGCTACCCTTTGACACATATAGATCTTCACCCCCGAAGTCAAGTGTTCACACTTGAACACACATCACATTAGAACACGTGTACAACTGAACTATGTAGGCTTTGACCTTGTGGTTACACGGGTATGTAGGCATAAAAAATATTCCATCTCGTGAGCACGAGCCTCGATAATATGTCTCATGATATTTTGTCCCCACTGAGATGTGATTTATCATCTCAGATTTGTTTATTTAATGTTATCCATATGCAAAAAAAAATTATAAAATAAACTCTTTCCTCCATCAAAACGTTAAAGTCATCAGTAATCTCATTATTATTTCTTTAATTATTCATTAACTGAGTTCGTTATTAAATTTGTTACTTAAGCGTGATTTTAAAGTTGTTTTGATTCTGGAATTGCATAAATTTTAGGAAATGATCATAGACCTTTTTTGTACATTAATACATATTGACCTTTATCTCACCCTAATACTTTCCCTAGTCATCTTCTTTGAACCTCATTATTAACCTTTCATTTCAAAACCCCAATTTAATAACCAACACGAAATTGGAGTTTTAAATGATATTTATACCTTCCATATCTTTTTTGGAATGATAATTGGGATTTCATAAAATTTTTGTTTTGAGGTAGCAATGAAACATATGAGTTGACTTTTATTCTGGAGAAAATGAAACAAATAGAATACAAGGAAAAAGAAATGAAAAACAAAGAAAAAAAACAAAAGAAAACAATAGTGAAAAAAAAAGAAAAAAAAGGGTGAAAAAAATAAGAATTCGGTAGCTATTAGAGAAGTTAGTCATACTCCAATGTCATATTCATTTGCTTTTTGTGGAATGTATATTCCAATTTTGAAATTACCTGCAAATTTCCATTATCCTTGATATTTCTTTCCTAGCACTTTTAATTCATATATATTTCCCTTCTTTCACAACCATAACCCCAAACTAATGTGCCGAACCTTTAAAGTCCTACGTGATCTTAAGACGAAATTGATTCAGAAGTCATATAGTTGTGATAATATTTTATAGTACGTTCCACCTCCTTTAATGCGTGTTATCTTTTCATGAGATTGAAATTTTAGATTATATATATATATATATATATATATATATATATATATATATATATATATATATATATATATATCGTTCTACATTGATGACAAGTGCAAGGCCTTGCTTTCATTTGCATTTACTCATTATGTCACATGTCTCGTGTGATACGCGCCATTTCGAGTGTTTTTTATTTGTTTAGTGTAATATGTGCAGAGGTTTTAATGAAAGCATGATTTTTTTTTAAAAAAAACCTCTTACATATGAACGCACTTAATCTTAATAATTTCATACTATTGGAAAATTTTCACATTTTCTTGGTTAGTAATATGTTGAAATATTTATTGCCATTGTAGAGTTTGGGATATTGGGTGCTTGGGAAAATTTTGTGGAAATTTTATGTTTGTGGGTCACATCCCTAAAAAATCACGAGGCAACACTCATCAACTAGGGTATACTAGGGGTTTAACGGCTTAATGCAATCTCTAAATGCATCCATGAACCCACAAAAATGGAATTTCTACTTTGTACTTATTTAGTTTGTTCTTATCTCTCATTTTTCTAGTTCTTGTTTTGTTTCATTGTTAGGGACTAGTAACGTCTAAGTTAGGGGTGGGATACATCGTGAATATTGTATATTATCGTTTGTTATACTTATGCATTCTAGAACAATTGTGTTCATTAATTCTTATATTTAAGCCCATATATTATATAATATTTGTTTTCATTATATATGTGCTTCCCATAGTTAATTTAGGGTTTTGTCGGTAATAGAATACTTAACGGTGTAATTAGTGCTTTGGGGAAAATTTCAATGCAATATGAAAATTTAGAGGCATTTTAGTCATTTCAGCGTTTGAGCTTCATGCCCAAAATCTTCACGAAATTTGTAGCTCTCTAAGTTAGGTTTGCATAACTACAAGTGGTGCATCAATATGGTTCATAATGACCGATTTATGACCATTTTCCTGGGGAGAGTTTTTTTTAAGAAAAGGCTTATGCTTGAAATAGAGTATTGATTGATCTATCTTTGCTTCCAATTTTATCGTTGAAGGAAGGCAGTGGCAAATTTTCACTTCAATCGGTCGATTGATCAATTTTATCGATTGGTCGATGATGCCAGAATTTGAAGATATTTGTTTTGGTTGATTCCTTTCTCTTAGATTTTTTATCACTTGCTAGAAATATCAAGTGGATTGGTTTTGGTACATATCTTGGTTTTCTCTTAGTTTTCATCTTGTATTTTAGGGTTGGGAGTAGGCTTTTGGGAGATTCTCCTCCTCCAACCATGGTTTTCCATTTTTGGCACTATATGTTACTATTCATCTTCTTCTCTAATTAATTCATGATTTCTTCTTGTTACTTCTTGCTTTGATAATTATGTTATTGCTTTGATTAATTATGTTACGTGTTTAATTAATGTCTTTCATTAAATACATGCAATTTACCATGGTTTGTAGGTAATTTCATATAGGTTGAGATTATTGACCTCACATGGGTTAATTAGTTGCTGATTTAGGATAGTTTCAATGGGTTAATTGTTCTTAGTAATGCACCTAGGATATTTAATTGTTCTTGGTAATGAGCCTAGAAACACTTGGGGTAATGGAATGTATTTGAAATAGTAAAATTTAGAAAGTAACTTCTAAAAGAAAATTTTGGCACCCTAACTATGGAGTATAGCGATTCCCACCTATCATAGTGACCCAAGTTCGTTCCTCGGTAATGGCACCATTTTGATATATGCATAAATATCAAACATCCATCTATATGATAACCTTTCTATCTCTCCTACCTCAAACGATATAATAAATTGTCTCAGGTCGCGACTTCTTATGCATACACACTAATACCTTTAACGACCATTTGTTACCCAAACCGAGCTTCCTCCCATCCTTATATACATTGATGACCACCTGTTACACAAGTCTATCACTCTCGTATACTTATGTAAATAACATATGAACACCTCCTATCTGAATATAGATGCATACACAAGCACTCTTATGTATCCACCCTAGTTAAATGATGTTCCTACATATCTCATTGGCACTATTTTCATACCTAAGCACATATTTACATTTTTTAAAGGAGTCTGAAACTAAGGTCTCTAAATATTTTCTAAGATAAATTAAAAAGTAATCACATAATCTTAAGAGCAATAATAATAATCTAATTAAGGAAGCATAATTAACAAATAGGGTGCGTAACACCTTCCTCACTCGTAACCCAGTTCTTGAAGCTCATAACAAGAATCTCTCAACCATCGCAGATCTAAACCTACCTTGGTATTATCCCAAAAGGTATAACCCCTAATTTTTTTTTTTTTTTATATAAAACATACTGGAAACTCTAAATAACCAATAACTCCTCGTGTGGAATACACATAGGTGCAGGCCTAAACTGGGAAAATCATTGAACCAATGAAATGATAACATGACCATGGGGGAAAATGGAAGAATATGAGACAAACACTCCTGCATCCCCATGGGAATAATAGGACTCACTAACTAGGCCTACTATCCCCAAGAACAATGAACATCCATCTCCCCCTGAGTCATGCTCGGGCTAATAACACCACAGTTACATGTGGGCAACCTCATATATGTTATGTTTTTACAATACTAGACATCTTCTTTTCCATTGTCATAGTCAACAAATTCCACTTTAACCCATTAAAAACAACTAAAGATTATGTTCTAGTTTACTTAGTGGATAGTCTTGTACATTTAGGTTCAGACACTCTTACTTATGATACTGTGATCATACATTGCATTCACGTTGGGTGTGAGTATTACAGGAATGTGATAAAATAGTAACTAACAGGTAATTTAACACAAGATATAAGAGAATTCTAGGTGAACACAAGTATTTAAGTTGTTCATCCTTTGGCCGATGTCCATTATAAAAAGTGTGAGTGTTTCACTAAAATAGGGCTTAAACACCTATTGGAGAGAAGTACAAGCTCTCTCTCTCTCTCTCTCTCTCTCTCTCTCTCTCTCTCTCTGGTTAATTATGTAGAGTAACAATAGGTTTTCTAAGAGTCGATCTAAATAAACAAGACATAGTATGCCTTTTATAGGCTAAGGGGTGCATGGTGTTACCCCCATCATGTGGTCCACGCCTAACTAAGGTGGAGGATCTATGAGAAAGTGCTAGCTACCTTTTCATAGAGAGAGGTCACCATGTTGAATATTCCCTCACATGGGTTATCGATATTTAATAATAGACTTGTGGAGATATGACTGAAATACCCCATAGGGATGAGAATATTTGTAGAATGTATTGTCTGAGGTGATACTTCAGGTATTAATTCAACCGAGAATTTGCCATGCCTTGTTTCTTAATAAAGTCGAGAGGATATATGGTGATTAGTTATGCCCAATAAACCCATCCTTTAGCCTTGAGTCTGATAGTGTTGAAAAACAAGCGTCGTCTGAGGTCGACACTTTTCCACTGGTACAAGTTAGGTTGGTCTCCTATTTATGACGGGAATGCAATATGGTTAGTTATCACTATTTATTATTTATACAAAAAGAGGCTAGTCTTGTCTACGGGATGAGACTCTAGTGTCTTATTGGATGTTAAGGTGCCATCTGGATGTGACTATACTTAGGTATATGAAATTCCCTTAGACCTTAGACTTTTGTATTAGTATGAGGATGAGGTTTAAACTAGGTCCCCCTCACCTTTAAAGACAATTATGCTCTATTTCTCGTCTCATCTTATGACTAGCCTGCATGTCATAACTCTCGAAGGCTTAGTTGTCTATTAACTATCAATCATATCTAAAGGGTGTAATGATCACATCTTCAGACATAATGGTCATATCATTATGAGACGCCTAACAACCATTGGTCATCCTTTGGTTGTGTCAGTGGTGGTGTGATTTACATTCAACGTGGTCTAGACCACGAACACAACCTATCATTTCATCCCATGCCTTGAAAACTGCTCCTCATCATTACCACCGATTTGAGATTTCTTTAGGTGGGATAATTTCTCATTTCATCCATTATCTCAAAAACCTTTAAACCTATTTAATAACCTAGATCTTTCTTTTTCTAGAATAATTCCATTTCTTCTTCCTTCGATCATATTCTCTAGTGTGTCTTGTCATTTTCCAGTTGCTTTCTTATTCCATCTAACTCTAAATCCCTCCTCCTAATATTTTCATTGTTATTTCCTTTAAGGTTTTCTATCTCGTTCCTCCAATGACTTTTTAGAATTTTCTCCTCTTTTTTTGGTGGTGTCTAGTTGCTGGTTGTAGTGATTTTGGGTCGTGGTTAGCTTTTGGTGCTACTTTTCAATCTTTTGGAGGAAATTGGTTAACTTTTAGTTTTCTGGAGACTTTTTTAGCCAACATAGGGTTTTCAGTTCATTGGAGTGTTCTTTGGTGTTCTTAAGTGTTCTTAAAAAATGATTCGTTGTTCCTCTTAGATCCTTCATACCCTATAAACCTTTTATGCAATTGTTTGTGAATGTATCAGAGTCTTTAGGATACTTGGGTTGAGGGAATAAGCCGAGGCCTAATTTAATCGATATGGTTCTTATCGAGAGGGTGTTCCCCTGGCACCTCTGACTCCAACACCCTTAGCAATAGTACCCCATGCCTTGTGTTTGACTAAACTTTTTTTTTTTCAAACCACAAATTTATTAACTAAGGTAGAAATGCCCTACCAAGGCTTATACAAGCTAGAGAAAGGGAATTAAAAAACATATAAGAACTGAATTATTTGAAAATTTTGATGGATTGAACACCTTGCAGATCCATTTTGTAGTGGCCTCTAGCTGAGAAAGGAAGATCACTGGTTTGACTGAAAGAAGAGTAACCTTTAGAATCTACTCCATGATTTGCTAGACTGTCTGCAACCTTGTTATTCTCCCTCCAAGTATGCTGAAATTTGACTTGAATCTTGTCTTGTAAGAACTTGATTCCATAAAATACTTCAATAATGGACCAGGGAATCGACTTCGTAATACCATTAAGCATGTCAATCACCAATTTAGAATTAGATTCTACGATGATATTGTGCAGATTTAATGATATACAAAGTTTTAATCCCCTAAAAATGGCTAAAATCTCAGCTTTGTTGTTGGTAATAAAACCTTCAAGAGAGGAGAAAGCTTTGATAAGCCGACCACTGTGATCTCTGATTATACCACCTGATCCGAAAAAACCTGGATTCCCTTTGGAAGCTCCATCACAATTCATTTTAGCAAAACCATCCGGGGGTTTGATCCAATGGAAAATGAGAAAGTAATTTGGGACATATGAGGAAACATTCATCTTGAAAGATTGGATGATGAAATCAAAGTTTCTGGTAGAGGACTTGAAGGTTTTATGATAAGCACAAGATTGGATAAGATCATAAACTTGATGAATAATATTCTTGGCTATCATTTTAGCACCATTAAAAACACATAAATTTCTGGAAATCCATATTTCCCAAATTATAGCAGCAGGAACAATGCTAAAGATGAATTTGAGATAATCTTGAGTGGGACACCTTAACCACCAGGACATAAGAGTCATGTGAAGAGGAGAGTAAGAAATATGAACACCAAGCAGCTGAGCAAAGTGTTTCCATACTGATTGCGCAATAGGGCCATTTAGAAACAAATGGTGCATAGTTTCAGACGAATTATAGCAGCAACGGCATTTGGACGCTAGTCGGATCCCCATTCCTTGAATCATTGCATCTAAAGGGACAATATTGTGCAGACATTTCCAAAGAAATATAGATATTTTTTTCGGGATATCTGGATTCCAAATGAATTTAAACACGGTAGAGACAGGTTTAGCAGATCTGATAATCTGCTAAGCAGATTTAGATGAGAAAAAACCATCTTGAGTGGGAGTCCAATATGTGGTTCCATTGATGACAGTTGAATATTTATCAGAGATGCTTTTAAATTTTTGAATTCTATGATGAGAAGCTGAGCCGATTTGAGTATCACCTCCCTTGTATTTTGCCCTGTATAGAACAGACCAAAGGCTAGGACTGGTTTTCAGGTTCCAATTGAGCTTCAAACTGGCTGAATTGCAAACATCTTCCATATTTCTGAACCCCAAACCACGTTCTTCAATAGGAAAACAGAGGTCAGACCATTTTTTCCAGTGAAATTTAGCACCAAAATCCTTAGTATGCCCCCATAAAAAATTACTGAAAAGATTATGGATAATTGAAATGGTCTTTTTTGTAGGGTTTAGAGCTGTAATAGTATGTACTGGGATAGATGATAGGACAGAAGATATTAGAGTTCTTCTTCCTGGGAGAGAAAGAAATTTAGAATGCCAAGAATCGAGTCTAGCTCTGATTTTAAGGATTAGGTCTTCGAAATAGGAATGCTTACTTCTCCCATAATAAATGGGACAGCCAAGGTATCTAATGGGAGGTTTTTTGAAAGATAGTTTAGAAATTTTGGCAATCGATTTAATTCTATTGGAAGAGATGGAGTGATGAACAGTGAAACTGCTTTTAGAAAAATTGATTAATTGCACAGAAGCAATTTTAAATTTTTTTAGGAACTTGATCAAGTTCTTGATGCTATGAGGACCCCCATTGCAGAAAAGAATAGTGTCATCAGCAAAACTTAAGTTACTTATGAGGGTACTATTTCTAGGAAGAGAATAAGGTTTAATATGGCCATTGGAAACTAGCTTATGCAAGCCTTTATTAAAGGTTTCAACTACCAAAACAAATAGACCAGGAGAGAGGGGATCCCCCTTCTTGAGACCTCTAAAAGACTTGAAAAAACCAGCGCTTTGACCATTGATAATAGTTGAAAACCAGTTATTTGAAATAACCCTCCAAATTCTATCAATCCATATTTCAGAGAACCCAAATTTTCTAAGGGTTTTAATGAGGAATAACCATGAAACTCTGTCATACGCTTTTGATAGGTCTAATTTGATGACAACATTAGAACCAAAGGTCTTCTTACCAATGTTATGCATAAGCTCTTGAGCAAGAAGAATATTATCAGTCACTTTTCTACCTTTGATGAAGCCAGCTTGAGATAGGCCAATAATGGAAGGCAGAACTTGAGAAAGTCTTGAAGCAAGGATTTTTGTAATTATCTTGAAACAGAAATTACAAAGGCTAATAGGCCTAAAATCTGTGCAAACTGAAGGATTAGTGGTCTTTGGAATGAGGATAATGTTGGTGCTAGTCCAGCTTTTAGGGAGTTCACCACCTGAAAAGAAATAACAAACAACATTTATAAGGTCAGATTTGATGATTTGCCAAAAAGTTTTGTAAAATATTCCATGGTAGCCATCAAGACCAGGGCAACCATCTTCATTAAGGTCTTGGATGGCACTCCAAATCTCCCCTGCATTTGGTATAGCATCTAGCATGAAGATTTGCTCAGTGGATAAAGAAAGCTCAATATCTTGAATGATGTCATCTTCCCCATCAATGATATTAGCTTTAAAATTGTCTTCAAAGTAATCTACAAAAGTTTTTTGCACCCCTTAAAGATTTTCAATCCAAATCCCATCTTTATTTTTAACTTTGTGGATCATTTGCTTCAATCTCTTGGCCTTGACAGAGGTATGGAAAAGTTTGGAGTTAGTGTCTCCTTCCAAAAGCCATTTACCTCTCATTTTTTGCCTCCAAAAGCTTTCTTCCTTGCTAAGAGCTTGGAGTAGATTTGCTTTAGAAAGAGCTAGTTGGTCCCTATTAGCAGGAGTTGGGGAGGCTTCAAATATAATTTCCTTTGACAGCACCTCATCTTCAAATCTGGAAATTTCTTCAAAAACATTCTTGTATGAAATTTTATTCCAAGACACTAGAGAAGATTTAAGTCTTTGAAGCTTGGTAGAGAATATTCTGAGAGGGTTCCCAAAAGCCTCAACATTCCAAGAATTTTCAATAACAGATTTAATGTCTCTATGCTGGCACCAAAGATTTAAGAATTTGAAAGGTTTTTTAATTAAATCAGATTGGGAAAGAATAGAGAAAAGAAGAGGGCAATGATCAGAACATGTCTTGTTTAATTGTGATAAAGAAAAGTTAGGAAAAGTATCACCCCACTCAATAGATGTTAGGCCTCTATCAAGTCTAGACCAAATTCTATCACTATCTTTATTATTGTGCTATGTGAACTTAGAACCAGAGAATTTAACTTCCAAAAGAGCAGCTGTAGAGATGAAATTGTTGAAATCTTCTACAGCTCTGAAGTCAATCTCCTGACCACCTAACTTTTCATCACTCTTAGTAACAATGTTGAAATCTCCAGTAATCAACCAAGGTTGGTTATTTGAGATATTTTTGTGCTGCAACAAGCTAGCCCACAAATCAGTTCTTTCCTGCCTGGTGCATTTTGCATAAACAATGGAGATGAAAACATCACATTGGATATGAGGGTGAGTGATTTTGACTAAAATGGACTGGTCATCATTCAATATTTCAACACAGGTAGTTCCAAACCTCCATAGAAACCGGATTTTATTATTGGAATTAGTCAATCCTCCATCAAAATTAATGGTTCTACGCAACTGATCAAGCTGATCCAATTTGGATTTAGGTTCTAATATGGCCATAAATGGTAGAGAATGAATCTTGCAAAGTTTTTTGAGTCTCCTTTTAGAGGGCTTGTTTGACAACCAAATTTATCATTAAGAGACAGTAGGTGTAATACCTTTTGAGAACTTGGAAGCAGCTCTAGTTAATCTCTTGAACATTGGATCAGGAGGCCTGCATTTTGGAGCTGCTTTTTTAATCAAGTCTGCTTCAGTACCAACCACAGTAATTTTCTGAAAAGCTAATTTCTTATCAATCTCTTTAGAGAAACAAATAAATTCCTCTATAAAAGGGGGCTAATTGAATGATCCACTTCAGTATCAGATAAGACAATGGGTTTCATCAAGGCATCTTGCTTCTTAGCTGGCAGGATAGTTCCTTTGGTAGAAAGCATAAGGTTATCCAGAATCATCATGTCAGAGTTGTCTAGATCTTCATCTTGGATTTTATTGATAAATTTTTGGATGACTGGGTAAATTTTGTTTGGGTTAAGGGTCTTGATCAGAGATTGGCTGGGAAGATTTGATGGAATTGATTGGGCACAAAGGTCTTGAATAGGTTTTGGGGTAGGGTCTTGGATATTTTGTGGAGAAGGGATTGGTTCAATAGAGAGGTTAGTGGTGTTATGATCAATTTTTGATGGAGATTGGTTGCTATGGGGAAGGTTGGTTTGGCTTGGGGATAAGTTTTTGGAGGATTCACCATTGGTAATGAGAGGATTCAAGGGTTTGGGTATAGGGATTTTTTTAATGGTGAATTGTTGGTTAGGTTTTAAAAGTTCACCATTTCTGGTGGGGCCAGAGGTTTTTTGAGGGTTGGTATTATAGGGTTTATAGTTTTTGGGAGGATTAGATGCAACATCTCCTGTGGAATTTAGCAGACAGTTCTTCGTATCATGATTTACTTTGAAGCAGTCGATGCAATATTTAGGGACATCTTCAAACAAAATGTTTTGCCAAAACCCATCTTCACCACAACCAATCCAAAGACGATCAGGTTGGGTATCGAGCAAATCAATCTCAACGCAGACCCTAGCTATACTAGGTCTATTGATAGAAGCAGTGGAACTGTCCAGTTTTAAAGGCTTTCCCACAACTTGAGCAATAGAAAATAAAGAAGATTTGGAGAAAAAATGGATAGGTAAGGATGGAAAAGAGATCCATATTGGGACTACAGAGCTTTCTTTCTCAGGTCAAAAATTGGGAGACCGTTTAAATGTCCTCATAGGTCTTCTACCAATGAACCATTGATTTCGTAACCATAACCTTGTGAAATCATCTTCATGGAACAAACTTCCCCACTATGATACTACACGTAAAGTTTATTCTTCATGTGTATTTTCATTAGTAGTAATCACATGTATGAGTTAAGGGATTATACTAGGACTCATACTGACTCAATGTCTAAGGGTTACATCCCATACCAGAATCCAATTGATGTTGTGAACCTTTCCCCCTTTGATGAAGCCATAAGAGTAACTATTGCTCAACCAAGCTTAGTCGAGACTTGTAAGGACACAAATTTCCAATTGAGTCCCTTGTTGTTTTGGCTCAATTCCCGACAAAAAAGTTTGTGTCATAGGATAGAATACTTGACCATCCTTCAAGCCTATGACATACTAGAGTTGAAGACGTAGCGGCCAAGACTTATAAAGGTTCATCATTGCCGAGTTTCAAGTGCAATGTTTCTACGACATCAACATTATATTCCATAGTCTCCAAAGGTGTGAATGCATTTCTATATAAATATAGGGAGACTTGGAATAAGTTTATATTGGATGTACTTTTATTTTAAAACTAAGGTTTATTGTTAGAAGGTTTATTTAAAACTTTAAAATAAAGTTTCTGGGCTAAAAATGGAATTTTTAAGCTTTCTGGTTTTTCGTTCGTAATTGTCGTTCGAATGAGAATTTCATTTGAACGAGGTTTGCCAATGACTTTCCACTGGAACTTCGTTAGATACTTAGTTCGAACGAAAATGTCGTTCGAACGAGATTTCGGCGGGAATAGTTTTTGGTAGTTTTTTGCCACTACTTTGTCCCACTATTCTTTCACAGAATTTAATGACTTCGGGAACTGAATTTTTTTAAGAACTTTTTCATCTCCTAGAGAGTGTTTGAGAGCTTAATTCTTTCATAAAAAGTTCCCTTGGTGTTTGTTATCCAAATTGATTTATTCAAAGAACAAAATCAAGTTTACACCCAATTGTTTGTTTTAATCCAAGTCTCTATCTCTCTATATATATATACATCTTGCTTGGAGAGTTTGTTTGGCACCGGATTCATATCTACCGTAAAAGAGTGTTTCGGTTTGCTTTTACATCCCACAAAGAAGAAGTTTGTTTGCGTTGAATTACCCACTTGGAGAAAGGCTCCTTGTTCGAGTGGCGGTGACCGAAAATGTTCGATCGGTGGATTCCGACACCGCGGTGGAGCTCCGTGGTTATTCGCTAGGAAAAGGTGGATACAAGAAGAAGCGTCTGGGCTTAAACGGAGTCAAGCCGAGTGTTGTAAGTCTTACTGTCTTGTATTTGTAAAACCATACTTAGTGGATTTGAGGCTAGGGCCGTCCGAGGTTTTTTTCCCGTTGTGGGTTTTTCCTCGTACATCGTGGCGTAATGGTTAATTGTTTATTTTATCTTTTGCAAAATCACCTAGAACACATGCTTAGGTAAAAAGATAAAATTGGTTTAAATCACTACTCATGTTTAATTTGGTGCTACATAATTATTTGGGTAAATGTTAATTTGATTCAAGTCATCATTTAATTTGTTAAAATTGGTTTGGCCTAAATTGGTAATATTGAAAATATGACGTAGGAAAATTTCTAGGACTTGGGTTCAATTTGGTTTAAGTTAAATTAACATTAGTGTGTGTTTAATTTAAATTTCACTTGGTTTAATTTTAATTTGAAAAGAAATTAAAATTTGTTAATTTGTTTAATTGAACCATCTCTGCTTCCGCATACTCAAAAGAAATTACGTTTTGTAGTAAGAATATTAAACTTGGGGGCCTATCTCTTTTCAAATATTGAACCATCTCCGCTTTCGCGTACTCAAAGGAAATTACCTTTTGTATTAAGAATATTAAATTTGGGGGCCTATCTCTTTTCAAATTGGTATCAGAGCAGGATCGCTAAATTATTGCGTTTAAGATCCTTTAAATATTTTTGACAAAAATGGAATTTTCCCCGTTTTCAAAAATTTTCTACTTTCGATGGTTCTCTCATGCTTGCACATGACTCTTCTCTTGCCATGTCTTATGAGTAATTGCTTGCATGCCTTACATACCCTATCTTTTGTGCTTAAGGATATATTTTTTGCTAGTTGTATGTTTTGTGTATCATTTTTCTAGCCTATGCTTCATAATCAATCACATGCTAGAATTATGGTTTTTGTTTATCATTTTTGTTTCATCTTTTTAGTAATTTAAGATTAATGAAAAATACAAATGATTTTTGTTTGTCTTTTGAGTAAATAGTTTTACTGTTGGTTAAAATTTGAAAAACTCAAAAAGATTTTATTTTGTGTGTATTTTGGTTCTACACATATTTTGTGGCATATGTTTGTGTTTGAATCCTTATTTCGCTTCCATGTGACTAGAACTTTTAGTTAGAATTTTAATCCTTAAAATGTTGTTTATCATGCTTACATGGAGTAGCTTAAGTTGGACTTGCTTAATGGATTCACTTTTATATGCCTTTACACACATGCACGAGCTTTTTGAACCTGAACGTCACATCTTATATTTGAGCTTTGTGAGGTGTTCTCCTACCAATCTTATCATCTACATGTTATGTGACTTAGGAGGATCAGTTCATGTCAAAATCCGTTGCACGTGAGATTTGTGAGATATAAAAATAATACGTATAATTGTGCATGGGGAAGGTCTCTGAAAGGAAAAATATTATCCTTTGCGAGTAAGCCACCGTTTGGAATGGACCTATAAGAAATACGTGGTCCAAAGGCCTAAAAGAAAATATGGCATTAAAAGAAAAATAATTTTCCAAGGCCTAATTTGTTTAGTTGATTTATTCATTCAAAACAATAATATATATGCTTATTGAGGGAGTTTGGATGATATATCAACGGTTTGCACAATGTCTATTTATCTTAGTTGCGCTTTCAACGTCATGACTCTATTGGTTTGTAGAATCATCAACATGCTAGGCTTGTATGCATTGTGTTTGTTTGTTCATTAGTTCACTTTATCCTGTCACATAAAGGCTAAATTCTAGTTGATAAAGTTTTGCAATCAAATGCAAACTACGTGAACACGTTTAAGTGATTGAGTTTCAATTCATTGGTATCTTGTTCACACCCCCAGAACTTCCATTTCCATATGACACATTTATGCTATAAGAGTGTGGAAGACTCATATTATATTTTGTGTGTGTCATTTTGGTGTTTATATCTATATATGTGTACTCGTGTCTATTTGTTATATATTATGTATATATATATTTGATAGTATTTTTGTTGGTCTTTGCCTTGATATCTAGTCCATTTATACTTAAATTCATAATTGGTACTTTATTTGTTGTGTAGTTTGTCTGATATCACATGCTTAGAATCTTATTTGTCAATTTGGTATCATTTGTTTCGCATCATTGCTGGTACTCATTTGTATGGATTAGTTATGTTATTGTTGCCCATATACTTTAACGTTCTCATCACTTTATGCACATTTGCATGTTTATCTTGTTATCCCATTCTATTTATCCCTTGTTTAGTTTAAGGGGTGTATATGCTTTAATTGGGGAAGGTAAGTTAATGTTTTGATTCTTTAGCCTTCGTCTATTCCTGAACAAAAAGGGGAGAATGATAGGAGAGAAATGGTATCTAATCCTATTGTCATCGTATCTTAGTTTGGGAGATTTTACTTACGTGGAGAGCGCTATCTTCTTAGGTTGGTCACAGTTGATAAAGGGGAGAATTAATTAAGGGGGAGTCTTTATTTATAATGCATTTAATATTTTAATATTCCCTATGCGTTTAATAGTTTGCTTAAGTGTGCAGAAATTCTTCTAAATGGAAACTTTCATCGTCGGCAAAATGTTTAATTCTAAAGTGGTATTTCGAGTCAAGCATTCTACTCTTTATTTTGGGTGGGATGTTTTTGAGTCTAGTGAGCTTGACATCCCTTTAGGATTTTTGTTTGGTTTTTGTCCCGGAATAGCCAAAGGGGGAGATTTGTAAGGACAAAAATTTCCAATTGAGTCCCTTGTTGTTTTGTCTCAATTCTCGACAAAAACGTTTGAGTCATAGGATATAATACTTGACCATCTTTCAAGCCTATGACATCCTAGAGTTGAAGACGTAGCGGCCAATACTTATAAAGGCTCATCATTGCCGAGTTTCAAGTGCTATGTTTCTACGTCATCAACATCATATTACATAGTCACCAAAGGTATGAATGCATTTTTATATAAATATAGGGAGACTTGGAATAAGTTTATATTGGGTGTACTTTTATTTTAAAACTAAGGTTTATTTTCAGAAGGTTTATTTAAAACTTTAAAATAAAGTTTCTGGGCTAAAAATAAAATTTTCAAGCTTTCTGATTTTTCGTTCGAAATTATCGTTCGAACGAGTTTTTCGTTCGAACCAGAATTTCATTCGAACGAGGTTTGCCAACGACTTTCCACTGGAACTTCGTTAGATAGTTCGTTCGAACGAAATTTCGTTCGAATGAGATTTCGGCGGGAACAGTTTTTGGCAGTTTTTTGGCACTTTCCCACTATTCTTTAACATAATTTAATGACTTTGGGAACTGAATTTTTCTAGGAACTTTTTCCATATCCTAGAGAGTGTTTAAGAGCTTAATTATTTCATAAAAATTTCCCTTGTTATTTCTTATCCGAATTTAGTTATTCAAAGAACAAAACCAAGTTTACACCTAATTGTTTGTTTTAATCCAAGTCTCTATCTATCTATATATATATATATACATCTTGCTTGGAGAGTTTGTTTGGCACCGAATTCATCTCTACCATAAAAGAGTGTTTGGGTTTGCTTCTACATCCCACAAAGATGAAGCTTGTTTGCGTTGATTTACCCATTTGGAGAAAGGCTCCTTGTTTGGTGGCGGTGACCGAAAAAGATCGATTGGTGGATTTCGAGATCGTGGTGGAGCTCCGTTGTTATTCCCTAGGAAGAGGCGGATACAAGAAGAAGCATCGGGGATTGGACGGAGTCAAATCGAGTGTTGTAAGTCTTACTATCTTGTATTTATAAAACCGTACTTAGTGGATTTGAGGCTAGGGTCATCCGAGGTTTTTTTTCCCATTGTGGGTTTTTCCTCGTACATCGTGGCGTATTGGTTAATTGTTTATTTTATGTTTTGAAAAATAACCTAGAACTCATGCTTAGGTAAAAAGATAAAATTGATTTAAATCACTACTCGTGTTTAATTTGGTGCTACATAATTATTTGGGTAAATGTTAATTTGATTCAATTCATTATTTAATTAGTTAAAATTGGTTTGGCCTAAATTTCTATTATTTAAAATATGACTTGGCAAATTTCTAGGACCTGGGTTCAATTTGGTTTAAGTGAAATTAACATTAGTGTGTGTTTAATTTAAATTTCACTTGCTTTAATTTTAATTTGAAAAGAAATTAAAATTTGTTAATTTGTTTAATTGAACCATCTCCGCTTCCGCATACTGAAAGCAAATGACGTTTTGTAGTAAGAATATTAAACTTGGGGTCCTATCGCTTTTCTAGACTATTCATTTCATTGAATCTAATAACGAAGATCATCCCAACACCTCATATCGCCAGCGTGGGGATCGTGAGCCCTCAATTTATGATATCTCTGATGATGATACTGGAGATAACCTTCCACTCATAACAATTCCCTAGCCTTTAACTACCATGAGTGAGGAAGCTTGTATAGGTTGAGAAAAATGTGGAAAATTGCATGTTTCTACTGTTGATAAGGAGGATGTTTTTGAGGTTGACATAAGTGTTGCCTCATTTTATAAAAGTGGTGTCGAAGAGACTGATGTCATTATATAGAGACCCTTTTATGGTATTTACCCGACAATACACATGAGAGTGTTAGTCGATGATGAAAGGGCCTATAATCCTAAAAATGAAAAAGAGATTATCATTTATGAGGAAATGTTTAAAATTGGTTGTAGGATTTCATTATGTCCGGTAATTAAAGGAATCCTTTCCACTATCAGTGTTGTTCCGAACTAAATATCCCTCAACTCTTGGGAGGACAATCATGGGGTTAGTGATCCTTAAGAGGCTTGCCTACAAGCAAGATTTACCCCCAGATATCTTTCGAGCATATTATTCCACCATTACCACTAAGTTGAACAATTGTTATTACCATTTCATCCCTCGAAAATCAGATCAAAAATTTTTACATGTGAATTTAAATTCTAATCGTAATTGGAAGTCTTGGTAGTTTGTCTATGATGAGTCTCTGATGCACAGGGAGGTTAAAGTGCCCCCAAAATAGGGTAGGATCATAATCCAGGATAAAGTTGTCCTTGGATTAAGTATGAGTAATAGATAGAGGTTTAACCAACTGAGAGGTATTGATGGTGTCATCTTATTTTAGGAGATAATAAGGCCCGAAGTCCTCTAATTTGTAGGAATCAGGTCAGGCTTACTAGAGTCTCTTCGTAAAATACTTTGCTTGAAAATTTTACTAACTTTTTTTGACATCTCATTATGTAGACTATAATGACAGTTGATCTTTTTCATTTTTACAGATCGTAATGAGAATACACCCAATAATATTTGTTAAATGGTAGCTTCCATTACTAGATATATTTTTTCCATGTTGAAGGGAAAGACTATTGCTCAGTCGATAGGCTCCACTAAATA
This sequence comes from Sambucus nigra, assembly GCA_949130495.1. Taxonomy (NCBI): domain Eukaryota; kingdom Viridiplantae; phylum Streptophyta; class Magnoliopsida; order Dipsacales; family Adoxaceae; genus Sambucus; species Sambucus nigra. The sequence goes on along the minus strand of OX422213.1, from coordinate 209,227,174 downwards.
AAAAGATATAAATAATGCCTCAAATGATTTGGTTTCACGAAAAAGGAAAGAGGCCCCTGGGTCGGGGATCATCTCTCAGTAGAAAAATAAAACCAAACCTCTTAGGTGACCCTCCTCTCCCAGTGCTCAATTTCTGATGATTCATCTACAGTCGTGAATATGTCTCAGCTTGGCCTAAGTCCCCAATATCTTCTTAGGAATCAGTCAAAGGCTTAATAAGTCTTTTCTAAGTTGATTCCTCCCCATAATAGCCATTTTTTTAATGCTCAAAGAAGCTCTAGAGTATCTATATTTTCATTACACATAGTTACTTAGGTAATAATTATACTTCATTATTTTTACGAAGTGTTATCTCATTATGTACTAATGTTTATCTCTTGTGTTTGACTTATTTTAGTCAGTTATTTCTCTTCAACACATTCACTAATGGGTTGTGGAGAATGGGCCGAAGATTAGAGTTCTTGAATACACTAAGAAAAAGATGGTCAATATGAAAAATCAGATGGATGATGAAAAAACAACTCATGAAGAGAATTTCTTTAGGATTAGAGACCAATATAGGACTCGTCTTGCTGCTTTGGAGGATGACCATAAATAATCCATGAGGCAGCACGTCAAGACTGAGAAGGAGGTACTATAATTGTACGGAGGGTGTGTATTTGTTCAAGGAATCTGAGGTGTTCGATGGGTGTGCCATTTGCTACATTGAGAAGGGGTCTAATGCCAAGTTCAAGCGGGTGGTCACCCACCTTCCTGACCTCTCCACAATATACCCTAAAGTGGTAGATACTCTTAACTTATTATGACTTTTATTTTGAGGCCATTGTTGCCTTGTACGAGATTGAAGCTGAGGGAGTAGATGAGGAGACAGTTGACGCTAATTCTATAGGGGATGAGACTACTCATATTATTGAAGAAAATACCTAGGTTAGTGTCCAAGATGCTACCAACGTTCAAGAGGAGTTGACCATTCCCGAATTTACACCTATTGGTGACTTGGCGATTGAGACTTAACTTGTTTTTATTTGTAATCTTTGAGCGATCGTATATGGTCTCTGATGACCATCTATTATTTATAAACATTAATCTCATCTCACTTTTTGAATTTTAACAATGTTACTATATTTTTTATACCCCTTTATTGGGATGTCCTTGTGAATGGTACATGATATATTATGTTTAATTTTCACCATTATGTCTACATACTTGTGTAGTTTTTGCTTTATATTCATAATAAAATAATTATGTTTAGTATCACCATAAGATAATGATGTTAAGTTTCCCATCTCCAAATTTATATTGAGACATGCCTAGGAGATGAGACTCCAATCATTCTCATACCGTCGAGAGGGAGACATCATTTTACATTCACCATAAAAAATGATTTTAAGTTTCACCACAAGATAATAATGATATGTTTCCCAGCTATCACAGTTCATATTGAGGCACGTCTAGGAGACAAGACTCTAAGAATTTTCATACCGGCATGACAGAGATTTTGTTTTACTTTCACCAGAAAATAATGATGTTAAGTTTCCCACCTCCCATGAATTATATTGAGACATGCCTAGGAGACGAGGCTACATGTGTTCTTGCACTGCTGATAGAGAGATCTCATGAGTATACGATAACTAGAATTAAAATTTTCATAACATGAGACAACACTTCATTTCATTTAGAATTATCATAACATGATTGTAAACAAAACATTCTAGGACCCCCTAAGAATCTCCTTATAGGTCCTTAGAACTTCCTCCTTCATCATAAAACGTAAGTCATACTCTGAGTATTGATATGCAGGCAACCGGGCGCTCCCAAGCCCCATTTGACGATCGATCAACTCTCTCACCTGAGCAACAACTCATTGGATCTTTGAGGGACCCTAAGTCCCCCTTCTAATGGTCTGCACCGTGCGTGAATAGGCCTTACAATTCGGACGAACATACCATTTTCCCTCGAAAATTTGTCTGGAGGCCACTTAATGCTCATGTGCTCCATTTGCTTACCGTGAAATCTTCATCTCGAATGAGAATGAATGAATCTTTGATGGTCTCTGAATACCCTTTCCAATGGTCAATCCCATGTGTGAATCAGTCTTACTGTACGGATGAATGAACCATTTTACTTTGAGGGTCACCGGGAGCTTTTGAGCTCTATTTGATTGAGGTCAACTCTCCAAACTGAGTGAAGAACTTTGGAACATCGAAGGGGCCTGCATAACCTTTCTAACAGTTCACCCCGTGTGCAAATTGGCCTTATAATTTGGATGAACAATATGTTCCCCTCTTGTTCAAAAGACCATCGTGTGCTTCTGAGCCCCATTTGACCATATCCAATTCCGGAACTAAGGAGCGGCCCATGGATTCTTAAAGGACTCTGAATACCCTTTCTGACAGTTCATCCTGTTCATAATTTGGACTTATATGTTTTATTTTACAACCATTTTTTTGGAAAATCTACCAAAGGCTGCCGAATGGTAAACCCATTTCGCTTCCTATCGGCATTATGTCTGGGGTTGCATTCCGATAGGCAGGACAAGGACAATGTCGATCGGCACACCCTTGACCCTATATAAGGAGAGCATGAGCTCAATTCAAAAAGGTACCTTAGAAACATCCCTCTCATAGATCTCAACAACATTCTCTCAAAGTTAGTGTGGTTTCCATATTGAGACCTCTCCCCCACTTTCCATTTCCATCTTTTCCTTACCCAATTTGGAAAATTCCCTTCTCTCTCCTCCTACCACCCTTATCCATTTTCAAGTGCGGCCCTTCAGCAATCAAGGTCGAGCTTAAAGCTTTCAAAGAAGGTCCCAACCTTTCACCCTCTCTTTAAATTAAATTATTTTTGCATTAGTTACTTAATTATTATTTTAGCATTTAATATTTATTAGATCGCACATATTAATATCCAACATTTTATTAGTAGTACTTCACATACTATATTTTCTATAAAAAAACAAAAACAAGAAAAAGTGGGTTTGCTTTTAAATTCCACACATAGATTTCTCACTATATTTTCTCACACTAAAGCATCCTTTTTCTACACACACGCAAATAAGAAAGTTCCCAATTGGATTTATGGGATAAACCCCACCCCTGTGTTGTATGCAAATTACGCAGACTTTGATGCCTTATTAGGCTACATTGGTATCTGAGGTAAAATGCGAGACTCGAGTCCTCCTCTCCTGCTATTGTTCATAAATTATTTTCATATATTATACTTGTGATTCATGCTTATGTTTTTTGCAACATATACCATTCTTCCATAGTGATCGGTGACTCAATAAGCACACACATTATATTTTTAATTATAATTTTGGTAACACTCATATGGATGACCTCACCCGACCTTTGTCCATAACACGAGTCAAGTAATTCCATTCTACACTTATATATACAAGCACACACTTCACGGAGTTATTAAGGCATAGAATAACACATGCCCATGACAGACCAAAATGGCAGTATGGGTTCCCAACACCTTCCCATTCCATAGTTTAGTCCCTGAATCCTTGAACTAATTGGTTTCGCAAGCATCAGTATGTCTTTGATGTTATTCTCTCCAAGACGCAACATTTCTTTTACCTGTTTTGTAAAAATTAGGTTGGCAACTCTATCTTTATACATTATCCACACATCACCCCAATTTACGACATCCAAAGTGCTCCGAGGAAGGGCGTGAACTCCCTCCCCCACGAGTGCGCGAGCGCCAACCAGGAGATGGGATGGCCACATTGGTGACTCCTCTAGGGACTACTGTCATAAGAGGACTAGACTCTATTTTTACATAGGTGTTATTATTGTCTCCATATGTGTGTAGTCACCTACCTGTATGTTCCCTTTTTACTTTATTACATCTTGTATATATCTACCTCGTGTTTATATCACTTCTCAACCACTTTTCATGTCACGCACTTATAAATTCCCTCCATATAAACATCACATTACTTACACTTGTATATAGGATCAATTATACCCACATGTTTCACACACCACTTAGAATATCCATGCTTAAACTTCACTAGCACACACCTCCGCTTTCCCCACTTGTACATATCCATATTCACTTGCACATATCATACGCCACTTGTAATTGATCCATGCTTAGTCTCGCTACCACGCACTCACTTGTAGATATTCACATATCACTATCTCACATGTATCCATGCTTAGTGTCGTCTTCACACTCCATGCTAGATTTTTTTTCCTTATACATGTTTCCCTATAGTGTTTCTTTTACTAATCATGCCAAATAAAAAAGTCTCTCAATAATATACTAATTAATAATCATGCATCTTTTCACACTACATCACTAAGAACATTGCTATATTGACCAAAAATTTGTCTTATACTGGAGGGTCACTTTGTGATAGGCGATGGTCCGCTAAGTCTTTGTTAGCCTAAGCAATATGACTCTCACCTTTCATTGGCCTAGTACCTTCGACGTATATCGAAAGGGTCCCCCTCATCATACAACTCGACCAAACTCACGATGGGAGGTATATAGTAGGAAACTCGTTCATGTACATCGATTATATCGAATTCTCTCTCACACATATTGTCTCCATGAGGTATATAGTGGGGAAATTCATGTACACTCGGATATATCAAATGGCTAGTCCACATGTACTGATTGACCTCAAAAGAAACAATTATAATGTGGAAGTCATGCCAATGGGGGAAACCCTACCACTAGCCCAACAAACAGCATAAACCTCATATAGGCATCAAACCTAGGGCACTCATATTTAGCTTTTTATGGTTACTACACGAAACTCTGCCGAAATGCCGGGTCAACATGTCGCCCAAATTTTCACACTATTTCGTCATTTTTCAAAATGGGACCTTGTCCATGAGCTTGGAAACAAGTCAAACCACGTCTTACATATTTTTCAAACCTAATCTTCCCAGAATATGGTCGTCCGACATTATGTTTTGCATTTAGAAAAATCTAATACAAGTGAAAACATAGTAGTAGTAGTGATGATGATGATGATAATAATAATAATAATAATAATAATAATAATAATAATAATAATAATAATAATAATAATAATAATAATAATAATAATAATAATAATAATAATAATAATAATAATAATAATAATAATAATAATAATAATAATAATAATAATAATAATAATAATAATAATAATAATAATAATAATAATAATAATAATAGTAAGCATGCTGAGATTCTTCTCCGATTTTTCTTTCCTTTTTTTTTCTCAAAAAACCAAAATACCAAAAATATTTTTCCTCCTTTTCATCAAAAATTCCAAAAACATTTTTACTCCTTTTTCAAAAATAGTTTGTCTTTTTCAAAAATACTAGAAAAACAATTATTTCTTCCCCCTTTTAAAAATAAATTCGAACCATTATTTCCTCGCAGGTCGATCGCATGCTCGATTCTTGCTCTGGCTCCCTATTGGCTTCGGTCTTTCGTCAAACCGCCCCAAAGCTCCGCCAGTTCCTTTACTACTTAATCCAAGTTTAGAATCTCATTATCCATCTCTTCATGGAAAACGCTGACCAAGCACTAAAAATGCAACCTGATCTGGTGGCAGTCCTAGTCCAACTCAGTGCTAAGATTGACAACATTCAAACCGAGGTCCATGAGATGCAGCAAAATTAGGTCTAGATTCCTAAATAACCTTAGGTACTCTTTTCTTGTGCCATGGGTCCACTCACTCCCGAGCCTGTCTAGGTCCTAGAAGAATATCAGCATGCTCTGCACACCCTGCCTGCCAATAGGCCGTCTTCAACTCAGCTCCTTATGACAAACGTTGCCTAGCCGAGGGCTACTTTTCCAGTGCTTATTGATCCCAAGGAGGAAGAACTAAACAAGGTTAAGGAAGATCTAAAACTGCTATCCAAGAAATTAGACCAAGTCAGGATATTCGGGAACTACATGTACTACACCCAAATGTCTCCCTACCCCAAAACAAGATTTTAGAAAAAGTTCAAGATGTCAGCCATCCGGAAGTTTGGGGGCAGCAACCCCCAATTGTGCACCTTCATAGTTATCACCAAGCCATGAACCATCTTGGCGCCTCTGAAGAGATAATGGTCTGATGTTTCAATAAACTTTGAAAGAAAGTTATCTCTAGTGGTTCCTATCCCTCAAAGAATTTAGAATCCGTGGTGTAACACCCCGTATTTTTTAGGATAAAAAATTAATTTAATTTGATGAATTAGAATTTAAACTAAATTGGTGATTTGGAGAAATTATTTCATTTGGAGAAATTATTCAATTTGGAAGATTTAATTTCATTGGAGAAGTAAAATTTAAATTAATTTGGGTTATTTCTTTTAAAAATACATGTGTCGTAATTTGAGGTTGAAATTTGAGATTTTATTTAAGTAATTCGGATGACAATTTCGACTGCACGGTTGGTTCCGAATAGGTCGAGATAGTCGAAAAGGGGTACCTGGGGATAGTAAATGGGTATCGGGACACTTTTAGGCGTAATCGGGCCCACACGAGAGTGTTTGGGCCATTTTAATAAAGCCTGCAAAACTAAAAACGGGATTGGCATAATAAAACCTAAATGTGAGAGGGTGTGACAACCATAACTCATTTAAGAAAACCCTAGTTCCATAGGAGAAAAGAGGGATCCAGTGGGAGAGCCTTTGGGAGCCAAACTAAGAAAAGATTGATGTGTTCTTAATTAAAAATATTGTCTACCACAAAGAAATCAGATACTACGAAATTATCTGGGCAAGTAGTTAAACTTGCTATCATTTAATTTGCAGTATTTCAATTCATATTATAGTGGGTGTAAATCATAATAGTTTTTGGTTAGATTGTCGCATAGAAAACGAGTGTGTATGAATTGGTTAGTTTAAAGAAAATTAAATTTGGAATTTATATTGTTTTATAAATCAAAAGTATTTGCATCTTATTTTTATTCGCGGGCTCTTAACTTTGTCGTGTAATTCGATGTTAAAGGGAAAATTTTGGAGTATTTTGTCTTATGGTTTCGAATAGCAACCTATTGATGAAGGTCGATGTAACTGTTGAATTGAAACTGTTGAGAAATGAATAAAATAATAAGGTTTAGTGTTGGGGTATAATATCAAGGTTGGAGGTTTGGAAATGGAAGAAACGGGAAAAGAAAAATTTGGGAAAGAAGAATCATGGGAAGAAGATGAAGGAGGGGTGGACTATGGGGTCACTCAAACGACCATAGCCGTCGTTCGAGCGACGCGGGAAGTCGTTTTAGCAACAACAGGCCTCATTCGAACGACGCTGGGATAAACCGGCCAATGTCGTCATTTTTACTTCGGCTGGGAAAACATAGTCAGGACATTTTCTTTTGGTTAAGACCTTATTGACTTTGGAGGATAGTTTTAAAGATTTATAATGAGAGTCAATCAGTTAGAAATCGATACTAAAAATATTAGTAGGTGGAAGTAAGAAAAAAATTTCAAGGTAAATAAGTGGGTGAAATTCATTAAAGGGATGTGGTGAATTAAATTCCTAAGAAATTAATTGACGAACCAATGTAAGGAGTCCAAACATTTTTTTGGGAGGCGCGACATTAATAAAATTAATTGAGATGGAAATAATTTAATGAAGAGTCGGTACTGTGACTTAGATATTATTTTTAGGATGAGTGCTACGGGGGTTTGGCACGAAATTGCCTATTTAATTTATTATAGGGATACATAATAAATTGTCAAATGTTGAATTTAACGAGATGTATTAAACTAACTAGTAGGATTTTGTGTAACAAATAGTAAGAGATGAAGTTACGGACCAAATGAGTGAGTTGGAGTATTGTAGTTGGGTGACACTACTTTAATAAATTAATTAATGTGAAGTTGATTAGATTAATCGATGTAATTTGAAATGTAACGAATTCGGGGGATGGGTGAACCTATGACTTAGATCAATAGGATATGACGAAATTACCAACTGAAATATTTTAAAGGATAATTGGCACACTTCGAGTAGTGAGGGATGCTAGGGAATATACGATAAGAAGTGTAATTGGAATTGAATAATACGAAGAATATTCAGGAGGTATATATACTACGTATAGGACATATAATATAGGTCGTGTGTGTAGCTATACTGATGATATAAATATATGGGTTATGTGAATACCTATTGTATCACTTATTATGTGTTCTGACATACCTAAGCTACTTGCTATCATGGGAGGTTTCACGTCGTGGATGGTCATATCCTGATGAGCCCATTTGGGGGGAGTTTTGACTTGTACCTCAGAACATAGAACCTAGGAAAGGCCTATCTATGAGAACGATAAGTTGGAGGTCAAATGGGTGTATAGGTATGTGCGTATCCCATAGGCTCGGAACTATGCTCGCCTCTAATATGTGTGATTTGTTTTTATGATTTGAGAGAGATGCTGAGCCAATAGTCCCTTATACAGTACGTGATGTACTGGGATTTGATAGCAGAGTAGGCATGCACCGCAGGTCTCAGCCTAGGGGTGGTGTATTATATATATATAATTAAAAAAATAAATATATTTACTTGTGTTTTATTCTACTATGTGTGCTTGGTAGATGATGTTTCGAGATAGGATAACATACTATGCATGCACCACATCTTAGCCTAGGGGTTTCGTGTTAGTATATATATAAAAGAGTGATAATTATACATACTTGTGATTTATTCTACCTTGTGTACTTAGTAGACGAGAACGATAGTCACATAAAAAATAGTTGTATTATGTGGAGAATTAAACATATTCTGAGAAATTTATAATTGGCTAAAAGATATGGGAAATTCAGTAACTTATTATATGGGCAATACTGGTGGGCACAACGAATTAGTATGTAGAAAGAGACTTGATATGGATAGTTACGTGGGGTATCTTAACTAGAAGAGGTTAGCAGGCAAACGTTAGGTGTGCACAATAGATGAGGGGTGAGTTATACCTCAAGAGAGTGTAACACTATCTTAAATATGCATATTTAGTTATTACAATTTAACTTCTTGCTATATATTTTCAAATGTTTTACTTGGGATCTGGCCCATGTCAAAATATTTTCCAAAACATTTTAGGTGTCCAACCAAAGGGACGCACAGTTTGAGGATTCTATCCAGGAGTGCACAGCTACAGCTTTTGTGGAAGTTGCAGGACTTACTATAGATGCTTCGTTCATTTATTCCTAGTGTGGGATCTTTACTCCAATACTCATTTGGGCATGTCGCCCTCAGGTTTAGTAATCAGTTATTTATTTGATCTTGTATATCCAGGTTACTGTTTCAGTTTACTATCATATTTTATTGTTGCACCGGTAGTTGATTCGGTTACTTTTATTTAAATTATTCATCTGTGTTGGATTTATCTATCAGTTTGTGATTGATGGTTGAATTATTATTTACCTCTCCATGTTGTTAATTTATGAAAGATAAGATTTGGCAATAGTCTAATTAAACTACTGGGAGGTTAGTAACTTTAAAAAAAATGGTCACTGGTGTTAAGAATGAGCCATATGAGACCAACATGTTATTTTAATCATGGGCTGGCCATCCGGTATTTTAATAGGCGGGTGGCAGAGATGGTATCAGAGCATCAGGTGTCCTTAGTATCTGTACAAATTATTACATTTCAGTGTAACGTTCTTTGATATAGAGCCTTATTATAGGATTGTTCGATTCCTTCACGTATACGACTTACGTTCTCCAACTATTAAGTATAGTTAATGTAATTCATATAGAAGTTAGATTGGGCTTAATACATTGAACAATTTTGAATGACCAACGAGGATCGATAGGAGGACTGCAAGGGGATAGGCTCAATAGAATCCATGAAATACTCTGGGAATGGTGACCATGATAGAAGTCATCATGGAAATGGAAGTATAAGCTAAAGACGATTGTGTAGGATGGAGTACAAGGGCACCCAGAATTAAGTTTCGGGCAAAATTTTGGCTCATAGGAGCGGTGTTGTAGTGGTGAGAGTTGGTCACCACAACCATGGATAGATATCATGAATAACAAGGAATTTGGGGTGCGGTATGACCGCAAATCCTCTCATCAACTGCTTAAATAGAGAGGTAAAGGGGATTTAAATACTTGTTGTAAAAAGTCGTAAAGTGGTCGGTCATGAGGAGAGTTAATGTGTTTTGTGAACTTCATACCAGACGAGGTGGATACGAAGAATTAATAAGGTCCGTAAGTTAATAATAGACTCGTGGGTAGAATGTATAAGTATGGATGGGGAAGTGTGAATAGAACAACTAGTACCGTTGTTTTCATTATCATGAGAAGGGAGCCAAGAGAGTTGGAGAATCTAACCAAAGGGAAAGACTAGATTTAACAATGCTAGTGAGGCACCACGAGAGGGTATAACCATTATAGAACTCATTTTAATTGATAGAATTCCTACCAAGTGACGGTGGATTCAGTCAGGGCCTCAAAGCCAGCAACAAGTCCCATAGGGCCAGCGGAGCCAAATGGACAATGTGAGTAGTAATCAGGGACAAGTATACTAGGCACGTGAGAAGGATAACCCCGCCATTTCCAATGGGGACAGAGGAAATGGAATGATAAAGAGAGGTGTCTTAGGTGTAAAGTGTGGATATTGTCCGCAGTAAACTAGGGAATGGGATCAGGATTCCCAGTAGAGGAAATAATTATAAGAAGTTTTTGGTTCGGTTAGGACGGGGGTATTTCATCCAGAAACTATTTAAACTGTGAGTGTTATTGGCAATTGAAAGTATGAGTTTTATCCCGAGATAATTGGGGTCTGTTTTGTGTGACACGAGTGAGAGTAAATTGTTAGTGTTAGATTCGCATGTAAAGCGGGTTTAGTAGAGGTATCGGCAATACCATTATAGTGTGTGTATATTCACCAATGAGTTAGCGGGGCTCTCTTTAGTTTTATCTACTGGGGAGCAGGTGTGGACAGTGAGAGTACATATTTTATGAGGTTAGCTCGTTTTGAAAGGAGATATTCGAGGTATGGTTTTATCCTATATAGGGACTATTGTGCGATGATGGGAGGTTACATCAAGACATCATGTTTATTATTCTGGGGCAAGATGTATATTTTTGGGGATGTCTCACCTGAGTGGGGGTCGAGCTCGCGATGAGATTTTATGAGATAGACTTCAGAGGGTACAATTATCTAGTTATATTGGATCATGGTGCGTAGTGACTTTTACTGATGTGATTCAGAGTATATTGGGATTACCGTTGAGCGAAAAGTTTTAGCTCAATGTTGTTTACATGCTGAGAACTTAATGATAGTGAGAGCACCATATCGTGTGGCGCTTTGAGAGACCTAGGCATAAACGATTTGATCTATATGTCGGGAGATAGAAATTATGATATCTAGTTATATGCTTTCGACCCACGAATTTTGATGATCGACAATGCTAGGGAATAGTTCATTGGGGAAGTTCTTTTGAGACTTGTTACGAGATGTTACACGCATGGACCTTAATAAACGTTGGGAGTAATCAGACGTTGTTTGATGCTAGTGCATCAGTTTTAGATATTATTTCATTTAACATGTAGAGGAACCACTTTAAGCTGAGAGATATTACAACATATGGCCAATGGAACTAGGTAGTGATACAAAGGAAGCACTATGAGAACTTTTTCACCATAAGTTAATGGATGGGGCAACATCGAGAAGTATTAAATTTCAAATTGTAGGGTAATCGAGAAAACCAGTATGATATAGCCATGCCTAGATAGTGCGGAGCTGAGCTTGAGATAAGTATGTTGCCAATGAGACGTTCATGATATTTATGCTGAGATGTCTGGGATATAGTATATAGTATGACGAGACCTTGTCTTTTCAATTTTTGAGATATGATTTACTTCTGCTAGCTATCACCTAAAAGAGGATCTAGTATATATATTCGTGTATATATGTTATCGCTTGTTGCATAATAGACTTATAACAAAGTGGTTGTATTGTTACAATTAATCCCGGGGAGTGGGGACATTTACTGATGGGATTCAGGGTGGATATGTTTAATACCGAGCGGGAACATATAGCTCGTGATTAGTTCGCGTTAAGAAACTAGTGATAGTAAGGGGCATAGTATTATATGAAGTGTTTTGTAACATGAGAGTGGACGAGTATACTTTTATTTTAGGAAACGGGAATTTGGGGGGTACGTGATATGGACGAGGTCCTAGAAAATGTCAACGACAACAAGGTTAGGTAGTAGTGTAATGGGGGGTTCCTTGTTTAGATTTCGCTTTGCGAGACGTCCCATGCATTAAACAATAGGACAACCTTGGTTATATATATATATATATATATATATATACATATATATATATATATATGGGGGGGGGGTTATAAGTGTGAGTTGAAAGTTATATTACGATAAGGCTAAGTAGAGATGGGTGACTTTAATGAAGATGAGCATGGGTACAGGGTGTATGGGCGCCCTAGGTAATTAATTTAATTCTATTATAATTCGCGATTATGATGGGTAGAGATATGGGTAGCGATCTTAAGGGCATGTGAGTAGGGAAGTATTCAAGGCTTGGAGTACTAGACTCATCTCAATTTGGAGGACAAAATTCCTTTATAAGGGGGAAGTATGTAGCACCCCGTATTTTTTAGTATAAAGAATTTATCTAATTTGGTGAATTAGAATTTTAACTAAATTAATGATTTGGAGAAATTATTTAATTTGGAAGATTCAATTTATTTGAAGAATTAAGATTTAAATTAATTCGGGTTATTTATTTTAAGAATACATGTGTCATAATTTGAGGTTGAAATTTGAGATTTTATTTAAGTAACTTGAATGACGATTATAAGTGCACGCCTAGTTTCGAATAGGTCGAGATAGTCAAAAAAGAGTACCCATAGATAGTAAATGGGTCTCGGGACACTTTTAGGCATAACCCGGCCCACACGCGAGTGTTTGGGCCATTTTAATAAAGCCCACAAGACTAAAAATTAGATTGGCATAATAAAACCTAAATGTGAGAGGGTGTGACATCCATAACTCATTTAAGAAAACCCTAGTTCCAGAGGAGAAAAGAGGGATCATGTGGGAGAGCCTTTGGGAGCCAAACTAAGAAAAGATTGATGTGTTCTTAATTAAAAATATTGTCTACAACAAAGGAATTAGACACTACGAAATTATTCAGGCAAGTAGTTAACCTTGTTGTCATTTAATTTGCAGTATTTCAATTCATATTATGGTGGGTATAAATCATAGTCATTTTTGGTTGGGTTATTGCGTAGAAAACGAGTGTGTATAAATTGGTTAGTTTGAAGAAAATAAAAGGTGAAATTTATATGGTTTTATGAATCAAAAGTATTCGTATCTTATTTTTATTCATAGGCTCTTAACTATGTTATGTAATTTGAAGTTGAAGGGAAACATTTAGAGTATTTCGTCTTATGGTTTATAATAGCAACATGTTGATGATGGTTGATGTAAATGTTGAATTGAAACTGTTGGGTAATGAATACATTAATAAGGGTTAGTGCTGGGGTATAATATCAAGATAGGAGGATTGGAAATGACAGAAACAAGAAAAGAAAACTTTGGCAAAGCATAACTGTGGGAAGAAGATGAAGGTGGGGCAGACTAGGGGGTCGCTCAAACGGCAACAACCATCGTTCGAGCGATGCTGGAAGTCGTTTGAGTGACGACAAGCCTCGTTCAAACGACGCTGGCATAAACCAGCCAATTTCATCCTTTTTGCTTCGGCTGGGAAAACTTAGTCAGGATATTATCCTTTGGTTGAGGCCTTAGTGACTTTGGAGGATATTTTTAGAGATTTATAATGAGAGTCAATCAGTTAGAAATCAATACTCACAATATTAGGAGGTAGAGTTAATAAAAAAATTTGAAGGTAAATAAGCGGGTGAAATACATTAAAGGGATGTGGTCAATTAAATTCCTAAGAAATTAATTGATGGACCGAGTTAGGGAGTCCGAACATTTTTTGGGGAGACAGGGCATTAATAAAATTAATTTAGATGGAATTAATTTAATTAAGAGTTGGGATTCTGACTTCGATATTATTTTTAGGCTGAGAGCTACGGGGGGGGGGGGGGGGTAGGCACGAAATTGCCAGTTTAATTTATTATAGGGATACATAATAAATTGTCAAATGTTTAATTTAATGAGATGTATTAAATTAACTAGTAGTATTTTTTGTAACAAATAGTAAGAGATGAAGTTACGGACCGAATGAGTGAGCCGGAGTATTGTAGTTGGGTAACACTACTTTAATAAATTAATTAATGTGAAATTGATTCGATTAATCGATGTAATTTGAAATGTAACGAATTCGGGGGATGAGTGAACCTATGACTTAGATCAATAGGATATGACGGAATTACCTACTGAAATATTTTAAAGGATAATTGGCACACTTCGAGTAGTGAGGGATACTAGGGAATATACGATAAGAAGTGTAATTGGAATTTAGTAATACGTAGAATATTTGGGAGGCATATATACTACATATATGATATATAATATAGGTCGTGTGTGTACCAATACTGATGATATAAATATATGGGTTATGTGAATACCTATTGTATGATTTATTATGTGTACTGACATACCTACGCTACTTGCTATCACGGGCGGTTTCACATCTGGACGGTCATATCTTGATGAGCTCATTTGGCCGGGTGATTTTTGACTTATACCTCGGAAGATAAAAGCTATGAAAGGCCAATCTGTGAGAACGATAAGATGATGGTCATATGGGTGCATAGGTATGTGCGTAACCAATAGGCTTGGAACTATGTTTGCCTCCAATATGTGTGGTTTGTATTTATGGTTCGAGAGAGATACTGAACCTATAGTCCTTTATATAGTGCGTGATGTACCATAACTTGAGAGCAGAGTAAGCATGCACCGCAGGTCACTACCTAGGGGTGTTGTATTGTATATATTTAATTGGAATAATAAATATATGTACTTGTGTTTTATTATACTATATGTGCATGGTAGATGATGTATCGGGATAGGATAGCATAATATGCATTAGGGGTGCGACTGGTACGGGTTTTTACCATACTATACCATTTTTGTCCCAAAAAATGGTTTTGGTTTCATATTCAGAAATACCAACAACCAATTTTACCGAAATCGAAAATACCGCCAAAAACTTGGTTGGTTTTGGTTTTAAGATATAAAAATCCGATTTACCAAAATTACCGAATTTACTGTATCGAAACACCGTACCAAACTTACAGTGTATTGATGAACCAATTACCAAATGAAAATTGTATTTAAAAAAATATACCCAATTATCAAGACCCTTTATTTTAAACTCATCTCATCCATTCATTTCACTTACTATAAAAGCAAAAAAAAACTGTTGTTTTCTATTCTATCATAAATTAGCCATACCCACACGAAGTCCCTCTAGTCTCACAACACAAGGTAATTTCTTTTTCCGTATCTCTTGCTTTTTCGGCCTCAAATCGGTACAAGTTTCCCCCACCGGCAGCCTCCTCCGGCCTCAAATGGGTATGCCTGTATTGTTTATGCGTGTATGTCTAGATCTGCTACGCCTCAAACTTGTGGTTTTTGACCAAAGTATTTGTTTCTTTATGTGTGTATGTCTAGATCTGCTACGCCTCAAACTTGTGGGTTTTCAGTATGTTGGTTGGTAATTGTTTGTGCATATAAGATGCGTTTATTTATTTCAATGTGTTTTTACTTCAAAAACATTGTTGATATGCTCAAATCTTGATTTGATCTTTCAAAAAAAAATTATTCAGTGTGTTTTTTTACTTCAAATATATGTGTGTGTGTGTGTGTGTGTGTGTCTAATTTTTTTATATAGATCTACATATATGTTTATACACAACTACATATATTGATCTTTTAATTTATACACAGTTGTTTTAAGGATTTTTAATTCAATTTAGTTTCTTTATGCTTCATGATCTTCAGTTTATGTTTCAGTGTAATTTATATTATATTTTAGTTTTAAGTAATGCATTTAATCAATTAAATGACTTTAAAATTTTGGTATCGAAACTTGTACAAAATTTTACCGAAATCATAATATCAAAATATAAACCAGATCTATAGAATGCATAAACCGATTTGAAATTTTGATATTTAGCGGGGAAAAAACGAATTGAAATCGAAATTATCGAAATTAAAAAAACCCAAAAATACCTAAAATTTTGAAAAACTGATCGGTTTGGTTTTGGTTTTTGTTTTGATGTATCGGCTCATAAATTGGTACGGTACGATTTTACCATTTAGATTGTGATTTTGGTATTAGTAAGGGGTCATTACCGACCATACCGTACTTGTTGCACCCCTAGTATGCATGCACCACAGCTCAAGGGGTGTCGTGTTAGTATATATATAATAGATTGATAAATATACATAATTGTGATTTATTCTACTATGTGTGCTTAGTAGATGAGAACGATGGTGACATTGAAAATAACTGTATTATGTGGAGAATCAAACATATAGTGAAATTCATAATTGGCTAAAAGATATGGGAAATTAGATAACATATTAGATGGGCAATATGGGTGGGCACAACGAGTTAGTATGTAGATAGAGACTTGATACGGCTAGTTAGGTGGGGTAGCTTAATTAGGAGAGGTTAGTAGGCAAACGTGAGGTGTGCATAATAGATAAGGGGTGAGGTATACCTCAAGAGAAGGCTACACTAGCTTAAATATGAAAAGCGTGCATGCATATTTAATTGTTGCAATTTAAATTCTTTCTAAATATTTTCAAAATATTTTACTTGGGCCCTAACCCATGTCAAAATCTTTTCAAAACATTTTAGGTGTCCAACCACAGGGACGCACAGTTTGAGGGAAGTTGCAGGACTTACTATAGACACTTCATTCATTTATTCTTCGTGTAGGATCATTACTCCAGTACTCATTTGGGTATGTCTCCCTCAGTTATTTATTTGATCTTGTGTATCCAGGTTACTATTTCAATTTACTGTCATTTTTATTATTTCACCGATAGTTGATTCAGTAACTTTTATTTACATTATTCATTTGTGTTGGATTTATTTATCAATTTGTGATGGATGGTTGAATCATTATTTACCTCCGCATGTTGTTAATTAATGAAAGATAAAATTTGGCACTAGTCTAATTAAACTACTAGGTGGTTAGTAACTTTAAAAAGTTTTTTGACAGTGATGCTAAGAATGAGCCATATGAGACCAACGTTTTATTTTTATCATGGGTTGGCCACCCGGTACTTTAATAGGCGGGGTGTCACACGTAGTTTGGAGGATGTCGCCCGAGAATTCATGTCACAGTACAAGTACAATGAGGAGATAGAGGTTACATGTTGTGATCTAGAGTTTCTTAAGCAGATGCCAGGGGAATCCATCAATAGATTCATAAGGAGGATGAGAGAGAAAGCTACTACCATGACCAACCGGCCCTCCGAGGAAGAACAAGTCAGTATCGTGAATAAGAATTTCTTACCCCATATCCAAAAAATTATGTGAGGTCAGTATTATCAACACTTTCGAGATCTTTGGGAGGCAGGTGTAGAAATTGAAGAAAGTGTTACCAAGGTAAAAGCTGAGACAAAGAAGGTGACCGGACAACTCATCCTTAGAAAGTATGAGAAATCGGCTAGTGCTATAGTCTCAAACATCAACAATATCTCTCAGCTTGCTACCTCTAGAGTTCTAGAAAATCGTCCTAATCCGGTCAGAAATAATACATTGAGTTGTGTGCTCCCTTATCCAAAGTTTGCCGGCCTTGTTAAGATGAAACCTCATCAAACCCTTGGACCCTCGTCCATTTCCAAACCCACTTCCTAAGAACTTCAAAATAGATACCCACTATGACTTTCACAAATCCATGAGCCACACTACCGACCAATGCTCCCATCTTAAGAACGTGATACAAGGCTTGATTGATCGGGGTCTCTTCACTCCACCAAACAATCCCAAACCTAATACCACCAACAACCCACTTCCTGCACATGCAAATGCACTCTTCCTAGAATATGACCTAGAATTTGATGCATCCACCCAAATTATACAATAAAAACACCATTATCTCACCCAAACCACTCAAAGTTGCCCACATTTTCTATTACAACCTACATGCTTCATCGATCAAGCTCTGCCACTCCTCACAAGAGCCTGCATTATCGTTTACAGCTGATCTGGGGGAAATACATGGAGTTACATGAAATACTATAAGCAACTTCTGGATTTTGGGATAAAATTTCCCTCTAAGATGACCATCGACTATTAGAAATTCAGCGTCCTATTCATGGAAACCCGAAAATGGTCTCGGGAATCAGATGAATTGGTGGTACCGACTGAAGAAGTTAGTTTAGATGATGTAGTACATATCATAAAAGACATATTTCCATAGACCAGTGGGATTTGCAGCATTTTTGAACTACTCACACCTTTAAAGCTGTAAGGGCAGTTGGTCCCTTCACTCGTGCACCTCCCAGTTAAGTGGAAAGATTTGTATGAGGAAGCCGTTGAGGTCATGTAATGCTTTTATTTCTCTTGGCAAGAAGACATCGTTTCCACTGGATGGGGGGATGAATTTGACAGCATGGATGATGAACCAAGCCAGGAAAAAGTTAGTCCAGTAATTAACATGTGCAATATGATATCCTTCGAAAACCTATTAGGGGAAATTAGTAAAGTAGCCATTCAGCCAGCAATAAATGAATACAAGGGGTTCTTATTCTTCCCCCTCAGTAAACCACATGACCAGATCAGGGAGACACTATAAGGATATTAATCCAATGTCGTCAGGAATAGATAAGGGAAAAGGAGTTGCTGAAGAACTTCCCACGCCAAAAATGGCCATCAAGGAGAGTAAGATCCTCGACCACCTCAAGAAGACCCAAGCTAACATCACCTTATGGGGACTCTTCGTGTCTTTATAATTACACCAAACCTCTCTAATAAAGCTTCTCATCAGGCCCATAGTCCTTCCTTCCACCACTCCAAAAGAAGTTGTGTAGACTCATTTCCTTCTCCGAAGAAGAAATCTCAAAGATTGGTCCCATTCATAACTATGCCCTTAACATCTCCATTGAAGTGATGGAAAAGATAGTCCTACTTTCGCTCGTGGATCGAGGATACACCCTCAATGTTTAACCATTAAGAACCTTCAATTGATTGGGGTTGAAAGTAAGTGACCTTACTCCTACTTCTACTCCAGTGCGTCCTTATGATAACAACCACTGAGAGGTGATGGGATCCATAAAACTCACAATAGGGGTTTGCCTTATCAATCCGATCACTGAGTTCCATGTTATTGACATACTCACATGGTTTATTCTACTGCTTAGTCGATCGTGTCTACATAGCATCCAAGGGGCATCTTCCTCCCTTCATCAGATGTAGAAATTCTTCACCAAAGGGAAAGTCATCATCATTTTAAGAGACGATGATGGTATAGAAAATGCCAGCACTAGAAATCTGATACTAAAAATATAGCATGGGACGAATAACATGCTTCTCTTTAGATTCACGATTGACCTACTTCCACTTCCAACGGGGGATAGTTTTAAAGACCGAGTCTATCCAGAACATAACCCTTACGACAGCGTTAATACGATACAAATATTTAAGAACATGCATTTCATGCCCGAAATGGGGTTTGGGCAACGTCAATAAGGGATACAGGAGACATTGTCTTAAAATAGTCCTTTACCTTATGTGTCCTGGGTTATTAATATTCACAAGGAGAACTCAGAACACTCCACCAACCACGACTGAAAGTAGTTTAGAAGATGCCAAGACTGTTTCCAGGGATACTTTGAACGAAACATTCGTCAGGGAGGGTGAAGATTTTCCTTTTTGTGGATTTCCTGAATAGTGGTATGACCATGCCGACAACAAGATGAAGACATGGATCAAAATCTTCTTTCAAGACAACTACTTTTGGGTTGAAGACTGTCAGTATAAAATGTAACCTCCCATCGAGAAAGCCATAGCCGTTGCCAAGGTCTAGGAGGAAAGTGATTCTGAAAACTCATTTAACCTGTAGACATTGGGACTGACTCTCTATATGATCCATTCAGATGCTAAACCGTCGAACCCATCCACTCTGATCAAGGTTGTTGATGAGCTTCTTCTCAACTAGAATGCTATACCAGTCATACTTATTAAGATTCAACCCAACCTTATTGTTTACCCTATCTCTTCATCTGTTGTTGCTTCTCCTTTTTTTTATAACAATGTAATCTATACCTCTTTCGATGAGGTTCTAAATGCTATTTTTCTCGAAAGTGAAATAAACGAGGATTTTGAGTATCTTGTTGTGCCTTATATAAATTGTCTTGATTCTAATCAAACTCTTGATGATGTTGATTTTGCGAATGAATAATTCTTTACTGATGTTAACAAGGTTAACAACAAACAACATAACCGTGTTGAAATTAATGAGGATGAAACTGTTTTTATCAATCTCGGTTCTAGTAACCAACAAAGCAAGACTAGGATAGGGTCCACCCTTAACGAGCATGATCTCACACGATTCTAAGAGTTGTTGAAAGAATTATGGACTTCTTCACATGGTACTTTGACGACATGCCTGGCATCGATCTCGAAATAGCTTAGCACGAGATCCTGAATCTCTCAGAATGCAAGCCGATCAAATAAAAGCTATGAAATCTCCGCACTAAATTATCCCTCAAAGTCAAATAAGAGATAATCAACAATTGAACTTAGACTCCATTCGTGTGATCGAATATCCCACATAGCTCACCAATATTTTACGTGTACCGAAATTAGGAGGAAAGGTCCGAATGTGCATCGACTACCAAGATTTGAACAAAGCGTCTTCGTATTATGATTACCCATTGCACAACATCAACTTGATTATGAATACCACAGTCAACCACGACCTCAATTTATTCGTTGATGGATTTGTCGAATATAACCAAATCAAGATACACCTTTACCATCAGGAGAAAATCGTATTCATCACCCCCTAAGGAATTTTTTGTTACACTGTTATGCCATCTGAGCTTAGTAATGTAGAGGCTACCTAACAAAGGGTTGCACAACCATCTTATATGATTTGATACACAACGAGATCAAAATCTTCATAGATGATAAGATTATTAAGTCTAAGACTCAGGAAGGTCACGTTCCCACCCTCCGGAAGTTCTTTGAATAACTATGGCGTTACTAAATATGGCTAAACCAACAGAAGTGCATTTTCGGCATCACGAAAGGAAATTTGATGGGTTTCATGGTTATTGAGAAATTAATATTATTAAACCCTATCAAGATAAAATCTATACTGGAAATGCCACCACCCTAAATGGAGGAATAAGTCTAGGGATTCCTCGGCAAACTCCAGTACATAAGTCGGTTTATCATCCAGTTAACTTCTTTTTGTGATCCCATCTTCAAACTCCTCTAGAAAGATTCTACTAAAGTCTGGAATGAGGCCTATTCAGAAGCCTTCAATAGAATCAAGCAATACCTTACCTGACTTCTGGTACTTATTCCTCTTTATCCAGGTCTCCCCCTCCTCTTGTACTTAACCATAACAGATACTTCGATGAGGGCTTTGCTATCCCAATATATCAAAGAATCTTATAAGAAAATGTCCATCTACTTGCCAGTCGAAAATTGGCCGAGTACGATGTCAACTACATTTCCTTTGAGAAAGCATGCGTCTCCCTTATCTGGATCACTCAAATATTATATCACTACATGCTCTCTTTTCCCATCGGACTTGTGTCCCAAATAGATCCTATCAAATGTTATATCTAGTCGAATGGCCTGGTGATTGATGCTACTAGCTGAATTCGATATCGTGTATGTCACACAGAAAGCCATGAAAGGGGGAGACATCTCTGACTACCTTAGTGACTACCACATAAAAGAGTCCGACGTATGGATCTCTGAATTCTCAGATGAAGACATCCTCTACACCTATTTGGAATACCTTCGATGGTAAATGTTCTTTGATGGTGTTGACAATAAGAAAGGATACGACATTGGGATACTCCTAATGGCACTTGATGACTCTCACACTCCCATTACCATCAGGTTAGATTTTCCCTACACCAACAATATGACCAAATACGAAGCATGCATTGTAGGCCCCAAAGTCACCCTCAATAAAGGTATCAAACACCTAGATCTCTAAGGGTAATCTGCTCTCATAATTGGATAAGTCCTTAGAAGATGGAAAGTCAAAGACGAAAAGCGCTTACCCTTACACGCCCATCTAGAAGAGTTAGCCTCCCAGTTTTGAGATATCACCTCCCATTATCTTCCTCGAGCAAACAACAACTTAGCCAATGCCCTTGCTACCTTGGCGTCCATAGTCGACATGCCTAAGGGAATAGTAATGGCCCCCTTCCTAGTCAAAAAATAAGTTGTGCCAATCTGCTGCTACCACATTGAGCTCGTTATAAATGAAGACTATGATATGGTCGGGTTCTGGTACTACGACATTTGGCGCCTTCGCAAGATAGGTATCCCAAAGATTCCAACAAGAAACACCATGCGACCCTTTGCAAACTGGCCGCCCAATACATCATTTGCGATAAAATACTATTGAAGATAAACTTCTATGGAACCCATTTGCATTGTATCATAGGGGCTGACATTAAAAAAATGATGTAGAAGATCCACATTGGGGAATTCATACCCCACATGAATGTTAACATTCTTGCTAAGAAAATAATTTGTCAAGGGTATCATTGGACCACTATGGTTCAGGATTACACAGCCTATGTCTGAAGATGCCTCCAATGCCATTAGTTTTCCAACCACCAACACTTACACCCTATGTAATTATACAACATGAATTCTTCTTGGTCGTTCTCCACCTAGGTCATTGACATCATAGGTAAAGTCACACCCAAAGCTTAAAATTGGCATGAGTTCATCATAGTCGCCATTGATTACTTCACGAAATGGGTCAAAGTCGAGCCATATGTCGTACTGAATGCTAAGAAAGTGTCCAAGTTTATCAGAAAGAACATCATCCGCCGATATAGGGTTCCCCACGATCAAGTATTAGATAATGGATTACACTTTAAAGCCGAGGTCATAAAACTAGTTGATAAATATAGAATTCGAATACACCAATCTTCTTTTTACCGACCCCAAACTAATGGTGCAATCGAATCCGCTAACAAAAACCTCAAATCCATTATTAGAAAAATGACCAAGAGTTATCGAGATTGGTCCAATCACATCACTTATGCCCTCTGGAGCTACCGCACTTCAGTCAAAATATCTACTAGGGCTAACCCTTTTTCTTTAGTATACGGCATGGAATCAGTCCTACCCATTGAGCTAGAAATACCTTCCCTACGAGTTATTCTCGAGAGCAGAGTTAGCGAGGAAGAATGGCATTAGAGCCTCTTTGACAAACTGTCACTCTTGGATGAAAAGAGGCTGAAGCCTCTATTCCACATATAAGGGTACCATTGCTGGATAGCATGATGTTTCAACAGAAGAGTCAAGGACCATGGTGTTCAGGAAGGAGATTTGTCCCTCAAAAATATCATAGAACCTTTCTAGGACCCCAAAGGGAAATTCAAACCAAATTGGAGCGGCCCCTATATAGTAAAGAAGATTCTCCTAAGAGGTGTTATTATGCTCATAGCTAAAAAAGAGATGGCATATCCAGTCAACCTGAACCATCTCAATAAGTTCTACCCATAGTTAGAAATCTCGACGCACTAGGACTCTCCTCACCCCCTTCTATTCTAAAAAAAATATCTTCATTTCTCTATATCCAGAACTACATGGGTCCTTATCCTCTCAAAAACCTTTTCCTTTCAAGATGGAACTCATATATTTTTAAAACCCCCAAAGGTACGTAGGTAGCTCATACACCTTACATGAGCATGATCCACTTCTTTTTCACAAAATGCTATTCTTTTCTAATCTTTGAGAATAATGGTTCATTTTATCATCTACATGGCCAAAAGGATTATGTATGCCTCAGTGATTGGTATAGATAACTCAAATGTAAAAGTCATCAAGAGGCACAACATTATGATCAAAATGTTTTCTATCTCAAATAAGGAAGTTCGGTACCATTACATGAAGTCTTAGCAAAAGGAGTTAAAACAAACCACCCCCTTTCACTGACTCAAAACCAGTCCTAAAACACACACAAAGGCTTCACAAAATTTTCCTCAACTTCACAAAATCCTATCCACAACTGCTAGAAGACCCAGCCTCATCATCATTAGCCCTTAGAGGTCCCAGATCTCCCTTACTTGGTTGATATTTTGAGTACGCTCCATGGAGTGGTAAGCCCTGACCAATCTAGAAAAAACCACTACCACCCCTTCCATGGTATCAAAAAAATAACCCATCTTTGGCTGGTCTCTTTCGCCAAGATCTCAACCACTACTCGTTTTCACAAACATTTCAGATAATCCTTGGACACATACCAGAACCTTCCTACAAATTGAGATGGATAGGTAGATGGCCGAAGACTCTCCCACAAGAACCTAGCCTCCTATTCTTTGATTCAGTCAGGTCCTCCATCGAAAAAAGTCTAGTGTGAGAGGAGACATTATTTTCTCCAATCAAACTTGGTGCAAAAGCCCCTGGGGAAAATAGAATTAAGTTTGTTACATGACCACTAAACACACATATTGATACTTTCTTGGCTCTAGAAAAGGCTCGAATTCCCCCCACCATGGCACCGACTAATGAAGGCATTGGGACCCATGCTCCACGAACCATTTGACCTAATTCTCTATAGAGGTGATGAAATTAAAAAAGTACCGAGCAAAGAAATTTAGCACACACATCAAGAGGTACTCACAAGGATATTCCATACATAACCTCTCAGCAATACATATAAATAACATCACCAGGCTCCCCCCTCAAAAAAATCAGAATGACCTTCCTTCCAAGCATCAACACCATTTAGAGTATTTGCTAGTATCATCATCGTAGGACTGTGATGATAAGACATCCACGTTGTTATCACAACCAACAGAGGATCCACCATTAATTCCCCCATCATCAGTAAGAGCCTCGAAGTAATACCTAAGGCAACATCTCTGGTATAGTCCGCATCATTAAAATCCCTCAAACACGTAGAGTGCATAACAGCCCGAAGGGAAATCATCCCCCAGTAACCAATGGTCGAGCCACCGAAGGGGAAATATGAAGCAAATTCATTAATAATGCCAGGGGAGAATGAGAAAATTCAGGCATAGCTAGCCCTACACTGGGATTGATTCCCAACATGGTTGAGGATCCTTCATAGGTCGGCAAACCTCATCTAAATCGAAACGGAAAACACAATCTTCGAGGTACCAGAACTGTGCCACCCTCGCTAACATGTTCCAATCAATGGCTTGATTATGCCATAGGGAGACTCGACGCAAGTTGAGAGCCTGATAGACCACGTTATACAATCACATGGCCTCTAGAACTTTAAGGTAGTAAGAAAATTTTGCATGCATTGGAAGGGCCATTTAAGAATAATAGAAAATAAGAAGTAAGAAGAAGAAAGTGGGTATGGATGGAAAAACTACACTCCTTACCTCTCCTTTTATACCCAAAAGACTTGGAAAAAGACAAGGGATCTGAGAAGTTCAGATGAATTACTGCCGTAAAAAGTACCCTGGTCTGCAGGAAAGTGCAATAAAATCCTTAAATTAATTTAACTTGACCCATAGGCCGATAAGAATGACAAGGGGTATGTTTATCAGTAATCCCCTTATTTTAGAAATTTCTATCTTTCCTTTTTGTCAAAATGAAATCTTTATTTTAAAAACCCCCGAGTTATTTCTTATTACTTATTTATCTTTACTTATCATTTCCCATAAATAAATCTTTTTAATTAAACTCCCTTTTTCTAACTAAACATCCTGTCATTTTTACAGTTTTGGCAGTAAAGTAAAAGTGCATGTAGGATAAGCCATTAAAACAAGAATTAAAAATAAATATCTCTTTCATATATATATATATATATATATATATATATATATATATATATATATATATATATATATATATATATATATATATATATATATATATACTAGGGTATGCCCGTGCCTGAAGGCACGCTGATAATTGTAAAAAGGCAAAAAAAATAGTTTGCTAAGAAAACAAAATGCAATTTCAAAAACATTAGTCATGATCTTATTTGTTTATATGACTAACCACCCTACTTAACAAATAACAAATAGTCCAACAACGTTCAGATAGTTTAAATTCATCACTCGAATTAACAAAGTGGGAATTCTTAAAAAATAGGCATAGTCTCCTTTGTATTGGACTATCCACCCTTATTAAGGGGAAAACCAATCGTTAGCAATCATAATAACAACAAAATAATGGTTACCTGATTTAAGGTATAAACAACACTTCAATAACAAAATAGCCCTACCAGACTATACAAAAAAAGCCTAGGCAGACTATACAAAAAAACCTTAGCAATCATCCAACAACGTGTAGTAACTCTAAGCCTAAGCTTTACAAAAAGTCGAAAATGTCGACATCCCAAAAAATTATCCTTTTGATAGTCAATCATAGATTCGCAGTAAACATCCTCGTAATAACTCTGCGAAATGTCCGCGTATCTAGCTCGACGTACTTCATATGAAGATTGGCACAATTTACAACCACCTATAAGAAATATTTATAGTTAAGACTAATTTTTAAAAATGAATGAAAAGAGGAAACATTTTAAAGACGAAGTACCTTGTTGTGAGAACCCCATGTAAGCAGCCTGCGGGTATTTATCCGCTCTTGATGCCTTACCATTGGCTCCCAATCCTAAGAATAATTAAAAAAAAATTATCAAAAGATGATATAAAGGGGTCATATGTGTAGTTTATATGAAAAATAACACTACTTACTTTATAGGAGGACTTCCGGATACACAATATTTGTTGTCGAAAGTGAACAATCATTAGAAAGAAGGGTAATGTGATTTGCACTTGTGCATCGAGATAATGCTACATATAACTGGCCATGACTAAAAACCGGCGTGCGCAAGTCAATTCCCACAAATTTTACAGATTGACCCTGTGATTTGTTAATGGTCATTGCATATGCCAGTCGAATTGGGAATTGGCGTCTCGTCATTTTTATAGGGATCTCCGCCGATGAAGGAGATAGTGAGACTCTGGGAATGAATACTAAATTTCCACACTTATCACCAGTTAATATTTGGGCCTCAATAACATGCTCTCCACATTTTGTAATGACTAATCGGGTGCCATTGCAAAGACCATCCTTCGGAGCAATGTTTCTCAAAAGCATAATAGGAGAACCCACCTTTAATTCCAACTTAAAAAGGGGTAAACCAGAAGGACTAAGAGAATTCAAAAATTCATTTGGGTATTGGTTGTGTACATCTCTACCGGACTCGTCGTCACACATTTTATCGGCACCAAAATAAGTTTTCGTATCACCCGGGAAGATATTCAATGCCAAATTATTTATAGCAGTCACATCGTCATTTCGCGCTGAAAGAATTGTTCGTTCGGTGAGGAAGGTTGGTGTAACAGTACCGACCACATTCAATAATGGATAGACCTTCGCAATTAAATCATGGACATCATTACACTTTTGAATTGAGGAAGGCAATGATACCATTTCAAGAGGATTGGACCCAATCTACAAAATAAAATAAAAAATCAAATGCATATAGTAGGTGGAGTGGAAATTATTAAAAAATAGAAAAGAGTAAATAGCGATACCTGATCCAAGAATGTAGAGAATTGAATTGTCTCGGGATCCAATGGGTTTAGTCGCATGTTTAGATGTAAGGTCAAAACATGGATGTGCCTCCAGAGTACATACCTCCTTAATGAAGCGGAAACAATTTCTTCTCTAACTCCTCTAGGGATAGCTGGTAAGATTTGTCGAAAATCACCTCCAAGAACTACTGTAATTCCTCCAAATGGCTTTTTAACATCACAAATATCTTGCAGTGTCCTATCTACAGCCTCAACACAATGCCTATGTTGCATAGGAACTTCATCCCATATTATAAGCTTAGCTGATTTAAATAACTCTGCATGTATCGATTGCTTTGTAAATCCACAGTTTGAGTTTTCAAGAATGTCCAAAGGTATGCAAAATGTTGAATGTGCAGTCCGACCACCAACCAACAATAAAGAAGCAATGCCAGACGAAGCGACTGTAATAACTGTATGACCCAAACTACGACATAAGGTTGCAATTGTATTGTACAAAAATGTATTTCCGGTGCCAGCACCTCCATTTAAAAAATATGTAGTCCCCTTATTCTCGAAAACAGATGATGTTATCGTTGAGTAAGCTATACGTTGTCCCTCATTAAGGTGATCAACATCTGACTGTGCATCACCTTGCTCTGCTAATGATTGTAACTGATGATGTTCTGAGAGTAATCTGTTCCCAACCGTAGTCGTCCAATTAAAATTTGGCAAAGGCATTGGAGGGAAATCACTTAATGTCTTACCAGACTCTTGAAGCACCTCATTTAACAGATACAAACCATAATCCTCAATTTGGATGTCAGTTGGATTTGGGACGGAAAACAATGTGCGTAACTTATGAATCAGATCATCACATATATGAATGGAAAATTGTTTCCATAATAACTCCGTATGCAAAGGAAAACATTGTGTAAGTATAACAGCAAACAGCCGTCGAAGTTGATATCCGGTGCGCATGATGGACGCTTCCTGTAAACATTGAACCCACTCATTATCATCTTCAAGCAATCCCCTCGCTATGCACGCTGATTTGAAAGTCTCGTGTAATACACAGTTCACCGTGCGTAAGCACTCGAACGATGTGGGTCCTTTAACAACGGTCAAAAGCAATCGTAAATAAAATCTTTCTCCAGAATTAGGGCTAGCATAGTACATTCGCCCAATAGCAGACTCAGATGATTTTCGTGCAGTCCAAAGCTTTGTTTTAGAGCTCCATGAATAATGTTGGGGAAACTCCTGGTAGGTATACTCTCGTGCAGAAGGATTCAATGCACAAAAAGCAAAAAACCCAGTTAACGAACTCATTTGACCCCTGGCTCTTTGAGCAATCGTAGCTGACGAATTTGAAGGATCAAACACAACATGATGCATTCCAGGTAAATGTAAATCTAATCGAGTAACAGGAGGTTTTTCCTGATGCATGTGATTACCATAAATTCGCCAAGCTGCCTCAGGAGGTCCAATGTACCTGGCATCCAAATATTGTTGTATTTCATCAACACCCCCCAAGACCATAGTTGTGCGATCATGACCCTTATATATGTACTTATTTATATATTTAACGCATCGCAACCCAGCACAAACCTCGACATTAATGTGACAATTGAAAAGCCTAGACAAATATGGATTATAGGGGACAACATCTTTATTTGATACCTTTTTTCCACTGGCAGTAGTATATTCCTTACCATCATCACAACGACGATAAATTGGATATCCATTATTATCCATTGTTGTGGCTTCTGCAAATGCTCGAGGGTATTTCTTCGTGCATATACCGTTCTCCATGCAAGGGGAATTTGGATTCTGGGAGCCACATGGGCCGTGTACCATGCAACTTAATATAGTTTGGAAGAGTGTAGGATCATTAGTGGGATCTGGAAACTCAGCAGAGACAACATTATCTACTTGGGCGCATGTTTTAATCTTGCTTTGACTATCGAGGAAAAGAAGAGCGTGCATGTGGGGCAACCCCCTTTTTTGAAATTCGATTGTAAACACATGGGCCACTTTCTTGCCAAAAATATTTTTTTCCTTAATCTCCTTCATTAGTGCTTTTCTCTTTAGTTCAAAAACACGTGCAATCAAATCTGGACGGTCGAGAGCATTTTGACCCGGTAGAAGTTCCTTACTGATTTCAGGCCATTTAGGATTGGCGGTCATTGTGAGAAAAATATCAGGGTGTTGATTGTACCGAGTGATATCCATTGAATCTTGGTAAATCTCAAACATATTTCGCGCACTACCAGTAAAAGAAGACGGTAAAATCATTCGCCTACCAATTTGTAATGGTTCAACACCCTCAGACATACAATTGGTAAGATCTTTGTATAATTCTACCCGAAGTTTGCTTTGATTAAGTCTGAAATAAGTCAAACGATTTTGTTCCGTTGAAGCCCATGCATCCACAATGAACTCCTGCATAAGTTTACCTCCTCTCAAAATTGTTGAGTACTCAGTGCCATGTTGAAACAAACGATAACTATAATAATCAAGTTGAGTTAGTCGATGATCCTGATCAACACTGTTTGCCACATCCCATAGCTTCATGTCGGGGTCCCAACCAAGTTGACCCTGAGGGTATAAAAGAACGTAATGTAGAGGTAGGTAAGCTGGGTGACATTCATTAACTCGCATCAATTGATCCCCACCTCGAAGGCGAACAATAATGTCTCTCATTGCAGACGAATTATGGCCATCGCCGGGCAAAATAACAGCAATCTCATCGGTCGAAGGCAAATTATACCTTCTACGATCTGCTGCTGAATTGTAATGTAGGTATGCTGGCAAGTTCTGGCCAGATCGAGAGGATTCATTCAAAATAGAAAACGCCTGGCGATATTTGTGGATAAACGGATTGTTCACCTCCAAGCAACCTTGAATTATTTGAAGTACATCACTTCGTAATTGTGGATTCCTACGTTCCCTAACACTCAGAGCCACACTGGGATCATAAATGTATAACTGGGCATATGAAGCTTCTTCCTCGTGTCCCGGTTCCGGTAATAAGGATCCAGTACGATGACGTAGTTCGCCATGAATGGTGAAAGATGATGGACCCCTACCTCTGAGGACCCTATCATCCATTTGAACACCAAAACTTGTAAAGGCATTTGCAGCATTATACTCTCTAATATGACTCTGGAAAGATTTGCATTGAACATCATTACCATCAAACAGATGTTTAATTTCAAGTGGGGGTTCAAGTAGATGTGGTAATCGAACTTGTCCTTGTCTACAACACTTCCCAAATAGAGGGCGAATCTTTGATGAGGTCGATAATCTTTCATCCATCCAATGTAAAGCTAAACAATAAGGGCAAGGAACATCCATGGGCCCAAGAAAATGCCTACCTAATTCGACATGTGGTGCATGAATTGAACTCGTACTTGCAATGTTGCTTACACACGATGTATCAGTAGGTTGAATATTAGGGGTAGGTATAGCAACCCCTGCAGTTGATACTTGTAGGACCTCAGTAGATGTGTGTGTTACTTGAATATCATTCTGTTGAATAGCGTTGAAATCATCAAAAAGGTTTCTAGGGAAAATATTGGGGGGAATATAATCAGGTGATTGTGGAGTTGGTAAACTATTGGTAAGAGGACTACGGTTTTGAAGAGGAAAGTCAAAACAATTAGGGGTTCTTAAATGTGTAAATTGGCCAGATGCCGGTGACAGGACTTCAACAAATGCATCTTCCATTAATTGTGACACACGTGAATGTACATGAGGAGTAGTAGGTGGTTGATTATGAAGTGGATTTATCAATGCAAATGTTTTTTCTCTATCACGACGTTGTCTTTGGGCTAGCGATCGTTTAGAGGATGGTAAAAGGGGGGTAAGTTGTTGGGACAAAACATTTATAAGCCGTGAAAGATTAGGATGATGTTCAGTGCTTCTGAGGTTAAGTTCCTCGATTGAATTGCACTGGAGAGCGGGAGTAGATGGTTGATCAAGAAGTGCTTCTGAGGTTAAGTTCAATGAGATCGCCCTTTCTCGATCACGTCTTTGCCGTTGGGCAAGAGCACGTAGGGTAGGAGGTTCTTGAGGCAAAACATGCGTTGAGATTAAATTTTCTCGTTCACGATGTTTTTGTTGAGCCAAAACACGCTTTGAGAGGAAATTATCTGCATGAGGTTCATGTCGCTTTCTCTGTGTGGAGGATAAAGATTATTAATTAGGAATATTAATTCAAGATATATATAAAGTCTGGTTATAAGACTGGTGCATTGGATTGAAGATATATATAAAGTCTGAGTTGAAAATTGAAAAATACGAAATAGGAAACATACTGGTCCGCAATAAGCTGGCTCCTCCCCCATCCAGATTGCCTACAAAAATAATATGATAATATATAATAAGATGGCGAATATTAATCTACAATATATTTCAACATGAACTACGAAAAGTAGTTGAAAATATCTCTAACCCGTTTACGCGTGTCAGATCCTTTTTCGAGCATTTTTTCTTTGCCTTTGTCGTTTGTGTTGCTCAATTTAGTGCGAGGCTTAGAAATATAATCACATATATAGTGTTAACTCAATGACAAAAAAAATAGAGAAGCAATTCTAAAATAAAAATCATGTAGTGGCGAATAGGTACCTCAATAGCTGTAGCATTAGGTTGGACAACATCACGAATAACAATACCGTTATATTTCCTACGCGAGATATGATTCTATACAAAAAATTAAAAAAAAAAGTGAGGAAAAAAATATAGCCTTCCAACGTATAACATGTTAATACGTAAACTTTATAATAGCCTTCCAACGTTAATATGGAAAAACTTACCGACTGTGAGGAGACATTCTCCTTCCCTTTCCCTTTATCCTGAAAAATAAAAGGAAACATATAAAATCCAAAAAATATAAATGAAATAGAAAATGATTCAAGACATGACATGAATATTAGAAGAAATTAGTACATGAGTCGGTGGTATGTTTTCCTGTCCCTTTGACCGTTGGTTGTTATGTTTGTCGCTATTAGTTGGTCGACCCTACAAATATGAAAAATGAAATCTATATAAAAAATGAGGATGTTGATAAGAACTTTACACACAAATTTGATGAACATGATTACCATAGATTGAATAGTATTTAGTTGATTTTCATCCTGGATAAGAACATTGATATTATTGTTACGCAACCTTTCAATCTGTGATTGTAAACACAACCATGTAAGTTAAAAGCTAAAGGTATTATTGTAATATATACAATTAGAATATAGAGAAGTGGTTGGTACAGCATATGATGCATCATCGTCCACCTATAAAAAATGAATGTAACAAAAATCATAAATCAGTTTAAAAGGTTATAAGGAACACTGAAGGACATAAGAATGAAAAATAACATACAATGCCGTATATAGTAATGTTCTCCATGTGAAAGAAGATCGACCAGAAACGAAAACAGATCAGTATAAACCTGCCAAAATTAAATGAAAATGACCATAAAATTAAAAACTAAAACACAAACAAACGCACTAATAAATAATAAAACTGAATCTATTTTATAGCAACTAAAACTCTACAAAACTGAATATGTTAAAACTGAATCACCTATAATTCTTAACCCATCTCATTTCATTTTTGGCTTATATTTGTTTTCAATATTTACTTGTTTCCTTCCGAATATGAACAATCAATGATTGATGAAAGATGGAAAGTATAGTTGGCAGAAAAAGGTATTGTTTGTATGGTGTATTATATATAGACATAGAACGTTACATATCTGTTTGAGGGTATAAATACCAATCTCATTTCAAAAGCAAACTGTTTTTAAGAGCCATTTTTATACATGTCGTGTCGTATTTCAAAGTTCGTATTCAAAAGCAAACTGTTTTTAATACCCATTTCAAAAGTCAACCATAATATCAAAACGGCAAAAAATTTCAAAGTTCGTATTCATGTCGTGTCGTATTATTTTCTATTCGGATCGTGTTCGTGCCAACTAAAAAAATACGAAGTCGTATCGTGTCCGAAAAAAACACGAAGTCGTGTCGTGCACGATGATAATTTTTCAAAGTATGTAATCACAAAATGACAATAATTTTCAAACTACATAATTGCAAACGAAAATCTAAACCACCAATTTCTCATCTAGAATAAATTAAGGAATAACGATATCCTTACCCATTCATCCTTACCCATTTCATACAAAAGCCACCTCAACAGTTCATCTATATCCCCAATCTTTCCTTTTACCTTCTTCAAGTTAAAACATGCACTTTCTAATAAATAGTTATTTTGGTTAATAATATTTTTTTAAATAATTTAAATTGATATCTAATCAGAATCAAAGTTTTTTAATAATAAAGTATTAGCTAAAGTCACAATTCATCTATATCCCCAATCTTTCCTTTTACCTTCTTCAAGTTAAAACATGCACTTTCTAATATATAGTTATTTTGGTTAATAATATTTTTTTAAATATTTTAAATTGATATCTAATTAGAATCAAAGTTTTTTAATAATAAAGTATTAGCTAATAAAGTGCCAAAACAAAATTAAAGGATATTCTCTTAATTTTTAAAAAACTTATTTTAAATTGTTAAATTATTAGAATTATCATTTATTTTAGGATCAAGTATTAAAAAAGTCATACAAATATTTTTTTATACACATTTAGATCAAGTATTTTTATTTTGTTTTAAAAAATCACTCAAGCACCCATTTAATCAATATTTTCTTATTTTTGAGGGTCAGCGTCAGCGGCATTCCCGCCCCACCTCCCCCACTGTCGGAGCTCCGACGACCCTTGCGTTTTTTTTGTCGTGTTCACATTAGGAAAATAAAATAAAATAAAAAATAGTAATTGTAGGCCGACTCAGGAAGCCGACTCATTTTCTACGACTCACTAATGTGTCGTGTCTACATTGATTTATTTTAATGGTCCTCTAGTGTGGCTCCCACACGTCAATACATCGCTCAAAATGAGTCGGATTTGTGCATCACTATAGGTCAAAAAACATTTCACAAAAAAAATTTCTCTAAAAATATTAATACATATGTGGCGTGTCGAACTCAGACATGTTCAGCGTGTCGCAGCCGACAAATACTCTTATTTTTAAAGGTCTGTGCCAACGGCCCTCCCCCCCAATATTCTCGTATGATAAAAAAAACTCGTATCGCACCGTACTACCTAAAAAAGATATAAAATTTGTTTTAACCAAATAAAATATTATCTAAAAAAATTTATGCCGTGTCATATCTAAAAATGAATACTCACAAAATGACAAAATGACAAAGTATGTAATCACAAAATGACAATAATTTTCAAACTACATAATTGCAAACGAAAATCTAAACCACCAATTTCTCATCTAGAATAAATTAGGAATAACGATATCCTTACCCATTCATCCTTACCCATTTCATACAAAAGCCACCTCAACAGTTCATCTATATCCCCAATCTTTCCTTTTACCTTCTTCAAGTTAAAACATGCACTTTCTAATAAATAGTTATTTTGGTTAATAATATTTTTTTAAATAATTTAAATTGATATCTAATTAGAATCAAAGTTTTTTAATAATAAAGTATTAGCTAATAAAGTGCCAAAACAAAATTAAAGGATATTCTCTTAATTTTTAAAAAACTTATTTTAAATTGTTAAATTATTAGAATTATCATTTATTTTAGGATCAAGTATTAAAAAAGTCATACAAATATTTTTTTATACACATTTAGATCAAGTATTTTTATTTTGTTTTAAAAAATCACTCAAGCACCCATTTAATCAATATTTTCTTATTTTTGAGGGTCAGCGTCAGCGGCTTCCCGCCCCACCTCCCCCACTGTCGGAGCTCCGACGACCCTTGCGTTTTTTTTGTCGTGTTCACATTAGGAAAATAAAATAAAATAAAAAATAGTAATTGTAGGCCGACTCAGGAAGCCGACTCATTTTCTACGACTCACTAATGTGTCGTGTCTACATTGATTTGTTTTAATGGTCCTCTAGTGTGGCTCCCACACGTCAATACATCGCTCAAAATGAGTCGGATTTGTGCATCACTATAGGTCAAAAAACATTTCACAAAAAAATTTCTCTAAAAATATTAATACATATGTGGCGTGTCGAACTCAGACATGTTCAGCGTGTCGCAGCCGACAAATACTCTTATTTTTAAAGGTCTGTGCCAACGGCCCTCCCCCTCCCCCTCAATATTCTCGTATGATAAAAAAAACTCGTATCGCACCGTACTACCTAAAAAAGATATAAAATTTGTTTTAACCAAAAAAAATATTATCTAAAAAAATTTATGCCGTGTCATATCTAAAAATGAATACTCATATGAGTAGCAGTGGTGTTCATACAGGAAGAAAGAAAGACCCAAAACTCATACAAAACTCATACTCATATAAACTCCTACGAAATGAAACTCATATGATTCTTGTATATAAACTCGTACAAAAAAGAAACTCCTACGAAAAATGATTTTTATTACTCGTACAAAAAATGAAACTCCTGCGAAAAAAGAAAGACCCAGTGCCGTATATAAACTCCTACAAATAAGTAGTCGTGTACAAAACTCATACCTAGTTTGTAATATGTTTGTAAGAAGTTGTGTTCATGGAGATAAAAAAGACCCAGTTGTGTTTGTAAGCAGTTGTAAGCAGTTGTAAGCAGTTATGAAGTCATGTACAAAACGTGTATAGAAAGACCCAGTTCAGTCGCATATAGAAAGACCCAGTTCAAGAGGACTTATGGGTATTGAGGAAGGCAAGGCATAAAAAATGAAACCCATTTCAGTCGCACATAGAAACACGGTTATGAACAAACAAAATCAAAACTCATACAAAATGAAAAATGCTGTAGACGGCTGTATGAGTACTCATATAAAACCATAAAAAAAGATCTTTGATACAGTCATGTAAACCCATGAACCCAATCCATTGTAGAAACTGAAAACTCACACACCCAGTTAAAAAAAAGAAGATTTTTAACAAATAATGAAGGGCATAAACTCACGTTGAGGAGCAGAAATGTAGGCAGCTTGAGCGACCCAGTTCAGTCGCATATAGAAAGACCCAGTTCAAGAGGACTTATGGGTATTGAGGAAGGCAAGGCATAAAAAATGAAACCCATTTCAGTCGCACATAGAAACACGGTTATGAACAAACAAAATCAAAACTCATACCAAATGAACAACGCTGTAGACGGCTGTATGAGTACTCATATAAAACCATAAAAAAAAAAGATTTTTGATACAGTCGCACGTAGAAACTGAAAACTCATACACCCAGTTTAAAAAAAAGAAGATTTTTAACAAATAATGAAGGGCATAAACTCACCTTGAGGAGCAGAAATGTAGGCAGCTTGAGCTTTCCTGTTTGATGCTTTGGCTCGTTACCCAGTCCGTGCATGTCCGATGCTGTTATGAACTAAGAAACCTAGTCATAAACCCATTCAACCATAAACCCAGTTCAGAATAAACTCAGTTACGAACAAACAAAATGAAAACTCATGCAAAATGAAAACTCTACATTTTATACAAAACCAAAAAAAACTGTATCCATAAACCCCATAAACCCAGACCGTGCTGTAGACGACTGTATAAGTAGTCATACAAAACTGAAAAAAAGAATTTTGATACAGTCGTGTAAACCCATGAACCCAATCCGTACTGAAAACTCATAAACTGAAAACTGAAAACTCATAAACTCAGTTAAAAAAAGAAGATTTTTAACTAATAATGATGGGAATAAACTCACTATGAGCAGAAATGCACGCAGCTTCAGATTTACTGTCGGTGCAGATTTTTTCCTTCGATGCTTTGTCTTGTTGGTTGTGGAGCAGATGTGTGAAGTTGTTGGTTGTGGAGCAGATGTGTGAAGTACATGGTTGATGGGAAGATATGGAGAAAGGCCATATCATAGGATGTACGATCAGCCGGTCTAACATTTTGAGTCCCCATGTGAATCTGGCGACAAATTTTAGCCTGAACCATTGATGTTTAAATGATTCTCAACCATTAGATTTAAACCCCACACATTCAATCTCAACCATTAGTTTTAAACCCCACACATTCAATTCCCATGACATCATCTTTGAAGCTTGTGACATACACAAGTTTCATACTTTATTATATAGATATATATATATATATATATATTCATTTTCATGATTACATCTTTGCGTGAAAGACAATAAATAGAAAATACAAAACAACGGGACTCAACCCGAACCCCATAACCTCTCTCTCAAACCCTCACCCTTTAGGACGGATGCACTTTCCCTGGGGACGAGTGGTACAACCTCCACTCCCAGAACCCAATCCTTCTTTCGAGGAGGCAGACGAAACCAAGCAAGATGGAAAGGAATCCTTAATGCAAGTAGCCATGGAGGCAACCCAGTCCATGATATGCTTCATTCAGGTGATCGACACCCGAACATGCTGCAAGCAAAGAAACAAAAGCAAAAAATCAATCAGTCAATCAAAATAAAAGAAATAATCAAAAGAGACAAGAAGGGAAAAAATAGAAAAGTATACCTTAGGCTAAAGGACGTCACCCATAAGCCCCATCAACCTCAACGTTGATGCATTAGGACGGTGCAGAATGCTTAGTGCCCCCCTCTATTCAATCATAAATTATAAGAAGGGAGAGTGGCCTGAATAAGTGGATCCATCTCTACCACTGCCACTGCCTCCGCCGACGACATACCACCACCCATGTTGTGAGAAGATCCCAGAGGCCTGCTTGTACCCCTATCTGAAGCCACATGAGGTGAAAGAACATTCACCACATTATAAATTCAAGGAGGCATCAACCTGCTCAACACGAAATCCAGGTATTCAAAGCTCGTTGTTGTTTCCTTATAAAGCTTATAAGCCTCGCAAACCAGCGTAGCCGCTCGAGCCTTAATATACATATCCCTTACTCGCCTCATATGCATCGGGGGCATCGACGGTGCGAATGTCACCTTTTACTCCATGATTTTTTGCACCACTATTTCTCCCAGGTACTAGACGTACCCGAACTCATTCACCATCAACCGTTGAATCTACGCATGTATACTCATCACCCCCGTATGCTAAGGAGATGTCAACCAAGGGTAAAAGGTCAACTATAAATCCCCAAAAAAGAATTAGTATTCATGACAAGAAAGAAATTTCCAATAAATTACTCAGAAGGAAAATGGAAAAACTTGATCACTCATTAAAGTGTTCAGAGCTTGTCGTACTGCCACCAAGGAAAATGAATGGTTTGATCGCCTGTTGGAATTCTGCCACCAGTACATCCGACAGAAGTCTCCCAAATTTGCGTCCTTCTGGGCGATCAACCTCACATTGAGTCCAATCAACTCATAAAACCACGTCTACAAAAAGATAGGAATCAGAAAAGAAGAAACTAAAGAAAAATGAAAGGAAATACATAAGAAGTCTGAAGTTACCTCCAAAAGGTACATGGCCCCTATAAAAGTCTACCAGCAGCACCTACTGAATGCATCCAAAGAAGAGTAAAGGGTCACTAAAGTCAGGCTCCCCCAATCATAAAATGGGACATCGAAAAAAGTCCTCAGAAATGGCAAAAACTAGAGATGAATGATATCGCCACTCGTCGCCACTAGAAAACCACCCAACATAAGCAAAATAAATAACCGAGTCATCTGTCTCACCTATCACCCATCGATCTCGTCTATGATCCTACTCAAGAACATCTCCCGAAGAGAAGATTTACGGATAGAATCCATAGAAATAATCCTACCCACATCGCCCAATGCCGCCTGAATTGCCTCCGATGTCACCCTCACCGTGCGACCCACCTCTATCTACACACCCTTCCAATCTATACTAGTAGTTGCTGAACATCGATGTGACTAACAGTGATCTCCCTGAAGCCTAAATGGAAGGTGTGGTTATTGTCCCACCACCTCTCTCCCAAAGGGCATAACACTGCAGTAGTATGCAACATCTAATCCAAGGCATGTGCCAAATGGCCAAAACCATCAAATGTAACCATTCAGTGCCCCATCGCTGAAAGATGTTCCCAAACATCCTTCAATCCAGTCATCCCCTAGAACGCATGCTCGAAGGAGCTATACCAGTCTACCAAAGAAAAAGAGAAGAAGAAGAAACCTTTCTTCAGCACAAAAAATAAAGAAAAGGGAAAAAAGAATACCAAAAGTCACCCTACTTACGTAGCCATTAGGGTTCCTATCCTAGATGAATTGTGGGGTATAGGCTCACACACAAAAAAATCACTCCTCACTTATGGGCTCAAAGAGATCAAAGGCATTCTCACTACCCAAGGCAAGGGACACCCTAGACTGCCACTCCAGACCAGCCTAGTCATCAACGTTCAGCCACTCCAAGTTGTATCCCTCTCTAGAAGAACTCATTATTTAATGTCTTGAAGGAAAAATGACTTAGAAATGGTTTTTAGATATAGGAAGCAAAATATTCAAATGCTTGAAAACATGAAAAATGAGGAAGGATCGCCCCTTTTTATAAGGGACTAAATGACATGTCGATCGACAGAACCCTACACATACCCATTGTCACCTGCCTGTTCCTCTTCCCAAGGAAGCCCATGAGTCCATGCCATTTACAAATGGAAACCCCTACCATATAGTGATTGGCAGACCCCAAAAAATTTTGTACAAAAAATGCCAGAAAAATCCAAAAATTACCCAAAAAATTCCTAAAAATAACAGACAAATATTGGAACATGTCGTCATCAAGAAAAACATTTTTGGAACATTAAACCCCTTATAAACTCTCGAAATACCTAGTAGGATTAATATCACGCTCTTATCCTAACTATAAAACCTACCCTACCCTCAACATATTTCAGAAATAAAACTAATAATGCCCCCGCATCCCAAGTCTACTATAATTTCCCAGTAGACTCTTAAATCCCAAGTTATCCCCATCAAATTCCCAGCTCTCAAATCAGATGCTTCCCCGGTGGGATTACAAAATAATACCTTTCTAATTTCCCAGCGAAATCTCTAGACTAAACTTTCTCCCAATCCATCCACCATCGGAATTTCAAGATACATATGCAATCAAAATCCCCCACAACTTCCCCTATGAAGTTATCCCCTCTCAAAATAACATAATCCCTAGACGAATGTCTCGGCGGTAAATCATTACCCCATAAAGTCATAAAAGAACACAATCCCCCAACTTTAGGTCCTCATAATTGACCTTGACCCGCAGAACCAATCTCCACAACCTTAGGTCCTTAGATTTGACCTCAACCCACAAAGTTGTACACTATAACCTTAGGTCCTCAGAATTTATCTCGACCCATAGAATGATTCCTATAACCTTAGGTCCTCAGAATTGACCTCAACCCATAGAATCGATCCTTACAACGTTAGGTCCTCAGAATTAACTTTGACTCGCAAAATCAGTCCCCTACAGCTTTAAGTCCTCAAAATTGACCTCGACCCACAAAATTGGTCTCTATAAATTTAGGTCCTCAAATTTGACCTCGATCCGCAGAATCGATCCCTACAACTTTAGGTCCTCAGAATTGACCTCGACCCATAAAATTGATGCCTAAAAATCTTAGGTTCTAAAAATCTACCTCGGCTAGCAGAATCGGTCCCCTCAACTTTAGGTCCTCATAATTGACCTCGACTCGTAAAATCAATCTCTACACCAAAACTGGCGATTGGTCACGGCCAAAATCCCTGACCAAAACTGTGGGTCGCGGACTTTGGCCGTGACCAAAACTGGCGTGACCATTTTCGTGGGTCGCGGCCCAAGTCCGTGACCAAAAAATGGTCACGGCCAAGAGAGGTCACGGGAAATGGTTGCGGACTTTGGCCGTGACCCATGCCGTGACGGGTCGCGGCTCTAATCCGTGACCCATAACCGTGACAAATTGGTCGCAGCCAAAGTCCGCGACCCATGTGCGTGACAAAAAAAAATTAAAAAAATTGGTCGCGGCCCTTGTCCATGACCCACAACCGTGACAAATTGGTCGCGGCCAAAGTCCGCGACCCATGTGCGTGACAAAAAAAAAATAAAAAAATTGGTCGCGGCCCTTGTCCATGACCCACAACCGTGACAAATTGGTCGCGGACTTTGGCCGCGACACATGTGCGTGACAAAAAA
Source organism: Sambucus nigra (assembly GCA_949130495.1). Lineage (NCBI taxonomy): Eukaryota > Viridiplantae > Streptophyta > Magnoliopsida > Dipsacales > Adoxaceae > Sambucus > Sambucus nigra. The sequence goes on along the minus strand of OX422213.1, from coordinate 209,185,461 downwards.
AATAAAAAAAATTGGTCGCGGCCCTAGTCCGCGACCCATTACCGTGACAAAAAATAAAAAAAAATGGTCGCGGACTTTGGCCGCGACCATTTTTAAGCGCGACAAAAAAAAATAAAAATGGTCATGGACAAAGTCCATGACCATATTTATCTGTAATTTAAAAAAAAATTATTTTTTTTTTGTCCAATCCTAAAATTGGGGTTCCTGTGAGTGCATCATCGGTTGCTACGAGGTGTTACAAATATTTATTATAGGCAAAACAATAAAAAAAAATCACAAATTGCGAATTGAGAATGTTGTTAATAAACAAATAAATATACAAACTTAAAAATATTACACGTCTTAATAATTCACAGACCAAAAAAAAATTGGGCAGAGTTTCCTCTATTTTCTTGACATTCCAAAACCTGTAAATGAAAAACCTGCTTATTATAAAGCCCGCACGGCTATAAAATTCAACAATCAAATTATAAAAGCCCGCACGGCCATAAAACTAAACAATAAAAGCCTGCACGGCTATAACACATAAAAAATATTATCCTGAATGTCCACAACATATGAGTAATCATCATGTTGTAAACCATTGCCTCCTTCATTTGATCCACGTGCAAAAATCCTACAAATGATAGGATACAAAAAACAAAAGTATCAGTAACCAAGTAGTTTTACAAAAAAATTAATCAAGCTGAAAAATTGCATATATGAGTTAAAATTATCAGTAACCAAGTAGAAATACAAAAATTAAGTGTGGAAATAAGCAAATTACTGCCGTACTCTCAAACCGGGAGACCCGCGGCTGCGGGGTCAGTTCCTACGAGTTACGTTGGTCCCGTGGGAGGTGTTGGTGCCACCCACGGGGCCGTTCGGGGGCTGTTTCGTGTTCTCACCCTCTAACGCCATGTTTTTAAGCCTAAGTGTGGAAATAAGCAAATTACCGCCGTACTCTCAAACCGGGAGACCCGTGGCTGCGGGGTCAGTTCCTACGAGTTACGTTGGTCCCGTGGGAGGTGTTGGTGCCACCCACGGGGCCGTTCGGGGGCTGTATCGAGTTCTCACCCTCTAACGCCATGTTTTCAAGCCTAAGTGTGGAAATAAGCAAATTACCGTCGTAGTCTCAAACCGGGACACCCGCGGCTGCGGGGTCAGTTCCTACGAGTTACGTTGGTCCCGTGGGAGGTGTTGGTGCCACCCACGGGGCCGTTCGGGGGCTGTTTGGAGTTCTCACCCTCTAACGCCATGTTTTCAAGCCTAAGTGTGGAAATAAGCAAATTACCGTCCTACTCTCAAACCGGGAGACCCGCGGTTGCGGGGTCAGTTCCTACGAGTTACGTTGGTCCCGTGGGTGGTGTTGGTGGCACCCACGGGGCCGTTCGGGGGCTGTTTCGAGTTCTCACCCTCTAACGCCATGTTTTTAAGCCTAAGTGTGGAAATAAGCAAATTACCGCCGTACTCTCAAACGGGGAGACCCGCGGCTGCGGGGTCAGTTCCTACGAGTTACGTTGGTCCCGTGGGAGGTGTTGGTGCCACCCACGGGGCCGTTCGGGGGCTGTTTCGAGTTTTCACCCTCTAACGCCATGTTTTCAAGCCTAAGTGTAGAAATAAGCAAATTACCGCCGTACTCTCAAACCGGGAGACCCGCGGCTGCGGGGTCAGTTCCTACGAGTTACGTTGGTCCCGTGGGAGGTGTTGGTGCCACCTACGGGGCCGTTCGGGGGCTGTTTGGAGTTCTCACCCTCTAACGCCATGTTTTCAAGCCTAAGTGTGGAAATAAGCAAATTATCGTCGTAGTCTCAAACCGGGACACCCGCGGCTGCGGGGTCAGTTCCTACGAGTTACATTGGTCCCGTGGGAGGTGTTGGTGCCATACACGGGGCCGTTCGGGGGCTGTTTCGAGTTTTCACCCTCTAACGCCATGTTTTTAAGCCTAAGTGTGGAAATAAGCAAATTACCGCCGTACTCTCAAACCGGGAGACCCGCGGCTGCGGGGTCAGTTCCTACGAGTTACGTTGGTCCCGTGGGAGGTGTTGGTGCCACCCACGGGGCCGTTCGGGGGCTGTATCGACTTCTCACCCTCTAACGCCATGTTTTCAAGCCTAAGTGTGGAAATAAGCAAATTACTGCCGTACTCTCAAACCGGGAGACCCGCGGCTGCGGGGTCAGTTCCTACGAGTTACGTTGGTCCCGTGGGAGGTGTTGGTGCCACCCACGGGGCCGTTCGGGGGCTGTTTCGTGTTCTCACCCTCTAACGCCATGTTTTTAAGCCTAAGGGTGGAAATAAGCAAATTACCGCCGTACTCTCAAACCGGGAGACCCGTGGCTGCGGGGTCAGTTCCTACGAGTTACGTTGGTCCCGTGGGAGGTGTTGGTGCCACCCACGGGGCCGTTCGGGGGCTGTATCGACTTCTCACCCTCTAACGCCATGTTTTCAAGCCTAAGTGTGGAAATAAGCAAATTACCGTCGTAGTCTCAAACCGGGACACCCGCGGCTGCGGGGTCAGTTCCTACGAGTTACGTTGGTCCCGTGGGAGGTGTTGGTGCCACCCACGGGGCCGTTCGGGGGCTGTTTCGAGTTCTCACCCTCTAACGCCATGTTTTCAAGCCTAAGTGTGGAAATAAGCAAATTACCGTCCTACTCTCAAACCGGGAGACCCGCGGTTGCGGGGTCAGTTCCTACGAGTTACGTTGGTCCCGTGGGTGGTGTTGGTGGCACCCACGGGGCCGTTCGGGGGCTGTTTCGAGTTCTCACCCTCTAACGCCATGTTTTTAAGCCTAAGTGTGGAAATAAGCAAATTACCGCCGTACTCTCAAACGGGGAGACCCGCGGCTGCGGGGTCAGTTCCTACGAGTTACGTTGGTCCCGTGGGAGGTGTTGGTGCCACCCACGGGGCCGTTCGGGGGCTGTTTCGAGTTTTCACCCTCTAACGCCATGTTTTCAAGCCTAAGTGTAGAAATAAGCAAATTACCGCCGTACTCTCAAACCGGGAGACCCGCGGCTGCGGGGTCAGTTCCTACGAGTTACGTTGGTCCCGTGGGAGGTGTTGGTGCCACCTACGGGGCCGTTCGGGGGCTGTTTTGAGTTCTCACCCTCTAACGCCATGTTTTCAAGCCTAAGTGTGGAAATAAGCAAATTACCGCCGTACTCTCAAACCGGGACACCCGCGGCTGCGGGGTCAGTTCCTACGAGTTACGTTGGTCCCGTGGGAGGTGTTGGTGACACCCACGGGGCCATTCGGGGGCTGTCTCGAGTTCTCACCCTCTAACGCCATGTTTTTAAGCCTAAGTGTGGAAATAAGCAAATTACCGCCGTACTCTCAAACCGGGAGACCCGCGGCTACGGGGTCAGTTCCTACGAGTTACGTTGGTCCCGTGGGAGGTGTTGGTGCCACCCACGGGGCCGTTTGGGGGCTGTTTCGTGTCTTCACCCTCTAACGCCATGTTTTTAAGCCTAAGTGTGGAAATAAGCAAATTACCGCCGTACTCTCAAACCGGGAGACCCGTGGCTGCGGGGTCAGTTCCTACGAGTTACGTTGGTCCCGTGGGAGGTGTTGGTGCCACCCACGGGGCCGTTCGGGGGCTGTTTCGAGTTCTCACCCTCTAACGCCATGTTTTCAAGCCTAAGTGTGGAAATAAGCAAATTATCGCCGTACTCTCAAACCGGGAGACCCGCGGCTGCGGGGTCAGTTCCTACGAGTTACGTTGGTCCCGTGGGAGGTGTTGGTGCCACCCACGGGGCCGTTCGGGGGCTGTATCGACTTCTCACCCTCTAACTCCATGTTTTCAAGCCTAAGTGTGGAAATAAGCAAATTACCGTCGTACTCTCAAACCGGGAGACCCGCGGCTGCGGGGTCAGTTCCTACGAGTTACGTTGGTCCCGTGGGAGGTGTTGGTGCCACCCACGGGGCCGTTTGGGGGCTGTTTCGTGTCTTCACCCTCTAACGCCATGTTTTTAAGCCTAAGTGTGGAAATAAGCAAATTACCGACGTACTCTCAAACCGGGACACCCGCGGCTGCGGGGTCAGTTCCTACGAGTTACGTTGGTCCCGTGGGAGGTGTTGGTACCACCCACGGGGCCGTTCGGGGGCTGTTTCGAGTTCTCACCCTCTAACGCCATGTTTTCAAGCCTAAGTGTGGAAATAAGCAAATTACCGCCGTACTCTCAAACCGGGAGACCCGCGGCTGCGGGGTCAGTTCCTACGAGTTACGTTGGTCCCGTGGGAGGTGTTGGTGCCACCCACGGGGCCGTTCGGGGGCTGTATCGACTTCTCACCCTCTAACTCCATGTTTTCAAGCCTAAGTGTGGAAATAAGCAAATTACCGTCGTACTCTCAAACCGGGAGACCCGCGGCTGCGGGGTCAGTTCCTACGAGTTACGTTGGTCCCGTGGGAGGTGTTGGTGCCACCCACGGGGCCGTTCGGGGGCTGTTTCGAGTTCTCACCCTCTAACGCCATGTTTTCAAGCCTAAGTGTGGAAATAAGCAAATTACCGTCGTACTCTCAAACCGGGAGACCCGCGGCTGCGGGGTCAGTTCCTACGAGTTACGTTGGTCCCGTGGGAGGTGTTGGTGCCACCCACGGGGCCGTTCGGGGGCTGTTTTGAGTTCTCACCATCTAACGCCATGTTTTTAAGCCTAAGTGTGGAAATAAGCAAATTACCACCGTACTCTCAAACCGGGAGACCCGCGGCTGCGGGGTCAGTTCCTACGAGTTACGTTGGTCCCGTGGGAGGTGTTGGTGCCACCCACGGGGACGTTCGGGGGCTGTTTCGAGTTCTCACCCTCTAACGCCATGTTTTTAAGCCTAAGTGTGGAAATAAGCAAATTACCACCGTACTCTCAAACCGGGAGACCCGCGGCTGCGGGGTCAGTTCCTACGAGTTACGTTGGTCCCGTGGAAGGTGTTGGTGCCACCCACGGGGCCGTTCGGGGGCTGTTCGAGTTCTAACCCTCTAACGCCATGTTTTTAAGCCTAAGTGTGGAAATAAGCAAATTACCGCCGTACTCTCAAACCGGGAGACCCGTGGCTGCGGGGTCAGTTCCTACGAGTTACGTTGGTCCCGTGGGAGGTGTTGGTGCCACCCACGGGGCCGTTCGGGGGCTGTATCGAGTTTTCACCCTCTAACGCCATGTTTTCAAGCCTAAGTGTGGAAATAAGCAAATTACCGTCGTACTCTCAAACCGGGACACCCGCGGCTGCGGGGTCAGTTCCTACGAGTTACGTTGGTCCCGTGGGAGGTGTTGGTGCCACCCACGGGGCCGTTCGGGGGCTGTTTCGAGTTCTCACCCTCTAACGCCATGTTTTCAAGCCTAAGTGTGGAAATAAGCAAATTACAGTCCTACTCTCAAACCGGGAGACCCGCGGCTGCGGGGTCAGTTCCTACGAGTTACGTTGGTCCCGTGGGTGGTGTTGGTGCCACCCACGGGGCCGTTCGGGGGCTGTTTCGAGTTCTCACCCTCTAACGCCATGTTTTTAAGCCTAAGTGTGGAAATAAGCAAATTACCGACGTACTCTCAAACCGGGACACCCGCGGCTGCGGGGTCAGTTCCTACGAGTTACGTTGGTCCCGTGGGAGGTGTTGGTGCCACCCACGGGGCCGTTCGGGGGCTGTTTCGAGTTCTCACCCTCTAACGCCATGTTTTCAAGCCTAAGTGTGGAAATAAGCAAATTACCGCCGTACTCTCAAACCGGGAGACCCGCGGCTGCGGGGTCAGTTCCTACGAGTTACGTTGGTCCCGTGGGAGGTGTTGGTGCCACCCACGGGGCCGTTCGGGGGCTGTATCGACTTCTCACCCTCTAACTCCATGTTTTCAAGCCTAAGTGTGGAAATAAGCAAATTACCGTCGTACTCTCAAACCGGGAGACCCGCGGCTGCGGGGTCAGTTCCTACGAGTTACGTTGGTCCCGTGGGAGGTGTTGGTGCCACCCACGGGGCCGTTCGGGGGCTGTTTCGAGTTCTCACCCTCTAACGCCATGTTTTCAAGCCTAAGTGTGGAAATAAGCAAATTACCGTCGTACTCTCAAACCGGGAGACCCGCGGCTGCGGGGTCAGTTCCTACGAGTTACGTTGGTCCCGTGGGAGGTGTTGGTGCCACCCACGGGGCCGTTCGGGGGCTGTTTTGAGTTCTCACCATCTAACGCCATGTTTTTAAGCCTAAGTGTGGAAATAAGCAAATTACCACCGTACTCTCAAACCGGGAGACCCGCGGCTGCGGGGTCAGTTCCTACGAGTTACGTTGGTCCCGTGGGTGGTGTTGGTGGCACCCACGGGGCCGTTCGGGGGCTGTTTCGAGTTCTCACCCTCTAACGCCATGTTTTTAAGCCTAAGTGTGGAAATAAGCAAATTACCGCCGTACTCTCAAACGGGGAGACCCGCGGCTGCGGGGTCAGTTCCTACGAGTTACGTTGGTCCCGTGGGAGGTGTTGGTGCCACCCACGGGTCCGTTCGGGGGCTGTTTCGAGTTTTCACCCTCTAACGCCATGTTTTCCAGCCTAAGTGTAGAAATAAGCAAATTACCGCCGTACTCTCAAACCGGGAGACCCGCGGCTGCGGGGTCAGTTCCTACGAGTTACGTTGGTCCCGTGGGAGGTGTTGGTGCCACCTACGGGGCCGTTCGGGGGCTGTTTTGAGTTCTCACCCTCTAACGCCATGTTTTCAAGCCTAAGTGTGGAAATAAGCAAATTACCGCCGTACTCTCAAACCGGGACACCCGCGGCTGCGGGGTCAGTTCCTACGAGTTACGTTGGTCCCGTGGGAGGTGTTGGTGACACCCACGGGGCCATTCGGGGGCTGTCTCGAGTTCTCACCCTCTAACGCCATGTTTTTAAGCCTAAGTGTGGAAATAAGCAAATTACCGCCGTACTCTCAAACCGGGAGACCCGCGGCTACGGGGTCAGTTCCTACGAGTTACGTTGGTCCCGTGGGAGGTGTTGGTGCCACCCACGGGGCCGTTTGGGGGCTGTTTCGTGTCTTCACCCTCTAACGCCACGTTTTTAAGCCTAAGTGTGGAAATAAGCAAATTACCGCCGTACTCTCAAACCGGGAGACCCGTGGCTGCGGGGTCAGTTCCTACGAGTTACGTTGGTCCCGTGGGAGGTGTTGGTGCCACCCACGGGGCCGTTCGGGGACTGTTTCGAGTTCTCACCCTCTAACGCCATGTTTTCAAGCCTAAGTGTGGAAATAAGCAAATTATCGCCGTACTCTCAAACCGGGAGACCCGCGGCTGCGGGGTCAGTTCCTACGAGTTACGTTGGTCCCGTGGGAGGTGTTGGTGCCACCCACGGGGCCGTTCGGGGGCTGTATCGACTTCTCACCCTCTAACTCCATGTTTTCAAGCCTAAGTGTGGAAATAAGCAAATTACCGTCGTACTCTCAAACCGGGAGACCCGCGGCTGCGGGGTCAGTTCCTACGAGTTACGTTGGTCCCGTGGGAGGTGTTGGTGCCACCCACGGGGCCGTTTGGGGGCTGTTTCGTGTCTTCACCCTCTAACGCCATGTTTTTAAGCCTAAGTGTGGAAATAAGCAAATTACCGACGTACTCTCAAACCGGGACACCCGCGGCTGCGGGGTCAGTTCCTACGAGTTACGTTGGTCCCGTGGGAGGTGTTGGTGCCACCCACGGGGCCGTTCGGGGGCTGTTTCGAGTTCTCACCCTCTAACGCCATGTTTTCAAGCCTAAGTGTGGAAATAAGCAAATTACCGCCGTACTCTCAAACCGGGAGACCCGCGGCTGCGGGGTCAGTTCCTACGAGTTACGTTGGTCCCGTGGGAGGTGTTGGTGCCACCCACGGGGCCGTTCGGGGGCTGTATCGACTTCTCACCCTCTAACTCCATGTTTTCAAGCCTAAGTGTGGAAATAAGCAAATTACCGTCGTACTCTCAAACCGGGAGACCCGCGGCTGCGGGGTCAGTTCCTACGAGTTACGTTGGTCCCGTGGGAGGTGTTGGTGCCACCCATGGGGCCGTTCGGGGGCTGTTTCGAGTTCTCACCCTCTAACGCCATGTTTTCAAGCCTAAGTGTGGAAATAAGCAAATTACCGTCGTACTCTCAAACCGGGAGACCCGCGGCTGCGGCGTCAGTTCCTACGAGTTACGTTGGTCCCGTGGGAGGTGTTGGTGCCACCCACGGGGCCGTTCGGGGGCTGTTTTGAGTTCTCACCATCTAACGCCATGTTTTTAAGCCTAAGTGTGGAAATAAGCAAATTACCACCGTACTCTCAAACCGGGAGACCCGCGGCTGCGGGGTCAGTTCCTACGAGTTACGTTGGTCCCGTGGGAGGTGTTGGTGCCACCCACGGGGACGTTCGGGGGCTGTTTCGAGTTCTCACCCTCTAACGCCATGTTTTTAAGCCTAAGTGTGGAAATAAGCAAATTACCACCGTACTCTCAAACCGGGAGACCCGCGGCTGCGGGGTCAGTTCCTACGAGTTACGTTGGTCCCGTGGAAGGTGTTGGTGCCACCCACGGGGCCGTTCGGGGGCTGTTTCGAGTTCTAACCCTCTAACGCCATGTTTTTAAGCCTAAGTGTGGAAATAAGCAAATTACCGCCGTACTCTCAAACCGGGAGACCCGTGGCTGCGGGGTCAGTTCCTACGAGTTACGTTGGTCCCGTGGGAGGTGTTGGTGCCACCCACGGGGCCGTTCGGGGGCTGTATCGAGTTTTCACCCTCTAACGCCATGTTTTCAAGCCTAAGTGTGGAAATAAGCAAATTACCGTCGTACTCTCAAACCGGGACACCCGCGGCTGCGGGGTCAGTTCCTACAAGTTACGTTGGTCCCGTGGGAGGTGTTGGTGCCACCCACGGGGCCGTTCGGGGGCTGTTTCGAGTTCTCACCCTCTAACGCCATGTTTTCAAGTCTAAGTGTGGAAATAAGCAAATTACAGTCCTACTCTCAAACCGGGAGACCCGCGGCTGCGGGGTCAGTTCCTACGAGTTACGTTGGTCCCGTGGGTGGTGTTGGTGCCACCCACGGGGCCGTTCGGGGGCTGTTTCGAGTTCTCACCCTCTAACGCCATGTTTTTAAGCCTAAGTGTGGAAATAAGCAAATTACCGCCGTACTCTCAAACCGGGAGACCCGCGGCTGCGGGGTCAGTTCCTACGAGTTACGTTGGTCCCGTGGGAGGTGTTGGTGCCATACACGGGGATGTTCGGGGGCTGTTTCGAGTTCTCACCCTCTAACGCCATGTTTTTAAGCCTAAGTGTGGAAATAAGCAAATTACCGCCGTACTCTCAAACCGGGAGACCCGCGGCTGCGGGGTCAGTTCCTACGAGTTACGTTGGTCCCGTGGGAGGTGTTGGTGCCACCCACGGGGCCGTTCGGGGGCTGTATAGACTTCTCACCCTCTAACGCCATGTTTTTAAGCCTAAGTGTGGAAATAAGCAAATTACCGTCGTACTCTCAAACCGGGAGACCCGCGGCTGCGGGGTCAGTTCCTACGAGTTACGTTGGTCCCGTGGAAGGTGTTGGTGCCACCCACGGGGCCGTTCGGGGGCTGTTTCGAGTTTTAACCCTCTAACGCCATGTTTTTAAGCCTAAGTGTGGAAATAAGCAAATTACCGCCGTACTCTCAAACCGGGAGACCCGTGGCTGCGGGGTCAGTTCCTACGAGTTACGTTGGTCCCGTGGGAGGTGTTGGTGCCACCCACGGGGCCGTTCGGGGGCTGTATCGAGTTTTTACCCTCTAACGCCATGTTTTCAAGCCTAAGTGTGGAAATAAGCAAATTACCGTCGTACTCTCAAACCGGGACACCCGCGGCTGCGGGGTCAGTTCCTACGAGTTACGTTGGTCCCGTGGGAGGTGTTGGTGCCACCCACGGGGCCGTTCGGGGGCTGTTTCGAGTTCTCACCCTCTAACGCCATGTTTTCAAGCCTAAGTGTGGAAATAAGCAAATTACCGTCCTACTGTCAAACCGGGAGACCCGCGGCTGCGGGGTCAGTTCCTACGAGTTACGTTGGTCCCGTGGGTGGTGTTGGTGCCACCCACGGGGCCGTTCGGGGGCTGTTTCGAGTTCTCACCCTCTAACGCCATGTTTTTAAGCCTAAGTGTGGAAATAAGCAAATTACCGCCGTACTCTCAAACCGGGAGACCCGCGGCTGCGGGGTCAGTTCCTACGAGTTACGTTGGTCCCGTGGGAGGTGTTGGTGCCATACACGGGGACGTTCGGGAGCTGTTTCGAGTTCTCACCCTCTAACGCCATGTTTTTAAGCCTAAGTGTGGAAATAAGCAAATTACCGCCGTACTCTCAAACCGGGAGACCCGCGGCTGCGGGGTCAGTTCCTACGAGTTACGTTGGTCCCGTGGGAGGTGTTGGTGCCACCCACGGGGCCGTTTGGGGGCTGTATCGACTTCTCACCCTCTAACGCCATGTTTTCAAGCCTAAGTGTGGAAATAAGCAAATTACCATCGTACTCTCAAACCGGGAGACCCGCGGCTGCGGGGTCAGTTCCTACGAGTTACGTTGGTCCCGTGGAAGGTGTTGGTGCCACCCACGGGGCCGTTCGGGGGCTGTTTCGAGTTCTAACCCTCTAACGCCATGTTTTTAAGCCTAAGTGTGGAAATAAGCAAATTACCGTCGTACTCTCAAACCGGGAGACCCGCGGCTGCGGGGTCAGTTCCTACGAGTTACGTTGGTCCCGTGGGAGGTGTTGGTGCCACCCACGGGGCAGTTCGGGGGCTGTTTCGAGTTCTCACCCTCTAACGCCATGTTTTCAAGCCTAAGTGTGGAAATAAGCAAATTACCGTCGTACTCTCAAACCGGGACACCCGCGGCTGCGGGGTCAGTTCCTACGAGTTACGTTGGTCCCGTGGGAGGTGTTGGTGCCACCCACGGGGCCGTTCGGGGGCTGTTTCGAGTTCTCATCCTCTAACGCCATGTTTTCAAGCCTAAGTGTGGAAATAAGTAAATTACCGTCCTACTCTCAAACCGGGAGACCCGCGGCTGCGGGGTCAGTTCCTACGAGTTACGTTGGTCCCGTGGGAGGTGTTGGTGCCACCCACGGGGCCGTTCGGGGGCTGTTTCGAGTTCTCACCCTCTAACGCCATGTTTTTAAGCCTAAGTGTGGAAATAAGTAAATTACCGTCCTACTCTCAAACCGGGAGACCCGCGGCTGCGGGGTCAGTTCCTACGAGTTACGTTGGTCCCGTGGGAGGTGTTGGTGCCACCCACGGGGCCGTTCGGGGGCTGTATCGACTTCTCACCCTCTAACGCCAAGTTTTCAAGCCTAAGTGTGGAAATAAGCAAATTACCGTCGTACTCTCAAACCGGGACACCCGCAGCTGCGGGGTCAGTTCCTACGAGTTACGTTGGTCCCGTGGGAGGTGTTGGTGCCACCCACGGGGCCGTTCGGGGGCTGTTTCGAGTTCTCACCCTCTAACGCCATGTTTTCAAGCCTAAGTGTGGAAATAAGAAAATTACCGTCCTACTCTCAAACCGGGAGACCCGCGGCTGCGGGGTCAGTTCCTACGAGTTACGTTGGTCCCGTGGGTGGTGTTGGTGCCACCCACGGGGCCGTTCGGGGGCTGTTTCGAGTTCTCACCCTCTAACGCCATGTTTTTAAGCCTAAGTGTGGAAATAAGCAAATTACCGCCGTACTCTCAAACCGGGAGACCCGCGGCTGCGGGGTCAGTTCCTACGAGTTACGTTGGTCCCGTGGGAGGTGTTGGTGCCACCCACGGGGCCGTTCGGGGGCTGTTTCGAGTTCTCACCCTCTAACGCCATGTTTTCAAGCCTAAGTGTGGAAATAAGCAAATTACCGTCCTACTCTCAAACCGGAAGACCCGCGGCTGCGGGGTCAGTTCCTACGAGTTACGTTGGTCCCGTGGGAGGTGTTGGTGCCACCCACGGGGCCGTTCGGGGGCTGTTTCGAGTTCTCACCCTCTAACGCCATGTTTTTAAGCCTAAGTGTGGAAATAAGTAAATTACCGTCTTACTCTCAAACCGGGACACCCGCGGCTGCGGGGTCAGTTCCTACGAGTTACGTTGGTCCCGTGGGAGGTGTTGGTGCCACCCACGGGGCCGTTCGGGGGCTGTATCGACTTCTCACCCTCTAACGCCATGTTTTCAAGCCTAAGTGTGGAAATAAGCAAATTACCGTCGTACTCTCAAACCGGGACACCCGCGGCTGCGGGGTCAGTTCCTACGAGTTACGTTGGTCCCGTGGGAGGTGTTGGTGCCACCCACGGGGCCGTTCGGGGGCTGTTTCGAGTTCTCACCCTCTAACGCCATGTTTTCAAGCCTAAGTGTGGAAATAAGCAAATTACCGTCCTACTCTCAAACCGGGAGACCCGCGGCTGCGGGGTCATTTCCTACGAGTTACGTTGGTCCCGTGGGTGGTGTTGGTGCCACCCACGGGGCCGTTCGGGGGCTGTTTCGAGTTCTCACCCTCTAACGCCATGTTTTTAAGCCTAAGTGTGGAAATAAGCAAATTACCGCCGTACTCTCAAACCGGGAGACCCACGGCTGCGGGGTCAGTTCCTACGAGTTACGTTGGTCCCGTGGGAGGTGTTGGTGCCATACACGGGGACGTTCGGGGGCTGTTTCGAGTTCTCACCCTCTAACGCCATGTTTTTAAGCCTAAGTGTGGAAATAAGCAAATTACCGCCGTACTCTCAAACCGGGAGACCCGCGGCTGCGAGGTCAGTTCCTACGAGTTACGTTGGTCCCGTGGGAGGTGTTGGTGCCATACACGGGGACGTTCGGGGGCTGTATCGACTTCTCACCCTCTAACGCCATGTTTTCAAGCCTAAGTGTGGAAATAAGCAAATTACGGCCGTACTCTCAAACCGGGAGACCCGCGGCTGCGGGGTCAGTTCCTACGAGTTACGTTGGTCCCGTGGGAGGTGTTGGTGCCACCCACGGGGCCGTTCGGGGGCTGTATCGACTTCTCACCCTCTAACGCCATGTTTTCAAGCCTAAGTGTGGAAATAAGCAAATTACCGTCGTACTCTCAAACCGGGAGACCCGCGGCTGCGGGGTCAGTTCCTACGAGTTACGTTGGTCCCGTGGAAGGTGTTGGTGCCACCCACGGGGCCGTTCGGGGGCTGTTTCGAGTTCTAACCCTCTAACGCCATGTTTTTAAGCCTAAGTGTGGAAATAAGCAAATTACCGCCGTACTCTCAAACCGGGAGACCCGTGGCTGCGGGGTCAGTTCCTACGAGTTACGTTGGTCCCGTGGGAGGTGTTGGTGCCACCCACGGGGCCGTTCGGGAGCTGTATCGAGTTCTCACCCTCTAACGCCATGTTTTCAAGCCTAAGTGTGGAAATAAGCAAATTACCGTCGTAGTCTCAAACCGGGACACCCGCGGCTGCGGGGTCAGTTCCTACGAGTTACGTTGGTCCCGTGGGAGGTGTTGGTGCCACCCACGGGGCCGTTCGGGGGCTGTTTCGAGTTCTCACCCTCTAACGCCATGTTTTCAAGCCTAAGTGTGGAAATAAGCAAATTACCGTCCTACTCTCAAACCGGGAGACCCGCGGTTGCGGGGTCAGTTCCTACGAGTTACGTTGGTCCCGTGGGTGGTGTTGGTGGCACCCACGGGGCCGTTCGGGGGCTGTTTCGAGTTCTCACCCTCTAACGCCATGTTTTTAAGCCTAAGTGTGGAAATAAGCAAATTAGCGCCGTACTCTCAAACGGGGAGACCCGCGGCTGCGGGGTCAGTTCCTACGAGTTACGTTGGTCCCGTGGGAGGTGTTGGTGCCATACACGGGGACGTTCGGGGGCTGTTTCGAGTTCTCACCCTCTAACGCCATGTTTTTAAGCCTAAGTGTGGAAATAAGCAAATTACCGCCGTACTCTCAAACCGGGAGACCCGCGGCTGCGGGGTCAGTTCCTACGAGTTACGTTGGTCCCGTGGGAGGTGTTGGTGCCACCCACGGGGCCGTTCGGGGGCTGTATCGAGTTCTCACCCTCTAACGCCATGTTTTCAAGCCTAAGTGTGGAAATAAGCAAATTACCGTCGTACTATCAAACCGGGACACCCGCGGATGCGGGGTCAGTTCCTACGAGTTACGTTGGTCCCGTGGGAGGTGTTGGTGCCACCCACGGGGCCGTTCGGGGGCTGTTTCGAGTTCTCACCCTCTAACGCCATGTTTTTAAGCCTAAGTGTGGAAATAAGCAAATTACCGCCGTACTCTCAAACCGGGAGACCCGCGGCTGCGGGGTCAGTTCCTACGAGTTACGTTGGTCCCGTGGGAGGTGTTGGTGCCACCCACGGGGCCGTTCGGGGGCTGTATCGACTTCTCACCCTCTAACTCCATGTTTTCAAGCCTAAGTGTGGAAATAAGCAAATTACCGTCGTACTCTCAAACCGGGAGACCCGCGGCTGCGGGGTCAGTTCCTACGAGTTACGTTGGTCCCGTGGGAGGTGTTGGTGCCACCCACGGGGCCGTTCGGGGGCTGTTTCGAGTTCTCACCCTCTAGCGCCATGTTTTCAAGCCTAAGTGTGGAAATAAGCAAATTACCGTTCTACTCTCAAACCGGGAGACCCGCGGCTGCGGGGTCAGTTCCTACGAGTTACGTTGGTCCCGTGGGTGGTGTTGGTGCCACCCACGGGGCCGTTCGGGGGCTGTTTCGAGTTCTCACCCTCTAACGCCATGTTTTTAAGCCTAAGTGTGGAAATAAGCAAATTACCACCGTACTCTCAAACCGGGAGACCCGCGGCTGCGGGGTCAGTTCCTACGAGTTACGTTGGTCCCGTGGGAGGTGTTGGTGCCACCCACGGGGCCGTTCGGGGGCTGTATCGAGTTTTCACCCTCTAACGCCATGTTTTCAAGCCTAAGTGTGGAAATAAGCAAATTACCGTCGTACTATCAAACCGGGACACCCGCGGATGCGGGGTCAGTTCCTACGAGTTACGTTGGTCCCGTGGGAGGTGTTGGTGCCACCCACGGGGCCGTTCGGGGGCTGTTTCGAGTTCTCACCCTCTAACGCCATGTTTTTAAGCCTAAGTGTGGAAATAAGCAAATTACCGCCGTACTCTCAAACCGGGAGACCCGCGGCTGCGGGGTCAGTTCCTACGAGTTACGTTGGTCCCGTGGGAGGTGTTGGTGCCACCCACGGGGACGTTCGGGGGCTGTTTCGAGTTCTCACCCTCTAACGCCATGTTTTTAAGCCTAAGTGTGGAAATAAGCAAATTACCACCGTACTCTCAAACCGGGAGACCCGCGGCTGCGGGGTCAGTTCCTACGAGTTACGTTGGTCCCGTGGGAGGTGTTGGTGCCACCCACGGGGCCGTTCGGGGGCTGTATCGACTTCTCACCCTCTAACGCCATGTTTTCAAGCCTAAGTGTGAAAATAAGCAAATTACCGTCGTACTCTCAAACCGGGAGACCCGCGGCTGCGGGGTCAGTTCCTACGAGTTACGTTGGTCCCGTGGAAGGTGTTGGTGCCACCCACGGGGCCGTTCGGGGGCTGTTTCGAGTTCTAACCCTCTAACGCCATGTTTTTAAGCCTAAGTGTGGAAATAAGCAAATTACCGCCGTACTCTCAAACCGGGAGACCCGTGGCTGCGGGGTCAGTTCCTACGAGTTACGTTGGTCCCGTGGGAGGTGTTGGTGCCACCCACGGGGCCGTTCGGGGGCTGTATCGAGTTTTCACCCTCTAACGCCATGTTTTCAAGCCTAAGTGTGGAAATAAGCAAATTACCGTCGTACTCTCAAACCGGGACACCCGCGGCTGCGGGGTCAGTTCCTACGAGTTACGTTGGTCCCGTGGGAGGTGTTGGTGCCACCCACGGGGCCGTTCGGGGGCTGTTTCGAGTTCTCACCCTCTAACGCCATGTTTTCAAGCCTATGTGTGGAAATAAGCAAATTACCGTCCTACTCTCAAATCGGGAGACCCGCGGCTACGGGGTCAGTTCCTACGAGTTACGTTGTTCCCGTGGGTGGTGTTGGTGCCACCCACGGGGCCGTTCGGGGGCTGTTTCGAGTTCTCACCCTCTAACGCCATGTTTTTAAGCCTAAGTGTGGAAATAAGCAAATTACCGCCGTACTCTCAAACCGGGAGACCCGCGGCTGCGGGGTCAGTTCCTACGAGTTACGTTGGTCCCGTGGGAGGTGTTGGTGCCATACACGGGGACGTTCGGGGGCTGTTTCGAGTTCTCACCCTCTAACGCCATGTTTTCAAGCCTAAGTGTGGAAATAAGCAAATTACCGTCGTACTCTCAAACCGGGAGACCCGCGGCTGCGGGGTCAATTCCTACGAGTTACGTTGGTCCCGTGGAAGGTGTTGGTGCCACCCACGGGGCCGTTCGGGGGCTGTTTCGAGTTCTAACCCTCTAACGCCATGTTTTTAAGCCTAAGTGTGGAAATAAGCAAATTACCGCCGTACTCTCAAACCGGGAGACCCGTGGCTGCGGGGTCAGTTCCTACGAGTTACGTTGGTCCCGTGGGAGGTGTTGGTGCCACCCACGGGGCCGTTCGGGGGCTGTATCGAGTTTTCACCCTCTAACGCCATGTTTTCAAGCCTAAGTGTGGAAATAAGCAAATTACCGTCGTACTCTCAAACCGGGACACCCGCGGCTGCGGGGTCAGTTCCTACGAGTTACGTTGGTCCCGTGGGAGGTGTTGGTGCCACCCACGGGGCCGTTCGGGGGCTGTTTCGAGTTCTCACCCTCTAACGCCATGTTTTCAAGCCTAAGTGTGGAAATAAGCAAATTACCGTCCTACTCTCAAACCGGGAGACCCGCGGCTGCGGGGTCAGTTCCTACGAGTTACGTTGGTCCCGTGGGTGGTGTTGGTGCCACCCACGGGGCCGTTCGGGGGCTGTTTCGAGTTCTCACCCTCTAACGCCATGTTTTTAAGCCTAAGTGTGGAAATAAGCAAATTACCGCCGTACTCTCAAACCGGGAGACCCGCGGCTGCGGGGTCAGTTCCTACGAGTTACGTTGGTCCCGTGGGAGGTGTTGGTGCCATACACGGGGACGTTCGGGGGCTGTTTCGAGTTCTCACCCTCTAACGCCATGTTTTTAAGCCTAAGTGTGGAAATAAGCAAATTACCGCCGTACTCTCAAACCGGGACACCCGCGGCTGCGGGGTCAGTTCCTACGAGTTACGTTGGTCCCGTGGGAGGTGTTGGTGCCACCCACGGGGCCGTTCGGGGGCTGTATCGACTTCTCACCCTCTAACGCCATGTTTTCAAGCCTAAGTGTGGAAATAAGCAAATTACCGTCGTACTCTCAAACCGGGAGACCCGCGGCTGCGGGGTCAGTTCCTACGAGTTACGTTGGTCCCGTGGAAGGTGTTGGTGCCACCCACGGGGCCGTTCGGGGGCTGTTTCGAGTTCTAACCCTCTAACGCCATGTTTTTAAGCCTAAGTGTGGAAATAAGCAAATTACCGCCGTACTCTCAAACCGGGAGACCCGTGGCTGCGGGGTCAGTTCCTACGAGTTACGTTGGTCCCGTGGGAGGTGTTGGTGCCACCCACGGGGCCGTTCGGGGGCTGTTTCGAGTTCTCACCCTCTAACGCCATGTTTTCAAGCCTAAGTGTGGAAATAAGCAATTTACCGTCCTACTCTCAAACCGGGAGACCCGCGGCTGCGGGGTCAGTTCCTACGAGTTACGTTGGTCCCGTGGGTGGTGTTGGTGCCACCCACGGGGCCGTTCGGGGGCTGTTTCGAGTTCTCACCCTCTAACGCCATGTTTTTAAGCCTAAGTGTGGAAATAAGCAAATTATCGCCGTACTCTCAAACCGGGAGACCCGCGGCTGCGGGGTCAGTTCCTACGAGTTACGTTGGTCCCGTGGGAGGTGTTGGTGCCACCCACAGGGCAGTTCGGGGGCTGTTTCGAGTTCTCACCCTCTAACGCCATGTTTTTAAGCCTAAGTGTGGAAATAAGCAAATTATCGTCGTACTCTCAAACCGGGAGACCCGCGGCTGCGGGGTCAGTTCCTACGAGTTACTTTGGTCCCGTGCGAGGGGTTCGTGACTCTTACGGGACCGTTTAAAGGCTGTTTTACGTTTTCACCCTTTGATGTCATGTTTTTATGCTTAAGTCTATTTTTTATCAAATTTCCGTCATACACGCAAACCGGGAGCCCCATGACTACGCGGTTCATTCCTATGAGTGACATTGGTCCCGTGCGAGGTGTTCGTGACTCTTACGGGACCGTTTTGTGTTTGTTTTACGTTTTCACCCTTTGATGGCATGTTTTTATGCTTTAAGTCTATTTTTTTTCA
Organism: Sambucus nigra; assembly: GCA_949130495.1. Taxonomy (NCBI): domain Eukaryota; kingdom Viridiplantae; phylum Streptophyta; class Magnoliopsida; order Dipsacales; family Adoxaceae; genus Sambucus; species Sambucus nigra. The sequence goes on along the minus strand of OX422213.1, from coordinate 209,167,294 downwards.
AATTTACGTCGTACACTCCAACTGGGAGCCTCATGACTATGCGGTCGGTTCCTACGAGTTACATTGGTCCCGTGCGAGGTGTTTGTGACTCTTACCGGACCGTTTTAAGGCTGTTTTACATTTTCACCCTTCGATGGCATTTTTTATGCTTAAGTTCATTTTTTTGCAAATTTACGCCGTACACTCACCCGGGAGCCCCGTCCCTACGCGGTCGGTTCCTACGAGTCACATTGGTCCCGTGCGAGGTGTTCGTGACTCTTACCAGACCATTTTTTGATTTTTTTACGTTTTCACCCTTCGATGGCATGTTTTTATGCTTAAGTCTAATTTTTTGCAAATTTACGTCATACACTCAAATTGCGACTCCCGTGACTACGCGGTCTGTTCCTATGAGTCGCATTGATCCCGTGCGAGGTGTTCGTGACTCTTACGGGACCGTTTGGTCTTTGTTTTAGGTTTTCATCCTTCGATGGCATGTTTTTATACTTAAGTCTAACTTTTTGCAAATTTACGTCGTACACTCAAATCGGGAGCCCCGTGACTACGCGGTCGGTTCCTATGAGTTGCATTGGTCCCGTGCGAGGTGTTCATGACTCTTACGGGACCGTTTTGTGTTTGTTTTACGTTTTCACCCTTCGATGGCATGTTTTTATGCTTATCGTCGTATTATGAAATCGGGAGTCTAAAATATTTTCAACATATTATCCAACAATCAAACCAATAATTATCCCGTACTCCTTCTAATTATCACATATTCCTTCAAACATACTATCCAACAACAAGCCAACAACCAATAATTATCCCGTACTCCTTCTATCATCTAAAAGATTTAATAAATAATGCATATCAATTATATAACTACTTTAGTTAAAGTAAAGAGTACCTGGCGTGTAATGAAGAACTGGTATGTAATGAAGAAGTGGTATCTAATTGGTATGTAATAATGTATGTGAGCATTCAATTTCTATAAAATTGGATAAACAAATAAAAAATATCATAAAGTTTACCATGATATGTGTAGGTAGTAGCGTTGCACCTCTATCCGGATGCTCACTTACTGTGAAATACCAAATCTGAAAAAATATTTACACTCCGTTAAAATAATGGGTTAATTTAAACACGCCGTTAATTTCAGGGACAATATGCCGTTAAAATATGAGGGTCACCCAAAGTCGATTAATATTAACATCCGAAAATCTAAATATGTGATATAAATTGGCTTACCCAAAGTTTTTTTTACTAATATTAACAACCTAATAGGTTGTAAGACTAAAGTTTCAAAAACATTATCTCACACTATTTATACTTTTACATTAAATTATCTATATATACTATATATATAGATAAAAAATATTATCCCAAATTCAAATCATATAAATTATCTATATATACTATAAATACTGTGTATAAATTGTAAAGACATGTAAACTATATATACATATATTAATGGAATCTACATAAATTAATGGAGAAAAAGAATAAAATTTACTTGGGAGAGAGCTGGGGTTGGGGCGGAGCTGGGGCTGGGGCTGGGGCTGGGCTGGAGCTAGGGCGGAGCTAGGGCTGGAGCTAGGGCGGAGCTAGGGCTGGAGCTAGGGCTGCTGCTGCTAGTAGGTCATCAACATCTGACGAGAGAGAGAGAGAAGCGGGCAAATGAAAAAAATAAATAGCGCGCCTCTTTATTTTTTAGGAATGACCTGGTCACGGCTTTAGGCCGTGACCCACCATCGCAACACACCACACCCTTAGAGCTCTGCCTGCGACCTGATTGATGAATAATGGTCACGGCCTACAGCCGTGACCCCCTTGCGCGACCTACAGCAGCTACCAAATGAGGTATGGTCACGGCCCATAGCCGTGACCCATACCAAGACATGGTCGCGGCCCAAAGCCGTGACCCTCGATCTGTGATGCGCGGCCATTGTCATCCAACCTATAGTGCTTGAATAAGGTATGGTCACGGCCCATAGCCGTGACCCACGCCCAGAAATGGTCACGGCCCTAAGCCGTGACCCTCAATGTGTGTACTCACTTCTTCCTCATGCCATGGGTCACGGACTTGGGCCGTGACCCATCCGCGACCAAGCTTGGAGGGAATTTTGGCGCGAGTTTGGCGCCAAGATGGTCACGACCTGGTCACGGCCCAAGTCCGCGACCACTATGGTCACGGCCCAAGTCCGTGACCACTTCCAGAGCATCGATAATTTAGTGTGGTAATTAATATGGTCACGCCAAATATGGAGTGGGTCACGGCCCAAGTCCGCGACCAGCTGGTCGCGGACTTGGGCCGTGACCCACTGGGCGTGACCATTCGCAGGATTTGGTGTAGTGCTTCTGGGCGATCAACCTCACATTGAGTCCAATCAACTCATAAAACCACGTCTACAAAAAGATAGGAATCAGAAAAGAAGAAACTAAAGAAAAATGAAAGGAAATACATAAGAAGTCTGAAGTTACCTCCAAAAGGTACATGGCCCCTATAAAAGTCTACCAGCAGCACCTACTGAATGCATCCAAAGAAGAGTAAAGGGTCACTAAAGTCAGGCTCCCCCAATCATAAAATGGGACATCGAAAAAAGTCCTCAGAAATGGCAAAAACTAGAGATGAATGATATCGCCACTCGTCGCCACTAGAAAACCACCCAACATAAGCAAAATAAATAACCGAGTCATCTGTCTCACCTATCACCCATCGATCTCGTCTATGATCCTACTCAAGAACATCTCCCGAAGAGAAGATTTACGGATAGAATCCATAGAAATAATCCTACCCACATCGCCCAATGCCGCCTGAATTGCCTCCGATGTCACCCTCACCGTGCGACCCACCTCTATCTACACACCCTTCCAATCTATACTAGTAGTTGCTGAACATCGATGGGACTAACAGTGATCTCCCTGAAACCTAAATGGAAGGTGTGGTTATTGTCCCACCACCTCTCTCCCAAAGGGCATAACACTGCAGTAGTATGCAACATCTAATCCAAGGCATGTGCCAAATGGCCAAAACCATCAAATGTAACCATTCAGTGCCCCATCGCTGAAAGATGTTCCCAAACATCCTTCAATCCAGTCATCCCCTAGAACGCATGCTCGAAGGAGCTATACCAGTCTACCAAAGAAAAAGAGAAGAAGAAGAAACCTTTCTTCAGCACAAAAAATAAAGAAAAGGGAAAAAAGAATACCAAAAGTCACCCTACTTACGTAGCCATTAGGGTTCCTATCCTAGATGAATTGTGGGGTATAGGCTCACACACAAAAAAATCACTCCTCACTTATGGGCTCAAAGAGATCAAAGGCATTCTCACTACCCAAGGCAAGGGACACCCTAGACTGCCACTCCAGACCAGCCTAGTCATCAACGTTCAGCCACTCCAAGTTGTATCCCTCTCTAGAAGAACTCATTATTTAATGTCTTGAAGGAAAAATGACTTAGAAATGGTTTTTAGATATAGGAAGCAAAATATTCAAATGCTTGAAAACATGAAAAATGAGGAAGGATCGCCCCTTTTTATAAGGGACTAAATGACATGTCGATCGACAGAACCCTACACATACCCATTGTCACCTGCCTGTTCCTCTTCCCAAGGAAGCCCATGAGTCCATGCCATTTACAAATGGAAACCCCTACCATATAGTGATTGGCAGACCCCAAAAAATTTTGTACAAAAAATGCCAGAAAAATCCAAAAATTACCCAAAAAATTCCTAAAAATAACAGACAAATATTGGAACATGTCGTCATCAAGAAAAACATTTTTGGAACATTAAACCCCTTATAAACTCTCGAAATACCTAGTAGGATTAATATCACGCTCTTATCCTAACTATAAAACCTACCCTACCCTCAACATATTTCAGAAATAAAACTAATAATGCCCCCGCATCCCAAGTCTACTATAATTTCCCAGTAGACTCTTAAATCCCAAGTTATCCCCATCAAATTCCCAGCTCTCAAATCATATGCTTCCCCGGTGGGATTACAAAATAATACCTTTCTAATTTCCCAGCGAAATCTCTAGACTAAACTTTCTCCCAATCCATCCACCATCGGAATTTCAAGATACATATGCAATCAAAATCCCCCACAACTTCCCCTATGAAGTTATCCCCTCTCAAAATAACATAATCCCTAGACGAATGTCTCGGCGGTAAATCATTACCCCATAAAGTCATAAAAGAACACAATCCCCCAACTTTAGGTCCTCATAATTGACCTTGACCCGCAGAACCAATCTCCACAACCTTAGGTCCTTAGATTTGACCTCAACCCACAAAGTTGTACACTATAACCTTAGGTCCTCAGAATTTATCTCGACCCATAGAATGATTCCTATAACCTTAGGTCCTCAGAATTGACCTCAACCCATAGAATCGATCCTTACAACGTTAGGTCCTCAGAATTAACTTTGACTCGCAAAATCAGTCCCCTACAGCTTTAAGTCCTCAAAATTGACCTCGACCCACAAAATTGGTCTCTATAAATTTAGGTCCTCAAATTTGACCTCGATCCGCAGAATCGATCCCTACAACTTTAGGTCCTCAGAATTGACCTCGACCCATAAAATTGATGCCTAAAAATCTTAGGTTCTAAAAATCTACCTCGGCCAGCAGAATCGGTCCCCTCAACTTTAGGTCCTCATAATTGACCTCGACTCGTAAAATCAATCTCTACAACTTTAGGTCCTCAAAATTGATCTCGACCCACAAAATAGGCCCCCTCAACTTTAGGTCCTCAGAATTGACATCAACTTGAAGAATCGGTCCCTACAAGTTTAGGTCCTCAGAATTGAGCTCGGCCTGTAGAATCGATCATCCCCAACACAATCTTAGGTCCTCAGAATCGACCTCGACCCTCAGAAACTGGTCATCCTCATCCCTTTGGTCCACATAATTAACCACTTTCCCAAACGTCGATGTGGTGTTTATTCGATAATTTTCACTTGTTCTAAGCTCACCCATCGAGGGGCTCTATAGACACCACATTTTAAGACAACCTAAGCATATCCATAGGTTCCTAGCACTTCCTCCTTCATCATAAAACCTAAGTCATACTACGAGTATTGATCTGGAGTCCACCGGCCCCATTTGACTATCGATCTGAGTGAAAGCTCATTGGATATTTTAAAAACCCTGAATCCTCTTTTTAATGGTCCACCCTATGAATAAATCAGCCTTATAATTCGTAAGAATGGACCACTTTCTCCCTAAAACTCATCTGGAGGCCACCAGATGCTCCTAAGCTTCATTTGAATCCTATAAACTTTTCAGCTCTAATGAGACTGAATAAAGCTTCGAAGGTCTCTAAATACCACCCATTCCAATGGTCTGCCCCACGCACGAATCAGCCTAACGGTACGGACTAACGACCTATTTTACATCAAAAGCATTTGACCAAGGTCAGCTCTTCGAACTGAGCAAAGCTCTTTGGAACATCGAAATTCCCTACATAATCTTTCTAACGTTCCACCCCCGTGTGAATCAGCCTTATTTTTCGGATGAACGGTCTATTTCCCTCTTGTCCAAAGACTGTCGGCCACTCTTGAGCCCCATTTGACCACAGGCAATTCCCGAAATAGGGATCAACCCATCGATTCTTAAAGGGCTTGGAATGCCCTTTTCTAATAGTTCATCCCGTGCGCGATTCGGACATACGGATTGCATTTTACGATCATTTTTTAGAAAAATCTACCTGATACTATCGAATGGCAAACCCATTTCCTTACCTATTGGTTGTGTGTCTGGGGCTGCCTGCTGATAAAAAGGATAAGGACAATACCGATCTGCACCCCCTTGACCCTATATGTGGAGAGCATGAGCTCACTTCGAAAGGCACCTCGGAAACATCTCTCTCAGTGATCTCAGCAACATTCTCTCGAAGTCAGTGTGGTTTCCATATTGATACCTCTACCCCACATTCCATTTTCAACTTTTCCTTACCCAATTCGGCAAATTCCCTTCTCTCTTCTTCTACCACCCTTAACCTTAAAGCTTCTGAAGAAGGTCCCAACCTTTCACTCTCTCTTTAAATTCTCTTAATTTTTGCATTAGTTACTGAATTCATATTTTAGAATTTCAACTTCATTAGATCACACATATGAATATCCAAATTTTATTAGTAGTATTTCACATACTATATTTTCTATAAAAACATAAAAACAAGAAAAGGAGGATTTGCGTGTAAATTACAAACGGGGATTTCTCACTACATTTTCTCACTTTAAATCATTATGTTTTACACACACGCATATAATAAAGTCCCTGGTTGGATTTATGGAAAAAACCCTAATCCCATGTTGCATGTGAACTATGCAAACTTTGATGCCTTTTTAGGCTACGTAAGCGTCTCGGGCAAAATCTGAGACTCGAGTCCTCCGCTCCTACTTTTGTTTAAGTATTATTTTCATATATTATACTTGTGATTCATTCTTGTATTTTGTCAAACATATACCATCATTCTTCCATAGCTATCGGTGACGCGATAAGCACACACATTATATTTTGAATTACTATTTTGAGAATACTCCTATGGATGACCTCATTCTGCCGTTATCCATGATTCAAGTTGAGTAATTCCACTTTCCATTTATATATAAATGCATAAACTTCACAGAGTTATTAGGGAGAAGAATAACACATGTCCATGAGATGCCAAAAAGGTGGGATGGATGCTTGACACCTTCCCATTTCGTAACTTAGTCCCCGAATCCTTGAATTAATTGGTTGCGTAAGCATCAGTATGTCCTTGATACCGTTCTCTCGAGGAAGCAACATTTATTTTTCCTATTTTGTGAAAAATAGGTTGGCGACTCTATCTCTATACATTATCCACACATCACCCCAATTGACGACAGACGAAGAACTCCGAGGAAAGAGGCGAACTCCCCCGCACACACGAGTGTCGATCGGGAGATGTGATGGCCACAATGATATTATAAAAACGTTCCATCAGGTTATTACATAGTTTCTTCTATAATTGTATTTTTTTAGATGATCGGCATTCCACGGTTTAATGAATGGCTCTCTGCCTAAGTTTTCTAGATGATAGGAGCCAAGAAACACGTCTTCTGTGATTTTATATGGCTCGTGCCAATTTGTATGAAGTTTATTAACTTTTTTCATCATCATTTTTATTACAAGATCCCCAAATTTAATTACATGATCTTTGACTCTATTATTGTATAACTTCTTGGATCTCTGCTGATAGGCCTATTACTATATTATCGTATCTTCTCGAAGTTCTTTAATGCGGTCTAAATCAAGTCATCTTTCTTTCAAGTTCATCTCCGAATCATACATCTTGACTCTGTGACTCGAAAATCCATTTTTAGTTGGGATGAATGCTTCGGACCCATAAGCTAACATGAAAGGCATCCCTCATGTCGGCATCCTCTTAGTGGCTCAATATGCCCATAGTACACTGTGTAGCTTATCAACCCATTTTCCTTTAGCATCCTCGAACTTCTTCTATAACCCATCTAGTATGTTCCTCTTTGTCACCTCTGTTTGCCCATTTTCCCGGGGTTATCTTGGTGCCGAGAAAAATTGCTTTATGTCGACCCTATTACACTAGGTTAGTAGATATTTATTCTTGAACTACTTTTCATTGTCTAAAATCAGAGTATCTGGCAGCCCATATCGGCACATAATATTTCTCCAAATAAATATGAAACATTTATCTTCCAGAATAGTTACCATAGCCTCTGGTTCCACCCAGTTTAAAATATAATCAATCGCGATGATAAGGAAATGAATGTTCCCTTTAGATCTTGGTAATATGCTAACCAGATCTATTCCCCACATTTCAAAAGGCCACAGGGAAGATATGGGATAGAACAGCTGATAAGGTTATTGAGGTATGTTTGCAAAATGCTAACACTTATCGCAATTAAAAACATACTCGGTTGCATCCTTAGCTAAGTTTGGCCAATAGTGGCCTCGAGTCACAATTCTCTTTTCCAATCACCTTCTTCCGAGACGACTTAAGCAACTGCCTTTCTAAATGTCTCTGGGCACATAACCAACCTTTGTAGGAGGTAGACACCTAAAAAGTTGGAGTAGATAGCCCCCTTTTTATAATGCATTCCCTATAATGACGAATTTAGCGACTCAATAATGAACATTTCTTATTTTGACTTTATCCTTTGGGAGATTTCTATGCCTCAAGTACAAAATAATTAGGTCCATCGAATATGGTCCCAATTTCAAGTTAAAGAATTATGTTTTTTCAGCTTCATCCACATTGATGCTAGGTTCCCGGAGAATTTCGACTAGAACTGTTCTTCGAATCTTAGCTCATGTTGCTAAAGTGAGATTTTCAAAGGCATCTACTCTTTTGATCTGAACTTGTGGAATCCTTTTTACTTTTACTCCCTCGAAACTTACAAGTATCATTTTTACCCTCGCTAAGTATTTGGCCATTTTTTCATCTTTGGCCTCATAGATTCCTAAAACTTAATTGACTAATAGTTGCAAATCGTTGTGGGAAGAAATTTTTCCAACACTCAGCACCTTCACAAGTGCAAGTCCTGGGATTGATTATATTAGCATAGCCCCACTAAGAGCTGCACATAAAGAGACCTCAAAAAATAATCTCTAAATAGGTATATCCACCGAGAATGGGACTTCAGCAAGGATACTAAATCCAACTTCAAAATAATAGCTGTGGTGTCAGCTGTAAATTCTCAACGGATCTCATTTCTAAACTTTTGCCTTATTCTGAACTCCCAACTAGCATATCAACTTCGGTCTCTTCAGTCGATTCCTAAGTGAACTCTACTACAAAATCTTCTAAAACCTACTCTTGATTTCATTTCTTGGTTAGTACATGATATCAAACTTGCCCAACTCAATTGACCAAGCCATTAGCTTACTGTAATACCCCATATTTTTATGGCTTTTAATTTGGCGATTTAATAAATTTAAATTGAGATATTAATTTGATATTAATCCAAAAATTATTTTAAATATTTACTAGCGTGACAAGAGTAAGTAATTCTTGGTAATTTGTTGAATATTAATAGATGAGTAAAGTAAAATATAAGACTAATTTATTAAAATTGTCACGAGTGAATAAAATGGCAATTATGGAAATGAAAGTCGCGATGCGCCTATTTCGTATCGGGACTAAATTATTATTAATAAAAGTGAATATATATTATAAGTTTCCCGTATGGTCATTTTAAGTGTGACAATGTGTTCGGAAGGGTCGAGATAGTTAGAAAAGTATACTCGGGGGCTTGGTTCAGGTCTCGGGGAATTTTTAGGCTTAATTGACATCCCGGGAGGGTATTTTAGACATTTTATATTTTTGGGTAATTAAACCCACGAATTTTCCTAAGATATATCAGCCATTTGAGTTAGGCTTTTAGGGTTAACAATCACAAAACTTAAGAACGACCATTAGAGAAGAAGGTAGGAAGATTTCCAAGCAATCCAAGGCCAAGAACTCATCCGTTTGCACCGCCACCACCACCAAAAAGTAGATCGCATGAAGGGGAACGCAACCATACCTTTTTCATCCACAAATCAGATCTTTATATTCCAGGCAAGTATTTATTTTGTTTTTCTTTTAGTTATTGTTTCATCCATGTTAGATAAGGATTGTTATCCACAGGTTTCATAAAAGAATTTGAGGAATTTGAGGATTTAATCACATGTCTTGGTGGAAATAGATATATTCTGGACATTCCAAATTATATGTAGAGGATAACCCACGAATTTGTATGAATTTAGAAGCAAGAAATCTGGAAAAGAATTAGAAGAATGAAAGTTGTATGAAAATTAGGGTTCTTGTTAAATATGAAGATTTACCCCATTAATTCAATAACTTTGATGAATTTGGACATGTTTCATGTAGGAAATCATGTATATAGGTATATGTAACTAGTAGTAATGTTGATTTGGAGTTTGAGAATCGTTAATGGCATTATGGAGTAATTTGGAAAATGAAACCCGTAGGTTGAAATTGTAGTTTATGGGGAAGAACTGCTTGATCTATCGATTGACCTAAGAACATCGATCGATCGACCCCTTTCCATGATCGATCGATACGTACTGTAAAACTGCATATTTTTCCCCTTTTTGTTTAATCCGGTTTAAAAACATAGGAACCCTTGATTATTATTTATGGAGTATAATGGGTCATGAGGAGGACCAGTAGGGTTTAAATAGACTCCGTTGAATGAAATTTCACATGGGATGAACTTGTGGGTTAACGGGGAGTTTCTTTACACATTAGAGATTTTGTAAGTTCATTAATGAATTGAGGGACTCGTGAAAGACTTAGACGAGAAGGTTAGAGACGGTGTACCTACTGAAATTATATTTAGTAAGAGAGAATACTTCGAGATATGAGAAGTAAGTATGAAATAAATTATAAGTGGGAATAAAAGAGATGAATCCTTTATGCGAGATAATTGGGTAAAATTGTACTAAATACGGTTAATAATAATTATGGGTCGTGAGCGAACCTTATTGGAAATTGTGTATCTATATATGGCCATGTGACTGTGTACATATATTAAATACTTTAATTGTGAATAATCATACCCGCGCTACTTGCTATCACAGGGGTTGCCGCACCGGGATAGTCTAATATCGATGGGATTCGAACAATCTTATCGCGATGGGACCTTTATGGGGGATTTTGACTTGTGCCCTAGAACATAGTATTCCTAGGTACATGCTAATTGAGAATGATAGTCAGACGGTCCTAAGTGACGTGAGGGGTATGTGCTGACTTCTTAGTGACTTGGAATTATGCTTCGCCTCCAGTTTGTGTTTATTGTGTTAATACAGTTAGAGAGTGATTCCGAACTAGTATCTCCCTTAGTACGAGTGATACGGGGACTTATTAGCGGAGTATGCCAGCTCCATAGAATTTATGTGGGATGCCGATAGTATATATAATATATGAGTGACTGATATATATATATATATATATATATATATATATATATATATATATATATATGTACTTATATATGGAAACTTTCTACTGTGCGTATAAGTAGTTAAGTAAGGAATAAATGATCTAACTTTATAATAAGTGTTCGAAAACTTTGCAACGGTACGGTGTTGTTCTAAGTAACGTAATAAATCTTGAAGAGATTGATTTGTTTAAACTAAATATAATAACCTTTCTACTTCTATGGAGAAAACTTTATGGGAAAAATAAGTTAGATAAACTTATGAGTTTAGTAGTACGGTAGGCGTCCACACTAGATGATAGGTGAGAATTCTCAAGAGAGTGTCTCATACTAACATGGGTGTTACATTAGTCGGTAAGCATTTTAAATACTTTCTAAACTATTTTAAAATCTTTTACACTTGGGCTCTGACCCGTTTTCTGTCATCTTCACTCTCTTGTATATATATGTATGTATTACAGGTGCCCAACCACAGGGGCGTCTTGCTTTGGTTCTTTGTATTGGACGTGCTACAGATTATGTGGAAGTTGCAGGCTCTTGCTTATACGACCTCTTCATTGATTCGGTTCTATTTTAGTTTTTTCATAGTCAGGGCATGTGTCGCCCGATTTCCTATCCCATTTGGATTTTTCAGAGATTTATGTTTATGTTATTTCCAGCATTTGGTACTCTTTGGGAGTTAACTCTTGTCAGGATGATTTCATTTATAGTTCATAACTTGGTTTGTTTTTCTAGATGGTTTAATTTTTATTTGTTAATTGTCGTACTTCGTATTTATGTGACTCTGAAACTGTTGGTTATTAAAAAGGCTTTTATATTGGAATTTAAATAAAATGAAAATAAGATTTTAAATTGTTTTGACACTTAGCTTAATTATTTAGGGTGTTTAAATTGGAAATTTTATTTTGCGACAGCGATGCTAAGAATGAAGCAATCGTTCACCTTGATTTTAATTTAATAAAGTACTGATCACCCAGTATTTAATTAGGCAGGGTGTCACAGGGGGGGTCAGAGCATCAGGTTCTAGTGTCCTTTGGGATTTGTACGGCTTATTTTACTTTCAGCTTAACGTCTTTGATATAGATCCCTATTTTAGGATTGTTGTATTATTATATTTACGCTTACGTCTTTAGCTATTTGAGACTTGATAATAATAGTATACTAATAAACTTCCTTCTCATATCAGATGCCTTTGAGATGTGCACCCCGAGACAAGAATGCCTAGCCCGAGCAGCTAGCAGCTCCGGCTCAGGGAATGATGAACGCAACTGAAGTAGCCTCCATTGTTGCTCAGGCGGTGAATGCCGCATTAGCGGTGGTGCAGCAGGCTCCATCTCAGGTTCAGGCAGTAGCGCCAGTATCGGTACAGCTCCCCACTGCATGGGAGCGGGTAAGGTATGCCTTTTAGAAGGCGTATCCCCCAGAGTTCTTGGGTAGCTCGGACATAGTAGTCGCCAGCTAATGGAAGAAGGATATCCAGAGGCATCTGTGCATGTATGAGCGCACCGACGTGCAGAAATATTTATTGGCTTCCTTCAAGCTAGTGGGGGACACTTTGTAGTGGTGGGAGTCCACCACCACCTTGGATGAGAGGGATAACATCCCGATTTAGTCATTTTGGGCACAATTTGACCCCAAGTACTTTCCATCCTCCGTGCAGACTGAGATGAGGCGAAGGTTACTAAATCTTATGCAGGAGAGTATGACCGTTACTGAGTACGATGAGGAGTTCACCATACTTATCACTATAGTGCCGGATAAGGCACCCACTGAGGAGAAGAATATATTATTGTTTGTAGATGGATTGGCCTGGAGGATCCGTCAACACCTCATAGGCAATTTATCATCGAGTACTTACACTGATGTACTCAACACTGCTTTATTGTACTGTCATGATCACCGCTTCTATCAGCAAGGGAGCAAACGAGCAGGGGAGTCCGTCCAGCAGGGCAGGAAAGGGGCAGTAGTACTGGTGGGGCACCAGTAGCCCAGGGACAGACCCGTCACAGTTAGCACATCAGGGGGACCCTACCAAGCGATTCCGATCAGGTGATTCCAGACAGGGATTTGGGGGATTTAGGCAGGGTTAGCAGGGACAGTCTAGTCAGCAGGGCCAACACCATTAGCAGCAGGGTCAGAAGCAGGGCCAACAGAATTTTTAGCAGGGCTAGTGGTGGGGTGGTAACGGCCAATAGGGTCATGTCCAGTGGGGGCAGAGGGGAGGTAACTTCAGGGGCAGGTGTTTCGGATGTGGCAAGAATGTCCATAGGCGCCAGGATTTCCCAGAGGGGGATAGGTCCCCATAGCAGCAGGGTGCCCATAATGAGCTGTAGATACCACTCTTTCTAGCCACCCTCCCAGCGCTAGCTCAGGTGCCATCCATCCCAGCATCTCCAGTTCAGCAGGGGAAATTACAGTACGTACGTGTCTATAATGTCCACCAGGTAGCAGCACCTCAGGCAACACCCACAATTGAGGGTATGTTTCCTATCCATGGCACTATAGGTAGCGTTTTATTTGATACTGGGGCGTCACACTGTTTTATAGCTACTCATTTTATTCGAGCCTTAAGATTATTAAACATGGTGGAGAGCACCATGACATGCGTAGACTCACCACTGGGGAATGGGTCTTTGATTTTCTTTATATGTGAGGGTGTAGGGATAGAGATTGGTAGCTTGATTTTACTAACAGACATGCTAGTCTTAGAGATGCATGAGCACGATGTTATTATTGGCATGAATTGCCTCTCTGCATACAGAGCCATGATAAATTGTTTCGGTAGGAGTATTATTTTTGCGATTCCAGGGCAGGAGATGTTTTTTGTGGCAATGCCTCGCCCAAAGGGAGGATTTTCCACCCATTTGTACTACATAGAGGAGGACACCTCTAAGGAGATTGTGATTCCCCTGGATTCGATTCCATTCGTTCGTGATATTTCGGATGTGTTTCAGGAGATACTGGTCCTACCCCCCAGTTGAGAGATTTTGTCATAGACTTAATGTCAGGCACTCGGTTAATAGCACATGCACCGTACCGTATGGCTCCAGTGAAGATAAGGGAGTTACGGGATCAGATAGAGCAACTGTTAGGTCAGGGCTTTATTCGTAGGAGCACCTCACCTTAGGGCGCTCCGGTGTTATTTGTGAAGAAAAGAAATGGTTCACTGAGGTTATGCTTGGATTACCGAGAGATGAATAAGGCCACGATAAGGAATAAATATCCATTGCCTTGAATCGATGACCTGTTCTACCAACTAAGAGGAGCAACCTTCTTTTCGAAGATAGATTTGAGATCGGGATACCACCAGCTACGGATTAGGGAGAAGGATGTGTCGAAGACTGCTTTCTTGACGAGATATGGATCCTATGAGTTCAGAGTCATGCCGTTTGGGCTAACAAATGCTCCATCCGTATTCATGGACTTGATGAACTGAGTGTTCAGAGAGTTCTTGGATCAGTTTGTCATTGTCTTCATAGATGACATCTTGATTTACTCACACACCGAGGAAGACCATGCCGAGCACTTGAGGCAGGTTCTTCAGACTCTACGAGAGCATCAGTTGTATGCTAAGTATGAGAAGTGTAGATTCTGGTTACGGGAGGTACAGTTTTGGGGGCATGTTGTGTCGTAATTAGGGTTATCGGTTGACCCAAGCAAAGTGTTGGCAGCATGGGAGTGGGAACAGCCCACGACACCGACAGAGGTGCGTAATTTCTTGGGGTTAGACGAGTACTACCGGAGGTTCATTTGAGTCTTTTTAAATATAGCGAGTCCATTAACGAATCTGACTCGCAAGTGAATTCTGTATGTTTGGGATGATGCTTATCCATTAGCTTTTGATGAGCTGAAAGATAAGTTGACTTCGGCGCCAGTTCTTGCTTTGCCCAAGATGGGAGTAGAGTATCTGGTATACACTGATGCCTATTTACGGGGACTCGGGGAGTACTTCAGTAGGAGGAGAAGGCTATAAATTTTTCCTCCCGCAAGCTTAAGCCACACGAAAGGAATTGCCCCACCCACAACCTAGAGCTAGCAGCGGTCGTATATGTATTGAGGATTTGGAGACATTACTTATTAGGGGATAAGTTTTGCTTGTTCATAGACCATAAGTCACTACAGTACTTGTTCACTCAGCGAGAGTTGAACATGCGTCAACGCAGATGGTTGGAGTTTCTGAAAGACTACCAGTTCGAAATACAGTATCATCCGGGGAAGGCCAACATGGTTGCTGATACGTTAAGTCGTAAACCGATAGGTGACGTATCAGAAGTGTGGAAAGCAAAGTGGAAAGAGTTGGGTCACCAGGATACGGTAGCCCATTTCTTTATATCTGTTATGTCAGTCACACCCGATATTGTTACGAGGGTGATACAAGAACAATCAGTGGATATGTTTTGCCAGGAACACATTGTACAACTCTTAGCTGAGGGCGCTGAGTCCTATTCAGTGAGTTCTGATGGGGATTTGAGATTTAATGGGAGATTGGTAGTCCCAAAGAGTGATGATTTACGGCATGTAGTAATGATGCAATCGAACAAATCCATATTTACAGTACATCCCGGAGGGGATAAGATGTACCAGGATATGAGGCGGCAGTACTGGTGGAATGGGATGAAGAAGGACATTATAAAGTTTGTTTTCAAATGTCCTACCTATCAGATGGTAAAGGTGGACCACCAGAGACCACCATGATTACTTCAGCTGTTGGATATAGCTATGTGGAAATGGGAAAGTATTTCCATGGACTTCATTACTGGGTTGCCTACATCACAGCGGAGTCACGATTCTATATGGGTTATTGTGGATCGATTGACCAAGGTAGCTCATTTTTGTCAGTACGGACAGACTACACCACGGGTTAATATGCACAGTTATTCATTGCCGTGATTGTTAGGCTATATGGGGTGACCTTGGATATTGTGTATGATAGAGACAAGATTTTTGTGTCGCGCTTCTGGGAGGGCTTTCAGGAGGCCATGGGTACAAAGTTGAGATTGAGTTCACCATATGACCCACAGACGGGTGGACAGACAGAGAGTACCAATCATATGTTGGAGGATATGCTACGCATGTGTGTCCTTGATTTTGCAGGAGGTTAGGATCCGTATCTTCCACTAGTGGAGTTCGCTTATAATAACTCTTATCAGTTCATTATCGGCATGGCCCCATTTGATACATTGTATGGTAGTCCTTGTCGTTCTCCCTCTTGTTGGCTAGAGATAGAAGACAACAAGTTACTAGGGCCAAAGGTGATTCAGGAGACTTCAGCTAGGATTGAGCTTATCAGGAGTCACATTCGGGTAGCCCAGAACTGGCAGAAAAGCTACACCGATGCAAAGCGATCTTTTTGAGAGTTTAGCGTGGGGGACCATGTATTACTACATGTGTCTCCTATGAGAGGAGTGATGGGGTTTGGAAAGAAAGGAAAGTTGGCTCCGAGATACATGGAACCATTTCACATTATCGAGAGGATTGGGCCGGTGGCATAGAGATTGGGGCTTCCAGAGCGCTTGCACCGCATTCACGATGTATTCCACATCTCGTCATTGAGATGATATCTTCGGGATGATATGGACCACACCCACATCGTGATAGAGGAGATTGACATACAGCTCGACATCTCTTACGAGGAGAGACTAGTGGCTATCCTCGACCATAGCGAGAGGAAATTGAGGTCGAAGGTAGTCCCACTTGTACGGGTCCAATGGAACATCATAATGTGGAGGAATCCACTTGGGAGCGCGAGGCAAATATGCGCGAAAGATATCCAGATCTATTTTTACCAGGTATGCCTTATTTTTTGAACTTCGGGACGAAATTCCGTTATTAAGGGGGAAGTATGTAATACCCCTTATTTTTATGGCTTTTAATTTGGGGATTTATTAAATTTATATTGAGATATTAATTTAATATTAATCCAAAAATTCTTTTAAATATTTACTAGCATGATGACAGTTAGTAATTATTGGGAATTTTTTGAATATTACAAGATGAGTAAAGTGATATATAAGACTGATTTATTAAAATTGTCATGAGTGAATAAAATGGCAATTATGGAAATTTAAGTCGGGACGCGCCTGTGTCGTGTCAGGATTAAATTATTATTATTAAAAGTGAATATATTATAAGTCACCCGTATGGTCATTTCGAGTGCACCAATGTGTCCGGAAGGGTTGAGATAGTCAGAAAAGTATACCCGGGAATTTAGTTTGGGTCTCGGGGCATTTTTAGGCCAAATTGACATCCTGGGAGGGTATTTTAGACATTTTGTATTTTTTGGGTAATTAAACCCACGAATTTTCCTAAGATATATCAGCCATTTGGGTTAGGCTTTTAGGGTTAACAATCACAAAAATTAAGGATGCCCATTAGAGAAGAAGGTAGCAAGCTTTCCACGTAATCTGAGGCCAAGAACTCATCCGTTTGCACCGCCACCACCACAAAAACGTAGATCGCACGAAGAGGAACGCAACCATACATTTTTCATCCACAAATCAGACTTTGTATTCCATGTAAGTATTTATCTTGCTTTTATTTTAGTTATTGTTTTATCCATGTTAGATTAGGATTGTTATACACATGTTTCATAAAAGAATTTGAGGATTTAATCATATGTCTTGGTGGAAATAGATATATTCTGGACATTCCAAATCATATGTAGAGGATATCCCACGAATTTGTATGAATTTGGAAGCAAGAAATATGGAAAACAATTAGAAGAATGAAAGTTTTATGAAAATTAGGGTTCTTATTAAATATTAATATTTACCCCATTAATTCAATACCTTTGATGAATTTGGACATGTTTCTCCTAGTAAATCATGTATATAGGTATATGTAACTAGTAGTAATGTTTATTTTGAGTTTGAGAATCGTTAATGGCGTTTTGGAGTAATTTGGAAGATAAAACCCGTAGGTTGAAATTTTAGTTTCTGGGCAAGAACTGCTTGATCGATCGATTGACCTAAGAACATCGATCGATGGATCGACCTCTATCCTCAGTCGATCGATCCCTCCTGGAAAACTGCATATTTTTCCTCTTTTTGTTTAATCCGGTTTAAATACGTAGGAACCCTTGATTATTATTTATGGAGTATAATGGGTTTCGAGGAGGACCAGTAGGGTCTAAATAGACTCCGTTGAATGAAATTTAATATGGGATGAAATTATGGGTTAACGGGGAGTTTTGCTACACATTAGAGATTGTGCATAAGTTCATTAATGAATTGAGGGACTCGTGGAAGACTTAAACCAGAAGGTTAGAGAGGGTGTACCTACTGAAATTATATTTAGCAAGAGAGAATACTTCGAGAGATGAGAAGTAAGTGTGAAATAAATTATAAGTGGGAATAAAATAGATGAATCCCTTATGCGAGATAATTGGGTAAAATCGTACTAAATACGGTTAAAAATAATTTTGGGTGGTGGTCCAACCTTATTGTAAAATGTGTATCTATATATGGCCGTGTGACTGTGTACATATATTAAATACTTTAATTATGAATAATCATACCCGCGCTACTTGCTATCACGGTGGTTGTCGCGCCGGGACAGTCTTATCTCGATGGGACCTTTATGGGGAATATTGACTTATACCCTAGAATATAGGATTCCATGGTACAGGCTATCTGAGAATGATAGTCAGACGGTCCTAAGAGACGTGAGGGGTATGTGCAGACCTCTTAGTGACTTGGAACTATGTTTCTCCTCCATTTTGTGTGTATTGTGTTAATACAGTTCGAGATTCCGAACTAGTATCTCCCTTAGTACGAGTGATACGGGGACTTGATAGCGGAGTATGCCAGTACCATAGAATTTATGTGGGGTGCCTATAGTATATATAATATATGAGTGACTGATATATATATATATATATATATATATATATATATACTTATATATGGAAACTTTTTACTGTGCGTATAAGTAGTTAAGTAAGGAATAAATGCTCCAACTTTATAATAAGTGTTGGGGAACTTTACAACGGGACGGTGTTGTTCTAAGTAACATAATAAATCTTAAAGAGATTGATTTGTTTAAACTAAATATCATAACCTTTTTACTTCTTGGGATAAAACTTTATGGGAAAAATAAGTTAGATAAACTTATGAGTTTAGTAGTACGGTAGGTGTGAACACTAGATGAGAGGTGAGAATTCTCAAGAGAGTGTCGCATACTAACATGGTTATTATATTAGCCTGTAAGCATTTTAAATACTTGCTAAACTATTTTAAACTGTTTTACACTCGGGCTCTGACCCGTTTTCTGTCATCTTCTCTCTCTTGTATATATATGTATGTATTACAGGTGCCAGCCACAGGGGCGTCATGCTTAGGTTTTTAGATTGGATCTGCTGAAGATTATGTGGAAGTTGCAGGCTCTTGCTTAGATGAACTCTTCATTGATTCAGTTCTATTTTAGTTTTTTCATAGTTAGGGCATGTGTCGCCCGATTTCCTACCCCGTTTCGATTTGTCAGAGATTTATGTTTATGTTATTTCCAGTATTTGGTACTCTTTGGGAGTTAACTCTTGTCAAGATGGTTTCATTTATAGTTCATAACTTGGTTTGGTATTCTAGATGGTTTAATTTTTGGGTGTTAATTGCCATACTTCTTATTTATGTGTCTCTGAAACTGTTGGTTATTAAAAAGGTTTTCATATTGGAATTTAAATAAAATGTAAATAAGACTTTAAATTGTTTTGACTCTTAGCTTAATTATTTAGGGTGTATAAATTGGAAATTTTATTTTGCGACAGTGATGCTAAGAATGAACCAATCGTTCACCTTAATTTTAATTTAATAAAGGACTGATCACCCGATATTTAATTAGGCGGGGTGTCACACCTACCCAATTTCTTAGGTTTATAGGTGAATTATTGGAGAGGTGTGTGGGTGAGTACTATCATCGTATGTGCCTGAGAGTAGGGATTTATTTTTGTCGATGCACGTATTACAGTATATAAAATATTCTCCATCGTTAGGTACCTTATCTCATCTCCTTGCAACACTTTGTTGTTATAATATACCTGCTTTTGAGTCTATTTGTCATCTTGGATAATAGCCTCACTAATAGCTAACTCTAAGAAAGCTAGATATAAATATAGTTTCTCTCCTTAAATGTGCTAAGACATGATCATTGGTGAGACCAAGTAGGCTTTCATCTCTTTAAACGCCCTTTCTCACATTCTTCATCCCACATATAAACTTTTTGCAAAATTTTGAAAAACAACAAGTATTTATCAGGTGCTAGTAAAATAAACCTGTTGAGTGAAACAACCATGATCGTAAGCCTTTGAATGTCTTTTCTGTTCCTTAGGGTTTTCATACCAATTAATGTTTTTATCTTAGCTGGGTTAGACCCAATGCCCCTTTGATGAACTATGAACCCTAAGAACTTCCTAGCGCTGACATAAAAAATGCACTTGGTTAGATTAATCTTCATCTTGTAGTGGTCTATGGCGTCGAAATTTCTTTTCAGATCCTTCACATGATTCTCGACCTTCAAACTCTTTGTCATGATGTCGTCGATGTACACCTCCATCATATTATCGGTTTGATCTTTGAACATTTGACTGACAAGTCTCTGATAAGTGGCACCTTCATTTTTCAGGCCAAAAGGCATTACATTATAAAAATAGTTCCTTTTGTCTGTGATAAAAGATGTCTTCTATGCTTCAAGCATCGACATATGGCTATAGTATGAATAGGCATCCATAAATATCATAAGTTCATGCCATGGTGTCCATCATTTGATCAATTATAGTTAATAGGGAAACGGTCTTTGGGTTAATCCTTGTTGAGATAGATAAAATCTATACACATTCTCCACTCTACTGTTATATTTTGGAACCATAATAATATTTTATAGACACTCTGGATATTGGACCTCTTTGCTTAAGTTTGTTGTCTGTAATTTTTTTACTTCCTCCAGGATTACATCATATCTATTGCGAGTGAAAGTTTGCCTTCTTTGCTTCATTGTGAGTGTAAGAGGTACTTTTCCTGTTACACCTTTCTCTCTTCTGTTCTAAGTTAAAATATCACTTGTGTGCTTCAACTTCATCACCTTTAACTTCCCCTCCCGAGAAGGAGTCGATAATTTCATCATCTATTATATTGTGGAAGGCACGGCTTCAAACTCATTTAGATATACCCTTCCCAAAATGATATTATACTTCGAGAACACATTCTCGTCCATTACGAAAAAGTGTATTCTTCTCGTCATAAATCTCGGACGAGTTCCCACAAGGACATCCATCTTGAATATTCCCAGTGGGTGTACCTTCTCTAAATTCAATCAGAGGGAGATGATATGGGATAAGTCTTTTCTTAAGGATATTTAAAACTTTGAAGAAGTCCAAACATAACATTTGTTGAGTTACCTCTGTCTACCAAAATACGTGATGCATTGTAGCCATGCACTCTTGTGGTGATTATAAGTGGGTCATCGTGAGGGACTAGGATCACTTTCAAATACAGCTTGGCGAACCCCACTACAAGACTCTCAATGTCCACCTTCTTCATCTTGCCTAGTTTCCCTTTGGACTCTATCAAGTAAAAACCCTCTGACACCCCACCTATTCTAAACATAGGTGATCAGTGCATTATTAAATTAAACAAGAATCATTAATTGTTTCATTATTAGCATCACTGCCGAAACACAATTATATTACTAATACCCTAATGGCCCGATGACAAAATTTTAATCTTTTTATTAACATGCAACAATTTAAAACTAATAACCCACTTTCACCATTCCAGTAAACAAAATAATAAATAATAAAATAACTGAATAAATAAACGTGTCTAGAATAAACAATCCAAACTGAAGTCCACACACAATAGTCCATAATATAAAATCAAATCCAACACTGAAAATAAAATAAAGGTACGATATCTCTGAAATAACACTAGATAAAGATGGGCGACATGCCCGACTGGTAGTGGTGGCAAAATGTGGTCCAAATAATAAAACAACCCATATTAGCCCACTCATCTAAATATGGAGCCCATATTTAAAAGCTATGAGTTAAATATGGGCCCCATATTTCAAAGCTATGAGATAAATATGGGCGCATATTTCAAAGCTAAGAATCAAATATAGAGCCCAATTTTAAAAGGTACAAATCAAATATATTACTCATTTTTAAAAGTTGTGAGTAAAATATGAGTTTTTTTATATATACCTCGAATTGTAATACTTACTTTAGTAAAAAAACAATGGATTGACCTAACCCATGTTTGGTTCGTCCATATTTGCCCCGGCCCACATTTAACCCAACCCATATTTGGCCCAACCCACATTTAGCCCAACCCATATTTGACCCGCTCAAATTAGGTCCAGCCCATAATTTTGCCAGTGCTACCGACTGGTATAACTGAATGATGAAATTTAACGAATAAAGGTGGAAGCGTCTACTACCGAGGTCGTGCAACGTCCACAGCAACTGAAGCACGTCAAATATGAATGAACTCCTAAGCTTGGCGTCCCTGTGGCTGGGCACCTAAAAGATTTTTACAAAAATGGATTTCAAACGGGTTAGATCCCAACGAAATAGTTTAAAAATATTTTGCAAGTATTTAAAATGCATTAAAGCAAAAATATTGTATACATTTTAACTTTACGTGCTCTCACTTGAGATTATCACCTCTAAACTAATGTGCATGCCTAATATATTCTTCTATACCAACCTAGTTACGCTACCCTTCTTAACTAGTTTGAATTAAGTCTTTCCCTGCCTAATAATTCGTTGTGTCCATCCGTATTGCCCATACAATACATAACCAAATTTTCAAACCCTTTTAGCCAGTAAAAGTCACCATTTAAGTATTAAGTTCCCACATACTTATTTTACTTTAGATACCATTATCTATTTTATCAATGAATGCGTATGTAGTAGAATAAATCACACATGTATATATATACACCACTCTTATAATATATACGAATACGACATCCCTAGGTGGATACCTGCGATGTGTGCACTAAATAAAGGACTTCTGGTTCGGAATCACTCTCGAACCATATATTCACAATTCACATAATTTGGAGGCGAACTTAGTTATAAGCCTTTAGGCTATGCACACACCTAACGCACCCAAATGATCGGTCACATTATCATACACATGTGTAGTGCTCAACCTTAAGTTCTATGTTCTAAGGCACAAGTCTAAAATCCCCCCAATAGGCTCATCGGGATAAGACTATCCTTGATGCTGAACCTCCCGTGATGGCAGGTAGCCTAGGTGTGTTCCCACACATAAGGGTTCACACAATAGGTATTCACACAACCTATATATATGTCATCAATATAAGTAAACACCCAATCTATAATATATCCCGTACGAAGTATATATAACTCTCAAATATCCTGCGTATTATTAATTTGCCATTATACGTCTCAACGTATATTTTCGAGTGTTTCCCACTACTCAAAGGGTCATAATTATCCTTTAGGGTTGTTTCAGTAGTTATAATATCTCTCTATTAGTGGTCTGGTCTTGGGTTCACTCATCCTCTCCGTGACCCCTACTAATTTTCATGAATTCATTAAATATTCAAGATACGCCCAATAATCCCTAGCCTCAATTCTCCTCAATTGGGGTAACCTCAATCCTACTATATGTTTACTGAAATTACAATGTCCCTCATTAATATAAAAATGTCCCAAAAGTCTCCCCGAAATTTATTCACAAGTTCTAGGCTTAAATAAGGTAAATTTTCCAAATTCTGGAAAATTGAATCGATTCGCCTAATGGCAGAATCGATTCGCCTTACCGAATCGATTCACCCTTGGGCCGAATTGATTCAAAACTGTACAGTCTTTCTCTTTCGTTCTACTGTTATGTTTTTCACCATTTTCAATTATCGAACCCTTCATGATACATTCCAAAACTCCCAACAAAGTCTACTAGACCCTATAACAACGTGTATAAGTGATTTCTAACGGACTCAAAACATTAAATCATCAAGGGGAGTTATATAAACCGAATTAATCCTTCACTTTAATTCCAAAACCCTAGATTATTCTTTTCATTCAAGAACATCAAGAAAAACCTAGATTTCTCTATCATTATCATCACATACATTCTTATTTCATTTTCTATTCACATAGGGATTCAATCTACATGCATATCCTACCCAATATCATGAATTAAGTTTTCAATTTAAGTCATAATGATTTATTCATGCAAATTATCCAATCTTACACTAACGTGGATAGTATATGCACTCAAATTTTACAAGATAAATACTTGCCTCGAATTATAGGTCTGATTTTCTATGGAAAAGTAGCGGGGTTCCCTTTCTGCCCTTTCGATCTAAACTCCGGTGGTGGTGATGGTGGTGGTGGTGCAAAAATGATGTGGGAAGCATTGGAACTCCTCCCTATCCTCCTCTAGAGGCCTCTCTCTGATTTTCTAACTTTTAAAACTATCATCGTCAACCTAACTAATGATATAAGTCTAGACAACTCGTAGGTCCCTTTACTTTAAAAATTCAAAAGACCAAAATACCCTCTCGGGGTGCTGGTTTGACCTAAAAATGCTACGGGACCAAATCCAAACCACCAAAGTACACTTTTCTAACTATATCGACCCTTATGGACACACTGGCATACTCTAAATAACCATTTGGATGACCCATAAATAAATTACATTTTATCTCATAAATTTTAAGTCCTGACATAACTGACACACGCATCCCGACTAAATTACCGTAATTGTCGTATTTCTCACTCACGATAATCATAATACATTCTTACCAATTTATTACTCGTTCCCAAGTAATACTCAATATAATTCATACAAATAAATTTTAACCCTTGTCATGCTAATTAATATTTATTTTAAATCGGATTAATGTTCCATTAATTTCCCCTTTTAATTTAATTAATCCCAATAAAAAATCATTAGAAATACGGGGTGTTACATAACTCCCCCCTAAATTCGAAAAAAATACCCGGTATAAATAAGTCTGGATATTTGTCACGCATCTCATCCTCAAGCTCCCAAGTAGACTTGTTAGTATTATGGTGCCCCCATTGATCACGTATAAGTGGGACTACCTTCTACATCCTCCTCCTCTCATTATAGTCTAGGATAGCAACTAGTCTCTCCTCGTATGAAATGTTGGGTTGTAAGTCAATCCCCTCCAATGCAGTATGAGTGTGAGCTAATTCATCCTGGAGATATCGTCTCAGGTAAGAAATGTGGAATATATCATGAATTCGATGCAAGAGCTCTGGCAATCCGAGTCTATCTGTAACTCACCCAATCCACTTGATAATAGGGAATGGCCCCACATACCTTGGTGCCAACTTCCCCTTCTTCCCAAACCTTATTATCCCCATCATAGGAGATACACGTAGTAATATGTGGCCCCCTACATTAAACTCCATGAAGAACCACTTGGCATCGGCATAACTCTTTTGTCTGTCGTGAGCTATCCTTATACGACTCCGAATCAGCTCAATCTTGGCCGAAGTATCCTGAATCGACCCTGGTCCGAGTATCTTGTTTTCCCCCACCTCCAATAAACAAGTGGGCGAACAGCAAGGTCTAGCGTACAACGCCTTAAATGGTGTCATGCCAATCGTAAACTGATATGAGTTATTATACACAAACTCCACCAATGGAAGATACTTCTCCCAAACTCCACTAAAATCAAGGATACACTTTTGCATAGCTTTTAACATATAATTTGTCCTCTCTGTCTGCTCATCCGGCTGTGGGTGGTAGGTCGTACTCAATCATAACTTTATACCCATGGCCTCCTAAAAACTCTCCCAAAAATGAGACACGAAGATCTTGTCCTTATCGGACACAATATCGATTGGCATCCTATGTAGTATCACCATCTCAGCGATGAAAATCTAGAAATACTATCTCGTGGTATAATCCGTTCAGACTGGTAGAAAATGATCCACCTTAGTCAATCGATCCATTATCACCCAAATGGAATCGTGACCCCTCTTAGATGTAGGCAACCCAATAATGAAATCCATGGAAATGCTCTCCCATTTCCATATTGGAATATTTAACGTCTGCAGAACCCGTACTAGTTTCTAACGGTCCACCATCACCAACTTACAAGTGGTACACTTCAAGACAAACTCTGCAATGTCTCTCTTCATTCCCCTCCATAAATACTACCGTCTCAAAAATTAGTACATCTTATCCCCTTCAGGATGTACCACAAATCATGACCCATGAGACTCTGCCATCACCGGGTGTTGCAATTCCTCCCCCCATGGGATAATCAATCTCCCATTGAAGCATAAGCATCCCTCTAAACTCATGGAGTTTGACTCTGCTTCCTCGGGTAAAATTTATCGAACCCGGTCCTGAAAAAATGAATCCCTTGCCTGGGCTTGTACCACCCTCGTGACAATTTGGGGGTGACGGTCATAACTAAAATAAATGATCTGTAAACTTAATCTTGGTGTCCTAGATCCTCTCATTTTTCCTTCCAAACTTTAGTCACATCCCTACTGGCCGACGGCTCAACGCGTCTTGCACCACGTTAGCCTTTTCCGGATGATAATGGATGTCAAACTGATAATCCTTCATAATTCTAGCAACCTACGCTGATGCATATTCATCTCTCTCTGAGTGAACAATACTATAGTGACTTATGATATGTGAATAGGCAGAACCTCTCCCCCAGCAGGTAATGTCTCGAAATCCATAGTGCAAATACAATTGCCGCTAACTCGAAGTCATGGGTGGGGTAATTTCTCTCGTGAGGCTTAAGCTTACTAAAAGCATAAGTTATTGTCTGGTCGTCCTATTGTAGCACACCCCAAGTCCCTATATAGACGCGTCAATAAAAACAAGATACTCCACTCCCATTCTGGGCAATGCAAGTACGGGTGTTGAAGTAAACTTGTCCTTCAGTTCATCGAAAGCCAACTAATAAGCGTAGTCCCAGATAAACGGTACCCCTTTGCAAGTTAAGTTGGTCAATGAACCTACAATAAACCTTGAATAAATCGTCGTTAGTACCCGATAAACCCCAAGAAACTATGTACGTTTGTCGGTGTCATGGATTGTCCCCACTCCCTCACTGCTGACACCTTACTCAGATCCATTGTTCCTCATGTCAGATCCTATATAACCCAAGAACTGTACCTCACGTAGACAAAAATTGCATTTCTGAAACTTAGCATACAACCGGTGCTTGCTCAATGTTTGTAAAACCCAACGCAGATGCTCTGCATGCTCCCCTCAGTCCACGAATAAATCAGGATGTCATTAATAAAGACAATGACAAACTGATCCACGAACTCTCTAAGCAACCTATTCATTAAGTCCATAAACACTATTGGCACGTTGGTTATCCCAAATGGCATAACCCGAAACTCATAAGACCCATATCTTCTCAGAAAGGCAGTCTTAGATACATATTGTTCCCGAATTCAAAACTGGTGGTACCCTGATCTCAAATCTATCTTAGAGAAGTAGGCGGCTCCTCTTAACTGGTTGAATAAGTCATTAATTTTGGGCAACGAATATTTATTCCATATCGTGACTTTATTCAACTCTCGCTAATCCACACACAGGCGTAGAGACCCATCCCTCTTCTTTATAAATAGCAATGGGGGACCCCCAAGGCAAGGTACTCCTACGGATAAAATGCAACGCTGTCCCAAAAGTTTCTCAATATAATCTCGTAGCTCCCTCATCTGCATAGGAGCCGTACGATAAGATACACGAGATATCAGTCGAGTGCCCAATGTTAAATCAATGACAAACTCTATCTTTCGTCTAGGTGGCAATCTCATTATCTCCTAAAGTACTTCGGTGAACTCACACGCAACCGAAATTAAATCTAGGTGGATCGCTACCCCCCTTAGAGGTCTCCTTCTATATATGGTATAACTAAGTGTACGATCCTCCTTCGGGATGAGGCATCTCCATTGAGAACATCTCATGGCCCAAAATCGCAAACACTATGCTCCTACTGTAATAATTAACCATGGCTCTATATGCTGCTAGCCAATCCCTGTCAATGATGGTGTCATAATCTGACATATTTAACATGATCATATCGATGATAAAAATAAGTCTCATAATGTCTATACTCACAGACCAACAAATAAAGAAGATAAGTGTCCCGTTACCCAGTGTTAAGTCTTCACACGTGATTGTACTATCGTCCATGTCTAACAATCCGTGTCTCATACAAATCTAGTGGCTATAAACAATTGTGAATCCCCAATGTCAAATTATATATGCCCCAAAGTCCCATGTATAAGAAATATACCCTTAACTATGGGTGGCTCCTGTGGAACTCTGGCCTGGTGGACGTTGTACACGCGCCCACTGCCCCTGCTAAGGTGGGGCTACTGGGATGACTAGTACGGTAGGTAGTGATGGTGCTGGTGCTAGTGATGGAAGAGAGGTAAGAAAAATAGGCCTCTGGGGCTCATGGCTAGAACCTTGCTACTGTGGACGCCTTCCCTTATCCGGGAAATCTTGATGCTTGTGGCCATTCTTGCCACATATGAAACATCTGCTAGTGAAATTTCCTCCTCTCTAGCCCTACTGGCCGCTACCACCTCTCCCTTGGCCCTACTCGCCTTATTGAAAACGTTGTTGGACCTACTGAACTTGATGGCCAGGCCTGAATCCGTCCTGCCCCTGCCTAAAATCTCCTGATCGAAAACGGTTAGCATAATCCCCCTGCTGGGAACCCTGCTCACCCTATTCCTTCTGAGTCTAAGTAAATTATGCCCTACTGGCACTGCCACCCCCTGTCCTGCCTTGCTAGCTGGACTCTCATGTGCGATTTTTTCCTTTCATGTGGAAGTGGTGATCCTGACAATGCAGTAAAGTGGCATTCAACACCTTCGTATACGTCTTCAAAGCGAGATTGCCCAACAAATGTTGTCGGATCCTCTAGGTAAGACCATCAATAAAGAGTTGTATCCTCTTCTATTCTGTGCTCACCTCATTTGGTATAAAATTTTCCAATTGAGTAAATTCCTCCTCATATTCAGCCACTTTCCTTCCTTCCTAGGAGACGTCTAAGAACTTTCTCCTCATCTCTGTCTGAATGGAGGATAGGAAACACTTGCGGTCGAACCGCTCCCATAACTCCTTAATAGACATGTTATCCCTCTAATATGCGGTGGTAACAGACTCCCACCACGGCAAGGCTGCCCCCACTATATTAAAAGTAGTTAGTACATGTCTTTGTACATCAGTGCACTCGTACATCCATAAATTCCACTAGAAGTCCTTCTTCCATTGGCAAGAAGCAACGGTGTCTGAGCTTCCCTGAAACTTGGGAGGATGAGCCTTCTGAAAGGCATCTTTGACTCACTCCTAGGCAGAAGGAAATAAGTATGTGTGGTCTGGAACCAAAACATGAGGCTGAGGTGGCACCTATGGGGATTGCTAAGCAAATATAATCAAGGCTGCACTAATCGCATGTGCAACAATGGCGGCGACCTTAGCAGCGTTCGTAATCCCATGTGCCTGAGCTAGTTGTGGCTCGGGATATGCATATTGGGTCTCTCATGGGGCACATCTGGGAGGCATTTAAAACGAAAGATAATTTCCATAAATCCACAGTTCAATATATCTCAAATAGCTGAAGACATAAATGTGTAATCATGAATGCAATAATCCTAACAGTAGAGCTGTATATCAAAGAATGCTACTCTAGTAACATGACAAGTCCGTAAAAATCCAAAGGACACTAGAACCTGATACTCTGATACCATCTGTGACACCTCGCTTATTCTAATCCTCAGTGATCCGTACATTATTGAATTAAACATGAATCATTAATGGTTTCATTCTTATCATCACTGTCGAAACACAATTATATTACTAATACCCAAATGGCCCGGTGCAAAATTTTAATGTTTTTATTAACATGCAATAATTTAAAACTAATAAACCACCTTCACCATTACAGTAAACAACATAATAAATAATAAAACAATTGAATAAATAAATGTGTCTGGAATAAACACAACAAACTGAAGTCCACACACAATAGTCCATAATATAAAACCAAATCCAACACTAGAAATAAAATAAAGGTACAATATCTCTGAAATAACACTAGCTAAAGATGGGTGACATGCCCTACTGATATAACTGAATGATGAAATGGAACAGATAAAGGTGGAAGCGTCTACTACCGAGGTCCTGCAACATCCACAGTAGCTACAGCACGTCAAATATGAATGAATTCCTGAGTCTGGTGTCCTTATGGCTGGGCACCTAAAAGGTTTTTACAAAAATGGATTTGAAATGGGTTAGAGCCTAAGAAAATAGTTTGAAAATATTTTGCAATCATATAAAATGTATTGAAGAGGAGATATTGTATACATGTTAACTTCACGTGCTCTCACTTGAGATCCTCACCTCTCAACTGATGTGCTCACCTAACGTATTCTTCTATACCAAGCCAGTTACGTTACCCTGCCTAACGAGTTTGAATTAAGTCTCTCCCTACCTAATAATTCGTTGTGCCCACTCGTATTGCCCATACGATACGTTACCGAATTTCCAAACCCTTTTAGCCAGTAAAAACCACCAGTTAAATATTAAGTTCCCACATACTTAGATTACTTTAAATATCACTATTTACTTTATCTACTGATGCACACGTAGTTGAATAAATCACACGTATATATGTACACCACTCTTGTATTATATACAAATACGGCATTCCTAGGCTGAGACCTGCGATGCATGCATACTCTGATATCGAGTTCTAGTACATCACGTACTAATTAAAGGCCTTTTGGTTGGGAATCACTCTCGAACCATACATTCACAATTCACATAATTTGGAGGCGAACATAGTTCTGACACTTTGGACTACTCACACACCTAACGCGCCCAAATTACCGGTCATACTATCATACACACAAGTAGTGGTCAACCCTAATTTCTATGTTCTCATGCACAAGTCTAAAATCCCCCCAATTGTCTCATCAGGATAAGATTGTCCATGAAGTGGAACCTCCCGTGGAAATAGGTAGCCTTGTATGTCCACACACATAAGGGTTCACACAATGGGTATTCACACAACCTATATATATTTCATCAATATAGGTATACACGCAACCTATAATATATCCCGTACATAGTATATATAACTCTCAAATATTTTATGTATTATTTATTTACCATTATACTTTTCATCGTATATTCCCGAGTGTTTCCCAATACTTGAAGGGTCCTAATTATCCTTAAATATTGTTTCATTATTTATAATATCTTTTTATTACCCGTCTGGTCTTGGGTTCACTCATGCTCTCTGTGACCTGTACTATTTCACATGAATTCATTAAATATTCAAAATACACCCAATAATTCCTAGCCTTAATTCTCCTCAATTGGGATAACCCCAACCCTACTGTACATTTACTAAAATTACAATCTCCCTCATTAAAATAAAAATGTCCCAAAAGTCCCCCCAAAATTTATTCACAAGTTCTAAACTTAGATAAGAGAAATTTTCCAAATTTGGGCAAACCAAATCGATTTGCCCAATGACCGAATCGATGCGAAATTGCATAGTTCATCTCCTTCGTTCTACTACTACGTTTTTCACCATTTTCAATCATCAAAACCTTCATGACACACTACTAAACTCCCAACCAAGCCTACTAGACCCTATAACAACATGTATAAGTGATTTCTAACGTACTCAAAACACTAAATCATCAAGGGAAGTCATATAAACCGAATTAATCCTTCACTTTAATTCCAAAACCTTAGATTATTATTTTCATTCAAGAACATCAATAAAAACACAGATGTCTCTATCATTATAATCACATACATTCTAATTTCATTTTCTATTCACATATGGATTCAATCTACATGCATATCCTACCCAAGATCATAAATTAAGTTTCCAATTTAAGCCATAATCATTTATTCATGCAAATATTCCAATCCTACACTAACATGGATAGTATATGCACTCATATTTTTCAAGATAAATACTTTCCTCGAATTGTAGGTCTAGTTTTTTTCAAGATACCCTTGCGTATACTATCCATGGCAATCACATTTTTCAAGATAAATAAATTACATTTTATCTCATAAATTTAAGTCCCAACACGACTGACACGTGAGTCCCGACTAAATTACCATAACTGGCGTATTTCTCACTCATGGAAATCATAATACATACTTACCAATTTATTACTCTGTCCCAAAGTATTACTCAATATAATTCATACAAATAAATATTAACCCTTTTCTCGCTAATTAATATTTATTTTAAATCGGATTAATTTTCCATTAATTTCCCATTTTAATTTAATTAGTTCCAATATAAAAAAACATTAAAAATACGGGGTATAACATATCTATTCTCTTTGTCTAGCTTTAGAGTCAACAACATAGGCATTTGTATTGGTTAGTTCTGTTTCTCCACCTGCTATACCTCCTGAGATCATTTTAACATCAAACAAAATCATGCGAAGATTACTTTTAATTTCCCCGAGTTTAGCTGGGAGATATAGATTGTCCTCCTCGTCATCGTTTGACTCTTTCATTTCGATTCACTTGAACTTCCTTGTTATTTTTCATGTCGTCCCTTGATTAGGAATACCTATTCTGAATGTCATTTCATTTTCCTCCTTTATCAACATACTTTCGCAGCTTTCCCTACTTTAGTAGCTTCTCAGTCTCGTCTTTATAGCATAACACTTCTTTTGTATGTGGCTGTGATCCTAATAGAACTCGCACCACTTGCTCTTAATCGAAAATTCCCAACATCTTATCTCATCTGGAGTGGAGTAGATATTGGCTACTGATTGGTAGATCTCTGTGTGCTGAATTGGGTTTGTGATCCCATCATACCTCGGAGTCACCACAGGTGGTTTGAAATTTTTAGGTGTCAGATAGCCGACAATGCTAGGCAAGAAGGGGGAGACTTTTATATATCCTAAGTTATCAGAGTCTCATCTTTAGAAGAGGCAACCAATCTTATCCTCTAGCCTTTGAATCGAGCTATTACATAGCTTCTCATCAACAACAACATTATTCCTTGAACCTTCTACTTTCTAGATGACTCTACAGGTGGTTCCTCTATTTGGGTACCTTTTCATGCTACTTACCTCTCAGCATTCTCTTTGGATCGAATGCTTTGGACAAGCTGGGACGAGACGATAAGTGATACTCGCCCCAAAGATTTTGTTTGAAATAATGTCTTAGATACAACATCCTTTTCAGCCCAGACGATCAAATGTTTACCCTCTACTTAATCTTATGAATACAGTATTCTTGTGTTCACTCTGAGGGATATATTGAACATTTTTACCTTGGTAAATAAGAGTAAGAGTTCCACCTGGTTAGTATGATGTGTCCATTACTTTATATCATTTGTCGCACCCCATTTGTGTTCCTTCTCGTACACCGCATCTTCCAGTATGCCTTGCATCTCCTTGACAAGGTAGAGATGATGTGTATCATCAATATCTTTCCTATGTAGATCATATTAAATTTCTTTAGTAGCATCTGGGGATGGTCCCCTAATTTCTGTTGGTGCATCTCCTCTCATGATTGACAGGGTGATGAGATTTACAATCGATTCCTCTAGGATTCAACTCACTATGTCCTAGATAAATGCCATCAGCTGTTGTTGCATGGATTGCTGACTAGCCACCAAAGACCTTAATGCTCCGTATATGTCAGCCATCTTAGATTGAGGAGGCTATTGGCTGGAACAAGCCCCGACATTTGATGTCAAATTCGAAGACATCGTCGATTAGATAGAATAAACATATATAGCAGCGGTGTTGAAAACATAAAAAACATAATGAATCTGAAAGGGAAGTTGATGAACTCATTCACCTAAGCTCTTTTAATTATGATTCAAATACATAATTGATGGACTTAGATCATAGACAGATATGAGAGAGGCATTCTAACCTAAGATGAGAATGATAAAAACATTCCCATAGACGACACCAAATTGATGATGATATGATCATACACTAGATTCATCCTGGACGTGAGTATTATAAGGATATAATAAAAAAAATAGTAACATGTTATTTAATATAATAGATGAGAGGAATGGAGGTGAACATAAGCACTTAAGTGGTTTGACCTTTGGCCCATGTCCACTGTGCAAAGTGTGAGTATTTCACTAAAATAGGACATAAATAACCATTAGAGACAAGTACAAGCTCTCTCTCTCTCTCTATATATATATATATATATATATATATATATATATATATAGAGAGAGAGGGTTAATTATGCAGAGTAACAACACATTTTATAATATTTGGTCTAAATAAGCAAGAAACGGTTTGACTTCTATAAGCTGAGGAGTTCATAGTGTTACCCCCAGCATGCGTTCCACTCCCAGCTGAGGTCGAGGAAATACGAGAGAGTGACAGTTTCTATTCATTGAGAGAGGTCAACATGATTAATATTCCTTCACATGGGTTGTTGATCTTCAATAATGAACTTATGGAGGTATGATTCAAATGCCCATATCATGTTTTCCATGAATGGATAATCATATTTTTAGGAGGTCTCATCTGAGGTGATACTACAGGTTTCAGCCCATTTGAGATTCTGTTATCCTTGGTTTTATATTGAAAGTCGAGAAGAGATCGGGTGGTCATTTGTTACCGAATCACCTATCCCTGACCCTTGAGTCAGGTGGATTATAACATGAGTGTCGTCTGAGGCTGTGTAACAACCCGTCCTTTTTGGAGTCGATTAAATTCCAAAATTGGATATAAACTGGGATTTGAGGAATTTCTGAGAATAGTGATTCTTGGGATTTTCATGGATTAGATGATTTTCGATGGATGTTGTAATTATTTTTGGGATTTAATATGTCGAAGTATTTTAATTATATGTCGTCGTGGAGTAAAGCGACAAAAGAGGTAAGACTTTAATTAGAAAACCCGCATTAAGTAATATGGGTTAGAATAGTGATTTGCGGTCAAGTACCTCGGATGGGAATTTTGACTGCGCCGTGAGTCTCAGAATGGGCGAGATAGTCGAAAAAGAGTGTCCGATGGTTGAAATGGAGTTTCGGAGAATTTTGGAGTTAAAAGGGCTCGTAATTGAGTAAACGAGTCGTTTTTGGGTTTTAAGGGGTTAAAACCCTTTCTCCTTATATAAAGAGGGATAGAGGGAGAAAAGAGAAAGAGAAGAAAGAAAAGAGAGAGAAGAGAGATAGGAGGAAGAAAGAGGAGAGAAAATGGAAGATTCGGGCCAAACTTCGTCGGACTCGACTCGGGATCGTCGGATTGAATCCACGAGGCAAGTGTTTACTTTCTTTATTTAATTTGAGCATAAATCTCATATCGTAGTTTGGTAAAAATAAACCCTAAAGATTTTGGGTGGGGTTTTCGTGGATAAAATAGGTTTTGGGGAGTTAAAACAAATAAACCGCAAAAATATTTCAATTTGAGGAACTTAGGTTTTAACCTAAATTAATTGGTGATTTCGGGTTATAGGATGTTTAGAACCCTTATTGTATGTGTGTTTGTAGTTGGTTGAGGTTGTAGGACGTTTTATGCGTAGATAAAAGCTTGGGAGAAGCTTTAATGTCTTAAACAGCTTCTCAGAGAAGAACCTACCCACCATGATCGATCGATCGATCATGGGGGATCGATCGATCGACGGCCAAGGGTCGATCGATCGACCCCTACTGAAAGTAGGCAATTTTCTTAGGGTGAGTTGGATGAGATAAATTCCAATTCTAATGGATTTAAGGTTAATTATGTGATAACATAAGAGACCTTTTAGGAGTATTTAGTCCTCCAATTGAGAAAATGTAGGAGGGCAAGGTGAGGGTTTTAATGTATAACCCTTAGAGAAAAATAGATAAGTTGAGGATTGAGAATCTCGGGGTTCCTAAAATAGAGTGGGGATCCCTAAATGATTAATTGTACAAGATGTAGTCCTTAGGTTAATGGAAATGAAATCCATAACCCACTAAATTTAAGGTTGATCGGGGAAGGATAATCCACGAAATATTTTTGTGGGCTTTTAGGCCTATATAGTTTATGCGTATAGGAAGCATAGATATATTGATATTGGTTGAGTATATCCTATGAGAGGATTAGGTTGAAATTTAGGAATATAGATATATATTCACTTTATGTAAAATGGTATAATTGGAGATATCCAATAAATCCTTAGATGGGATTAAGGTATGTATTACTTATCAAAGTGAGGAAATACTTTGGGTTTAGTATCATGCGTATATGAATGCATGATTATGATTGTTTGAGAGAATCTTTGGGATTATTGGTCATCGCTAGATGTGATTGGCAATTATGGCCATTTATTTATATTCGAGGAGGAATATATGGTATATATATACTATGTGATTAAAGTATATATAAGATATGATACGAATGTGTATTATAGTATATTCCTTGTGCATAAGAGCAAGGTATATATATGTTTATGAGAATAAAGGATTTTGAGAATATAAAAATGAATGTTTTCAAAATGGAAAAAGAAATGATTTTCATAAATGATAATTTATGGATACACACCTCTCTAAATCGCTATCATAAGGGAAGTTGTGTGCTTGTGATGAAGCCCCCTGACTAATGAATGCAAGGTGGATATATTCCTAGGCCATATGGGCGATTATTATATGTTTTACTGCGCTGGTGAGGTAATTCTGGGTGTTGTTATAACTATCCCGCGGGAATATGGCCGCTTCCCGATATTTCGGTAGGTTCCCAGGTTGTCTTGTTTGATAGGCCCTAGAAGATGATAGCCATTTAGAGGCGCGTCCAGTGGGGAAACCCGGAGGGACGGTCTTAGATATGTTAAAGCAATTCATGATAATGAATTGGCTTTAAATACATTTCCCGGATGGAAGAATGAAAATGGGATAAACGATTTGCTTCGGATACATTTCTCGGATGGAAAAAGGGAAATGGAAGCATGCGATTTGGAAAAAGCATTTTTATAATAAAAATGGCTTTTAAATACGTTTCCTGGATGGAAGAACGAAAATGGGATGTTATAAAACGGAAAAGCATTTTTATGATAATAAAACTGGGTTTTAAAAAGTTATGTGATATGTTAAAGAAATTCATGATAATGAATTGGCTTAAAATACATTTCCCAGATATAAGAAAGGAAATGTAAAGTTTTGCGAAAAATGAAAAGTGAATTGGTAAATGAATTATCATTCCGGGAGATAGATCCGGATGTATATGGTAATATGTACATATATAGATAAATTGAGTGTCGAGGGTCTAATGGATCCCGATGATCGACCTTACCGCGTAGTAGTGTATCGGGGGGTTCCTTGTTTGGATTTCGCTTTGCGAGACACCCCACGCATGAACATGGCATAGTGTTGAGACTGGGGAGAAGTTTAATCCTTAGTGCTCTAATATTGAGATTTAATATATGGTGTGTGTATATATATATATATATATATATATAATAAAGTATAAAACTTATGTATGTCATAAGCTAAAAGATGATGTCATCAAGATGAATTTTGTTTAAACTTTCTATTTTGCCCTTGAAAATTTTGAATTCCCCCTCTTTTAAAACACTCTAATTTATTTGCCCCTTTCTTCAAAATTCAAAAATAAGGGTATAATGGTATTTTCTTCAATATTACATGCCCACTTACTCTCTCAAACCCTATTAGGATACCTCATCTCACTTTCCAACCCACACGTACGCATATCCTAGAGAGAGAAAAGAGAGAAAACTCTCCATTATTGAAGAAAGAACAATCGGTAGGTTAATTCTCTAATCTTAGATCCACGATTTTTCTTCTAATCTTTTTTTATACTCAAGTCTTAAACTCATGTCTCTGTGTTGAATCAGATGTTTATCTATCTCTCTCTCCTGCTGAACAAGTTAACAAATGTTGTTCATTTGCATTTGGTTTGTGGTGACTTTTTATCACCCTCATATTCGTCTTCAAGCTCACACCATTCTAAGGTTTCTTGATTTACGGAATGATTTGCGTCTTCAACCAGTAAAATGATTTGTGTTGGGTTTATTGTGAAGAGGATGCACAGTTCTGGTATGCAGAAACTGCCAGACTTACGGACTGGTGGCCGACTGGTGGCCGTGCTAGCTGACTGGTAGCCGTGCTCGACTTACGGAGGGTTGTTCTGTCTGGAGGATGACTGGTGGCCGTGCTCGACTTACGGAGGGCTGATATGTCCGAAGGAAGGGATACTAGATGGATGGTGATGTCCCGACGATGGTGATGTCGTCTTTTGCCTTTTTTGGTAAAAAAAATTTAGTTGAGCTTGTTTGGCTTTTAATTTGTGTGATGACGAGAAATGAGGCGGTTTTGTCTTTAGTTTTTAATTTGGGTTATGACGAGAAATTTGTTGTGTAACTGTTATGTTATAGTTTTCCTGGTTCGTAAAAGATGTTAGTTGAGATTGTTTGGCATTTAATTTGGGTGATGACGAGAAATGAGGCGGTTTTGTCTTTAGCTTCTAATTTGGGTTATGACGAGAAATTTGTTGTGACTGTTATTTTACAGTTTTGCTGGTTCTTTACGTTTGTATCGAATGCTATATGTTTGCATAAAAAATATCTTATTTTTTAAAAATCGGATCTGTGGTGACTAAATAAGGTTTGTGGTGATTAAAACAGAAAAAAGTTAGCAAGTTAACCAGATCTGTCTTCTTTAAATTTTGGGCATTTTTTTTCCATTTTCGTTATATCTGCATTTTTTGGTCTTTCAACAGGTTGGTCTCCTCTTTACGAGTCGCATTAAAATTTTGAACAAATTGGGTTTTGTTATTTTGGCATTTATTTCTTCCGATTCTTAATTCCATCTATCAATCGATGCAGTTTGTTTGTAATATAGTTTACACGGATTTTCCTTGATTTATATGTGTAGTGTGTTTTGTTCGTTACATATTTTATTTCATGGATTTCTAATTTCTGTTTAGTGTTCAGTTTTTGTTTAGAATAGTTTAGGTTTGTAAATTGTGAGGATTTTTATTCTATTATACAAAAATTCCCTTGGCCAGTTTTATATCTCTATCAGCATTGGTTTTGATTCGAATCGTTTTTTTTTTGCAGATATGAATTGAATGATTTTGAATATTTTTTTTGTCCAGATTATTTGTCCCAATTTTTTATTTTTCTTGATTGATCATGTGCTTTGGAGGCCTTGGGGCACAAGGCTCGAGGTAAGTAGGAAATGGTAGACATGGAGGCACAAGGCTCGATATAAGAGTCTGACATAAAATTTTTATCAAGAGTACTGAATTTCATTGTTATTTTTTTATACAAAAAATAAACTTTTAAAAATACTTTTAAAACAAAATCATTGTTATTTAAATAACTGATTCTTAAAAATTATACTATAACAATTTGATTATCTACACCCAAAGATACTTCAAAACTGATGAAAACCAACTGTTCATTTTTTTTTTCCTAACAAACACTCCGCACACAACAATTATTAATACCCATATTGAATGCTACAAATACCCATTTTAAGTGTATTTTTTTTTTGCCTCAAACATAGTAACTAATATTATTTCCTCCAACACCCATAATAATTAATACCCATATTTAATGTTACAAAAACCTATTGTAAATTTGTTCATGTACTTCAACTTAAAGCCCTTATCACTTTCTACCATCATTTTACTATTGTTTTTAATATAATAGTTGATTTTTTGGCCTAGAAGCATGATTATAAATTATTAATACCCATGAGTTCAATTTATTAATTTTATTTGTAAATTAGTGTATTTCTATAAATCTAGAATTAACAAAATTGATTTTTCAGATGAGTTTGTGGCCCGGCTAATTAAGAGGGGGAAAAAAGCTATTTTGATTTTTCAAATTCAAGATGCCAAAAATGATAGATGCGTACAAAATTGTGTGAAAAATGCTTTGAGTCCCAAACAATTCCCCAAAATCTTCTCCAAATTCTACGTGGACGCCACGTCATTCTTCCACTTGCCTGTCATCTATTGCCATATGGTGTGGTACCTGCCAGGGCATAAAGCTCAAGTCATTTTGGGGGAGGTTTGGGGGGAGTTATTTGGGGTATGTAGCATTAATCAAACTTTATTAATGACAGATCATAACTTAGCCATACTAAGATAGTAATACAGTTAATGTTTTTCTCCTAGAGGCATGATTATAAATTATTAATACCCATGAGTTCACTTTATTAATTTTATTTGTAAATGAGTGTATTTCTACAAATCTAGAATTAACGTAATTGGTTTTTTAAATGAGTTCATGTCCCATCTAATTAACATAATTGGTTTTTATTTGTAAATTAGTGTTCACACATTTGTTATTCGAGTATTTTTTTTATTTCTCAAATAATGTGGATAGTCCTATAAATAAATAAAAAATTGTCCACATTTTTTAAATTGCTTACACGTTTGTGTTGTAAAGAAAAACTTTATGACTTAAATTGTTTACATATTCATTACAACGAAAATTCTCTTTGTGCCTTTAGGCACGTACTTTGTTTTTTTTTTGTCGTTTTGCGATAATCAGCGTGCCTTCAGGCACGGGCATACCCTAGTATATATATATATATATATATATATATATATATATATACTAGGGTATGCCCGTGCCTGAAGGCACGCTGATAATCGCAAAATGGCAAATATTTTCAATGTACATAATTGTAAAAAGGGAAAAAATTCTTTCGCCAACAAAACAAAATGTAGTTTAAAATAAATTGGTCATAATCTCCTCTGTTTAAAGAACCATCCGCCCTGCTTAACCAAATACAGAAGTCCAACGCCATTCAAATGGTCTAAAATTAAGTATTGTTTAGTTATTGATTTAACTAAATTAACAAATTTTGAAATTTAAAAAAGACTAAAAATATATTTTATTTAACAGTCAAATAAATTTTCTGCCGCTCCTAAGTTAACTTCAAGATCCTGCTCGTAAAAGTTGTGTTAAAATTCTAGCTCAATTCAAATGATTTAAATTCTTGTTTGTATCGCCAGGTCACTCACTTCAAACTCGTAAAAGATGTGTCCAAAGTTGTGTTCAAATGCTATTCATGTATATATATTTCAATTCAAACTCGAAATGAACACACCACTACTTATATACTAAACAAAGTTAAATTATATGAAAGGAGTCTACTTATTTATCCACTTTCTTGATACATTACCAGTGTGTGGACATTGTAGCCAGTTAACAATACAATTTTTGCTCGAACCTTAACTTTCGAATTGCCAGTGTTTCCAACATTGTGATGTATACAAAATTTTAAAATTAACCTGACACAACCACCCAACCAAAGAGAAATAGAAGAGAAGACATGAGTTCAAAGTGTGGGTTTACAACTGCGTTCCAAGCATAGTGTGTACATTCATATTAGCAACGTTTTTATGTGTACAATTGGGTTTGCAATTGGTTCCCATACCATAACGTGGGTATATAACTGATAAACTGTGTTCTAAAACATTTACATCACTTGGTTTAACGCGTGGGTTCCACGCATGGGTCATTTACATATTTTAACATGTGTTGGCAGCAATGTTACCCAAGAAACAAAAACAAAATTCCACAAAGCTTATAACCAAGAAACAAAAATAAATAAAGGGTAACAGGTACCAAAAAACATAAAATAAGAAAACATAAAATTTTAACGCTAAGAACTCTTAGAAGGTAACAAAGTGCGTTCAACACTCTTAAGCATAACTCTTATTGGGTACCAAAAACAAAACTCGCGCAACGCTTATAACCAAGAACATTAACCTGAAATATAAACCTGAACCAATAAACAAAAACACAACACGCATGGGTCCAAGCATCCAACAAAAACCACAAAGCATGAATGGTGAGAGAACAGGTCCCAAACATGTACTACTGTTTATTTTGGCAGTAATGTTACCCAAGAAACAAAAACAAAAGTTACAATGCTTAGAACCACTAAATAAAAAAAACAAACAAAAAAAGCGTAACAGGTACCAAAAAACAAAATGTTAAAGCCGAGATGTTACCCAGGAAGACAGGTACAGAAAAACAAAATACATACCAAAAAACAAAATGTTAACCCGAAAAAATGAAACCTGGTAGAGAAGGTTCTTACAAAACACCATAATCATTTTTTTACATGATTGTTTCTCGCCTATTTCAAGTTTGAAGGCCCCGAGGTTCTTCATTCACTGTATGTGGCCTGATATTTTTTCTCTTGTTACTAATTCGAAAAGCACGCTGCAAAGGTTCTTCATTGTCCACCTGAGGCATGATAGTTTTCTGTCTATTTCCATTTCTGCCCCCACGTTGTAAAGGTTCTTCGATTTCAACCTCAACTTCGGTTTTGGTTTTGGTCTCACTCTCTACTGCATCTGCTTTCGCCCCCAACTGATTCCTGGACTGTGTAATCTTTCCCCTTCCAAAGAAAATACAAAATTAGATTACACACAAAATATCCAAAAGATAAAAAAGAGAGACCATGAGGTTTTTAGCTGAAATGAGATGGTTGTTCTAAAGAGAGAGAGAGAGCTGGGACTAAAACGTGAGTGGATGAGAAGTTATCCGAAAACTTTCAAATTAAAGTGATAAGTTTTGTTTTCTAGAGCCATGTGTAACAGTGCTTTCTGTTCTCAAATCTGACACTATTTCACGCGTAACAGTGCACATTCATTTGTTTGCTCGAGGTGGCCCCTCACATTTAATGTCAGCCCCGAGTTGGTCAATAACAAAACGCTGAAAATTTTGAATTAGAGAGAGAGTTTGATAAGTAAGAAAAAGAGCGGGAAATCAAAAAATTGAGGGTAAAAGAGGTAATGTAAAATAAATTTTATTTAGTGACATCACAATTTAAGCTTATGACATACATAAGTTTTGTAACTTATTATATATATATATATATATATATATATATATATACACGTTATGTATTGAGGGTCTAATAGATCTCGACGATCGACCTTGCCGCGTAGTATTGTATCAGGGGGATTACTTGTTTGGATTTCGCTTTGCGAGACACCCTACGCACGAACATGGCACAGTGTTGAGACTGGGCCTTAGTACTTGGACTATCTAGGGTGGATAGTAGTTGGGTGATAGATTACTTTAGCAGGGTATCTTGACTAGGATGTATAGAGGGATGCGCTAGGAGTGCACTGTTAGAAGAGAGGTGAGGGGTATCTCATGGGAGTGCGATACCAAATTTAAATATGAGATAAAACCTTTTTCTAAAAATAAGGAATTTATGCACTTGCTAAATATTTTCAAAACTCGGGCTCTGACCCGTTTATCTACTTTTCCTCTCTTGCTATATATATATTATATAGGTGTCCAGACACAGGGACGCCTGGATGGCACATCTTTCGAGTCAGATGTATGCTG
Source organism: Sambucus nigra (assembly GCA_949130495.1). Lineage (NCBI taxonomy): Eukaryota > Viridiplantae > Streptophyta > Magnoliopsida > Dipsacales > Adoxaceae > Sambucus > Sambucus nigra. Next base: position 209,124,040 of record OX422213.1, on the reverse strand, counting down.
CAGCAGCTGTGGATGCGTGCAGGTTCTCGATAGATGCTTCTATCATTGTACTCTAGATAGGAGGTACAGTATACACATTCAGGCCAATGGCCAAATTTCATTTATTTATATTTTTAGTACCGCATTCGATATGGTTGTATATTTTGACCGAGTGTTCGGTTATTTTATTTCATTTCAGTTTCATTTACGCAAACTGTGTGGATGTTTTAATTTTAGTCGTTTAAAAAGAGTAGTTAAGTAAAATTTTGACGCCGGCCTAATAGGATATTAGTAATTAAATGGATTTTCGACAGTGATGCTAAGAATGATCCATATGAGACTCCTTTTTTAATTTGATATAGGAGTGATCGCCTGGTATTTTATTAGGCGGGTTGTCACAGATGCTATCAGAGCATCAGGTTCTAGTGTCCTTAGGAATTTGTGCGGACATACTACACTTTCGGTGTTGCTCTCGATTTGATATAGAGCCTCAGGATTAGGATTGTTGATTTCTCTTGTGAGATTTCATTCTCCTGCCATGTTATAAGATTATAGTAATCTTCTGCGCGCTCGTTTGAGATTCGTGTGTGAGGCTGGGATTGCAGCAGGAGACGAGGCTTAGTTGGAGCAGCTGGTAGAAGTCGGGAATGAGGACCGTAGTGGAGGTCACTTCCTTTGTGGTGTTTGCTAAGGATTGTTGTAACGACTACTCAAGTATCGTAGTTATGAGTACCGTAGTACCGCCGTAGAAGAGAGTGGTACTAAAGTTGAATTTCCCAGTGAAGTTAAGGGTTCGAAAGGGATCTTACGGATAGTTGGAACCGTGAGTCCCCATGATTCAGTAGGAATGAGAAGAATGTTGTTTTGGATTATTCACATAAGGTTTGGTAAGAGGCCGATAGTGAATAAAGAGTAAGATGGAGGAGTGAACCTTATATCGAGATGAGGTAGGTACAATGAATAATGAGTCCTTTCCAATAAGGATAGGCTCACTAGAGAAGTGTTGCTAACACTTATGGAGAATGTGTATGTTCGAGGACCCCATTGGTGGACATCCACCCGGGGAATTTGTTAAAACAAAGTTATTGTTACGAGTTTCGCCTCAGAAGGAGGGGTATATTTGATGTGACTAGATAAAGTCATGGTGTTCGTTAGCCCTAGACTCGTGTGTGTAATTTGAGTTGTGGCGGTATCGATAACATTATATAATGTATGCCTATGTGTTTTCCGCGGTAGCGGAATTTTATTTTCCTTCATTCGCCATAAAGGCAGGTGTTGATATTTTGAATATATATATATCTGGTTTGTGATACTCGTTTTATATGCTTATACGAGTATGGTAATATGGTGAGTATATAATGTTATTGGTTGTTCAAAGCGATAGCAGGTTAATGATGGCAAGACTATCGTGTTCGCAGTTCCAGGGTGGAACGGGTTGTTGTTGAGATATCTCACCTGGATACAGGTTGAGTTCTCCTTTATTGTTATGGGTAGATGGAACTTCGATGAGCAAATGTTTCATTATCTTGATTTGAGTATGTGGCGACTTTATAGATATGATTTAAGGTGTGCCCGGATTATTGTTGAGCTGTGAGTTTAATCTCATTATTGATTGCGCAGAGGCTGAGTGTAGTGCGATGCGCTTAGTGGTGTGGCTCCTAGATAGAGTCGAGAGTTCAAACCACATTTTTTTTAGAGAGGGGATAGGGTATCCCGATTGCGTGTTTGAAATTGACGGACCTCCATGACCGACAAGGTTAAGTAGTAGTGTAATTGGAGGGGTTCCTTGTTTGGATTTCTCTTTTGTGAGATGCTCCGCGCATGAACCTTAACGGCATCGGGAATGGAGAGATGTTATGGGATGCAAGGATTTTGGTCTTGTTGATAGGTCCTATAGTGTGGACGAACCACTATAGACTTTGAGCCATCTGATGATGGTATGTTTATGGAAATATTGTGCTATGGAAAAGCAATAAAGTGTTCCTCTCGCCACAAGTTGGTGGGTGAAGTAGGACTCAGAGAAATTGATTTGAGGATTATGGCCAGGCCTTAATAAAAAGGCAAATTTTGAGGAAATATGATTTGGGTATGATGTTCGTAGTGCTTTACAGAGAGTTGGCACTTCGATTAGTTAGATTTCCTTTCGTATGGGCGGAAGGATAGAATAGTAGAAATGCGTTCGTAGGTTAGCGTGGTAGGATTTAGGACGTCCCGCTGGTGTGCCTTAGCTCGCTATATCTCGATGACCGACAACGCGAGGGAGTAGTGTAACGGGAGGGTTCCTTATTTGGATTTCTCTTTTGCGAGACGTCCCACGCATGAAACCAAGCAAATGTCGGAAGTTGAGAGACGCCTTGTGCACTAGGGATATATTTAGGATTATACTTGTTTCACGTAGGTAGGGTAATGCTTAGACCGTAGCATTATTAGGATGTAAGTTCGATAGAGTTAGTTGCGCCGATTGAAGAGAATGGAATTTCGCGGGTTGGGAGGACCCATAGGTGAGTATTACACAGAGGAAAGGAGACCCTTATTTGGAGAGAGTGTTATGTGTCCAACGTTTACAATGGATGTGCAGATGTGCACGGGTTAAAAAGGTGTATGGGCACCTTAGTGAGTTGGTTTATGTACTGCCTGAAATAGAATGGGCGTAGTATATAAAGTTGAAGCTTTGCGAGATGTAGAGCGGTAGTTATAGACTCATTTCTCGTATTGGCAGCATGAGAGACATTAGAGTAACGCGTTGATGTTGTGTGGTAGTAGGTAGAAATTTAGATAATCTTATAGTAAAGCTAGTACTTTGAGTACACCTTGAGGTAGGTGGAATATCGTAAAGAACTATTGTGTTAGCACCTTTTGATTTTGGGGGTACTAAGACGTAATGGGATTTGTGATCCTAGTTTGGTGATGTAGGTTGTATCTAAATTTCGAGGACGAAATTCCCTTGTAAGGGGGGAGTATGTAACAACCAGTCCTTTTTGGAGATGATTAAATTCCATAATTGGATATAAATTGGGATTTGAGAAATTTCTCAGAATAGTGATTCTTGGGATTTTCATGGATTAGATGATTTTCGATGGATGTTGCAATTATTTTTGGGATTTAATATGTCGAAGTATTTTGATTATATGTCGCCATGGAGTAAAGAGATAAAAGAGGTAAGATTTTAATTAGAAAACTCGCATTAAGTTATATGGGTTAGAATAGTGGTTTGCGGTCAAATACCTCGGATGGGAATTTCGACTGCGCCGTGAGTCTAGGAATGGCCGAGATAGTCGGAAAAGAGTGTCCGATGGTCGAAATGGAGTTTCGGGGAATTTTGGAGTTAAAAGGGCTCGTAATTGAGTAAACGAGTCGTTTTTGGGTTTTAAGGGGTTAAAACCCTTTCTCCTTATATAAAGAGGGAGGGAGGGAGAAAAGAGAAAGAGAAGAAAGAAAAGAGAGAGAAGAGAGAGAGGAGGAAGAAATAGGAGAGAAAATGGAAGATTCGGGCCAAACTCCGCCGAACTCGACTCGGGATCGTCGGATTGTATCCACGAGGCAAGTGTTTACTTGCTTTATTTATTTTGAGAATAAATCTCATATCGTAGTTTGGTAACAATAAACCCTAAAGATTTTGGGTGGGTTTTCGTGGATAAAATGGGTTTTGGGGAGTTAAAACAAATAAACCCCAATAATATTTCAATTTGAGGAACTGAGGTTTTAACCTAAATTAATTGGTGATTTCGGGTTCTAGGATATTTAGAACCCTTATTGTATGTGTATTTGTAGTTGGTTGAGGTTTTAGGACGTTTGATGCGGAGATAAAAGCTTGGGAGAAGCTTTAATGGCTGAAACAGCTTCTCGGAGAAGAAGCTACCCACCATGATAGATCGATAGGTCATGGGGGATCGATCGATCGAGCCATCGATCGATCGACGGCCAAGGGTCGATTGATCGACCCCTGCTGAAAGTAGGCAATTTTCTTAGGGTGAGTTGGATGAGATGAATTTCAATTCTAATGGATTTAAGGTTAATTATGTGATAACAAAAGAGACCTTTTAGGAGTATTTAGTCCTCCAATTGAGGAAATATAGGAGGGCAAGGTGAGGGTTTTAATGTATAACCCTTAAATTATATTTTCGAGGAAAATAGATAAGTTGAGGATTTAGAATCTTACGGTTCCTAAAATAGAGTGGGGATCCCTAAATGATTGTTTGGACAAGATGTAGTCCTTGGGTTCATGGAAATGAAATCCATAACCCACTAAATTTAAGGTTGATCGGGGAAGGATAATCCCCGGAATATTTCTGTGGGCTTTTAGGCCTATATAGTTTATGCGTATAGGAAGCATAAATATATTGATATTGGTTGAGTATATCCTATGAGAGGATTAGGATGAAATTTGGGAATATAGATATATATTCACTTTATGTAAAATGGTATAATTGGAGATATTCAATAAATCCTTAGATGGGATTAAGGTATGTATTACTTATCAAAGTGAGGAAATACTTTGGGTTTAGTATCATGTGTATATGAATGCATGATTATGATTGTTTGAGAGAATCTTTGGGATTATTGGTCATCGCTAGATGTGATTGACAATTATGGCCATTTATTTATATTCGAGGAGGAATATATGGTATATATATACTATGTGATTAAAGTATATAGAAGATATGATACATATGTGTATTATAGTATATTCCTTGTGCATAAGAGCAAGGTATATATATGTTTATGAGAATAAAGGATTTTGAGAATATAAAAATGAATGTTTTCAAAATGGGAAAAGAAATGATTTTTATAAATGATAATATATGGATACACACCTCTCTAAATCGCCATCATAAGGGAAGTTGCGTGCGTGTGATGAAGCCCCCTGACTAATGAATGCAGGGTGGATATATTCCTAGGCCATATGGGCGATTATTATATGGTTTACTACGCTGGTGAGGTAATTATGGGTGTGGTTTTGTCTCTCCCGCAGGCATATGGCCACTTCCCGACGTTTCGGTAGGTTCCCAGGTTGTCTTGTTCGATAGACCCTGGAAGATGATAGCCATTTAGGGGCGCGTCCAGTGGGGAAACTCGGAGGGACAGTCTTCGATAAGTTAAAGAAATTCATGATAATGAATTGTCTTTAAATACATTTCCCGGATGGAAGAAGGGAAATGGGATAAACGATTGGCTTCGGATACATTTCCCTGATGGAAGAAGGGAAATGGAAGCATGTGATATGGAAAAAGATTTTTTATGATAATAACAATGGCTTTTAAATACATTTCCTGGATGGAAGAAGGGAAATGGGATGTTATAAAACGGAAAAGCATTTTTATGATAATAAAACTGGCTTTTAAAAAGTTATGTGATATGTTAAAGCAATTCATGATAATGAATTGGCTTAAAATACATTCCCTGGATATAAGAAAGGAAATGGAAAGTTTTCAGAAAAATGAAAAGTGAATTGGTAAATGAATTCTCATTCCAGGAGATAGATCCGGATGTATATGGTAATATGTATATATATAGATAAATTGAGTGCCGAGGGTCTAATGGATCCCGACGATCGATCTTGTCGCGTAGTAGTGTATCGGGGGGTTCCTTGTTTGGATTTCGCTTTGCGAGACACCCCACGCACGAACATGGACTGGGGAGAAATTTAGTCCTTAGTGCTCTAATATTGAGATTTAGTATATGGTATATATATATATATATATATATATATATATATATATATATATACGTTATGTACTGAGGGTCTAATGGATCTCGACGATAGACCTTGTGACGTAGTAGTATATCGGGGGGGTTCCTTGTTTGGATTTCGCTTTGCGAGACACACCACGCACGAACATGGCACAGTGTTGAGACTGGGGAGAAGTTTAGCCCGTAGTAGTTGGACTATCTAGGGTTGATAGTAGTTGGGTGATAGACTAGTTTAGCAGAGTAGCTTGACTAGGATGTATAGAGGGATGCGCTAGGAGTGCACTGTTAGAAGAGAGGTGAGGGGTATCTCATGGGAGTGCGATACCAAATTTAAATATGAGATAAAACCTTTTTCTAAAAATAAGGCATTTATGCACTTGCTAAATATTTTCAAAACTCGGGCTCTGACCCGTTTATCTACTTTTCCTCTCTTGCTATATATATATATATATATATATATATATATATATATATATATATATATATATATATATATATATACATATATATTATATAGGTGTCCAGACACAGGGACGCCTGGATGGCACATCTTTCGAGTCAGACATCTGGTGCAGTAGCTATGGATGCATGCAGGTTCTCGTTAGATGCTTCTATCATTGTACTCGAGATAGGAGGTACAGTATACACATTCGGGCCAAAGGCCCAATTTCATTTATTTATATTTTTAGTACCGCATTCGATATGGTTGTATATTTTGACCGAGTGTTCGGTTATTTTATTTCACTTCAGTTTCATTTACACAAACTGTGTGGATGTTTTAATTTTAGTTGTTTAAAAAGAGTAGTTAAGTAAAATTTTGATGCCGACCTAATAGGATATTAGTAATTAAATGGATTTTTGACAGTGATGCTAAGAATGATCCATATGAGACTCCTGTTTTAATTTGATATAGGAGTGATCGCCCGGTATTTTATTAGGCAGGTTGTCATAGGCTGAAGCTCTTCCACTGGTACATTGGTATCCCATGTACGATGAGGTTATAGTGTGGTTAGTTACCATTGTATATCAGGTATAGGTGAAAAGGCTAGGCTCGTCTATGGTATGATAATGTAAAGTATGATTGAATGCTAGGGTTTCATTCAGACCAGACTATACATATGCACATAATAGACTTTCATTCGGATAAGGACTCCAAGCAATCAACTTCAAGATTACCCTAAGTGGTGAGGCCATTGGTTTAAGGAGTATCAAGTAATATTGTATTGTTGAATCAATCATTGAATTCGAATATGTTATCATCTCAGAGGCAACATATTATGTTGTTTAACTTCGAAACATCCTAAGTGATATAGATGTGGTTCCTTCAATGCAGTCGGCTATTACACTTCACTATTACACTAGCAATGTGGTTTTTAAACGAAATAACCAATGACTCATAAAAGTGATAAACACATTGATCATAATTATAATTTGATACAAGAGATCATTCCCATAGACAACATCATCGTGACCAATATTTTATCATTATACAACCTAACAAATCATTTTCCAAAGATCTTACTATCTAAAGATTTTGATAGTCATGTAGAGCTAATGGTTGTTATATTCATAGGCCTCGTTGTGGTGTCCCCGTAAGACTTTTAACGAGAAGAATGACCTTTGATCATAGAATTTGATCTCTCCGGGAAAGAATGCACTGCGGTCGCTCCTTTGAGCTTGCATCCAGATGTAGCTCAATCTCGTCGATGTTCTCATATTATAACTCGGTCCTTATATATTTCCATAATATATAAGCATGGATTCATTGTGTACCCGGTAAGGATGATTGGATAAGGCCGAATAATATGCCATCGGGCCCACCTTATCTAGTATCATAACGGTACCTATATATCAGTGAAACAATATCCCCTTGGACCCAAATTTCTTAACTCCCTTCATCGAGGAATCTTTAGTAGCACTCGATCCCCCCATCTTAAGCTCCAACTAATTTCTACACCTATCAAGGTAACTCTTTTATCAATCATTTGCAGTCTTCATATGCGCCTAGATGAGTGCCACCTTCTATGAGGTATCCCAAATGATATCAGACCCAAACATCCTTCTCCCCCCCCCCCCCATCTCTATCCAATAGCTCAGTGAATGACAGATACGTCCATAAAATAACTTTTATGGTGACATACTAATAGTCTACTGATGACTATTATTTTAGGACAACTCCACGAGTGGTAAGTGTTGATCCCAGCTCTATTGGGATCCAACCTTCAAACTCGAAGCATATCCTCTAAAATCTGGTTCACCCACTCACTCTAACCCTTTGTTTGAGTGTCAAACACGGTTCTTATATTTAGTTTCATTCTCATTGCCTCTTAAAAATCTCTCCATAATAATGACATGAAATTATAGTCCCGATCGGACACAATATCGAGCGGTACTCTATAAAGAAGCATAATCTCCACAATGAATAGTCTAGCATATAGCTGATCCACCTTCATCAATCTATGATGATGACCTAAATTGAATCATTTCCTATCAATGACCTCAAAAATCCCATAATGATGTCCATAGATATGATCTCCCACTCCCACACGAGAATATCCAATGGTGGCTACTCCTCTGCCAATCTCTAGTGCTCCACCCTTACTAGCTGACAAAGGGCACACCTTAACACAAACTTGGTTATGTACCCAACATCTTGGCCCATTAATATTATCTTTTCTTGTCCTAGTACGTCTTATCCTCTCCAGGATGCACCCTGAACCACGAACCATGTGTCTCAGCTAAAATTTCACTCCTCAACTCAGGACCTTCTAACACCACTAAATGTCCATTGAATCTCAATTCTTCCTATGAGCCAATCATTTAACAAGGAACCCCTTCGATATAATCTCTCTCACCTTCTCTTGAAAAAAGGAGTCCAAAGTTTGAGCCTGAATAACCCACAACAGAATACTAGGTGTAACGGCAACAACTGTCAAAAATTCCTTTGACAAGTCCATCGAACACAAAGTATCCCATTTTTCTCTCCAAAAATTGGGAAACTCATCCCCATACTCTTTCCACAAAGCTACGAATGTGATGGATACTCTACGACTCAAAGTTTCTACTACCACATTCATTTTCTCTTGATAATATTGAATCCAAAAATGGTAATCCTTCAAAAAATTCAACCAACTCCTTTATCTCATATTCAACTCTCACTGAGTGAACAAGTGATGAAGACTCTTGTGATAAAAAAAAAACATTAAACTCTCACCAAAAAATTATTGTCTCCAACTATGAAGAGAAAATACTACCACCGCCAAGTCTACATCTTGGATGAGGTAGTTTCCCTCATGAGGATTAAGCTTATGAGAAACATTATCTCTGGTCTTATCCTTCTATATAAATACTGCTCCTAACCCCTAAAGTCATGCATCCATGTAAATAATGAACTTCACTCATCCCCATGGTAAAACAATAATGGGTGCAGTAGTGAGCCTTTTTGTGAGTTCCTCAAATGCTCTCTAACAATCGTCGCACTAAAAAAATGGCACCCCTTACAGTTGACACTACACCAAATCTTCCGACTTATCACGGTCATTGATCATGACAAGTCCAACTTGTTAAGGTCAATGATCGTGACAAGTCTAGGGGTGACAATGTTTATTGTCACAAACTTGTCACGGTCATTGACCGTGACAAGTTCATTAGACTTGTCACGGTCAATGATCTTGACAGGCTTAGTCACGCTTAATAAGCGTGACAAACCCATGACTTTTAAAAGCAAATTTTCATGGTTATTGACCGTGACAAGTCTATGATAAATAATACTTTTCACGATCAATGACCGTGACAGTTCTTGGCAGAATTGAAAAAAAATCTGCTGGGCAGTATGGCCACTGCCACTGCCCAGAAGTATATTTATACATGTTATAGCAACGTTGTACCTGTTCAAACATAATATATCCAAATAAAATAGAGATAATGCAAATATACATTCAAAACAATATGCATCACGATATAATCCAAATATAATTCAAATGTAACAACTTAAAACAATTCAATTCCAATAATGTCACTTCATGTCTGGGGTAGGTCTGAGGAGGTGAGTAGGCCATATGATATATGAATTGATACACCTTTGAATATGCATCGTGACGCATTGTTCGTGCAACCACAATGGGGAGTTATCCTTCCCGGGTATCACATGGGTGACGAGCACCTTGGCCTCAATGTCTTGAAGCAAATATCCATGAACTAGCATACCCTGGACGATATTTGGGTCCCTCAACCCCCGCCCTATCCGCTGACCATAAAATATGTCATCTATAAATGAATTCGGCCAACCAATTGTCGACATCGTTCGGTCAAAGGGATCCAAATTGGTGACTAGATCATTAGAGTCCATATGTGTCGACGATGAAGCAACGAGGTTCACATCCTCGTCCTCCTGTACCTCCTTATCCACCACCTTCTCCTTCCCTTTCCCGTTATGATTTTGGTCCAATGAAAGCTTCATGAATTAGAACATATCTTGGCCCGTCGCCTCTAAATGGGACAGCTTCGTATCATGCGAGTCCATTATTTGAGCCAACCCGGTGTTGCTCGTCTCCAATCCGATGATCCTAGATTTGGCCACCCGCAAGATCACACCCTTGTCCTCCCCTTGTGATCAGCACCGAGAACTTGGATGAGTGCGTTTATGGACAAAGATGCCTTGTCGGCATCAAACTACAACTCATTCACTTCCTTAAGCTTTGCCTGAAACGACAAAAAGCACATGATTAGTTAAATAAGTAAATAAAAAAATTACAATGTAATTGACAAAAAGTAAACTATCAGGTTACTGACAATCATGGAGGCGATAATCGGGGACACCTCCTTATCCTTCCCCTTCTTCGTCTGAATAGCCACATAAGTATCGAGCCTATGTGGCATACCCCCAAGGCCACTCCCCGTCCCCTAAAATAAAATAATGAAAAATTAGTATCGGCCCGCAAAGTAAAATAATGCAAAATAACATATTTCTGTAATTATAGAAAAATTAAATCTTACCATCATCCTGTGCTCCACCTCTGCATAAGACGTCTGACCGGAGTAGTGCATGTCCGTCTTTTTCACCCGATTTTCCCTCCCCGATTGGCAAGATGCCAATTGTCGCTTCCCGCTCTCATTGTTAATGAAATTTTGCCATTGTGCCAATGAGATCGGCTCCTTTGGTGGGACGGAGTCACACATTCGAATAACGGAGTCTCGGGTCTTCCCCAAGTACTGGGTCCGTATATTTTTCTTTTACATCTTGTGTTGCCCCCTCAACTACTCCAAGACAGAATCGCGTAGTTTTGGGTTAGGCTGAATTGTTCCTATCCAACAAATACAATGTTAGTTGCGAATAAATATAAATATAAATATAAATATAAATATGAAATAAAATCGAAATCGAAATCGAAATCGAAATATTCATATAAATATAAATATAAATATAAATACATTACCTGTAGTGCCACCCAAACAGCTAAATTGAGCTCATTTGGCACCTCCCTCCAACTAGTGTATCCCGGGCCGATGACAGTCTATACCAGCTCGAGGGATCTCACTAATGGCCCCGTCTTGTTCTCTACGACCATACCCAATTTTCCCCATTTGGAGAGCCCAGGGGCCAAGGAGCCCTCATCGCCTCCGCTACCACCGAGCCCAGACAACATCATCATAATCTGCATCATCATCCTCGCCTTAATACCTAAAGAAGACATTTTCTGTAAACAAAAATGTTGTTATTAGTACAAATCCAAATGAATTAGAAGAAGACATGCAAATATGTACAATTACTACAAATCCAAATGAATTATTACTGTTTAACACCTCAATTCTGAATTCCAAAATAACAACATCTAACTCATAATATGTACAATTACTAAAAATACGAAACATCCCCACCCCCACCCCTACAGCCCACACACAAGCACACTACACACACATTGCCCCCCTCCCCCCCCCCCCCAACACACACACATACATATACAAAGGAAAGAGAGAAAGATAAAAAGAGCGAAAATGATAAAGTGCAAATCAATAAAAAGCATTAAAAATGGATTGATAAAGTACAAATTGGAATATTTATTACAAATTAAAAAATTGTTTCAAATTTGGGTTATCATAAAAAATGGATTGATATTCGGTAAGAGATGCCAAGTCATCCACACTACTATTTAGACGCTTTGGCGCATGTAGGAAAATTAACCACGGCTCGTTGTTGATATACTCCGAGTAAAAAACTTGGTTGACCTTTTAAAATGCACAAACAAATGGCTCATCGCTCACGTGGTCATTGCTCTTCAACTTGCACAAGTCAACAATGATCAAATTGGTGCCAGGATTAACTTTACAATCATTTTTATCCTCAACTCTTACCCAGTCATAGTAAAATACAACCTCTTTGAAGCTTATATAATCTAATTCAAATATATTTCCAATTACACCATAGTAAGTCATTTCAGCTTCAACGAGGTTTTTATCTTTTGCGCTCGCTCAAAAGAAAGTAAGGGCCTTGTATGAAATGCCCGAGTTTTGTACATTTGTACTTTCCTCATGTACTTTTGCACCGAATATGTAACCATTCAATCGATACTTTTTGTACTCTTGTGCCATGAACAAGGGTCCAGTGGCTAGACGAGCAAGCTTTGATGTCGCATCACCCATCTTTAAGAGCTGAGAATATAGATAAATTAATTAGGTTAGTTGAAAATTTTGAGTGTAATGTAATGTAATATAATGACCATTTTAATTATATTACCTCTTGTGACAACCACAGCCTAAATTCGTTGTCTAATTGTAACATTATTTTTCGTCTTTTATTGTTCTCACATTCTTCATATTTTCTGCATATTATAAAATTAATCATGTATAAAATAATTTAAACTTACTTTTTCCATTCTTAGACATCTTCATGTGTGTTAAATAGATAACGAGCTACTTTCTCATGTTGAAAACTCATTAATTTCACTCGTTTTCACATCACATGGCAACCATCATTAACGAACTCATTAGTGTCATCAACGTTGGTCAAGTCAGGCATATATTCCCGAGTATAGATTGATGACTCCACGGTGATGTATTCCTCTGCAATTGATCCTGCAATGTATCGCGTATTCTTGACATGATCTTTATAAACTTTCATCAATCTTTCAAACGGATACATCCACCGATATCTAAATGGACCATAAAGAAGTGTCTCATCGCATAGGTGTACCAATAAGTGAACACTTATGTCAAAGAATGATGGGGGAAAGTACTTCTCCAACACACAAATATCTTCGATCACCGCCAATTTTGCGGCCACTATATGTTCTCGAGCACCTGAACCTTGTACATCATCAGTAACCTCATTCTCCTCCACTTCATAAACTCCATACGCATCATCAACTAAATCCTCTAACATATTATGATCTACGTCGCCCCCTTCTACATCTATCCTACTTGTTGAAGGTTGTTGTGAAGGTTGTTCGGGGACAAAAGGAACTTTCAATTCACCATGAAAACTCTAAAATCGATAAATATCTTGCATAACCCATCTTAACAAATGTAGTTCAATTGTTTTCCACTCAAACACCTTACCATTCTTACACCTAGCACACGGACACGGAAACTCTTCATCATTATGACATCTCTTTGCGTATTTCACAAATTCATTAGCACCTCTGCGAAACACATCCCCCATTCTAATTGTCTCATCCATCCACTCTTTGTATTTAGGATATCCCATCATAGCTACCACAACTAATCACCTATTAAAGGTAAGAAGCGTATATTCATGGATTAGTATAAACAAAACTTAGATTTATAGTATGTTTCATTTTATTATGTCTTATTTATATTAGATTTTTAAATTTCAAGTTAAAATTCAATTTATAATCGAAATTCATATTTCATCCATCTCCTCTAAAGGGTTAGTGGTCCTATCCCATTCAAGACCGCATATTTCTGTAATATACTTAACAGCTCATGCACATTGTTACGATTTGAGAAAAATTCGGCAGCATATCCCCGTAGTTCTCTAAGTACACGACGTAGATTGGAAAGTGTGAGTATTATTTTAATTGATCAATTGAAATAACACTCACACTTGCCAATCTAGTATGTACCCAGAGAACATTAGTATATGACTGTAGAATTTCCTCCAAAAGTAATAACTTTAAGCCATTAAGAATATTGTTATACAGAAACTATGTAATCCCAAACTGTCCAAACGGGACAATTCGAGAGATCTCATTACAGGGGTAATGACTCTCGAACGGGTCTAAGGGTTATTGAATGCGTACACATAAGAACTAAAAGGCTAGTATCTATGTGCACCATATATGATTTCAAGTACGTTTCATTAAATTATCATACTATATATAATTGTGCATGTCTATTAAATCACATCCCGAGTCGTTCGTACGAAACCTCAAATGTCTCTCTAACGATATCCCGGTTCATTCCTATGAAAATAGATATCTCGTTCTAATGAGTATCTAATCTCGTTCTAATGACAATGACGGAGAGTCATCTTCTCCATAACGTCCAAAACATTTGTTGACACCCAAAATCCCTTGTACAAAGCATTTAATCAATCCGAAACTCATCCTCCTTCAGATATAAGTTATTATATGACAATACTAACCTATATTTGAAATTTTTTAAACAATTATAACATTGATTCGTGTATTAATTTCATATTAAAAGCTACGAATCGTAGGTTCATGCTTCTACTCAATTTAAACTCGGATTTGCATTAATCCTCAAATTAAACTATGGTCTTTTAGATTCATTACAATTAATTATTTTGTAACAATTACAGTTAGATTTCAAGATCAGATTCATAAGATTGACTAATAAATCATCTAATACTATTAATATAAGGTTTAGTCTTAATTTAACTATTAAATTAATTTTGAAGTTAGGAATTATATTATAATATGGATTAATTCACATTCCAATTAATAATCATTACTCTAACACAAACTCAAATCAAATTCCTAATCTATGTAAACATTCCTTTGGCTGATTGACAAATCAAAGTCTCAAAAGTCCCAAATCCCATTCAACATTACGTGTCACTTCTCTCTATCTCCTTATGGTTCTCTTTTTGCCTAAAATGTGGCCTAGATTATGTCTAATGACCTAGTAATGGTGCTTTCTTAGATATTAGCCTTTGGCCTAATATGTGCCTTAGCCCAGTGAGCCCCAAAAGCACTCCAACTGGTCCAAAACTTTATCAAGTGATATACTAACCCTATTAACTTAAAACCCACTATTTTAAGTGAAAATGGACTTTCTACCGGTTCTAGAGTTAACACATAATATAATGTAATAAATTAATTGTCTCATCAAATCAGTATATTATCTAGTATGAGTAAATTAAATTAATTATTTTATTATTAATTATTTACGTGAGACATGATATTATAAGAAAATGATTCATGATCGGTGGGAACAGACACCGAGGGAATAATCCAAACAAGAAAACTCCCAACACCTCCCTGACCATTCAATAGTTGCCCATATTAGTAAGTCACTTTCAAATATTTAATTAATATATTCTCGTGTACTATGTCCAATTTTACATATGAATTATATAGCACATCTAGGAATATAATAAGTGAGATCACATGGAACAACAGGCAAATTAATAAATTACATGATTACATAATGCACAAAAAATATTGGGTATCATAAAAATATTTTATGAAATTCAAAATTTAATACAAATGCAAAATAGCCTAAAATTAATAGAAATGAAGTTTTTTAGGGGATGTCTATGAGGTGGGGAATCTATCTATATATTTTATATATACTATAAAATGCAAAACAAGGCATTTATGAGAGTTAAAGCTCTCTTTGTATAGGGTGTCCACGTGTCAATCCTTCCCTTTATTACCCATTATTTTTTGTGTCTCTAAACAAGGTTGTGCCACGTGTCTGTAGTTAATATATATCTTTGAACTCCCCTCATTACGTGCTAAAGACTTATTATTAGTGATACAAGACAAACTTTCTATCTTCTCCTTCGTCCCTTCGATTTCCACAGGTTCCACTCATCTGGGAAATCTAAATTCCTCTTCATTTATACCATACATACGTATTCCAACCCTTTTACGAGATTACCTCCTATTTATCCTTACATTCACCAACGCTGTGCCCATCCATATTTCAGCAACAAATTCATTTATCTCCTTCCTTACCACTCTGTATGTCAACCAATTCACATTTATATTATTATTATTATTATTATATATAAGATGGTGTCTCCAATTATATCTTCACCACGTGGCACCCAACAATTATGTCCAACCCTCCTGAAGATGCCTCTTTCACTTCCTCTCCACAGACGAAGAGGAAAAGTCGATGACCTAATTCTGGAGGGCCCTGTTGTGATATCTAAAGAAATCTCTATATATAACGACTATCAAGGCTGGAAATTACATTGTTCAAAATCTCCTTCCATAAACAAAGAGAAGAAGATGAACAATATATCAGCAGAATCCTCACAAAAGCTGTTTAACAGTACAAAGCCTTATTGGTTGTTATTCTCTTACAGTTTGGCTACGCTGGTTTGAGCATAATTTCCAAGTTTGTTCTAAACCATGGGATGAATCATTACACTTTTGTTGTCTACCGGAGCAAGTAAGTAGTCCATTTCTCATTTTATTTATTTCAATCTTTCACCATTTATATGAGGTTTAACAGATTCTATTATATTGTCATTCATTTATTGTTTTTATTAATAAGTCATTCAATGATGATTTCTAAATACAAAATTGTCCATAAGTTTTGTTTTAGTTTTTTACATGAAACAATAAAAGGAAGTCACGAATTTTTTATGAGTTCTTTTTATAGATAAATAAATGTTGCTGTAGATTTTTTTTTGTTTTTTCCAGAGTTGGAGAGATTACACTGTTATCTTTTGTCTCTTATTATAATAAGAGGTCAGGCAAATGTTGAAGGACTTGTACTTGCAAGGAAGAACCTATCCTCCTATTGATCGAATATGACATTGGTGTTCCATACACAATGCTGTCTTTTTTACAGCCCAATAGGGGTGGAGGTGAATACTCTTTTCCAACTTGACATAAGTGTAAGTAACTATTTTAAGGTTTAATGTTCTTTTTAAGGTTTAATGTTCCATCTTTGTGTTATGTATGCTTGGTTATTAATAATGAAAAAAGTAACTATTTTAAGTTTTAATGTTCTTTTTTTTTCCTTTCCAAATATAAATAACTAGAGGTCTTGAACATGTCATTCTTTTTCTATGATCCATATTATTCACTTTAAACATTTTTTAGGTTTCTGGGACCCATTAGTTTATGATCCTCTCCCACATAGAATTTTTTCTTAATGTATAAAGGTTGTTAAATTCATGTTCTCATTCGTAAATTTGAAAGAATAACATGTGATCAACTTGAGAATTTAAACAGACATAAATTTGAAAGTGAGTTTAATTCATTAATTAGCATAATCATATAATTTGCTCTTTTGAAATTACCAATTATTGGAATGCATTATGGAATCATTATGTTAAGATCTAAGCTTGGGAGAATTTACACCCTTCTAAACTTTTATTTATAAGTGTTTCGTGTAAGCAAAATTCTAAAAAAAATTAGTTATGATGGCCAAACTGAATTTCACAACAATATGAGTCAGTTTATTCAAATTTTCAATTCGTTAAAAGATATAAAAATAATAAAAAAAGATATATGAGATGTATATACAAATTTGCAAGGCGCCACTGCATCGCACGGGATTGCCAACTAGTGTATATATAAAACAACATTAAATATCTCTTTATTCTTCCTATTACTTTAAGAGTTATACCCCTCAATACCCATTTCTCTCTCCTCCCACTAATATGTCAACCCATCATCTATTAAACACTATAATACCTTTTGGATTTCCAACCTCCTTTTTCTCTCTCGCTCTCTCTATTTCTCTTCTGTTCATTTGCCCTATATCAATATTTTTGTTTTGAATGTAGGGTTCAGCTTCTGGTTAAAGTCGATGTGATAGCTCATTAACTCCACTAAATTACTGAAGGCTTTGAATGCAGTTATGAGGTTGTGGGGAGGTCTTACTTTTCCCTTGTATTTGGCAGTGATAAACTTGCTGATGGGTTACAGTATTAGAAGTTATTTTACCAAAGCCTACGACCCAGAAAGATGGGCCTATGTCTTAATGTCAGTATGAATTCACCTAAATATTGAATTTTTTATTCTCTTCGTGGTCACCTTTTGTTTCTTTGCCTTCATGATTATTGTTCAAATTCAGTGATCAAAACACAGAGAGCTTAGATGTGATTTTTTATTTTGTTGTTATTGGACTCACATCTAGGGGTGTTCACGGTCCGGTCCGGTCCGGGTTTGGACATTATTATGGACCGGACCGAATTAATCAGTCCATGTTTATTAAGACCCGAAACCGGACATGATTAATCGGGTTCGGTCCAAGTGTGTTTCGGTCCAAATAATGTTCGGGTTCGGTCCAATTCGGTTTGACACGGTTTGATTTAAAAAAAAAAATCTTTTTTTTTTGCTGTTTTTTTCATGTTAAAATTCTGCACTTAAAACTCATTTTGGCTTATAATCTGCCCAAACATATAATCTGTCCAAACTTGCTTCAAAAATCTGCCCAAACCAGCTTAAGAAACCTCCAGCACACCTAGACCCACTTTGTATTAACATATATATTTTTATTATTTAATGTATATATATTTAAACCGGTCCGGTCCGGTCTTAGACCCACTTTTTAAAACCAAACCCAAGACCGACCCGAATACATTCGGTCCTTCCTTTTTAAAACCGAATTTGGACCGAATTTTAAAAAACCCGTAAAAGTATGTTCGGTTCGGTTCGATTTTTTCGGTCCATTCGGTCCATCCGGTTTGATGCACACCGCTACTCACATCACATTTTGAAAAAATCCTCTGCTCTCTCTGTTCAATTCAAACATCAGCAAAGCGTCCATAAATCCTGATGTTGCATTAGTATCAGCTCAAAGGTATAATTAAACTACATTTTCAAATTTCTCTATTTTTACCATTTCAACGCATAAATGATTTGATTTTTGATTTTTTTTTTGTTGAACATCATGCAAATGATTTTCAATATTCATTGACATATTTGTACGAATTCCTTTTTAAATTTAACTTCATTCGAGTAACAACGAATTACATAAACATTTGAGGGAAAACTAATTGCTAAATAATTTCACTTCATTCAATGATAACAAATATTCTTTCTTTTCAAGAAAACAAAGCATATAACTTTTTAGATTGAATATTACCTTTTCATTACATATTAATCTAACCAATGAGGGATAAAAAAACAAAAAGTATGCCTAAAACATACTGACTATGTTTGCCTCCAAATAGTGTGTACATAAATCATATTGAATTCTTTTATTAATAAGTGTTGTTTATTTTTATATATAATATACAAACAAGCACTAATATACACATACATCTATGTATATATCCATATAAATTGCCATAAGACTAGGTTCAATCTATTCTTGGCCAAAGATAAAGAATTTTTACCTCTTTTGTTCTAAACTATTTTTTCCAATATATATTAATTCACCCCAACCAGTATATATGACCATAACCTCTCTAAAAAATTTATATTTTAACATAATATTAGTATTTAATTTGACATATTAGATTACTATTTTAACATTTTTTATTTAATGATGGATGGTAATATGAAAAACGGTAGTGCCGAGGTATATGGATTAGCAAAATAAACTCTAATTTTTAATTATTTTAAATTTTACACAGTGTTGGTTAAACAATTTTAATCCTGCCCTAAATTCAATATTCTTATATTTGTAGAATATATTATGTAAAATAGATTACAATAACAAAATAGTCCGATTTGAAGAAATTCGGCCACGTAGAAGAGGTTTTAGTTACGATGATTTTACAAATGATTCTTGCCTTTCTGCATGTGTGGTCTCGCTTGGTTTATCATTTTTTTTTACTTTTCTTTGTATTTAAATCTAAAATTTGAGAGGAATTTATCTTTTTGGCCTATCTCCTCAGTATTGGGTTTTAAGGGCCTCTTATTCTTAGTTCGAAAGATTTTTCTCATGGGATTGGTCTAAATTGGTGTTGAGGCACTTGAGTTCAGTCTACTTTGATCCTTTTATGTATAGTCTATGCTGTCCTGCAATTTTTTTTACAGGAACCACTATTCTCACTCCAAAATATTATTTCCCCACTCCACTCTCAACTTTAAACATCAAAATGATTAAAGTGTCATTCTATACATGTATACTTTAGTTTGAGCAAATATAATATTTTATTAAAAGTCTATTATTTCTTTTTAAATACGTAATATTTTAGAAATAAAAACATGATGTTTTGAATATAAAAATCCTAATATTCAGGAAAATAATTTTTTTAATATTCTAAAAATAAAAAATCATAAAAGTCAGTTTTTGATTAAAAAATAGTGAGTTATTTGTAAAAAACATATTATTATTATTATTTTTATTGAAACGAACGTTAATAAAAACTGTTTTGTTATTTATATAAAAAAAATGAACATTCTTTTTATAAAATAAATGTTGACGATAATTCTATCAAATAAAAAAATTGACATCATTTTTATAAAAAAAACTGGACAAAACTTTTATTATAAACTATAATTTTTTGAAACCTTTATTTGTTACAAAGTTTTATAAAACATAACTTTTTCATAAAACTATATTTTTTTTTGTAAAAAACTAAGTTGTGATTTTGATAAATTACTAATTTTTGCATTTTATATTTTAATGCACGACACGACGCGAATAACTTGATTTATAATTTTCACACCAAATTGTATACAATATCACACGAATAATTTGGTGTCGGTGATACAATACTAAATTCATAAGTTTACTCGTGTTATTTGTGTCATTTTGTATTTAATGTGGGGTGAAAATTATAAATCATGTTATTTGTGTTATGCCGTGTGTTAAAGTATAAAATATAAAATTAGTAATGTGTCAAAGTCATAACTTAATTTTTTACAAAAAAATACAGTTTTATAAAAAAGTTATGTTTTATAAGAAATTGTAAAAAATATAGTTTGTAATAAAAGTTCCGACCATTTTTTCTTTAAAAAAATCTTGTCCTGTTTTTTTGTTTGGTATTATTATCGTCAACATATTTTTTGATAAAAATAATGTTCATTTTTTAAATAAATAATATCACAAATTTTTTTTATTAACTTCCACTTCAAAAAAATAATAAGTTTTTTTTCAGAATATTTAAAATTATTTTCCAGAATATTTGATTTGTTTTTATATTCATAATATTACGTTTTTATTTTATTTTCAGAATATTATGCATTTTAAAATAAATAATAGATTTTTGAAAAATATTATATTTTTTCAAACTAAGTTTTTTTTATTATAAATAATTGCATTAATAATTTATTCAACCTAAATTATATGTACACATCAGTTATTTTAATGTTTATAATTGAAAGTAAATTAGGAAAAATGTTGTAAATAAAAGACAAATAATTGATAGAGAAGGAGTATTTTATTTCTCAGTAGTATTGGGTGTAATTGTTCTGTACAAAACCAAATGGGGATCTCTCCTATTTATAGTACATAGTGAGGCATCCCAAAAGATATAGGTGGACATCTACCTAACAAGATGTAAATGGACATCCACCTAAAAGCCACATGCATCAACCTAAAAGTCAAAAGCTACATATTTTATAACACTCCCCCTTGTATGTATACTATATCCACCATTCAATGATTGTTGCCTCATTAAAACCTTACTAAGGAAACCCCCAGTGGAAAAAAACCAAAGTAAAGGAAAAAGAGTACAACTTTTGTGATCATTGAATCGGTGTTGGACGCGCTTAGTGTTGCCTTGTTAAAACCCTTAACTGAAAAACCCAATGAGAAAAAACTTAGTTAAAGGAAAAAGAGTACAATGCGCATATGTCCAAAACATCATGTTCTTAACTTCTCCCCCTGATCAAATTCTCCCCCTGATTATGATATTTATCCGATGGTAGAGTCAATGCATATCAGTCTCATATACAATCTTCTGAAATGTTACTTTAATATGGTGAATAGATTTGATCCGTTGTTACTTCAATTTCATGTTTCTTCATAAGATTGACTTCCATAAGACATGGTTAAAGAGGGATGAACATGTCACTAATAGCATAACTCTTTCGGAGCTTATGTGTTGCATAACTCTTCTTCATAAGACGTAGTAGGAACATATGTTATTCGAGGCATGTCATAAGTTCTTTGACTATTCCTTGTGAGAATACTAGAGATAACTTGCATCTATATAACTAACTGGACATAGATGGTTAGACAAAAATATCATATGATATGATTGATATTAGTCCCATGTTATGCAAGTCAATGATAATTATTTCTTGCCAATATATTGATTGTAATTATAATATCCAATATCATGCATGGTTTCATATATCAATATACTAATAACATACAAGTATGGTACTTCTGGACCAAATACTATAATAAAATGCACATATAGTACTTCGGGACCAAATTTATTTTTGTCATCCTCTTTAGGATGATATGAATAATATAATATCCAAATACGGGAGACCATGGGCATACTAAAATTGTATGCTTTAAGCATTTGCAGGACTTTTCAATCCATTTGACTAATGGATATGAGTTTAACATAAAATGTGCTCAATCTGCAGGCCGAGACAAAGACTTGTTACCCCCAAGGTCACTCATTTTGAATTTCTTATTTGAATATTTTGCATTTTAATTAATCTCTTCAAGAGCATATCCATTTAAGGATTTCATTTCAATTGAGCTCTTCAGGAGCACATCTATTAAGAATATTTTATAATGGCACATTTTTATATATGATTGTTTTCATACTCTTCCTTAGACAAATATTTACTAAGACGGTTGTACCTATATCCATTTGGATTTCCAGCTGTACAATGAGCGTCTTACTGCATTTGAATACGTACTCCTTATCTTTGCTTCAGGCAAAGAAAATCCATCTAGGATTTTTATATGTATTCTTTGTCTAAGTCTCGTATATATAAGCAGTTATAATAATCACGAGTCTCACATAATATAAAAAGAACTGCTAAGCTAGTCAGATATCTGAAAGTACTTACGACCGAAATGGGATGGTATGTTCTTATATAATCAAATTTATTTCTTCAGGAAACTTTGTGCCATAAATTATGTACTTTTGGTGAGTTTGAACACTTCACATTTTTATAAACACTCATTCGTAACCTTCAGGGTTAATATATTTTGGGGTTTCTACTATAGGTCCAAATATACCACGTATATCAATGGTTGAAAAGACGTTGTGATACATATCATTTGCATTTACAACGTCTTATGAAAAAGAATTAAGGTAACCAAAATGGTCATTATATAATAATAAATAATTGAACCACGGAGCTACAGACTCGTAACAAAGTGCAATTTTACAATGTTAAATATGATATAGTATAAAGCCTTGAATAATGTAATGATTGCTTGCTAATATAAGCTTATGGCTTCTAACACTAGAAGTAATGCAAAATTACTTTTCACTATTTATTTTAATATGGTACCCATGTATATTAATTCCCCAAAAAATAAAGAAAATTACCTTAGAACTAACTTTCATATAACTCGTCGCATATATATGGGAGGGTAGCAAATAATGACATAACATAGGCTCTTCTGGAGCCTTAGTTTCATGAGAAAAGTAAAGAGAACTTCAGGTTCTTTATTTAACGGCACGTGTATAAGAATAGTAGGGTTCATTAAAATTATCAAATTAAAGTCTATGAGTTAAAGTCCTACATTAAAATAACTCACAAAGTGAGTGGTGCGAATTATGAATAAAACTTCATTTTTTTTTCATCATTTGTATTTGAGAACTTCTAGTTCTACATAAATAGTTTAACTTTAAGTTCGATATTACTAATGTCGAACGAAATTAAATTCTCTACCCTTTTTGTAATAAAACTTCAGGTTTGATTACAAAATAAAAATGTTAGAGAATCTTCCAAACAAGTGACAAATATTTTAATTAACTCCGACTAATAATAATCCAACCTCCTTAAAAAAAATTAGAGACTTAATTTTTCCATGGTCTCTATACATTTTCAAGGCCCAAATGTATATTAAAAAATTAGAATGTGAAAAAAGGAGTTAAAATTAAATACCATTAAAAGTAAGTTAACACTTAAATGAAGCCAAAAAGGTCAAGAGACAAAAAATTTAATGGTGAAACCATTAATGTGATAGTTAAAGGGACACTTAATTGATTTTGAAACTAATCTCAATAAAAATAATATATTTGGCGCATACTCTATGAATAGTCAAAACTTCGAGTTTTAATTTATGGCGCATTTTAGTTGGATCCGCAAGTCCAAACAACCATAAATAGCATGAGAGTGACCAATTTTATATTTTATATCTCAATTCAAAAAACAATATGTTGTGAACTTCTGGTCACAATATTGAATATGAATCTTCATATCACAAATCAATGATAATTGGGGGAATCTTGGTCTATAATCTTTAAATTTGACAATCAAAACTTCAGGTTTGATTGTGATATATTTTCTTTGTCACTTTAGTCCCTAATAATTTATGTACTGAACGTCCCAAAATTTGAACGGAGAAATTCAATTTCCATATTTGAATAATTATTATAGAACTTCAGGGCCCAATTATAAATAATGACAACTTCATATCATAACATTAAATATTTAGGGACGTTAAACAACTGCCCAATTATATTCAAACTTCAAGTTTGATAAGGGGTAAAATTATTTGGTGCTTCAGGTCCAAAAATATGAATAATCCATGCGGAACATGTAATATCCTTACTGTTGATATCAAATTTAGTCTGTTGACATGGCTCAATTGAATTATGACACGTGGCAATCTACATGGCAACAATAAATACTTCTGAGGAACCCACACGCTCCGAGGAACAAGAATACAACGAGGAACACTACTTCCCCGAGGAACTCAGACGCTCCGAGGAACAAGGATTCCCCGAGGAACTCAGATGCTCCGAGGAACTCAAACGCTCCGAGGAACTCATACACTCCGAGGAACAAGAATACAACGAGGAACTCATAAACACCGAGAAGCTTAGGCGGTCCGAGCTGCACCTCGAACAAAGCTTTAATAGCAAGATAACCAACAGTTTGACTATTCATTAAATGCTTATCATTCAGACGCACACGCTTAAGGGGCATTGAATGTATCACCCTTTCATATGTACATCATTTAGTGTATTACCCTTTCGCATTACAACCTCAGGGCTATAAATACATTGTACAATCCTCATTGTATGGGGGGGCGGAATTTCTTGATAGAACTTATAATCGAGAATTCCCAAACACTCAGCAATAAAATAACAGTGGACGTAGGCCATTCTTATAAGGCTGAACCACTTTAAAAAAATTTGTCTCATTTATTAATCTGTGATTGAATAATTAGAGTGATCTAATTTTTTACATCAACAGATTGGCGTCGCCTGTGGGAAACGATTGGTAATATCGTTTTTCACCAAAAGCGATCCATCACAAATGGATGATATTCCAGAATCCTACAATCGAAACACTGGGACCCCTCCAAATTCATCTGCTCCGCCAAATATTCTAGATCTGGCTGGAATAATGACAAATCTGGCTCAGGGCCAGATCGTCATGCAAGAAACAATGCGACAACTCATACAAACCCTTCATGGCGGTGCACCAACTCATTCAGGACTGTAGAGTATTCAAAGAAACACCCGTGCGCCATCCTCACGTACTAGGCGTACTGATTCATATCGCAATGAGGATTCTGAAGATTTTTCTTATCAACCTGGACGAACTTCGTCGGTGCGAGCCACAGATACTGAACAACGTATCACTCTCTCTCCAGAAAGGACCAGTGCGCTAGAAAGATTAAGCAGGGTATCACCTTTTAATCGATTAGTACCTAGAAGGAGTAAAAGTCCTCCTAGAGCCCTATCGAGGAGTTTTCGACGACCACCAGATTTAAGGGAAGGATCTGCCCAGTCGTGACCAGCTGTTCGTCAAGATAGATCCTATGAGCGACCAGCTGCTCGTCAAGATAAATCCCAGGAAGCCACTTCAACACGATCAGATGCTCGAACCAATAGGCCCGAGGAAGGAAATGATGCGTGGAAAGGCTATATTCAGAGGCTGGAGGATAGATTAGGGGAAATGGCTAAAGCCAAGAACCCTCTACAACGAACCTTTGTTCGAGGAACACCTTTTGTCCAGGCCATTGTAGATTTTCCAACACCATCAAAGTTCAAAGCACCTGTTGTGACTCCCAAATATGATGGAAAGACTGACCATGTTCTTCATATAGAACAATACCAATCTACTGCCGACATCTATGTTGTTCCAGATGAGATGAGATGCAGGGCATTCTCGGGAACTCTTACCGGATCTGCTCAAATATGGTATAATAATCTTCCTCGGGGTAAGATCTCAACCTTTCTTCAACTGGCCGAGTTATTCATTGGGAATTTCTATTTTGGGGCAAAGCCAGTTAAACGAGTAGCACACTTGTTAAGTGTTAGACAAAAAGCTGGTGAGAGCACCCGAGATTATATAACTCGTTTTAATAACGAGAAACTTGAAGTCATTGATTATGAGGAGAAGACAGCGATTACTGCTTTGATGAGTGGACTACTTCCCAACAAGTTGTACTACACTTTGGCCAAAGATCCACTTAGAACCATGTCAGATCTGATGGGAAAAGCGTCCAAGATTATGAATGCCGAGGAGGCTATGGCTGCGAAGAAGAACATGGATGCAAAAGAAACCAAGGTGGAAGGTGATCAAGCTAAGAAGAAGGAGCATAAGAGATATGGTAATGACAGATATTCAAAAACTAGGTCGGTATGGGACGTAATGAAGAAATATGATAATTATACTCCTTTGAAGAAGGATATCAACCATGTTCTAGAAGAAATCAAGAACAACGAGGAACTAAACTGGCCAGAGAAAATGAAGGCAGAACCTGACAAGAGGAATAAGGTGAAGTATTGTAAGTTCCATAAAGATCATGGCCATATGACCAAGAATTACATAGCTCTTCAAAATGAGATTGAAACACTCATCCGACGAGGAAAGCTGTCAAAGTACGTTGATCGTGAAAACGAAAGAAGAAATAACGACCGAGCAAGAGAGAGGTCTAGATCTCCTCGTCGAGCAGAGGAGAGCAAGAAAAGAAACAATGAAGTTGATCCAGAAGACGACCCCGATTTTCCCAAGAGACCAAGGCAACCAGAACGTGAGGTATTTTCAATACGCTTTGGGTCATTTGATTGTAATGTTATTACAGGTGGAGATGCAGGAGGAGGAGACCTTACTGAAGAAAGAAAAGCTTACCTTTGTGAGGCTCAAGCTTTCTCGTACATTCGACGAATAAATTTAGCTGAGGAGGATCGCCCGAGAAAGGTGAACAAAGAGAAATTAGTCATTGTTTTCTCAAAGAATGACCTCACAGGAGTTTTGTATCCTCATGATGACCCATTGGTGATCAAGATGAGAATGAAGGAAGTAATAATCTCAAGAGTACTGGTAAACAATGGTAGCTCGACAAACATCATGTTCTACTCGTGCTTCGATAGTTTAAATCTAAAGCTATCTCAATTGAAGCCTTATCATAGACCCCTCATCGGTTTTGCTGGCGAGAAAGTATTTCCACTTGGGACGATCAAGTTGGATATATTCATTGGTACGTGGCCTGCTTGTCGAACAGAAAGAATACGCTTTTTCGTGATGGATAAGAATGTTCAATCATCATACAATATCATCATGGGAAGAGTAGGATTGAAGAAGTTCGAGGCTGTACCATCTATGGTCCATCAATGCCTAAAATTTCTAACAAATTTCGGAGTAGGAGTTGTGAAAGGTGATCAAAAAGTAGCTCGAAAATGCTATTATTCATCCGCCGAGCAAGAGGAACTGGAAGAATCAAGGAGAAAGACTACTACCTATCAAGTGGATGAAGGTGGAGAAATTGAAACATTGGATCCTAGAGATGAGTCGCAACTTGTGAAGGGTCAAGTGGTGGAAGCTACTGAAAACATTATTCTGGACGACGAGCACCCTGAACGAACTACTCAAATAGGTTCGTCATTGGAAGCCTCACTAAAACAGGAATTGATAACTTTCCTTAGAAGCAGAAAGCAAACTTTTGCATCGAGTCATAAAGATATGCCTGGGATAGACCCAAATTTCTTATGTCATGAGCTCAACGTGAATAAAGAGATCAAGCCTGTGAAGCAGAGAAGAAGAGTATTCAGTCCCGAGAAGAATCAAGCCATACAGGAGGAATTCGAGAAGCTCCATAAAGCTTGTTTCATTGAAGATGTTAAGTATCCAGACTGGTTAGCCAATGTGGTGATGGTGAAAAAGAAAAACAACAAGTGGAGGATGTGTGTAGACTTCACCGACCTCAACAAAGCATGCCCAAAGGATCACTTTCCATTGCCCCGAATTGATCAACTGGTAGATGCTACCTCGGGACACGAGCTGCTGAGCTTCATGGATGCTTATTCCGGCTACAATCAGATTAAAATAAAACCTGAAGACAGGGAAAGTACTTCTTTCATTACCCCTAGGGGAACTTATTGTTATAATGTTATGCCTTTTGGTTTGAAAAATGCAGGTGCGACATATCAGTGGCTGATGAACAAGGTCTTTGCTGAACAAATCAGTTACAATATGGAAGTATATGTTGACGATATGCTGACGAAAAGCAAGAAAGCTACTGATCATCTAGTTGACTTAAGCCAGACTTTTGATCAACTGGATAAATATCAAATGAAGCTGAACCCGACGAAGTGCATATTTGGAGTACGAGAAGGCATGTTCCTTGGGTACATTGTCAATCAACGAGGCATTGAGGCGAATCCTGAAAAGATCAAAGCTCTGCTAGGGCTGCGATCTCCAATGACGAAGAATGAAGTACAGAGTCTCACAGGACGAGTAGCAGCACTCAACAGATTTGTGTCTCGAGCAACTGATAGATGTCTCCCATTCTTCAAGACACTCCGAAAGACTTTTGAGTGGAATGATGAATGTGAGAAGGCTTTTCAAGAGTTGAAGAAATACTTGGGAGCACCTCCACTTTTGTCCAGGCCAGTGATGGGAGAAAAATTATACTTATATCTTGCAGTTTTCGAGAATGCAGTTAGCTCGGCGTTGATCAGAATGGAGAATGGAGTGAAAAAACTAATTTATTATACGAGTAAGGCCTTCCGAGGAGCAGAGATCAGATATCCAAGGCTGGAAAAGTTGGCACTGGCGCTGATTGAGGCAAGTAAGAGAATGAGGCCATACTTTTAGGCTCATACCATAGTAGTATACACAGATATGCCATTGAGGCAAACCCTTCATAAACCAGAAAAATTAGGGAGATTGATGTATTGGGCAATAGAGCTCGGTGAATATGATATAGTTTATGAACCCAGAGCATCGCTAAAAGGGCAGGCTGTAGTAGATTTTATAGCAGAGTTCACCTATCCTGATACCCCCGAGGAGCAAAAGTTGCTCGTTGATCAACCTGTGGATGTTACAGGACGAACAAATACTAGCTCGGACCAACTCCGGTTGGTAAAAGAGCAAGTAGATGTTACAGGATCATCAAATTCGAGCTCAGACCAACTCCGGTTGGTAAAAGGGCAAGAAAAGATGATCGACGAAGAGCGAGAAATATTAGGGGGATTAAAGGAAGCAACAAATATTTCACCGAGGAACTCTGACAAATCAGAAATTTGAAGACGAGGTACCTATATGGAGGCTATATGTAGATGGCTCATCTTGTACTACAGGATGTGGCGCGGGGATAGTTTTGAGCACTCCGGACGAGGTCGACATGGAATACGCCCTACGTTTCCAATTCAAAGCTTCCAATAATGAGGCTGAGTATGAGGCCATGATTGCAGGTCTTAGTTTGGCAAAAATTATGGAGGCGCAACATGTTATTGTCTTCAGTGATTCTCAATTGATTGTAAATCAAATGTTTGGAGTATATGCAGTCAAAGGAGAATTAATGATCAGATATCATGCAAAGGCAAATGAGCTGGTGTCATAATTTATTGTTATTCAGCTAGTCAGAATACCGAGAATGGAGAATACGAAAGAAGATGCCCTAGCTGGATTAGCATCAACTACTCGTACCGAGCTATGACGAACAATCCCAATTGAAGTTTTAGCTGGTCGGAGTATAGATGAAGATCTGACGATGAACTTTATTACCCTTGATTTAGGACCATCTTGGATGGATCCAATTAGGGCATACATTGAGGAGGGAGAATTACCAATTGACAAGCTCGCAGCCAAGAAATTGAAGTTTAAAGCTGCTCGGTATGTATTAACTAACGGTATTATTTATAGACGAGGAATTATGGCAGGTTTGCAGAGATGTGTACATCCCTTCGAGGTGAAAGAATTAATTGAAGAAATCCATGAAGGGTCCTGTGGAGCCCATGTAGCAGGTCAGACGCTTTTGCCAAGGGTAATGATGCAGGGATACTACTGGCCGACGATGAGGGTTGATTGTATAGCCTATGACAAGAAATGTGACAAGTGCCAGTGCTTTTCCTCCATTCGAAGAACTCCACAAGCATTGTTGACACCCATAACTTCCCCTTGGCCATTTGACATGTGGGGAATTGATTTGGTTGGGCCACTGCCAACGACCCGAGGAAGGTTCAAATACCTCGTCGTCGCAGTGGATTATTTTACTAAGTGGGTAGAAACTGAGCCACTCATTGATATGATGTACGAGAAGGTGTACCAATTTGTTTGGAAGAACATCATTTGTCGATATGGTCTTCCTCATGCTTTCATCACAGACCATGGAACACAATTTGATAACGAGGAGTTCGCTGCCTATTGTCATCAGTCAAATATTTTGAAGGTCCACTCAGCACCAGGTTATCCTCAAAGCAATGGATAAACTGAAGTGACAAATAGAACGCTGCTAAATGGCTTGAAGAAAAGACTGGATGATGCAAAAGAAAACTGGATCAATGAGTTACAGTCAGTACTGTGGGCTTACCGAACTACTCCCCGAGTAGCAACTGGAGAATCACCATATATGCTGGCGTTTGGAAGTGAAGCTGTTATACCTGCCGAGTTGGGCCTCCCAACACACAGGGTACTGAATTTCAATTCCCCTGTCAGTGACTTAATGAGAAGATTGGATTTAAACATGCTCGAGGAAGTTAGAGAAGAAACAGCCATTAGAAATGCTGCTTACCAGCAGCGAACAACTTTGTTCTACAATAAGAGGGTGAAGAAGTGCGACTTGAAAGAAGGAGACTATGTGCTGAAGAAAGTGATTCAAAAGCACAATAAGCTGGAGGCAAACTGGCATGGACCATACCGAGTTACAGAAGTTGTTCGACCAGGAACTTACCGAATAGCAACTCTAGAAGGGGAGGAGTTTAAGAATGCATGGAACGCAGAGCACCTGCGCAAGTATTATCAGTGATGAATAAAATGAAGATATTCTGCCGAATTCTTTCTTTTTATTGAAAGTTTTTCGGGGAATACTAGTGCTACACACTACTTGGCAAAGCTCAGACTACTCAAATTTTTTGTCGAAAACGCTAACTAAGGTTGGTCGAGAAACCAATATTCCTCTGGGAAGTAAAGCTACCTATATTCCTCCGGGAAGTAAAGCTACCAATATTCCTCTGGTAAGTAAAGCTACCAATATTCCTCCGGGAAGTAAAGCTACCTATATTCCTCCGAGAAGTAAAGCTACATGTATTCCTCCGGGAAGTAAAGCTACTTGTATTCCTCCGGGAAGTAAAATTTATATTCCTAAGGGAAATAAAACTATATGTTTCTCGGGAAATAAAAGTATTCCTAAAAATGCCAACTTATGTCAGTTAGGAAATGAATATATTCCTAAAAATGCCAACTTGAGTTAGTCGGGATGCAAAATTATTTCAAAAAGACTAACTACGGCTGGTCGGGGATAAAAATCCACCAACTGTAGTTGGTCGACAAGGAAAATTTACCGACCTTGGTTGGTCGGAAACATTTAAGAGAAAAATCTACTAACTATGGATGGTCGGGGATAAAAACCCACTAACTGTAGTTGGTTTACATGTAAAATTTAACGAACTTAGTTGGTCGAAAACATTTTAAACATTTTTGATACTCGAACTTTATTATTAAGTGATCGAGCAACATTATTTATACTCGTTACTTTATTACTAAGTTGGTCGAGAAACAAAATATTGTTTTGACCAAGTGACTACTCGAAAACAAGTTGGTCGACAATAAGTTGGTCGATAAATAACACAATATTACCATCTTTTTAACAGATACACATGCACAAATGTAAAGTATTTTATAATTACAAGACAACAGCAATTAAGATTGCGAACAAAAATGAAAGTCTTTCATTAAATTAGAAACAAATTACATTGATAAGGAAATGTATACAAATTTATTACATTAATATTCCTATTCTACTGGTCTTTTCCCCTGTGCTTTTGATACAGGTTCCTCGCCAGCAGGCGGATCATTTAAAGCCAGAGGAGAATTTATAAAGTTGAGATCTTTCAACATCCTGACATTCATCACGGATGGTCGATCTAAGAAATGCTCGGGACGAGATATCTCGGCATTTGAATGGAGATTGTAGTCACCGAGATATTTGGAAATCAAGCTCCGAGGAATGGCCCGAGCAGGGATCCAACTCATATCCAGTTTATATGGTGGCACAGGCAAGTCGAGCAACCCGGGATCATGGTAGTCCCACAGGTAATGACCCTGTTCGAGTTGCAGCACTCCTAAGGCATTCAACCAGCCCTGCTTGTAGCCCTCATTATTGGCATTCTGGATACGATCGTCCAAATGGTATAGCGCTTCGTTGTATCCATCCATCCAGAACTCCCTGGGCTATTTGTGGAATTGATATGTTAGTCTTTCTATCTGCTCGTGGAGATTCTTGATGAAGAGTTCCTTATTCTCCAAGACTGACTTCTGCGTGGAGAGCTGTTTTTCCAGGTCCCTGATCTTCTTTGACATTTCAGCCAACGCCTGGTTCTTCGCCATTAACTGGAAGGCCTGGTTCTCTAAGGCAAACTGAGTCCTCTGTTCCTCGATAAGAATCTGAGCTGCTCTTGCTCATCCCCGAGGAGCTCTTGCTCGACCACGAGAAGATGTAGAGGGGCCAGAGCTCTTCAAGGTTTCCAATTCGTCCCTTAATTTGGCATTCTCAACCTCCAAGAACTAGAATCCCTCATCGGTCACTAGGATCAAGGCATTTGAAGTGGAAGCTGCAGACTTCAACTGAGACAACTCTTTTTGCAGATTATTATTCTCTTGCTCCAGCAACTCAGCGATTTATTTGCACTCCTCGACCTCACCCTTCAGAGCTCTCTCCCTTACATCATACCCAGCAAAAAGCTTCTCGTAGCCCTTGTCGGCAATGATCTGCTGGTATTTCTTCTCGTACCCCTCATGCAACAGGGCAGTGGATTCTTTGTATTGTTGCTGAAGATCCTCGAGGGTGCTTTGGAGATCCTCGATCATTTCGTAATAGGCCACATTATTAGCCACTGATCGATCACGTAAACACTTCAGATATTGATATGCTTCAACTGCCTGTTCAGAAGCATCTTGGCCGAGGATATCGACGACTTGTGCTGCACTCAGGTCTGTGTGACCAGCCTTAAAATATTCATTGCATTGCCTCAGCAGCTTTGTATCGTGAGTAGATAACAATTCCATCCTGGACAGAAACTAGCAGAGAAAGAAAAGGCAATAATCAATAAGAAGTATAATCAGAGTATGAAGAGGAGACAACAGTATGAATAAACACAAATTCAAGTTTTATTATATCATAAATGTCAGAAGTACAAGATTTCAGAGTTACATATTCATGGTTACAATTGACAAAAGAAAAATATAAAGATAAATCCGAACAACTCTATACCTTTTACTTGTCTCCCAAAACCTTCTCGAGAGGATGGGACGAGGAAGTAGGTTGCTCGGAGGGAGTTGTATGTTGCTCAGGGAGCACCAGTAGTTGCTCAGAAGAAGTAATAATTTGCTGAGGTTCCTCGGTAGCACGCTGGATGGCTGGGGGATGATCTCCCATCACCATTGAAGACTCTTCGGAGGCAGCTTCATCCTCTTCTTCATCTTCAGGAGTGGGAGGGGGACCAGGAATGTGTTGGTGGAAGAGCTCAGAAGATTCATCAACCTTCATCTCCTGAAGAGCTGCGACCCATCCATCTCGGAAGTATTTTAGGCTGCCCTATTCAACTTGTGACATTATGGCAGCCAACCCCTTGTTCCACCCTTTGTCCCAGCCAGCACTGAAGGACTTCTTCACAACCATTTTCCTCTTGGTCTTCTCCAAGGAAAGCTTCTCGGACAGAAGGTTTTCAGAAGTCTTCAATTTATTTTCAACCTCCTCCTTCTGCCGACTTACTTTCTGAAGTTGGCACAACTTTTCCTCAACAACTCTGAGCTTATCTTCAAGCTCCCCAGCAGTTTTGAGCTTCTCTTCGAGCTCTTTAATTTCCTTCTCCAGGGAATTCATTTTCTTGTCCAACTCTTTGGAGACTTCAACAACCTGAGCTTTTTCTTGCTCGGTGGAGGCAAGCTTTTTCTCCTAGACAGCCTTGTCAGTGGCATATTTTTGGCGAGAATCGTCCAAAGACTTGATAGCTTCTTCCAGAGCTCCCTCCACACTGGAGGAGGAGCATGAAGTTTTAATTGCTTCATCCTTATTCACAATTATATTAAAGCATCTCACCAACTGTGAAAAGAAAATAAAAGCAAGTCAGAAACAAAAATGATAAAGGAAAGATGAAAAGTTCAAAGTAATGAGACTTAGAGAGGCAATATGGCGAGCAACTAACGAAGTGACCATGTCCCGAGTAAGGTTTTCTTCAATACCTTGGACCTCAGGAATGATCCAGGACTTTACCGAGCTCATGGCAGAGCTCGGAGGAACAAAAGTAGGAACCCCAGTTCCAGTAGTTGGGGGCTGAGTAATGGTGTCAGCCAAATTGACCGAGGAGCTCTTCTTCAGCCTCCTCGGGGGAACGGGAACAGATTCAACCAAGGAAGAACCCTTGGTCGGTGATATTACAATCACCTCTCCAGGAGCAGCAGACCTGCTCGGAGTCACTGCGGGCTTCTCAACAACCTTCACAACAGCAGCAGCCGAGGAAGGCGCATCAGTCTTCTTTGTCCCTTCTGGGACATCAACCTTACTTCTTTTTGCCTCTCCAGCACCAGAGGCAGGCTTCTCAAAAAGTTTGGGAGGTCTTCTCTTCTTCATCCTTTCACTTAAAGG
Organism: Sambucus nigra; assembly: GCA_949130495.1. NCBI lineage: Eukaryota > Viridiplantae > Streptophyta > Magnoliopsida > Dipsacales > Adoxaceae > Sambucus > Sambucus nigra. The sequence continues at coordinate 209,089,060 of OX422213.1, read as the reverse complement.
AACGTGAGATTCAGGTGAAGAACTGGTGGAAGCTGGTACTGGCTCTGATTCACTTATTATTGGACGATCAGTAAAAGAGGTGGTGTAGCTCTTGTATTGCAGTTGATATGAGGCCGACCTAATATGCTCGTTGGCAACAGATTGATGCAGACTCCAGATAAGTTTCAAGTTCCTTATATTAACATCTGCTTATTTTGGGCACTTTCTTTTGCTGTCAACTGCAAATAAATAAACATTGCCATCAGTGATACATTTTATCAAACATAAAGGAAGCATGATTTCAAAATAAATAAAAGGAAATAAAAATAACCTATCCCATTGCCATAGGGAGGGCATCTGGGACCCTGATAAGCTTTATCTCCAAATAAAGGAGCATGTTGCAATTTTTTTATGATAGCCCAATGCTCAAAATAATCCCTATTGGCATCCGGGAGATTTACTACTAAAGCCCTATTTAAAAATCTAGTTTTCAAATAAAAGGTGTTATCACCAACTGCCCATCTATAACAAAACATTATTTCTGGAATTCCTATACGAGTTCCATGCATTTGATTTAACCTATGAACCCCATTAACTATTCTCCATGTGTTGGGGGCTATTCTTGCAGGAACAACGTCAAAATATTGACAAAATTCCAGACACAAGGGATTAAGTGGAAAAGAAAATCCACACTCGGAAATAAAGAGACTGGGGAACCAATGTCCCTCAGCCAAATGGAAATAATCAGAAGGCTCAGAAAGCTCTTCCAAAACGACCCAGGAGGGAATGCAAAAATCAGAGCGAAACTTATCAAGAGATTCAACAGGGTAAACCATGATGAATAAAAGAAATGAAGAAGATGGAAGAAAATCTTACAGAAAAAGAGTGGATCTGATGACAACGAACGATGGAAGAGATGAACACACAGGAGAGAAAGAGACGACGGAAAACTCGAAGATACAAATTTGAAAAAGTAGAAGACGATGGGATTTTTTGCAGCGTTTAAATACTCTACCTTGGGAAAAGGAAAAGTAATGATTACAAAAATAGATGATTACGTTACCGACGGCTAAAAAGACGAAAAGGGGCACGGGTACGTTACCGACGGCTAAAAAGATGAAAAGGGGCACGGGAATCGAAGTAGGCATAGAAATTCAAAAAGCCTGATTCTACGAATTTGGAAGGAGAAATAAATACAAGGGAAACACTCCTAAAAATTAGGAAGACCATTTAAATCTACCATATTCCGAGAAAGAATGTTCCATACTCCTCAAATTTCGAACTATGAAACATTGGGGGCTTCTGTTGATACCAAATTTAGTCTGCTGACATGGCTCAATTGAATGATGACACGTGGCAATCTACATGGCAACAATAAATACTTCTGAGGAACCCACACGCTCCGAGGAACAAGAATACAACGAAGAACACTACTTCCCCGAGGAACTCAGACGCTCCGAGGAACAACAATTCCCCGAGGAACTCATACACTCCGAGGAACAAGAGTACAACGAGGAACTCATAAACACCGAGAAGCTTAGGCGGTCCTAGCAACTCAGGCGGTTCGAGCTGCAACTCGAACAAAGCTTTAATAGCAGGATAACCAACAGTTTGACTATTCATTAAATGCTTATCATTCAGACGCACACGCTTAAGGGGCATTGAATGTATCACCCTTTCATATGTACATCATTTAATGTATTACCCTTTCACATTACAACCTCAGGGCTATAAATACATTGTACAATCCTCATTGTATGGGGGGCCGAAATTTCTTAATAGAACTTGTAATCGAGAATTCCCAAACACTCAGCAATAAAATAACAGTGGACGTAGGCCATTCTTATAAGGCTGAACCACTTTTAAATTCTTTGTCTCATTTATTTATCTGTGATTGAATAATTAGAGTGATCTAATTTTTTACATCAACACTTACCCTTATTATATAAGTAATCAAAACATCATGTTTGATTACAAAATTATTGGATCTTCGGGTCCAAATTATAAATAATTGTGATTGGACTTTTAGTATTACTTGCCCTGTTAGAAAAATATTCAAAATTTTGAATTTGATTTTAGGGCATATTTCATTGTTATGTTAAATAATTTGAACAATAATTAAGGACTTTTAGTACCAATATAAAATAATTTGGAAACTTCGGGTCCCAAATGATAAAAATTGACATGGAAACTTCACGTCCCAAATTAAACAGCAATTTGGAGCTTCAGGTCCGAAATTTAAATGTAAATGAGGAACTTCAGGCCCTATTTTTTTTAATTAATTGTTGGGAAGCATATTTTATCTGGAACTTCAGGTCCAAAAATTTAAATAATTTGAACTTCACGTCATCGATATTTATTTTCTAGACCTTCATGTTCTACACATAAAAATATTAAACTTCGAGTTTGATTTTATTAATATCTTGGGTTTGAAAATTCCCACCCCGTTGTGTCAAAACTTCAGGTTTGTTCACAAATATATATTTGGAGCTTCAGGTCCAAATTAAATTATTTAAGTACGTCTAATGTTCCAAATTAAAATAACTATTTGGGAACTTCAGGTCCCAAAATGTAAATAGCCATTAGAAGCTTTAAGTCCCAAAAAATACTAATTGAGAGTTTGAGACCCCAAATTTAAAATAATATTGGTAACTTCAGGTCCCAAATTTTAAAGGTGATTGAGAACTTCACACATCAATTACTGGGAACTTCAAGTTCCAAATTTTAAATCAAAACTTCATGTTTGATTAAAGAAAAATTTGTTGGAACTTCGGGTCCAAAATATAAATAATTGTAAAAAAATCAAAACTACTAGTTTGAATTTACGACATATTTTATCATGTTCGAAAATTGAACATCAATTGCGAACTTCAGGCCGCAAAAATTTAAATAAGGATTGGGAACTTCAGGCCCCAAAATTATTGAAACTTCGGGTTCAAAATTAAATATCATGTAGGAACTTCAGGTCCTAATTATTGAGAACTTTTGGTCCCAAAAATCAAAACTTCAGGTTTGATTTTATGGTACATGTTATTATTATGTCCAATTGTTTTTTAAATAAATTAATGTAATCAAGTTGAACAAAATAAGAGATTAACTCTATATAGTGAACCGAGATTAACATCGTGACTATAAAAATATTATGATAATGGACCACGTCTTATATAATAGAGAACGGACCACATCTTATATAATAGAGATGGAAGCTTTAACTTTTTTTTGTTAAAAAAACATAACCCGAGAAGTAGTTTGAACAACTAAAAAGGTTAAAGCCAAAAAATTCCTCAAAGCCAAACGTTGGCATCTAATGTAATCTAAAAACGAGCTGGGGCTGAAAACTGAAATACCGCTGGACATAGAGAGTCATGGGAACCAACACCACCGTGAAATATGGAACCACCAAAAACCGAAACTACCACCAGAACAAAAAAAATCCATAAAAGGAAAACATGCGAGACTGGAAAGTAGCATCAGAAAACCCAACTACAAAAATCAGCACACAATAAAATAAAACTCCGACCCGTGTAACTATGGAACACAAAACCTCCAAAAAATATATCCGGATAAGATGGGTTAAAAAGAAATCTCCACACTATAAAAAAAACTCAAGCTCCAAATTGATCTATGGAAGTAGAGAGAGAAAAGTAGAGAGAATAAAGGAGCATAGAGAATAAAGGAGCATCATGATGATAACGTGTTGTAAATAAAAGACAGAGAATTGATAGAGAGGGAGTATTTTATTTCTCAGTAGTATTATTGGTTGTAATTGTTCCGTACAAAATCAAATGGGGATCCTCCTATTTATTGTACATAGTGAGGCACCCCAAGATATAGAGGTGGACATCCACCTGACAAGATATAAATGGGCATCTACCTAAAAGACACATGCATCCACCTAAAAGTCAAAAGCTACATATTTTATAACAAAAAAAATGTTTTGGAGCAGGATTAGTGATTTTTTTTACACGACCGTTAATAGTTATACGGTCTTTCTTACAAGTGTAAATGGCATAGAAACTTAGCTTCTTGACCTATCTCGCCTGCATGTGGGTTTGAAGGGGCAATTGTCTTAGGGTTTGTAATATTCCCTTGCCTTGTTAAGGTCGTTATGTCTACTATTTATTAAATACAATTGTACAGAATAAAGAATTATTATATAATTACAGAAATAAAATGAATTTACAGAAAATTAAATCTTACTTGAATTTGCAGAAATAATATCAAAATAGAGAAGAAATAATCCGAGCTCTGTTTAGAACAGTCTCCTTAAGACAAATTTATTCCCTCCACAACGTGCTAAAGGTAATGAATAATTGTCTCCCAAGATAGAATGACTTTCCAAATCAATCAAGTAGCACAACTATGATTAATTTCTGCGAACACAATTCTGTGTTTTGTACTCAACCAGACCAAAGAAATAATATGTATGAGATGTATGCATATAACAACCCTCAATTTTAGGAGGCTAATTTTATATTAATTTACCGCATAAGGTAATTATATAAAATGGTGGAACTGGAGTAAATATTAATTTTAGAAGTTGAAAGTTAATATTTACTGGGATATTGTATATTTACCGTATGTATAGGTAAATATCCTCATGTGGTATGTTCTATAGTGTCATGTATTTTAAATGACATTATGGTTTAAATGAGACCGGAACTGGACATAATTTCTAAAATTTTCGGATGCCAATTTAGAGGGTGTAGTTAGTCCCGGAATGTCCGAGACAGTCAAAATAAGTGCCATATTGTATTTTTGGGTTTCGGGAACTTTTACCTGGTTTTAATGTAAACGCGTATTTGGGAGTCATTTTAATGTGGTATTAACCACTTAAGTTGGAGACTTTAGACTTAAGTCACGATTTTAAGTCTTGCCCCTTATTTCATTTCCTCATTTTATGTCCTAAAACATAGAGAGAAAAGGAGAGGAAGAGAGAGGAAGAGAAAAATGGAGAAATGAGAGAGATTGAAGCTTGGATTTGCATCTACCACCAAGAAATCTGAAATTTCAACCCTAAGGCAAGTTTTCTACTTGCTAATATATGATTTAAGATGAATAAATTGTTTGATAGTTGTGTATTTGCATTTATGGATCAAAAATGAAATTTGTGGTGTTTTAATCCTAATCTTAGTTTTTTATGGTAAAATTATGGATTATAGTGGTTATACATCAGGTAGTATGTTTTGGGGTAGATTAATGTTGTTAGATGTGCACAAAAATGAAGAGATTTGAGTTTGGAGAAATTTAGGGTTTATGACCCTCGAAGCCGTTCTTGGCAAAATCGCAGGGGCGAATCGATTCGGCCCCCTGGGCGAATCGATTCGCTAAGGGGAAGTTCCCAGGTCTGCTTGGACCGAATCGATTCGGCCCCAATCCGAATCGATTCGGCAGTTGCAGAATCCAAGTTCTTTATGTCCGAACCGATTCGCTTTTTGAGCGAATCTATTCGGGCCATGGGCGAATCGATTCGTTTTCCTGTTGTTTTTGAGTTAATTTTATAACTCAATTTCAATTCATTTTATTTAAGTCTAGGGCCTAGGAACCTTCTTGTATGAAGTAAACATAGAGTCCTAGAGTGTGAGATGATTTAGTTAATTACCCTACATTAGGAATGGGTTATGTTGGGGTTTTTCGGGGTTATGCCTATTGATGTTAGGGCATTCTTTTCTTCTAGTTGATTGATATGAAACTAGGAGACGTAGTGTTATGTTTGGGAGACTTTAGAAGCTCAATTGAGCTATGCTAATCTTGATGGTTCATAATAACACCGTAGACGATTGTTGGAAGAATGAATTGAGAGTTTATTCATTTCTTTGAGGTGTGATAGTATTGGGGTTTTAAAGTAATACCCCAAAATGTTTGGAGATAATTAAGAGTTTATTTACTCCTTTGACGTTGTAGTAACGATATCATTTATCGTATGGCTCGAGATAATAAGGTGAATTATTTACAATAATGTAAATGAGTATGGTTTCAAACAAAACGAAACATACATGTATAAATGGAAATGAAAGGGAAGTGGTAATGATGATGGTAAATAATAATTTACTTAATCATGGATATGGTAAATGATAATTTACTTGATTTTCTTGAAAATGATAAATAAAATTGTTTAAACACACCCTCTCTAAATGACATCATAAAGGAAGTTCGCGCGTTGAGGTGAAGCCCCCTGGCTAATGAATGCAGGGTGGATATAGTCCAAGACCATGTGAGCATTTGTGTTGTATATTTTCTGCGATGGGTAGGAGATTCCGGGTGTGGTCTTGACTATCCCGCAGGCACATGGCCGCTTCCCGACGTTTTGCGTTATAGGTGCCCAGGTTGTCTTGATGATAGGCCCTGGAAGATGATGGTGATTTAGGGACGCGCACAGTGGGGAAACCCGGACGGGCGGTCTTAGAATCGTTATATGTATATAAATATAACTATTTATAATCAAGTGGGACTTGAAGTATTGAGATATGCCATAAAGAGCATAATGAAGTTCCACAAAGAGCACATATAAATGCCACAAAGAGCATTTGAAAATGACTGTTTTCCTAATAAGGAAAGGATTTTTACAAAATGTAAAAGTGAGACAAAAATGCCATAAAGAGCATAAGATGGTGATTATATATATATTTCCTGTTAAGGAAAAGATATATGAGATAATTGGTGCATATGATGAAGTTTTAGATTAATGTTACTCATTATATTTTCCTGCCTAGCTTATGTTTTAAATTGTGTAGGTAGATTCTTATTTCTCTTTCATCGTGATGATCATTCATAACTGTCATATTTTTTATTCATCTGGTAATCATATAGAGCCGGGCCCTGACCCGTTCATATTTCTTGTTGTGCTTGCATCTTATATCCTCTCAGGTACTCCGCCACAAGGATGCCTGATCTGACTTCCTATTCCGGTGTTTGTAGCGTGTCGTGATGCTTTGCGGGTATTACGGGACATATTGCTATAGACGTCGTCATCCTTGTACTCTAGTCAGGATCAGGTTCTTTTAAATCGGGCTAGAGGCCCAAGATTTTGTAATTGATTAATGTAATGTATTATGTAATTATTTGAACTTGTTTTATATTATTGTATGAGTCTGTGACCGACAGCATATTCAGTCCCTTATTGTACATTTGTGTGTATGTAATATAATTTCGTCTGGATTTCCACTTTCTTTTATTGGGTTATTCAGTTGTTTTCTTTTATTTACTTTAAAAATCAAAATTTTTGGAAACCCGTTTGATATGCCCCAAGTGTGACCTCGGCTCGGAGACACCTACCTCGGCCGAGATCGTGGCCGACATTGGAGAAGCCTTGGGCATGCGGCATCAGCACTCGACCATAGCAAGGTCGGCCCAGGCCGACACTACCACCAGCCTCTCGAAGGGACATCGCATGCATCACAAGGATCAGCAGCATTCTCGTATACCTTGGAATGGTAACCTCGGCCATACATAGGCCGAGCTCCCAAGAAGCCACCTGCAACCTCATCAAGACATTAGTCGATGCTCCAAACACGCCAACTCAACCTCGGCTCAGGTCGACCTTGTCCATTATCTCGGATAGGATTAGGCCGAGACCTCCATGGTCACCTCGGACTGAACGGGCACCTAGACTTACCAACCTCAGCCTCTCACAGGCCGAGGTCATACACCAGGCGCGATAGCCGAGCATCTGCTGACATTTGGATAAGGGCACGTGGATACAAATCAGTTATAACAAAATTATTCCCCACACGTGGGGAGAATATTGCATCATCATTCTCTACATGTAACAGTGACATATGACTTTCCCATAGTGGTGAGGCAATCACACACATGCACATTACATGCATGGGGGGTACATTACACCCCCTAGGTACTATATATAGAGGTCATCCTCTACCTTGCAAAGGATCCAAGATGTACAACCCTAGCTAAAACTCTGTCTAAATGCACAGTAGAGAGAGAAAGCTTGAGAGATTGTATCCATGGCCATCAGTGCCTTATTACAGTGAGGTTATTTACACACACAGTGGACGTAGGCCAATTTAGGTTGACCACTTATATCCTGGTGCTCTCTCCTCTTCTCCTCATCTCATTCTCCTACCTATTACGTAACTAAGCTGCCATTGTTGTTCATAGGTTGAGCTTGAAAACACCTTACCTGGTGGTGCAAATCCTAGCATCATCACCATTTTTCTGAAATAAGGAGTGGTTATCCCGTATACTTGTTATTTTGTTATGATGCTGAGAATGATTCCATCCATGATTCTGTTATTTTGGAGTATCGGGATGGCGACCCCCTATTTCGGATGGCGGGTTGTCACAGATGGTATCAGAGCATCAGGTTCTAGAGTCCTTAGGAATCTGTGTGACTGCTTTACGCTTTCACCGTTGCTTTTGATCGGACGTAAGGCCTTAGGATTAAGATCGTTGATTTCTTTAGTGAGATCTCATTCTTCTGTCATGAGGTAGAACCTATCGAATCTTTTACGCATTCGTGTGATAATAGTAGGTCGATTGAAGAAGGGCCACCTGTTGAAGTAGGATGGAGGAAAATCCTTCACTCATAGGAGTAGTGTTGAAATGGTGGGAACGTAGTCACCATATTTGTGGGTGCAGGAATAGGACCTAGGAGTTGTAAACCACATAGTCACCTTCTTTCACATGTAACTAAGGGCTAGGGGTGATTTATATGCCCCAAGTGTGACCTCGTCTCGGAGACACCAACCTCGATTGAGATCGAGGTCGACATTGGAGAAGCCTTGGGCATGCGGCATCAGCACTCGACCATAGCAAGGTCGGTCGAGGCCAACACTACCACCAGCCTCTCGAAGGGACATCGCATGCATCACAAGGATCAGCAGCATTCTCGTATACCTTGGAATGGAAACCTTGGCCAGACATAGGCCGAGCTCGCAAGAAGCCACCAGCAACCTCATCAAGACATTAGTCGATGCTCCAAACACGCCAGCTAAACCTTGGCTCAGGCCGACCTTGTCCATTGTCTCGGCTAGAATTAGGCCGAGACCTCCATGGTCACCTCGGACTGAACGGGAACCTAGACTTACCAACCTCGGCCTCTCACAGGCCGAGGTCATACACCAGGCGCGATAACCGAGCATCTGCTGACATTTGGATAAGGGCACGTGGGTACAAATCAGTTATAACAAGATTATTCCCCACACTTGGGGAGAATATTGCATCATCATTATCTACATGTGACAGTGACAGATGGCTTTCCCATAGTGGTGAGGCAATCACAAACATGCACATTACATGCATGGGGGGTACATTACACCCCCTAGGTACTATATATAGAGGTCATCCTCTACCTTGCAAAGGATCCAAGATATACAACCCTAGATGAAACTCTGTCTAAATGCACAGTAGAGAGAGAAAGCTTGAGAGATTGTATCCATGGCCATCAGTGCCTTATTACAGTGAGGTTATTTACACACACAGTGGACGTAGGCCAAATAAGGCTGAACCACTTATATTCTGGTGCTCTCTCCTCTTCTCCTCATCTCATTCTCCTACCTATTACGTAACTAAGTTGTCATTGTTGTTCATAGGTTGAGCTTGAAAACACCTTACCTGGTGGTGCTAATCCTAGCATCATCATTTTGGCGCCGTCTATGGGAAGAGAGAGAAGCTATATCTTCCTCTTCTTTAGCTTAACCTCATCGGAGACTCTGGTGGTGAACCAGGCACCACCCCTTGTGTGGAGCTGCTTCATCATTGAAAGAGGTCCTTTGAGGTACTAAGCTCATCTTCTACTCAAGCTCTATAGTGTTAACATATGGCACCAGAATTACCACCGCCTCTTACGCCACCTGGGGGTGGAGGGCCTAGTTCCAGTTAGGCGCCGCTCCAGTCCGAAATGGAGGAGGTAGCTGCAGCCTTGAGGTCTTTAGCTGCAACACAATAAGCTATGCAGGAGAAATTTGCACAGCTCAGCCAAACTATGATGAGGCCACCTGGAGTCTCACCGGATATGATCACTCCGGCGGCTATTCAGCCTCATCCTGACGCCAGGGGACCACCCCAGGCACCAATGAAGGACCAGCCTGCACCCTATCGGAGAAGGGATGTTGCTGACCCTAGGCGCTTGCGCCTGGGGAGGCAAGGAAACCCTTTCCCAGAGGACAAGTATGACGATCTTGAGGTGGAAGAAGCCCCGTAAGACTGCTGGGAGCCGTATGAGGTGTCAAATAACACTGTACGACCTCTTGGGCAAAGTCAAGGTTGTGTCGGCCGAAAAGGTGAAGAGGCCTAACAAAAAGGGCCAACCTTTTATAGGTTGAGCAGAGGGTCATCCTTTGAGAGACTCGACCCGGTGAATGACCTAAGACAGAGATTGTCGAGATCAAGGAGCGCAGCAGGATCTCAAAGACGGAACAGGCAGGGGCGGCCAGATCAAGGCCGACACTGTAAAAGAAGAGGCAGGGAATAGGAAGAGGTCAACAGTCGACGTGTCGCGGCAGGGGAACCCTCGGTCCATCCCATGGAGGTGGCTGGGGACAACCTCGGCCAGGTCGATGGCAGAAGACCGTGGAATGACTGTATCCAGCACCTTGAGGAGAAGATAGGAGACCTCATTAAAAACAGGGAGCCATTACAAAAGGGTTACTCAGAGGGCTCTCCATTTGTGGCTATGATAGTGGGCTTCCCAACCCCAGCTAAGTTCAAGCCTCCTACAGTGTCTCCCAAGTATGATGGAAGCAATAACCCTGTACATCACATCGAGATGTACCAGTCGGTAGCAGACATCTACTCGATACCCGATGAGATGAAGTGTAGGGCCTTCTCTGGGACCTTAATAGGGGCAGCGCACAATTGGTTCACCTCCCTTACGAAGAACTCAATTGAAAATTTCAAAGGATTGGCTGAACGATTCATCCACAACTTCTGCTTTGGGGTGAGACCTCAAAAGAAGACTACTCACCTGCTGTATGTCAAGCAGGCTAAGGATGAGATCCTAAGAGACTACATAGCGAGATTCAACAAAGAGAAGTTGGAGGTCGAAGATTATGAAGAGAACATAGCCATGACCGCCCTTATAGGGGGTCTGCAGAAAGGGAAGCTATTGTGGAAACTTGCGAAAGACCCCCTAGGTCTATGGTGGAGCTTCTGGCAACCGCAGGGAAAGTAATGAATGCGAAAGAGGCAATGGTCGCCAAGTATGAGGAGGAGAACCGCGGTGGCAGTGGAAAGTACCAAAGCAAGAAAGATGGGAAGAAGAGGTCGGGTGATGACAAGTTCGCTCACTATACTCCTCTGACTGTAAGCTGCGAGCACATCCTCAACGAGATTAAGAATGACAGGACTCTGAGATGGACAGAGAAAATGAAAGTCCCACCACATAAGAGGAATAAAAACCTATGGTGCGAGTTCCACCAGGATCATGGCCATGTCACGGACAGATGCTTCACCCTGAAGGATGAGATTAAAAAGATGTTAAAATCTGGAAAGTTGAGGAAGTATGTGGACGGTAAAGCTCCTAAGGGTGGAAGAGATGACCCTAAGAAAAGGAGAAATGACAGACGTCGTGATAATGTCCCGGCCAGAAGAGACGATGATTCAGAAGGTGATGATGAAGACGATCCGGATCTTCCGTCGAAAGATGACAACACCCCGGTGAAGAGGGTTGGTATGATCTCGTTTAGTGTTGACACCATATATGGAGGATTTGTAGGAGGTGGCTCTGAAGTAGCTGATAGGAAGGCTCACGTAGCAGAGGCCAGGTCAGTGGCCAAGCTTGAAGTTGTGAATCTAACGTCTTCCGATACGGTGCAGAAGAGGAAGAAAGTAGACATGGATACCCTCGTAATTGGGTTCTACAGACTCGACTTCAAGGGTATCTTAGCCCCCCATGATGACCCTCTGGTCATAACAACAAGGGTGCATGGGTGTGAGGTACAGAGGATCCTCATAGACGGGGGGAGCTCAGCGGACGTGATGTTCTGGCCTTTCTTCAAGAGCCTAGGTCTTAGCAGAGCAAGGCTGGTACCCTATCATCACCCATTGATAGGCTTCAGTGGCGAAAAGGTCCACACCTTGGGCATATATGAGATGGACGTACGGATGGGTGATGAGTAGCCTAAGAGGCTGACCAAGAAGATAAATTTTTTTGTCATGGACAAGAACGTGTTTTCGGCCTATAACCTCATCATAGGAAGGGTGGCCCTTAAAGAGTTTAAAGTTGTGTCGTCGACGGTCAATCAGATGGTAAAATTCCCGACTCCCTATGGGGTAGGGGAAGTACGAGGTGACCAGACCACAGCGCGAGAATGTTACTTCAACTCGGCCGAAGAGAGAGAGGCCCATAAGAGGGAAACCACCACTTATAGCATTGATACGCTTGACCCAAGAGATGAGACAAAGTTGAAGAAGGGAGAGGCCGCGAAAGAGGTGGAATCCATCGTCCTCAATGAGGACGAGCCGAAAAAAACCGTTCAGGTCGGTAAAGCCCTAAAGGCAGAAATCAAGGAAGAGCTGATAAACTTCCTCAGGAGGAGACAGAGTGTCTTCGCATGGAGTCACGTCGATATGCCCGGCATCGACCCTGAAGTTATGAGTCACAAGCTCAACGTGACCAAAGATGCCAGGCCAATCAAATAGAGACGAAGAGTCTATTCCACGAAGAAGTACGACGTCATCCGAGAAGAGGTCAAAAAATTAGAAGAGGCTGAGTTTATAAGAGAAGTCACATATCCGGAATGGTTATCAAATGCAGTCATCGTGCCCAAGGCCAATGGGAAGTGGAGAATGTGTGTTGATTTCACTGACCTTAATAGATCTTGTCCAAAAGACAGCTACCCCTTACCTCGGATAGATCAGATGGTGGATGCTACGGCGGGACACGAGCTCATGAGCTTCATGGACGCGTATTCAGGTTACAACCAGATCTTCATGGATGCTGAAGACTCAGAGAAGACAGCCTTCATTACCGATAAAGGGATATACTGCTACAAAGTGATGCCCTTCGGCCTGAAAAATGCAGGGGCAACATACCAACGTCTCATTAATAAGATGTTCGAAGAGCAAATAGGTAAGACTATGGAGGTGTATGTAGATGATATGCTAACAAAGAGCTTGAAGGCTTTCACTCATGTAACGGATCTCGAGAAGACCTTCGACATTATAGACTCATAGAGAATGAAACTCAACCCCGCGAAGTGTGTCTTCGGAGTAGGAGCTGGGAAGTTCCTAAGATTTATCGTCAACCAGAGAGGGATCGAAGCGAACCCTAAAAAAATCAAGACTTTACTTGACATGAAGACACCGAGGAGTATCAAAGATGTTCAAAGACTTACGGGGAGAGTGGCTGCCCTTAACAGGTTTGTTTCTAGGGCAACAGATAAGTGCCTTCCATTCTTTAAGGTGCTGGGAAAGGCCTTCTAATGGGACGAAGAGTGCGAAAAATCCTTCAACCAGCTCAAGTCTTATTTAGGGTCTCCCTTATTGCTGTCTCGGCCTGTAGCAGAGGAGAACCTGTACGTGTATCTAGCAGTCTCCGAATCATCCATCAGCGCAACCATAATATGGGAAGACGCTAGAATCCAAAGGCCTGTATATTTCAACAGTAAGGCCCTTCAAGGGGCCTAACAAAATTACCCTTGCATGGAAAAGCTAGCTTACGCCTTGATACATGCTTCGAGGAAGATGAAGCCTTACTTCCAGGCCCACTCCATGGTTGTCCTCACTGACTCCCCACTAAGACAGGTCCTACACAAACCTAAGAAGTCCGGGCGATTGATGACATGGGCCATTGAGTTGGGGGAATACAATCTTACCTACCAACCTAGGACGACCGTCAAGGGGCAAGCCCTCGCAGACTTTGTCGCTGAGTTCACATGGGAAGAGGCCGAGGCAGAAAATGGCCTAGAGGGTGTTGAAAACCGTGGTGTCTTTCGAAATTTGGAAGAGACGGCACCAAACATCTTCCAAGATCAGGAAGAGATCGCATCCAACGGGGCCAGGAGCCGAGTTGGGAAGAACGAGGAAGATCGGTACCTCTTCAAAAAAGGAGTCATGACAGAAGGGGTCTTCTCATCAGATACTGATATTTAGAGCCTATTCATTGATGTCTCTTCCTGCGATAATGGAAGCGGTGTGGGGTTGATACTCTCAGCTCCAGATGGTGCCAACATTGAATACGCTTTGAGATTCAACTTCCAAGGTTCTAACAATGAGTCCGAGTATGAGGCCATGTTAGCAGGTCTCTCATTGGCAAAGACACTTCGTGTAAAGCGACTCCTACTCCACAGCGACTCAAGGTTAGTTGTCAATCAAGTATTGGTAATCTATGAGGCCATGGATGGAAGGATGGCCAAATATCTGAAAAGGGTGAGAACGATGTTAGAATATTTTGAAGAGGCAAGACTGAAGAGAGTGCCTCGATAAAGTAACAGCCACGCAGATGCATTGGCGAGGTTGGCCTCGGCAACGAAGACAGATGTTAGAAGGACCATTCCGATCGAGGTCTTGGGGAAGGAAACCATTGAACAAGAAGAGGTATATAATCCTTATCATAATTTGAACTTAGGAGACTCATGGATGGACCCCCTCTTCAGATATATCAGAGAGGGAGAGTTACCTGAGATATAAGGCTGCCAAGTTCTAGGTAGTAGGGGACGTCCTGTACAAGAAAGGATGTTTGCTACCTCTCCTCAGATGTGTGCACCCCACAGAAGTTCCCTGGGTCTTACAGGAGGTCCATGAGGGTTCTTGCTCTAGCCACATAGGGGGAAGACCCTTGGCCAAAAGAATCATCACCCAGGGGTACTGGTGGCCAACCCTATCCAAGGACGCTGCAGCCTACGTGAGGAAATGTGATAAATGACAGAGGTTCTCCGCCATCGCTCATCAGCCTCATCAACCTATGACGTCAATCACTTCTCCATGGCCATTTGCATTATGGGGAATTGACTTAGTAGGGCCCCTGCCAAGAGCTGCCAATAATTATAGATTCTTGATAGTTGCCATCGACTATTTTTCAAAGTGGGTGGAGGTAGAGCCGATGATAACGATCATAGAGCAGAAGACCTTCCAATTTATTTGGAGGAATATCATATGCAGATATGGCCTCCCAAACACTCTCATCTTGGACAATGGGACCCAGTTCAAGAACTCCTCTTTAGAAAAGTATTGCCTAAGAGTAGGAATAAAGCAATTCTTCTCATCTCCTGACCGACCTCGGGTAAATGGTCAGACCGAGGTCACAAATAGAACAATTCTGGATGGAATCAAGAAGAGGTTAGAAGATGGACTGAAAAGGTCTACGCTGTGTTATGAGCCTACAGAACCACGACAAGGACACCAACAGGAGAAACCCCGTTTATGTTGGCACATGGCTTAGAGGCCGTCATACCAACGGAAGTAGGGCTCCCAACTCATAGGATTCAGACCTATGACCCTGATAATAATGGGGAAGAGAGGAGGCTAGACCTAGATCTTATCAAAGAAAGAAGAGAGGACGCAGAGGTCAGACAAGCAGCCTACCAACAGAGGGCAGCGAAATTCTACAACCAGAGGGTGAATTCAATACCCATTGAAGTGGGAGACCTAGTGCTAAAGAAGACCTTACAGAAAGCAAAAAAACTCCACCCAAACTGGCACGGTCCCTACAAAGTGACAGAAGAGGTTGTGCCTAGCACTTACAGGCTAGAAAATCTAAAAGGAAAACCTTTCACTAATCCATGGAATGCTGATCACCTAAAGAAATATTACATATGATGTTGCATGAAGTCGTGTAATTGTACCATCTTGTCATGAAGAGGTTATTAATAAAAGATCAGTTCCCATGGTGGTCCTTGCTTCATTTTTCACTTGTCAGAAATTAATGGGGCTAACATCTTATGTGATGACCTCAGACCTTCATAACACCATTCAGTGGTGACGAGGTCTGAGATCAGACACCATAATGGGATGACCTCAGACCCTTAACATCATTAATTTGGTGAGATTAATTATGGGGGTAACATCTTAGGTGATGATCTCAGACCTTCATAACACCATTCAGTGGTGACGAGGTCTGAGATTAGACACCACAATGGGATGACCTCAAACCCTTAACATCATTAATTTGGTGAGATTAATTATGGGGGTAACATCTTAGGTGATGACCTCAGACCTTCATAACACCATTCAGTGGTGACGAGGTCTGAGATCTGACACCATAATGGGATGACCTCAGACCCTTAACATCATTCATTTGGTGAGATTAATTATGGGGGTAACATCTTAGGTGATGACCTCAAACCTTCATAACACCATTCGGTGGTGACGAGATCTAAGATCTAACACCATAATGGGATGACCTCGGACCCTTAACATCATTAATTTGGTGAGATTAATTATGGGGGTAACATCTTAGGTGATGACCTCAGACCTTCATAACACCATTCAGTGGTGACGAGGTCTGAGATCTGACACCATAATGGGATGACCTCAGACCCTTAACATCATTAATTTGGTGAGATTAATTATGGGGGTAACATCTTGGGTGATGACCTCAGACCTTTATAACACCATTCAGTGGTGACGAGGTCTGAGATTAGACACCATAATAGGATGACCTCAGACCCTTAACATCATTGATTTGATGAGATTAATTATGGGGCTAACATCTTCGGTGATGTCCTCAGATCTTCATAACACCATTCAGTGGTGATGAGGTCTGAGATCAGACACCATAATGGGATTACCTCAGACCCTTAACATCATTAATTTGGTGAGATTATGAGGACATCTTAGGTGGCGACCTCAGACCTTCATAACACCATTCAATGGTGACGAGGTCTGAGCTCAGATTACTAACTTGGTTTAAGCAAACACCATTGCATAAGCTTGAGCAGAAACATCATGACATACATACAACAAAAGAAGATGGTCCTCTTCAGAGAATAACACATTCATAGATAAAAAATATTCATAGATTACAAAGAATGGAAAAGTAAGAGCCATGTTCATTCATAAATTATAGATGTGGAGGGATTACAATGTCAGGGGTTATAAATAATGTTCAAAAATTCTCTAAGGGTTTGAGGGGGGAATGCTGGTATCTTCGGCTTGGTTAGGTTGGACAACGTTGGTCACCTCGACAACGTCATCATGATGGTCTGCCCCTCCAACTTCAGTGTAGTCCAACGTGGCAATCTCGGCAGGTGCGGCAGCCTCCTCCTCAACCTCCTGAAGGGCCTGGGAAAACTGAGGATCAGCAAAGCCAAGGCCTATAAAGTCAGAGGCTTTAAAAGTGCCAGTCTCCCTCTCCTTAACATCAGCCCACTTGATAGTGGCTTTGATACCTCTTTCAAGGTATTCAAAGCCGAAGCTCATAAACTCGTCAGAGCTTTTGTACTTGGCTATTATCCCCTCTGAGGCATCATCAAGGGCTGCCTTCACGGCCGAGCTAACCTTCTGCTACAGAACATCGTCCGTGGCCTTCAGAGCCGCAGCATGGTCCTTGTTAAGTCGAGAGACCTCCTTCTCCAGCCCCTTCACCTTCTTGTCCGACACACCTAACTCAGACTTCAGCCGGTCGATTTCCGTGTTCAAAGAACTCTGAACCTTCTCAGCCTCTTGACCCTTCTGGATGAAGGGCAACTTCCTCAGAGTCCAATTGGAGAGGTGGTGCATCGCTGATAGGCCCTGCAGATTTTACGATCAAGAATGAGAAAAAGATAAATCAGAGGTTACACTTAGGAATTGGAAAGAAAAGTGAGGTCATACCTGAATGGATCTGTGAATGCCGAACTCAACCAGCAAAGGAGTATCAAGTGACCTGAAGAAGAACTTGTCGGCCTCGGTCATTGTAGAGCCGAAGGCATCTAGGGCCTGAAGACTATGGCTGATTATGCTGTCAGTAATCTTCAACTGCTCTAGATGAGCCGACAGGGCGTCTGCTGAAGAGATGGGGATGGCAGCATCAGCATTCTGTTTCTTCGGCCTCTGATCCTCAGGGGCATAATCAACTGGATCCCTCTTCTTTGAGGCTCGGGGCTTCGAGGCAGAGGGAGCTGGGGGAGGAGCATTAAGGCTTGTTTTCTTTGCAAGTCTTGTCAAGGTAGGAGCAGTCATTTCCCAGAATTCGTCTGAGATATCATGTGGACGCTCTGCAAAATTAATAGATCTGAGTTACAAGATCAGACAAAAATAAACTCAGAGGTTCAACTTCAAATATAAAGAGCTTACCAAGCTCGGAAAGAGGACTTCCACCCAGACCTGTCTCAGAGAGGTAGTGGGGGGTCATCAAGTGTTTGAACCTAACGAACAGACCATGTACCCCCTGATCTTGAAGGGATTTCACCTTCTAAAGGTTTTGTGGACTCAGGCCAGGGTCAGCCCTCGCAGACATTGTGACCTTACCCCACCTAAGCGGCATCCTCGGCTCCAGAATGGATGAGGGAACACATGGGTCAAATTCCCATGGCCCAGAAGAAAAAAAGTATCGTGGCTTCCAGTTGTGGTTGGAAGTCTGAGTTATTTGAAGCATCTTTTTTTCAGGTTTCCGATCTATGAAATGATAGTAGCTCGGGTGATTTTTGGCTGAGGAAGGTACATAGCAACCTACAAAGACCTGAACTAGGAAGTCTGAGTGGTGGACAGCCTTCCATAAGACTATGGACCCTATTATGACCCTCCAGGCATTAGGGGATAGTTAAGAGGGGGCCAAATTGATATAGGCAAGGATAGATTTGATAATGGGATGGATGGGCAGACGAAACCCCAACTTGAACATCTGCTCGTACAAGAAGATTTCGCCGTCTCGGCTGTGAAAATCCCTCTCTTCCCTCAGAGGTCTTCTTAGCTTTATAGAGGGACTAATGGAATACAGATATCTGAAGCAGAGGAGGTCTACCTCAGTTATAGTACTCTAGATCTCGGCCGCCTCAGAGACGTCGACATCACTTTCAGCGTCATCATCATCTAGCTCAACGTCGATCGGAGCAGATGTTGATGGGTTACCCGGGAACCTCTGAGCGAACTCGGCACCGATGAAGGCCGACAGAGGAATGGCATCAAGTGGTGGTGGAATATACACACTCGGCTCAACGATCTCAACCTCTGAGGAAGAGGCTGAGGCGCTTGAGTTGTTATGAGATAAGACCCGGTTTGAGACCTCGGCCTGATCAGGGGCCTGATCTTCCCGAACTGAGAAGTCCATGACCTCCTGGAAGGAATCCACGGACATGGGGTCTGAGGTGGAATACTCAGACTCAGACATTGGTATAGGATCGACAGGAACCTCTGCCTCGTTGAAAGACTCCGAGGGATCAGGATATATCACCTACAGGGGTGGTGGGAAGATGGGTCTAATAGGGAAATCTTGTGACCTATGAGCCTCCTCCTGTGCTCTTTCTATTTGTCTGATTTTTTTCTAAGGTCTTCTCCCTAAGGGAGGGGAACTCCTCAAGAAGTTGGTATAGGGGTCTGAGCATCAGAGGCAGACACTACACTTGGGGAGACTCTCCTAAGTAACAAACAACGCTGGTGATTTGGCTAAAGATCAAAGCTAGGTTTTTTGAGCTAGATGATTGTATGAACAATCAACCGGAAAACTCATAGCTAAGCAGAAAATGCAGGAGATCACCGAAAAATGCATGAACCAGCCGGAAAATGCAAAGAGCAAGACAAAGAAAAATGGAGAGGAAGAGATAACGAGGGGTACCTGAAGAAAGGCGAGGAAATGAGAGGAAGGACTCCCTAGTAAATAGGCCCCCAAATGTACTCACAATCGGGAGTTCTTCTATAGAGAGAGAGAGTTGCAGAAATGGATAAGTTCGTAGAAGGAGAGAAATGAAGAAGAAAGAAGAGAAATGGGACTTTTACCCTTAAATATGAATGCAACATAATTACCCTTGTCAGACACGCGTGCCAATTCAGTAATTGACAAGTGTCAAAAAAAGAATATTGGTACAGAGCAATAGGACCAAGGAGTTGTAAACCACATAGTCACCTTCTTTCACATGTAACTAAGGGCTAGGGGTGATTTATATGCCCCAAGTGTGACCTCGTCTCGGAGACACCAACCTCGATTGAGATCGAGGTCGACATTGGAGAAGCCTTGGGCATGCGGCATCAGCACTCGACCATAGCAAGGTCGGTCGAGGCCAACACTACCACCAGCCTCTCGAAGGGACATCGCATGCATCACAAGGATCAGCAGCATTCTCGTATACCTTGGAATGGCAACCTTGGCCAGACATAGGCCGAGCTCGCAAGAAGCCACCAGCAACCTCATCAAGACATTAGTCGATGCTCCAAACACGCCAGCTAAACCTTGGCTCAGGCCGACCTTGTCCATTGTCTCGGCTAGAATTAGGCCGAGACCTCCATGGTCACCTCGGACTGAACGGGAACCTAGACTTACCAACCTCGGCCTCTCACAGGCCGAGGTCATACACCAGGCGCGATAACCGAGCATCTGCTGACATTTGGATAAGGGCACGTGGGTACAAATCAGTTATAACAAGATTATTCCCCACACTTGGGGAGAATATCGCATCATCATTATCTACATGTGACAGTGACAGATGGCTTTCCCATAGTGGTGAGGCAATCACAAACATGCACATTACATGCATGGGGGGTACATTACACCCCCTAGGTACTATATATAGAGGTCATCCTATACCTTGCAAAGGATCCAAGATATACAACCCTAGATGAAACTCTGTCTAAATGCACAGTAGAGAGAGAAAGCTTGAGAGATTGTATCCATGGCCATCAGTGCCTTATTACAGTGAGGTTATTTACACACACAGTGGACGTAGGCCAATTTAGGCTGACCACTTATATCCTGGTGCTCTCTCCTCTTCTCCTCATCTCATTCTCCTACCTATTACGTAACTAAGCTGCCATTGTTGTTCATAGGTTGAGCTTGAAAACACCTTACCTGGTGGTGCAAATCCTAGCATCATCACCGTTTTTCTGAAATAAGGAGTGGTTATCCCGTATACTTGTTATTTTGTTATGATGCTGAGAATGATTCCATCCATGATTCTATTATTTTGGAGTATCGGGATGGCGACCCCCTATTTCGGATGGCGGGTTGTCACAGATGGTATCAGAGCATCAGGTTCTAGAGTCCTTAGGAATCTGTGTGAATGCTTTACGCTTTCACCGTTGCTTTTGATCGGACGTAAGGCCTTAGGATTAAGATCGTTGATTTCTTTAGTGAGATCTCATTCTTCTGTCATGAGGTAGAACCTATCGAATCTTTTACGCATTCGTGTGATAATAGTAGGTCGATTGAAGAAGGGCCACCTGTTGAAGTAGGATGGAGGAAAATCCTTCACTCATAGGAGTAGTGTTGAAATGGTGGGAACGTAGTCACCATATTTGTGGGTGCAGGAAGTTTTGCCCATGGAGGAACCCGATAGATACTTTCTATAGTAAGTTTCTCTGGGATAAGTGGAGGGAGGAGAAGGTAAATCCTCAAATGTTCACGCGAGGCTCGGTCAGAGGCCGACAGGTGAATAAAGAGTTATGCGATTAGGGAGATCATACACTAAAGAAAGGTAGGTATAAGGGGGAGCCCTTCAATGGAATGATAGGCTCCAGAGTAAGTGTTGTTAACACTTCTGATGGAGAAGTGATCATAAAACCCCATTGGTGGACATCCGCCTGGAGAGGTTTCATTGAACCGAGGAAGAGGAGGCCGAGAGCGTGTTCTCTTTTATTGAGAAAATGAAAGGGACTACATGGGCAATTGTTTGGTAGCTAGACGCGGAACAATGGTTCTCTTCATTATTTTGATTGGAGAACAAGGGAAAAGATAAAGTGCCTAGTTGGAGAGTTGATGGAAGAAATGTTGGTTCGGATAAGACTCGAGTATGGAGTCTGAGAACCATTAGTATTGACCCGGAGTGATTGGCATAAAATGTTGGCGACAATTCCACCTTATTAGTGGGTGGTGTATTCCTTAGGACAAGATTTAGTAGTATTGTATCTACTATAGATTCGGGTGTGCATGTTGAGTTTGTAATGGTATCGACGCTACTATAAATAGGGTAATTATATGACTTCCGTAGTAGGGAAGTTTTATATTTTCCTTCACTTGTTATGAAGTGAGTGATGATATATTTTTCTTTAAGTATTATGTACGTTATGTGCTACTTGTATGATATGTACTATACAAGTAAAGATATCTTGGTTTAATTGGGGTGATAGCAAGCAATTAAATTGCGAGGCTATCATATTTCTAGTTTCAGGATGGAACTAGATGTTCTATAATGTCTCTCCTGGATACAGGTTGAGACTTTATGAGGGTGGTTGAGGTAAGTAGGAGGTTTTTATTACTTGTTGTGTTATCTCGTGTGTGTGTTTGATTGCTTGTTTGCTTTGTATGTGATTGTTATGCCTTATCTCCACGATCAACAAGGTTGAGTAGTAATGCATAGGAGGGGTTCCTTATTTGGATTCCGCTTTTGCGGGACGCTCCACGCGTGAACCTCAATGACGTTGAAAGTGGAGAGATGATGTTCTTTCTTCTTTTAGTTCATTCCATTTTATTTTATTTTGTTGTTAGAAGTTGGGTTAAAAGGTTTAGCCGAGAATCACGTAGAAGAGTGATTAAGGGCTATTAAAGTGCGAGATATAAGCATTGTATATAGTTCTCTCCTCTGATCGATGTGAGGGAGACTGAGATGCGAAGTCGAATTGAGACTTCGGGTTATGCCTTGATAAGAAGGCTATTTGAAAAGATGTATTATGTTATGGGAGAAAAATTTGTAAGACTTCACAGAAAGTGATTGTCTGATTTATTGAATCTTTAAAGATGCAATGGTAATATATATAGAAGTGGAATTTTATTAGTAGAATCGTGAGTTAAAATTTACCGATCCCGATCATGTGTTTTAGACCGTCATATCTTAATGACCGACGATGCGAGGTAGTAGTGTAATAGGAGGGTTCCTTATTTGGATTTCGCTTCGGCGAGACGTCCCACGCATGAAACCGAAGGAATGTCGGAAGTTGAGATTGGTCTTGGACACTAGGGATATACTTAATATTATATGTATACGACTTAGATAGGATATGTATTGTTTGACCTTAGAATTATTAGGACGTAAGGCCATTAGGGCATGTGATGTTAATTTAGGAAGATTATAAGGAGTTGACCACGATTAGGCCGTGGGTTAACTCTAAGGGGGGAGTAGATCCCTAGGAACGAGAAGTGTGGAATCTCGAGAGATTTAGAAGGTTAGACCGAAGGAGATGAGACCTCTCTTAGTTAGAGTGTTACGTTGGTAACTCAACTTCCGGGGAGTATAAAGGGTGAGTTGATTTTCACTCCTGAGCCCATTTTGTTATGTTCGAGGGTGAATTTAAGGAACAAGTCTCTGCCAGGATGGGGAGTAATAATACTAGAACATGGACCCATTGTCTATGCGTCTCACAAGCTTAAACTTGTGGGAAGTATTATCCCACGCTTGATTTAGAATTCATTGCGGTAGCAATCACCTTAAAGTGTTGAAGGCACTACTTCCTAGGCAGGAAATTTAGTCTTTCTCGTGAGCAACAAGTTATTGCAGTATGTCGTGGGAGAAAATCGAGTTGGTGTATGAAGTTCATAACGGACTATTGATTATATTTTTCTCATTCGCTAAAGGAATGCGATTGGGGTAGTAGATGCGTCGAGTAGGAGAACTGTCGAAAATATTTGTGATGGCATGGGAAAACAAATATGACGAGCATGACTCAGAAGACTTTGTAGCAAGAGCATTCCGGTCTATGATTGGCCATTTCACCTACTCATGTGAAGAGAATAGCGGTGGAATGAAGAAAGGTATATTCAAAGATGTTTTCTTTGAAGTGCCGGCACCGTTCTGGTCATGATCCTATTTGAGAAATTGTCGATCGTTTGACCAAACCGTTGCTTTTTCGAGCATTGCGGGCAGACGATAGGTAGAGGAGTACGCCCTGCTTCTTTTATGGAGTGGTGGTTAAACCGTGTGAAGTGCCTAACAATAGTGGTGCACCGAGATTTGATATTCGTGTCGAAGGTTGGGCAAGTTTCCATTTAGTGATGGGAACTGTATGGAGATGGCGTATATCTTACCACCCTAAAGTGGATGAATGATTGGAGGAAGTTGAATTAATGCCGAGAGGCATGCTTCGAATGTATGCCTTGGGATAAATAGATGGACGGGAGAAATGACTTGTGTGGGGATGGAAACTTTTCGTGCAAGAATTTGAATCATTTCCTAAGCTATGGCACCGTTAGTGGCCTTGTGCCGGGTGTGTAATCTGCATACTCGTTGAATGAGGTCAGTGAATAATTGGTTCCTTGGACTTGGAGCGGTCCTGGAACATTTCTTTAAGGATTGGGCTTTTGAGCCATATGCTTTGAAGGGATAGGCCTATGCGAGGAGAAGTTGAGTAGTGTTGGGTTTAAGTCATTTAGCGTTGGTGTGAGTACCCCTGGGGTGTGATGTAATGCAATTCAAGATGTAAAACTATTTACGCCGAGTCGTGTGGTTATCATCTTCCGTCGTAGGAGGTTAGAATTGATAGTTTATGAGGAACACTTTGTGCTATGCCAAAGTACAAAGATTATAGACCGAGATCGCTAGAGACGACCTTAGTCCAAGTCCATTTTGGGACGCCATAATAACAAGAGTTTGTTAAGGGAGATAGAATGATAGTTTAAGATAGTATACCCTTTATGCGTCTAGGGTATGCCTGAATTTTGAGGGAAAAATTCCCTTATAATGGGGGGAGTATGTAACAACCCTCGCTTTTAGGAGGCTAATTTTATATTAATTTACTGCATAAGGTAATTATATAAAATGGCAGAACTGGAGTAAATATTAATTTTAGAAGTTGAAAGTTAATATTTACTGGGATGTTGTATATTTACCGTATGTGTAGGTAAATATCCTCATGTGGTATGTTTTATAGTGTCATGTATTTTAAATGACATTATGGTTTAAATGAGAGAGAAACTTGACATAATTTATAAAATTTCCGGATGCCAATTTAGAGGGTGTAGTTAGTCCAGAAATGTCCGAGATAGTCAAAATAAGTGCCATATTGTATTTTTGGGTTCCGGGCACTTTTACCTGGTTTTAATGTAAACGCGTATTTGGGAGTCATTTTAATGTGGTATTAACCACTTAAGTTGGAGACTTTAGACTTAAGTCACGATTTTAAGTCTTTCCCCTTATTTCATTTCCTCATTTTATGTCCTAAAACATAGAGAGAAAAGGAAAGAAAGAGAGAGGAAGAGAAAATGGAGAAATGAGAGACATTGAAGCTTGGATTTGCATCTACCACCAAGAAATCTGAAATTTCAACCCTAAGGCAAGTTTTCTACTTGCTAATATATGATTTAAGATGAATAAATTGTTTGATAGTTGTGTATCTGCATTTATGGATCAAAAATAAAATTTATGGTGTTTTAACCCTAATCTTAGTTTTTATGGTAAAATTATGGATTATAGTGGTTATACATCATGAAGAATGTTTCGGGGTAGATTAATGTTGTTGGATGTGCACAAAAATGAAGAGATTTGAGTTTGGAGAAATTTAGGGTTTATAACCCTCGAAGCCATTCTTGGCAAAATCGCAAGGGCGAATCGATTCTGCCCCCTGGGCGAATCGATTAGCCAAGGGGCAGTTCCCAGGTCTTCTTGGAACGAATCGATTCGGCCCCAAGCCGAATCGATTCGATAGTTGCATAATCCCAGGTCTTTATGTCCGAACCGATTCGCTTTTTGGGCGAATCGATTCGTTTTCCTACTGTTTTTGAGTTAATTTTATAACTCAATTTCAATTCATTTTCTTTAAGTCCAGGGCCTAAGAACCTTCTTGTATGAAGTAAACTTAGAGTCCTAGAGTGTGAGATGAGTTAGTTAACTACCCTACATTAGGAATGGGTTATGTGGGGGATTTTCGGGGTTATGCTTATTAATGTTAGGGTATTCTTTTCTTCTAGTTGATTGATATGAAACTAGGAGACGTAGTATTATGTTTGGGAGACTTTAGAAGCTCAATTGAGCTATGTTAATCTTGATGGTTCATAATAACACCGTAGACGATTGTTGGAAGAATGAATTGAGAGTTTATTCATTCCTTTGAGGTATGATAGTATTGGGGTTTTAAAGTAATACCCCAAAATGTTTCGAGATAATTAAGAGTTTATTTACTCCTTTGACGTTGTAGTAACGATATCATTTATCGTATGGCTCGAGATAATAAGGTGAATTATTTACAATAATGTAAATGAGTATGGTTTCAAACAAAACGAAACATACATGTATAAATGGAAATGAAATGGAAGTGGTAATGATGATGGTAAATAATAATTTACTTAATCATGAATATGGTAAATGATAATTTACTTGATTTTTTTGAAAATGATAAATAAAATGGTTTAAACACACCCTCTCTAAATGACATCATAAGGGAAATTCGTGCGTTGAGGTGAAGCCCCCTGGCTAATGAATGCAGGGTGGATATAGTCCTAGGCCATGTGAGCGTTTGTGTTGTATATTTTCTGCGATGGGTAGGAGATTTCGGGTGTGGTCTTGACTATCCCGCAGGCACATGGCCGCTTCCCTACGTTTTGCGTTATAGGTTCCCAGGTTGTCTTGATGATAGGCCCTGGAAGATGATGGTCATTTAGGGACGCGCACAGTGGGGAAACCCGAACGGGCGGTCTTAGAATCGTTATATGTATATAAATATAACTATTTATAATCAAGTGGGACTTGATGTATTGAGATATGTCATAAAGAGTATAATGAAGTGCCACAAAGAGCACATATAAATGCCACAAAGAGCATTTGAAAATGACTATTTTCCTAATAAGGAAAGGATTTTTACAAAATGTAAAAGTGAGATAAAAATGGCATAAAGAGCATAAGATGGTGATTATATATATATATATTTCATGTTAAGGAAAAGATATATGAGATAATTGGTGCATATGATGAAGTTTTAGATTAATATTACTCATTTTATTTTCCTGCCTAGCATATGTTTTAAATTGTGTACGTAGATTCTTATTTCTCTTTCATCATGATGATCATTCATAATTGTCATACTTTTTATTCATCTGGTAATCATATAGAACTGGGCCCTGACCCGTTTATATTTCTTGTTGTGCTTGCATCTTATATCCGCTCAGGTACTCCGCCTCAAGGATGCCTGATCTGACTTCCTATTCCGGTGTTTTTGGCAAGTCGTGATGCTTTGTGGGTATTACGGGATATATTGCTATAGACGTCGCCATCATTGTACTCTAGTTAGGATCGGGTTCTTTTAAATTGGGCGAGAGGCCCAAGCTTTTGTAATTGATTAATATAATGTATTATGCAATTATTTGAACTTGTTTAATATTATTGTATGAGTCTGTGACCGACAGCATATTCAGTCCCTTATTGTACATTTTTGTGTATGTAATATAATTTCGTCTGGATTTCCACTTTCTTTTATTGGGTTGTTAAGTTGTTTTCTTTTATTAACTTTAAAAATTAAAATTTTTGGCAACCCGTTTTTTTGAAATAAGGAGTGGTTATCACGTATAGTTCTTATTTTGTTGTGATGCTGAGAATGATTCCATCCATGATTCCGTTATTTTGGAGTATCGAGCTGGCCACCTCCTATTTCAGATGGCGGGTTGTCACAATGTAGTAGCAGTAATGGAGGGATTATTTTTTGGAAAAAAATGTGGCATTATTTCGGAGGGGTTAAATGACAGTAACTTAAAACTATAGGGGAATGGTTCTATTTATAGCCAACGTTTTGACTGTTGGGAACAGTCAAAATCGAATTTAACTGCCAAAATAGTTAATTTCGTTAATTGTTGACTCTTGGTAATTAACTGACAGACAGCTAATTAATAATTAATTAATTTCGTAATTAATTAATAATTAAAGCCCATAAAGTTTAATTTAATTTGGACCAAAAATTTAGGAGATTTATTTAAGCCCAAAGCCCGAGCCGAGCCGGCCAGCCGGACGAACGATGCGCGCGTGTGGGCTTTTGGGCCAACCCAACACATGCATAGTGTAGGCCATATCCCCTTCAAAGAGTTGGGATACCCCAAGGCATCCAAGCCTTAGTACATATTTGGGGTGTTATTAACTCACCCAATTTTCGCTACTCTTCCTATGTGGGACTAGAGTTAAAACATACCCAATTCATTAAATTTCATTGCTTTGTGAGTCACTTTGGGGACATATTTATCATTCATAACTTAATGAATTTGGACATGTGAATATACTGCGTTAACCTACTTGCGGAGGAGAACGCGTTCGTGTATGGTCCCACAATTATCGTAGTGTTGGTCGCACCTAAATTTGAGCTCAAAGTTGCTCAAAAAATTATGTCCAAAATCTGGACAGCTTCCAATTTTCCAACAATCCCCCACATGAATGATACATCGCTATAAATAAAACATAACAGATGCTAATGCAGTTACAGACGCAATTTGAGTAAAATTGAAGATTTATTGCATCGGGAGAAGTAGCCTAGTGGCCTTGAACTTTCCTTAGTGATATACCAACGGATTTATTTGGTTAATCAGTAGACTTCACGTCTTTGAATCGTTAACCATTTTTGTAAACCTAGACAATAGTATTCAAACAATAATTCTTCAACACAGTTGGTTCTCACGTTTGTGTTCATTTTGGCCATGAACACCACTTGGTTCCGTGAATATTTTATAGAAATTGCCTTTCATTTTCTCATAGAAGTGGCCCTCTTCTTACTCACGTAGGCGACTTCCATAAAGAGTATCCGGAAATACACCACTTGGACATACTAAGATATGGATGTCATTAAAAGAATAAATTATCCTAATTTCGCGATAGATCTGGACTGTCTCATCTTTGGAATGGATAGGATTAAATCTCCTCCAGTGCTTACTGAATAGAATGTAGTTCAGTTTTCCCACTGAACCTAGATCGTGGGATCTCCAGTTAGCTGGTTGGGTTTCCACTATATTGATTCTTATTTATTTATAGGCTTTAGACCCATTCCTCTTGATGATCTTTCAACTTGCTCTCGGTTTAAACCTTTTGTAAGTGGATCCTCTATATTATCTTTTGACTTTACATAGTCAATTGAGATAATTTCGCTTAAGAGAAGTTGTCTAACGGTATTGTGTCGATGACGAATATGTCATGGCTTTTCGTTATACATGTGATTTTGTGCCCTTCCAATTGCCGATTGACTATCGCAATGTATACATATTGCGGGCACAGGTTTAGACCAATTTGGAACATCCTTTAAGAAATTTCGAAGCCATTCAGCTTCTTCTCCATCTTTTCCCAGTGCAATGAATTCGTATTCCATTGTCGATCGAGCAATGCATGTTTGTTTTGAGGATTTCCAAGATACGGCTGCACCTCCAAGGGTAAACACATACCCACTGGTAGACTTAGAGTCTTTTGTATCTTATATTCAATTTGCATTGCAATGTTCTTCAAGAACAGCTGAATATTTTGAGTAGTGCAGTTCATAATTTTGAATATATTTCAAATAACCCAAAACTCGCAATATTGCTTTCCAGTGATCTCTCCCTGGATCACTCGTAAATCGACTTAGATTACTTATTGAGTATGCTATGTCCGATCGTGTACAGTTCATGATATACATTAAACTACCGATAATACGAGAATATTCTAGTTGAGCTATGCTTTCACCATTATTTTTTGCTACATTTAAATTTACATCTACAGGTATCTTGGTAGTAATAATATCGTACTTCTTGAATTTTTCACATACTTTATCTATGTAATGAGATTGAGATAATATAAGTCCATCCGATGTTTTAGAAATTTTAATTCCTAATATAACATCGGCTATTCCCAAATCTTTCATGTCAAATCTATTACTCAACATTTGTTTTGTAGTTTTGACAATTTCCAAGTTACTACCCATGATAAGCATATTATCAACATCGAGGCATACGATGACATATCCATTTTGAATGTATTTAAACTAAACACATTTATCGTATTCATTAATTTTGAAACCATTTGATAACATAGGATTATCAAATTTTTCATGCCATTGTTTAGGTGCTTATTTTAATCCGTAAAGTGATTAAACAAGCTTACATATTTTTCCTTCTTGTCCAGGAGCCTTGAACCCTTCAGGTTGCTCCATATAAATTTCGTCGTCTAGTTCACCTTTTAAGAATGCGGTTTTTACATCCATTTGATGTATTTCAAGTCCATTAATAACAGTTATTTCTATTAACATCCAAACGGACGTTATTCTTATTACCGGTGAATATGTATCGAAGTAATTCAAACCTTCCTTTTGCCTATAGCCTTTAGCTACAAGTCTAGCTTTATATTTATCAATTGATCCATCGGCCTCCAACTTCTTTTTGAAGATCCATTTAAAACCTAACTGTTTTGAACCTGGTGGAAGATCCACTAGTTCCCATGTATGATTTTTTAATATGGATTCAATTTCACTATTAATTGCTTCTTTCCAATTGGAAGCATCGTGTAAGGATATGGCTTCTTTGTACGATTGAGGTTCATTTTCTAGCAAATATGTTAGAAAATCCAGACCGAAAGAAGTCGAGGTTTTTTCTCTTTTACTACGTCTTGGTTCATCCTCTATTGGTTCAATAGGTTGATGACTACCACTTGTAGTATCTTTATTTGTTCTTTTAGAAGGACCAGATTCTCGGGTCATATTATACGGGAATTCATTTTCAAAAATTGAAGCGTCCCTCGATTCAATAACCGTATTTACATGAATATCTGAAATCTCAGATTTACAAACTAAAAATCGATATGCACTACTATTAGTAGCATAACCAATGAACACACAATCCACGGTTTTTGGCCCTATTCTTACCTTTTTAGGTTTAGGAACCATCACTTTGGCTAAGCACCCCCACACTTGTAAATATTTATAGGAAGGTCTTCGACCTTTCCATAATTCATAAGGAGTCTTGTGAGTCTTCTTGTGAGGTACTTTATTGATAATGTAATTAGCAGAAAGTAAGGCTTCCCCCCACAAGTTTTGTGGAGCTCCTAAACTTAATAACATTGAGTTCATCATCTCTTTCAAAGTACGGTTTTTGCGTTCAACAACACCATTTAATTGAGGGGAATAAGGAGCAGTTGTTTGATGAATAATTCCATTTTCTGAACAAAACTCTTCAAATGGATATTCATATTAACCTCCTCTATCACTCCTAATAGCCTTTATTATTTTGTTTAATTAATTCTCAACTTCATTTTTATATTGTTTAAATGCATTAATAGCCTCATCTTTACTATGTAATAAATATACATAACAATATTATGAGCAACCGTCAATAAAAGTAATAAAATACTTTTTCCCACCTCTAGTTTGAACAAATTTTAAATCACAAATATCAGTGTGAATTAAATCTAAAGGTTCAGTTATCCTTTCAACGGAATGGAAAGGTAATCTAGCTAATTTAGATTCAACACAAATTTCACATTTATGATTTTTATCAATATTAATTTTTTGCAAAAAATCCAAGTTAATTAATCTACGCAATGTATCAAAATTAACATGTCCTAATCTAGCATGCCAAATATTATATGACTCAATCAAGTAAGAAGAACTAGAAATTTCATTCATTGAAACATATGTTTTTGGGGTTAGAGTAAGAACATTGATTTTAAAGAGCCCTTTGTTTAGGTAGCCCTTTCCTACATATATGTCATTCTTTGACAACACAAAGCGATCACACACAAACACAAACTTGAAACCATTTTTAGTCAGGAGGGATCTAGAAATCAATTTATTTCGGATATCAGGCACGTGAAGAACATTATTGAGAGTAAGTTCCTTTCCAGAAGTCATTTTTAGAGTAATCTTTCCTGGTCCCACCACCTTAGAAGTGGAAAAATTCCCCATAAAGAGGGTCTCCTCATTTTCTAAAGGCTTATAAGTAGAAAACATCTATTTGTTTGTACAAATGTGTCATGTGGCCCCAGTTTCCACCAACCATTCCTTGGTATTTCCAAACAAGTTACATTCAGAGACCACATCAGAAAGATTCATATCCGCCAAGTCATTGGCGATATTTTCACCCTTATTTACATTTGCTTGAGGATTATTCCAATTTTGCCTCTTAGGCTTACGACACTCGCTTGAGCGGAGTCCCGGTTTACCACAGTTGTAGCATTTGCCTTTGAACTTCTTCTTGTTCTGTTTGGAAGTGCCTTCACCATCGTGCTTTCGCTTATTCTTCTTAGGACCTTAAATAACATGGACTTTCGTTTACATTGGATTCTTCCCACTTTTCTTTTGAGACTCACGGTTATCTTCTTCAATTCTCAGCCTGACCACCAACTCCTCCACATTCATTTCCTTTCGCTTGTGCTTGAGATAATTTTTTAATAAAGTCCAAGATGGTGGCAATTTTTCAACAATTGCAGCAACTTGAAAAGTTTCACTAAGGGACATTCCTTCAACATGAATGTCGTGGAGGATCACTTGGAGTTCTTGCACCTGCGAGATCACTGATTTTGAGTCAACCATTTTGAAGTCCAAAAAATGCCCGACGATAAATTTCTTCATCTCAACATCTTCTGTTTTGTACTTCTTTTCCAAAGAACTCAATAATTCCTTGGATGTCTTAATCATGTAGCAGACATGATACAATATTTTGTCCAAGTAGGCCACAATATAATTCCGGCATAGGTAGTCCGAGTGCTTCCAAGCATCAACTGCAGCAACCTTTTCCGCGTCATCTCCCTCTTGAATAGAGGGACAATCTTCATAAACAAACCTACCCAGTTGGCAGGTAGTGAGATAAAAATACATTTGTCCTTGCCAACGTTTGAAGTCATCCACATTGAACTTTTTCAGTTTCTCCCCGTGGGGCATAGAAACAGGTGCAATCACATTTGTGTTAATAACAGTCACATTAGCAAGAATAGTATTCGTACTATGCGATTCCATTTCTATTACAAAAATAGAATTTTTATCAATGACAATATTCATATACGAATGAATTAATCAAAACAGAATACAAAATTTTGTGCACCAATTTCATCCAATTATAATTAACGATAAATGAATTCCAAAAGAATTCTAAATAATATTCAGAATTAACTATAATATAAACAGAATTTTAAAAAAAATCTGTGTCACACTATTTTTAATAATAAAAAGAATTCCGTACAAAACAGAATTATAAGTTTAAGATTAAAAAAATTTACATAAACAGATTTAATTTACAAATAAATTTTTATTTTCTAAAACAGAATATATAAAGAGTGTGGAAATTAATTTCTGTAACAATAATTGTTTTATTAATCTTAAGTTTGTTAATTTTTGTAACAATAACTGTTTTGACATGAAAGATTTGGGAATCGTCGATGTTATATTAGGAATTAAAATTTCTAAAACATCGGATGGACTTATATTATCTCAACCTCATTACATAGAGAAAGTACTTGAAAAATTCAAGAAGTATGATATTAGTCCAACCAAGACACCTGTAGATGTAAATTTACATATAGCAAGAAATAATGATGAAAGCATATCTCAACTAGAATATTCTCGTATTATCGACAGTTTAATGTATACCATGAACTGTACACGACCGGACATAACATACTCAATAAGTAAGCTAAGTCGATTTACGAGTAATCTAGGGAGAGATCACTGGAAAACAATATTACGAGTTTTGGGTTATTTGAAATATACTCAAAACTATCGACTGCACTACTCAAAATGTCCAGCTGTTCTTGAAGGACATTGCGATGCAAATTGGATATCAGGTACAAAAGACTCTAAGTCCATGACTGGGTATGTGTTTACCCTTGGAGATGCAGTCGTATCTTGGAAATCCTCAAAACAAACGTTCATTGCAAGATCGACAATGGAATCCGAATTCATTGCACTAGACAAAGCTGGAGAAGAAGCTGAATGGCTTTGAAATTTCTTAGAGGATGTTCCAAATTGGTCTAAACCTGTGACCACGACATGTATACATTGCGATAGTCAATCGGCAATTGGAAGGGCACAAAATCACATGTATAACAAAAAGTCACGACATATTCTTCGTCAACACAATACCTTTAGACAACTTATCTCAAATGGAATTATCTTAATTGACTATGTAAAGTCAAAAGATAATATAGCGGATCCACTTACAAAAGGTTTAAACCGAGAGCAAGTTGAAAGATCATCGAGAGTAATGGGTCTAAAGCCTATAAATAAATAAGAATCAATATAGTGGCAACCCAACCTAGCTGACTGGTGATCCCAAGATCTACGTTCAATGGGCAAATCGAACTACATTGTATTCAGTAATCACTGGAGAAGATTTAATCCTATTTATTCCAAAGATGAGATAGTGCATATCTGGCGTGAAATTAGGATAATTTATGCTTTTAATGACATCCATATCTTAGTATGTCTAAGTAGGGTATTGCAAGATACTCTTTATGGAAGTCACCTATGTGAGTAAGAAGTGGGCCACTTCTATGAGAAAATGAAAGGCAATTTCTCAAAAATATTCACGGAACCAAATGGTGTTCATGACCAAAATAAACACAAACGTGAGAACCAACTGGGTTGAAGAATTATTGTTTGAATACTATTGTCTAGGTTTACAAAAACGGTTGACGATTCAGAAACGTGAAGTCTACTGATTAACCAAGTAAATCCGATGGTATATCACTAAGGAAAGTTCAAGGCCACTAGGCTACTTCTCCCGATGCAATAAATCTTCAGTTTTACTCAAACTGCGTCTGCATCTGCATTAGCATCTGTTATGCTTTATTTATAGCGATATATCATTCATGTGGGGGATTGTTGGAAAATTGGAAGCTGTCCAGAGTTTGGACATAATTTTTTGAGCAACTTTGAGCTCAAATTTAGGTGCAACCCACACTACGATAATTATGGGACCATATACGAACGCATTCTCCTCCGCAAGGAGATTAACGTAGTATATTCACATGTCGAATTTCATTAAGTTATGAAGGATAAATATGTCCTCAAAGTGACTCACAAAGAAATGAAAGTTAATGAATTGGGTATGTTTTAACTCTTGTCCCATATTTAAAGAGTAGTGAAAATTGGGTGAGTTAATAACACCCCAAATATGGACTAAGGCTTGGATGCCTTGGGGTATACCAACTCTTTGAAGTGGAGATGGCCTACACTATGCATGTGTTGGGCTTGGCCCAAAAGCCCACACGCGCGCGCCGTCCGTCGGTCCGGCCGGCTCGGCTCGACTAGACTCGATTATTTCTTTGGTCTGGTTGAGTACAAAACACAGAATTGTATTCGCATAAATTAATCATAGTTGTGCTACTTGATTAATTTGGAAATCTGTTTTATCTAGGGAGACAATTATTCATTACCTTTAGCACGTTGTGGAGGGAATAAATTTGTCTTAAGGAGATTGTTCTAAACAGGGCTCGAATTATTTCTTCTCTATGTTGATATTACTTCTACAAATTCAAATAAGTTTTAATTTTCTGTAAATTCATTTTTTTCTGTAATTATGTAATAATTCTTTATTTTGTACAATTGTATTTAATAAATAGTAGACATAAATAGAACCACCCCCTATAGTTTTAAGTTGCTGTCATTTAAACCCTCCGAAATAATGCAACATTTTTTCTCAGAAAATAATCCCTCCATTACTTCTACTGCATACATCTCATACATATTATTTCTTTGGTCTAGTTGAGTACAAAACATAGAATTGTGTTCACGGAAATTAATCATAGTTATGCTACTTGATTAATTTGGAAATTCGTTCTATCTTGGGAGACAATTATTCATTACCTTTAGCACGTTGTGGAGGGAATAAATTTGTCTTAAGATTGGTTTATGGGGTCCGCGTCAGCGGGACCCCAAAACCAACCAATAACAAACTTGACACGTCAATTTATCACCCAAAATTCTGTCAAAAATTTCAATTACTCTACCTTCTACGTTAACTAAAACCAAATACAAGTAGAAGGTAGAAGACAATGTAAATGAACTTTTGCTATTCTGTGAAAACCTTTGATCTTGGGCCAGTCAGTTGATTGGTCGGCAATGGATCCCAAAAGTAGCCACCCAATTGGTTATTTTTTTGGTGTTGAAGACGCATTGGTTGGCCTGCAATTAATGTCTTACATGTGTATCTACCTTTGAATGCACGTATTTTTGAATTTTTTTAAATATTTTTCTCGATGGTTCATTTTGTGGACTGGATTAGTTGGGTTGGATTTGTGTTTGGGCTTTCGGTCAATTTCTGTTTGGGCCTTTGATTGTTGTCGGTTTGTTTCAATTTGTTTAGAGCTTTGAGTTTCCCTTTAATTGTATGTTGGTTTTGGCTGTTTACTTTGTGTCTTTGGTGTATCACTTATCGTCTACAATAAAAGCGATAAAACACGATACTAAACGAGTCGGATTTATGTTAACCATTTCCATCCATCAAAATTCTTTAAGATTCATTGATTTTAATAAATAATAAATATAAGCTAGTCGTCTAAAGAGTTTGTGTCTTAATGTTAATTCAATCACAGTGAATTATACTCAATGATTGTTTTAAATTAATGTCTTTAATTATCTTTAATATTGGACAATGTTTCAACTCTATACTATTAATAACAATTCATTACCTTAATGTAGGCCTATCAACGGGTCGGGCCGGACCGGATCTAGGTTGATCCAAATCGGTTTAGGAAGAACTTAATCGGATTTGGATTCGGATCGGGTCTTAATCGGATCTAAAATATTACCCGTTCATCTAATTATTAAATGGACCGGATATGGATCTAGTTTAATCCGATCCGTTAAGGACACAATCAGATTAAATATAACATATATAAATTTATATATTTATTAATATATCTATATCCACATAATATATAAGTATTATATGTATAAATATATATAGATCAATGTAATATATGTTTTATTTATGCGAATCATACACTATAATAAATTATAAATATTTTGATCTAAGATTGAAAAATAAAGAATTGGATAAAATAAAAATTAAAAAATAAATGTATATATATGGCCAGGCCCGGATCCAAACCCGATCCGATCCGATCCAATCTTATACAAATACAGATCTGGATCTAATATTTTAGATGCGATTAAGACTCGATCCAAATCAGAATTCGACTAAGTTCTTACTAAACAGATTTGGATCAACCTAGACTTGGTCCGAACCTGGTCCATTGACAAGCCTACCTTAATGGGTAATAACAAATGAACACGACACAACACGTTACGCTAACGGGCCGAGTTTGAATATGATATTTTCAAGTGATAAAAAAAACATCCATTTAAACCCAATACCAATAAAATGTGAACACACTAAAATTTGACACGAACACGATTCGAATGACCCTTTCTCACTTCTTAGCTCATGTAAATGTTGACTCTTTCACAAAGGTTTCTGCTTAAAGGATTTTCATGATTTCTTGAATATGTACATGCCTTTAATAGACAATAAGAATTACATTTAATTATATAGTTGTCATTGTTTCTTTCTCAATTTTTTTTTGAAATCTTCAGGTGTGCAACAGGACAGGGAAACTCCTCGAGGATTCTGTTTTTTATTTTTATTTTTATTTTTGCATATGTAGAACATTTAAGCTAAGAGCAATCATAATTTGGTTGAATTGTTTCAAGCCTTAAGATTGATTTACATTGTTGATTGTTTATGTTATGTTCTTATATGGAATGATAACTTATGAATGTGGGTCTCACTTATTTGAATTTTGATTGCTATGGAATGATAAATTATTAATTACTTTTGACAATTTTTCCTTTAACCTACTCAAGCCTTTATTGCTATGGATAAACTCTCGCTTTAAAGTCCTCAGAGCTGAAGAATTGGAGATGGATGCATTAAAGATTTTATTTTTGAGTTTTTCTTCACTTTCATTTCTGTTGATAAGTTATAAAGAATACATTGATTTGATTATTTTGACATTTTTACGGTTGGGGATATCCGTAAGGGTGTTTATAAATAGACTCACAATTTCTATTAAGAGCCCCAAAATCTATTTAATCATTAAATTAAAAAAAAATGTTTGAAATGACTAGAATATCCTGTTAACAGCCCCAAGTACTTGGATTCAAAAATTGGAATTCTCTAAAAAAAAT
Source organism: Sambucus nigra (assembly GCA_949130495.1). Classification (NCBI taxonomy): domain Eukaryota; kingdom Viridiplantae; phylum Streptophyta; class Magnoliopsida; order Dipsacales; family Adoxaceae; genus Sambucus; species Sambucus nigra. The sequence goes on along the minus strand of OX422213.1, from coordinate 209,051,008 downwards.
TGGAACTCCGTTTCAATAGATTAATTAAAATCAGTTACATAAAACCCAAGGACTCTCCACAGCCCAACTATGGATATGCTAGTTTTTAAAACAAGAATCTATGTACTTATCTTATATTTTTGTTTTTCTTCCTTTTGTGATAAACTTATACCAACAGAGCACAAAAAGATGGTTCCTCTTACACCCGTGTAAACATAATGGCTTAAATTAGTAGTGGCAAATGGACGGTTATGGACGACGATTCAAAAATGGATATGAATAAATTTGGGCGGGTCAAAAGTGGGTCGGACATAAAAATTTGGGCGGGTTTGATCAGGTTAAATCCGGGTCGGATCGGGTTAATCCACTTTTTTTTTTGAAAAAACAATTAATATACCATATACAAAAAAGTATGGTATAATAATTTTGAAAAAAAATATACAAGTAAATGCTTGAATAAAAAAAATCTTCAAACTCTTTAGTAATTTGAGTTTTATTTTTGTGAGGTTTCAAAACCATTTTGACCCGCTAATGACTGGCCAACAAACCGTCTTATTGAATGGTTCAAACCATTTTGACCCACAAACACAATTAATGGGATCCAAACATAATATTTTGGGTGGATTATGGACGGTTTCATCCTCAAGAGCCCATATTGCCCCATAGCTTAAATCAACAAACAACAAAATGTGGCAAACAAACAATAAGATCATGTAAACCAAAACCAATTAGAAGTTATAGATTTAAATTTCAATTAAAATTTAGGATCAAATACCAAAAAGTCCCTCAAATATTTTTTAATATACATTTAGTCCAAGTCTTTTATTTTGTATCAAAAAATCCCTTATAATCTTATCTTTAAATGTTCGCGCTAGCGGCATGGTAAAGCCTTTTTTATGGTCTTTTTGGTGCAAAATAAAAAGGTTTGGACAAAACGTGTATTAAAAAAAGTTTGAGGGACTATTTGATATATGTCCCTAATATTTATAAAGGAAAAGAGTTCCTTATTTTTTCCACCGATGAGAAGAAATCATATACCAGGATCAAAATTATGGTCTTCGAATCTTAAGTTGAGCAGAAATAAAAAGAAGTTGTTTGAGGTGCAGGAGATAAATAAAAAGTTTAAGGAGAAATGAGAAATCATAAACCACACTATCCACATCATCCGTGGATTCTCAACTAGATTTATGAGTAAGGATAAAAAACAAGGGATTTTATGGCAATTATTTAAGTATTTTATGAGATTATTGGTCTGAAGATAAGAAAAAAACCCATTTCTCTCTTCTTTTAACATCCACCGTTGTTGGGGGTTTTAAATGGGTATGAACCCATTTTCGTGGGTGTAGATACGATCCGGGGCTCGTAATAGAAAAAAGAAGGTGTATATAAAAGTACCCTTTCGGTAGACTTGAAAATATCTATGATTCAATTGTAGTAAGGGGATCTTCAAAACAAGTGTTTATTATTTTTATACAATCATTTTTCTGTTCTGTTAATAGGTTTTTGTATTTGCTTTTTTTTAATCCTCATAAGTTCATTTTAAACTTTAAGTCCGATTATATGAAATATGAATTAATTACCACGAAGACAAAGCTCAAAAAAATATGTACAATAATCCCACACACTAGCCCAAGAACCAGGCCAACAATGCAAACAAAAGGCAACAGGCTACCAAAACATGGTCCATAGGCCCAAAAAATAAAACCGGCCCAAAAAATGAATTAAACTCAAACAAAAGCAATAAAAATTCCACGTGTAAAACTATCAAGCCAAATAAACCAAAAAACTGTGTGTAAGACACCACTAACCCAACCAATCACCAAAAACTATGACACAAAACTGTCGGCCACACAAACCTATCCTTTACAAAAACCAACAATAGACACAAAACCATTATCATCAAGATTACAAACAGATGAGAGAGAACCTCGACCACTAGATATTTCCAAAACCATTAAATGCCCAAAAGAAACCAAGAAAATGAGCCAAATATCAATAACTCCAAATTCGTAACCATGCGAAATTAAGCAAACTTGACCAGAACCCAAGCTTGACAGCCAAAATGGAATCCGAAAATGCAGAACCAACACAGTGTTGGAGATTTTTAAAATAAGAGAGTAAGAGTTTTTTGGGTGTAAAAGCCTTAAGAGCTTGTCCCACATTAGAAGTGTGAGGAAGAGGTGGGAAGCTAACCCAAATATAAAAGGGGATAGTGTCCCACATTGGAAAATGTACAAAGCTAAGTGTCACCACAAAGCTATAAAAGGGGTGGGCAACCTTTGAGTCCCACATTGGAAAAATGTTAAGAATTTGTACACTTAATAAGTACAAATGGAAGATGAAGAGTTAATTCATCTAGCATTTAAGAGGCTATTCAAGAGACCTCAATACGGTGCGAAGCACCGTACGCACTTGCACACGCGCGCGCGCGCGCATGTGCGGGTGCGAGGTAGTGGGCTGTAGAGGCGCTAGTGGCGCACTTTGCACTTATTATTATACCTGTTCGGAAAGGACTTAAGCCTGTTGGTAATTAACAGTCATACCTGTTCGGAACTGACTTAATTCAACAGTCATGACTCTTGAAGACAAAGCCTTTCATTATCTATAAATAAAGGCTGCCTAAAAACGAAATTACATTGATAACAAAAACCAGTTTCAGATTTCCATACCCTGCTATTACTCTCTTACAGTTTTCAGGAGATATAAATTCTCTTATTCTGTTTTGTGCACATAAACAGAATAAGAACTTGATTGACTGTTCTTCGCTGCTACATCCAAGGGATGTCTTTAAATATACAAGTTGCAGACAGTGCAATTGCTTCATTGTATCTTGAGTACGGATTTGCTGATTCCCGTTTGTATACCGAAATTCTTCGTGTGGGGCAAATACTGTATTTAGGAAAGTGACATCACGCCTTGAAGTTTTATAGTGACTATTCAGAAATTACTTTGTTGTATTGAAGTTGACATTTTGAGATATATAAAGAGTTCCATTTCTGTATTTGCATTCACAATATCCAACAATCTAAATACAGTATTTGGAAATGGCCGACTCTTCCAAGTCACTTCGACAAATAACAGAAAGCTTTGTCAAGTTGGACCGTTTTGATGGTGGTAATTTTCTGCGTTGGCAGAAAAAGGTTCATTTTCTTCTAACAACATTGAAGATTGTATATGTCTTGTCACAACCGAAACCAAATGAAGATGAAGATGAAACCGTGGAACAGACTAGGCAACGCACAAAATGGGAGACCGATGATTACTTGTGTCGTGGTCACATTCTCAATGCACTTGCTGATAATTTGTTCGACTTGTACCAAAATGTTGGGACTGCAAAAACTTTATGGGAAACATTGGAGACCAAATATCTAACGGAAGACGCTACAAGTAAGAAGTTCCTTATCGGTCAGTTTCTAAGCTTTAAAATGCATGATAATAGGCCTGTGCTAGAACAATTTCATGACATCCAACGCATCATAAGTCATTGCAAACTGAAAAAATTAAATATGGATGATAATGTAATTGTTGCTGCCATAATTGAAAAACTTCCTCCTTCTTGGAAAGACTATAAGAAAGAACTCAAACACAAAAAGGAGGATCTTTCACTTGAAGAATTAGAGACTCATTTAAGAATTGAACAAGAGTCTCGAATTCTAGATGGTAAAGAGGAACAAGAAAATTCTGTTTCTAAGGTCCATGTGGTGGAGGAAGGAAAGGAGCAAAAATATGGCAATCATGGAAAAAATAACAAGCGGAAGAATTTTTCAAATAATTCTAAAGCAAACAAAAAGAAGAAAGGAAATTGTTTTCATTGCAACAAACCAGGTCACTTCAAGAAGGATTGTCGTGAGTTCAAGAAACTAAAGGAAAAAGGAGGGACATCAGACACAAAGCAAAAATTTGCTGCTATGATATCCGAGGCTAATATGCTTGGAGAAGACAACTCTTGGTGGGTTGATTCTGGTGCCACAAGGCATGTTTGTAAGGACAAGAATTTGTTCTCTGCCTATGAAACAGTAGAAGGAGATGTTCTCTATATGGGAAATTCATCTACAGCTGCGGTTAAAGGCAAAGGGACAGTGGATCTCGAATTCACTTCCGGGAAAATCCTTAGCCTCACCAATGTTTTTCATGTTCCTGATGTTAGGAAAAATTTAGTTTCTGGAAGTCTTCTTAACAAATTTGGCTTTAAGCTTGTATTTGAGTCAGACAAATTTATTCTGACTAAGAATGGTACCTTTGTAGGCAAAGGATATTTGTATGAGGGCATGTTTAAGCTCAATATGAATGAAAAGGATTCTTCTGCTTATATCGTTGATTGTCTTTCATTATGGCATAGTCGTTTAGGACATGTTAATACAAAGAAAATGCATTTCATGGTTAATTTAAATTTAATTCCTAAATATGAGAATGATATGAATGAAAAGTGTAAAATATTCATGCAAACAAAAATAACAAGATTGCCTTTTCCTAAAATAGAAAAAACTACATCTTTGTTGCAATTAGTACATAGTGATGTTTGTGATTTGCATGGAACACCTACTAGAGGTGGTAGTAAATATTTTGCTACATTTATTGATGACTTTTCAAAATATTGTTACGTATATCTTTTAAATTCTAAGGATGATGTGCTTAATAGATTTAAGACATATAAAAATGAAGTTGAAAATCAATGTGATTCTAAAATAAAATGTCTTAGATCTGATAGAGGTGGTGAATATCACTTTCCTCAATTTTGTGAAGATATGGGAATTATACATGGAGTTACTGCACCTTATACACCACAACAAAATGGAGTAGCAGAAAGAAAAAATAGGACACTAACTGAAATGGTTAATGCTATGCTTTCTTATTCTGGTTTAAGTAAAGGGTTTTGGGGAGAAGCACTTTTAACTGCATGTCATATTCTGAATAGAATACCTGTTAAAGATAATAAGAAAACTCCTTACGAATTATGGAAGAATAGAAAACCTAATTTAGGTTATCTTAAAGTTTGGGGTTGTAGAGCTATTGTAAGACTACCTGAAACTAAGAGAAAGAAATTAGGAAGTAAAGGTGTTGAGTGTATTTTCATAGGTTATGCACAACATAGTAAAGCCTATAGATTTTTGGTTAGTGAACCTAATGATTCTGTTGAGGTAAATACAATAATTGAATCGAGAGATGCAATTTTTTATGAACAAAGGTTTTCTTCTTTTCCTAGAATTAATAATGAAAAAGAAGTAAGCACTCCTTCCCAGTTACCTGTAACTCCACCAGTAGAACAAGAAGAGATTAGAAAAAGTAAAAGACCTAGGAAATAAAAAAGCTTTGGTCCCGACTTTGTAGTCTATCTTGTTGAAGGAACTAGAGACACATCTTGTAATCAATACGCTTTGACTCTTAGCATTGAAACAGACCCACAAACTTATAATGAGGCAATTAATTCTGTAGATTCAGCATTTTGGAAAGAAGATATAAATGATCAAATGGATTCAATTTTGGGAAATAAAACTTGGAAATTAGTAGACTTACCTCCAGGATCTAAACCCATTAAGTGTAGATGGATTTTTAAAAAGAAAATGAAAATAGATGGAACAATTGATAAATTCAAGGCTAGATTGGTTGCTAAAGGTTTTACACAAAAAGAAGGAATTGATTATTTTGATACCTATGCACCTGTTGCTAGAACCGCCACTATTAGAATTTTAATTGCATTAGCATCTATATATAATTTTGAGATTCATCAAATGGATGTGAAAATTGCCTTTTTAAATGGTGACTTAGAAGAAGAAATTTACATGGAACAACCTGAAGGGTTTGTTATGCCTGGACAAGAAAATAAAGTATGTAAACTTATTAAGTCCTTATATGGCCTAAAACAAGCACCTAAACAATGGCATGAAAAATTTGATAAAGTCATTATTTCTTATGGTTTTAAAATTCATGAATCTGATAAGTGTGTTTATAGTAAATTTGCTAATGGTAAAGGTGTGATCATTTGTTTATATGTAGATGACATGTTAATTCTTGGTACTGATTTAGAAAGCATTAATAATACTAAGAATTTTTTGTCTTCTAAATTTGATATGAAAGATATGGGTGTAGCTGATGTCATATTAGGAATGAGAATAATAAGGAAAGATAAAAATATAATTCTCACTCAATCTCACTATGTTGAGAAAATTTTAAAGAAATTTAATCAGTTTGATTGCACACCTGTTAGTACACCTTTTGAACCACAGCTAAAGATGATCCCTAATAATGGTAAAGCTATTTCACAATTGGAATATGCACGAGTAATTGGTAGTTTAATGTATGCCATGACATGTACTCGACCTGATATTGCTTATGCTGCTGGTAAATTAAGTAGATATACTAGTAATCCAAGTTTATTGCATTGGCATGCTGTCAATAGAATATTAAAATATTTGAAAGGAACTATGGACTATGGTATATACTATAGTGGATATCCTTCAGTATTAGAAGGGTTTTCTGATGCCAGTTGGATAACTGAGCGGGAGGATCATTCCTCAACAAGTGGATGGATTTTCACTCTTGGTGGAGGAGCTGTTTCTTGGGGATCAAAGAAACAAACTTGTATAGCTGACTCTACTATGGCAGCTGAGTTTGTAGCATTAGCTGCAACTAGTAAAGAGGCAGAATGGATAAGGAATTCATTAATTGAAATTCCAGTTTGGCCAAAACCAATGCCTCCAATATCTATACATTGTGATAGTGAGTCTACACTTTCCAGAGCTTATAGTAAAGTGTATAATGGAAAGTCTAGACATATTGGCCTGAGACATAGTTATGTCAGACAAATGATTACAGATAGTGTAATCACAGTGGATTATGTAAAATCAAGTCAAAATTTAGCTGATCCTTTTACAAAAGGTCTTGCAAGAGGACTGGTGTCTAAGACATCAATAGGGATGGGACTAAAGCCCATTAATAATAATCACTCTTGATGGAAACTCAACTTGAAACTTGATATATTCAAGTCTCAAGTTCAATGATTAAAGTACATCATACGACGTGATTGTAAGCACTATGAAATTTAACATCCCAAGGATAAGTGCTTAGAACATGTAATGAATAATGAAAGAGGATGGGTTTAACCTTAATAGATTTATGGTGTTTTAAGTTACATGGACACCTATGATAATCTACCTATATGAGTGTGGAAGTGGTGTCGCTTCCTATGAGAACTGGGCTTGACTCTAAAGCACTCATGAAATCAAGGTACAGACACAAGGCCTAATTCATGTGTCGGCTTATATGGATAATCAGTGACTAAAAGATTTGTGTGTGAAGACAAATCCGGATAATCAATATAGATTGATAGTTCAAAGACAAGTCTACTATACTTTCATGGTTAACCTTGATGAACCTTCACAGGGTATTGGTTCAAGTCGTGAGACACCAATGCTTATACACAGTCTTACAGACAATCAAAGATTTACAAAACTTATTTTGAAAATGGTGGAGGAATGTTGGAGATTTTTAAAATAACAGAGTAAGAGTTTTTTGGGTGTAAAAGCCTTAAGATCTTGTCCCACATTGGAAGTGTGAGGAAGAGGTGGGAAGCTAACCCAAATATAAAAGGGGATAGTGTCCCACATTGGAAAATGTACAAAGCTAAGTGTCACCACTAAGCTATAAAAGGGGTGGGCAACCTTTGAGTCCCAGATTGGAAAAATGTTAAGAATTTGTACACTTAATAAGTACAAATGGAAGATGAAGAGTTAATTCATCTAGCATTTAAGAGGCTATTCAAGAGACCTCAATACGGTGCGAAGCACCGTACGCACACGCACACGCACACGCGCGCGAGCGCGTGCGGGTGCGGGGCAGTGGGCTGTAGAGGCGCTAGTGGCGCACTTTGCACTTCGCATGCCGCGTGTCCGCAGTGGTAGCGGGTTGCCGGGATTCGTCCGGGTCGGATCGCGGTAGCTCGGGCGCGGTCACTTTTTGGTTGACCCGTGCAAAACCGATTCGGTATTATTATACCTGTTCGGAAAGGACTTAAGCCTGTTGGTAATTAACAGTCATACCTGTTCGGAACTGACTTAATTCAACAGTCATGACTCTTGAAGACAAAACCTTTCATTATCTATAAATAAAGGCTGCCTAAAAACGAAATTACATTGATAACAAAAACCAGTTTCAGATTTCCATACCCTGCTATTACTCTCTTACAGTTTTCAGGAGATATAAATTTTCTTATTCTGTTTTGTGCACATAAACAGAATAAGAACTTGATTGACTGTTCTTCGCTGCTACATCCAAGGGCTGTCTTCAAATATACAAGTTGCAGACAGTGCAATTGCTTCATTGTATCTTGAGTACGGATTTGCTGATTCCCGTTTGTATACCGAAATTCTTCGTGTGGGGCAAATACTGTATTTAGGAAAGTGACATCACGCCTTGAAGTTTTATAGTGACTATTCAGAAATTACTTTGTTGTATTGAAGTTGACATTTTGAGATATATAAAGAGTTCCATTTTTGTATTTGCATTCATAATATCCAACACACAGAGCTTATAATGTTAAACACCACAATAACCATTAAGATGAGTGACACTCGCAAAACACATCTTTTATTTCATTACACTATTTCATTTCTTGTTAAAAGATGGCAGCATGCCGGATTCTAGCTAGATCTTCACAGGAACACACATGCAGAGGCAAAGGAGTAGCAAAATGACGATCCACTGATATTAGCCAATAACTTTTAATCCATCAAACATGGTAAAAACTCAAAACATTCTTTAAGAAACCCCAGATGTACATAGAATAAAACGTGAGTCTAGAGTGGGGACTGACACGATAAAAAAAATTATGACTTAATAAAAGATTTTCTTAGAAATCCCCCACTTGTTACTGATATCAAGACTATCTCTACTTTTAACAATTTTCCTCCATTTATAAGTAACCTTCTGTATCATCTTCTCAATATTTAAAAAAACCCTACAATGTTGCTACAAGTATTTTCAAAAATCCTACAGTTTCACTCCCTCCCAAAAAATTATCACAGCACCAAAACATGCAATTTGCAAGTGTTTTAAACACTCGCAAATTGACGTGTTACAAAAAATGTGCAGAAAACCGTTGCAAATGTTATTTGCAAGTGTTTATTTGAAACACATGACCGTTTTGGACAATCGTTACAAAAAACATTGTGAGTGTTCTGAACACTTACAAATTAAACACTTGTAAATTTTTCATTTGCAAGTGTTGAAAACACTTGCAAAATTCCACAAGCATTTATAATTTACAACGGTTATAAACACTTACAAATGAAAAAAATATATATTTTTTGTAACGGTCCAAAACACCTACAACTAGTAATATGTAAGGAAAAAAATATTCTTTTTGTAAGTGTTATGAACACTTACAAAAATTAAAATATTAAAAAAATTATACACCACATACCACCAACTTCACATATAACAAACAATAAAAATGTCTAAAAAGATAACAATTATATCCAAACACTTTCATACAATACTTCGTGATATGTTCGACATAAACAAACACTCTCATCAAGAAATGAAGTAAGAACCAAAGGTATATATTGAGTATTCTCCTGAACAAACTTCATACATTTAGTTATTGTATCCAAATACACATGTGTCACACCCTATTAGTATGGCAAGGAAATCGTGTCGATAAGAGCATTGGCATTAGTTCCCTCAAGAGACAAGTCTACTAGTACTCACCGCCTCGTCGCTTAATGACTCTCCAAGTGCATAAAAAAATGAAATCAAAGCTTCTACCACTTCAGCATTCCTATCGGCAGGAGATGAAATGACACTACCAATGAGAGATCTGAGTAACATCATGAAAGTCAAATTTAGCAACAGTTTTATGTAATTGTGGATATAAACAAATAAGTGACTCTTAAGAGGCAAGCATAAGGGTCCAAAAAAAAATTAAAACTAAAAGGGGATAACTTAATAAGGGTTATAACATTTTACACATACTTGACAGTTACAGCTATTATATATATGACATGTACCATAAAATTTGTAGTTTACCAGTAATATGGGATATGGATGACCATCAAGTTGATGTGGGTGGTACCTGCTATTCGTTTTCAGCTGTCACACATGGCTATCATTGTTCAGCTATCATGCATGGAGATTCTTGTTCAACTGGCACCCATGGCATCCAAAATGTTCATAAATCTACAAGTTTCTTGAAGATAACTATTCAAAATAAAGGGTGTGTGAAAATAAATAGACAATTTTGTCTGAAAATCAGTATGCAACTTACTGACACATTCTTGAGCAAAAGGAGTAATAAGAACCAGAGGACCATTCAAAATAAAGGGGGTGTGCTCATCGATCAGGACTAAGTCCTTTGTTTAGGTCAAGCATGTCATCCCTTTACAATTTTAATACACGATATATCTTAGATTGGGGGAAAATAATTCAAATATGATAAGGTTATTAGCAGATTGGAACCACAAAAATATAATACAGAACAAATCAAATCCAATAATTCAGGTATCCATACCATGACAACAGTGAAAAATAAGCATTTATCTGTAGCGATACCTGGAAAGTGCATTGTGACAGAACAAATCATGAGACAATAGAAATATAAAGAGACCCAAAGCTGGATGGACAAAGCAGACCAATGCAATTGCCACTAATGAAGTAAAAATTAATAGATTGACTCTTATAATCCTAATCACATGTTTCATGAATGAATTAAACATTGTAAATGGAACTGTACCTGTCCGTTTAGCTTCAGAGCTATAAATGATAGGCTCAGAAAATAAAAGGTTATAGTGAAAGAGATGGAATATAAATTTCTTGTGCTGTGGAAATGAGGAATGAGAATAAAGGGAGTTAGAAATAGAGTTGGAGGTGTACTCTTCCGGATAAGCCTTTTTTGTATTCCCTTATTTCCACCCCTAGCTCTTACTGATAAGCTTTTGCTTTTCTTGTACGTCGGTTCATTGGTCTGCTTGCAACTTTGAAGATATGGAGCTTATGTCACTCAAACCCATGTTTGTTATCACTACTCTTGGTAGCGGCTGGAGGACATGCACACATCGCGATTTTTTTTCTACATAAAAACATAGCTCAATTTGTGGAATAAATAGAAGAAATATATAAACATTTTGAGTAAAGTGTACTAATCTACAAGAAAGATACTGAATTTAGCTTTCCATTTTCTAAATCAAACTCTTTAATAACACAAGCTTATTTCCATCCAAGTATGTCACCACCATATATATTATGTGGCTTCTCATTGAAAAAATTGCATAAATAACATGAATTAGGCATGAAGGGTTATTCTATTTTTTGATAGGCATTATAGACAAACTGGTGATTTAACACATTTTTCAATTCATTAAACAATGCCTTGTAAACAGACTGGGTGCAAAAATGTCGTATCGATCTGATTGACAATTTAAAACCAACTTGTGGCACTACCTTACTGAACTTAAGGTATTAATTGTAGATCATAATCAATGAAACTAAAAGCACAAGCATGTAAGAAAATTGGATACTAGAAAAAGAAGACAGTAAAGCATGCATACAACAAGTAATGTTAGAAAGCAAAAGAGACCTACCACGCCTAAATAGTGTAAGGCCAAATATCCCACTTATCTTAAGAAAAACAAAGAAATTCCTTCAAAGTCTGACCATTTGAAAAGAAAAATAATAAAGAAAAATAATAATCAGAGAAGACCACTCTTGAATAGAGTAAAGCAGCATATATGTTGGGCAGTTGTACATATGTGCAAGTAGGTAAGAAAAGAGTATATCTAGAAACAAAGTTTGATATACTATATTCCATATTATTATTATTTTCTAGTTGTTATATTTATTCACATCTTTTTTTATTTCCATTTTCATTTTTTTCACAATATTTTTCATATTAGATCCAAGGTGAAAAATAATTTTTCATTAGATTTCGATGGATTTAACAAAAATATAGTTTTAGATGTGCGGATCAAATGGTTTTAATGCAAATGGAGAATTTTGAAAATTGCCACCGTTTAAATATCATACTTAACACACATGGTACCCTACCAAATGAATAGTTACCACACATGTTTAATAGCCTAGCAAAGGAATAGTAATGGTTGGTGGCACACCAAAGGAATAGTAATGGTTGGTGGCACACCAAAGGAATAGTTACCACACATGTTTAGTAGCCTACCAAAGAAATAGTAATGGTTGGTGGCACACCATTAATCTCAACCATCCAATCTTGTTTTAATCCAACGGTCATGGTGACTCCTAAACAACTATAAATAAGCCTTGAATTCTCTCATTGTAATCATCCCAAACAATTAGAGAGCAAAAGAAGAGAGAGTAGTTAGGGAGAAAGACAATGCATTATTAGCACTTGTCAGAGTGTGTAGAAAGCAGTGTTAGCGTCCACAAAAATACACTACACCAAAATGGTAATATTGTCACCTTTTTAGCGGCTAGGCTTGTCACGGTCAATAATCGTGATAAAAAAATACGCATTTTTTTATCACGGTCATTGACCGTGACAAGTCTGTGACAAAGACTTGTCACGGTCAATGACCGTGTCACGTCCGTGACAATTATGTCAATAAAAACCCTACCCCTTCTTTTCTTCCCACCGATTTTGTTCCCTCCATTTCTCTCTCTCTCTACAACTTTGGTATATTTTCTCTTTATTTCTCCTCCATTTATGTATATGTGTATATGTGTATGTATATATGTGTGTGTAAATATGCATGTGTGTATGTGTGTTTTTGGTGTATATATGTGTGTGTGTGTGGGGGGGGGGGGGAGGAAGCAGGGCTAGGGGGAGGGGAGGGGGTATGTATGCGTGTGTGCGGGTGTGTGTTTGTGTGTGTATATATGCATGTGTGTGTATGCATATATGTGCGTGTGTGCATATATGTGCATGTGTGCATATGTGTGTGTGCGTGTGTAGTGGGCAGGGGCACCGGGGGGGAGGGGGGCAGGGGGTGTATATGTGCGTGTGTGTGTATATGTGCGTGTGTGTATTTTTTTAATTAAATTTTTGTTGGTTTATTAGATATTTTCCCTCATATTGTAGTTCCCCTTGTAAAATAATTGATTGATTTAATATTGATTGGTTGTTAATTTTTTTTTTGTAAATTAATAATTAGTGCCCTTTTCATATGCAAATAGGATTGCCCCTCATTGTAAATTAGTAAATTAATAATTGTATACTTTAATTGTTAGTTTAATTGATGAAAAGAATTAACTAAGTAGATGAATTAGTAGGAGTACGGGATACACATTTGTTGTTGTCATTGCGATTGGATTATAGTGGATCGATGTTGGGTTGTTTAATTTTAAAAGTGGCATGACCACTGGATTATTGTCCATATGGGGTTGGGATTTTTCAACTTTTTTTGAAAATTACTTTGTACAACGAACAATATATATATAGTATGATAATTAAATGAAACATACTTGAAATTACATATAGTGCGCATAGATACTAGCCTTCTAGTTCTTATGCATACACATTCAATAGCCCTTAGACCCGTTCGAGTGTCATTACCCCTGTAATGAGATTTCTCGAATTGTCCCGTTTGGACAGTTTGGGACTGCATAATTTTTGTATAATAATATTCTTACTGGCTTAAAATTGTTACTTTTGGATGAAGTTCTGCAGTCGTATCCTAATGTTCTCTGGGTACATACTAGATTGACAAGTGTGCCTGTTATTTCAATTGAAATAAAACTCACACTTGTCAATTTACGTCGTGTACTTGGAGAACTACGGGGATATGCTGCCGAATTTTTCTCAAATCGTAACAATGTGCATGAGCTGTTAAGTGTATTACAGAAATATGCGGTCTTGAATGGGATATGACCACTCACCCTTTAGAGGCGATGGAAGGAATAGGAATTAAATGAAACATACTATAAATCTAAGTTTGAATTTGAAATTTAAAAATCGAATATAAATAAGACATAATTAAATGAAACATACTATAAATCTAAGTTTTGTTTATACTAATCCATCAAATAATTTTTCAATTTGTAATAAATATTCCAATTTGTACTTTATCAATCCATTTTTAATGCTTTTAATTGATTTTCACCTTTTCATTTTAACTATTGTGTATTGTGTGTGTGTACATATTATGAGCTAGATGCTTCAGATCACTCTTGTGTAGGGGTGGGGGTGGGGGTGGGGTGGGGATGTTTCGAATTTTTATTAATTGTACATATTATGAGTTAGATGTTGTTGTTTTGGAATTCAGAATTAAGGTGTTAAACAATAACAATTCATTTGGATTTGTAGTAATTGTACATATTTGCATGTCTTCTTCTAATTCATTTTGATTTGTACTAATAACAACATTTTTTTACAGAAAATATCTCCTTCAGGTATTAAGGTGAGGATGATGATGCTGATTGTGATGATGTCGTCTAGCCTCGGTGGTAGCAGAGGCGAGGAGGGATCCTCGGCCCCTAGGCTCCCCAAATATGGAAAATTGGGGATGACCATCGAGAACAAGACGGGCCTATTAGCGAGATCCCTCGAGTTGGTAAAGACGATCATCGACCCGGGGTACACTAGTTGGAGGGAGGTGTCAAATGAGCTCAAGTTAGCTATTTAGGTGGCACTATAGGTAATGAATTTATGTTTATATTTATATGAATATTTCAATATCAATTACGATTTCGATTTAATTTTATATTTATATTTATTCGCAACTAACATTGTATTTGTTGGACAGGATCAATTCAACCTGGATCCAAAGCTACGCGATTCCGTCTTGGAGCAGTTGAGGGAGCAACACAAGACGTGGAAGAAAAATATGCGGGCCCGGTACTTTGGGAAGACCCGAGAGTCCGTTATCCGAATGTGTGAATCCGTCCCACCGAAGGAGACGATCTCATTGGCACAATGGCAAAAGTTCATTGACAATGAGATCGGGGAGCGACAATTGGCATCTCGCCAATCGGGGACGAAAAATTGGGTAAAAAAAGATAGACGTGCACTACTCCGACCGGACGTCTTACGTCGAGGTGGAGCATAGGATGATGGTAAGATTTAATTTTTCTATAACTACAGAAATATATTATTATGCATTATTTTTCTTTGCGGGGCCGATACTAATTTTACTTTATTTTATTTCAGGGGACAGGGAGTGGCCCTGGGGTTAAACCACATAGGCTCGATACTTATGTGGCTATTTGGACGAAGAAGGGGAAGGATAAGGTGGTGTCCCCGAGAGTCGCGGCCACGATTGTAAGTAATCCGACAGTTTACTCTTTGTTAATTACGTAATAATTTTTTTATTTACTTATTTTACTAATCATGTGTTTTTTGCCATTTCAGGCAAAGCTTAAGGAAGTGCATGAGTCGCAGTCTGATGCCAACAAGGTATCTTTATCCACAGATGCACTCAGTCAAGTTCTTGGCGCTGATTGCAAGGGGAGGACAAGGGGATGAGCTTGCGGGTGGCCAAATCTAGGATCATCGGATTGGAGATGAGCGACACCGGGTTGGCTCGAATGGTGGACTCGCATGACGCGAAGCTGTCCCGTTTGGAGGCGACGATCCAAGATATGTTCTCATTCATGAAGCATTCGTTCGGCGAAAACCATAAGGGTAAAAGGAAGGATAAGGTGGTGGTGGAGGAGGAGGAGGTACAGGATGACGAGGATGTGGACCTCGCTGCTTCATCGCCGACATGTGCGGGCTTTGATGACCCACTCCCCTATTTGGCTCTCTTCAACCGATCGATGTCGACACTTGGTTGGCCGAGCGTGTTTTTACTGGACATATTTGATGGCCAGTGGATAGGTCAGGGGTTAAGGGACCCGAATACCGTCCAGGGTATGCCAGTTCATGGACGTTTACTTCAAGACATCAAGTCCAATGTGCTCATCACGCATGTGATACCCGGGAAGGAGAACTCCCCCTTGTGGTTGCGTGAACAATGCAGCACGATGTATATTACTGGGTGTGTCAATTTGTATATCGTGTGGCCTACTCACCTCCTCAGAGCTAACCTTACCCCAGACATGTAGTGACATTATTTGAATTGAATTTTTTAAGTTGTTACATTTGAATTATATTTGGATTATATCGTGATGCATATTGTTTTGAATGTATATTTGCATTATCTTTATTTTATTTGGATATATGATGTTTGAACAAGTACAACGTTGCTATAACAGGTACAAAGATACTGCTGGGCAGTGGTAGTGGCCATATTGCCCAACAGATTTATTTTTTAATTCTGCCCAGAATTGTCACGGTCATTGACCGTGATAAGTTTTTAAATATTATCACGGGTTTGTCACGGTCATAGACCGTGACATGACCGTGAAAATTCTAATTAACTTGTCACGGTCAATGACCATGACAAGTCCGTGACAAAAAAAAGTTGTCACCCCCAGAATTGTCACGGTCATTGACTTTGATAAGTCCAACTTGTCAATGTCAATGGCCGTGATAATTCGACAGATTTGGTGTAGTGATAGTGAGTGCAAGAGTTCATACAAGAGAGTATGTAAAAGTGTTCCTATAATTTTTCTATAGTGAAAGTGGATGTGAGCCGTGGACATAGACAAATTGGTGAACCACGTAAATCTCTTGTGTTATGTATGCATCATTATTTTTTGCATTATTTTCTTAACCCATTGATTCTCAAGGTCCTGAAAATATTATCAACGGAATTTAGCATCGTCTAATTTCCCAACAATTGGTATCAGAGCTTTTGGTTGGCGAACCAAAGGTACAACTGGTGTTTATTAAAAATTACTCGACAAAGTAATTTTTGTATCCATCCTATTTGTTCGAGTGAGAGCAATGGAGTCAGAAAAGGAGTCCAAAATTTTCCAGTTTGACGGCACAAATTTTGGATTCTGGAAAATGCAAATAAAAGACAGCTTGTACCAAAAGGATCTTTATTTACATTTAGGTGATAAGCCAATGGAAATGAAAGATTCAGAATAGGAGCTGCTGGACCGAAAATCTCTCGAAACCATAAGGCTATCACTGTCAAAGTCAGTAGCCTACAACATCAAAAATGAGAAGACAACTGCGTCTCTCATGGCGGCCCTCTCCAGTATGTATGAACAGCCTTCTGCAGCAAATAAAATTCATTTGATAAAGAAGTTATTTACTATGACGATGTCAGAAGGAGCGTAATTAAGAGAACATTTCAGTGAGTTCAAAGAAGTGACGGATCAGTTAGAGGTGGAGGACATGTCTTTCACTGATGAGATACGAGCCTGTCTAATTCTTGGACAGTTGCCTGATAGTTGGAAAGGCACGATTACTGCAATCACCGGATCTGCAGGATAGACAAAACTGAAGTTCGATGATGTAGTCAGCCCAATTATAACTGAAGAAATTAGAAATCGGTTAAGTGGTGCTTCCACCTCAGCGTCAGCCTTGAACGTAGAAAGTAGAGGCAGAGATTCAAACAGGAGCGGAGGGCGCAATAGATTTAGATCCAGAAATGGTAGGTCGCAATCTCAAAATCCTAAAAATTCCAACAACCAAAATCAGAACCATAAGTTGATTGAATGTTGGAACTGCGAAAAGATCGTGCACTATAAAAATCAGTGTAGATCCCCGAAGAAAGATAAAGAGAAGACGAAAGCAAACATCGTAGCAAAAGTGACAGACGATGCACTGATATGCTCTTTGGAGAGCAAGTCGGAGTCATGGGTGCTAGACTCTGGAGCTTCCTTTCATTCAACTTCTAATAAAGAACACTTAATGAGTTATTCTCCAGGCAACCTTGGCAAGGTGTACATTAGTGATGATCAGCCTTGTGACGTGGTTTGCAAGAGAGATGTAAAGATCAAGTTGAACGGGTCTGTATGAAAACTAAAGGATGTGAGATACATCCCTGATTTATGAAAGAATTTGATCTCAGTGAGCCAGTTAGAAATTGAAGGTTATGTCATAACCTTCAATGGAGATTCATGGAAAATTTCTAGAGGAGCAATTACAGTCGCTCGTGGAAAGAAGAGTGGCACACTCTATATGACGGCGAACTGTTGTGGGTCAATTGCAGTTGCAGAAATCAAAGATGATCCAAACCTATGGCACCAGAGACTTGGTCACATGAGTGACAAGGGGCTTAAGATCATGCACTCTAAGGGGAAACTACCAGATCTACAGTCAGTTGACACCGACTTATGTGAAATATGCATATTTGGGAAGTAGAAGAGAGTTAGCTTCATAAAGAGTGGCAGACCACCAAAGCAAGAAAAGTTTGAGCTGATTCACACAGATGTTTGGGGCCTGGATGTTGTCTCATCCATCGACGAAAAGTCTTACTTTGTGACTTTAATTGATGACCACTCCAAAAAGGTGTGGGTTTACTTCTTGAGACACAAGTCCGAGGTGTACGAGGTGTTTAAGAAATGGAAGGCCATGGTGGAGAATGAGAGAGGAATGAAGATAAAGAAGTTGAGATCCAATAACGGTGGTGAGTATGATGACACCGGGTTTAAGAAATTCTATTATGAAAATGGCATCAAACTAGAGAGGACTATGCAAGGGAAACTGCAACAGAATGGCACAGCAGAACGGATGAACCGAACATTGACAGAGAGAGCCAGAAGCATGCGTATACATGCAGGATTCCCCAAGCAGTTCTGGGTAGAGGCAGTTAACACCGTAGCCTACTTAATCAATAGAGGACCATCATTACTGCTAGAGCACAAAATACCAAAGGAGGTGTGGAGCGAAAAAGCGGTAAATCTCTCATATCTGAAAGTTTTCAGTTGTATTGCTTATGTTCATATTAGTGTTCATGCTAGGGACAAAATTGATCCTAAATCACTAAAATGCACCTTTATTGGATATGGCGGAGATGAGTTTGGGTACAACTTATGGAATGACAAAACTAGGAAGATGATCAGAAGTCGGGACATGATATTTAATGAGAAGGTGATGTACAAGGACAGAGATACACTATAGCCTAGTGGTGCAACACAGGGCAACCCAATGTACGTCGATCCAGACAATATTTCAGATAGTAGTGTGACAAAGCAGATAAATGAGAGACATTAGTTAGAGGAATCCATATCGCAGAACAACCAACAACAAACTGATGAACCACAGTCTCCATCTCATATACTAAGAAGATCTTCCCGACCTTATGTACCAAATAGAAAGTACATAAACTATTTATTGCTCACTGATGCCGGAGAACCTGAATTCTCTTATGAAGCATGTCAGATGGAGAATGCTAGCAAGTGAGAGCTTGCAATGAGTGATGAGATGAAGTCCCTTATCTCTAATAAGACATGGGAGCTAACTAAATTACTCGTGGGAAAGAAGGCTCTACACAATAAATGGGTGTATCGAGTCAAGGAGGAACATGATGGTTCTAAGAGATACAAGGTGAGGCTCGTAGTCAAAGGTTTCCAACAAAAGGAAGGAATCGACTACACTGACATATTTTCAGTAGTTGTGAAACTGACTACCATTCGGTCAGTTTTGAGCATCGTTACAGCAGAAAACTTACATCTTGAGCAATTAAATATGAAAACTGCTTTCCTCCATGGTGACCTCGAGGAGGAGATATATATGCATTTTATACCCTGAATTGACATACTTTAGTTGCTAATTCTCGACAATATGGGTCTTATGTGCTTAATTATTCAATATGCATGTTTAATTGCAGTTGCGGTGTCAAAAGCTATATTTCGGAGCAATTTGTAGTTAAAATGGAGCTAATTACCAACCCCGTAACCTTACCCGAGCATAAGCCTAGCCTAAACCTACCCCAAGCCCGTGTGTGTTTAATTTGTGTCTTTTTTATATTTTTTATATTTTTAGTTTGAGTCATTTTATTTTTTTTAGGTTTATTTTAGATTTATTTAGTATTTTCTAGGTTTTATTTTCTATTTTTATTTTTATTAGTATAATTTTATTTTATTTTGATTTTTATTAGTTTTAGTTTTATTAGGATTAGATTTTTTAGGATTTCATTTATTTTTTTTAGTTTTATTTTATTTTACATTTAATTAGGATTTTAGTTTTAGTTTTATTAGATTTTATTTTATTTTTATTTTTATTTCTTTTTAGTTTCATTTTTAATTGAGTCTTTATTTTAATTTTTTTTAGAATAGGAATTTAATTTTTAGTTTTAGTAGTTTTATTTTTATTAGTTAGTTTTATTAGGGTCCAAATTAAACACACACCCCCAATAATTTAAACACACACACCCTAAACCCATACACATACACCCCACTTACCCTACACTTTCCTACACCCACACCATAACCCATACACCCTCACACACACAATAATCCCCTACTCCATCTTCTACCTCCAACCACCTTCTCTCTCCTCTTACCTAACCTTACCTCCATTACAATGAAAACCAACACATCTCTCTACTCTCTCACCTCACCAAAAACCCATCAGCTCCCCCAAAGGACTAAAATCTAACTCAAAGCGAATGAAAAGTGCAAAAAAATAAAACAAACAAATATTAAAATGCAACAAGACACTATATGACACTCATGCATGACTCAAAAATACACTAAAAATCACCCCATATGCGTCTCATCTCTCCACAAACTCACCCGGCCCCACTCACGGGGTTCGATGCTCTCCTTGTCACTCCCGCCTTCCTGTCATATACCAACAACCGGAATAAGTTGGGCCCTTGCCCATAAATAAAGGAAAGACTGGGAGGCTCATCCTGACTACTCGGAAAGGGATCCCTGGGATGCTTACTCAAAGCATAGCTTGCGTGCACCGACTCAGAGGGAACTCCTAGGTTTCTTTCAATTTTTAAGATGCATGGGTCGGGCTCTAAGTCGGATGAACCACAACCTTTCTCCTCACTCGCCTTCGGGACCTCTAGTGGTATGGGTGGATGGTCACAAAGAAGGAATTCATCGATTTTATCTTCCCATTCGCTTTCTTCTAGGTGACTACATGAATCCAATAGAGTTTGGACTTCGTCGTTAAGGCTCTCATCCACCGGACCGAATTCTTTTTCAAATTCTTTCATGCTCATGTCCCCTAGCTCTCTCTCTTGCTTTGTTTCCACATTCTTCCTTCCTCGATCCATCTCAACATTGTTAGGTGGTGTGGGTGGGTAGTACTCAATGAGAACAATATCTATCGTGTCTTGCCATTCGCTCTCCTCTAAGCACTCATACGAACTTCTCCCTATGCCCTCTAAATTATCGCTCTCACTTGATGTAACAAGGCATACCCCTATCGTCTCTCGCATGTGGGTCCTCCCATGCTCGTGTGCTGGTCCTAAAAGATCTGTCTCTCGCGGTTCTCCTTCGTCGCCCTCGTTATTGATATTATTAAAAATATTTGTATCGAGGGTCATGTTCCCAAATGTTAATTGCATTCGCCCACTCCGAGTATTGATGAGCGCATTAACCGTAGCTAAGAATGGGCGACCGAGGATAATGGGAACATGATTGCTTGGGATAATGGAGGGCTCCTCATCCCAAATGACAAAGTCCACCGGGAAGTAGAAAGTGTCTATTTGGACAATCACATCCTCAACGATTCCCCGAGCCATCTTCATAGAGCGATCCGCGACCTGGAGAGTCATATTTGTGGGCTTGAGTGCTCCCAAATCGAGTTTATTATAGATTGAATAGGGTAAAATGTTAACACTCGCTCCTAAATCTATTAGCGCTCTTTCGATTCGGTTCTTCCCCATGATGCATGAAATGGTGGGTGCACCCGGATCTTTATACTTTAACGGGAGATCACTCGATAAAACTGAACTGACATTTTGGGCCAAAAAGACATTCTTATTTACCTTTAGCTTGCGTTTCACCGTGAGTAAGTCCTTAATGAACTTAGCGTACATGGGAATTTTCTATATGGTCTCGAGAAAAGGTAAATTAATCTTTACTTGCTTAAGTACATCCAAAACATTGTCCCAAGAAGTGCCTTTGGATTGCGGGACCAACCGTTGAGGGTATGGGGCAGCGATGGGGGGTTTCACTACTACCTCGAGCTCACTAGTTCCTGCTTTATCACTCTCATTCAAGGGGACATCTTCGGTCTCTTTCGTGACGGGTGAAATATCCTTGTCTTTGGTTGCATCATGTGGGGGAGGTGACAAGTCAACTACTCTCCCACTATGTAGAGTGGTAATTGCGCTACATTGCTCCGGATGGTCATGGGATGTGGAGCTAACACTGGTTTGACCTTGGAGAGGTCTTTGGCCCTGGGCAGGAAACTTGCCCTTCTCTTGAACACTCAATGAGGATTGTATCTATGACAGACTCGCATTTATGTCGCTAATCAGACGATCATATTTAGCATTGGTTGCAGCCTGGCTAGTGATAAATTGATTCGTAGTATCCTCGAGAGTTCTCCGCGGTGGTGGGATATATGCTCCTGGAAGTGGTGGTGCTTGCACATGTCCTTGCATGTATGGGGCTTGTTGAAAGTGTTGTGGCGGAGGAGGGGAAACATGGGAAGTAGGGTTCATCGCAGCATGTTGTTGCCCATAGCTAAAACCAGGATGGTTTTTCCATGAAGGGTTGCAAGAATTCCCGTGTGGTGCACCGAAATTACCCTTAAAACCTCCTATAGCACTAACTTGCTCCTGAATCATCACTTTGTAGGCGAGTATAGTCGGGCATTCCTCAGTTGAATGACCCGCCTCACAAATTGCACACACCTTTTGAACGGGGTTTGGTAGGGATCCAGTTGGTCCTCTTCCACATATCCCACGTAGGTCTCGCACTTCTTTCTTAAGTATATCGATCCGACTGTCCGCTATAAAACTCTTTTATACATGAAATAGGCCGGACGCTGACGGAGTGGTGGTCACTTGACGATTTCGATTCTGAGCGTTAGGATCAGATGTATCCCAAGATTGGGTAGTCTCGGCGACATACCTCAGGTGAAGCTCAGCATCGTGGGCGTCTAAATCGACAAAGGGACCACTTCCCGTGGTTTTAACAAGTTGCTTGGAGTTAAGATTCAGCCCATTATAGAGAAAAGAGATGATTTGCACTGAATCAAATCTATGATAGGGGCATGAAGTAACTAACTCATTGAAACGCTCGTAACATCGATGAAATGGCTCATTTTCAGATTGTCTGAATGCTTGAATTTGAGCCTTTATGGAGATTGTTCGATGTGGTGGGAATAATTTCTTGAGAAATCTCGATTGCAACTCGTTCCAAGATGGAATCAAGCTTGGAGGTAAAGACCATAGCCAGGTCTTAGCTTTATCTTTGAGCGAGAAGGGGAAGAGTTTGAGGCGGATCACCTATTGTGTGCAAGTTTGATCATTGAGAGTATCTCACACATCCTCAAATTCCCTAATGTGAAGGTATGGCTTTTCAGAATCCATACCATGGTAATGTGGTAACATCTGGATCATCCCGTTTTTAAAGCGAACTTGGCCGGCATTATACGGGAGTATAATGCATCCCGGAGTGACAGTGCGCTGGGGATATAAAATTCTCTCAGCGGGCGGTACGGGGCATCTTCCTCACCAGAAGGTGAATTACTGTGTTGTGACATCTCTCTCTCACTTAATGACTCGGTGCTCTCACTTGGTGTGCTCGAAGTGTGCTCGGAGGTGTGTCCTAAGAAGGAAAACGGAGTGTTATTGTAGATTGAGTGTGACGATGTGGGAGGTGGGATCCAGAACTGTGGGGAGTTTGGAGTGTGAGGGCTATCGGGGTTATACTCAACTATTAGATTTTCGTGAATGCTGGTTGGAGTATTATGGGGTGTGGGAGGGAGTTCAGAATTTTTCATTAAAATCTTGTGAGAGATGGTGGTGAATCTTTTTGTGCTTTTTGAATTTTTTATGTTTTTGTTTTTTTTTAAAATTTTTGGTCAAAGTTTTAGATTGACTCGATCTAATCCTAAGTCTACCTAATTTCCCGACAACGGCCCCAAAAACTTGACGCGACTAAGTATATGTCTCAGAAATGCGTTCACTCTAGGCTCAAGTGCAAGCCTATCGCTCAAGTAATAATCCGATAAGTCGGGTATCAATCCTCAGGGAAATAGGACAACAGGGTTGTGACGACGGAAAAAGACGAAGGAATCCTAACTTCGACTCAAAAAAGAAAAAGAGGAAAATGATTTGGTTTTGGGAATGATTAAACTAAATGCAATTGTGAAAAGATGAAATTATACTAAATTACCTAAACTGCTAATGAAAACTGATTTAAAACTTTAAACTATGAATGAGAAAAACAGGACGGGATTACAATCCCCCAACCCTAGTGTATTGCAGTTATAATACTAATCGTAAATTTAACTGATTAATTTGACCTAGAATTTAGTACTCCCAAGCATTACGTATACGAGGTTCAATCCCACGTCATACTTAATCTGAGGACGAGTAAATCGGTATCGCGATAGTAACACTCGAATTGCATTCTAAATCATCCCGATTACCCAGAGGCAAACGAGATATAAAGATCTACAATTGTTGTGTTCCTACACAATACGGTCGTAATCAATCACTAAATTCAGAGGATTAATGTTATACACATGCAACTAACACATCAGGTTGGGTTCATGTATCCCGACATTAGAAAATCTAGCCTAGCATGCTGAAAGTGATGAAAACAGTGTTTGATTTGCAGAAAACCATGATTAATCTAAGGAAAACTTGTAAATTGATGTAGAAAGTAATTTAAGAGAAGAAACAACTCACTAATTTTACCAAAGGAGTAACTACAGCAATTACGAATATGGGTAATCAAAGAACTTCTGAATAATCTTCACTATTGCAATTGAAACTGGAAATTGTATCTAAAGTAGGGTTTGCTGGAAAAGAAAGGAAAATTCTATTAATTCCCCCTAATTATCCATACAAATAATGATAATAAAATGGGTTTTTATACCCTACAACAAATCAAGAGTTTCAGCTGCACTAGGACTCTTTTTAGGAGAAGATAAGATTTGAAAATCTCGATGGTCGGACCGGTCCAGGCCTTAGGCGGACCGGTCTACCTCCCAAGAAGATCGGTTCTTTTTATTTTCTGACGGACCGGGCCGGGGCGGACCGGTTCTTTTATTTTTCACCCTTCTTCAGTTTGCTTTCGATCCGGGGTCTTCTGGAGTTTGGCACAGCGGACCGGTCCGGGATAGGGGCGGACCGGTCAGCCTGTTTGACTTTTTCTCTCAACTTTGACTGCTCATATCTTTTGTTCTGGGATTCTGATTGAGGTGTCGTTTCTTCCTATGTGCTCATGAGTGTGATATCTTCAAACTTCTCTTTAGGTACCTTATCCGAATTCCGGATAGAATTTACGCATTTTCCCTTTTGACTTTCCTTCTTTTCTTTCTTTATTCTTCCGGTTCTTTCTTTCGTTTCTTGACATCAAATACCTGCAAAACTCATACAAAATACCAGATTCTCGGTGTACTTGTTAGGATAAATCAGTAGCAAGATTATGAGATAAAGTCAAATCGATTACGTTGTTCGAGGTGATAAAAGTAACTAAATTAAGGGATAAATTAGGAAGAATTTATGCCTAATCACTATGGTTTGTACAAGACTAGATATTTCTCATGCAGTGGGAGCTGTGAGAAGGTTCATGACCCATCCAGGAAAGCAATATTGGGAAGCAGTTAAATGGATACTAAGGTATCTACGAGGCACCACTGATAGATGCCTGTGTTTCAAAAGAGGTGAGTTGAGACTACAAGGTTTTATAGACTCAGATTTTGCTGGTGAGGTAGACAACAGGAGGAGTACTACCGGTTATGTATTCATAGTCGGAACTACTGCAGTAAGTTGGATTTCACAGATACAGAAAATTGTAGCGTTATCCATCATAGAGGCAGAGTACATAGCAGTAACCGAGGCCTGCAAAGAGATGGTTTGGTTACAGGGATTGTTAGGAGAATTGGGTTTCAAACAGGAAAAGAATGTTTTGTACAATGACAGTCAGAGTGTAATACATCTGGCAAAGAATTCAGCATTTCATTCGAGGACCAAGCACATCAGACTTCGTTATCACTTCATCAGATCTCTATTAGATGATGGGGTGTTGACACTTGAGAAGATCCAAGGGAGCAAGAATCCACCTGACATGTTAACCAAGATAGTTACTACAGAAAAACTGAAGCTGTGCTCAACTTCAGTGAGTCTTCAAAGATAGAAGACAGGAAAACCTCACTGATAGATGCGATGGTTCAGTTGCAGTTCAAAAGTCTCCCAGTGGGAGATTGTTAATGCAAATGGAGAATTTTGAGAATTGCCAGCATTTAAATACCATAATTAACACATATGGTAGCCTACCAAATGAATAGTTACCACACATGTTTAGTAGCCTACTAAAGGAATAGTAATGGTTGGTGACACACCATTTATCTCAACCATCCAATCTCATTTTGATCCAACGGTCATGGTGACTCCAAAACAACTATAAATAGGACTTAAATTCTCTCATTGTAATCATCCCAAACAATTAGAGAGCAAAAGAAGAGAGAATAGTTAGGGAGAAAGACAGTTCATTATTAGCACTTCTCAGAGTGTGTAGAAGGCAGTGTTAGCCTCCACAAAAATAGTGAGTGCAAAAGTGCATACAAGAGAGTGTGTAAAAGTGTTCCTATAATTTTTCTATAGTGAAAGTGGGTGTGAATCGTGGACGTAGTCAAATTGGTGAACCACGTTAATCTCTTGTGTTGTGTGTGCATTATTATTTTTTGCATTATTTTCTCGACCTATTGATTCTCAAGATCCTGAAAATATTATCATCGAAATTTAGTATCATCTAATTTCCCAACACTCTCACTCTTAGAGACCTTTGATTCTTCAAACTTACTTTATTAGAAAACAGACGTGGAGAACTATCATTGTTGTATACAATTCTAAACCTTTGAGATGTACTATGGAGGCAAACTAAATGATATCCACTATCATTTAAGAGAAAAATGTTTCACCTAAACCAAATAAGGACTTAAGAAGTTATGATTAAAGTTCAGGTTGTTAATAGATCAATCAATAATATTTCTTATTGTCCTTCCCGCAATGCTCTGAATTGACATAAATTTTAGAAGTAACATTCTAGTTGTTCCTTTTTATGTTTTGAGATGTATTTTACAATTTCATGTGGTCAAAAACAGGTATACGTACATAAAAATTAAACATTGATATTGATTTTGACATGAACAGTCAGTGGCATCTCTGTTCCCATATATATTAACTTCCGCACTGTTTCTCTCTCTGTTTCTCCTTCAATATTACACCCATCATGTTCTGATCTTCCCATTTTTTTCTCTCTTGACGAACCGTGAATAATGGCGATAAAACGAAATCCAGGAGATAACAAAAGTAGGAGCTCTTTGTCTATCTTTATTATAGATGGGTTGTGATGTTTCTTCTATCTTGTCGGTACATGGCAAAGAAGTGGTTTTGGTAAAGGAGACAACATAGCTCTGGAAATAACAAAAAAGGCAGACTGCGGCATCCTTTCTAATCTGAACGTCGAGACCCATCATGGCGATGAAACCAACACAGCTAACGATATCAATTCCAAACTTAAGGTTTTCAAGCCATGTGGTGATAAGTACATTGACTACACACCATGTCACGATCAAATGCGTGCAATGACAAGGCCCCGAGAAAATATGAACTATAGGGAGAAACATAGCGCTCCAGAGGAAGAGAAGTGTTGTAAAGTCAAAAGAGAATATATCGTATTCCACTAACGAAAGGTTTAAACCGTGAGCAAGTTGAAAGATCATCGAGAGGAATGGGTCTAAAGCCTATAAATAAATAAGAATCAATATAGTGGCAACCCAACCTAGCTGACTGGAGATCCCAAGATCTAGGTTCAATGGGCAAACCGAACTACATTTTATTCAGTAAGCATTGGAGGATATATCATCCTATCCATTCCAAAGATGAGACAGTGCATATCTGCCGCGAAATTAGGATAAGTTATGCTTTTAATGACATTTATATCTTAGTACGTCTAAGTGGGGTATTGAAGAATACTCTTTATGAAAGTCACCTACGTAAGTAAGAAGGGGGCCAATTCTATGAGAATAATGAAAGGCATATTCTCTAAAATACTTGCGGAACCAAGTGGTGTTCACGGCCAAAATGAACACAAACGTGAGAACCAACTGTGTTGAAGAATTATTGTGTGAATACTGTTGTCTAGGTTTACAAAAACGGTTGACGGTTCAAGGACGTGAAGTCTACTGATTAACCAAGTAAATCCGATAGTATATCACTAAGGAAAGTTCAAGGCCACTAGGCTACTTTTCCTGATGCAATAAGTCTTCTGTTTTACTCAACCTGTGTCTGCATCTGCATCAGCATTTGTTTTGTTTTATTTATAGCGATATATCATTCATGTGGGGTATTGTTGGAAAATGGGAACTTAAATGGGTATTATAAAGCTGTCCAGATTTTTCTGGACAAATTTTTGAGCAACTTTGAGCTCAAATTTAGGTGGGACCCACACTACGGAAATTGTGGGACCATATACGAATGCGTTCACCTCCGCAAGGAGATTAACGTAGTATATTCATATGTCCAATTTCAATAAGTTATGAATGATAATTATGTCCCCAAAGTGACTCATAAAGCAATGAAAGTTAATGTATTGAGTATGTTTTAACTCTTGTCCCACATTGGAAGAGTAGTGGAAAAATGATGAGTTAATAAAACCCAATTGATGGACTAAGGCTTGGATGCCTTTGGGGTATCCCAACTCTTTGAAGGGGAGATGACCTAAGCTATGCTTGGGTTGACTTTCGGTCAAAGGTCCACACACGCGCGCGCGCGCGCGTCCGTCCGTCGGGCCGGCTCGGCTCGGTTCGGTTCGGTTCGGGCTCGGGCTCGGGCTCGGGCTCAGGCTCAGGCTTATAAAAATTCTTAAATTTTTGGGCCGAACTTTCTGGGCTTTAATTTAATTAATTAATTACGGAATTAATTAATCTTTAATTAACTGATAATCAGTTAATTCCAAGAGTCAGCAGTTAACGAAATTAACTGCTTTGTCAGTTAATTTCGGTTTTGACTGTTCCCAACAGTCAAAACATTTACTATAAATAAAATGTTTCCCCACTGTTTTAAACACAGAAAAGCAAACCCTCCAAAATTCCGAAAATACTACTGCATTATTTCCTCTGCCCAGAAAATTCTTTTCTTCATTTCTGCATTACATGTTCTTGGTTGTGTTGAGTACAAAACACAGAAATTGTGTTCGCTGGGATTAGTCATTGCTGTGCTGCTTGATTAATCCGAAAATCCGTTCTATCTTGGGAGACAATTATTCATTAATCTCAAGCACGTTGGAGGAATAATTTTGTCTTAAGGAGACTGTTCAACAGGGCTCGAATTTCTTTCTAATTATTATTATTTCTGCAAATTCTAGTAAGTATTTCATTTCTATAATTCTGTTTCAATTCTGTCATTATATTAATTGTTCATAATTCTGTATAATTGTTATTTATAAATAGTAGACATAACAATCTTAAGATAAAATTATTAGTTCTACTGTTTTTAGTGTACATAATTTTTTTTATTACAGAAATTTATTTGTTGAAATAAATCTGTTTTGACAGAATAAAATGAATTAATTTATTGCTTTATTGTAGAAATTAGTAAAACAGTTTGATATAGAAATTAATTTCTATACTGTCTTTATATTCTGTTTTAGAAAATAAAATTTTATTTGTGTACTCTTGTTAAAATCTGTTTATATATATATATATTTTTTAATCTTAAATTATACTTCTGTTTTGTACGGAATTCTTTTTATTATTAAAAATTAGTGTGACACAGATTTAAAAAAAAATTAATTCTGTTTTGTACGGAATTCTTTTTATTATTAAAAATTAGTGTGACACAGATTTTAAAAATTTGTAAATCTGAGATTTCGGACATTCATGTAAATACGGTTATTGAATCGAGGGATGCTTAATTTTTTGAAAATAAATTTCCGTATAACATGACCCGAGAATCTGGTCCTTCTAAAAGGACAAATCAAGCTACTACAAGTGGTACTCATCAACCTATTGAATCAATGGAGGATGAACCAAGACGTAGTAAAAGAGCAAAAACCTCGACTTCTTTCGGTACAGATTTTCTAACATATTTATTAGAAAATGAACCTCAATCGAATAAAGAAGCTATATCCTTACCCGATGCTTCCAATTGGAAAGAAGCAATTAATAGTGAAATTGAATCCATATTACAAAATCATACATGGGAACTAGTGGATCTTCCACCAGGTTCAAAACCGTTAGGTTATAAATGGATCTTCAAAAAGAAATTGAAGGCCGATGGATCAATTGATAAATATAAAGCTGGACTTGTAGCTAAAGGCTATAGGCAAAAGGAAGGGTTGGATTACATCGACACATATTCACCGGTAACAAGAATAACGTCCATTCGGATGTTAATAGCAATAGCTGCTATTAATGGACTTGAAATACATCAAATGGATGTAAAAACTGCATTCTTAAACGGTGAACTAGATGAGGAAATTTATATGGAGCAACCTGAAGGGTTCAAAGCTCCCGGACAAGAAGGAAAAGTATGTAAGCTTGTTAAATCACTATATGGATTAAAACAAGCACCTAAACAATGGCATGAAAAATTTGATAATGCAATGTTATCAAATGGTTTCAAAATTAATGAATGCGATAAATGTGTTTACTTTAAATACATTCACAATGGACATGTCATTGTATGCCTCTATGTTGATGATATGCTTATCATGGGTAGTAACTTGGAAATAGTCAAAACTACAAAACAAATGTTGAGTAGTAGATTTGACATGAAAGATATGGGAATCGCCGATGTTATATTAGGAATTAAAATTTCTAGAACATCGGATGGACTTATATTATCTCAATCTCATTACATTGAGAAAGTACTTGAAAAATTCAAGAAGTATGATATTAGTCCTACCAAGACACCTGTAGATGTAAATTTACATCTAGCAAGAAATAATGGTGAAATCATATCTCAACTAGAATATTCTCGAATTATCGACAGTTTAATGTATATCATGAACTGTACACGACCAGACATAGCATACTCAATAAGTAAGCTAAGTCGATTTACGAGTAATCCAGGAAGAGATCACTGGAAAGCAATATTGAGAGTTTTGGGTTATTTAAAATATACTCAAAACTATGGATTGCATTACTCAAGATATCCAGCTGTTCTTGAAGGACATTGCGATGCAAATTGGATATCTGATACAAAAGACTCTAAGTCTACGAGTGGGTATGTGTTTACCCTCGGAGGTGCAGCCGTTTCTTGGAAATCCTCAAAACAAACGTGCATTGCTAGATCGACAATGGAATCTGAATTCATTGCACTAGACAAAGCTGGAGAAGAAGATGAATGGCTTCGAAATTTCTTAGAGGATGTTCCAAATTGGTCTAAACCTGTGCCCGCAATATGTATACATTGTGATAGCCAATCAGCTATTGAAAGGGCACAAAATCACATGTATAACGGAAAGTCACGACATATTCGTCGTAGACACAATACCGTTAGACAACTTCTCTCAAACAGAATTATCTCAATTGACTATGTAAAGTCAAAAGATAATATATCGGATCCACTAACGAAAGGTTTAAACCGAGAGCAAGTTGAAAGATCATCGAGAGGAATGGGTCTAAAGCCTATAAATAAATAAGAATCAATATAGTGGCAACCCAACCTAGCTGACTGGAGATCCCAAGATCTAGGTTCAATGGGCAAACCGAACTACATTGTATTCAGTAAGCACTGGAGGATATATCATCCTATCCATTCCAAAGATGAGACAGTGCATATCTGCCGCGAAATTAGGATAAGTTATGCTTTTAATGACATCTATATCTTAGTACGTCTAAGTGGGGTATTGCAGAATACTCTTTATGGAAGTCACCTACGTAAGTAAGAAGGGGGCCACTTCTATGAGAATAATGAAAGGCATATTCTCTAAAATACTTGCGGAACCAAGTGGTGTTCACGGCCAAAATGAACACAAACGTGAGAACCAACTGTGTTGAAGAATTTTTGTGTGAATACTGTTGTCTAGGTTTACAAAAACGGTTGATGGTTCAAGGACGTGAAGTCTACTGATTAACCAAGTAAATCCGATAGTATATCACTAAGGAAAGTTCAAGGCCACTAGGCTACTTTTCCCGATGCAATAAGTCTTCTGTTTTACTCAACCTGGGTCTGCATCTACATCAGCATTTGTTTTGTTTTATTTATAGCGATATATCATTCATGTGGGGGATTGGTGGAAAATTGGAACTTAAATGGGTATTATAAAGCTGTCCAGATTTTTGAGCAACTTTGAGCTCAAATTTAGGTGGGACCCACACTACGGAAATTATGGGACCATATACGAACGCGTTCACCTCCGCAAGGAGATTAACGTAGTATATTCATATGTCCAATTTCAATAAGTTATGAATGATAATTATGTCCCTAAAGTGACTCATAAAGCAATGAAAGTTAATGTATTGGGTATGTTTTAACTCTTGTCCCACATTGGAAGAGTAGTGGAAAAATGATGAGTTAATAAAACCCAATTGATGGACTAAGGCTTGGATGCCTTTGGGGTATCCCAACTCTTTGAAAGGGAGATGACCTAAGCTATGCTTGGGTTGACTTTCGGTCAAAGGTCCACGCGCGCGCGCGCGCCTCCTTCCGGCTCGGCTCGGCTCGGCTCGGTTCGGTTCGGGCTTGGGCTTAGGCTTATAAAAATTCTTAAATTTTTGCGCCGAACTTTCTGGGCTTTAATTTAATTAATTAATTACGGAATTAATTAATCTTTAATTAACTGATAATCAGTTAATTCCAAGAGTCAACTGTTAACGAAATTAACTGCTTTGTCAGTTAATTTCGGTTTTGACTGTTCCCAACAGTCAAAACATTTACTATAAATAAAATGTTTCCCCACTGTTTTAAACACAGAAAAACAAACCCTCCAAAATTCCGAAAATACTACTGAATTATTTCCTCTGCCCAGAAAATTCTTTTCTTCATTTCTGCATTACATGTTCTTGGTTGTGTTGAGTACAAAACACAGAAATTGTGTTCGCTGGGATTAGTCATTGTTATGCTGCTTGATTAATCCGAAAATCCGTTCTATCTTGGGAGACAATTATTCATTAATCTCAAGCACGTTGGAGGAATAATTTTGTCTTAAGGAGACTGTTCAACAGGGGTCGGATTTCTTTCTAATTATTATTATTTCTGTAAATTCTAGTAAGTATATTTCATTTCTATAATTCTGTTTCAATTCTGTCATTATAATAATTATTCATAATTCTGTACAATTGTTATTTATAAATAGTAGACATAACAAGAAGTTACATTGCCTTGTCCCGTTCCCTAAAGGGAATATGACCCCATTCCCGTGGCCCAAGAATCGTGACTATGTACCCTTTGCTAATGCACCCTACAAGAGCTTGATGATTGAAAAGGCAATTTAGAACTGGGTTTAATATGAAGGCAATGTTTTCAGGTTCTCAGGCGGCGGAACACAGTTCCCTCACGGGGCAGATGCCTATATTGATCAGCTTGCTTCTGTGATTCCGATAGCCAATGGAATGGTTAGAACTGCATTGGATACTGGGTGTGGGGTTGCACTTTTGCACCAAGAGACTCGCATGAGGCGTAAATTCAATTTTCTTTGGGAAAAGGGTTGCCGGCAACGTCTTAAAGAGGAACTTGAGGAAGAATAGAGGAAGATTGAAGAGACTGCCAAACTTCTTTGCTGGGAGAAGAAGTACGAGAAAGGCGAAACTGCCATCCGGAGGAAAAGAGTAAATAGAGATTAGGGGTTTTTACCAATGAAAAAATCTATTTACACCGAGACTTATGAACCGACATATGTACAATGGGCTAAATAACAAAAAATAAAGGAAGAGTCATTGATACTTTTATTAGCATTTGTCTAACCGATTTTTTTTTAATAAAAATAAAATTTTATATTTTTAATAAAATTTTGTATTTTTAATAAAAACATTTTTTTAAACTGTTTTTTAAAAAAATATTTTTAACTTTTTATGACTGTTTTAAAAAATAAAAATAAAAATTTAAATGATATGGATCCGTGTCAGCAGCACTAACCAATCACGATGATAATGTGAGTCCGCGTTAGCGACACAAATCAAACACGATGATGATATGGGTTCGCGCCAGCGACACTAACCAAACGCGATGATGATGTGGGTCCGCGCTAGCGGCACTAACCAATCGTGATGATGTTATGGGTCCGCGTCAGCGGCACTAACTAATCGCAATGATAGGTAGTTCCGCTCTAGCTTTTAAAAAATAATTTTTCATATTTTTAATTAAAAAAATGCATTTTTTTTTAAATGCAATTTTTCATATGTTTTTAACTTTTTGTAGATGTTTAAAAAAACATTACACTATTTTTAAAAAAAATGTTTTTTATTGAAAATTTGTATTTTCAATAAAAGTAATTTTATTAAATGACGTAAGTCCGCTCCAGCGGTACTAACCAATCGCGATGATGATGTAAATACTGTTTAAATCGATTTTTCTGAATACAGAACCAAACGGGCTCTTATTTATAAAAATAATGTTTTAACCTTTTTATTTACAATAACATTTTTAAAAACATTTTCTACATAAATTGTTTTCTTGAAAAACGCTTATTTTTCAAGAAACTTTTTTTTTATATAAAAAACTATATTTTTCTTGAAAAACGTTCATTTTTTAGATAAATAAACTTTTTTTATATAAAAATATTTTTTTTATATATAAACATTGACTTTTGAAAAAAAAATATAATGTTATAAAACTATTTTTTTGTATAGTAATGTATTTAAAAATGAATATGAAAAATATATAATAATATCTTTAAATGGCACTTAACCAACACATGCTTAAAAAAAAAGAAACTGTTTACGTTCAATAAAAAAAACTGTTTTTTTTATTAATAGAAAACCGATATTTTTATATAAAAAATTGTTTTATATCCATTGTTGTAAAAAAAGAAGAACCTTAAAGAAAAGGGGGGGGGGGGGGGGGGGGGGCTATATGCCACGTCATTGTGTACATTCTATGTACAAAAATTCTATGTACAAATAGAAAATCTCTTTTACCAATTAGTCATGTTTACTAAGTATGTAGTTTAATAGGCCGTAACATTTTTTTTTGCTCCATCAGGTCCCTTGAAATAAGATTTTTGTTCCAATAGGTCCTATTTGTAAACATACAGTGAATATTCACTATATGTACAAATATGACCTATTGAGGAAAAAATATTGTGATAGGACCTATTAGGAAATATCCCCTTCAAACGGGACTTAATAGGAAGATCCCCTAAAGATTACTGTCGTGAATGAGATTCTCATGCTATTATTGTTGGAAATTAATATTAATTGTCGAAATTAATTATTTAATTTCAATTATATTAAATTTCGAATTTATGAATTTTTCAATTATGTGGTCTTGATAAATATCATATAATTAATTAGGAACATGATAAATACGAATATTAGAAGATTGGGTCAATCTTATCCGTTAGTTACATGATGGTTAGTGGTAATAGTGGGAGAGTTGAAATAGACTCCCACGTTGACTAGGATTCCGGCCCTCTTCCCCTTATAAATAGAGGAGCGCTACACCATCTGGGGTTATCTCATAACACACTATTTCTGAGGTGGGAGAAAAACTCCGAGATTCCATTAGAGTGTATTTTTTTCCATGAAGGTAGATTGATGGAGCAATTAATCAAGATTGATCATTGATCAAGGTAAGTCTTATTTTCTTTCTTTTAGACGTATTTTGTGAAAACATGAAGATCCAAGATCATTTTATTAAGAACAATTGTATGCTAAAGTTTAATCATATTAATGTCTTCGTGATTAATATTAGGGTGTTCTTAAGAATGATTTTATATGCGGTATCAAAGCTAAAGTTTAAGATCTCATGATTTTCCTTATTGATATTCGTCTATAATGAAATATGTGCCTGAGACTTTCTGCGACATTTTTATTTAAGTCATTAAATTGCTTTTGTGCCTGAGACTTTCTGCGACGTCTTATTTCTGTCATTAAATCTTCTCTTAAAGTGTGTCTGAGATTTTCTGTGACGTTTTTCTTCTGTCGCCAATACTCATTGGTGAGAATGAAAGGTCAAAACTTACTCGGAATTTTACGAAACTGACATGGTCGACTGAAAACCTCGAAATAAAAAACCCATTGTTGCAATGGGCGCCACCTTACTTTTGCATTTTGACGTCGTTAAGACCCTTAAAATTGCGTTTTTGCCATTTTTGGTATTAATGTTGACGTCAATATCTCACTCCAGAAAATTGATTTTTGAATTCCGCAAATTGTTTTGAGATCCTGGAGTAATTATCTACATCCTTGTGGTGCTAACTCAAATTTTTTATTTTTGGCAAAAATTACGATTTTTTTCGAATATTATGTATTTTTTTTCACCACGGGGGCTGTTTATTTTATGCTCATGGTTGTTTTAATATTCATGTTATGTAGTATTTGGTATTGATGAAATGGTTCAATATAAAATTTTGAATATTAGATGTATGATTATGTGTTTGATAATAACATTTCGATATATTAGGTTATCGTGCATAATCTATATTTGGTAGCCCAAAGGTCCTAATGTAATTATGAATTGATGTTTTGACAATAATATTTATATGATGTTGGATGTGAAAGACATGAAAGTGTCTTAATCTATAATTATAAATATTAGATTATTGTGTATGCATCTATATTTGAACCATTAATTATACATTAAGTTTTGAGCATAATATTTTGGGGGGCATCGATTTTACATAAATAAGGTTTATGACTTCCAAAAAAAAAAAAAAAATTGAATTCTGTCGAATATTTGAGATTCTGGAGTAATTTTCTACAGATCAATGATGCTAACTTTTTTGGGGGGGAGAAATTTAAGTTTTCCCATATTTCATGTGTGTTTTATCTAGAACTGTGACAAAACCTTGCTCTAATGATCCTTTTTAGTTGAATATTCATGCCAAATACAGGCCAACATATTTCATATGGTAGGATATTAGACTTACGTTATTGTCAATATTCATATTTTGATGAGTCTCGTGTCAAACACAGGCCAACGATTCAGAATTGTTGAATATTATGATATTCGTGTTTTAATGAGTCTCGTGCCAAACACAGGCCAACGATTCATGTGGTTGAAAATCAAAATTATTGTTTGTTCTAAGGCTAGTACTCCCATTAAGTTGAATTAAATGCCAAACACAACTACAATTCATATGTGCGGATACTAGATTTATTCGTTGCATACATGCATATTTGAATGTATGACTTGCAAATTTTGAGACTCATAAGTAGGTATTCATTAAGTTTAATCAAATGCCAATTACAGGCTAAGATTACATGTGAATATACTATACTTGTAGTCATTTCAGATTATCCTAATGTATGTTATAAGGTTAAATTGAAGCGCAACACATGCTGAAATTTGAATCAAATAAACATTGGAATTTTTGTAAATGTTAAATAATTGGCATCAATGTTAAAAAGTCATATTTACATATGCCACTAGTATGATAATTGTGATTATAACCGTATTGTGCATTAGTATGACCATGAATGATTTGGGTCAATATTTTTGATTTGTTACTCATACATAAGTGTTGAAGCGAAAATAAATGATTTATGTCTTCCATTTACTATTATTTGTGTAATATCTTATGTAAACTCTTTGTCTATTTGATTTTCATATTATGTCTAATTTTTCGTGAATTTCATGTTAGGGAATAGACAATAATATAATTATTCATGTATTACGGGTAATTTGAACATGTATGCGTATCTGTAATATTTATATAATATAAGGTTTGGTGCTCATTAAAGTGATTCATTCCAGAAGATATAAATATTGAACTAATGCATTAATATCATGCATATTTTGGTTGCCTACGGGTCCATGTATGATATTGAATGCTAGGATGATGATACTTTATGATGTTGCATACATATTATTGTTTATTCATTTATTGTGATTACAATAATTGAACAAAATGTTAGTGGTGATATATATTTTGAGAAGGTAATAATGGTTATCAAATGCAGATGCCATAGTTTCTTTCACTATCATATCACTAATTAAGTTTATAAAAACCATAAACATGAATAATTTAGTTTAATGATTATGCGATATTTAATGAAAATAAGTGAAAAATTTATTGACTTGTGTATGTAAATCTTTACGTAATATAATATTCATATTATGAAATGTTTGGTAGTCACGACAGTGACCCAACTAGAATGGCAATGAATATTAAATGTAAAGATAATGGTAGTAGTAACTCATGATGCTTATAATTGTAAAGATATTAATGGGGTATATTGAGTTTATTTCTTCAAGCAAGGTTATTCCTTACAGGGAATCAATTTTGAGTGATTGAATGAACATCATAAATCACATACATTATTATAGTATGTGAAAATAAGTTGTGCACAAATATCGTGTACAATATAATGAAATAACATTATACCCAATAAAGTAATCTACAAGCATCATATAATCGATATTTCACGGTTACTACTGAAGAAAACTCACGGTTATGCACTTAATTTATTATCATGTAATCGATGTGTGTGTTGTTAAATCAAAGCGTTAATAAAGTGAGCAATTTATCTCCTTATCTTATCACATATTATTGTATCCCATTTTTTTCTCTAAAAATTTCATATTTAATTTGGTTAAACAAATTAAGTTTGTTTACATATTGTTCACTCGGACTAATAATGATAAAGATAATATGTATCTTTTATGATTTGAAATGAGTTTTTCATCTCAGTAGAGTTTGCAAGTTATACTTACTGTGTTGTACAAATTATTTACTTTTGATGCAAGGATTTCTTACAAAACAAACTAGAAATGCTAATAAGATTCTTTTCTTTTGTTCTTGGGGAATCAAATCACCATTTGTCTTCATAAACCCTCAATTTTTTTTTTGGAAGATGTTTGTCTAGACTTAATCGTGAGGGATATGTTCTAAAGGATCTTTTGATGTATATTTTTTTCAAGGGTTATGATATTACTTTTGATGTTTTGTACAAAATAAAGTTTGGACATAGTTCTTTAAAGATTTGTTTGATCCTGCATCATAATAGTAGCGTTATTGATGAAACTCTTTAAATCTTGTGCCAAATTAAATCTAGACTCTTTTTCATAATTTTCGTGGACAAGATTTTTGTAATGTCTCTTACAAATTTTGATAGTCGAGTTATGCTCTTAAGGTATTACGATGTCTAATATAAGGATGATCTATGTGGCCCAAGTGGGAGATTATGAGAAACTTCCCTTAAAGTGGACCTACATAGATCATATAATTGTCATTGACACGTATTTATTGCATTAAAGTCAAATTCATTATGAAAGGTGAAATTAGTGGTAGTAAAAAATCATGAAATATGGTTATAAAGGAAGGTAGGGTACTTATTCCATTACCGATAACCTTCTTGAATACTTGTTCTTTTAGTTGTTAGATTGTCTAAATAATAAAGAACAAATAAATGATCAACCACTAAATGATAGTATTGTCACCGTGAGAGAAATGTAGATAAAATCAGAAGGAATAGTATTAAGAAGGTCCTAAAAGGTCTACTATCTTGGATGATTATGTGGTGTATCTGCATGAACATGAATTTGGCGTAGGGATAAATAATGACATGGTTTTATTTTCAAAAGTCATAAGAAGTGAAACTAATGAACTACAACTAAGGTTGAAATCTCGTTGAATTATATAATTGATGCACTAAAGTCGGGTATAAGGGGGTCATCAAGACCAAACGTGACACTAATGGTAGTTAAACGAGATAAAGCTAAATTGTAGTAAAATATTTCACTATTAATGAAGAAAAGGTTATAAATGAACCTTCTCAATTATATGTAAGGGCATGGAATTCCTATGACATTAGTAGCTCATTTTGATTGAGCGTTACATGAAGTGGATGTGAAAATTACTTTTTGAAGTCTTATAAACCATTCGTATATGTTTAGGAGATCATTTTATAAACATAAGTTTTCCACATGACGTATTTTAAGAAATAATATCATTATTTTTTTAATCGTTGTATATTTGTATACACCTTAAGATCAGTGGGAGTAAGTTTATATATTTTCTCTATATACAAGCACGGATTTAGAAAGTAGAGAATCAAAATAATTTTATGGGTTTAAAAGTTGTGTATGAAGTAATGAGATACTTAAAGGACTATATGCTCACATTTATGGTGTATGTGTTCATTTAAATATGAACAATTATTGTGACTCAGATTTACTAGTTGTGCGGATGGTATGAAGTTCACTCTTGCTTAAGTATATTTATTTTGGTTTATTAACCAATATAATGAAGGAGTGCAATACAATCCATCTATTAACTATTGTGAAATCTGAGTTTGTAGCATGCTTGATGCTATAACTTATGTATTTTAGCAGCGTGACTTCATTTCGGGGCTCGGAGTTGTCGATACTATTATCAAGCCGCTGAAATATTATGATAATGTCGATGTAATCTTCTTTATGAAGAAATGTTAGGTATTCCTAAATTAACTAAGCACGTTGAGTGAAATACCTATCGGTGAAAGAAGAAATTCAGAAACAAAGAGTGTCAATTGATCACATTAGTACGAGTGATAACATGGCAGATCCTCTTACGAAAGGACTATCTCCAATGACGTTATGGAACGTGTCAAAGAGATGGGTCTCGATTAGTAAAATTATGATTGCTATTTGGCTTAGTTGTTTGACACTATTACTTGAATTCAATAAAAGTGTTTCTGATCTCAATTATTTCTGTCTTTTGTGAATGCATGTATATGATTATGAATTATTGATGACAGAAATAATCCTTATTCAAAAGGACATAATGAGGCCATTATGATACCCAATATTAAAGGCTTAGTTGAATGAAACATTAATGTTGTAGTACATGGAAGGAACCATGCTCTTGAATAGTATGGAACCGCCATGACTCGCATCCGTGAATTGTTTGATTTAAGCAAACTATATTTATCACTTATTGTGCATCTTATGGTACCTGAGTTAATTATGAATATTATTAAGACCAAGTGGGAGACTGTTGGAAATTAATATTAATTATCGAAATTAGTTATTTAATTTCAATTATATTAAGTTCCGAATTTACGAATTTTCCAAGTATGTGGTCTTTATAAATATCAGATAATTAATTAGGAACGTGATAAATACGAATATTAGAAGATTGGGTCAATCTTATCCGTTAGTCACATGATGGTTAGTGGAATTAGTGGGAGACTTGAAATAGAGTCCCACCTTGACTAAGATTCCGGCCCTGTTCCCCTTATAAATAGAGGAGCCCTACACCATCTGGGGTTATCTCATAACACACTATTTCTGAGGTGGGAGAGAAACTCCGAGATTCCATTAGAGTGTATTTTTTCCAAGAAGGTAGATTGATGGAGCAATTTATCAAGATTGATCATTGATCAAGGAAAGTCTTATTTTCTATCTTTTAGACGTATTTTGTGAAAACATGAAGATCCAAGATCCTTTTATTAAGAAAAATTGTATACTAAAGTTTAATCATATTAATGTGTTCGTGATTAATATCAGGGTGTTCTTAAGAATGATTTTATAATTATGTGTGAATCCACGAACGCAGAAGACGAGCATATGGAGTCATGTGTACTCCTTATCCAGAGACTAGAAATCCTGATGAAGTTACGGGAGGGGAATTGAAGGCCATTTCCAGAGAGGATCAATGATGTTCCTCCAAGAATAATTAGTGAATCCGTTTATGGTGTCTCTAATAAGTCATACCAGGAGGACATTAAATTATCGCATAAACATTTGAAAGCTTATAAGAGGGTCAACAAGATCATTGACTTTGGCAGGTATCATAATATTATGGATCAGAATGCTGGTCTAGGAAGTTTTTTTGCACCGCTTGAGTCTCCTAAGTCATGGATCATGAATGTGATGCCAATTATAGATAAGAAATACACTTTGGGTGTTATCTATGAGAGAGGCTTGATAGGCATATATCATGATTGATGTGAAGCCTTCTCTATGTACCTTAGGACGTACGACCTTATTCATGCTAATGGTCTTTTCAGTTTGTATAAAGACAAGTGTAATGTGGAAGATATTCTTTTGGAGATGGATCGGATTTTATGACCTGAAGGAACGGTTATAATTCACGATGAATTGTATGTGTTAGCTAAGGTCAAAGGAATTGTGGAAGATATGTGGTGGAAGACAAAAGTAGTGGATCAAGAGGAAGGCCCTCTTGTCACTGAAAAAATATTGTTCTCTATTAAACAGTAATGGGTTGCATGTGAGAACAAGTCCACATTTTCCCAATAATGAACCAACTATGGAGAAAATGGGGTTTTGTATTCGAGTTGAAACATTATATTTATTTATACATCAAGTAACTGAGAAATCGGCACCAGGAGGGAGGTGAATTTTTCGGTGTCTGTTCATGATTAATTGACCCCTGTTGTTAGCAATAATTATAGATTAAGCTCATTAATGGTAAAAAAAACTAAACCTTTTTATTTTATAATGAATGCCATGATACAGATTTAACATAGTGACAGGGAAAGGGGAAACAAAAAGAATATAAAGAAATGGCAT
This sequence comes from Sambucus nigra, assembly GCA_949130495.1. Lineage (NCBI taxonomy): Eukaryota > Viridiplantae > Streptophyta > Magnoliopsida > Dipsacales > Adoxaceae > Sambucus > Sambucus nigra. Next base: position 209,008,460 of record OX422213.1, on the reverse strand, counting down.
ACCCTATTTTGATATATAGGAGCTGGTGTGAGAATGAGTAGTATGTAATATACACATTGTAAGCTGGACTATCTATATCTTTGTAACCTATAATATCTATAGTATGTAATTCACAAACCTCAAATAAAGATCTATTTTTTTTCTTCAAAAACTTCACCGTGCCTTCTGGTCTAGCCTTTCATTCCAATTGAGGTAGCGGATTACGCTGTAAAATTAATCGCTAGTTTGGTCACACTTGTTGACAGATGGAAGTGGATGTTGACTCATATATATTCCTACAGAATCTTCTCTCAAAAGCTATTACCTTCTCTTTCCATCAGACAAAATCTAGACATTACTTCGTGCATCCCGTGGAATCTGTTTCAGAAAAAACAAATATTTTAGACAAAACAACATTAGAGAATGTTATTCGAGAAAATGGTCCGGAGAACTATCAACATTATTTTCTATTAAAGCATCTACCTTATTTATTCATCTCTTCTTTGTTATTAACATAATCAACTTTCTTATGACAATGCAATATGAATATATTTGGGTCATACTTGAGCTATTTAAAAATAACAACCCATATTTAACAATTGTTTTAAATTTTTAATACTTAGCACACAGATGAAGTAGAATGTGCAAGTTGCAGCCCACTATACTTAACTACCTTAACAAAACACAACAGTAGCCCAATACAACCATTGGAAGTACATAACTATCCTAAGAAAAACACAACATAAATCAAATACAAACCATTAGAATCCCTAGATCATATTGAAAGAAATACCTAAGATGGGGAATCAGTACATGCAAGCTTCAAAGAAATACATTTAAAATAATGTAATGGAAATACAACCTATTTAGTTAAATACCTACGTATAAATGAAATTAATAAGAAAGGAAATTTGTCTTTACGGACTGAAAGAGAGAATTTTCGAAAAATTGGCATTGACTAAAAGACTTGAAGGCTTGGATTTTAATTCTTTCTTACAACTATTATCCCCTCTTCTTGTTATAACAAGGAGCACACAACCAACAGGTGTGAGAATAATTCGTCAAGATTCAATTAGTCCTTTGATAATTTTTTTGATTACGAATTACTTCTCCCTTAAATAAACCACTTAAATACTCAAAAAATGGTCAGATTATGCCACAAGGGCTCGGAATAAGGAGAAAACAACATTTTCCACACAGAGAAATAGAGACACGAATCCCTTTTTGTGTTAATTCATAACGAGTGGCACTGTTGAACAGTAATCGTTTCATCGTGCCTATTAGGATGAAAACTCCATATGACACCCATTTACTGTCATAATTGAACGATAGTTAGAAACACAACCAAGAATGGGCCCAATCTGCTTGTCCAATAGCACCTTTAGGTTATGGATCACAATGTGCAACAAACAATCTTCCCCCAAAGAGCCCTTGCACTTTTCGTTTAGAAATTTTAGCGATATGAAACTATAAGAAACCCATAGTTGCGAACCAAACCTTTATTCCCGACAAAGATCTCAAAGACAACAAGAGGTGAAGGATGGATACTAGAACCAACAATGGGACAATCGTGTGGGAGTTTTCCATAGGGTCTTGCTGCCTTCGCTCACCATATTAGAATCTTCTCATCTCCATCTCCATCGCCTACTAAATACTTGTTGTCAATTTCAGTTTCCCTGAGGGTTTCACCATTATGTCATTTGTCATATGAGGCCACCGGTGTGGGTATAATGACTCAAATTCCAACAAAACACTCATTGTGTTCATGCGAACCAAACTCATATGCAACTTTGACTACGACAACTTGCTTTTGACACTCATTTTTTCCAGCACCACTCCTCGTGTGGGAAGGGTGGGTGATGAGTCTGAACCAATAACCTTGAGGCTTGTTGTACGAGAAGACATCCTCTCATCTTTCAAATGTTAAAATTACTCCTAAAGAGACTCGGGTATAGACAATGTCTATTGGTAACTTCCACATAACAGTCAGCATCATTAGAATTGAGGTGTACAACCTCCGACACAAAATCCATACCGACTAATTAACAACTACTACCAACACACAACAAAAGAGACTATGCTCACTACTTGTTGTGCCCAGTAACAATCCAGAAATCAAACTCACACTCAATCACACACAATAACAAGAGATTTATGTGGTTTGACAATTTGCCTACGTCCACGGGGGTAGCGAAATTGTATTATCAGAAGAGGAGAATTACAAATACACTTGCTCTCTTGATTCTCTCTCAAACAAGACTCACTATATGATTTGTTTCTCTCCTATTTGCTGGTGTACTTTTCTCTTAATACATAGAGATTATTTATAGGTGGGCAAGGGGAATTAAGGCCATATAAAATGGCTTTGATGATTGTCCACTTAGGGCACAATTTGTGGTGCAAAATACTCCACCACCAAAATGGTGAGAGTCTAGTCACTAACCAATTATTCCACTAAATGGTGGAGTTTTGTCATAACCCAATAATCTCCACCTTGGCAAGAGTCCACCATTCAACGCTGCCCCACCAGCGCCCTTAGGCGCCACGAGCTCGAGAGATGTTGATTAAGTCCAAACAGTGTTGGAACTTGATCCCTGTAACCACCTTTGTTAGCATATCTGCAGGATTATATATAGTCCCGATTTTCTGGAGTAGAATATCCCCTTCATCTATAATTTCCTGAATAAAGTGAAAGCGGACATCAATATGCTTGGTGCGAGAATGATGAGGCTGGTTCTTTGCCAAACATATGACACTCTAACTATCACAGAAAACCTCTACGTTTTCCTGAACAATACTCAAGTCATTAATCAAACCATGAAGCCAAATGGCTTCCTTAAAGCTTCTGTTACAGCTATATACTATGCGTCTGTTGTAGATCGAGGCTTGTCAAGATCTCTCGCATAATCAGAATACACATATCCGACTAGATGCTTACCAACTATCGTGTCTCTCTCAAACTTCAAACTGACATCCACAGTACCTTGAATGTATCACAGTATCCACTTCATTGCTTTTAGTGTCCTTTCCCTGGATTGTGCATGTAATCCATCTGCTTCTTCTCATCATCTGTATCTGATGACATCAGTGCACTCAGCTTGAAATGTGGAGCCAATGGAGTACTTACAGGTTTAGACTTGTTATCGATGCCAAACCTCTGAAGTACTTTCTTCAAATACTGAGTCTGTATAAAACTGACTGTGCCTTTTGCTCTGTCTCGCTTGATCTCTATCCCAATAATCTTCTTAGCCTCTTCAAGATCCTTCATCTCGAACTCTGAACTCACCTGAATCTTCACCCTGTCGATCTCCACCTTGCTCTTAGATGCAATCAGCATATCATCCACATATAAGAGCAAATAGACAAAATTCCCATCTTGGAGCTTACGAAAGTAGACACAATGATCAAACTGATTGCGCGTGTACTTGTGATCCATTATAAACGGTCAAATCGCTTATACCACTATCATGGTGACTGCTTCAAACCATACAACAACTTGCTTAACTTTAAAGCCCAGTTCTTGCGTTAAGAAGTTTTAAAACTATCTGGCTGAGACATGTAAAATTCCTCCTATAAGTCACCATGGAGGAATGCAGTTTTCACGTCGAGTTGAGCTAACTCAAGATCAAACTGTGCTACCAAAGCCAATAATATCCAAATGGACGAATGCTTAACAACAGGTGAGAAAACCTCGTTGTAGTTGATTCCTTCCTTCTGAGCGTAGCCTTTCGCCACTAGTCTGCCCTTGTATCTAATGTTATCTTTGCCAAGAACACCTTCCTTTTTAGCATAGATCCACTTGCAGCCAATAGCTTTCTTACCCTTTGGAAGCTAAACCAACTTCCAAGTTTGATTCTTTTGAAGTGATGCCATTTTTTCATCCATTAACTTCCATTGTTCCTTAGACTCCACAGAAAAAAACAGATTCAACGCCTGGAAGTGCCTTAAAATACTGCTATATGTCCCTCTTAAGTCAATACAACAACTTAAGAGCGGAATTAACAGAAATGGAGGGCACGGTTGCGTTCAGAATGGTCGAAATAGCTAGGAAAGGGTCCGACTTGATCGAAAACGGGTCCAGAATGGACTAAGTTGGCCCAAAAATAGATTTTTGGACCGAGTTGACTCAATGGGAATATTCCATTAAAGTTAACAGAATATTCTAACAGAATATTCCTTTTTTCATTTGGTGACATCAGCGGCTCGGTCAAACGGTCAATGAGTTGGTCAAATGGTCAACAGCTTGGACAAATAACTTTGTGGCTTGGTCAATGACTTGGTCAAATAGCTTGGTGGCTTGGTCAACAGCTTGGCTGGAATTTTTTTTCTTTGTTTCTCTTCAGTTGGTAAATTTGGGACCTTCAAAGTTCCGTTTGGCCTCCGATTTGTTTCGTTTGACTCGTATCGACGATATGCTCCTTCTGGTGTGTTCAAATTTGAAATTTGAAGATTTTGATTTCTGGCTAAAAAAATGAACAAAGCACCAATAATGACTGAACCTGGCTCTTATAACAATTGTTGTGCCCACTAACAATCCAAAAATTAAACTTACACTAAATCACACAGAATAGCAAGAGATTTACGTGGCTCGGCAATTTGCTTACGTCCACGGGGGCAGCATAATTATATTATCAGAAGAGGAAATTACAAACACTCTTGCTCTCTTGATTCTCTCTCAAACAAGACTCAGTATATGCTTTGTTTCTCTCCTATTTGCTGGTGTGTTTTTCTCTTAATACATATAGCTTATTTATAGGTGGGCGAGGGGAATTAAGGCCATATAAAATGGCTTTGATGATTGTCCACTTAGAGCACAATTTGTGGAGCCAAATACTCCACCACCAAAATGGTGAGAGTCTAGTCACTAACCAATTATTCCACCAAATGGTGGAGTCTTGTCATAACTCAATACTACCTTCACTCAGCATATTAGCAATCATATTTTAATCTCCATTATCATTCATAAATTCATAATAATTGTTGGCTCATATTCAAAACAATAGTACAAAATTGAACTTAATTCCATATTCAAAGTCGAGCAAGAAAGCCATTTACAATACTATGCACTCCCCATTTTTTTAAGATAGATGAACTAATATGAATGTGAAGATCCAAACACAAACAAAAAGGAAATATGCTTATTAAGACCCTAACAAACATATAAACGGGCATATGATTGAATTCAACCAAAAAATTCGACCACCTGAAAAACCAAAAATATAATTGAATTCAACAATCGTAGTGTAACAAAATCGAAAGAAAGTATAGTTGAGATAATATAATTTTTCAACGCGCCTCAATGAATTAACCACATGGCATGTCAATAATAAAATCAAATAAACAAAAGACGAATTATAAAAATATTCAACTTAGCTAACTTTAATTTGCTGACCAAATTACTTCTCTACATTTTTTCTTAGATGTTCATGGATCTTTACAAATAGTTTCAAAATTCCACAACCCCGTGTCTTCCTCACATGAAATCATTAAACAGTAATTACATATAAAGAATGAGTATATGTACCTTTGGCAAACGCTCATGAATATGTATGAAAATATATAAAGACTTGTGTTAATAAAATATGAAATCTGTGGTGCTCACATTTGAAAATCGAAAATAAAGCCTATAATGAAATTGAATCAAATCAGCAACCCTAAGCAAACATAAAATTACACTTGTACACCCTTCACAATAAAACTCAATAAAAAAAACATTTATTAATTAAAAAACTTAATTTGAGATCCTGAACAAAATTCCCCATTATAAAACTTCACAATTCCACACAACAACATCCAAAACAGTAAAGCAAACAAAACAAGCAAATGAAAAATCTATCACTAAAATTTACATCCAAGAGTCCAAACCCCTTACCATATTATCACAACTTGTAGCAACTACCTTAATTTTGTTATCCCAGCCACACCCACGATATCACTTAAAATTAATTAACAAAATATTAAAAACTTTAAGACTTAATGACTCGAATCAATTCAAAGATCAAACTCATATATATATATATATATATATATATATATATATATATATATATATATATATATATATATATATATATATATATATATATATAAAATAAAGTGGGAGGTTTTTTTTTATGTATAAGCTAACTGATGGCTAAGATTGAATGTGGGGGGTTTGAATCTAATGGTTTGAAATTATGCCACGTGACTGAGAGTTGGAAGATAGGTATTATGGGGGTGGCTCAAGAAATCTAATTATTCTCAGATGTCTGACACATTATCATTACTCCCTCTCTCTTCTAACTTCATTCTGAACCTTAGGAACCCCAATGTAAAAAAAAGGAAAGTACTCTTAGGTCCCTCACAAAAAATTTTAAACACTTAGGTCCACTAATTCTCTTCTTGTACAAGTCCACGCTAGTGGCATAACAAGTGGACCTAATTGTAAATTGTCCCTAAATGTTTGAAAATTGTTACTAAGGATCTAAACATAAATTGCCCAAAAAATAGCTCTCTCTCTGAACTTCATTCTAGGCTGTGGCCGTGGAGATCATCCAGAACAGAGATGGAGAATGGCCAAACAACAACCCAAAGGCCCCGTACTATTTGTAAACCTCTCTCTCATTAAACCCACTCTGTCTATCCCTCTCACTCAACAGTCTACCCGTCAATAACCCACTCAGTCATTGTTGCTTGGAAGCAAGTCTTCTTGGAATACACCATTGTCTATTTAATTGATTTTTTTTTTGTCATTTTCAATACACCAAGATTCTTCATAAATTGGCGAAGAAAAATCAAGGCATGGACATAACTGTTTGGTTGACGTAGAGCAAGAGTAGTGGCACTTAAGGTAAGAAACTACCGTTGTCGCCTACTCTTCATCTCGCGTTTGGCGGACGTATCTCCCACTCTCTATCTGTTTTCAGTTTGAGATTTTTGTTTTTGAAATTTCTTATGTACATGTACTCATCTTAAAGGAAGTTTTGGGTTTTTTCGTTTTCAGATCTTGAATTTTTAGGGATTTTTAACAAAGCACAAGGCTCAAGAGAACTGAAAAAGAGAAGAAAACTACGTATATGACCCTCTCCACTATAACTTTATCTCTTCCCCTTCATCTAATTTGTAGACCAACTTTTTATCTGTCCTTACATTCTATTACACACCCAAACACCGGTTCGGTCTATGTTCCATTTTATTTTACTCTCCAAACACCAGTTCATGTCTCTATGTGATTGTTTTAATATTACTCCCTTTTCTTAGTTGTATGCTTCTCTGTATGATTGTTCTTAGCACTCCCTCTCTTCCGCTTATTTTTTGAGAAGGATGTTCAAAGTGTGAATATTTGCATGCCTAATAGGTGTTTCTTACTTTGGTTTCTCACTTCTTTTCTTGGGATTCATAACAAAAATTTATATTTTTTTATTGTTGGTTACTTTCTTTTAGTCAGTGAATTTAGTTGTTTATAGTTAAACTCTAATTTTGTTGATGACCTATAAATTGGGTAAACAATATTTATTCCTTTTATAATCGTTTGTTTCTTTATTCATGTCATGGTTTAGTGTGCAAATTATTTGGCATATTTAATAGTTATTTGTTTCTTTATCTTAAATTTCTTTTTTATTGTAGACTTCTCAAGTTGTGACTAATGTTTATATATGAAACTTAATACGCAATTTAAATTTGATAGGTATATCCCTTTCATTATATAAAAATGCATGATGTTATTTTATTCATTTTCAGCATGAAACACTCATTTTAAAATAATTTGTAGATATATTTTGTTGTGTATGGATAGAGGTATCCATTCAGACACCTAAATCAGTGTGGAAAAAAGAGAATAAAGAGAATACCATGGTGATACCAAATCATGTCAGATTACATTTTTTTTAATTCATCGTCAGATTACACATGTACACCTTCGGTGTAATGGAATGTTCAAAGAAAATGATAAAAACTACAAAAAAGTAACATTGATGATGATGATTGTGATAGACAATTTAAAATACTTTCTACCAACTATGATAGACACTTTATTTTTATTCTTCTTTAATGAGATTTCAATAAAAATTATAATGTCCATTTTTTATTCAATTTTTTTATAAGAAAATAAGATGAATACACAATACACTAGGTGATATTTTGGATCACTATTCAAGGGGTGTAATTTTAGCTTGCAGAATGATTTTTTTATTTGATGTTTTAAACCTCAATTTTTATGTTCAACTGTACCTGTTAAGTTTGAACCACTCAAGAAATTTTTTTATGAAGTTTTGATTTGTAATTTTGTGGTTTATTTTCATTGTTTGGACACAATTATAATTTTGATATAGAATTTATGAAATGTCAAGTGTGAATAACATTGTTGTGTTTTATGCAAACGCGGTGTTTAAGTCTTAAAAATCACGAAGTTAGAAGACATTTTTTTATGCGGACCCAACATCTTAGCAGGAAATAAGGTTGGGATTGGCACATAATAGTGTATATTATATGTTGCATTGTCATAAATTAGAAAGGAGAAGATAATATTTAGTACACCATATTCTCATTTCTTCAAACTAGATATTTAGTATCATATGTGGCATTGTCATAAATTAGAGAGGGGAAGAAAATAAACTCATTAAAGAATTTGTATATAATATCATTAGTTAGGTAGTGATAGTTATATTACGGAATATTTGGGATTTGGTTCCAATTAATTTTTTGATATTGACTTGGGCACAATCAGTAATTTATACTAAAATTGTAATTGATACCTGTTTATTGTGTCGAGTTTACAATTTTATTTTCTTTACAAGGTCATTTGATTTTATCTTCGAATAAGATGACATTGTATATGAGTTTTTGTTTTGGTTCATGATATGTTATATTGTGTAAACGTGGCGAGTCAGTGGATTATAGATGCAACTTTTGAGAACTAAAAATAATTTTTCAAACTTTTTTTTTATAAATTATGTACAGTTTTTATACAAAAAACTATATTTTTATTTATAAAAAACGTTTAAAAAATATATAAATATTTCTCAATTGACACTCGAGCACGTGTTACATGTTACAAAATTAAGTTCCAAAATAATGTCTCCCTCAAATTTTTTGTGTCCAATATTTGAAGATGTGACAAATTTTTATATCGTAGATGCATATATTGGAGCAAATAACAATCGTGATATGCCAGTTAACAAGGCATATTTTAACTTTTTGATCATTTATTTCTTTAGTGTTGGTCGTGCATTAATTTTTTAGATATCATATTTGATATTTCTGAATGCTTTTTAATGAGTCAATATATATTAATTAAAATTTTAAATTTGACTTGCAACAAATGTAAATACACCAAATTAAAATTTTAACCGTTCCATTGGCATGGGCACACACTAGCGTACATACCCTTAGTGATGCATGCGTTTTTTTATTGACGTGTATTGTTGGGGTAATCAAAATATGTCATAGACATGTAACACTGAATATATTTATCACTGTGCCATCGGCATGGGTACATCCTAGCACACACACACACATATATATATATATATATATATATATATATATATATATATAGAGAGAGAGAGAGAGAGAGAGAGTTAAACCTGAATCGATTTTTTAAGCTTTACTATTGCGCCCTAGAGTTGAAGCTTTGCGATTGAGCCCTAATTCGAAGGTTTTGCGATTGAATCGTAGACTTAAAGATTTCAAATCAGAATTGCAGTCTTCCAAGAGTGTAAAGGGGTGTGCGATTTTGGGAGGGAGGGAAAATTTGGGTATGGTTTGAGTAGACGGAGGAGGAAATTTTTGACGAGGGAAACAATGAGTGGGAATTTATGTCTTTACACTTTGGGGAGATGATGTAACCCTTTTAGATTTTGGCTTTAATAAAATCACAAATTTTACAACGATTTTGAACTCTTATAACATTTGTAAGTGTCCAAAACCGTTGTAAAATTTGTAAGTGTTATAAACACTTGCAAATTAAAAATTCTATTAGTTGCGAAATAGCTGTTATGGTGTAGTGTATATTGTAATCGCCAGACTTAATATTTGGATAATATAACTAAATCCCTTTCTAGTATTACTAATATTGCTGATCTCTCCTCCAAGTCTTCTTTTATTTCTGGTCACATCATTATTGTATAAAACTTTCCCCCATATCTGATTTTGAAAAGTTGCATTCAAAAAATAGGCAATTTCTATTCTCCACATAGTCTCTGAATAGTACATGCCAGTTCTCATTCTTTAAGTTTATCCCTAGTTCTTAATTTATTAAGGCAAGCTACCTATAATAGAAAAAGAGCATCTAGAAATTTCCTTTATCCCATATAACTTTACATCAAGTTTCCACCTTCTTTTTCTCCCTTGTTGCACCATAAGTTTCCCTGTCATTGAAATTACAATCATCGGTTGCTAATTAAGTGATCCAGTCATCAGAGTTTACCTTTGGAATGACATTAGTTTTAGCCAAATCAATCATCTCATTAGATATAGGTCTAGTGAACACCCACCATCCTTCATTGACGAATTATATAGCCTTACCTTTCAAATGACTGGCAGCATTATGTACAATTATGTTACCATAATAATCAATAATAGGACCCTTATCATGCCAATTATCCAACTAAAAATATGTATTGTCACCTCTACCAATATGATATTTTATTATATTTCTGGATTATTCTTTAAGCTTCATAATTTCCTCCATGTCCATGAGGAATCATTAGCTACCTTCACGATCCATAATGTTTCCTATTTAATAATGACTATGCGCACCTATTTTACCCAAAGAGAGTCCTTCTTTCTAGCCAAATCCCAAAAGTGTCTAAGCATTCTTTCTTTATTCCATGTCACTAATTTTTAATAGCCAAGCCACCTACTTTAATGAGGTAACAAATATCCTCCCAAGCCATTTTAGACCCAGTTTCCTTACCTCAGCCCTTGACCAAATAAATCTCATATAAGCCTGGTCAATATATTTAATAATTTTCTTTGGAAAAATAAATATATATATCCGTAAACTTGAATACTTCTAAGCACTAAAATATCCAACTGCACCCTCCCAGCATAAGACAACTATCTATTTATCCAAATTTTAACTTTACGCATCAACTTTTCCAATAAAACTTTACAATCATAAGCTTTAAGGCTGGTATAAATTAGAGGAACACCCAAATATTTGACAGGAAGACACCCCACATTCATACCCATAATATCAACAAGCTCATTCTTCTCCTTTTCTTTAATCCCAACAAAGAAAATCTCACATTTAGGTTTACTAACACCCAATCCAAATAATATTTTAAACTCATTCAAAACCTTATCAATAAGTCTTAAGGAATCCACATTAGCTTTGCCCATAATGAACAAGTCATCAGTAAACATCACATGAGAAAGATTCAGTATACTGTAATTAGAATGGTAAGAGAATGTAACTTGCCTTATTTCATCGTCAAGAAAATCAAACAAATCTTCCATCACCAGGAGAAAGAAGTAGGGGTAAAGGATCCCCATGTCTCAAACCATTAGTACCCTTGAAAATTCCATTAGCACCTCCATTGACACTAATAGTGAAGCTAGCAATACCCACACATTCCATGATATAATTAAAATTTACTAAAAAACTCCATTGCACGCAAAACATCATTAATAAAACTCCATCTTATAGAGTCATAAGCCTTCATAAGATCAATCTTCAAAGCAGATCTTGGATCACCATTCCTTTTATGGTAGCCCTTCATAATAATTTAAATGAGAAACACATTTTCAGTAATATTTCTTCCCTTAACAAAGGCAAATTACCTATTGTTAACCACTCGGGAAGGATCCCCCCCCCCTTCTCCCCAAATCTCTTAACAATCACTTTTATAAATAATCTTGTAAATGGTATTACAATAAGATATGGGTCTAAAATCCCTTACGAAATATGTTAGGAACCTTTTTGAAGATGAGTATAGAATAATAGATAAAAATATATAATTATTGAAAGTGATTTGTCGTGATTGATTTATGTTCAATGGGTATGATTAGTGTGTTATTGTTTGTTGAATTCAAACTTCTTTTAATTTACAATTTTAGGTTCATTTGTCTAATGATTCTAATTTTTCTTTTCAGGTATCTATGCATTAGAGAACTAAACCATTTGAATGTGAGGATGGCATTATTTTATGAGGAATTGGTATTCATTTAACCTATAAATCCTACTTTATAGATGGTACTATATTTTTCGTGAGACTTTTGCTAACAATAATGATATGTACCCCATAAAGAGTTCAAATTTGTAGTCCACTTTGAAAGTGGATCAAGGTGACAATTCCATTTGATTAGTTTAAACAATAAAAATAGTGGAATCTATTGAGACTATTTTTTTATTATTTAAATGTTTCAACCAATTAACTGGGAGGGTCACCATGATCCACTTTACAACTGGATCCCAAAATTTGAACTCCCCCAAACATCTCTCTCATAACATCTCTCAAAGTGAATTAAGTCCTTACGCATTGGGGTGGAAACCACATATGGTACAAATAGTTAATGCATTTTGGAAGATGTGTTGAGGATGTTTTGGGATGCTTACTGTTGATACGAAAATTGGTCAGCTGACATGGATCAACTATATGAAGACATGTGTCATCTTATGTGGCAAATGACCAAAAGCACCGAGCTACACATCACCCCGAGTAACATAGCATGCCGACCTACTCAGCGTGCAGAGCATCAGGACAGGAAGATCAAGCAAGGACTGCACGTTCAATGAACATCGGGTTTAATGAACATTCCTATTGTACAAATGTATATGTCAATTAAACAATGACATCTTGTATATTCATACTAATAGCCCCAAGGCTATAAATACATTGTAACACTCCCCATGAAGGAGACTGAATCTCTTCTAATCATCATTGAGATTAAGGCACACATTGGCAATACAAGAACAGTGGACGTAGGCCATTCTCATTGGGTTGAACCACTTTAAAAATCTATTATCTTATTTTCTTTATTCCTTTTTATCTGTGATTAATTAATTAGATCCAATCTAATTTTTGACATCAACAGATTGGCGCCGTTTGTGGAAAACGACTGTACGTAGCGATTTTCACCAAAAACTTATTACTTATGGCTGAGATCCCAGAATATAGCGCCCGAAATAATACCGAGGGATCTCCAAATCCCTCTGCTCCACCAACTATCAATGAACTTACGAGAATAGTAGCCAACTTGGCCCAAGGGCAAACATCTATGCAAGAAACTATGCGATAACTCATTCAGATGTTCGTAACGGATCACCTGCCCAGTTAGGACAACGAAGCGCTTAGAGAAATACACATCTGCCATCCTCAAGAACCAGACGTACACTATTACCGCATGTTTCTCAGCCCAGGCGCAGTGACTCTCGTCATACTGAGAGGTCCAATGACCCTTCATATCAACCTGGACGAACTTCATCCATCAGAGCTATAAATTCTAGACTAAATGTCACTTTAACTCCTGAGCGAACAAGTGCTCTGGAAAGGTTGAGCAGAGTCTCCCCTTTTGATCGTTTGGACCCTAGGAGGAATGGGAATCCCCTTAGGATTGCGTCGAGGAATACTCAACGACCAACCGATCTAAGGGAAGGTTCTGCCCAATCACACCCAATAACCCGCAATGAAAGATCCCAAGAGAAGAATTCAGCGCATTCTGTTGCTCGGGCAAATAGACCCGCGGTTGCGAATGATGCGTGGAAGGGATCCATTCAGAGATTGGAAGACCGGCTAGGGGAAATGGCTAAGGCCAAGAATACTATCCAAAGAACTTTTATCCAAGGGTCACCTTTCGTGCAGACGGTAGTGGATTTCCCCACACCATCCAAGTTTAAAGCCCTGATAGGGACGCCTAAATATGATGGAAAAACTGATCTCGTCCTCCACATAGAGTAGTACCAGGCTTCTACTGACATCTACGTAGTTCCAGACGAGATGAGGTGCAGGGCTTTCTCAGGATCCATCACCGGATCAGCCTAGATATGGTACAACAACCTTCAACAGGGAAAAACTGCTACTTTCCATCAATTGGCAGAGTTATTCATAGGGAACTTCTGTTTCGGAGCAAAGCCGGTTAAGAGAGTTTCACACCGACTAAGTGTGAGGCAGAAAGCAGGAGAAAGTACTAGGGATTACATCACTTATTTTAATAACGAGAAGCTCAAAGTGATTAACTACGAGGATAAAACAGCAATAACAGCTCTAATGAGTGGTCTATTACCGGACAAGTTATATTAATCATTATCCAAAGATCCTCCTAAATCCATGGCAAAATTGATGGCAAAGGCATCCAAGATCATGAATGCATAAGAGGCCATGGCTGCGAAGAAGAACCCTAACACTAAAGTAGAGACCAAAGGTGAAGGTACGACAGAGAAGAAGGACCAAAAACGCAATGGGAACGACAAGCGGCCAAAAGGTAAGGAGGCATTCAAGCAATTGAAGAAGTATGGGAATTACACGCCTTTGAAGGTGGATATAAACCATATTCTAGAAAAGATCAAGAACAACAAGGAGCTAAATTGGTCGGATAAAATGAGGACATACCCCAATAAGATGGATAAGTCCAAATATTGCGAATTCTATAAAGATCACAGCCACTCGACCAAGCGTTTCATAGCTCTCTAGAATGAGATCGAAGAACTCATTATGCGAGGAAAATTGAGTAAGTTCATTGATCGCCGGAATGGTGGGAAGACTAGCGAAAGAGGAGGACAAAGGTCCAAATCTGCTCGCATAACAATAGGAACCACGAAGATAATCCAGAGGATGATCGTGACCTCCCTAAAAAACCAAGGCAATCAGAACGAGAGGTATTTTCCATACACTTCGGATCATTTGAATGTAATGTGATTACAGGTGGCGACGTAGGGGGAGGAGATCATACTGTCGAACGAAAAGCTTACCTCAATGAGGCTCAAGCTTGCTCTTACATACAACGTATAAATTTGACTGAAGACGATCGTTTGAGGAAGGTGAATAGGGACAAAATAGTTATCGGATTTTCTAAAAATAATCTTACTGGCGTACTATATCCTCACGACGATCCTTTAGTGGTCAAGATGAGAATGAAGGATGTAGTGATTTCATGTGTATTGTTCGACAATGGTAGCTCTGCAGACATCAAGTTTTACCCCTATTATGATAGTTTGAATTTGAATCTATCCCAGTTGGAGCCTTATCATAGGCCCCTCCACGGATTTATAGGAGAGAAGGTCTTTCCTTGGGACGATTAAGTTGGACATGCTCATGGGCACCTGGCCTGCATGCAGAACAGAAAAGTACACCTTTTCGTAATGGATAAGAATGTCCAATCAGCCTATAACATAATCATGGGAAGAGTAGGCTTGAAGAAGTTTGAGGCCGTACCATCCACGGTACATCAGTGCTTGAAGTTTCTGACCAATTTTGGAGTTAGAGTTGTGAAAGGCGACCAGAAAGTAGCTCGAGAATATTACTATTCATCTACCGAGCTGGAAGGAATGGAGGAGGCGAGGAAGAAATCCACCACCTACCAGGTGGATGAGTCTGAAGAGGCGGAGATCGAGACTTTGGACCCCAGAGATGAGTCTCAACATGTGAAGGGCCAAGTCATCGAAACTATAGAGAACATCATTCTGGACGATAAATGACCAGAACGAACAACTCAAATCAGCTCTTCCCTGGATCCGTTCATAAAACACGAGCTAGTGGAATTTCTATGGCATATAAAGCAAGATTTCTCATAGATCCACGAAGACATGCTAGGGATAGATCCGGCTTTCCTATGCCATAAGCTCAATGTTAACAAGGAGGTCAAGCCGGTGAAGAAGCGAAGAAGGGTATTTAGCCCGGAAAAGAATCAGGCAATCCAAGAAGAAGTCGAGAAGCTACAAAAGGTATCCTTCATAGAAGATGTCAAATACCCCGACTGGCTAGCCAATGTTGTTATGGTAAAAATAAAGAATAACAAGTGGAGGATGTGTGTGGATTTCACTGATCTCAATAAAGCTTTCCCTAAGGATCACTTGACGCTACCTCGGGGCACGAGTTATTAAGCTTTATGGATGCTTATTCCGGTTATAACCAGATTAAGATGAAACCAAAAGACAGGGAGAGTACTTCTTTTATTACCCTAAGGGGAACATACTGCTATAATGTCTTTCCATTCGGACTTAAAAATGCAGGCACTACGTACGAGAGGTTGATGAATAAATTCTTCACAGAGCAAATCGGCAAAAACATGGAGGTTTACGTCGATGATATGCTAACTAAGAGCAAGAAAGTCCCCGACCATCTAGCAGACCTCGGCCAAACCTTTGATCAATTGAACAAATATAAGATGAAGTTGAACCCGACGAAATGCATATTCGGTGTACGAGAAGGCATGTTCCTCGGGTATATTGTGAATCAATGAGGCATCGAAGAGAATCCAGACAAGATCAAAGCTCTGCTAGAATTACGATCTCTAGCTAGGAAGAAGGAAGTGCAAAGCCTCATAGGCCGTATCGCAGCTCTTAATAGGTTTGTATCAAGAGCGACGGACAGATGTCTCCCATTCTTTAAGACCTTTAGGATAACTTTTGAATGGAACGACGAATGCGAGTAGGCATTTCAAGAATTGAAGAAATATTTGGGGACACCACCACTGTTATCCAGGCCGGTTATGGGCAAAAGATTATACTTGTACCTGGCTTTCTCGGAGAGCACAGTCAGTTCGGCGTTGATAAGAGTGGAGGATGGAGTATAAAAACCCGTGTACTACACCAGCAAAGCATTATGAGGAGCATAAATTAGATATCCAAAGTTGGAAAAGCTAGCATTAGCTCTAATAGAAGCGAGTAGGAGGATGAAACCTTATTTCCAGGCCCATATCATAGTGGTGTACACCGATATGCCACTTAGACAAGCCTTACACAAGCCAGAAAAGTCTGAAAGACTAATGTACTGGGTGGTCAAACTGGGTGAATATGATATTATTTATGAGCCAAGGTCCTCACTCAAAGGGCAGGCGGTGGACGATTTCCTCGCGGAATTTACCTACCCAGATCCCCCCGACCAGAAAAAGCCTAATGTAGAACAACTCTTAGACGTTACGTGATCATCAGGGATGGTACCCGATCAGCTCACGTTAACAGATTCATCAGAAAAAATAAATAACGAGAAATAAGCGCCATCGAGTAACGGTCCAGTAGTGGAGAACAATGAAAGGAAGTATTAAATATTTCATTAGGGAACCTTATCAGACTAAGAGTTTGATAATGAGATACCTATGTGGAACTTTTATGTGGATGTATCATCGTGTGAACAGGAAGTGGAGCTGGAATAATTCTTAACAACCCTGATGGATTGGATGTCGAATATGCTCTGCGCTTTCAATTTAAAGCCTCTAATAATGAGGCCGAATATGAAGCTATGATAGTGGGCCTCAGTTTAGCAAAAACATTGCACGCAGAGCAAGAAACCGTGTTTAGTGATTCACAATTAATTATACATCAGATTCTAGGGCTGTACGTAGCGAAGGGAGACTTAATGTCAAGATACTACGCTAGAGCTAAGGATATTGTGTCCACTTTCACCGCAGTTCGGTTGGTCAGGATACCAAGATTGGAGAATGCCAGGGCTGGCGCATTAGCTCGGCTAGCCTCAGCTACTCGTACCGAGCTACGAAGAACAATTCCTATCGAGATATTAGCAGAACGGAGCATAGATGAAGATTTAATGGTGAAATTCATTACCTTTGATAAGGAATCATCCTGGATAGACTCCATCAGGGAATATATCGAAGAAGGGACTATACCAACTGACCAACTTACAGCCAAGAGGCTGAAGTTTAAGGCTGCTCGATATGTACTGAATAATGTCGTCTTGTATAAAAGGGGTATCACCGCAGTTCTACAGAGATATGTGCATCCCTCTAAAGTTAAAGATCTGATTGAAGAGGTCCACGAAGGCTCTTATGGATCTCATGTGGTAGGTCGGACTCTCCTACAGAGGATAACAATGCAAGGATATTATTGACCGACGATGAGGGCTGACTACACAGCCTATGCGAAGAAATGCGATAAGTGCCAACGTTTCTCTTCTGTCTAAAGAACCACCCAGGCATTGTTATCACCCATTACATCCCCTTGGCCATTTTCTATGTGGGGTATAGATTTGGTTGGACCCCTGCTAACCACCAAAGGAAGGTTTAAATATCTGGTAGTCGTTGTTGGCTATTTCACCAAGTGGGTCGAGGCCGAACCTCTCATCGATATGTCGTATGAAAGGGTCTACCAGTTTATATGGAAGAATATTATTTGCAGGTATGGATTGCTACATGCCTTTATCACTGACCATGGAACCCAATTCGATAATGAGGAATTCGCTGTATATTGTCGTCAACCCAATGTTCAGAAGATCCATTCTGTGCCAGGCCATCCACAGAGCAATGGACAAACTGAAGTGATGAACAGGACTCTGATGAACGGCTTGAAGAAATGACTAGATGAAGAAAAAGGTAATTGTATTAACGAGCTACACTATGTGCTCTGGGTATATCGAACAACCCCCCAAACAGCTACTGGAGAATCACCCTACATGCTAGCCTTTGGAAGCGAAGCAGTTATCCGAGTTGAATTGGGCCTACCTACACACAGGGTACTTAATTTCAACTCTCCTATAAGTGATTTGATGAGACGCTTAAACCTGGACATGCTCGAGGAAGTTCGAGAAGATGCAGCCATCCGGAACGCATCCCACCAACAGAGAACAACCATGTTCTACAAAAAAGAGTGAAGAAATGTGACCTTAAGGAGGGGGACTATGTGCTCAAGAAGGTGATTCAGGAGCATAACAAGCTAGAGCCTAATTGGCATGGGCCCTACTGAGTAACTACAGTTGTTCGCCCTGGGACTTACAGAATAGAAACTTTAGAGGGGGAAGAATTTAAAAATGCATGGAATGCAGAGCATTTGCGCAAGTATCTCCAATAATATAGATTTACATATACATATTTCTCCTTATATGAATAAAAGTGTTGGTTTTTCCATATGTATTCTTTTTGTTTAATTTTTGTTGGAATACTAGTGCTACACACTATATCAATTTCGGTTGATCAACATCAGCAACCGCCAACTCTGGTTGGTCGGCACCAATAAATTGGACCAAAAAAGTTGGCATAACAATCATAAAAGGCAAAGCTTGTTTGATCACGGATGATCTCAAGAGATATCCTAAACTAGGCAAAAAGATGGGTGACCTCACGGGGCATCTATTGTCTAGGAACCAAGGTAATCCCAACGCGATTACTACAACTAAGCAGGAACATGGGAGGAAAATCACCCCATTTCTTAGGCACTAATAAGTGATAAGTCACTACAACTAGGCAGCAAATGGGGCAAGCTCCGTTGTCTAGGAAAAATAGGACAAATTGTCCCTTTATATATATATATATATATATATATATATATTCATCAATAAAAATGAGAAACCCATCTCACAAAGCATAAAAAATTAGTTTTTATTTAGTAACCACAAGCAGACCACATAAACATGAATTTTTTTTCATTGAATACAAATTTCCTATTCTTTCCCTTTAATTTTGCCACAAGTTCCATCCCGGCCGGAGGGTCATCTAACGCATAGGGAGAATTGATAAAGTTCATATCTTGTAGCATTCTGACATTGCTCGGACATGGTCGATCAAGGAAATGTTGAGGACGAGATATTTCAAACTCTGAATGAAGTTGGTAATAACCAAGATATCTAGCAATCAGACACCGAGGAATGGCACGAGCTGGAATCCAGCTGACATCGAGTTTAAATGGAGTATCAGGCAAATGAAGTAATCCAGGCTCATACCAATCCTATAAGGATAGTCCTCGATCAACTTTCATCACACATAAGGTGTTCAACCATCCCTGTTTCTATCCCTCATTGTTGGATTGTTGCAACCGAGCATCAAGATGGCATAAAGCTTCATTATACCCCGCCATCCAAACTTCTCTAGGCTGTTTATGAAATTAATAAGTCAATCTCTCAAGTTTATCATGGAGCTTCTTCACCAAAATTTCTTTACTTTCCAGTACATAGATCTGGTTGGAGAGTTGTTCAGTAAGACTCTGAATTTTTTTAGACATTTCTGCCAGGGCTTGATTTTTTGTCGTCCATTGAACCGCTTAATTTTCTAAAGCCAGTTGGGTCCTCGTCTCTTCAATATTAATACGACCAAACCTTGCTCGACCCCGGGTAGAAGGCTTTGCTCTACCACGAGCAGATAGAGTAGGTCCAGTTCATTTCAAAGTCTCCAACTCTTCTCTCAAGGAAGAATTTTTAGTTTCTGAAAAGAAAAAACCTTCATCGTTAACTGGAATCAAGGCTCCCGAAGAAGAGGAGGCAGCAGATTTAAGTTGTTTTACTTCCTCTTGCAACACAATATTCTCTTGCTCCAGTAGCTTTATAATATTCTTGTGCTCTTCAATCTCGAGTTTCAGCACACTTTCTTTTTTCTCATGGGTCGCGATGTACTTTTCATAGCCCCTATCAGCACTCAATTGTTGGTACCTTTTTTCATAACCTTCGTGTAAGAGTGCAGTGGTTTCTTTGTGTTGAATTTGGAGTTCCTTGATGTAATACCCCGTACTTTTGTCTATATTTATTTTTGGGATTAATTAATTAAATGCGTATTAATTGGAAATTAATCCGGGTTATAAATACTAATGAAATGCGAATTGGTATTTGATTATGTGCATATATGATTATATATGTATTTGGTATTATAAAATTTGTCGTGAGATTTATATACGGCATTTTAGAAATTTTGTTGAGACGCGTGGGACCGCCGCGTCACGGTATAATATTTTGATAATAAAAGTGAATTTAAAATCTATAATCCGTATGGTCGTTTTGAGTGCGCCAACGCGTCCGGAAGGGTCGAGATAGTCAGAAAACACTAGCCGGGGGTATAGTTTGGGTCCCGGGGTATTTTTAGGCCATACCGGTAACTTAAAGGGTATTTTGGTAATTTTACATTTTTAGGAATTAAAAGTGACGAAAATTAGAGATGTAAATCTGATGTGGATTAAACCCATTAAGCCCATTAACCAACCCATATTAACCTAGAAGGCTACGTAGGTTGTCATTTAGGTTTTCTAAGTTTCCCCAAATCAAACCCTAGCCACCTTGAGCCACCATTGGAGAAGGAACTTAGAGAGAGAGGAAACTCTGCAGAATCTTCACCAAACCTACACCGAATCAGAAACCAAACCAAGGCAAGTGTTTTAATCATATTTAAATTCGTAGAATGTTTCCTCCATGTTAGAAAATTGATAAATTACAACCGTTCTTGAAAGATAATGAAAACCCATGTAGTTTGAAGTTTAGAACTTGAAAATTATAAAGAGAATTGCATGTAGTATGATAGGTAGATGATTTCCCTTATAGTAATTGTGATTTGAAGGAATTAAAACGAAATAAATTCTGGGATTTGATGATGATATAAATTTAGGGTTCATGTTCTAGAGAAATTGGGAAAAGTGTAGAGATTTGTAAATTTAGTTGATGTTATGATGATTTAATCCTTGAAAACATGTTAGGAGATGATGTAAATATGTTTAGGATGAATTAGAGACCCTAAAACGTTATTGGGATGAACCTTGGAAGAGATTAGAAGTGATAAAAATGGTGAAAAACGAATAGGGGAAAAATCTGGGCCGAAACTGGTAGCTCGTTAGAAGCAGCCCCCAGGTCGTTCGAACGAGCTTCTAACGAGTTGACCAGTCGTTACTAACGAGAATGGATCTCGCTCGATATCTCGTTCGAACGAGATATCGTTAGAAGGAACAGTTCGTTCGAACGAACTGGGATCTCGTTCGAACAGTCTCGTTCGAACGAGACTTCTAACGAGTTGACAGAAGGATCTCGTTCGAACCTCCTCGTTTGAACGAAACTTCTAACGAGTTGACAGTTTGGTCCTTTTAGAACTGTTTTGACTTTTGGAGTCCCGGAAACTGGTTCAAGGGTAGAGTTAGCATTCCTTTGATGATATAGTGATAGAATTGGGACGTTTGGGCAATTATGAAGAGTAAATTATATACGAGAGTTGTATTACATGGACGGTTTGGGATGAGACGTGAGTGTCTATTACGACGTGAGAAATTATAGCGCGTATAATCACAAATCGGATTAGTATAAATTATTATAATTATAGTTAGCACGAGAATGCGATACGTACTACGATTAAGATACGGTATTACTAAGATGTGTGTTTACTTAGTATTAGTATATGGATTGTGTGTATGACATACCTACCGTACTTGCTATCACGGGAGGTTGCGTTCGCTTAGGACCCTCTAATCCTTGTGTGCCTACGGGGGGGATATAGACTGGTACCTCGATGAACATAGGTCATAGAAAGACTTATTGTGATATTAATAAGTCCGCTGATCATGGGAGCGTAGGTATGTGCGTGACCCATGTGATGGTGACTGTGTTCGCCTCCATTATTTGTGATGTTGTTATCGGTAAACTATTCCTGAGAGATTCGGAATATGTAATCCTTATGTACGTGATGTATCGGGATGGATAGCAGAGTATGTGTGCACCATAGCTTAGATTGCGGGGTGCTTGTATCGTATATTTATGTTGTGAATAATATACATTTAATTAATGGAAATCCTCCTGTTAATGTTGTAAAAATATTACGGTATTGTTTCGAGATATATAATGAGTTAACTGATGGTTATATCAATGGCATATTTAGTAACTGAGTTTACGTTAAACCTCTATTTAATTACGAGCATTATATGTTAATAAAACCGGGTAAAAAGGGGTAGGAACTATTACAGTCTAGCTAGTTATGATGTCACTTAGCTAGTGGTTATATTATTGTAGATGGGTACTTGCGTTAGGAGTGCACAGTTAGACGAGAGGTGAGAATATCATGTGAGTGCACGTCCTAACATGTATTTTGCATTTAATGTTTTAAATGTTTTTAAAGCACTTGCAGGTTTTTAAAATATAACTCCACTTTCGGGCTCTGACCCGTTTGCTTTTCAAATCTCTTTTTCTTTGTAAAACCATTTTTAGGTGCCCAGCCACAAGGACACCAAGCATAGGATACTCATTCAGGTGACGAGATGTAGCTGCTTGTGGAAGCTACAGGGATTTGCATGTAGACGCTTCTATCTTTTGGATTCCAGGGTCACCATATATCAGTTGTAGGGCATGTTGCCCATTTCTTTAGAGACATCTTTTATATTTCAGTTTTCAGACTTCAGCATGTTTTATTTCAGTTTCGGTTATTCATTTCAGTTATGGGATTGTAGTGAGGAGTTTTTCCTCCAGACTTTATTTACTGTTATGTGATGGTTATTCGTTTTACTTCATTATGGTGAATGGTGTTATAGTATTCTTTATTACACTTGTTGCATGTTAATCAGACTCAATTAAAATTTGGCAACTTGCTTTTTAAATACTAGGTGGTTAGTAATAATAAAATGTTTTCGACAGTGATGCTATTAACTGAGCCAACTTGGCATTTTGAATTAATTTTATAAAGGAGTAGCTACCCGGTATTTAATTAGTCGGGGTGTCACAGGTGGTATCAAAGCATCAGGTTCTAGTGTCCTTTAGGATCTGTACGGCTATTATGTTTCCGCTACGTTTTCTTTGATATAGAGCCCTATATTTTAGGACTGTTGGACTCTTTTTGTGTATGCTTCGTTCTTCAGCTATATTAAGTTTATAAACTGCGAACTTATAAACTTTGTTCTTATTTCAGATGCCTCCACGACGTGCACGACGAGTTCCCAGGAATGCAATGCCCGAACCCCAGACCGCTCCAGTTCAGGGCATGATGAACGCCGCTGAGGTTGCTGCTATAGTAGCCCAAGCGGTAAATGCCGCGATTGCCGTGATTCAGCAGGCACCGCCTCAGGCGCCGGTTGCCGTGCCAGCACAGGTTAATGCATTCCCGTCTGCTTGGGAGCGTGTACGAGACGCTTTTCAGAAAGCGCATCCGCCAGAGTTTGCAGGTAGCTCAGATGTGGTAGTCTCGAGCCAATGGAGGAAGGACATACAGAGGCATTTGAGGATGCATGAGTGCACTGATGTTTAGAAACAGGTGCTAGCTACTTTCAAGCTAGTGGGATCTGCACTACAGTGGTGGGAGTCTATTACCACCGCGGAGGAGAGGGATACCCTCACGATTCAGGAGTTCTGGGTGCGGTTCTACCGCAAGTACTTTCCGTCCGCAGTTCATACAGAGATGAGGAGGAAGCTGATGAGTTTGAAGCAGGAGGGCAAGACAGTGATGAGGCCGAGTTCACTAACCTGTTGAATATCGTTCCCGACGAGATTCCAACAGAGAAGAAGAAGATAGAGAAGTTCACCGACGGGTTGAATTGGAGGATCCGTCAGCATCTGCTAGGGAACCTATCGTTGGCCACGTATTCTGATGTGGTTAACGCTGCATTATTACACTGCCAGGACCACCGTTTTCATATGGCCGAGGGCAAGCGGTCGGGGGAGTCTAGCCATCAGGGCAGGACTGGAGGACATGGTGCCAGTGGGGCACAAACCGGTCAGGGGCAGAGACAGAATGAGCAGGGTACCCAGCCGGGGATAATAAGAGGTTTCGGTCAGGGAACTACAGGCAGGGTTAGGGAGGTTTCCGTCAGGGCCATCAGGGCCCAAACGTCCATCAGGGCCAGCAGGGGCAGAATGGGCAGCAGTTCCATCAGGGCCAGCAGGGCCAAGGGAGGAACGGTAACGGCCATTAGGGCCGGGGACAGCAGGGGCAGAGGGGAGGTAACTTCCCAGGGAAGTGCTTTACTTGTGGCAAGACTGGCCATAAGAAGCAGGATTGTCCTGATAGGGGCAGGGCCCCACAGCAGCAGCAGCAGGGTGCTCGCCAGGAGCCGCAGAGACCTATGTTTCCCGCCGCTCTTCCCGCACCGCCGCAGATGGCAGCATTGCCACCCATTCCAGCAGCCCCAGCTCAGCAGGGGCAGCTACAGTATGGACGTGTCTATAACGTTCACCAGGCTGCAGTTCCACAGGCACCGCCCGCGATCGAGGGTACGTTTCCTATCCATGGCACTATGGGTCGGGTGTTATTTGATACGGGTGCTACACACTGTTTTATAGCTACACACTTCGCGAAATCTTTAGGATTGTTAGCTGCGGCAGAGAGCACAGTGACGTGTGTCGACTCACCATTAGGGAGTGGGTCACTTATTTTCTTTATATGCCGGGGAGTGGGGGTAGAGATTGGTGGTTTGGTATTGCCTGCAGACATGTTAGTGTTAGACATGCATGTTCACGATGTGATCATCAGTATGGATTGGCTCGTAGCATATAGGGCCATGATTGATTGCTTCAGCGGGAGCATTATTTTTGCCATTCCGGGGCAAGAGATGTTTATAGTGGCGATGCCTCGCCCAGAGGGAGGATCGACCGCTCATCTGTATTACATAGAGGAGGATACCTCTAAGGAGGTTGTGATTCCTTTGGATTCGATCCCGGTTGTCAGGGATTATTCAGATGTGTTTCAGGAGATACCAGGCTTACCACCCAGTCGGGAGATAGACTTCGTTATAGATTTGCTACCGGGTACGAGACCTATAGCACGCGCACCGTACCGTATGGCTCCAGCTGAGATGAGAGAGCTACGGGATCAGATAGAGCAGCTGTTGGGACAAGGTTTTATTCGCAGGAGTACCTTACCTTGGGGCGCTCCAGTTTTATTTGTGAAGAAGAGGGACGGTTCACTGAGATTGTGTGTGGACTACCGAGAGTTGAATAAGGTCACAATACGGAATAAGTATCCGTTGCCTCGAATCGATGACTTGTTCGACCAGTTGAGAGGAGCTTCTTTCTTCTCGAAGATTGACTTGAGGTCGGGATACCATCAGTTACGTATCAGGGAGGAGGATGTCTCGAAGACCACATTCTTGTCAAGATATGGTTCTTACGAGTTTTGGGTTATGCCTTTCGGCTTGACCAACGCTCCAGTAGTGTTTATGGACTTGATGAACAGAGTGGTCAGGGATTTCCTAGACCAGTTTGTCATCGTCTTCATTGATGATATTCTGGTTTACTCTCAGACAGAGGAGGAGCACGCCGAGCATTTGAGGCAGGTTTTGCAGACACTTCGTCAGAACGAGCTGTATGTAAAATACGAGAAGTGCGAGTTTTGGCTGAAGGAAGTCCAGTTCTTGGGTCACATTATTTCTGACCAGGGAATATCAGTTGATCCGGGAAAGGTATCAGCGGTGAGGGAGTGGGGACATCCCACGACACCAACGGAGATTCGTAGTTTCTTGGGTTTAGCAGGATACTACAGGAGGTTTATTCGGGGTTTCTCAGAGATAGCAGGTCCTTTGACATATCTTACTCGTAAAGGTGTGCCGTTCATTTGGAATGATTCCTGTCAGTTGGCATTCGATGAATTGAAGGACAAGTTGACCTCAGCACCTGTGTTAGCATTGGCGAGACCGGGAGTTGAGTATTTGGTTTACACCGATGCGTCTTTGCAAGGGCTTGGAGGTGTTTTGCAGCAGGAGAGACAGGCCATAGCTTATGCTTCCCGTAAGCTTAAGCCTCATGAGAAGAATTACCCCACGCATGATTTGGAGTTGGCAGCAGTGGTATTTGCCTTACGGATTTGGAGGCACTATCTGTTGGGGGAGAAGTTTCAGTTGTTCACGGACCACAAGTCACTACAGTATCTGTTCACGCAGAAGGAACTGAATATGCGGCAGCATAGGTGGCTTGAATTTGTGAAGGACTACCAGTTCGACATCCAGTACCACCCGGGTAAGGCTAACGTGGTTGCAGACGCGTTGAGCCGCAAGCCAGCAGATGAGGTGGCAGAGGTGTGGACAGCTAAGTGGAAAGAATTGGGACACCAGGATGCAGTGGCCCGATCTTTCATGTCTGTACTGACCGTTACACCGCAGATTATCACGAGGATAGTACGGGCACAGGCTAATGACTCGTTCTGTCAGGAGCAGATAGTTCGATTACTTGCAGAGGGAGCCGAGTCCTATACCATTAGCTCAGACGGGGGATTGCGCTTCAATGGGAGATTGGTAGTTCCGAAAGGAGAGGAATTGCGGCACGATGTGATGGCAGAGTCGCACGGCTCACGGTTCGCGGTACATCCCGGAGGGGACAAAATGTACCAAGACATGAGACGGCAATATTGGTGGAGCGGTATGAAGAGAGATATCGCTGAGTTTGTCTCGAAATGCGCCACTTGTCAGCTTGTAAAAGTGGATCATCAGAGACCAGCAGGATTACTACAGCCGTTGGAGGTTCCGGTGTGGATGTGGGAGAGCATATCCATGGATTTTGTCACGGGGTTGCCTACGTCGCAGAGGGGTCACGACTCCGTTTGGGTAATTGTGGACAGGTTGTCCAAGGTCGCTCACTTCTTACCCGTAAGGACTGACTACACTACGGGACAGTATGCCCAGCTCTTCATTTCAGAGATTGTGAGACTTCACGGTGTGCCCCTAAATATTGTGTCTGACGTTTTGGGAGAGTTTCCAGGAGGCAATGGGCACGGAATTGCGGTTGAGTACGGCTTATCATCCGCAGACCGATGGGCAGACAGAGCGCACCATCAGATGTTGGAGGACATGCTGCGCATGTGCATTATTGACTTCGGGGGTGGATGGGAGCAGTACCTTCCACTGGTGGAGTTTGCTTACAACAACTCCTATCAGTTCACGATTGGCATGGCTCCGCTTGAGGCATTGTACGGTAGGCCTTGTCGTTCCCTAGCATGTTGGCTAGAAGTGGGGGACAACAAACTACTTGGGCCGGAAGTGATCCAGGATACTTCGGCAAGGATTGAGTTGATTCGGAGTCGCATTCGGGTAGCTCAAGACAGGGAGAAGAGTTATGCTGATGCGAAGAGGTTTTTCAGGGAGTTCCAAGTAGGGGACCAGGTTTTGCTCAGGGTTTCTCCGATGAAAGGGATTATGCGATTCGGGAAGAAGGGGAAGTTGGCACCGAGGTATGTGGGGCCGTTTCCTATTATTGAGCGGATCGGACCCGTTGCGTATAGACTTGGACTACCGGAGCACTTGCATCGGATTCACGACGTGTTCCATATTTCCTCGCTGAGAAAATACCTTAGAGATAATTTGGCTCATTCTCACATTGCTGTGGAGGACATCGATCTCCAGCCAGATAGCTCCTACGAGGAGGGGCCAATTGCTATTTTGGACCGAAGCGAGAGGAAACTGCGGTCAAAGATAGTCCCGTTAGTGCGTGTTCAGTGGCAACATCACAATGTCGAGGAGTCCACATGGGAGCGCGAGGATGAGATGCGCGAACGTTATCCAGAGCTATTTTTAGCAGGTACTTTCTAGTTTCGAATTTCGGGACGAAATTCAGTTATTAGGGGGGAAGTATGTAATACCCCGTACTTTTGTCTATATTTATTTTTGGGATTAATTAATTAAATGCGTATTAATTGGAAATTAATCCGGGTTATAAATACTAATGAAATGCGAATTGGTATTTGATTATGTGCATATATGATTATATATGTATTTGGTATTATAAAATTTGTCGTGAGATTTATATACGGCATTTTAGAAATTTTGTTGAGACGCGTGGGACCGCCGCGTCACGGTATAATATTTTGATAATAAAAGTGGATTTAAAATCTATAATCCGTATGGTCGTTTTGAGTGCGCCAACGCATCCGGAAGGGTCGAGATAGTCAGAAAACACTAGCCGGGGGTATAGTTTGGGTCCCGGGGTATTTTTAGGCCATACCGGTAACTTAAAGGGTATTTTGGTAATTTTACATTTTTAGGAATTAAAAGTGACGAAAATTAGAGATGTAAATCTGATGTGGATTAAACCCATTAAGCCCATTAACCAACCCATATTAACCTAGAAGGCTACGTAGGTTGTCATTTAGGTTTTCTAAGTTTCCCCAAATCAAACCCTAGCCACCTTGAGCCACCATTGGAGAAGGAACTTAGAGAGAGAGGAAACTCTGCAGAATCTTCACCAAACCTACACTGAATCAGAAACCAAACCAAGGCAAGTGTTTTAATCATATTTAAATTCGTAGAATGTTTCCTCCATGTTAGAAAATTGATAAATTACAACCGTTCTTGAAAGATAATGAAAACCCATGTAGTTTGAAGTTTAGAACTTGAAAATTATAAAGAGAATTGCATGTAGTATGATAGGTAGATGATTTCCCTTATAGTAATTGTGATTTGAAGGAATTAAAACGAAATAAATTCTGGGATTTGATGATGATATAAACCTAGGGTTCATGTTCTAGAGAAATTGGGAAAAGTGTAGAGATTTGTAAATTTAGTTGATGTTATGATGATTTAATCCTTGAAAACATGTTAGGAGATGATGTAAATATGTTTAGGATGAATTAGAGACCCTAAAACGTTATTGGGATGAACCTTGGAAGAGATTAGAAGTGATAAAAATGGTGAAAAACGAATAGGGGAAAAATCTGGGCCGAAACTGGTAGCTCGTTAGAAGCAGCCCCCAGGTCGTTCGAACGAGCTTCTAACGAGTTGACCAGTCGTTACTAACGAGAAGGGATCTCGCTCGATATCTCGTTCGAACGAGATATCGTTAGAAGGAACAGTTCGTTCGAACGAACTGGGATCTCGTTCGAACAGTCTCGTTCGAACGAGACTTCTAACGAGTTGACAGAAGGATCTCGTTCGAACCTCCTCGTTCGAACGAAACTTCTAACGAGTTGACAGTTTGGTCCTTTTAGAACTGTTTTGACTTTTGGAGTCCCGGAAACTGGTTCAAGGGTAGAGTTAGCATTCCTTTGATGATATAGTGATAGAATTGGGACTTTTGGGCAATTATGAAGAGTAAATTATATACGAGAGTTGTATTACATGGACGGTTTGGGATGAGACGTGAGTGTCTATTACGACGTGAGAAATTATAGCGCGTATAATCACAAATCGGATTAGTATAAATTATTATAATTATAGTTAGTACGAGAATGCGATACGTACTACGATTAAGATACGGTATTACTAAGATGTGTGTTTACTTAGTATTAGTATATGGATTGTGTGTATGACATACCTACCGTACTTGCTATCACGGGAGGTTGCGTTCGCTTAGGACCCTCTAATCCTTGTGTGCCTACGGGGGGGATATAGACTGGTACCTCGATGAACATAGGTCATAGAAAGACTTATTGTGATATTAATAAGTCCGCTGATCATGGGAGCGTAGGTATGTGCGTGACCCATGTGATGGTGACTGTGTTCGCCTCCATTATTTGTGATGTTGTTATCGGTAAACTATTCCTGAGAGATTCGGAATATGTAATCCTTATGTACGTGATGTACCGGGATGGATAGCAGAGTATGTGTGCACCATAGCTTAGATTGCGGGGTGCTTGTATCGTATATTTATGTTGTGAATAATATACATTTAATTAATGGAAATCCTCCTGTTAATGTTGTAAAAATATTACGGTATTGTTTCGAGATATATAATGAGTTAACTGATGGTTATATCAATGGCATATTTAGTAACTGAGTTTACGTTAAACCTCTATTTAATTACGAGCATTATATGTTAATAAAACCGGGTAAAAAGGGGTAGGAACTATTACAGTCTAGCTAGTTATGATGTCACTTAGCTAGTGGTTATATTATTGTAGATGGGTACTTGCGTTAGGAGTGCACAGTTAGACGAGAGGTGAGAATATCATGTGAGTGCACGTCCTAACATGTATTTTGCATTTAATGTTTTAAATGTTTTTAAAGCACTTGCAGGTTTTTAAAATATAACTCCACTTTCGGGCTCTGACCCGTTTGCTTTTCAAATCTCTTTTTCTTTGTAAAACCATTTTTAGGTGCCCAGCCACAAGGACACCAAGCATAGGATACTCATTCAGGTGACGAGCTGTAGCTGCTTGTGGAAGCTACAGGGATTTGCATGTAGACGCTTCTATCTTTTGGATTCCAGGGTCACCATCTATCAGTTGTAGGGCATGTTGCCCATTTCTTTAGAGACATCTTTTATATTTCAGTTTTCAGACTTCAGCATGTTTTATTTCAGTTTCGGTTATTCATTTCAGTTATGGGATTGTAGTGAGGAGTTTTTCCTCCAGACTTTATTTACTGTTATGTGATGGTTATTCGTTTTACTTCATTATGGTGAATGGTGTTATAGTATTCTTTATTACACTTGTTGCATGTTAATCAGACTCAATTAAAATTTGGCAACTTGCTTTTTAAATACTAGGTGGTTAGTAATAATAAAATGTTTTCGACAGTGATGCTATTAACTGAGCCAACTTGGCATTTTGAATTAATTTTATAAAGGAGTAGCTACCCGGTATTTAATTAGTCGGGGTGTCACACTCGATCACCCCTTGAAGGTGTTCAATCATTTTGTAATAAGCCACATTGTTGGCTACAGCATGATCAAGCAAACACTTCAAGTATTGGTATGCATTAACTGCTTTCTCGGAAGCATCGGATCCAAGTATATCAGTTATTTGGTCTTTAATAAAATATGCATGACCCTCTTTGAAATAATCATTACATTTTTTCATCAACTTTGTGTCATGAGCTGATAAAAGTTCCATCCTGGCAATAAACTAGTAAGGAAAAATAAACGCACATCAACAATGATACAAATAAGAGAAAATCAAGTAGAGATTCAGATTAGACAACAACAACCCATTTTATTGATCATAAGAGGAGAAAGTACAACCAAAGTTACAAGAAAGAAAGGAAAATGTAGAAGAACAACATAAATAAAGAGCCGAGCAACGCTACACATTCTCCTTATTTTCTATAACATCATCAGTGGGTTTGGACGAAGAAGTCGGCTTCTCGGGAGGCATTTGATGTTGCTTGATAGACTTTGACGCTTGCTGAACCTTCTCGAAGGGCTGAGGATTAGTAGCAATAGGGACTTGTTCTACTATCATCAAGGAAGACTCATCAGATGCAGCTTCATCTTCTTCATCGTCATCAATAGTAGGGGGAGGGCCATGAGTGTTCTTTTGGAACAACTCTGAATCATACGCAACATTCAACTCTCTTAATTATGCGACACATCCATCCCTAAAGTACTTCAGACTTGAGTATTTCATCTGGCAAGTAATCAAGGTCAAGGCTCTATTCCACCCCTTATCCCAACCAGAGTTGAACGATTTCTCCACCGCAGCTTTTCTCTTCGTCTTCTCAGCAGAAGCACATTCTTCAGCAAGCCTCACTTTCTCCTCGAGGTGTTTCTTACGCCGTTCAGCTTCTTCAAGCTTTCCATCAATCTCTTTCTTACTGACAGCGATAACCTTCAATTTTTCCTCCAACTCCTTGGAGGCACTTATGGCTTGGTCATGAGTTGACTCTGCAGAAAGAAGTTTCTTCTCCCAAGAAGCTTTATCTTCCTCGTATGTTTTTCGGGAATCCTTCAAGGATTGAGACAACCCGACAAAATCTTCTTCAATACCGTTAGACGAAGTTGAAGCCTTGATAGCCTCATCCCTCTCTAGGATATTATTAAAGCACATCATAAACTGAA
This sequence comes from Sambucus nigra, assembly GCA_949130495.1. Lineage (NCBI taxonomy): Eukaryota > Viridiplantae > Streptophyta > Magnoliopsida > Dipsacales > Adoxaceae > Sambucus > Sambucus nigra. The sequence goes on along the minus strand of OX422213.1, from coordinate 208,975,968 downwards.
AAAAGAAAAGAATCTCATTTCAGATTATGAAGATAGTATGAGGAAAAAAAATGTTAGGTACTGTGATACTTACTGATGCGATATGTTGGGCCACTAAATCAACGACCTTATCCCGAGAAAGGGAACCCCCAGCAACTCGATACTCCGAAATAGTCCAAGAATTGATCAAACCCCTGGCTGAACTCGGGGTAATAAAAATTGGAACGCTAGCTTTCGTGGAAGGACCCCCAATATCAGAAGGTCAAGTAGCAGTTTATACAGGTCTTTCTGCAAGACCTATCCTCAATCTCCTCAGAGGAGCATCTTCAATCAAAGATGCTGCCTCTTCGTGTGCAACATCAACACCTTTAATCAAAGGTGTTGCCTCTTTTGAGACAGCAGGAGGCTTCCTACCGACTTCCTTGATAGGTGAAACTGTTCCTTTGGAGGAGATACCGTCCACTTTCTTTGTCCCTTCAACGGGGACATCCCTTTTGCTCTTCTTTGCCCCTTCACTAGCAGGAACATCCTTGGCGAAGAACGCAAGAATTCTCCTCTTCCTTGTCATCAAATCAGCAATAGATGCACCCAAATCAGAAGAAGGCTCTTAGACACTTTCTTGAGATGCTGGAACTTGATCAAGATCGATTACCACAAGAGGGGCAAGAGGACGAGCAATGAAAGAATAGGTGGTATTTTTCACTACACCAAAATGGTCAATTGTCACCTTTCAACCGGCCACCCTTGTCACGGTCATTAACCATGAAAACAAACACGCGTTTTGTATCACGGTCATTGACCGTGACATGATCGTGATAAATAATTGTCACGGTCATTGATCGTGACATTTCTTTAAATAATTGTCACGGTCAAGGACCTTGACACGACCGTGACAATTTCTGCGGCAAAAACCCTTTGCCCTTCTCCCCCCCGGTCGTTTCCCTCCTTTTTTCAACTCTCTCTCTCTACGCTCTCTCTCTCTCTCTCTCTCTCTCTCTCTCTCTCTCTCTCTCTCTCTTCCATTTATATATATGTTTGTGTGTATATATGTCTGTGTGTGTGTGTGTGTACATGTGCGTGTGTGTGTGTATGTGTGTGTGTGCTTGTGTGGGGGGTGGGGCAGGGGGGTTGTTGTGTGTCTGTGTGTATATGTGTGGTGGGTGGGGGTGGGGGTGGGGCAGGGTGGGGGGCTGTTATGTGTGTGTGTGTGTGTGTGGTGGGTGGGGGGAGGGGGGGGGAGGGGGGGTGAGGCAAGGTCCCATTATAATTCCCTTAATATCATGTTTTGATGATTCTATGAGATAATATATATTGTTTCAAGGTTAACTCATTGTAGATAAAAACATTCACATAGTAAGATTAAATTGAATCCATCCATAGATTCTAAAATTACATCCACTAAAATATAATTAATAAATGAAACATACTTGATTTGCATAAATGAAATTAATACTTTTAATTGATTTGCACTTTATCATTTTCACTATAATTTTAATTGTATAGTTTTAGATGAAAGTAAATTAATAATCAGTGCCCATTTCATATAAAAGTAGGATTGCCCCTCATTGTAAATTAGTAAATTAATAATTGTATACGTTAATTGTTAGTTTAATTGATGAAATGAATTAATTGAGTATATGAATTAGAAGGAGTACGAGATACACATTTGTTGTTGACATTGCTTTTGGATTATTTTGTTTAGTAAATATTTGGTTGGTTAGTTTTAAAAGTGGCATGACCACTGGATTATTGTCCATATGGGGGTGGGATTTTTCAACTTTTTTTAAAAATTACTTTGTATATCGAACAATATATATATAGTATGATAATTAAATGAAACATACTTGAAATTAAATATAGTGCGCATAGATACTTGCCTTCTAGTTCTTATGCGTACGTATTCAATAGCCCTTAGACCCGTTCGAGAGTCATTACCCCTGTAATGAGATCTCTCGAATTGTCCCATTTAGACAGTTTGAGACTGTATAATTTCTGTATAATATTCTTAGTGGCTTAAAGTTGTTACTTTTGGAGTAAGTTCTGCAGTCGTATCTTAATGTTCTCTGGGTACATACTAGATTGACAAGTGTGACTGTTATTTCAATTGATCAATTGAAATAACACTCACACCTGCCAATCTACGTCATGTACTTGGAGAACTATGGGGATATGCTGTCGAATTTTTTTCAAATCGTAACAATGTGCATGAGTTGTTAAGTATATTACAGAAAAATGCGGTCTTGAATGGGATAGGACCACTCACCCTTTAGAGGAGATGGAGGAAATAGAAATTAAATGATGCGATAATTAAATGAAACATACTATAAATCTATGTTTTGTTTACCTTTAATTCTTCCTCAGGAACCTTGAGCTTATTCTCAAGCTCTCCAGCATTTTTTAACTTCTCGTTGAGCTCTTTATTTTTCTCCTCTAAGTCCTTTGTTTTCTTCTCCAACCCTTTGGAGACTTCAACAACCTGAGTTTTCTCCTCCTCGATCGAAGTGAGTTTCTTCTCCCAAGCAGTCTTATCATCGTCATATTTCTGACGAGAGTCCTTCAGAGATTGGGTCAGGCCCATCAAAGCTTCCTCTACGCTGGATGATAGCTTCGTCCTTCTTCAAAATGGTATTAAAACATGTCACCAATTGGAAAAAGAAAATAGTGACAAGTCAGTACAAAGACAGAAATATTAAGGGAAAGATGAAAAGTTCAAAACAATAAGACTTATAGAAGCAATATGGCGAGCTGCCAATGAGGTAACCATGTCCCGAGTAAGGTTTTCTTCAATGCCTTGGATCTCGGGAATGATCCAAGTCTTCACCGAGCTCATGGCAGAGCTCGGGGCAACAAAAGTAGGAACACCAGTTCCAGTAATTGGGGGCTGAGAAATGGTTTCATCCAAATTGACCGAGGAGCTCTTCTTCCTCGGAGGAACATGAATAGTTTCGACCAAGGAAGAACTCTTGGTCGGTGATATGACAATCACTTCTCTTGGAGCATCAGTCTTGCTCGGGGCCACTGGGGGCTTCTCGGCAGCCTTCGCAGGAGAAACCTGAGAAGGTGCATCAATTTTCTTTGTCCCTTCTGGGACATCAGGTTTACTTCTTTTTGCCTCTCCAGCAACAGAGGCAGGTTTCTCGAAGAGAGTAGGAGGTCTTCTTTTCTTCATCCTTTCACTAAAAGGGATGTGTGAATCAGGCGAAGAACTCGAAGAAGCTGGTACTGGTTCTACTTCATTTATCACCGGACGAGCAGTAAAAGATGTAGTGTAACTTTTATACTGTAGCACATACGAAGCTGATCTTATATGCTCATCGGCAACAACCTGATGCAAGCTCCAGATAAGTTTTAAATGCTTTAAATTGACTTCTGTCTCTTTTGGAGACTTTCTCTTACTATCAACTACAAATAAATAAACATTAAAATATTAGTCACACATTTTATCAAACACAATGAAAGCATAATTTCAAAAATAAAATAAAATCAAAATAACCTATCCCATTGCCATAGGGAGGGCATCTGGGACCCTGATATACTTAATCTCCAGTTAAAGGAGCATGTTGCCAATTTTTTATAACAACCCCGTGCTCAAAATAGTCCCTATTGGCATCTGGGAGATTGACCACTAAAGCCCTACTTAAAAATTTAGTTTTTGAATAAAACGTATTATCACCAACTGCCCATCTATAACAAAACATGATTTCTAGAATTCCTATGCTAGTTCCATGAATTTGATTTAGTCTATGAACCCCATTAACTATTCTCCATGTATTGGGGGCTATTCTTGCAGGAACAACGTCAAAATATTGACAGAATTCCAGACATAAAGGATTTGGCGGAAAGGAAAATCCACACTCAGCAACAAAAAGATAGGGGAACCAATGTCCCTCAGCCAAACAAAAATAATCTGAAGGTTCAGAAAGTTCCTCCAGAACAACCCATGAAGGGATAGCAAAATCAGAGCGAAATTTATCAAGAGATTCAACAAGGTAAACCATGATGAATAAAGGAAATGAAGAAGAAGGAAGAAAATCTTACAGAAAAAGAGTGGATCTGTTGACAACGAACGATGGAAAGGATGAACGCACAAAAGAGAAAGACAATGGAAAACTCAAAGATAGAAATTTGAAAAAGAAGAAGACGATGGGATTGTCTACGACGCTTAAATACCTTACCTTGGGAAACGGTAAAGTTAATGATTACAAAAAGAAACGATTAAGCTACCGGCGGCTAAAAGGACAAAAAGTGCGCGGAGATCGAGGCGGTTATAAAAATTCAAAAAGTCCGATTCTGCGAATTTGGAAGGAAAAATAAATACAAAAGGAACACTCCTAAACATCAGGAGGATCATTTAAAACCGCCATATTCCGAGAAAGAATGTTCCACACTCCTCAAATTTCGAACTATGAAACATTGGGGGCTTCTATTGATACCAAATTTAGCCTCCTGACATGGCTCAATTAAGTAAAGACATGTGGCAATCTGCATGAAAATAATAAACATTTCCGAACAGCGCCTTGACTCCGAGGACCCATACTGCAACGAGGAGCTCCGCTTCCCCGACTAACTCAAATGCTCCGACCTACAAGAGTCCTCCGAGGAACTTCAATACACCGAGCAACTTATGAGTGCCGAGCAACTTAGGCGGTCCGAGCTGCACCTCGAACAGAGCATTAATTGCAAGATAACCAACAGATCGACTGCTCATTCAATGCTTATCATGAGATACAGATGTATACGCTTAAGGGACATTAATGAATTACCCTTTCACATGTACAGCCTAGAGACTATAAATACATTGTATCATCCTCATTGTGAGGGGACGCCGGAATTTCTTGATAAAACTTGTAATCGAGAATTCCCAAATAAGTCAGCAATAACAAAAACAGTGGACGTAGGCCATTCTTATAAGGCTGAACCACTTTAAAATTTCTTTGTCTCATTTAATTTTATCTGTGATTAAATAATTAGATACCATCTAGTTTTTTACATCAACATTTAGGTTTTGAAGATAATGGTTTTGTTTTACTTTTACAAAATTTGAATTTTATGAAGAGATGTTTAGATTGATTGTGTTTAGGTTTTAAAGCTAATGATTTTGATTTTCATAAGACAAAGTACACTATAATTTATTAAAGTGATTTTGAAGAAATATTTCGAGTTTTAGTTTTGAATCTAATGATTTTGATTTGTATGAAAAAGAGTTGAGTTTCACACATTTGTATTTTTCAAAGCTTCTTCAAAAAATTACTGAAAATCATTTTAATTGATTGATTTTAGGGTTTTGAATTAAATGATTTTATATGAGAAACAACTACAAAAGACACTAATAAATTGTTTTTCTCACAGAAAAAAGATGCAAAAGACTTAGTAGCATAAGATTTTATGACATACCGATTAAGCAATTTTGATTCGGTAGAGTGATTTGGGTGTTTTAAAATATTTTAGTTGATTTGAGTTTCGGTTTAAAAGGTAATGAATTTGATTTAGATTGTATGAAAAAAAAATTATCAACATAGAGGCATATCATTTTGAATGTATTTAAAGTAAACACATTTATCGCATTACGAATTTGATAAGCATATCATCAACATAGAGGCATACAATGACATATCCATTTTGAATGTATTTAAAGTAAACACATTTATCGCATTCATTAATTTTGAAACCATTTGATAACATTGCATTATCAAATTTTTCATGCCATTGCTTAGGTGCTTGTTTTAATCCGTAAAGTGATTTAACAAGCTGTTGAAACGCGATAGGAGCCCCGATTTAAAATTCTTATTCTTCAAAAAGTAATAATTTCCTTTTTAGATGCGAAAGCGTAAGATGGTTCAATTAAACAACAAATTTTAATTTCTTATCAAATTAAAATTAAACAAAGTGAAATAAGATTAAATCCAAACAAATTTAAATTTCACTTAAAGCAATTAATTTAACCCAAGTCCTAGAAATTTGCCTAAGTCATATTTTCAAATTAGGTCAAACCAAATTTTACCAAATTAAATTAAATGACTAGAATTAAATTAACATAAACATAACCCAATATTAGTTTAGCACCAAATTAAACATAAGTAGCTATTAAACTAAATTTTATCTTTTTACCTAAGCATGCGTTCTAGGTGATATAGCAAGATAAAATTAAACAATAAATCACTACGCCGCGATGTACGAGGAAAAACTCACAATGGGAAAAAATCTCGGACGGCCCTAGCCTCAAATCCACTAAGTATGGTTTTACAAACACTACAAAAAAAAATAGCTTTTGAGACGGTGGCCTAACAGTCCTAAAAGATCATTTATCTGTCTCAAATGCTTTTTGTGAGGCTATTTGAGACGGCTAGGGGGTCTTTTTGATAGGGGTTATAAATATTTTTTGTGATGCCATAGCCGTCTCAAAAGAGTTTTTTGAAACAGGAACAGATCTGTCTCAAAAGGTCCTCATTTTATATGACCCTTTTGAGACGGCACAAGAGCTGTCACAAAAGATTATTTTTGAAACGAAAATTAATCTGTCTCAAAAGATTACTATTTTAAAAAACCTTTTTGAGACGGCAACATAGCCGTCTTTAATATATTTTTGGGACAGTTTTATCTATCCCAAAACAGGTGAAGGGATCTTAAAATTTTTGCACCAATATTTTGTGGAGAATAAAATCTACCGCTAAAGTTTAATATATAATTTAATTACATTTGAAACAACATAAACAACGAATAATCATAAAATGTAATACATAAGATGATTTTCAACCAACAGAACGAATCATTTTCATTCAACAATAAATAGAGTTCTTACAACCATCTCCAAATATTCATCAAAACAAGAATTATAACACTAAGTTCAAATATTTGACTTGACAACAAAAATACATTAATTTATTAATAGTCCAAACACGAAATCCTTTTATTAAACTAATTCCGCAACACTGAAGCGTACGACCTCCAAAACCACTAATTAACATTTGCATGTTCTACAAAAAATTTCACCTGCACAAAAAAAATATAGTTTCGATTATGTCAAAATTAATACCCCTCGTCAACAATACAATGTAAAAAATGAATCAATATAGTATATTTTCATCATTAACAATATAAATATCCAACTATTATTATTTTTTTTTAAAATTCGGCACAGTCTCCTTTGTTTATTCATGAAAACCACAGGTAGACAACCTGTTTTAAACATCAAAATTGATTCTAAGAATGATATACACCAACAGCAGAAAATTTTAACCACCACCATAATAAATTCTCACCACCATAACAAATTTTCCCCACCGCCATTGAAAATTTAACTTTAAACAAGAGAATTTTCCATTATATATATATAAGTAATTATATGTATGAATTATATTGTATTACATAGTCGGACTGAATCATCGAGGTAGTGGAAGCTTGTTGAAGGGTAAAACTTTGGAACAAACTTTGCATTTCACTTCTCATATCATTCTTCATCTGTAATAAAGCTTGTTGGTTGCGAATCTCTAACTCTTCAAGCTCCTGTAGATGTCGAGTCTCTCGATCTTCAGCTTCTTTCTTTAACTGGTTAATTTCTTCCAATAATAACTGAGATGAACATGCTTTGGTTGACGTTGGCCTAATACCTGCTCCCTTTAGTAAAGCATACCCATGCCCTCCATATCCTACTACATCAGTAAAAATCTTGTTCCGCATTGCTGGGTCATTTTGTTGCTCTTATGGTAGCTCATTTAGTCGTCTTTCAAGCATTTTCTACCAATTGAATTAATATTATTATTAATGAACATAAAATAATTTTCAAGAACACAATTTATAACAAATATTAAATAAATCTTGCAATCATCTCTTACGAATTAATATTTATACATACCGCTCTATCAAATGATCCATCTTCAACACTGAAAGGTTTATTATTTGGAGCTCGAGTGGCTTTCCACATGCTAATATTGTAGATGGGCTCCCCCTGTTCTATCCTCTGAAAAAAACAATGTATGTATATTAATACTCTTATATTAAAATAAGAAATATTTATAATAATAAAAATTTCAACCTCCTTGGCTATTTTAGCATGTGGCTTTCGTCATGTCCTTGAGTAAGAACATTCAACTTCACGGTTCTTAGTGTTTTAATCGGCAATATCCTAAATATTTGAATAAATAAAAATAAAAATTATGATACTAGTGAAGAAGAATGTATGTATAAAATTCTTAAGAAATGTGATATTTATACCTTAATCTTTTTTAGACCCCAGTATTTCACCAATTCAAGCCACTGATCTTTTTCGACTCGTTTAGGCGTATAACTCAACCACTCTTCATCTGTTTGAAACTTTTTATAGTGATTTGCCTTCACTCGATGCTTCCATTGCTTCCACGCAAGTCCCATCCTTGCAAAGCAGATTTGTTTAAAACCTTCCGGTGCATTTGTGTTATTTTAAGAACAAAAAGAATAAATTAGTTAAAACTTGACAATCTAATGTACAACAGAACAAATAAATAAATCAAACTAATAAGTCACCTTCACTTCCTTCCAAATATTATCAAGTGCTTCCTCGTCCGCCTCGCTCCAATCCAATATTATCAATGGAAATAAATTTCCACACCTTGCGTAATAACCTAAATGTGAGATCAATTTACTTTCAAGTTTACAAATTGGTTGACAAAGTTCATTCCATTCCAATATCTTCTTTTTGTTATCATTCCATTCGAGCCAAGGCCATTCCCCCTTTCTAACCCTTTTTTTACTAGTAAGGGTAGCCATTGTACCTGGAAAAAAAGTTGATAAATAATGTTTATACATCTTGTTCAATATGAATATAAACATAATAGTAATACAAATAGATATATACAAACACTGTGTAACACAACATACCTGTGAGATCCTCACCATCTAAAGCGGATGGAGGATTGGCATTCCCAACTGAATTATCAATCTGCTCAATATTTGGGGAAAGTTGACTTGTAGGTGTTTGAAATAAAGAAACTTGAGCTCTTGAATTGCGGTGTGTATTATGGTATGTTAATTCAATATTTGGGGAAAGTTGTGGTTGCATCTCTCTATTTCCATGGTCCCTTATGTTGTGTTTCACGGAAGTAATTTGAGATGTCCTATCTAAATCATTTATCACTAGAGTTGTGAGTGGTTGCTTCTCGAGTAGTCTTTCCTCGCCTATGAGGTCGGACATAGTCAACCGACGACGACGACGACGCCTCAATGTCATGGATCTGTATACTTTCATTTATCATAGCAAGAAGTTACATTTGAGTTATATATCACATTTCAACATCGGTTATAAAACTAATCAAACATGAAACAAAATATAAAATGATCGATCATTACATTAAAATGATCATGTTCATTTCAAAATCATTTCCAAGAATAAGAGGAGAAACTTGAACCCATTACTGATAAACACTTATTAATTTGAGTCATAGAGATCTTGATTTCATCCATCTCTGTGTAAAACGAACAGTTATATCGAAGACAAGAAAGTAATAACTAAATTGCGTACACTTTAGTAAAAAAAGAAGGGGCTGCACTCTAGCTGCTATGCGACCTCCAAAAAAGTTATAACTATAATTGAGAAAATCATGGCAAACTTTCTATGGGGTTCATTTGAAGAGGGAAAAAAACACCACTGGATTGCTTGGAAAGAATTGTGTCGACCTCCAGAAGAGGGTGGATTGGGGTTCAAAGATATGAATGATTTGGTGAATGCTTTCAGTATAAAATTATGGTGGAATTTCAAGAATCAAAAGTCTCTTTGGGCCCAGTTTATGAAGAAAAAATATTGCAGAATTCATCATCCTAGGGTTGCTAATGTTTATATAGGATCTCATGTTTGGAAGAGAATGGTCATGAACAGAGAATTGGTGGAGAATAACTGTAAATGGATCATTATTAAAGGAGAGATTAATGTAAAATGGGAAAACTGGTCAGGAGATACGAACCTCGATACAGATGCGATTTCTAAAAATATCAAAATATCAGACCTGCTGAATAGCAATGGAGACTGGGATTACAACAAGATTAATCAAGTTATGCCCCAAAATGCGATGGCCACTTGTTCTAAAGTCGAGTTGATGGGAAGTAATAATAATGACTTGCTGATCTGGATGCCAAATTCAGATGGTACCTTTACTCTCAACTCAGCTTGGAATATTGTGAAAGATCATAAAAGCTCTTCCTGGACTAATGGTTTTATATGGAATAAGATGGTTCCAATTAAATTCTCCTTCTTTCTGTTAAGGCTTTTAAAAGATTGTATTCCAGTTGATGAAGTTATTAAGCGTATAGGAGTGATATGTCCTTCTAAACGTGGTTGCTGTTCAATTCACCATATAGAATCTGTTGATAATTTATTTGGAAACAGTGAATTTGCTATATCTGTTTGGAGTCACTTTGAAAACTTATGTGGGATTCACAGTTTAAATCATTCTATAAGAGGAAGATTGATTGCTTGGTGGTCTGAATCATCAAATTCGCAATGGGGCAGAGTTATTAAAAGCATTCCAGCTTTTATCTATTGGGGAAAATGGAAGGCCAGGAACAAATGGAGATATGAAGATAAAAAAATGCAGCCAACCAGAACTATTAATGAAATTCACAAGAGTATCTCTATGCATACAAATATAGACTTGATCAAGGTTTATCCATTAAGGAATTAACAAGTTATGCCAAAATCTATCACACTAGTTCACAAAATTAAAAATGACTCTAGAAATTGGCTTGAAGAAGAGGAAGTTATATGTAATGAAGCAATTAATTTCTTTAAGGCTGCTTTTGAAGATAAGGAGGAATATGTGAATGCTGATAGTTTTCTCAAATGCATCCCCAACCTCATTTCTGATGATCAAAATATAATGTTAGCTGAGAATCCAGAGGAAGATGAAATTAGGTCAGCTATTTTTTATCTCAATGAAGATAGCGCAGCAGGTATGGATGGCTTCTCAGGTCACTTTTTCAAGCATTGTTGGCACATCATAGGCAGGGATATTATCAAAGTTATTCAAGGATTCTTTTCAGGTCTGGAGATTCCTAAAATTGTCTCTTCCACTATAATAGCTATTGTCCTAAAGGTACAAACCCCCCAAAGTTTTCATGAAATGAGTCCTATCAGTCTATGTAATTTTTTCAACAAAATTTTCACTAAAGTGATGGCTTGCAGATTGAGTAAAATTCTTCCTGACATTATTTCTCCTAATCAGAGTGGTTTTATAAAAGGGAGAGATATTACAGAAAATATTCTTTTGGCTCAAGAAATTTTACACATGATCAATTTTAAAAACTATGGAGGCAATGTTGCTATGAAGTTGGATATGGCCAAAGCGTATGATAAAGTGTCTTGGTTATTTCTTATCAAGGTAATGAGGAAATTTGGTTTCTCTGAGAGATGGATATACATGGATTGGAGGGTTATATCTAATAATTGTTTCTCCATTCTCATAAATGGTAACCAGAAAGGCTTCTTTAAGTTTGAAAGAGGGCTTAAACAGGGTGATCCTCTATCTCCTGGTCTCTTTGTCATAATGGCAGAGGCTCTATCTTTAAATTTAAATGGTCTTAATGCTCAATCTTCATTTAAACAATTCAAGCTCCCTATTGGAGGCCCTCAAATAAATCATCTATCTTTTGTTGATGATATCATTATATTCTCTTCAGGTGATATAAAACCTATTAAGAATTCAGGGCCTACATGTGAATCTAGTTGATGTAGTACCTCAAGAGGAAGCATAACATTTATGTTTGAGAAGTCTTAATAAAGAAGTCAAGAACTGAACAAACGGATTATATTTACGTAAGGACTATTGATATAGCTGAATTGATTGAGTCAAATCATGCTCGTACATTAACAGATAAAGAGATGTGTTCCTTTAGTGAACGGGAGTTTAGTAGAATCAAGATGAGCATCATTGATTTCAACGGTGAAAATAAAGCCCGTATCACTACCTACAATTACATATCGAATGCTGCAACTAGTGACTATCGTCAGCAATCAATAACTATCATCAGTAATTAGTAAATATTTGTTCAGATATGCAGGAAACTCTCTGTTCAACAAACTCTGTTCAACAACTATTAATTATAAAGCATATGATATAGCGAATTCAGTAATCACAAAGCAAATTCAGAAAACTAGCTAATTCAGAAAACTAACAAAATATATGTTCAGATATGCAGCAAACTATCTGTTCACTTATGCATTTGTTATAAGAAACACTACTGAGTTATGCATCAGTACAAAACCAAACTACAAATGCTCCAGTTCAAAAACAAAAATAACTAGTTTAGGACTATATCTCCCTCAAGCATTGTCCCTCTAAATTTCATCTCCATCTTCGTCTTCATCTGCATTTGCATCTTCTTGATCATTAGCTTGAACAACACTAGTGTCAACTATTAATCCATATCCATCCCTCACCCACCGTAAGTTGTGATCTTCATTCAAATTTTGCATGACAAACGGCTCATCTCCATTAAGCAATAATTCTTCTCCAGTTTCTTGAACTGTCGTGTACCTATCAAATTGGTCTCTTGCTGTCATGGGAACAACAACATGCCAATCTGTATCGATAGGGTCCTGCACGTAAAATACTTGTTCTGCTTGGGATGCTAGTATGAAAGGTTCGTTACTCTCTCGATCATCTTTATATTTCAAATGCTTGAAATTCACCAGCGTATAGTTAAACTCGTCAACTTTTGTACCCATGTGATTTTCAACCCAAGCACACTTAAATAACATAAACTTCATGCCATTAAGATACTGAACTTCAATAATATCCGTTAGTTCCCCATAGTATGTAATATCACCCATAATGGGGTTTTTATCCTTCCGGCTAGAATAACTCATTTGTTCGGCTTTTATAAAAACTCCTCTATTTTGAGTTTTCTTTCCCTTATCAAGTCTCTTTGTTCGAAATCTAAAACCACTAACAATATAAGTGTTGAATCTGACCACATCCTTAAGAGGACCTAAAGACAAGCATTTGATTTCTTTGGATACTTGCACACCGTCACGTCCTAATTTATTAAGCTATAGTATATTAAAGTAAATGTCAATATAAAAGTATAGTATTTATTCATAATTCAACTATTAGTTATTATATTTTCGCTTGCATAATCCTTAAACCATTTGTGGAACTCATCATTGTGAAGACGATTAACACGATGCTTTTGTGAATCTTGAGGGTACTTTGATAAAAGTTCCGTAAGATGCTTTCTACAAGTAAACAAATAGCCATATGTCAATTCCACAAAAAATATAAAAATGGTTTTCAAAAACACCAATTACTTATAATAAAACTTACTCAACAAATGGCGCCACTGCCTCAGTGTTGGTAAGAACGTGTCGATGAGCTTGCGTATACATTACAGAATCAAGTTCAAATTGAACTTTTTTTCCCAATTGCACGACCATTTATATGCCCCCAGTCATCATTTCTAGCCGGTCGGTTAGACTTAGTTTCCACATCCACATACTGGGAACAAAAAGTCACGCATTCTTGAAGAATAACAGAGTTGGCAATCGAGGCCTCGAGATGAGCCCGATTACCAACATAGCCTTTTAAAGTGTGGAGGTACCTTTCAATTGGATACATCCAACAGTAAAGGACACAGCTAGCAATTAAGAGTTCGTCCGGCAAATGTATAGGCAAATGTTCCATCACATGAAAGAAACTAGGAGGGAATATCTTCTCAAGGCTATAAAGTGTAAGGGCCATCCGATCTTCAAACTTTTCCAAATCAGTTGCGGTAACTGCTTTTTAGCACAGTATAATAAAGCAATTGCTCAATTCAATCAAGACTTTGATAATATGAGTGGTCAATACCCTTCTCGTGGCTATTGGAAGTAATTGTTGCATTAAAATATGATTATCATGGCTCTTTAATCTCGAAATATTTCTTTCTTGCATGTTCACGCACCATGAAATGTTCGAAGAGTAGCCATCAGGAACTTTAACATTCTGCAACACTTTTAAAAAAATCTCCTTCTCTTTGTTACTCATCGTGTACTCTGCTGGAGGGAGGTACTCTAGATTTGACCCTCGTGGTTGAGGATGTAGCTCTGATCTAATACCCAATTTTTTTAGATCTTTTCAAGCCTGTAAATTGTCTTTTATCTTCCCTTTAGTACCCAACAATGTAAACAGGACATTATCGCAGATGTTTTTCTCAATATCCATGACATCAAGATTATGGCGAATAAGATTATCCTTCCAATATGGCAATTCAAAAAATATGCTCTTTTTTCCAACCAAATCTACATTTTTGAACTACCTGTTTATTTTTTTCTAACGCCTCTCTTTCCCTCCTTCTAAAGACATCTTTCATCTTATATTCACATTCAACGTCAAGATCATTCAACTGTTGCAATACTTGTAAGCCCGAAAGTTTAAGTGGGGCTGGACGTAATTCTACCCTCCCATTAAATGGTGCCTTCTGCCTACGAAGCCTATGGCGTGAGTCTAAGAATCGACGATGACCCCAATAACAGAACTTCTTACCCTTATCTAATCGCATTGACTGGTGGTCTTCGTTACAACAAGGGCAAGTAAATGTACCTTTTGTGCTCCATCCCGATAACATCGTATAAGCGGGGAAATCGTTAATGGTCCACAACAACGATGCATATAACTGAAAGAACTCCTTACTTGACGCATCGTAAGTGCGTACACCATCAACCAATAGCTCAATCAACTCATCAATCAATGGCTGTAAAAATACATCAATCTTATCTTCGGGTCCTTTTGGTCCATCTATAAGAATAGACAAAATCAAGTTAGGTTGCTTCATGCACAACCACGGAGGTAAGTTGTAAATAATGAGGATAACTGGCCATGTGCTATGCTTAATGCTCATATTACCAAACAGATTAAATCCATCAGCATCTAACCCAAGTCTAACATTGGGAATCTCCCTCGCAAAAGAAGGGTTTTTCTCATTAAAAGTTTTCCAAGCAGGACAGTCAGCGGGATGTCTCATTACACCATCGTCGATCCTTTCTTCAGCATGCCATTTCATTAAAGGAGCTGAATAGGATGACCAAAATAATTTTTGCAATCTCGGTTTCAAAGGGAAGTATCTCATTTTCTTCACGGCTACCTTCGGACCATGGACACCATCAATACTTGAGTACTCATCTTTATATCGAGAAGATCCGCATATGCCACACTTTTCAAGACCCTCAGTTTCATTACGAAATAACATACAGTTATTTGGGCATGCATCCCATGTCTCGTACTTTAATCCCAAGTCTTTTTTTAGGTTGTTGGCTTGGTAGTAAGACTTGGGAATTCTAGCATACGGAAACATCCTCCCCAAAAATTTCAATAAAGCCGTGAGAGAACAATTTGTCCAACCATGAAGTTGCTTCATTTGCAAGAATTCAACAACAAATGACAATTCAGTAATCCCAGGCGGACAATTTTCATTGAAGTCGCATTGAGCCTTTTTCATAAGAGTATAGTACTCTGGAACATCTCCGTCAGATTCAAATACATCTTCGGTGTTATATTCCTCCTCACGCATATTGTCATGTGCGTGGGAAATACCTATTCCCTCTTGAACCATTGTAACCATGTTATCTCGAGCACTCAGTTCAATAGGTATATGTATATCATCAACCAACATATCATCCCCCGGAGTATTTATATTGCTGCTTACACCACCAAAAGTTTCTCCGTGAAAAATCCAAACCTTATATGTCTTGTCGAAACCATGCATCTCAAGGTGATCTCTCACAGTTTGTTGGGCGTGGTACACTCGATTTGCACATCTCTTACAGGGGCAATAGATTTTTGTTGTCTCAATGTTTTTATTAGCATTTGCATAGTTAAGAAACCCTTCAATCCCATTAATGTATTCCTTTGAACACCGATTGCGAAAATCAATCCAACTCTTATCCATGATTCCCATCTATGAATCTAAAAAAAAATGTCAGTAAATTTATATTTCATAATATAAGGATAAAGAGATTAATAATGTTTTCGTAAGATGATGAAAAGCTAAAAAGATTAATGATGGCAAACATGAATTCCTAAAAAGATTAGCACATAAAAGGAGAACAAACTATAAAATAAGAACATAATTCATCACATCAATTTAAGTATTATTATGGCTAACTAAATCGAGCAATTCAAATTTGAAATATTGAAGTATTAATGCACGCCTGATAATGGAAAGTATCAAACAAAAATTCACACAATCAACTAATTAACATCTACATCACTAAACATTTACACATTAAAAAACTCACAAGGCACATACCCATTTTCATCCTCGTTTGAATCCGTATGCTCATTTTCTTTTTCACGTGGCACAAACTCGTCATCATCACCAATGACTTTTTTTTACTCTTTGAACCACTTTTTTTATTTTTATCTTTGTTTTGAATTGCCGAATACAATTCATGTATTCCCAATTCCTTCAATTTTGCTCTATTCTCTTCTTCTTTTCTTTCTCGTACTCCTTCATTGTCACAAACTTTTTCTGAGAAAAGATATGTAATTAAAGAAGGAATGAGACTCATACTACTTCTTTAACATGTTAATTTCATTTCTATACTTGCTCTCAAAGAAGTTGTAGAACTTTAATGACTCATTTGGTTCGAGGTTTGGAAAAGGAATTTAGGATTCCTGGAATTTATAATTCCCCTCATCTAGAATTACAATGTTTGGTTGGAAATTTGGGAGGAACTTAGAATTACTGGAATTTATAATTTCCACAAAATTGGAATTCTCATTTCCCCTCTAAAATGGGGGAATCCTATATTCCCGGGCATTCTAGTTTACTTTTGTGGTGAGACAAAAATACCACCTCACATAAACTCACACATACATTATCTCTCTCTTACACACACACACTCTCTCTCTCTCTCTCTTTCACACACACACAAACACACACATATACACTCTCTGTCTCTCTCTCTCTCTCACACACACACACACTCTCTCTCTCTCTTTCTCTCTCATACACATACACACACTCTCTCTCTCTCTCACAACACACACACATAATATCTTTCTCTATCACACACACACGCTCTCTCACATATACACACGCACTCTCTCTCGCACACACACTCTCTCTCTTTCTCTCACACACTCTCTCTCTCTCTCTCTCTCTCTCACACACACACACATATACTCACTCACACACACATATACACATACACACACACTCACATACACACACACACACTCACCACACACTCGCGTGCACACACTCAAATCAAGTAGAAGGGTATTTTAATTAAATGATATTTATTCCTAATATGGGAAAATAATTTAGATGCCGAAAAAAAAAGAATTCCCGTTCGAACCAAACAATGGAAAGGAATTCAAGATTCCAGGAACTTAGAATTCCTGGAATCAAGAATTCCCTTCCCTTTTCTAAACCTTAAACCAAACGATCCCTAAATCATTTTTATCCTTGCCTTTAGCTTTGTAGTAATAAGACCCAATATCATTTAACTTCATTCTTAGAAATAAAAAAAAAAAAGATCTACCAATCATAACTTTACATCAAAAACCTAATCAATCGTTCTACAAACCTCAAATACATAAAAAAACACATTAATGGTTTGGGAGAAGAATAATTTTAGGATCTTTGAATAATTGGTTCATGCATTTAAGAATTTCTTTAAAAATTAAATAAAAAATTATTATAGAATCATTGAGCCAACATGAACCATAATGCTATATAACATCAAACAAAATAAATAGCCTATATAGATCTTCTTATTAGGTCACATTGAAAGCTACAAAAAAAATTAAAATCAACAAATAAGCATCCACTCTTTATTTACATTTTATATAAGTATTATACATATGGTTATTTATTTACAGTTTTATGTATATGGCATCATTAATTATGTCTAAAGAATAATTTTTGATCACCCATTGTTACCATTGTGCAACAGACTATTTACAGTAGCATATTATGAAGAAGAAAAATAATAAATAAATTAATAACAATAATTTCTATGTTGTTTTCCTAAAAAAAAAAGTAAACATGAAAACTTACCATGAAAAGAAAATAATGGGAGAGATAACGCAGCTGGGGGAGGGAGAGAACGCAACTGTGGTGGGGGAACGCAGCTTTGGTGGTTGGGGGGGGGGGGGGGGGAGGGGAGAGCGCCACTGTGGGCTGGAGAAGAAACGGCGGTGGGGGGGGGGGGGGGGAGGGGAGGGGGGGGGGGTTTGGGTTTGTTCGATTTTGTTGGAGACGATTTGGGTTTTTTGTTTTTGTTTTTGTTTTTGTTTTTCTTTTTTGTTTTTTGTTTTTGTTTTTTGTTTTTTGTTTTTTGTTTTTTGTTTTTTGTTTTTTGTTTTTTGTTTTTTGTTTTTTGTTTTTTGTTTTTTGTTTTTTGTTTTTTGTTTTTTGTTTTTTGTTTTTTGTTTTTTGTTTTTTGTTTTTTGTTTTTTGTTTTTGACGTGGGAAGTTAGGTTAAAGTGTTAGAGCGGAAGATAAAAATAATTAGTGGTGGGAATCAATTTTTTTAGCCGTCTTATTTGGTTTATCTTTTGATACAGTAAGTATTTACCGTCTCATTTGCTTTACTTTATAAGACGGATATAATTAATCGTATCAAAAAGTGACCGTTTTTTAGACGGATATAACTAACCGTATCAAAAAATGACCTATTTCAGACGGATCTAATTAGCAGTCCCAAAAAATAATAGTTTTTCAGACGGCTAATTATATCCGTATAAAAAAGTATGTTTTAAAGACTATATTTTGTCTGTCTAAAAAAATAGGGTCTTAAAAGCAACTTTTTTTTGTAGTGAAATATAAGATAGTAGACTTACAACACTCGACTCGATCCCTCTCAAGCCCCGACGCTCCTTCTTGTATACACCTCCGCCTAGCGAATAACTACGGAGATCCACCGCGGTCTCAAAATCCACAGATCGGACTTTATATGGTCACCGTCACTCAAACAAGGAGCCTTTCTCCAAGTGGGTAAATCAACGCAAACATCTTCTTCTTTGTGGGACTTAGAAGCAAACCCCAAAAAATCTCTTCTTCAATAGGTATAGATAAACTGGTGCCAAACTCCAAGAAAAGTATATATATATGGATGAACTTGGATAAACAAACTTTGGGTCTGAAACAAGTGTTTAAAAGATTTTTCTTGGAAAAATATACACTTAAACAATGAACTTTTATTTGGAAAGATGAACACTCAAGAACTCTCTCTATGAGTTGTAATAGTATGAAAATTTAATTAGAAAAAGTTCATTTCCGTACTTAAGAAGTTTTGTTTAAAGATAATGGGAAAAGAAGTGGGAAAGTGGATAAAAAACTGCTCAAAACTGCCACATAACTGTTCCTGCTAAAACTCGTTCGAATGGCATGTTTGTTTGAACGAAATCTCATTCGAATGAGGCTTCTAACGAAGTTCCAGTGTGAACTCATTAGAAATCTCGTTCGAACATCAGGTTCGTTCGAACTATACTTCGAACGACATTCCAATGGCCAATATGGGAACTCGTTGGCAAACTCGTTCGACGACATTGTTGTTCGAACGACAAACTCGTTCGAACGATACTTCGAAGGAACTTCCAGAAAGTTTGAAAAATTCTATTTTTAGCCCAGAAACTTTAATACTTTAGATTAAAGTTTTATTAAAATATTTCTGAAAATAAACAACAGTTTTAAATAAACGTACACCCAATATAAAATGTTCCAAGCTCCTATATATATATATATATATTAAAATGCATTCATACCTTAGGAGCAATGGAACCATCTTGATGACGTAGAAACGAGGCACATTAAACTCGACAATTTGATGAAGCTTTATACTCTTGGCCGCTACATCTTCCACTAACACGTCATAGGCTTGAAGGATAATCAATTAACTCTATCCTATGACTCAAACATTTTTGTCCGGAATTGAGCCAAAACTACAAAGGGCTCAATTGGAAATTTGTGTCCTTACAAATCTCCCCCTTTGGCTATTCCGAAAAAAAAAATCCTAAAGGGCCGTCAAGCTCTACTAGACTGACAAAATGTCCCACCCAAAATAAAAATACAATGCTTGACTCAAACAACCCAAGGATCAAAATCTTTGCCGGTGAAAGTTGCCACTTAGAATATAATTCCTGCACACTTAAGCAAACACATTAAACGCATAGGTAAAATCAAAATATTAAATGCAAAATTAAATAAAGACTTTCCCTTAATTAATTCTCCCCTTTATCAAACAAATGACCTACTTAGAAAGACGTCTCCCCTAAGATAAATCTCCCCCAAACTAAGATACGATTACAATAGGATTAGATACCATTTCTCCCCATATCATTCTCCCCCTTTTTGTTCAGGAATATACAAATGATAAAAGTAATTTAAATATGATGCATAAAGTGATAAGAACATGAAAGCATATGGGCAACAATAACATAATTAATCCATACAAATGAATACCAACTATGATGCGACAACAAATGATACCAATTTGACAAATAAGATTCTAAGCATGTGATATCAAACAAACTACGCAACAAACAAGGTACCAATTATGAATTGAAGCATAAATGAACTAGTTAAACATGGCAAAGACTTAAACAAAATATCATATATATGTATACCCAATAGATACAAGCTAAGCATAAGTACACACATATAGATATAAACACCAAAATGACACAAAATAAGATAAGCTTTTCACACTCGTATTGTAAAAATATGTCATATGGAAACGGAAGTGTTGGGGTGTGAACTAGAAACAATTAAATTTAGTCCCAATCACTTAAAACATGTTCAAGGAGTTATCAATTGATTTCAAACTTCATCACATTTGAATATAACCTCATGTGACAATATAGATTGAACTCAATGAACAAACATACACAATGCATACAAGCCTAGCATGTTGATGATTCTACATACCAATGGTGTCATGACATTGAAAGTACAACTAGGATAAATAGACATTGTGCAAACCGTTGATATACCATCCAATCTCCCTTAATAATCATATATTAATTTTGAATGAATATATCAATCAAACATAGGCCTTGGCAATTATTTTTATTTTTAATGCCATAATTATATTTTTAGGCCTTTGGACCGCGTATTTCTTTTAGGTCCAAACAAACGGTGGCTTACTATTCGCAAAGGATAATAAATCCTTTCGGAGCCCTTCCTCGTGCACATTTATATTTATCATTATTATTTCTCACAAATCTCATGTGCAACAGATTTTGACATGCACTAGTTCTTCTAGGTCATAAATATGTAGATGACAAGATTGGTAGGAGAACACCTCACAAAGCTAAAATATACATATGAAGTTAAAATATCAAAAGAGCTCATGCATGTGTCAAAAGAGGCATATAAAAATAGAATCCATTATATCAACACAAAATCCAACTACTCCATGTAAGCATGGTAAAGAACATAATAAGGATTGACAATCTAAACCAAAAGTTCTAGCCACATGGTAGCGAAAAAGATGGGATTCTAACACAAGTGTAGGCCACATAAAGTGTGTCAAACTAAAATACACACACACAAAAAAAATGTTTTTGAGTTTTTCAAATTTTTAACCAAAAATAAAAATATATACTCAAAAGACAAACAAGAATCATTTGAATTTTTCATTAAGCTTAAATTACCAAGAGATAAAACCCAAATGATAAACACAAATCTTTTTTTATTTTTAATTTAATGCAAACAAAAATGAAGGAAATATAATACAAAAGATAAACATGTCATGATATCTAGCATAAGATATGAAATAAAGCAATGACTAGACAATGACTAAACATGCATACACCTAGCAAGGATATATAATATGAAGCGCTAGAGTATGAAAATAAAACTATCATATTCAACCTTTAGATTTTGCAAGGGAGGAAGCATGTGGAAGTAAATGAGAATCAAAAACCCTATCTTGTAAAGCTACCAAGTCGGATCTCCTAACCTAAACTAATGATGAGTGACTATCTCGGGGTGTAGGAATCGTGACTACCTTGGTTTCCTTATGGTGGGATTTTCTAGGACCTCGTTTAATATCAAAACAAAATTTCCTAAGATGACCTTTTCGACCACAATGTGCACAAGTAAAAACACGTAAAAAATTGGGACCTAAGGATGTTCTATAAAGGCTTTTCTAGGCGATTCTCCTAAAACATTAGTTTTGGCTTTATGAGTAGATTCATTACAAGTATCGAAGCCTAAACCACAAGTGTCATTTTTTATTTGGACCGGGCCTAAAATTTTATCTAGTTTTTCGGACCTACATTCCAAATCAAATTTGACTTTCCTAGAGTCTATTAATTTATTTTTCAATTCTAAAATATTAGACTCTAATAAAATATTTTTCTCTCCAAACTCGAGAAGCTCCTTTTTCAAGGATTTCATTAAACCTCTAAGGCTATCTCTCTCGCCTTCTACATATTTAAGCTTCTCTCGAAGAGTCCTCTCATGTGTCATATGGTCTTCCACTAACGCACTCTCATTAACGACCTTGACAAGCTCTTTTAAACATGCTTCTAACTTCAAATTTACTCTTTTTAATTTAATTGATTCTTCATATAATTCTTGAAAATCATTTTGAAGTTCACTCACATCAACCTCTTCTTCATTTTCACTCTCTCTTTCTTCTTCACTCTCACTACCATCAAAAGAAAGGGAATCATAAATAATGACCTTGGAAGTGTCATGTGCTAAAGTTTCATCAATAGATGAGTTCTCACTATCACTCACATGACTAGCCATAAAATCCACAAAGTTGGGCTTAGTGGGGGAATCGGGTCCCTCTTCCTTATCACTATCACTAAGGGTTGCATTATATGAAATACGTTGCTTACCCTATCTCCTTAGTTTAGTGGGGCACTCAGAAGCCCTATGGTCATACCCTTCACAACCAAAACACCTATTTGACTCGTCCCTAATTAAATTTTCTTTAGAAGTTTTAGGGATCCTCTCGGCTTTGTCATGCTTAGAAGTTTCAAATTTCTTAAAGTCATTTTTAAATTTATCATTGTTAATTTTAAGAAACTTTCAAAATTTCCTAGCAAACAAGGCCATATCTTCCGAGTCACTGTCACTCTCGCTCTCTACTAGTGGTTTTTCCTCTTTTGGGGCTTTTAAAGCAACTTCCTTTTCAATTTTCTATTCAATTTTAGAGGGAAACATGTCTAGTTCATAGGTTTGTAAATCACCTACAAGCTCTTCTAATTTCGTAGAGGCTAAAGTTGGTAAATAAGTTAAAATGGTCACTTTTGGAATAAATCTATTGGGTAGGGACCTTAAAATTTTCTTTACTACTCGGTTGTCGGGTATTTTCTCTCCCAAATTAAAAGATGAATTAGCAATACCGGAAAGTCTAGCATAAAATTCATCAAAAGTTTTTTTTCGTTCATTTTGATGGTTTCAAATTGAGTGGTGAGGTTTTGGAGTTTCGAAGCTTTAACAACACTTGTACCTTCATGAGTGAGTTGTAAAATATCCCACGATTCTTTAGCGGTCTCACACATCATAATGCGTCGAAATTCATCCGGTGTGATAGCACTAAACAAGGCGTTTAAATCTCGAGAATTAAAATTTGAAATTTTAAACTCATTCTCACTCCATTTATCGGCCGGTTTGGGAACACGTTCATTATCTACTAAATGAGTTGGTGGAAACCACCCATTAACCACAGATATCAAACCCTCTCGTTGATAGATTTAAGTGCTGATTTCATTCGCGCTTTCCAGTAAGCGTAATTAGAACCATCGAAAATATGAAATTTTGAAAATGGTGAAAATTCCATTTTAGTCAAAAAAATTGAAATGATCTTTAACGAAATAATTTATCGCTTTGGCTCTGATACCACTTGTTGAAACGCGATAGGACCCCCGATTTAAAATACTTATTTTTCAAAAAGTAATAATTTCCTTTTTAGATGCGGAAGTGTAAGATGGTTCAACTAAACAACAAATTTTAATTTCTTATCAAATTAAAATTAAACAAAGTGAAATAAGATTAAATCCAAACAAATTTAAATTTCACTTAAACAAATTAATTTAACCCAAGTCCTAGAAATTTGCCTAAGTCATTTTTTCAATATTTCCAAATTAGGCCAAACCAAATTTTACCAAATTAAATTAAATGACTAGAATTAAATTAACATAAACATTACCCAATATTAGTTTAGCACCAATTTAAACATAAGTAGTGATTAAGCCAAATTTTATCTTTTTACCTAAGCATGCATTCTAGATGATATAGCAAGATAAAATTAAATAATGAATCACTACGTTGCGATGTACGAGGAAAAACCCACAACAGGAAAAAACCTCGGACGACCCTAGCCTCAAATCCACTAAGTATGGTTTTACAAATACAAGACAGTAAACTTACAACACTCGACTCGATCCCTCACAAGCCCCGAATCTCCTTCTTATATACACCTCCGCCTAGCGAATAATCACGGAGCTCCACTACGGTTTCGGAATCCATCGATCGGACTTTATATGGTCACCGTCACCCGAACATGGAGCCTTTCTCCAAGTGGGTAAATCATTACAAATATCTTCTTCTTTGTGGTATTTAGAAGCAAACCCAAAACAATCTCTTCTTCAATATGTAGAGATAAATCGGTGACAAACTCCAAGCAAAGTATATATACATGGATGAACTTGGATAAAGAAACTTTGGGTGTGAAACAAGTGTTTAAAAGATTTTTCTTGGAAAAATATACACTTAAACAATGAACTTTTTTTTGGAAATATGAACACTCAAAAACTCTCTCTAGGAGTTGTAATAGTATGAAAAGTTAATTATAAAAAGTTCATTTCCTCACTTAAGAAGATTTGTCAAAAGATAGTGGGAAAAGAAGTGGGAAAGTGGGTCAAAAACTGCCAAATAACTGTTCTCGCCAAAACTCGTTCAAACGACATTTTCGTTTGAACGAAATCTCGTTCGGATGAGGCTTCTAACGAAGTTCCAGTGTGAACTCGTTAGAAATATCGTTCGAAGATCAGGTTTGTTAGAACGATACTTCGAACGACATTTCAGTGGCCAATCTGGGAACTCGTTGGCAAACTCGTTCGAACGACATTGTTGTTCGAATGACAAACTCGTTCGAACGACACTTCAAACGAACTTCCAGAAAGTTTAGAAAATTCTATTTTTAGCCCAGAAACTTTATATACTTTAGATTAAAGTTTTATTAAAATCTTTTTGAAAATAAACAACAGTTTTAAATAAACGTACACCCAATATAAAATATTCCAAGCTCCTATATATATAATAAATTGCATTCATACCTTAGGAGAAATGGAACCATGTTGATGACGTAGAGATGAGACACATTAAACTCGGTAATTTGATGAATCTTTATACTCTTGGCCGCTACGTCTTCAACTAACACGGCATAGGCTTGAAGGATGATCAATTAACTCTATCCTATGACTCAAACGTTTTTATCCGGAATTGAGCCAAAACTACAAAGGACTCAATTGGAAATTTGTGTCCTTACACAAGCTTACATACTTTTCCTTCTTGTCCGAGATCCTTGAACGCTTCAGGTTGCTCCATACAAATTTCCTCGTCTGGTTCACCATTTAAGAATGCAGTTTTTACATCCATTTGATGTATTTTAAGTCCATTAATAGCATATATTGCTATTAACATCCGGATGGATGTTATTCTTGTTACCGATGAATATGTGTCGAAGTAATACAACTCTTCCTTTTGTCTATAGCCTTTAGCTACAAGTCTAGCTTTATATTTATCAATTGATCCACTAGTTCCCATGTATGATTTATCAATTGATCCACTAGTTCCAATTTCACTTTTAATTGCTTCTTTATAATTAGAAGCATCGGGTAAGGATATGGCTTCTTTGTACGATTGAGGTTTATTTTCTAGCAAATATGTTAGAAAATACGGATCGAAAGAAGTCGAGGTTTGTGCTCTTTTACTACGTCTTGGTTCATCCTCTATTGGTTCAATAGGTTGATGAGTACCACTTGTAGTAGCTTAATTCATCCTTTTATATGGACCAAATTCTCGGGTCATGTTATACGGGAATTCATTTTCAAAAAATGAAGCGTCACTCGATTCAATAAACGTATTTACCTGAATATTCAAAATCTCATATTTTCAAATTAGAAATCGATATCCACTGCTATTAGTAGCATAACCGATGAACACACAATTCACGATTTTTGGCCCTATTCTTACCTTTTTAGGTTTAGGAACCATCACTTTGGCTAAGCACCCCCACATTCGTAAATATTTATAGGAAGGTCTTTGACCTTTCCATAATTCATAAGGTGTCTTCTGAGTCTTCTTGCGAGGTAATTTTTTGAGAATGTAATTAGCAGAAAGTAAGGCTTCCCCTACAAGTTCTGGGGAGCTCTTGAACTTAATAACATTGAGTTCATCATCTCCTTCAAAGTACGATTTTTGCATTCAGCAACACCATTCGATTGAGGAGAATAAGGATCGGTTGTTTGATGAATAATTTTATTTTCAGAACAAAATTACTCAAATGGATATTCATATTCACTTCCTTTGTCACTCCTAATAGCCATTATCTTTTTGCTTAATTGATTCTCGACTTCATTCTTATATTGCTTAAATCCACAAATAGCTTCATCTTTACTGTGTAGCAAATATACATAGCAATATTTTGTGCAATCGTCAATAAAAGTAATAAAACAATTTTTTCCACCTCTAGTTTGAACAAATTTCAAATCACAAATATCAGTGTGAATTAAATATAAATATTCAGTTATTCTTTTAACTGAATCGAAAGGTAATCTGGCTAATTTAGATTCCACACAAATTTCACATTTATGATTTTTATCAATATTAAATTTTGGAAAAAAAAACAAGTTAATTAATCTATGCAATGTATCAAAATTAATATGTCCTAATCTAGCATGCCAAATATTAGATGACTCAATCAAGTAAGAAGAACTAGTAATTTCATTCACTAAAACAAATGTTTTTGGGGTTACAGTAAGAACATTGGGTTTAAAGAGACCCTCATTTAGGTAGCCCTTTCCTACATACACGTCATTCTTTGACAACATAAAGCGATTAGACACAAACACAAGCTTGAACCCATTTTTAGTCACGAGAGATCCATAAATCAGATTCTTTCGTATATCAAGCATGTGAAGAACATCATTGATAGTAAGTTACTTTCCAGAAGTCATTTTTAGAGCAATCTTTCCTTGTCCCACCACCTTAGAAGTGGAAGAATCCCCTATAAAGAGGGTCTCCTCATTTTTCAAAGGCTTATAGGCAGAAAACATCCATTTGTTTGCAAAATGTGTCGTGTGGTTCCAGTGTCCACCCACCATTCCTTAGTATTTCCAACCAAGTTACACTCAAAGACCACGGCCGAAAGATTCATATCCGCCAAGTCATTGGCGATATTTTCACCCTCAGTTACATTTTCTTGAGGATTATTCCGATTTTGCTTCTTAGACTTATGACACTTGCTTGAGTGGTGTCCAGGTTTACCACAGCTATAGCATTTGCCTTAGAACTTCTTCTTGTTATGTTTGGAAGTGCCTTCCCCATTATTTTTTCGCTTGTTCTTCTTAGGACCTTCAACAATATGGACTTTCGTTTTCATTAGATTCTTCCCACTTTTCTTTTAAGACTCACGGTTATCTTTTTCAATTCTCAACCTGACCACCAACTCCTCCACATTCATCTCCTTTCGCTTGTGCTTGAGATAATTTTTTAATAAAGTCCAAGGTGGTGGCAATTTTTCAACAATTGCAGCAACTTGGAAGGTTTCACTAAGGGACATTCCTTTAGCATGAATGTCGTGGAGGATCACTTGGAGTTATTACACTTGCTAAATCACTGGTTTAGAGTCAACCATTTTAAAGTCTAGAAAATGACCGACGATAAATTTCTTCATCCTAGCATCTTCAGTTTTGTACCTATTTTTCAAAGAATTCCACAATTCCTTGGATGTCTTGATCGTGCAGTAGACATGATACAATGTTTTGTCCAAGTAGGCCAGAATATAATTCCGGCACAGATAGTCTGAGTGCTTCCAAGCATCAACAGCAACAACATTTTTCGAGTCATCTCCCTCTTGAATAGAGGGACAATCTTCATATACAAACTTACCCAGTTGGTAGTTAGTGAGATAGAAATACATTTGTCCTTGCCAACGTTTGAAGTCAGCCCCATTTAACTTTTCCAGTTTCTCCCCGTGTGGCATAGATACGGGTGCAGTCACATTTGTATTAAAGACAGTAACATTAGCAGGAATAGTATTGGTACTATGCGATTCCATTTCTGTTACAAAAAAGAATTTTTATCAATGATAATATTCATATATGAATGAATTAATCAAAACAGAATACAAAATTCTGTACACCAATTTCCTGCAAATATAATTAACAATAAATGAATTTCAAAAGAATTCTAAATAATATCAGAATTATATAATATAGAATAAAGTAAAATTTCTACACAAGATTAAGAATTCTATGTCACAGAATTAGACTAAATTATTAAATAATAGTTTATAATGGTCTAAGTTAAACAAGAAAAATTTGTGTCACACTATTTTTATATAAACAGATTTAACAAATAAATTACAAATAAATTTTTTATTTTCTAAAACACAATATATAAACAGTGTAGAAATTAATTTCTGTAACAAAAACTATTTTATTAAATATCTGTAATAAAACAATATTTTAATTCGAATTTTCTAAAAAAACAGATTTATTTATACGAATAAAATTCTATAATTAATAAAAAATTATGTACACTATAAACAATTGAATATAATTAAATTTGCCTTAAGATTGTTACGTCTACTATTTAGTTATCAAAAAGTACAGAATTATTAATGAAATAATTATTACAGAATTAAAGCGAAATTACAGAATTAAAATAACTTGATATTGCAGAATTAATAACACAATAAAAAAAATAAATTCGAGCCATGTAGAACAGTATCCTTAATGCAAATTTATTCCCTCCAATGTCCTTTAGGTTAATGAATAATTGTCCTCCAAGATAAAACGAATTTCTCGAATTAATTATGTAGCACAACAATAATTAATTCCAACGAACACAAATCTGTGTTAATACTCAATCGGAACTGTCACCCCCTAACCCCATTAGGATATAATTAACTAAATAGTTCAAAAACCATATTTATTATTTATTTGTTTATTTAGTAATACATATTGAAACAACTTCAAGGTTAAAAGGCGGAATACTAAAAATCCAATCATTTTAAGGAGACATAATTTAAACAGAACTCAAATACCATTTACTTAATTACAACTAGTACAATGTATAGAACAAAACTAACAAGACTCCACTATTATTCACTCAACCTCCTAGACCTGGCAGTGGCAGCTTCAGAACCTGAAAATGTAAACATATAAAACTATGAGTTCGAAAACTCAGTGAATGTACTACATCTCTATATAGTAAAAGTACTATTTTAACATCTCAACATATCAATATATATCCATATCTGTGCCAAATTAGGCCATATACATATCCGGAGTTAATAAACCCCACATCTCTTGCCCGTAGGCAATAATCATATCCATAGGTTTTAATAACCTAACATCTCCTGAATTGCAAAGCAACTCAACATATCTTGACTTTTATAAAGCCATAACATCTCGACATCTCTTGACTTTTAACAAGCCATAACATCTCATGACTTTTAATAATCCATATCATCTAAATATATAATACATACACATCATATCCATAATTAACTCAGTAAGTACACTCACATTGGGTTGTTAACTATGTATTCCCGTTTCCTTCTGGTGGAGCTGAACTGGGTTGATTTGACCTTACACCGGTTAATCCAACTAAATCAATACTGAATCTCAATCATAAGTATTATTTTAATATATCTATGTAACTTTCAACGACTATACAATAACAATATAATTCTACTCAAGTCACATTCCATAAAACATGTGTAACTACAAAACAGTGGTATACATGTTGATAAAGTTATGGATATTCAACCGTAGGAAATACCTCATAAGGAATTTATAACTAAACCCAAGTAAATATTAAATCATACTTCTCAATGTATATACACATGAAACATGTACTCAAAATACTCTTTGAAAAGAGCAGGTAAAAACATTCTTTCATGGGGTATCCAATATGGCCTCAAATTATTATCCTCCATACTTAACCATCCCATATTCATAAATAGTACACATACAGGTGTCCAAGCTTATCAATATGAAAACATATCTGAATATGCTTTCCGTTACAAGTGACGGTGTAATTTTTCAAGCTTCCTAGAGCAAGTTATGGCCATTTCTTTACAACACAAGAAATCTGCCCTACAAACTCCTCTATTGTTCCTTCAACTTCAAGGAATTTTCATAATTTTTTTACAGCATAACTTTTCATGATTTTCAACCTATTTTCAATAAACATACTTAATAATACATAATTAAAGTTTCATAATCTTTTGAATTCATTTTCTATGTTAAAAGCTTGACCAAACTTAGGGTATACCGAAATTAAATATCCAAACAACAACTATGTACCAGCTTGAAACCATCACCAAGGCCCAACCACAAGGAGTTAAATTCTAATTTTCGGATATAATATGAATATATGAGTCTAATTTCATATCCAATTAGAATTTCTGAATTCCAGTAAGCACACAAATATATATATATATATGCAAGTTTGAATACAAGGGGTTTCAATACAAACTAATATGGCCTATAAACACCACCTCCCTCACATATGAACCAATACATATTATCACAAAGGGTGATGGAATTTTAATCCATAATTAACAATTTATATACTTTGAAATAAGTATAATACAATATTAAAAGAATATTAATCACAAACTTATACCTTTGAGACACTTTAAGGATTTTCCTGAAATTTTCCTAGCTTTTCTTGTAATATTTCTTCCTTAAACTTCCACTTTCTCTTTCCTTAAGCTTAAATCTCTCAAAACTGAACCTAGGGTTATATTTGCTGAAGAAATAAGTTAAAGGGAGAGTTTTAAGTAGGTCAAGGCTGCCTCCCATGCCCACCAATCCAATTAAACCACTTGGTTTACTAAAAGACAATTTTCCACTTAAAGGGAATGGACATATTTTCCCCTTGTTCGTAAGTTCGGCCTAACTTCTTACTCGAACATCCGTTTGATGCACCGTTTGCTGTGTTACAACCCTAAATCACATGTCTACAACTATATAGCTTTCACCTAAAGTCATTTGTAATGTTATAGGGGTCAAAACTAGTCTTAAACAGGAACATTTCTATCGAAATAACAAAATTTTGTGTTCGTACATAACTCGACATTTCACGATTTATTAAAGTAGGATTAGACTAAACATAATCACTTAACATTAGATATACTAATAACACATTATGCATATCACATAATATAAGCATGATTCAAATATAATTTATCATAATTATATCTGGGTTGTCACAGGAACAGTATCATGATATGAAGAAATTAAGAAAATATTTTCCTAGGTGAAGGAAAGAATGCAGTAGCATTTACGGAATTTTTCTAGAGGGGTTTAATTGACAGCAACTAAAAACTAGAGGGAATGGCTTTAATTTATAGCCTTGATTTTGACGAGTGTTCTAAAAAACCCACCTAGGCTTGAGGCTTGGGAGAAACGCCCCGCCTTAAGTTTTTTACGCTTTATTCTTGGTAAAACCTTTAAGGCGCACTTTTTTCTAAAAACAACAATGCGTTAGTGAAACGGTATCGCCCTTTAAAGAATTTTTTTACTAATCGGACCATTTTCTCGTCCAAAATAATCAATTAGTATTTTCATTTGCAAATATTGTGACATATTTTTATGATATATACAATTTTAATATTTTAATAGCCTTGTTATGGTTAAAAATATTAAAATGTATTAAAAAGGTCTAAACGCCTTTTCATGCCCTTTTACACCTAAGGCCCGCTTAGGCTTCTAAGGCTTAAGGCTTGGCCTCCATACCTCGATCATGACTCGCATTTTTAGAACCTTAATTTTGACTGTTGGGAACAGTCAAAACATTTTTAACTATTGACAGTTAATTAACTACTGTCCATTGGTAATTTAATTAATTTCGTAATTAATTAATTAAATTGAAGCCCATAAAGTTAATTAGAAACGACCCAAAATATATAGGAGATTTTTATGAGCCCAAGCTCGAACCAAGACGAGCCAAGCCGGCCGGATGGCGTGCGCGTTTGGGCTTCTGGCCCAAACCCAACACATGCATAGTGTAGACCATCTCCCCTTCAAAGAGTTGGGATACCCCAAAGGCATCCAAGCCTTAGTCAATTCTTGGGGTGTTATTAACTCATCAATTTTTCACCAATCTTCCAATGTGGGACAAGAGTTAAAACATACCCAATTCATTAATTTTCATTATTTTTTAGTTACTTTGGGGACATATTTATCATTCATAACTTAATGGAATTAGACATGTGAATATACTACGTTAATCTCCTTGTGGAGGAGAACGCGTTCGTATATGGTTCCACCTAAATTTGAGCTCAAAGTTGCTCATAATTCTGTCCAAAAAATCTGGACAACTCTTTAATTCTAACTTTAAGTCCAATTTTCCAACAATCCCCCACATGAAAGATATATCGCTATAAATAAAATATAACAGATACTAATGCAGATGAAGACACATGTTGAGTAAAACTGAAGATTTATTGCATTGGGAGAAGTAGCCTAGTGGCCTTGAACTTTCCTTAGTGATATACCATCGGATTTACTTGGTTAATCATAGTCTTCACGTCTTTGAACCGTCAACCGTTTTTGTAAACCTAGACAATAGTATTCACACAGTAATTCTTCAACACAGTTGGTTCTCACATTTGTGTTCATTTTGGCTATGAAAACCACTTGGTTCCGTGAGTATTGTAGAGAATATGCCTTTCATTATTCTCATAGAAGTGGCCCCCTTCTTACTCACGTAGGTGACTTCCATAAAGGGTATCCTGAAATACCCCACTTAGACATACTAAGATATGAATGTCATTAAAAGCATAACTTATCCTAATTTCACGACAGATGTGCACTGTCTCATCTTTGGAATTAATAGGATTAAATATCCTCCAGTGCTTACTGAATACAATGTAGTTCGATTTTCCCATTGAACCTAGATCTTGGTATCTCCAGTCAGCTAGGTTGGGTTGCCACTATATTGATTCTTATTTATTTATAGGCTTTAGACCCATTCCTCTCGATGATCTTTCAACTTGCTCTCGGTTTAAACCTTTCGTCATTGGATCCGCTATATTATCTTTTGACTTTACATAGTCAATTGAGATAATTCCGTTTGAGAGAAGTTGTCTAACGGTATTATGTCGAGGAGGAATATGTCGGGACTTCCCGGTATACATGTGATTATGTGCCCTTCCAATCGCCAATTGAATATCGCAATGTATACATATTGCGGGCACAGGTTTCGATTAATTTGGAACATCCTCTAAGATTTTCGAAGCCATTCATATTCTTCTCCAGCTTTGTCTAGTGCAATGAATTCGGATTCCATTGTCGATCTAGAAATGCACTTTTTTTAGGACTTCCAATCTATGGCTGCACCTCCAAGGGTAAACACATACCCACTTGTAGACTTAGAGTCTTTTGTATCGGATATCCAATTTGCATCGCAATGTCCTTAAAAAATAGTTGGATATTTTGAGGAGTGCAATCCATAGTTTTGAGTATATTTCAAATAACCCAAAACTCTCAATATTGCTTTCCAGTGATCTCACCCTGGATTACTCGTAAATCGACTTAGCTTACTTATTCAGTATGCTATGTCTGGTCGTGTACAGTCCATGATATACATTAAACTGCCGATAATACGAGAATATTCTAGTTGAGATATGCTTTCATCATTATTTCTTGCTAGATGTAAATTTACATCTACAGGTATCTTGATAGGACTAATATCATATTTCGTGAATTTTTGAAGTACTTTCTCTATGTAATGAGATTGAGATAATATAAGTCCATCCGATGTTTTAGAAATTTTAATTCCTAATATAACATCATCAATTTCCAAATCTTTCATGTCAAATTGACTACTCAACATTTATTTTGTAGTTTTGACAAATTCCAAGTTACTACCCATGATAAGCATATCATCAACATAGAGGCATACAATGACAAATCCATTTTGAATGTATTTAAAGAAAACATATTTATCGCATTCATTAATTTTGAAATCATTTGATAGCATCGCATTATCAAAATTTTCATGCCATTGTTTAGGTGCTTGTTTTAATCCTTAAAGTGATTTAACAAGCTTATATACTTTTCCTTCTTGTCCGGGAGCCTTGAACCCTTCAGGTTGCTCCATATAAATTTCCACGTCTTGTTAACCATTTAAGAATGCGGTTTTTACACCCATTTGATGTATTTCAAGTCCATTAATAACAGTTATTGCTATTAACATCCGAATGGACGTTATTCTTGTTACCGATGAATATGTGTCAAAATAATCCAACCCTTCCTTTTGCCTATAGTCGTTAGCTACAAGTCTATCTTTATATTTATCAATTGATCCATCGGCCTTTAACTTCTTTTTGAAGATCCATTTATAACCTAACGGGTTTGAACCTGGTGGAAGATCCACTAGTTCCCATGTATGATTTTGTAATATGGATTCAATTTCATTATTAATTTCTTTTTTCCAATTAGAAGCTTCAGGTAAGGATATGGCTTCTTTGTACGATTGAGGTTCATTTTCTAGCAAATATATTATAAAATCCAGACCGAAAGAAGTTGAGGTTCTTGCTCTTTTACCATGTCTTGGTTCATCCTCTATTGGTTCAATAGGTTGATGAGTACCATTTGTAGTAGCTTGATTTGTCCTTTTAGAAGGACCAGATTCTCGGGTCATGTTATACGGGAAATGAATATTCAAAAAATGAAGTGTCCCTCGATTCAATAACCGTATTTACATGAATATCCGAAATCTCGAATTTACAAACTAGAAATCGATATGCACTGCTATTAGTAGCATAACCGATGAACACACAATCCATGATTTTTTACCCTATACTTACCTTTTTAGGTTTAGGAACTATCACTTTGGCTAAGCACCCCCACACTCGTAAATATTTATAGGAAGGTCTTCGAACTTTTCATAGTTCATAAGGTGTCTTGTGAGTCTTCTTATGAGGTACTTTATTGAGAATGTAAGTCGCAGAAAGTAAGGCTTTCTCCCACAAGTTCTAGGGAGCTCCTAAACTTAATAACATTGAGTTCATCATCTCCTTCAAAGTACGATTTTTTCGTTCAACAACACCTTTTGATTGAGGAGAATAAGGAGCGGTGGTTTGATAAATAATTCCATTTTTAGAACAAAATTCCTCAAATGGATATTCATATTCACCTCCTCTATCACTCCTAATATCCATTATCTTTTTTTTAATTGATTCTCAACTTCATTCTTATATTGCTCAAATGCACTAATAGCTTCATATTTACTGTGTAGAAAATATACATAGCAATAGTTTGTGAAATCGTCAACAAAAGTAATAAAATATCTTTTCCACCTCTAGTTTGAACAAATTTTAAATCCCAAATATGAGTGTGAATTAAATCTAAAGGTTCAGTTATTCTTTCAACTAAATGGAAAGGTAATCTGGCTAATTTAGATTCCACACAAATTTTACATTTCTGATTTTTATCAATATTAAATTTTGGCAAAAAATCCAAGTTAATTAATCTACTCAATGTATAAAAATTAACTTGTCCTAATCTAGCATGAAAAATATTAGATGACTCAATCAAGTAAGAAGAACTAGTAATTTCATTCATTGAAACAAATGTTTTTGGGGTTACACTAAGAACATTGAGTTTAAAGAGCCCGTCATTTAGGTAATCATTTCCTACATACATGTCATTCTTTGACAACACAAAGTGATCAGACACAAACATAATCTTGAACCCATTTTTAGTCAGGAGAGATCATTTGAAGATCGGAATAGTGCGAGTAGCTTCTAATCGGTAGGAGAGTAACTTCTGCACAAACAAAACTGACCCCTCATATCAAAATCGTCCAAAAAATCGAATTAGAAAACAAAATATCTAATCATTCTATAAGTATATAATTTATGTGCAATTCCAAGAAGTTTGGGACGTCGTCTCCACCACTGATTCGGTGAACTATTGTGGCTTTGTCCCCCTTGTGCTATTTAAATTGAAACGTATATAAACCTGCTGCCAACCATCAACTTTAAGGGGAAGGGATGTATTCCTTTAAATTAAAACTTGTTGCCAACCATTATTTAGTTTGGAGTATGGTTTTTATCATTCTTATTTTTCTCTTTCTGACAATAACCTCAGTCCAATTTTTCATGTCTATAT
This sequence comes from Sambucus nigra, assembly GCA_949130495.1. Classification (NCBI taxonomy): domain Eukaryota; kingdom Viridiplantae; phylum Streptophyta; class Magnoliopsida; order Dipsacales; family Adoxaceae; genus Sambucus; species Sambucus nigra. The sequence continues at coordinate 208,939,660 of OX422213.1, read as the reverse complement.
GGGAAATCTAGGGGAGAGATTTACATTTTGTCTTCTTGGTTATATGCTCCATCAAAGGTAGTATTCACTAGTTTTTCTGTTCTGAGTAAATCCCACCTAGAGTCATTATGCAAAGATATTGAAGTAAACAAATGTTGGTTATAAATATAATTTGTTTTCAATCAACTCTCTTTGTTGGTTTACAAAGTCATTTTTAAGCTCTCTAATTGGAACGACACTCTCCTATCAATTTTCGGGAGAGTTAGGATTGCAATTGGTTCACATAGTCTATCAAGGAATGCTTATGCACGACTTTCATATCTATAAATGGACCAAATCTTTGCTAAATAGACTTAATAGATGTGCCAAGAACTACATTTGGTCCGGTGTTAGTAGTACACGCAACGTAATGACAGTCTTGTAAGTAAAGGGTTAGGGGGATTGGGTCTAAAAGACACATAAAGTACATTGAGTCTTGAACTTTTAAATCTCACTTGAGATATATTGATAAAGAACTATCGATGGACCGATTTGATAAAATTGAGATACAAAATCATACCATTTCTCCTACCGTTATCTATTACTCTAAATCTTCCCTCTGTCCAGGTATCAAGGATTTTCTTCCCCTTATCAGACTTCACAATAGATGATTATTGGTGATTATTAGAAAGCTATTCATTTTTGGGCGGATGACTAGATGGGAATCCCTTTGACTAAAAATTTTACTATCCTCAACCATATCCATTAGCATCTTCCTTCCTATGTTGTATTTGATCTCTGAAGGTCAATGAGAGATTCCAAATTGCTTTCCATCAACTTGTTTGAGTTGGCAGAGCTTATTTGCAAGACTCCCCTACCTTTGAGTAATTTTAGTGATAAGATTGTTTGGGAAGAATCTAGCACTGAGGTTTCCATGGAAGAGGCTTATATTTGCATTAGATATACCATAACTCTCATTTAAAATAAGGTGAAACTGATGAACCACTAAAATCGGTGTTAGACAGAGTCAATACATCTGAATTGGTAATGTTCAAGGGGATAATAGAGGTTAGTTTATTATAGTTAATGACAAGAATAGTTCATCATGTATGCTCCAATTGATCTTTGTCATGCCTAGTAAAAACACTCCCAATCACTTTATGTTTAGTTGTGGCCCTCTCAGGAGTAAACTATCCTTCTTCTGCAAAGGGGGTTTAGGCCTTGCTTATCCATATAATCCATTATGATTTTATTAGTCTTATTTGCATGTTGGATATATGCTTCAGTTAGAGTGTCAGTCTGAGTTTGATTAGGGGGTCTTATGCTTGAATTTCGTCTCATTTAATTTTGTTAGAGGGCTCAGTAGTTAAGTCTTAAAATATTATCTAATCAACATTTTTCTAAGCAATTCATTAGAGTTTTTTGTTTGTTTGAAAGTTTAACCACCTAAGGTTTAATAGATTCTTTTAGATCATTACTATTAGTTTAGCTGTTTCGCCGGATTCAACTACAATACCGGCAGGTGGAACCGGCTTGGCACCTCTACTGGTGGTGGCCAAGCCAACTGTTTTACTGTTTTGCCCTTTGGATATATATATATATATATATATATATATCATTGGTGTAAGAGTTATCTCGAGTTTTAGCACAAATTTAGGCATCACTAACACTAATACAGATTCTCTAAGGCCTTAAAAAATATCTTACCCACGTATATGATTATGAAATGAGACTTAAACGGCTTATTAAAATCAACAGGGGGAAACTTATATGTTGTTTGGTATTGAAAATAATGTGCGTTATTTTCATTTAAGTTTGCACATGAGATTTGCTTTTGCTATTTGGATACTCTTAGATTGGTGCATTAAACTCAAAAAGGTCAGGAAACGTTAACTATATATTTCATCAAAAATAATATGGTTTCATAGTATTCATCAGAATGTCATAGTATTCATAGTAGTCATCAGAATGTCATTATATTCATAAAATATCATGAACTATATGCATCCTTCAGAATATCATAGTATTCATCAAACTTCTCGTTATCTCTATAAAGCATTCCTTTTTAGCATAAGGCCTTAGGGTGTCAGGTCCAAGCATTCCTTTTTATATCTATAAATTTAATTTGACATTTTGTATTTTGACATTGTTGATTAGGTAAAAACTAAGGAAAAAAGGAAAGATTCTGGTGGCAAAGATGGCACAATTATTACATTTGTTAATATGCTTGATAAAATCATGACGATGGATGAGGTAAAGATTCGGGTGGCTATTTTTTATGATGATCTTGAGACCATCTGTGTTCCAAAAAATTAATTAGTGCAATTTTGTTAGGTACAAGAACTAGATGGAGTTTGGATTACCACATACATGAGGTTAGATTTACGTTTTACCATGTTTTATTTAAATCATGAATATATACATGAGGTTAGATGGAGTTCGCATTCTCGCATACATGAATGCCCTTCTAACTCACATGCATTTTATTTATGTATAGATGTTTATATGACAAATTTGGAAGGAGTTTTGAAGTTATCAGATTAGTAAATCCCCTCACTCGGGACACATTTTCTAAAAACATTGGGCACCAATTTATAACAAAAAGGCTACAAAAGACATCATACAAACAAATATTTGTTATTTCAATAAATATTGGGTAAGTTTGGTAGATATGTAAAAGTTTTTTAGCATAATAAATGTGTGTATATATAATATTCCTAATCTCAAATAATTCTTCATAATGTAGGTATCATTGGGTTTTGGTTATGATCAACTTTATTTCAAACAATGTATTTTTGGTTGATTTTTTACGAGGGGAATCAAGCTTGGACCTTAAGCTCTATATAAACACGTAAGTAGTGTCCTAAATAAACACTTATAATAGAATTATTGATTTTATTTTACATAATTGTAATATGAATATATGTCATTATGTTTTTTATTGAAATGGAATTAGATCATTTTTGCCAATCAAAGGAAAAATATCACTACTATACTGGGAGAATGTTAGGGTATTTGTTCGATAAATTAAATTTAATATGTAGGTATTCACACTTGACATGGGTAATATACTAATTTCTTTATTTTCAAGTCCTTAAAGAACAAGGGGAACTTCTGTGTAGTTTTTATGTATTGAAGTTCATGCGAGGTCTATTGAAAAATTCATCGAAGTCTACAAAAATGAAGGTCACATGTTTTTTAATATTTTTTTCATATTCCTTTTTATTTAGATGTGATAAAAGCTATGTAGAGGGGGCTTGAAGGTAATCTTGAGAATAGGGACAAATCCCTAATTAGCAACAGTGTTTGAGATTAAGCAACCGAGGCAGCTCAAGTGTGACAGCTCAGCGAGGCAGCTTGGCGCGACAGCTCATAGTTTAGCTTGTTGTATTAGTTATATTGTATTTTTCATTATTGATGACTGTAAGCTATAACGGTTGTAAGGGCGTAACGATAATAATAAATCAGTTTGCATGAGGTCAAACGGTACTTACGAGAGACCAGGCTTGGCAGGGCCTAGGAGAGCTTTCATTCTCTATCGAATGACCTCACCGTGGGAACTTTAGAGGGACTTGGTTTGGAGGATTGAGAAGTAAGGCACCGTTGGGGCTTGTCCTGACCATCTTAGATACATCTGGTAAAACACCGAAGAGCCCTGACCGTGGAACCTCAAGCGGAGCAGCTTGAAGTTCCATCGAGCGTTGAGTTATGAACCAAATAACCCTCTACTTAATGTCACATCTACTGTAGGTGATGTCACTAGCCAGCTAAACAAATGTCAGACTTGCACTTGAGTAAACCACTGTGGTATTTGGGCCTGTCAGGCAGTTGCTGAGCCACCTCTACGACAACAGCTCCCTGACACACAGTGGTTAGGCAAAAGGCATGTCTTGGCATTTAATGTTTATGACATGGAGGCAACTAGTGCACCAGGGATTTAATGTTGTGATATAAAGTATGAGGGATGTCTTTCACAGTCTTTAATGACTGAGTTGCCTCGGGGTTGGTGTGGGGGGCTATTTAAGGACCCCAACCACCCCTGAGGAGAGGGGGATCTTTTGTGAGAACTCTGGAGTTATTGCTAGAGATAAACATTAGAGAGAGGGAGTTATTGCAAACCAGAGAGTTTTTATTCACTAACCATTGTTATTTATTGCAAAGCTTTTAATACTTGACAGAGATTCTTGAGGGTGTATGGTGTGTTTTCTACCTGCCTACCAAGGTGTATCTAGTGTGCTTACTTCTCTCTCCCTCTAGCTAAGTTACTTCTAAGTTTCATTACTACTTTCTGAGTTATACACGAGAGATTTGTGAGTTTAAACTGAGTTCATCTTCATTGGATCAGTGTTTGTATGTCCTATCATTAATCCAAGGTCTCGGGCTAATTAACTTGTCATTACCATACTCAGAAGGGGTTATGCCTCCATCTATAATCTAAAGTACCCTCCTACATTTGGCGACTCAACTTTGATGATATCCAGCATAATGAAGAACAGGCCGCGAGAGAACTGGCGGCCCTAAGGGATGGGGCCCCTCGGGTAGAGATACCTCTGGTTCCAATGGCGACAGGTGTTCCAGGGGTGGCACAACCTTCCACGAGCGCGGGGTTGGGATCCACCCAGATTTCGGTCCTCATGAGAAAGTTTTACGAGTTTTTGCAAACCCCAGTAGATTCAACTATGCTGGGAGGTTTGGAGGCTAATGCTTTCGTAACACCAGGAGTAGCTCCAACAGTCCCACCAGGTGCAGGTATTGCTAAAACGATCCCAACAACCATACCCTCCGTTGTGAATCCGGCAGTGGGGACCTAGGGAGTATCGACGGCACCAGCAGAAACGATGGCTCCAGCTTTAACGAGTGCTCTGCCTGTAGCCCCATTGGTTGTTCCCACATCGCCCATGGAAGAAATGAGAAGGGAGATGCAAAAGGAGATGCTGAAGTTCATGCAGGCTTCCTCGCAGGCTGTGGGAGAGGTGGCTTCGGTCTACGATGACTTTCAAACACCTTACCCTCAGGGATACAACAACGAGCCTTACCCAAAAGACTATATTCCCCCTATCTTTGAAAAATACACAGGGAAAGGCGGGAACCCGAAGGAGCACATTAAGCGTTTTGTTGAACACTTAGGAGCACATTGCAATGATAAGAAGATTAGAATGAGGGAGTTTTCCAAATCCCTAACTGACAAGGCATACACCTGGTACTCCCATTTGACTCCCAATAGCATTTCTATGTGTGAGGAGATGCATGTATTGTTTGTCCGAAAATTCTTCTTAGCAGAAGATGAGTTCACCCTGACCCAACTTGGCAGGGAGAATCAGAGACCGGGAGAAGAGGTGGTGGCCTATATTCGAAGGTTCAAGGAAAGGTCCCTTGATGTAAGGGAGGAAGCTAGGGAATCCAAGTTATTGCAGATTTGTGCTGAGGAACTACTTCCTGAGTATATTTGCCACCTAATCAACGAAACGAACTTTTTCAGCATTCTTAAAATCCGCAAGAAACATCTCTTTGGTGGTGCGACCTATCTCGGTAGTGGCTCCCATGGTGTTCAGACAGCCGATGCAACCCGTGGGGGGAAGGTCTCAGCCCCCACGGGTAGGATACGTCGAGAGGGAAGATGGGGGTAAGGCACCGAAGAAGGACAACAAAAGAAAGTTTGGAAGAGACAGAGAAGACCCACCACCATTGCCTTGTACGATAGAGGAGGCTGTGAGCTGTTATAACGCAATGGTCCAAGGCGGAACGGTTTATGAACCAAAAGGCGTTCTGGTAGAAGAACCCGATGCTACGACGAGGGCTGATCCCAAATACTTCCAGGTTCATCGAAAGGTCCAGCATCCAACAGAGAGCTGCTTCACGCTGCGAAGAATCATCGACAAGTACATGAAGGCGGGGACATTGAAAATCCCCCCGCAAAACATTAATAATAACCCACTTCCAGCACACGGGGCCAATTTGGTGATAACCTATGATGAGGAGGTAGAAAGGGAAGGAGGAGGGTTGACGATGAAGCAGAAGGAGCTCGAAGAAGCTCTGGAACATTGTACACGGGAAGGGCTAACGTAGTTTTAGCCTACGATGAAGCAAGCGCTAAGGACGTGGAAGACGTGTACAGCGTTGAAGGTGGGGAAACGGACCCAGTCATAGAGTATAGTGCAGTTTCAAAATCTCCAAAGTTCACTTGGTTCTTCGATTAAGTGGGGATCCCGAAGGAGAGCAGAATGGAGATAACTCAGGCGATTTTGGACATTGCAAGAAGAAACGTAGTCCCCTCGCTAAGGTGGAGGGGACCCATGGCTAGGCTGGTGAAGAAGTTTCTGTCAGAAGTAACTTTCAGCGATGCAGATAGAGCTGTAAGGTTCCCCCCATAATAGGCCTCTGTATGTAACCGCTAGCGTCAACGGGGTTAGCTTTGCAAGGATTCTTATGGATGGGGGTGCTTCCATCAATATTATGCCGATCAACTCCTTCAACGCGGCTAACATTCTAGAAGAAAGGCTGGTTCCCATGCCTTTGGTAATCTCGGGCTATGACAATCAATCTTCCAAATCCATCGGGTATGTAAATGTTGGGATTGTGATGGGAAATCTGAGTTCCCACATCAAGTTCCATGTGATAGAAAGTGCAACTTCCTATCATTTACTAATAGTGAGAGTGTCGATGCACAACCAAGGGTTAGTTCCTTCAACTTACCATCAATGCGCCAAGGCAAATATTAAGGGAACAAAAGTGACCATTACGGCTACGAAGAGGCCTTTCCCTATCGAAGAAGCACACTTAGTGGATGCGGCATTTTATACAGAGCTGGAGGAGGATGTGCGGGTCCTGACAAGGAGAATGGAGGGAGCATGGGTTCCCTCGATTAGAGAGAGGAAGGGGCCCTTGAATGAGCAAGGTAAAGAGGGTGGAAATAACGAAGGGGTAATGGACCGAAGAAGCCCATCAGGTGATCCCTTGACCCCAAAAGATCCCGAAGCAACTCAAAGACAGGATGAGGCCCAGAAAATACCCGATAGAACATGAGGCATAACGGCAAAGCGTGTTGAGCCACTTCTCGAGGGAAAGAATCGTTGAGGAATCCAGAGAGAAGAAGAGGAAGGCCGTGGCAACAGCTACCAGCAGACAATGCAAGAAAATTGTCACTAAAGAGGGAAAAGTGGTGTACCGCTTATAACGGTGTGAACGGGTGGCCGAAGAAACTAAGGATGAGGTTGACCCGATGTATGAGTGTTTCTTGGTAGATCAACAGGGGCAGTGCATGGTGATAGACAACTCCAGCATACAGGAATTCGTAGAAGATGTCGCCGAAGAACGAGACTATATGGCAGACCAACTAAGGCCCCAGACACGGGAGTTGGATCAGCTGAACTTAGCAAGAGAAGGGGAAGATCCAAGGCCTATCTTTATCTTGAAAGACCTCGGTGAGGAGAAATGAGAAGCCTTGGTTGGGCTGATTCGGGAATTCATAGATGTTTTCACATGGAAGTACATTGAAATGAAAGGGCTGGATGAGGAAGTGAGCTGCCACAAACTGAATGTGATGCCTTTAGCTATTCCGGTGAAGCAGGCAACGAGGACTTACAAACCTGAACTAGACTTGAATATTAAGGAGGAGATCCAACATTTGTTGACAGCAGGATTTATCAAGCCAATACAACATCCTCTTTGGCTATCCATCATTGTGCCAGTAGGGAAGAAAGACAAGAACCAAATAAGGATCTGCGTAGACTTTAGAGACTTGAATAGGGCTTGCCCCAAGGATGAGTTTCCCCTGCCCTCCATTGATAGTTTGATAGATGCCACGGCTGGTCATGAGATGTATAGCTTCATGGATGGATACGTGGGGTACAACCAGATCAAGATGGACCCCACCGACGCAGAGAAAATAGCGTTCAGAACTCCGTTGGGCAACTTCATGTACAAGGTAATGCCGTTTGGACTTAAGAACGCTGGAGCTACTTACCAGAGGACAATGATGGCCATTTTTCATGACTTCTTCCATAAATTTGTAGAGTTCTACGTGGACAACCTGGTCATCAAATCAAAGAAGGAGGAGTCCCATCTGAATGACTTAAGGAAGGTGTTTGTTCGGTGTAGGAGGTATAAATTGAGGATGAACCCTTTGAAGTGTGTCTTCGGAGTAACGAGTGGGAAGTTTCTAGGCTTCATGGTTGATCGACAAGGGGTGCAGATGGACCAGGATAAACAAAGGGCAATCTTGGAGATGCCATGTCCAAGAACAGCAAAGGAGCTGAAGAGTTTTCTAGGAAAAGTCTCCTACCTTAGGAGATTTTTGCCTGGATTGACCGAAATAACACACCCACTGATGCAGCTGTTACGAAAGAACACAAAATTCAGGTGGGAGGAGGTTCACCAGGAGTCTCTTATTGGGCTGAAGAAACTGCTCGTTTCACCACAAATCCTGGTTCCTCCCCAGGCAGGAGTACCGTTGCAGCTATACCTTACATCCACCATGAGGTCCGTTGGAGCTCTGCTGGCACAAGAAGTGGACGGGCAAGAACGACCGGTTTACTCCCTCAACAGGATCATCCAGGGGCCGGAAGTTAGATACAATAGATTAGAAAGGCATTGTTTGGCCTTAGTATTTGTAGCGCAAAAACTTAAGCATTATATGTTGTCTTTTACAATTCATATTGTAACTAGATGTGACCCTATTAAGTATTTTCTTGCAAGAACCATACTGATTGGCAGGGTAGCTAGATGGTTCCTTATCCTCTCTGAATATGACTTGAAGTGCGTGGTCCCTCACACAATTAAAAGCCAGGCATACGCTGATCTGTTGGCCATCTTCCCTTAAGGAACCTTCGAGCCACCCTAGGAAGACATTCCAGGAGATGATTTGCAGGCTAACTATCTGGATACAACTGAGGAGGAATGGACGATGCAGTTCGATGGATCTTCGGCGAAAAAGAAGGGAGGAGTGGGAAATATTCTTTCAAAGGGAATGGAAGAGATTTGCCTTTCCTACAAACTAGATTTCCCTTGTTCCAATAATGAAGCAGAGTACGAGGCGTTGGTACTAGGGCTGCTGGAGGCTCTTTGAAGGGGAATTCGTTCACTCTGCATTAAGGGTGACTCGAACTTAGTAATTCAGCAAGTAAACGGAGAATATGCGTTGAAGCACATGAGCCTGGCGCCATACAGAATAATCATTCAGAGGCTTCTCAACAAGTTCCATCGGACCAAGATCAGAAGACATCCCAGAAAGATGAACCGCCATCCAGACGCATATGCCACTATCGCCCAGATAATGATCATGAGAAACGATAAGACTATCATTGTGATCCAACGAAGGACAGCTCCATCGGTGGTACAGTCAATATTACCGATGGAGGAGGACGCGGACTGGAGGGGAGAGATTAGGAAGCAACTGGAGTCGGGTGAAGGAGCTTTGGGATTAAGAGAGTTATCCCAATACTTCACGAACCAGGGAAATCTTTACTACAGAAATGCTGGGGGATGGTTGTCAAGATGTATCAGCCCAGAGGAAGCAGAGCGAAGGTTGAAGAAAACGCATGAGGAGCACTGCGAAATGACTGAGATACCTCTATATAGGAGAATCCAAAGAGAGGGGTATTTCTGGCCTAGAATGAAGCAAGATGCGGCAGAGTTGCAACGGAAGTGCGATAAGTGTCAGCTATTTTTCGAGGTAGCTGAGTGCCATTTCATCGAAACTCAAACGGACTGGAGGTAGCCCTATATCGACTTCATTCAGGATGGAGTTGTCCCAACGGAGAAAATGGATGCGATGGGCCTGAGGCGAAGGGCCCCAAGGTTCTATGTTCAAGAGGGACAACTTTATCGAAGGGGGTACTTCAACAGGCCATTGTGTTGCATCACGAAGGAAGAAGCAGCTGAGGTCCTCAAGCAGGCGCACGATCCAGCCCACATAGGAGGGGCCAAGTTCTATGATCAGCTGATGATGCTGGGGTATTATTGGCCAACAATGGAGAAAGACTCTACTGAGTTCGTCCGAAAATGCAAAGCTTGCCAACTTCATGGAAATATGATCCATGCCCCATCGGTAGACTTACACTCTCTATCAACACCCTATCCATTTCATACTTAGGCGTTCGACTTAGTGGGGGGAAATACACCCCTCTTCGAGAGGCAAGATATGGATACTGGTAGCAACGGAGTGTTTTACAAGATGGGCCGAGGCGATACCACTCAGAAGAGAAACGACTGGGGTGGTGAGCAACTTCATCAGAGAATACATCATTTGCCATTTTGGGATCCCAAAGGTTATTCTTTCAGATAACGGAACTTCCTTCGTCAATTCCGAAGTAACAATGCTCACGGACAAGTACTCCATTGTTCATCATACTTCAACGGTGGCATACCCAAAGGGAAATGGTCAGGCCGAAGAAACTAACAAAACCTTGGTTAATATTTTGGCCAAGATGATGGAGGACTTTCCAGGGGCGTGGGATGACAAGATACCAACTATTTAATGGGCTTATCGAACAACCAAGCGGAAACCCACAGGATACACACCGTTCTCTCTTGTTTATGGGGCTGAGGCAATCCTTCCAGTGGAGTTGGAAGTTCCCTCTGCTCGATATGCCTTGCAAAGTAGCATGCTCCCTCAAAGTAGACATGTACATCTGGAATCGTTGGATGAACACAGAGATAATTCGATGCAACACTTTCAAATGTATACGAAGAAACTTTCAAGGGCATACGATAACTTGGTGAGACCAAGGAAGTTCGTGGAGGGAGACGTCGTATTGAAAGCAGTAGTGAAGAACATTAGGGGGCTTCCTCTACCTAAGTTTGCAGCTAACTGGGAGGGACCTTTCGTTGTGAGGGCAGCTCATGATTTAGGTTATTGTTTAATTTCGAAGTTAGAGGAAGATAGGCCATTTAAGATTAACAATAAATGGCTGAAGGCTTATCATGTGTAAACAATCAAGTGTGAACCACTATTATAACTGGCTGTTGTTATGAATATACAAATTTTAGTTACGATTTGAACTCAACAAAATAATTATAGAAATGTAGGAATTTATAACATACAAAAGCAGTCACAACACATTGAAGAATTGAAAAATATACATTTTTCATTCATAAGTAATGGAGTATTACAAAAAAATTTGGGAGCTATCGCGCAAGAATTACACAGATAGAGGCAGAGGGAGGATATGGATACAAGAAGCAATTAGCCTAAAAGAAACGATAAATCTGAGGAAGAGAAAAAATCTCCAGGAAGGCCCGAAGAAGCTACTGTGAAAGACCGTTGGGCGTTAATAGAAACCTACAGCCTCATTTGCACTTGTGTACGTTCGATGAGGAGTCTCTTGCGTTTCAGTTTGACCTGACACAAGGCTTCTTCGGCATCCTTCACCTCTTGATCCACTGCTTCCAAAAGGGGCGCTAATGCGACCAACCTAGCTTCCTCATCTCGCTGGTCCTCCTGATGCTTTCGTAACACTTCCCTATGGCCGATCAGTTGCTGGTTCTTCACGGTCTTCAAATGTGTTATGAGCCAGTCAAAACGGAAACCATCATGCCCCAGCTCCCTCAGAAAACCCAGAAATTAGTTAAGGAGGGATCTGGTAACGCTGGCAGTAGGAGTACTGGAAATTTCAGCAACAACGATCGCTATGCCTTGAAGTCTGTGACTCATCACGTGAATATTGGAACGCAGACAATCCGGTGTGAAGGTCTCAGGGTGACGATTCACCAGTTGTTCGATCACCAAGCGGTGGTTGACATGCATTTGAGGAGACTACCGAAGCACCATTAGGCAGAAAGCGTGAGGAGCCAGGTCAGGAAGAGGGAGTTTGCACCTAGATTCTCTCTCTGCTACAACACCAGTCGTGGAACCTTGATCATCATGACCAGAGTTTTCCGAAACAATAGGTTCCCGGTGAGGTGAGCCCATAGGCGAAAGAACGAGGGGAGAATCTTCCCGAGCAACTTGAGAAGAGATAGAAGTCATAATAAGTTTATGATAAAATCTTAACAAGCGTTTTCGTTGTTAAGTCACCGTTATAAGGTGGAGTTTATGGAAAAAATTTTAACAAGCGTTTCGTTGTTAAGTCACCGTTATAAGGTGGAGTTTATGAAAAAATCTTAACAAGCGTTTTCGTTGTTAAGTCACCATTATAAGGTAAAGTTTATGAAAAATCTTAACAAGCGTTTTCGTTGTTAAGTCACCGTTATAAGGTGGAGTTTATGAAAAATCTTAACAAGCATTTTCGTTGTTAAGTCACCGTTATAATGTGGAGTTTATGGAAAAAATATTAACAAGAGTTTTCGTTGTTAAGTCACCATTATAAGGTGGAGTTTATGGAAAAATCTTAACAAGCGTTTTCGTTGTTAAGTCACCTTTATAAGGTGAAAACTCACGATAAATAACAAAAAATATATATATCTCACTCACTACATGGGCAAGAACGGGAGCCGTTGTGATAGCTGCAAGGACAGGAGCCGTTGGGGACGGGATCATTGCCTCAGAAGTCATAACAGGGTCCCTGGTTGCAGAAGCCTCAACGCTCGGCAAGACGCCCTCACCAACATAAGGCACTAGGTCCAGCATAGGGGGTTCATCGAGAGAAGATGATGGGCTTACAAACAAAGTCCCAACACGAAGGGGTGCAGAAGCACCACTATGCTAGGTAGAAGCACCAACCTGGGCCTTGACTGCATGAGGACCACCAAGATAAGTAGGTGGTACAAGATCAGGAAAAACTGTGACATGAGGGAAAGTGTTAGAAAAGAGGAATAAGCACAGAAAATATGAAGAAGTATCTCTACGTGCTACTTACCTCTGTTAGGGTGATAAAGAGGGGAATGGCGGTCAGAGGTCTCATCAACATCGTTGGAAGAAGAACGTTTCCTAACAACGAGGATATTTCAACCTGGGGCACCCAAAACATCTCAGGGTTTAGCAAGTCAAATAAGAAAAGGGTGGGATCGAAAAGACGCTATAACAAATAAATTGTAGAGGAAATCATACCTCGGGTTCACTTTCCTCAACAAGAACAATGGACAGAGGAACCTCAGGTGAAGTATGTAATTCAGAGGGGACTGAGAGTGTTATCTCGGGTTGCGTTACCTCTAGGGGCGAAGAATCACTCGCAGGCTCAGCGGCATCACCTCCCACAACGACCTCCCTAGCACGTTGAGAGCCTGAACGGCGAGAATAAGTGAGCCCATCGGTACGAGATACACCGAAGCGTCCCCCCACAAAAGGGCTCATGGGAGGACTGGGGGGGGTTGGTCTTTCCTCTTCAATCCCCTGCACCACAGTTGTAAAAAAAAATAATAAGCAAATGTAGCCTGCCTTAAGCAAAAAAGAGAATGAATAAACCAAGCATACATACCTCGGATTCAAAAGGGGAGCGAGAAGACAAGACCAGGGGCGAAGAAAGAGGAGTGTCACCAATGGAGGGGGCAGGAGTGAGATGCACCTCAGGAATTTGGTGTACCTCAGGAGTCTGCTTCCTCTGAGACTTGGTACCCAGAGTCTTCCTCCTTGACCCCGCTGCACCAGTACCGACCTCTCGAGGAACCCTTGAGCTCTTTCTCCTTCTATCCGTTGGCTCTGTAGGATCAACCACCACCGTGGGAAAAGCAACGGAAGGAGGAACAACGACAGCGTGCCGCTGATACTCAGCATTTATTCGATCTATCTCCGCCTGGGCTTCCCTCCTTAAGCGCTCAGACGTTTCGACAGACATGGGAGGTGGAACGGAGGCTATGGGGAAGGCTGCCACGGGAGTCTGGGGCTTCTGGGACTTAGATTTTGACTTTGATGTCCCACTCTTGGACGTTTTCGCGTTCTTGGCGGGTGGTTGAGAAGGCCCCTCGCCGATAGTAGCTTCAGTTGAAGGGGCAGCCTTCTTCGGAGCTGCAGGGGTTTTGGGCTTGGGCGTGGCGACTGGGATCATGGAACAAAGCGGGGGAAGCTCGGTGGGAGTTGGCTTGGGGGTCGTACTTAGAGGAAATTCCACCCCAAGTACGGAGTTTCCTTTTAGCCCCATCTCTAAGGCAGAAAAAGAAGAAACGGGGGGATACACTGGATCTCCCTCAACGAACTCAGCAATTTCAGCTAGTTGCTTCGACCAGTACTTTGTGGCAAACAGAGGGGTCACGTCCCCTTGCCTAGTAATGCTGGGAATGGTCACTCGCCCAACCATAGTGAAGCTTATTCCCCACGCAGCGGTGGAAAAAAAAAGATAACACGCCTCGCTAAAGGAGACCTTGGGGTTTGACGATTGAAACACTGAACGTGGAGCACCAGTGCTCACTGGTATATCCCCACTCAGTGTAAGAAGGAAGATATCCTGGGGAGAACAGATGGACCACGACGAGCGAGGGATCCTCAATATTCGGGGTAGGGGCCTGCACCACTCTTGCTTCATGTTGGAAAAATTCACAAGTGTGAAAGAAGACTTCCTCCTGATAAGGCCTCATGACAAAGTTCTCAAAACGGACAATCACAGATATTAGCTCCTTTCGGCTTTGTCTCCTATGATAAATAAAAGACCGTGGAGGCAAAATTGTTTCCCCCGAAGGAGGACTGTTGGTTTTGGCCGCTACGGCAGGAAAGAGAAAGTAAAGGAAGCTGGTTAGAAGGATGCTGTTGACAAAATTAGCCAAGTTATAACGGCCGAGAGAGCGTTCCATGTCGAACAAAGTTCTATCCATCCAGGTGTAGAGGGATCCCAAGGCAATTGCAGCCAGTGGAAGTTTTATGCCTCGGGCCAAACGAAGGGACATGTTAATAAGGTCCCTTCGGGGCTGGTCATTGGGTTTGCCCGTCAAAAAGAAACGGGAGAGAATCACAAGAATATAGGCAGGAAGTTCCAACGGTGTACCTTGACCAGGGGCATCTGTTGAGGAACTGCCTTAACCAGAACCCTTGAAGAAATAATTAATCAAGGGAGAGAAAGTAGCTTTGTTAGAAGAACCGATGCAGCTTCGGCATATACGATCCAACTCCAAACGATCGACAGTCTCTTGAGCATCAAGAGCCTCATCGGTATAGGGCTCATGACCTGTTGCATCGAGGCCCAAGAGCTCGCACACATCTTCCAGAGTTATGGTGAACTCTCCCCACGTAGCGATGAACGTATGGGTAGTAACGTTCCATTAAGAGACTAGGATAGGAAGAGCAGCATTGTTCTTTGAAAGAGTGAACTCACCAAACCATTTAGCCCGTTGCAACCCAATCTTGGTGAGAATATCAGCATAAGAACTTTGCATATAGGAGTTCCAAGCAGCAAAGTGGGCAGGAGAGCCCCCTGGCGCTTCGAAATCAACATGGGACCATGAGAAGTCCCCTAGCTCCAAGCAAAATCGCAGAGTCCCCTCTGGAGGAAGAAAGCCCCACTCAGAAGAATCCTCGTCTTCATCATCCAACAGTAAGGCATCAAACTTGGAAGAAAAATGCACAGCCTTGCAGGCAACAGCAAAGTCATCACCCTCCCCAAAAATAGGAGAACGACGATAAAACCTCAGTTGTTCCTGGCGGGCAGCATCCAGGGCAGAGGCAGCAGTGGTGGTGGAAGACAGAGCACCAGTAGCAGAGATAGAAGGGTTGCTTAAGGTTGCTATGGAAAACGATGATGAAGATAGAAGAAAAGATTTAAGCAAGAGCGGTTTGAAGAATGAGAGTAGAAGACCACAACCACAGGTAGCGGTTTAGAGGATAAGAAGGGAAGAAGGCGAACAGGAGATTAGCAACAATGGAGTTCTTGCAGGGTTTTCTCTCTCTAAAAATGGAAGTCTGAAGAAGATGGTAATAGAGTAAGAAAAAAGAAAGAGAGGGTTGAAGCGCTTTGGATATAGCCGTTTGAAAATTTCGGAGTTGTCATTTCAGTCTCCCACTATCACACGTGAAAAGCCGCCTGCAATCATTTCCAATGAACACGTGGCACTTTGGGAAGTACTTTGGCAGTTGAAAAGATAGTGCCATGTCATTTAATGAAGTGACGCATAGAGAACAGGAAGCGTTGCCTTCTCCAACAAGCTTCAGTTTTGGCGCCAAAATTTTTTGTCAGGCATATTCAATGAATTTCTAAAGAAGAAGATCACACATGTCCAAACGCTTCTCGAACAAAACGAAGAACCACTGGGTATAAGTTCACTTACTAGGAGTCCAAGCGAGTATTTGATAAGGTTACTAGGTCTTTTGAAAGAACTTCACATATTAAAGCTAGAACGGTTGAAGACCAGCACGAGAAAAAAGCAGCGATGTCCCCTCGCCCCAGCCCCAATGAGAATGGCGCTTCGGCTTCGATAAGGCTCGTCGGATTGAGAAGTTTTCGTGCAGGAATTTCTTGTTCCCACAAAAAATCCCTCCACGAGGGGACAAATGTAGAGGGAGCTTGAAGGTAATCTTGAGAATAGGGACAAATCCCTAACTAGCAACAGTGTTTGAGATTAAGCAACCGAGGCAGCTCAAGCGTGGAAACTCAGCGAGGTAGCTTGGCGCGGCATCTCATAGTTTAGCTTTTTGTATTAGTTATATTGTATTTTTCATTATTGATGACTGTAAGCTATAACGGTTGTAAGGGCGTAACGATAATAATAAATCAGTTTGTGTGAGGTCAAACGGTACTTACGAGAGACCAGGCTTGGCAGGGCCTAGGAGAGCTTTCATGCTCTATCGAATGACCTCACCGTGAGAACTTTAGAGGGACTTGGTTTGGAGGATTGAGAAGTAAGGCACTGTTGGGGCTTGTCCTGACCATCTTAGATACATCTGGTAAAACATCGAAGAACCCTGACCGTGGAATCTTAAGTGGAGCAGCTTGAAGTTCCATCGAGCGTTGAGTTATGAACCAAATAACCCTCTACTTAATGTCACATCTACTGTAGGTGATGTCACTAGACAGCTAAACAAATGTCAGACTTGCACTTGAGTAAACCACCGTGGTATTTGGGCCTGTCAGGCAGTTGGTGAGCCACCTCTGCAACAACAGCTCCCTGACACACAGTGGTTAGGCAAAAGGCATGTCTTGGCATTTAATGTTTATGACATGGAGGCAACTAGTGCACCAGGCATTTAATGTTGTGACATAAAGTATGAGGGATGTCTTTCACAGTCTTTAATGACTGAGTTGCCTCGGGGTTGGTGTGGGGGGCTATTTAAGGACCCCAACCACCCCTGAGGAGAGGAGGATCTTTTGTGAGAACTCTGGAGTTATTGCTAGAGATACACATCAGAGAGAGAGAGTTATTACAAATCAGAGAGTTTTTATCCACTCACCATTGTTATTTATTGCAAAGCTTTTAATACTTGACAGAGATTCTTGAGGGTGTATGGTGTGTTTTCTACCTGCCTACCAAGGTGTATCTAGGGTGCTTACTTCTCTCTCCCTCTATCTAAGTTACTTCTAAGTTTCATTACTACTTTCTGAGTTATACACGAGAGATTTGTGAGTTTAAACTGAGTTCATCTTCATTGGATCTGTGTTTGTATGTCCTATCATTAATCCAAGGTCTCGGGCTAATTAACTTGTCATTACCATACTCAGAAGGGGTTACGCCTCCATCTATAATCTAAAGTACCCTCCTACAAGCTAAATGTAATTTTATTTGTCTTATTAAGATGAAGGAGTTGGCTGAAAAGTCATCATATTAAACTCATGAGATCAATGAACTTCAATATGAGTTCATTGAATTTATTCCGCCTTGTATTATATGATTTGGAGCACTTTTGACGTGTCAACATAATTTTGCGAAAGCCAAAAGAAGACCGACACATTTATACGTAATTTTTGAAGATGTTTTTTTGAATGATGTATATAGCGGGTATATCTAGCTATGATACATGTATTACGTAATTATTAATTGTGAATAATGTAGATGGTAGATATATTTATTTGTGAATAATGTAGATGGTAGATATATTTATTTGTGTCCCATTATTTTTTTGAACAAATGACTTGGTTTGGTGAATTTTAAATGTACGTGACATCGAATACAAAAAAATTCAAGGCTATTTTTATGTTATTATGAATTTTGATTAGTGTTTAAATTTATTTGTCAACTATGAAATTAATATTGATTATTAATTTTTTTTATTATCTGTTTAATTTATGACCGTTTATATTAAACCCTCAAGCGATGAAATATTTTATATGACCTTTTCAAATATTTGAAAATTGTTTATCATGATACTTTTTATATCAACTACGATAGCCTGTAGAGTATATTATGACTGTTTCCGTAAAAAAAAGTCATATATAATTGTTAACCTATTATGACAGTTTTTATGTATTTCAATTATGACACCCAAACTTATAACGATTTTGATTGAAAAATAAACGGTCATAAAAAATGTTTTAATGCACTAAAAAATCGTTATAAAAGGCTTTTTTCTGATAGTGAATGAAAATTTATCATGAGCCTTTAGACACAATATAGCACCCTTTCGAGCATCTCCTATGAAAATGTCTAATTTTTTCTTATGTAATAAGTAAATGTGAATATTATATGGTAAAAACAATTATGGTGCACATTAAATGTCTAAATCTTAACTTGTATCCAAACCTTCGATGTGGAATGAAAAAAAAAATCACTCATAGTTGTATCGAAGAAGGGAATTTCGGTCCAATGTGTATAGATCATATGTGGCCTTCCTTTACATGAGTCTCTTTCATATTATGAATTTGAATGATCATTGCTGACACATAACTTTCACATTTATCGTAAAGGGTTACATTAAAGACCTTTTTTTACATTCATTGTGTATGTATCCTATGGGGTACTTCACATTTATTCAATTTACCTTAGCATTGGATATGTTCTGATCGTCTTCGTGATGTTTCTTCATGGAATTGAGTAGCTTTGTTTTGTACCTCTCAACTAAATCTTTTAGCTGTTTCTATTTTCCCCGGCTTGGGTTTCAGCTATTGTCTCATAAAAGATATGATGGCTTTGGTAGAATTCATTTTAAACTGTCATTGTTAAACTTTTAATCTCAGAACCTCTTTGTCTCTCCTAACATTTATACTCAACCATTATTTTTCTTCTCTCTCATAAAACATCCTAATTTATTATATAGGTGAAACTATGTGTACAAGTTGTACAATGTAGACTCTTGTGTATACCTCGATTTGAGTCATGCGTTTTGTTCTACGGAATCGCCCCAAACCATTATAGAATCCATAATGTGCGCATTATAGATTCTAAAAGTTTAGGCTAATAAAACCCATATGAATTATGATAGTAATTGGTGACGAAAGTAAAATTTAAAAGTGATCTAAGGTACACGCGAGAGAAGAGGAAATAACTTCACACACCGAGATTTAAGTGGTTCAAGAATTTGCCTACATCCACGGATCCGAGAGACCAGTTTCAATATATTTAAAAGAGGATACAATGTACAATAAATAATTTCTCGAGGATAAAAATCATACCCTCAATGCTCCCACCCTATACACAGATAGTCATTGTACACTCACTCTCTCACCCCAAGTGAACCTAAGTTCAATCCCAAGAACTTCCTATTTTTGTGCTAATAAGTGTTTCCCATATCCCTGTGGCACCCCACCTAATAAAATACCGGGCGATCACTCGTATATCAAATTAAAACAGGAGTCTCATATGGATTATTCTTAGCATCATTGTCGAAAATCCATTTAATTACTAATAACCTATTAGGCTGGCGTCAAAATTTTACTTAACTACTCTTTTTAACAACTACAATATTAAAATATCCACACAGTTTTGCGTAAATGAAATAAAATAACCGAACACTCGACCAAAATATACAACTATAAATCGAATGTTGTACTAAAAGAATAAATAAGTGCAATTGGGTTATTAACCCGAATGTGTTTACAGTACCTCCTATCTAGAATACAAGAATGGAAGCGTCTATCGAGAACCTGTACGCATCCACAGCTGCTGCAGCAGACGTCTGACTCGAAAGGAGTATCATCCAGGCGTCCCTGTGTCTGGACACCTATATATATAGCAAGAAAGGAAAAGTAGATGAACGGGTCAGAGCCCGAGTTTAAAAATATTTTGCAAGTGCATAAATGCTTTATTTTTAGAAAAAGGTTTTATCTCATATTTAAGTTTGGTATCGCACTCCCATGAGATACCCCTCACCTCTCTTCTATTAGTGCACACCTAACGCACCCTAACATAATACCGTAGTCAAGCTATCCTGCCTAACTAGTCTAATTTACCCGTCTATTAGAAACCTATACATCCCGAGTACTAAGGGCTAAACTTCCCTCCATTCTCAACACTGCACTAAGTTAGAGCGTGGGGTGTCTCGCGAAGCGAAATCCAAACAAGGAACCCCCCCGATACACTACTACTTGGTAGGGTTAATGGTAGCATTCCATTAGGACCGTAGTACAAAACTAATGTATTAATATACAAATCATATTCATTTTTATATACATCTTACAATATACATCCGGATACTATCTACCGGACTGAGGTTTACCAAATTTAATTTCATCTTTATAATACACATCCAAATCTATCTCCCAGACTGAGGATTCATATACAAAGTATTTACCAATACTTATCATTTTTATCTCAAAAATTTCCATTTCCTTTCTTATATCCAGGAAATATATTTAAAATCCAACTCATTAGCATGAATTGCTTTAACATATCATATAACTTTTTAAAAGTCAGTTTTATTAACATAAAAATGCTTTTACGTTTTATAACATCCCATTTCCCTTCTTACATTCAGAAAATGTATTTAAAAGTCATTTTTATTATTATAAAAATGCTTTTACCATATCACATGCTTCCATTTCCCTTCTTCCATCCGGGAAATGTATCCGAAGACAAACCGTTTGTCCCATTTCCCTTCTTATATCTAGGAAATGTATTTAAAGCCAATTTATTATCATAAATTGCTTTAACATATCTAAGACCGTCCCTCCGGGTTTCCCCACTGGACGCGCCCGTAAATGGCTATCATCTTCCAGGGCCTATCAAACAAGACAACATGGGAACCTAACAAATCGTCGGGAAGCGGCCATATGCCTGCGGGATAGCCATGACCACACCCGGAATCACCTAACCAGCGCAGAAAATATATAATCGCTCATATGGCCTATAGGACTATATCCACCCTACATTCATTAGCCAGGGGCTTCACCATACGCACGCAACTTCCCTTATGATTGCGATTTAGAGAGGTGTGTTTCCATAAATTATTATTTATGAAAATCATTTATCTTTCCATTTTGAAAACATTTATCTTTACATTTTCAAAAGTCATCTACATCATATCATATATATATATATATATATATATATAATTGCCAATTACATCTAGCGATGACCATAAATCCCAAAGATATAAATCCCTAGAAATCACTTCCTAGGTTTCACCAAGATGTATTCAACTCACATACATTAAAAGACATACATACTTATGCTCAATGATAGTCGAACTCTCTCTTTAAAATTATGTTCGTCCCGAACGTTGACAATGTTCGTTTCCCGTATTATCCCCTACCCCAATCCAAGGCCTTTTCTTTCATTTAAAGGTTTACTAACCCTCAAAACCATCATTTAGGAGTCCCGATATCATAACTAGGGTCCCCCGTATAAGTCCCCAAATTGTAATTTAACTCCCCATACTCTTAATAGGAGAAAACTAGAAAATCTGACCAAAGCGAATCGATTCTCCCCAATTGCGAATCGATTCGGGTAAGCGAATCGATTCGGCCCCCAATCCGAATTGATTCGAAAAGTGTTCTGCAAGCAGGTCCTTAACGGCGAATCGATTCGGTCTAAATAAGAATCGATTCGGCCCACTGAAGAATCATAGATCCCCTTAGGTGAATCGATTCGGCCTAGACCCGAATCGATTCGGCCTGTTCGAGGGGCACTGTTTGGGTAATTTTTTTCAATCTCAAAAATACCCAAAACTCAATCCAATCTCCATTTAAATCATAACTTGGATTTATTACTACAAACCCAAAGTTTTTATATCTCCTTAAGTTCTTTAGAGGTCCTAACACTCCATTTGAGAACCCCTAATATTTATCTCCAACAAGTTCTAACTAACGATTTTCATATCGGACATCTTTTCGTAGAAAAATCACTATAAATCCAAAAAAAATCAGAAAAATATGCGGTCGGCCCCCACGCGACCGCATCGAAAAGATCTACAATTTTTATTCTTTGACCAAGATCCGAATCGATTCGGAAAGACGCATCACTATTCATCGTCTTCTCCGAGACGGTTTCGGCCATTAAAGCTTCTCCCAAGCTTTTGTCGCCTCACCCAACGTCCTACAACCTCAACCAACTACAAATACACATATATTAAGGGTTCTAAACATCCTAGAACCCTAAACCACCAATTTATTTCGATTAATTTCTAAGTTTCTCCAATTATGAAATTATAGGGGTTTATTCGTTTTAACTCCCGAAAACCCGTTTTATACACAAAAACCCAACCCAAAATCTTTAGGGTTTGTTTATACCAAACTACGGTATGAGATATTTATGAAAAAAGTAAATAAAGCAAGTAAACACTTGCCTCGTGGATATAATTCGACGATCCCGAGTCGAATCCCACGGAGGTTGGCCGAAATATCTCCTTTTTCCTCTTTTTCTCTCCTCCTCTCTCTCTTCTCTCTCTTCTTTCTCTTTTCTCCCTCTCTCCCTCTTTATATAGAAAGAAAAGGGTTTTAACCCTTAAAACCCAAAAATGACTTATTACCCAATTACGAGTTACTTTTACCTCTAAAATTATCCGAAACTCAATTTCGACAATCGGACACTCTTTTCCGACTATCTTGGCCATTTCGAGACTCACGGCGCAGTCGAAATTTTCATCTGAGGTACTTGACCGCAGAGCACTATTCTAACCCATATAACTTAATGTGGGTTTTCTATTAAAAATCTTACCCTCTGTCGCTTTACTCAACGACGACATATTATTAAAATACCTCGACATATTTACTTAACCCCAAAAGTAAATATATCACCTATCGACAATCCTCAAATCCTTGAAAATCCCAGAAATTACTATTTCGGGAAAATCTCCAAATTCCAAATTGTGCCCAAATGTGGAATTTAATTGTCTCCAAAAGGACGGGTTGTTACATATTCCCCCCTTACAACGAAATTTCGTCCTCGAAATTCGGATATAACCTACACCGCAAATCTTGGAATCGCTCCAAATCCTAATACCTCGGGGGGAATGATACTAACCCAATGGTTCCTAACCATACACTACCACGGTCGTAAAGTGACTCCAATAGTGTCACATGGCACACATCATTACTGGTGCCTCACGGCATAAACTTCAACTTTATATGCTACGCCCCTTCTATTTCAGGAGGTATATAAACCAACTTACTAAGGTGCCCATACACCTTTCTAACCTGTGCACATCTTCACATACATAGTGAACGTTCGACACACAACACTCTCTCTAAATAGGGGTCTCCGTTCCTTGGTGTAATACTCACACATGGGTCCTCCAAACCCGCGAAATTCAATTCTCCTAACCTCGGCGCCAATAACTCTACTAAACTTACATCCTAATAATGCTTCGGTCTAAGCGTTACCCTACCTACGCGAAACAAGTATAATCCTAAGTATATCCCTAGTGCCCAAGGCCTCTCTCAACTTCCGACATTTTCTTGGTTTCATGCGTGGGACGTCTCGCAAAAGCGAAATCCAAACAAGGAACCTTCTCGTTACACTACTCCCTTGCGTTGTCGGTCATTGAGATATAGCGACCTAAGGCACACCAGCGGGACGTCCTAAATCCTACCACGCTAACCTACGAACGCATTTCTACTATTCAATCCGTCCGCCCATACGAAAGGAAAACTAACGAATCGAAGTGCCCAACTCTCTGAAAGAGCACTACGTACATCGTACCCAAAGTATACTTTCTCAAAATTTTTCCTTCTCACTAAGGCCTAGCCATAATCCTCAAATCAATTTCTCTAAGTCCTACTTCACCCACCCACCTGTGGCGAGAGGACCACTTTAGTGATTTTCCATAGCAAAAAATTTCCATAAACATACCATCATCACATGGCTCATAGTCTATAGTGGTTCATCCACACTATAAGACTTATCAACAAAACCAACATCCTTGCATCCTATAACATCTCTCCACTCCCGACACCATTAAGGTTCGTGTGTGGAGCGTCTCGCAAAGCGAAATTCAAATAAGGAACCCCTCCACACACTACTGCTTAACTTCGTCGGTCATAGAGGTCCGTTATTTCAAACATGCAATCGGGATAACTCTATCCCCTTTTCCAACAAAAGGTGGTATGAACTCCTATCTCTAACTAAAAGTCACACCATCCAGCACTCGTACTAATATTAAGTCCTTGCGCAATCAATAATGAGCTTAATCTTACAGCTCAACAATAATCCTGTGGGCCTTAAATCATATCTATAAGGTCGCCACACACTCACATCGTAATAATGAAACATCTTCTCATCAAAGTTCCATTTACCAATAACAATAAAGACGAACTCAACTTGCATCCAGGTGAGATATCGGAACCACAACCCGTTCCACCCTGGAACTGCGGACACGATAGTCTTGGCATCATTAGCATGCTATCACTCCGAACAACCAATAACATTATATACTCACCATATTACCATACTCGTATAAACATATAAAACGAGTATCACAAGTCATATACATATATAGATTTAAAATATCAACACCCGCCTTTATGGCGAGTGAAGGAAAATAAAACTTCGCTACCGCGAAAAACACATAGGCATACATGATATAACGTTATCGATACCGCCACAAATCAAATTCCACACACGACTCTAGGGCTAACAAACACCGCGACTTTATCTAGTCACACCAAATATACCTCCTTCATTAAGGTAAAACTCATAACAACAATTTCACCTTTATCCACTGTCGGCCTCTGACCGAACCTTTCGTGAATAAGCCAAAATAACACTCTTCTCATTCTTGCTGAATCACGGGGACTCACGGTTAAAAATATCTGTAAGATCCCCTTTCGAATCCTTACTTCATTGGAAAATTCAACTTTAGTACCACACTCTACTACGGAGGTACTCATAACTACTATACTTTAGTAGTCATTGAGACAATCCTTAGCAAACATTGCAAAGGAAGTGACATCTACTACGGTCCTCATTCCCGACTTCTACCAGCTGCTCTAGCTAAGCCTCACCTCCTGCTGTCATCCAAGCCTCGCACACGAATCTCAAACGAGCGCGCAAAAGATTTCTATAATCTTATAATATGGAAGGAGAACGAAATCTCATAAGAGAAATCAACAATCCTAATCCTAAGACTCTATATCAAATCGAGAGCAACGCTGAAAGCGTAGTACGTCCGCACAGATTCCAAAGGACACTAGAACCTGATGCTCTGATACCATCTGTGATACCCCGCGCTAATAAAATACCGGGCGATCACTCCTATATCAAATTAAAATAGGAGTCTCATATGGATCATTCTTAGCATCACTGTCGAAAATCCATTTAATTACTAATAACCTATTAAACTGGCATCAAAATTTTACTTAACTACTCTTTTTAACAACTACAATATTAAAACATCCACACAGTTTTGCGTAAATGAAAGTGAAATGAAATAAAATAACCGAACACTTGGCCAAAATATACAACCATAAATCGAATGCTGTACTAAAAGAATAAATAAGTGCAATTGGGTTATTAACCCGAATGTGTTTACAGTACCTCCTATCTAGAATATAAGAATGGAAGCGTCTATCGAGAACCTGCACGCATCCACAGCTGCTGCAGCAGACGTCTGACTCGAAAGGAGTATCATCCAGGCGTCCCTGTGTCTGGACACCTATATATATATATATATATATATATATATATATATATATATATATATATATATATATAGCAAGAAAGGAAAAGTAGATGAACGGGTCAAAGCCCGAGTTTGAAAATATTTTTCAAGTGCATAAATGCTTTATTTTTAGAAAAATATTTTATCTCATATTTAAGTTTGGTATCGCAATCCCATGAGATACCCCTCACCTCTCTTCTATTAGTGCACACCTAACGCACCCTAACAAAATACCCTAGTCAAGCTATCCCGCCTAACTAGTCTAATTTACCCGTTTACTAGAAACCTATACATCCCGAGTACTAAGGGCAAAACTTCCCTCCATTCTCAACACTGTAATAAGTTCGTACGTGGGGTGTCTCGCAAAACGAAATCCAAACAAGGAACCCCCCGATAGACTACTACTTGGCAAGGTTAATGGTAGAGATCCATTAGGCCCGTAGTACAAAACTAATGTATTAATATACAAATCATATTCATTTTTATATACATCTTACAATATACATCCGGATACTATCTCCCGGACTGAGGTTTATCAAATTTAATTTCATCTTTATAATACACATCCGGATCTATCTCCCGGACTGAGGATTCATATACAAAGTATTTACCAATACTTATCATTTTTATCTCAAAACTTTCCATTTACTTTCTTATATCCAGGAAATGTATTTAAAAGCCAACTCATTAGCATGAATTGCTTTAACATATCATATAACTTTTTAAAAGCCAGTTTTATTAATATAAAAATGCTTTTCCGTTTTATAACACCCCCTTTTCCTTCTTACATCCAGAAAACGTATTTAAAAGCTATTTTTATTATCATAAAAATGCTTTTACCATATCACATGCTTCCATTTCCCTTCTTCCATCCGGGAAATGTATCCGAAGCCAAACCGTTTGTCCCATTTCCCTTCCTATATCTAGGAAATGTATTTAAAGCCAATTTATTATCATAAATTGCTTTAACATATCTAAGACTGTTCCTCCGGGTTTTTCCACTGGACGCGCCCCTTAATGGCTATCATCTTTCAGGGCCTATCAAAGAAGAAAACCTGGGAACCTAACAAATCGTCGGGAAGCGGCCATATGCCTGCGGGATAGTCATGACCACACCCAGAATCACCAAACCAGCGCAGAAAATATATAATCGCTCATATGGCCTATAGGACTATATCCACCCTGCATTCATTAGCCAGGGGGCTTCACCATATGCACGCAACTTTCCTTATGATAGAGATTTAGAGAGGTGTGTATCCATAAATTATTATTTATGAAAATCATTTATCTTTCCATTTTGAAAACATTTATCTTTACATTTTCAAAAGTCATCTACGTCATATCATATATATACTTTAATCACACAGTATATATATATATATATATATATATATATATATATATATATATGGCCATAATTGCCAATTACATCTAGCGATGACCATTAATCCCAAAGATATAAATCCCTAGAAATCACTTCCTAGGTTTCACCAAGATGTATTCAACTCACATACATTCAAACACATACATACTTATGCTCAATGATAGCCGAACTCTCTCTTTCAAATTTTGTTCGTCCCGAACGACTATGTTCGTTCCCCGTATTATGCCCTACTCCAATCCAAGGCCTTTTCTTTCATTTAAAGGTTTACTAACCCTCAAAACGATTCTTTAGGAGTCCCGATATCATAACTAGGGTCCCCCATATAAGTCCCCAAATTGTAATTTAACTCCCCATACTCTTAAGAGGAGAAAACTGGCAAATCTGACCAAAGCGAATCGATTCGGGTAGGCGAATCGATTCGGCCCTCAATCCGAATCGATTCGGAAAGTGTTCTGCAAGCAGGTCCTTAATGGAGAATCGATTCGGTCTAAATCCGAATCGATTCGGCCCACTGCAGAATCACAGATCCCCTTAGGCGAATCGATTCGACCTAGACCCGAATCGATTCGGCCTGTTCGAGGGGCACTGTTTGGGCAATTTTTTCAATCTCAAAAATACCCAATACTCAATCCAATCTCCATTTAAATCATAACTTGGATTTATTCCTACAAACCCAAAGTTTTCATATCTCCTCAAGTTCTTTAGAGGTCTTAACACTCCATTTGAGAACCCCTAATATTTATCTCCAATAAGTTCTAACTAACGATTTTGATATCGGACATCTTTTCGTAGAAAAATCACTATAGATCCAAAAAAAATCAGAAAAATACGCGGTCGGCCCCTACGCGATCGCATCGAAAAGATCTACAATTTTTATTCTTTGACCAGGAGCCGAATCGATTCGAATCAAGACCGAATCGATTCGGAAAGACGCATCACTATTCATCGTCTTCTCCGAGACAGTTTCGGCCATTAAAGCTTCTCCCAAGCTTTTGTCGCCTCACCCAACGTCCTACAACCTCAACCAACTACAAATACACATATATTAAGGGTTCTAAACATCCTAGAACCCTAAACCACCAATTTATTTCGATTAATTTCTAAGTTTCTCCAATTATGAAATTATAGGGGTTTATTCGTTTTAACTCCCGAAAACCCATTTTATACACGAAAACCCAACCCAAAATCTTTAGGGTTTGTTTATACCAAACTACAGTATGAGATATTTATGAAAAAAGTAAATAAAGCAAGTAAACACTTGCCTCGTGGATATAATCCGACGATCCCGAGTCGAATCCCGCGGAGGTTGGACGGAATATCCCCTTTTTCCTCTTTTTCTCTCCTCTTCTCTCTTTTCTCTCTCTTCTTTCTCTTTTCTCCCTCTCTCCCTATTTATATAGAAAGAAAAGGGTTTTAACCCTTAAAACCCAAAAACGACTCGTTTACCCAATTACGAGTTACTTTTACCTCTAAAATTATCCGAAACTCAATTTCGACAATCGGACACTCTTTTCCGACTATCTCGGCCATTTCGAGACTCACGGCGCAGTCGAAATTTTCATCCGAGGTACTTGACCGCGGATCACTATTCTAACCCATATAACTTAATGTGGGTTTTCTATTAAAAATCTTACCTTCTGTCGCTTTACTCAACGGCGACATATTATTAAAATACCTCAACATATTTACTTAACCCCAAAAGTAAATATATCACCTATCGACAATCCTCAAAGCCTTGAAAATCCCAAAAATTACTATTTCGGAAAAATCTCCAAATTCCAATTTATGCCCAAATGTGGAATTTAATTGTCTCCAAAAGGACGGGTTGTTACAATCCCCTACATGGTGTATTACACTCCCATGTAACCTGGTGAGAAATCTCTCACACAATACATATAGAACACACTCGATATATGAAACACTCACACATTCAACACTTTTTCACCTTTGAGTAATATTCATGGGTGAGGAGAAAATACTTCACCTTTCATCCAAAATACTCACCTTAAGAAACGCCTCACGTCCCACAAATTTTGATTATGTAAAGCCTTTCCTTTTATAAGCCCAAATGGAGTAAACTTTACCACCAAATAAACTTGCACTCTTAAGTAAATTAGGACAAGTATTTTTTTTTTAAATAAATCTTTTTTCGAATAGATAAGAAGGAGGCCACAAAGTACTACCCATTTTCATATTGTCTTTTAATTCAAGCAAATCTCTAACACATTTGTTTTGCTTTGCTATCGAATCACGTAGCCACAATTAAGCAATTCATAAAAATATTGGGACAATATTTAAGCAATTAATAACAATCATTGAGGCTAAATTAAATAAGCTTAATTCTGTTGATTATGATTGCCTTAAGCCCTTTAAAGACTAGAAATTTAAACATCAGTTTGGTTTCACAATCTGCAATTGAGACCGAAATAGTAGAACCTGACGAGGCCAAAGTGGCTGCCTAATGTCTTGTTTCATTCCTAACTATATAGACTCTCAAATATCACATTCTTCGATATGTAAGCAACTCAATCCATTGCTAGCATCATTAATGTCGATAGGTAAGAGTGAATCGAAATGAAATGATTACGGAGAAGAGATTAGTGGTAGAAAAAAATAGGAAAGCTTTCGTTTGAAGAAGGTGGAAAAAGCATATGAAATGTCATTGTTCAATGCTATTTTACTTGTGAACTTTTATAATAGACGAGTCTTTTTCTTCTCCTTCATTATTAAATGAGTAGTGTTTTATATTATGATTTTTGAAATTGCTTTAAATTTTAAATTAGACCAAAGTCAGGGACCTCAACTTAGTCTTCTCAAAATGAAAATGATCCCTTCTATCAGTGTCAAATTGTCCAATTTTTTCCATCAACAAAGCAAAGTTACAAATGAGTCCAATATGTCTCCAACCACATGCTCATTCACATCTCATCATAATGAAAGAGGGACCTGTCTTTAATTGACTTAATAGTACACTTCTATAGTAAACAATTGCGATCCCAAAAATGTTCGTTGTGATATTTTAACTATTTTTAATTTAAAGAGTTCAGTGATACTAATACATAATTTGTTTTAATTTGAGCTAGTCTTGTTTAAATTGTTCTCTCTTCATATATTGTCAAGTTTGTTTGGGTTGAGTAACGGAAGGTAGAGGTGAGAAAAAAATCGAATTTATATAGTATGTGCTTGATTTGACATATGGTACGAGATAAAAGTAAAAGAGGGAAATGAATTTTATTACCTTCCAAATATGAGATGAATAAAAAGGAAATCAAAGCAACTTCGTAAAATTGTTTAAATCAAAACCCTATTAAATTACTTTAATAATAAAAGAGGGAAACAAAAAGCATGTCACATGTATGTCCTAATATTCTCAATCAAATTAGAGTAAATCTATATGGCCCGCCTGTTGTCCCGCCCAGCGACCGCCTTCTTCTTCTTTTTTTATTTTATTTTATTTTTTATATATAGTTTTTTACTGTTTTGTTTTTAACTTTTAATATAAAAATAGTTTTTTATATTAAAAAAAAACAGTTTTTATATTAGAAAAACAGTTTTTACAATTACTATAAAAAAACATATTTTTAATTAAAATCAAACAGTTTTTTATTAAAATTAAAAATAAAAAATACATTTTCGTAATATTGTGATTAATTAGTGTTGCTTGTAAAAATATTTCGATTAATTAGTGTCGATGGTGCGGACGCACATTCTCGGCCCCACATCATTTGTTGAATGTGGGTCCGCGCCAGCGACACTAATTAATCGCTATATTTTTTCAATAAAATATTGCGATTAATTAATGTCGGTGCGGACGCACATTCCCGGACCCACATCATTTGTTGAATGTGGGTCCGCGCCAGCGACACTAATTAATAGCGATATTTTTTCAATAAAATATCGTAATTAATTAAAAATATCACGATTAATTAGTGTCGTTGACACGAACACACATTCCCGGCGCTACATCATTTGTTGAATGTGGGTCCGCGCCAACGTCACTAATTAATCACGATATTTTATTGAAAAAATATCTTTTTTTTAAAGCTTTTTATTCTTTTGTTCCTATAAAAACAGTTTTTTATATGAAAAAAAAACAGTTTTTATAATTAAAAATATATTTAAAAAAAACAGTTTTCCTATTAATATAAAAAAAATTAATTTTTTTTTTAAAGTTAAACAACTTTTAATTAAAATTAAAAAATATATTTTTTTCATAAATAAAGAAAATTATGTTTATTAATAAAAAACAATAAAATGATTTTTTTTCAATAAAAAAAATCGCGATTAATTAGTGTATCATTTCCGGACCTACATTTCCGGACCCAAATCATTTGTTGAATGTGGGTCCGCGCCAGCGGTACTTATTAATCGCGATATTTTTTTATGAAAAAATATCGCGATTAATAAGTACCGCTGGCGCGGACCCACATTCAACAAATGATTTGGGTCCGGAAATGTAGGTCCGTGCTAGCGACACTAGTTAGTTGCCCAGTGTCGCTGGCGTGGACCCACATTCCCGGATCAAATCATTTGTTGAATGTGGATCCGCGCCAGCGTCACTAATTAATCGCGATATTTTATTAAAAAATATCGCGATTAATTAGTGCCGCTGGCGCGAACCCACATTCCCGAATCCAAATCATTTGTTGAATATGGGTACGAGCCATCGACACTAATTAATCGCGATATTTTATGGGTCCGCGCAAGCGACACTAATCTATCGCGATATCATGTCAAAATTATAATTTTTTTTATTTATAAAAAAAATATTAACTTAATAAAAAATTTACTTTCAATAAAACAATTTGTTTTTATATATTAATAGAAAAAAACTGTTTTTCTATATGAAAAATAATTTTTTTATATAAAAAACTATTTTTATATCAATTCTTAAACACACACACAAAATAAAAAAAAATAAAAAATAAAAGAAAGGGTGAATGCGGTTCCTCCCAGGCGATTCCTGGGCGGGCCATCTAGAATCACTCATCAAATTAAAATAAAAGCCTTCCGTTTTTCTTTATCCATCTCTAACTTGCTACAAACAAAAGCCCTATTCTCCTTTTTTTCAAGTCATCCAAACCATACGAGAGATTATAACTATCGTCTATTTTATTCTTCTTTCTTTTCTAACTTATTATTTTCTTCAATTTTTCTCGTAACATGAAATTACTTCCATGAGTATTGTGTGGCTACTATAGAGAAAAAAATTTATATATTTCTTTTTTGACAGAATAAATAAATTTATATAATGATAAACTATTTGTTAACAGAATGATTTTTATTTAAAAACAGAGAGAAAAAAAATCCAACACATAACAAATTTATAAAAGTGGCCTGATTATGTAGAGTGACGCAATCACTCTAAAATCGTAAATTCCTCATTATGTGTAGGATTGACTGATATCTTTCGCTCAAAACGCACAAATAAAGTTAGCAGGTTAGCAGTATTTGTGTGTGTATGTACGAATACCAACACACAAATGTACCAAGTCTTTTCTCTTCTTGCCCAAAATCAAAATATACTTTATATCATGGAAAGCCAGAGAGAAATAGTATATTTTTATTCTAAGCTAGAGACAGAGACGGATGTATATATCACCCACACAAATTAAGAGCCTAATTATAGGTATGGAAACACACCAGCGGTAAAAAAGAGAAAAAAAAAAAAAAAAAACTTCTCATTACCAGCAGTAAAGAAAACTGATACGGTCATTTGATGCTTAAAACTTAAAATTTTTAATACATTTTTCCAATTAAAAGTATATATAGAAACTTTACCTATAAGCCTAGTAATATGTCCTTGTAGCACCAAGTTTTTGCAGGAGATTCTATTTTAATGTCAAGAGTTTAATAAAATTATATCGAACATTAAATGATGGTAACCTCAAGTACATGGCACAATATAATCCAGCATAGATGATTAATATGCTAACCAAACCAAAATAATAACATAGCTTAGAATAAGCTCTAAAGTACACCTTCATGATTTTCTGCGGATGATTGTTGGTGCTTGGGTCCTTAATGCACGTACATGTGGAGAACTCAATTGTGAGTGTCATTATCTAGAAAAACCTACAAAAACAGGGAGAAGGAAAATAATTTATTAATAATAAAATAAAACACACACAAAAAGAAAGAATAAATGAAAGTTTCATCCTCTGCTAAGCCCCTTTGTGCATCACACAGTCGCACAAGCAAAATGGAAAAGGTTTTTAGTGGCAAGACTGCAGACTATTTAAAGACCATGCTTCAAAGTCTACACCGAGTTGAGTTAAATTCTTTATAAACGTACCAATGTATTTTTAACATGTATCTTTATTTATTTAATAATTCATTATAAAATCCATTATCTCTTATTTATTTGAAAATTTAACATTATGTTTTTAAATGTATCTTTATTTACTTTCAAATTCTTTATAAATGTATCATTGGTTTTTTAAACGTATCTCTATTTACTTAAAAAATTCTTTACAAATGTAACATTGTTTTTAAAATGTATCTTTATTTACTTAAAAATGTATCTTTATTTACGTAATACTTTGATATAAAATTTATAATCATTTATTTATTTGAAAATGTATCCTTATATTTTGTAATAAACCTTCATTTACTTAAAATATCTTTACAAATGTATCATTGGTTTTCGAAACGTATCTACTTAAAAATTATTTATAAAAGTACCATTGTCTTTGTTAAATGTATCTCTGTTTACTTACTTTCTTTTATAAAAGATATCAATATTACATCTATGGAATATTGAATTTGACAAGTTCGATGCGCGTCAGTATAATCAATTTGACAAAGTTATGCATGTCAAATCATTGTTTTGAGGTGATCTAATTGGTTTACATTATTAATCTTATTTTTTGGAAGTTTTTATATTTTTTTGAAATCTATTGGACTCTCTAAATATCGTATCTTTGCGTATCGCCTGATCTCACTATTGAGTTGAAAATCGGGTGTTCGATACAGGGACCGAAACTGAGACTTTGAACCATGTTAATGATTCAATTTGGCTCAAGTTGAAATGTGTTTTATAGGTTAAATGTTAAGTTTGGACCATCAGATATGGTTCAACACAACCCGAGCTATCGCCAGTTTCAATATATTAATATTTAAGGAAAGTGACTTGAAATTGCAACAAATCATAGAATAGTTTGAAATTCTATGGTTGAAGACTTAACTCTAAGGAAAGAAGAAACATTTAAGATTGAATGAAAGAGGTTCTAATTAGTATCAACAGTAAATAGTTCAGTACATAAGAATATAGTTAATTAAATTATTACTAGTAACTTAAATTCCTTATCCCAAGATGCTTATGAGTAGCATAAAGTTGTACATGATAATATTATAAAAATCAACATCCTATATGATATGGAACATAATGTTAGCAAAATAAAGGTAACAACTAAGTATTTAATAGAATGCACAATATTTCACTGTTTCATGTTCTAAAACCATATTATATATTTGTTGAACAATGCAAGATAAATGCACAAATATGTAAAACGCATGTAAGATATCCAAATAAAAAAACAATTATTAAGATGATGATGCCTTACGCATCATCGAGGTCCGGATACAATCGATGCCACAGGTGGGGTGGATAGAGCTGAATTGGCTTGTAAGTCAGTTTCAATATGTGGCGCTGTGACGAAGCAATATTCTGAAATAGATTCCATATCCATTGAACCCTCTAAAATCTTCAAAATTGTTGACATTGAGGGCCTTCTGTTATGAGCCTGTAGACACCATAGTGCAATCTTTATCATCTTCATGGCTTCTCCAATATCTAATTGAATAATTTCATTGTACCCATCAACTAAATTATGTAATTCATATGCTTCTGCCTTTTCCTTCACTATTTCAACTAAGGGGTCGGATTGAGGTGAACCTAAGTTCTTTCGCCCAAACACAGTTTCCAATATGACAATGCCAAAACTAAAGACATCAGCCTTCACTGAGATGTTTGTGCCCTTAAACAGTTCGGGGGCCACATATCCTGGAGTACCCCTCAATACAGTTAGCACTTGGCTTTGACCCCTATCGATCAATTTAGCTAATCCGAAATCAGAGATTTTGACATTAAAATCTTCGTCTAAAAGGATGTTTTGGGGTTTTATATCAAAATGAATGATACTCGGATTGCAATGCACATGGAGGTACTCGAGCCCCTTGGCTAAGCCAATGATGATCTTTCTCCTCAGTTCCCAGCTAAGAGCTTGTGTTTTGTCTTGATTGAAGATCCATTTATCTAAAGAACCGTTGGACATGCACTCGTAGACTAGGAGTCTGTTTGATTTCTCAACGCAATACCCAATAAGCTTTACCAAATTGAAATGATTAGTGCTGCCAATGGTATTAACCTCAGCCAAAAATTCCTTTCTGCCTTGAACCATTGAGTCTAAGAGTTTCACGGCAACTTTGGTGCCATCCCCCAAATCTCCCTCAAAAACAGACCCAAACCCTCCTCGGCCTAGCCTTACTTGAAAGTCCCCTGTGGCAGATTTCAATTTTAAAAAGGAGAATCTTTTTAATGCTCCAATTACTTGAAAGTCTCTATCTTCCTCATACTTTGCATTTATCTGCATCTTGTGGTGGTAGTAACCAGCAACAAAAATAATGATTACAAGGCAAATAGAAAGAGTGGGTACTAATTCTGCTACCAAAGTTGACTTCTTTTTATGTGATAAGTGTTGAACCTTGATAAATGTCAAAGAATGACGATGCTTGATAAATATCACATCTTGCTTCAAAGTGTAGAGCTCCGATGGTAAAGAACAATTACCATCAGAAAACAAGGCGGCTTTGCAAGAACAGTCGTCCACACATTCCTTTTTACAGGTATTTAAATCCACATTTGAGAGCAAGGGCTCTAAATCGTAGTATGTAACATTCTTGAGCTCCAACAATGTGTGAAGCTGCTTATGTTGGCAGGACAAAGGGTTAACTAGCCTACATCCAAGATTAGGCTGTGAATCATTGAATGGCGTGAAGTAATTGTGACTTGCATTGTTAACAGGACAAGTACATTGCCCATCGTAATTATATGAGCAAACCCCGTAATTGCCACACGCATTAGGGGAATCACATTGTCTAAAACCAAAAGGATCAGAACTTAAGAGATCTCGTTGCCATTCATAGCTTCCTAAGTCGTAAAAATTTAGTTGCCCAGTTGGTTCCAGCACTATATACCTGAAACCAATCTCTGTATTAAGTTTGAACCATGCATGATTTGTGATTTCAATTCTGTCAAGTATGATTTTCCCATTATATATAACTGGATATGATACGCGATGGTACCTTTGGGGGGGATCAGAACCAATAAAAGCATCAAGACCGTCACGAGTCACGGACAGCGAGTACAAACCCGTACCAAGATTGGATGGGGAATTACGAGAGGTTAGCCCTTTCCCAAAAGATAGGTTCTGGTTTGGGAGCCATGTGTCAGTCGGGTAATCAAAAGATTGCCACATGACACTATTTTTGCCATCACCGAGAATCAAATTCCCTTCATGGGTAATATTCAAACGACTAGCCGAGTCTCCGAAAGTGTTAGCTGACCAAACATGACTACCATCTGCATCCTTCAAACCCAAGCCTGCGTCAGCGGTGAAATCTAGTACAGCGTTCTCTCCTACTGGTCTGTCTCTGTTTGCACACCAGACGACAACTGGGGGATTGTCAAGGAATAAGAACTTAGCATCAGTCTCAAAACTCACACTTGGCTGTTTGAACAAAAATACAGCGAGATAGAAATTATCATTCCCCGTGGTCGATCCATTGGCAAAAAACCCAAAACCGAATGGGGGACTAATAGACCCATTGTTTATGAATAGTATGGGCCTAATCTTGATTGTAGAGTCCCCGTCCGAACACCAAATTTCCAAACCAATGGATGAGTTGTTATACCATGAAGTAAAGTGATCCGTTGATGAATAGGACACAAAAGAAGCGTATGAGAAGCAATGAAAGAGAAAAAAGAAGAGAAGAACAACACGCCAACTCTTGAGAGCAGCCATAGTCTAGTCTTTGTTTCTACTGTTTTTGCTTGTGCATAAAATCCCTCCTCAGTAAAAGCGAACTGAATTTTTAGTGAGAAGCCAGCAACCCCATGCTAGAAGACTTTGTAAAAGGCAAATGCCGGTCATTTATCATTATTCAACTCTATTGACTACCGCGTGAGTGTGATGTTGGTTCGATTTGTGCATGTGGGTGGTGTTTTGAGTTCAACTGATACTTGATCTCTCTCCTCTCATCGGTATGCTCTCCATTAAACCTTTAATTGTTTTGTGCAATATTTGTGAATTGGTTCATATATGAGTAGGAGAATTAGATAATGTGTATAGAATGTGGCATAAAAAATTATTTTGTAGACAATGTAAATAAAAAATCATCTTCAATATAAATGCTTAAAAGTAAATTTGAGTGACATATGTACATAGTTAATTTGTTTTGTAAATTGTGGAAAGAGAGTGAAAATGGCTAGGTTAAGAGATAAATTTTTTATTGATTACTTTTGATTTTTCACATTGTGAATATTAATTAATGTCACACCAACTTTACATTCATTTTGTACGGTTATAATGGAGAGCTTTTTTTAAACTTATAGTCTATTAATTCTATGTGACACCTCATTTTTTTCTGCTCCACATTAGCATTGGAGATACTTTAAGTAACTAAGAATGTGGAGAAAGAAGTTAGTGAAGAAAGTGGGATAAACTCTACTGCAGGGGGAGAGAACACAATCAATTTTACACATTTTCACATTTTAACATGCCATTAGAAGGCCTAATTTTTTACACAATGTGTATAATCTCTTAACATACCATGCTAATATAATGCGGGAGACGTTCTTAATTTATTACAAATGTTAGAAGGAGTTTTACTCATGATATTTTATGTTTGGCTCCTTATTTAAGGAGGTTGTTACAGCCATGAGAGTTACTTGACCGTAAAGAATTTTTTGTTTAATTAAAAATTTAAGGGTTCATTCTTATATAAAATTGGTTATTTTAATAATTAATCTTTGGTACTTTTTGTTGAAGATTTGAATAAAATTTAAGAGCCTTTTGTGGTGAGATTAATTTTGTGATAGTCTTCATTATTATGTAAGGGTTATTTTGTGTGAGAGATTATTTTATGTGTAGGGAAGAAACAAAAAGTTATTCTAATTTGTAGTTTTTCTTGTATTAGTGACACGGATTGCCATTATCGTTATATTTGTATAATTTTCTTCTTCTCTATTTATTTATTTGGTTAGCCATATTTGTGTGATTATTTGTTGGTTACCGGATATATTTTGGAGGGGTTTTGAACCGTTGCTAATATTTTATTTGCAACGGTTCAAAAACATTGCAATATTTAATTGTTTTTTTTAATTTGTAACGTGTAACACCCCGTATTTTTTTGTATTTAATATTTAATTAATTCGTCTAATTTTAAATTACTTATGTGTCGTAATTTAATTTAATTAATTATTATTAGTATGTATTTAAATATTAATCTGGAGAGTAAATGGTTAATATTTATAGAATTTATATTACTAAGTGAATAGTAATAATTTATTTGCGTCATCAAGAGTGATATTGACGTGACATTAATTTATCTCAACAAGTAGTCGGTTATAGACTATTTTAGGGTCGAGATAAGGACTTT
Organism: Sambucus nigra; assembly: GCA_949130495.1. Classification (NCBI taxonomy): domain Eukaryota; kingdom Viridiplantae; phylum Streptophyta; class Magnoliopsida; order Dipsacales; family Adoxaceae; genus Sambucus; species Sambucus nigra. The sequence goes on along the minus strand of OX422213.1, from coordinate 208,900,835 downwards.
TATTAAAATTATTTGGATGATAATTCTGAGTGTACGGTTGATTACGGATAGGTCGAGATCATCAGAAAAGAGTACCCGTGGTGGTAAATAGGTCTCAGGTCATATTTAGGCATCACCACGCCCACATGGGAGTATTTGAGCCATTTTAATAAAGTCCACAAGCCTAAAAACGAGATTGAAGTGAGAGGGCGTGGCAGCCACAACTCATTTTAGAAAACCTAAGTATGTAGAGGAGAAAATAGGGAGAAATTGAAGAAACCTTAGGAGCCAAAACCAAGAATAATTATGTGCGTTCTTCATCAAATCATCATCAACACCAAAGGATTCGGACTCTACAGAATTCATCAGGCAAGTGGTTATTTGCTTCAATGAAAAATTGTGATAATCAATTCATATCATAGTGGGTGAGATATAATTCATTATGTTGGGTTAGGCTAATACATAAATTGATTTTTGATTTATGAGGCATCTCGTGTGAATTTTGTGTTAAGCAAGATTGTGTTAGCAAGTCTACTGTTGGAGAAATTCGGTTGCGATTAGAACCCAGTAATTATCTAGTTTAAATGGTTAATTGTTGAAGTCAGATGGGGGTGTTATGAATCGTTAGTGATTGGGCTTGTAAATTTAGAGATGATTAATGGTGGACTGAACTATTTGAGAATTATAATTTTGTGTCATTGGTAGTTAATAAGAGTTGAGTTTAAATCTATTGGAAATCATTTGGGTTATAAAAACTTACAGTAGGTGTATAAATCTAGGAAAATAGAGGTGAAATAACCATGATGACGCAAGGAAGAAGAAGAAGAGGAGAGAGAAAATCACTGCTCGTTCGAGCGACGTCACCTGTCGTTCGAACGACAGGGTGAGTTGTTCGAGCGACGCAGTGGGACAGGCCCAATTTGGGTTAGGTTCTATTTTGGGCCGAAAGAAATAGATTTTGTGATTTTAGTTAACCCAGTAAGGTGTTTTACCTTTTTGATATTTAATTGTGTAGAGCAAAAAGGAATTAAATATATATTAGGGAAGTTGGAGTAATAATTCTAAGGAATTAATTACAGGCCAAGGCAGTGTGTCCGGGAATTTTTGATGGAGTGATGCCTTGAGAAATAAATTAATAGGAAAGTTAATTATAGTTTAGAGTCGGGGAATTGACTCGGGTATTTTTGGGTTAGTGCTACGAGTGTATGGGCACGAATTGGCAGGGTTAAATTATTATAGGGTTATATAATAAATTGGGATATATAGTCTAATAAGGGTGTTAACCTTAATAAGTGAAATTTGAGGAATAAGTTCTACACAATGAAATTTCGGACCTAAGGAGTGAGTTTGGGTATTTTAGTTGGGTGACACAACTTGATTGATAAATAAATAAATACATGTGGGATTTTTTTAAATTACAAGTAGGTATATAGACTTGGGTATGTTAGACTAGTGTTACAGTAATTGTGCACGGTGTAGCAGAGATTAATTATATATATATATATATATATATATATATATATATATATATATTTGTGTGCTTTATAAATATTGGTGTGAATAATATTTATAGGTATACATACCCCTCTAGGGCTATCGCAGGAGGTTGCGCGATGTGGGTGAATCTCGTATCTTTAGGAGCAGGGCGAGTATAATCTCCAGGTCATAGTCATCCAGGATTTTATTTTGTGATCTATTCTCAGGGGTGAACCGCTTTGGGGTATGATTCGGTTTCACTTCCGGTGAAGAAACTATGACCGCCTCCACTACGTTTATTTTCGTTTCACTGATTCGAGGAGCTAACCAAGCTGGGGTGTTCGTGTGGATGAGTATACCAGGGGTGATAGCATTGTAGAAAACATTCGGTGAATGTCTACTCGGGAGGATTGTTTTATATCTACGAAACGTGTGTGAGTGTTCTAATATGACGATACGTAATATCTAGTGTAGATAATTATATACGGGTAAAATACATGAAGTGAACTATATTAATTATATGTAACTTGGGAAAATGTTACATAGCCTTAAATGAAAAATGATTAGTTAAGTTAATGGGATAAATAGCTTATAAATCATATATTAAACATACTCCGGCTAGAGTAGTGTGACAGGAAGGAGTTATAACAAGGATGAGTTACCGAGTAGATGACTTGGTGGGTTATAAAGAAAAGCGTTAGGTGTGCACAATAGTTGAGGGGTGAGCATTTCCTCAAGCGAGTGCGACACTATCTTAAATATGAAGAGCATTCATGCATTTTAAATTGTTGCATTTTAATCACTTGCTAAATATTTTTAAGTTTTGGGTTATAACCCTTGTTATAAAATAGTTTCTAAACCTTTTAGGTGTCCAGTCACAGGGACGCCAGTCTTGATTCTATTTTAAGGTTATGTAGTTGTGACATAGTTGGATGTTGCAGGAGTTGGAATAGACGCCTCTTTCATTTATTCCTAGTTTAGGAATTCTATCTCAGTTTTATTTCGAGCATGTTTCTCAAAGTATTTATTCAGATTATTTCAGTTCAGATTGCATGGGATTTATTTACTCTGTCAGACTTATTTGGTTTTGGATTTTAGCCGATGGTTAATTCGGCAAGACTTTGTTTCAATTATTTGTTTGGATGTTTATACTCTGTTATTTTATGAAGGTTCTATTTAGTTTTCATTGTATTTAATAACTTGGTTATTAAAATATAAAATTTTGGCACCGGCCTAATTAACGAATGGGTGGTTAATAATTAGTAAGGTTTTTGACAGTGATGCTAAGAATGAATAATATGGAAATCCTATTTTAATTTAATAAAGGTCTGATCACCCGGTATTTAATTTGGCGGGGTGTTATAGATGGTATCAGAGCATCAGGTTCTAGTGTCCTTAGGATCTGTGAAGATTTTCACATTTCAACTTAGCGTTCTTTGATATAGAGTCTTATTATAGGATTATTGTAGTCCTTTATGTATGCAATTTACATTCTCCTGCTATTAAGTATAGTTGATGTGATTCATATACGGTTTCGATTGCGCATGGCACATTGAACAATATAGAACGACAAGCGTGGGACGTCAGAAGGATTGCAGGAGGGAGGACTCAGCATAAGCCGTAGAGTATTCTGGGTCAGTAACGCGATAAGAGCCACCATGATTATTGTTCGAACAATTGACATTGGAGTAACCGCTGGGGCGTAGTATTTTCCCCGAGAACTGTTGTGAAGGACAATGGCACAAAGTTAGACCCATCAAGTGCAGACGACAAGGGCGAGGGTCAAAGAAGATTTTTGTTTCAAAATTACAATTCGCTAGAATTCGAGGAAAGTGCGAAAGGGTGATTTACTAATGAAAAGAAAACATCCAATTGGGATCACATGTGGGGGAGTGTTGTGACATTCAAGTCAAATTCTGAGAGAAAATGTTTGCTTATAGGAGCAACGTAGGGTGATGGGAGTCAGTCACTATATCCATGGAAAAATTACCATGAATAACGAAGAATTTTGGGTGCGAATTATTACGAACCCTCTCACCAGTTGTTTAAATAGAGAGGCAAGTGAGATTTCAGTATTTTTTCCAGAGGGCCAAACAATGGTTGAATGTGAAGGAAAGTTGATGAAATTTGTAAACTTTGTACCCGATGATAGGGATACGAAGAATAAAAAAGGGTTCGTAAGTTGATAATAGACCCATGGGTAGATTATACAAGCGTGGATATGAGATCTAGATAGGATGACTGGTGTCATTATCGTCAATATCGTACATTTACAAATTTATATCAATGCTCCAGTGAAAAAGGAGCTAAGGAGTTAGAGAATATAACCGAATGGCAAGACTGGATTTTTCGGTGCTAGTGAGGCACCAAGTGAAGGGATACCCAGTAGAGACCCAAATTAATGATCGAGATCAATAAAATTCCTACTAAGTGACGATGGCTTCAGTCAGAGCCGTCAAGGCTAGTAACAAGTCCCATTGGCCCAGCGGATCCAAAGGGACAATGGGGGTAGCAATCAGGGTCAAGACTACCAGGTTCGCGAGAAGGACAACCTCGATATGGTCGGTGGGTCCAGAGAAAGGGTAACGGAACAACAAGGATTTTATAGTAATGGGATCTTGTCCATAGTGAGTTAGGGGACAGGAGCGAGGTGCCTAGTAAGGTAAATAATTATATAAGTTTTGGTTCGGTTAGGACGAGAGTATCATGTCCAGGAACCGTTTAAGCTGCCGGTATTATGGGCAATTAAAACTATGAATTTTATCCCAGAATGATTGGGGTTCATTTTTTTTGACACGAGCAAGTCACAATAGTTTGTTAGTACTCAATCCGCGTATAAAACGGGTTTGGTAGAGGTATCGTTAATAGTACTATAGTTGTAAATATTTATCGTTGTGTAGCGTGGCTCTCTTTAGTTCCACCTATAGGGGAGCTTGTGTGGACACTGAAAGGGTATATTTTTAGGTAATCCCATGATGAGAGGTGATTATGCGCTTATGATTTTATCCTGGGTACGGATTGGTTAGCGATAGTGGGTGGTTACCCCAAGACTATCGTGTTCGTTGTTCCAGGGTAGGATGTATATTTTCTGTGATGTCTTACATGAAAGAGGGTTGAGCTCGCAGCGGTATTTTATGAAGTAAACTTCACAGAGTACGGTTGTCTAGCTATATTGGATCTCGGTGCATAGGGATTCTTACTCATGAGATTTAGGGTATGTCGGGTTACCGTGGAGTGGAGAGATTTAGCTCGTTATTAATTTAGCACTAAGGACTTAGTGATATTGCGAGCGCAGTAGTATATGACTCCTTTAGAGATGCGGGAGTCAATGATTATACTATGAGTATAGGGACAAGGATTGAGTGTCCCGAGAATATGATTTGGGTTCTACAAAAATCGAGGACCGACAATGCTGAGGAACAGGGCATTGGGAAAAGTTCTTTTGGGCTTTGCTGTGAGATGTTATACGCATAAGCATTAATAAATGTCAGGACTAGAGAAACGTCATTGGATTCTAGAACATCGGATTTAACAATAATTATTAAGTGTGGAGAAAACACGTTGAGCAGAGAGCTATTAAGAAATAGGGTCGATGGAGACGGGAAGTGTTGCAAAATAAACACTTGAAAGAACTTTTGCACCACAAGTTGATGGGTGGGTCATTATCGGGAAGAATTAAATAGTAATTGGTGGGGTAATAAAAAATAACCGGATGATATAGCCATGCCGATAAGACGGGGAGCCGAACTTGAGATAAGTATGTTACGTATGTGATGTTGTGAGGTTTATGCAAATATGCACGGGTTATATGGTTTATTGGCGCCCTGGGTGGAACAGAGTCTCCTTAGTCAAATGCCTAGCAGTTTTGGTATATTCTAGAAAAATGGGAGTATATGTCCCTCGTAATATGAAACGTTAAACATGGGGATCAGTGGTGAATAATGCATAGTGGATTTGTCTCCAAGTTACACCATTTAGTGATGGAAAAAGGTTGATCCGAGGTTATCAACTAGGCTTTTGTAAGTTGATGTTCCCAGTGACACGATTGATGAGCATGAGTGGTGAAATTCATATTTGGGAAATCTAAAATTATGGAGAGGTCCGAGTTTCCATCGGGTTGTGGAATGGATTGAACAGGGTGGAATATTTGTTATTTTGGAGTGGGATATAATATTGAGAAGTATATTCAACTTTTCACTTGAAGAAAAGAAGTGAAACGGAACTATGTGCTATCCAAAATTGTGATGATTTTGGATAAGACCTTTCAGTCCAACTTCTGATCGGAAGTGTCAGGAGGTGATGGAGACATAGTTCCATATCGTTTTATGGACGTGTTACCCTTAAGTAAATAGTAGACGAAGCGACTAGGTTGGTGAAGGAATCGAGAAATGCGTGATTCCAGATTGTTAGGTAATTAGGAGTATTAATTACCACTAGGAGTTACGTGTGATAATTCATAACAGTTTATTACCTGCATGACACCTTTTGAGACATTATCGGGCAATTTTGTCATCCACCCTTTGGTTGGGAAGGATAGGGGAATAACAAGCTTCTGGGACCCAAAGTGATTTATAGTCCATCGGCAAGAATTGAGAAAATCGTGTATTTTTCAGATAGCTCAAAAACGCAAGGAGAGTTACATCACCGTGAGTTAAGAGTTTGAAGTTTGACATGAGTAGTCAGGGATTGTTGCAGGTATTTACCCTGAGGAGAGTCACGGGTTTTGGCAATAAGAAATTGGCACCCATAAATGTAGGGACTTTTCTAACATAGAGATAGTAGAGCCTACGGATCATACGCTCATCTTTTGAGGCACTATATGGTCGGAGACCATTGAGTGGGAAATTGATGACCAGGTGTTAGTTAGGGGTGCCTCCTATGAAAGGTGTCATGAGGTTCGACATGATAGGGAAGATAGCATCGAGATTTGTCGGATACATCCCTATCCTTGAGCTTATGGAACCGGTAGCTTATAGACTGGGTTTACCATAGCATCTACAACGGATACATGACGTGTTTCACGTGGCATAACTGAAGAAGTATGAGAGGATAATGAGAGTTTGTGGCATGTTCCACTTGAGGATATGGATTTGCAACCAAATGTCTCATATGAGGAGATAACTGTAGCTATTCTGGATCGTAGTGAGCGCAATCTGTGGTCTAAAGTGATACCACTAGTTAAAGTACCGTGGGGTCATCATAGCGTTGGCGAGTCTACGTGGAAGTGGATGGATGACATGCGAGAGCAATATCCAGAGTTATCCACCGTAAGTATGACCTAATTTCGGGGACGAAATTCCTTTGTAACGGGGGAAGTATGTAAGACCCCATATTTTTTGTGCATTTTATATTTAATTAATTCGGTTAATTTTAAATTACTTGTGTGTCGTAATTTAATTTAATTAATTGTTATTAGTATGTATTGAAATATTAATCTGGAGAGTAAATGGTTAATATTTATGGAATTTATATTACGAAGTGAATAGTAATAATTTATTTACATCATGATGAGTGATAGTGATGTGGCATTAATTTATCTCAACCAGGAGTCGGGTATAGACTATTTTGGGGTCGAGATAAGGACTTTTAGTAAAATTATTCAGATGATAATTTTAGTGCATGATTGATTTTAGAGATATTGAGATAGTAGAAAAAGATTACTCGGGAGTGGAAATGGGTCTTGGGACATTTTTAGGCATAACCAGGCCCACACGGGAGTGTTTGACAATTTTTATAAAGCCCACAAGCCTAAAAATGGGATTGGATTAATAAAACTTAAAAGTGAGAAGGTTTGCCAACCACAACTCATTTTAGAAAACCTAAGTATATAGAGGAGAAAAATGGGAGAAATTGGAGAAACCTTGGGAGCCAAAACCAAGAATAAGTGTGTGTGTGTGTGTGTTTTATCAAATCATCATCAACACCAAAGGATTCACACTCTACGAAATTCATCAGGCAATTGGTTAATTTTCTTCAATAAAAAATTGTGATAATCAACTCATATCATAGTAGGAGTGATATAATTCATTATGTTGGGTTGGGCTAATACATAAATTGGGCTTTGATTTATAAGACATCTCTTATGAATTTTGTGTTAAGGAAGATTGTGTTAACAAGTCTACTGTTGGAGAAATTAGGTTGCAAATAGAACTTGGTAATTATCTGGTTTAAATGGTTAATTATTAAAGTCAGATGGGGGTGTTATGAATTGTTGGTGATTGGGCTTAGAAAATTAGATATGATTAATGGTGGAGTGAACTGTTTAATAATTATAACTTTGTGTCGTTGGTATTAATAAGAGTTGAATTTTGAATCTGGTGGAAATCGTTTAGGTTATAAAAACTTACAGTAGGTATATAAATCTGGGAAAATAGAGGTGAAATAACCATGACGACGCAAGGAAGAAGAAGAAGAGGAGATAGAAAATCACTGCTCGTTCGAGCGACATGGTTTTCGTTTGAGTGAAGCCGCCTGTCATTCGAACGATATGGTGGGTCGTTCGAGCGATGCAGTGGGCCAGGGCCAGTTTGGATTAGGTTTTGTTTTGGGCTGGAAGAAATAGATTTTGTTGTTTTAGTTAACCTAGTAAGGAATTTTACCCCTTTTGATATTTCATTCTGTAGAGGAAAAGTGGACCAAATCTACATTAGAGAAGTTAAACTAATAAATTTTAAAGAATTAATTACGGGCCAAGGGAGTGTGTCCATGAATTTTTAGTGGAGTGATGCCATGAGAAATAAATTAATGGGAAAGTTAATTTTAGTTTAGAGTCGGGGAATTGACTCGGGTATTTTTGGGTTAGTGCTACGAGTGTATGGGCACGAATTGACAGGGTTAAATTATTGTAGGGTTATATAATAAATCATGGGATATATAGTCTAATAAGGGTGTTAACCTTAATAAGTGGAATTTGAGGAATAAGCTCTACAAGATGAAATTTCGGACCGAAGGAGTGAGTTTGGGTATTTTAGTTAGGTGACACAACTTGAGTGATAAATAAATAAATAAATGTGGGATTTATTTAAGTTAAAAATAAATCAGTATATAGACTTGGGTATGTTAGGCTAGTGTTATAGTAATTGTGCACGGAGTAGCCGGGATTGATTTTATATATATATATATATATATATATATATATATATATATATATATATATATATATATATATATATATATGTGTGCTTTATAAATATTGGTGTGATTAATATTTATAGGAATACATACCCCTCTATTGCTATCACAGGAGGTTGCGCGATATGGGTGAATCCTCTGGCTTAAGGACCAGGGCGAGTATAATCCCCAGGTCATAGTCGTCTAGGATTTTATTGTGTGATCTATTCTCAGGGTTGAACTGTTTTGGGGTATGATTCGGTTTCACTTCCGGTGAAGGAACTACGACCGCTTATGCTACGTTTATTTTTCGTCTCACTAATTCAGGGACCTAACCGAATCGGGATGTCCGGGTGGATGAGTATACATGTGGTGATAGCATTATAGAAAACATCCGGTGAGTGTCTACTCGTGATGATGGTTATATATCTATGACATGTGTGTGAATGTTGTAATATAACGATACGTATATGTGGTGCAAATAATTATATACGGGTAAAATACATGAAGTGAATTGTATTAATTATAATAACTAAGGAGAATGTTACATGGACTTAAATGAAAAATGATTAGTCAAGTTAATGTGATAAATAACTTATTAATCGTATATTAAACATACTCGGGCTAGAGTAGTGTGACAGGAAGGAGTTATAACAAGGACTAGTTACGGCGTAGATGACTAGGTGGGTTATAAAGAAAAGCGTTAGGTGTGCACAATAGTTGACGGGTGAGCAGGTCCTCAAGGAAGTGCGTCACTAGCTTAAATATGAAGAGCATTCATGCATTTTAAATTGTTGCATTTTAATCACTTGCTAAATATTTTCAAATTATTTTGGGTTTAAGACCTTGCGATAAAATATTTTCAAAACCTTTTTAGTGTCCAGCCACAGGGACCCCAGTCTTGATTCTATTTCAGGGTTACGCAGTTGCAACATATGTGGATGTTGCAAGAGTTGGAGTAGACGCCTCTTTCATTTATTCATAGTTTAGGAATTCTATCTCAATTTTATTTCGAGCATGTTGCTCATAGTATTTATTCAGATTATTTCAGTTGATATTGTATTGGATTTATTTACTCTGTCAGACTTATTTGGTTCTGGATTTTAGCCGATTGTTAATTCGGCAAGACTATGTTTCAGTTATTTGTTTGGATGTTTAGACTCTGTTATTATGTGATGTATCTATTTAGTTTTCGTTGTCTTTGATGACTTGGTTATTAAAATATAAAATTTTGGCACCGGCCTAACTGATGAATATGTGGTTAGTAATCAGTAAGGTTTTTGATAGTGATGCTAAGAAAGAATCAGATGAAAATCATGTTTTTATTTAATAAATGCCTGAACACCTGGTATTTAATTAGGCGGATGTAACAACCCGGATTTTTTTTTAAATGGGGATTTTTAAATTAATCGGAGAAAAAAAAACGAAATTTTGGATTTTATAAATTTTATAATTTAAAGTGTTGGTTTTTATATTTGAAAAATAAATTTTCAAACGGAATTGGAATCGGAATTAAAATGGAGATTTAATTGAATTTTTATTATTTAGAAGAGTCCTCAAAACATAAAACTCTCTAAGAGTCCTCGGAACATAAAACTCTCTAGTAAAGATAATATTTTTAGAAATCAGACCATCCGATCAAGCTGAATTTTTGTCAGAAGTCTTGTCTCGTCGTTCGGTACAATATATTAAAATTTCAAGCGATTCTAACGGTCCGATCGCTCGTAATGATTTTTTCAAGTATTTGTGTTTGATTAGGACTCTAATTCTTTTTGGTATATAAACATAAAGTGACGAGTTTAGATCTTTTAAAACACATTTTAGCCTTCTCAAAAATCAGAATCCTCTCATCTTCTTCAACCTCAAAACCCTAGCCCCATTCTACATAACTTCCAACTCAAGTTTTGTCAAGATTAACCTGATTTTCTCAAGACGCGTCAAGAACGAATCTTTGTAAAATTTTTGAGAGGAATACACATTCAAGATCAGATTTCTAAACCAACTTTTATTCAGGCATGTTGACCCTATTCTTTTCCTTTAGTGTTATGTGTCTTGATTGTAGCCTCCATTAAACTCATGTTTTCTAAAATAAGATATGAATATAAAGATTGAAGAGATAAATTTCGGGGCTGTTTTACATGAACAAAAATAATGATACCAAATACTTATAACTTGTATTCTTTGGGTTGTGTCGGTGTAGTCGACTTTGCTATGGGCATGTGCATGTAGAGGAGCCCTTTTAAAAGTAAATTTTGATATTTCATGTGAAAACCCTTGTTTAATTTAATTTCTTGTGTTGGAAAATAAGGATCATGATAGGACTTGCCTGTAGCGATTATTCTGAAAATCATAATATTTAGGTGTCTTTGATTTCCACTTTTTAATTTGAACTTTTTAAATGGGAATTTAGTATTATTATGAATGTTGTTATAATTTGGAATTGTGTTACTTTATGGAAATATGATAATTTTTTGGGAAGATTGGGTATGGTAGATAATTGGTTTTCACCCTTGTTATAGTACACTTGTTAGGTATGGGACTAGTAAGTGGGCCTTAATTACGATTTATGCTAATTAGGTATGGGACTAGTTAGTGTAAGTCTATGCGGGTTATATAATTGGGGTGGGGGCTGATTTTCTATTTTATACCTTTATTGTGATGGCCTAGGATTGATATCTAGGTGGAATGAAATTTTATAATCATTCTTTGCTTAGGATAGGACGATATTGTGTTTTGGGAACCCTTAGTTGGCATTAAAGGTTATTTTGAGGATTTTCACATCGCTTTTAAGGGTGGGGGAAATTAATGTGATTAACGAAAACAAGGAATGTGGAATTTAATATCGCAGGACTAAAACGGATATTAAAAATTTATTGGCGACATAATGTGTCTAGGGCCGACAGTTTGAACGGGTCAGAGGACGAGTTATGTCGTGTCGTGTGTGGAACCTTGTCATATCGCGAGGGTCGCAGGATAAAAACGGGCCAGACGGCGGACTTGATAAGGGGACGGGTGCGTGTGTGGAACCTTGTCATATCGCGAGGGTCGCAGGATAAAAACGGACCAGACGGCGGACTTGACAAGGGGACGGGTTTTGGTAATAATATTCACGGTTAAATTAATTAAATTTAACATTATGGGAAGGTGGGTTAATTAAAATCATATTGGTGTGGCTTTTATGAAAACCTTGCGGGTAATTGTGAATTTATTTATGGTGATTATTAATCTCGTAATTAAAAGATTCTATTGTTATAGTCGATATATATAGCACTATTGTCTGGGTTCAAGGACCCTATTTGAGGAGAGTAGCCGGTTTACATGCTCGGGGCTTTGGCTCTGACACATGCGTTGACTAATCTTTTTCAGGATTTTGGGGAGTTGCTGCATAGGATTCATTGGAGATCTTTTGGAGGTGAAACTGGATTTATGTTACTGCTTTAGTAGTTGGATGTTCTCTTTCCATTCAGTCGTTTTATTTATGAGACTATTTTGGAGTTATTGGGCCTTTTTGGTTCCAAATTTGTTTAGAGGATTTCTGTTGGGATTATTTAGATTTTATTTAATCATTATTGGAGATTGGATTTTTGGAGTTAGCATGTGATGGATCTTTTATCGCTTAGTTATTTGTGATCATTTGAGATTGAATCAATTGTTTATCTTATGGACTGATTTATTTATGTCTCATGCTAAGAATGGTATTTATTTAGTTCACGCCCGGCTTAGTTTTGGTGGCGGCCGACGCTAGAGTTAGGCGGGGTGTGACAGATGGTATCAGAGCATGGTCTTAGGTCTCGTAGGTTATGAGTCCGTTTAGCTTCCACGTTGACGATCTTTGATTCCCTTGTTGATTCGTACTTCTTAAAGTAGAGGGTCTAGCATACGTGTTAGATGTGTTTCTTGGAGAGGTGAAGTTTTGATTTAAAGACGTTGTAGGCATCGAGTTTAGAATTAGTAAGCTTGATGTGGGGATCCATAGAATGGATATTGGTGACGATAATTATTTTGGAGATTTTAGTACAGATGTTAGGTATCGTATGTATCGATTTTTGATGTTGAGATTTAATTTGAGGAAGTTAGAATTTTGATGACTTTTGGATATAGGATCGAGTGGGGGATTTTGAGAGCATGTGGTACGCAATTATTTTCATAGTTATGTGTATGTATAGGCAATATATATTATTTTGTTGCTCGTGGGGTAGGTGCGCATAGAACTGGGTGTATGGGCGCCCATTTATGGCATTCTACAGGTAGGCATATGTGAGCCTTATTTTCTTTTTTTGCGAGATTTAAGTGTTTATGTGTATGCTTCGTTTAATTTCGAGGACGAAATTCTTTGCTAGTGGGGAAGTATGTAACAACCCGGATTTTTTTTAAATGGGGATTTTTAAATTAATCGGAGAAAAAAAAACGAAATTTTGGATTTTATAAATTTTATAATTTAAAGTGTTGGTTTTTATATTTGAAAAATAAATTTTCAAACGGAATTGGAATCGGAATTAAAATGGAGATTTAATTGAATTTTTATTATTTAGAAGAGTCCTCAAAACATAAAACTCTCTAAGAGTCCTCGGAACATAAAACTCTCTAGTAAAGATAATATTTTTAGAAATCAGACCGTCCGATCAAGATGAATTTTTGTCAGAAGTCCTGTCTCGCCGTTCGCTACAACATTTTAAAATTTCAAGCGATTCTAACGGTCCGATCGCTCGTAATGATTTTTTCAAGTATTTGTATTTGATTAGGACTCTAATTCTTTTTGGTATATAAACATAAAGTGACGAGTTTAGATCTTTTAAAACACATTTTAGCCTTCTCAAAAATCAGAATCCTCTCATCTTCTTCATCTTCTTCAACCTCAAAACCCTAGCCCCATTCTACATAACTTTCAACTCAAGTTTTGTCAAGATTAACCTGATTTTCTCAAGACGCGTCAAGAACGAATCTTTGTAAAATTTTTGAGAGGAATACACATTCAAGATCAGATTTCTAAACCAACTTTTATTCAGGCATGTTGACCCTATTCTTTTCCTTTAGTGTTATGTGTCTTGATTGTAGCCTCCATTAAACTCATGTTTTCTAAAATAAGATATGAATATAAAGATTGAAGAGATAAATTTCGGGGCTGTTTTACATGAACAAAATTAATGATACCAAATACTTATAACTTGTATTCTTTGGGTTGTGTCGGTGTAGTCGACTTTGCTATGGGCATGTGCATGTAGAGGAGCCCTTTTAAAAGTAAATTTTGATATTTCATGTGAAAACCCTTGTTTAATTTAATTTCTTGTGTTGGAAAATAAGGATCATGATAGGACTTGCATGTAGCGATTATTCTGAAAATCATAATATTTAGGTGTCTTTGATTTCCACTTTTTAATTTGAATTATTTAAATGGGAATTTAGTATTATTATGAATGTTGTTATAATTTGGAATTGTGTTACTTTATGGAAATATGATAATTTTTCGGGAAGATTGGGTATGGTAGATAATTGGTTTTCACCCTTGTTATAGTACACTTGTTAGGTATGGGACTAGTAAGTGGGCCTTAATTACGATTTATGCTAATTAGGTATGGGACTAGTTAGTGTAAGTCTATGCGGGTTATATAATTGGGGTGGGGGCTGATTTTCTATTTTATACCTTTATTGTGATGGCCTAGGATTGATATCTAGGTGGAATGAAATTTTATAATCATTCTTTGCTTAGGATAGGACGATATTGTGTTTTGGGAACCCTTAGTTGGCACTAAAGGTTATTTTGAGGATTTTCACATCGCTTTTAAGGGTGGGGGAAATTAATGTGATTAACGAAAACAAGGAATGTGGAATTTAATATCGCAGGACTAAAACGGATATTAAAAATTTATTGGCGACATAATGTGTCTAGGGCCGACAGTTTGAACGGGTCAGAGGACGAGTTATGTCGTGTCGTGTGTGGAACCTTGTCATATCGCGAGGGTCGCAGGATAAAAACGGGCCAGACGGCGGACTTGACAAGGGGACGGGTGCGTGTGTGGAACCTTGTCATATCGCGAGGGTCGCAGGATAAAAACGGACCAGACGGCGGACTTGACAAGGGGACGGGTTTTGGTAATAATATTCACGGTTAAATTAATTAAATTTAACATTATGGGAAGGTGGGTTAATTAAAATCATATTGGTGTGGCTTTTATGAAAACCTTGCGGGTAATTGTGAATTTATTTATGGTGATTATTAATCTCGTAATTAAAAGATTCTATTGTTATAGTCGATATATATAGCACTATTGTCTGGGTTCAAGGACCCTATTTGAGGAGAGTAGCCGGTTTACATGCTCGGGGCTTTGGCTCTGACACATGCGTTGACTAATCTTTTTCAGGATTTTGGGGAGTTGCTGCATAGGATTCATTGGAGATCTTTTGGAGGTGCAACTGGATTTATGTTACTGCTTTAGTAGTTGGATTTTCTCTTTCCATTCAGTCGTTTTATTTATGAGACTATTTTGGAGTTATTGGGCCTTTTTGGTTCCAAATTTGTTTAGAGGATTTCTGTTGGGATTATTTAGATTTTATTTAATCATTATTGGAGATTGGATTTTTGGAGTTAGCATGTGATGGATCTTTTATCGCTTAGTTATTTGTGATCATTTGAGATTGAATCAATTGTTTATCTTATGGACTGATTTATTTATGTCTCATAATTGTCTCATGCTAAGAATGGTATTTATTTAGTTCACGCCCAGCTTAGTTTTGGTGGCGGCCGACGCTAGAGTTAGGCGGGGTGTGACAGCGGAGTGTCAAATAATGGTTCTAAACTCTTACAAATAAAAAATATATATTATTTTGTAACGATTCATAACACTTCAAAATAGTAATATGTAAAAAAAATATTCCTCTTTGTAAGTGTCAACCGTTACATAAAATTAAAATATGAAAAAAATATTTGCACCATATTACACCACCCTGTATAATAATTCCAACCTACAATTGTGTGCAATGATAAATACAAATTAATATTCATGGTCCAAAATACACTAAACCAAAAATCTCAACTCCAACACATCATAGTTCCAAACACACGTGAGAAAGCGATTGCCACTACATTAAGTGTTGGTTGTATTCTTGGAAAACGTAAAAGTATGAAAGCGGATGTAGTAATACAAGCCTTCGTTTCTAAAATAATCAACATCGGTAGACAATCTTAGTAATAAAAATGTTAATAAAAAAATTAAGCAAACTTGAGCTTCACCACTTCTGTATAGAAAACAAATCCAAGCATCTATCAGTACCGATCAACATAAATGCCCACATAGAATTCCACCATCAAAGTTCAATATTACCCAACGATCTTAGTCATTGCAGGAAAGAAATCCTGCACATATGTATTAACATGTCAGAATCACCAAATAAAATCCAAACAAATATGCACACGTGTTTGTTTTGTACGCATATTACATATTAAAACTAAGATTAATAGAAAATTCCAAAAAAAATTACACAGCTTACCTAAACCGCTGTCTTTATCCATCGACCACACGTACGTAATGAGTGATAATCTCTAACAAAAAGTAAAAATAATATTATGCACTAACTTTGCAGATGAATGTAACACCCCAAGGTTTTTTAGACAAAAAAAATCTTTGAGAAATTAAAATTTTCAGAAAAATAAATTTTTGGAATCTATTTAATTTTGGTTGGTAAAAATGTTGGTCTTTATATATAAAAATAAGGTTTTAAGTGGAATTTAAATTGGGACTAAAATTTGAAAATTATAACTTTTTTGTATAAATATCAAGGGGGGATCTGATCTTAGGAGAAAAAAATAAAATAAAAATATTTAATCGTTCGATCGAGCTGAATTGTTTTGTAGCTTCATTTCGCCTTCGGCCACTATGCCTCCAAATTTCAGCTAATTCTAACTGTCCGATCATCCGAAATGTTTAATTTTAGTGTTTGTATTTGATTAGGACTCAAACTCTTTTTGGAATATAAACATAAAGTGATGGGCTTAGGACTTTTAAAGTACATTTTAACCTTCTAAAAAATCAGTAGCCTCCCATAATTTTATTCTCTTTCTTCTACAAAACCTAAACCCCATTGAACGCAACTTTCAACTCAAGTTTTGAAGATCTAAATCAAGTTTTCTCAAGAACAAGTCTTTATCAATTTTTCGAGAGGAACGCAACCATCTAATCAAAAATTTTAGTCGACTTTCCTACAGGCATGAATTCTTCTATTCTCTCTCTTTAGTATTATGCGTTTTAAGTGTCGCCTAAACTTTAATTCATGTGTTTTTCGTAAAATAAATCAGCAACCTAATTAGCAAAAGTGAAAACTAATTAGGGACTGTTTTCATTAAAAATCTTAATCTGATTTAATACTTGTAACCCTTGTGTGCTTAGGGTAGAGTTTGGACTTTGGGTAATATGGATGTAGGTTTGCATGTAGAAACTATCGAAATTGTATTTTATATAAACGAAACTTGGAAAATCATATAGAATTGTGTAGGTTTGCCAAAAGTAAATATTGTTGGGTGCGCCATAAGCTCGCATATTGTTTGAAATCGTAATTTTCAAATAAAATAAATTAGACTAGTTATGTCGACGACTTGAATGAATTAAATTAAAATTAATTGTGATCGCGTGTGAAAATTGTGTGATTATTGATACAAGGGAATGTGTGAATTATTGTGTTGATTATTTTTATCGTCGCGGGGACGACGAAATTTTGGGTAATATGATCTCACCTAAATTTTAGGAATTGCTAGGTATGAGACTAGTAGGTAGGCCTTAGTTGCGGCCAAAGTTCGCGACCATTTTTTTCCTTTTTTTTTCTTCGCGGGGTGGGTCGTGGACTTTTGCCGTGACCAATTTTTGTCACGGTTGTGGGTCACGGCCAAAGTTCGTGACCATTTTTTTTCTTTTGTCTTTTGTCGCGGTGTCGATCACGGACTTTGGCTGCGACAAATTTTTGTCACGGTTGTGGGTCACGGCCAAAGTTCGCGACCATTTTTTTCCTTTTTTTCGTTGCGGTGTGGGTCACGGACTTTGGTCGCGACCAATTTTTGTCACGATTGTGGGTCACGGACTTGGGTCGCGACCATTTTTTTCCTTTTTTTCATCACGGTGTGGGTCACGGACTTTAGCCGCGACCAATTTTATCACGGTTGTGGGTCACGGACGAAGGTGACGATCATTTTGTTCCCGTCATGGTATGGGTCACGACCGAAGTCCGCGACCATCTACTGTGACCCACTACGGGCCATGACCCACGAAATTGGTCACGCACGAAATGGTCACGGCCCAAGTCCGCGACCCACAGTCTTGGTCAAAGATTTTGGCCATGACCAATCGCAAGTTTTGGTGTAGTGTTAGCACTTTCTAGGTATGGGACTAGTTTGTGTAGCTTTTTATGGATGGAATATTCTGGGATAGGGCTGATTTGGTGTCGTGCCGTTGATTTGGTTAGCCTAGGCACGAGACTAGGAAAAATTAATTATAGAAATTCATCCTACGAAATAGGATAAGACGCGGTTGTGTTTTGGAGACCTCTAAGTATGGGACTAGAGGTAGGTTGAGGTTTGTGCTCTAAAATAGGGTGGGATAAAATAAAATAAAGATAAATTGAGATGATGAGAAAATAAGAAATTGATAATTAATGCCTAAGATAATAAACGGGTATTAAAATATATTGGCGTCATTAATAAGTGCATGACTGACAGTTAAACGAGTTGGCTAGCTACTGCGACGTGTGGGTGTGTGTTTGAGTAATAAGTGAAAGACTGACTGTTAAATGAACTTGCTGGCTATTATGACTGTCATGCGTGGAGCCTCATCATGAAGTGTAGGGTTGACAAAATATGGACTGACTCGCTATTACGAGGGGAATGGGTGTGGTGTAAAATTTTTAGTGGGAGTTTCACGACCAAAATGGTATAAAACTTTAAGCGAGAGTCCCGCAACTGATAATAATGATGAATAAAAATAATAATCAGATGAATTGAATTAAATTAAATGGATAGCTTTCGATATGAATCAAATAATTGGAAATATAACTTGGGGTAGCATAATTACATGATTAGGTATTCGCAGTTTCTTTTCTCGCACGTTGATAATTATTGCGTTAATTTAGAATATTCTATTGTGATATTTATTATGTATAATCCTATTATCGAGGTCCACGGGGCCTAATTGGGGAGAGTAGCTTGGATTCATGCTGTGGGCTCTGACCCATTACATTGACTAACATTTCAGGTTTAGCACTGGAGTAGCTACATAGGAGTTATTAGAGTTCTTTTGGAAGTGCAGCTGGAGTTTATTTATTTTTATGCTTAGTAGTCTAGATTTCCTTTTCAAGTCGTATTTTATTATGAGACTTTACATTATGGATTTGGTGGGCCATTCGGTTCCATATTTTTTATTCAGTCATTCATTGTTGGATCTTTTATTCGAATTTATATAATTTGAGATTGGATTTATTTACTGGAGATTAACATGGGGATGGATTTTATTATTGCATGAATGATTATTCATATTGGGATTGATTTAATTATTATCTTGTGTAAGGAACTTTATATGTCTCATATCTGTCACATGTTAAGAATGGTATTTTATTTAGTGACTCCCGACGTAATTTGGCTATGGCAGCTGACCACCCCGTTTGTCAGATTGCGCGTGGTGTTACAAATGGTATTAGGGTATGGTCTTAGATCTCGTAGTTTGTGAGTCCATTTAGCTTCCAGGTTACCAATCTTTGATCCCCTTTGTTAATTTTTATTTCTAGAGGTAGTGGGTCTCACATATGTGTTAGCTGTGATTTTTGGAGATATGATGTTTTGTGTTAAGGACATTATAGGAATTGAGGTATAACTAGTAACTCTTTTTGTGGGTATCTTTAGAGTTAATTTTGGAGACAAAAGTTATTTTGGAGATTGTTAGTGCAGATGTTAGGTATCGTAAGTATCGATTTCGGTGATGTAAATTGATTTGAAGACTTTAACATTTTGATGACTTTTGGAGATAGAATCGAGTGGTGATTCGCGAAAGCGCGTGGTAAGTCGTTATTTTTATAGTTATGCATATATATATATTGTATTTTTTATCATGGGATATGTGCATGTAGAATTGAGTGTATGGGGGCCTGATCGTGGTATTTATGAGTAGGCATATGTGAGTCTTATTTTTATTTTGCGCGTTTACGCTTCGTCAAATTTCGAGGACGAAATTCTTGTGCTAATGGGGAAGTATGTAACACCCCGTAGATTTAAATCGAGATTTAATTAAATTAAATTGGGATTTAGAATAAATTAATTCGGGATTTGGAAAAATAAAATTTATATATTTAAATCTTTTAGTAAATTAAACTGCTGGGATTTAATTATGAAAGTAGAATTTTAATCAGAATGGAAATCGGAGTTAAATCCTAAGTTATACAACATTTAAAATAAAAATAAGGGATCTTCGGGTGTCAGGTCCCCCGAACTGGTCCGAGATCACGAACCAGTCCGCCCAGCCAGTTGCATGACAATATGTTTATTTTTTATGAATTTGACTGTGGTTAAAACTCTTCCATATATATATATATTGGGGATTAAGACTTTAAAACTCATATTAATAAAGCCTAAGAGCAGTAGCCTCTCATCTTTTACATCATCTTATACCTCTAAACCCTAGCCCCATTTAAACCAAGATTTCAGTCCAAGATTTGAAGGCTTATTTGGTGTTTTCTCAAGTTTGGGCTAGAATGAGTTTTTATTGTTTTCTTGAATCAGAACTTTGAGGCAGAATCTTATGAGTTTCTTGTGATGATTTTAAGGTACGGGGTTTGGTTCCTAATTTATTTGTACTTATATTGTTGATATCATGATGGTTATTGGAATATAAAATATTGATTCGATTGAGATATTGTATTTATTTATGGGCTCTCATGAATTTTTTCTATGGCACGGAGAATGGTCACCCGCCAATAGTCCAAAATTCCAATAGTCAGGATGAGGCTTTACGAAGCTTAGGTGAAGTGAGATGAGGCCTGGTGACCAATTGATGTGTTATTGAAAAATAAATTGTTATAATCCTCGGATGTCGCATTGGACTCGTATTCAGTTTCGTATTGTTACATTTTACTCACCGCTATTATTTTGAGCATCTATTCTTGTTATATTGGGTACTTCCCCATGTTTTTCTTTTAGTGGCAGGTTAGCATGGATTTGGATGCTATGGATTTTTAGACGATTTTAGAGAACGATGTTTGGATGATTTTATTTTTGTATAGCTTGACAATGTAACTTATTTGAAGATCTTAGTATTTTTTTTTAGTGAAATTTAATTGTAATTATTTTGGAAGTGAAAATTTTGGATTCATTATATTTATTTTGGTGGTATATATATGCTCTATATTAATTGTTGAGGATTTAGTTTAGTTTTATTTGCGCGACTTGACGTTTGATGTTTATGCTTCGTCTAATTTCGAGAATGAAATTCATGTACTAGTGGGGAAGTATGTAACACCCCCGAGATTTTTTAGCCATAAAAAATATTGGATAAATTAAAAAAAAATGATTTTTTTTGGAATTTATTTAATTTTGGTGTGTAAATTTGCTGGTCTTTATATATAAAAATAAGGTTTTAAGTGGAATATATATTGGAATTAAAATTTGAAAAATATAACTTTTTGTATAAAAATCAGAGGAGGATCTGACCTAAGGAGGAAAAAAATTAATATTTAACCCGTTCAATCGAGGTGAATTTTTTTATACAGCTTCATTTCGCCTTCAGCTACCACGCCTCCAAATTTCAGACAATTCTAACAGTCCGATGATTCGGAATATTTTTATTTTAGTCTTTATATTTGATTAGGACTCAAACTCTTTTTGGTATATAAACATAAAAAGATGGGCTTAGTACTTTTAAAATATATTTTAGGCTTCTCAAAAATGAGTAGCCTCCTATAATTTCATTCTCTTTCTTCTACAAAACCTAACCCCCATTGAATGCAACTTTCAACTCAAGTTTTAAAATCTAAATCCAGTTTTCTCAAGGTTGTTCAAGAATGAGTATTTATCGATTTTTTGAGAGGAACGCAACCAACTAATCAGAATTTTGAATCTACTTTTCAGCAGGCATGAATTCTTCTATTCTCCCTCTTTAGTATTATGCGTTTTAAGTGTTGCCTAAACTTTAATTCATGTGTTTTTTTAAAAATAAATTAGATTAATTATATCAACGATTTGAACGAATTAAATTAGAATTAATTGTGACCGCATGTGAAAATTGTGTGATTATTGATACATTGGAATGTGTGAATTATTCTGTTGATTATTTTTTATCATCGCGGGGATGACGGGATTTTGGGTAATATGCTCTCACCTAAATTTGAGGAATTTCTAGGTATGGGACTAGTAGGGAGGCCTTAGTTGTGGTTATCACTTTCTAGGTATGGGACTAGTTAGTGTAGATTTTTACGAATTGGATATTCTGAAGTGGGGCAGATTTTGGTGTCGTTCCTTTGATTTTGTTAACCTAGGCGCGAGACTAGGGAGAAATTAATTATATAAATTCATCCTATGAAATAGGATAGGGCATGGTTGTGTTTTGGAGACCTCTAGGTATGGGACTAGGGGAAGGTTGAGGTTTATGCTCTAAAATAGGGTGCGCTAAAATAAAATAAAGAGAAATTGAGATGATGAGAAAACAAGAAATTTAGGATTAATGCCTAAGATAATAAAAATGTATTAAAATATATTGGTATCATTAAAAAGTGCATGACCGACAGTTAAACAAGTTGGCTGGTTATTGCGACGTGTGGGTATGTGATGGTGTAATAAGTGCAGGGGTGACAATTAAACGGGTTGGTTGGCTATTATGACGTGTCATGTGTGGAACCTCGTTAATAAGTGCAAGGTTAACAGAATACGGACTAGCTGGCTATTACGAGGGAAATGGGTGTGGTGTGAAATTTTTAGTGGAAGTCCCACGACCAAAATGGTGTAAAACTTTAAGAGGGATTCACACAATTGATAATAATGATCAATGAAAATAATAATCGTATAAATTGAATTAAATTAAATGGATAGATTTCAATATAAATCAAATAATTGGAAATATAACTTGGGTAGCATAATTACATTATTATGTATTCGTAGTTTCTTTTCTCGCACGTTGATAAATATTGTGTGAATTTAAAATATTCTATCGTGATATTTATTATGTATAATGCCACTGTCTGGGTCCATGGTCCCTAATTGGGGAGAGTACCTTGTATTCATGAGGTGGGCTCTGACCCATTGCATCGTCTAACATTTCAGGTTTAGCGCTGGAGTAGCTGGATATGAGTTATTAGAGATCAATTGGAGGTGCAACTGTTGTTTATTTATTTTGATGCTTAGTAGTCTAGATTTTCTTTTCCGTCGCAGTTTATTATGAGGCTTTACATTATGGATTTGGTGGGCCATTCGGTTCCATAATTTTATTCAATTATTCATAGTTGGATTTTTTATTCAAATTTATATTATTGGAGATTGGATTTATTTACTTGAGATTAGCACGGTGATGAATTTTATTATTGCATGAATGATTATTCGTATTGAGATTGATTTAATTATTATCTTATGGAATGAACTTTATATATCTCATATATGTCACATACTAAGAATGGTATTTTATTTAGTGACTCCCGATGTAATTTGGCGACGGCGGTTGGCCACCCCGTTTGTCGGATTAAGCGGGGTGTTACAATGAATTTATGAAATGAGTTTCGAGAGAGAACAATGTATATACATGAAGAACTTTTAGAATTTCACAAGATTTCAAGAGTAGTTACTCCCCGTCCTTATGTAGAATAACACAATAGAAAGTTATGAGACCATAGTTCTGAGCGGTCTAACTTTAGTGATTTGTCAATTTATTACTTCTAAAATGTAACCACCCCGATTTTTTTAAATAGGTATTTTTAAACTAATTTTGAAAAATTGGAGAAAAATGAAATTTTGGATTTAATTATTTTTAATAATTGAATATGTTGTTTTTTATATTTAAAAATAAGGTTTTAAGTGGAATTTGATGTGAGGATTTAGTGTTGCGAAGATTATCGGAAATAGAATCGAGTGATGATTTGCGAGAGCGCGTGGTGCGCCGTTACTTCCATAGTTAGGTATATATATATTATTTTGTTGTTCGTGGGTTAGGTGCGCATATGATTGGGTGTATGGGCGCGGGCGCCCAATTATGGCACTCTATGGGTGGGCGTATGTGAGCCTAATTTTCTTTTGCGAGATTTACGTCTGATGTGTATGCTTCGTTTAATTTCGAGGACGAAATTCTTTGCTAGTGGGAAAGTATGTAACAACCCCGATTTTTTTAAATAGGAATTTTTAAACTAATTTTGAAAAATTCGAGAAAAATAAAATTTAGGATTTAATTATTTTTAATAATTGAATATGTTGGTTTTTATATATAAAAATAAGGTTTTAAGTGGAATTTAAATTGGGATTAAATTTGAACCTCATAACTTTTTGTATAAAAATCGGGGGAGGATCCGACCTAAGGAGAATAAAAATAATATTTTTAGAAATTCGACCATCCGATCGAGCTGAATTTTTACAACAGTCTTGTCTCGACGTTACCTACAACATAATAAAATTTCAAGCTATTTTGACGATCCGATCGTCCGTAATGATTTTTTTGAGTGTTTGTATATGATTAGAACTCTTTTCATAATCAAACTCTTAATCCTTTATACATCACAACTAATTCTTGCATGGGCTTTATAAATTATTTTTCTCAAACTTTTCAACCAGAAGACCTCTCCAAAATTACTCCCTTTCATCTACAAACCATAGCCCCAAACTTATTCAGGATTTCAACCTTAGATTAGAAGGCTTAATTGGTATTTTCTCAAGGGGAGTTCAACCTTCTATTAAGATTTTTGTCCAATTAATCACAGACATGAATACTCTATTCCTTTACTTTAGTATTATACGTTATAAGTGTTACCTAAATTCAATCTCATGTTTTTCTTAAAATAAATTAAGAACCTAATTAGATAAAGTGGAAGCATAAAACTTGGGGTTGTTTTTATGAAATATCTTAATATGAATAATATTCATAACCCTTGGGTGCGTAGGAGTCATGAGTGAATTTTGAGTTTTGTTGGTGTAGGTTACATGTAGAAAAACCCTAGTCTTGAATTAATTGATTTGGGGGCGTATAACTCACGTGATTTGTGTTAAGATGATGAAATTGGAAATATGATGTGTTAATGATGTAATCTCGGTGTATTTAATTTAAAATAATTAAATGATATTAATTGGGTGTTTTTGCCGATGTGATAATTAAATTAAGATTTAATTGAATTGGGCTATCATGCGTAGTTTGGTATATTGATTAATTGAGCTTATTTATATGACTTGTTGGTTTTATTAATTGCCTTTGTGGCAACGGGTTGTTGGGTATTTATGCTCTCCCTATATTTTTAGAATGCCTTCTAGGTATGGGACTAGTGGGTAGGCCTTTTGATGATTTATGCCTTTTAGGTGTGGGACTAGTGAGGGTAGATTATTACGACTTTATTATGTCGGGGGTGGACTGATTTTTGTCAATTTATCGTCGTTACGCTAGCCTAGGTTTGAGACTAGGTCGAGATTTGTGTTAGAAATCCATCATATAGATAGGGTAGGACGTATTAATAACTTGAGGACCCTTAGGTATGGGACTAAGGGGTATTTTGAGGATCTCACATCGATAATAAGGGCGGGGGATTTGGTTAATTGTGAAATTGAGAAAAATAGAGAATAAATGCCTAAGGTAAACACGAGTATTAAAATTGGTGGCGACATAATGTTGTAGTGACCTACAATTTAACCGGGTCATCTTGGGCGATTTATGTCGTGTCGTTGTTGAAAACTTGTCATATTGCGGGGGAATCGACAGTTTAAACGGATTTCGGCTGGCTATTGCTAAAGGAAAGTGTGACATATTTGGTGAATTATCACCTATGGAGGGAGGACCGCTATAATGAATTTTGGTGAATTATCACCCGCGACGGGTGGAACGCCATACCTAATAATTATTAAAGTAAGAACATAAATAATTGAGAAATTTGATAATTTGGGTTAATTAATAAAAGATTAACTCTGCGGGGCTTGGGAATTTAAAATCATATTGGTGTGTTCTTTTTAAATGAGGATTCCCGCGGGAAGATGGTTTTATATTCATCGCGTTTAACTATCTCGTTTAATTAAAATATTCTATTGTGATATTTATTGCGCATAATGCTACTGTCTAGATTCAAGTATCCTAATTGAGGGGAGTAGTGTGTATTCATGCTCGGGGATCTGACCTCGTGCGTTGACTAACTTTTTTTAGGATTATTATGTGGAGAAGCTGCATAGAATTATTTGGAGAATTTCTTGGAGGTTTAGTTGGAGTTGCTCTACCTTATGAGTATTGATTTAGTTTAGTTTTCTATTCCTTCGCACTTGTATTGAGACTCAGTTTATGCTTATGATTAGGTTTGTTGGTTCCAAAGTTGTATAGGTTTTATTCAATTATTTTTACTGGATTCAGTTGGAGACTATTCAATTTTATGTTATTAGAGATTGAATTTACTTTGAGTTTAGCATGGAGATTGATCTTTTACCGGTTAGTTGGATGGTTTTATCTTTTGGGATTGATTATCATTTATCTTGTGGATTAATTTCATATGTCTCATATCTGTCTTATTTTAAGAATGGTATTTATTTACTCACGCCCGACTCAATTTTGGTGGCGGCCGACGCCAGAATTAGGCGGGGTGTGACAGATGGTATCAGAGCATGGTCGTAGGTCTCGTAGGTTGTGAGTCCAATTGACTTTTGCGTTATCGATCTTTGATTCCCTTTATTGATTCGTACTCCTTAAGGTAGAGGGTCTAGTATACGTGTTAAATGTGTTTATTATAGATATAGAATTTTGTATTAAGGACGTTGTAGACATTGATTTTAGAATTAGTAAGCTTGATGGGAGGATCCTTATAGTTGATTTTGAAGACGTTAATTATTTGGAAGATCATTAGTACAAATTTTGGGTATGTCTTATATCGATGCAGCGATGTGATTTGATTTGAGGATTTATGTGTTGAAAAGATTATCGAAAATATAATCGACTGGTGATTTGCGAGAGCGCGTGATATGCCGTTACTTCCATAGTTATGTATATATATATATATATATAGCGATACATATTAATTTGTTGTTCGTGGGGAAGGTGCGCCTAGGATTGGGTGTATGGGCTCCTAATTATGGCACTCTACGGGTAGGCATATGTGAGCGTAATTTTCTTTTGCGAGATATACGTCTGATGTGTATGGTTCGTCTAATTTCGAGGACGAAATTCTTTGCTA
This sequence comes from Sambucus nigra, assembly GCA_949130495.1. Classification (NCBI taxonomy): domain Eukaryota; kingdom Viridiplantae; phylum Streptophyta; class Magnoliopsida; order Dipsacales; family Adoxaceae; genus Sambucus; species Sambucus nigra. The sequence continues at coordinate 208,873,916 of OX422213.1, read as the reverse complement.
GTGGGGAACTATGTAACAACCCAATTTTTTTAAATATATATTTTTAAACTAATTTTGAAAAATCCGAGAAAAATAAAATTTTGAATTTAAATATTTTTAGTAATTGAATATATTGGTTTATATATATATAAATAAGGTTTTAAGTGGAATTTAAATTGGGATTAAAATTTGGAAATTATAACTTTTTGTATAAAAATCGGACGAGGATCCAAGCTAAGGAGGATAAAAATAATATTTGTCGACATCCGACCGCCCGATCGAGCTAAATTTTTCAGAGCAGTCCTGTCTCGCCGTTCGCTACATCGTATTAAAATTTCAAGCCATTATGACGATCCGATCATCCGTAATGATTTTTTTGAGTGTTTGTATATGATTAGAACTCTTTTCTTAATCAAGCTCTTAATACTTTATATATCACAACTAATTCCTGGATGGACTTTTCAAATCACTTTTTCTCAAACTTTTCAACCAGAAGACTAAAATTACTCCCTTTCATCTTCAAACCATAGCCCCGAACTTATTCAATATTTCAACCTTAGATTAGAAGGCTTAATTGATGTTTTCTCAAGAGGAGTTCAAACTTCTACTCAGATTTTTGTCCAACTAATCACAGGCGTGAATACTCTACTCATTTACTTTAGTATTATGCGTTTTAAGTGTTGCCTAAACTTTAATCTCATATTTTTCTTAAAATCAATTACCAATCTAATTAGAGAAAGTGGACACATAAAACTTGGGGCTGTTTTTATGAAATCTCTTAATATGAATAATATTCATAACCATTGGGTGCGTAGGATTCATGAGTGAATTTGAGTTTTGTTGGTGTAGGTTGCATGTAGAAAAACCCTAGTCTTGAATTAATTGATTTGGGGGCGTATAACTCACGTGTTTTGGGTTAAGATGATGAAATTGGAAATATGATGTGTTAATGATGTAATCTTGGTGTATTTAATTTAAAATAATTAAATGAGATTAATTGGGTATTTTTGTTGATGTGATAATTAAATTAAGATTTAATTGAATTGGGCTATCATGCGTAGTTTGGTACATTGATTAATTGAGCTTATTTATGTGACTTGTTGGTTTTATTAATTGCCTTTGTGACGACGGGTTGTTGGGTATTTAGGTTCTCCCTATATTTTTAGGATGCCTTCTAGCCAAGGGACTAGTGGGTAGGCCTTTTGATGATTTATGCATTTTAGGTATAGAACTAGTGAGGATAGATTATTGCGACTTTATTATGTCGGGGGTGGGCTAATTTTTTTTACTTTATCGTCATTACGCTAGCCTAGGCTTGAGACTAGGTCGAGGTTTGTGCTAGAAATCCATGCTATACATAGGGTAAGACGTATTGATAACTTGGGGACCGTTAGGTATGGGACTAATGTAATACCCCGTATTTTTATGACTTTTAATTATGAGGTTAATTAAATGGAATTACTTTTAATTTGGGATTTATTAAATTAATTTAGGATAATTAATTAGAAAATTAATTCGGATTTAAATGCTAGCGAGACGAGAGTTAGTATTTGGTTATTAATATGTTATTGAATATTATTGAGTGATTATGGTAATATGTGATCATTGAATTTATTGAAAATGTCGTGAGTTGAAAATATGACAGTTTCGATAATTTAGTTGGGACGCGCGTGTCAGTCGTGTCAGGACCCAATTTAATGGATTTAAAAGTATTTTATTTTTTTATATCATCCGTGTGAGATTTTTTAGTGTGCCAACATGTTCGGAAGGTTCGAGATTAGTCATAAAACACTAGTCGGGGGTTTAATTTGGGTCCCGGGGCATTTTTAGGCCTAACCGACAACCCGAGAGGGTATTTTGGTCATTTTAAAAATTAAGGAATTAAGACCCACGAATTTTAGAGTTTATTTATATATAATTACAAAAGATATTAGGGCCATTATCAGCCAAAAACAAGAGGTGGCTACGTGAGTTAGAGGAGAGGTTTCAAAAAGTCCCCAAACCAAAACCACCATCCACCACCACAATTTTGGACGAAATTGTGATCGGAAGGAAGAGAGGACCAGCCCTTGAACAACAACAACGGATCAAAACATCAGATTTACAGGCAAGTGGTTTATCTTGCAAAGATTCAAAGCATATAGGTTACATGTTTTTATAGATTTAAAGATTTAGCTTGAAAAATGGAAATTGAATGGATTTGAAAGGTTTAAAATCGTAATTGGGATAGGACTTGCACGTAGTAAATGTTGGAGATGATAATAACCACAAATTTATGATTTATGGGTAGGGAATTATGAAATTTGATTCAATTATGTGCTGTTTTTGAAGAAATAGAAAAACTAGGTTTTTATATGATAATTGGGTATTTTGATTTAAGTAATTGATGTTATAGGTTGATTTGATGAATCTAAAACGTGGGGAATGATGTAAACATGTTAGTAGGATGATTAGTATATTGATTTGTGAGTTTTGGACGTTAGAATGAAGATTTAGAGGTGTAAAAAGTTGATTACCCATAACTGTTAAGGATTTCTGGGCTGATACCTGCTTGGTCGATCGATCGACTCAAGAATGTCGATCGATCGACCCCTGCTGAATTTTGACAATTGTTTCTCTTTAAGGTTAATGAGTATTCCAAAGCCAATGTTGTTTATAAGGGTGATTAATATAATATTGTGGGACTTAGATAAAGTCTGTAGGGTCTTAGTTATTATCGAAGAATGTTATGACTATGGAATTGATTGCTATTGTTTACGAGGGCCTATCGAGTGAGATACGATTAGAAAGCATTCGAATTGAAACTATAATGGTAATTTATGATGATGTAAGGTTAAGGGCAGTAACGGAGGGACTTTAAGTACTGAGATAACATTATAATCTTATAAGAGGCCTAGTAACCTTTTGAGATAAATTTAAATTACCCAGATTGATACGAAGAGAGAGTTATCAATCGAAATATATATTATGTGTAATGTTCGGGGTAAATTTGCTATGTACGAGATTAACTAGATGAAATGTGTGAACATCTATATTGATATATGATTACTTAGGTTGTGTGAATGCCTAGTGTATGGATTTCTTATGTGTATGACATACCTATCATACTTGCTATCACCGGAGGTTAGTTTTATTTTTGGAAAAGGACCCTCTTATCCTTGTGTGCCTTCGGGGGGATTTAGACTGGTACCTTAAGGACATAGGTCTGTGAATGACTTATTTGTGAGTCGGTAAGTCAGCTGACCATGGAAGCGTAGGTATGTGCGTGACCAATGGGTATGTGAACTATGTTCACCTCCAATATGTGTGATTTTGCTTATTGAAACGGTTCTTGAGAGATTTGGAACTCGTAATCCCTATGTACGTGATGTACCGGGATTTGATAGCAGAGTATGCGTGCACCGCAACTTAGCCTAGGGGTGCAATATATGTATTTATGTGCTGAGAGTGATATACTTATGTATTTGTGACTGGTTCATTGCTTGCTTAGTAGATGTGAATAACTAAGATATTTGAATGGGTTAAGAATGAGAATTTAATTGACACTTGAGATAAGAAATTTAATGAATGTGAACATGGGTTAATAATATGGCTTATTTGGGGGTTACGTGTAGATACTCTATGTTAGAATGAGAAGGCAGGAGTGGTATAAACTAGTTAGATAGTGGCATAACTAGGATGGGTTAAAGGCATACGTTAAGCGTGCACAATAGTTGAGAGGTAAGAAACTCATGTGAGAGTACGCAACTAACGTGTTTATAATATGTGATGTTTAATTGTAATTTAAATCACTTGCTAAACTTTTAAACTGTTTTCACATCGGGCTCTGACCCATTTTCCTCCAAATCTATTTTTGTTTTGTAAAAACATTTTAGGTGCCCAGCCACAGGGACGCCAAGCATAGGAGTTCCATTCTGATGACATGTTGTAGCTGCTGTGGAAGTTATAGGATCTTGGTAGTAGACGCTCCATTTTATTCTTGATTCCTTCAGAGTCATTTGTATCAGTTAGGGCATGTCGCCCATTCTTATTTAGAGGTTGTAGTTTCAGACTTTCAGTATTTCAGTTTTTATTTTATTATTTATTCGGACTCTTGTATTGAGACATTATTTACTCTGGCATCTTTATTATCGGAGTGTTTACTCTGCACTTATTTGATTTCATATCGTTGAGCATTTATATGAGATTGGTTATGCGATTTATGGTTAATTAAATAAATTCTTGTTTAAGTGTTGTCTTAATTAATAAAATTTGGCATATCTCTTTTTAAAAATTAGGTGGCTAGTAATTAAGTAAAAGTTTTCGACAGTGATGCTAAGACTGAACCAACTGGGTATTCTGTATTAATTTAATAAAGGAGTAGCGACCAGGTATTTAATTAGACGCGGTGTCACAGGTGGTATCAGAGCATCAGGTTCTAGTGTCCTTTAAGATCTGTATGGCTTATTATGCTTCCAGCATAGCTTTCTTTGATATAGAGCCCTATGTTAAGGATTGTTGATTTCTTTGGTGAGATTTCGTTCTCCTGCTTTGATATATATGATAGTGAATCTTATTTGAAATCGGGTGTGTTCGTGCGCCAAATAATATAGTATGTCAGGTGAAGACAGTTGGGTGAACAGCAGGAGGCAAGGATCAGTTGAGGTTATTAAATTTATTAAAGAAGGATGACCGTAGTTGAAGTCACCCATATTATGGCACGAAAGTCCTGGACGGTACAGACGTCCCAGGCGCGACTTGTGACTTCCAGGCCCAACTATAGTAGAAGATGGGGTCAAATTAGACTCACCCAACAAGGTTGAAATGGGAGAGAAAGAGTTAGGTGAAATATTAAAGAGAACCAGCAGTGGAAATACTCGAAATGTAGAGATGTCGTGGGCTAGCCAAACGAACGTAATATACCCAAAGGCTTGGACATACGTCGGGGTATGGCCCATTGGGAGTGAAAATTTGGGGTAAATTTTTTTTGGCTCGTGAGAGTGTAGTTTCAATGGTGAGAGATAATCACCACACTTTGAAGTGGAATGTGACGTCGAGAGAAGGGGTACACATATGGTTTGACCATAAGTTCCTTCATCAGATGTTCAGGGTGAAAGGCGAATGTGATTCTGAACTCACACAAGAGGGCTGAACAGAGGTCACTTTGTGAGGAGAAATTTAATTATGTAGCGAACCTTACACCGAGTGAAGTAGGTGAAATGGAGAAGAAGATATTAAAGGGAGAATTTACTTACAAGAAGAATTGTTAGCTCTTATGGAGAATTCTGCTGGATGATCGATGGAGATGGTAATAATTTCGCGTAGTGTTAATTAGGAGCTAAACGTTTCCTTGGGTGGGGAGATACAAGAATCGAGAAATTTCTATAGAGTAAGACTGGGAAAATGGTATTGGAGAAACACCACAAGGGGAAGACCCAATGGAGAACCCATTAAAATGATTTGGATAGTTGAATTATTACCGAGCGAGGGTGATTTCAGTAAGAGATGTAGAAACTAGTAGTGTGTTCTTTAGGTCCACCAAGCTAAGGGAATAATGGAGGTAGTCATCAGAGCTGAGACTACCAACGTCCGAGAGAAGGACCACCTTAACATGGTCAATGTGACCGAAGATTAGTGGAGTATGTGTAGAGGTATTTTGTGGGGAGTGAAGCCAATGCGTTATCAATGTTTCCTGATGCAAGTGTAGGTATCAAGGTGTTGTGCCTAGCAAGGGAAAAAGTTATTGAAATATTCAGTTTGGTACGGACAGGTGTTAAGTCCAGGAACAATTTGAGCAGCTAGGACGATTGTTAGGATAGAAATATGAGTTATATCCTCAGATGATGTTGCATGTTGTTTGTGATATGAACGAGTTGCTACAATTGTTATTATTGTTATTTTTTCTTGAGAGTCGAGTTTAGTGAGTATCGGCAATTTTATTATTTATGTGAATACTTTCCCTGATAGTATGGGGTTACCTTAATTGTCATCTGCGGAGGATGAATGGGTATATTGATAGCGGTATATACTTTATTGAATTTTCTCATTTTAGTGCTGTGTTATACGAGTATGATATTATGCTAATTATGGTTTTAAATATGATTATACCGATAGTGTGCTGGTATTGCAAATTTATTGGGGTTACTACCTTGGGGTAGAAAGTTTCATTCTGGCGAGGCCCCATCTGTGAAAGGGACGGGCTCGCAATTGTACTTTTATATATATATTTATATATATATAAATATTTATATATTGTTGTGATATCAAAAAAAATATATATATATACTGATCTCGGATATTTAATCCCGGCCTTCATAGGGATTTAATTGATATGATTCGTATGTAATTGGTTTACTAGTCAGCAAAAAGGTTTAGGTGGTTATTATGATTAACGCTCAGGATATCGTAATAAGTAGAGTGAATTGTTTTATCACCCTTTTAGAGATTTGGGAGTTTATACTCATAGTTGTGTGTCTGGGGATGGGATTTTGAGAGCCCCGATTATATTTACATGATGTATATAAAATGTGATTACCATTAATGTCAAGAGAAAGTGTCTTTCAGAACGAGTTCCTTGTTTAAGTGTAATTGTGAAAGGAGATGTAACTTTGTTGTTAAGAGACGGGAATATAGGGGTACATGTTATGGACTGAGGGCTTAATAAATCCCGATGACCGACAATGTTAGGTAGTAGTGTATCGGGGGGGTTCCTTATTTGGATTTCGCTTTGTGAGACATCCCATGCATGAAATTTAGTGTAAGGTTTGTAATAGGGAGATGTTTGACCATTCGTCCATAATTTGGAGTACCTCAATAGTTACAAAAGTAGGTAGTTAGAACTGGGAGTTAAAAAATTAAATTACGATATAAGGCCAGTAGAGCCAGTGGTGTGGTGAAGAAGTACTGAAAATTTTGGATTTATTACGGCAGGTTGAATAATGCAATGAGGTTAAGGAGGATTTAGGATTTCAAATTCGGAGGTGATTGAGAACACCCAAGTGGTATAACCATATTGTAAATGCATGGAAATAAAGAGTTTGGAATACGTATGAAGCATATATAAGGTTTAAAACTGTATACATGGGTTACAAGGGTAGACATCTTGGTTTACTAATGCGATAATCGCCGGAAGAAGAGATATAGAGATGAGTGAGATTTATACTTGTGAGACTATTATGGAAAAATAGTGGTGGTGGAACGGATTAAGCGTCGTAAGAAAAGGACGATAATCAGTGTACTCATGTGCGATGAGTAGCATATCCGAACTTGGTGGAAAGGCAGTGGAAAGCATTTAACAAATATGTATTCCTTGAGGAGACAAATATTTAACTATTATGGACAATTTACAGCGGAGTTCCACCCAATCGAATGTTAAGGGTGGCTTACGCGTAAATAGAGTGAGGATGTTGATAAGGTATGAGAGTCCAGATGTGCACAACGTGGTGAAAAGTGCACAGGTAGTAACTTTTGGTGTACGCCAAGAGGGGAAGAGGGTTAGTAAGTATCACTTAACAGTAAGGATTATACGTGAAAGTTGGCATTGAAAAGGGTATAGTAAGTAGTAGATCGGTTGGGGTAAGATGATCAACCAGATAATTTTGTATCAAGCCGACGATTCCAGAGATAGAATAGCTAAGCTGGTAAATTTCCTTGAGGGGTTGCCAACTTAGAGATAATTAACGAGTTCCTTCGAATATGTGGGACAAGTTGTCCAGAAGGAGAGAAATTGTTATATCCATGGGTGATTTACACTATTAGATAGTGAACACGCCGGTACGTGGTCCTACGTAGTATTATTCATAATTAGGAGGAGATCCCCAAAATCCACCTTCAACATGGGGTAACAGGAAGTAGTGGAGATAACGTTTCGTTCGGAGAAGGTTGTATCACTTATAGCCTGAGGAGTAGGCGCAAGGTTACTGATAACTGGTGGAACTGTATGAAAGAAGTTTTGGATTCGGTGCAATCATTTTATTTCCAAATTGGGTATAAATAGTAAGTGAGGTATATTGTAGTAATGGGGAGAAGGTATTACCTAATGGTAGAGTTGGGGGAAAGCACCCGTATCTATTTATAGTGGATAAGGTGCTTACAAAGGTTTGTCTAACACCAACCGACTGAAATAGTTTTCCCTTGTGTAAAAGTCACAACGTCGGGAACAAAGATTCAAGGAATTGGAAAGAGTAGTCAGATGTGTTATTGATTTCTTCTAGGACGGGAGTTTGGTGTTTTGATAAACGCGGGAGTTAATCTGTAGTGAGGTGCGGACTCAAAATAATATTGAGATAATGCGACCAATGAGGTATAGGCTATTTTTATTCGAATGTTGTTTAGTAAGAGCACAACCTGACGTGCATTTATTAAAGTGTAATATGATAAAGTATCAAAACTGTTAAACAAGCTTGTTGTAAAGCGAGGGCTTTATTGACTGGGCCTTTCTTTATATTTTGTTTTGAATACTGGAGGATACCTAAAATTTTCCAGGTATGCCTTACTTTTCCAAATTTCGGGACGAAATTCTGTTATTAGGGGGGAAGTATGTAATACCTCGTATTTTTATGACTTTTAATTATGAGGTTAATTAAATGGAATTACTTTTAATTTTGGATTTATGAAATTAATTTGGGATAATTAATTAGAAAATTAATTCGGATTTAAATGCTAGCGAGACGAGAGTTAGTATTTGGTTATTAATATATTGTTGAATATTACTGAGTGATTATGGTAATATGTGATCATTGAATTTATTAAAAATGTCGTGAGTTGAAAATACGGCAGTTTCAGTAATTTAGTTGGGACGCACGTGTCAGTCGTGTCAGGATCCAATTTAATGGATTTAAAAGTATTTTATTTTTTATGTCATCCGTATGAGCTTTTTGAGTGCGCCAACGTGTCCGAAAGGTTCGACATTAGTCATAAAACACTAGCCAGGGGTTTAATTTGGGTCCCGGGGCATTTTTAGGCCTAACCGGCAACCCGGGAGGGTATTTTGATCATTTTAAAAATTAAGGAATTAAGACCCACGAATTTTAGAGTTTATTTATATATTATTACAAAATCTATTAGGGCCATTATCAGCCAAGAACAAGAAGTGGGCTACGTGACTTAGAGGAGAGGTTACAAAAAGTCCCCAAACCAAAACCACCATCCACCACTACCAATTTGGACGGAATTGTGATCGGAAGGAAGAGAGGACCAGCCCTTGAACAACAACAACGGATCAAAACATCAGATTTACAGGCAAGTGGTTTATTTTGCAAAGATTCATAGCATATAGTTTACATGTTTTTATAGATTTGAAGATTTGGCATGAAAAATGGAAATTGAATGGATTTGAAAGGTTTAAAATCATAATCGGGATAGGACTTGCATGTAGTAAATGTTGGAGATGATAATAACAACGAATTTATGATTTATGGGTAGAGAATTATGAAATTTGATTCAATTATGTGCTATTCTTGAAGAAATAGGAAAACTAGGTTTTTAAATGATAATTGGGTATTTTGATTTAAGTAATTGATGTTATAGGTTGTTTTGATGAATCTAAAATGTGGGGAATGATGTAAACATGTTAGTAGGATGATTAGTATATTGAGTTGTGAGTTTTGGACGTTAGAATGAAGATTTAGAGGTGTAAAAAGTTGATAACCCGTAACTGTTAAGGATTTCTGGGCTAATACCTGCTTGATCGATCGATCGACTCAAGAATGTTATAATGGGAATTTATGATGATGTAAGGTTAAGGGCAGTAACGGAGGGACTTTAAGTACTGAGATAACATTAGAATCTTATAAGAGGTCTAGTGACTTTTTGATATAGGTTTAAATTACCCAGATTGATACGAAGAGAGAGTTATCAATCGGAATATATATTATGTGTAATGTTCAGGGTAAATTTGCTATGTATGAGATTAACTAGATGAAATGTGTGAAAATATATATTGATATATGATTACTTAGGTTGTGTGAATGCCTAGTGTATGGATTTCTTATGTGTATGACATACCTATCATACTTGCTATCACCGGAGGTTAGTTTTATTTTTGGAAAAGGACCCTCTTATCCTTGTGTGCCTTCGGGGAGATTTAGACTGGTACCTTAAGGACATATGTCTGTGAATGACTTATTTGTGAGTCGGTAAGTCAGCTGACCATGGGAGCGTAGGTATGTGCGTGACCCATGGGTATGTGAACTATGTTCGCCTCCAATATGTGTGATTTTTCTTATTGAAACGGTTCTTGAGAGATTCGGAACTCGTAGTCCCTATGTACGTGATGTACCGAGATTCGATATCAGAGTATGCGTGCACCGCAGCTTAGCCTAGGGGTACAATATATGTATTTATGTGCTGAGAGTGATATACTTATGTATTTATGACTGGTTCATTGCTTGCTTAGTAGATGTGAATAACTAAGATATTTGAATAGGTTAAGAACTATAATTTAATTGACACTTGAGATAAGAAATTTAATGAATGTGAACATGGGTTAATAATATGGCTTATTTGGGGGTTACGTGTAGATACTCTATGTTAGAATGCGAAGGCAGGAGTGGTATAAACTAGTTAGATAGTGGCATAACTAGGATGGGTAAAGGCATACGTTAGGCGTGCACAGTAGTTGAGAGGTAAGAAACTCATGTGAGAGTAGGCAACTAACGTGTTTATAATATGTGATGTTTAATTGTAATTTAAATCACTTGCTAAACTTTTAAACTGTTTTCACATCGGGCTCTGACCCATTTTCCTCCAAATCTATTTTTGTTTTGTAAAAACATTTTAGGTGCCCAGCCACAGGGACGCCAAGCATGGGAGTTCCATTCTGATGACGTGATGTAGCTGATGTGGAAGTTACAGGATCTTGGTAGTAGACGCTCTCATTTTATTCTTGATTCCTTCAGAGTCATTTGTATCAGTTAGGGCATGTCGCCCATTCTTATTTAGAGGTTGTAGTTTCAGACTTTCAGTATTTCAGTTTTTGGTTTATTATTTATTCGGACTCTTGTATTGAGACATTATTTACTCTGGCATCTTTATTATCGGAGTGTTTACTTCAGACTTATTTGATTTCATCTCGTTGAGCATTTATATGATATTGGTTATGCGATTGATGGTTAATTAAATAAATTCTTGTTTAAGTGTTGGTTTAATTAATAAAATTTGGCATCTCTCTTTTTAAAAATTAGGTGGCTAATAATTAAGTAAAAGTTTTCGACAGTGATGCTAAGACTGAACCAACTGGGTATTCTGTATTAATTTAATAAAGGAGTAGCTACCCTGTATTTAATTAGATGGGATGTCACAACTAAGGGGTATTTTGAGGATCTCACATCGATAATAAGGGTGGGGGATTTGGTTAATTTTGAAATTGAGAAAAAATGAGAATAAATGCCTAAGATAAAAACGGGTATTAAAATTGGCGGCGACATAATGTGTCAGTTTAACCAGATCAGCTTGGGCGATTTATATCGTGTCTTGTGTTGGAACCTTTTCATATTGCGGGGAATTGACAGTTTAAACAGATTTCGGCTAGCTATCGACAAGGGGAAGTGTTACATATTTGGTGAATTATCACCCGTGGCGGGAGAACGGCTATAATGAATTTTTTTGAATTATCAGCCGCGGTAGGAGGACCACCATACCTAATAATTATTGAAGTAAGAACATAAATAATTGAGAAATTTGGTAATTTTTGTTAATTAATAAAATATTAACTCCGCCGGACTTGGGAATTTAAAATCATATTAGCGTGTTCTTTTTAAATGGGGATTCCTGCGGGAAGATGGTTTTATATTTATCGCGTTTAACTATCTCGTTTAATTACAATACTCTATTGTGATATTTATTGCGTATAATGCTACTATTTGGATTCAAGGATCCTAATTGAGGGGAATAGTGTGTATTCATGCTCGGGGCTCTGACCTCGTGCGTTGACTAACTTTTTTCAGGATTAGTATGCGGAGAAGCTGCATAGAATTATTTGGAGAATTGCTTGGAGGTCCAGTTGGAGTTTCTTTACCTTTTGCATATTGATTTAGTTTAGTTTTCTATTCCTTCGCACTTGTATTGAGATTCAGTTTATGGTTGTGATTGGGCCTTTCGGTTCCAAAGTTGTATAGGTTTTATTCAGTTATTTTCACTGGATTCAGTTGGAGACTATTCTGTTTTATATTATTAGATATTGGATTTACTTTGATTTTAGCATGGAGATGGATCTTTTATCGCTTAGTTGGATGGTTTATCTTTTGGGACTGATTATCATTTATCTTGTGGATTAATTATATATGTCTCGTATCTGTCTCATGTTTAGAGTGGTATTTATTTAATCACGCCCGACTCAGTTTTGGTGACAGCCGACGCCAGAATTAGGCGGGGTGTGACATTAAAATATTAAAATGAGGAAATTTACTACTTCTAACACCATCTTTCCAATGTTCTCTCAAGTCGTAATACATGAATTTTCTAGTATTTTGAAATCAACTAGAGAGAAATAAAAATAAAAGAAACTTTATGATCATTAGTTTAGTTTGACGAAATTTTTGGTTCACTTGCAATGATGTTGCAATGTACAAAGATGATGTGTTGAAATGTAATTTTTTTTATAATCGAAACTTATATTACCCATAAGTAGGTGGAAAAAATAGGTGGACACTAAACTAAATGTCCAGTGTGCAAAGGTGATGGTGTTACGATGTAAACAAAGAATTGGTGTGTACTTTACTTATGTTTATGAGGGCCATTAAATCTGATATGGAAGGTTTAGGAGATTTTGGGATGTAAATTTGGAGTTCTATTGTGTTCAATTGGGTATGAACATGAGTATCAAATTTCTGAATTAACTTAATTCGGGAAGAATTATTATGTTTTGTAGTATGTAGCCTCCGTGTAATATTCTTTTCATGAATGTGTATCGTATGTTAACTGAAAAGGTTTGGATATGATTGGATGTACTCATTAATTGTGAACATATACAGTGGTGAGGTGGGGTGGGAACTGCATCATGTGGCGGGATGTTTGGTGTTAAGTTAATATGTTAGGTTATTTTGTATAGGTTAGAAAGAAGATGGGAATAAATTAGTATTTTAGTTCAAAACATAAATATCCTCCTACCTAATATAATTATATTAATATCATATATTTGTAAAAATCCTCAAGATTTCCCTGAGGTTATCTGGAATCAAATTTCATTTAATTACATTATCTTCATATGAAGAGAGGGAGAGAGAGAGAGAGTGTGTGTGTGTGGGGGGGGGGGGGGGGGGGGGAGGATAGGCTACTTATCCTCTAACAAAATAAAATAACTCTAACAATAAAAAAATAGGAAACTTGATTAGTATAGTTAAGAAACTCCATACATTTTCATACTAGAATTCAATTATGTTTTCAATTACTCTCTAAATGACTCCACAAGTATGACAAACATAATATATTTCATCTTTTAAGAGAAAATAATGATTACACTCCTCCCCACCCTATCTTTCATATTCATCAGATTAAGGATCCAAAGTGGTATCTTATATGTCTTAAACAACCCAAATTGCGAGCATGAAGATAACATTTTGTATAAGTCAACACGAGCTCTCTCAATACTTTTCCACCTATATCCATTTATTACTTTAGCATCTCCACTTGTAAATATGAATTGATAATGGGTAAGCTTAATTCTTATGTTCTCAATTCAATCAAGTACGATCAAAAAATCAGATAAAGAATATAGCTACAGAACAAAAAGATAAAAAAAAAAATCATACCAAGACTATAAAAACTCTATTAACGGTAGGAATAGGCAACAAAAGACATTTTTTGTTGCTGTGATGAGAATTACTTTCATAATGAAGCTATGAAAAAAATTCAAAACTTTATATGCTAGTTTCCTCACATTGAAATACTAATGTAGTCTTTATTTTTTCATTACCACTTGCAACTGTGACTCATCTATTTACTTACTCATTCCCTTCACCTTCATAATTCTTCTCAAGTTGTAAAAAAAAATCCCACCTTCCAAGAAACCACATTTTTTAGGCATGCCATTAAACACGAAATGGGCATGAAAAATCCTCCCACAATTTGCGTACATGTCTAATAACATATTGTAAAACTGCGTAGGGGATGTGTACTCGTGAGGAGTTGCTACACCATGAATTTTCTTCCCATTCTATAAATATAAATTCTTAGAGAAAGAAGTAAGAGAAATAGTAAGGGAAATCAAATATGATTTCATCATACTTATTATCAACAAAGCATTACCTTATTCATGATTACGTACACACGCAGAAATCAACCACCTGACATTTGGAACCTCAACAACCTTGTCATCAGTTAACATACGTAAGTGTACATATAATAATATATAATTAAATAGATTTTCATTTGCATTGAATAGAAAATATTCCAAAAAGTACAATAAATCCCATTATCGTCTCTCATAAAGAAGATGGGTTGCTTGTCACAAGAGCTGTATGAAAATCTCCATCGGTGACAACATAAAAACCTCTTCCCCTCCTACTTTATCCGGTCTTGGTGACTGTAATTCAAAGTAAATAGTTGCATCGGAGGAGTTAAAAGTGGTTATGCTATATGGCAAAAAGCAACTCAAGAAATCCAAAAATGCAAAACATAATGAGTGTTGATGAAAAAAAACTAGACTAGGCCTAATTAATTGATCACAGATAAATAACTAAAACAAATAAGACAAGTGAGATTTTTAAAGTGGTTCGGCTAAAAAAAATACTACGTCCACTATTATGTATTACTTGACTGCCTTGGTTTGTTTTTCGGTCCTCTACAATGAAGGTGTTACAATGTATTTATAACCCAAGAGGGGTGTCAAGAGTTGTCACGTGAAAGGATGGAATGCCTTTATTTTTTAGGCATTTACATAAATATAAAATGAGAATTAAACATAAGACTGCTGGTTGGACTCCCTGCTATTGGTCGATCCCAGTTGGCCGGGCTCCCTCGTTGGCCTATCTTCTCTGTTGATCGGGCTTCATTGTTGGTCGGGGATTTGTATCATGTTGACTTGGACTTATGCCACATTGGATGACATATGCTGGCTTATAGTTAGTCCACGTAAGGTGGTGAATTTTGGTATCAACAGAAGCCCCTAATGTTTCATACTTGGAGCTAATGTGAAAGTGTGGAACATTATTTTTAATAATAGTTCGAGCTACTTGGTCGACTGCTGACCTTCCATACCTGTGAATTATATCCAGTTAATTGACAAATTTGAGAGCGAATGGCAGTTTTGTAAACATTTCAAATTTTAGCGAGCATTTTTGGGCTATCTTTGTGTTTTCTCTTGTTAGCCGTCGTAAACTCAATCGTCATTCTCTTCATTATTACTTTTCCCAATTTTTGAGGTGACCTATAAAAAGGTGGTAACACTTCGATCATCTTCTATCTTCCATTTTTTATTCCGTTATTGTATTCTTTGAACTTTCGTGCGATCATTTTTGTTTCTGTCCTCTGTTCTTGCTGAATCATTAAACCCTTGTAAGAACTTTTCTATTTTCTTCTTTGCTTCTTCATCATGATTTAGACTATTGAATTTCTTGATAAGTTCAGGAATGATTTTGACATTCCGTCTTGAGTTGTAGTGGAACATCCGACTTTTCCTTTCGAATTTTTCTCTCTTACTAAGGGCCATTGGTTCCCTTCCATCTTTATTGCTAAGTGTGGGTTCACATTTCCTCCCAATCCCTTATGTCTGGAGTTTTGTCAGTATTTTGATGTTGTACCTGCTAGAGTATCTCCTAGAACATGAAGGGTGGTGAATGGAGTATATAGGTTAAATCAAATTCATACAACTCATCTAGGATTCTAGAAATATTATTTTGTTATAAATGGGTAACTAGTGACACCACTTATTATTTAAAAACTACGTTAGTTAGTAAGGGTTTAGTAGTTAACCTCCCTGATTCCTTTAGGGATTATTTTGATCATGAGGTAGTTGTAAAAAATTGAAAACATGCTCCCTTAAATGGAGGTACTAAATATCAAGGACCTAGATGTCCTCTCTTTGGCAACGGGATAGGTTGTTCTACGTTTAATAATTTTTCTCTGTCTATATTTGATAAAATGTCATACTGATTATTGCTTTGTAAATTTGATTGCAGTTAATCAAAAGAGAAATTCCTCCAATGAGATCAAAGTGAACTTAAAATAATTGAAGTTCATTTGGGGAATTCATTAAAAGGTTGCCGAGGATCACGTTAGGTCTGCTTCATATTTGATTCAATACAAAAATACCATTTCTTACTTCATTTCCCGAGCCACAGCTCCTTCTTCTCTGGTTATTGATCTTGATCAGAAAGCTGTTGTTTATTCAGACATTCTTCTTTCTAATATCATGAAGAAGAGAAAGTTTCCTGACCTTCTTAGTGGCAACACTTCTGGCTCCCAAAAACCTGATGAAGGGGCCAAGAAGAAGACATGTGAGGCCATGAAAGAGCCCTAAACCCCCAAAGATGATGAACTTCCCTTGAGAAGACTTAGGAGAGGGCCTGCAGAGAAGCATGTCGAACAGGTGACTGATGCCAACCAACAGACCTTGGTCTAATTACCCTATTCTGATGCTAGTCCTCCAACAGTTATTACTCCTCGTTTGGCCAGGAAGTTGATCAAGTCTGAAAATCTTCTCGACCATAAGGGAGTGGTTGCCATGCTGCCTCGATTAAAGGTTTCTGAATTGGCTGCTCAAAGCCTTGCATTAGTAAGGGATTTCCATCTTCTTGATTTTGTTGTCTTTATATTTTACATATAATAACTTGATCTTCTTCTTTTACAGTTATTGGTGCATTTCAATAATATGCTGGAGAAGGATGATGCAATTTGGTCTTCTTCTTCTTCAAATGATATGGAGGAAGCTTTGGCTAGCTTAAAAAAGTTTGTGCTCGATTCTCACCAAGCCTTAGAGACCGAGAGAAACACTTGAGCAGATAAATTTAAGACTATTGAAACTTATCAGTATACGTCTGGGGGAAATGCCCTTGAAGCTGAGCGCAGGGCTAAAGAAGCTGAGCACAAAGCAAAGACTGCTGAGGAGCTTGTGACAAAATTGAAGGATAAACATTCCTCTGAAAGGTCAAAGAGAAAGTCAGCTGTGAAGGAATCCTTTTTTACTGGTTGGGACAAGGGTTGGAGCAAAGCCATTTCTGCTTCCTATGCTCAGATTGAGTATTAAAAACAAAAATATTTTAGATATGGTTAGGTTGCTTCTCTCCAGGAGTTAAACATTATTGACTCATGGTCCTCCTCCTGTCATAGAGGACGAAATTGAAGATGAAGTTGGTTCTGGAGAGTCTTCTTTGGTGGTTGAATCTGCTGTCGACCAACCTAAAGTCATTGAGTCTTCTCTTCCCCCAATCGAGCAATTCTCGGTTGTGTCCCTTCTTTTAAGTAGATTGAGAAGGTTGAGAATGATAAGAAGAAGGTGTAAAGTTGTTAGGAATTTTCCCTTTTGATTTTTTCTTTTTCTTTACTTTTATTGAACCTAAACTCTTCATTATCAATAAAAGAAACCTTTTGTTCCTGTTGGTCTCTTGTTGATTATGCATGTGTTTCATTCTTATTATTGATAGGTTGTTATTTCTTCTTGCTAGTTTATAGCGAAGATGGAACAACTGTCTTCCAATGTTACCGAGCTACTGAGGAAGTGTAATGCCTTTTTCACAGTTGGTCATATAGACTTATCCGAAGAAAAAATCATTAAGTTGCTCGGTGATGATGTATTTGAGCAAGCTAAAGAAGCCTATAAATATTTGAAGTACTTACTTGATAGGGAGGTAGCGAACAATGTTTCCTACTATGAGATGATAGAAGAACTTTAAGAACAACAAAAAGAATCCACTTCCCTATTGCACTAAAGCTATGAGAAAAAATATCGAAGCTTAAGTGTAGGTCTGGGTTTTGATAACTTTGTTTCTGCTTATAATAAAAGGAAGCTTTGCTTAAGTTTGAAGTTTAAAAACTAGAACTGTTGCCAAACTCTTAGAGAAGGAGAATAATAATTTAAGGGATAAATTTAAGCTTTTGAAATATGCTCCTGAAACTTTTGTTGCTACTACCAACGACGGGTATTCCTTTTTAGAATATGAAAATTCAACATTAAGGGAGGAGTTGGAAATATTAAAAAAGATTAAGCCTGCATCGAGCAAGAAATAAGCCTGGACGAGGTACCACAGAGGAAGTTAGGACCCAACAAGCCCTTGCCAATCAAGTTGAGTAGTTAAAATCTAAAAACCAAGCTATTGTTCAGATGTCCCAGAAGCTACATACTTTGTCTGAACAACTATGCACTCAATCTTCTCAATTACAAGTTAAGGATGGAACGCTGAAGAAACTGCATTCTCAGGTTGACAAATTAACCTTTCAATTCCATATGCACCCAAGGGAAGTCTGGATGGAGGGGTATAATGAAGCTTTGGGGCATTTTGATGATAAGCTTCAATAAGTTAAGAATGAGGCCTATAAATAGGGTTGGATGAACGCTTTGACAGTGATGAAGGTGGATCATAACAGTTCATTATGGGATTGGTATGACCCAGGCTTGCTTGATCTTGACAATCATCCTTTTAAGTTAGATGTTAAATGGATTCTTGTTCACCGTATTCCTCAATGTTTGATTTCAAAGTACTTAGGAGAATACGAGCTACATAATGAACTAGAAATCGTCTGACCTCCTCATCTTCTTGATCATCCCAATAGTAAAAATAGCAGAATTCTTTAGGACTTAACTTCATCAAATCTCCTTACACTTTGGATGATCCTCCAGCTGGCGTGGATCATGTCTCTAAAGATAAAAGGAAACACCCTGTATAATAAGGCTTTATATTTTGTTTCTGCATGTTTAGTATCAAGCAACAATATATAATCATTTGATTAAACTAATAAAAAGTTTTTATCATCTTATTTTGTCAGTATTTGACCATGAATGGATCAACTTTTAATCAATGAATGTCTTCTTAGTCTTTGACTGTGAATGGATCAAATTTTAGTCAATCTCTGTACATGAATGTCTTCTTAGTCTTCATCAGTTCTTATTGATACCCTTAGGTTTTATCTAAGTATCGTACCAATTACCAATGTTTTCCCATGGTTCTACTAATATTCCCCACATCTTGGGTATTAGTTACCTTGGTGCCCAAGCGTGTGTGGAACATTTGTCCATCTTTTAGCCCAGTTTATATGAACATTTATCATCTAGGTCTTCATGAACTAAGCATTTGGGACTTATAATTTTGCCTTGCATGGTTTTTATGTGTTGACTAGCAACATTGTTGATTCCTTTATTGATGCTGACCAACATTTGGTGATCTGGCGTGTGTGGAACATTTGGCCATCTTTTAGCCCAGTTTAGATGAACATTTGTCATCCGAGTCTTCATGAACCAAGCATTTGGGCTTTCAATTTTACCTTGCATGGTTTTTATGTGTTGACAACCAACATTGTTGGTGCCTTTGTTGATGCCGACCAACATTTTGTTGGTGGTTTGTGTTGACAACCAACATTGTTGGTGCCTTTGTTGATGCCGACCAACATTTTGTTGGTGGTTTGTGTTTACAACCAACATTGTTGGTGCCTTTGTTTATACCGACCAACATTTTGTTGGTGTTTCTGACATATCTGCATTGTAGTTAATAACACTAGTACTCCGAAAAGAAAAATACAAATTTTAAGGAAATCACATTCTCATTAATATTGAAATGAACTTAGTACAACATGGTTACATAACTGATGATATTTTCTTAGGTGTTTTGCATTCCAAGGATTCTTGAATTCTTCACCCTCCAAAGTCTCAATTTGATATGTGCTTCGTCGGATAACTATTGTAATGTGATAAGTCTCATGCCAATTGGCTTAAAATTTGTTGTTCTTCTGAATCAACTTTTTCAAAACATAATCACCTAATTTTAAGTTGCTCGGCTTCACCCTTTTATTGTAGAAATGTGTAGTCCATTGTTGATAGGCTGTATTCTTCAGAGCTGCATCTCCATGTATCTCTTCCAGCATGTCTAAGTCCAGCCTTCTCATTAAAATCACTGACTGGGGTATTGAAATTAAGAACTCTGTGAGTGGATAAGCCTAGCTCGATAGGAATTACAGCTTTAGTACCAAATCATAGAATGTAGGGTGTCTCTCCAGTAGCTATTCTAAGGGTTATTCGGTAAGCCCAAAAGATAGAATGAAGTTCATTGATCTAATTCCCTTTAGTGTTTTTCAACATTTTCTTCAGCCCATTCAATAAAGTTATATTCGTTACCTCCGTTTGACCATTTCTTTGAGGATGGACAGGAAAAAAATGGAATTTTTGGATTTTGGATTGGGCAAATTAGGAAGCAAACTCGTCGTTATCAAATTATGTGCCGTGATTAGTGATAAAGGCGTAGGGCAAGCCATACCTGTATATGATATTCTTCCAAATAAACTGATAAATTTTTTTATAGGACATATCAAGCAAGGGTTCAGCTTCCACCCATTTGGTGAAGTAATCAACAACTACAACTAGGTACTTTAACCTTGCTTGGGTGGTCAGCAGAGGCCTGACCAAGTCAATTCCTCACATAGAAAAGGGCCAGGGTGAAGTGATCGGTGTTAGGAGAGTTTTTGGTGTCTGGCGTATGATGAAAAACCTCTGGCACTCATCACACTTCTTAGCAAAAGTTGCACAATCTTCTCGCATTGTTAGCCAGTAGCACCTCTGTGTGTTGATTCTTAGCAATAAAGTTCTCCCGGCTATATGGGCCCCACAGGACCCTTCATAAATTTCCTCAATCAATTATTTAACTTCAGCTGGATACACACAGCATTGCAGACCACCAGTCAATCCTCTTTTATACAATACACCATTATCTAACACATATCTCACAGCTTTATATTTTAACTTCTTACCTGCAAGTAGGTTAGCTGGTAGAATTCCATCTTCAATATAAGTTCTTATGGGATCCATCCAAGATGACCCCCATGTCAACTGCAATAAAATTAACCATCAGATCTTCATCAATGCTCCTATTAGCAAGTAACTCAATAGGAACAGTTCTTCGCAGCTCAATTCTGGTTGTTGAAGTTAGCCAAGCAAGTGCATCTGCTCTAGCATTTTCCAGTCTTGGAATTTTGATCATCTAAATAGCTGGCAAAGTAGTGATTACCTCCAAATCTTCAGCTAAGTACCTGGACATCAATTCTCCTTTATTTGCATATAATTCAAAACCTGATTTACCACCAACTGTGAATCACTTTATACCATAACTTGCTCGACATTCAATGATTTGGATAAATTTAAACCAACAATCACAACTTCATACTCTACCTCATTACTGGAGGCTTGAAATTGGAATCATAGAGAGTACTCTATATCTATTCCATCTGGAGTATTGAAGATGATTCCTTCCCCACATCCAGTTGCACAGGATGACCCACTAACATACAGACTCCATATGGGATTATTGATGTCAAACACTTAGTTTGTCAAAATCCCTTGATGGAAGATTTTATCCTTTACCTCCTCATATTTCTTTTTCATCTCTTGTACTCCATTTGAGGGTTCTGGTTGGTCAGTGGTAACTTCTGTAGTTTTCTTTGCATGAAATTGGTCGGGGATATCTCCAGTAGTTCTGCTACCTCCTGAGTATTGCTCGGCAGGAGTCCCTTGTTGCTCGGGAACCTCTCGGTAAGTGAGTTCTGTAATAAAATTCTCCATATCTTGGCCTTTTAAAGAATACCTTGGTTCATATACACGATCATATTCCCCTAAATCCATAGCCTAATACATCAATCTTTCGGATTTCTCTAGCTTATGCAAAGCTTGCCATATTGGCATGTCAGTGTATACCACTATGTTATGATCTTGAAAATATGGCTTCATCCATTGGCTAGACTCAATTAAGGCCAGTGCTAACTTCTCCAGCCTGGGATATCTGATCTCTTCTCCTCGAAAAGTTTTTCTAGTGTGATAAATTGTCTTTTGAACTCCATTCTCCTCTCTGATCAAGGTAGCGATAACAGCCGATTCAAAAATAGCCAAATATAAATACAGCTTTTCTCCCAACACTGGTCGGGAGAGTAGTGGGGGTGCTCCCATGTACTTCTTTAATTCCAGGAAATCTTTTTCACATTCATCGTTCCATTCAAAGGTTTTTCTTAGCACCTTAAAGAATGGTAAACATCTGTCGGCTGCTTGGGACAGAAATCTGTTGAGTGCTGCTATATGCCCTGTTAGCCTTTGAACGTCTTTTTTACTGGTCGAAGACTGGATTTTTATCAAGGCCTTTATCTTATCTAGATTAGATTCAATCCCCCTTTGATTTACTATATACCCGAGGAACATTCCCTCCTAAACTCCGAAGACGCATTTGGTCGGGTTTAACTTCATTTGGTGCTTCTCCAACTGATCAAACGTCTGACTGAGGTCGGTAATATGATCAACAACTTTTTTTCTCTTTGTCAGCATATCGTCAACATACACCTTTATGTTCTTGCCTATCTGCTCCTCAAATACTTTGTTAACCAATCTTTGATAAGTGGCATCTGCATTTTTTATACTAAACGACATAACATTATGGAAGTAAGTTCCTCAGAGAGTAATAAAATAAGTACTTTTCCTATCCTCTGGCTTCATTTTGATCTGGTTATAACCAAAATATGCATCCATAAAACTCAGCATCTTGTGCCCCGAAGTAACATCCACCAGTTGATCAATTTGTGGCAAATGAAAATGATCCTTTCGGAACGCTTTGTTCAAGTTAGTAAAATCCACACACATCATCCACTTATTATTTTTCTTCTTGACTATATTCAATAAAATAAGCTTTTTGAAGGTTCTCCACTTTTTCCTGTATAGCTTGGTTCTTTTTTGGGCTGAAAACTCTTCTTCGGTGCTTTACAGGTTTAACCTCCTTATTAACATTAAGCTCACGGCACAAGAAATTTGGGTCTACGCCAGGCATATATTCGTGTCTCTATGCGAACACCTACTTTCTTTGTCTCAAGACGGCTACCAACCCGTGTTTACGAATTGGATCCAATGATGCTCTCATTTGAGTCAGTCGCTCTAGTTTGTCATTGTCCAGAACAATGCTTTCTGTTTCCTCCATCACCTAGCCTTTTACGAGCTCTGATTCATCTCTTGGATATATGGTTTTAACCTCAGATTCGTTGTTTGCTTTAGACATATCAACTTGATAACTGGTTGTTTTACTCTTTACTTCTGCCATATCTTCCTCCTCGGTAGATGAATAATAACATTTTCGAACTACTTTCTAATCTCCTTTTACTATTCTAACTCCAAAGTTGGTCGAGAACTTCAAGCAATGATGAAAAGTAGAATGTACAACTTCAAATTTCTTCAGACATACTCTTCCCATGATTATGTTTTAAGCAGAATGAACATTTTTATCCATTACAAATAATCTCACTTTCTCTGTCCTGCTCATCATCCATGTCCCGATCAACACATATAACTTGATTGTTCCCAATGGAAATACCTTATCACTAGAGAATCCAATGAGGGGCATGTGGTAAGGCTCTAGTTGGCTGAGTTTTAAATCCAAACTCTCAAAATAGGGATAAAACATAATTTCTGTCGAACTGTCATTATCCACTAGTGTTCTTGCTACTAGTACGTCTTTCATTCTAACTTTGATCACTAACAAATTGTCATGAGGATACAATACTCTGGATATATCAGTCTTGGAAAAGCCAATTACGAGCTTATCCTTGTTGACTTTCCTTAGTCAGTCTTCCTCGGGGAGGTTGATTCGCTGGATATAGGAATAAGCTTGACCCTTATTAAGGTAAGACTTCCTTTCAACTGTATAGTCTCCCCCTCCAGCAGCTCCACCTCTAATCATATGGTAATTAAAAGATCCAAAGCTGAGTGTGAATGGTTCATATTCTTCTCTTATCTAAGCCTAACAGGTGATTTAATATCTATCGGCCTCTACTTCCAGCTCTTTCACCAGCCTGACGATCAATATATCTGTCCAATTTTCCTCGTTGGATGATCGCCTCTATCTCATTCTAGAGAGTAATACACCGATTGATCGTATGACCATGGTCTTTGTGAAATTTGCAATACTTGGACTTATCCCTCATATCAGCAGGTGACCTTAACTTTTCAGGCCAACTTAAATCATTATTGTTCTTGATTTCTTCCAAAACATGATGTATATCCTTCGTTAAAGGAGTGTAATTGGTATATTTTATGAGTCAATCAAGGCTTTATTTTGCTTTCGAATTTTTGCGCTCATTGTAATTCTTCTACTCCTTCTTATACGACTTCCCTTTAGACTTCGCTTTCGCCTTTGCATCTGAATTCTTTTTAGCTACCATAGCTTCCTCGACATTCATAATCTTCTCTGCTTTGGCAATCAATTCTGTCATCGTCTTTGGGGGATCTTTTGCCAAAGTATAATATAGTTTGTTGGGGAGCAAACCACTCATGAGGGTAGTGATTGGAGTCTTATCCTCGTAATTAATAACCTCTAATTTCTCGTTATTGAAATGAGTGATGTAATCTCTGGTACTTTCTCCAACCTTGAGCTTTCCTCTTGGGAACCTTTTCTTTGACTGAACCGAGCAGTTCATCGGGCCTTCAATCTGGACTGGGCTAAAACCTTCTCTCAAATCTCTTGGTTGTCGAGTATTTCTCGACGCATCTCTAAGGGATTTTCTATTTCCCCTGGGTCCCAAACGATCGAAAGGAGAGGCCCTAATTAGCCTTTCTAAGGCACTCAGTCTTTCGGGAGTGAGGGACTGTCCATCGTAGGAGTTAAGATTCCTAATAGAAGAAGTTGATCCAGGACGGTACAAAGGATCCCTTGAAGTTCTGGAATGGATAGGCCCAACACTTCTTATCGACGACGGTGGTATATTCCTTTGATTGGACTGTGCAGGAACTCCGGCTTGAAGGGTTTGGGACAATTGTCTTATCGTATCCTATATAACCTCTTGACATTTGGTCCGGGTAGCTAAAATTCCAGTTAAATCGTTGTTACTTGGAGGGGTAGAGGGATTAGGTCAAATTCCCTCATTTTTCTTACTTGTTTCAGTAATATCAGCCATATATGATGAATTAGTGAAAACATCTAGCAATATGTTCCCACTGATGGCGCCAATCTGTTGATGTAAAAAAATAGACTAGGTCTAATTAAATGATCACAGATAAATAAGTAAAATAAGTAAAACAAGTGAGATTTTTAAAGTGGTTTAGCTCAATGAAAAATCCTACGTCCAATGTTATGTATTGCTTGACTCCCTTGATTTGTTTTTCGGTCCCCTGCAATGAGGGTATTATAATGTATTTATAACCCAAGATGGGTGTCAAGAGTTGTCATGTGAAAGGATGGAATGCCTTCATTTGTTAGGCATTTACATCAATACATAATGAGAATTAAACATAAGACTGCAAGCACTTTTTTGTCCATACTGGTTAGACTCCCTGCTGTTGGTCGGTCTTCCCAGCTAGTCGGGATCCCTCATTGATTTTTCTCTATTGGTCGGGCTTCCTTGTTGGTCAGTGATTTGTATCATGCTGACTTAGACTTGTGCCACATTGGATGACACGTACTGGCTTGTAATTTGTCCACGTAAGGTGGTGAATTTTGGTATCAACAATGAGCATAATAACGTCCACACAAAATACTAGCTTAATAAAGTCCATAACAAATACTAGCATAATAAAGTCCATAGCATAATCAACACAATCATGACAACAATAAGTCATTAACGAAAATTAAATGCAAGCAGTCATTGGGGTCCAACACTACATTGGACAGAAATCTTCAGCCACACCACCCAACTTCCATTACCAACTTTTCCCAGAATCTCAGCACCACCTTGTGTTCCTAAGTAAAGAATATCATTGTCGTCCATCACTTTATCTAATATCAATACCACTTCTTTATCATAAGAAACTATAGACTGTGCACTACATCTCAATGAATAGCGTCTATCCCGCCCTTACTAATAACCTTACCATTAAATCCTTGCACTTCATATATGACACCATATTCTAGTGAGAAGTTTTCTGCAAATGTCCCATTAATTGCACTTACTCCATTAGTTGGGGGGTGGGTGGGGGGGGGGGATTGGTAGTTCCCCAATGCCATACCTATCATTGTCTTTATATTTATTAGTCTATTTGAAACTTCAGCAACTCTATTGTCTAGGATTCTATATTGATGGTCCAAAACACAAATACCCCAATTTAAACTTTTTAAATTGAATTAAACTTCCAAACAACTTAACCAATTGAACTTAGCACCAATTGAACAAAAGTTGTGTTAAACAATTAACTAATTTTATCTTAACCTAAAGCAATCATATAAATTATTATAGCAAGATAAAATAAATCAATCACATAACGCTCGATGTACGAGAAAAATCCAAATTGGAAAAATCTCGAATGACCCAGCCATATAATGTACTATGACGAGGAATTACACAAGTACGACATATGCCTCACACAATAACTAGACTCTCTCTCAAGCCTTGATGTGTCTTTGTTTCTTTTACCTCTCCTCCATGGTGAAACGTAGGAGTATACCTATGCACCTCCACAACGTGTGAATCAACACATGCCTTGATATCCACCGATACATGTCAACAACCATCATAACACATGGAGTTCACTGTATGTAAACAAACTAGGAATGGAATCCACCACACGAAGTATATACTCAATAAGGATGATGAGTAAATAAACTTTGGTTCTAAACAGTGATCTCAAATTAACATAAAAGATTAAATCTTGGATCTCAAACTAGTTGGGTGAAACTTGAATGTGGAGGCTCTTAGATATGTATTTGGAAAAATAAAATCGAAAACCATGAGAAAATGAGAATCCACTTACAAATAGGGGAACGAAGTTTGAACTTCGTTTGAACGACATGCACTAACTCTTTTGAATGACATAACAATATCATTCGAACAACTTTAAAAAATAAAATTTCTTTTAAAACCATTTTATGAAAAATGGCCTCAAATAATATTTAAGACAACACTCAAATTGATATACTGGCATCAACCTAAAATGCATCCATACCTTTTGAGGTTCCATGGATGTTGAAGATGAAACGTGGCACGAAACATGGTATGGTGTTGTAGACATTTTACTTGACCGCAATAGTCTGCAATCAAACACGTTATATGCGTTTAAAGGATAAACCAACTCAAGTCCTAACCCATGAATTAAAGGTTTTGTTTAAACGTAATTAAGCCAAAACATAAAAATTGACTCGATTCGGAAATTTCTCCTTATAAATATCCCCCTTTGGCTATTCCGGGTTAAAAACAAAACAAAAATCTATAGGTTGTCAAGCTCTCTAAAAGACTCAATCCCCAACCCCAAAAGGAAAAAATATAGACACAAACTGAGTAGCTTTGTTCTTGTGTAAACTTTGTCACATCTTTCATCATTACAAACCTGCACACCTAAACACAAATTTCAAATGCAACGTTAATATAGAACAATATAATTTCTCATATGAACAAATCCTCCCCCTTTATCTAACAATCTCCAACTAAGATAGGACGTCTCCCCTAAAGGTAAAATTCTCCCCTGATTTAAAGAGTTAAATATCATTTCTCCCCCATTTTGTTTAGGAACAGACAAAGAATATGGTGCACAATACAAACTAATTCTCAACCATAATGTAAAAAAATATTATCATAAAGGAAGGTAAGTATATCATGAAATGGTCTAAAGTGTAACGAGCAACGACAAACACACTCAGCAATAAAAGCACAAATGATGCAAATAATGAATACATGATACCAATTTTCATCAAGAAGTATAATCATAAGATGACAATGGAAGAAAGAAACAAAAGATACCAATATGATCATATAGCATACCAATTTGAAATCACTTGAAACTGAAAACAGAACATATGGCATTCATGGATTAATTACAAATGCAAAGACTTAAAACAAAACATATTATATATATAAATATGCAGAAGATGCCAATGACGCAGAAGAATATATATATATATACACACACACACACACAAAAGACACAAAACACATAAGTTTTTCACACTCATATAGTAACAATCTGTCTAAACCAAAGGTTATACAAAGTGAAGGGGGTGAACTACAAATAAAGAAAAATTGACCCAATCAGACAAAAATTGATCGAGTAGTTCTATATGATTGCATTAACTTTATCAAACAAATACTTAGCCTCCTAGTGACAGGTAAAGTGAACTCATAATTGGAAAACAAGCACAATGTACACTAGCCTAGAAAATATTGATGATTCTCTAATCAATAGCGTCAAACATTTAAGCATAACTTGTATTCATTGTGCAAAACCATTGGTCTTCAACTTAAAACACCCTCTAAATTATATATATTTTCTTTATCATTTTGAAGTACTAATTTTGATGCATCAATTTCTAAAACATTAGCTTCAGTAATTTTTTTTTTTACTCTTTTTTCTTTTAGGCTCTTGCCAATTATGGCCTTTCATGCAAAGGATATTTACTCCTTTCATAGCCATTTTCCATTGCTCACTCATATTTTTCAAAAAGATCAAACTCACGCAATGGTTCTTACATGCACAAATCTCCCATAGTAAAAAAATAAGTAAATGACAAGATTGATATGAGAACACCTCGCTTAGCTCATGCAACACAAGTAGTTAAAATCCAAAAGATCTCATGCAAAGTGTGTATGGAGGCATATGTAAAGTGAATCCATTTAGCAAATGAAATTTGAACTATTCTATGAAAGCATAATTAGGAACAACCTTAAGTATTGAAAATCATAATCAAATGTTCAAGCCACATAGAAATATGGAATGAATGGGATTCAAACACATTGATATGCCATACAAAATGAGTAAAACAAGAATACACAAAAACCAAAAACCTTTTCTAGCATCCTTGACATTGGTTGACCCTCCCAAAATGTTGGTATTAGCCTTAGTAGCGTAAACATCGGGAATACCGAAGCCAATTCTAAAATTTTCAACTTTTATTCGGACGATGCCTAACATCTTATCCAACTTTTTTGACCTAGATTCCAAATCAAATTTGACATGACCCGAGTCTCTTAATCTCACCTCTAACTCCAAAATACTAGACTCGAGCAAATGATGAGACTCATAAAAAACTAGGGAGTCCTTCTTCAAAATCTCAATCAAACCACAAAGGATAACTCACCTCCATCAACAAAAGCGGTCTCATCCCTAAGAGTCTTCTCACATTCCATAAGATCATCAATCAATTTCAAATAGGCATTCCCTATGGCACGTTCTTTCAACCTAGCTTTCAACTTCAAGTTTTCCTTGTTTAACTTCAAAGACTCAATTCGTAACTCCCTAAAGGTAACTTGAAGTTCACTTCCTCCTCCTCCTCCTCCTCCTCCTCCTCCTCCTCCTCCTTCTTCTTCTTCTTCTTCTTCTTCTTCTTCTTCTTCTTCTTCTTCTTCTTCTTCTTCTTCTTCTTCTTCTTCTTCTTCTTCTTCTTCTTCACTATTTTCACCACTCACTTGGGATTCACACATTTTGGCCTCGGAATCATCATGTATAAAATTAAATTATTTTGTCTCTTTGGTATTATGGATACACCCCCACCTCTATAAATGACCAACTACAATAAATGCTGACACACACCTTTAATCATTGATAGACCCCACCAATAACCAATGTCTTTTTCTCTTTCAGTTGTGTTTTGATTTGAATTTTTTTTAATATTATCACGAGGAATTCAATTTTTTTCCGACCCATTTTTGAACCATTGGGTTTCGAATAAGGTTTTTTTTGTAAGGGTTCTGATGGATTCAAATAGAGTTTTAGGGGTTTTAAGATTTTGTAGATTCATTTTGTTTGTGAGTTATGATTTTTCATATTCAACCTTGTATGTGTTGTGATTTTGCAAATCCGAACCATTTTCAAACCATTTAGTTTGTGAGTTGTCAAAATTTTGGATAACCATTATGAATGTCATTAATGTTTGGGAACTTATTTAATACCAAATTGACACACAACTTATGTTGATACTATTCCAATTATAATTTCTTAGATCGTAGATCAATACTATAGTCAAGTTACTTAGTTATTATGTAATCATAACAAAAACTATAGTTGAATCAAAAGAACGAATGAAAGTTTACAACTGGGATTAGATTTCGATTCAATCATCAATGATGTCTAAGGAAGCAATCAGAATAGGGAAATAAAATCTGAAGAAATAAACTTGCCCAAACTAAATCCAGTGACGTTTAATGAAACTTCTTACTTTGAAGTCAATTTTGACCCCTCGGACAATTCCAAAAATAGCCCAAAATATACTCATCTAGGTACAAATTATACGAATCCAATGGTACCGGAATTGCCTGATTTCAAGTTATGGTTAAAAAATTATGGACTTTCTCCTAATAAACACCCAAAGGTATTCAAATAAAACCCAAATTAAGTTTTTTAATTGCCAATTCTTGGTAAAATCGGTCTTATATGCATATATGTCTTTATTGTAACTTAAATGCCATTTGCGATTTCAAATGCTTTAATTCAAGACAAGTGCGTGTTAAAAAGAGCCAAAACTCAAATTCCCATGCCAATTACCATGTCCCCTAACTAAGTTCAGACCATACCAAACCCCTACTGTGTGTTTGTAGTGTTATTTTTATTATATTCATATATTTTTCGAGTCATTTTTATTATTTTCTTAGTATTTTATTATTTTATGTAAATATAATATGCGTGAGTATGATTGTGTTATTTTTATTTATTTTTGTATTATTTATTATTTTGTATTTATTTTAAGGTCTTTATTTTTAATATTTATTATTTTATGTAAATATTATATACTACGTGTGTGTCGTTATGTCCGTGTCTGTAACTATAATAGGTGTGCGTATTATTTTATTTTATTTTTAATTTTTAATTTTTTACTTTTTATTATAAGTTTAGTTTTACTACTATTTTATTATATTTCATTTTTATTAAGTTAGGATTTTGAATTGTAGCTTTTTTTTAGTATTTTAGTAGAATTTATTTTTTAATTTTAGTTTAGTTTTTTTATTCTTTTAGTTAGGTGCACATATTACACACACACACACACACTAAATATCATACACCCTCACACACACACACCAATACTCCCCTCACCATCTTCCCTTCCACCCACATATTCTTTCTCCTCTGACCTCTGTTAACCCATTTAACCTCTCGCCTTCTCTACTCTCTCTCTAAACTCCCAATACCCTCCACCCTTTATCCTAACAAACCCCGTTGCCATTTCAACCCTATACCCAAACCCAATTTTTAAAACCACCAACAACCTGCTCCGGTACACTCCGGCAGCCCTCCTCGCTGGTCAACCATCTCCGACTTAAATTCGGCAACCACTCCTCCGATGACCACATCATTTTCGGCTGGTTTAGACCCTTAAACCCCCACCTCTAACCCATAATGCCCCCGACCACCAGATCTGCTTGACCACTACCCACATTCTTCGGATCTTCTCTAAAAACTCGTATCACCCATACAACCCGGCCAAAATACACATTCAACACGACTCTAACCCACTGCCCAAACATCAACCCATATTCTAACCCATAACCATTCTTTAAATTATAATACTCATTTCCCATTCTTTCAACACCAAAACATATTTGTCCAAAATTAAAACAAGAGCCCCATATGTGCATTGACTATCCTACTTTCCCAAAATACCCTCACACCCCCACTTCCCATGTGCACACTTATCAATCTTTTATTTACCTTAACCCTTATTATCCCAAATACCTATTTTAATCCATAAAACCTCCCCATCCCCAAATTACTCCTTACCTCCATTTGCCACATATAAAAGAAGATCTAAGGCTCATTTGAAGACCATGTAGGGTTCTAGAGAAGAAAGTAGAGAGAAACTTTAATTAGGACAATTTTTAGTGTTAGGTAGTTATTTTATTTTATAGATTTAATTTGAAGGAAATAAATTGTAGTGAGATTAAATTTGAGTGTGAGGGATTTTAATTAAATTTTGTTAAATCACTCTTGAGGGTTGTAATCTTCATTGCAAGGATTGAAGTTCAATTACACTTCAAGAGATTTGGTTTGATTGTTTTCTTCTCTACTCTTAATATTTTTATGCCTTTATTTATTTGATTATCATGTTTCATATCATGTTATGCTAAAAAACCCTTTCAAGGGGTGGGATAAACCCATGTTTAATGTTGTTATAATTAATTAGTTTGATTATTTGATATATCCCTTTGAATATTAATTTTGAACATTCACCTTTCAATTTATGCCTCGAGAGAGGGTAAATGATTTTCAAGAGAACATTGAAATTCGAAATATAATACCCATTTTAGAAACGAACTAGATGTAAGAGTTTCTCAAGTGTGGTATTATTACTTTAATTTCAACTTTAAATTTTATTTTCTATGATTCATATGAGTTTTGATGAATCGATCCTAACAGGCGATTTATTAAAAGGAGTGTAAATCTACTTTTAAGAGTTGTGGGGGCTCGAATTTAATTTTCTAAAATGTTAGAGTTAAAATTGCACTTGTGATGAGAGTTGACTTGTAATTTTCAATACTAACCTGGGCGATTTCAAATGAGTAAATTAATAAATTAGAATAACTAGAATATATGGTGTAGTCCCTTTCCTTGTTTCTTCTCACATTTATTTACCTCACGTATCTCTTGTTTTAGTGTTTGATTTAGTTCATATTTTATTCACTTAGTTGAGTAGCATAATTACCCATAATATTTTTAATATATAAAAAAAGTTCATAAATAGTAGAAAACCCAGAAAAAGTAAAAATAAAATAAAATAAAGAAAAATAGCTAGAAATTTGGATTACATGACTTTTCTTGTATTTCACTCCATAGAGTTGGATTGACATCCTTACTTACTATTATACAGGTTCATATTATGTTTGTAGGTTGAAGGATTTTGAGACTTTGCTTAGTCTACAATGACACACACAAAAAGTGTAACTTATCAAATGGTGTCATTGCCGATTTTTGGAGATTAACGCACTCGAGAAGATTTTTGAATCCTAGTTCATTAGTTATTTCTTTTTAGTCTTTCGTACCATTTGTCCTTTTATCACGAGAATTATTTTATTAGGATTTCATCATTTGGCTTTTATTACGGTGCTCGGAGACACCATTTACTTTTTCATTTATATTTATAACAATTTAAAAAAAAGTGTGATAGGAAAACAGGACAAGGTAAAGAGATGGCATCCAAAGGGGAGGAAGAGAAGTCTATCTACTTTGGGTCGATAGGACTCCTGGGGCTGACTGAGATAGGCGATCTCCACTAGGTTGACTCAAATCGATCTTCACCCTACATGTGTCAAAACTGTGGGAGTCACATTTCTAAACACTCGTGAATCTCCTGTAAGCGATGTGCTCTTATGTGATTTTTATTCTTGTATTTTTTATTTTTGAATGGTGTGATGAATTAATCAATTACTACCTACTCCCGGTCATTCATGAGAAGTGATTTCGTCACCCGACTCACTCACTTATCCATTACATACTACCCTAGCTATAATTAAATTTTAAAATCAATCAACTAGATAGCCCCATATGATACGGTGTTTGTAGACCCCTTTTTGTTCAATTTGACTTATAGGATAACCCATAGAGTCCTCTCCATCCGAAAAATCCTCGAACTGTTCACTTTGAGTCACGTACGTATCCAGGGAAACTGTGTTTTAAGTGCGGCGCCCAGTAGAATGGGTTTGTGCTATCCCCAGCATTGTACCGGCCGACCGTTTCATCGTAGTAGTTTTATGGAGAATCTCTATGGCAAGTCTTTAGTTATTTTGTGATTCAGGTAGGAACACACATTTTGCAAAGGCAAGCACACAGATAAATTCCGTGATTTTTGTCGCCCACGATTTTAATTAAAATTTGGCTAGCCTTTTACTAATTTTGAAGATATAAATTGGTTACGTGCTAGTTAGGATTTATCCTTGACTTATGTGTATCTAATTTGATATTTTAGTAGTCGGTTTTAGTGAGTTCGTTCAAATATTTTTCTCCCCTCTTTTCTTTCAAAAAATAAAAAAATATTTTCTTCCCTTCTTTTTGTTTAAATTCAAAAATTCGTAAAAGATATTTTTCTCTATAAAAGTCCAATAATATTTTCTTTCCTTTTAAAAAATATTTAAAAATAAAAAAACATTTCTCTCGTTATGGCTGACGAATGTCCTTTAAGGGACTCTTTTGGTCGTTTCCCATTGTCTCGAAGTATGTTTGAAGTTGAGCCCGAGTCCAACCACCATACTTTACTTAGTGCCTTTAACTCTCTCACACATACTGCTGATACCCTTGCGTCATCGATGCACGCATCTCATATTCCACCGCCTTCGATGACGAGTGTCAATGCGTCCAATGCTTCGTCATGCACTTATTACTTTCAAGAAGATCACATGCCCCATGAGTGTCCATACCTTACATATCCATCCGAACAAACCATGGCCCAAGTGTATCCATATGAATTTGTTTCGAAACCAACCTCAAATTATTATCATGGCATATCCAATACCGAGTGATGTTAGTACCCAAGCTATTCGTGGAGGCTTGATCACCCTCCTATGCAATATGAATACCAACCCCATTATTGATGTCTAAAATTAGATTGATTCCAATTTTATAATAAGAGATAAATAATATGAAAGAACTTAAATTACACACACAGAACAAGAAGTTTTTAAAGTGGTTTAACTACAAATTAGCCTACATCCACTATAAGTTGTTATTACTTAGCGATTACAATAGCTCAGTGCGTATGAGATTCAAGTTATCCCTCGAGATGAGGGATTGTAATAAATTTATATGGGTGTGAAACCCTAGAAATGGAACGCTTTCAATGCCAAGCATTTACATCTGTATACAATAAATACGTCTCTTGGGATTCAGAGTCTATTGGTATTCTGAGTCGAGTAACCTTTACAATTCTGGTTGGTCGGCCTTCTAACGTTGGTCAGCATTCCATCTAACTAAGCACACTTGAGGTCAAACAAGTAGGATGAGGTGACATGATGTACGACATGTGTACCTTTTTTATTAATCCACGTGGAAGTGTAATTTTTACATACAACAGAAGCCCCCAATGCTCTATGCTTGATGCTTGCATGAAAGTACGGAGCATTCGATCCTGGAATTAGCTCGGCATATTTTTATGGTGCTTAGTAAGTAATCGACCTCCCACACTTGTAAAAAAATTTCGGTACTATTTGAAGATGGCATTTTTGTAAATAATTTGAATTTTAAAGGACCACCCACAGGTGGAATCTTTATTTTCCATTTTTGAAACAGTTTGTCGTAAGAACGTCAATCGTTGGTACGTTTAATCAATACTTTTGCTGATTTCGGGACAAGATAAAAAAAGCGGTAGGCTTTTCTAGGTTTTGCCTTACCCCAAATCTTCGAATTGTAGAAGCTATTTCTGAGCTTTTATGTTCGCCGCCACTGGTTGATTTAGAAATACCCCATGACCCTGTAGATGTATATTCTTTGGTTGAGGGTCATTGATTCCAACCTTGTTTATAGCTGAGTGCGATTTCACATTTCCACCAAATTCTTTTCTTCTTCATTTCTGCCAATACTTTGACATCATTCTAGCAAGATTATCCCCCAACACCTGGAGGGTTATCAATGGTGTAAATAAATTAAATGAAATATATGGAACTCATATCGAGATTCCAAAGATCATGTTCTACTATAAATGGGCTATTGCAGGAGAGATCATATATTACTTAAAAATCAGACAAGCCAGTAGGGCTTTAGTATTGAATTTTCCTGATTCCAATAAGGATTATTGGGATCATGCTTTAATATTTAAGAATTGGAAACATGCTCCACTTGGTACTGGAGTGGCCGAGAATGGTCTTAGATGCCCTAAATTAGGGAATGCGATAGATTGTTATTTCAGCTGTTGCCTTTCTTTATTGATTTCTTTTCTGATGTATGGTAACTACTATTGCTTATTATTTTGTTACAGAAGAATGTAAGAGAAAGTCCCCCAAACCAGGTGAAGTAAATTTGGAAGAACTCAAATTCTCATGGGGCCTTAATCAAAGGATTGGAGTAGACTATCCATGATCAATTTCTGTATTGCTGGAGTATAAGAGATCCATAACCTCTTTTGTAGCTCAACCAACAACTATTGTGCCTTCAATTCTGACTGATTTGGAGAGGGATTCAGTGTCTATTTCCCCTAATACTAAGTCTATTGGTGCTGGTGCTGAAGTTTCTATTAGTGGCACTTCTTTTTCTTTTGACTATCATTTTTCCATTTCTGTCAGCATGGGAAAAAGAAAAATTCCCAATCTTCTAGAGGAGGACTTCACTATTGGTGCCAAGAAACCAGTTGATACTAATGCCCAAAAGAATAAGGTTGAGTCTGGTAAGAATCCCCCAACCAACAAAGGTGACGAGTATCCTCTTAAAAGACTAAGAAGAGGTCCTGCTAATAAGCAGGTTGAGAAGGTTATTGATGCCGATCAACAGCGGTTGATGATAAGGTCCCATCTATAGCTGGTTCATCTATACCCTTTATTCCTAGCTTGGCTAGGAAGCTGATCAAGGCTGGTACCCTCCTAGACCATAGAGTTACTGGTGCCTCCATATCACGATCAAAAATATTAGAGAGGGCTACTCAAAGTTTATCCTTAATAAGTTTTCATATTTAGAGTTGGTTGGATATTGTTCATGTCTTCCTTGATTTGTACTAAATTGGTTCTTTTCATGCAGTTCCCGGTTGATTACAACCAGATATTGGAGAAGGACAATCATCTACGTTCTTCTTCAGGAGAAATAAAGGAGGCCTTTGAGGGTCTTAAGAAATCTCTTGAGGAGTCCATACAAGCTTTGGAGATAAAGAAGAAGACTTGGGAGGAAAAGATCAAGGCTGCCGAAGAAGCCCGATAGAAAGATGATGCAACTCTGGATGTGGTTACCTTGGCCTCTACTCAAGTTGAGTACAAGGCAAAGGCTACTTAAGATAAAGTAGTTAAACTGTCCACTGACCTTTATGTTGAGAAGGACAAAAGAAAGAAAACCAGAGAGGCATCCTTTAACAATGGTTGGGATAAGGCCATCTCTTCTACTACTACCCAAATAACATATGACAAGAAGAAATTCTTCTAGGATGGCCAGTCAGCAGTTTTGAGGGAAGTTAGCACTGCAGAAGATTCAGAGCTATTTCTGAGGTATGATCTAGGATCCCCCAACCATAATGATGAAATTGATGATGATGCAGGTTCGGGGGAAACCTCTCTGGTAATTGAGTCAATTGTTCCTCCAGTCGATCAAGAGAATGCTTCGGTTGACTCAGCTTTCCCTCTTACCAACGATAAAATAAATCCTGAGGTAGATACGGATAAGAATAAGGTGTAGACTTGTTTGTCTTCTAGTCTTTGTATTTGTAACTTTTTTTTTCTTCTTTTTGTCTTTTTCTGATGTATCTTTCTATAACGTTGCCATCTATTAATGAAAGAACTTTTTATTTAATTAAATTATCTATTACCATCATGTTTTTGATGCTTAACTATTGCTTTGACTATTTTTGTTGTTGATTAAATGTTACTGTATCTTTCTAATTTAATGCCAAGATGGAATAAATTGCTTCCAGTGACTCCGATCTACCAAAAAGCTGCAACAATCTATTTGAGGCTGGTCACTTGGATTTGACAGATGAAGAACTAACAGACTTGCTCGTGCAGACGCTTTTGATCAAGCAAATGATGCATACACTTATCTCAAATTCCTTTTTGATCAGGCTATGACTAATAATGTTCCATACTTCGAGATAATCGAGCAGTTGTAGTGTAATCATAATCGATCAAAGTCTCTTCTCCATGCTGACTATGAAGCTTAGTTCAAAGCTCTGAATGAAGATGATGGCTTTGAGCAAAAACTTCAAAAATATACCTCAGCTTTGAATAAGAGAGAAATTATGCTGAAGCAGGAGATTAGAGAAGCTCAAGAAATTGTAGATTTTTGGGAGGAAGAAAATAGCGCTTTGATAAATGAACTTGATAGCTTAAAGAAGTCTACTATTGATGGATCCAATGAAGGAGTTTCTTTCTTGTAAGAGGAGAATGTCAGGTTATTACAAGAGTTAGAATCTTTGCAAGGGAAGAAGACTAAGTCTGGCCAGTCATCCCGAGGAACAACTGTTTCTTGGAGAACTCTTGAAGAAGAAAAAACTCATAAAACTTTGGTCGATCAAGCTGTGCAGTTAAAGGTTAAAACTTCCGCTATTGTTGATCTTTCACTTCAGTTAAAAGTAAAGGAGTCTACTATTTTCGACGATGTGATTTATTTGAAAAACAAAGACGATGTTCTCAAGAATATTTAGCATCAAATATGGAGGTTAACTTTTTAGTTCCACAAGCAACCTAGAGAAGTGTGGATGGAAGGTTACAATGAAGCCCTGTCTCATGCAGATGATCATTTGTCCCAGAGTCATCGTGATGGCTAATAATGGGGATGGACCTATCTACTTACTTTGTTGAAAGTTTACCAGAGTAGAAAACTATGTCATTAGAATGATCTCGGTCTTTTAAATTGTCAAAATCCTCCGTCCAAGTTAGATGTAAGATGGATTCCTATTGATTTAATTGCCTAGTGTTTAATATCCAAGTATTTAGGGGATTATGAATTTCATGATGAACTTGAGATAATTCGATCTCCTCATCTAATTAAGTAGCCGAGTAGTAGTAATAGTAGGATGCTACATGATTTCAACTTTATCAATTCTCCTTATAGTTTGGATGATCCTCTAGCTGGCATGGATAAGGCTCGGGGAAAGCACCCAGCAGAATAGTTATCTCTTTTTCCTTGTAAAAATTTTCTATTGCTTTTTCTTTCGTATTTGTGCTTGCGATCTGGACACTTGTAATTTCACTAATGATTAGTTAGTCGATTGACTGCCTAAGTAATCTGCTTAATTACATCCTTTGTTATTATAGGGACTTAGATTATATACTTAAATCAAACCAATTTCATAGTTTTGATGAAAGTATTGTTATTAGTTATTAGTGGCAAACCAAGTGTATTAGGGATGTGTATATGAATTCCTATAGTAGGAAGGTATATGTATATCCCATTATATAACTCAGTTGGGTAAAACTTTTAATTTTTACAGGCTTCTCATTATTTATTCTTCCAAAGGAGAAATCACATAAGAAGTTATGATCATTAATCGCCTTTTGGTTCATGACCTAAAATCATTTATGAAGTAATGATGGTTTATAGCAAGAGATCATTAATCGACTTTTTGTTCGTGACCTAAAGTCATATAAAATTTTCATACAAAAACTAATGGTTGTTTAGTAGGTGTAAGGAACCTGTTAGTTTACTCGGCAGAAACCCATTTGGTAATTGGTCAGTTGACTAACTTGTAGTACAATATTAGTTGCGGTTTGGTAAAACTCTAAAGTTTTACAGGCTTCCCGTTCTTGATTCATCCAAAAAATAAATCACACAAGAAGTAATGATCATTAATCGCCTTTCGGTTCATGACTTAAAATCATTTACGAAGTGGTGATCATTTATAGAAAGCGACCATCAGTAGGATTTTTATTTGTGACCTAAAGTCATACAAAAAGTTTCATATAAAAAGTAATGGTCATCAGTAGGTGTAAGGAACTTATTAATTTAGTCGCCAGAAACCCATTTGGCGGTTGGTTAGCCGACTAACTTATAGTAAAGCGTTGATTGTTTTGTATACTTGTTGGGAGATGTATATCATTGTACTCCAAAAAAATGAAAAAATGAACTAAAATAAACTTGAAATCAGGACTTTCATTCAATTTTAGGAGAAAGAAAGATTACAAAGACTTTTTCCATTGCTGGTAGTATTTTTAGAGATGATCAGCATTCCAAGGGTTCTTGAACTGTTCTCCTTCCAAAGTCTCAAAATAAAAAGTACCAGGTCGGATGATTGCTAAAATATGATAAGGATCAGGTTAGTTTGCTTCCAACTTGTTCCCTTTCTAGATCACCTTTTTAAGTACATAATCTCCTTCTTTTAGATTGGTCGTCTTCATTATTTTATTATAAAAATGGGTAGTTCTCTATTGGTATATAGCAAGCCTGATATCAACATCTTCTCTCACTTATTTCACAAAATCCAGAACCAATCTTCTCATTATATCGCTTTTTAGAGAATAAAAGTTGAGCATACTGTTACTGGGTAACCCTATATCACTTGGTACTACGGCCTTAGCGCCAAATGCAAGAATGTTTGGGTTTTTTCCAGTGGTAGTTCTCAGTGTTGTTAGGTATGACACCCCGACTAATTAAATACCGGGTAGCTACTCCTTTATTAAATCAATACAAAATGCCAAGTTGGTCCAGTTAATAGCATCACTGTCGAAAACATTTTTAATGATTACTAACCACCTAGTATTTAAAAAGTGAGTTGTCAAATTTTAAATTAAATATGATTAACATGCAATAAATGAAATATATAAATGTAACACAAACATTCACGATAAAGTCCAACTATAATTAATCAACAAATAACGACGAGTCTAGAGGAAATACTCCTCACAACAATCCAAATATGAAAAGAAATAAAACAAGTCTGCATCCTGAATTAATTACAAACCAAAGTCTGAATAACTGAAATATAAAATGAAATGTCTCTAAAAGAAATGGGCGACATGCCCTACAACTGATGAAATCTGAATATAGAGTCAAGGCAAATGAAGCGTATACTAGCAAGGCCCTATAACTTCCACAACAGATACAGCTCGTCACCTGACTGGAAATACTATGCATGGTGTCCTTGTGGCTGGGCACCTAAAAATGGTTTTTACAAAAAGATAGATTTGAAAGCAAACGGGTCAGAGCCCGAATGTGGAGAGTATTTTAAAAATAGCAAGTGCTTTAATAACAATTAAAACAATGAATGCAAGATACATGTTAGGACGTGATCTCACATGAAATACTCACCTCTCGTCTAACTGTTCACTCCTAACGTTCCTGTACCCATTCATGTGTTATTTATTTAACTAAACCATCATAAGTTCTAACCCAACTACTCGATTCACAATATGAATTCCCAATGTTATTACTTAAATAGATAGCTTTACTTGAACTCGGATTCTCAATTATTAGCAATACCGTTTACTGGAGGTTATCCCCTTATTTATCTTCTCAAGGAGTTACTATAAATGATTCTCATAAATAAACATCACAATTCCTTTTCATTCAACCGTATATTATTCACATCATAAATATACAATATACGCACCCCGAGGCTAAGCTACGGTGCACACATACTCTGCTATCCATCCCGGTACATCATGTACATAAGGATTACAAATTCCGAATCTCTCAGGAATTGTTAGAATAAGCACAACACATAAAAATGGAGGCGAACATAATTCAACATATCCATGGGTCACGTACATACCTACGTCCATAGTCAGCTGAGTTAATAACTCACAATTAAGTCATTCCCTTGAACTATGTCCTCTAGGTACCAAACTAAATCCGGGCACACAAGGATTAGAAGGCCCTAAGAGAACGTAAACCTCCCGTGATAGCAAGTATGGTAGGTATGTCATACACATAAGATCATATACTAAGCATGCACACATCTTAGATATCTCAATATTAATAAAGGTATTTTAAACATCCTTATACCATAATTCCAATTGTATACATTTTAAGTCTTTCGATAATATATAATGTAGACTATCGACACATCTCACGTCATAGATTCTTATACTTAAAACCTATCTCAAAGGGGTTATTAAGTTTCCTATTATTCCCACATATTACATCATTATTCTTAAGGTCCTTACTTCTGCCCCAAACCTCAATTCATCAATTTATTCAAAATTACTCTTTTAACACTAATATTATCTCACTCATCGATCTTCATTAGCTTTTAGAATAATTCCTCAAATTAAATTCTAATTAAGGTCCAAACTTTATAACCATACCTACTGGTCTTCCTTAAGTCTAAGGATATTCATAAGGTCTCCAATAATATTTTCCAAGGGTTAACATCATTAAAATTTAACTAGGGGAAATTTTACTCTTTCTGGGAAGGTCGATCGATCGACCTTGACCTTCGATCGATCGATGGTGGTCGATCGATCGACTGATGAATGTCGATCGATCGAACGCACCAGGTAGGCTACGGACTGCTTCGTTTTGCAGTTTTCAAAACATCTCAAAACACCATTAACAAGCATGAAACTCTAAGATAACGTTATAATATCATCATACAACCATCCTACAACAATGTTAACGTTCTAAAACCAATAATTCAACAACTAAGGGCGTTATTTCGATCAAAATTTTATCAAGAACTCTGTTTTTTCTATTTCTTCCAAGAACATTAATAAACCTCTTCTTAAATCCGTTTTTAGATCATCAAGGGTTATATTATGAATTCATAATTCGT
Source organism: Sambucus nigra (assembly GCA_949130495.1). NCBI lineage: Eukaryota > Viridiplantae > Streptophyta > Magnoliopsida > Dipsacales > Adoxaceae > Sambucus > Sambucus nigra. Next base: position 208,831,548 of record OX422213.1, on the reverse strand, counting down.
CCAGAATAAGTCTACATGCAATTCCTAACATAATTCATAGTTTTAAATCCTCAAATTCATGGGTCTAATCAATCTTCCAAGATAAATTTGATAATTATCCCAAACATGGAAGAGCATAGCATTGAATCAATTGTAATTAAACCACTCGCCTCTAATATTTTTCTCAATTTGATGTTGAATCTTGAAGTCTGAGTTGTTCTCTCTCTCTCTCTCTGCAGAATTCTCTTATCTCTCTCTCTCTCTACAAGTTCTTCTCTAAGGATGATGACAATGGAGGCGGGGGTTGGTTTTTGGCAAGTTAGAACTATTTCCTTAACTTCTCCCGTAGCCCATTAAGTCCCTTAGTGTAGTTAGTGGGTTTAGTGGATAAAGAATAAGTCAGATTTTTATTTCTGATTTTCGTGGGTTTTAATTCCCAAATATCCGAAATTACCAAAATGCCCTTTTAAGTTACCGGTATGGCCCAATAATGCCCTGGGACCCAAACTTAACCCCCGGCTAGTGTTTTCTGACTATTTCGACCCTTCCGGACACGTTGGCGCACTCAAAATGACCATACAGTTAATAGAAATAAAATTCACTTTTTAATTAAATAATTACTTTCCTGACGCGACTGTCACACGCGTCTCAACAAAATTTCCCAAATTGCCGTATTTCAATCTCGCGACAATTTCAATAGTTTCAATATTCGTATATTGCCATATATACACATTATAATCAAATACTAACTCACATCTCGTTAATATTTTATCCGAATTAATTCTCAATTAATTCACATTTAATTCAATTAATCCCATAAATAAATATCGATAAAAATGCGGGGTATTACATACTTCCCCCCTAATAACAGAATTTCGTCCCGAAATTCGGAACTAAAAAGTACCTGGTAAAAACAACTCTGGATAACGTTCGCGCATCTCATCCTCGTGATCCCATGTGGACTCCTCGACATTATGATGTCGCCACTGAACACGCACTAACGGGACTATCTTTGACCGCAGTTTCCGCTCACTTTGGTCCAAAATAGCAATCGGCCCCTCTTCGTAGGAGCTATCGGCCTGGAGATCGATGTCCTCCAAAGCAATGTGAGAATGAGCCAAATCATCTCTAAGATATTTCCTTAGCGAGGAAATATGAAACACATCATGAATCCTGTGAAAATGTTCCGGTAACCCAAGTCTATACGCAACAGACCCAATCCGCTCGATGATAGGAAATGGTCCCACATATCTCGGTGCCAACTTCCCCTTCTTCCCAAATCGCATAATCCCCTTCATAGGAGATACTCTGAGTAAAACCTGGTCCCCCACTTGGAATTCCCTGAAGAACCTCTTCGCGTCAGCATAGCTCTTCTGCCGATCCTGAGCTACCCGAATGCGACTCCGTATCAATTCTATCCTTACCGAAGTATCCTGAATTACTTCCGGCCCAAGTAGTTTGTTGTCCCCCACCTCCAACCAACATGCTGGGGAACGACAAGGTCTACCGTACAACGCCTCAAATGGAGCCATGCCAATGGTGAACTGGTAGGAGTTGTTGTAAGCAAACTCCACCAGTGGAAGATATTGCTCCCATCCACCCCTGAAATCAATGATGCACATACGTAACATGTCCTCCAACATCTGGTTCGTACGCTCGGTTTGCCCATCGGTCTGCGGGTGATACGCCGTACTCAACCGCAATTCCGTGCCCATGGCCTCCTGAAAACTCTCCCAAAACCGTGAAACAAATATCTTGTCTCTGTCAGACACGATATTTAGGGGCGCACCGTGAAGTCTCACTATCTCTATAATAAAGAGCTGGGCATACTGTCCCGTAGTGTAGTCTATCCTTACGGGTAGAAAATGAGCGACTTTGGTCAACCTGTCCACAATTACCCAAATGGAGTCGTGACCTCTCTGTGACGTAGGCAACCCCGTGATAAAGTCCATGGAGATGCTCTCCCACATCCACATCGGGACCTCTAATGGCTGTAGAAGTCCTGCCGGTCTCTGATGGTCCACTTTTACCAGCTGACAAGTGGCGCATTTAGAAACAAACACGGCAATATCTCTCTTCATCCCGCTCCACCAATACTGACGTCTCGTGTCCTGGTACATTTTTTCCCCACCGGGATGTACCACGAACCGTGAGCCGTGCGACTCTGCCATCACCTCGTGTCGCAATTCCTCCCCTTCCGGAACTACAAGTCTCCCATTGAAGCGTAATCCCCCGTCTGAGCTAACGGTATAGGACTCGACTCCCTCTGTTAATAATCGAACTATCTGCTCCTGACAGAATGAGTCATCTGCTTGTGCCTTTACTACTTTCGTGACAATCTGCGGTGTAACAGTCATCACTGACATGAATGATCGTCCCAACTCCTTCCACTTTGCCTTCCACACCCCTGCCACCTCATCTACTGGCCTACGGCTCAACGCGTCTGCTACCACGTTAGCCTTCCCCGGGTGATATTGGATATCAAACTGATAGTCCTTCACAAACTCAAGCCACCTTCGCTGCCGCATATTCAGCTCCTTCTGCGTGAATAGGTACTGTAGGGACTTGTGGTCTGTGAACAATCGAAACTTCTCCCCCAAAAGATAATGTCTCCAAATCCGAAGGGCAAATACCACTGCCGCTAACTCCAAGTCATGGGTAGGGTAATTCTTCTCGTGAGGCTTAAGCTTACAGGAAGCATAAGCTATGGCCTGACTCTCCTGCTGCAGTACACCTCCAAGTCCTTGTAAGGACGCATCGGTGTAAACAAGATACTCAACTCCCGGTCTCGGCAATGCTAACAGAGGTGCTGAGGTTAACTTGTCCTTCAACTCATCGAATGACAACTGACAGGCATCACTCCAAATGAACGACACACCTTTACGAGTCAGATGTGTCATGGGACCCGCTATCTTGGAGAAACCCCGAATAAACCTCCTGTAGTATCCTATTAAGCCCAAGAAACTACGGATCTCAGTCGGTGTCGTGGGCTGTCCCCACTCCCTCACCGCGGATACCTTCCCCGGATCAACAGATATCCCCCGGTCGGAAATAATATGCCCCAAAAACTGAACCTCCTTCAGCCAAAACCCGCACTTCTCATACTTTGCATACAGCTCGTTCTGACGTAGCGTCTGCAAAACCTGCCTCAAATGCTCGGCGTGCTTCTCCTCTGTCTGGGAGTAAACCAGAATATCATCAATGAAGACAATAACGAACTGATCTAGGAACTCTCTAAACACCATATTCATCAAGTCTATAAACACGGCTGGAGCATTGGTCAAACCAAAAGGCATAACCCGAAACTCGTAAGAACCATATCTAGTTAAGAAAGAAGTCTTCGAGACGTCCTCCTCCCTGATACGCAACTGATGGTAACCAGATCGCAAATCAATCTTTGAGAAGAAAGAAGCTCCTCTCAACTGGTCGAATAATTCATCGATTCAGGGCAACGGATACTTATTCCGTATCGTGACCTTATTCAACTCCCGGTAATCCACACACAATCTCAACGATCCATCCCTCTCTTAACAAACAACACAGGGGCACCCCACGACAAAGTACTCCTCCGGATAAACCCCTGACCCAACAACTGCTCAATCTGATCCCGTAACTCTCTCATCTCTACTGGAGCCATACGATAAGGTGCACGGGCAATAGGCCGAGTGCCCGACGTCAAATCAATCACAAAATCTATCTCCCTACTCGGAGGTAGTCCAGGTATATCCTGAAATACATCGGCGAACTCACTAACAACGGGTATCGAATCAAGTGGTATCACCACTTCCTTAGATGTCTCCTCCTCTATGTAGTACAAATGAGTGGACGATCCTCCCTCAGGGCGAGGCATCGCCACTAAAAAAATCTCCTGCCCGGGAACGGCAAAGATAATACTCCTACTAAAACATTCAATCATGGCTCGGTACGCAACTAGCCAATCCATACCAATAATGGCATCATACTCGGTCATCTCTAACACTAACATATCAGCGGGTAAAGTAAACCTCCCGATCTCTATACCCACATCTATACACATAAGCGAAATCATGGAACCCCTACTCAACGGTGAGTCTACATAAGTAGCTGTGCTCTCTGCGGTGTCTAACAACCCAATGGTGCGTGCAAATCTCATAGCAATAAAACAGTGTGTAGCCCCCGTGTCAAATAAAATGCGCCCCAGAGTCCCCTGAATAGAGAACATACCCTCAATAGCTGGCGAATTCTGTGGGGCTGCGGCCTGCTGAAGCTGATACACTCTCCCATACTGAAGTTGTCCCTGCTGAACTGGGACCGCTGGAATGGGTGGTAATGCTGCCATCTGCGGTGGTGCTGGGAGGGCAGCGGGAAACATAGGCCTCTGTGGCTCGTGTCGAGTACCCTGCTACTGCTGCTGTGGGGCCCTGCCCTTATCAGGACAATCCTGACGTTTGTGGCCAATCTTACCACAAATGAAACACTTCCCCTGGAAGTTTCCCCCTCGCTGTCCCTGCTGCCCTCGGCCTTGGTGGCCGTTACCTTTTCTTCCCTGGCCTTGCTAGCCCTGGTGAAACTGCTGTTGTTGACCATTTTGACCCTGCTGGCCCTGATGGCCGTTATGACCCTGCTGGCTATTCCGGAATCCTCCCTGACCGTTCCTGAAACCCCCTGATTGGAATATCTTATGATCCCCCTACTGGGAACCCTGATCACTCTGCCTATACTGACCCTGAGCTTATTGTGCCCCGCTGGCACCATTTCCCCCTGTCCTTCCCTGATGGATGGACTCTCTTGATCGCTTCCCCTCTGTCAAGTGAAAGTGGTGGTCCTGGCAATGGAGCAATGCAGCGTTAACCACGTCAGAATAAGTGGCCAACGAGAGGTTCCCCAATAAATGCTGACGGATTCTCCAAGTCAATCCATCTATGAATTTCTGAATCTTCTTCTCTTCCGTCGGTATCTCATCCGGTACAATGTTCAGCAAATTTGTGAATTCGGCCTCATACTCGGACACAGTCTTACCCTCCTGTCTAAGGCTCATCAACTTCCTCCTCATTTCCGTGTGAACAGCTGACGGAAAATATTTGCGGTCGAACCGCACCCAGAACTCTTGTATAGTGAGAGTATCTCTCTCCTCTGCGGTGGTAATAGACTCCCACCACTGCAATGCAGCTCCCACTAGCTTGAAAGTAGCTAGTATCTGCCTCTGAACATAGGTTCACTCATACATCCTCAAGTGCCTCTGAATATTCTTCCTCCACTGACTAGATACCACAACATCGGAGCTACCTGTGAACTCCGGAGGGTGTGCTTTCTGAAAAGCATCACGAACGCGTTCCCAAGCAGACGGGAATGCATATGCCTGAACTGGCGCGGCTACCGGCGCCTGGGGTGGTGCCTACTGTACAACGCCGAGAGCGACATTTACCGCTTGGGCTACAATGGCTGCAACCTCGGTGGCATTCATGATGCCCTGTACTGGAGTTAGCTGTGGCTCGGGCTGTGCATCCCTAGGAACTCGCTGCGCACGTCGTGGAGGCATCTGAAATGAGAATAAAGTTTATAAGTTCGCAGTTATAAACTTAGAATAGCTGAAGAGCGAAGCATACATAAAAGAATACAACAATCCTAAAATATAGGGCTCTATATCAAAGAAAGTTCAGCGGAAACATAATAGGCCGTACAGATCCTAAAGGACAATAGAACCTGATGCTCTGATACCACCCGTGACATCCCGACTAATTAAATACTTGGTAGCTACTCCTTTATTAAATCAATACAAAATGCCAAGTTGGTCCAGTTAATAGCATCACTGTCGAAAATATTTTTAATGATTACTAACCACCTAGTATTTAAAAAGTGAGTTGTCAAATTTTAAATTAAATCTGATTAACATGCAATAAATGAAATATATAAATGTAACACAACCATTCACGATAAAGTCCAACTATAATGAATCAAAAAATAACGATGAGTCTAGAGGAAATACACCTCACAACAATCCCAATATGAAAAGAAATAAAACAAGTCTGCATCCTGAATTAATTACAAACCAAAGTCTGAATAACTGAAATATAAAATGAAATGTCTCTAAAAGAAATGGGCGACATGCCCTACAACTGATGAAATCTGAATATAGAGTCAAGGAAAATGAAGCGTCTACTAGCAAGGCCCTGTAACTTCCACAACAGCTACAGCTCGTCACCTGAATGGAAATACTATGCATGGTGTCCTTGTGGCTGGGCACCTAAAAATGGTTTTTACAAAAAGATAGATTTGAAAGCAAACGGGTCAGAGCCCGAATGTGGAGAGTATTTTAAAAATAGCAAGTGCTTTAATAACAATTAAAACAATGAATGCAAGATACATGTTAGGACGTGCTCTCACATGAAATACTCACCTCTCGTCTAACTGTGCACTCCTAACGTTCCTGTACCCATTCATGTGTTATTTATCTAACTAAACCATCATAAGTTCTAACCCAACTACTCGATTCACAATATGAATTCCCAATGTTATTACTTAAATAGATAGCTTTACTTGAACTCGTATTCTCAATTATTAGCAATACCGTTTACTGGAGGTTATCCCCTTATTTATCTTCTCAAGGAGTTACTATAAATGATTCTCATAAATAAACATCACAATTCCTTTTCATTCAACCGTATATTATTCACATCATAAATATACAATATACGCACCTCGAGGCTAAGCTGCGGTGCACACATACTCTGCTATCCATCCCGGTACATCACGTACATAAGGATTACAAATTCCGAATCTCTCAGGAATTGTTAGAATAAGCACAACACATAAAAATGGAGGCGAACATAATTCAACATATCCATGGGTCACGTACATACCTACGCTCCATAGTCAGCTGACTTAATAACTCACAATTAAGTCATTCCCTTGAACTATGTCCTCCAGGTACCAAACTAAATCCGGGCACACAAGGATTAGAAGGCCCTAAGAGAACGTAAACCTCCCGTGATAGCAAGTATGGTAGGTATGTCATACACATAAGATCATATACTAAGCATGCACACATCTTAGATATCTCAATATTAATAAAGGTATTTTCAACATCCTTATACCATAATTCCAATTGTATACATTTTAAGTCTTCCGATAATATATAATGTAGACTATCGACACATCTCACGTCATAGATTCTTATACTTAAAACCTATCTCAAAGGGGTTATTAAGTTTCCTATTATTCCCACATATTACATCATTATTCTTAAGGTCCTTACTTCTGCCCCAAACCTCAATTCATCAATTTATTCAAAAATACTCTTTTAACACTAATATTATCTCACTCATCGAGCTTCATTAGCTTTTAGAATAATTCCTCAAATTAAATTCTAATTAAGGTCCAAACTTTATAACCATACCTACTGGTCTTCCTTAAGTCTAAGGATATTCATAAGGTATCCAATAATATTTTCCAAGGGTTAACATCATTAAAATTTAACTAGGGGAAATTTTACTCTTTCTGGGAAGGTCGATCGATCGACCTTGACCTTCGATTGATCGATGGTGGTCGATCGATCGAACGCACCAGGTAGGCTACGGACTGCTTCATTTTGCAGTTTTCAAAACATCTCAAAACACCATTAACAAGCATGAAACTATAAGATAACGTTATAATATCATCATACAACCATCCTACAACATTGTTAACGTTCTAAAACCAATAATTCAACAACTAAGGGCGTTATTTGGATCAAAATTTCATCAAGAACTCTGTTTTTTCTATTTCTTCCAAGAACATTAATAAACCTCTTCTTAAATCCATTTTTAGATCATCACGGGTTATATTATGAATTCATAATTCGTCCAGAATAAGTCTACATGCAATTCCTAACATAATTCATAGTTTTAAATCCTCAAATTCATCGGTCTAATCAATCTTCCAAGATAAATTTGATAATTATCCTAAACATGGAAGAGCATAGCATTGAATCAGTTGTAATTAAACCACTTGACTCTAATCTTTATCTGAATTTGATGTTGAATCTTGAAGGCTGAGTTGTTCTCTCTCTCTCTCTGCAGAATTCTCTCTTCTCTCTCTCTCTCTCTCTACAAGTTCTTCTCTAAGGATGATGACAATGGAGGTGGGGGTTGATTTTTGGCAAGTTAGAACTATTTCCTTAACTTCTCCCGTAGCCCATTAAGTCCCTTAGTGTAGTTAGTGGGTTTAGTGGATAAAGAATAAGTCAGATTTTTATTTCTAATTTTCGTGGGTTTTAATTCCCAAATATCCGAAATTACCAAAATGCCCTTTTAAGTTACCGGTATGGCTCAATAATGTCCAGGGACCCAAACTTAACCCCCGGCTAGTGTTTTCTGACTATTTCGACCCTTTCGGACATGTTGGCGCACTCAAAATGACCATACGGTTAATAGAAATAAAATTCACTTTTTAATTAAATAATTACTTTCCTGATGCGACTGTCACACGCGTCTCAACAAAATATCCCAAATTACCGTATTTCAATCTCGCGACAATTTCAATAGTTTCAATATTCGTATATTGCCATATATACACATTATAATCAAATACTAACTCACATCTCGTTAATATTTTATCCGGATTAATTCTCAATTAATTCACATTTAATTCAATTAATCCCATAAATAAATATCGATAAAAATGCGGGGTATTACATTAGGTAAGCCCAAAGAACATAATGATTATCATTTATCCAATTAGCCTTTGTCGTTTGTAGTTTTTTCTTCAACCTATCCAGCAAAATTTTGTTTATGATTTCATTCTGACCATTGCATTACGAGTTTCCAGGTGGAGAATGAATTTTTGAATCTTTGATTGGATAAAATAATCCTCAAATTCATCATTGTCAAATTGATTACTATGATGAGTAATGAAAGCATATGACATCCCGTGCCAACAGATGATATGCTTCCATATGAACTGAAAAACCTTTTCATATGGCATATCTATCATTGTCTCTGCTCGAACCCACTTCGTAAAATAATCTACTACAACCACCAAGTACTTGAACCTCCCTTTTGTGGTCAATAATGGGACGACCAAGTCAATTCCCAAAATGGAAAAAGGCCAAGGTGAAGTAATTGGTGTCAAAGCAGCCCCTTGTCTTCGATGAATTATTGCAAACTTCTGGCACTTGTCATATTTTTTGGCAAAGTTCCTGCAACCTGCTTCCATGATCAACCAGTAATATCCCTGCATAGTAATTGGTCGGATCAGTGACCGCCCAGCTGTATGAGCTCTACAAGAGCCCTCATACACTTTTTTGATTAGTTCTTTAATTCTGATGGATGAACATATCGTAGTAAATAGACAATGTATCCCATTTTGTATAAGATTCCTCTTTTCAGGACATATCCTGCTGCTTTGTATCTCAATTTTTTCACCTCCTTTGTATTAGTGGGTGGAATACCTTTATCAATGTTGTCATTGATTGGATCCATCGATGATGGTCCCAAATCTATGGTAATAAATTTGATCATAAGATCTTATTCAATGCTTCTAGATGTTAGTATCTCCACCGGTATGCCCCTTCTAAGCTCAATCCTAGTTGCTGAAGCTAGCCGAGCAAGTGCATTTGCTCGAGCATTTTCCATCCTTGGGATTCTGACTATTTGGATAGCTAGAAATTTTATCTTCACTTCCATGGTCTTGTCCAAATATCTAACCATCAGATCTCCTTTAACTCTGTATATCTGCAGAACTGGATTTATAATTAACTAAGAATCATTGTGGGCTATTACTTGCTCGGCACCTAGTGAAAAAGCTAACTCTAATCCCGTGATTAGTGCCTCGTACTCGACCTCGTTATTTAAGGCTTGAAATTTGAAACTTAGCGAATTTTTAACATCAAGATTATCAGGGGTATTGAGAATACTACCAGCTCCACTGCCTGTAGTGCATGAAGATCCATCCACGTATAACTTCCACAAGGGAATTTCTATATCAAAGCATTGTGTAGATAACACTTCATGCTTAAAAATATTCTTGCTTTCCTCTAAGTATTTTTGAGCAATATCTGGTACAATAGATGACTCAGGTTGGTCAGTCGCAACCTTAGATTTCCTTGAACTCTCTTTTGAAGAAGTATATTGTGTTGAACTCTCTTCCGAATAAGTCTATTTTCTTGAACTCTCTTCCTAAGAAGTCTGTTTTATTTTAATGTGTCTATTCTGCAAAAAAAATCATCCACCGCTTGGCCTTTCATCGACGATCTGGGCTCATAACTTATATCATATTTGCCTAATTCCACCACCCAACACATATGTCTTCTTGATTTTTTTGTCTTATGAAGTGCTTGTTGAAAAGGGAAGTCCATGTATAGTAATATCGTGTGAGCTTGGAAATAAGGCCTCCTTCTTCCAGATGCTTCAATTATGATAAAGCCCATTTTTCTAGGTGTGGGTATCTGATATTCGCTCCTTTAAAGGCTTTACTGGTGTAGTAAACTTGTTTTTGCACTCCATCTTTTAATCGGATGAGTGTCGAGCTAATAGTTGACTCAGAAACGACTAAATATAGATACAAATTCTCCCCCATTACTGATCGGGATAACAGTGGTGGTGAATCCAGGTATTTTTTTTAAAACTTAGAACGCCTTTTCACACTCATAGGTCCATTTAAAAGTTTTTCTCAACACCTGAAAGAAGGACATGCATTCATTCATTGCTCGGGACGCAAAGCGATTTAGGGTAAATACTCTTCGAGTGAGCCTTTGGACTTCCTTCTTGCTGGTTGGAGATTGCATTTCAAGTAAAGCTTTGATTTTTACAAGATTTTCCTCTATACCTCTCTGATTGACAACAACCCCCAAAAACATTCATTCTCGTACTCCAAATATACACTTGGCTAGATTGAACTTCATCTGATGCTTCTCCAACTGATCAAGGGTCTAAGAGAGGTGGACAATGTGGTCAGCAACCAGTTTTCTTTTTATGAGCATATCATCAACATAGACTTCCATATTTTTTCCAATTTTCTCTTCAAACACTTTGTTGACCAACCTATGATAAGTAGCCCCCGCATCCTTTATTTTGAAAGGCATTATATTATAACAATATGTTGGTGATAAAAGAAGTACTTTCCCTATCTTTATGTTTCATTTTTCTCTGGTTATAACTAGAGTATGCATCCATAAATCTGAGTAGCTCGTGGCTAACAGTTTCACTCACTAATTGATTAATTCTCGGTAAAGGGAAATGACCTTTCGGACATACCTCATTAAGATCATTGAAATCCATGCACATTCGCCATTTATCATTCTTCTTTTTCACCATCACTTATTTTTTAGCCAGTTGGGATACTTTATATCTTTAATGAATTGTGCCTTGTGTAAGTTTTCCACTTCTTCGTGAATAGATACATTTATCTTGGAACTTAACACTCTGCATCTCCCTTTAATCGGCTTGTCATCCCGATTGATGTTAAGCTCATGAAAAATGGAAATTAGGGTCAATGTTAAGCATATCTTCAAGGCTATAAGTGAAAACACTTCTCTGATCCTTAAGGAATTCAATCAGTTCCTTTTTTAGGGTTTTTTCTAAGGTAAAGCCAATCCGAGTGGTCCTTTGATTAGGCATAAATTATTTTAAATTTTCCACTTAATTTAGAGGCTTTTATTACCTCGGATAATGTAAAATGAGTTGATTTATCTCATATCATTGCTAATGGCTTCTTCTAACAAGTATCCTAAGTTTCGTATATTTCTTATTGATTTTGTAGGTATTTAATACAGAAAAAAGAAAGAAAGAAACCGAAAGAAACAAGAGAGAAGAAAGAAGAAAAGTCAAAAGGGCAAAAGCGTAATTTCCACCAGAAATCTGGTCAAGGACCCAAAATAAAAGTCAAAAATATTAAGTCTACGAGTGTGTAAGAAGAAATGGCATTCCAATATGAGTTCCGGAGTAGAAGTTATGAGATTCAAATATGTGATATAATCGTAAGAATTTGAAGAGATAATGAAGAGAAATTATGAAGAATATCCAGATCAATTCGGGCCTTATAAAAAAAGGATCGATCCGGACCCTCGAAGTTATTGTAAAAGGTTGCATCTACCGGATCGATCCAGTCCTCATAAAAAAAGGATCGATCCAGCCCCCAAGGTCACTGAATAAAGGCATATATACCAGATCGATTCGGGTGAAATTAAAAAGGGATCGATCCGGTCATCAGGCAGATCGATTCGAAATGTCCTGATCGGATCGATCTGGGGTTCAAGATTTAGGATTATCTTCTTCCAGCTAGAGTCTTGCATGACTCCAACTCTTGTATTTTTCGTAGTGTATATATTTCAAACTCCTCTAAAACATTAAGGGAACTTATAATTCGTTTTAGAGAAGCCTTGTACTTGGTTTTGAAAGAAGAACAAGAGAAACCCTAGTTTTCATTTAGCATTGATTAAAGTTACTCCAATTCAAGTAAATTTTTTCCAATTCTTGTTTTTATAGTTGTTATAGTTAACTGTGTAGTTGATAATTTCATTCTTCATAATTCTAAGTTGCTAGTTAAGATGTCTTTTTTCATTAAAACCATGCTTTCTTTTAATTTGACTATGTCCGGCTAAGTTTTTAAGGGTTAGGGTGCATGAAACCCACCCGATGTAATTCACGATAATGGAAATAGACCTTTTGAATTAAAATCTTAGGTGAATCATGTTGCATAACTGGTGCAACTGCGTAGGACTTTTGATCTGGTTTGCCCTAGTTAACCGGGATGCTTAAGAATGCGACACGCGTATTGGTTAATGCGACACCGCTTTACTCGTCCTTTGCTTACATACTGTGCAGGTTATGATTCCTCATATGTGTAATACTTGGGAGTACTAAAGACTGGGTTCATTTAAAATTCTAATTCAGAATGTAGTATCCTGTGAAGTGAATTACTAGGGTGTGGGGGATTATAACCCGAACTATTGTTCTCATTTCATAGTTAAACTTTTAGTCCAATTGTCAAAAGCTTTTCATTTAATTAGTGTAATTGCATTTTGTTAACTCGTAGTTTCTTTAGTCAATCATTCTCAATTTGCATCTAGTTGTGGTTGCTTCGTATTTCAAATATAATTTTTCTTCTTTTTAGAGTTAAGGCTAGGATTTCTTCATCTTTCCAACGTCGTCACGATTTAGTTCGTCCTGTTTCCCTGAGGATCGATACGTGCCTTATCGGATTATTATTTGAGTGATAGGCTTTCACTTGATCCTACATAGCACGCACACTAGACACATTTGTGGTCGAGTCAAGTTTTTGGCGCCGTTGCCGGGGATATAAGTAAACTTAGGTTAGATCGAATCAATCTAAAGCTTAGAAAAAAAATTAAAAAAAATCTTCATCTCTCAAAATACTTTAATGCAAAATCCTGAACATACTCAGACTCCTTAAAATACTCAATCAGAATTCACGAAAATCCGATTATTGAGTATAAATCTGAAAGCCCCACACACCTTGCGTTTTACCTTCTACTCCTGAGCATTCTATCGGTAGTTACTCCCTAAGTCAATCTTTGAGTTACATATTTAGAACACCGAGTGAGTATTCCGAGTCATTTAAAGAGAGCACAAGCGCGATGTCTGATGCAGCGAGTTTCAGGAATGGAGAGGGAAATCTACCCTATCATCCCATGAGAGAATTACACTTTTTTGAGCGGACTATCACCCCTGGTTGCATTTTACTTTCGTATAATGCCGGTCAGTTCCACTTTTGCAATGGGATGATACAGATTCTACCAACATTTCATGGCATGGATTCGAAGAAACCATATATGTATGTCTGTGAGTTTGAAGAGGCGTACGACACATTGAGTGACCAATCTTGCATGCAAGATGTCATTCGCTTAAAGCTTTTTCCTTTTTCCTTAAAGGATAAAGCCAAGACATGGATATGGTCTCTACCCCCGAACTCCGTAACTTCCTGGAGATATATGCAATCTAAGTTCAAAATTCTATCCACATCATAAGACCAACTCTGCTAAAACTCAAATCCAAGGTTTTCGACAACACGATAATGAGACTTTTGACAGGCGTTGGTAATGTTTCCAAGAGTTGGTAAGTGCATGCCCCCATCATGGTTTTGACAAACACCTTGTGGTCTCTTTCTTCCATAATGAATTGACAGTGATTTCTAAACAACTTGTGCAAACAATGTGTGAAAGACCTTTTTCGTATTTAAACTCCAGCGATGCCAAGGCCCATCTTAAGTGTGTTCAGAGAATACTCAAGCATGGGACACATCTGATTCTAATACCCAAGACCGGCCTAGACAAGCAACTATCGCTCTGACTGCATCCGGTATATACCATTTAAATAGTAATACCTTCATAGACTGTTGATTCGATCAATTTTAGAGATATATGAAAGAGTGGTTTGATAGCCGATTGGGAGATATCTACGAATCCAGTCGTGCTTCAAAGGAAAAGGTGTGCGCTATCTATGAGGCGGTCCATTCCACAAAGGCATGCCGATAATTTATGTCTATAAATCCATGCACACCGAGCAGGTGGATGCTATAGGAGGATTCAAGAGAAATTTTAATGCCTCGCATGGGAACACGTACAACCCTTCATGGAGAAACCATCCTTGTTTTAATTATGGACAACTACAAGCTGCGATGAACCCACATTCATAGGTTGTCCCACCACCACCACCTCCTCAATACCAACAAGCACTGATATGCCCAAGTATGACCTCGGCCTAGTGGAACATACCTCGGCCGAGATGAGAGCTGAGACGTTAGCCGACCCACCGGTGCAGGGGGGCCCATGATATCTTCCCTCGGCCAAGGTAACCTCGGCCCAGGCCGACACTAAGATATGCACTCCCCCCCCCCCCCCCCGGAACACTTCTCATATCACAGATAACATCAACTCCAGGTGCCAAGGAATAGCGACCCCGGTCAACAATAGGCCAAGATAACAAGAAGCTAAACACGCCTTCAGCATGAACCCTACCTCGTAGGAGGCCGAGGTTACCAGGGCGTACTTATCATCAGCACGATAAATGGCTCGGCCCAGGCCGATATATGAGTTTACCTCGGCTGACATGAAGCCGAGACAGCGCGTGACACACCGCGAAGGGGTCGGACGACCTACCCTTATAGCTCGGCCTCTCCTAGGCCGAGGCCATTCACCAGCACGACTGTCAAAGTTTCCGCAAGCATTTGGATAAGGACACCTGGGCCAAGATCAGTTACAACAAGATTATTCCCCACATGTGGGGGGGGGGGGAATATTTCATCATCATCACTTACATGTGGACCTGACAGCTGGCACACCCTCATTGGTGAGGAAACTACACACATGCACATTACATGCATAGGGGGTACATTACACCCCCTAGGCATTATATAAAGGGATCACCCCCTACCAAGCCAAGGGGACAGTGATAAAAACCCTAGCTAAAACTCTGTCTAAATATACAGTAGAGAGAGAGAGAGAGAGAGCTTGAGTGAATTGTATCCATGGCCATTAGTGCCTTCATTCAGTGATATTACTCACACACACACAGTGGACGTAGGCCAGATTGGCTGAACCACTCATATTCCGGTGTTGACTCCTCATATCCTCACCTCCTTTTCTTATCTCTTTATATACCTGTGCTGCCATTGTTATTCGCGTATTGAGCTTGGAAACACCTTACCTGGTGGTGCTGATTCTTAGCATCATCATTTTGGCGCCGTCTGTGGGAATCGAAAGGCTATCCCATCCTTATTTCCTGCTTTACCTCACCGGAGACTCTGGTGGTGAACCAGAAACCACCCCTTGTGTGGAGCTGTTTCACCATTGAAAGAGGTCCTTTCAGGTATTAAGCTCCCCTGCAACCAAGACTCTATACAGTTTAACACATGGCACCAGACTTGCCGCCGCCTCTTCCGCCACCCGGAGGTGGGGGAGCTAGCTCCAGTCAGGTTCCTCCCCAGTCCGAAATGGCGGAGGTGACAGCTGCCTTGAAATCTTTGGCTGCAACACAACAAGCGATGAAGGAGCAATTTGCACAGCTCAGCCAAACCATGATGATGAGACCACCTGGAGTCTCACCGGACCTGGTCACCCCGGCGGCAGTTCAACCCCAACCGGTGCCAGGGGACCACCCCAGGCACCGATGAAGGACCAACCTGCACCCCAGCGGAGAAGGGACGTTGCTGACCTTAGGCGTTTGCGCCTGGGGAGGCAAGGAAACCCTTGCCCGGAGGACAGGTACGATGACATAGGAGTGGAAGAGGCCCCAGAAGACTGCTGGGAGCCATATGAGGTTACCGATGGTACCGTACGACCTCTTCGGCAAAGCCAAGGATGTGTCGGCCGAAGAAGAGATGAGGCCCAGCAGAGAGGGTCGGCCTTCAACAGGTTGAGCAGAGGCTCGGCCTTCGAGAGGCTGGGACTAGTTAACGACCTAAGACACAGGCTATCGAGGTCAAGGAGCGCGGCAGGCTCCCAAAGAGGGGCTCGGCCAGACCAAGGCCGACCCATGGATGGAAGAGCAAGGGAACAGGAAGAGGTCAACAGTCAGAGGGTCATGGCTGGGGAACCTTCTGTCCACCGCAGAGAAGTGGCAGGGGACAACCTCGGCCAAGTTGACGAGAGGAGACCGTGGAATGACTCGATCCAACGTCTCGAGGAGAAGATAGGGGACCTCATAAAGAGCAAGGACCCCTTACAGAGGGGCTACACTGAGGGCTCACCATTTGTGGCTAAGATAGTGGGGTTCCCAACCCCAGCAAAATTCAAGCCTCCTGTAGTGACTCCTAAGTACGATGGCAGCACTAACCCTGTGCACCACATCGAGATGTATCAGTCGGCGGAAGATATTTACTCGATACCTGATGAGATGAAGTGCAGGGCCTTCTCGGGCACCCTAACAGGGGCTGCGCACAGCTGGTTCACCTCTCTTCCAAAGAATTCAATCGAAAACTTCAAGGGATTGGCCGAGCAGTTCATCCACAACTTCTGCTTTGGGGTAAGGCCCCAAAAGAAGACCACCCACCTCCTATACGTCAAACAGGCTAAGGGTGAAAGCCTAAGGGACTATATAGCAAGATTCAACAAGGAGAAGCTGGAGGTGGAGGATTACGAGGAGAGCATAGCCATGACCGCCCTTATAGGAGGTCTTCAGAAGGGAAAGCTACTATGGAAGCTGGCGGAAGACCCCCCCAAGTCTATGGCGGAGCTGTTGTCCACTGCAGGAAAAGTAATGAATGCAGAGGAGGCGATGGCCGCCAAGTACGAGGAGGAGAACCGTGGTAGTGCTGGGAGGTCCCAGGGCAAGAAGGAAGGAAGGAAGCGTTCAGCCGATGACAAGTTCTCCCATTACACTCCTCTGACTGTGAGCTGTGAGCACATCCTTAATGAGATCAAGACTGACCGGGCTCTGAGGTGGCCAGAGAAATTGAAGGCCCCACCACATAAGAGGGATAAAAACCTCTGGTGTGAGTTCCATCAGGATCACGGCCATATCACAGATAGATGCTTCGCTCTGAAGGATGAGATCGAGAAGATGCTGAAATCCGGGAAACTGAGAAAGTATGTGGATGGCAAGGCCCCAAAGGGCGGCAGAGAAGACCCTAGGAAGAGAAGAGACGACAAGTGCCGTGGTGATGTCCCGGCTAAAAGGCATGATGATTCAGATGGCAATGATGGAGATAACCCAGATCTCCCACCTAGAGATGACAACACCCCAGTGAAGAGGGTAGGAATGATCTCCTTTGGTGTTAGCACCATATGTGGGGGATTCGCAGGGGGTGGATCTGAGGTAGCCGATAGAAAGGCTCATGTCGCGGAGGCCAAGTCGGTAGTCAGGCCAGAGGTTGTGAACCTGACGTCTTTTGACGCTGTGCAGAAAAGAACGAAGGTGGAAATGGACACCCTGGTGGTGGGTTTCTCCCGGCTCGACTTCAAAGGCATCTTAGCCCCCCATGATGACCCCTTGGTCATAACGACAAGGGTGCATGGGTGCGACGTAGGGAGAATCCTCATAGATGGGGGAAGCTCAGCAGATGTAATGTTCTGGCCTTGTTTCAAGAGCTTGGGTCTCAGCAGATCAAGATTAGTGCCATACCACCATCCCTTGATAGGCTTTAGTGGTGAGAAAGTGCACCCGTTAGGCATGTATGAGATGGATGTGCGTATGGGGGATGAGTGGCCTAAGAGGCTGACTAAGAAGATAAACTTTTTTGTGATGGACGAGAATGTCTACTCTGCCTACAACCTCATCGTTGGAAGAGTAGCCCTCAAGGAGTTTGAAGCCGTGCCGTCAACGGTCCATCAAATGCTAAAATTCCCGACCCCTTACGGGGTAGGGGAAGTGCAAGGGGATCAGACCACGGCACGGGAGTGTTACTTCAACTCAGCTGAAGAGAAGGAGGCCCATAAGAGAGCAACCGCCACCTACAGCATAGACACTCTTGATTCGAGAGATGAAACGAAGCTGAAGAAGGGCGAGGCCGCGGAAGAGGTAGAATCCATCGTCCTCAATGAGGACGAGCCGGAAAAAACCATCCAGGTCGGCAAGGCCCTTGAAATAAAGATTAAGGAAGAGCTGGTAAGCCTTCTCAGGAAGAGGCAGAGTGTCTTTGCCTGGAGCCACACCGACATGCCTGGTATAGACCCCGAGGTCATGACCCACAAACTCAACGTGGACAGGGATGCCAGGACAATCAAGCAGAGGAGGAGAATTTACTCCAGAGAGAAGTATGAGGTCATTCGAGAAGAGGTGAAGAAGTTGGAAGAGGCCGAGTTCATATGAGAGGTCACCTATCCAGAGTGGCTCTCAAATGCAGTGATCGTGCCTAAGGCCAATGGAAAGTGGCGGATGTGTGTGAATTTCACAGACCTGAACAGGTCCTGCCCGAAGGACAGCTATCCCCTACCTAGGATAGACCAGATGGTGGACGCAACAGCAGGGCACGAGCTCATGAGCTTCATGGATGCTTAATCGGGTTATAACCAAATATTCATGGACGCCGAAGACTCTGAGAAGACAGCCTTCATCACTGACAAGGGGACATACTGCTACAAGGTAATGCCCTTTGGTCTGAAAAATGCGGGGGCAACATATCAGCGTCTCGTCAATAGGATGTTTGAGGAGCAGATAGGTAAGACCATGGAGGTGTACGTGGACGATATGCTAACGAAGAGCCTGAGGGCATGTACTCATGTGGCAGACCTTGAGAAGACCTTCGATGTCATGGACTCGTACAGAATGAAGCTCAACCCGGCTAAATGTGTCTTCGGGGTAGGAGCTGGGAAGTTCCTGGGGTTCATCGTTAATCAAAGGGGGATTGATGCAAACCCAGAGAAGATCAAGGCATTGATTGACATGAAGACTCCTAGGAGTATCAAGGATGTCCAAAGACTCACGGGAAGAGTGGCAGCCCTGAACAGGTTTGTTTCCAGAGCAACCGATAAGTGTCTTCCATTCTTCAGGGTCCTAAGGAAGGCCTTCCAGTGGGATGAAGAGTGTGAAAAAGCTTTTGATCAGCTCAAGTCTTACTTGGGGTCTCCCCTGCTGCTGTCCCGGCCCATTGCGGGAGAAAGGTTGTTTGTGTATCTAGCCGTCTCTGAGTCGGCCATTAGCGCGGCCATCATACGAGAAGAGGGTGGAGTTCAGAGACCTGTGTACTTTAACAGCAAGGCCCTACAAGGGTCTGAACAGAACTATCCCCGGATGGAGAAGTTGGCTTATGCTCTTATCCATGCTTCAAGGAAAATGAAACCCTACTTTCAAGCTCACTCTATGACAGTCCTCACGGACTCCCCCTTAAGGCAGGTCCTGCACAAGCCTGAGAATTCTGGAAGATTGATGACCTGGGCCATTTAACTAGGGGAGTATCATCTTATTTACCAGCCCAGGACAGCCATTAAGGGACAGGCCCTTGCTGACTTTGTCGCAGAGTTCACTTGGATAGAGACTGGGTCAGAGAATAGCTTGGAAAGCGGCAAAGGTGTTTCCCAAAATTCGGGAGAGATAGACCCTTACGTCTTCCAGGGCCGAGGAGAGGTTATATCAGGCAAGCCTCGGAGGAGAGCAGAAGAGAATGAAGAGGATCGATACCTCTTCGAAAAAGGAGTGATGAGAGAAGGGGTCTTCTCTTCAGAGGAAGACGTGTGGAGCCTTTTCGTGGATGGATCCTCCTGTGAAGGTGGAAGCGGCGCGGGGCTGGTACTCTCGGCTCCGGATGGAGCCAACATTGAGTATGCCTTAAGATTCAATTTCCAGGCCTCAAACAACGAGTCTGAGTATGAGGCCATGATAGCGGGCCTCCTATTGGCAACAACTCTGCGGGTAAAGCGGCTTCTACTACATAGCGACTCAAGGTTGGTTGTCAACCAAGTATTGGGGGCGTACGAAGCCAAGGATGAGAGGATGGCCAGATACCTAAAAAAGGTAAGGGGATTGCTAGAATTTTTTGAAGAGGCCAAACTGAAAAGAGTGCCGAGATTGGGCAACAATCACGCCGACGCATTGGCAAGGCTGGCCTCGGCAATGAAGACAGACTTGGGAAGAACCATCCCAATTGAAGTCCTGGGAAAGGCAAGCATCGAGGAGGACGAGGTGCGCAGCCCTTGTCACAACGTGAACCTAGGGGACTCTTGGATCGACCCGCTCGTCAGGTACTTGAGAGAAGGGGAGCTACCTAAGTCCAAGCTGGAAGGAAGAAAGTTGAGGTACAGAGCTACCAAGTTCTCTTTAGTAGGGGATGTCTTGTATAAAAAAGGGTTCCTCTTGCCCCTCCTCAGATGTGTGCATCCCATGGAGGTAACCCGGGTCTTGCAGGAGGTTCATGAGGGCTCTTGCTCTAGCCATATAGGAGGAAGACCCCTAGCCAAGAGGATCATCACTCAGGGATATTGGTGGCCAACCTTGTCGAGGGACGCCGCTGACTATGTGAAGAGGTGCGACAAATGCCAGAGGTTCGCCACTATCCCTCACCAACCCCATCAGCCTATGACATCAATCTGTTCGCCATGGCCGTTCGCGGTATGGGGAATTGACTTGGTAGGGCCTTTGCCGAGAGCAGTCAACAACTATAGATTTTTTATAGTTGCCATTGACTACTTTTCAAAATGGGTAGAAGCTGAACCCATGATAACAATTACGGAGCAGAAGACCTTTCAGTTCATCTGGAAGAACATCATATGTAGGTATGGCCTCCCAAACACGCTCATCTCAAATAATGGGACCCAGTTCAAGAACGCCTCCTTAGAGAAGTACTGCCAAAGTGTGGGGATTAAGCAGTTCTTCTCGTCTCCTAGTCGACCCCAGGCTAATGGCCAGACTGAATTCACAAATAGGACAATCTTGGATGGAATCAAGAAGAGGTTAGAAAACGTGAAAGGGAGATGGATAGAAGAGGTTTACGCTGTGCTATGGGCTTACAGGACAACAGCAAGGACACCCACAGGAGAAACCCCATTCATTCTGGCACACGGTTCAGAAGCCGTCATACCAACGGAGATAGGCCTACCAACTCATCGGATTCAGACCTATGATCCGGACAGCAATGGGGAAAGGAGGAGGTTAGACTTGGACCTCATTGAAGAAAGAAGGGAAGACGCGGAGGTCAGGAAAGCAGCCTACCAGCAGAGGGCAGCAAAGTTCTACAATCAAAGGGTAAAGACAAGACCCATTGCGGTAGGAGACCTAGTGCTTAAGAAAACCCTACAGAAGGCAAACAAGCTACACCCGAACTGGAATGGCCCCTACAGAGTAACGGAAGAGGTTGTGCCTGGCACATATAGGCTAGAGAACCTAGAGGGAGAACCCTTCACCAACCCGTGGAATGCCGACCACCTAAAGAGATATTTCATATAATGTTGCATCCATTGTCAATTGTAAAAGTACTATCTTATTGAGAAGAGGTTGTGAATAAAGAATAGTTTCCATGGCAAATTCTTGTCTCATTTAAACATCATTAATTTGGTGAAAATTTTTGTGGGGATAACCTCTTAGGTGAGGGCCTCAGACCTTAAACATCATTAATTTGGTGAAAATTTGTGGGGATAACCTCTTAGGTGAGCACCTCAGACCTTAAACATCATTAATTTGGTGAAAATTTATGGGGATAACCTCTTAGGTGAGCACCTCAGACCTTAAACATCATTAACTCGGTGAAAATTTTTGTGGGGCTTACCTCGGCTCAGGTGATGACCTCAGACCCTCATAACACCACTCGGGGGTGACGAGGTCTGAGTTCAGACACCTCGGCTATAGGGCTTCAGACTTTAAACATCATTAACTTGGTGAAAATTTTTGTGGGGCTTACCTCGGCTCAGGTGATGACCTCAGACCCTCATAACACCACTCGGGGGTGACGAGGTCTGAGTTCAGATACATCGGCTATAGGGCTTCAGACTTTAGACATCATTAATTTGGTGAAAATTTTTGTGGGGATAACCTCTTAGGTGAGGGCCTCAGACCTTAAACATCATTAATTTGGTGAAAATTTGTGGGGATAACCTCTTAGGTGAGCACCTCAGACCTTAAACATCATTAACTCGGTGAAAATTTTTGTGGGGCTTACCTCGGCTCAGGTGATGACCTCAGACCCTCATAACACCACTCGAGGGTGACGAGGTCTGAGTTCAGACACCTCGGCTATAGGGCTTCAGACTTTAAACATCATTAACTTGGTGAAAATTTTTGTGGGGCTTACCTCGGCTCAGGTGATGACCTCAGACCCTCATAACACCACTCGGGGGTGACGAGGTCTGAGTTCAGATACATCGGCTATAGGGCTTCAGACTTTAGACATCATTAATTTGGTGAAAAAATTTGTGGGGATAACCTCTTAGGTGAGGGCCTCAGACCTTAAACATCATTAATTTGGTGAAAATTTGTGGGGATAACCTCTTAGGTGAGCACCTCAGACCTTAAACATTCATTCGGTGAAATTTATCGTGGGGATAACCTCTTAGGTGAGGACCTCAGACTCTTAAGTAATGGTCATGACACCACATCCAGTAATGACTACAGAGGGTGCATAGCATCCATGAACATTCACAAATAAAGAGGAAGAGACACTTGCATTCAACAAAAGCTTGACATTGCAAAATATTTAAGTGTGAAAGAATTACATGCGAAATTACAAGTCAAAATAAAAATGGAAAATACAAGTTAAACAGCTGAATGAGGAACGTCTGATTCCTCTTCAGGGTTGGCCTGCTCGGTATTGGTCACCTCGGCTACTTCGTTTGCAGGGTCAGTGTCCCCGAGGTCTGCCCCTTCCAGAGTGACAGTTTGACCAGGGGCAGCAGCTTCATCCTCTATCTCCTGCAAGGCCTGGGCAAATTGGGCATCGGCAAGGCCGAGGCCCACAAAATCTGAGGCCTTAATGATGCCAACCTCGGCCTCCCTTACCTCGGCCCACTTGGAGGTGGCCTTGATACCTCTTTCAAGGTACTCCAGGCCAAAACCTACAAACTCCTCAGAGACCTTATAGTCGGCAATTATTGTCTCCGAGGCGTCTGCAAGAGAAGCCTTCACCGCAGCATCAACTTTCCTCTGCAAAGCATCGTCCTTGTCCTTCAGGGCCTTGGTATGACTCTGAACAAGTGAAGAGATGTCCTTCTCTAGGGATTGGGCCTTATTTTCAGAGGTCTGAGCCTTGGTCTCAGCCTCCTGTAACTCTTTCCTCAGACGAGCAACCTCAGCCTTCAGGGTGCCCTCCACTTTCTCCGCCTCCTGGCCCTTCTGAATGAGAGGCAATTTCCTCAGGGTCCAGTTAGATAGCTGATACATGGCTGCCGCACCCTGCATAGTAAATGAAGAAGTTAGATAAAAGCAAGATCAGATATTGCACTTCGAACAAAGGGACAAGTTATACCTGAACTACTCTGTGAAGGCCGAATTCAACCATCGTAGAGGTTTCCATGGCCCTGAGGAAACGCTTGTCGGCCTCTGTCATCATGTTGTTAAGAGCGTCCATGGCTTGTCGGCTGTGGCCGAGCACACTGTCAGAAAGTTTTAACTGGTCCAGACGAGCCGATAATGTGTCGGCTGTGATGGGGATCGCAGCATCTGGGGTCCTCCTTGTCCTGGAGCTCGGCCTCTGATCCTCAGGAGGAGGGACCTCAGGTGCCCTCTTCTTGGACTTAGATGTTGAGGGAGCGGGTGGAGGAGCATTTAGACCGGTCTTCTTGACAAGCCTAGCTAAGCTTGGGGCTGCCATCTCCCACAACTCTTCTGAAATCTCTGGTGGCTTCTCTGCAAAAGTGAAAAGATAATGAGTCAGAAATAAAG
This sequence comes from Sambucus nigra, assembly GCA_949130495.1. NCBI lineage: Eukaryota > Viridiplantae > Streptophyta > Magnoliopsida > Dipsacales > Adoxaceae > Sambucus > Sambucus nigra. The sequence continues at coordinate 208,807,351 of OX422213.1, read as the reverse complement.
CACGTAAGATAAGAGGCTACACTTGGGGTCAAAATAAAAGTCCTTACCAAAGTCAGCTAGGGGACTTCCGCCCAGGCTCGTCCCCGAGAGATACTGGGGGGTCAGCAGATGTTCAAATTTGACAAACATCCCATGGGCCCCTTGGTCCTGCAGGGCCTTCACCCTCTTGCCGTGTTGCACACTTAGTCCAGGGTCGGCCCTGGCAGACATGGAGACTTTGCCCCATTTCGTCGGTATTCTTGGCTCGAAGATGGAAGAGGGAATAGAAGAACCAAATTCCCAAGGCCCTGAGACGAAAAAGTACCTGGGTTTCCAATTATGGTTGGAGGTCTGAGTGACCAGGAGCATCTTTTTCTCAGGCCTCCGAGACACAAAGTGATAGTAGCTCGGATGATTCTTAGCCGAGGTAGGGACGTAGCAACCGGCAAAGACCTGCACTGGGAGGTCAGAGTGGTGAACCGCCCTCCACAAGATGGTTGCCCCTATAATGACCCTCCAGGCATTGGGAGAGAGCTGCGAGGGGGCCAAGTTAATGAATGATAGAATGGTCCTAATGACGGGGTGGAAGGGAAGGCGAAAACCTAACTTGAACATCTGCTCGTACAGGCAAATTTCACCATCCCTGCCATGGTAGGCTCTCTCTTCCCTCAGAGGTCTCCTTAAGTGGATAGAGGGGCTAATGGAATATAAGTACCGGAAGTGTAGTAAATCCACCTCGGTAATGGTACTTTCGTACTCGTCTGCCTCAGACGTGTCAACTTCACTTTCGGCATCCTCATCATCGTCAGACTCAACGTCGGCTGGAGCAGACGTTGACGGGTTACTGGGGAACCTTTGAGCAAACTCGGCCTCGGTTATGGCCGACAGGGGAATAGCATTTAGGATGCCAGGCGCGGCCACACTTGGCTCTACAAGTTCAACCTCTGAAGAAGAACTAGAGGTGCTTGTGCCATTCTGAGACGAGGCACGACTGGAGACCTCGGCATGGTCAGGGTTCTGGTCAGCCTGAGTAGTGAAGTCCATGGCCTCTTGGAAAGAGTCCACTGACATCGGATCAGAGGTAGAAGACTCAGACTCGGACATCGGCAAGTTATTGGCAGAGGCGTCTGTCTGGTAAAAATTTTCTGGAGGACGAGGGTACACCACCTTGAGAGGAGGAGGAAAGAGGGGTCTGATGGGGGACTCTTGCGACCTACGAGCTTCTTCCTGAGCTCTCTCTATTTGTCTAATTTTATCCAAGGTCTTCTCCGCTAGAGATGGAAAGTCTTCAAGAAGTTGGTACAAGGGTCTGAGCATCTGGGGACGACACAAGGTTTCTTCAGACCTTAAACTTGGGAATATCCTAAAAACTACAAACAAAGATGGCTTGAAAAGTTAAGGGAATTTTAGATCCAACTAAGGAACCTATGCAGGAAGCCTGCTCCACCGGAAAACTCAAGGTCTAACCGTAAATCCCAAGAACTCACCGGGAAACTCAAGATCTAACCGGAAAGTTCAAAATTAAAAATATCAAAAACGAAGGAGATGGAGAGGGAAGATACCTGAAGGTGAGGTTGGTGAACAATGCAGAGAGTATCGCGCAGGAAAAGTGGTATCCCTCAGCGGAACAATCGCTGGAGCAGAGGCTAGCTTCGGAGAGAAAATCGCAGAAAACAGGAGAGTAATCGCTTGAACGGGAGAGAAATGAGGAAGAAGAAGAAAAAGGAGGGTTTTAGCCTTTAAATATTTGGGCACGATTCCCAAGGCTCATCATTGCCTTGGGAAGCCAAAGGGGACAATTGACAGCATATGCCAACCAAGTGGGCACGCCTTAGCAATGGACAAGTGTCATGCGGGTATTGACTTTGGGGTAAATAGACCTCGGAGACAAGAACCCCTTAGCCACCACTCTTCGCAAATGACTAAGGGCTGGGGGGTGATTGATATGCCCAAGTATGACCTCGGCCTAGTGGAACATACCTCGGCCGAGATGAGAGCTGAGACGTTAGCCGACCCACCGGTGCAGGGGGGCCCATGATATCTTCCCTCGGCCAAGGTAACCTCGGCCCAGGCCGACACTAAGATATGCACTCCCCCCCCCCGGAACACTTCTCATATCACAGATAACATCAACTCCAGGTGCCAAGGAATAGCGACCCCGGTCAACAATAGGCCAAGATAACAAGAAGCTAAACACGCCTTCAGCATGAACCCTACCTCGTAGGAGGCCGAGGTTACCAGGGCGTACTTATCATCAGCACGATAAATGGCTCGGCCCAGGCCGATATATGAGTTTACCTCGGCTGACATGAAGCCGAGACAGCGCGTGACACACCGCGAAGGGGTCGGACGACCTACCCTTATAGCTCGGCCTCTCCTAGGCCGAGGCCATTCACCAGCACGACTGTCAAAGTTTCCGCAAGCATTTGGATAAGGACACCTGGGCCAAGATCAGTTACAACAAGATTATTCCCCACATGTGGGGGGGGGGGGGAATATTTCATCATCATCACTTACATGTGGACCTGACAGCTGGCACACCCTCATTGGTGAGGAAACTACACACATGCACATTACATGCATAGGGGGTACATTACACCCCCTAGGCATTATATAAAGGGATCACCCCCTACCAAGCCAAGGGGACAGTGATAACAACCCTAGCTAAAACTCTGTTTAAATATACAGTAGAGAGAGAGAGAGAGAGAGCTTGAGTGAATTGTATCCATGGCCATTAGTGCCTTCATTCAGTGATATTACTCACACACACACAGTGGACGTAGGCCAGATTGGCTGAACCACTCATATTCCGGTGTTGACTCCTCATATCCTCACCTCCTTCTCTTATCTCTTTATATACCTGTGCTGCCATTGTTATTCGCGTATTGAGCTTGGAAACACCTTACCTGGTGGTGCTGATTCTTAGCATCATCAAGCACCACCACTTCCAGCCCCATATGTAGCTCCACCTCGGAGGAACCTCGAGGATAAAATAAACCAGTTCATAAATTCTCAAAGTGCAACTAATGCTATAAATGAACGCATGTTCGCCGACATAAATGTGCACATCTCCGAGTTGCAATCATCGTTGTGTATCCAGGAGAAGGGAAAATTTCCTGCCCAGGGCCAAAGAACTCCCCAAGGTCAACCTAGTATTAGCTCCACCTCTACAAAACAATAGGAGTATTTCCAAGATGTAACCACTCTTCGTTGTGGGAGGGTTGTTGATTTATCACCTCCCCCACTCGACACTTCGAAAGTCAAGGAGAATTCGCCCGGCACGAAAGAGGCCAAAGATATCCCCTTGAACAAGAGTGAAAAAGAAGACACTAGTGAGCCCGAGGTAGTTATAAATCCACCCTCCGCTGCACCATTTCCTCAAAGATTGGTTCCTTCCCACAAAGGGTCCATAAGTGATGAAGTGCTAAAGGTGCTTAAAATCGTGAAATTGAATTTACCTTTCCTCTATGAAATAAGGAAAATTCCATCTTATCCAAAAGTGATTAAATATTTATTGATTGTTAAGAGGAGGATAAAGGTTAAGAAAAACGTGTTTCTAGCCCAGAACGTGAGATCCATTCTTCTTAACGATCTCCCACCTAAATATAAATATCCCGGTGCACCCACCATTTCCTGCACCATTGGAGAGAATAAAATTGAGAGAGCCTTACTTGACTTCGGGGAAAGTGTTAATATCCTCCAATATTTAATTTATAAGCAGCTTGATCTAGGCAACCTTAAGCCCGGAAGGATCACTCTCTAATTAGTGGATCGAACCGTGAAGATACCAAGGGGTATAGTTGAGGACGTGATAGTCCAAGTGGACACTTTCTACTTCCCAGTAGATTTTTTCATTTGGGACACGGAGCCCTCCTTCGCCTAAAAAAATCATGTTCCCATCATCCTTGGGTGCCTGTTCTTAGCTGTGGCTAATGCACTTATCAATACTCTAAATGGGTAGATGCAACTCACTTTTGGGGATATGACTTTAGAAACAAACATCTTCAACATAGCCCAACAAGTAGGGGAAGAAGATGATCTTCACGCGATGAGCTTAATTGACAAGATCATAAAAGAGAACTTTGACGAAAATTACCATGGAGATGCCTTAGAAGCTTGCCTAGTGTCTAGTCATGAGAGCAAGGAGCTTATATCGATATTGAGAGAGAAATTGAAGAGTTGAGAGACTTACTCAATGAGAGAACGTCGGACGAGGACGAGAGATATATTAGTTAGGTTTCTCTATTTGAAGAGTTATCGCCAACGTAGGCACGCATGGTTCCCTCTAGAGATTCATTCCCGACTCTCGAGATGAAGAAACTACCCTCAAACTTTAAATATGCTTTCCTAGGTGAAAGTGAGACATTTCCTATTATTGTCTCCTCTTGCTTAGATGAAGAGCATGAGGGTAAGCTTTTTAAGATTGTGAGGAAGCACCAAAGTTCTTTTGGTTAGTATATACCTGATCTAAAGGTGATAATCCCTCTGATTTGCACCCATAAGATTCACCTCGAAGAGGATGTTAAGCCCCCGAGAGAAATGCAAAGAAAGCTAAACCCCACAATGAAAGATGTGGTGAGGACTGAAATCATAAAGCTGTTAGATACTGGGATTATCTACCCAATCTTGGATAGCAAGTGGGTGAGTCCCTTCAAGTCATCCTGAAGAAGTCGAGAATGATTGTGATTGAAAATGACAAGGGAGAGCTAGTTGCCCAACCTACCACCACTGGGTGGTGCGTTTGTATTGATTATCGAAAACTCAATGCGGGAACTAAAAAAGACCATTTTCCCTTTCCATTTATCGATCAACTGCTTGAAAGATTAGTGGGCCACACTTACTATTACTTCCTAGATGGTTATTCCGGATATAACTACATTGAGGTAGATGTACTTGATCAAGAGAAGACAACCTTCACTTGAACTTTTGGAATGTTTGCCTTTAAACGTATGCCATTCGGCTTGTGTAATGCACCCATGACCTTTCAAAGGTGCATGTTGAGCTTATTCAGTGACATGGTTGAGAGAGGGCTAGAGGTGTTCACGGACGACTTTAAAGTTTTTGCCACCTCTTTCGACCTATGTCTAGCCAATCTTGAGAAAGTACTAGCTCGATGTGTGGAAAAGAACTTAGTGTTGAATTGGGAGAAATGACATTTCATGGTAACAGAGGGCATAGTTCTTGGCCACATCGTGTCATCCAACGGGATCGAAGTTGATCGAGCAAAAATAGATGTCATAGCTGACCTCTCCCCTTTAAAATCGCTTAAGGACGTGCGCTCTTTCTTGGACCACGCGGGGTTTTATAGAAGGTTCATTAAGGACTTTAGCACCATTGCTAGACCCTTAAGCAACCTTTTTATGAAAGACACCCCTTTCGAGTGGACTAAAGCATGCCAAAGTGCTTTTGAAAAATTGAAAATCATGCTTGTGTTCGCTCCCATCATGTAAGCTCTGAATTGGTCCTTACCATTCGAACTTATGTGTGATGCTAGCGATTATGTGATAGGGGTTGTTTTAGGCCAAAGAAAAGATAAAAATGATCATGTAATCTACTACGCTAGCTGGACTCATACCGGACCATAACTCAACTAATCCACCACGGAGAAGGAATTGCTAGCGGTAGTCTTCGCTCTTGACAAGTTTTGTTCCTATCTTATAGGTTCCCCCATCACTTGTTTCACCGACCACACGACTTTAAAATATCTCCTTGCAAAGAAAGACGCAAAGTTGTGCCTTATAAGGTGGATCCTACTCCTACAAGAGTTTAATCTCTGCATTAAAGACAAAAAAGGAGTAGAAAATGTCATCACCGATCACTTATCACAGCTTTCGTCCAACATACCTAGTGATCCTACACCCATAGACAAATATTTCCCGAATGAGATACTCTTTGATGTAAGGACATAAATTTCCAATTGAGTCCTTGTATTGTTTCGACATAATTCTTGAACAAAACTGTGTTTGTAATATGTCATACGAAGATTTTATTTTGTTACGATCCCACTCGGTCTATGACGTATTGAAGAAATTGAAGACGTTGCGGAAAAACTTCAAAGAATTAATTATGCCGAAGTTTAATTGGTGCAAGTTTATTCGTCTTCAAGTTTATTGCATTTCGAGATCACACAGGTATGAATGAGTATAATCAATGGTGCTCAGAATAATTTTTATAAAAGGATAACGATGAATTTTTATAAGGAAAATATTTTAAAATGTTTTAAAGAGTGTTTTAAATGTTTTACACTACGTTTTATTCTGATAAACTCAAAAATGAGTTTGACTTAATTGGATCTCTTTTGGAAGAAACAATTTAAAAAAAAGTCAAACTGACACGCGCGTCATTCAAATGACAACTCAGATCGTTCGAGCGAGATAGCCATATCGCACGAACGACTGGTCAATCTTGTTCGAGCGACACAGTTTTTGAGGAGGTTAATTTTTCCTATTTAAAGTGTGGTTTCGTTAGAATTAAAAAGGGGTGTAATCTGGAAAACATTTTTCAACCCAGTACGAGTTTTGCACATATTTTTCTAAGGATTCAAAGATTAAACACATCCGTAGAGTTTACAAAGATCCGAGTTATCATTACTATATGTTTATGTGATCTTCCTGCACCAAGAATGTTTGTTCTATACTTGAACATTTGGGTTTTGCGGTGAAGAAAAGATAAGGACTTCTTGTTCGACATCGTAGACGTATCAAAGCCATTCGTTGGACACCAAGACATACGTGGACGCATGTGTTGTGGACAGGTATCATGGAAGAAGGACTTTCTGTGTGGGCATTGTGAGAGGAGTGGTTGAATATCAGAAGAGCGTCAAGACCCGTGGGGATCGAGTCATTGAGTGAGTCTTCTATCTATTCGTTGTAATTTCATATTCATAGTGATTGTCTGGCTTGGGTCGTCCGAGGTTTTTTTCTGTCTTGAGATTTTCCTCGTACATCCTGCATTATGAGTATTATCTACTTTATTTTACTTTCTTGAATCACTAGATCATGTTTAGGATTAATTAAGATAAAAATTGGTTTGAAGTGAGAATTGGTTTTTTGACAACTTGATTTGGTGCTAATTAAAAGTTGGATAATTTTTGGTGAAAATTGGTTTGATTTGAAACACAGGCATAAGGGATACTCTTTCAAATTAGTATCAGAGCTAGAAAAAATAATTTATTTGTTTTGTGATCCCGTGTGTTTTCAAAGATAAATTTTGGAAATAACGAACTTTTTCAAACTCCTATTTTTTATGGCACTAATTTCACCTATTGGAAGATGAGAATTAAAAGTTCTTTAAAATATATTGATGAGCGTGTGTGCCTAGAAGTTGAGAAAGGTTGGACACCCCCTATCACTATTTTAAGTGAGGTCACTAATTTAAATCCCGTCGAGTCATGGACCGAAACTGAACATAGACTTTCACAATATAATTCTAAGGGTTTGCACGTTATATCTTCACATGTCACATCGAAAGAATATAATAGAATTATGACTTATGAAACATCAAAATACGCTTGGAATATTTTGGCACTCACTCACGAGGGCACTAGCACGGTTAGGGTGTCGAAATTTCAAAGTCTTACTATACACTTTGAGACCATTAGGATGTTAAAGAGTGAGACTTTTGATGAATTTTATGCTAGGTTGTCCAATATTGTCAACTCATCGTTTAGCCTAGGTGAGAAAATTCCTGAAAACCGTGTCATTAAGAAAATCCTTAGGTAGTTGCCTAGTAGGTTTGATGTGAAAGTGACTATTTTAAACTCCTTGGGTAAGTTAGAGTCGACGAAACTAGAAGAGATTGTACGTGACTTACAAACATATGAAATTGACATGATTACCTCCAAGCAAGTGCCTAAGAAAGAAAATGGTATTACTTTGAAAACCCGAACGGAGGAAATTAAAGTTTTGGATTTCAATTCCGATTCCAATTTTGAGGATGTTGCGTTGTTGGAAAATAAATTTAAAAAATTTATTAAATTTCAAAAGCAATCGAAAGATTCCAAGAAGTTTAAAAAATTCAAGAACAACCAAGTTGATCCCACCTATAAGGATAAGTTTGAGAAGCCTAAGAGAAATGAGTCAGATAAGTGTTTTGGGTGTGAGGGGTACGATCACAAAGTTAAGGAGTGTCCCACTAGACTTAAGAAAGAGGGCAAGCAACCCATTGTATATAGTGCCACCTTAAGTGATAGAGATCCAGAAGAGGGAGAGAGTTCCCCATTGAGCTTAGCTTTGTTGTGTTTATGGCATGTCATCTGAGAGACGATGATTCTCATGTGAATGACACTTCCGAGGAGGTTTTGAGTGAATCTCATGTTAGTGAGGGATAAGAGAGTGACGAAGAGGAGATAGATGTGAAATAATTGAAAGTTGCATTTAATGAGTTGTATATCGAGACGGTTAAGGTGAAAAAGGCAAATGCAAATTTGCAATCTAAGTTGAATGAGCGTGCCATGGAAAATAATGCTAGTTTGATTGAGGATCTTAGGGCACGAGAGAAGACTCTTAGGGAGAAACTAGATTATGTAGAGGGTGAGAGAGATAATCTTCGTGGTTTGATGGAGTCTTTGAAAAAGTAAATTCTAAAGTTTGAGGAGTCTAAGCATTTTCTCGAGTCTAGGATTCATGAATTGGAGGAGAGATTGAGAGATTCGTCTGAATTAAGTTTGATTTCGAGGCTAGGTCGAAGAAGTTAGATAAGATCTTAGGCACCGTCCAAATTAAGGGAGATAGGAGAGGTATAGGTTTTGATGAGAGAGTTGTTCCCATCCCCCCGCACGTATGAGAAACACTAGGAATGTTAGAAAAGGCCCACATATAGGTAATCATTCCCACCGTTGCTACACTTTCACGTTTTGTGGTAGGAAAGGTCACCTTAAGCGTTATTTTTATGACCTTATACAAGCTCCTAGTATGTTTAGGAATAAAGTTACCCCGGTTCCCCAAATCCCCATGCGTCGTTTTATACCTACTTGGGTTAAGAAATCGGATTTAGTGGCCTTAGGAATAAAACTTCATGATTCTCATTTGGTTGCACTTGATTCTTCCCATGCTAAATCTAAAGGATGATAGTATTGCCATGTTTCTCATAAGCTAGTTTGTTTCATGATATATTCATTGCTAGTATAGTGACATATGTATCATTTTGTATTAAAATTTTCATTTGGTTGAGTCTTATTTGAAACATACAAAAAGATTTTTCTTTTGATAAAATTTTTGAAAAATCAAAAATAGTTTGTTCTCGTGTTTGGTTGTGGTTTTTTGTGTTTGAGTTTACATGTTTGATGTGACATATTGGTGTTCTTGACGCCCCCATCGTTTTATATCCATGCGGCTAGGACATTTAGTCATTATTATCGATGCTTAGAATGATCTTAACCATTGTTTATATGGGGTTGTTTCGAAGTTGATACGCATTTTGATTCGACTTTTTATATATGCCATCATTGCACACATGCACGAGTTTATATGGATATTTGACTTCTCTTGCATTTTTCAATTTGGTGAGGCGTTCTTATCTCAATCTTGTCATCTATGTGTTAGCAGACTTAAGGAGAAGTGTGGATGTAAGAACCGTTTACCGTGAGGATTTGAATTGGTACCTAATTGAAAAAATGATGAGTGATTCATGAGAAAGGGATGCGAGAGTTAAAAATTAACTCGTCGTGAAAGCCATCGTTTAAAAGAGCCCAAAAGAAAAAGGCAAAATGTTAAGAAAAGGACCAATAAGATTTTCTCTAAGTTGAGAATGCTAGAAATCTCAAATGAACTTGAAAAATATATAATTATAAGGGAGTTTGGTTGGAGAAAATTTAAACGGGATTGCATAACTAATCTTAATGTTGAAACATTGTAATTTGACGCTATTATTTGTAGAATTGTAAAAAATCTGGATTTGTGTGCATACAGTATGCTTAGTTCACTAAGCTCACTTTTTAATTGTCATATGGCTATGATAAAGTTTGATGATTTATCGCTATCAATTAGAGCTTCTTAATCTTTTTGATGTGTTAGAATTATGATTCATTTGTTGTAGTTTCACGCCCATACATTCCATGTCCATGTTTGAGCATATAAGTACTATGTTTTCATGTAACTCGCATTATTAGTTTTTATGCGTTTCTGCATTTTGGGTAAAAAGAATACTGTTTTAGCACTATTTTGCTGCTGTCGGGCCCTTATAGTGTGATTTTTCTTGCAATTTTTTCATTGGTCAAAAATATATGATATTTCTGGGAATCTGGGATTGTTTGGCCTCTTGCGAGAAGTCGTTCAAACGACATCCCCATGTCGCGAGAAAACTTCATTCGAGCGACATTACCATGTTGCGAGAAGCCTCGTTCGAGCGACGCCATCATCTCGTTTGAGCGACATCCCTGGCTCGTTCGAACAACAGTCTGAGAATTTTTTCTTCTTTTTGTTAGTAGCACCCTGGTTATTGTGGTATATTTTTTGGTACTTCTGGAAGCTTTCTGGACTAACTGATTTATATGTACGTTTTATTATCTCATATTGGAAGTTTGCATATAATCCGTTTATCACATCTGATTAGATTGCTATATTGTTTGTGTGATTCATTGATTTACTAGCTACTGATTTGTCATTACTTGATCATATTTAGCCGGTTGTTTCATGATTATCTAGCTATTTTTTTTGGTATATCTTCATACTAGATACTTGTTGTTTAGTTTATCTTTTCACCGGGTTGTCTATTCGAGACAAAAGGGGGAGAGATGTATGAAATGTAGGGGGAGATTTATTGATCATGTTTATTGAGATTTGATTTAAATGTTGTTTGATTACATGTTATACAAATTAGTATCATATTGTTGCTCAATTGTTTAACAAATGATTTTTCAGAGTTTATTTATATTGGTATCTACTGTAAAATTGGTATCATTTGGATATATATATTGTTTTCATTTGTTCCTCCATACTTCACTCGGTATTTATTTTTCTGTTTCGTGTGTAGGTACATTTCATCGATTCGAAATTTCAAGTCTACATCACATTTAGACAGTTCATGCTTGCCCATGCTACATATATTAGTCTGTGTCCTGTAAATTTTGACTTTGGGTTTATGGGATGGGATTTAGGCATCATACGGCTTGACGGCCCGGCTTAGGTATTTCACTGGTTTAGTTTTGTCCCGGAACAGTCAAAGGGGGAGATTTGTAAGGACATAACTCGAATTGAGTCCCTGTATTGTTTTGACTTAATTCCGTGAACAAAACTGTGTTTGTAATATGTCACAGGGAGATTTTAATTTGTTACGATCCCACTCGGTCTGTGACGTATTGAAGAAATTGAAGACGTTGCAGAAAAGATTTGAAGAATTAATTATGCCGAAGTTTAATTGGTGCAAGTTTATTCGTCTTCAAGTTTATTTCATTTCGAGATCACATAGGTATGAATGCATATAATTAATGGTGCTCAAAATAATTTTTATAAAAGGATAAGGATGAATTTTTATAAGGAAAATGTTTTAAAATGTTTTAAAGAGTGCTTTAAATGTTTTACACTACGTTTTATTCTGATAAACTCGAAAATGAGTTTGACTTAATTGGATCTCTTTTGGAAGAAATGTTTTAAAGAAAAAGTCAAACTGACACGCGCGTCGTTCAAACGACGGCTCAGATCGTTCGAGCGAGATAGCCAAGCCACGCGAACGACTTGTCAATCTCATTCGAGCGACATAGTTTTCGAGGGGTTAATTTTTCCTATTTAAAGCGTGGTTTCGTCAGAATCAAAAAGAGGTGCAATCTGGAAAACAGTTTTCAATCCAGTACGAGTTTTGCATATGTTTTTCTTAGGTTTCAAAGCTTAAACACATCCTTAGAGTTTGCAAAGATTCGAGTTATGATTACTATATTTTTATGTGATCTTACTGCACCAAGAAGGTTTGTTCTATACTTGAACATCTTGGTTTTTCGGTGAAGAAAAGAGAAGGACTTATTGTTCGACATCATAGACGTATCAAAACCATTCGGTGGACACCGAGACATACGTGGACGCGTGTGTTGTGGACATGTATCGTGGAAGAAGGAATTTCTGAGTGGGCACTGTGAGAGGAGTGGTTGAAGATCAGAAGAGCGTCAAGACCCATGGGGATCGAGTCATTGAGTGAGTCTTTTGTCTGTTCGTTGTAGTTCCATATTCATAGTGATTGTCTGGCTTGGGCCGTATGGGGTTTTTTCCCATCTTGGGCTTTTCTTCGTACATCCTGTGTTGTGAGTATTCTTTACTTTACTTTACTTGCTTGAATCACTAGATGCATGTTTAGGATTAATCAAGATAAAATTGGTTTAAAGTAAGAATTTATTTTTTCACAATTTGGTTTGGTGCTAATTAAAAGTTGGATAATTTTTTTGTGAAAATTGGTTTGATTTGAAACATAAGCATAAGGGCCACTCTTTCATTTGCCACCTTTTTTTTGCCCTGGTTTGCGGATATAGTGAACTATCTTGTCACGGGAGTCGTCCCTCCCGAGTGGACACCACAAGATAAGAAGAGGTTCATCACTTGGTCGCGCATGTTTTTCTATGACTATCCATTCCTTTTTAAATATTTCACCGACCAAATCATCCGACGATGTGTATCGGATGACGAAATTCCAAAAGTCATCCAATTCTATCATTCAAAAGCATGTGGAGGCTACTTTTTCATTAAAAAGACAGCCGTTAAAATTCTCCAAAGCAATTTTTACTGGACCACAATGTTTCGGGATGTAAAAAATTATTGCAAATCTTGTGACATGTGTCAATGGATAGGGCGATTACACGACGAGACATGATGCCATTAACCCCGATTCTCATCATTGAGGTTTTTGATTGCTGGGGTATTGACTTCATGCGCCCGTTTCCCCCGTCCTTTGGATACCTATACATTTTAGTTGTAGTAGACTATGTTTCTAAATGGGTGGAAGCTATAGCTACAAAGACTAATGATAATAAAGTGGTGATAAAGTTCCTGCAGGAACACATACTTTCTCACTTCGGTGCTCCAAAAGGAATAATCAGTGATAATGGCACGCACTTTTATAACAAGCCGTTTTAGAAACTTATGAGAAAGTATGGTGTCGTTCACAAGGTTGGAACGACCTATCACCCACAAACGAATGGGAAGGCCGACTTGGCGAATCGTGAGATAAAAAACATACTAGAAAAGACCGTCAATCCTGACCGAAAATATTGGTCCCTTCGATTAAACAATTTTCTATGGGCCTACCGTACCTCATACAAGAACCCACTCGAAATGTCCCCATTCTGCTTTGTGATGAAAACCTTGCCATCTTCCCATTGAGTTGGAGCACAAAGCGTATTGGGCTATTAAGAGGGTAAATTACGATATGGACAAAGTCGGTGAAGCTCGCAAGCTTCAATTGAATGAGTTAGAGGAGATACGCAATGATGCTTATGAAAATGCCAAGATTTCAAAAGAACGGATGAAACTCGCACATGATAAGATTATTCGATGGAAAGAGATTTAACCTGGACAAAAGGTACTCCTCTATAACTCCCGACTTCATCTATTTCCTAGTAAATTGCAATCTCAGTGGTCTGGGCCATTCATTTTGAACAGTGTATTCCCCCATGGAGCAATGGAATTAGAAGATCCAGAAGGGGGAAACGTTCAAAGTCAATGGACAATGCCTAAATCCATACGTAGAGGCGTGTGTAGAAAAGATAGACACCATTTGGTTATCGGACCCCGTTTATGAGGTAAAGTGAGCTGAAATGGAGAGGTTGTCGCATCCCCGACGTGTATGGGGTGAATTCTTGTGTATAGTAGCTGCACATTGGTTAGGGTAGTAGAGTCCGTAGGTTCACAACACGAAAGGAGAGAATTCGAGAAGCAGCACAATTCACGAAGTGAGCATTTAGAGCCATAGTATCGAGGTGAGAGGTTATTGACGTCGAACATGTGTAGGATCATCAGTAGGAGCAACCGAAAGTAAGGAGAGAGGAGTATATCATAAAAAAGGTGAGCTAGAATTGACTGCGACATTGGATCGATCCGGTCCTGGGAACCCGGATCGGTTCGGTTTGGGAAAAATCGAAATAAAAAAAGGGGTTCGGATCGATCCGGTCCAGGGAAACCGAATCGATCCGATTTATATAACTCTTTAAATTCCCGAGGTTCACCCCCTTTTTCCCCAATCCATTTCCTTGCCTCCCATCTCGCCCCCACCCTTCCCAACAACCTTTTCCCTTCCAAATACCTCCCCCTTTTCCCTCCAAAATTTACCTTTCCCTCTCCCCTCACCAACTATAAAACCCACACCATCCCCATCCCAATTTCCCCACCACTACTCACTCTCTTCCTTTCTTTCCCTATTTTTGTCCAGCAATCCTACTCCCTCCCGCGACCATGGAGAACCAACCACTTTCTAAAAAATACGATTTCTCCCAAATTTTAGGGCGAAGGATCCGCCGGCTACCGCTTCCTTCAAGAGCAAAGGTGGTGTGAATGTTTCTTCGGCCAAACTCGCAAGCTCCAAGTGGAGCGTCAAGTCATTTGGAGTGACATGCCAAATTCTGTCACTGCACTTTTTATGGACCGGGGTTGGTTTCGTTTCCTAAATGAGACTCATAACGTGGTATGGCAAAATAAAGTGTGAACATTCTATGGCTCACTTGTCCGCACTGGGCACAATGAGGTCAAAGCATATATAGACGGCATCCGCGTCCCGTTCACTTTGGAACATCAGCTCTAGAAGTTGGCTACTAAAGAAGTCCCAAGCCCCCATCCTTTCACATACCTAAACCCTCTTCCCCCACTTGACAAAGACGTGTGCATATCCCGCATTGACCCCAAAGCTATCTAGATCACCGAGACATTCCCGGTGGGCCAACTAAGCGAGGAAGCGAACCTCACTTTCAAAATTATATGTGCGAACATTCTCCCAACGGGAAATAACTCGGCAATGCGCCCGCATTAAGCCACCCTCGCCTCTTCACCATCATGGACAAAAAGGGAAAAACTCCTCTCTCCTATGCCCGGCTCATCACGTCCATGCTAGCGGACGCCGAAATTGCCCCTCGCATGATTTCCCTCGTCTCACAGCTCCTTTTAGGGCAACCACCCGGACTAGACGTGAAAGCCAACAGACAAACATCCAAACCCGCTTAGCACTGGAGGCTAGCGATGAAGAAGAGGCCACTAGTGATGAAGAAGAGAAAGCGAGTAGTGATGACGAGAGCATTGAGGAAGAAGAGGAGGACATCGAGATGGCTAAATGTGACGCCGAGTATGAGAGTGACAAGGACTCAAATTTGTTTCTCGCCAATGCAGAAATTAACTGACCTCTTTCGGCGGTGGAAATACGACTTGATGGGTTCATAAACTAATACAACACTGACTGGGTAATCGACCTAAGGTCTTACCAGCGCGATACCAACATGATGCACCATCTCCAAGCGAAGATGTATCAGATGACTATGGGTATGCCACCAGCATCCTATTTCTAAGACCCATATGACCCAAATGCGCCCGGTGGCTCCCATGCCCCGCCCCAGTGATGCTATTTCTGAAATTTGATTGTGTAGTTGTTGGTTGTTTGTATTCCTTTTCCTTTGTAACTCATGTTGGCATTCTATATAAAATTCTGCATTTTCCATATTTGTTCGTTTTATTTCTTCGCACTTTTCATTCGCTTTGAGTTAGATTTTAGTCCTTTTTGCTTGAGAACAATGCAAAAGTCTATGTTAGGGGGGGTCACAAGTGTGTCTTTCTAAAACTTCATAAATTTTGAAAAATGCCAAGAAATTTCAAAAATATTTAATTTTTTTTAAAAATTCACAAATATTTTCCTTCAAAATAAATAAAAACTGGAATTTAAAAGTTTCAAAAAAATCTCACAAATATTTTGGCTCAAGTTGTAAAAATCAAATGCACAAGGCCAAAATTAACCAAGGATGGAAATTGAAAGAAAATTGACGACTTAACGAATAAGTGTGGAGATTAACCAACCCGGTGAGATTTCGAGCCTATCATTTTTCTGAGTTTATAAATCAATCCTAGTTAATGGTTAAATCAAAGTTATTTTTTACATGTTAAAAAGTCGTCGATGATCTCTATTTTATTGCTTTGATCGGTTAAGGGAATAGTGTGTTATGCTGCCTTGAAAAACGCGCTAAATATATCTCTAAACTAAATTAATCTCGAGACGTATATGGTAAAATAACTCGCATTTGAACGATGAAGTAGGCAATCGTTTGTTACCCAAAAAGATTATCCATAAAAATTCATGAAAAAATTAACCTTTTTGAAACCCAAATTTGAGCCAAATAGTTTTTCCTTTCGTTTGACAACTCGAAAAACCCACATAAACCCGGAATTGTGAAAGTTGAACATCCCAAATATAAAGTCCGAAAAGTGCATAAAAAGGGGCAAGAAAAGAATAAAAAAATGCTCAACAAAAATAAAAAGAAAAGAAAAGTGTGAAAAGTAGAAAAATAAGGAAAAATGAGCAAAATCCCGGAAAAACACTAATGGACATCATAAGAAAATTTTCCAATTCCAGATTTTCCCACCATTTCCATTTTACCCAAATACACCTTAAACCCAAAAAATTCCTAACCATGTCCAAATTGAGAAGTTCGTTGCTGCGTGGAGAGGTAAAACACAAAAAGATAATAAAAGAGATTAAAGGTATGAATTAGCGGCAATGTTCCCGTTTCCCCATAACCGTAATCCGATGATGAGATCCAATTACCATAAAATCCCGTCTTTTTATTTGTGTGAGTGAACTTGGTCCCAATGCATTTACTCTTTATATCACGTACACTGAGAGAAATATCCACACTCCCGAGAGATTCGTTTGTGAGAGAACTCCGTGAGCATTTGAAATCAAAGAGAATTTTTGGAAATTAACGTAATGATTAATCGGTGGAAATTGGCGGTTCGATTCTTGGCTTCGCACACATACACTATGGCTTGAGACTATTGAATATGAATTTACAAGTGACCAATTTTTGGGGAGTTTAAATTATACAATTTTTAAGTATTTAAATTTTCTTTAAGTCTAGAGAAATGAATTTTGTGCGTATATTCACTGAAAACCCTCACGAGACACAACTCGTCCTACTAGGTTCACCTAGAGGTTTAAAGGCTTGTTGCCTACGCTAAATGTAATCGCCCGCCCGCGAAAGAGGTATACTATCCCATTTTAGAATTAGATCATGTATTGATTCTTTTTACATTGCTCGGGACGATCAAATTTCTAAGTTAGTGGGTTTGATTAGGCATAAATTCTTCTTAATTTTTCCCTTAATTTAGAGGCTTTTATTACCTCGGATAATGTAAAATGAGTTGATTTATCTCACATTATTGCTAATGGCTTCGTCTAATAAGTATCCCGAGTTTTGTGTATTTCTTATTGATTTTGCAGGTATTTAAAACATGAAAGAAAGAAACTGAAAGAAACTGAACGGAATAAGAGAGAAGAAAGAAGAAAAGTCAAAAGGGAAAAGCGTAATTTCCACCAGAAATTCGGTCAATGACCCAAAATAAAAGTCGAAAATATCGAGTCTATGAGTGTGTAGGAAGAAACGGCGTTCCAATCCGAGTTCTCGAGTAGAAGTTACGAAGATTCAAAGATGTGAGATAATCATGAGAATTTGAAGAGATAATGAAGAGAAATTATAAAGAATATTGGGATCGATCCGGACCCTCGAAGTTATTGTAAAATAATGCATCTACCGGATCGATCTGGTCCTCATAAAAAATGATCGATCTAGCCCCCCAAGTTCACTGAATAAAGGCATATATACCGGATCGATCCGGGTGAAATAAAAAAGGGTCGATCCGGTCATCAGGCAGATTGATCCGAAATGTCCCGACCGGATCGATCTGGGGTTCGAGATTTGGGATTATCTTCTTCCATCTAGAGTCTTTCATGAATCCAAATCTTGTATTTTTCTTAGTGTATATATTTCAAACTCCTCCCAGACATTAAGGGAGCTTCTAATTCGTTTTAGAGAAGCCTTGTACTTGGTTTTGAAAGAAGAACAAGAGAAACCCTATTTTTCATTTAATGTTGATTAAACTTGCTGCAATTCAAGTAAATTTGTTCCAATTCTTATTTTTATAATTTTTGTAGTTAATTGTGTAGTTGATAATTTCATTCTTCATAATTCTAAGTTGCTAGTTAAGATGTCTTCTTTCATTATAACCATGCTTTCTTTTAATTTCACTATGTCCGGATAAGTTTTTAAGGGTTAGGGTGCATGAACCCCACTCGATATAATTCATGATAATGGAAATAGACCTTTTGAATTAAAATCTTAGGTGAATCGTGTTGCATAACTGGTGTAACCGTCGTAGGACTTTTGATCTCGTTTTCCCTAGGTAACCGGGATGCTTAAGAATGCGACGCACGTATTGGTCAATGCGAAACTGCTCTACTCGTCGTTTGCTTACATAGTGTGCGGGCTACGATTCCTTTTATGTGTAATACTTAGGAGTACTAAAGACCGGGTTCATTTAAAATTCTAAGTCCGAATGTAGTATCCTATGAAGTGAATTACTAGGGTGTGGGGGATTGTAACCCGACCTATTGTTCTCATTTCATAGTTAAACTTTTAGTCCAATTATCATCAACTTTTCCTTTAATTAATGTAATTGCATTTTGTTAACTCATAGTTTCTTTAGTTAATCATTCTCAATTTGCATCTTGTTATAGTTATTTCGTATTTCAAATCACCTTTTCCTTTTTTTAAAGTCAAAGCTAGGATTTCTTCATCTTTCCAATGTCGTCACGATTTAGTTCATCTTATCGGATTATTACTTGAGAGATAGGCCTGCACTTGATCCTTCATAGCACGCGCACTAGACACATTTGTGGTCGCATCATCCTTTCTAGTCTTTCATCATCTAGGATCACACTTTTTCGTGGTTTCCATAGCCTCCCCTTTAACTAACTTGGTCTCCTCTCTAGGAATTAGAGTATCCACTTGGTAGGTGACAGTCTTTTTATTCAAATCTACCACATCACCTTGCTCGGCATAAGTATAATAGCATTCTATGGCCACTTTTTTATCACCCTTGACTACGCTGACTCCGAAGTGAGTGGGGAATTTCAAGCACTGATTAGTTAGTTATAGTTTCATATTATTATAATTATTTAGTCAGTTGTTAATTTTCATTTTGTTAGATAATGTCGGGAGGCAACAACTAAAATATACTAAGTGACACCCCAATGAGGATCCTAATCTTGAGTACAACAACAAGAATTCTTATCACCAATAGCTGAGCAATTTATAACTCCACCATTGGTTCATTCCCTTACTTCAAGTATATCTCCAAGTACGAGTAGGCAACAAACCCTTGTTTCTCCAACGTCCCCCCATCCAGTACTCTCGACACCTCCTACTCAAATGAAAAGAAGCCTGTTGGGTTCTCTATTCTCGAGAATAACCATACGAGTGATAAAAATGACATGTTATGATTTAAAGCCTAGTGTTTGTCCCTGGGAGAAATGAACGTGGGATTCGGGCGAGCAGATAATTGGAGCCTTATTGATCAAGCCATCAAATATGACATCTACGATCAACTCTACAAATGGTTTACATTTCTCGACCATTTAAAGCATAAGGTTCTTTATTGGGTTGCAGAATAATTGAGGGCATACTGGAAAAACCTTCAACAGGACATTTCCCGAAGGATGCATCAAGCTCTAATATTTTGGCTTTGAAAGAAAGATTACCTCCGAATGTTGAAATGGCGGTGGAGCAGTGGAATGATTTTTAAGATAATTAAGCAAAGGATAAGAAGCTAGTCCAGAGGGAGAAGAATAAACAAAATAGGGAAAACAACTGATGTCCATAGGTTGGGCTCCAAATCTTATGAAGATTTGAGGAATGAATGGTCGAGTAGAGCAAAGGATGGTTCAGATGCCGCTAAACAACCAAACTGGGACAACTTATATTTTCATGCTCAATGGGACAAATATAATACATTCTTGTCGCACTTAGCTAAGACTTTGGAATCAATAGATGCCATTAGCAGTCAGTTAAGTTCAAGACCTTTTAATGACTTGGAAAATGATGCCCTAACCCAGACATTTGGACAGGAAAAAAAGGGGAGGACGGGAGGTGTCGGATCATATATGCCAAAAATAAAATTAAAACACCTCGCACCTATCGTGGACGAGCTTTCTTCGGTTAGGAATCGTATCTCGACCCAGGAGGAACAAGAATCTAGGACCGATGGGGATGTTCAGGAGATTAAAAGTAACCTAGGAGTCTTGACGAGTAAAATTAGGAAACTTGTGTCTCTTTTAACTCAAGGTTGCCCTTACCCTTATTCCCATGCATACAAAAATACACAAATATATATATATATATATGTGTGTGTGTGTGTGTGTGTGTGTGTGTGTGTGTGTAATCTCTCAATATCAAACTCGTGTATCTTTTAACTCGGCTCCGAATGCCTCATCAAGGTTGCCCTTGCCCTCATTCACAAGGTTTCCCCTTTTCCTTCCTTTACCAGTTACTCCTCCTAAATGCTTCCTCCTCTAACATTCCCCTCCTAAATGTCGCCTCCTTCAACATTCCCCTTCCCGGTGTCGTCTCCTTTAATATTCCCCTTCCCAATGCCTCCTCCTTTCACAGGTCTTGGATCATTGCCAACCACTCACGGTGGCTATGGCGAGCAGTTATATTTCAAGGACTTAGATAATAGAAGAATTATTGGGGTGTGCACTTTTATCTCTTGAAACTAAATTACACGACCGACCTTTGCAGAAGGGTGAGGCTCAGGTGATGGTTGATGAAGTATGCAATGGCTGCGAATATGAATTTGTGTACATTGATAGTGGAGAAGGGAAAAAATTGAAGCATTATGCAAATTCTTTTATCACTTGTTCAGTTTATTTGTTGATCAAGTTCAAATAATTTTTTTTTTTATTTCAGTTGTAATAATAATTTTTATTGTTTCAGTTTTAAGAATATTTTTTTTTGTTTTAGTTTAATTTTAATAATATTTTTTATTTCAGTTGTAATAATATCATTTGGCAAATTTCTTTAATTGGGGTTTAAGTTGTGACACTTCCGTAATCATATTATTTTCCGAAATGCAAGATGACATTTGTTTTAACCTAATAACACATGATTGAAATTTAAAGATTATTAAATAGATTTTCCACAATACAAAGAGTGTATGGGGGAGACTAACCGAATAACATATAATTATGTAAAGGGCATTCAAGAATTTGTTAAATCCTCTTAACAAAATCTTAAAAGAGACAAGATTCTGTGTCTGTGCACTCGTTGTATGAACAAAAAATATAAGTCATTAAAAGACATTAAGTTGCATTTAATAAAGTGGGTAATTTTCAAGACTTAATATATGGACATACCATGGTGAAAAAAATATACCTTATTATGGCGAACCATTTAACATGGCACATGAGAGTATCCGACCATCCCGGATCAATTAAAGCGTTGCCCTGACCAAATCATGATTCAGTTCACACACAAGTATTTTAAATACATTAGAACACTTACAGATATAGTCAAAACAGTTACCAAAAATCTGGAAAGAGATATTCAGGTACTCTTTAATATATTCATGTGTTACTTGAGTTCCATGCAGAACTCAGTCTCTATTATGAATCATCTATAAATTGTACACCTTGACCCGTGGTAAAGGGATGTAACCTAGAATATTGAGAGACACTATAATTAACAGTAATTTCTCCGTGGACGTAGGCATGTTGCCGAACCACATACATCATTGTTGTGTGATCTTTACTTTCTATTCTTTGTGATTGATTTCATGGATATGTTTATTATGATATATCTTAGATTCACAATTGGCGCCGTCTATGGGAAGCGATTTCTATTCCTGTGAAAATCTTCACAAACAGAAAGCCCGTGATGTCTCACCATAGAAGCAACGTTCCTCAAGTTGGCGATGTACAAGGAAACCCAGTTCCTCCTAGGGTTAGGTCAGAGATTTGCCAGCATACAAACCTAGGCTTTTCCAGGAAAGGCAACCTTTTGAAGAAAGTTAGGGACCACCCAGATATACACAGATCTCTAGGTTGGTCGATGCTTACGAAGCCAGACTTCATGAACAAGAGGAGGCTACATGCCTCCGGGGTGGAAAAGAATGCCCGCTTTCAAACGTGGCTTGAAATAATGTAGAGAGATCTCCAAAGTGGCACCAGGAAATGCCGATATAGAACTCCTATTCCTCAGTCAAGTAACACTCGCAGCCGAGGAAGAAGCTCCAAGAATGACCACGAACGAACTGAACGTGGAAGATCGTGCATGGTTGATCAGATTGTGCCCAACCAGAGAGACTCCACTAGAGCAACGAATGATAGAATGAAGACATTAGGATACTAGTCCGTAGGGAGATGGACAAACATTCATCATGCTATGGAACCAAGTGCACTAGAGAGTTAGCTAGGAGGGATCTCAATACTCAAATGAAATCCCCTTTTCTAAGGTAAATTAAAGAGGAGGATCCCCCTAAGAAGTTTTTCATTCCCAGGTTTAAGATATATGACGGAAAGATAGATCCCATAGACCACGTTCAGCAATGCCGATAAGCAATGACCTTATGGAGCCATAATGATGCACCAATGTGCCAAATTTGACCTTTTTGCCTACATGATGTAGCACAAAAGTGGTTTAAAAAATTACATCACAAGTCGATCAGAAAATTCAAGACCTTAGCCGAGGCCTTCACTACTCGCTTCATAACCAATAGTTACTACCCTAGGAGGATGGATACATTTCTTACGATAAAGAAGAAGACACAAGGGAGCCTTCAGGATTATGACAAAAAGGTATTGGGAAGTCTTTAATGAAGTAGAGGACTGCTCAGAGCAAGTTATCATAGAATCCTCCAAAATTGGTCTATCGACACCCTCTTTGTTCCACATGTCCCTAACTAAGAAGGAATCCAACACCATTAACGACCACATGGCTCGAATTGAGAAATATGACAAGGTGGAGGATGTGGTTCACACTAATGCAAGGGATAATAGTCAAGCAAAGGCAAACAAATGAACAGAGAAGAAAGATACTCCAAAGAAGGGAAATAATAACAGGGGCAAGAACGGCTCCAAGAATGAGAACAAGGATGATCCCTCCAAAGCGTTCTAAGATGTTAACACAGTCTTCAAGGAACCCAATTACAAAATACAAAGAAAGATCAAAGACGAGACATGAATTAAGTGGCCTAAAATGATGGGCGATGACCTAACAAAAAGAAACAATGCGCTGAGATGTGCATTCCACAAGTAAGGCGTCCACTGAACTGAAAATAATAAATCCCTGAACTCACAATTCGAGGAGCTAGCCCAAGCAGGGAACCTCAATGAGTACATCGAAAAGAAAACAAATAAGGTTGCAGCCAAAGGTGATCAAAAGTTGGACAACGTCCTTGACGATGAAACATGACATGAGTTCCATAATAATCCATGGGGCATCAGATCTTAAGAAGATCTTAAGAAGGTGATCTCCATTAGGGAGGCTTTTCAAATTGACCCCGCTAAAACTCGGGCTAGTAAACATCGGTGACCAGAGGGCATCGATTACACCAAGAATATCATTTTCATAGAGGAAGATTTGGTTGGGTCAGAACCCCATATCATGATGCATTGGTAATCACCCTTAGAATTGCAAATTGGGAAGTTGACAAGCTGATCATTTCCTCGTTAGAAGTAATGTATAGTCATGTTAGTTAGGGCATGCAAGATCTCGAAGCTAATTGAGTTCCTAGTTGTGGATATTAAGTCCTCATATCATGCTATTTTGGGTATAGGCTAGCTCCTTGCCATGAATGTCGTTCCATTCACCTACGACTAAAAGTTAAAGTGTGTGACTAATCGAGGCATGGTTAAAATTCGTGGTGATCAGGAGACATCCCAAAACTACTTTATCGCAGCCATTCACCCTAAAAAGGAAATGAAGAAGGAGGGAAAAGATGATCAGGAAGAAGCCTAGGAGGGGGTTTTACCCTCCAAATAAAACTATAGTATGATCGACAAGGGCCGGAGGAGACTAGGGTCCACCCTACCGACAGGATCATTGAGAACCTAGAAGAAGTTAGGGTTGATGACAATTTGCTAGAGAGGAAATTTTTGATCGGAGACACACCCGCTGATAAAGAGAAGAAATAGTTGATTGCATTTTTCAAAAGCAATCTGGATGTTTGCACTTGGGAACCATATGACTTTCTAGGGATAGATCTTTATATAGCCTTCTATCACCTTCATATTGATCCAACCTTTAAATTGATCACTCAAAAGGCTCTCTGAATAGCCCCCGAGAAGGCTAAAGCGGTGGAAAATAATATACGGAAGCTACTAGATGCAGGATCCATTAGGGAACTTCAATTCTCTAAATGGTTGTCTAACCCAGTGGTGGTGCGTAAGAGAAACGATAGTTGGAGCATCTATAATGATTTCACAGATCTCAACAGGGTAAGACCCAAAGACAGCTTCCCATTTCCCAAAATAGATCATTTGGTTGATGCTACAACAACAAATGAAAGGATGGGTTTCCTAAATGCCGACTTTGACTACCATCGAATTCCTCTATTTGGACTCGATTAAGATAAAACATCTTTTATAAGTTCAATTTGGTTATATTGTTAAAAGATTATGCTATTTGTCTTAAAGAACACAGGGTCAACTTATCAAAGACTGGTCACCAAGATGTTCAAGAGATAGATGGGAGATACGATGGAGGTCTACATCGACGATATGCTAGTCAAAAGCAAGAATAAGGGAGACCACCTCACAGACTTATCTAAACCTTTGAGATCCTCAGAAAGTATTGAATGAAGCTTAAGGCGAGTAAGTGTTTATTAGGTGTCTAGTCAAGAAAGTTCATAAGTTATTTAGTCAGTAAAATAAAAATTGAGGCCAATCCAGATTATATCGCTGCTATCACTAGAGTCTATCGCCCTCAGACATTACGAGATGTTCAAAATCTCATTGGTATGCTAGTCGCACTCAATCACTTCACCTCCAAGTCTTCAGAACGTTGCGGACCATTCTTTTAGCTCCTGAAAGAGGAAAAAGGCCTTATATGGAATGATGTCTGCTCGCAAGCAATGGAAGAAATTAAATCCTACCTTAGCAAGCCATCCCTTCTAGTGATTTCAAATGATGGGGACCCACTATACCTTTACCTTAGGGTATCATACTACGATGTAAGCTCTGCCCTCGTATGTGAAAAGGAAGAGGGTCAACACCCAGTTTATTATGCTAGCAAGACACTTGTGGACGCAGAGCAGTGGTACCTGCCTCTGGATAAACTCACTTATGCACTGGTAGTAGCCTTGAGGAAGCTGAAACATTACTTTTAATTCTATTTAATAACCTTAATAACTTCCTACCCCCTCAAAGCTATTTTGCAAAAAGTCGATCTCTTCGGACTACTTTTAAAATGGTCGGTCGATCTTGGGAGGTTCGATATCCACTCCCAACCAAGAATGGTGATGAAAGGAGAAGTTTTAATTGACTTCATTCCTGAGCGTATAGAAGACCATCCAATCGACCAACTGAATAGAGAGCAGTCAAAAAATGATAAAGAAAAGTCTAAGAATTGGACACTATACATTAATCGAGCCTCCAATTCTAAGGGGTAGGAGTAGGCATCATTCTCATCACTCGAGAAGATGCTGACATCGAGCAAGGAATCAGATTAAGATTTTAGGCCTCCAACAATAAAGTCGAGTACCAAGCACTAATCGCTAGCTTGCACAAGGCCCAACTGTTAGTGGAAAAGCACCTTCACGTATTCGATGATTCCAAATTGGTCTCCAAGCAAGTGAGTGGGGACTTTAACGCTAAAGATGATAGGATGGTAGCCTACCTCATTGTGGTAAGAGTACTTATGGAAGTATTTGAGAAAGTAGACATTAAACAGTTCTCTCGGGGGAATAACAGTCATGCTGATGCCTTAGCAGCCCTAAGTTTAGCAATTAACTCCGACTTAAAGAAATCTATTCAGATAGAGTTCCTCACGCAGCTAAGTATTGACCAGAAAGTCGTAGTCGAGTAAGTCCTCCTCATAAATAAGGCCCCCAGTTGGATGGATTCCATCATCAATTTCCTATGGAGCGATATATTTCCCGACGATAAGAGGTCAACTCACTAGGTAAGGGTCAAGACTACTCGCTTTTACCTCTCCCCAGAAGGGGATATCTATATGAAGTCATTCATAGGTCCTCATCTCTAGTGTGTCCACCCACATGACACCGAGCAAGTACTTAGCGAACTTCATGAGGGCATTTATGGGAGTCATGCAGGAGGGAGATCTATTACCTTTCAAACAATTCAAGAGGGTTACTGGTGGCCTCATATAAAAAAAGAAGAAGTTACTTATGTTCGTAAGTATAAAAAATATCAAAAGCATTCTCCAACGATCCACCAACCTGCCAGTGACCTGAAATTAATGACAAGCCTATGGTCATTCGCACAATGGGGACTAGAAATAGTAGGACCACTACCTACCGCATCTGGAAACTAAAAGTATCTATTGGTGGGAATAGATTACTTCACCAAATAGGTAAAGGTAGAACCACTATCGAACATTCACAACTAAGATATAACCAGGTTTATCAAGAGAAACATCACAACAAGCTTTGGGGTACTGAGGACAATCATCATCGATAATGACACGCAAATTAAAAGTAATTTCTTTAAAGGTTTTGGTGATGAACATGGTATTAGGCACCAATTGAGTTATGTATCGTACCCCCAAAGTAATGGACAAGCAGACGCTTCCAACAAAACCATGTTTAATGGATTGAAAAAGAGATTTGAAAGATCCAAGGGTGCTTGAGTGGACAAACTCCCTCCTATTTTTTGGGCTTACTGTACCACCCAGAGAATACCAACTATGGAAGCACAATTCATGCTTGCATACGGTATAGAAGCTATTATTCCACTGGAGGCAGGTCTCCCCACCATGAGAACCACCTTAGTCGACCAAGGCCTTAATAATGATGCCTTATGCACTGAGCTTGACTTGGAAGACGAGCGAAGAGAGCAGGACATAATCAAGTTAGCTTCCTACCAATAGTGATTAGTTAGGCACTACAACAAAAAAGTTAAGCCCATTAAGTTTTTAATAGGAGATTATGTCCTAAGGAAAGTCGTTGGCAGTGTCGTAAGACCGTCAGATGGCAAACTAGGACCAAAGTGGGAAGGACCCTTCAGAGTAATCACGGATGACCTTCAATGAGCATATCACTTGGAAACGCTGAAGGGCATAGAGATACCAAGAGCCTGGAATGCAACAAATATAAAAAATTTCTACTTTTAGTCTTCCTTATCTTTTGTTAGAACATTTAGTTTAAGAAAATTTTCATTTTTAAACTTTTGTTGCTACTCAGACAATATTCAATAAATAAAGTCCCATTGGCCCTTGCACTTTTATATTATGCATTGGCTACTTAATTGTTGTTGGTTGCATCTCATGAATACACACCTTTTACAAATGATAACTCCTTTATGCATAGCTAAACTCCTGGGATTACAGTAAGTTGTTCAACTTGTTTTCAATTAGGTAACCTCACCTGTCGAACATGATTTACAGTAGTTATAACAAGTCAATAAAAGCGTCTCAATTACTATAAACCTCAAGTCCTTATTATGAACACAAGAGACCTCACGAGTTCCCCTGAAAGCAACAAAATCCTTACAAGGTATCCTTAGGCAATAAATCCAACTTAGGTTGGTCACCAATTTTATTGGTCATAAAAAACCTGCTCAGGCAGATAGCCCATTTACCTGGTGCATTCTCTCCATCATCCTACTTAGGCCTAAGGAAGTGTACCGACACGACCTAAAAGGTAAAGTAAATGAAATTATATTTCCAAGGCATAATGGATGGGGAAAATGTTCAAACACATAAAAACGTGTGGCTAACGCTACTTCGTAATATCACTTAGTTAGCTAAAAAGCTCAAAGTGATAAAATCTAAGTATTAGTCCACTTGAACAACAAAGGATCCAAGGTGGCCAACCAATATTATTTGGTTGACAAGTATATTGATTAGCAAATCGATAACACATGTTTAGTCAATATAGGCTCATAACATCAAAACTGTTAAGTAACACTTTTTCATTAACTGGAATGAGAAGTTATATTTACATCAAAACCAAAGTATACAAAAGAATTATGATGGTCGAGGATGGCGAGCAAGGTAATCTGTAACATGCGCTCTTCGACCATCGTCTGGGTGTGGTACAAACTCCTCTTCAGCATTTTCTAAGTGATGCTCCAGAATATGGACGAGAATAACATCTATTGGGATCCACCAGTTATCTCTCGAGAAGGGATTGTGATGATAGGTTGGGCAATCGATCTGGTACTTATACCATAGGTTAGATTACTTTGGCATTTTAACCTCCCTAAGGGCACTAATCCACCCCCGAGAAAAAGCATGGTCCTCTGCTTCCTTTAATCTTGTCATGGCATCGATCCAACCTTGGTCATAACCATATGCCCTAGCCTGTCGAGGTCCCATTCAAAATAAGTTCCTCACCCTTGTCATATCTCTTTGAAGTACGAAAGTGATCACATAAGCTTATTGAACATCTCCCTGAGCTCAACAACCTCTCTTTGCAGAGCTTGGTTTTCAGCTCGAGTTATCCCAGTAGATGATGAAGAAAACCCTCGTAGAACTAGAAAGGACCTTGATGAAATGTTCTCCTTTAGTCGATCAACTTCCCTCTTCACTTGATCATTCTCTCTTTAAATTAACTCCCCCGCTTGATGGACTTCAGTGACATCCAAGAGCTTATCCTTCAAGTCATCCACTTACTCCTGAACTGAGGCTCTAATCTCCTCTATCTCTTCAAATCTTTCTATTAATTTGGTGACCAAGTCAGCATGATCCTTATATGGTCGGGTCCTTGTATTCAAAGATTTATAGATCTTTACGAAAGCTTTGCGAACCTGGACACTAATGGTCGATCCTAGGATCTTCCTTAATCGGGAACTAGGAGGAATATATTCATCTAGATCATTGGGATATAATCAACAATACAAGTAAATGATTTGGCAAACTTCAACAAGAAAGGTCACCAGATAAAAGACAACACAAACAAGATAAGGAAGCCCTATTTTCCATTAAATATAAGTCGGGTATAAGCCAGTACAAGTATGGGGAAATTACAACTCAACACTAGATAAAAAAGAGTAGAGAAAAGACAAAAATCCTACAAACTCTAAGAATTACACCTGATTGGAAGAGGATGTCCCTTTTCCCTTTTTAGCACCCCTAGATGCTTGGTCGCCAGGAACCACGATAGCACCCAGATCCCCTGCATCTTGATCAATCGGTAGATCCTCCGCAAATTGATTAATAGGGAGGTCTTCTACAGCTAGATCAGTAGGTTAGCCGACCGGAGGCTCATCCATGGGATTGGGGCTTGGCATGTGTTGGGTGAGAAGTTAAGAATCAATAGGAACTCTAGAAGTGACCAAGGTCACATCCTTTCTTGAAACCCACCTATCGAACATAGTTTATCTGGCGCTCGACATCATCGTATGCTGCCTCCCAGCCCTTATTGTACACACTACCTCTAACGGTTGCAGTTTCTCCCTCCAGCTTCTCGACCTTAACCATCAGCTCCTTATTCTCTTCAATAACTTTTAGCTCATCAGCGACCACCAAGTTGTAAGCATCCTTGAGGTCGCCCAATTCTTTTGTTGATTTCTCCTTAAGGGAAGACAATGCTTTCTCATTCTCCTTCTCAAAAGTGGCCATAGCATCAGACAGGTCCTTCTCAGTGTTCTTCAAGGTCGTCTCTAAGTTGGCATTTCTCCTCGACTAGACATCTTGACCATGAAGTAATGTGGTATAGTCATAAACAAACTACAAAAGGAGAGGGCAATGCGGATTAGTCTACAAAAATCGAAAAAAAGATTTAGAGAAAAATAGAGAGAGAACAGGGGATATACCAAAGCAAGCCTTTGAGCGAACTTGAGGGCCAACTGGTCGAAACAAATCCTCATCAGCCACTCATGATTAGAAGTCAACACAGTCCTCTCCAGCAACTGAGGGGCAAGTAGGGAGGTGTCAGCTACACTCGATCCCTTGGAAACCTGGAGGAGATAAGAGATAAAAAGGGCCTTTAAGTCCTGTGACTTATTCCTCTCCTACTCTCTCTCTCTCTCTCTCTCTCTCTCTCTCTCTCTCTCTCTCTCTCTCTCATTTCTTTTCTCATCGTCATCCTTTTTCTTTCTCTCCACCTTGCTCTCCTTCCCCTTAGTTCCTAGCTTAGAACCACCGGCTATAGGGGGATCTCCTTTCATCCTCTTTAAGGACTTAATTCAATCAGATAATAGATCCTCATCATCATCCTGAATGGTCAGACACATTCTCTTGGGTGGGGCCATCTCTTTTTCTTCTTTAATGGTTTCCTCCTCGCTCCCTTCCTCTTTATCCTCCTTAGATCCTTCCTTTTCACTTTCCTCTTCCCCACGTTCTTCTTCTCCATCT
Source organism: Sambucus nigra (assembly GCA_949130495.1). Taxonomy (NCBI): domain Eukaryota; kingdom Viridiplantae; phylum Streptophyta; class Magnoliopsida; order Dipsacales; family Adoxaceae; genus Sambucus; species Sambucus nigra. The sequence goes on along the minus strand of OX422213.1, from coordinate 208,776,891 downwards.
TCTTCTAGATGGATAGGTTCAGATGGACCACCAACCTCCTCCTCTAGAAGCTCCAAATTGGGATTTTATCTACTGGCTGAGCAATAAAGTTGGTACTGGTGTTATTATATTCAAGCAGATACGTTGCTACACAATGATGGTTGTCATTAGAGGGCCTCTCCCTAACCTTCCAAGATTTTAACTGGTCAGCAACCTTTAACTCACAAGGGGCAGGTTCTCAATTCTTATCCTTAGATGCAAAATAAGAAGAAAAAGAAATGAAATCAGAAAAGGTAAATAAGAGGAATGAGTAAGCGAAGAACTAAGAAAGAGAGAGTGTCATCAACCTATCTATTCTTCCGCAAAGGTAGGGATTAGAGGTCCCCTGCACCTTATGCCCTCAGACTGGGAAGGAAATTTCCAATTCCTAGAAATGAAGCCCTGCCTAAAGTAGTTCTTTTGGGAATTAGGCAAGTTCACCACTAGGACTCTATCAGCACTCCTCGCCTTCAAATATAAGATTATTCCTCTTGTGCGTGAAAAGATATAACAACAAAAAATTTAAGTGAGCCCTAAGTCGGTTCCATGCAATTCATTTAGTTTGTGTAACCCATTTATAATTTTCCAAACATTTAGTGTATACTGAGCAGGAATTATGTCAAAATATTTGAAGAATCTTAGAAACAGAGGATTGGGGGGAACGTCAAACCACCTTGAGAAATTAAAAGAGTATGAATCCAGTGACCATCATCTAGGGAATGAACATTTTGAGGAATTGGGGCACACTCAATATCTACCCATCCAGGGATATTATAGCACTTTCTATACTCAAAAACTTCCTTATTACAAGTCTCGCTATTAGTGTAACAGAAGAAGGGAAACCTTAGCTGCAGTTATAAACTACTTTAAAGAAGAAAAAGAATTGAGAAAGTGAAGACTAGAACTTACAAGTACCTCCGAAGATTTAAGAGAGCACAAAAAAGAAAAACTCTGATTTTGAAGCAGAGAACAGAAGGGGAAGATTAAAGGCGAAGCGTACACAAGGGTGACCAGAATCAATGAACTGACGGTTAAGTTACACACGAGAAAGTTTCAAGTATCTCAAATGATAAGGCGTGCTTCTCCGAGAAGATCTCAACGCTTAATTTTTCCTTAAGGAAAAACATACACCCATCTATTTTTATGAATTATAAACATGCCATGCCGATTTTTATACTGTTCCAAGCCTTAGGCCTTGGACTCGTTAAAATCTATTGGCTCAAACTATCAGCCCAAAGATTTTAGGGGAAATTGTAGGGACCCATTTAACATGGCCCATATGAGTAACCAACCATCCCAGATAAATTAAAGTGTTGCCCGACCCAAATCATGATTCAATTCACACACGAGTATTTTAAATACACTAGAATACTTACGGATATAGTCAAATAATTTACCAATAATCTCGGAAGAGATATTCAGGTACTCCTTAATATATGTACGTGTTATTTGAGTTCCTTGTACAATCCAATCTCTATTATGATTCATCTATAAATTGTACACCCTGACCCGGGGCAAAGGGATGTAACTTGGAATACTGAGAGGTACTATGATAAATAGTAACCTTTTCGTGGATGTAGGCAAGTTTTCGAGCCACGTATATAATTTTTTGTGATCTTTACTCTATGTTCTTTGTGATGGATTTAGTGGATCTCATTATTGTAATATTTCTTGGACTGACACTTATGTTTCGAAAGAATTACTGATACTCGACCATGAAACAGAGCCCCAGTGAGTGGAAGTGGTACATGATTCACCAACACATAATCCATTGACCGACTTAATTGATGATGCCTACACAATCCACAACCATCAACACCACCCACCTATGGATACGAATAATGCACGTTATGACCAAGTAAATGAATAATTTGATGCTAAACTGCCAGGAGATCAGGAATACATAGGCTTGAAAGTAGTTAAGGATAGAGTTCTATAATAATTATGATGAAGATATCTCAATATTCTATGCAATGATTGGGTTACATAATTTGAAGAGTCAATTTGGTTTTTCTATCAGCAGCGTAGCTGGAATTCTTAAGTGAGCTAAAGAAATTCTCCTAATAAAGAACACATGACCAAAAAATTATCCTACCATGAAGAAGAGCTTTAGGGTTTGGGTTTGAATACAAATTTATTCACGTAGGAAAGTATGATTGAATTTTGTACAACAACGAGAACGAAGAGAAGGATAAGTGTGACGTATGCAATGAGCCTATATATGTGGTTTATGAGAATGGAAAGGACAAAATTGTAAAATATCGCAACTCCTTACAAGTCCCATAAATGGTTTTGAAGTATTTTCCACTTGGGCCATGGTTAAAATGGTTTTTTACTGTACCATGGATAGGGGAGGCCATGACATGGCACGTTCGATGAGAAGTGGGTGGGAATCTGATGCATTATCCGATTGATTCACTCATCTACAAAATTTTAAATGCATGACACTATGAATTTGCAAAGGAACCACACAATGTCTGTCTCATAATATCAACCGATGGGTTTAACCCTTTAGGTAATTTAATTACCAATTATAATTGTTGGACAGTTCTCATAACATTTTTAAGTCTCCCTCTAACCCTATGCATGAGAAAGGAGATCACATTATTATCTTTTTGATACCCAAACCAAAGGCTCCAGGCAATGATATTGATATATTCTTAACTTAATTAATCGAACAAATTAAAGTGTTTTTGGATAAAGGTGTGATGAAATTTGACTCTCATAAGGGTAAAATGTTCACACTTAAAGCATAGGTCATATGGGTGATCCACGACCTTCCTGCTTATGGGACATTGTCCGGTTGTAATGTTCATAGTTATTATGGATTTCCCAAATATGGGGAGGAAACTGAAGCCAGTAGTCCATATCATAGTGATAAGATAAGTTATATGGGTCATCCTAGATTTTTGCCGACCAGTCACCCTTTCAGGAATGATAACTCTAACTTTTTGCCTGTCGGTCACAAGCACATGACGCCACCTGCTCGAATTTCTAGTTAGTAGATCGAGGAGAATGTGACTACTATGACTATGAGGAATATGTACGTAAGCCAACACCCTCAGTTAATAAACCTAAAGCATAAATATAGGGAGGATACGAACGACCCTAGTTAAGTGAAGCCATAGTCAAAATGATCAATATTGTTTGACTTGTCGTATTGGAAAGATCATCGTGTAAGGCATGTAATTGATGCGATGCACACATAGAAGAATGTTGCAGAACATCTGAGAGGAATATGTCTGGGTTTAAAAAGTTAAGAGCGGGCCTGCTTCGATCTACATGATATGAAAATAAAGATGAAACTATGGTTAAAAAATGATCCTACAATAGGAAGAATTTCTATCCCCCATGGTTGCTTTCACTTTAACTACTAGTGAGAATAAAATCATCTTAGACACGTTGTTCAACTTGAAGACTCCAACTGGTTATTCTGGTAATTTAGGTAGGATAGTTATCTACCAAACAAATAACATAAAACAGTGCAAGTCTCACGACTGGCACATTATCATCCAATGAGTCCCTTTGTTATTTCGGCATTGATTATCTGAACACACAGATTTCCATCGGGAAATTATGAAAATCAATTTGTGTTTTACCCTACTTTATGCAAAAGTGGTAAATAGAAGGCACATTAAAGTTACGAAATCAACTTTAGCCAATTCGATTTATATATCAGATAAATACTTCCCTCCACCATTCTTAATTATCAGCATCCACCTTCTTGTCCATTTACATGATGAAGCTTTATTATATGGTCCCGTTAGGTATCGCTGGATGTATTCTTTTGAGCACTTGATGAAAACTTTCAAAGATTACGTAAATAAAACACGGTATATTGGAGAGGTTAGATGGTTCCTATGCTAAATATAGTTCATAAGCTAGTTCATCAACTATTTAACTACTATTTGTGAACCTATCTTTCAAATATTCAAGAAAGACTATCCTGAAGAATGGAACTCTGAACTAAGAACCATTAAAGAAGATACTAGAGTACCTCATTCACCCCTGGTGTTAGTACCCCCTAATCAAGAAAACCTCTCATGCTCTACATGATCATAACCCAGATGGGTGTTGGAGCCCTATTGGTCCAACATATAGAGTGTTCCTGAAAGGAATGTTCCATCTACTATGTGAATAAAAATCTAGTTTCTTATTAGCTTAAATACACCACCTTGAAAAAGGATTGTGTATATCTCGTGTGGATAACCGTAAATTACTACTCTACATGATTCCATTCAGCATAGGAATCATCTCTAGGATGGATCCCAAAAATAATTTTTTGAGAAAACCGCTTTCTAACTTATTGACCAAACGGCTATTGATGTTATCCGAGTTTTAAACTACATACGTCACACAAAAAGCCAATAAAGGACGGGCCATAGCTTACCTTCTCACAGGCAACCCGTGAGAGATAAATGAGACCAAAAATGAGGCATAATCCATTGACGAGGATCTCTTCACCCTAAATGAAAGAGAAACTTAGGAAATCTACTTCCTCTAACAAAAGGGTACTTGGTATCAGAATGCTCATAATATCTCTTGACTGGTGGTGCCTCCCCACTACTATAAAACTCACCCACGAGTTCATCAACAACATGGTATAATATGATACTTGCATCACATGTATCAAAATTACCTTGGAAATAAGAATCACAGACTTGAAAGCCATGGAGATTCCATCCTAGTGAGTAGTCATACATTAGAAAAATGAAAAACCCTAGATGATATGTTGCAACCATACTATGATTACCTAGAATAGGTAACCACATGATTCGAACATCTCGAGTTCGACTTGCTCCCAAGGGCCAAAAAAAATTCACAGATGCACTTGCCACCCTAGCCTCTATGATGGACATGCCAAAATGAACCATGAAAATCACATTCACCTGACTAGAAAAAGCACCAATTCTTACTGCATTGAAGTCGATGTCACTAAGGAGATAATAATAGGACCCACAATATGGTACTACGACACATGGAACTTGCTCCATAATAACAACTGCTTACCCAATGCTTCTCTAACTAATTGTTTCACTCTAATATGATTGTCAACCCAATTCATCATCTACGAGGGAAACTTTACAAAATATGGTTCAATGGAGTAAACTTGCAGTGCATCACTAAAGACGAGACCCTTGAAATCATGGAAAAAATCAATAGCGGTGAATGTGTCCCGTAAATGAGTGGGCGCACCCTCTCATGAAAATACACAGGCAATCATACTACTGGACTACCATGCGAAAGGATTTCACAGATTACGTCAAGAGGTTCGTCAAATGTCAACTGTATGCCCCACGTAAGCATCGACTTTGAGAACTCTACTGCATGATAAGGGTGGAAATTCGGGTCAACGGGTCGTGTTTCGGGCCGACACGACACGATAAGGTTTTTTCAGACACGAACGTGACACGACACGACACGACACGAATTTGTATTTTTTTTAGTTGACACAAACACGACCCAAATAAAAAACAACACGACATGACACGAATACCATAATTTCTTAAATTTCACGCCTAAAAAACACGATAACACAACACAACACGACTCATAATTCAGACACAAACACGGCATGACACGACTTCATGTAAAAAAAACATGACATATCGTGTCAATTTCGGGTCATTCTGTGTCGTTTTTCATGTTGTTTCTAAAATTTCCACCCCTACTGCATGACCACACCCTAACCTTTCTCCACCTGGAGAATTAACATCATAGGGAAAGTAACACCTAAGTTCTCCACTCGGCACAAAATTATCCTAGTCACCATCTACTATTTTACTAAATGAGTCAAGGAAAACTTTTAGAAAGTGGACAAATTCATATGTCAAAACATTATCTAGATGATGTTTCAACATACCCCATGAGCTAGTATCAAATAATGGGTCTCACTCTGCGAAAGAGGTCTCAAACCTACTACATGAATATGGTATTACTCGTCATATGTCAAATTCATATAGACCTCAAAAAACAGAGCCGTCAAAGATATTAACAAGAACATCAAGAAGATCATCAGCAAGATGACTAAGACTTACAATAACTGGTTAGACAAACTCCTATATGCCCTTTGGGGCTACTGCACTGTAGAAAGAAACTCAATAGGGGCCACCCCTACTCTTTAGTTTATGACATGGATGTATTCCTACCCATAGAACTTGAGATGTCATCTTTATGGGGAAAATCGACTGGCTCTAAGCCCGTTATGATGAACTAGCTCTCATATTCGAAAGGAGACTAAAGGCTGCTTATCACAATCAATAATTCAAGAAATTTATCTCTCGAGTATTCAATAAGAGGATCAAAAGGAGAAACATATAATAGGGTGATCTAGTCCTGAAAGAAAATACCAAACCTTCCCGGACTCCCGGAGGTAAATTTGCACCTAACTAGGGAGGATCCTACCTCGTCACCAAAATGAACATCAGTAGGGCGGCAGCCTTTGCTGATCTCGATGAAATCACATTTTCCTAATCCTTTAATGTCAGTTGATTGAAGAAATTCTTTCCTCAAGTCGATCGATTGAAGAAATTATTTCCTTAAGCCCGCCAGCGATGAAAAGGAAAAGACCGGTTTAAACACAAAAAATAATCAATCATAGTGGTTAGGGAAGACTATGTAAACCCATACACATTACCAACCCTGCATCAAAAATCCCACTTGAACCACCAACCTTTCACTTAAAGCAAGTTGAAAACACTTTAAGCCCTCAACCATACAACCCTAAAGAGAAATATGTAGATCATATTCTCCGTTATATATTCATTGTAGACATTAAATACAAATAGCTAGTTTTCCTTGAATAACAGATACGTAGGCAACCCAAGATATCACTTCGGGACCAGTCCAAAAAACCCATTTTATGGGAAAACCCTACTTATGGCCATTGTGCCCTCACTCTAAAAAGAGAAGGCGTTGTCTAAATAAAATTAACGGTTGGTAATAAAATAGGGTTCTATGGCAATTAAAGACTATACAGGTTCATCCATATTTTAAAAACATCACATGAAGTCTAATACCATGAAAAAATAATCAAAAGAATCCAAGATGGAGACATTACCCCTATAGGCTTCTTACCATAAAAAATAAACACCAAACACATTCACCCCGCATCCCGGGACAGACCATCAACAGACAGACTCATTAAGGGCTCCCCATAAAACGTAACCTTATTTGGGATAAATGATGGCACTCTAATTCCAAAATATACATCAAAAGGATCTCATCCAATCACTATTCAAGAAAATGGAACTCCCCCCTCCCCCCCCCCCCCCCCCCGTCCACCAATATCAATACAGATAAAGGACTCGCTATCAAGCATATATAAGTAATCTCTCTCAAAAATAAAATGTTTAAAAAGACGGGGCACTTTCTCTCACGTGTATCCATGTCTTTAATTTTTAATGCCCCCCCCCCCCCCCCCCCCATGTTTAATAAAAATAGATTAGTAATATTTCTTCCATATGTATATTATCCATTATTATGATGCATAAGATACCAAAAATTAAAGAAAAATACAAAGTATAAACCATTCATCACTGAAAGGTAAAGTGTTATTTTTTACATACAAAATGTATAGATGAGAATCCCTATATACACTAAAAAGTGTGTTTGAGGAATCCTCGTGTTCCCCCTAAATAAACAAACTACATAAATACAATGAGGTCTTAACCCAACCCAAAACCACAAAAATACTTTTTTTCTAGGTTACATAAAATACCACCCAAAATGTACCCTAAATATATTACCCCCCCCCCCCCCCCCCCCATGCTATCAATAACAAGCCTTCTTCCCAGGACAACCACCTGCACTACTCTTATCCAAGGTCCCTTAACTCTACACCCTTGCCCTTACACCCAATGCGGACACTCCAGTCGGATATACACTGATAGTCCTTAGCCTTGTCTTCTACAACCTCTGTAGTCAGCTGGCGTAAGGCCAAGTGTAATGACTGCCGACACATCAACATCTCCCATAGTTGGGAGGTGTCAATCAGTGCCTGCTGAAATTTTGTAAAGATATAAACTCAATCAAACTTTGAAAGAGAAAAAATAAGCAAATTTATACAAATCAAGAATTGATAAAAACATGCGTCATTCGCAAAAAGGGTAGGGCCCAAATACTTAATAAGCATGCCAAACATTGAGTTATATTGGTGAATATGTATGACTTGGTCCTCCCCATGAAAAACAACCATAAAAGAAGAAGATAACACTGATAGATTATAACGATCAGCCCGACATCCTGATGAAGACATAGTAACATAACCTAGGTAAATATATGTGGCGTCATGTGAAATTAATGGAATAATCAACACGAAAGAAGATTCCATCATCCCCACTGGGAGACTACCTGACAACGACAATAAAAATGGGGCATTTTTCACACCAAAGCTCGAACCGATTCCCCTATCCATCATAAACGAAATGAAGATAGGATCATGAGAATGAAGTTATAAATGTATGTAAAAAAAGTGGCAACATATGTTCGGAAACGAGCATCACTAAAAATGGATGAGAGCAACTTTCCAAAAATGAAAACTCGAACCTACATTTAATCGATTCGGGAACTAAATCCTTTAACCGTTTAGCTAAACATTCCTAATTTATCTTTTTGAATTAAACCCCTAAGAGGTATTAATCAGACCTTATTTCATTTGGTTAAAGCTCCCACCCCACTTTCGACCCTAGGGTTTCCTACCTATCACATTTTAGGCCATCGTACTTTCCCAAAATGGCCAAACCCATTTTAAAAATTCCTTTCAATTTTAATGAAGAGTGTCCTCTCGTGCACACTCTTAGTCGTCTGCCTCTATTGACACCCCAATTTACAACCATAGTGTGGCTCATTTTATCCCACCCGGTGAAATACCCTAATCTCAGCTTGACCAAAATCCTGAAGGTAAACTACCCCAAAAGCAAACCAATGGGAAAAAAACCCCACAAAATAAAATATATGGGGGTCAAATTATAAAAATCCGTAAATAGCAAAAAGGACAAAAAACTCTCCCTGGGACCTTTTGTCATTTGGCTAAAGTCCCAAAGGTCCTTCAACCGAAAGGTTACAAGAACCTTATATCATTTGTTCAACCCTTACTAAGTAATGATTACAAAACGCAACATATGTCCCGACAACCTTCCACTTCTCACCTTATCCAATATCAACTTGTCAAGACATTACGTTGCTTGGTCAAATGCTTGGACTAGATCCCTATAATAAGAGGTCCCCACCAACCTTCAGAAAGTCACCAAAACCCGATGTTGATCCGATTTTTTCACTTTCTTTTCCCCCAAGTTTCTGATATACTCGAGCTCATTCTAAAAGCCCCAATGAAGTTCAAATTTTGAAGAAGTTGCTTTCCTTTTGGGAAAGTTCGTAGTTTCGAAAAGTTCATTTTGACCTGAACGAGGTTCATACTTCTGAAAATTTGCCTCTGAAAGAAAAATAAAGTCAAACCAATATGCAAATTTCCTAAAAGTCGAAACTTTTAAACGAAGTTGTTCCTGACTAAACGGAGATCTGCCAACCTCAAGCACCTCAAGTGGGGACACTTCCTCGGGAAAAAAATGATTCACTCTAGAAAAGTGAGGAAACGCTTCCCAAATTTTAGGTCAAACACCCCAAATATATATATATATATATATATATATATATATATTGTGATAAACTACCCATATATGTTTGTCTCTTTTAGCTTGAACCCCATTTAGGGTACCGGACATGCACTTTACAGTATTTACATTTTAAAGCCTTTTTTAACCCAACGCTTATGTTAATTGACTTGACATGATCATATGTTAAATTAATGTTAATCAAATGCCATAATGACTAAATACAAAATATAAAAAAATAATTTTCAAAACCGTTCTAAAAAAGTGCTAGTGAGCCGAGTTAGTCCGAAAGTTTACACAAGCCAAAGTCTAAAACTTGACTGCTCACACGGCTTATCCAAACTAATAAATCCCATACTTGCGGAGGAATCACGAATATGTGCTTTCAAATTAAATACTTGCTAAACATCGAACTTTGATTAGACATATTTTTAACATATAAATATATCAATCGACCACAATGAAAAGCTATAGTAAGGGATATGATCAATAAATACTGTAGTGTCATATATTATATACCTAATATCCTATCTCCAACACCCGTAAATATCTCCTATTTGTTTCAAGTACGTTGCTTTTGATCCCAAGTCTACTTGGGTGTGTAGGCGTTATACGAAACTAAACTCGTTAAGTCCAAGCATCATAATACGTCTCTCAGAGTATTAATTTTTATGGATGCCTCCATATCTATTCCAAACTCCCCATCTATAATCCATACTCATTGTTGGAACTACATTGGCTTTGATTCCAAGCCTCCTTGGGTATATAGGTGCTATACCGAATTAAACTCGTGAATTCCAATCCTCATAATACTTCCCACGACATATTAATTCTTAGGGATGCATCCATCCCCTATCCAAACTCCCCCGACTTCTACCTTTAAACCCATAGACATGATGTCTAAAACATGACATCCTTAATGCTACACTCCAAACTAGATCGAAGGTTTAATAACATCTTCTAGTTAGTGAACGCCCCGTAGGTAATGGATTTCTTTGTAGGCGACTTATGATTGACTCCCATTCTGAAACTCTATCGAAGCTCCCTTCTGCCCCACATATAGTGTCTCTTCCTCCCCAGACTTTTCCGACACTTGCACACATATCATATTAGAGTGTGTGAATATCCTAACTACGCAGGCTTTTATCTTGTGGCTACACGAGTACTTAGTCGCAATACCGAGTCCTTCTCGTAAGGATAAACGTTGATAATATGTATGATGATATATTTTACTCCATCCCTCCAACGATGCAATCATCTCTTACCTCTCTCATACACACTATAGACAAAATATTAAAATATCTCAAACTTGCGATCTCTCACGCACCTAACACAAACGTGCAAACACCTACACATACTACACATATCCGAACTACATAGGCTTTGATCCTAGACCTTCTTGGGTATGTAGGTGCAATACCGAGTATTTCCTATGAGCAAGATCCTTGACAATATTTCTCCCACTATATTGTCACGCCAGAGATGCAGCGATCTCTCGTATTACCTTTCTATCTCTCCTCAAACCTCTAAAGAGATATCAAACTATCTTAAAGTTTAGCTCTCTCGAACACTTACAAACATACTAACGACCACTCGTTATACAAGCACGTAGTCATGCATAAGCACTCTTGTCTACCTAAATCGGCTGAAGTGAGGTTCTTACACTTGTAATTGAAATCATTTGCCTATCTAAGAATATAGAAACGTTCAAGGGTTTTTCAACCTACGATCTCTAAATTCGTTCTAAAAATAACAAAAAGGTAATCAATTAATGTTAAGAGAGATAATGAGTATATAATTAAGGAATCATAAAGAACAAGTGGGGTTGCTAACACCTTCCCCACTTATAACCAGATTTCTGAACCCAAATAAATATAAGTTATGAACCAACTACAGACTTAAACCTTCCTCCCGTATATTTTTTTATATAAAACAAACTGGAAAATCTAAACAAACGAACCAAAACCCTTATCGCAAGGAACACACTTAGGCCTAGGCCTAAAACCAGGGGTGTGTGACAAAAAATGTACATGGCGTCAAACATCATTAAGGGGCAAAGTCATCCTTTGTCCCACATCGAATAGAAAACCCAACCTCAAGGGGATGCGACGATCCTAGAGATAATAACTCCTAATCATCCAACGTTAACACATAAAATTTCCCCCTTGGCACAATATCACGCTCGTTTAGGCCTCCAATGCCACACATATCTGAGAAAAAAGTCAACACATCAAATACACATTAAGTTATACATTTATTTAGTGAATTAATTTTATAGAGTATTTAATTAATTGACTAATTTGTTAATTAATTAAATTTGGGGTCTTACCATTGTCGGTGCCCAAGTTCGGATATGAAATGAGGTGGGCTAGTGTCACGTTGACAGTTGACTATAAAATTTATGTCAAATCATGTTGATGGAATCCATGGTTAAAAGAAGAAACGTAAATAAAAATAACATAAATAAAATTAGATTTAGTATCCAAAATTTAGGAACACTAATTGGAAAGTGTAAAGAACTTATGGTTACCTTAAAACGGAGAAAAATCAACAAAGCATGCCTACAAGAAACTAAATGGAAGGGTGAAAAAGATAGAGAAATATGAGAAAGTAATAAATTATTTTATTTGGGAGGGAGAGAAAATTGTAAAAATGGGGTAGGTATTATTAGTGTTCTAAAAGGCACACCTAGGCTTGAGGCTTGGGAGAGGCGCCTCACCTAAAGCTTTTACGCCTTATTATCGGTAAGAGCCTTAAGGAGCACTCTTTTTTAAAAAACAACAATGCTTTAGTGAAACGATATTGCCCTTTAAAGACTTTTTTTTTACAAACCGGACCATTATGTCATCCAAAATAATCAAATATTATCTTAATATGCAAATATTTAAACATATTTTTATGTTGTGTAGAATTTTAGTACTTTTAATAGCCTTGTTATGGTTAAAAAATATTAAAATATATTAAAAAAGGCCTAAATGCCTTTTTACGCCTAAGGCCCGCCTAGGCTTCTAAGGCTTGGCCTCCACGCCTCGATCACGCCCCGTGTTGTTTAGAACCTTGGGTATTATTGCTGATCACTATATGAAAGATGAAGTGTTGGATGTTAAAATGAGGGGAAGTAGATTAATTAATATTAAGATTGTCTTAAAATACAATATTGAATGTTATAAGTGCTTACACGCCCCAAAGAGCTTTAGATGAAAATATAAAGAAATTATTTTGGGAATTATTCGATAAAATATTACAACAAATTCCTATGCATGAAAACATATTTTTAGGAGGTGACTGGAATGGACATGTAGAAATAGAACGGGACGGTTATCCAAGAATACCCAGAGGTTTTTCTTTTGGTAGGAGAAATGAAGGAGGAAAAACTATCTTATAATTCGCTAAGGCTTGCGATCGAGCACTAACAAACACTTTCTTTTTAAAAAAAGGAAGAACATTTAATAACATTTAAAAGCAAAGAGAATACAACTCAAATGGATTATTTCTTACTTAGAAGAAGAGACTTAAATACATGTAAAGACTGTAAAGTTATACTAAGTGAAAGCTTAACAAATCAACATCACCGATTAGTAATAAATTTATCCATTAAAGGATTTATGTATCAAAAGGAGAAATTAGTCTATCAAAATATAAAATGGAAGGATTTAAAAGAATGCAATGAGATAAAATTTAGGCAAAAGTTAGTGTTAAACATGAAGTAGAATTGGGACGACAACATTAATAACATTTGGTCAAGAAGAAGGAATGATATTGAGAAAATAGGTAAGACTAAAGGAAAAAGATTCATTAAAATAGAGCCTTGGCGGTGGAATGGGGAAGTGCAATAGAACATAATTGAACTTAATTGAAGACCTTAGTTTGACAATTCCTTAAAATGTAAATATATGCTTATAAATGAAAATGGTCTTAGTGAGGAGTCTACGAATGTCATTTAAATCGACGTGGGTATAAAATAGTTCTTGTGTAGGAGTATGTATTTGGGATAATGGGTGGTCGTTAATATTTATGTAAGTGTTTGAAAAATCTTAGCTTGTATAATGGGAGACTATTGAAGGTGTATACGAGAGCGAGAGAAATCTCAATTTTTATAATGGGAGGACATAAAAGATATGTAAGAGTGATAGATCTAGGCTTGTGTAACAGTAGGCTATTGAAGTTGTATATGAGAGTGCGATAATGCTTAGTTTGTGTAATGAGAGGGAATTAAGAGTATGTCAGTGTGTAAGAAAGCCCGACTTGTGTAACGGAAGGTTGTTGAAGGTGAATATGAGAGCGTGAGAAAGCTTGGTTTTCGTAACGAGAGGTCATTAAGAGTATATAAAAGTGAAAGAAATCTCAGCTAGTATAACGAGACACTATTAAAGGTTTATGTATGTGTGTCCACAAAAGTAACGGCTTGAGATAGATTGATCTCTTTTTCGAGGTGAGAAGGGTTAGAAAGGTAATATGAGAGATGGATGCTTCTCTATTGTGAAAATATATCGAGGAATGTATTGTCGAGGCTTGTGCTCATGAGAAGGACTCATTATTGTGTCTACATACCTATGTATCCGCGAGATTAACACCTATATAGTTCGATTGTACACGTGTTCAAACGTGATGTGTGTGCAAGTGTGAGAAATTGGCTTAAGAGGGGTAAACGTTATATGTAGGACAAAGGGAAGCTCTGGTGGATGTTAAAAATGGGAGTGGACTCGAAGATCTCCAATATTATCATATCATATCATGATTGTTAGGCGATTACTAGTAGGAATGTATTTTCCTTCGAGCTAGTTTGGATGTGTAATGCGAAGGATGTAATATTCTAGACATCCTTTGGTACCTATAGTACAGACAAAGGAAAGAGTATTTAGTACTGGAGTGAACCAAAATCTACTGATAGATATCTATGTATCCTTTATTTACGTGGCTAAAACCCCATAGGTGTCATATGCCTTTATTTGATTACTTTGTATTTAGACTAGAGATGGAGTCATTCCTAAGAGATAATACGTCAAGACTCGCATTTTCAGGCTTTCGATTCACGAGTTTATTTATATATAATGCCTACATTCCTAAGGGTACCTGGGGATAAAAGACAACATATTTCCAAAAAAATACATATTTACGAGTGTAAGCGACGGGATACCAGGTATACACTGTACAACATTAAGTATTTATGGAGCCTAGTCCTTGATATAACACTTTTGTTATGATTTGGATTGATATATTTATTTGTTAAATTTACATTAAGTAAAGGTTGATGATTTACAAGTATTTGCAAGAAAACATATATTTAGGGATGTCGTCCTAGGGATGACCTTTGTTCACTTGGAGGAGCGGTGAGAGTAGTCTGATTTTAGACTTTGGTTTCAGCAAATTTTTGAAATGACTTAACTCACTAACAACGTCCTGAGAATGGATTTAAAAAGTATGTTTTAAGATTGTATTTAGTCGTGGAAATTGATTAGGATTTATTTAACATATGAGTATGTCATTTCAACTCGACAAATAAAGGTGTTGGGTTAAAAAATGGACTTTAAAATATAAACGATGTAGAGTGCATACATGGTCCCCTAAATGCAGGACACGATAAATGAGATAAACAACATAGACACTTTACCAAAATATATATTTTTGGGGATTGACACGAGACTTTTGCAAAGTTTCTCTACCCTTGTAGCACGAGCCAAATTTTTCCAGAGGGAGTGTTCAATATGAGGTGGCGTCGTTCAGTCAGGAATAGATTTATTCGAAAGAGAAGACTTTCTCGAGGTTCGCATAGAGGTTTTTCTCTATTTCTCAGAGGAAGAAAATTTTCAGAAGTACAAACTTCACTCTATATTTTTTGACTAAGCTCGAGTTTCTCGAACACTCGTGGCAGAAGAAAGTTAGAAAACCAAATCAATGTTGGCATTTGGGGTTATTTTAAATGTTAGTGGGGACGTCCTCTTAATAGGGGACGATTGGGGTCCTTGAACCATTCAGTCAAATGATAATTTAACCATTCAGTTAAAGTCTTGGACACGCGTATGGTGGAAGACGGGTAAGAGGGTCACGTGTATGGATGGGGGGAGCTTAGAAATATTCTATAATAATTTCACCAGGTTCTTTGATCATTTGGTTAAAGAGCTTTGACCAATCGATTAAAATGGAAATGGGCCTTTAATTGATTGGTTAAAGGACTTCTAGTAATGGCCTTTATCCTTTGGTTGCTTTTTGATCGTTTTCCCACTTTTAACCCTTGGATTTATAGGGTGGGAAAAATGGGAGAAGGGCTTAAGCCCCGAATGAAAATCACAGAGGCATTCAACTAAAAGGGTGAGCATGAGGACAATATTCGTTGAAACTAGAATGGATATAATGCGTTTATCTATTTGGAAATGAGTGTGTACGTGGATGAAAAGGGGTAGAAAACATGGGGGGTTAGGATTTTTGAAGACATGTGGGACGTTTAACCGTTCGATCAAATGGGCCTTAGAATTTTTAACATTCAGTCAAACGGTCATTTAACCAAACAGTTAGTCATTCTCACTCGTAACGTAGTAAAGGAAGGGAAAACTTACAATCTTTGGCAAGTTCTTCATATTCCTTTTAGCGATAATTTACACTCTATATACGCTATCATTCTATTCAGTTCACACCATTTTATTTTTCTCACAATCTCATTTTTCTCTTATCATCATGGGCATCGGCAGCGATGGGAGTTTTGGCATGTCGGATGCCCCGTTAGTATTGTCATTGTCGAGCACTCTTTATTTATATGTGAGGGCTTACGCCTCTGTGCCTCTCCTTTCGTTGAGCGTAGGAGACTTTACCCCGTTTTCCCTATTATGTTTTTATTTGTCTCCACCGCCTATCCACATTTATTATTGCATCCTTCATGCACTCCTCTCATCTTTACGGTGATCCTCCGTGGTCAAGATCAATTTGTTCACATGCATTTGGGATGTTGGCGCTGACTCTAGATTCGGCCCTTTTTTGTAAATA
The DNA here is from genome assembly GCA_949130495.1 of Sambucus nigra. Classification (NCBI taxonomy): domain Eukaryota; kingdom Viridiplantae; phylum Streptophyta; class Magnoliopsida; order Dipsacales; family Adoxaceae; genus Sambucus; species Sambucus nigra. Next base: position 208,760,284 of record OX422213.1, on the reverse strand, counting down.
ATGTGAGTTTATTTTCTTCGGCTTATTTTTTGAATTCTTGCTTTGAATTTTAAAGTAATTTCATTCATATGTTTCAAATCTTAATCAAGTGTAGGCCGACATAACTTAACTTTGGGAGATACGAACTCGCTGCTTTTCCACGCACTTGGCTATGCACTAACTACTTATCGAGCCCTTTTGGGATGTCGTCGAGTTTGATAAATTGTGATGGGGGTCCTTCTTATCTATTTGGTACTTGTTCATCTAAAATGAGGTCAGGATGAAAGGTTTGAGGCCTTCAGATTGAGCTTATATAGGTGCTCGACTAGGGAAGAGGTCCCATATGTGATAGGTTAATGGGGGAGTATTTTTGGTTGGACATTTGGATTGAATTTGATGTACTCTCCCAAAAGGCATTTTTTTTTATTTTCTTGGGTTTGTTCAGGGTAAGACCCCTTATATGTATTATGTTCCTTTATGAGAAACACGTGGAATCCCCATTACATTTTTGGGCTTGTAAGGGGATGCTTGCCCGAACATCCTATTTTATAAATAGTCTCTCTTTCCTTTTGACGATGTATGTTTTTCACTTACATGTTTTGTTATGCTTTTATTTATTATGGACTTATATACTGGACTAGCAAAATATGTGCGTATAGACATGGTGAACCAAATATCTCTTTATTAAAATGGGGTTGACACATATATACTTTTATATAAATTTACACAAAAGTAAACTAAGAAGAGACATATATACACGGAAATAAAAGTATCCCGCCTGTTGAGACTTTTCTTTCGGAGAGATGAAAATTTTATCCATTGGTTGATGTGTTAAATGTCTGTATCGATGTTGAACATGAGAAAAGGAAGTTCCATTTCTTCATTTGTGAACTGGCGAGAGCCTTTTTGGGTTGATTTCGAATCAGTGCATCGTTTTTTAGCCAATCTAGGGTGCCATTTTATGGGGAGCCCTTCGTTAGTATCTTTACCAATGATTCATCACGGGATGGGGGGTGTTTTGCCTAGTATTTATTTATCTGAAAGAGGGTGTGGGGGTAATGTTCTTTCACGCTAATCTTCTTTTGACTATTTTTTTATACTATTAGCCATTGTGGGTTTCTTTTTAAATAAGGATAACTTTGCTGAGTTCCAAAATTCCTTACGAAAAAGTTTTATTTACTTACTCCATAGCTTATTTAGATCATCTAGATCTTGAGGTGTGAGGGTTCAATGACCATAATCAGGGTTTTCCCTAAAATAGGGTTTTCTGGTGTTTATTCAAACTGGGTATAAAGTGATAGCTTTCGTCATCTATGTATCTGTGATTTAAAGATAACTGGGTGCTTGTATTCAAATATCTTTGATGAGAATCATGTCTATGTAGTTCTCTTTAAAATGAAAGAGTTTAGGGCTCAAAGTTATTAGTTGACTTCAAGAGAAAGGTTGGGCTCTCAAGCGAGCTTTTTAAAGTCGGTCTAGGAATGTGAATGGGTTTATATGATTCTCCTTACCGCTATGATTAATTGTTTTCTTATTAAAATTATTTATTCCTTTCTAAAATAGGAAGGTCGAAGGGAATAATTTCTTCAATCGATCCATATTGAAATATTAGGAAGATATGAATCCATTGAGATCAACTAAGGTAGTCACCCCATCGGAGTTTATTTTGGTGACAACGTAGGTCCTCCCTCATTGTGTGAAAATTTTCCTTCGAGAGTTCGAAAATGTTTGAGCCTCTAGTTAACTTATTTTATATTTATGTTTTTGACCCTCTTATTGAATTCTCTAATGATACACTGTAGGTATCCCAAAAATGTGGTAAGCAACCTTTAGCCTCCTCTTGTCGAGGTGAGCTAGTTCATCGTAGCGGTCTTAGACGTAATCAATTTTAGCCACTTGGCTTTTGATTTTGACCCATAAGGAGGGCATATTGAGTTGCATGAGTAGGATTTTTTCCATGCCATAAACTAAAGAGTAGGGGTAGCCACTATCGAGTTTTGTTTTGAAGTGTGGTGACCTGAAAAGGCATATGGGAGTTTGTCTGACCAGTCGCTATATGTCTCAATCATCTTGATGATGATGTTCTTGACATTTTTGTTAGCAGCTTTGAATGTCTCATTAGTTTGAGGTCTATAGTTGGAAGACTTATGTTGAGTAATCCCATACTCGTGGAGTGGGCTTAAACCCTCTTTCTCAAAGTAAAAATCATTGTCTAATATCAATTCTTCGGGTACACCGAGAAATAAATGTTTCGATAAATGTTTCCACTTAGATTTCTTAGCATTCAGAATCGAGTAAGATTCGACTTCAACCAACTTGGTGAAGTAGTCGATGGCGACTAGGATCAACTGATGCCCTGTGGAGCCTTTAGGGGTAACCTTACCTATGATGTCTATTCCGCAAATGGAGAAAATCTAGGGTGATGGCATGCACTTGATCGCTCAAGGAGGTAGATGTTGTCATGAGATGTAAAGTTGACATTTGAGGCACCTATTGAATAATTAGTGAAATCCTTTTCATGGTTGTCTAGTAGTACAAATGTCTAAGTATTTTTCTAGATATAGGGTGTGTCCACTCATATACGGGCCACATTTGCCTCTATGGAATTTATCCAAGATCTCAAGGCTCTCGTCTTTTATAATGCACCTTAAGTATATTCCATCTAGCCATTTTTTATATAATTGTCTCCGATAGATGATGAATTGGGATAAAAATTATATAAGGGTTAATCTATCATTCAAAAGGGAGCCTGGTGGGTAATGGTTCTTATTCAACAAATTTCATATATCGTAGTACCATATCGCAGGTCCTACTATTGCATTTTAATTGTACCCATCTCAAAGTAGTAGCAAGGGGTGATCTGCCTAGTCATGGTAAAGATGATGTCCATGGTTCTTTCTAGCATATCTATCATGGAGGCAACTATAGAAAGTGCGTCTACAAAGTTATTTGTAGCTCTTAGGAGAAAGTCAAATTCGAGATGCTCATGTTAAGGTTGTAGTTTGTCATCCTTAATTCTCCACTTCCGTTATATATTAGTGATTATTTGGCTTTGTCTTACTATGATTTTATGTCTGTGATTCATATTTACAAGGTGATTTCAAGACCTGTGATGCAAGCCTCATATTAGGCCATATTGTTGGTGCATTCATAGGTGAGTCTGATCGTCCTGGGAAGTCTTCCCTAGTCGAGTGATATTAGGATCATTTCAATTTCAAATCCCCTTTTGTTAGAGTCCCCATTAAAGTTGGGTTCTCAAGTTTTCCTAGCATTTAAGGCAAAGATATTCTCATTTAGTAATTCTAACTCATTTTATTCTTCTCATCTAACAGGGGGTGCCTTGCGAGAAAATTAGATATGGATCAACCTTTGGTGGATTTAGGTTTGACATGTATGATTAGCTATTTGGAAAACATTAGTAGCCATTTGTCTACTCAAATAGAGAGAGTGGGTTTCTCAAACAAGTATGTCAAGAGATCCATCCTAAAGATGAGTCGTATGCTAAAGGATATCATCTAATGGTGGAGTTTACGAGTGATCCACATGAGAGATACACAAGTCTTTTCCAAGGCGGTGTATTTGAGTTGATAGGATAGTAGCTTTTTGCTGACATAGTAGACGGAACATTACTTTTGATAACTCTCTGTATATTTGACCAATATGGTTTCGACAATTGTGTCGATTATACTTACATAGATAAGGAGAGGTTGTCATGGTTGGGGAGGTACTAATACAGGTGGGTAACTGAGATACTCCTATATTTTCTCGACTGCTTCCTAGCATTAAGTATTCCATTCTTTGGGAGAGTGTTTATTGAGTATTTGAAATATGGGTTCGTAAATGGTGGTAAGCTAGTTAATATTTGAACTAGGAACCCTATGACCTCTTTCTCCATTTTAGACGGTGACATTTCCCATATGTATTTGACCTTGATGGGGTCTACCCCGATTCCATGTTTACTAAAAATGAACCTGAGACCTTTTCCCTTAGTGAATCCAAAGACATATTTCTGTGGATTTAGCCTCATCTTGAAAAGGCGTAATCTTTAAATTAATTTTCGAAGTGTTGGAACGTTTCGTTTGTGGTATTTGGGTTTGATGAGCATTTCATTCACATAGACTTCCACTTCCTTATGTATAAGGTCATGTAGGATGTTTATGACCTCTCTTTGGTAAGTCTCACTAACATTCTTGAGATCGAAGGGCAAAACTGTATAATAATACATCCCCTATGGTGTGATGAATTCGGTGTGTTCCTCGTGATCGGGGTGAAGTACCCATGAATCCGTCTATGAGGGACTTGAGCGCATTGTTGTTCATGATATCTATTAAGTATAATCCTTGGGACATGCCCTATGAAGATCCCTGTAATCCATGCACATTGATTTTAGGTGCCATTATGATATTGGCTAGCCATGTGGGATATTCTACTTCTCAAATGAACCCAATATTTAGTTGTTTCCCAACTTACTCATTAACTTTCGAGTACTATTCGGGTATTAGTTTATTCAGTCTCCATATAGGGGTTTATGTTAAGAATAATGGGTATCTCAGGCATGATGATCACTGGGTCGATTTCGGGAATATTGATAAAAGACTAAGAGAATAAATATCAAAAGCAATAAAGGATGGTAGTGAACTCCTTTTTCTCATTCTCATCTAGGGAGGACCCTATTTGCAACTGTTAGGCATTTTGGGTACTTCCCGAGTATATTGATATCATGCCATCCTCGTTGGGATATATCCGCCTATTTGACTTTGGTCAAGTTTTTATAATTTCTTTAAGTATTTCATACCTAAAGAGTCATCATTATTAGGTGTGAGTTCTAATCCATCACTGGATTTATAATAATCACATGAAATACATGTAGGTAAATAATGGAAATCACTATTTATTATTTCATTAAAGGGAGGAAATACAATGTTGATACTAGTATAAAATATGCTTTGTAGATGGATGCATTACTAGAAGGGATGTGGGGGGAATCTTTTGTTAACAAGATAAACTCAAAAGGCCTCCGAATGACGGGTACCGAGATGCATCTGAAAGAGATCTAATTTTTAACATGATTATTCGTGTAGTGTTGGTGATGAGGTAAAACAAATTCCATCAGGGGAGATTTGGAGTGGTCTTTGGGTGCTCTGGAACATGTACATGGACTATAGGCTAGGGCATACGGTGTTATTTGAGTTGGGCTATCTCTTTCGTGGGGGTTGCCATCGGGTTCTCCGTTGGGTCTGCATTAGGTCCAATGTAAGGGAGGGCCTTTAAGAGGGATCGTAATAAGAGACGGTGGATTTATTTTTTTTACTAATAGTCTTATGAGAGATGGCTCATTTCATACTGAGGTTCAACCTAATGCAGTATCTCAGATGGTGGGGCCATTGAATCTGGAATATGAAGGTAAAGATTGAGTTCAGAGATGCTGACTAATATTTTTTTTAGGTTGTGACACCAAATGTGGAGGAGGCGGTGCACTAATCATAAAAGAGTTATACAAGGCTTAAGTCAGAGGACCCCAACATGGCAAATAGGGAAACTTCATCAATAAATATTGAGGGTAATACCGATTCAGTTTTTGGCTCAAGAATGTTTATGTCCTCCTCTGTAACCCATGATACCTTGAGCTCGCTCTGGCTGACTTTGTAGATTATCTTATGTTCCACATACAGTACATTCTCATAGAATTTCTCTATCCTAGGTTGTAAGGACTCGTTTTCTTCATTCCACCATGGTTCGGGGAGTCCATGATAGGAGAAGCACTCTCCTTGGGTACATAAATGACAAATCCACCCATGATGGGAGTCTTTAGGACCGAAAGTCAAAAATTTACTATTAGGGGTATAACCAATGCTGGTCTTTCCCTAGTGTTGCTTGGAGTGAAGGATTCTTGGTACCCTTGTTGATTCCTTCCAAGTATGAATCCTCGCGTGTACTTTATTTTGTGAATGATTAAGGTTCTCATATAGGGAATCACTTATTCTTCTTTTATCATGTGAGCGATTATGATGACTCAAAACCCACTGAGGCAGATGTCACTACTATCATGACGAGTATTTATGAGGGGAATGGGGCTAGTATTTGCAACTGTGCCTAACCATAGTCCCACTGAATTGTGATAACATCCATATAGAATGGGAATCTGACTTTTATATGTAATAATAAGGGTAATTCCCCCATCGTTTGTATCAAATCCCTCCCCAGGAAACTTCTTGGGACATTGAGTACCTGAAACTCCAAATTACATTTAATAGGCCACCGAATCAAAGTGAGGGTGATGGATCATAGGATATCTATATGAGTGTTATCATAAGCTCTGATGGTCATAGAAGATGGTGTGACCTCAGAGATAGTGTATCCTAGACCAGTGGTGGTGTAGAGGGGGTACATTTAATAGGCCCCACTAGGGACACAATCTATCTGCAAGCTTCAGCAGTGATGTACAGTGCGAACCACTGATTATGACCTTATCTGAGGGGATCCTCGTCATAAAATTTGACATTTTGTTTCAGATTAATGGACCTGATGGTGGTTGACATCTCGATTGAAGTCAGATCTTAAGACATTGAAGCTTAAGAAAATAAATGGATGAGAGTGGCCCTATGTTCTAGGGATGTATCTAACAATTCCTAAATAGTGATGTTAGCTGACATTCGACAAATTTACTCTTGAATTTTGTTATTTTCTCGAGGATATGGTATGATTGATTTTTTTAAGGTACCTATATTTGATTCTGACGGAGTGGAGTGTCATCCTGACCATGTAAGTAAATAAAATTCTTTGTCTAGAGAGAGTTTGGGTATTGCTCGAGCCTTTAGGTTAGCCTTTTCTAAAAGAAGAAGAAGGTTAGTTAAGGACGTGGGGCTGGTAGGTGATGTTGGTTTTGGAACCATTACTTTAGCCAATCAAGAACAAGGCATGTTTTCAACTTTCAGGAGCCTTGTTTAATGTTAGGGGAGATGATTAGATATAGTATTATCTATTTAAAGTATGAATATATCCACATCACGGGCGTGGTAAGGATTTCTACAACTATTTCTAGAACCTTATCTTCCTTTGGATTGTTGGTGTCAGAGGGTGGTTACGTAGATATGAATGATCATGACCAAATATAGTCATCTGAGGCGGTCTCGTGAATGACTTCGTTATCTGAAGGGGATTTAGACCTTCCCCAATTTATGTCTTTCATGATGTTATTATCCCGACAATAAAGTCCGCATAATAAGTGGGGTAGTTTGCATATTTGGGTCCCTCTGGTGAAACTCCCTTAATGAATCTAGACACAGCTAAAGAGGTCACCACATACTGAATATTGTGGAAGTTTCCCTTTGTATGATTATAGAGAGACAGGAAAACCATTTTTGTCCATAAGTTGTACAAGTATCTCCAGTTAGGGGATCTTCTATTGGAGGATGGCCTTAGTGGGCCATCACATCATGGAGTTCAATGATATCGATGATTATAGAGGTGTATATGTATGTTCTCTTAGAGATATGACCCACAATTGTGGAGTGCTGTGTCCATGGTGATATTACAAGTATGAATAGGTCAAAGGATAATCCTAGTATGAGTAAGTACAGCACACTATGAGGCTTGATGTGTTATCTTTTAGAGTTCCTTTCGGGTTGGGGGATGATTTCTCGTAGGCCATTATTTGCTCTGATACACCCACATATGATGTCTTGTATTTTTATTGGCAAGTCATCTAGCCCGATGGAACAGATAGTACACATTGATGTTGGGGTATTTGAGTTCTCCCTCATCGTTGAAAAAATGGGGGGGGGGGGGGGGGGGGGTCCTTCGTATGAGAGGCTTGGTTATAAACTATTTGTATTGTAGCCTCAATTTTTAATACGGCATGTCCAGTGTTCATTCTATTCGAGGTGTTCAATTTCCTCGGCATTACCACTATGCCCAATCCTAAATTTGTAATATTAGATGTCGAGATATTTAAAGGACATAAGGTCCCTATTCATCAAGTCTTATTCCTTTTTACCGAGGAGTAGTCTCATCATAGTCCAGAACTGAGGGTTGAGAACAATGTCATCCACTATCCTTGGAGATGTGTTTCTTTTGGTGATCAATAGATGGAAAAATTAGTAGGTAAAGCTCAACTCCATTAGGTGAATGTATTAGACCTTTTTGGGTTAAGTGGTTGAAGGTATTGGGGTAGCATCCAATTTTTAGGAGGCGGTGTTTTCTATAATGGGGTTTATCCCATGTTTTAGAATTATTAGTCGGGAAGGGTCGATAATTTCCTTTGAGTCCATTAGTATCATGTGGGTGGTAGCAAGATGAAAAAATCTAGTTTTGGGTCCCTAGGGAGTGGGTCTAGTGCTCAGTCTTCGTTGCCAGTCGTACTTGGTTTGGAATGTTATCTAGGCAACCATAACCCTTTGATTTTATCGGATTAGGTTCCATATTTATTTCAAAAGGATATGGTGTGTGACATAGGTTATCGGATCGGGGTTAATTCTTAGTTCAACTTCCCATGAGACGTCCTTTTGATCAGTGTGGGTCCTCATTCTTTTTTCTTATTTGTAAGGTAGTTGGTGATAAACCCAATACTTTAAGGTAATATGATCGTCAACATTAAGTTGTCAATCCATTTCACTCCTCGGTACTAGGCACTATCACAAGTTCTTTTTTCTAGTGACTAGCATCTGTGGCGCTCCCGTTGTATTCTGAAGAGTTGACCTAGAATGTGTTTGAAGTAGTGGGAGAGTGGTTACCACTATTGATTCCTTAATATTTGAGAGAGAATATGAGTTCCTCAAAGGTTGATCACCCTAATCCAATGGATTGGATCAGTACCACGGAGGTGATATGATTGTTGCTTGAAGGCCCTCAATTTACGTATCCTCCCATTACATCGAGTGATCGATTTCTTCCAAAGAGGGAGTAAGATGCTTTGGCTCTTTTGAGAGCATGAACGTTGTGACTAGGATTAAGTCCAGACTGCAACGGTTGGTTTGCAGGCCATGATGAAAAAAGTCATATAGTTGATGGTGGGATTTGTATCAGTAATGATTTTTATAGCGGGAGATGTCATGCCTAGAGGGGTCGCTATGTGGAAGTGCATGTGTATCCTCATCCTCAGTTTTTGATAAATAGGGACTATTAGGGTGGATGGATTGGTGTTGGGGATAGAAGTGTATGATGATGCATTGGTACAGGAGTTAGGATGATATGTTAATGGGGTTGTTCGTAACATTGGTCTTTGGCGGGATGAGGACCCTAGAATCAATAAGGTCATGGATGGCGTATTTTAAGGCCCAATAGTTATCTGTGATATTATCAAGACCCTAATGGAACTAAAAATGTGAGTCATCTATCCAGTTCTTGTCTGGGATGGTGGGGGCGGTCCAGGGTTAAGAGGTTTTAACCGGGCATCTAACTTTAAGACAGTGAATACCTAACTGAGGGGGATTGAATATTTCTGAAATTCATTAGTCAGGCTCAAAACTATTTGGGAGGATGAACAACTGGATGATTTTTTAGAGGGGGTCCTAGTTGAAAGGGTTCAGCGGTGGCTACCATAGCTTGGGAGGTGTTTGTAACTTGGTGTGGTTTCGATTGTGGACAGACTGGAAGAATAGTGATGTGATATATGGAATCTTAAGGTGAGTAATTATGGGAAGAAAATAGATTTTCAGGTCGACGAGGTTACTTTGTTGATTTGGTAGCTTTAGCGGCCAACCGTTTTGCAGTCTTAAACCATATAAATCTCTGATACCATAATCATCCACGGTAATAAAACCCTACACAGTTTAACTGTCTCCATATAAAGCCAACTCTCCAAACAAAGTAATAACTACTAAAGATCCAATAAGACATAAATGTAAATAGGAATATGAAGCATGATCATGCATTCCCGACACCTACATCATATAAGAGGAACAATTGAGAAGTATAAGATGAAATCAGGGGTGAAGTTGTGCCAAAGACCCATGTCCTGAAACATAATTCAAACACAATGTTAACAACAAGTTTATGAAGAGTAAGACTATAACTGAGTTTGGGCTTCAATATAACAACGAATCTTCCTTGTGTATTTTAGTTTCTTTTAAGTTAACCCAACCCAAATAGCCCTAAATATCACATGCGTCTAATCCCAAACCCAATTGTACCCCATAATTACATTTTATTCATCTCATATGAATATAAGTAAAGGTTACCTAATTATACCAGTCTATACATCTCAAGTATGTGACCATATAAGGGAATATAATTTCTCTATCTACATTCACATCAGTACGGTTCATGCCACGTACATCATATGTGGGATACTCTCAATCCCTCACATAATTAAGGTTTGTATATACTACCTTTATGGATTTATCATGTATACTTAGTATAGTTATAGGTTATCCCACACCTATAACCTCAAAGCATCTATAAGGGATAATCATTATGTCTTCACACCAGTCGTATGGCCACAGGATATATGAAAAGATCACCCCTTGAATCATGTCTAGATACAACAGGTATTTTAAGCACGTAGTGTCCGATGTAATCATGACTAAGGTAAAGCCAATCTCTATCTATCGGGGTACCAGTAAGGTCTCTGTCGTACGCACCCCATATAATATCCCCTAGTATGTATTTCATGAGTACACACACCCAGTATGTTGCACATAATACACAGGAAAAATAATCTTAATCACATTAAATTACAAGTCTTAAATCCTTAGATATTAACTTAATTAAACTCTATTAATTGAGAACACAATCTATAAATTTTCTCCAATTTCAGAATCTAACAAAATGATTCTTGAACCTATCCTTTGACAAACCTAGGGGTCGATCGATCGACTCCCAAGGCCGATCAATCAACCTTCCCTTTGCACAAGGAATTTTTCACCATTATGAAATTCAACACCAAAAACCTCCATTAACAAACTTCCTATCTCCAAAATCATATCAAAACTCAACTATATTTGTATATAAGTTTTCCAACATCGATCTTAACCTTTGACTAAGTTTTTACAAGATCTCTACATGAATTAAATGGAAAGTTTCAGATTCAATCCAAGAACCGCTAGAATTCTAGTTTTGATTAATTAGGTTTATAATAGACATCAAAATGTTCAATTATCAAGGGGCTTTTGATTAATTCTCAGTGTATAGCATTTTCCTAACAATTATACATCAACTCCCTCTCATATTTATAAGGATTTCTTCCAAATTTTAGGTTATCTCACTAACATGAATATTAACTTAAATTATCTACTTAATTTAATTACAAAATTAGTCAACTAATCCTAAAAGTTGTATTTTAATATAATTATATTTTGATTCCAATAAATAATCTTATTATACCACAAAATAATTATATTCAAACACTAACCAAAATTTGTCTCAATTCCAATTGGGATTAAATCCAAGCTCCATTCCTCCGAGATGCCCCCTCTCTTTAGCTCTAGGATTTCACTACAAAAGTTTTAGTGTAAATTAGGTCTAGCTTAATGACCTTTTTAATATTCTAATTTCGAAATTGGGTTTAGGCCCCATATGGACCTCAACCCACTCAGTTCAAAATATATCTCTAAATGGCCCAAGACCTAGACCAAGTTATATATCAACCCATAGCAACTAAAACCCATTATTTTAAGTCTTAACTGGTCATTCTACATGCCCCAAACATCAACCCAAAGTATCAAATTAACCTCCTATCATTCTAACCAGTGCAATTCCCAAAAAACCATTACTAAATTATGCATTCACTAATTATTAATTCATTACCGTATATAAAGTCCAATTTCTATTTCAAATAATATGTGCATAACAAAAATATGAAAAATATAAATAGTAACACCACATGTCATTGCATGAACATATTATTATATATAATAAATTTCACTACTTAATAAATGCATAAAAATTATCGAGTATTATGTTTTCCCCTAAAATAAGGAATTTCATCTTCAAAATTTGAATTTTATACTTTACTAGAGTAACTCTAGATATCGTGCTTGTATGTTATCCTCTCTCTACTAGGTAGACTCAGCATCGTTATGATGTCCCCATTAGACTCAAACTAACGGTATGGCATTCGATCTTGAAGTCTTCTCTCTCTAGTTTAGGATACAATTATCACTCATCGTAGATCGCATCGGGATACAACTCTAACCTGCCAAGGGCATCATGCTGATAGGCGTCCTTGTCCTTTAGAAACTTCCTCAACATTGAATCCACCGTTCGAGCCAACCCGGTGTCGCTCGTCTCCAATTCGATGATCTTAGATTTGTCCACCCGCGAGCTCACCCCCTTGTCCTCCCCTTGCAATCAGAGCCAAGCACTTAGCTGAGTGCGTCTGTGGACAAAGACGCCTTGTCGGCATCAGACTGCGACTCATGCACTTCCTTAAGCTTTGCCTTAAACGACAAAAATCACATGATTAGTAAAATAAGTAAACTAAAAAATTATAACGTAATTAACAAAAATTAAACTGTCGGATTACTTACAATCGTGGCCGTAATGCTCGGGGACACCTCCTTGTCCTTCCCCTTCTTCGTCCGAAGAGCCACATAAGTATCGAGCCTATGTGGCTTACCCCCTGGGCCACTCCCTACCTCCTGAAATAAAATAAAGTAAAATTAGTATCGGCCCCGCAAAGTAAAATAATGAAGAATAATATATTTCTGTAGTTATAGAAAAATTAAATATTACCTTCATCCTATGCTCCACCTCGGCGTATGACGTCCGGCCGGAGTAGTGCACGTCCGTCTTTTTTGCCCGATTTTCCCTCCCTGATTGGCGAGATGCCAATTGTCGATCTTCGATCTCCTTGTTAATGAACTTTTTCCATTGTGCCAATGAGATCGGCTCCTTGGGCGGGACGGATCCATGCCATTGGATAATGGACTCTCGTGTTTTTCCGAAGTACCGTGTTCGCATATTTTTCTTCCACGTCTTGTGTTTCTCCCTCAACTGCTCCAAGACGGAATCGCGTAGCTTTGGATCCAAGTTGAATTGTTCCTGTCCAACAAATACAATGTTAGTTGCGAATAAATATAAATATAAAATGAAATTGAAATCGAAATTGAAATATTCATATAAATATAAATATATTACCTGTAGTGCCGCCTAAACAGCTAACTTGAGCTCATATTGTACCTCCTTCCAACTCATAAACCCCGGGTCAATGACCGTCTTTAGCAGCTCGAAGGATCTCGCTAATATCTTCGACTTGTTCTCAATGGTAATCCCAAATTTGCCATATTTTGGGAGCCTAGGGGCCGAGGAGCCCTCGTCGCCTCCTCTACCACCGAGACCAGACGACATCTTCATAACCAGCATCATCATCCTCGCCTTAATACCTGAAGGAGACATTTGCTGTAAAAAAATGTTATTAGTACAGATAGAAAAATGTTATTAGTACACATAGACACACACGCAACCCCCCACCCCCCATCCCTGCCCCCACCCCCCGCCCCCGCCCCCACCCCCACCACACACACGCAATAATCCAATAATGATTAATAATTATATATATTATGTTTCATTTAATTATGTCTTATTTATATTCAAATTCAATTATTAATAATTATATATGGTATGTTTCATTTAATTATGTTTTATTTATATTCCAATTCAATTATTCAAAAGTTGAAAAATCCCACCCCCATATGGACAATAATCCAGTGGTCATGCCACTTTTAAAACTAACCAACCCAACATTTACTAAACAAAATAATCCAACAACAATGTCTACAACAAATGTGTATATTCAAATTCAATTATTAATAATTATATGTAGTATGTCTTATTTATATTCAAATTCAATTGTTAATAATTATATATAGTATATATTAATTTACTAATTTACAATAAGGGGCAATCATATATTAATTTACTAAAAAAATTAATAATCAATCAATTTTTTACAAGGGACACTACGCGCACACACACATAGACACACACGCAGCTCCCTACCCCTACCCCACCACCCACCCCCCATCCCTGCCACCACCCCCACCCCTTCCCCCCTCACCCCACCCCCACCACACACACGCACACGTACACATACACACACCACCCCCTGCCCCCCACCACACACACAATAATCCAATAATGATTAATAATTATATATACTATGTTTCATTTAATTATGTCTTATTTATATTCAAATTCAATTATTAATAATTATATATAGTATGCTTCATTTAATTATGTCTTATTTATATTTAAATTCAATTATTCAAAAGTTGAAAAATCTCACCCCCATATGGACAATAATCCAGTGGTCATGCCACTTTTAAAACTAACCAACCCAACATTTACTAAACAAAATAATCCAACAGCAATGTCTACAACAAATGTGTATATTCAAATTCAATTATTAATAATTATATGTAGTATGTCTTATTTATATTCAAATTCAATTATTAATAATTATATATAGTATATATTAATTTACTAATTTACAATATGGGGCAATCATATATTAATTTACTAAAAAAATTAATAATCAATCAATTTTTTACAAGGGACACTACACGCACACACACATAGACACACATATACACATACACACATATATATACACACATATATACACACACATATACACATACATATACATATATATATACACACATACATATACACACATACATATGCACACATACACACACATATAGAAATGAAAGAGAAATAGAGGAAAAAAATATACCTTAGAGAGAAAGAGAGAGAGCGCTGAAATCTCTTGTAGAGAGAGAGAAAGAGGGAAACCAAAAACAGTGGGAAAAATAAGAGTCTAGGGCTTTTTTTACTGATGATATTGTCACGGTCGTGTCAAGGTACTTGACCGTGACACAAAACGCGAGATTCTTATCACGGTCAATGACCGTGACAAGGGTCACCGGTTGAAAGGTGACATTTTGGCCATTTTGGTGTAGTGCCAATGAGGAAGATATGGCTCCTCCTAGGAAGAATTTGATCTGAGATGATGATGAAGACAACGTGCTTCTTTCTCGCCGGTTGAAGAAGAAGAAATCTAGGAGAGGGGATGCCGTCACTGGCTCCCAAACTGTTGCTCACGAGCAGGAGAGGAAGAAGAAAGAGGAAGAACTGGTGAGAGAGAGGGAGAGAAAGAAGGAATAGGAGAAGAAGAAGGTGGAAGAGAAAAACAGGATGGAGAGGGAGAAAAAGGAGAAGGAAAAAGAGAAGAGGAGAGAAGAGGTACAGACAAAGGTGGGGCAGTCTCTGGTGCCTGTGTCTGCTTTGACTGAGGGGGCTTCTGTTGCTCTTACCCCTCAGTTGGCTCCGGCGGTGCTTGAGAGGGCAGTGCTGCCAGCTGATCGCCAGAGGTCGAAAAACGTAGGGACCGACCAGTTAGCCCTGAAGGCAAGTTAGGGGATAGCCTTAATAAGCCTATTTTTACTTTTCTTCTCCTGCAATGCTTATTTCAATACTTTCTCTGCTGATGTTTTCCTTTTCTCTACAGTCTCTGTCATATTTCACTGTCCTCTACTGCAACCGCGATGAGCTAGGAAGGAGGAACGTCGAGCTGGAAAGGAAAAATTCCGAGCTAGAAGCCAGCTTGAAGACTACCAAGTTTGCTCAAAATTCTTCTGACCTCACCTTGGCCTAAGCCAACAAAGTGAAGGAGGCAGCAAAGAAGGAGTTCAAAGAACTGAGTGTGACACCCCGACTAATTAAATACCGGGTAGCTACTCCTTTATTCAAATTAATACAAAATTCCGAGTTGGTTCAGTTCATAGCATCACTGTCGAAAACATTTTAATAATTACTAGCCACCTAATATTTAAAAAGTGAGCTGTTAATTTTAATTTAAATCTAATTTACATACAATCCATTTAAATTATGAAATACTGATACCACAACCACATCACAGTCGCAATTAAATAACGATGTAATAAACTAAATCTGGAGGAATACACCTCACAACAATCCAAATACTGAAAGGAACAAATACAAGTCTGAATCCTTAATTTAATTACAACCCAAAATGTAAAATAAAAACTGAGTAAATAAGATGTCTCTGAAAGGAAAGGGGCGACATGCCCTACAGATGAATGAATCTGAAATAGAGTCAAGATATAAAGTGGAGGTGTCTACTATTGAGGTCCTGTAACTTCCACAACAGCTACAGCACGTCGCGGGAATAGAACTCCTATGCTTGGTGTCCTTGTGGTTGGGCACCTAAAAGGTTTTTACAAAAATAGATTTGAAAGCAAATGGGTCAGAGCCCGATTGTGAAAAAAACAGTTTAAAGTACATCAAGTGGTTTAATATAATTAAACAGTGAATATAAAGTACATGATAGTGCGTGCACTCACATGAGATCCTCACCTCTCAACTAATCGTGCACTCCTATCGTACTCGTACCCATTCTAGATATTCACATATCTAACTAGTCCAATACAAAATCTAACATTACTATACGATTCACGATTTAAGTTCCGACATCTTAATATAAACAGAGAGTTTTACTTTTCTTTTTAGTTCCCATCTTAGTCATGCTACTCACTAGAGATTTTCCATTTTTAAATTCTACTAAAAATATTGCTATTATTCACCCTTACATTTATACATGACAGTTCATTTCAATTAGTATACTTTTTTCATCATAAATATACAATACTGGCACCCGAGGCTAAGTTGCTGTGCACACATACTCTGCTATCCAATCCCCGTACATCACGTACATAAGGACCATGTATTTCGAATCTCTCAGGAATCGTTTTCAATAAACAACAATCACACAAAATGGAGGCAGACATAGTTCACATCACATGGGTCACACACATACCTATGCTCCCATGATCAACAGACTTATTAGCTTCTTAATAATTCCTTCTCTCACTTATGTCCACGAGGTACCAATCTAAATCCCCCCCGTAGGCACACAAAGATAAGATGGCCCTGATCGAACGCCGACCTCCTGTGATAGCAAGTATGGTAGGTATGTTATACACAAATATCTACATATACCAAGCATTCACACATCTTTGGTATACCATAATATTACTAGAGGTATATATCTCATTCCTATACCATCATTTCATGTTTTACTTTTACAAGTCCCCGACTCATATACATTTAGGTTATCAACTCTCCTCACGTCGAAGTTTTAGATACTTCTATCCTAACCCATAAACATCATCCGGTTTTACTACAAAAATGCTAAGTTTTAATCCTCGACATACTTCCAGTCGCACAACTATATCCACAAATCAATAAGGGAAGGATTACACTCAATTATATAAGTCTTCTGGATGTTCGAAATAAAAATCAGGCCTAAAAGACCATTCTGTCAACTCGTTAGAAATCTCGTTCGAACGAGGTCGTTCGAACCAATGCCTTCGAACAAACTAACAACTCGTTAGAAGGGGTACGGTCATCTCGTTAGAAGTCTCGTTCGAACGAGGTCGTTCGAACGACCTGGGCAGGGCTTCTAACGAGATGGAAGAATACGCCCAGAAAATTCCCAATTCGTTTTTCTCAAATTTTCTCTTCTCTAAACTCATCCTAAGATCATCCCAATGGCATTTTTATGTTCTTAAACTTCTCTAAACCCTCTTAGGTCGTTTCTTAATATATTTTTGGGGTCAAATCCTCCTAAACAACATGTAATTATCATTAATCCCCAAATTTTACCCCAAACCCTATGAACATGAACCCGGAATTTTATTGTTCCCAATTACTCATCATAAATCCGTTTTTAAATCATCATATTTAAGTCTTCGAATACTAAATTTGTCCATAGTCATTCTACATGCAAATCCTATCCCAAATTTTAGAGTTTCTCCAACAATTTCATTAGTTTTCCTCAAAACTTTCAAGACAAAATAGTTCCTACACTAAACATGGAAGAAATATTCAATGCACTTAAAAATATCAAATCACTTGCCTTAAGTTTGGTCTTCTTATTCGTTGTTGATGATCAAGGTTAATTCTCTCTTCTTTTCCAGTCATAATTATCTCTCAAAATGGTGGTGGTGGGTGGTTTTTAGTTTGGAACCCTATAGTAACTTCTCTCTAACTCCCGTAGCCCACTCCCTTGCTTTTTGGCTGATAATGACCTTAATGGCCTATCTAATAATATATAATTAAACTCTAAAATTCGTGGGTCTTAACTCCTCAATTTTTAAAATTACCAAAATACCCTTTTGGGTTGCTAGTTTTGCCTAAAAATGCCCCGGGACCTAAACTAAACTCTCGGGTAGTGTTTTCTGACTATCTCGACCCTTCCAGACATGTTGGCGCACTCAAAATGACCACCCGGTTGATAAAATTATACTTTACTTTGTAATCTAATTAAATTCATTCCTGACGCGACTGACACGCGCGTCCCAACTTAATTTCCCAAATTATCGTATTTTAAACTGAGACCTTTTTAATAAATTCAATGATCACATATTACCATAATCACTCAGTAATATAAAAAAACATATTAATAACCAAATACTAACTCTCGTCTTGCTAGCATTTAAATTTTCTAATTAATTATTTCAAATTAATTTAATAACTCCCATAATTAAAAGCCATAATTCAATTTAATTATCCTCATAATTAAAAGCCATAAAAATACGGGGTATTACATACTTTCCCCCTTAAAATGGAATTTCGCCCCGAAATTCGAAAAAGTAAGGCATACCTAGAACAATTAGGTATCCTCTCGTATTCAAAACAAAATTTAAAGAAAGGCCCAATCATTAAAGCCCTCGCTTCATAACAAGCTTGTTTAACAATCTTGATATTTTATCGGATTACACTTCAATAAATGCACGTCACGTTGTGTTCTTACTAATTGACATTCGAATAAAATAGTTTATACATCATTGGCCGCATTATCTCAATATTATTGTGAGTCCGCACCTCACTACGCATTAACTCCCATGTTTATCAAAACACCAAACTCCCATCCTGGAAGAAATCAATAACACCTCTAACTACTTTTGCCCATTCTTTAAATCTCTGTTTCCGGCGTTGTGACTTTTACACAAGGGAAAACCACTTCAACCGGTTGGTGTTACACAAAACATTTGTAAGCATTTTGTTCACTATAAATAGATACGGGTGTTCTCCCCCAACTCTACCCTAAGGTACTATCTTCTCCCCATTACCACAATATACCGCACTTACTAGTTATATCCGATTTGGAAATGAAAATATCGCAATGAATCTTAAATTTCTTTCGTACAATCCTCCAGTCATCAGTCACCTTGCGCCTACACCTCGGGCTATAGGTGATACAACCCTCAGAACGAAGCGTTATTTCCACTACTTCTCGCTACCCCACATTGAAGGTGGATTTCGGGGATCTCCAATTGGTTCTGGATAATAATGCGCAGGATCACGTACCGGTGTGTTCACTCTTTAATAGTGTAAATCACCCAAGTATATAGTCATTTGTCTCCTTCTGGACAACTTGTCCCACATATTCGAAGGAACTCGTTACTTATCTATAAGTTGGTAATCCCTCAAGAAAATTCTCCAACTTGACCCTTCCATCCTTGGAATCGTTGGCTTGATACAAAATTATCTGGTTGATCATCTAACCCCCAACCGTTCTACTACTTACTATACCCCTTTCAATGCTGATTTCCACGTAAGATTCTTCCCATTAAGTGATACTTAATGATCTTCTTCCCTCGGCGTATACCAAAAGTTTTGACCCTTACACTTTTCAACACATTGTGCACATCTGGACCCCTTTTTACCTTATTAACATCCTCATTCTATTTACTCTTGAGTCACCCTCAACACTCGATTGGTCGGAACCCTACTCCAAATTGTCCATAATAGTTAAACATTTTCCTTCTCAAGAAAATTCCCCTTATTAAATGGCTTTCCACTTCCTTTTTACCAAATTCGAACGTGCTGGACTGATTGTACATGATATTCATTTACACCTTTTCTTACGATGTTTAATCCCATAAGTAATAAGCTCACCCATCTATGTCCCCTCTTCCTTTGATTTACACATTAGCAAATCAAGATGTCTACACCCCTTATAATTCAATCATACGATTTTAAACGTTATATACGCTTCATACGTATCCCAAACTCTTTATTTCCGCTTCATTTACAACATTGCTATACCACTTGGGCGTTCTTAATCACTTTTGAATTTGAAATCCTAAATCCTCATTAACCTCAATGCGTCCTTCAACCCGAACAAAACCAACATTATCAGTACTGCTCCACTAACAACTGGCTCTTCTAGCTGTATATCGTAAATTTAGGCCTTATTAACTTCCAGTTATAACTACTTACTTCCATAACGATTGAGGTACCCGAATCATAGACGAACGATCATACGTCTCCCTACTACCAACCGTACGTTAAGTTTCATGCGTGGGGTGTCTTGCAAAGTGAAATCCAAACAAGGAACCCCCCGATACTCTAATTCCTAGCATTATCGTTCATCGGGATCCGTCAAGCCCTAAGTCCGTAGCATGTACCCCTATATTCCCGTCTCTTAACAAAGTTACATCTCCTTCTGCAATGACACTTAAACAAGGGACTCCTTCCGAATGACACTTTCTCTTGACACTGATGTTAATCACATTCCATATACACCACGCAACTTGAATCGGGGTTCTCAAAATCCCATCCCCAGACACCCAACTATGAATATAAACTTCCAAATATCTAAAGGGATGATAAAACAATGCACTCTTCTTATTACTACATCCTGAGCGTTAATCATAATAACCAGCTAACTTTTTTCGCTGACTAGTAAACCAATTCCATACGTATCATATCAATTAAATCCCTACGCATACTGGGGTTAAATATCAGAGACCATTTTTTTTTTTTCAAACACAATAATATATATAAATTTTATATCTACAAAAGTACAATTGCGAGCCCGGCACTCTCACAGATGGGACCTCGCTAGAATCAAAATATTCTACCCCAAGGTAGTAACTCCGATAAACTTGTAATACCAGCACACTATCGGTATAAGCATATTATAAAACCATAATTAGGATAATATCATACTCGTATAACACAGCACTAAAATGAGTAATATCAATAAAGTATATATATCGCTATCAATATATCCATTCATCCCCCGCGGATGACAATAAAGGTAACCCCACACTATCAGGGAAAAATATTCACATAAGTAATAAAATTGTCGATACTCACTAAACTCGACTCTCAAGCAAAAATAACAATGATAACAATTGTAGCAACTCGTTCATGCCACAAATAACATGTAACCTCATCTGAGTATATAACTCATACTTCTATCCTGACAATCGTCCTGGTTGCTTCAATAGTTCTTGGACTCCACACGCCTGTCCGTACCAACCGAATATTTTCATAACTGTTGCCCTTGCCAGGCACAATACCTTTATCCCTCCACTTGCATCGAAAAACATTTATAACGCACAGGTTTTATTCCCCACAAAATACCTCTACACATACTCCACTTATCTTCGGTCACACTGACCATGTTAATGTGGTCCTTCTCTCGGACGTTGGTAGTCTCGACTCTGACGACTACCTCCATTGTTCCCTTAGCTTTGACTTCCCTAAGGAACACGCTACTAATTTCCATATCTCTTACTAAAATCACCATCGCTCGGTAATAATTCAGCTATTCGAATCATTTTAACTGGTTCTCCGTTGGATCTTCCCATTCTGGTGCTTCACCAACACCGTTTTCCTCAGTCTTATTTATATAAAGTCCACGATTTTTGCATCTCCCCACCCGAGGGAATGTTTACCTACAAATCAACACTACGCGATAATACCCTCTTCCTTGACTGTCCCAGCAGAATTCCCTTAGAAGGACTAGCAATTCTTCTTATATGTAAATTCTCCCTTTAATATCCCCTTCTCCATTTCACCTACTTCACCCGGTGTAGGGTTCGCTAAACAATTATATTTCTTCTCACAAAGTGACCTCTGTTCGTCCCTCTCATGTGAGTTCAGAACGACATTCGCATTTCATCCTGAACATTTGGCTAAGGATTTTATGGTCAAACCATACGTGTACGCCTTCTCTCGTCGTCACATTCCTCTTCTAAGTGTGGTGATTGCCTCTCACAATTGAAACTCCGCTCTCATGAGCCAAGAAAAAAAATTTACCACAAATTTTCACTCTCGATTGGCCAGACCTCGACATATGTCCAAGCCTTTAGATATATTACGTTTGTTCGACTAGCACACGCCATCTCCGCACTTCGAGTATTTCCACTGTTGGTTCTCTTCAACATTTTAACCTAACTCTTCTTCTCCCATTCCAACCTTGTTGGGTGAGTCTAATTTGATCCCACTTTCTACTATTGTTGTGCCTGGAAGTCAAAAGTCTCGCCTTGGCCGTCTGTACCATCCAGGACTTCCGTGCCATAATATGGGTGACTTCAACTACGGTCACCCCTTTAATCAATTTTAATAACCTCAACTGATCCTTGCCTCCTGCTGTTCGCCCAACTGTCTTCACCTGACGTACTACGTTGTTTGGCGCACGAACACACCCGATTGCAAATAAGATTCACTATCATATATATCGAAGCAGGAGAACGAAATCTCACCAAAGATATCAACAATCCTAAACATAAGGCTCTACATCAAAGAAAGCTACGCTGGAAGCATAATAAGCCGCACAGATCCTAAAGGACACTAGAACCTGATGCTCTGATACCACCTGTGACACCTCGACTAATTAAATACCGGGTAGCTACTCCTTTATTCAAATTAATACAAAATGGTGAGTTGGTTCAGTTCATAGCGTCACTGTCGAAAACATTTTAATAATTACTAGCCACCTAATATTTAAAAAGTGAGTTGTTAATTTTAATTTAAATCCGATTTACATACAATCCATTTAAATTATGAAATACTGATACCACAACCACATCACAGTCGCAATTAAATAACGATGTAATAAACTAAATCTGGAGGAATACACCTCACAACAATCCAAATACTGAAAGGAACAAATACAAGTCTGAATCCTTAATTTAATTACAACCAAAAATATAAAATAAAAACTGAGTAAATAAGATGTCTCTGAAAGGAAAGGGGCGACATGCCCTACAGATGAATGAATATGAAATAGAGTCAAGATATAAAGTGGAGGCGTCTACTATTGAGTTCCTGTAACTTTCACAGCAGCTACAGCACATCGCGGGAATAGAATTCATATGCGTGGTGTCCTTGTGGCTGGGCACCTAAAAGGTTTTTACAAAAATAGATTTGAAAGCAAACGGGTCAGAGCCTGATTGTGAAAAAAAACAGTTTAAAATACAGCAAGTGGTTTAATATAATTAAACAGTGAATATAAAGTACATGATAGTGCGTGCACTCACATGAGATCCTCACCTCTCAACTAATCGTGCACTCCTATCGTACCCGTACCCATTCTAGATATTCTCATATCTAACTAGTCCAATACAAAATCTAACATTACTATACGATTCACGATTTAAGTTCCGACATCTTAATATAAACAGAGAGTTTTACTTTTCTTTTTAGTTCCCATCTTAGTCATGCTACTCACTAGAGATTTTCCATTTTTAAATTCTACTAAAAATATTGCTATTATTCACCCTTACATTTATACATGACAGTTCATTTCAATTAGTATACTTTTTTCATCATAAATATACAATACTGGCACCCCGAGGCTAAGTTGCGGTGCACACATACTCTGCTATCCAATCCCCGTACATCACGTACATAAGGACCACGTATTTCGAATCTCTCAGGAATCATTTTCAATAAACAACAATCACACAAAATGGAGTCATACATAGTTCACATCACATGGGTCACACACATACCTATGCTCCCATGATCAACAGACTTATTAGCTTCTTAATAATTCCTTCTCTCACTTATGTCCACGAGGTACCAATCTAAATCCCCCCCGTAGGCACACAAAGATAAGATGGCCCTGATCGAACGCCGACCTCCTGTGATAGCAAGTATGGTAGGTATGTTATACACAAATATCTACATATACAAAGCATTCACACATCTTCGGTATACCATAATATTACTAGAGGTATATATCTCATTCCTATACCGTCATTTCATATTTTACTTTTACAAGTCCCTGATTCATATACATTTAGGTTATCAACTCTCCTCACATCGAAGTTTTAGATACTTCTATCCTAACCCATAAACATCATCCGGTTTTACTACAAAAACTCTAAGTTTTAATCCTCGACATACTTTCAGTCACACAACTATATCCACAAATCAATAAGGGAAGGATTACGCTCAATTATATAAGTCTTCTGGATGTTCGAAATAAAAATCAGGCCTAAAAGGCCATTATGTCAAGTCGTTAGAAATCTCGTTCGAACGAGGTCCTTCGAAAGAAGGCCTTCGAACGAACTACCAACTCATTAGAAGGGGTATTGTCATCTCGTTAGAACTCTCGTTCGAACGACCTGGGCAGGTCTTCTAACGAGATGGCAGAATACGCCCAGAAAATTCCCAATTCGTTTTTCTCAATTTTTCTCTTCTCTAAACTCATCCTAAGATCATCCCAATGGAATTTTTATGTTCTTAAACTTCTCTAAACCCTCTTAGGTCGTTTCTTAATATATTTTTGGGGTCAAATCCTCCTAAACAACATGTAATTATCATTAATCCCCAAAATTTACCCCAAACCCTATGAACATGAACCCGGAATTTTAGTGTGCCCAATTACTCATCATAAATCCATTTTTAAATCATCATATTTAAGTCTTCAAATACTAAATTCATCCATATCACTCTACATGAAAATCCTATCCCAAATTTAGAGTTTCTCCAATAATTTCATTAGTCTTCCTCAAAACTTTCAAGACAAAATAGTTCCTACACTAAACATGGAAGAAATATTCAATGCACTTAAAAATATCAAATCACTTTCCTTAAGTTTGGTCTTCTTATTCGTTGTTGATGATCAAGGTTGATTCTCTCTTCTTTTCCAGTCATAATTATCTCTCAAAATGGTGGTGGTGGGTGGTTTTTGGTTTGGAACCCTATGATAACTTCTCTCTAACTCCCGTAGCCCACTCCCTTGCTTTTTGGCTGATAATGGCCTTAATTGCCTATCTAATAATATATAATTAAACTCTAAAATTCATGGTTCTTAACTCCTCAATTTTAAAATTACCAAAATACCCTTCTGGGTTGTCAGTTTGGCCTAAAAATGCCCCGGGAGCCAAACTAAACCCCCGGCTAGTGTTTTCTGACTATCTCGACCCTTTCGGACACGCTAGCGCACTCAAAATGACCATCTGGTTGATAAAATTGTACTTTACTTTGTAATCTAATTAAATTCATTCCTGACGCGACTGACACGCGCGTTCCAACTTAATTTCCCAAATTGTCGTATTTTAAACTCACGACATTTTTAATAAATTCAATGATCACATATTACCATAATCACTCAGTAATAAATGACAACATATTAATAACCAAATACTAACTCTCGTCTCGCTAGCATTTAAATCCGAATTAAATTTTCTAATTAATTATTTCAAATTAATTTAATAACTTCCATAATTAAAAGCCATAATTCAATTTAATTATCGTCATAATTAAAAGACATAAAAATACGGGGTATTACACTGAGGCAATCCTATGACTTGGTCTGCGCAAGCTAGCTATGGCAGAGGAGAACAAGGTGCTTGCTGGGAAGGTGAAGAAGGTGGAATCTGAGGTGGCCACCCTTAAAGAGAGCTCATACAACGCTGAATGGGTCATAACGTACGAGGTTGCTGAGGCCCAGATTGGTTATATTGGCCGTCTTAACTTTAAGAAGGGTTGGGATAATGCCTTACTCATTGTCGAGGTAGATATTGACTCCACCCACTTTGACGAGCACGACCCTGGTCCCAAGCCTATCGTGGATGATGTGTCTCTCCCGGCTACCAATGAAGGTTCCCCTGTTGTTTTGACCATCGCTGTTGATGCTCCCCTTGACCGAGGGATGGCAACTGCTTCGTCTGAAGGAGGTGTGCCTGGAGCTGCTGCAGCTGCAGATAAGGGGAAGCAACCAGCAACCTCAGA
The DNA here is from genome assembly GCA_949130495.1 of Sambucus nigra. Classification (NCBI taxonomy): domain Eukaryota; kingdom Viridiplantae; phylum Streptophyta; class Magnoliopsida; order Dipsacales; family Adoxaceae; genus Sambucus; species Sambucus nigra. The sequence goes on along the minus strand of OX422213.1, from coordinate 208,734,298 downwards.
GAAGACTGAGGTTTCCAGCTAGTCTTCATTAGGGAGCTCTTTGTATTTTTTTTTGCATTTCAGTCACTCTTTCTATTCGCTGATGTACTCTAAACCTTCTTTAAATGAAATAAAATTCAGTTTCCTTTCGCGTACTGATTTACTTACCTTTTTAATGCTTATATGGTTTATAGCTCATCGATGTTGAGGATTATATTCCTCCTACCTCTCAGTTAGGAAAGATTCTTGGACCTGATGCGATCAATCAAGTTTGCGGAGCCTTCGTAAGGATCTGGAAGTCTCTTCGATAAAGGAATAGGGAGTATAAGGACCAGTTAGAGCCCGTTGCCAAGCTTAAGGATAGGCTCCAAGAGATGGAGGAAATCGATGCTTTTGTTCAAGAAGAGGTAGATGCTCTGAAGGATAAGCTCCTGGATGCCTCCGAGGTCAATTAGGTTGGAGAGGTACTTCAACAAGAGAATGATGCTCTAAGGAGATAAGTCTCGTGGCTCAGGGATAATGATCCTATCATTGCTCCTAGATTTCTGCGTGGTTCCTCTTCATCGACTGGACCGGGAGATGGTACTGATGACAAAGGTGAAGCTAGGGAGATTGTCGAGCTTCGAGGCGATGTTCGTCGGGCATATGTGATAGTTGTCGGTCTTCAAAGGGGTGTTACCTTGCTGAGGCATCTATTCAAGAAAGGTCATCGACGAGTATGGGCTGATGGTTATGATCAGGGTTGGACCGATGCTCCGACGAAGTTGGGGAAAATTGAAGAGCTATCCTTTATTTGGGGATGGTTGAGTGCTCTTAGGGAGTTACAGGTTCATAGGAACTCTTCCCTCTGGTATCGTCATGAGATCTCCCCTTTAACTTTGATGCATAACCCATTCAGGAGGGATGATCAGTGGGTCCCCATAGATGCTATCCCCAGGCAACTATTAGAGCCAGATTCAAATGAAGTCGAGGAGGAATTATCTCCTCACCCAGATGATGGTCGAAGAGCACAAGTGGATGACTATCTTGCTCGGAGACCTAATCCTCATTAGGATTTATTTTATTCATCATATGTAACTTTGTATATGCAATGATGTAATAAAATGATTATGTTTTGGGCGATTCGCCGACTAAACACGAGTATTTGTTACTTTATTGATTTCTTGTTCGACTATCTTGGGCTCTTCTCGGACGACTAGATTTGATATAGGCAGAGTTGTTTAATTGAGTGAGTATCCCCCAGTCTAGTACGCTTATAAGATACCATTCTGCCTCATTTTACCTTTTAGGTTGTGTCGTCACACTCCCTTAGGCCTAAGTATGCCAATAGCGAGGACACACCTGGTGTTGGATGTTCTATCCGAGCAGGTTTTTTAAGCCAAACATAGTTTGGTGACCAACCTGAGTTGGTTGAGTTGCCTAAGGGTCCCCTGTAGGGCTTCATATATTCCCAGGGGAAATTCTAGGAGGTTGTTCGTATTTGATGACGAAAACCTAGGGAGGGTAATACCCTTCTTTTATATGCTAAGAGGAGAGCCTGTAACTTGGAAAAGGTGCGTAAATTATAAAGTATTTGAGAAAAAATAAACACTTTGTTGAATTCCACACCCAAACAATCTTTTATTAATCATAAATGGATAGAAAATTTCAACATTGTAATAAAAGATTAACACAGAAAACTAGAAGTAGAATTTCTTTAAATTAGCTGCGTTCAGATGTAGAATTTCTTTAAATTGACTGCGTTCCAAGCTCGAGGTATCTCACTTCCCTCCAACATTTCTAAGCGATAGGCTCCTTGAAGGTTGTCCCTTATCACCTTGAATGGTCCCTCTCAGTTTGGTCCTAGCTTTCCATCTGATGGTTTTACTGCGCTGCCAAGAACATTCCTTAGGATGTAATCCTCAACTTGGAATGCTCACGGATTGACCTTATTATTGTAGTGCTTTTCTAGCTGTTGCTGATAACCTGCTAGTTTCACTAGAGCCAGCTCTCTACGTTCCTCAGTTAGGTCAAGTTCAGCGAGAAATGTTGCATCATTCTGGTCTTTGTCGACCAGGGTGGACCTCATGGTGGGGAGGTCAGCTTCCAAGGGAATGATTGCCTCCATACCATATGTAAGTGAGAACGGTGTTTCCCCAATTTCTCATCGTGGGGTAGTGCGGTAAGCCCATAGGATGTGTGGAAACTCGCTCATTCATACCCCTTTGGCTCATTTCAATCGCATCTTCAATCCCTTAATCACTATTTTGTTGGAAGCTTCAGCTTGTCCGTTGCTCTGAGGGTATGCCATCGAGCTGAAATGGTGCCTGATCTCGTGGTCATTACAGAAACCCTAGAAGAGGCGACTTTCGAATTGGGTTCCGTTATAAGTGATGATGGTCCTGGGGATCCCAAAGTGGGTGATAATGTTCTTCCATATGAATCTTATCATATCCGCATCTCTGATGTTTGCCAGCGGCTCTGCCTCTATCCATTTGGTAAAGTAGTCTATCGCGACCAACAAATACTTACGATTATTAGCACCTGCAGGATGAGGGCCTACGATGTCCATTTCCCATTGGGCGAAAGGCCATGGGCTAGTAAGTGACTTTAGGTCACTGGTCGGATGGTGAACCATAGGAGCGTGAAGTTTACATTTCTCGCACTGGCGAGCATATATCCCAGAATCCTTATGCATATACGGCCACTAGTAGCCTTCCTTCATTCCTCAGAAAGCCAACGACCTGCCCCCAATATAACTCCCATAGATTCCCTCATGGAGCTCATACAGAACTTTCTCGAGGTCCTTCGGGTGGACTCATTGGAGGTAAGGACAGGTGAAAGATCTCTTATACAGTTTACCCTCAGGAGATAAGTGAAAGCGAGCAGCTTTGACTCTTATCTGATGAGCGACCTTCTTATCGTCTGACAGGGAACCATCTTTCAAATAATCCCTTAAGGGGTCCATCCAGCTGGGAGCTGATTCAATCTGGAGAACATGACTTATGTTTGGTAGTTTCTCGATCTAGGTAATGCTTGGTTGGGTAAGGAATTTGATTGGAATTGTTCTCTTCAGGATAAAATTGATCACTGAGCTCAAGGCCGCTAGGGCGTCAGCATGGTTGTTTTGTCCTCTGGGAAATTATTGGATGCTGACCTATTCGAAGTTAGACGTTAATTTCTTCGTTGTAGCGAGGTAGGCCGCCATTCTCTCATCCCTTGCATTGAAGTCTCCACTTATCTGATTGGACACCAGTTGTGAGTCACCGAACACATGGAGTTATTTTGCCCCCACCACTTGTGCTTTCTGTAGGCCTGCTATCACTGCTTCACACTCTACTTCGTTGTTGGAGGCTTCAAATCCAAGCCTGATTCCTTACTCGTGGATTGCATCTTCTGGGGTATCACGCTTCCCACTCCTGCCCCTTTAGAGTTGGAGGCTCCATCAACGAACAGTCGCCAAACACCTTGTGTCGAGGGGTTTTCCATTTGACCAATAGGTTGAAGTTAGTCACAAGGATGTTCCCCTATAAATTATGTGATGAAGTCGGTGAAGATTTGTCCCTTGATTGCATTCCTTGGGTGAAACTGGATGTCAAATCACCCAAGCTCGACTGACCATTTAGATAGTCTACCGAACATATTTGATTTTCGTCGGACTGCTTTAAGGGGGTGAGATGTAAGGATGACGATGGAGTGGGCTTCAAAGCAATGCTTAAATTTCCTTAAGGCTACCACTAGTACAAAGGAGAGATTTTCTAGGGGCAGGTACCGTTGTTCGGCATCCAAGAGGGTTTTGCTCGCGTAATAGACTGGGTGATGGATCCCTATTCTCTCGCATACTAGTGCAGAACTTACAGCATGACTGGAAACTGCGAGGTATAGGTATAGAGAGTCAATTTCATGAGGGATTACGAGCAACGGTGGTGTACTGAGGTAAGCCTTGAGTCCTTCTAACGCCTTCGAGCAATCCTCATTCCACTCTAAACTTTTGTTTTTCTTCAAAAGTTGGAAGAACGGTTGGAACCTTTTGGATGATTTTGAGATGAATCGGTTCAGGGCGACGAGCATCCTGTGAGATTTTTCACGTCCATTATCATGCGGGGGATGCACCCTATTGATGGCGTCAATCTGGTCCGGGCTGGCTTCAATGCCTCTCTTTCTAACCAAGTACCCGAGAAATTTCCCTGACTAGACACCGAAGGAACACTTACTTGCGTTAAGCTTCATTCGGTATTTCCTGAGGATTTCAAAGGTCCTTGATAGGTGTGAGTGGTTTTCTTCTTTATGCCTTCTCTTGACGAGCATATCATTGATGTAGACCTCCATAGTGTTTCCCATTTGGTCTTTAAACATTTTGGTGACCAATCGCTTGTAGGTTGCTCCTACATTTTTTAGCCCAAAGGGCATAACCTTGTAACACACGGTGGTGATGAATGTTGTCTTATCTTGATCTGGCTCATGTAGAGGGATTTGGTGATACCCGGAGTACGCATCTAGGAAACTCTTTTTTTTATGAGCTGTTGTGGCGTCAACTAACAAGTCAATCTTTGGGAGATGAAAACTGTCTTTAGGGCACGCTCTGTTGAGGTCAGTGAAGTCAATATAGACTCTCCATATTCCATTGCTTTTGGGAACCACTACTGGGTTGGAAATCCATTTAGAGAATTGAAATTCCCGTATGGATCCTGCATCCAGCAGCTTCTCCACTTCCTTCTCCACAACCTTGTCCTTATCGGGTGCAGTTCACCGTGCCTTTTGCGCGATCGACTTGAAAGCCAGGTCAATGTGCAACTGATGAAAAACAACATTGGGATCAATCTCGGTCAGCTCAAAGGGTTCCCACACAAAAATGTCTAAGTTATTCTGTAAAAGTACCGTTAGTTCTTTCTTCTCTCGGTCCGTGAGAGAAGCTCCGATCAAGAACGCCCTATCTTTCTTGTTGTCGCCAGCTGTGACTTCCTCAAGGTTCTCAACGACCCTCTCAGAGGGGAGGAGCTTGGTCTCCTCCACTCCAGGTTTTCCACATTTTAGCTGCTATTTGAAAGGTATCAAACCTTCATGTTCTTCAACTTTCTCCTTGGCATTCTTGGCCTTCTTCTCCATCTTTGGGCGGATGGATGCTATAAAGCACTTTCTCGCCAGTGTCTGATCTCCATGGATCTCCATCACTCCTCGCTCAGTCACATATTTGAGATTATGGTGGTAGGTAGAGGGGGAGGCCTTCATCACATGTAGCCACTCTCTTCCAAGGATGGCCTGGTAGGGTGAGTTAATGTCGACCACCATAAACTCGATCATTTTGGAGACACTTCCTGCCCTTACTGACAGTATAATATTTCCCATAGGGATAGTCACTTTACCAGTGAAGCCAACTAGAGGGACAGTGGCTTCATTAAGTCGGCGATGCTTAACTTTAACTTTTTGAATAGGTCGAGATACATTACATCGGATGAGCTACCCTGGTCGATGAGCAACTTGTCGAAATCGTAGTTAACTATCCTGAGTGTAATGATCAAGGCATCATGATGTGAGGTCCTTACTCCTACTAGATCTTCATTTGTGAACACAGTGTGTTTGCTGTAGTCGATGCCATCTGCTCATCGGCGATTTCCTGCCTGTGTTTTAGTTGGATCGATTTGAAAAGCTTGCATTACTGTCGTAAGCTTCTTAACTTCCATTCGAGCTGAGTTTTCTTGAATCTGATTTAGATCCGATGCCCCATGAATCACTGCGAGCTCATAGCCAACAACTTTCTCGAGCACGTTATCAGGCCTCGAGTCTCTATTAGCAGCGACCTTCTTTACCTTCTTTACCTTCTCACGATAAAAATCTTTTTTATTTTGAACCGTTTGTAAAAGATCCATAGCGGATTTAAAACGGCAATTTTCTTTTTCCAAAACTTTAATTCTTTTAGCAAACGTCAAATTCAAACGATTTAAATAATCAAAACTCAGACTAGTGCCATCAAGGGGGGCTTTCGATTACATAAGTGCTCCATCGGAAAAATTGCAATTAAAAAAAATAAATTTTTCAAAAAAATCAATATCACACAATTTTGCAGAAAACTGATCAAACGCAATAACTTAGCGCAAAAGGTTCTGATACCAATTTGTAAAACGTGTGCGCGATGCTGATTAAACCAAATTTGCAAATTTCCATGTTAACTTTATTTAATCGGTGTTAATTTTTAATCCAATTTTATTCAGCCCTAAAACATACAACTACTTGTGGATAACTCAAACCATCATAAATAATTGCTAACACATAGATTTCAGGAAAAAAACCTTTTGGGCTAAACCTTTTATTTCACTATAATACTTACAATAAAATCTGCAATGAATTAACCTCAGAAAACCCACATAGGCCGCAACTTAAATCAGCAATAGAATTTCGCAGCAACGCCCCATGAACCGCGATTTGGTTAGCCCACGAACACCCATGAGTACTCCCTATTAATGTGCAGTCATTCATCCTAGTAGCTACCTCAAGTGGAAACTAGATCAACAGCAAATATCTTCTCTACAAGAGAAACTTTAACAAAGATGTGTTCTTGGGTTCCAAAAAAAATTACATAAACTATTGGGATCTTGTGAATTGAAAACAAAAGGATTAAAAACCCTAAAAGTGAGACGAAAATAATTATGCCAAAGAAGTTTTCTTATCTAATAAAAATGCACGTCTTCTTGAGAAAACGAAGCTTTTTAACACGTTATGTATAAACAATTTAAGGCGACATGTCACTTGAATGAGTTATCAGTGCCACTCGAATGATGACACGTGTCCTTCAAACGACTTTGCGCGACATAGCCTTGTCGCTCGAACAAATTCCCTCTATCGCTCGAACGAGATATTAAAAAATAAATATTTTTTGTTTCGTCAAAAAATAGTCTGCCTCAACACTTATTCTTTGACAAAAAACTCCGCTCCAACACTTAGAAAATATTTTAGAAAACTTATCCTAATACTCTAAGTGAATTGTTAAGGTACTTAAACATAACCTTACCAAAATTAATCTCATGGAGGCTTGAATGTTAAAGAACTTTGATATTCGGATCTTTTTTAATGCATGATTGATCTTGAATAAGTCTTCTACGGTTGTAGAGGTATACGACATACTCAAATGTAAACCGGACAATAAATAATGTCCTTACAACAGTCACCCAATACCACCCAGCGAATCCTTCAAGCAATGCTTTGGATAACTCAGTAAATATTATAGTTTAGTTGTAACTAACACAAAAGTATTTCTTTACTAGGGTATGTATCTCTCCCAGTGAAGAAAGAAAAATATAATTGAACTCCCCCTCATACAATCTATGACAAGGTCTAAAAATCTTATGTCTCATGTTATTACGAATGGTGATTATAAAAACTTCCCCTTAAACCATGTCCTAATCCTATAATAAAGGTCTCACATCTAACTTTATCTAACTTCGACCAAAATTGACTCCATGCAAGGGATGTCTCTCAAGAGAAATCCAAACAAGGAACTATGTTTATACACTCCAGTCAATTCGAACCATTTATCTGGAACCATAATGTGAAACCCACTATGCAGTCGTAGTTACACAGAGTATAAATCCTAAATGTTAAAGATCTAAAGTAATCAAAGAACACAACATGAAAAAGAAACGGACGCACTCAAGATCCTTATAACACTAGAACCTGGAATGCTCTGTTACCAACTGTGACACCCTATAAAAGTTAAACTAGTTATGAGGTCTAAAATAAATGAAATAGGAATATGGGCAATTGAGTACGATTCCAAGCATGTGATACAGTAAATAATATTGTCCAACTAAATAACATAATACAACCAAAAGAACAAGTCCATATAAATATCTAATACTACCACAGTAATAAAATCCTACATGGGAAATATAAATGTCTCCACATAAAATCAACACAATAAATAGAGTAATTACTACTAAATAACCAACAAGACAAAAATGTAAATAGGAATACAAATGGTGAACACACAGGATCGACACCTACATCCTATAAGAGAAACAACTAAGAAGTATAAGATGAAATCATGGGTGAGGCTCCACTAATGGCCCATGTCCTAAAAACATAATTATACAACAACGTTTACAGGAAGTTTACGAAAAGTAAGATTATAACTGCGTTTGGGCTACAATATAACTACGAATCGTCCTATCATCTTTTAGTTTCTTTTAAGTTAACCCAACCCAAAAAATCATAAATATCACATGTGTCTAATCCCAAACCCAGGAGAACCACATAGTTATATTTTATTCATCTCATCTGACTATAAGTAAAGTTCCCTAATTATTCAAGTCTATACATCTCAATTATATGAACATATAAGGGAAGATAGTCTTTATGTCTACATCCACACAAGTACGGTCCATGCCACGTACATCATAAATAGGATATTCTCAAGCCCTCACATAATGAAGGTATACACCTACTACCTTTGGGGATTGCTCGCACGTACATGGTATAGTTATATGTTGTTCCACACCTGTAACCTCAAAGCATATAAGTTATAATAACTATGCCTTCACACCAGCCATATGGAACTATACCCCTAAATATGTGAAAGGATCACCCCTTAAATCATATTTTGATACAATGGGTATTTTTCGCACGTAGTGTCCGAGGTAATCATGACTAAGGTAAATCCCGTCTTTACTTACCGGGGTACTAGCACGGTCTCTATCATATGTTACCTATAAAGATATTTGTAGAATATGTATCCCATGAGTACACACACCCGGTACGTTGCACGTAATATATAGAAAATGTAATCCAAATCACATAAAGATTACAAGTTTTAAATCTAGATTTATTAATTTAATTACTCTCTATTAATTGAGAATACAACCTCCAAATCGTTGCCAATTTCCATATTCTATCCAAACGATATCTAATCCTATCCTTGGCCAAAACGAATGGGGTCGATTGATCGACTCCCCAGGCTAATCGATTTTCCCTCCATGTACATAAGGCCTTCTTCTCCATTACGAAATTCAACCCCAAAGATCTCCAATATCAAACTTCCAAGCTCCTAAATCATAACAAAACTCAATTATATTCATATATAAGTGTTCTAACATCAATACTAACCTATAACTAAGGTTTTACATGATCTCCACATGAATTAAAGGGACAATTTCATATTCATTCCAAGAACCCTAAAATTTTACTTTTGATCAATTACGTTCACAATATTCATCAAATGATGCCATTGTCAAGGGGCTTTTGATTGATTTTTAATGTATAACATGTTTTTAAGAATTACAATTTACTTCTCAAATTCATAAGGATTTCTTCAAAATTAAAGATTATATCAAGTTTTGCCCAGATTATACTCAAGAAGGGAGTGAATTGAGATTAGGAAACTTGTATAGTTAATTAAAATTTCAGCCTATATAAATATAATGTTAATAAAAGAAGTTAAAATAAATTTTTTGATTTTATGTTATATGCTTAACTCATGAAATTATCTAAATAATTTTTTTATAATATTCAATTAAACGAAATTACAGAAAATAGATTTTTGAATTTAAAAAAATAAATATTTCTTAATTAACAAGGTCAACTGAAATAACTTCAACAAATTTAAAAAACAATCATTTGATATTTAAACCTTTAAGTTTAGCCAAAAAAAATGTTTTTATCTTGAAATTTAAGGTGTTTTAAGGTTGCTGAATAAATGAATAAATTAAGATAAATTTAAATCATTCACACACAAGCAAATAAATAACAATAATAAAAAACACCAATTTTTAATATGGTTCGGCCAAAAACGGCTTACGTCCACGCACCAAGAGCAGCTTCCGTCTGCCGCGCTTCACTAATGCTGATCCACTTGACGGTAGGATCAAACAACCACTTCTACAGCAGCATCACTAGCTATAGAATATTACCAAAGCTAAATAACTAACTTCAAATATTTAAAAATAGAGAAGAAAATTAAATAAGTTAATTGTAATCCCCGTATTTCTGCGTATTTATAATTTAATTAATTGGATAATTAAATAGAAAACACATTATATTTAAATTTCGAGAGTAGAGTAATTTAATGTGATTTAATATTTTAAATTACGTGAGTGAAGTAATTTCATAAGATGAAATTATAATTATGATTATTGAGTGGTCGTATAATAATCGCGATATTTCTATATTAATCGAGAGATAGAGACTTATTAATATGTGATTTAATTTTACAAATAGTGAATCAGAACATAGAAATATAAACGTATTGGAGGCGGTCATATTCCCCCGAGTGTGAAGATAATCATCTCAATGCCCACCTTTATTTGGACGCTATGACCTGAGATATACTTGCCCTACTCCCCAAGCTAGGGGATTCACCCACATCGCGCAACCTCCCCCGATAGCACTTGAGCATATAATTCTAAATAAATACCTAGCCACCGATATTTATGAGCGCACAATATATATATACTATCAGACTACCGTATATAATATATATATATATAACACTAGCCAACATATTCCCGAGTCTATGGTCCGACTCTAATTTAATTAATTTACCCATTAATTGAGTTAATATCTCCCCGAATCTATGGTCCAACTCTAATTTAATTAATATGCCCATTAATTAAGTTAATATCTTTCCGAATCTATGATCCGACTCTAATTTAATTAATATGACCATTAATTAACTTAATATCTCCTTGAGTCTATGGCTCGACTCTAATTTAATTAATATGCCCATTAATTAACTTATTATCTCCCCGAGTGTATGGTACGACTCTAATTTAATTAATATACTCATTAATTAATTTAATATATCCATAGTGTCACACAACCAATGTATCCGAACTTGCTCACCTGGCCCGAATTTCCATCTCTTAGAACGTACTCCTCAAAATTCCATTATAAAAAGAACGCTCCTGATTAAATAATATTTAACAATTTATTATATCATCCTATAATAAAATATTACAGCTATAAGCTTTAATTAATTAATCCCCCATTAATTAATCTATTATCATGGCATCACTCATCCAAAATATCCGGACACCCCCTTGGTCCATAATACAATATCCCCAAATCAGAGGTTTTCAATTTACTCAATCTGCCCAGATGTTAAAATGCCGTTTTGGGCATTTTGGGATCGTTTTGAAAAAAGCGTATTAGAGAACGAAAGTTAGAAAACGCCATTTTCTAGAGGGCATTGCGGATAGAATCGCCATTAACTGCTTCTATGAAGCTTTTTACCCAGAATTATCCACTAAAATCCTTACGAATCTAAACTAGTCCTAATAACTTGATTCGTAACTTCCCCAAATCAAAACCCAATTTATATCTACTTAATCCAAAAATCATTTGTATAACACCTACTATAATATGAATTGAATATCACTAATTTACATTGAAGCAATTTAACCACTTGCCTTATAAATTCGTAGTGTCTGATTATACTTTGGTGTAGAGATCATTATGTGATGAAGAACCCCTTCCATGTTCTTCCTCTTTGGCTCTCAAGAGTCCTCTCTCTTTGTCCCTTATGTTCTCAAATTTCTCCCAAATGAGTTATGGCAGCCCACAACTCCAAAACTTAGCTTTTTATCTTCAAATCCCATTTTTATTCATATGGGCCTTATTAAAATGGCTCAAATACCCCCGAGTGGGCTTGTTTATGCCCAAAAATATCCCGCGACCCATTTACCACCCCCGGGTACACTTTTTCGACTATCTCGGCCCATCCAGACTCAACCGTGCACTCAGAATTGACATTCGAATTAATTTATAAAAAGTGCCTATCTCACACCCAACTTAGTCTATATCCGACTTCTGGTTGAGGTAAATAAATGTCACGTCACTTATACACGTTATGACGTAAATAAATTATTACTATTCACTTAGTCATTTAATTTTGGTAAATATTAACCATCTTCTCTCCGATTAATATTTCAATAAATATTAACATAACTAATTCAATTAAATTACGACACACAAATAATTTTAAAATTTTTTGAATTAATTAAATATTAAATGCACAGAAATACGGGGTGTTACATACCCCCCCCCCCCCCCCACACACACACAATGGAATTTCATCCCCGAAATTTGGTCATAACTGCGGCGAATAACTCTGAATATTTCTCTCACATATCCTACTCCCGCTCCCACGTATACTCATCAATACTGTGATGACCCCACTCCACTACACTATAACTGGTAGTACTAGCTTAGACTGCATCTTGCGCTCACATAGCTACTAGTCTCTCCTCATATGAGGTGTCTTATTGCAAGTCATTCTCCTAGAGTGGAACGTGCCCAAAAAGCCCTATCGTTCCTCTTGTATCTCTCCAGCTATGCCACGTGGGACACATCACCTATCCACTGAAGATGTTCTGAAAAATCCATTCGATAAGCCATCGATCCCACCCTCTCAAAGATTGGGAAAGGACCCACATACCTCGATGCTAGCTTCCTTTTCTTGTCGAACTTCACCACTCCTTTCATAGGAGACACCCGAACCAATACCTGGTCACAAATCTTTAACTCGATAGCCCCTGATAACATAGTTCCCCAACAGATGCGCCTATACCCCACCGACTCCACTCTCTCTATGTTAGGAAATTTCCCTCCTTACGTAGCTGAACTATACGAAAGGATGCAACTTACTCAATTCCCGCTTCTGGACCATAACTCATCTCGGGTCCTAGCATCTTGTTATTTCCCCATCTCTTATAAACCAAAGGTGGATAATGAAAAATTTCCCATAAAGTCTCCCAAGGTGTCACGCAGATACTAAACTGCTACGAGGCATCACACGTAACTCTACCTGTGGTAATTACTACTCCCGAATTACCCAAAAATCTGGAATACACAATCATCGCTTCCTGTCTACCCATCAACTTATGGGCGACATGTTCAACCCAATATGTAACTCTATCCCTATCACCTCCTAACACTTTTTACCAGAGGTGTGACTGAAAGTTCTCACCCAAATTCCCAACAATATTGAACGACACCTTGTTATGTTTCACTCCTATCCATTAATAGTAAAGTTGGGCATACTACTCGATAGTATAACCCAATCCAAGACAACAATTCGTGTTCAGGTCAATCCATTCAACAACCCGGTGAAAACCTTGACCCCTCCACGATTTTTACCAACCTGAGCATTAATTCCATCTCTGGGACCATAAAATTTCAAAAACGTCTTGGTTGATACCCTCAAATCAACCTTTTTCCCATTCATAAATGGTCTATCCGGAGAGAAATTCATTATGTCTCACTCAACACCAATTCCCATGCTCAAGAACGATATTCCTTGTGCAGTTTTCGTCAAATAGGAATCTACACCTTGTCTATGCGTAAGACCACTCTAAGCATATAACTAAGTGATACTCTTTTCTATTTCCCAAGAAACATGACTTCTTTTTTGCTTTAACATATTTTGTTAAATGCGCATATAATCATATTGTTTCCTCTTTCAAATGGATTTCAGTTCACTGCACTTTCCCACTTATTTTCTGACTTCCCTGCAAGCATACATTCAATATGTTCATTCACACATCCCTTTATTTAAGACGACTCTGAAATCACACTAACTAGGGCGCCCATACACCCTAAATCCCATGCATATTTGTACAACATCACAGATGTCACATACGGAATATTTTTCTCTCAAGGTTATCCCACATATCACATTATATCATATGATTACATTCGATATTTCCCCAAATCGTAATTTAATCTTCTCGAGGTTGCCCCGCCCATTAACTTGCGATGCAAAAGTTTTCTCAGTGCTTCTTTCGCAGCACTACCCGGCTATACTCTCCTTATAGCGTAATAGCTTTCACCTCAAATTAAAACAGGAATCTCATCTGGTTCATTCTTAGCACCACTGTCGAAAACTTTTTAAAACTTACTAACCATCTAGTATTCAAAGGCTAATGTCAAAATTTTAATCTTTTTATTTAACAACAACAACCATATAAATATCAATACGAACCATTCACACAAACCATGAATCTAAAGCAATACTGAATAAATTAATAAATGACCGACCGAATATACAATCGGCAGAAAACTAACATCCACTAATATAATCCAACAAAGAATAGTAACCAGTATAAAGTCCTGCTGAAATGAAAATATCTAGGGCAACATGCCCGAAAGAAATACTAAGCTCATCCTACTCTAGAGATGAAATGACTGAAGTGTGTATGTCCAAATCCTACAACATCCACACCTGTTGCAACTACGCATCCCTGGAATAGGTCTTCAAGTTTGGCATCCCTGTGGCTGGATACCTAAAAGGTTTTGAAAATATTCTGCAAGTATTGATCAGAGCCCAAAGTTCTTTTGAAAATATTTTGCAAGTGAATTAAAATGCAACAATTAAAATGTATAAATGCTCTTCATATTTACGTTAGTGCCACACTTCCTTGAGATACATCTCACACCTCCTCTAAAGTTCACACCTAACGCTTTCTTCCTGACCCTCCTAGTTACACCACCCCATCTAACTAGCTGTGTCATGAAACTCCTTGAACTCTACTCTAACCCGAAAGTTATTTATCGCATTAACTTAATTAATCATTTCTTAAAAGTCAAATGACATTCACTAGTTATATAAGTAATACAAATTCTTTTCATGTATTTAATTACACGTATATAATTATCTACTCCATTATATACGTAGAACTATATTCCACAATCACACATATGTTGAATATAATTAAAACCATCCTTGTGAGTAATACCTCATCGGATGCATTCTCTAAAGTGCTATCTTCCCAGGTCTACTTAGTCCCACTTGGATTTCTGAGACAGCTAGCCACCGCCGAATCAGAACATAGAAATATAAACGTATTGGAGGCGGTCATATTCCCCCGAGTGTGAAGACAATCATCTCAATGCCCACCTCTATTTGGACGCTATGACCTGGGATATACTCGCCCTACTCCTCAAGCTAGAGGATTCACCCACATCGCGCAACCTCCCCCGATAGCACTAGAGCATATAATTCTAAATAAATAGCTAGCCATCGGTATTTATGAGCACACAATATATATATATTATCACACTACCGTATATATATATATATATATATATAATTTAAACTCGGCTTTACCATGTACAAAGTCCGTAACACCAGCCAACATATTCGTGAGTCTATGGTCCGACTCTAATTTAATTAATTTACCCGTTAATTAAGTTAATATCTCCCCGAGTCTATGGTCCGACTCTAATTTAGTTAATATGCCCATTAATTAACTTAATATCTCCCCGAGTCTATAGTCCGACTCTAATTTAATTAATATGCCCATTTATTAACTTATTATCTCCCCAAGTCTATGGTACGACTCTAATTTAATCAATATACTCATTAATTAATTTAATATATCCATGGTGTCACACAACCAATGTATCCGAACTTGCTCACCTTGCCCGAATTTCCATTTCTTAGAACGGACTCCTCAAAATTCCATTATAAAGAGAACGCTCTTAATTAAATAATATCTAACAATTTATTATATCATCCTATAATAAATTATTCCAGCTATAAGCTTTAATTACTTAATCCCCCATTAATTAATCTATTATCATGGCATCACTCAACCAAAATATCCGGACACCCTTTTTGGTCCATAATACAATATCCCCAAATAAGAGGTTTTCAATTTACTCAATCTACCCAAATTTTTAAAATGACGTTTGGGGGCATTTTGGGGCCATTTTGGAAAATGCGTATTAGAGAACGAAAGTTAGAAAACGCCATTTTCTAGAGGTCATTGCGGACATAATCGCCATTAACAGCTTCTATGAAGCTTTTTACCCAGAATTATCCACTAAAATCCTTACGAATCTTAACTAGTCCCAATAACTTGATTCGTAACTTCCCCAAATCAAAATCCAATTTGTATTAACCCAATCCAAAAATCATTTGTATAATACCTACTATAATATGAATTGAATATCACTAATTTACATTGAAGCAATTTAACCACTTGCCTTATAAATTCGTAGTGCCTAATTATACTTTGGTGTAGAGATCGTTATGTGATGAAGAACACCTTCCGTGTTCTTCCTCTTTGGCTCTCAAGTGTCCTCCGTCTTTGTCCCTTATGTTCTCAAATTTCTCCCAAATGAGTTATGGCTGCCCACAACTCCAAAACTTAGGTTTTTAGTTCCAAATCCCGTTTTTAATCATATGGGCCTTATTAAAATGGCCCAAATACCCTCGAGTGAGCTTGTTTATGCCCAAAAATATCCCGTGACCCATTTACCACCCCCGGGTACACTTTTTCGACTATCTCGGCCCATCCAGACTCAACCGTACACACAGAATTGACATCCGAATTATTTTATAAAAATTTCCTATCTCACACCCAACTTAGTCTATATCTGACTTCTGGCTGAGATAAATAAATGCCACGTCACTTATACACGTTATGACGTAAATAAAATATTACTATTCACTTAGTCATTTAATTTCCGTGAATATTAACCATCTTCTCTTCATTAAATATTTATAAATATTAGCATAACTAATTCAATTAAATTACGACACACAAGTAATTTAAAAAAATTTTGAATTCATTAAATATTAAATGCACATAAATACGGGGTGTTACACTTAGCTATTGAAATTAAAAAATAGTTAACTAGGTCTCTTAGAGTTGGGTTAATTCTCGAGAAAATGCGATAAAGAGAGAAATAAAAAATACAAGGTACGGTGAGTATTGGATAGAAATATACTATGTACTAATGTAAATCTTTTGGTCGTGAGTATACCTATAATTATTTTACTTAGGTTGGGTGAATACCTACAGTGCCTATATAATATTGAGTCGAGGATTAGACCGGGCCAATATTTTATTATTTCATTTCCATTTGGAGTCGAGGATTAGATCGAGCCAATGTAAATGATAGGAGAATTGGAGTCGATGATTAGACCGGGCCAATACTCCTTATAGTATATATTGTGTATGAAATATATACTACGTAAATAATCTACTTAGGTAGAATGGTAGATGATGATATGATGTGCATGCATTTAAAAGATACATAACTCGGGATAATTGGAGTCAATGATTAGAACGGGCCAATTATCCTCATAGTCTATACTGTGTGTGAAATATATACTATATGAATAATCTACTAGGATGGAGTAGTTGATAATTAGATGACTAGAATACATCTAAATAATAATCTATGTGGAGAAAGGTTAATTTGAGAAATATAATATTAGATAGTGGGCATCTAATGTTTAAGATTAAGTGGTCAGACTTAAGCTTTAAAAATCAGAAACTAACATATGTGAAATGTTACTTGGAAATTTGTTAAAAAAATGAGAAGTGTTAATGAAATTTAGTATTGTATGGGAGGTACAGAAACTTAGACGTGTGGATAAGATCAGACGAGTGCTATAGTTTAAATAGTTTGGGTAGTTGTAGCTAAATTGGCTAAATATGGAACTTTATGCGTGCACTATAGATGAGAGGTGAGCAAACTCAAGAGAGTGTTTGTGAACCTAGCATGTGTAATCAATAACTGCTCTTTACTGCAATAAATTACTTGCTAAATATTTTCAAAACGTTTTAAGTACTACCTCTTTCTATGTAAAATATTTTTAAAAACCTTTTAGTTGTCTAGCCACAAGGACGTCAAGTGTGATTTCATTCTAGGGATTTCGGAGCTGCAGCACAGGTGGATGTTGCAGGACATTGATTAGATGTTTCTTTTATCATTTTTGTTCTAATGTAGGATTTCAATTTCAATATGGACATGTTGTCCCACCGTACTTTCTTTTGTTGGGATTTTGATATTTGTTGGGTTTTGGCCGATGGTTTATTCGGCAAAATTTGTTTACCTTAGTTGATATTATAAGACTACTATGTTGGTATTTGATTTTTTCATTGCTCCACGTGTTATTGTATGTTTAATGAAAGTTAAAATTTGGTACTAGTCCATTTTCACCTAGGTTAGTAATTAAAAAGTTTCGAGAGTGATGCTAAGAATGAACCAACTGAGAAACCTATTTTAATTTGATTTGGGACTGATCATCCGAGATTTAATTAGGCGGGGTGTCACATCTACACTCTTGAAATAATAAAAATTTAAGCTTGAGGGTATCTTGAATCCGTTCAAACAAATCAACAAATGATCTTGTTCTTGTTGTATATATTGTGGATGATTTTGTAATGTATCACACTTGTAGTATCAGATTTCTTTTTCTTAATGTTTTTCAATCTAGTTTCACGAGAGAGTTGTGTCTGATTTTTGTTGGAGCAAATAAATATATGGCATCTAAAAAATGATCGTTGGAGATATGAACATTGGAGAGAGTTGTTGATAAACTTGGGGTAGCATTAAATCAGAATTGATGGAGAGAGTGACTGAATCTTCTTCTTTGATTTCTGTCTAAGAGAGAAGAAAAAAACAGACTGCTTGAGAGAGAAATTTTAGAAATGGATGAATTAAACAACGAACTGATTTGTTTGGTGAGAGTAAGTAAATATCATTGATGTAATAAAATGATGTGGGACCCAAAGATATACACAACTTGTGTATCTGGAAGAAAAGGCTCTACAGTTGTCATTAGTATTAACAAATAACGCATATTATTTAAGATGATCAAAATAAAATATGCATGTATTATGCTTTTGTTAACATCTGATTATAAAAGAGGTAGAGCTCATAAATATTTTCCAAAAGATATTTATCACCGAACTGATATAAATAAATATATACGTTATATTTTGCGAAAAGTATAATAACATTTTTTTTTAAAACATCGCTCAGTGAAAAAAATTATAAATAATAGATAAGGTAGCAATTGTTTTTATCACAAATTTGTACGTAAAATATAGAACTTGCGTGCAATAAAGATTTCTCTAGAATTGATAAAATATTAACAACATTTGTCCAACTGGGACTGATAAAAAAATCAAAGACACAAGAGACAGAGGTCTCTCGTCCTTCTGTGTCATATGTGGGCCCAAGGACTGAAATAAAAGTGACCAAAAGAGTGTATGAGAACATTGCGAGTGGGCAAGAAAATAATTGACCTGACTTAAGTCTGAAATTGAAAGCACAATAGCTGACCGGTTTTATAAATAAATATTATCAAATGTGCAGATAATGTGAGTAAGGTTAAAAACGCGTGGGGCCCATGGTAAGTCAATCCAAAGATATATGACCAAAAAAATCTAGAAAGACTATAATGGACAGTATATGTTAGATAAGGTTGAGCACTAAAAAATTTGATATCAACTCTTAATAAAGTTGGTTGTTGTCATTCAAGGGGTCCACGAACTGAGACACATCTATTACCAAGGCAAGTTGCAGTCTTGCAGATGAGATGATTGAATTAAAACATAGTGTATCAACTGTTAGTAATATATCTGATATGCAAACAAATAAACGACAAAGAGAAATTACCTGTTTGAATAAGTTCATAAGCCAAAAAAAATATCAGATTTAAAATATAATTAAATAAATTCTGTATAAAAATAGTCGTTAAAAAATGTGCTAAAAAAATGGACGAATAATGATTTTTACATTTTAAAAAATGATTTTAACGTTAAAAATAAACTTTCGTATAAAACATTATGTAATGCTAAGAGAAAATCAAGGAGTGCAAAGCCTATTGACCAAGTCAATTTTCATATGACAGATGTGATTGAGATGAAGAGAGCTTTGACCAAAGATAATAAAGTGTACTTCATATCTTAAGAGAAGAATAAGCTTATCAATTTCAAGGGCATTTGACAGGAGATTTCAAATCTTGTGGGACCAAGAGATTTGTACCTAGAGAATATAAATTAATCTTGTCAACAAACACATGGCTATATGGACAAAAATCATTAAGAGAAGGCTAGAGATTTTCACATATAAGGCGGAAAAAAAACTGTCCAAAACAAAATTTCTATTAATGATAAAGTATGTGAAAATGTGATTAATTATGATAGTAACTAAGATATTTTTATACTATGTTAAATAGTTGTTATAAAAAATTTAACGAAAATAATATATACTGATATGTATGAATGTAAGGAAATAAAATTAAGTTGCAAAAATAGTTTTAGATATCTTCAAAAACATATGTATCATTAGTGGACAAAAAAAAAAAGAAACTGAGCTAATATCTATAAAAAAAATGTGTTTGCTAAAATAAGTTTAAAAAATTGACACACTAATAACTGCAAATAAGTGGGGTCAACAAGTAAATACGTTAACTAATCACATAAAGATTTGGGACTTATTTTCTTATTGAAAGTTGTACACGTAGAGAGCAAATATGACATAACAGGTGCATAAAATATAATGATATTAGATGTGAATAGAACCCAAAAATATGTAGACTTAATAATATGTTAATTTTGATAATGAGCATAATTAGAATAGTTTTATAAATAGAATTAATCATTTTGTTTGAAATCAACAAAAGATTATATGAAACTAATTAAAGATGGATTATAGTTATGATTAATTTCATTTGCATTTAACAATCTTCCTTTCTTTGATGATGACAAACAAAATGATTCGCACAAAAAATCCAACACAATAATGGTGAATCACATATTTCTCCCCCGTTTGACATAAGCAAAAAGGTAAAGAAGAAAAGAATCTTAAGTTATAATAGAAGTCTCCCCCTAACAAAGGCAATTAGTGCAAGGAGATAAATAAATGATTAGGAACGCACAAACAAAAAGTTTATTTCATTCACATAAAAAGTTACATTTTAATCTTTTCAATCATATTACAAACATTATTTGAATGGCCTTCAATAGAAATTTTTTTCCCTTTTTCTTTAACCCCAAATTTGATAAAATTTTCAGCATTATTTCTAGATGAGGAACTTTTAGCCTCATTGCAAGAAGTAGCTTGTGAGGGAGGATGCATATTTGGTGGCAAGACAAACGGCCATGGGGGAGGTTGAACCCAAGGAGCAAAAAGAGGAGAATGTCGTATAGCATTGAGAGCTTCGGTGTAAGACGGATATTTTTAAAATTTTGCACCACTTACTCCTTTAATTTGAGATTCGCTTTCACCCCCTGAAGTATATATCCCAGGCAGTTTTCCTACCAAACTACATAAAAGTTCTTCATCTTGAAATGTGAAAAAAAATGACATTGAAAGAGTGTATTTATAGGACATGATATTTTTCCTTGTAGTTGAAATAGCATAGAAAGATGTGAATACACTGTTCATATAATTATTATACCATTTTTAATAAAATATTAATAAATCAGAAAAAAACTATATCTCCAAGTCACTTAAATGAGTCATAACGAGTTCTCGACGAATAATTGAAAAACGGTCTTCGGGTAGAGGTTTTGTAAAAATATCAGCTAATTGAAGGTCCGTGCTAATAAATTCAATTTTAACGTCTCTTTTTTTAAAATGATCTCATAAAAAGTGATGTCTAATTTCGATGTGTTTTGTTCTAGAATGAAGAATCATACTTTTAGTTAAACATATAGCACTCGTGTTGTCACAAAAAATAGAAGTATTTTAAAAATGTACTTTAAAATCTTCTAATTGTTGTTTCGTGTATAATGTTTGAGCACAACTACTACCGGCGGAAATATACTATACCTCGACAGTGGAAAGAGCTTTTTACTAAACCAAGAAGTTACTGAGTGTCCTAAAAAGTGACATGTACCACTAGTGTTTTTCGTATCAACCTTGCAACCGGCAAAATTCGCATCGAAAAAACTTAAAAGTTCAAAAGTGGTAAATTTTGGATACCATAAGCCTAAATCTTTTGTGCCGGTTAAATATTTAAAAATTCATTTTACGGCACACTAATGGGATTAGCTTGAAAACGAGCACATAAATAATCACTAAACATGATGTCGGGTCTACTAGCGGTTAAATACAATAAACTACCTATCATGCCACGATTTAAAGTGGTATTGACTGATTTTTCTTTTTCATCAATATCTAACTTTATAGAGGTGCTCATAGGTGTCCCAAGTGATTTATCATTTCCTAAACTATATTTTATCAAAGGATCTTGAATGTGTTTTGATTGATTTATAAAAATACCATTTTTAGTTTGTTTTATTCGCAAATCCAAAAAGAAATTTAACTCACCCATCTGTGATACCCCTCCTAATTAAATTTCGGGTGATCAGTCCTTTATTAAATTAAATACAGGTGAACAGTTGGTTCATTCTTAGCATCACTATCGCAAAATAAATTTTTCCCAATTTAACACCTTAAATAATTAAGCAAGTGTCAAATAATTTATAATAATTTTTATTTATTAAATTTCATATTGAAAAGCTTTTTGGAATATAACTCATCATGAATAATACACGAGATAATTTAAAACAACCATGCATAAAAATGTCAACTAGATTACTCAAACCAAGCCAATATCCACATCGTAAGTCTACATGATAAAGAAATAAATCCCACAATAATACTGAATACTGGAATCATAAATGAATACTGAATCTCTAATAACTCTAACAGAAAAATAGGAACTGGGCGACACATTTCTTGTCTATTGAGGAACTAAAACATGAATATAATCAAAGGTGAGGTCGTCTACTGCAAAGGCCTACAACTCGCATATAAGCTATAGCATGTCCAGTCCAAGTAACCTACTCCTGGCGCCTCCGTGGCTGGGCACCTGTAATATATACGTATATATACAAGAGAGAGAGAAATATCAGGAAATGGGTCAGAGCCCGAGTGTAAAACAGTTTTAAAATCAGTTTAGCAAGTATTTAAAATGCTTACTGGCTAATATGACAATCATATTAGTACGCGACACTCTCTTGAGAATTCTCACCTCTCATCTAGTGTGCACGCCTACCATACTACTATAATACCTCATAAGTCTTTCTAATTCATCTCCCATAAATTCTACTTCGAGAAGTCACAAGGCTATGATTTTAGTTTAGAGATTAGTCTCTTAACATTTACTTACGTCTATTATGTATTTCAATATACTGTTGTAACGTTCCCGAACACTTACTATAATTATGGAGCATTTACACAATATTTATCTACTTATATGCACAGTCAGAGAATTCCATATATATGTATATATATTAATCACTCATATAATATATATACTATCGGCACCCCACATAAATTCTATGGTGTTGGCATACTCTGCTATCAAGTTCCTGTATCTCTCGTGCTAAGGAAAATACTAGTTCGGAATCACTCTCGAACTGTATTAACACAATACACACAAAATGGATGCGAAGCATAGTTCTAAGTCACTAGGAGGTCAGTACATACCCCTCACATCTCTTAGAACCGTCTGACTATTATTCTCAGATATCATGTACCAAGGAATCCTATGTTCTAGGGCACAATTCAATATCCCCCATAAAGGTCCCATCGAGATAAGACTGTTCCAGCGCGGCAACCTCCGTGAAAGAAAGTAGCGCGGGTATGATTATACACAATTATAATATATATATATATATATATATATATATATATACACACATGCACTGAGTCATATATATAAATATTCTCATTTTTTCAATTAGGTTCGCCCACAACTCATAATAATATTTTAACCCTACGTAATACAATTTTACCCAATCTTTACGCATAAAGAGCTCGTCTCATTTTATTCTCAATTAATAATCATTTCGTAATTACTCCTCGTCCCTCGAAGTATTTTCTCTTCTTAAAGGTCAATTTAGTAGCTGATGATGCTGAGATTTAGCACCACCGGAAAAGTGATATTGAGCTCAAACAGTAGCAGCTATGGCAGCCATAGAGATGTATGAGTGTATAAGTATGTAGAAGGGGATGAGTATAAGAGGGACTAAGACAATGATGTATAGTGGTTCAGCCAATTTGGCCTACATCCACTGTGAGTGTGTGATCCACTAAGTATGGGCACTAATGGCCTTGGATACAATGCACATAACCCTCTCTCTCTCTCTACTGTGTGTACAAGCAGAGTTTTAGCTAGGGCTACAGTTCATGGATCGATCCCCTGTAGGGTTGTAGGTGACAAGTATATATACGTCTTGGGGGGTGTAGTGTACCCCCCAAGTATGCATAGTGCATGTGAATCATGATCTAGCCAGTCCCCTGTGGACACCTGTAGATGCCAAATGATGACATAATATTCCCTCACGTGAGGGTGTGATTTTGTTATAACGGTCTCCCCTGTGCCATGTCAGCCTCACGAGCACTGTTCCACGCGTCTCCCAAACCACGCGGTGCGATGATGTCACCCTCGGCCTATGGACCGAGGCCGAGGGCAAAGTTCCCTCCGACAGTGAGTCTGATCCAATTCTGGCCTCGTACTGTCGGCCCCTCGTAGGGTCGTCTGGAGAGTGGTGAAGGGTCGGCCCCTCGTAGGGTCGGCTGGAGTCTGGCGAAGGGTCGGCTGGAGTCTGGCGAAGGGTCGGCCCCTCTGAGGGGTCGTATGGAGCCCGTTGGAGGGGTCAGCCCCTCGTAGGGTCGTCTGGAACATGACGAAGGATCGGCCCCTCTGAGGGGTCGTATGGAGCCCGTTGGAGGGGTCAGCCCCTCGTAGGGTCATCTGGAACATGATGAAGGGTCGGCTCCTCTGAGGGGTCGTCTTGAGCCTGATGAAGGGTCGGCCCCTGAGGGGTCGTCCGTTTGGAGGTAATCCTCAGCCAGGCCGAGGATATAAACGGGTATATCAATCACCCCCAGCCTTTAGCCATAGGTGCTGTTGAGATGGCTGAGGGATAGTGTTTTGAATGATATGCATGTATGATCAGTTAGGTGAGTGACACCTGGGCAGACACTCATTGTTGTTCCAGTTTCCAAGGCATGGTGGCTGCACACTTTTCTTGGGGCTTTGTGCCCTAATGATGCCTTCCTCGTGGGTTGTGTCCTGCCTTGGTCAATGGGACCACTCATTGCGAAGGTATTTAAGAGATTTTCAAACTCTCTCTCCTTCTTCTTCTTCTTCTTCTTCTTCTTCGTGCCCAAGCCTTCTCTCTCTAGAATTTTACCAGTTTTCATCGCCATTTTCTGCAGCCTTCAATCCTTCAAGCCTAGCAACGTTCTTGATTTCTTTATCAGGTAATCTCTTTCACCCAGCGCTCTCTTTTGCCTTCATTTCTATTTGCTTTTTAGGGTTATGGGGCTGCATTTTCTTTGGGTTATCCCATAGCTTTTTCCGATTTCTTCTCCGGTAACTGGTTCTTGGATGTTCTTGACCAAAACCATTGAGTCCCTTTGTTTCGATCCAAAAGTCCAACCTGGTCAATTTTCCACTTGTTTGTAGCTAAGTTAGCTAAGTTTGGTGTAATATCTCCAAGTGTAGAGTCTTCCCTTTAATGCTTAGGAGGCTTTATAGCTTAGTATCCGAATTCCCATCTTTGAGAGAGAAGCTCTTTGCAGAGATCAGACGAATAGAGGAAGAGGAAGAGAGGAGACGAGGGGCCGACCCTAACTGGGTATGACCCATCTTTCCCATTCCTCTTGCCATAATAAAACCCTTTGAACCGTCTGACTCTTGTGGGTCGTCCGCTCGTCCAGCCGAGACTCCCAAACCAAGTGAGATGGACGAGAGAGTATCCTCGCCAACTGGTACTGGAACCTCTGACAGGAGGGAGACACCCGATCTAAGCCCAGGCCAAGAGGCCGACGGAACGGTCCCCTCCGAGGCTGTTCCTGTAACAACCCTTTCTCCTCATGCCTTCCAAGTGGCTTTCCCCCAGGGCACTCCGGAAGATGACGAGGCCGAGGGGGAGGAGACTGAGGACGAGGACGATGATACAGATGACGAAGTTGATACCTCCCATGCCTCGTCCTTTATCTCCTCTGTTAGGGATCGCGACCTCCTGATATGGAGGCATGCCTATGGAGTGCCCCCCAGCGTGACTATGAGGGTTCCCTCTGAGGATGAGAGGGTTTTTAATTGTGGCGAGGGAGAGGTTGCAGTTTATGAACAGATGTTCAAAGTTGGAGTCAGATTCCCTTTGCATACTGCCATCGTAGATATCCTATCTTCCCTTGGTGTTGCTCCCTCTCAACTTCCCCCCAACTCTTGGAGGACGATCCTGGGCTATATTTCCTTGTGGAAGAATGCCTTCACCGATGATCCCTCGGCTGACCTATTTTTGGGCTGCTTCAACATCACCTCCTCATCCAAACAGCCTGGATATTATCACCTGGGGGCAAGGAGGTCTGAAAAGAAACTCCTCCATGTGGCACAAACTTCTAACCATGATTGGAAAATGAGGTTTTTCTTTATCTCTGGGGAGTGGGAGCCTGTCGCCGATGGTCCGAGGGTCCCCAGGAAATGGTCTAACCCCTCCATGAAGGCCAGATCAGACCCTGGACTTAGCCTGGAGGAGAAGGACATTATTGATTACCTGAGAGGACGAGGGAGAGAGGGTGAACTTGCAAAATTCGAAGACCTGATGACCCCTCGGTTCCTCAAAGAAGCTGGTCTGAGGGTCGGCCCTCTGACAGAACTATGTGAGTTATACTGAACATTTTCCATTCTTTACTTATTTTTGAAGTGTTTTCTCTTTTTCTCTGCATTTTTCTGACGTGTCGTCCTCTTACCAGGTCACCCCGCAGGTATATCAGACCAACTTTGGGAGATGACTACTCCGAGCCTGCTGTCTGGTCTGAGCAAGAAGAAAGGGAAGGAGCCTCAGCAGGCTCCGAGGAAGACGAGGGCCGCTGGACCGACAGTAGTGGAGCCGACCCCTGACAGCCATAAAAGAAAGGAGCTTGAGGCCCCTGTTGACCCTCGGCCAGATGCTCGGACGAGGGCCAGGGTTGGAGCCTCTGAGGGGACGACCTCTTCATCCAGCATGGGGGCCTTCTGGTCTCAAAACCTGGCACATCTGAGGGCCGAGCCCTCATCGCTCATAGCAAACTTGAGGGCAGCCAAGGCCTCAATGTTCTCTGCACCCTCGACCTCTGACTACGAGTTCCTGTCGAAGATGCCTCCTGCCAAAGTGTACGAATATGGTCTGCACGCCCTTGCACAGGTAATGGTCTTGACCCACTTCTTTTAATTTCATTCTTTCACCAACTGTTTCCTCGGCCTCTTGATATGTGTTCATTTTTCTTGTGCAGTCTGTGTGTGCCTTTACCTCGACAACAAAATGGATGGCTGAAAATCAGGCGAAGTTCTATGAGGCCGAAAGGGCAACTCAGCATGAGGACGACCTGCAGACGGAGCTTGAGACTTCTAGGGCCGAACTCGAGAGTGATAGGACAGAGCATGCTAGGGTCTTAGATGAACTGACGAGGCAGCACAACGAGGACCTTAAGGCCAAGGACTTGCTGATCAAAGAGAAGGACGAGGCCCTAATCAACGTGGAGGCCAAGCACAAGACTGATCTTGAAGTGACTGTTAGGAAAGCCGAGGCCGATGCTGTTGAGGCTTATAAAATTTCTGACGAGTTTCAAGGCTTCGGCCTTGAATATTTGGAGAGGGGAATCAGGACGGCCTGCCGGTGGGTCATCCTCAGATTTGGTGATGTCGTCTCCTCGGTTCGTCCTTCACTGGAGGGTGTTCAACTGGACGATCCCCTAATTGCCGAGGCTCTCAACCAAGTGGAATCTCAAGTTCAAGTCGAGGGGGTCGGCACTTCTGAAGATCATCCAGTTCTGGTTATTGAGGAGACCACTCCTGTAGATGTTGAGGCTCTGCCCTCTGACATTGTCCCTTAGGGTGGCTGTCTGTAGCCCACACCCTCATAATGTACCTATTATTTTTGTACTCTTTTGTAAAACACTTGGATATCTTGTATCTCACTTTCATTAATATCATATCGTCTCCTTTACTGTCTTCTATATCAGCTTCTTGCATGATTTGCTGTTTTTTGTTAGCCACTAACCTTTCCCTCGTCTTTTTTGAGGACAGTGGTGGGGTCGGTCCCTCCACTGATCCTCATTATAGCCGAGGGATTAAATTACCAAACATCATTTTAACAAAGTCTACCCTCGTCTTTCTTAAGGACAGTTGTGGGGTCGTCCCCTCCACTGGCCCTCATTATAGCCGAGGGTTCAACTTACCAAATTAATGGTTTTTAACAAGGTCTACTCTCGTTTTTCTTGAGGACAGTGGTGGGGTCGTCCCCTCCACTGGCCCTCATTATAGCCGAGGGTTCAACTTACCAAATTAATGGTTTTTAACAAGGTCTACCCTCGTCTTTCTTGAGGACAGTGGTGGGGTCGTCCCCTCCACTGGCCCTCATTATAGCCGAGGGATCAACTTACCAAATTAATGGTTTTTAGCAAAGTCTACCCTCGTCTTTCTTGAGGACAGTGGTGGGGTCGTCCCCTCCACTGGCCCTCATTATAGCCGAGGGTTCAACTTACCAAATTAATGGTTTTTAACAATGTCTACCCTCGTCTTTCTTGAGGATAGTGGTGGGGTTGTCCCCTTCACTGGCCCTCATTATAGCCGAGGGTTCAACTTACCAAATTAATGGTTTTTAACAATGTCTACCCTCGTCTTTCTTGAGGAGAGTGGTGGGGTTGTCCCCTCCACTGGCCCTCATTATAGCCGAGAGTTCAACTTACCAAATTAATTGTTTTTAACAATGTCTACCCTCGTCTTTCTTGAGGACAGTGGTGGGGTTGTCCCCTCCACTGGCCTTCATTATAGCCGAGGGTTCAACTTACCAAATTAATGGTTTTTAACAATGTCTACCCTCGTCTTTCTTGAAGACAGTGGTGGGGTCGTCCCCTCCACTGGCCCTCATTATAGTCGAGGGTTCAACTTACCAAATTAATGGTTTTTAACAATGTCTACCCTCGTCTTTCTTGAGGACAGTGGTGGGGTCGTCCCCTCCACTGGCCCTCATTATAGCCGAGAGTTCAACTTACCAAATTAATGGTTTTTAACAGTCTACCCTCGTCTTTCTTGAGGACAGTGGTGAGGTCGTCCCCTCCACTGGCCCTCATTATAGCCGAGGGTTCAACTTACCAAATTAATGGTTTTTAACAATGTCTACCCTCGTCTTTCTTGACGACAGTGGTGGGGTCGTCCCCTCCACTGGACCTCATTATAGCCGAGGGTTCAACTTACCAAATTAATGGTTTTTAACAATGTCTACCCTCGTCTTTCTTGAGGACAGTGGTGGGGTCGTCCCCTCCACTGGCCCTCATTATAGCCGAGGGTTCAACTTACCAAATTAATGGTTTTTAACAATGTCTACCCTCGTCTTTCTTGAGGACAGTGGTGGGGTCGTCCCCTCCACTGGTCCTCATTATAGCCGAGGGTGGTTCTCTGTAGATGTTTCCATGCGTTCTAGAACTGACAACCACAGGATGAGGGAAACACTGATATTTCTCATTAATTTTCCAAAGTGTTCTATTGGAGCAACTCTCATTACAATTATGGTCTATCAAGACCTTACAACACTACTGATAGTATTTCTTCAAATGATCTGCATTCCAGGGGTTGGAAAAAGGTTCCCCCTCTAGGTTTTCTAGTCTGTAGGTCCCAGGGACGACTTCATCGATGACCCTATATGGGCCATGCCAATTAGGATGGAGCTTGTTGGTCTTTTGCCAAGTCTTCTTGAGGACCAAGTCCCCCACTGCGATAGGCCTCTGTTTCACCCTCTGATTGTAGAACCTTGCGGTCATCTGCTGGTAGGCGGCCTGCCGTATCTCAGCGTCCTCCCTTCTTTCCTCAATCAGGTCCAAGTCGAGTCTCCTCTCCTCCGCATTTTTCTGGGGGTCATACACCTGGAATCTATGCGTAGGAAACTCAATCTCGGTTGGGATGACGGCTCTGATCCATAAGCTAGCATGAATGGGGTCTCTCCGATAGAGGTCCTCATTGTCGTCCTGTATGCCCATAGCACGGCATATAACTCCTCGACCCATCTTCCTTTTGCCTCCTCAAACCTCTTCTTGATTCCATCTAGGATTGTCCTGTTTGTAACTTCTGTTTGCCCATTGGCCTGAGGTCGGCCAAGGATGGAGAAAAATTGTTTAATACTCACCCTTTCACAGTACTTCTGTAGAGAGACATTCTTGAACTGAGTCCCGTTATCCGATATGAGGGTGTTGGGGAGACCATATCTGCATATAATATTTTTCCAGATGAACTGGAAGGTCTTCTGCTCTGTGATCGTCACCATCGGCTCCGCTTCCACCCATTTTGAAAAATAGTCAATGGCTACGATGAGGAATCGATAGTTATTGATGGCCCTAGGCAAGGGTCCTACTAGGTCGATCCCCCACACTGCAAATGGCCATGGGGATGTAATGGAAGTAAGAGGCTGATGGGACTGGTGAGGGATGGTGGAAAATCTTTGACATTTGTCACACTTTTTTACGTATGCCGCTGCGTCTTTCCCCAAGGTCGGCCACCAGTACCCCTGGGTGATAACCCTCTTCACTAAGGATCTGCCCCCGATGTGGCTTGAGCACGATCCTTCGTGCACATCTTGTAAAATGGAAGGGACTTCTGAGGGATGCACACACCTAAGTAAGGGGAGCAAAAACCCCTTTTTCTACAAGGTGTCTCCGATGACAGTGAATTTTGCAGCCCTGTGCCTCAGCTTCTTCCTTTCTTGCCTTGCTTCTGGCATCTCACCCTCTTTAATGTATCTGATCAGGGGGTCTATCCACGAAGCTTCTTGAGAAACATTTAGGCAATTGCTGAGTGTTCCCTCAGCGTCCTCAATAGTTGGCCGAAGCAAAATTTCTAATGGAACCATCCTCCTGATGTCTATTCTTGTTGCCGAGGCCAACCTAGCAAGTGCATCAGCACGGCCATTATCGAGCCTAGGTACTCTCTTTAATTTCACTTCTCTGAAGCCCTTCAGTAATGACCTCACCTTCTCAAGGTACCTAGCCATCCTCTCGTCCTTAGCCTCGTAGGCTCCTAGTATCTGATTCACTACTAGCCTTGAATCACTATGGACCAAAATCTGGCCGACACTAAGAGACTTGGCCAAGGAGAGGCCTGCTACTAAAGCCTCATATTTAGCCTCGTTGTTGGAGGCTTTGAAGTTGAACCTCAGGGCGTATTCAACGTCTGTGCCATCGGGTGCTGATAGTATCAGTCCAGCCCCACTTCCGTTGTCACAGGAGGACCCGTCAACGAAGAGGCTCCACAGAGTCTTTCCTTCTGAAAAATTTCCCTCAGAGAGGGACCCCTGTCTAAAGATGTATCTTCCCTCTTCGTTTTCAGTCGCTTTCCTTCTAGCGGTGCTCATCTCAGCCCATCTGCGGGTGTGTCTGCGGGTCTGTCTTCTGTATCCGCCTTCTCGAGGGTCTCACCCTCGGCCTCATCATCTTCCCAAGTGAACTCAGCCACGAAGTTTGCCAATGCCAACCCCTTAATGGCCGTCTTAGGCTGATACACAATGTCAAACTCCCCCAGCTCTATAGCCCAGGCCATCAACCTACCTGATTTTTCTAGCTTGTGTAGGACCTGCCTAAGAGGAGAGTCGGTGAGGATGACCATTGTATGGGACTGGAAGTACGGCTTCATCTTCCTCGAGGCATGGATCAAGGCGTAGGCCAACTTCTCCATCCTCGGGTATCTTTGCTCTGCACCCTGGAGTGCTTTGCTGTTAAAATAGACAGGCTTCTGTATCCCGTCTTCGTCTCTCACAATGGCTGCACTGATGGCCGACTCTGAGACAGCGAGGTACACATAAAGTCGTTCACCCTGCACGGGTCGTGATAGCATCAAGGGAGACCCTAAGTATGACTTTAGGTCCCTGAAAGCCTCATCACACTCTTCACTCCATTCGAAGGCCTTCCTAAGGATCTTGAAGAATGGCAAGCACTTGTCTGTGGCCCTAGACACGAACCTGTTCAAGGCAGCAACTCTCCCTGTGAGCCTCTGAATGTCTTTAATGGACTTGGGGTCTTTATTTCAACAAGGGCCTTTATCTTTTCAGGATTGGCCTCGATGCCTCTTTGATTGACAATGAACCCCAAGAACTTCCCCGCTCCGACCCCGAAGATACACTTGGCCGGATTAAGCTTCATCTTGTATTTGTCCATCGTGTTAAAGGTCCTCTCCAGGTCTTCCACATGATCCTCTGCCTTTAGACTCTTAGTCAGCATGTCATCTACGTAGACCTCCATAGACTTCCCAATTTGGTCTTCAAACATTTTATTTACGAGGCGCTGGTACGTTGCCCCCGCATTTTTGAGGCCAAAGGGCATGACCCTGTAACAGTATGTCCCCTTGTCGGTGATGAAGGTTGTCCTCTCTGAGTCTTCAGGGTTCATGAAGATCTGGTTATACCCTGAATAGGCATCCATAAAGCTCATGAGCTCATGGCCTGCGGTAGCGTCTACCATCTGGTCAATGCGGGGGAGAGGGAAGCTGTCTTTGGGACAGTGCTTGTTAAGGTCTGTAAAGTCCACGCACATTCTCCACTTGCCGTTGGCCTTTGGGACAATGACTGCATTGGACAGCCATTCAGGGTAGATGACCTCTCTGATAAATTCAGCGTCTTCTAATTTTTTGACCTCGTCCCTGATGACCTCATATTTTTCTCTGGAGTAAATTCTCCTCTTCTGCTTCACCGACTTCACTCCCTCTACCACATTGAGCTTGTGGCACATGATTTCAGGGTCAATCCCTGGCATATCTACATGACTCCAGGCGAAAACGCTTCGCCTTCTCCTCAACAGTTTAATGAGGTATTCCTTGATGTTGGGCTTCAGAGACTTGCCAACTTGGATGGTTTTTTCCGTGTCATCCTCGTCGAGGATGATGGATTCTACCTCTTCCGTAGCCTCTCCTTTCTTCAGCTTCGTTTCATCTCTGGGGTCTAGGGTATCAATATTATAAGTGGTTGTGACCCTCTTTTGTGCCTCCCTTTCTTCAGCGGAGTTGTAGTAACATTCTCTCGCTGTCGTCTGGTCTCCCTGAACTTCCCCCACCCCGTAAGGGGTTAGAAATTTGATCATCGGATGGACCGTAGATGGCACAGCTTCAAACCCCTTGAGGGCCACACGCCCCAGTATGATGTTGTAGGCCGAAAACACCTGCTCATCCATCACAAAGAAACTGACCTTCTTGGTGAGCCATCTCGGCCACTCGTCCCCCATCCTCACATCGGCCTCATATACCCCAAGGGGATGAACCTTTTCCCCACTGAACCCAATCAATGGATGATGGTAGGGGACGAGTCTAGCACGGCTGAGACCCAAGGCTTTGAAGCATGGCCAAAACATCACATCTGCAGAACTACCCCCATCTACCAAGATCCTCGGCACCTCGCATCCGTGCACCCTGGTAGTGATGACGAGAGGGTCATCATGTGGGGCTAAGAGGCCTTTGAAGTCCATTCTTGAAAATCCCACTATCAGTGTGTCCATATCAACCTTCTTCCTCTTTTCTGACTTGACCTCCAGGGAAGTTGCGTCTACCGTCTTCGCCACTGCCTTGGCCTCAGCCACATGGGCCTTCCTGTCGGCGACCTCAAACCCTCCTCCTGCAAGACCCCCGGAGATCATTCCCACTCCGAGCGAGATCATATTAAGCCTCTTGACAGGGTCGTGGTCGTCTCTCGGCGGGAGGTCAGGGTCGTCCTCATCATCAGAAGGGTCGTCCCCTCTTTTTTGAGGACCTTCTTTGCATGCAGCGCCTCGCTTCCTTCTGGGGTCGTCCCCTCGGCCCCTCTTGAAGGCACCTTTGTCGACGTACTTTCTGAGCTTCCCTTCCTTCAGCATCTTCTCAATCTCATCTTTCATAGCAAAGCATTTGTCCGTTACGTGGTCGTGGTCGTGGTGAAATTTACACCACAGGTTCTTATTCCTCTTGCCGGGGGCTGCCCTCAGCTTCTCAGGCCACTTCAGGGACCGGTCACTCTTAATCTCATTGAGAATCTATTCACAGCTGACCGTCAGAGGGGTGTATCCAGCGAACTTGTCATCCGTGGACCTCTTCTTCCCCTCTTTGTTCTTCTTAGGGTATTTACTCCCACTAGCACCTCCTCTTTCGTCTTCATATTTTGCAGCCATCGCTTCTTCGGCGTTCATCACCTTTCCTGCTGTCGACAATAGTTCGGCCATCGTCCTCGGAGGGTCTTCAACAAGCTTCCATAACAGCTTCCCCTTTTGGAGTCCTCCAATCAGGGCTGTCATAGCTATGCTCTCCTCATAATCTTCCACCTCCAGCTTCTCCTTATTGAATCTGGCTATAT
Organism: Sambucus nigra; assembly: GCA_949130495.1. Taxonomy (NCBI): domain Eukaryota; kingdom Viridiplantae; phylum Streptophyta; class Magnoliopsida; order Dipsacales; family Adoxaceae; genus Sambucus; species Sambucus nigra. The sequence continues at coordinate 208,700,246 of OX422213.1, read as the reverse complement.
AGTCCCTCAGACTCTCACTCTTCCCCTGCTTAACATAGAGCAGGTGGGTGGTCTTCTTCTGTGGCCTCACCCCAAAGAAGAAATTATGGATGAACAGGTCTGCCAACTGCTTAAAGTTTCCAATGGAATTTTTTGGAAGAGACGTGTACCAGACATGCGCAGCCCCTGTCAAGGTAGCAGAGAAGGCACGACACCTCATCTCATCTGAGATAGAGTATATGTCTGCTGCTGACTGATACATCTCCACATGGTGGACGGGGTTGGTTCTCCCGTCATACCTTGGGGTGACCACGGGTGGTTTGAACTTTGACGGCGTGGGGAAGTTGACTATCTTTGCCACAAAGGGTGAGCCTATGGTGTACCCCCTCTGAAGAGGGTCTCAGCTCTTCAGTATATCACCGATCTTATCCTCTAACCGCTGGATTGAGTCATTACAGGGCCTCACAGGGTCGGCCTGGCCGATGTTATCCCCTGCCGCCTCTCCGAGATGGACGGAGGGTTCTGCTGCAGCAGGCCTGTGTCGGCTGTTCACTTCCCTTTGGCCGTCGTCTCGTCCTCTGGGTCGGCCATCTACTACCTCCCTCCTAGATCTCGCAGCACTTCTTGGCCTGGATAACTGTTCTCGCAGGTCATTTACCGGGCCTAGCCTCTCAAAGGCCGACCCCCTGCTCAAGCGATCAAAAGCAGAGCCCCTCGGGCGATCATCAGGGTTTGGTCTCCCGCACTTTCCTCTACTATCCTGGAGAGGTCATACAGTATTGTTGGAGACCTCATAGGGTTCCCAGCACTCTATAGGGGCCTCCTCTCCCTCCGGATCGTCATACCTGTCCTCAGGGAAAGGGTTTCCTTACCTCCCCAGGCGCAGACGCCGGGGGTCAGCAACATCCCTACGCCGCTGAGGGGGTGGCAGGTCTTTGCGTGGTGCCTGGGGTGGTCCCCTGGCCTCATGCTGTCCTGGAGCTGCTGCCGGAGTAATCATCTCAGGTGAAACTCCTGGTGCCCTTAGTATGTTCTGGCTTAGAGCTGTGAACTGCTCCTGCATCATCCGCTGGCTTGCTGCCAGAGACTTTAAGGCTGCCGCTACATCAGTCATCTCAGACTGAGGCTGCAGCTGACTCGAACTGGGTCTTCCCCCCTCATCTGGTGGGGGAAGTGGTGGTGGTGGCATCTCAGGTGCCATGTGCTTGAGCTAAGAGAAGTTGAACTGAAGAAAATATTGGTGAGCTTGGGACCTTAGTGGGTCTCTTTCAATGGTGAAACACCTCCTCTCAGGAGGAGTGTTGGTTCACCGCCAGAGTGCCCAGTGAGGTCAAGCTGTACAAAGGAAGAGATGTCTTCTCGTTCCCACATACGGTGCCAAACTGATGATGCTGAGATTTAGCACCACCGGATAAGTGATAATGAGCTCAAACAGTAGGAGCTATGGCAGCCATAGAGATGTATGAGTGTATAAGTATGTAGAAGGGGATGAGTATAAGAGGAACTAAGACAATGATGTATAGTGGTTCAGCCAATTTGGCCTACATCCACTGTGAGTGTGTGATCCACTAAGTATGGGCACTAATGGCCTTGGATACAATGCACATAACCCTCTCTCTATCTCTACTGTGTGTACAAGCAGAGTTTTAGCTAGGGCTGCAGTTCATGGATCGATCCCCTGTAGGGTTGTAGGTGACAAGTATATATAGGTCTTGGGGGGTGTAGTGTACCCCCCAAGTATGCATAGTGCATGTGAATCATGATCTAGCCAGTCCCCTGTGGACACCTGTAGATGCCAAATGATGACATAATATTCCCTCACGTGAGGGTGTGATTTTGTTATAACGGTCTCCCCTGTGCCATGTCAGCCTCATGCGCACTGTTCCATGCGTCTCCCAAACCACGCGCTGCGATGATGTCACCCTCGGCCTATGGGCCGAGGCCGAGGGCAAAGTTCCCTCCGGCAGTGAGTCTGATCCAATTCTGGCCTCGTACTGTCGGCCCCTCGTAGGGTCGTCTGGAGAGTGGTGAAGGGTCGGCCCCTCGTAGGGTCGGCTGGAGTCTGGCGAAGGGTCGGCCCCTCTGAGGGGTCGTATGGAGCCCGTTGGAGGAGTCAGCCCCTCGTAGGGTCGTCTGGAACATGACGAAGGGTCGGCCCCTCTGAGGGGTCGTATGGAGCCCGTTGGAGGGGTCAGCTCCTCGTAGGGTCGTCTGGAACATGATGAAGGGTCGGCTCCTCTGAGGGGTCGTCTTGAGCTTGATGAAGGGTCGGCCCCTGAGGGGTCGTCCGTTTGGAGGTAATCCTCAGCCAGGCCGAGGATATAAATGGGTATATCAGTAGCTACACCCTCTCTAACATACTGGACTAAGTCATTCATGAACCTCTCAATTTCTTAGTTAACGTACGCACGATTTCGAATATGTGTCAAACCCCCCGTTAACCCACGGTTACATCCCATATAAAATTTCGTTCAACGGAATCTACTTAAACCATGATGGTCCTCTTCATGACCCATTATAATCTTTAAATGATATCTAAGGGTTCCTACGTATTTTATCCGATTTAAACAAAAAGAGGAAAAACATGCAGTTTCCAGAAGGGATCGATCGATCAGGTATAGCCCAGATTCTGCCATTGTTAACTACGAGTTTCCTTATTAAAACTCAACCAAAACTCCATAAACGAGTCCCAAACTCCCAACAAATTAAACCAATGATTATATATACCTATCTACAGGATTTTCTACGTAAAGCATGTACAATTTCATCAAATACATATGATTAAAGGGCTAATTCACCATATTTGTCAAGAACCCTAGTTTCATCATAATTTCCAATATTCTAACTCTTTTTCTAGATTTCTTTCTTCTAAACCATTTTAATTTCGTGGATAATCCTCTACATATGATGAGATTTCCAGAATATACTTATTTCTTCTAAAGCGTGTCATTTAAATCTCCTAATTCATGAAATTCTTCAATAAAATATATATTTATCAATCCTATTCTAACATGGGTGAAATATCAACTAGAAAAATAACAAGATAGATACTTGCCTTAAGATAGTAGGTCTGATTCTACGAGTTTGAAAGGTATAGGTTTGATCCCCTCGCTCTGTTGAGGAGCAAGGCCTCCTACGCTTAATTTTCTCAATTAAAATTAAAAATATTTCCTTTTATATATATATTCAAGATGCGGAAGCGTAAAGAAGTGTGATGGTTCAATAAAAAATTTTAATTTCAATTTCAAATAAAACTTAAGTGAAATTAAATAAACACTCACAAATATTAAATTTCACTTAAACCAATTAATTCAAGTCCTCGAATTTGCCTAAGTCATATTTTTCATTTAAACAAAATAGGCAAAACTAATTTTAACACATCACTTGAATTAAAAAAACAATTACCCAATATTTATTTTAGCACCAAAATAAATAAATAGTGATTAAACCAATTTTATCTTTTTAACCTAAGCATGCATTCTAGGTGAGTGCGAAAGATAAAATAAAAACAATAAATCACTACGCCGCGATGTACGAGGAAAAACTCAAGACAGGAAACAACTTCGGACGGCCCTAACCACAAATCCACTAGATACGGAATTTATAAATACAAGACAGAAAGGCTTACAACACACGACTCGATCCCTCTCAAGCCCCGACGCTTCTTCTTGTAGATACCTCTTCCTAGCGGATAACCTTGGAGCTCCACCGCGATCTCGGAATCCACCGATCGGACTTTATATGGTCACCGTCACCCGAGCAAGGAGCCTTTCTCCAAGTGGGTAATGTCGCAACCGCCTCTTCTTCTTTCTTTATGGGATGTAGAAGAAAACCCGAAACTTCTCTTTGAACGGAAGAGATGAACCCGGTGCCAAACTCCAAGTAAGATATATGAATATGGGAACTTCGAAGAAACTAATTTGGGTGTAAACTAGAGTGGTGTATATTTTTCTCTTTTATAAAAAAACACACTCAAAACATGATCTTTTTCCCTCTTTGATTTTACTCTCAAAACACTCTCTAGGAGTTAATAGGATATGAAAAAGATTAATCAACAAAAGGGATTCCCGCACATATTAAAGTATGAAAATAGTTGGTTAAGAATCAAGTGGGGAAGTGGGTGAAAACTGCTCAAGACTGCCAGAAAAATGTTCCCGCTGAAAACTCGTTCGAACGACATCTCGTTCGAACGAGTCTTTTAACGAAGTTCCAGTATGAACTCGTTAGAAGATCGTTAAAAATCTTGTTAGAACGACAATCTCGTTCGAATGACATTTCGAACGAAGTTCCAGTATTCCATAATGGGAAGTCGTTGGCAAGTTCGTTCGAACGAAATTTTCGTTCGAATGACAAACTCGTTCGAACGACTCTATCGAACGAAAAACCAGAAAGTAGGAAAATTCAATTTTAGCCGAGAAAATTTTATAAACTTATTTAAAGTTTTAATTACAAATCTTTATGAAAATAAAAACGCAGTTTTAGATAAACCTAACACCCAATAAACAAGTTCCAAGCTCCTATATATATAGAATTGCATTCATACCTTGGGAGCATGGAACTATGGTTTGATGACGTATAAACGAGGCACGAAATCGGCATGATGATGAAGCTTTATACTCTTTGCCGCTACGTCTACGTCTTTAACAAACTTTTCATAGGCTTGAGAATATTACAATTAAATACAATCCTATGAATAAATATTTTTGTCCGGAATTGAGCCAAAACTATAGATGGACTCAATTGGAAATTTGTGTCCTTACAAATATCCCCCTTTGGCTATTCTGGGACAAAAACCAAACAAAAATCCTAAAGGCCCGTCAAGCTCACTAGACTCAAAACATAACCCACCCAAACTTGACTCAACCAAGGATCAAACGCTTTGCCATTGAAAGATGTCGCTTTAGAAGAATTCCTGCACACTTAAGCAAACACATCAAATGCATAGGGAATATCAAAGTAAGCTACTCCCCCTAAGTTAAATATTCTAAACTTAGATAAGATACCATTTCTCCCCCTTTTTGTTCATGAATAGGTAAAGGATAAAGAACAAATATAAAAGCATGTTGAAGCTTAAAGTGATAAGACATGAAAGCATATGGGCAACAAAAGCATAACTAATCGAAGATAGATACCAAAACAAAAGTATAAGCATAGAAGGACTAGAAAGCAAGGCAAAGGCTAAACATAATACCATATATATATATATATATATATATATATATATATATATATATATATATATATATATATAACACACACATGACACAAAATACAATAAGTTTGCACACTCATATGGCAAAAATGTGTCATATGGAAACGGAAGTGTTGGGGTGTGAACTAGTAACAATTATATTTAGACCCAATCACTTAAAAAATGTTCACGGAGTTCTCATTTGATTGCAAACTTCATCACATTTAAATATAACCTCATGTGACAATATAGATTGAGCTCAATGAACAAACATACACAATGCATACAAGCCTAGCATATTGATGATTCTACAAACCAATAGAGTCATGACATGAGATATGCAACTAGGATAAACGGATATTGTGTAAACCGTTGATATACCATCCAATTCTCCCTCCGTAAGCATTTATATTAATTTTGAATGAATATATCAATCAAACATAGGCCTTGGCAAATTATATTTCTTTTTAATGCCATATTTTCTGTTTTTAGGCCTTTGGACCACGTATTTCTTTTAGGTCCATTAAAAAACGGTGGCTTTCAATCATAAAGGATCACTTAGTCCTTTCCGAGCCCTACCCCGTGCACATTTATATTTATCATGTTTTCATTTTTCACACAAATCTCACGTGCAACGGATTTTGACATGCACTAGTCCTCCTAAGTCATAAATATGTAGATGACAAGATTGGAAGGAGAACACCTCACATAGCTCAAATATACATTTGAAGTTAAAATTTCAAAAGAGCTCGTGCATGTGTGAATAGAGGCATATAAAAATAGAATCCATTTAACCAACACAAAATCCAACTACTCCATAAAAATATGGTAAGGAACATTTTAAGGATTGACAATCTAAACCAAACGTTCTAGCCATATGGGAGCATTAAAGGAGGGATTCAAACACAAGTATATGCCACTTAAAGTGTGTCAAACAAAAATTACACACAAAATAAAATCTTTTTGAGTTTTTGAAATTTTTAACCAAAAATAAAAAATATATATACTCAAAAGACAAACAAAAATCATTTGAATTTTTCATCAAGTTTAAATTACCAAGAGATAAAATCCAAATGATAAACAAGAATATTTTTGTATTTTTTTTATTTAATGCAAACAAAATGAAGGAAATATAATACAAAAGATAAACAAAAATCATAATTCTAGCATGTGATAAGCATGGAGTATAGACTAGAAAATGATTAAACATGCATACACCTAGCAAAGATATATAACATGAAACACAACAAGCTAGAGTATGCAAACACTAACACATTCATCCTTTAGATTTAACAAGGGAGGAAGCATGTGAAAGTAAATGAGAATCAAAAACCCTATTATGCAAAGCAACCAAGTCGGATTTCCTAACCCAAATTAATGAAGAATGACTATCTTGGGGTGTAGGAATTTTAAATACATTTGTTGCATTGCGTTGGGATTTTCTAGGAATGCGTTTAAGATCAAAACAAAATTTCCTAAGATGACCTTTTCGACCACAGTGAGTACAAGTAAAAACATGTCGAAAAGATTTACCTATGGAGTGATCTCTAAAATCTTTTCTAGTAGATTCTCCTAAAACGTTGGTCTTGGCTTTATGAGAAGATTCATTACAAGTATTGAAGCCTAAACCGCAAGTGTCATTTTTAATTTGGACCGTTCCTAATATTTTATCTAATTTTTCTGAACGACACTCCAAATCAAATTTGACATTACTAGAGTCTTTTAATTTATTTTGTAATTCTAAAATGTTAGACTCTAATAAAACATTTTGTTCTTCAAAAGCAAGAAGCTCCTTTTTCAAGGATTCCATTAAACCCCTAAGGCTATCTCTCTCGCCTTCTACATATTCAAGCTTCTCTTGAAGAGTCCTCTCTCGTGTCTTAAGGTCTTCTACCAACATGCTATCATCAATGACCTTGACACACTCTTTTAAACTAGCTTCTAACTTCAAATTAGCTCTTTTAAATTTAATAGATTCTTTATAAAGTTCTTGAAAAGCATTTTGAAGTTCACTCACATTAACCTCTTCTTCATTTTCACTCTCTCTTTCTTTTCCACTCTCACTATCATAAAAAATAAGAGAATCATAAACAATAACCTTGGAAGTGTCATGTGTTACCGTTTCATCAATCGATGAGTTCTCACTATCACTCACATGACTAGCCATAAAAGCCACAAAATTAGGCTTAGTGGGGAAATCGGGTCCCTCTTCCTTATCACTATCACTAAGGGTCGCATTATATGCAATGGGTCGTTTACCCTCTTTCCTTAGTTTAGTGGGGCACTCAGAAGCCCTATGGCCATAACCCTCACAACCAAAACACCTATTAGACTCGTCCCTATTTAAATTTACATTAATAGGTTTAGGGATCTTCTCGGCTTTAGGGATCTTCTCGCCTTTGTCATGCTTAGAAGTTTGAAATTTCTTTAAATCGTTTTTAAATTTATCTTTGTTAAATTTAAGAAATTTTCTAAATTTACGAGCAAACAAAGCCAAGTCTTCCGAGTCACTATCACTCTCGCTCTCTACTACTTGTTTGACCTCTTTTCGAGCTTTTAAAGCAATGCCCTTTTCGATTTTCTTTTCAGTTTTAGAGGGAAACATATCTACTTCATAGGTTTGTAAATCACCTACAAGCGCTTCTAATTTTGTAGAGGCTAAAGATGGTAAAGAATTTAAAACGGTCACTTTTGGAATCTATCGGGTAGGGACCTTAAAATTTTCTTTACAACTCGGTTGTCAGGTATTTTCTCTCCCAAATTAAACGATGAATTGACAATATCGGAAAGTCTAGCATAAAATTCATCAAAAGTTTCATTATCGTTCATTTTGATAGTTTCAAATTGAGTGGTGAGGTTTTGGAGTTTCGAAGCTTTAACGACACTAATTCCTTCATGAGTTAGTTGTAAAATATCCCAAACTTCTTTAGCGGTTTCACACGTCATAATACGTCGGAATTCATCCGGTGTGACAGTGCTAAACAAGGCATTCAAACCACGGGAATTAAAATTAGAAAGTTTAAACTCATTTTCAGTCCATCTATCGGCCGGTTTGGGAACACGTTCATTTTCAACTAAGTGAGTTGGTGGGGACCACCCGTTAACAACATACATCCAAACTCTCTCGTCGATAGATTTTAGTGCCGATTTTATTCGCGCTTTCCAATACGCGTAGTTAGAACCATCGAAAATAGGAAATTTAGAAAATGGGGAAAGTTCCATTTTAGCCAAAAATTATTTGAAGGATCTTTAACGAAATAATTTATCGCTTTGGCTCTGATACCAATTGTTGAGGATCAAGGCCCCGAAGCTTAATTTTCTCAATTAAAATTAAAAATATTTCCTTTTATATATATATTCAAGATGCGAAAGCGTAAACAAGTGTGATGGTTCAATAAAAAAATTTAATTTCAATTTCAAATAAAACTTAAGTGAAATTAAATAAACACTCACAAATATTAAATTTCACTTAAACCAATTAATTCAAGTCCTCGAATTTGCCTAAGTCACATTTTTCATTTAAACAAAATAGGCAAAACTAATTTTAACACATCACTTGAATTAAAAAAACAATTACCCAATATTTATTTTAGCACCAAAATAAATAAATAGTGATTAAACCAATTTTATCTTTTTAACCTAAGCATGCATTCTAGGTGAGTGCAAAAGATAAAATAAAAACAATAAATCACTACGCCGCGATGTACGAGGAAAAACCCAAGACGGGAAACAACCTCGGACGGCCCTAGCCACAAATCCACTAGATACGGAATTTACAAATACAAGACAGAAAGGCTTACAACACACGACTCGATCCCTCTCAAGCCCCGACGCTTCTTCTTGTAGATACCTCTTCCTAGTGGATAACCTTGGAGCTCCACCGCGGTTTCGGAATCCACCGATCGGACTTTATATGGTCACCGTCACCCGAGCAAGGAGCCTTTCTCCAAGTGGGTAATGTCGCAACAACCTCTTCTTCTTTCTTTATGGGATGGAGAAGAAAACCCGAAACTTCTCTTTGAACGGAAGAGATGAACCCGGTGCCAAACTCCAAGCAAGATATATGAATATGGGAACTTGGGAGAAACTAATTTGGGTGTAAACTGGAGTGGTGTATATTTTTCTCTTTTATAAAAAAACACACTCAAAACATGATCTTTTTCCCTCTTTGATTTTACTCTCAAAACACTCTCTAGGAGTTAATAGGATATGAAAAAGATTAATCAACAAAAGTGATTCCCGCACATATTAAAGTCTGAAAATAGTTGGTTAAGAATCAAGTGGGGAAGTGGGTGAAAACTGCTCAAAACTGCCAGAAAAATGTTCCCGCTGGAAACTCGTTCGAACGACATTTCGTTCGAACGACATCTCATTCGAACGAGTCTTCTAATGAGGTTCCAGTATGAACTCGTTATAAGATCGTTAGAAATCTCGTTAGAACGACAATCTCGTTCGAACGACATTTCGAACGAAGTTCCAGTATGCCATAATGGAAAGTCGTTGGCAAGTTCATTCGAACGACATTTTCGTTCGAACGACAAACTCGTCTGAACGACTCTATCGAACGAAAAACCAGAAAGTAGGAAAATTCAATTTTAGCCCAGAAAACTTTATAAACTTATTTAAAGTTTTAATTAGAAATCTTTCTGAAAATAAAAACGCAGTTTTAGTTAAACCTAACACCCAATAAAAAAGTTCCAACTCCTATATATATAGAATTGCATTCATACCTTGGGAGCATGGAACTATGGTTTGATGACGTATAAACGAGGCACAAAACCGGCATGATGATGAAACTTTATACTCTTTGCCGCTACGTCTACGTCTTCAACAAACTTTTCATAGGCTTGAGAATATTACAATTAAATACAATCCTATGAATAAATGTTTTTGTCCGGAATTGAGCCAAAGCTATAGATGAACTCAATTGGAAATTTGTGTCCTTACACGCTCCGATCTACGTTTTGGTGGTGACGGTGGTGAAATTGGGTTGGATCTTAGCCTTGGATTCTTGGAAGACCTTTCTCCTTTCTTCCTCTCACTGCCATTCTAGACTTTTGAGAATGTTAACCCTAGAGGAATCTCCTAATATCTGATATTAATTCCCAATTTTCGTCATTTAACTAAGGCCTAATTTGGAAATGACTAAATCGCCCTCCCGGGGTGTCGGATAGGCCTAAAAACACCTCGAGGACCAAATTAAACCCACGGGTACACTTTTCTGACTATCTCGACCCTTACGGACACATTGGCACACTCGAAATGACCATACGGGTGACTTATAATTTATTTACTTTTTATAATAATAATATAGTCCCGACACGACACAGGCGCGTCCCGACTTAATTTCCATAATTGTCATATTAATCACTCGTGACAATTTTAAAAAATTCAATTATACATACCACTTTATTCATTTAGTAATATTCAACAAATTCCCAATAATTACTAACTCTCGTCACGCTAGTAAATATTTAAAATAAACTTTCGAATCTTTATTAAATTAATTTACCTCAATTATATTTAATAAATTCCCAATTTTAAAGCCATAAAAATACGAGGTATTACATACTTCCCCCATAATAACGGAATTTCGTCCGGACATTCGGAAAATAAGGCATACCCGATAAAAATAGATTTGGATATCTTTCGCACATATCTGCCTAGTGCTCCCAAGTGGACTCCTCCACATTATGATGCTCCCACTGAACCCGTACAAGTGGAACTACCTTCAACCTCAATCTCCTCTCGCTATGGTCTAAGATAGCCACTGCTCTCTCCTCATAAGAACCGTTGGGCTATAAATCGATCTCCTTTATCGCGATGTGAGTGTGAGCTATATCATCCTGAAGATATCATCTCAACGACAAGATGCGGAATACATCGTGAATACGGTGCAAGTGTTCTGGCAACCCCAATCTGTATGCCACCATCCCTATCCTCTCGATAATGGGAAATGGTCCTACGTACCTCAGAGCCAACTTCCCCTTCTTCCTGAATCTCATTACTCCTTTTTATAGTAGACACACACAGTAATACTTGGTCCCCCACGCTAAACTCTCCGAAGGATCATTTTGCATCGACGTAGCTTTTCTGCCGATCCTGGGCTACCCGAATGCGAATCCTGATTAGCTTAATCCTAGATGACGTCTCCTGAATCACCTCCGATCCGAGCAACTTATTGTCCCCCACCTCTAGCCAACAAGTGGGAGAACGATAAGGTCTTCCATATAAAGTCTCAAATGGGGCCATGCCGATCGTGAACTAATAGGAGTTATTATAAGCGAACTCCACCAGTGGAAGATACGGCTCCCAACCCCCTCTAAAATTAAGGACGTACATGCGTAGCATATCCTGCAGCATCTGATTGGTACGCTCTATCTGTCCATCTGTCTGTGGGTGATAAGTTGAACTCAATCTCAACTCTGTACCCATGGCCTCCTGAAACCTCTTCCAGAAGCGCGATAGAAAAATCTTGTTTCTATCAGACACAATATCTAGGGGTACCCCATGTAGCCTAACTATCTCGACAATAAATAACTGTGCATACTGGCCCATGGTGTAGTCTATCCATATTGGTAAAAAATGAGCTACCTTGGTCAACCGATCCACTATAAGCCATATGGAATCGTAACCCCGCTATGATGTAGGTAACCCAGTAATGAAGTCCATGGAAATACTTTCCCATTTCCATGTAGGTATCTCCAACGGCTGAAGTAACCCTGGCGGTCTCTGGTGGTCCACCTTTACCATCTGATAGGTGACGCAGTTGGACACGAACTTTGTTATGTCCGTCTTCATCCTACTCCACTAGTATTGTCGCCTCATATCCTTGTACATCTTATCCCCTCTAGGATGTACTGTAAATCTAGACCCGTGCGACTGTTTCATCATCGTATAACGTAAATCATCTCCCTCCGGGACCACCAATATCCCATTAAACCTCAAACCCCCATTAGAACTCATTGAATAGGATTCAACACCCTCAACTAAAAGTTATACGATCTGATCCTACAAAAGGTATCTATTTCTTGTGCCTGTATCACCCTCGTAATAATCTTTGGTGTGACTGACATAACAGATATAAAGGAATGGACTACTGCGTCCTAGTGTCCCAACTCTTTCCACTTCTCTCTCCATATTTCTGATACATCACTTATCGGTCTACGGCTTAACGCATTAGCAACCACGTTAGCCTTCCCCGGATGGTACTATATCTCGAACTGGTAGTCTTTCACAAACTCTAGCCACCTGCACTGACGCATGTTCAACTCTCGCTGAGTGAACAAGTATTACAGTGACTTGTGGTCTGTGAACAAGAGAAACTTCTCTCCCAATAAATAATGTCTCAAAATCCATAATGCAAACACGACCGTTGCTAGCTCCAGATCGTGGTTGGGGTAATTCCTTACGTGAGGCTTAAGCTTGCGGGAGGCAAAAGTTATAGCTTGCTCCTTTTGCTGAAATACTCCCCCGAGTCCCTGTAAAGAGGCATCAGTATACACCAGCTGCTCTACTCCCAGCCAGGGCAAGGCAAGAACTAGTGTCGAAGTTAGCTTATCTTTCAGCTCGTCAAAAGACAATTGACAAGCATCATCCCATGCATACGGTACTCCATTGCGAGTCAGATTCGTCAATGGACCCGTATCTTCGAAAGGCCTTGAATAAATCGCCTGTAGTAACCGACTAACCCTAAGAAACTACACACCTCTATCGGTGTCGTGGGTTGTCCCCACTCCCTCACCATCGATACTTTGCTTGGGTCAACCGATATCCCCAATTTCGACACAACGTGCCCCAAAAATTGTACCTCCCGTAACCAGAACCCGCACTTCTCATACTTAGAATATAGTTAATTCTCTCATAGAGTCTGAATAACTTGTCTCAAGTGCTCGCCATGCTCCTCCTCAGTCTGTGAATAAATCATGATGTCGTCTATGAAGACGATGACAAACTGATGTAAGAACTCTCTAAACATTCGGTTCATCAAGTCCATGAATATGCCTGTATCATTTATCAGCCCAAACAGCATGACTGTAAACTCATAGGATCAATATCTCATTAAGAAAGCAGTCTTCGACACATCCTTCTCCCTAATCCGTAGCTGACGGTATCCCGGTCTCAAATCTATCTCCAAAAGAAGGTTGTTCCTCTCAGATGGTCGAACAGGTCATCGATTCGAGGCAACGAATACTTATTCCATATTGTGACCTTGTTCAACTCTCTGTAGTCCACGCACAACCTCAGTGAACCATCTCTCTTCTTCACAAATAACATCGGAGCACCCCAAGGCGAGGTGCTCTTACAAATGAAGCCCTGTCCTTACAGATGCCCTATCTGATCCTGTAACTCCCTCATCTCCACCGAAGCCATACGGTACGGTGCATGTGCTATCGACCGAGTGCCCGTCATCAAGTCTATGACAAAATCTATCTCTCGACTGGGAGGTAGGCCCGGTATCTCTTGGAATACATCTGAAAACTCATGAACAACTATAATCGAATCCAGGGGAATCACAATATCCTTAGAGGTCTCCTCCTCTATATAATATAAATCGGTGGAAGATCCTCCCTCTGGGCGAGGCGTTGCTACCAAAAACATCTCTTGACCCAAAATGGAAAAGATGATACTCCTACCGAAATAATCTATCATGGCTCTGTACGCAGCGAGCCAATCCATGCCAATAATGGTATCGTGCTCATGTATATCTAAAAATAGCATGTCCGAAGGCAGAATCAAGCTACCAATCTTTACACCTACACCCCGACATATAAAGAAAATCAAAGACCCATTCCCTAGTGGTGAGTCTACACATGTCACTGTATTCTCTGCCGTGTCTAATAACCCTAAGGCCCGTGCAAAGTGAGTAGCTATAAAATAGTGCGACGCCCTAGTATCAAATAAAACTCGACACATAGTGCCATGGATAGGAAATGTACCCTCAATCGCGGGTGGGGCTTGAGGTGCTGCGACCTGATGGACGTTATAGACACGTCTATACTGCAATTTCCCCTGCTGAACTGGGGCTACTGGGATAGCTGGTAGGGCTTGCATCTGAGCTGGCGCTAGGAAGGCTACTAGAAAGAGTGGCCTTTGTGGCTCATTACGGGCATCCTGCTGTTGTGGGGCCCTATCCGCCACTGAGAAATCTTGACGCCTATGGCCATTCTTGCCACATCTGAAACACCTGCCCCTGAAGTTTCTTCCCCTCTGTCCCTGCTGACCACGACCCTGTTGGCCGTTACTCCCCCACCACTGGCCCTACTGGACCTGCTAAAAATGCTATTGGCCATGCCGCTGACCCTGTTGCTAACCGTGTTGGCCCTGTTGGCCACGCTGACTGGACTGACCCTGTCTAAATCCCTTAAATCCTTTTCTGGAGTCTCCAGATCAGAATCTCTTAACAGGGTCCCCCTGATGGGAACTCTGCTCAGCTTGATGGGTCTTCCCCTGCGCTGATGGTGCTCCACCGGCACCACTACCTCCAGTCCGGCCCTACTAGCTGGACTCCCTTGATTTTTTTCTCCCTTACTGATGGAAGCAGTGATCCTGAAAGTGTAACAGAGCGGCGTTGAATACGTCAGTGTAAATACCCAATGATAGATCGTCTATGAGGTGCGAACGAATCCTCCATGCCAATCCATCTAAAAATAACAATATCTTCTTCTCCTCAGTGGGTGCCTCATCCGTCACTATAGTGAGAAGTCTCATGAACTCTTCCTCATACTCAGCAATGGTCATACTCTCCTGCTTAAGATTCAGTAACCTCCGCCTCATTTCAGTCTGGACGACGGATGGGAAATATTTGCGATCAAATCGCACCCAAAACGAATGAATCGATATGCTCTCCCTCTCCTCCAAGGTGGTGGTGGACACCCACCACTGCAAAATGGCCCCCACTAGCTTGAAGGAAGCCAATAATTTTCTATGCATGTCAGTGCACTCATATATTCGCAGATGCCTCTGGATATCCTTCTTCCATTGGCTGGTGATCACGATGTTCGAACTACCCGAGAACTCTGGGGGATGCACCTTCTGAAAGTCATCCCTGACCCGCTCGCATGCAGTGGGAAGCTGTGTTGATACCGACGCTACTGCATGAACCTGGGTTGGAGCCTGCTGCACCACCGCTAATGCGGCATTCACCGCCTGAGAAATAATGGCGGCAACAACAGTTGCATTTATCATTCCCTTAGTCGGAGCTACTGGCTGCTCGGGCTGGGCATTCCTGTCTCGGGGTGCTCGTCTCGGAGGCATCTAAAACGAGAAGGAAGTTTATTACTCTACAATTATTATTAAATCCCAAATAGCTGAAGACGTAAGCATAAACACAAGAATACAACAGTCCTGAAAATAGGGCTCTACATCAAAGACACTAATCTGAAAGAGAAATAAGTTGTACCTATCCTAATGGACACTAGAACCTGATGCTCTGATACCACCTGTGACACCCCGCCTAATTAAAGTCTGGGTGATCAGTCCTTTACTAAATTAAATACAGGTGAACAGTTGGTTCATTCTTAACATCACTGTCTCAAAATAATTTTTTTCCCAATTTAACACCCTGAATAATTAAGCTAAGTGTCAAAATAATTTATAATTATTTTTATTTATTAAATTTCATATTGAAAACCTTTTTGGAATATAACCCATCATGAATAGTACGCGAGATAATTATAAACAACCATGCATAAGAATGTCAACTAGATTACTCAAACCAAGCCAATATCCATATCGTAAGTCTACATGACAAAGAAATAAATCCCACAATAATACTGAATACTGGAATTATAAATGAATACTGAATCTTTAATAAGTCTAACAGAAAAATAGGAATTGGGCGACCCATGCCCTGTCTACTGAGGAACTAAAGCATGAACAGAATCAAAGGTGAGGTCGTCTACTACAAAGGCCTATAACTCCCACATAAGCTGCAGCACGTTCAGTCCAAGTAACCTACTCCTGGTGCCTCTGTGGCTAGGCACATGTAATATATACGTATATATACAAGATAGACAAAAATGACAGAAAACGGGTCAGAGTTCGAGTGTAAAACAGTTTTAAAAATAGTTTAGCAAGTATTTAAAATGTTTACTGGCTAATATGACAACCATGTTAGTACGCGACACTCTCTTGAAAATTCTCACCTCTTATCTAGTGTACACGCCTACCGTACTAGTATAATACCACATAAGTCTATCTAATTCATCTCCCATAAATTCTATTTTGAGAAGTCACAAGGCTATGATTTTAGTTTAGAGATTAGTCTCTTAACGATTACTTACGCCTATTATGTATTTCACAATACTGTTGTAACATTCCCGAACACTTACTATACTTATGGAGCATTTACACAATATTTATCTACTTATACGCACAGTAGGAGAATTCCATATATACTTATATATTAATCACTCATATAATATATATACTATTGGCACCCCACATAAAATCTATGGTGTTGGCATACTCTGCTATCAAGTCCCCGTATCTCTTGTACTAAGGGAAATACTAGTACGGAATCACTCTCGAACTGTATTAACACAATACACACAAAATGGAGGCGAAGCATAGTTCCAAGTCACTAAGAGGTCAGTGCATACCCCTCACATCTCTTAGGACCGTCTGACTATCATTCTCAGATAGCCTGTACCAAGAAATCCTATGTTCTAGGACACAAGTCAATATCCCCCCATAAAGGTCCCATCGAGATAAGACTATCCTGACGGGGCAAGCTCCGTGAAAGAAAGTAGCGCGGGTATGGTTATACAGAATTATAATATATATACACACACACATGCACTCGGTCATATATATAAATATTCTCATTTTTCAATTAGGTTAGCCCACGACCCATAATAATATTTTAACCGTACGTAATACAATTTTACCCAATCTTTACGCATAAAGAGCTCATCTCATTTTATTCTCAATTAATAATCATTTTGTAATTACTCCTCGTCCCTCGAAGTATTTTCTCTTCCTAAAGGTCAATTCAGTAGCTATACCCTCTCTAACATACTGGTCTAAGTAATTCATGAACCTTTCAATTCCTTAGCTAACGTACGCACAATTTCCAATATGTGTCAAACCCCCCGTTAACCCACGGTTACATCCATATAAAATTTCATTCAACGGAATCTACTTAGACCCTACTGGTCCTCTTCATGACCCATTATACTCTTTAAATGATATCCAAGGGTTCCTACGTATTTTATCCGAATAAAACAAAAAGAGAAAAACATGTAGTTTTCATAAGGGGTCGATCGATCGATGAAAAGGGCCGATCGATCGATTAGTCAATCGATCAACATTCTTGGCCGATCGATCGATCGATCAGGTATAGCCCAGATTCTGCCATTGTTAACTACAATTTTCCTTATTAAATCTCAACCAAAACTCATAAACGAGTCCCAAACTCCCAACCAATTAAACCAGTGATTATATATATCTATCTACATGATTTTCTACGTAAAGCACGTACAATTTCATCAAAGACATAGGATTAAAGGACTAATTTACCATATTTATTAAGAACCCTAGTTTCATCATAATTTCCAACATTCTAACTCTTTTTCCAGATTTCTTTCTTCTAAACCATTTTAATTTCGTGGGTAATCCTCTACATATGATGAGATTTCCAGAATATACTTATTTCTTCAAAAGCATGTGATTTAAATCTCCTAATTCATGAAATTCTTCAATAAAACATATATTTATCAATCCTATTCTACCATGGGTGAAATTTCAATTAGAAAAATAGAAAGATAGATACTTGCCTTAAGATAGTAGGTCTAATTCCACGAGTTTGACAGGTATAGGCTTGATCCCCTAACTCCGATCTACGTTTTGGTGGTGACGGTGGTGAAATTGGGTTGGTTCTTGGCCTTGGATTCTTGGAAGACCTTTATCCCTTCTTCCTATCACTGTTGTTCTAGACTTTTGAGAATGTTAACCTTAGAGGACTCCCATAATATCTGATGTTTCATAGAATGAACTTTTCGGTATATTTGTTTCGTCGTTGCTTGAAAAGCTCCTCTAATCAAAATCCTCAAATTACCTACAAAATATAACAAACTAAAGTGTAGAGGTAAGTAAGGGTATCAATCCACATCTAGGGGGTAAGGTAGAGACAAACTCAATTGTAATTCAATTTTATTTTATTTTTGGCTTTTGCTTTTGCTTTTTTTTTTTAGTTTTTTCAAATATTAAAACAAGTAGGTGAGGATGTGAAATAACACTAAACCAAAATGAAAGATCAAATTACAAACTAAAAAGTGACTAAAATGAAAAATAAAGTCTAACACAAAAATAAGAGATAAATGAGGTAAATAAATTTGAGAACAATCAAGGAGTGGGATTACACTACAAATTTTAGCTATTTTAATTAATTAATTGAATTCTCACAAATTAATATCAAAATTACAAATCAACTCTCGTTGCAAATGTAAGTTTAATAGTAATCTTTTAGAAAATTAAGTTTAACCCCCCACAACTCTCGAAAATAGATCTACACTTCTTTTAATTAATCACCCGCTAGGATCGATCAATTAAAATTTATGTAAATCTTAGAAAATAAATTTAGAGTTGAAATTTAAGTAATAATACTCCACTTAAGAAACCCCTATCTCTAGTTCGAATCTAAAGTGGGTATTATAACTTAGAATTTCGATTTTCTCTCTAAAATCATTTACCCTGTCTCGAGGCGTAAATTTAAGGGTGAAGGATCAAAATTAACATTCAAAGGAAATTTTCTAGTAATCAAACTAATTAAATTAAAATAATATCAAATAAAGGTTTCCCCCCACCCCTTAAAAGGGGATTTAGCCTAACATGGTATGGAATTTGACAAATTAATAATCAGAGGCATAAAATAAATGAGAAGAGAAGAGAACAATCAAACCCAATTTCTTGATGCTTAATTGAACTTCAATATATGAGTTGAAATTAACATCCCTCAATTTGAATGATCCAAACAAAATTACATCAAAATCTTCACTCAAATTAATCCTCACAACAATTTATTTTCCCCCACTATCTAAAAAAATAAAATAAAATAAAAATTCTAATCTAAAGCCTACACTAAAAGGGTATTTCTCTCTCTAAAATTCTCTCTACTAATTCATATTCTAAAGCTTTCTTAAAATGGGGTCTTCATCTTCTTTTTATAATAGGCATGGAGCTAGGGGTAAAAATGAGAGGATAAAGGTGTAAGAGGTTGTATAAGGTGTGGGTGAGGGTTAATTTAGGAAAATGCACAAATGTGCATGAGTTGTGTGAGGTCATGTGGGAAGTGGGATGAGGGAATAAAATCATATTTGGGGATGAGAGGTTTGCGGGCATTTTTGGAATTGGGGGTTAAATGAATTAGTTGGGGGTAATAAGGTAATTGGGGTTCAATGAGGAATAAAACATGTGGGTTAAATGGGATGTGGTTTTGGTTAACTTGGAGAATTTTTATGCAGGTTGAAAATCATGGCTTAAAAAGGAGAAATGGGTTTGGTTTGGGGAAGGTCATAAGTTGGTGGATATAGGTTTTGAGGATTGGGATTGAAGAGGTGGTGTTTGGGGTTTGGTGGGTTTCTGGTATGGGTCAGCTTTCGAGTTTTGGATGGCCGAACATGGCAGGGTCGGGGCACTAAGGCTGGGTCACGGGTTGTAGCAGGTCCGTTGGGAGCTGAGGTTTGTGGGACGCCGTAGGCGCCGGGTTTTAGGTGAGGAGTTGAGTGTAAGGGTCGCGGCTGGGGTTGCTGGCGGTGGGGCAGTCGCCGGTGAGGGGGACGGGTGCGGGTGTGACAGTGGATGGGCGTATGGTGGTTGGGTTGAGGGCTGAGGTTCCAGAGAGATGGGTTGGGGGTTCTAGGTTATAGTCCAGAGGCAGGGTTTGGGGAATGGGTTTGCAGGTGGGTCAAGGCTGGGGGGTTGATAGGTGGATTGGGGGGGTGAATTTGAACAGGATTTATGGGTTTGGCATGGTGAAGATTTGGTTGGGTTATGGGTAATTAATGGAGGTTGGAGGTATAAGGTAGGTGGGTAAGTTTTAAGGTTTGGTTATGGGGAGGAAGATGAAGGTGGGGTGTTAGTGTGTGTGAGGTGTATGAGAGTAGAATGAGGGTGTGGGTGAGATTGGGTGTGTCCAGTATATGGTAGGTGGGTGTTGGGGGTTGTGTGTGTGTTTAACTTGTGACCCCAAAAAAATTAAAATAACTAAAATTTATAAAAACTAAAATTAAAATAAAATAAAACTTCTAATCTATAAAATAAAACTAAAAGAAAAGAAATAAAAGAAATAAAACTAAAAACATAATAAAAATATAAAAACTAAAGATCTAAAAAAAAGTAAAATATAATAATACTAAAAATAAACTCCTAAAAACTAATCATAATAAAATAAGATAAAATAAAATAAAAACTAAAAAACTAATAAAAATAAAAATAAAAAATATAAAAATGGGAAATGAATCTTAGAAAATTCTAAATAAATTTAAAATAAACCCTAAAAATAAAAACGACTCAACTAAAAATCTAAAAAATAAAAAATACACAAGGGAAAAAATTAAACACACACGGCTCGAGATAGAGTTTAGGCTAGGTTAGGGTAGGCCAGGGTACGGGACAAGGGTAATTAGCTCCATAATCCGCACAATTGCCTTGAAATACGCATTTGAACACCGCAACGTGCATTCGACCTACAAAATAGACAATAAAGAGCATAAGACCCAAATTGCCTAGATTTAGCAACTAATATACATCTATTCGGGGTATAAAAAGTACAGTTTTGGGTGCTTATCAATATTAATTCCTAATTTTCGTCATTTAACCAAGGCCTAATTTGGAAATGACTAAATCTCCCTCTCGGGGTTCCGGTTAGGCTTAAAAATGCCCCGAGACCCAAATTAAACCTCCGGGTACACTTTTCTGACTATCTCGGCCCTTCCAGACACATTGGCGCACTCGAAATAACCATACGGCCGACTTATAATTTATTCACTTTTATAATAATAATAATAATAATAATAATAATAATAATAATAATAATAATAATAATAATAATAATAATAATAATAATAATAATAATAATAATAATAATAATAATAATAATAATAATAATAACAATAACAATATAGTCTCGACACAACATAGGCGCGTCCCGACTTAATTCCCATAATTGTCATATTAATCACTAGTGACAATTTTAATAAATTCAATTCTACATATTACTTTACTCATTTAGTAATATTCAATAAATTTTCAATAATTACTAACTCTCGTCACGCTAGTAAATATTTAAAATAACTTCCGAATTTTTATTAAATTAATTTATCTCAATTACATTTAATAAATCCCCAATTTAAAAGCCATAAAAATACGGGGTATTACACCATCATACTCATTTCAAATTAATTTTGCATAAATTCTGAAAAATCTTTGCACAAGATTTCATTTGTGGACCCAAAAATAATATCGGCAACATAGATTTGTACAAGAAGCATATCATTACCATGAATTTTTTTAAATAAAGTAGAATCCATTTTTCCTCTTACACAATTATTTTCAAGTAAAATCCAACGAATCTATCATACCAAGCCCTAAGAGGTTGTTTTAAACCATATAGAGCTTTATTTTATGAATAATGATATGGGTACAAAAAAACTCCACAAAAATATCTACAAAATCTGATGTGGATTCCACATATTCTCCCACCTACCTATTAAACATTGCCTTTATTGCTTTTTGTGGAGACTTTGTGGAGTTTTTTGTACTCCTAGCATTACTATTATTTAATTTATAAACATGGTTCGAAAATTTGTGATTTTCAAAACCAGGTGGTTGTTTCACATGAAATATTCATTTATAAAACCATTTAGGAAAGTAGTTTTAACATCTATTTGAAATAATTTAAATTTTTTATAACATGCAAATGCTAATAACATACGAATTGCTTTTATTCTAGCTATAGGAGCCTACGTTTCATCATTATCAATTCTTTCTTATTGGTTATAACCTTGTGCAACTAGTCTAGCTTTATTTCTAATTATTAAACCGACATCATCCTTTTTATTTTTAAAATTCCATTTAGTTCCAATAATAGTTTTATCTTCGGGTAAGGGAACTAGTGACCAAACATTATTTCGTTCAAATTATAACAATTCATCTTGCATAGCTAATAACCAAAACTCATCTTTTTCAGCTTAAAATATATATATTGAGGTTCAACTTGTGACACAAAAGTTAAATTATTATAAATATTTTTTAAGGAAGATCTACTAAGAATACCACTAGAGGGTTCACCTAAAATATTTTCAAAAGGGTGATTATTTACAAATTTTTAGCTTTTAGGTAAACTAGAATTATTGTTATATTCATCTTTATTTGGACTCTTTTCAACATTTATAGAATTATCAATATTAGAAGCTACATTTTTATTTAAATTTAATTTATCAATTGATTCATTTAAAACTTCA
This sequence comes from Sambucus nigra, assembly GCA_949130495.1. Taxonomy (NCBI): domain Eukaryota; kingdom Viridiplantae; phylum Streptophyta; class Magnoliopsida; order Dipsacales; family Adoxaceae; genus Sambucus; species Sambucus nigra. Next base: position 208,677,611 of record OX422213.1, on the reverse strand, counting down.
TCATCATCGTTGTTAGTAAAAGGATTTCTTTCATCAAACGAAACATGAATAGATTCTTGAACAACTAAAGTCCTTTTATTAAATACTCTTTATGCTTTACTATTAAGTGCCTATCCAAGAAAAATTCCTTCATCCAATTTAGCATCAAATTTACCCAAATTATCTATATAATTTAAAATAAAAAATTTATATCCAAAAACTTTAAAGTAGCTAACATTAGGTCTTTTATTTTTCAAAATCTCATATGGAGTTTTATCTAGTCCTTTTCTAATTATAGTTATATTTATTACATAGCATGAAGTATTTACGGTTTTCATCCAAAAATATTCCCTTAATTTTTGTCCATTTAACATAGTTCTAGCCATTTCTTGTAAAGATCTATTCTTTCTTTCTGCTACTCCATTTTTTTAGGTGTCCTAGGTGCCGAAAAGTTGTATTCAAAACCATTTTCATCACAAAATAATTCAACATCATTGTTATCAAATTCTCTTCCTCTATCACTTTTTATAAAGATAATGTTACAACCTTGTTCATTTTGTTTTTCAACAAAATTTAGCAAAAATGGGGTGTGTATTATTTTTATGAGTAAGAAAGAAAACTCATGCAAATCGAGAAAAATCATCAACAATAACAAGAGGATAATATTTACCTCCTAAACTAGCAACTTTGTTAGGTCCGAATACATCTAAGTGTAATAGTTCCAAGGGCCTACTAGTTAAGATACCTACCTCTTTTCTTTTTTTAAAGAAGTTTTTGTTTGTGTAACACCCTGTGTTTTATAATGGGTAATTAATTAATTTATTAGAATATTCAAGAAAAATAAAATTTTGGATTTAATGATTTTTATTAATTAAATATGTTGGTTTTAATATTAGAGTGGTAGAATTTCAAGCGGAATTAAAATGGAGTTTTAATTGAATTTTTTAATAATATTTCCCTATATATTAAAACTATCATTACTGGACGGATTCGCCAGGGGCGAATCGATTCTCCCTTGACCGAATCGATTCGGTCGAGTCGGCAAGCCCAGTTTGGATTTTAGGTTTCCTAACAACTATTTAATGATTCTAATTCGTGCAGTGACTTCTTATAATCACTTTTTCACCATATTTTCACCAGAGAACACTTCTAAAATACTTTCCTCTCAACCATAATCGTCAACCTCCAACATAATCAAGGTTTTGTTGCAAGTTTTGAAAGCTTAATTGGGGTTTAATCAAGATTGTCCAAGAACGACTCTTTGCTAATTTTTCGAGAGGAATCCAACCATCTAATCAGATTTTCTTCATCTTAATCACAGGCATGAATACTCTATTCTCTTCCTTTGGTATTATGCATCTTAAGTATCGCCCAAACCCTTAATCATGTATTTTTTATAAAATTAATAAGTAACTTAATTAGAGAAAGTGGACACTTAAATATGGGACTATTTTTATGAAACTTTTAAATATGAATTAATCTTTGAAACCCTTGGGTGTGTTAGATTATTGAATTTTATGATTTTGGGTGTAGGTTCTCATGTAGAATTTCATGGGGTTATTTATATGGTTAATGGGATGCGTTCACATTTATAAAAGAGAACGATTATGATGTATGGAATATTATTGCATGTTAATTAATTTAACATTATTAAATGAAAATAATTGTGTTGAAAATGATGACGGTGTTATTAATTGAATTAAATTAAATTGGGACCTTTTTTATTAAATTGATATGTTATGCATATGAACTGTGTATTGTGTGATTCGTTTTAGTCATTTTTTCCATCGCGGGGACGAGGGGCCATTGGGTAGGATGTGGCTCACCTCTATTATATGATGCTTACTAGGTATGGGGCTAGTGGGTAGGCCTTGGTTATAATTTATGCTTGCTAAGTATGGGACTAATTAATGTAGATTCGTGTGGATTTTATATTCCGGGGTGGGGCAGATTTTTATGCTTTATCGTCATTACGCTAGCCTAGGAATGAGACTAAGATGTGATATATGTTGGTATTTCATCATATATGTAGGATAGGAGGTATGTGTACTTTGGGGACCCTTAGGTATTGGACTAAGGGGTATTTTGAGGATCTCGCATCGATAATAAGGGTGGGGTGAATTGATAAAGTAAACCAATGATAATTAATGCTTAAGATAAAAATAGGTGTTAAAATCTGAGCGGCATAATGTTCAGGGACTGACAGTTTAAATGGGTCAGCAGGTGTTTTATGTCGTGTCGTGTGTAGAAATATGTCATAGGGCGGGATCGACAGTTTAAACGGATCGGCTAGGCCATTGACAAGGGGAAGTTTAAAAACTTTGGTGACAAGGCCATAAAAATTTTCTACTTTACGTAAAATTACCATTTTACCCTTTTTGTTTTCAAACTCGACATTTCCTCCATTTTCGCAAGTGATATTTCCTAAAATATCATTATGTTACACACACCAACTTTCCAATATTTTAACCATTAACACTTATTTAACACTTTTACTAGCCGCTTTTCCAAGAGTAGACATTTCTTTATCCATGAACCCTAAGACTACGTTTATGAGAAAAATACCATTTTCTATTATTAACCTTTGTAATCTTAATTCCTTACACTTATCACATTTCTAACACCTTTTTCACACACTTTTAAGGGTTGAAATTTCTTTCTTCTTTATTTCATATTTAAACCCAAGAAACATTTATTAAACTTGTTTTTATGTTCATCATCAAAATACTACAAGTCATGAGAAGATGGATTTTATTAACTCCAAAAATTCTATTAAATGGGTTAAACATACAATTCATTTTAGAGATTCATAATACTCGTAAAAATGCACTTTCAAGACATAAAAGATATTTTTATTTCTTCAAACTCAACAAATGTCCAACTATTATAAAATCTCCATTTTTTGTAAGAAACTTTGGAACATTATTTCACTAAACATTTTTAGCAAGATCAACATCATTTTTCAAAATATTTTATTTCATAAAATGTTTAGCATCAAAATTTTAGGATTACACTATTTCCATAAAAATCTCAATCTCTATTTCAAGAAAACTTTAAAATATTTACTCATCATTTATTTCCAACGAAATAATATTTTTGCCAATATTTTTATTCCATAAAAATATTTAATACCAAATCTACTTGAAAATCATCATTTTATTCATATGCATTCTACTCTTAAATTCAAACAACAAAACTACTATTACACAAAATAGAGTCTTAAACTAAGAGTATATTTTTTCACCTCAAATGGAGCTCCAACAATGGTAGGCATGAAATGTCTAAGAAGATGTCAACCTCCTACCTCCTAAGGTGGCCTTGGAGAGGTTGCCTAGCTTCACCAAGATTGTCTCCGTGAAAGCTCCATCAAAACCCTCTTCAAGCTTCACAAATCATTCATCTCCATCTTCTCCAAAGCCCCCACCAACAACACCTTCAAAATTCGTAGCTTTGTTCATCCACGGAGGAAATGGATTCATTTGGTTTAAATATTGTGGAATACCTCAAAATATGGGGGCTACTAGATGGTTTATAGTGGTGGAATAGTGGGGATAGACTGAAAATGGTGGGGGAAGACCCATCCCCACTCTCTCTCTCTCTCTCTCTCTCTCTCTCTCTCTCTCTCTCTCTCTCTCTCTCTTCTTCCAGCTCCAAATAACCAAAATAAACCCTTATAAAGTAACCTCAAGCCTTAAAGTCCCTATTTTGCCCAATGTGGGTATGCCAGAATTTGACACCTCAATGATCCAAGGGTACAAAATGTGACAACACACAAGGACAAGCCAAAATATAAAAATCTGCGTAACCTCGTATGAATGAGAATCGCCTCTCGTTCAAACGAGAATGGCCTCTCGTTCGAACGCCCTTCAAACGACCTTTGAAATACCCAGACATGTTATGCAGACTGCTCTCGTTCGAACCTTGTTTGATCCCCACTTCGAACGACTTGTGATTCTCGTCCGAACGACTCAAAACTCGTTCAAACGGCCCTTCTTCTATTTCTCAAAACTTTTCATTTTTTTCCAAAACTTCAACAATTATTACCAGGACCACAAAACAGTTAAATAAGGATATAAACCTGATCGACATGATCCAAATTCCAAAATTCTCATATTATTTCAACTTATGCGGGTAAATAGTAAAATATTGGAGCGGGATATTACACCCCCTCTATCTCACACACACACACACACTCACCCCACCCAACCCCCACATACTACACACGAACACAACAACACACACACAGAGACGCACACAACAACTGTTAGGGCTAAATTGTTGATTCTAATTTTTAAGTTGTTGATTATGAAATGGTAATCAATTTGTTGATTCTAAACAATTAGGTCTTGATATTTTTTTTATAGTAGTATGTGTTAAAAGAGGCAAGTCAGTTGCAAAGGATAAGTAATGTAAACGGATGCAAATATTAGTCAAATCCGAAGAGTCCGAGAAAATACGAATATGGATGGGTATTTTTACTATCCAGACGGATACGGATACGATTACGAATGATGCATCCAGATAACGGATACGAATATAAATAGTCTGATATCCACTCTATATCTGTGTGTTTACTACTCGGATACTAGACAGGTTTGCATTCACAAAACATGTAACTTCGACATGTCGTACATAGCAATTTATTATCACGTATAATATGTCACAAGGAAACCCACCTACCCAGATTAGTTAGGACTAGGCCCAAACCCACTAATTGTCTGTTGTTTGTTGCTGTTATGAGAAAAAGTGAGTTCTAACTATGGTACACAAACTATATATGTGTAAATACAAAAAAATTAAGTTACAGTACGACAAAGGATGGAAAATACTGTTGGGGTAGACACAATATGGTAACGAGTATCGGTATCATTACGAATTTGATCTCGGATGATATTATTATTACTGTCAAAAAGTTGAAGACTGGGGGAAACTTCAGGCTACTATTTATACTAAAACTAATAAAGTCAAAATAATGGAGGAATGCCAAATGAATAAAAATAAAATAAAATAAAAGTCGAAGATAATTATGATCGAATCATCTCATTAAAAACTACAATGGCCTCCATGTACTGTAACTGCTCAACGTCCCAATCAACCAAGCCCAATCAACCAAGCCCTCTATGTTTGGCAAAAAAAAAAAAAATCAAGCCCTCTATCATTGCCCAGTGGACCCCATGACACACTCCCCCGTGTTACAAGTCTTTCCAGAGACTAATATGGCTGGTTCTTATACCAGTATCTTCTCCATGCGCGTGGAATTTTCTTAGTGTTGAAGACACAGTCATGTGCCTTTGAACACCGACTTATTTGACTGGCAATATCTCCTTGTGAAATTGTACAAGAACAAATTTGCATTGTATTAACATATATTGCAGGATTAAGCAACGCAAAGATTGTTTTCATAGAATTGACATGGGCTCGCCCCTGTGCTACCCCACTACAGTGTACAGGGTAAGTTGGGGATGCTTATTGTGACATAACAGATGCACGTGTCAAGACAAAATTTGGTGTTTTCTTTACGGCAACCTTTGTAATCAGTTTGTAACTAAATTATTTTCCGTGATAACAATAATTGTTAGTAGGCCACACTGGAGTGTATGGACAAAAATATAGGTAAAGATGCAAATTGAAAGTCTCGCACTGGTGGACGAAACACTACAAATTTGGTAGAGGAAATGGTAGAAAATTTGTAAAGTTACTGAACGTATGAAAATTCAGTAAAAATTTCTTACGAAGTTCTGTTGTTCGTAGGAAGTTCCTACGAACTTCAGATGTCCGTAACAAATAGAAATATTCATCTTTACTCTGTATTTGGGTTCTTACGAACAACATTTGTTCGTATCATTTCCTACGAATAAATGTTATTCGTAGGAAAAAGTTTTGTAATTCCAACGAACTATGTAAGTTCGTAGGAAGTTATATACCCACTTTTACCATTTCCTCCATTGTGTACAGCATGTCCCAACGAAAGGTAAACTCATTTCTGAGTTTGTAAAGTTAGCTTTCTCATCCATACACCAATATGAATGCTCTGAGTGTTAATCAATACTGTTTTGTCAATCATAAAAATCAGATATAAACCATAATATTACATCACGTTAAAAATAGTTTTGTCATAAATTCAGGATGTTTAATCTTCATGTAATCGCAAAATCATAAGTTTTGTAAAACTATTATCAAAATTGACCTTTATCCATTGCAATTGATTGGAATAAGGTGACTTGAATGCTCCTGTCAAAGCTTCCTTTGAATCCCTTCTTGAATAGCCCAGAATTACTCTCTTATGTGCCCGGAATATTTGTGAGAAAATAAGAATAATGAGAATTTCGGATTTTCTCTCCCTCCTTAGAAACAGTGTGTATAGAGATGACTCTAGATGGTGTAGATGTCTCTATTTATAAGGGGAAGAGGGCCGGAATCCTAGTGGTGGTGAGACTCTTTTCAAGCCTCCCACTAATGCCACTAACCATCATGTGACTAACGGATAAGGTTTACCCAATCTTTTAATATCTTTATTTATCACATTCCTAATTAATTATCTGACATTTATTAAAACCACATAAATGGGAAATTCGGAATTTAATACAATTGAAATTAAATAATTAACTTCGTCACTTAACAATAATTTCCAACAGTCTCCCACTTGGTCTTAATAATTCGTATAATTAAATTAGGTATCATAAGGTGCACAATCATTAATAAATTTAGTTTACTAAATCAAATGATTCACGGATGCGAGTCGTGGCGGTTCCATGCTATTCAAGAGCATGGTTCCTTCCATGTACCACAACACCTATGTTTCATTCAACTGAGCCTTTAATATTGGGTATCATAATGGCCTTATAATGTCCTTTTGAATAAGGACTATTTCTGTCAACAATAATTCAGAATTATATGCATACATTCACAAAAGACAGAAATAATAGAAATCATAAACACTTTTATTGAATTCAAGTAATAGTGTCAAACAACTAAGGCAAAATAGCAATTATAATCTAACTAATCGAGAACTATCTCTTTGACATGTTCCATAAAGGTCTTCGGAGATAGTCCTTTCGTAAGAGGATCTGTAATGTTATCATGCGTACTAATGTGATCAATTGACACTCTTTGTTTCTGAACTTCTTTTTTAACTGATGGGTATTTCATCTCAATATGCTTAGCAGCCTTAGTATACCTATCGTTCTTCGAGAAGAAGACTGCTGTGACATTATCACAATAAATTTTCAGCGGCTTAGATATTGACCCCATAATTCTAAGTCCTGAAATAAAGTTTCGCATCCATAATCCATGATATGTAGCTTCGAAGCAATCTACGTATTCAGCCTCCATAGTAGATGATACAATGACGCTTTGCTTAGCACTTTTCTATGACACGGCTCCTCTAGCCATAAGGAAGACATAACCCGAAGTGTTCTTCCTACTGTCAAGGCATCCCCCAAAATATGAGTCTGAATAACCAATCACATCAAGGTGATCAGTCTTCCGATATGTGAGCATGTAATCATTGGTCCCTTGCAGGTACCTCAGCACTTTCTTTGCAGCTTTCTAATGGTAAATCCCCGGATTGCCTTAATATCTGCCTAGCATCCCAACGGCAAAACTCATATCTGGTCTAGTGCAGACTTGTGCATACAACAAGCTCCCTACGAGCGAAGAATAAGGCATGCCTTTCATGCGCTCCCTTTCTAAATCACTTCTAGGGAATTGACTTAAGATGAACTTATCCCCTTTCTGAAGTGGAACATTAATGGGATTGCAACTTTGCATACTAAATCTTTTTAAAACTTTGTTAATGTAAGCTTTCTGAGACAATCCCAACATTCCTCGTGATCTATCCCGAGATATTTCTATCCCGATCACGAAGGATGCCTCACCTAAATCTTTCAATTCAAAGTTTTTAGAAAGGTACTTCTTGGTTTCAATAAACCAAGATCACTACTGGCGATAAGTAAGTCATCAACATATAGTACTAAAAATACAAACTTACTCCCACTGATCTTCAAGTATATGCACCGATCAACAGTGTTTTCCTTAAACCCAAAGGATGTAATGGTATCGTGGAACTTAATGTACCATTGACGAGAAGCTTTCTTTAGACCATATATTGACTTCTTTAATATACAGGACATGTTTTCCTTTCCTTCCTTTATGAAGCCTTGTGGATGTGTCGTGTAGACTTCTTCTTCTAAACTCCCATTTAGAAAAGTTATTTTTACGTCTATTTGTTGCAACTCCAAATCATAATAAGTCACCAATGCTAATATGATTCTTAATGAGTCCTTCATTGAAACTGGAGATAAAGTCTCATTATAATCAATGCCTTCTCATTGATTAAAACCTTTGGCAACAAGTCTAGCTTTATGTCGTTCGATATTGCCTTTTGAGTCAAGTTTGGTCTTAAAGATCCACTTGCACCCAACTTGTTTTTGTCCTTCTGGCAATTCGACCAACTCCCAAACTTTATTGTCATTCATAAATTTTATTTCTTCTTTCATGGCATCAATCCATTTATCGAAATCATCACTATTTACATCTTTTTCATAAGAAACTGGATCATTAATATTCCCTATGTTAAATTCGATCTCTTGAAGGTATACCACATAATCATTCGAAATTGTCGATCTCCTTTCTCTTTGAGATCTTCTTAATGGCACTTCCTGTGGTGCTTTAAAAGTTTCATCGGTTATAGTCTCATTATGTGATTGTTCAGTTAGTTCATCATTCACTTGTTGTTCATTGTTATTGATTGGGTCAATGATCGGTTCAACAACTACATTAGGAACAACATATATGTTATGAACTCTGGTTATAGGAATTTGTACCCTAACTTCTCGAATGATTACCTCCCTTTCTTTTATACTCCCACTTACTTCACCTTCTTCAATGAATTTAGCATTTTCAGTTTTTATGATTCTAGCTGTATGATTTGGAAAGTAGAATCTATATCCCTTCAACTTTTCTGAACACCCGATGAAATGACAAGATAATGTCCTAGGATCCAATTTCTTTTCATGAGGGTTATAGATTCTAGCTTCCGCTGGGAGGCCCCACACACGTAAATACCTTAAATCGGGTTTCCATCCTTTCCAAAGTTCAAAAGGGATTTTTGAAACTGACTTACTAGGAACCCTATTTAAGATGTGTACAGCGGTCTTTAATGGATGTGTCCACAAAAATGTAGGCAATTGGGTCCTACTTATCATACTTCTAACCATTTCTATAAGGGTACGATTATGCCTTTCAGCTACACCATTCTGCCAAGGTGATCCTGGCATTTTGTATTGGGCGCAAATACCTAATTTTTCAAGGAGTTTAGCAAATGGGTCAGGGCGTTGCCCTGACCCGTCATATCTACCATAATATTCACCACCTCTATCAGACCTAATAATTTTTACATTTTTGCCTAGTTGCCTCTCAACCTCATTAATGTATATTTCAACGACGTTCACAGACTGAGATTTATCATGCAACATGTACAAAATGCAATAACGTGAAAAATCATCTATAAAGGTGATGAAGTATTTTAAATTTAAACCCAGAAAATTAAATTGAATCTCAAAACCACCGACAAAACTAAAACAAAAAAAAGATGCATCACCACAGGTAAAAAAAACCACTGGTTAAACTATGTCCCTTACACAAAATTAAACCACAGGAAGCAAACAAAAAACTCTGGCAATCCCTCCGGCAAACACCAACCCCTCTGCCTTAAATCCCCCCCCCCCCCCCCACAAAAAAAAAAAAAATCCGACAACCACTACTTGAAAAAAAAAACCCACTGAGGAAACAAAAACTCTCCCAAATGTCCAACAACAACCCGTATGAAATTTTGATGAAAAGAAATACAATCGCCTGAAATTTCCAAATATTCGACAATAGCAATTAAGTAATTTACTACAACACAAACACATATCTGTATATCATTCTCAAACTCTAAGAATCGGGGGCAATTTTATTACTTTTATTTTACACGATTTATTTCAGGCAGGGAATACCTTCAAATGACGTTTACAAGCTTTGCACGCCTAGTTTTGTGATCCACCTCTAATCGAAGACCAAGCCCAGTGATTTCATCCACTTCCACAGACTTCGAAGCTCTAATTCACTCACTACGCGTTAATTTTCGAGTTTCCCTTCCAGAATATTTCTCACTGACCATATTCCCCACTCCCGCAAGAAAAGACTCACTTCATCAATAACACATTCTTTCGCCTGGTCGCATCTTGAACATACTTCCTCCGGTACGCACAATTCTTAATAACTGCAACAACATCTTTACGAAACCCTTTGTAAGGACAGAGATTTCCTAAGTGAGAAATTGTTCCCCCATTCTCATTTTGTTTCATTGTTTTCTTAATTATTACTTGAGGCTCAAGATCAAAAATAATCTAAAAATCTTATTTAAAGAAGTCTCTCACGATAGCAGGAGAAAACATGAGATTTCCAAGGCTCTTCAACTGGGTTTGGAGATTTTATATAAATTTTAAATCACATATACAAAGTGACATACCTGTAAATATTTTCTTGATACGAGGCTGGATGGTTTCATTATGTGAAGAATTTTTTGTAATATACATAAGGAGTATGTGAGAAGGTTGAAGATGGAACAACTCAAACGCTTAGAAATTAAGCAGCTTCCGAGCAACTGAAAGGATTGGTGAATAAATGTGAAGGTGAACAACTGAAAGGGCTCATCCTTTGTTGGTAAATGCCACGTGGATAGCCTTAGACTTTGAGGTTCTTAAAAGCTTGTATAGCATTTTATAGAATTATAGAGATTCAAGTCTTATTCTTCTTTTTCAATATTTAATTTATATGTTTAAAAATGGCATCTTCAAACGTACCGTTACCACATGACTTGATTAATAAATTCTAACTAAACTCTCTAGCGGAATATGTATATTTTTAAATATTAAAAATGCCCAAATTCACTGTTAGGAAAGCAATCGAGAATCGTTATTTTGAAGGACATATATAAAGTATAGAAGTTATTTTTGTTTAGCAATTCAACTGCACATAACGGGACAAATCAAAAGTATGATTTTTAATTTTAATAGTTTGTTGGGAATAGAAAGTAGATATCCGAATATTGTTAAATGTAACACATGGATATCGAAGAAGATAATATTATATTTGAATATTGGTACATGTAGCACATCTATACCGAACATAAAAAAAAAATATTGACATATATAATTTATGTTGCATTATGACATATAACAATAATTTGATTCAACTTCACATAAAGGAAAAAATTCAAATTAGGATCTTTAAAATTTAACAGTGTGAGTAAAGTTAATGTTTTAGGTTTTCACAAAATACGAACACGGGAAAAATAAAATTTATCGTAATTACGGCGATAAATAAAATTTACCGTAATGATTCACTCTACACGATCTAATTTAATCAATTGCAATCATGAAAACATAATTGTATACGTAAAATTTGTACTTAATGAAAGATCCTTTGGTTAAGAGAGTTGGATCGATTATCCCATCCTTATCCATTGGTTTCTCTTTAGTGACAATATCAATGAAGAAACACAAGGTCAATCACATATGCAAAATGTATACAACATTTGTTAGCACAAAAGTGCAAGTCGGTATTAAATTGAGATCAACGAATTTCTTTGAATCAACATCCAATAAAAATACAAATTAAGTTCACATCCAAACTTATAAAACATAATACTTATAAAAAATAAAAATAAGATGAGTAAATATGTTACAGATGCAGAGAAATACAAAATTACTTGATCAACAAAACTTTTATAAAAACCATGTATAAAAAGTTTACAAGGAAGAGTAATAGTTTACTTTTAATATCTATAATGAAATCAACATGATAGTTTTAGTATCTCCAATTTAAATGAACTTGTTTTTTCCGTCCAAAGATGATTGTGTAATATTATATTAGATGACAAAATTTTGAACAAAGTTAATCAAATCCATTGATTCCCGTACCATAATCTCTATAAGGATAATAAAACAACACAATGGACACCCACTTGCATGATCTGGAAATCTGTCTCAATAAAGCAAAAGATGAAACACGATTCATTTTGAGAACCAAAAAATGAAAAAATGCAACGTAATTTCAGAACAATATATAAAGAGAAAATGACGATTGACAGTACATGGAGGGAAATAAAAATTGCGTTGGGCGGAGCCATATCTACTCAAAAGCAGCAAACACAAACACCATACCCATCTTTCATTCACAGACACACACACATGAGATATACAAAATTTCACATAAGAAAAGTAAACGAATTGATACGACGCAAATATTGCATTTTTCATCCGTCGAACCTACGCATTTTAGCCCCCTCGGGTGCCTTAATCGCTATATTTAAGCCCGTTAACCAGACAACCTCGGTTTATACTGTTAACATGCTATATGAGGTATAATTGGGCTTTTGTAGGTATTTAGGTACCAAGTATGGGATCCGGACGCATTCCGCACAATTCCCGTACGCAACTACTAACTATGTCGTACGAACTCGGAATCACGCACCGTTCGCGGTCACACAAAGCTAGCGAGTTCAATGATTATCCCATCCTTATCCATTGGTTTCTATTTAGTGACAATATCAATGAAGAAACACAAGGTCAATCACATATGCAAAATGTATACAACATTTGTTAGCACAAAAGTGTAAGTCGATATTAAATTGAGATCAACGAATTTCTTTGAATCAACATCCAATAAAAATACAAATTAAGTTCACATCCAAACTTATAAAAAATAATACTTATAAAAAATAAAAATAAGATGAGTAAATATGTTACAGATGCAGAGAAATACAAAATTACTTGATCAACAAAACTTTTATAAAAACCATGTATAAAAAGTTTACAAGGAAGAGTAATAGTTTACTTTTAATATCTCTAATTGAAATCAACATGATAGTTTTAGTATCTCCAATTTAAATGAACTTGTTTTTGCCGTCCAAAGATGATTGTGTAATATTATATTAGATGACGAAATTTTGAACAAAGTTAATCAAATCCATTGATTCCCGTACCATAATCTCTATAAGGATAATAAAACAACACAATGGACACCCACTTGCATGATCTGGAAATCTGTCTCAATAAAGCAAAAGATGAAACACGATTCATTTTGAGAACCAAAAAATGAAAAAATGCAACGTAATTTCAGAACCTTATATAAAGAGAAAATGACGATTGACAGTACATGGAGGGAAATAAAAATTGCGTTGGGCGGAGCCATATCTACTCAAAAGTAGCAAACACAGACACCATACCCATCTTTCATTCACAGACTCACACACATGAGACATACAAAATTTCACATAAGAAAATAAACTAATTGATACGACGCAAATATTGCGTTTTTCATCCGTCGAACCTACGCATTTTAGCCCCCTCGGGTGCCTTAATCGCTATATTTAAGCCCGTTAACCAGACAACCTCGGTTTATACTGTTAACATGCTATATGAGGTATAATTGGGCTTTTGTAGGTATTTAGGTACCAAGTATGGGATCCGGACGCATTCTGCACAATTCCCGTACGCAACCGCACGTTCAAGGGCAATCTGGTCATTTCATAGATGGGGCACCTGGCCCGACATCCACACGGAAGTTGTAGCTCTCCTCGCTAGCTTTGCGTGATCGCGAACGGTACGTGATTCCGAGTTCGTACGACATTAACTCTCCTTTCGAACTCTAGCTAGTAGTTGTAGCTCTCCTTTCGAAATGACACAGAACTACAACGCTAGCTTTGCCACGATTTATACTGTCGATCGATCGACCACAGGAGTCGATCGATCGATCCCCTATTTTCTCCTGCAGATATTTTCTTTCTTTTCTTTCTTCTTTTCTTTTATTCCAACTTACTATATAAGATAGTTTTTGTTGTAATAAGAGGAGACTCTCATATTCTGATTTAGATAGTTTCAGTTAGGGTTTGGTTTGGAGAGTTCATTTTCTCTTCTTCTTGGATTGACAACCCATGTGGTTTTGTAAGATTGAACTATTCACTTCCTCTCCATTAATATAGTTTGTTCTTCATCTTTCCTTGCCTTGTAATTTAGTTTACATGCTTTCTAACTAGTTTACTTGCTTTAATTCTTGCTCTCCTAGTCTAATTAACATAATTTAGTTTAACTCACCATGCACCCTTAGATAAATAGGGTCGAGATTTCATTTCCGCCATTTTCGGGCCCCGAGCTCCGAAAACTAGGTTTCGTGCAAAATCGCGTTTAATTGAAACCGCGTGTATTAAAGTTGGATTTTTATGCATTTAACTTTATTTGTCACGCAACTTTAGTGTTTATAGCGACAATCCGAATTTAATCCGTGTGCGACCATTTTCCATTAAATGTTTAATCTCGCAACTTTGGCTTAAATTCCTTATTGTGTGATGTTTATGCTTAATTGGATATGCTCGATTAGATTGCTTTCGAGCCTTAACTCTAGTTAGTAGTTGTTTCGATCCGTGTGGTAGGATGCGATCCCGATCCTCGCTTTCCTTTAATTTAGCATTAACTTATTCTTTTCTTTTGTCACCATTTCCAACCTATCATCTTTTACACTTTTATTCCTGAAGTAATTAAACAATTAACATCTAAAATTCAATCACTCCTTATGGATTTCTTACGATACCCGACTTACCACTGTGCTTGCTTGTCATGTGTAGTAGTAGCTTAGGTTTCTTTTGTATCGCGGCGGCGAAACACACAACGATTGTGTCCTCACACGAACACACTTTTTCCGCCCGGCCACAAAATGGTGCCGTTGCCGGGGAGTGTGTTTTAGATAGCAATTATTTTATTATTTCGTAGTATTTTTCCTTTTGTATTTGTATTCTTTGTTTTAACCTTTTTTGCAGGATAGCATATTTGACCGCTAAGAAACTTTGATTCGCGGTTGCTCACTTTCTTGCTCGGATTCTCCATCTGCAAACAACGAGGTAATCATGTCCTATTATTATAGTTATTACGGTTATTCTAATGATTCATACTTTGGGGATAGTTTTCAAGTTTTTCATTTTCAAGATTTTCTTGAAAATGAAAGACTTGAAAACATTTATCGGAATGAAAATCGTTATTGGGAGCTTGAGTTGGATTCATTATTCGAACCCAATGACGATTCTTATTTCATTACTTTCGAAGACGAGCTTCGACCAAATGAGGAGTCCGAGGCTCTTGAGCCGAGGAAGCCTACTTTGGAAGAAACTTTGCTACTTTACTCCCAAGGTTTGGAAAGCTTAACTGATGCTGGAATGAGACTTGGAGCACTTTGCGATGAGATGAATTCTTATGCACAAAACAACGAGGAGGTGGAAACTTGTGTTTCACCTCAATTTTTCAAAGAATTTCTCATCGAATGTGAATCTCTCTCCCCCGAAATTCAATCTCCTTCCGACGATAAGTTGATGGAGATTGAATTTATTTCATTACCATATACGTTTTCCGTCATTGAACCATTATAATTACCGGTTGATTCCTATGAGTCGGTAGAAACTTTTAAAACTTCCACACTTTTTGTCGATGAGGACTCTTTACAGAACTTGTTTTCGATGGATGTTGTCCCGACGTGTGCACCATCTCCCATTCCGTTTGTAAAACCTTTGGGAGATGAATCGATTTTTCTTGGACCTCTAGTGTTCTTTTCCCCCTTGTTATCCAAATCCCCCATCGTCCGCCCAGAATTTCAAATTGGCGATGGTTCATTTCTTTCACCGCCCACATGCCTTCCGTTGTTCAAACGGAATTCCTATTTTTCGGGAGGCATGCATGTTCGGGAGGGTCCACCGTTGATCCGCCAAATTCAAATTGTGTTTTGGATGGACCCTCAAAAGTTTAAACTTTTGGTATATAGTTAATTGCACATCCTAAGTGTAGGTTGTATATACTAACTTCTTCATTTTTGTTTTTCTTAATTTTAGCCTAGTATAATTAGTTAATCTCTTTTTATTTCTTTTTGTATGCTTGGTTCTGACTCTTTTGTAGGTTCAACGGACTTGAATTTGCGGAGACTATGCATCCCGGCACGCATTTCTTAAGAAAACAATCAAAAAAGTCGCAAAAACATTTTTTTCCTTTGTTTTTCACACGCGCATTCTCACGCATTTGCATTTGTTTTTCTTTTTTTATTTTCTTTTATTTTTCATTTTGTCGTGACCATGCGTGTGTGTTGTTCATTGTACAGATTTTTATTTTTTTAGCATAGGCCTTTTTGTGTGTATATTTAAGCCTATGTGTAATTAATTTTATTTTCATTTTTATTTTTATTTTTATTTTTTTATTTCATATTTTTATGTATATTCATATATATATGCTATATATATAGTTATTTTATATTTAAACCCCCCTATTACCCCTTATTTGCATTTCTCTCCCCCCCCCCCATTTTAAAAAGGAATGCAGTGTGCCTGGCCCTGCTTGATCGATCGATCGAAGGCCAGGCTCGATCAATCGATCGAGCAGGTTAAAGCCGAGGGCTGCTACTTTTTTCCCTCTTTTCTCTTATTCTCTCCTCTCCTCTCTCAAACCGATTTTGCCCTAGATTTTCCCCACACACATTTCTTCCATTTTCATCCAAATCCTACATATTCAAGGTATAATCTACATTACTTTTTCATGAATTTGTAGCTTTTGTTTGATTTGTGTCACTAATTACATGTTTAAACCCTAGATTGACATATGTTTAAATGTGGTTGTTTGCCCCTGATTTTTTGTTGTTCCAACCCTTGTTTTTCATGATTCTTGATATAAATCCACTCATGAACAAGTTTATATTGCTGCATTGTTGTTTTGTTCATGAGTGGGGTGATTTCGTTGGTTCAAATCGGTATTTTCAACCTTGACGCACATTGCGCACGCCAATTGTTCGTCAAAATGCCTAAAACAGATTTCAATTCAATTTTTGACGCACACTTGGGTGATTTTCATGCCTTGTCGCATTCCGACATTCTTCATCGCAATGTTGCATATTTTCACCTCGGTTTTGCGCACTTGCACCACCATTTCAACTTGTACACTACTAACCATAAATTGTGCTTACACTTTGCTTTGTATTATGTAATTCTTGTTTTGTAGGTTGAAATGGCACCAAAGAAATACTCGTCTACTAGGTGTGTGCCCGTCGGGGGCGTTGATGGTTTCCGCTGCGAACAGGAACGGGATTGGTTCCGTGCGCACTTTCATACATCCGAGCGACCGCTTGGTTTTCACTTTGCGTGGGTCCTTGAGGATATACCGAGGGAGGCGCGTGTTCTGTTGCGCCGTTAGGGGTGGGAGCCCTTTCTTGCTACTAACGGGCGTGTCAACGAGGAATTGGTCCGAATATTTTACGCGACGTTAGTGGAGGTAAAGGGCAGCAGTGGGCCGACTACATACGAGGCCATGGTCCGTGGGGTGCAAATTCCCTTCACTATATCAGATTTAGCAGATTTTATGGATGTTCCACTTCCCGCGGATTCAGTCAGTTTTCTTGATGGGACTATTTTCGGCCGAGGGACATTGATAGAGGCTCTTGCACCGGGCGAGGCGTGGAAGAAGGGTTCTTTCCGCTCGGCTGCGATGGAGGACTTGCCTCGATTATTACACTACATCAATGTTCATTCCTTCATGGTGACGAACAACCGGTCTGAGGTTCGTCACAAGCATGTCGCATTGATCTACACGATGATTAATGGATTGGGCAGTATCAGCTTTCCCCGTATTTTTCTAGACATGATGTGCGCGACTGCGAAGGAGATCGCATGGAGATTTTCCCTTCCTTTTCCTGCCCTCATCACGAGGATTTGTATTTCACACGGTTGCCCGGAGTTGGACGCTGACCGTAAGCTTGACCCACTCGGGCTTCTCTCTAAGGACAACATCTCGAAAATGCTAAAGCACGAGTGGGGGCAACCGGCGGGTAAGAGACAGAGGGCAGAGATGGCTGACTTGCTGGACGACGAGGAGGATGAGATATGTGAGATGGAGATGGGTGAGGGTTCTCACGCGCCACACAACTATGATGATGCCCGCTTTGCGACATTCCAGGCCGTGCAGGACCAGCGCTGGGAGGAGACCCAGCTCAGGTGGCCGACTTGGGAGTCCCACCTGGACCAGTTGCAGGCCGAGCAGCGGCAGCATTGGATGCAGCAGCAGGCTCAGTAGGAGCAGTTTTATGCCGAGCAGCGGCAGGAGTGGGCCGTGAAGAGGCAGGCGAGGGCACAGCACAGATAGGATTACCGGATGATGCAGCGGATGATGAGAGATCTTTATCTGCAGCGCAGTGATTCCGACACACCATTGCCTCCTCATTTTCAGGACCCCTCTGATCCTAGTGGTTCCGGCCACTAGGTTGTTGCTGTACTGGGTTATTTTTGTATTCCGGGATCGGATATTATATTGTAATTTTTATTTTTTATTTTTATTTTTATTTTTATTTGTATTTGTATTTGTATTTGTATTTGTATTTCTTTCATTTCACTAGTTGTAATGTATTAAGTGATTTTGTATTGAACTTATGAAATGAGAAATGAAAATGTAGTTTGTGGTTGTTTATTGGATTTTGATGTGTGTGACCTTCCATTTTATAAAATCAAAAAGTTCACCATCAATTTATCTAGTATTTGCACTTCAGCCCCTCTATATTATTGTGACTTGTGACATAGATTCTCTTAACTTAATACATCGGTACATATTCTTCATATGCTTTGTACTAACTTGTTTTGCAGCTTCATTTGGACTTGAACTTATAGAGATCGCTCCACATTTGGGTAATATCATTCTTTTCCTAGCTTTGTGTTGTGTTCTTTAATGGACGCATTGGGGACAATGCAACATTTAAGTTAGGGGGTGTAGGATATTCTATCCATTTTGCTGTTTAGTCCTTGGATTTGATTACAATTTAGTTACAAAGCATGTTTTTGTTAAAAATTTGAAAATTTTCAAAAATATTTTGTTTCTTTTTTCTCCTTTATTGGGCATTTTGCCCTTGTTTCCGATGATAAATTTTAATAATTGCCCGATCAAATAGACAATTCAACGATGCATGTTCTCGATTTTAGAAGTTATTAGATTTTAGTCCCTAAATCATTGATATTATGAATAACTTCATGAATTAAACTTTAATCCGTGAGCACATGCACCATTCTTGTTATATTGATTTGGTTTAAGATTTTTATAACTCGGTATGCTTTTCTTGCATTGTATATACTTACACCGAGTGAGATTAGAGACTTATCTTCATTTGTGAGTGTATACACTATTCTTTCCTCTTTGAAAACGTTACAGTCGTTGGTAATCTCTTTATTCTTTCATTGACCGTTCATTAATTGAGTTCATCCTTGAAATGTGTTACTTGAGCATGATTTTCATATATTGTTTTGACTCGAGAATTGCGTATACTTTGTGAAATGATCATAGGCCATCTTTGTTTTATCGCCCATATGACCTTGACCTCACCTTTTATATGTTCCCTAGTCAACCCACTTGAGCCTAAATACTAGCCTTTCTTTTCATTACCCAAAATCCCATAACCAACTCCAAAATGGAGTTTTATACCATATATATTACCTTACCTACCCTTGTTTGGATTGTTGCTCGGAATTGAATGTTATTATTGTAGTGTGATTGCAATTTGAGTATGAAATGAGTAAGAAGTGAAAGAAAAAGAAAGAAAAAGAGTTAAAAAGAGAAAGTAGAGAACAAAAGAAAGCAAAAGAGAAAAAGTGAGAAAAAGGAAGAAAATAAAAAGAAAGAGAAAGTTGTTTATATTGTTTGTAGTGTTTCAATAAGCTTTGATTACTCTCTCGATTGTTATATCTAATGCTCGTTTGGACATCTTTGTCCAACTTTTGATATTGCCCATTTTTTCACATTATTCTGAGTTTCATCCCCAAACACTTTGAATCCGTATATACATCCCTTTCATTTCGTACCTTAACCTAGCCTACATTACAACCCTATTCAAGTCCTATGTGATCTTAAGTAGATGTAATTCAAATGTTTAAATAGTGTTGATAATCTGTGAAAATGCATTTCGCCTCTTTTATATGTGCGGTATCCTTTCACTGAGATTGCAACTTTTATTTCCTATATAGCGTTCTTCATTTGTGACATGTGCGCGGCCTAGTTTCCCTTTACATTTACTCCTTATGCCCGCATGTCCCGTGTGTTACCTCCCTGTTTCAAGTGAATTCATTTGATGAGTGCAATGCCCGTGAGGATTGACTTTTATGCATGCTTTGATATTTAGTATCCGAGTTATTTAAGTTTTTCGCCAAATCATACTTTGCATATGCTCACTCCCCTCCCACATGTTAGAGTTTCAATTCATTGAGGTGCATTCGATAATGTTAATAACTACGGACTTCTCATGCGAATTCGTTTGCTATGCTAATAACATGTTGAAATCTTGTTCGCACTGATGAGTTTGTCTTACTTGATTGGGCATATTTTGAGGAAACTTTATGATGTTTGTGGGTTCCATCACTGAAAACCCTCACGAGACGACACTCGTCCACTAGGGTAACCTAGGAGTTCAACGGCTTATTGCATACGCTAAATGCAATCGAATCGCCCGCGAAAGTGGCCTTATCTATTTATTGCTTTTATACCATAATTTTGTACTCTCTCCTGTGTTGGTTTACTTGTTCTTCTTGTTGCATCCTATTTCATTGCTAGGGACTAGCAATGTGTAAGTTAGGGGGTGTGATACGACGCAAATATTGCGTTTTTTATCCGTCGAACCTACGCATTTTAGCCCCCTCGGGTGCCTTAATCGCTATATTTAAGCCCGTTAACCAGACAACCTCCGTTTATACTGTTAACATGCTATATGAGGTATAATTGCTCTTTTGTAGGTATTTAGGTACCAAGTATGGGATCCGGACGCATTCCGCACAATTCCCGTACGCAACCGCACGTTCAAGGGCAATCCGGTCATTTCATAGATTGGGCACCTGGCCCGACATCCACACGGAAGTTGTATCTCTCCTCGCTAGCTTCGCGTGACCGCGAACGGTGCGTGATTCCAAGTTCGTACGACATAGTTACGGCGATTTGAGCGGAGATGGATTGTATGCCAATGCAGGGGAAATTGCAGGCTGCCACTGCTTGATCGATCGATCGATCCTGAGGGTCGATCGATAGAGCCTTCTTATTTTTGCCACGATTTATACTGTCGATCGATCGACCACAGGGGTCGATCGATCGATCCCCTGTTTTCTCCTGCAGATATTTTCTTTCTTTTCTTTCTTCTTTTCTTTTATTCCAACTTACTATATAAGATAGTTTTTGTTGTAAGAAAAGGAGACTCTCATATTCTGATTTAGATAGTTTTAGTTAGGGTTTGGTTTGGATAGTTCATTTTCTCTTCTTCTTGGATTGACAACCCATGTGGTTTTGTAAGATTGAACTATTCACTTCCTCTCCATTAATATAGTTTGTTCTTAATCTTTCCTTGCCTTGTAATTTAGTTTCCATGCTTTCTAACTAGTTTACTTTCTTTAATTCTTGATTTCCTAGTCTAATTAACATAATTTAGTTTAACTCACCATGCACCCTTAGATAAATAGGGTCGGGATTTCATTTCCGCCATTTTCGGGCCCCGAGCTCCGAAAACTAGGTTTCGTGCAAAATCGCGTTTAATTGAAACCGCGTGTATTAAAGTTGGATTGTTATGCGTTTAACTTTATTTGTCACGCAACTTTAGTGTTTATAGCGACAATCCGAATTTAATCCGCGTGCGACCATTTTCCATTAAATGTTTAATCTCGCAACTTTGGCTTAAATTCCTTATTGTGTGATGTTTATGCTTAATTGGATATGCTCGATTAGATTGCTTTCGAGCCTTAACTCTAGTTAGTAGTTGTTTCGATCCGTGTGGTAGGATGCGATCCCGATCCTCGCTTTCCTTTAATTTAGCATTAACTTATTCTTTTCTTTTGTCACCATTTCCATCCTATCATCTTTTACACTTTTATTCCTGAAGTAATTAAACAATTAACATCTAAAATTCAATCACTCCCTGTGGATTTCTTACGATACCCGACTTACCGCTGTGTTTGCTTGTCAAGTGTAGTAGTAGCTTAGGTTTCTTTTGTATCGCGGCGGCGAAACACACAACGATTGTGTCCTCACACGAACACACTTTTTCCGCCCGGCCACAAAATGGCGCCGTTGCCGGGGAGTGTGTTTTAGATAGCAATTGTTTTATTATTTCGTAGTATTTTTCCTTTTGTATTTGTATTCTTTGTTTTAACCTTTTTTGCAGGATAGCATATTTGACCGCTAAGAAACTTTGATTCGCGGTTGCTCACTTTCTTGCTCGGATTCTCCATCTGCAAACAACGAGGTAATCATGTCCTATTATTATAGTTATTACGGTTATTCTAATGATTCATACTTTGGGGATAGTTTTCAAGTTTTTCATTTTCAAGATTTTCTTGAAAACGAAAGACTTGAAAACATTTATCGGAATGAAAATCGTTATTGGGAGCTTGAGTTGGATTCATTATTCGAATCCAATGACGATTCTTATTTCATTACTTTCGAAGACGAGCTTCGACCAAATGAGGAGTCCGAGGCTCTTGAGCCGAGGAAGCCTACTTTGGAAGAAACTTTGCTACTTTACTCCCAAGGTTTGGAAAGCTTAAATGATGCTGGAATGAGACTTGGAGCACTTTGCGATGAGATGAATTCTTATGCACAAAACAACGAGGAGGTGGAAACTTGTGTTTCACCTCAATTTTTCAAAGAATTTCTCATCGAATGTGAATCTCTCTCCCCCGAAATTCAATCTCCTTCCGACGATAAGTTGATGGAGATTGAATTTATTTCATTACCATATACGTTTTCCGTCATTGAACCATTAGAATTACCGGTTGATTCCTATGAGTCGGTAGAAACTTTTAAAACTTCCACACTTTTTGTCGATGAGGACTCTTTACAGAACTTGTTTTCGATGGATGTTGTCCCGACGTGTGCACCATCTCCCATTCCGTTTGTAAAACCTTTGGGAGATGAATCGATTTTTCTTGGACCTCTAGTGTTCTTTTCCCCCTTGTTATCCAAATCCCCCATCGTCCGCCCAAAATTTCAAATTGGCGATGGTTCATTTCTTTCACCGCCCACATGCCTTCCGTTGTTCAAACGGAATTCCTATTTTCCGGGAGGCATGCATATTCGGGAGGGTCCACCGTTTATTCGCCAAATTCAAATTGTGTTTTGGATGGACCCTCAAAAGTTTAAACTTTTGGTATATAGTTAATTGCACATCCTAAGTGTAGGTTGTATATACTAACTTCTTCATTTTTGTTTTTCTTAATTTTAGCCTAGTATAATTAGTTAATCTCTTTTTATTTCTTTTTGTATGCTTGGTTCTGACTCTTTTGTAGGTTCAACGGACTTGAATTTGCGGAGACTATGCATCCCGGCACGCATTTCTTAAGAAAACAATCAAAAAAGTCGCAAAAACATTTTTTTCCTTTGTTTTTCACACGCGCATTCTCACGCATTTGCATTTGTTTTTCTTTTTTTATTTTCTTTTATTTTTCATTTTGTCGTGACCATGCGTGTGTGTTGCTCATTGTACATATTTTTATTTTTTTAGCATAGGCCTTTTTGTGTGTATATTTAAGCCTATGTGTAATTAATTTTATTTTCATTTTTATTTTTATTTTAATTTTTTTATTTCATATTTTTATGTATATACATATATATATGCTATATATATAGTTATTTTATATTTAAAACCCCCTATTATCCCTTATTTGCATTTCTCTCCCCCCCCCCCCATTTTAAAAAGGAATGCAGTGTGCCTGGCCCTGCTTGATCGATCGATCGAAGGCCAGGCTCGATCGATCGATCGAGCAGGTTAAAGCCGAGGGCTGCTACTTTTTTCCCTCTTTTCTCTTATTCTCTCCTCTCCTCTCTCAAACCGATTTTGCCGTAGATTTTCCCCACACACATTTCTTCCATTTTCATCCAAATCCTACATATTCAAGGTATAATCTACATTACTTTTTCATGAATTTGTAGCTTTTGTTTGATTTGTGTCACTAATTACATGTTTAAACCCTAGATTGACATATGTTTAAATGTGGTTGTTTGCCCCTGATTTTTTGTTGTTCCAACCCTTGTTTTTCATGATTCTTGATATAAATCCACTCATGAACAAGTTTATATTGCTGCATTGTTGTTTTGTTCATGAGTGGAGTGATTTCGTTGGTTCAAATCGGTATTTTCAACCTTGACGCACATTGCGCACGCCAATTGTTCGTCAAAATGCCTAAAACAGATTTCAATCCAATTTTTGACGCACACTTGGGTGATTTTCATGCCTTGTCGCATTCCGACATTCTTCATCGCAATGTTGCATATTTTCACCTCGGTTTTGCGCACTTGCACCACCATTTCAACTTGTACACTACTAACCATAAATTGTGCTTACACTTTGCTTTGTATTATGTAATTCTTGTTTTGTAGGTTGAAATGGCAGCAAAGAAATACTCGTCTACTAGGTGTGTGCCCGCCGGGGGCGTTGATGGTTTCCGCTGCGAACAGGAGCGGGATTGGTTCCGTGCGCACTTTCATACATCCGAGCGACCGCTTGGTTTTTACTTTGCGTGGGTCCTTGAGGAGATACCGAGGGAGGCGCGTGTTCTGTTGCGCCGTCAGGGGTGGGAGCCCTTTCTTGCTACTAACGGGCGTGTCAACGAGGAATTGGTCCGAATATTTTACGCGACGTTAGTGGAGGTAAAGGGCAGCAGTGGGCCGACTACATACGAGGCCATGGTCCGTGGGGTGCGAATTCCCTTCACTATATCAGATTTAGCAGATTTTATGGATGTTCCACTTCCCGCGGATTCAGTCAGTTTTCTTGATGGGACTATTTTCGGCCGAGGGACATTGATAGAGGCTCTTGCACCGGGCGAGGCATGGAAGAAGGGTTCTTTCCGCTCGGCTGCGATGGAGGACTTGCCTCGATTATTACACTACATCAATGTTCATTCCTTCATGGTGACGAACAACCGGTCTGAGGTTCGTCACAAGCATGTCGCATTGATCTACACGATGATTAATGGATTGGGCAGTATCAGCTTTTCCCGTATTTTTCTAGACATGATGTGCGCGACTGCGAAGGAGATCGCATGGAGATTTTCCCTTCCTTTTCCTGCCCTCATCACGAGGATTTGTATTTCACACGGTTGCCCGGAGTTGGACGCTGACCGTAAGCTTGACCCACTCGGGCTTCTCTCTAAAGACAACATCTCGAAAATGCTAAAGCACGAGTGGGGGCAACCGGCGGGTAAGAGATTGAGGGCAGAGATGGCTGACTTGCTGGACGACGAGGAGGATGAGATATGTGAGATGGAGATGGGTGAGGGTTCTCACGCGCCACACAACGATGATGATGCCCGCTTTGCGACATTCCAGGCCGTGCAGGACCAGCGCTGGGAGGAGACCCAGCTCAGGTGGCCGACTTGGGAGTCCCACCTGGACCAGTTGCAGGCCGAGCAGCGGCAGCATTGGATGCAGCAGCAGGCTCAGTAGGAGCAGTTTTATGCCGAGCAACGGCAGGAGTGGGCCGTGCAGAGGCAGGCGAGGGCACAGCACAGACAGGATTACCGGATGATGCAGCGGATGATGAGAGATCTTTATCTGCAGCGTAGTGATTCCGACACACCATTGCCTCCTCATTTTCAGGACCCCTCTGATCCTTGTGGTTCCGGCCACTAGGCTGTTGCTGTACTGGGTTATTTTTGTATTCCGGGATCGGATATTATATTGTAATTTTTATTTTTTATTTTTATTTTTATTTTTATTTGTATTTGTATTTGTATTTCTTTCATTTCACTAGTTGTAATGTATTAAGTGATTTTGTATTGAACTTATGAAATGAGAAATGAAAATGTAGTTTGTGGTTGTTTATTGGATTTTGATGTGTGTGACCTTCCATTTTATAAAATCAAAAAGTTCACCATCAATTTATCTAGTATTTGCACTTCAGCCCCTCTATATTATTATGACTTGTGACATAGATTCTCTTAACTTAATACATCGGTACATATTCTTCATATTCTTTGTACTAACTTGTTTTGCAGCTTCATTTGGACTTGAACTTATAGAGATCGCTCCACATTTGGGTAATATCATTCTTTTCCTAGCTTTGTGTTGTGTTCTTTAATGGACGCATTGGGGACAATGCAACATTTAAGTTAGGGGGTGTAGGATATTCTATCCATTTTGCTGTTTAGTCCTTGGATTTGATTACAATTTAGTTACAAAGCATGTTTTTGTTAAAAATTTGAAAATTTTCAAAAATATTTTCTTTCTTTTTTCTCCTTTATTGGGCATTTTGCCCTTGTTTCCGATGATAAATTTTAATAATTGCCCGATCAAATAGACAATTCAACGATGCATGTTCTCGATTTTAGAAGTTATTAGATTTTAGTCCCTAAATCATTGATATTATGAATAACTTCATGAATTAAACTTTAATCCGTGAGCACATGCACCATTCTTGTTATATTGATTTGGTTTAAGATTTTTATAACTCGGTATGCTTTTCTTGCATTGTATATACTTACACCGAGTGAGATTAGAGACTCATCTTCATTTGTGAGTGTATACACTATTCTTTCCTCTTTGAAAACGTTACAGTCGTTGGTAATCTCTTTATTCTTTCATTGACCGTTCATTAATTGAGTTCATCCTTGAAATGTGTTACTTGAGCATGATTTTCATATATTGTTTTGACTCGAGAATTGCGTATACTTTGTGAAATGATCATAGGCCATCTTTGTTTTATCGCCCATATGACCTTGACCTCACCTTTTATATGTTCCCTAGTCAACCCACTTGAGCCTAAATACTAGCCTTTCTTTTCATTACCCAAAATCCCATAACCAACTCCAAAATGGAGTTTTATACCATATATATTACCTTACCTACCCTTGTTTGGATTGTTGCTCGGAATTGAATGTTATTATTGTAGTGTGATTGCAATTTGAGTATGAAATGAGTAAGAAGTGAAAGAAAAAGAAAGAAAAAGAGTTAAAAAGAGAAAGTAGAAAACAAAAGAAAACAAAAGAGAAAAAGGAAGAAAATAAAAAGAAAGAGAAAGTTGTTTATATTGTTTGTAGTGTTTCAATAAGCTTTGATTACTCTCTCGATTGTTATATCTAATGCTCGTTTGGACATCTTTGTCCAACTTTTGATATTGCCCATTTTTTCACATTATTCTGAGTTTCATCCCCAAACACTTTGAATCCGTATATACATCCCTTTCATTTCGTACCTTAACCTAGCCTACATTACAACCCTATTCAAGTCCTATGTGATCTTAAGTAGATGTAATTCAAATGTTTAAATAGTGTTGATAATCTGTGAAAATGCATTTCGCCTCTTTTATATGTGCGGTATCCTTTCACTGAGATTGCAACTTTTATTTCCTATATAGCGTTCTTCATTTGTGACATGTGCGCGGCCTAGTTTCCCTTTACATTTACTCCTTATGCCCGCATGTCCCGTGTGTTACCTCCCTGTTTCAAGTGAATTCATTTGATGAGTGCAATGCCCGTGAGGATTGACTTTTATGCATGCTTTGATATTTAGTATCCGAGTTATTTAAGTTTTTCGCCAAATCATACTTTGCATATGCTCACTCCCCTCCCACATGTTAGAGTTTCAATTCATTGAGGTGCATTCGATAATGTTAATAACTACGGACTTCTCATGCGAATTCGTTTGCTATGCTAATAACATGTTGAAATCTTGTTCGCACTGATGAGTTTGTCTTACTTGATTGGGCATATTTTGAGGAAACTTTATGATGTTTGTGGGTTCCATCACTGAAAACCCTCACGAGACGACACTCGTCCACTAGGGTAACCTAGGAGTTCAACGGCTTATTGCATACGCTAAATGCAATCGAATCGCCCGCGAAAGTGGCCTTATCTATTTATTGCTTTTATACCATAATTTTGTACTCTCTCCTGTGTTGGTTTACTTGTTCTTCTTGTTGCATCCTATTTCATTGCTAGGGACTAGCAATGTGTAAGTTAGGGGGTGTGATACGACGCAAATATTGCGTTTTTTATCCGTCGAACCTACGCATTTTAGCCCCCTCGGGTGCCTTAATCGCTATATTTAAGCCCGTTAACCAGACAACCTCGGTTTATACTGTTAACATGCTATATGAGGTATAATTGGGCTTTTGTAGGTATTTAGGTACCAAGTATGGGATCCGGACGCATTCCGCACAATTCCCGTACGCAACCGCACGTTCAAGGGCAATCCGGTCATTTCATAGATTGGGCACCTGGCCCGACATCCACACGGAAGTTGTAGCTCTCCTCGCTATCTTCGCGTGACCGCGAACGGTGCATGATTATGAGTTTGTACGACATAGTTACGACGATTTGAGCGGAGATGGATTGTATGCCAATGCAGGGGAAATTGCAGGCTGCCACTGCTTGATCGATCGATCGATCCTGAGGGTCGATCGATAGAGCCTTCTTATTTTTGCCACGATTTATACTGTCGATCGATCGACCACAGGGGTCGATCGATCGATCCCCTGTTTTCTCCTGCAGATATTTTCTTTCTTTTCTTTCTTCTTTTCTTTTATTCCAACTTACTATATAAGATAGTTTTTGTTGTAATAAAAGGAGACTCTCATATTCTGATTTAGATAGTTTTAGTTAGGGTTTGGTTTGGATAGTTCATTTTCTCTTCTTCTTGGATTGACAACCCATGTGGTTTTGTAAGATTGAACTATTCACTTCCTCTCCATTAATATAGTTTGTTCTTCATCTTTCCTTGCCTTGTAATTTAGTTTCCATGCTTTCTAACTAGTTTACTTTCTTTAATTCTTGCTTTCCTAGTCTAATTAACATAATTTAGTTTAACTCACCATGCACCCTTAGATAAATAGGGTCGGGATTTCATTTCCGCCATTTTCGGGCCCCGAGCTCCGAAAACTAGGTTTCGTGCAAAATCGCGTTTAATTGAAACCGCGTGTATTAAAGTTGGATTGTTATGCGTTTAACTTTATTTGTCACGCAACTTTAGTGTTTATAGCGACAATCCGAATTTAATCCGCGTGCGACCATTTTCCATTAAATGTTTAATATCGCAACTTTGGCTTAAATTCCTTATTGTGTGATGTTTATGCTTAATTGGATATGCTCGATTAGATTGCTTTCGAGCCTTAACTCTAGTTAGTAGTTGTTTCGATCCGTGTGGTAGGATGCGATCCCGATCCTCGCTTTCCTTTAATTTAGCATTAACTTATTCTTTTCTTTTGTCACCATTTCCAACCTATCATCTTTTACACTTTTATTCCTGAAGTAATTAAACAATTAACATCTAAAATTCAATCACTCCCTATGGATTTCTTACGATACCCGACTTACCGCTGTGCTTGCTTGTCAAGTGTAGTAGTAGCTTAGGTTTCTTTTGTATCGCGGCGGCGAAACACACAACGATTGTGTCCTCACACGAACACACTTTTTTCGCCCGGCCACGAATGTACCTTTAAATTGAGATTGAAAATATTTGAAGGAAACCTATAAATTTTCTACCAAAAAAAAGTCAAATTGAATTAAAACCACGAAAATTTTTAATGTAACAAAGTATACATCACCGGGAAAAACATGTGACTATATCATATCATACCTTTCAAACGATTCAAGACAGAATGCATTGTCAAATGGATTGGCTAGTTTCGTATATATACAATCAGATGTCGAAGACAGAGGGGTTAAAAAAAACTCTTTAGCTCGTTTGGGGAAGCTGAAGAAATGAGAGAAGATGGAGAGACAAAATGTCTGGAAATGAAGTGAGAGAAGATGGAGAGAACCAGCGGGAAAGGGAATAAGTGAGATAAGGAGTATTCTATCTTTTCCAACTTTGACATTTAAGTCTGAGAGAAGTCTGATGCCAAGATTTTGGCTTGACTTAGATTTAAGTCTGATGCCACGTGTTAGGCTTACATGGTTTGGGACTACTATTTTATTTAGTGACATAGATTTCTTCTCGATTTCTCCAACATTAAATGTTAAACATCTTTTGATTTAGACACCTTTGTCTCTCTACATACTCTTCATCTCCCTTCTCTTTTAACGCCTATTTTTTGGATATTTGAACCATCTCACTCGGCTCTTCCTCTCCCCTCTTCTTTAATGTCTATTTTGGAAGACCCGTTGCAATCCATGTTCATATGATTTTAAGAAAGATCCATGCCAACTCTAAGGCCATCCACAATAGGATACCCTAAATTTGTGGGTTTGGAGTGCGAAAACAGAGGTTGAGTCATAGTGAGATTTGGTAGTTTTGTAGAGAAACGTGGGACATTTTTGTGGATAGATTGCAAAGGTGTAAATGTTACACATTTGGCTAACAAGCGTGGAACATTTTCACACCTGCCACAAACGTGGAAATGTCCCACGTTTGTAAGCCAAGCAACTATTTTTTTACCGTTGCAATCCAATCTTTAGTTTATATCCGTTACAATTCTACCAGTCCTTATATACACTCCCCCATTTTTACACTTCAACCCACACAACTTCTTCATTCCTCACTCTAAATTAACCTCCTTCGATCACAAATTCATCTTTTGATATTTTATATAATTTGTGCCAATATTAAATATTCTTATATCTTACGACATGGAGATTATTGTAAAATTCAACAAGGTTTGCGAATAAAAAAACCAACCCCTCCCCGACAATCGGCACCCTTCAGAACACTAAAGAGAGACGGTGTATCTTGATCGATGGCATTTATTCAGTGAAGAGCCGCATGTCAGTAGCGAAATCGCCAAATGTTGATTTTATCAACATGTGCAATTGAATTCATGGCGCATGGAAGATTTATTCTGAAATTCAAGGTGTCGAAGAAGTGAAACAGTTGATTGATATGTTTAGTTTTTCTTGCATTTTTGTCCAAGGGTTCTTAATTCAGATAACAAATTAGCGGAGTGTCTAGCATCCAGATGATCCTCTGTGACCCATACGTTTCATTTTTCGTATGTAGAGGTTGGCATAACTCTATTAGATTTTTTTCATTTAACAGGCACATGCTTATTTAAATTTTGTTCATTACATTTCATTTGGAATTACAATTTGAATAAATGAAATTATTTATATTTTGCATGAATAACAATCGATTTGGGAGATGCATTGTCTCGCTAATGCATATCAATATAGATTGCATGAGGCTAAGATGTACAACGAAGAAAAAGACAATTAACTAAGAGTTGACCTTATAGAATATGTCTAGAATTCACACACTGATGTTGATATCAATGAGTAGCCCGAGAAGGCATATTACATTATCGTTATAGGAGTGTATGTTATCACAAATCTACGTATCTCAGCATTGTATAACATACACTAAACCAAAAACAGCGATTTGGCATACTCTGATATTAAAAATTTGGCACAGTTTAAAACTGTGCCAAATCCTGGCACGGTTTAATGACAATCTGGCACATTTAAATCAGTGCAAAAATTTGGCACTGTTTTAAAGTGTGCCAAAATTAAGTACACTTGACTAAAATAGAAAACACCCTTAAAAAATCACTATACTTAACTTTCGCATCCCGCTCTCTTATCCTTCTCGTTCCCGCTCACCTTGCCCATCCATCTCTCTACTTTTACTTCTCTCCGCTCAGCTCTCTCTCTCTCTCTATCTCTATCTCTCCCCTCGCACAACTCTCCGATCAGTTATCTCTCTTTGTGCAGCGCTCTCTCTCCGCTCACCTTTCTCTATCTCTCTCCACTCATCTCACTCAAGTAATTTTTAAAAGCATATATGTATTTTTTTTCTAACCTAAGTCTTTATAAAGACAAACTAATAAGATGCCTCTCTTTTCATGTGGATAAAGATTAGTGTTTGTGATTTTCTCTTCAAAGGTACTCGCAATCTGCCCAAGTTAAGGTTCAAAGTATTTTGCACTTTTAAGGTTTTATACATACATTTTTAAATATTCATTTCTTTTTTATTGTGTGAGTTTTTGGTACAAATTGAATGTTGATAATGAAAAAAAATAAATCATTGGTTTTTGGACGAAGCTTGGGATCTTTTAGTAGTAATCTATATTTTTATGCTCTTACCCTTCTATTTAAAATGCATATTTGTTCTTATTCGTATTGGTTATGGAGTTTTAAGAAAATTTAAGTGCTAAACATTCAATAATAATCTTTAAAAAAAATTAATAGTAAGTAGACACCCCCACTAATTAAATGGATAAATGAGATTTTGTGTTGAAAATTTAAGAAAAAGTAAAAAAAAAAAAAAAACTATTTAAATAGTAAGTAGACATTAATGTTAAACATTCAATAATAATTTTATACATGTAGAAAAATCCTAGACCCGTTCAAGAGGTCTCACTATGATTGTGGTGAGAACTCTTGAATTGTCCCATTTTTGGATAGTTTGGAAATGCAATAGTTTGTATTGTACATAATGTTTATGCATGTCCTATTTTGAAAAATTCGATGGTATCTCTTTATGCTCTTTGGGTGCATACTAGATTAATGTTGTGTTTTGTATTTTCTTGGTTGAAAAACTTAAGTAACATATGAACGCCCCCAATTTAAGTTGTGTACTTGAAGAACTATAGGGAGATGCTGACGAAATTTTCAAGATTCGAACATCGCATGAGACATTATGAACAATATAAAATATGCATTTTCGAATGGGATATGCCCTTATCCTGTAGAGGAGATGGAGGAAATATAGTTTTAATGCATTTCGATAAAGTGTTCTAGTGCAATGATTCAGTTATGAACTTCTTTTTGAATATGCAATATCTTATTTGTTGTTATTTTGAGCGGGTATTATTCTATTTGTATGGATATTTGAACTTATAATTTTATGTTTATTGTTGTTTGAACGTGTAATACACTGGTGTCTATTCGAACATGTAATCTTCTTTATATTGCTATTTGAACATGTAATATTCTTATCAATGTTTATTCTAGTTATTTTGGTGTCTAATAGTAACTGTTTTCCAAATAAATGTCTCATATGGGTGATACTTCGCAACTGACACTAAGTGGGGCGACATCTGTATCAACTTTTTGTTCTATGGTTGCTTCGGGTGCTTCGAGAACGGGTGATGACTCTTCTGCTAAGAAATTGAAATTTAATGAGTACGACCTTCCTATTGGTGAAGATTCATATACACTTTCAACTAAGTTAGGAAACTTAGCAAGGACACATGTTCACATTTCTTATACGAGTTGGAAACAAGTGGACAGGGGATATAAGAACTCAGTTTGGTCATCATTCATGGTACACTATTTTTTCTTTTTCGAAAAATATAATAGTTACTAAATTTAATAATGTGATGTTTTAATTTTATCTCTTCATATATTGTATAAATAGTTCCCAGATGTGCGTGAAAGTCAGGAGACTATTTTTATGAAAAAAGTGAACGATGCTTGGAAAAAGTTCAAGTCAAAGCTAAGGGTTAATTTGAAATATGGTGATGTTGGAAAGTGGAAGGAGAAAGTGCCACAAAATGTCAAATCTGAGAACTGGGAGGTGTTTTGCAATAATGAAGCTTTAGAGGGTCAAAAGAATTTATGACGAAAGAACAAAGTCCAATTTCCTTAACATGTGTTAACCTTAATTGAAATGTCAATTATCATGTAAACAAACCAAAATGCAACCAAATGAATATATATTAAAATATGGTTTAACCATTTAAATAAGGAGCTGAATATAATTCCAATTTTTTTAATTCCAGTCCACTTTCAGGCTGCTCTATTTATTATGAATGCTTTGCTGAACACGAGGTAAATTTGTGCATTTCTTAATACATGTCTTTCTTTCTACTCCTATTTTTCTCTCATTACTGATAAGACCTTATCTTAAATTCAGATGTCACCCAAAGAGGAGAGCACAGTCAGTACAAGTTGACCCCGTAGACCCACATTAGCAGTTCCAACACTAGATACGCAGAGGCATTATCATTTCATCCTGCATGAGCTACCCGAGCTAATCCTCCAGTCTGTGGCGACAAGGTTGGCAACGGGCCTCCAGGAGAGGGCCCACAATGTAGTTGATCAGCAGGTATTTTAGACTTTAATCTGGGAGAAGGTGATGGTTCTTTCGGAATAAACTCACTCAGACCTTAAACCCAAAGTTTAACCTCTGGTTTTATGTAAAAATTTAGTTTATATCTGAATTCGTCTTATAAGTAATATCTTTTGAATAAATGAATTTAAAACACTATTACAAGATGTAACACTATTAAAAAATTACTCTAATAACCAAAATTAGTTTTAATTTTGAATATATTTAATTAAGATTTTGTCAAAACTAATTAACTATTAGATTAGGCACAAATCTCGGGCAATTTAGAAATAATTAAGAATCAACACAAGAACGAATGGACTTGTAGTGTTGCTTAAATTCACTTTTGTTTCATCTTATAGTCCTTTGCATAGTCAAAAAACAATGTATGTACATCACAAGAACAAATTAGCTTGGAATTCTAATTGACCTACATGGAATTTCATTACCACAGTTTGAAAGAAAATGATTGTTTGATTTGCATGACGCACATGCAACAAGCTTACAAGGTCTTTTTTGGGGACCTATTTTTATTCCACCCTTTTTTCTTATTCTTTTTGGTTCATATTGAGGTGTCTCGCTTTGTTTGAAAAATATGCACTTATTATCTCTCGTGTAACTGCAGTGGATGGAAGATTTTGAGGTATTTCATATTGCCCTAGATTCAGATCATTCTTACCCCTCAACCCATACTCGAAGCCTCGCCCTTTCACTAGAGGAGTTCTATAAAAACTTACGTTATGTTGGAGTTTTAGCAGTAATGAACAAATTACCAGTTTCTCATTTTAAACCTTGTGTTTTCTTATCACATTAATGTTGGTTCTTTCATTAGTTACATAAATTATTTACATCTCTCATCTCTGCATTATTATGCAGTGTCGTATTTGGTGATATATGTCATCATGAACCAGAGGCATTAAGGTTAAGAGATATGAAGAACAAATTCAAAATATTTTGCAACAATTGTAAGATGGAATGAAGAAAATGGACCAAGATGGTATGAAGCAAATGGACCAAGATGGTATGAAGAAAATGGACCAAAATCTGAATATTCATTAAGAATTATGGAATTATAACCAGACCATTATCAAATTTTTTGAAGAAAGATTCTTTCAAATGGTCATTAACTATAGAGGAATCTTTTTCGCAGCTCAAACATGCCCTTAGGAACTTGGGGTAAAATTTATATCCACTAGTTGGGAAGATCAGTGAAAAACTGACATGATTTATTATATAGATGTTTGTCGATGTGTTATAAATTTATTGTTTCTTATTATCATGCTTCAGTTTATATATGTAATCTATTTTCTTTAGCATACAACTAAAATGTAGGTTGGCACTAGTCTATTTGTATACCTGAAATTGTTATTGAACCATGTAGAAAAGATTCATAAGAAGTTGGATTTGAATAATAGAAATTACAGTTGCTTGGGTGTTTATATTATATTTTCATATCGCCCACAAAGCAAATCGGTGAAACTGTACCAATTTTGTTTCGGATTGTGACTATAACAATTATATATCTCCATGCCATCATCCTCATGAAATGAAATAGTTTTCATGTAGTAAACTTAGAGATTTACAATTTGATTATCATCTTCTATTTTAGTATAATAGACATGATTGTGCACATTCTTGTATATTCGCTGCTGAATAACAAACCATTGGGCAAAACTCTCTCAAAGTGGTATTAATGGAATCAAAATAAGGGAGGTTGACTCTGTATAACTTGACCATCTACTCTCCCTGCATAACCAAACATCTTCTTTTGATTACATTATATCACTCTCCACTTCTATTAAGATTTTTTTCATACTCTTTTCTTGGCAAATTAAAGGAGGGAGGTGTATTGGTACTTTTATCTATGATGACTCAATCACAGAATCCAAAATTTCTCTATTTCTCAAAGAAGTTGGATTATTAATAGTTTTCAGATGCCTAAAGTTTCATATAGATTTTTAGTTTCCTTTGTAGTTTGGCAGGGACCATCTTCCTCTATTTGCAAAAATTAATACAGGCTGCTTCAAATTCAATTAAGACTTGATGCAATTGAGCTACCTATTATGCAACTGGAAGCTTTGTTTGTAAATGCAGTGCAGCGGGGGAGCGATAGCCCCTATCTTCTCTTCTCTCTTGCCCCTATCCTCTCTTCCCTCCCGCCCCTATACTCTCTTATTTCCCTTACTTGCAAATGTCGCCCCCTGTCGAAGAAAAGCAGCGGCAGCACGTAACCCTCTTTTTATCTACAAAGCAATTCAGCGCTAACACATTCCTTTAAGTATGTTATATTTTTTCAATAGATCTGATTAGTTACTTTTTTCAATAGATCTGATCAATATGCTGAAATTTTTAGTTGTTAATTAGTTTTTAGTTGTTAATTTATTTCAATAGATTAGTTAATTAGTTTAGTTGTTAGTGTGCTAAAAAAAAATTGAGTATGTTAATAGGCTGAAGTTTTTGTTGTTGTTGATAAAAAATAATTTGTCCCAAAAATTAGTTGTTAGTATGCTAAAATCTATAAAAATCAGGAAACCCTTGAAACCTTCCATACTCACGCAGTGTGAATATTCGGATCTACTCTGGATGTAACTTCAATTATTTTGGTTTGATTCATTAGTATAATTAATTAATGTCAGTTGTAATAACTAATTAGTTAGTATATTAATGGGCTTACTACTAATTAACTCAATTGTCTACAGAATGATCTTTATCTGCAGAATGCTTAAAATGGTATAATTTTCCTCTGTTAGCTTATTAATGAAACACGACTCATAGTTAGCATTTTTCATAGCATTTTGCAATGTGTACTAGATTTCAGATCTTACGTGATTAAAAGAATATATGTTAGTCTTTATTAAATTGTTGGCCTTCAATCCTGTCAAATGATAAGAATTAATTACTCTTTTTTGTTTGTTTGTTTTATAGTTTGGAACTCATTAGAAGTTCGATGGTTGTGCATGTAGAGGTGAACCAGTGTTGCTTGATAAATGAAGTGTTAAACACGTTAGCGCTGCTTAAAGAGAAGACCGCGAAATTTGAGATGAATTTCGCCTGTATTGACATAAATTTCTTATGTATTGACATGAATTGAGATAAAATTCACATTTCCTCATGTATTAAGATGAATTTCATATGTATTGGCATGAATTTTCTATTAATGTAATTTGAGCCATTAATTTTTAGTGAGCTTATTGTCTGGATATGTATTAGTGTTATTGTGGACTATTTGTATTGTTTTTGTACTATTTATACTGGTTTTATATTATTATTGAATTTTTGTTATTCTAAAACAAGTATGAAAAATAGTGAAAATGTTGCTGTTTTTTTAGGGTAGTATTATTTATAATTAATTTTTTTTCCTTTGATTCAAAATTTTGGCACGGTTTTCGCTATGCCAAAAGTGTACCCAAATGTACTCAATCTGGCACAGTTATAAAGTGTGCCAAAAATATCAAATTCTGGAATGGTTTTAAAGTGTGCCAGAAGTGTTCATGTTAGGTTAAATCTGACACACTTTTAAACCGTGCCAGAAAAAAAAAAGCCAATTTGGAACACATGATTCTGGCATAGTTCAAAAACGTGCCGAATTTGATCTGGCACAGTACCATATTGTTCTTTTTAGTGTAGTGATACAATCATGATTAACGTCTTACCACTTGCCTTGAAGAACTTTTATTAATTAGTGATACAACACACCTTAGGTATTATTCTACTTTTGCTGTATTTTTGCCCACATCGTTCCCCCTCTTTGGTTTTTGCCCATTTTTTCATCTATGGAAATTTATAATATGCATGATATAATGAAATTTCTTCAATCTCACTTAAATTGGGAAATCTTATAGTTTCAGAAGGAGAAGCCATTTAAAAAAATATATTATTGTAGAAATTTAAATTGTTGAGAAGGGAGAAGATAATGTGTATTTAGGGGTCAAAATACAATATTTATAGAATTAAAAATATTATAGCCCTTGTATAACGGCTGGAAGTGGGCGTTGGGTTATAAACGTGTAACAGTTACACGTTTGGAGGGAGACATGGAAATGTACCATGTCTATAACAAACATGGAACAATTCCATATCTGGCCCTCCAAACCTGTAATACCCTTCCCACAAATGTAGAGGACGACAACGGTATTCTAACCAAAACCTGCAGTATTTACTACCCATTGTGACCCACTTTTGCCCAAACTAAAGGATCCACAATGGGTTTAACTTGCCTAATGTCGATGGCCTAAATAAGGTAGTTTTCTTTTTCCTTCTATTTCGACTTTGAAATTTCAGGACCTCACCCAAGATTCCTTTTGAGTACTGAAGCACCTCAAAGTAGTTCGTCTCTCTCTCTCTCTCTCTCTCTCTCTCTCTCTATATATATATATATATATATATATATATATGTGTGTGTGTGTGTGTGTGTGTGTGTGTGTGTGTGTGCGTGCGCGCGTGTGAGCGCATAAGTAATTAACGTTTATATCTTCATGGACATTTTCACTATCTTTCATCCATCTGTTTGCTTTCTTAAATTTTTGTGCATTCGAAGGAAAAAAGATGGTCTAAATTTGTCCTTTTTAGCATAAATGGTTGAAAATGGAGGATGAAGTTGCAAATGTTACAAGATACAAGCACTCAATTTTTTTTTTTTCTAAAATCTCTGCCTTTTAATATTGATTTGGGGGATTTAATTTTCTTATACAATCTTGAATTTTTTAAAGTTGTGCTTGTATTTTTGAACTTTTTTGTTTAGTCCGCAACCTAATCTATCTCCAATTATAAAGAATTGGTTTTCGAAATCTGTTTAAGAAATATTAAGTTTTTTTTTTCAAAATGTCTTCATTCTTCACTTCAACTCGTTGTAATATCAGCCTTCAACTTGAGGCTTATCTAGGGCCAATTGATATTTATGGTGTTTTTTAGCCTTATAATGGTCATTTTTATAAACAACTACTTAACATTTGAATTAAGTTTATTTGTTATGGTGTGTTTGTGTGTGCTTAAATTCCTAATTTGGAATAAATTTGTGTCTCTATATATAAATATTATAACTATATGAAAATATTGTAACTTTATGTAAATATTATAACCGTATAAGTTTGTATAAATGTATGTATAAAGTAGTCATTCGTAAAACAATGTAAATTATAAAGCTACCAATTTATTTGAATATACTAATTTGAAACATTCTTATAAAAAAGAATTCTCTTTTGTCTTCTGAAGCCTTACCTGGACCATTGTTTTTTATAGAGGTCTAATTTTTCTTCATATGTTCTAAAAATTATTTTTAAAAAATTATAGTTGATAAAAGTATGATTAATCTAATTATATTGATGATACAGCAAGTCCAACAAAGTGATGTGTGGGGCTAAAATCTAGTTACCATTTAATTTTTGTGTTATGAAAATTGCTTTTTGTTCGCCTTACTCCTCACATTTTTTCTAAGAAAATAAATTGAAATAATCATTAAACATTCCCATTATGTCCTCATTTTTCGTTATTTCAATTCTAACTATTAATGCAATGAGTTGATATTAATCGTTTCTCATCATTTTATTTTTTGTTCCCTTCCCATCCTAATTATCCCCTAACATGGAATAGAAAAATAAAATTATTCCCTAATTTGAACATTAGACCAAAGTCAAAGACCTTGACTTAGTATTTTGGAAGTGAACGTGATCCCTTCCATCAATGCCAGATTTTCCATTTTTTTCCCTTCAATGTAAGCAGATTATAGATGTGTGCAAAATGCCTCCTACTAGGTGTAAACCCGCGCGATGTTTGGGCTAGGATATTGATAATGATAACATTTAAAATAAATAATGAATTTTTTAGAAGTTAGAAAATGTAATTACAACCCAACAATTTGTTACCACACGGTACGCGAGAGATTTAAAAAATTAAAAAAAAATCATATATATCATATTATACATTTAAACCATTGGTAGATTTTGGACTCATTCATTCATAAAACACACTTGCAATAAATACTACTTATGAATTCAAATTAACTTAAGAATACATTTGGTTCTCATAACTTCGATAAAGTTGTAAAGAAGAACATGGAAGAAGAAAGAAGAAAAATCTAAACTATCAAATAAGATAAGTGGATTTAAGATAACAAATGGGTATCAACTGTTTTGACTATGTAAAGAAAGAAAACCTTCTAAAATCCCAATTGCCCTTATTTCACACACCTTATATTTGTCTAAATAATAGGCCAAACTTAGAAGTCTTTCCTTTTATCGGAGATGTATAGTTATTGTATACTGATAAAGAATAGAAAAGGTGTGTCTAAATAAAATTTATTTTTTTATGATTATTAAACTATTTCTTATCCAAATATCATTATTTAATAAAGTAATAAGTTTTATAAAAAAATTAGAAAGGAAAAACAGAACAATTATAACCTTACTTTGCTTCCACGTGCTGCTACCTTGCACCAGAAAATTCCGCACCCCAATCTGTATTTATGCTTTACTCAAATTAATCTTGTCAACTTTTTTGATAAACATATAAAATAAATAAATATCTATAAAATTAATTACAATATGAATAAATAATATTAACAAAATAATATAATCAAATTTTGAATGATTTAAAATAATACTTAGTACCATCAACGTCAATATACCAAAGTATATATGACCTCTAATTTTTAAATGATCAATCCTCGCTCAATCACCTTGCAGCCCCTAAGGTCAAAATCTTTCTCCTCTTTTTCAAAATCAATAAATATTTAAGAATTGACATACTACTTAAATTAATCATAACAAAACCGAACTTGAACTCTTGTAAAAATATAGACAAAAATATTAACAAACATATTGTGTTAAAAAAAAAAAAGTTTTTAAGCATAGATGAAGTTAATTGTTTCCTATAAACTTTTACATATGCGTGTAGGTACAAAGAACGTACCAAATCTTGAATAACCAACCTCTTAACAATGCAAGGTTTGCATATTATTTGTTCATAAACTCCAAGGTAACATCTGAAATATCATACATATAATATTTGTTAGATTCAAAAGAAATATCAAATGAATAAATAAATGGTTGAGAGATCGGAGGCTAAGAACAAAATCAGAAACCTCAAAGACCAATTATTTCAAAGTTCAAACAACAACACAAAACCAAAATAACATACATTAATAAAGACCATTTTTCTGAACAATGATTTAGAATCTAAAAGAGCACCCAAAAGAAAACTAAAAAACAAGGGGAAGAAAAGTTTAAAACTTCATTTTAGCTTTAAAAAAAAGGGTCAATTATTAAATAATCCCTACTATAAATATATATTTTTTAAAAAGGACACATATTTTTAGTTTAACCCATTTAGTCCCTCAAGCACTCAATATCCTCTTATTTTTAGAGGTCCGCGCCAGCGGCACTCCCTCTCCAAAATATGTGGCAAAGGACTTTTTGAGGCAAAATAAAAAAGTTTGGACTAAATGAGTATTAAAAAATGTCCGAGAGACTATTTGGTATATGTCCCTAAAAAAACAGGTTTTGTAACCAAATATATTAAGCCCAAAATGAAAACGAAAAGGGTGAGAGATTACTTAGGATTTCGAAGCACCTATGTCAAATCATTTTTTTTAAGTCCATATTCAATATTCATATGGTCATGATAAATAGTTTACCCTATTTTAAGTAGTAGATATTAGTTTTGTTTTGCATTTAAAAAAAATCGGTTATTCAAACTTTGCTTTACCTATTGTCTCGTCCAATTTAGGTCATTAAGCCAACAACTTCTTCATGTTTGACTACACATGTTTTGAGACTGAGATAGGTTTCATGCCAATGGTGAATCACTTTTTTTTTTTTTTTTTTTTTTTTTTGATGACGTAGGGTAATCCCTGGGCAGCTTGCGCGCACCTCGAGACTAATCCCTCCGGCCGGATGATACTCTTACAGAGGGATAATAAACACCCTCTGCACCCTGGCCCTCGCAGGACTCGAACTGACGACCTCTGGGGAGCAAACCCAGGGCAACCAGCTGAGCTAACTGCTCAGGTTAATGGTGAATCACTTAATCACGCTAAAAATATCAACAAAAGAAATTTCAGGGGGTTATTAAAACATACATGGGTTATTTCAAAAACTTAAAAGAGCAAGTGTTTTTCATTTTTGCACTTTATCCTAAACTCAATTCAATAGTTTATTCATTAATATCATTGTAACAAGTTGAGACTGTACAATCTGACGTTCATTTGATTTTGTCTCAAATAAGGAAGATTTGCGCAGATATTTGTGATCTCAAGATAGATTTGTGATGTATACATAACACAAATAACACCTTTTCACAAGGGTCCAATTGGAGGTTAACATTTTTCTTTTGTTAGGTATTTTTTTGGATGTCAAATACACTCTTTAATATATGATTTAAACTGTATAACTATACGCAAATCAGATAATTGATGGCTTTGTTTGAATCTGAAACCTGCTGGTTAAAACACGAAATCATTTAGCAGCAATTACGTACATGAATATGAATCTTCTTATTACAGCACACACGATCCATCTTTGCGTAGGGAAAATTTGATTTCCAGAATCGCCTACATGATGAATTTTATCACAATGTACATAAATATACCTTTTGAAGAGAAATGGAAGAAAAAACAAAACATCCAATGGATCCTAAGCTCAAAGTAACTCAAAAAAAGTTCCAATTGGTACAAGCCAAATCGCCCTGAAAAGGAGTAAAAATGCACTAACCATTACATAGTAAAAAGACATTTGTGGGGGAGAAGGGGTGGAACTAAGAGGTCTCAATTCAATGAACTTCACAAACTAGGAAGGAATGTGCTTACTTGTCCTTGCTCTAGAAAATACAGATAATGGGAGGACGTAAAAGAGTAATGGAGAGAGATGAAAGGACAGGTCGAGGAATGAAAAAAGACGATCCGGAGAGAGTTAGAAGATAAATAATAGAAAAAAGAGAAAATAAGCATAAAAGTAGAGTGTCACGTGGAAACGAGTATTTAATTCTTGTTTACCGTTCAATAATATTCTAGTTGTAAGACCGTGCGATGTGCGGGTGAGGCGCAATGTGCGAAGTATAGAAAAAAAATATCTCTCAAATTTTCTAATAAAAATATCCATTTTATTTACATTTGCAAAAAAGCGTGAGTTTTAATTAAAAATACAACTTGTAGTTATTTAATTACAACTTGTAATGCACTACACCAAAATGATCAAATTGGCACCCTTTAAGCGGCTAGCCTTGTCACGGTCATTGACCGTGACAAAAAAATACGCGTTTTTTGTCACAATCATTGACCGTGACAAGGCCGTGACAAATGCTTGTCACGGTCATTGACCGTGACAAGCTTATAAAATTGTCACGGTCAATGACCGTGACATGTCTGTGACAATTCTGTCAGTAAAAAACCACCCCTCTTCTTTTTTCCCACCGATTCTATTCCCTCCATTTCTCTCTCTCTCTAGCGACTGCTCACTCTCTCTCTCTACAACTTTTGTATGTTTTCTCTCTCTATTTCTCCTCCATTTATGAATATGTGCGTGTGTGTATATATGTGTGTGTAAATGTGCATGTGTGTGTGTGTGGTGTATATATGCGCGGGGGGGAGGGGGCAGGGCTGGGGGGAGGGGGTGTATGTGCGTGTGTGTGTGTGTGTGTGTGTGTGTGTGTGTGTGTATATGTGCGTGTGTGTGTGTGTGCGAGTGGCAAGCAGAGGCAGCGGGGGGGAGGGGGAGGGAGGGGGAGTGCGGGGCAGGGGT
The DNA here is from genome assembly GCA_949130495.1 of Sambucus nigra. Taxonomy (NCBI): domain Eukaryota; kingdom Viridiplantae; phylum Streptophyta; class Magnoliopsida; order Dipsacales; family Adoxaceae; genus Sambucus; species Sambucus nigra. The sequence goes on along the minus strand of OX422213.1, from coordinate 208,633,837 downwards.
GGGGGTGGGGGCCTGTGTGTGTATATGTGCGTGTATGTGATTTTTTTAATTAAACTTTTATTAGTTTATTAGATATTTCCCCTCATATTGTAGTGTCCCTCGTAAAAAATTGATTGATTTAACATAGATTGGTTGTTGATTTTTTTTGTAAATTAATAATTAGTTCCCCTTTCATATGCAAGTAGGATTGCCCCTCATTGTAAATTAGTAAATTAATAATTGTATACTTTAATTGTTAGTTTAATTGATGGAAAGAATTAATTGAGTAGATGAATTAGAAGGAGTACGGGATACACATATATTGTTGACATTGCGGTTGGATTATAGTGGATCGATGTTGGATTGGTTAATTTTAAAAGTGTCATGACCACTGAATTATTGTCCATATGGGGGTGGAATTTTTCAAAAAAAATTTAAAATTACTTTATATAACGAACAATTTATATATATAGTATGATAATTAAATGAAACATACTTGAAATTACATATAGTGCGCATAGATACTAGCCTTCTAATTCTTATGCGTATGCATTCAATAGCCGTTTGTTTGTGCATTTCAAAAGGTTAACTTGTCCAAGTTGAAGAGCAACGACCACGTGAGCGACGAGCTGTATGTTTGTGCATTTCAAAAAGTTAACCAAGTGTTTAGTCGGAGTATATCAACAACTAGCCGTGGTCAATTGTCCTACACGCGCCAAAGCGTCTAAATAGTAGTGTGGATGACTTGGCTTCTCCTACTGAATATCAATCCATTTTTTATGATAACCCGAATTTTAAATAATTTTTCAATTTGTAATAAATATTCCAATTTGTACTTTATCAATCCATTTTTAATGCTTTTAATTGATTTGCACTTTATCATTTTCACTCTTGTGTAGTTTGCGTGTGTGTGGACAGTAGGGGTGGGGGTGGGGATGTTTCGAATTTTTAGTAATTGTACATATTATGAGCTAGATGTTGTTGTTTTGGAATTCAAAATTGAGGTGTTAAACAGTAACAATTCATTTGGATTTGTAGTAATTTTACATATTTGCATGTCTTCTTCTAATTCATTTTGATTTGTACTAATAACAACATTTTTTTACAGCAAATGTCTCCTTCGGTATTAAGGCGAGGAGGATGATGTCGATTATGATGATGTCGTCTGGGCTCGGTGGCAACGGAGACGACGAGGGATCCTCGGTCCCTAGGCTCCCCAAATATGGCAACTTGGGGATGGCCATCGAGAACAAGACGGGGCTATTAGCGAGATCCCTCAAGATGGTAAAGACGATCATTGGGCTGGAGTACACTAGTTGGAGGGAGGTGCCAAATGAGATCAAGTTAGCTATTTGGGTGACACTACAGGTAATGTATTTATATTTATATTTATATTTATATTTATATTTATTTTTATATTTATATTTCGATTTCGATTTCGATTTCGATTTCGATTTCGATTTCGATTTCGATTTATATTTATATTTATATTTATATTTACATTTATATTTATTCATAACTATCATTATATTTGTTAGACAGGAACAATTCAGCCTGGATTAAAAGCTACGCGATTCCGTCTTGGAGAAGTTGGGGGAGCAATACATGATGTGGAAGAAAAATATGTGGACCCGATACTTTGGGAAGACCCGAGAGTCCGTTATCCTAATGCGTGAATCCGTCCCGTCGAAGGAGACGATCTCATTGGCACAATGGAAAAAGTTCATTGACAATGAGATCGAGGAGCGACAATTGGCATCTCGCCAATCGGGGAGGGAAAATCGGGAAAAAAAGAAGGACGTTCAGTACTCCGAGCGGACTTCTTACGCCGAGGTGGAGCATATGATGATGGTAAGATTTAATTTTTCTATAACTACAGAAATATATTATTCTCCATTATTTTACTTTGCGGGGCCGATACTAATTTTATTTTATTTTATTTCAGGGGACAGGGAGTGGCCATGGGGTAGGCCACATAGGCTCGATACTTATGTGGCTATTCGGACGAAGAAGGGGAAGGATAAGGAGTTGTCCCCGAGCATCGCGGCCACGATTGTATGTAATCTGACAGTTTACTTTTTATTAATTACGTTATAATTTTTTTATTTACTTATTTTACTAATCATGTGCTTTTTGTCATTTTAGGCAAAACTTAAGAAAGTGCATGAGTCGCAGTCTAATGCCGACAAGGCATCTTTGTCCACAGACGCACTCAGCCAAGTTCTTGGCTCTGATCGCAAGGGGGTGAGCTCGCGGGTGGCCAAATATAGGATCATCGAATTGGAAACGAGCGACACTGGGTTGGCTCGAACGGTGGACTCGCATGATGCGAAGATGTCCCGTTTCAAGGCGACTGTCCAAGATATGTTCTCATTCATAAAGTGTTCGTTGGGCGAAAACCGTAAGGAGAAAGGGAAGGAGAATGTGGTGGAGGACGAGGTGCAGGAGGACGAGGATGTGGACCTTGCTGCTTTATCGCTGACACGTGCGGACTTTGATGATCCACTCCCCTATTTGGCTCACTTCGACCGACCGATGTCGATACTTGGTTGGTCGAGCGTGTTTATACTTGACATATTTGATGGCCAGCAGATAGGGTCGGGGTTGAGGGACCCGAATACCGTCCAGGGTATGTCAGTTCATGGACGTTCGCTTCAAGACATCGAGTCCAAGGTGCTCGTCACACATGTGATACCCGGGAAGAAGAACTCCCCATTGTGATTGTGCGAACAATGCGGCACGATGTATATTGGTGGGTGTGTCAATTCGTATATCGTGTGGCCTACTCACCTCCTCAGAGCTAACCTTATCCCAGACATTCAGTGACATTATTTGAATTGAATTATTTTAAGTTGTTATATTTTAATTATATTTTGATTATATCGTGATGCATATTGTCTCAATATTTGCATTATCTCTATTTTATTTGGAAATATGATATTTGAACAGGTACAACGTTGCTATAACAGGTACAAATATACTGCTAGGCAGTGGTAGTGGCCATACTGCCCAGCATATTTTTTTTTTAATTATGCCCAGAATTGTCACGGTCATTGACCGTGACAATTTTTTTTTTAAGTCACGGGTTTGTCATGTTCCATAACCGTGACAAAACTTGTCAAGGTCAAGGACCGTGTCATGACCATGACAATACTAACGAACTTGTCACGGTCAATGACCGTGACAAGTCCATGACAACAAAAGTTGTCACCCCCAGAATTGTCACGGTCATTGACCTTGATAAGTTGAACTTATCAAGGTCAATGACCGTGACAATTCGACAGATTTGGTGTAGTGGTGATATAAAATATTATAATTTAAAAAAATGTCATTTTGAAAAACCATTACAACAATATAATGCAATATGTAGTACATATATTTCTAATACTCAATGATCAAATAACTACATTGTCTATTATAAATCGGACAAAACATAATGGGGTAAAATTATAACTACTAATATTTTTATAAATTATAAAAATGATCAAATTTTATCTTTATTCAATTTGTTATACTTAAATCATATTATCCAAAAATAAATGGGGCTACTTTTAAAATAAACATGGCCATATTTAAGTTAATATTTTTTACTGCTTTTATTGACTTAGAGAGAGGGAGAGGGAGAGGGAGAGGAAGATATAAGGTCGAAATTTCTTCAAAATAAAGGTGAAAAGGTACACACATGGAAAAGAGATGAATGAGTAAAAAACGTAGGAGGAGAGAAAGAATAAGGAAGAGGAAAGGACAAAGACATATAAAGATATTGGGAAGAGGGAGAGAGAGAGAGAGAAATAGATGGCAACAATAGTAAATAAGTGAGGGAGAGTGCAAAATTATACAATTTGAGAGTTGTCAAGTGTATCCTTTAAAGGGGTTTCACATTAAAAGCTCATGTAAAGCATTTATTATATATAATATAAGATAAAAAGATTGCATGGTCCTCCATGACTAGCAAATTCAATAAAGAAGAGGAATGACAGAAAAAAGGACGTGAAAAGGAGTATTTAATTCTTGTTTACCGTTTTATAACATACTAGGTGTAATCCCGCGCGATGCGTAGTCTAGACTGTTGTTACTTTATGTTATGATAAATTGTCTACTTTGATACAAATAAATAAGATCTTACATTTATTCATGTTTCTACAATAATTAATATTATAACATGGTTAGTATCTTTACAATCATATAAGAAAAATAATTTGTCATATAAACATTGTTACATTGGTAAGCAAAATACACACCTTATTTTGGTCCTTAAAACAACTTTAATCTTATAAAAAATCATTATTTTTTTTCATATTGTTATAAATATAATCAATATTTTTTGTTCTTTTCAACTTAGCATTAAAGATTCATAAGCAGAAGTTGTGTCCTCTTTTCCTCAAGTAATTAGGCAAATTGCTATAGGATAAAAAACAATAATGTAGACTACTAAAATGGGTAAACATTTTTGTTCTTTTCATATAATGAACTTGTAATTATATACATTATAAAAAAATATTTTTATTTACTATTTTTTTATGGGTGTAATAACATTACTTGTATACCCGTAGGGTAAAACATACATTAGAATAAGAATTCAAAATATTATCAAGATCATTAGGAAATTCCTCCAACATCTTGAATCTATCGTCTTCCCTCATGCCCTTTGCAACCATAAAATTGGTTCATTGATCCTTCCCTACACATGAAAAAAATTTATATTATCAAAACATTGTGAATTGGAGATCAAAAATAAAATTACCAACAAATTAGTTTTTGAAAGTTTTCATACCAATAAATCAAAAAACACCATTTTAATACATGCTAGGTTATGATCGTGTTGATGACACGGAGCAATATAATTCACAATAGTATAAAAAATGCCCTTAAATGTTTAATATATACACAAACACCCCAATGCAATTTGTACAACAGAAGAAACAAACCATTTTGAAATCATAGCAAAACCCAAGGCAAGACTCTAAAGTTAAACATACACCCAACCCCTACCCCAATAAATAGTCCCTATCATCATTTATGTTCTTCCCTCTCTATCTCACGCGCTCACCATTTTGAGATATTTTTTTAACCTAACAGAAATATGACCTAATTAACATACAAAAACAACACCACCCTTCAAGGTGTGAGACAGTTTCTCGTTCCCACAGACGGCGCCAAAATGATGATGCGATTAAGAAGAAAAAGAGTACGAGGTTGGTGAATACAAAAATAGCTCCACGTAAGGGGTGAGGCCTGATTCACCAGCAGAGTCTCCAGTGAGGTTAAGAAGAAAAAGAGGAAGAGCAACTTCTCGTTCCCACAGACGGCGCCAAAATGATGATGCTGGAAACAGCACCACCCTTCAAGGTGTTCGTAAGCTCAAATTAGTTATAACAATGGTAACACAGGAACATACAAGTATAAGAGATAAAAATGAGGAGAAGAGGATGAACACAAATGTTTAAGTGGTTCATCCAATTAGGCCTACGTCCACTGTGCAAGTGAGTGAGTAAGGTCACTGAAATAAGTCACGAATGGCCATGGATACAATCTCTCAAGCTTTCTCTCTCTACTGTGTAATTGGACGAGTTTTAGCTAGGGTTGTCATTTCGGATCCCTTTACAAGGTAGAGGATGACCTCTATATATAGTGCTTGGGGGGTGTAATGTACCCCCCAAGCATACAATGAGCATGTGCATGAGCATCGAGCCAGTATGAGAGTGACACTTGGCTGATCTCAACTAAGTAATGATAACCTCAATATTCCCTCATGTGGAGGGAATAATTCGGTTATAACATATTTGTTCACGTGTTCCAAGCTATACATATGCGTATAGATGCTCGGCTGTCTTCGATTGGTACCAACCTCGGCCTGGAAGAGTACGAGGTTGGTAAAGTCTGGCTGTTGCCCAATTCGAGGTTATTCACGATGATCCCGGCTCAGTAGGAGAGCTGAGGTAAGTTAGGTGGAGTTATAATGTCGGCTTGGCCGAGGTTACGTTGGAGTAACTGGAATATCGACTGATTCCCAACCGAGGTTGGTCACAATGGTGGTGGTCCTTACTACCTCAGCTTACTCCCAGCCAAGGTTGATGAGTGAGGTAGATGTGATCTCTGATGCTGCCCGATAATGAGGTGACCAGTGATGTCGGTCCTAGCCAACCTTGCGTAGGACGAGAGTGTTGGTTGCCAGTCAGGAGCCTCTGTTACCTCGTCCCTCTCATACATCGAGGTTGGTGTCTCTGAGTTGTCAGGTACATTTAGGGCATATCAAGCCCCTACCCCAATAAATGGTCCCTATCATCATTTATGTTCTTCCCTCTCTGTCTCTCGCGCTCACCATTTTGAGATATTTTTTGAACCTAACAGAAATATGACCTAATTAACATACAAAAACAAATGAAATATTATATTTTTACCGAACATGAACACGACTCGATTAAATACGATATAAAATAAATATATATATATATTTTATTTAATACAAACATGACCAACTTAAAACGTGTAACATGAAATCATTTTTTAACTTAACCTAAAGACGATCCAATTAAAATATGACGCGACGCGAAATATTTTTTTTTTATCCAACACTAATATAGCCCAATTAAAACATGACATTAAAAAAACAGAAACCTATCTTTGTAACTTTGAAAGAATATCTTGGCTAATGAGATATACCATAAGCTAAGATCAAAATAGATAACTAAACAAATTTATAATGTATTTTTCTTAACTTCTATCTACAATTTTGTTAACAAAACATCACTGCTCCAATGGTAAAGAAAATGCATTGCTTTTTACTCCATTAAAACTACCTCCCTCAATCATATTTTTCTCATTTTACCTGCCAAATAAAACGCAACCATAATGAAAACCTTAAAAAATACCAACATGGGTATAAAAAAAATTAAACTAGCGTTTATTGATTTTTTTCATCCAGGTAAAGAATTATTTTTTCTTAAACTTGTAAATCTCGGTTAAAAGTTTTTTATTTATTTTGTCAGAAACTGTTTTCGTAATGTTTTTTATTTTTCATTATAACGTTTATTTGGCTAAAAAATTTTGTAAAAAAAAACTGTTTTTCACTAAAAATAGTTTTGTGTTAAAACTATTTTTCTAAAAAAAAAAATTTATACTAAAAAATGTTTTTTGTTTAAAATATGTTTTATTTTTGTCAAAGCTATTTTTTTATTGTTAAAATTTATTTTTCATTACAAGAAAAATTAATATTTTTAATTTCCGTTATAACCGTTTTTCTTTTGCAAAAACTTTAAAAAAGAAACTGTTTTTTCACTAAAAGATTTTTTTTGTCTTAATATTGTTTTTCTAAAAAAATCTTTTATCACTAAATATTGTTTTTCATTAAAAAAAAAGTGTTTTATTTTTGGGTTGAAAACTATATTTTTTTTAAAATGTATTTTCATTACAAACTGTTTATCTTCAAAAACTGTTTTTTTCTTTCATATAAATTGATTTTATTGTTAAAGACTTTCTTTTAAGAACTAATTTTTTTTCCTTGTAAGTTGTTTTGTATTAAAATTATTTTTTTAGAAACTATTTTTTTGTTAAGAATTTTATTTGGTTAAAAGTCAATTTTTTAATATGTCAATTTGTTTTAAATTTGTCACTTTTTACCATAAATTCTATCAAACATGTCACTTTTGCCACTTAAAAATTGATGTTATCAAACAACCCTAATATTTTTACCACAAAATGTGCCATGAAAAATTTGCCTTGCCATGAAAACTTTTAACATCGAGGCCATTTGGTCATTTTGCAACCAAACTAGACCCTTATAGAATGAGTAGATGTTATGGGATGTGGCATTATGTGGGTATATAGAGGGTTTACTGTAGGAGAAAATGAGTACGAAAATAAGGTGGAAAGAGAAAGAAAGAGGGCGGGGAGAGGATGAGAAGAGACCCTTACTATTCACAAAGAGAGACAAAAAGATGCAATCTAAAAACAAAAATAAAAATAAAAAGGGAGGTAATGGGGTGTGTTGAGTTGAGGAGCAATGAAAAAATGAGAGAGAATATACATAAATGGCATGAAAAAAGATAGAGAGAGCAGATGAATTGATGTAACACATGGACATCCTAAAAAGAGAAGAGTATTTAAGTCTTGTATAACATTTTATAATATACTACATTTTGACTCGCGCGATGCACATTTTGACTCGCGCGATGCGCGGGCGACATAAAAAAATGCCCAAATATTATTTAGGTTATCGGTTTGTTAAACTCTACTTAAAAGGAAAAATATAAAAGAAAGCACCAAATGAAAAACAATATCACCAATATGAAATAAGAAAATGCATTAAGTTAATGAAAGTTCTGCATCACAAAAAAGCACTAAACAATTGTAATATTTTTTTCTTCCATGAAAGAAGATGATGTTTTCAATGTACCCTATCACTATTTCATAGTTAACCTCGTAATTATACAAAACATTACTTGATAAAATTACAGCAAATAAATCTTGAAAAAATTGCAGTAAACAGATCTTAGAAAAATAAAAATATTACTTAGTAAAAAAATTCACCTAGTAGAGAGATTTCAATCCTTTCTTAATCATCAAAAGCATCAAACATCTTGATTGCTCAAGCAAGTCTGATGTCAAATGCAAAACAAAGAAAGATAGGGGTGACACCAATGGGGTGTTTCCCTTAACCAAAGTATGAGTATTATACAACTTAGTGCTCAAAGTTATTAAGTTTACTGAAGTTCTTTCCGTATAATTTATCCTAAAATTGTTTTGCTTTGTTTTGTATTTAGTTTTAAAAATTGAATTTGATAAAAAAAAAAAAGGCCTAAAATGCACCACAATCAAAATGATCAAAAGAATAAAACCCTGAAAATGCAAAAATGGGAGTAACGTAAACACCTCTAGATATTCTTGATTCTTTGAGAATTTGGAGTAACGGAGGGGGGAGGAGATGGGTGTAATGGAGGCAACAGAGGAGATAGGATAAGTGAGTCATTTCTAAATAGAGAGAAATATGATTTGAATATGTAGTTTTTTTGGCTTTAGTCCCATCTGCGGAGATTTGTTAGGCCCTCATCCCGTGCATTTTCAAAGGTGTAGTAAGTCCCATAACGACCCAAAACTATCCGTAACTATACTGTAACTTGTCATTTTCCTTTCTGCAAAGAATGACACTTGTTCCAGAGTGGTTATTGATGAGTATATTATTTTTTATAAATTATGCCCAAATCTAGGCCTTGTTAGTCCCTTTATATCATATATAATGGGCTTTTAGAGTCATTTTTGTAAAATAAAAGAAAAATGCAAGTTTGAATAAAATTCGAGTTATAAATACAATTTTAGTAACCTGAAGGGGTGAAATCATAATTTTCCAAACTTTATGAGCCTCAAAATAATTTTTAAATGTTTATCTAGGCAAAATAAAGTTCTCTCTGAGACTTGGTTGAATTCTAAATTAAAACGAGCAATTTTTGAATTTCGGGGGCTAAAATACAAAGAGGGGTAATTCTGTAATTTTAAATATTTATGACCCTAAATTTCAATTAATTATTTTTCTTTTGCAATTTTACAGGTACCCCGAAAATTTGGATAACAAAGGAGTCGATGTGCAAAAATTGTCAGGATACGTCGCGACGCGATACGACACAACACAGTTGACATAGTTGTACTAAATATTTTTTACAAAATCGCTCGAGTGTTCATTGAGGGCATGCCATAGCTTTTCGAAAAGGTCTTGACAAGACTCACAACTTTGAAGTTCGAACGAAAATCAGATTTTGAAGTTTTGAGGGTCAAAAATATGATTAAAGCTGGTGCTGTAAATAGTGATGTGAATAGTGCCAAAATTGGGGATAATTATTAGAAAAAAGACTTATCAATTATCTCCAACCCTTCCCAAGACTCCATGAGAACTCAAATAAAACCAATCAAAGAAGAGTTCCACCAAAACCCTAATGCCTCACCCTACCCCTATAAATAGGACTCTTGGGTTCATTATTTGGGGAGGGAAAAATTAGAGTCACTTTAGAACAATTGTTGGTAGTGTTATTTTGAGTGTTTTATTTATATCTTAGCGTCAAGAATTGTATCTTTGGGGAGGAATTTTGTCAAGAATCTTTGTGAGATACACCATTTGTAAGTTATTTTATTAATAAAAATTAGTATTCATTCTTGCAAACTCTCACATTAATTTATTTCAAAAAATTATGTCAAAAAGTCACAATAGTATTTTTGTTAAATTTATAAAATTTTATGCACTATCCTATTTTTAGATGCTTTCCACGACCCCATAATAAATAACACTGGCTTATGCCCACACGACGGTCAATGCGCTCCCCGTTCAAACAAACACCAATAAGCAGACATGCCATGATTTTCATTTTTTCTGAATGATTAATTGTAAAAGGCATCAAGTTGGATCCAGTTAGATCCTTGATGTTGTGGGCCAAGATGTAAAAATTAGATTCAATTCACCTTGTTCGTTTACATTACAATGAGTTGTTTCTTTACATGTTTTATTTCACCAAATATGAATTAGAAATTACAAAATAAACTATATTGTTACTGTAATATGAACTTACGAACAATTATTTGCAAAAATATAATTATTTAATTTTTAATATAAAATAAAGTCATTCAACGTTATTATAATATATTATAATTTTTTATTTGATTTTATTCATCATTTTGTTTTTCTTTAAAATTTGATATTCATTTTGACATTTCGCGAGGCATAGAAAAAAGGGGGAAGGGAAAAAAAAGCGTTGCTATATGTCAAAATGAGAGACAAAATCTAAAGAAAAACAAAATGATGATTAGAGAGGTATAATGATAATTACATAGTTGGTAAAGTCAAATACTCTTAAAAATAAATCATATGTGACCTTATAGTAAATACTAGTGACGAAAGTTAAAATGCAGAATTGAAAAATCAAAATTAAAATTGCATGCCTTTTAATAATTATGTCCAATTATTTGTTATAAAATTTATATTTTTTAATTCTGTTTAAATACCCTTTTTGTTTGTTATTGATTTTTTCAGTTTTGTAAACAATGTTGAAAAAATCAGAAATTTTTTGGAATTAAAAAAAAAAAAGTCACTTAATCTTAATTAAAAAAAATGCCAATAGCTGGCCATGATTCGCAAGTTGAGATTAATCGAGGGGGGCGTAAAGCTGACTCAGCCATCTCATGGTACCTCATAATGAGGGATTAAACCAAAATATATATATAATAATGCTCTTGTATGGACTATCTCTTTTTTGCGTTCACCGTTAGGTGACACATAACCGTCATGATTCTTCTATAGGAATAAATGATCCAGATTACCTCTCCCATTTTCATTATCCCACCCAAAACATGTGTCATACTCCCTGCCGCCCTTACCTCACTCCCTATGTCTCCTTCTCTCACAAACGCAACAATGTAAAAAAACTCTCCTACAGCCATTGCAAATGCGAGCTCCCTAAAACCCTGAAACTCATATCTCTTTATCTCAAATCACACCAGCTTTTAGACGACAAAGGTAAGCTTTCCCTTCCGCCCCCCATTTTGATCTTTGAGGTCCAAATGAGGTTTTTTCCCTTCAAACTAATCAAACACACAAAAAAACTTCCATATTACTTCTTTCTTTAGATCTAAGATTTTTAAGTTCTTTGTCACATATATATTGTTTCTTTTTTGCAGATGTAGTATTGTTTGTTATCTCACCATAGAACAGGTACTCTCTCTATCTCTATCTCCCAACGATTGAGATCGTTTTATGGTTTTTAGATTTGGTTGGCAAGGATTTTATAGTTGTGGTGATATTGCGTTTCTTTTTTGTAGATGTAGTATTGATTATTATCTCACCATAGAAATGTACTCTCTCTCTTTCTCCCACGATTAAGAATTTTTTTTTGTTTTTAGATTTGGTTTGTCAGGGTTTTGTAGCTATGGTGTTAAAATATTCAATATATATAAATATATATGATTAATATTTTTATATACATTATTTTTAAAGTTTTTATGTAGAACTATATATACACATTTTCTGATCTTGGCATTGGATATTTGTGTGAAACAAAAGCTCACATGTTCTAGTGGCACTATAGAAGTCCATACATAACTGAAGATCCAAGTAGTCTGTGACCAATAATTCTTTGGTTGCAAGGTGGACTTGTAAGTATTAAATTTTATTTTTGGAATATTATTATGGAATTATTTCCCATGGAAAATAGGATTTCAAATACATTTTATAAAAATAATGGCCTCTTTACTACTTCAATACTCCTATGAATATTTGATCTTTAATCTATTGTTTCTATTTAAGTTGTGTGTATCTTTGTTGTATATATATTGGGTGCTTCAGGGGTTGGGTATGGAAATTTTGAGGAAGTGGGGCCATTGGACACAAATTTGAAGCCAAGAAACTCAACATGGTTACAAAAGGCTGATTTATTGTTTGTGGTGAGAAATTTTGAATAAAAAATGACTGGACATACCAGTAGTGACTTTTTTCGAGTTCATGCCAAATACATTGGGTTCGATGACCCTTACATAATATGGTAACAACAGATTTCATGATGATCCGGACCGATCCCCCACCCCGCAGTGCCCTCCCCCCACCCCACCCCACACACACACACACACATTTTGAGGGATTTTAGAGCTTTTGGTAGAATTATATTTACTATCTACCCTTTAAATTTATTAAAAATTTGACATTCCATAACTATTTTATAAAATCACTAAAGTTTTTCATATGTTTTTTTTTTATTTTTTCCAGATACAGCAGGTGGATGATATACACGTCCAGGTAGATGATAAACTGAGATCATAGGGTTGTGAAGCACCAAACTCGCTGCTGCTAGAGATTTGGGCATTAATGATGTGTCAACCATAACTAAGGCAAAAAACCAGTGTTCTAAAAAACGCGCCTAGGCGCGAGGCTTTTTTGATACGCCCCGTTTAGGGCCTAGGCATGTACAAAGGCGTGGTCAACTTTGGTCAACGTTTTTTTTTAAAAGGCGTAAAAAAACGCGTTTTTTTAAGATAAAACGCGCCTTAGGCGGCGTTTTTTTTTAAAATTTCAGGGTTAACCAAAACGACATCGTTTTGGTACCTTTAAACCCCCCAAAAAAACGCTGATAGAAACCCTTTTCCCCTTTTCGTGATCTGCCATTTTGTTCTCAAAATAAAAAATACATGCTAACCCCTTTTCTCAAAACGAGATCTACCCATTTCCATCGAACCAAACCTAACATCCCCAAACCCATACCCGCTAACCCCTCAACTAGAGACCCCTGCCCAAACCGTGACCCCCGAAACCGGCCACAACCCGAGACCCATTTCTTCTCACGATCGGCGTGCCGTTTTGTTCTTCTCAGGTGAGTTCTCCATTCGTTAAGGTTAATGCATTTGTTCTTCTCAGGTGAGTTATCCATTTGTTCTTCTTAACTGTACAAGCATTCGTTAATAATTTGTATGTAACTTTTGTATACCACAAAGGTTAATGCAGAAGGGGAGTTGGAGAATTCGGTTAAGTTGGTGCTGAAAATACGGTTAACTTTTGTTCGTATGTAACTTTTGTATACCACAAAGGTTAATGCAATTTCTTTTGTTCGGTTAACTTTTGTATACCACAAAGGTTAATGCAGAAGGTTAACTTTTGTATACCACAATTTCTTTTGTATACAATTATTGATGCGGAGAAAGCTAAGGCCTCTAATTTAATTTGGTTTCTGTTTGTTGGAGTTTCTTAAAGCTTTATGACCTTATTTGAGAGATATGTTTGGTCGAAACTTGAATTTTGATTACTTTGAATTATTTTATGACCTTAAATTATTTTATTGACTATTTTGAATTTTGATTTCATGGAATTGGGTGATAACATGATGAGGACTTACGGAGCATGCATATGGAAAAGGCATCCTAATTGCAAATATACGGACATATTTTTTAGGTATGTACCATTTCAGTATTATTTTTATTGGGTATGTACCATTTTCAGTATTTTTTATTAGCCTTGTTATAATTAAAAAATATTAAAATATATTAAAAAAGGCCTAAACGCCTTTTCACGCCTTTTTACACCAAGGCCCGCCTAGGCTTCTAAGGCTTAAGGCTTGGCCTCTACGCCTCGGTCACGCCTCGCGTTTTTTAGAACCTTGCAAAAAACTAAGGTTTAAAAACCATCCCAAAACATAAGTAGCTGTCAAGATTACAAATTTCAATATGTCAAGATTACAAATTTCAATAAGTAGCTAAAATCTCAAAGTTTTCTTAACTAGACTATTTTCGAGTTCAATATGTTGTGATGTCCTTATTCCGTGTTTGAGATTTTAGCTGTGAATTTGGCATTTACTTGAATGTGTGCATACTTGTGTAATACCCCGTACTTTTGTTGATTTTAATAATTATGAGATTAATTATTATTGTGGGATTAACTAAATTAAAGTGAGAAATTAATTATTAATTAATCTAGTTTAAAATAAATATTAATTAGCGTGCCAATGGTTAATACTTATTGTTGAAAATTATGGAACATTACGGTGTGAGTAAGTAATATGGGATTATGATATTATACATTTGCCATGAGTGAGAAATACGACGGTTTGGTAAATTAAGTCGGGATGCGCGTGTGAGTCGTGTCGGGACTACTTTAATGGGTTAAAAAGATAATTTATTTTTATGTAACTCGCATGGGTATTTCGAGTGCGTCAATGAGTCCAGAAGGGTCGAGATAGTCAGAAAACTCTACTCGGGTGTTTTATTTGGATTCTGGGGCAATTTAGGCCAAACCGACACCCCGGAGGAGTATTTTGGTCTTTTGAGATTTCGGAAAATTAAAATGGACGAAAATTGGGAAATTAAAATGAAAGGTACATGGGTTAGATGGAGGTTGTCAGTTTCTAAACCTAAGAGAGAGAGAGAGAGAGAGAGAGAACCAAAGAGGAAGAAGAAGAGCTCAAAAGGTGTTCTTGGTGCAAAACTCAAGCTCTCACACCAACAATCCCACTAACGTGTAGATCGAGGGGAGAGGATCACCCCAATACTATTTTCATTCAACGAATCAGAAGTTCTCCATAAGGCAAGTGTTTATCTTACTAAATTTTGTGCATATATTACCCATGTTGGACTAGGTTGTTGAATCATCCATGAGATAATGAATTTGATGATTAAATTGATTTCAAATGATGAATTTAGGTAGGAATTTCTTGTAGATTGAGAAAACCTATTTAGAGATATAATTTCGGAGATTTATGCATGATTAAATACGAATTTAGTTTGGATTTAGATTAGACATTAATGGTGATTATAGAAATCTAGGGCTTTTAAGGATTTCTTGAATTAATGCATCCATACTTGAGATTTAATGGAATTTTGATGTTAAACCATGTTGAAAGACATCCTATTAGGTGTAGAAATGATTTAGGATGAGAGGTTTTGTGTTAGGTGAAATTACACATGAATTGGGTGGACAAAAATGGAAGAAAAATGCAGAAATTCAAAGGTAGGGGACAATATGGGTCAAGGTCGTTCGAACGACCACGTTCGAACGAGATTTCCAACGATAATTCCAATGAGAATTCAGAGTTAGGTTCGTTAGAAGTAGATTCAAACGTATGAGATTTCCAACGAGAATTCAGGGTCTTAAGTCATTCAAAGTTTCGTACGAACGAGATTTCTGACACTTTTAACGAGATTTCAGAAAATTGTAAAATTGACCGATTGAGTAAAAATCTTACGAGGATAGTCCAAGAGAGAGGGAATAATCGTAATGGGCCAATACAATGAGTAGTAGAGAATACTATGCTACATATATTAAGAAAGAATTGGGTTACCTAAGTTTTATATTGGGTTGGGTAAATACCTAAAAGTGTAATATGGATATGTGAATACCTGAGATTATAATAGGTTGTGTGTATACCTATGTATTGTTTACCATGTATATGACATACCTACGCTGCTTGCTATTGGGCGGAGGTTGCGGTGATACCCCGACTAATTAAATACTGGGTAGCTACTCCTTTATTCAAACTAATACAAAATGTCAAGTTGGTTCAGTTCATAGCATCACTGTCGAAAATGTCTTAGCAATTACTAGCCACCTAATATTTAAAAAGTGAGTTGTCAATTTTAATTAAATCCGATTAACATACAACCAATTTAAATTATGAAATACCAACACAACAACCACAACATAGTCACAATAGAATAACCATGGAATAACAATGAATCTGGAGGAATACTTCTCTCGGTAATCCGAATACTGAATACAACCAAATGCAAAGTCTGAATCACTAATTAATTAAAACCAAAACTGAAATAAAGCTGAATAATTAAGCTGTCTCTAAGAAAAAGGGGCGACATGCCCTACAAATAAATAAATCCGAACTGGAATCAAAGTAAAAAGTGGAGGCGTCTATAATTGAGGTCCTGTAACTTCCTCAGCAACTACAGCACGTCACTGGAATAGAACTCCTAAGATTGGTGTCCTTGTGGCTGGGCATCTAAAAGTTTTTACAAGAAAAATGGATTTGAAAGCAAACGGGTCAGAGCCCGATTGTGAAAACAGTTTAAAATACAACAAGTATTTAATATCATTAAACAATGAATATAAAATACATGATAGCGCGTGCACTCACATGAGTTCCTCACCTCTCAACTAATTGTGCACTCCTACGTACCCATACCCATTCTAGTTATTCCATTAACTAACTAGTCTAATTAAATATCTGATTTTTACTATACTATTCATGGTTTAATTCCCGACGTCTTAATATAAACTGAGAGTTTTACCTTCAATCCTCAGAATTAGTTACAATTATTATTAAGAGTTTTTCCTTTTTTAACTCTACAAAGATTTTACATCAATTCACACTTATACTTACATAAACAGTTCATTTCAATATTTCAATATATCAATCTCATCATAAATATACAATAATGGCACCCCTACACTAAGCTGCGGTGCACACATACTCTGCTATCAAATCCAGGTACATCACGTACATAAGGATCACGTATTCCGAATCTCTCAGGAACCGTTTCGACAAATAACAAGCACACATAATGGAGGCGAACATAGTTCACATCATATGGGTCACGCACATACCTACGCTCCCATGATCAGCAGACTTATTAACTCCTCAATAAGTCATTCTCTGACTTATGTCCTCGAGGTACCAATCTAAATCCCCCCGTAGGCACATAAAGATTAGATGGCCCTGATCGAACGCCGACCTCCTGAGATAGCAAGTATGGTAGGTATGTTATACACAGATAACCTCATATACTAAGCATTCACACATCTTAGATATCTTATGATATTAACAGAGGTATATTTTACATTCCTATACCGTCATTAATGTAGTACACTTATAAGTCCCCGAATAATATACATCATAGATAATCAACTCTTCTCACGTCGCAAATTCAAGTACTTATTTCCTAACCCATAGATGTCATCCAGTTTATTACAAAATTTTAAGTTTTAATCCTCAACGTGTTCCAATCTCACAACTATGCCCACAAGTCAACAAGGGAAGGTTAACACTCAATTAAATAAGTCTACTGGAAGTTCGAAATAAAATCAAGCCTAAAAAGTCCATTCTATCAACTCGTTAGAAATCTCGTTCGAACGAGGTAGTTCGAACGAGTGTCGTTCGAACGAAGGGATTCGAACGAACTCGATAACAGGGGTACTGTTATCTCGTTAGAAGTCTCGTTCGAACGAGGTCGTTCGAACGACCTGGGCAGGTCTTCTAACGAGATGGCAAAGAATGCCCAAAAATTTTCCAACTTCGTTTCTCTTCAATTACTCTTCTCTAAATCCATCCTAAGATCATCCAAATCATATTTTTAAGGTTCCTAAATTATTCTAAACCACCCTAGGTTACTTCCTAACATAATTTTTGGGTCAATTCTTCCAAATCCACATGTAAAATCCATAAATCCCTAATTTTTTCACAAATCCTAACAATATGAACCCATAATTTATTTGAACATGAAAACTCCTTTTTAAATTCATTTTTACATCATCAAATGCTATGCTTTGATAACTAAATTCTTCCATAATAGTTCTACATGCAATCCCTAACAATTTCTTTAGGTTTTCATCACTTTTTCACGACATATGTTAATTTCCACACTAAACATGGAGGAAATATTCATTACGAATAATGAAATCAAATCACTTGCCTCAGATTTGTTCTTTAGATTTATTGTCAGTGATTATAGGCTGATTCTCTCCTCTTTCTGGTTGAAATTCCTTCCAAAATGATAGTGATGGGAGATGGTTTGGTTTGGAACTTCTTTTAACCTCTCTCTAACTTCTCTCAAAACTCCCGTAGCCCACTCTCTTTCTTTTGGCTGGTAATGGCCCTAGTGGCCTTTCTAATAATATTTAATTTAACTCTAAAATTCGTGGGTTTTAATCCCTAAATTTTTAACTTTTGGATTGCCGGTTTGGCCTAAAATGCCCCGGGACCCAAACTAAACTCTCGGCTAGTGTTTTCTAAATATTTTGACCCTTTCGGACACATAGGCGCACTCAAAATGACCATTCAGTTGATAAAAATATATTTCACTTTTTAATTTAAATAAATTCATTCCTGACGCGGCTGAAACGCGCGTCCCGACTAAATTTTTCAAATTGTCGTATTTCTGTCTCGCGACAAATTTAATATTTTCAATACTCATATATTACCATATATTCTCAGTAATATTTTATTTTAACATCATAATCAAATACCAACTCACATCTCGCTAGTATTTACCTCCGGAATAATTTCCAAGTTAATTCTCATTTAATTCAATTAATCCATTAAATAAAAATCAATAAAATTACGGGGAATTACATACTTCCTCCCTAATAACAAAATCTCGTCCCGAAATTCGGAACTAAAGAATACCTGGTACAAATAACTCTGGATAGCGTTCGCGCATCTCATCCTCGCGCTCCCAAGTGGACTCCTCGGCATTATGATGTCGCCATTGAATGCGTACTAATGGTACTATCTTCGACCTCAGTTTTCTCTCGCTGTGGTCCAGAATAGCAATCGGCCCCTCCTCGTAGGAACTATCAGGCTGAAGATCGATGTTCTCCAAAGCAATGTGGGTATGAGTCAAATCGTCCCTAAGATATATCCTTAGCGAGAAAATATGGAACACGTCATGAATCTTATGCAAGTGCTCCGATAGTCCAAGTCTATACGCTACTGGCCCAATCCGCTCGATGATAGGAAATGGCCCCACATATCTTGGTGCCAGTTTCCCCTTCTTCCCAAAATGCGTAATCCCCTTCATTGGAGATACTCTGAGTAGCACCTGGTCCCCCACCTTGAACTCTCTGAAGAACCTCTTGGCATCGGCATAACTCTTTTGTCGATCTTGAGCTACCCGAATACGCCTCCGTATCATCTCTATGCTTGCCGAAGTATCCTGAATTACTTCTGGCCCAAGGAGTTTGTTATCCCCCACCTCTAACCAACATGCTGGGGAACGACAAGGTCTACCATACAATGCCTCGAATGGAGCCATGCCAATGGTGAACTGGTAGGAGTTATTATAAGCAAACTCCACCAGTGGAAGGTACTGCTCCCAACCACCTCCAAAGTCTAAGATGCACATACGCAACATGTCCTCCAACATCTGATTCGTTCCCTCGGTTTGCCCATTTGTCTGCGGCTGGTATGCCATACTAAGTCGCAACTCCATACCCATTGCCTCTTGGAAACTCTCCCAAAATCGTGAAATAAATATCTTGTCTCGGTGAGACACGATATTGAGAGGCACCCCGTGAAGTCTCACTAACTCCGTTATGAAAATCCGGACATATTGTCCCGTAGTGTAGTCTGTCCGGGCTGGCAGAAACTGAGCAACTTGGGTCAGTCTATCCACTATTACCCATATGGAGTCGTGACCCCTTTGCGAAGTAGGTAACCCCGTGATAAAGTCCATGGATATGCTCTCCCATTTCCACATCGGAACCTCTAACGGCTGTAGAAGTCCTGTCGGTCTCTGATGGTCCACCTTTACTATCTGACAAGTGGCGCATTTAGAAACGAACACGATAATATCTCTCTTCATCCTGCTCCACCAGTACTGTCGTCTTATGTCTTGGTACATCTTATCCCCACTAGGGTGTACCGCGAATCGCGAGTCGTGCGACTCTGTCATTACCTCGTGTCGTAAGTCTTCCCCTTCTGGAACGACCAGTCTCCCATTGAAGCGTAATACCCCATCTGAACTAACGGTATAGGACTCGACTCCCTCTGCTAGTAATCGAACTATCTGCTCCTGAAAGAACGAGTCTTTTGCATCGGCCTTTATCACTCTCGTAACAATCTGAGGTGTAACAGTCATCACAGACATGAATGATCGGGCCACTGCATCCTGGTGTCCCAACTCCTTCCACTTAGCTTTCCACACCTTGGGCCACCTCATTTACTGGCCTACGACTCAACGCGTTTGCTACCACGTTTGCCTTCCTTGGGTGATATTAGATATCAAACTGATAATCCTTCATAAACTCAAGCCACCGACATTGACGCATATGTAACACCCCGCCTAATTAAATACCGGGTGGCCAGTTCCATACCAAATTAAAACAGAATATACAGTTGGCTCATTCTTAGCATCACTGTCGAAAACATTTACAACTCACCCAATACCCAATTAAGCTGGTGTTAAAAACTTTCCAAATTTTAATTTAACAAAATCCCTTTTTTCAATTTAATAATAACACAACACATTTTATTTTACAACACTGATCACTAAATAAATAACTCAAAAGAATTTAAGTGCAACTGGAATAAACATTCCCAAATAATATAAATCCTTTACAATAATCCCAACAATGTTAAATGTATTAAAAAGTCCCGAATACAATAGAATTTGACCTCAATAGAAAAGATAACTGAATCCTTTGGGCGACATGCCCTAACTAAGAATACTGTGAATCAAAAGATGATAAGCGTCTAAACAATACTTCCATAGCTCCATAACTCGTCATAATCAACTATGGTTGGCGTCCCTGTTGCTGGACACCTGATATAGAGATACAATAGAAGAGAAAATATGCAAGGAAACGGGTCAGAGCCCGAATGTGTAGAGTATTTATAAAACAGCAAGTATTTAACAAGTGCAATAAAGCATTTATTATGTACATGTTAGATCCAACTCTCACTTGCTATTCTCACCTCTCAACTAGAGTGCACACTTAACGTTCCTATTAACCTCCTAGTTAATGGTTCCTCTTTTCTAGTCTCCGTATTAAAATTTCATTCCCATATCATAATCCCCGTATGTCCCATACCATACGTCACATTATTATTCATATCTATATTTCTCCATTATGATTTAGTTTCTCATTAACATGAATCATTACTCATTAATATAAATTGTTTCTCATTAACATGAGTCATTACTCAATAATATAAATCGTTTCTCATTAACATGAGTTAAGCTTTTCAATTCTTTAAGAATAAACATTCATTAACTTAATTCCATTATCTTTCTCTATTCACCGATCTACAATTATCACCGTAGATAGATATAAACACAATATATAATTATGTAACCATTTAATCCATTATATATATATTCATATATAATACAGCACCCCGAGTCACAGCTGTAGTGCAATACATTACTCTGCTATCATGTCCCATCATCGCATGTCGCTGAATAGGAGACTACAGGTTCGGTAAGATTCCACGAACCACAAACAACAAACAAATTGGAGGCGAACATAGTTCTCGTATCCATGGGTCACGTACATACCTACGTACCCACAGTCAGCGGACTTATCAACTCCCCGATAAGTCTTTCATAGACCTATGTTCTCGAGCGACAAATCAAAGATCCCATGGATTCATCAGGATATGACTGCCCTCACGCGTAAACCTCCCACTGATAGCAAGTAAGCTAGGTATGTCATACACATAATCATCAATCAATCAAATAGGTATTATCATACCTATAATATAATATCAATAAGGTAATTATCACTACCCTAAGATATTCCCCATATCTCTTTTAAATTCCACGTATTAAAATATCATATCTTTACTTCATAATTTAATTATCCTCGCATCCTATAACATCTCTCCACTATCGACGTCGTTAAGGTTCATGCGCGGAACGTCTCGCAAAGTGAAATCCAAACAAGGAACCCCTCCAATACACTACTACTTAACTTTGTCGATCGAGGAGGTCCGAAAACTTAAACTATGCGATCGGGATAACCTCATAACCTCTTTCAACCAAATGTGTTCCAAAATCCCATTTCTATCTAGGAGCCATACCACTACGCTCTTATAATATAATTATTCTCGTATCCTAACATCACTCCACTCCCGACGTCGTTAAGGTTCATGCGCGGAGCGTCTCGCAAAGCGAAATCCAAATAAGGAACCCCTCCATTACACTACTACTTAACTTTGTCGAGCGAGGAGGTTTGTCAACTTTAAATACGTGATTGGGATAACCTCATACGCTAAGGCTACCCTCTCTCAATGTACAAGATTCAAATAAGATTTTCCTCAACATATATTCAGTAAGAAGTCACTAATATCCTACTGGTCCATAACATTATTTCTCCCGAACTACTACGAGTTTAGTTCTCCTTTTTAATTACGGTTAAAACCGATAGTTTCAAATCTCTTATAAACACATATTCTTACACTTAGGATTAAACCCTCTTGTAAACTTAAGGATACCCAGGTGTTATATAAAATCCCCCTACTGGTCCTATCTTAAAACCTCATGCATCACCATTTAGATTTTAACAAATGAATCTAGCAACGGAAATTCCATTCAATATAATTTCCAACATGTAAATCACTCGAATCCAAATCAAATTTAATTCAACTATTATCAAGGGTTTACTGATATTTTCTAGGTCCCATAATCTCCAAATAATAATCACCAAAGATCCACAAAAAGGTTTGGGATAAGAATCATCATTTAAAAATAAACAACTTTACATAAACTGGGGAGGTCGATCGATCGAAGGCAGGGGTCGATCGATCGATCCCTCAGTTCCAGGCCTGCATTTTCTGCAACTACGGGTTTAACAACTTTTGATCATTTAAACCTTCATCTAAACATCCCAAATGACTTATAAACTTTACTTCATGATATATCAACATATATGAACGATTTCCAATACTCTAAACATCCTAGAATCATCAAAGGATTGGATTAAAAAGCATGTTTATCTCCTTATTCCCAGAAATTTATTAACATAACCTCTTCAAGAACATAACAATGGTTTCCATCATTTCTTCAACAGATTCATGACTAATTCGTGGATTATTATCATCCTAACACATGAGTTAAATTCCTATATCATTTCAGTTTTCCAGAAATCCATTTAATACTCCATTATTTCTTCCAAACAATAATAATCTTCTCTTTTCATATTATTGTAACATGGACAATATACAAACTGAATTTGCCATTATTAAACACTTGCCTTTAGTGTAGGTCTGATCCTTTGGTGTAGTTTATCTCAGTTGGTTGTCCCTTCTCCGGTCAAACTCCGGTGGTGGTTGGTGGTGGTGAACCTTGGTTCTTGTTCTTCTCCTTCCCAAGTGACTTTTCCTTTCCCAAGCACTCTTACTCTCACTCTAAGAAGATGTCTGCTC
The DNA here is from genome assembly GCA_949130495.1 of Sambucus nigra. Classification (NCBI taxonomy): domain Eukaryota; kingdom Viridiplantae; phylum Streptophyta; class Magnoliopsida; order Dipsacales; family Adoxaceae; genus Sambucus; species Sambucus nigra. The sequence continues at coordinate 208,610,249 of OX422213.1, read as the reverse complement.
TTATTTGTGAAGAGGAGATGAATAACTCCCATTCACTTAATCTATCAATACTTATAATAGTTCCAAATCCGAAACACTATTCACCCCCCCTAGAAAAATGACCAAAATACCCTTTCGGGTAGTCTATTCATTCCCAAATGACCTGAGACTCAAAATTGACATCCAAATAGACTTTTCTGACTATTTCGAACCTTCCGGACGCAATAACGCAGTCGAAATGACTATTAGATCGATAGAAAATAAATTTCCTTTTTAATTTAATAAACTAGTCCCGACACGTCCCATACCGCGTCTGACTAAAAAAAAAAACCAAATTTATATCATACATTCATATCAATGACATCACATTCATATATTACCTAAATATCTTTAAGTAATATTCAGAACCATCCATATTCATATCCACAGTCCGGATAAAACCCAAATGAATTAATTAATAATAAAATCCAATTAATCCATTTATTTAAAATATAACCCATTTTAAAAGTCATTTAAGATTACAATAGAATACAATAGAATTCTTCTCATAAGGCTTAAGATTACGGGAAGCATAAGCTATAGCTCGACTCTCCTGCTGAAGTACACCTCCAAGTCCTTGTAAGGACGCATCGGTGTATACTAGATACTCAACTCCCTGTCTGGGCAATGCTAACACAGGCGTTGAGGTCAACTTGTCCTTCAACTCATCGAATGCCAACTGACAGGCATCGCTCCAGATGAATGGCACACCCTTGCGAGTCAGATGTGTCAAAGGACCCGCTATCTTTGAGAAACCCCGAATAAACCTCTTGTAGTATCCTGCTAGGCCCAAGAAACTACGGATCTCAGTCGGTGTCGTGGGTTGTCCCCACTCCCTCACCGCGGATACCTTCCCCGGATCAACAGATATACCCCGGTCTGAAATGATATGCCCCAAAAACTGTACCTTCTTCAGCCAAAACCCACACTTCTCGTACTTTGTACGTAGCTCGTTCTGACGCAACGTCTGCAAAACCTGTCTCAAGTGCTCGGCATGCTCCTCTTCTATTTGGGAGTAAACTAAAATGTCATCAATGAAGACGATGACGAATTAGTCTAGGAACTCTCTGAAAACCCTATTAATCAAATCTATAAACACGGCTGGAGCGTTGGTTAGGCCAAAAGGCATAACTCGAAACTCATAGGAACCATATCTCGTCAAGAAAGCAGTCATCGAGATGTCCTGTTCCCTGATACGCAACTGATGGTATCCCGATCGCAAGTCAATCTTTGAGAAGAAGGAAGCTCCTCTCAACTGGTCGAATAAGTCATCGATTCGGGACAACGGATACTTATTCCGTATCGTGACTTTATTCAATTCTCGGTAATCTACACACAACCTCAACGATCCATCCCTCTTCTTTACGAACAACACAGGGGCACCCCACGATGAAGTACTCCTACGGATAAACCCCTGACCCAACAACTGCTCTATCTGATCCCTTAGCTCTCTCATCTACGCTGGAGCCATATGGTAAGGTGCGCGGGCAATTGGCCGAGTACCCGGCGTCAAATCGATAACAAAATCTATCTCTCTACTAGGAGGTAATCCAGGTATATCCTGAAATACATTAGCAAACTCTCATACAACTGGAATCGAATCGAGTGGTAATACCACTTCCTTAGAGGTCTCCTCCTCTATATAGTACAAATGAGTGGACGATCCTCCCTCAGGGCGAGGCATCGCCACTAAAAACATCTCCTGCCCGGGTATGGAAAAAATAATAGTCCTGCTGAAACAGTCAATCATGGCTCGATATGCAACTAGCCAATCCATACCAACGATCGCATCGTACTCAGTCATCTCTAACACTAACATATCAACAGGTAAAGTAAACCTCCCGATCTATATAACCACACCTCTACAAATAAGAGAAATCATAGAACCCCTACTTAATGTTGAATCTACGCAAGTAATAGTGCTCTCTGCAGTGTCTAACAACCCCATAGTGCGTGCAAATCTCGTGGCAATGAAACAGTGTGTGGCCCTCGTATCAAATAAAATACGCCCCATAGTCCCCTTAATAGAGAACATACCCTTAATAGCAGGTAGATCCTGTGGGACTTCAGCCTGCTGGAGTTAGTAAACTCGCCCGTACTGAAATTGTCCCTGCTAGACTGGGACTGCTGGGATGGGTGGCAAGGCTGGTATCTGTGGTGCTGGGAGGGAGGCGGGAAATATAGGTCTCTGGGGCTCGTGTCGAGCTCCCTGCTGCTATTGCTGTGGGGCCCTGCCCCTATCAGGACACTCCTGGCGCTTGTGGCCAATTTTTCCACAAGAGAAACATTTCCCCAGAAATTTTCCCCCTCTCGGACCCTGCTGCCCCGACCCTGGTGGCCGTTGCCATTCCTCCGCTGGCCGTGCTGGCCCTGATAAAACTGCGGCTGTTGTCCATGTTGGTCGTGCTGTCCCTGATGGCCATGCTGACCTTCTGGCCCTGACAAAAACCTCCCTGACCATTTCTGAAACCCCCAGATCTAAACCTCTTAAAATCCCCCTACTGGGAACCCTGATCACCCTGCCTGTGCTGACCCTGAGCTGATTGTGCCCCACCGGCACCATTTCTCCCTATCCTGCCCTGATGGCTGGACTCTCCTGATCGCTTACCCTCTGATAAGCGAAAGTGGTGGTCCTCGCAGTGAAGTAGTGTTGCGTTCACCACATCAGAATAAGTGGCCAACGAGAGATTTCCCAATAAGTGCTGACGGATCCTCTAAGTCAATCCATCCATGAATTTCTGTATCTTTTTCTCCTCTGTCGGAATCTCATCGGGAACGATGTTCAAGAGATTAGTAAAATCTGCCTCATATTCTGCCACTGTCTTCCCCTCCTGCTTGAGGTTCATTAACTTCCTCCTCATCTCGGTGTGAACGGCTGATGGAAAATACTTGCGGTCGAACCGCACCCACTCCTGAATAGAAAGGATGTCTCTCTTCTCCGTGGTGATAATGGACTCCCACCACTACAACGCTGATCCTACTAGCTTAAAAGTAGCCAATATCTGTCTCTGTACATCCGTACACTCGTACATCCTCAAGTGCCTTTGGATATCCTTCTTCCACTGACTGGACATAACGTCGGAGCTACCTGCAAACTCCGGAGGGTGTGCTTTCTGAAAAGCATCATGAACACATTCCCAAGCAGACGGGAATGCATGAGCCTGTACTGGCGCTACTACCGACGCCTGAGGCGGTGCTTGCTGCACAACTTCTAGAGCGGCATTTACCGCTTGGGCTACAATAGTGGCAACCTCTGCGGCATTCATGGAGCCCTGAACTGGTGCAGGCTGTGGCTCGGGCTGAGCTTCCCTGGGAACTCGTTGTGCACATCGTGAAGGCATCTGAAATGAGAGTAAAGTCTTATAAGTTTGCAGTTATTATCACAAAATAGCTGAAGAGCGAAACATACACAATAGAGTACAACAATCCTGAAATATAGGGCTCTATATCAAAGAACGCTACGCGAAAACATAACAAGCCGTACAGATCCTAAAGACACTAGAACCTGATGCTCTGATACCACCTGTGACACCCCGACTAATTAAATACCGGGTAGCTACTCCTTTATTCAAATTAATACAAAATATCAAGTTGGTTCACTGTCGAAAATGTCTTAACAATTACTAGCCACCTAATATTTAAAAAGTGAGTTGTCAATTTTAATTAAATCCGATTAACATACAACCAATTTAAATTATGAAATACCAATACAACAACCACAACATAGTCACAATAGAATAACCATGGAATAACAATGAATCTGGAGGAATACTCCTCTCAGTAATCCGAATACTGAATACAACCAAATGCAAAGTCTGAATCACTAATTAATTAAATCCAAAACTGAAATAAAGCTGAATAATTAAGTTGTCTCTAAGAAAAAGGGGCGACATGCCCTACAAATAAATAAGTCCGAACTGGAATCAAAGTAGAAAGTGGAGGCGTCTATAATTGAGGTCCTGTAACTTCCTCAGCAGTTACAGCACGTCACTGGAATAGAACTCCTAAGCTTGGTGTCCTTGTGGCTGGGTACCTAAAAGTTTTTACAAGAAAAATGGATTTGAAAGCAAACAGGTCAAAGCCCGATTGTGAAAACAATTTAAAATACAACAAGTGTTTAATATCATTAAACAATGAATATAAAATACATGATAGCACGTGCACTCAGATGAGTTCCTCACCTTTCAACTAATTGTGCACTCCTACGTACCCATACCCTTCTAGTTATTCCATTAACTAACTAGTCTAATTCAATATCTGATTTTTACTATACTATTCATGGTTTAATTCTCGACGTCTTAATATAAACTGAGAGTTTTACCTTCAATCCTCAGAATTAGTTACAATAATTATTAAGATTTTTTCCATTTTTAACTCTACAAAGATGTTACATTAATTCACACTTATACTTACAAAAACAGTTCATTTCAATATTTCAGTATATCAATCTCATCATAAATATACAATAATGGCACCCCTAGACTAAGTTGCGGTGCACACATACTCGGCTATCAAATCTCGGTACATCATGTACATAAGGATCACGTATTACGAATCTCTCAAGAACCGTTTCGACAAGTAACAAACACACATAATGGAGGCGAACATAGTTCACATCACATGGGTCACATACATACCTACGCTCCCATGATCAGCAGACTTATTAACTCCTCAATAAGTCATTCTCTGACCTATGTCCTCGAGGTACCAATCTAAATCCCCCCGTCGGCATACAAAAATTAGATGGCCCTGATCGAACACCGACCTCCCGTGATAGCAAGTATGGTAGGTATGTTATACACAGATAACCTCATATACTAAGCATTCACACATCTTAGATATCTTATAATATTAATCACTACACCCAAATGACAAAATTGTCACCTTTCAGCCGACCACCTTTGTCAAGGTCATTGACCCTGATAAAAAACACGCGTTTTGTGTCACGGTCATTGACCTTGATATGATCGTGACAGAGAATTGTCACGATCATTGACCGTGACAAGTCCGTGATAAATTGACTTGTCACGGACTTGTGACGGTCAATGACCGTAAAAATTCTTTAAATAATTGTCACGGTCAATGACCTTGACACGACCATGACAACTTCTTCAGCAAAACCCTTACCCCTTTCTTTTTTCCCTCGCGTCGTTCCCCCCCTCTCTCTCTCTCTAAGCTGCTCTCTCTCTCTCTACTTTCAGGTTTATTTCTCTCTCTCTCTCTCTTCCATTTATATATATGTTTGTGTGTATATATATATATGTGTGTGTGTGTATATATGTGCGTGTGTGTATGTGTGAATGTGTGTGTGTGTGTGCGTGTGTGGGGGGTGGGGCAGGGTGGGGGTAGGGGTGGGGCAGGGGGGCTGTTGTGTGTGTGTGTATATGTGTGGTGGGTGGGGGTGTGGAGGGAGGTGGGGCAGGGTGGGGGCTATTGTGTGTGTGTGTGTGTGTGTGTGTGTGTGTGGTGAGTGGGGGGTGTGGAGGGAGGTGGGGGTGGGGGTGGGTGGGTTTGTGTATTTGAATTAATCCATGAATTTGTATTTTTGTATTTGAATTAACCCGTGAATTTGTATTTTTATATTTGAATTAACCCATGAATTAACCCATTAATTTATTTTTGTATTTGAATTAACCCATGAATTTGTCAATTTGTTTGTGGGGGGTGGGGGGGTGGGGAGGCGGGGTAAGTCAAGGTACCATTGTAATTCTCTTAATATCGTGCAAGTACCATATGAAAGTAGGATTGCCCCTCAGTGTAAATTAGTAAATTAATAATTCTATATGTTAATTGTTAGTTTAATTGATGAAATGAATTAATTGGGTAGGTGAATTAGGAGGAGTACGGGATACACATTTGTTGTTGACATTGCTGTTGGATTATTTTGTTTAGTAAATGTTTGGTTGGTTAGTGTTAAAAGTGGCATGACCACGGGATTATTGTCCATATGGGGGTAGTATTTTTCAACTTTTTTTGAAAATTACTCTGTATATCGAAAAATATATATATATATAGTATGATAATTAAATGAAACATACTTGAAATTAAATATAGTGCACATAGATACTAGCCTTCTAGTTCTTATGCGTACGCATTCAATAGCCCTTAAACCCGTTCGAGCGTCATTACCCCTGTAATGAGATCTCTCGAATTGTCCCGTTTGGACAGTTTGAGACTGTATATAATATTCATATTGGCTTACAGTTGTTACTTTTGGAGGAAGTTCTACAGTCGTATCTTAATGTTCTCTGGGTTCATACTAGATTGACAAGTGTGACTGTTATTTCAATTGATCAATTGAAATAACACTCACACCTGCCAATCTACGTCGTGTACTTGGAGAACTACGGGGATATGCTGTCAAATTTTTTTCAAATCGTAACCATGTGCATGAGGTGTTAAGTATATTACAGAAAAATGCAGTCTTGAATGGGATAGGACCACTCACCCTTTAATAGGATAATTAAATGATGGGATAATTTAATAAAACATACTATAAATCTAAGTTTTATTTACCTTTAATAGGTGTTTAGTTGTGGTAGCTGTGATGAGATATCCGAAATACAAAGAGTGGATGGGTGAGACTAATAGAATGGGGGATGTGTTTCGCAGAGGTGCTAACGAATTTGTGAAATATGCAAAGAGATGTCATAATGATGAAAAGTTTCCATGTCCATGTGCTAGGTGTAAGAATGGTAAGGTGTTTGAGTGGAAAACAGTTGAACTAAATTTGTTAAGATCGGGTATGCAAGATAGTTATCGATTTTGGAGTTTTCACGGCGAATTGAAAGTTCTTTTTATCCCTGACCAACCTTCACAACAACCTTCAACAAGTAGAATAGATGTAGAAGGGGACGACGTAGATCATAATATATTAGAGGATTTAGTTGATGATGCGTACGGAGTTTATGAAGCAGGGGAGAATGATGTTACTGATGATGTAGAAGATTCAAGTGCTCGTGAAGATAACACGATAAAACTTGACGATGACGACCAAAGTTTAAAACTTAAGGCGACCCAACCGTTATACTCTGGCTATGAGAAAGATCAAACAACTTTACATGCCATGGTTGGTTTGCACAGTTTGAAGATGTAGTACGGTTTGTCTGGCAATAGCGTGACGGGAATTCTGAAATGGGTGAAGGGCTTATTACCCAAGCTGAATACACTGCCAAATAGCTATCCTGTTATGAAGAACAGTTTGAAAGGTTTGGGAATGAAGTATAAATCGATTCATGCTTGTGTGTATGACTGCATACTACACCGAAAGGAGTATGAAAATCTCGATCATTGTTCGGTATGCGATGAACTTAGATATGTCCAATCTACTAGTAAGGAAGGCACAAGCTCAAAAGTGCCTAAAAAAGTATTGAAATATTTTCCCGTTGGGCCTAGATTAAAGCGATTTTTTTACAGTACCATGTATTGCAGAGGCAATGACTTGGCATGCTAGGGCAGAAGTAGGGGGTAATATCATGCGTCATCCTATTGATTCTACTGCCTGGCGGAGGATGAATTTTGAGTATCCCGATTTTGCTCGAGAACAACGCAACATTCGTCTGGCTATATCAACAGATGGTTTCAATCCATTTGGAAATCTAAGCACCAATCAGAGTGTATGGCCAGTGATCTTATCCTCACTCAACCTCCCTCCTTCACAGTGTATGAGACCTGAATTTTCGATGATGGCTTTGTTGATACCTGGGCCAAAGGCACCAAGTGATGACATTGGCGTCTACCTGGCTCCTTTGGTAGAAGAATTAAATGAGTTGTGGGAAGAGGGTGTGAAATCATTTGACTCTTTTAGAAAAGAAGAGTTTACGCTGAAAGCTATGTTGATGTGGGCAATTCATAATTTTCCAGCTTATGGGACATTATCCGGTTGTGTAGTACATGGTTATTTGGGGTGTCCTATTTGTGGAGAGGAAACTGAATCTCTTCGTCTATCCTCTAGCTTAAAAAATGTATACCATCGCCATAGGAGGTTTTTACCCCCAGCTCATAGTTTCAAATCTGAGAAAGTTTCTAATTTTTTATTGGGCGGAGTTGAACATGGGCTACCATCGAGACAACTTTCGGGTTCAGAAATTAAAAGTAAATCTTCTGAATGTGGCCCTAATATGCCAGGTAAGAATCCCAAATTTAAGAATGTCAAGCATAAGAAGACCCCAACTGGGAATGAAACTGAGATAAGAAAGGCATGGTCTCGGAGGTCAATTTTATTTAACTTGCCTTATTGGAAGAATAACCCGGTGCGCCATGTATTGGATGTAATGCATGCAGAGAAGAACTTCGCTGAACATATTATGGGTACTTGCCTTGGGGGGAGTCATTCGAAGGATGGAGAAAATGCACGAAAAGACCTTAAAACGTTAAAACTTAAGCCACAACTATGGTTGAAAGAAGATAGTAGGCGAAGGACAATAATTCCCCCCGGTGCGTTTACTTTGACGAGTGGGGAAAGGAAGGTGCTTCTAGACACAATATATAATTTGAAGGGACCATCTACTTTTTCGTCCAACTTGCAAAGGATTGTGAATTATGCTACTCATGATTTACATAAGTGTAAGTCCCACGATTGGCATGTGATCATGAAATTGGTTCCTCTATTGTTTAAGCACTGTATCTCCAATCACAAGGATTTGCGTAGGGATATTATGAAAATTAGTATTACCTTCTCCCTCTTGTGTGAGAAGGTAGTGAATCGAGAACATATAGTGGCCATGAAATTGGCTGTGATCGAAGCGATTTGTGTATTGGAGAAGTACTTTCCCCCAGCATTCTTTGACATAAGTGTTCACTTGTTGGTACACCTATGTGACGAGGCACTTCTTTGTGGTCCAGTTAGATATCGGTGGATATATCCGTTTGAAAGTTTGATGAAAGTTTTTAAAGATTACGTCAAGAATACGCGATACATTGCAGGATCAATTGCAGAGGAATACATCACCGTGGAGTCATCAATATATACTCGGGAATATATGCCTGACTCGACCAACGTTGATGACACTGATGAATTCGTCGATGATGGTGGTCATGTGATGGGAAAACGAGTGAAATTAACGAGTTTGCAACATGAACAAGTAGCTCGTTATCTATTTGACACACATGAAGATGTCCAAGAATGGAAAAAGTAAGTTTAGATTATTATAATGTTTAACATTATTTTAGATTATTTTATACATGATTAATTTTGAAATATGCCGAAAATATGAAGCCCTTGAGAACAATAAAAGACAAAAAACAATGGTACAATCAGACAGCGAATTTAGGCTGTGGTTGACACAAGAGGTAATTATAATGAAAACAGTCGTTATATAACGTTACATTACACTCAAATTTTACCACTAATATAATTAATTTATCTATATTCTCAGCTCCTAAAGACGGGTGATGCGACATCAAGGCTTGCTCGTCTAGCCACTGGACCCTTGTTCGTAGTACGAGAGTACAAAAAGTATCGATTGAACGGTTACATTTTCGTCGCTAAAGTGTACGAGGAAAGTACAAATGTATAGAACTCGAGAATTTCATACAAAGCTCTTACTATCTTTCGAGCGAGCGCAAAAGATAAAAATCTCATTGAAGCTGAAATGACTTACTATGGTGTAATCCAAAATATATTTGAATTGGATTATATAAGCTTCAAAGAGGTTGTATTTTACTGTGACTGGGTAAGAGTTGAGGATAAAAATACTTGTAAAGTTGATCCTGTCACCAATTTGATCATGGTTGACTTGTCCAAGTTGAAGAGCAATGACCACGTGAGCGATGAGCCGTTTGTTTGTGCATTTCAAAAGGTTAAGCAAGTGTTTTATTCGGAGTATATCAACAACGAGCCGTGGCCAATTTTCCAACACGCTCCAAGGCGTCTAAATAGTAGTGTGGATGACTTGGCTGCTCCTACCAAATATCAATCCATTTTTTATGAGGACCCGAATTTGAAATAATTTTTCAATTTATAATAAATATTTCAATTTGTACTAAAACATCCATTTTTAATGCTTTTAATTGATTTGCACTTTATCATTTTCACTCTTGTGTGGTGTGCGTGTGTGGAGAGGAGATTAATACATAAATATTCCAACTACATCTAAGTTTTCTTTATACTAATCCATGAATATACGCTTCTTACCTTTAATAGGTTATTAGTACATAGTTATTTGGGGTGTCCTATTTGTGGAAAGGAGACTGAATCTCTTCGTCTATCTGAACACTAAGAAATGCCATAATCCTATGGAGTTATGCTCTGCAAATTCCTCCCAACCGTTATGTAGCCAAACATAACCAGTTGAAGTTGTCAATTCCATTGAAAGGTGGAATTGATAACTTCAACTGCTGATTTTTGGATACACAACGGTTGGAAGTAATTTGCAGCGCATAACTCCATAGGATTATGGCATTTCTTAATGTTTAGATATGAAGAGAATTATATTTGACACGATTGCCCGGGGTACATTAGTTGGAAGGAGGTGCCATATGAGCTCAAGTTAGCTGTTTGGGTGACACTACAGGTAATGTATTTATATTTATATGTCAATTTCGATTTCGATTTCAATTTCAATTTATATTTATCTATATTTGCGGGGCGGATACTAATTTTACTTTATTTCAATTTAGGAGACAGGGAGTGGCCCTAAGGGTAGGCCACATATGCTCGATAGTTATGTGTCTATTCGGACGAGAAGGGAAGGATAAGGTGTCCCCGAGCGTCGCGGTACAAAATCTCTTTTCCAGCTAAATTGTTTGTAGATTTGAGATAATTGATGCCCAGCAGATTTTTTTTAAATTCTACCCAGAATTGTCACGGTCATTGATCGTGATAATTTTTTTAAATATTGCCACGGGTTTGTCACGGTTATTAACCGTGACTAAACTTTTCACGGTCCATGACCTTGACACGACCGTGACAATTCTAACGGACTTGTCAAGGTCAATGATCGTGACACGTCCGTGACAAAAAAAATTTGTCTCGCCCCGAATTATCACAGTCATTGACCTTGACAATAGTGCATATTTGGTGTAGTGAATAGAGGTATATTTTACATTCCTATACCGTCATTAATGTAGTACACTTACAAGTCCCCGAATAATATACATCATAGATAATCAACTCTTCTCACGTCGCAAATTCAAGTACTTATTTTCTAACCCATAGATGTCATCCGGTTTATTACAAAATTCTATGTTTTAATCCTCAACGTGTTCCAATCTCACAACTATACCCACTAGTCAACAAGGGAAGGTTAACACTCAATTAAATAAGTCTACTGGAAGTTCGAAATAAAATGAAGCCTGAAAAGGCCATTCTGTTAACTCGTTAGAAATCTCGTTCGAACGAGGTAGTTCGAACGAGTGTCGTTCGAACGAAGGGCTTCGAACGAACTCGTTAAAAGGGGTACTGTTATCTCGTTAGAAGTCTCGTTCAAACAAGGTCGTTCGAACGACCTGGGCAGGTCTTCTAACGAGATGGCAGGGAACGCCTAGAAATTTTCCAACTTCGTTTTTATTCAATTCCTCTTCTCTAAATCCATCCTAAGATTATACAAATCAGATTTTTAAGGTTCCTAAATTATTCTAAACCACCCTAGGTTACTTCCTAACATAATTTTTGGGTCAATTCTTCCAAATCCACATGTAAAATCCATAAATCCCCAATTTTTCCACAAACCCTAACAATATGAACCCATAATTTATTTGAACATGAAAACTCCCTTTTAAATTCGTTTTTACATCATCAAATGCTATGCTTTGATAACTAAATTCTTCCAGAACAGTTCTACATGCAATCCCTAACAATTTCTTTAGGTTTTCATCACTTTTTCACGACATATGTTAATTTCTACACTAAACATGGAGGAAATATTCATTGCGAATAATGAAATCAAATCACTTGCCTCAGATTTGTTCTTTAGATTTATTGTCAGTGATTATAGGCTGATTCTCTCCTCTTTCTGGTAGAAATTTCTTCCAAAATGATGGTGATGGGAGATGCTTTGGTTTGGAACTTCTTTTAACCTCTCTCTAACTTCTCTCAAAACTCCCGTAGCCCACTCTCTTTCTTTTGGCTGGTAATGGCCCTAGTGGCCTTTCTAATAATATTTAATTTAACTCTAAAATTCGTGGGTTTTAATCCCTAAATTTTTAAAATTACCAAAATACCCTTTTGGGTTGCCGGTTTGGCCTAAAAATGCCCCGGGATTCAAACTAAACTCCCGGCTAGTGTTTTCTAACTATTTCGACCCTTCCGGACACGTTGGCGCACTCAAAATGACCATTCAGTTGATAAAAATATAATTCACTTTTTAATTTAAATAAATTCATTCCTGACGCGGCTGACACGCACGTCCCGACTAAATTTCCCAAATTGTCGTATTTCTGCCTCGCGATAATTTTAATATTTTCAATACTCATATATTATAATATATTCTCAGTAATATTTTATTTTAACATCATAATCAAATACCAACTCACATCTCGCTAGTATTTACCTCCGGATTAATTTCCAAGTTAATTCTCATTTAATTCAATTAATCCATTAAATAAAAATCAATAAAATTACGGGGTATTACAGTTGCGCGCTTGGGCAGTCTTATCCTGATGAGCCTTCGGGGGGATCTTTAGACTTGCACCATAGAACATAGAATATTGGACACGTGCTATCCATGATATGATAGTTAGACGGTTTAATGGGAACGTAGGTATGTGCTTGACCCATTGGGCTACATACTATGTTCACCTCTAATATGTGTTATTGTATTTTGATCGTTCGTGGGAGATTATCCGAACCATTATCCCTATTCAGTGTGAGATGTATCGGGTTACGATAGCAGAGTATGCATTGCGCCAAGAGGTCTTAACCTAGGGGTGCAGGATTTGTATATATATATATATATATATATATATATATATATATATATATATATACACTTGAGAACAATTCTACTGTGCGAATTAGTAGATATGGTAATAATGACAAGTAAATTAATCTTAGTGAGTAAAAGATTATCTACACGAATGGTGAAAATGTAAATTAGCTATTTGGGACAAATTATGTTATTAACGTATTTTATGGGTGATACGGGTGTACTATGGGTGAACGTAAGTAGTGATAATGTGACTTCGAACTAGTTAGGTTGGGTAGCATAGCTAATATGGGTTAGAAGATGCGTTAGGCGTGCACATTAATTAAGAGGTGAACATCTCAAGTGAGAGCATTTATGCACTTCTGTTTTAAAACTATTTTTACTCAGGTTCTGACTCGTTTCTTACACATCTTCTCTCATATATATATATATATATGTGTGTGTGTGTGTATGTATGTATGTATTCGAACAGGTGCCCATCCACAGGGACACCAGATCTAAGACACTTGGATTATTTGACGAGCTGCAACGATTGTGGAAGCGATAGGTTTTTTAGATTAGACGCATCTATCATTTATTTCAGTTTATTCAGACTTTTTATTCAGGGCATATGTCATCATTCTCAGACTATGTTTATTTTAAGAGATTTTCATATTTCTCATCAGTATTTTAGTCTTAGTTAAACTTGGTATTTTATGTTGGTAATTGTAGACATTTTAACTGGGACATTCATCTCAATATTTATTATTTATGTTAGCTAGTTCAGTGGTTGTTTTTTGATTTGTTGTATAGTTCATTTAGTTAATGAAGTGGGTTACTTATTAAAAGAAACTAAATGGATGTGTTATGAGTAAATGTTTTTTACACTAGCTTAATTAAATATTAGGTAATTAATTGAATTAAAATTTTTCGATAGTGATGCTAAGAATGAACCAACTGAACATTTTGTTTTAGTTTAATAAAGGACTGATCACTCGATATTTAATTGGGCGGGGTGTCATAACTTGGTTATCATTCGGGCAACACTGCATTTTCTTGGTTGATTCATGTGGGGTTCGAAATATTGTCTTCTTGGACAATAGTCTATTATAGATATTTATTATTTTTGCCTTTCTAGTCGATGCTGTGGTCAATAGCTGTTATTTATTTAAGATCTCCAGTAACGTCGTATGTACGGTGGTAGGAACAATAGCTATGTCTGGAACAATAGTGTCAAATCTTATAATTGAGATGAAATAGCTAAAATTGGTGATTAATAGATGCTACTTATTTGTCTTTACTTTTTTCACATTGCAGATGCTTACTTGTCTCATTTTTATCCCGTCCTTGGAAGGATTTAAACAAAAAAATTCTATCTCTAATAGTCTCAGGTACTTTAATGAGTTTATTTATTTATTTTGTGTATTCTTTTAATGTTATTTTTCATGGACATATTAAAGAACACATCCAAAGTTATTTTTTTTATGGACATTCTAATATTAAAGAACACATCCAAAGTCATTGATTTCTTTGGTCGTGATTTTGTTGCGTAGAAAAATGTAACTTTTCGAGTTCTTAAACTCCAATGATGAAAGTGATTTTTCCTTAGTGTTTGATTCCTTAATATTTATTTCCTGAATTTGAATGGATTGGTGACTTTTCTTCGCAACTTGTTCGCACACACACGCGACTTGCTCGCACATACGTGCACCCACCCACCCACTAGTTTAAACATTTGGCCCTGCACTGAGTTTATGAACCATTTAAACCTAAAGGGTACTCAAGTAATTTCCATCCGCAATTGACATCCAAAACAGCGCTGTAGACGTGCTTTTCATGCACTCTGAGGTCTAGTCATAGAAAAACTCTAGGTTCCCGATTGACATGAAGGCCTCAGCTACACCATGAAGACAATATTGTGGGACAAGCTAAAACAAATAAATGGGGATGATGGCATGTGGTTTATTGCTAATTCCAGCCTCAATAACTCTTTCTTTTCGCTTTATTTCCATAAACCGTGTGAAAATATCTTTTTGTTTAGGACACTTTGTTAAATATCTTTGTTAACTGTTGAAAATGGTTTAGGACACTTTGTTAAATATATTTTTGTTGTTTGATATCATAGTTGCATTAAAGAAGCTTAAAATAGAGGAATTGTTACTCTAAATTGATGTCATAATATTAGTTTTAATTTTAGTCGTCCATTATAGAGACAAAGAAGATTCGCAACTCAGATCTGAGCATCAAAGTTTGTCGCGATTCAGCCATTTGCCCACTTCATTTTGAAACCATATATTAGTTTAGCAACTGATTTGTGGCGCTTTATTACAGATTTGTGGCACTTTTTTTTAAGTCATTTCAATAAATTCTCAATAATTATAGTTTCTTCTTCTTTTGCAGGTTATTTTATGGAGTATTTTTAGGTTCATTGTTTGAGATTAAAGATAATATTTCTTTCACTCTCTTGGTAGCTGTGATGAATTGCTTGAGCGTGTATAATCATGCACATACTTTGTGGATTGTGCGTTTGGGCTTTAAAATTAAGTTTTTATTAGTTAGACTAATAATTCATGACTAAGCAATGGTTGAAATCTATTTTATGCCTCTAATACCCTTTAAATGTTTTTCGTAGTTTTGTTCATGTTTATTTGTTGGGATTTGGGCCTGTTAGAGAATGTGAATGCTTGGGTAAAATGTTGAAGGAACTGATTGATATATTTTTGTTCATCTTAGGTGGTGATCAAAGACTAATCATATTCAATATTTTTTATAGTATATCAGGCATGAGTTGGGTCAAATGGACATTTTGGAACCAAATGAAATAGGCATCTGGAAGGCAACATTGGCGTAATGTCGTGAACATGAATATCAATCATTGGGTTGAATTTGCGAAATAGATATTTGGTCATTACTTCCCGTATCTATATTTTAGAACAATAAATCATTTTCATTGTTAAAACTTTTAACTTAATTAATGTTGGGAATTTAGAGTTCATAAATGGTATGTATTGTTATTATACCTTGATTCATTGTCCAATTTGTTCTTAATGCAGTATTTTCATCTTAGATGGATTTCTTAATGAGTAAATTCACATTGTATTGATAATGGTATGTATTGTTATTGGCAGTGTCTGCTATTAGATATGCATTTTGGTTGTAATAAATGTGATGTAGAATACATATTTAGTAGCTAATTTGGTGTAAACCAATCATATTCAGTAGTGGAAAGTACATATTTAGTAGCTATTTTGGTCCTCAGAGCAGCAATTACTTTGGTGTGTTACATTTACAAGGTAATTGGGCATTCAAGATACAAAATTGTAAATGTTGTTGTATATGCAGTCATATTTACCAATGTATGTGGAGAAATCTGGGATTGATAAGAAAGTAGCGAAGCCTATGGAGAAGGCGGCTAGAGTGGTGGGGAGTAAAAAGCGACGCCGATAAAGACTAATAAAGAAAAACAACGGCTCTTCAGACTCAATTGAAACATAATTGCTGAATGCATCGACGCTGGCAGATGCGGCGTTGACCTTTTGGAGGTTTAGTTATATCCATTTTTTGTAGCTTTGTAAGCTACAGATATGTCGAGCTTCATTTTTTTATAACTTGAGGCTTTATGGCTACAAACAAAGTGAAACTTAATTTCTTTATGCCTTTCCTTGTTTTTTGTCAAATGCTATTTATTTCAAAAAATTTCTATATATTTAGTCAATGTCTTTCATGTGGTTTATAATTCATGGCAGTTGTAAATTTTGTATACCCATGATTTCACTCAAATGTCTATTTCAAACATGCATGAACCAATCTTTTTTTTCGGGAATTGACTTCATTAAATAATTGTTATGTGTTTGACAAGATCTCAAATGTTAAGCTTTCAACTTCTATTATTTTAGTATTAAATGCATATAATTCTAATTTTAATTATTTGTTCATTCATTCAAGTTCATTTTTGCCATTTCTGTTTTTCTTTTTCACTTAATTCTTGCAGGTCTAATAGCTACACGTCATTGTGGTTCTTGGATTGTTGCATCAAGTGATCCTAGGACAATGGAATGCCCTAAAAAATGCCTCATACTCCTATACCTCATATGGTGTCACGTAGTTGTAAGTATTCATATTACTACAGTGGATTTGTTTGGACAAATTTGTATATTTGGTGTACTTTTGGGAAATAAAGCGTAAAATATTAGAACGTTAATAACTTGATGCGTGCTGAATGTTGGAAAAAATTCTTGCCATGACGTTAATAACTTTTGTTGGAGAACGATATTTTTGCCGTGACCTTAAATAACTTGATGCATGTTGAAAGTTAATATTTTTTGTTGCGGAATGATATATTCGCCGTTTTGCGATTACGTATTTTCAAAATTTTTGCCATTTTTTAATTACGTACTTTAAAAAAATTCGCCGTGCAACACGAGTATCCGCTAGTATATAAACTTGCTTTACAAAAAAAAAAATTGTAATAAAATTTACATTATGTTCAATGCTCTAAACTATCATGAAAATAATTTTAGTTTAAATTATATTTGATACGTTTTAAGATATAAAACAATTTTTTTTTGTAATATAAAAAAATTCAATACCAAGGTTGTAATTTAAATATAGATTATGTAATTTTAAGACTTAAAATAATATTAATTATGAATATAGGACAACAAACGTTTCGTTTCCATTTTTAGTCCCTATTTTCAAATTAAAAGAACACATGACATGCTGCGATTGATTGACATTTTATGAATATGAATCCGCGCAAAAAATTTTATTCAAAAATAGGGATTAAAACTATAGATAAAATATTTGTTGTTCTATTTCTAAAATACATATTAGTATAAGTTATAAATTTATAAAGCCTCTTTTAAATATTATAGTGCTGAATCAATTTATGTAAAACTAATTTACAACTTAATACAAGTCGTTAGAGGGTGATATCCATTTCGATTTTAAGATCAACACAAATACACCTGCGACTGTACAACAGTTTTACCAATCTTAAAACCGGGAACCACCGTGAAACACACCCTATGGTCGGTTCCCGACGACAATAACACATCTTCACTCACACTCTGCATGTACACTTCAGAAAACCGACTCCTTTTACTCACCTCAAATATTTCTGTACCATCCTCAAAACAGAATCCCAAACAGTGCAGTAGCCAAACCCGCTTTGCCATCTCTGTAAACACACAAAAAAACGTCGTCTCCGGGTACTCGCCTGAGTTCACTAAACCTCTCTGCTTCAAATCCCCCAAAAGAGAAAATTCCATTTTGGAATGAACAAGATTTAAGTACTTTTTGCGCCAGAATTTTGAAAATGTAGATTTAGGCTTCCAATCAAGATACTCCTTTGGCTTTAGAGACTTAAACTCCATAAACCTGCTGAAATATAGCCGTTGCTGTTTTTTCTTCTCGGGTAAAGAACCGCTTGAAAGAGAGAAATTTGGGTAGTTAAAACCATCGAACATTTTACTACAAACAAATGACTCGAAAGCGAAACATTTATGGGTGTCACTTGAATAAACAACACCCGGTTCAATTGAACCGGCAGCGGCATCTAAATCCCAACCGGCTGATTCCATCTCATTGACCAAGACCCGAACAAAGCTCCGGATAGATTTAGTTGCCTGGCGAAGAGCTGTAATGAAATGGGTCGGGTTCAACCCCGATAAGTGAAGATTATCGGGAATTGATAATGACCCACTGAAATTCAATCTCTTCTCGATCAATTTATTTTCTCTGTTGGCCTCTTCTAATTTCTCTCTCAGAAAAATAATTTCAGAGTTTTTGAGCCTCAGCTGAGAGTCCAAATTCTTGATAGTAATTTCATACGTTGTGGAGAGACATTTGTGTTCCTGGATTTCAGCTAAGAGCATTGTAGTTTCAGGAGAAGAGTCGTCCAAATGTTTCTTTAAATAACACTGTTTCAGTTCAGATAATTTGGTCAGCATTGAGACAAAGACCTGGTCAGCAGATTGAATCCCTTCAGCATTATAAGGAGACTGGGCAAACTGCATTTGGGCATACGCTGCTTTTGCGGATGAAATGTTAGCAAACAGCTTCGCAATAAAAGCTTCCATCGATGCTTTGTTCTGTTTTTCATCTTCTTCATCAAAGGTTTGAAGAAGCTTTTCATGAGGCTTGGTTTTGGGAACAACCCCAGTAAGAGCTCGAATGTGTAAAACCTTGGCAAATGTGCGGGCCAATCTGGTCTTACTAGGAGTGACTGAAGATCGCTTAACCAAATCCATTTGAGGCTAAACTTAGAGAGTGACGATGATTATAATGATACACGGGCGTCGGTGGGGTTGAGATATAGATCAACTGAGAAAACAAATATAGTCAAAGGGAGATATGGGAATGTTAAAGATGATGATGGGTAATGATGACTGTGTGTCAGCTAAAGAGAAAAAGGAGAATGCTTTAACTCTGGGATCGAGGCAATGAATGGCATGTGGAATTTCCTTTTTGTTCACTGGATATGCTTTTCTTTTAAAGTTCGGAAAAGCGGATTTAAAAGAAAAAAATGTAACTAGTAAAGAACATAGGAGGAGAGGAGAACAAAGAATTGGAAGAATAGATTAACCACGTTAAAAAAAAAAAGAAAAAAGAAAGTTCAAATCTCAATATAATAGTGAACGAAGGTCACTGTTATGGTCCTTGGTTTCGATGATATTCCCCCACGAGTATTTGGAATTCCAACGGGCATATTTATTTCTTTCGTTGTTGTTGAAAGTTCATACTTTATTTTTATGTACTTAAGAAAATGTTTATTTTTGTAATTTCTTCTCTAACCCCATTATGATTTAAATTATTTGTAATAAATTAATGAGATATCACTATGATTAATATTTTTATTACACATTATTGCGCCTTTTTTTCTTTGATTAACATTTTTACCTTGCATTTTTACACTTTTAAGTCACAAAAAATTAAATGGTACTAAAAAAAATAATGTTATATTTCATATTTTTTGGGAATTATGTTGTGGGGACATAAATACAAATTAGGCTCAATTCAAGACCAGTCGACCAAGTCCAAAAGCGCTTGGGGCACACTCGATCTATCTTATTAATAACAATGATTATTGTTATCGTGCATCACGTGGATAATTACAAACATCTTAACAGCTACAATCATCTCACGTTGGTTACTCAAAATCTTGGATAAGATATTCAGAGAGTCACCACACACGCTTATCTCAAGCAAGGGAGTTCATTGACTGATTCAACCATTACGGTTTTACACAACTAAATACAGCCACACCCCAAGGCCAAGGGGATGTAATTTGAAAATTTTGAGAGAACTTAATAAAAATACAATGACCTCTCCGTAGACGTAGACAATTTATCGAACCAAGTATGTTTGTGTGTTGTGTGATTGACATATTTGCCTAATTCTTTAATTATTTTCTGAAATCTTTTAATTGTGATTAATTTTCATTCACAATCGGTGTCATCTGTGGTAAACGATTTTCCTTCCACGAAAGCAATTCCTTCAAAGAGTAGATATAATGTCTCACCAACCAAACAACGCACTGCATTCTGGAGATGTGTGAGCTGATTTAGCTCCACTGAGATTCAGGTATGAGATTCATCAAGATGGGAACTCAACGTTTCAAATAAAAAAATAGCCTTCGGAGGAAAGCCACGAGCAGTGTAGATCTACTCAAATCTCACGTCTGGTCGACGCCTACGAAACAATGCTTGAACAGCAAGAGGAGGCAGTTCGCCTCCAGGTCAAAGAGAGTTCTCACCTCCAACAATGACTAGAAAAGATGGGGAGAGAACTCCGCCAGAATTGTAAACGTCGTGCTCAGACTCCTAGCCCTCAAACGAGCAACACTCGCAGTCGAGGAAGGAGCAACAGACATGACTAAGAACATTCAGGGCATGAAATCCATCAGGATAGACGCCACAGAGATAACGAGCGCCAAAAAGATGACATAAGGAGTCTGGTCCGAAGGGAAATGGACCAACACCCCGCTCATATAGGGGCTAGATCAACTAAAAGAGCTAGCGAGGAAAACTCTTATTACCTGAATGATGTTTCCTTTCTCGAAAACTATCGAGGAGGAGAAACCCCCGAAGAAATTTGTAACCCCATGTTCAAGGTCTACGATGGCAAGACTGATCCCATCGACCACGTTCGGAATACAGGCAGGCTATGACTTCGTAGAGTCATAACGACGCACTGATGTGTCAAAATTTTCCACCCAGCTTGACGCGACCACAAATCTGTATCTAATGTACATGCTACATAGGCTCAAGTGCAAGCATGTCCCATTAATAATAATTCGATAAGTCGAGATCGTCTCCGCAGGGAACTAGGACGGAAGATCGTAACGCCGTAAGAATAGACGACTAACCCTAAATTGCTTCTCGAGAAGAAAATAAAAAGATGATTAATTGTAAACTGAATGACTACTAACTAAATGTGAAGGAGAATTAAACTACTAACTAAACTAAGTGCACAGTGAAGTGAATATGAATAAGGGAAAGATAGGTTAGGATACAATCCCCCAAACCCTAGTACATTTACCAGATAGAATACTAGCTTTTTAATTAGAAAGTTGATTGAACTCAGTCTTTAGTAATCCTAAGCATTACATATATGAGGGTACTAGCCCGCACCATACGTAATAAAAGGTAAAAATAAAGTGGTGCTGAATAGCAAACACACGCGTCGCATCCTTAAACACCACGGTTACCTAGGGCAAACGAGGTTAAAAGGTCTACGATGGTTGTGCGTACTACACAACACGATGTAATTTGTGTATCGTGTTGTGTAGTACGCACATCACGATTCATTCAGTTTTTACACAACCCTATTTTCTACATAGACAAATTACATCGGGTCGGGTTCATGCATCCCAACCCTTGGAAACTTATCCTGACATGATTAAAGTAAAAACTACCTCAGAACTAAATTTGCAGAAATTCATAGCTACGTGAGAAATTGAGAAGAAATTTGAAAATAAGAATTGAAACCTAATTTATTGAATAATTAAGCTAAACTATGAAAACAACTAAAAGCAGAAATTAAATAATACTTGTAATGAAGGAATCTGGAAATCAAGCTTGAATCTTGAATTAATGTAGCAAAACTTAAAAATCTAGGGTTCTTGAATGCAAGATCCCTCTAAAACTATGAATAATTGATCCTCTTAATGTCTGGCACTAAGTTAAATTAAATATATAACAAAATTTACAAGAGTTGGAGCAAAGTAAAACTCTTAATTAGAAAAGAAAAATCAGAAAAATCTAATCCGAACTGGTCCGCTGGGGATCTTCAGTTCGGTCTAGTAGAATCCGGATCGATTCATTTTTCTTCTTTAATGGATCGATTTGGGAGCCAAATTTATGCAGAGTTCTTAAAGGAATCGGACCGATTCATTTTCGTCAGTATTCGGATCGGTTCGATAGTCAAATTTATACAGAGTCTTCAGTCTTCTCGGATCGGTTCGTTTTTTACTAACCCCGGTCCAGTCCGATTCTAGAATTCTTCCTTTCTTCTTTTCTCCTGATTTTCTTCTCGTCTTTGAAGCTCGACAACTTCTCACTCATGGCTTGATTTGGGATGCCGTTTCTTCCTACGTACTGGTAAAGGCGAGGTCTTAAATTTCCATGTTGGTCCCTCGTCCGAACTCTAGATGTGAATTGACCATTTTTCCCTCTGACTTTCATTCCAATCCTGATTTCTCGATCTTGGATTCCTCTTCTCTTCACTTGCATTAAATACCTATAAAAGGTATGAAAAATAAACAAAACTCGAGGCACTATGTAGGAATTGTCAATAGCATATATATTGAGATAATTCAATACATATTACATAGTCCGAGGTGCTAAAAGCTAATAAATTAAGGGAATAAATTTGAAAGAATTTATGCCTAATCAGTGACGTTGCCCAGAAAAGCTGCTTCATAGGTGCATCAAGAGTTTTAATGTGCACGTTGAATCCTTCACTGCTCGTTTCATCACCAGCAACTCTCATTCTATGAGAAAGGACTCGCTTATTATGATGAAAAAAAACCACATGAGTCCCTACGTGAATACACCAAATGCTACTGGGAAGTGTTCAATGAGGTAGAAGATTTCTAGGAGAAAATTGTCATGGCATCCTTCAAAATAGATCTACCTCCCACGTCAATATTGTATCAATCCCTTACCCAATAAGGAAGCTAAAATGATTGACGATCTCATGTCACGTATTAAGAAATATGTCAAGGTGGATGACGTGGTCCATACCAGTCAGGTTGAGACTGGTAGCACCAAGTCAAACAAAGGGGGCGACAAGGAAAATAACCCCAAGAAGGGGAATAAGAATTAGAATGGTGACAAGAACGGGGGAAGAAGAGATTCCTTTAAAGATTTTCAAGCCGTCAACACAATTTTTAAGGAACCAATCTATAAGATTCTGACGAATATCAAAGATCAACAGCACCTCAAGTGGTCGAAGAAGATGGGAGGGGATTCGAACAAGAGGAACAATACACTTCGATGCGCGTTCCATAAAGAAAATGGCCACAAAACTGAGGATTTTAAGGCTCTTAAAGCTTACCTACGGGAGTTGGCCCAGGACGGGAATTTAAACGAACACATTAAAAAGAAGTCTGACTAGGCATCAATAATGGCAAGAAAACATCCTAGATGATGAGATGGGACATGAGTTCGTGGTCATATATGAGGCATCCAACCTCAAGAAAATTCAAAGGAACGTTATTCGGATGGAGCTTAAGAAGGTCACAGCCGCGATAGAGTCCTTCCAGATAGATCCTACTAAAATCCATGCTGGCAAGTACCGATAATCAGAGAACGTCGACAACAACAAGCATATCATTTTCACAGAGGAGGATTTTATCGGGGTAAGAACTCCGCTCTACGATTTGTTGTTAATCACTCTCAGAATCGCGAACTATAATATGGATAAATTACTGGTGGACCAAGGGAGCTCTTCAGAGGTGATGTACCTAGATCTCTTCTATAAGCTCAAGCTCAAGGTCAAGATCAAGGCATGAGATATTAAAGAGGCGATCATCCATCTGGTCGACTTTGCGGTAAGGATGACCATGCCTTTAGGAAAAGTGATCCTGCCAATGAGGGTAGGGAATATTTTGAAACTAATAGAGTTTTTGGTGATGGATATTAATTCACCCTACCACGCTATTATAGGTAGAGGGTGGCTTCATTACCATGAGAGATGTCCCTTCCACTTAGCACCAGAAGCTCAAGTGTATCACAAATAGGGGCATAATGGAGATCAAAGGCGATCAATTTGTTGCTCAATAATGTTAAATTGCCGTCATCATACCAAAGCATGAAAAAAAAAGAGAAAGAGGTTATTTCAAATATAGCTCGGTATGGAGATACTCTATTAAAATAGTTATTACGGCATGGTTGATCAGGGGTGGAGGAAACCAGGGTCCACCCCATTAATAATCTCGTTAAAAATGTGGAGGAGGTTGTCTTTAATGAAAGACAGCTGGAGAGAGTTTTTGATTGAGATAAAACTAACTGACCTCGGGAGGGAGGAAATGATCACCTTCCTGAAACAAAGCTCGAACTTATTTACACGAAAACTAGACGACAAGCTGGGAATTGATCCTACGATCTCCTATCACCGGATCCATGTAGATTCGACTTTTAAACCGATCATAGAAAAGTCCCGTCGAACTGCCCCAGAAAAGGAAAAAGAAATGGAAAAAGAAGTAGGGAAACTTCTGGAGGAAAGGTCCATCAAAGAAAATAAATTCTTGAATTGGCTCTCGAACCCGATCGTGGTCCATAAGAGCAAAGGAAGCTAGAGAGTTTGTATAGACTTCATCGACCTCAACGAGGTCTGCCCCAAGGATAGTTTTCCCTTACCGAAAATAAATAACTAGTTGATGCCACAACATTCCATGAACGGATGAGTCTCTTAGATGCTTACTCAGGGTACCACCATATTCCTTTATTTGGTCCCAACAAAGATAAGACTTCGCTCATAACACCATTAGGTATGTATTGTTACAAGGTTATGACACTTGGCCTCAAGGACGCAGGAGCTACATATCAAAGGCTGGTGATGAAAATGTTCCAACACCACCAGATGAGAGAGACCATGGATGTGTATCTTGAGACATCCTCATAAAAAATAGAAATAAGAGCGACCATCTCCAAGATCTGGCCAAAACTTTTAAAATCCTCAAGCGCTACCGAATGAAACTTAACACTTATAAGTGTTTGTTCGGGGTCCAGTTAGGAAAATTTTTGGGTTATCTGGTCAGCAAGAGGGGGATTGAGGTAAATCCGGATCAAATAGAAGCGATCAATAGAGTCCAACCACCAAAAACGTTGCACGAAGTCCAAAAGCTCGTTGGGATGTTCGCGGTGCTCAATTCCTTTATTTTGAAGGCGTCCGAATGCTACCGACCGTTCTTCCAGCTAGTCAATAAGGTGAAAGGCCTCACCTGGAATGATGAGTGCTCGAGAGCCCTAGAGGAAATCAAGTTTTACTTAAGCAAACCTCCGTTGCTAGCAATCCCTGATCATGGGGATCCTTCTACCTTTAGCTCGTAATATTAAGTCATACAGTCAGCTCGGCCTTGGTTTGTGAAAAGCAAGAAAAGAAGTTTACTGTTTACTATGAGAGAAAAATGTTTTTGGAATCCGAGCAATGGTACTTGCCTTCGGAGAAACTAATTTACACATTGGTGATTGTTTCACGAAAGTTAAAGAATTATTTTGAGGCCCACTCCATTATTATGATTACTTCTTTGCCCCTGAAAGCTGTCCTTCGCAAGGATGACCTTTTCGGATGGATGTCCAAATGGTCGATGCTTGGTAGGTTTGACATCCACTTTCAATAAAGGACAATAATCAAAGGGAGGGTTCTAGATGATTTTATTATAAAATTCATCGGAGATGAACCCACCTACCAGTAGTTGGTCGATTAACCAGAAAAGCACAACCAATTACATGATGAAAGTTGGATGTTGTATGTTAACGGTGCTCCAATTCTAAGGGTGTGGGCATGGGAGTTGTCCTATTAACTCCAAAGGATGAGATGATTGAACAACGCACCAGATTGGGATTTGAAACCTCCAATAATGATGCCAAATACGAGACACTTATAGATGGTATACGCAAGGCACACTTATTGGGGGGAAAATGGCTTTACATTTATTATGACTCTAAACTGGTGTCCAATCATCTCAAAATTTATTAGGAATCCTACCTTGTAGTCGTGCGTGAGCTGGTTACGAAATTTAAGGAAGTCCATGTTCAACACAGTTACCCCAGGAGCACAACAGTCATGCCGATGCCTTGGCAACCCTAAGCTTAGCCGTGCACTCAGATCTCAGGAGCAAAATTGAAGTGAAATTCCTCTCCGGGCCCAGTATTGACAAAATAGTGAGCACCAGGCATGTCCTCTACATTGATAAGAATTTGAGCTGGATGGATCGGATCATATCATACCTGCAGAGCGAAATACTTCCCACCGATAAGAAATTATCCCATCAGGTCAGAGTGAAAGCCGCTCATTTCTACTTGGACCCTGGGGCAAGCTTTATAGAATATCATTCACAGGCCCTACCTCCAATGCGTACACCCAAAAGACATCGAGCAAGTTCTTTACAAACTCCATGATGGAATATGCAAAAGTCACACAAGAGTCCATTGCATTTCGAGCAATAAAAGAGGTCTATTGGTGGGCGTATATGCAGAAAGATGCAAGTGTTTATGTTCGAAAGTGAGAAAAGTTTCAAGAATTTTCTCCTCTAGTCCATCAACTGACCAACAACCTAAAAATATTGACCAAACCATGGCCATTTGCATAATTGGGGTTGGACATCGTGGGGGCATTACCTACCATACCAGAGAATTGTAAGTACTTATTGGTCGGCACAAACTATTTCACTAAGTGTTAAAGTGAAAACCTATGGCCAACATTAGAGATACAGATATGATAAGGTTCATCTGGGAAAATATCATAACACGCTTTGGGGTACCCAAGGCCTATCATAACTGATAATGGCACACAATTTGAAAGTGGTCATTTTTAAAATTTCTACGACGAGTACGAAATTAAACACCATTTCAGCTCAGTAACGTACCCAGAGAGCAAAAACCAGGCAGAAGCCTCCAACAAAACAATGCTCGATGGCCTTAAAAAGAGGCTAGAAAAGGCAAAAGTCGCTTGGGTAGATTAGCTTCCTCATATTCTCCGGGCATAACGTACCATGCCCAAGAGACCAACCGAGGAAACTCCCTTCGCACTCACATACGAAATAAAAGTTATCATATCACTTAAAGCTGGACTCCCGACTATAAGAACGAGGGTTGCTGACTAAGGACTGAATGACGATGCCCTTCGCGCTGACCTTAACCTGGCCGACGAGTGAAGGGAGTAAGACGTGATCTAGCTAGCCTTATACCAACAGTAGTTGGGGAAGCTGTATAATAAGGGGTTCGATTCGAGGAAATTACAAGTGGGGAATTACGTCCTCAGGAAAGTTCTCGACAACACCGTAAGGCCGTCAGATGGCAAGCTAGGGCCTAACTGGGAAGGAAGATTCAAATTAATTTGAGATGATCTATAGGGAGCCAATCACTTAGAAATAATGAAGGGCAGATAGATACCAAGAGTATTGAATGCAGCCAAACTCAAGAAGTTCTACTTTAGTCTTACTTTACTTTTTAGCATTTAGTTTTTGTGAATTTTCATTTCAAAAGTTATGTTACTCGCATTTTTATTATTTTGGTTCTGAACAATGACCCTACTTTCCTTACTTTGCTCAATCTTTTAATTATCCAGTTGATTTACATTGTTTTAAAAGCAACAAGCTCATAATTGGAATTAATCTTTGAAAATGTTGATCAGGCTTTAACTTAATTAAAATGGAAATTTAGTTTATTACAATTAAAATTAAAATCCAGAGGTCCTTGTGAAAGTCAACAAAAGTGACCTCGCGACTTGATCAGGCAAGCTAAAAGACCTACGGGGGATCACTAGGTAGCACAACAACTTTGTTTGGTTGAATAAAATTCTGAATGGATGGATAGCCCATAAGACCAGGTGCATTTTTGTCATTGTCTCTTTTAGGCCTAAGGGAGTGTGATGACACGACCTAAAAGGTAAGAAAGACAAATATAACACATGAGAGGCATAATGGAATAGAAAAATGCAAAAAAAAATGCTATTAAATTGATTCCTCAAGAATATTCGATTACAAAAGTGGAAATTACAAAATAATTATAAAAATTGCTACAACAGTTTACGATCGACTAGCCAAAAACCTCTCGATCGACTTTCTCCAACTGTTGAGAGGATCGGTTCGGTACTCATCATTGATCTCATGACCTTCCAGGTAGATCTTAATTAGGTAAAGAGGATTGGCATCCAAGAGGACCCACGTCTTACCTCGCCCAAAAGGAGGTCGCTGGTATATTGGACACTCAACGTGGTAAATATACCAGAGCTGGGAATCCTTAGGTTCTTTGACAACCTTCAACACATTCATCTAGACATGTTTATAGGCCATGTCCTGAGCTTTTTATAGCCTCACAGGGGCATTTAGCCACCCCTCGTCATAACCAGTTGCCCAGACTGCTCAGGGACTCATCCTAAATAAGTACCGAATTTCTTTACATCACGATTTAGCCTCATTATCATAATGTTGAACCTTTATGCCTTTTCCCCGGTCTCAATAATTTTATTCTTTAGATTATCGTTCTCTGGCTGGACTAGAGCATCGACCTCCCCCATGTGCTTAGTTTCAGCCAAATGGGCCTTCAGGTTATTTATGTCTTGCTTCATGGAGGAGCCCACATCCTCCAAGTCTTTGAGGTCGTCCTTTAACTTGGCGACCGAGGTGAAATAGTCCTTGTAGGCCTCAGTACTTTTATTTAAAGCCTTGTAAGCAGTTAAAAATGCTCAGTAAGCTTATGCGCTAGCATTCGGCCCGAGCACATTGTGTAAGTTGCTGGAAGAGGGAATTTCCTCAACTCTAGGCTACAACATTAAAGCAGAATAAATAATAATTTATTAGAAATGCTAAATTTGGCACAGTGAAAATCGATGAGGATATTGTTTTCATTAATAAAGATGAATGCAAGTCCATTTACAGTCAGACACCCAAGGGGAACAAAAAGAGTACAAAGGACAAGCAAAAAAGAAAAATTATAGAGACTACGAGCTTCACTTCTTCACCTACTCTTCTTCATTATCCCCATTTCCCTTGTTCTCCACCTCGTTGGCCTAGTCAGCAGGGTTGCTATTGAAGGGACCTTCGTAAGCCTTGGGGGGGGGGGGACTCGGATGGTCTTCACCAAACAGCTCAGCCTCGATAAAGACTCTGACTTTTGCTAAGACATAGTCCTGACCCTTCTTAAAGCTATCCTTGCAAGCATAAGCTATCTTGATCTCGGCGCCAGCATAGGCCTCATCCCAGACTTGATCGATGCCGATGCCCTTAACGAAAGGAATCTGGACCACTTTAGAAGTCAACTGATAATTTTTTATTTTCACGTGAGTATCCTCCACCTTTAACATACTATTTTCTATCTTCACTGAGTCCATGGCCTCGATGGTGGACTTATTATCTTTCTCAAGGGCCTCCACGGCCATGACCATGGCCTCTTAGGATTTTAGAAGGGCCTCATTCAACTCATCATTTAACTTGTAGAGACTGGTAAACTCTGCCATAAACTGTAAGATAAAATAAAAGACAATTGTTAGAAAAATTGATAAGTGACAACTCAGCATACCATAAAAAGTAGAAATGAAAAAAAATAAGAAGATTCTCACTAATAACAGAGGTTGATAAGCATGGAGGGAGATCTGGTCAGGCCCCAACAGCCTCAGCCGCTCGTAATCACCAACGAGGAATGCCCCCCTCAGCACGCCTGGGGCCAAAGATGGATTATGGGCCACGGATTGGGCCTACGAGATATTGGAGAAAGAGGGGGATCTTATTATTCAGAGGAGGAGGGTCCGTGAGGGCCGTATTCTTTTTCTCCTCCTCCTCCTCCTCCTCCTCCCTCCTCCTTCTTACGTTTTTTACTCCTCATTTTTCTTCTCCTTGGCAACCAAATTCTGGTCACCAGCCTTGGAGGACTCGCCCCCAGCCTTATTTTGGGACTTGGCTCTAGAGGAAAGGAGGACATTGTCATCATATTCATCTTCGATCAGGAGGACCTCTTCTTGGTAGGAGTCATTGATTCCTCTTTCTCTGGATGGATAGAACCAACATCAAGCGACTCAAATGATGAAAGAGTTTCCTCGTCAAGAAGAGGAACGAGGAAGATCGGGGATATCGTCTACCGGGCGATCAGTAAAGCTACTGGTAGTATTAGTGAACTCGAGGAGAAGAGAGGCCGATATGGGGTGTTCACCTTTTAGAAGGCACTCTTGCACTCTCAAAACCTTTAGTTGGTCGGCTACCTTGATATCCCGGAGGGAAGGCTCCTTATTTTTCTTACGAGTTGCATAGAGACAACTAAAAAATCATAATTTCCAAAAGTACAACAAATTGACAAGCAAATATAGGAGATTAAAGGAGAAAGTGTTAACCTATATCACCCCTGGTCACGGCATAGAAACCCCCTATAATTTTCACCCTCAGGAAGAAGTGAATGTTGTCAATTTCTGGTGATGAACCCCTGATCCCAATATCCTTTGTTGGAGTCAGGGAGGTTTACGACCAACACTCTATTGTCCTTACTTTCCTTCAAGTAAAGAAGGCCATCTATAGTATGAGACCAGGTGTAGTAATATCTGATCTCTCGGATGCCCAAGTTGGTCCCATAAAACTCATTTATTCAATTTATGTCGTTGACTATACGCCCAGTATTAGGGTCATTTTGAGTTGGAACTACCCCAAAGAATTCAAAAAATTCTAAAAACAGACGATTTGAGGTAAAGTTAAATCCCACCTGGAGCAAAATAAATGTGTGAATTCAGAGTCCCCCATAGATGGCTCTAACATCTATGGGCATGGGAACATGGTCGATTATAACCCAAGATGGAATGGATTATGTTTTCCTAAATTCATCTACACTTTTACCGTGGAGAGTGTTTGACATTTTTCAGAAGAATTGCTCACTACAGCTGAAGCAAATATAAGGAAAATGAAAGCTACAAAAATAATAGATTAGGGGCAAAGATGACGGTTTGATGTCAAGTGTTAGAACCAACCCAATTTGAAAGATCGTGCATAATCATAAGGTACAGGAACCAAGTTTTTTTTTGTGCTTTAACCTTTCTTTAGATGAGCGTACCCTTGAAACTTCAACGTATTTATATGTATAACCCGCCAATTCAATTTAATGAAGAATGGATCATTGGGCCCATAATAGTGGTAAAATTATATGACCCATGAAATTTAGGGCACTTGTGGAGACCTAAATAGAAATTAGACCTAAATAACAACACTTAGGGCACACTCGTCCCATTTTATTAATAATAAGGATTATTGTCATCATTCATCAC
Organism: Sambucus nigra; assembly: GCA_949130495.1. Lineage (NCBI taxonomy): Eukaryota > Viridiplantae > Streptophyta > Magnoliopsida > Dipsacales > Adoxaceae > Sambucus > Sambucus nigra. The sequence continues at coordinate 208,578,915 of OX422213.1, read as the reverse complement.
ATGGTTAATTACAAACATCTTAACAGTTACAATCATCTCACATTGGTTACCCAAAATCTTAGATGAGATATTCAGGGAGTCACCACATACGCTTATCTTAAACGAAGGGAATTCATTAACTAATTCAACCACTACGATTTTACACAACTATAAATACAACCCACACCCCAGGGCCAAAGGGTGTGTAATTTGGAAACCTTGAGAGAACTTAATAAAAATACAGTGACCTCTCCATGGACGTAGGCAATTTGCCGAACCACGTATATTTATGTGTTGTGTGATGGGCATAGTTACCTTCATTCTTTAATTGCTCCACGGAATCTTTTAATTGTGATTAATTTGCACTAACATATGTAACTATAAAAAATTAATTATGGGTACTTGATGTGACATGTGATGTCACTATTTGTATTTATATATGTTATGTGTTATATTATTCGTATTTGAAATCAGATTTAATATATTGTAATTCATTAATTAAATATTTGAAAGTGACGCAGTATTATGGACAAATATCTAATGGTCAGGAATTTGGTATCGAGGGTTCCCTTATTTGGATTATCCCCTTGATGCCGGGTTTCACTAATCATGAAGTAGTTTCTCATATTATCATGACATGCCTAATTAATAAATAATTAAATAATTTATATTTGGACAAATATTGGATAAATATTAGTTTATTTAGTATCATATTTCGAGGTGTCTTTTGCGATAGTTCGAATGTTCATTTTTTACTTAAAATAATGGGTTTTAAGTCTATTAGGTTAATACGTGGCTTGGATAGTGTTTTGGGACATTTGGAGTGTCTTTTAGGCTCATTGGGATCATGTCAATACAGGGCCTAGGGTCATTTTTTGGGGAAGCTAAGTTAAGTGGTCATTTGACTTAACCTAAACACATGTTAGATAATTGAAGGAACCCTAAAGAGCATTGGGGAAAAGAAACCGAAGGTTCAAAGATAATTTAGGAGGTTTGGAGATTGATTCCTTAATCAATCCATAGGAAAGTTCACATCTTCTAAGAATCTAATTGTGATTATGTTGTGATAGTAGTTGATGAAGCTGAAATTAGCACGACCAGATAAGGTGTTTTCAAGCTCAATCTAAGAACAACAATGGCATCATAGTTATGTAAAAGGTAAGAGAATGAGATGAGGAGAAGAGGAAAGAGCACCAGGATATAAGTGGTTCAACCTAAATTGGCCTACGTCCACTGTGTGTGTGTGAATAACCTCACTGCAACAAGGCACTAATGGCCATGGATACAATCTCTCAAGCTTTCTCTCTCTACTGTGTATCTAGACAGAGTTTCAGCTAGGGTTTAATATATGGGATCCTTTTGCAAGGTAGAGGATGACCTCTATATATAGTACCTAGAGGGTGTAATGTACCCCCCATGCATGTAATGAGCATGTGTGCGGTTGCCTCACCAATGGGGGGAAGCCACCTGTCACTGTCACATGTAAGGAATGATGATAAAATATTCTCCCCACGTGTGGAGAATAATCTTGTTACAACTGATTTGTGCCCATGTGTCCTAATCTAAATGTCAACAGATGCTCGACCGCCATATTAGTGCATGACCTCGGCCTGGGAGAGGCCGAGCTGTAAAGGCTTGATATTCGTTCAATCTGAGATGTGCCATAGGGAGTCTCGGCCTGATCTCAGCCGAGACATTATGCTGGGGTCGGCCCCAGCCGAGGTTGGACTGATTCCATGTTAAAGATTACCAAGGCTTCTTGTCACCTCGGCCCCAGCCGAGGTTGGACTGATTCCATGTTGAAGATTACCAAGGCTTCTTGTCACCTCGGCCTACACTCGGCCGAGGTTGCCATACCCAGGTATATGAGAATGTTGTTGATGCCTGTGATGCGCGTAGTGTCCATTGGAAATGTAGGTGGTAGTGTCGGCCTGGGCCGACCTTACTAAGGCCGAGGGCTGATATCGTGGGCCCATGGCTTATCCAGGGTCAGTCAATATCTCGGCCATCACCTCGATCGAGATTGGTGTCTCTAGGCCGAGGTCACACTTGGGGCATATCAATCACCCCCCAGCCCCTAGTTACATATGAGGGAAGGTGACTAGGGGATTAGTACGCATCCGAGGCCTGTCTTCTTACGCACCAGTACTTGCTTGACACTTGTCCAATGTTGGAGCATGCTCACTTGGTAGGCGTGTGCTGTCAGCCGCCCTTTGGGGCTCCCAAGGCAATGCTGGGCCTTGGGAAACGCGCCCATGTATTTAAGGGTTTCAAAACCCTTTTTCCCTCCTTCTTCTTTCTTTCTTCTCTCTTGTGCGCGATTTCTTCCTGCAACTTCTCTCTCTAAAGCACTTCTAATCAAGGCTCTACTGCAGAGGCATTGTTGGTTTTTTCGCAAATTTTCTTCATTTTCCCTCATCGTTTCATTTCCAGGTACTTTCTCCCTTCCATTTCCTTTGCTTCTCGTTTTTGGTTTGCATTTTTCGGCGAGTTTCATCATTTTCCGACGAGCACCATAGTTTCAGGTGAACAATATTCGATTTAAACTTCTAAGTTTGATCTTTAGATTTCTTTACTTTACAAGCCAATCATGTTTGTGGTTTTAGGAGTTATTCCCAAGTTTAGGGTCGTCCTCTGATGCTCAGACCTTTACACGAGCTTCTTGAGGATTTCCCCTCTCTTAGAGAGAAGACCCTAGAAAAGATTAGGCAAATAGAAAGGGCCCAAGAGGAGGCTCGTAGGTTGCAAGAATTTCCTATTAGACCTATCTTTCCCCCACCTCTCAAGGTGGTATATCCTGATCCCCCTGAGTTCTTCTATCAGACAGAGGTCCCTGCCGACCCAATACCGATGTCTGAGTCTGAGTCTTCCACCTCAGACCCTATGTCTGTGGACTCTTTTCAGGAAGCCATGGATTTCACACCTCGGCCTGGTCAGGCCCCTGATCAGGCCGAGGTCTCCAGCCGAGCTTCATCCCATAATGGCTCAAGCACCTCAGCCTCTTCTTCAGAGGTTGAAATTGTTGAGCCGAGTGTGGCTGTGCCACCCATTCTTGACGCCATCCCCCTGTCGGTCGTCACAGGGGCAGAGATTCGCTCAGAGATTCGCTAGTAACCCATCTACATCTGCTCCGGCCGACGTTGAGCTTGATGATGATGAAGATGCTGAAAGTGATGTCGACGTCTCTGAGGCGTAACCCCTTAGAATAATGCCTCCCCAGCAGAGTCGCCAAATGTAAGAGGGTACTTTAGATAAGATGGAGGCGTAACCCCTTTGAAGTATAGTAATGATAAGTTAATCAACCAAAACCTTGGATTAGTGATAGAACATGCAAACACAAACTTAATAAAGATAAGACTCAGTTTAAACTCACAAATCTCTCGTGTATGACTCAGAGGATAGTAATGAACTTAGAAGTAACTTAGCTAGAGGGAGAGAGAAGTAAGCACCCTAGATACACCTTGGTAGGCAGGCAAACACACCAAATACTCTCAAGAATCTCTGTCACCTATTAAAAGCTTCGTAATAAATGACAATGGCGAGTGAATAAGACCTCTGGTTTGTAATAAATCTCTCTGATGTGTATTCTCTCTGGTAATAACTTCTTAAACTCTCAAAAGATCATCCTCTCCTCAAGGGTGGTTGGGGTCCTTAAATATCCCCCACACCATCCCCGAGGCAACTCAATCATTAAAGACTATGAAAGACATCCCTCATACTTTATGTCACAATATTAAATGCCTGATGCACTAGTTGTCTCCACGTTATAAACATTAAATGCCAAGACATGCCTTTTGCCTAATCACTGTGTGTCAGGGGTTGTTGTCGTAGAGGTGGCTCACCAACTGCCTAATAGCCCCAAATACCACGGTGGTTTACTCAAGTGTAAGTTTGACATGGTTTAGCTGGCTAGTGACATAACATACATTAGATGTGATATTAAGTAGAGGGCTGTTTGGTTCACAACTCAACGCCTGATGGAACTGATTGAGTGCGAAAAGTAGCACGTGTAAAGACGCTAGTCGTTGTTTTCGTTTCGCCTACTCAATAAAAAAACCTAAATTAGTACTACACTTGCGGGGCATGCACAGCGATAAGTCGGGTATCAAAAATCCACAGGGACAAGATACTAGAATTCAATTGATTTAATATTCCGAAATAAAAGTGTAAAAGATGATTACAAACTAAAAAGTAAAAGATGCGTAAAGGGAAATGATTAACTAGGCAATGTATTGAAACTAGATTATGAAAGCGAGTAAAACTATAGGTTGCGTCGAATATCCCTCACCCGAGTTAATTTGTATAAAATAGTTACATGGGTCGACGAATTATTTAGAATGCATCTCATTTCGGCAGTTAAGTGAACCAGGGGTTGTCACGCCCCTAAATTCGAATAAAAGCCTAATATGATTTTGGCGTCAACAAATATACCAAAAATTACGCACGAAAGGTCGTAAGCACGGGACATACATGATATGCCCCGTCAAATCTCCTAGGCGCAATAACTAGGACAACGCACCCGAAATAAACTCGTAAACATTATCACCAAAGTAAAGCAACGCGTCAACCCGAGTGAGTTCCATTCAAACACAACCTAATTTAAATTAGCTAGAAAGCATGTTAAAAACGCGATAAATGAAAGCGGTAAATAAACGCGATAAATCTATACTAGAAAGCAAGTAAATAAAGCATTTGAATCTAATAAACAAAGCATGTAAATAAATCATGTAAACCTAAATTAGAAAGCTTGTTGTAAGGACATTTTTCTCATGTCCAATATGTTTCATTTATGTATGTCGTACGCCGCTACATTTGGCACGTCATCTCAAGATCGCACATGACGGCCTCTATCCGAATTCCGGGAATCAAGCATTCAACATCTCCATTAATGTGTCCTACATATGCCTCAACGACTTCACGTTCCACGATTTTAGGGACTTAATGCAAGTGGTACGCAAGGGAAGTCAAAACAGTGAAAAAAGGCTTGATAGGGAAGTTCAAGGGGCATTTTCGTAATTTCACATCCATAGTTCGGAGGTCTGGTCAACTAGAAAGTTGAAGATCTCGCCGCAACGAAGATACTGAAAAAAACGGCACCTCAATCCGAGCTACGGTGAAGGAGTTATGACATTTTGAAGTTGGAGAAAATTCCTTGAAGAATGCTGTTTTTTTAACCTCATACCAGAATGGGAACACCAAACCGGTTCGGTGTACCCCAGATGGGGTTCGGTGTACCTGTACGCTGATAAGTTTTTAAGAGTTTTAACAAAGCGGGATTCTTCATATTTTTTCCTATAAATACCAACTTCGGGGGAGTTGTTTTGAAAGACTTTAGAAGACTTTTTTGAGAGTCCAAATACCTCTAGTCTTCATATTTTTGAGTCCCAAGACTCATGTTTTGATTCACACAATTGCCAAACCTTTGTGAATCTTTTTGGTAACCCAAGAACACATCTTGTGTATTTGTTTAGCCTCTGTGGAGAAGGTATCTCCATACTTTGATCGGTGGATACCGAGCGTAGTCATTCTACGTGTGGACGAGCCGAAGACGACGAACCGACACCTGGAGGGTACTTTCGCTGTCTCTCGTATCTTTGAAGGTTTTCTGAAGGCACCGTGCAGTATAGTCTTGTGGGCGATTATCAGGATTGTATGTAAGTCAAAGGTCTTGTTAACTTTTCAAAGTGTTATAAAAGGTTTTTACCCGGAAGGGTTTTTTTTTCCTCAATTGCTCGTCTTTATTTTACCATGCATGGCTTGAATGATTTATCTTGGTTAGATGCATGTGTAGGGGCTGTTTTAATAGACTCTAATTAAATAAGTGTGCCATCTTATTAATTTGCGAATCGAATCGATATCACACGACGTTCTCAAATTGGTATCAGAGCAGCTTACGCTAATTTATTGCGTATTCCTTTTTTCCGCAAAATCGTGTGATAGTGATTTTTTTGAAAAATCAGTTTTGTGAAAAATCGCAATTTTTCAATGGAACGCCCATTTAATGAGGAGCCTATTTTTGAAAAAGTTCACGACCGTGCTGAAAAATTAAAAAGTTTGAATTTGAAACTTTGCAAAAGAATTAAAGTTTTGGAAAAAGAAAATTCTCTCTTTAAAAGTAAGATTGAATATTTGCAAGAGTTTCAAACTCAAAGTGATATTTGTCATGAGCACTTTGGTAATGTGTGTACTGATTTTGATTCTTTAAAAATTTCCAAAAAGAAGAGTGATGAGAGAGTCCTAGTTTTAGAGAAGGAATTGGAGGACTTAAAAAATTCTAGGGTTCCCGTTTGTGCCGTCAAGGATAAAAAATTAATCGATGATTTTACGGCACGTGAAAAGACTCTTAGGGATAAGTTTGTTTTAATTGAGAGGGAGCGTGATAAACTGTTAAGTTTAATTGATAATTTGAAAAAGAAATCCCTGTCTTTGGAAGAGTCTAATTCTTTGCTTGAGTCAAAAATTTTGAAGTTAAAAAATGATTTGACAGACTCAAGTAGGTTTGATAGTGATGGTAATGGCTCATCTTGTTCTCATGCTTCTAGTGCTAAAGCCAAAACCATTATTTGCTTTAGAGGGTCAACTAAGTACAAGGATATTAGAAAAGATCACACTTTAGGTGTCATTCCACCTGTTTACGCATGTTCATATTGTGGTAGGAAAGGTCACCTTAGGCGTTTTTGTTTTGATCTTAAAAAAAATCCTAGGAAGTTTATGTCTAGTGTTCCCGTGGTTTTCAAAGCCCCCACACGATTCAAATCTATTTGGGTTAGAAAATCACTTTTAGAAGCACTAGATTTTAGACAAGTTGATTCCCGTTTGCTTGCACATGATTCTTCTCTTGCCATATCATATAGATGATTGTGTTTGCATGTTTGTCATACGCTAGTTATGCTTTTTGATATATTTTTGCTAGCGTTATGACATGTACTTTTTGTATATATTTTTTTTTGAAAATTTTTTGAAAAATACAAAAAGATTTTTTTTGTTTGCACCGTTTATGGATGAACACTTAGGATGACCGAGTCACAACATCATTCCATTTTCATGTGACTATTTGATAGTGTTTTGAGATAATAGGTCAATTCATCCTTGTGCTTTATAATGTTTGGAGTCATTAAGATGTAATTAAGTGTTTCTTCCTACATGTTTGACTCATGTTTCCTTTATTGCACACATGCACGAATTTGTTTGATTATTATGCTTGTCTTATCACATGTTGGTTGGGTGTTTTCACTTCAATCCTGTCCTTAAAACGAACCAAGCGCGATAAATTTTTATAAGGAAATTGTGCACATAAAAATCGTTTTGTGAGTTTGTGTGCTTTCCTTAGAAACGGGGAAGGGCTGCGAAAGGTTCATTTTACCTTTGCGAATACTAAGCCACCGTTAAATTGGACCTAAAAAATTGAGGAATTTTATTATCCGGGGTCCAAAGAGGTTAAAAGAACCCGAAAAAAATTGAAAGGCAATAAAAAGAAATTCATGCCAATTATGGGCCATTTAGGTTTTTGCTCCAATTCTCCAAAGTTTGAGAATTTAGATTACCTCTAAAAGAAAATATATATGAGGGAGTTTGGTTGGAGAATTTAAAACGGGTTTGCACGTCCTTGAAATGCTTGAAAATGCGCTTTATAGTTTTGGACGTTATTGGTGTGGAAATCACTTTGACTTTGATTTGTTGATTTGCATAAGACGATGTCATCTAAATTCAACAAATTTTTTCACCTAAGGATACTTTTGATGCTCATTCGTTAGGGGTACACATATGCATCGTGTACATATGATTGATTGAGTTGATTTACCTATCGAATGTGTTCGCACCCATTCATTCCGTTTCCATGACTTGGTTGTTTGAGTCTAAATCCATGGTGTGATTTTTGTATCATTTTTTTTCAAATGGTATCAATTTTTTTTTGTTCGAAAAATTTGAAAAATCAAAAATAGTTTGCGAAGTTTTTTTTGCATCTCCTTGCATGAGCACGCTTGCCATTTGATTGATCCTTGCATGAGCACGTTTTGAATACCGTGACACCCCGATTTTGCTTATTTGATTCATTCTTCTTATTTGTCTATTTGGGGACATCATAAAAAGGGGGAGAAAGAATTATCTTATTTTGGGGGAGTTTGAATTTTAGGGAGTTTTGAGATTTGACGTATGCTTATCATTTATTGGTATCTATGTTTATCTCATATCAAACTCGATACGTCACTTGGTATTTTTTCTTTATCTCATGTGTGTAGGTACTACAATGATGATCTCTGAATTGCACACCCTGATGAGAAAAGATTTGAGATTCCTGAACATTTGAAGAACAAACGATGAAGACTATTCATTTGTACCTTTTCCAGTTTTGGGTTCATGGGAGGGTAGATTTGTATAGGCAATTTCATATTTGATAATTCGGATTTTTTATGTATGTACCGGCATAGACATAGGGGGAGATTTGTAAGGACATTTTTCTCATGTCCAATATGTTTCATTTATGTATGTCGTACGCCGCTACATTTGGCACGTCATCTCAAGATCGCACATGACGACCTCTATCCGAATTCCGGGAATCAAGCATTCAACATCTCTATTAATGTGTCCTACATATGCCTCAACGACTTCACGTTCCACGATTTTAGGGACTTAATGCAAGTGGTACGCAAGGGAAGTCAAAACAGTGAAAAAAGTCTTGATAGGGAAGTTCAAGGGGCATTTTCGTAATTTCACATCCATAGTTCGGAGGTCTGGTCAACTAGAAAGTTGAAGATCTCGCCGCAACGAAGATACTGAAAAAAACGGCACCTCAATCCGAGCTACGGTGAAGGAGTTATGACCTTTTGAAGTTGGAGAAAATTCCTTGAAGAATGCTGTTTTTTTAACCTCATACCAGAATGGGAACACCAAACCGGTTCGGTGTACCCCAGATGGGGTTCGGTGTACCTGTACGCTGATAAGTTTTTAAGAGTTTTAACAAAGCGGGATTCTTCATATTTTTTCCTATAAATACCAACTTCGGGGGAGTTGTTTTGCAAGACTTTAGAAGACTTTTTTGAGAGTCCAAATACCTCTAGTCTTCATATTTTTGAGTCCCAAGACTCGTTTTTTGATTCACACAATTGCCAAACCTTTGTGAATCTTTTTGGTAACCCAAGAACACATCTTGTGTATTTGTTTAGCCTCTGTGGAGAAGGTATCTCCATACTTTGATCGGTGGATACCGAGCGTAGTCATTCTACGTGTGGACGAGCCGAAGACGACGAACTGACACCTGGAGGGTACTTTCGCTGTCTCTCGTATCTTTGAAGGTTTTCTGAAGGCACCGTGCAGTATAGTCTTGTGGGCGATTATCAGGATTGTATGTAAGTCAAAGGTCTTGTTAACTTTTCAAAGTGTTATAAAAGGTTTTTACCCGGAAGGGTTTTTTTTTCCTCAATTGCTCGTCTTTATTTTACCATGCATGGCTTGAATGATTTATCTTGGTTAGATGCATGTGTAGGGGCTGTTTTAATAGACTCTAATTAAATAAGTGTGCCATCTTATTAATTTGCGAATCGAATCGATATCACACGACGTTCTCACTTGTAAATTAACTAGAAAGAAAGAAATGAAGAAATACAAACTATATTAATGGAGAGGATGATGAATAGTCAACTTACATATCAAAAAGGGTGTCAATCCTAAGAGAAATGAGGAAGAACTAAGCAAAATCACCCAAACCCTAACCTATTCTAAGCTAAAATAGTGTATCTACTGAATATTACATCAAATTGGCTTATATACCAAGTATGAATTAAATTAGAAAAGAAAAAAGAAAAGAAAAGAAATGCAAAATATCTGTTGAAAAACAGAGCATCGATCGATCGATGAAAATGGTCGATCGATCGATTAAGGCCAAATTTTGGCATTTTATAATGGTCGATCGATCGATCAAGCAGGGGTGAGCCAAGCAGAAACTTCTTCATTCTTTTCTCCTCCTCTTTTGCTTTCCTTGTTTTTCCCTCGGCGAAAATTGTCGTAACTTCTTCATAGGGACTCGGAATCGCGCACCATTCACGGACACGCGAAGCTAGAGAGGATAGCTACAACTTCCGTGAAATGTCGGGCCAGGTGCCCAAGTTGTGAAAAGACTAAAATGCCTTTGAACGTGCGATTGCGTACGGAACTTCACCGAAATACATCCGAACTCCATACTTGGTACCTAAATACCTACAAAAGCCCAATTATACCTCATATAGCATGTTAACAATATAAACCAATGTTGTTTGGTTAACGGGCTTAAATATAAATATTAAGGCACCCGAGGGGGCTAAAATGCGTAGGTTCGAGAGATGAAATACGCAATATTTGCGTATTATCACACCCCCTAACTTACACATTGCTAGTCCCTAGTAATGAAATAGGATGCAACAAGAAGAACAAGTAAACCAAGAGAAGGAGATAGTACAAAAGTATGGTATAAAAGCAAAAGGCCACTTTCGCGGGCGATTCGATTGCATTTAGCGTATGCAATAAGCCGTTAAACCCCTAGGTCACCCCAGTGGACGAGTGTCGTCTCGTGAGGGTTTTCAGGGATGATACCCACAAACATCACATGATTTCCTCAAAATATGCCCAACCCAACATGCGACAAGCCCAACAATGGCGAAAAGGATTTCATACATATTATTAGCAAAGTGAATGAATTCACACAAAAGTCAGAATCATTAACATTATAGAATACACCTCATAGAATTGAAACCTTAAAATGTGGGAGGGGGGGCGAGCACATGCAAAGTGTGATTTGGCAAAAAACTTATATAAACCGGATACTAAATATTAAAGCATGCATACATTCAATCCTCACGGGAATTACACTCATCAAATGGAATTCACTTGAAACAGGGAGGTAACACACGGAACATGCGGGCTAAAGAGTAAATGTAAATGGAAACTAGGCCGCACACATGTCACAATGAAGAACGTTATATATAAAATGAAAAACTGTAATCTCAATGAAAGATACCGCACACTAAAAGAGGCGAAATGCATTTTCACAGATTATCAAAACTATTTCAACTTTTGAATTACATGCACCTAAGATCACATAGGACTTTAATAGGGTTGTAATGTATGCTAGGCTAGGGTACGAAATGAAAGGGATGTATATACGGATTCAAAGGTGTTTGGGAATGAAAACTTGGGAAAATGGGAAAATGCGGGCAATATCAAAATTGGAAAACAAGTTCCAAAAACGGCATTAGATATATCATCGGGGAGAGTAATCAAAGCTTATTAAACTATATACAAATATTTACAAACTTCTCTTTCTTTTTCCTTTCTTCTTTTTCTCATTTTCTCTTTTGTTTTCTTTTGCTTTTTGCTTTTTGCTTTCTCTTTTTCTTCTCTTTTTTCACTACTGTCTTTTCTTTACTTATCAAACTCTCATATGCCTAAATTGCAACCAACATCACAACAACATCATTCAATCCCAAGTAACAATCCAAACAAAGTTATAAAAAGTGTATGTATGGGCTAAAACTCCAATTTAGAGTTGGTTATGGGTTGGGGTTATGAAATGAAAGGCTATATTTAGGCTCAAAGGGGTAAATGAGGGTAAACAAATAAGGGTGAGGTCAAGGCCAATATGGGTGATATAACAAAGAGGGCCTACGATCATTTCCAAAAGTTTACGCAATTCTCGAATCAAAACAATATATGAAAATCATGATCAAGCAACACATTTCAAGTTTGAACTCAATTAATGAACGATCAAATGAAAGAATAGTGAGATTACCAACGACTTCAATGTTTTTAAAGAGAAAAGAATAGTGTATAACACTCACAAATGACGAAAGGTACAAAGATTACTCGGTGTAAGTATATACAATGCAACGAAAGATTACCGAGTTATAAAAATCTTAAACCAAATCAATATAACCATAAAAGTGCATGTGCTCATGGGATTAAAGTTTAATTCATGAAGTTATTCATAATTTTAATAAGTAAGACTAAAGACTAATAATTTTTAAAATAGAGAACATACATCATTGGGTTGTCAATTGGATCGGGCAATTATTGAAATTTGTCATCGGAAACAAAGGCAAAAAGCCCAAAAAAGGAGAAAAAAGAAAGAAAATCTTTTTGAAATTTTCAATTTTTCTAAGAAAAGCCTACTAAGTAACTAACAGGTGAGCAAAAACATAGACTAAATAAAGAAATGGATAGAATATCCCACACCCCCTAACTTAAAACCTGACATTGTCCTCAATGTTAATTAAGAACCAAGTTAAGAGAGGAAAAGAGCGATATTACCCAAAAATGGAGCGATCCCCATAAGAACAAGTCCAAAGAATCTACAAACCAAGTTAGTACCGAGCATAACAAAAAGAAATAACGAAAAGTTAACTAATTATACTAAACTAAAATAAAAAGAAAGAAAGAATAAAAAGCTAACTATATACAACCTATTATTGAGGCTTCACATTAACTGTACACTAGAAGTCTAAATAGCTGAGGGTCCACCATAAGAACGATTTGACTTTGGAGGATAACCGGTGTACCCTCACATACAAGCATGCCCTCCAAAAAATATGAATTCCGTTTGAACAACGGAAGGCATATGTAAGGCGTAAGTAAGGAACCATCGCCAATTAAAAGTTTTGGTGGGACGATGGGGGGTTTGGATTACACGGGTGACAAAAACAAGTGGGGACCGAGAAAAGCCTAATACCCTCCCATTGATTTTGAAGTTGGAATGGGAGGCGGCGCACACAAAGGCAAAGTTGCGATCGTGGAGGGTGACTCGAGCAAGTACTCCTCATCGGTGATAGGGTTTAAAACATTAAAGTTTTAAATCGAATCATTGGGTACTTGTTCCGGTGGGATAATAGAGAATGAAAATGGGGATGAAAGAAATTCAAACTCATGAGTTGAATCATCATCGCATGAAGTTTGAGTTTCGAATGAAATAATGTCATTTTCAATGAAACGTTCTTGTTTGGGGGCCAAAGAAGAAATCATTTCATTGCAAATAGATATTATGTCACTATCATCCTCACTTTCAATATCTATTACGCAATGGGCAAAGTCTAGAATGTCTTGTTCCAAAGTAGGTACAAGTACCTCATTTGGTTCAAAACATTCGTCGACCTCGAAAGTCTCAGAAGCAAAATCGTCGTCGGACTCTAAATATAAATCCAACTCATGTTACCACGAACGAATTTCTTCCCGATAACGATTTTCAAGTTTCTCATTCTCATACATACGCAAACCCTCATCGAATGTCATAGGTCGAGGTGCGTATACATGAGAATGGAAACTTTAAAAATTACTATCGGACTTAAACGAAAACTCATTATGATAGGAATTTTGAAAAATATTCGAATTCGTTTCGAAATTCCTATTATAAGGAGGTAAAGGCCCAAAATCATTATCATCATCATCAAAATTCCAATAACCTAAATTTTGACTTTCGTTATACTCGCCCAAAGTCATATTTGAATTTGTTACACTTTGGGATTCTAAGTATTCACCGAAAGTCATAGGTTTGCGAGAATTTTGAAAATTATGGCAAGGATTACCAAAAGAATTGGAATAAGACATGCTTACCCCAAAAATGGCTCAAGTGGCGGATTCCACAAAATAAGTGCGCGCGGGAAAAATTCGAGCTAAGTGCTCAAATGTGGAAGTCCTGCAAAATATTATCAAATAATACGAATAGAAAGAAAATACTATGAAATACTAAATCAAAAAAAGTCTAAAACAAACTACTCCCCGGTAACGGCTCCATTTTGATTGAGTGCGAAAAGTAGTGCATGTAAAAACGCTACTCGTTGTTTTCGTTTCGCCAACTCAATACAAAAACCTAAATTACTACTACACTTGCGGGGCAAGCATAGCAGTAAGTCGGGTATCGAAAATCCACAGGGATAAGATGCTAGAATTCAATTGATTTAATATTCCGAAATAAAGTGTAAAAGATGATTACAAACTAAAAAGTAAAAGACGCAAAAAGGGAAATGATTAACTAGGCAATGTATTGAAACTAGATTATGAAAGAGAGTAAAACTATAGGTTGCATCGAATATCCCTCACCCGAGTTAATTTGTATAAAATAGTTACATGGGTCGACGAGTTATTTAGAATGCGTCTCATTTCGGTAGTTAAGTGAACCAAGGGTTGCCACGCCCCTAAATCTGTATAAAAGCCTAATATGATTTTGGCGTCAACAAATATTCCAGAAATTATGCACAAAAGGTCGTAAGCACAGGACATACATGATATGCCCCGTCAAATCTCCTAGGTGCAATAACTAGGACACCGCACCCAAAATAAACTCGTAAACACTATCACCAAAGCAAAGCAACGCGTCAACCCGAGTGAGTTCCATTCAAACACAACCTAATTTAAATTAGCTAGAAAGCATGTTAAAAACGCGATAAATGAAAGTGGTAAATAAACGCGATAAATCTATACTAGAAAGCAAGTAAATAAAGCATGTGAATCTAATTAACAAAGCATGTAAATAAATCATGTAAACCTAAATTAGAAAGCTTGTAAATTAACTAGAAAGCAAGAAATGAAGAAATACAAACTATATTATGGAGAGGATGATGAATAGTCAACTTACACACCAAAAAGGGTGTCAATCCTAAGAGAAATGAAGAACAACTAAGCAAAATCACCCAAACCCTAACCTATTCTAAGCTAAAATCGTGTATCTACTGAATATTACATCAAAATTGGCTTATATACCAAGTGGGAATTAAATTAGAAAAGAAAAGAAATGCAAAATATCTGTTGAAAAACAGAGCATTGATCGATCGATGAAAATCGTCGATCGATCGATCAAGCAGGGGTGAACCAAGCAGTAGCTTCTGCATTCTTTTCTCCTCCTCTTTTGCTTTCCTTGTTTTTTTCTCCGCTGAAATCACCGTAACTTCTTCATACGGACTCGGAATCACACACCATTCATGGTCACGCAAAGCTAGCGAGGATAGCTACAACTTCCGTGAAAGGTCGGGCAGGTGCTCAAGATATGAAAAGACTAAAATGCCCTTGAACATGCGATTGCGTACGAAACTTCACCGGAATGCGTCCGAACTCCATACTTGGTACCTAAATACCTACAAAATCCCAATTATACCTCATATAGCATGTTAACAATATAAACCGAGGTTGTCAAGTTAATGGGCTTAAATATAAAGATTAAGGCACCCGAGGGGGCTAAAATGCATAGGTTCGAGAGATGAAATATGCAATATTTGTGTATTATCAGGAACTCCAAGATGCTCCGCCCGAGGTTCCACGATTAGGGTCCTTCGGTGTTTTACCAGGTGTCTCTAAGATGGTCAGGACAATCCCCAATGGTGCCTCACTTCTCAATTGTAAGGACATAATTCTATAAATGTCCGGATAGAATCTAGGAAGTTTTCTTTTTCCCTAGATCACTATTTATATGTCTGATGCCGCTACATAAGGCACGATCTCACTTGACGGCCTCTATTCGAATTTCGGGGTTACAAGAATTTATCATATCTAACTAGTATCCCACGTCGGCCTCAACATATTCACGTTCCATGATTTTAGGCCCGAAATGCAAGAGGTATACTAGTGAAGTCAAAACAGGGAAATATGGCTTGATATGGAAGTTCAAGAGCATTTTTAATAATTTTACAGCCATCGTCCGAAGGACCGGTCAACTGGAAAGTTGAAGATCTTGCCGTAGCGAAGATACTGGAAGAAACGGTACCTCATTCCGAGCTACGATGAAGAAGTTATGGCCTTTTGAATTTGGAAAAAAACACTTTAAAAAATCCAGAATAAATTCTAAGTGTTTAATCCTTTGGGCCAGAACTTGTCCCCGAACCCATCCCGAACCGGTTCTGGGGGTCGAACCGGTTCGCAGGGTACCCAAACCGGTTCGGGGTCCCTGTAGGCTGCAGATTCCAAATGCCAAATAATGTTGTCTCCACTCAAAATCTTTTCCCAACACTTTGAGGATAATCCGACCATGTTTCCTCCATGTTTTATGAAAGGTGTTTTGTGAGCCCCAATCCCTCCTATATAATGTACTCTTCCTCTCCCATTTAGACAACACAACATACACACATCATAGAACCTCTCTAGAGGCATTTTGCACACTTTGGAGACTTTCAAGAAGTCATCTACACTTTTGGTGTATTTTGTGGAGAAGCCGATTCCTTTTTCATTGCTGCCCATCTGGAATTCTTGCTGGAGATTCCAGCCTACGACATCGGAACCGACACCTACGGGTATTTTCGTATGTCACACTTATTTTCAGTATAATCCGTGTAAACCGCTCTTTACAAATTATAGTGAAAATAATATGGTTTTGCCCTGCGGGGATTTTTCCTGATATGTTGTGTCACATGCTGTATTTATTTTAATTGAAAAATCATCTAGATGCATGTTTTAGGATTTAATTGAAAAAATGTGTTTAATTAAATAATTGTTGTATTTGAATAAAATTGCACTCTTCATCAATCCTCCAAAGCAAGTCCCTCTAAAGTTCCTGCGGTAAGGTCATTCGATAGAGCATGAAAGCTATCCCAGACCCTGCCCAGCCTGGTCTCTCGCGAGTACCGTTTGACCTCACACTAAAACTCTTTATTATTCTCGTTACATAATTACAACCGTTATAGCTTACAGTCAATATAAACAAAGATACAATATGACTCAATATAAAAAGCTAAAATATAAGTTGTCACGCTGAGCTGCCACGCTGAGCTACCATGGTGCCTTAATACCCAAAACACTGTTGCTAATATGGAATTACTTCTAATATCAAAATTACCTTTAAGCCTCCTCTACATTTTCCCTTTCGTGGAGAGGTTTGTTGGAGCAAGAAATGTCTGCACGAAACTTCTCGAACCGATGACCCTTCCCTGCGTGAAAAAATTCTGGCCTCCTTTTCTTCGTTAAAACCATAGCGTTATAATCTCGTAGGAAAAAGTAAAATTCTCCCCGATGTACCTGAGCCAAATCACTACGAAGGGACATCGCCACTTTTTCCTTACACAGCGCTTCAACCGTTCTAGCTTTTTATTATTTGAAATTCTCGCGGAAGGCCTTCTAACCTTCTTAAATACTCATTCTGATTCCTGGTTAGTGAAATTCTCCCTTGCAATGCTTCTTCATGTTCGAAAAAGCAGAAATTCTCCCCGATTCAGCCGATTCACCATTTAAACAACGTTTGGACTAGTGGTGAGGGGCATCGTAGCTTTTTGGAACCATTGGGACATATTTTCCTTTGGGAGTTATTGAATATGTTTGACGAAAATTCTGGCGCCAAAACTCAAACTTGCTTAGGAAGGCAACTCTTTCTATTCCCCAGGTGTCACTTCGTAAATGACGTAATGTTGTCTTTTCTGCTGTCAAAACACTTCTTGAAGTGCCACGTGTTCATTTGAAATGATTATAGGCCTTGCACGTGCGATGGTGGGAAACTCAAAAGACAGGTTTTAAAAGATTTAAAAGGCTTCAAACGTGTATTTTTATTTCAAACTCTTCTCTTTCCTTCTTCTTCTTTATGCTCCCGTATTCTTTAGAGAGAGAAACCTGTGCGAAAACCTCCATTGTTGTCCAGTTCTTTACTCATTCTCCTCCCTTTATCATCTCTTGCGCCACCACCCGTGGTTGTGCTGCACCCTCCTTGTTCGTATCCCTTCTTACCCAGCTATATCATTCATCACCACTCTATTATGGCTTCTCTAAGTTCTTCCAAGGTTGTCACCACCACTCAGCCAGGCTCCCCCTCCTCTACTGCTGGCGCTGCTGCCGCCCCTAGCGCCGCTGCCCTGAATTCTGCTCGTCAAGAGCAACTACGCTTCTATCGTCGGGAGCCAATCTTTGCTGAAGATGATAAGTTTTCTGATGCATGCAAGGCTTGCCATTTATCATCCAAATTCGACCCTTTACTGTTGGGTGATAAGGAAATGGATTCATTAACGTGGGGCTATCTACCCCCAGAGGGGACTCTGCATTTTCGTTTGGACCGTGGTGATTTCCCCTTCTCCCAGATTGACTTCGAAGCACCTGGGGGGTCACCAGCCTATTTCACTGCCTGGCACATACATATGCAGAGCTCTCACGCTAATGATCTTGAAAAGGTTGGGCTTCATCGAGCCTACCAGTTTGGAGAGTTCACCCTATCTAAGTACAATACGGTGCTGCAAGTGCTAGTTTCTAGATGGAACATCATAACTCACACCTTTTTTTCTTCTTAGGGGGAGTTCACCGTTACACTAGAGGACGTTTGTGAACTTCTTAGGTTTGAGCCCATGAGTGATTTCACCTACAACGATGAGGCTTTGGATGCCGAAAAGGCTGCTGATCGAGTTGAGCTTGATCGAATCTGCCGCAGTTGCACCGGTTCCTCGAACAAAGCCACATTTACCCCCTTATCAACTATTTTTTTGAAGCACCAATGCCGAAGGATGTCAGTGCTGTAACGGGCTAGGGTAGAGGTACATCTTTGGAACTACCAACCTATATACTTATATTGCTTTCATGATTTTTCCTAATCGGGAAACCCAATGATCAACCCAAGAGGGATCTGATCAATATTTCCATTCATTTGGCTAGGGGGTTCAACCTTCCTCTGGTCGCCATCGCCTTGGGGTCCCTCTACACCTGGTTGGATCGAACCCATATAGACATGGCAGGATCACTGGGCCATTTTAACTTGGCTAATTTTTCCAACACCATTATTCTGACGGGATTTCTTTACACCCGCTTTCCTGCTAAAACTGTTAAGTCAATTTCGCTGCCCGTGAGACAAGGTATCAAGCCCCCACGCCTCCTGTGTTTTCACAAGAAACAAAGTCGAAAGAAGATAATGGGAGTTTTTGATATTTTAGACTCCTTTGTGATGAGGCCATACAGTGAGTCTATATTTTCCCATAGTTGGGATTTCTTTCCGTCTACAGCCATAACGGTCAAGTTCATCTCGATTGTAGAAGATCTCTCACAAGCCGTGGTGCTTCTATTTACCCCCGAGTTTCTTCCTTCCTACACTGAATAGGGATACACCTCAGAACCCACAACCCAGACAGATGTAGCAGATAGTTCGGGTTCGATCAGTGGGCCCCTCGACCCGTGTTTTAACATAACCACCCAAGGGCCACTTTTGCTGAAGCCTGTACCCTCTATACTGCAGCCGCGGTGCTTGGTGTGACGTCCACCATCGATGACCATGTCACACTTCCTAGTGCCACTAGGAAAGGAGACGTATCCACCTCTTTTGCCACCAGGTTCCATTTGGGTCAGTTGGAAATGATTCATGAGTACATTCATGAGTACATTCTTCATTGTATTAGACGTTATCAAAGTTGAGCCTTCCATTAACATTATCTTTCTCCATACTCCCTACTTGGAATAATGCCTCCCCAGCAGAATCGCCAAATGTAAGAGGGTACTTTAGATAAGATGGAGGCGTAACCCCTTTGAAGTATAGTAATGATAAGTTAATCATCCAAAACCTTGGATTAGTGATAGAACATACAAACACAAACTTAATGAAGATAAGACTCAGTTTAAACTCACAAATCTCTCGTGTATGACTCAGAGGATAGTAATGAACTTAGAAGTAACTTAGCTAGAGGGAGAGAGAAGTAAGCACCCTAGATACACCTTGGTAGGCAGGCAAACACACCAAATACTCTCAAGAATCTCTGTCACGTATTAAAAGCTTCGTAATAAATGACAATGGCGAGTGAATAAGACCTATGGTTTGTAATAAATCTCTCTGATGTGTATTCTCTCTAGTAATAACTTCTTAAACTCTCAAAAGATCATCCTCTCCTCGAGGGTGGTTGGGGTCCTTAAATATCCCCCACACCATCCCCGAGGCAACTCAATCATTAAAGACTATGAAAGACATCCCTCATACTTTATGTCACAATATTAAATGCCTGATGCACTAGTTGTCTCCACGTTATAAACATTAAATGCCAAGACATGATTTTTGCCTAATCACTGTGTGTCAGGGGTTGTTGTCGTAGAGGTGACTCAGCAACTGCCTAACAGCCCCAAATACCACGGTGGTTTACTCAAGTGTAAGTCTGACATTGTTTAGCTGGCTAGTGACATCACCTACAGTAGATGTGACATTAAGTAGAGGGTTGTTTGGTTCACAACTCAACTCCCGATGGAACTCCAAGCTGCTTTGCCCAAGGTTCCATGGTTAGGGTCCTTGGGTGTTTTACCAGGTGTATCTAAGATGGTCAGGACAAAACCCAATGGTGCCTCACTTATCAATCCTCCAAACCAAGTCCCTCTAAAGTTCCCGCGGTGAGGTCATTCGGTAGAGCATGAAAGCTCTCCCTAGCCCTGCCCAGCCTGGTCTCTCGCGAGTACCGTTTGACCTCACACTAAAACTCTTTATTGTTCTCGTTACATAATTACAACCGTTATAGCTTATAGTCAATATAAACAAAGATACAATATGACTTAATACAATAAGCTAAAATACAAGTTGTTATGCTGAGCTGCCTCGCTTGAGCTGCCACGCTTGAGCTACCACGCTGAGCTGCCACGGTGCCTTAATCCCCAAAACACTGTTTCTAATATGGAATTACTTCTAATCTCAAAATTACCTTCAAGCCCCCTCTACATGTTTAATGGTGATATTAAACCTTAATCCTTTATTAATGAACTAAGATAAATTTATGAGAGAACCTATGAATTATATTTGCAGTCTGATCCACTACACCAAATCCTGCGAATGGTCACGGCCCAAGTCCCTGACCAGCTGGTCGCGGACTTGGGCCATGACCATCTCAATTTTTGACGTGACCATATTCATTACCACACTGAGTCATGGATGCTCTGGAGGTGGTCACGGCCCAAATCCCTGACCACCGTGGGTCACGGACTTGGGCCATGACCAGGTCGTGACCATTTTGGCGCCAAATTCGCGCCAAAATTCCCTCCAAACCTGGTCGCGGATGGGTCGCGGATGGGTCACGGACTTGGACCGTGACCATAGGTATGATGAAGCACAACACACATACATATGGGGTCACGGATGGAGGCCGTGACCATTTCTTGGCATGGGTCACGGCTATGGGCCGTAACCAGTAGGCAGTAGACCACGCAACTTAGTTTCATTAATTGGTCACGGTTGGTGGGTCACGGCTCTAGGCCGTGACCAGGTCATTTTTAAAATAAAAAAGGTGCCTCTCATATTTCATTTCCCCGCCCCTTTTCGCTGATGGACCGTCTCTCTCGTCAAAGACCATGGTTGTTCTCATCTTTGTGCTGCTCCGTGCAAAGAGTGAGTGATTCCCATTTTTGTGCTGCTCTGTATAGGTTTCCATCTTCGTTCTCATCTTTCCATTTCCAGGTACTCCCCTTCTTTTATCGTGTTTCTAATTTAGGGTTTCGTTTTGGGTATTTCTTGGTTGTTGGCTGGTAATTTAATCGGAGTTGGTCAATTGGGCATCATCTTCAGTAGTTTCGGTTAAATGAAAATGGGATATGACTATGAGATGAAATTATATTCGCACAGATTTACATCAATTGAGAGTTTCGGTTAGTGTATGTTTTATCGTTAACTTTCTATAATTGATTTAGTTTCATGTGTAACATACCTTAAAAAATTGTCATTTGTGTCTATCTGCTCATGTAATAAATTTTCTTTTTCATTTTTGTTTTGTTTTGCTAATCCAGAGCATGGTTCTTAAACAATTACTGTATATATTACAGTCACACTTACTGGAATGGTAACTAACTGTATTGTCATGTAATTCCTTATGGGGTCTTAGCATGGACAAATAAAAAATGAGGATAGGTTATGGTGATTAGTTCAATAGATTGGGCTTCAATTTAGGTTAGGTTATGGTGATTAGTCCAATTATAGTTAGGTTATGGTGAATTTTATTATTTCAAAACTCAGTTTGGATTATGATCTCTCAAGGGTATAGAATGTTCGAATTCTATTATTTCGGAGCTCATTTTTTTATTTGTGCATCGTGTATTGTGTTCTAATTTGTTATATTGTTTTTTCTATTTTGCAAATCTAAGTAATTTTAGGTACCACTATCCATGTATATGATCTTTCTCTATTTCTCTCCTATAGTTTATTTATTTTTTCATTTGATTTGTATGTTAGTTTAGTTTAAAAAAAATGTTCGATGTTGTTTGGGGGTTTCAATTATATGTTCTGTGAGTTGACGGTAGTGTTTTTAAATAAGGTATTTGGAGTTTGAAATTATAGTTTTGGTTCAATTATATGTAATTTGGATAAAAGACTTCCACCCAATTCGAATGTAGATTAACAATTAAACATGAAATCAAAAAAATTTAGTCGTATGATCCTGAGAGAAATATAAACACTAACTAAGGAGAGACAAAAAAGTTTAAATTTGTTGATCCCTTTTTAAGAGACCTCTCATCTTAGGGTTAACAAATTTAAATTAGAAATAAAATACAACTAATTCCATTTAGTTTATGTTTATGCATACAACGGGTGATGTTTTTAAGACTTTTTTCATACTGGTTGGTAATGGGAAAGTCATAACTGATGCTGGGAGCATGACTTCTGATCTTGCCAAGGGCTCAGCAGCAGTTGCATCGATTTTCTCTATTCATGACAAACACTCACTCATTCAAGGCTACTGCGATGTAATTATACTATGAAACATCTTACTATTTTTCCTTTCATATATTACGTTGATAAGAGTTTTCATGTTTTCATAACACTTTTGGAAGATTAATGCTAAACATACAAATTAAATTGTACACTCCTCATTTTGTAACGAACTGAGATGCCATTCAGAGACCGAAGAATAAAAGAGAGAGTATTTCAAACGTGGACAATTATTGCGATTGAGGTTTTGATTATTTTCTCTATTAAGAAGTTGAGTACAAATTTTTATATCTATTTGTTTTATCAACCTTTTGACTAATTTAAATGTAGGGTTTCCAAACTTCAGTACTAAGATGCTGGATTTAATTGAACCACTACATTCATCGAGGTAAAGTTTTGATTATTTATTAATAGTTTTGTTATGCATTTATTGCATCAACTTTTTGTTTCGATATTTATCCTGTACTGGTCATTAATGTGGTAAACCCCATTAATGACCCTCCAAGTATTTGGAGCAACTTGGGCAGGGACTATATTAAAATATTGACAAAATTCCAGAAATAAATGGTTGGGGGAAAAGTAGCCCGACATTCATTAATAAATATTATGGGTATCCAATGACCCTACTCTAAAGAACAAAGGTCACGAGGAC
Organism: Sambucus nigra; assembly: GCA_949130495.1. Lineage (NCBI taxonomy): Eukaryota > Viridiplantae > Streptophyta > Magnoliopsida > Dipsacales > Adoxaceae > Sambucus > Sambucus nigra. Next base: position 208,555,705 of record OX422213.1, on the reverse strand, counting down.
CAATTAATAATTTAGTCTTTTCTCACCATTGGATTTTGTGAGTGGACCTAAAAAGCTCCAATGAACTCGCATCTACCGTATAGACTGTATTTTCTGGAAAAAATAATACAAAAATGCAAAGAACGAGAAGTTCTTATAGTGAAAAGGCAACAAAGGAATACAACTCTCCTAAATGGAAGAAAAGACTTAGAAGATAAGAAAGAGATTTTGAAATTTAGGGTGAAGTGAACGAAGGAGGGAAATAATGATTTATAGGCTCAGTGACATCTCTCGAGTTGCATAAATGGGTATGATTAAAATTTCTTGCCATTTTCAGTTTGACGACGATTCATTACACAATGAATGTTATTATCGACGTACCCCCGTACGTTTCGCGGTTTTTACCCTTATTTACAAAAGTTCCACTGCCTCAAGAAGCATTTCCCCAAAAATGGAAACTTTCAGAGATTGATTGCCGACCAAATACCTCAACATGACAAAACCACCATAAAAGGCTTATAACCAAGCTTTCATAAAATCGACTAACCCCTAACAATCAGTACTCCATCCCTTCACTCCACCATCCTCAACTTGCTCCAATCAGTAATGAAGTATTGGAGAATTTTGTCGTACCCTAAAACAGGAGTATGATGTGGACCAATGAAATTTTGACACCTGTCATCTCAATATATTCAATTAAGTACTATCCGCACGTCATTATCATGTTTGGCTAAATGTTCCCCATTAGTCGACAGTATGGACGACCACCATCAATAAGGCATAAATATCTAAGATTATGCATACGTGGGAATATCTACAATCTCTTTTGTAAAGGCGCATGGATTAATCCCCAGGTTGGCTCATGATTAGTTGTCATCAAGAATATGAAGAACTGTAATTGCCTGACATATAAAGGCATTCCACCTCTTCTTCTCATCCCTACTATAAATATCACACTATATCCCTAAGATGGGAAATGAAACAAACATACATTCAACCCTATAGAGATATTATATTGCCCTAATACATAGTAACTTTACACCGTGGACATAGGTACCTCTTTGGAATGAACCACATTAAATCTTTTGTCTCTTTCACTGTCTCTCATCTCTCTCAAGTTCAAATCATTTTATTATGTATCTATTGTAATTTATTATTGGTACTATTCAGCTAATACATATAATTATCCTAGTACCAATTTTAAATAATAACAATATCGATGTGTCAAAACATGTGGGATAAAATGAATGGGCGTGAACTAGATACAAGTGAATTGTGGCCTAAACACTCAAATATATTCAAGGAGTCATATTTGACTGAAAAACTTTATCAAACCACAATTTAGCCTCAAGTGACAAGATAAAGTGAAATATATAAACAAATAAGTAAGCACAATGCACACAAGCCTAGAACATTGATGATTATGCAAATCAGTAGAGTCATAACAAAATAAGCATAATAAGGATTCATTGTGCAAACCCGTTGATCTTCAACTAAAACACCCTCGAAAGATAAACACATATCATATTTTCTTTTTAATCAATTCTTTTGAATCTATCACTTTTTGAAAATTAAACAAACAAAACATGTTGGTCTTGATACTTTTTCTGTTGTTATTGCATTTAAATCTCTTCATTAGCTCTTGCCAACGGTAACTTTACCACAAAGGGTATTTTTAATAAAATCAAACAATATCATGGGCAATGATTCTTACATGAACAAATCCCCAACAGTCAAAATATATAGGCGACAAGATTAATGGGAAAACATCTCACATGACCTAAATATAACATGTCAAGTTGCGTTCAAAAAGCTTATGCATGTGTGTGAGAAAGCATATACGAATTTGAATCCATTAAGCAAATCAAAGTCAAAATATGTAAGGATTATAGACACCCCATTCTAACACCACCTAACCTCTCCGTAGGTTCCCTAGCTCCTCCTCTCATCATTGCAAACCTAAGTCATACCCCGAGTACTGACCTAAAGGCCATCAGGCACTCGCAAGCTCCGTTTGATCAAAAGTCCAATTCTTCAGCTCAACCAAAGTCAACTCCTGGACCCGGAGAAAATCCAAAATACTTTCGAAGGTTTCTGAAGTAACTTTCCAACGGTTTGCCTCGTGCGCAATTTGGATCACCGGTTTGTGCTCTATGATCGATTTTTCGAAGGAACCTGATAGAGACTGCCAAACAACAGGTTCCAAACCCTGCCTATCAGCAGTGTACCTAAACACACCTGCCAATTGGCAAGACCAGGGCTATGATGATCGATAATGCCCTGGGACTATAAAAAGGAGGGCCTAACCTCATTCCAAGGAAAGAAGATCTGAAACCCATCACTCTCAGCGAGCTCAGAAAAACCCTCTCGAAGTCAGCGTAATTTACACCTCTAAATTCCCCTTCCCAACCTTCACCTTTCATCATCTTTTTCATCAAACTTGGTATATTAACTACCCTCCATCATCACTCAAGTGTAAGGGCTGCTTTCCAACATCCAAGATCAAACTCAAGATCTTTAAGAAGGTCCAACTTTCTTAACTTTCTCTTCAAATTATCCTAAATTCACATTAATTTGTTTTATTACTTGACACTTTTATTCTCTCATCTCACATATCCTAATATACTTTTTATTTAGTATTATCGCACATCTTTTATTTTCATATAAATAAAACCCAAAAAACAAGAAAAAGAGGGTTTGCTCATAAATTCCAAACGGGAATTCTCACACTTTTCACATAACTAAAACACTTTTTTACACACACACACATATAAGAGAATTCCCCGGTTGGATTTATGGGATAAACCCCACCCCTATTTTTGCATACGAACTACGTGGACTTTGATGCCTCTATAGGCTACGTAGGCGTCTCGGGATAAAACTAGAGACTCGAGTCCTTTTCCTACTTTTTCCTATTTTTTTCTATATTCTTTAAACTTAACCCTCTTAGATTCTATATATTTACATATACGTATATTTGTGCTCAGTGACGTATTATTCCATATGTGTTATCGTTCCGTTATAACGATCAACGCTAGGATAATCGCGTAAATCCTATTTTTCTAATATTACTTTTAAGAACATTCCTACGGATGACTCGCTTTATCTCTTCTATGATACAAATCAATGAATTCTATATCCACTATATATACACATGCACACATATCACGAGGAAATAAAGGAAAATAGAAATAACCCATGAGAGACCGTAAGGGGGGAATGGGTGCCTAACACCTTCCCATTTCGTAACTTTGCCTCCGGACCCTTTTCAAATCATTTTGGTTTCCTATGTATCAGTATGTCTTTGGATGCTGTCTTTCGGGATAGCTCCCTTTTCTTTTCTTTTTTTTGAGTAAAATAGACTGGCAACTCCATCTCTCTACATTTTTCACCTCATCACCGCCGCCGACCAAAGTTCTCTCAAGAGGGATGCGCGGGACCAAGATCCTCTCGACGTTGAAGACGCCCACTCTTCTCCGTCCCACCTGCAACGAGGATCAAGGGGATGGCCACAGTGGCGACTCCGCTGGGGATTTTTATTTTGAGGGCTAGACTCTATTTACATGGGTGTTATATTTTCTTATATTTTCCCCTATTTTTCGTGCCCCCTTTATTATTCATGTGTACCTCATGCTTATGCTTCTATTCACACATTTGTAGAAGATTCTCCATGTAAACTTCACACCATGTGCACCTAGGATCACATATATCCCCATGCTGCACGCATCACCCATCCATACTTGGTATACCATTGGTACTCGTACTTTGTTCCCTGTAGGACATGATCAAGAAAGATACTCTCATCATAAGATACTAATAAGAGAATCATGCATGATTCACACGACATCACCAAAGAGCATTGTGATTGACCAAATTTTGTCCGATAACTGGAGGGTCACTTCGTGATGGGCGCTAGTGGGGCAGGGCGCTGTTAGCCTAAGCGATATGACTCTCAAATCCATTGTCCAAGTACCTTCGACGTGTATCGAATGTTTCCCCCGCATTGTACCACTTGACCGAAGTCATGACGGGAGGTATATCGCAGGGAACTCGTTCATGTACGCCGAGGATATCGAATTCTCTCTCACACTTACCGTCCCCACGAGGTATATAGTGAGGCAATTCACGTACACTCAGGTATATCAAATGTCTTGTCCACACGTACTGATTGCCCTCAAAAGCAAGACGTATATCATGGAAGCCACGCCAAAGGGGGGAACCCTTTGTGATTCACCCAACCAACTGCATACCCGCATATATGTGTCAAGCCTAGGACACACATATTAGATTGTCAATTTCGACCTGAAACTCTGCCGAAATTCTGGGTCGGCCTCTTGCCTAAATTTTTTTTCATTTTTAAAATGGGACCCTGCCCGTGAGTCTGGTCACAAGTCCAGCCACAGCTTTGCATATGTTACAAATCCAACTTTTCCAGGCTCGGGTCCCATCCGACACTTTATTTTGCACTTAGGAGAATTTAATACAAGTGAGAATATAATAATAACAATCATGCTGAGACCCGTCTCCCAAAAAACATTTATCCCTTCTTTTTCTCCATCCAAAAACATTTCTCCCTTCTTTATCAAAAATCCAAAAACATTTCTCCTTAATTTATCAAAAAGCCAAAAAGATTTTGTCCTTCGATCTCAAAAGAAAAAAAATGTCAAAAATATTTTCATTCTTTATCTAAAAAATAAATATCCTTTTATGCATTCTCAGGTCGATCGCACGCCCTTATCCTGGCTCCTTATTGGCTTCGGTCTTCAGTTAAATCACCCTAGAGTTTCGTCCGTTCCCCTGCTACTTCTTTCAAGTTTGGTATCCATCCACTTTCCATAGAGAACACAGATCAAGTACCAGTTGTGCAGCCAGATCTGACGATAGTTTTAGCTCAGATCGTGTCCAAGGTTTACAACCTTCAAACTGAGGTCCTAGAGATACAACAAAACTAGGTTCTTATTCCTCAAGATCCCGAGTCCCTATTCCTTCATACTATGGGTCCACTCGAGCCTATCTGGGTTCTCGAAGAGTATCAGTACGCTCCACGTGCCCCTCCTGCTAATGGGCCGCCGCCTGCCCAACTTCCTATGCCAAACCTTGCCCAGCCTAGGGCTAACTTCCCTATGATGATTGATCCAAAAGAGGAAGAGTTGAAAAAATTCAAAGATGATCTTAAGATGCTAACTAAGAAGTTCGACCAAGTTCGAATCTCTAGAAATTATATGGACTACACCCACATGTCTCCTTATCCTAAGGTGAGGTTACCCGAGAAGTTCAAGATTCCAAATATCGAGAAATTCGGAGGAAGTGGACCCCCGATTGTTTATCTTCGCAGTTATCACCGTTCTATGACTATCCTAGGGGCTTCTGAAGAAGTGATGGCCCAATTATTTCACCAAACGTTTAAGGTTAGTACCCTGCGATGATTTTTGTCTCTCGAGGAGTCCAGAATTCGTAGCTGGGAGGATGTAGCTCGAGAATTCATGTCGTAGTACAAATATAACGAAGAGCTTGAGGTTACCCATCGTAATTTAGTGCTGCTGAAATAGAACTCTGGGGAATCATTCAGTAACTTCAAATCCCGATGGAGGAAAATGGCAGCCACTATGACCAATCGGCCATCCGAGGAAGAATGAGTCAACATAGTGAAGAAGAACTTCTTGCCCCATGTCCGAGCAACAATGGGAGGACAATACTATCCCCACTTTCGAGCTCTCGAAGAAGTGGGAGTAGAAATTGAGGAAGGTCTTGCTAAAATAGAAGTTGAACCAAAGAAAGTGATTGAATAGTTCACTCCTAGAAAATATGATAAACCTGCCAGTGCTCCAGTCTCAACCATCAACAACATCTCTCAACTAACCACTTGAAGGGCACTAGAAGGCTTCCCTATCCTAGTCCGAAAGGAATACACCGAGATCCATTCTCCTCTCTCTAAAGTTTATCAGGCCCTATTAAGCCAAAACCTTATCAAACCTTTGGACCCCCGTCCATTACCAAATCCACTCCCAAGAAACTTCAAGGCAGATGCCCATTGTGCCTTTCACCAAACTGCTGGCCATACCACTCACCAATGCTTTCACCTTTGAAACATAATCCAAGGTCTAATTGACCAGGGTACCATTGCCCCACTAGCCAATCCTAAGCCAAACACTACTCACAACCCACTCCCAAACCATACCAATGCTATCTTCCTAGAAATGGTCCTAGAATTTGATCCCTCAACTCAAATCACACCCATACACTCTCCCAAACCTCTTCAAACTTTCCCATATTTCCTCCTACACCCTGTTTTGCCTCGCTGATCAAGCACTGTCACTTCTCACCAGAGTATGCATCGTTGTTCGTACCCGTTCTGAAAATGGAAGTATGGAATTATCATAAGTGTTAAATCAACTCCTAGAGTTCGGGATGAAATTTCCCTCACAGATGATCATTGATTGCCAAAAGTTCAGTACGCTATTCTTGAAAGCACGAAAATGGGCCCGAGAGTCAGATCGACTGATGAAGTCAGCCTAGGTGATGTTGTCCAGATCATGGCAGAATTATTCAGGCAAATCAATGATATTTTCAGTATCACCGAGTTACTTGAAACTCTGAAGCTACAAGAACACCTGGTCCCTTAACCCTTACATATCCCCATAGAATGGGAAGACCTGTATGAAGAAGCCCTTGAAGTTGTGGAATGCATTGACTTTATATGGAAAGATAAAATTGTCGCCACCGGATGGGGGGAAGAATTCGAAGATTCAAATAAAGGGCAAGATTAAGAGAAAATTGGCTCGATAGACGACATATGTGGGATAATATCATTTGAGGAACTCCTCGGAGAAATAAACAAGATGACAGAGCAACGAGAGATCGATGAAGAAATAGGGTTCATGTTCTTCCCTTCATCAGTAAATCAAATGACCAGGTCAGGGAGGCATTACCAGATCCCAAGCTCACTACCAGCCAATGACAAAGGGAAGGGCATTGAAAACCTTCATATACCAGAAATGACAATCAAGGAGAGCAAGATTCTCGATCAACTGAAGAATAGTCAAGCTAACGTCACTCTATGGGGGCTTTTCATATCTTCCCAGCTACACATAAATTATTTGATCAAATTGCTCACTGGACCCACAGTTCCTCCTTCTACCAAACCAGAAGAAGCGGTAAATTTAGTTGGATCCTTGACCTCTACCCGAATGCTATCCTTTTCCGAAGAAAAAATCCCCAGAATTGGGCCAAACCACAATCATGCACTCAACATCTCTGTCAAAGTTATGAGGAAGATCGTACCACTCTCTCTTGTCGATAACGGATCTGCCTTGAATGTCTGCCTATTTAGAACCTTCAAGTGCCTAGGACTGAAGTAAAGTGACCTCGCTCCAACCTCCGCTGCTGTACGTGCTTATGATAATACTCATCGAGAAGTGATATGATCCATAAAGCTTGTAATAGGGGCTGGTCCTATAAACCCTGTCGTTGAATTTTAAGTTATTGACATCCCAACTTGTTTCAACCAGTTGCTCGGACGACCTTGGCTCCACAATATCAAGGGTTTGTCTTCCTCACTCCATCAGAAATTAAAATTCTTTAACGATGAATGAGTCATCACCATTTTGGGCAATAATGATAATACCGAGGGTACAAGTACCAATAATCTAGTCCTTGAGATACAACACGGGTCAAATGATATGCTCCTATTAGGATTCTGGGTTGAACCACTTCTACTCTCGACAAGGGAAAATTTTAATGAAAGGGTTTGTCCGGAATACGACCCTCATGGTAACGTCAATGTGATTCAAATGTTTAGAAAGATGCACTTCATACCTGGAATGGGGCTAGGAAAAAGACAACAAGGGATACTTGAGCCCATTGTGTTGAAGAAAGGTTTCCCCTCTTGTGGTTTGGGGTATCAACAATCCGAACAAGAGCTCCTAATAATCCACCAATCTCGACCAAATAGAATACTAGACTGCATTCAGACTATCCCAGGTGACTCATTGAATGGATGATTCATCAAAGAGGATGAGGAATTCCCCTTGTGGCTTTTCAGAACCCCGGTATGAACATACAGACAAAACAATGAAGCCTGTAATGGAGATCTTTTTCCAAGACAGCTACCCATAGGCCAAAAGTTCTTAACACCATATACAACCACTCATAAAAGATACCACAGATTCCGAGGGAAGTGACTCCGAGGACTAGTTCAACTTATAGACACTGGGGCTGACACTCTGCACGGTTCATTCAAGCACCATATCACTGGATCCATACCACGTGATTAAATATGTTGATAAACCTCTCCTCAACTGGCATGTTGCGCCCGTTTTATCTGTTGAAATCCCACCTAACCCTAATGTTTACCCCATTTCTTTTTCTGTTGTCTATCCTTGCTCAAATGTAATCGAGACTTCCTTTGATGAGGTTCTTAATGCTGTTTTTCCTATAAATGAAATAAACGAAGATTTTGAGTATCTTGTTGTGCCTTACATTAATTTCTTAGATTCTAATCAGACTTTTGATGATGATGATTTTGCAAATGAACAATTCTTAACTGATCTAAATAAAGTTAATAATAAAAAACATAATCGCGTTCAAGTTAATGAAGAAGAGACTGTTATTGTTAACCTCGGTTTTAGTAGCCAACTGCACAAGATTAGAATAGGGGCTACCCTTGACGAGCATGAGCACGCACAACTCGAAGAATTATTGAAGGAATTCGTGGATGTCTTCATATGGTCCTATGATGATATGCTCGGCATTGATCCTGAAATATCTCAACATGAGATCCCCACTCTTCCAAATTATAAGTCGATTAAATAAAAGCTGAGAAAGCTCTGGACCGAATGGTTGCTCAAACTTAAAGAAGAGGTGGTCAAACAGTTGAGCGTGGGCTTCATTCGTGTGATCGAATATCCCACATGGATAGCCAATATAGTGCCTGTACCAAAATTAGGGGGAAAGTTCAGATATGTGTAGACTATCGGGACTTGAAGAAAGCCTCTCCAAAGGATAATTACCCACTACCCAATATCGACATGATCGTGGACAACACAACCAGTCATGCTCTCAAGTCATTCGTCGACGGGTTCACTGGATACAACTAAATCAAAATGCACCCAGATCATCAAGAAAAGATCACGTTCATCACCCCATGGGGAACCTTTTGCTACACTGTTATGTCATTCGATCTCAAGAATGTTGGGGTTACCTACCAGAGGGCTGCTACAACCATCCTGCACGATCTGATTCATAAATAAGTAGAGGTCTATGTGGATGATATGATTCTCAAATCCAAAATCAGAGAAGGTCATGTTCCCTCTCTCTGAAAGTTATTCGAATGATTATGACGATATCAGATGAGACTCAATCTGCAGAAATGTGTCTTCGATGTTACAAATGGAAAACTCTTGGGATTTATGGTCACTGAAAAGGGGATATAAGCAGATACTTCCAAGATGAAAGCCATACTTGAGATGCCACCTCCCCGAACGGAGAAAGAAGTTCGTGGCTTCCTTGGGAAGTTACAATACATCATCCGGTTCATCAGCCAGTTAACCTCCATCTATGAACCTATCTTCACACTCCTTTGAAAGAATTAAACCAAGGTTTGGAACGAGGCCTGCCAAGAAGCTTTTGACCGAATCAAACAATATCTGACCTAACCTCTGGTAATCATTCCACCATAGCCTGGTCTCCCCTTGCTCTTATACCTAACCATAATCGACACTGCACCTGGAGTTTTACTAGCCCAATACCTTGAGGATTCCCACAAAGAAAGTGCCATCTATTATGCCAGTCGCAAATGAGCCGGATATGAAGTCAACTACGCTGCTTTGGAAAAGGCATGCATCGCACTTATTTGGGTCACTCAAAATTTACGACACTACATGCTCGCCTTCCCCATTAAGCTTAATCCCGAATAGACCCCATTAAGTACCTGCTTGAGAAACCCGCTTTATCCAACCGAATGGCTCGATGGTTTATGCTCCTAGCCGAGTTTGATATCATGTACATCATACAGAAAGCCATGAAAGGAAGAGCCATCTCTGATTACCTCGCTGACTACCCCATGGAAGAAGCTGACAACTGGATCTCCGAATTCCCAGATGAAAACATCCTCTACACCGCTCAACACGACCTTCGATGGAAAATGTTCTTCGATGGCGCTGCCAACAAAAAGGGATATGGCATTAGGATACTTCTGATCGCCCCAGATGATTCCCACACTCCTATCGCCATCAAGTTGGATTTCCCCTGCACCAACAACTTGACTGAATACGAATCGTGTAAAGTAGGCCACAAAGTTGCTCTCAAGAAAGGTATTCAATACCTTGATGTCTACGGGGATTCTGCCCCCATCATCGGTCAAGTGCTCAGAAAATGAAAAGTCAAGGACGAGAAACTCCAACCCTTCTATGCCCACTTAGAAGAACTAGCCTCTCAATTCCAAGACATCACCTTCCATTACTTACCTCGAGCAAAAAATAACCTAGCCGATGCCCTTGCTACCCTAGTTTCCATGGTCGACATGCCCGAAGGAATAACAATGTCCCCCTTCCTAGTTCAAAAGTAAGATAAACCAACCCATTGAGCTCATCACCAAAGAAGATCCTGAGCTAGCTAATCGCTGGTACCATGATATTTAGCACCTCCTCAAGCATGGTAAGTATCCTGAGGCTTCCAATAAGAAGGACCGGGCAACACTCTGAAGATTGGCCACCCAATACATCATCTGTTATAAAGCACTGTTTAAGAGAAACTTCGATGGAAGCCATATACACTGCATCGCAGGGGATGCCATTAAAGAGGTAATGCAGAGAATCCACAACGGGGAATGCGGGCCCCACACGAATGGTCACATGCTTGCCAAGAAGATCATGTGACAAGGCTACTACTGGACCACCATGATCCAGGATTGCATCACCTATGTCCAGAGATGCCTCAAATGCCAATAGTTCTCCAACCTTCAACACCTGCCTCTGTGTGAATTATACAACATGACTTCTCCTTGGCCATTCTCCACCGGGGGCATCGACATCATAGGGAAAGTTACACCCAAGGCTTCCTACGGGCATGAGTTTATCCTAGTTTCCATTGATTACTTCACCAAATGGGTAGAAGCTGAGTCATACGCAGTCCTGAACACCAAGAAAGTGGCCAAATTCATCAAGAAAGACATCATCTATCGATATGGGGTCCCGCACGAGCTAGTATCAGATAACGGGTTGCATTTCGAGGAAGAAGTCACAGAACTGGTCAACGAGTTTGGGATTCAGAGACACAAATCTTCTCCTTATCGTCCTCAAACCAACGGTGCGGTCGAATCCGTTAACAAGAACCTCAAATCCATCATTAGTAAGAGGACCGAAAGCTATCGATATTGGGTCGACCGAATCCATTACGCCCTCTGGGGATACCGAACCTTTATTGGGGCTAACCCTTACTCTCTAGTCTACGACATGGAAGTAGTCCTACCCGTGGAGCTAGAAATCCCTTCCCTTCGTGTCATGCTCAAAAGTAAGGTCAGTGAGGAGGACTGGCATCAAAGACGCCTCGACGAGCTATCACTCTTGGACGAGAGGAGATTGAAAGATCTATATCACATACAAGGGTACCATAATAGCGCGATCATTCAATAAGAGAGTCAAGGACCGCTATGTCCGAAAAGGGGATTTAGTCCTCAAAGAAATAGTAGAGCCCATGTGGGACCCCAGAGGGAAATTCAATATGAGTGGCCCATACATTGTGAATAAGATCTTGTCTGGCGGTGTCGCCATGCTTACTGACCTAGATGGAGAAGAGATGGCTCATCCAGTTAACCTGGACCGTCTCAAGAAGTTTTACCCCTAGTCTGAAATCTCTGCGTGCTACGACTCTTCTCATCTCCTTTTTATTCTGAAAAAAACTCTTCATTTCCCTCTACCCAGAACTACGTGGGCCTAATCCTCCGCAAGAAACATTTTTCAGAAAAAAAATTAAAAACCTTTCAAAAACCCCCAGAGGTACGTAGGCACCTCATACATCTTACAGGAGCACGGCCCTTTCTTTTTCACAAAAGCCTATTCTTTTCTTATCTCCGAGAATGATAGTTTATTCTAACATATACTTGAACAAAAGGTTATGCATGCCTTAGCGATCGGTATAGATAATTCAAAAATACAAAGTTCATCAAAAGGCACAGCTGGATGATCAAAAACTTATTTATTTCATTAATAAGAAATTACAGCGCAATTACATAAGAAAAGGAACGGATGACTCCCTTCCCCCCACCTTCCTAAAAAACCAAATTAAATTCCCAAATTTATTACCCATTACAAAACAAACTCTCCGAGAATCCTACCCACAGCTACCAGAGGAGCCCGCTCCATCATCGTCATCTACATCCTGGGGTCCCTAAGCTTCCCCTGCCTGAAAGGACTGCCGTAGATGCTCCATGGACCGATAAGCTCGAACCAGCTTCAAAAAAAATACCACACCTCTCTCCATGGTATCAGATAAAACAAGCCACCTTTGTCCAGTCTCCACTGCCAATATCTTGCTGACTACTCTTCTCCACAACCACTTCATATAATCCTCAGGTATGTGCCAAACTCTCCCAATAGACTGAGAGAGACGGGTCGACGGACGCCGACTCTCCCATAAAGAGCCAAGCCGCATGCGCAGACGCTATGTTAAATCTTCTACCGAAAAGAAGTCTAGTGTCCGAGGTGGTAATATCTGCTCCCAGCCAAATTGGCATAGAAGTTGCCAAGGGAAATAAAAAGAGGTCTGTCTGAGACCAACCAGCAGGACATACGAGTATTCCCCCAGCTCCAAAATAGGTAGCAGTTGTCCCCACCAAGGCACTGACCAGTACAGATTTAGAGCCCCGTGCTCCACAAACCAGTTCGCCCAACTCTTAATATCTAGACCCACATTGATGAAATGGCGCAAAAAGAAGTTGGGTACAACCGAGAAAGGGTATTCCGGAGGAGTCACTAAGAGAAATATTTTAGACAACCACATGAACATCATCACAGGGCTACCCCTTAGAAAGTTAGAACGACCTTCTCACCAAGCATCCAGGTCATTCAGGGTCTCCGCCAGTATCACCACTGCAGGATTACGACGGTAGGACATACTTGAAGTAATAGCTATAAGTTGTGGGTCCACCAGCAGTCCCCCTGTCACCAACAGTAATTTTGAAACCAAGCCCAGAACAACGACTCCGGCATATCCAGCATCACCAACCTCCTGCAAATGCACGGACCATAACACCGCCGAAAGAGAAATCATTCCTCCAGTAACCAAGTATCTACTCGTCGAGGGCGATACAGGGAGAAGTCCAACCAACAGCTCCCGGGGAGACCAAGAAAATTCAGGCATAGCAGCCACCATAATAGGATTTACTCCCAACATGCCAGAGAATTCCTCATAAGTTGTACAGACTTCTTCCAAGCCAAAGCGGAATACATGGTCTTCGGGGTACCAAAATTGTACCGTCGCCATCAACATGTTCCACTTTATGGGTCGATTACGCCATAAAGAGACTCAACGCATGTTGAAAGCATCGTAGTCGACGTTGTAGGAGCACATTGCCTCCAAAGTCTCGAGGTAGTTGGCAAACTCAACACTACTAGGGAGAGCCATCTCACAGAACAAGAAAGTAGGAATGAGAAGGTGTGATGAAAACACTCCACCCTTACCCCTTTTTATACTTGAAAACCCTCACAAAAAAATAAAGTCCCTGCAGAAATCAGAGGAAATCCTGCCCAATAAGGGACCAAAGGCTGAAGAGGGTACCAATCAAAGCTTTGAATTGATGGGACTGGACTGACCTGCCGATAGGCAGGATAAGGTGCTTGTTGATTGACAACCCTCTACTTTTGGAAATTTTACTTTTTCCTCTTTTGTCAAATTCAGAAAACTCAATAAAAATAAATCGATATTCTCAACATAATATCAAAAATCCCCTTTTCATCTTTATATAAATCCTCATTGTGAATAAAAATTTCCATGAAATTCTAAAAATATTTCTTTTTACGGTTTGAGAAGCAAAGTAAAAAAAGAGCATGTGCATGCATTCACTCATCATTAACAGAAGATAATCAAAAAGAGTCATTGCATTGCATAGATATTTCTCCGTGTTACATCAATTTTGCAGGAAATAAAGAAAAGGAAAAACAACGAGACTCAGCCCGAACCCATCTCTCTCTCTCTCTCACGCTTCCCCTTCCCCTCTCTCTTCTAAGAGCTTCCACCCCTGCGATGCACTCTCTTTCCCATGCGGTGAGATGACGCACTACCACCACCCGAACTAGACTCCTCCTCAGATGAGGCAGACGACACCAAGTAAGAAGGAACAGAAACCATGTCATAAATATGGGCAGTCACCAAAGATATACCAAAGGACGAAGAACCTCCTCTATCAAGCCCAACTCCTCCGGGTCCATCGCATGAGGACGATGCAACATAAGCACCATCCTTCCATCAGCCCGTCGGATGTTGTATGAAGGGGTATGCAATCGCACAAAGGGGACCTCCGAAGTCGCCGCCACCGCTGTGGGAGGACCCCATTGGCTGACTCGAACCCACAGGAGGGAAGGGCAGTGCATCATATATGCTGGGCGCCACGAGCCAGCTTATCACAAAGTCCATATAATCATGCAAAACAGCCGTATCGGTGTACAACATATAGGACTCACCAATCATTGCTGCGATCCTCGCATCCTCTGGCGACAACCGCTCCCGCCTCATAGACATAGGGGGCCTCGCAGGTGGCACCACCACCTCCTCCTCAGTAATCTGTCAGACCACCCTCTCCCCGAGATACCAAGAGTGGCCAAACTCATGCGCCAGTAAGTGCCGCATCTGCTTATTCACTCCAGTAAACCCCATGTTCTGAACGGTCGTCCCTCGAGGTTAAAAAGTCACCTGAAAAATCCCCAGCAGATATGAGTAGGAGTCAGAGCACACAAAGACTAGGACTGGAAAAAAAGTCTTAACCTATCACTGGTCAAGCCATTCAAGACCTGACGCACCGCCTCTAAAAAAGATACCTCCTCGACAGCCTATTGGCCTTCCGCCACCGATACAACTGAAAAAAGTCCCCAACAGTCTCATCCTTCAGAGCGATCAGCTGGGTATTACACACAATCACCTCATAGAACCATGTCTTCTAAAGATAAGAAATCCACAATCAAAAAAGACGCATAAGGGAAATGCAAATGCATGAAAGGAAATGTGCAAAGTAAATAATACCTCAAGAAGATACGTGGATCCAATGAAGGACTGCCAGCAGCACCGAAAGAATGTATCCAAAGAAAAATAAAGGCCCGCCAAAGTCAGTCTCCCCCAATCATAGAGAAGGATGTTCAAAAACATCCTCAGATATGGCAAAAACCATAAGTGGAAGACGTCGTCACTCGACGCCACTAGAAATCACCCCAACACCCGAAAAATAAATAATCGGGGCATCTGCCTCACCTATAGCCCATCCTCCACATCAATCACCCTGCCCAGCAAAACATCCCTCAACAAGGACATATGAATGGAGTCCCCAGACACTATCCTCCCCAAATCACCAAGCGCCGCTCGCACCGCCTATGACCTCACCGATAAAGTGCGATTAACCTCTATATGCTCTCCATCGCAATCCAACCCCAGCAGCTGCTGCACATCTATGGGGGTCACGGTCATCTCCCCAAAATGAAAATGGAAGGTATAAGTAGTGTCCCACCACCTCTCCCCCAGAGCGCATAAAACTGTCGTCGAACGAGGCGTCTCATCCAGCACAAATGGCAGCCTCCCAAAGCTTGATGATGATACCACCCAACGCATCACAGGAGGAAAATGCTCCCAAACATCCTTAAGCCCCGTCGTCCAGCGGGCACGCATAATCGACAAAGAAACATCCGACTGTTAGAGAAAAACCTTGTCAGAATCCAAGAAAAAAAAGAAAACCTAAAAAAAAGAATGCCAAAAGTCATTTTACTTACATAACTGCCAGGGTTCACCACCCTCGAAGAACGATGACGCGACGGCTCCCGCGGCAAGGTCCGCTCATCCGCAACCGGCTCGAATGCATCAAAAGAGTTCTCGCTCCCCAAAGTAAGAGGCGCCCTGGACCTCCATTCCACGTTCGCCCAGTCGTCAATAGCCAACCACTCCCGGTGTACTGCATTACTCACAAAGGGGTCATTTTTTTAGAGATCGAAATGCTAGAGCGATCCACAGAAGAAAATTGCAGAGAGAGAGAAGGAAAGAAGCTACGAAAAATGAGGGGAACCCGCCCCCTTTTTAAGGATGCCAAGGGTCATGCCGATCGGCACTGACCCTTTACCTTCTCGAGGCAGTCCAAAAGTCCATGCCACTGCCGAATAGCACCCTCCACACCATGCCTATTAGCACACCCCTTAAATTTTCGTACAAAAATTCCCAGAAAATACCAGAAAACCCTGAAAAATCCTCAGAAAATTCCTAAAAATCCCAGGGAGAATTTAGAACATTTTCACCAAGAAAAGTTCACACTTCCTCAATCCGAACACCTACTTACCTAGCGAAACTCTCAAAATCCAAGTGAACCTCCCCCCGGCAATGTCCCCAGAGGACCTCTAAAGTATCCCAAACTTCAGGATCGTCTCCTATTCCCCAAAGGTCTCAAATTTCCCCAAGCAATATGTCCAAACCCTGGACCACATAATCACTTCCCCAGCATCAAATTGGCTATTCCCCCGGTAAAATCTCCAAAAGATACGAAGATTCCCCAGCAATCAACTCCCAAGCTCAAATCAAAATCACAAGGTAATTTCCCCGGCAGAGTTTAACAAGAAGATCTCAACTTAAGCCCTCAGAATTGGTTTTGACCAACAGAATTAGTCATCTCAACTTAAGCCCGCAGAATTGGCTTCGACACACAGAATCGATCACCCTCATCTTCAAGCCGTCATAATTGGCTTCAACCCGCAAAATTGGTCATCTCAACTTAAGCCCTTAGAATTATCTTCGACCCGCAGAATCATTCACCCTCATCTTCAAGCCCATAGAATTGGCTTCGACCCTCAGAATTTATCATCTCAACTTAATCCCTCAGAATTGGCTTCGACCCGCAAAAATGGACATCTCAACTTAAGCCCGCAAAATTGGGTTTGACCCACAAAATTGGTCATTTCAACTTAACCCCTCAGAATTGGCTTCGACCCGCAGAATTGGTTATCTCAATTTAAGACCTCAAAATTGTCTTCGACCCGTAGAATTGGTCATTTCAACTTAAATCCCTCAGAATTGGCTTCGACTCGCAGAATTGGTCATTTCAACTTAAGCCCTCAGAATTGGCTTCGACCCGCAGAATTGGTCATTTCAACTTAAGCCATCAGAATTGGATTCGACCCGCAGAATTGGTCATCTCAACTTAAGCCCTCATAATTGGCTTCAACCCGCATAATTGGTCATCTCAATTTAAGCCCTTAGAATTGGCTTCGACCTGCATAATTGGTCATCTCAATTTAAGTCCTCAGAATTGGCTTCGACCCACAGAATCGGTCACCCTCATCTTCTAGCATTCAAAATTGGCTTCGACCCGCAGAATAGGTCACTATCATCTTCAAGCCCTCGGAATTGGATTTGACCCGCAAAATCGGTCACTCTCATCCCTAAGCCCTCAGAATTGGCTTCGCCTCGCAGAATCGATCATCCTCATCACCAGGTCCTCATAATCGGCCTCGACCCTCTGAATTGGTCATCTTATTTCAAAGGTATCATGTGGTGTCTATTCGAAGGCTATCTTTTGTTCCAAACTCACCCGTAGAGGGGATATGTAGACACCCCATTCTAACACCCCCTAACCTCTCTGGAGGTTCCCTAGCACCTCCCCTCATCATTGCAAACCTAAGTCATATCGCGAGTACTGACCTAAAGGCCATCGGGCACTCCCAGGCTCCGTTTGACCAAAAGTCAAATTCTTCAGCTCGACTGAGACTGAATGAATATTCAAAGGGCACTAAAACCCCTTTCCAATGGTCCATCCCATGTGCGATTCTGACTTACGGTGCGGACGAACGACCCGTTATCCCTCAAAACTTGATCAGGAGGTCATCGGACGCTCCCAAGATCCATTTGACCAAATTTAGCTCTTCATCTCAATCAAGACTGAATGAATATTTGAAGGACACTGAAACCCCTTTCTAACGGTCCACCCTGTACGTGATTCTGACTTACGGTACGGATGAACGATCCGTTTTACTCCAAAAGTTCACCGAACGCTTCCAGGCCCCGGTTGACCAAAGTAAACTCCCCTAAATGAGTCAAGATCTTTGGAATATCGAAGTACATCTCCTAAAATTTCCAACGGTCCACCCCATGCGCGATTCTGACATACCAGGTGGATGAACGATCCGTTTGCGTCCGACGATTCCCCGTCCAAAGGACCAACAAATGCTTCCGAGTCATATTTGACCCAAAGTTAACTCCCGAACCCGAAGGCAATCCAAAAGACTTTCAAAGGTCTCTGAAGTACCTTTACAACAGTTCTCCCCCTTGTGCGCAATTCGGATCAACGGTTTGCACTCTATGATCGATTTTTCGAAGGAACCTGAAAGAGACTATCAAATGGAAGGTTCCAAATCTTGCCTATCGGTAGTGTACCTAAACACACATACCAATTGGTAGGACCATGGCTATGCCGATCGACAATGCCTTGGGCCTATAAAAAGGAGAGCCTAACCTCGTTCCAAGGAAAGAATATTTGAAACCCATCACTCTCAGCGAGCTCAGAAAATCCCTCTCGAAGTCAGTGTGATTTCCACCTCCAAATTTCCCTTCCTGACCTTCACCTTTCATCACCTTTTTCATCAAACCTGGTACATTAACTACCCTCCATCATCACTCAAGTGCAAGGGCTGCTCTCCAACATCCAAGATCAAGCTCAAGATCTTCAAGAAGTTCCAACTTTCTCAACTCTCTCTTCAAATTCTCCTAAATTCGCATTAATTTGTTTTATTACTTAGGACTTTTATTCTTTCATCTCACCTATCCTAATATACTTTTTATTTAGTATTATCACACATCTTTTATTTTCATATAAATAAAACCCAAAAGACAAGAAAAAGACGGTTTGCTCATAAATTCCAAACGAGAATTCTCACACTTTTCTCACACTTTTCTCATAACTAAAACACTTTTTACACACACACACACACATATAAGAGAAGTCCCCGATTAGATTTATGGGATAAACCCCACCCCTCGTTTTGCATACGAATTACGTGGACTTTGATGCCTCTATAGGCTACGTAGGCATCTCGATTCCTTTTCCTACTTTTTCCTATTTTTTCTATATTCTTTAAACTTAACTCTCTTAGATTCTATATATTTATATATACGTATTCTTATGCTTAGTGGCATATTTTTCCATATGTATTATCGTTCCGTTATGATGATCAACGCTAGGATAATCGCGTAAATCCTATTTTTCTAATATTACTTTTAAGAACATTCCTACGGATGACTCTCTTGATCTCTTCCATGATACAAGTTGATGATTCCTATCTCCACTATATATACACATGAACACATATCATGGGGAAATAAAGGAAAATAGCAATAACCCATGAGAGACCATAAGGGCGGAATGGGTGCCTAGCACCTTCCTATTTCGTAACTTACCCTCCGAACCCTTTTCGAATTATTTTGGTTTCGTATGTATCAGTATGTCTTTGGATGTTGTCTTTTGGGATGGCTCCCTTTTATTTTGTCTGTTTTGAGTAAAATAGACTGGCGACTCCATCTTTCTACATTTTTCATCTCATCACCGACGTCGGCCGAAGCGCGGGACCAAGATCCTCTCGATGTTGAAGACGCCCACTCTTCTCCGTCCCACCCTCCTCGAGGATCAGGGGGATGGCCACAAGGACATAATCTTATGATTATCCATCTAGAATCTAGAAATTTCTGAGTTGTCCTAGATCACAGTTATAATGTCATATACCGTTACATTCAGCTCCTCCCAACACGATCATCCATGACGAACACTATACCAATCCTACGCATCAAGCATTGTCATCACGCACCCATAATCTTCAAATGTGCATCGTGATCTTTAATCGATCCCCACTAACTCCACTACGTTAAAGGTAAAATGTTTAATTGGAGTTATTAGTGTTCATATATTTATTTAGGACTTTTTATAAAATATTTTTTTTATGAAAATGAGTCGATTTTTTAAGTCAATTATTTTTTGAAAACCTATACGCGAACTTAGAAAAAATTATTTTTTGATGCTCCAGTCATTCAAACGACATGCCTCTGTCGTTCGAACGATAGTGACAAGTTGTTCAAACGACCCTTCAAATAGCATCTCATGTCATTAGTAAGGTTGCGAGATAGGTCATTACTTTGTTTCATCAAACGACCCTACAAAGTTTTCGTATTTAATACATCAATTGATAGGTTGCGCGATCCATTACTTGAATGACATCTTTTGTTATTCGAACGACATCCCTATGTCGTTCGAACGACCTTGCCGACTCAACTTTATTTTTATTCTATAAATACCTTCTCTAAAATCAGGTTTTTGTAAGTCTTTTCCAAATCCGTTTTTTGCAGAGTTGCTACATTTTAAGACTTCAATCTTTAAGGTTAAAATCTATTTTGATTCACCGAAATGTCCCAAATCAAATATGTGAATCATTCAAAACCCTTGTTACTCATATTACCCAATCTTGGAGTACATATTGTGGAGAAGTAAGCTTGTCTCTGTTGTTGACTATTGGAGCTCTTGAGCGATCGCTTGCTGATGACAAGAAACCTAGACCCGCAGGTATTCGTCTGTCAAACACGCCATATTTCTCTGTATATGTAAGTTGAGGTTTACATCATATAGTGAAATAAATGGTTTTGCCCCTTTGGGGAATTTTCCTGTATCCGTGTTTATGATTGTTTGTTTTGCATGCTATATACATTTATTGCTTTCAATCAAAATTAGATGCATGTTTAGGGTTTAATTAAACTTGGTGTTAAAATTGAAATTTAATTAAATAAGTTTGGACATTGAACGGAAGTGCACTCTCAAATTGGCATCATAGCAAATTACACAATTATACTGTGTAATTTTTTCGTAAAATTTTTCTGAATATCTATTTCTTAAAAAATTAATTTCGAAAAAGCTTAAGTTCAATGGAAAACTTATATAATTGGATGCCAGTTTTTGATGGGACAAACTATGCATATTGGAAATTCCCCTTAAAGGCTATTGATGAATGTGTCTGGTTAGTGTATGAAAGAGGGTGGACTCCTTCCAGTTTCATTGTAGATAATATGACCAATATTAAACCTATGTCTAACTTAACTGAGGATGAATTTAAATGGAACACCTATAATTCTCATGGGTCAATAACAATTTTTGGAGCTATCTCTCCCGATGAGTTTCGACGTATCATGACGTGTGCCATGTCAAAGGAAGCATGGGATGTTCTTGAACTTACCCATGAAAACACAAATGCCGTTAAGGAATATAAATTTCAAAAGTTAACTACTCAATTTGAAACAATAACCATGCTTGAATCTGAAAATTTTGATGAGTTTTATGTAGTCTGTGAGATATTGTTAATACTAACTTTAATCTTGGTGACCATATTCCTTACTCATGAGTAGTTAAATAGATTTTGAGATCATTGCCTAAGAATTTTATCCCTAAAGTCATTGTGTTGAATTCATTAGGAAATTTAAGCATGCTTAAGTTTGAAGAACTTGTATGATACCTTCAGACGTATGAAATTGATATGTTTCCTAAAGCGGTTAAATCTAAAGAGAAAGGGATAACACTTAAAGCCAAAACTAGAAAAAGCGAGGAGTCATATAGAAAGAGAGTAGAGTCATCTAAAAGGAGAGAGGAAGAAACGTTAGATTCTGAATATGATTTTGATTTAGACGATTTGTCACTGTTTGCAATTAAATTTAAGAAATTTCTCAAATTAAAAAATAATGGCAATTTCAAAGATAAAAAGAATTTTGAGAAAAACAAATTTGGAAATAAGTTTGATAAAGATAAAAGGACACTCCTAAAAGAGACGAAGAGAGATGTTACGATATGATGGGAGAGGTCATAAGGATTTTGAGTGTCCAACTAAGTTGAAACGTCACGGGAAAGGCAAAGTTTCTTTAAATGTCTCCCTTAGTGACGATAGTGAGGTCGAGTCGGTGGATTATGGAGACGAATAACCGCATGAATGCAACTTCACCGCATTCATGGCTAGCCATTTGAGTACTTCTAGTGCATCTCACGACGATGAAGATGCTACATCACAAGGACACCTCGATTGTGAAAATGATGTGAGTGAGGGGGAGGATGCTACAAGTGAGAGTAAAACAGACCTACAACGCTCTTACACCGATTTATATATTGATTCTTTTAAAACTAAAAAGTGTAACAAAGGGTTATCTCTTAGGGTTATTGCGTTAGAAAAATATTTAGGAGAGACGGGAGATAGAGATAAAGAGTCCTCCATTAGAATGGCCTTGAGAGAGAGAGAGAAGGAGTAGTTTTGGGAAAGAAAAAGGGAACTTGTCCAAACAAGTGTATTGTCTTATGAGTGAACTCCTTGTATCCATGGAGGCTCAGAAGAAACTTAAAGCGCTTGTAGCCCAACTCACTCATGATCTTGAGAGAGACCGGGAGGTCAAGTTAAAGATTAAGGATAGATATGGAAAGATGGGAAAGATGTTGCTCGACCTGCCTTAGGGTTTGGTGAAAGGTAGAGAATTGGTTTTCACGGTGCTTTCTCATCTCATATCGCACTAGAATCAGTTCCCGAGTTTACAGTGAATCCATATGGCCACCAAACAAAACTCCAAAGATGAGTTTGGCCAAGAAGAGAAAACCAAGGTCGGCCTAAGTTCGTGTACTTTTGTACTTACTTTAAGAGAAAAGGTCACCCGATTGTAGGTTTACTATAGTTTGGGTCGGACTCGACGTACATATGCTCCACCATGCCACATTAGTGATCTTACTAGTCTTAGAGAGCAGGTTGAGTTTCTAGTCGCCACATCTCAGAGTTTGATGGAAGAATTCCAACGGATGTCTATGACGTTAGTGGATACTTCCAACATCCAATATAGAACCATCAACAATAAGGGTAAACAAAAGGTTACCACTTCTTGGATGCCTGAGAATTACACAAAAGCCCTTGTTGTTCATGTCTCTCTCAAAGCACATAATACCTCACAATGGTATTTTGATAGTGGGTGCTCTAGGCACATGACATGTTACGTCTCACTGTTTACCTACCTAGAGGATCGTAAGGAAAGTAAAGTCACTTTTGGATATGAGATCAAATCTAGCATAGTGGGACGAGTTACAGTAGAGATACTTGGGTTTCTGAGCTAGATAATGTTTTGTACACCAAAGGTTTGAAAGAAAACCTTCTCAGCATTAGCCAACTGTGTGACGTTGACTTTATAGTAAATTTTGACCGGAACGAGTGTAACGTTTATGATCAAGTCGATAAATTTCTATTGCAAGGGGTGAGGACTGAAGATAATTGTTATAGGATTATGCCCAAGTCCTAATTTGTATGAAACATCTCCACAATCACTTCTATGGATCTATGGCATCAATATCTAGGTCATGTTAATTTCAGAGATTTGTAGCATTTAGCTAAGAAAGACCTTGTACCTGGCTTGCCGCCATTTGGCAAGCCAACTTCCATGGTTTGTGGATCCTGTCAGTTGGTAAAATAAATTCGTAGTTCCCATAGGAAGTTAAATTCTAATACCACTTCACGGGTGCTTGAGTTGATTCACGTGATCTTATGAATCCTACTCGCACTGAGAGTTTGGGTGGTAAGAGGTATATCCTCATGATAGTAGATGATTTCTCTTGTTATTCCATAATAGGTTTTCAGATAGATAAATTCGATGTTGTAGAGTTTCTTACGACCAAGTGTCATGTCTTGGAAAATTAACACAGTGTCACTATTAATAGAATGCGTAGTAACAACGACACTGAATTTAAGAAAATAAAGGTGGATCTTTATTTTGATAGTCTCGGGTTTTTTTATCATGAAGACTCCTTAGCAAAATGGCATTCTTAAGAGGAAGAACTAGATGATTCAGGAAATGGCTAGATCTATGTTTTTAGGTCGTAGAGTTGCTAGGAGATTTTGGGCAGAGGTAGTGTCTACCGCCTGCCACACGGTGAATAGGGTATATCTTCATCCACACACTCTTCAGACGCCTTATGAATTATGGATAGGAAAGAATCCCAACCTTTCATATATCTATGTCTTTGGGAGCAAATGTCCTACGAGATAGAGAACAATTAGGAAAGTCCAACTACCAGAGCGATGAGGGAATATTGTTAGGCTATTCATCGACAAGTAGAGCATACCAGGTTTTTAACCTGAGCAGCTCTAAGGTTATGGAGTCAATAAACGTCACCGTGCAAGATGAACAATCACTGGCATTTGTTGATCCTATCCTTTTGTGTGAGGATAAATAAATTCCTTGTGATGATCCTTTAGTCCCTCACACACCCAGGGTGGACCTTACTCCTGACTTAGGGGACACACCTGCTTGGGTTCGTAAGAGTCATAACCCTTTTACCATTCTAGGAAATCCCAGTCTAGGGTTCAAGACTCGCACTAAACTAGAGAATAATGTTATCTTTTTGTGCTTCACCTCCAAAGTCGAGCCCGAGAACCACAAAGAATCACTCAAAGATGAACATTGGATATGCACTATATAGGAAGAGTTGCTTTAGTTTAGAAAGAATTATGTTTGAGAACTTGTCCCCCGACCTAGTGAGATGAATGTGATTGGTACTAAGTTTATCTTCAAGAATAAGATGGATGAGAATGGTACCATAATCCTAAATAAGGCTAGTTTGGTCGCTCAGGGCTATACATAGATTGAGGGTGTATACTTTAAGGAGACATTTAGTCCTGTTGAGAGGCTTGAGTCCGTTCGTTTACTACTCGCCATTTCATGTCATCTGTGCTTCAAGTTATATACCATATGGATGTTAAGAGTTCCTCTCTGAATGGAATTGTATAGGAGGAGGTTTACATGGAACAACCAAAAGGGTTTGAAGACCCTAAGCACCTAAGACGCGTCTATTATCTGAGAAAAGCCCTTTATGGTTTAAAGCAAGCACCCTGTTCATAGTACGAGATGCTGTAGATGGATGTAGGATCAATTCTGGTGGGTATTTCTATTTTGGTTGTGCTCTAGTCTCTTGGTTGAGCAAGAAGAAAAATTCCATCTCTTTATCCACTGCGGAGGCTAAGTACATAGCCGCCGAGAGTTGTTGCACACAGCTCTTGTGAATGAAGCAGATGATGGAGGATTATAAGATTTCATAGGACACTATGACTATTTCCTATGATAACACGAGCGTGATACACATATCCGGCAATCCAGTCCAGCATTCATGCACAAAACACATTAGGATACACGAGAACTTTATTCGAGAGTTAGTAGAAGAGAAAGTCATGTCTTTGAGTTTTGTGTTCACAGACCTTCAGTAAGCTGCTATTTTCACAAGCCTTTATATGCCCTTAGATTTGAGAGCCTTAGAAAGTCTTTAGGAATTTGCATTGTTGACTGAGGGGTGGTTACCATGTCTAGTTTAGGATATATTTTTCATGCTCATATCATATCATTCCTATTGCTAGACTGTATCATTTGTACTATTTTTGAGTACTATATATTTTTTTCTTATTAATATTTTTAGAAAAATACAAAAAAAATTTTGGTTATTTAAGAAAAAGAGAAAAATTAAAAATACTTTTGTTTTTTTAGAAAAAATTGAAAAAGACTAAAATATTTTTTTATAAAATTTTTGAAAAACCCAAAAAGATTTTTGTAATTTTGTTTACACTGTATATGGATAGACATTTAGGATGGCCAGATTCATAACTTTATTTACATATTCCACGTGACTGTTTGATAGTGATTTGAGACGCTACATCATTTCATCCTTGTGCTTTATAGTCTATTGGAGTAATTGAGATTCGATTACTGATATCTTTCTACATGTTTGGCTCATTCTCTCCGTTATTACACAGATACACGAGTTTGTTTGAAAATTTCACTTATCTTCCACATGTTGTTTAGGTGTTTTCATCTCTATTCTGCTTATAAAACAAACCAAATGCGATAAAACGAGAATAATAAAAGTAGTGCATGTAAGAACCGTTGCCCGTGAGGAATTTGTTAAGAATAAAAAAACATGAGTGACCACGTGAAAGGACTTGGAGAGAATAATAATCTCTTCATGAAAGCCACCATTTGAAAAGAGCTCGAGAAAAAAATTAAGGCATTAAAAGAGCATATTTGCCAAAAATGTGCTAATAGAAAATCTCTAAAAGAGATATTAGTACCTCATTAGATAAAGAAAAAATATGATTACATATGAGGGAGTTTGGATGGAAATAAATCAACTGGTTTACACGTCCTTGAAAATCTCGAAAAAGAATTACTTAGTTTGGGGCGTTATTGGTGTGGAAATCATTTTAGACTTTGATTTGGCGATTTAATTAAGTCAATTTCATACAAATTTACCTTATTACACCTAAGGACGAGATTGAGTACATTCGTTAGGAGTATCCTAAATTCATCGTGCACACATATTATGGTTGTATGCATTGATTTTCCTATCGAATTTGTTCACACCCCTACACTTACGCTATCATTGACTTGGTTATCTTAATGTTCTTTCATGCTGTGATTTTTTGTTGTATATTTTGTTAGAAAAATTTTGAAAATTTTAAAAAGAGAAGTTTAGTCCCTTATGATAAACTACGGCTTTGTTGCTATATTTCTTCTCGTTATCAATTTGGGGACATTATAAAAAGGGAAATAACGAATTTTGTGGGAGTAAAATGTTTGATTTAATGATTTTCTTATGCTTAATGGATATTGTCATTTATGCTTATTATTTTTTTCAATCTATTGCGCATCACGAGTATTTGTTTCTTATCTCATGTGTGTAGGTGCAAATTGAGGATTAATCTTTTGGCACACCCTGATGATGACAAAAAAAACTTTGGAGAGTTTAAGATTTGAAGATATTGAAGATTTTGAAGACATGTACTTTGATATTTCCATTTATGGGTTTAGGGGAGTGTTCATAATGATGGGAGTGTCTTGGAAATTAAGCCCCCTCACTAATGACCTTAATTATTATCAGTTTTGAGTCTTTTCACTTTAACTGCATTTCAAAAATGTTTTAGAGCCTCATTTGCATCTTGTTCACTAGAAGTCCAATTTTCTCCTATCTCTCATTTTTTCCAGTTTTCCTTTTCAACTAACGTTTTCATCCATCTATTATTTTCATCTCTCCTGATTGTGAATATGATTAATCCGATTAATGATGAAACAATAGAGGAGTTCTAAGGACGTTATATCCCAAAATGGGTTGTTGTTAAAACAAGGGTTCATCCTAAATATCATTATAACATTGTAAGGGGCACTGGATTTTTCCTAATTTATTATGGAAGTTGGTGTCACTCCCCCTCCAAGCCAACTCTTCTTAGAATTTTGTGAATTTTCAGTGTAGTCCAATCGAATGTTCTCCTAACACCTGAACAATAGTAAATGGAGTCCATATGATCAATGAACTATATGGGACTAGGATAGGGATCCCAAAGATTCGTCATTGTTATATGTGGGTTAAGTCGAATGAAAATATCTATTATCTCAATGAGAGGAAGCCTTAGAGAGTCTTTATCATAAACCTACTATATTATAACAAGGTTTACTGGTCACACGACTTTGTAGTGAAGGAATGGTAGCACTACCCATTACAGAGGGAGGTGAACCCTATAGGGGCCCTTAAAGGGGATATGAGATAGGTTTAACATTAATTCTAGTGTTCTTTCTTATTCAGCCACAACCAGTTTAATTCTTCCTGATGTTGTTATTTTTTCGTGCCAAGAGAAAGATACCAACCAAATGCATGTTAACTTTTTCAAGTTGAAGAAAGTTTAAAAACTTAGGAAAACTATAACTTTTGTTGCCGAACATCCAAGATCCGCTTCTGTACTTCTGAATTACATAACCACCACCACCTCTTTCATTGCCCGACTAATTGATAAGGAGTCATAGATCCCTAAGCTGCGTGGTGAGGAAAAATGTCATTTTGCTAGCACCTCATCCTCATTTAAGTTTTTAGACATCATCACCATCACCAATATCACTCCTTTTAACTTTTATGAAGAGATATTATCAAGGAGAGGAATCCATAATCTTCTGTAGGGGCCGTTGCCCCCAGTTCTTCATTGACCATCCTTCTAAAAGGAGGGAGGTTAGGGGTCCATCCCACCCCGTTAACCTAAGGGATTCCCCTAAATATTAGGAGGCCCAACATGTGTAGAAGAGCAAGACTAGATCAAGTCTTGCAATAACTCTACCCACTCAAAAGAAGATGGATATATCAAAAAAGGGGAAGCACTATACCTAAGGGTCAGTGGCAAACAATTCTGACCTTTCTTCTGCGTTGCTGATGGGGGCATGTCTTCCAACCAACTAGGCAATGGTCGAAAGATTTTCTACCGACAAGCTCATCTATTATACTTCCCATACACTTTCACTCGTAAGTCTTGGTAACTTCTGCTCGGATCTTCCCTTTATAAATTTTTTCTTTACTAACTGATTTGCTTGGCTCTCAATTTGCAATTTCTAGTGGATTTTGTTGACCTCCTAGATAGGAGTCGACTGGCATAAGTCCAATGCCAAACTGGGGGAGGCCTTGGATGGGTCTAAAAATCCTTGCAAGCTTCCCAAAATAAGTTAAAGGGATTTGATGCTATAATGAGAGCCAAATAATTATTTCTCACCACTTTGAGATCAAAGGTTGAGAAGATGGAAAAGGCCACTGAGGATTCTGCTCAATCGATGTCTGCCATGATGAAGTCCAAGGACAATGCTTATGGAAAAGTCTGTAAGTACACCTTTGGCCTTGCCAAGAAGTAGATGGAATACATTCACGAGTCTTTCTTTAAAAAAGTTCACGATGAAGGTTTGGCCATGGTTGGGGTTCCTACTGAGTCTAAACTCTTCATCGTGCATGCAACTTGTCTCTCTTTCAAATCTTGAGGGAGAGGGTTGAGTGGAGGGCAATGATCATGAGAAGGAGGGCATCGAACAAGAGAAGAAGGGCATCGAACAAGAGAAGGATGCCACATAGTAGGAAAATACTATAGCCGAACAAGACACGATGGCAACAAAAAAGGATACCCCTGCTACTTAGGTGAGGATCTTCTTGTATTCTTTATCTTTTTTTTATGTTCTCTTATAAGGGATTTCCTAATTTTGCATTGGATGAAGTGCTTTATCATCTTGTCTTCATTATGTTTTATTTGACTATTGTTGATTACTTTCTTATGTTATCTTTTACAATTTCTGAGTGCCCTTCTTTTTAATGTTTATAGTTTGGTAGAAACTTAGAATTAGTGCCAATTGCCCAAGAAAAAGAATATCCAAACCTTATTCTTGGTCAATATGGTTTTGGTTGAGCTTGAGAAAACTTTTCCATTGTTCGGTAAGAGCTTCAAAAGATCACAAGTGCTTATAGCGATCGGATAGGTGTGGTAGCTACACTTCAGGTCTAGCTTAGGGAAATTCAAAACATAAATGCTCTGCTGTAGAGATAAAGTAATTATCTAAGGGAGCAGCTCGTCAATGCCGAATAATATATAAGAAAAAAGGAGATCATATAAGGTTTGCATCGCAATATCATGAAGCTAAAGTATCACTTTAGGAAGGGTCCTCACGCAGTCTGGGTCGCCGTCTATGACTAAGGCTAGATGGATTCCCCCTACACTTGGATGAAGCCAGACAAATGGCCTATAAGAACGATGATCTCAATTCCTTGGTTATTTGTAAGATTCCCAATGATTCTTAATTTTGGTACTGGTAGTAGGTAGATCGTCCTTTTACTCGGATTCTTCTCCTTGGGAGTGATGAGTGTTGGATAGCTACTAGTGTTATCCCTCTCCAACAAGTAAAGAATTATCTTTTGGCCCATGACAACGATGATGATTTTTTGCATCCTGATGATGGTCGCCAAGTTGTCATAACCAAGATGGTGACTCACCAAAAATGATGGCTACTTTCATCATTTTGTATCCTTGTTCATATTCGCCTTGTAATTTTTCCAATCCGACTATTTTTCTGGAATTAAATGAATGTTTTATGAATGAAATTATTAGTTAATTTCATGTCTTGTATTTTCCCATTTTTATACTGAACATGTTTTTAATGTTTATCTTACGTTTTTAGGATGGTGTCGTCACACCTCCTTAGGCCTAGAGAAAACTATAGCAAAAATGCACTTGGTCACATGGCCATCAACCCATTCAAGATTTTAGTTGACTAAAGTTAGAACACTTAGTTCCTAGCTATCCACCATAAGTCTTTTTCTTTCCTGGGAAATTCTTGATGTTTTTGTGTTCGTCAGCGAGGAAAACATGTATACTTGAAATAGGAATGACTGTAACCTTACTAAGGCATTAAAGTGACGAATAAAGTCAAATTGGACAAATTTGAAAAAAATTACAGTGATAATGGAAATGGTACACAAGTGATCACTATCTAATCAGAATTTTTTTTGTCATGTTAGAATGATATTTGGAAGAATTAAAAGCTAATTACATTAATTAATTTTTTTTTATCATTTAAGAAGTTAACAAAATAATTAAAACCTGAAAAAAAATAAAAAAATCTCTTAAAATTGGCCGTATTTAAGGCATATTATCTCCCTGCCCTCCATTGTTTCTAGATGGTAGGCTCCTTGGAGGCTGTCCTTGATGACTTTGAATGGTCCTTCCCAGTTAGGGCCTAATTTTTCATCTTACGACTTCTTCGCATTATCAATTATCAACCTCAACACATAATCCTCGACCTGGAATTTCCTCGGATTAACCCCTTTGTTATATTGCTTGTCTAATTAGTGTTGGGAGGATGCCAACTTAATCAGGTCTTATTCCCTTCTTTTATCGACTAAATCAAGATTAGTCCTTATGATTTCTTTGTTAGTTCTCGGGTCGACAATGGCTCCCTTCATGATTGACAAGCCTTCTTATAATGGAATTATGTCTTCCATTTTATAAGCCAAGGTAAAGGGAGTTTTCCCTATCGACCACCTAGGCATTGTTTGATATGCCAAGAGGATATGTGGAAGACACTCCACCTAAGAAACTTTGGCTTTATCTAATATTTTCTTCATCCTGTTGAGCATTATCTTATTGGAGGCCTCAATATTCCCTTTACTTTGGGGATAGGCCACCAAAATGTAGAAGTTCTTGATGTCGTGGATGCTATAGAAGTCCTGGAATGGTCCGCTTTCAAATTGCGTTCCATTATCGGTGATGAGCATTCTCAATATGCCCAATTGGGTAACAATATTCCTCTAGATGAATCTAATCATGTCGGTCTCCCTCATATTCACTATAGGTTCATCTTCAATCAATTTAGTGAAGTAGTCCTTGATGACCAGGAGTTACTTCCTATTTCTAGGTGTTGTAGGTAGGGGCCACAATTTCTTACCCCCATTGCGTGAAGGCCACTTGGTAGTCAAAGACTTGGGGTCGCTTGTTGGAGGATGGGGAATGGGCTAGAACATTTGGCACTTCTTTAACTTTCTTACATATGAGATTTATATATTTTGCATGTAGTGCTACCGATACCCTTTCTCTATGGCCCTAAATGCCAAAGATCTTCCCCTGTGTGACTCCCGCAAATTCCCTAATGCAATTCATAGAGATACTGATTGATGTCACTGGAGTGTACGCATTAAAGGTATGTACTAGTGAAAGATCATATATATATATATGTATATATATATATATATATATGTATATATATATGTATATATATATATATATATATATATATATATGTATATATATATGTATATATATATATATGTATATATCTTTCCCTCAGGGGATAGGTAAAATCGAGTGGCCTTGACTTTGATCTAATGGGCCTACTTTTTTTAGTAGGAAATGTGTCGTCTCGCAAGTCTGTGATGACTGGGTCCATCCAGCTAGGGACCTTTTGGATGGTGAGAACTTGTTCAAGAGTATTCAACTTCATGATGTTCGATTGAGAATGATATTCCACTCACTATGCCAAATACTATAAATGGTCACGATTTTGGACTGTGACTAACTGCATGGGTCACGATTTTGGATCATGACCATGTTAAGGGTGAGCATATCTAGGGTCACAGGTCAAAATAGTGACCAAATATAGAGTCACCGTGACCATTTAAATATTGGTAACATGATCATGGTTATGGATCGTAACCCACATTGTCACTGATTTACCATGGTCATAGTCCCAAACCGTGAGCCCCTGTCGTGAATATAAGTTGTATGTTCATGGTTCTTGATTATAGCAACCTTCCGTGAAATTTTATTGGTTATCACGATCTTTAACTGTGACCCCTAATCGTGACTATAAGCCTTATGATTAAGGTTCCGGACCGTGACCACCTTTTAACCCATTGAAATTTTATCACGAATATGGTCATGGTTTTGGACCGTGACCAATAATAAATTTTTTATTTTTTTATTCCAAAGTAAATCATGTACATGTTTTCAAACCTGTATACAAACTAATTAATACATCAATCAAAAAACAAGAATACAAAAATTATTAAACCATCAAATTAATTACATGAATCCAAAACTAATAATATTAAAATCCTCAAAGTGTTCATTCCACAAAGCGTAGGGAAACTCGTTATAATCGACATCTGCATCCACCCAAATAGATCTTTAAATATTGCAAAATGTTCCAAATTGTAAGAAAGTACTTGAATTACAAAATGACTTCGGGAAATTTCGCTCTCATCCTATACGTATTTATGAAATTGTAGAATTTAGATGGTAATATAGAGAATAGAGATTATAAAAAAAATGCGTTATGTATGTAGGTACTTACTCTCTCCAATCTTCAACTTCATCTTGCGATTCAAAAACATAACGAGCTGCTCAGTCAAATTGCAGATTAGTAAGTATCACCTCTTTAAGGTTCCCGAAAGGCAATTCATCCTCAAACTCATCAAGTTTCTCGACCATTCATTCTCCACAAGGATTGAACCTCCTAAGCCCTTCTCCTGACATATGTTCCCGAGCGTATAATGATGATTCTAATATTATATAGTCTTCCTCAATTGACCCTCTAATATACTATTGATTAGGCATAAATTCTTCACATTTATCCCCTTAATTTCGGTATTTTTATGATCCCGTGCATTGTAAATAGCTTGGATTTGTCTTATATTTATTCTACTAACCCTTTTTGGCAAGTATTTTGTATTTTGTGTATCTCTCATGTATTTTACATGTATTTCATGCAAATTAGTGCCAAAGAGAATGCAAAACAGTGAAAGAAACCAAGAAATGGGGAGTTCAAGGGTATTTTTATAATTTTACATATATATTCCGGAGGTGAGAAAAGCTAAAAAGTTGAAGAGATCTAAATTACAAGAACATTGGAAAAAATTTCACCACAATCCGAGCTACGGTGAAGAAGTTATGCCCATTTAAAGTTGGAGACAGAAAGTCAAAGTTGAAATTAATTCTGGAAGCTGAAGAGTTTCAACTCTTGAAATTTCATCTATAATTCCTTTTTATTAGTTGTAAAACGTTGAGAGGCAGGGGAAGAGAATTTTTTATATATATAAAAGGGAAAACCCTAGTAGGAAGAAAGGAGGAGGTTTAGTTACTTCACGTTGTAGGTGGATAGTAGTTAGTTTTTAAAGGATTCTTGTATCCAAGAACCCTAGTTTTGAAGTTTGGCTACTATTCAAGATTCATCATTCATCCATTGCAAGTAATTTTAATTTATTACTTTTACTTCTTTCATAGTTAGTTTAATTAATTGTTTCTTTCTAGTATTCCAATCCCAATTCAAGTCATGTTCTCAATTTTCTAGATTTAGTTATGGATTCCTGCACTTTCAGTTTTAAGTTTTCTTTTATTTTAATCATGTTAAGCTAAGTTTTTAAGGGTGGGTATGCATGAACCCAACCCTATATGGTATGCATAGATATAAAATTTGTCCTTTAAATTAAATAAGTGATTAGATTGTGTTATATAGTTTCACAACCATTGTAGACCTTCTGACCTCGTTTGCCATAGGTAACCGGGGTGCTTAAGGATGCAACGAGCATGAACTATTGTGACACTGCTTTACTCATTCTTTGATTATGTATGACGCGGGCTTGAATCTCATATATGTAATGCTTTGAAGTACTAAAGACTGGGTTTAATCAATTATCTAATTTATGACTAATTTTGTACTGGCATACACACTAGGGTTTGGGGGAGTGTATTCTTAACCCATTTCTTCATTCATATTAATTCCTTCCTAGTTAGTTAATTTTGCATGCGTAGGTTAATTTAATTGAATTTAGTTAATTCATAGATAAAATCCAAAAATCATTCATCTTTTTCTTTTCTTTTCTTTTCTTTTAACATCAACTTTAGGATTAAACTACCTTACATTTGTCGTCACGTTCACACGTCCTAACTCCCTATGGATTTGATACCCAGACTCACCACTATACTCCTTAAGAGTGTAGTTACAAGTTTAGGTTTTTTGTATTTTGGTTGAAAGACGATAACAACGACTAGCGTATTACACAGACGCTCGGTTTTTTCACTCGATCAACTATGTATTCTTAACGTAATCTTTGAACGTTTTCATCAAGTGCTCGAAAGGATACATCTAGTAACACCTGACAGGTCCACACAATTACACATCATCACATAGATTCAGAAGCAGGTAGACAATGATGTCAAAGAATGACAGGGGAAAATATTTATCTAAGACACAATTTTCCTCGGTTAAAGTTGCTTTCACACCCGCAATGTTCTTTCTATTTATAACTTTTTCATACAGTAAGGTGAAGCACAACATAGGGATTAATTGAATGATGACATGTTGGTCGTGAGACTTGCGCTATTTCAGATCATTTATTTGATAGTTTACAACCCGTCACAAATTACCAGAATAAGCAGGCCAAGTCTTTAATCTTAATAATGTGTCATGGAGGATCTTTTTCCTATTAATAATTAAAATAAAATCATCTGCAGGAATCAAATTTCTTATTATTGTAGGATTAGTTTTTAACCATAATTTGTTTCTCTTTTAGATCGCAGGGCTCCTTCTCTCCATATTTTGAATGAGATCCATATAGACATGTTCCTATTATATGTTCCAAAAAATTCTTGTCAGTGTGCATCACATTAATTACATACCTTACATAATGATCTTCCAATACGACAAGTCAAATAACATTGAACGTCTAAACCATGCCTTCATTTTATGAGGATCTTTTAGACCCTCCCTATATTTTCTCTTTTGGCTTTCTAAATGAGGATATTTTCCTTCAAATTTAATCCCTGAAGTCCCAACCTTTGCCTTATCCTCGATTTGATAACCAAAAAGTCGAACATGATGCATCCTATTCTCATAACTAGTAGGTAAAAAGTTGGACTTATCATTCCTAAAAGGGTGACTATTCAGTAGAAATCTACAATGATTGACATAACGTATATTATAATTATATTATTGCCAAGTCAAATCAGTTTCCTCCCCACATATGGGACATCCATAATAACTATGAACAATATAACTGAACAAGATCCCATAGGCAGTAAAGTCGTGGATCGCCCACAACACCATTGCTTTAAGTGTGAACGCTTAACCCTTATGAGAGTCAAATTCCCTCACGCCTTCATCTCATAACTCTTTAAGTTCTGTAGTTAATGGGACTAAGAAAATATAAATTTCGTCTCTTGGAGCATTTGGCCCAGGTATCAACAATGATAATAATCTGAATTCTTTTCTCTTGCAAAATATTGGGGGGAGATGTAGAGGCGCCAAGAGAACTGGCCAATAATTGTGCTTAGTGTTTAAATTAATAAAAGGGTTAAACCCTTAGGGTTATAATCCAAGACGTATATTTCATGGTTTATTTGTGTGGCTTTACAGGCCCTGAGCAGTGATGCACTCGGGGGGGGGGGGGGGGTAACTTTATTGTGTTGACGATGGATGCCTAGGAGTGCTTGTCTTCCGGTCCATCGTGTCCCCCTGAGGTCGAGTTATGAGTTTGACATGGGTCGATGACTTTCCCCTGGAATATGTTTGATGTCATGTCCAGTTCGAGTCGCATAGCCATGGTTTTAGGCATGGGCCCAAGTGTTTTTCGTGTGATAAGGGGTTTTATTGGTTGTTCAGAGTCTCCAGTTTGTTTTATACAGAACCATATAGAAGGTTTGGGTTAGCCCTTTCGAGATAATTCTAAGGCCGGTTTAAGTCAACAATTAGTACATCGATTCTTGTTATGTGAGTTCGGGAACCGAGTTATGAGTGGGGATGGTATTAGGCACCCCACTCGTTCTTTATTCTTTCTTAATTATATTCTAATTATTTCTCTTAACATTAATTGATTACTTTTTAGTTATTTTTAGAACAGGTTTAGAGACCTTAGGTTGAGAATCTCTTAAACGTAGATAAGTGCTTAAGTATGGAAATGGGATCAGTGAGAAGTGTAGGAACGTCACTTCAACCGTTGCAGGTACACAAGGGCAGTTGTGTATGAATTTATGCTTATGTGATGGGTAGTCGTTAATATGTATGTAAGTGTGCGAGAGAGATGGGCTTTGAGATAGTTTGACATCTCTTCTCAGGTTTGAAGAGAGATAAAAAGGTAATATGAGAGATGGGTGCATCTCTGTTGTGGCATCATATCGCGAGATTCATTATCGAGGCTCTTGATCATTAGAATAACTCGTTATTGTGCCTACATACCCCAAAAGACTTGGTATTAGTTCGGTTTTGTATAGGCATTTAAGCATTTGTATAGGTTTACACGGGAAGCTGTGGCTTGATATAGTTTGATATGTCATTTATTTTGTAAGAAAGAGATGAAGGGTCAAGTCTAATGTTTTTTCCATCTTTTAAAATATGTACGCTTGAGTTTAGGAAGATCACAGTTGTTTTAGTGGTTACACTAACACTTCAAGTATGAATACACTTCAAGTGTTAACAATTATGAATATACTTCTTTTTCTCCTAACATCTCAATGGAGAATACTATTTTCAAGTGGGTGTACGGATAATCCATGGATCATACTTGCAGTGATATATTTGTAAGGATAATAAAGAGTGAGGGGAAGGGCTGAGAGGGATGGGTGAATCTATGAGGGGATAATATATCATAAAACATATTATCGAGATTCGAGCTCACGATAAGGACTCGGTATTGCGATTATGTACTCGAGTAGCCATGAGATCAAAACCTACATAGTTCGATTGTTTATAGTATATATGCTTTTGAGCATTTGTGTGGATGTATTGTGAGAGGTTAAGACTCCAATTTTAGTTTGATATTTCTTTAAGGTTATAAAGGGGTGAAGGGTGGGAGATAAGAGATGAGTGAATCTCTGTGGGGGACAATATATCATGAGATACATTATCGAGGCTTGTGATCTCGAGAAGGACTCGACATTGTGTCTACTTACTCATGTAGCCACAATATCAAAGCCTACATAGTTCAATTCTTCACGTGCTCCAACATGATGTGTGTGAAGTGTAGGACTTGTCTTGGGAGGGAGATAATATATTTATGGACCAGAGGGTAGCTTTGGTGGAGGTTTAGAGTGGGAGTGAACCCAAACACATCGACAAAGGCATAATTTGTTATGATTGTTGAGCGATCACTAGCTGAACAATATTATCCTTCAGACTACCTTGGGCGTATAATGCTAAGGATATCATGTTTTAGACATCTGTTTCTTTCATCAGGTATGTAGATAGGGGGATTTGGATTAGGACAGATGCATCACTAAGAAATAATACGTCGAGAGACGTATTCTAAGGGTTGGGACTCACGAGTTTTGTTTGGTATAACTCCTATGTACCCAAGGAGACTTGGGATCAAAGCCAACGTAGTTCTAATAAAATGAGACATATTTACGAGTGTGGGCGACGGGATACCAAGTGTAAAATATATAACATTACGGTATTTATGGAGCCTAGTCCTTAATATAGAATTTTCGTTGTGTTGTATAGATATATTTATATGTTAAAAATAATGTCTAATCAAAGGCCAGAGTTTGACAAGTATTTGATATAAAAAAATATATTCGAGATGCTTTTGCAGGGACGGGATTTGTTCATTTGGATAAGTGGTGGGAGTAATCGAATTTTAGACTTTGTCTTGTGCAAATTTTTGGACTGACTCGACTCATTGGCAATTTCCTCAGAATGGTTTTCAATTTTTTTCATGTTTGGTATTTGATCATTGTGGCATTTGATTAGAATTGTTTTAACATATGAGCATGTCAAGTCAATTAATAGAGGTTCCAGGTTAAAAACTAGGATTTAAAATATAAATATTGTAAAGTGCATACTCGGTCCCCTAAACGGGGGTCGGGTTAAAAGAGAGAAACAAATATGAACAGTTTATAACAATATATCTACGAGGTATTTGAGCTGAAATTTGGAAAAAGGTTATTTACCATTATAGCGTGAGTCGAATTTTCCTGGGGGAGTATCCCCACTTGAGGTGCCTGAGATGGGAAGATCTCCATTTATTCAGGCAGAAGTTCATTTAGAAGTGACAATTTTTGTAGAATGCGAGCAAAGGTTTTGCCTCTATTTTTATTTTGGAGGAAAATTTCCAGATGTACAAACCTCATTTGGGACTGAAGTGACTCCGTGGAATTATGAGATTTCTTTGAGAGGAAAGCGACTTTTCTGAAGTATGAACTTCTTCGGGACTTTTCAGAATGAGATCGAGTATCTCGAATGCCTGGGGTGGAAGAAAGCAAAAGAAAATGGATTAAAGCCGAATTTTGCTACCCTTTTAATAGTTTGTGGGGACATCAATTGATAGGGTTCTATCCCAGGGAGTTAAACCGATTGTTCAAGCCCTTAAATGGTGAATTTGAGGTGTGAAACACATGAATGGTTGAGAAGAAATTTCCAAATATCTTGTGATAATTACTTTAGGTGGGGATATCCAATCGGTTATCTGCTTGGGGGACCTTTAACTGATCGGTTAAAGGATTGGAGGGTCCTTTAATCGATCGGTGAAAGGACCTAGATGGCCTATTTGTATCTCTTTTTTATCCTTTTCCTTTTTGTATTTTAACCCCTTGGAGGTTTTGTTCTTGGTTCTTTGACCTCTTGAACTTCTATTTTTGGTTTAGGATGTTGTTATTTTTGTGAATTTTTATTCGTGTCCATTGTCATTTGTGAAAGGACAAAATGTACCATACCCCGATTACAGAACGAGGTGCCCACACTTTTTAGATTTAGGGTGTCATGCATTTGAAAGTTTCTATATGATTGAATCTAGGGGATAACGCATGAGATTACTACCCACCTCGACTCGAGCATTCCATGTTATGGCCTCTGCCATCCACAGTATAGTGAAATATTTTTTTTAGAACGTGGAGCAATGGGAAAATATTTAAAACCCTTTTGTGGAACTTATGAGAACTTACGAAATTTAGTGGGTTTAGCATTTCCAGTCTTGCTAATTATATAACTTGGTTCATTGCATACAGGACACTTATCCTTTAGTTCGTATTCGTTGCGATATAATATGAAATCATACTTGAACGCATGAATATATTTTTACTTCAAACCCTTCAAGATCTTCTTCATGGTTAGATAGTTATCAGGCAACGTGTTCTCATTCAGGAGAATTTCTTTGACCCACTTAAAAATCCCGATTATGTTGTTTCCCAAAAAATTGAACTCACTCTTCAAATTATGCAAATCAATCATTGCATACAATACCGAGTGATCTTCATCGTGATTTTTATACAAAATTCTGACCCTATCGGCTTTCAACCGTATGTATTCCCGATTTTTAGTTAATTCATCATTAACTTGTTCAATAACATGGGCATAATGAACATTATTTGAATCCATAGGCTGGTGGTTTTTATGGTGGTGGACTCCCTAAGGATCGTCGATTAGTTCGATTAAAGTACGATGCGCTCGAGAATCATTCATCACATTCACCCGATCAAATTCCATTACTCGGACATGTTCCGATAATTCTTCCGAAACATATGGTGCATTCTGTTTCCCATGGAATGTCCATATGTTATAGTCTTGCAACATACCCTACATTAGCAAATGAAAGTCAACTTCTTCCAAAGACTTAAATTTATCGTTTATAAAACGAGTGAACGGATAGAGGATCTTATCACAGTTAATAATTCTATCTGCATATTTAACAAATTCATGAACGCCCCCTTTACATGCTTATCAGAGACTCTGATACTCTCCCCTATCCACTATTTGTATTATGGGAAATCCATTAAAGAGTATTCAAAATTCAATTCACCTATATAAATAGGTTAAAATGAATGTCATATTTCATACAAGAATATGCAGTTGTTAATTTAAGCAAATTCATTCAATCCAAGTATTAAATCTATATGAAATAAAATCGAATAAATTAGGATGTCATTAAACCTCAAAAAATTAAAATTTAAACTAATTAAAATGGCACTGCACACTTTTCCTAAAATAAAATATTGTTCATTACATAATCTTCACCAACAAATAAATTGGTTAGGGAATAAATTCGTTCTTATACTTGATTAACATAGCCCGTTCACCCATGCGGTCAACATGCTCAACAACCTATTCGTAACCCATGCAGATTACATTCACTAATATCTTAGCCTCATATGTTTTCAAAGAGTGACTATGCACAAGTGTTCCCAAAGTTATAGAAACGAGCATGCATGTTCCAATGAACCTGGTATTGGCCAAGTTCCTCATATAATACTCATCACCACAGTCACCGTTCATGGACGATGATGATGCTCGAAAAGATGGTGCATCTGGTGTCTTAGAGGGGAATGTTAGAGGAAGCATTTGGGAGGGAAAACCTTGAGGTGTAGGACATGGGAAACTATGTGGCATTATTTGAGATCCGCTATTTTATTGACTAAGCCATTGGCATATTCCCTTGATTTCATTCGTCAGTTGTCCCAA
The DNA here is from genome assembly GCA_949130495.1 of Sambucus nigra. NCBI lineage: Eukaryota > Viridiplantae > Streptophyta > Magnoliopsida > Dipsacales > Adoxaceae > Sambucus > Sambucus nigra. Next base: position 208,514,716 of record OX422213.1, on the reverse strand, counting down.
GGTATTATTAACACAGCTCGTGTCCATCTTAATACCTGACACTTCATCTTCTATAGTCATCACTTCTGCTGCCTGTTCGACATGTGACTCCTCACTAAAGAGAGCTCATTAAGTACAAATGTGCTATCTAATATTTTTGGTCCTTGAAATTTTGGAGCCCACACCTCTTTCCCTCCCTATTTTATCCTTCCCAAGTACATCGGTTATGGAATCTGAGTCAATGTCATAGGGGCTTCACTCCGATTGCATGCACACCATGCCTTATATCATATCCTATAATATATTATTATATTTTGGAATATAATTTAAACATTATTTTATTATAGCATGTACATGATCGTTAAATTCAAAGCCGCCAGAGTCGGAGCAATCATTTTTATAAAATTGGTGGTTTGTTTATCTCGTTGGGCATGCAAGTAAAAGTTTACCCGATTAGGGTCAGTCTCTTCTTCCGGAGTCCCCTTGGTCCTTTCCACCCATTCATAGTTCAAATCATCATATGATTTGGATCCAAAATTTAGAACATTAGCTCTTTTTATCCCGTTCTATCTATTTTTCTCCTTATAGGAAAGTTTTTCCTCCCCGACCTCTTTCTCAAAGAATTCATTCCATTGGTTAACAGGAATTTCAATATTTTGCGAAACTTTATATTTTAATGCCAAAATGTCTGGACAAGATGTCCCCACTGGGAAGTGAACCTTGTGGAGGTCCTTCTGATAGGTTTTCAATTGATCAGTTACTTGGAAAATAACCATTGTCTTCGAACTGTTTAGGAGTGTAACTTTTTTACAAAGTTTATTCGATAAGTCATCCTTTACATCACGATCAACATTCTTCTAGTTTTCTGCCCCTCGATACCCACAATTATCTTTTTTATATCCAAACAATGAGTTTTACAAATTTGGATGAAATTTTTATTACCGATAGGATTCTCGATAATCGAGAACCCAATGTGATTCTTATCATGTGCTTGGGATTCCTCGATAACGGGATTTGGGGGAGTTAAGTAACAAGGATTTGTGGAGTTTGATGACTTGTAGACAGTGTAAATGGAGTAGTGGAATGAAACTGTGACGGAGTAGAGTATTAAGAACCCATAGGTGTTAAGAATTCAGGTGGTGGATTAGGAGAGGATTGAGATGGAGGAGGAGTGTCGTTATTTAATTGATTATCTATGTTTCTGTTCCACATTTTTTATATATTCACATTTAATGTGCATATGTTGTGAGACGTTGAAATATGGGTAAATACTCTGTTTATGATATCATATATTTCTACCATTTGTAATAATGTATCTAACGTTAGTTCACGGTCAGGATTATGAATGCAAAATATATTCTTTATTGCCTCATCCCAGCATTCTAGTATGAAAAATATAATACGATTGAATAGGTATTGTTGTGAGAGATCAACTCCAAGATTTGTAAGGTAGTTAAATTGTTCACTTTTTTTATTCTCATACTCGTGAATATGAGTTTCCTCTATATGGAGTGTACTAATTAAAAAAGTTTTGTTTTGCATGCCAATTGTAAACTCTCGGTCATCCATTGAAAATAATTATTACTGTGACTCATTTTTTCCTAATATATATAAAAGGAGGGTGTGAAAATGACTAGTGCTTTCCGACGTGAATGAGAAGACAAGAAATATATAAAAGAATTTTTGCATGTGGGACAAAATACAAATACTAGGGTGTGAATAAATGAACTCTCAATGAAATGAAGGATCATCCATCATTTGAAGATATCCTTCATCCATAAAATATAAAAATCCACTTATTAATATTTTCCAATTAATCAATCAAACACAACAAGTCTAATTTTAATTAAATTAATTAAAAAATTAATATGTGTCCAGCAATGTTCAAGCCCTTCCACTATTTATCCAAACATCGAACACTTAAATAATGGGTGAACACGACCAGAACAGTTAACAAAAAGGATACATGAACTAATAAAAAATAAAATAATACATGAATTCTCAATGAAAGATGGATCATCCTTCAAGTGAAGAAATCCTTCATCCGCATAATATCAACATCAACTAATTAATATATTTAAATTATCAATAAAACACAACAAGTCCAATTTTAGTTCATTTTAATTAAATTAATCCTAAAATTACTATGTGTCCACCAATGTGCAAGCCCTTCCACCAACAACAACCACTTAAGGAAGGGATGAACACGGCCACAACAGTCAACCTATTTTACATAATACAATTTTACATAATATAATTTTACATAAAAATAAAAAATAACTAAAATTACCAGAATAAAGAAAGTAGCTAGAATGAATTAAGGTTCAATAATTGTTCTCCAATTACGTGCAAATATGGAACAAGAAGAAAAATGTTATCATATACACAATTAGAAGTAAACAATGCAATGGTATTGTTCATATTTTCAGTATACATGATCATATATATAAATAATTGAAATGACAATTATTAACATTTAAAAAAATAATATTTTTAATTATTTACCCCTGAATGACTCTTGATATACAAAACCATATGCATACAATTTTGCATACATATTGACCCAAAAATGACTTTTAGCTCTTAAATAAGTGGTGGGTGCAAAAGACAAATTACTTTACAATTGAATAAACAAAATAATTTTGTTTAATAAACATACGTTACAAGCTTTTTAAATACCTTAGTTAATCATACATTTAAATCAAATTTCAGCCACAAACAAAACAATTTTGTTTAATAATATTTATTAACCAAATTTCAGCCATAATTTCAAGTTTATAAAAAATTATTTCACTCAAAAATGAACACCAATAGATCAAAGTTATTTCAACTATTACAAAAACAATTACATGGAAACGCTAATTAAAAATTATTTACCCTAACATTTAAGAAATAACATTTTCCCTAATTGAATACTTTTTGCAAATGTTTAAGGTTAAATCCATATAACAAAGATAAACATACATTTATATATACGTATACGTAAATAAATGTTTAGGGTTAAAACCATAAAGCCGTAATTAAATACATTTTTAGGGTTAAATCCATATACACAAGCATACGTATACATACATCAAGAAAATTATTGGACTAAGTCCTGAGCGATCTGTAGATATGCCAACATGCATTCTTCCCTAGCATTATAGTCTCGTGATATCTGGTCAGATACTAACCTTGAATTGCAGAATTCAAGGCGACTTGTGCCAAGAGATAAAACCTATTTCAATTTGTCGATGAAGGCCTCGTATTTGGCCTCGCTATTGGGTGCCTCAATTCCAAGTTTGATTCCCTGCTCGAGTACAATATGATCTTGGGTTACCAAAATGATTCTCACTCCTGACCATTTTGAATTAGATGCTCTGTCAACGTGGATCGCCCATTTATCGAGTTTATTAGGCTCCTAAGTGGTTCCTTCATCAATAAGCTCCTCCTTGTTAGACCCATGCCCTATGGTGAAGTCAGCAATAAATTTTTCCACTACATATCCTTTTATGGTAATTATAAGTTAATAATGGATATTAAAGCTCCCTGGTTCCATGGACTATCTGGACATTTGGGTCAGACATTATTAGGACTGCCTTAAGTGGAAAATAGGTGATAATAATGGCAGAGTGAGCCTAAAAGTGGTGCTTCTGCTTGCGTAAGGCAATTACCAATGAGTAAGCCAACTTTTACAGAGGAAGGAAACATTTCTCGGCATCTAGCAATGCCTTGATAACATAATAGATCGAGTCCTGATTCCCCTATTTCTCGTATACTAAGGTAGAGCTAACTGTATGGTTAGTTATTGTGAGATTCACGTAAATTGGATTACCCAAATTTTGGATCGCGATTAGTGGTGGTTATCTCAAGAAAGGCATGATTTCCTCAAGTGCCTTTGAGAATTATTCATTCTAAGCCTAGACCTTCTCCCTCTTCAAAAGCTGAAAAAATGGTTGACACTTGTCCAAGGACTTAAAGATGAAGTGATTGAGTGTTTCCAACATTTCGGTCAGCTTTTGAATGTCTTGACTGTTTTTAGTGACTGGACACTATTTATTGCCTTGATTTGGTTGAGATTTGATTTACTTCCTCTTTGACTGACCAAGTAACCCCAAAACTTATTGGATTGCACTTCAAAATAACACTTAACTACGTTAAGATTCATTTTGTAGTATGTGAGATCCTCAATGTCGTTACTTGATCTTCTAGATGGTCGCCTTTGTACTTACACTTTACAAGTATATCACAAATGTAGACTTCCATGGTGTCACCTAGCGAATGTTTAAATATCTTTATGACCAACCATTGGTAGGTCAATCCTTCATTATTTAGTCCAAATGGAATGATTGTGTAATGATGCACGCCAGATGTAATGATAATTGGAGTATTCCCTTGATTGGGCTAGAACAAAGGGATTCGATGATATCCAGAGTAAATGTAAAAAAAAACTCATCCGTTCATGGGGAATTATGGCAACGACCAACTAATTAATCTTCGGCAAAGGGAAGTTGTCTTTGGGATAGGCTTTGTTCAATCAGTAAAGTCTATGGGGACTCTCCACTTCTCATTTTCCTTTTTTTACTATGACGCAAAATAACGAGGGCAAATTATTTTGTGTCGTTCGAAGCTCATTTAAAGCTTGTTCAAACGAGATTAGGGTTTCGTTCTAATGATCTTGATGTCATTCTAACGAGAGTTTTTTATTGTTTGAATAAGTCTATCATTTCGTTCGAACGAAGCCGCGACATCAAAATTCATGTTCATCTTATAAATACCTACTTTGTGCTTAGTTTCGTCAAGACTTTTGCTAGAACAGTTTCTGTATATATTTTGCAAAAGTTTTCAACCTTTTGATTTAAGAAAACCTTTTTGATTCACAAATTACATCCTTAGAATATATTTGAGTGAATCAAGTTTAACAATTCTTATGCATATATTTCTCCATGGCTGAATTTTTTATTCTAGAAGGAACTCATAGCTGACAACAAAGGTTAATCAGTGGATACCGAACGTGGAAGATCGTGTGCGGATTTTTCCTCACCGAGTAGTATTCTTTAGAGATTATACGAAGACACTGCACATTATACTTTTTTCTGGTATCAAGTAGTCTGTAAGTCGATAGTCTTACAGATTTCTAAAGTGTTGAATAAAGGTTTTACCCGCAAGGTTTTTTCCCCTTAAATTGCCTTATTTTTCTAAAGGATTTACTTTATGAGTTTTATCACCTAGATGCATATCTTGAAAAGATAAAATTTGAATATTGTGTAGTGGACACTTAATTATAGAAATTATTCATTAATATCACTATTGCACACTCTCAAATTGGTATTAGAGTCGGTTACACAAAAATATTGTGTGATCCTTTTTTCTCAAAATATTTTTTCTTTGATATCAATTTTTTTGAAAATTGTTGATCTTTGAAAAAATTGATTATAATGAAGAATTCGTATAATCGAGTGCCCATAGTTGATGGTACCAATTATGCCTATTGGAAAGCTAGGATGATGTCTGTTTTAAAATCCATAGATGAAAGAATCTGGTTAGTTTGTGAAAGAGGGTGGAGTCCTCCCACGATCACTGTTGCTAATGTCACAAATCCTAAACTTGTTTCTTCCTGGACTGATGAGGAATTTAAGTAGAGTAATTTTAATTCTTGTGGACTTAGTGCTTTTTCTGAAGCTGTCACCCCTGATGAGTTCCATCGCATCATGATGTGCACTGTGTCTAAGGAAGCATGAAATACCCTCAAGCTCACTCATAAGGGTATCAACGCTGTTAAGGCGTCTAATCTTCAAAATTTGACCACCTAATTTGAGACCATCACTATGTTAGAGTACGAGTCATTTGATGAGTTTTATGCACATTTATTAGACATTGTCTATTTTAATTTTAATTTGAGTGAGAAAATTCCAGAAATGAGAGTTATGAAAAAGATTTTGAGGTCACTTGTCATCCATTTTATTCCTAATGTTACCGTGCTTAATTCATTAGTGATTTTAGACACTCTTAGGTTAGAGAAACTCACTGGAGACCTTCAGACTTTTGAGATAGATATATTCCCTAAAACCATTAAACCTAAGGAGGTAGGGATTGATTTAAAGACTTAAACTAAGAAAAAGAAGAAAGAGGAAGTTTGTGAGTCTGAATCTAAGGATGAGTGTGATTTCGATAACTTGGACTTATCTGTGATTTTTTTTTAAAGTTTCCCAAATTTTCTAAAAATAATTCTTCAAATAAAAATATTTTTGAGAAAAACAAAAAGAAATATGAGTTCAAGAGTAACGGTGAGAAAGGGGAAGATATAAGGTGTTATGAGTTCAAGGGTAAAGGGAACAAGGCACACGAGTGTCCCACTAGGCTAAAGAAAAAGGGCAAAGAGATTGTAAATAAAGCCACTCTTAGTGATAGTGACACCGAGTCGATTGATTCAAGGGGAGAATCACCACATGAACCATGTGTTGCGTTCAGGGCTAGTCACGTTAGCACTTCTAGTAGTTATCCCACACCGATGAGGACATATCTAAACGTGAGAGCCTCGATGATGTTTCGAGCCATTTGAGTGAGAGTGAAGATAAGATTTTGAGTGAGGGAGAAGTTGATATCTAAAAAGCATTTAGTGATCTTTACTTCGAGATTTTGAAAACTAAAAAGATTAATAAGTATTTGCCCATTAGGGTGTTAGAATTAGAGAGAGAGGTGAAAGTTTTGAAGGCCTGTGAGGCATCAACGAGTCAACTCGAGAAGGTGAATGTATCTTTGAGTGAGTAGTTGATCATTTTCGGACGAGAAAAGAGTCATTTGACTAACACCATGGCTAGTCTTACGAGAGATCTTCAATCTTCATTGGAGACTCATGAGAAACTTGAAGCCCGTGTATGCCAACTCGAGAGATATCTCGAATGTGCCTGGGAGGTCAAGGTTAATTTAGAGGACATATCTAAGAAGGGAGGAAAAACGTTCCTTGGTCCCACTTTTGGCAATGTTGAGAGGCTAGGAATAGGTTATGACGGTGCTTCCACTTCCCATGTTATACCCGAGACGATTCCTGAGTTTTTGTTAGATCTATCTAGCCCTCGACCTAACCCACCTAGGCGTCTGAATTCACATAGGAGAGATCGTTCTGTAGGGTTTGATAGAGGTAGACTTAAACCCGTTTATATTTGTTCCCACGATAAGAAAATATGTCACCTTAGAGAATTTTGCATTAAGTTAGGGAAAGTGTCTCATAGGTATCTTCCATGATATGCTACCACACTTGTTCCCACACGTACTTTCACACATGTTACTTCGTATGCTCCCACACATCACATGAGAGATTTTGAGAGCAAGTAGAGTATTTAGTCAAAACTTCACAAGATTTTATGGATGTTTTTCATAGAATGTCATCTCCTTTGGGGAACTTCTTCTGGCCTAATGATTGAGGTTAAGATTTGTTTATAACATAGGATGCTTTTCATGTTTATATTATACATGTCTATTACTAGATTTTACTATCATTATACTTATATTTTTCATTTTGATATATTTTTCAAAAATCCAAAAAGGGTTTTATTTTTCTTGAAAATTTTTGGAAAAATATAAAAAGATTTTCATTTTTTTAAAGTTGAAAAAGACAAAAATATTTTATTTTGATAAAGTTTTTGAAAAATTCAAAAAGTGTTTTGTATTTTGTAACACCATTTGTGATGAACGTTAAAGATGTCCGAGTCACACATTCATTCCATATCCACGTGGCTATTTTTAGTGTCTTGAGACGTGACACCATTTCATTTTTGTGCTTTATAATGTGTGGAGTCATTAAGATGTGATATAATGACTACTTCTACATGTTTGACTCCTAGTCACCTTTAATACACACGAGCACGAACTTATTCGATTGTTGCGCTTACCGTTCACGTGTCGATTGTAGTGTTTTCATCTTAATCCTACTTTTAAAACGAACCAAATGTGAAAAATGAGATAATAAAAGTATTGCTTGTAAGAGCCATTGTCTGGATTGAAAAAAAATAGAAAATCATTTATCCAGTAAATTTGGTATATTTTAAAGTAGTGGAATTGGGCTGCGAAAAAGAGGTTGACTTTTGCTTGAATATCCACCATTTACAAAAAGAAAAGAGCCTAAAAGATTAAAGGCACATAAAAACAAAAAGAAAGTACCAGGCCAATTTCAAAGGCCATTGATGCTTCACTACACATAAGCATTGATTTCTTTAAAAACAATTGAGTGAAAAAATTCTAGAAGTGAGTTTTGAGGGAGTTAAGTCGAAGATTAATGGGTTTGCACGTACTGAAAAAATATCGTAAAGCATTACATATTTTGCCGTTATTGGTGTGAAAATCATTCACGATTTTGATTAGTTGAATAGGTTAAGTCGATTTCACTTGAGTTTACCATTTTTATACCTAGGGTAAACTTTGAGATCTTGCGTTAGTGGTGTATGATTCCTTCGTGAATGTGTGTTATGTTTATTACGTTGATTAACCTATATAATGTGTCCACATCCCTATATTCCGTTTCCGTGATTCGGTTATTTTTGTGTTTCTCCATAGTGTGTTGTATTTGTAAAAAAAAATCCACTTGAAAAAAAATTAAAAATTTTCAAAAATAGTTTGTGGAGCCTTTAAGATTATCATTGAATGATTATCCATTCATATTTTTTGATGATATATTTTTATTCTTAGGGATGTTCCCAATGTTTTATGATTAGTTTCTACTCCTTGTTTATCTTTATGCATTTTATTCGATATGCCAAACTGGATGCATAACGGGGTATTTGCTTTGTTTGATGTGTGTAGGTACTTTTGGAAGATCATATTTGGATTACACTCAATGAAGACAACGTGCCCAAGAGAAGGTAAAGAAGAGGTCAATATTTGAAGACTTTATTTTGAAGATAAAACTATCTTGTATCTATCCATTTTAGGGTTTGGGAGGGTATTGGGATATTGCATTTGTCTTAGGGGATTAATTTATAATTGGATTTCGATTTTATATTTGTACTAGAATAGCCAAAAAGGGGGAGATTTGTAAGAGAATAGTTTACTCATAGCTTAGGCTAACTTAGTTTTTGGAATATCCCGCGACCATATGATTTGAGCCAACACGAAGTTCAAAATCCAACATCTCCAAGTTTCTTGCATCTCCATACAATGAAGGAATAATGCTATTAGGTTTAAATTTATTCCTTGAATTTATTTTGGGATGTTTATTTTTATTAAAACTCGAAACATGATTTTTATTTAGAACTAGAGGTATTTTACTTTTATTTTTTTAAATTATAAAAGTGATCGTATCTCTTTCAAACGAGTATACATTCTCATTTGATGGGTCGTTTGAAGGTTACTTGATCGAGTGTTTAACGAGGGCATATTATTTTGCATCGTTCGAAGCTCGTTTGAAGCTTGTTCAAACGAGATTCGGGTTTCTTTCTAACGACCTTGTTGTAGATCTAATGAGAGTATTTTATCGTTTAAACGATCCTATCATTTCGTTTAAATGAATCCACCACTGTGAAATTCATGTTCGTTTTATAAATACATGTTTCGTGTTTGGTTTCGTCAAGACTTTCGCCAGAACTATTTCTGCATATTTTTTCCAAAAATTTTCAACCTTTTAATTTAAGAAAACCTTTTTGATTCACAAATTATATTCCTAGAATATATTTGAGTGAATCAAGTTTATAGTGTGTATCTTGCATACAATTCTTGTGGAGATATTTCTTTATGGCAGAACTTGTGATTCTCGAGGGAACTCACTGCTAATATTAAAGGTTGTTCGGTGGATACCGACCGTGGAAGGCCGCGTGCGGAATGCTCCTCATCGATTAGTATTCTTTGGACATTCCATGAAGACACTGTTTATTATACTTGTTCCTGTTATCAAGTAGTCTTATAGATTTCTAAAGTGCTGAATAAAGGTTTTACCCACAGGATTTTCCCCCTTAAATTGGCTTGTTTGTCTGCATGATTTACTTTATCTGTTTTATCACCTAGGTTCATGGCTTAGGGTTAAAAGGATATAATTTGAATATTATATGGTGGAAACTTAATTATAGAAACTATCCATTAAGATCGAGATTGCGAACCCTCACATCTTGATTATCTTTGAGCAGAGACGTCAGTTCTTCGTTTTCTTGATCGGTAAGGGAGCTACCGATTAGAAAATTTATTCTCTCATTAAGAGTCATTAAACATGACTTCCTGCAATGGTTCCATGACTTTATCTGTGGGAACCACCCTTGTTCTTCTACCCCCAGTCTGCCATACTTTAGTTGCTATTTTGAGGGGGCAATCCCCCATATGACCATTTATTCCACGACCACTTTTTCCTTCTTCTTTTTCTTTTCTTACTTAGGTCTGATGCTAGTGATAAAGAATTATCGAGTAGCAATCTGATTTCCCCATATATCCATTATCCCCTCGTCAGTAATGCATTTTAGCTTTTAGTGGTAGGTGGAAGTGACAATCTTCAGACATGAAACCAACCTCGTCTTAGGATTGCCTTATAATAAGACTCAATATCTAATACTAAAAACTCAATCAGTTTGTATATGTTCTCGATTCTTACTGGGATTACCATCATCCCCTGGGGCATGTTCATATTCAAGAAAAACAGACAAAAAGTATGGTCTATTCTTTCAGATCCTCCGCCTTAAGGTTGAGCTTGTTAAATAATTTTAGGTACAGGACCTCTGAAGAACTCCCCCAGTCCACTAGTAGCTTGTCCAAGTCCCAATTGGCAATTCTGAGAGTTATTATGCGGACTTTTGACTCCGACTAGGTCTTTCTTAGTAAAAAATGATATGCTTTTCAGGGTCAACATCCTCTAGTTGTCATCATTTTCCTTTCGAAGTTTTATCAAGGTTAATTTGGAAGGCCTCTATAATCGTAGTTACCTTCTTCAACTCCATCCGCATAATATTTCCTGAATCTAGTTTGGATTTTAGTCACCATGAATAACCGCGAACTCATATATTATTTCATCATCATTTAGGATATATCGAGCTTCTGACTGCGCACTACAGGATCTTTTCCATTCTTCTTTATTCATCCAGATGACCTTCGAGTGCATGATCTACTAGGTGCGACTTTAACTCCTTGCAGTTTTTAATCTTGTGCCCGTCCTCCTTGTGATAGGAACATCTCAGGACAGTGTTTCTATTCGATGGGTCCTCTACCATCTTCCTCGGACACTTGAAATATTATTGATCTTTAATCTTGTTTAGGATTTATCAATTGGTTATTTGAACATAGTGTTGATCACTTGGTATTACTTGGTGGTGTCTTCTTTGTCGTCGCCTTTAGGTATTCCATTCTACTTCATGACTTTATTTTGGGGAGCATTCTATTTTTCTCCATTCTTTCTTATCTTCGATGGACCATTTTCTTGTTGTTTGCTAATAACCACATCTTCCACTTTGGCATATTTCTCAATCCTTGACATGAGATCGTCGATGGTGTTTGACTCATTCTTAGTAAAGGACTAGTGCAGTATAGAGTTGCTCGGATGGCTTATCTTAAACGATTCCATGACCACTTGCTCGGAGCAATCCTCCACTTTGTTGTATGTTTACCAATACCTTAGAGCATAATTGTGTAGATTTCATAGGGCTCCTTCTTCATAGGGATGTGTCAGTCCATCCTCTTGGGCTGAGAACCACTGGTGACAAATCTCGCAGTATAGACTTTTGTGACCTATTTAAAACTAGTGAGTGACCGGTGTGGCAACTTAGCAAATCACTTGTGTGTTAAGTCTCCCAAGCTAGAAGGAAATATGAAAAACACGGGGCCTCATTATTTCTCTAGAGGGTCATAGCTTATTAGTACTAGCATACATGGTCGATGGGGTCAATCCTCCCATTATAGATTTTGAAACTAGGGAGAACAAAATTTTTGGGAGGGTCGAAGTCTTCATTCGACCTTGAGAAATGTGACTTTATTTGGCTTACGAGGTCGTCCTAGCTAGTTTCTGGGTGGATCTGACCCCTTGATAAGAAGGATGTTTTTGATGACCCCCTTTGCAATCCCTTATGTTCATCATACTCCTTTACTTGGAGTGATCCCGGTCGCACTGTAAACTCCTTACTCGGATGAAAGTTTTTCTTGCCTAAGGGCTACGATTACAAGTGTGGCTCTTATATTTTCTCCCATGGAGCTCTTGATCCATCTTTTCTAAGCGACACTGACGACGGGCGTTCTCCTCCTATTGAAGGCTTGTGTCATCCTCTTATTGATGGATTCACTGTTCATAGGCATCCACAAGTCGTGATATCTGGGTGGATTATGTAATTTTGTTACTCTCCATGGTATGGTCCTCTTGGGGTCGATAACGTGATCTAGGGGTGTCGTGACTCTTGTTAGGATGGACTTCTGAGCTAATTCTATGTGTTTTAGGTCCATTCTTACCATTCTGACGGCTGTCGGGAGATGACAGGTTGTAATTGTGTGAGTGAGACATGGTTGTTAATTGGCTTCTCTTATTTGAGAAAAGAAAACCATTTTCCATAAATAGTGCCAATTGTAGGTTATAAAATTATATTGGTATTGAATCAACACAATCAAAGACGAACAAAAGACAAAGCGTGCAAAATCACACAGGCAAATAATATGTACATGGTTCGATAATGTGCCTACATCCATGAGGTGTTTCTCTCTCTTTATTGATATGTAGATAAAAAATATGACATGCCTCTTTTCACAGGATTGTGGATTATATTTATAGAGAACAGAAAGAGGTTGAGTCGCGTGGGACTCCATAACCTTAGATAACAATCATGACTTGATCGTTTGTATCTAATTCTAATATTTCCTTTGATCGATCTCAATCTATGATTATCCTTTTAAATTATGATCATTGACAGGTCTAGCAGACACGTTTCACTCCCTTATATATGGTCGGATAATTGCCCCACACTATTATAAAAAAAATAAGTATTCCTTCAATATAGGTTTAGATGAATTACACATCTAATATTAAATTTTAATAAACAATAATTCACTTTAATATCACATGTTATTTATCTATAATTTCATCTTGGATAATTAGGGGAGAAGAATATACAGACGGAAATGCAACCAATGTGATAGTAGAAATGTAATTATAGTGGTGTTGTAATGTAAGTGATGCACCTTAAGCCATCTTTAGAGCATTATGGCATATTAGTGGGGTAAAATGCGACGATGTATTATTGAACACCCAAAAAGAAGTAACAACTCTAGAGCATTGGGTGTATAAATTATAATTTCAACAATTGTAATGATGTAGCAAAAACCTTCCCCCGAGATTTCAAGTGTTGCGACAAGGTCAATATGAAAGTCCTAAATTTATAAACATGGTACATTTGCGACGTCCACCCTTCTTAGTGGACTTTTATCTCTAATATTCTCTCAACATATCCTTATCCACCTCATACCTCACAATGATCCAAGTTATGAGATGTGTGATGATGTCTACTAATTAGCGATGGTTGAATATCCTCCATAAGGGGGACGGTTGGTTTTTTTATTTTCATTCAGATCAAGGATAATATTTTGGGGGATATAATTACTATGCATCATCTCAGACTACCGGGGGCATTATTTTTGCCTTGTTTTAGAGGTGGTGGGACACGACCCACACATTCCACTTCCCATATTGGGAGATAGGGTTAACTCTTTAGGACATCATTGATTTTGGGGTTGGAGATTAGAGAAGGTGATATTGTTTCGTTCAACAACGATTGTCAGATTTTTCAATACACATGAATAATTTACCTTACCTTGAGGTGACAACTGTTGATACTTAGTCGATACAACCACTATATATTTATGTGATTGGAGAATATAGTGTAGGAGGACATGGTACCCAATAATTAGATAAGGTATGAGTGAGCATTCATATTATTTATGCATTGGGCTAGTTGTTTTCACACTAAAAATAATGGCAACATAATGGGTTGACATGCCCCCTGATTGACTTGGGGGATTTGGACATATATGATTCGGGAGACGCTATAATGACCCATATATATATTGGTCTAGATATCGCTTATTGACATGTAATGAATTGGGGAAAGTCGCACTAGAAAGGCATGACCAATTAATTAATCTAGATTTTGCACGTTAATTTAATTATTTTTCACCATATAATTTTCCTTTTAATAAATTAAATTTAATTAGTATTATTAAATTGATTTTAATTTCATAATTTTTTTATTTTGGTGGTTCAAGTACCTAAGATTCCTTCTGCAAGCGATGGAAACTTTTGATTCATACTCCATATTCTAGCAATAAGGCAAGGTGACACAACAACAAAAAGGCCAAATTGTCACCTTTCAGCCGACCAGCCTTGTCACGATCAATGACGGTGACAAGTCCATCACAAAGGCTTGTCACGATCATTGACTGTGACAAGTCCGTGACAAGTACAATTGTAACAGACTTGTCACGGTTAATGACCGTGACAGGTCCGTGATAACTTTGTCAGTAAAAAACCCTTCTCCCTTCTTTTTTTCTACCGTTTTCACTTCCCTCCATTTCTCTCTCTCTCTCTCTCTCTCTCTCTCTCTCTCTATGATTTCAGGTTAGTTTTTTTTCTCTCTTTCTCTTTCCTTTGTATATATGTGTGTGTGTGTGTGTGGTGGGAGGGGGGGGGGGAGGGAGGGGGAGGGGGTTGGTGTGTGGTATGTGTGTGTGTACAAGTGTGTGTGTGCACGCGTGTGTGTGTGCACGCGTGTGTGCGTGCATGTGGTGGGGGCAGGGGTGGCTGGGTGGTGTGTGTATGTGTGTGTGTGTGTGCGCGCATGTGTGTGCGGTGGGGGGAAGGGGTGGTAGGGGCAGTGAGGACTGGTCGGGCAGGGGGGCTGGGGGTGGTGGGGTAAGATAAAATTAAGGGGTTTAAATAAACCTCCATAAAATTAGTGTTACAACACACCCATGGTATGATACTTGTGTGTGACATAACTTTTTGGTAATTTTTAAGAATAATTTTGTATTTATAGTTTTAAATGAAATTTCAAATCTCGTGAGATTTATTTCGTATCTTAAAGGGTTTATTTTTTTATTGTAAATAACTCTGATACTAATTTTTAGGGTGTTTTCTAATTTAGGAACTAGTTTTTATAAAAAAAAAAACACAACATTTCATGATTCATCGCTGCACTACGTCCTTGATGGTTTATAATTGGTTAGAAATTATTAATGTTGAATTAATTGAGTAGATGAATTAGAAGGAGTACGGGATACACATTTGGTTGTTTGTTGTTACTGTTGAATTATATTGGACGGATGTGGTTAGATATGGAAGTTGTTTGTTTAATTTTTTTAAAATCCTTAATTTAATTCACACTTATAAATACTTAAATAATTATATTGTCTTAATTTATTGGGTTCGTTAATTTTGAAAGTGGCACGACCAATGGATTATTACAAAATGGGGGAAGGGGGAGTTTTCAACTTTTATCTAAAATTACTTTGTGTCACGACTCGTTCGAGAGTGGCACGACCACCGAATTATTATAATTAAATGAAACATACTTGAAATTACACATAGTGCAGATAGATACTAGCCTTTTAGTTCTTATGTGTACGTATTCAATAGCCCTTATACCCGTTCGAGAGTCATTACCCCTATAATGATATCTCTTGAATTGTCCCGTTTAGACAGTTTGGATCTGCATAGTTTCTGTATAATAATATTCTTAGTGGCTTAAACTTGTTACTTTTGGAGGAAGTTCTGCAGTCGTATTTTAATGTTCTCAGGGTACATACTAGATGATGTGATGTTAAGCGTTATTTCAATTATCAATTGAAATAACACTCACACTTGCGAATCTACGTCATGTACTTGGAGAACTATGGGGATATGCTGTCGAATTTTTCTCAAATTGGAACAATGTGCATGAGCTGTTAAGTATATTACAGAAATATACGGTCTTGAATGGGATAGGACCACTCACCCTTTAGAGGAGATGGAGGAAATATGAATTAATATTATAAATTGAATTTAAATTTGAATTTGAAATTTAAAATTTAAAAAATGAATATAAATAAGACATAATTAAATGAAACATACAATAAATTTTATACAAGTAACAGGTGATTGTTTATATTAATGGAAACTAAATGTTCACACTTTTATTTATACTAATCCACGAATATACACTTCTTACCTATAACAGGTGATTGTTTGGAGTAGCTGTGATGGGATATCCTAAATACAAAAAGTGGATGGGTGAGACAAATAGATTAGGGGATGTGTTTCACAGAGGTGCTAATGTATTTGTGAAATACGCACAGAGATGTCATAATGATGAAGAGTTTTCATGTTCGTGTACTAAGTGTGAGAATGATAAGGTGTTTGAGTGAAAAACAATTGCAATACATTTGTTAAGATGGGGAATGAAAGATAGTTCTTTATTTTGGAGTTTTCACGAGCAATAGAAAGTTCCTTTTGTCCCTGAGCAACCTTCACAACAGCCTTCAATAAGTAAGATGGATGTATAAGGGGACAACACAGATCATAATATGTTAGAGGATTTAGTTGATGATGCGTACGGAGTTCATGAAGTGTAAGAGAATGAGGTCACTGACGATGTACAAGGTTCAAGTGCTCATGAAGATATCAGGATAAGCCTTAACGATGACTACCAAAGTTTAAAATTTAAGCGACCCAACCATTATACTTTGGCTGTGAGAAAGATCAAACAACTTTACATGCCATATTCGATTTATTTAATTTGAAGAACCAATACGATTTGTCTGAAAATAGCATGACTGGAATTCTGAATTAGGTGAAGGGTTTGCTACCCAAGGAGAATACACTTCCAAATAGCTATCTTATTATGAAGAAAAGTTTGAAAGGTTTGGGAATGAATTATAAATTGATTCATGCTTGTGTTTATGACTGCATATAATATCAAAATGAGTATGAAATCTCGATCGGTGTTCGGTATGCGATGAACCTAGATATGTCCAATCTACTAACAAGGAAGGCACAAGCTCAAAAGTGCCTCAAAAAGTGTTGAAATATTTTTCCAATGGGCCTAGATTAAAGCAGTTTTTCACAGTACCATGGATAACGAAGGCAATGATCTGGCATGCTAGGGCAGAAGTAGGGGATAATCTCATACGTCATGCTATTGATTCTATAGCTTAGAAGAGGATGAGTTATGAGTATCCCGATTTTTCTCGTTAACAGCGTAACATTCGTTTGGCAATATCAATAGATGGTTTCAATTTATTTAGAAATTTAAGCACCAATCAAAGTATATGGCCAGTGATCCTAGACCCTCTCAACCTCCCTCCTTTACAGTGTATGAGATCTAAATTATCGATGTTGTCTTTATTGATACTTGGGCCAAAGGCACCGAGTGATGACATTGATGTCAACCTGTCTCCTTTGGTAGAAGAATTAAATGAGTTATGGGAAGAGGGTGTGCAAGAATTTGACTCTTTTAGAAAAGAAGAGTTTACACTGAAAGCTATGTTGATGTGGTCAATCCATGATTTTCCAGCTTATGGGACATTATCCGGTTGTATAGTACATGGTTATTTGGGGTGTCCTATTTATGGAGAGGATACTGAATCTCTTCGCCTCGCCACTAGCTCAAAAATGTATACCATTTCCATAAGAGGTGTTTACCCCCCCCCCCCCCCCCACTCATAGTTTCAGATTTGAGAAAGGTTCCAATTTTTTATTGGGCGAGATTGAATATAAGCTACCATCGAGAAAGCTTCCAAGTTCGAAATTGAAAGTAAATCTTCTTATTATGGACCTAATACACCAGGTAAGAATACTAAATTTAAGAATGTCAAGCATAAGAAGACACAACTAGGAATGAAATCGAGACAAGAAAGGCAGGTCAATTTTATTTAACTTGCCTTATTGGAAGAATAACCCGGTGCGCCATGTATTGGATGTGATGCACGCAGAGAAAAACATTGTTGAACATATTGTGGGCACATACCTTGGGAGGAGTCATTCAAAGGATGGAGAAAATTCTCGAAAAGACCTTAAATCGTTGAAACTTAAGCCACAACCATGGTTGAAAAAAGATAGTAGGGGAAGGACAATAATTCCCCCCGGTGCGTTTACTTTGACGAGTGAGGAAGGGACGGTGATCTTAAACACAATATATAATTTGAAGGTTCCATCTAATTTGTCGTCCAACTTGCAAAGGAATGTGAATTATGCTACCCATGATTTACGTAAGTGTAAGTCCCATGATTAGCATGTGATCATGCAATTGGTTCCTCTATTGTTTAAACATTGTTTCTCCAAGCACAAGGAATTGCGGAGGGCTATTATGAAAATTAGTATTTGCTTCTCACTATGATGTGAGAAGATAGTCAATCGAGAACACATAGTGGCCACAAAATTGGCAGTTACCAAAGCGATTTTTGTATTGGAGAAGTACTTTCCCCCATCATTCTTTGACATAAGTGTTCACTTATTGGTACACCTATGCGAAGAGGCACTTCTTTGCGGTGTAGTTAGATATCAGTTGACGTATCCGTTTGAAAGATTGATAATTTTTTTTAAAGATTACATCAGGAATACACGATACATTGAAGGATCAATTGTAGAAGAATACATAACCATGGAGTCATCAATCTGTACCCGAGAATATATGCCTGACTCGAACAACTTTTATGACATTGATGAGTTCGTCGATGAGGGTAGTCATGTGATGGTCAAACGAGTGAAATTAACGAGTTTGCAACATAAAAAAGTAGCTCGTTATCTATTTGACACAAATGAAGATGTCGAATATTGGAAAAAGTAAGTTTAAATTATTTTAAGTTTTACCTTCTTTGAAATTATTTTATACGTTCCCCATATTAATTTTATGCACAAAATATGAAGTCTGTTAGAACAATAAAAGATGAAAACAATGGCACAATCAGACAGCGAATTTAGGCAGTGGTTGTCACACGAGGTAATTATAATGAAAATGGTTGTTTTATAATGTTACTTTACAACTAACCTAATCAATTTATCTATATTCTCAGCTCTTAAAGACAGTTGATGCGACATCAGGGCTTGCTCGTCTAGCCACTGGACCTATATACGCCAAAGAGTCTAAACAGTAGTGTGGATGACTTGGTTGCTCATACCGAATATCAATCTATTTTTTATGATAACCCAAATTTGAAAAAAAAATAGATTTGTAATAAGTATTCCAATTGTCGGACATTAGTTTAATGCTTTTAATTCATTTGTACTTGATCAGTTTACTGCATGTAATATTTAGATTTAATCGGACATCAGTTTAATGCTTTTATTATTAGGTGTATTATTATAGTGGTTTATTATTATCGGACATCAGTTTAATGCTTTTAATTCATTTGTACTTGATCAGTTTAGTGTATTAATTCAAAGTTGCTAGTGTTTTGTTATAATATGTTTAGTGCTTTGTATTCTTTTAATTCATTTGGATTTGTACTAATAACAATAATTTTTACAGAAAATATCTTCTTCAAGGCTTGGCGGCAATGGAGGCGAGGAGGGATCCTCGGCCCCTAGGCTCCCAAAATGGGGAAAATTGGGATCGGTCATTGAGAACAAGACGGGAATATTGACTAGATCCCTCGAGTTGGTGAAGACGATTATCAGCCCGGGGTACACTAGTTGGAGGGAGGTGCCAAATGAGCTCAAGTTGGTTATTTGAGCGGCACTACAGGGATTATATTTATATTTAAATGTATATTTCAATTTCAATTTATATTTATTAGGAACTAACACCTACTTTCCTTTTGTTTTGTACTTGTTTGACAGGAACAATTCGGCCTGCCCCTACAACTCCGCGATTCCGTGTTGGAGAAGTTGAGAGAACAACATAAGACATGGAAGAAAAATTTGCGGGACCGGTACTTTGGGAAAAACCATGAATCCATTCTCAGACTCCGTGAGACCATCCCGTCGAAGGAGCCAATCGCATTGGAAAAGTAAAATTTCATCGACAATGAGATCGATGACGGACAATTGACATCTCGCCAATCGAGGAGGGAAAATCGAGCAAAAACGACGGACGTGCACTACTCGGGCGAACGTTTAACGTCGAGGTGGGGCACAGGATGGTAAGTTTTTATTTTTCTATAATTATAGTTTTATGTTATTCTGCATTATTTTATTTTGCGTTACTTACTAATTTTGCATTATTTTATTTCAGGAGATGAGGAGTGGCCCTATGGGTAGGCCACATAGGCTCGATGCCTATTTGGCAATTCGGACAAAGAAGGGCAAGGACAAGGAGGTGTCCCCGAACATCGCGTCCATGATTGTAAGTTATAAATGCTTAATTTTTGTTAATTACGTTATAATTTTTTTATTTACTTAATTCACTAATCGTGGGCTTTTTGTCATTTCAGGCAAAGCTTAAAGAAGTGCATGAGTCGCAGTCTGATGCCAACAAGGCATCTTTGGGTACGGACGCACTCAACCAAGTGCTCGGCGCTAATCGCAAGGGGAGAACTAGGGGTGAGCTAGAGGGTGGGCAACTCTAGGATCATCGAAATGGAGACGGACAATAAGAGGTTTGCTCGTCAAGTCGACACGTATAACGAGAAGCTATCAAGGTTGGAGGCAACGGTCCTAGATATGTACTCCTTCATGAAGCGGGAGTTGGGCAAGGGCAAGGGGAAGGAGAAGACAGTGGAGGAGGACGAGGACATGGACATCACTACTTCATTACCGATACGCGCGGACTGGCCGTCGGTTCCCATCTTGGCTCCCGTCTAATGGCCTATGTCAACAATTGGTTGGGCGAGCATGTTTTTACTAGACATATATGATGGCCAGCAGATAGCGAGGGGGTTAAGGGACCTGAGAACCATCCCAGGTATGCCGGTTCATGGACTTATCCTTCAAGACATCGAGGACAAGGTGCTCATCACGCATGTGATATCCAAAAAGGAGAACTCCGCATTGTGCTTACGCGAATAATGCGGGCGTGACGCATATTGAGGGGTGTATCAATGCGTATATCGTGTGGCCTTCCTTCCTTCCTCCTCCAACCTACCCTAGACTCTATGCAGTGACATTAATTATATCTATTTTATTTGGACACTTAGATTATATTTGTATTGTTTTGATTTGTTACATTTTGGTTTGGATATGGATTGTATTTCTATTTTATTTGGATATAGAATTATATATGCAATGAATTGGTGCATTCTTTCTATTTTATTTGGATATATGCTATTTTAACAGGTACAATTTTGATATAACAGGTACAAATATACTGCGGGGCAGTGGTAGTGGCCATACTGCCTAGCAAAATTTTTTTTAAATTCTGCCTAGAATTGCCACGGTCATTGACCGTGACAATTGTTTTAGGGATTATCACAGGTTTGTCATGGTTAAAGATCGTGACAAAACTTGTCACGGTCTTTGGCCGTGATAGGATCGTGAGAAGTTCGTGATAAGAATAGTTGTCACCCCCAGACTTCTCACGGTCAATGACTGTGACAATCCGACAATTTTACTGTAGTGTGATAGGGTGAATGCAATATCATATGTCAATAAAAAATTGTCTACAAATAGCTGGAGATGAGTACAATTGCATTGGTGTTGTGGAAAATATGAGCGACGACCCAACACCTGGATAAAAATAAGGTGGTACATTCCCATAACCTTACAAGGCAGCGACTTATTTTACGTTAGGAGGACAATATCCATATGTGGTGCTTGGGAGATAGGTGTCAGCGTCAACATGTTGGTAACTAATTATCCCATTCCTATCACCATTGCCATGGAATACGAGCATGTGAGGCAAATCAGATTATACACCACCAGGATCCTAACGAATGACATAATGCCTAGACATGCATTGGGATGAAAAAAGAGAAGGAAAAAATAATAAATACAAATTGGGACGAAAAAAGAACATTTTTAAACTGAAAACTAAGAGGGAAAAGAGAATAAAAAATTACTTTTCAATAAATTAAAATTGGGATTTTGGATAAAAATAAAAACTCTGACAAATAATGAACAAAAAAAACTTCTTATTTTATATGAAAACTAGAACGAAAAAGAGAGAAAAAAACATCTTTTTTGTTTCTTTTACTGAACAAAAGAAATGATGAAAAAATAGTTTTTTCTTTTTTTAATAAATAAAAGTTGGGATTGAAAAAGAACAAAAAAGTATATTTTGTTATTTTAAATAAATAAAAATGAGATGATAAAGAGAAATAAAAATTCTTATTTAAAAAAAGAACAATTTTTTATTTATTAAAAAATATTTTTTATTAAAAAATAAAAATTGTTTGATAAAATGTTTTATTATACCAATTTAATAAAGTGTCTTAAGTAAATAAACAATTGCACCTCAATTGTCACGTGCGATTTCGTAAAATTTACCTCGATAGTTTTTTAAATTGAATATATTGTTTTTTTTTAATTGGATGTATGTTGAAGTGTGTATGAACGTGACGATATCAATTTGGAAGATGAATGTAATTTGAGAACAATATATAATTATAAATCCAACTAGTTAGGCCATCTCCAATGGGCAGTCTAAATGTATACATTTAGACTGTTTCAGCTCACAGTGGATCAAAGATTTTGTACATTTAGGAGAGAGAAATTCTAACGCCAATGTAAATCTGGATGGCCGGTAGACATTGTGAGGGGGGGGGGGGGGGGGGCACAGCTAGGCGGGCAAGTTTTTGCCGCCCAGCATATGGGTGGTAGAGTGTCATCTGCCCAGATCCTCCCAAGAATAAAAAAAATTAATTAGCCAAACGGTTACATTTTAACGGCTACAAAAATTACCAACGGTAACATTTAATTTTGTATATACACATTATGCTCCCCTAAAATCTTTAACACTAACACTAAGTTATTTTCTTTTACTTATCATCAATTCAAATAATTTATATGGATACTTCTTCACAAAGTACTCCGCCAAGTTCTAGTCGGCTACCAAATTTCACTCCACACGACGAGGTGTTACTTTGTCTGGCATACGTTAAATATTATATAGATGGTCGTATGGGTACTAACCAATCACGTACAACCTTGTGGGAAAAAAATACCAACGAATATAACTCAAGCGAGGGTGTTATTTACAAACGAACCGAGAATGCGTTGCAGGGAAAATTTCAAAAAATTAATGCCGAGTGTTTGTTGTATAGGTCAAAGTTGTCCAAAGCTTACGAAAATGGGAAAGATAGCGGCACGACGGAGGTTACGTGGGTAATTACAATTAATTTCAGTTTATTTTATTATTTATTATTAAATTCATAAATTTTCATCACTAATGAGGGAATATTTTTTCATATAGATCGAACGAGCTAGAGATAACTTTCCAAGCAAAGAGGGTCATAAATTCAATTACGACCACTGCTATGAGGTGCTCAAGGACTTGCCAAAGTATTCCATGTCAACCACCGGTTCACAATATACAGATGAAGAAAATAATGAGAGCCCACTTGATTCGAACGACAACGAAACAAGGGAATTCAATAATGATCTTAGAAGACCTAAAGGATGTAAAATTGCAAAACATAAAGGAAAGAAATGAGCGACCGCCAACAGTGCGGCTACACACACGTCCCTTTTAGATAACTCCGAATAATTCAACACACTTTATGACAAAAATTCTGCAGAATCCCAAACAATCAGGAGAACTCTAAAGGAAAAGATTGATGGTTTAATTTCAATTCGCACCAAAGAGTTCGAAGCTCAACTCCAACGTGACTAAGATTAGATTATTTACATGGATACAACTAAATTCACTCCCCAAAAAAATGCCTTTTACGAGATGCGAATGAATCAGATAATACAACGTCGGTCTCAAGCATATCGTAACTTCTTAGAATAGATAAATAGATTTATATGGTTCTTTATGTAATCCAAATTTATTAGTTATTAACTTGTGTACCAATGTTTATGAATGACTATTTTTACCAAACCAAATTTTATTTAGCACGAAGATAATTGTGTACATAGTTAGAAATGGGTAAATGGATAAAAATGAAATTATAATCAAGTTGATGATTCTGCATGACGATTCCAATTGTGTTCCATAAGATCGTCATATAACTGGTTATGGGCTTTCTTGTTCCACATCTTTGCCTCCCGCGCCTGGTACTAATAATGGCCAGCGAGACTGTGCCTGCTTAAGCATGGGGGTGGGTCACGTAAGGGCAGGTTAGCTCTCCATGTCCCGTCACGCAACTCCTCCTCGACAATCATATTGTGTAATATAACACAAGCCTTCTTAATTACACTTAAGTCTTTATATTCGCAGAAATTTACTGGGTTCCTGATAAAGTGGAACTGTTGCTGTAAGATCCCAAATTCCCTTTCCACATCCTTTCGGGCTCCTTCCTGAACTCGTGTGAACACCTTATGTTTTTCAGTGACCGGTCTCTTGAAACTCTTGACGATAGTTGTGATGGACGGATAGATACCATCTGCAAGGTAGTACCTTGTGTCATATGTGTTTTCGTTTACTTCGAAGTGCATAGGGGTGTAATTTCCTTCCAGAAGTTCTTCGAACACGTGAGATTTGGCAAGAACATTCAGATCATTACATGCACTAGGCATCCTAAAGAACGAATGCCAAATCCAAGTATCATAAGATGCCACTACCTCTAAAATTGTAGTGGCGGCATGGAAATGTCCTTGATATTGTCCTTTCCATGCATGTGGACAGTTATTTCATTCCCAATGCATGCAGTCAATGCTACCAATCATCCCGGGGAAACCACATCGTTCATTCTTGGGCTGCACGCGGGCTATATCTTCGACTGTAGGTGTGCGGTAATACTCCGGGCTAAA
This sequence comes from Sambucus nigra, assembly GCA_949130495.1. NCBI lineage: Eukaryota > Viridiplantae > Streptophyta > Magnoliopsida > Dipsacales > Adoxaceae > Sambucus > Sambucus nigra. The sequence goes on along the minus strand of OX422213.1, from coordinate 208,489,989 downwards.
CACCTTCACTATAGCCCTACATAACCGTATTAAAGTCTCGATCGCCGTCGTCCCAGCTATTTTTAAATATTCATCCTGCAAATCCCCGCATCCACCGTACGCCAACATACGAAGTGCATAAACAATCTTCTGGTGAGAGTTTAATCCCATTCGTCTAACATAATCGATTTTCTCGATGAAATATGAATCTTTTTCACAGACTGCTTCTAGAATACGATTGAAACTCGCCTTGTTCATCCTGAACCTACGTCTGAACATTTCTTCAGGATAAGTGGGGTTCCCTTGGAAATAGTCTTTCCATAAATTACGATGACCCGTCTCTCTATCCCTATGCACCGTTCTTCTCTTATTTATTTCCCTATCACTGTGTAGTAAGGACGATTGATAGATTTCACTCTGCAATCTGTTGTCGATCGCAGCGGCTTCATCATCTGAGTCGAGATCATAAGATTGGGTGATCTGCGCTAATATCATCTCCTCCACTCGTACTTGGACGATAAAAAAAGAACCGCCCAAAATTGAACGGTAAAGAAGGCTCGTCTGGCTTTTTCATAGTCACTTACAACTTAAAGATGATGTGACCACTCATATTTGAACGGTAAAAAAATAACCGCCCAAAATTGAACGGTAAAGAAGGCTCGTCTGGCTTGTTCATAGTCACTTACAACTTAAAGATGATGTGACCACTCATACTTGGACGGTAAAAAAAGAACCGCCCAAAATTGAATGGTAAAGAAGGCTCGTCTGGCTTATGCATAGTCACTTTCAACTTAAAGATGATGTGACCACTCGTACTTGGACGGTAAAAAAAGAACCGCCTAAAATTGAACAGAAATATTTTTAAACATTTATTCATCCATTTTTTACCCTTTAAGTAAATCGTCTCGTTATTAGTTTGAGCGTTAGTAACTCATTAGTTCATTTTGTCGTACATATACACCACAACCTTAGGGTATACTAACTTCAGATCATAAACTACAAAATGCATAACCATGTCTACATGCCTGATGAAGATTCACCCTTCTTAACCCATGTTCCCCTGAAAATTATGTCCGGGCAAAAACTTCCGTATTATAACTGGTCACCGCCTAAAAAAGTTATGCGAAATCATTTCCTCTCAACAGGGGGGATAAGCAGGATACAACAGGTCAAGAAGACAAAGTGTAAGTCTAAAGCATAAACATCATTTGGTGATGAACATGATGAGGCGACGCGCAGTAATGTTGAACAAGTGTTGACTAACCGGGGGAGCTACCAAGATCCCCATGGAGGTGTTTGGTTTGGCGAGAAAAGGGTTTTTAAAAACATCCCTATATGTACACTCCATTCATTAGGCGATGTTAATCATGTGATGAAATGGTTAACGTCGATAAAAGAAAATATTCCATGGGATGATCATTTGAAATGGCCTAGGTTATTTAATAGACGTTGTGATTTGGAGTGCTACTGTCAGTGGCATGGTTTACCCGTGCCACAGGCAAAATCGACAACATATTACAAAGATCTAAAGAAAGATAATGAAAAATGCATTCGTTTATTGGAACGCGAAATTGCAAAAATGGAGAAAAGGTTAGAGCGGTGGCATTTTAAACATTTGATAAATAGTGAACTTGACGATTCAATCTATGAATGAGATTCGGAACTCTCGGATTACAAAGGTCTAGATTCAGACTTGGATTTCGTACATCATCTACCTAACATGTTGATGGGGGATGGGAATGCCTTATGTTGTGTTCCGTGGTTGCCTAGGAAATATAAATGATAAAATTATGTTAATTGTGTATGTTTTTTTATATATTAATATTAATAAAGTAAAGTTGGTATTAATGTCCATGATTGTAACATAAAATAGTTAATGGTATTACATTGGAAAATACACTGGAAAATACACTTTACATTGGACCTCTACCCTCATATTGGTCATAAGGAAATGTGTTGAAAATCCCAAAAACGTCATTGGAAAGAGATGGTTGAAAAGACGATCCTACAGGATATTGGGAGGGTGGATGGGCAATATTGGGAGAAGCACTACGATATTCATCTCCATATATATATGGCGGTGTATGTTGCGGAATGGGGTAGTGTTCCGGGGACGAACTCGGTGCCTCCCCATGCAGATTTGCAATCTCTTGATCTTTCTCACGTAATAACCTTTGAAACATAAGCTCCCATTCTAACGTTATGGATTTGTACTTTCGGATGTATCCCTCTATATAAAAAACCATATCATGCCATTGTGAGCGTGAGTAAAATTCAGCCGTAGCTAAGTCATTCGGCGTACTTGGTGGATCTACCTGAATAAACGTTGTGCCATTTCCACTTATATGTGTCACCTCAACTTCCCGTGATAATGGTATCAAACTCGAGGAGGAAGGTTGACCTTGTGTGTTGTACGAATGTGGAGCTTGCCATCTATATGTCGGTGCGATGGGTACCCATAAATCATGTGGTACAATCAAGGCAAACCCAACCCCGTCATGATTCTGCCATCGAATTAACGAGGGTAATATTGGACCCTTAGTCACAGCTTTCCAGTATGTAAGCCATTCATTCTGCCTGTGATTGTTACATTAGCAATTGCAGGTTGCCAATTGCCAATTTGTTGCATATATATATTAAGAGGAATGAATGCTATAGGATATAGTGGGTTATAGGGGGATGACAATGTGGCTTGTCATTTGATGGTAATAACGGTCTCCTAGATACCAACTCCCTCCTAATTCCGGATCAAAAAGCATGCACCGTCTCTGAGCCAAATCATGAGCAACTACAGCAGCAGGAAACTGGTTTTGCGGCAATTCCATAAACAGTTGCCATATAAATGACTTGGGTGATCGCATTTCGAGATGCTCCTGTATGACCGAACTTTTAAAACGCATTTGTCCCTGAACATTGTCACGATTATTAACCCCCCATCGTAAAATACGCTGCCATCTTTCCACTGCATCATTGTGCAAGAGGGGAACCATCGTGTGGAGGTACTCGTAGCCAGAATACTTCGATTTATAAGAAGAAGCAATTAATAAATTTGTATATTCATATAGTAACTACATTTATATTATTTGGAAAAAATTGAAATGTTCACTTCGTAAATACTTTACCTCTATTAATTGCCAAAAATAATTAACTATTTTTTGGACATTTGCAGCACATGCGTCAAGTGCGTAGTAAACTCGGGCAGGAATGACAGAACCCCAATCTTTGGCAGCCATTTCATTTAGGTCATCTAAATAAGTTGCCCAATCCACAAACACTGAATTATGGCCCGTTGGAAAAAATATGGAGCTCATGACATAAACAATAAAAGCTTGAGCGATTTGTTTATTGTTCGCTAATCTATGCTCCGGAGCTTGTTGACGCCAATGCAACATGTATGCTTTAAGCATTGCACACGAAATATTTCGTCCGTGTACTGTGGATGGCCTATTCCAGAATAATATAATTCAAATATTTTTTTCAACGTAAAAGGACTAGAATGAGGAAACGGTGGAAAAATGTGATTGGTACCAATTTGAATTCCTGATACGAGAAATTTTTACAATGATTAAAAGTTGCAAATATGACATATAAATAGTTAACATAAATAAAGTGCGTAGCAAGATATTGATAAATTACCGGTTAAATGGAAAAAATCAAATAGGGTTATCCCCAATTCCAGTGACGGTAGCTGAAATGTATGTGTTCTCTCCGACCACCTACTAATTAAGGCACCGGTCATTTGGTTATCCGAGTTGGGATAACTTTCACTGAACAAATGACTGAACCCGAAATTCTTTATGGCGTCTCGCACTGCAGGACGTCGGATAAACTTGCATACACTTCAATCGGACCTTGGACACTACCACACATGTGAAATTGACTGTCATTTGCTTGCGCGTTAGGATCAATAATTGTGTCCGTCGCACGAGGTGTTTCGTCGAATAATCGAAATAAATTTCGATAAACGATTGGTAAATTGGGTGATGGAGGTGGGTTTTTATTTGGTTTGGCCTTTTTGCCGCACAATGTTCTTTGAATAGGAAACATTTTGGCGACTAAATAAATTGCCTTATGGAAATTATAATGTTTGATATTTTTTATGAAAGATATATAAAAATGGATATGTAAAAATAATGAAGGAAGATATGAGATTTATATAGGGACTGTTTTATAATTTGTTTATATGGCAACGGATAGATTATAACGGTATGGTAACGGGCAGAAAGTAACGGTCGAAACGGGCAGAAAGTAACGGTCGAAACATTGGGTGGCTAAAAGTCTCCCGTTCAGGATGGGCCCAACCCCTGGACGGCTAAAAGTCTCCCGTTCAGGATGGGCCCAACCCCTGGGCGGATAAGAGTCTCCCGCCCAGCCTGCTTTTACACCCTCTCCACTGTGGAATCACACTCCACAATCTACCCAAAAAAAATCTAAATATCCATTGTTTGTGTATCTCCCACTGGAGATGGTCTTAAAGGTTTTAAGTTTTTCTCGGAATGTACATTAAAAATTTATTAGGAAGCCAATTAAAAAACTCATTTCATTTAGTAGGTGAATTTGATGTATTTGATAAAATTTTATAGAATGAGGTAAAAAAGATTTAAAATAAAAGTGAATTGATTATTTAAGTGGGTGTATCCGAAGCATATAATAAAAATCTTATTATTCATATAAAGATAAAACTAGTTAGATGTTTGCTTTATGCTGCCCGGGTACAGATTTGAGATAATAATAGAGTAAATAAACATTTGTTTAATATTCCTATAGAGTAGCTCTATTATAATCCAAATTTTAATATAATATTTACTGATTTAATGATGTGCCAGTTTACTATTAATTAACTTTGAAGTCCTACTATCGTGAATTTATCAATCGATAACAAGTAAAATTTATAATAGCTTCTTTGCATTCGTATATCAACCAAAAGAAGTGCTTCGTAAGTCCATGTCCATATTCATGTACTTGCACCTAAAAGACTTTCTGAAAAGTTTTGTAGCAAGTCGTGTCACTATAAGATTTGGGACCCACGAATTGGATCCTCTGATTAGAATCTTGTGCATCATACATCTTTGCAGCATTACAGTACTGTGAAAATATACAAACGAGACACGTGGGTCCGCATGTTTAATGGACCAGATTTGAGACAGTTGTTCTAGTTCCAATCTAATAACTATTGGCTATCTCAGAAAGGTTCAAGAATTTAGTGTGGATCCTAACAATCCCACGTGAAAAAGCACGTGCCCACAAACTTACTGACCACGTGTTCTTCATATGATTTTTGGAACACGATAATATTTTTTATTTTTAAATATTCATATTGGTGACACTCACCTCGGATTCTCACCTCCTTCCCCCCCTCCATCTTGCCCCATTTTCGAAATTTTATTAGTGCCCCATCTTGGCCCCTTTCCCCTTCATTTTAGATGTTAATTTACGATAGTAGACAAAAATACCCTTAAAGGCATTTTAGATACATTCAAAGTACAAAATCATTTTAGCATCTGCAGAGAGATTTTTACTCAACTTTGCAGTCATTTTAATACTTTTGGGAAGACATTTTAACATCGCTCCCATAGAATGTTTTTGTAACATCCTGCGCATTCTGACAAGCGAGGTGTCCTGTCGTCACGGTCGAACTATGTCAGACATTAAATAAGTTATCATTCTCAACATGTGATAGAAATACGAGACATTAAAAACTTTTTCCACAAGCTATAATATTCAAATTTATCCAACCAATATAAACATTCATACAAATCAAAATTCATCACTATGCTATTTCCAAAATAAATCCAATTCCAAATTATTATTACTCAAACGAAATAATCAAACTGTAAATATTCGGCTAAAATAATAAACAACTGTGGAACCAATTGGCCCACCAAATCCATAAATGAAAGTCTCATAATAAAAATGACGGGATGGAAAGACAAGCTAAACTATTAAACCAAATAAAATAAATCTCCAGTTGCACTCCAAAGATCTCCAATTCATCTTATGCATCTATTCCAACACTATACTTGTAATGTTAATCAACGCAATGGGTTGAGCCCACCACATGAATAGTGCCCACTCCTCCTAATTAGGGTCTGTTATATATGATAAATATCTCAATAGAGTCTTTTAAATTAAACGAGATATATTAACATTCAACTAAAAATAAAATGACACTATCAATTCACAAAACTAGGCCCCCTCAATATTCTAGTCCAATTATGATGTTTCAACATAAATTCAGATTCCCCAATTTAATTAAATTAATTCAATCATTTTTATTTATGGGAACAATTCCTCAAAAACATGGTCTCTGGGTTTCAATTATGGGAACAATTCCTCTATTGCCTAGAGAGGGATGCGGACTGGTAGCTCAACTTCCCTTCTAGTCGCGACCTCTACTACTGCAGCTGGATTACAACAGCTTAAAAGCATTGAGCGGATTCGAGCTTAACCTAGGAGAGTTCCATTATTCAAAGGGCCACGACAATACATCTATGTGCCTCACTGGACGCGGCCCCATCACTAAATACCATGCAACAGTGCAAGTGCTGCATCCCAACTTTATACTTTGTTTATCCTATATTTCTGTGATCACTCACTTCTGTTAGTTTTGTCTCAAATTATGTATATTTTTAAAGACTAACAAAGTAGAAAATGGAAGGAGAATCCATCCAGCGCACAAAAGCCAAAGATGAGATTGTGCAATTGTACAATCACCTCAACCATATCTACGACAGTAATGCTTCACTCCAAACCTAAGTCAACTATTTAACCCAGCGGGTCCTCATGCTATAGGCCGTAACCTTATCTAATGTGGGTGCGACACCCATGATCATTGTTGTATCAACCATCACTGCCGCGGCCGTACCAGAAGCTCCAACGCCAGAGGCAGTTAGCAAGAAGAGGAAGGTCGAGAAAGCTGAAAGATGATTCATGTCCCATACCCCATTGGCCTTCCCAGTTGAAGACATCTTTGAGTTCGTAAAGGAGGATAAGTTGTTGAAGTGGCTCGAGAAGCTGAGAGCTCCGCCCCATAAGAGGAATAAAGCCAAGTGGGGAAAATTCCACCAGGATCACGACCACGACACTGAGCAATGCTATGATCTGAAAGATGAAATTGAGAGTCTCATAAGGCAGGGGGATGCTGCAGCACTTCCTCAAGTATGCCTAAGGGATGCAGCCTAGTCTAACATGCCACATTCCTATTTTTATGCCCATATTTACGTTTCATCTATTCCTGTTCTTAGTGAAAACTCTTTCAAAGTGGTTCCATTTTAACTTTGTAATGAACTACCAAAGTCCTGAATATATGAATAGATATATGAAATCAAGTTCACTTGATAATGCTATATTTTGATTTCTCGATTCCATTAAATGATATCTTATGAAAGACTTTTAATCTTAAATAGGTTCTAAATGGAGACAACCCATTATATCGAGAAAAAATATATCTAAATGGGCCCACAACGCCCGCCATGATGCCCAACTATATGAAGGCAGATGATAATTGAAAATGGCAAAAGAAACTATTGAGAGCGATAGGAAAAACTGGCTTGTAACGCCACACATGGATACTATATCTCAACGTATGATGATTACATTATTGAAAGTAACTATTGGTATGTGTCATTAGTTACAAGGGCTAACAATGCCCGTTCTTAGCTTTCGGGATGCGTCATTAGACACAAGGGCTTTCGATGCCCGTTCTTAGCTTTCGGGATGCGTCATTAGCCCATGGAGGTTACTCCCCCGGAAAACATCATTAATTTGGTGAATTATAAGACTAAACATCATTCATTTGGTGATCTCAGCCCTAAAACATCATTAATTTGGTGAATTACGAGACAAAACATCATTCATTTGGTGATCTCGGCCCCAAAACATTATTAACTTGGTGGATAGAGACAAGATATCATTAATTTAGTGATCTCATATTACCTGTAGGTGGCTTAATAATATAACCCAGCACGAGAAGGCTTGATGGTATCCCGTATGCCTATAAAAACCTATTCGTAAGTCAAGGGATAGAAAGGTGCCGCAGCCTTATCAGTATGGTTGTAGTCGCTAAGTTCATTCATTCAGAAGACGTGACAGATAAAGACATAAAAAATTATTAACATGCCACAGCTGGATGGCAACCTGCCGCAGCCTTTGAAAAAGAATATCTTACCATAGCCCTGTTCAAGAAACCAAATTAAAGTGACTAAGAGTTGCTGCAGTAGTGACTTGGATTTGGATCCAATTCAAGGTAAAATAGAGGGCATTTAAACATTCAAAATGGCTGCAACCCATCAATATGGCTGCAGACATCAAGGAGCTCATTCATTCACTTAAAAGATGAAGCAGAGCGAAATGGACATTATAAGTGCTATAGTGCTGTAACACCTCAACCTCTGAATTATAATTAAGGCTTGGAAAGTGTTGAAAAAATTAGAGAATAAGAGCCACAGCTCCAAAGCCATCTTTCTTTGGCACCGCGACTCGGGGGATGATAGCCATAGACGAATCTAAGGAAAAATACAAGTGATAAGTCCAGGGGAAAGAACAACAGGCCTTAGCCTATTTGATAAAAAATTTATATAAGACTTCCATGTCCTCATGTCCATTGCAGTTCTTGATGAAGTTTTGCAAGATAATTCAAGTATCAAAGAAGACAGTAAAAGAGAAAGTACAGGATCAGTTAAGACAAATAGAAAGATCAAAGGCTAAAGCCTTGGTAAAAAATTGAAGTATTAAATTTATACAGACAATAGGCCGCAACCTTGATTAGAAGTTCCAAAAGGCCACAGCCTTATCTATATCAATAAAAAATCAATGTTTAAAAAGGGGACGCAACCCAATGTTCAAAATTAAAAGAAGGCTAGTTGGCTGCATCATCTTCTTCATCTCCCTCCTCTCCTTCCGCGGCGGTCACGGTCTCCTCCTCAGCTACCGCAGCCTCTGCCTCAGCCTGACTCTCTCCTTAGTTGTAGACTTCATCTTAGCCACACATTTCAAATGCTCAGCATCACCAAGGCCTTAGGAAAGAACTATGTCTTTAGATTCAGGGAAGTTTTTAATAACTCTGTGCCTGAGCTCTTGGTAGCCGCGGAGGTAGGCTTTGTTGTTGATAATAAAGAATTCCTTGGAGCCTTTGAATGAATCCAAGACATTGTCTATGGCCAATTGAAGTTCCTCAGCATGGTCTTCGTCCTTTTTTTTATGGCTGCGGTGTGGTCTTCCTCTAATTTCTTAATGGCCGCGGTATGGGCCTCTGCATCATTTGCGGTCTTGCTCTCCAGTTCATCAAACTTCTTCTGGAGGAATTTTAGTTTTCTATTTGACGAGGCCTCAACCTGGGAAGCTTCAATGGCTTGAGCTTGAGTAATTTTCATAGAGTCTGTAGCTTATTTGAAGCTATCTTCATCCTCCTTCTTAGCTTCTTCTGTGGAATTAACCTTCTTATCCGCATACATCTTATACGCCTCAAGTGCTGCAGCAGAGGACTGCTTCCCACCCTGAAAGGAAGCAGCCGTGGCATTCTTCAGGTCAGCGAAGTGCACTCTCTCTGCGGCCTCCTTCAGCTTATAGAGGGTTTCATACTTCTGCTTTTGGGACATTACAACATTCGCGACCTGCAAAGAGATTTAATGTTAGAAGCAAAATATGAAGTGTAAAAATGATGCTAAAAAGGTAAACTTGCACCTACCTTCAACAGGCTGTAGAGGGCGTAATCCTCCAAGTCATCGTGGTTTTCATCCACGAGATGAACAAGGTCCATGACATCTGGAACCCTCTTCATTTTGCGGATAACCCTTGCAGTTGTGTCCCAAGAAGATTCAGGGTTTGGCTGCCTAAGCTAAGGCCGCGGACAACCATCAATACCAACATTGGTACAACATTGAGGAGGTGCCAGATTGGCATTGACAACCACTATTATGAGGGGAGGTGAATTCTAAGAAAGGATTAGAGAGGTACTGCGGCCTTTGATCTGTTCAAAAGTTGACATTTAACCCTGCCACGACTAAGTTAGCTCCAATATCATTGTTAAAATTACCCCCAGGCCTCTCGTGAGGAGCCAAATCCTCAACCTGAGTGATAGGTGCAACATGAGTTATTTGACCCTCAAGCTAGTTGGAGGGAACGACATGATTATTTTCATCTACAGACTTCATAGTGGGTGCGACAGGCTCAACTTTGTCACTAGAAGTGACTGCGATAGGAGCTTTGGACTTTTTACTCTTGCTTTTTCTTTGCCTGGCTGTGTTATTGAGGACCGCTGCGTCCTCCTCCATCTCAGCAAGCTGAGCTTCTAACAGAGATCTATCAATCACCTCACCTATGAATAAATAAAGCAAGATCAATATCAAAGTTTGAAGCAATTGCAGCGCAATAAAAAATCAAAGAGAATAGTATTACCTCCAGCACCCATAATTTTAGGAACAGAATTATTAGGAAAGAAGCCTCCCTTATAGATTGAAGTAGAGGTTACAAGAGTACTGAACTGCTTCTTGTCAGTAGGAACTGCTGTGGCCTCACCAACCCTCTTATCTTGCCGCTCACTCAGCTGCAAATTATGAAGAACTGCAGAAAAATGCAAAGGTTAGTACAAAAGAAAAACATGGAGAATAATATGAAACAGTAAAAGGGGTACGCGTCCATAATTCAAAAAGTCATTTACCAAGCTTAGAGGGACATCCCCACTGTCACGGCATCCTAAAGGTTCTCTCCCTCTCAGTCTCTTGGGGGTGGATCTACCACCTTTATCCAGAAATGAAAGAATATTTTCCCTTCCAGTTCTTTACACTCGTAGGCCTCCTAGAATAAAGGGTTTCGTCTCTATCACGGACAGAAAAGTAATAATACCCCGCAAATTTTACGGAGTTTTCATTTGGGCGGTAGAAGTAGAAAAACTCTGTAGGAGTAATGTATCTCTTGAATTTCTTCTTCTACGGCACAATAGTTGTAATAATTGCCCTCCATCCATTTCAATCTAATTGGGCTGGGGCTAACTTCATCGTTTGGAAAATTCTTCTAATTGCAATTGGCATAGGTAGTCGCAACCCATACACAAAAGCGTGAAGGGGAAAGCAGATCCCCTCATCAACAATCACAGAGCACAACCTTTGTTATGCGGATGGTGTCGTGAAAACCACATTCTCAGGAAATTCAAAGGCCTCAGACACCTAATCAACCCACTCATGGGTCATAGTGCTACAGACACTAAGTGCAGCAAGAGGTCTCTCATCCCTCCCAGATGTGCCAGCAGGTGCGTCCCTAACCTCAGATGTACCCACTACCATAGCATCTATATCCATTAGTTGGTTGCTTAAATTAGCCTCTTCCTCCATGATCGCAGAGTATGAGTCAATTTCTCAACTGGTACGACTCTATTGTCCTCAAAGGACGTACTGAAGGAAGCTCAGAAGGAGAAACTCCAAAGTGTTTGTTCCAAAAGTTTTTAAGAAATTCGTTAGGATCAAAACTCATATGGCTGCTGTAACACCTGAAAGCAGAAGGGGTTCGCAGTTAGGGGCCGCATCTAATATGGTCATATAGGCCTCTTAGAGGTTGCGGTAGGAATAATGATATCAAGTTTGAAGGATAAAGTAGAAATGTTAGCAAATTTGGCTAACTACACCAAGTATTGGGATCTAGAATCCTAGAAATAAACTTCTGCCATGGCATATTATTTCGGGGAATGAGATATATGGTGCATTCTTACATGACACAACCATTAGGTTATTAGCAAAGCAGTGCGAACACTAACCCAAGGCCAAGAAAAATGTATATACAAACATTGCTTAATAATGCCGCAACCATTCATACCCAGGATGCGTCCCCTCATATGTCATAGGGTGCGGCCCTAGTTTGTTTACTTAACTAGCCACATCCCTTTCATTCACTATCCTACGAGTAAAAGTTCATATTTACCATACAAGCATTTTTATGAGGCCGCAGCGAGACCCGCCACATGGCGCAGGCAAATTATTTAACAAGTGAGTATTTAGGGTTGCCTAATTTAAATATCGAAGCCTTAGAATGTGAAAGGTTTGTTCAAGAACATTAAGAACAGTGGTATGTTCCAACATATCTATATTTTATGGATTTACTACATGGATGTTAGCAGCTTATTTGCAATCGATTGAAAATTGATTCAAAGTGGAAGATCAGTTGCAGAAATCCGAGATTATTTGCAATCAATTCGTCACGAAATTGGCAAACACAAATTCAGATGAGACACGAGGGTATTTCAACCAAAACCCACTAAACGGGTCTACAATTCAGTTCATATCCCCAAAATTGCAAATACAGACCTTATAATTTGGGGATTTCTTGGAAAATTACTTTTATTGGCATAAACCATAAGTTTCTACTCAAATTAGAAAAAGGGGAATCATCTATAGTAGCAGGCATGAATTGGAAGCATGATTTATAGAGATGTGATAGAAAATGAGAAAACTAGTTGGAAGATTACCTGGGAATCGAGAAGTGAGGTTGCTCAGCTTCAAACCACCTAGAACCGCAACAGAACCATCACACGTTGCCTTAGAAGATTGTCGAAAAAGTCAAGACAAGGAATTAATAGAGTTTTGCTTTCGATATACTCTTAGAGATTTGGGAAACGTAATGAAGGCCATGGATGGTTCCATTTATATAAGAGGGCGCGGAAAGACGAAGCATCATTTTAGAAATAGCTACCACAGAGTCAACATGGCACGACACTAGTAGAATCAAGATGCAACACCAATTCCTTGGGACTACGGCTTGGGGGCTTATTGATATAACATATATTACACCCTGTCCCAGAAGAATAATAATATGCCTACATTGAGTCATGTTGTCGCAACCCAAAGTGTTTAGGCTGTGGCCCCCACTCACAAGACCGCAATCCTAACATGCTTAATCACCTGGCTGTGGCCCCGCATACATAGGATGCGGCCCCTTACAAGCTACATACCGTGGACCAAGCCTGTCCATTCAGCTAGCCGCAATATCTTCTCATCACAGCAACAACACAGTGCATACACCTCCTATATATATAGGTCCACACCTCGAGATAAAGTGGTGCATTCATTTTCCTTATTCGGTTCCAGGCTCATTTCTTACACTAACACCTAGCACAGAGCCAACTATTCTCTGGACATCGCTCAGCATAGCTTGGGAGATTCTCTCTAGCATCGTATCTGGCATCCCGGAGCCACTAGAATCATCATAGTCATGTACTATATTATATTCTCATGATTGTACACGTCTTGAGGCCTAATTACTACGTACCAAACGTCATATATAAAGAGAGTGTGGCACCCAAGTGGATGTAGGCTCATTTTTATTGACAAACCACTTTATATCTTGTCTTTTATCTCTTTTTACTTGCTCTATTTTCTTATTATGCCCTTTATACTTGATTTTCTGGTACGAGAACGACAAGTGGATGATTTCTCGTATCATAAGAGATGTCATTTAATGATTGATGGCATTATGTCGGAGGAGTGAGATGGTGGAGGATGATAGAGATGGGTATCTCATATGCAAAGCGATCAAAATGTGTGTGGTTGGTTTTTGGTGGTTATAGGGTATTATAGACATTGAGTATTGAATTTTAAACAGCATTCTACGGTTATGGGACTACACACAAAAATAAAAATCATCGGGATTTTTAGTTAACTGAGTTATTAGTATAGGACTCAGTCCTAAAATTTATATTGGAGGTGGGTGGGTGGGTGGGTGGGGGGTGTTAAAACATGTTATATCAAACTTTTAATCTGGCATCTGCTAAGTTTGACAACTTTGTGACCTTGTCTTTCACACGGATTTTTTTTCTGTTACTAATAAAAAAATATGCGCACATTCTTAATTTCCTTTTAACAAAGTCTCAATTTGATAATACGATATTTGACTTAACTTTGTTTTTAAAACAATTATCCATAACATCATTTTAAAATAGGTGTCAATTTGCATGGACTAGGTGCCGATTTGCATGAAATAAGTATTGTTTTGCATGACGTTAGTGTCAATTTGCATGAAATTTGTGTTATAATTAATTGTTTTCTAAAATGGGGTTGAGTCAAATATTGTATTATCAAATAGTTTTTTTTTTTTTATCAAAAAGACCCATATATAATTTCTCTTTCATTCATAACCTTGTGTGTTTCCCGTATGTATTTCCCTGGTCAAATTTCTATAAAATTATTGTTAAGAGTTTTCATCCTCCATCTCAAATATCTCGTATTTCTTTTTTCCATATACATAAGGTGGCGAATCCCTAACATAGTCCATAAGGACTATTAATTAATTAAATATCATTCTAAGCATGCATCAGAAATAAAGACATGAATAATAGATAAGAAAATACTAAAAAGAATTATATCCAATCCATCAATTGAATTAAACTCATAACTTCAACATAAGTCTCAACTCCACAACATAATAAATCCTCAACAGAATAAATAAAACTATTAATTTTACACCTAATACAGGGTTATACGTAAACTCTCTCATAAGGAAATGACATAAGATAAGGAGTGGGGATATAACTCCTAACACCTACATAACTAATAGATGAAACATAAGAGACTAAGATGGAGTTGAACACTACTATTGTTTTGCTAGCTTGGTTGGTGTTTGTATTTTAAATTATGTGCGACTATTCCAATCAAGGTTATGATCTTTACAACCAATTGATTATCTTAGACTGCGATAACCGGGCTATTGTTAAACGTTCGATGCTTCAATTAAGAAGACTTTTTAGTGAACGCCACTTAAGTTTGTAAATTAGATAAACTAGGTCTAAGGAAAAGCGGTAAAATGAAAAACTAAAGATAGAAATACGGTTCGAAGCAATTAAAACAAGAAAATAAAGTACTCTAACACTAAAGACAGTAAGATAATTTAAAACTAATGAAAGTAAACTTATTTAAACTAAGGAAAGTAAAGCATATTAAACTAGGAAATCCAAAGACAATTTATAACTAAGAAAAAAGAACTTTAATTAGATTGAAATACAATGGGTCTACATTACAAATTACCTTGAAGAATAAATGAAGAACTAAGCTAGAAAACTGAAAAAAAGGAAAAGAAATGAAAATCTATAAACGAGCAAAAAATGTTTTTGTAGATGGAAACTCTTCTTTGTATTGTCCTTAAGTCACTTATTTAGAGGGCCTTTGCCTTTGTAACTGTCACTCTAACTGCAAGGTGGTTACCTATTTTAAATATTCCCACCTTAGTAATATTACGCCCCAAAATAGTTGTTATAAGATCACTCTATGTACTGGATTTGATAAGTGTGACTCTCTTATTTAACCATTTGTTTTAGTATGCATTTTACACTTTTTATTTTTCGATTGTAATAACCGATCCATATTTCCATATGCCGATGTGTTACAGGATGAAACTATAAGGTGTAAACATACCTCCCGCACTAATTAATCTTTTGAGAGAAAAATGAATAGTGGACAGATGGTATTTCGCACGGTATATCTCCACGTTGGGTCATCATTACACTAATAAAATTATTGCTTAAATAAACGTCTTAGCGGTGAAAAGATTTCCATCATCGAACGCTTTGTCTCTTAGCTTTTCACCTGAACTCTTGTATTTTCTCATTCCATCACTTTGAGGCATAAAATATGGTTTCTAATGGAAATGATAATGATATTCCAAAGATCTCTCGGGAGGTTGGGTCTTCTTCTTCCCCATAACTAATTGAAAATAACGCTACATTTGACCTATGGACTGCTACTCTTTCCACCTCAAATCAATTTTTTCATGGTTAAGGGATAATACTGATGACTAGGGGACTTAAGATGTGGTTGGTGTTATTGAGTGTCCTTCAATACCATATTCTGTTATTTCACCTCCACCCGTTTTAGATAAATTCTATGCTGTTGGGTTGAGTGTGACAACCAACCTCCTTCAATTGATTTGTAGAATCTTTCTTCCAGACCTTACTGGTTGGTCAAAATTTAGATTTTTAAGAATTGGGATAACTTGTTCCATAGTGAATCTCTACCGGCTCTATAGTGACTATGTCAAACCCATGAGAGGAGGTTAGTCAACATCCTTATGATAAAATGGGTATTGGCTATGGTCATACCCTCATTCTTCCCCTCTTTTCACTTGACTACATGCCACAGGTGGTATGCCCCACTCTTATTCCTCATCTTAGGGGAGATTATGCTTGGTTAAGGCCAAGTGGTCCATATTGTCCCTTCAATGTGACTAAGAGTTCCGTGTTGAACCTATTGTCTTCTTGGCATTACACTACTTATAAATCCCCAAGATATGGCATTAACAATGCCAATCCTCCTTTGCACTCTTTTGTATGTCCTGTTAAACATGTCATTTCTAATTACATGTATAATTTCTATGTATTGGTAAGATCTAGCTTTGATTTGCCTGCCTTTGAAGCTTTCGTGACTGAAACCACATTTTTTGATGCCCCCTCTCTGATATCATTTTTACCCTCGTATGTTTTTTGTGGATCCAATTCAATATTTAAAGAGGTATGTTTTAGATAGCCTAGATCTTGGTCAACCTGTGTTACATGATCCTTTCTCCGTCGTTGATATTATCATGACTTTGGAAGTCCTTTATGTATTATCTCATCTCATCTTCTATTATGTCGAAAGGAAAAATACTCAAAATATATTTTCTTAGGCTTGCAAAGTCATTCAAAACTTCAAAGAATCTCTTTCTCTTAACAAGGCAAAATCACCTTTTTCCTTAAGATATATACCACTTTCGCTATAAGAGTAAGACTATATCTTACTGATATGGTTAATTATGAAGATATATTTGTTCCTCAAGTTGATCATCGTAACACAACCAATGAGATTTTAGGGGATTTGAAAGGGTTTGAGAATATCTATGTGGATCGCCAACGAAACTTATAAGATTATGGTTTTGGCATTCTTTCACTGGGGGAAATTGCTCTTAGAGTTCGAAAGTTGAAATAGAAAGACCAAGCTGCAGTCCAGGACTTTAAAAATCCTTGTGAGAGTCCCCTGCCTTTTTCCCCTCCTTAGTTGGCAGTGTGTAGTCACCTGCCTCGATCAGGTAGGCTATATTTTGTTTTGGGAAAATTGGGATAAATGAAAATAGGATCATCATCTTACTTTACAAAAATAAAAAAAAGAAGGGGTAGGTTTCCGTAGAGAACTAGTAATGGAAACTGATCTGCGTGTTTAACCAGAGAGCCAAAGGTCCGAGGACTGAGTTACGGATTGGGAAGGTGTTAGGCACCCGCTCCTCCCTTTCAGTCTCAAGTGTTGATATAAATAATTTATTTTAGCATGTTATGGTGTAAAAAAAAATACAAAAGTCAAAATATTTAGTATTTACCTAGACCGTTCAGTGAAGTTTGGGATGTGTGTATATCGATCATATAGACAAAGAGTAAAAATGTATAAAGTTGGACTTCTCCACTCGAGAGACAATTCGAGTGAGTCTACGTACTCGAGTGAGTCTACGTACTCGCACGGAGGCGATTAAAAATCCATGTAGTTCATGAATGAGTAAAAAGGTATTTCACCTCATATAGAGGCTCAATGTGAGAAATCTAGTCTTTTTTTACCATTCAAGATATTTTACGGAAGCAAATTTGAAATTATGTATGACTTGAGTTAATGAGAGAACTTAAATAAAGTTGATTCACCCATAAAATTTCTCGGCAGTGAAAGAATAACCAAACTTCTAACATTAAAAATAAAATAGTAGATGAAATCCTCGGATCTAGTGATCCTATAACTTATATGAGAGTATTTCATGGATTTAAAGCTTTTTGTTTTATTTTTGAAAATAAAAATAATTAAGGATGAATATATACATGATTTGACTTGAGTTTTAGAGATAGGGATTTTCTAATACACCTACATATCCATCGTAGGAAAAATCAAAGTCAACATAGTTCGAACATGACCTTTGGAGAAAGATCAAGTCTCGTAGAACAAAGAAACACAAAAAGTAGTCTGGGGCGGTGTTGCAGCACAACACCACCCTCTATATATATATCAAGACTTCAAAATAAAAGAGTGAGAGACAATGTACCATCAAAGTTACACATGTTTCTCTTCGTTTCTCCAGTGTTCTGACTTGGTATCAACCTTTTTGGGAATGGATCTAAGGATGCTTTAAAGAAAAAGTATCTTCAAAGAGAAAAAAGTAAGAAAACTGAAAAAATGTGTTTCTTGGTTTCTTTTGGGTTTGGATGATGAAATAGAAGTTAGGTCTAGGAGTTATAACTCTAGATCTAAATTTAAAGAGGGCTTTGATGACAAATGAATAGAATTTGGGGCTATTTGGATACTAAAATGCTTCCGAACAGAATGCTCAGCATTTAAGAAAATGGAGTTAATGCCTTTAGTTGGTAGATGAGGGCCTCCTTTTATGGGTAAAATTCTAAGGTTAAGGACCGATCGGTCAAGGGTACTGTGCGCTCCGGACCGATTGGTCAAATGCATTTCTTCCTGGGCTTTTGGCCCTTTTTTGGGGTTTGCTTGACTCTTTTGGGCAGTTTTGTGGGTTATTCTAGTTTTTGTAGGCTTTTATAAAGATGTTTTTGAGTTATAGATTTTTTTGGGCCATTGTAAGACCATGGTAGGTATTATTAACTTTATGGAGCAGAATGTGGTGTTTATAATCCTGAGGGCTTGCTATTGGAGTTCGAATAGGATAAAACCCATTTGGAATTAGAAGAAAAGCATGTAAACAATTTGTGGGAGACATTCCACAAATTTGTAACTTATTCATTCTCGCATTATTATGCAATACATAGAAATTGGTGTTTATATTCCAATTTTGTAATCCCTTTTGTATTTAATAGAAAATTTATTTCTACTTTAAATGATTGTTGTGGGTTTATGTTTCAACCAATGTGTAGCGTTTTGAATGAATTTTATATTTTTATAGTTCTTCTACCTATTGGTTAACTTTGAGTAAACCAATTTTGGGATTCCAGTATATTTTTTGCTCTAACCACTAATGAATATCCCAGTTTGTAACAAAATTTGGCATGTAACGCATCAACCCGATTCTGGGTTACCATTGGAAGAACCCGTATCAAAGTCAAGGTGTTAAGGGGAAGGGGGAATCCAATTGTGGTTCATTCAGGAAAACGTTTGTTTCACTATGCCCATTTGAAAGTCTAACAATTTTATTAAGTAAAAAGAATGACCACTTATCATGCGGATTACATTCATTTAACAATTTACTCATGAAAACATTCATCGCAATTAAACCATCAATAAAATAAATAAATGCCTCGTATTATTACATCTTAAAAGTTCAAGATCAAATTACGGTCTAGCATTTAAATCGAAATACAATAACATGATAAAAGTCTTAAATGATAAAGTACGACACAGAGCTCTAACGTCGGCTAGTACCCTCAGCGGCTTTACCATTGTCCTTTCCCAAAACTCTACCTGACACATCGTGGGGGGGGGGGGGGGGGGGGGGCTACAAAAAGGATATGAGCGAATGCCCGGTAGGGTGGGAAATTTTATAAACAAAATACTATACGTATATGATGTATTTTAGGATTTTCGAAAATATTAGCCTTTTGATTACATGTTAATGCAACTACATGCAACACACTTGGGCTATGTGCCCAAACTCACACTTAAGCATTTTCATGTCCCGTGTGAGGGCCTAATTAATTCCAATTATGTTATCCACATAATTATTAATGAACTCTTCTTCGTTCATTATTTAAGTTTCATGATTTTTTCTCATTCATTACTTAACATTATCTTTAGGATTTTGCCAACATACATGGACTTCGTGGCCTCTCACCACAGCTCTCTGTCGCCATATGGTACTGCGGTTACTTTGGGGTCTTTCACCACTAGGGACGTCATGCCCTTCTTAATTATTTTTCCAGCGTCATTCGAATATCAATTATCTTTTCATGTGTTGCATTTTCACCATATGTTCACATTACTCTTCTGGTGTCATTCTTTCATTTCATTAATAGCCGTTAATTACTTTTAAGCCGAGGAGGCCATCTAATGTCAACACCGTACTACTAACACATTCATTTAATCATTATTTACTTTATTTCTTCAAAAAATGCATTACCACACTTTTATATCTTTTAAAAACGTTTTCTAAGCATATTCTAAGTAAAGAATACCATATTTCACTAGTTTTTCACATATATACCAAATTTGCCATTATGCCATTTTTAACGAAAATGCATCATTTAAAATGATTTTTTTAAGTATAATAAATCATTATAATTATCCTTTAATGTTTTCAACAACATCTTACCCATTTTTAATCATAAACTTAATAACTAGTTGCACAAACTTAATAAAGAAATTTGAACACAAGGTTTAATGGATCTTCTTCTTCAATTTGAACCTTTATCATTACCTAATAAAAATGTTAAAAGTGGGCTGAAATTTGTCACTTCTTTAAAACGTGTTTAAGTTCATTTCTTTCATCTTAAAACATGCTATCTAGAAAGTGTAAGAGATACTATAAGATTTTAAACATGAGATGGGGATTTCTACTTAAAAAACCCATGTATATGCCACCTACTAAGTCCTGTTCATGTTGTATTTCATTTTCAACATATTTCTTCCATTTTCAATTAAAACTAACATTATCTAGCATCTGTTCTACTCTTACAATATGACTTTAAACTTGAAAATCATAAGTTTGAGAAAGGAAAACCCTACTTGATAAATGGATGATGAATGTCGAGATGAAGATAATGAAGATGATACTCCTAATTCCACAACAAAAATCTCCTAAAGAATCCTCTTCTAGTTCCTAAAAACCCACTTCAAATGCTCTTATAAGCTGTCCAACTTTGAGATGGAGCTTTAATGAAGGCTAGAGGTTCTTTAATGGTGTTTAGGTGGCGGAATGTGAGGGTGAATGGAAAACTACGAATTTGAGGAAGAAATATGACTTTGCAAGAGCTTGAGTGAGAGAAGAGAAATGGAAAATCTGAAAACTTAGAATGCTCAATGATGAGTTCCTTTATCTCCCTTTCTTATAAACTGTATGAAGAAAAGTGGAAACCTTGACCCATTATTCAGAAGTTATAGTGTATAAATAAGTGGAAAAAACTTCACCCAATGTCTACATTTTGAGTTGGAATGGACCTCACACAACTACCAGTTTAACCCAACCAAAAATAGCCCATTCAAGGTTGTCCACCTTAACAGGTAAGGGGTGATCACTTAAAAAAAAATTTTCATTTTTTTCTTTACATAGTATTTTTCTATCTATTTTTAGTGACACACCCCAACCCAGTTATTTATAATTAAGTCTGAAAGTCAAAGTGAGTCAAACTATAATTAATCTAACCAGAACATAAACACGAGTTTTAATTTCAGAGTCATCATTGTAAATTCATATAACTGAAAGCCTTTTTACAACATCAGAGTAGTCATGTCCATAAAAACTTTCTTGAAGGATAAGTTAACTTAATTACATCATTTACATTTACACAAAATCATTGTTTCTCCCGTTCCTGGCCAACCCAACTCGATTACCTAGATTTGGCAAGGACATCACATTACCTGAAAAAAAATGTGAACATAGAAACCATGAGTAAAATATCCCAGTAAATGCATCGCTACTATACTACTGCATTAATTTAAATGCAACAAATCCTGTTCATATAATTTTGTATTAACTTATCCGGCTCATTAATAATGAATGATCAACTTTTTTGAATCATGATTCACTTATCCTGTCTAAATAGACAATTCTCCCCCATTCCTGGTCGAGGAGTAACCCCTTGTCATTAATAGACAAATCTCCACCATTCCGGGTCGAGGAGTAACCACCCATTTCGGCAAACCGAAATAAAATTTTTTATATTCATAACATTATGATCATATTCGTAATAGTATACAAATACATCATTCCAGTGAGTACACTTACCTTGGGTTGTGAATAATGTATTTATGTTTCCTTCGGGTGGAACTGAACTGGGTTGATTAGACCTTACACCTGTCAATCCAACTAAATCAATACTGAATCCAAATCATAAGTATTATCCTAACATAATTATGTAACTTTCCATGACTATACAACAACAATATAATTCCACTTCAGTCACATTCCATGAAACACGAGTAAAGACAAAACAATGGTACAGATGTTGATAAAGTTATGAACATTTAACCGCAGGAAATACCTCATAATGGATGTATAATTAAACCCAAGTAAATATGAAAACATACTTATCAGTGTATATACACATGAAACATTTACTGAAAATACTCTTTAGAAAGAGGAGATAACAATATTCTTTCATCGGGTATTCAGTATGGCCTCAAATTATTGTCCTCTATACTCAACCATCCTATATTTCCAAATTGTATAAATAAAGGTGTCCAAACTTATCAATATGAAAACATATATGAATATACTTTCCATTACAAGTGACGGTGTAATTTTCAAGCTTCCTAGAGCAAGTTATGACCATTTCATTACAACACAAGAAATTTGCCCTACAAGCTCCTCTATTATTCCTTCGATTTCCCAGAATTTTCATAATTTTTCTACATCATAACTTTTCATTATTTTCAAACCATTTTCATTAAACATACTGAATAGTACATAATTAAAGTTTCATTAATTTTTGATTTCATTTTCTATGTCAAAATCTTGACAAAACTCATGGCATACCGAAATGAAATATACAAACAACAACTATATACCAACTTGCAACCATCAGTACGGCCTAACCACAAGGAGTTAAACCTTAATTATGGAATATGATATGAATATATGAGTCTAACTTCATACTCAATTGGAATTGTTCAATTACATCAAGCACACAAAGAGATATACAAGTTTGAATACAAGGGGTTTCAATACAAAGCAATTCTAAGGGTTTGTACATTCAATTTAACTTAAACTTTCATCTAACCATACATATATATCAATAGCTAAAATTTTAGTAAAAAAATGATGATTTATATCATATAAATCAGTAATATAATAAAAATAACCATAATTTCAATTACGATTACCTTCGGGACTTTTACGTAATTTCTACGAATTTTTCTACACTTTTTCTCCTCACTTTTTCTTCCTAAACTTCTACTTTCTCTTTCCTCAAGCTAAAAACACTTGAAACTGAACCTATGGCTTAATTTGATGAATAAATAGGTTATAGAGAGAGTTTTAAGTTGGAAAATTCATGCCTCCTTTCCATCCAATAAAATTAAGCCATTTGGTTTACTAAAAGACAATTTACCACTTAAAGGGAATGGATAGATTTGCCCTTGGTTAGTAATTTTAATATAACTTCTTACTCGAACCTCCGTTTGATGCACCATTTGTTGTGTTACAACCCTAACTCATATGTCTACAACTATATAGTTTTCACCTCAAGTCAATTGTAATTTTATAAGGGTCAAAACTAGTCATAAATAGGTACATTTCTACCAAAATTAACAAAATTATGTGTTCGTATATTACTTGACATTTCACTCTTTATGAAAGTAGGATTAGACTAAACATGATGAATTACCATTATATATAATAGTAACATATTATCCATATCACATAATCTAATCATGATTTAAACATAATTTATCAAAATCATATTCGGGTTGTCACAACTCACCCCCTTGGAAAATTTCATCCCCGAAGTTTAATATAAAGGTCACTTACCAAATAAATGGGGATACTGTTTCTTCACGATATCCTCCATTTCCCAAGTTGCTTCTTTAACTCCATGGATCATCCACATAACTTTAATTAAGTGAATAACTTTATTCCTCAATACCTACTCCTTACGATCAATTATTTCCAATGGTTCCTTGATGTACGACAAGTCTTCCTTCAGTTCAATTGGTTGAGTTTTCAACTGATGAGATGGATCCGCTAAATACTTACGAAGCATAGATACTTGAAACACATCATGTAAACGGGATAAATCTAGAGGTAATGCTAATCTATATGCCAGGGTCCCAATTCTTTCCAACACCTCATATGGTCCAATGTATATTGGACTTAGTTTCCCCTTTTTCCCAAACCTCATGATACCTTTCCATGGTGAAATACGCAGGAATACATCTCCCTTCTGAAATTCCAATGGATGCTTCCTCTTATCTGCATAAAATTTCTGCCTGCTTTGCACTATCTTTATCCGTTCCAGAATAATTTTAATCTTTTCTGTTGTCATATCTATCAATTCAAGACCCAAAATTTTCCTTTCACCCACTTCATCCCACACAAAGGCGTTCTATATCTCCTCCCATATAAAGTTTCATACGGGGTCATACCAATGGTGGACTGATAACTATTATTATATGAGAATTCCATTAATGACAAATGATCATCCCAACTACCTTTGAAGTCAAATACACAAGCTCATAACATCTATTCTAATATTTGAATTGTCGTTTCGGATTTCCCATCGGTTTGTGGATGAAATGTAGTGCTGAACTTCAAACTTGTGCCCATGGAATTCTGCAAATGAGGCCAAAACTTAGAAGTGAACGTTGGATCTCTATCTGATACAATTGACACTCGTGCTCTATGTAAACAGATAATCTCATCAACGTATATACGTGCATACTTGTCAATAGTGTAGGTGGTCTTACCTGGAAGAAAATGAGCTGACTTCGTCAATCGGTCTACAATCACCCAAATAGAATCATCCCCCTTTGGTGACCGGGGTAATCCTGTAACAAATTCCATTTTTATATGCTCCCACTTCCATTCCGGAATAGGCAATGACTGTAATAATCCTGCCAGCTTCTGATGCTCTGCTTTCACTTGCTGGCATACTAAACATTTAGCTACGAATTCAGCAATCTCACGTTTCATATTGTTCCACTAGTAATACTCTTTCAAATCTCTATACATTTTGGTACCTCCCGGATGCATAGAATAAATAGAACTATGTGCCTCTTCTAATATATCCTTCTTTAAGGATGGATCATTCGGTACACAATTTATATTTTCATAACACAACGATTCATCATTCTTAATCTCAAAGTCACTCTCTCTACCATCCTGAACTTCTTGTTTCTTCTTCTTAAGGAACGGATCATTGATCTATAAATTTCGTATGCGTTTTGCCAATAAAGGTCTCACTGTAACATGTGCTAACAATCCTCCCTTTTTGAAAACTTTAATTCAATCCCCATCGATGCCAACTCAAGAATATTTCCAACACATGCACACTGTATGAAACCCAGAATCCCTGATGCTTTTCGACTCAAAGCATCTGCTACTACATTGGCCTTCCCCGGATGATGATGGATGGTACAATCATAGTCTTTAATCAGCTCTATCCAACGCCTCTGTCTCAAATTCAGTTCTTTTTGTGTAAACAAGTATTTCAAGCTTTGATGGTCCATAAACATCTCACAAGTTTCTCCATACAAGTAATGTCGCCACAACTTTAAAGCAGAAATAGTAGCTGCTAACTCCAAATCATGCGTAGGTTAGTTTCGTTCATGCGTCTTTTATTATCTGAAAGCCTATGCTATTACCTTCCCATTTTGCATAAGAACACATCCTAACCCCTGAAATAAAGCATTTGTATAGATCACAAAAGACTCATTCCCACTTGGAATAGTAAGTATAGGGGATGAAACCAACCGATTCTTCAATTCTTTAAAACTCCGCTCGCATTCCTCATCCCACACAAACTTCACTTCTTTACGAGTTAACTTTGTCAATGGTATTGCTATTGATGAAAACCCTTTAATAAATCTGCGATAGTAACCTACCAATCCTAGGAAACTCCTAATTTCTGTCACATTCTTAGGACTCTCCCATTCAACAATTGCTTCCACCTTCTTTGGATCAACATATATCCCATTTCCTGAGACAACGTTCCCTAAAAACACAATTTCATTCAACCAAAACTCATACTTGCTGAATTTAGCAAACAATTTCTTCTCTCTCAAAATCTGTAATACAAGTCTCAAATGTTTCTCATGTTCCTCCATGCTACGCGAGTAAATCAACACATCGTCTATGAATACAATCACAAATGAATCAATGAAAGGGTGGAATACCCGATTCATCAAATCCATAAAAACCGTTGGAGCATTAGTTAATCCAAATGGAATCACCAAAAACTCATAGTGCCCATATCGAGTTCGAAAAGCTATTTTAGAAATATCACTATCCTTTACTTTCAATTGGTGGTAACCCGATCTCAAATTAATCTTCGAAAATATGGTGGCCCCCTGTAATTGGTCAAACAAATCATCGATACGAGGTAGAGGGTACTTGTTTCTAATGGTCACCTTATTCAATTGTCGATAATTAATACATAATCACATTGTCCCATCTTTCTTTTTCACAAATAACACTGGGGTCCCCATGGTGAAACACTAGGCCGAATGAAACCTCTGCTTATCAGACCTTGTAATTGCACTTTCAATTCTTTCAACTATGTTGGTGCCATTCTATATGGAGCAAGGGAAATTGGACCAGTACTTGAAATTAATTCAATGGAAAACTGTACTTCCCTATCGGGTGGCAACCCTGTCAATTCCTCTAGGAAGACATCAAAAAATTCTCTAACCACTGGTATATCTTCAACTTTAAGTGCTTCCTTACTAACATCAACCACATACGCTAAATACCCTGTACAACCCCTAATCAATAACTTTCTGCTCTTAATTGCTGAGATGAGACAATTAGGGACAACATTCCTTTCTCCTATAAACTGAAACTCGGGTTCACCAGGCAGATGAAATGTAACTTCTTTTCAAAAACAATCAATGGAAGCATGATACGATGATAAACAATCCATCCCCAATATAATATCAAAATCCCGAATGGCCAACGATATTAAATCAACATAGAAATCTCGCACACCCATTCGTAAAACACAATCTTTATAAACATGCTCCACCAGAATTACGCTTTCCATTTGGGTAGAAATATATAAGGCACAATTGAGAAATGAACATGGTCTACCCAGATATGAAACAATATGTAATGCCACAAATGAATGCGTAGATCCAGGATCAATGAGTGCATATAAATCTTTATTGGCAATAGATAGTTTACCTGTAACTACTTTCGGTGTAGCATGGGCATCTTGTAGCGTCATCGCAAACACTCTTCCTCCTACCCTCAATCCAGTTGCTTGTTCTGTACCTCTTCCCCTGGTGGTAATGCTTAGAGAGGATCCTTTATGAGGCCCCACACTACTGACTGAAATCGCTCTTGATAAGTTAGGACAATTCTTTCTCAGATGGCCCTTCTGATGACTGTTAAAACATTCTATATTCAGTATCTTTGGGCAATTTCTCTTTATATGACCCGATGTCCCACAAAAGAAATAAACATTCAGATCTCCTTGCGCTGAAACTCCTGAACCTCTCCCACCTCTAGCTTCACCCCTTTGCAAACTACTTCCCATACTTCTACTCTGCTGAAATTTCTTCCCTCCGAGTCTCGAATATTCTGTATCACTACCTTTTTGATAATTTGGGTTGAATCTACTTCTATTTACGCCTCGTTCTCAATTCCCTCTAGCTTCATTCACGTCCCTTTCTACTAGTATGGCTTTGTTCACCAAGGCTGAATAGTTAGCAGTCTCTAAATCCAACAACCATGATTTAATAACTAACTCAAGTCCGTCAAGAAATCGGCTACACATGTCTTCCTCATTTTGTATAAACCTCTAAGCAAACCGAGATAAGACTGTAAGTTTAGTTTCATATTCTCTAACTGTCATGCTCCCCTAATTCAACATGAAATATTCCTTCTTTTTGTTTTTGATACATTGGGGGAAAATACTTATCATACAAAGCTTTGATAAAATCATCACATGAGATCACATTCCCACCTCCTGGAGTAATCAACAAATGTTTTGTGGCATCCCACCAATATTTAGCTTCTCCTTTGAGCATGTACGTCGCCCAGGTCACTCGTTGATTTTCAGGCATTCTCATTACCCTGAAAATAAGTTCAATCTCTTTAACCCAATCTTCTGCCTCTGCTGGATCAACTGCTCCTTCAAATGAGGGTGTATTCATTTTAATAAATTTCTCATGTGAAGTTCTCCTTTCTTCCCGGTGTATCACATCCTCATACCTAGCCAATGATTGTGCCTCCAGTTGCCTGGTCTGTTGTTCTTCCACCCGAGCCATAAATCTAGCTTGCTGCTCTGCCATTAAAGTCATAGCGCGTGCCATTTTTTTACAGATTTGTCAGTTGTTCTGGCTCGGGTTCCACATTTATCTGAACAGGTTGCTCAACCTACGCTTCTGCTGGAATATTTGAAGCCTCATCTTATATTCTCACATTTACATTCCCTCGTTCCATTCTCTTAGATCTGAAATGAATCAAAGATATAACAACATGCAGATATACATATCTTTCCTAACATAATCATTAGTATCAAATATAATATATTTTTAACATTCACTACCAAATCTAGACTCTTCTCACTTCAGAAGCTTTAAAACCTAGGCTATGATACCAAAAGCTGACACACCCCAACCCAGTTACTTATAATTAAGTCTAAAAGTCAAAGTGAGTCAAACCATAATTAATCTAACCAAACAATAAACACGAGTTTTCATTTCAGAGTCATCATTGTAAATCCATATAACTGAAAGTCTTTTTACAACATCAGAGTAGTCATGTCCATAAAAACTTTCTTAAAGGATAAGTTAACTTAATTACATCATTTACATTTACAAAAAATCATCGTTTCTCCCGTTCCTGGCTAACCCAACCCGATTTCCTAGATTTGGCAGTGACATCGCATTACCTGAAAAAAATGTGAACATAGAAACCATGAGCAAAATAACCCAGTGAATGCACCACTTCTATACTACTGCATGAATTTAAATAAAATAAATCCTGTTCATATAATTTTGTATTGACTTATCCGTCTCATTCATAATGAATGACCAACTTTTCTGAATCATGATTGACTTATCCTGTCAAAATAGACAATTCTCCCCCATTCCTGGTCGAGGAGTAACCCCTTGTCATTAATAGACAAATCTCCCCCATTCCGGGTTGAGGAGTAACCTCCCATTTTGATAAACCGAAATGAATAATTTTATATTCATAACATTATGATCATATTCGTAACAGTATACAAATACATCATTCCAGTGAGTACACTCACCTTGGGTTGTGAATTATGTATTTATGTTTCCTTCTAGTGGAGCTGAACTGGGTTGATTAGACCTTACACCTATCAATCCAACTAAATCAGAACTGAATCTAAATCATAAGTATTATCCTAACA
The DNA here is from genome assembly GCA_949130495.1 of Sambucus nigra. NCBI lineage: Eukaryota > Viridiplantae > Streptophyta > Magnoliopsida > Dipsacales > Adoxaceae > Sambucus > Sambucus nigra. Next base: position 208,460,813 of record OX422213.1, on the reverse strand, counting down.
CAATTATGTAACTTTCCATAACTATACAACAATGATATAATTCCACTTCAGTCACATTCCATGAAACATGAGTAAAGACAAAATAATGGTACACATGTTGATAAAGTTATGAACATTCAACCGTAGGAAATACCTCATAAGGGATTTATAATTAAACCCAAGTAAATATGAAAACATACTTCTTAATGTATATACACATGAAACATGTACTCAAAATACTCTTTAGAAAGAGGAGATAACAATATTCTTTCATCGGGTATTCAGTATGGCCTCAAATTAATTGTCCTCTATACTCAACCATTTTATATTCCCAAATTGTATAAATACAGGTGTCCAACCATATCAATATGAAAACATATATGAATATACTTTCCATTACAAGTGACGGTGTAATTTTTCAAGCTTCTTAGAGCAAGTTATGACCATTTCATTACAACACAAGAAATCTTCCCTACAAGCTCCTCTATTGTTCCTTCGATTTCCCAGAATTTTCATAATTTTTCTACATCATAACTTTCCATTATTTTCAAACCATTTTCATTAAACATACTGAATAGTACATAATTAAAGTTTCATTAATTTTTGAGTTCATTTTCTATGTCAAAATCTTGACAAAACTCATGGCATACCGAAATGAAATATACAAACAACAACTATATACCAACTTGCAACCATCAGTACGGCCTAACCACAAAAAGTTAAACCCTAATTATCGGATATGATATGAATATATGAGTCTAACTTCATACTCAATTGGAATTGTTCAATTACATCAAGCACACAAAGAGATATACAAGTTTGAATACAAGGGGTTTCAATACAAAGCAATTCTAAGGGTTTGTACATTCAATTTAACTTAAACTTTCATCTAACCATACATATATATATCAATAGCTGAAATTTTAGTAAAAAAATGATGATTTATATCATATAAATCAGTAATATAATAAAAATAACCAGAATTTCAATTACGATTACCTTCGGGACTTTTACGTAATTTCTACGGATTTTTCTACACTTTTTCTCCTCACTTTTTCTTCCTAAACTTCTACTTTCTCTTTCCTCGAGCTAACGACACTTGAAACTGAACCTATGGCTTAATTTGATGAATAAATAGGTTAGATAGAGATTTTTAAGTCGGCAAAGTCATGCCTCCTTTCCATCCAATAAAATTAAGCCATTTGGTTTACTAAAAGACAACTTACCACTTAAAGGGAATGGACAGATTTGCCATTGGTTAGTAATTTTGGTATAACTTCTTACTCGTACCTGCGTTTGATGCACCATTTATTGTGTTACAACCCTAACTAAGATGTCTACAACTATCTAGTTTTCACCTCAAGTCAAATGTAATTTTATAAGGGTCAAAACTAGTCTTAAACAAGGACATTTCTACCGAAATTAACAAAATTATGTGTTCGTATATTACTCGACATTTCACGATTTATGAAAGTAGGATTGGACTAAACATGATGACTTAACATTATATATAATAATAACATATTATCCATATCACATAATCTAATCATGATTTAAACATAATTTATCATAATCATATTCGGGTTATCACATTTAGGGTCTCATATATATGGTAATTTTATTGTTTGACTTTCCAATTGTCCTAAATAATTCGCGCAAAGTTGGATTTTTGCAGTGTCGCGTACCTACCAAATCACGATATATTAACCACAATCGTTTCACAATCATCCCTTGGTATTTTTGTGTCAAACTTAACCAATATACTAATATATATAATACGGACACGATTCCGGAACCATGCATACCATGCAACACATGAATTTTATAAATGACGAGTGAGTACAATGGTGACAATTAGGATAAATGACATAAAGTACATCTCGAAGGCAGGTATTACATGAGTTTAGATATTTTGAACCATTAGGCCTAAAAATGCAGGTGGGTTTGGCATATTATGCATGCATGCTTTTCTATTAGTAATGTCCCCACCAAATCTAGTTACACGCGTGGAAGTGTCTAAATAATAACTTTTTGTTATTCTCTACAATATTTAAATTCCATAAATGGACCACTTTTGTTATTCCCTTTATCAAATATATTTGCTGTCTTAGAATACCTGTCACTTGAGTTTAGCTTATTTGGGCACTGATGAGCTGCAAGTCTAATCATGATGATTTTTGGTAAACTGCGCGACTAAAGGCATTTTTGTAGCCTTGTTTGTTTCCCAATATCTTTAGCTTTGTTGGGAAGCCTTTAGAGACACATGTCAGCCTTCTTCTTTGTACTGTAGTTATATTCCAAACAACTCTTTTCTGTCTATTTAAACTTATCCTTGAGCTTTTCTACTCTTTTAACCGTTCATTTTCTTTCCTAGATTATTTAAAACCTTTTCTCTATTTTCTCTTTTCTCTCAACTTTATCCACCATCAATGACTTCCATATCATAAACCCTAGACGTGTATGATCAATTTAAGGAGGTCATCACTGAGTGTATTGTTGATTTCTCTATTATGGTTGGAGATAGTTTATCCCATCCAGTTACCCTAAGGAGCATCTCAGTTTACCGTGGTTCCCTTTTTCTGGGGTGAACTCCCTCTGAAGATATTATTATACTATCATGTGAAACCCCATAAAATCCATAAATAGATTGACCAGGTGTAACATAAAAATCATGGGAATAAAAAAAATATTTGGTAACATTCTCAGTATAATGAACTAAATGAAACGATACAAGTGAATACAATATGAGATAGTAAAAACATGTTGAACAAACTTAAAAATTCTTTGATACCATTCATTGATAATAATAAAACTCCAAATACTAGAATTTGAATGTCTCAATAAAAATATTATATCTCATACAAATGTCTGACTTGGGAAATTTGAAATAGTATAACTGACTTAAAACTAAAATACAAATGATAACAGAATGTAAAGGAGCTACTACGCTTGACACCTACATCTTATGAACGAATACATGAAACTGGTATTCAAGAAACTACTCTAACGAATAGCTCAACTATACAACAACAAATGCGGCCTATGACTTGTGGAAAATAGTTCATTAATGACGATTAAACCAAGAAATTCTCCAGTGAGTAAGAATATAAATACATTTGGGCCATAATTATAATAACATATTTTCCTCCCATGTTAAGTTGATATTAATTTATTTAAGTAAGCATACTGTTCTTCTCCCAAACTCATATGAGTCCCATGTGATAGATGTCCTTATCTTAATTAAGTATTCTATACTTTCTCATTCTTAAGTTCATCTCTTGTATTAAGAATTTCTTGTTTTACTATAATATCTTACATAAATATCAATTCTCTTACTAATCATAATATCAATATCAATATCTAGTTATGATTCTAAACGTATGCCTCAAGTTTATCAGTCTCGAGTAATCTCATTACACTAATTCAATATATACGTATCCAGTATATTCATTATGTTATTACCAAGTCGTATGTTTATAGTTATATATCAATAGCCTAAATTATAATGTGGTACAATTATTTCAAACTATCATAATACATAATCACATAATCTAGATTATTTGTTGGTGTAGAAAACTCACATAAAATCACAAGGGCTACGCTAGAGCCTGTAATAAAAGTGCAAAGGCTATCTCTATTGTCTTTGGGGATCACTCGCATATACTAGGTATAGTTATAAGGAATCCCAACTCTATAAGTTGACGGTATCAACCAACAGAAATCATTATGCCTTCGACACTAGTCGTCTGGAACCCTAACAAAGCCTAGACGAAGGAATACCCTAGGGATAAGGGTATATCAACAGTATGATCGGGATAAATAGGACCTATGTAGAGCCCATATCAATCACATGGAATTTCACACACGATCAATGTCATATGCACCCCATCACATCCATCACACTGCACCCCCACGAGCACGCATACACACTCTAGGTATGATTGCACATAAAATAAGCAAATAAGCATTAACCCTACTCAGAAGGGTTAAATAAATAATCTCTTTATTTACATTTTAACTATAATATATTATATATAAAATTATTTTGAATTTCTAAGGCTTCCAAATCTAGGTATCGACTCACCTAACATTCATAAGAATCATTCTACATAAGTACTACCCTACTCGGTGGGTTATAGATATGTTCTAGACTATCATAGGTTCTACATAAACCCCAAGACTGACTCAACATCATAAATGTCATAAATATCAACTTAAAACCCAAGGTCTCTAAACTAGGTATTATCTCTAACCTATTATTAACATAATCATGCTAAACCAACTAGAAAATTAATGCTAAGATCAATTAACAGTAACATTAATCCCTGACTATTACCTACGCCAATCGTTATGAATCTACATGTGGTTTACCTCATCACACACATAAGTTAATTAACATTTAAAATGGTATAGATCGTAATTTTCTAAGGTTCCCAATCATAGGTTATAACCCTCTAACCCTACTAGGCATACAATAATTTGCCTAAACAAAATAACCTTCGAACGAATCAACCAATGGATCCACTGTGCAATCCCAACCCAAACTAAGTAGGGTAAAATTACATGGGCCATCTCGAGCTAGGTCTAGATCTACTTGGGCTGGGTTTGTCAACCTTATCCCTTCTTCGTTTGTTCTAAAAATGACCATGACCAAGAAATCTTCAAACCTTAACCCTCTAAAGCCCAAATTGGCCCTTCTCCATCATAACCAAATACCCTACAAGTTCTACCAACAAGATTTCATAGGTTTTGTATGATTATTAACTTATTTAAAGATCCCAATTTTTAAATTATGATTCTAAACCATGAGTTCATTATTAGAGATAAATTTAAAAAAATTAGCCAACGATTTCAATTATCTAATCAATATAAGTTTAGGGGTTTTACTTATTAACATAAATAACATTATTATCTAATGATTGTAGGTTCTGATTATGCATATTCATGCTTCTATTTGAGGATTCAACATCAAAATTATAATGGTTCTTTATTAAAAAACTATACTTAAACATGTAATTAACTATAATTACGAAATTAATTATCAATATGATTTCAAATCACATTATATGAATCTAGTAGAATATCCTACTATTATCCTAACAGAAATCTAACTATATTCTTAATGAAAATAGGTTTTCCTAGGAATTAATTGAAGAATCAATCCTCAATTCCTTCACTTCAATAAGCCAAAGCCTTTATCTTCAAGTTAGGGTTTCTCCACCTCTCCCTTAGCAACTAGAGTTTTCTTAAAAGTGTATTATGATAAATAGTTTAATCTAATAGTTCATATTAAACTACTAACAATGGAATTAAGCCTGGGACCAAATATAAGTCCCACTAAAAAAGATCAATATAAGCTCCAATGGACCTGAAACTTAACCCATTCCATATTCTGATACATATATATGTCTGCATAGGAATCATGAAAAAATATAACTGACTGAAAAATGAAATGTGAAGGATAACATGAATGCAAAGGATATACTTCTCTCAACACCTACATCCTAGGAATGAAAACATGAAACTTTTGCTGGAGAAACTCCTCTAACGAATAGCTCAAGTTTTCCCTAAGACCTACGAAAAGCAGTTCACCAATAAGGATTAAACCTAGAAAGTTTACAGTGACTAAGAATATAACTACATTTAGGCCACAATAATAATAACATATCTTTTCCAATGTTAAGTTGATTTTAAGTTATTTAAGTTACTTAACCCAAATAACCTAAATAAGTATGCGCTTCTACTCCCAAACCCATATGAGTCCCATGTAATATATGTTCATCTATTAATCAAGTATTTTGTACTTTCTCATTCTTAAGTTCACCTCTTATTTTAATAATATCTTATTTTATGATAATATCTTACATTAATATCAATTCACTTACTAGTCATAATATCAATATTAGTTTCTAGTTATAATTCTAAAAGTATGTCTTAAGTTTATCAGTCTCGAATAATCTCACGCCACTGATTCAATATACACGCATCTAGTATATTTATTACATTATTCCCGAGTCATAAGTTTATAGTTATACATCGCTAGTGTAAATCATAATCTAGTACAATTATCTTAAAGTGCCATAATACAAAATCACATAATCAAATATACCTATGAGTGTACATAGCTCACATAAAACCACATGGATTACGCTCGAGCCTACAAATAAAAGTATGAAGGACTAGCCCTATCGCCTTAAGGGGATCACTCGTTCATAGTAAGTATAATTATAAGGCATCCCAAATCTATAAACTCATGGTATTAACCAAGGGAAATCACTATGCCTTCCCCAACAATTGTATAGCCCCATTTCCCCCCCTTGGGACATGGGTACATTAGTAGTAAGATCGATTTAAATATGACCTAGGTAGAGACCATATCAATCATAGAGAATACCATGAACGATCAATGTTGTATGCTCCCCATCATATATTTCCGAGTACATTCTGCACGAGCACACATACACACTCTAGGTATGATTGCACATAAAATAAACAAACAAGCATAAACCATACTTAAAAGGGTCAAACAAATAAGAATCATTATACATAAATACTATCCTACTCCTATGGTTCCCAAGTTTAGGTATCGTCTCACCTAACATTCATAAGAATTATTATACACTAATACCGCCCTACTCGGTGGGTTATAAATGGGTTCTACACAAACCCTAAGCATCATTTCCCATCATAAATGTCATAAATCTCAACCTGAAACCAAAGGTCTCTAAACTAGGTATTACCTCCAACCTATTACTAATATAACGATGCTGAACCAAATAATAAATTAATGCTAAGATCAACTAATGGTGACATTCATCCCCGAAAACTACCTACACTAATAGTTACACAATTACATGTGGTTTGTCTCACCATGCACATAAGTTAATTAACTTTTTAAATGGTTTATATCCCAATCTTCAAAGCTTCCCAAATATAGGTTATAACCCCCTAATACTACTAGTCCTACAACAATTTGACTAAACGAAAGGACCCTCGAACAAATCAACCAATGATCCACCATGAAACCCCAACCCAACCCAATCTAAGAACAAAATCTAGGGTCGGCTCGAGCTGGGTGTGGCATCGTTGTCTCGTTCTTCCTTTGTTCCCAAAATGACCATAGCCAAGAAAACTTCAAACCTCAACCCTCTAAAATCCCAAATTGACCCTTATCCATCACAACTAAGCATTCTATAAGTTCTACCAACAAGTTTTCATAAGTTTAACATATTTATAAACTTTTTAAAAGATCCCATTGCCTAAATTATGATTCTAAACCCTAAGTTCATCACTAAAGTAAGATTTCACAAATTAGCCAACGATTTCAATTCTCTAATCAATATAAGTTGAGGGATTTTACTTATTAACATTAATAGGATTATTATCTAATATTTTGGGTTCTAATTATACATATTCATTCTTCAATTTGATGATTCAATACTAAAATTACAATGAATCTGCATTACAAAACTAGACTTAAACGTATAATTAACTATAATTTTGAAATTAATTATTAATATGATTTCAAATCATATTATATGATTCAAATAGAAGTTTCCAACATCATACTATTATTCTAACACAAATTTAACTATATCATTAATGAAAATATACTTGCCTATGAATTCATTGGAGAATCAATCCCCAGTGCCCCCACTTCTGTAAGCCAAAGCCTTCATCTTCAAACTAAGGTTTTTATACCTCTCCATTAGCAACTAGGATTTTCTCAAAAGTGTATTATGATAAATTTAAGCTAATATTTTAACCACAAAATTAAGTCTAGGCCCAAATATAACTCCCACTAAATGGCCTAAACCATGTTCTAATTGACCAAATATTTGGCCCAATCCATAAACTAACCCAACGAGATAAAATTCTACTAAAATAATCCCAAACCTGAATTTATAAACATCATACCATCCTACCCTATCTCGAGGGAATAATCCAAATAAGGAAACCCCCGACACCTAGCCCGTAACCATTCCATAATCACCCATCAAGTCACTAAATTATTTATTTTAGTGAATTATCATGAGTTTTCTAACATCTACAGCAATACCATCATTCATATGTAAATAAAGTAGGAAAACAAATAAAATTGACATCCCATGACCACATCTTAAACTACTAAACACCATATTGAAAGTCTAGAATCTCAAACCACATAATGACATACCACATGTCATATATAAATAACAGTTCATCACAACAAATAATCAATTTAATGATTAATTTAAATCCTCTAAAAAATGGGTTATTACATATCCCAGGTTTCGAGAGCAAACTGTCTCCATTCAAAACCATGATTATATTAATAAATCCTCCTATTTTAAATATAAGGTTTGGCCTAGATAACTGGATGATGACGAGTGGTCAAAATGGGTAAACCATGTTCTTAAAGTGAGGTCAAGCTCGATAGAGATGGCCTATATATTTTATGCGGTCATACTCAGCATGAGGAACATTGAATATGATCCCTTTTTCACCTCTAGCGTCATTCACATTTGGAACCCAACATTCAATTATTTTGAATTTAACTTTTAGATGAATGGAATTACTATATTGGATATTTGAGAATTGGTGGGATTCAAATCCATTGGGGAGAATGTTCATCCGCAAATGCTACTGGTTGAATGCCCTTTGATACTGAGGAATAAAGATACCCTTTTAGCCTACTCCACTTTTTTGAAGAAAAATAGGAAAGCTATTAGTGCTGTGACTGACAGAGAGTATTATTATTTTCTCATAATTTGGATATCAAGTAATGTATTATGTGTCAAGTCTCAGCATGTGATGCTAGAGTACTCCTTCTTGGCAGCAGTTTTAGTTAAGGGTAGATAAGTGGATATTTCTCCTTACCTCTTGGGTTCTCTTCATAAGATTTGATCTAAGGTCCAAGATGTCCCATTTAACTCCAAGGAATGTGGGACATTGTTGTTCCTCCAGATGTGGCTTCATGCCTATTTCCTTAAAATTGGTATCCTCCCCGACAGCTTAGGCTTCATCCATATCAATGCCTTCTACAATGACAAACCTGCGAATAAGAGATTCGAAGCTCTTGAGAGCACATTTAGAGATCTAAATTATGATTATCCTAGACTCCTCCTTCAACCTTTGTTGAATACTACCAGAGCCCCTCATTGGCTTATCTTAATTTTTAAAAATATCTCCCCCAATGAGGAAAGAGACTCGTACTAGGGGAGTTTCCTGATTTCTAGAGATTTATTTTGTGGCATTTTGGCCCCCAAATCTTATGGTACTAACTCTTGTGGTGATATTTACCTGTTTGATCAATTTCCAAGACAATTTGGTTTGTACCAAGTTATCCATGTTCCTGGGAGAAGCAGTGCCAATCCTTTTTTGCTTTCCATATCTTCCAATGTTCCCGAGTAAGATGTTCTGGATGGTTTTTGCCCGTTAAGCTAAAGTTCAAAGAAACTTTAGTGATGTTGGTTTGGAATTTAATGTTACAGTGACTTATGCTCTTTTAAAGTGGCGCTCATTTCATTTTGAGCATTACTTATACCTAACATTCCAAGATAATGATCCATATACACCCTATTCATCTAGTGAGGTCCCATTCTTGATCTTTATATTATGTTTATTTTGTTATTTTGTCTTATGCCTATTTTTGAAAGAGGAAACTTGTGTATATTGAAGAAGAGGAAGAAGAAGAGGAGCATTTTTCCCATCTTATTCAACTTTTGAAGAAGAAATCTTCTTCTGGGGGACCAACTGTAACTTCTCACTTCCACACCCATTTCTGAGTTTGTGGAACTTCCATTAAAGGATATGTTCAAGGTTCCTAAAAACAAAATATTAAAAACCATTGCTAAAAGACCACCCTACAATGTTAAGTTGGCAGGTATACCAATATTCTAGTGCTTAGTAATATTTCCATATTTTGTCACACTTTGGTATTGTGACCTGCATTTCAACTTTAAATTGTTTCTCCTTTTTGTAGGCCCAGTTGTTGTTTCAACTGCAGTAAAGGATCCTTTTCGAATTAAGTATTCTAGCTCCCCTTCACCTCCAGGTCTAAGCCCCGAACCAGTTGGGACATCTTCGTAGGGTGTTTCCTTTGCTTTAAATGTAATTCCTACCATGAAATCATTTCCTGTTAGGACTAATTCCCTTTCTCCCACTCCTCTCCACCTTTTGTAGTAAAGGAATAAAATATAAGATCTATCGCTTTTGATTCCACTTTCAGAGCACCCGCTACTCTATCAATGAGTGTCCCTTCATGAACCGAAGGAGTTAATGACAAATGTATCTTCTTTTTCATTTTGTCTTGAGATGATGGGCCAATTTGACCCATAAGAAACCAATGTATCTGTTGATCTGTAACACCCCGAGATTTTGGAGCCGTAAAAATCTTTGATAAATTTAAAATTTTGGAAAAATAATTTTTTAGAATCTAATTAATTTTTATATGTAAAAATGTGTGTTTATATTATATATATAAAAATAATGTTTTAAATGGACTTTAAATTGGGAATAAATTTAGAAATTATAATTTTTTGTATAAAAATCGAGGGAAGATCCGACCTAAGAAGAAAAAAAAATATAAATATGTTCAATTGCCCGATCGAGCTGAATTTTTTATGCAGCTTCATCTCGCCTTTAGCTACTACACCTCCAAATTTCAGCCAATTCCAACGGTCCGATCGTTCGTAATAAATTTTTGAGTGTTTTTATTTGAGTAGGACTCAAATTCTTTTTGGTATATAAACATAAAGTGACGGGCTTAGAACTTTTAAAATACATTTTAGCCTTCTCGGTCTATTTTCGTCTACTTCCATCTACAAAACTCTATCCCCTTTTAAAAGCAAGATTCAACCTAAGTTTTGAAGGTTCAAATCGAGTTTTCTCAAGATCATCCAGGAACACATTTTTATCATGTTCTAAAGAGCAACGTGACCATCAAGTTAGAATTCTCAAAAGATTTTTCTAAGGCATGGATTCTTCAATTCTCTCTCTTTAGTATTATGCGTGTTAAATATTGCTAATCATTAATTTACATGTTTTTTCTTAAAACAAATTAATAACCCTAATTAGGGAAAGTGAAATCTAATTTGGAACTCTTTATGTGAAAAATATTAATATGTACAGAGACTTATAACCCTTATGTGCTTAGGGTAGAGATTGGATTTTGGGTTATTATGGGTGTAGGTTTGCATGTAGAAACCGTAGTAATTTTATTTAAACGTAAACTAGACTTGTGCAACCACATAAAATTATGTAGGTAGGATTAAAGTGAATTATTATTGTGTGCTCCATAAACTCGCATGATGTTGAAATTATAATTGTTGATGGAAATAAATTGTGTTAATTACGATAATGGATTGGACGATTCGAATTAAAGTAAATTGTGATTGGATAAAAATTGTGTATGTATTGACAAATTAGATTGTGCGATTTGTTGTTTTAATTAATAATTTATATCGCGGGATTGACGGAATTTTGGGTAGTTATGCTCTCACCTATATTTTAGAAATACTTGCTATGTAGGGGACTGATGGGTATGCCTTAGTTAAGGTTAACACTTTCTAGGTATGGATTAGCTAGTATAGATTATTATGGATGGGATATTCCGGGGTGGGGCTAATTTTAATAGTGTTCCGTTGATTTGGATAGCATAGGCGCAAGACTAGGAAGAGATAAATTGTAAAAATTTATCCTATAACGCAGGGTAGGACATGCATGTGTTTTTGAGAACTCTAAGTATGGGACTAGGGGTAGGTTCGAGGTTTGTGCTCTATAATAGGGTGGGGCTAATTTAAAATAACGAGAAATTGAGAATTAATGCCTGAGATAATAAATAGGTATTTAAATACATTGGCATCTTTAATGAGTGCAGGACTGACAGAATACGGGTTGGATGACTATTACGACGTGGGGGCGTGTTGGCCTCATTTTTAAGTACAGGGTGGACAAAATATGCACTGGACATCTATTATGACGTGTCATTCATGGACCTCGTCAATAAGTGTAGGGCTGACAGAATATGGGCCATTTGGCTATTGCAAGGGGAATGTTCGTGGTGTTAAAATTTAGACGGGCCCGATTAAGTCCAGACATACAGTAGGGTCGGCTGGCTATGACAGCACCGCTATAAAATAATAATAATAATAATGTGATAAATCGATATTAATCAAGTTGGTGACTTTAAAGTAATTACCATACTATGATAGCATAAGTTGGACTCAAACTTTGGGGTGGCTTAATTATGTGATTTAGTGTTCGCAGTTTATTTTACTCGCTTATCATTAATTATCTCGTTTAATTTAAAATATTCTATTATGGTGTTTTGTATGTATAATGCTATTATATGGGTTCACGGACCCTAATTGGGGAGAGTATCTTGGATTCTTGCTGTGGGATCAGACCCATTGCAATGACTAACATTTCAGGTTTAGCGATGGAGTAGTTGCATAGGAGTAATTGGATATATTTTGGAGGTGCAGCTGGAGATTCATTTATTTTAGATGTTTTAGTTGTTTAGGATTGAATTTTTATTTCGTCGCATTTATTATGGATTTGGTGGCCCAATCGGTTTCACAATTGTTTACGGTTTTATTCAGATATTCCAATTGTAATATTTATTCGAGTTTATATTCATTTGGAGTTGGATTATTTTGGAGTTTAGCATGATGATGGATCTTAATATTACATGGATGACTATATTTATTGGATTAATCTGATTTATATCTTGTGGAAATGAATTGCTATATGTCTTATATCTGTCATATGCTAAGAATGATAATTTATTTAGTAACTCCCGGTGTAGTCTTGGTGGTGGGCGACGCAGGAATGAGTGAGGTGTTACAAATGGTATCAGAGCATGGCCTTAGGTCTCGTAGGTTATGAGTCCATTTAGTTTCCATGTTACCGATCTTTGATCCCCTTTGTTGATTAGTTCTCCTTAAAGTATTGGGTCTAGCATACATGTTAGTTATGTTTCTTGGAGCTAGGGAGTTTTGTGTTAAGGAAATTATAGACATTGAGGTTATAACTAGTAATCTTAATTTGATGATACTTAGAAGTGATTTTGGGTGATGAGATTTATTCTGGATATCATTAATGAAAATTTTGGGTATCTCTAATATCAATTTGGTAATGTGATTTAATCTGAGGACTTTAGTGTTCGATGACTTTTGGAGAGACAATCGAGTGGTGATACGTGGGAGAGCGTAGTACGTCGTTATTTTCATAGATATATTTATATATATAGTTGAGATATATGTTTTATTTTGTTCACGAGTTAAGTGCTTGTGGGATTGGGTGTATGGGTGCCCAATTGTGATAGTCTATGGGTAGGCATATGTAATCCTTATTTTATTTACGCGACTTTACGTTTGATGTTTAGGCTTCATCTAATTTCGAGGACGAAATTCCTGTGCTAGTTGGGAAGTATGTAACACCCCGAGATTTTTGAGCCATAAAAATCTTTGATAAATTAAAAATTTTGAAAAAATAATTTGTTGGAATCTATTTAATTTGGTATGTAAAAATTTTGGTTTATGTATATAAAAATAATGTTTTAAGTGGAATTTAAGTTGGGATTAAATTTTGGAAATTATAACTTTTTGTATAAATATCGGGTGAGGATACGACCTAAGGAAAAAACATATATAAAAATATTCCACAGTCCGATTGAACTGAATTTTTTTGTGCAGCTTATTTTGCCTTTAGCTACCACGCCTTCAAATTTCAGCTAATTGCAATGGTCCGATCGTCCGTAATAAATTTTGACTATTTGTGTTTGAGTAGGACTCAAATTCGTTTTGGAATATAAACTTAAAGTGACAGGTTTAGAACTTTTAAAACACATTTTAGCCTTCTCAAAAATCAGTAGCCTCCTCTATTTTCATCTTCTTCCATCTACAAAACCCTAGCCCCGTTTAAAAGCAAGATTCAACCCCAGTTTTGAAGGTTCAAACCACGTTTTCTCAGGATCATCCAAGAACAAATTTTTGTCATCTTCTCAAGAGAAACGTGACCATCAATTCAGAGTTCTAAATCGATTTTTTAAGGCATGGATTCTTCTATTCTCTCTCTCTCTCTCTCTCTAGTATTATCCGTGCTAAATATGGCTTAAACATTAATTTACATGTTTTTCTTAAAATAAATTAGCAACCTTAATTAGGGAAAGTGAACTCTAATTTGGGACTGTTTTTGTGATTTTTTAATATGAATTAAGACTTGTAACCTTTATGTGCTTAAGGTAGATATGGGATTTTGGGTTATTATGGGTGTAGGTTTACATGTAGAAACCGCAGTAAATTTATTTAAATGTAAACTGGACTTGTGAAACCACATAAATTTATGTTGGTAGGATTAAAGTGAATTATTATTGCGTTCTCCATAAACTCGCATGATGTAGAAATTATAATTATTGATTGAAATAAATTGTGTTAATTATGACGACAGATTGGACAATTCGAATTAAAGTAAATTATGATCGTATGAAAATTGTGTATTTGTTGACAAATTGGATTGTGCGACTTGTTGTTTTAATTCATAATTTCTATCGCAGGGACGACGGGATTTTGGGTAGTTATGATCTCACCTATATTTTAGAAATACTTGTTATGTATGGGACTAGTGGGTATGCCTTAGTTGCAGTTAACACTTTCTAGGTATGGACTAACTAGTGTAGATTATTACAGATGGGATATTCTGGGGTGGGATTGATTTTAGTATTTTTCTGTTGATTTGGATAGACTAGGCCCGAGACTAGGAAGAGATAAATTGTAAAAATTCATCCTATAACATAGGGTAGGACGTACGTGTATTTTGGAGACCTCTAGGTATGGGACTAGGGGTAGGCTCGATGTTTATGCTCTATAATAGGTAGGGGATAATTTAGAATAACGAGAATGTGAGAAATTGACAATTAATGCATAAGATAATAAATGGGTCTTAAAATAAACTGGCATCGTTAATAAGTGCAGGACTGAAATATGGGTTGGCTGGCAATTGGGATGTGGCGGTGTGTTGGCATCATTAATAAGTGCAGGGTTAACAGAATACTGGCTGACTGACTATTGTGACGTGTCGTTTATGGAACTTGTCAACGAATGCAGGGCTCACATAATACGGGTTAGCTGGCTATAGCAAGAGGAATGTGTGTAGTGTAAAACTTTAGACGGGCCCAAATAAGTGCAGGACATGCAGTTGGATCGGCTGTCTGTGACGGCAGTGCTATAATAATAATAATAATAATAATAATAATAATAATAATAATAATAATAATAATAATAATAATAATAATAATAATAATAATAATAATAATAATAATAATAATGTGATAAAAATGATATTAATCAAGTTGGTGACTTTAAAGTCATTTCTGGACTATGATAGCATAAGTTGGACTTAAACTTTGGGGTGGCTTAATTATGTGATTAAGTGTTTGCAGTTTATTTTACTCGTATAATTTAAGATATTCTATTGTGGTGTTTAGTATGTAAAATGCTATTGTCTGGGTTCACGGACCTTAATTGGGGAGAGTATCTTGGATTCGTCCAGTGGGCTTTGAACCATTGCGTTGACTAGCATTTCAAGTTTAGAGATGGAGTAGTTGCATATGAGTAATTGGATATATTTTGGAGGTGCACCTAGAGACTCATTTATTTTAGATTTTTTAGTTGTTTACGATTTACTTTCTATTCCGTCGCATTTATTATGAGATTTTATTATGGATTTGGTGGGCCAATCGGTTCCACAGTTGTTTACGATTTTATTCAGATATTTGCAGTTTGAATTTTCATTCGAGTTGGATTATTTTGGAGTTTAGCATAATGATGGATCTTAATATTGCATTGATGATTGTATTTATTAAATTAATTTGATTTCTATCTGGTGGAAATGAATTGTTGTATGTTTCATATCTGTCACAAACTAAGAATGATAATTAATTTATTAACGCCCGGTGTAGTCTTGGTGGCGGTCAACATCATGAATGTGCGAGGTGTTACATAATCAAGCCCAATATTCCCATAAAGTTAAGGAAGCTAGTTTCCTTACTGATTTGAAGATTATTTAAGTTGAGAAAGGTACTCTTTTTAATGAAAAAGATTAGCTAGAGAGGAGGTTGGATCATGTTAATGTTGAGTTGGAGGAGAGTTCCCTAGAAGATACCGACTTCTAATCAAGGTTGAACCAGTTAGTTAGAGAAATGCATTGTTCTGCCAGAAATGCTTCGATGTTTGAGGACAGGCATATCCAGATAAACGTTAGGAAATTAATATATCTGTATTATTGGACTAAATTTAGGTATTTTATAACTAAACACTGTAGAGTACAAAAATAAAAGTATAATTAAGTATGTTTATGTTTTGTTATTACCTTGTTTTCCATATGGTTGGGTAATATTGTTTTAGGAATCTAGAATTTGTTTACCTCATATAAATGTGCCCATTCACATCTCTTAGGTGATAAGATCAACCCTTACATGCCCCGTATATTTGGAATGGTCCTTCCCATTTTGGGGAGCACTGTCCATATGTTGGATCTTTTGCTCCCAAGGGTAATATTGTTTTCCAAACCAAATCTCCTGTGGCACCCCGCCTAATTAAATACCGGGTGATCAGTCCTTTATTAAATTAAAATCAAGGTGAACGGTTGGTTCATTCTTAGCATCACTGTCGCAAAATAAAATTTCCAATTTAAACACCCTAAATAATTATGCTAAGTGTCAAAATAATTTAAAAACCTTATTTCCATTTTATTAAATCCAAATATGAAAACCTTTTTAAAAAGCCAAAAGTTTAAGAACTCTAACATACTAAAGATGGATAGTAACACACAAGAATTAGATTCATCAATGTAAACCAAACGAGTTTAAACTATAAATAAAACCATCCTGACAGTAATTAAATCCCAAAGAGTACTAACTAATGGAAATATAAAGGAACGTAAATCTCTGACAAAAATCCAAACTGAATAGAGAAACGGGCGACACATGCCCTAACTAATAAGAACTAAAAGTACGAGTGGAGTCAACAATGAGGTCGTCCAAGCAATGGCCTGCAACTCCCACATAAGCTGCAGCACGTCCTGTCCAAAGAACCTAAGCATGACGCCCCTGTGGCTAGGCACCTATATTATATATATATATATATATATATATATATATATATATATATATATATATATATATATATATATACAAAAGAGAAGAAATAATAGGAAACGGGTCAGAGCCCGAGTGTAAAACAGTTTTAAAATTAGTTTAGCAAGTATATAAAATGCTTACCGGCTAATGGAACAACCATGTTAGTATGCGACACTATCTTGAGAATTCTCACATCTCATTCTAGTGTGCACGGCTACCGTACTAATAAGTCTCATAAGTTTCTCTAACTTATTCCATAAGGTTTTACCAGGTGACAAGTGAGGTTATGATATTTACTTTAGGAAATCATTCTCTTCGAGATTTCTACGATATTTAGAAAAACTCATTACCCTTATAAAGTTCCCGAACGCTAATAATAAAATTGAAGCATTTATTCATTATTTATCTACTTATACGCACATTAGAAAGTTCTCATATAGATATACGTATATATATTACTCACACATATAATATATATACTAATGGCACCCCACATAAAACCTATGGTGCTGGCATACTCTGCTATCAAGTCCCCATATCACATAAACTAAGGGAAATACTAGTCCGGAATCACTCTCGAACTGGATTAACACAATACACAAACAAATGGAGGCGAAGCATAGTTCCAGGTCCTAAGAGGTCAGCACATACCCTCACGTCTCTTAGAACATATGACTATAATTTTCGAATAGCCAGTAACGAGGATACTATCTTCTAGGGTACGAGTCAATATCCCTCATAAAGGTCCAATCGAGATAAGACCGTCCCGGCGCGGAAACCCCCGTGATAGCAAGTAGTCCGGGTATGATTTTTTTTACCCAGATATATAATATGCACAATCACACAGTCATATATATAAATATTCACACTTCTAAATTAGGTGCGCCCGCAACCCAAAATTATAATTATCCGCTCTTTGCACATTTGTACTTGATTATCTCGCATAACGAATTTGTCACTTTTATTCTCGTATATATAAGTTACTCCATACCTACTTCTCGTCTCTCGAAGTATTCTATCTCCCTAAGTATAATTTCAGTACGCACTCTCACTTACCTTCTAGTCTAACTTCCTTACAAGTCTCGACCTTTTATTAAACGTACGCATGACTTCATATGTATGAATAACTCCCCGTTAACCCTTAATTTCATCTTACACTAAGTTCTCACTCAACGGAGTTTACTTAGACCCTACTGGTCCTATTTATATCCCATTATACTCTAACAATAATAATCAAGGATTACTACGCATTTTAATTAGATTAATCCAACATAAGGGGAAAATGCAATTTTCCCGGAGGGGTCGATCGATCGATCGATGTTCTTGGGTCGATCGATCGATCAATCAAGCAGTTATAACGAAAACTGCATTAACCCAGTTACGGGTTTGCCTCTCCAACCTCAACCAAATCTCCATATATCATTACCAAACTCCTAACCAACGTTACTACAAGTACTATATCCCTAAACACATGATTTTCTACGTAAGATATGTCCCAATTCATCAATTATAACAATTTAATGGGTAAATATTTCCTAAACTTCAAGAAGCCTAATTTTTCTTTTTCTTTCAATTCTTCCCATTCTTTTACATATTTACTACTTCTAAATCCATACAAATTCGTGATTTATCCTCTACATGCGATTTAGATATCCAGAATATGATTACTTCTTCTATAACATGTGATTTTAAGTCTCAAAACCATACTTTCTTTCATCAAACAAGTTCTAAACAACCCTAGACTAACATGATCGAGACATTAACTAAAAATAAATCAAGATAGATACTTGCCTGGAATTTGAGTTTCTGATTTGAGGACGAAAGAGGTATGGTTGCGTTCCTCGTCGCGCGATCTACGCTTTGGTGGTGGTGGCGGTGTAGACGGTTGAGTCCTTGGCCTTGAGTTGCTTGGAAAGCTCTCCAACCATTCTCTAATGGCCTTTCTTTGATTTTCTAATTTCTAACCCTAGAAGGCAACTCCTAAAGGCTGATTTATTCTTAGGATTTTGTGGGTTTAATACCCAAAAATGTTAAATGTCTATAATACCCTATCGGGATGCTAATTAGGCCTAAAAATGCCCTGAGACCCAAACTAAACCCCCGGGTACATTAATTTGACTATCTCGACCCTTCCGGACACATTGGCGCACTCAAAATGACCATACGAGTGACTTATAATTTATTCACTTTTAATAATAATAATAATTTAGTCCCGACACGACACAGGCGCGTCCTGACTTAATTTCCATAATTGTCATATTATTCCCTCGTGACAATTTTAATAAATACAATCCTACATATTACTCTACTCAATAAGTAATATTTAACAAATCAACAATTTTCCAATAATTACTAACTCTCGTCACGATAGTAACATTTAAAACAAATTTTCGAATTAATATTAAATTAATTTATCTCAATTAAATTTAATAAATCTCTACATTTAAAATCCATAAAAATACGGGGTATTACATACTTCCCCCATAAAAACGGAATTTCGTCTCAAAATTCAAAAAATAAGGCCTAACTTGTATCATCTGTAACAAGGTATAAAGCATCTAATTCCCACAACATCAAAAGAGAACTACAAATCTCAATCTCATCAATTTAATACAACAAAATTCTCTTGAATAAATATAACTAAAGTAAATTTCCAATGCTCTGTGCAACAAAATAAATAAATACAAGTCATCTCATCTTGTATTAAAAATTCTGGATACCTTATCAGTACGGAAACTATCTATATAGTAAGGTGCTCAATAACTATAGCCCCCGCCTCACAGCAAGCTTGTTTAATACTCTCATTAAAGACACTTCTCATTGTGCTTTTAACCAACAACAATTTCATAAGACATGCCTATACATTATTAATTCCTTATTATTTCAAAATCATTGGGAGGCCGAACCTCACTACCTGAGAACCACTCGGATTTATTTAAACACAAAACTCCCATTCTGAGAGAAACCATTAGAACATTTGACCACTTTTGTTCGCCTAAAATAGTCGTGGAATTCCACCATAGTCGTCAGACTCTAACTCACCAAATCCAAATTTTTGATTGTCCACCCATCTCTTAACATTCAGAGTAAGAAAAGTTAAGGTTTTTCCCACACCAAATACTCAATAAGCATCTTGTTCACCATAAACAGGTACGAGTGCTCCCACGTAACCCTACCATTAGGTAATATCCACCCCCAATTATCGTACTATACTCTAGTTGCTAGCTATAACTGTTGTGGAAAATAAATGATCACAATGAACCCAAAATTACTTTCACACTGCTCCACTAATGGTTAATCACCGCTCGCGTACTCCCTGAATTATGGGTGATACAACCTGCTCAAAATGAAACGATATTCCGTTGCTTCCTGAAATCCCGTATTGAAGGTGGGATTCAAAAATCTTATCCTAATTTAAAAAAATACTGTGTAGGACCACATACCGACGCGATTCTCCCTTTCAAAGGAAGACTGGGGCACACTAGCTAATATTCTAACTCACCCCAAAGGAATGTCAATCACTTCCTTCTTGGGAATCTTGTTCCACACCTTCGAAGGAACTCTTGATCTTACCTTGAGGTTGTTAACTCATCCAATAAACTTTAACGACTTTACCGGCCTCTTCCATTATAGGAATTGTTGATAGCCCTAAAATTCTTTGGTTGTTCCTCTTATTCCAACCAATTTCTATTTATGAGTGGTGCCCTCAGAGACTACTCAATATGTCCCGCTCGACATCGACTTCTACTTGTTATGTCTCACATTAAGTGACACTTAATACTCCCCTTCTTTCCTTTACATATACTGAAAGTTACGACCCATGCAATTTTCTCCATGATGTGCACTTTCGAACCTTTTTATACCATACTAACATCTTCACTTTTTGTACGCGTCAGTCGTTCTCAACATTGGACTAATTCCAACTTCTCTCCGAGTGTTCTCCATAATAATTTGAATTCTACCCTTCTCAAGGAATACCCCTTTTTAAATGGCTTCCCACATCCTTCCAAACAGATCCCGTGTGCTACTCTGAATACAAATATATGGATTTATCGTCTTTCACACGACGCAAAACCTGACCTACCACTTCCACTTCGTTATGTTAATCCCACAAACATTTATTCCACACGTCTATTCTCACATTCCTACAACTCGAACGATTCTAACATCAGCTAACCAGGATGCCCACACACCCTATAAACCGTGCATACTAGCGTAAGTACCACATACGCTTCATACATAACACCCAATTATTTCTTTTCCTTGTGCTCACAACGTGATTACAATAAACTTTCCACATTAGCCTAATATCGATGTGTCTAAGTAAACATGTGGTAAACGGAGTGAAGGGGTGTGAACTTGAAACAAAATAATTATGAAACAATCACTCAAAAATGTCCAAGGAGATCTATTTGAATGCATTAACTTTATTAAACAGAGATTTGGCCTCATAGTGACAGATAAAGTGATCTTATAAATGGATAAACAAGCACAATTCACACTAGCCTATAAAATATTTATGACTCTTAAACCAATATTATCAAACACGAATAAACTAGGACTCATTGTTAAAACCCATTGATCTTCAACTTATAACATCCTCAAAACATAGATAAATTATTTTTTCACTCTCATTTTTTTGAAGATATCATTTTTTTAAGAATTAATGATGAAAATTGGCCTTAACAATAATTTATTTTCTTTGCCTCATAATTTTTTGGGCTTTTATTAACGGTGGCCTTTCACATAAGGAAGATTTTTTATTTCGTAGCCCTTTATCGTGCACACTCATATTTTCAATAAAGCAATAAAGTCACGAGCAATGGTTCTTACATGTGAATAATCCCCCACCCTAAAAAAGATATATATAATGACAAAATTTATGGGAGAACACCCCACTTGGATCATGAAATATATGAAGTTAAAATTCAAAAGAGCTCGTGCAAAGTGTATGTGGAAGCATATGAAAAGTGAATCCATTAGGCAAGTTATTTTTGAACTACTCCATGCAAGCATTATTAAAAACAATCTAACCATTGGAAATCATAATCAAATATCCCATCCACATGGATACATGGAATGAAGTGGATTCAAATACAACGATACGCCACACAAAATTTGTAAAACTAAACTACACATAAACAAATTCTTTTTGATTTTTTTAAACATTTAACAAAAATTGACATCATATGAAAACACACACAAATCTTTTTGTAATTGTTAATAAAGACCCATAAGGAAAATCAAAATACAAAAGACTCAAACACCATACAACTAATAAACTCATATAGCGTGAAGTACAAAAGCTAGTGTATGAAAACATGCATACACAGTTAAGCATTAGATTTAGCATGACAAGTATTATGTGAAAGCATTCGAGAATCAACAATTCTAACATTAGAGCCTCTAAATTTGATTTTCGAACCCACATCATTGTGACATGATGCTCTTGAGTTTTGGAAACATCAGTGACTCTAGTCTTAGACTTCTTAGGATCTTTTCAATTATCAAAGGAAAAATGCCTAGGGTGACCTTTCCTACCTGAATGTGTGCTTGTGAAGACACGATGAGGAATGATACCTAAGGATTGACCTTTTCTAATGTCCCTAGCAATGGTTGACTCTCTAAAAAACATGGTAGCAAAGTCATTTGGATTATCGAAGACAGTACCACAATTATCATCTTTGATTCGAGCGATGCCTAATATTTTATCCAATTTTTTTGACCTAAACTCCAAATCAAATTGGACATTACTGGAGTCTCATAATATCTCTTCTAACTCCACAATCATAGACTTGAAAAAATTATAAAAATCATAAAAAATGAGGGATTCCTTCTTCAAAATCTCCATCAAACCCCGAAGGTTATCTCGCTCCCACTCAACTAATGTGAGATTCTCCTTAAGAGTCTTTTCACATGCCCTAAGTTCCTCAATCAATATAATATCATAACTACCTATGGAACTTTCTTTCTACATAGATTCTAACTTTAAGTTAGACTTTTTCAATTTCATTGTCTCCGTATACAACACACGAACGAAAACTCAAAATTCACTCACCTCCTTCTCTTTATTATCATCTTCTTATTCTTATCCACTTTCTCCACCGTCATTAACTTGGGAGTCACAAATAATGGCCTCAGAATTATCATGCTCAAAATTATTTTCATCAAAAGATTTTTCATCAAGGCTCGCATGACTATCCATGAACCCTATATAGTTGCACTTAACTGAGGAATCAGGTTCCTCTTCCAGTTCACTATCACTAAGGGTGGTAATGTATGCAATCGATTTCTTTTCCTCCTTCCTTAGGTTAATAGAGAAATAGGTTACCCTATAGCCATAACCCTTACACCCAAAACATCTATTTGACTCATCCTTCTTAAAATTATCATTACAATTTTTAGGGGATTTTATAGCCTTGATAAACTTGCTTTAAAAAACTTCTTTTCATCTTTCGATTATTTTTTAAACTTGAGAAATTTCTTAAACTTTTTTGCAAACATGGCAATATCATCAAAATCGATGTCAGACTCATCATTCAAAATAAGTGTTTCATCCTTTTGGGATTTCAAAGTAATGTCCTTATCCTTTTTCATCTTTTTGGATGAAAACATGTCGAGGTCATAAGTTTGAATATCACCTACAAGCTCTTCAAGTTTTGTAGAGTTCAAAGTACCTAAGGAATTCAAAACAATCACTTTTGAATTAAATATTTCAGGAAAAGACCTAAAGATTTTATTGACTTCTCGGATTTAAGGTATTCTCTCTCTCGTGTTAATAAATGAGTTCATAATATCAGTTAATCTAGTGTGGAATTCATCAAATGATTCACTCTCCTTTATTATGATGGTTTCAAACTGAGTGGTGAGGTTTTGGAAAGCCTTAACAACACTAGTTCCCTTATGGGTTAGTTGGAGTATTTTCCAAGAATCTTTAGATATTTTATATGTCATAATGAGGCAAAACTCCTCCGATGTGACAACATAAAACAAAGCATTCAAACCAAGCGAGTTATAATTCAATAACTTATGCTCATCCTCACAACAGGTTTATACAGGTTCAGATACACAAACTTTACCAACCTAAGTCGTGGGTGAGGTCCACCATCTAATAACCGCTTGCCATACCCACTCATCTATCGACTTAAGTTCTAATTTTATACACGCTTTCTAGTACATATAGTGAGACCCATCAAACAGAGGTGGTCTAGAAAATGATTGAACCTCCATACAAAAGCCGTTCAGATTCATGCATAAATAAATTATAGACACCCGCTCTGATACCACTATCCTATAGGATTATAATATATGGAAAGGGTGCAAAAACCAACAAACCACTATTTTTAAATTTTCTCAATTTTGAGTTCAATTTAAATCAGTTTACCCATATTAAACTAAGCACATATTACAGGAAAGTTGTGTTAAAATAGATTAACCCATTTTATCTTAACCTAAACATGAAACTAGGTGAGTGCAGAATAAAATAAGTAAATCAAACCACAACGCCCAATGTATAAGGAAACCCATAATGGGAAAACCTTAGACGACCCAACCAATGCAATTAACTTTGATGAGGAATTACTAAAGATAAACAGTTGACTTACAACATAGACTCAACGCCCCTAAGCCTTGATGCTTTTAAGTCTTCAACCTCTCCTACACAATGAACGTAAGAGTCCACTTAAGTAGTTCCATAACATATGATTTCACATGCATATCAATATCCACCGATATAGGCTCAACAACCGTCACATACGGAGTCCACCATATGTAAACAAACTACGTACGGAATCTACTGTACAAAACGGATACTCAAAGAAGTGTAAACCAAGGTTCCCACAAAACTAGATTTCACGCATATATATGATGAAACTTGGATCTTTAAACAGTTGGGTGTAAATAAAGGTTTTAACTGGAAAACATGATCATGGAAGATTAAAACCTTAGGATATATTTTTAGAAGAGTGTGGGAACTCAAAAGTAATGGAAAAGTCTCTAAGAAAACTACTGCTCCAAAGCCCTGCTTATAGGAGGTTTTCTAAAAATGAGTTAAGGCAAAAAAAATATGAATTTTGCATTGAAAATCATGCCAGCTCGTTCAAACGAAGTTGGATCTTGTTTGAATGAATCACCTGGTCTCATTCGAACTAGCTTCTAATAAAACTTCCAATGACAAACTAGAGTAGGCCAAAACAATCTCGTTTGAAGTTCGTTGGAACCTATTTTAATGAGATACAGAGTCTCGTTCGAATGACATACCAGGTGTCATTAAAATGACTTCAAATTTTTTCTAAAAAACATTTAACATAAGTTCAAAAACATTTTACAAAATAAACACCCAATTAAAAAAATACAAGGATACAAATAAATACACATTCATACCGAGAGATCCTTAGAACATAAAGATGAAAAAAGGCACAAAACTCGACATAATGATGTGAACATGATATCTTGGACACTACGTCTTCAGTCAAACACGTCATAGGATTGAAAGGTGAAACATACTCAGGACCTAACCTTTGACTCAAAGGTTTTCCAAACATGTAATAAGAAAAATTTCCATACAGATTGACTCTATCAAAAATTTGGCTTATAATAGCAGTCAACTATTTTCTACTTTAGATCAATATGTTATTCAAGGTTTGACTTTATCTTAATCTATTTTTTCCATATGCATGGATTGGCCATGGTCTTTTATATTTAACTCAATTTCGCCCACCACTCTTGGTGAATTTAAATTAATTTATAGTGGCAGGATAACATCATGTCCATAAGTTAGGGCATATGTAGTTACTCCAGTGATTGACATTTTAGAAGTCCTATAAGCCCACAATACTTTTGGAATCAAATTATGCTAGTCTCTTGGATTTTTTTCAGTCACTTTACTTAAAATATCTTCAACCACTTTACTTGTAGCCTCTTCATGTCCATTTGATGTATCATAATGGGATGCCTACGTTGTTAAAGTTATTTCCAACCTTAAAGTTAATTCAAGCACCATTGTTTACTAAAAAAGGCTTGCATTTTCTGAGGTTATAGTTTTTGAAATTCCGAACCTATATACAATGTCTTATAAGAGATATACCAGTTCATTTTGGGTAATTGGTTTTAAATCCTTAGCTTCTAATATTTGGTAGAATAATCCGTATTTACTAAAATAAGATTATACAACTTCGAAGATTGGGGATATATTTTCCCAATAACATCTACTACCCATCCTTTAAAGGGCCTTGGTTTTACTACATATTGTAGATCATTAGTAGGTAAATGTTTTAAAGGTCCATGTTGTTGTCACTTCTGACACCCTTTAGCAAAGTCAATGCAATCTTTTAAGATAGATGGTTAATAAAATTCATGTGTTCTTACCAATCATCTTATTTTGGGTCCATCTTGGTGAGCTCCATATAATCCTTCATGAATTTGAGGATTTGCTATTATGCCTTCTTATTTTTATTAGAAGAGGGATGGTACCCCAAATTTTATCAATTCAACAGGAAAAATTGCCTCTTCTAGTGACTTACAAAAGATTTAGAGGGGAATATAGCCAAATCCTCTAAAAATGAAATGAAAATTGAAAATAAGGTTCTTTATAATTAAAAATCTTACATTATAAATAATAAATGAAAAACTATATAATAATAAAAGAAATAGGATACCTAACCTCCATGATTTCTTCCACCTTGAACTAACCATGTCTAAATAAGGGAAATCCCCATTTATCCAATGAAAGAAAGCCTTTGAGAACAGTTTGGAATGAATAAAGATTTGAGATCTTGGAATTAATTAGTCACTCTAGGATCATTTCATCAGCACCTCTTTTGAACAAATTTTCTAGTATACCTAACATAATTGGCTGCTCTTAACCTGATATATCTATTAGTTTTGACATCTTGGTTAGTTAGATATTTTATTATTTGTTTTATCCAATCATTATGAACATCTATGTTCCAAATTTGTACTAATGGCCATTTGTTATGGAGTAATGATAGGAGTCCAGTCATAGAGATTAATTTTAGCTTAGCTTTGAAGCAATCGCCAAGCTTCAAACTTATTTCCTTTTGAGCTATTTCATTGCCTTCTTCAGTTAACAACCTGGGAATATAACTTAGCATGACTTCATAAAATTTGGATAATAAATTTAAAGCCACTTTGTTATAAATACATGAACTCAAGGATTTCTACCCTATATCATATTCACTTTCTAGC
The DNA here is from genome assembly GCA_949130495.1 of Sambucus nigra. Lineage (NCBI taxonomy): Eukaryota > Viridiplantae > Streptophyta > Magnoliopsida > Dipsacales > Adoxaceae > Sambucus > Sambucus nigra. Next base: position 208,433,506 of record OX422213.1, on the reverse strand, counting down.
TCATCTTCACACGGATGATGTTCTAAATAGTTAGCCAGTGCTTCGCCTTTTTATGGCCCTTTGAGGCATGTAACATAGGAAAAAAATTAGACAATGATAACACCTATTTACCAATTATATTTTGCAAAATAGGTACGGTGAACATGTAGTTAATTAGATCAAAAATTGAAATAACATACACATCTCTGGGCAATAGGTATTATCTTAATTTCATAACTGTGAAGTATAAAGTCAAACGTAACTTCTTCATTACCTAATACTTACATTCACAATCATTCAAGAATCTACATAAATAATACACAACCTTATCTGTGTTTTTCCTACATTATTGTGCCAACAGAACCCCAGTGGAAGTATCAACATCAATAATGTAAAGCTTAACTGACTTGTTATCCTTTCGAGGTTCCAATAAAGGTGGCCTAGCCAAGTATTCCTTGGGCATCTCGAAAGCTTACTCATGTTCTCACTCCTCTCAATGTTTTAGCTTCACGAAAGGATAATATATTTTAGTTTTTCCTGAAGCATTAAATATAAATCTTCGATGGAAATTAACTTGTCCTAAAAATCTTTGTAATTTCTGGTTCCTATCAACTTAAATACCCTTTTGGTGCACCAAAAATCTTACGCAATTTCCTGTAAAAACTCCAAAGGCACATTTTGAAGTATTCATTATGAGTTGAAGGAGTTTTATCCTTTTAAAGGACTTTTGTAGGCGTCTTTTGTGATTTATAACTATTTTGAGTTGACACTTATATCATCAGTACAACACTCCAAAAAGGTGGCAAACATATCATGGAAAATAGCGTTCTTTCCTCACTTGTATATTCAATAAAATCGTAGGGGTCTTAAAGGCAATCTTTGAATTAGAGAGAGATTCCCTGATTAACAGAAGAGACTCAAGATAAGGAAGAAGCATGAGGGCAGCGAGGCACCTCATTGAGGTAGCTTAGTGTAGCTGCCTAATGAGGCGACTCAAGTATGGATCTCAGCGAGGAAACAGGCCGAGACAACTCATGTTGAGCTTGCATTTTACTTATTAGAATTTTATCTTTTTAATACATTGATTGTAATGCTATAACAATTGGTCAAACGGTACTCGCGAAAGACTAGGCCTGGCAGGGCTTGGGAGATCTCACATGGTATATCAAATGACCTCACTATGGGAACTTCAGAGGGACTTGGTTTGGAGGATTGAGAAGTGAGTCAGTATTAAGGATTGTGTTAACCATTTTAGATATACCTGGTAAAACACCGAGAGACCATTATCTGTGAGAACTTGTGCAGAGTAACCTTGAGTTTCATTGTATATCGAGCTTTGATCCAAACAGTCCTCTATCAAATGTCACATATACTTTAAGTGATGTCATTAGCCACCTACCCATTGTCCAATCGAAACTTGAGTAAACCACTGTGGTATTAGGGACCGTCAGACGGTTTGGTGAGCCACCACAGTTGTGATAGGCCTCTGATGCACATTTGGTAGCCAAACAGCATGTACTGGCATTTAGTGATTATGACGTTTGGTGTTATGACCCATCATGCATTTAGTGTTTGTGACTTAAAGTGTGAGAGGAATGTCTTTAATATTAATGAGGATTGAGACATCTCAAGAAGGTTGTGGTACAATTTATTATCCCCAACCACTTTTGAGATGAGGGAGTTCTTTCTAGAAAGAGTAAACACATTGAGAGTAAAGAAGTTATTGCAAACCAGAGTTTATTTTTCCACCATTAACATTTATTGCGAAGCGTTTATTAGCTAACTAGAGAGATATCAGAGGTTTTTGGTGTGTTGGTTGCTGGCCAAGGTGTATCTAGGGTGCTTACTTCTCTCTCCCTTGGAACGGATTATTTATGAGGATCTTTTATTACTATATGAGTTATACTCGAGATATTTGTCAATCCAATCTGAGAGTTTGTTATATACAATACTATGTGTTTATTTATGATAGTTAAGGATATTTATGTTATTGTTTATCACCATATCTATAGGGGTTACGCCTCTAAATGTATTACCATAGTCCTAGCCTTCATGAGGACTCTCCCCTTACATTTGACGACTCCGTTGGGTGACATTCTTCTAGAAATCATGGCGCTAGATGAAGTTAACTGGACGCTTGACTTTGATGAGAGAAATAAGGAACAAGTGGCTAGGGATCTTGAAACTTCCAAAGATAGTGTGCCTTTGGTGGTGGTTCCCCAAGTTAAAACGACATCAGTAATCCCAACGGTTACGCATGATTCCACTAGAACCATGATGGGACCAGTGTAGATAGCCCTTATGATCGTTAAATTCTTAGAGTTTTTGTAGACTCCTAGAGCAACACCGACTTTTAGGGGAGGAATAGACCCCAACCCTTTCATCACTCAGATGGCAGCTTAGATAGCCCCAATAAGTGATGGTCTAATATGACCAGTCCCCATAAACACTGTTCCCACTCTCTTGCCAATGATGGGTGCTCCAAACATGGACATTATTCCACAAGTGGTCCCTCAGCCCATTGTTCTGACGATTGAGAAATCTCATTCATCTTCCTTGGAAAAAATGAGGAAGGAGATGCAAAAATAAATTATGAAGATGATAATAGCTTCCTCCCAGTCTGCCAGCGAGGTAACATCAGTGTTTGATGATTTCCACACTCCCTACCCAGAGGCATACAACAAGGAACCTTAGCCTAAGGATTACATACCACTTATTTTTAAAAACTACACAGGGAAGGGAGGAAACCCGAAGGAGCACATCAAGAGGTTTGTGGAGCATTTGGAAGCCCAATGTAATAACAATAAGTTACGACTAAGGGAGTTTTCTAAATCCCTCATTGATAAAGCATACACATGGTACTCTCACTTGGCACCGAAGAGTGTCTCTATGTGGGAGGAGATGCATATTATTTTTGTCTAGAAGTTTTTTATAACACAGGATAAATTTACATTGACACAAGTGGGTAGGGAGAAATAATGACCTTGTGAGGAGATGATGGCATACATTAAAAGGTTTAGAGAAAGGTCATTCGATGTGAGAGGGGGGGCCAAGGACTCCAACTTACTTCAGATCTGTGTTGAATGATTTCTCCCAGAATACATTTGTTATTTAATCAACGAGACACGCAAAGGAAAATTTGCGACGTTCATAAAAGTTGCAAGAAACATCTCTTTGGTGGTACGAACAAGCCCAATTATGGCACCTATGATGTTCAGGCAACAAGTACAACCCATTAGGGGAAGAGGTTTGCAACCACGAGTAGCTTATGCCGATGAAGGATATGACGCTAAGAAACTAAAGAAGGACAATAAGAGGAAATTTGAAAGAGATAGGGAGGACCCACTACCATTTCCTTGCACTGTTGAGGAGGAGATTAGCTATTAAAATGCCATATTACGAGGAGGAATAACCTATACACCTAAGGATGTTCCAATAACGGATCCAGGAGAAAAAGTGAGAGCTAACCCCAAGTACTACCAAATCCATATGAAGATTGGTCATCCAATGGCGTCATGTTTCACACTGAGGAAGATCATCAACAAGTATGTGAAGGCAGGGAATTTATAGTCCCTCAAGAGAATGTCAACAATAAACCATTACCATCACGTGCAGCAAACCTGGTAGTGGCATATGACGAAGAAGCTAAGAGGGAGGCAAGAGAGCTAGTGGTGGAACATGAAGATTTTAAAGAAGCATTAGAGGATTGCATAAGGGGGATAACTAATGTAGTAATGGCCTATGACGAAGCAAGTGCGAGGAACATGGAAGAAGTATAAAACCTTAACAATGAGGTAGATCAAGGGATGAAGTAACATGCTATATCACAGTCGCCCAAGTTTACATGGTTTTTTGATCAAATGAGAATGCCCAAGGAGAATAGACTGGAGATAACTTAGATAATTTTAAACATTTTATGAAATAATCCAGTTCTATCGCTGAGATGGAAAGGGCCTATCTAGACTGGTTAGGAAATTTTTGTTCGAAGTGACTTTCAGTGATATCGATAGAGCTGTGAGGTTCCTTTATAATAGACCCCTATACGTCACGGCTAGTATCAATGGGGTAAGCTTTGCAAAAGCTTTGATGGATGGGGGAGCTTCCATAAACATCATTCCCATTAGCTCATTTTATGCTTCCAATATCTCTGAGGCAAGGTTGATACAAATGTCTTTGGTAAAATTTAGTTATAACAACTAGTCTTCTAAATCAATTGGGTATGTGAACGTGGGGATAATGATGGGGAATCTCACCTCACATATTGTAGAAACCACATTCAAGCACCCCCTAAGTCCTTCCCTAGGTCCCTCGCACCTACCTATTTAACACAAACCCTAGGTTATACTCTGAATACTGATCTAGAGGCCATTGGGTCCACTCGAGCCCCGTTAGATTCTGGTCAACTTCAACATTAAAGAGAAATCTCAACAAATCTTTAAAGGGCTCTAAGTACCCTTTCTAACAGTTAAGCTCGTGCCCGAATCGGCATATCGGCCCAGATAAACGATCCATTTAACTACTAAAAAAATGATTTAGAGGCCACTCGGCGCTCTCGAGCCCCGATTTGACCCCAATCGAATCCATATCAGAGAGAAATCCCAATGAATCTTCGAAGGGAACTGAAACTCCTTTCCAAGAGTCCGTCTTGTGCGCTAAATGGCATAAACGTTCAGACGAACGATCCATTTTCCCTCAAAAATTGATCTAGAGATCATTGGATGCTCCCAGGATTTGTTTGACCGAAGACAACTCTTTAGATTAAATGAGACAGAATTAATATTCTAAGGACACTGAATACCCTTTCTAATGGTCCATCCCTTGTGCGAATCAGCCTCACGGTATGGACGAACGATCTATTTTACTCCGACAAGTCACTGGGTGCTTCCAGGACCCATTTGACCAAAGTCTACTCTCTAAACTGAGTAAAGCTCTTTGGAATGTTGAAATACGTTACATAACCTTTCCAATATTTTTCCCCATGCATAATTTGGGCTTATGATTTAGACTAAAGACCCATTACCTCCGACGATCTCCCGTTCAAAGGATATATGAGCTATTCCAAGCCCCGTTTGACCCAACGTAAACTTCTGGACCCGAAAGTGAACCAAAGGACAATTTAAGGTCTCTGAATTAACTTTCTAACGGTGTTCCCCATGCACGATTTGAATCAATTGATTGCATTCTATGACCATTTTTTCGAAAAAATCTGCACGACATTGTCAATTGGCAGGTCCGTTTCCCTGCCTATCGATAGTGTGTCTAGGGTCACATGCCAATTGGCAGGGCTAGGACTATGCCTATTGGTATCCCCTACCCTATATAAGGAGGGAATGATATCACTTACAAAGTACACCCTAGATCCACCAGCATAAGTGATCTCAACAACATACTTCTATGATTAGCAAAGTTTCCTTATGTGGAAATTCTTTCTAACTTTCATTACCATCATTTTCCAATCAAGTAGAAATCCTCCAACATTCATTACTTGCAAGGAAGTTGTCCATCAATCAAGATCAATCGACAAGTCTTCAAAGAAGGTCCAAACATTCTTCCCTCTCTATGAATTTATTTATTTTTTCATTAGTTACATAAATTCTCAATTTAGTCTTTTACTTTAGATCATACACATTAATATCTCATACTTTATTAGTTATATTACACATAAGTTATTTCCTATAAAAAAACCAAAACAAAGAAAAATAGGGTTACACTTATAAATTTCGACGGAATTCTTCATCACATTTTCTCGAAACAAAATATATCTTTTCTACAAACACACCTATAATAAACTCCCATGGGAATTTATGGATTAACCCCACCCTTATGCCAGATACTAACAATTTGGACTTTAATGCCTTTATATCCTTCGTAGGCGTCTCGGGGTAAAACTCGAGACTAAAGTCTTATTTCCCTATTTTCATATTTCCACCTTTTCCATACATTATTCATATATACCATAGTTGTCATTCGTATATCACATCTTATCTAACATATATTATCGTTTAATTATAACGATCTATATCCCGATAAGCGCACACGTCATATTTTCTAGTTATTATTTTGGAAACATTCCTTTGATGGCCTCATTCCATTATTTCCATGTTGCGAGTTGAGCGATTCCGATATCCACTTATATATACACGCACACACACTTCACGGAGAAATTCAAGAAATATAATAACACAACACCATGAGAGACCAAAAGGGCGGGATGGATTCCTAACACCTTACCATTTCATAACTTAGCCCCCGAACCTTCGAACTATTGGCTTTATTATAAGCATCAGTTTATCTTTGATGACGTCTCTCGAGGCAAAGACTTGTTATTTTGCTTGTTTTGTGAAAAATAGGCTGGCGACTCCATTTCTTTACATCACCCCACATCGACAACGACCAAAGCCCTCCTCCTTTGAATAAGTGCCAGGGCGCAGGACCTTTTTTTATTTTCTCCCTCTTTATCCCCCCCCCCCCCCCCCCCCCGCACCAATAGAGGAAAAAAGGGAAAGAAATGGGAGATTTTAAATCCTGGGATGGCCACAGTGGCGACTCCGCTGGGGATATACTTGGAGGGATAGACTCTATTTGCATGGGTGTTGTCATTTTCTGCATGTGTGCATATGCTCCTACTTGTATGTTTCCTTTTTTTCTCTATTATTTCTTGTATATATTGAACTCATGCTAATATTCTCCATGTACACCTCACATAAGTAACACGTAGGATTACTAATATCCACATGTTGCACACAACACTTAGAATATCCATGCTGAGGTGTCACTAACACACACCCCCACTTGTCACATATATCCATGCTCACTTATCACACACCACTTATAATTGATCCGTGCTTAGGTTCACTACCACACACTAACTTGCCGATATTTACACATCACACACTCTCACGTATCCATGCTTAGCGTAATCTCCATGCTAGATTTACTTTTCATGATACTTTTACATTACTCTTATTAGTATAGTGATCATCATGCCAAATAAAAAACTCTCTTGATATTATACTAATCAAGAATCATGCATTTTTGCACACTACATCACCAAGAGCATGGCTATTGACCAAATTTTATCCCGTATTGGGGGGTCAATTTCTGATGGACGCTGGCCCATCTGGTCGCAGTTAGCCTAAGCAATATAAATCCTACCTTCCATTGGCCAAGTAACTTTGACATATATCGAACGGTTTCCCTAGCATTGTACATATTGATCGAAGTCATGACGGGAGGTATATAGCAGGGAACTCATTCACATGCATCGAGTATATCAAATTCTCTCTCACGCGTACTGTCCCCATGTGGTATATAGTGAGGTAATTCACATACATTCAAGTATATCAAATGGATTGTCCACACGTACCGATTGCCCTCAAATGCTAGACTTATATCATGGAAGTCACACCAAAGGGGGGAACCTTTTCACTAACCCAACAACTGCATACCCTCGTATAGGAGTCAAACCAAGGGCACTCATATTTAGTTTGACGATTACTACTAGAAACTCTGCCAAAATGTTGGGTCGACTTCATCTTTTTCCAAAATGGTACCCTATCCACGAGCCTGGCAACAAGTCAAATCGTGTTTTCACCTATTTTTCAAAACCTAACTTTCCTAGGCTCAGGTCCCATCTGACATTTCTTTTTTCATTTAGGCAAACCTAATACATGTGAAAACATAATAAATAATAATCACTCTAAGACCATCCCCTCACTTTTCTCTCCTTCTTTATAAAAGCATCAAAAGAATTATCCCCATCTTTTATCGAAATACCAAAAAATTTATATTACTTTTATCATAAATGTCAAAAACATTTTCTCCTTTTATATAAAATATACCAAAATTATTTCCCCCCCTCTTTTATCAAAAATGTCAAAAATATTTTCCTCATAATAAAAGTTTTCCCTCTCCTCTTTCAAAAATAAATTCGAATCTTTTTCCTCTCAGGTCGATCGCATACCCGACCTTTGGTTTGGATCTCTATTGGATTCGGTCTTCCTTCGTTCTTCCCTAATGCTTCATCTGTTCTCCTGCCACTTCCTTGAGTCCAAATTCCTCCTTCACTAACTCTTCATGGAGAATGCAGATCCCGTACCGAATGTGCAACCTGATTTGATGATGGTCTTAGTATAGCTTACCGCTAAGATTGAAAACCTTCAAATTGAGGTTCACGAGATGCAGAAAAATCGAATCCCAGTTATTGAGGAGCCCAAGGTCCTCTTTCCTCATGCTATGGGTCCACCTGCACGTGACCTAATCTTGGTCCCCAAAGACTATCAGCACGCTCCATGTGCCCCTTCGGCTAATGGGCTACCACAAGCTCAACTTCCTATGCTAAATCTTGCTCACCTAGGGGCTAACCTGTAATTACCTATCGATCCAAAGGAAGAAGATTTGAAAAAGGTCAAGGAGGACCTTAAACTGTCGACCAAGAAGTTTGACCAGGTTCGAATCTATGGGAACTACATGGATTTTACCCGTATGTCTACCTAACCTAAAGCAAGGTTACCAGAAAAATTCAAGATGCCCAACATTGAGAAGTTCGGGGGGGTAGCGGACCCTTAATTTTTCATCTTCGAAGCTATCACCAAGTCATGACTCTCCTCGGTCCCTTTGAGGAAATAGTGGCCAAAATGTTCCATTAGACTCTAAAGGATAGTGCTTTTCGTCGGAACCTATCCCTTAAGGAATTAAGAATTCGCAGTTGGGAGGATGTCGCCCGTGAATTCATGATGGAGTATATATAGAATGAGGAATTAGAGGTTACACGCTGTGATTTAGAGCTTCTCAAGAAGAACCCTGGAGAAACTGTCTACAATTTCATAGCACGGTGGAGGGAGAAAGCGGCCACGATGACAAACTGACCTTGAGAGGATGAGAAAGTTAGCATTGTGAAGAAAAACTTCTTATCCCATGTTCGAGCGACGATGGGAGGTCAGTATTACTCCCACTTCCAAGCCCTCTAGGAAGCAGGAGTGGAGATCAAAGAAAATATTGCCAAGCCGGAGGTTGAGCCATAGAAAGTATCCGGATAGTTCACTCTAAGGAAATATGATAATCTCGTCAATACCACAGTTTTGACCATCGATAAAATTTCACAGCTGCTACTTCATGGGCATCGAAAAGCCTTCATAACCTATTCAAGAAAGAATAATCCAAGCATCATGACCTTCTCTCTAAAGTCTACCAGGCCCCGTTGACCCGAAACCTCATCAAGCCATTGGACCCTCGTTCACTACCAAACCCACTTCCCAAAAATTTCAAATACAACGCCCATTATGATTTCCATTAAACTGCTAGCCATACCACCAATCAGTGTTTCCATCTCTGAAATATAATCTGAGGTTTAATTAATCGAGGTACCATCTCCCCACCAACCAATCAAAAACTCAACACCACTCGCAATACACTCCCAAATCATTCCAATGCTATCTTTCAAGAAAATGATCCAGAATTTGACCCATTTACCCAGATTGTACCCAGTAAATAATCTATCATACCCGTATACTCACCTAAACCCTTGAAGTCTTATCCCTTACTCTCTCCTAAACCTTACCTATTATGTAAATCATGTCTTGTCACTTCTTAGAAGGGCAGGTATTATCGTTCATACCTATTTTAAAGGGAAAGATATGGAATTTCTAGCTCTATTAAACCAATTTCTTGAGTTTGGGATAAATTTTCCCTCTGAAATGACCATTGATTGCCATAAATTTAGCCTCCTATTCATGAAAGCCCGAAACTGGGCTCGAGAGTCAGATGAGTGGGTGATACCCATTGGTGATGTCAGTCTAGAGGATAAAGTCCAGATTATGGCAGACTTTTTGGGAAAGACTGGTGAGATTTACAGTATGTTTAAGCTACTCGATGCGTTAAAGTTATAAGGTTAATTGGTTCCTTCACTTATATATCTCCCTGTTGAGTGAGAGAATTTATATGAAGAAGTTATTGAGGTTGTGGAATGCATTAACTTCTCATAAAAAGATGACATCATTGCCACTGAATGGGGGGACGAGTTTAATAGCTCAAATGAAGAACCAAGCTAAGGAAAAGTTTTCCCGATAATTTGTGTGTGGGATGATTTCTTTTGAAGATCTGCTAGGAGAAATCAACAAAGTAGCTGAACAACTCGAAGTAGATGAAGAAAAATGATTTCTGTTCTTTCCCTCCTACATGAACTATATGACAAGATCTGGAAGGAACTACCAAAGTCCACATCCTCAGTCAATAGTAATAGATAAAGGAAATGGAATCATCGAAGAACTCCTCATGTTGAAAATGGCCATGGAGGAGAGTAAGATACTCGACCAATTGAAGGAAACTCAGGCCAACATCACCTTGTGTGGATTCTTCATATCCTCCCAGTGGCATCAAAACGCTCTGATGAAGCTACTTATTGGGCCCACAAACCCTCTTTCTACCACACTAGAGGAAGCCATGAACGTAGCCGGGTTCTTAACCTCTATAAAATTTCTCTCATTTTTTGAAGAAGAAATCCCAAGCTTCATTCCTAACCATAATTATGCCCTTAACATTTCCGTTAAAGTAATAGGGAAGACATTACCACTTTCACTCATCGATAATGGATCAACATTCAATATTTTCTCATTAAGAACCCTCAAATGTCTAGGTCTGAAAGTAAGTGACCTTGCTACGACTTCTATTATAGTGTGTGCCTGTGAGAATGCCCACAGAGAGGTGAGGGGTTAACTTTACCAATCCAGTTACTGAGTTCCATGTTATTAACATACCGACTTGTTTCAACCTTTTATTTGGTCGACCATGGCTTCACAGTATCAAGGGGGTCTCTTCCTCTCTCTATCAGAAACTAATGTTTTTCGCTAAAGGGTAGGTCATCACCATGTTAGGCGATGATGATAACACCAAGAATGCAAGGACTAGTAATCCAGTACTATAAATATAACATGGGGAGATTGACATGCTTTTGTCCATCTTTCGAGCATAACCACTTCTACTCCTAAAAGGGGATGATTTTAAGGACCGATTCTGTCTAGATCACAGCCCTCATAACGATCCAGAGCATAACCATCATAGAAATGTCAACGTGATACAGATGTTCAATAATATTCACTTCATGCTAGAACTGGGACTGGGGCGATGACAATAGGGAATACTAGAACCCACAATCTTAAAGAATTCATGTCCTTCATGTGGCCTGGGCTATCGGCTATCATTAGAAGAACTCATAATTCTCTGCTAACTCTGGTTGAAGAGAAGGCTAGAAAGTGTCAAAACTATTTCAGGAGATTCCTTGAATGGGAGATTCATCAGAGAAGGTGAAGACTTCCCCTTTTGCAGCTTTCTCGTGCCATTGTATGATCATGTGGATAAGAAGATAAACCCAAGAATGGAGATTTTCTTCCAAGACAACTGATCATGGGCCGAATGTTCCCAGCATTATGTACCACCACTCATTGAGAAGACTGCAGTTGTTGTCGAGGTTTCCTGGGAAAGTGACTCTGATGACTCATTCGATCTGCAAACACTGGGGTTGACACTCTGACTGATCCACTCAGGCACAACATCATTGTACCGTCCATGCCGATCAAAGATACCGATGAACCCCTCCTTAAATAGAATGCTGTACCAGTTCCACTTGCTGAAATAAAACCCAACCCAGATGTTTATCCCATCTCTTCATCTTTTGTTGTTCCTCCTGTCTTTGATAACAATGTAATTTATACGTCCTTCGATAAGGTTCTCAACGTTGTTTTTCCTGAGAATGAAATAAATAAAAATTTGGAGTATCTTGCTGCCTTCCGTTAACTGTCTTAATGAAGATAAAACTGTTGTTATTAAAGTTAGTAACAAACAACATAACCGCATTCAAATTAATGAAGATAAAACTGTTGTTATTAATCTCGATTCTAGTAGCCAACTACGTGAGATTAGGATAGGGTCCACCCTTAAAGAGAATGAGTGTGCGCAACTCAAAGAACTATTGAAGGAATTTGTGGACATCTTCACATGGTCCTACAAAGACATGCCGGCATTGATCTTAAGATCGCTCTGCACGAGATTTTAATTCTCTCAAAATGTAAATCGGTCAAGTAGAAACTGCGAAAGCTCTACACCGAATGGTCTCCCAGTGTTAAAGAAGAAGTTATCAGATAGTTGAATGTAGGCTTCATCAGGTTGATCAAAAATCCCACATGGCTAGCCAACATTGTACCCTTGTTGAAATTAGGTGGAAAATTATGAATGTGCACTGATTACCGAGATCTAAACAAACCCTATCCAAAAGACGATTCCCACTACCCAATATCGATATAATCGTGGACAATACGGCTAGACACGCTCTCAAATCATTCATCGATGAATTTTAAGGATACAATCAGATCAAGATGCACCCTGATCATCAGGAAAAAACCATATTCATCACCCCTTAGGGAACCTTTTTTTACACCGTTATGTCGTTAGGTCTTAAAAATGAAGGGTCTACTTACCAAAGGGTTGCCAAAACCATCTTGCATGATGTGTATGTGGATGATATGATCATCAAGTCCAAGACTAGGAATTCGGGTTAGTCGTGTCATTTTTGGGTCATGCTGATTTTGATTTGAGTATAAGTTTTGGTACTCTTAAATCTATACAAGTTAATCGTGTCATGTTCAGGTCATTTCGGGTTATTATCGTAAACGGGTTATCGTGTCGAAAATTGCTAGCCCTATCCAAGACTAGGGAAGGTCATTTTCCCTCTCCATGGAAATTATTTAAATGACTATGATGATACTAGATTCGATTTAGCCCACATAAATGTATCTTCAGCCTCACCAAAGGAAAGCTTTTAGGATTCATGGTTAGTGAGAAGGGAATCGAAGCAAACCTTGCCAAACTGAAAGCCAAACTCAAAATTCCATCACCCTAAGCGAAGAAGAAAGTGTGAGGATTGCTAAGAAAATTACTGTATACCATTCAGTTCATTAGCCACTTGACTTTTATTTCTGAACCCATCTTTAAAATCCTTCGAAAAGATTCCACCAAAATCTATATTGAAGCCAGTCAGGAAACCTTTGATTGAATCAAGAAATATCTAACTCGACCTACGGTAATCATGCCACCACAACCTAGTCTCCCCCAAATCCTATACATAACCATAACAGACACAACAACTAGAGCTTTGATAGCCCAATACCTCGAAGAACTAGAAAAGAGAGGGTTATATACTATGCCAGTTGTAAATTTATCGGGTGCGAAGTCAACTACACTCCTTTAGAGAAAGTATTTATGGCCCTTGTCTGGGTCACTAAAAAATTATGCAAGTACATACTCGCTTTTCCTATGAGTCTTATGTCCCGAATGGATCCTATCAAGTACCTGCTCGAGAAACCTACACTATTTAGCTGAATGGCCCGCTGGTTGATGCTGCTAGCCAAGTTAGATGTCATGTACATCACGTTGAAAGACATGAAAAGGAGAGACATCTCTGATTACCTTGCTAACTAACCTAAGGAAGAAGTCGATGTTTAGATCTCTGAATTCTCGAATGGAAATATCCTTTGCATATCTCAGGAAGACCTCCAGTGGAAAATTTTCTTTGACGGTGCCACCAACAAGATATGAAACGACATTGGGATACTCTTGATTGCCCCTGATGACTCTTACACTCCCTTTGCCATCAAGCTGGATTTTCCCTGCACGAACAACATGACCGAATACGAGGCCTGCACCATAGGCTTCAAAATCGCAGTCAAGAAAGGTACTCAATGCCTCGATGTCTATGGAGACTCCGCCCTCATCATCGAACATGTCCTTAGAAGATGGAAAGTGAAAGACGAAAAGCTCTTACCCTTCCACGCCCACCTAGAAAAGCTGGCCTCCTAATTTTGAGATATCGCCTTCCATTACCTACCCCAAGAAAAGAATAACTTAGCCGATGCCCTAGCTACTCTGGCTTCCATGGTTGACATGCCCGGAGGAATAACAATGACCCATTTCTTAATCTAGAAACAAGAAAACCTGAATCACTGCTACCACATTGAGCTCATTACAAAAGAAGATTTCGATATAGAAGAATGCTGGTATTATAGGATTTGGCACCTCCTCAAACATGGTAGGTACCCCCAAGATGCCAATAATAAAGATCGAGTGACCCTCTACAAACTAGATGCCGAGTACATTGTCTGCGATAAAGCACTGTTCAAGATAAACTTTGATGGAGGCCATTGAATAAATGATGCAGAAAATCCACAGCGGGGAGTGTGGACCCCACCTGAATGGCCATATACTCACTAAGACGATTATCCGACAGGATTACTATTGGATTACCATGGTTCACGATTGCACCACCGATGTTCAAAGATGACTTAAATGCCAACATTTTTTTAATCTTTAGTACTTGCCTCCGCGGGAATTATACAATATGACCTCTCATTTGTTCTTCTCCACCTCGGGCATCGATATCAGGGAAAGTCACACCCAAAGCCTCCAATGGGCACAAATTAATCCTGTTTATCATTAATTACTTCACCAAATGGGTTAAATCCGGGTCATACGCAGTGCTGATTGCCAAAAAGGTTGCCAAGTTCATCCGACAGAACATCATTTGCTGATACGGGGTCCCCCACGAGGTAATATCAGATAATGGGTTACATTTCGAGCAAGAAGTCATCGAATTGGTCGACGAGTATGGGGTTTAGAGACACAAATCTTCTCCCTACCGATTGCAGACCAACGATACAGTTGAAGCCGCTAATATGAACCTCAAAACAATCATGAGTAAGATGATCGTGAGTTATCTAGATTGGGAGAAATGGATCCATTACGCCCTCTTAGGCTACCGTACTTTAGTTAGGGCTCTGTATACGTAATCGAAGCAGTCTTACCCCTTGAACTTGAAATAATATCATTACGTGACATTCTTGAAAGCAAAGTCAGCGAAGAAGACTGACATCAGAGCCATTTCATTGATTTGTCAATCTTAGACAAAAAAGGAGGCTGAAAGCTCTTTATCATGTACAAGGGTACCATCGTCAGATAGCATGATCATTTAATCGGATATTCAAGGATCACGATGTCCGAGAAGGAATTTTATCCCCTAAAGAAATCGTTGAACCCGTCTGGGACCCCAGAGGGAAATTCAAGCCAAACAGGAGTGGCCCCTACATCGTAAAGAAGATCGTATTCGGTGTCACCGCTATACTCATTTACCTTGGCAAAGAAGAGATGGAATATCGAGTCAACCTGGATTGTCTCAAGAAATTCTACCTCTAGTCCGAAATCTCGATGCGCTACGGATCCTCTCATCCACATTCTATTCTAAATAAAATCTTCATTTCCCTCTACTTAGAACTACGTGAGGCCTGATCCTCGGGAAACATTTTATTTTCAAAAATGACACTCAATTATTTTTCAAAACCGCCAGAGGTACGTAGGAAGCTCATACGCTTTACATAGGTACGACACCCTTCTTTTTCATAAAATATTATTCCTTCTTACCTCCGAGAACGACAATTCATTTTATCATTTACATGAACATTAGGATTGTGTATACCTTAGTGATTGGATAGATTATTCAAATGTAAAACTCATTAAGAGGAACATCAATGTAATTAAAATCCTTTTTATTTCCATCATGGGAAAATTCCTTACAAATCTATGAAGTATCAATGTAGGGAGTCAAACAAATTCCCCCGCTAACCAAATTACTCCTGAAACAAGGTACCCAACCTTTCCCAATTTATCCCAAACTCAAATAAAATAACCAAACACATAACCATAACAAAAGATTCACAAATAAACACCAGCTCCCCAAAAGATTCTACCCGAAACTACCAGAGGACCCAACTCCATCACCATCTCCTCTGTCTTGAGGCCCCCAAACTTCCCTTCCTTTGATGGAATACCAAAGGCGCTATATGGAACGATAAGTCCAGACTAGCCTCGGGAAACCCACCACGCCCCGCTCCATGGTGTAAAACATGGCAAACCATCTCTGCCAGGTCTCCTTAACCAAGATCTTGTCAACTACCTTCCTCCATAGCCACTTCATGTAGTCCCCAGAATGGTGATAAACTCTGCCAATAGATTGGGAAGGGTAAGTTGATGGCTGACGATTCTCCCATAGAGAGTCCAATGCATGTGCAAGACCTTTGTCAAATCCTCCACAGGAAAGAAATCCACAGTATGAGAAGGCACAATTTTCTCCCACCCGACCTGATGCAAGATCCTCCAGGGAAAGTATAAAGAGGTTTGCCAAAGTATGACTAGATACACTTACTGGTACTCCCCCAGTTCCAAAATAGGCTATAATTCCCAACACCAGGCTATTGACCAACGCAGACACCTAGCCATGTGCTCCACAAACCAGTTTACCCAATTCTCTACAAACGGGCCAAAGTTAATGAAAAAATGGGTGAAGAAATTTGGCAAACTATTAAGGGGTATTCAGGAGGGACGATGAAATGAAATCTTTTAAACAGCCACATGCACATCATAACCGGGCTAATTCTCAAAAATCAGAACGACCTTCTCGCTGAGCATTTTAAACGTTCAAGGTCTCTGCCAGTATCACCACCATATGATTGCGATGATATGACATCCACACTGTAATTGTAGCAAACTGAGGATCCTCTTTCAGGTACTCGATCACCAGTAAGAGCCTCAAAGTTAGGCCCAAGGCAACAACTCCAGCAAAACCATCATTAGTACATTCTCTCCGACACAACAATTTCAGCACAATTTAACGAAGGCGGTAAGCTCTACTTTATAACCAAGATTTCTATCTTCTCATCCATTTACCAACCTTCCTCTACTAAAAATTTCCAAAAAACACACATTCTCCTACTTTTTGTCAAAATAAAAACTCAGTAGCAAATTAAAGTGCATGTAGAGTAAGCCACCAAATCAAGATAATCAAACAAAATATGCTTATCTTTTTTCCTTTTTGAGTTTCTTTTCAGAAGAAATGTCGCCACATCAAGAATGCAATATTGTCAACTACTAGGTTGCCACAGTCAATGAGGAATCTATGATAAAATCCTGAAGAGTCAGACCTCAAGGGTAAAAGGTCACCTATATCCCATATAAGGATTCAACAATCCTACCCAATGCCGCCTACCTCGCCTTCGACGTTACCCTTACAGTATGATCCAACTCTATCTGCAAACCCTCGAAACCAATCCCCAGAAGCTGCTGAACCTCATATCGATCGACACCTACCACTTATTACAGTATCCAAGAAGATCGCTCCACTTCCCATTGGTAAGTCATGTTACCCTCCGATCGGTAGTACCCCTGAAATTTTGGTATAAAAAAATACCAGAAAATTCTAAAAAATTCTCGAAAAATTCCTAAAATTACCAAATAAATATTGGAACCTTTCTCCACCAAGAAGACCATTTTTCGAACTCCCAAATACCTAGCCAAGATTAATACCAAGTTTTATCCCCAACTTAAATGTTACAATTCCTTTATGGAATACCTAAATCGCTTCCCCAGTGAAATTTCCAAATTCAACTTCCCCAGCGGAACATTAAGCCAATTGGGTATGTCCCCAACAAAGACTCCAAGAAACACATTCCCTCACAGAAACCCAAAAAATTCTCAACAGAATGCTTCCCAGCAGGATTAATGTGAATTCCTTTTAAACCACCCACATAATCCTCAGATTAACTTCCCTAGTGGAGTTTAAAAAAATTCCCCAAGAGAGCTATACCCCACATTCCATCTTTAGGTCTATAAAATTAAACTCCACTCGCAGAATTGATCGCTCGTACTTTAGAACCGTAGAATTGGTCGCCCAACTTAAGGCCCTCAGAATTTTCCTTGCCACGTAGAATTGGTCGCTATACTTATGGTCCGCAGAATTAAGCTAGACCCACAAAATTAGTCGCTATAACTTTAGATCCACAGAATTGACCTCGACCCGCATAATTGGTCACCATAACTTTAGGTCCTCAAAATTGACGTTGACCCGCAAAATTGGTCGCTCCTACTTAAGGTTCGTAGAATTGACCTCAACTCGCAGAATTAGTCGCTCCTACTTAAGGTCCTCAGAATTGACATCGACTCGCAGAATTGGTCGCTCTAACTATAGGTCCTCGGAATTGATCTCGACCCGCATAATTGGTCGCAATAACAATAGGTCCACATAATTGACCTCCGCCCCTGATCGTCACCTACTTAGGGTCCTCAATATTGGCCTCAACCCACAGAATTGGTCATTACAAATTAAGGCCTGCATAATTGATCTAGACCCATAGAATTGTTCTGTAATAACCCGCGTAATTTTTGGGGTATTTTCAAAATAAAGAGGAAAAATAAAGTTCTGGATAAAATTATTTTTATTGCTCAAATATGTTGGTTATTATTTTTAAAGGCGAGAATTCAAACGGTTTCGAAAACGGAGTTAAAATGGATTTTAAAATGATTTTTAAATGTTTTTAACTCTTGGAATTCTAAGTCGGCGAACATTAAGTAATTTTCAAGAGTTGTTTTGACTTCCAACTCTTCATTTATTTGCCTTATTTAAAGGAGTCTTTTGGATTCCAACTCTTCATTTCTTTGCATTATAAAAGGAAGTCGTGGGCAACCCTTTTAACATACTTTTGGCACAAATTTTGGCAGCAAATATATTTTATATTACTCTTCTTTTTATATACACATTGGCCCTTGAGATTTGTGAGTTCCAACCTTAGATTAGAGGTGTTCTTGGGTCTATTTTTGTTGGAGGTTCTTGGAGAAGTTTTTGTAGATCTTTTGTGTTAATCTTTAGGATGTGATCATTGGTTTCTCATCATGGTTTGAGGTATGGGGTTTTACACAATATGCTCCTTAAATCTCGCGAGTGTCATTCTCTTTGAATTCTTGTTTAATTGAACTCATATTTGAATTGATAAATTCATTGAAATTTGGAAAATAATTGTTGAAATTATTTTGATTCATGTGGTATCATTATATTGTTGATGAGCCCGTTGTCATGAGATTTTAATATGGCACGGATGTTGGGCACCCGCCAAAATTCCTATTTCCCGGGCTATGGCTTGATAAAGCATGTACGGATATGGTGAGGCCTAGTGACCCAGTTAAAGTGTTGTTGAGAAATTATATTGATAAATGCTTTGAGATTTGCATTTTTATTTGAATATTCGTACTCGTGTTGTTACGTTTTATTCATTGCTAATCCGTATTTGTTGAGCATAATTTCTTGTCGTATTGTGTACTTCTCCATATTTTCTTTTAGTTGGCAGGTTAGCGTGGATTGGGACGTTCTGGATTATTGGAGATTTATTTTATCTTGAATATTTTGGGAAGAATTTTTAATACATTTGAGAAGATTTGTATTATTTTGATGTATAGAGCTTTGGAGATTTGTATTTATTTTTCGATTTAGATGTTGTATTTATTCGAGAGACTTGTTGTATTTGAAGAATTGAGATTAGTGGATTTATATTATTGTGGGTTTATTTAGATGTTCTATACCTTGTCACTTGTGGATTTGAATTTATTTTATCGCATTAGCGCTCCGTTCGCTCTCCCCGAGCGGGCGGGGTGTTACATGTTCTCTCTTCTGAAGGTCTGCAAAATGGACCTCGACCCGCAAAATTGGTCGCCTCTACTTTAGGCCGTCAGAATTGGCCTTGACTCACAAAATTGGTTGCTCCAACCTTAGGACCTAAGAATTGACCTTGGCTTGCTGAATGGTCCATCCCCAGCATTACTTTAGGTCCATAAAATTGACCTTGACCCTCTGAATCGGTCATCCTCATCCCTTTAGGTCCTCAAAATGGACCTCATTCCTAAAAATCATGTGGTGTCTATTCGACGACTTTCACTTATTCCAAGCTCACCCATTGAGGGGCTCTGTTGACACCAGATTTTAGGACCCCCAAAATCCTTACCTAGGTCCTTAGCACCTCCCCATTGAACACAAACCCTTGGTTATACGATGTATATTGATCTTGAGGCCATTAGCTACTCTTGGACCCCGTTCGACTCTGGTCAACTTCATTGTCAGAGAAAAAGCTCAATGAATCTTCGAAGGGATTTGAATACCCTTTCCAAATTTCTCCCTGTGCATGAATCAGTATAACGATCTAGACGAATGAACCATTTTACTATCGAAAATCGATCTGGAGGCCACCGGGCGCTCCCTCGACCCAATTTGACCCTAATCGAATCCATCGTTAGAGAGTAGATCAATAAATCTTCGAATGGCACTAAAACCCCTTTCCAATGGTCCACCTCGTGTGCAAAATGACATAACCATTCGAATGAATGATTCATTACCTTCGGAAACTAGTCCAAAGGTCACCAGGTGCTCCCGAGCTCTGTTGACCAAAGCTAACTCTTCAGCTCGAATGAGACTGGATGAATCTTCTAAGGTAATTGAATACCCTTTATAACGGTCCATCCCGTGTACAAATTTGCCTCATGGTACAGACGAACAATTCATTTTACTCCGACAGGTCAACGAGCGCTTTCGATCCCCATTTGACCAAATTCAACTTTCCAAACCGAGTGAAGTTATTTGGAATGTATAATTATGTTGCATAACTTTTGCAACAGTCCAAACCGTGCACGATTTTGACCTATGGTTGAAACGAACGATCCATTACTGTCCGACGATCTCCCATCTAAAGGATCGACGAGTTCTTCAAAGTCTTATTTGACTTAAATTCAACGCTCGAACCCGAGAGTGGCCCAAAGGACTCTTGAAGGTATCTAAAATACCTTTCTAGTGGTATGCCCCGTACATGATTTGGATCAACAAATTGTGTTCTATGATAATTTTTTCCCAAAAATATCCATGAGACTTCCAATTGGCAGGTCCATTTCCCTTCCTATCGGTAGTGTGTTTAGGGTCATCTGTCGATAGTAAGGGTAGGTCTATAACAATCCGTAATCCCCCTACCCTATATAAGTAGGGCATGAGATCACTTCCAAAGGACATCTCATATCCATCAGCATCAGTGATCTCAACAACATTCTTCTGCGATCAACCAAGTTTGCGTATGTGGAAATTCTTTCCACCTTTCATTCCTATCAATTTCCAATCTAGTAGAAATCCTCTAACATTATTCACTTGCAAAGAAGCTCTCCATCAATCAATATGAATCCTCAAGTCTTCAAAGAAGGTTCAAACATTGTTCCCTCTCTTTGAATTTCTTTATTTTTGCATTAGTTACATAAATTCTTAATTTAGTCTTTTACTTTAGATCATACACATTAATATATCATCCTTAGTAGTTATATTTCACATAAGTTATTTTCTATAAAAACCCAAAACAAAGAGAAAGAGGCTAATACCTAGCAAAAAATATCATTTCTACACCCCCCCCCCATAATAAACTCCCCTTTGAATCTATAGGATAAACCCCACCCTTATGTCGTATGCGAACTACATGGAGTTTGATGCCTTTATAGGTTACGTAGGCATCTCGGGGTAAAACCCGAGACTCGAGTCCTATTTCCCTATTTTTTTTCACCTTTCCATACATTATAAATATATATCATACTTGTCATTCATATATCAAGTCTTATCTAACATATATTATCGTTTCATCATAAAGATCAATATCTCGATAAGTGCACACATCATATTTTCTAATTATTATTTTGTGAACATTCCTGCGATGACCTCACTCCATCTTTTCCATGATACAAGTTGAACGATTCCGATCTCCACTTATATATACACTCACACATACTTTATGGAGAAATTAAGGAAAATAATAACACAAGCCCATGATAGATGTAAAGGGAGGGATGGGTGACTAACACCTTCTCGTTCTGTAACTTAGCCCCTGAACCTCCGAACTATCGATTTTGTAAGCGTCAGTAAGTCTTTTATGCCGTCTCTCAAGGCGATAACATGTTCTTTTTCCTGTTTTGTGTAAAATAGGCAATGAATCCATATCTTTAGTTCACCCCATATCAACGACGGATGAAATGCTCCTCCTTTGAATAAGCGCCAGGGAGGGGGACCTTTATTTATTTTATATCTTTATCCCCCCCGCCCCCCGTGCCGACGGAGGAAAAAATGGAAATAAAGGGGAGATTTGGAATCCCGGGATGGCCACACATATCAAATTCCATGTCATTGAGAATGATACATCCTACCATCTCTTGATAAGAATGGTGTGGATGCACAACCATGGTTTAGTTCCTTTGATGTATCATCAGTGTGCCAAGGAAAACATGAAGGGGCCTGAGATAATGATACAGGCAACTAAGAAGCTGTTTGCAACCGAAGAGGATCATCTGGCTGATGCTGTATTTTATACAGAGATGGAGGAAGATGAAAGAGTCTTAACGAGATGGATGAAGGGTGTCAGAGTCTCCTATGTCAGAGAAAGGATGGGGTATGTGAATGATCAAAGTGATAAAGGATCAAGCATTAGAAAAGGATATGTGGAGGTAAAAACTGGAAATCCTAAAGCTCAAAATATCTCTAAGAAATTGAGAGATAGGATAAGGCCCGAGATTGAACTGATAGAGCATGATATAAAATGATAGAGCATTTTGAGAAGATTTTGAGGGAACAAGCTGGTAGAAGCTTCGAGATAGAAGAAATGGAAATCAATTATGTCAGTTAATTGTTAATGCAAGAAGGTGCCGATGGAGGAAAAAGGGTAGTCTATCACCTTTGAAGGTGTGAGTGATTAGTAAAAGAAGCTGTTGAAGAGGTTGGCGAAGAGGCTGACCAAGAGTATGGGTGTTTTCTGGAGGATAACCAAGGGCAATGTATGGTTATAAACAAGGCCAAAATATAAGAGTTTGTAGAGTAAGTGGAAGATGAACCAGAATACATGATGGATTACCCAAAGTCGTAATTTTAAGAGCTGGAATAACTTAATCTGGCTAAAGAAGGAGAAGGACCAAGGTCCATCTTCTTTTTAAATGATTTAAGAGTAGAGAAAAGAAGGGCCTTAATTAAGATGATTCGGGAATACATACACTTCTTTGCATGGAAGTACATAGATATGGAGGGGTTGGATAAGGATGTAAGTTTCCACAAGCTTAAAGTTATGCCTTCAGCCAGACTGGTGAAGCAAGCTGCAAGAATGGATCTGAAGATTAAGCAGGAGGTCTAACAGTTATTAGCGACAGGGTTCATCAAACCAATCCAACACCCACTTTGGATAAAATTATTCCAGTTAGATAAAAAGGATAAAAATCAGACACCTATCTGCATTAACTTCAATATTTTGAACAGAGATTGCCTGAAAGATGAGTTCCCCCTGCCCTCCATTGATATCTTAATCGATGCTACTGCTGGGCATGAAATATAAATCTTCATGTATGGGTATGTGGAATACAATCAAATCAATATGGATCCGACTGGTGTAGAGAAAATGAATTTTTGAACTCCGTTAGGAAATTTTATATACAAAGTAATGCCTTTTGGGTTGAAAAATACTGGAGCGACATACCAGAGAACGGTGATTGCCATTTTCCTTGAATTCTTTTATGATATATTAGCATTTTATATGGATGACATGGTCATCAAGTAAAAAAAGGGCGAGTTCCATATCAATAACTTGAGGAAGGTGTTCATTCGATGCAGGAAGTACAAACTGAAGATGAATCCACTAAAATGTGCCTTCAAAGTAACAAAAGGAAGTTTCTGGGCTTTGTTGTTGATCAGTAATGAGTACAGATGGACTAGGAAAAACACCGAGTGATCCTAGAGATGCCATGTCCAAGAACGATAAAGGAGGGAAAGAGTTTTCTCGAGAAACTCTCCTACCTCAGGAGGTTTGTGCCAGGGTTGCCGAGATCACTCATCCACTTATGGAGTTACTGCGAAAGGGCACAAAGCTCAAGTTAGAGGAAGCTCACCAAGAAGCTCTCAACAAGATGATAAAGCTCCTCACTTCTCGATAAACAATGATTCCTCCCAGGGAAAGGATGTCGTTACAGTGTTACCTCACCTCTACCACTAGGTCTATCAGAGCTCTCTTGGCGCAAGAAATTTATTGGATAGAAATTTCAATTTATTACCTGGGTAGGATCATACATGGACCTGAGGTAAGGTAAACTAGCATAGAGAGACATTTTTTAGCCTTTGTGTTTGTAGAATAAAAACATATACATTATATGCTATCTTTCATAATTAACATTATGACAAGATGTGGTGCTATTAAGTTTTTATTGGCAATGACTGCTTTGATTGGAACAACATCAAGGTGGTTCCTCATTCTTTTCGAATATAACTTAAAGTGTGTGGTCCCACATGCGATCAAGAGTCAGGAATATGTAGACTTATTAGCAATCTTTTCGTTAAGGGTATTTGAGCCACCTTGTTAGATAATTCCAGTAGATGATTTGCAGGCCAATTTTTTGGATGCAAACTTTAAGGAATGGACTATAGAATTCGATGGTTCTTCGGTGCAAAAAAAGGAGGAGCAAGGGTTATTCTTTCAAAAATGAAGGAGTAGTTTTTCCTACCCTACAAGTTAGATTTCCCATGCTCTAATAAAGAAGCAGGGTATGAGGCGTTAGTACTGGGATTATTAGAAGCCCTTCGAAGGGGCATCTGTCCACTATGCATCAAAGGTGATTCGAACATTGTGGTTCAACAAGTGAATGGGGAATATTTTTTAAATCATCTCGGCCTGGTGCCCTATAGAATAATTATCCAATGATTGATCAACTGATTCCATCAGGTTCAGATAAGGCGGCACCCTAGAAGGGTGAACATGCATGCTGATCTTACTGATCTTATGAAATCATTGCTCAGAAAGATTCCATAAACAATGCCTCAACTACGGTGGTGATACAACGGAGAACATCTCCCTTAGTGATGCAGTCGATCTTACCAATGGAAGATGATTCAGAATAGAGAGGTAATATCAGGAAGCTGTTGGAGTATAGAGAGGGAAATATGGAGCTTAGAGAGTTGGCGTAGTACTTTTCAAGCTAAGGAAGTCTGTACTTTAGGAATATGGGAGGATAGATATCAAGGTGTATTGGACCAGAGGAAGTATAACACGAGATGACAAAAACACATGACGAACACTGTAAAATAACCGAGATCCCTCTGTATAGACGAATCCAAAGAGAGGGATACTTCTGGTCAACAGTGAAGCAGGATGCAACATTGTTAAAATAAAGATGCGATAAATGCTAAATTTTCTTTAAAGTAGCTGAGTGTCACTTCGTTGAAGCTCAGGAAGATTGGAGGCAACCTTACATTGATTATATCAAACATGGTGTTGTTCTTTTAGAGAAAATGGATGTTATGGGACTCAAGAGAAAGTTCCTATGGTTCTATGTCCAAGATGAGTAGCTCTATCATAGAGGATACTTATCTTGGACACCTTTATGGTTGCTTGAAAGTCCCTACGGTTCTTGTTGCCACTTCAAAAGTCCTAATTTTACTTAAAACACCTTTATAGTTGCTCGAGTAAGTAAGACTGGGCATCTTAAGACTCAGTTTGCCTAAAGCACCTATATGGTTACTTGACTAGGTAAACTTTTTTCGCTTCAAAAGTCCTAATTTTATTTAAAGCACCTTTATGGTTGCTCTCCTAAGTAAGACTGGGCATCTTAAGCCTCAATTTTCCTAAAGCACCTATATGGTTACTCGACTAAGTAAATTGTGGTCGCTTCAAAAGTCCTAGTTTTACTAAAAGCACCTTTCTGGTTTCTCGACTAAGTAACACTGGGCATCTTAAGCCTTAGTTTTTCAAAAGAACCTATATGGTGAAGCACCTTATACTCTTGAATCACTTGAGTCTACATTGTATAAGTTCTGATCTAGTTTGGAAATTATGACAAAATTAAAGTCTCATTCCCTAGATACCAAAGAGCCTCAGAATCTTCTTCTTAAAGCCACACTTGATTCAATTGAAGGTATAAATATCAATCACACAGACTAGGGTTGCATACATTCTTTATATATTGCTTTAATTGAATGTGTGTGTGTTGTGTGTGTTAAATCCAATTTAAATTGATTTAAATAATTTTTGGGAATTTTTAATAATTTTTAAATGATTTTTTGAAAATGAAAATTTGGTTTATAAAACTTTTGGGGTCATTCTATAATTACGGGTTTTATGTTTTCATTCCTGAAAGTTGAGTTGGGTAGAATCCGAAAGCGCTTCAGACTTCAGGGGAGCTATGTAATTTTTTTAAGACGTGCATGTGAGAGCCAATCTGAGCTATACACTTGTCAACCTGATATCGGTTCGATTTGTGTTAGTTGGTAGACTCAGTTTCTTTGTTAAATATCAGCCCTTGAATCAATTCTATCAACGCTCAGTATGCGTTTGAACCCAATCCATGTGAACCTCTCTAGACCAATCAAAGGACGTTTAATCCATCGGTGTTCTTTAATCGTTGGATCAAAGTCAATTGCCTTAGACTTAATCTCAGCCTTAGATTTGGTTAGCGCTTCTCGATCCTTCCAAGCCTACTAAATAAGCAGGCTTACCCTCAGCCTTTAGAAGACTTTTGGTAGTTCGTATAAATAGAGAGAGGGAGAGAGAAGAGAGGAGAGAGAGAAAACCAAACTCGTTCAAACCCTAACCTAGTTTCAAACCCTAAGTCATATTTTCTTAAACCATTGACACCAAACACCAACCCTGTGTGTTTGAGAGTGACGTTGTAGTTGTTTGAAAGATGTTCGTGGTTTGAATCCTCTTGAGTTTGAGATCTTGTGTCCAACTTAAGCATTTCGGTTAGATCTGTATTTTTTTTATAGAAATCATAGATCTGGTCATTTTATGTTATATTACACTTAGATCTGCATATTTTATTTTCTCATCTTAAGAAATCTTATTTGTTGATTAAAGTTTTTTATAAATGTTTTTATCTACTCAAGAATCAACAAATCCAGTTTTTGTTTCTAGTTCTTATGAAACAAGACTTTTGACCTAGTTGGAATCGCAATTGGTGGTTTTCAATTTCAAAACCCACTGAAATTGATTAAGACCTTGAACCATCTTTAGAGCAAGGTAACCATGGATTCTGGGATTATTTGAAAGGTCAAATAAAGTTTTTTTGTTTCTAAAGAATAGAGAAACTGAAAACAGCACCATTTAGATTTGATTTGTAATTTACTAGGACTTGTTTGTATAAATACGTGTGTGTGTGTGTGTGTGTGTGCATACATGTGTTAGATCACTTTCACAAACACTAGTCACACTACAACACAAAAAGTGTTGTATATAAGATCTTGAATTAACAAGAGTCGACGTAAAGACTGAAACAAAGTGGAGAAGCTAACAAACTGAGAAAGCAACATCAACATCAGATCTGCAGAAAAGTTAGAATCAAACCAGTGGGTACATTTCTAAACTTGTATAGGTCTTCTTTGTGGGCATGCTTGTTATATAGTTTGTAACTTGTATATTTTGTTATAGTAGATTTTTGGTTTACTCCGTAGAGGGAGTCGTGGATGTTTTCTTAGTTGGGTGAGGTTTTATCACGTTAAAAACGCCTTGTCCTTAATCTTTCTACATCTCCTCATCTCATTCTTGTTGGTGTGATGATTTAAATCATTTAATTTTGTTTTCAAAACTATTTAACTTATCTTGAACAGATCTCATGCTTGTTTTATTAAACACTTCTTGTGATTAAACTGATTTGATTTAGAGAAAAGAGTTTCTTCAAAAAATAGTTCGAAGTTACTTCAATAGTTTAATCTTGTATTAAACGGCCTAAGTAACAGTTTTTTTCAATTGGTATCAGAGCTTTGGAAATTCTTGTTAAAGATCCTGTGTTTCTGAAATTGTTTTCTTAAAATAAAACAAAGGACGAGAAAAATGAAAGATTTAGTAACTTGACCAGACCCGCTCTCTTTGATGGAAACAACTTTGCTTACTAGAAAGGGAGGATGGTTGCTTTCATACAAGGAACCTTGGGAGATGATGTCTGGGATATTATTGAAAAAGGATATACTTATCCTACAAAACCAGCCACTGAAGGAAGTAATGAGAGGATTGATAAAGTATTAAGTGAATTCACTCAAGAAGAGAAGCAAGTTTCTCGAAACAATAACAAAGGAAATAATGCCATTTTTATGTCTATAAATGAACATGAGTTCAAAAGAATCTCATCTTATGCCACTTCTAAGGAAGGTTGGGATACACTAATTACTGCACATGAAGGTGACACTAGAGTTCAGGCTACTAAAACACAGATGCTTATCCAGCAGTATAGCTCTTTAATTATGTCAGACTCTGAATCTTTTGATGACTTTTACATGAAATTATTTGATATTGTGAGCAAATTGCATGCTAATGGGATAACTTATGATAGACATGAAATTGTCTCTAAAATTATAACATCATTACCACAAAAATTTGATAACAAAAGATACGCTATTGAGGAAATGAGTGACCAAAATCTCACTCCTGAATTACTCAGTATTAAACTGAGAACTGTGGAAATGGAACTAGAATTTAAGAAACAATTGACCCAGTCCCATAGGAAACAAACTAATTCCAATTTGAGTTTTTCCTCTAAGCTGATGAAACCTAAGCTTAGTATTCCCAATAATAATTCTAATGAGGAATGTGATATAGATAGTTTGGATAATCAAATTGCCTTGATGTCAAAACAGTTTAAGAAAATTGTCAAATTTAGAAATAAAATGGCAAACAGATAAGGAAAGACAATTTATCCAACTCAGTCTAACAACAAACCTCATGAGAAAGGTCAAGACAAACATCACAAGGACATTCATACGAGACCTAATAAAGACTTAAAGAACATTAAATGTTTTAGATGTGGTAAATTGGGTTATATAGAACAAGACTGTAGAGTTAAACTTAACACGACCAATAAACATACTAGGGCCAACATTTTCAAAACATGGGATGATTCAAGTGATTCTAAAAATAAGGCACCTGAATCATCTAATGTTTTTGATCCTTGCATGTCTTTCTTTGCCAAGATAATCTATAATGATGATATGCCTGTGCCTATGTATGAGAATGATGATAATAGCTCTACTTCTGTTGTTATGAATCATGCTGCTGCTGGTTTAGATGCTTTAATTTCTGAGAACAATGTTAGTTCTACTACAGGGTATGTGAGTCAAAGGGAAAACGATAATGACGATGTCAATGTGTGTGTGAGTTCAAGAAATGAATCTTTAGGGGTCACTTCACACACTACACTTAGTGATTCTGACACTGAAGACCTCCCTGATATTCACATACTTTATGCTAAGACTCTCAAGAAAAGCACTAGACTAGAGAAGATAGTGAAAGATTTCAATAAGAAACTAGAAGACCTAAGCCTGATTGTTAAACTTAACGGTGAAGAGTATACTACCCAATCTCTAACTCATGAAAATGAAGTCAAAATTTTTGATCAAAAATTAAAGAATTTGATTGAAGTAAATGAAACTCTGGAGAAAAAATATAAAGGGACATTTTTAGAATTGGAACAATCTAAAGAAAAGACAACAACTGTTTTAAAAAAATTGCAAAATTTGAAAATAACTCCAACTGTTTTGATAGTTTTGTTGCTGATTCAAAAACAAATTCTGATGATCGAACTGGAATAGGGTTTTGCCCAAATTTGAAGACACAAACTAAAAACTTTGAACCAATCAAGTTTGTGTCAGGTGGAAAAAGACCTATAGAAACTTGTCCAGATTTTCATTCTCTAAAAGATAAGTTTGATGAAAAATATCAGAAGTTTGATATTGGGGAATCAAGTTACTCTAAGGGTGACAGTTTACCTAAGGCCAAATACGTCTGCCCTACAATTAGGAAGAGTGTTTCTTCGTTTCAATCTATACTCCCTAGGAATAAAGTTCAACCTCAAAATCCCATAAAGCCCATGTTTAGAGATTTTCCTATGGAGATACCCTCATTAAGCAATCTTTATTGCTTATGCTATGACATATACGGTCATTCTATTAAAGGCTACCACTTTAGACGTTTAGTAAAACCTTTCTGTAATATTCCTCTATTCAAGAACTTTAACTATTCCAGGAGAAGCCGTAACAATTATGTTACGCCTAGACAACCAAACAAAAACTCCAACTATAGAAAGAGAAAGACCAAACCTAAAATATCATTTACAAGAAGGATCTCTAGATACTTTCCTAAACCAAATGCTCATACTTTCCATAAAATTCAAACTCATGCACAAAATATTATTCAACAAAAATCTAATGCTCGCAACTTTTATCAAATGAGAGCAAATATGCGCAAAATAAAAACAAGAGCTATTTGGGTTAGAAAAGATGAGCTATTACCCCAGATGAAGTGTAACATTGTGATTATTTCTTTAAAAGATTAACACACTCACTCT
The DNA here is from genome assembly GCA_949130495.1 of Sambucus nigra. Taxonomy (NCBI): domain Eukaryota; kingdom Viridiplantae; phylum Streptophyta; class Magnoliopsida; order Dipsacales; family Adoxaceae; genus Sambucus; species Sambucus nigra. The sequence continues at coordinate 208,403,284 of OX422213.1, read as the reverse complement.
GGTTGGTATTTAGACTCTAGGTGTTCAAAGCACATGACTGGGGATGATACCAAACTTTTAAACAAAACCAGCTATGCTGGAGGAAAAGTTATTTTTGGTGATGGTGTATCATCTTAAATCACTGGTAAAGGAACTCTCCAAGAAGAAGGAATGCCTGTTCTTGAAAATGTTCTTTTAGTAAAAAGTCTTAAGGTTAATCTACTTAATATTCCTCAACTTTGTGACTCAAATCATACTGTCACCTTTTCAAAGAATAATTGCAAAATTTTAAATGAAAAAGGTGAGTGCATAATTAGAGGACTCAGGACTCCTGACAATTGTTATATTATCCAGAATAGTACTGACGTTGGTAACATTGACAGAATAGATAATAATGAGATATGCCATAATCAAATGGGTCATATAAATTACGATAGTCTTAGTAGATTATCTTCACAAGAAATAGTTAGAGGAATTCCAAAGATTAAACCTATTTCTAATATTGTTTGTGGATCATATCAGGAAGGAAAAATTGTTAAGGCACCTCATAAGAAAGTCAAAGACATCCTTACCTCTTAACCCTTGGAACTCATCCATATGGACCTAATGGGTCCCTCTCAAACTGTTAGTCTCTGTGGACACAGTTACATTCTTGTTATGGTTGATGACTTCATCAGATTTACTTGGGTAGCCTCCTTAAAATAAACGTTTGATACTTTTTAAACTTTTTTGAAAATTCTTCTTCGGATTGAAAATGAGAAGGACACTCAAGTAAATAGAATTCATAGTGATGGAGGTGGAGAATTCATAGATACCGGTATTATAGAGTATTGTGACTATAATGGTTACAAACATGAATTTAGTGCTTCTAAGGCTCCTCAACAAAATGGAATTGCTGAGAGAAAAAATCGTACTCTTCAAGAGATGGCACGTGTTATGATTCATGCCAAGTGTTTACCTAAATATTTTGGGGTAGAATATATTCTAACTGCTTGTCACATTACCAATAGGGTCTATCTTAGGAATAATTCTAAACAAACTCCTTACGAACTATGGTATGGAAAAAAGTCCAATCTTAAATACCTTATAACCTTTGGTAGTACGTGTTATGTTTGCAAAGACAGAGAACACTTGTCCAAATTTGAGACTCGTGGAGACAAAGCTATCTTTTTAGGATACTCTCCTGATAGTAGAGCATAGAGTGTCTATAATCTTCGCAGAAAGACCTTAATGGAATCCATAAACGTTATTGTAAGTGACACTACTATTGAGAATAAGACTGGAGAACCAACGATTGTGGAAGAGTCTGAAAATATTTTAGAAAATGACTCTCCAGAAATAGATGATTCGTTACCAATTAAGACACCTGAAGTACCTAACCGAGTTTCTAAAGATCATACCATAGATAACGTTATTGGTAATCCTAGTGAGCATGTACGTACAAGATCTCAATTAAGAAACTATGCTCATTATGCATGTTTTGTTTCCCTTGTGGAACCAAAGAATGTAAATGAGGCATTAAATGACCTTCATTGGAATTCTGCCATGCGGGAAGAATTTCTTCAATTTTTCATTCATGATGTTTGGTGTCTTGTACCTAGGCCTGATCATAAAAAGGTTATTGGCACACGTTAGATATTTAAAAATAAATCTCATGAAAGTGGGACAATCATTAGAAACAAAGCCAGATTAGTTGATCAAGGATACTGTCAAATTGAAGGAATAGACTTTAATGAGACTTTTGCACTAGTTACTCGATTAGAATCTGTTCGTCTTCTCTTTGCCATAGCTTGTTACTTGAATTTTACGCTTTACCAAATGGATGTCAAATCTGCCTTCCTTAAGGGAATCTTAACTGAAGAGACCTATGTAGAACAACCAAAAGGGTTCATTGACCCTCAATATCCAAATCATGTTTTTCGTTTTAAGAAGGCTTTATATGACCTAAAACAAGCGCCAAGAGCCTGGTATGAGCGTATTTCCAATTTTCTCTTAGATAAAGGTTGTTAGAGAGGTGGAAATGATCAAACCCTTTTTGTCAAACATTTTGACAAACATATTATTATAGCTCAAGTTTATGTTGACGATATCATCTTTGGGTCAACATCTCCCTCAGAAGTAAAATCCTTTTCTGAAATTATTCAAAAAGAATTTCAAATGTCTCTTGTGGGGGAGTTGCAATTTTTCTTGGGTCTTCAAGTCAAACAGTATTTAGAAGGTTTATTTGTTTTGCAATCTAAATATGATTTAGATATTGTTAAAAAATTCGGCCTTGAAAGTGCCAAAGAAGCTAAAACTCCCATGAGTACTACGGTCAAACTATTTAGAGATGAGAGTGGAAAATCCATAGATCTTACTCTGTATCGTAGTATGATAGGAACCTTGCTATACCTTACTGCCTCACGTCCTGATATTATGTACGCTTTTTGCGTGTGTGCCCGTTATCAAAACTATCCTAAAGAGAGCCATCAAGTTTGTGTTAAAAGAATCATTAAATACATAAAAGGCACTCTAAATTTAGGACTTTGATACACCAATGATACTCCTAGTACTATAATAGGATACACTGATGCCAATTGGGGAGGGTGTACTAATGATAGTAAGAGCACATCAGGAGCGTGTTACTATGTCGATAATAATTTGGTAGGATGGAGTAGTAAGAAACAAAACTGCACTTCTTTATCTACAACTGAATTTGAATACATAGCAGCTGGTAGTTGCTGTGCTCAAATACTTTGGCTTAAGCAAATGATAAGTGATTATGGTATTCAAGAAGATCAATTACATCTCTATTGTGATAATCAAAGTGCGATCAATATCTCTAAAAATCCTGTTCAACACTCGCGAACTAAAGATATAAAAATAAGACATCATTTTATATGCGAATTAGTTGAGACTAAGGAATTAAAAATAAATTATCTTCCTACTGATTTGCAACTCGCAGATATGTTTACCAAACCTTTGGATTACAATAGATTTCTTACTTTGCGAAAATTGATAGGAATGGTTTGTGCTGAATAAACTCCTATAGCTTAAGTATTTTTTCCCTTTGTTTAATAGGTTTGGTTTAAGACAAAATAGGGGAGAAGTTTGAGTCTTATGAGTTCATTTTTCTTTATACATTTGTTTAATAAGCTTAATCTTAATATTATTTGCAGGAATTTATATCGTTGTCTGCTACAACTGTTATTAGGGTATTGGTTTGTAATTAGTTGAGTTATGTAATTTTCTTTTTCTAGGAAATGGGTAGATAGAAATTTTGTATAGCAATAGTTTTTTTTTCTTGTTTCTTTGTAGTCCTACGAGTCCTAGATGACTTAAAGGAGATTTTGTCTCATATTTTCAAAGGGGGAGATTGAAGCACCTTATACTGTTGAATCACTTGAGTCTACATTGTATAAGTGCTCATCTAGTTTGGAAATTATGACAAAATTAGAGTCCCATTCCCTAGATACCAAAGAGCCTCAGAATCTTCTTCTTAAATCCACACTTGATTCAATTGAAGGTATAAATCTCAATCACACACACTAGGGTTGCATACATTGTTCATATATTAGTTTAATTAATTGTGTGTGTGTTGTGTCTGTTAAATCCCATTTAAAATTGATTTTAATAACTTTTGAGAATTTTTAATAATTTTTAAATGATTTTTTGAAAATGAAAATTCGGTTTATAAAACTTTTGGGGTCATTCTGTAATTACGGGCTGTATGTTTTCATTCCTGAAAGTTGAGTTGGGTAGAATTCGAAAGCGTTTGAGACTTCAGGGGAGCTGTGTAATTTTTTTAAGACGCGCGTGTGAGAGCCAATCTGAGCCATACACATATCAACCTGATATCGGTTCGATTTGTGTTTGTTGGTAGAATCAGTTGCCTTGTTAAATCTCAGCCCTTGGATCAATTCTATCAACGCTCTGCATGCGTTTGAACCCAATCCCTGTGAACCTCTCTAGACCAATCAGAGGACGTCTAATCCATCGTTGTTCTTTAACCGTTGGATCAAAGTCAATTTCCTTAGACTTAATCTCAACCTTAGATTTGGTTAGCCCTTCTCGATCCTTCCAAGTCTACTATATAAGCAGGCTTACCCTCAGCCTATAGAAGACTTTTGGTAGTTCGTATAAATAGAGAGAGGGAGAGAGAAGAGAGGAGAGAGAGAAAACCAAACTCGTTCAAACCCTAACCCAGTTTCAAACCCAAAGTCATATTTTCTTAAACCATTGACACCAAACACCAACCCTGTGTGTTTGAGAGTGACGTTGTAGTTGTTTGAAAGTTGTTCGTGGTTTGAATCCTCTTGAGTTTGAGATCTTGTGTCCAACTTAATCATTTCGATTAGATCTGTATTTTTTTTTTTATAGAAATCATAGATCTGGTCATTTTATGTTATATTACACTTAGATCTGCATATTTTATTTTCTCATCTTGAGAAATCTTATTTGTTGATTAAAATTATATTGTAAATATTTATATCTACTCAAGAATCAACATATCCAGTTTTTTGTTTCTAGTTCTTATGAAATAAGACTTTTGACCTAGTTGAAATCGCAATTGGTGGTTTTCAATTTCAAAATTATTTTCAAAACCTTTTGAAATTGATTAAGACCTTGAACCGTCTTCCGAGCAAGGTAACCTTGGATTCTGGGATTATTTGAAAGGTCAAATAAAGTTTTTTTGTTTCTAAAGAAGAGAGAAACTGAAAACAACATCATTTAGATCTAATATGTAATTTGCTAGGATTTGTTTGTATAAATACGTGTGTGTGTGTGTGTGCGCATGCATGTGTTAGATCACTTTCACAAACACTTGTCACAATACAACACAAAAAGTGTTGGCTATAAGATCTTGAATTAACAAGAGTCGACGTAAAGACTGAAATAAAGTGGAGAAGTTAGCAAACTGAGAAAGAAACATCAACATCAGATCTGCAGAAAAGTTAGAATCAAACCAATGGGTACATTTCTAAACTTTTATAGGTCTGCTTTGTGTGCATGTGTGTTATATAGTTTGTAACTTGTATATTTTGTTTTAGTGGATTTTTGGTTTACTCCGTAGAGGGAGTCGTGGATGTTTCCTCACTTGGGTGTGGTTTTACCACGTTAATAATGTCTTGCCCTTAATCTTTCTACATCTCCTCATCTCATTCTTGTTGGTGTGCTGATTTAAATCTTTTAGTTTTGTTTTTCAAAAATAGTTAACTAATCTTGAACAGATCTCGTGCATGTTTTATTAAACACTTTTTGTGATTAAACTGATTTAATTTAAAGAAAAGAGTTTCTTCAGAAAACAGTTTGGAGTTACTTCAATAGTTTAATCTTGTATTAAACGGCATAAGTAACAACTTTTTTCAATGGTTGCTCAACTAGGTAAACTACTGTCTCTTCAAAAGTCCCAATTTTACTTAAAGTACCTTTATAGTTTCTCGACTAAGTAAGACTGGGCATCTTAAGTCTCAGTTTTCCTAAAGCACCTATATGGTTGCTCGACTAGGTAAACTGTTCTCGCTTCAAAAGTCTGAGTTTTACTTAAAGCACCTTTATGGTTGCTCGACTAGGTAAGACTGGGAATCTTAAGCCTCAGTTTACCTAAAGCACCTATGTGTTAGGTCGACTAGGTGAACTACTTGAGGCATAAAAAATCCTCCTGAAAGGGTAACTTAAAGGGTGGTTTGACCAAAGATAGGGGGAGTACGAATACCTCCTAAATAGCTAAAGGCTCGTGAGAAACGTTAGCAAGGGCAATAACTGTATGCTCTAAAGACTTAAATTCTTCTCTAGCTTGCCATATCTCAGTAGTGGTTTCTTTGACCTCCAGTATAGAGGGCCGAAACTGTCCCACCAACATTTGTTCACTAATGTTGACTTTAGGGGGAACAATCACAATATCTAAAAAGGGTGACTCCTAGTCCACAGTGACTCAAGGTTGGTCGTCAACCAAATCTTGGGAGTGTATGAGGCCAAAGATTAAAAGATGGAAAAATACCTAAAAAGGGTAAGAATGATGCTAGAAAACTTCAAGGAGGCAAAGATAAAGATGCAAGACAACAGCCGAGCCGATGCACTCGTGAGGTTAGCCTCAGTAACCAGGATGGATAGAAGAAGAACAGTACCCATTGAGATTCAGCTCAAGTTGACCATTTAAAAATAAGAGGTTGACAAAAAAATTTCTCGTTTGAATATGGTAGCCTCATGGATGGATCCTCTTATCAGATACATCAGAAAGGGAGGCCTACCAGAGTCAAAGTCAGAAAGGAGAAAGTTGAGGTTCAGAGCTACCAAATTCTCAATTGTAGGAGATGTCTTGTATCCCTCTCCTCAGATGTGTCCACCCTTCAGAGGTTCCACACATATTTCAATATGTGCATCAGGGCTCTTTTTCCAGTCACATAGGGGGAAGCCCGTTAGCTAAGAGGATAATCACTTAGGGGTATTGGTGGTCGACCTTGGCCAAAGATGCAGTTGCGTATGTGAATAAGTGTGATAAGTGCTAAAGGTTCTCCACCGTCCCTCGTCAACCTCATCAACATATGACTTAAATTATCTCCCCTTGTCCATTTATAATACGGGGCATTGATTTGGTAGGACCCATGCCAAGAGCTATAAATAATTATCGATTCTTGATCGTGGCAATTGATTATTTATCCAAATGGGTAGAAGCTGAGCCAATGATCACAATCACTGAGCATAAGAACTTCCAATTCATCTGGAACAACATCATATATATGTATGGTCTTATGAACACCCTCATCTCAAACAATGGAACCCAATTCAGGAATGTTTCCCTATAAAAAAAACTCCGAAAGAGTAGGGATCAAGCAGTTCTTCTCTTCTCCTAGACGACCCCAAGCAAATGGGCAGACCGAGGTCACAAACCAAAAAATCCTTGATTGGATAAAAAAGAGGTTGGAAGAGGCCAAAGGACGATGGATAGAGGAGGTATATGTTGTGTTATGGGCCTACAGGACAACAAGGATGCCATCATGAGAAACTCCATTTATGCTAGCCCATGGTTCAGAAGTCATCATCCCAACAGAGGTAGGACTTCCCACTCATAAAGTTCAGACCTATGACCCTCAGAGGAAGAAGAGAAGATGCAGAGATAAGACATGCACCATACCAGCAGAGAACTGCGAAATTCTACAATCAGAGGGTGAAATCAAGGCCTATAGCGGTGGAAGACATAGTCCTAAAGAAGACGTGGAAAAAGGCTAATAAACTCCATCTAAACTGGTATGACCCCTATAGGGAAGTTGATGAGGTTATGACTGGTACCTACCGGGTAGAAAATCTTGAAGGAGAACCTTTCTCCAATCCTTGGAACACCGATCACTTGAAGAAATATTATTTATGATGTTGCAGTTCTTTCCTTTTGTAATGCATGTACCAGTTTATAAGAAGGATGTCAATGAAAATATAGAAATGTTGTGCTAATACTATTACATTGTGCTTAAACATCATTATTTGGTGAATTGAGAGGTGAAACATCATTATATGGTGACCCCAAACCTTAAAACATCATTAGCTTGGTGACAATTTAAGAGGGTAAACATCATATTTTGGTGACCTCAGACCTTAAACATCATTATTTGGTGACTTGAGAGGTGAAACATCATTATATGATGACCTCAGACGTTAAAACATCATTAGTTTGGTGAAAACTTATGAGGGTAAACATCAGTATATGGTGACCTCAGACCTTAAACATCATTAGTTTGGTGAAAATTTATGAGGCAAGACATTTTAAGCAAAACATCGCACGAATCAATAGAATCTGAAGAAGTTGGACTAACGATTACCATTAAAAATATTCAGAGTTACAAATCAGGAAGTATTAAGAGTCCATCAGAGTTAATAAAAATAAGAGGGCCTATGTCTTTGCAGCTGCAGTCATCTAGTCAGGGATGACATTTTCCACTTCAACTCCATCATCATGATGAGTTACGTCTTCTATCGCAGTGACTTCGAGAGGAGCAGTCTTGGCTGGAGCAACATCAGACTCCTCAACTTCCTGTAAGGCCTGAGCAAATTGAGGGTCTCCAAAGCTGAGACCCATAAAATGTGATGCAGTTAAGACACCAGACTTTCTCTCCTTCGTGGACGCCCATTTGCCAGTCGCTTTGATACCTCTTTTAAGATATTCAAAACCAAAACTGATAAATTCATCAAAGACCTTGTAGTTTTCGATGGCCTTCTCAGTAACATCTTCCAAAGCAGCCTTGACTGCAGCATCAACCTTATACTGAAGGGCATCATCCTTAGCCTTCAGGGCTTTATCATGGTCCTTCTTAAGATGAGACATGTCACTGTCTCTCTACTGGATGACCCCGATCAACCTTGTAACCTCTGCATTCAAAGAGGCCTCCACCTTCTCAGCCTCCCTACACTTCTCTATATGGGGAAGCTTCTATAAAGTCTAGTCAACTAGACGATGGAAGGATAAGACACCCTATAAAAGAATATCCGACGTTTGGACATATAAGCTACACATGAACAAATGAGCAAAAAATTAGTACCTGGATTGACTTGTGGAGAGCAAACTTGGCCAATAAATGGACATCTAGTGCACCTAGAAAATGCTTGTCTACCTCAGTCATTATTTTTCCAATAGCATTGACAACCTTTAGGCTGTGTCCCATCAAGTTATCATTGATCTAAGTAGAGAAAGACAAGCAACAAAGGCATCGTCTGTAGAGATGGGGATGGCACGATCCCTGGACTAAGTCTTGATTGGCCTCGTATGCTCTGGGTCAACTGTGGACTTCCTCTTTTTATTAGCATTGGCCTTGGAGGTGCCTACGTTCTTCTTGGTGGAAGGTGGGGGTACATTTTTTCCACCCCTCTTCTCCATTAGCTTCACAAGACCAGGAGCAGTCATTTCCCAAAGGTCGTCTGATATACCTGCTGGGTGCTATGCAAAAGACAAGCCTCTGAGTTAGTCAGTCAGACATATAAAACATAAGAGGTATAACTTGGGTAAGAAAAATTAAGACTAAAGAATCTCTTCCAAGGGACCACACCTAAAGCTATTTGAGATAGGTAGTAGGGAGTCATTAGATGTTCATATTTAACAAGTCGACCCTTCTCTCCTGACTACGAAGGTCTTAAACATTTTTATAATTGTCCTGGCTAAGTCCAGGGTCGGCTTTGGCAGTAAGGGAGACCTTCGCCCATCTCAGAGGGGTCCTTGGAACCGAAGTTCTAGAAGCCTCATCTGAACCAAATTCCCATACCCCAGAAATAAAGAAATACTGAGGTTTCCAATTATGATTCAAAGTTTGGGTAACCAGGATCATTTTCTTCTCTGATTTGCTAGCTAAGAAGTGTAATATCTAGGGTTATTTTTTACAGAGGAGGGAACATAACAACCAGTGAAAACTCTAACTAGAAGGTCTGAGTGGTGGATAGCCTTACAGAGGATGATGGCCCCAATCATCTCTCTCCTGGCATTAGGGGATAGATGGTAAGGGTAAAGATTTATATGGGAGAGTATATCTCTGATGGATGGGTGGATAGGAAGACGAAAGCTCAACTTGAACATCTGTTCATAAACACAAATCTCTCCGTCTCGGCCATCAAGGGCCCTCTCATACCTCAGAGGTTTCCTAAGGATGATGGAAGAATTTATGGAATATAGGTTCCTAAAAGTAAGAAGGTCGTACTCAGTGATGGTACTCTCATACTCGGTCGCCTCAAATTTATCGAGATCACTCTCCTCACCATCATCACCATCCCCAGCAACATCGGCTCGGGCAGGTGTTGGAGCACCACCTGGAAACCTCTGAGAAAATTTGGCCCCAGTGGTAGTCGACAAGGGAATGGCATCATTGGGAGGTGGAAGTGCCATACTTGGCCCTAAGATTTCAACATCAGAAGACCTACGCGAAGTGCTAGCACCTTAGTGATACGAGGCACGACTTGAAACCTCGTCTTCCTAAGGAACATCACCCTGCTTAGGATAATAGTCCATAGCCTCTTGAAAAGAGTCTTCAGATTGTCCTACTTCAGAGGTTGACATTGGGTCTGAGGAAGATGACTCAGACTCAAACATTAGTATAGAATCCTCAGGAACCTCTGCAGGCTCAGTAGGCTCGACTAGCTCAGGGTATATAACCTGTAAAGGTGGAGGAAAGATTGGTCTGATGGGAAAGGCCTCATACCTACGAGCTTCCTCTTGGGCTAGCTCTATTTGCCTAATTTTCTCAAAAGTCTTCTCACGAAGAGATGGGAACTCTTTTATTAGTTGGTATAAACTCTACACTTGAAAGGAAAGAATCAAACCATAAATAGACAAACAACTTGTTCGATATAAACTAAAGATTAAACTAGGAATCTGAAAGGTTTTCCCGAAGAATGTCAAGAACCTTCAAGAACTAGGTCGCCGGAGAAGACAACCAGATGGTCACCGGTAAACATGAAAAAGGGGAGTTTATGGCTAAAACAACCTCGGAGCAGCCTACAATAATCCCAAAACCACCTGATCGCTACAAGACTAACCTAATAACCACTTGGCAGTGGTGGAAAGCTTCGCCAAAAAAGAAAAACCTCGTCGAAAATTCATAAATGAAAAATAGTGACTAGAAATGGAGAAAAAAGGTGGAAAATAATACCTGGCTAGTCACCAGAGAGGAAAGAAGCGAAGGAGACCTTGGATCATAGCACAACAATGGTAGGCTTAAAGAGAATAGCTGTTGCAGAAATCTTGGGCGAGATAAAATTGGAAGAAGAAAGAGTGAGGAAAGGGAAGAAGGTTTTAAACCTTCTCAATAATGGGGCCCACGTTCATCATTACCCTAGGGAATCCAAGGGGCTTAGTTAGAATTATCATACCTCGGGGAACACGCTACTCACTTCGATGAGTGACATGTGTCAAGGAACCGACTCACGCCCCAAGGAACTAAAAGAAACTCAGCATCGACCTAGCATACGCCTCAATCACCTACTCACATCGGTGACTAAGGGCTAGGGGGCTATTGATATGACCAAAGTGTACCCTCATACTCTGAGTCACCAACCTCGGTCTGTCTCACAGCCGAGTTGACAAGAAGCTCACAACTGCCATCAGAAGGGTCGTATTCTGCAAGGCCGACACTCTATCACCAACCTCGGCTCTATAGTAGCCGAGGTCAGCAGCGCCTTATGGGGACAGGTTTATACCAACATAATCATCTGCCTCAGATGACGTTAAGCCTCATACCTAATGTCGGCCAACCCTACTGGTCGAGTTCATCATGGTTATTGACAAGACAAAGCAAAATTATCAGACATCACCAACATCGTACTCATCCAGGCTGAGGTTACATCAGTCAAGGGACTAGGTCCAAGCATTTACAAGCACATGTAAGGTTTGGAACACGTAGGCAAATTAGTTATAATTGAATCATTCCCCTCACGTGAAGGAATATTGTGGTAATCATTATCTACTTAAGATCATCCAGGTGTCATCCTCATACTGGTTCGATCCTCATACACATGCTCATTGCATACTTAGGGGGTACATTACACCCCCCGAACACTATATATAGAGTTATTCCTCTACCTTGTAAAGGAATCCATAGTTTTAAACATAGTTGAAACTCTGTTAGTTTACACAGTAGAGAGAGAAAGATTAAGAGATTGTATCTATGGACATTAAAGCCTTCATTCAGTGACAGTACATACACATTCACACTAGATGTAGGCTAGATTGGCTGAACCACTTATATACTAGTGTTAATCCTCTTCTCCTCACCTCATTCTATATATTCACTCTTGTACTGTCATTGTTATCACTAGCTTGAGCTTGACAACACCTTACCTGGTGGTGTTATTTACAGCATCATCAGCACTACTCGGTGTCATGGCCATTACCGTAGTGGAGTTTGCATCACTTGGTGTTGTCCCTTTTATGGGATGGAGCCCTCAGCTTCTCTGTCCATCTGAGCAACTTATCTTCCTTTATGCATTACAGGATGTCCTAAATTTGGAAGGCCAATGGGGTGTAAGCCTTATATCTCCCCTCTGCCTTATCTGATTTTCTTTTCTGGATCCTACTGGCTGCTTTCGCGGCTGGAACTGCTAGGGCTGTGACAACAATGATCCTGGGTGCTGCACCCACATTGGATGAGGCTGCAACCTCAAGCACGAGGACCCTTTGAGTCAAATAGTTGACTTGGGTCTGGAGTGAAGCATGACTGTCATAGAGATGATTGAGGTGATTATACAACTACAGAATCTCATATTTGACTTCTGTGCTCTGGCTGGATTCTCCTTCTATTTTCTTCTTTCTTAGCCTTTACAAAATATATAAACTGAGAAAAAACTAGCAGAAGTGAGTAATCACAAAAATATTGGATTAACCAAGTATAAAGTTGGTATGCAACACTTGCACTGCTGTGTAATACTACTGGTGAGGTCGCGACCAGTGAGGCACATAGGTGTACTGTCGTGGCCTTTGAACGATATTCACCAAGGTTGAGCTGGAGACCACATGAATCCATTCCCTGATGATTTGAAGCTGCTGTAATGCAACTGCACTAGTAGAGGCCGCCGCAATCAAGGCAACTGAACTACCATGCCGCATCCCTACCTTTGGCAAGGGAGTAATCCCAAAATTGAAATCCAGAAACTGAGTTTCTCTCTCGAAACACGTGGAGAGCATACCTATTAGGGTCTATCCATGAGAGAATAACCTCTCGGTTCATAAAACAATACAATTCTAATGATAAACCCTAAATCACAGGCAAAGAATCAGCAAAAATGAAATGAGAATTCTTCCCTACTCACCCATCTTTACGAGGCTAAATCCCATCTTTCTTTTCAATAATATCTAGATGAAATGATATCACAGGGGTACATAAGATAAATCTAAGGTCATAAAATGGAGACCCAATAGTAGATCTAAACATAAGAAATACCCAGTTAAGGGTGGAAATATAGAATAGAGCTCAATAACCAAAATTTACTCCTGAGATGATGATCCAAAGGATCCCCATGAATAGAATTAGGTGTTTAAGAACTCAAAATGTAGAGAAACAAGATTTAAATATCTCGGTTCCCACAGACGGTGCCAAATTGATGGTACGAGAAATTGTCCACTTTCTCGTTGTCGTATCAACAAATCAAGTGTAAAGTATAATAAACATATAAAACTAGTAAAAAGAGGGAGAGGACACTCAATATAGAGTGGTTTAGCCTCTAAAGTTGGCCTACGTCCATTGTGTTGCTCCATTCTCATCATGTGCGTTATATAGTACAATATGATCAAGCCTAAAATGGCATACAAGTGTGAGAATAAAGGAGAATACATATTAGTAATTAGGATTCCGGTGTATCGGAGAGATGGATGAGATACCGGCGAGTAACCTCCCAAGTGTGTTCAGAGGCAGAGAGAGAGAGATCAGCTCTCAGTTATGTATCAGTGTAAGAAATGAGCCGAGATTAGGAATGATGAATATGTCCTTATTTCGAGGTGTGTCCCTCTATTTATTGGTGTAGATGTCGTACGACGGCTGCGAATAAAGAGGGGCTACATCCCGTTAGATGAAGGAACCAGGGTCGCGACCGACAATATGTGGGGCGCATCTTGTGTTAGAGAGGCTACAACAGTTGATTGATGAGGTCGGGGGCTGTGGCATGTATCAAATAAGTGATCGCAGCCTGTATGTGTGGTCATTTATGTATCTAATAGGAATTAGAGTCGCGACCTATATATGATAACACTGGTGTTAACGGTCTGCGGCAAGTGGTGTAATATCTGCACTATCAATGGTTATATGGATAATTCATATAATAGTCCACTGATGTTTGATGCCTAGAATTACGCATATTAAAAATCTCATATGAGATCGTATCTAAAATCGATTGACAAGAACATTTGGCTTGATGTTGAAAGGGGGTGGACTCCTCAAACCGTGACTAATGAAAATGTCATTAGTCTCAAGAGTTAATTAATTTTAACTCTTTTGGTTCAAATGAAATTTTTGGTGCTATCACACGTGATGAATTTCGTCACAGAATGACGTGTGCCACGTTTAAAGAACCTTGGTATATCCGCCAACTCACACATGAGGGTACCAATGATGTTAAAGCTTCTAAGCTTCAAAACCTCATCACATAATTTGAGACCATATGCATGCGTGAAAGTGAAACATTTGACGAATTTTATGCTCATGTATCTATTATTGTGAATTCTTGTTTTAATTTGGGTGAGCAAATTATGAAAATGAGAATTGTTAAGAAAATTTTGAGGCCTCTCCCATCTCATTTTAGTGCGAAGGATATCGTCCTTAACTCTTTAGGAATTCTAGGCGATCTCCAAGCTTACTAATTATGCATGTTCCCTGAAACCAAAAAGAAAAAAGAAAAAGGAATAACTTTAAAAGCTATATCCAAACAAGAGGAGGTTTTTGTCTCTGATTTTGAAATTGATCAATTTAATCTTGCCCTGTTTGCTAAAAAAATTAAAAGTTTCTCAAATTTAAAAAATAAAGTTAATCCAAATCGTACAATATGAAATTTGAGAAAAACAAAAATTACAAAGAGACTAAGAATTTTAATGCGAATGATAAAAAAAACTGAAGGTGAAAATCTTAAGAAAGACAAATCAAAGAGTTGTTATGAGTGTGATGGAAAAGTTCACAAAGCCCAAGAATGTCCCACTAGGATTAAGATACACGGGAAAGTGAAAGCCACCTATAATGCCACTTTAAGCGATAGTGATGTTGAGTGAGTGGATTTCGGGGATGAATCACCTAGTGAACATAACTTCATCGTGTTTATGGCTAGTCACGTTAGCACTTTAAATTCGTCTCACGCCATTAAGGATGTATCTAAATGTGATAAGCTCAACAATGAGCCTAATTATTTCAGAGAGTTTAAGGGTGATGATGAGAATTTGAGTGAAGGACAACATGGTTACTCCGAACTTTTAACCAATTCGTTAAAAACTAAAAAATAAAATAAAAATTTGACTCTTAGGGTGTTTTCTTTAGAGAAGGAGATTAAAGTTTCGATATATTATGAGGCCTCGATGAGTCCACTTAAGATAATAAGAATCTGGTTGAGTGAGAAACTTGTTTCGACCGGTAGGAAAATAACGACTTTACCAACAAAGTGGCTAATCTTACGAGAGATGTTCAAGAATAATTGAAGATTCATATGAAACTTGAAGACCAATTTCCTAAATCCAGAGAGATATCACATGTGCCTGGGAGGTCACAGTCACATTTGAGGACACATCCAAAAAAGTTGAAAAAATGTTCCTAAGTCCTCCTTTAGGTTTTAAGGAGCGGCATGGCACAGGTTATGATGGTGCATCCACTTCCAATATTGCACCCAAATCAGTTGTCAAGTTTGAATTAAATCCTTATGTGCCTCCAGCTAACCCAAAAAGGAGAAATATTCCTAGGAATTTTAACTAAGGTCGACCAAAAAAAATCTATAGCCCAACGAAGAGGTCACCTTATGGAGTTTTGTTACAAACTTGGAGGAGACTCTCACACACATGCTCCCATACACCGGTATACTGACTTAGAGATAATCTTAGAGACCAATTTGAGTTTCTAGTCAATACTTTTAAATGTTTAATGGAAGAATTTCAAAGGATGCCTATATCTTATGAGAGCACTTCAACACAAAGACTAGTGCAACCAATGATAAGGGTAAGAAAATGGATGCCACCACCTGTGAACCTAAAAGTGACATAAAAGCCCTTATTGTTCACATTTCTCTTAAGGTTCAAGATACTTCTCAATGGTCTTTTGGTAATGGGTGCTCTAGGAATATGGACCATGACAAGTCTCTTTTTACCACCCTTGTGGATCGCAAGGAAGGAAAAGTCACCTTTGGGGATGGGAGTAGGTTTAGAACTTGAGGATGGAGTTTTATGGAGATTCTCAGATTTCCTTAGCTATAGAATGTGTTTTATGTCAAACATTTGAAAGCTAACTTAATAAGCACAAGCCAACTTTGGGATAAAGTTTTACCGGTCAGGATAAAACGTTTATGACCAATCCAGTAAACGTTTTCTACAAGGTGGGAGGACTATCGATAATTTCTACGGTATCATTCCCAAGTCCCATTTAATGTGCAATAGTGCTAAGGTCACCACTATGGACCTTTGGCATCAAGGACTAGGTCACGCCAATTTTAGAGATCTTGCAAGTTTAGTTAAGAAAGACCTAGTTTGCGGCTTACCGTCACTTAGAAAACCAACTTCCTCGATTTGTGGTCCTTGCTAATAAGGGTAACAAATCAAGAGAGGAAGTTGAATACTATTACTACATCATGTGTGTTAGAGTTAATACATATGGATCTTATGGGTCCAACATGCATCGGGAGTATTGGTGGTAAGAAGTACAATTTGGTGATGGTCGATGACTTTTCGAGATATTCCATTATTTGATTTCTTAGGGAAAAGTCCGATGATTGTGAGTTCCTTACAACCAAATGTTGCCTACTTTAAAATCAACACAATGTTTCCATCAAAAGATTGAGAATTGATAATGATAAGAATTTTAGTGACGCTGGTGTTGGCACATATTGTAATATTGTAGGCATCAAACATGAGTGTTTGGCAATAGGCATGCCTTAAAAAATGGCATTGTTGACAGGAAAAATAGGACTATTCATGATATGGCACGATCCATACTCCTTGGTAGGAATGTGCCTAGACGATTTTGAGCGGAGGCGGTTAACACCACATGACACATGATAAATAGGATTTATCTTCATCCACGCACACACACACTTCAAAATCCATATGATTTGTAGATAGGTAAGAAACTAACCTATCGTATTTATAAGTCCTTTCTATAACCTTTGAGAGGAAGAGAATTTAGGGAAATTCATGTCTAAAAGTGAGGAGGGAATATTTTTAGGATATTCATCGACTAGTAGATCCTATATGGTGTATAACATCAAAAGATCATTGAATTGATAAATGTAACAATTATAGATGATGAACCAACTACATTTATTAACGATGATCTTGCGTGTGACAACAATGCATCCCCCGGTGATGATCCCATTGTTCTCACCACCACCATGGCGGACCCGAATCCAGAAAAAGGGGATCTAACCTCTTGAGTTTGAAAGATTCATGACCCTAAGGACATACTTGGTTATCCTACACTAGATTTCAAGACTCGCGCTCAACTAGATAATGTGGTGAGCTACTTTTACTATATTTCCATAGTAGATCGCAATAACGTGAAGTAAGCACTCAAGGATGAGCATTGGATAAATGATATGCAAGAAGAGTTGATTTAATTTTGAAAGAATCGTGTTTATGAATTAGTCCCTCGACCTAGGGAGACTAATGTGATTGGTACTAAGTGGGTTTTGATGGGGCAAAAACTAGGTGTTCGTCTGAGGACACTATCATTGTTTTATGTTCGCCGCCAACATATAAAAACCTAAACTATGACTATACTAAAAAATGGAGTATAGCGGCCAGTCCGGCTATCAAAAAATCCATAGGGAATGTTGTACAGATTGTAACGGAATTATTTCTTCAAGAATAAAAATGTAAAAGGTGGTGGGTGTAAAAAGGGGAAAAGGAAAAATAAGAAGTTAACTATGCAAAATAAGAATAATAAAACGATGGTACGGTCACATCCCTGCCATGGGCTGAACACATGTAATTAGAATTTCAATTCGAAAACATTTAATCGAGCATAATCAATTAGTTATAAACATCACACATGAAGAAATTTAATCCAAGAATGTGAGATAAAACATTTAATAAAAAATGTTCACACGTCGATTAAATTCGGAATAACACTTTATACACTAACGCTGCGTGATAAAGAAAGTTAAACGCATCGTATTCAAACTTTCATACGCGAGGTTTCAATTAAACACAATCTTATCCAAAACCTAACTTTCAAAGCTCGACGCCCATCAATGGTGGAGAAATGACCCGAACCCTTTAACTAGCCCTAAGACATGAATAAACTAAGTAAAACAACTAATTATCAAGTGAAACAAGAAATAATAAACAAAGAACTAATTAGAAAGAAAAAAAAATGAAGAACAAAACAATAAATGAAGGAAAGTGATAATGAATAGTAACTTACATAAATGGGTTTCATCCCAAAGAGAGAAGAGGGAAGCTCCCCCCCCCCCCCCCCCCCCCCCCAACCTAAGCAAAACTAACCTAAAAATGATGTAAAAAGGCTCCCCAAACTTAATAGAATGTTTACATACAAAAAACCCATTAAAAACCCACTTTAGAAAAGAGAGTTACCAACTTCTATTATAGAAGAATCGATTCGTAAAAATTACAAATCGATTTGGCCTTGGTAGTGCTGATTCTGCTTCGATCCAATTCTGGGCACATCGCATGAAAACAACTATAACTTCTTCATACGGAATCAGAATGGTGAGGGGGTCAGAACCGATGCGAATATAATTCAATTATCTACATGATTATGCTTTGAAACCCTCCAAAAGTATGCAGTATGAAATTTAAAAATTCCCTTGAAGTAGAAGAAAGTACCAAAACCTTACGGGAACGAGCATAAATTCCTCATTCAGGGTCAGAATGACACACAATCAGTGGCCATGCAAAGATAATTTGATGATATACATGTTTGTAACTTCATTAAAAAATAGTTAGTTTAAAAAGACTAAAAGGCCCTTAAAGTTTCCTTTTACAACGAAATAATCTCGAAACGCAACCAAACTTCATGCTAAGCACTTTAATACCTACAAAAGCTCAATTATACCTAACAAAGCATATAAACATATAAAAAATAGGTCGTCTAGTTAATGATCATAAATATAGTAATTAAGGTACTCGAGGGGGCTAAAACGCATAAGTAAAAGGGGTGAATAAATGAAATATTCGACACGAACCACACCCCCTAACTTATACATTACTACTCCCTAGCAATGAAATGAAAATAAATAAGACTACAAGTAAAAAAAATAGATGAGAAATGTACAAAGGGAATAAACGGAACTTTCGTGCGCAAACGATTTCCTTTAGTATATGAAATAATTCGTTAAACCCCTAGGTTACCCAAGTGGATGAGTGTTGTCTCGTGAGGGTTTTCAGGGACGGAACCCATAAACATCAATGTTTCCTCAAAATGTGCCCAATAAACATGCGATAAGCTCAATAATAACGAAAAAGATTTCAAACACGTTATTAGTATAGTGAACGAATTCACACAAAAGTCCTTTGTTAATAACACTATAGAACGAACATCATAGAATTGAAACCTTAAAAGTGGTAGGGGAGCGAGCACATGAAAAATATGATTTGACAAAAAATTATATAAATCGAATAATATTAAAGCATGCATATATGTCAATCCTCACAGGATATTACACTCAACAAATTAAATCACTATTCATGTGAGGTAATATATAGGACATTCGATAATCATGAGTAAATGTAAATGGAAACTAGGCCACGCACATGTCACAAATGAATAACACTATACATAAAATGAAAACGGTGTAATCTCAATGAAAGATACCACTCATTAAAGGAGGCGAAATGTATTTTCACAGATTATTAAAACTATTATGATTTTGAATTGAATGCACCCTAGTATCACATAGGAATTTATAAGTGTGTAATGTAGGTTTGGGTTAGGTTTATGAAACGAAGGGTATATGTAGGAGTTCAAAGTGTGCGGGGATGAAAACAAATGATAATGGGATTTTTTTGGCAAATTCAACATTGGAATAATAACATCCATAACACTCATTTGATATGAAATTAGAGAGAGACAAGGATTATTGAACACTATACACAAGATATAAAACTTTCTCTTTCTTTACTTTTCTTTTTTTGTTTTTCTTTTTTTTGTTCTTGCTTTTTTTCACTTTTTCTTTTCTTTTTCATTTCTTTATTTTCTTTTTCACTTATTTCTTGCATTCTCATGCTTAATTGCTACTACAAGACAATAATATCATTGAATCCCATGTATCATTCCAAACATAGGTATGGAATTTAATATATATGGTTTATAACTCCAATGTGAAGTTGGTTATATGATTTTGGGAAATGAAATGAAACGTTCTATTAAGGCTCAAAGGGTTTGACCGGGGGAAACATATAAGGTGAGGTCATGGATAATATGGATGATATAACAAAGATAGCCTATGATCATTTCCTATAGTTTACGCAATTTTTGAGTCAAAACAACTTTAAAAATCATGAGCAAGTAACACATTTAAAAAATGAACTCAATTAATGAACGTTCAAATGAAAGAATAGTGAGATTACCGATGAATTCAACGTTTTCAATGAGAAAAGAGAAGTGTATAACACTCATGAGCGAAGAAAATTCCAAAGCTCACCCGGTGTAAGCATATACAATGCAACAAAATATTACCGAGTTATAAAAATCTTAAACCAATTAACTGAAATAAGAAAAGCGCGTGTGCTCACGGGTTAAAGTTTAATTCATGACGTTATTCAGAATATCAATGATTTGAGGACTAAAGTCTAATAACTTCTAAAATCAATAACATGCATCATTGAATTGTCTATTGGATCGTGAATTTAATAAAATTGATCATTAGAATCAAAGGCAAAAACCCCAATAAAAGAGAAGAAAGAAAGAAAATATTTTTGAAATTTTTCAAAATTTTCAACAAAAAGCATGCTTAGTAACTAACATATGATGAAATCAATGGAAATAAATAAGTAATGGGAAGAATAACCCACACCGCCAAATTAAATGTTGCATTGTCCTCAATGCGAATTAATAACACAACATAAAGAGAGAAAAATAAGGATGTTACCCAAAATGGAGAGATCTCTGGATATCACAAGTCCATTGAACCTATAAAAACAAGTTAGTACTAAGAATAAAAAAAACAATAACAAAGAGTTTAACTAATTACACTAGGTTACAATTTAAAAAGAGAGAGAAAAACTAAAGAAAGAAAAAAAAAGCTAACTATATAAAGCCAACTATTTGGACTTCTATCTAACTATACACTAGAAGCATAGATTTTTAAGGGTCCATCCAAAATATAGTTTGACTTTTAAGGATCAACGGTGGGACCTCCCTCGAGTGCATGCCTCTTGGAAAATAAGAATTTCATTTGACCAACGAAAGGCATTTGTAAGGCGAAATAAATGAACCATCGCCAATTATAAATTTTCGGGGGACGATTGGGGATTTGGATGCTAACAGGGACAAGTACAATTGGGATACAAGAAAAATAGATTCACCTCCCAAATATTTTTCAAGTAGAATGGGAGGTGGGGCACACAAAGAGGAAAAATCCATCTTGAAAAATAATTCAAGCAAAGAGTTCTTGTCGGTAAAAGGTTTAAAAGTTTCAAAAGTTTTAACCGATTCATAGGAATCTAGTGGTACTTTTAATGGTTCAATAATGGTAAACGAATATGGTGATGAAATAAATTCAATCTCAAGTAATTCACCACCACAAAGAGATTGAATTTCAGGGGAGAAATCCTCACTTTCAATGCAATGTTCTTTAAAAATTTCAGGTGAAACACAAGTCTCATCCTCCTCGTTGAATTTCATAAAAGAACTAATCTTATTGCAAAGTCCTTCGATTCTCAAACCAGCACCAATAGCGTTATCCGCACTTTGGGTGAAAAGAAGGAGGGTTTCTTACAAAGTAGGCTTCCTTGGCTCTAAAACGTCGGATTCCTCATTTGGTCGAAACTCTTCTTTAACTTTAAAAATATCAGAAGAATATGTCGTTGGATTTGAATAATGCATCCAACTGAAGCTCCCCAAAACGATTTTCTTCCCAATATATGTTTTCGAGCCTTTCATTCTCAAGAATTCGAAGGCCCTCATGCACAATAATAGGTAGAGGCGCGGACTCTTGAGAATGGTAAGTTTCAGAACTACTCCCAAATAAAGAACTGTTTAAATTATCGACATTACTATAAAAATAAGACATGATTACCGATTAATTTTTAGATGGAAAATCCACATAAAAAGGTGTGCGGCTGAGAATTCAATGTTTCTTAGTGCTCAAATGTGCAATCCTGCAAAAAAGGTCAAAACAAAGAATACAAATACAAAAGAAAAAATGGTACGAAATAATAAAAAATTGCAATCTATAAATAATCCCCGGCAACTGGTTCCATTTTGATGGGGAAAAAACTAAGTGTTCATTTTAGGACACTATTTTTGTTTTAGGTTCGCCACGAACATACAAAAACCTAAACTATGACTACACTGAACAATGGAGTATAAAGACCAGTCTAGGTATCAAACTAATCCATAGGGAATGTCGTAGGGATTGTAACAAAATTATTACTTCATGAATAAAAGTGTAAAAGGTGATGTGGGTAAAAAGGATTAATAAAAAGTTAACTATGCTAAATTAGAATAATAAAACAAGGGTAGGGTCACATCTATTCCATGGGATAGGAACGCATAATTAGAATTTTAATTTGAAAACATTTGATCGAGCATAATAAATTAGTTATAAACATCACGCATGAAGGAATTTAATCCAAAAATGCGAGATCAAACATTTAATAAAAAATGGTCACATGTGGAATAAATTCGGAATATCTCTTTAAACACTAATGTTGCGTGACAAAGAAAGTTAAATGCATAATATTCCATCATTAATACACGAGGTTGAAATTAAATGTAATTTATCCAAAACCTAACTTTCGGACCTTGACGCCCATCAATGGTAGAAAAATGACCCAAACCCTTTAATTAGCCCCAAGACATGAATAAACTAAGTAAAATAACTAATTAACAAGTGAAACAAGAAATAATAAACAGAGAACTAATTAGAAAGAAAGAAAATGAATAACAAAGCAATAAACAAAGGAAAGTGATAATGAATAGTAACTTACATAATTGGGTTTCACCGCAAAGAGAGAGGATAGGGAAGCTCCCCAAAAATCCCCCCAAAACCTAAGCTAAACTAACCTAAAAATGATGTAAAAAGTCTCCTCCCCCTTAATAGAATGTTTACATACAAATACCCCACCAGAATCGCACTTAAAAAAGAGATTTGAAGACTTTTACTATAGCCGAATCGATTTGGCCCTGGCAATGCTGATTCTGCTTCAATCCAATTCTAGGCATGTCGCAAGAAAATGACTATAACTTTTTCATACGAAATCGGAATGAAGCGTGATTGAAACCTAAGTGAAGATAATTAAATTATCTACTTTATTATGATTTTAAACCGTTGAAGTTAAGCAGTATGAAATTGACAAAAGTCCCTTGGAATAGAAGAAAATATCTAAACCTTACGAAAATGAGCATAACTTACTCATTCAAGGTTAGAATGACGCACAGTCAATGGCCATTAAAAGATAATTTGTTGATATACATGTTTATAACTACATTCCAAACAAAATAATGAGTTTAAAAAGATTGTAATGCCTTTGCAGTTTCCTTTTACGATGAAATAATCCCGAAATGAGGTATGCTCATTAACCAAATTCACGCTAAGCACTTTAATACCTATAAAAGCTCAATTATACTTCACAAAGCATATAAACATATATAAAAGAGGTTGTCTAGTTAATTAGCATAAATATAGTAATTAAGGTTCGCGAGGGGGTTAAAATGCATAAGTGAAAGGGGTAAATAAATGCAATATTCGAGACAAATTAGGTGTTCAAAAACATGTATGAGAATGGTACCATCATTCACAATAAGGATGGGTTAGTCGCTCGAGGTTACGCAAAAATTGAAGTTGTGTACTTTTGACAAGACAATTATTCCTATTGCTAGGCTTGAGTCCCTCCGCTTACTACTCACCCTAACATGTAATTTATGGTTTAAGCCATACAAAATGGATGTCAAGAGTCCTTTTCTCAATTACAATCTTTAGGAGGAGGTTTATGTGGAATAACTAAAGGCATTTGTATCCCCAAAGCACCAGGAACACATTTTTTTTATCTAAAGAAGGCCTTGTACAGTTTGAAGCAAACACCCTATGCTTGGTACGAAAGGCTAACTTCTTATCTCTTAGATCGTGGCTTCAAGAGAGGGGGGAGACGTTATTTGTTAGGAGAGAGGTTGGTTCTATTTTAGTTGCCCAATTCTGTATGGATGACATAGTGTTTGGTTCCATGTGTTCCCATCATGCTCACACCTTTGAGGAGGATATGAAGAGTGAACTTGAGATGAGTATACTTGGTAAGCTAAATTTCTTCCTAGGTATCTAAGTGTGTTAACTTGATATTGGGGTATTTATATCTCAATCTAAATAAGAGAGTGATATAGTGAAAAAGTTTATTTTGGACCCCGCTAAGCACTCTTGCACACCTATGAGTTCCTCGACAAAGTTTAGTAAAAACATTTTACATAAGGACCTATGGCAAACACTCTATAGGAGTATGATAGGTAGTATCCTCTACATGATTCTTAGTCATCCCGATATCACCTTTAGTGTTGGAGTTTGGTCACACCAAGCATCCCCAAAAGATCCACACTTGCTTATACTTAAAAGTATCATCAAATACACGAGTGGAATTATTTCTTATGGAATTTGGTATTTTTTTGATACCGATGATCGTCTTTAGGCTTATTCGGATGTCGATTTGGTGGGGTATGTTGATAGTTGTAAAAGCATATCGGGTGGATATTTTTACTTTGGGAGTGCTCTTGTATCATGGTCGATCAAAAAGGAAATCTCCATTTCTTTGTCCACGACGGAGGTCGAGTACATAGTCATCGAAAGTTGTTGCACACAACCCTTATAGATGAGGAAAATATTAGAGGATTATAGGATTACTCAAGGCATGATGACTATTTATTTTAATAATATGAATTGAATCCACAATTCTCATAATCTCGTCCAATATTCTCGTACGAAGCACGTTAGGAATTATGAGCACTTCTTTCATGATCTTGGTGAGGAGAAGATCATTTCCTTGAGCTTTGTGATTATTGAACATCACATGGATGGAATTTTCACTAAACCTTTAGAATACCTTCGATCTGAGGATCTTAGGAAGTCTATGACTATGTTATCCATTGATTGAGTTCGGGAATTGCTTCTAGTTTAGGGTGATTTTTTTATTTCTACCATTTTTCCGTACAGCTACATTATACATTATTCTGATTGTATTCTTATGCTTATAAATTCAAAAATCCAAAGAGATTTTCTTTTTCTTTTCAAAAAATTACATAAAAATACAAAAAGATTTTATTTTGATAAAAAATTTCAAAATTTTAAAAAGACTTTTGTATTTTTTATAACACCGTATATGGATGTGCATTTAAGTTATTCGAATCACAATTTCATTCCATCCATTCACGTGACATAATCATGATGTTAGTAGATTTTTCTATGCAATTTATTTTTTGTGCTTAATAATGCATTTTTAGCATTGCATCACTCATGGTACATTACCACCTTCCTGCCAGACTCATTACATCGCCTCGATTGCATACAATTTGCACACTTGATAATGTCACTCAAACGACATGTTGTTGTCGTTCGAGAGACCCCAGTAACTCAACTTTTTTTATAAATAGTTGATTTCTAAGTCCATTTTATTTGAAACCTGAGACTTTTCAATAAATGAAAACTACATTATGTAGAATTCTAGTGTTCTCCTTTTAGGGTTTTTTTAACTTTGTTTTCAATTCACAAATGTTCCCATATTATTTATGTGAATTGTTTTAGAACCCAAGATACAAGTTTGTTGAAGTTTCTCTTATAGAGAAGATCTAAACTGCTGACTTGGTGATTCTTGAGGGAGTTGCTTGCTGAAGATGATTGTGGTCATCAAGGATGCTCGAGGGTGTTCATTATTTATTTGGAGCTGCAGTTCTTATGGGTTCTTGAGGGAGTCCATTGTTGATCTAGGTTGAGGTCTATGTGGGTTTTCTGCTATAAATTCATTGCAGATTTCATTGTAATACTTGTAAGTTGTCATTTACTTTTTATAGTGAAATAAAGGTTTTACTCGAAAGTTTTTTTTTCCTGAAATCTGTATGTTCGGCAATTTGTGATTAATTGTGATGGCATGATTTTACTCACATAGATGCATGTTTAGGGATTAACTAAAATTGGAGTTAATTAGTTAATTTGGATAAAAGATTGACTATAATTAAATAAGTTTAAAATTTGTAAATTTGTAAATTTGTTTAAATCGATATCACACAACATTCTTAAGTGTCTATAGCTTGTGAAGACATTTCAAATTTTTATGCCCGTGATGCTAAATTTTCAAGTTTTTCTTCTAATCCTTTATCTCTACAGACAAAAAATGGGAGAACATATTAAGGGGGAGTTTTGTGCTAACAAGTTCTATTAGTTTTTTTTTTCAAAATCCATGCATCACGGCATTTTCTTTGTTTCATGTGTGTAGGTATTTTTCATATTGATGATATCATGGACTATACAATGAATATTATAACAACCCCGATTTGTTTTAATGGGATTTGTTTTAAAATTAATTTTGGAAATCGGAGAAAAAAAATGAAATTTTGGATTTTATAATTTAAAATGATGATTTTTGTATATTTGAAAATAAATTTTTAAATGGAATTGGAATCTGAATTAAAATGGAGTTTTAATTGAATTTTTATAATATAGAAGAGTCCTCAAAATATAAAACTCTCTAAGAGTCCTCAAAACATAAAACTCTATAGTAAAAATAATCTTTTTAGAAATCCGACCGTTCGATCAAGTTAAAATTTTCACAGCAGTCATGTCTCGCCATTCGCTACAACATACTAAAATTTGAAGCGATTCTGATTGTCCAATCCTCCGTAATGATTTTTCGAGTATTTGTATTTGATTAGGACTCTAATTCTTTTTGGTATATAGACATAAAGTGACGAATTTAGGCCTTTTAAAACACATTTTAGCCTTCTCAAAAATCAGAAACCTCTCATCTTCTTCAACCTCCAAACCCTAGCCCCGTAATACATAACTTTCAACTCAAGTTTTGTCAAGATTAACCGGATTTTCTCAAGA
This sequence comes from Sambucus nigra, assembly GCA_949130495.1. Lineage (NCBI taxonomy): Eukaryota > Viridiplantae > Streptophyta > Magnoliopsida > Dipsacales > Adoxaceae > Sambucus > Sambucus nigra. Next base: position 208,376,410 of record OX422213.1, on the reverse strand, counting down.
CGCGTCAAGAACGAATCTTTGTCAAATTTTTGAGAGAAATACAAATTCAAGATCAGATTTGTAAATCAAATTTTATTCAGGCATGAATACTCTATTCCTTACATTTAGTATTATGCGTTCTAAATGTTGCCTAAACACTTAATTGCATGTTTTCTTAAAAAAAATTAGTAACTCAATTAGAGAAAGTGGAGATTAAATATGGGGATGTTTTTATAAAATCTTTTAATCTTAATAATATTCATAACCCTTTGGGTACGTAGGATTGATGAGTGTATTTTGGATTTTTTGTGCGTAGGTTGTATGTAGAGAAACCCTAGTTTTGTAATAAATGAATTTGGGGGCGTATAACTCATGTAATTTGTGATGAAATAATGAAATTAGAATTATGATGTTTTAAATGATGAAATAGCGGTATATTTAATTTAAAATAATTAAATGAGATTAATTGGATGTTTATGACGAGGTGATAATTAAATTAAGATTTAATTGAATTGGACGATCATGTGTAGTTTTACACGTTGATTAATTATGTTAGTTTATGTGACTTATTGGTATTATTATATTGCCCTTGTAATGACGGGTTGTTGGGTAATTTTTCTCTCCCTATATTTTAGGATGCCTTCTAGGTATGGGACTAGTGGGTAGGCCGTTTGATGATTTACGCCTTCTAGGTATTGGACTAGTGAGGGTAGATTATTACGACTTTATTATGTGGGGGTGGGCTAATTTTTGGTACTTTATCGTCGTTACGCTAGCCTAAGCATGGGACTAGGTCGAGGTTTAGATTAGAAATTCATCCTATACATAGGGTAGGACTGATTGATAACGTGGGGACCCTTAGGTATGTGACTAAGGGGTATTTTGAGGATCTCACATGGATAAAAGGGTGGGGTAATTTACAAATTGTGAATTTGAGAAATTGAGGATTAATGCCTAAAATAAAAACTAGTATTAAAATTTTTGGCAAAATAATGTGTCGGGGCCGACAGTTTAAATAGGTCAGAGGGCGATTTATGTCGTGTCGTGTGTGGAACCTTGTCATGTGTCGGGGACGACAGTTTAAATGGGTCAGAAGGCGATTGACAAGGGGAAGTGTGATACTTTGGTGGATTACTACCCGGGACGGGAGGACAATCATAATAAAAAGTGAGAACAAAAATAAAAATTGAGTTAAGTTAATAAGACAGTAACTTCGTTGGACTTGGGAATTTAAAATCATATTGGTGTGCCTTTATAAATGGGGATCTCTACGGGTAGTTAATAATTTATATTTATCGTGTTTAATTATCCCGTTTAATTTAAAATATTATATTTTGATATTTATTGCGTATAATGCTATTGTTTAGGTTCACGGACCCTATTTGAGGGGAGTAGTGTGTATTCATGCTCGGGGATCTGACCTCGTGCGTTGATTAATATTTTCAGGTTTTAGTGCTGGAGTTATTGCGGGATTTTTGGAGATTATCTTGGAGGGGCAACCTGAGTATTTTAGTTGAGTTTAGTAGTGTAGATAAGTTTTCCATTCCTTCACATTTGTATTGAGACTTGGTTTATGGTTTTGATGGGCCATTCGGTTCCATAGTTTTATGATTTTACTCCGATATTTATAATGGGATTTTATTCAGTTTATACTGTTGGAGGTTGAATTTGTTCGAGTTTTAGTATGAGATGGATCTTTTATCGCTTAATTGGATGGTTTATATTTTGGAATTGATTGTCATTTACCTTATGGATTAATTTTATATGTCTCATTTATGTCTTATGCTAAGACTGTTATTTTATTTACTCACGCTCGACTTAGTTTTGGTGGCGGCCGACGCCAAAATTGAGCGGGTGTGACAGATGGTATCAGAGCATGGTGTTGGGTCTCGTAGGTTGTGAATCCGTTTAGCTTTCGCATTACCGATCGTTTATTCCATTTTTTTATTCGTAATCCTTAAGGTAGAGGGTCTAGCGTACGTGTTAGATGTGTTTCTTGGAGATGTGAAGCTTTGTGCTAAGGACGTCGTAGGCATTGAGTATAGAATTAGTAGGCTTAATGTCAGGATCCTTAAATTGGATTTTGGAGACGATAATTATTTTAAAGATTTTAGTGCAGATGTTAGGTATTGTATGTATCGAGTTTTGATGTCGAGATTTAATTTGAGGATGTTAGCATTTTGATGACTTTCGGATATAGGATTGAGTGTGAATTTGTGGGAGCGCGTGGTACGTCGTTATTTTCATAGTTATGCGTATGTATATAGGCAATATATATTATTCTGTTGCTCGTGGGGTAGGTGCGCGTAGAATTGGGTGTATGGGCGCCCAATTATGGCATTCTACGAGTAGGCATATTTGAGCCATATTTTCTTTTGCGAGATTTACTCGATGTGTATGCTTCATCTAATTTCGAGGACAAAATAATTTGCTAGTGGGGATGTATATAACAACCCGGATTTTTTTTAATGGGAATTTTTTTAAAATTAATTTTGGAAATCGGAGAAAAATTAAAATTTGGATTTTATAATTTAAAATGATGATTTTTTTGTATTTGAAAATAAATTTTCAAATGGAATTGGAATCGGAATTAAAATGGAGTTTTAATTGAATTTTTATTATATAGAAGAGTCCTCAAAATATAAAACTCTCTAAGAGTCCTCAAAACATAAAACTCTCTATTACAAATAATATTTTTAGAATTTGATCGTCGAATCGAGCTAAATTTTTCACAGCAGTTCTGTCTGGCCGTTAGCTAAAACATACTAAAATTTCAAGCGATCCTGACGGTCCGATCCTTCGTAATGATTTTTCGAGTATTTGTATTTGATTAGGACTCTAATTCTTTTTGGTATATAAACATAAAGTGATGAGTTTAGGCCTTTTAAAACACATTTTAGCCTTCTCAAAAATCAGAAACCTATCATCTTATTCATCTTCTTCAAACTCCAAACTCTAGCCCCATTATAAATAACTTTCAACTCAAGTTTTGTCAAAACTAACCGAATTTTTTCAAGACGTGTCAAGAACAACTCTTTGTCAAATTTTTGAGAGGAATACAAATTCAAGATCAGATTTCTAAATCATCTTTTATTTAGGCATGAATACTTTATTCCTTTCCTTTAGTATTATGCGTTCTAAGTGTCGCTTAAACACTTAATTACATGTTTTCTTAAAACTAATTAGTAACTTAATTGGAGAAAGTGGACACTAAATATGGGGTTGTTTTTATATAATCTGTTAATCTGAATAATATTCATAACCCTTTGGGTACGTAGGATTGATGAGTGGATTTTGAGTTTTTTGGGCATAGGTTACATGTAGAGAAACCCTAGTTTTGTAATAAATGAATTTGGGGGCTTATAACTCATGTAATTTGTGTTGACATACTGAAATTGGAATTATGATGTTTTAATGATGAAATAGCGGTATATTTAATTTAAAATAATTGAATGAGATCAATTGGATGTTTATGATGAGGTGATAATTAAATTAAGATTTAATTGAATTGCACTATCATGTGTAGTTTTACATGTTGATTAGTTATGCTTGTTTGTGTGACTTATTGGTATTATTATATTGCCCTTGCAACGACGGGTTGTTGGGTAATTTTTCTCTCCCTATATTTTAGGATGCCTTCTAGGTATGGGACTAGTGGGTAGGCCTTTTGATGATTTACGCCTTCTAGGTATTGGACTAGTGAGGGTCGATTATTGCGACTTTATTATGTGGGGGTGGGCTAATATTTGGTACTTTATCGTCATTACGCTAGCCTAGGCATAAGACTAGGTCGAGGTTTTGGTTAGAAATTCATCCTATACACAGGGTAGGATGGATTGATAACTTGGGGACCCTTAGGTATGGGACTAAGGGGTATTTTGAGGATCTCACATCGATAAAAGGGTGGGGTAATTTACAGATTATGAAATTGAGAAATTGAGGATTAATGCCTAAGATAAAAATTTGTTTTAAAATTTATGGCAAAATAATGTGTCGGGACCGACAGTTTAAATGTGTCAGAGGGTGATTTATGTCGTGTCGTGTGTGGAACCATGTCATGTGTCGGGGCCGACAATTTAAATGGGTGAGAGGGCGATTGATAAGGGAAAGTGTGACACTTTGGTGGATTACCACCCGGAACGAGAGGACCGTCATAATAAAAAGTGAGAACAAAAATAAAAATCGAGTTAAGTTAATAAGAGATTAACTTCGTTGGACTTGGAAATTTAAAATCACATTGGTGTGCCTTTATAAATGGGGATCTCTGCGAGGAGTTAGTAATTTATATTTATCGTGTTTAATTATCCCGTTTAATCTAAAATATTCTATTATGATATTTATTGCGTATAATGCTATTGTCTGGGTTCACGGACCCTATTTGAGGGGAGTAGTGTGTATTCATGCTCGGGGCTCTGACCTCGTGCGTTTATTAATATTTTCAAGTTTTGGTGTTGGAGTTATTGCAGGATTTTTGGAGATTATCTTGGAGGCGCAATCGGAGTACTTTAGTTGAGTTTAATAGGGTAGATAAGTTTTCCATTCCTTTGCATTTGTATTGAGACTCGTTTTATGGTTTTGGTGGGCAATTAGGTTCCACAGTTGTACAATTTTACTCAGATATTTATAATGGGATTTTATTCAGTTTATATTATTGGAGATTGAATTTTGGCGATTTTGGAGATTCAGTTTATATTATGGGAGATATTATTGGAGATTTTATTCAGTTTGTACTCAATGAATAAACATACACAATACATACAAGCCTAGAATTTTGATGATTCCACAAACCAATAGAGTCATGACATTGAAAGTACAACTAGGATAACTAGACATTGTGCAAACTGTTGATATACCATCCAATCTCCCTCAAAATAAGCATATTATTTTAATCTTTTGAATGAATAAATCTACTAAACAAAATAGGCCTTGACAAATATTTTCTTTTAATTCCATTATTCTTTTAAGCCTTTGGACCACGTATTTCTTTTAGGTCCAAGCAAACGGTGGCTTACTTGCGAAGGATGATATTTCCTTTCAGAGCCCTTCCCCGTGCACATATATATAAATAATCTTTTATCGTTCAATTCTTGCATGCAACGAATTTTAACATGAACTAGTCCTCCTAGGTCACATAACATGTAGATGACAAGATTGGTAGGAGAACACCTCACAAAGCTCAAATGTACACGTGAAGTTATAATTTCAAGTGAGTTGGTGCATATGTGAATTGAGGCATATAAAAGTAGAATCCATTATATCAACACAAAATCCAACTACTCCATGTAAGAATGGTAAAGAACATTTTAAGGATTGGCAATCTTAAACAAAAGTTCTATCCATATGGGAGCGAAAAAGAATGGATTCAAACACAAGTATATGCCACTTAGTGTGTGTCAAACTAAACTACACACACAAAAATCTTTTTGAGTTTTTGAAATTTTTAAACCAAACGCACAAAAATATTTACTCCAAAAGAAAAACAAAAATTATTTGTATTTTTCATTAAGTCTAAATTAAAAAAAAATGAAACACAAATGATAAACAAAAATCTTTTTGTTCTTTTCATTTAATGCAAACTAAAATGAAAGAACTATAATACAAAAGATAAACAACAATCATAATTCTAGTATGTGATAAATCATGGAGTATAGACTATAACAATGATAAATAAGCATACAATTAGCATGATAATTTGGCATGAAGTACAAAAGCTAAAGTATGCAAACAACTAATAAATTCAACCTTTAGATTTAACAAGGGAGGAAGAAAGTGAAAGTAAATGAGAATAAAAAATCCTAATTTGTAAAGCTACCAAGTCGGATCTCCTAACCCAAACTAATGAAGAATGACGATCACGGGGTGTAGGAATCTTGGCTACCTCGATTTACTTACGTTGGGATTTTCACCTTGTTTAAGATCAAAACAAAATTTCCTAAGATGACATTTTCGGCCACAATATGAGCACTTAGAGACTCGACGAAAATACTTTCCTAAGGAATGATCTATAACATTGTTCCTAGAGGATTCTCCTAAAAAAATGGTTTTGGCTTTAAGAGTTGACTCTTTACAATGTTGATGTAAAAAATTAGATCGCTCTAATTTTTCAATCACAGATAAATAAAATGAGACAAAGATTTTTAAAGTGGTTCAGCCTTATATGAATGGCCTACGTCCACTGTTATGTTATTGCTGAGTGTTTGGGAATTCTCGATTTCAAGTTCAACCAAGAAATTCCGCTCCCTTTGAATGAGGGTGATACAAGGTATTTATAGCCCTTAGGCTGTACATGAAAGGGTTGATACATTAAATGATATACATATGAAAGGGTAATACATTTAATGCAACGTGTGTGTCAAGATGATAAACATTCAATGAATAGTTGAACTGTTGATTATCTGGCAATTAATGCTACGGCCGAGATGCAGCTCGGACCACCTTAGTTGCTCGTTGCTCAGGAGTTCCTCGGAGTGTTGGAGTACCTCGGAGTGCTAAAGTTCCTCGGTGTATCCTCGTTGCTCGGAGAGAACATGAGTTGGTCGGGGAAATGAGCTTCCTCGTTGCTATTGTGCCACGTAGATTAACACGTGTCTTCGTATTATTAGTCCATATCAGCATATTAATTTTGGTATCAACAGAAGCCCCCAATGTTTCATATTTCGAGCTTTGAGGAGTATGGAACATTCTTTCTCGGTATATGGCGATATTAACTGACTTTCCTGGGTTTTAGGAGCCTTTTCTTCATATTTGAATTTACTTCCAAATTCGTAGAATCCGCCATTTTGCTTCGGTCTTTGTGCCCTTTTTGTCCTTTTAGCCGCCGGAAATTCGATAGTTTCTTTTTTTAATCATTTCTTTCACCATTTCCCAAGGCACAGTATTTAAACTTCCCAAGCAATCATACCGTCCTCTACCTTTTCCAATTTTCTTGCTTTCGAATTCTCCATAGTCTTTCTTTCTCTTGTGCGTTCATCCTTGTTTTCGTTCGTTGTCAACAGATCTCCTTTCTTCCTGTAAGATCTTCTTCCTTCTTCTTTTATTCACCATGGTTTATATTATTGAATCTATTGAAAAATTCCGTTCTGATTATTCCATTCCGTCTTGGGTAACTCTGGAGAATCTTCCTGAGCCCTTTGATTATTTTCGTTTGGCTGAGGGACATTGGTTCCCCAGCCTCTTTATTGTTGAGTGTGGATTTTCTTTTCCACCCAACTCTTTATGCTTAGAATTCTGCTAACATTTCGATGTTGTTCCTGCAAAAGTAGCCCCCAATACATGGAGAATAGTTAATGGGGTGCATAAATTAAATCAAACTCATGGAACTCGCATAGGAATTCCTGAGATTATGTATTGCTATAGATGGGCTATTTTAGATAACGTTTATTATTTAAAAACCAGATTTTTGAATAGAGCTTTAGTAGTCAACCTCCCTGATGCCAACAGGGATTATTTTGAACATGGGTTAGTTTTCAAAAATTGGCAACATGCTCCTTTAGTCGGAGACGGAGTGTATGAAGGTCCCAAATGCCCCCCATATGGCAATGGGATAGGTTATTCTCATTTTATTTTATTCTCGAAATTGTGACTTCATCATGTTTGAATAAATGCAAGATTGACATTTCAAATTGTTTTTGTTTACAGTTAATAGCAAGAGAAAAACTCCTAAAGAATCAGAAGTTAATATAAGGCAATTGAAACATATCTGGAGCTTGCATCAGAAAGTTGCAGACGAGCACATCAGGTCTGCCTCATACTTGTTGCAGTACAAGAGCTATACGTCGTCTTTTACTGCTCACCCTGTGGTCAGCTCCAGTGATCCAGTGCAAATTCCTGAAGACTCTGATCCGGAATCTCATATTTCTTTGAGCCAGAAAATGGGCAAGAGAAGAGTTCCTACTCTCTTCGAGGAGAGTTCCTTTGCTGGCGATGGGAAGAAAACCAAGGTTAATGTCCCAAAGGGGACAAAGAAAAATGATGATGCTCCTTCTGTTGCTGTTCAGAAGGTTGCCGAGAAGCCCCCAGTGGCTCCTGTGCAGAAGGATGCACCTGTTGAGGTAATCACTATCTCACCAACTAAAAGTTCCTCTTTGGTTGAGGTTGCTAAAAAGGCACCGAGGAGATTGAGGAAATCCTCCTCGGTCAGTATTTCTGGAACCATTCCCCAGCTCCCAGCTGGTGGAGATGGTGTTCCAGTTATTGTTCCTCCGAGCTCTACGATGAGTTTGGCAAAATTTTCACCCATCCCCGAGGTGCAAGGTACTGAAGATGACCTTGCTCGGGATGTGGTTACTGCTCTGGCTACTCGTCATTTGGCTTCAGTAAGTATCTCTACTCCGAGCTTTTTATATTTTCCTTTGTTGTTTCCCATATTTGTTTCTGATTTCATTTTCCTCTTTTGATTGCAGTTGACGAGCTGTTTCAATTTAATCCTTAAAAAGGATGAAGCAATCAAAGCTTCTTGCTCCTCGTCCACTGTGGAGGGAGCACTGGAAAAAGCTATTAAATCTGTGAGTGAGTCCCGTCAGAAGTATGACGAGGATAAAACTGAATGGGAGAAGAAATTGGCTGCGTCTGATGCAGAGAAAGTACAACTGGGTAATAAGGTGAAGGACTTGGAGAGAGAAAATAAAGATTATGTCGAGAAACTTTCAGGCTTTGGGGAGCTTGAGAATAAATTGAAATCGGATGAAGAAGAGCTGACCCTCCTGCGAGAAGTAAATCGCCAGAAGGAGGAGGTGGAGACCAAATTGAAGGCCACCGAGAATCTTATGTCCGAAAAGCTATCCTCGGAAAAAATGAAGAGAAAAATAGCTGTGAAGACGTCCTTTAAAACTGGTTGGGACAAAGGATGGGACAGGGGGTGGCAGCTATGACGACCCAAGTGAAATATGGAAGTTTGAAATATTTTCATGATGGTTGGGTTGCAGCACTGCAGGAGTTGAAGGTGAGCGAGGACTCCGAGCTATTTCAACAACATCTCCCTGGTCCTCCTCCAGTTATTGAAGATGAGTCTTCAGACGAAGCTGCATCTGAAGAATCTTCAATGACAGTAGGTGATCAAGTCCTTGTTCTACCACCCAACCAGACAGCCACCGAGGAGATTTCGTTATTGCCTGCTCCTCCAGAACAAGTCCCAGCTTCTACTAATCAGACCATTGTTCCTACCGAGCAACCAAGCTCCTCGTCCCAGCCTCCCGAGAAAGTCTTGGGAGACAAGGAAAAGGTGTGAAGTTGTTCGGTACTCTTTTTCTGTTCTTCTTTTACTTATCCTCTGTATTCCAAACGATGTAATCTTGTTGATGATGTAATAAAATCACATCTTTTTGTTCCTCTTCATTGTTGATGCTCTGTCTGTTTTTATTTATTAACTCTTGCCTTCTCTTCTTTATTAGTTTGTGGCTAGAATGGAACTGATATCTGCCCATGATACAAAGCTGATGCAGCAATGCCGTGAATATTATAAGGCTGGTCATACAAATTTGAATGTATCAGAAATTGCTGACATCCTTGGCCATGATGCTTCAGAACAAGCAATTGAGGCTTATCAGTACCTGAGGGATTTACTTGACCGAGCTGTGGCCAACAACATGGTCTACTATGAATTGATCGAGGAGCTTCATTGTACCATAGAAGATCTTCAGAACCAGCACAATGAATCAGCTGCCCTATTGCATAAGGGGTATGAGGATAGGTATAAACAACTTTCTTCCGAGACAGGCCACAAAAAGATCATAGCTGCGTACGATGTCAGGGAGAGAACCCTAAAGGGTGAAATTGAAGCCTGTAGACAGATTGTCGAGCTGCTGGAGCAAGAGAACAACAATTTGCAGAGAGAACTGGCACAATATAAGTCTGCGGCTTCTTCTTCGACAAGTGTAATCCCAGTGACTGACGAGGGATTCTCATTTTTGGAAGTTGAGAACGCCAAATTAAGGCAAGAGTTGGACACTCTGAGAAGGTTTGGAGCTTCTCCTGTAACTCGGGGACGAGGAAGAGGTTCTCGTGGACGAGGAAGGAATGCTCTGAACGTTGTCGAAGAACAAATTATTCCACTTGCTCGGGGATAATCAAGAGTTCTTCGTCGTAATGTTGAAGAAGCTCTTACTCAGTCAACTTTGGAAACTCAAGCGTTCCAATTGAATTCAAAAGATCGTGCTTTGTCTGAAATGTCCAAGAAAAACCTATCTTTGGAAGATCAACTTTCTTCGACAAAGTCTGCTCTAAATACTAAGGATGCTCTTGTCAAGAACTTTCATGAGAAATTAGAGAAATTAACTTTTCAATTCCACAAACAACCTCGCGAGTTTTGGATGGCAGGCTACAATGAGGCCCTTTGTCACTTGGATGTTCGTATTGAACATGCCAATAATGAAGGTTATAAGCAGGGATGGTTGAACGCCCTGGGTGTATTAAAATTGGAGCAAGGGCATTATTTATGGGATTATCATGCTCCTGGGTTACTAGACTTGCCTGTGCTACCTTATAAATTGGACATGGAATGGATCCCTGCTCGTTCCATTCCTCGGAGCTTAATTTCAAAATACCTTGGTGACTACAATCTTCATTCCCAAATCGAGGTATCTCGTCCCGAGCATCTATTGGACACACCTTCTGTGATGAACGTCAGAATGCTCAGAGATATTAACTTCATTAATTCTCCTCTTTGCCTGGAAGATCCACCTGCTGGCGAGGAGCCTGTTTCAAAAGCTAAGGGAAAGAAACCAATAGAGTAGGGATCTTAATGTAATAGTTAGTACACATGTAATTTGTAATACATTTTGACCTTAATGAAAGAATTTCATTTTTGTTTGCAAATTTGTATTGCTATTGTTCTGTGCTTTTCAAACACTACGTATGTATCTGTTAAAAAGATAACAATTTTGTGATGTTCATCAACTAACTTAGTAATAAACAGTTACAAGTATCAAAAATGTTGCTCGATCACTTAATAATAAAGTAATGAGTATAAAAATGTTTAAAATTTTTCCAACCAACTAAGGTTGTTAAATTGTACTCGTCAACCAAGTATAATTAGCGAGAGTTTTCATAAAATGTGTCCGACCAACCAAGTTGATGGACCCTTCTCGTCGATAAGTTCTCCTCGTTGACCAACTACAGTTAGTGGGTTTTTATCCCCGACCAACTATACTTGGCTCAGTTTGGAATATTTCGTTCTTCGAGGAACTTTTTGTAGTAATCTTACCTCCCGACCAACATAAATTGGCAGTTGAGAGCATATTTTGTTTCTTAATCAACTGAGAATGGCGTTTTAAGAATGTTGTTCTTGCCCTTTTACCATCCAAAGTTGGTCGTGGATTTGAACTATTAGGTTCTTTCGAACTAACCGAAGTTGATCACGCTCGAACTATCAGGTTCTTTCGAACTATCTTGTCCACAAGCTCTTTTACCAACCGAAGTTGATCACGCAAGTGTACGCCTCCTAACCAAAGGAGTATAATTTGTTCTCGCTATTTTACCAACCGAAGTTGATCACGCTCGAACTATCAGGTTCTTTCGAACTATCTTGTCCACAAGCTCTTTTACCAACCGAAGTTGATCACGCAAGTGTACGCCTCCTAACCAAAGGAGTATAATTTGTTCTCGCTATTTTACCAACCGAAGTTGATCACGCTCGAACTATCAGGTTCTTTCGAACTATCTTGTCCACAAGCACTTTTACCAACCGAAGTTGATCACGCAAGTGTACGCCTCCTAACCAAAGGAGTATAATTTGTTCTCGCTATTTTACCAACCAAAGTTGATCACGCTCGAACTATCAGTGTAGTGTATCACACTAGTATTCCCCAAAAAACTTGTAATAAAAGGAAGAAGATGGTGAAACATCATCGTTTTATTCATAATGAAGGAATTGCTTTACATTTTACATTACTGATAATACTCGCGTAGATGTTCAGCATTCCATGCATTCTTAAATTCCTCTCCTTCTAGAGTTGCTATTCTGTAAGTTCCTGGTCGAACAACTTCTGTAACTCAGTAAGGTCCATGCCAGTTGGCTTTAAGCTTATTGTGCTTCTGAATGACCTTCTTTAGCACATAATCCCTTTCTTTTAAGTCGCATTTCTTCACCCTCTTGTTGTAGAACAGAGCTGTGCGTTGTTGGTAAGCAGCATTCCTAATGGCTGCCTCTTCTCTAACCTCCTCGAGCATGTCCAAATCTAATCTTCTCATCAAGTCACTGACTGGGGAATTGAAATTCAGCACTCAGTGTGTTGGGAGACCCAACTCAGCAGGTATTACAGCCTCACTTCTAAATGCCAGCATGTATGGTGATTCTCCAGTTGCTGCTCGGGGAGTTGTTCGGTAAGCCCACAATACTGACTGTAGCTCATTAATCCAATTAGCTTTAGCCTCACTTAGCCTCTTCTTCAAACCATTTAGTAGTGTTCTGTTTGTCACCTCAGTCTGCCCATTGCTTTGAGGATGACCTGGTGCTGAATGGGTCTTCAGGATGTTTGATTGTTGACAATAGTCAGCAAACTCCTCGTTGTCGAATTGTGTTCCATGGTCTGTGATGAAGGCATGAGGGAGACCATATCTACAGATGATATTCTTCCAAACAAACTGGTATACCTTCTCGTACGTCATATCGATAAGGGGTTTAGCCTCTACCCACTTAGTAAAATAATCTACTGCAACGACGAGGTACTTGAATCTTCCTCGGGTGGTCGGCAATGGTCCAACCAAATCAATTCCCCACATGGAAAATGGCCAAGGGGAAGTTATGGGTGTCAACAATGCTTGTGGAGTTCGTCGGATGGAGGAAAAATGTTGGCACTTGTCACATTTCTTAGCATAGGCTATACAATCAGCCCTCATCGTCGGCCAGTAGTATCCTTGAGTCATCGCCCTCTGCAAAAGTGTTCGACCTGCTACATGAGCTCCACAGGACCCTTCATGGATCTCTTCAATCAATTCTTTTACCTCGGAAGGATGTACACATCTCTGCAAACCTACCATAATTCCTCGTCTATACAAAACGCCATTAGTTAGTACATACCGAGCAGCTTTAAACTTCAATTTCTTTGCAGCGAGTTTATCCTCCGGTAATTCTCCCTCTTCGATGTATACCCTGATGGGATCCATCCAAGATGGTCCTAGATCAAGGGTAATAACATTCATCGTCAGGTCTTCATCTATGCTCCGACTTTCCAGTACTTCAATTGGTATCGTTCTTCGCAGCTCGGTACGAGTAGCTTATGCTAGTCGGGCCAGTGCGTCTGCTTGTGCATTTTCTATTCTGGGTATTCTGATCAACTGAATGGCATCAAAGTCTGCCAACAATTCCATCACCTGTGCATGATACTTGACCATTAATTCTCCTTTAACCGCATATGTTCCCATCATCTGATTCACAATTAATTGAGAATCACTGAATACCATCACTTGTTGTGCTTCCATAATCTTTGCAAAATTAAGACCTGCTATCATGGCCTCATATTCAGCCTCATTGTTGGATGTTTTGAATTGAAATCGCAAGGAATATTCTATGTCAATCTCGTCTGGGGTTTTCAAAAAAATCCCTGCTCCACAACCTGCTGTGCAAGATGATCCATCCACATACAATCTCCATGTAGGTAACTCGTCTTCAAATTTCTTATCTGACAGAGTTCCTCGGTGAAATATCTGTTGTTTTCTTTCATCCTCCCCTGGTAATTTTCGCTCCTCGTCTCTTCTCGCCCTTTTACCAACTGGAGTTGGTCTGGGTTTGAATTTGATGATCTTTCTACATCCACAAACCCTTTTACCAACCGGAGTTGATCTGGACTTATATCTGTTGATCCTGTAACATCCACAGGTTGGTCAGCGAGCAATTTTTGTTCCTCGGGGGTATCAGGATATGTAAACTCCGCTATAAAGTCTGCTACAGCTTTCCCTTTCAATGATGATCTGGGCTCATACACAATATCATATTCACCGAGCTCTATTGCCCAGTACATCAGTCTCCCTGACTTTTTTGGCTTATGAAGGGCTTGTCTTAATGGCATGTCGATATACACGATGATGGTATGGGCCTGGAAATATGGCCTCATTCTTCTACTTGCCTCAATTAATGCCAATGCCAATTTTTCTAACTTTGGGTACCTGATCTCTGCACCTCGGAAAGCCTTACTTGTGTAATAAATTGGCTTCTGGACTCCATTCTCCAATCTGATTAAAGCCGAGCTGAGTGCATATTCTGATACTACCAGATATAAGTACAACTTTTCTCCCGTTATTGGCCTAGACAACAGTGGAGGTGTTCCCAGATATTTCTTCAAGTCTTGAAAGGCTTTTTCACATTCATCATTCCACTCGAAAGTTTTTCGAAGTGTTTTGAAGAATGGTAAGCATCTATCTGTTGCTCGAGATACAAATCTGTTGAGCGCTGCAACTCGTCCTGTAAGACTCTGCACTTCTTTCTTTGTTGTTGGAGATCGCAACCCTAAAAGAGCTTTGATCTTTTCTGGATTTGCCTCAATGCCTCGCTGGTTGACAATGTACCCGAGAAACATTCCTTCTCGTACTCCAAATGTGCACTTCGTCGGGTTGAGCTTCATTTGGTATTTATCCAGTTGATCAAAAGTCTGACTTAAATCAACTAGATGATCAGCAGCTTTCTTGCTTTTTGTCAGCATATCATCGACATAGACTTCCATATTGCAACTGATTTGTTCGGCAAAAACCTTGTTCATCAGCCGCTGGTATGTCGCTCCTGCATTTTTCAAACCAAAAGTCATAACATTATAACAATAAGTACCCCTAGGGGTAATAAAAGAAGTACTTTCCCTGTCTTTGGGTTTCATCTTGATCTGGTTGTAGCCACAGTAAGCGTCCATGAAGCTGAGCAGCTCGTGCCCCGATGTAGCATCAACTAGCTGGTCAATTCTGGGTAATGGGAAATGATCTTTTGGGCAGGCCTTGTTGAGATCAGTGAAATCAACACACATTCTCCATTTATTGTTTTTCTTCTTTACCATCACCACATTTGCCAACCAGTCCGGATACTTCACATCTTTAATGAATTGAACCTTCTCTAGCTTGTCGACCTCCTCTTGAATAGCTTGATTCTTCTCGGGGCTAAATACCCTTCTTCTCTGCTTTACATGCTGTATCTCCTTATTCACATTGAGCTCATGACATAGGAAGTTTGGATCTATTCCTGGCATGTCTTCATGACTCCATGCAAAAGTTTTCTTCCTATTTCTCAAGAAAGTTATCAACTCCTATTTTATTGAAGCATTCAACGATGAACCTATCTGGGTTACTCGTTCAGGGTGCTCGTCGTCCAGAATAACATTTTCTGTGGATTCCACCACCTGTCCTTTTACAAGCTGGGATTCATCTCTGGGATCAAGAGTTTCAATTTCTGTATCTTCTTCCACCTTGTAGGTAGTAGTCTTTTTCCTTGATTCTTCAAGCTCCTCTTGTTCGGCAGATGAATAATAGCATTCTCGAGCTACTTTTTGGTCACCTTTCACAACTCCTTCTCCAAAGTTTGTTGGGAATTTTAAGCATTGATGCACTGTAGATGGAACTGTTTCAAATTTCTTCAAACCAACTCTTCCCATGATGATGTTGTAGGCTGACTGCACATTCTTATCCATCACAAAGAAGCGTATTCTTTATGTTCGACAAGCAGGCCAAGTTCCAATGAATATATCCAACTTGATCGTCCCAAGTGGAAAAACTTTCTCGCCAGCAAAACCCAGGAGGGGTCTGTGATAAGGTTTCAATTGAGATAATTTCAGATTCAAGCTATCAAAGCATGAATAGTACATGATGTCTGTTGAGCTTCCATTATCTACTAACACCTTTGAAATCACTACTTCCTTCATCCTCATTTTGATCACCAGAGGATCGTCGTGAGGATAAAGAACACCTGCCAGGTCGTTTTTTGAAAAGCCAATGACTAGCTTCTCTTTGTTTACCTTCCTCGGACGATCGTCCTCGGCCAGATTTATTCGCTGAATATATGAACAAGCTTGAGCCTCTCTAAGGTAAGCCTTTCTTTCTGCAGTAAGGTCTCCTCCTCCTGCATCTCCTCTTGTAATAACATTACAATCAAATGATCCAAAACGTATGGAAAATACCTCTCGTTCTGGCTGCCTTGGCTTCTTGGGAAGATCGGGGTTTTCATCTGGATCATCTTCATGGTCCCTCTTCTTTTTCTCCTCTGTTCGGCGAGGAGATCTAGACCTCTCTCTAGTTCGGTCACTATTTCTTTTTTCGCCTCCCCGATCAACATACTTTGCTAGCTTTCCTCTTCGGATAAGTGTTTCAATCTCGTTCTGAAGAGCTATGCAATTTTTAGTCATATGGCCATGATCTTTGTGGAATTCACAATATTTATCCCTATTCCTCGCATCAGGATCTGTTCTCAATTTCTTCGGCCACTTTAACTCCTCGCTATTCTTGATTTCTTCCAAGACATGATTAATACCCATTTTCAAGGGAGTATAATTGTCGTATTTCTTCAGGACTTCCCATGATGACTTATTATTTCTGGAACGTTTGTCACCACCATTACCCTTATGCTCTTTATTTTTAGACTTGTCGACGTCCACCTTGGTGTCTTTATCCATATTCTTCTTTGCAGCCATAGCTTCCTCGGCATTCATGATTTTAGCCGCTTTTGCCATCAACTCTGACATAGTTTTAGGTGGATCTTTCGCCAAGGTGTTATACAATTTATTAGGCAATAACCCACTCATCAAGGCGGTGATTGCTGTCTTCTCTTCGTAATCTATGACTTCCAGCTTCTCGTTATTGAAACGAGTTATGTAATCTCTAGTACTCTCACCAGATTTTTGTCTAACACTTAACAAGTGTGCTACTCGTTTTACTGGTTTTGCTCCAAAACAGAAATTGCTAATAAACAACTCGGCCAACTGAAAGAAAGTTGAAATCTTACCCCGAGGAAGATTGTTGTACCATATCTGGGCAGCTCCAATAAGAGTTCCTGAGAACGCTCTGCATCTCATCTCGTCGGGGACGACATAGATGTCGGCAGCAGCTTGATATTGCTCTATGTGAAGAACAGGATCTGTCTTTCCATCATATTTGGGGGTCACTACAGGTGCTTTAAACTTTGACGGTGTAGGAAAATTCACAATGGCCTGTACAAAAGGTGTGCCTTGAACAAAAGTTCGTTGTAGGGGGTTTTTTGCCTTAGCCATTTCTCCCAATCTATCCTCCAACCGCTGAATAGAACCTTTCCACGCATCATTTCCTTCATCGGGCTTGTTAGTTCGAGCAATAAATCGTTCTGAAGTAGCCTCCAGAGATTTATCTTGACGAGCAACTGGTCGTGATTGTGCTGATCCTTCTCTTAGATCTGATGGTTGTCGAAAACTCCTCGACATGGTCTTAGGTGGACTCCTATTCCTCCTAGGGCCTAATCGACTGAAAGGAGACACCCTACTCAGTCTTTCTAAGGCACTGGGTCTTTCTGGAGAGAGGGTGATACGTTGATCAGTATCTGTAGCCCTTATTGACGAAGTTCGCCCAGGTTGATAAGAGAAATCATCAGACTCCTCATTACGATATGACTCAGTACGCCTGGATCGTGAAGAAAGTAAATAAGTTTGCCTCTGAACGCTTTGATGTCCTGAACGTGCAGGTGCATTGCCATGAAGGGTTTGTATGAGTTGCCTCATTGTGTCTTGCATGGCGGTTTGTCCATGAGCCAGATTCGTCATAATTCCGGCCAGATATGGAGGTGTAGAGGGATTTGGAGGATTTCCAGCATTTCCAGCGTTTCGATTGCTAGATTCTGGATTATCCTCCATTGATGATGAATGATTTTTGGTGAAAAACGATAATAATAATCGTTCCCACAGACGACGCCAATTTGTTGATGTAAAAAATTAGATCGCTCTAATTTTTCAATCACAGATAAATAAAATGAGACAAAGATTTTTAAAGTGGTTCAGCCTTATATGAATTGCCTATTTCCACTGTTATGTTATTGTTGAGTGTTTGGGAATTCTTGATTTCAAGTTCAACCAAGAAATTCCGCTCCCTTTGAATGAGGGTGATACAAGGTATTTATAGCCCTTAGGCTGTACATGAAAGGGTTGATACATTAAATGATATACATATGAAAGGGTAATACATTTAATGCAGCGTGTGTGTCAAGATGATAAACATTCAATGAATAGTTGAACTGTTGATTATCTGGCAATTAATGCTACGGCCGAGATGCAGCTCGGACCGCCTTAGTTGCTCGTTGCTCAGGAGTTCCTCGGAGTGTTGGAGTACCTCGGAGTGCTAAAGTTCCTCGGTGTATCCTCGTTGCTCGGAGAGAACATGAGTTGGTCGGGGAAATGAACTTCCTCGTTGCTATTGTGCCACATAGATTGACACGTGTCTTCGTATTATTAGTCCATATCAGCATATTAATTTTGGTATCAACAAGTATCGAAGCCTAAACCATAAGTGCCATTTTTTATTTGAACTGTTCCTAATATTTTATCTAATTTCTCCGAATGACACTCCAAATCAAATTTAACTTTACTAAAGTCTTTTAATTTATTTTTTAAATATAAAATGTGAGACTTAATAAAACATTGTGCTCTTCAAACGCGAGAAACCCCTTTTTCAAGGATTCCATTAAACCTTTAAGACTCTCTCTGTGACAACCCGAATATAATTATGATAAATTATGTTTAAATCATGATTACCTTATGTGATATGGATAATATGTTATTAGTATATATAATGTTAAGTCAATGTATTTAGTCTAATTCTACCTTCATAAATTTGAAATAGTGAATTAGTTACAAACACCAAAATTTTCAAGTTTTCGGTAAGAATGTTCATGTTGGAGGCTAGTTTGACCATTGTAATTTAATAAATAACTTGAGGTATAAACTAGATATTTTTATATATATGAGTTAGGTTTGTAACACAACAAACGTTTCATCGAACGGACATCCGAGTGAGAAGATATTGTCTTTTTACGAACAAAGGGTAAAGTAGTCATTTAGCCTTAAATGATATTTTGTTTTATATGATGCCACATGTTATGTTTTGATTGGACCAAGGGCGGGGGTGACCTTATGCCGACTTATAACCTTTGAATTAATCTCTTTCTTCTTCATATTTCAGAAATGGAAGAGTTTTAACCTAAGTAAAGAGCGTTTTGAAGTTTAGGAAGAAAGTGTGAGGAGAAATTGAAGAAAAATTCATAGAAAATTACATAAAAGCCCCTAAGGTAATTCCATCCATAAATCTTGTTTGATTTTTTTGTATTTATGATTTAAATGATAGAAATAATCATTTTTTACTTAAATTCGATGTCTTGATGTGTACCCATGGATAGATGCATGTTTAAGAAAACTTGAATGTGTAAACCCTTCAAATTGCTTTGTTTAGAAACCTTGTGTATTCAAATTATCATATCTTTTTGTATGCTTACTGAAATTGATTGATTCCAATTGGAGATTAAAATAGACTCATATATGTATATTGTATTTAAAAATCAAGTAAAAATACCAAGAAATGAATGTTGGGTGACGATTTGAAGTTTGGGTATGAAATCTGCCCCAAAAGTGTAAATATGCATACCATATGTTTGATGTTTTTCTTGATATAGCAAATGAACCCTGAAAATTATGAAATTTTAATCTTTTGTTATTAAATATGTTTTCTAAAATTGGGTTAAATATCATAGAAAGTTATGATGTATAAAAATTATGAAAATTCTTGGAAGATGACTGAACAATAGATGAGCCTATAGGGACGTGGTTAACTACAGTTATTTCTTTGAGAGTTGCACCGTTAGAAGAGCTGGGGTTTGAGTATGGATATTTTATCATTGTCACAGTGAAGATTTTAATATACTCATACAATGTATATATTGAGTTAGCATGGATTGAGTTGATCATAGTTAATCATAGTATTGTATAATCTCTAATTATGACTCTGATGTTGACTTCGTTATGGCACAAGAACAATATTATGATCATTATGCAGAAAAATATTGATAAATGAACTAAATTTTCAATGGGCTTGAGATTATGATCCAATTATTCTAATAACAAATGATTAGTATGGATATTGGGTTTGGGCTGTGACAAATAGTGGTATCAGAGCGTGGTTATTAATTCTGGATGTGTGTGACGGTTAGATGGCAGTATTGAATTGATTTTATATTTATGAATTATTTATGTACTAACCAATAGTTTAGTATTATAAATTGTTATTATTGGTTGTTAAAACTTTGTTGTATTACGGATAATTCCAGATGGAACATGGGAATGGACAACATAGAGAAGAGGGAGTAGCTTCTCATACAGACAATACTGATGTAGAGGAGAGCATTGCTGGAAGGGCTAGAGAGCAGGAGAAGCCTACAAAGATGCAAATAATTGCACAGGCAATATTGAGGATGGAAGAACATCAGGAAAGAAATATAGCATTAATGGCAGAGCAACATGCTAGATATCTAGAATCATAGACTGTGGCCAGGATTGAGAAAGAGGCAAGGAGGGAAATGAAGGATTCCATGCATGAGAAGTTTTTAAAGTTAAACCCTCCATAATATTCAGGGTCAGTTGAACCTACAGAAGCTGAAATGTGGGTCAGGGATATAGAAACTATATTTGCAGTTATGAAGGTTCCAGATAACCAAAAAGTGAATCTAGTTATGTTTAAGCTGAAAGGAGTGGCCAAATATTGGTGGGAAGCCAGCAACCATTTGGTGCCCAGGATGGAAGGTAATGATGTTATTACTTAGGCTGAATTTATTAAAGCTTTGTATGTTAAGTATTTCCCTAAAGTTTATAGGAGGGAGAAGTTGAGGGAATTTATAAATTTGACACAAGGGAAAATGTCTGTGAGGGAGTATGAGGCTAAATTTACAACTTTGTCTAGATTTTTTACTAAGTATGTGGAGAATGAAGAAGATAAATGTAGTAAGTGTAATACCCCGTATTTTCATGGCTTTTAAATTATGGGATTTATTAAATTTAATTGAGATAAATTAATTTAATTTTAATCCGAAATGTTGTTTTAAATATTTACTAGCGTGACAAGAGTTAGTAATTATTGGGAATATATTATTTGTTGCATATTACTGGATGAGTATAGTAATATATGAGATTTATTTTTATAATATTGTCACGTGTGAATAAAATGACAATTGTGGAAATTTAAGTCGGGACGCGCCTGTGTCGTGTCGGGACTAAATGTGGATTAATAAAAGTGAATATTTTATAGGTTGTTCATATGGTCATTTTGAATGCGCCAACGCGTCCGAAAGGGTCGAGATAGTCAGAAAAGTATACCCGGGGGTTTAGTTTAGGTCTCGGAGCGTTTTTAGGCCTAATTAGTACCCCGGGAGGGTGTTTTGGACATTTCACAATTATGGGTAATTAAACCCACGAAATTCTTAGGGCTATATTAGATGCATAAGGTTGTCTTCTAGGGTTAGAACAACGAAAGGCAAGTGACGGCCATAGGAGAGGGAAGAAGAGAGCTTCCAAGGCAATCCAAGGCCCAAAAGCCATCCGTTTGCACTGCCACCACCACCAACGCGTAGATCGCGCAACGGGCTACGCAACCACACCAAAATCATCTACAAATCAGAACACCAAAAATCCCAGGCAAGTGTTTATCTTGCTTATTTCGTTGGTGCATCTTTCATATTAGTGTAGGAGTAATTAGAATGAGTTTTCATGGAAGAAACCTAAGATATGAGTCAGGAAATTGCATGTAGTGATGAATAAATTGATAATTCTGGAAACCCTTGCCATGTAGAGGAATTACCCACGAAATTATGATGTTTACAAGAAGGAAATTCTGGAAATACTTGTTAGGACCATGTTTAAGAGAATTCTAGGGTTCTTGATAATTATAATAATTTTTGGTTGGTTAATCCATATATAATGATAGAATTCCTCATGCTTCACGTTGGAAATACCTAGTAGGATGATATAATGTTGGTAGTACAATTTTTGAGACGTTTGGGATTGAAAAATATGGATTTGAATGAAGAAATGTGTTAGAACCCGTAACTACAATTCTGCAGAAATCGCAATACCTGCTTGATCGATCGATCGAGCACAGAGCTTCGATCGATCGAGCACAGAGCTTCGATCGATCGAAGGTTCGATCGATCGAGTCCCAGACCTCGATCGATCGACCCCTCCTGGCAGACTCCTATTCTCCTTTTTAAATGAGCTAAATTCAATTTATTGTGAGATAATTTTTGGGCATCCTTAATAAAATGTTTTGGGAGATAGGGAAGACCAGTAGGACATGTGAATAGATTTTGGGACCCTTGATGTCGGGCAAAGATTGTATTTTGGGATAATTACATAAGGGTTGGTGAATTTATGATTTAAAGAGAGAGACACGTAAGAGAGTTACTTTGGGACAAATGTGTATACCTACTGAATTTTATAATTGGGAGGATAGAATCCATGAGCGTTATGTAGTAAGTGGAAAAGTTCCTCAAATAAAAGTAAGATGTGAATGGTTATACGTGATAACTATATAATGAGAAATAAATACAAATGTCGTAATTATGGGAATTGAGAATTTACCCATTATTGATATGGTAAATTCAATAAGTACTATTATAGATTGTAACATGATCTTTATGGCCTAAAAAGCTAAGGGAACAACCGGGATGGCTAACAGGAATCGAGTCTACTAAAGTCTGAGAGAAGGACAATCCTAACCTGGTTAGTAGGACAGGTGATCAGTGGATTATGTGTTGAGGTATTTTGGTGCGGAGTGAAATTGCTCGCGATAATATGTTCCAAAGTGAGAAAAAGGGACAAGAATACGGTGCCTAGTAAAGGACGACGATTAAAAATAACTTTGTTTTGGTTTAGGCAGACGTGTTACATCCGAAAACCATTTGTGCAGTCAAGACGATTGCCAGGATGGAAGTATAAGTTGTATCCTTAGAGGATGCGACGTGTTTATGTGACACGAGCGAGTCGCCATATTTTGTTCATTGCTAGATTAGCATGTGAGACGAGTTTAATGCATATCATTATAAATGTTACCATTATGTGAATATTTTTCCTTAGTATAGCGGGATTTTTCTTTGGTGCTATCCGCGAGGGATGAATGAGTATATTAACAGTGTTTTATACTTTATTGAGGTTACTCGTTGTAGTGATGCGATACACGAGTATGATATTATCTTTGTTAAAATGTTATAGAAATGGGTAGTATGATAGTGGGCATTTATTGCAAGGCTATCGGAGTAGTTACATTAGTGCAACACATTTTATTTTGGCGAGGCTTTACCTGTAAGAAGGTTGGACTCGCACTTATATTATCTATCCTAGAGACTTCGGAGGAGATAGTGGGCTCGAGATATTCGATACCAATGTATGTATAGACTTTGTCAGTATGATTCAGTATGTACCGGGATTTACCGTTGAGTGAAAAGACTTGACTCGGTATTATGTTTAGCACTCCGAACTTAGTGATAGGAAGAGTGCAGTGTTATATTTATCCTTAAGAGATGTGGGAGTTAAGAGTTATACCCCTAATGTTAGAAAAAGGAAATTTAGAGAATTTCGATCGTATGTTTCCGAGGTTTATAGAATGTAATTACCATCAACCTGTAAGGACACAAATTTCAAATTGAGTCCATATATAGTTTTGGCTCAATTCCGGACAAAAACATTTATTCATAGGAATGTATTTGATTGTAATATTCTCAAGCCTATGAAGTGTGTGTTGAAGACGTAGCGGCAAAGAATTTAAAGCTTCATCAAAATGCCGGATTGTGTGCCTCGTTTCTACGTCATCAACTAAGGTTCCATGCTCCCAAGGTATGAATGTAATTATATTTATATAGGAGCTTGGAACAATTTGTATTGGGTGTTAGGTGTAATAAAAACTGCATTTTATTTTCAGAAAGAATCAATTAGAAACTTTAAAATAAGTATATAAAAGTTTCTGGGCCAAAATCGAATTTTTCAATCTTTCTGGTCGTTCGTTAGAAATGTCGTTCGAACGAGTTTTTTTCGTTCGAACCAGGTTTCGTTCGAACGAGTTTTGTCGTTCGAACCAGGTTTCGTTCGAACCAGTTTCGTTCAAACGAGTTTTACCAACAACCCTAACTGGTCAGTCGTTCGATATGTCGTTCGAACGAATGTTCGTTCTAACGAGGTATCTAACGAACTTCTAACGAGCCCAGGCTGGTCGCTCGTTAGAAGTCTCGTTCGAACGAGAATCAAGTTCGTTCGAACGAGCTTCCAGCGGGAACAGTTATTTAGCAGCTTTTCCCCACTCCTCCACTTGGTTTTCAACCAACTTTTTCCATACATTATTATGTGCGGGAAACACATTTTCCAAGACAACTTTTCCATCCTAATACATCTCCTAGAGAGAGTTTGAGAGATCATTTTACAAATGGAAAATGTTCATGTTTGAGTGTTCTTCAACTTAAAGAAAAATCTTTAAACACTTAGTTTACACCCAATAGTTGTTTATCCAAGCTTTATATATACATATTCTTTACTTGGAGATTTTGGCACCGGTTTTCTCTACCGAATTCAAGAGACGTTTCGGGTTTGCTTCTACACCCCATCACAAAGAAGACTTTTGTTGAGATTCTACCCGTTTGGAGAAAGGCTCCATGTTCGGGTGACGGTGACCGTTTAAAGTCCTATCAGTGAATTCCGAGACCGCGGTGGAGCTCCGTTGGTTATTCGCTAATTGGAGGTCGATACAAGAAGAAGCGTCACGGCTTGAGAGGGTTCAAGTTTAGGAAGTAAGTCTTTTGTCTTGTATTTTGTAATACCGTTTTTAGTGGATTTGAGGCTAGGGCCGTCCCGAGGTTTTTTTCCCGTTAGTGGGTTTTTCCTCGTACATCGCGGTGTAGTGTGACTATTGATTTTATCTTGCTCTATATCACTTAGAACGCATGCTAGATTAATTTCAAGATAAAATTTGGTTTAATTATCACACTCATTTAATTTGGGACTTAAATTAATATTGGGTAAAATTGGTTTATTCAAGTCATTTGCTAAAATTGGTTTCGCCTAACTTTGGATAATTGTTAATTATGACTTAGGCAAATTCTAGGACTTGAATTATGTTTTAATTTGTTTTATGAAATTAAAACTTGTTGTTGCTAATTTTTGAAAGTTGAACCATTACCTCCTTTTTAACGCTTCCGCATCGATTTACATATAAAGGAAATTACAAGTTTGTGATTTTAATTGAAGAAAATTCACCATCCGAGGTTCCAGCCTTTTCAAATTGGTATCAGAGACAAAGCGATAAATTATTTCGTCAAACGATCCTTTAAATAATCTTTCGCTAAAATGGATTTTTCCCCATTTTCAAAATTTCCTATATTTGATGGTTCAAACTACGCGTATTGGAAAGCGCGAATGAAATCGGCACTTAAATCTATCGATGAACGTGTTTGGATGTCTGTTGTTACCGGGTACTCCCCACCAACTCATCTTATTGAAAATGAACGTGTTCCCAAACCCATCGATAGATGGACCAAAAATGAGTTTAAGCTTGCAAATTTTAATTCCCGTGGTTTAAATGCCTTATTTAGTGTTGTCGTACCGGATGAATTCCGACGTATTATGACGTGTGAAACCGCTAAAGAAGCTTGGGATATTTTACAATTAACTCATGAAGGAACTAGTGTCGTTAAAGCTTCTAAACTCCAAAACCTCACCACTCAATTTGAAACTATCAAAATGGATGAAAAAGAAACTTTTGATAAATTTTATGCTAGACTTTCTGATATTGTTAATTCATCCTTTAACTTGGGAGAGAAAATACCTGACGATCGTGTTGTAAAGAAAATTTTAAGGTCCCTACCCGATAGATTTATTCCTAAGGTGATTGTTTTAAATTCTTTACCCACTTTAGCCTCTACAAAATTAGAAGAGCTTATAGGTGATTTACAAACCTATGAACTAGATATGTTTCCCTCTAAAACTGAAAAGAAAATTGAAAAAGGCGTTGCTTTAAAAGCCCGAAAAGAGGTTAAACAAGTAGTAGAGAGCGATAGTGATAGTGACTCGGAAGATATGGATTTGTTTGCTCGTAAATTTAGAAAATTTCTTAAATTTAACAAAGATAAAGTTAAAAATGATTTTAAGAAATTTGATACTACTAAACATGATAAAAGCGAGAAGTTTTCTAAAGCCGAAAAGATCCCTAAAACTAGTAATGAAAATATCGATAGGGACGAGTCTAATAAATGTTTTGGTTGTGAAGGTTATGGCGATAGGGCTTTTGAGTGCCCCACTAAACTAAGGAAAGAGGGTAAACGACCCACTGCGTATAATGCAACCCTTAGTGATAGTGATAAGGAAGAAAAGCCCGATTCCCCCACTAAGAAAAATTTTGTGGCTTTTATGGCTAGACATGTGAGTGATAATGAGAACACATCGAATGATGAAATTATAGCACATGCCACTTCCAAGGTCATTGTACATGATTCTCTTATTTTTTATGATAGTGAGAGTGAAGAAGAAAGAGAAGGTGATAATGAAGAAGAGGTTGATGTGAGTGAACTTCAAAATGCTTTTCATGAATTATATAAAGAATCTATTAATTTGAAAAGAACTAATTTGAAGTTAGAAGCTTGTTTAAGAAAGAGTGTCAAGGTCGTTGATGATAGTGCCTTAATAGAAGAGCTTAGGACACAAGAGAGGACTCTTCGAGAGAAGCTAGAATACGTAGAAGGCGAGAGAGATAGCCTTAGGGGTTTAATGGAATCCTTGAAAGAGGAGCTTCTTGCTTTTGAAGAGCGTAATTTTTTACTAGAATCTAACATTGTAGAATTGGAAAATAAATTAAAAGATTCTAGTAATGTCAAATTTGATTTGGAATGTCGTTCGAAAAAACTTGATAAAATGTTAGGAACGGTCCAAATTAAAAATGACACTTTTGGTTTAGGCTTCAATACTTTTAATGAATTTAACCCTAAAGTCAAAACCAATGTTTTAGGAGAATCTTCTAGGAATGCATTTAATGATCACTCCTTAGATAAATCTTTTCGACATGTTCTTACTTGTACACATTGTGGTCGAAAAGGTCATCTTAGGCAATTTTGTTTAGATCTTAAACGAATTCCTAGAAAATCCCATAGTAAAGTAACCACGATAGCTAACGTTCCTACACCCCAAGATAGTAATTCTTCATTAATTTGGGTTAGGAAATCCGACTTGGTTGCCTTACAAAATAGGGATTTTGATTCTCATTTACTTTCACATGCTTCCTCTCTTGCTAAATCTAAAGGATAAATGTGTTAGTGTTTGCATACTTTAGCGTTTGTACTTCATGTCATATTCATATGCTAAATGTATGCTTGTTTAGTCATTTTCTAGTCATTGCCTTATTTCATATCACATGCTAGAAATCATGACTTGTTTATCTTTTTGTATTATATTTTGTGTTTGATTTAACTGAAAAATATAAAAAGATTTTTGTTCATCATTTGTGTTTTATTTATTTCATTTATGCTTAATGAAAAATACAAATGATTTTTGTTTAGTCTTTTGAGTATATATTTCTTTTGATTAAAAATGTTAAAAACTCAAAAAGATTTTGTTTGGTGTGTATTTTTGTTTGACACACTTTATGTGGCATATACTTGTGTTTGAATCCCATCATTTACGCTCCCACGTGGCTAGAACTTTTGGTTTAGATTTTCAATCCTTATTATGTTCTTTACCATATTTTATGGAGTAGTTGGATTTTGTATTGTTGAAATGGATTCTATTTCTATATGCCTCTTTTCACACATGCGCGAGCTCTTTTGAAATCTTAATGTCACATGTTATATTTGAGCTTTTTGAGGTGTTCTCCTACCAATCTAGTCGTCTACATATCTATGACCTAGGAGGACTAGTGCATGTCAAATTCCGTTGCATGTGAGATTTGTGTGAAAATGAAAAAACATGATAAATTTAAATATGCACGGGGAAGGGCTCCGAAAGGACTAAGTGATCCTTTGCGAATAGTAAGCCACCGTTGATTGGATCTAAAAGAAATACGTGATCCAAAGGCCTAAAAACAGAATATTTGGCATTAAAAAGAAAACAATTGCCAAGGCCTATGTTTGTTTGATATATTCATTCAAAAGTAAAAGAATATATATGCTTATTGAGGGAGAATTGGATGGTATATCAACGGTTTGCACAATGTCCGTTTATCCTAGATGTCTTTAATGTCATGACTCTATTTGGTTTGTAGAATCATCATCATGCTAGGCTTGTATGCATTGTGTATGTTTGTTCATTGAGTTCAATCTTTATATTGTCACATGAGGTTATATTTAACTGTGATGAAGTTTGCAATCAAATGAGAACTCCGTGAACGTTTCTTAAGTGTTTGGGTCTAAATTTAATTGTTGCTAATTCACACCCCTACACTTCCGTTTCCATATGAC
This sequence comes from Sambucus nigra, assembly GCA_949130495.1. NCBI lineage: Eukaryota > Viridiplantae > Streptophyta > Magnoliopsida > Dipsacales > Adoxaceae > Sambucus > Sambucus nigra. The sequence goes on along the minus strand of OX422213.1, from coordinate 208,348,035 downwards.
ACATTTTTGCCATACGAGTGTGCAAACTTATTGTATTTTGTGTCATGTGTGTATTTATATCTATCTATATATGCTCGCACTTATTGGTATATTTATAGTATATATATATATGATATTTGTTTGTCTTTGCCTTGCTTTAATTGCCCATATGCTTTCATGTCTTAACACTTTAAGCTTCAACATGCTATTTCTTAGTTCTTTAATCCTTTGCCTATTCCTGAACAAAAAGGGGGAGAATGATGATAGGGGGAGAAATGGTATCTAATCCTCTTATTTTCGTATCTTAGTTTGGGGAGATTTATTTTAGGGGGAGACGTCTTTCTAAGTAGGTCATGTGTTTAAAGGGAGAATTAATTTAGGGGGAGTAATTAATTAATTGCATTTAATATTTTGATATTCCCTATGCATTTGATGAGTTTGCTTAAGTGTGCAGGAATTATTCTAAAGTGGCATCTTTCTATGGCAAAGCGTTTGATCCTTGGTTTGAGTCAAGATTGGGCGGGTTATGTTTTGAGTCTAGTGAGCTTGACGGCCCTTTAGGATTTTTGTTTGGTTTTTGTCCCGGAATAGCCAAAGGGGGAGATTTGTAAGGACACAAATTTCAAATTGAGTCCATATATAGTTTTGGCTCAATTCCGGACAAAAACATTTATTCATAGGAATGTATTTGATTGTAATATTCTCAAGCCTATGAAGTGTGTGTTGAAGACGTAGCGACAAAGAATTTAAAGCTTCATCAAAATGTCGGATTGTGTGCCTCGTTTCTACGTCATCAGCTAAGGTTCCATGCTCCCAAGGTATGAATGTAATTATATTTATATAGGAGCTTGGAACAATTTGTATTGGGTGTTAGGTGTAATAAAAACTGCATTTTATTTTCAGAAAGAATCAATTAGAAACTTTAAAATAAGTATATAAAAGTTTATAAAAGTTTCTGGGCCAAAATCGAATTTTTCAATCTTTCTGGTCGTTCGTTAGAAATGTCGTTCGAACGAGTTTTTTTTGTTCGAACCAGGTTTTGTTCGAACGAGTTTTGTCGTTCGAACCAGGTTTCGTTCGAACGAGTTTTGTCGTTCGAACCAGTTTCGTTCGAACGAGTTTTGCCAACAACCCTAACTGGTCAGTCGTTCGATATGTCGTTCGAACGAATGTTCGTTCTAACGAGGTATCTAACGAACTTCTAACGAGCCCAGGCTGGTCGCTCGTTAGAAGTCTCGTTCGAACGAGAATCAAGTTCGTTCGAACGAGCTTCCAGCGGGAACAGTTATTTAGCAGCTTTTCCCCACTCCTCCACTTGGTTTTCAACCAACTTTTTCCATACATTATTATGTGCGGGAAACACATTTTCCAAGACAACTTTTCCATCCTAATACATCTCCTAGAGAGAGTTTGAGAGATCATTTTACAAATGGAAAATGTTCATGTTTGAGTGTTCTTCAACTTAAAGAAAAATCTTTAAACACTTAGTTTACACCCAATAGTTGTTTATCCAAGCTTTATATATACATATTCTTTACTTGGAGATTTTGGCACCGGTTTTCTCTACCGAATTCAAGAGACGTTTTGGGTTTTCTTCTACACCCCATCACAAAGAAGACTTTTGTTGAGATTCTACCCGTTTGGAGAAAGGCTCCATGTTCGGGTGACGGTGACCGTTTAAAGTCCTATCAGTGAATTTCGAGACCGCGGTGGAGCTCCGTTGGTTATCCGCTAATTGGAGGTCGATACAAGAAGAAGCGTCACGGCTTGAGAGGGTTCGAGTTTAGGAAGTAAGTCTTTTGTCTTGTATTTTGTAATACCGTTTTTAGTGGATTTGAGGCTAGGGCCGTCCCGAGGGTTTTTTTCCCGTTAGTGGGTTTTTCCTCGTACATCGCGGTGTAGTGTGACTGTTGATTTTATCTTGCTCTATATCACTTAGAACGCATGCTAGATTAATTTCAAGATAAAATTTGGTTTAATTATCACACTCATTTAATTTGGGACTTAAATTAATATTGGGTAAAATTGAATTATTCAAGTCATTTGCTAAAATTGGTTTCGCCTAATTTTGGATAATTGTTAATTATGACTTAGGCAAATTCTAGGACTTGAATTATGTTTTAATTTGTTTTGTGAAATTAAAACTTGTTGCTAATTTTTGAAAGTTGAACCATCACCTCCTTTTTAACGCTTCCGCATCGATTTACATATAAAGGAAATTACAAGTTTGTGATTTTAATTGAAGAAAATTCACCATCCGGGGTTCCAGCCTTTTCACAACCAATACGGGATGATAGTGAAATTGGTGAAACGTTCTTTGTTAAGCATAATTACGGGAGAAATTGTAACTTTTTGTCAAGGGACGGAATAAGGGGGTATATACTATGGACGGAGGACCTAACGGATTTCGATAACCGACAATGCTAGGTAGTAGTGTATCGGGGGGGGGGTTCCTTGTTTGGATTTCGCTTTGCGAGACATCCCACGCATGAAACTTAGCGTAAGGTTGGAAATAGGGAGACGTTTGGTCACTATTCCATGAGTTCGGTACCCTGGTCGAAATGGGATCAAGTAATTATGTATGTAAGTTGGAAGTTGAATTTTGTTTTAAGGTCATTGGAGCCGGATTTTTGTGGTAGGAAAGCATTGAAAGTTATCCCCACGAGTTGAGGGGTGGAACGATGATAAGGAGAATTTAAGAATTTTGATTTCTAGGGTGATTGAGAGTACCCAAATGTCATAACCGCGTACAGAACACTAGGTGAATAAAGAGTTGGAATGATTTTTAGCATGGATTATCTGGAAAGAACTTTATATTATACAAAAGAGATGACCTATAATTATTTTGATGAATATAGCGTTAGTGATTTATTTTGGTTGTTGTACCTATTTGGGAAAATTGTTGTACTTATATGTGGAAGGTTGAGAATTATTATTCCTCTTTTATTGTCATGGAATTTGAATGCCCTATTCCTTCTATTCTGTTGAATTTAGTTAGTCCTACAGATGAGTAGCACGCCGTTCGCTCTCCCAGGGCAGTCGGAGTGTTGCAAAAATGTGGGCATCTTGGTTAACTACAGTTAAAATAGTCCGAGTAGAAGGGACGTAGTAATAGACGTGTGAAATATATGTTTGTGGGACTAGTATAACGAAGTGGAAGTGACAGAGTGGATTAAACGTCACATGAGGGGCGATAATCCATACATAAGTGTGCAATTAGAATAGCACGCCCTAACTTGATTGGAAGGCTGTGGGAAGCCATTCAAGAATTGGTATTCCTTGAATAGAGTAGAATTTAATTGTTATGAAGCACACCCGGAGCGGAGTTGTTATTAGTCAAGTGTGAGAGCGACTTGCGCATACAAAGAGTAATGATGTTAGTATAGTATAAGAGATCCAGAAGTGCGCTTCGTGGAGAGAAGAGCACGGGCCGGAACTTTTGGCATACTCCAAGGAAGGAAGGGGAGTATTACGTGTCACTTAATGTGAGACATTTCAAGGGAAGAATCGATGTTTAGCGAGACGTAGTGAGTAGTCTCTACATGCACTGCCCATAGGTAAGGTTTGGTTGAAAGAGGAGAATCAACCAGAGAATTTTGTGTTTATCGAAAATTCCTGAAATTGGAAGAGGTTGGTAAAGTCAGTAAAGTTCTTGGATGGGTTTCCATCCTCAAAACAAGATCAAGGGTTTATCCCGAACATGTGAATTAAGTCGCCGAGAAGGAAGTGATTGATATTCCTTTGGGCTGGCTTACAATATTAACTAGTATGCCCCAGACTTCCTTAGAAAGGAAGGATCGCGCCAGTGCATGGTCCGGCGCAGTATAAATTTCTGAATCAGGATGAGATTGGTGAATCCCACCTTTGATATGGGATTTGAGGAACCAGCGGAGATAAGGTTTCGTTTCAAGTAGGATGTATCACCCGTAGCCAGGGAATGGGCGCACGGTGATTAAAGATTTGTGGAGCCACGTGAAGGAGATTTTGGAATATTGGTACGATGATTTCAGGAATGCTCGGTAGAAGCACTCGTACCCGTTTGTCGCGTGAAAGGTGCTTATTAAGGTTTTGTTATGGAAGAACCTCGACTATTCTCCTCCCGTATGTTCAGAGGAGAGTAGATAATCAGAGTTTTTGGATCGATCGAGAGAACATCCGATAACTGTGGTAAAATTCCACGACTGTTTCAGGCGAGCAAGAGTGATCAAATGTTCGTATAATTTTCTCAGAATGGGAGTTTTGTATATGAATAAATCCGAGTATTTGGCATGTAGTGAGGTGCAGCCTCCTAATGATAGTGAGATAAGTAAATTATAACGTATAGGCGTGCCCTATGCGAATATTGTCGGGTGGGAGCACAATGTGAAGTGTCTCCAATGAGAATGTAAAACAATGTTGCTGTGAAGAAAGGGCTATAGTGATTAAGCGTCGTAATGTGTAGTTAGTTTGCGTACTGACAAGGATATCCAGAATTGCGCTACCTGGTAGGCCTTATTTTCTGAATTTCGAGACGAAATTCCATTATTAGGGGGGAAGTATGTAATACCCCGTATTTTCATGGCTTTTAAATTATGGGATTTATTAAATTTAATTGAGATAAATTAATTTAATTTTAATCCGAAATGTTGTTTTAAATATTTACTAGCGTGACAAGAGTTAGTAATTATTGGGAATATATTATTTGTTGCATATTACTGGATGAGTATAGTAATATATGAGATTTATTTTTATAATATTGTCACGTGTGAATAAAATGACAATTGTGGAAATTTAAGTCGGGACGCGCCTGTGTCGTGTCGGGACTAAATGTGGATTAATAAAGGTGAATATTTTATAGGTTGTTCGTATGGTCGTGTCGAGGGTTTGGTTTGGGTCTCGGAGCGTTTTTAGGCTAATTAGTACCCCGGGAGGGCGTTTTGGACATTTCACAATTATGGGTAATTAAACCCACGAAATTCTTAGGGCTATATCAGATTCCTAAGGTTGTCTTCTAGGGTTAGAACAACCAAAGGCAAGTGACGACCATAGGAGAGGGAAGAAGAGAGCTTCCAAGGCAATCCAAGGCCCAAAAGCCATCCGTTTGCACCGCCACCACCACCAACGCGTAGATCGCGCAACGGGCTACGCAACCACACCAAAATCATCTGCAAATCAGAACACCAAAAATCCCAGGCAAGTTTTTATCTTGCTTATTTCGTTGGTGCATCTTTCATATTAGTGTAGGAGTAATTAGAATGAGTTTTCATAGAAGAAACCTAAGATATGAGTTAGGAAATTGCATGTAGTGATGAATAAATTGATAATTCTGAAAACCCTTGCCATGTAGAGGAATTACCCATGAAATTATGATGTTTACAAGAAGGAAATTCTGGAAATACTTGTTAGGACCATGTTTAAGAGAGTTCTAGGGTTCTTGATAATTATAATAATTTTTGGTTGGTTAATCCATGTATAATGATAGAATTCCTCATGCTTCACGTTGGAAATACCTAGTAGGATGATATAATGTTGGTAGTACAATTTTTGAGACGTTTGGGATTGAAAAATATGGATTTGAATGAAGAAATGTGTTAGAACCCGTAACTGCAATTCTGCAGAAATCGCAATACCTGCTTGATCGATCGATCGAGCACAGAGCTTCGATCGATCGAAGGTTCGATCGATCGAGTCCCAGACCTCGATCGATCGACCCCCCCTCCTGGCAGACTCCTATTCTCCTTTTTAAATGAGTTAAATTCAATTTATTGTGAGATAATTCTTGGGCATCCTTAATAAAATGTTTTGGGAGATAGGGAAGACCAGTAGGACATGTGAATAGATTTTGGGACCCTTGATGTCGGGAAAAGATTATATTTTGGGATAATTACATAAGGGTCGGTGAATTTATGATTTAAAGAGAGAGACACGCAAGAGAGTTACTTTGGGACAAATGTGTATACCTACTGAATTTTATAATTGGGAATATAGAATCCATGAGCGTTATGTAGTAAGTGGAAAAGTTCCTCAAATTAAAGTAAGATGTGAATGGTTATACGTGATAACTATATAATGAGAAATAAATACAAATGTCATAATTATGGGAATTGAGAATTTACCCATTATTGATATGGTAATATTAGTATAGTTATATGATTGTGTATGCATATACTATCTATGTGTGAAAATCATGCCCACACTACTTGTTATCCCTGAGGTTTCCGCGCTGGGACAGTCTTATCTCGATGGGACCTTTATGGGGGATATTGACTGGTACCCTAGAAGATAGATATCCTTGGTACAGGCTATCAGAATGATAGTCCAGACGGTCCTAAGAGACGCGGGTATGTGCTTTCCTCTTAGAGACTTGGAATCTATGCTTCGCCTCATATTGTTTGTGTGTATATATCCTTGGTACAGGCTATCGCAGTGATAGTTCGGACGGTCCTAAGAGACGCAGACATATGCCATCCTCTTAGAGACTTGGAATTTATGCTTCGCCTCAATTTTGTTTGAGTATGTGTTAATACAGTTCGAGAGTGATTCCGAATTTGTATTCCCTTAGTACGAGTGATACGGGGATTGGATAGTAGAGTATGCCCGCACCATAGTTTTTATTTGGGGTGCTGTTGCGATATATATATATTTTATGAGTAGTTAATATATATATAAAATTCTGAAATCTGGAACTGCCTACTGTGATGTGATATGTAGGACATGGTTGATGACTCAAATTGTAAATACTTGTTTTGAGAAAGTATAATATGACACTGGAAAAATTTATTGATTAATATAGTTAAAAGGAGAACCTTGGTTACAAATTGAAATCTTACGTTTTAAATACTTGTGTTGTTCAGTTGTAAATCCTGCGAATAACCTAAGATAAGTTAAATCATTGGGGAAAGATAGTGTGGTATATGACGAGATAAACCATTGGGAAGGTTAGTGCGATAGGTGTGCACATTAGAAGAGAGGTGAGAATTTCTCAAGAGATTGTCTCACTAATATGTTGTTGCATTAGCTTGTAATCAATTTAAATACTTGCTAAACGAATTTTTAAATCATATACACTATCGGGCTCTGACCCGTTTCTATTTCCTTTTCTCGCTTGTATATATATGTATATATTACAGGTGCCCGGCCACAGGGGCGTCTTACTTAGGATCTTTTGGAAGGAACGTGATGCAGCTTAGGTGGGAGTTGCAGGCCTGTTGTTTAGACGACTTCATCCATTTGATTATACTCCTAGTTCAGTTTTATCCAGAAGGGGCATGTGTCGCCCTCTTTCTATTATTTAGTTGGTATTGTCAGAGATTAAAATTTTTACTTTCAGTGCCTTTATTTCGGGATTTATTACTGTCAGGATGTTTTCCTTTAGTGTTGTAAAAGTTGGGATTTATTATTGATGATTAAATTCGTGTATGTTAAATTCTATTTTTATTCTTAATGTGTGACTCTTTAGATGTTAATGGTTTAAGGTTTTATAACCGGATTTAATAAAATGAGAATAAGGTTTTAAATGGTTTTGACACTTAGCTATTTAGGGTGTTTAAATTGGAAAAGTCACCTTGATTTTAATTTAATAAAGGAGTGATCGTCCGGTATTTAATTAGGCGGGGTGTCACAGTAAGTTTCAAGATGGACTGATTTGCCCTATTCAAAATAGAGTGGCCACTTATGAGTTAGGAGATTATGCTTCTCTGGTAAACAAAGCCACGATAGCAGAAAGGCAAATAAACCAAGGGGTGGTGAGTAGAGAGAGTTTTAAGAAAAGTAGATTTAACGCATTTTAGTATAAGGGAGGTGAGGGTGGAAGTGTTAAAATAGAACCTCATAAATTTCAGAGAGGTGGTGGAGATAGTGGTAGAGGTCTAGGGAGATTTGGCAGAGATACTAGGGGTGGAGAATCTTCTAGTCTGGTTAGGAAGTGAGGAAAGGGCGAGGCACCGACGAGAGTTGTTACATTTTTCTTTTGTAAATAGGAGGGGCATTATAAATCTGAGTGACCTAAACTTAAAGGATTGGAATGCTACCATTGTCATCAAGTGGGGCATATTAAGAAGAATTGTTCGCAGTTGGCAGAGACACCAGTAGCACATAGTGAAGTAGCAAGTAGAATGTTATCTCCAGGCAGTGCAGTGAAAAGTATGGGCAGAGGACAAGCTAGTAGTTTCAGCCCAGGTGGACGAGTCTTTACAATGAAAGTAGCTCAGATTACTCCAGATGTGGTGACAGGTACACTTTTTGTTACTCATAGAAGTGCTTATGTTTTGATTGATCCTGGTTACACACATTCTTTTATGTCCTATGCTTTTGGTGTATACCTGAATAGACCATGTACTCGTTTAGATGTGGGGTTGGGTATTTATATACCTATGAGGGATATGGTTGTAGTTGAATATGCTTTCGTGATTGTGTTTTGACTGTGGGGTCTAGAGATACGGTTATAGATCTACTTCCATTGGATATTTCTAATTTTGATATAATTCTGGGGATGGATTGGTTATCTAAATATCATGCATCTATGGATTGTTTCTGTAAGGAAGTTATTTTTAATATTCCTGGTGATCCTGAATTTAAATTTATGGGGGAAAGGAAAATTGTTCCTAGTTGCATCATTTCTGCTATCCAGACGAGGAAATTATTGAGTAAGGGTTGTGAGGTTTTTATTGCATATGTTCTTGACACTAGGAAGGGGGCTTTACAATTAGTCGATGTTCCTATTGTATGAGATTTTCCAGAAGTGTTTCCTATTGAGTTGCCGGGGTTACCCCCAGAGAGAGAAGTTGAATTTAGTATTTAATTGGCACCGGGGACGACCCCTATTTCTATGGCACTGTATAGAATGGCAACTGCTGAGTTGAAAGAACTCAAGATTCAGTTGCAGGATTTACTTGATAGGGGGTTCATACAACCTAGTGTATCTCCATGGGGTGCACCAGTTTTATTTGTTAAGAAGAAAGATGGTACCATGGGATTGTGTATTATTATAGGCAACTGAATAAAGCTACAATTAAGAACAAGTCCCATTTACCTCGTATAGATGATTTGTTTGATCAGTTACAGGGTGCTAAAGTGTTTTAAAAAATAGACTTGCGATCGGGTTATCATCAGTTAAGGGTCAATGAGAGTGATATTTCTAAAACTTCTTTTCGTACTCAGTATGGTCATTTTGAATTTCTAGTGATGCCTTTTGGGGTGACTAATGCTCCAGCTGTATTTATGGATCTTATGAATCGGGTGCTGCATCCCTTTGTTTATTCATTTGTGATAGTTTTTATTGATGATATTCTGATTTATTGACGTGATATGGTTAAACATGAAAATCATCTCATAACTATTTTGAATCTGTTGAAAGATAGGAAGTTATATGCTAAGTTTAGCAAGTGTGAATTTTGGCTATCACAAGTTGTAATTTTAGGCCATGTTATTTTTGGAGATGGTATATGTGTTGATCCTAAAAAAGTAAAGGGTATTGTAAAATGGGAGAGGCCCAATAACGTGACTGAGGTGAGGAGTTTTCTGGGTTTAGCTGGGTATTATAGAAGGTTTATTAAGGGATTTTCTTCGATTACCTTATCGATGACTAAACTAACCCGGAAAGATGTTAAGTTTGAATGGAATTCTAGTTGCAAAAATATTTTTGATGAATTGAAAAAGAGGTTGGTAACTGCACCTATTCTTACTATTTCGCGTGGTGGAAATGGTTTTGTTATTTATACTGATGCTTCACATCATGGGTTGGGTTGTGTTTTTATGCAGCATGGTAAGGTTATTGCTTATGCTTCTAGGCAGTTGCGTACACATGAACGTAATTATCCTACACATCATTTGGAACTTGCTGCTATTGTGTTTACTTTGAAATTATGGCGTCATTATCTATATGGTGAGGTATGTGAAATTTTTACTGACCATCAAAGCCTTATGTATTTATTTACTCATAAGGAGTTGAATTTGAGGTGGAGGCGGTGGATGGAGTTAATTAAAGATTATGATTGTATAATTCACTACCACCCAGGGAAGGCAAATGTAGTTGCAGATGCTCTGAGTAGAAAGGCTTCGGGCAGATTATCTTGTATTCGGCATGCTAGAGTTGCCCACGTCATGGAGTTGAGATTGATGGGAGTAGAATTGAAGCTAGAAGATGGGGACAGGTTCTTTGCTCATGTAAGCGTGAGACCTTTGTTAGCTACCCGTATTCATGATTTGCAAAGTCAAGATCTTTTTCTTGAGAAGAAACGGCAAGATGCCCGAGATGGTAAGTCTGAAGATTTTTGTATTGTGAATGATGGCACTTTTTTGTATAAGCAACGATTATGTGTGCCTAATGTGGATGGATTGAAAGAGGAAATTTTAGATGAGGATCATAATTCCATTTATACTATGCATCCCGGTAGTACTAAAATGTATAGGGACTTAAAGGAGAATTATTGGTGGAATAATATGAAGAAGGAAATATAGTATTTTATTGCTAGGTGCCTTATATGCCAGCAAGTGAAAGTGGAGCATCAGAAACCTACTGGCCTGCTTCAGCCATTGCCAATACCGGAATGGAAATGAGATCAAGTAACGATGGATTTTGTGGTTGGGCTTCCTCAATCTCAGAAGGGGTCAGATTCGATTTGCGTAGTGGTGGACAGATTAACCAAGTTCGCTCATTTTCTAGCAGTCAAGACTACGTATACAGTTGATAGATATGCTAGATTGTATGTTAATGAAATTATTCGATTACATGGGGCACCGATATCTATTGTTTCAGATAGGGACCCCACTTTTACATCCATATTTTGGGATAACTTGCAGTATGATATGGGTACTAACTTGAAGTTTAGTACAGTATTTCATCCTCAAATAGATGGGCAGTCTAAAAGGATAATACAGATTTTGGAAGATATGCTTAGAGCTTGTGTGCTTGATTTTAAAGGAAATTGGGATGAATATTTGCCTTTGATAGAATTTGCATATAATAATAGTTTTCAATTTACTATTGGTATGGAACCGTATGAAGCGTTGTATGGTAGACGGTGTCGTACACCTGTATGTTGGGGTGAAGTTGGTGAAAGGAAGATAGAGGGTCCAGAGTTGATTGAAGTCACCACTGAAAAAGTGAAGATTATTCAAGATAGAATGAGAACGGCTCAAATTAGACAGAAAAGTTATGCGGATAAGCGACGAAAAGATTTAGAATTTTAGAAGGGGGAATATGTGTTTCTTCGGATATCGCCATGGAAAGGAGTTATGAGGTTTGGAAATAAAGGTAAATTAAGTCCACGCTACATTGGACCTTATGAAATTCTTGAGAAAGTAGAGATAGTTGCCTACAAGTTAGCGTTACCACAGGAGTTAGCTCTATAACATGATGTTTTCCATGTTTCTATGTTGAGAAAGTATGTAGCGGATCCTTCACATGTATTGGTGGAACAACCTATTGCATTAAAGGAAGATTTGAGCTATGTGGAAGAACCACTTGCAATCGTCGATAGGAAAGAACAATATTGAGATCAAAAGTGATCCCACTCGTGAAAGTTATGTGGAGAAGGCATTCTATGGAAGAAGCTACATGGTAGAGTGAGGATAGCATGAAGATGCGTTATCCGTATTTTTTTTATTCAGACAACCAAGGTATGTCAATTTCGGGGACAAAATTTCTTAACAGGGGAAGAATTGTGACAACCCAAATATAATTATGTTAAATTATGTTTAAATCATGGTTAACTTATGTGATATGGATAATATCTTATTAGTATATATAATATTAAGTCATTGTATTTAGTCTAATTCTACCTTCATAAATTTAAAATATTGAATTAGTTACAAACACCAAAATTTTCAAGTTTTGGGTAAGAATGTTCATATTAGAGGATAGTTTTGACCATTATAATATAATAATTAACTTGAAGTATAAACTAGATATTTGTATATATATGAGTTAGGTTTGTGACACAACAAACGTTTCATCGAACGGACATCCGAGTGAGAAGATATTGTCTTTTTATGAACCGGGGTAAAGTAGTCATTTAGCCTTAAATGATATTTTATTTTATATGATGCCACATGTTATATTTTGATTGGACCAAGGGGGGTGACCTTATGACGACTTATAACCCTTGAATTAATCTCTTCCTTCATCATATTTCATCCATGGAAGAGTTCTAACCTAAGTAAAGAGAGTTTTGAAGTTTAGGAAGAAAGTGTGAGGAGAAATCGAAGAAAAATTCATAGAAAATTACATAAAAGCCCCTAAGGTAATTCCATCCATAAATCTTGTTTGATTTTTTTGTATTTCTGATTTAAATGATAGAAATAATCATTTGTTTACTGAAATTCGATGTATTGATCTGTACTCATGGATAGATGCATGTTTAATCAAACTTGAATGTGTAAACCCTTGAAATTACTTTCTTTCGAAACCTTGTGTATTCAAACTATCATATCTTTTTATATACTTACGAAATTGATTGATTCCAATTGGAGCATAAAATATACTCATATATGTATATCATATCCTAAAATCAAGTAATAATACCAAGAAATGAACCTTGGGTAATGATTTGAAGTTCGAGTATGAAATCTGCCTCAAAAGTGTAAATATAAATACCATATGTTTGATGTTTTGCTTGACATAGCAAATGAACCCTGAAAATTATGAAATTTTAAGATTACGTTATTCAGTATGTTTTCTGAAATTGGGTTAAATATCATAAAGTGTTATGATGTATAAAAATTATGAAAATTCTTGGAAGATGACTGAACAATAGATGAGCCTATAGGGCGGATTTGCTATGTGGTAAAGAAATGGCCATATCTTGCTCTAGGAAACTTAGAATGATGTGTCATCTTTTGTGTTGGAAACCTAATATGATAAGTATTGGATTACCAAGAAGAATAAAAGTTAGTTTGGGCTGTAATTTGAATATGTTAGATATCATTACCGAGTCTAGATGGGACTCATTTATGATGAATGATTTGAATTGAATCATATAATGCTTATAAATTGAGTTATGTTGAAGTTGTTCTTTGAATTGTTAATATTCTTATGATGATACTAATATTGTAAGAATGATAGGAAGAGAAGAAGAACCGACTGAACAAGAGCCCGATAAAGGAAAAGGAAAAGCTTGTTAAATTTCCAAGGTGAGTGTACTTATGATTGTCTCATAAATACAGATATATAAATATAGCTCTAAGAGCAGGATTTTTTTGAATACTTCGGTAGTCAGGATTTGTTTGGATATTAAAATATCCAGGATTTGTTTGGGTCTTATGATCCAGGATTGAAATTGGACAAAGATCCGATGATTTGATTTGTCTTATAACAAGGATTTATTGGAACTCATGTTCCAGGATTTATTATTGCCAATGGGCAAAATTATTTGGATCTTATGATCCAGGATTTGTTATTGCCAATGGGCAGGATTGTTCAGATTTTACATCTAAATATTCGATGTAGAATTGTTATTTAATTGTAGGGAAGGATTACCTCACTAAGCTTCATGCTTACGGTTTATATTTTAACAATTTCATGTTTGTACGCTGCCAACTAGGATACTATATGACCGGTAACTTAATGAGTTGCACCGTTAGAAGAGCTGGGGTTTAAGTATGGAGATTTTATCATTGTCACACTGAAGATTTTAATATACTCATACATTGTATATATCGAGTTAGCATGGATTGAGTTGATCATAGTTAATCATAGTATTGTATAATCTCCAATTATGACTCTGATGATGACTTCGTTATGGCACAAGAACAATATTATGATCATTATGTAGAAAAATATTGATAAATGAACTAAATTTTCAATGGTCTTGAGATTATGATCCAAGTATTCTAATAACAAATGATTACTATGGATATTGGGTTTGGGGTGTGACACTCTCTCTCGCCTTCTACATATTCAAGCTTCTCACGAAGAGCTCTCTCAGGTGTCATGAGGTCTTCTACTAACGCACTCTCATCAATGACCTTGGCACGCTCTCTTAAACTAGCTTCTAACTTCAAATTTGTTCTTTTTAATTTAATATATTCTTCATATAATTCTTGAAACGCAATTTGAAGTTGACTCACATCAACCTAATTTTCACTTTAACTCTATCTTTCTTCTCCACTCTCACTACCATCATCTCTTTGGGATTCACAAATAAAGGCCTTGGAAGTGTCACTTGTTAAAATTTCATCAATAAAGGATTGCTCACTTTCACTCACATGACTTGCCATAAAAGCCACAAAGTTGGGCTTAGTGGGGGAATCGGGTCCCTCTTCCTTATCACTATAACTAAGGGTTGCATTGTAGGAAATTGGTTGCTTACCCTCTCTCCTTAGTTTAGTGGGGCATTCTTTCACCCTATGGACATACCCTTCACAACCATAACACCTATTTGACTCGTCCCTATATAAATTTTCATTAAAAGTTTTAGGAATCTTCTCGGCTTTGTCATGCTTAGAATTTTTAAATTTCTTAAAATCATTTTTAAATTTATCTTTGTTAAATTTAGGAAATTTTTGAAACTTCCTAGCAAACATAACCATATCTTCCTAGTCACTCTCACTTTCACTCTCTACTACTTGTTTTTCCTCCTTTCGAGCTTTCAAGGCAACACCCTTATCTATTTTCTTTTCAGTTTTAGAGGGAAACATGTCTAGTTCATAGGTTTGTAAATTACCTATGAGTTCTTCTAATTTTGTAGAGGATAAAGTGGGAAAAGAATTTAACACGGTCACATTAGGAATAAATCAATCGGGTAGGGACCTTAAAATTTTCTTTATTACTCGGTTGTCGGGTATTTTCTCTCCCAAATTAAAAGATGAATTAACTATATCGAAAAGTCTAGCATAAAAGTCATCAAATGTTTCATTTTCATTCATTTTGATGGTTTCAAATTGAGTGGTGAGGTTTCGGAGTTTAGAAGCCTTTATGACACTAGTTCCTTCATGAATGAGTTGTAAAATATCCTAATCTTCTTTAGCGGTTTCACACATCATAATGCGACGGAATTCATCCGGTGTGACCGCGCTAAATAAGGCATTTAAACCTCGGGAATTAAAATTTACAAGTTTAAATTCATTCTCACTCCATCTATCTGTTGGTTTGGGAACACGCTCATTTTCAACTAAATATTTAGGTGGGTACCACCCGTTAACGACTTACAACCAAACTCTCTCATCGATACACCTAATTGCCGATTTCATGGGCACTTTCCAATATGCGTAGAACCATCGAAAACAGGAAATTTTGAAAATGGGGAAAATTTCATTTTAGTCAAAAATCTTAAACGCAATAATTTAGTGAACCCGCTCTGATACCAATTTGAAAAACGAGAAGACCCCCAATTTTTGAATTTTACAAAAATTAGTTACCTTTTATAGTGCGGAAGAAAGATGGTTCAACTAAACAATTACATAAACGAAATTTTAATTTCTTTCAAATTAAAATTAACTTAAACAAGAAGTGACATTAAATTAAACAACAAATTAATTTTCACTTAAACAACTTAATTCAATCCAAGTCCTAAAATTTTCCTAACAAATAATTAATTCAATTTGCAAATTAGGCCAAACCAAATTTTATCAAATTAAAGTAATGACTTGAATTAAATTAATATTTACCCAAATTGAATTTGCACCAAATTAACTATACCAATTTTTATATTTTTACCTAAGCATACATCTAATGTGATTTGCAAAAGATAAATTAAGTAAACAATCACTACGCCGCGATGTACGAGAAAAAATCCACAACAGGAAAAAAAACTAGGACAGCCCTAGCCTCAAATCCACTAAGTATGGTTTTACAAGTACACGACAAAAACACTTACAACACCCGACTTGATTCCGTCCAAGCCCCGACGCTTGTTCTTGTACACACCTCTTCCAAGCGAATAACTACGGAGGTCCACCGCGGTCTCGGAATCCACCGATCGGACTTTTTTTGGTCACCGCCACCCGAACAAGGAGCCTTTCTCCAAGTGGGTATGTCACAACAAACAAACTTCTTCTTTGTCGGGTGTATAAGTAAACTCAAACTTCTCTTCTTTAAGGTGTAGAGAAAAACACGGTGCCAAACACTCCAAGCAAGGATATATATTAAGGAACTTGGAATAAACAAACTATTGGGTGTGTATGTGTTTTTTTGTAAATTTAATCCATAACAATCAAACACAAAACATGGAACTTTTTCATGAAATTTTTGCTCTCCCTAAAAACTCTTAGAATGTGAAAAAGTTACTTTGAAAAGGTTCATTTTCGTACATGATCATTCTATTAAAAAGTAGTGGGGAAAACATAGTGGGAACATGGTGAAAACTGTCAAAAATGCAAAAAAAAAAATTGTTCCCTCCAAACTCGTTCGAACGACTTTACTAACGATGTTCGAGTGCGAAAAAAATAAATCTCATTAGAAGTCTCGTTCGAACGACCTGGGAATCTCGTTTGAATGAGATTTCAGTTCATTCGAACGATGAGGGAATCTCGCTTGAATGATATTCCAGTTTGTTCAAACGACGTGTCAGAAAATAAAATATTCCTTGTAAGCCCAAATTTTTTTATGAAAAGTTCTAAAAACTATTTTATGAGGAAAACAAAGTCGTGAAAACTATTTATAAATTTTTATAAAATACACCCAATAAATTTCCAAGGTCCTATATATATATATATATATATATATATATATATATATATATATATATATATATAATGCATTCATACCTTAGGAGCATTGGAACCAATGTTGTTGACATAGAAACGAGGCACACTAAACCCGGCATATGATAAAGCTTTATAATCTTGGTCGCTACGTCTTCAACTAACACATCATAGGCTTGGATGGAGACACTTGAACACTATCCTATGACTCAAATGTTTTTGTCCGGAATTGAGCCAACACTACATTAAGACTCAATCGGAGACTTGTGTCCTTACATAGGGCTTCAATTTGGCAGTCATTCCTCGAAATCTTTGAATTTTTTCGCATCAAACTTCTTTCGATGTCTAATTTTTGTTTCTCCATTTTATCTTAATTTGACAAACTGAGACTCTGGTAACAATATTTTTCATTTTAGTTAATCCCTCTTAAACCTATTTATGATGCTTATGGACTTTTCATTTAGCCTATGGCTTACTTTGGCCAAGTCAGCCATTAATACCTCTGGTTCAGTTTGGAATAATTTATATAAAACATATCTTTAATTTAATACCAATTATGAAAAGAGTTAGTGGAACACTAATAAACTGACTGAAAGTTTGATTTGTGAGAGAACTAAATAACAAATGTATTTTAAGATATTCATTATTACTTGTTTCAATGCATTGACTAGTAAATCTTGCTACATGTTCTACTATAGATTGATTCCATCCCCTGAAGATAGGGAGGAGGTTGGGAATTAGTAATCCTTTAGGAGTTCAGTATTATATATCCACTCAGGGCATGATTTTATATACATTGGAGTACGTACCCCAAGGGACAATGGCCCACAAATATCATGTACTATATCTAAAATTTAATTTCTCCCAACGCCTCTAGGTAGTTGACTATTTGGTTAGTCAACTAGTTGGTCTATCATTGGTGTTGGTTGTATAAGTGGAGGTGGGATTTGTGGAGTTACATTTTTTTGCACTGGGAAAGGCATTGGTGGGGTGCTTGATGAATTTGGTTGTCATCCCTTTGGAAAGGATATATACTAAATATCCCATTAGTTCCAAATCCCTCGGGTTGGTATTCAAACATTGGATTGGTGATAACTCCATACTTTAAAGCCCTAGGAAAATCTAACATGGGCTCATTGAATTATTCCATGGGCCTACTTACTTCTAGAATATGAATTCTTCCCATTGGGTTTCTATAACCCATTTGTTAGTAACTGGCAGGCATTTTAATGCCCTCTATTGGGCCGATCAAATTGAATTCAGTATTGTTAGATTTAATCCCCATTTTAAGGTTTAAACCAAATGTGGTTTCCCTAATTTTAGGCTTATAATAAATGGGATGAAAGCTCACCGAATGTGTAGTGTTGTCTACACTACTTTTGGTTGCAAACATTTACCATTTAGCACTATAGCAGTAGGAGAGGATAGCCTACTAGTTACTATCGTGATAATACTGGTAATATTTTGTATGATATTAGTAAGATGATCAAACACTTGATTCAGTTAATCCATTAATTGATCTTGGGAGTTTGAAGACACACTTACCATAGGTGTTATATTTGGATTTTTTCCCCTTGAGGCTGTTATCACATCTAATTCTTGATTTTGAGTGTCTAGCGTGATCTCTTGACCAATTTCCATAACTATTTGGTATGTGGTGGTCGTGGGTTGGCTCGTCGAACCAGGTTCACCAATTTTTTTAGGTTCATCATCTCTCATTCATGTCGTAGCCATGATAAACTATTAAGCAACACTATTATCCCATTGGGCATGCCAAAAATATGTTTGGTGTTTGTATTTTTAATTAGTTGATAGCATTCCATACAAGGTTATGGTCGTATATGATAATCAGGTGACTGTGAACCGTTCGATGCTTTAATTAAGAAGACTTTCTAGTCGGCGACAGGTCAATAGATCAATAAGAACAAAAGTTAAATCTTCATCTCCAATAAAATCTCTACTCAAGTAGCTATAGATATTGGCACTCTTATAGGAATTCTTATGAAAAAAATCCCAATTATGTATCTAGAATGTCCTCTTTTTGCAGGTAAAAAGAAAAGCTCCTATTTTGAACATTTAATTATGAAGATCAAGAGTAAATTAAGTAGCTGGAAGTTTAAATGCTTATCTATTGGAGGAAAGCTGATTCTTATCAAACACGTGTTGAGTTCAATACCAACACATACTTTGGCTGCTATGTCACCAACTAAGTTTGTTGTCAAGAAACTGGAAGCTCTTTTTGCTAGATTCTTTTGGGGGTCTAATGAGGGCATCAGAAAGTTGCATTGGTGTAAATGGGATAACATCTCTTTTCCTGCTAAAGAAGGAGGGTTAGGGATTAGAAAGTTAGAGGATATTAGAAAAGATTTAGCTATCAAGCAATGGTGGAAATTTAGAAAAGGAAATTCTCTTTGGTCTGCATTTATTAAAGCTCAATATTGTAAGAAGGTTCATCCAATTGAAGCTAAGCCTAGATCCAAGTCTACTGTTTGGGGAAGAATGTGTCAGATTCGAAGAGTTTTTCAAGACTTCATTGCTTAGAGATTAGGAGAGGTTAATATTAATTTTTATAAAGACAGTTGGATGGATGAAGGTCCTATTTGTCAGCTAATGAACTCTGATAAGTCCTGTGCAGTCAAAGAGTTTTGGGATCAAGATGGAGAATGGGATTTATCTAAGTTGAAGAATGACCTTCCTGACAATATTATCAACATGGTTCTAAGTTCTAACAGATGGCGAAATCAGAATGATGAAATCTTTTGGTCTGCTACCAGCTCGGGGGATTTTAGTGTCAGGTCTGCGTGGGAGCTCATTTGGCAGCCGGCTATTGCTGTTAAGTCTTCTCAATTTGTTTGGGATTCATAAATTCCAGCTAAAGTTTCTATTTTTAATTGCCTTCGAAATGTTTATGTTGTAGCTCTTTTAAAGAATAATCTATAGAAAATTTGTTTTCTACAGGTGAGATTGCTATAAAGGTTTGGGATTTCTTTGATAAGAAGTATGGGGTATAGTTTAATCATGGTAATTTGAGACAAAGGCTAATCTCTTGGTGGCTTGCTCCCGACGGTGCTAGGTTAAATTCCTATAAAATCATTCCCAATCTCATTTGTGGTATATATGGTTAAATAGGAAGAAGGCGAAATTTGATCACCTTAAAATGTCTCATCATAAGATCATAACTCAGGTATTAGATAATCAGCTGATCTCCAACAGTGTTGCCTTAGTTAAAAGGACTTGTCCTATGCTTATTCAATGGATGATTCCTCTTAAAGGTATTTTAAAACTTAATATTGATGGAAGCTCTCGTGGTAATCCTGGTTTAAGTGGTGGAGGTGGCCTTCTCATAAATAGTAAATGTCACATTATATGGTGTTTCCATGCACATTTTGGTGAAATGTATAGCTTGGAAGCTGAAGCTACATCATTGTTATTGGGTCTCAAGTATTTTCAAGATTTCAAAGATTATGAGGTGCTAGTAGAATCAGATTCAAAGATTCTAATTGAGGTTTTATCTAACAAAAGCTCTTGTCCTTGGAGAATTCAATGGATGGTTGATCAAATTCTATTTCTTACTTCCTCTTTAAAGTGTTAATTTTCTCATGTTTATAGAGAAGTTAATAGTGAAGCTGACTTTCTGTCTAAAAGAGGAAGTGAGCTTCAAATCTCATTTTTCTCTCTTCAGATTGATTCTTTTCCCAAGGAATTTAATTGTATCCTTAAAATGGATAGATTGAATGTTCCTAATTTCAAATTTAGTTAGTTTCTCTTGTAAGGGCCCTATGATAAAGGGCCTTATTTCTATTTTCGTTTGACTTTGTAAGTTCTTTGGTTCTTCTTTGTTTTAATAAAAATCTATTCTTGAAAAAAAAAGTGTCAATTAAGTTTGTAAATTACGTTAACTAGGACTAAGGAAAAGTTAGAAAATAGAAAACTAAGGATATAAGTAAGGTTCGATTCAATTAAAACAAGAGAATAAAGTTCTCTAACACTAAAGACAACATAAAAATTAAAACTAAAAAAAGTAAAGTGATTTGAACTAAGGAAAGTATAACATATTAAACTATCAAAATGAAAAGACGATTTGAAACTAAGGCAAATGAAATTTATATTATATTGAAAAAGGATCACTATGGGTCTACCTTACTAATAACCTTGAAGAATAAATGGAGAACTACTCTAGAAAACTAGAAAGAAAAAGAAAAAAATAATATAAATGAAAAGGAAATGAAATGTATAAATGAGTAAAAACAGTTTTTATAGCTGGATAGTCCTCTTTGGATTGTCCTTGGACCTCTTATTTATAGAGTCATTTACCTTTGCAACTACCACTCTAACTTCTAGGTAGTTACCTATTTTAAATGTTCCTACCATTGTGTTATTATGCCCCAAAATAATTATTGTAAGATCACACAACGTCTTGTCTGATAGGCATCGCTCTCTTATTTATCCCTTTATTTTAATATGTCTTTTTACATTTTTTATTATCGACTTTAATAACCGACTAAAATTTCCACATGTCAATTCATTATTGACTGGAAAATATAAGGTGCAAATAACTACAGCCTCAACCTTAATAGTGATTATTTCTCTGACCGGAGATGTTTCAATGCAAGAGGGTTAAACCCATACCAAGAACTTCCAACGTGATCCAAATCATAGGATATATATTATAATAAAATTATAATGTCATTCCTATAATGAGTTATTCAGGTGAATGTCCTAATTGATATTATTAACGGTTATCCCAACCAACCTATCATATCGTACTTCATTATGTTATTATGGTTTATTATTTAGGAAATCAGATAAAGGTTATAGAGATACTCTAGTAATCCTAGTCGTAGAATTGTCATAGG
Organism: Sambucus nigra; assembly: GCA_949130495.1. NCBI lineage: Eukaryota > Viridiplantae > Streptophyta > Magnoliopsida > Dipsacales > Adoxaceae > Sambucus > Sambucus nigra. Next base: position 208,326,580 of record OX422213.1, on the reverse strand, counting down.
TACAATTGTTACATAGTAACAAATATTGCATCTGTACCACCCTCACATAAACCATCACACGAAGGTCAACACCTCCGGGGATCTCTCGTGCCTTTAATAGTCCCGACTAAAGCAGGTTGTAACTCATAAAGTCTCCAATACTCATCAAGGGGAAATCACTACTTCGTCACACCAACGATATAACCACATACCAACATTTATTATATCTATTCCATTTTTCCCTACTTGGGAGATGGACAAAAATAATCACATTGGATTAGGATAATAAACATATACCCCACATGCATCTTTAGCCTGAGAGTTTAACTATGGTCTATCACACTTATCCTATCAAATCCCTGACTTGTAGATTGTCCACAAGACTACCCACCAATCCGTGGTATGTTCACCCACATAAATATCCAAATAGATTATCCAGGTAGGTACACATACTCTAAATATTATAAGATATCCAAATAGGTACACACAATTGCACTTTAATAATTATCATCATGCATAGAGGTTTCAACTTATTAATTAATGTCCCAAACATACTTCACCATACCACAATATTTATAAGTATTCTCTAACATAATGGTATATCTAATGCTCTTAGTTCATCATTAAACGTATTCTCCAAAAGAATTGTATCCCATATGTCAAAAATGTTATTTTACGCATACCATTTAATACTTGTAAATTAATTAATCATCATATTTTCAGGTCTCTATATGTTCTCCACCCTTAGCACCCACTTACTAGCCTAAAATAATAATTAATATAATCCTAACACCATACTAAATTATCCTAAATCAACAAACATAACAACTCCACTAAAACTCAAATGTCCAAACATTAAAGGTCAAATTGATCCAACACCCAACAAAATTCTATCTCATTTTTATTACCTACATTTTCATAAATGCATCTTAACCTAATCTTAATCAGTGTAAATTGATTCCCAAAATTTTGTTATCATTCTGGGGATATAAAACTACATCTCTTAACATCTAATCAATGAATTCGGCAATTCCAATAAGAATAACAACAAAATCAATCACATAACATCATAAGAACCATAACTCTTCAAACGTGAATTATAATATTCCATTCGTTCCAATAACATGATTAAATCACGAATTCAATATATTAAAATGATTTCTCACATGATCAACTCACAAAATTCATATCTTAACAAATAATTTAACATTTTGATTAAAAGGTGATTTAACAATGGTACTAATTATCAATAGACTCACATGAATCCTTGTTTCACTAAATCATCAATTGACTTATAACAATCTGTAACACTCCGTATTTTTTACGATTTTAAATAATTATGTGATTAGTTATTATTGCTAGATTAATTAAATTAAAATATGAGAAATTAATTGTTAATTAATCTGGATAAAAATAAATATCGACTAGCGTGCCATGGGTTAATACTTATTGTTGAAAATGATTTAATATTATTGTGTGAATGCGTAATATGGAATTATGAAATTTTATAAATTGCCAAGAGTGGGAAATACGACGGTTTGGTATTTTCAGTCAGGACGCACGTGTGAATGGTGTCGGGATTAATTGAATGGAATAAAAAGACAATTTATTTTTAAGTAACTCATATTGTCATTTCGAGTGCGCCATTGAGTCTGAAGGGTCGAGATAGTAAGAAAACTCTACATGGGTATTTTATTTGGACTCCAAATTATTGTTAGGCCTAACCGCCATGGGTATATTTTTCTCTTTTGGATTTTTGGGGCATTATTATGGACGAAAATTAGATAATTAAAAATGAGTGTAAGTGGGCGACAAAGAGTCGATCAGTTTCTAAACCTACGAGAGAGAGAGAGGGAGAGAACCACAGAGGAAGAAGGAAAGTCCATAGGTGTTCTTGGTGCGAAACTCAAGAACTCACACCACAAATCCCACCAAAACGTAGATCGAAAGACAAGGAACAAGTCCATACCAATTTCATCGGCGGATCAGACCATCATAATCGAGGTAAGTGTTTATTACTTGCTTTCTATTAGCAATAATTGTGCTGATGTTAGCATATGAATCAAACATATGATTTAGAATTGAATTGGGTGAATTTAAAGAATTTAAATCATAGATTAAGAGTTATGTTGATGAAGAATTGAACCCATATTCATGTAGAATAGAAATATCGAAATTATATGTTTTGATTGAGAAATGAATATGGGTTTTAATGTTTCTTGAACTGAAATTGGAAGAACTAGGGTTTTAATGGCTGAATTTGGGGATTTTGTATTTAATTGATGTACTATTTAATGATTCTAGGTTGATAGAAATCATCTAAACATGTTAGGATGACATTTGGGTTTGTTTACTGGGAGTTTGGGAATAATCTGTGAAGGTTTTAGAGAGTAAAAATGGTAGAAAACGCAGAATTTATAGGTTGAAGAGGTAACAGTGTAGGCCGCATGATGTTGTATGAAGTGGTTCGAACGAGATGGATCTCGCACGAAGTTGGTTTTAACTAGATGATATCTCGTTCAAACGAGATAACATCTGGTTCGAACGACATGTTTAAAACCTGGAAAATCCTATTTTTACCCAAATCGAGTTATACTGTTAATTTATGAGAGGAGAATTGCTATTTGATGAATTTAGCATAATGCAGAATTTTTGGGAAATATGTGGGGAATAATACTATAAATATTCGAAATGGTGAATTAACATTGGAGATTAAGAAAGAGATAGTAATCGAGATAAATATACTATACATAGTAATGAGAGAATATTACGTATGGATAGTATATGTTCTGGTTAGGTGAATAACTATTGATTTTAATAAGATGTGTATATGCCTATTATATGTTTATTATTATGTGTATAACATACCTATGATGCTTGCTATCAGGAGGAGGAGGTTTTTCGTGTAGTGGATAGTCTTATCCTATGTTGCCCATCGGGGGCATATTTGACTTGTACGTAAAGCATATAAACTTAGTTACGTACTATCTGAGATGTAGGATAGTTTCGACGACCGAATGGGAGCGTAAGTATAAGAGTGAACCATTTGGATGGGGATTCTGTTCGCCTCCAGTATATGTGGTTTGAATTTTATGGTTCATGATAGATTTAACCAACAATCCTTTATGCAGTGAGCGATGACCGGGACATGATAGCAGAGTATGCATTGCGCCAAGTGGTCTTAACCTAAGGGTGAAGGATAATCCTACAGCCTTTCTTTAAGACCACTTGGCGTAAAGCATTTATTATTATTATTACCATATCTAATAGTTTCACATAGTAAAAGTATTCACAAGTACATAAATATATACATATAGTAACATCGTCCCTATATATATATATATATATATATATATTGGGAAAATTCTATTGTGTGAAATTAGTAGATATGGTAATGATGATAAATAAAATAATCTTAGTTGGAAAAAGATTAACTAATCAAACGGTGTTTACGATATGTGGTTATCCGGGATAAACTATTTTAATAACGTATTGTATGGGAGATACGGGTATACTACTGGTGAACGTAGAGAGTGACATTGTGATTTCGAACTAGTAGGGCTGAGTAACATAGCTAGTGTGTATTAGAAGATGCATTAGGCGTGCACAATAGATGAGAGGTGAGGACCTCATGTGAGAGTTCGAAAAGCTATCATGCACAAAATACTTACTTTATTGCGAATTTTAAATACTTGCAAAAATAAATATTTTTACAACTCGGGATCTGACCCGTCTCTTGCTATTCTTCTCTCCTTTTCTATATATATGTATTATATCAGGTGCCCAGCCATAGGGTTACCAGACTTAGACACGTGGATTGTTTAACGAGCTGCATCGACTGTGGGAGTTGTAGGTCCTTACATTTAGACGCCTCTATAATTTCTTTCAGTTCTATTCTGACATTTCAGTTAGGGCATGTGTCGCTCATTCTCAATCGTTTTAGTAGAGAGATTTTTCTCAGCTTACTTTAGTAGTTCATTTCAGTTGGTTTTGAGTATTTTATGGTTTATTGGATTGATACTTTAAACTAGAATATTTTATCCAAGGTTCTAAAAGGCGCGAGGCGTGGTCGAGGCGTAGAGGTCAAGGTCAAGCCTTTGGAGACTAGCCGTAAAAAGGCGTTTTTCCTTTTTTTTATTATTTTAATTATTCCAAGGCTAGTAATATAATAAAATAGTACATATCTTGAATTTTGAAAATATATCCATATGTTTGGTAGCCATCTTTCTCATATTCATGCTCCATAACCAATATTTGTCAACTAATCCTTTGTTTTATTTTAAAAAAGTGTGCCTTAAGCCTTTTACCAAGAATAAGGTATAGGCGATATGTTTCTCTCAAACCTCAAGCCTAGGCGGGCCTTTTAGAACAGAGATTATATCCAGTCTTATTTATTTCTGCAGTTTAGTTATATCGAGTATTGATTATGTTCCGGTGAATGGTAAATAGTTGATGTCTTAATACTTAGAGATTATTAATGGACTATTTAGGTATAAATTAGAATTAAAAAAAATTGGCACTAGGTTAATTACTTAATAGGTGATTATTAATTTTAAACGTATTTCGACAGTGATGCTGAGAATAAACAACCGAACACTTTGCTTTAAATTGAATAAAGGACTTATCACCCGGTATTTAATTAGGCGGGGTGTCACAGGTTGTATCAGAGCATCAGGTTCTAGTGTCTTTAGTATCTGTATGGTTTTCTACGTTTTAGCGTAGCGTTGTTTGATGTAAAGCCTTATTATCGAATTGTTGTCTCCCCATACGTACATTCTCCTGCCATGAATTATAATTAATGTGACTCATTATACGAAATCGATTGTACTTCGAGCACCGAATATTATAGGATGACCAACGAGGGCCGTAAGAAGGACTGCGGGAGAAGAAGACCGACAGATGATATAGAGTAATCTGGGAATGATGGTCGTGACAAAAGTCACCATTTGTATTATTTAAGCAAGTGATAATAGAATCATCATTCGGGAACAAAGGGTTCCCCATGCACAATTATAGGTAACAGTGGAGCGATTTAAGGATTACCTAGCATAGTCGACGAGGGGGAAATTAGAGAGACTCGTTTGAAAAGTCATCGGTGAAGATGCGAAGAAGAAAGAGAGAAAGTGTAACAGGCCAATGGAAGTAGAAAATCTGAAGGCAATTGTGTAAGTGAAGTGCAGCGACACTCAGAATTAAAAATGGAAATAAATTTGTAGCTCTTAGGAGCGACATAAAGTGATTAGAGTCGATCACCACATACAAAGAAGTATATTTGAAATTTAACGATAAATGTGTGTACAATTTAACCGTGAGGTCTTCCATTCGATGTTATAACACAGATGAAAGTGAAATTTTGAAACTTAGCATAGTGGATAAGCTAGAGACCGATCGTGAGAGAAAGGTTGAATTGCATAACGAACTTCGTACCTGGAAAAGAGACATAGAATATAAAAGGGTTTATATTTGATAAAGGAACGTGTGTATAGTACGAGGATGGGTGAGAAATCCAGGTATGATTACTAATGTTGATGTTGTCAAGGTTATAAGTTAGCAAGTTATTTCAGCACTTCCAGAAGAAGTGATCTAGGAGGGTTAGAAAATTTGGTCGAAAAGCAAAATGGAACTTAACGGTGTTAGTGAAACACCATATGAGAGTATGCCCAATTGGGAACTCATTTAGATAATTTTGATTGATTAACTTCCTATAAAGTGACGATGAAGTCAATCAGGGCTATAGAGGCCAAAAATAGTTTCGAAAGGCTCACATAGCCAATGGGACAACTGGAGGACAATTAGGAGCTAAGACTACTCGGTCTGAGAGAAGGACATTCCAAAATGGTCAGTGGGACCAGTGATGAGAAATTGCTCGGGAAGTTTCCCTATATGTAAAGAATGCGACTACTAGGGTTGAATGTGTCCACATTGATAAGTGAGACCGATAAGATTAGAAATGGTAAACCATGCTACTTAGGCATAACAACTGTGAGGAGTGTGATTTTCAAAGGAGGAATTGGGCAAGAGAATTGGGCCCAATAAGTCACAACCTAAGAGTGGTGGGTTTAGGCAGGACCAGTGGCGTCCTCAGTAATAATAACATATTAATTCTCAGGGCCATTGCTACCCAAGAAGAAATAGGGTGGCCAGTAAAGCCATAAGTGAGGCCTAGAGATGTTAGGCCAACATTTTAGTGATGAGTGTGTAAGTCGCAAAACGGAATAAATTGTCCACAATGGGAGGGGAGAACTAACGGATGAAATCCTAGATGTATAACGATTTCAGATGCTCATGGGTCGTGTCGGAAGCTACGTGTTAGGGCCTACAATTAGGCGAAATTGGTGAGGTTTTAATTCATCCCTGTGAGTAAAGGATTAATTCAAGTGATAAGTTGTGTCACAACTTATATATAAATTGTAAACCCTAAAATTCGCGTGCGAGTCGAGTTAAGTGGGAACATTAGTTTTAATAGTCTTGTTGCAAACGTATTTCTCATTGATAGCGGGGCTTTTAATGCTGCCTCTGAGTGAACCAGGTGGGACCTAAGAGTATATGTTGTTATTACAAGTTATATACTTATAGTAGAGTTTATTATGGTAATGTGGAGCAATTAATTACCGAATGCTTGAACGGTAGAAAATTGAGTGATAAGACTATCATGTTGAATACTCCGGGGGGGGGGGGGGGGGGTAATAATAATTTTGTGCAGTGTCACCTAAAATAGGGTTGTTCCCATATATATGTAGATATGAAAATTTCATGGTATCATAGACCTCAACGAGTATATGTCTAGTTATATGTGATCCCGAAGCGTAGGGATTTATTTACTATTGTGACTCAGGATGCACTGCGTTCTTTATCATGCAGCGGGATATAGCTTGTTATATATATAGCGCCGAAACTTGGGATAGTGAGAATGCCATGTTTCATGTTATTGTTAAGGACATACGTAGGTTAATATGTCAACATACGGAGATTGTGGAAAGGTACATTTTATGGACCGAGGACCTTACGGATCTCGATAACGAAAATTTTAGGTAATAATGTATCGGGGGTGGTTCCTTGTTTGGATTTCACTTCACGAGACATCCCACGCTTGAAACTGGGAAACGTCGGGAGTTGTAGGGAAGCTTGGTCGATAGTACATGGGTTTCGTACCTTAGTCATTGTAAATATATGAGGATAGAATTGAGATTTGATAATTCTATTATGATTTAAGGACGATAGAGCCGCCTAGTCCCGATATCATTATGAATAAAATAATGATGCTACTGAAAGAGCGATTAAGTTATGACTAGTGGGGTGGTTGAGTACACCCCTACTATATCATCCTGTCGAGTGCGCAAAAATATATTTAAGCGTAGTACATTTCATTTGTACGATAATGCGCGATACGTAAGGTTTATGGGCGCCCTAGGTAATTGAAAATATTATATCAGGCAGTAGATGATTGTCATTTGAATTCGTCAAAATTTAGCTGGGGAAGTTGAAGCTTATTTCGTAAGATCTGGCAAAGTCCTACGTTTCATGAGAAACTAATTTGTAGAGCGGGGAAGGACTTACGGCATGCAAATCAGGGTTAGAGGTACATTTAGGAGAACATAAAATGTATCAGGTTATAACTGACAGGGGTGATGGGATTTAAAGAAAAGAAATATTTCTAAATCGTCCAGTTATGGGCCACCTATCTGTTGGTAAAAGGGTGGACTATCCGAAACCAGCAAGGGTTTCTTCAACCAATAGTAATGGGAGTGCATTGATAAGAAGCTTTTTGGGTATATCATTCGTTGTAGTGCAAAAGCCACTCTCAAAATTCCCTTGTGTACCTACAAAACTTGTATAAAAATAACTCGTATTGCGGTAAGTACATGTATCAATCCAACTTTCAAGGTGAAACAATTAATGTGAAAACGTGCAATACCAAAATTTTTATGAAAATATATATATTTTTTATTTTTAAAACAATTTCAAGGGAAAAATTTACTAATAAATGCTAAAAATTATAAATTGAATAAAGAATGAAAAAGAATGTGCAACCGAGTGTGAAATAATGTGAGAGTGTCAAGAGATGGGATTACACTGCATTTTTAATTATTTTAATTTCTCAATTTATTAATTTGATATATTTCAAGATAATATTAAATCGATAATCTAAATCTCGTTAAAATTATAAATTTAATAAAATCTTTTTTAGAAAATTAATTTTAAAATGTCACACAATGAAAAATTAGGACTTATACTATTTTCAGAAAATTACCCGCTAGGATCAATTTAACGAAAACAATAGCAATCTTCAAATTTCAACACCGAATTAATATTCAAATTTTGGAAAAACCCATATCTAGTTCGATTCCTAAATTCAAACATTAATTCGTTCAATTAATTTACTAACTCTCGTTACATAAATTAATCGGTGACAGTTAAAAATTAATTTACCTAGAAATATAAAATTAATAAAACTAATTAATTAAATTAACATCATTCGCACTGCATCCCACTCCTTGAACGGGGTGTTTAGCAAAACATTCTCATGTGTTCATAAACAACAATAAATAATATATCAAGAAGGAAATAAATTGAAAAGAGAATGTAGAAATACAATACACAATTTTTTTCACAAATTTGTCTTGAAATGCCCCTTGGCATGTGTCAAACTTCTTCACTATTTTCATCACTTGATTACAAAAAGAAAAGTAGAAACTAAACCTAAAAATTATCCTAAAGCTAAACTAATTTTTTTTGGGTCAATTATTAAATAGTCCCTACTATAAATATATATTTTTTAAAAATGACACATATTTTTAGTTTAACTCATTTAGTCCCTCAAGCACTCAATATCCTCTTAGCAAAGGACTTTTTGAGGCAAAATAAAAAAGTTTGGACTAAATGGGTATTAAAAAATGTCCGAGGGACTATTTGGTATATGTCCCATTTTTTTTGTATTTTTCTGAATTTTTTATTTTTTTTGTATTTTTCTGAATTTTTTTATGTACCTACTATGTACACGGACATGTACATATTATACACTCACTCACTCACTCTCTCTCTCTCTCTACGTCTCTCCTTTTTTTTCTTCTTTTGAGAGTCTCTTTTTTTATAAGCTGCCATCCCCTTCTTTTAAGAAACCCACGACATTTGTTTTTGGTTGAAGATTTTGTGGGATTTTGGTTTTGGCTTGGGATTATGTCCGATTTTTAAGGGATTTGAGATGGGTATTTAGGTTGGATAAGCTTGCAGGTTCGGGGTGTTTGGAGCTCCGGATTTACAGTGTTCCGGGTTGGACACGATGGATGGATCTGCGGGTTTTTGCTTCGAGTTCCGGAGATGGCGGGTATAGGCTATCGCGGTTTGGAAGGTCAGCGCCGGATCTAGCTGACGGCATCAGCGGAGTTGGTCGAGAGGGTATGCCGGAGATGGGTCGACGAAGGGGGGCGCGATTTCGGGTTGGTCAGCCCTGGATTTGAACTCGGGTAGGTCCGGAGGTGGAGGCTGGTGCATTTTTTGGCGTCGGTTTGTAGGGTTGGCCGGAGGTTTGTGCAGTGGAAAGAGAGAGGGTAAGGGGGTTAGTGGTTTTGTTAGTGGGGGAAGAGAGAGAGGAGAGAGAAGGTGGTTGGTGTAAGTTGGAGAAGATGATGTTGGGGGTTAATTGTGTGGGTGAGGGTATAGGATAATAGGGTGTAGGTGAGGATGAGGATAGGTAGTGTTAGTGTGTGTTAGTGTGTTTAATTTGTGACCTCTAAAAAAATAAAACTAATTAATAAAAATAAAACTATTAAAACTAAAAATCTAACAATTAAATTTCTATTGTAAGAAAATAAAGACTCAATTAAAACTAAAAATCTAAAAATTAAATTTATATTCTAAATAAAATAAAATAAAATAAAAATGAAATTAAAAAAATACAACTAAAAAATGAAAATCTATTAAAACTAAAACTAAAATCCTAAAAATAAAATAAAATCTAATAAAATTAAAAATAAGTGAAATTCTAAAAAAACTAATCCTAATAAATTAAGACTAAAAACTAATAAAAATCAAAATCAAAAAAGATAAAAGAAATATAAAAATAGAAAATAAATCCTAAAATTTTTAAATAAATCTAAAATAGATTCTAAAAATAAAACAACTCAAACTAAAATTCTAAGAAAATCTAAAAAAGTACAAACTCAACACACACGGCTCGGGTGATGGATAAGGCTAGGTCTAGGCTTAGATTTGGTTCGGGATAAGGTTCGGGACATCATATCACATCGGGGCACACTCAGAATGGACTCCGGACTTCGCGATCTCTTTAGATTTCTTCGATGCACGCTTTTGACTGCTTTTGCATCGTAATTGACTGAATTTAACATCATTTAACACCGCAACTGCGTATTGACCTGCAAAGTAATAAAATATGACATAAGGCCAATTTTAATTAAAACGAGTGACTAAAATGCACATATTTGGGGTATAAAGTAGACACTTTTGGGTGCTTATTAGGCCTGTCAATTGAGTCGAGCAGGCCCGAAGCCCGCTTGCTCGGCCCGCTAAATTTGGGCCGAGCTTTTATTGAGTTTGAGCCGAGCCGAGTTTGAGCCGAGATAGTAAACCCGAATTCAATTTGAGCCGAGCGCGAGCGAGGCACTTTCAAACCCGAACTAGGCTCGGCCCGAAATAATATATATATATATATATATATATATATATATACAAAATTATTTTATTTTCTATGATATGTAAAAAATATTTTAAAACAAAATAATTTTTATAATTTTATCCTTATGCAAATAAACTATTGGAAATAAACTATTGGACTTAATATTAAAGAAACAAAAATAAGGTCGGTCATTTATTAATTTACTTTACTTAATCTTACGGGACTTGTCAATATTAGTGCTAACATTTATTTTTTTTAGTGCTGAAATCTGTTATTTTAGTGCTGAAATGGGGGGTTTTAATGCTAAAATGTCAATATTAGTGCTAAAATGTATTTTTTTAGTGTTGAAATGTGTTTTTTTTAGTGTTTTGAAATCAATTTTTTAATGCTGAAATGTGTTTTACTAATGCTGAAATGTCAATATATTAGTGCTGAATTAGATTTGTTTTAGTGCTAAAATCTGTTTTTTATTGCTAAAATATATATTTTTATTGCTGAAATATGAATATTAATTATTAAAATAAATAAATATGTATATAAATATTCAATTCGGGCCGGCTCAAATTGGGCCCGAAGCCCGATTTACTTTGTGAGCCGAGCTTGAGCAAAGCACTCTCAAGCTCGTTCGGGCCAAGCTTGAACTTGAGCCAAGTAAATCAAAATCGGGCCGAGTTTGATCAACCATAGGCTCGGCTCATAGAGCCCGATTGACAGGCCTAGTGCTTATCATACCACCCCCAAACAGAACATTGCTAGTCCTCGAGCAAAAATTAGAGAGAAAATATAGATAAGTAACCAAAAGTGTGCCACTTTCGCAGGCACTGACGATTGCACTTAGCATGTGCAATAAGCCGTTAAACCTATAGGCTGCCCTACAGGACGAGTGGTGTCTCGTGAGGGTTTGCAGTGAATGTACCCACAAAATTCAAAAACTTATTGAAATGAAGTATCTGAGTAGATGATGAAACGTTATACAACCCAACTTTAATAGGACATCAAGGAACACCGTATTCAACTATCAAAATGTGATGAAATCACTTAATACCAAAAAGTATAATCCTTCCTAAAACTCAGCGTGTAGTGTGAAACAATTTTAAGTATCATTAGAGTAATTCTTAGATCGCCTTTATAGAATCAAAGCTTTGACTTCAATTCTCATTGGATATATCTCTCTGAATCGAACTCTCTGAGAATTGGGTAAGTGTATCTCTATAGTGTGTGCGGAGGTGAGTAAATGTAAGCAAGTTCAAACGTCTCACACACTTTATAGAAAATGACGGATACAAGAAAAAAAATTATCTCATGAAGGAATGCTAATCACTATGTCGAGAATGTCGAGCTATTCACCATATAATCTTCTCGTTTGCCCGAACACTTTACCAAGGGTGAAAATGGGGTTTATGTAAGGTATGAGGGAATAATGAAATGAAGAAGATGAATGATAGGGTTTTTGAGAAGAGTGTGACATACTTTGAATAACTACTGTCTTCATCTTTTGAATTTATGATCACAAGCTTTCTTTTTCTTCTTTTCTATTTTTCTTTCTTTGCTTTTTTCTCTTTTTTTTTTGATTTTATTGCAATACATTTTTCATTTTCATAGCACAAATGAAGACAATTTACATGAAAAATTTCAAACACTCTTTTTATAAAAAACGATGGCAATGATGGATGGTATTTTGGACATATGGATAAGGGTAATATGAAAAATGATAATGGGTGAATGATAATGTGATAGGGAAAATGGTACGTGTATGGAAAAATCAATTTAGTGCTCGGGACAAAGTACAAGACACATGTTTCTTACAACTCGAAAGTAATGTCATTTTCAGTGATTAAGCCAAATTTGAAAAAAATGATGAGATCATACAACGACTAAATGTAGTACCCAAAGAATGTTGAGTCAACTTGTGACTCTGAGATATGTAAAAACCCTTAAAAAGGTGAAAATCTCAAATCTCACGGGTTTAAGTCGCCACTAGTGATCTTTTAAGGCTTTCTTGAGAATATATTTACTCTTCAACTTTTGATTATAGATGTGATAGTGCAAATTTTCGAGTTTAGGAATTCATGGTGCAAGCACGCTTAAACAAGTATTAATTAATTTATTTGTAAAAAGTGTAATTTTAGGGTCGAATATGGGTATTTCGAGATTTCTAAAAGAGGGATGATAGACAAATCATATCGTAAAAATTTAAATTTAACTGCACAAATTTTTTAAAATCACTTGTTTCTGAAAATTTTCAAAAGAGGTACGATGTTGATAAATTTCCCACCCCCAAACAAAAGAGAACATCGTCCTCGATGTTTAAAACCATATATAAAAATAAAAGCACAAGGGAGGAAAGATATTACCATAATGAACCGCTAATGAAAATGTACCACATTGTGGAGGATAGATGAAACCTGAAGAACAGATGTGATACAAACATATGTACAAGTCTATAAAGTATGTGAAAATCATTGGGTGGTGTGAAACACCACCCCCAAATAGGATAAGACTCATACTCAGAAACACTGAATGACGGGCTGCCTCCCGGTAGCGCTAAGTTTAATGTCTTCAGCCAGACCGAACCAGTCTCACCCTAAAGATAAGATCTATGAAAATGCGAGGCGGCTGAAAAATTGGGTGATGAGAATCACCCCCAAACAAGACTGAAGCGTCAGTCTTGTTGGATAAAGGCGAAAACGAGTCAATGCACCTGTATAGCAAAGTGCATCACTCGATGCAAAGCATCGGTGGACCAGGGGTGGGTGGATATTAGGGTAAGGGTGAGAAAGGCAAGGGAGAGGGTGAAGAGGCACCAATCATGGGCCTTATTGAGCATAAATGTGAGGGCAACAAGGGCCCAATAAGAATGGTGCTCAATTTGGTGGGGGAGGCAAAATGGTTTGGCAATAGTGAAGGGGCGAGCCTCATAGAAAGTGGTCTACCGTTCTATAAAGGGACGGTGATAAAGGTCGCGCCGTGACACGCCAGGGAGCTGTTGATGGAAAAAATCAACCCCACAAGAGAGTTGCGGGCGTAGAATAGCAAGCTCGGTGTCTCGAAAGTGGAGAGTATCAAGAATACTCACATAGATGGTGGGGTCAATGAAAAGTGGACAAATGTGATCATGGAGCACTAGGGTAGAGGGTGGAGGTAGGTGAGGACCTAAATGCTTATATGTGAACAGGTGAGGATAAATAACAAGGTCCAAACTAGGCGGTGGGGTGGAAGGGACAGTGGGTGGGTCTGGTGGGACAAAGGGTGGGGGAAGATGATATAACTCACGAGTAGGAGACACACATTCCTCATGAGGCGTGGAGTGATCCTCAAGGTCACTTGCAGGAGGAAGTTTGGAAATAAACGAGGGAGTGATCAACTTAGCCACCATTACATCACCTTCCGAGGTGGTGAAAGGGTCGAACTAGGCTTTAACATCCGAGATAGATGAATCTACATTAATATTCGGCTAAAGGGGAGCCAAATATGATGGGGTAGGATCCATATCAAGAGAGGTAGAAACCATCTCGGATTCAATATCAAGAAAATGGCGATCACTCGTAGCTGGAGCTAACCTAGGATGAGGTGGTTCCTCGGGAACACACGCAGTGGGCTCAATAGGTGTAGGCTCAGGCATAAATAAGGATTCTATGGAAGGTGAAAGGCAAACCTCTATGGTGGGTTCGATAAGGTAAGGCGGTGTAGGATCAGTCTCATAATCAAGGGATACGTCAACACAATTGTCAACTTGGGTTCCGGACCACGGAGTGGTCTCAATGTCGAGATTCTCAGGAAGATAGGGTTGGTCACACTCAAAATCCGTGGCACAAGAAGACACATCCTCATCCCACGTAGGTGTAAAAAAGGGTTGACTTAGGGTGGAATCCGTCTCGTTCGTACACTCAAAATCATATAACCGTTGTTCAAGCCTTTGAAGTGATTCAGTTTGAGATTAAAGAGTGTGCGTGGATTTGTGCAAAAGACTTTCGAGAGCAGATGTGCAAGGTGGTGGTGAAGTGGTGGCGGGTGGCGGCGGTGGTTGAGGTGGACACAACTCATTATGGATATAACTATACTGAGAATACTCGAATGAAGTGTGTGGAGTGGGGCCAAGTGTAGCATTCATGGGAGAAGCATCTCTGTGAGGGACAAAAGTGTGATCAGCATGAGGAGCATATGAAGGGGACTGATAGGTATGAAGTGCACGAGGTGGCAATGACGACTGTTGGAATCCGTAAGGATACACAACATGTCGTTGGGATTCATATTGCATGGAAGGATGATCAAGCCTCCATGAATAGCTCGGGTACTCATACCCCTCGACATTAGATATGTCATGAAAATATGTCGAGGGTGGGTCCTAAACAGTGTCATAGGGATACACATGTTCTAAGGTTGATTCAGATGGAGAGAATATAAATGGACACTCATGGGACAAGTGATCGCTAAGAAAGCAGTGTGTGCACGGCGAAGCATGTGATGGGTTAACACTAGTCACAGGAGGTGGTGGAAGATGAGATGTGTGGATGGACGACACGGGATTATCAACGTTGTGTGTTTGAGAGTTAAAGCCCTGAATAAATGAATCAAGGGTCGATTCGGGCTTATCATCAAACAAACTTCGAGAGAATGTGAAATGGCCAAAGTATTCCCGCAAAGCGCGTTCTTCGGCCATGACAAGAGGAATATTTTTCGGTTTTTAAATATTTTTCAAAAGAAAAGTAAATGTTTTTGTGATTTTTGAAAATAAGAAAAGGAAAATCTTTTTGGTATTTTAAATATGGAGAAAAAAAAAAATCTTTTTGGGATTTTTGAAAATATTTTTTAAAAAAGAGGAAAATATTTTTTGGATTTTTTGAAAAAGGGGAGAAAATGGACTCATGATTTGGTCGAACTAATTAAAACCGACTACCTAAAGAATGGAATTGGACACACATGAGTTAAGAAAAAAATCCTAACGAGCACATAGCCAATTATTATCTTCAAAATTAGTGAAAGGGGTAGTCAAATTTTAATTAAGTCCGCAGTCGATGAAAATCACGGAAGTTATCTTTGTGATCGCATGTTGTAAAAATGTGTGCCTACGGGGCTAGCTAGTTAATTAATTTTAAATTTAATGACACCTAGGGTAGCACACAATGGATAAACGAGTGAGTCGGGTGATGAAATCCCTTCTCGTTTCAATGACCGGGTCCAGGTCTTAGGTAAATTAATTCATCAAACCATTCAATTTAAGTGCGATGCAGAAATTAAATCACATAGGAGCAATTAATCACACAAACAATGAACTCGCTGGCAGGAGAGTCGCGAGGGATAAAAAAATTGTACCTCCCATGGTTTTTACACACGTGGGGTGAAGACCGAGTTGAGTCGATCGGGGGGAGATCTCGCCTATCTCAGTCGTCCCCGGGAGTCCTACCAACCCAAAGTAGAGAGGCTTAAAAAATTCCTCGCTTTGGACGCCCTGTCTCTACCTTGTCCGGTTTCCCTTTTCGCTTTTTTTTAATGAATAATTATTACAAAAAATTGGTGTCAAAATGCACCCCAAATAAATATAAAGCTTCAATAATACTATAAAACCAGTCTAAGGAGGAGGGAGGATAAATAATAATTACTACTAAAAAAAAAACAAGTCTACAATTGCTTTCAGGCCAAGAAAGCAACAACGGTGCCATTTGATAAAAAGCTTTTTGGGTATATCGTTCGTTGTAGTGCAAAAGCCACTCTCAAAATTCTCTTGAGTACCTACAAAACTTGTTAAAAATAACTCGTATTGCGGTAAGTACGGGGATCAATCCAACTTTCAAGGTGAAACAATTAATGTGAAAACGTGCATTTCCAAATTTTTATGATTTTTTTTTTTTTAAAAACAATTTCAAGGGAAAAATTCACTAATAAATGCTAAAAATTATAAAATGACTATAGAATGAAAAAGAATGTGCGGAGTGTGAAATAATGTGAGAGTGTCAAGAGATGGGATTACACTGCATTTTCAATTATTTTAATTTCTCAATTTATTAATTTGACATATTTCGAGATAATATAAAATCGATAATCTAACTCTCGATAAAATTATAAAATTTAATAAAAAAATTTCAGAAAATTAATTTAAAAATGTCACACAATGAAAAATTAGGACTTATACTATTTTCAGAAAATTACCCGCTAGGATCAATTTAACGAAAACAATAGCAATCTTCAAATTTCAACACCGAATTAATATTCAAATTTGGGAAAACCTATCTCTAGTTCGATTCCTAAATTCAAACATTAATTCGTTCAATTAATTTACTAACTCTCATTACATAAATTAATCGGTGACAGTTAAAAATTAATTTACCTAGAAATATAAAATTAATAAAAGTAATTAATTAAATTAACATCATTCGCAGTGCATCCCACCCCTTGAACGGGCTGTTTAGCAAAACATTCTCATGTGTGCATAAACAACAATAAATAATATGTCAAGTGGGAAATAAATTGAAAAGAGAATGTAGAAATACAATACACAATTTTTTTCACAAATTTGTCTTGAAATACGCCTTGACATGCGTTCAACTTCTTCACAATTTTCAGCACTTGATTACAAAAAGAAGAATAGAAACTAAACCTAAAAATTATCCTGAAGCTAAACTAATTTTTTTTGTATTTTTCTGAATTTTTTTATGTACTTACTATGTACATATTATACTCTCTCTTTATGTCCGATTTTTAAGGGATTTGAGATGGGTATTTAGGTTGGATAAGCTTGCAGGTTCGGGTTGTTTGGAGCTCCGGGTTTACAGTGTTCCGGGTTGGACACGATGGATGGATCTGTGGGTTTTTGCTTCGGGTTCCTGAGATGGCGGGTATAGGCTATCGCGGTTTGGAAGGTCAGCGCCGGAGCTAGCTGACGGCGTCGGCGGAGTTGGTCGAGAGGGTATGCCGGAGATGGGTAGACGAAGGGGGGCACGATTTCGGGTTGGTCAGCCCTGGATTTGAACTCGGGTAGGTCCGGAGGTGGAGGCTGGTGCATTTTTTGGCGCCGGTTTGTAGGGTTGGCCGGAGGTTTGTGCAGTGGAAAGAGAGAGGGTAAGGGGGTTAGTGGTTTTGTTAATGGGGGAAAAGAGAGAGGAGAGAGAAGGTGGTTGGTGTAAGCTGGAGAAGATGATGTTGGGGGTTAATTGTGTGGGTGAGGGTATAGGATAATAGGGTGTAGGTGAGGATGAGGATAGGTAGCGTTAGGGTGTATGTGTTAGTGTGTTTAATTTGTGACCCCTAAAAAAAATAAAACTAATTAATAAAAATAAAACTATTAAAACTAAAAATCTAAGAATTAAATTTCTATTCTAATAAAGTAAAGACTCAATTAAAACTAAAAATCTAAAAATTAAATTTATATTCCAAAAAAAATAAAATAAAATAAAAACTCAATTAAAAATGAAATTAAAAAAATACAAATAAAAAATGGAAATCTATTAAAACTAAAACTAAAATCCTAAAAATAAAATAAAATCTAATAAAATTAAAAATAAGTGAAATTCTAAAAAAAACTAATCCTAATAAAATAAAACTAAAAACTAAAAACTAATAAAAATCAAAATCAAAATAAGATAAAAGAAATATAAAAATAGAAAATAAATCCTAAAATTTTTAAATAAATCTAAAATAGATTCTAAAAATAAAACAACTCAAACTAAAATTCTAAGAAAAACTAAAAAGGTACAAACTCAACACACATGGCTCGGGTGATGGATTGGGCTCGGTCTAGGCTTAGATTTGATTCGGGATAAGGTCCGGGACATCAAATCACATCGGGGCAATCTCAGAATGGACTCCAGACTTCGCGGTCTCTTTGAATTTCTTCGATGTACGCTTTTGACTGCTTTTGCGTCGCAATTGACTGAATTTAGCATCATTTAACACCGCAACTGCGTATTGACCTGCAAAGTAATAAAATACGACATAAGGCCAATTTTAATTAAAATGAGTGACTGAAATGCACATATTCGGGGTATAAAATAGACACTTTTGGGTGAGGGGTTACGGTCCTATAAGGGTGAAAGTGGATCGGTTGATCAAAGTATCTCACGTTATGGTAGTTAGCACTCATCATATTACAAGACAGTATGTGATATCTTTATAACCGAAATAGTGAGGATACATAGGGTACTGTTTAATATTGTGTCCGATTTGGATAAGATCTTTGTTATTCAATTTTGAAAGTGTGTTCACGAAGCTATAGTTATCGGGTTGTGATTGAGTAGGGCTTATTATTCGCAGACGAATGGGTAGAACAAGCGGAATAATCAGATGTTGGTGAATAACATATATGTGTACCATTAAATCTTAGGGGAGGACGGGAACAATATCTTCCATTAGTGGATTTTTTGTGCCATAACTCATATAAGTTCACTTTTGGGCATGTTGCTAGTTGAGGTATGGCATGGTAAACCTTGTTTTTCTCATGCTCATTAGTCAAAGGTGGGGGAACATATCCTATTGCGAATATCAGAGATGAGTTGATGTCTATAGTATATAATGTGTGTAAAGTATATAATTAACCAATAACCAACTCGTTTACGATCATCGCGAGACGAGATCGTATGTGTCTAAAGAACGATTAATCTACCAAAGTGCGAATAATCGTAGGCTAGATAGTGAATAACTAAGATAAGTTTAAGTAGTCAAACATAAACAGTAAGACTTGGGCAAGAACCTATGTGACAGGGTAGCTTGGAGTTTAAAACGAACATATGTGGAGTGTTTATTATTAAAGGTATTCGATAGCGTACTATATGGGTGGTACGGAGTAGTTTACTTAGGAGCGCAATTATGCAATGCGCAACATATATACAGCGTCGTTTGTACCTGATATACTTTTTCCAAATTTCGGGATGAAATTTCGTTGTAAGGGGAGGAGTGTGTAACATCCCGTATTTTTGATGATTTTAAATAATTATGGGATTAATTATTATTGCTGGAATAATTAATTAAAATGTGAGAAATTAATTATTAATTAATCTGGATGAAAATAAATATTAACTAGTGTGTCATGGGTTAATACTAATTGATGAGAATTATTGAATATTATTATGTGAATGCGTAATATGGAATTATGAAATTTTATAAATTGTCGAGAGTGGGAAATACGACAATTTGGTATTTTAAGTCAGGATGCGCGTGTGAGTCATGTTGGGACTAATTGAATGGAATAAAAACATAATTTATTTTTAAGTAACTCGTATGGTCATTTCGAGTTCTCCATTGAGTCCGGAAGGGTCTAGATAGTTTGAAAACTCTACCGGGTATTTTATTTGGACTTCGGGATATTCTTAGGCCTAACCGGCACCCCATAGACATATTTTTGTCTTTTGGATTTTTGGTGAATTATTATGGACAAAAATTAGATAATTAAAATTGAGTGCAAGTGGGTGAGAAGGAGTCAGTCAATTTCTTAACCTACGAGAGAGAGAGAGAGAGAGAGAGAGAGAGAGAGAGAGAGAGAGAGAACCATAGAGGAAGAATGGAACTCCATAGGTGTTCTTGATGCAAAACTCAAGAACTCACACCATAAATCCCACCAAAGCGTAGAACGGAGGACGAGGAAAAAGTCTGTACCAATTTCATCAGCGGATCAGACCATCATAATCGAGGAAAGTTTTATTACTTTCTTTCTATTATCAATAATTGTGCTAATGTTAGCATAGGAATCAAACATGTTATTTAGAATTGAATTTGGTGAATTTAGATAATTTAAATAATAGATTAAGAGTTATTTTGATGAAGGATTGAACCCCTATGCATGTAGAATAGAAATCCCGAAATTATATGTTGTGATTGAGAAATGAATCTGGATTTTAGTGGTTCTTGAACTAAAATTGGAAGAACTAGGGTTGATTAATTTGGGGATTTCATATTTAATTGATGTACTGTGAAAATTTAATGATTCTAGGTTGATAGAAATCATCTAAACATGTTATGATAACAATTTGGTTTGTTTACTGGGTGTTTCGGAATATTCTGTGAAGGTTTTAAGAAGTAAAAATGGTAGAAAATGCAGAATTTAGAGGTTGAAGACGTAACAGTGTAGGTCGCGTGATGTCGTGTGAAGTGGTTCGAATGAGATGGATCTCGCGTGAAGTTGGTTTTAACGAGATGCTATCTCATTCAAACGAGATAGCACCTGGTTCAAACAACAACTTCAAAACCTTGAAAATCCTATCTTTACCCAAATCGAGTTATACAGTTTCTTTAAGTGAGGAGAATTGTTATTTGATTACTTTAGAATAATGCAGAATTTTTAGAAGGTATGTGGGGAATAATACTTTAAATATTCGAAATGGTGAATTAACGTTGGAGATTAGGAAAGAGATAGTAAGTGAGATAAATATAATATACATAGTAATGAGAGAATAATACATATGGATAGTATATGTTTTGGTTGGGTGAATACCTAGTGATTTTAATAGGATGTGTATATGCCTATTGTAGGGGGTGTCCCCCCAAATGAGTGGTTAACTTAGTCAAGCAGATCGGTTGTTCACAAAGAAAGAGAAGGAAGGATGTTCCACAAACTCACCTCGAAGATTCTTCACAGTAAGTTTCTCGAAGTACCCACCTTGAAGATTCTTCATTATAAGCGGCTCGAAGGACCCATCTCGTAGAAGAAAGTCACCTTGATGACAATAGTTTGTAACAAGAAATAAAGTATTGTATTATGTTTTTATCTTATGAATGTACATGTCGAGTGAGGCTGTTTGGTACCCACGAAGGACCAAGCCTAGCAAGGCATAGGAGAACTTTCTTGCTCTATCAAGCAACCTCCTCTTGGGAACATCGCAGGGACATGGTTTGGAGGATTTAGAGCAAGGCAATGTTGGGAATTATTACCCACCCTCTTGGCACACTTGGGCAAAACTTCATCCATAACAAATGTCACTTGATCCTACTCATTTCTTACTTATTCGAGTGAACCTCCTTAAGGTACCCGATCTCCCTCAATACTTGCCCCCTCGAGGTTACCTCCTCGAGGTACCTTGGATGCCTGCCTGACTGACTGATGTGACTAGATACCTAACAAGAGTCCCTGTTTGAACCACTTCCTGACGTCATAGTGTCTGACATTTAGGGACTCTATAATGTAACACTCAAGTGACTTTATCCTTAGGATGGTAGGTCTAGTTCACCAAACCGGACCATCTAGCCATCATAGAGTATGCCTCAAGCTGACGGGTATTATCCCTCATTAATGCTCATAATATTTCCCACAAATATAAGGGTTTCCCGCCAAAACTATCAGATCCCATGCATTGAATGCAATATCTTATGCATTTAATGCACCTTATCAGGAGGATCGAAGGCAGGATGACTCAAATAGCCTCGCCCCCATATATATAGACCATATGAAAAAATCAGAAAAGAGAGCAATCTGAGCCTAGAACTGTTGCACAAATTTCCTCACACCCGAGAATCATTGCGAAAGCATTAACCCCCCCCCCCCCCCCTCTATACACATTTAATACGTTTATGTTCGGGCATTAACTGAGTTTGAAGTTCCCGTCGTGCCTTTATTGTGCTTGGAGGGCTTGTTCTTTCTCCCTCCGATCACGCTACCTACAGGTCCCATTCATTTATTGTTCTTGTCACATGTCTTCTGTGTTAATATGCTCCTTAATGCATGCCTAAATATTGAATATTTTTTTCTCTGTGGCAATCGCCAACATTTAATATTTAACGGTGTTAATCTCGGTCTTGATAAGGGGTTACGCTTCACTTAATACTAAATGTATTTGAAGAACCCACATCTTACATTTGGTGACTCTGCTGAAGAGGTATTCTCTTTTGAAAAGATTCCAGAGGATATAACCATTAGATTCATTGACTTTAACGCCATATAGCGTGTGAAAGAGGCAAACAACCCTGCGCCGCCTGAGGGGGTGAAAACGACGAGAGTAGAGTCAAGTATGCCTAGTGATCCCACCACGAAAATGATGCCCAGGCAAGCGGGAATAGGCCTGACACAAATACAGGGATTGATGGGCTTGTTCGCAGAGTTCGTCAAAACTCTAGCAACCCCGATAATGTTGGGAGCTCCCATAAGAGTGAGCTCATTCACTACGCCACTTGCAGCGATACTGACTCCCACTGTTACAGGAGGCATGGATGCCCTCGTTTTCGATAACACCTACCCCTCCACTTTACCACCTATGGGCAGTATGCCCCTACTGTGGTTCCACCCATGACGACGGGTTAACTCTGCAAGGTGGGGGGGGGGATTCTTTAGCGGCCCCAGCTGTGATGGATGTCCAAGGAGTAGGCCTAACAGCTTCAATGATTTTAGATATAACAATGCTACCACAAGCTAGCCCTTCATCGGACGGCTTAGAAGAAATGAAGAAAGTGTTGCTAAAGTTTACAGTCGTGTCTAAATGAGATAGTTATTTGGTGTACGATGACTTTCGTACCCCCTATCCAGAGGCACACAATAATGAACCCTACCCAACAAGGTATATTCCGCCAATTTTTGAGAAATGCACAAGGAAGGGTGCTAACCCCAAGGAACACATGAAAAGGTTTATTTAAATCTTTGGGGCGAACTGCAATGACAAAAGGCTAAGGCCAAGAGAGTTTTAAAAATCCCTGACGGAGAAAGCCTACACGTGGTATTCCCACATAGCCCCAGGTAGTGTAGGCTATTGGGAAGAGTTGCATGTTTTGTTCATGCAAAAGTTCTTTTTGGCTTAGGATGAGTTCACACTTACCCAAATCGCATGTGAGAAACAAAAGCCGAGAGAGGATGTTGTTGCTTATATTAGGAGGTTCCGTCAATGCTCTCTGGATGTGAGAGAGGATATGCAAGAAGATAAACTTTTACAAGTATGTGCATAGGGCTTACTGCCCAAGTATATATGTCACCTGATTAACAAAACAAGAGAAGATACAGTTGTAGCATTTATAAAAGTGACAAGGAATATTGACTTAGTGGTAAAACCCATAGTACCCCAGCCTGCTTTGCTAATCTTTCTGATGAGGCCAATAGTCACCTCGGGGAGGGGAATACCCTCGAGGATCAACTATGCGGACGCGGGGGGGGGGGGGGGGGGGTAAAGAAGGAAGTAATGGTGGTCGAGTGGGTCGAAGGGGCAGAGACAACAAGAGAAGGTTTGAATAAGAAGAGGATCCCCCCGAGCTACCTTGCACGGTGGAACAAGACTTGAATCTTTATGATCTCATGGTCCGTGATAAAGTATGCAAGTTGGTTAATGTCCACACTGCGCCACTCATGCTAGAAGACAGAGATAAGACTCATTATTGGGCACTACATAATAGGGTAAATCATCCTACCAAAGTGTGTTTCTCACTCAGGAGGTTGATTAATCGTCATGTAAAGAACGGAGACATTGATTTTGTGCAAACTAATGTAAACACAGAGCCCTTTACCACCTCATGGAGCTCACATGGCTAGTGCTTTCGATGAGGAGGATGAACGATTGATGATGGAACGGTGGTTCAAAGGGAGTGACTCAGAAGAGTCTCTCAAGGATGACTTTAAAGATTCTCTCAAAGAATGCACATTCGAGATGGCTCAGCTCCACTTAGGTGATGAGGCTCAAGACGCAGAAGACGAAGAGGAAGAAATATACGATCCCATTGAGGGACTCAGTATGCAGTCGGGAGACTTTTCACTGGAAGAAGTTAATGAATTAATAGCATACGATGAGGCTACATATAGAGATGTGGAAGAAGTTTACGAGCTAGAAGATGGTCGGATAGATCCATGGATTGAGTGCGCTGTTGTAGCTCAATTGCCAAAGTTTGGTTAATTCTTTGATCAGGTTGGTCTTCCTGAAGATTCCTGGATGGAAGTCACATGAGCCATTTTGGAGATCGCAAAGAAAAACATGGCACCACATTTAAATTGGGAGGGACCTATGGCTAAACTGGTGAGTAGATATCTCTCAGAAGTCACATTCTTAGAGGCAAATAGCCTGATCAGGTATTCTCACAACAGACCCTTATATGTTACTATGTTAGTGAATGATTGTGTTTTCTCACGAGTCTTGTTCGATGGAGCGGCATACATCAATATAATGCCCGTTGGATCCTTTTATGCCACCGAGTTATCGGAGACGAGGATAGTGCTCCATTTGTTAGCAATATTAGGTTATGATAATCAATCCTCCACATCTGTGGGTTATGTTAACGTTGGCATCATAATGGGGAACATAACTTCCCATATTAAATTCCACATCATAAATTGCGAGCCGTCATACCAGCTATTGGTAGGAAGGTTATGGATGAAAAACCATGGGTTGGTACCCTACACCTATCATCAATGTGCTAAAGAGAATTTTAAAAGAAAGGAGGTGGTGATCCGAGCTCCCAAGAAGCCTTTTGCGAAAGAAGAAGCCCATATGGTGGACACTGCTTTCTGTACTGATCTCACTGATGAAGCCACCATAGTGATAAGATATACTGGGGGGATAAAAGTCCCTTACACTCAAGAGAGGGTATGATTACCTGCCCAAATGGTGGTAACTTATGAAGAAGAGTGTTATCTAGGAGTAGTGAGGCCTCCTAGCCTATCAGGGAAGCTTCATGATCGAATGACCCCGCGAATTGACCCCATTGAGAACCAAGTTTGGACAGTGAAAATGGGTGTATAAGAATCATAGGAAGAGACCTTTCCAAAGAGAGGCGGCCGGACAGTGTAAACGGGTGGTTTTGCCTAACTGTAGAATTATCAATAGATTATGAGGGTGAGAACGGGCAATCGAGAGTCTGGACAATGAAGCTGACCGATTTATGAATGCTACTTAATGGATAACCAGGGGCAATGCTTGGTAATTGATAACTTTGGGGTAAAAGAGTTTGTGGAAGACAAGAAGAGCCAAAATGTATGCAAAATAGTCCTAGAGCTGGAAAAGGTTGATCTGGCTAGAGAGGGGGAGGATGAAAACCCCATCTTTATCTTGAAGGACTTAGAGGGAGCTCCTCTAGAGGAGCTGATCAAACTGTTGGCAAAATTCAAGGACGTATTTGTATGGAAGTATACCAAGATGATGGGGGTAGATAAGGAGGTGAGTTACCACAAACTAAATGTCTTGTCCTTATCAATCCCGGTGAAGCAGGACACTCGAACATACAAAGCAAAGTTACATTTAAAGATTAAAGAAGAGGTCCAGAGGTTGCTAACGGCTAGGTTTATAGTTTCAATTCAACATCTTTTATTGATTTCTAGCATCGTACCCATGGGCATAAAGGATAAAAGCCAAGTTATAATATGTGTGGATTTCAGGGATCTGAATCGGGTATGCCTAAAGGATGAATTCTCGCTGCCTTCCATTGACAGCAAGATTGATGCAATAGCAGGTCATGAGATGTACAACTTTATGGATAGTTACGTAAGGTATAATTAGATAAAAATGGACCCGACCGATTGAGAGAAAACTGCCTTTCGAACGCTTTGGGAAACTTCAGTTACACAGTCATGCCTTTTGGATTGAAGAACGCGGGGGCTACTTACTAGAGGACGATAATGGCTATCTTCCATGACCTTTGACATCAACTCATCTCTGATATTCGTAAAGTGTGTGTTCCCCCACCTTTGACTAATGAGCATGAGAAAAACAAGGTTTACCATGCCATACCTCAACTAGCAACATGCCCAAAAGTGAACTTATATGAGTTATGGCACAAAAAATCCACTAATGGAAGATATTGTTCCCGTCCTCCCCTAAGATTTAATGGTACACATATATGTTATTCACCAACATCTGATTATTCCGCTTGTTCTACCCATTCGTCTACGAATAATAAGCCCTACTCAATCACAACCCGATAACTATAGCTTCGTGAACACACTTTCAAAATTGAATAACAAAGATCTTATCCAAATCGGACACAATATTAAACAGTACCCTATGTATCCTCACTATTTCGGTTATAAAGATATCACATACTGTCTTGCAATATGATGAGTGCTAACTGCCATAACGTGAGATACTTTGGTCAACCGATCCACTTTCACCCTTATAGGACCGTAACCCCTCACCCAAAAGTGTCTATTTTATACCCCGAATATGTGCATTTCAGTCACTCATTTTAATTAAAATTGGCCTTATGTCGTATTTTATTACTTTGTAGGGGAATACGCAGTTGCGGTGTTAAATGATGCTAAATTCAGTCAATTGCGACTAGCCTAGACGAATGGAGTATAGAGTCAATTGCGACTAGACTAGACGAATTTGCTCAATTTTTATTTGATCTGCAATAAGGTCATCTAAATACAACTTAATTAAACTCCACTATCTTATGGAAAGACATGAGTTTTATGTTGATGGTTTTGTAACATCTAGCCTAGACGAATGGAGTATGGAGTTTGATGACTCTTTAGCCGAGAAAAAAAGAGGATCGGGAGTCATTCTGCAAAGGGGCAGTGAAGAAATTCTCCTGTATTTAAAATTGGAGTTCGAATGCTCAAATAATGAAGTTGAATACGAGGCACTGGTCCCGGGGTTTCTCGAGGCACTGAGAAGGGGCATCCAAGCCTGACAATTAAAGGGGAATCTAACTTGGTGGGAAAATAGATGCCAAGTGAATTTTCTCTGAAGCACATGAGTCTGGCACCCTACCTCACAATCATCCAGCGACTTCTTAGACATTTTAAGGTGGTAAAGATAAAGAGGCACCCTCTAACGATGAATAAACATGTTGATGCCTTTGCCACCATCGCACAAAAGATTACCTTTGATGGAGAGTCAAATGTTGTCCGAATCACAAAGATAACGGTCCCCTTGATAGTGTCTGAGATGCGTCCCTCAAAGGACAAAGATGATTGGATGGGTAAAATTAGAAAGAAGTTAGAAAGAGGGGAAGGGTCACTTAGCTTAGCCGATCTAGCACAGTACTTTATTGCCAGGGGAAACTTATATTATAAGAGTAAAGGAGGTTGGCTGTCCAGGTGTGTGGAGCTCGAAGAAGCTAAAATAAGGTTGATTGAAGTGCACAAAGATAGGTGTGAGACCATCGATATCCCTTTGTATAGGAGGATACAACAGGTAGGGTACTACTAGCCTTAGATGACACAGGAAGCCACCGTAGTGCCGAGAGAGTGTTCGAAGTGCTGTCATTTCTATCAAGTAGAAGAATGCAACGTCGTTGACCAACTGCAAGACTGGAGATAACCATACATGGATTTATTTATATATCATGTGATGCCAACAGATAAAGAGGACACTAAGAAGATAAAAAGGTGAGCATCGAGGTACTTCATACAAGATGGGCAGTTATACCGATGAGGCTATCATGACAGGCCTCTAAGGTGCATAAGAGGAGAAGAGGCTGAAGAGGTGTTGAAGCAAGCTCACGAACCAGGGCATATCAGAGGAGCCAAGCTTTAAAATCAACTAATGACTTTGGGTTATTACTGGACTTCGATAGAGAAAGACTCAGCTGATTTTTTTTTATAGTGAAAAACTTGTCAACAACATGGAAATATGATTTACTCTCCTTCAAGTGGATATGCACTCTCTATCTACACCATTCCCATTCCATAATTGGGCCTTTAACCTGGTAAGAGCCATCAAACCTTCGTCACGAGGAAATATATGGATCTTAGTAGACACAAAATGTTTCATGAAGTGGGCGGAGGCTATATTGCTCAAGAAAGAATCTGTGGGGATAGTAGCTCGATTTATGAAGGAATACATTCTCAATCTCTTTGGCATCCAAAATGTGTTTATATCGGATAAATGTACCCCTTTTGTAAATAGTGAGCAGTGCATTCTCTAACAAAAATACTCCATCATCCATCACAAATCTACAGTAGCGTACCCGAAGTGAAATGGACAGGCATGGGCCAGCACAAAAAATTTAGTGAACATTTTGGCAAAAATGTTAGAAGATTTTCCAAGCACATGGGATGACAAGATCCCTGAAGTTCTATGGGATTATCTAATGATGAAAAGAAAACCAACAGGGTACACACCATTCTCCTTAGTATTTGGGGTAGAAGATGTGTTACCGGTCAAACTCGAGGTACCTTCTTCTCACTATAACCTACAAAGTGCTATGCTCCCCCACATTCGCCATATACAACTCGAAGACTTAGAAGAGCACAGGGATAATATTGCAAGGCACCTCGAGATATACAGGAAGAAGCTGTCCAGATCTTACGACGAGTTGGTGAGGCCAAGGAAGTTTAAAGAGGGGGATTTGGTTATAAAAGCATCCACAAGGCACATCAGAGGTTTGTCATTACCCAAGTTCAAAACAAACTAGGAAGATAATGTGACTTTCAAATTGAACAACAAGTGGATGAAGATTTACTACGTTTGAATGTATGTTCTAGCAATACCCTTGGATATTACATTGAATTTAAAAAAAAGATGGATGTATGCTTTAAAGAAATTGGGATCTCCTGTTAAATATAGTGGGAAGAAATATTCATATGGTATATGCTAGATCACCACTTTACTTTTACAAGTTGACTGTGCCTCCATCACCATAAATGATGTAATTATCATCGATGTAATAAGTTTAGCCAGTATTCGATCAAAATAATAGAAAGGTAAGAAAAAACAAAAGTAACGCGTGTTTCTTTATTTCATCAAAGAAATAGTTATGGTTACAGCCAAGCAAAATCAAAAATCCCAAAAATGGAGAAGAAGAAAATAATAGCACCATAGAACAAATGACCTAAGGGTCATCCATGATAAAATGAAGATTCACTGAACCAAGCAGCCTGTGATGATGTTGGGGAAGAATTTGCTCAAGTTTTCTTTGATCTGTAATAAGATCATCTAAATCCTTCTGACGAAGCTACCTGGTCTGATGAACGGCCTCCGATTCCCTTATTTCTCAATTAACACGGCCTCCACACGAGCAACAGCCTCGCGGTCCTTTTTCACCCTTTGTTCATATACTAAAAAATGGGATTCCAAACTTACAAGCTCCTCTGAGATGGCCACTTGCGAATGATGGGAACTTTGGAGGCAATGATAGACGAGGGGAAGATCAACCTTCTTGAAACTACGCAGTAGCTCCACCAGCCAAGTCATAAAAAAACCCATCATTTGCTATAATGTTAACCCTCCTCAGTAAAGTTTTGATGGTATAGAGCTAAGGGACAAGAGGGGAGTGTTAAGGATTTCCTCTAACACCATCGCGAGCCCAAGTAAATGGCACACCATCATTCCAGGATTTGACTGATGGCAACAAGCAGTAAAGGTCGAAGGAAAATGAACCAACAGCTGCTTGATTAATAGGCGAGGACCCTCAGTTAAAACAAAACAAAAATTGTCCAATGTCTACCTCAAAACCACTTCAGGGGGATGCATGCTAAAAATGCTATCATTGGAAGAGGGATGCTGTGTATGTGAGGCGCTATCACTCATTTGAATCTGAGGAGCAATCAATGTAGGGGCATCACCAATCCCAAGGGCATTACCCAAAGAAGAAACTCCAGCTAAGGTCCTCATTTAAATTAATTCCTGAGCAACAGGTTCAGCTTCGAGCCTACGGAATGCACGCTGATCAACCTCCACCTGAAATGAAAGAATAACTTAAGTATGAAAGAAAAATGAGGAAATCACGTACAAAATATATTTCTAATAAGGAGATTATGCTTAAAATACTAACCCCGCCTAACCTTAGGTTTTGGGAGATTATGCCTATCAGACTAAGCCCACTCGACCCTCGGTTATGGGAGATTATGCCTATAAGACTAGGCCAGCCTGGCGCTCGTTTATGAGATATTTTGATTTTAAAGTCCTATATTACTAGGCATGCTCGACCCTCGGTTATAGGAGATTTCTAAAGCCCAATACTACTTGGAAAAATTAATAAGCTTACTTACAGGAGATAGGTGGAAGAGAAAAGTAACTCTGGAAGCCACTTGCTGGCAAACTCGTGAGTGGGTATTTCTACAATGTCTTCCTCCTCAATCGGATGAGGATCCACCAGAGGATGTTAACATTAGGGGGCAATCACATCCCTCCCTACTTAAGCAACTCACTCATGTGCGTCCTCCCCTAGCCCACCCCAGAAAGATCGGTTCCTTCCTTATTCAGGATGGAAGGTCAGAACACAGATACAAGCATTTGGTCATTCGATGAAAGGGGAACTGAGGGAGCTGTCTGAACAAGTACGGGAGCCTGTAACGTAGAGGTTAAAATTTAGAACAACAAGTTGAAAGAGTAACAACATCTTAAACAAGCAAGGAAAATAAACTCACCACGTGCATAAGGGACTTGGGTATATACTCAGTAGATATCACATAAGGAACATCCCTCTCAAGGCTAGCCTGCTCATGCAAGGAAAATGGATCAGGAGAATACCCGCTACTAGACTCAGATGAAGAATCAAATATAACTTCCCCTAGGGGAAATGGGAGATTACTTCTGAAGTAGTAGGGGTTGATCTCTCAAAAGGATGATCCTCTCTAACATCATCACGTGTATCACCTCAGACATCAACCTGAAAAAAAAATACAAAAGTAGGATAAGAGCATAATGAAGTTATTAGAATAAAAAGAAAACAAGAAGAGAAATGTTCAAAGTAAGAGGGATTGAGGGCCTTACTTCCTTCTCCAACACATTTTCTAAAATTTCATAATCTTGGGGAGGTGAGGAGGGTTTAGAAGGAGAAACCATTCTCCTCAACCTACGCCTCCGAACCAATGAAGTTTCCTCTTACTCTTTTTCCTCTTCCTCTTCTTATTCTTCTTCTTCTTATTTTTCTTCCACCACTGTTTCTCTCTCCTTATCCTCCTTATCTTCACTATCATCACCACCAGCATCTATAGCAGCATGTTCCTTGGGTAGTTCCTCCTCGCCGGAGTCAGACTCCTCCTCCATCATGAGCTTGAGAGGACTGATCGCCTTTCATTTCTTACCACTAGTAGCAGTATGAGGAGTATATGAGAAACCCTAAGAAGCCATCTGGGTCGACATAAATGCCTTGTCTACTTCACTAAAATTCTCCCAGGTTTGATGAAGCTGATCAAACATTGAACTCACCTCTTGGACGACTTTGGGATTAGGGATATGGTCAGTTGGAGGTTGGGGGATGATTTTGAGTTTCTTCAGAGGCACCTATCGGGTGGCCCTTAATGGTGCCTTAGATGAGGCAACACGCGGGGATTCAGTTATTTAAACTGGCCTCGAGGGACCAGGGGTAATGGTGGCAACCTCGACTAGGGGGGAGACTTTCTTCTTCTTCACAATAGCGTGGTTCAAAAGCACTGATGGGGGTAGTTCAGAGGAAACACTAGTGTTAGCAATACTAAGAGTAAAAAGATATGATGAGGTGGTGCAATTTCTTAAACCCAACTCTGTGGGTGGGAATATCTCAACTTTAGGGTATTGGGGTTCCTTCAAGAGGTTGGTTTAAAAATGAACTAACTGATTCTGCCAAAATACGTTCAGGTACATAGCTGGCCTCCCCCCTCGAGCCCCTTTTCTCGATACCATGACATTGGTTGGGTAATTGGCACATAGATTAACAACAGTGAAAGTCGGAAAATTGGCACAGGAAAAAGAGAAATTGGTGGGTTCTTCTTGAGTGAAATGACTTAATAGAGGGGCTCCTTGGTCATAACCAAACTGTGGGGCTACACGGTGTGGGATGTACACAGAATAAAAAGATCACCACTCAGTATAAGAGGGAAAATATGAGGGGATTAACAAAAGGGGGACGTTATTCTCAGGAAAATTCATGGCAAGGGCTTCATCAATCGGAGCAATGGGACGCTCCTCCTCAGCAAAGAAATCATTGCTAAAAAACTGGCTCACCCCAACATAGGGGCGATGTATGAACCTTTTGTCTCGATTATTCAGGGAAACCAAAGCCTTCTTGACACTCTTATTTTTCCAACATAAAATTCCGGGGATCTTCACAGGCTCTGAACCAGGGTAATTACCGACGGGGGTGTAATCAGGAAAGTGGGCATAGAGAAAATATGTCAAACTAACATTGTTGGCATAATTAGAAACATCAAACCTATTGATGCTTCGAAAAGAGTCCACCGCTACACGATGAAATCAGGTATATAAGGAGCCAAGGAAAATGGAAGTAAGGAGGATTTTCATGCCATTGGCCATTCGAATGACCATGTTAATCAGTTCCTTTCAAGGGAAGTCATGAGGTTTGCTCAAAATATTGACCTTCGACAGCATCACCCAAATGTAACCCGCCATGTTGATCTTGGACCCATAGACTTTACCTATCGAGGGCTGTTCAAATACCTCTTTCCCCTAGGAGTTCTCCCTGGCTACCTCGTGGGACCTAATAACGGATTTCTCCTCAGTGAAATAAAAGTAATGAATTACTTTTAAATAGGTTCACTTGTTGTAAATGACCATACAGTCCTTCATCACTGCCTCCAATTCCTTTCTTAAGGTTTTTTCTTCACTAGAGACAACTTCCTCAAAGAAGGTATCAAACCCAACTGCCTCTAATCCCAAAAGCTCACACACATCCTCCAAGGTAATGGTGAACTCACCCTAAGCGGCCACAAAGGTCTGTGGCCTATGGCTCCAGTGGGAAACCAACAGTTGCAGATAAGTATTGTTCTTGGCAAGAGTAAGGTCACCCAGCTAAAGAGAGCAGGGTAGTCCTACAAGGTCTAAATAAACAAAATACTTTGAATAGATGTACTCAGCCCAAGGCCTGATCCTTCTCTGTTACTAGAAGAAGCTTCAAACTCTACCTTTGAGCAAGGGAAATCACCACGCTCACTCCCGAAAGCGGGTAACAGTGGCAGTGGGGATATAATAAAAGTCTTCAGCATCCTCACCTCCCTCCATTAACTGGCTGGGGTTTTCAATCGACAACAGGGCGCCGAGGAATTGCTCTGTTATTGCCCATAAGTGGTCGTTGTCTCCAAAGTAAGACGCACAATGATAACATGCCCATTGAGCTAGGCATGCTTGAGTCACAGGGGAAGCTCCCCTAACAGAGAGATTTCTTTTAACAGGTGCCATGGAAACTTAAGGAAAGAAAAACTGAGGGCAATAGGAAAAAAACATAAGGGTTGAAGAAGGCAAGGGTTTTTCCTCTCACTCTCACAAAATCTCAAACTCAGAAAATGAAAACCCAAAGGTGAAGTTTGAATTGTTGGTGCACCCCCTTTTATAGGGGCAACACGTATCTCAAAAGATGGTAAAAAATGACGCTTTGGAAAAGCGTAATGATGACTCTCTAGAATAGTTTAGTTGGCATGGCTGTCAAGCGCGCTTGGCCATAGAAAACCAAAGGTCATAATGATGATGCTTCGAGGGATGAATCGATGATTAGCGGCGTCATATACATATGTGCGCTTGGCGGTTCCACGTGTAATGTGTCAAAGTACAAATGACAGTTACATTTAATGCGACATGATTCGAGTGTTGTCTGCCTTAGGGAACGAAGAGCTTTGGGATAAATTTGAATAAATATCTTCATTTTCCACAAGATAGGGGAACAAAGAGTTTTGTATCGTTATTTCTTCATGCAAATAAACAAATATCTCTACAAAAGGGCAAATATAGGGGGTGTCCCCCAAGATGAGTGGTTAACTTGATCAAGAAGATCGATTGTTCACAAAGAAGGATAAGGAAGGATATTCCACAAACTCACCTTGAAGATTCTTCGCAGTAAGTGGCTCGAATTACCCACCTTGAAGATTCTTCACAGTAAGCGGCTCTAAGGACCCATCTCGTAGAACAAAGTCACGTGGATGACAATGGTTTGTAATATGAAATATAATTTTGTATCATGTATTTTATCTTATGAATGTACATGTCGAGTGAGGTTGTTTGGTACCCACGAGGGACCATGCCTGGTAAGGCATGGGAGAGCTTCCATGCTCTATCAAGAAACCTCCTCTTGGGAACTTTGCATGGACATGTTTTGGAGGATTAAGAACAAGTCAGTGTTGGGAATTATTACCAACCCTCTTGGCAAACTTGAGCAAAACTACGTCCAGAACAAATGTCACTCGATCCTACTTATTGCTTACTTATTCGAGTAATCCTCCTGGAGGTACCCAATATCCCTCAATACTTTCCCCCTCAAAGGTTACCTCCTCGAGGTACCTTAAATGCCAACTCGACTGACTGATGTGATCAGATACCTAACAAGAGTCACTGTTTGAACCACTTCGTGAGGTCATAACATTTGATATTTAGCAACTCAAGATTATAATACTCAAGTGGCTTTATCCTTAGGATGGCAAGTTTAGTTCACCAAGCCTGACCATCTAGCCATACCAGAGTTATCCTCAAGATGACGGTTCATATCCCTCATTAATGCCCACAATACTTACAGCTAATAGAATGGTTTCCCATAAAAACTATCAGATCTCATGCATTGAATGTAATGTCTTGTGCATTTAACACACCCTACCAGGCGGATCAAAGGCATGCTGACACAAACAGCCTCGCCCCCATATAAATAGACCATATGAACAAATCAGAAGAGAGAGCATTCTGAGCCTAGAATTGCTGCCCAAATTTCCTCACACCAGAGAATCATTGAGATATCATTAACCCCCCATACAAATTTAATACGTTCATGGTTGGTCATTAGCTGAGTTTAAAGTTCCTGCCTTGCCTTTATTGTGCGTGGAGTTCTTGTGATTTCTCCCTCCGACCACACTACCTGCTGGTCCCGTTCATTTATTGTGCTTGTCACATGTCTTATTGGTTAATATGCTCCTTAATGCAAGCCTGAAATATTAATCTCTTTGTCTCTGATTTACCTGTGGCCATCGCCAACATTTAATATTTAATGGTGTTAACCTCGGTCTTGATAAGGGGTTACGCCTCACTTAATACTAACTATATTTGAAGAGCCCACATCTTACATATTATATATTTATTATTATGTGTATAGCGTACCTATGCTTCTTGCTATCAATGGTGAGGTTTTTTGCGTAGTGGACAGCCTTATCATGTGTTGACCATTGGGGAGATATTTGATTTGTACCCAGAGCATATGAACCATGTAAAGTGCTATCTGAGATGTAGGATAGTTTCGATAACTTAATGTGAGTGTAGGTATGTCTGTGACCCATTTGGCCGGAGATTACGTTCGCCTCCAGTATATGTGATTTGAATTTTATGGTTCGTGAGAGATTGAACCAACAATCCTTTATGCAGTGAGCGATGCACTGGGACATGATAGCAAAGTATGCATTGCGACAAGTGGTCTTAACCTAAGTGTGCATGATTAGTATATGTATATGTATGGGGATGATGTGACTATATGTATATATTTATATATCTGTGAATATTTCTACTGTGATAAACTAGTATATATGGTAATAATAATAAATGCGTTATGCCAAGTGGTGTTAACCAAGGGGTGCATGATTAGTGTATATATATATATATATATATATATATATATATATATATATATATATATATATATATATATATATATATATATATAAGGATGACGTGATTATATATTTATGAATATACTTGGGAAAATTCTATTGTGTGAAATTAGTAGATATGGTAATGATGATAAATAAAATAATCTTAGTGGGTAAAAGATTAAGTAATTGAATGGTCTTTATGAAATGTGGTTATTCAGGATAAACTATTTTAATAATGTATTGTATGGGAGATACGGGTATACTACTGGTGAACGTAGAGAGGGTCATTGTGATTTCGAACTAGTTGGGCTGAGTAACATAGCTAGTGTGGATTAGACGATGCGTTAGGCATGCATAATAGATGAGAGGTGAGGTCCACATGTGAGAGTTCAAAAAACTATCACGCACATAATACTTGATTTATCACAAATTTTAAATACTTGTTAAAACAAATATTTTTACAACTCGGGCTCTGAGCTGTCTCTTGTTATTATTCTCTCTTTTTCTATATATATATATATATATATATATATATATATATATATATATATATCAAGTGCCCAGCCACAGGGTAACCAGACTTAGACGCTTGGAATGTTTAGAGAGCTGCAACGATTATGGGAGTTGTAGGTCCGTGCATTTAGATGCCTCTATCATTTCTTTCAGTTATGTTCTGACATTTTAGTTAGGGCATGTGTCGCCCATTCTCAGTCGTTTTATCAGAGAGATTGTACTTAGTTTACTTTAGTAGTTCTTTTCAGAAACTTTTGAGTATTTTATGGTTTAGTGGCTTGAGACTTTAAACTGTAATGTTTTATCCAGCCTTATTTATTTCTGCAATTGAGTTATATCCAATATTTATTATAATCCTGTGAATGGTAAATAGTTGATGTCTTAATACTTAGAGATTATTAATGGACTTTTTAGGTATAACTTAAAATTAAAAAAAATGTTTTTGTCACTAGCTTAATTAGTTATCAGGTGATTATTAATGTTAAATTTATTTCGAAAATGATGCTGAAAATGAACCAACCAAACACTTTGTTTTAAATTAAATAAAGGATTGATCACCCGGCATTCAATTGGGCGGGGTGTCACACAATCCTCATAATTAGAATTCAATATCCATAATTTTCACAAGATGACTATTTAATTTCATCCCAATTTAGAATTAACATAGAATAAAGTTCGAGTTATAAGTATTTGATTCCAATATAGTCAATTAGGTTCAATTACTTATCAAAAATTGAAATTATAAATTTTTATAATGAAGTAAATCAACTTATTACAATTAATATTTTCTAAACATGATTATATTATTATTATTGTTACTATTATTATTATTATTATTATTATTATTATTATTATTATTATTATTATTATTATTATTATTATTATTATTATTATTATTATTATTATTATTATTATTATTATTATTATTATTATTATTATTATTATTATTATTATTATTATTACGTGAATCCAAAGGAGAAGAGTAGGACAAAGTTATTGCCTTGATTGACTTTGAACTAAATTGATTGTAGAAGATGGACATGTCTTCCAATTATCTTCCTTCAATTTTTTTAGCCTCCTTAACAAGTTTTCCTTATCAATCCCTTGATTTCCTTGCCTCCAACTTTTACAATAAACAGTCTATCTGTATCTCTCTAGACTCTTCTCTTTTTAGTTTTGGATTTAAGGGTGATGATATGATGCTTAAGAGGTAAAATTTATATTTAAATAGTTAAATTCATCCATTTTAATTAGTATGTGGTGCTAAATATATAGCAAAAGTAACCTCTTGGATTAGTGGTAACCAGGTATTTTTTGGTACACATCTAAAAAGTCTTAAACAACTAGAATGTCCTCTAAGGATACTATAGTCTAAGAGTGTGCTTTCTATCTTAATGTATTATTTATGTAATTAATTGTCCAACACACACAATATCCAAATTTTATCTTTTATCCTAAGACAAGCATCTAAGTGATAAAACATATAAATTAAAGCAGGCAAATAAATAAGGAAATTTGAGGAAAAACCACTTGCGGGTAAAACCTATTCTAACAATTTAGCGTTTTACAAGACACTACTTACAAAAATTCTAAAGAATATGGCTCTCTCTTGAGTCATCCACACGTGGCGCTCCACCCTCAGTATCCACCGATCGGCCTTTATCTTCCTTTAGAAATGATCCCCTCGAAAATAACAACGTAAATAGTAATGGACGAGAAAGTCTATTTGGCCTACAACATAATCATGGGAAGGGTAGCCCTCGAGGAATTTGAGTTCGTGCTCTTTACTGTTAACCAAATGAGAAAAATCCCAACTCCATATGGGGTAAGGGGAATTCAGGGTGACTAGGTAGAGGCACGAGGATGCTACATCAACTCGACTGAAGAAAGAGAAGACCATAATAAGGCCACAACTACCTATAACATTGACATGTTCGATCCACGAGATAAGAGAAATATGAAAAAGGATGAAGCCGCTAAGGAGGTAGAATCCATTGTTCTCAATGAGGACGAGCCAAAAAAAACCATCCAAATCGAAAAATCCCTGAACAAGGAGATCAAGGATGAATTCATCCAATTGTTGAAGGAGAGGAAATGTATATTCGCTTGGAACCAAGAATATATGCCTGGGATATATCCAAAGATCATTTTCCCCAAGCTGAACATGGATGAAGAGATGAAGCCGACGAGACAAATGCGACGAATCTACTCCTGAGAGAAATATAAGGTTATCAGAGATGAGGTAAAAAAGCTAAAGAAGAATCAGTTCATTAAAGAAGTTTTCTACCTAGAGTGGTTGTCTAATGCAGTCATTGCGCTTAAGTCGAATGGAATGTGGAGGATGTGCATAGACTTCATATATTTAAATAAAGACTATCCGAAGGATAGCTTTCCATTCACAAGAATTGATCAGATGGTGGATGCCACGGCTGGGGATGAGCTGATGAGTTTTATGGATGCCTATAAAGGTTGCAACTAGATTTTTATGGAACCCGACTAACGTCAAGAAGACATCGTTCATCACCAATAAAAGAGCATATTGCTACATGGTAATGCCCTTTGGAATAAATTTTTTTGGGGAAACATAATAATGAATGGTGAACAGGATATTTGAGGAGGAGATAGGTAAAACCATGGAAGTCTACATGGATGATATGTTGACTAAAAGACTCAAGGACGAGACACACGTGGCCGACCATGAGAGAACATTCAACATCATAGACGAGTACATAATGAAGCTCAACCCCGCTAAATGTGTATTTGTGGTAGGAGCTGGAAATTTTTTGGGCTTTACTGTGAATCAATGGGGGGTTAAGGAAAACCCTGAGAAGATTAAAGCTTTAGTGGATATAAAGACTCCAAAAATAATTAAGGATGTTCATAGATTGACGGGATGAGTTGATGCGCTGAACAGGTTTATGTCAAGGGCTACAGAAAAATGTCTATCCTTCTTCAAAATTTTAAAGAAAGCCTTTGAATGGGATGGCGAGTGCGAAAAATCTTTCAAGGATATTAAGTATTACTTAAGCTCCCTAATGTTCTTGTACTAACCTATTCAAGGAGAGAAGTTATACTTATACTTGGATATATCTAAATCGGCCATTACCTTGGCGATCGTAAGAGATGAGGATGGTGTGAAAAGCCAGTCTACTTCAACAGTAAAGACCTATAAGGATCCGAACAGAGATGTTCGGAGATGGGAAATATGACCTATGCATTGATTCATGCCTCGATAAAGAAAAAAACTTACTTTTAGGCTCACAATATGGACATCCTCACATACTCCCCTTTAGGTAGGTCATTCATAAACCCAAGAAATTAGGTAGGCTGATGGTCTGGTCTATTGAACTAGAAGAATTTAACATTGTGTACCAACCATGGACATCGATCAAGGGGCAAGACTTAGCCAACTTCATGGCCATGTTTACTTGGGCTGAGGATGATTGTGAAGAGCCCCTAGTACAAGTAATTAAGCCTATAAAAGCAAGTGGAAACCCGACAGAGGTCGGGATGAGTGAAACAAGGCCTGTTATAGCTGATACTGATAAATTTTTGTTAAAGAGTGGAATCCTGGTGGAAGGAACCTTTTCAAAGGGAGGTACCGTATGGAACTTGTTTATGGATGGATCCTCGTTCGTGTCAGGAAGTGGTGACGACCTCATAATGTCGTCCCCTGATGGGATATATATAGAGTATGCTCTGAGGTTCAGCTTTAAGGCCTCAAAAAATGATTCAAAGTATGAGGCACTCTTTACAAGACTTTCCCTTTCAAAGGAACTTAATGTTGAACATATCCTAGTCCACAATAACTCCCAAATGGTGGTAAATTAGATTTTAGGAGTATATGATGTTAAAGACAAGAGGATGTCCAAGTACCTAGTAAGGGTGAAGAAGGTGATGAAGAAGCTAATCTCAAGAGGATTCCTCGGCTAGACAATAACTGAGGTAATGCCCTAGTAAGGTAGGTATTTGTAACAAGGACTGAAATTATAAGGTTGGTGATGGTAGAGATCTTGCATCATCCGCCTATTGATAAGGACAATAGTGAAGTGGAATGTTGCTTAAACTTAAACCTAGGGGCACTATGGATGGACACCCTCATTCACTACATCAGAGATGGGGATTTACCTAATTCAAAGGCTGGGAGGAAGAAATTAATATACAAGGAAACCATCTCAATCATTGGAGAAGTATTTTACGAGAAGTGATTCCTCCTCCCTTTACTCCAATGCGTTTATCCAACTGAGGTGGAATACATATTGAAAGATTTATATGAGGGCTCTTGCTCCAGTCATATAGGAGGGATATCATTGATAAAAATAATAGTCAATTAGGGTATTGGTAGCCGAACTTGGGCAAGGATGTGACCAATTATGTGAAGAGATGTGACAAATGTCAAAGATATGCCAACATCCCTTATCAACCTCATCAACCCTTGATATATATTACTTTCCCCTGGACATTTGCAGTTTAGGGGTCTGACTTGGTAGGACCCTACCTAGAGATGCGGGTAATTACAAGTACTTGATCAATGCGATCGACTATTTTTCTAAATAGGTGAAGGTAGTGGCCATTATCACTATAAATGAGATGAAGACCTTCAAATTTATTTAGAGGAACATCATCCGCAGATAAGCTTTACCTAACACTCTTATCTTAGACAATGGCAAGAAGTTCAAGAACTTATCTCTAAAAGATAATTATAAGAGGGTCAGCATCAATCAGTTTTATTCAATGCCAGGCCGACCTCAAGCAAATGGTTAGACAGAGGTGATGAACAGAACTATCCTAGAAGGTATAAAGAAGAAACTAGAATACGCTAAGGGTCAGTGGACTAAAGAGTTACATGCCATCATGTGGGCTTACATGATGATAGAGAGAATGATAATGAGGGAGACCCCTTTTATGCTTGCCTACGGATTAGAGGTAATGATAACTACTGAGATCTTCCTACCAAGTCACATGTTTAATACATATATCCCAGAGGAGAATGGTAAAGAACACAGATTGGACCTAAACCTAATTGACTAAAGAAGAGAAGATACAGAGGTCAGGCAAGCGGCTTATCAGCAAAGGACAATAAAGTTCTACAATAAGAGGATTAAGGCCAGGCCGATAGCCATTGGAGATATAGTCTTCAAGAAAACCTGGAAGAAACCAAACAAACTTCATGGAAATTGGCATGACCTACACAAAGTCACAGAAGAAATTGTCCCCAGCACCTTTCGGCTCGAAAATTTGGAGTGAGAGTCGTTCTGAAACCCTTGTAATGTTGCTCAATTGAAAAACTACTACCAATAGGATGTTGTAAAAGTATTATTTTACCATTTTATGAGATATGTACTCAAAAAGTGATGAATGAAATCAATGAAAAATATCAAGTGTTCCCTCATATCTTTGTTGTTTGAATTGATTTAATTTCATGTTTCAAGTCGTCTGAAGACACAAAACATCATACATATGGTGAATTAGCATTAATTGCATTCGATGACACAAAAACCCATACGGGGCTCACCTCATCCTTGGATTCTCAATAACACTAAGAGGGGGAACAGTGTGATAACATCTCCAAGGTGGTGAAAAACACAAAGTAAAATTAAAAATTATTTCAGTATGTTTACTTGTTAAACACCACTAGTTTGGTGGAATGCAAGTTAAAACTCTCTCTATGAGAAGATAGGGTAATACTAGACGACTCTCATCCACACACTCTCAAAACTACGAGAGGGGACTTATAATTAATCACCTTTAATTTGGTGATTCAAAATTGAAAAATAGTTTACTTGGTTATACTCATCTCATCTAAGGATGATAAGAGACTAGAGAAGGACATTATTAATTTGGCGATCTCCTATTTAAAAATCATTTCAATATGGTTACTTTTTAAACACCATTACCCTGGTGGCATGAGAGTCACAAATTTGTCAGTGAGAAGAAAGTGTAAGATGAGACGACTCTCATCCATATGTAACGCCCCGTATTTTTTAGGATAAATAATTTATATAATTTAGTGAATTAGAATTTAAACTAAATTGGTGATTTTAAGAAATTATTTAATTTGGAGAATTATGAATTAAATTAATTCATGTTATTTGTTTTAAGAATACATGTGTCCTAATTTGAGATTGAAATTGGATATTTTAGTTAAGTAACTCGGATGGTGATTCTGAGTGCATGATTGAGTCTAGAAGGGTTGCAATAGTTAGAAAAGAGTACCCGGGGGTAGTAATTGGATCTCAAGGCATTTTTAGGCATAACTGGGCTCACACGGGCATGTTTGGGCGATTTTAATTTGGCCCATATGCTTAAAAATGGGATTAGGAAAATAAAAAGAAACATTAGAGAGGTTGGGATAGATACAACTCAAGAAGAAAACCCTAGTTCTGCATAGGAGAAAAGAGGAGGAATTGGGAGGGTTTTGGGATCCAACTCAAGAAGAAATATGAGTGTTCTTCGTCAAATCTTCGTCTACATCAAAGAAAATCAGGCTCTACAAACTTATCCAGGCAGGTAGTTAAACTTGATTTCAAAGTTAATTGCAGTATTTTGATTCATATCAGAGTGGGTCTGATAAACAAATGTGTTTTGGGGAGTGAGTTATTATATAAAATGGGTTTTGACGAGTATTGTATAGATTAACTATGCGATTGATGATGTTCTATGATTTAGTGAGGTCAGAATTTGAATTATATTAGATATCCAATAGTAGATGTGAAGTGATTGGGATTATAAAATCAAAATTTTGAAAACGATTGTACGAAACCGTGAAAACCCAATTCGGGGATTCAATAACATTTGATGAAAAAATATGATGTTTAAGGTTACTATGATGATTACAAACCATATTAGAGGTGGGTTTTAGGTTATCTTCATCTTGTTACAATCGTAGAAGCAGTACAAAAGCTCCAATGGGTTAACAATGGTGAAAAAGAGATCAGTGAAGAAGAAGCTGAACATCGTGTTTCAAACGACATTAGACGTCATTCAAATGACATTGGATCTCATTTGAACGACTCTGGTTATCATTTAAACAACCCTAGGTTTTGCACATGGAGATAGATTTTTTTGTTAGGAACGCGTGGCCGCTAGTTTTGTAATTTTTTGATTTTTTTTGAATTAGTAATGATTTTATTAAGGAAGGATGTCTGAAACCGAAATTCTTTGGGAGAAATGGAATATGGATTATTTAGGGATGTCCGTAGATGAGTGTAGGACTCTAAAAAATATTAAGAAAAACTATTTTTACCTTCAAATTGGATGGGAATGAATTCGAGGTATGGATTTAGAGTGTTTAGGATGAACAAGCCTCGAAAATATATGAACAGATTTGTATGGAAATTTTGGGTGAAATTAGGATACGGACTAGATTGAGATGTGCTTAGTATCTTGAAATAAAAATATGAATGTGAGTTCGTACATATAGAATTAAGAGTCGGGCTCATGACGCGGTTATTTTTAGGCTAGTGCGATGGGAGTTAGGCGCAGAGTAGCCGGTTTAATTTATTATAGATGTATATAATAAATTATCAAATATTGAATTCAATAAAGGGTGTTTTACCTAATAATAGGACTACGTGTAATTCATTCTAAAGGGCGTGAGTCGGA
This sequence comes from Sambucus nigra, assembly GCA_949130495.1. Taxonomy (NCBI): domain Eukaryota; kingdom Viridiplantae; phylum Streptophyta; class Magnoliopsida; order Dipsacales; family Adoxaceae; genus Sambucus; species Sambucus nigra. The sequence continues at coordinate 208,282,517 of OX422213.1, read as the reverse complement.
GAATTGTAGTTTGCTGACACTACTTTAATAAATTAACTAATGTAAGATTAATTGGATTAAACGGTGTAATTTAAATGCAACAAATTCGGAGGATGAGAATGAGTTACGGTGAAGGTGAGCGAACCAAGGAGTTAAACCTGTTGGTAATGAGTAAATTTCTTATTGAAATACGTTAAAGAATAATTGGAACACTTTGATTAGTGGGCGATACTCAAGAGTATACAATAAGAAGTCTAATCATAATTTAATAATATATAGTATATCACATGAAGTATATATGTTATGTAAGGTATATATATTATAGGTCATGTGTCTACCTATATCGATGATATTAATATATGGTTTGTGTGTATACCTATTGAATAAATTCTTATGTGTATGACATACCTATGCTGCTTGCTATCATGGGAGGCTTTTGCATCGGGACAATCATATCCTGATGAGCCTTTAGATGGATTTTTGACTTGTGCCTCAGGATAAAAAACCTAGGTACGGGCTATCTATGATAATGATAATGATGATTTTCATATGGATGCATGGATATGTGCGTATCCCATATGTTTGGAATTATATTCGCCTCTGATATGTGTGATTTGTGATGATAGTTCGAGTGAGATACTGAACCAATAGTCATTTATACAGTATGTGATGTATCGGGAGTTGATAGTAGAGTATGCATGCACCGCAGGTCTCGGACTAGGGGTGCTATTTTGTATATATATATATATATATTGGCATTTTATTCTAATATGTCTACTTGGTAGATGATGTATCGGGATATGATAGCATGATATACATACACCACAACTCATCCTAGGGGTATATATGTAACTAAGTGATAAATATACGCTTATAACTTATTATATGGTGTATAATTAGTTAATTAGACAGATAGTGACATCTAAAATAACCTTGGAGGATTAAAAATACAATGAGAAATTCATAATTGGCTAACTGATATAAAGAATTCAATAACGTATTGTACTGGCCATACGGGTGGGCACAACGAGATAGTATGCAACAAGAATTGTGATACGTCTAGTTAGGTGGGGTATCTTAACTATGAAGGTTAGCAGGCAAGCGTTGGGTGTGCACATTAGATCATGGGTGAGTTATACCACAAGTGAGTGCGATACTAGCTTAAATATGAATAGTGTGGATGCATATTTAATTATTTCAATTTAACTGCTTGCTAAATATTTTCGAAATGTTTTACTTGAGCTCTGACCTGTGCCAAAATATTTTCCAAAACATTATAGGTGTCCATCCATCGGGACGCCAAGTTTAAGGATTCTATCCAGGGATGCGTAGCTACAGCTTATGAGGAAGTTGCAGTTATTTTCTAAAGATGTTTCTCTAATTTATTCCTAGTGTAGGATATTTACTTCAATACTCATTTTGGTCATGTCAACCTCAGATTTAATATTCGATTATTAATTGGACTTTGTTTATCCATGTTATGATTTCAATTACTGTTGTGTTTTAATGTTGAACCGATTGTTGATTCAGTTATCTTTATTTATCTCATTCATCTGTGTTGGATTAAGTTATCAATTTGTGTGGATGGTTTAATTATTATTTGATTTTCATGTGTTGTCAATTAAAGAAAGATAAAATTTGGCACCAGTCTAATTAAAAAACTAGGTGGTTAGTAACTTAAAAAGTTTTCGACAGTGGTGCTAAGAATGAGCCAATTGGGACCAACTTTTTATTTTGATCATGGGTTGGCCACCCGGTATTTTAATAGGCTGGGTTTCACACCATACACTCTCAAAATGAGGAGAGGGGACATGTAATTGAACACAATTAATTTGGTGATTCAAATATTAAAAATCATTAACTCGGTTATACTTATCTCGTCTAAGGACGAGAAAAGACTAGAGAAGGACATCCTACTGAAGGTCATTTTAGTTTGGTTAATTATAAACACCATTAATTTGTTGGTTGAAAATACATTTTGGCTAAGGATAACAAAACATCTCCAAACAAGTAGTGCAATGCCAAGGCAAGAAGAAATGACAGAAACAAAAGATAGTCATTTGTCATTCAAAGATCTAAACAAGATTTTACATTCGAGAGATTTGGATCAAGGTTAAAAATATAAGATTAAATCATCATAATCTAAAAAAACAAAAAATAAGTGTTCAGTATTACATCAGACATAGGGCATTAGGCCACAGGCGGTCGCTCTGACAAAAAAGAAGGATTCAAGCTTCCTGGTTTTCCTAAACCTCCACTTGAGCTGACCCATCAGCGACATCATCAATCTCAACCTCAAAATTTTCCTCATTCTGCACGGGCTATCTCAGCCTCTTCCCCAACTGGCTCTTCATTGCTTTCATCATTGACCGTTTTCTTAGTCAGCTCAGGTTTTACCGACCTCTCAACCTCGTCCGAGGCAATAATGGCTAATGGATAAAAAAAAGTCAAAGGCTTTAATCTCTAAAGTTAGGTTTGAGACATCAGGGAACTTATGGGATATCTAGTGATAGGCTATTCGGGATCCCCTCTCAAGGTACTGCAAACTATACCCAAAGTGATCCTTTGACAACTTGAAGTCTGCAATGGCCTTATTCTTGGTCTTTTTAAATGCCTTGTTAACATCGGATTTTATCTTCTCTTGCTCCTCAGACACCTTCTTATCGGCCAATACCTTAATTGTGGCTGCATGGTCGGTGTTCAAATTGTTAATGATCTCAGTATGCTCAGTGTTCAGGTTTTCCATCATTTTCTCCTGGGACAAGATTTTTTTCTTTAAACCCTTCTCAGTTTTATGGCCCTCTAGCCTGCAGAATATCAGGAAGCTTTTTGGATACCCGGAGTTGAATAGTCTGCAATAAATACGATACATTATTATTCGAAGAGACTACACATGTTAGCAGAAATAACAAAGGCACAAGAGTCTACCTGAATAAATCTATGCAGGCTAATATCGTTCAGAATATTGACGTCCATAGACTCCAAGAAACGATCATCGGCCGGTGGGGTTATGGAATCCATCACGTCTAAAGCCTTCTTCTTAATGCCAATTAGGGACTTAGAGATGATGGATTATTTAGCTAAATGGGACGAGAGGGTATTGTTGCTGGAGATAGGTATTGCTTGTGTCTGCTAAGTCTTGAAAGAATCATCCTTGCGTTTCTTATGAGGATGAGAGGTGGGGAGATCCTCAGAGACATGGCTCCTCTTTTTTATCCTCTTGGCTTGATTAGGGTTGAATACACTGGTCTTATTTTCCCGAGGTAGGGGCGCAGTCTTCTTCCCCGCCTACTTCAGCACACTTACGACGTTGGGAGCAACCATTCTCCATACGGCTTCAAGTGTTTTAGGAGGACAATCTGCAATGTAAGGATGACGTTAGTAACCAAGACAAAGAAAATACGATACTATAGATGAGAAAAATACTTACATAATTCATTTAGGGGGTCTACCCCCAAACCCATCTACTCTTCGAAGTAGGGGTCATCATTTTCTCAAACTCTATGAGACGACCCTCCTTCTTCTGTATCCTAACCTTTTCTATCTTTTTTACTAGATTCAATTATCAGACCTAGATATAGCCTAGTTGATATAGGTTCTTTGGCCTATATTTGAGGCACCCCAGGCTCTGAGGCAGTATAAGGAACATCTGGGTCAAACTCCTAAGCTCCAGATATAAAGAAATAATGAGGTTTCCAATTATGGTTTGAAATCTGGTTCACGAGCAGGACTTTCTTCGTTAGCTTCTTGGCTACAAGACGATAGTATCCAGGTTGAGTCTTTACAGATGGCATTTTATAATATCCCTTAATAATGTTAACTAGAAGGTCGATCTTATGAACTAACTTCCAAAGGGACATAAAGCCTATGATAATCCTC